>CP125977.1:112469305-121636805 GCA_030063025.1 Avena longiglumis | reverse complement strand
ACAACTCTGTTGTGGTCAAGTCAAAGTCTCAATTCGTTTCACAAGTCATTTTGAAAAGTCTGACGGAGGAACAGTATGGCCACTCCAACTGTCCATAATCGCGGACGCGGCTATTCGAATAGTTTGACACTCTACAGAGATTGTATGCTTTCACCACAACATTCGATACATCAGTCAGGAACAAATCCTGAATTCACCATACTCATTATGCGGATAATCAATCCTAACCATTCGATTACACGCCCTAGTATAAGCACCTCTCCTGTGAGTATGGCCTCCCAACCATAACCAACTGTCATCTTGGATGCTACACAGGTGGAAAATCTTCACAAGGTAGCCTCAGCTCAGACCTTGGCCGTGAGGGAACTAATACTAAGGTACATAAGTTTCCAGTCAAGCCCTACCCAATCTTCGGGTATTGTGGTTGTACGATAAAATTGGAATGGTATCGCATCCAGACAACCATCAGTTTTATAAAGGGCTAAGGCTCATGCCTCAACATTTTCATCACCAAAATCATCAAGTGTTTGGAAACACATGTCCAAAACATTTCAATAGAATGATCCATCATTCCAAGGTTTTCATAACCATTTTTCCACCAAGTATTCCCATCTAAAGTTGATCAAGTTTTATGCTTAGCACTAGCATCTACAGGTGGGGTAGTACTAAGGAGGTGAGGTAACTAGTGGGGTTTTAACTAAGTTCAATCTCATGTCTTAGGCTGAGATCAAGGTTTCTATCTTAGGACAAATTTTATGCTCTTTATGCAACCTTCAGAACAACTGTCTAGTATCTACCAAACTCTTAGGTAGACTCTAAGTAACCTTTGATAAAGAAATAAAGTAAGAAGCTTGCACATAAAACTAGGATTTGGTTTATCAAGGGGGTATGATCACATATGCTTAAGGCATATAGTAGTCATATCACAAGTATGGGTTTGTGGCATCAGTAGGGTATCTTGCAAGGGTTAGCTTGCATCAATATCAGTATAAGCTTGCATAGTTACTAGCTTTCTCAATCAACTAGTAGTATTAGGCTTGCATTGGTATAATATCAGCTTTCCTTGTGCAGAGCAGTGGTTGAAGTTCTCCTCGGCTTCCTCTTCGTAGTATCCTCCTTCCTCCTCGTATCCTTGGTCGGTACTAGCGTCTATGAATAAATACGAGGTACACAATCACCAAACAATACTTAACTACTTGCAATCATCACACACAAGGGTCCTATAGATGATCTAGCATCATCTCTAACATTACAAGGTTAAGGCTTGGTTTAAATCTTTTTATTTTTAGAAAAGTAATTTCTACTCATTGAAAAACTACTTAAGATTTAATATTCTCCAAACTAAACATGGGATCATGTTGACACATGTCATCACCACATATTGTAGTCCATGGGAATGTGATTTAAAGTGGTGTCACAATTTAATAAGGTTTTACCCTTTTATTTTAATTAATTAAAGTGGCTAGAAATGCTTATGTCGCATTCTTTTATTACTTGAACAATATTTCTGCAAGTAAACCTATATGTTTTTTATATATTCTGAAAGGTATGGTTAAATGTGATTTTTGAGAGTTGGAATCAACTCAAAAGCTATTATGGTTTAAATTTGAAAAATGTTTGAATGCAGAAAAGCTTCTGCCTTGTTATTTTTACCAGGGGTGATCTAGAGATCCAAATGACTTGAATCCAACTGGCTTGGATTCTGCATTCATAGACCTTTCCAACAAAATATTTTTCATTCAAATTGGTGCACTGAATCGATGTGGGTTGATTTTTGAAGTTGAGTACAGAAGTGTGTTTGAATTGAAATAGAAAAAGATTTAATTTGAATAACTGGCTGCTGGAAATTTAAGGGCCACCGCTAAGCGTAGTGCTCCAGCGGGCTGCTTAAGTGGGTGTCCCCACTCGTCAGTGACATGGGGCTGGGCGAAGCGGTATGGGGCAACGTGGGTCGTTCGATATAGTTCTAATCTAACGGCTAGGAGATATCGTCGACGCGAGATAACACCGGTGAGAACGAAACCTAGCGCGGCCAGTGAGGGTCGCTGGGGGCTCATCGGGGTACTGGCGAGGGTCGGCGAGGAGGGCGAACGACGAAGTCGACGACGGTGAACTCAGGGGTGGTCGCAGCTCTCTGGGCGGCTCAATCGCCGGCTCCTTTCTTCTCGGCAATGAAGGCTCCAGTGAAATTCCGAGGTGGTGCTCGCTTTGCTCGAGAATGGTGTGGCACGATCGCGAGGAGAGGGAGTGAGATGGTGTGAAGAATTCGTATGGGTGGCCTCTATTTATAGTCGGCGAGGATCGCCGGCCATACCGAGCTCGTCGGGGGCGACGTTACAGGCGGCTAATGGCATGGGCAAGGGTAGGGGACGGTGTTGTGTCTCCTGGCGATGCTCAACGACATGGTCGCGAGGCATGGGGCGGTGTGGTTTGGTCTGGAACGGCCGGTGCTCTGCGCGGCAGAGGCGGCGTCTTCGACGGCGGGCGGTGGCTGTGCGGCACGGGTCGGCAAATGGGGATGTCTGGCGGTCTCCTGGGTTGATGGCGATCATGTATGCACGCCGCGAGGGCGGCGCGCAGTCTGTGGATGCTGGTTGAGGGTGGCGCTCTGGCGCACGCTCGGCATGGTCTGGGCACGGCTTGTGCGCGTGGTCCAGGGCTTAGCAACGCTTGCGGCTGGGACAGTGAGTGGCGGTGGACGGTAGGCTGCCTCCTGGTTAGCACGGCTAGTTCTTCCTCTAGCTTGTTGTCCACAATGGGGTGACATTGGGGTGCTCGGCTGTTCACCATTGATGGCAATGGCAAGCTCACAGGGGGGCTAGTGTTGGGATAATCTTTCTAGATGATCTACTGAGTTGTGTGTGAGCTAACTAGGGAACAAGTTAGGCAAGAATCACTGCACACTATAGTGTTTGATGTTTTGTTTGATTTGTGTCTGCAACCTGTTTGATGAAATGGCCGCATGAAATCAAGTTTTGAATTTTGAAATGATTTTTGGTGGGTTTGCTAGATTGGTGCTGGTGAGTCTGCAAATGCTTGGGTTTTGAAAGTTGAGCTTGTTTGAGTGGGTTTTGAAAAAGTAGGATCTTCCCATATGAAGAAGATTCAATTTTGAATTGTCATTTAACTATGCATTTGAAAGTTTCTGGATGATCACAAAGTGGGCCTTGATACTCTGTTATGAGTACATTCAAGGGGTGCAAAGATCCAGAAAAGTTTTTGTTAGGTTCTAAAAGTTTGAGACAGCCAAAGTAGGCATGGGAGTTAAATTGGCCAAAATGACCATTCACTTAATATTTTTTTTGATTTACTTGTCTTTAAGGAAAGTGTGGGAAATGTTTTAGATGATGTTCATTTCACCTAAGAAACATTTTACAAGCAATGGATCACACAAACAAGGTGGTTTTTAAAGAAATTCAAAATCCATGCACACACATATACATGCATTCATGAGTTTATTTAGAAAAGTTTTTGTTAACCCTAATCTTGATGATTAGTGTTTGATGATCTAAGTTTGGTATTTTTGGGATGTTAGAAACCTTCCCCCCTTAAACAAAATCTCGTCCCGAGATTTGAAAAAGGACGAAAAGATTACCTAGGATTTGAAGAGATCGGGAAACTCCGTCCTGATGTGATCTTCGCGTTCCCAGGTATCTTCCTCTTATGTGTGGTTGCTCCACTGAATCTTGAGAAACTTGATGCTTCGTGTTCGGGTAGTTCGATAAGCTTCTTCCAAAATGCGGATGGGCACTTCGGGATAGGTCAGGTCATCGTTGATCTCTAGGACTGTTGGAGATATGCCCTAGAGGCAATAATAAATATAGTTATTATTATATCTTTGTGTTTATGATAAATGTTTACATTCATGCTATAATAGTATTAACAAGGAAACATTGATACTTGTGTGATTTGTAAACTTAATTTGAAGTCCCTAGTATAGCCTCTATATATCACTAGCTTGTTGGTTGATAAATGATTGTGGTTTCCCTATCATGAACATTGAGATGTTATCAACAACAAGATCATATCGTTAGGAGAATGATATGGTGGACATACTCCTATTGATAAGCGTAGCATAAAGATCAAGTCATTTCAATAGTTCAATTGCTATATGCTTTCTGATACATAGTAACCTAATTCCTTCGACCATGAGATCATGCATATCACCTTTACAAGATGGATGCTTTGATGACATCAAACACCACACCGTAACTGGGTGGCTATAAAGATGGCATTGAGTGTTCGGAAAGTATTGGTTGAGACACATGGATCAAGAGTGGGATTTGTCCATCCATATGACGGATAGATATACTCTGGGCCCTCTCGGTGGAATGTCATCCAATTGGCTTGCAAGCATGTGACTGGCTCACAAGGGATCACATATCACGGGAACGAGAAAAGAGTACTTATCGGTAACGAGGTTGAACTAGGTATGCAGAGATACCGACGATCATAACCTCGAATAAGTAAACTATCGTGAGACAAAGGGAAATTGGTATCGTATGTAAGTGGTTCATTCGATCGCAGTAATCGAGAAATATGTGGGAGCCATATGAATTTCCAGATTCCACTATTGGTTATTGTTCGGAGAAGTGTCTCGATCATGTCCGCATAATTCACGAACCGTAGGGACACACTTAAGGATTCACGTTGTTTGAGTAGTTATGGTATTATGAGAAAGAGACCGAATGTTGTTCGAGTCTCGGATGGGATCCGGATATCACGTGATCCTAATGGTCCGGAGAATAAGATTCATATAAGGAAAGTCCCTTTCGAGTTCGGGAATGATTCCGTGTTTTCATCGGGAATGTTCTAGAAGGTTCGGAATGTCCCAGACTCGAGGAAGGGTACATGAATGTGTCATTGCATATTGGAATGATTGCATCATGTACTAAGTGTCTCGCTGTTCCAAATAAAGGATTAAATTGAATCCTAATTTGAAAAGTCAAATAGCTAGTTTGAAAAGTCAAACGCTAAAATTGGAAAGAGGAAAAGAGGAAGGAGAGGGAAACCGAGTTGGGAGGAATCCTCCTCCAACCGGCGCACCTCCAAGACGAGTTGGGAGGGACTCCTCCCTCCCTGGTCCGGCCCTCCACCTATATAAGGAGGCGGGGCTTCCTCCTCTAGACACACAAGTCCCTCACCTCAAACCCTAGAAAGTCAGCCTCCATAGCCGCGCCACCACCTAGGGTTTTGCCTAGCCACGACTTGGGGTCCCCGAACCCCAGCCAGCTGGCTCTAGCCCCTCCTCCTTGGTGTGTCTAAACCCTAGATCGCCGAGGAGCTCTCATACTCTACCATACTCGCCCGGCTTAAGGCGAAGCCCTGGGATTTCCCTCTACTTGGTACCACGTCGTTGTCACCGGAATCACGAGGAGAGTGCTACAACCTCCGCCGCCATCGAACAAGGGAGAGGAAGGTCTTCGCCGAATCGAACGTGTGACCGACTGCGGGAGCGCTGCTGGAACGCAGCGCCGGAAGGATCGTCTACGCGATCTAGAGATCGGGAAGAGTACGACTACATCACCCACGAGAATCCGCTCTCGTTAAACACTTTGAATCTTCGAGGGTAAGTTATTCCATCGACTCGTTGCTACAATCTAGTAGATAGATCTTGGCTTGTTTGTTTGTATGAGATAGAAATTTTTTGTTTTCCATGCTACGAAACCCTACAGTGGTATCAGAGCCGTGTATATATGTAGATCTGTTGCACGAGTAGAACACAATGGTCATTGTGGGCGTTGATGCTTTTATTGTCGATTGCTTCTTATGTACTTTGCATCTTGCGGTATGTTGGGATGAAGCGGCCCGGGCTAACCTTACATGACATCGTTCATGAGACTTGCTCCACGCTTGACATGCAACTTGTATTGCATAAGTGGCTTTGCGGGTGCCTGTTTCTCCTAGCATAGTTAAGATCCAATTTACAATGGGTGATCAACAATGCTAGTATCAATGTTGTGGTTCTTGTTCGTAAGTTAGAACGACACTTATTGAAAGCCCCAAACCACGTAAAATATGCAAAGAAAGTAGAGGCGTCTAACTTTGTTTTGCAGGGGTGTGCAGTGATGTGATATGGCCATGATTGTGATTATATTTGATGTATGCAATGTTCCTTATTGTAAGTTGGCAACCGGCAGGAGCCAGATGGTTGTCTTTAATTTATGTTAAGACCCGCGTGTCTATTCAAAGTAGTTGTAATAGTTGAAGACCGGTGGACGACAACCATGGAGAAGCGTCATTGACCTTGATGCAATGCCGGTGATGATGGAGATCATGTTTGTGCTTGAAGATGGAGATCGGAAGCACAAAGAAGAAAGGCCATATCATATCACATATTATTGAATTGCATGTGATGTTAATCCTTTATGCATCTTGTATTGCTTAGTAGACGACGGTAGCATTATAAGATGATCCCTCATGCACATGAATTTCAAATCATAAAGTGTTCACCCTTAGTTAGCACCGTTGCTAAAGCTTGTTGTTTCGAAGCACCACGTGATGATCGGGTGTGTTAGATTCCGCAAGTGTATACAACGTGAGCAAGCCAGATTTGCTCATGCAGAAACTAAGGTTTGATCTTGACGAGCCTAGCATGTACAGACATGGTCTCGGAACACGGATCACCGAAAGGTATAGCATGAATCATATAGTAGATATGATGAACATGACGATTGTTCGCCATTGAAACTATATCAACTCTCGTGATGATCGGTGTTGATGTAGTGGATTTGGTTCGTGTGATCACTAAAACAATGTGAGGGATGTTGTTTTGAGTAGGAGTTCACCTAGTTTAATTTCATTATTAATTTGAACTCAATTTGTCATAAACTTAGTCTAAACTATTGCAAATATGTTGTAGATCAATGGCAGCCCCTACCATCAATTTTAATGCGTTCCTAGAGAAAGAAAAGTTGAAAAACAATGGAAGCAACTTCGCGGATTGGTTCCGCAATTTGAGGATTGTCCTCACAGCTGGTAATTTAACCTATGTGTCGATGCATTGGTGACCCACTGCACTGATGCTTCCGATGAAGTAAAGAATGTTTACCTCGCCTAAGAATCAAGACTCCATAGTTCAGTGTTCTATCTTGTATGGTTTGGAATCGAGCTTCGTAAAAGGTTTGAGAATTCAGACCCATATGATATTGTCGAGGATCTCAAATTGATCTTTGAGACTCATGCGGCAATTGAAAGTTATGAGGCTTCAAAAGTTCTTTAAATGCAAGATGGAAGAGGGCAGTCTGCTGAGCATGTGCTTACGATGTCTGGGCACGCAAACAAACTTCAAAGCTTGGGTATAGTGATTCCTAATGCTTTGGGGATTTACCGTGTCCTCCAATCACTACTACCAAGTTACAAGAACTTTGTGATGAACTACAACATGCAGAACATGAACAAGCATGCTGTAACTGTTTGCTATGTTAAAGTCTGCAGAAGTGGAGATCAAGAAAGAGCACCAAGTGTTGTTGGTCAATAAGACCACCAAATTCAAGAAAGGCAAGTCTAAGCAGAAGGGACACTTCAATAAGGGTGGTAAGAAAGTTACCGCGCCGGCGAAGAAGACCAAGGCTGGACCCAAGCCTGATACTGAGTGCTTTTACTGCAAGGGAGAAGGTCACTGGAAGCGGAATTGCCCAAAGTACTTGGCGGATCTGAAGAACGGCAACATCAAGAAGAAAGGTATATCTGATATACATGTTATTGATGTGTATCTCACTAGTACTCGTATTAGTGCCTGGGTATTTGATAATGGTTCGGTTGCTCATATTTGTAACTCGAAATAGGTGCTGCAGAATAAATGGAAGCTAGCAAAGAACGAGGTGACGACGCGCGTGGGAAACGGATCAAAGGTTGATGTGATCGCGGTCGGCACGCTATCCCTTCATCTACCATCGGGATTAGTTTTATACTTAAATAATTGTTATTTGGTGCCTGCGTTGAGCATGAACATTATATCGGGATCTTGTTTATTGCGAGACGGTTAATTGTTTAAGTACGAGAATAATGGTTGTTCGATTTATATGAGTAATATGTTTTATGCACATGCACCTATGATAGATGGTCTATTATTATTGAATCTCGATAGTGGAAATACACATATCAACAACATTGAGGCTAAACGTTTGAAATCAAGCGATAATTCGACTTATATGTGGCAATCGCTGCCTTGGTCACATTGAGTGAAACGTATGAAGAAACTCCATTCGATGGACTTCTTGAATCACTTGATTTTGAATCACTTGAAAGATGCGAAGCATGTCCGATGGGTAAAATGACTAAGACTCCATTTTCCGGTATGATGGAGCGAGCTACGACTTATTGGAAATCATACATACCGATGTGTGTGGCCCAATGAGTGTAGCATCGCATGTGGTTATCGTTATGTTCTTACCTTCACGGATGACTTGAGTAGATATGCGATATCTATTTCATGAAACATAAGTCCAAACTTTCGAGAAGTTTAAGGAGTTTCAAAGTGAGGTAGAGAATCAACGTAACAAGAAGATTAAGTTTCTACGCTCGATCGTGGAGGTGAATATCTAAGTTACGAGTTTGGCGAGCATTTGAAGAAATGCGTAATACTTTCACAGCTTGACACCACCGGAACACCACATCATAATGGTGTGTCCGAACGTCAATCGAACTCTCTTAGATATGGTTCGCTCTATGATGTCACTTACAGATTTACCGCTATCATTTTGGGGTTATGCATTAGAAACAGCCGCATTCACTTTAAATAGGGCACCATCCAAACCGCTGAAACGACACCGTATGAATTATGGTTTGGGAAGAAACCTAGATTGTCGCTCCTTAAAGTTTGGGGTTGGCCTATGTAAAGAAGTTACAAAGGACAAGCTTGAACCCAAAGCGAAAAATGCGCCTTCATAAGATACCCAAGGAAACTATTGGGTATACCTTCTATCATAGATCCGAAGGCAAAATCTTCGTTAAGAATGGATCCTTTCTAGAGAAGGAATTTCTCTCAAAGAAGTGACTGGAAGGAAAGTAGAACTCGACGAGGTTGTCGAACCTTCTCTCGAAATTGCGAGTAGCGCAACACCGGAAGAAGTTCCTGTGGTGCCTGCACCAATTAGAGAGGAAGCTAATGATGATGATCATGAAACTTTGGTTGAAGTTGCTACAGAACCTCGGAGGTCAACGAGAACTCGTACCACTCCAGATTGGTATGATCCCGTTATGAATGTCATGTTGGTGGACAACACCGATGACCCCGGGACATATGAGGAAGCAATGATGAGCCCAGATTCCAATAAATGGCAAGAATCCATGAAATCCGAGATTGGATCCATGTACGAAAACCAAGTATGGACTTTGGTGGACTTACTGGATGGCCGGAAGGCTGTCGAGAACAAATGGATTTTTAAGAAGAAAACAGATGCTGATGGTAATGTTACTGTCTATAAAGCTCGACTTGTCGCAAGAGGATTTTGACAAATTCAAGGAGTTGACTACGATGAGACTTTCTCACCGGTAGCGAAGCTAAAGTCTGTGAGGATTATGTTAGCAATCGCTGCATATTATGATTATGAGATATGGTAGATGGATGTCAAAACAGCATTCCTCAATGGAGATATTGATGAAGAGTTGTGTATGATGCAACCCAAAGGTTTTGTCGATCCTAAAGATTCTAACAAGGTATGCAAACTTCAACAGTCCATCTATGGATTGAAGCAAGCATCCCGAAGTTGGAATCAACATTTTGATAAGGTGATCAAAAGTTTTGGTTTTATACAAACTTATGGAGAAGCTTGTATTTACAAGAAAGTGAGTGGGATCTCTGTAGCATTCTTAATATTATATGTGGATGACATATTGTTGATTGGGAATGATGTAGACCTTCTTAATAGTGTCAAGGAATATTTGAATAATAGTTTTTCAATGAAAGATCTTGGCGAAGCAGCTTACATATTAGGCATAAAGATTTACAGAGATAGATCGAAACGCCAAATATCATTGTCACAGAGTACATATTTGGACAAAGTTCTAAAGAGGTTTGGAATGGAAGAAAGCAAGAAAGGGTTCTTGCCCATGTTGCCCAATACGACCTTGAGTAAAACTCAAAGTCCGACATCGCGTAAGATAGAGAAAGGATGAGTAAGACTCCCTATGCCTCACCATAGGATCTCTAATGTATGCCATGCTATGTACTAGACCCGACATTGCATATGTCGTTAGTTTAACTAGCAGATATCAAAGTGATCCAGAGTGGATCATTGGACAATGTCGTCAAAAACATCCTTAAGTACTTGAGAAGAACTAAGGATATGGTTCTTTCTTATGGAGGTGATGAACAGCTCGTTGTTAACGTTACACCGATGTTAGTTGGAACACCGATCCGGATGATTCTAAATCACAACTGGATACGTATTTATTTTGAATGGTGCAGAGCTAGTGGAGGAGTGCAAAGCAAAGCGTGGCGAGATCTTCAATGAATCGGAATACATGGTTGCTTGGAGGCTTCACAAGAAGCAATATGGATGAAAGAGTTCATTACAGAGCTGGGTGTGGTTCCAAGTGCGCTGGACCCAATGTCTATCTACTGTGATAACATGGGCGCCATAGCCAATGCGCAAGAACCAAGGTCACACAAGAAGTTGAAGCACATCAAACTGCGTTTTCACGCTATTCGAGAACATATCCAGGATGGGGATATAAAGATTTGCAAAGTACACACAGATCTGAATGTGGCGGATCCGTTGACTAAACCTCTCCCGAGGGCAAAACATGACCAACACCAAACTGCCATGGGTGTTCGGTATATTACCATGTAATCTAGATTAGATGACTCTAGTGCAAGTGGGAGACTGTTGGAGATATGCCCTAGAGGCAATAATAAATATAGTTATTATTATATCTTTGTGTTTATGATAAATGTTTACATTCATGCTATAATAGTATTAACAAGGAAACATTGATACTTGTGTGATTTGTAAACTTAATTTGAAGTCCCTAGTATAGCCTCTATATATCACTAGCTTGTTGGTTGATAAATGATTGTGGTTTCCCTATCATGAACATTGACATGTTATCAACAACAAGATCATATCGTTAGGAGAATGATATGGTGGACATACTCCTATAGATAAGCGTAGCATAAAGATCAAGTCATTTCAATAGTTCAATTGCTATATGCTTTCTGATACATAGTAACCTAATTCCTTCGACCATGAGATCATGCATATCACCTTTACAGGATGGATGCTTTGATGACATCAAACACCACACCGAATCGGGTGGCTATAAAGATGGCATTGAGTGTTCGGAAAGTATTGGTTGAGACACATGGATCAAGAGTGGGATTTGTCCATCCATATGACGGATAGATATACTGGGCCCTCCTTGGAATGTCATCCAATTGGCTTGCAAGCATGTGACTGGCTCACAAGGGATCACATATCACAGGAACGAGAAAAGAGTACTTATCGGTAACGAGGTTGAACTAGGTATGCAGAGATACCGACGATCATAACCTCGGATAAGTAAACTATCGTGAGACAAAGGGAAATTGGTATCGTATGTAAGTGGTTCATTCGATCGCAAAGTAATCGTAGAAATATGTGGGAGCCATATAAATTTCCAGATTCCTCTATTGGTTATTGTTCGGAGAAGTGTCTCGATCATGTCCGCATAATTCACGAACCGTAGGGAGACACACTTAAGGATTCGACGTTGTTTGAGTAGTTATGGTATTATGAGAAAGAGACCGAATGTTGTTCGAGTCTCGATGGGATCCGGATATCACGAGGTGATCCGGAATGGTCCGGAATAAGATTCATATAACGAAAGTCCCGCTTTGAGTTCGGGAATGATTCCGTGTTTTCATCGGAATGTTCTAGAAGGTTCGGAATGTCCCAAGACTGTAGGGAAGGGTACATGAATGTGTCATTGCATATTGGAATGATTGCATCATGTACTAAGTGTCTCGCTGTTCCAAATAAAGGATTAAATTGAATCCTAATTTGAAAAGTCAAATATCTAGTTTGAAAAGTCAAACGTCTAAAATTGGAAAGAGGAAAGAGGAAGGAGGGAAACCGAGTTGGGGAGGAATCCTCCTCCAACCGGGCGCCCTCCAAGCCGAGTTGGGAGGGACTCCCCCCTTGGCCGCCGCCCCTCCACCTATATAAGGAGGCAGGGCTCCTCCTCTAAAACACAAGTCCCTCACCAAACCCTAGAAAGCTGCAGCCTCCATAGCCGCCACCACCTAGGGTTTTGCCCTAGCCGACTTGGGGTCCCGAACCCTAGCCACCGCTCTAGCCCCTCCTCCTTGGTGTGTCTAAACCCTAGATCGCCGAGGAGCTCTCATACTCGACCATACTCGCCCGGCTTAAGGCGAAGCCTCGGGATTTCCTCTACTTCCTACCACGCCAGTCAGGAATCACGAGGAGAGTGCTACAACCTCCGCCTGCTTTGGAACAAGGAGAGGAAGGTCTTCGTCAGTACCGAACGCAGTGACCGATCAAGGGAGCGCCGAACGCAATACCGGGAAGGATCGTCTACGCGATCTTGAGATCGGGAAGAGTACGACTACATCACCCACGAGAATCCGCTCTCGTTAAACACTTTGGAATCTTCGAGGGTAAGTTATTCCATCGACTCATTGCTACAATCTAGTAGATATATCTTGGCTTGTTTGTTTGTATGCGATAGAAATTTTTTGTTTTCCATGCTACGAAACCCTACAGGTCTGGTGATCGATATTCTTGAACACTTCGGTCTTCTCGGGGACTTCGAGACACTTGCGAAGTAACGAGATATGGAACACATTGGGCACAGCTGACATCTCTTCAGGTAATTCCAGTTGATACGATAATTCTCCTCGACGGTTCAAAATTTTGAAAGGTCCGATATATCTGGGGGCTAACTTTCCTTTGAGTTGGAAACGCTGCATTCCCTTCAATGGAGACACTTTCAGATAAACAAAATCTCCGATGTTGAAGGCGAGGTCTCTACGTCTCTTGTCGGCATAACTCTTCTGTCGGGATTAGGCGGTCTTGAGGTGCTCACGAATCTTGTGAACCTTCTCTTCCGCTTCTCGTAGGATGTCGGGTCCGAAGAAGACTCTCTCTCCCTACTTTCGAAAGTTCAAAGGTGCGACACTTTCTTCCGTACATGAATTCAAATGGAGCCATTTGCAACCTGGCTTGGTAACTATTGTTGTAAGAAAATTACGCAAGCGGTAGATGTCTTCCCACTTGGATCCATATTCTAGCACACATGCTCTAAGCATATCTTGAGTATTTGGTTTACTCGCGCCGCTTTGTCCATCGATGCGAGGGTGATCTGTGGTCTTGAAATCTAGGCGGTTCCTAAAACTTCTTGGACTTTCTTCCAGAATCTCGAGGTAAACTGAGTTCCTCGATCCGATACTATGTTCTTGGGGACTCCGTGCAAACTAACTATTCTAGCGATGTACAACTCCGCTAGCTTCGAACTCTGATAGGTGGTTTTGACGGGCAAGAAATGGGTGACTTTGGACAATCTGTCCACTATGACCCAGATAGAGTCATTTCCCCTACTAGAAGTAGGTAGTCCAGTGATAAAGTCCATTCCTACAGAATCCCATTTCCATTCCGGAATTTGCAAAGGTTGCAACAATCCAGCGGGTCTTTGATGTCCTGCCTTGAATCGCTGACATATATCACACTTGGCGATATAGCTTCCGATTTCTCTCTTCATCTTATGCCACCAAAATTGCTCTTTTAAATCTTGATACATCTTCGTTCCTCCGGGATGGATAGAATAAAGAGTATCATGAGCCTCCTTTAAGATAACTTATTTCAACTCCGAACCTACTGGTACACAAAGGCGTCCTTTGTACCACAGAACTCCTTCTTCGTCCTCGGTGAATCCGGGTACTTTGCCCGTACCGATACGACGCTTGATTCCGTCGATACTAGCATTTCCCTTCTGCGCCTCTTTAATCTGACTGATCAAAGTGGGCTGAAGTTCTATGCTAGCCAAAAATCCTTCACTTACTAATTCTATTCGAAAATCTTCCATATCCTTGTGCAGACTTGGTTGCTCCTTCAAAATGATGGAGTTCAAGCGGCACGACAATCTGCTAAGGGCATCGACTACCACATTGGCTTTACCAGGGTGATAGTGAATGTCCAGGTCGTAATCCTTGATTAGCTCAATCCATCTTCTCTGCCTCATATTCAACTCTTTCTGAGTGAATATATACTTTAGGCTCTTGTGATCCGAGTAAATCTCACAACGATTTCCCATCAGGTAATTTCTCCATGTCTTTAGGGCTAGAACTACGGCTGCGAGTTCGAGGTCATGGGTTGGATAGTTTTGCTCGTGTTGCTTCAATTGTCGAGAGAGATAAGATATAACTTTGCCTTCTTGCATTAGCACACATCCGATACCAATCTTGGATGCGTCACAATACACATCGAAGGGCTTCGTGATATCCGGCATGATTAAGATTGGGGCTGATATCAATCTCCTCTTGAGTTCTTGAAAACTCGCTTCACACTTGTCTGTCCATTCAAACTTCTTGTCCTTCTTCAGGAATTGGGTCATGGGTCGGGCGATACTCGAGAATCCTTCTACGAATTTGCGGTAATATCCCGCCAATCCGAGAAAAGCACAAACTTGGGTTTGAGTGGTTGGGGCTTGCCAATCTTCTACATCTTTTACTTTGGCAGGGTCAATGGCAATTCCTCCGGCTGATACAATGTGACCGAGGAATCCTACCTCCTGTAACCAGAATTCACATTTGCTAAACTTTGCATACAACTGATTCTCTCTAAGGGTTCCAAGAATGGTCCTTAGGTGTAGCTCATGTTCTTCTTCTGATTTGGATAAATCAGAATGTCATCGATGAAAACAACGACAAACTTATCCAGGAAGTCCATAAAAATCTTATTCATGAGATTCATGAAATAAGCGGGGGCATTGGTTAATCCAAAAGACATGATCAGATACTGCATCGATCCATATCTGGTGGTAAAGGCAGTCTTTGGAATATCCTCTACACGAATCTTAAGTTGATGATAGCCAGTTCTAAGATCAATCTTAGAAAACACCTGGGCACCGGTCAACTGATCAAACAAATCTTCTATCTTGGGCAAGGGGTACTTGTTCTTGATGGTGACATCATTCAAATTTCGATAATCCGTACTTAAACGGTTACCTCCATATTTCTTGTCTACAAACAAGACAGGTGATCTCCATGGTGACGCACTTGGTTGAATTAGTCCAATTTCTAGCATGGAATCCAGTTGCTTCTTCAGTTCTTCTAACTCCGATGGGTTCATACTATAGGGTCTCTGGGCTATGGGTCCTGTTCCGGGGATTAGTTAAATGATAAACTCGATATCCCGATCTGGGGGCATACCGGGCAAAACATCTGGAAATACATCGGGATATTCACAGACTAGCCGGACTTGGTCAATGGTAGGTTGGGATAGACTCTTGTTAGACTTGAATTGGCGAGGTAAGGTTTCAGATATATGTTCGACTATTATTCCAGTGGTACTGGTCATGGTGATGGCTTTCTTAGCACAGTCAATCAATCCCTTATGTTTGGACATCCAATCCATTCCTAGTACTACTTCCAAACCTTTAGTTCTGAGTACTATTAGATTAGCATAAAAATCTATGCCATGGATTCGGATAGGGACGGCTTTGCAAATTTGCCTAGCCTTGGTGGTTGATCCGGGGATTTTCACAATCATCACATGCTTCAGTTTGGTTGGTTGAATTTTACTAGTGCATGCAAATTCTTCGGTGATAAATGAATGCGATGCACCAGAGTCAAACAACACTCTTGCAAGTACTGAATTAACAGAAAACATACCCAAAGACGACGTCCGGGCGCTTCTCGAGCTTCTTCAAGATGCATGAGAAAAGACGGCCATTGCGGTTGAGTGAATTTCTGGGCAAATCTCCTTCCGGTGAACACGACGCTTCTTGCTTGGGGATTGGTATTAGGGCTGTAGCATTCTTCTTGTTGGGGCACTCGTTGGAATAGTGGCCTTTATTTCCACCCATAACAGGTCACTTGTGACTTGTCCTTGATCAGCGACAGCACAACATTGCTTCCAGTCCTCGGCAAGGTTGGTTGGCGGTAGCATTGTTGGTGTTGAACTTGGGTGGGGCACGGGTGAAATTGCTAGAGTTGCCGGGGTTGTTGTGATTTCCTCCGGTTCTAGGGTTTCCACGGTTGGGATAGGTTGGACGGGTCATAGGGGGTCTGTTGGTTCTTGGGGCAAATCATGGAGATGGGTTGGGGCGATACTTTGGGGTCTGATGGGTTCCTGGTTGATGCATCATACGACGCTTGCGGTCCTCATTGGCTTGCTTGATCTTTCCTTCCATCTGGATGGCTGAATCGACAAGGGCTTCAATATCAGCAAAGGGGATATTGACTAACACCGTCTGCATCTCGTCATGCAGACCATTCAGGAATCTTTATTTCTTCTTGGCTTCGGTGTCTATCTCGTCCGGGGCATACCTAGCTAATGACAAAAATTTGTCACGGTATTCCACTACAGTCATCCTTCCTTGCTTTAGCTCTCTGAACTCGTCTCTCATTCTCTTGATCAAAGCTAGTGGCACATGGGTTCTGCTAAACTTGACCTTGAATTCCTCCCAGGTCATCATCTGGCCTCCGTTCATGGCAAGAACACTGTTCCACCATGCCCTGGCATCTCCGGCTAGATAGTGGGTGGCAAACAGGACTTTCTCGTTGGCTTCGACTCCTGCTACTTCTAAGTTATTTCCATGGTTTGCAGCCAATCGTCGGCGTCTAAGGGTTCTTTTGACTTGGTGAAAACAGGTGGGTTGGTATTCTGAAAATTCTTGAGCTTAGATCTATGGTTGTCCTGATTTCCATGGATTTAGTTGTTGTGGGCTAGCTGGGCTATCTGTTGCAGAGTGGCTTAGTTGGCTTGATGTTCCGCTCTCTCAGCTTCGCGGTCAGAGGTCAACATTTGCAGAATCTGCAACATCGGATCCGGGGCTGAACCACTTCCTCCACGTGGCATCTGAAGATTTAGATAAATCATGAGAAAAGAGGGAAATTTTCTAAGGTTTGGGGTCTTTGAAAAGTTTTAAAGGTTTGACTCAGATTTTTCTAGCAACTTGCTTTTTCATTCATTCATTCATAGCATACAGTACAACACACACCACAACAAGGAAAACAGATGGTTTTAAGAACCATTCTGGAATCTACGATACAGGGGGACCGAATAGTACTCACTACGCTAGTGATCAAGTGCTACTACTCCTCGGAGTCTGTGGATTCATCATCTTCATCATCATCAATGAAGGCTAAATCATCTTCATCGGTGAAGAAGTCCATGGCCTGATCCTCCAGAAAATCATCGTCATCACTGAGATAAGAGTAAGGGTCTCCATGAAGATCCTCTCCGGCATTCTCCCTTTCCTCCAACTGCATGTCTCTCTCGTGGATGGTCTCCTCCAGAGATGAGATGCGGTGGCGAAGACGGGCAATAATGTGCTCCTTCTTGTCGAGCTGACGGTGACGAGACTTGCGATCCTTTGCTAGCATGGCTATGGTCTGATCCTTCGTCTTGATGATGGCAGACTTGTGGTTGCAATAGTCACGGCAGTTGTCCAACTCCTGCTGACGATCATACATCATGAAGCTAAGGTGGTCCAATTGAGTCTTCAGCTCGGGGTGGTATGGGGCTTCCAGTGGTTGTCCATTTGCATCACGCCTTGTGAAAAACTCAAAGCGAGTACCCTTGATCTGATTGATGCTCTGCCTACACAGACGGGAGAGAGATTCCTGCATTGCTCTGGCAAGTCCATCGAGCCAGTTGTTCTCTGTTAAGGTAAACTGATTTCCCTCCGCGGTGGGAGGTTCAATCTTTCCTCGGAGACTTGCAACAATTAACCACTGCAGATCTTCTCCTCCTTGATCATTGAGCTGAGCTCCAAAGAACTCGGGGTGTGGACGCTCTAGAAGTTCCGAAAGCTGATCCAGATCCCTCTCAAAGATAAGGTCTCCTCCATTCGCCAACTGATAAAACTTGCTGTACTTCACGTCCATCTATAAAAATAGAGGATGAGTAAATTAGCAGAGTGATCAAGTGTGTCAAAATTTTATGTATTTTGCAAGAGTTTTTAAGGAACGTGAATTTTTATGAAAGAATCAAAGAGATAAGAATGAGAATAGGTTTTTGTAAATATTTGTTTTTCTTTGGTTTTGAAACTAAGTTTTTGGTTCAACGTCCAGTCTAACTAGGGTCTCCTATGGTCAGGATGGCTCTGATACCAACTTGTCAACACCCAGATTTTTTTCAATCCTAGATACCTATTATGCCATACATCGCAATCCCAGGATTACCATTTTTGCGAGACATAACAGAATTGGATACCATAGTACATCATCTGTTACAACGATACATAAGTTCTTACACAAATAGGGATCTCATGATCCAGTTCTTAATATAATTTCAAGCAGCGGAATACGTAGTAATAACGGTATCGTAGGCGAAGCTCCATCTTCAGGGTCACAGGCAATGCTGACGATGGGAGATGATCCTAGTTGTCGTAACCTTCCTGGGGTCCATCTTCTAGGTACTCCTCTTCATAGTCTGTCCATGGGAATAGCCAGGGACAAAGCCATGAGTACTCTTTAAGTACTCGCAAACTAATACTAACAGGTAAGGGGTTTTTGGATAATAGGACACTAGGCTCTAGGGTTGTTTTGCAAAAATCCAGGTTTATCTCTACTAAGTCCCAAAGCTAGTCACAATTTTATAACTCCTAAGTGGGATCTTGTAATTCAGGTCACAACTCTGTTGTGGTCAAGTCAAAGTCTCAATTCGTTTCACAAGTCATTTTGAAAAGTCTGACGGGGGAACAGATGTAATCTCAATCGTCCATAATCATGACGCGGCTATTCGAATAGTTTGACACTCTGCACAGATTGTATGCTTTCACCACAACATTTGATACATCCGTCAGGAACAAATCCTGAATTCACCATACTTAGTATGCGGATAATCAATCCTAACCTTTTGATTACACGCCCTAGTATAAGCACCTCTCCTGTGAGTATGACCTCCCAACCATAACCAACTGTCATCTTGGGTACTGCACAGGTGGACAATCTTCACAAGGTAGCCTCAGCTCAGACCTTGGCCGTGAGGGAACTAATACTAAGGTACATAAGTTTCCAGTCAAGCCCTACCCAATCTTCGGGTATTGTGGTTGTACGATAAAATTGGAATGGTATCGCATCCAGACAACCATCAGTTTTATAAAGGGCTAAGGCTCATGCCTCAACATTTTCATCACCAAAATCATCAAGTGTTTGGAAACACATGTCCAAAACATTTCAATAGAATGATCCATCATTCCAAGGTTTTCATAACCATTTTTCCACCAAATATTCCCATCTGAGGGATGAGCGCGAAATCCGTTGCTTGTTCTTTCGGTAGCCTTCTTTCATTTCCGAATTTGCTTGCGATCTAAAGTTGATCAAGTTTTATGCTTAGCACTAGCATCTACAGGTGGGGTAGTACTAAGGAGGGGTGGTAACTAGTGGGGTTTTAACTAAGTTCAATCTCATGTCTTAGGCTGAGATCAAGGTTTCTATCTTAGGCCAAATTGTATGCTCTTTATGCAACCTTCAGCACAACTGTCTAGTATCTACCAAACTCTTAGGTAGACTCTAAGTAAGCTTTGATAAAGAAATAAAGTAAGAAGCTTGCACATAAAACTAGGATTTGGTTTATCAAGGGGGTATGATCACATATGCTTAAGGCATATAGTAGTCATATCACAATTATGGGTTTGTGGCATCAGTAGGGTATCTTGCAAGGGTTAGCTTGCATCAATATCAGTATAAGCTTGCATAGTTACTAGCTTGCTCAATCAAATAGTATTATTAGGCTTGCATTGGTATAGTATCATCTTGCCTTGTGCAGAGCAGTGGTTGAAGTTCTCCTCGGCTTCCTCTTCGTAGTATCCTCCTTCCTCCTCGTATCCTTGGTCGGTACTAGCGTCTATGAATAAATACGAGGTACACAATCACCAAACAATACTTAACTACTTGCAATCATCACACACAAGGGTCCTATAGATGATCTAGCATCATCTCTAACATTACAAGGTTAAGGCTTGGTTTAAATCTTTTTATTTTTAGAAAAGTAATTTCTACTCATTGAAAAACTACTTAAGATTTAATATTCTCCAAACTAAACATGGTATCATGTTGACACATGTCATCACCACATATTGTAGTCCATGGGAATGTGATTTAAAGTGGTGTCACAATTTAATAAGGTTTTACCCTTTTATTTTAATTAATTAAAGTGGCTAGAAATGCTTATGCAGCATTCTTTTATTACTTGAACAATATTTCTGCAAGTAAACCTATATGTTTTTATATATTCTGAAAGGTATGGTTAAATGTGATTTTTGAGAGTTGGAATCAACTCAAAAGCTATTATGGTTTAAATTTGAAACATGTTTGAATGCAGAAAAGCTTCTGCCTTGTTATTTTTACCAGGGGTGATCTAGAGATCCAAATGACTTGAATCCAACGGGCTTGGATTCAGCATTCATAGACCTTTCCAACAAAATTGGTTTCATTCAAATTGGTGCACTGAATCGATCTGGGTTGATTTTTGAAGTTGAGTACAGAAGTGTGTTTGAATTGAAATAAAAAAGATTTAATTTGAATAACTGGCTTGCGCGGGAAATTCTAATGGGCCGGCCTGCTAAGTGTAGTTCTCCCGCGGGCTGCTTAAGTGGGTGTCCCCACTCGTCAGTGACACGGGGCTGGGCGAAGCGGTATGGGGCAACGTGGGTCGTTCGATCTAGTTCTAATCTAACGGCTGGGAGTCATCGTTGACGCGAGATAACTCCGGCGAGAACGAAACCTAGCGCGGCCAGTGAGGGTCGCTGGGGGCTCACCAGGGTACTGGCGATGGTCGGCGAGGCGGGCGAACGACGAAGTCGACGACGGCGAACTCAGGGGTGGCCGCGGCAGCTCCTGGGGCGGCTCCAATCGCTGGCTCCTTTCTTCTCCGGCAGCGGTAGGCTCCAGTGAAATTCTGGCGAGGTGGTGCTCGCCTTGCTCTGAGAATGGTGTGGCACGATCAGTGAGGAGAGGGGAGTGAGATGGTGTGAAGAATTCGTGCGGGGGTGGCCTCTATTTATAGTCGAGCGAGGGGACTGTCGGGGCGCACGGTGAGCTCGTCGGGGGCAACGTTACAGGCGGCTAATGGCATGGGCAAGGGTAGGGGACGGTGCTATGTCTCCTGGCGATGCTCAACGACATGGTCGCGAGGCATGGGGCGGTGTGGTTTGGTCTGGAACGGCCGGTGCTCTGCAAGGCAGAGGCGGCGTCTTCGACGGCGGGCGGTGGCTGTGCGGCACGGTGCGGCAAATGGGGATATCTGGCGGTCTCCTGGGTTGATGGCGATCATGTATGCACGCGGCGAGGGCGGCGCGCGGTCTGTGGATGCTGGTCGAGGGTGGCGCTCTGGCGCACGCTCGGCATGGTCTGGGCGCGGCTTGTGCGCGTGGTCCAGGGCTTGGCAACGCTTGCGTCTAGGACAGTGAGTGGCGGTGGACGGTGGGCTGCCTCCTAGACAAGGTTGGCATGGCTAGTTCTTCCTCTAGCTTGCTGTCCATAATGGGGTGACATTGGGGTGCTCGTCTGTTCACCATTCATGGCAATGGCAAGCTCACAGGGGGGCTAGTGTTGGGCTAATCTTTCTAGATGATCTACTGAGTTGTGTGTGAGCTAACTAGGGAACAAGTTAGGCAAGAATCACTGCACACTATAGTGTTTGATGTTTTGTTTGATTTGTGTCTGCAACCTGTTTGATGAAATGGCCGCATGAAATCAAGTTTTGAATTTTGAAATGATTTTTGGTGGGTTTGCTAGATTGGTGCTGGTGAGTCTGCAAATGCTTGGGTTTTTAAAGTTGAGCTTGTTTGAGTGAGTTTTGAAAAAGTAGGATCTTCCCATATGAAGAAGATTCAATTTTGAATTATCATTTAAACTATGCATTTGAAAGTTTCTGGATGATCACAAAGTGGGCCGTGATACTCTGTTATGAGTACATTCAAGGGGTGCAAAGATCTAGAAAAGTTTCTGTTAGGTTATGAAAGTTTGAGACAGCCAAAGTAGGCATGGGAGTTAAATTGGCCAAAATGACCATTCACTTAATATATTTGTTTTGATTTACTTGTCTTTAAGGAAAGTGTGGGAAATGTTTTAGATGATGTTCATTTCACCTAAGAAATATTTTACAAGCAATGGATCACACAAACAAGGTGGTTTTTAAAAAAAATTAAAATCCATGCATACACATATACATGCATTCATGAGTTTATTTAGAAAAGTTTTTGTTAACCCTAATCTTGATGATTAGTGTTTGATGATCTAAGTTTGGTATTTTTGGGATGTTACAACCACAAGTATTTGTCTGTTGGCGTTTCTCATTATTTCTCAATACTTTACATAACCAGTGGGGAAACTATTATCTTATCCTCCTTACCTGACATGTACTTTTTTTTCATTCCGTATTATATAGATATCCCCGTGACTAACAATTTAATCACGTGTCCGGCCATACAATGACATACATCACAATACCGAGACGGACGAGAGTGTACCTCTCTAACACCAGAGTAGAAAATCCCAATCTCGGCATAACCGAAACATCGATATACTTTCCGACGAACACATACTCAACCTTTATAGTTACCCAATCACGGAGAAATGTTTGGCTTCATAGTGATTGTCATTCGGTAACCTACTTCACGTTATTATCATGGTCAAAAAAATACTAAACAGTATATAGTATCAATCTCTAAGAAACTACACACAACAAATTGACAAAGGGTTTCAAACTATATCAATGGGCTCATAACAATATGGTTGTCATATATTATTGGTATCCTTATAACTCATTGCATATACCCATAGTCAAAACAATAGTGAGTAACAATAATATATGAACTAGCAATAGAGGCAATGCTAGGTTTTCCAGTGAATCAAACGATCCAGAACTAACAATTTATAGCACAAATAATAAATCTAACCACGATAATTGAAATATAAATAATAACAACTTCAGTATTGGCTCTAGGGCATATTTTCAGCATGCATGTGATGCTCATTGTAGCGAAAAGTCGTGGCGGGTGGTTACCCCCTCGCGGTGGTGTGGGTGGATGAACAGCACGAGGAATGGCTCCGGGCAGTGCTCGATGATGCACATGTCGTTAGGTTTGGAGCGTCGTCGCCATGATTATCAGCCTATCCCATATTGGTGTCTTGTCACACAAAGCATGGGACACATTGGAGAGCAGGTTGATGCCTCAACCATCATCTCTAGCATGGAGTGGATGACGAAAAAGTTCACCGGCCTGGAGTTCGTGTTGACATGCCTTGTCATCTCAGCTGGCACATGGGAACCCACCGACACCTTGGGGGTACGAGCTTGAGGATCTTTTCCTCATTGGCAATGAAGAAGGCCGCACGGCTCGTCAATAGGGTGGCGTGGCGTTGAGTGGATGACGTTGGGGCTTGGGATGGACTCCTGGTCATGGCAACAAGTGAGAGTTTGGTGCCTGGAGCGGAAGCATCGGGTACGCTTGATGGGGTTGCGGCAGTAGTAGGCTCGGTGGCGTTTGAAAGGCGACAAAAACACCTTCCCTTAACCACTCTAGGGGTGAAGGCCCTATTGGCCGGGACTGAATGTCGGCCTTGATGTCAAATCCGGTCGACGCGGCGGCTGGACGTCGCGCCCTCCCATCCCTAGCCACCCCCTCGAGGCCCTCCCAATGTGGCATTGAATGCACAGAACTCATCAATTCCCCCTTCCAACTCCCCCAACCTGCACTAGTGCGAGAGGAGGCATGGTCGAGGCCTCCAGCTGGCGCCCAGCTGCCCGAGCCGGAAGCTGCAGGTGCACCGGCGGGGTCTCAAGCACCACTTCATCTTCTCTAGGCAAAATTGAATGGTGGGTCGGCCGAGATTCAAGATCCAGATCTGCACGTGGAGAGGAGATGGAGCGGTGAGGGGCAGGGTCTTGGACACCAAACCTGTTGGTAGCTTGGAAGGAGGCGTGACAGGAGGCTGGGCAGGGCGATGACGACCACGGAGGGCACAGGGCGGTTCCAAGTCTCACATTGCTCCCGTGGTGACAAAGTACACTGCCTATCTAAAAGCAAGAGATGCATAACCATTCAGCCAACATCTGGAAATCACTCGATCTGTACGTAGTGACAAAAGTACACTAGCTGGCTACCTAGAAAATATCACACCTGGATTATAAAGCGTTCAACCATTTAGCCAACACCTGGAAATCAGATTGTACTACGCACTACCTAGCTAGCCAAAAAAGTAAAAGTAAACGCAATGATAAAAGCGGGGGACGTCGGGTGCACCCATCCTCCTTCGGTGGAACTGAAAACTGACATATAATCAGGTATGAACATTCAAAATATTAAAAGAAATCTCAAAATATCGGCAGCATTTAAATTAGATGCTGTATTTACGAACCATATAAAGTTTAAATCAGAAGTAAAAATTTGAAGTTGAGAATATGTTTTTGTTGTTGTTCTATAGTCCAGGAGGTATAATGCGAATTTGGGTTCTATTTTGGTGACGACTTATAGTTTGTCTTCATGCATATGCCTATGCCGACAACATATTGTTGGTATTTTCGCGACTTGTTGAAACTTAGCCAACCACAACAGGATATTTCGTACAGACAAAGGACAAACACTAGCTGCATATAGCTAGTTCTCAATAATGGCTCCAAGACCTACTGGTGAGAGGTGATCGATGAGCTGCTACGTACGTACCTGATGTGATCGAATTGTGATTTGGTTGCTTCATTTATCGTATAGCACCTGGGCGATCTGTTGTCGGTAGTGACCTTGAGGTGAGGTGTGGTCGGGACTCGGGTAGACGTACGCTAAGCTATATGGCTAGCTCGTCGCTGGTGTCATGCATGCACCCTCGCGAGGAGTACCCACCAAACGCAAGAGCAACACATGCATGCACATGCATGGCCGATGGCCCGGCCCTCCGACACCAGTACGTAGCATGGCCGGCAGCAAGACAAGTGTAACGGCACGTCACGAAGCTGGCGATCGATCGATGTCCAGTGCACGATCAACCGAGGCCCCATCGATCGATCACCGACTGGTTCCGATAAGATCTTTGTATTGATTCGGCAAATATTGAAATTAAATCAACCAGATATACAGCAGAATGGATTAGGTATAGGTACGGAGCACGTACATGGGTGCGCGCATCAGGAGGTGCATGTATGAACATGATTGCCTTGTAATGTTGTAATATGTATATAATTCTCCCTCCGTTTTAAAATATAATATAGTTTTAGCTTTATGAAAAAAAATATTTAGACCCTTTTTTAATATCTAGATTTACTAGTGGAAACAGCCCTTGTGCCCGGTTGGTAAGGCATTTAGTCCGGGTTACCCAACCGAGACGGGGCAATCAGGACTAAAGCCCCAACCTTTAGTCCCGGTTGCCCCACCAACCGGGACAAACGGGCGTACACGTGACCGTGGTAGAGGGCGAGGGGGGAGGAGCAACCGTCCCGGTTCGTAACACGAACCGGGACAAATAACCCTCTGCCGCAGCAGAGATTTGACATATTTCTCTACCGCGACAGAGAATTCATTTTCGCAACTTTTGTTGCTGCGGCAGCATTTTGGCCACTTTTTGTGCCGCGGCAGAGAATTCATTTATGTTGTTTTATTGTTTATTTAGTGTTTTGCACTCATCAATGAAGGAACCATTATATTACACAAGATCATCATGACAATATAGATCCAAGTGTCGAACATATTACATTCGATATACGGATCGAGTTCATGCACTACATACAAAATAAGCTCTTTATACAATCCCTATTGTTTATACACACCCGAATAGTATTCTCTTTTTGGGTTTAGGACTTCTGCATCCAAAAATCCCGCCAATTCCTCCTGAATTGCTCGTACGCGATCCTTTGGCAGAAGACCATCCCGTAGACGTTTGATCTGATTTAAAAAAAGAGTCAACCTATATGAATGAAACTATCTGATTTGATGGTAATTAAAAACTATAGAAATTATTTATGTACGTGGAGTTGCTCTAAATTTCTGCCCTTCTTACAGCACGTCTGACGGATGAACTCGCAAACATAGTATCCACATAAATTGTTCCCTGGTCCCTGCGTCAGACACTTTACGAGAACAGAGTTCAATAAAAAAATCAAGCATGATAATAACGGTATAAAACTAGAATCAAAGAGATGCGCGGATATAGATAGTGGTGCTTACATCTAGTGGTTGAAATGTAAGCTCCTCTTTCCAAACACCCCTAGCCTTTTTGGTGAACCGTTTCCAAGCACTGCCCGGCGAAGAAAACGAATAAGAAGTTATTAATTACTTGATATCATAAAATTCACGAACGTTTCCGATATAGTATCGTAATGATTAGAATTACCGTCGGAGAAGCATCTGCATGTCCTTCCACGACTCAAGAGGTTTATGTTTCGAGTCCATGACTAGTACACTCCCTTTATCAAGTTGAATGATTAACAGAATATAGTGGAAGCTGCGCATGCATAACTAATCAATTATATACTTAACATCGAGTAAGCGAAATAGAAAGTGTATACAAGACAATAACACTCACTCGAAGTTGTAAGGAAATAGTATTTCCCTTCTAGTTTCTTGAAACCTTAACGCGTGTACGATATTATCCTCCGTATCATGGGGGTTTGTTTTGAGATTAGCTTGATGAACCCAATGTCATAGATTTGTCCTCTGCTGCATTCGAGAATCTTCATTCTGCGTATTATAGTATGATTATATACATGCAATAAACAAGGTGAGATAGCTAGAGACTAAATTAAGGTCCAAGGCGTCTTGATTGAATAACTGAAATAGTTCATCAAATTTAATGGATATCATGTCATCTATTTCTTTTCCATAATGCTTTTTTATAACCCTCAGCATTATCCAGTTAGCCCCGGCCTTTGTGGCATGCATGTATCAGTTATGCAATCTTCGCATTTTTGTTGGAAGATTATTTACCTCCTTAGGTTTGATGAGAGGTTTGCCATACTGGTATTTGTATGCTACTTCACACACGGGGAAGTACTCTAACTGGGATAAGTACTGGGCAATACGCATACCTTGAGCAGCGGCAGCTTCTCCGTATTGTGCAACTACCTCTGGATCATACTGCTCTTCGGTCGCATATTTGCTCGACCCCACATTGGTATGGGAAATCACCTTGAGAGGGGCGCAAGACTGTTTTTCTTGTTCTCCGAGCTGGGCAACATATTTCTCGCTTGCATCAGTACTGCTCTTCGAGGCTTGTTGTTCCGCATGTGACATGAGAATAGAACGCTCATAGTCCGATGACAGCTTTGGCTCGGGTTGATGAAGAGTCTTTAGCATTTTGAACACTCGGGCTTTTTCTTCTTTGGTGCTGGGGAACTATGGCTCTTTCGGCCGCCTCAGCTTAGCGAAAAACGCTATCGTTTACGTATCAATGATAGTCGTAGTCTCCTCTTCAGTACAGTCATAAGCTCTCTTGGGAGGAACCTTTGGTACTTTTGGAAGAGGCTCTTGTTTACATTTCGGCGATCGCTTACCACGACGCAGAGTAGCGGTGGTACGCTTACGCTTTTTATCCTTAGGCGCCGGCGATGGCTGCGTCGGAGATTCGTGAGGCGACGGAGACGGGTGTGGCGACGGAGCCGGGTGAAGCGACGAAGACGGCTGCCGCGGCGGCGACGACCTCGCTGGAGACGGGTGAGGCGGCGGCGAAGATGGCCTTGGCATGTGATTTCGAAGCACGATACATTCCTTTGGCCATAGAATAGTGACGTTTCTTGCTTCTCCCAGTTCTGTCACATCCCCTTCACCTGCAGTGTAGTCAAGCTTCAAAACTTCAAAGGTGGGCATGATTTCATCCACCCCGACAACAGCGTAGCCCTGTGGAACCGGACGATAGTGGTAAGTTGGTGTGAGTCCAATTGGTAAGGCATAACCGACCGCCACCTTCATTGATATGTTCACAACTTTGACATGTAGCTCGCAGTGTGTCATCTATGTGATATCATCCACTGGGTAGCCAACAGGAGCCATTGTCGGTGCACCATCGTCATCGTCATTGTCATCACCCGGGACCTCAGTGGAAGCCACACTGCTTTTTCGATTATTCGATAGGCCGGTAGCATCGAATGCAGGTTCTACCACCATGTGCTGCTGAGATGGGCCGGTAGTACTTTGCTCTCTAAGTGCGTTAATTTGATCTTGTTGTTTCTTGATTCGTTCTTCAATTATACACATTCGCTCTTTCTGAATATATGCTTCAACTTCCGCCTTGTCCTTTCTCATCTTACGGCTTCTATCGGGATATTTCTTCCTCTCTTCGGGAAACCCAGTGCTCCATGGTTTGGATCCTATTGTGCCTCGTGTTCATCCATCATGTTCCTTATTTCCAAGGGCGAGTGTGAGCTCATCATTCTCTCTATCGGGAATGAAGTCCCCATCTTTAACAGCTTTTACTGCTTTTCTCATCTTCTCGATTGGCAAGGGGTCTTCTTTATGTCGTATGTTATATATACACTTCCCTTCCGATTCCAACGTGCCCCCATACCCATAAAACCAATTCCTTGCACGTTCGATCCAATCGTCTGTCTCTGGGATGATCTTTTTAGCACGCAGTTTATCCTCAAGTTTCTTCCACTTAGGAATGCTAGCCTTGTAGCCACCTTGCCCCATAGTATGGTGATACTTCTTGTTAGCAACATTCAGCTTATTCGTTGCAGACATTTTTTAGCTTTTTCTGATGTCTTGTAATTCACAAACTCAGCCCAGAATGGTTTTATCTTCTCAAACTGAATCTTCTTGAAATCCGGAGTCTTCTCTTTCACGACATAGTCAAGGTGCAATCTTTTCTTCCAGTTGGTGAAACACTGGGCCATCTTCTTCATAGCCCACTCCCTGACCTTAGCCTCCATGGCTCGCGCATGTTCTAAGGCGTCCTCAACTGGATCCTCTGCATTTGGATCCAACTCTATCTTCGGTAGTTTGAAATTAACCATGAGCCTCTGCCACAATAAATATTTGGCCATGGTAGGGAGAAATAAAGACGTTCCCTCTTCTTCCACATCAGCAGGCCTATTCCAATTTCGAATGGTGATCGGGATGAAGTCCCTAACGATTACTCCGCATTGTACCACAAATTTGTTTGCGACAACTTCGGGAGCAATCGGTTTGCCGTCTTCACCAATATCTTTGATCCTGAACCTCTCATGGTCTTCCAACTTTTTGGTTGGGCCTTGTCCGCTCTTTTTAGTAGATTTCTTCGATCCGGAGGGCTAAAAGAAGAAAGATCGTCGTTACTATTTCTATATAGATAGAAGATGATTAATTAATGAATTAATTATATTACATGCACCTCGCTGGAGCGGTCGTCTTCTCGATCACACAAGGCATCGCCTTCTCCCTCGCGGAAGGCATCACCTTAAACCTCAAACAAGTCGTCACTTCCGGCAAAAAGAGGATCACCCTCACCGGAGTTGTTCAGAAACGCCAATACATCTAAATTTTCTTCCCCGCGGATCACACCTTGGATCAACTCTTCCTTTTCTTCGTCTCTGTCGTGTGGGTCCATATTTTCTGCATAGGTGAAAAAACGGATAATTCAAAGCGGCTAAGGGAGAATGTTAGGTACGGTGTTGAGAGATATAAACCTTAATTCAGAGAAACCCTAATATATACATACACAATAATAAAAATGAATTTACAATATTAGAAACCCTAATTCGAAGAAACCATCGGGCTCGGATCCTATCACGAAGAACCAATACCGGAAAGAAAGGCGACAATCAATCAACCCTCGGGTTCGGGATGCCCTGGCGAGGACACACCGGCTAACCCTAGGTGCAACATCGATTCAACTGGGGTCTATGACAACTAATATCATGGCTAAGCATCTACAATACGATGGCTATCAAGAAATCTTCGATGGTGTTGACCTCGGTCTTTGATCTCGATCTCGTATTCTATCGCGAAGAACCGAACACCGGAAAGAGAGGGGAACAATCAACACATGTCATCGATGCAATAATTAAACAAGAATGATGATATGACAAGTTAATTTGTATTGAAAAGTAACTCCAAGACATGCTTGGCAATTTAAATGGGGTTCCGAGGGGTGAAAACCCTAACTCGGCGAAACTCCGGAGTATATGAGAGGGGTTGATTTTGTTTTTTAATTAAACTTGTCTTGAAAGTTGTTGAACAATGCATGATTATAGGTTAAATAGTTATATCTCATTTTTCTGAACATTTTGATATATTATTTGTATTTTTCTGAGTTATAAACAATTAATTATTGAATTTACAATATTATATCAATTTCTGGATTTAATTAAACCATTTCTGAATTTAAACAAAACAGAAATTTTTTTTACACCGAGGCCACTGCTAGCCACAGTGGCTGACAGAGGGGCTCGTGGCCACCTCAGCCTCCATGCAGGCAGGTGGGACCTGGACCAGGGCTTGACGGGTGGACCTGGACCAGGCCACTGCGAACCTGCACCACAGAGGCACCTAGCCTCTGAGGCTGGAAGGTGGGACCGGGCCATCTGCAGCCACGCTGAAAGCACCACGTCACCACGACGTGACGGCGGTCGACGAGCCACTGGGAGGCGGATCGCGGGTCAGGCGATTCGAACCAGTGTAGCACGGCAAACGATATAGAGGCGGCACCGCTCCTATTTGGTAGCCGGAGCTACGTCTATGGCGTGGTCTGGCGGTGGCCGACGGCGGCGCTCGAGGCTAGAGCAAACAAGAGAGGGAGGAAAGGAAGGGAAGGGTCCCAGAGGACCGGTGGCTCACCCTGAGCGCGATGGTGGGGTCGGGAAAGCACGACGAGGTCGGAATCAGGCTGGTGGACGGCGGCGAACCTCGTCGGGGTTGGGAAAGAAACCGTCGAGGGGGCCGGGGCGTGGTCGAGCCCTCTGCTTGTGCGTACGGAGGCGGCCGGGGAGTGCGCGAACGGAGGAGATGGTGTGGCGGCGGCGAGCTCGGGCAGCCTGCCGGCATCGTTGGGGTTTCCTGTGCGCGCGTCGGTGAGAAGTAGAGAAGTGAGATAGGGAAGAAGAAGAGGAGGCGCATCAGTTATAAATGAAGGGCCTTTTGTCCCGGTTGGTGGCTCCAACCAGGACTAAAGGGTCATACGTCCCGGTTGGAGCCACCAACCGGGAGGTATACTCCATCTTTTTTTCATCAGCCCAAGGGGCGCGCGCAGGAGTCTTTAGTCCCGGTTGGTGGCTCCAACCGAGACGTATGACCCTGTTTTCAAAAAATTTCAAGAATTTTCTCTCTGTTCCCGCCTTATTTTTTATTTTGGGGTTTAAATTTGTAATGTTTTTTAAATGATAATTACTTTGGAATTTAGAAAATCTTTAAACATAAAAAGTGTTTGAATTTGAATAAATAATTCAAAACCATTTTCTGTTTTTAAAAATAATTAATGTAACCATTGAAACTATGAACCATTTAAAATTAAAAATGAATTAACTTATATTTTTTGAATATTAATTTGGAATTTATAAAAACTTTAAACATAAAAAGTGTTTGGATTTGAATAACTAATTCAAAACAATTTTCTATTTTTAAAAATAATTAAAGTAAACATTTAAAATTAAAAATGAATTAACTTATATTTTTTGAATATTAATTTGGAATTTAGAAAAACTTTAAACATAGAAAGTGTTTGAATTTGAATAAATAATTCAAAACCATTTCTGTTTTTACAAATAATTAATGTAACCATTTAAACTATGAACCATTAAAAATTTAAAATAAATTAACTTATATTTTTTGAATATTGATTTGGAATTTCAAAAAACTTTAAACATAAAAAGTGTTTGGATTTGAATAACTAATTCAAAACCATTTTCTATTTTTAAAAATAATTAATGTAACCATTTAAAATTAAAAATGAATTAACTTATATTTTTTGAATATTAATTTGGAATTTAGAAAAACTTTAAACATAAAAGCTGTTTGGATTTGAATAACTAATTCAAAACCATTTTCTGTTTTTAATTTGGATTTGAATTAACTTATATTTTTTATATGTTAATGGGCGGGAAAAAAAGACGGGAAATAATGGGCGGGAAGAAAATTTTATTAGGATAGAACTAGAATTAAAGTACATAACACAACTAACACTAAGTTACATAAAGCACGACTAAAGATTAAGATACATAGAAGAACTGAAAATTAAGATACATGCCAGATTAAGCCACAATCCACTACTGCAGAAACGCTTATAGCCTCCAGGTGGTTAGTGACAGGCAATACTGTTCCCATCACTACTAAGCTTTCCTAGTGACAGGCAAGGATAAGCCTGTCACTAGTATAAAATAGAGTGACATGCATACAAATGTGGCTGTCACTAGCATTATTTTTTTGAGTTTATCCAAATGAAAAATTACCTAGTGATAGGCATATATAAATGCTTGTCATTGGATTGCTCTTTGTAGTGACAGGCTAAATTTATGCCCGTCGCTACTACTTTTTATGTAGGCGTTCCTTATATTATAATGTCTATAGTTTTCTAATAAAATTTTCAAAATATAAGGTGTATTGTTGGGTTGGAAAAATTTATTCTCTTTGCTAATACTCCCGCATGTAATCATGAGTGAAAATACCTAATATCGTGGAGTTTTTTTATCGTTAAGGTATGCCGGCCAAGAACCTAATGGGTTCTTGAAAAAAAATGTTGTATGCGCAGGCTCCCTCCATTCCGTAAAAACCAAAATTGTCTAGTTATTCGTACTTCCACGTCATCATTTTACCTTTTGATTTATGTCTGCACGTACTCGAGCTCGTGTCTTGTATGTGAGGAAACGAATTTGGTTTTTCTTTTCTCTATCTATGTCACGATCAGATCTTCCGTTTTTCTCTCTCGCGCGGAAAGTGCGAGGGTGATACTGATACAGGAGAGTCAACGAGAGAGAGAGAATTGTGGGATTGGTTAAGCTAATTTAGAAGATAAATCAGATGAGAAGAGCGAATAATGTCCAGTTTCCCTATTTTCCCTAAGATACATGAGTAGTTGAGAGTGTCGAGTACCCTTTCCCCAATCACCGCCCCCTCGCTCCCCGTCCCCATCCCCGATTCCCACTCCCCACCCGCCGCCACCAATCCAATGCCACCACCCATCCAACGCCGCCATCCCCTCCAACACTGCCATCCCCTCCAACGTCGTTGCTCGCGGCGGCGCCTCCCCTCGACGCAAGGACGCCGCCGCCCATCCAACGCCCCACCGCGAGGATGCCGCCGGAGGACGCCGCTGCTCGGAGCTGCGCTGCTTCCCCCCCTACACCACCAGGCCCACCACCGCCGCTGCTCTGAGCTACGCTGCTTCCTCCCGTCCTTGCTCCGTTCGTCCCCATGGCTGCCTAGGGTTCCCAGAACCTCCACCGTTGGCGCCTGCATCACTACTTCTGTCGCCCTGCACTGCTACGTCCACCGTCGACCATCAGCACAGCCCAGCGGTCCCCTCCCTCAGCCTCTCGGTCTCTCTCTGGGCGACACCTACCCACGGTCGTGCACTCTGCAGTCTTCTTGGTGGTCTCATGCACTAGTACTCCAAGTCGTACTATATTTTTACCTCTGATATGGATACTGATAAAATCTAATAATACAGTCGTTTGACAGCAAGATTTGTATACTCTAATCGCCACTTGTGGTGACCAATCAACCTCTGTATGTCAGTTGGATATTTAATATCAAACTATAGCTAGTTTATCCCCTTATTGATTATTTAGTCTTGTTTATAAAATCAAGTGAATTTGAATTGACTGGAAATTAGCTATGTTTAGACTTATATGAGGCATTTGCTCCTAAGTTGTATCATACTTTTCAGTTTTTTATATGTGTCTCTAGTTTACTCCTAAGTTGTACTGTACTTTTTAGTCTTGCTTATATTGGGATTTTTAAATCTTGATAAGATTACTCTCGACATTTGTTTGTTCCAATATGTAATGGTAGATAGTGCAAATCCACGGGAGTTGGTCAAACACATGTTGCAGTATGCACATGTTTACAACTTTAACACATGTCGCGCTGCACTGCACATATGCAGTTCCATCATATTTTATTGTGTTTATAGATCTTTTTGTAAATACTGCTTATTACTATCCCATTGCTATCTTTGTTTAGAAGGTTTTTAGCATGTCAATCAGTAAATATTGTAATTGTGCATTTGTTTAACTAGATATTTTTGTACATACTGCTTACTACTGTCCCATTTGTATCTTTGTATCTCTATAGGTTTTCCATGGAGGTGATGACTCACTGGAGGTTCATGATTTGCATACAAAGGTGGCTGCAACCCAATTGATCAAGCATGTATGATCCCAGAATAAGGTATGTGGCATTTTATTCTGTTTATTTCTTTTTCCTTGATTCTTTGTCTCTGCAAATTGTTAATCGAGTTTATACTTGGTTGATATGCTGATACATAAGTAACACCATCATACATCTATTCTTGCGCTATTTAATATGCTTGCGAGTATTTTCAACCATTATATGCAAGATAACTCTAGGAAAAGGAAGAGTTGAAATTAGTTGCAGGAGTAATATACTTTAGAACCATGTAGATATCACATTCACAAAGCGAAAAAGACATGCACTCGTAGTGTCCATTTTACTGAAGATATCTCACTATAAATGAAATGATTTAACATTAGATAGAATGGTTCAGTTAACATTAACTGCAATTTGTAAATTTTATTGAGAGATGTATCAAACATCATGCACTCTGCGCGTATTGTGAAAAACATGTGAGAGTGACTCAATACAAACAATTGCCGCAAAGTATACCATTGATCCAGAAACCCTAAAATTTCCATACAAACCCAATTTACAAGCGATCCGGTAACTTGCGGTTACTGTAAATTTGGCGTTACTGTAGATTCCCGTTTTGCGGCAACGATCGGCTGCCGTGTCATGTGTTGCACCTCTAGATGGACTCCCGCATGTGGGTTTCTTTTCTGTGTTTTTTCTTTATTTCTGTAGAAATATCTGGGATCGGTCTGTATTTCACTCTCCCTGCACCGCTTTGATCGAGGATTGGACCCAGGGCTCCCCGCCCCTCCCATGCGCTGCTCTGCTACTCCTCGCCTCCAGTGCCGTGCCTCAGAGAAATATGAGGACAACTCACGTCAGTGATAAAATAACCAACCAATATCTGTAGAATTTACTGGTGAAAAAACTATTTAATAAATTAGAATTCTCCTCGCACAAAGATACAACCTCCACAACAAATGATAAAAAAGGGAAATCTTCAACACCATGTGGTACATCAGCTAGAAAAGGGTATGTGACTGTTTATTTCACATCAGTATCATTATTTGGTGCAAGCTTACTAATCATTAAACAAATAGATTCACTTTATTAGAATCAGTAAGTAAACTGAATATGAGGATATAATTTTAGTTTCTTTCTTGCAGCAATTGGCTGAGTTTCAGCTTGGTCAGTTCAAGCCTCCTCCAAATGCAAAAATAAGAGAATACTAATCTCAATGCAAGTTACTCTGCAAAGCATTTTTACCAGAGATATATGTCAATATTATCAATTGGTCTGACACTACCAAGCTTGGGCACTCTCTACCCGCTATAGTATTATGTATCTGGGTATCCATGTACAATTATTTTACTTACCTTTCTTCTTTTAACACTGATTACTGCTACGCTATGTATGTACAATCAAATGTACCTAGCAGTTCCGAGTCTTGCAGGCTTCTATGATGATTCCCACACGCTTCACTCCTACAATATTTACATGAAAGATTACATAGAGAAGATCACCAAGTTGTCTCTTAACTATGAAAATTCGTTTCTGTTTCTTTTTATGAGATGTACAGTTCAGCACATGGACCTATTCAAATGATCTGAAAAAGAACTCTTATTTGCTCATTTTTGCTTTATACATGCACGCGTGCCAAAAGGTTAACATGCAGTAACTTGAGATGAACAATTCGAGGCAGTTCTACACTATCAATCCATCTAAACATGCATATACCTAGCTTTAGTTTCCGCTAACAATTATGCCACGGGCGCGGCGTGTCGCTGTGCCAAGTTGCCTAGTCTATACCGATACATCCTTGTTATTTAAAAACTATTCATTTTCTGCTTTTGGTGGGTTCTACTTTCTTTTATCCTTGGCTGATGCTAGTTAATATATACTCACATATTAGTGCTGGGTACATAAATACTATGTCTAAACTGTTTAGTGTTTTCTCATTTCTCCAGATAGGCATGGTGGTCTGCTCGAGGGTGCTTAAACATGACATATATGTTGATAGTTCTTATGCGTCATGTGGGTCTAACATGATCTTTGGAGTTCAAAGGCGAGGAAACAGGCTAATCCAAATTTTTGTCGACGATGTTCCTATGTAAGCCTCGGCAAAAACTATTTGGCCGGTTTCACCGGTTTGTGCTAGTTCAAAATTTTATACTAGTTTCAAAGTTTGGATTGGATTTGTGAATGAGATTGAACTAGAAATTTTTTGGTCGGTTTCACTTTTTGCACGGGCTTAGTCCTATATCATTATGTTATCTATGCAAAAATTATGTCAAATTCGTACATGTGAATGTATTATTGGTACAATATTTTATTATGTTATCTGAAATATTTATGCAAAATCTATTTATTGTGCTATCTCGAATATTCAGGCAAAACATATTTAATTTTTTTACTATTGAAATGCACACCAGTGACAGTCAAGATAATGGGCCTGCCACTGAAAACGTCGTAGGTCCGCGGCCTTCGATTGCAACTAGTGACATGCATTCATTTTTGCTTGTCACTAATTCACGTATACTAGTGACATGCACAGGAAAATGGCTGTCACTGGTACACGTACTAGTGACAGGCACTTGCCCGTCACTAGTAACCTTGTATCAGTGACTAGTTATTAGTGACAGGCACTTTTCCTGTCACTAATGGGTGTTTTAAGCCCGTCACTGATGGCCTATTTTGTAGTAGTGATCGGCCGAACTTGTTTCGCAATGTTGGAGTGATTCAGTCATGATCCTGCCTACACCTATAATACTCGCCACTGTAGTTGTCGTACTCGCCGCGGCCACCGTCGATGTCGTCGCCGGGGTCGCCATAGTTGAACCTTGAAGGGTGAGTACGAGTGGGCTGGACTTGAGGGTAGCACAGGCGGGGGTTAGAGTCAGCAGCCGTGTCGTAGACTATGATGCTCTGGAGTGTCCGGCCGCGCCACCACAGCCGACGGCCGGCCTCGTTGAAGTTCGGAGGAGGTGGGCCGTCCTCCTCGTGCCTGGTGAGCGCCCTCTCACACCGATCCCCGAAGAAGGCTTCCCAAGTCGGGAAATAGTCGGGATACTAGTTGGGATTCCTCCGCTACTCCAGCGTGAGCTCGAAGTAGTAGTGGTTCGTGATGGCCATCCGGCGCGCCACACCTAGAGGGACAGGAGCAACCGGCACGCCTCCGGCGCTCAGCATCTAGCCGACGAGGACGCAGTAGCCCGGCAGGCAGGGGTAGTTTGAGGCGCAAAGCGTCTCCGCCTCCCTGGGGGATAGTCGTATGTTGGAAGCCATGAGAAAGAGTGATGGGGTTGCAGATATGAGTCTAGAGATGTGCAATGACAATGGAGGCCAATCCTACATATATGTACTGAGAAATGACAGGAAGAAAACTGTGGGAAGAAATGGCGGGAAAAAAACTGCGGGAAGAATTCACGGAAAGTAATGGCGGGAAGAAACTTGGGTTTAGGGTTTTGTGAAGGTTTTTTTGAGCATCGTTAGAACTTGCATTGGATCTCTGAAGAAACCACATAATGCGAGTCTAAAAATGTTTTTTTTTCAAAAAATCACGGGCGTTAGATCATGTACCTGTAGTACAAACCGGACCCACTTCCTACCGATTCGGCAGACATTTGTCCTTTTTACCCGGGATGGATGAAAAGGCTTGAGATGTCCCGGTTGGGAGATAGTCCATGTAAGGTGGTCTAGTATTTTAGAAAAATGGGACGGTAGCATTCTGAAACAGCATTTTGGTGGTTACTTCACAAAACGACCCGTTTTTTGCGCTCGGAAATGGAAAATGGCTTTCCCGTGCGACGAAAAGGAAAACTTCCTCCTGCAACATTGTTCTCCATACCAATGTCCACATGCATGCATAATATGGGCACAACATCACAAACTATGACGTGATTCAGCACATAACATCAGTCATTTGGACCGAAAGTCATGAAACCTCGAACATGATAGGTCATTTTGCGAAGGTTTTTTCGATACATGATAAATATACCAAGTCTGGTATTTTCCCTGCAACCATGTTACATAATATGACACCATGCGAAGGATTGATATTGTTCGGATTTTTTTTGAATTTCTTATGCCCGTTTTGAATTTTTTGAATTTCTAACTATGGTCGAACCGGCGTGAATGAAGATAGGGGACGAGCATCGTTAGAACTTGCATTGGATCTCTGAAGAAACCACATATTGCGAGTCTAAAAATTATTTTTTCAAAAAATCACGGGCGTTAGATCATGTACCTGTAGTACAAACCGGACCCACTTCCTACCGATTCGGCAAACATTTGTCCCTTTTACCCGGGATGGACGAAAAGGTTTGAGATGTCCCGGTTGGAAGATAGTCCATGTAAGGTAGTCTAGTATTTTAGAAAAATGAGACGGTAGCATTCTAAAACAGCATTTTGGTGGTTACTTCATAAAACGACCCGTTTTTCGTGCTCGGAAAATGGAAAATTCCGTGCGACGAAAAGGAAAACTTCCTCCTGCAACATTGTTCTCCATACCAATGTCCACATGCATGCATAATATGGGCACAACATCACAAACAATGCCGTGATTCAGCATATAACATCGGTCATTTGGACCGAAAGCCATGAAACCTCGAACATGATAGGTCATTTTGTGAAGCTTTTTCGAGACATGATCAATATACCAAGTCTGGTATTTTTCCTTGCAACTATGTCACATAATATGACACCACGCGAAGGATTTATATTGTTCGAATTTTTTTTGAATTTCTTATGCCCGTTTTGAATTTTTTGAATTTCTAATTATGGTCGAACCGGCGTGCATGAAGATAGGGAACGAGCATCGTTAGAACTTGCATTGGATCTCTGAAGAAACCACATATTGTGAGTCTAAAAATGATTTTTTCAAAAAATCACGTGCGTTAGATCATGTACCTGTAATACAAACCGGACCCACTTCCTGCCGATTCGGCAGACATTGTCTTTTTACCCGGGATGGACGAAAAGGTTTGAGATGTCCCGGTTGGGAGATAGTCCATTTAAGGTGGTATAGTATTTTATAAAAATGGGACGATAGCATTCTGAAACAGCATTTTGGTGGTTACTTCACAAAACGACCCGTTTTTTGCGCTCGGAAAATGGAAAATGGATTTTCCGTGCGACGAAAAGGAAAACTTCCTCCTGCAACATTGTTCTTCATACCAATGTCCACATGCATGCATAATATGGGCACAACAACATTGATAGGTTCATCTTAGTCCCGGTTGGAGGGATTTCGGTAGGCTGGGCCAGGCAGTACTTATGATAGGGGTGAGTGTCGACATTATGTCGTGCGGCGTGTACCTTGTCCCGGATGGTGTCACCAACCGGGACTAAAGATGAACCTTTAGTCCCGGTTGGATACACCAACCGGGACAAAACACGAGTCAACACTAATAATAGGGGTGAGTGTTAACACCCGAATTTTTAATTCCAGATGCCTGTTATGCCATACATCGCAATCTCAGGATTACCATTTTTGCGATACATAACAGAATTGGATACCACAATACATCATCCATTACAAACCATACATAAGGTCTTACACAAATAAGGATCTCATGATCCAGTCTTAATACAACACAAGCAGCGGAATACGTAATATTAACGGTAGCGTAGGCGAAGCTCCATCTTCGGGGTCACAGGCAATGCTGACGATTGGAGATGATCCTAGTTGTCGTAACCTTCCTGGGGTCCATCTTACAGGTACTCCTCTTCATAGTCTGGCCATGGAAATAGCCAGGGACAAAGCCATGAGTACTCTTTAAGTACTCGCAAACTAATACTAACAAGTGAAGGGGGTTTTTGTAGTAGGACACTAGGCTCTAGGGTTGTTTTGCAAAAACCAGATTTACCTCTACTAAGTTTGGAAACAACGAATGCTAGTTAAGGTTTTATAACACCTAAATGGGAACTTGTATCTCATGCCACAACTCTGTTGTGGTCAAGTCAAAGTCTCAAATCATTTCACAAGTCATTTTGGAAACATCTGATGGGGGAACAGTATGGCCACTCCAACTGTCCATAACCGCGGACGCGGCTTGTCGAATAGTTTGACACTCTGCAGAGATTGTACACTTTCACCACAACATTCGATACATCCGTCAGGAACAAATCCTGAATTCACCATACTCAGTATGCGGATAATCAATCCTAACCTTTCAATTACACGCCCTAGTATAAGCACCTTTCCTGTGAGTTTGGCCTCCCAACCATGACCAACTGTCATGTTGGGTTCTGCACAGGTGGACAATCTTCATATGGTAGCCTCAGCTCAGACCTTGGCCGTGAGGGAACTAATACTAAGGTATATAAGTTTTCAGTCAAGCCCTACCCAATTCTCGGGTATTGTGGTTGTACGATGAAATTGGAATGGTATCGCATCTAGATAACCATCAATTTTATAAAGGGCTAAGGCTCATGCCTCAACATAGATATCACCATAAATCATCTGGTGTTTCGAAAACACATGTCAAAACATTTCAATAGAATGATCCATCATTCCAAGGTTTTCATAACCATTTTTCCACCAAGTATTCCCATCTAGAGTTGATCAAGTTTTATGCTTAGCACTAGCATCTACAAGTGGGGGTAGCACTAATGAGGGGTGGTAAACAAGTGGAGTTTTAACTAAGTTCAATCTCATGCCTTAGGATGACATCAAGATTGTCTAGCTTAGGCCAAATTTTATGCTCTTTATGCAACCTTCATTTATCCTTCTAGAATCTACAATTCACTTAAGTAAAATCTAAGTAATAGATTTAATAAAGAAATAAAGTATAAAGCTTGCAAGTAAAACTAGGATTGGTTTATCAAGTGGTTATGATCATATATGCTTTAAGGCATATAGTGGGCATGGTAGCAAGCAAGTATTAGCTTGCATAGGTCAACTTGATTAGTAAGGCTTGCTAAGTTAATAGCTTGCAAGTATTGGCTTGCATCAGTATCAGTATAAGCTTGCCTTGTGCAGAGCAGTGGTTGAAGTTCTCCTCGGCTTCTTCTTCGTAGTATCCTCCTTCCTCCTCGTATCCTTGGTCGGTACTAGCGTCTATAAATAAATACGAGGTACACAATCACCAAACAATACTTAACTACTTGCAATCATCACACACAAGGGTCCTATAGATGATCTAGCATCATCACTATCATTACAAGATTAAAGCTTGGTTTAAATCCTTTTATTTTTAGAAAAGTAATTTCTACTCATTGAAAAACTACTTAAGATTTAATATTCTCCAAACCAAACATGGGATCATGTTGACACATGTGATCACCACATATTTTAGTTCATGGGAATATGATTTAAAGTGGTGTCACAATTTAATAAGGTTTTACCCTTTTATTTTAATTAAATAAAGTGACTAGAAATGCCTATGTAGCATTCTTTTATTACTTGGTCATTATTTATGTAAGTAAACCTATATATTTTTATATATTCTGAAAGGTATGGTTAAATTTGATTTTTGAGAGTTGGAATCAACTCAAAAGCTATTATGGTTTAAATTTGAAAAATGTTTGAATGCTGAAAAACTTCCGCCTTGTTATTTTTACCAAGGATGATCTACAAATCCAAATTTCTTGAATCCAACGGGCTTGGATTCAGCATTTCTAGACCTTTCTAAAAAAATTGGTTTCATTCAATTTGGTTTACTAAATCGATCTGGGTTTATTTTTGAATCTAGGTGCAGAAGTGGGTTTGAAATAAAATGGAAAAGGTTAATTTCAAATGACTGGGCTGCGCGGGAAGCGATACTGGGCCGGCCTGCTAAGCACAGCGCTTACGCATGCTGGTTAAGTCGCTGTCCCCACGCGTGAGACGAGGGCGTGCGAAGCGGTATGGGTCGATGTGAGCCGTGAGATCTTGTTCTAATCTAACGGCTGAGGGTCGTCATCCACGTCGGGCAACTCCGGCGAGACTGAAACCTAACGCGGCGGGTGAGGGTCGTTGGGGGCTCACCGGGGCTTAGGCGAGGGTCGGCGAGGCGGCCGAACGACGAAGTCGACGACGGCGAACCTCCTGGTACTGGCAGCTTCTCCTCAGGCGGCTCCAATCGCTGGCTCCCTTCTTCTCCAGCAGCGAAGGGCTCCAGTGAAATTCCGGCGAAGCGCTGCTCGCCTTGCTTCGGGAACGGGGTGGAACGATCAATGAGGAGAGGGGAGAGATATGGTGTGCTCAATTCGGCTGGGGGTGGCCTCTATTTATAGTCACGACGACGAGACCGAACGGCATGGGCAGGCAACGGTGGCAACATGGCTATAGGCTGCTAGAGGCATGGCCGTCGGTGGCGATCGCTTGATGGTCTCCTGGCGATGCTCTATGGCTTTAATGCGCATGTAGGGGCGGTGGCAAATGGTCTGGAACGTGCGATGCTCTGCGCGGCCGAGGCGGCGTCTTCGACGGCGAGCGGTGGCCGCGAGGCATGGGGCGGCAAACGCGGATGTCTGGCGGTCTCCTGGGATGGTGGTGATTGTGTATGCATGCGGCGACGGCGGCGCCTAGTCTGTGGGCTTCGGTCGAGGGTGGCGCTCTGGCGCATGCTCGGCATGGTTGCTGGCGAGCTGGGCACGGTCTATGCATTGTGGTCCATTGGTTGGCAACGTTCGAGCGTTGGACAGGGAGTGGCGGTGGGGTGTTGGCTAGGCTTGTTTCTTCTCCTATCTTGCTATCCGCACTGGGGTGACATGGTGAGCTTCGGCTGTTCACCATTGATGGCATTGCCAAGCTTACAGTGGGGCTAGTGCTTGGTTTAGTTAGCTAGATGATCTACTGAGGTTGCTGTGAGCTAGAGAGGGAACAAGTTAGGCTCCAATCACTTCTCACAATAGTGTTTAGATTTTATTTGATTTGAATCTGCAAGGTGTTTGATGAAATGTCCGCAAGAATTCAAGTTTTGAATTTTGAAAAGATTTTTGGTGGGTGTGCTAGGTTGGTGCTGGTGAGTCTGCAGATGCTTGGGTTTTGAAAGTTGAGCTTGTTTGAGTGGTTAATCTTCCCATATGATAAAGATTCAATTTTGAATTGTCATTTAAACTATGCATTTGAAAGTTTCTGGATGATCACAAGGTGGGCCTTGATACTTTGTTATGAGTACAATCAAGGGGTGTAAATATCCAAACAAGTTTCTGTTAAGTTCTGAAAGTTTGGGACAGCCAAAGTAGGCATGGGAGTTAAATTGGTCAAAATGACCATTCACTTATTTTGTTTGTTTTTGATTTATTTGTCTTTGGGAATTGTTTAGATGATGTTTAATTCACCTAAGAATCCATTTACAAGCAAATAAACACATAAATAAGGCAATTCAAAAGAATTAAAAATGGGATGCATACACACATGCATGCTTCATATTTTTATTTAAAAAAGATTTTGATAACCCTAATTTTGATGATTAGAGTTTGATGATCTTAGTTTAATATTTTTGGGATGTTACAGTGAGTGTCGATATTATGTCGTAAGTGTCGACACTATGCCAAGCTGCTTGTACTATAAATAGGCATCCTTGTGAGTCCAGTCCTCCAGCCAGATTGAGGCATCTCCAATATGGTTTTTGAGAGCAGGGACACCACTACGACCAGTTTCAGGGAGATGCAGCCGGATCCCAGTCCTCCGGCATCTCCAAGAAACTGGTCATAGCAGCACTCCCTAATATGTGAAATTAGTTAGCTCCCAGGTGTATTAATCTAGTTAGAGAAGTTACAAGCTGCAAGATGGTGTGCGAGAGCAGGGAGACTACTACGACCAGTTTCAGGGAGATGCCGCCGGATCCTAGTCGTTCGGCATCTCCAAGAAACTGGTCATAGAGGCACTTCCTAATATGTGAAATTAGTTAGCTCCCAGGTGTATTGATCTAGTTAGAGAAGTTACAAGCTGCAAGATGGTGTGCGAGAGCAGGGACACCACTACGGTCAGCCAGGAGATGTCCGGGTCCCCCTCCCAAGATCTCCAAGAAACTGGTCATAGAGGCACTCCCTAATATGTAACCACGCGCGTCTGGAGATCAGATCTTAATGGTAAGTACGAATCATGACAACTTCTTCATAGTTCGGTAAAGTCGTTCTACGAATCGGGACTAAAGGCCCCTTTAGTCCCGATCCAACCATAAAACGGTACTAACACTCAAGTCATTTATTAATATTAAAAACCAAGACTACAAAACTGGGACTAAAGGCCCCCCTATATATAGTCCCGGTCAAGCCACAAATAGGGACTAACACTCAATACATTTATTAAACTTGGAAAATTGCAAACATCATAAGATATCCCGGCCAGACTTGAACTAGAGTTACACAATATGAGCATGAACTTCTTGGCATATGTCCTTCCTTATGATCACTTCAGACGTAACCATGGAGCATCTTATTTACTTAACGGAATGCTTGGGTCAGTTTTCACTGTGAAGGGCGGAATTTCATCAAACTTATTATAATCTTCTGACATGTCTGTCTTGTCCTCTATTCCCACGATGTTTCTTTTCCCTGAAAGAACTATGTGACGCTTTGGCTCATCATATGATGTATTCGTTTGCATATTTTTTCTTTTTTCGGTCTGGAGGACATGTCCTTCACATAGAAAACCCGAGACACATCATTGGATAGGACGAATGGTTCATCTCTATAACCAAGATTGTTGAGATCCACTGTTATCATTTCGTACAACTGGTCTATCTTTACCCCTTCCCCATTCAGGTTGACCCATTTACAGTGAAACAAAAGGACCTTAAAAGAGACTCCATAGTCTAGTTCCCATATCTCCTCTATGTAACCAGAGTATGTGTCCTTTTGTCCATTCTCGTCTATTGCATCAAAGCGGACACCACTATTTTGGTTGGTGCACTTTTTATCTTGGGCGATTGTGTAGAATGTATTCCCATTTATTTCGTACCCTTGGAAATTCAATATAGTAGAAGATGGTGATGCGGCCAACAATTATAGCTGATCTCCAACATTGGTCCGCATCCAACCACCGACAGACTTCATGTGTTCATCTGTAATCCATGATTCAGGCTTCCCGGGGTTTTTGGAGCGTACAATATTCTTGTGTTCCTCGATATACGGAGCTGCCAATGTGGAATTATGTAGAACTGTGTAGTGTGCTTTAGTGAAAGAATCCCCGTCCCTACATATCATTGCTTTCTTTCCCAGCGTGCCTTTTCCACTTAGTCTCCCCTCATGCCGCGAGTCAGAAACACCAACCGGCTTAAAGTCAGGAATAAAGTCAACACAAAACTCAATGACCTCCTCTGTTCCATATCCCTTGGAGATGCTTCCTTCTGGTCTAGCATGGTTATGAACATATTTCTTTTAGACTCCCATGAACCTCTCAAAGGGGAACATATTGTGCAGAAATACAGGACCGAGAATGGCAATCTCTTCCACTAGGTGAACCAGGATATGCGTCATAATATTGAAGAAGGATGGTGGGAACACCAACTCAAAACTAACAAGACATTGTGCCACATCCTTCTGTAACCTTGGCAGAATATCCGGGTTGATTACCTTCTGAGATATTGCATTGAGGAATGCACACAGCTTCACAATGGGTACTCGAACATTTTCCGGTAGAAGCTCCCTCAATGCAATCGGGAGAAACTGCGTCATAATCACGTGACAGTCATGAGACCTTGGTATTATTTGTGTCACCTGCAAAGTCCGGGAAGTCTCTCTCGATTTTTCTCCACTGTGACCCATCAGCAGGGTGTCTCAACTTCCCGTCTTTCTTATGGTCTTCTTTGTGCCATCGTAAAAACCTGGCATGCTCTTTGTTTCTGAACATGCATTTCAACCTTGGTATTATAGGAGCATACCACATAACCTTAGCAGAAACCCTCTTCCGGAGGGCCTCTCCCTCAACATCACCAGGGTCATATCTTATGATCTTATACCGCAATGCACTGCATACCGGACATTTATCTAAATTCTCATACTCCTTACCGCGGTAGAGGATGCAGTCATTAATGCATGCATGTATCTTTTGCACATCTAATCCTAGAGGACAGAGAGTCTTCTTTGCTTCGTAGGTACTCTCGGGAAGTTCTTTATGTTTTAGAAACTTCGGCTTCATTATTTTCAGCATCTTTTCAAATGAGGAGTCAGTTATACCACACTCTGCCTTCCGTCGCAGCAATTCCAGTGTGGTACCGAGCTTTGTGCTGCCACCTTCACAATTTGGGTACAAAAATTTCTTGTGATCTTCTAACGTGCCCTCTAACTTCAACTTCTCATTTTCTGTTTCACAGTATCGCTTTGCATCAGAAATGACCCTACCAAGTTCATCAGCGGGCTCATCTGATGCCCGTTCTTCACCTCCTTCCTTTTCATTATCTTCCATTGCAGTATCACTGTATTCAGGAAACATATGATGATAGTTGTTATCATCATCTTCTTCTTCACCGTCTTCCATCATAACCCCTCTTTCCCCGTGCTTGGTACAACAATTATAGTTGGGCATGAAACCTTTCATAACCAGGTGGCCGCGAATGATTTTCGAGGAAGAGTACTCCTTGTTGTTCCGACATTGAACACATGGACAACGTATAAAACCATTCTCTTTGTTTGCCGTAGCCACATTGATAAATTTATCCACGCCTTTAATGTACCCGGGTACACGCCGGTCACCATACATCCATTCCCGACCGTTCATCTGCATCATATAAGTAAGTTTATCAAAAACAGGACATCATAAATAGTGAAATGACCAATTCACATCGACACATGCATTGTATCAATGACAGAGAAAAGATAAGATTGCTAACCTCGATCGAGGAAAATAAAGAGGAGAAAGCTCAAGTGCGTCCCGGACACCTTCTATATTTTTGTTCTGTGAGAAATTGAACGGGATCATTCACTCAAACATTTCATTAAACACCTTGAATGCATGCATAGGAAAAAATAAACTAGCACACCTCTCACACCTTCCACCAAGAAAAAACAGAGGAAAGGCAGAGGGCTGGGACGTCGTATTTATAGAGGGCGGGATCATACGTCCCACAAACCGGGACTAAAGGTGTGTGCCACGCCACGTGGCTGACGCCCAACCTTTAGTCCCAGTTTGTGTTACAAACCGGGAGTATGACCCCTTACCAACCGGGACGCATGTCTCCGGCCACCGTGCCCGCTCGAACCGGGACGCGTGCCAGCATTAGTCCCGGTTCGTGGCGCAACTGGGACTAATGCTGTTAGGGGCAGGAACGGATAACCTGTTTTCTGCTAGTGATTTAAAGTAAGTGAACCTACTATACATACTAAAAAGGATCTCGATACACTCCTTTCACAATGCAAAGCTAAAATACTATTTCGAAACACAGAGAGAGTATATAATAGAGAAGGAAAACATCCAAGACACGACTTGTGTGTATGAACTATATGCATGTATACCTCTTGTACACATGCGTGTCGGCGTGTGCACACGTATCATGCGCCTACGTCATGCTTTGATTCAACAAAAACTATTCAAGACATGACTAAACTTATACTAAGCAAGTGGCAGTGGACTAAGCCAGTTGGTATATATGATATTAATCCTTATCTGCAAAGAGGATACGAGCTATATATATAATCGATACATCATCGAATTGCTAGTGGCAATTGCCATGACAGCGACGAGACCAATAACACAAAGCACCACTCGACGGTGACAGTGTGTCAATGTACATAGTATGCAGCATCGGATTTGACTCGTCAATATATAGACCGGGTTACTCTGGATCGGCACAGACAGCTCTTCAGAACCAGCAAAGGAGAAGAATGCAGTCTACCGTGGTTAATTAATGACCTGGTACTACTTGACCTCTTGAAGCATCACAAAGGCCGGCACGACCGTCGCACATACGATACGACGAACGATTTTCGTGATCCACTTAACAATGACATCTGATGGTAGTTTACCAATTCCTGCAACCAGCTGATGATTTTTAGCTTGCAGGCCGACATTGATGATGCACGCATGCGTGATATATACGTACTTAGTTGATTGCAGATCACAACCTTCTGCTCTGACGACCTAGATACCTGTAAATGGATTAATATTTGTTTTTTGTTTTCAGTTTCAAGAACAACAAATCCTAATACGATCGTGTGGTACTTAGTTCCGTACTAGTCGTAAGTGGGAAAACAACGCCGTGAAACACCGCTAGTAGAAAACAGCCTTTTCATCCCAAGCATTATTCTCGGTGGTATTTGGGTCCGAGAATGTACCGGCTTCAACGGATAGAAACCGCTGGTTGAAGGTTTTCAGTAGAATGAGGTCGACGTCAGAGCCCTCAGTTCCGGTTAGTGTCTTCAACCGGAACTAAAGATAAACCTCTTAGTCCTGATTGTTGACCACAATAGAGGAATTTAATGTCCTTCCTATATTATTGTTCTTCTAGCCCGGAGCCATAGCTGCTTTCTCCTCTCTGTTTTCTCCCGGAGCTCGAGTTTATCCCAATTTTTTCACATGATTTATCAAGATTTGGTGGCGCCCCATCTATCCACTGGTTCTAAAAGATTAACAATTTTATTCTTTCATCTTTTATTGCTAGTTTAGCTTTTTTATGTTCCGGAAGTAGAGGGATTTGTCGTTTTAGTTTGGGAGTAATTTTTGCAATAATACCAATTGGTCACTATTTAGTTTGACTTTAATGTTATGAACTTGTATTAATTTGGTCACTTCTCTATTCATGATGTTGTGTAATGGTTTTTAATATACTTATTTAATGTAGATTTGGCCACTCCTTCCTAAGCTCGAGTTTATCCCCATTTTTTCACACGATTTATCAAAATTTGGCGGCGCCCCATCTATCTAAGGGTTCTAAAAGGTTAACAACTCCATCCTTTCGTCTGTCATTGCAAGGTTAGCTCATTTTATGTTCTAGAAGTAGAAGGATCTATATCCACTGCATCTTCAAATTCCGAATGGATATAAACAAAATAAAATCATCATTATGCATAGACATATATATGTACCATAGTAACCAATAATAATCACAAAATTGTAACAAAATAGGGTTAATTCAAAAAATCATAAGAAGACACACGCAAAAAATATAATCTTTCTCATTAGATCAATACATATTTGAGAAGCTCCTCGAGACCAATATATGGGAGTGTCTCTAGGGAGAGCTCCTCGAAGATGTCTCAGGACAGGATCCTAAGACATCTTCGAGAAGTTCCGCCATAATGGTGTCCCTCTCGCACCATCTTTTAGTTTATAACTTCTCTAGATCAATACGTCTGGGAGCCAACAAATTTCACATATATGGGAGTGCCACTATGGCGAGATCCTCAAAGATGTCTGAGGACGGGATACTAAGACAACTTTGAGAAGCTCCGTCATAGTGATGTCTGTCTCGCACCATCTTACAGTTTATAACTTCACAAGGATGCATCTTGACAATTTATAGATTAAGCGCCACAACATTTGTGATGCAACCCTGAAAGCATAGTGCTACCACTAGCAGTGAAATATTGTTGGGCCACGAGGAGAAAAACATAACTTTTTGCCCTACGCGGTTATCCTAAGATCTAGCTATGGTAGAAGGCCACGAGGATTACCACTAGACGTGCAGTTGCGAAATTGATGAAGGATGTTTGTTGAATACAGTGCAGTCCTTACGATCCGATCCGATTGTCGAGGTGCTGATCGTACAACACCGCTGCTGGTATCCACACGTACAAGGAGGAGCGCCGGGGGTGAACTGCTAGGTTTGTTACGGCGGCAGGACTGCTATGGATCTAGGGTTTCCAACGCATGGAATAACCTAACCATCAACCCTCATGGGTTTTTGCGCCCCACTTTATATAGGGAGCTAAAGTGGGCTCCACTCAATTATGGCCCATTCACTAAAGCCCATATTACATTATTCACTGCGAGTCCAACTCACTGACTCAGTCTAAATCTGGCTCGGGTCTAACCTGTGAGACCCTGACGCATGGCTTAATAGGATTGATAGTATACGCATACCAACAAGTTGAAACTTCTTTTCCGGAAGCTCATATGAAAAGAATTCTGAGGTTAAGCGTGCTTGGCCTAGAGCAATTTGAGGATGGGTGACCGACCGAGAAATGGATACCGGGTGTGCACGAGTGAGGACAAAGTGCGCATAAATGACTAGTGTTGGTTTGTGGGGTTAGTATAGAGATCCTATTGAGCTGCCAGGAGTGACAGCCGCCGGTCCGAAGAGGCTGGAGTGTTACAAGTGGTATCAGATCCGACCCTTGCAGTTAAACGGACGTGTGCAGGTCAGTGGAAGACATGTGGATCTTGACGTGTGTGGCCCAGAGTGAACACGACATGGCACATGTGTCGGCACTGGACGCACAGATGTATTCCAAGAGGGTATGTTCCTGGCTTGTGGTTGATCGACAAGGAAAATCGATCTTCTAAGGGTGGGTGTATGTGAAACCCTGGCGCATGGCTTAATAAGATTGATAGTATACCAATACCAACAAGTTGCAACTTCTTTTCCGGAAGCTCATCTGAAAAGAACTCTGAGGTTAAGCGTGATTGGCCTAGAGAAATCTGAGGATGGGTGATCGACCGGGAAATGGGTACCGGGTGCGCATGACTGATGACAAAGTGCACAGAAAAGACTAGTTTTGGTTTGTGGGGTTAGTCTAGAGATACTATTGAGAAGCCAGGAGTGTAGCCGCTGGTCCGAAGAGGCCGGGGCGTTACATAACCCAACCAGATTTCCGGTTCAGATCCAATCCGAACTTGCTCCCGCTCTTAAGTGTGTGACCCCACAGGCTCATGGAAACTTGGACACAATTGGAGTCCGAATCCCAATCGATCAGTCGGTAGCGGCTCCTAGCAAAATATGCCGACTCCCAAGTACCAAAGAGTCTTGAAGACATGTATTTCCAATGCGACTTACGTCCGAGTCCCTTTTGACTCACGATATGCCTTGTCGTACTATAGGCGAATAATTGCCATACCTTAAATAGTCCGACTCTCTTCTCGATCTGAGATAAGTGATTCATCTGACTAACTCTTAGTCGATTGCCTCGGTTAACACTTAACTGAGTCGTGCATGTCCGTGCTTTCCGAATCATATCATCCGAGAGGGCCCAGAGAATATCTCTCCAGGTGGAGGGGCAAAATACCATCTTGGCTATTCACATCATGTATCTTGATTCTCAGTCGACCTGAACTTTGCCTTTATAACTGCCATGTTACGGATCGGCGTTTTACAGAATCTAAGTCGGTGATCCACAACTCGGATTGTGCAACTACCTAAGGTCTAAGGATTACATTGATTGAGACATACAAATGACAACTTATTCATTGTATCTCAATATGGGTCTACCTGACTCGCTAAACTCTTTAGCCGAATCTGTGTAAGTCGGAATAGCATCACCATGCCCATGGCAAGTGGAACCGATTCATCTGCTGACTTTCACAATAGTCTAAGTTGTGTGTCCAGCACAACCTCAATGACCAAGGATGTTTAGTATGAACAACATGATTGTATAGTTCCACAATCGAATCACATATTCAATGATATACATCAGATGTTCATATAGGGACAATTTAACAACTTTATGAATACAATGGGAAATATCATCATACATGATTGCCTCTAGGGCATATTCCCAACAGTCTCCCAATGCACTAGAGTCAATCTTCCGACATCACATGTCTAGGAATCTAATGCCCATGGCTCTCAGGTGCGCCTCTTGCTTTGGCTGTGGTAATGGCTTTGTCAACGGATCTGCAATATTTGCATTCGTTTTTACCTTGCAAAACTTGATATCACCCTGATCCACGAACTGGCGAATCAGGTGGTACCACATGAGTATGTGCTTGTTCTTCTGGTGTTGTCTAGGTTCATTGGCTTGTGCACACACACCATTGTTGTCACAATACACGTCTAACGGATTGGACGAGCCTTGAACCACACCAAGATGCATGAGTAAATTCCTCATCCAAACAACTTCCTTTCCTTCCTCCGAGGTGGCAATATACTCAGCCTCTATTGTAGATGCAGACACAGTCTCTTGCTTGGAAATCTTCCAGCTCACAACCCCTTCGTTTATCACAAAACACATACTCGGATTGCGAACGAGAATCATTAGAGTTGGTAAGATAACTCGCATCCGTGTAACCCTTTACACTGAGTTCATCTTCACCTCCATAAACCATATTCCTTTTCAAGTACTGACATGGGTATGCCCTATGGGTGCTTAATGTTAGCCTACCTGGTACCAGCCTGGAAGAGGCCCATACAGTCACCTGGTACGGATGACGAAGCCCAGGAAGGATTCGGGTGACCTACGCCCATACATATACGACTTCTTGGAGGACACGGCTAGCTATAGATAGAATTTAAAAGGGTAAAAACCCTAAATTGTAACCGACTCAACCTAAAACCCCGAGACCTGGCCTAACATATAAAGGCCAGGAGGGCACGACGAGGAGCACCTCACCTCAGAACCCTAGCATACACCACGCCAGATCCAATCTGCGCACCCTTGTAACCTTCAGTTCCACCATCAATCAAGAATAGAGAAGCAGGAGTAGGGTTTTTCCTCCGGGGGCCTGAACCTGGGTAAACCTCGTGTCCTCGTGTTGCGAATTTGTTAGCCGTTATGTGATACCTTCAATCCGGATTACAGATGTATTATAGTTCTTTTCCCTAGTAGACCTTGGTTTATCGAATCCTCGGGAAGAAGAAAGCATAGTAAGGTTACTTAAATGGACCTTCGGGAGTTTTAGAATTCCTTTCGTGTTTTCATCGTACCAAGAGTTTGCGATCTTTTTGTTGTTGTTGTTGACGATGGAGAGAGAGGGCCTAGGGATTTCGGTTTCACTAGTAGCTGTGCAAAACATCTGATGGGAATAAAAGATAATAATAAAGTATGCATGTAATTGTTAGAGAAAGATAATTATATGTGGGCAGTGCATCCATAATTGCTCTTGCCTTCGCAACCGCTTGTAGCAATAACCTACTAGTCTCATCCATAAAAGAAAGAGAACTAATGATATGCATAGTGATGTCACCATTAATCCCAAGTAAATCCCTCACATACATCTGTACTACCCCTTCTGTCATTAGGGTTCCCAACCTGCAAATCAGTCATTACTCACACTCCCTATACCTGGATCAATTCTTGGGGTCTTTGGGTACCTGACATGTCCTTAGATTGAGGCAAGAGAGGGTACAATAATCACCATGTCATAAAAACTAATACATGATCCCATCTATGATAAATAACATGCACAAAAATCTACATGGCTAGGGCGAAGCCCTTAGCCCAAGGATAATAACTCACACATAGAGATGAAATCAACAATCATAAATATTGTAATGGAAATCATGAACATTGTAATGGAAATCATGATATTGATAATAATAGTCTTAAAATGTCGCCAATCGGAGATGAGATCTACTATTACAAGTGGTGGAATATGGCTATGGTGGTGGAGAAGGGTTTGGAGATTAGATCTAGATCTATTACTCCGGTGTGGTGTCTTCTGGTGGAAAAGAGTCGAGGGAAGAGGTCGAGAGAGGTTTTCTCGTTGCCCGAGGCATCTTTATATAGGGGGTCCCTTCATGAAACTTGTTCTATTTGACCTGGGTATGTCGGTGCCAACTATCGGGCCAAAAATATACCGCCGAAATAAAATTACCGTCGTATAGTTGGTCGTTAAAGGCACTGCCTCCACTTCACGGCTCCAGGTTTCATTCATATGTTGGAAATCTCGTATATTTGACTTTAATACTATGATTCCCATCATCAAACGTCATTATATCACTACTAGAGAAAATCTTATGCGAGGCGCATCTAAAAGCTTATGCGAGGCGCATATCATATGCGCCTCTAGCTTTGAGCCTCGGCTATTTTTTATGCGAGGCGCATATCTCCTATACTTCACATATGCGAGGCGCATATCGATATGTGCCTCGCATATGTGAATTATAGGAGGCGCATATCGATATGCGCCTCGCATATGTGAAGAATAGGAGGCTCATATCATATGTGCCTCGCGTATGTTTTACAATGCGCCTCGTATATTATAGTATATGCGCCTCCTATAGTGTCCTATATGCTCCTTCGGTAATATTTTCGAAATTCAAGTTTTACAGACCACTATAAATAATAATATACAGATATTCAAATATACAATATAGTCCAGAATACAGTATAAAGAGCACAGAATTTTTCAGAAACTTGCAATTTGCCAAAGCATAATAGAACCAACATGAATACAATACATTACACATCAATCATGACATACAAGTTCATACATCAAGTGTTTGTGCCACAAGTTTACACCTCCGAGTACAAGTTCACAATCACATTACAACTCCAACGACGTAGCTCTACCTAGATGAAGTAGAACACATAACCTACCATGAAGAGCAACAAGGTGGTGATCACGAGGAAGTTCCTCCACTTCTTCCTTCCATGCCTCCTCCACTTCTCTTCCGCCACCTCTCTACTCTCATAGCCTTGGTAGTTGTTGCCCGAGAAGTTGTTCACTTGCTTCTGGCAGTCTTTCCACTCCTCGTACACACCTGGAACCCGACCGATGTACACGACATAACACTTCTTCGCCATCTCCTACACATAATAAAGATGATATTACTTATGTCAGTGGAAAGCAATAGCTAGCAGTTCACAAGATAGAATCATGCATATATATGGGTGCAACAAAATGTAAGAAATCACGTTCTAATCATCGGCATTTCGAAGAAAGACCAAAAAAAGCAAACCAAGAATGACTTGGATTAGTACCTCATACTTAGGTTGGGCACGGAAATAATAATGCTCATTGTTCGATCTTGTGCGTCAAGTAGAATATATATGCCCAAATTACTAGTCTACTTGGCACACCAGATCCGCCATAACATGTTCTAATCATCGACATTTTGAAGAAAGACAAAGAAAGCAAACCAAAAGAAGTAGGGAAGCAATGACAAATGAAAAGCAACAAGCACTTAAAATAGTTCGTAACACAAATAACTAGCTAGTGTCTCTCACAATCAAGTTCAACGGTTGACGAAACATATTCTAGAGGTTTTGCTAGGCAAGTTTAACATAGTGATAAGAGGTTACAACACGAGTTCGGAACTAACAGTAGGTACCCAGGCAATGCAATCATGAAGTCTTCTTCGGCTCTTGAGTCGGCTTTGGGGGGGGGGGGCATTGATGAAGCCCGACCGAGTTTTCGCCATTTGCATGAACATCATGCCGTCACCCTGCTGCGCTAAGCGTTCTTCTATCTCCCTGTTGGACGGTGTATAGCCGCCGTAAAAGGTGCCTCCGGATTTTATGACTCCCTGGTACATGATTGTCGCGATCTCCTCCTGGATGTTGAAGAAGTGTTGCCTGAGGTTGCGAGCCTGTATGCATGCAAGCTTTTCATCCCAACTCACGAGGTCAGATGGCAGCGTTTTGGTCTCCATGTCATTGAAGAACGCCTTCATGTGGTAAAGGGCGTAGAAGGCATCCTTCCTTGCCTTTGGCCCATCTTTGGTCTTGTCGGTGTTAAGGAGGGTGGCAAGCAGACTCTTGCCCACGTTCTTCGTGATATGCATGAGATCAAGGCTATGAGGCACGCGGAGGATCTTCCAGTATGGCAAGTCCCAGAAAACAGACCTCACCTTCCATACCTTCAAAGAACGGCTCGGCTTCTTACAGGTCTTTCTGCACAGGCACTCCTTCCAGTTATTCAACAGCTTGTATATTTCCGCGCCACTCCTCTGGTGTGGGATTCCTCGGAGCTTGATCGTCCCATCGAACAGATGTCCTAGATTTCTCTAGGCGTGATTCTTGGGAAGCCACCTCCGAGCCCCAAGGAACACGGTTTTCCCAGACCCGGGATCTTTCTGTAGCTGGCGGTACGTTGTATTATCCTTGCACCTAACACACCCATAGAATCCTTGGACCACCTGCCCCGAGAAGTATCCGTAACCGGGATAGTCTTGCACCGTCGTGATCACCGCCGCTCTCATGTCAAAGTAGTCTTGTCTCGAGGTGTCCCATGTACGGGCTCCTTCTTCCCATAACGTGGCCAACTCCTCTTTCAACAACGTGAGATACAGATTGATGTCTGTACCAGGTTGTTTTGGCCCTTGAACGAGCATACTCATGGTTACGTACTTCTTCTTCATGCACAACCAGGGGGAGGTTGTAGATCCATACAAACACGGGCTAGGTGCTGTGTGTGCTGCTCTGGCTTCCAAACAGATTGAGTCCGTTAGTGCTCACGCCCAGCCTGAGGTTCCTTGACTCTTTCCCAAAATGTTGGTAATATTGGAGGTCCAACGCCTTCCACTGGCAAGCATCCGAAGGGTGCCTCAACATTTCCTCCTTCTCCGGATCATCGTCTTCCGGCCTCTTTCTTTCCGCGTGCGGTAGCATGGTGTCTTCCTTAGGGTCTGCGAAATACCGCTGCAAACGAGGAGTTAGAGGAAAGTACCACACCACCTTCCTAGGAGCTTTCTTGGTCCCTCTCTTGTATCGAGAGGTCTTGCACACCGGACACGTGGTCTTCTCGCCCCGGTAGATGATGCAATCATTTATGCAGATGTGGTATTTCACATGCGGTAGATTGAGAGGGCACACGAATTTCTTCGCCTCAGCGATACTAGTCGGACATGTGTTCCCCTTCTTGGGAAGAATATCGTGCCAGAATCCAATGTTGTCGTCAAAACATTCGTCGGTCATTTTGTGTTTCGCCTTCATCTCCAGAGCCCTAAGCGTTACATTTAGACGGGTATCCCCGTCGTTGCATCTGTCAAACAATGGAGTGACCGCGTCTTTCTCCATTTGCTCCAGTTTAGCTTTCTCTCTATCGGCGGCTCTGGCGTTACTCGTCTCCTTGAGAAGCAGATCTTGGACATGAGGGTCTCGCAACCAGGTCGAATCATGTTCGGCACCTTGATCTTCGTGTTCATGACCGGCGCCACCTTGATCATCTTCGTGTCCATGCCTGACGCCACCTTGCTCATCTCCTTGTCCATGTCTAGTGCCACCCTGATCTTCGTGATCGTGACTAGCGTCTTGATCTTCGTGATCATCACTGGCATCTTGATCTTCACCATTATTGACATCCTCATCATCATATTCGTCATCACGTATCCATCGAGTGTAGCCATCCATGAAACTACGTCGAAGCAGGTGCGACTCCAGCATTCCGGAATCATGCCTTATCAGATACATCATCTTGCAGTCCCGACATGGACATCTTATCTCTGTCTTGTCTGCATGTTCCGTGTCGGCCCTCGCGCATGTCATCCACCTATCCACGCGGGCTTTGTTGATCAGTGGTCGGACCATGGCCGCCTGCGTGGTACAAAGAGTAGGAGAATAATTAGAGCATATATGGACGTGGATCGCCGAAAAAATTCGGCATGACCTCCCCTAAAAAGAGGACATCCGCGAGTGCCAGAAATTCGCCAGAAAAGAAATAAATCGACATTCCGGCGAAACATTAGCATCTCAAATGAAATCCCTACACAAAAAGTAGCACCACAACACAATCATATAGTCGGTGTCTCCGACAATGCGCATACATGCAAGCAACGCCTTCACGCTTCCTCCAACAACGACTTGCGCAAGAGAGCCGGAGGAGAAGTAAATGGACATGTTGTAGATCTAGAGGAGCAAGAGACTTCACTTACATATGGGTGTCAACCAATGGATGTTGAGCAAGCTTCTATGGTGAATCAATGGGGGAAATGAGGTGGGGAGGAGGGGGCGACCAGATTTGTCTTGGTGGAGGAGGAAGAAGTGACACAAGTGAGTGGGGTGGTAGTTGGCTCCATATGCAAAAAGCTAGAAAAAAGTGGTGCCAGGTTATAGGAGGCGCATATTGCACAATATGTGCCTCCTATAATTCAAACTATAGGAGGCGCATATAGCAATATGCGCCTCGCCTATGTGGCCACCTACCTCCGCCCGGGCCCGCAGGAGTTACTTGAGGCACATATGACCATATGCGCCTCGCATATTATCAAATATAGGAGGCGCATATAACCATATGTGCCTCGCATATTCGTGCACCTACCAACACGCGGGCCCACACAGATTATGCGAGGCGCATTCTGCCCATATGCGCCTCGCCTATCTAATATATAGGAGGCGCATATGACTGGAATGCGCCTCGCATAATATGGGGCTGCTAGATTTCGTCCGTATAGGGATTATAGGAGGCGCATTCTTATCATATGCGCCTCGCCTATTTTTATACTAGAGGCGCATGGAGAAGGAGTGTGCCTCGCCTATTTTATAGGAGGCGCATATGGTATAAATGTGCCTCGCATAAGCATGTCTCCTATAGCCTTTTCTCTAGTAGTGTCTGCGCAGGGAAAAATAGAAAGAAAGGATTGCATACCCCTTTGATCATTAGGCATTAGTGGCAGGATTAGAGAGATATTTCCTCAAGAATATGAATAATATCTAGTTTAAATACGAACGCGGATGGCTATATTTCACAACCATCATTTCGTGATTTCCAGTATCCCTTCCTTCTCCAAAACCCAAGTCCATAACAATGGGCATTACCGATTCGAACCCCCGATAATTGGCGCAGTCTATGGGAACTAGCGATGCTGATTGTGCGATCGTGATGGCCCCATCCACCGCGATCTTCGACTCCTACTTCAGAGAATCACCTCCTCTTCGGCACCATCGACTTCATCGTACACTCACCTGCAAGCCCCCAAGATTTCGATTCCGTGGGAGACGGAGTCGATATGATGCTTGGAAGTCTATGCTTCTAGGTAGGCAAGATCGACACCATCTACCTCCCAGAGCAGGTGGGACCTCCGGCAATTGCACCTGCTTTGATCGTGGGTGCCGCCAATTAGTGTCCTGAGCGTACCGTCGCTAACAGGCGATTCGAATGACAGCAGCGGCTGCAATTCTGACCACTGCGACCCTCCTACGGAGGAAGGAACCTACGGTTCTAGATCTGAAAGCGGCGGCAGAAACGATCTCCCCTATCGCTACATGTGCGCGGCCATCCACGATGGTCGCATTGACAATGGAGCCGAACCAACGGCCGCCTCCCAATCCATAGGCTACTAACGCCGCGAACGGAGTCAACGGCCCACCCCCGGCCAATACCAATGGGAACGGGCCACACGAAGCTGCAAACAATGGCATCCAAAATCTTTAGGAGATCCATATCAATGACGCTTAGTGGGAAAGAGTCTAGGAAGCCGTGCGAGGTACCAATCATTTTCCAGTTGACGCATCTCGCGACATGCTGATGGGCTATCATTGGATCCTCATAAAGGAGAACAATCGGCAAGTCGAGCAGCACAAGGAGCTTGAACAACGCAGGAAAGCAGCCGACGAGTCAAGCATGCGACGATCTGCGCTCTCCTTCGCCGGTGGATCCTCCTCGAAAGGCTATGATGGCCACAAGCATCGCTCCCGGCTAGAGCGCTTGGATCCTGCTGCTATACGCGAGGCCACCAAGTAACTCGACCTATCCTTCATGTCGATGGACTCGCAGGGAAACATCATGCCCAAAACACCACAGGTCGCGGTCATGGCATCCACTACATACCTGGCGGCTAACCTGCCACCGGCTGGGGATCCCAAACACGTAATCCACAAATCTGAGATTGCGGGCATTGGGCTCGTGGGAGCTGCATTATTCAGAGAAATGACCCCAGGGCCGAATAAAAAGGCTACAGTAAAATTCACCAGGAGCAACACACCCTCATCCGACGAGGATGAGCATGATCTTTCGTGACGATGTCGCATTCCGTGGCGAAGGAGCCGCAACTACGAAGCTCACGATGAGCTCACGCAACGCAAGATCGAGAAATCACGAACAAAACATGCGTGCTACATAGAGTCTGAGGAAGAGTACACGGAGCTATGCGGCGCCCGATGCTTCAGCAGAGCCATCCGACATTCCCGGATGCCCAGGGGCTTCAAGCTCCCATCGGACAACCCCAATTTCGATGTCTTACAACAGCCGAAGATTTGGTTGGATGACCACGTCTCGTCGGTCAAACTGCATGGTGGAAACAAGAACACAACCATGCAATGTCTTCAGCTGCAGCTGAATGGCGCTTCTAGGTCCTGGCTCAATAATCTTCCCTCCGGATCCATCCACAGTTGGGAGGAGCTGGTATACAGCTTCATCCGCAACTTCAAAGGTACTTGCAAGAGGCCCGCCTTGATCAAAGAGTTATGCGCTTGCTGCCAGCACTCCAACGAGTGGACCCGTTCCTACGTGCAACGCTGGTCGGATTCCTCCGTGAGCACTGGGAATTCGCCGAGCATGCACTCAATGTCTATCGTGATGCGAGACCGGTCAAGAAGACGATGCATCGACTGTCCGAGGGCAGAGCTGAAGCAATTGACACCAAAGTCAACAGACTTCTCGGTGCCAACTTCATAAGGGAGATCAAGGAAAGCACCTAGGTGGCTAACCCCATGCTTGTCCCTAAGAAGGACACAGATGTGTGTTGACTTTACAGCGCTTAACAAGCATTGTCCAAAGGACCACTTCTCCATGCCGCTGATCGATCAAATCATCGACTCCACTACAGGATGTGAATGACTCTCGTTTCTTGACGCCTACTCATGTTACCACCAGATTGGACTAAAGGTAAAATATCAATATAAGACAGAATTCATCGCACCGTTCGGGGTGTTCTGTTATAACACAATGCCTTTCAGGATCAAGAACACATGCGCAACCTATCAACGATGCATGCAAGCATGCTTGAAGAGACAAATTAGTCACAACACCCAAGTCTATGTCGACGACATAGTAGTCAAGACCAAGGAAAGTCGAACATTGGTCGACAATCTCCACGAGATGTTCGACAACCTTGATCGCTACAGGATCAATATGAACCTGGAAAGGTGTGCTTTCGGCGTCCCATCCAAGCAATTACTCGGGTACTTCATCTCCGAAATAGGCATCAAGGCCAACCCAAAGAAAATCAAGGCTATACTAGCCATGGAGAAGCCGAAGAACGTCAAAGGAGTCCAACAGCTAGCTAGACGGATCACGGCGCTCAGCAGGTTCATCAGCCGCATGGGAGAAAAGGCTCTCCCCTTCTACCAATTGCTCCACAAGGCCGACAAAATCGAGTGGATGGCTGAAGCTGATGAGGCATTCGAAGACCTCAAGCGCTTACTCTCTACATCCCCCATACTGGTAACACAAAAGGATATAGAGCCCATGTCGCTCTATATTGCTGCAATGCATCAAGTGGTCAATACAGCCCTTGTGGTCGAACAAGCCAAAGACGTAAAAACCCGCGGGGTGCAACACCCAGTCTATTACCTCTGCGAGGTACTGATGCCTACAAAGCAAAGGTATCCCCATTACCAAAAGCTTGCCTACGGCGTATTCATGACTACGCGTCAACTACGCCACTACTTCCAAGAGCATCAGATTGTAGTCGTCAACGACGCGCCATTATCACACATCCTCAACAACCTCGAAGCTACGGGACAAGTATCCCTATGGGGCATCGAGTTATCCCCAAGGGACATCATCTATGAGTGTCGCACCGTGTGGCATCCCGCAAAACCACTACTAGAAAATCGCGTTGAATTGTGCATTGCATCGTCATCCTCATGTGTTGTTTGTCTAAAACTATTTCAGAAAAACCTAATTTGTTTTCTGAAACGCCCTCTCTCATTCAAACGCCAAACCCCGGGGCTCCGGAGTATTTTGTTTTGTTGCTTTCGGGTTGCAAACGGCCCAATTAAATTAAATAAAAGATTTAATTAGTTTAGTGGGGTAGTCGAACGGGCCGAGTAGACCCGAACGACCACCCCTGTTTTTAAATCGGTCCATCCTGCCCGCCCCACCTAAATCCTATTCCCACCTAAAACTCTACCCACACACACCTCCACATCACCCCACCCAATCCCTGGACGCCACCTCATCAACCCTCACCCTCTCATCCTATCACCATGCGCCACCTAGCCCCTCTCTCTCTCTCCTCTCCCTCTCTCAAAGACACAACCCACACCACGACACACTCACGCGCCCATCCTCCCCAGCCCCGACCCCACTGGCCTCTCTCTCCCTCTCACTCCCAATCTCCCCAGCCCTCTCTCACACACACACGCGCTACGCACACCGCCCACCACTGGCCTGCCCGCTGCCACAGGTCCCACCCCTCTGCTCCCGCCTCTCTCTCTCTTCTTTCTCTCTCACCTTCCCGTCTTCTCCTCCATCGCCGCAACCTCTCCTCCCGAGCCCAACGGCCTCGCCGTCTGCCGTGCCAGCACCTCCTCGGCGCGCCTCCGCCTACCACTTGGCCACCTCCTGCGCCCACCCGCCGCCCGCCTCCTACCTCGCCGGGCCCCCTCGCCGCCTCGAGCTCCCTCCGCCGTGCCTCCCTCCCTCGCTGGCGCCGCGTCCCCAGAGCCACCGCCTCCGCCCGCCTTCCGCTTCCAGCCCCTCCGGCCGCCTGCAAATCATCTCCACCCGACCCAGCGCCGGCAGACCCTGCCCCGCTCCTCCCACAACCTCCCGCCTTCGCCACCGCTCTCCCCGCCTCGCCCGTCCGGCGGCCAGACGTCGCCTGAGCACCTCCGTGTCCGCCGCGGCCGGCCGCTGCCGCCATGACCACGCCTCGAGCCAGCAGCGGCCAGCCCGGCGCCCGTCCAGCTCTCTTGGCTCCGCCCGTCCTCACCCCGTCGCCCTCGCCCGCCAGGCCCGCCGGCTTCGCCCCGTGTCGCCTCCCCCGGCGAGCTCTACCGCGCTCCCCGTCGCCCAAGCCCCTCCGTCGAGCCCCCCTCCTGTCGTCCTGCGCGCCAGGCCGCTACGCCAGGGCCCCCTTCCGTCCTTGGTGCCCCTGGCCATGGCGCCGCCGCTAGGGCCTCTCCTCCCTCCGTCTGTCGGCCCCCCCTGTTGCATGCTGACGGCAAGTGTGGCTGCTCAATTGAAGACAAAGTCCAAGATTAACTAAGTGTTGGTTACATGCGTGTGCTGCGGAAGATCTCTGAGCTACTTGTGTTGACGCCAATTGTCGCAAGGACGACCCCGATCCGAAAGCTAAAAGTGTGAAACTCGAGTCCGACACCGACAACTGAAGCCGTGGAGCCGACAAGATCGACCTCACCGACGCCATGATCTCCTTCACGGAATCCGAAGACCCGTTCCCGGGAGCGAAGTCCGGACCCGATGCTCGCCAAGAACGCCACCGGTTCAACAAGCACTCCGTCCCGAACACCAAGTGCTGCATTCCGAACGCCAAGACCGACGCGATGGCGCGGACCCGACAAGTTCTTCTCGACGACGAGATCATCGACAGAGAACCCGAAGAAAACCGGGAAAACCTGTGCGACAAGTACTCCCTCGAGAACGCCAAGTATTTCACCCCGGACACCGAGTCCGCCGAGACCCCAGATGCGACGAGACCTACCTCTGTTACCCAAGTTCGTCGAACCCTGGACCCGAGACCGACCCCGAACCACGGAATCCAAGATCGTCGAGCCCCCTCTCATGTGTGACCCCTTTTTCCTCGAACCCTAATCTATAACATAACAACTTGTTGCATATTTAATCATTCATCTCGCATGCATATCTGTGGTTTGGGGGCCTTTTGCCGATTCACCTAATAATTAAATATGGGGCCCATATGCGGGCAAATCTAGTCTCATATTGGCCTCATTTAAATTTGTGTAGCGAACCGGTGATATATTCTGCCTTGTTATGCAACATTAAAATTGCGGGGTACCTAAACAACTTGAACCATCTAATTAAATGTCGGGACCCCGGTTCCGCTTAATATGACCCAATTGCATCGCACCTTGCCATGCCATGCATCATACATGCATCATGCCGATCTTCCGCCGTTGTATTAAACATTGCATCCGGTGCTTCTTCTAGTGTTTTGCTTCTTCGCGGATAAGGCCGTTGAGTTGATGTGAGCTTCGCCCCGATCTTCGGTTGAACCCTTCGACAATGTTTTCAGGCGAGCATCTCCCCCTTTCTACCTATCTTACTTTTATAGTATTTATTCCCTCCTGTTGATCTATTGCTATATGTGTTGCGATGCTCTAGTTTTCGTACCCGTGATATCCCCTGCAACCTTATATTTGCCTTGGACACATCCTATTACCTGTTGTTTGATAGATAGTTGGACTTGCGCGTCGTAGTTGCTTGCTCAAGTGCTGTTGCGTATCGTCTAATGCCACAGTTGTTGATGTATTGCCGCATGTTGTTGTTGGAGATGATCCTAGTTTTACTTATCGTCACTTTAATTTCTGTTTAACAACTAAAATTGAAATAAGCAGAGGCATCGGTGGGTGATAGAAAATATTTGGTTTCGAGCCACTTGTGTCCCGTAAGACCCCGAGTACTTGATACATTCCTTGTTTTATCGCTATCCACATCCGGAGGTATATGGGACCCCCGAGGCGAGCTTGATTCATTCTTATTTCTTGGGGCCACAAACTAGTTTGAGGTTTTATTTACGATCATGTACTTATGCCATGCTACTTTACGTATTTAAATTGTGCGAGAGCACCTTTATTTAGGAAGGCGGAGTGATTACTGGGTATCGACAAGCCCAGCCACACTTCGGGTTCCCGATCGCTTGACCATTGGCGCTAACCTTGAGGCCGTCTCGAAGCTAGCTTACTTCGTTGGGATCTACTCAAAGGGTGCCCTGAAATATTTCTGAATCCTGCGATTGTTCATCGTGAAAGCCTCGTTGGGTTTTGATTTGGTTTTCGAGGTTGATCGAGCATGTGTTGCTATTGGTGCACCCGCCGGGTAAAACTTTCAAAGCTGTGTCATGGATATGGACGACTTGGAGCCTGATATCTCGATCATAGACAAGCATAACTAAAGTTTACTGCTATAAATTTGACTTTATAATGACTAGTAATCAGCCTCACTATAATGGAATGGCTAATTAATACTGCCCACAATTGCTTGTTTGGTTGTCGCTTGCGACAATTGTATATGACTAGTAAGTATTGCAACTACAACGAATTGGCTGAATGAAAGTACTAACAACTGCTGGGTTTTGGGTTTATCTCATGCTATCGGAATCTGATTAGTAATTGTTGCAACTACAACGGAATGGTTAACTAAAAGTGCCCACTGCCTACTTTATCATGACGATTATCTAAACCTGACTAGTAAAGTGCCGCAACTATAACCGAATAAATAAAACTGCCAACTGTGTGAGTTCCTCGGTTGACTTCCTCGTTTGGTCTCGAGGGGGAAACGCCAGGATGGGTTGGTTTGATGATAGAATCAGGTTGGTTCCGAATAGGTCCTTCTTACCCCTCTCTGTTTGGCCTTGATGGATCGAGTCTCTATAGGTTGTTTAGTGCATCTTGTCGCTGCCGATCCACCATACCTATGTAGGCGAGGACCGCCGAATTCTAGCCTCGCCGTGTACTGGCCTCAGTACTGACGCTCCTTCTTTTTCCTTTGCCCTTTGTCGGCACCCCTTTTGTTTAAGCAGGTTTGAGATCGACGCCGTTAGCAGGGTTACCCTTCCGGCTTGGCCTGGGCAGGGTTATGGACGCCATTGGTTATTCTTCAGGGCTCTTAGCCCCATTTGCTTCTTGTCCGTAGTCGGACGATCTACCGTTTTCAAGGTGATTTGGATCTTTGTATATTATATCTGTATTCTTGACTCTTGGAGTCGTTGTTATATATATATCTGTTCTGTGGGTCCCATCGAGGACTGTTGTGTAATGTTATTACTTCGTTTTCCACCCTTGCGAAAGTGCTGGTGAGCACCTTTGAATCGTTTCTATGCGGGTTTGGCGAATTTTGCTAAAACTTGCATAGGTCCGATCTGAGGTGTTCTGAGTGGTATCAGAGCTCAGCAGTTACGATACCCCACAAGTCCAGCCTGTAGGATAACCTAGCTAACGGCCGAAGTAGAGTGTCAAAACTATTTTGAAAAAATCGGTTGGATAGTTCTGGTTAGGTCTGACTTTACTCCTTACCCCTCTGCTGTTCCCCTCTTACCCCTACGTGTTTTGAATTCGCTCTCGTCTCGTTCTTCGAGTCCAGGAATTCTCGTGATTGGGTTTCTGTCGTACCTTTAGGGTTTCGCTTCCTTCTTCGATAACGGTGTTGCTACATCTGGTCTCCATGCTATCCGAGGAATCCGTCTACTGCGGTATCATTCTTTGTCCCTTGTTTGTGCTTTCCGGTGTTTTTCCGACGCGACGACATCATCTACGCCAGATCCGATGCAGAGTCTGCATCACTCCTTTGTTCCGAAACTCGCTTGTCGAGATCTTCAGTCTGAATCCGAGAGTTGGTTGCATAATTCGCCTATTCGTGTGCAGAGTAATGGTTTGGGTGCGCGATGGACTGATCACCATCCGACTACTCTTATCATTCGCTCTTGTACATCGAATCGGTGGGTCCCGCGATTTTACTCCGTTCACGGAAGTTGGGGGTGGCTTTATTTGTTGATGCCTCTACCTTGATCTCTTGTTCGGAGAGTCCTCTCGGCGATCACGGACAACGACCTCTTGTTAGTGGTGTCGCGAGGATCAACACGAGAAAGCGACGCCGACCTTCCTTCCGGTACCATGAGGCGGATCTCGAGGGCGAGATCCATTGTTAGTGGTGTCGAATTGTGGCATCCCGCAAAACCACTACTAGAAAATCGCGTTGAATTGTGCATTGCATCGTCATCCTCATGTGTTGTTTGTCTAAAACTATTTCAGAAAAACCTAATTTGTTTTCTGAAACGCCCTCTCTCATTCAAACGCCAAACCCCGGGGCTCCGGAGTATTTTGTTTTGTTGCTTTCGGGTTGCAAACGGCCCAATTAAATTAAATAAAAGATTTAATTAGTTTAGTGGGGCAGTCGAACGGGCCGAGTAGACCCGAACGACCACCCCTGTTTTTAAATCGGTCCATCCTGCCCGCCCCACCTAAATCCTATTCCCACCTAAAACTCTACCCACACACACCTCCACATCACCCCACCCAATCCCTGGACGCCACCTCATCAACCCTCACCCTCTCATCCTATCACCATGCGCCACCTAGCCCCTCTCTCTCTCTCTCCTCTCCCTCTCTCTCTCAGCACACAACCCACACCACACGACACACTCACGCAGCGCCCATCCTCCCTGGCCCACCCCGACCCCACTGGCCTCTCTCTCCCTCTCACTCCCAATCTCCCCAGCCCTCTCTCACACACACACGCGCTACGCACACACCGCCCACCCGCCTGGCCTGCCGCTGCCCTGGGTCCCACCCTCTGGCTCCTGTCCCGCCCCTCTCTCTCTCTTCTTTTCTCTCACCCGACGCCCCCGTCTTCTCCCTCCATCGCACGCAACCTCTCCTCCCCCGAGCCCAACCGGCCTCGCCGTCTGCCGCCGTGCCCAGCACCTCCTCCGGGCGCGCCTCCGCCTACCTCGCGCCCGGGCCCCGGCCGCGCCTCGCCTCGAGCTCCCTCCGCCGTGCCTCCCTCCTCGCTGCTGCGCCGCGTCCCCAGAGCCACCGCCTCCCGCCTTCGCTCCAGCCCCCCCCTCGCGCCGCTTGCAGTTATCTCCACCCGACCCAGCCGGCGCAGCCCTCTGCCCGCTCCTCCCACAACCTCCGCGCTCACCGCCTTCCCGAGCTCTCCCCGCCTGCCGTGTCCGCGGCCGACGTCGCCCAGCACCTCGCGACCGCCCGCCACGCCGCTGTCGCCCAGCGACCACGCCTCGCCCAGGCGAGCCGCGGCGCGCCCGGCGCCCGTCCAGCTCTCTTGGCTCCGCCCGTCCTCACCCCGTCGCCCTCGCCCGCCCCCGCCCGGCCGCCTTGTCGCCGCCCGCCCGAAGCTCTGCCGCCTCTGCCGCCCAAGCCCCTCCGTCGAGCCTCCCTCCCGTCGTCCTGCGCGCCAGGCCGCTACGCCAGGGCCCCCCTTCCGTCCTTGGTGCCCCTGGCCATGGCGCCGCCGCTAGGGCCTCTCCTCCCTCCGTCTGTCGCCCCCCCCCCCCCCCCTTGCCTGCTGACGGCAAGTGTGGCTGCTCAATTGAAGACAAAGGCCAAGATTAACTAAGTGTTGGTTACATGCGTGTGCTGCGGAAGATCTCTGAGCTACTTGTGTTGACGCCAATTGTCGCAAGGATGACCCCGATCCGAAAGCTAAAAGTGTGAAACTCGAGTCCGACACCGACAACTGAAGCCGTGGAGCCGACAAGATCGACCTCACCGACGCCATGATCTCCTTCACGGAATCCGAAGACCCGTTCCCGGGAGCGAAGTCCGGACCCGATGCTCGCCAAGAACGCCACCGGTTCAACAATCACTCCGTCCCGAACACCAAGTGCTGCATTCCGAACGCCAAGACCGACGCGATGGCGCGGACCCGACAAGTTCTTCTCGACGACGAGATCATCGACAGAGAACCCGAAGAAAACCGGGAAAACCTGTGCGACAAGTACTCCCTCGAGAACGCCAAGTATTTCACCCCGGACACCGAGTCCGCCGAGACCCCAGATGCGACGAGACCTACCTCTGTTACCCAAGTTCGTCGAACCCTGGACCCGAGACCGACCCCGAACCACGGAATCCAAGATCGTCGAGCCCCCTCTCATGTGTGACCCCTTTTTCCTCGAACCCTAATCTATAACATAACAACTTGTTTCATATTTAATCATTCATCTCGCATGCATATCTGTGGTTTGGGGGCCTTTTGCTGATTCACCTAATAATTAAATATGGGGCCCATATGCGGGCAAATCTAGTCTCATATTGGCCTCATTTAAATTTGTGTAGCGAACTGGTGATATATTCTGCCTTGTTATGCAACATTAAAATTGCGGGGTACCTAAACAACTTGAACCATCTAATTAAATGTCGGGACCCCGGTTCCGCTTAATATGACCCAATTGCATCGCACCTTGCCATGCCATGCATCATACATGCATCATGCCGATCTTCCGCCGTTGTATTAAACATTGCATCCGGTGCTTCTTCTAGTGTTTTGCTTCTTCGCGGATAAGGCCGTTGAGTTGATGTGAGCTTCGCCCCGATCTTCGGTTGAACCCTTCGACAATGTTTTCAGGCGAGCATCTCCCCCTTTCTACCTATCTTACTTTTATAGTATTTATTCCCTCCTGTTGATCTATTGCTATCTGTGTTGCGATGCTCTAGTTTTCGTACCCGTGATATCCCCTGCAACCTTATATTTGCCTTGGACACATCCTATTACCTGTTGTTTGGTAGATAGTTGGACTTGCGCGTCGTAGTTGCTTGCTCAAGTGCTGTTGTGTATCGTCTAATGCCATAGTTGTTGATGTATTGCCGCATGTTGTTGTTGGAGATGATCCTAGTTTTACTTATCGTCACTTTAATTTCTGTTTAACAACTAAAATTGAAATAAGCAGAGGCATCGGTGGGTGATAGAAAATATTTGGTTTCCGAACGCCCACTTGTGTCCCGTAAGACCCCGAGTACTTGATACCTGTTCCTTGTTTTATCGCGCTATCCACATCCGGGAGGTATATGGGACCCCCCTGAGCCAGAGCTTGATTCATTCTTATTTCTTGGGGCCACAAACTAGTTTGAGGTTTTATTTACGATCATGTACTTATGCCATGCTACTTTCTGTATTTAAATTGTGCGAGGAGCACCACTGCTTATTTAGGCGGAGTGATTACGCTGTATCGACAAGCCCAGCCACACTTCGGGTTCCCGCTTCTGACCATTGGCGCTAACCTTGAGGCCGTCTCGAAGCTAGCTTACTTCGTTGCGGGATCTACTCAAAGGGGTGGCCCCCTGAAATATTTCTGAATCCTGCGATTGTTCAGTCGTGAAAGCCTCGTTGGGTTTTGATTTGGTTTTTCCGAGGTTGATCGAGCGTGTGTTGCTATTGGTGCACCCCGGCCGGGTAAAACTTTCTGAAAGCCGTGTCCGCGGATATGGACGACTTGGAGCACAGTATCTCGATCATAGACAAGCATAACTAAAGTTTACTGCTATAAATTTGACTTTATAATGACTAGTAATCAACCTCACTATAATGGAATGGCTAATTAATACTGCCCACAATTGCTTGTTTGGTTGTCGCTTGCGACAATTGTATATGACTAGTAAGTATTGCAACTACAACGAATTGGCTGAATGAAAGTACCAACAACTGCTGGGTTTTGGGTTTATCTCATGCTATCGGAATCTGATTAGTAATTGTTGCAACTACAACGGAATGGTTAACTAAAAGTGCCCACTGCCTACTTTATCGGCGATTATCTAAACGACTAGTAAAGTCGCAACTATAACCGAATAAATAAAGCGCCAATCGTGTGAGTTCCTCGGTTGACTTCCTCGTTTGGTCTCGAGGGAAACGCCAGATGGGTTGGTTTGATGATAGAATCAGGTTGGTTCGAATAGGTCCTTCTTACCCCTCTCTTGGCCTTGATGGATCGAGTCTCTATAGGTTGTTTAGTGCATCTTTGCCGCCGCCAGTCCACCATACCTATGTAGGCGAGGACCGCCGAATTCTAGCCTCGCTGTCTTGGCCTCGATCGACGCTCCTTCTTTTTCCTTTGCCCTTTGTCACCCCTTTTGTTTAAGCAGGTTTGAGATCGACGCCGTTAGCAGGTTACCCTTCCGCTTGGCACAGGCAGGGTTATGGACGCCATTGGTTATTCTTCAGGGCTCTTAGCCCCATTTGCTTCTTGTCCGTAGTCGGACGATCTACCGTTTTCAAGGTGATTTGGATCTTTGTATATTATATCTGTATTCTTGACTCTTGGAGTCGTTGTTATATATATATCTGTTCTGTGGGTCCCATCGAGGACTGTTGTGTAATGTTATTACTTCGTTTTCCACCCGCACGAAAGTGCCTGGTGGGCACCTTTGAATCGTTTCTATGCGGGTTTGGCGAATTTTGCTAAAACTTGCATAGGTCCGATTCTGAGGGTGTTACACACCGCTATCAAGTCGCAGGTGCTTTCGGACTTCTTTGTCCATTTGGATGGAGCTCTAGCTTCCAGATACTCCGGGCATGTTCCAACTCTGGACGATGCACTTCTACGGCTCCAAATGGGACGCCGGAGCCGGATTAATCTTGACATCCCTTCAAGGGGACAAGACAAGGTATGTGTTGCGGATGAAATTTCGTGCATCGAACAACGAGGCTGAATACGAGGCACTCCTGCATGGCATGCGGATGGCCAAAGTGTGCGGCGCCACATGGTTGGTCATCTACGGTGACTCCAACCTCGTCATGCAGTAGACAATGAACCAATGTGATGCCATCAGTGACAACATGATCGCGTACCGCGAACTCTACAATGCACTCGAAGGAGACTTTGACGGCAGCGAGCTTCCACACGTTGGCCAAGAAGGAAATGAAGAGGCTAACAAGCTTGCCAACATTGGGTCCACTTGCGCCCCAGTACCACCGGGCGTGTTCCTCGAATAGATCTGCGAGCGCTCTATCAAGGGAAAAACTCCCAAGGGAACATCGAGGCTGCGAGACACTCAGGGGCTGCGCCACCCGAAAAAACGGAGGCATCCAAAGAGCTAGAGCAAGATGGACATTGAACTGGTGAGCCTGATGCAGGTCCTAGCTATTAAACAAACATGGAACCAACCATACCTCAGGTATCTTCTAAGCAAGCAATTACCCAAGGACCCGACGGACGCCAGGCATATCGCTCGCCGATCAAAAGCCTTCACTATCATCAATGGTGAGCTGTACAAGCACAAGCGTAGCATCACCAGGGTGCTCCAGCGATGTATCACCAACAATGACGGGAAGAATATCCTCCTCAACATCCATGAAGGCATCTGCGGCCACCAAGCCAGCAGTCGCGTCCTATTCGCCAAGGCTCTATGAGCGGCTTCTACTGGCCAACTGCGATCCGCGATGCCAAGGACAGCGCCGAGAAGTGCAACGCTTGCGAAAGGTTTGCAGAAAAACCACATGCTCTCGGCTCGGACTTATGACCCATTCCATTGGCCTGGCCATTTGCCTAATGGGGACTCTACATGGTCGGCAAACTGCAGAAATCCTCACCAGGAGGACATGTCTTCCTCCTGGTGGCATTCGACAAATTCACAAAGTGGATTGAGGCCATGCCCGTCACACCACTGCCATCAAGTTCTTCCAGTCCATTGTCTACAGGTTCGGCGTGCCTCACATCATCATAACCTACAACGTCACGAACTTCACCTCGAAGTAGTTTCGAGACTTCAGTGAAGGACTTGGCATCAACGTCACATACGCCTCTGTGGAGCATCCGCAGACAAATGGGCAGGTCAAAAAGGCCAACGGCCTCGTCTGCAACGGATTCAAGAAGCGACTACTTCGCCCACTCGAACGATTGGTGGGAGCATGGGAAGATGATCTATCCTCTGTCCTTTGGAGTCTACGCACAACGCCAAACAACACCACCGGCTACACGCCCTTCTTCATGGTGCACAGAGCCGAAGCAATGTTGCCCGCCAAAGTGCGCTATACGGCCCCACGAGTCATCGCTTACAACAAAGCTTGTAAAGAAAAAGAAGCCCACGAAGAATTTCGTTGGCAGGAAGATAAAGCCCGAGGATGACAAAGGCGTAAAACATAACCCGATAACCTTTGGGTGGGTCCGTGATTACCTCGGACTTAGGGAGAATGGCGTCGCCCTTCTCCTACGAGATCATCCAGACTCGTGCAGGCGGTGCAGGTCCACCTCCCTGGTCGTTGACCGCCGCGAGCTACCATCGGTGACGCAGCTGGCGGTGGTGGCCTTCTTGGTGGCACCGGCGGTGCTCGTCCCAGCAGCAAAAGAAGACTTTTTCGGCTTTCCCATCTTGCTAGCACGGCGCGTGATGCGATGGGCGTGAAGGAAAGAAGAAGGGAAAATGCGAAGAACATCCAATGCACAGCGCGTGTGAGCTCTGGGAATGGAGGAGGCAGAAAGACAGAGAAATAAGAAAGAAAATGGCAAGGGGAAGAACTACCATGGTCCCTCGCAGTATAAAATGACGAGGATGATGATGTAGGACCGTCGATCTATTTAGCCTAAACACATGTCCTACATCGTGACATACACGTGGCGGGCACCGCCTGGACCGTCAAAAGCACGTCGTCCACCACGCACAGAAATTGAGGAGGCGCAGTAACTTTTCGTGTAAACAATGCGTGACTAGTTAAATCATGGCCAGGAAGTGGGACCCGTGATCGTCTTGTCACATCGCTTCTGCTATCGCAGACGGTTTAGCTCACAAGGCGTCAGCAATGACATCAGCAAAATTAAAGGCCATCAATGGATCCAATCCTATCGACTTCAAATAAAAAGTAGTTACTCGAGTCTACGACTCCACCAACTACTCAGGGGATACTCCTATCAGGAGTGCTGACCGCGCACCTGAATTTTTGATAAAGTCCCCTAAGTCAGTTGAAGAAATTCCTAAAGCTTCGAGTCCTTTTTCGAGTCTACGAATCAATTACGGACTCGGCGGCTACTCCCATACGGAGCGCTGGTCACACATTCGGAAAAGTGCCGGCGTTGATGGCATTTTCCAAGGTCATCCAAAGAACTTCCGGATCGCCATAATGACTAATAACTATAAGTCTATGCTCGAGTCTACGACTCGAACATACACTCGGGGGCTACTCCCATAGGGAGAGCTGGTCGCACACCCTATGAATTAGGTAAATGAGATCTTTCGAATCCTTCATGATTACAATAAAGCATACATCTTATTTAGCAACTCTGCTAAAAAAACGCTAAGAGAGACAACGTCTCCTTAGTCACCCAAAATGCCTCCGCGGCGATAAACTTTCAGATGTTGTGTCTATGATGCAAAGATAAGACCTACAAATACTTCTGATGGCCTACCAACACACCCGACTGTGCTCTACTGGTAACTTTCCGTGTCAACAGGCACGATGAAAAATCCCGACGGACGCGTTGGGTACATAATTTAAACACTACAATTCGACTCTTATAAGACCTCTGTGGCCTGGTTTGAATTACGCCAGTATTTGTCCGGATTCGATTTTAGGGACTCGAGTCTGAAGTAGATCGTGTTGTTTTTTCCAAAGACAATTAAATCACCCTGATCCGAGGGGTGAGTCAGGCACACATATCAACAATCCCTATGAACCAACACACTGACTCGAAATTTGTTCGGATGAAAGCACCTGAAAAACTTAAGAGTCTCAGGTCGAATCTGCGATTCGACTGAACACTTCGGGGCTACTGACATGGGTATGCCCTATAGGTGCCTAATGTTAGCCTACCCGGTACCTGCCTAGTGGAGGCCCATATAGTTGTCAACACCCGGATTTTTAATCACAGATGCCTGTTATGCCATACATCGCAATCCTAGGATTACCATTTTTGTGAGACATAACAGATTGGATATCATAGTACATCATCCATTACAAACCATACATAAGGTCTTACACAAATAAGGATCTCATGATCCAGTTCTTAATACAATTCAAGCAGCGAAAAAACATAATAGTAATGATAGCGTAGGCGAAGCTTCATCTTCAGGGTCACAGGCAATGCTGACGATGGGAGATGATCCTAGTTGTCGTAACCTTCCTGCTGTCCTTCTTCCTGATACTCCTCTTCATAGTCTGGACACGGGAATATCCAGGGACAAAGCCATGAGTACTTTTTAAGTACTCGCAAACTAATACTAACAAGTGAAGGGGTTCTTGTAGTAGGATACTAAGCTCTAGGGTTGTTTTGCAAAAAGCCAGATTTACCTCTACTAAGTTCAGAAGCAAAGAAAGCTAGTTGAAAGTTTTATAACACCTAAGTGGGAACTTGAATTTCATGTCACAACACTGTTATGGTCAAGTCAAAGTCACAAATCATTTCACAAGTCCTTTTGAAAACATCTGACGATGGAATAGTATGGCCACTCCAACTGTCCATAACCGCGGATGCAGCAATTCGAATAGTTTGACACTCTGCAAAGATTGTAAACTTTCACCACAACATTTGATACATCCGTCAGGAACAATCTTGAATTCACCATACTCAGTATGCGGATAATCAATCGTAACCTTTCAATTACACGCCCTAGTATAGGCACCTCTCATGTGAGTTTGGCCTCCCAACCATGGCCAATTGTCATCTTGGGTACTGCACATGTGGAAAATCTTCAAAAGGTAGCCTCATCTCAGACCTTGGCCGCAAGGGAACCCATACTAAGGTATATAAATTTCCAGTCAAGCCCTACCCAAATTTCGGGTATTGTGGTTGTACGGTAAAATTGGAATGGTATCGCATCCAGACAACCATCAGTTTTATAAAGGTCTAAGGCTCATGCCTTAACATTTTCATCATAAAAATCATCTGGTGTTCAAGAACACATGTCAAAACATTTCAATAGAATGACTCATCATTCTAAGGTTTGCATAACCATTTTCACCAAGTATTCCCATCTAAAGTTGATCAAGTTTTAAGCTTAGCACTAGCATCTACAGGTGGGGGTAAATACTAGTGAGGGGTGGTAAACAAGTGTATCTTATCTACGTTCAATCTCATGCCTTAACATGCTCTTTATGCTACCTTCAATTATTTTTCTAGAATCTACAAGTCACTAAGTAAACTTTTGATAGAAAGCTTTAATAAAGAGAATAAAATTCTAAGCTTGCAAGTAAAACTAGGATGGTGTGTCAAGTGGGTATAATCACATTTGCTTAAGGCATATAGTTGGCATAGTAACAAGCAAGTAGTAGCTTGCTAAGCTACAAGTGTTAGCTTGCTCAGTTAATAGCTTGCTAATTCAACTAGTAGTTTTAGGCTTGCTTTTTGAAGAGAAGTGGTTGAAGTTCTCCTCGGTTTCTTCCTCGTAGTATCCTCCTTCCTCCTCGTATCCTTGGTCGGTACTAGCGTCTATAAATAAATACGAGGTACACAATCACCAAACAATACTTAACTACTTCTATTGATCACACAAAGGTTCACACTAGGTGATCTAGCATCATCACTATTATCACAAAGATTAAAGGACTTATCTTATTTATTTTATTTTAGAAAAGTAATTTCTACTCATTGAAAAACTACTCAAGATTTAATATTCTCCAACTAAAACATGGGATCATGTTGACACATGTCATCACCACATATTTCAGTACTTGGGAATGTGATTTAAAGTGGTGTCACAATTTAATCAGGTTTAACCTTTTTATTTAAATTAATTAAAGTGACTAGAAATGCCTATGTGGCATTCTTTTATTACTTGATCATTATTTATGTAAGTAAACCTATATATTTTTATGTATTCTGAAAGTTATGGTTAAATGTGATTTTTGAGAGTTGGAATCGACTCAAAAGCTCTTATGGTTGAATTTTGAAAAATGTTTGAATGCAGAAAAGCTTATGCCCTGTTATTTTTACCATGGGTGATCTAAAAATCTAAATGGTTTGAATCCAACCGTCTTGGATTAAGCATTACAGTACCTTCCTAACAAAATTGTTTTCATGCATTTTGGTTCAGTGAATCAAGCTGGGTTGATTTTTGAATCTACGTACAGAACAGGGTTTGAAATTAAATGAATAAATCTAAATTTGAATTACTGGGTCGTGCGGGATGTTTAACTGGGCCGGCACACTACGCACAACGCGCGCGGGCTGTTTAAGTGAGCGACCCCACTCGTTAGTGAGACAACGAGGGGCGAAGCGGTATGGGGCGATTAGGATCGTAGGATCTAACTCTAATCGAACGGCTCTGGTTCATCGTCCCCGTCGGGCAACGCCGGCGAGACAGAACCCTAGCGCGGCCAGTGGGTTCGTGGGAATCTCACCGGGGCTCCGGTGATGGTCGGCGACGGGGGCGAACGACGAAGTCGACGACGGTGATCCTCTTGGTACCGGCAACTTCTCCTGGGGCGGCTCCAATCGATGGCGCCTCTCCTCCTCTACAGCGGCGAACTCTGGTGAAATTCCGGCCACCTGGTGCTTGCATTGCTCCAGGAGCGAGTGGGTGTGATTAGTGAGAGGTGGGGAGTGAATTGGTGTGAAGAAAATGAGCGGGGGAGGCCTCCTTTTATAGTGGCTGAAGGGGACCGAATGGCGCGGGTGGAGCTCGTCGGTGTCGATGGCACAGAGTGCTACTGGCATGGGCTACGATCGGGGGCGGTGTTGTGCTCCCTGGAGAAGCTCAACAGCGTGGTCTTGTGGCGTGGGGCGGTGCTGAACGGTCGGAACGTCGTGGCGCTCTGGGCGGGTCCGACGGCAATTTTAATGGCACACATCATGAATGGTTCGTGTGGCGGCGAACGGGGTTGTCTGGAGGGGTGCTGGGATGCTGGCGAGCATGTCTGCAAGCGGCGAGGGCGGCGCGCGGTCTGTAGGCCGATGTCGCTGATGGCGCACTAGTGCTCTCTCGGCTCGCACGCAGAGAGACTGGACGTGTGCTTGGCGGGTGGTCTAGTGGCTGGCTGCACTCGGGGCTTGGACAGGGAGTGGTGGTGGATGGTGCCGCGTGTCCCAGACAAGGTTGGTGAGGCTAGTGCTGCCTCTAGCTCGCTGGAGACATGGGGGTGACAATGGTGCTCTCGGCATGGTCACCATTAATGGCTAGGCTTGCCCACAGTGGTGCTAAAGCTAGTTAGATTACTTTGATCATCTCCTAAGAGTGTAGAGTGAGATATAGAGGGAGCAAGTTAGGCACTGATCACTGCTCACTATAGTGTTTTGTGTTTGTTTGTTTGCTGATTACAGGGTGTTTGATGAAATGGCCGAAAGAAATTCAAATTTTAATTTTGGATTCAAACTTGGTGGGTTTTCTAGGCACATACTAGGGAGTATCTGGTTTGTTGGATTGGTCAAGGGGCACTGGTTTGGTTGGGTTTTGAAAAGGTGTGATCTTCACATATGTTAAAGATTCAATTTTGAATTGTCCTTTGAATGGGGTTTCCAAATGTTTCTGCAAGTTTGAAAGGTGACCTTTGATTCACTTTTACTTATTCTAGCAATGGGTGAAAAGAATTGGAAAAGTTTTTGTTTGAAATATTGGACTAGAAACACCCAAAGTGGCCTAGTGAGCAAGATTGGCAAAAATGACCATTTTCCTTATTTGATTTGTTTTTGATTTTTTTCTTGATTTGTTTCTGCTTGGAAATATTTTAGATGATGTTATATTCATATTTGAACCATTCCTTACTCTTTAGTTGAATCACACAAGTCCAAACATGCATTCATCAAATCATCATATACGCACATGCATTCATTTGGTTTTTATTTAATCAAAGTTTTTGTTAACCCTAATTTTAGTGATTAGAGTTTGATGATCATTGTTTCATATTTTTGGGATGTTACAATAGTTACCTTCTACGGATGACGAAGCCCATCAAGTATTCGGGTGACCTAGGCCCATACGGATACGACTTATTGGAGGACACGGCTAGATATAGGTAGAATTTCAAAGGGTCAAACCCTAACTTGTAATCGACTTGACTTAACCCCGGGACCTGGCATCCCATATAAAGGCCAGAAGGGTACGACGAGGAGCACCTTGATACGTCCAAAACATATCTACTTTCTCGAACACTTTGCTATTGTTTCTCCTCTAAACTTGTGTGATTTGGATACAACTAACACAGACTAACGTTGTTTTCTGCAGAATTACCTTGGTGTCTTGTTTTTGTGCAGAAAATAAACTATCAGGAAAAATCCCGGAAAATATGCCAAAAATTATATTTCACCAGAAGATCCACGGAGCCAGAAGACGAGACGGAGAGGAGGCCTGGGGCACACCACCCCAGGCGGGCCCACCTTGGCCGCAGGGGAGGTGCAGCCACCCCAGGCACTCCCTCGGCCTCCCTCTGCGCCTATAAGTTGCCTTTCACCCTAAAAACCGAGGGGGGTTCGATAGTTTTGCAGAAAGAGTTCCGCTCCACCGCCGCCACCAGAAACCAAGATTCGGATCCAGAAACTCCGTTCTGGCACCCTGCCGGGATGGGGAATTTGGAGAGGATCATTGCCATCATGATCACCAACGCATCTCCATCAACCACCGATGTTTCCCTCATCCATGAGTGAGTAATCCCCTGTTGTAGGCTTGGGGATGGTAGGGATTGGATGAGTTCTATCATGTAATCAAATAAGATCTGTTAGGGCATAGTGCCTAGTATCTCTATTAGTGCTATTTGACTTTGTTGCAACTTGTTGTGCTTAGTGCTTGTCACTAGGGCCCGAGTGCCATGATCTCAGATCTGAACTTATTATTGAATCATTATGATAGTATTGTTTGTGATCTTATCTGCAAGTTGTGTACACATATCATTGTCCGGATCCAAAGGCCCCAAAGTGACAATAATTGGGACAACCGGAGGGGATGGCTATGGTGTGAGGATCACATGTGTTCGTGGAGTGTTAATGCTTTTCTCCGATGCTCTATTAAAATCAGCACCTTAATTGCCTGTAGTTCCCTAGAGGCCCCGCTGCCATGGGCTGGCTGGACAGAAGATGTTGTGCAAGTTCTCATTGCGAGCACGTATGACTATATTTGGAGCACATGCGAAGGATTGTTTAGTACTTGGATGCTTGTTATTATTTATCTACAATGCCCTAGATCTTGAAGTTACATGTTTAGAATCGTCCATGCAACGCCCGTCCATCCATCCCTGTGCCTACCGCACTCAAATCCTACTGTTACCGTTACTGTTACTATTGCTCTTGTTTCACTGTTGTTGTTGCTTTGTTGTTGATACTACCAAACTGTTGCTACTGATAAACTTCTGTGAGCAAGAACTATTTCTAGGTGCAGCTGAACTGACAACTCAGTGTTAAGCCATGGGCGATGATAGGGGGCGGTGTTTTGCTCCCTTATGTCTAATCAATAAATTGGGTAATACTACCCGCGAAGACTGTTGCGATCCCCTATACTTGTGGGTCATCAAGACTATTTTCTGGCGCCGTTGCCGGGGAGCATAGCTAGCTTTATTTGTAAGTTAACTTGGATCTATTATTGTTCACTGCTACTCCTTTCATCATGGGGAAGTCTCGTGATGGAAAATTCCCTATTTTATCATCCACTACAAGAAGAGGTACAGTCCTAACACCTCGGCTGCTCTTGATTCACCGTCTGTTATAAGTAAGCTTGTTACACCACCACATACACATGCTACACACACTGTTACTACTGCTGAGTCTGAAACTGCTTTTGATGCTCATGATGTTACTTCTACTGTGCTTGATGCAAGTGGTTCATTAGGTTCTTTTCTAGATGCTACTGTGGCTAGTCTAGGAAATACCGAAACTCCTAGTGAAGACACTTTTACACCTGTTAGCTCACCTGAGGCTAGTGAGAGTTATGATATTAATGATGGTTACATTGAGTTCACTGATGATTTTTTTGAAGAGTGCCGAAACACACATGGTACTACTATTGTTAAGAGTCTCCTTGCTAGACGTACTATTATTCCTAAGTTGTCCTCTGATCCTAAGTTTGCCACTTCTCCCATAGATATTAAAGATGAATATTATGATTTCTCTCTTGATTTATCTTATTTAGATATTGTTGAGAAAGAGCCTTTTTGTGGGACTGAAAATGAGAGTGCTGTGGCTCATATGAATGAGCTTTCTACTATGAGTGCTTTGTTCTCTGATGATTTTAAGATGCGCAAGTACTTTGTTACTAAGATCTTCCCTTTTTCACTAAAAGGAGAAGCTAGGGCTTGGTTTAATAGATTACCTCATGGTTCCATTGATAGCCCTGATTGTTTGATTGCTTCTTTATTCTAGAAATATTTTCCTCCCAGTGCTAGGCATGTTGCTCTGCAGAGACTTTTTGATTTTAAACAGGAAGAAGAAGAGAAATTGCCTGAGTCATGGACAAGGTTCTGTTCCTTGATTCATGCACATCCTGGATGTCCATTACCTAAGAATGAGCTTCTTGATATTTATTATAATGGACGAAGTGAAGATTCTAGGACCTACCTAGATAGCTTTGCTGATTGTGTTTTCAGGAAACGAACTCCTACAGATGCTGAAGAATTAATGACTAAAATAAGGAAGAATTATGATGATTGGACTTCAAGTGAGCTAAATACACCTGAGCCTATTACTCCTGAACCAGTAGTTCCTGAACCAATTCCAGCACCAACAACAAAGAAGAGGGGAGTTATTGCATTAAATGATGAAGTGATGAAGGAATCTAAGAAGTGTCAAAAGGAGAAAGGTATTAGAGCTGAAGATGTGAAGAATCTACCTCCTATAGAAGAATTATGTAAGCCAATTCCCCACTCATATACTATCGAGGTACACTCTCTCCAACACTTTGATGAAGGTGATATTCCTTATGGTAAGCCTCCTGATCAATGTTTAGAGGAACTTGACACATTTATTGTTAAGCAAGGGTATTTTAATAAACAAGTTCAGAATCATTTATTGGAAAACTCTAGAGCTATCCATGAGTTGAAAGATATTGTGGAAAGAACTTCTAATGATATTAAAATGCTTTGTAAACACTTTCAAATGGTTCAAACTCAACTTGATCAACTTGCTAGGGTGCAAAAGGATATGCTAGTTAATGCTTTAGGAGATAAACATGCTTATGGAATTAGAACTAGGAGTGGTATATCTACTCAAGATCCTTTATATCCTGAAGGACACCCTAAAAGAATAGAGCAGGATTCCCAATAAGGTGAGTATAGTGGTAGTACTCATAAGAGGAAGAAAAAGAAACATAATAGAGTTGAGGAACCTCTTGAACCTGCTGTAGATCCTAATAGTATATCTTTCTCTGAAGCTGAAACTGAGAGTGGTAATGATAAAAATGAGTCTCCTGATAAGGAGGAAGGTGAGGAGAACCTGAGAAGCACACTAAGAACACTAGGTACACAAAGGAAGATTTTATTGCTAATAAACATGGTAAAGAGAGAGAACCTTGGGTGCAGAAATCTATGCCTTTTCCAGGTAAGAAACACAAGTCAAAGGAGGAGGAACACTACAAAAAGTTTTGTGAGGAAACCTTTATTCTTGCACATTCCTTTGATTAATGCTATTAAGTTGCCTCCTTACTCAAAGTATATGAAGGATACTGTCTCTAATAAAAGGAAGATTCCTAATGAGGAGATTTCTACTCTACTTGCTAATTATTTCTTCAATGGTAAGGTTCCAAAGAAACTCGGTGATCCAGGTATACCAACTATTCCTTACTCCATTAAGAATAATTATGTTAGAACTGCTTTATGTGATTTGGGAGCTGGAGTTAGTGTTATGCCTTTTTCTCTCTATAAGAGACCCCAGCTAGAAAAGTTGATACCAACTGATATATCTTTGCAAATTGCTGATAAGTCAACTACTATTCCTGTTGGTATATGTGAGGATGTTCCTGTTCAAGTTGCTCATAATTGCATGGTCTTAACTGATTTTGTTGTGCTTGAAATGCCTGAAGATGATAATTTGTCTATTATTCTTGGGAGACTTTTCTTATAAATATTAATGACAAAGAGCACACTGTCTATTTCCCCAAGAAGGTTGTTAAGAGCTATTGCCTGAATTCCATTGAAAATATTGAGAGCATCAAGGTTGGACAAATATATTGTCCCATTCCACAAGAAAATTTTGAAACCATTATGATTGGGACCATTGCTATCAAGTATGAAGTAACATAATCACCTTGTGGAATGCAAAGTTTTTCTTCATATAAGATTGTTTTGGTAACAAGAATTTATCAACCTTGTTAACAAAAGGATTTTTATGAACAAAATAATGTTTCCACTATGGTTATACTTTCTTTCTTTTACTTTTCTCCATCCTAGTATTTGCTTTAGCTTTAGTTTTGCTAGTTGTTTGCTTGTTTAGGTTTCTTAGAGCTCCTGTAGTTTGGCTTTTGGTTTGCTTTTGCTTTCTCTGAAAAAACTGTTTCTGCGAGAAAATCAATTTTCATACCCTGAAAATTGGCCAAAATAAAGTTTCCCGAAAAATCCCAGAAAATTCAAAATAATTTTTTCCTCGAAAAAAGGGGCAGAGAGGCACCTGAAGTGACCCAGGGGGCCACCCCAGGCCACCACACCTATGGTAGGCGCGACCTACCAGGTGGCGACGCCTGGGGGGTGTGGCCCACCTGGGCCCCTCCAGGCTGCCTCCTCAAATCCACCTTATTTCTCTCTCCCGAAAAACAGCGAAAAACTTGCTCAAGATCGAGTTATTTCTGTTCTTGCTCGAGATTTTCGATCTCCTTGTTCAGCCCATCTCAAGTGCTGATTTGTGGAGGGTTTGCTCCTTGGTATGTGCCTCCTCCACTTGTCCAATTAGATTTGTGATTGGTAGATTTTATCTTGAGTATTTTGCTGCTATAGGTGTCAGGTTTTTTGATCTTGCATGCTTGTTCTATGCTTAGAAACTTTTTTTGATGCATGTGTAGTCCTCTAGCAAGTTCCTATAGTATTTGTTCATCATCTATCAACTTAGAAATCACTTGGTTTGATGGTTGTCTAAAAATTTCAGCAAGGAAGATGAGTGCTTATCCACTGAATCAATATGACTTGATGGTGCATGAGCCAATGAAGGTTCATCGTGAGGAGGCAGTTTTTCCTTCCATATATCCATGCCATGAATTTATGAGAACTGCGGGGATCCTCCAAGATTTCCAAACTTTGGTTACAAATACAGGGTTGGAACACTTTGTTGAAGGTGAACCGTTCCAATATGTTAAGATAACCATGGATTTTGTGCAGGACTTCTGGTTCACTTGGTCTACATCTAATCCCATGGTCCATTACAAAATATATAATATACCTGTCGACCTGCCTTGTGCTAATTTCTGTGCAGCAATTAGAGTACCTCAGTGGGGATCTTATGAGAATATTAAGGAAAGTCCCAAGTCACTTATGGATTTATATGCTGAGATTTGCCAAGGTTTCAATTTCTCAAATGAAAGTGGTAAAATTCGGAACATTCAGCTCCCAGCTATTAGATACTTTTCCTATTTCATTACCAAGTGTGTTCTTGCTAGAAAGATTGCTAGAAAGTTGTCTTCTTTTGATCTTGCTTTTATTGCAGCTGCTCTGAATAGGAATATATCTTATAGCTTGGGTGCTCTGATAGCTCACCGTCTCACCACCAACCGTGAGAAGGGTGGAATTTGTGGAGGTCTCATTGCTTCTAGGTTGCTAGCTTGAGCCTCATTATTCAGATTTTCAGTTCCCCATAGAGAGGCTTGATATTGAATCCATGATTCAGCATGGGTTTGTTTCCTTGGGGGCTAATGTGAGAAGTTTACCGTATGAATTATCTTTTGCCCAGCAAGGTCAGAGAAAGGGTAGGACTGAGAAAATAATTTATTTGCCTGCACCTGCTTTGTTTAACTTTGATAACAGGCAAGGATGGTCGCTTACGGAGGAGGAGGTTGACACATATGTGGCGGAGCTCTCCCAGCAAGAGGAGAATGTTGAAGAGGATGCCAAAGATAATTCGGTTCAGCCCTCCAACTTGGGAGAGTCTTCATACCAGCAGCCCTCATTTGATTGGGGCGTGTCTTCTTCTTCATCGCAAGCGCCTGACTATGATTATTCCTATGATGACCCACCTGCATGGGGTTACTACCCGCGCTATTGAGCCCCACTTAGGCCAAAAGCCTAATCTTGGGGGGAGGTACAACGACATCACACTAATATATATATATCGTGTTCGGTCGGTTCTTTGTATATCCTTTGTCTTTGTATATCCTTTGTTTTCGCTTTCTTTTTGGTTTTTGTTGCTTCTTTCTAAAAACCAAAAATACCAAAATATTTTCGTTGTTTCTCTTGGTTTGTTTCTTTGTTTCTTTTCTTTGGTTTGCCTTAAAAAAAGAAAATTCCAAAAAGGTTTTTGCTTTGTTTGGTTTGCTTTGTTTTTTTTTGGTTTTTCTTTGTTTACTTGTTTCTAAAAATTCGAAAACACAAAAAATATTTGTTGGTCTTGTTTGGTTTTGTGAGTTATTTGCAGAGTTCAGCCGTCCACAGTGGATTTGGTTTCATGTTAATTATTCAAGTCACACAAGTGAAGGGCAATAATGAAGATTAAGACAACTCGAGGTGTGGTAAGAGGCTGGTAATGAACTCTATTTCATTCTTGTACATATACTCATCATTGTGAGCATGCTTAGCCTGTTTGTGTAAGGTGTATGTCATTATGGATGCTTAGTAGTTCTTGCTTGTCTATGATTAGCTCCAAGCGTGTTGTCGATTCGACACGGGCTTGAGGCAGGGCCCAGAGAGTCTTGGCGATGGGTCGTGGCTAATCGGCGACGAGCTCCTGAATAGATAAAAGAACCGTGAATCGGGAGGCGGTCGGTGTGAGCCAGTCGGTGATGGCCAGTTGGCGAAAGACGCAGGGTGGCAGTGAAGCCACCAGTTGTGGCGATTCCCTGAACATGGAGCGTGCCGAGTCCCCGAGCACGGCGAGTGGCGAGATCGAGCGACCGGCGAGTGCCGAGTCCCCGAGCGTGCCGAGTGGCGAGGTTGGGCGACCGACGAGTGGCGCTGTCTGTAGCACGCCGAGTCCCCGAGCGCGTTGAGTATGCGAGGACGAGGACGAGTTCACGGTGGGGAGTCCTCGAGCGCGTTGAGTACGCGAGGACGAGGACGAGTTCACGGTGGCGAGTCCTCGAGCGCGTTGAGTACGCGAGGACGAGTCCGCGGTGGCGAGTCCCCGAGCCCGTTGAGTACGCAAGGGCGAGCCCGTGGTGGTGAGTCCTCGGGCGTGTTGAGTACGCGAGGGAGAGTGTCCGCGGCAGCGAGTCCCCAAGCATGGAGAGTACGTGAGTGGAGAGTCCATGGTGACAAGTCCCCGAGCGTGTTGAGTACACGAGGGCGAGTCCGGCGAGTCCGCGGTAGCGAGTCCCCGAGCGTGTCGAGTACGCGAGGGCGAGTCCACAGTAGCGAGTCCCCGAGCGTGTCGAGTACGCGAGGGTGAGTCTGCGGTAGCGAGTCCCCGAGCGTGTCGAGTACGCGAGGGCGAGTCCGCGGTGGCGAGTCCCAGAGCGTGTTGAGTACGCGAGGGTGAGTCCGCGGTGGCGAGTCCCCGAGGGCGAGCCGTGGTCGTGGAACCAGGTGTACACGCAGCATGCCTAGGAGTAGTCCCCGAGGCTCGAGTTGGCTTGTAGAGGCGACTTGAGGCTCTTTAGAGATGCATTATCTGAAAATAGCAGTGGTTGCTGCCGATCATGGTGAGAGACGAGGTCGGGCAACCGGCGAATGCCGATGTCTGGAGAGCGTGGATTACGCGATGATTGCGAGTCCGCGATGATTGCGAGTCCGCGAGGGGAGAGTCCCCCAGTGTGGCGAGTCCACGATGATGTCGATCGCGCTGTTCTTGTTAGAGGGTCTCTCGTCTTGGCCCGGGGGGCCAGTCGCATGACGACTCCAAAGATGGCTCTCGTCTTAGCGTTTTTCTTGGATGATCCAAGGCTCGGTTTGCGAGTCCTAGACCGTAGTACTTGGCCGTGCGAGTCGCACTTTCTAAGGTTGAGGAGGACATGGTGCTGTTTGTGTAGCACAACCATTTATCTTGGCCCGGAAGGCCAGTCGAGCAAGGCGACTCCAATGATGGCTCTCGGTTAGAGTTTTTCGTGGAAGATCCGAGGCTCGGTTTGCGAGTACTCGTCCGCACTACTTGGCCATTGCGAGTCGCTCTTTCAAAGGTTGACAAAGGTGAATTGATTTTTTTCGGGGGAAGAGACACCTAGTGGTGAGTCCATGCAGCGTGGCATTTGACCCTCTCTGGCGACTCGGACGATGAAGGTCCCTCAGCAGGCGCGGCGTATGCATTCGACATAGCTGGAAAGAGTGGACGCGGCGGACACGGGGTCCATGCAGCGGACGTGTATCGCGCTATGGCAAAGTCGACACGGCGGGCGTATGGTCGCGCTTTGGCGAAGTTGACGCGGTGGACACGGAGTCTACGCGGCGGACGCCGGTCGCGCTATGGCGAAGTCGACGCGGCGGACACGGGGTCGACACGGCGGATGGAGGTTTTGCTACAGCGATGTCGACGAGGCAGACACGGGTCGAAGTGGCGGACAGAGGTTGCGCTACGGCAATGTCAACGCGGCGGACAAGGGGTCGATGCGGCGAACGGAGGTCGTGCTACAGCGATGTCGATGCGGTGGATACGGGGTCGACACGGCGGACGGAGGTCGTGCTACGGCGATGTCGACACGGCGGACACATGGTTGACGCGGAGGACGAAGGTCGCGTTATGGCGAAGGCGACGCGGCGGACGAAGGTCTCCTTATGGCGATGTCAACACGGCAGGCGAGTCCGCAACGGGTGAATCGCGAGAGGCGAGGTGAGTCTCCCAAGCTGGGTCGAACCATTGGTCGGACGGAGTCAGTCGAGCCTGCTTTATCGGTGTGTTTCCACTAAGGTGCTTGTGTGCGCGCTTTAGTCACCGAGTGTTGGGGATATGCTATATGGGTATCCTCATAGCATGTATCCTATCTGGATAACCCGGGTGGCCCACAATTGGTAGCATGGCCCATGGCCTGCTGGGCGGCCCAGTTAGATGGATCCAGAAGGCAGGCCCATGCCGGATAAAGGAAGGCTACGGTTGGAGTCACCGACGTACCCGGAGCCTTGGAGTGCAAGACACGCAAGACTAGTAATAGACGGTGTAGGACTCTATAACCTGTCCGGCTAGGACTTTTCCCTGTAACCCTAGGACCTAGCGACTATATAAGTCGGGCCTATGGAAGCCTTTAGGGCACGATAACTTAGACTTTATAGTCACCTCGCATAGTGAACCGATCACTGTAACTCGGCATATTGCCATTATAGTGATTTATAGCAAGAGTAGGATTCCGCCACCGTTGTGGGATCTGAACTTGGGTAAGTTGTGTTACCTCGTACCCGTCAACCTTCCGCCTTCCCCCACGTCTCTAAACACGCACTGTGAGGACCCCTCCATGGCGTACTCGTCGGCAATACCACGACACCGAGCCTGAATTTCTATACCGCCTTTGATTTGTTCCTCGTACATAGGCCAAATAAAGCAAAAGATTAGTACGTATGCTTAATTATACGATCTTAGTGAGTGCAAATTTGATCATGCAAACGGGGATACATAGTAGAGAAATGTATAACTGATCTACGCATGGTTATACGTGTACTGTTTTCCATTGATCTAGTCACTGCACCAGACCCAATCGTACTTCATATACATATTAATAATTAGAAGGGGAAAAGATGTAAGGTTCCCAACCTTTAATAATGTAGAGATCCCTGTGTTTATAATTCTAGTCCCTAGATCAATAGCTAGCATCCATAGTTAAGATGTAATATCAAGAAACAAAGGTCATAATACAACTTTATAACCAGGAATAAAATAATTCATTACATCTTACATAGCTCATTTGGCTATCACATTACATTGCAGCAGAATATCTATATAGCATGGAGTCCTTCATCTTCAAAGTTCCACAGGCAAACATGTTGGTTGTAGACTTGCAATCCTAATCAACACACTTAACATCAAACAAACCTGCAACATAATAAGTTGCAGCCACAAGGGTCAATACATTTGAATTGTATTGGCAAGTTTCACTACTATGTAGAAATATGTGGATCCTATCATTACATGCATATTTGGCTAAGTAGGGTTTAGGCTCTTTTGCAGAAAGCAATATAGTTTTATCCTATCTTTTCAAAATAGTTTTTGATCTTTTGTCAAATCTTTCTGAACTTCTTGGAAAACTCCAAGTGCTTCTAATCCCTTGTTGTCTCCATCAAGTTTTACTTTGAGAAATTGGAATGTCGAGATCTTCCATTGCTTCAGGCCTTAGTTGCTCAGTATTGTCTATAACCGGGGACACGGCTAAGTACTTAGAATTTTATCTTCTGTAGAAGTTGTACAATTTACCCACATGACACAATCTCATCTTGATGCCACCAGTGGCCGCTGGATAAGTACTCACCAAGATGGAGTACTGGCAGATAGACAATGTGACAAAGTCTTTCCATAGGAGTCCTCCCAATACACAATGCTAGCTTGTCATCCATGCACCAATGTAGGGTTTCAAGTTCCCTTACACAATCCTAGTTAACCTGAAGATGCCAATGCATGGGTCTTCCACTATGTAGTTGACTAAGCCAGAGCCCATTTAGCATGTGGCTGTACACGGAAGCCACTGTACGAGAAACATGTTCAATCTCTAAGTCCCTGGGTGGTTTCCTTCTAGTGCACAACAAAAAGAGATGGCCATATAAACATGGTTCCTTTTTTTGCCACCTTGTCCAAAACATGAGTATCCTTGTCCACCCAGGTGGTTCATTGAGTACTTGTTTTATTATATAAAACATATATCTTTTCAACTCTTCATATAATTCATAACATGTATCCCATCCCAAATATATAGCTGGGCTAAGCATACTACAACTACAATGTTTCCACTAAGGAATATATAAGGGTATCCTATTAGGATTAAGCATAGCATAAAATATAGTAAACCTTTTCATGCATGTTACAAAATCCACTAAGTGTAATGAAAATAGTAGGACTTGGATGATAGTGTCACTTGCCTTTTTAGTAGATAATGTTCATTCACTTCTTGATCTTGCAAATATCACACTCTTCTAACTTCACTACAAATCAATCAAACAAACACAATTTCAACTAGCATTCCAACCAATTTATCACACATAAAATAATAGGAACAAGGTCATGCATGCAAGCATGCAAAAGCTAGTTTTATTTGGAAAAGTAGTTTATACTAGGCTCTAAACATTATAAAGTTCAAAAGTGGTCATTTACTAAAGTGGTAAAACCATTTGCAAAAGGTTTTATCTATAAACCATTTCTAAATCAAATCAATATTTTATGTGGTTGAAAATGCTTTTAGCAAAGCAATATTCTTTAAATAGTTCACCAAATATATTTTAATTCTCAAAACTTGGTGTTTAGGGTCAGAAGGTTTGAATCAAATCATTTCCCAAAGGTTTTACTCAAAAATCATTTCTAAAACAAAATCAATATTTTTATTTGACTAGAAATGAGCTAATTCAATTATTTACTTCTTAAGTTCACAAAATATATTTTTAAATCCATAAGTTGATTCCTAAGGTCAGTAGGTTCACAACAAACCATTTTTCAAAGATTTAACATTAAAATTATATCTAGAACAATTTTTATATTCAAAATAAGCCTACACATGTTTCAGCAAATTCAACCAATTTTCCAGAAGCAAATCATTAAACAAAGTGTATGGTTGCAAAGTACTTGTCTTTCTGAATCCATTGATATAAAATTTGCAAACTTTGGACGTGTAGAACTAAAGTTATGAATTTTACAAGTTTGTATATCAATCAGATTCAAATTTCTGTTTTAATCTAAACCTTGTCCACGTGGCGCAATATAACTGGACGATACCGCTTCGGGTGGATCGAGCTCTCTGGATCGTTGGATCTAAGTGATATCGTGCAGCGCAGAGGCACACGATACCCTTTCTCTTAAATCTAATCTTAGCCGCAGGATTAGGATCCAACGGGCTCAGCTGCTTCGACCAAGGACTGACGGCGAGCGGTGGTGCACTCTCAAACGATGGCGTCGCGGCGATTCCAGGAAGCAAAGGAAGAAATGAAACAGCCCACCGTGTTCGCGTGGTCGAGGTGGTCGCAGCTGTCCAAGGGGCGCACAGGAACGGAGGTAATTCCTCGCCGGAGTGTACAGCAGCGTCGGTTGTGCTCAGGCGTCGTTGCTGGCGTCGTTTAGGACCGCGCTAAGACAAGGTAGAGGCATGGTTAGGTGCGCACGAGGGTCGCGAGTAAGGGAGCATCATCGAGAGGTGCTAGGGAGGTCTGAGCTTACCAGGGGAGTTCGCCGGAGCCAAGGCAGACGGCGGCGACGCTCAGAATCGAAGTTGTCGTCGTTGTGGAGCGGGCGAGGTCAAACGGTTGGCACATGGAGGTGCGCAAGAGGCTGCTGATGAAACCCGTGTGAAGAAGGGGACGAGGGGGAGTCTGTCCTCGCTGGAATTGACGAAGGAGCTCGTCGGAGCAGAGAGGGCTCGAGCTCACAATTGGGGCAGCCCGGTGGCAGAGGGGTGGCGTGGTTTGGGGGAAAAGAGAGAGGAGGAACGGGCGGTTAAATGGGCATGGTTACTGGAGGAATTAAGGCCGCCATTAACGCGAAATCAACGCCGGAGTTAATCAGCAGAACGTCGTTGAGGAGAGGGGAAAACGACTGGCGCAGGTTGAAGACGATGTGCTGGCGCTGTGGGGCCTGTCTGTCAGCGGGGGGAGAGAGAGTGGGAGATGGGCCACCTGTCTGTGACTTTGCGGGTGCGAGAATGAGTGAAAAACGTTTCGCTGCGTGGTGGAAAAGAGTTGGGCTGCGAGTTGGGCTTAGTGGGCCAGATGGGTTGGGTCTGTTCTTTCATATTTTTTTATACAGAAGCTTTTTCCTTTTTCTATTTGAATTCTATTTTGATTTTATTCAAACAATTCAAACACCCAAATGAATTCAAACCTTTCCCAAACTTTGTGTAGTTTTTAATTATGTTTAACAACATAATCCAAAGTCAAAATAAAATAGTACTTTTATTCTTTTAGGATCTACTTAATAATTCAATAAAATAGTCCTTAGTTATTAATTCAAATAGGATTTACTTTATTTAAAAACTCTATTTGAAATCTAAATAATATCAGAACCATTTCAGTAGGTTTTATTTGAAAAACAAAAACATTTAGAAAAATTATTTAAAATAAATTAACAAGTTTTAATGTTTATTTAAAATGGAAAAGACTTTACTTAAATAAATTTGGATATGAATAAATCCTCATTATTTTATTTAAATAAACCTTTACTCTTTTTATCAAATAGAAATATTCTATTTCAAAAGTTTGGCCAAGATTTAATTTGGCTCTATAAAATAATCCTTGCTTATAATTCTACCTTTTCTTTTGAAAACCAAATGTTTTTATTAAAAGATCCAAAAATAGTAATTCCAACTATTAAAATTTCTTTATTAATTGCTTATCTTTTTAAATCCCTTTAGGATTTATTTGATCAAAATAGTTTTGAAGGTTTCCAATTGGAATCAAAAAGTTTCTTCTCACCCTGAAAATCAACAATTGTTTATTTTGTTTATTTAATTTTTCACATTTCAAAATTTGGAAAATTTTGGGATGTGACAAGCTACCACCCTTAAAATAAATCTCGTCCTGAGATTTGGGAAGGCTAGGGTTACAAGTTGGCTTGAAGACAACTAGGGTACTACCACCCTTAAAATAAAGTCTCATAAGGTTACATTGATGGTTCACTTGACTATGGGTTCAACACTTAATATCCAGACAAGGAATCCTTATTTGACTCAACTGAGTTAACTAGTTTCTAATATCCACTTCTTCTATCTCTTCAAAGTTTCCATCCATGTCAATGTGGTTCACATGTCCTTTCTGGGTCACATTGGAGTCATTTCCATTGGCTCTTCTAGCATCCTTTTTCTTCTTCTTCTCAAGACAGTCAGATGCATAGTGTCCAAGCTCCTTACAATTATAGCACTGCAACTGGCTAATATCTTTCTTCCTGTAAGTGTCATGTTGGTTCTGACCAAGGTCATCTCCATTGTCATTATAATTTCCATTATTCTCACTTCCATTGTTGTTGTGGTGATGCTGATGTGGTTCAGAATCTTCCTTGCTCTTTTTGAATGAATGCTTCTTCTTTGATGATCCTGAGTGATTCTTGAGTTTATGCTTCCTCTTCCTATTCTCCACTTGATTCATCTTGTTTTCCAAAATGGTGGCTTTGTCACAGAGTGATTGATAAGTTGGGACATAGGCAACAGCTAGCTGCAGGTTCAACTCATCATTAAGTCCTTCAAGTAATTTCTCCTTTCTCTTAGCATCTTTGTCAACTTCATCTGGTGCATAGCGTGCCAGATTGTTGAATTCTTCAATATACTCAGCCACACTGAGGTGACGTTGTTTCAGATTGTGAAATTCCTTTTTCTTCAAGTACATCACTCCAGGTGAGATGTGAGTTGTTCTGAATCCATCCTCAAAAATAGCCCAAGTCACATCCTCAAGGGGAGTGGTGATCTGAAAGTTGTCCCACCATGTTGCTGCTGGTCCTTCAAGTAGGAATGCTGCAAACCTAACCTTTTCTTCATCGGTGCAGCCAACAGTCACTAAGTCTTTGTTCACTTAACGTAACCAGTCATTGGCTTCCATGGGATCAGTTGTTCTAGAGAACCTTGCAGGCCTAAGTTTCAGAAACTTGGTGAGCATGTCAAGTGCTGGAGGATTATTCTGATTGTTGTTCTTGTTGTTGTTGTTATTGTTGTTGTTGTTGTTGTTCTAATTCTGTATGTATGTGGTCATCTCTTGCATCAGTTGTGTCTGAGCTGCCATCATCTGCTGCATCTCAGGGGTGATATTGTTGTTTTGGTTGGGGTTGGCACGACGAGGAGGCATCTGTTGGTTTGATAGGGATGAGTATTAGTGGATAGGTTTTTTAAGAAATTCTAACACACAATTCAAAACCAACCAAGTTCAATCAAACAATCAAGCAATCAACAAGCAACTATTCACTTATCAACTTATGGGTTTAACAACAAGTTTTCTTGAAAATAATAACTTAGTATAGTCACACCTCATAGGTAAATATGATCCATACTCTAACTTGATATTAATGTCTTTGGTAGGCAATCTAATGTCTCTTGGTTTTTCACTTGTAGTCCTTAGTGAAACTAAAGTTGAAATCACTTGAAGATGTTGAAGTCATTAGAATTGATGAAATCTTTGCTCATGGTGAAGTCTTTGGCCATCAAGTTTGAAATAGAAGAGATGTAGAATCAAAACCAAAAAGGTTGAGGAAAGAGTTTACAATATTTTTGTAAATAAGTTTTGGAACAAAAACAACTCCTATTTTTCTAAGGGGTTTTGTCCAATCCTAGGGTTACAAACCTACAAGAAACACAATGCTCTGATACCATCTGTAAGGTTCCCAACCTTTAATAAGGTAGAGATCCCTGTGTTTACAATGCTAGTCCCTGGATCAATAGCTAGCATCCACAGTTAAGATGTAATATCAAGAAACAAAGGTCATAATACAACTTTATAACCAGGAATAAAATAATTCATTACATCTTACATAGCTCATTTGGCTATCACATTACATTGCAGCAGAATATCTATATAGCATGGAGTCCTTCATCTTCAAAGTGCCACAGGCAAACATGTTGGTTGTAGACTTGCAATCCTAATCAACACACTTAACATCAAACAAACCTGCAACATAATAAGTTGCAGCCACAAGGGTCAATACATTTGAATTGTATTGGCAAGTTTCACTACTATGTAGAAATATGTGGATCCTATCATTGCATGCATATTTGGCTAAGTAGGGTTTAGGCTCTTTTGCAGAAAGCAATATAGTTTTATCCTATCTTTTCAAAATAGTTTTTGATATTTTGTCAAATCTTTCTGAACTTCTTGGAAAACTCCAAGTTCTTCTAATCCCTTGTTGTCTCCATCAAGTTTTACTTTGAGAAATTTGAATGTCGAGATCTTCCATAGCTTCAGGCCTTAGGTGCTCAGTATTGTCCATAACCGGGGACACGGCTAAGTACTTAGAATTTGATCTTCTGCAGAAGTTGTACACTTTACCCACATGACACAATCTCATCTTGATGCCACCAGTGGCCGCTGGATAAGTACTCACCAAGATGGAGTACTAGCAGATTGACAATGTGATAAAGTCTTTCCATAGGAGTCCTCCCAATACACAATGCTAGCTTTTCATCTAGGCACCAATGTAGGGTTTCAAGTTCCCTTACACAATCCTAGTTAACCTGAAGATACCAATGCATGGGTCTTCCACTATGTAGTTGACTAAGCTAGAGCCCATTTAGCATGTGGTTGTACACGGAAGCCACTGTACGAGAAACATGTTCAATCTCTAAGTCCCTGGGTGGTTTCCTTCTAGTGCACAACAAAAAGAGATGGCCATATAAACATGGTTTCTTTTGTTGCCACCTTGTCCAAAACTTGAGTATCCTTGTCTACCTAGGTGGTTCATTGAGTACTTGTTTTATTATATAAAACATATATCTTTTCAACTCTTCATATAATTCATAACATGTATCCCATCCCAAATATATAGTTGGGCTAAGCATACTACAACTACAATGTTTGCACTAAGGAATATATAAGGGTATCCTATTAGGATTAAGCATAGTATAAAATATAGTAAACCTTTTCATGCATGTTACAAAATCCACTAAGTGTAATGAAAATAGTAGGACTTGGATGATAGTGTCACTTGCCTTTTTAGTAGATAATGTTGGTTCACTTCTTGATCTTGCAAATATCACACTCTTCTAACTTCACTACAAATCAATCAAACAAACACAATTTCAACTAGCATTCCAACCAATTTATCACACATAAAATAATAGGAACAAGGTCATGCATGCAAGCATGCAAAAGCTAGTTTTATTTGCAAAAGTAGTTTCTACTAGGCTTTAAACATTATAATGTTCAAAAGTGGTCATTTACTAAAGTGGTAAAACCATTTTCAAAAGGTTTTATCTATAAACCATTTCTAAATCAAATCAATATTTTATGTGGTTGAAAATGCTTTTAGCAAAGCAATATTCTTTAAAGAGTTCACCAAATATATTTTAATTCTCAAAACTTGGTGTTTAGGGTCAGAAGGTTTGAATAAAATCATTTACCAAAGGTTTTACTCAAAAATCATTTCTAAAACAAAATCAATATTTTTATTTGACTAGAAATGAGCTAATTCAATTATTTACTTCTTAACTTCACAAAATATATTTTTAAATCCATAAGTTGATTCTTAAGGTCAGTAGGTTCACAACAAACCATTTTGCAAAGATTTCACATTAAAATTTTATCTAGAACAATTTTTATATTCAAAATAAGCCTACACATGTTTCTGCAAATTCAACCAATTTTCCAGAAGCAAATCATTAAACAAAGTGTATGGTTGCAAAGTACTTGTCTTGATGAATCGATTGATATAAAATTTGAAAACTTTGGACGTGTAGAACTAAAGTTATGAATTTTACAAGTTTGTATATCAATCAGATTCAAATTTCTGTTTTAATCTAAACCTTGTCACGTGGCGCAATATAACTGGAAGATACCGCTTCGGGTGGATCGAGCTCTCTGGATCGTTGGATCTAAGTGATATCGTGTGGCGCAGAGCCACACGATACCCTTTCGCTTAAATCTAATCTTAGCCGCAGGATTAGGATCCAACAGGCTCAGCTTCTTCGACCAAGGACTGGCGGCGCTGCGCGGCGGCGAGCGGCGGTGCACGCTCAGACGGTGGCGTCGCGGCGATTCCAGGAAGTAAAGGAAGAAGGGAAACAACTCACCATGTTCGCGTGGTCGAGGTGAAGCTCGAGGTGGTCGCAGCTGTCCAAGGGGCGCACAGGAACGACTGTAATTCCTCACTGGAGTGTGCAGCCGCGTCGGTTGTGCTCAGGCGTCGTTGCTGGCGTCGTTTAGGACCGCGCTAAGACAAGGTAGAGGCATGGTTATGTGCGCACGAGGGTCACGAGCATCATCGAGAGGTGCTGGGGAGGTCTAAGCTTACCAGGGGAGTTCGCCGGAGCCAAGGCAGACGGCAGCGACGCTCAGAATCGAAGTTGTCGTTGTTGTGGAGCAGGCGAGGTCAAACGGTTGGCACAGGGAGGTGCGAGGCTGCTGATGAAACCCATGTGAAGCAGGGGCCGAGGGGGAGTCTGTCCTCGTCGGAATTTACGAAGGAGCTCGTCGGAGCAGAGAGGGCTCGAGCTCACATTTGTGGCAGCCCGGTGGCAGAGGGGTGGCGTGGTTTGGGGTAAAAGAGAGAGGAGGAACGATCGGTTAAATGGGCGTGGTTACTGGAGGAATTAAGGCCGCCATTAACGCGAAATCAACGCTGGAGTTAATCGGCAGAACGCAGTTGAGGAGAGGGGAAAACGGTTGGCGCGGGTTGAAGACGATGTGCTGGCGCTGTGGGGCCTGTCTGTCAGCAGGGGAGAGAGAGTGGGAGATGGGCCACCTGTATGTGTCTCTGCGGGTGCGAGAATGAGTGAAAAACGTTTCGCTGCGTGGGGGAAAAGAGTTGGGCTGCGAGTTGGGCTTAGTGGGCCAGATGGGTTGGGTCTGTTTTTTCATTTTTTTTATACAGAAGCTTTTTCCTTTTTCTATTTGAATTCTGTTTTGATTTTATTCAAACAATTCAAACACCCATATGAATTCAAATATTTTCCAAACTTTGTGTAGTTTTTAATTCTGTTTAACAACATAATCCAAAGTCAAAATAAAATAATACTTTTTTCTTTTAGGATCTATTTAATAATTCAATAAAGTAGTCCTTAGTTATTAATTCAAATAGGATTTAATTTATTTAAAAACTCTATTTGAAATCTAAATAATATCAGAACCATTTCAGTAGGTTTTACTAGAAAAACAAAAACATTTAGAAAACGTATTTAAAATAAATTAACAAGTTTTAATGTTTATTTAAAATGGAAAAGCCTTTACTTAAATAAATTTGAATATTAATAAATCCTCATTATTTTATTTAAATAAACCTTTACTCTTTTTATCAAATAGAAATATTCTATTTCAAACGTTTGGCCAAGATTTAATTTGGCTCTATAAAATAATCCTTGCTTATAATTCTACCTTTATTTTGAAAACCAAATCTTTTTATTAAAAGATCCAAAAATAGTAATTCCAACTATTAAAATTTCTTTATTAATTGCTTATCTTTTTAAATCCCTTTAGGATTTATTTGATCAAAATAGGTTTGAATGTTTCCAATTGGAATCAAAAAGTTTCTTCTCACCCTAAAAATCAACAATTGTTTATTTTGTTTATTAATTTTTCACATTTCGAAATTTGGAAAATTTTGGGATGTGACAAAAGACGTCACCGATGATGGGTTGGACAGATTTATTTTATCCCTGGACTGCAATAGCTTGCCGCTTGATCGCCGGCCGACAAAACAATCTGTAGCGATTAAGGCTACTCTGGTCTTGTCATGCGTCTGGGATTAGTCTTACAAGCCAGATCGTACAAGCATGCACGCAATATGAAACCAAATAGAGTAATCAATTAGTAGGGCAAAAGACAAGAATAATGAAACAGAGTCGAAAACTCATAGAGGCGTATGAAGCGATCTCGCGTGTGTTCGTGTTTGAAATCTTCGAGTCGACTGGAAGCGTTGGCCGCGTTGGCAGGCAGCTGGGCCAATTAATCGGCTTCCTTGGACAGAAATCCAGATGCGATTGGCCATGGGCGATGGCGAAGGATCCCGCCCGGATTATCATCCTCCAAGCACCGCTAGTCCTACGGTGGGCGCCAACTCTTCGTGGTATTGCATGGCAGATGCTACTGGGGGTAGCTTACGTAGAGGGAGCAAGGCGACGTAGGAGAATCCGGAAGCGAGATTGGCACACGATGTACTTAGGTTCACGTCCCCTCGGTGGAGGATCGCTACGTCCTGCTGCTAATCCAGTATATGATCGTAGATTGGATTACAATGGGGTCGCCGAAAGCGGTGGGAGAGACTAGATCTAATGAGAGATGTGGGAGCAGATGCAATATGACCTACCCCATGGGGGTGCCCCTGGTGGCTTTATATACGCAGCCAGTTAGGGTTTACAAGTATTTGGTGGGCTTTGTATTGAAGTCGCCGTCTTGGGCCTCCAGTCGGCGCCACTCGTCTGGGTCCAGCATGCGCTAGTCGCCGTATTGGGCGAGTTGACCCGCTCAGGGCTAGGTTTCTATCGGCTCGATCCAGCCGGCGACTATGCCTCATGGGTATACCCCGATTGGTATTCCCCCATCAACCTTGCTAATAGTTTGTAGCATGTCATATGAATGTTTGCTTGCATTGTTTTATTCATACTTTGGTATGATATCGTGGTATCCTCCTCTGACTGTTCAATAGTCAGTAAGCCTCGATGATTTATTTTGCCTCAGAGTTCTTCTATCACTTTCATGCCATAATTAGTCCTGTTTTGTTGCAAGCATGATTATGATAGCTATTGCTCTCTCGTTTGTCGCTCCCTCTCTATTGCTAGCCTTCACTTGCACTGAGTATGTGCTCTACATGTGCTTCCAACTCCCCAAAACCAATATTGACAGTGTCCACCATATCTACCTATTAGCGTCATTTGCTACTTTAGTGCATATTCTATATGTCGTGTTTTCTTCCAAAATAAAATGTTTGTCTGTTTTGAGAAAGTTAGTTAGTAAAGCTCTCACAAACTTAATGGCACACTTTATTCTTTGCGCTTAATAATCCTGAACCATTATGACCTGTCCATGAAAGTTATATGCTTGCTAATTATATGCTGGGAGTCAGCAGAAACGTGCTATCATGGGGAACGCTTTCAACACTTTTTGGATATCTCATCCAGTTGATTCCTTGCTCTTTTGTTTACGGATGTCGACAATGTGAAATAAAAGGGGAGGTTGTGAGTTCATGGATTTTATACATTGTGTTAGAGAAACGTCTGGGCCGCTAGCCTAAGCCATGCCTAATCATGGTGGAAACTTGCAACATCACCATAATGAGCATCTATGAAGCATCCTCATTAAAAAGATATGCATATGGTAAATAAAAAGATTGCTACGATGCTCATTGTTTGTTTGCCTTGTCATTTTGGTTATGGGAAAGCTCATGTACCATGTGCAAGGGGTACCCCGTTGGCGGTTCTCAATGATATGCATGTATTTACAATGACAAGAACTTTCAGGTGACCAAGGTTGAGTAGCATGCGGAGCGGCCCTCGTACTCAAGGGACTTGGGATTTCTAGTTAATGGTTTGTCAAGCATATGATTCAGAGTGGACCTCAGTTTCACCTTAACGACATGAAGATGCCTATGATAGGGGCAATGAGAGCTGAAAGCTAACGAGTACCTTCCTTTCAGCATTGGAAAGCCTTTCAAACCTTTCAAAACCATTTTCACAACTTTGTTGAGTCACCACTTATTCTATGAGCACCTTCTTGAGAGCATAGTTGTCATTCTTGTGTTTGTTCCAAAACTTGGTTAATTATGTCATGACTTTGATGCTTGTATCTCTGATATCTTTACTTCTAGTCCTCACTTGAACTTCAGAGGTGCCTTGGCATTTATACTGTGCTCTACAAACAAAGGCAAGCGAGATACCACTCTATCATACCTTATTATGAGCATTGCAATGTTGCTTATGTTTATGTTTCATGCTACTTATTATTATTCAGTTGGTTTCTCTTCATAGCTTATAATGACTATTGAGTAGACTTAGTTGCATACTCCTTATTATGAATTGTCTAAGTATCTACTCCTGTGCTGAGAATATTTACATCATATGAAGCAAAGTGTTCGTGAAAGTTCTTTTATAGCACTCAGTTTTCAACTGAATTGCTTGAGGGCAAGGAATAAGCTAAGCTTGGGGGAGTTGATACGTCCAAAAAAAATCTACTTTCTCGAACACTTTGCTATTGTTTCTCTTCTAAACTTGTGTGATTTGGATACAACTAACACGGACTGACGCTGTTTTCAGCAGAATTACCTTGGTGTCTTGTTTTTGTGCAGAAAATGAACTATCAGGAAAAATCCCGGAAAATATGCCAAGAATTATATTTCACCAGAAGATCCATGGAGCCATAAGACGAGATGGAGAGGAGGCCTGGGGGGCCCACACCCACCCTAGGCGCGGGCCCACCACTGGTCGCGCCTGGAGGGGGTGCAGCCACCCCAGGCACCCCCTCGGCCTCCCTCTGCGCCTATAAGTTGCCTTTCGACCTAAAAACCGAGGGGGGTTCGATAGTTTTCCAGAAAGAGTTCTGCTCCACCGCCACCACCAGAAACCAAGATTCGGATCCAGAAACTCCATTCTGGCACCCTGCCGGGACGGGGAATTTGGAGAGGATCATCGCCATCATGATCACCAACACATCTCCATCAACCACCGATGTTTCCCTCATCCATGAGTGAGCAATCCCCTGCTATAGGCTTGGGGATGGTATGGATTGGATGAGTTCTATCATGTAATCGAATAAGATCTGTTAGGGCATAGTGCCTAGTATCTCTATTAGTGTTATTTGACTTTGTTGCAACTTGTTGTGCTTAATGCTTGTCACTAGGGCCCGAGTGCCATGATATCAAATCTGAACTTATTATTGAATCATTATGATAGTATTGTTTGTGATCTTATATGCAAGTTGTGTACACATATCATTGTCCGGATCCAAAGGCCCCAAAGTGACAATAATTGGGACAACATGAGGGGATGGCTGTGGTGTGAGGATCGCATGTTTTCACGGAGTGTTAATGCTTTGCTCCGGTGCTCTATTAAAAGGAGCACCTTAATTTCCAGTAGTTCCCTAGAGGCCCCGCTGCCATAGGCTGGCTGGACAGAAGATGTTGTGCAAGTTCTCATTGCGAGCACGTATGACTATATTTGGAGCACATGCGTAGGATTGTTTAGTACTTGGATGCTTGTTATTATTTATCTGCAATGCCCTAGATCTTGAAGTTACATGTTTAGACTCGTCCATGCAACGCCCATCCATCCATCCCTATGCCTACCGCACTCGAATCCTACTGTTACCGTTACTGTTACTATTGCTCTTGTTTCACTGTTGTTGTTGCTTTGCAGTTGCTACTACCAAACTGTTGCTACTGATAAACTTCTGTGAGCAAGAACTATTTCCAGGTGCAGCTGAACTGACAACTTAGGTGTTAAGGCTTGCAAGTATTCTTTGGCTCCCCTTGTGTCGAATCAATAAATTGGGTAATACTACCCGCGAGGACTGTTGTGATCCCCTATACTTGTGGGTCATCACACCTCACCTCAAAACCCTAGCATACACCACGCCAAATCCAATCTATGCACCCTTGTAACCTTCGGTTCCACCATCAATCAAGAAAGACAAGCAGGAGTAGGGTTTTCCCTCTGGGGGCTGAACCTGGGTAAACCTCGTGTCCTCGTGCTTCTAATATGTTAGCCATTCTGTGATTTATAGCATCCCCTCCTTCTCCAAAACCCAAGTCCATAACAATGGGCATTGACGATTTGAACCCTCGTCAAGTACTTCAATATATTTTTAGCTGTTGTCCATTGGATTTCTCTAGGATCAGCTTGGTATCTTCTCACACTTAGAGCATACGAAACATCCGGCCTAGTACAAATCATGGCATACATGATGGATCTGACTACAGAAGCATATGGAATCACACTCATCCGACTTCGCTCATCAGTCGTCGAAGGACATTGAGTCTTGCTAAGTTTTACACCATGGGACATCGGTAAGAACCCCTTCTTAGACGATTTCATGTTCAACTTATTCAACACTTTGTCCAAATATGTACTCTGGCTCAATCCAATGAGCCTTCTTGATATATCTCTATAGATCCGGTTACCAACAATATATGTTTCCTCACCCAAGTCTTTCATTATTAAGAAACTCCTTTCCAATGATTCCTTGGTTTCTTGCAATGTCTGGACATCATTTGCAATCAGTAATATGCCATCCACATATAAGATCAGAAAGTTTACTTTGCTCCCACTAAACTTCTTGTATAAACAAGAATCATGATCACTCTTGATGAAGCCAAACGATTTGAATACCTCGTCAAAGTGAATATTCCAACTCTGAGTTACTTGGTTCAACCCATAATTGGATTTCTGAAGTTTGCATACTTTGTCAGCATTATCCGGATCGACAAAACCCTCGGGATGGTCCTCGGTTAAATTTCTGTTAGGGAAAGCCGTTTTGACATCCATCTTCCATATCTCATAGTCGAAATAGGCTGCTATGGCTAACATGATCCAGACTAACTTAAGCATCCTACGGGCGAGAAAGTCTCATTGTAGTCAAATCCTTGAACTTTTCGGAACCCCTTCGTGACAAGCCATGATTTATTGACAGGAACATTTCTATCCATACCAGTTTTCTTCTTAAAGACCCATTTGCACTCGACGGGTCTTGCATCGTCTGGCAGATCAACCAAGTTCCAAACTTGATTTCCATCCATGGACTTTAATTCGGATCTCATGGCTCCAAGCCATGACTCATAGTCAGATCCCACCATCGCTTTTGAATAAGTTGCCGGCTCATCACTGTCTAATAGTAACACATCACAAACACTTCGTAATCTTGCCGATCTTCACAATACAGGTGTTTCTGCCATGACCGGCTTAACCACCAAGGTTTTTGTCGCCTCGCTACTAGCTGGTTCCTCTTGAATTTCTTCGACCTGCACCATGCTCCCACTGACTCCCCGGCTGAGAAATTCTTTCTCAAGGAAGACACTGTTTCGAGCGACAAACACTTTGCCCTCTTGTCGGTTGTAGAAGTAGTAACCCAAGGATTCCCTTTGAGACCCCATGAAAATACACTTATCCGACTTGGCCGTAAGCTTGTACGACTGAAGTCGCTTGACAAATGCTTCAAAACCCAAATATTAAGAAAATACAAGCTCGGCTTGCCTGTCCACATATCATGTGGTGTCTTCACTACCGACTTTGATGGTACTCTGTTTAGTGTGAACGCTTCAGTTTCTAGAAAATAACCCCAACATGATAAAGGAAGATTTGTCTGACTCATCATATATTTTACCATGTCCAATAAGGTTCGATTCCGCCATTCCGAGACACCATTCCTCTCTGGCGTTCCCGTTGGAGTGAGTTGGGGAACTATTCCACGACTCTTTATGTTGGGAATATGCCCTAGAGGCAATCATGTATAATGTGATTCGCACTATATTCATAAAGTTATTAAGTTGTCCATGTGTGAACATATGATGTATATCATTGAATATGTAATTCGGTTGTGGAACTATATAGTCATGATGTTCATACTAAACATCCTTGGTCATTGTGGTTGTGCTGGCCACACAACTTAGACTAATGTAAAAGTCGACAGATGACTCGGTTCCACTTGTCATGGGCATGGTGATGCTATTCTGACTTACACAGATTCAACTAAAGAGTTCAGCGAGCCGGATTGACCCATATTGAGATACTGCGAACATGTCATCATTTGTATGTCGCAATCAATGTAATCCTTAGACCTGAGGTTGTTGCACAATCCGAGTTGATGATCACAGACTTAGGTTGTGTCAAAGACTGATCCGTAACTAGGTAGTTATAAAGGAAGACTTTGGGTCAACTGAGAATCAAGCAGTGTGATGTGAATAACCAAGATGGGATTTTGCCCCTCCACTTGGAGAGATTTTCTCTCGGCCCTCTCGGATGATATGATTCGGAAAGCATCGACATGCATGAATCGGTTAAGTGCTAACTGAGGCGATCGATTAAAGAGTTAGTCGGATGAATCACTTATCTCAGATTGAGAAGAGATTCGGACTATTTAAGGGATAAAAATTATTCTCCCATAGTCTAACAAGGTATATCGTGAGGAAAAAAGGACTCGAACGCAAGTCGCATTGGAAAGGCATGTCATCATGACTCTTTGGTACTTGGTAGTATGCACGTTCTGCTAGGAGCCGCTACTGACTGATCGATTGAGAGTTGGACTACAATCTTGTCCAAGTTGACATGAGCCTGCGGGGTCACACACTTAATAGCGGGAGCAAGTTCGGATTGGATCTGAAACGAAAATCTGTTTGGGTTGGACCTAAACTGGATTTGGACTGAGTCAGTGAGTCAGAGTCATAATGACTAATATTATATGGGATTTAGTGAATGGGCCACAAGTGAGTGGAGCCCACTTTCACTCCCTATATATAGTGGGGCGTAGAAACCCAAGAGGGTTGACGGTTAGGTCATTCCATGCGCTGGAAACCCTAGCTCCACAGCAGTCCTGCTGCCGTAACGAACCTAGCAGTTCACTGCTGGTGCTCCTCCTTGTACGTGTGGATACTAGCAGCGGTGTTGTACAATCAACACCACAATGACCAGGATCAGATCAGATTAGATCGTGAGGATTGTGCTGCATCAATAGACGTGCTACATCAGTAATCTGTAACTGCGCGTCTAGTGGTAATCCTCGTGGCCTTCTACCTCAGCTAGATCTTGGGATCACCATCTTAGAGGAAAAAAGTTTGGTTTTATCTCTACGTGGCCCAATAGTGCTATCAGAGCAATAGCTTCTGGCTTTAGGCTCGGGATCTCACATATGTGATATGCGGTTGGCTATAGATTGGATCTATGTGCTATTTTGGTGGTCGAAATATGAGATAGATCGGTTTTGTATGATGTTGATTGGATCAACTGTACTCGAGGAATGGAAGATCTGATTCCCGTGATCATAATGCTGAGGACGTGGGACGACATACCGCTACCGGTCGGTTTCCTCCATTAAGGTAGACTGTGACATGTAAATCCAGAAGCGGTTATCGAAGATCAAAAGAGTTTGATCAAGTCGGAACTATGATTGGAATCCATGTTCGGAATGTAGATGAGATCTATGTTTTCAGAAAAATCGTCGGGCGCTGCTCGCACCCACGAAAGGCGTTGCCACTTCGATCCCCGCCCGCCATCTGGCTAGCGGGACCGCCGGCTTCGCCTTGTCGTAGCGTCTTAAATGTCGTTGTGAGTTTCACAACACCGGTAGATATTGTATCTATGCATAACTTGTTTTTACAGGAAGCTGTGAATGGTATGGCTTGTGTGCATATGATATGTGTAATCCATACGTGATCTGCGAATCACTGTTTTGTCAGCCGACTAGAGCCAAGGTGCTGTCATTTTATTGTATAAAGACATGTGTGTCAGATTCTCTATGTAATTTATTTTACTAAGCTAGTGTAGCTGTTTGGAGAACCCTGATGGCATGCAAGTCGATGTACAAGTTGGCGACATGGAGTAAGACGACAAGTGACAAGAGTTGGCACGAGTCGGATTACAGGATTTGTGGAGATGGAGATCACCATGAAGAGAGCCATACCATTTCATATTATAATTGCTTTATTTTGTGTTATTAATGTCTCTGTTTTACCTCTATTAGATAGTCAGTAAAATTAAATCCCTCAAAGAAGGTCTAGTCAGTTTTCCCGCGAGTGTTTGCACCATCACAATTCGGACATGGGCTCATAAAATTGAGGTGCTGCCAATTCTTTCTGACTAGATGGGTTCGAGTCAGAATCTTACAGCAAAAACATCCGGTAAGCTAGACGGGTCTAGCACAACAGTTGTGGGGCTCAGGGAAAAGTCAGACGGGTGCAGGGGCATGTGATGCCACCCGACCAACAGGAGTCGTATGAGATACGATTGACAAGGAGTTCTCTACCTAGATCACTTGGCGGCTCGCGGTGAAGCTAAAGCTCACTAGCCAACTTCCTTATTTAGGATCCTCAATCACTAAGCAACCATCGGAGGAGTGTTGGTTCTAGTGGGAGCATAAATATTAAATTGTTTAATATGTTTGCTCTTTTATGAATACATGTCTTAAGTATTTTGCATATTTTTTGTTGTAGATCATGGCACCAAGTAACAATCACCCTCAGATATACAGTTTTCCTTTGAGAACCATTCTTGAGAAAGATAAACTGAATGACACCAATTTTACCAACTGGTAACAAAATCTGAGAATTGTTCTCAAACAAGAACAGGATGACCGTGTCCTAGACAACCCACTTCTAGATGAGCCAGATGAGAATGCGATTGTCACTGTCACCAATGCCTACCGTCGGACTAAGGATGAGTCCACGGAAATTAGCTATCGTATGCTTGCTCACCTGGAGCCAGACTTGCAGTAGTAGTTCGAGAATGTTGAGGCCTACTATATGATCGAAAGCCTCAAAAGTATGTTCCGGACTCAGGATAATACTGAGAGGTATCAAGTCTCTTAGTCTTTGTTGAGTTGCAAGCTTAAGTATGGTGATCCATTGAGTCCGCATGTGATCACGATGATTGGTTACGTGCAGTCTCTGGAAAGGCTGGGCTATCCCATTGGCGAAGAGATTGCGACAAATATAATTTTGAACTCTCTTCCTAGTGTGTATGGTCAGTTCATATCGAACTACCACATGCATGGTATGGATAATAAGCTCACTGAATTACATGGGATGCTCAAGCAGGCAGAGGTGTATCTCAAGAAGGGTGCTAGTCAAGTGTTGATGGTGCAGAATAAGGCTAATTTCAAGAAAAGTTCTTGGACTAAGAAGAAGGCTAAGTCGGGAGGCAAGGCTCAGGACCTGGTCCCAAGCACTTCCTCAGGGACTAAGCCATCTCCTTCGGCCGGCTCCACTTTCTTTTACTACAAGGCGGAGAGCCACTAGGAGAGGAACTACATGAATTATTTGGCCGACAAAGCCAATAGGGGTGGAATAAAACTCGAATCTCATGAGTTTAACGAGTACTCGAAAACTCGGCTCGACTCGACTTGAACTCAGACACAAAATAGTTGAGCTGAGTTAGCATTTTTATCTTGTTGGAGAACAAGTTTAATGAGTCGACAACAAGTACTCGGTAAACTCGTTAATATCATTACACTTGTATGTTAACTCATAGATTAGTGAGCACAAAATAAAATACCAAAGAAACATGAGTAGTCATGTTAAATTCTTCAAAGTATACACTAAGAGGCATAAATGATGAATTATCCTTCTTGTATTCTTACTTCATGATGAATTTATTACATTGTTAAGTTTCTTCGTGAGCTTGTCAAGCTTATCGAGCGAACTCGAGTATTTATCGAGTCAAGCCAAGCTGAGGTTGTAAGCTCGTTATGTTAATGAGTTGATTCGAGAAAGCTCGTTAACTAACGAGTAATTATGAGTTGAGTCGAGTTGAGTCACGATGGCTCGATATCCACCCCTAAAAGCCAAGAGTGGAGGTATGACTTCCGACTCGGGTACACTTGTTTGCAATGTTATAGACATTTATCTTGCTGATGCACCTAATAGTTCTTGGATATATGATACCAGATCAGTTATTCACATCTACATCTCGTTGTAGGGACTGGTAAGAACTAGGAGCGTAGCAAGAGGCGAGGTTGATATTCGAGTCGGCAACAAAGCGAGAGTCGCTGTGTTGGAAGTCGGCATGATGCAACTTCATTTACCTTCCGGATTCATTATGGAACTGAATAATTGTTATTATGTTCTAGTGCTTAGTGGAAGCATTATTTCTGCTTCATGTTTGATGAGGCAAGGCTATGAGTCAAATATTAAGAATAATGGTTGTTCTTTATATTTGAATGATATGTTTCACGGCTTTGCACCCCGTCTAGGATGGGTTATTCATTTTGAATCTTGATGGTGAGTCGGTTTATAACATAAATGTTAAAAGTTTAAAACCAAATGATCTGAATATGACTTACTTTTGGCATTGTCGGCTTGGTCATATAAGTTGGAAATGCATGAAGAATCTCCATGATGATGGACTCCTAACTTCGTTCGACTTGGAGTCGTTCGAGACATGCGAATCTTGCCTACTCGGCAAAATGACCAAGACACCTTTTGCAAAGAGTTGTGAAAGGGCATCCAACTTGTTGGGACTAGTACATAGTGATGTATGTGGACCAATGAGCACGACAGACAGGGGTGTTTATGAGTACTTCATTACCTTCACTGATGATTTGAGTCGGTATGGATATATCTACTTGATCAAACATAAGTCAGAAGCCTTTTAAAATTTCAAAGAATTCCAGAATGAAGTACAGAATCAACTCTGCAAGAAAATAAAGTGTCTTCGGTCGGACGAAGGAGACGAGTACATGAGCCACGAGTTTGATGACCATCTAAAGAGTTGCGGAAGAGTTCCCCAACTCACTCCGTCTGCAATGCCGTAGAGGAGTGGTGTCTCGGAATGGCGGAATCGGACCTTGTTGGACATGGTACGATCAATGATGAGTCGGACAGATATGACTTTATTATTTTGGGGTTATTTTCTAGAAACAGTGGCATTCACACTAAACAGAGTACCATCAAAGTCGGTAGAGAAGACACCACATGATATGTGTACAGGCAAGAAGCCGAGTTTGTCTTTTCTTAAGATTTGGGGTTGTGAAGCATTTGTCAAGCGACTTCAGTCGGACAAGCTTATAGCTAACTTGGATAAGTGTATTTTCATGTGGTATCCAAGGGAAACCTTGTGTTACTACTTCTACAACCAAGAAGAGGGCAAAGTGTTTTTCGCTCGGAACGGTTTCTTCCTAGAGAAAGAGTTTCTCAGCCAGGGATTCAGTGGGAGCACGGTGTAGCTAGAAGAAATTCGAGAGGAACCGGCTAGTAGCGACTCGGCAAAAACCTTGGAGGATGAGCTGGCCGTGGTAGCTAAGCCGGCAACTGCACCCGAACCACGAAGATCTGCCAGATTGCAAAGTGTTTGTAATGTATTACTGTTAGATAGTGATGAGTCGGCAACTTATTTGGAAGCAATGGGGGATTTCATTCCAAGTCATAGCTTGGATCCATGAGATCCGAGTTAAAGTCCATGTATGAAAAACAAGTTTGGAACTTGGTTGATCCGCCAGACGGTGCAAGACACGTCGAGTGCAAATGGGTCTTTAAGAAGAAAACGGATATAGATGGAATTGTTTCTGTCTATAAAGCATGGCTTGTCGCGAAGGGGTTCTGACAAGTTCAAGGAGTTGACTACGAGAATACTTTCTCACCTGTAGTGATGCTTAAGTCAGTACGGATCATGTTAGCTATAGCAGCCTATTTTGACTATGAGATATGGCAGATGGATGTCAAAACGGCTTTCCTGGACGGAAAATTAACCGAGGACGTGTATATGATACAACCCGAGGGTTTTGTCAATACGGATAATGCAGACAAGGTTTCCAAACTTCAGAAATCCATTTATGGATTGAAGCAAGCATCTCAGAGTTGGAATATTATCTTTGATGAGGTAGTCAAATCGTTTGGCTTCATCAAGAGTGATCATGATTCTTGTTTATACAAGAAGTTTAGTGGGAGCAAAGTAAACTTTCTAATCTTATATGTAGATGACATATTACTGATTACAAATGATGTCCAGATGTTGCAAGATACCAATGAATCATTGAAAATGAGTTTCTCAATGAAATACTTGGGTGAGGCAACATACATTCTTGGAATCCAGATCTATAGAGATAGATCAAGATGGCTCATTGGATTGAGTCAGAGTACATATTTGGACAAAGTTTTGAAGAAGTTCACCATGGAATCATCTAAGAAAATGTTCTTACCAATGTCCCATGGTGTAAAACTTAGCAAGACTCGGTGTCCTTCAACGAATTGATGAGCAAAGTCAGATGAGTGCAATTCCGTATGCTTCTGTAGTCAGATCCATCATGTATGCCATAATTTGTACTAGGCTGGATGTTTCCTATGCTCTAAGTGCCGTGAGCGGATACCAGGCAGATCCTCGAGAAATCCAGTAGACAACAGCTAAAAACATCGTGAAGTACTTGAGAAGGACTAAGGCTATGTTTTTGGTTTATGGAGGTGAAGATGAACTCGGTATAAAGGGCTACATGGATGCGAGTTATCTTACTGACTCGGATGATTCTCGTTCTCAGTCCGAATACATGTTTTTAATAAATGGATGGGCTGTGAGCTAGAAGAGTTCCAAGCAAGAGACTGTGTCTGCATCTACAATAGAGGCTGAGTATATTGCCACCTCGGAGGCAGCAAAGGAAGATGTTTGGACAAGGAATTTCCTCATGGATCTTGGTGTGGTTCAGGGCTCGTCCAATCTGTTAGACGTCTATTGTTAAAACAATGGTGCTATTGCACAAGCCAAGGAACCTAGACAACACCAGAAGAACAAGCACATACTCATGCTGTACCACCCGATTCACCAGTTCGTGGATCAGGGAGATATCAAGTTATGAAAGGTACACACGGTTGCAAATATTTCGGATGCTTTGACAAAGCCGCTACCACAGCCGAAGCATGAGGAGCACCTGAGAGCTATGGGAATTAGATGGCTAGACATGTGATGTCGGAAATATTGACTCTAGTGCAAGTGGGAGACTGTTGGGAATATGCCCTAGGGGCAATCATGTATGACGTGATTCCCACTGTATTCATAAAGTTATTAAGTTGTCCCTATATGAACATCTGATGTATATCATTGAATATGTGATTCGGTTGTGGAACTATACAGTCATCTTGTTCATACTGAACATCCTTGGTGATTGAGGTTATGCTAGACACACAACTTAGACTAATGTGAAAGTCGGGAGATGACTCGGTTCCACTTGTCATGGGCATGGTGATGCTATTCCGACTTACACAAATTCAGCTAAAGAGTTTAGCGAGTCGGATTGACCCATATTGAGATACAACAAACAAGTCATCATTTATATGTATCAATCAATGTAATCCTTAGATCTGAGATTGTTGCATAATCCTAGTTGAGGATCACAGACTTAGGTTCTGTCAAACGTTGATCCGTAACTAGGCAGTTATAAAGGCAGATTTTGGGTCGACTGAGTATCAAGCTGCGTGATGTGAATAAACAAGATGGGATTTTGCCCCTCCACTTGAAGAGATATTCTCTAGGCCCTCTCGGATGATATGATTCGAAAAGCATGGCCATGCACAACTCGATTAAATGTTAACCAAGGCGATCGACTAAAGAGTTAGTCGGATGAATCACTTATCTCGGATCGAGAAGAGAGTCAGACTATTAAAGGGATGAAAATTATTCGCCTATAGTTTGACAAGGTATACCGTGAGGCAAAAAGGACTCGGACGCAAGTTGCATTGGAAAGGCATGTCATCATGACTCTTTGGTACTTGGGAGTCGGCACGTTCTGCTAGGAGCCGCTACCGACTGATCGATTGAGAGTCGGACTCCAATTGTGTCCAATTTTCCATGAGCCTGCGAGGTCACACACTTAAGAGCAAGAGCAAGTTCAGATTGGATCTGAACCGGAAATCTGGTTGGGTTAGACCCAAGCCAGATTTGGACTGAGTCAGTGAGTTAGACTCATACTGACTAATGTAATATGGGCTTTAGTGAATGGGCCACGGGTGAGTGGATCCCACTTTCACTCACTATATATAATGGGTCGCAAAAACCCACGAGGGTTGACGGTTAGGTCATTCCATGTGTTGGAAACCCTAGCTCCACAGTAGTCATACCGCCGTAACGAACCTAGCAGTTCACCATCGGCGCTCCTCCTTCTAATTGTGGATACCAGCAGCGGTGATGTACGATCAGCACTTCGATGATCAGATCAGATCGTAAGGACTGCACTTCATTCAACAGACGTGCTTCATCAATTCCGCAACTCCGCGTCTAGTGGTAATCCTAGTAGCCTTCTACCTCAGCTAGATCTTAGGATAACCGCGTAGGGAAATTTTTTTTGTGTTTCTCCTCGTGGCCCAGCAGTGGTATCAGAGCGGTATCTTCTGGTTTTAGGCTCGAGATCTCGCATATGTGATATGCGGTTGGCTGTAGATTGGATCTATATACTGTTTTGGTGTTCGATCTATGAGATACATCGGTTTTGTACGATGTTGATTGGATCAACTATACTCGGGGAATGGAATATCTAATTTCTGTGATCATACTGTTGAGGTCATGAAACGACATACCCCTACCAGTCGGTTTCTGCCATCGGGGTAGACTGTGACACGTAAATCTAGAAGCGGTGATAGAAGATCAAATGAGTTTGATCGAGTCAAAACAATGATCGAAATCCATGTTCGAAATGTAGATGATATCTACGTTTTTGGAAAAATCGTCGGCTTGGACCTGTCGTAGCGCCTTAGATGTTGTTGCGAGTTTCACAATGCCGGTGGATATCGTAGCTATGCATAACTTGTTTTTGTAGGAAGTTGTGAATGGTATGGATTATGTGCATGCGATATGTGTAATCCATACGTGATCTGCAAATCACAGATTTGTTAGCTAGCTAGAGCCTAGGTGTTGTCATTTTATTGTATAACGACCTGCGTGTCAGATTCTCCATGTAATTTAAATTACTAGCTAGTGTAGCTGTTTGGAGAATTCAGATGGCATGCAAATCGATGTACATGTCGACGACATGGAGTAAGATGGCAAGTGACAACAGTTTGCACGAGTCGGATTATAGGCTTTGTGGAGATGAGATCGGCATAGCCATACCATTTCACACTATAATTGCTTTATTTTGTGTTATTGTTATGTATCTTTTTTACCTCTATTAGATAGTCGGTAAAATTTAATCCCTCATAAAAGGTCTAGTCAGTTTTCCTGCTAGTGTTTGCACCATCAGAAGTCGGACATTTTTGGTAGCGGTCTCACAAAATTGGGTGCTGCCAATTCTTTCCGACTAGGTGGATTCGATTTGGACTATTACAGAAGAAACACTAGGTAAGCTAGACAGGTCTATCACAACGGTTGTGGGACTCGGGGAAAAGTCGGACGGGAGCCAGTGCATGAGATGCCACCCGACCAACATGAATCGTATGAGATGCGATTGACAAGGAGTTGTCTACCTAGATCACTTGGCGGCTAGCGGTGATGCTAAAGCTCACTAGCCGAATTGCTTATCTAGGATCCTGAATCACTAAGTAACCATCAAAGCTGTGTTGGTTCTAGTGGGAGCATAAAATATTAAAGTGTTTAAGATGCTTGCTCTTTTATGAATACATGTATTTAAGTGTTTCGCATATTTTCTGTTGTAGATCATGGAACTAAGTAACAGTCACCCTTAGATATTCGATTTTTCTTTGAGAACCATACTTGAGAAAGATAAAGTGAACGAAACTAATTTCACCAACTGGTATCGTAATCTAAGAATTGTTCTCAATCAAGAAAAGAAGGACCATGTCCTAGACAACCCACTTCCAAATGAGCCAAATGTGGGACTCGGGTAAAAGTCGAACGCGATCATGTTGTCGCTGATTGTGTCATATTGGTTCATCTTCTGCTGGACAACGAGGTTGGAGTCACCGTAGATGACAAATAGTGTGGCGCCGCACACTTTGGCAATCCGCATGCCGTGCAGGAGTGCCTCGTATTCAGCCTCGTTGTTAGATGCACGAAATTTCATCCGTAACACAAACCTCATCTTGTCCCCTTGAGGGGATGTCAAGATTAATCCGGCTCCGGCTCCGGCTCCGGCGCCCCTTTTGGAGCCGACGAAGTGCAATGTACAGAGTTGGGAAATGTCCAGAGTATCTAGAAGCTGGAGCTCCATCCAGTGGACAAAGAAGTCCGAAAGCACCTGCGACATGATAGCGGTGCGACACTCGTAGATGATGTCCCTTGGGGATAGCTCGATGCCCCATACGGCTACTCGTCCCGTAGCTTCGGGGTTGTTGAGGATGTATGATAATGGCGCGTCGTTGACGACCACAATCTGATGATCTTGGAAGTAGTGGCATAGTGGACGCACAGCCATGAATACGCCGTAGGCAAGCTTTTGGTAATGGGGATACCTTTGCTTTGTAGGCTTCAGTACCTCGTCGTACTCTCAATAGATCAGTCGGTACCGGCTCCTAGCAGAACATGCCGACTCCCAAGTACCAAAGAGTCATGAAGACATGCCTTTCCAATGCAACTTACGTCCAAGTCCCTTTTGCCTCACGATATATCTAAGACCCCACCTTTATAAAGGTAAAGGTCCCTGTGATTTCAATGCTACTCCCTGGATCAAATGCTAGCATCCACAGTTTAAGATGAAGCATACAGAAACAAAGGTCATTATTACATTGTCATTCCAGAAATAATATAGTCTTTTACAACTCCATAGCCATAGGCTAGTAAAAGAGTTTAACTTAACAATATAAATAAAAGTCTTCATCTTCATGTGCCACAGGCAAGAATGTTGAGTGTAGACTCATAACCCTAATCCTCATCGGAGTAACCTGCAACATCACAAGTTACAGCCATAGTGGGTCAATACATTGGAATAGATTGGCAAGTGATACCTTAGTATAATAATAGTATCTAACTTCTACATGAATTTGGCTAAGTGTAGTTTAGGCTTGCTTTGCTCAAAATAGGTTTTACCTATCCAATGAAAACACTAAGTTTTTGTTTGGCAAAAACTCCCAAGGAAACACCAATAGACATTGGTGAACCTTTACCCTTGTTCAACCACAAGTTTTTAACTTATAAATTGGGATGAGGAGATTCTTGATAGCTTCCATGTCTTCATGCTCAAATTGTCAATTTCCGGGGACATGGCTAAGTACTTAGATTCTTCCTTCTGCAGAGGCGGTGCACTTTCCCCACAAGACTTGACTTTCATCAAGACGAGACCTTTCAGAAGCCTCCCCTTAGACCAAATGGACGCGTTCCAAACCTATCACCCCCTACCACCAACTGTCCATTTCGCTAAGTTATTGCAACCAATATGATCCAGGCAGAGCCCATAATGCCATGTGGCTGCACTAGAAGCTTCTTAACATATGGCATCTCAAATCCCTTTGTTCCTAGGTGGCTTTCCACAAGTGTGATACACAAGGTAGACCATAGATATGGGCCTTGTGTAACCACTCAACATAACCCAAACAACCATTACACCCATGTGTTTCATTCACTTAGTTGTTTTATTAAGAAAAAACACAAGTCAAAGACTTAGCAATATTTTTCCGTAGCATATGTATATAATCCACCCTTGGTTGCTACTAGCTAGGCTAAGCATGGCAATAGCAAGTATCTTAACTTAGAGAAAATTCTAACAATTCTACAACTACTAGGATTTCGCAAGCATAGCATATAGATACTTAGCAAAAAATATCATGCAAGCCCTATACAAAATATTTCTAATGCATAGTCAAAATATTGGGACAAAAATATGAAGCACCACTTTCCTTGGTAGTTGGGGGAGTAACAACAATCCTCACAGTCACAATCACCAATAGCACCAAAATCTACACATAAAATGATAGCACCAAATTCATATTTCCAATAATCAAACAAAAATATATCAATACATGCAAATGCCATGTGATGATTTTTCTAAACCAAACAAGACAAGTAAATTAGTACTAAACAATAAACTAAACAATTATACACCAAATAAACTTAATTTGGCTTTTAAAACATTTTCCAAATAATTTTCATACACAAAATAGGCCTACAAATGTCTCTGCATAAAATTCCATTTTAACAGAAGCAAATTAAAAAACTAAGCCCATATATGTGTAGGATTTATTTTTGTGGTTACAATGGTATATTATTTGTATTTTTTGGATAAATAGAACAAAAGTTATTGAATTTACAAGTTTGAATAACTAATAGATTCAAAAACGGATTTAAATTAAAATCCAAGACACGTGGGCATGTCTGATTGGCACGTACCGGTTCGGACGGATCGATCAACGAGAGCCGCACGATTTAAATGAAATTGCGCGGGCCAGATCTACCCGTACCCCTTCGTTAAGTGATCTAATCCTACGCGCTAGATCTAGATCTAACGGCTGCTGAGCATGCGACCATTGCCTGTCGGCGCTACCGACGGCGGCGCTCTGCCAGTGGAGTTCCGGCGGCTACATAGGGGGCTGGGGTTGGAAGAGATGCTTACCAGACTTGCGAGGTCACTCTGATGCTCAACGTCTCGCTGGTGTGGACGGGGGCGTGCTGTGTTGGCCGGAGGAGCTCGTCGAAGTTGTGGCCGGCGTCGGGTTCTTGCGGACAATGACATTGCCGACGTTCTGGATCGCCCTAGCACGAATCAAGGGTATCAGGGGGTGCGCAAGGTCACGGCGAACACGACATGGTCAAGTAGAAAACAAGGGGCGCTCGGAGATTACCGTGATTGCTCGACGAAGTTGAGCGGTGGCTTGGTCGTTTGCAGAAGTGGACGGGGGCGGCGACCTGGGTCACGAGTAGGCAAACAAAAGTCATCAGAAGGTGCACAAGGACATGTTGGTCATTCTCGTTTGAACCAGAGGCAAAGGGGTGGTCAGGACTCACCGAAATCAGTCGCCGGAGGTGTTTGGCCAGCGGCGGTTCGAGCTCAATTGCGAGCAACCTAGTGGCTCTTAGGCAGTGGTGAGTGAGGGGAAATGGTCGCAAAGGGGTGGGGAATAAGTAGCTAGAGTGGGGGAGAGAATCTCGCGGGCAATCAACACCAATTAAGCGCATTTGCGTCAGGGAGGAAATGGCCGCGGCGAGCTGGTCTTCTGTGCGAGATTGACGACGCTGAGCTGTCGCCGTGGTGGGGTCCATGAGTCAGTGAGTGGGTACGGGCGCGCGCGCGGTGAGAAACAGAGTGGGCTGGCTTGCTGGGCCGCGAGTGGGTTGGGCTAGTTAGCCGGTTAGGTTTATTTTTTCTCTTTTTCTCCTTTTCTATTTCTGTTTTGATTTTCTGATTTGAATTTGAAAGGGTGTTTCAAATCTACTTCAATTTGAATTTCTTCCAGAATTTTATTTTGTAATTCTTGTGTCCAAGGGTGTGTAAAACATTCATTTATACTCAAAATCATTTTGAGTTTGAAATTTAAATATAAAATCATGCCTTTAACTAAATATTTAATATAGGCATAAGAATGGTTTTAGGTTTTGAATTGTTTTGAAAACTTTTGTGTGGCCTTGTATTTAATTTAAAAACAATACTTATCAAATACTAATCACACATAGAAAATAAAATATAAACCTTGCATCACTTGAATAAGTAATAGGCATAAATATGGTTTCTTATGTTTGAAATTTATTTGAAAAATATCAAATTCTTATGAATGCATGAATGCTATGCAATCTTTACAAATTATGATTTTTGGGATGTTTCAAATCTAACCCCTTAAGGTGAATCTCGCCCTCGAGATTCGGATTGGCTAGCAAATAGGTGAGGGTGGTCTTTCCGAAGATCATCTTCTCTTTCCCATGTTGCTTTTTCCGCGGAAAGATGGTTCCACTGAACTTTACAGAATTTGATAGTCTTTGTCCGAGTAACTCTTTCTGCAGTCTCAAGAATCTTGATAGGTTTGAGATCACTTTCCAATTGGACCTCTTCCAAAGGTATAGTATCCTTCAAAGAAGTCTCCTCCATCTCCGGATGGCATTTCTTTAGTTGACTTACATGAAATACATTGTGAACGGTAGAAAATGATTCAGGCAATTCAAACTCATATGCTACTTCTCCCTTACGGCTCAGAATCTTGAATGGTCCAACATATCTTGGTGCCAATTTTCCTTTGACTCTAAACCTCTTCACTCCACGAAGTGGTGATACTCTAAGATAAGCTCTATCACCCACCTCATAGGTGACTTCTCTATGCTTTGGATCTGCATAGCTCTTTTATCGGGACTGTGTTATCTTCAATCTGTCCGTTACCAACTTGACTTCCTCTACAGCTTCCTTGAGTAGTTCTGGCCCAAACAAGTTTCTTTCTCCAACACCATTCCATAGCAATGGTGTAGTACACTTCCTCCCAAAGAGAAATTCAAATGGTGCCATCTCAATACTAGCTTGATAGCTGTTGTTGTAAGAGAATTCTACGTAAGGCAGACTTTCATCCCAACTAGCACCATAATCTAGGGCACATGCCCTCAACATATCCTCTAAAATCTGGTTGGTCCTTTCTGTCTGTCCATCAGTCTGGGGATGAAAAGCAGTACTGAATTCCAATCTCGTTCCCAATGACTCATGCAGTTGCCTCCAAAAATGGGAAGTGAATTGAGTTCCCCTATCAGACACAATACTCTTGGGTACTCCATGCAGACACACAATCCTATTCATATAAATCTTGGCTAACTTAGCACTTGTATAGGTTGTCTTCACGGGTATGAAATGAGCCACTTTAGTTAGGCGATCTACTACGACCCAAATGGAATCATATCCCGATCTAGTCCTTGGCAGTCTAGTCATGAAATCCATGCCAATCTTATCCCACTTCTAATCAAGAATAAGTAGTGGTTGTAACAATCCTGCTGGTTTCTGATGTTCCGCTTTCACTCTACTACATACATCACACAAAGCAATATGTTCGGCGATGTCCTTCTTGACATTATTCCACCAAAATCTTTCCTTCACATCCATGTACATTTTGGTGTTACCCGAATGAATGGAATATGGTGAGTTGTGTGCTTCCTATAAAATCAGTTTCCGAAGCTCCGGATCTTGCGGAATGCATAAACGTTTCCCATACCATAAAGTACCTTGTTCGTATTCATGGAATCCTTTGGCTTTTCCCTTGTCAATATTTCCCGTAATATCTTCAATTTCCTTGTCCCTCTTTTGGGCTTCCTTGATTTTGTCTAACAAGGTGGGTTGAACATCCAATGACATGAGATGTCCTTCAGGCACTATCTCCAATCTAAGATCTTTGAATTGGGCACACAGATCATCTGGCAACTCTCCTTTAGTAAGGCCATTCACATAAACCTTACGGCTTAATGCATCTGCTACAACATTTGCTTTACCGAGGTGGTATTGCAAACTCAAGTCATAGTCTTTGATGAGTTCTAGCCATCTTCTTTGCATCATGTTGATTTCTTTCTGAGTGAAGATATACTTCAAGCTTTTGTGATCTGTGAACACTTCGCAACGCTTTCCCAAGGGATAATGTCTCCATGTTTTGAGTGCATGGACAATAGAGGCTAACTCCAAATCATGAGTAAGATAATTCACTTCATGAGTTTTGAGTTATCTCGAGGCATAAGCCACAACTTTCCCTTCTTGCATAAAAAATGCACCTAATCCTTGGTGAGATGCATCACAATATACTTGAAAATATTTCTCCAAATCTGGAAGACATAAGACTGGTGCTGTCACTAGTCTCTTCTTCAACTCTTGGAAACTGATTTCACATCCTTCAGTCCATTCAAACTTCTTGTCTTTCTTAAGTAACTCTGTCATTGGCTTAGCTACCTTTGAGAAATTCTCAAGGAATCTTCTATAGTATCCTTCCAAGCCAAGGAAACTACAAACTTCTTTTACTGACTTAGGAGATTCTCATTCAGTTACAGCTGACACTTTTGCGGGATCAACTGCTACACCGTCTCCTGACACAATATGTCCAAGAAATCTGACTTCGTTCAACCAGAATTCACACTTGCTGAATTTGGCATACAGTTTATGCTCTCTAAGCTTCTCAAGTATCAATCGCAAATGTTCTTCATGCTCTTCATTGCTCTTGGAGTAGATCAAAATGTCATCGATGAAAACAACAATGAACTTGTCAAGAAATTCCATGAACACCTTGTTCATCATATTCATGAAGTAGGATGGTGCATTAGTTAAACCAAATGGCATCACGGTGTACTCATACAATCCATACCTAGTGGTGAAAGCAGTCTTAGGTATGTCTTGTTCCCTTATCTTTGGCTGAAAGTAGCCTGACCAGAGATCAATCTTTGAGAACACACGGGCTCCTTCTAGCTGATCAAACAAGTCATTGATTCTGGGTAAAGGATACTTTTTCTTGATATTCACCTCATTGAGTGAACAATAATCTATGCACAACCTTTGACTTCTATCTTTCTTTTCAACAAACAAGACTAGTGCTTCCCAAGATGAAGAACTTGGTTGAATAAATCCTTTCTGCAACTGTTCCCCAAGTTGTTTCTTGAGTTCTTTCAACTCATCAACTAACATCTTGTAAGGTCTCTTTGCTATTGGTCCTGATCTTGGCAGCAAGTCAATCAGAAACTCTACATCTCTATCTGGTGGCATTCCTGGCAATTCTTCTGGGAACACATCCAAATATTATCTCACAATTAGCACACTGTCTATGCTAACCCCCTTAAGAGAATTTAACTTACTCCCCTTTGATTCAAAGTTAGACTTGAATCTAATCCTTTTATTATCCGGGGTTGTGAGTGTGACAGTACAATTGGCACAATCTAGTACTCCCTTGTACTTAGTCATCCAATCCATTCCCAAAATGACATCTAATGCTTGGGAATCTAGGATTATCAAATTGACGGGAAACTTATACCTCCCAAATTCTATCACTAGATCGTGATATCCCGAGTTCACTACCATTTCTCCACCAGGAGAACTTACTTTTATAGGACACCCAATAGTTTCAACTGGAAGTCCATTTCTATCAACAAATGCTCTTGATATGAATGAATGCGATGCGCCAGTATCAAAAAGAACGAGTGCTGGAAAAAAATTGAGTTTGAACTTACCAGCCACAGCATCAGATTCTTCATAGATTTCTTCCACATTGATGTGGTTCACTTGTCCCTTTTGGAAGGGATTGGGCTTGTTGGCACCATCAACATTCTTTTTTGGGCACTCATTAGCATAGTGCCCCATCTTCTTACACTTGAAGCATTCAACCTGACTGAGATCATTCTTTACAGGCTGACTTCCACTTCCACCTCCACCGTGGTGGCTCTTGTGCCCACTCTTGTGGTTCTTATACTTGTCATTATCATGACTGCGGTGATGCTTGTTGCCATGATGATGGTTGTGGATGTGGTGGCTGTTGTACTTCCCATGTTTGTGGGACCCAGAACTCCCACTATCATCACGATGGGAACGCTTGTGAGACGATCCCGAGCTGTGCTTATCAAAGCTATGCTTCCTTTTCCTCCTCTCAACCTGTTTCATCTTGTTCTCCAAGATGGTATCCTTGTCACAAAGTGATTGGTAGGTTGGGACATAGGCAAAAGACAACTGCAGATTCAATTCATCATTCAGTCCTTTGAGGAATTTCTCCTTCCTCTTGGCATCTGTATCAACTTCATTCGGTGCATAACGCGCCAGATTGTTAAATTCCTCAATGTACTTAGCCACACTACGGTGACGCTATTTTAGGTTGTGGAACTCCTTCTTCTTCAAATTCATCACTCCGGATGAGATGTGAGTTGTACTTAATCCATCCTCAAAGATAGCCCAAGTCACATCCTCAATGGGAGTGGTGATCTGAAAGTTGTCCCACTAGGTTGCTGCTGGCCCTTCTAGCAGATGTGCTGCAAACCTGACCTTCTCTTCGTCCGTGTAGCCTACAGTCACTAAGTACTTGTTCACTAAACGTAACCAGTCATTGGCTACCATTGGATCAGTGGTTCCCGAGAACTTTGCAGGCCTAAGTCTTAGAAATCCGGTGAGCATGTCAAATCCTGGCGGATTATTCTGGTTGTTGTTGTTATTGTTGTTATTCTGGTTCTGATTCTGCATGAATGTTGTCATCATCTGCATCAGCTGAGCTTGTGCTGTCATCAACTGCTGCATCTCGGGTGTGACATTGTTGTTGTTGTTTTGGTTGGTGTTGGCACGTCGAGAAGGCATATGTGGTTTTAATAAGGATAAGAATGAGATACCCATAGATGCTTAACATGCATAATACATCACATAGAACAATCACAATAACCAAGCATCAAAATAATGTAGAGTTTGAACGACATAAACAACCAGTTTTGAAAACACAAACACACCATAGCAAGCCACCCACATGTTGGGTGGTCATTGCGACTCAATAAATCAAGTACGATGGATGAAAGATAATCGAGTAGTCTACACTACTCCTCCACATCAATCTCCACATCAACGAGGGTAAGACCTGCATTCTCCATGGCGGTCTTGTACTCATCAACACTAGTAGTCAAGACCTCAATCTTGGCCCTAAGAGCACTCTTCTGTGAGCGAAGCCTCTCGATCACTCCCTGCTGATGCTCGAGCTCGAAGTTCTTGGCCTCTAACTCTTCCTTCATCTCCCGGATCTTCTTGTTCCTGTCTTGGACTCTTTTCTCCTGGCTCTTGAACTTCTTGTCCTGGCTTTCAAATTTGGCCTCGATTTCCTTGACGATCTCGTCTTGCTCCGCGAAGAGCTTGTCCTTCTCTCGTAGCTGAACTTGGAGCTCGTCATTGCTAAGAATAATGTTGGTCCTATCGGTATCAAGGTGTCTAATAAGACCCTCTAGGTCCTGAATGTATAGACGAATCGGCTCCATCGTCTCTCTAGCATCATCCTCGTACTCTATAGCCTCACCCTCCTTGTTGCGTCTCCCGAAGGGGTGAAAGTAAAGACCTCTAAGCTCGGTGGAGTGCCTCCCTACTAGGCGCCCAAGTAACTCCTTCATAACTACATCTAAACCTTTCTCCTTGTCGTCATGCATCAGCTTGAAAGTGATGGCCTCTATGGGTGGCTCTATCTGGCGTCCCGGCTGTGTGACTCTGAAGCCCCATAGGTCCTTCCTCTCGCTAGGAAGTGGAAGGTTGAGCACACTAGTGAGCTCAATGAGACGAATACCAAAACGAGTTCCCTTGAACTCCTCGGCCGTGTTGATAACAATATTAGGCATCTATTTTTATAAGATAGAGAAAAGTTAGAACCAACACAAGTAGAGAAAATTCACAAGACAAAATATCACAAGCATATATTTTAACAACAAACACATAAGTCATGGCATACACAAATCCATTACAACATCAAAGGTTCCACATGACTTAGACAAATTTTTGGAAGTAAAAACGATAAGTGTGGTGGTCCAACTAACGAAGTACGTTACAACTCTCACTCACTAGACAAAATAGCTATCAGGGCATCCTTAGTAGCCATATGTCTATCTTGTTCACAAGATTTCCATATTAAGTCTATGATGTCTCCCCTTAGTTGTTGGTTGGTAGTCTCTAATTCTTGGGTATGCTTCTTTTCTTCTCTAAGGTCATTTCGGGTGTTGAGCATTCTGCACTTGAGTCTATCTCCAAGCTCCTTGATGGTATTCCAAGCTGCATTTCTTGCAGAGTCAAAGAATGTTGTGTGCATTTCAGAGTTGGTGACCATGCAAAATCCCGACTCCTTGTGGTTGTCTTCCTTGTTTTTGTACAAGTGAATTTGCACCCACCAATACTCTTCTCCTTCATCCATCACAGGGAATCCCTTGTACACAGCTGCACCATGTATCCCCATAGTAACCATATGGTTCTTGAGTGCCTTGGGAAATTCAGTCTCACACTCCAAAGTCATGGTCATGAGTGGTCCCTTCCTCACGGCTTCGTTGATGTAGTTCATCTACAAATAGAGATGACAAAGAAGATTAGAAAAGTTTACGAGAAGAAAACGACAAGTGTGGAAATTTTTCAAAGTGTTGAAATTTTTTTCCTTAGTGTTTTCTTAGTCTAATCCAATCCTAGGGTCATAATCCTACAGGCAACACAGTGCTCTGATACCATCTGTAAGACCCCACCTTTATAAAGGTAAAGGTCCCTGTGATTGCAATGCTAGTCCCTGGATCAAATGCTAGCATCCACAGTTAAAGATGAAGTACACAGAAACAAAGGTCATTATTACATCGTCATTCCATAGATAATATAGTCTTTTACAACTCCATAGCCCTAGGCTAGTACAAGAGTGTAACTTAACAATATAAATAAAAGTCTTCATCTTCATGTGCCACAGGCAAGCATGTTGAGTGTAGACTCATAACCCTAGTCCTCATCAGAGTAACCTGCAACATCACAAGTTACATCCACAGTGGGTCAATACATTGGAATAGTATTGGCAAGTGATACCTTAGTAGAATAATAGTATCTAACTTCTACATGAATTTGGCTAAGTGTAGTTTAGGCTTGCTTTGATCAAAATAGGTTTTACCTATCAGTTGAAAACACTAAGTTTTTGTTTGGCAAAAACTTCCAAGGAACCACCAATAGACATTGGTGAACCTTTACCCTTGTTCAGCCACAAGTTTTTAACTTAGAAATTGGGATGAGGAGATTCTTGATAGCTTCCATGTCTTGATGCTCAAATTGTCCATTTCTGGGGACTCGGCTAAGTACTTAGATTCTTCCTTCTACAGAGGTGGTGCACTTTCCCCACAAGACTTGACTTTCATCAAGATGAGACCTTTCAGAAGCCTTCCCTTAGACCAAATGGACGCGTTCCAAACCTATCACCCCTACCACCAACTGTCCATTTGGGTGTTATTGCAACCTATATGATCCAGGCAGAGCCCATAATGCCATGTGGCTGCACTAGAAGCTTTTAAACATATGGCATCTCAAATCCCTTTGTTCCTGGGTGGCTTTCCACAAGTGTGATACACAAGGTAGACCATAGATATGGGCCTTGTGTAACCACTCAACATAACCCAAACAACCATTCCACCAGGTGTTTCATTCACTTACTTGTTTTATTAACCAAAAACACAAGTCAAAGACTTAGCAATATTTTTCCATAGCATATGTATATAATCCACCCTTGGTTGCTACTAGCTAGGCTAAGCATGGCAATAGCAAGTATCTTAACTTAGAGAAAATTCTAACAATTCTACAACTACTAGGTTTTCCCAAGCATAGCATATAGATACTTAGCAAAAAATATCATGCAAGCCCTATACAAAATATTTCTATTGCATAGTCAAAATATTGGGACAAAAATATGAAGCACCACTTGCCTTGGTAGTTGGGGGAGTAACAAAAATCCTCATAGTCACAAACACCACTAGCACCAAAATCTACACATAAAATGATAGCACCAAATTCACATTTCTAATAATCAAACAAAAATATATGAATGGATGCAAATGCCATGTGATGATTTTTCTAAACCAAACAAGACAAGTAAAACAGTACTGAACAATAAACTAAACAATTATACACCAAATAAACTTAATTTTGCTTTTAAAACATTTTCCAAATAATTTTCATACACAAAATAGGCCTACAAATGTCTCTGCATAAAATTCCATTTTAATAGAATCAAATTACAAAACTAAGCCCATAGATGTGTAGGATATATTTTTGTGGTTCCAATGGTATATTATTTGTATTTTTTCGGATAAACAGAACAAAAGTTATTGAATTTACAAGTTTGAATAACTAATAGATTCAAAAACAGATTTAACTTAAAATCCCAGACACGTGGGCGTGTCTGATTAGCCCGTACCGGTTGGGACGGATCGATCAATGAGAGCCGCACGATTTAAATGAAATCGCACGGGCCAGATCTACTCGTACCCCTTCGTTAAGTGATCTAATCCTACATGCTAGATCTAGATCCAATGGTTGCTGAGCACGCGAACATTTCCTGGCAGCGCGGCGGCGGCGCTCTGCCAGTGGAGTTCCGGCGGCTACATGGGGGGCTGGGCTTGGCAGAGATGCTTACCAGACTCGCGAGGTCACGCTGATGCTCAACGTCTCGCTGGTGTGGACAGGGGCGTGCTGTGTTGGCCGGAGGAGGTCGTCGAAGTTGTGGCCGGCGTCGGGTTCTTGCGGACGATGACGTTGCCGACGTTCTGGATCGCCCTAGCACGAATCAAGCATATCAGGAGGTGCGCAAGGTCACGAGGAACACGACAGGGTCAAGGAGAAAACAAGGGGCGCTCGGAGATTACTGTGATTACTCGACGGAGTTGAGCGACGGCTCGGTCGTTTGCGGAAGTGGACGGGGACGGCGACCTGGGTCACGAGCAGGCAAACAAAAGGCATCACAAGGTGCACAAGGACATGCTGGTCATGCTCGTTTGAACGAGAGGCAAAGGGGCGGTCAGGACTCACCGGAATCAGTCGCCGGAGGTGTTCGGGCAGCGACGGTTCGAGCTCAATTGCGAGCAGCCTGGTGGCTCTTAGGTAGTGGTGAGTGAGGGGAAATGGTCGCAGAGGGGTGGGGAATAAGTAGCCGGAGTGGGGGCGAGAATCTCGCGAGCAAACAACGCCAATTAAGTGCATCTGCGTCGGGGAGGAAACGGCCGCGGCGAGCTGGTCTTCTGCGCGAGATTGAAGACGCTGAGTTGTCGCTGTGGTGGGGTCCACGAGTCAGTGAGTGGGTGCGGGCGCACGCGGTGAGAAACATAGAGGGGGAAGGGGTTTCCCGGGTGGGCTAGGTGGGCTGGCTTGCTGGGCCGTGGGTGGGTTGGGCTGGTTAGCCAGTTATCTTTACTTTTTTTTCTTTTTCTCCTTTTCTATTTCTATTTTGATTTTCTGATTTGAATTTGAAAGGGTGTTACAAATATGCTTCAATTTGAATTTCTTCCAGAATTTTATTCTGTAATTCTTGTGTCCAAGGCTGTGTGAAACATTCATTTATACTCAAAATCATTTGGAGTTTGAAATTTAAATATAAAACCATGCCTTTAACTAAATATTTAATATAGGCATAAGAATGGTTTTAAATTTTGAATTGTTTTGAAAAAATTTGTGTGGCCTTGTATTTACTTTCAAAACAATATTGATCAAATACTAATCACACATAGAAAATAAAATATAAACCTTTCCTCACTTGAATAAGTAATATGCATAAATATGGATTCTTATGTTTGAAATTTATTTGAAAAAGATCAAATGCTTATGAATGCATGAATGTTATGCAAGCTTTACAAATTATGATTTTTGGGATGTTACAATATAACTTGTCAGACTATAGGAAGATAATTGTCATCCCTTAAATAGTCAGACTCTCTTCTCGATCCGAGATAAGTGATTCATCCGACTAACTCTTAGTCGATTGCCTTGGTAAACACTTAAACTAGTCGTGCATGGACATGATTTCTGAATCATAGCATCTGAGAGGGCCCATATGATATCTCTCTAGGTAGAGGGGAAAAATCACATATTGGTTATTCACATCAAGTATCTTGATTCTCAGTCGACCTGTACTCTGCCTTTATAACTACCATGTTACGGATCAGTGTTTGACAGAATCTAAGTCGGTGATCCTTAACTTGAATTGTGCAACAACCTCAATCTAAGGATTACATTGATTGAGACATACAAATGACAACTTCTTCATTGTATCTCAATATGGGTCAATCCGACTCGCTAAACTCTTTAGCCGAATCTGTGTAAGTTGGAATAGCATCACCATGCCCATGACAAGTGGAACTGAGTCATCTGTCGACTTTCACATTAGTCTAAGTTGTGTGTCCAGCACAACCTCAATGACCAAGGATGTTTAGTATGAACAACATGATTGTATAGTTCCACAACCGAATCACATATTCAATGATATACATCAGATGTTCATACAGGGACAACTTAATAACTTTATGAATACAATGGAAAATAGCATCATACATGATTGCCTCTATGGAATCAACAAATATTGTTGCCACCCACGGCATAGTGTTGCCACCCACCGAATAGTGTCGCCACTCATGGCATGGTGTCTTAACTCACGATACAGTGTCGCCACTCACCCATGACATAGTTTCACCACCCACCGAATAGTGTCGCCACCCACGATGAAATAAATCTAAATGTTTAGTCCCGGTTGATGTCTCCATCCGGGACTAAAGATGGAGTAGAATATTTTTAAATTAGTGCATAGTTTTCTATTTTTGCAATAATAACATTTGGTCGCTACTGTGCTTTGGTTTCAATGTGATGAAATTGTATTAATTTGGTCACTTCTCTATTCATCATGATGTTGTGTAATAGTTTTTGGCATACATATATAATGCAGATGCACCGGCAATGGATGTATGATGACCGACGCTCTGATGAGTTCATTAAAGGCATGCATCATTTCCTCAGTGTTGTCAAAAATTTGTCCCATGAAGAAACTATGGTCCATCAATCCCTTGGTTCATGAGGGGGCTGAATAGGCAGTTCCAAGGAGCCTCGGCAACGGTGGTGACGACGGTGCAAGCACACGACAGAGAGGTGACACTGGGTTTTTTACCCAGGTTTGGACCCTCGTGAGGAGGTAAATCCCCTACTCTTGCTTTGTTGTATTCACTAGTACAAACTCGTTACTTAGAGTCTTTACCTACAGTTGGTTTACCCCAAAAAATTAAAATACACCAGCTGTGTTCATCACCCTCAGGCGGCCTTAATTGTTTGACAACCTCTAACTTTAACATCAGACAGTTGTTAATCTACACCGTCTCTAGTATATATGACTACCCCCTCAGCCGCTTGTTAAACAAAACGCCTCTAAATGGAACCTAAGATGACGGCAATTATTGTCCGTCTCCCTAGATCACCGCAGTCGGTCAGAAATATTAATCGCCTCTAGGATTCTACTGAGGCGGGCCATTATGCCGCCTGCCTCGAAAACTTGTGTCGTACATGTTCCCGAGGTAGCGTGCGCGTGTTGTTAATGCAATTATAAAGTGGATATCGTGCTAGCCCCCACCCACATGAGTCCACACTCACACGTGTCCACTCGAGGACTACGAATGTCGCGCATATATAAAACCGTTCAGCCTTCTTCTTCCATGATCTCGTGTCATTTTTCCCCAATCTATCTATTCCAAAAACCCCAATCTGCACCTTCCACATGCGTTGAAGCTCCTTTGCTTGCACCACTGCCCTCCTCTTAGCTGCTCCATGAAGCGTACGCGTGGAGACGATTCAGAGGTGAAGCCAGTTAGAGGCGCAGCACATGGATCTGTCATTGCCAAGCAGGCGGAGACGGCTCCGGGCACGCACGCCGCTCATCGCCGAGCAGGAGAGGCTTCGAGCTCCATGCAGCCAGCAGTCTCCATCGCTGTTGAGCAGCAGGTTGCCTACAACGTTGTAGCATCCCATTTGTCTAACAACTGTAATGCTACTTGGTTTAGTAATATAATGGCTACTTCCTACACATAATTGTTGCATCATCATCATCATATCATGCCCATGTCATCATGCCACCTTGCATTTGAGCATCATATAAAACCCTTTTTGTTTTTGGTTCTTCTCTCATATGCATTGTTAATTGTATTTGCCTCTTGATATTGTATTTGGTTATTGATATATTGTTTAAACGCCCAAGTTGAGTTGGGGGCATATCTCTTTCAACTCCACCACCTTTCTTGTCATCATCCCATCATTCCACCATTCCACCATATATGAGCATTGCAATTTATTTGGTTTTACCTCTAGCTCATGTGGGTTGGGATGGATCCAATTGTTGTTCCACATGCTCTCATCTTAGCATCATGTTATTTTCACATTATTGATGTATGAGAGCCACATGGCCACCTTTGCATGCCTTGTGAGTGGAGCCCTTTGTCTAGATTCCATATGTGTTATTTTGGGGATATTATCATGTTGGAATATTTTTGGGCTTACTCAATACCTAGTGGCACATACACACTAGCAAGTCCCACATCTATTCAAATGTGATCATTTCCATCTACTCCATCTGGGATTTTCCTTTAAGTTCTTTTGCTTGGCCTTTATTCCAATTTTTGGGAATGCAAACTAGTAATGCCATGCAACAATATTGTTTTCACAAGAATCATCATGGCAATAAATATTCTGCATGGGCCATGCAAGAACCACCTTTTTGCTTGTCATTTGGATTTTATTTGCATTTTGAGTGAATCTAAACCACACACATCTATCCATCTCTCTCTCTTTTCTTCACCTCCTCTTTTTCTCCACCATCCATGCATGATCTTGTGTATCCTATCTAAACCCTAAACCTACCTCTCTCTCTCTCACCTCTCCTCCTCTCACCTAGCTGGCCCCACCGCCACCCTCTCCCCACCACCTCCCCTACCCTAGCTACCCTCTAACCGAGCCTAGCTCCAACACTAACCTAGCCCGAGCCTACCCCCTCTCCTTTCTCTAGCTCCCCCTCTCTGCCAAGAGGACCCCAGCCGAGCCTACCCTCCTGCACCACCATGCCCCACCCGAAGCCCCTCCTCTACCCGCCTGCCGACCCTAGCACGTGAAGGAGGAAGGAGAGAAAAAGGATGGCCGAGCCACCTTATCATCTACCCCACCTCCCACCCACATCTCCCCTCTCGCTACCTACCACCACCCCACCACCTCTCCGCCTCGCCTACCCCCCAGATCTACCCCAAGGGCGCCTCTCCTCCCTTCTTCTCCATCGCCACCGCTCACACCATCGCACCTCCCCTCGGCCTCCCTGCACTGTGCACGAGCGACATGGAGGCGATCGAGGAGTACAAGGAGACCCCCTGCAGCAGCCCCGTACACGGAGCCGCGAAGAGGAAGCCCCAGAACCGCTGCCCCACCGCGAGCCCGACGCAAATCCTAGATCCTCTGGCCGTCTGCCTCGACGCGCAATCCTCTGCGTCTCGAGCCGATCCAACCGCACCGACACACTCTCGGTGAGCTGCCTGACCTCCTGGACATGCTCCGCCGCGCTATCGCTGCCTAGGGCCGCCTTATGCTTTCATCGAGCATGCTCAGGCGCCGCGGCGCAGCTGTTCGCCGCTTCCGCGCCGCGCAAAACCCTACCTAGGCCACGCCCACCTCTCCTGACACCAAGCCCAGGCCCCCGCAGTGGTTCCGCCTCTGCGCGCGCGCCCCAGATCGCGCGTTCGAGCCCCGCCGCGGCGCCCTGTCGAGCACCGATCGATCGGCAGAGAGCAGAGGAAGATCCACAGTGCGCGTCGTCCGTTTTGCAGAAAACCCCTCCTCTAGTTTTTGCCTCAACCCGCGGTGCTCGTGGCCCACTAGACAGCCACCCAATCAATCTTGCAAAGAAACCTCATAACCCGGCCGCAACTCAAGGCTCCCCTAGCGACGCCACGTGGTCCACCCTGGGGCTTCACCGTCACGTGGGGCCGAAGTTCCTGTCGGGCCCGCTCGTCAGTCGCATAGGCTAGGGAGCCCCGCGGTGAGAAACGCCTGTGCTGCACGCTGTGTTGCTGAGTCAGCTTGGCCCCACCCGTCAGCGACAGTGGCTGGGTCTGTCTGGGTATAAAAAGCTTTTCAGTATATCTGTTTAATTCAAATCTTTTCCAAATTAAATCAAATTCAAATTTAATTCTGTTTTTAAATATCTTTTAAAATATAAATCCCAATAATGCAAATAATATATGTTTTCAAATCAGAAAAATATGAGGAATTCAAATATGACCTTCAAAACATATTTTGGACATTTAAAATTCCAAGTTTATTTAAATTACAATAAAATGCCCTTCTCCCTTAATTAATTAATAACTTTTGTATTATAACTCCAAATTTAACAAATGATATGTCTAAAATGGTCAGCTCGACGAGACCTTTCTGTTTATGCATTCCATGTTCTGAATTGCAACATGCATCATATAAATATTAAGTAAACAGCAACTTATTTGAGGATAAAATGTGGCCAAAACTCAATAAAATGATTTATTCTTGTATTCCACACCTCACCCATGCCATGCTACTTTAATGCCATGCAAATTGTGCATCATTCATCATGGCATGATTGTTTTCTTGTCGCATTTAATTCATATGCTTGTGCACTATATTTATGTTGGCCCTTGTTTGTTTGGTTCTTCTTCGAATAGACGCTGAGCAGGGGATATATCAAGAGAACCAGGAGCACTACCCAGATCCTTCTCTCGCTACAACTGAGCTGCCAGGCAAGCACTACCACATGCTTGCATACATATAGTACCTATTGCCTCTATCTTATTCTTGCATCATTGAGTCGCGATTGCATTAAAACGGAATCCCAAGTATTGCATAGCCTTTACTTTTAAACCCCACCAAGCTTGTTCCTCCATCCCATGAGCCATTACTACAGGAGTTGTTTGAGCCATGCGAGTCGTAGAACAACATGTGTAGGGTATGTGAGTGTCTGATGGATAACGAGGTACCTAAACAACTTAACCTGAGTAGTAATGGGATAACTAATGAAAGTGGCACCGGTGAGCAATATCTGCTATTTGGTTTTTCCGGCTCACTTGTGTCCCGTAGGACCCCAAGTACTTGATTCCTGTTCCTTGAATATTCGCGCTATCCACATCTGGGAGGCTTATGGGACCCCCCTGAGCCAGAGCTTGATTCATTCTTATTTCTTGGGGCCACAAATTAGTTTGAGGTTTTATTTACTATCCTGTACTTATGCCATGCTTTACTGCTTTATTTAAATTGTGCGATGTACTGCACCTGTATTGTTTAGGTAAGCGGAGTGTTTTCGCGGTATCGACAAGCCCAGTCACATTTTTGGGTTCCCAGTCGTTTACATCCATTGGCGCAAACCTTGAGTCCGTTTCGGAGTCAACTAACTTCGTTGCGGGTAGCTTAATGGGGTGGCCCCCTGAAATATTTCTGAATCCTGTGATTGCTTTGTCGTGAAGGCCTCGTTGGGTTTTGATTTGGTTTTTCCGAGGTTGATCGAGTGTGTGTTGCTATTTGTGCACCCCTGCAGGGTAAAACTTTCTGAAAGCCGTGTCCGCGGTTATGGACGACTTGGAGCACAGTTTCTCGATCATAGACAAGTATAAATAAAGTACCGCTTTTAATTTGACTAAGTAACTGACTAGTAAATAGTGCAACACTCATGGAATGGTTAATAGAACTGCCAACGGATGGGGAATGTTCGTCCGCTTCCTCGTTGGTAAGCGAGGAGGATGGATCGGTGGATATTACTGTTATAACTGTTGTCATTAATTCACGGACATCCGTCTATCATTGGTTAGGCGGATGGTTAGCGAGTATCTATAGAATTGTTAGGGTTTATCTTTTGCTGCAATTGCGTCACCCCAGGTTGTGTCCCCTTTAGAGGCATAAAGACTTGCTGAGTACCCCTAGGGTCTCACACGATAAATTGTTTGATTCAGATGAACAGGTACACTCACGAGATGGATACTGGGTGGAAGAGACGGACGATGTGGGCAACGATCATTCGGTGTAGAGATTCCGGGAACGGGGATCCGTGAGATCTGTGGGCGGGATGTGCTTATTTATGGGGCATCTTATGCCGATTTGCTTCTTATCCGTACTCGGATCTTGTTTTCCGCTTCCGCCTGATACTCTGATGTTTGATGTATGAGGAGATATCCTAAACTATATATCTATGTAGGACATTTGAATCTTGCCGTATGCTATATATTTCTTTTTAGATGGAATGGCTCGATGTCTTGTATGGTGGCTTGCATACATACTCATTTGTTTATGTAGTTGATCCTTCGCCGCCGATTACGCCGCCGTTCTTGTCCCGATGTTTGGAAATGGTTGGGACGAAAAGGTCTACTGTGAGTGGCATTTGGGCCCCACCGCACTATTTCAACCATTTCCGCTCATCCAGGCTTGAAACTAGGAGCGTAATTCACCGAGGTAGTTACAATTGGTATCAGAGCCATCCCGCCCTTCAGGGTCTCAGCCAAATGGTCGTTGTCAGTCTAGCAAAATATTTTTGGTAGTTATGTATACTAGGAAAAACAAAACGTGAGAGTAGGACTGCTTCCACTTTTCTTCTTACCCACCCACCCACCCTTTTACGTAAGGAAGTGTAACGCTTTTCAATCCTCTTCTTAAAAGTTCAAACTAGGATTCACGTGTTCGGCTCGTAGTACCATAGCTTGTGTGTGTGTGTAATTCCTTGTCTATCTGTTGCATCCAAGTTGTTATCACAATCGGTCTTTTGGTTATCAACTGTTGGTACATTCCATACCGACAGGCTTTTGCAAACCGACGCGATCTATCTGATTCGTTGTATACCGCCGCGATCTGTCTTACTCTTTGTTATCCGACGTTATCTTGTTTGGGGTGTTCGTTTCCGTAGTTACTAATCTTTAGGTTCGTTTTGAGAAGAAGGGGTTAGGATATGTGTTTTACTTGTTCATGTGCGGAGTAATGATTTGAGTGCGGGATGGAGTCGCGGTCATACCACTACTCTTATCATTCGCTTTTGTATATTGAAATGGTAGAGTCACTAATCTTGATTCGTTAAGTGATTTTGCGCATCTATTGGTATTTTAATGCCGAAATTTGTGGAAAATTTTTCTTTGATATATCTGTGTACCACACTCCTTTTCAGTCGTGTGCGATATGCTTAATATCTTCTAGGTGCTTTGAACTTTGTTGATATTGTAATATCATCTTAGTAAATTGTATCCTTTAATCTTGGTTAATTCCATCTTGGTACTATTTTGGATTATTATTATTCTCCATTATAGTACTGACTTGTGTTTTATATCAATCACAGGATGGCACCAACACGCCATTCTGAGGAGGACATACCACCTGAACTGGGGTACGCGTTGTCAAACATCGCCAATGCCTTGGCAGCAATGCAGCAGAACCAGCAGCGTTTTGAGGAAAGTGTCAGGAGGAATGAGTTTGCTCCACTACCTCCACCTCCCAAGCGAGGAGACATCAAAAGCTTTCTGAAGTTCAACCCACGCCAATTTGATGTTTCTAATCGACCACTTGATGCTGATGATTAGTTGCGTGAGATGTCAAGGCTACTGACGACTGCTGATGTTCCTGAGCAAGAATGGGTAAAATGTGCTACTCACCTTCTGAAGGGAGATGCAGCTCTCTGGTGGGAGAATTACCTGAAGGCAAACTGCATTGGTTTTCAGCCTACTTGGGAACAGTTCATCGGAGCGTCAAAGAGCAAGATTCACGAAATTGTCATGGAGAGTATGAAGGAAGCGTTTCAACCTCAAGGTGGAAATGACAATGTCAATACCTACATCAGGAACTTCATGAACCTTTATCGTTATGGTGGCGATGAGATATCTGATGACAAGAAGAAGCAAAAGAGGTTCCGGCAAGGGCTCAATGCATCGATTAAATATGCAATCACACATGCAAGGCTGGCATCTTTTCTGGAACTTCAGCATACAGCTCTGCAGGAAGAAGCAAGTAAGCAAGTGTTTGAGGAGTCAAAGAAACACAACCGTGATGCACCAAGCTCTTCAGCTATGTCAGCTCCTTCTAAGCGTCGTGTCTGGGTTCCTAACACCCCACCGTCGCTCCCGGCTTCACCAAGACCTTCAAGCTTCGCGGCAAGGCCAACAAACTTCCTCACTGCTGCTCCCAGGGGCTACAGCCATCACTACCCTGGAGCGCCTGGCGGAGTCCCTGGCTACGTTGCTCCACGTCCACCTGGTGCTTGTTACACGTGTGGAGACACTGGACATCAGTACTAGAACTGTCCGATGAAAAACAAAGCTCTTCCTCCACCACCTCCAAGATCTGCGGCAAGCTCTCCTTTGGTTCGTGCACCACCACCTCGGTCTCTCAACATCAACACCAAGCCCGGTCTCGTTGCTCGTGCTAACCGTGTCAACGCTCTGCCGAGCATGCACTGAGTTGTGATGGGTATGCTATCCGTTAACTCAGTCCCTGCACGAGTTTTGTTTGATTCTGGTGCATCGCATTCTTTTGTTTCTAACAAGTTTGCAAATGAGAATGGGTTAGCGTTGTATCCTCTCCTTAAGCGGTTAATGGTCCTTTCTCCTGGAGCAACAATGGAAGCTTCTAAAATCAGCCATGGCAATCAAATTGAGATTGGTGGCTCTTCGTTCTCGGCATCCTTAATTGTCCTGGGCAATTCTGACATTGATGTCATCTTGGGCATGGATTGGTTGACAGCAAATGCAGCTGTGATTGATTGTGCAGAACGCTCGGTTTCTCTGAATATTCCTGAAGGCCATATAGTCTATTCTCCAAGTATGACTCCTGATATCCAGCTTTTCTCTTTGGCGGCTCTGAATGATGATGCTATGGAAGCTATTCAGAGTGTTCCGGTGGTCTGTGAGTTCCCAGATGTCTTTCCTGAAGAGTTTTCGGGTATGCCTCCGGATCGTGAGGTTGAGTTTGTAATTGAGCTTGTACCTAGAACGGCTCCTATCTCCAAGCGGCCTTATAAAATGGGTCCTGCTGAGTTGGCTGAACTCAAACGTCAGCTTGATGAACAAGAGAAGTTGGGTTTCATTCAACACAGTACCTCTTCTTGGGGTAGCCCAACAATCTTTGTGAAGAAGCGGACAGATGATAGACTTTGTGTTGACTATCGGGCTCTCAATGCTAAAACCATCAAGAACAAATATCCCTTCCGGATTAATGATCTCTTCGATCGCCTATTGTCGAGCTGTGGTGTTCTCTAAGCTGGACTTGAGAAGTGGTTATCACCAAATCAAAATTCGCAAGTAAGATGTGCCTAAAACAGCTTTCACCACCCGCTATGGCTTGTATGAGTACACGGTCATGTCTTTCGGTCTCACCAACGCACCTGCTACCTTCTCGAGGCTTATGAACTCGGTTTTCATGGAGTATCTTGATAAGTTCGTTGTGGTCTATCTGGATGACATCCTAGTCTATTCTAAGTCAAAGGAAGAACATGAAGAACACCTTCGGTGTGTCCTAAACAAGCTTCGTGAGAACCGCTTGTATGCAAAGTTCTCAAAGTGTGTGTTTTGGCTGCCTCAAGTAACCTATCTTGGTCATGTCATCTCTGCTAAGGGCATTGCAGTCAACCCGGAAACTATGAAGACAATTGTTGAATGGCTTCCTCCTGTTAATGTCAAAGAAGTGCGGAGTTTCCTTGGTTTGTCTAGTTATTGCCGTCGCTTCGTTCAGAACTTTTCGAAGATAGCGAAGCCTCTTACCGATCTCCTCAAGAAAGGCAAGAAATACCTTTGGACTCCTGCATGTCAAGCAAGCTTTGAGACACTCAAAGAGAAGCTCACTTCCACACCAGTCTTGGTTCCTCCGGACACCTCTAAGCCTTTCTAGATATTCTGTGACGCCTCTTTGCAAGGATTGGGTGCGGTCCTTATGCAAGAAAAACAAGTTGTTGCTTATGCCTCTCGACAGTTGAAGATGCATGAGATCAACTGTCACATCCCAAGATTTTCCCAAATCTTGTAATGTGAAAATAAATTAATAAAATAAAACTTTGTTTGATTTTTAGATCCAGAAGAAACTTTTTGAACTCAATTGGAACTTCAAACCCACTTGAATTAAATAAAGTCCTAAAGGGATTCTTAAAGATAAACATTTAATAAAGAAAATTAAAATGTTTTGGAATTACTATTTTGGATCTTTTAATAAAAGGATTTGATATTCAAAAGAAAAGATGGATTTACAAATAAGGTTTATTTTATAAAACCAGATCAAAACGTGGCCAAGCTTTTGTATTAAACAAATTATTTTAAATAAAATAGCAAAGGTTTAATTAAAAAATAATAAAGGATTTCTAGAATAAAATATTTAATGTCCAAACTCTTTCAAAATAAAAGGTCTTACTAATTTAATTGAAACATCAAAACTTTTAAATTATTTAAGATTTCTAAGTATTTTATATTCACAAATAAAATCTACAAAAATGTTTTGACTTTACTTGGATTTTAAAATAAATATTCTCAATAAAACAAACCCTAGTGGATTTAAAAATGAAAGTCTATGTTATTTAATTAATAAAGGACTCTAAAATAAAAGGTTATTTTGTTTTTCCAAATATCCTTATTTTCAAGTAAAACCTACTGGTGTGATTTTTAAAGTAATTGGATTACCAATAGAAATTTTAATAATTAAATCAAACCATATTTTATTAAATAACTAGATCCATTTTATTCAAATAATAAATGGATCCTAAAATAAATAAAAATATTATTTTGAATTTGGATTATGTTATTAAATGAACCAAAATACAAGTTCAAAGTTTGTTGAATGTTTGATTGGATTTGAGTGTGATTTGTTTGATTGAAATATCAAATCAGGAAATGGAAACAGAAAAAGAAAAGAAATCAGAAACAGGAAAAAAATAACAAAGAGGGCAACCCAACCCAGGCAGCCCAACAAGGCCCAGCAAGCCAGCCCAACTCTCCTCCCCCGCAGAAAACGATTCGAACCAACTAATCAACCCGCAAGGAGACTGGCAAGTGGACCCCTTCCTCCTTTCTTTCTCCACTGACAGGTAGACCCACCTCCACTGTTCTCCTTCTTCCTCGCATTGACCACGCCTTCTCCCTCGCTGCCGTTGCTGCTTTGATTTCGCGGATTCAATACGCTCTAATGCCGAGCCTTTACCTCGCTTTGATCACGCGGATAGAAACGCCCAAGCCGCCTCTACAAGTCCCCTCTGACACCCCGAGCTAGCACGCCCTAGACCGTCCTCGATTCCTCCCCGAGCACCTTCTGCCCGACGAGCTTAGCTCTCAAATCCGCCACACACCTCCCTTGCTTCAACGACCAAGCACGACGTTCCCCACTCCGGGCGCACCTCGCATCAACCGGCCCATCCGCAAGGCCCCAGAAGTCGACTTCGACAAGGATCGGAAGCGCCGTCGCCTTCTTCTCCGACGAGCCCCGCAGAACCAGTCGCCGCCTCTTCTTCCGGTGCATGCTCACATCATCTCCGTGACCTCCTGCGTCTAACCCAGCCCTTCGCTTTGTCTTCTCGTGGACCACAGAACGCCCCTGCTGTCGACAGAGCTGACCGTCGCCAAAAGCAACTCCGGCGAGAGATTCTTCCCGACACAGTGCGCCCCGAGCCACGCCGACCACACGACGTGCTTCACCACAGCCTCGCGACCTCGGTGAGCTTCCTCCCTCCCTGTTTTGCTTCCTGTTTCGCCAGCACCGCCGTAATCTGACCGTCGCCGCCGTTAACCATCGCCGGCGCCGCTCGCGAATGGTCGAGCAAGCGAACACCGTAGGATCTCTATCCAACGCCCGAGATAGATCCACTTATTCTCGAAGGGGTATGTGCTCAGAACCATCCGATCTAACTTAATCCAGCGGCCCACGATGCCGATCCACGCGAAGCGGTACCCGCGAGTAGAAACACGCCGCGTGTCGTCTGTTAGAATTAGAAACAGATTTGAATCTGATTTAATTTGCAAACTTCAAATCCTTATAACTTTTGATCCACACGTCCAAATTTGACAAATTTTATATCAATGGATTCAGGAGAACAAGCCCTAGACAACCATGGCCTTAGTTTTGAAAATAGTATCTGTTAGCTTGCTTGAAATTACAGAAACATTTGTGTACTTGTTTAGAGTATAAAAATTGTTTAAAATTGATTTTAAAATTAAATCTTTTGCAAAATGGATTTGTGTGACCCTACTGACCCTAGGAACCAACCCATAGTGTTAAAAATGATTTTTGTGAAATTTAAGTTGAATTAGTTAACCTAGTCATTTTCTGGCCAAATAAACTCATCAAAATTTGTTATGGAAAAGTTGTTACAAGGAAAACCTTGGGAAAATGTTATGGACCAAATTTACTGACCCAAAACACCAAGCCTTACCAAGAGCAACTCACTTGGTGAAAAACATAGAATTTTACCTTAAAAAGAATAAAATTCACCACATAAAATGTTGAATGGATTTTAAAATAGGCTTTGAGCAAAACCTCTAACTAATGACTTTACCATTTTGGTAAATGACCAATGTGAACCTTACAAAGTTTATAAACCTAGTAGAGACCAACTTTGTAATAGAATCCTCTTTTACAAGACTTAGGAAACATTGCTTTGTGTATGTGAATTATTGTTTGAATGTTAGAATGCTACTTGATACTATGCTTGTTTGATTGTAGTGAAATTAGCAAAGTGTGAGACTAGCAAGATCAAGGAGTGACTATCATTCCCTAACAAAAAGGCAAGTTACACTATCATACAAAAGTCCTACTATTTTCATTATACTTAGTGGATTTTGTAAACATGCATGGAAATGTTTTGCTAATCCTAATAGGATTCCTATACACTCCTTAGCAAAAATATTGAAGTTGTACATGCTTAGCCATGCTATATTTTGAAAAGAGATACATGTTGAGATTTTACAAAGGTTGAGAAAAGACTTGAGTTTTATATAATAAAACAAGGACTCAATGAACCACCTAGGTGGTGGACACTTTATGTTTTGGAGAAGGTGGCAACAAAAGGGAACCATGTCTATGGCAATCACTTTGTGTTGTGCTCCAAATGAAAACCACCTAGGAAACTTAGAGATTGAACATGTTTCTCCATTTGTGGCTTTCGTGTATAACCACATGCTATTATGGCTCTGGCTTAGTCAACTACACTAGGAAGACCCATACATTGTCTTTGGTTACCGGACATGGGGATCTGGAATGCTTCATGGGGGCTGAAGACAAGCTAGCAATGGTGTATGGGAGGACCTTTTGGAAAGACTTCGTCACTCTCTCAGTCTGCCAGTACTCCATCTTGGTGAGCACTAATCCAGTAGGCCACTGGTGGCAACAAGATGGGATTGTGTCATGTGGGTAAAGTGTACTCCTTCTGCAGAAGTTAATAAAATCTAAGTACTTAGCCGTGTCCCCGGTTATGGACAATATTGAGCAACTAAAGTTTGAACCATGGGAGATCTCGACATTCCAACTTCTAATATAAAAACTTGATGCACTTGGGGGTACCAAGGAATTCAAAGAGATTTTGATAAGCTTGTTGCACTTGGGGTTTACCAAGGTGCTCAAGAGCATGATGTACTTGGGGTTACCAAGGGACTCATGAGATTTTGATAAAAACTTGATGCACTTGGGGTTACCAAGTAGCTCAAGGGAATTTTGACAAGTACCTGAACACTTGAGTGTCTACCAAGGAGTTCAAGGATCTTGGAAATGAGATTTGACAAAATACCAAAACCATTTTGAAAAGATAGGATAAATATTGCTTAATGCAAATAAGCCTTAAACTCTACTTAGCCAAATATGCATATAATGATAGGACCCATTCTTATTATGCATAAAAGTGGAACTTGCCAATACAATTCAAATGTATTGACCCTTGTGGCTGTAACTTGTAAATGTTTCAGGTTTGATTGTTTTAAATGAAGATTGTTTGATTGACTAGGATTACAAAGTCTACAACCAACATCTGCCTGTGGCACTATGAAGATGAAGGACCCCATGATTATAATTATTCCGCTGCAATGTAATGTAAAAGCCAATGAGCTATGTATGATGTAATAGAATTATGTTATTCCTGGTTATAAAGTTATAATATGACCTTTGTATCTTGATATTACATCTTAACTGTGGATGCTAGCTATTGATCTAGGGACTAGCATTGTAAAACACAGGAGGACTCTACCTTATCGTTGGGACCCCTAGATGGTATCAGAGCATTGTGTTGCCTGTAGGATTTGTAAACCCTAGGATTGGACAAAACCCTTAGAAAAATAGGAGTTATACTTGTTCCAAAAACTTATTTACCAAAAACACTTGTAAACTCTTTCCTCGACCATTTGGTTTCAACTCTACATTCTCTTCTATTTCAACTTGATGGGAAAGCCTACCTCATGACCAAAGAATATACTATGTGTAAAGGACTTCTTCAACTTCTTCAACTTTAATGACTTCAACATCTTCAGCATATTTCCCAAGGACTTCCAACGTGGAAACTGCTAAGGACCACAAGTGAGACAAGAAAGTCTTACTTAGGAATTAGAGACTGAGGGAATGCAAATTAAGAAGAAACCATCAACAACTTTGAAGAATTGTGACCAAGAGTTTTCTCAAGGGAACCATGAAGAATCATGAAAGAAGGAAAGATCACAAGTGAACCATATAGATAGACCACCATAATTTAGCTAAGACAAAACACCAACTTATGTGGTGTAACAAAAATGTTTTGTTGCCTAAATGTGCTCGAACCTTGAATGAGTGAAAAGTTTGTTGTGATTGCATGCACATTGCTTGTGTGGATTGTGATGTGTGAATAGAAATATCTCCTTAGAAATATCTTGCCATTCTAATATTCCTTCAACCCGAACAGATGACTACTCCAAAGGACTCCAAGGTTGATGACACCAACACCAACCAAGCTGACAACCGGGAGAGCTCATAGCAACCCAACACCAGTTGAACCAATTGAGCTCAGTTCCTAGCCAACAACAAGAATGAAGATCCAGACTGCAAAAGTTTTGGAGGAACAATCTCAACTAATGCTTAAAGTGACTAATCAAATGATTAGCATGGAAGAAAATTTTCCTAGAGGAGAGTACGATAGCAAGGATGACAAGAATGTTGTTCTAGATGGAGCCCCAGCTTGCATTATTTGTGGAGACAAGGATCATACTTCCAAGGAGCATGAAGGACAATTCCCAAATTGTGATGAAGACCATCCTGTTGGTGAATGTCCTACCTCTCAAGCTACTTGCTACCTTTGTGAAGGAAGTGATCACACTCCTGGCCTATGTCCTATCTATGCCATGGTAGAACAAAGGAAACAAGAAGGATCCAAGTCTACCAAAGGAAAAGGACCACTACTACTTCCAAGCAAGACAACCCAATTCAAAGGATCAAGGAAAATCAAGAAGCCCAAGCAAGACATGAGCCTTGTACAATGTCGTAAATGTAAGGAAATGGGACACTACTCCAGTGGATGCCCAGAGAACATAAGGAATAAAGGAATTAACCAAGTGTGGTGTAACAACTATAATGAACCAGGTCACTTTGTAGCAACTTGTCCACAAGAGCAACGCAAAGAACTCAAGGACATTCATTGCTTCAACTGCAAGAATCCGGGACATTATGCAAGCAACTGTCCAGAAAGGATGAAGAACAAGTTAAACAAGCCCATGGAGAAACTCAATCTTGGTCCATGAGTCAAGTATAAGAATAGAGCAAAAAGTTAACTTAGAGAAATTTCCAGGACCCAAGAAGGCCAATATGTAATTTTCGTTTGAAAAATTTTAAGGGTGGTAGTACCCTAGTTGTTTTGAACTTGCTTGTAACCCTAATCTTCCCAAATCTCGGGACGAGATTTATTTTAAGGGTGGTAGCCTGTCACATCCCAAGATTTTCCCAAATCTTGTAATGTGAAAATAAATTAATAAAATAAAACTTTGTTTGATTTTAGATCCAAGAAACTTTTTGAACTCAATTGGAACTTCAAACCCACTTGAATTAAATAAAGTCCTAAAGGGATTCTTAAAGATAAACATTTAATAAAGAAAATTAAAATGTTTTGGAATTACTATTTTGGATCTTTTAATAAAAGGATTTGATATTCAAAAGAAAAGATGGATTTACAAATAAGGTTTATTTTATAAAACCAGATCAAAACTTGGCCAAGCTTTTGTATTAAACAAATTATTTTAAATAAAATAGCAAAGGTTTAATTAAAAAATAATAAAGGATTTCTGGAATAAAATATTTAATGTCCAAACTCTTTCAAAATAAAAGGTCTTACCAATTTAATTGAAACATCAAAACTTTTAAATTATTTAAGATTTCTAAGTATTTTATATTCACAAATAAAATCTACAAAAATGTTTTGACTTTACTTGGATTTTAAAATAAATATTATCAATAAAACAAACCCTAGTGGATTTAAAAATGAAAGTCTATGTTATTTAATTAATAAAGGACTCTAAAATAAAAGGTTATTTTGTTTTTCCAAATATCCTTATTTTCAAGTAAAACCTACTGGTGTGATTTTTAAAGTAATTGGATTACCAATAGAAATTTTAATAATTAAATCAAACCATATTTTATTAAATAACTAGATCCATTTTATTCAAATAATAAATGGATCCTAAAATAAATAAAAATATTATTTTGAATTTGGATTATGTTATTAAACAGAACCAAAATACAAGTTCAAAGTTTGTTGAATGTTGATTGGATTTGAGTGAGATTTGTTTGATTGAAATATCAAATCAGGAAATGGAAACAGAAAAAGAAAAGAAATAAGAAATAGGGAAAAAAATAACAAAGAGGGCAACCCAACCCAGGCAGCCCAACAAGGCCCAGCAAGCCAGCCCAACTCTCCTCCCCCGCAGAAAAACGATTCGAACCAACTAATCAACCCGCAAGGAGACTGGCAAGTGGACCCCTTCCTCCTTTCTTTCTCCACTGACAGGTAGACCCACCTCCACTGTTCTCCTTCTTCCTCGCGCGACGACCACGCCTTCTCCCTCGCTGTCGCTTTGATTTCATGGATTCAATACGCCTAATGCCGAGCCTTTACCTCGCTTTGATCACGCGGATAGAAATGCCCAAGCCGCCTCTACAAGTCCCTCGACACCCGAGCTAGCACGCCTAGACCGCCCTCGATTCCTCCCCGAGCACCTCTGCTCCGACGAGCTTAGCTCTCAACCGCCACACACCGCCTTGCTTAAACGACCAAGCACGACGTTTCCCACTCGGGCGCACTCCTGTACCAACCGGCCCATCCGCGGGCGCCCCAGAAGTCGACTTGACAAGGATCAAGCGCCGCGTCGCTTCTTCTCCGACGAGCCCGCAGTAGAACCCGATCGCCTCTTCTTCCGGTGCATGCTCACATCATCTCCGTGACGCCCCGCTCTAACCCAGCTCTTCGCTTTGTCTTCTCGTGGACCACAAAGAACGCCCCGTCTGCCGATCCAGAGCCGACCGCCGCCAAAAGCAACTCCGCGAGAGATTCTTCCCGACACAAGGCGCCCGAGCCACGCCGACCACACGACGTGCTTCACCACACCTCGCGACCTCGGTGAGCTTCCTACCTCCCTGTTTTGCTTCTGTTTCGCCAGACGCCAGAATCGACCGTCGCCGTTAACCATCGCCGCGCCGCCGAATGGTCGAGCAAGCGAACACCGAGGATCTCTATCCAACGCCGAGATAGATCCACTTATTCTCAAGGGTATGTGCTCGAACCATCCGATCTAACTTAATCCAGCGCCCACGATGCCGATCCACGAAGCGGTACCATGATAGAAACACGCCGTGTCGTCTGTTAGAATTAGAAACAGATTTGAATCGATTTAATTTGCAAACTTCAAATCCTTATAACTTTTGATCCACACGTCCAAATTTGACAAATTTTATATCAATGGATTCAGGAGAACAAGCCCTAGACAACCATGGCCTTAGTTTTGAAAATAGTATCTGTTAGCTTGCTTGAAATTACAGAAACATTTGTGTACTTGTTTAGAGTATAAAAATTGTTTAAAATTGATTTTAAAATTAAATCTTTTGCAAAATGGATTTGTGTGACCCTACTGACCCTAGGAACCAACCCATAGTGTTAAAAATGATTTTTGTGAAATTTAAGTTGAATTAGTTAACCTAGTCATTTTCTGGCCAAATAAACTCATCAAAATTTGTTATGGAAAAGTTGTTACAAGGAAAACCTTGGGAAAATGTTATGGACCAAATTTACTGACCCAAAACACCAAGCCTTACCAAGAGCAACTCACTTGGTGAAAAACATAGAATTTTACCTTAAAAAGAATAAAATTCACCACATAAAATGTTGAATGGATTTTAAAATAGGCTTTGAGCAAAACCCTCTAACTAATGACTTTACCATTTTGGTAAATGACCAATGTGAACCTTACAAAGTTTATAAACCTAGTAGAGACCAACTTTGTAATAGAATCCTCTTTTACAAGACTTAGGAAACATTGCTTTGTGTATGTGAATTATTGTTTGAATGTTAGAATGCTACTTGATACTATGCTTGTTTGATTGTAGTGAAATTAGCAAAGTGTGAGACTAGCAAGATCAAGGAGTGACTATCATTCCCTAACAAAAGGCAAGTTACACTATCATACAAAAGTCCTACTATTTTCATTATACTTAGTGGATTTTGTAAACATGCATGGAAATGTTTTGCTAATCCTAATAGGATTCCCTATACACCTTAGCAAAAATATTGAAGTTGTACATGCTTAGCCATGCTATATTTTGAAAAGAGATACATGTTGAGATTTTACAAAGGTTGAGAAAAGACTTGAGTTTTATATAATAAAACAAGGACTCAATGAACCACCTAGGTGGTGGACACTTTATGTTTTGGAGAAGGTGGCAACAAAGGAACCATGTCTATGGCAATCACTTTGTGTTGTGCTCCAAATGAAAACCACCTAGGAAACTTAGAGATTGAACATGTTTCTCCATTTGTGTCTTTCGTGTACAACCACATGCTATTATGGCTGGCTTAGTCAACTACACTAGGAAGACCCATACATTGTCTTTGGTTACCGGACATGGGGATCTGAATGCTTCATGGGCTGAAGACAAGCTAGCAATGGTGTATGGGAGGACCTTTTGGAAAGACTTCGTCACTCTCTCGATGCCAAGATTCCATCTTGGTGAGCACTAATCCAAAGAGGCCACTGGTGGCAACAAGATGGGATTGTGTCATGTGGGTAAAGTGTACCTTCTGCAGAAGTTAATAAAATCTAAGTACTTAGCCGTGTCCCGGTTATGGACAATATTGAGCAACTAAAGTTTGAACCATGGGAGATCTCGACATTCCAACTTCTAATATAAAAACTTGATGCACTTGGGGGTACCAAGGAATTCAAAGAGATTTTGATAAGCTTGTTGCACTTGGGGTTTACCAAGGTGCTCAAGAGCATGATGTACTTGGGGTTACCAAGGACTCATGAGATTTTGATAAAACTTGATGCACTTGGGGTTACCAAGTAGCTCAAGGGAATTTTGACAAGTACCTGAACACTTGAGTGTCTACCAAGGAGTTCAAGGATCTTGGAAATGAGATTTGACAAAATACCAAAACCATTTTGAAAAGATAGGATAAATATTGCTTAATGCAAATAAGCCTTAAACTCTACTTAGCCAAATATGCATATAATGATAGGACCCATTCTTATTATGCATAAAAGTGGAACTTGCCAATACAATTCAAATGTATTGACCCTTGTGGCTGTAACTTGTAAATGTTTCAGGTTTGATTGTTTTAAATGAAGATTGTTTGATTGACTAGGATTACAAAGTCTACAACCAACATCTGCCTGTGGCACTATGAAGATGAAGGGCCCCATGATTATAATTATTCCGCTGCAATGTAATGTAAAAGCCAATGAGCTATGTATGATGTAATAGAATTATGTTATTCCTGGTTATAAAGTTATAATATGACCTTTGTATCTTGATATTACATCTTAACTGTGGATGCTAGCTATTGATCTAGGGACTAGCATTGTAAAACACAGGAGGACTCTACCTTATCAGGTTGGGACCCCTACATCAACTATCCTACACATGACCTCGAGCTCGCAGCAGTTGTCTTTGCTTTGAAGCTATGGAGGCACTACTTGCTTGGCAACCGTTGTGAAATCTTTTCTGATCACAAGAGTTTGAAGTATATCTTCACTCAGCCTGATCTCAACCTTCGGCAGAGGATATGGATTGAAGCAATCAATGATTTTGATTTGACCATCAACTACACTCCGGGCAAAGCTAATTTCATGGCCGATGCTCTCAGCCGCAAAGCTTATGTCAATAACCTCATGATGGAAGAACAACAGCCTCTCTTGTGCGAGGAATTCCGTCAGCTCAACCTTGAAATTGTGGAACAAGGGCATCTCCTGAACCTTCTAGCAACCCCTCTCTTGGAAGAAAAGGTTCGCTCTCGTCAGCTTGGTGATCCGCACACCAAAAAGATCATCTCCAAACTTCAGCTTCCGAAGTATGAGTCCTTCCACGTCGATGATCAAGGCACGTTTTTCTTTGAACACTGGATGTTTGTTCCGAACTACCCGGGTTTGAGAGAGCAAGTTCTCAAGGAGGCGCATGTCCTTTTTATCCATCCTGGCAGCACAAAGATGTACATGGACTTGAAAACACAATATTGGTGGCCAGGATTGAAACGATATTGTGCCAAGTATGTCTCGGAGTGTGATGTCTGCCGCAGAGTGAAAGCTGTCCATCAGAAACCTTTCGGTCTTCTACAGCCATTGAAACCCCCGGAATGGAAATGGGAGAAAGTAGAGATGGACTTCATCACTGGTTTTCCAAGGTCGCAGAAGGGCAACAATGCAATCTTTGTTGTCATCGACAGGCTTTCTAAAGTGGCTCACTTCTTCCCCGTCAAGGAAACAATTTCTGGAATTCAGTTATGAGCTCTATATCAATGTAATTGTCTCTATGGGGTTCCGCTTGAGATTAGTTCGCACTGGGGGCATCTTCACTTCCAAGTTCGGGAAAGTTTCCAAAATGCTTTGGGAAAAAGTTGAACTTCAAAGACTTTACCACCCTTAGTCGCAAGGACAAGTTGAAAGGATCAATCGATTCTGGAGGATATGCTTCGTGCTTGGCCATCTCTTTCGGCATGAAGTGGGAGGAATGTCTTCCTTATGCTGAATTCTCTTACAACAACAGCTTCCAGAAAAGTCTGAAGATGGCACCAATTGAGGCTCTCTATGGTCGCAAATGCGTAACTCCGATTGGTTGGTCGTGTGGAGAAAGAATTTGGTTTGGCCTCGACATTGTAACTCAAGCGGAGGAGAAGGTGCACATCATTCTTGAAAATCTGAAGATTGCTCAAAGTCGCCAAGAGCAATTATGACAGAAGCACACGGACATGGAGTATGTCCTGGTGATCTCGTTTACCTTCGTGTCACTCCCATGAAAGGCACGCACTGCTTTGGTATCAAAGGAAAGCTGGCTCCTAGATACATCGGTCCTTTCAAAATTGTGGTAGAAGAGGAGAAGTTGCTTATGCTCTTGAGCTCCGGAAAACTCAAGGTTCATGATGTTTTCCACATCTCTCAACTCAAGAAGTGCTTCAAGGATCCCGCAGACCGTGGATCATGAGTTAATCAATCTCCAAGAAGATCTGTCTTATCAAGAACACCCACAAAAATCCTTGAGACCGCAGAAAGAAGGACTCGCAACAAGTCCATCAAGTTCTGCAAGGTGCAGTGGTCGCACCATTCTGTTGATGAAGCCACTTGGGAGCGTGAAGATGAACTCCGTGCCAACTATCCTACCCTCTTTGAGTCTTCTTCTTCGTCCTAGAATCTCGGGGCGAGATTCCTGTTTAGTGGGGGAGAGTTGTAGCATCCCATTTGTCTAACAACTGTAATGCTACTTGGTTTAGTAATATAATGGCTACTTCCTACACATAATTGTTGCATCATCATCATATCATGCCCATGTCATCATGCCACCTTGCATTTGAGCATCATATAAAACCCTTTTTGTTTTTGGTTCTTCTCTCATATGCATTGTTAATTGTATTTGCCTCTTGATATTATATTTGGTTATTGATATATTGTTTAAACGCCCAAGTTAAGTTGGGGGCATATCTCTTTCAACTCCACCACCTTTCTTGTCATCATCCCATCATTCCACCATTCCACCATATATGAGCATTGCAATTTATTTGGTTTTACCTCTAGCTCATGTGGGTTGGGATGGATCCAATTCTTGTTCCACATGCTCTCATCTTAGCATCATGTTGTTTTCACATTATTGATGTATGAGAGCCACATGGCCACCTTTGCATGCCTTGTGAGTGGAGCCCTTTGTCTAGATTCCATATGTGTTATTTTGGGGATATTATCATGTTGGAATATTTTTGGGCTTACTCAATACCTAGTGGCACATACACACTAGCAAGTCCCACATCTATTCAAATGTGATCATTTCCATCTACTCCATCTGGGATTTTCCTTTAAGTTCTTTTGCTTGGCCTTTATTCCAATTTTTGGGAATGCAAACTAGTAATTCCATGCAACAATATTGTTTTCACAAGAATCATCATGGCAATAAATATTCTGCATGGGCCATGCAAGAACCACCTTTTTGCTTGTCATTTGGATTTTATTTGCATTTTGAGTGAATCCAAACCACACACATCTATCCATCTCTCTCTCTTTTCTTCACCTCCCTCTCTTTTTTCTCCACCATCCATGCATGATCTTGTGTATCCTATCTAAACCCTAAACCTACCTCTCTCTCTCTCTCGGCCTCTCCCTCCCTCTCACCTAGCTGGCCCCACCGGCCACCCTCTCCCCTGGCCACCTCACCCCTACCCTAGCTACCCTCTAACCGAGCCTAGCTCCAACACTAACCTAGCCCGAGCCTACCCCCTCTCCTTTCTCTAGCTCCCCCTCTCTGCCAAGAGGACCCCAGCCCGAGCCTACCCTCCCAGACCACCATGCCCCACCTGGAAGCCCCCCTCCTCTACCTGCCCTGCCCTGCCGACCCTAGCACGTGAAGGAGGAAGGAGAGAAAAAGGGTGGCCGAGCCACCTTTTTCATCTACCCCACCTACCCATGGCATCTCCCCCCTCTCTGCTACCTACCACCACCCCACCACCTCTCTGCCTCGCCCAGCTACCCCAGATCTACCCCAAGGGCGCCCTGCCCTCTCCTCCCTTCTTCTCCATCGCCACCGTCTACACCATCGCCGGCACCCTCGGCCTCCCCTCGGCTACACCGTACCAGGCGACGAGCGCGACATGGAGGCGATCGAGGAGTACAAGGAGACCCCCTGCAGCAGCCCCGTACACGGAGCCGCGAAGAGGAAGCCCCAGAACCGCTGCCCCACCGCGAGCCCGACGCAAATCCTAGATCCTCTGGCCGTCTGCCTCGACGCGCGATCCTCTGCGTCTCGAGCCGATCCAACCACACCGACACACTCTCGGTGAGCTGCCTGACCTCCTGGACATGCTCCGCCGCGCTATTGTCGTCTAGGGCCGCCTTGCGTTTCATCGAGCACGCTCTATGCGCTGGCGAAGCGTCGCTGCCCGCTTTCGCCAAGAAACCCTACCTAGGCCACGCCCACCTCCCGACACCAAGCCCAGGCCCCGCGGTGGTTCCGCCTCTGCCAGATCGCGTGCTCGAGCCCGCCGCAGCACTGCCGAGCACCGATCGATCGGCAGAGAGCGAGGAAGATCCACAAAGGCGTCGTCCGCTTTGCAAAACCCTCCTCTAGTTTTTGCCTCAACTCATGGGTGCTCGTGGGCCCACTAGACACCACCCAATCAATCTTGCAAAGAAACCCGTGATAACCCCACCGCAACCCGCGCTCCCTAGCGACGCCACGTGGTCCACCCGGGCTTCACCGCCACGTAATGGGCGAAGTTCTGCCGGGCCGCTCAACAGATAGGCTAGGGAGCCCAGGTGAGAACGCCTGTGCTACACGCTGTGTTGCTTGAGTCAGCTGGCCACCCACCCGTGACAAGGGCTGGGTCTGCAGGTATAAAAGCTTTTGATATCTGTTTAATTCAAATCTTTTCCAAATTAAATCAAATTCAAATTTAATTCTGTTTTTAAATATCTTTTAAAATATAAATCCCAATAATGCAAATAATATATGTTTTCAAATCAGAAAAATATGAGGAATTCAAATATGACCTTCAAAACATATTTTGGACATTTAAATTTCCAAGTTTATTAAAATTACAATAAAATGCCCTTCTCCCTTAATTAATTAATAACTTTTGTATTATAACTCCAAATTTAACAAATGATATGTCTAAAATGGTCAGCTCGACGAGACCTTTATGTTTATGCATTCCATGTTCTGAATTGCAACATGCATCATATAAATATTAAGTAAACAGCAACTTATTTGAGGATAAAATGTGGCCAAAACTCAATAAAATGATTTATTCTTGTATTCCACACCTCACCCATGCCATGCTACTTTAATGCCATGCAAATTGTGCATCATTCATCATGGCATGATTGTTTGCTTGTCGTATTTAATTCATATGCTTGTGCACTATATTTATGTTGGCCCTTGTTTGTTTGGTTCTTCTTCGAATAGACGCTGAGCAGGGGATATATCAAGAGAACCAGGAGCACTACCCAGATCCTTCTCTCGCTACAACTGAGCTGCCAGGCAAGCACTACCACATGCTTGCATACATATAGTACCTATTGCCTCTATCTTATTCTTGCATCATTGAGTCGCGATTGCATTAAAACGGAATCCCAAGTATTTCATAGCCTTTACTTTTAAACCCCACCAAGCTTGTTCCTCCATCCCATGAGCCATTACTACAGGAGTTGTTTGAGCCATGCGAGTCGTAGAACAGCATGTGTAGGGTATGTGAGTGTCTGATGGATAACGAGGTACCTAAACAACTTAACCTGAGTAGTAATGGGATAACTAATGAAAGTGGCACCGGTGAGCAATATCTGCTATTTGGTTTTTCCGGCTCACTTGTGTCCCGTAGGACCCCGAGTACTTGATTCCTGTTCCTTGAATATTCGCGCTATCCACATCCGGGAGGCTTATGGGACCCCCGAGCGAGCTTGATTCATTCTTATTTCTTGGGCCACAAACTAGTTTGAGGTTTTATTTACTATCCTGTACTTATGCCATGCTTTACGCTTTATTTAAATTGTGCGATGTACCGCACTGCATCGCTTTTAGGTAAGCGGAGTGTTTTCATGTATCGACAAGCCCACCACATTTTCGGTTCCCATCGTTTACAGCCATTGGCGCAAACCTTGAGTCCGTTTGAGTCGCTAACTTCTATGGTAGCTTAATGGGGTGGCCCCCTGAAATATTTCTGAATCCTGTGATTGCTTTGTCGTGAAGGCCTCGTTTGGTTTTGATTTGGTTTTTCCGAGGTTTTGATTTGGTTTTTCCGAGGTTTTGATTTGGTTTTTCCGAGGTTGAATCCTGATGTTTGGAAATGGTTGGGACGGCCGAAAGGTCTACCTGTGAGTGGCATTTGGGCCCCACCGTACTATTTCAACCATTTCCGCTCATCCAGGCTTGAAACTAGGAGCGTAATTCACCGAGGTAGTTACAGTCGTGGTGTCAGTGGCAGATCTAGAGGAGGGGCAGGCGTCGGCAGGAGAAGGCAACCGGCGAGTGCTCTACATCAATGAATCCATCCTCCACCAACAAGTCCTCGACACAGTTGTGGTAAGCAACGAGTTCGAGGAGGAGGTCTCCGATAAGGAGTCTGAGATACTACTTCACTAGCTTCTCTAGTCGCAGCCGAAGATTTCACTGTTCATACGTAGGATTTGCTCCATTATCTATAGATTCTTTTGCTCTTGATGTAGGAAATATAAATGTTTGAACGGTCGATTGTTTTGGAGATTTGATTAGATCTTATCATCTGGTATCTAGTAAATTTACATTTACTTGGCTCTTGTTGTTGTTCATACACGGCTTGTGATGTAAATTTAATCGATATGTAACATTTGATTTTAGTGGTTTTAGGGATTTCTAGCTAAGTGTTGATTTTAGTACACAAAAAGCATATAACATTACATTTCTATTACTTATTGGGGCCAATGATTCAATTTTGCACCAAAAGTGTGCAAGGGGAGACACATATATGATGTCAGATTTTTTTAGGGATTGTGTTAGTGAACCTGAGGCAATGTACAACAATATAAGTTGTGAAATTGGTACTTTGGTTCGCTAACACCATCTCTAAAAAACTTATGAGGCCCTAGATTTATTCAACACATATGAACTATCATCTTTGAACTGTTTCTGCATACATTATTAGGCCGATGATCGAGATTTTCCCCAAAAGTTTGAAGGGGCCGGGTGACACACATTTTGTTGGTGTCTATTTTTTTAGGGAGGGGTGAGTGAACCTGAGGCAATATACACAAATACAATATATGTTGTGGTGTTGGTACTTTGGTTCGCTAACGCCGTCTCTAAAAAAAGTTATGAGGCCCCCAGATTTATTTTACATTCATATGAACTATGATATTTAAATTGTTATTGCATGCGTTCATAGTGTATAAGAATTACATTTCAATTTATCACTGAGGCCGATGATTGAAATTTGCCTGAAAAGATTGCAGGGGTGGTGAAAAACTTTGTTGGTGTCCGTTTTTTAGAGACGGGTAAGTGAACTTGAGGCTATATACACAAACAATATAGGTTGTGTTGTTGGTACTTTGGTTCACTTACTCTGTCTCTGAAAAAAACTTATGAGGCCCCAGATTTATTCTACATTCATATGAACTATATGATCTTTGAATTGTTATTGCATGCATTCATAGTGTATAATAATAATTACAGTTTCTCACCTAGGCCGTGTTGGAGATATGCCCTAGAGGCAATAATAAAAGTAGTTATTATTATATCTTTGTGTTTATGATAAATGTTTACATTCATGCTATAATATTATTAACCGGAAACATAAATACTTGTGTGATTTGTAAACTAAATTAGTGTCCCTAGTAAAGCTCAAGTCATTTAAATAGTTTGTTTGCTATAAGATTTCTGATACATAGTAACCTAATTCCTTCGACCATGAGATCATGCTAATCACCATCATCGGAAGGATGCTTTGATGACATCAACCACCACACCATAACTGGGTGGCTATAAAGGTGGCATTGAGTGTTCGGAAAGTATGTGTTGAGGCACATGGATCAAGAGTGGGATTTGTCCATCCATATGACGGATAGATATACTCTTGGCCCTCTCAGTGGAATGTCATCCAATTAGCTTGCAAGCATGTGAATGGCTCACAAGGGATCACATATCAATGGAAAGAGAAAAGAGTACTTATCAGTAACAAGGTTGAACTAGGTGCGCAGAGATACCGACGATCAGACCTTGGATAAGTAAACTATCGTGAGATAAAGGGAAATTGGTATCATATGTAAGTGGTTCATTCGATCGCAAAGTAATCTTAGATATATGTGGGATCCATATGAATTTCCAGATTCCTCTATTGGTTATTAATCGGAGAAGAGTCTCGGTCATGTCCGCATAATTCACGAACCGTAGGGAGACACACTTAAGGATTCGATGTTGTTTAGTAGATATGGAATGTAACTAGGGAGACAGAATGTTGTTTGGAGTCTCGGATGGGATCCGGGATACCACGAGGATATCCGTAATGGTCCGGATAATAAGATTCATATAAGTAAACTCCAATTCCGGAGCTTGGGAATGATTCCGGTGTTTTCACCGGAATGATCTAGAAGGGTCCAGAAGGTTCACCGAACCGGAAGGGGAAGGGTACATGAATGTGTCATGAGTAAGTGTAATGATTGCATCATGTCCTAGATCACTTGGTGGGGCATTTATAAGAAATAAATTAAGATCCAAATTGAAAGTGAAAGGCAAGTTTCAAAAGTCAAACTGGGACAATGTATCCTGGTGGAGGAAGGAAAGAATCCTTCTTTCCCTCCACCACAAGCCAAATAGGAGAGGGAGTTGGGGAAGGATTCAAATTCCCCTCTCCCAAGCTGCCCTCCCTCTCATAAATAGAGGGGAGGGGTGCACCTAGAGACACAACACCAGCCCCTCCCCACATATCCTTCGTGCCGCCGCCGCCCCCCAGCGCTTCCGCACTGCCGCCATCGACTCCAACTCCTCCTATCCGGCCCTCTAAACCCTAGATTTCCTGAAACCCTAATTCCCCACCATAACCCGCTCCGGCTTAGGCGAAGCCCTGCGGGATCTTCCCTCTACTTCTGACACCACACCATCGTGCTACCGGAATCGCGAGGGGAGAACTACAACCTCCGCTGCCTGCTGGAACAAGGGAGAGGAAGGTCTTCATCGAGTACTGAACATGTGACCGACTGCGGAAGCGCTACCGGAACACAGCGCCAGAAGGATCGTCTACACAATCTTGAGATCGCAAAGTGTACGACTACATCACCCACGAGAATCTGCTCTCGTTAACCGCTTTGGAATCTTCGAGGGTGTGTACTCTAATCGACTCGTTGCTACAATCTAGTAGATAGATCTTGGCTTTTTTGTGTTCATGCGGTAGAAAATTTTGTTTTCCATGCTACGAACCCCTACAGTGGTATCAGAGCCATGTCTATATGTTGATTTGTTGCATGAGTAGAACAGAATGGTCATTATGGGCGGTGGTGCTTTTATTATCAATTGCTTTTTATGTACTTTGCATCTTGCGGTGTGATGGGATGAAGCGGCCCAGGCTAGCCTTACATGACATCGTTCATGAGACTTGCTCCATCCTCAACATGAAACTTGTATTGCATAAGTGGATTTGAGGGTGTCTGTCTCTCCCATCATAGTATAGATTCAATTTACAACGGGCACTTGATAGTTCAAGCATCAATGTTGTGGTTCTTGTTCGTAAGTTAGAATGACACTTATTGAAAGCCCCAAACCACCTAAAACATGCAAAGAAAATTAGAGGCGTCTAACTTTGTTTTGCAGGGGTGTGCTGTGATGTGATATGGCCATGATTGTGATTATATGTGATGTATGCAATGTTCCTTATTGTAATTCAGCAACCTGCAGGAGCCTTATGGTTGTCTTTATTTTTCGTTAAGACCTGCGTGTCTATTATTCAAAGTAGTTGTAATAGTTGATGCTGGTGGACGACAACCATGGAGCGGTGCCATTGACCTTGATGCCACGCCGGTGATGATGAAGATCATGTTCATGCTTGAAGATGGAGATCCAAAGCACAAGAAGAAAGGCCATATCATATAACATATATTTTGAATTGCATGTGATGTTAATCCTTTTATGCATCTTGTATTGGTTAGTTCGCGGCGGTACATTATAAGATGATCCCTCTCAGAAAATATCAAGTTATAAAGTGTTCATGTAAGATCCCTCCTTTATAAAGGAAAAGGATCCCTGTGATTGCAATGCTAGTCCCTGTATCATTGCTAGCATCCACAATTTAAGATGAAGTACACAGATACAAAGGTCTTTATTACAGTCATTCCAGAGATAAACATAGTCTTTATAACTCCAAGGCCATAGGCCTAGTACAAGAGTTTGAATAAGTAAATTAATAAAAGTCTTCATCTTCATGTGCCACAGGCAAACATGTTGAGTGCAGACTCATGACACCTAATCCTCATCAGAGTAACCTGCAACATCACAAGTTACAGCCACAATGGGTCAATACTTTGGAATAGTATTGGCAAGTGATACCTCAGTAAAATTTCAAGTGGACTAAGTACTATATGCAATTTGGCTAAGTGTAGCTTGGCTTGCTTTGCTCAAAATAGGTTTTTCCTATTAGTTGAAATCACTAAGTTTTTCTTTATCAAAACTTTTCCCAAGGAACCACAAATAGACATTGAGGTCCTTCACCCTTGTTCACCCACAAATTTTACTTAGAAATTGGGATGAGGAGATTCTTGATAGATTCCATGTCTTGATGCTCAAGTTGTCCATTACCAAGGACTTGGCTAAGTACTTAGATTTTTCCATCTTTAGAGGTTATGCAATTTCCCCACCAGACTTGGTTTCACCAAGACAGGACCTTTCAGAAGCCTTCCCTTAGACCAAATGGACGCGCTCCAACCTATCATTCCCACTACCACCAACTTTCCAAATGGCTAAGTTCTAGCAACTTATGTGATCCAGGCAGAGCCCATATTGCCAAGTGGCTGCACTAGAAGCTTCTTAACACTTGGCCTCTAAAATCTCTTTGTTCCTGGGTGGCTTACCACAAGTGAGATACACAAGGTAAACCATAGAAATGGGCCTTGTGTAACCACCCAACATAAACCAATTCTTCCATTCCACCCAGGTGTTTCATTAACTTAGTTGTTTTATTAGGCAAAACACAAGTCCAAAGACTTAGAAATGTTTTCATCATAGCATGTATAATTCACCAACCCTTGTTTGCTACTAGCTAGGCTAAGCATGGCATAGATAGTAACTTAACTTAGAAATTCCCTAGCAATTCTACAACTACTAGGATTTCCCAACAAGGCATATAAGCAAAATAATAACATGCAGGACTTAGAAAAATATCTCTAATGATTAGTATAAAACATGGGATAAAAATATTCATGAAGTACCACTTGCCTTGGTAGTTTGGAGAGTAGTTACACTCTTCACAATCACAATCACTAGCACCAAAATCTACACAAAGAATTGTAGCAACAATTACACACAAAACATATACAATCAAAAATTTATGCATGCATGCAAGATGATATGTGATGATTTTTAAAACTCAACAAAGCATGAATACAGTACTGATTCAATAACAAGTTAAAACTTGCCAAACAACCATTATTTAAACCCTAAATTATTTCCTAAACATTTCATATACTCAATTTAGTCCTACACAAGTTTATGCAAATAAAACCTTTTTAACAGTAGCAAAACATTAAACACATTGCTTAATCAGAAAGAGCTTGCTCTCCTGATTCCAACAGTATAAAATTTGTCAAATTCTAACGTGGGGATCAAAAGTTATAGCCCAATCAAATTTGAATAACAATCAGATTCAAATCCAGTTTTAAATCTAAACTCCAGCCACGCGTCTGTTTCTAATTGGCCCATACCGTTTCACGTTGGATCGCGCTTCTGGGCTGTTGTATCTACTTAACCCGCACGGCTCAGATCTATTCGTAACGGTTCGTTAAGTGAACTAATCCTACGCGTTGGATCTAGATCTGACAGCTACGAATCAAACGACCAAAACTGAGCGGCGCTAGCAGCGGCTACTGGCGGCGGCGCGGCGCTACAGGTCGCCCGGGAAGGTGGGAGGATGCTCACCAGGTTCGCAGCGACGAGGAGAAGCTCAACTTGCCCTTGGTTGGCGAAGGGGCGCTCGGAGTTGTTAGGGATTCCTCGCCGGAGTTCGCAAATGCGTCAGGTATGGCTGCTCGTCAATGTTGGCGAAGATACAGATCATGCCAGGGAAAAATGGACAGTGCGTCAGATGCGCGGAGTGATGCTGGTCATGCGAGTGTCAAAGAGAGAGCAAGGCGCGGTCAGAACTAACCAGGAAGGCTTGCCGGAGTTGATGGTGTCGTCTGACTCGTGCTGTCGTCGATGTTGCCAAAGCTCTGAACGATCCTAGCATGCACCAGAGAGGTCAGGAGATGCGCATGGTTGCAGAGATTATACGGGCAAGGCCAGAGGTCAAGGGGCGTGGGGAGCTCACCGGAATTTGATGTCAAAGTTCGTCGGTACCGCGGCGGTGTTCGGCGAATTATGGGCAACCTGGTGGCGTGGTGTCTATGCTAGGTGAGGGGAAATGGGCGGCGAGGGGAGGTGGTCTTATAGCCAGAGCGGGGGCGTAAATATCTCGCTGTATCAATGCAATTTAAGCGCGGCATCAGTGCGGGGAAATGGCAGCGGCGAGCTGGTCATCGGCGTTGATTGAGGACGAAGGGTGACGCGGCAGTGAGGGGCCAGCTGTCAGCGAGTGGGTACACGCGCGCGGGTGAGAAACAGAGGGAGAGGGGGAAACCCGGGTGGGCTAAATGGACTGGTTTCTCTATTGGGCTAGAATAGCGGCGCCGACCCTTTTCCTTTTCTTTATTCCTTTTCTATTTCTGTTTGCATTTTCAGAAATCATTTTCAAATGGTTTCAAAAGCTATTTGAATTCAAACCTTTTCAGGATTTTTGTAGGGTGCAACATTCATATTTCTGGGCATAAAAACATGTGGTCTCTCTGTTCAAGCTTGGTTCTTTTGAATAGACAAAATAAACAGTGTTGTAGCACTTGATTTGGAAATGTTTTGAAAATGGTTTTGAAACTATATTTGTTCTGTGAATTTGTGTCCACACTCCACATTCAATCCAATCAACAAGGAAGCAAACAAAACTTGGTTTAAAACACTTATGCTCTCAACTGAGGATAGTCATTTGATTTATGTTTGCTCACATAAAATAATAGCACTATGTGCTTCTGTTGTAGGGGTCCCAACCTGATAAGGTAGAGTCCTCCTGTGTTTTACAATGCTAGTCCCTAGATCAATAGCTAGCATCCACAGTTAAGATGTAATATCAAGATACAAAGGTCATATTATAACTTTATAACCAGGAATAACATAATTCTATTACATCATACATAGCTCATTGGCTTTTACATTACATTGCAGCGGAATAATTATAATCATGGGGTCCTTCATCTTCATAGTGCCACAGGCAGATGTTGGTTGTAGACTTTGTAATCCTAGTCAATCAAACAATCTTCATTTAAAACAATCAAACCTGAAACATTTACAAGTTACAGCCACAAGGGTCAATACATTTGAATTGTATTGGCAAGTTCCACTTTTATGCATAATAAGAATGGGTCCTATCATTATATGCATATTTGGCTAAGTAGAGTTTAAGGCTTATTTGCATTAAGCAATATTTATCCTATCTTTTCAAAATGGTTTTGGTATTTTGTCAAATCTCATTTCCAAGATCCTTGAACTCCTTGGTAGACACTCAAGTGTTCAGGTACTTGTCAAAATTCCCTTGAGCTACTTGGTAACCCCAAGTGCATCAAGTTTTTATCAAAATCTCATGAGTCCCTTGGTAACCCCAAGTACATCATGCTCTTGAGCACCTTGGTAAACCCCAAGTGCAACAAGCTTATCAAAATCTCTTTGAATTCCTTGGTACCCCCAAGTGCATCAAGTTTTTATATTAGAAGTTGGAATGTCGAGATCTCCCATGGTTCAAACTTTAGTTGCTCAATATTGTCCATAACCGGGGACACGACTAAGTACTTAGATTTTATTAACTTCTGCAGAAGGAGTACACTTTACCCACATGACACAATCCCATCTTGTTGCAACCAGTGGCCTACTGGATTAGTGCTCACCAAGATGGAGTACTGGCAGACTGAGAGAGTGACGAAGTCTTTCCAAAAGGTCCTCCCATACACCATTGCTAGCTTGTCTTCAGCCCCCATGAAGCATTCCAGATCCCCATGTCCGGTAACCAAAGACAATGTATGGGTCTTCCTAGTGTAGTTGACTAAGCCAGAGCCATAATAGCATGTGGTTGTACACGAAAGCCACAAATGGAGAAACATGTTCAATCTCTAAGTTTCCTAGGTGGTTTTCATTTGGAGCACAACACAAAGTGATTGCCATAGACATGGTTCCCTTTTGTTGCCACCTTCTCCAAAACATAAAGTGTCCACCACCTAGGTGGTTCATTGAGTCCTTGTTTTATTATATAAAACTCAAGTCTTTTCTCAACCTTTGTAAAATCTCAACATGTATCTCTTTTCAAAATATAGCATGGCTAAGCATGTACAACTTCAATATTTTTGCTAAGGAGTGTATAGGGAATCCTATTAGGATTAGCAAAACATTTCCATGCATGTTTACAAAATCCACTAAGTATAATGAAAATAGTAGGACTTTTGTATGATAGTGTAACTTGCCTTTTTGTTAGGGAATGATAGTCACTCCTTGATCTTGCTAGTCTCACACTTTGCTAATTTCACTACAATCAAACAAGCATAGTATCAAGTAGCATTCTAACATTCAAACAATAATTCACATACACAAAGCAATGTTTCCTAAGTCTTGTAAAAGAGGATTCTATTACAAAGTTGGTCTCTACTAGGTTTATAAACTTTGTAAGGTTCACATTGGTCATTTACCAAAATGGTAAAGTCATTAGTTAGAGGGTTTTGCTCAAAGCCTATTTTAAAATCCATTCAACATTTTATGTGGTGAATTTTATTCTTTTTAAGGTAAAATTCTATGTTTTTCACCAAGTGAGTTGCTCTTGGTAAGGCTTGGTGTTTTGGGTCAGTAAATTTGGTCCATAACATTTTCCCAAGGTTTTCCTTGTAACAACTTTTCCATAACAAATTTTGATGAGTTTATTTGGCCAGAAAATGACTAGGTTAACTAATTCAACTTAAATTTCACAAAAATCATTTTTAACACTATGGGTTGGTTCCTAGGGTCAGTAGGGTCACACAAATCCATTTTGCAAAAGATTTGATTTTAAAATCAATTTTAAACAATTTTTATACTCTAAACAAGTACACAAATGTTTCTGTAATTTCAAGCAAGCTAACAGATACTATTTTCAAAACTAAGGCCATGGTTGTCTAGGGCTTGTTCTCCTGAATCCATTGATATAAAATTTGTCAAATTTGGACGTGTGGATCAAAAGTTATAAGGATTTGAAGTTTGCAAATTAAATCAGATTCAAATCTGTTTTCTAATTCTAACAGACGACACGCGGCGTGTTTCTACTCGCGGGTACCGCTTCGCGTGGATCGGCATCGTGGGCCGCTGGATTAAGTTAGATCGGATGGTTCTGAGCACATACCCCTTCGAGAATAAGTGGATCTATCTCGGGCGTTGGATAGAGATCCTACGGTGTTCGCTTGCTCGACCATTCGCGAGCGGCGCCGGCGATGGTTAACGGCGGCGACGGTCAGATTACGGCGGTGCTGGCGAAACAGGAAGCAAAACAGGGAGGGAGGAAGCTCACCGAGGTCGCGAGGCTGTGGTGAAGCACGTCGTGTGGTCGGCGTGGCTCGGGGCGCACTGTGTCGGGAAGAATCTCTCGCCGGAGTTGCTTTTGGCGACGGTCGGCTCTGGTCGACGACGGGGACGTTGCTGTGGTCCACGAGAAGACAAACGAAGGGCTGGGTTAGACGCAGGAGGTCACGGAGATGATGTGAGCATGCACCAGAAGAAGAGGGGCGACTGGTTCTACTGCGGGCTCGTCGGAAAAGAAGGCGACGGCGCGCTTCGATCCTTGTCAAGTCGACTTCGGACGCCCATGGATGGACGGTTGGTACAGGAGGTGCGCCAGGAGTGGGAACGTGCGTGCTTGGTCGTTGAAGCAAGGGAGGCAGGTGTGTGGATTTGAGAGCTAAGCTCGCTTGAGCAGAAGGTGCTCGGGAGGAATCGAGGACGGTCTAGGCGTGCTAGCTCTGGGTGGGGTGTCGAGGGACTTATAGAGGCGGCTTGGGCGTTTCTATCCGCGTGATCAAAGCGAGGTAAAGGCTCGGCATTAGAGCGTATTGAATCCGCGAAATCAAAGCAGCAACGGCAGCGAGGGAGAAGGCGTGGTCGTCGCGCGAGGAAGAAGGAGAACAGTGGAGGTGGGTCTACCTGTCAGTGGAGAAAGAAAGGAGGGAGGGGTCCACTTGCCAGTCTCCTTGCGGGTTGATTAGTTGGTTCGAATCGTTTTCTGCGGGGGAGGAGAGTTGGGCTGGCTTGCTGGGCCTTGTTGGGCTGCCTGGGTTGGGTTGCCCTCTTTGTTATTTTTTTTCCTGTTTCTGATTTCTTTTCTTTTTCTGTTTCCATTTCCTGATTTGATATTTCAATCAAACAAATCTCACTCAAATCCAATCAACATTCAACAAACTTTGAACTTGTATTTTGGTTCTGTTTAATAACATAATCCAAATTCAAAATAATATTTTTATTTATTTTAGGATCCATTTATTATTTGAATAAAATGGATCTAGTTATTTAATAAAATATGGTTTGATTTAATTATTAAAATTTCTATTGGTAATCCAATTACTTTAAAAATCACACCAGTAGGTTTTACTTGAAAATAAGGATATTTGGAAAAACAAAATAACCTTTTATTTTAGAGTCCTTTATTAATTAAATAACATAGACTTTCATTTTTAAATCCACTAGGGTTTGTTTTATTGAGAATATTTATTTTAAAATCCAAGTAAAGTCAAAACATTTTTGTAGATTTTATTTGTGAATATAAAATACTTAGAAATCTTAAATAATTTAAAAGTTTTGATGTTTCAATTAAATTGGTAAGACCTTTTATTTTGAAAGAGTTTGGACATTAAATATTTTATTCCAGAAATCCTTTATTATTTTTTAATTAAACCTTTGCTATTTTATTTAAAATAATTTGTTTAATACAAAAGCTTGGCCAAGTTTTGATCTGGTTTTATAAAATAAACCTTATTTGTAAATCCATCTTTTCTTTTGAATATCAAATCCTTTTATTAAAAGATCCAAAATAGTAATTCCAAAACATTTTAATTTTCTTTATTAAATGTTTATCTTTAAGAATCCCTTTAGGACTTTATTTATTTCAAGTGGGTTTGAAGTTCCAATTGAGTTCAAAAAGTTTCTTCTGGATCTAAAAATCAAACAAAGTTTTATTTTATTAATTTATTTTCACATTACAAGATTTGGGAAAATCTTGGGATGTGACAGGCTACCACCCTTAAAATAAATCTCGTCCCGAGATTTGGGAAGATTAGGGTTACAAGCAAGTTCAAAACAACTAGGGTACTACCACCCTTAAAATTTTTCAAACGAAAATTACATATTGGCCTTCTTGGGTCCTGGAAATTTCTCTAAGTTAACTTTTTGCTCTATTCTTATACTTGACTCATGGACCAAGATTGAGTTTCTCCATGGGCTTGTTTAACTTGTTCTTCATCCTTTCTGGACAATTGCTTGCATAATGTTCCGGATTCTTGCAGTTGAAGCAATGAATGTCCTTGAGTTCTTTGCGTTGCTCTTGTGGACAAGTTGCTACAAAGTGACCTGGTTCATTACAGTGGTTACACCACACTTGGTTAATTCCTTTATTCTTTATGTTCTCTGGGCATCCACTGGAGTAGTGTCCCATTTCCTTACATTTACGACATTGTACAAGGCTCATGTCTTGCTTGGGCTTCTTGATTTTCCTTGATCCTTTGAATTGGGTTGTCTTGCTTGGAAGTAGTAGTGGTCCTTTTCCTTTGGTAGACTTGGATCCTTCTTGTTTCCTTTGTTCTACCATGGCATAGATAGGACATAGGCCAGGAGTGTGATCACTTCCTTCACAAAGGTAGCAAGTAGCTTGAGAGGTAGGACATTCACCAACAGGATGGTCTTCATCACAATTTGGGCATTGTCCTTCATGCTCCTTGGAAGTATGATCCTTGTCTCCACAAATAATGCAAGCTGGGGCTCCATCTAGAACAACATTCTTGTCATCCTTGCTATCGTACTCTCCTCTAGGAAAATTTTCTTCCATGCTAATCATTTGATTAGTCACTTTAAGCATTAGTTGAGATTGTTCCTCCAAAAACTTTTGCAGTGCTGGATCTTCATTACTGTTGTTGGCTAGGAACTGAGCTGTCAATTGGTTCAACTGGTGTTGGGTTGCTATGAGCTCTCCCCGGCTGTCAGCTTGGTTGGTGTTGGTGTCATCAACCTTGGAGTCCTTCGGAGTATTCATCTGTTCGGGTTGAAGGAATATTAGAATGGCAAGATATTTCTAAGGAGATATTTCTATTCACACACATCACAATCCACACAAGCAATGTGCATGCAATCACAGCAAACTTTTCACTCATTCAAGGTTCAGGCACATTTAGGCAACAAAACATTTTTGTTACACCACATAAGTTGGTGTTTTGTCTTAGCTAAATTATGGTGGTCCATCTATATGGTTCACTTGTGATTTTTCCTTCTTTCATGATTCTTCATGGTTCCCTTGAGAAAACTCTTGGTCACAATTCTTCAAAGTTGTTGATGGTTTCTTCTTAATTTGCATTCCCTCAGTCTCTAATTCCTAAGTAAGACTTTCTTGTCTCACTTGTGGTCCTTAGCAGTTTCCACGTTGGAAGTCCTTGGGAAATATGCTGAAGATGTTGAAGTCATTAAAGTTGAAGAAGTTGAAGAAGTCCTTTACACATAGTATATTCTTTGGTCATGAGGTAGGCTTTCCCATCAAGTTGAAATAGAAGAGAATGTAGAGTTGAAACCAAATGGTCGAGGAAAGAGTTTACAAGTGTTTTTGGTAAATAAGTTTTTGGAACAAGTATAACTCCTATTTTTCTAAGGGTTTTGTCCAATCCTAGGGTTTACAAATCCTACAGGCAACACAATGCTCTGATACCATCTGTAGGGGTCCCAACCTGATAAGGTAGAGTCCTCCTGTGTTTTACAATGCTAGTCCCTAGATCAATAGCTAGCATCCACAGTTAAGATGTAATATCAAGATACAAAGGTCATATTATAACTTTATAACCAGGAATAACATAATTCTATTACATCATACATAGCTCATTGGCTTTTACATTACATTGCAGCGGAATAATTATAATCATGGGGTCCTTCATCTTCATAGTGCCACAGTATGTTGGTTGTAGACTTTGTAATCCTAGTCAATCAAACAATCTTCATTTAAAACAATCAAACCTGAAACATTTACAAGTTACAGCCACAAGGGTCAATACAATTGAATTGTATTGGCAAGTTCCACTTTTATGCATAATAAGAATGGGTCCTATCATTATATGCATATTTGGCTAAGTAGAGTTTAAGGCTTATTTGCATTAAGCAATATTTATCCTATCTTTTCAAAATGGTTTTGGTATTTTGTCAAATCTCATTTCCAAGATCCTTGAACTCCTTGGTAGACACTCAAGTGTTCAGGTACTTGTCAAAATTCCCTTGAGCTACTTGGTAACCCCAAGTGCATCAAGTTTTTATCAAAATCTCATGAGTCCCTTGGTAACCCCAAGTACATCATGCTCTTGAGCACCTTGGTAAACCCCAAGTGCAACAAGCTTATCAAAATCTCTTTGAATTCCTTGGTACCCCCAAGTGCATCAAGTTTTTATATTAGAAGTTGGAATGTCGAGATCTCCCATGGTTCAAACTTTAGTTGCTCAATATTGTCCATAACCGGGGACACGGCTAAGTACTTAGATTTTATTAACTTCTGCAGAAGGAGTACACTTTACCCACATGACACAATCCCATCTTGTTGCCACCAGTGGCCTACTGGATTAGTGCTCACCAAGATGGAGTACTGGCAGACTGAGAGAGTGACGAAGTCTTTCCAAAAGGTCCTCCCATACACCATTGCTAGCTTGTCTTCAGCCCCCATGAAGCATTCCAGATCCCCATGTCCGGTAACCAAAGACAATGTATGGGTCTTCCTAGTGTAGTTGACTAAGCCAGAGCCATAATAGCATGTGGTTGTACACGAAAGCCACAAATGGAGAAACATGTTCAATCTCTAAGTTTCCTAGGTGGTTTTCATTTGGAGCACAACACAAAGTGATTGCCATAGACATGGTTCCCTTTTGTTGCCACCTTCTCCAAAACATAAAGTGTCCACCACCTAGGTGGTTCATTGAGTCCTTGTTTTGTTATATAAAACTCAAGTCTTTTCTCAACCTTTGTAAAATCTCAACATGTATCTCTTTTCAAAATATAGCATGGCTAAGCATGTACAACTTCAATATTTTTGCTAAGGAGTGTATAGGGAATCCTATTAGGATTAGCAAAACATTTCCATGCATGTTTACAAAATCCACTAAGTATAATGAAAATAGTAGGACTTTTGTATGATAGTGTAACTTGCCTTTTGTTAGGGAATGATAGTCACTCCTTGATCTTGCTAGTCTCACACTTTGCTAATTTCACTACAATCAAACAAGCATAGTATCAAGTAGCATTCTAACATTCAAACAATAATTCACATACACAAAGCAATGTTTCCTAAGTCTTGTAAAAGAGGATTCTATTACAAAGTTGGTCTCTACTAGGTTTATAAACTTTGTAAGGTTCACATTGGTCATTTACCAAAATGGTAAAGTCATTAGTTAGAGGGTTTTGCTCAAAGCCTATTTTAAAATCCATTCAACATTTTATGTGGTGAATTTTATTCTTTTTAAGGTAAAATTCTATGTTTTTCACCAAGTGAGTTGCTCTTGGTAAGGCTTGGTGTTTTGGGTCAGTAAATTTGGTCCATAACATTTTCCCAAGGTTTTCCTTGTAACAACTTTTCCATAACAAATTTTGATGAGTTTATTTGGCCAGAAAATGACTAGGTTAACTAATTCAACTTAAATTTCACAAAAATCATTTTTAACACTATGGGTTGGTTCCTAGGGTCAGTAGGGTCACACAAATCCATTTTGCAAAAGATTTAATTTTAAAATCAATTTTAAACAATTTTTATACTCTAAACAAGTACACAAATGTTTCTGTAATTTCAAGCAAGCTAACAGATACTATTTTCAAAACTAAGGCCATGGTTGTCTAGGGCTTGTTCTCCTGAATCCATTGATATAAAATTTGTCAAATTTGGACGTGGATCAAAAGTTATAAGGATTTGAAGTTTGCAAATTAAATCGATTCAAATCGTTTCTAATTCTAACAGACGACCGTGGCGTGTTTCTATCATGGGTACCGCTTCGCGTGGATCGGCATCGTGGGCCGCTGGATTAAGTTAGATCGGATGGTTCTGAGCACATACCCCTTCGAGAATAAGTGGATCTATCTCGGGCGTTGGATAGAGATCCTACGGTGTTCGCTTGCTCGACCATTCGCGGGCGGCGATGGTTAACGGCGGCGACGGTCGACTTGGCGAAACAGGAAGCAAAACAGGGAGGGAGGAAGCTCACCGAGGTCGCGAGGCTGTGGTGAAGCACGTCGTGTGGTCGGCGTGGCTCGGGGCGCACTGTGTCGGGAAGAATCTCTCGCCGGAGTTGCTTTTGGCGACGGTCGGCTCTGGTCGACGACGGGGACGTTGCTGTGGTCCACGAGAAGACAAACGAAGGGCTGGGTTAGACGCAGGAGGTCACGGAGATGATGTGAGCATGCACCAGAAGAAGAGGGGCGACTGGGTTCTACCTGCGGGGCTCGTCGGAGAAGAAGGCAGACGGCGGCGCTTCTGATCCTTGTCGAAGTCGACTTCCTGGGACGCCCGCGGATGGACGGTTGGTACAGGGAGGTGCGCCAGGGAGTGGGGAACGTGCGTGCTTGGTCGTTGAAGCAAGGGGAGGCAGTGTGTGGCCGGATTTGAGAGCTAAGCTCGTCGGAGCAGAGGGTGCTCGGGGAGGAATCGAGGACGGTCTAGGGCGTGCTAGCTCGGGGTGTCAGAGGGGACTTGTAGAGGCGGCTTGGGCGTTTCTATCCGCGTGATCAAAGCGAGGTAAAGGCTCGGCATTAGAGCGTATTGAATCCGCGAAATCAAAGCAGCAACGGCAGCGAGGGAGAAGGCGTGGTCGTCGCGCGAGGAAGAAGGAGAACAGTGGAGGTGGGTCTACCTGTCAGTGGAGAAAGAAAGGAGGAAGGGGTCCACTTGCCAGTCTCCTTGCGGGTTGATTAGTTGGTTCGAATCGTTTTTCTGCGGGGGAGGAGAGTTGGGCTGGCTTGCTGGGCCTTGTTGGGCTGCCTGGGTTGGGTTGCCCTCTTTGTTATATTTTTTTTCCTGTTTCTGATTTCTTTTCTTTTTCTGTTTCCATTTCCTGATTTGATATTTCAATCAAACAAATCTCACTCAAATCCAATCAACATTCAACAAACTTTGAACTTGTATTTTGGTTCTGTTTAATAACATAATCCAAATTCAAAATAATATTTTTATTTATTTTAGGATCCATTTATTATTTGAATAAAATGGATCTAGTTATTTAATAAAATATGGTTTGATTTAATTATTAAAATTTCTATTGGTAATCCAATTACTTTAAAAATCACACCAGTAGGTTTTACTTGAAAATAAGGATATTTGGAAAAACAAAATAACCTTTTATTTTAGAGTCCTTTATTAATTAAATAACATAGACTTTCATTTTTAAATCCACTAGGGTTTGTTTTATTGAGAATATTTATTTTAAAATCCAAGTAAAGTCAAAACATTTTTGTAGATTTTATTTGTGAATATAAAATACTTAGAAATCTTAAATAATTTAAAAGTTTTGATGTTTCAATTAAATTGGTAAGACCTTTTATTTTGAAAGAGTTTGGACATTAAATATTTTATTCCAGAAATCCTTTATTATTTTTTAATTAAACCTTTGCTATTTTATTTAAAATAATTTGTTTAATACAAAAGCTTGGCCAAGTTTTGATCTGGTTTTATAAAATAAACCTTATTTGTAAATCCATCTTTTCTTTTGAATATCAAATCCTTTTATTAAAAGATCCAAAATAGTAATTCCAAAACATTTTAATTTTCTTTATTAAATGTTTATCTTTAAGAATCCCTTTAGGACTTTATTTAATTCAAGTGGGTTTGAAGTTCCAATTGAGTTCAAAAAGTTTCTTCTGGATCTAAAAATCAAACAAAGTTTTATTTTATTAATTTATTTTCACATTACAAGATTTGGGAAAATCTTGGGATGTGACATCTGTTTTCTTGAAAGAGTTGGAAAATGATCTCAAAATATATATGCATGCATGAATGATATGCAATCTTTGAAATCATGATTTTAGGGATGTTACAAATCTAACCCTCTTAAGGTGAATCTCGCCCTCGAGATTCGGATTGGCTAGCAAATAGGTGAGGGTGATCTTTCCGAAGATCATCTTCTCTTTCCCATGTTGCTTCCTCTTCGGGATGATGATTCCACTACACTTTGCAAAACCTGATAGTCTTGGTCCGTGTGATTCTTTCTGCAGTCTCAAGAATCTTGGAAGGTTTCTCTTCATAGGTGAGATCACTCTCCAACTGAACCTCCTCCAAAGGTATGGTATCCTTCAAAGAAGGTTCTTCCATTTCTGGATGACATTTCTTAAGTTGACTCACATGAAACACATTATGGACGGCTGATAAAGACTCTGGCAGTTCAATTTCATAGGCAACTTCCCCTTTACGACTCAGAATCTTGAATGGTCCAACATATCTTGGGGCCAACTTTCCTTTGACTCTGAACCTCTTCACTCCACGAAGTGGTGACACTCTAAGATAGGCTCTATCACCAACTTCGTAGGTGACTTCTCTATGCTTAGGATCTGCGTAGCTTTTTTGTCAGGACTGTTCTATCTTCAACCTGTCCTTAACCAACTTGACCTTTTCTTCGGCTTCTTTGATAAGAACTGGCCCGAATAAACTTCTTTCTCCCACACCATTCCATAACAATGGGGTGGTACACTTTCTTCCGTAGAGAAACTCAAATGGTGCCATCTCAATGTTGGCTTGATAGCTGTTGTTATACGAAAATTCTGCGTAAGGCAGACTTTCATCCCAACTGGCTCCATAGTCTAGGGCACATGCCCTCAACATGTCTTCGAGAATCTGATTAGTTCTTTCGGTTTGTCCATTAGTTTGAGGATGAAAAGCAGTGCTGAACTCCAACCTTGTCCCCAATGACTCATGTAGATGTCTCCAAAAATGGGAAGTGAATTGAGTTCCCCTATCAGATACAATACTCTTGGGTACTCCATGTATACATACAATTCTACTCATGTAGATTTTGGCTAACTTAGCACTTGTATAGGTTGTCTTCACGGGTATGAAATGAGACACTTTAGTTAGGCGATCCACTACTACCCAAATAGAATCGTATCCTGACCGGGTCCTTGGTAATCCGGTAATGAAATCCATACCATTCTTGTCCCACTTCCAATCAGGAATAGGTAGTGGTTGAAGCAAACCTGCTGGTTTCTGATGTTCCGGTTTCACTCTACTACACACATCACACAATGCAATATGTTCGGAGATGTCCTTCTTGAGATTATTCCACCAAAATCTTTCTTTCATGTCCATGTACATTTTGGTGTTACCCAGATGATTGGAATACGGTGAGTTGTGTGCTTCTTGCAAAATCAGTTTCCGTAGCTCCGGATCTTGTGGAACACAGATACGTTTACCATGCCATAACGTACCCTGTTCGTCTTCATGGAACCCTTTGGCTTTTCCTTTGCCAATCTTTTCTTTAATCTCTTCTATTTCTTTATCAATCTTCTGGGCTTCTTTGATCTTGTCCAACAAAGTGGGTTGAACATCCAAAGACATGAGATGTCCTTCAGGCACAATCTCCAATCTGAGTTCTCTAAATTGGGCACACAAATCATCTGGCAATTCTCCTTTGGTAAGGCCATTCACAAAAACCTTACGACTTAGAGCATCTGCTACAACATTTGCTTTACCGGGGGGTATTTCAAACTTCAGTCATAGTCCTTGATAAGTTCTAGCCATCTTATTTGTCTCATATTAATTTCCTTTTGGGTGAAGATATACTTCAAACTTTTGTGATTTGTGAACACTTCACAACGCTTTCCCAAAAGATAGTGTCTCCATGTTTTGAGTGCATGGACAATAGAGGCTAACTCTAAATCATGAGTAGGATAGTTCACTTCATGAGTTTTGAGTTGTCTCGAGGCATACGCCACAACTTTTCCTTCTTGCATAAGTACTGCACCCAAACCCTGATGAGATGCATCACAATATACTTGGAAATCTTTTTCCAAAACTGGCAGACACAAGACTGGTGCTGTCACAAGTCTCTTCTTCAATTCCTGAAAGCTGAGTTCACAATCTTCTGTCCAAGCAAATTTCTTGTCTTTCTTTAGCAATTTATTCATAGGCTTAGCTACCTTGGAGAAATTTTCAATGAACCTTCTGTAGTAACCTGCTAAGCCAAGGAAACTACGAACTTCCTTTACTGACTTGGGAGATTCCCATTCACATAAATTTGAAACTTTAGGGATCAATCGCTACACCATCCTTTGTCATAACATGTCCAAGAAATCCAACTTCATTCAACCAGAATTCACACTTGCTGAATTTGGCATAAAGTTTATGCTCTCTTAACTTTTCAAGTATTAGACGTAAATGTCCTTCATGCTCTACTTTGCTCTTGTAGTAGAATAAAATGTCATCGATGAAAACGACAACAAACTTGTCAAGGAATTCCATGAACACCTTGTTCATCATATTCACGAAGCATGCTGGAGCATTGGTCAAACCAAATGGCATCACGCTATACTCATATAATCCATACCTTGTGGTGAAAGCGGTCTTAGGTATGTCTTGTTCTCTTATCTTGAGTTGAAAATAACCTGACCGGAGATCAATCTTTGAGAACACACAAGCTCTTTCTAGCTGATCAAACAAGTCATTGATTCTAGGCAAAGTATATTTGTTCTTAATAGTCACCTCATTAAGTGAACGGTAATCTATGCATAACCTTTGACTTCTATCTTTCTTTTCCACGAACAAAACTGGGGCTCCCCAAGATGAAGAACTTGGTTGAATAAATCCTTTCTGCAACTTTTCTCCAAGTTGTTTCTTGAGTTCTTTCAGTTCATCCACTGACATCTTGTATGGTCTCTTTGCTATTGGTCCAGATCCTGGTACCAAATCTATAAGAAACTCCACATCTCTATCTGGTGGCATTCCCGGTAATTCTTCTGGAAACACATCCGAATACTCACTCACAATTGGCACACTGTCTATGCTAACCCCCTTAAGAGAATTTAGCTTACTCCCTTTTGGCTCAAAGTTAGACTTGAATTTAATCCGTTTTCTTTCCGGGGTTGTAAGTGCAACAGTACGATTAGCACAATCTAGTACTCCTTCATACTTAGCCATCCAATCCATTCCCAATATTACGTCCAGTCCTTGGGAATCTAGGATTATCAGACTCACTAGAAATTTATGCTTTCCAAACTCTATTACTAGATCCCGGCATCCAAGACTTACTATCATATCTCCACCCGGAGAACTAACTTTTATTGGACACCCAATGTTTTCAGTTGGAAACCCATTTCTATCAACAAATGCTTTTGATATGAATGAATGCGATGCTCCAGTATCAAAAAGAACAAATGCTGGAATAGAATTGAGTCTGAACTTACCAGCAACAACATCAGGCTCCTCATAGACTTCCTCCACATTGATGTGGTTAACCTATCCCTTCTGAAAAGGGTTGGGCTTGTTGGGTCCTTCAACTTTCTTATCTGGGCATTCATTTGCATAATGCCCCATCTTCTTGCACTTGAATCATTCAACCTGACTAATGTCCTTCTTGACAGGCTGATTTCCACTTCCACTTCCATTACCACTGTGGTGGCTCTTGTATCCACCCTTGTGGTTCTTGTACTTGTCATTGTCATGACTACGGTGATGCTTGTTGTCATGACGGTTGTGGTTGTGGTGCTTGTTGAATTTCCCATGCTTGTGGGATCCTGAGCTTCCACTGTCATCATAATGGGATCGTTTGTGTGACGATCCCGAGCTGTGCTTGTCAGAGTGCTTCCTCTTCCTGCTTTCAACTTGCTTTATTTTGTTCTCCAAAATAGCAGCCTTGTCACAGAGAGACTGATAAGTGGGAACATAGGCCACAGCCAACTGCAGATTCAGCTCATCATTCAACCCTTCGAGGAACTTTTCTTTCCTCTTAGCATCAGTGTCAACTTCATCCGGTGCATATCGCGCCAGATTGTTGAACTCCTCAATATATTCAGCCACGCTGCGGTGGCGCTGCTTCAGGTTATGAAACTCCTTCTTTTTCAGACTCATCACTCCAGATGAGATATGAGCAGTACGAAAGCCATCCTCAAAGATAGCCCATGTCACATCTTCTATGGGAGTGGTGATCTGGAAGTTATCCCACCAAGTGGCGGTTGGTCCTTCCAGCAAATGTGCTGCAAATCTGACCATTTCAGCATCCGTACAGCCCACGGTTACCAAGTCCTTGTTCAGAGAGCGTAGCCAATCATTGGCCACCATGGGATCAGTCGTCCCTAAGAACTTTGCTGGCCTCAATCTCAAGAACCTGGTAAGCATATCAAAACCCGGTGGGTTGTTGTTGTTGTTGTTATTGTTGTTGTTGTTGTTATTGTTGTTGTTTTGGTTCTGGATGAGCGTCGTCATCATCTGCATCAGCTGAGTTTGAGCGGTCATCATTTGCTGCATTTCTGGAGTGATGTTGTTGTTGTTGTTGTTGTTGTTGGGGTTGGGGTTTGCACGACGGGGAGGCATCTGTGGTTTGTTCAATGGAGATAAGAATGAGATACCCATAAATGCTATCATGCACAATACATCACATAACAACACAAAGCATGCAACAATAAGGATAAGATTCAACAACAAGATAACAAGTTCGCAAAGTAAAACACACAAGTAGCAAGCCATCCACATGTCGGATGGTCAAATAACAAGTTCGCAAGCAACAAGTATGATAATAAATGATAAATGAGTAGTCAAATATACTCCTCGGCATCAACCTCCTCCTCGACAAAGGTAAGACCTGTGTTCTCCATCGTGGTCTTGTATTCCTCGACACTAGTGGTCAAGGTCTCTATCTTGGCTTTAAGAGCCCTCTTCTGAGAACGAAGCCTCTCAATCACCGTCTGCTGATGCTCGAGCTCGAAGTCCTTGGACTGCAGTTCTTCAGTCATGTCCCGGATCTTCGTGTTTCTATCCTGGACTCGCTTCTCCTGACTCTTGAACTTCATGTCCTGGCTCTTGAACTTCGCCTCCATCTCCTTGACTATCTCATCTTGCTCCGCGAAGAGCTTGTCCTTCTCGCGAAGCTGCACCTGGAGTTCGTCATTGTTGAGCATGACGTTGGTCCTATCAGTGTCCACGTGCCTAATGAGAGACTCTAAGTCCTGGAGGTATAGACGAATTGGCTCTGCTGTGTCCCTCGAGTCGTCCTTGAAGTCGATGGACTCTCCATCCTCATCACATCTACCTAAGACGTGGAAGTGAGTACCTCTAACCTGTCGGGAGTGTCTCCCTAGAAGACGTCCTATCAGATCCTGCATAACTACCTCAAGGCCTCTCTCCTTGTCATCATGCATGAGCTTGAAGACGATGGCCTCTGTGGTAGGCTCTGTCTGGCGTCCGGGCTGGTTGACCTTGAATCCCCAAAGGTCTTTCCTCTCAAACTTGGTGAGGGGAAGCACCATGATGGTAGGAAGAGGGAGATTGAGCAAAGTAGTAAGCTCAAAAATACGAGGACCAAAGCGGGTAACCTGGAACTCCTCAACAGTGTTGATGGTAACAGTAGGCATCTATTTATAAGATAGAAAAAGTTAGAACAACACAATTCAAGATACAACACAAGGTAAAAAATCACAGAAAAATCCTTGGAAATCATAACACACAAATCATAGAATACATGGATCCATTACAACAACCAAGGTTCAACTTATGTTTAAGCAACGTTTGGAAAAATAAGGTGATAAGTGGTGGTCCAACTAACGAAGTACGTTTACAATCCTATCTCACTGGATCTGTTGGCTAACACAATGTTTCTAGAAGCAATCAATCTATCTTGCTCACATGACTCCATCACTAAGTCTATAATGTCTCCTCTTAAGGTTTGGTTGGTAGCTTCCAACTCTTTGTTATGTTTCTTCTCTTCCTTTATATCATTTTGGAGGTTGAGCATTCTGCACTTGACTCTATCACCAAGTTCTTTGATGGTCTTCCAAGCTGCATCCCTTGCTGATTCAAAGAATGAAGTGTGCACCACTGAATTGGTGAACATGCAGAATCCTTTTTCCTGGTGGTCGTCTTCCTTGTTTTTATACAAGTGAAGTTGCACCCACCAGTATTCCACTCCTTCATCCATCACAGGAAAACCCTTGTACACAGCTGCACCTTGTATCTCTAATGCAACCATGAGGTCCTTGAGAGCCTTGGGGAATTCTGTCTCACACTCCAAAGTCATTGTCATGAGTGGTCCTTTCCTTACGACTTCGTTGATGGAGTTCATCTACAAATAGAGATGAGGAAGAAGATTAGAAAAGTTTACGAGAATAATAGACAAGTGTAGAAGTTGCTGAAATTTTTTCCTTAGTGGTTTCCAATCCTAGGGTTATAATCCTACAGGCAACACAGTGCTCTGATACCATCTGTAAGATCCCTCCTTTATAAAGGAAAAGGATCCCTGTGATTGCAATGCTAGTCCCTGGATCATTGCTAGCATCCACAGTTTAAGATGAAGTACACAGATACAAAGGTATTTATTACAGTCATTCCAGAGATAAACATAGTCTTTACAACTCCAAGGCCACAGGCCTAGTACAAGAGTTTGAATAAGTAAATTAATAAAAGTCTTCATATTCATGTTCCACAGGCAAACATTTTGAGTGTAGACTCATGACACCTAATCCTCATCAGAGTAACCTGCAACATCACAAGTTACAGCCACAGTGGGTCAATACTTTGGAATAGTATTGGCAAGTGATACCTTAGTAAAATTTTAAGTGGACTAAGTACTATATGCAATTTGGCTAAGTGTATCTTGGCTTGCTTTGCTCAAAATAGGTTTTTCCTATTAGTTGAAATCACTAAGTTTTTTTTTGTCAAAACTTTTCCCAAGGATCCACAAATAGACATTGAGGTCCTTCACCCTTGTTCACCCACAAATTTTACTTAGAAATTGGGATGAGGAGATTCTTGATAGCTTCCATGTCTTGATGCTCAAGTTGTCCATTACCAAGGACTTGGCTAAGTACTTAGATTTTTCCATCTGCAGAGGTTGTGCACTTTCCCCACCAGACTTGGTTTCACCAAGACAGGACCTTTCAGAAGCCTTCCCTTAGACTAAATGGACGCGCTCCAACCTATCATTCCCACTACCACCAACTGTCCAAATGGCTAAGTTCTAGCAACTTATGTGATCCAGGCAGAGCCCATATTGCCAAGTGGCTGCACTAGAAGCTTCTTAACACTTGGCCTCTAAAATCTCTTTGTTCCTGGGTGGCTTACCACAAGTGAGATACACAAGGTAAACCATATAAATGGGCCTTGTGTAACCACTCAACATAAACCAATCCATCCATTCCACCCAGGTGTTTCATTAACTTAGTTGTTTTATTAGGCAAAACACAAGTCCAAAGACTTAGAAATGTTTTCATCATAGCATGTATAATTCACCAACCCTTGTTTGCTACTAGCTAGGCTAAGCATGGCATAGATAGTAACTTAACTTAGAAATTCCCTAGCAATTCTACAACTACTAGGATTTCCCAACAAGGCATATAAGCAAAATAATAACATGCAGGACTTAGAAAAATATCTCTAATGCTTAGTATAAAACATGGGATAAAAATATTCATGAAGTACCACTTGCCTTGGTAGTTTGGAGAGTAGTTACACTCTTCACAATCACAATCACTAGCACCAAAATCTACACAAAGAATTGTAGCAACAATTACACACAAAACATATAAAATCAAAAATTTATGCATGCATGCAAGATGATATGTGATGATTTTTAAAACTCAACAAAGCATGAATACAGTACTGATTCAATAACAAGTTAAAACTTGCCAAACAACCATTATTTAAACCCTAAATTATTTCCTAAACATTTCATATACTCAATTTAGTCCTACACAAGTTTCTGCAAATAAAACCTTTTTAACAGTAGAAAAACATTAAACACATTGCATAATCAGAAAGATCTTGCTCTCCTGATTCCAACGGTATAAATTTTGTCAAATTATAACGTGGGGATCAAAAGTTATAGCCCAATCAAATTTGAATAACAATCAGATTCAAATCCAGTTTTAAATCGAAACTCCAGCCACGCGTCTGTTTCTAATTGGCCCATACCGTTTCGCGTTGGATCGCGCTTCTGGGCCGTTGGATCTACTTAACCCGCACGGCTCAGATCTATTCGTAACGGTTCGTTAAGTGAACTAATCCTATGCGTTGGATCTAGATCTGACGGCTACGAATCAAACGACCAAAACATAGCGGCTCTAGCGGCGGCGGCATGGCGCTACAGGTCGCCCAGGAAGGTGGGAGGATGCTCACCAGGTTCGCAGCGACGAGGAGAATCTCAACTTGCCCTTGGTTGGCGAAGAGGCGCTCGGAGTTGTCAGGGATTCCTTGCCGGAGTTCTCAAATGCGTCAGGTACGGATGCTCGTCGACGTTGGCGAAGATACAGATCATGCCAGGTAAAAATGGACAGTGCGTCAGATGCGCGGAGTGATGCTGGTCATGCGAGTGTCAAAGAGAGAGCAAGGCGCGGTCAGAACTAACCAGGAAGGCTTGCCGGAGTTGATGGTGTCGTCTGACTCGTGCTGTCGTCGATGTTGCCGAAGCTCTGAACGATCCTAGCATGCACCAGAGAGGTCAGGAGATGCGCATGGTTGCAGAGATTGTACGGGCAAGACCAAAGGTCAAGGGGCGTGGGGATCTCACCGGAATTTGATGTCGAAGTTCGTCGGTACCGCGGCGGTGTTCGGCGAATTGTGGGCAGCCTGGTGGCGTGGCGTCTGTGCTAGGTGAGGGGAAATGGGCGGCGAGGGGGGGTGGTCTTATAGCCAGAGCGGGGGCGTAAATATCTCGCTGTATCAATGCAATTTAAGCGCGGCACCAGTGCGGGGAAACGGCAGCGGCGAGCTGGTCATCGGCGTTGATTGAGGACGAAGGGTGACGCGGCAGTGAGGGCCCAGCTGTCAGCGAGTGGGTACACGCGCGCGGGTGAGAAACAGAGGGAGAGGGGGAAACCCGGGTGGGCTAAATGGGCTGGTTTCTCTATTGGGATAGAATAGCAGCGCCGGCCCTTTTCCTTTTCTTTATTCCTTTTCTATTTATGTTTGCATTTTCAGAAATCATTTTCAAATGGTTTCAAAAGCCATTTGAATTCAAACCTTTTCAGGATTTTTGTAGGGTGCAACATTCATATTTCTAGGCATAAAAACATGTGGTCTCTCTATTCAAGCTTGGTTCTTTTGAATAGACAAAATAAACAGTGTTGTAGCACTTGATTTGGAAATGTTTTGAAAATGGTTTTGAAACTATATTTTTTCTATGAATTTTTGTCCACACTCCACATTCAATCCAATCAACAAGGAAGCAAACAAAACTTGGTTTAAAACACTTATGCTCTCAATTGAGGATAGTCATTTGATTTATGTTTGCTCACATAAAATAATAGCACTATGTGCTTCTGTTTTCTTGAAAGAGTTGGAAAATGATCTCAAAATATATATGCATGCATGAATGATATGCAATCTTTGAAATCATGATTTTAGGTATGTTACAGTTCATCCTTAGTAGGCACCGTTGCTAAATCTCGTTGTTTCGAAGCACCACGTGATGATCGGGTGTGTTAGATTCTGCGAGTGTATACAATGGGAGCAAGCCAGATTTGCTCATGCGGAAGCTGAGGCTTGATATTGACGAGCCTAGCATGTACAGACATGGTCTCGAAACACGAATTACCAAAAGGTAAAGCATGAGTCGTATACTAGATATGATGAACATGTTGATTGTTCGCCTTTGAAGCTACATCAACTCTCGTGATGATCAGTTTTGATGTGGTGGATTTGGTTCGTGTGATCACTAAAACAATGCGAGGGTTATTGTTTTGAGTGGGAGTTCACCTAGATTAATTTAACTATTAATTAGAACTTAAATTGTCATAAACTTAGTCTAAACTATTGCAAATATGTTGTAGATCAATGGCGGTCCCTACCATCAATTTTAATGTGTTCCTAGAGAAAGAAAAGTTGAAAAACAATGGAAGAAACTTCGCGGATTGGTTCCGCAACTTGAGGATTGTCCTCAATGCTGGTAATTTGACCTATGTCTTTGGATGCACATTGGTGACCCACTGCAATTGATGCTACCGATGAGGTGAAGAATGTTTTCCTCGGAAGAATCAAGATCTACGATTCAGTGTGCTATCTTGTATGGTTTGCAATCAGAGCTTCAGAAAAGGTTTGAGAACTTTTACCCACATGATATTGTCCGTGAACTCAAAATGATATTTGAGGCTCATGCAGAAGTTGAGAGTTATGAGGCTTCTGAAAAGTTCTTTAACTGCAAGATGGAAGAGGGCAGCTCCGTTAGTGAGCATGTGCTTAAGATATCTGGGCACACAAGTAAGCTCCAAAGCTTGGGTATAGTGATTCCTAATGCTTTGGGGATTCATCGTGTCCTACAATCATTACCAGCAAGTTACAAGAATATTGTGATGAACTACAATATGCTAAACATGGACAAGTCGTTGCCTGAACTCTTCTCCATGTTGAAGTATACGGAAGTGGAGATAAATAAAGATCACCAAGTGTTGATGGTCAATAAGACCACCAAATTCAAGAAGCAAGGCAAGTCTAAGAAAAATGGAAACTTCAAGAAGGGCGGTAAGAAAGTTACCGCATCGACGAAGAATACCAAGGTTGGGCCTAAGCCTAATACTGAGTGCTTTTACTGCAAGGGAGAAGGTCACTGGAAGCGGAATTGCCCTAAGTAATTGGCGGATTTGAAGAACGGGAACATCATGAAGAAAGGTATATCCAATATACATGTTATTGATGTGTATCTCACTAGTAGTCGTAGTAGTGCCTGGGTATTTGATGCTGGTTCAGTTGCTCATATTTGTAACTCGAAACAGGTGCTGCAGAATAGATGGAAACTAGCGAAGAACAAGGTGAAGATGCGGGTTGGAAGTGGATCAAAGGTTGATATGATCGCGATCGGCACGCTACCTCTTCATCTACCATCAGGATTAGTTTTATACTTAAATAATTTTTATTTGGTGCCTGCGTTGAGCATGCACATTATATCCGGATCATGTTTATTGCGAGGTGGTTACTTGTTTAAGTCTGAGAATAATGGTTGGTCGATTTATATGAGTAATATGTTTTATGCACATGCACCTTTGATAGATGGTCTATTCGTGTTGAATCTTGATTGTAGTAATACACATATTAATAACATTGAAGATAAACGTTCGAAATTGAGCGATAACTCGACCTATATGTGGCACTATCATCTTGGTCACATTGGAGTGAAGAGTATGAAGAAACTCCATCCCGATGGACTTCTTGAATCACTTGAAAGATGCGAAGCATGTCTGATGGGTAAAATGACTAAGACTCCATTTTCTAGTATGATGGAGCGAGCTACGGACTTATTGGAAATCATACATACCTATGTATGTGGTCCAATGAGTGTAGCATCGCGTGGTGGTTATCGTTATGTTCTTACTTTCACGGATGACTTGAGTAGATATGGATATATCTATTTCATGAAACATAAGTCCGAAAATTTCGAGAAGTTTAAGGAATTTCAAAGTGAAGTGGAGAATCAACGTTACAAGAAGATTAAGTTTCCACGATCTGATCATGGAGGTGAATATCTAAGTTACGAGTTTGGCAAGCATTTGAAGAAATGCGGAATACTTTCACAATTGACACCGCCGGGAACGCCACAACGTAATGGTGTGTCCGAATGTCATAATCAAACTCACTTAGATATGGTTCATTCTATGATGTCACTTACAGATTTACCGCTATTATTTTGGGGTTATGCATTAGAAACAGCCGCATTCACTTTAAATAGGGCACTATCTAAATTCGTTGAAACGACACCGTATGAATTATGGTTTGGCAAGAAACCTAAATTGTCGTTCCTTAAAGTTTGGGGTTCCGAAGCTTATGTAAAGAAGTTACAGCCCGACAAGCTTGAACCCAAAGAGGAAAAATGCGTCTTCATAGGATACCCGAAGGAAACTATTGGGTATACCTTCTATCATAGATCCGAGGGAAAATCTTTGTTGCTAAGAATGGATCCTTTCTAGAGAAGGAGTTTCTCTCGAAAGAAGTGACTGGAAGGAAAGTAGAACTCGATGAGGTTGTTGAACCTTCTCTCAGATTTGAGAGTAGCACAGCACCGGAAGTATTTCCTGTGGCACCTACACCAATAAGAGAGGAAGCTAATTATGTTGATCATGAAACTTCGGTTGAAGTTACTATGGAACCTCGCAGGTCAATAAGAACTCGTACCACTCCTGATTGGTATGATCCCGTTATGAGTGTCATGTTGGTGGACAACACCAACGACCCTGCAACATATGAAGAAGCGATGATGAGCCCATATTCCAATAAATGGCAAGAAGCCTTGAAATCCTAGATTGGATCCATGTACGAAAACCAAGTATGGACTTTGGTGGACTTACCGGATGGCCGGAAGGCCATCGAGATCAAATGGATTTTCAAGAAGAAAACAGATGTTGATGGTAATGTTACTGTCTATAAAGCTCGACTTGTCGCAAAAGGGTTTCGACACATTCAAGGAGTTGACTACGATGAGACTTTCTCACCTATACAGAAGCTAAAGTTCGTAAGGATTTTGTTAGCAATCGCTGCATATTATGATTATGAGATATGTCAGATGGATGTCAAAACGGCGTTCCTCAATGGAGACATTGATGAAGAGTTGTATATGGTACAACCCAAAGGTTTTTTCGATCCTAAAGATGCTAACAATTTATGCAAGCTTCAATGGTCCATTTATGGATTGAAGCAAGCATCCCGAAGTTGGAATAACGTTTTGATAAGGTAATCAAAAGTTTTGGTTTTATACAAACTTATGGAGAAGCTTGTATTTACAATAAAGTGAGTGGGAGCTCTGTAGCATTCCTAGTACTATATGTGGACGACATATTGTTGATTGGGAATGTTGTATACCTTTTTAATAGTGTCAAGGATTATTTGAATAATAGTTTTTCAATGAAAGATCTTGGCGAAGCAGCTTACATATTAGGCATAAAGATTTATAGAGATAGATCGAGACGCCTAAAATCATTGTCAAAGAGTACATATTTATACAGAGTTCTAAAGATGTTTGGAATGGAAGATAGCAAGAAAGGGTTCTTGCCCATGTTTCCCACTACGACCTTGAGTAAAAATTAAAATCCATCTACAGCAGGAGATAGAGAAAGGATGAGTAAGACTCCCTATGCCTCAGCCATAGGATCTATCATGTATGCCATGCTATGTACTAGACCCGACATTGCATATGTTGTTAGTTTAACTAGAAGATATCAAAGTGATCCAGGAGTGGATCATTGGACAGCGGTCAAAAACATCCTTAAGTACTTGAGAAGAACTAAGGATGTGGTTCTTTCTTATGGAGGTGATGAACAACTCGTTGTTAATGGTTACACCGATGCTAGTTGGAACACCGATCCAGATGATTCTAAATCTCAATCTGAATACGTATTTACTTTGAATGGTGCAGCAGTAAGCTGGAGGAGTGCAAAGCAAAGCATTGTGGCGAGATCTTCAACTGAATCAGAATAGATAGCTGCTTCGGAGGCTTCACAAGAGGCGATATGGATGAAGTAGTTCATTACAGAGCTTGGTGTGGTTCCAAGTGCGCTGGACCCAATGTGTATCTACTGTGATAACATGGGCGCCATAGACAATGTGCAAGAACCAAGGTCACACAAGAATCTGAAGCATATCAAGTTGTGTTTTCACGCTATTCGAGAGCATGTCCAAGATGGTGACATAAAGATTTGCAAAGTACACACAGATCTAAATGTGGCGGATCCATTGACTAAACCTCCCCCGAGGGCAAAACATGACCAGCACCAAACCGCCATGGGTGTTTAGTATATTACCATGTAATCTAGAAAAGTTGACTCTAGTGCAAGTGGGATACTATTGGAGATATGCCCTAGAGACAATAATAAAAGTAGTTATTATTATATCTTTGTGTTTATGATAAATGTTTAAATTCAAGCTATAATAGTATTAACCGGAATCATTAATACTTGTGTGATTTGTAAACTAGCTTGTTGGTTAATAGATGATAATGGTTTCTGGGTCATGAACATTGAGATGTTATTAACAACAAGATCGTTGATGGAGCCTGGAAGAGCTTCATCGGGAAACCCCAAGAGCAAGGTGTGATGCAGCACAGTAGAAAGTCTTCCCTCAGTAAGAAACCGAGGTTATCGAACCAATAGGAGGAAGGAAACGTCTCAAAGGTGTTTCAAGCAACGTGGAAACCTGCACAAACAAACTCAAGACTTTGCCCCAACAAACAGTGAGGTTGTCAACCTCACGGGTTGCTATAACAAAGGATTAATTGTATGGTGTTGAAGGTGATGATGGTTTGCGGCAAGTAAACAGTAACAGTGGAAGATGTATCAATGGTAAAGATTGGACCGGGGTCCATAGTTCACTAAGGTGTTCTCCTTAGATAAACAAACATGGCATGCTGGGTAAACAAATTACAGCAGGGCAATTGACAGGACTGAGCAAGGCATAACAATGCAATACTAGAAAAAAAGATCCTATGAGATTCGATTGGCTAATACAACAATATACATAGACCGTAATCCAACTGCATCTATGACTAGAAGTCCACCTTTAGGTTATCATCCGAACCCCCTCCAGTATTAAGTTGCAAGCAACAGACAACTACTTTAAGCAAAGTGTGTAAGGTAAACAGTCCACATGTTCTATGAACAAGAGACCGTTGTTTTCTCCCTAGTAGCAACAACACATCTACAACCGAAGAGATTTCTGTCACTTCCCTTCGAAACTAGAGGCATGAACCCACTATCGAGCATAAATACTCCCTCTTGGATTCACTAGCAACTACTTGGCCAACATAACCACTAGCAACGGAGAGCATGCAAGATCACAAACAACACAGACATGATAGAATCATAAAGATAAAACCATTAATCAAACCAACATAATAATCTAAATATCCATCGGATCCCCGCAAACTCAACATGCATCATTACAAATAGATGAGATCTTGATCATGAACGGAGCTCACAAGATCTAGACATGAAAGCACAAGGAGGAGATACAACCATCTAGCTACTACATGGACCTGTATTCCAAGGTGGAACTACTCACGCTTCATACCAGAGGCTGGCATGATGAAGAAGAAGGCCTCCGGGATGATCTCCCCTCCGGTAGGGTGCGAAGAGCTTCAGATCCCCCCGGATCTAGGGACAATGGTGGCGGCGGCAGCAGATGGTTTCGTGGAATTTTGATCGGGTACTTAGGGTTTAGGCGTCGGGGGCTTCTTATAGGCGAAGAGGCGAGGCAACGGGGCCACCAGGGCAGCTGCCCCCCCAGGCGCGGCTAGGGCTAGCTCGCGCCGCCAGGGGGTGTGGCCCCCTGGTGAGTCTCCTCCGTCTCGTACTCTGGCTTCGTGTTCCCCACGGAAAAATATTGACTTCGGCTTTGTCCCGTCCAATTCTGAGAATATTGATTTTCTGCCTTTCTAGAACCAAAAACAGAAGAAAACAGATAAATGGCACTGTGGCATCTTGTTAATAGGTTAGTACCAGAAAACATATAAAAAGACCTCAAAGTGTGGACAAAGCAAAGTAGATACTAAACAAGCATGGAACATCAAAAATTATAGATACGTTTCCGACGTATCAAGCATCCCCAAGCTTAACTCCTGATCGTCCTCGAGTAGGTAAGTGATAAAAGAATAATTTTTGAGGTGACATGCACCATCAAAACCAAGATCAAACCATTTGCAAGCATTGAAAGCTGGGATCAAAGAACTCTAAACATGTGAATGAAAGATGGAGTTCTAACAATAAGACAAAGTAACTATGCATGCAACATGAAAGGCTACAAACAAAGATCATGAATAACATGCATTGAAAAACGTTTGTTTGTTTTACATACAGAAAACATAGCATAGTGGCATTCAGCTTGTCCCTCATAGAGTAGCAAATAGATGCATAGGACACCTTCAAAGTTCATAAGAGTGACTAGATACACATATCACAACAACAAGTAATATCAACAATATGCATCAATCAATAAGTTTTGGGACACTGCACATAGAACTAAGAATGGCAACTCTCTGTACACCTGAAATTTTTTCCTTCATACAAAACTTCACACAATCTTCATTAGCAACATTAGTGTATTCAAAAGATAATATACCCTTTGGGTTTAGCTTTAGAACAGCAAAACTTTTCACTAAAAACACAATCTACTGCAGAAATTCCTTCAAAAATCTCAATTTCCCAAAAAGAACCCAAAAAGGAATCAATAAGAAGCAAATGCATATGATGGCAGAAATCTGTCAAAACAGACCAGCAGGTAGAAACCGATTTTTTTGAAGACCTTATGTTGCTCAAATAAAATTAGATAACATACTGGATGATTTATTCGTAAATTTTCAGCTCAATACGACTTACAGAGACTCCTCACTAATTTTTATGGTGGAGGACAAAAATCTGTTTCGGGACAGCAACTCCCCAAATCTTACTTCCCTCTCATTAGAACAAAAAGGATAAGGAGAGGTCATTAATGAAGTAATAACTTCCAAGACTCAAGGAAACTCTTGGTTTATCTCCCAACAAAAGTACTTTTCTTTAACGCCTTTAAGTTAGGCACAAGAAGCAAGAAATCAAGTATTTTCAAATGAGGAAGCATTAACATCAAACCTTGCTTTCAAAGGAGGAGCAAAAAGCAACTTCTCTCTCCTCATAGGGAAGTGTTCAATAACTTTCTTGAATGGAAATTGATATTTAATGGTGCTTTCTTTCATATAAATGATGGCACCAACAGTTCTAAGAAAAGGTCTTCCCAAAGTGATAGGACAAGAAGCATTGTATTCAATATCCAAAACATAGAAATCAACAGGGACATAAGAATTGTTAACCATAATGAGAACATCATTAATACTCCCCATGAGTTTCTTTTTAGCATTATCATTAAGTGGGACATCCAAATAACAATCTTCCAAAGGTGGCAAATCAAGCATAACAATGCAATACTAGACAAAAAGATCCTATGAGATTCGATTGGCAATACAAACATATACATAGACCGCCATCCAACTGCATCTATGACTAGAAGTCCACCTTCAGGTTATCATCTGAACCCCCTCCAGTATTAGTTGCAAGGAACAGACAACTGCTTTAAGCAAAGTATGTAAGGTAAACAATCCACTTGTTCCATGAACAAGTGACCGTTGTTTTCTCCCTAGTGGCAACAGCACATCTACAACCGTAGAGATTTTTTCACTTCCCTTGATTAAGTAGAGGCATGAACCCGCTATCGAGCATAAATACCCCCTCTTGGAGTCACTAGCAACTACTTGTCCAAGATAGCTACTAACAACGGAGAGCATGCAAGATCACAAACAACACAGACATGATAGAATAAATAAGACAAAACCATTAATCAATCTGACATAGTAATCTCAATATCCATCGGATCCCCACAAACACAACATGCATGATTACAAATAGATGAGATCTTGATCATGAACGGAGCTCACAAGATCTAGACATGAAAGCACAAGGAGGAGATACAACCATCTAGCTACAACATGGACCCGTAGTCCAACGTGGAACTACTGATGCTTCATGCTGGAGGCTGGTATGATGAAGAAGAAGGCCACCGGGATGATCTCCCCTCTAGCAGGGGCCTGTAAGTGCTTCAGATCCCCCCGATCTAGGGACGATGGTGGTGGCGGCTACAGACGGTTTCGTGGAATTTTGATCACGTACTTAGTGTTTAGGCGTTGGGGGCTTCTTATAGGCGAAGAGGCGAGGCAAGGGGGCCACCAGGACGGCTACACCTCCACCCCCACCCCCACCCCCCAGGCGCTGCTAGGGCTAGCCCGCATCGCCAGGGGGCATGGCCCCCTGGTGAGTCTCCTCCGTATCATACTCTGGCTTTGTGTTTCCCACGGCAAAATATTGAATTTGGATTTTTTTTCCCATCCAATTCCGAGAATATTGATTTTCTGCCTTTTTGGAACCAAAAACAGAAGAAAACAGGCAACTGACACTATGGCATCTTGTTAATAGGATAGTACCAGAAAACATATAAAAACACCTCAAAGTGTGGACAAATCAAAGCAAAGTAGATACTAAACAAGCATGGAACATCAAAAATTATAGATACGTTTCCGACGTATCAATCATATCATTAGGAGAATGGTATGATGGACATACTCCTATAGATAAGCGTAGCATAAAGATCAAGTCATTTAAATAGTTCGTTTGCTATAAGCTTTTTGATACATAGTAACCTAATTCCTTCGACCATGAGATCATGCTAATCACCATCACCGGAAGAATTCTTTGATGACATCAAACACCACACCGTAACTGGGTGGCTATAAAGGTGGCATTGAGTTTTTGGAAAGTATGTGTTGAGGCACATGGATCAAGACTGTGATTTGTCCATCCATATGACGGATAGATATACTCTGGGCCCTCTTAGTGGAATGTCATCCAATTAGCTTGCAAGCATGTGACTGGCTCACAAGGGATCACATATCACGAGAACGAGAAAAGAGTACTTATCGGTAACGAGGTTGAACTAGGTATGCAGAGATACCAATGATCAGACCTCGGATAAGTAAACAATCGTGAGATAAAGGTAAATTGTTATCGTATGTAAGTGGTTCATTCGATCGCAAAGTAATTGTAGAAATATGTGGGAGCCATATGAATTTATAAATTCCTCTATTGGTTATTGATCGGAGAAGAGTCTCGGTCATGTCTGCATAATTCACGAACCGTAGGGAGACACACTTAAGGATTCGATGTTGTTTAGTAGATATGGAATGTAAGTAGGGAGACTGAATGTTGTTCGGAGTCTCGGATGGGATCCAGGATATCACGAGGAGATCCGGAATGGTCCAGATAATAAGATTCATATAAGGAAAGTCCAATTCCGGATTTCGGGAATGATTCCGGTGTTTTCACCGGAATGATCTAGAAGGGTCTAGAAGGTTCACCGGACTGGAAGGGGAAGGGTACATGAATGTGTCATGAGTAAGTGGAATGATTTGCATCGTGTCCTATGTCACTTGGTTGGGCACTTTTAAAAAAAAATTTAGCTCCAAATTGAAAGGTAATAGGCAAGTTTGAAAAGTCAAACTGGGACAATGTATCATGGTGGAGGAAGGAAAGATTCCTTCTTTCCCTCCACCACAATCCAACTAGGAGAGGGAGTTGGGGAACCGCCTCGCGCCGCCACCAGTTCGTCGCCAATGTCCTAGCCGCCGACGACTCCAACTCCTCCTCTTCGGACCTCTAAACCATAGATCGTCGGAAACCCTAATTCTCCACCATAACCCGCTCTGGCTTAGGCGAAGCCCTGCAGGATATTCCTTCTACTTCCAACACCACGCCGTCATGCTTTCGGAATCACGAGGGGAGAACTACAAACTCCGCTGCCTGTTGAAACAGGGAGAGGAAGGTCGTCATCGAAAATCGAACGGTGGATCGATCATGAAGCCGCTTTAACGCAACGCCGGAAGGATCGTCTACATGATCTTGAGATCGGCAAGTGTATAACTACATCACCCACAAGAATCTGCTCTCGTTAACCGCTTTGGAATCTTCGAGGGTGAGTACTCTAATCGACTCGTTGCTACAATCTAGTAGATAGATCTTGGCTTGTTTGTTGTCATGCGGTAGAAATTTTTTGTTTTCCATGCTATGAACCCCTACAGGACGATGATTGGAATTTGCCCCAAAAGATTGTAGGGTGACACATATTTGTTGGTGTCATTTTTTATGGATGGGTTAGTGAACCTGAGGCAGCTACACAGACAATATAGTTTGTGATGTTGGTACTTTGGTTCCCCAACTTCATCTCTAAAAAATTATGAGACCCCTGTGAACTATATGATACTTGAATTGTTTCTTCTATATATTATTGTGGACAATGATTGAAATTTTCCCCAAAAGAGAGGCGGTACACATTGGTGTCAAATTTTTCCAGGGATGAGTTAGCGAACCCGGGGCAATATACAAGAAAAATAGGTTGTGCACTGGGTACTTGGTTCGCCAACTCCATCTCAGAAAAAATTATGAGACCCCTGATTTATTCTCATATGAACTATATGATCTTTGAATTGTTTCTGATATATATATTATTGTGGCCAATGATTGAAATTCGCCCCAAAAGATAGGCAGTACACATTGGTGTCAAAAAATTTTAGGGATGAGTTAGCGAACCCGAGGCAATGTACAAGAACAATAAGTTTTGCAATGGGTACTTGGTTCACTGATGGCGCCCAATACTTGTCGTGGAACGCTTCGTTGGAAACCCCAAGAGCAAGGTACGAAGCAGCATAGCAGCAAGTTTCCCTCAGTAACAAACCGAGGTTATCGAACCAGTAGGAGGAAGGAAACATCACACAGGTGTTGCTGGCAACGTGGAGACCTGCACAACACAAACTCAAGACTTTGCCCCAATGATTCAGTGAGGTTGTCAAGCTCACCGGTTTGTTGTAAACAAAGGATTAAATGTATGGTGTGGAAGATAATGGTTTGCAGTAAGTAAATAGGTAACAGTGGAAGATGTATCAATGGTAAAGATTGGACCAGGGTCCATAGTTCACTAGAGGTGCTCTCCTTAAATAAACAACATGGCATGAAGGGTAAAAAATTTACAGCGGGGCAATTGACAGGAACTGAGCAAGGCATAACAATGCAATTACTAGCTAGAAAGATCCTATGAGGTTGATTGGGCAATACAACATTATACATAGACTGTAATCCAACTGCATCTATGAATAGAAGTCCACCTTTAGGTTATCATCCGAACCCCCTCCAGTATTAAGTTGCAAGCAACAGATAACTGCTTTAAGCAAAGTGTGTAAGGTAAACAGTCCACATGTTCCATGAACAAGAGACCGTTGTTTTCTCCCTAGTAGCAACAAAGACATCTACAAATCAAGAGATTTCTATCACTTCCCTTGGAAACTAGAGGCATGAACCCACTATCGAGCATAAATACTCCCTCTTGGAGTCACTAGCAACTACTTGGCCAAGATAACCACTAGCAACGGAGAGCATGCAAGATCACAAACAACACAGACATGATAGAATCATAAAGATAAAACCATTAATCAAACCAACATAATAATCTCAATATCCATCAAATCCCTGCAAACACAACATGCATGATTACAAATAGATTAGATCTTGATCATGAATGGAGCTCACAAGATCTATACATGAAAGCACAAAGGAGGAGATAGAACCATCTAGCTACTACATGGACCCATAGTCCAAGGTGGAACTACTCACAAATCATACCGGAGAGAAGGCCTCCGGGATGATCTCCCCTCCGCCAGGGTGCCGGAAGAACTTCAGATCCCCTCCCCCGATCTAGGGACGATGGTGGCGGCAGCTACACACGATTTCATGGATTTCTGATTGGGTACTGAGAGTTTCTGCATCGGAGGCTTCTTATAGGCGAAGGGGCGAGACCGGGAGGTGACCAGGGCCGCCAAACCCTAGCCAGGCATGGGTCCACCGGACCCCGCGCCTGGGATGGGTCTAGCCCCCCTGGCCAGCCCCTCTGGCTCTCCTCTGGACTTCTTGTTCCCCGTGGAAAGTAATTGACTTTAAGGTTTGTCCCGTCCAATTCCGAGAATATTTTTACTAACTTTTTTGAAACCAAAAACACTAGAAAACAGGCATCTGCCACTGTTGCAACTTGTTAATAGGTTAGTACCAGAAAACGTGTAAAAATCACCTCAAAGTGTAGATAAGTAAAGCAAAGTAGATACTAAACAAGCATGGAGCATCAAAAATTATAGATACGTTTCCAACGTATCAGCATCCCCAAGCTTAACTCCTGCTCGTCCTCGAGTAGGTAAGTGATAAAAGAATAATTTTTTGAGGTGACATGCACCCTCAAAATAAAGATCCAACAATTTGCAAACATTGAAAGCTGGGATCAAAGAACTCTAAACATGTGCATGAAAGGTGGAGTTCTAACAGTAGGACATAGTAACTATGCATGCAACATGGCAAGCTACAACAAAGATCATGAATAATATGCATTGAAAAATGTTTGTTTGTTTCACATACAGAAAACATAGCATAGTGGCAATCAGCTTGTCCCTCATAGAGTAGCAATATAGATGCATAGGACGCCTTCAAAGTTCACAAGGGTGACTAGAAAAAAATAGCACAAGAGCAAGTAATAACACAATATGCATCAATTAATAAGTTTTGGAACATTGCACACAGAATGACAACTATGCTCTCTTAATGGTGCCTAAAGGTAGAAGGTGGAGACTCAATAGTGGTGGAAGAAAGACCCTTTTTATAAAGGAAGCAGGGATTACAAGTTTCAAAAAGATCTTCCAAAAATTATGGTACTTGTTAGCTTTCAGCCCCTCATTGCCCCTATCATAAGCATCTTGAAGTGGTTAAGGTTAAAGTGGCAAAGCTGGAGTTATATGCTTGACAAAGTATAAGTTGGCAATCTCAAGTCACTTGACTATGAGGCCTACACCTCATGGATACTCAACTTAGGGCCCAGGCAAGTTCTTGTCACTGTAGGTATTTGCTTATCATTGAGAACCGCCAAAGGGGTACCCCTTGCACATGGTACAGGAGATTTCCCAAAACCAAAAATGACAAGGCAAGTAGACAATGAGCATCTCAGCAATTCTTCTTATGTACCATGGGAATATGGTGCTTTTTTCTATCTTTCCTCTTTTCTCAATGTGTCTCTTTTTTATAAGAAGAATGCTTAATAGATGTCACTATGGTGATGCTGCAAGTTTCCACCATGATTAGGCATGGCTTAGGCTAGCGCCCGTGCTTTCTAACACAGAATACAAACTCCATGAACTTACAAGTTCCCACTTCATTTCACACCGGTAACATCCATAGATAAAAGAGCATGATATCAACGGAGTACAAAAGGTACAAGTGCAATGTTGAAAACATTCCCCGTGACAGCACGGTTCTGCTAATCCCAACTATAAGTGCAAGCATATACAACAAAGTTGCCTCAATGGTTCAAGTTTAGTAGGGGCAAAGAATAAAATGTTCCATCAAGTTCGTGAGGCCTTTAATCACTAAGTTTCCACATAACAAAATAATTTTTAATTGGAAGATAGTTGAAAACAAGAACATACTTGGAATGGTGTAACACACCATGCATAGGAGTTTATAGTGTAAATTTGTAATAACTTGGTTTCTTGGGAGTTGGAAGCATGAGTAAAGCTTACTCATACAAGTGGAGGCTATAAAAAGACTGGGAGCAACCAACTAAGAGAGCAATAATGGCCATAATTATGCAATGCAACAAAGCAAACTAATCAAAGCAAAGAGTGGTACTATAAGTTAAGTACTAAATGATCATAGAGGCTAATGGTGACTTGTCATATTCATAACATGGTGTAAGCATGTGCCAAGTCAACCCAATCAAAACATCAAAGGAGAATACCACAATACTATGCTTTTGCATGCTAAAACAATGCATAATTTCTTCAAGGCACACTAAGCAATCCCAATTGTTTGGAACAAGACATTCTAGAGCAATAATCACTAAGAATAATGCAAAAACAACACCTAGCATGTCATGCTAAAGTCTTAGTCACAGTCAATGCAAGATCCTCTTGCATTTCAAGCAAGAACTTACTACTCCTTTCCAAACACCAAGAAAATTTATTTGCAAAACAACACAGCGAGAGCGGGGGTCCAAACTACTAAAGCAACCTAAACAAAATAAGCAAATAAAACAAAAACTAAGACGCTCCAAGAACAACACAACTATGCATGAAACAATAAAAGTGAAGTGTCTAGACAGACCTGAGCTTTTTATTGATGAAGAAGGGGATGCCTTGGGCATCCCCAAGATTTGACGCTTGTACCTTTTGGATATTTCTTGGGGTAACACCATGGTGGAATACCCAAGCTTGATCTTTTGTCCATCCTTCATCTCATTGCATCATTCTTTCTCTACACCTGAAATTTTTCCTTCATACAAAACTTCACGCACTATTCATTAGCAACATTAGCTTATTCAAAAGATATTAGACCACTGGCAAAGCTTTGGAACAGCAAGGCTTTTAACTAAAAACACAAGATACTGAAGTAAATCCTTCAAATAAACTCAATTTACCTGAAGAGAGCTCAAAAAGGAATCAATAAGAAGCAAATGCAATTAATGGCAGAAATCTATCAAAAAACAGACCAGCAGGTAGAAACGGATTTTTTCGAACATCTTCTGTTGCTCAAATAAAAAATTGTTAAACTAACGAAAGTTATTCAACATACTGGGGGATTTATTCGTAAATTTTAAGCTCAAACCGAGTTACAGAGCCTCCTCGCGGATTTTTTTGGTGGAGGACAGAAATCTGTTTCGAGATAGCAACTCCCCAAATCTTAGTTCCCTCTCATTAGAGGTCATTCTTGGCACAAAAAGCAAACAAAAAGGATAAGGAGAGGTCATTACAGTATTAATAACTTCCAAGACTCAAGTAAACTCTTGGGTTATCTCCCAACAAGTACTTTTCTTTAACGCCTTTAAGTTAGGCACAAGAAGCAAGAAGAATCAAGTATTTTCAAATGAGGAAGCATTAACATTCATACTTGCAAAATCTTCAACTATGAAAGATATCTCATCCAAATGGGTTTTGGAGTATCCTTTCTCATCTCTCTTTGGTCTACTACCTTCATCAAAAATATTTTCAGGGGCAATCCAATCAAAGTTATTTTCAAAGGCTTCATGCATTCCAACAAGCTTATAGGGTATGGGTATATTGAATTCCTCTCTAGGCTTAGTTTTATCAGAAATACCCACAACATCTACACTTGAACCTAGCATATTGAAATGTTCAAAAACCTTTTTGGCCTCCCAAGCAACATCATGGAATTCTTTTGATAAAGTTTCAAGGATGAATTCCCTTTTTTCAACATTCTTCTCTTCTTTTAGTTTTAGGAATAAGAATTGCATGAAGGGGTTAAGGCTAACAAACCTAGCCTCCAACATGTGTACTAAAGAAGCTGAAGCAATTTCATAATTAGGAGCAAGCTCTGCTATAGATTTATCCTCAATATCCTCATGCTTTCTAACATAATTAAAGAATTCTTCAATATTATCTTTCCCAATTATGGAACCACTACCTATTGCAAGATTTTTCAGAGCGAACTGGGGGAGCAACATGATGAGCTAGAGCAAGGTGGCAACTAGAGCAGGAACTATTTTTTGTGTTTTTGAATAAAGCAAGCAAACCAAACTAGACTAATTTTTTTGGGTTTTTTGAAAAGAGGCAAGCAAAATCAATAAAAAGAAACAAAGCAAACTAAAAACAAAGTAAAGAGAAAGGAAGTGAAGGACTCCCATAGTGAAGACGTCCTTAGCCTCCCCGGCAACTACGCCAGAAATTAGCTTGACAGCGCCCAATACTTGTCGTGGAACGCTTCGTTGGAAACACCAAGAGCAAGGTATGAAGCAGCACATCAGCAAGTTTCCCTCAGTAAGAAACCAAGGTTATCGAACCAGTAGGAGGAAGGAAACGTCACACAGGGGTTGCTGGCAACATGGAGACCTGCACAACACAAACTCGAGACTTTGCCCCAACGATTCAGTGAGGTTGTCAAGCTCACCGGTTTGCTGTAACAAAGGATTAAACATATTGTGTGGAAGATAATGGTTTGCAGCAAGTAAATAGGTAACAGTGGGAGATGTATCAATGGTAAAGATTGGACCGGGGTCCATAGTTCACTAGAGGTGCTCTCCTTAAATAAACAACATGGCATGAAGGGTAATCAAATTACAGCGGGGCAATTGACAAGAACTAAGCAAGGCATAACAATGCAATTACTAGCTATAAATATCCTATGAGGTTGATTGGGCAATACAATAGTATACATAGACCGTAATCCAACTGCATCTATGACTAGAAGTCCACCTTCAGGTTATCATCCGAACCCCCTCCAGTATTAAGTTGCAAGCAACAGACAACTGCTTTAAGCAAAGTGTGTAAGGTAAACAGTCCACATGTTCTATGAACAAGAGACCGTTGTTTTCTCCCTAGTAGCAACAACACATCAACAACTGAAGAGATTTCTGTCACTTCCCTTGGAAACTAGAGGCATGAACCCACTATCGAGCATAAATACTCCCTCTTGGATTCACTAGCAACTACTTGGCCAAGATAACCACTAGCAACGGAGAGCATGCAAGATCACAAACAACACAGACATGATAGAATCATAAAGATAAAACCATTAATCAAACCAACATAATAATCTAAATATCCATCGGATCCCCGCAAACTCAACATGCATGATTACAAATAGATTAGATCTTGATCATGAATGGAGCTCACAAGATCTATACATGAAAGCACAAAGGAGGAGATATAACCATCTAGCTACTGCATGGACCCATAGTCCAAGGTGGAACTACTCACAAATCATACCAGAGAGAAGGCCTCCCGAATGATCTCCCCTCCGACAGGGTGCCGGGAAGAACTTCAGATCCCCCCCCCCCCCGATCTCGGGACAATGGTGGCGGTGGCTATAGACAGTTTCGTGGATTTCTTATTGGGTACTGAGAGTTTCTGCATCGGGGGATTCTTATAGGCGAAGGGGCAAGACCGGGAGGCGACCAGGGCCACCAAACCCTAGCCAGCCGTGGGTCCACCTGACCCCGCGCCAGGGGTGGGTCTGGCCCCCCTGGCCAGCCCCTCCGGCTCTCCTCTGGACTTCTTGTTCCCCACGGAAAGTAATTGACTTTGACGTTTGTCCCGTCCAATTCCGAGAATATTTATTTACTATTTTTTCTGAAACCAAAAACAGCAGAAAAGAGGCATCTAGCACTGTTGCAACTTGTTAATAGGTTAGTACCAGAAAACATGTAAAAAGCACCTCAAAGTGTAGACTAGTAAAGCAAAGTAGATACTAAACAAGCATGGAGCATCAAAATTGTAGATATGTTTCCAATGTATCATTTACTTACGCCATCCATGAAGAAACTTATGAGGCTGCAGACTTTGTTCTACATATAACTCTGATCCAATCAATTTAATATTGTCTTACATATGTATGAGCTTTAAGTTATGTTCTTAAAAATCTAAAGGAGGATTCTGATGACGTGTACTCTAGCAAGTACTCCAGGAACAACAAGAGCCGCTACGTGCTGAGGAAGTTGCGACGTGGGCAGATACGTTTCCACCATAGGGGGAGACTGTTTTCCCATTCTGTGGCAGAGTCATCGACTCGGACATCGCAGATTGATCTAGCATTGGTCATCTACCAAAATGGCAAAGTCATTAGTTAGAGGGTTTTGCTCAAAGTCTATTTTAAAATCCATTCAACATTTTATGTGGTGAAAAATATTCTTTTCAAAGCAGAACTTTATGTTTTTCACCAAGTGAGTTGCCCTTGGCAAGGCTTGGTGTTTTGGGTCAGTAAGTTTGGTCCATAACATTTTCCCAAAGTTTTCCTTGAAAAAACATTTCCGTAATAAAATCAATGAGTTTATTTGGCTAGAAAATGGCTAAGTTAAATAATTCAACTTAAATTTCACAAAAATCATTTTTAACATTGTGGGTTGGTTCCTAGGGTCAGTAAGGTCACACAAATCCATTTTGCAAAAAGATTTAATCCTAAAATCAATTTTAACCAATTTTTATTCTCTAAACAAGTACACAAATTTTTCTGTAAATTCAAACAAGCTAACAGATACTATTTTCAAAACTAAGGCCATGGTTGGCTAGGGCTTGTTCTCCTGATTTCATTGATATAAAATTTGCCAAATTTGGACGTGTGGTTTGAAAGTTATAGCAATTACAAATGTGTATTCTAATCAGATCAAAATTCTATTTTAAATCAAATCCTGAACACGTGGCTGCTTCTGATTGGGCAATACCGTTTCATGTGGATCGGCTACTGGGGTGCGTTGGATCTAACTGAAAATGTGTGGCGCAGATCGACGCATACCCCTTCGGTAAGTGGTTCTATTTTATCCATCCGATCGACATCGGACGGCTCCTGCTGCCTGGCCAAGGACTGGCGGTGCTAGGTCGACGGCGAGCGGCGGAACGGCTAGTTGGCGGCGGTGCTAGCGAAACAGAACGCGAAGAAGAGGGGGAGGATGCTCACCAGGCTCGCAATGCAACACTGATGCTCAACTCGCTTGCGGTTTGACAGGGGGCGCTCAGAGGCAGTCGCAATTTCTCGTCGGAGTTGGGAACGGTGACGGACGCGTCAGGTGGTCGTCGGGGACGGCGTTGTGGATTACCTCAAAGCAAAATGACGACACGGTTAGATGCGCAGGAACAAGACCGAGTCGTGTGCGTGAACTAGAAGGCACGGGGTGGTCAGATACTACCTGTGGGCTTCGCCGGAGATGAAGCAGACGGTGGCGACGGTGGCCGTTGTCGAAGGCGAGGTTACAGGGTACCCGCGGTCAAGTTGGATGCACCAGCAGATGCGCCTGAGAGTGGGGATGCTATGAGCTTGGTCGGGGAGGAGAGGGGCGGCGAGTCTTGGCCGGAATTGGCGAGGAGGGTCGTCGGAGTAGCAGCGGTACAGAGGGAAATTGGGGCAGCCTGGAGGCAGAGGGGAGGCGGTGTCTGGGGAAAAACGGAGGAGAGAGCGAGGCGATTAAAAGGGCATGGTCGCGAGGAGGAATTAACGCGGCGTTAAGGCGAATTGATCACGGCATTCATGTGCAGCAACGGCAGCGTCGTCTGGGGGAGGCATGGTCGCGCGAGGAAGAAGAAGGAGGAGGCAGTGTGGGGTCCGCTGGCAGTGAAAGAAAAGAAGAAGGGAGGGTCCGGTTGTCATGGCTTTATGGTGCGGGAATGAGTAGAAAACGCTTCGTCGTGGGAGAGGGGAGCTGGGCTGTTTGAGCTGTTGGGCTGGGCCTTGTTGGGCTGCTGTTATTTTTTTTTTATGTCTAATTCCTTTTCTTTTTCTATTTCTATTTCCTGATTTGTTATTTCAAACAATTATTCAAGCATTCAAATAATTCAACAATTCAAACAATCATTAAACTTTGCATTGTGTTTTTGGTTCTGTTCATCAACATAATCCAACACTTCAAAATAAAATAATATTTTAAATCTTTTTAGGTTCCCTTTATTAATTAAATAAAATGGTCCATGGTTTAATAATAAAACAAGGTTTGGTTTATTTTATAAAATCTTCAATTGCAATCCAAATGCTTTCAAAAACTCAATCAGTAGGTTTTATTTGGAAATAAATTTTATTTGAAAAACCTGTTTAAAATAAAATAATCCTTTTTACATTGAGGTCCATTAATAATAAAATAAAAGGGGCCTTAGTTATATTATCAAATAGGGTTTGATTTTATTAATAAAATCTTTATTTGAAACCTAAATATTCTCAAAACAATTTAGTAGGTTTTATTAGAGGATATAAAATACTTGGAAAACCTATTTAAAACAATTTAATAAGTTTTGATGTTTTAATTAAAATGGTAAAACCTTTTATTTGAATAAATTTTTGATATTAATTCCTTATTACTTTATTTTAAATAAACCTTTGTTTATTTTTATTCAAAACTAAATGTTTTAATTTCCAAGGCTTGGTCAAAGTTTAATTTGGCTTTATTAAATAATCCTTATTTGTAAAACTTCTATTTCATTTGAAAACAAATCTTTTAATTTAAGAGTTTCAAAATAGTATTTTAAATATTTTTATTTTCCTTTAATAAAAGTTTATCATCTTAAATCCCTTTAGGTTTTATTTAATTCAAATGGGTTTGAAGTTCCAATTGAATTCAAAAGTTTCTTCTAGCTCTGAAATTTAAACAAAGTTTTATTTTATTCATTTATTTTCACATTACAAAATTTGGAAAATCTTGGGATGTGACACATAGATGCACCACTGCTTTGTGATGGTGGACTTGCTGGTGCTGGACCGACTAGACTTCATCACGATATTGAGATCGGCAAGTGAACGACTACATCATCCACGAGAATTATCTCATAACGCTTTGTCGGTCTTTGAGGGTAAGTTCTCTGTATATCCACATGTTGCATGTATCTGGATAGATTGATAGTGGCGTATATAGTTCCCATCGTAGGAATTTTTTGTTTTGTATGAAGCAAACCCAACAACAACACCATGGCCTTGGATCTTCATTTGGAGTTGATGGAAAAATTAACTTTTTGCGCCCCTCAAATGGCTAAGTATGGTGCCTACAACTCCTCCATATTGAATCCTCTTGGCTCCTTTTATCCATGATTGTTCATAGCACCTATACCCAAGTCAAAGACAAGGAAAAAGTAATAAAATCCTAATCAAACTACTAATGTGCAAAGTCCATGTCAAAATGAATGAGAACTAGTAATCATACATAATAGGCATAGTTGTAGCTAGATGTAGCATGTAATGAGTGACAATATGAATAATTTAATTAAATATTATTCAATTTTAGACTCATCAACTTATCCAAGCTAGTCTCTTGCTCGTCCCCGAGCAAGATGGTGGCTTATGGATAAAGTCATCATGTTCATGAGGCATGATTCGTTACAATAAATGAGGCAAAAATTGAAACAAAAGTACAATATCAGATGTAGAAGATCGATGCCTGGTATCCTTATTTTCCCTGCAAGCTCAAAGTAAGAAAGAACATATTCATACAAGGCAACACAATCATAGTTATGTCAATCCATAAAATATGAATTAAAACTTCAATGCTCCATGTCAAAAGTGAATGTAGCTTTGAAAGCAAACTTGTGATCCTCCTATTGCGCCTTTTATGTTTTGTATATCCTTGCTTTTGTAAAGTAAGGGCTTTAGAAATTAAGAGTGAGATATCATGTGATAAGAAGCTTAACATTAGAGTGTCTCATTAGAACACCTGTATCAATAGATCAAAACTATCAAACACTATTATTCCATTCATTGTCTTTCAAGAAAATTCATAAAGTACTAATGAGACCATGCCAGGGACTTGTTATGTGGATATTCATTTTTTTTCTTATTTCAAGGATAATTGTCAACAAGGATCGTTGAGTGATTATTTAAAACAATGGTTTTCACAACCTTCGAGAGTACCAATACTATTTCCCATTATGGTGACAAGTGCCACCATGTCGTCAACTCATAGCCGAAATCAGGGGTTGTACAATTGATCGTTCGTAGGCCGACAGAGTTGTTGGCCGTGTTGTCCATGAAAAATGCCAAGCCGAGAGCCACCATCGGAGTCACCTCGCTCGATTGGCTTTCCGAGCCAAGATTACTGGTCGTGCTTTCAACAGCACCCAGTCTCCCTCATCCTCGGACATAGCGACTCAAACGATTAAGTGCGCCGCTTGGGGACTCGTCCACTCAAACCCTCGTGTGCCTTGGGAAAACACCAAGTATGAGAGCACGCCTTGGAGTCGCCAAGAGACTGGTTCCTCGAGCCAAGAGGAGAGACACCCTACACATCTACAGTGTAGTACGTCCTTCCCTACCTTAGGGACCACGTATCGAACGGTTAAGTTCCATGCTTGGGGACTCGTCAACATGAACCCGCACGCTCCCTGGGGAAACATCAAGTATAACATGCCCTTTGGAGTCGCCCCACGACTGGCTCCACGAGCCATGGGAAGTTGACCCAAGCCACTAGAATGGCTCTAACATAAACGACAAGAAATAGTCACACACAACTGAACAATAAAAACGCTCAGAGACTAGCTACCCCCGACGCGACCAAATCGATTATCCAACTTCAGCATGAACACTTAGTCGAAAATAACTCACGTCTACCAAAATGTTTCATTCATCTGATTTACATCAAATCCTTTACAAAAATGCCGACTCGGCACTAACCGTCTAATATATAGGAATTACTAATTCTGCAGGCATCGATGAAGAAGCTTCATCCATTCCCTTGACCCTCTTTTCAGTAGAGAATAAGTTCTAGTCCTCGCAGGGGTAAACCAGTCCACGACCACAAAGGATAACGGGGAATACTAACAGGGCGGGGCAAGAAGAGTTTACCTAACGGTGGGATTTGAGTTCAATCATTTTTTGAGTGGTTCAAATGATCGTTTGGTCATTAGATTTGTATTCACCCCCCCCCCCCATTTGGCCCCTCTCGACAATTGGCAGAGCTACTTGATCCGGTGGTATACTGAGTATGCATCTAGAAAATACAGAAGTTTCGAGCCAGCCATCGACTCAAAGACTTGGTCAATGCGAGGCAAAGCAAAAGGATCCTTCGGACATGCTTTTTTCAAGATGGTGTAATCAACACACATTCTTAATTCTTTGGTTCCCTTTTTGGACACAAGTACAGGATTGGCCACCCATCGGGTGTGAAGAACTTCTCGTATAAAACTATCCTTAAGTAACCTAGCTATCTCTTTGCCAATGGAGTGTATCTTCTCATCCCCTAAGCATCGTAGAGGTTCTTTCACCGGTTTGCATTTAGGATCAATGTTTAAGATGTGCTCGGAAAGTTCCCTAGGTACAACTTTCATGTTGACAGGTTTCCAGGCAAAGATGTCTCTATTCTCACGGAGGAACTCGATGAGCGCGGTTTCCTATTTGGGATCCAGGTTTGTCCCAATGGCGGTGGTCTTGAAGGCATCGCCTACCACAAGTTCCACCGGCTTGGTCTCGATGGCGGCCTTGAAGGCGGGATCAGAGTCAGAAATCTGCTTCTTTGATGCCGGCATCTCTGAGGCATAGACATGACACTAGATCTCTTTGACTCCTTCTTCGTAGAGGACAGCTTCAGCAAAGGCTGCTTCTCCAATTTCACAGTCCCTTGCTTTTGTGAAACTTCCGGCAATAGTGATGACACCATTTGGTCTGGGTATCTTGAGCTTGTTGTAGACAAAACATGGTTTGAACATGAAGGAGTGGAAGATGTCGCGTCTGAATATGACGTGGTACACGCTCTTGAAGGATACCACTTCGAAGGTCATGCGCTCTTGGCGGTAATTGTTGACATCATCAAAGGCGACCGGAAGGGTGATGCACCTAAGAGACCGAGCTTCACGGACAGGAACTACGCCATGAAACATGGTGCTGGTCCACCTTAGGTTAGTCTCCATCAAGTTCATCTTGTGCAGTGTATCGAGGTACATGATGTTGATGCTGCTTCCACTATCCACAAGGCACTTGGTGAAATTGTTGCCATCAATTAGGGGGTTGATGACCATGGCATACTGGTTCTCTGTCTGAACAAGGTCGGGGTGATCCGTCATGTCCCATGTGATTGGAACTTCCGACCAGTGCAGGTACTGGGGAACTAGGGGTAGGGTGGCCATCAGTATCTTTAATGAGGTCTTATGTTCCCGAACAGTTGGGTTGCCAAGGAAAGTGTGGTAGACGGGGGCCTTCTTCTAGAAGGGGTTCTTGTCTTTGCCATCGGCCTTGTCGGCGTTCTTGGGGTCTACGTCCTCGTCCATGTTACATGTATCCTTGGACTCCTCTTCCTTCTTCCCATTGCCCTTGCCTCACGGTCGGTTCTTCTTGCTTTTCTTGTAGTCGGACTTCGAGTCTTCCTTGAGATCGTTGCCAAAATTGCATTGGCGGTTGGTGTGAGTGGATTTTCCATTAGCATCGAGGCGTATGAAACACGGAATTTTGTGGTACTCCTCATATGTCTGGGGAATGCGGGGAGCTGCCGAGGTAGTTTCACTACCGCGCTGCTCCCCACGACCAGCCCTCCAGTCTCAGCCACGCTATCCGTCATCGCCTCTACCTGCGAACATCATGGCGACCATGTCGGAAGCTGGCTTTTCTCCTTGCGGGTTCTTATGCTTATTGTTGTTGTTCCTCTTTTCTTGCGTTGGAATGGCCAATGCCGGCAAGGAGCCGCGAGCATCATCAGCGGAAGTCGCAAACTCACTGGCTAAGGAGATCATCTGATTTTGGTCCACCTTGTGATTGTCTTGCAGGCGCTTTAATTTATGCCGGAGCAAGGTGCCCTTTTCCAATCCATCGATGAAGGTGGCCATAGTGGTCTGATCGTGCATTCCCATGCATCATTTTTTCATATCTAGCCAGCGGGAGAGGTAGGCTCAAGATGACTCGTCCTTTTCCTGGATGCACCGCTGTAGATCGCCGATTGTGCAAGGACGCTTGTATGTACCCTTGAAGTTCTTGGTGAACGCTTCCTGCATGTCCAAGTAGTTGCATATGGAATTCTCTGGAAAGTCGTCAATCCATTGGCGGGCGGTTCCCATCAACATCAGTGGGATGTACTTGATGGTGTGGTTGGGGTTCCCCCTATGATCTCCACCACCTCACTGTAATCCTGCAACCACGTAGCCGGCCTGGAAGTGTAGTCATAGGTCTTGATCATCTTTTCAATCCAGAAACCTGTGGCGTAAGTTGTGGCCCATATCACAGGGCCGAAACAACATGCTCCCAAGTGAAAGGACCATATTTTCCCATGCTATTTTGGTGATGATGACAATCCCACTTGTCATCTAACCGTGTGCTTGAGTTTTAGGAAAAATGCTTTTGATGATTCCTATGAATTGTGTGGATGATCTCTCTGGGATCTCGTGAAGACGGCGGCCTTTAGTTTTTCTATTTCTCTCTTTTTATTGCTTTATATCGTCGTACTATCAAGAGGGGGTCCATCTCGGAAGGCTGTGGGAAATCACTTGTTCTTGCATAAACCTTATATGCACCGCCACAACCATCCTACTCATCTGCGAGAGAGCGAGGTTCTGATTTGCTGGAGTATTTTTTATCTGATCGGAACTTCCGGCCAGGCACCAGAAGTTCCGCTCAGGGCTTTTCTGTGGAAGGATCTAGGACTTTGTTCCGATCCAACTTACGCTGGAAGTTCCGGCCAGCTCCAAGTACCCTCTGTTTGGGTATGATCTATTTGCCGGAACTTCCACCGGAAGTTCTGGTCAGGAATTTCCGTTGCTTCTTCCAGAGAGTACCTGAGTGGAACTTCCACCCAGCGCCGGAACTTCCGGTCATACAAGTTTTGCGACCCAGATGTTTTGCCCCAAGTTCCGCTTCAAGTTTCGCTCCAAGTTCCGCTCAGAATCAATATACTTCTGTTTGAAGTGTTCTATTTGACGGAACTTGGGCCGGAACTTGCATCGGAAGTTGCACCGGAACTTCCGGTCATTTTGACCGGAACTTCCGGTCAGGCTTTTGGAGCGTGCGTCAACGGGCTGATGACCGTTGAGGCTATGCTGGGCAGAACTTCCGGCCGCTCAATGGATGTTCCGGTGAGGTCGCGGAGGTCCAACGGTTCAGTTTGGAGGGAGCCTATTTAAGGCGTCCTCCTTCTTCATCCTACCTAACTCTTCAATTTTCTCTCTCGTCCATTAATACTCGAGCTTCACCTCACTAGATATCTCTCCCTAGCCACTCAAATCACTTGATCTTTTGAGAGGTGATGTAACATCCCTAAAATCATGTTTCATACTCATGCATATCATCCATGCATCCATGATCATTTAGGGTTTCATTTCAAAATCATTTAAAAAACAAGAGCACATATTGCTCATTATTTTATGTATGAATACTTTAGCCTTTGGGCTACTTGCTAATGAGTAAGGTGCAAATATTCATTCAGTAGTGTTTTGAATTCAAACAAAAGTGATTTCAAAAGCTTCGTTAAAGTTTCCAAACAAAGTATAAATTAAAACCAAGGTTGTGCCAATTATTATATCACATCATGGCTTGGTTTTGTTCTATTTTTTCAAATGACCCAAGTTGGTTTTTGTAACCAGAAAGGTTTGACACTTATTTGTGTACAAGATTCACTGTACAAAAGTCTAGAGAAGATTTTGTTGGAGATATGCCCTAGAGGCAATAATAAATGTAGTTATTATTATATCTTTGTGTTTATGATAAATGTTTACATTCATGCTATAATAGTATTAACAAGGAAACATTGATACTTGTGTGTTTTGTAAACTTAATTTGAAGTCCCTAGTATAGCCTCTATATATCACTAGCTTGTTGGTTGATAAATGATTGTGGTTTCCCTATCATGAACATTGATATGTTATCAACAACAAGATCATATCGTTAGGAGAATGATATGGTGGACATACTCCTATAGATAAGCGTAGCATAAAGATCAAGTCATTTCAATAGTTCAATTGCTATATGCTTTCTGATACATAGTAACCTAATTCCTTCAACCATCAGATCATGCATATCACCTTTACCAGATGGATGCTTTGATGACATCAAACACCACACCGTAACTGGGTGGCTATAAAGGTGGCATTGAGTGTTCGGAAAGTATTGGTTGAAACACATGGATCAAGAGTGGCATTTGTCCATCATTATGACGGATAGATATACTCTGGGCCCTCTCGGTGGAATGTCATCCAATTAGCTTGCAAGCATGTGACTGGCTCACAAGGGATCACATATCACGGGAACGAGAAAAGAGTACTTATCGGTAACGAGGTTGAACTAGGTATGCAGAGATACCGATGATCATAACCTCGGATAAGTAAACTATCGTGAGACAAAGGGAAATTGGTATCGTATGTAAGTGGTTCATTCGATCGCAAAGTAATCGTAGAAATATGTGGAGCCATATGAATTTCAGATTCCTCTATTGGTTATTGTTCGGAGAAGTGTCTCGATCATGTCCGCATAATTCACGAACCGTAGGGAGACACACTTAAGGATTCGACGTTGTTTGAGTAGTTATGGTATTATGAGAAAGAGACCGAATGTTGTTCGGAGTCTCGGATGGGATCCGGGATATCACGAGGTGATCCGGAATGGTCCGGAGAATAAGATTCATATAAGGAAAGTCTCGCTTTGAGTTCGGGAATGATTCCGGTGTTTTCATCGGGAATGTTCTAGAAGGTTCCGGAATGTCCGGCACTCCGGAGGGGAAGGGGTACATGAATGTGTCATTGCAAGTTGGAATGATTGCATCATGTACTAAGTGTCATCGCTGTTCCAAATAAGGGATTAATTCAAATCCTAATTTGAAAAGTCAAATAGCTAGTTTGAAAAGTCAAATCGCAAAAATTGGAAAGAGGAAAAGAGGAGGAAGTGGGAAACCGAGTTGGGGAGGGAATCCCTCCTCCAACCGGCGGCGCCCCCTCCAAGCCGAGTTGGGGAGGGACTCCCCTTGGCCTCCGGCCCCTCCACCTATATAAGGAGGGGCAGGTCTCCCTCCTAGAGCACACAAGTCCCTCACCTCAAACACTAGAAGCTGCAGCCCACCATAGCCGCCGCCGCCCCCTAGGGTTTTTGTCCTAGCCGCCGACTTGGGGGTCCCCGGAACCCTAGCCGACGTCTCTAGCACTTCCTCCTTGGTGTGTCTAAACCCTAGATCGTCGAGGAGCTCTCTCATACTCCACCATACTCGCTCCGGCTTAAGGCGAAGCCCTGCGAGATCTCCCCTCTACTTCCGGTACCACGCCCGTTGCCGGGAATCACGAGGAGAGTGCTACAACCTCCGCTGCTGCTGGAACAAGGGAGAGGAAGGTCTTCACGAGTACCAAACGTGTGACCGATCATGGAGCCTTACCGAACGCTACGGAAGGATCGCTCACGATCTTGAGATCGGGAAGAGTACGACTACATCACCCACGAGAATCCGCTCTCGTTAAACACTTTGGAATCTTCGAGGGTAAGTTATTCCATCGACTCGTTGCTACAATCTAATAGATATATCTTGGCTTGTTTGTTTGTATGCGATAGAAAATTTTTGTTTTCCATGCTACGAAACCCTACAGTGGTATCAGAGTCGTGTCTATATGTAGATCTGTTGCACGAGTAGAACACAATGGTCATTGTGGGCGTTGATGCTTTTATTGTCGATTGCTTCTTGTGTACTTTGCATCTTGCGGTATGTTGGGATGAAGCGGCCCGGGCTAACCTTACATGACATCGTTCATGAGACTTGCTCCACGCTTGACATGCAACTTGTATTGCATAAGTGGCTTTGCAGGTTCCTGTTTCTCCTACCATAGTTAAGATCCAACTTACAACGGGTGATTAACAATACTAGTATCAATGTTGTGGTTCATGTTCGTAAGTTAGAACGACACTTATTGAAAGCCCCAAACCACGTAAAACATGCAAAGAAAGTAGAGGCGGCTAACTTTGTTTTGCAGGGGTGTGCAGTGATGTGATATGGCCATGATTGTGATTATATTTGATGTATGCAATGTTCCTTATTGTAAGTTGGCAACCGGCAGGAGCCATATGGTTGTCTTTAATTTATGTTAAGACCCGCGTGTCTATTCAAAATAGTTGTAATAGTTAAAGCCGGTGGACGACAACCATGGAGAAGCGTCATTGACCTTGATGCAATGCTGGTGATGATGGAGATCATGTTCGTGCTTGAAGATGGAGAACGGAAGCACAAAGAATAAATGCCATATCATATCACATATTTTGAATTGCATGTGATGTTAATCCTTTATGCATCTTGTATTGCTTAGTAGACGACGGTAGCATTATAAGATGATATCTCATGCACATGAATTTCAAATCATAAAGTGTTCACCCTTAGTTAGCACCGTTGCTAAAGCTTGTTGTTTCGAAGCACCAGGTGATGATCGGGTGTTTTAGATTCTGCAAGTGTATACAACGTGAGCAAGCCAGATTTTCTCATGCGGAAACTAAGGTTTGATCTTGACGAGCCTAGCATGTACAGACATGGTCTCGGAACACGGATCACCGAAAGGTAAAGCATGAATCATATAGTAGATATGATGAACATGACGATTGTTCGCCATTGAAACTATATCAACTCTCGTGATGATCGGTGTTGATGTAGTGGATTTGGTTCGTGTGATCACTAAAACAATGTGAGGGATGTTGTTTTGAGTGGGAGTTCACCTAGATTAACTTTATTATTAATTTAAACTCAATTTGTCATAAACTTAGTCTAAACTATTGCAGATATGTTGTAGATCAATGGCAGCCCCTACCATCAATTTTAATGCGTTCCTAGAGAAAGAAAAGTTGAAAAACAATGGAAGCAATCATGGATTGATTCCGCAATTTGAGGATTGTCCTCACAAATGGTAATTTGACCTATGTCTTTGGATGCACTTGGGTGACCCACCTGCAGCTGATGCTTCCGATGAAGTAAAGAATGTTTACCTCGCTTGGAAAATTCAGTACTCCATAGTTCAGTGTGCTATCTTGTATGGTTTGGAATCGGAGCTTCAAAAAAGGTTTGAGAATTCAGACCCATATGATATTGTTGAGGATCTCAAATTGATCTTTGAGACTCATGCGGCAATTGAAAGTTATGAGGCTTCTGAAAAGTTCTTTAACTGCAAGATGGAAGAGGGCAGCTCCGTCAGTGAGCATGTGCTTAAGATGTCTGGGCACGCAAACAAACTTCAAAGCTTGGGTATAGTGATTCCTAATGCTTTGGGGATTTACCGTGTCCTCCAATCACTACCACCAAGTTACAAGAACTTTGTGATGAACTATAACATGCAGAACATGAACAAGCAGTTGCCAGAACTGTTTGCTATGTTGAAGTCTGCAGAAGTGGAGATCAAGAAAGAGCACCAAGTGTTGTTGGTCAATAAGACCACCAAATTCAAGAAAGGCAAGTCTAAGCAGAAGGGACACTTCAAGAAGGGTGGTAAGAAAGTTACCACGCCGGCGAAGAAGACCAAGGCTGGACCTAAGCCTGAAACTAAGTGCTTTTACTGCAAGGGAGAAGGTCACTGGAAGCGGAATTGCCCAAAGTACTTGGCGGATTTGAAGGACGGCAACATCAAGAAGAAAGGTATATCTGATATACATGTTATTGATGTGTATCTCACTAGTACTCGTAGTAGTGCCTGGGTATTTGATACTGGTTCGGTTGCTCATATTTGTAACTCGAAAGCGGTCTTTGCAGAATAAACGGAAGCTAGCGAAGAACGAGGTGACGATGCGCGTGGGAAACGGATCAAAGGTTGATGTGATCACGGTCGGCACGCTACCCCTTCATCTACCATCGGGATTAGTTTTATACTTAAATAATTGTTATTTGGTGCCTGCGTTGAGCATGAACATTATATCGGGATCTTGTTTATTGCGAGACGGTTACTTGTTTAAGTCAGAGAATAATGGTTGTTCGATTTATATGAGTAATATGTTTTATGCACATGCACCTTTGATAGATGGTTTATTCTTATTGAATCTCGATAGTGGAAATACACATATTAATAACATTGAGGCTAAACGGTTGAAATCAAGCGATAACTCAACCTATATGTGGCACTGTCGTCTTGGTCACATTGGAGTGAAGCGTATGAAGAAACTCCATTTCGATGGACTTCTTGAATCACTTGATTTCGAATCACTTGATAGATGCGAAGCATGTCTGATGGGTAAAATGACTAAGACTCCATTTTCTGGTATGATGGAGCGAGCTACGGACTTATTGGAAATCATACATACCGATGTATGTGGTCCAATGAGTGTAGCATCATGTGGTTATCGTTATGTTCTTACCTTCACGGATGATTTCAGTAGATATGGGTATATCTATTTCATGAAACATAAGTCCGAAACTTTCGAGAAGTTTAAGGAGTTTCAAAGTGAGGTAGAGAATCAACGTAACAAGAAGATTAAATTTCTACGTTCTGATCGTGGAGGTGAATATCTAAGTTACGAGTTTGGCGAGCATTTGAAGAAATGCGGAATACTTTGACAGTTGACACCGCCGGGAACACCACAGCGTAATGGTGTGTCCGAACGTCGTAATTGAACTCTCTTAGATATGGTTCGTTCTATGATGTCACTTACAGATTTACCGCTATCATTTTGGGGTTATGCATTAGAAACAGACGCATTCACTTTAAATAGGGCACCATCTAAATCCGTTGAAACGACACCGTATGAATTATGGTTTGGGAAGAAACCTAGATTGTCGTTCCTTAAAGTTTGGGGTTGCGAAGCCTATGTAAAGAAGTTACAGCCGGATAAGCTTGAACCCAAAGAGGAAAAATGCGTCTTCATAGGATACCCAAAGGAAACTATTGGGTATACCTTCTATCATAGATCCGAAGGCAAAATCTTCGTTGCCAAGAATGGATCCTTTCTAGAGAAGGAATTTCTCTCGAAAGAAGTGACTGGAAGGAAAGTAGAACTCGACGAGGTTGTCGAACCTTCTCTCGAAATTGCGAGTAGCGACACGGAAGAAGTTCTGTGGTGCACCGCAATTAGAGAGGAAGCTAATGATGATGATCATGAAACTTCGGTTGAAGTTGCTACAGAACCTCGGAGGTCAACGAGAACTCGTACCACTCCAGATTGGTATGATCCCATTATGAGTGTCATGTTGGTGGATAACACCGATGACCCCGAGACATATGAGTAAGCGATGATGAGCCCAGATTCCAATAAATGGCAAGAAGCCATGAAATCCGAGATTGGATCCATGTACGAAAACCAAGTATGGACTTTGGTGGACTTACCGGATGGCCGGAAGGCTGTCGAGAACAAATGGATCTTCAAGAAGAAAACAGATGCTGATGGTAATATTACTGTCTATAAAGCTCGACTTGTCGCAAAAGGGTTTCGACAAATTCAAGGAGTTGACTACGATGAGACTTTCTCACCAGTAGCGAAGCTAAAGTCTGTGAGGATTATGTTAGCAATCGCTGCATATTATGATTATGAGATATGGCAGATGGATGTCAAAACAGCATTCCTTAATGGAGATATTGATGAAGAGTTGTATATGATGCAACCCAAAGGTTTTGTCGATCCTAAAGATGCTAACAAGGTATGCAAACTTCAACGGTCCATCTATGGATTGAAGCAAGCATCCCGAAGTTGGAATCAATGTTTTGATAAGGTGATCAAAAGTTTTGGTTTTATACAAACTTACGGAGAAGCTTGTATTTACAAGAAAGTGAGTGGGAGCTCTGTAGCATTCTTAATACTATATGTGGATGACATATTGTCGATTGGGAATGATGTAGACCTTCTTAATAGTGTCAAGGAATATTTGAATAATAGTTTTTCAATGAAGGATCTTGGCGAAGCAGCTTACATATTAGGCATAAAGATTTACAGAGATAGATCGAAACGCCAAATATCATTGTCACAGAGTACATATTTGGACAAAGTTCTAAAGAGGTTTGGAATGGAAGAAAGCAAGAAAGGGTTCTTGCCCATGTTTTATCGACCTTGAGTAAAACTCAAAGTCCGACATCGGCGAGAAGATAGAGAAAGGATGAGTAAGACTCCTATGCCTCGACCATAGGATCTCTAATGTATGCCATGCTATGTACTAGACCCGACATTGCATATCTCGTTAGTTTAACTAGCAGATATCAAAGTGATCCAGGAGTGGATCATTGGACAATGGTCAAAACATCCTTAAGTACTTGAGAAGAACTAAGGATATGGTTCTTTCTTATGGAGGTGATGAACATTTCGTTGTTAATGGTTACACCGATGCTAGTTGGAACACCGATCCGGATGATTCTAAATCACAACTGGATACGTATTTATTTTGAATGGTGCAGCAGTTAAATGGAGGAGTGCAAAGCAAAGCGTTGTGGCGAGATCTTCAACTGAATCGGAATACATGGTCGCTTGGAGGCTTCACAAGCGATATGGATGAAAGAGTTCCTTACAGAGCTGGGTGTGGTTCCTAGTGCGCTGGACCCAATGTCTATCTACCGTGATAACATGGGCGCCATAGCCAATGCGCAAGAACCAAGGTCACACAAGAAGCTGAAGCACATCAAGCTACATTTTCACGCTATTCGAGAACATATCCAAGATGGGGATATAAAGATTTGCAAAGTACACACAGATATGAATGTGGCGGATCCGTTGACTAAACCTCTCCCGAGGGCAAAACATGACCAGCACCAAACTGCCATGGGTGTTCGGTATATTACCATGTAATCTAGATTAGATGACTCTAGTGCAAGTGGGAGATCTGGAGATATGCCCTAGAGGCAATAATAAATGTAGTTATTATTATATCTTTGTGTTTATGATAAATGTTTACATTCATGCTATAATAGTATTAACAAGGAAACATTGATACTTGTGTGGTTTGTAAACTTAATTTGAAGTCCCTAGTATAGCCTCTATACATCACTAGCTTGTTGGTTGATAAATGATTATGGTTTCCCTATCATGAACATTGATATGTTATCAACAACAAGATCATATCGTTAGGAGAATGATATGGTGGACATACTCCTATAGATAAGCGTAGCATAAAGATCAAGTCATTTCAATAGTTCAATTGCTATATGCTTTCTGATACATTGTAACCTAATTCCTTCGACCATCAGATCATGCATATCACCTTTACCAGATGGATGCTTTGATGACATCAAACACCACACCGTAACTGGGTGGCTATAAAGGTGGCATTGAGTGTTCGGAAAGTATTGGTTGAAACACATGGATCAAGAGTGGCATTTGTCCATCCATATGACGGATAGATATACTCTGGGCCCTTCGGTGGAATGTCATCCAATTACCTTGCAAGCATGTGACTGGCTCACAAGGGATCACATATCACGGGAACGAGAAAAGAGTACTTATCGGTAACGAGGTTGAACTAGGTATGCAGAGATACCGATGATCATAACCTCGAATAAGTAAACTATCGTGAGACAAAGGGAAATTGGTATCGTATGTAAGTGGTTCATTCGATCGCAAAGTAATCGTAGAAATATGTGGGAGCCATATGAATTTCCAGATTCCTCTATTGGTTATTGTTCGGAGAAGTGTCTCGATCATGTCCGCATAATTCACGAACCGTAGGGAGACACACTTAAGGATTCGACGTTGTTTGAGTAGTTATGGTATTATGAGAAAGAGACTGAATGTTGTTCGGAGTCTCGGATGGGATCCGGGATATCACGAGGTGATCCGGAATGGTCCGAAGAATAAGATTCATATAAGGAAAGTCCCGTTTCGGAGTTGGGGAATGATTAGGTGTTTTCATCGGGAATGTTCTAGAAGGTTCCTAATGTCCAGACTCGGAGGGAAGGGTACATGAATGTGTCATTGCAAGTTGGAATGATTGCATCATGTACTAAGTGTCATCGCTGTTCCAAATAAGGGATTAATTCAAATCCTAATTTGAAAAGTCAAATAGGTAGTTTGAAAAGTCAAATGGCTAAAATTGGAAAGAGGAAAAGAGGAGGAAGTGGGAAACCGAGTTGAGGGAATCCTCCTCCAACCGTGGCGCCCCTCCAAGCCGAGTTGGGAGGGACTCTCCTACCCTTGGCCGCCGGCCCCTCCACCTATATAAGGAGGGGCAGGGCTCCCTCCTAGAGCACACAAGTCCCTCACCTCAAACCCTAGAAGCTGCAGCCCACCATAGCCGCCGCCGCCCCCTAGGGTTTTTGCCCTAGCCGCCGACTTGGGGGTCCCCGGAACCCTAGCCGCCGGCTCTAGCACTTCCTCCTTGGTGTGTCTAAACCCTAGATCGCCGAGGAGCTCTCTCATACTCCACCATACTCGCTCCGGCCTAAGGTGAAGCCCTGCGAGATCTCCCCTCTACTTCCGGTACCACGCCGTTGTGCTGTCGGAATCACGAGGAGAGTGCTATAACCTCCGCTGCCTGCTGGAACAAGGGAGAGGAAGGTCTTCGTCGAGTACCGAACGTGTGACCGACTGCGGAAGCGCTACCGGAACGCAGCGCCAGAAGGATCGTCTACGCGATCTTGAGATCGCGAAGAGTACGACTACATCACCCACGAGAATCCACTCTCGTTAAACACTTTGGAATCTTCGAGGGTAAGTTATTCCATCGACTCGTTGCTACAATCTAATAGATAGATCTTGGCTTGTTTGTTTGTATGCGATAGAAAATTTTTGTTTTCCATGCTACGAAACCCTACAGATTTGAATTCAAACAGATTTGAAATGGAGTTTGAAAATCCTTTTTGAAAATCAAACAGAAAAGAAAAGGAATAAAAGAGAAAAAATAAGCAAACTGTCAAATCTGGCCCAACCAGCCCAACTAGCCCAAACAGCACCACCCGCTGCGTTCTTTACTCACACCCGCACCCACTAGGTCCCTGACATTCTGGACCCACTCCCTCTCCTTTCCTCTCGCTGACAGCCACGTCCCACACGACCATCGTTGTCTCCACCCAGCGACTGGTTCGTCCCCAAATCACGCCGAGCGTTTCCTGTTTGATTCACGTCGTCAATTCCTGTTCAATGCTGGAGTGATTCATGCCCCCATCTCGCCTACTTAAACCCCCTCTGCCCCCTCTCCATTTTCCCCCAGACCCCGAACACAGAGCGCCCCTAGGCTGCCAGTAATCGCCCTTACACCGCCGCAGACAGAACCCACTCCGGCGACCAAACCCGGTGAGCTCTGTGCGCCCCTTCCTCTCTAGTTCATGCAGACTGCTTCGCAACATCCTTGCGCACCTTCTGACATCCTTGGTTCATCCTGTACTGCCCCAGGTCGTCGACTCCATCAAACATCGCAAGTTCCTGACGCCGTCTCCAACTCCGGCGACAAAATTCGGTGAGCCTCGTGTTCCCCTCTGTTTCTGAATCACACGAGCATGTTCGCCTGCATCTAGCACACCTGCTGATACTTTTTGTTTGGATCCTCGTGCCCCAGAACGTTGCCTTCGACTCCGACAGAGAGCATCCGACGCCGCCAGCAACTCCGACGAGTTCGTGCTGCTGTGTCCGTGCGCCCCTTGTCAAGCCATCGCCATGTTGAGCTTCAGTACATCGCCGCGAGTCTGGTAAGCATCTCCGACGACCCCAAAACCCCCTGTAGTCGCCGCGCCGCCGTGGACAGAGCCGCCGCCGCCAGTCACCACCGCTAGCACCGCCAGAGTTATCGCGGACCGTTAGATCTAGATCCATCGGCTGCGTTAGATTCACTTAACGAAGGGGTACGCGCTAGATCTGGTCGTGCATCTTTATTTAAATCGTGTGGCTCTCGTTGATCGGTCCGCCCGAACCTGTACCAACCAATAGAAACACGCCGCGTGTCTGTTAGTTTGTTTTAAAATTCTGATTTGAATCTATTAGATATTAAAACTTGTATAATTCATAACTTTTGATTCCCACAACAACAACAACAACAACAACGACGACGACGACAACAACAACAACAACAACAACAACAACAACAACAACAACAACAACAACAACAACAACAACAACAACAACAACAACAACAACAACAACAACAACGACGACGACGACGACGACGACGACGACGACGACGACGACGACGACGACGACGACGACGACGACGACGACGACGACGACGACGACGACGACGACGACGACGACGACGACGACGACGACGACGACGACGACGACGACGACGACGACGACGACAACAACAACAACAACAACAACAACAACAACAACAACAACAACAACAACAACAACAACAACAACAACAACAACAACAACAACAACAACAACAACAACAACAACAACAACAACAACAACAACAACAACAACAACAACAACAACAACAACAACAACAACAACAACAACAACAACAACAACAACAACAACAACAACAACAACAACAACAACAACAACAACAACAACAACAACAACAACAACAACAACAACAACAACAACAACAACAACAACAACAACAACAACAACAACAACAACAACAACAACAACAACAACAACAAGGGCATGGCTCAAGGACCCTCAAATGGTCCAACCATCTTGCAAAGTGACAACTTTGTCGGAAAGAACAATCCCTCTTATATTCTTTGCAAGTCCTATGATGGTCATGTATATGCTAGATATGTTGGAACTTCTTACACGCATGATTATCATTGGGCCATTTGGGTGCCGAAGACTCTTGTTACTAACAAAAGGGAACCCATTGCAAAATGGGTACCTAAAACCAAAGCTTGATTTTCTTGTAGGACTATGCTTCCGGTGGATAAAAATGTGTGCTTGATAGTGGTGCCACAAGTCATATGATCGGAAGCAAGTCTATCATGGCGGAGATAAGGCCAAATATTGCCAACACCATGGTATCCTACGGTGATAAAACAAGTTCTCGGGTATTGGGTTTTGGCAAAGTGGTGGTAACCCCGGATATATCCTTGGTTGACGTCATACTTGTCAAAACTCTTGGTTACAATTTACTTTTAGTTTGTGCTCTTGCCCTTATGGGTATTTCTTCCTTCTTTCATGTGTATTCTGTGGTACTCATGTGGAGCAAGTCTCTCAAGGTGGCTTTCGTAGGGTATGTAGAGCATGACTTGTATGTGGTGGACTTTTCGAGACCACCACTCCTCATGCTCTATGTCTCTATGCTAAAACCGACAAGGGCTGGTTGTGGCATCGCCGCCTAGCCCATGTCAACATGAGAACTTTGAAAAGACTTCAGTCCGAGGGCCACATCCTTGGCCTTAACGATGTTTCTTTTGCCAAAGATCCTGGGTGTAGGGCTTGTATTGAAGGAAAGATGCATGAAACTCCTCACAAGGTACTCAATAAAAATCACCACGGAAAGATGTTTGGAGCTTTTTCATATGGACCTCTTTGTCCCTCCTTCTCATGATAGTCTTGGAGGAAAGAAGTATTGTTTGGTTATTGTGGATGATTTCCCAAGATACACTTGGGTGTTATTCTTCAAGTACAAGAGTGAGACTCAACAAACCGTCATTGACTTTGCCAATGAGGTTCAACGGAAACACAATGCAACCATTCTCTCCATTCGAAGTGACAATGGCACCGAGTTCAAGAACTATACCTTGGATGAGTTTCTTAGCGATGAAGGAATCAAGCATCAATACTCCACTCCTTATACCCCTCAACAAAATGGTGTTGCTGGAAGGAAGAATCGCACTTTTATGGATGAGGCTCGGTCTATGTTAGCTGAATTCAAATCTACTTTTGGGCCGAGGCCATATCCACCACTTGTCATGCAACCAACCGGCTCTACCTTCGCAAGAAAAAGAACAAGACCCCTTATGAGATGCTCACCGGGAAAAAGCCAAATGTTAGCTACTTTCGTGTGATTGGTTGCAAGTGTTATATTCTCAAGAAAGGAGTTCATTTGTCCAAGTTTGAATCCAAGGCTCAAGAAGGGATTTTTGTCGGTTACTCAAATCAGTCCCACATTTATAGAGTCTACAACAAAGCCAATGGAAGAGTAGAAGAGACGAGCAATGTGAAGTTTGATGAAAACCATGAGTCCCTTGTTAGGCAAGACGGTGTTTGTGATCTAAGTGATGAAATTCCTCCTAAGGCCATAAGAAGAATGGGTGTGGGTTTCCACCTTCCCATTGAGGATCCCTTGTGGATGAAGGAGAAGGACCAAGATCTACTCAAGTGGAGCCCTCACTCTCACAAGATCATCTTGCCTCTCAAGGACCTACTATTTTGGCACAAGCTCCCTCAAGCTCTTCCGAAGCTCCTCGTGCTCATGACTCTCCAAGCCCCGAAGGTCTAGGTCTTCATCAACAACATCAACCTCCCAAAGATGGGGCTTCTCATCGAGGCACCTCACAAGGTCAAGCTCTTCATCAACATTGATGGTGCTTGACGTGGAGCACTTCGTTGGAAACCCCAAGAGCAAGGTGTGATGAGCACAGTAGAAAGTCTTACCTCAGTAGAGACCGAGGTTATCGAACCAGAAGGAGGAAGGAAATGTCACACGGGTGTTGCTAACAACGCGGAGACCTGCACAACACAAACTCAAGACTTTGCCCCAACGAATCAGTGAGGTTGTCAAGCTCACCGGTTTGTTGTAACAAAGGATTAAATGTATGGTGTGGAAGGTAATGGTTTGCATCAAGTAAACATGTAGCAGTGGAAGATGTATTAACGGTAAAGATTGGACAGGGGTCCATAGTTCACTAGAGGTGCTCTCCTTAGATAAACAACATGGCATGAAGGGTAAACAAATTACAACATGGCATGAAGGGTAAACAAATTACAACATGGCATGAAGGGTAAACAAATTACAACATGGCATGAAGGGTAAACAAATTATAGCAGGGCAATGTAGACAAAGCAAAGTAGATACTAAACAAGCATGGAGCATCAAAAATTATAGATACGTTTCCGACGTATCAAACATCATCAACCTCCCCAAGGCTCTTCCCAAGGTCAAGCTCGTCAAGATCAAGGGCAAGATAATGATAATCAAGGCTCTACTCCAAATGATGACTCTCCCGAAGTGTAAATTGATGAAGATGATCCTCGTGTTCGTGCTTATAGTCAAGGCGAGAACTCAAATGGTGGAAATGACCAAGTGGTTGCCCAAGAATCTCGTGTTGAATCTCAAGCCCGCCGCCAAGCCTATCGTCTCACCAAGCTCGTTAGAGATGGCCATATCCTTGATATTGTTTATGGAGATTTTAATAAAGGTTCCACTACTAGGAGGCAACTAGCCTCCTTTAGCTCTCACCATGCTTTTATCTCTCTTGTGGAACCACAGAAAGTCTTTGAGGCTCTTGAAGATGATGATTGGCTTGACGCTATGAACGAAGAACTTCACAACTTCAAGAGGAACAAAGTATGGACATTGGTTGAGCGGCCCAAAGATTTTCAAAACGTCATCGATACCAAATTGGTTTTCAAGAAAAATTGTGATCCTAATGGAATATTTGTGCGCAATAAGGCAAGGTTAGTTGCCCAAGTATACTCACAAGTTGAGGGCATCGAATACGGTGAGACTTATGCCCCCGTTGCTCACCTTGAATCCATTTGTATGCTTCTTGCTTTTGCTACTCATCATAACTTCAAGTTGCATAAAATGGATGTTAAGAGTGCTTTTCTTAATGGTCCTTTGAAAGAGTTCGTATATGTCAAGCAACCTCTAGGCTTTGTGGATCCACTTTTCCCGAACCATGTCTACAAGCTCAACAAGGCACTCTATGGCCTCAAACAAGCCCCATGTGCGTGGTATGATTGCCTTAGAGAGCTCTTGTTAGACCGTGGCTTCGAAGTGGGCCTCATTGATCCCACTCTTTTTACTAAGAAAGTTGGAGGCCACTTGTTTGTATGCCAAATCTATGTTGATGATATTATGTTTGGGTCTATTAACAAAAAATTTAATGAGGATTTTTCCAAGCTCATGACCAATTGCTTCGAGATGTCCATGATGGGGGAGTTGAAGTTTTTCCTTGGGTTTGAAGTCAAGCAATTGAGGAAAGGGACTTTCATCAAACAAGCCAAATACATCCAAGACATGCTCAAGAAGTTCAAGTTTGATCAAGTCAAAGGTGCCAAGACTCCCATGCCAACTAAGGTTAATCTTGATCTCGATCCCAAGGGGCGATGTGGTTCCCGAAAAGGCAAGAGCGTCGTCGACCATCCTATGATATTCCTCCTGAGATTGATGAAGATGATGTTGAGGTTATGCGTCCATCCACTCAGACTGCCCGTCAAAAGTCTGTTGCTTCTCGTCGTGTCGCTGCTGCTGAGGGAAAGCGGCCTGTTCTTGCCTATCAGAAGGCCACTGCCACTGGACCTGACAAATCCAAGGCCAATATCTCTAAGTGGACTCAGAAGGCCTACTCTACTTTTAGGCATATGGATCCTTACCTTGTTCCTCGTGACCGTCACTGCTTGGATCCTCTCTTCCACAACTGTCATCAAGAACAGATCTTTGCTGAAATTTATGCTACCAAGACAAAGTTTGTCGTTGCTCCTCAGAAATACATCAACGTGGCTCACATGGAAGAAAAGCATGCGTACTTTGGCGAAGCTCTTGACATTTGTAGAAGGTTTGGGCCGATTCCCCTCATGGAGCATCGTCAGAACTATGATGAGAATGTTATTGCTTAGTTCTACACTACTCATCACTTGAATATGAGTTCTTCTACTGAATGGGTTATGAAGTGGATGACTAATCGCGTGCTCCTTACCGCCCAATGGTCCAAGTTTTCTGATCTCCTTGGCTATACCATTCTGCCTGGAAAATGGGAAAATGGATGGCGTGTTCATACCGCTCAAGCTGTTGAACCCGAAGTCTTAGAGCCTCTTTATTTTGAAGGATGGGGCACTTGTGGTTTCGTGAACCATCTTCAGCCAGTTTATGACATCATGCGCATGGTGTACTTGAAAACCATCTCTCCAAAGGCCGGAAACTTTGATCAGTTTCATGCCTATCAAGTTGATCTCATGTATCAGACTTACCTTCGCCGTGACTCTGACAGGAAGCTGGATGTCATGCATTTCCTCTACACTGAGATGTGGCAAGCCATCATAGACAAGCGCTCCTGCCCTTATGCTCCATATGTTCAGACTCTCATCAATCACAAGTGGCTTGAGGTGACTGGTACGCGCTTCTCTGAGGACGCCATCACCATTCATGAGGAGAAGAAGTTGCGTGTGAGCAAACACATAAGGCTCGGTCCCAAGAAGAAAAGGAAGAAGCTCTCCGGAAGGCTCATGCTGAAGCTGGTGGTCCCTCTTCTGCTCATAGTGCCTCTAGTGCTGGTGGTCCTTCTCTTCAGAGGCAGCCATCTTGGGCCAAGAAGCTGCTCGGAAAGGTGAAGAAGACTTTTTGCTTTCTGCACAATCGCGAGTATCAGTCTTATGTCGATCAGCAACACAGTGTTCAGCACTAGAAGTCTATCATATCATCTCTCAACATTCCCTGCTCCCCTGTCACTAGCTCCGTCACTGCTCCCAGGGATGAATCGATTCGTGACAACTGCCATTGGTCTGAGAATGAGTCTGAGGAGGAAGTCACCGGTCCCCCGCCTGAGTGGAACAATGCCTCTTGGGACCCCGAGCCCTCTCCTCCTCCTGTTCATGGTTGGGGTGATTAGAGTGACCTCTTCTACCTTTTTGGTGTCTTGATGCCAAAGGGGGAGAAAGATGTCTATTAGGTTGCTCACGGGATTTGCATGGGCTGAGTCGCGAGCTCGTTCTTGTCTTTGATCTTTTCTAGCTCGTGAACTCTCTAGTTTATTTGTGTGTGCTTGTGGACCTCTTTGTGCTTATGAACCTATTTGTGCTTGTGGACCATGTTTTTTTATGAGACTATGTGGTATGTTATGCTATGTTATGCCTAGTGTTTGGTATTATTGTTGTTGGATTATGGGCATATATATATGGTGGTGGAGCTTTTTTAGTCTCCCTCGATATTTCTTCTATTGTCTCCACCACATTTGGTTGGTGAAACGGTATGATCTCTATCTTATTTTTCCCTTGCACTTGTGTTATCTTTGCAATAGAAAGGGGGAGCCTCCTTGTATGTGTGCTAGTCTTGTCCTTAGAGCATTATCTCTACCTTTCACACATATAGGGGGAGCTTGTTCCATCCATTGCAAAGATTGCTTCTATCTTATGCAAATATTTGGGATTGTCATCAAACACCAAAAAGGGGGAGATTGAAAGGACCATATTTTCCCATGCTATTTTGGTGATGATGACAATCCCACTTGTCATCTAACCGTGTGCTTGAGTTTCAGGCAAAATGCTTTTGATGATTCCTATGAATTGTGTGGATGCTCTCTTTGGGATCTCGTGAAGACGGTGGCCTTTAGTTTTTCTATTTCTCTCTTTTTATTGCTTTAGATTGTCGTACTATCAACAGGGGTCCATCTCAGAAGGCTGTGGGAAATCACCTGTTCTCGCACAAACCTTATATGCACCACCATAGCCATCCTACTCATCTGTGAGAGAGCGAGGTTATGATCTGCTGGAGTATTTTTTTGTCTGGTCGGAACTTTCGGCCAGGCGCCAGAAGTTCCGCGCAGGGATTTTCTGTGGAAGGATCTGGGACTTTGCTCCGATCCAACTTCCGCTGGAAGTTCCGGCCAGCTCCCAGTACCCTCTGTTTGGGTATGATCTATTTGCCAGAAATTCCACCGAAAGTTGCATCGGAAGTTCCAGTCAGGAATTTTCGTTGCTTCTTCCAGAGAGTTCTAGAGCGGAACTTCCGCCCAGCGCTAGAACTTCCGGTCAGACAAGTTTCACAACCCAGATGTTCCGCCCCAAGTTCCGCTCAGAATCAGTATACTTCTGTTTGAAGTGTTCTATTTGACGGAACTTGGGCCGGAACTTGCATCGGAAGTTTCACCGAAACTTCCGGTCAGGCTTTTGGAGCATGCGTCAATGGGCTGATGACCATTGAGGCTATGCTAGGCGGAACTTCTGGCCACTCACCGGAAGTTCCGGTGAGGTCGCAGAGGCTCCAACGGTTCAGTTCGGAGAGAGCCTATTTAAGGCGCCCTCCTTCTTCCTCCTACCTAACTCTTCAATTTTCTCTCTCCTCCATTAATACTCGAGCTTCACCTCACTAGATCTCTCTCCCTAGCCACTCAAATCACTAGATCTCTCTCCCTAGCCACTCAAATCACTTGATCTTTTGAGAGGTGAGGGAGGTGACCTAGATCTACACTTCCACCAAAGAAGATTTGATTTCCCTCACCTATCCTTGGTGGATCTTGTTGCTCTTGGGTTTCTTGAAACCCTAGACGGTGTAGGACATCCTCGGAGCTAAGGGCTTGTGTTGTAAAGGTCCGTGGTGTCATTGAGGGACTCAAATTGACTTGTGGAGCTTCCCCCTCAACCTTGTTGTAAAAGTTTTGGTTGGCGCCTTCAAGGTCACCGGTTAGTGAATTGTGAGGCCTCCTTTGTGGGGAGCTCACCGGAGAAGAAGGTGAGGCCTTTTTGGCGCTCGGGTGACCTTGTGTGTCCCCGACACCTCTCCAACATAGATGTAGCTCCTTTGGGAGTGAACAACGGGAATTACATCTCCATGTCCCCGCTCCGATTATCTCGTTCCCTACCTTTACTTCTTGATCTTTACTGTTCTTGTGGTTGTTGTAAGTTATCTAGCATATAGGTTGTTCACCTAGTTGCACATATAGATAACTTTCTTTCTTGCTAAGCCTAAAAGTGTGAAACAAATTAAAAATTGGTAGTCGCCTATTCCCCCCCCCCCCCCTCCCCTCTAGTCGATTCAAAGTCAGTACTTCCGCCAAGTACTGTCCTTTCCGGGCCTCATGGATCTTATCGAAACGTGAACGTGCATCGTATGGCTCTGGGTTTCCTTTGTTCTTGTTGCCGCCATGGGAAGGGCTGCGTGAGCGACGCGGTCCTCCTCTTCCATGGTGGTTGCTGGGTTGTGACGGTGGTGGAGGTGGTGGTGGGTTAGCCTTCTTGCTGTTACCCTCCTATTGTGTGCATCCCTCCGTCTTTGTTTTCACGAACTTGTCTGAGATCTGACATCGTGAGGATATCTTGTTCTGTGCTTCTTAGGAGTGTTGGATGACAATATGTCGGGTTAGATTCCATCCTTTGGGAGGTGGCCTTCTCCGCTGTTTGACGGCCTTGGCGACTAGGTCGTAGACCTGATCCACAGTTGCGGGTGATCTATCCTATTCTAGTAGAGTCTTGGAAACAGACAAATTGAGGGCGGGCGTAGGCATGACTTTCTTTCCTTCTTTATCGATGTATGTCTTATCTTGTGTCGTCTTTGAAGGTTCCCACCCAAGTTTCGCCATACGCCGGGATCATTGATGACGTGAGCTAGAGCTTTCTTGTTCTTCTGCTGCTTGAGCAGATTCTTGTACTTAGTCTCCATGGCTTTGGCCGCCTTGATTTATTTTTGTGCCTTGGCCACATCTCGATCTAGCTTTGCGCCTTTCTCCATGATGGCATGCGCCTCCTCCAATAGTTGTTGGCGCTTCTCATCAAGCGAAACAACATTCCAGATATGGGCCACGGTCATGGGCTTGACGAGAAAATTTCCATACATCACTCTATCAGTTGGAGTGATTTGGGCGGCCACGGACGTAGATGGCGGTGGCGGCAGATTCGCTGGGTTAGAATTGCTTGGCCCGGTGGCGAGTTCCTGCATCTGTTGTCCTGGGATAGCCGGAGGGGGCATGGCCTTTGCCTGACCATTATCGGCATTGTCGGCTGGTCCCTCCCCGGTGTCCCGTGACTTAGGCGGAGCTGCTCTGGTTTGATCTTCTTCTAAGAAACTCCCGATGGCCACTAGCACCTGATGGGAAGTGACGACCTTGTTGGCTCGCTCCTCGCGGTTGATCTCCTCCTCCATCTCCTTCATGGCAGAGTCGAGCTCTTTCGGGTTGACGTCGATCTCCTCCGAGTCTACGCTGATGTCGATGTAGAGTGCGTCCAAAACAGGGCCGGAGGGTGCGGGAGCCTCTTTGATGGCGGAGGACGATGCTGAGGAAGCGGAGCCATTGGGCGGCGGCAGCGGTGGCGTCGATGGCCTGGGTAAGGCGACGAGACCTGCCTGGGCCTAGTCATCGGCAGCGGCGAAACTGTTAAGAATGTTAACCATCTGCTCGAAAGTGAGGGTCCTAGTGGCATGTTGCCTCCTGAGCGCATGCAGGAGAACTATGCCATGTGTGAGCCCTTCAACGAAGTGGTAGATTGCGTCATTGCTTGGATAGCCATCTAGGTCAGCCTGTATCGGGATCCATCTGGCGAGGTAATCTCGGGGGCTTTCAGCTTCTCTCTAAACGCAACGGGCCAGATCAAAGATGGTCACAACATCAACAAAGTGTGATCGTTGATTTCCAGACGCACGGGTCAAACTCATGGGTGATATTCCACTGTTATATCCTGCCCGGGGGAGGTTTGGATGGGCCTTGAATTTTGCTGATCTAAGATGGCAAACTCTACAGAGAGACTTGACTTTGATCCTTCCGAGAACGTGTCCTGCCCGGGGGCGGTCCGTGCGGGCCTTGATGATCCTCCGACTTCTAGGGAACTAGCGCCCAAGTCGGTTTCGCCGATGAAGAGGTGGATGTCCCCGATTGGGATGATCGAGCAGGGAGTGGGGTTCATCTTCACCGGGATATAAAACTCGTCAAGAGGGACGGGCGGAACATTGCTGGAGAAGAGAACACGGCCAATGGCTACGGTTTCGCCAATTCCCGCGAAGAGCTTGGACCTCGCCCGTTGTAGAGCTTGAAGTGCCTCTTGCCCCATGGTGGGCGCCAACTGTCATGGTATTGCCGACGAGTACTCCATGGAGGGGTCCTCACAAAGCTTGTTTAGAGAGGTGGGGGAAGGAGGCAAGTTGGCGGGTATGAGGTAACACAGCTTACCCAGGTTCAGTTCCCACGATGGTGGAGGAACCCTACTCCTGCTATAAATCACTATAAGGACAATACGCCGAGTTACAGGGATTGGTTCGCTATGTGAGGTGTTGAGTTGTACATGCCCTAAAGGCTCCTAGATGTCCGTCTTATAAGGATGCCAGAACCTAGGGTTACAGGGAGAAGTCCTAGCCGGACAGGTTACACAGTTCTACACAGATACTAACTAGTCTTCGTGTCTTGCACTCCATGACTCCGGGTTGGTCAATGACTACACCATAGCCTTCCTTTATCCGGCATGGGCCTCCCTTCTGGATCCATCTAACTAGGTCGCACAGCAGGCCATGGGCCTTGCTACCAACTATGGGCCACCCGAGTTAGTCGGATGAGAGACATGCAATAGTGATACCCATTTAGCATATCCCAACACTACCATAATCCATCCGCTAGATTACAAGCAACTCGAACCCCATGATGCCTTGGAGTCTGAACTTTTGGCCGCAAATTAAAAACCTCGTGACAGACATGCCTTCTACAACTACCGTCGGGTCAAGTCATTGCGGAAGAAAACATTTCTTGTTGTGTTAAGTGTGTCTCCCTATGGGCCGAGAACTATGTGGACATGATCAAGACTCTCTCCAATCAATAATCATTAGCAGGACCTGGAGATCCATAATGACTCCCACTAGCTCAACGATAATCCAGTGATCGTCTGAACCTTTTTCATAGTAACCAATTCCTTTTACCTCGTGATATTTTACTTGTCCGAGATCCAATCATTTGGTATCATCCATACCTAGTTTGATCTCGTTACTAACAAGTACTCTTTTCTTATTTCCGTGATATAACATTCTTAGTGATCTTATCACTTGCTTGCAAGCTATGTTAATGTGATATCACTGAGAGGGCCCTGAGTATATCTCTGTCATCGAGATGGAAAAAATCCCACTCTTGATCCAAGAGCCTCAACTAACACTTTCTAAGTACCCGGCGACATCTTTATAATCAACCTATTATGGTGTGACGTTTGATGGAATCAAAGTACTCTTCATGTGTAAGTGATTGACATTATCTCATGGTCTAAGTAATAGAATTACTTCGAATGAGATAGCAATATAAACTTGAGGACATGAACATATTACTATACTTTGGGAGAATGTTCATCACATCATTCTACCAATGTTGTGACCTTGTTATTAACAACATCCAGTGTCATGATCAGGAAACCTTGATCATCTATTAATCAACAAGCTAGTGTACATAATGAGAGGCATCACTAGGCACCTTTTCTTTGTTTATTAAACACACATGTATTAACGTTTCTGGTTAATACAATTATAGCATAAGAAATAAACATTTATCATAAATATGGAATAAGATAATAACCACTTTATTATTGCCTCTCGGGCATATCCCTTTCACTTCGGCGTGTGACAGAGCAATTTCGGTGCTCGAAAAGCATATTTGGTGCGCAACAGGGCAAGTGTGGTCCTCGATAAAGCAACTTTGCTACGTGACAGAGCAACTTCTGTCCTTGACAAAAGTAACTTTCGTGCGTGACAAAGCAATTTCGGTCCTCGACAAAGCAACTTTGGTGTGTGATGGGGCAACTTAGATCCTCGAGAAAACAACTTTGGTGCATGACGGGGAAACTTTGATCCTCGACAAACCAACTTCGGTCCTCGATAAAGCAACTTTACTACGCGGTAGAGCAACTTCCGTCATCCACAAAAGCAACTTTGGTGCATGATACAGCAATTTTGGTGCTTCACAAAGCAACTTTGGTGCGTGATAGGGAAAGTTTTGTCCTCTATAAAGCAACTTTTCTATGTGGCAAAACAACTTCCGTCCTTGACAAAAGCAACTTTGGTGTGTGACAGAATTTCGGTTCTCGGAAAATAAACCTTAGTGCATAACAAGGCAACTTTGGTCCTCGACAAAACAAGTTTGGTGCGTCAAGGGGAATTTAGATCCTCCATAAACCAACTTTGGTCCTCAACAAAGAAAGTTTTCTATGAAATACAGTAAGTTCATCATCGACAAAAGCAACTTTGGTGTGTGACAGAGAAATTTCAGTGCTCGATGGAGAAACTTTAGTGCGTGACAGGGAAACTTTTGCCCTCGACAAAGAAAATTTTCTACATGACAAATAAACTTATGTCCTCAACAAAAAACAACTTTGGTGCATGACTGAATTTTGGTTCTTGACAAAGCAACTTTAGTGCTTGAAAAGACAATTTTGGTCCTCGATAAAACAAGTTTGGTGCATGACAGGGAAACTTTGATCCTCCACAAACCAACTTTGGTCCTCGACAAAGCAGCTTTGCTATGCGACAGAGTAACTTCCGTCATCAACAAAAGCAACTTTGGTGTGTGATAGAGCAATTTCGGTGCTCGACAAATGACACGGCAACTTTTGTCCTCGAAAAACTAACTTTGCTATGTGACACAGCAAATTATGACCTTGACAAAAGCTACTTTGGTGCGTGACGGAGCAATTTTGGTACTTGGTAAAGCAACTTTGGTGCGTGACAGGGAAACTTCGGTCCTTCACAAAGTGACTTTGCTATGTTACCAAGCAACTTCTGTCCTCGACAAAAGCAACTTTGGTGTGTGACAAAAAAATTACTGCTCGACAAAAAAACTTTGGTGTGTGACAGGGAAACTTTGGACCTCAACAAAGTGACTTTGTTACATGATAGAGCTGCATCCGTCCTCTACAAAAAGCAATTTTGGTGTGTGACAGAGTAATTCTGGTCATCGACAAATAAACTTTGGTACATAATAGGGCAACTTCGGTCCTTGACAAAACAGGTTTGGTGTGTGACAAGGCAACTTTGATCCTCCACAAACCATCTTTGGTCCTTGACAAATCAACTTTGCTATGTGACAAAGTAACTTCTGGCATCAATAAAAGCAATTTGGTGTGTGACAGAGCAATTTCGGCGTCCGACAAATGACAGGGCAACTTTTGTCCTCGACAAAGCAACTTTGCTATGTGACACAGCAACTTATGTCCTTGACAAAAGCTACTTTGGTATGCGACCGAGCAATTTTTGTACTCAATAAAGCAACTCTGGTGCGTGAGAGGGCAACTTTGGTCCTTGATAAAGCGACTTTGCTACATGACAAAGCACCTTCTGTCCTCAAAAAAAGCAACTTCTGTCCTTGAAAAAAGCTACTTTGGTGCGCGACAAAGCAATTTTTGTACTCGATAAAGCAACTTTGGTGCATGACAATGCAACTTTAGTCCTTGACAAAGAGACTTTGCTACGTAACAAAGCGACTTCTGTCCTGAACAAAAGCAACTTTGGTGCGTGAAAAAGAAATTTTGCTGCTCGACAAAGAAAATTTGGTGCATGACAGGGCAACTTTGGACCTCAACAAAGCGACTTTGTTACATGATAGAGCAGCATCCGTCCTCGACAAAAAGAAATTTTGGTGTGTGACGGAGTAATTTCGGTCATCAACAAATCAACTTTGTGACATAACATGGAAACTTATGTCCTCGACAAAACAACTTTGGTACATGACAGGGTAACTACGATCCTCGACAAACCAACTTCGGTCCATGACAAAGAAACTTTTCTACTCGACAGAGCAATTTACTTCATCAACAAAAACAACTTTAGTGTGTGATAGAGAAATTTTAGTCCTCTACAAAGAAAGTTTGGTGCCTGACGGGGTAAATTTAGTCCTCAACAAAACAAGGTTGGTTCATGGTGAGGCAACTTTGATCCTCGACAAACCAACTTAGGTCCTTGACAAAGCAACTTTTCTATGAGATAGAGCAACTTGTGTCATCGACAAAAACAACTTTTGTGTGTGACAGCCATTTCGGTGCTCGACAAAGAAACTTCAGTGTGTGACAGGGAAAAATTTTCCCTCGAACAAGAAAATTTGCTACGTGACAAATAAACGTCCATTCTTGAAAAAAGCAACTTTGGTGCATGACAAAATTTCGGGTCTTAACAAAGCAACTTAGTGTGTGACAGGACAACTTCGGTCCTCAACAAAACAAGTTTGGTGTGTGACAGGGCAACTTTGATCCTCCACAAACCAACTTGGTCTTCGACAAAGCAACTTTTCTATGCCACAGAGTAACTTCCGTCGTCAACAAAAGCAACTTTGGTGTGTGGCAACAGTTTTGGTTCTCAACAAATGACAGGGAAAATTTTGTCCTCAACAAAGCAACCGTAACACCCCGGCCTCTCCAAACCCAAGGTTGTCACTCCTGGCATCTTAATAGGATCTCTATACTAATCATATAGATCAACACTAGTTTTTTATGCACACTTTATCCTCACTCGTGCGCACCTGGTATCCACTTCTCAGTCGATCACCCATCCTCAAATTCCTCTAGGCCAAGCACGCTTAACCTCAAAGTTCTTTTCAGATAATCTTCTGGAAAAGAAGTTGCAACTTGTTGGTATCGGTATACTATCAATTCTATTAAGCCATGCGTCAGGGTCTCATAGTAACTTTACTACGTGACACAGCAACTTCTGTCCTTGACAAAAGCTACTTTGGTCCGTGACAGAGCAATTTTGGTACTCGGTAAAGAAAATTTGGTGCGTGACATGGAAACTTCGGTTCTTGACAAAGCGAATTTGCTGCATGATAAAGCAACTTTTGTCCTCCACAAAAGCAACTTTGGTGCGTGACAAAGAAATTTTGCTGCTCGACAAACAAACTTTGGTGCATGACATGCCAACTTTGGACCTCACAAAGAGAATTTGTTATATGACAGAGCAGCTTCCGTCCTTGACAAAAATCAACTTTGGTGTGTTACAGAGTAGTTTTGGTCATCGAAAAATCAACTTTGGTGCGTAATAGGGCAACTTTGATCCTCGACAAAATAATTTTGGTGCATGACAGGGGTAACTTTGATCCTCGACAAACCAACTTTGTTCCATGACAAAACAACTTTGCTACTCGACAGAGCAACTTCCTTCATCGACAAAAACAACTTTGGTGTGTGATAGAGAAATTTTGGTGCTCAAGAAAGAAACTGTGCTGCGTGATAGGGCAACTTTTTGCCTCGACAAAGCGACTTTGCTATGTGAGATAGCAACTTCTGTCCTTGACAAAAAACAACTTTGGTGCGGGATAGAGCAATTTCACTCCTTGATAAAGGAACTTTGGTGCATGACGGGGTAACTTCGGTCCTCGACAAAACAAAGGTTGGTCCGTGACGGGGCAACTTTGATCCTCGACAGAACAACTTTGGTCCTCGACAAAGAAACTTTGCTATGAGATAGAGCAACTTCTATCATCAAAAAAAGCAACTTTGGTGCGTGACAGAGCAATTTAGGTGCTCGACAAAGCAACTTTGGTGTGTGATAAGGCAACTTTGGTCCTCGACAAAGCGACTTTACAACGTGATAGAGCAATTTCCTTCCTTGATAAAAGTAACTTTGGTGCGTGACAGAGCAATCTTGGTACTCGATAAAGCAACTTTGGAGCATGACATGACAACTTCGTCCCTCGATAAAGCGACTTGGCTACGTGATAGAGGAACTTCCATCGTCAACAAAATTAACTTTGGTGCGTGACATGGCAATTTGGGACCTCGACAAAGCAACTTTGGTGCGTGATAGGGCAACTTTGGTCCTCGACAAAACAACTTTGGTGCGTGACAAGACAACTTCGATCCTCTACAAACGAACTCTATGCCATATCTTGCTTAAATCTTTTTGCAACTAACCTTGCTTTACACCTATCAATTGTGCCATCAGAACTTTTCTTTATGCAATAAACCCATTTCCAATCAATAATATCTATGTTGGATTTAGGAGGAACAAGGTGACATGCTTTGTTTTTATCAGTGCATCATATACTTCCTACATCGCAATGTATCCATTTGTAGTCATCTAGAGCCTCATGAAAACTGTGAGGTTCCCCTATAGATGTAAAGGCATATCGTATAGTACCACTAGTGTAAATTTTTGGCTTTTTAACCTAGTGCGACGGCTCAGGCACAGGTTGGAGCTCGGGATCGGCTATAGCAGAAGATCCTGAGGAATCTGTTGACCTAGCTGCATGCGGCGCAAAAGATCCTGTGGACCCTGGTATGCTATCGACAGAGATGGAGGGCTGGACATAAGATCAGGGGGAGCGGGAGCGGGAGCCAGATGATGATGTGGCACTGCATGATGGGGTGACCTGCTCATCCTCCGTGTGGTCCTCTAGCGTGGCATAACAAAGCGTGTGCGATGACGTGGGAGAGGATGCGGTGTCTCGGGACCACTGTAGACTAGCGTGGGATCCTAAAACAGATCCGCTGGCGCGTTTTGAGCCTGATTGCTACAGAGAATCTGCCTCGAGATCAGCATCAGCATCGGATTTTTTACCTCAGGGATGATAGCCATTTCTTCACTTTTTCAATGATTTATTCAATGTTTTGTTCAGCATTTTCACCTCTTTCTTGTTGAACCTACACAAGGTCAATCATAGGTACAACATGTTTATGATCATTACTGGTATGTGTCCCCTCATTATGATATAATTGTGGTGGAAAAAGGAGTAGTTCTTTGCGAAGGTGAGAACCAGCATTAGAATGGAGAGAGGCGAACATAAAAACATGTTCATCAAACAAAACATGTTGTGATATGTATACATGTCCAGTAGGAACATAAAGGTATTTAACTCCCTTATGTAAAGGACTGTATCCTAAGAAGACATAGTTTTTGAACGGTAAGCAAGATTGCGTTTATTGTAAGAATGAAGATTAGGCCAACAGGCACAACCAAAAACTCAAATAGAATCATAGTTGGGTTTCACACCAAAAGTTTCTCGGTGGGTTTTACAAAATTGAGGACCTTAGAGGGCAGCAAATTTATGATAGACTTGGCGGTAAGAAAAGTTCCTTCCCAAAATTTCAATGGCATTGATGCATTAGCAAGCAAAGCTAGACCAACTTCAACAATATGACGATGTTTGCGCTTAGTAAAACTATTTTTTAGTGGGCATGGGGACATGGGACATGGTGAGTAATACCCATTTTTTGGAAGAAAGAGTTTAATTTTTCATATTCACCATCCGATCAGTTTGCATGGTAATTATTTGCGACCAAATTTTGTTCAACAAGTTATTGGAAATTGAGAAAGACTTGATAAACATATGAAAGTTTCTCAAGTAAATATATCAATGAAACTTACATAATATAAGTATTTGCCAAAAGAGTGAGGAGCAGGGCTGCATACATAAAAAATTGTTTCAAAGGAACAGCTGATACACTAGTGGAGACATGATAGGGTAATTTATGACTCTTAGCCTGTTGACAAGATTTGCATATGTAAGGACATATAGAATGTGAGAGTTTATTTTTTCTAATAATTTGTTGAACAATAAAATATGAAGGGTACCCTAGACAACAATGTCATGTAGACGATGATGGAGTGGTGGCGATGAAGATTTTCTTGGAAGTCCCCAAGGATGCAGGAACAAGAGGATATAAGCCACCATGATATGGACCTCTAAACATGATTTCCTTTATTTCCAAATCCTTAATCAAGAAGAAGAAGGGATGAAATTCAATAAAGTTATTATAATCAAGAGAAATTTTATGTGTAGACAGTAAACTTTTTTGAGGCATTAGAAACATGAAAAAATATTACGGATTTGAATGGGTTTATGAGGGGTGTGTAAGACTGTATTACCAACATGTGTAATTTTCAAACCTTAGCCATTGGCGGTGTGAGCTTGATCTTGCCACCTGTAATTGTCACGAGCGGTCAACTTGTTGAGCTCGCTCGTGACATTGTGGCACCACAATTCATGTACCAATTTGTGTCAATCCCATAGGCTCCTTTTATTCAATGTCATCATCATCATCATCACGATAAACATATAGCCACCAACATTCATTGGAGGGATGGCCTTCTTTTTTGAAAATTTGGCAGAACACACCTTTCTGCCAGGGCGTTGGTGTTTTGTTGCGTCCACGACCACGGTACCCCTTGGGATGGCGTGGAACATCACGGCGATGTTGATCATAGCCACGATTATCATCATTGTGTTGATCTTATCAAGGACGCTAATATTGATCTTGACGAGGGCGTCGTGGGGGATGTTGTTGCTGCAGAGCCTTGCCTGGACCACTGCCAGCGCTATATGTGTTGAGGCGACGATTGGCTATATTTTCCGAGGAGGTAAAGTACCCCGTTACATGGCCGGTTGAGACAAGCATTTGATTACGGAGATCAAACGCAATCAGCTGAGATCACATGTAATTGAGGATGGTGGAGAGCACGACATTGATCGAGGCGATAAGAGGGTTGTAGTCACCATCAAGGCCATTGAGGGTGTAGTCCTTCAGTTCATCGCCATCCATCTTTTCCCAGCAGATGCATTCTTTGAAGTGAAGCCCTTCATATTGGATAAGAAATAATCATCATTCATCTCTTACTTTTTGGTGTTTGCGAGGGCACCACGCAACATGGAAACCTAGCGTTCGATTGTGTGGCGTAGAGGTTGTTGAGAGCAGATCACACATCTATAGCGTGCTTGATTCTGAGCACTTGGGCGAGTACATCATCAGTCAAGGAATTGATGAGATAGCTCACGATGTTCTACTCCTTAGTGATCCACGCATCACACGCGGGATTGGGCACACGGGTCGGTTTCTTGTTCTCATCTTCAACATACAGTTCTTTAGGTGACGCAGAGTCGGAGCCTTCGAGAAGCCCCATGACACGAGCAATATGTTGGGCATGCAGGACATGCACCTTCCAATAGAGAAATCTCTCCCTGGTTAGTTTTGTCGCGGGCGGCGCTTCGAGGACGCCAGTTGTGGGCGCTATCGAGGATGAAGACGACATGCTGATCTTCGGGGGAGGAAGGGTGGGCTTTGGGTTTTGAGATCGATTGGGAAGGATCAACCGAGTTTTTGTGTTTGGTTTTTTATAGATCATTCGTGATTTCTTGGGTTGTAGATCGGATCACCGATGGCGATGGCAGGGAGATGGGAAGAGGATGGCTCTCGATACCATGTGAACGGAAGGTGAACGATACCCTCTCGGGTCTCGGTTGCGTGTTAATATAGGTGGAAAGAGTCATCCAATGTGCCTTGCATAGGTGGTATATTCGGGTACGTACCGTATACACAGTATCATTCTCCCTCTGTTTAGAAATATAAAACGTTTTAGTTTTGTGAATCCAATGTATTTAAATGTCTTTTAGTATATACGTTCGTAGAGCTTTGGAGTAAACATACACACTATGAAGCATTTAGGTACATTTATTTTATAAAGTTAAAGTGGGTCTGAACAGAGGGACTACGTAATAATACATGTACCAACTGAAACGAAGGGAGTACGTAATAATACACAACTGATAATGTATTAGACTGTTTAGCGTTGTGTTGGGTTGATAGGTTTTGATCTCTGCTTAGCATCCTCAGAGGTTGATGCAACGTTTCTGTGAGCTGTAAGACTAGAAAATAGAAAAAGGTTTATCCCCTTTACGGAAGTTGCAGGTCCAGCATAGTACGAGCGGCTTTGATGCGTGATAGTACGCCGTACATGATCCAACAGAAACCATGGACACGTCACGCTGCCACGAACCCCAGAGAATTGAATCCCCTCTAATTGCTCATTGATCAGGCTAATCAATCCCATGGGCCATCGGTCGACATTATAAACGCCCATCACTCGCCCGCGGACCCGGCGCGCGCGTGTCTCCACTGGCCGCGCGGCGCGCCGTCGCGTCGCTCGCCGGCAGCATGGCGCGCGTCTTGTAACTAATCACCGGAACCTACAGCGATCTGACTCAAAGCCGTACACCGCACCGATCGAACTGTGCGGCTGGTCGCCGGCCGCGGTACGGCCGCCGTGAGATCATGATCGAGGCCGAGACGGGCCAGACAGGACGTGACCACCGGACGGCTAAGCTCTCAGCCGCGCGCGGCAGCACCAGCAAGCGTCACAGCGTCAGAGCTCGTCCCCCAAAAGCCTCCCTAAACCAGTTATGGGACACCGGCGCAAAAAAATCCCGTTACCTCAGCGACTGATCTCGCCATCTGATTTTCACGGCTATGTAATACAAGGCCGGCCGACATGGCCTTTTTTATTCGCTAGACTTTAAGTCACAGTGATTTGCAGCGACATAATCCTCGAGACTATGTGATCGGTTTATCATGTGATCAGCGGTTTATGATTTGAATTTATCAAGTTATTTGGGAACATGTTTGGTGCAACCACTGTGAACATGAGGCTAGCTAGTGTATCTCCACCGGGTAGATCCGACCGTCCGAGCGCATCCGCGCAGACACGCGGGGCAATGCGTAGCGTCCAGCCTATTCGGACTAACGTGTCCGTCTTGTCCTATCTGTTCATAATTGGACAACAGTTACGTCGGCCTAGACGCAGGCGGACCGAGGACATGTCCTACCCGCGCGTGCCACTTGCCCACCCATCAGCCACCGCTTAGCGTGGCAGTGGTTCAGACGCACGCAGAGGCACCGATTCAGACACAACCACGTCATCGATTCAGATGCGCAGTCGGAAAGCTGACTGCGGCAGCATGCGCCATCAATGCCGACGAGACGACATCCTGACTAACGGACGATGCCTGCTTTCCCACGCCGATTTTGATGGCGAAGGAGCGGGAATCTGTGCGTGTTCGCGGGCGAAAGGGCTATTTAACCCTGCGCTTGTCGGTTCTGCACTCCCCACCTCTCGCCATCGCAACCTTAGCAGCCGCCGCCAACGATGAAGACGCCGATATGGCTCAAGAAGGGCATAAACGATCACGAGGCGACCGGTTTTGGCTCTAGCAGCCAGCGCTCCCGCCTGTCGGCCTTCCTCCGTGGCACATCCTAGTATCCGCCACCGCGGGACCGCCCCGTGGAGTACAGGAGCCGCCCCGTGGGGGACTACCCGCCATCGCGGGACTGCCACTGTCGTCGCTACTTTCGCGTGGCGGAGTGCGAGCTCCTTCCGCGGCGACCTGCAACCGTGGTAGGTCTACGACATCCCCACCATCGACTCGGACGACGAGGGCGCCTTCAACCACTCTGACGCCAAGCTCGACAGTGACAACAACGACGGCGAGAAGGACGACGACATCATCATCAAGCAGGAGACGGTGGACCCAGTCGTGGCCGTTGCCGCGACCCTACCCTGGAGTACCGGGAGATCCTGGCGCGGGGCTACGACGAGGACGCCTTCACCAAACATGCCATTGCGACCAGCGCGTGGGACGGGGACACCTTGTGGGGTGGCTACCAAGGGGTCGTCCAGCTCACCGATTTGGTGGCACAGGCAAACGCCTAGCTGTCTCCACCGCCTCCACTGCCGAGATGGACGCCTCGCATCGCTCCGGAGATAGGGATGGAGCTGGCGCACCTCCACCACCATACGGGCCCCCGTCGGCATGGCCTTGTCAGGTGATCGACCCGCCCGCGGCCGCTCTGGCCCTACTATCGCCCAACCTTTGCGTACCGCCGGAGTATATCGACCTCGACCCCTAGATGGATGTGACGGTGCCGGTGCACGAAGATCGATAGATATGGTTTGGGTTAGAGCTAGTTTATTTTTATTTTAAAATTATGAATATAAATTATATATGGATATGAACGAGACTGTTTGCTGGGCGTGGATAAATAAGTCCCCTTGACACGGCTTACTAGAAAAACCGGACCACAACCTAAAAAGACCATAGTCCGAGCTAAACAAACAAAAATGGAGCTAAACGAACAAAAATGAATTGGTCGGCCGTTTGGATCGACACTGTGATTGTGATTCCCTTATGTTTGGTGCCACATCGTGACCCGACGCTGGCTGGCTGCGCGGTGCGCCGCCACATCGCGTGCTCACGTGCCATGGACGCCCCTCTGGACCCGCCGCAGAGTGTCGCGCCTCGCAGGACCCACGCGTGCCCCGTCCCGTTATGCGTGTCTGTGCTGCTGGGCCCGCGCACGCACCCGCCGGCGGCGGCCAGGGATAAACCAACAAAAAATTTACGGTGCAGCGATGTTACCAACGGTACAAAACCGTTAGTACCACCATCGGCATTATTGGGTAATACTGCTCTGCACTCCACGGTAGTGGGTAGTGCGGTGACGAGCCACACACGAGAGAGCCATCGCGTTCCATCTCGAGGCCCTTCAATCCACCGCCGTAGCTTTAGCTTCCTCCCGCCTATAAAAGCCGCACACCCCGCGGTCTCGTCCTCCAAAACTCAAACTGGACTTGACTCTCTAGCTAGCACCTCAGCAATCAGCCCTGGTCTGGTCTTCTTCCCACTTCCCATTCTCAAGTCTCACCACGAGAACGAGGGAAACAAAAAAATATTGCACGCGCACGTACTTACGTACGTCGGCATGGCTCCAACTGAGGACTGTGGCTGGCTCCTGTACGTCTCCCTGGCGGCCAAATGCGGCGGCGAGCCTTACCGCGTGGCCGGCTTCATTGCGGTCCTGCTCGCCGCATGCGTCGTCACGGCCATCCTGCACTGGGCGTCTCCCGGCGGCGCGGCGTGGGGCGCGTACTGGTGGACGAGGAGGGGTCTGGGCATTGGCCAGGCCTGCATCCCGGGGCCACGGGGCTTCCCCGTGATCGGCAGCATGGGCCTCATGACCGGCCTCGCGCACCGCAAGCTCGCGGTGGCGGCGTCCGGAGACGACAGGCGCCGGCGGCTGATGGCGTTCTCTCTCGGGGAGACCCGGATGGTGGTCACTGCCGACCCGGACGTGGCCAGAGACCTGCTGGCCAGCCCGGCGTTCGCCGACCGGCCCGTCAAGGAGTCCGCGTACGGGCTCATGTTCCACCGCGCCATCGGGTTCGCCCCCTACGGCGCCTACTGGCGCACGCTCCGACGCGTCGCGTCGTCGCACCTCTTCTCGCCGAGGCAGGTGGCGTCCTCGGCGGCGCAGCGCGCGACGATCGCAAGCCAGATGGTGGACGCCATGGCGTTAGTCGCCGGCGCTGGCGCCGGTGGCGTCGTCGAGGCGCGGCGGTTCCTGAAGCGCGCGTCGCTGCACAACGTCATGTGGTCGGTGTTCGGCCGCAGGTACGAGCTGGAGGCCGTCAGCGAGGAGGCCGCGGAGCTGAGGAGCCTTGTCGACGAAGGCTACGACCTCCTCGGCCAGCTCAACTGGTCCGACCACCTCCCGTGGCTCGCGCGCTTCGACCTGCAGAAGACCCGCTCCAGGTGTTCCGCCCTCGTCCCCCGCGTCAACCGCTTCGTCAGCCAGATCATTCACGAGCACCGTGCCGCCGGACCCGGAGCCGACGCCGTCATGGACTTCACCGGCGTCCTGCTCTCGCTCCAAGGCAGCGACAAACTCTCAGACGCCGACATGATCGCCGTCCTCTGGGTATGTACTGATTGTAATTACGGTTTAACACAAATACGAATTACCCTGCTCATGGAGTAACGAATTTGTACTGTTTGCAGGAAATGATCTTTCGTGGCACGGACACCGTGGCAGTGGTGATCGAGTGGGTGCTGGCTCGGCTGGTGATGCACCAGGACGTACAGGCCAGGGTCCACCAGGAGCTGGACCGGGTGGTCGGCCCTGAAAAGGCCGTGACCGAGTCGGACGCCGCCTCGCTCGTCTACCTCCAGGCCGTCATCAAGGAAGTGCTGCGCCTTCACCCGCCAGGCCCACTTCTTTCCTGGGCGCGGCTTGCCATCTCAGACGTCCACGTAGGCGGGTTCCTTGTTCCCGCCGGGACCACAGCCATGGTCAACATGTGGGCCATAACACACGACCCGGCCGTCTGGACCGATGCGGCAGAGTTCAAGCCAGACCGGTTCCTTGCCGGGCCAACTAGGGATCACGCCGCCGCCGAGTTCTCCATAACCGGCTCGGATCTCAGGCTAGCGCCGTTCGGGTCGGGCAGGCGGAGCTGCCCCGGCAAGTCGCTCGCCATCGCCACCGTCGGATTCTGGGTCGCCACGCTGCTGCACGAGTTCGAGTGGATGCCACCCACTGATGGACGTGGCGTTGATCTGTCCGAGGTGCTTAGGTTGTCCTGTGAGATGGCAGCTCCGCTGGAGGCAAGGGTCAGGCCGAGGCGTGCTCTGTGATGACGCGTCTGATCAACGTGGACCGAGGAGTAGTCCACCTCTACTTTTCTAGTACTATATAGTGCTTGTAGTGAGTGTATTCGGCATGTGAAAACTCTAGTATCCCGTTTAGCAGATGTGCCTGCTACTGTAATAGGTTTGTTTCCTGGTATGTTGTACTGTTCTTTTTCTGTTCTACCTAGATGCTACTAGTATAATATTAGGTAACAAGAGTATTATGAGAGGTTGAGTGTGATAGTTCTCTTGTGTTTTCCCTTTGCTGCCTAGAGGTGCATGTAAATATTTTTACCTTAATGTAAGCTCGTGAGCATGTTTCAGTTATGCGTACCATAACAATAATATCTTAATGTATCTGTTGTTTTTTGATTTTAAATTATGACCACAAGAAAGGATGTACCACTAAGGGATTTTTTTTCTCTTAATCAACTTTTTTTTTACTTTCAGACCTCTTTCTATTGATGTTTATGATTTTTAATAGATCGCTAGAATTTTGTAAAAAAATGCTTCTTCATGAACAATTCTATTGTATTTCCTCTATTTTAATTTGTTTTTGTATCCAATAATTTCTATTTATTGTGCACTACCTTAACTAAAAATAGGATCACTGCATGCATCTTATGGTTCGGAGGGAGTACTATAATTAAGATAATGGATCACTGCATGCATCTTATGAATTGTGTGTGTGCAAGAGAGACATGACGTGTTTGGGTACAAGTTAAGTAGAAGTACATGATATGGTCTACCTAATATATGAGATACAGTTAGGAAACTCTATTGGTAGTAATTTCTCTAGCTATAGTTGCAAAGATTTACCATTATGATTGTTTTAAGTATTAATTATAGAGATCTAAGGGCATGTACAATATGGTGACGTCAGTCTTCCCTTATGTTTGCCACATTGGATTTTTTTCCTACTTGAAGGAGAGAGAAGGTTGTCTTCCCTTAGCTAAGGGATGATCTCTTAGAAATAAGAGAAGACTATTTTCTCCATTGTACCATATGCCCTCCCTTAGTCAACCAATTTTTTACTAAAAATAGTTAATCCTCATTAATTGCTAGAGATAGCAGTAAGAGATAGTGCATTGTACAAGTTATTTATTATGTCTTCTCTAAATGGTATGGAGAGCTAAGAGAAGGCATGTCTTTCCTAGCATTGTACATGCCCTAACTGATTTTATCTACTACTTGGGAACAATTATGAAGATCTAACATATGTATTCGCTCCGTCCAAAATTAATTGATTGACGTGATGTATCTAAACACGTTTCAGTGTATACATGCGTCTGTATCGAGACAAAGTTGAGTCGCTTAGTTTGAAATGGAACGAATGGTATATTAAGGAACAACTATGTGGTCGAACGGTTGTGGTATACTAATAAATTAAGGGTAGCCCTACGCGTCCCCCGGGGGATATGTGGTTTTTATCCCCCGGGTCCCCAGCCAACCACGTGTCCGCTTTTTGATTCAAAATCCCGTTTTTGCTAAATGGTTCAGTCCAGAAAATAAAAAAACAGACTGGACCTCGCCGGAGATTTCGCCGGAGACCTCGCCGGTGACCTTGTAGCAAAAAAGTTGAGCTAATGTAGCAAACCCGACCTCACCGGAGTCTCGCCGGAGGCTTTCCCCGGTTGACCTCACCGGAGACCGTGTAGCAAAAACGTTACGCTATTGTAGCATAAACTCAATGCTATTGTAGCAAAATATTTTTTCTAATGTAGCAAAACAGACTTTGCCGAAAACATCACCGGAGACTCTCACCGAAGACGTCGTAGCAAAACCATAGAAATCAGATGTAGCAAACCAATTGTGTGAAAGTAGCAAAACATATATGAATAATTAGCAAAATTAATATGCTAAAGTAGCAAAACATTCTTTTACACGAAGTAGCAAAACGTTGGTAGCACTTTGAGACACCAAAAATAGCAGAGCGCCGATGTAGCAGAGTGGCGGCGGCGGGCGCGTCTTGATGCATGGAGGCGGCGGCTACTGCGTGCGTGTGGCGGCATGGATGTGGGTGGCGGCGGCGGCGGCTGGAGAGGCCGAGGTCGGCGAGGAAGGCGAGGACGTCGGGATTGGTGGAGGCCTTGAGTGCACAGGCTCGGGTGAGGCCGGTGCCGACAGGTAGTCCTCCACCCACGCAGAACGGCAGAGGGAGCCAGCGGGCGCCAAAGTCGGCAACGGCGCTGGCGGCTCATGGTCATGGCGGATGCGCTGAGCACCTACGTGAGCCTGGCGAGGTCAAGGAGGCGGGTCCGGGGGGCAAGGAGGCGCTCGGCAGAGGCAGTTCGGCGAGAGGAAAGGAGAGGCAGGCGGCGGTTCCCGACGGAGACCTCATGACGGAGATGCAGAGTTGTACGGCTGAGGCTGAGAGAAAAAGAAAGGGCGATGCAATTAAGATCGTGGGTGGGCCAACCCACCTGTCAACGCACGGGAGGAGGACCCGGAGGATGCGATCCCCCGGGGGAGTCCTATTATTTTCCATAAATTAAGATCTACCAGATTGACTATCGAATGCCTTTTGTAAGACTTTCTAGCATGTCCCGCTACGGTATTGCTATCTTAGGGCATGTTTGATTCAAATTATTTTCAAAGAAATTCTATAGAATTTCAATCCATAAGAATTTTTCCTATGGAGTCCATTGGTTTTAAAGGAATGAATCCTATAAAATTTCTATGCATTACTTTCTTACACTATAACCCTATAGGATTTGTAACAAGAGGTGAGACCTCTCAAAAAAAATCCATATATGCATATGACAACTATGACATAAACCCTACAAAACATTTCTATGTTTTCTGCGATGCAATCAGATAGTTTATTTTACCCATTCCTACATTTTTCATTCATGTAAGATTCATGCCATTCTATTTCTGCATCCTTCTTATTCCCTTGTTTTACAAATCCTTTAAATCAAACAAGCCCTTAGCATCTACTCTATTAGGTAGATAGAACAATTATTCAGAGAACTCTTTTCTACTATAATAGTATCAAGGATCCGGTACTAATTTCTGTCCATCCTTCTGTTTTTAGCATATGCATGAGATGGGACCTTGTGACTATGTTACGTGTCCAATAATTTCCTCATGAATAATTTTATTGTATTTCCTCTATTTTTATTTGTTTCATGTCCAATAATTTCCATGTACTGTACATTACCTTAACTAAAAATAGGATGTACTATAATTGAGATAATGGATCATTGCAAGCATCTTATGAGTTGTGCATGTGCAAGAGAGACGTGACGTGTTTGGGTCAAAGTTATTACATATTGGAAATGTAATGTGTTACTCCATGCGATCCATAATAAGTGTCGCTAGATCTGAGCGGGTACATGATATGGTATACCTAAAGTATTAGATATAGTTAGGAAACTCTATTGGTTGTAATTTGTCTAGCTATAGCTACAAAGATTTACCATTATGATAGTTTTAAGTACTAACAATAAAGATCTAAGTGATTTTATCCGTCTGGGTACAATTATGAAGATCTAACAGATGTATTCGCTCTATCCAAAATTAATTGATTCGCGTGATGTATCTAAGCGTGTTTCGGTGTGTAGATACATTTGTATCGAGACAAAGCTGAGTCAATTAGTTTAAAATGGAAAGAATAATATATTAAGAAACATCTATATGGATCGAACGGATGTGATCTTCTAATAAAATAAGATTTGCCATATTGAATTCCTAATGTTTTTTGTAAGAATGTCTAGCACAACCCTTACGGTATGTGTGGCATCCCACAGAGAAAATCGCGGTGTTTTTGTGCATTGCCTCGTCATGACCGCATGCTCATGTCATCATGCCACATTGCATTAGAGCATCGTCATCATCATGTATGGTTTTTGTCTAAACTATTTTCGAAAAGCATATTTTGTTTTCCAAATACCCCGCCTTTATTTCAAAAATCCAAAACCCGGGTCTCCGGATTATTTTGTTTTGTCGGCCAACGGTTTGCAAAAACCTGTTTTAAATAAATAAAATATTTAATTATTTTTAGGGGGCAGCCGTACCGGGCCGATCCGACCCAGTCGGCCATCCCCAGTACAAATCCCAGCTACCCCAACTCTTTTCTTACCCTATCCTAGCCTACCAGTCCCCAGCCACATCACCCCGACCATTCACCTTGCGCCACCTCACCACCCCCTTCCCCCTATCCTATCCCACGCTGCCACCTCTCCCCACCTGCCCCGCTCCACTCCCAGCAGACCGAGTCCACCCTGCTTGGCCTCCACCTGGCGCACCCCACCTCCACCCGCTGGCCCACCCCACAGCCCCACTTCCTGCATGCACACACCGCACACCCAGGGACCCACCACTCCCCACCGACCGCGTCCCTCGCGCGTCACCCTGACCCCGTCTCCTTCCTCTCTCCCCGCGTCTCCCTCCTCCTCGTCCCCCTCCCGCAAGCTCGGTCGCGCCGCCGCCTGCCCCTCCTCTCCTCCAGCGCCGCCCCTGCGTTCCCGCTCGTCGCCTCGTCTGCGGCCGCGTCGCCGCCGGACCTCGCGAGCCCGCCTCCCAGCGTCGCCAGGCCTCCTTCTCCCGCCGCTCGGGCTCGCCCGCGGAGCCGCCTCGCCTCACCTTCCGCCTCGCCCCACGCCAGCGCCGCCTCCGCTCCCGTCACAACCCTCGCCGCCTCGCCCTCGCTGGCGCCCTCTCACCAGCCGCCATGGCGCCTCCTCCGCAGCCGGCTGGAGCCCGGGCACCCTGCGCCGGCGACCCCTCCTCCCCGCCTCTACCGTGTCTCCTTCGACCTCCCCCCTGCAGCGCCCGTCTGCGAGCCTCCTCTGGCCCGCGGTCTTCCTCCTCGTCGGCTTGACGGCCGCGAGCGCCGCCCTCCGTGTCCGTCTCGCCCGACGACGGCCTCCGTCCTCGCCCGGGCCCCCTTGTCGTGTCGCCGGCGTCGGCCGCCTCGGCGCCTTGGGCCTCCTCTTCGTCGGCCCCGACGAGCCTGCCTCCTGCCTTGCGTCGGACCGCCGGCCTGCTGGTCGCCCCTGGCGCCTGCATCCCGCGTCACGTCCGCCGTCGTCGCCGATGGCATCTGCCTCCACCAGTGTCGGGTTCCTGTGTAGTACCAAGTTGGTGCCGTGTTTTGTTTTCTGTTTGTAACCTCTTGGAAGTTGTAGCAGAGCAGTGACCAGATCATGTCGTGCAGGCTTTTGTACTGCTCGACCAAGTGGGGTTCCAGTTCAAGTTGTTGTACCCAATAGGTGCTCCACATGATGTTTCTTCCAAGTCCAAGGTCTCCCGAGCTGCAAGGTCTCCATGATCTACAAGGATGCGACACCCTCTTCATCGACAAGACCATCGGTCAAGTTCACCACCGACAAAAGACGGACGACAAGACTCCAACCGAAGATCGGATGTGATGGTGTCGGAACGACAAGTTCTACTTCACGGGCACCGAGCGTCAAGATCGCCTTCACGGGAAACCGCAAGACATCCTGTGGCATCCCGCAAAACCACTACTAGAAAATCGCGTTGAATTTGTGCATTGCATCGTCATCATCATACGTTGTTTGTCAAAAACTATTTTCGCAAGCCCGTTTTGTTTTCCAAACGCCCCATCTTAATTCAAATGCAAAGCCCGGTTCTCCGGATTAATTATTTTGGCCGCTATCGGTTTGCACACGGCCCGTTTAAATCAAATAAAAAGATTTAATTATTTTAGCGGGGGCAGTCGAACGGGCCGTTTCGACCCGAACGACCACCCCCAGGAATTACAAACGGTCCACCTAAACCGCCCTTCTAAATCCTAAGTTCACTCAGTCCTATTCTACCCAGCCCCTCTCCACCTCACCCCACCCAATAGCTGCTTGCCACCTCCCCTTTTCCCTTCCCCTAGCCAATCATGTGCTGCCACCTCACCACCAACCCCTCTCTCTCTCCCCTCCCCCACAGGCACACACACGCATGCACACACGCCGCGCAGCCTCCCTCGGGATCCCGCAGGCCCACCCGTGGCCCTTTGTCCCCAACCTCCTCTCCTCCACTCGTCTTCTTCCCCAAGACGACCACCCCGCGCCGCCTCCCAGACCGCTCACGCCACGCGCGCTGCCGTCCTCCCGTCCCGCGTCCCTCACCTCTCGCCGGCGGTCTCCTCCTCGCCCCGTCCGTCTGCGCGCGCCCGCGTGCCCGCCTTCCCTCCTCTCGCCCGTCGCCCGCTCACCCGCGCCCGGCCACCACCTCGCGTCGCTCGCCTCCTCCCGCTTCGCTTCTCCGGCGACCCCTACGCGTCCGCTCGGCGCCGGCCGCCTGCGCCTCCGCCAGCGCCGCCCCCACCGCCTCCGTCGGCGGACCCGGCCCGACCCGGCGTCCGCCCGTCCGCCCCGGCGTCCGCCCGCCCGCTGCCCAGTGCCCTCGCCGCGTCGCTTTCGCCGCCCGTCCGCCTCGTCGGCGATCCCGCCGAGCGGTCCCCTCTGAGCAGCGCCACCGCCCAGGTCGCCGCCGCTCCTCGCCATCGTGGCGCCCTCCGTCAAGGCCCAGCGCCCGCCGTCGTCGACCAGCGTCGCCGCGGTCCTCTCCAACGCCGCCCGAACCTCTCCGGTAGCGCGCCCGGTCGCCTGCGAGCCACGCGCTTCGCCCTGGTCTCGCCACCGTCCCCGCCGTCGTGGTACCTTCCGAACCTCGAACTCCAACTCGGTACCCGGAGGATGCCACATGGAACCATCGGAACCGCAAGACCCTTGGCGCTTGAACCGAGGGGACCATGCCGTGAGACCCCGATACCCGAAGGTCGACATCGGACCGAAGCATCAAGGCCGCCTTCATGAAGCTGTCAAGCTCTCCATCACGGACTTCAAGTACCCCCTCGAATGCGACAGGAATTCCTCCCCGGACCCCAAGAACTCCTTCCTGGCTCCGCTAGCCGAAACCTCGAAAGCCGCGACGATGTTGAATCAAGATCTCCATCGTCCATGGAACCGGAACACCGGACCTGCTGCGGGGATGCTCAACGACAAGACCGGCTCAGTGCCGATGGGCTCGAGGGGTGTACATGGTGCCACCAGATAACCGCCAAGATCGTCATCGGAACCACAAGGCCGTTGCAGTGAACTCAACAAGATCTACCACATGAAGACCGTATCGAACCGGTGACCCTCGGCGAACCTTCGGCAAGAACTTCGACATGGCCAAGATCTACCGCAACCGAGTCCGGCACCGACAAGTGAAGTCAGAACCACCAAGCCCTTCATCGCGGGCAAGACCCACCTCATTATCCGAGAACGTTTCCGTCGAACCACGGACCCGAGACCGACCCGGACCTGTCGAACCGGAACCCCGGAACCCCAAGACCGTCGAGACCCCTAATCTGTGAACCCCTTCTCGAAACCCTATTTTTATAACATAATACAACTTGTCGCATAATATTTGTCTTGCATGCATAATCATGTGGTTTGGGGGCCTTATGCCGATTCACCTCACGATTAAATATGGGGCCCATATGCGGCAATCTAGCCTTATATTGGCCTCATTTAAAATTGTGTAGCGAACCGGTGCTATCTTCTGCCTTGTTAAACAACATTTAAATTGAGGGGTAGCTAAATAACATGAACCATCTAATTAATTGTCGGGACCCCGGTTCCGCTTAATATGACCTAATTGCATCGCACCTTTGCCATGCCATCCATCATACATGCATCATGCCCGATCTTTTGCCGTAGTATTAAATATTGCATCCGGTGTTTCTTCTAGTGTTTTGCTTCTTCGCGGATAAGGCCGTTGAGTTGATGTGAGCTTCGCCCCGATATCCGGATGAACCCTCGACAATGTTTTCAGGCGAGCATCTCCCCCTTTCTACCTACCTTACTTTTATAGTATTTATTCCCTCCTGTTGATCTATTGCTATCTGTGTTGCGATGCTCTAGTTTCCGTACCCGTGATATTCCTTGCAGCCTTATATCGCCTTGGCCACAGCCTATTACCTGTTGTTTGGTAGATAGTTGGACTTGCGCGTCGTAGTCGCTTGCTCAAGTGCTGTTGCGTGTCGTCAAGTGCCACAGTTGTTGGTGTATTGCCGCATGCTGATGTTGGAGATGATCATAGTTTACTTATCGCTCACTTTAATTCCTGTTTAACAACTAAAATTGAATTAAGTAGAGGCATCGGTGGGTGATAGATAATATTTGGTTTCCGAACGCCCACTTGTGTCCGTGGGACCCGAGTACTTGATACTGTTCCTTGATTTATCGCGCTATCCACATCCGGAGGTATATGGGACCCCCAGGCGAGCTTGATTCGATCTTATTTCTTGGGGCCACAACTAGTTTGAGGTTTTATTTACTATCACACTTATGCCATGCTACTTATGTATTTACGATTGTGCGAGGAGCACACCTTTGTCTTTTAGGTAAGCGGAGTGATTACGCTGTATCGACACCCGAGTTTTGGGTTCCCGTCGCCTGACCATTGACGCAAACCTTGAGTCCGTCTCGGAGCTTGCTTACCGTTGCGGGTAGACTCCAAGGGTGGCCCCCTGAAATAATTCTGAATCCTGTGATTGTTCAGTCGTGAAAGCCTCGTTGGGTTTTGATTTGGTTTTTCCGAGGTTGATCGAGCGTGTGTTGCTATTGGTGCACCCCGGCCGGGTAAAACTTTCTAAAAGCCGTGTCCGCGGATATGGACGACTTGGAGCACAGTATATCGATCATAGACAAGCATAACTAAAGTTTATTGCTATAAATTTGACTTTATAATGACTAGTAATCAGCTTCACTATCACGGACTGCCTAAATAATACTGCCCACAATTGCTTGTTTGGATTGTCGCTGGCGACCATTGTACCTGACTAGTAAGTATTGCAACTACAACGGAATGGCTGAATAAAAGTACCAACAACTACTGGGTTTAAGGGTTATCTCATGCTATTTATATCTGATTAGTAATTGTGCAACTACAACGGAATGATTAACTAAAAGGGCCCACTGCTTATTTTATCAGGACGATTATCTAAACCTGACTAGTAATTGCTGCAACGATAACTGAATAAGTAAAACTGCCAACTGTGTGAGTTCCTCGGTTGACTTCCTCGTTTGGTTTCGAGGGGGAAACGCCAGGATGGGTTTGCTTGCTGGTAGAATCAGGTTATCTCCGAATAGGTCTTTCTTATCCCCCTCTGATATCCGCCAGTTGTATCGAGTCTCTATAGGATGTTTAGTGCACGCTGCCGCTGCCGCTCAGTCCACCACACCTATGTAGGCGAGGACCGCCGAATTCTAGCCTCGCCGTGTACTGGCCTCAGTACTGACGCTCCTTCTTTTTCCTTTGTCCTTTGTCGGCACCCCTTTTGTTTAAGCAGGTTTGAGATCGACGTCGTTAGCAGGGTTACCCTTCCGGCTTGGCCTGGGCAGGGTTATGGACGCCATTGGTTATTCTTCAGGGCTCTTAGCCCCATTTTGCATCTTGTCCGTAGCTGGACGCTCTATCGTTTTCAAGGTGATTTGGATCTTTGTATATTATATCCGCATTCTTGACTCTTTGAGTCGTTGTTATATATATCTGTCTGTGGGTCCCATCGAGGACTGTTGTGTAATGTTATTACTTCGTTTTCCACCCGCACGAAAGTGCCTGGTGGGCACCTTTGAATCGTTTCTATGCGGGTTTGGCGAATTTTGCTCGAACTTGCATAGGTCCGATCGAGGGTGTTCGAGTGATGGTATCGAGCTCAGCAGTTGTGATACCCCACAAGTCCAGCATGTAGGATAACCTAGCTAACGGCCGAAGTAGAGTGTCAAAACTATTTTCGAAAAAATCGGTTGGATAGTTCTGATAGGTCTGATTTTACTCCTTACCCCTTTGTTATTCCTCTCTTACCTCTACGTGTTTTGAATCCGCTCTCTTCTCTCTCTTCGAGTCCAGGATTTCTCGTGGTTGGGTTTCCGTCGTACCTTTAGGGTTTCGCTTTCTCCCTTTTGTAACGGAGGTGCTACGATCATCAATCTGCAACTTGTCTGTTGTACCCTTCATCCAATCTTTTGTTCTTGAGCTCTTTATCCATATGTGTTCCTTGCTGGATATCCGTGTCGATGAAAAACATATGAGAAGTACGAGCATTGGTGAAGTTGGAGTATACCTTGAGCATGTGTTGTTCATGCCAATGGAACCATCGTGAAACCTAATCATTGTGTCTTTCATACGATTTTTGTTGTATCTTCCGGTGTTTCCGTCGCGACGACATCCTCTACGCCAGATCCGATGCAGAGTCTGCATCACTCCTTTGTTCCGAACCTCGTTTGTTGAGATCTTCAGTCTAATTCCGGGAGTTGGTTGCATAATCCGCCTATTCGTGTGCAGAGTAATGGTTTGAGTGCGGGATGGAGTAGCTACCCTACCACTGTACGTCGAATCAGTGGATCCAACAGTTTTACTCCGTCCATGGAAGTTAGAGGTGGCCTTATCGTTTGATACCTCTACCTTCGTCCTTTGTTTCTCCGGAGTGTTCTCTCGACGATCAGGAACAACGACCCTTTGTTGGTGGTGTCGCCGATTTCAAGATGAAGAAGGAACCCTCGTTAGTGGTGTCGCGAGGATCTACACGAGTCAAGAAGACGCAGATCGCCGACCTTTTCCTTCCGGTACCATGAGGCGGATCTCGAGGGCGAGATCCATTGTTAGTGGTGTCGAATTGTGGCATCCCGCAAAACCACTACTAGAAAATCGCGTTGAATTTGTGCATTGCATCGTCATCATCATACGTTGTTTGTCAAAAACTATTTTCGCAAGCCCGTTTTGTTTTCCAAACGCCCCATCTTAATTCAAATGCAAAGCCCGGTTCTCCGGATTAATTATTTTGGCCGCTATCGGTTTGCACACGGCCCGTTTAAATCAAATAAAAAGATTTAATTATTTTAGCGGGGGCAGTCGAACGGGCCGTTTCGACCCGAACGACCACCCCCAGGAATTACAAACGGTCCACCTAAACCGCCCTTCTAAATCCTAAGTTCACTCAGTCCTATTCTACCCAGCCCCTCTCCACCTCACCCCACCCAATAGCTGCTTGCCACCTCCCCTTTTCCCTTCCCCCAGCCAATCATGTGCTGCCACCTCACCAGCCAACCCCCTCTCTCTCCCCCTCCCGGCCCCAGGCACACACGCATGCACACACGCACGCCACGCGCAGCCTCCTCGGGATCCCATGGGCCCACCTGTGGCCCCGCCTCCCCAACCTCCCTCTCCTCCACTGCTCTTCTTCCCCCAAGACGCAACCACCCTTTGCCGCCTCCCAGACCGCTCACACGCGCCTGCAGTCCTCCCGTCCGCGTCCCTCACCCCTCCTCGCCGCGGTCTCCTCCTCCCGCCCCGTCCCAGGCGCCCGTGCGCGCATGCCCCGCCCCCTCCTCCTCGGCTCGCCCGTCGCCCGCTCACCGCCGCTGGCCACCACCTCGCGTCCTCGCCTCCTCCGCGCTCGCTTCTCGCGACCCCTACCGCTCGGCTCGCCACGCCCGCGCCTCCGCCCGCGCCCCAACCGCCTCCGTCGCCGCGGACCGGCCCGACCGACGTCCGCCGCCACGCCCGGCGTCCGCCGCCCTGCGGCCGGTGCCCGCCCTCGCTGTGCGTCGCCTGGCGCCGTCCGTCGCCCGGCGATCCCGCGAGCGGTCCCCTCTCGAGCGCCACCGCCCAGCAGGTCGCCGCCGCTCCTCTCGCCATCGTGGCGCCTCGTCGCGGGCCCCTGCGCCGTCGTCGAGACCAGCGTCGCCCGCCCGTCTCTCCAACCGCCGCCCGCGAACCTCACCTAGCGCCCGGTCATCCGCGCCACCGCCGGCCACGCTCGCCCGCCGGGTCTCGCCACCGTCCCCGCCGCCGTGGCACCTTCCGAACCCCGAACTCCAACTCGGTACCCGGAGGATGCCACATGGAACCATCGGAACCGCAAGACCCTTGGCGCTTGAACCGAGGGGACCATGTCGTGAGACCCCGATACCCGAAGGTCGACATCGGACCGAAGCATCAAGGCCGCCTTCATGAAGCTATCAAGATCTCCATCACGGACTTCAAGTACCCCCTCGAATGCGACAGGAATTCCTCCCCGGACCCCAAGAACTCCTTCCGGCTCGCTGCCGAAACCTCGAAAGCAGCGATGTTGAATCAAGATCTCCATCGTCCATGGAACCGAACACCGGACCGTGCGGGGATGCTCAACGACAAGACCAGCTCAGTGCCGATGGGCTCGAGGGGTGTACATGGTGCCACCAGATAACCGCCAAGATTGTCATCGGAACCACAAGGCCGTTGCAGTGAACTGAACAAGATCTACCACATGAAGACCGTACCGAACCGGTGACCCTCGGCGAACCTCCGGCAAGAACTTCGACATGGCCAAGATCTACCGCAACCGAGTCCGGCACCGACAAGTGAAGTCAGAACCACCAAGCCCTTCCTCGCGGAACGCCAAGACCCACCTCTGTTATCCGAGAACGTTTCCGTCGAACCCTGGACCCCGAGACCGACCCCGGACCCTGTCGAACCCCGGAACCCCCGGAACCCCAAGACCGTCGAGACCCCTAATGTGTGAACCCCTTCTCGAAACCCTATTTTTATAACATAATACAACTTGTCGCATAATATTTGTCTTGCATGCATAATCATGTGGTTTGGGGGCCTTATGCCGATTCACCTCACGATTAAATATGGGGCCCATATGCGGCAATCTAGCCTTATATTGGCCTCATTTAAAATTGTGTAGCGAACCGGTGCTATCTTCTGCCTTGTTAAACAACATTTAAATTGAGGGGTAGCTAAATAACATGAACCATCTAATTAATTGTCGGGACCCCGGTTCCGCTTAATATGACCTAATTGCATCGCACCTTTGCCATGCCATCCATCATACATGCATCATGCCCGATATTTGCCCGTAGTATTAAATATTGCATCCGGTGTTTCTTCTAGTGTTTTGCTTCTTCGCGGATAAGGCCGTTGAGTTGATGTGAGCTTCGCCCCGATATTCGGATGAACCCTCGACAATGTTTTCAGGCGAGCATCTCCCCCTTTCTACCTATCTTACTTTTATAGTATTTATTCCCTCCTGTTGATCTATTGCTATCTGTGTTGCGATGCTCTAGTTTCCGTACCCGTGATATTCCTTGCAGCCTTATATCGCCTTGGCCACAGCCTATTACCTGTTGTTTGGTAGATAGTTGGACTTGCGCGTCGTAGTCGCTTGCTCAAGTGCTGTTGCGTGTCGTCAAGTGCCACAGTTGTTGGTGTATTTCCGCATGCTGATGTTGGAGATGATCATAGTTTACTTATCGCTCACTTTAATTCCTGTTTAACAACTAAAATTGAATTAAGTAGAGGCATCGGTGGGTGATAGATAATATTTGGTTTCCGAACGCCCACTTGTGTCCCGTAGGACCCCGAGTACTTGATACCTGTTCCTTGATTTATCGCGCTATCCACATCCGGGAGGTATATGGGACCCCCCTGAGCCAGAGCTTGATTCAGTCTTATTTCTTGGGGCCACAACTAGTTTGAGGTTTTATTTACTATCCTGTACTTATGCCATGCTACTTATGTATTTACGATTGTGCGAGGAGCACACTGTACTATTTAGGTAAGCGGAGTGATTACGCGGTATCGACACCCCGATTTTTCGGGTTCCCAGTCGCTTACAGCCATTGACGCAAACCTTGAGTCCGTCTCGGAGCTTGCTTACTTCGTTGCGGGTAGACTCCAAGGGGTGTCCCCCTGAAATAATTCTGAATCCTGTGATTGTTCAGTCGTGAAAGCCTCGTTGGGTTTTGATTTGGTTTTTCCGAGGTTGATCGAGCGTGTGTTGCTATTGGTGCACCCCGGCTGGGTAAAACTTTCTGAAAGCCGTGTCCGCGGATATGGACGACTTGGAGCACAGTATCTCGATCATAGACAAGCATAACTAAAGTTTATTGCTATAAATTTGACTTTATAATGACTAGTAATCAGCTTCACTATCACGGACTGCCTAAATAATACTGCCCACAATTGCTTGTTTGGATTGTCATGGCGACCATTGTACTGACTAGTAAGTATTGCAACTTCTAGCGGAATGGCTGAATAAAAGTACCAACAACTACTGGGTTTAAGGGTTATCTCATGCTATTTATATCGATTAGTAATTGTGCAACTTCTAGCGGAATGATTAACTAAAAGGGCCCATTTGCTTATTTTATCGTGACGATTATCTAAACCTGACTAGTAATTGCTGCGATAAGCGAATAAGTAAACCGCCAAGCGTGTGAGTTCCTCGGTTGACTTCCTCGTTTGGTCTCGAGGAAACGCCAGATGGGTTTGCTTCTTTGGTAGAATCGGTTATCTCGAATAGGTCTTTCTTATCCCCTCGATATCCGCGGTTGTATCGAGTCTCTATAGGATGTTTAGTGCCTTTGCCGCTGCTCGATCCACCACACCTATGTGGCGAGGACCGCCAATTCTAGCCTCGCCGTGTCTTGGCCTCGATCGACGCTCCTTCTTTTTCCTTTGTCCTTTGTCGGCACCTTTTGTTTAAGCAGGTTTGAGATCGATGTCGTTAGCGAGGTTACCCTTCCGGCTTGGCAGGCGGTTATGGGCCATTGGTTATTCTTCAGGGCTCTTAGCCCCATATTGCATCTTGTCCGTAGCTGGACGCTCTATCGTTTTCAAGGTGATTTGGAGCTTTGTATATTATATCCGCATTCTTGACTCTTTGAGTCATTATATATATCCATACGTGGGTCCCATCGAGGACTGTTGTGTAATGTTATTACTTCGTTTTCCACCCGCACGAAAGTGCCTGGTGGGCACCTTTGAATCGTTTCTATGCGGGTTTGGCGAATTTTGCTCGAACTTGCATAGGTCCGATTCTGAGTGTGTTAAACATCCTTCCCGGGATCTGAAGACCGAACCCTCGGCACGCCAAGATCTTCTCCTCGGAACGCCATGACCTCCTTCACAGATCCGAAGACCCTAAATCCCGGAGTCCGAACCTCGTTTCCCGTCGAACCGATCCCCGACGAACCCTGTCGAACCCCAACCCACATCGAACCCCAAGATCGCCGAACCCTAATGTGTGAACCTTTTTCCCGAGCCCCTATTTTATAAATGCTATATATAAACTTGTTGCATATTAAATTGTCATATTCGCATGCATATTGTCATGTGGTTTGGGGGCCTTATGCCGATTCACCATATAATTAAATATGGGGCCCATATGCGGGCAAATCTAGTCTTATATTGGCCTCATTTAAACTGGTATAGCGAACCGGTGCTATCTTTTGCCATGTTAAGACAACATTTATATTGTGGGGTATCCAAACAACATGAACCTATTAATTAATTGTCGGGACCCCGGTTCCACTTAATATTGCCCAATTGCATCGCATCTTTGCCATGTCATGCATCATACATGCATCATGCCCGATCTTCTGCCGTTGTGTTAAATAGTGCATCCGGTGTTTCTTCTAGTGTTTTGCTTCTTCGCGGATTGGGCCGTTGAGTTGATGTGAGCTTCGCCCCGATTTTCGGATGAACCTTCGTCAATGTTTTCAGGCGAGCACCTCCCCCCTTTCTACCTATCTTACTTTTATAGTATTTATTTCCTCTTGTTGATCTATTGCTATCTGTGTTGCGATGCTCTAGTTTCCGTACCCGTGATATCCCTTGCAGCCGTATATTGCCTTGGACACATCCTATTACATTGTTTGGGAGATAGTTGGACTTGCGTCGTAGTCGCTTGCTCAAGTCTTTGTTGCGTGTCCGATTCCACGATTGTTGGAGTATTGCCACATGTTTATGTCGGAGATGATCATAACTTTAATATTTGTTTAATAACTAAAATTGAAGTAGATAAATGCAGAGGCACCGGTGGGTGATAGACAATATTTGGTTTCCGACCGCTCCTTTGGTGTCCGTGGGACCCGAGTTCTTGACACTTGTTCCGAGATCGAGCGCTAACCACATGTGGGATGTATGGGCACCCCATCGATTTAGTACCGATTTCAAAGTCATCTTGGGGGCCACAAGTAGTTTGGGGCTTTATTACTATTCTGTACTTATGCCATGCTTTACTGCTTTATTTAAATTGTGCGATGTACTGCACCTATACTGTTTAGGATCGGGACACGTTTTCGCTGTATCGACAAGCCCAGTCATCTTTTCGGGTTCCCAGTCGTTTACAGCCGTCCACCCAAACCTTGAGTCCGTCTCGGAGACCGGCCGACTTCGTTGCGGGTGTACTTATTGGGGTGGCCCCCCGTGCTTGCTTTGGGTCTGGGAAACGTCATTACTTAGGCCCCTCCGACATACCGATGGGTGTATGTTAATTGATCTGGCAAAAAGGGTCAAAGTGCGTGTGGAAACTTTGGTGCACCCCTGCAGGGTTAAATCTTTTCGAGAAGCCGTGTCCGCGGTTATGGACGACTTGGAGCACAGGTCTCGATCATAGACAACTATAACTAAAGTTTACTGTTATAATTTGATTTGTATCTGATATGACTAGTAATCAGCTTCACCACAACGGAATGGCTAAATAAAAGTACCAACAGCTGCTGGGTTTGGGAATATCTCATGCTAATTGTATCTGACTAGTAAGTGTTGCAACTACCACGGAATGGTTAACTAAAACTGCCCACTGCTTATTATATCAGGATGATTATCTATACCTAACTAGTAATTGATGCAACTATAACTGAATGAATAAAACTGCCAACTGTGTGAGTTTCTTGGTTGACTTCCTCGTTTGGTCTCGAGGGGAAACACCAGGATGGGTGTGTTTGGTGGTAGAATCAGGTTGGTTCCGAATAGGTCTTTCTTACCCCTCTCTGATAGCCGCTAGTTGTATCGAGTCTCTATAGGATGTTTAGTGCATCTGCTGCCGCTTGATCCACCATACCTATGTGGCGAGGACCTTGAATTCTAGCCTCGCGTGTCTTGGCCTTAATCTTGACCGCTCTCTCTTTTTCCTTTGCCCTTGTCGGCACCCCTTTTTGTTTAAGAAGGTTTTGAGATCGACGTCGTTAGCAGGGTTACCCTTCCGGCTTGGCCTGGGCAGGGTTATGGACGCCATTGGTTATTCTTCAGGGCTCTTAGCCCCATTTGCATCTTGTCCGTAGCTGGACGCTCTATCGTTTTCAAGGTGATTCGGATCTTTGTTCTGTATATCTGTATTCTTGACTCATGGAGCCGTGTTGTATATATATATCTGTTCTGTGGGTTCCATCGTGGACTATTGTGTAATGGTATTACTTCGTTTTCCACCCACACAAAAGTGCCTGGTGGGCACCTTTGAATCGTTTCTATGTGGGTTTGGCGGGAATCGCTGAAACTAGCATAGGGCCGATTCTGAGGGTGTTACAGAGTGGTATCAGAGCTCAGCAGTTGCGATACCCCACAAGTCCAGCCTGTAGGATAACCTAGCTAACGGCCGAAGTAGAGTGTCAAAACTATTTTTGCAAAATCAGTTGGATAGTTCTGATTAGGTCTGATTTTACTCCTTACCCCTCTGTTGCTCTCCTCTCACCTCTGCGTGTTTTGAATCCGCTCTCTTCTCTCTCTTCGAGTCCAGGATTTCTCGTGGTTGGGTTCCATCGTACCTTCAGGGTTTTGCTCCCTCCTTTGATAACGGTGTTCTACCATCCGGTGTTCATGCTATCTGAGGAATCCGTCTACTGTGGTACCATTCTTTGTTCCTTGTTTGTGCCTTCCGGTGTTTTCCTACGCGACGACATCATCTACGCCAGATCCGATGCAGAGTCTGCATCACCCCTTTGTTTCTGAACCTCGTTTGTCGAGATCTTCAGTCTGAATTCCGAGAGTTGGTTGCATAATCCGCCTATTCGTGTGCAGAGTAATGGTTTGGGTGCGCGATGGACTGATCACCATCCGACTACTCTTATCATTCTCTCTTGTACATCGAATCAGTGGATCCAGCAATTTTACTCCGTCCACGGAAGCTAGAGGTGGCTTTATTTGTTGATACCTCTACCTTCGACCTTTTGTTTCCGGAGTGTTTCCCTCGACGGTCACGGACAACGACCTCTTGTTAGTGGTGTCGCGAGGATCTACACGAAGCGAGAAGATGCAGATCACCGACCTTCTTTCCGGTACCATGAGGCGGATCTCGAGGGCGAGATCCATTGTTAGTGGTGTCGAATTATGGCATCCCGCAAAACCACTACTAGAAAATCGCGGTGTTTTTGTGCATTGCCTCATCATGACCGCATGCTCATGTCATCATGCCACATTGAATTTGAGCATCGTCATCATCATGCATGGTTTTTGTCTAAACTATTTTCGAAAAGCATATTTTGTTTTCCAAATACCTCGCCTTTATTTCAAAAATCCAAAACCCGGGTCTCCGGATTATTTTGTTTTGTCGGCCAACGGTTTGCAAAAACCTGTTTTAAATAAATAAAATATTTAATTATTTTTAGGGGGCAGCCGTACCGGGCCGATCCGACCCAGTCGGCCACCCCCAGTACAAATCCCAGCTACCCCAACTCTTTTCTTACCCTATCCTAGCCTACCCAGTCCCCAGCCACATCACCCCGACCATTCACCTCGCGCCACCTCACCACCCCCTTCCCCCTATCCTATCCCACGCTGCCACCTCTCCCCACCTGCCCCGCTCCACTCCCAGCAGACCGAGTCCACCCTGCTTGGCCTCCACCTGGCGCACCCCACCTTCACCCGCTGGCCCACCCCACAGCCCCACTTCCTGCATGCACACACCGCACACCCAGGGACCCACCACTCCCCACCGACCGCGTCCCTCACGCGTCACCCTGACCCCGTCTCCTTCCTCTCTCCCCGCGTCTCCCTCCACCTCGTCCCCCTCCCGCAAGCTCGGACGCGCCGCCGCCTGCCCCTCCTCTCCTCCAGCGCCGCCCCTGCGTTCCCGCTCGTCGCCTCGTCTGCGGCCGGCGGACCTCGTGGCCTGCCTCCCCGCGTCGCCAGGCCTCCTCCTCCGCCGCTCGGGCTCACCCGCCAGAGCCGCCCTCGCCTCCACCTTCCGTCTCACGCCGGCGCCCGCCTCCTCCCGTCGACCCTCCCGCCTCCTCCTCGCCCTCACCACCAGCGGCCTGGCGCCTCCCATGAGCCACCGCTGAGCCGGGCACCCAGCGCCGGCGACCCCTCCTCCCCGCCTCTGCCGTGTCTCCGTCGACCTCACCCCTCTGCAGCGTCCGTCTGCGAGCCTCCTCTGGCCCGCGGTCTTCCTCCTCGTCGCCGGGCCCGCGCCCGGCGGCGCCGCCTCCGTGTCATCTGCTTCTGACGACCGGCCTCCGTCCTCGCCCCCGGGCCCCCTTGTCGTGGTCGCCGACGTCGGCCGCCTCCAGCGCCGCATTGGGCCTCCTCTTCATCGGCCCCGACGAGCCTGCCTCCTGCCTTGCGTCGGAATGCCGGCCTGCTGGTCGCCCCTGGCGCCTGCATCCCGCATCACGGTCGCCGTCGTCGCCGATGCCATCTGCCTCCACCCGTGTCGGGTTCCTGTGTAGTACCAAGTTGGTGCCGTGTTTTGTTTTTTGTTTGTAACCTCTTGGAAGTTGTAGCAGAGCAGTGACCAGATCCTGTCGTGCAGGCTTTTGTACTGCTCGACCAAGGGTTCGATTCGATTCTTGTACCCAATAGGTGCTCCACATGATGTTTCTTCCAAGTCCAAGGTCTCCCGAGCTGCAAGGTCTCCATGATCTACAAGGATGCGACACCATCTTCATCGACAAGACCATCGGTCAAGTTCACCACCGACAAAAGACGGACGACAAGACTCCAACCGAAGATCGGATGTGATGGTGTCGGAACGACAAGTTCTACTTCACGGGCACCAAGCGTCAAGATCGCCTTCACGGGAAACCGCAAGACATCCTTCCCGGGATTTGAAGACCGAACCCTCGGCATGCCAAGATCTTCTCCTCGGAACGCCATGACCTCCTTCACAGATCCGAAGACCCTAAATCCCGGAGTCCGAACCTCGTTTCCCGTCGAACCGATCCCCGACGAACCCTGTCGAACCCCAACCCACATCGAACCCCAAGATCGCCGAACCCTAATGTGTGAACCTTTTTCCCGAGCCCCTATTTTATAAATGCTATATATAAACTTGTTGCATATTAAATTGTCATATTCGCATGCATATTGTCATGTGGTTTGGGGGCCTTATGCCGATTCACCATATAATTAAATATGGGGCCCATATGCGGGCAAATCTAGTCTTATATTGGCCTCATTTAAACTGGTGTAGCGAACCTGTGCTATCTTTTGCCATGTTAAGACAACATTTAAATTGTGGGGTATCCAAACAACATGAACCTATTAATTAATTGTCGGGACCCCGTTTCCACTTAATATTGCCCAATTGCATCGCATCTTTGCCATGTCATGCATCATACATGCATCATGCCTGATCTTCTGCCGTTGTGTTAAATAGTGCATCCGGTGTTTCTTCTAGTGTTTTGCTTCTTCGCGGATTGGGCCGTTGAGTTGATGTGAGCTTCGCCCCGATTTTCGGATGAACCTTCGTCAATGTTTTCAGGCGAGCACCTCCCCCCTTTCTACCTATCTTACTTTTATAGTATTTATTTCCTCTTGTTGATCTATTGCTATCTATGTTGCGATGCTCTAGTTTCCGTACCCGTGATATCCCTTGCAGCCGTATATTGCCTTGGACACATCCTATTACCTGTTGTTTGGGAGATAGTTGGACTTGCGCGTCGTAGTCGCTTGCTCAAGTGCTGTTGCGTGTCATCCAGTTCCACAGTTGTTGGAGTATTGCCGCATGTTTATGTCGGAGATGATCATAACTTTAATATTTGTTTAATAACTAAAATTGAAGTAGATAAATGCAGAGGCACCGGTGGGTGATAGACAATATTTGGTTTCCGACCGCTCACTGGTGTCCCGTAGGACCCCGAGTTCTTGACACTTGTTCCGAGATCGAGCGCGCTAACCACATGTGGGATGTATGGGCACCCCATCGATTTAGTACCTGATTTCAAAGTACTGTACTGGGGGCCACAAGTAGTTTGGGGCTTTATTACTATTCTGTACTTATGCCATGCTTTACTGCTTTTATTTAAATTGTGCGATGTACTGCACCTGTACTGTTTAGGATCGGGACACGTTTTCGCTGTATCGACAAGCCCAGTCATCTTTTCGGGTTCCCAGTCGTTTACAGCCGTCCACCCAAACCCTGAGTCCGTCTCGGAGACCGGCCGACTTCGTTGCGGGTGTACTTAGTGGGGTGGCCCCCCGTGCTTGCTTTGGGTCTGGGAAACGTCATGACTTAGGCCCCGCCGACATACCGATGGGTGTATGTTAATTGATCTGGCAAAAAGGGTCGAAGTGCGTGTGGAAACTTTGGTGCACCCCTGCAGGGTTAAATCTTTTCGAGAAGCCGTGTCCGCGGTTATGGACGACTTGGAGCACAGGTCTCGATCATAGACAACTATAACTAAAGTTTACTGTTATAATTTGATTTGTATCTGATATGACTAGTAATCAGCTTCACCACAACGGAATGGCTAAATAAAAGTACCAACAGCTGTTGGGTTTGGGAATATCTCATGCTAATTGTATCTGACTAGTAAGTGTTGCAACTACCACGAAATGGTTAACTAAAACTGCCCACTGCTTATTATATCAGGATGATTATCTATACCTGACTAGTAATTGATGCAACTATAACTGAATGAATAAAACTGCCAACTGTGTGAGTTCCTTGGTTGACTTCCTCGTTTAGTCTCGAGGGGAAACACCAGGATGGGTGTGTTTGGTGGTAGAATCAGGTTGGTTCCGAATAGGTCTTTCTTACCCCTCTCTGATAGCCGCTAGTTGTATCGAGTCTCTATAGGATGTTTAGTGCATGCTGCGCTGCCGCTTCAGTCCACCATACCTATGTAGGCGAGGACCGCCGAATTCTAGCCTCGCCGTGTACTGGCCTCAGTACTGACCGCTCTCTCTTTTTCCTTTGCCCTTGTCGGCACCCCTTTTTGTTTAAGCAGGTTTTGAGATCGACGTCGTTAGCAGGGTTACCCTTCCGGCTTGGCCTGGGCAGGGTTATGGACGCTATTGGTTATTCTTCAGAGCTCTTAGCCCCATTTTTATCTTGTCCGTAGCTGGACGCTCTATCTTTTTCAAGGTGATTCGGGTCTTTGTTCTGTATATCTGTATTCTTGACTCATGGAGTCGTGTTGTATATATATCTGTTCTGTGGGTTCCATCGTGGACTATTGTGTAATGGTATTACTTCGTTTTCCACCCACACGAAAGTGCCTGGTGGGCACCTTTGAATCGTTTCTATGTGGGTTTGGCGGGAATCGCTGAAACTAGCATAGGGCCGATTCTGAGGGTGTTATAGTATGCTATCTTTTAGGGTCTGTTTGATTCAAAGGATTTAAAGTGGAATTCTATAGGATTCAAATCCATAGGAATTTTTCCTATGGAGTCCATTTGTTTTAAAGGAATGAATCCTATAAAATTCATATGAATTGTTTTCTTACACTATAATCCTATAGGATTTGCAACAAGAGGTGTGACCTCTAAAAAAAAATCCTATATGCCTATGTCAACTATAACATGTACTACCTCCGTCCTAAGGCTTAAGGCCTATAGCTTTTTTTAAAAGTCAAACTACCTAAAATTTGACCATGTTTTTAGAGAAAAATATTAATATTTATAATACGTAATCCATACCATTTCATATATCATGAAACATATTTTCACATGGTATCTAAAAGTTTGGTCAAACTTTACATGTCTTGAGTTTTCAAAAAACTTATAGGCCTTAAGCCTTGGGATGGAGGGAGTACCTAAAAACCCTATAAAATGTTCATGTGTTATTTCTGCTGTGCAATCAAACAATTTATTTTACTGATTCTTACAATTTTTCATTCCTATACTTTCCAAGGGCCATGCCATTCTATTTCTACATCTTTCTTGTTCCCGTATTTTACAAATCCTTTAAATCAAAGAGGCCCTTAGCAACTACTCTATTAGGTAGATAGAGCAATTATTCAGGGAACTCTTTTGTACTCCCTCCGTTTAGAAATATAAGATGTTTTAGGTTTGTAAAGGAGATGTATCTAGACACCTTTTAATGTATTAGTTCAAATGAATCTAGACACTAAAAGGTATCTAGATATATCTCATTCACAAACCTAAAATATCTTATATTTCTAAACAGAGAGAGTACTATATTAGTATCAAGGATCCGGTACTCATTTCTGTCCATCATCCTTCTGTTTTCAGCATATGCATGAGATGGGACCTTGTGACTACGACCAAGCCAGAGCTTACAAAGATATAAAAATAAACTAAAAATCGTTCAATCATCACCGGTCACTCGTCCCTGCAGGGGGTGTCAATAATTAAATTGTGATACTGTATGATGAGGCTGCGCATCCATCGATCGACCGATCACAGAATCGTTTGGTTGTTGCTTGTCGCCTGTCGGTTGCCTGCTGACGGAGTCAAGAAAACGATGTGCCTGAGCTACAGTGCACAGAATAACACCTGAGATGATCCTCTGAATCGATCCGGATCTCTGAAATTGACAGCAACAACAACCTGTTTGTTGTTGTTGCGAGCTAGCTAGATTTTTATCACCTAGCAGACAGATGAAATTTGGCCACTTGGTTCAGGATAGCGGCATGCAGCGCGCGCGTATACGGATAGATCGGCCGCCGGTTTTTGGCGTCGTTCGTGCTGTGTTTTGCCTGCGCGCGCTTTTTTTGGGGGATTTGTTGGTGTATGTGTGTATATATACGTGGGAATCAAGTGGAGCTTCTGGGTCGTCGCTGCCAAGCGTGTGTGCGCCTAGCTTAGCTATGGCTTTCCTTGTCGCACGCGCCAAATGCCGATTGAGTTGCTGTCCCTGTCCGTACGTGGACGTGCCACTTCCGAGCCAGCCAACTTGCACGATGGATGCTATAATTTTGAAGTAAAAGTTTGCACGATGTAAGTTATGGAGCAATAATTACTTGGCTAGAGAGCAGGATGCCATTACCACCAAGAATATCTCATCCAGAGATATGCCTATATATGTGATAGCTGCACGCCCTCTCACAAATGGCACTCGCGAGTGCGACGGTCAAGAAAACATCCAGCTTATTAGCTTTATCGATCTAGACTCGTCGGCCGGGTGCAATGCAAAGATCTTAATTTACAACACCCACTTATACTTTTACTACTACTTGAAAAGGAAAAACAATACCACACTATGAACCCAAGTTTTGTGATTGGTCTGAAATGACCTCTGAGCCCTAGCTAGCTTGATTAAAATTTATTTTTGGGCCTTTAACTTCAGAGCAAATATCATTAAACCATAACTATTGGCATTTACAGTTTTACGAAACTACAACCGAAGAAAATTTTATCAAGAGAAACCACAATTTAGGAATAAATATTTCACAGAACTCAAATCTGCGATTTTGTCAACTTGGCACTAGCCGTTTATGGCAACCTTGGCCCACCTTTGAGGTGCCATGTGGCAAAGTAGGCGGTTCTCTCTCGGGGTTTTCCTACAGACTGACCGGACTTGAACTGAACCATTGGAGTTTTCAATTTTTAAACTTTTTTCTAAAATTAGTTCATAGATTTAAACTTTACAAAAAAACATGAAGACATCTAGTAATTTAAACTACATGTGCTGAGTAAACTTGAAAACTTCAAAATCATTTTCCCTTGTTAGTTATATTTTTCTACAATTTTGTAACTTTTGGCAAAATCCTAACTTTCTAAACAGATCCGAAGAAATTCCAGTAGTTTGCTCCCTGAGTGAACTTAGTATTGAACTAATGTAATTTCTAATATTTTTAAGCACTTAATTTTTGCCAAATGTTAGAGAAACAAATATATATATAAACGGCTCAGTAATGATCTCAAAGTTTCCGAGTTTACTCGCTACACATAGTTTGAATTACTGAATCCTTTTTTAATGAGACAAAAGATTTGCCATTTTCATTGATAAATAAGAATTAGGGCTTGTTTGGCTCCCAGCCACAGTTAAGTTTGGCAAGTGTTTCTACCACAAATGTGTGGCTAAAATTTTGTACGCCAAAAAGTGTGAAAAAAGTTGGCAAAAATTAACTCTATAAGAGGTGGACGCTACAAACAATAAAGGATGGCAGCCCTAAAGTGTGGCGAGAACCAAACATATTCCAAATTGCCAAACTTTGTCTTGCCAATTTATGGCTAGGAACAAACACCCCTTAGAACCTTGCAACACCGCAAGGCCAAGAGAAAAGGTTACTACAGGACGACACACTACACCGAGGGCCAAAAGCCATCAACGTAGCCTTGATCCCCGTCGGCGTAGGCTACGGTCAAGAAAACATCCAGCTTAGCTTTATCGATCTAGACTCGTCGGCCGGGTGCAATGCAAAGATCTTAATTTACAACACCCACTTAATACTTGTACTACTTGAAAAGGAAAAACAATACCACTATGAACCCATGTTTTGTGAAATGACCTCTGAACCCTAGCTAGCTTGATTAAAATTCATGTTTGGGCCTTTAAATTCAGAGCAAATATCATAAAACCATAACTATTGGTATTTACAGTTTTACGAAACTACAACCGAAGAAAATTTTATCAAGAGAAACCACAATTTAGGGATATATATTTCATAGAACTCAAATCTGCGATTTTGTCAACTTGGGAGGTGCCATGTGGCAAAGTAGGCGGTTCTCTCTGGGGGTTTTCCTACAGACTAGCCGGACTTGAACTGAACCATTGGACTTTTCAATTTTTAAACTTTTTGCTGAAATTAGTTCATAGATTTAAACTTTACAAAAAAAACGAAAACTTCTAGTAATTTAAACTACATGTACCGAGTAAAATTGAAAACTTCAAACTCATTTTCCCTTGTTAGTTATATTTTTCTGCAATTTTCTAACTTTTGGCAAAATCCTAACTTTCTAAACAAATCTGAAGAAATTCCAGTAGTTTGCTCCCTGAGTGAACTTAGTATTGAACTGATGTAATTTCTAATATTTTTTAAGCACTTCCAATTTTTGCCAAATGTTAGAGAAACAAAAGAAAATATAAAAAACGGCTCAGTAATGAGCTCAAAGTTTCCCAGTTTACTCGCTACACATAGTTTGAATTACTGAATCCTTTTTTTAATGAGGCAAAAGTTTCGCCATTTTCATTGGTTGGCTCCCAGCATTGTTAAGTTTGGCAAGTGTTTCTTCCACAAAAGTGTGGCTAAAAGTTTGTACCCCAAAAAGTGTGAAAAAAATTGGCAAAACTTAACTCTATGACAGATGGACCCTACAAACAATAAAGGATGGCGGCCCTAAAGTGTGGCAAGAACCAAACATATTTTAAATTGCCAAATTTTTGTTTGGCAAATTATTGCTAGGAACAAACACCCCCTTAGAGTCTTGAACACCACGAGGCTAGATAAAAGGTAGAAAAAGGCCTAATCTCACGACATTACATTACTCAACGTGTTTGCCGGATAGACACCGTAAACGCACCTCATCTTTGATCTTCGGGTGGAAAAGCTATTCCAGAATACTCCAGTGTTTCTCTCTAGTTTATATAAAGCGTTAAACCATGGTAATTAACAATTTAAGGTTTTCACCAAAGTCGTGATCATCAGGTTAAATTCAGTGGCTGACAAGGTAGTTCGTCCCTCACAAACTACTTTCATGCAAGGCCGTAACGTGCTTGACGGTGTGGTTACATTGCATAAATCAATTCATGAACTACATAGGAACAAGTTGAATGGGGTTATCCTAAAAATAGATTTTGAGAAAGCTTATGATAAAATCAAGTGGTCTTTCCTTCAGCAGACGCTCAGAATGAAAGGTTTTTCTTCTAAGTAGCGCGCTTTAATCAATAGCTTTGTGCGAGGAGGTAGTGTTGCCATCAAAGTCAATGACGTTGTTGGTAAATACTTCTAGAAAAAAGGGCTTAGACAGTGTGACCCTTTATCACCAGTGCTATTTAATATAGTGGCTGATATGTTATCCATCATGATAGAGCGTGCAAAGGCAGACGGCCAAATTGAAGGTGTGATTCCCCATCTAGTGGATGGAGATTTATCTATATGGAACATGATCTGGAAAAGGCTAAAAATCTGAAAATGATACTTTCATCTTTTGAACAACTTTCTGGTTTAAAGATAAACTTTCATAAAAGTGAACTATTTTGTTTTGGAGAGGCTCAAGAACAGTCAAACCTTTATGATGAACTCTTTGATTGCAATCAAGGAGTATTTCCTATCCGATATTTGGGCATTCGTTCACTATTGGAGGCTCTACAAATGCTGAATGGAAAATCATTAAGCAAACGTTACAATTGAGGTTGAGTAGCTAGAAAGGTAAATTACTCTCCGTAGGAGGAAGATTGGTACTCATTAATTCATTACTAAGTAATATGGTATTGTATATGATATCATTCTTTCAACTATCAAAAGGAGTCTTGCAGAGATTGAATTACTTCCGATCAAGATTCTTTTGGCAAGGAGATTCTGAGAAGAAGAAATATAGACTGGCTAAATAGAGTGTGCTTTGCCAACCCAAAGAACAAGGAGGCTAGGTATTCATGATCTGGAGATCAAGAATATAGCCCTAATTAGTAAATGTCTCTTCAGGTTATTAACTAAAAATGGCATATGGCAAACTCTATTAAAAAAGAAATATGTTGGCTCAAAAGAACTGTCCCAAATGGTTTGGAAACCTAGTGACTCTTACTTTTGGGCTGGCCTGATGGCGTCGAAGAAACATTTCTTCCGCTTTGGAACTTTTTCTATGGGATCATATTTAGTGCTCCCTTTGGTGGGGGGTATACGACCCCGGCGTTGTTTTGCGCTGGTGCGACTGGTTGGTTTGGGCCTCCAATAGGTGGCGGAGGAGGAGCTCCGTGTGCTATTTCTCCTGGCGCGGGTGCGTTTCCGAACGCAGGGATTGGGGCTTGTTGCCTCATATGTGCCATGCTTTCGCTGAGTTTATGGAACTCGCGGCAGTCCTTGAGCATGTGACTGGCTTTCTTTTTGCCATCTTGCTTGTCGATGTAGAAGTGGATGGTGCATGGACCCGAAAGTTTTTCGAATGCTGAGGGTCCGTTGTCGCGATCGCGGCGCGTTATGACAGATGATCGTCCGTCTCGGAGATTTCCTCTGCGGTAACCTCCATTGCGTTGTTGTCGCGGCGGTCGGCGTAGCCACCGCGACCATGTCGGGTCCGTCGGTCTTCGAGACACGCGATCTCCTCTTCTACTGGCGTTCCGCCTTCGGCCGTAGTCGCCTCTTCATCTGATTGCGGCCATTGGATGCAATCTTCGCCCAATCTGTTGGCAATTTCCATGAGGTGGTCGAGTCTTGGGCTTGACACGCCCAAGTTCTTCCTTGAAATCTTGGCGCTGACGCCGCCTCTCAAGGCGTCGATGGCCTCTCCTCGGAGATATGCGCGGAGTTCTTGGTGGTAACCAGCGTAGTATGTACGAGCGAATAGATTCCCCCGTTCTCTGAGTGCAGGCTCGCAACTCTTCGATTGAGGCGGGCCTCTTGCTGGTGCCCTTGAAATTTCGGATAAAGCTGTAAGCTATCTCCTCCCAACTTCGGATGGATCCTGATGATAGGCTATCGAGCGACCCGCGCTACCGTCACCGCGTTGGAGGCATTGCATGGCGGTTTCTTTGTTACCGCCGTGCAGCTTGACGGATGACAGATGATCGCTGAGCCAAGATTTTGGATCTTGCGTGCCGTTGAACTTCGGAGTATCCGAAGGAAGCTTGAAATTGCGTGGCATCTTTGTTCACCGAACAGATCTGCTGAAGCATCGAGCTCCACAGAGTTCTCCTTCATCTTCATCCATCTCAGACTCGGACGAGCATGCGCGTTTGGCTCGCGCTTTGTTGATTTTGCGCTGTGTAAGCGCGTCTCTGGCGTCGTAGTCGCGTTTATGGCGATGCGAGCTCTTCTTCCTTCGAGGAAGGTCGTGCTCTTCTTCCTCTTCGGATGAAGGGGTGGGGCTATGGTCGCGCCTGACCGGAGCTTTATTCTTCGGCTCCGCAGGAGCGTCTTCGTGGAGCGCAGCTCCGAAGAGTCCGAGTCCGGTGAGTGCGGACTTATGCATGGCTCTTTTCGGGTCCCCCTCCGGAGGTTGGTGGGCCACGAGATACGCGGTGGCTGCCAGGATCGCAGCTTGTGGTGTCTTCGGGATGATGTTGCCGTCAGCATCCATATCCATGAACGACGTGTGGAGAGTTCGGGTCACATCACGACATTCCTTGGGATCCATGTTCTCCACCCGCGAGCGATGCTTGTTTCCCTGATTTCCATTCGTGCTAGAGCCGAGTTCCATGGCGGAGAGCGCAGCTCGTCGCGCGCTGGACTCGGAGGCTGCTTGCTTGCGTTTATCAAACGTCTCATGCATCTTGACTTTCTTCTTGTGCTCCTCGATGAGGAGGTAGTGGTACGCCATCAGTAGGTCGCGTGGTGAATCCACATGCAGGACTATGTCGCCTGCGACGCAGACGACGGTCTGCACCCATCCTTCTTTGCTAAGTTGGATGACGTGGCGTTGTTCTCCCGCCGGGTGGGGGATTAGCTTCTATTCCCCCGCTTCCGCCGCTTCCGCCCTGCGGTTGGGGTTCGTGTTGGGCGCGGGTTGGGCGTTGTTGATCCCGGATGACCGCGCACATAGGTGGCGCCAGAGATCGGTTCGCTGCCGCTTTTCGGTCCGAATCAGTAGGTCCCTTCATCCGAAGGTGGATCGCATAGATCGGAGTTGCGATGCTGGTATCAGAGAACTCATCTGTCGATGGTGACGCGTGCGAGCACGGGTGTGGAGCCCACGAGGCGGGCTCGATTGATGGCACGGGCACCCGCCAGAAGGCGAGGGTGCCAGTTTGTCCCACCTGGAAGCAGAAGCTCCCGAACAAAATCTCGAGTCCGTCGCCTACGGGCTCGAAATCTTTCATGGTGGTCGGCGAGTGGGCGGTGAAGTCGAAGGTCCCGAAGAGGAGGTGATTCTCCGTCGCCGCGGAGTTGTAGATCGATCGGGTTGGGACCGTCACGACCGCACAATCAGCAGCCCTGATTCCCACAGACGGCGTCAATTGACGAGGTTTAATCTCATCAATGCCCATTGTTATGGACTTGGATTTTGGAGAAGATGGGGATGCTGAAGATCGTGGCACGGTTAACAGACAAGCAACCAGGGGACACGAGATTTACCCAGGTTCAGGCCCCTAGAGGGAAAACCCTACTCCTGCTTGTCTGTTCTTGATTACGGCGGAACCGAAGGTTACAGGGTGCGCAGATTCAATCTGGCGTGGAGGTGCGTGCGAAAGTATGAGTCGAGCGATTTAGGACGTGCCCTCCTGGCCTTTATATAGACTTAGGCAGGTCCCGGGCATAGTCCTAGTCGGTTACAAGTTCTAGGGTTTTACCCCTTTAAATTTCCTATCTAGGCTAGCCTTGCTCTCCAAGGATCCGAAGGCGTCATGGGCCTTGGCCACCCAAAAATCTTCATGGGCCAGCGTATGTCTGTTGTGGGCCTTCCTTAGGCTGGACCAGGTATGCTGAAGTCATGTACCCGTAGGGTATAACCATGTCAGACGGTTCTTAGATAATGTTTTGGGAGGATAAGTGGCTAGGTTCCACTACACTTCATGAACAATATCCTGCGTTGTATTCCATTGTCCGCTACAAGGAGGAATCGATTGCCATAGTAATGGAATCATTTCCTCCCAATGTGACTTTTAGGAGATATTTAATTGGTACAAGACTAGACACTTGGATATCATTGCTACATCGATTAGCAGATGTTCAATTATCGGTCGGAACTAATGAATTCTTTCGGAACCTAAGCGAGAATAGTTCTTTCTATGTCAGTTTCTTATACAAAGCTTTAGTCTGGACAATGTTACCATTTTTAGATAATAGGATGATATGGAAGATGAAGATACCACTAAAAAACAAAACAAAAATTGCCCGGTATCTTCGTCGAGGGATTGTCCTTACTAAAGATAATCTTATCAAGCGCAATTGGCATGGAAATCCTTTGTGTGCCTTTTGTCATCATAATGAGACAATCAAGCACTTGTTTTTCCAATGCAATTTAGCTAGATCTATATGGTCAGTTACCCAAGTAGCTTCGGGCTTGTATCCACCTTGTAGTATTGCCAATATTTTTGGAAATTGGTTACATGGTACTGATCACAAGTATAAGTTACTTATTCGGGTTTGTGTGATTGCCATTATATGGTTTCTATGACTATGTAGAAATGATAAGGTTTTTAATGATAAACTTTGTTCTCCTATGCAGGTTATTTACAGATGCACCAACACCATGTGATCCTGGTCAGCGCTGCATCGTGCGGATTTTCACGATCTTTTTACGGAGGTGTGTATGCGGCTGGAGGATACGGCGCGGGATTTGTTTACCCGTCATGGATGGCAGCATAATCTTCGTCTAGGCCCTCTTTCAAAATCCTAGGCGTTTCACAATTTCTCAATTTGATATGTAAACCGCCTTGTTTTTATTTTTAATTTTCGTAGGACCTTGAAACTTTATCGGCTGTGTGCATTCTAACTATGCGGAGGTCTGGTGTAATACTTAAACTTTAAGTAATAGAGCGTTCTTTATAAAAAAACAAGACATTGCCAAATATTGACCGGACTGAAAGTTTATATAGGAGTATTGCGCACATCTTCCTGTAGATCTAAGCTCCCAGTCAGGTCAACATTTGGCAATGTCTTGTTAATTACTACTACAAGAGCTGAAGCGTGGGCGGCACTAGAACATCTCCAAGAAAAACGCTGTGTGTGCCTCGTGAAAAACTATCTGTATACTATGCAAAGAGACGATGTAGTAATAAAGTGAGCTAGCTATATAGATCGACAGGAAAATATTGCTAGGGTAAGGTAGCATAGATTTCCCCACATGGTGCTTTTTACGGAAGATGTGATGAGCCACGCCGCCACCTGCTGGTGCATGGCTGGATCCTGTATGGATGCATGTTGGTGCGTGGAGCAGATGGAGAAGACACAAAGTCGATCGATCCCCTGGCTGCATCGGAGCTATCTAGCCCCTTTCTCCTTTAGCGATTCCTCCTGATAGCCCTATGATATGCATGACCAATGCACTGAGTTGTACTAGTAGCTAGCTAGCTAGCTAGGCTGTAGGCTGGCTCGATCGAGCGTGCAGGGCTTCAGCTGTAGTCCAGCAGCTAGCCCCTGCTGCAGCTGCAGGATGGAGTTGGAGATAAGAACGCCGGCCGGAAAAGCGTGGATGCATCTCGGGGTGCGGCCCCCATCGGCACGACGTACGGCCGGGCGGCGACGCTGGGTAAAGTGACGCGACGGTGGAGTCCATTCGATCGAGCTGTAGCCTCACCTCGTGACACACGTAAAAGGATTGATGCAGCATGAGGGTCAGCTTCACCGGTGCAGGCATGCAGCGACACTCACTCGATCACTAGCTCGCTCGCTCGCTCAAAGGGGTACTAGTACTAGTACATGTTCAGGAGATAGTAGTAGAAAATTGAGCTGGAACAGGTAGCTGATGCAAGATGCACGAGGCTGGGCGTGTAGCAATATGCATACGCACGAACATTGCGCCCACTAGCACCTTGCGCATGCTAGCTTTCCAGGCATGCGGAAGCCTCGAAGCTTTGCTTGCAAGCAGCAGTTAGTCGTCGATCGAGGAACCAAGGAGAGGAGGGCAAGTTGCAATGCTTGGTCACTGCACTGATCCACTCTACCCGGAGCTAGCTGAGCTAGCTAGCACGCTCCTATTGGGCCACCTTTCTCACGTCAGTTGGCGTAAATTACACTTACAGGACAGCAACAAAAGGTTAAGAAAAGGAAAGATAGAGGACAACAACCCCAGGGCTTGATCTTCAATGCAACGATCCATGCAGGAATGGCCAGTTTGCTTCGAAGGAGTTTTCCAGCAAGAAAATTTCAGTCTCTAGTCTCTAGCCTCTAGCGGTGTTGTAGCAAGAAAATTTCATGCGTCGAAGCATGAATACCGTATTCAGAAATCAGAATACGTGGATATACTACAGCTACATTCGCTTCTTATTAACTAACATTCCCACTCTCTGCTAGCCTCTAGCGGTGCTGCACGCGTAACCACCCAGTTGAAGTACGTGCGCGCACACAGAGCGAGAGAGCCCAGAGCCCCGGCCGGAGGGACCGGAGAGATTTGGAACGAATTCAGGCACATCAGCAGCTGCACGTGCGAGTGCAAGGGCAAGGGCTAGGCAGCTGGAAAGAGAAGGAAGGTCAGATCACATCCATCAATGGCGACCGATCCAAATGGTCGTGGCCCCTGGGGTGTCACGGCGCGGGCCACTTGGCCAGCACCTATCGCAGTCTCAGAGGCCAGCTCCAGGCCTCCGACACAGTATGTGACCATTGCACTGCTGAGCTAGCGATCCAGAGAGATCGTGTCCTGGCCCTCCCTCGGTATGCATGCTTTGCTGCCGTCTTTTTCTTGGTCAGGGGCTCCAACGGCACACAACCAACGGAGCCTGTAGACTATAGTAGCTTCAGATCTTAACTGGTCCAGCGGTTGAACAACTCAGACTCCTGCCGAGCCAGCTCTCTCGTATATACAGGATTTGAAAAAGAGTGGTGGGGCTAGAGAATGCCGAAAGAGTCTGCTTGTATTAAGTTCAGGAAGACCATGTTCTTATTGAGGAATTAGCACACTTAAACATGATTTAAAAATACACAACGGAATGAGATGTAAACTTCAGACCACTTATATACTAAATACACATATTGTTATTTAATCACGGAGGGAAACATATATGAAGAAACTAGGTTTAGCCGTAACCTAGGACAAGTCATAGGTGCAAAGAGATAGCACAAGTACTAATAGCTCTCAGCCCAAAAGTGCAGCAGCAAGCATCACCTTAGATACACCGATTTACGTGGAAAATCTCTCAACTTGAGAGAGAAAAACCACGGGCTGAAGTCACCTAAAACTTTTTCCATTATTATTAAATGGGATATAACTTGTTCTTCTCTAAAGAGTATTAGAGAATCTCATACATCAATATATACACGGATGTGGAATGATGCCAACAAGATTTAGGACACAAGAGTTAGAGATTGGAATAATCTTACCAAAGATGGTGGAACCACGGCTTGGATGAAACAAGGTAGTAGATCGTGGTCTTTACAACCTTGTGGACAGAGCCTGGTGCTTGATTCATCTTCTTCCTTCAACTTCTTTCTCTTCCCTTTTCTCTTTGTTTTCTTCTCCAATGGATGCTAACCTGGAATTTTTGTCACTCCACCTTGTGGTGGCTGGATGGAAGGCTTATCCTCTTGCTTCCCTCATTCGCAATGTTCAAAATGACCCTTGGTAATAACCCTAAAGCTTGGTGGGATCTTGCACCTGTTTGGGTCGGCTGAAAGGATTCAAGAAGGTCATCTCCTCACAGCCGACATGAGGAGGATACCCAACATTCTTCCTCATCTGGATCATGTGGGGAGCACCGCCATGCCCGTTGCCTTGCAACATACAAGCAGCTTCTCACTTGGCAATATCTTGGTCATCATATTCGAGCCATTCTTCTCGGTATAGATCTTCTCAAATTTTAGAAACTTGGAACTCACAACATCTCGAATCCAATGATACCTCACATCAATGTGCTTGGTTTGAGAGTAGAAACTTGGATTCTTGGCAAGATGGATAGCACTCTGGCTATTGCAAAACAGATTGTAATTCTCTTTCTACATGCCCAACTCTTGCAAGAAGTTCTTCATCCATAACAGTTCCTTACAAGCCTCAACTGCTGCTATGTACTCAACATCTGTGGTTGATAGTGAAATGCATTTCTGCAACCTTGATTGTCATGACACTGCTCCCCATGCATAAGTCATCAAGTATCTAAAAGTAGACTATCTAGAATCTGCATATGCATAGCCTTGCAATACATGATCACTTCTTCCAAAGTATAGCCATGATCTAAAAGTACCTTTACAATACCTGAGAATCCACTTCACTGCATTTGAGTGAGCTTCACCTAGATTCGTCATGAATCGGCTAACAACTCCAACTGCATAGGCAATATCAGGCCTACTGCACACCATGGTGTACTGTAACATCCCAAAAATATTGAAATTGGATCATCAAACTCTAATCATCAAAATTAGGGTTAACAAAAACTTTTCTAATTAAAATTATGAAAGCATGCATATGTGTATGCATTTAATTTGAAATTCTTTTGAACCAACTTGTTTATTTGTTTCTTTGCTTGTAAAATGTTTCTTAGGTGATTTAAGCATCATCTAAAGATTTTCCCACACTTTTTCTAAAGACAAGTAAATCAAAATAAGTAAAATAAAGGAATGGTCATTTTGACCAATTTAACTCCCATGCCTACTTTGGCCGCCTCAAACTTTCAGAACCTAATAGAAACTTTTATGGATCTTTGCACCCCTTGAATGTACTCATAACAAAGTATCAAGGCCCACTTTGTGATCATCCAGAAACTTTCAAATGCATAGTTTAAATGACAATTCAAAATTAAATCTTTATCATGGGAAGATCCCACTTTTTCAAAAACCACTCAAAGAAGCTCAACTTTCAAAACCCAAGCATTTGCAGACTCACCAGCCCCAATCTAGCACACCCACCAAAAATCTTTTCAAAATTCAAAACTTGAATTCATGCGGCCATTACATCAAACAGATTGCAGACACAAATCATCAAAATCCTAAACACTATAGTGAGCAGTGATTGAAGCCTAACTTGTTCCCTCTTTAGCTCACAACCATCTCAGTAGATCATCTAGTGAGTTAAACCAAGCACTAGCCTCACTGTAAGCTTGACATTGCCATCAATGGTGAACAGCCGAGCACACCCATGCCACCCCAGTGGAGATAGCAAGCTAGGAGGAGAAACAAGCCTAGCCAGCATGTCTGGGAGGCAGCCCACCGTCCACCGCCACTCCATGTCCACCGCTCGAACCTGCCAACCCCTGAACCACACGCACGGACCGCGCCCAGACCGCCAGCGACCATGCCGAGCGTGCGCCAGAGCGCCACCCTCGACCGAAGCCCACAGACCGCGCGCCGCCCTCACCGCGTGCATACACGATCGCCACCGACCCAGGAGACCGCCAGACATCCTCGTCACGCCGCGTGACGACATACCGCCGTCAAAGACGCCGCCTCTGCCGCGCAGAGCGTCGCATGTTCCAGACCAAGCCGCACCGCCCCACGCCTCGAAACCATGTCGTTGAGCATCGCCAAGGAACACCGCACCGTCCCCTACCTTCGCCCATGCCAATATCCGCCTGTACCATCGTCCCCAACGAGCTCACCGTGCGCCCCGTCGGTCCCCTCGCTCGACTATAAATAGAGGCCACCCCCGCTCGAATTCTTCACACCATTCTACTCTCCTCTCCTCACTGATCATGCCACACCGTTCCCGGAGCAAGGCGAGCAGCACATCGCCGGAATTTCATCGGAGCCCGCCGCCTCTGGAGAAGAAGGGTGCCATCGATTTCGTCCACCCCAGGAGCTGCCGCGACCACCCCTGAGTTCGCCGTCGTCGACTTCGTCGTTCGCCCACCTCACCGACCCTCGCCAGCACCCCGGTGAGCCCCTAGCAACCCCCACTGGACGCGCTAGGTTTCTTTCTCGTCGGCGTTGCTCAACGTCGACGATGACTCTCAGCCGTTGGATTAGAATCAGATCGAACGCACCACGTTGCCCCGTACCGCTTCGCACCCCCCTGTCTCACTGACGAGTGGGGACACCCACTTAAGCAGCCCGCGGGAGCACTGCGCTTAGCAGGCCGGCCCAGTATCTTTTTCCGCGCAGCCCAGTTATTTGAATTAAACCTTTTCCATTTTATTTCAAACTCACTTCTGTATCCAACTTCAAAAATCAATCCAGATCGATTCAGTGCATCAAATTGAATGAAACTAATTTTGTTACAAAGTTCTGGGAATGCTGAATCCAAGCCCGTTGGATTCAAGTCATTTGAATCTATAGATCACCCATGGTAAAAATAATAAGGCAGAAGCTTTTCTGTATTCAAACATTTTTCAAATTTAAACCATAATAGCTTTTGAGTTGATTCCAACTCTCAAAAATCACATTTAACCATACCTTTCAGAATATATAAAAATATATAGTTTTACTTGCAGAAATAATGTTCAAGTAATAAAAGAATGCTACATAGGCATTTCTAGCCACTTTAATTAATTAAAATAAAAGGGTAAAACCTTATTAAATTGTGACACCACTTTAAATCATATTCCCATGGACTAAAATATGTGGTGATGACATGTGTCAACATGATCCCATGTTTGGTTTGGAGAATATTAAATCTTAAGTAGTTTTTCAATGAGTAGAAATTACTTTTCTAAAAATAAAAGGAATTAAACCAAGCCTTAATCTTGTAATGTTAGAGATGATGTTAGATCACATATAGGACCCTTGTGTGTGATGATTGCAAGTAGTTAAGTATTGTTTGGTGATTGTGTACCTCGTATTTATTTATAGACGCTAGTACCGACCAAGGATACGAGGAGGAAGGAGGATTCTACGAAGAAGAAACCGAGGAGAACTTCAACCACTGCTCTGCACAAGGCAAGCTAAAACTTGCAAGATACTCCACTTTAGCAAGATTTACTAATCAAGTTGACCAATGCAAGCTATTAACCTTGCAAGCTAACACTTGCAATTAGGCAAGCTTATACTGATATTGTGCAAGCTAACCCTTGAAAGATACTCTACTGATGCCACAAACCACTACTTGTTACTATGACCACTATATGCCTTAAGTATATGTGATCATATCCACTTGATAAACCAATCCTAGTTTTTACTTACAAGCTTTATACTTTATTTCTTTATCAAAGCTCTTACTTAGAGTTTATTGGAATAAATGGTAGATACTAGAAGGATATGTGAAGGTTGCATGAAGAGCATAAAATTTGGCCTAAGCTAGATAATCTTGATGCCATATTAAGGCATGAGATTAAACTTAGCTGAAACTCCATTAGTTTACCACCCCTCATTAGTGCTTACTGTAGGGTTTCGTAGCATGGAAAACAAAAATTTTCTATCGCATACAAACAAACAAGCCAAGATCTATCTACTAGATTGTAGCAACGAGTCGATGGAATAACTTACCCTCGAAGATTCCAAAGTGTTTAACGAGAGCGGATTCTCGTGGGTGATGTAGTCGTACTCTTCCCGATCTCAAGATCGTGTAGACGATCCTTCCGCTGCGTTCGCAGCGCCCGCAATGGTCACACGTTCGGTACTGACGAAGACCTTCCTCTCCCTTGTTCCAGTGAAAATGGAGGTTGTAGCACTCTCCTCATGATTCTGGCAGACAACGCGTGGTACCTAAGTAGAGGGAGATCCTGCAGGCCTTTAAGCCGAGCGAGTATGGTGGAGTATGAGAGAGCTCCTCGGCGATCCGGGGTTTAGACACACCAAGGAGGAGGGGCTAGAGCCGCAACTAGGGTTCCGGGACCCCAAGTCGGCGTCTGGGCAAAACCCTAGGTGGTGGCGGCGGCTGGAGGCTCAGCTTTCTAGGGTTTGAGGTGAGGGACTTTGTGTGTCTAGAGGAGGAGCCCCCCCTCCTTATATAGGTGGAGGGCAGTGGCCAAGGGGAGGAGGAGTCCCTCCCCAACTCGGCTTGGAGGTGGGCCGCCGGTTGGAGGAGGGATTCCATCCCCAACTCGGTTTCCCTCTCCTTCCTCTTTCCCTCTTTCCAATTTTAGCCGTTTGACTTTTCAAACTTGCTATTTGACTTTTCAATTTAATCTGGAACATCGAGAACACTTAGTACATGATGCAATCATCCCAATATGCAATGACACATTCATGTACCCCTTCCCCTCCGAAGTGCCGGACATTCCGGAACCTTCTAAAACATTCCCGATGAAAACACCGTAATCATTCCCGAACTCCGAAACGGGACTTTCCTTATATGAATCTTATTCTCCGGACCATTCCGGATCACCTCGTGATATCCCGGATCCCATCCGAGACTCCGAACAACATTCGGTCTCTTTCTCATAATACCATAACTACTCAAACAACGTTGAATCCTTAAGTGTGTCTCCCTACGGTTCGTGAATTATGCGGACATGATCGAGACACTTATCCGAACAATAACCAATAGAGGAATCTGGAAATTCATATGGCTCCCACATATTTCTACGATTACTTTGCGATCGGATGAACCACTTACATACGATACCAATTTCCCTTTGTCTCACGATAGTTTACTTATCCGAGGTTATGATCGTTGGTATCTCTGCATACCTAGTTCAACCTCGTTACCGATAAGTACTCTTTTCTCGTTCCCGTGATATGTGATCCCTTGTGAGCCATTCACATGCTTGCAAGCTAATTGGATGACATTCCACCGAGAGGGCCCAGAGTATATCTATCTGTCATATGGATGGACAAATCCCACTCTTGATCCATGTGTCTCAACCAATACTTTCCGAACACTCAATGCCACCTTTATAATCACCCAGTTACGGTGTGGTGTTTGATGTCATCAAAGCATCCATCCGGTAAAGGTGATATGCATGATCTCATGGTCGAAGGAATTAGGTTACTATGTATCAGAAAGCATATAGCAATTGAACTAATGAAATGACTTGATCTTTATGCTACGCTTATCTATAGGAGTATGTCCACCATATCATTCTCCTAACGATATGATCTTGTTGTTGATAACATCTCAATGTTCATGATAAGGAAACCACAATCATTTATCAACCAACAAGCTAGTGATGTATAGAGTCTATACTAGGGACTTCAAATTTAAGTTCACAAATCACACAAGTATCAATGTTTCCTTGTTAATACTATTATAGCATGAATGTAAACATTTATCATAAACACAAAGATATAATAATAACTACATTTATTATTGCCTCTAGGGCATATCTCCAACAGTCTCCCACTTGCACTAGGGTCATCTAATCTATATTACATGGTAATATACCGAACACCCATGGCAATTTGGTGTTGGTCATGTTTTGCCCTCGGGAGAGGTTTAGTCAACGGATCCGCCACATTCAGATCTGTGTGTACTTTGCAAATCTTTATATCCCCATCCTGGATATGTTCTCGAATAGCGTGAAAACGTAGCTTGATGTGCTTCAGCTTCTTGTGTGACCTTGGTTCTTGCGCATTGGCTATGGCGCCCATGTTATCACAGTAGATAGACATTGGGTCCAGTAGACTAGGAACCACACCCAGCTGTAATGAACTCTTTCATCCATATCGCTTCTTGTGAAGCCTCCGGCGACCATGTATTCGATTCAGTTGAAGATCTCGCCACAACGCTTTGCTTTGCACTCCTCCACCTAATCGCTGCACCATTCAAAATAAATACGTATCCATTGTGATTTAGAATCATCCGGATCGGTGTTCCAACTAGCATCGGTGTAACTGCTTAACAACGGTATTCATCACCTCCATAAGAAAGAACCATATCCTTAGTTCTTCTCAAGTACTTAAGGATGTTTTTGATCATTGTCAATGATCCACTCCTGGATCACTTTGATATCTGCTAGTTAAACTAACAACATATGCAATGTCGGGTCTAGTACATAGCATGTCATACATTAGAGATCCTATGGCTAAGGCATAGGGAGTCTTACTCATCATTTCTCTATCTTCTGCCGATGTCGGACTTTGAGTTTTACTCAAGGTCGTATTGGGCAACATGGGCAAGAACCCTTTCTTGATTTCTTCCATTCCAAACCTCTTTAGAACTTTGTCCAAATATGTACTCTGTGACAATGATATTTGGCGTTTCGATCTATCTCTGTAAATCTTTATGCCTAATATGTAAGCTGCTTCGCCAAGATCCTTCATTGAAAAACTATTATTCAAATATTCCTTGACACTATTAAGAAGGTATACATCATTCCCAATCAACAATATTTCATCCACATATAGTATTAAGAATGCTACAGAGCTCCCACTCACTTTCTTGTAAATACAAGCTTCTCCATAAGTTTGTATAAAACCAAAACTTTTGATCACCTTATCAAAACGTTGATTCCAACTTCGGGATGCTTGCTTCAATCCATAGATGGACCGTTGAAGTTTGCATACCTTATTAGCATCTTTAGGATCGACAAAACCTTTGGGTTGCATCATATACAACTCTTCATCAATATCTCCATTGAGGAATGCTGTTTTGACATCCATCTGCCATATCTCATAATCATAATATGCAGCGATTGCTAACATAATCCTCACAGACTTTAGCTTTGCTACCGGTGAGAAAGTCTCATCGTAGTAACTCCTTGAATTTGTCGAAACCCTTTTGCGACAAGTCGAGCTTTATAGACAGTAACATTACCATCAGCATCTGTTTTCTTCTTGAAAATCCATTTGTTCTTGACAGCCTTTCGGCCATCCGGTAAGTCCACCAAAGTCCATACTTGGTTTTCGTACATGGATCCAATCTCGGATTTCATGGCTTCTTGCCATTTATTGGAATCTGGGCTCATCATCGCTTACTCATATGTCTCGGGGTCATCGGTGTTATCCACCAACATGACACTCATAACGGGATCATACCAATCTGGAGTGGTACGAGTTCTCGTTGACCTCCGAGGTTCTGTAGCAACTTCAACCGAAGTTTCATGATCATCATCATTAGCTTCCTCTCTAATTGGTGCAGGCACCACAGAACTTCTTCCTGCCGCGCTACTCGCAATTTCGAGAGAAGGTTCGACAACCTCGTCGAGTTCTACTTTCCTTCCAGCCACTTCTTTCGAGAGAAATTCCTTCTCTAGAAAGGATCCAGTCTGGCAACGAAGATTTTGCCTTCGGATCTATGATAGAAGGTATACCCAATAGTTTCCTTCGGGTATCCTATGAAGACGCATTTTTCCGCTTTGGGTTCAAGCTTGTCCGTCAGTAACTTCTTTACATAGGCTTCACCCCCCAAACTTTAAGGAACGACAATCTAGGTTTCTTCCCAAACCATAATTCATACGGTTTCGTTTCAACGGATTTAGACGGTGCCCTATTTAAAGTGAATGCGGTGTTTCTAATGCATAACCCCAAAATGATAGCGGTAAATCTGTAAGTGACATCATAGAACGAACCATATTTAAGAGAGTTCGATTGACGTTCGGACACACCATTACTGTGGTGTTCCGGCGGTGTCAATTAGAAAGTATTCGCATTTCTTCAAATGCTCGCCAAACTCAGAACTTAGATATTCACCTCCACGATCGAACATAGAAATTTAATCTTCTTGTTACGTTGATTCTCTACCTCACTTTGAAACTCCTTAAACTTCTCGAAAGTTTCGGACTTATGTTTCATGAAATAGATATACCCATATCTACTCAAGTCATCCGTGAAGGTAAGAACATAACGATAACCACATGATGCTACACTCATTGGACCACACACATTGGTATGTATGATTTCCAATAAGTCCGTAGCTCGCTCCATCATACCGTAAAATGGAGTCTTAGTCATTTTTCCCATCAGACATGCTTCGCATCTTTCAAGTGATTCAAAATCAAGTGATTCAAGAAGTCCATCAGAATGGAGTTTCTTCATACGTTTCACTCCAATGTGACTAAGACGACAGTGCCACATATAGGTCGAATTATCGCTTGATTTCAAACGTTTAGCCTCAATGTTGTTGATATGTGTATTTCCACTATCGAGATTCAATAAGAATAGACCATCTATCAAAGGTGCATGTGCATAAAACATATTACTCATATAAATCGAACAACCATTATTCTCGGACTTAAACAAGTAACCGTCTCGCAATAAATAAGATCCCGATATAATGTTCATGCTCAACGCAGGCACCAAATAACAATTATTTAAGTATAAAACTAATCCCGATGGTAGATGAAGGGGTAGCGTGCTGACCGCGATCACATATTTGATCCGTTTCCCACGCGCATCGTCACCTCGTTCTTCGCTAGCTTCCGTTTATTCTCAAAGACTGTTTGAGTTACAAATATGAGCAACCGAACCAAGATCAAATACCTGTGCACTACTACGAGTACTAGTGAGATACACATCAATAACATGTATATCGATATACCTTTCTTCTTGATGTTGTCGTTCTTCGATCCGCCAAGTACTTTGGGCAATTCCGCTAAAGGACCTTCTCCCTTGCAGTAAAAGCACTCAGTATCAGGCTTGGGTCCAGCCTTGGTCTTCTTCGCTGGCGTGGCAACTTTCTTACCACCCTTCTTGAAGTGTCCCTTCTGATTAGACTTGCCTTTCTTGAATTTGGTGGTCTTATTGACCAACAACACTTGGTGCTCTTTCTTGATCTCCACTTCTGCAGATTTTAACATGGCAAAGAGTTCTGGCAACGTCTTATTCATGTTCTGCATGTTGTAGTTCATCACAAAGTTCTTGTAACTTGGTGGTAGTGATTGGAGGACACGGTAAATCCCCAAAGCATTAGGAATCACTATACCCAAGCTTTGAAGTTTGTTTGCGTGCCCAGACATCTTAAGCACATGCTCACTGACGGAGCTTCCTTCTTCCATCTTGCAGTTAAAGAACTTTTCAGAAGCCTCATAGCTTTCAATTGCCGCATGAGTCTCAAAAATCAATTTGAGATCCTCGACAATATCATATGGGTCTGATTCTTCAAACCTTTCTCAAGCTCCGATTCCAAACCATACAAGATAGCACCTGAAATATGGAGTACTTATTCTTCCGAGGTAAACATTCTTTACTTCATCGAGCATCACCGCAGTGGGTCACCCAATGTGCATCCAAAGACATAGGTCAAATTACCACCGTGAGGACAATCTCAAATTATGGAACCAATCCGCCAAGTTGCTTCCATTGTTTTTAACTTTTCTTTCTCTAGGAACGCATTAAAATTGATGGTAGGGCTGCCATTGATCTACAACATATTTGCAATAGTTTAGACTAAGTTTATGACAAATTGAGTTCAAATTAATAATGAAATTAAACTAGGTGAACTCCCACTCAAAACAACATCCCTCACATTGTTTTAGTGATCACACGAACCAAATCCACTACATCAACACCGATCATCACGAGAGTTGATATAGTTTCAATGGCGAACAATCGTCATGTTCATCATATCTACTATATGATTCATGCTTTACCTTTTGGTGATCCGTGTTCCGAGACCATGTCTGTACATGCTAGGCTCGTCAAGATCAAACCTTAGTTTCCGCATGAGCAAATCTGGCTTGCTCACGTTGTATACACTTGCAGAATCTAACACACCCGATCATCACGTGGTGCTTAGAAACAACAAGCTTTAGCAACGGTGCTAACTAAGGGTGAACACTTTATGAATGGAAATTCATGTGCATGAGGGATCATCTTATAATGCTACCGTCGTCTACTAAGCAATACAAGATGCATAAAGGATTAACATCACATGAAATTCAATAATATGTGATATGATATGGCCTTTCTTCTTTGTGCTTCCGATCTCCATCTTCAAGCACGAACATGATCTCCATCATCACCGGCATTGCATCAAGGTCAATGACGCTTCTCCATGGTTGTCGTCCACCGGCTTCAACTATTACAACTACTTTGAATAGACACGCGGGTCTTAACATAAATTAAAGACAACCATATGGCTCTGCCGTTGCCAACTTACAATAAGGAACATTGCATACATCAAATATAATCACAATCATGGCCATATCACATCATCAGACACCGCAAAACAAAGTTAGACGCCTCTACTTTCTTTGCATATTTTACGTGGTTTGGGGCTTTCAATAAGTGTCGTTCTAACTTACGAACAAGAACCACAACATTGATACTAGCATTGTTGATCACCCGTTGTAAATTGGATCTTAACTATGCTAGGAGAAACAGGCACCCGCAAAGCCACTTATGCAATACAAGTTGCATGTCAAGCGTGGAGCAAGTCTCATGAACGATGCCATGTAAGGTTAGCTCGGGCCGCTTCATCCCAACATACCGCAAGATGCAAAGTACACAAGAAGCAATCGACAATAAAAGCATCAACGCCCACAATGACCATTGTGTTCTACTCGTGCAACAGATCTACATATAGACACGGCTCTAATACCACTATAGGGTTTCGTAGCATGGAAAACAAAAAAATTCTATCGCATACAAACAAACAAGCCAAGATCTATCTACTAGATTGTAGCAACGAGTCGATGGAATAACTTACCCTCGAAGATTCCAAAGTGTATAACGAGAGCGGATTCTCGTGGGTGATGTAGTCGTACTCTTCCCGATCTCAAGATCGTGTAGACGATCCTTCCGGCTGCGTTAAGCGGCTCCGCAATGGGTCACACATCTGATTGACGAAGACCTTCCTCTCCTTGTTCCAAAGAAAATGCGGAGGTTGTAGCACTCTCCTCGTGATTCCTAAGAAGACAACAGTGGTACCTAAGTAGAGGAGATCCCAGGCTTCGCCAAGCCGAGCGAGTATGGTGGAGTATGAGAGAGCTCTCGGCGATCCGGGGTTTAGACACACCAAGGAGGAGGGCTAGAGCCGCAACTAGGGTTCCGGGACCCCAAGTCGGCGGTTAGGGAAAAACCCTAGGTGGTGGCGGCTATGGAGGCTGCCTTTCTAGGGTTTGAGTGAGGGACTTTGTGTCTAGAGGAGGGAGCCCTGCCTCCTTATATAGGTGGAGGGGTGGGGGGAGGAGAGGAGTCCTCCCAACTCAGCTTGAGGTGGGTCACGGTTGGAGGAGGATTCCTCCCAACTCGGTTTCCTCTCCTTCCTCTTTCCTCTTTCCAATTTTAGCCGTTTGACTTTTCAAACTTGCTATTTGACTTTTCAATTTAGGATTCAATTTAATCCTTTATCTGGAACATGAGAACACTTAGTACATGATGCAATCATCCCAATATGCAATGACACATTCATGTACCCTTCCTCCGGAGTCTTGGGACATTCCGAACCTTCTAGAACATTCCGATGAAAACACCAAATCATTCCCGAACTCAAACGGGACTTTCCTTATATGAATCTTATTCTCGGACCATTCCGGATCACCTCGTGATATCCGGATCCCATCCGAGACTCCGAACAACATTCGGTCTCTTTCTCATAATACCATAACTACTCAAACAACGTCGAATCCTTAAGTGTGTCTCCCTACGGTTCGTGAATTATGCGGACATGATCGAGACACTTCTCCGAAAAATAACCAATAGAGGAATCTGGAAATTCATATGGCTCCCACATATTTCTACGATTACTTTGCGATCGAATGAACCACTTACATACGATACCAATTTCCCTTTGTCTCACGATAGTTTACTTATCCGAGGTTATGATCGTTGGTATCTCTACATACCTAGTTCAACCTCGTTACCGATAAGTACTCTTTTCTCGTTCCCGTGATATGTGATCCCTTGTGAGCCAGTCACATGCTTGCAAGCTAATTGGATGACATTCCACCGAGAGGGCCCAAAGTATATCTATCTGTCATATGGATGGACAAATCCCACTCTTGATCCATGTGTCTCAACCAATACTTTCCGAACACTCAATGCCACCTTTATAGCCACCCAGTTACGGTGTGGTGTTTGATGTCATCAAAGCATCCATCTGGTAAAGGTGATATGCATGATCTCATGGTCGAAGGAATTAGGTTACTATGTATCAGAAAGCATATAGCAATTGAACTAATGAAATGACTTGATCTTTATGCTACGCTTATCTATAGGAGTATGTCCACCATATCATTCTCCTAACGATATGATCTTGTCGTTGATAACATCTCAATGTTCATGATAAGGAAACCACAATCATTTATCAACCAACAAGCTAGTGATGTATAGAGGCTATACTAGGGACTTCAAATTTAAGTTTACAAATCACACAAGTATTAATGTTTCCTTGTTAATACTATTATAGCATGAATGTAAACATTTATCATAAACACAAAGATATAATAATAACTACATTTATTATTGCCTCTAGGGCATATCTCCAACACTTACCCCCACTTGTAGATGCTAGTGCTAAGCATAAAACTTGATCAACATTAGATGGGAATACTTGGTGAAAATGGTTATGAAAAACTTGGAATGATGGATCATTCTATTGAAATGTTTTGGACACGTGTTTCCGAACACCTGATGATTTTGGTGATGAAAATGTTGAGGCATGAGCCTTAGCCCTTTATAAAACTGATGGTTGTCTGGATGCGATACCATTCCAATTTTATCGTACAACCACAATACCCGAAGATTGGGTAGGGCTTGACTCGAAACTTATATACCTTAGTATTAGTTCCCTCACGGCCAAGGTCTGAGCTGAGGCTACCTTGTGAAGATTGTCCACCTGTGCAGTACCCAAGATGACAGATGGTCATGGTTGGGAGGCCAAACTCACAGGAGAGGTGCTTATACTAGGGCGTGTAATCGAAAGGTTAGGATTGATTATCCGTGACACGAGTATGGTGAATTCAGGATTTTTTCCGACGGATGTATCGAATGTTGTGGTGAAAGTGTACAATCTCTGCAGTGTCAAACTATTCGAATAGCGTTGGACAGTTGAGGCGATTATACTGTTCCCGTCGAGACTTTTCAAAATGACTTGTGAAATGAATTGAGACTTTGACTTGACCACAACAGGGTTGTGACATGAGTTACAAAATCCCCCTTAGGAGTTATAAAATTGTGATTAGCTTTGGAACTCAGAGAGATAAATCTGGCTTTTGCAAAACAACCCTATAGCCTAGTGTCCTATTATCCAAAACCCTTTACCGTTAGTATTAGTTTGTGAGTACTTAAAGAGTACTCATGGCTTTGTCCCCGCTATTCCATGGCGGACTATGAAGAGGAGTACGGAGGATGGACCCGGAAGGTTACTACAACTAGGATCATCTCCCATCGTCAAGATTGCTCGTGACCTCGAAGATGGAGCTTCCACGCCACGGTATTATTACGTATTCCGCTGCTTGATGTTGTATTAAGAACTGGATCATGAGATCCCTATTTATGTAAGAACTTATGTACTGCTTGTAATGGATGATGTACTATGGTATCCAATTCTGTTATGTCTCGCAAAAATGGTAATCCTGGGATTGCGATGTATGGCATAACAGGCATCTGGGTTTAAAAATCCGGGTGTTGACATGTACTTTACTTTATCATTTCTTCTCTCTCCTTCTTGATGTTAGGACATTTTGTGATGGCCTGCAAGTGGAGAGGTAACAAACCTTGCGTCTTGCATATTGAACCTTTCAAGTGCCTTCTCAATGTATCATTTCTATGAGAGCCGAAGTAGCTTCTTTGATCTATCACGGGCAATTTTCATGCCAAGTACTTGATTAGATGGTCATAAATCCTTCATGGAAAATGATTTACTCAATGCCTGCTTCTTGAGGAGAGCAATCCTCTTTGTGCCATTTCCAACAATCAGCATGTTATTGTTGGAGATATGCCCAAGAGGCAATAATAAAGTGGTTATTATCATATCTTCACACTTATGATAAATGTTTACATACCATGCTATAATTGTATTAATCAGAAACATTAATACTTGTGTGATTTGTAAACTAAAATAAGAGTCCCTAGTAAAGCCTCTTGTTAAACTAGCTTGTTGGTTAATATATGATCATGGTTTCCTGATCATGAACATAGAGGTGTTATTAACAACATGATCATATCATTAGGAGAATGATATGGTGGACATACTCCTATAGATAAGCGTAGCATAAAGATCAAGTCATTTCAATAGTTCAATTGCTATATGCTTTCTGATACATAGTAACCTAATTCCTTCGACCATGAGATCATGCATATCACCTTTACCGGATGGATGCTTTGATGATATCAAACACCACACCGTAACTGGGTGGCTATAAAGGTGGCATTGAGTGTTCGGAAAGTATTGGTTGAAACACATGGATCAAGAGTGGGATTTGTCCATCCATATGACGGATAGATATACTGGCCCTCGGTGGAATGTCATCCAATTAGCTTGCAAGCATGTGACGGCTCACAAGGGATCACATACCACGGAACGAGAAAAGAGTACTTATCGATAACGAGGTTGAACTAGGTATGCAGAGATACCGATCATAACCTCGGATAAGTAAACTATCGTGAGACAAAGGGAAATTGGTATCGTATGTAAGTGGTTCATTCGATCGCAAAGTAATCGAGAAATATGTGGGAGCCATATGAATTTCCAGATTCCTCTATTGGTTATTGTTCGAGAAGTGTCTCGATCATGTCCGCATAATTCACGAACCGAGGGAGACACACTTAAGGATTCGACGTTGTTTTGAGTAGTTATGGTATTATGAGAAAGAGACCGAATGTTGTTCGAGCCTCGATGGGATCCGGATATCACGAGGTGATCCGGAATGGTCCGGAGAATAAGATTCATATAAGGAAAGTCCTGCTTGAGTTCGGGAATGATTTCGTGTTTTCATCGGAATGTTCTAGAAGGTTCCGATTGTCCGCACTGGGGAGGTACATGAATGTGTCATTACATATTGAATGATTGCATCATGTACTAAGTGTTCTTGCTGTTCCAAAACTAAAAGTCAAACTGCCATTGAAAGTCAAACGGCTAAACAGAAACTGTGGAAAACAGGAAACTGTGGGAAACAGGAAACTGTGGGAAACAAGCAAGAGGTGGTTGGAACCGACTTGGGGGAGGAGTCCCTCCAAGCCGGCGCGCCAACCAAGGCCAACTTGTGGAGGGACTCCCCTGGCCGCCCTCCACCTATAAAAGGAGGCAGGCCTCCTCTAGACACACAAGTTCCTATCCTCTAAATCTCCGGTTTAGAGCCGTTTTGGTTTAAAGCTTTTAATTGCTCTAGCCTTCGGTTTAGAGCCTTCTAATTGGTGTGTCTAAACCCTAGACCACTAATAGCTCTCTCTCATACTCCACCATACTCGCTCCGGCTTAAGGCTCATGGATCTCCCTCTACTTAGCATTATTGCCAGTTGTCACGGGAATCGCGAGGAGAGTGCTACAACCTCCGCTGCTGGAACAAGGGAGAGGAAGGTCTTCCGAGTACCGAACGGTGATGATCAAGGAGCGCTGCCGAACGCCTTGGAAGGATCGTCACGCGATCTTGAGATCGGAAAGAGTACGACTACATCACCCACTAGAATCGCTCTCGTTAACCGCTTTGGAATCTTCGAGGGTAAGTTATTCCATCGACTCGTTGCTACAATCTAGTAGATAGATCTTGGCTTGTTTGTTTGTATGCGATAGAAATTTTTGTTTTCCATGCTACGAACCCCTACAAAGGGTATCGAGCCGTCTATATGTAGATCTGTTGCAGAGTAGAACACAATGGTCATTGTGGGCATTGATGCTTTATTGTCGATTGCTTCTTGTGTACTTTGCATCTTGCGGTATGTTGGGATGAAGGCCCGGCTAACCTTACATGACATCGCTCATGAGACTTTCTCCACGCTTGACATGCAACTTGTATTGCATAAGTGGCTTTATGGTTCTGCTTCTCCTATCATAGTTAAGATCCAATTTACAACGGGTGATTAACAATACTAGTATCAATGTTGTGGTTCATGTTCGTAAGTTAGAACGACACTTATTGAAAGCCCCAAACCACGTAAACATGCAAAGAAAGTAGAGGCGTCTAACTTTTTTTGCAGGTGTGATGATGTGATATGGCCATGATTGTGATTATATTTGATGTATGCAATGTTCCTTATTGTAAGTTGGCAACGGCGGAGCCATATGGTTGTCTTTAATTTCGTTAAGACCCGGTGTCTATTCAAAAGTAGTTGTAATAGTTGAAGCCGTGGAAGACAACCATGGAGAAGCATCATTGACCTTGATGCAATGTCGGTGATGATGGAGATCATGTCCGCTTGAAGATGGGGATCGAAGCACAAAGAAGAAAGGCCATATCATATCACATATTATGAATTGCATGTGATGTTAATCCTTTATGCATCTTGTATTTCTTAGTAGACGACGGTAGCATTATAAGATGATCCTCATGCACATGAATTTCAAGTCATAAAGTGTTCACCCTTAGTTAGCACCGCTAAAGCTTGTTGTTTCAAGCACCACGTGATGATCGGTGTGTTAGATTCTACAAGTGTATACAACGTGAGCCAGATTTGCTCATGGAAACTAAGGTTTGATCTTGACGAGCCTAGCATGTGTACATGGCCTCGTGAACACGGATTACGAAAGGTAGAGCATGAGTCATATAGTAGATATGATGAACATGTTGATTGTTCGCCATTGAAGCTATATCAACTCTCATGATGATCGGTTTTGATGTGGTGGATTTGGTTCGTGTGATCACTAAAACAATGTGAGGGATATTGTTTTGAGTGGGAGTTCACCTAGATTAATTTAATTATTAATTAGAACTCAATTTATCATAAACTAAATCAAAGTGAATTTGCATAGTTGTTGTAGTCATTGGCATCAGTTTACCACCTTGCGCTTAGTTATAATTGAGATAATAGAACTATAGAATTCTGGTTAGTTACTTTACGAACTGGTATCGTATTGTTTTGAAGTGTTAATCTAAAGTTTAAAAGTCCTATTGCAAACTTTCAGTAAGTTCCGGTTACTCCATGAAGTTTAATAATTAGTATTAAATCAAGAGTAACAATTCAAGTGTTAGTATATAAGTATCATGTTTGTCTCCATGATTCTTGATATTCAAAGGATTCTCTTAATATCAAGGTTATCTAGGATCTGAAAGAGTTGTTTGAAAACCATGATGTGTGGAAGATATTGTGATATCTGAAACGTTTTGGTTACAACATGATAGAGTATAATATGGCAAAGTTTATGTTCTCATATTTTGATGAGAATTTGCAAAAAGGTTGGAGACACTTGTTGTCCTAATCCTCCAAAAAGTTTTTGGATAGCAACATTATACTCATAATTCTTCGTTATAAGCTAAAAGTAGCTTGATCATGGACGATTCCATGATAAGGGTGAATATTTGATGTAGGTAAAATGTTTACTACACCAAGAGATTACTAAAGAAATGAATTTTGAAAGAACACCAAACATTTGATGATGGTGATCTACTTCAAAGTGCAATTCCAAAGACATTGGTATTTAACTATACACGCTTTGGACTATATGTCATATGTATGACTCCACTATTGATGTTGATAGATTCTTTCAAACAGAAAAGCAAATATTGAAAGAAAATCTCATAAGTATATGGCAGAAAGGAAAAGACTAGAATTGTTCAGCTTAAGTATATAGATGATATACATGTTATGGCTATATTCTTTGCTTATTAAACAATGTGGTTCTCAAGTATTTGATACTGATTTTGTTGGTGTGAATCGTCATACGAAACAACACAATTCATGAACTACAATGGCCTAAGTAACTAGCAAAAGAATATGTGATGATGTTCATCGAGAACAAATAAAGGGTTATTGTGTTGCTCGTTAAACATCAAAGGCTTGCCTTCAAAGATTTGTTTTATCAGGTATTATGAGAACAAAAGGGTTGTTCAAATAATTGCCGTAATCCATAAAAGATGGATGATTCACAAATCTTGTTGGAGAAATCACATCCATAAAACTAGTGCTAAAAATTTCGAAAGACAAATTGATTGAAAGATCACTTAGGAAGTGACATCGCTGTTTAAATTATAATGGAAAGAAAACATGAAGAAACTCCATGTGTGGATGGAATTTTGGAGTCTTCTGATTTTGATCAAATGACGCTTGTGAAACTTTCCTAGAGATAATTAAAACTTCGTTCATAGGCCAAAAGGGAACGAATGACTAGCTTATTGGAACTTGTACATATTGTTGTACGAAATCCATTATGTGTAGTCAAAAGCGATGGATTTCAACTTCATATGCTTTCTCCGAAAATTTGAGTGAATATATGAATATTTACTTAATAAGGATAAAGTATGAAACACTTGAAAAGTTCAAAGACTTTCAAGATGAAGTGCAAAATCATTGTAACAAGAATATGAATAGTTTATGATAAGATCATAAAGGAAAATATTTAAGTTACAAGTTTAGCATAATACCTAAGATTTAAGGAATCGTTCCGTGGATTTGCATTTTCCCGAAACACCATAAGAGTATGGAGCGTTCGAGATATGTAATTAAACCTTGTTTGACATGGTAAGATCAAAGGTATAATTTATAAAACTGCCATTATATTTTAAAGATTAGAAGCTTTAGAGATTACCATTTTTCCACTGAAAAGAGCTCCATCATAATCCGTTGAAATGACACCATATAAAGTTATGGTTTGGGATAAAACCCAAGTTGTCCTTTCTTAAACATTGGTTTGCTATGCATAAGAAAGATGTTTGCAACCAAAGTCGGATGAACCTGTCTTTATATAATCATTGAGTATTCCTCCATAACACCAGAGACAAAAGTGTTTGTTGCTTAGAACGTCAAGTTTCTTTGAGAAGGAATTTTTCGTGAAAAGTTAAGTGGGAGGACAATAGAACTTTGATAAGGTTAAAAGAACCTTAGCTATATGTGCAAAGTTGCGCAGCGCCGAAAAGTGTTCCGGAGGCAGCAACAATGCTCATGGCTCACATGCCTCAAGGGTTGTGGTCACGGAGATCTAAGTTCCTATTGGAACAAGTAGATCGGGTAAACAATCAAATACCAAGATTTGAGGGTTGAATCATTATTTGAGAATAATGAACCGACTACATGCAAATAAGCGATGATGGGCCCTAACTCCGTCAAATGGCTTGAAGCCATAAAATCCGTGATAGTTCGATACACGAGAAATCAAGTTTTGAACTTGAAAGACCCTCGAGAAAGGTGTAAGACCTTACAATTGTGTTTGGATCTATAAATAAATAGACATGGATGTTGCACATCTATGAAATAGTCGACATGTTGGGAAAGAGTTCAAAACAATGTTCAAAGGTTGACTATGACAAGATCTGATCTTTCATAGCGATATTTAGTCTAGACGGATTAGTGTAGCAACCACTACATATAATTTTATTATATGGTAGTTGAATAAACAAAACAAGTTCTTCTAATAGAAGGGTTACCTAGGACGTGTGCATGACACAGTCCAAAGGGTTTTGTTAAAATTCAAGGATGCTAAAAACATATGCAAACTTCAATGGTTGAAGTAAGCATAGCGGAGTTGGAATCTTCACTATGATGAAACTATTAAAAGAGTTTAATTTCATCAGAGACAATGAAGATGCTTGCATTTGCAAGAAATTAAGTGGGAGCGCTAAGACATGTTTCTAATACATTATGTGGAGGACATATTGTTGATTGGAAATGGTGTATCTTTTATTAACACATATTAAGAATTTCATCCCGATGAAAGACTTAGACAAAACCCAAATATTTGGCATCAATAGACGCTAATATGGTTGTGCCAGAAGTACATAGACGAGATATTAAATGAGTTCAATATATAAACTACAAGAAAAGGTTCTTGTCACACAGAAAGGATTGAAAGAGTTCAATGTTGATGATATATTCAAGTGTATTGACATTTGGTAAAGTGAAACAAATAATCAAGTATAGATTGATACTTGATGTATGAAATCATAAAGAGTATTTATATCAATCATACTGTGATATGTACAAATCCAGATATGTCCTATGCTCTAAATGTTGTGAGCATATACCAGAATGATTCGTTAGATGATCATTGGACAATAGTAAGGATATTCTTATGATCTTTTGGAAGAACTAAGAGTATATTATTTGTAGAAAGTGACAAATAGATGGTTAGTTCATTGTAAAAGTACTACATTGATACTAGCTTTGTCACAAAGTACAAATTAAGTTTATCTCAATCTAAACTAAGGGTGGCACAATATAATGGAAAGTGAGTTCCATAATGGATTTGGATGAGTTCCAAAGTTAAGACATTGTGAGATACTACAACAAAAGGCTAAGTATATGACGCTATTATAGCGAAAAGAGGGCATTTGTGTCAAGTAGTTTGTTATCAAACTAGGTGTAGTTCACAGGGATAATACTATGAAGATATATTGTGACAATATTATCAACATGTTTTAACCCCAAAGAGCTAAAGGTCACACCAAAGAACAAATTTGTACAAAGCCATCTCATTAGAGAATGAGTGATGTAGAGACGCAAAGACATGCAATTACACACGACTGGAAGTGTCAGATCCGGAGATCAGTTGACCACTAGCAATCGTGTACATACAACACCGGAAAGCCATAGGTGTTGAATACACAAAGGTTTGAAATTAGATTATTGACTCTAGTGCAAGTGGGAGACTGTTGGAGATATGCCCAAGAGGCAATAATAAAGTGGTTATTATCATATCTTCACACTTATGATAAATGTTTACATACCATGCTATAATTGTATTAATCGGAAACATTAATACTTGTGTGATTTGTAAACTAAAATAAGAGTCCCTAGTAAAGCCTCTTGTTAAACTAGCTTGTTGGTTAATATATGATCATGGTTTCCTGATCATGAACATAGAGGTGTTATTAACAACAGGATCATATCATTAGGAGAATGATATGGTGGACATACTCCTATAGATAAGCGTAGCATAAAGATCAAGTCATTTCAATAGTTCAATTGCTATATGCTTTCTGATACATAGTAACCTAATTCCTTCGACCATGAGATCATGCATATCACCTTTACCGGATGGATGCTTTGATGACATCAAACACCACACCGTAACTGGGTGGCTATAAAGGTGTCATTGAGTGTTCGGAAAGTATTGGTTGAAACACATGGATCAAGAGTGGGATTTGTCCATCCATATGACGGATAGATATACTCTGGGCCCTCTCGGTGGAATGTCATCCAATTAGCTTGCAAGCATGTGACTGGCTCACAAGGGATCACATATCACGGGAACGAGAAAAGAGTACTTATCGGTAACGAGGTTGAACTAGGTATGCAGAGATACCGATGATCATAACCTCGGATAAGTAAACTATCGTGAGACAAAGGGAAATTGGTATCGTATGTAAGTGGTTCATTCGATCGCAAAGTAATCGTAGAAATATGTGGGAGCCATATGAATTTCCAGATTCCTCTATTGGTTATTGTTCGGAGAAGTGTCTCGATCATGTCCGCATAATTCACGAACCGTAGGGAGACACACTTAAGGATTCGACGTTGTTTTGAGTAGTTATGGTATTATGAGAAAGAGACCGGATGTTGTTCGGAGCCTCGGATGGGATCCAGGATATCACGAGGTGATCCGGAATGGTCCGGAGAATAAGATTCATATAAGGAAAGTCCTGCCGGAGTTCGGGAATGATTCCGTGTTTTCATCGGAATGTTCTAGAAGGTTCGGATTGTCCAAGCACTGGGGGAGGGTACATGAATGTGTCATTACATATTGAATGATTGCATCATGTACTAAGTGTTCTTGCTGTTCCAAAACTGAAAAGTCAAACTGCCAGTTTGAAAGTCAAACGGCTAAAACATGAAATCGTGGAAAAGGAACTGTGGGAAACAGAAACTGTGGAAACAAGCAAGAGGTGGTTGGAACCGACTTGGGAGGAGTCCTCCAAGCCGGGCGTACAACCAAGGCCGACTTGGGAGGGACTCCTCCCTGGCCGCCCTCCCACCTATAAAAGGAGGGCAGGCCTCCTCCTCTAGACACAAGTTCCTATCCTCTAAATCTCCGGTTTAGAGCCGTTTTGGTTTAGAGCTTCTAATTGCTCTAGCCTTCGGTTTAGAGCCTTCTAATTGGTGTGTCTAAACCCTAGACCACTAATAGCTCTCTCATACTCCACCATACTCGCCTCGGCTTAATGGCTCATGGATCTCCTCTACTTAGGTACCACGCCCGTTGTCTTAGGAATCGCGAGGAGAGTGCTACAACCTCCGCCGCTTTGGAACAAGGAGAGGAATGTCTTCGCCGAAAACCGAACGTGTGACCGATCGGGAGCGCCGAACGCAGCGCCGGAAGGATCGTCTACGCGATCTTGAGATCGGAAAGAGTACGAGTACATCACCCACGAGAATCTGCTCTCGTTAACCGCTTTGGAATCTTCGAGGGTAAGTTATTCCATCGACTTGTTGCTACAATCTAGTAGATAGATCTTGGCTTGTTTGTTTGTATGCGATAGAAATTTTTTGTTTTCCATGCTACGAACCCCTACAGTTATCGATATATAGCAAGAGAACAATGAAGTCTCCCTCGGCATACCTCCTCATAAAGATACAATGATCAGGCTGTGCTTTATGGTATCCAAGATTAGTCGTAAACGACTCAAACTTCTTGCACAACTGCCGAGGAGCTTGTTTCAATCCATACAGGCTCTTCTTCAATCTTTACACTTGGTATTCCTTGCCTGCAACCATGAATTCGTATGGATGCTCTATGTATATCTCCTCCTCTAGGTCACAATGTAAGAATGTTGTCTTCACAACAAGTTGTTCAATTTCCAAGTCCATGGTGGCAGCCATGACTAGCACAACTCGGATCAAAGACATCTTGACCGCTACAGAGAATATCTCATCAAAGTCAATACCCTTTTTCTGACTAAAACCTTCCACAACCAATATGGCCTTGTACCTTGGATGCGAGCTATGCTATTCATTCTTTACTATGTACACCCACTTGTTCTTGAGCGCTTTCTTAACCTTTTGCAAAAACACAAAATCGAAGGTGTCATTCTCATATAGAGGTTTCATCTCATCCTGCATGGCTTACGACCATTCATTCTTGTACTCATCAGACACTGCCTCCTCGTAGCATGAGGGATCACCTACATAAGTCATCAACACATGTTGATGTGGTGGATACCTTGTGGAAGGAACTGAATCTCATCCACTTCTCCTCAACTGTTGCAAAGGTGGTGGGGAATTAGGTGGATTGTCGTCACCTTGATCATCATCTTCATCAAATGGTTGTTCATGTCCCTCACTTGTACTGTCTTGTTCAGCTACATCATCATTGTCTTCAGCATCATCATCCCCCCATGATTGCCATGCATGAGAGAAGGATTAACTGGACTCAAGTCAACCTGAGGTGTGATGGCCTTCGGCTTCTCCAGTTTCCCAGTATCTTGTATTGTTTCATCTTCAATGAAAACTATATCTCGGATTATACATGTTTTCTTCTTGATTGGATCCCACGATTTGTATCCAAATTCATCACTTGGACTGCTGAGATAGATGCACTATTTTTTCTTGCTATCAAGCTTGGACCTTTCGTCCCTCGAGACGTGCACAAATTCGTTGCACCCAAAGACCTTCAAATATTTGTAGGACACTTCTTTCCCTAACAAAACTCTCTAAGGAATATCACCTACAAGAGGAACTGAGGGGGACAGGTTTAGTACATACATAGCATTAATCAATGCTTTAGCCCAAAATTAATTAGGTAACTTTGCATAAGAGAGCATAGCTATAACCCTCCCGGTGAGACTTCTGTTCATTCTCTCTGTAAGTCCATTGAGTTGGGGTGTCTTTGGTGGAGTCTTCTCAAGCCTGATGCCAAACTTTTTGTAATAAGCCTCAAAGGGACCGCAGTATTCACCACCATTGTATGATCTCACGCACTTAAATTTCCTGCTAGTTTCTCTCTTAACCTTGGCATGGAATTCCTTCAAGACATTGAGCATTTGCCACTTGTTTTTCAACATGTACAAAAATATCTTTCTAAAATGGTCATTAATGAATTTCACAAAGTATAATGCTCCACCAAGAAATTTTTCGGTCATAGAGAAACATCTATGTGCACAATGCCAAGAACATTCTATGCATGATGCGGCGGGCGTGTAAGAAATGCAATCCTATGTTATTTGCCAGTAAAACAATTTTCATAGGGTTTCAACATTATAACTTTCAATTCAGAGAGGTAGTCCATGCAAGCAAGAGCATGCATGCCATCCTCACTCATATGCCCAAGACTCTTATGCCATAACTCAACTGAGGTGTCATTCTCGATGACATTCAGCACATCATTGCATATCTTGGTTTTAGTCACATAGAGACAGCCTTGCTTGCTTCCTCGAGCAACGATCAAAGAGCCTTTGGTGATTTTCTATTTCGTATCACCAAAATAACTTCCATGGAGAATGTCATCGAGCTTTCCAACTGACAACAAATTTAGCCGTATATCGGGAACATGTCTCACATTATCGAGTACCAACCTAGAGCCTATGTTTGTCTCAATGCATATAGTTCCCTTGTCAAAAATAGTCGACAAACCAATATTCCCCATCCTTACCTGGCCAATGACGCCACTGGTATAGGACGTGAAATACTCCTTGTGTGATATAATATGGAAGGACACACCTGAATCTACATCCCAACTCATGGCATCGTCACGAACAACACTGTAGCATTCTTCGTCTTTAGTGACTAGGTAATCTTCACTCACATTATGCAGTCATGGTAGCACCATTTTCGCCCTTTTTCTCGGCCTTCCTTTTGACATTTCTCTCTAGCATATCTCTTTGGTATTTTTTGCAATCCCTCTTCTTATTACCTGGGTTGCCATAGTAATAGCAACTAATTTATGATATTTTTCTTGACTTTGATCTCCCCCTAGATTTCTGGTATTTCCCATGCAGATATTTTCCTTGTCCACGTCCACAGTTTTAATTCTTACTATGGATTCATCCACATAGGCATCAGAAGAGGAGGCATCACCTTTCTCCTTCTTTCTGGCTTCTTCATTCAGCATGCTATTCTTCACCATCTTTAACATCTTTAACATCAGCATGCTATTCTTCCAGAGCTGAATTGCTAACTGACACAACATGCGTGTTCCAACTATCAGGCATGGAACTCAACAACAACAATGCTTACACCTCATCCTCAAAGTTGATATTTATGGAAGCGAGTTGATTTATATGGCACTGGAAGACATTCAAGTGTTCAATAACACTTCTACGATCCCAGTACTAATCTTGGCTAGTCTTTTGATCACCTAGACCTTGTCCATAGTTATCTTCCTCTCATACACTGACTCCAACTTATGCCACATTTCATACGTATTTGTGGTGTTTGCAACATGGTGGAATATATTGTGGTTGATGTACAATCGAATCATACCTACTATCTTTCGGTTCAACACTCTCTATTCTTCTTCCATGACACCAGTTGTTGGTATGTTGTCTTTCACAATTGGCTCATACAAATCCTTGCAATAAAGGATGTCTTCCATCATGGGCTTCCATAATGAGTAATTGGAAGAATCAAGTTTTAACATGCCACTTGAAGTGGCGCTTTCTTCCAAGGACATTATGAGCTACCAGCAACCTCTAAGAATAACCATGTGCTCTGATACCACTTTATTGGTGAATTAGCACACTCAAACATGATCTAAAAATATGTAGCGGAATAATATGTAAACTTCAGCACCACTCATTCACTAAATTCATAGACTGTTTCTCAATCACGGAAGGAAACATATGCATCAAACATATACGAGAAACTATAGGTCCAGCGGAAACCTAGGACAGGGTGCAAACCACATCCATATAGTACAAGTACTAGCTGAAACAAATAGCGGGTAGTACAAGTACTAGTAGCTCTCGTCCCAAAAGTGCAGCAGCAGGCATCACCATAGAGACACCAGATTTTACATGGAAAACCTCTCAACTTGAGAATAAAAGACCATAGGTCGAAGCCACCCAAAACTTCTTCCACTAATATCAAACGGGGATACAACTTGTTCTTCTCTAGAGAGCACTAGAGGATCTCATACATCACGATACACACTGATCTTGGATGCCAACAACAAGATTTGGACCACAAGAGCTAGGGACTAGAAAAATCTCACCAAATATGATGGAACCATAGCTTGAAGGATACAAGGTAGTAGATCTGGGTCTTCACAACCTTGTGGGAAGAGCCCCGTGCTTGATTCATCTCTTCCTCTTCCCTTGTCTCTTGGTTTTCTTCTCCAATGGAGGCTAACCTGGAATTTTTGTAACTCCACCTTATGGTGGCTGGATGGGAGGCTTATCCTCTCCCTTCCCTCATATACAATGTCCAAAATGACCCTTGTTCATAACCCTAAAGGTTAGTGGGCTCTTGCACCTGTTTGGGCCACCTGAAAGGCTTCAAGAAGGCCATCTCCTCACAACCCACACGAGGTTGATACCAACAGTTCTATAAATTCCAAATCTCAGGGCACATGCTTGGTTCGATGCCAAAGTTTTGTTTGCCAGTATTTAGGCAAGTCTACAAAAACTGGTTACCTTGAGGATAAAATGGTAAGAAAGGTCCCCTCTTGGAGTTGGAGTTATCCCACCGGGAGTCCTTCAAAACTTTACCAAGATTGAGCGTGCTTTTCTTCGGGTGGCCTCTGACAAAGTCTCCGAAGGGCAATGTAAAGTCAATTTGGAGACCATGTGTCGGCGGACCGCCCTTGGGGGGCTAGGCGTCCTTGATATTAACAACTTTGCGAGGACTCTTCGGTTACATTGGCCATGGTTACAATGGAAAGATCCTGCCAAGATTTTGGTCGGCTCGGGCAACCCTTGCATGAAAAGGATATGAGTCTCTTCTTTGGCGCCACCACCATCACAGTTGACGATGGAAAAAAACTCCTTTTTGGGAGGCTTCGTGCCTTAATAGAAGATGCCCACGAGATATTGCACCGCTTATTTTTGTTATCTCCTCGAGGAAGAAATGGAGTATTCACAAAGCCCTTCGCAATAATGCATGGATCCAGCGAATCTCCATGTATGAGAACTTCATGTTTGCCCATGTCCAACAATATCTTTGGGTTCAACTACAAAAAGTTAAACTTGTGGAAGCATTGGAGGACAACATTCATTTGGAACTTATCGGAGAATGGTAAATACTCCGTGAAGTTGGCTTACAAGGCACGATTTTTTGGGGCCACTAGCACCACCATGAAGAGAACCCTTTGGAAGGTTTGGGCACCTCCCAAAATTAAGCACCTTGCATGGCTTGCCATTCAAAATAGGCCATGGACGGCGGATGTTTGGAGAAACGGGGATGTCCCAATTGTGGTCTCTGCCCCCCCTTTGCAATAGGGATCTCGAGACTGTATTCCACCTTCTGGTCCATAGCCGCTTCACCACAAGCTTTTGCAAGATTTGCTTGGACTCCCCGTACTCAATCTTCAATTTTGGTCGGACCGGTCCATTAAGGAATGGTGGTTCCACATGTCTGACAATGCTACACCAAATCACAAGGCAATGGCCTCCTTGACCCTTCTTGTGACGTGGGAAATTTGGAACGAGAGAAACGCTCGAGTCTTCAACACCAAGCATTCCACGCCACTTGTAATCCTCTCAAAAATCAAACACGAGGCCAAGCTTTGGGTGTTGGTGTTTGCAAAACGGTTGGATAAAATATTACTTTTTCTTGAAGCATGTGCTACCGCCGGAGGTAGATTAAGAGCCGGCTGTGCTCTCCTTTCCCCTTTCTCTTTGTTCTACATGGGACTACGATGATATGGCAAAGGTTATAGCCAGCTGACTAGATATTATTGTACATGCTCTTACATACAAAATTTGCGTCGTCAACCTCCTCTGTGATAGTCAGCAACCTCCTCTGTGATAGTCAGCATTTTTCTTAGGTAACTTTGGCATTGTCAGATTGGCTTGCCAAAACATTGGGTAGCCAGTTTTTAGCTACAGACAAAGCACACGCGTTTCGAGACGGTAGAAAAGTAAAGCATTGTACTCCACACATTGTCATCATCCTGCTCCCGTGACATCTCCGGTGCTATACCTTTACGACTTGCTCAGGTGTCTCGTATGTGCCACAAGGATATGCTAGTAGCACAAGCGGGAAGAACACATGGTGCGGGCGGTACAAATGGGCCATGGCAACCGATGGTGGTGGTTGCCTTGCCTCTCAGGTAAGATCGCATCAAGGCTTTGGAATCTAGTGCAGGTGTCCCCTGAGCAGTGCGAGATCCCTATCACCATTTCTCTCTTGTAGCAGCTCCATGGAAGAAGACGTCCCCAGATCAAGTGGACGCAGCTGTTAAGTCTGGATCACTGATGGGAACAGTGTTAACACTAACACACTACAGGCAGGCAAACGCCTCCCTCCCTCCACTAGTACATGTGATTCAGATCTAATGGTGCAAAGTCTGAATTTTCTAACAGCTGTGCACGGGATGCACGTACTCGACAGCATCTTACCCTTTCTCTGTCTCAAAACATGTATGCACAGAGAGTAGAACAGCAACGGTAGTAGTGGAAATCGGGATCTGGGGGTAACTGAAGGTAAGAAAACAGCAAATTTACTGTATTAGATAACGATGCATAGTTTACAATGCCAGTAACCTGGTGAAAATGACAACCAAAGCATGTATTTTGCTGAACTGGGATACTTGGCCCATGCTATTTTTTGCTTTCAAAGGGAACTTGATCCACTTATGAACTTACAACATTCATTTTCCTATATACCTAAAATCTCTTTTTATGCCGGGTGACAAACAACAGAGAAAGGTTCGCTTTCACTGAGAACATACCTCGGGCATATTTGTTTTTAGGTCTACAAACGATCCGAAAAGAAATCAGATTTTATTGTGGAGGTTGACGACCAAGTCGTGCGCATCATCTAGAAGCCTCCAGACGTCCAGCTGCCCAGCCATGCTTTGGCACTCCCGCAGTATCTCATCCATACTGCTGTACCTCTCGATGATCAGCTTCCTCCTCTGCAGGACACAGGCCGCGATAGCATAGAGCAACAGGTCGTCGGTTGGAGGGGCATGGAGCCTTATCTTCCCCCATGTGGACCTTCCGATCCCAGCTCGAATGGCGGCCTGATCAGCCCACATGACCTCCCACAGGCATAGAGTCTGCTCAAATGTGAGCTCTCTCCTGAAGAGGACCAACACCATTCTGTACACGAAGAAGCAGTCCTCAGCCTGTAGCTTCTGCAGGTGCCTGTACAGGTGCGAGTCCTTGCGCCTGATGATCTGAGAGACGGTCTTCAACTGTCGTTTTATTCCAACCTCATCCAGCCTGAAGTTGTGCCTCGCTTTCTTCATGAAACCCACAAAGCACCAGAATGCTTCATGGTCTTCTTCCATCACCGCGATTATAGGTGACAAGAGGTCACTCATACCTTGGCAGTAGCCAATCTCTGGATCATAGAGTGCATACGCCTCAAGCAATGAGACTAACCGGGCAGCATGGTAGATCATGTAAGGCTCTAAATGCTCATAATCTTTCAACCCAACAGATAATGCACGCTGCAGTGCCTTCTCCTTTGAGACTTCAGCCTGGTTATGGGAGTATAAAGCCCAGTCTGTGTTTGCCCGGATAGCATCTAGACGTATAATGCGCTGCCATGTTGCAAAATCCTCTGGAGTTCTGTTAGATCTGAAGAAGTCTGATTTGGACGAGATACTCCTGAAAAAATTAGGCTCTGGGGCACAGTTCTCTTCAATATCAGCACAGACGGACATCTGACCATGGTCATCCTCATCAGAAGATCCAGAGTCAGAAGATTCTGATTCTGCCATACATGGATCAACATAAGTTAACTCAGTGGTTTCATCATCCATGCAATCTGCAGGAACACAGTCAGCATTATCTGGACTGTTTGCCTCGCTGCCTAAAGAGTTACATTCCTTGGCTGATACAGAAACACTTGTACTAACATCTCCCAGGTAAGGTGCACCACCAGAACACCCCTCATTATTGATTTCATTTATAATCTTTAGTCCAAATCCCTTCTGGCAGTTCAAAATTTGAAGGCATTTGCGTCTGAGCTTTTCATACTCATTCCTGCACAAGAAGATATGGAATACATTAAACAGTGTCATCATTGAAGTCAGTGTTCTCATGACATTCTCGTCTGATACTTTGAAATGCACTGTGTTCATGGAAATTCCACTCAGCTCGTATATTTGGTAATTACTTACGTACTCCCACGTCGTGCTATATGAAGATGTGAGTAATTATTAATGCAAGACACCTGGACAACTAAATCTAGAAAATAAGCGCCAATTGAAGACTATGAATGAAGTTTTATGAAAATGTTACCTTTTCTTTATCTTGATGGTATTCCTTTCCTCTTCAGAACTATTTAGATCATAGCTGTATATGATAAAAAAAATGGTCAATCTCCAGACTTGGTATACAAGACTATTAAGGAAGACATCTAATTATTAGAAGTTAAAAATGACCTACTTTCTTTACAATTTCACATTAAATTTCCTTACACCATATGAATAGGACTAGCAAATGTTACTATTTAAGACACAACTCTGACTTCTGAAACATGGTTCCAGAAACAAACCAGACCATGAGTTCAATCGAAAAAACTAAGAATGCTAGTCCGATCATTTTAAGCATTTGGACCGTTTTACAGAAATACTGAGAAAATAATACTGCCTATATTTCAAAATATAGTGCATATTAGATTTATCCAAAGTTAAACTTTGTAAATTTAACCAAGTTTATAATAAAAATGTGAACATCTACAATACCAAATACATACGACATGAAAATATAATTCATGATAAATCTAATGGCATGATTTTGTATGGTAGACGTTGATAGAACTTTCTACTATAAAATTGGTCAAAGTTTCACGTAAGACCGAACTTATATGTTGACATAGAGGGAGTATTCAATGAAATAATATGTGGCAATCCATTCTCGAAACCTCAGCCTCACCCTCATGGAAAAATATGCTGCTATCTGGCCAGTCAAACTGCCCAGACAAGCATGCCAATCGTTGAATCAGTCACCATAATAGTTCACTCACCGTTCTGGGTCTTAAAAACTGTATTCTAAAGGGATAGTAGGAATTGGTTTGAGTTTTGGTGGTCCTTTAATAATAATTTACTTAATCTAAACCTATACTACCTTGGTCGAAACATGGATTTCTTTGACGACCTAGGTTATAATTCTTCTATTTATTTATTTCCAACATTGTTATAACTTTTTATGAAAGACATAAAGAACAATATGAAAACTGGGGTGGGAAACCCAGGTCCCCAAAACCATTTAGCGGTTTTCTCATATAAGGTGCAACATAAAATTATCTCTATCAAGGTTATCACCTCAAGTCCCAATTTTGACTAAAGGGCAAAAATGACTGCAAGAACATAGTATTGATCTTTAAACACTAGTTCAACAAGTTCATATCTAAATGCATGTAAGAAATCCAGAAAACACTTTGAAGGCAATAACTTATGGCTCTCTGCATTAGCCCCGCTAAGCATTAGTGCCACAATATTGGTATTTTATGCCTAAACTAGGATACAGCCATCATGCTTTTGCAGCACTTACAGGCCAGATTACAGTTCAAGCATACAAGTTTATCCCTATTTGCAATTGCCATCAACTAGGGAATATCCTGCATGCAAAGTTGTCTAAATCATTATTGGTATTCTAGGCAAGTTAATCCTAAACCTCTGCTGGAAAATGCAAAAGAACAGGCCCAATTAGGTAATGTTTCAATCGGTTCACCATACGTTCTTCGAGGGTTCACGCCATTATTTTGATTAACAATGCAACAGAACAGATGGTGAGGCAGACAGAAACAAGTAAATCAAACAGAGTACTCAAATAGCACTACAAAAATGAAGACATATGTAAATTACAGGAAAAAACTTCAGATGCCGGCTATTGAAAATTAAATCTAGAACCTTAAAAATTCGAACATTGTCAACAAGACGACTACTATAAAATATAAATGTATCACGAAGAGTTTGGGTAACTTACACTCCAAGCAGAAAGGGCCAAACTTTATCCCTGATACTTGGTTCAATTCCCTGCAGGAAATGAAGGAATTAATATAACTCAACTTTCTTTGCAGTGTACTAAGACACAGAACAATTCATTTCAGCAGACATGTGTATAGCAAATGATCACGTATGTATGTCAGTCAGTCATTACAAATAAGGCCTGGATAACAACAAAACTTACCCCACTGCGAACTTTCTTCAGAAATTTTCTTCCTCCATCACGAAGCTTCCCATTTGAAGAGAATAGACGGCTCCAGTATTGACAGGAGAGTGCCCGTTTTCTCTTCCTTCGAGACCATGGAGATTTAGCTCCACCTCTGAAATCAGATTGCTTGCTCTTATAAAAATGTGAAACAGATAATTCATAATTCTATGGAGTGGTACGAATAAGATCAAATCATCGTACGGTGAATATTCAAGTTACACATTATTGCATTTCAGCATCTCATTCAAAGTATAACTTTCTTTCTACAACTAAATACACAGGTAATATTATCCTTAGAAGCTAAACCCTCTTTATGACTTGCCACCAATACCCCACATTAAGAAACAATTGCATTACACACCTGCTAATAAATGAAAACTAAATTGCATGGCAGGGCTTTTAAAGATGGTCATTTATTTTCTGTACTACTGCAAATTGGTTGACACGCATTTAACATGATAAGGTTGGATACGTCTTAATGCCTACGACCATGGAGTATGAACGGCTAACTAAGACTTATCTAGATCAAAGCAACTTGGTCTGAGCACTTCAGCAAAAAGTAACCTTTTTTTAGTCTAAAGAGGCCTGCGCATCGGTTCTACCACTGACGAAACCACCAATCCCATCAACGCTCAAGCAAGAAGGATAATTTCGAGCATCATTAGTTTATTAATCGAACTATATATTGACTAAAAAGACAGAACAAACTATGGAACAAAAATCCCCTATTTACGCGACTTCATTTCTGTATTAATTGGTGGCCATAACTCCAGACGGGAGAACTGACCGGTCCGAGTTGGGCGAGGACGGCGACGAGGAATCTGCGGCAAGCAACGCAGACCTTGAAGCCGAAGCCGCCGCAGCAGATTTCCCAAACGCGGCCAGAGAGGAGGCCGACGAGGCGACGAGAAGAAGCGACCGGCGGTGGATCCGCGACGAAGGCTGCGGCGGCGGCGAGGACGGCGTCCTCGGGGACGACGAGGACGACGAGGAGGAGGAGGTGCTGGATCGCCGCAGGGCCTTCATCGCCGCGCGGTCTCCCTCCACCTACCGCTTGTGACTAACTACCGGGACCAAGTCCACAACGACTGCTCCCGCGCCAGGGCGTCGGGCCGACTCGCCATCCGCTCGGCCAAAGGGACAACGACGCGGGGTTCGCCGGCGGCGAGGTGTACAGAGTGGTGGTGGATGCGGAGCGCTGTGGGTGGTGGATTGGCGATTCGGTTCTCTTCTCTCTCCGAAGAGAGACCAGGGGAGTTAAAAAACGATGGGTGCGGTGGGTGCCGCTTTTAAACAGTCGGGCACCGAGACTGACATATGAGGTAGTATGGTTTTGTGGGCCCACAGGTCAGTGACAGGTCTGGGGCATATTTTTGTACAGAGCAGTCTTGTTCTTGCCACGGGTAATTACTCTTGGTCGTAATAATTGAAAATTCGGTCTATCGGCATCGGAAGAGAGAATGAAATAGAAGCTGGGTTTTATTGCGAATTATTAGTTGGAAATCATTTATAAATTCATTTTAATTTCCTCCAATTCTAGTGAGATATGTGTGAGTACTTATCTCCAGTGCTAAATATTTAGCACAGTATCCCTTCCTTCTAAAGTATGAGATTTTGGTTTGGTATGTGTCCGCTATCTAGTGTGATTATGGGCTTACCATGTCCGTGGCGAGTCTCTATCTTCCCTTTTGAAAATTAATTTCATATACATAGTAGTATATCTTTTCTGATATGCTATGTTATTTCCTTGTAAATACGAGCTGATAAGTATATACTAATTTATAACCATTTATAGCGACCTGTCGAAATTGAATCAAAACTTTCTCACCCGTCAATGAGACATATTTGTACGTCACGACAAAAGATTGCCGCTGAGATCAGCCAAAGAAGATGGGGTTGCCGCGGAGTGGACCGAGCCATTCCATTATCGAACCCAACACACTCACACGCGGTCATAGAAAAACACGCAAGTTGTTCGATGGAGTGGACCAGATGCTAAATTGGTGCCCGATTACTATAAACTCTCCTAGAGCCGCTAGAGCTTAATGCCATGATGGTGGCATCATGCCGCCACTGATTTTGGACGATTCTGTAGCCATGTATAATAGACCAAAGTAAACGCATGCACTCGCTAGTATAGCACGCATTGTTGTGGTTTCCTATTGTGCGGGAAAAAGATGTTTTTGGCGATCATTGCTCGGACAAGAACCACGAACCCTCTGGTCGATAGAAGTACAAAACGCTCGTTAATTACAAGACGAATGTGTTATGTGTATCGTAGCAAGTCCGTGTGCTTGCTACGCGACAATGACCGGTTCCTTCGGCTGATCGAGGCGAGCTTTGTAGCCGCCACGAACTTGATGCCGATTACTATGAGTTTAGCTCACCCTCCTCGTCTCGACACCTTGCCACCTCCCTTTGGCTTCGACACCTGACCTGACACCGCTTGGGAGTCGTTGGATCGAGCAGGAGGGCGCCACAAAAGCACGGAGACGCCGCTTGCGCCGCACGAACTGGTCGCATCTCTGTCTCGAGAAACACTCGATAAAAGCGATTCCCTTTCCGGGCCGGGCAGCACCGGCGTTCGTCGCGTCGGTCGAAGCTTTGGCCCATCTTGCCGAGATCCCAACGGCCACGACCACGACCGCACCGTGTTCCCCAGGCGAGAGACCGCGGCGCCATTTTTATATCAGGGACAAGGATCGGCGCGCGCGGCGCCGGAGACCTAGCGAGCCCGCGTGCAGCGTCGTGCGAGCCTCCTCCCGTCATGACAAAGCCGGGGCCATGTTCCTGTCCCCATGTTCATCTAGGAGCGAGGGGCACATGAGCTTCAAATTCAGGCTTCATCGATCTCAAAAATAGAAATTGGCTTCATCGCATCTCACAAACATCATTGAGCACGGGGCCTCATGCGCTTCTGCCAGGGCCGGCTCTATATTTTCCAAATGGCGAAGTTGTATATATTACCAAGGCCAATATATATGTCTTGAAATAGATATATAAACATGTATATGCTTATTTTCAGTTGTAAAAAGTAAAAATTCAATATCTAACCATGGGTTTATCAAGGATAAAAGCAATGTCACATTACCATAGAAAAAATATAAATGATAGCAAAATCTAACAAGTATTTCCTCCTAGTTTGATTACCTCAAATAAGAAACAAAATTCCAATGAGTCCATCAACCATCATGCTTCAGTGCTTCAGAAAAAACTTCTTCTCGCATTTCTCGATGCAAAATCATTAAGGACAATATCAAGATCAATGTTGTCCAAGACATCCTTTTCAATACAACGCGTAGCCAAGCCAATTTTTTAGTTGACCTCAAACAATTTTTTAGTAGCTTTAGTTTAGAGAAACTTCTTTCAGCTGAGGCTACAGTCACAGGTATAGTCAAGAGGATCCGATAAGCAACCGAGACATTTGGATAGCAATCAACGACCGTAATAAACTGAAAAATCTCTGGCGCTGACATCAACTTATCTGGCAAAGTTACTTGCAATTTTAACTCAGAGAAAAAATCATCAAGATCGACATCACACTTCTCCTTATGTGTAAAAGTTTCTGCAAAACTAGTGCAAGATTTCCGTAGCTTACTCTCGTCCATGGACTTCAGATTGTTTGAGTTGAATAAGAAACCAAAAATCTTTTTAAATGCATTCAACTGCTCAAATCGACCAAACAATTGCCTCGGCGGCATTATAATACCTATAATAGATTAATGGTAAATTGATACTGGAATTTACAAATTTTAAAAGATAAAAGTAAAATCCTAATTAGTGTAAAAAGAAGATCAGAATTTAGAAAAGAACTTACAGGCGGAAGCGACGGACGAGCACGCAATTGCCAAGCAAGGAAGTGGCGAAGGCGGAGGAACTTGTCGGCTTCAATCGAGAAAAACAGGGCGATGGGCGATGGCGATGGGCGAGGCGAGCCTCAACACAGGAAGAGTAACCCGGCGTCGCGATCCTTAATTGCCGCTGGGCGCTGGACCGTTTCCATGGCCATCTCGATTCCCGATTCCGACCCGAACTGACGCTCCTTTCCGATTCGTAGCTGAGTCGGTCGATCTCCTTTCCTGGTGGCATCGTAGGTAGCTGTGATATTTCAGCAATCAGCCCATTAGAAAAGAAGCAAGTCCAATCGGTTGAGCACTGAGCTAAGTAATACATAGCCATATTATAAAATTTTGGGCCCCTCCCGGTCATGGGCCCTTGGGCGCCGCCCAACCTGGCCTAGGGTCAGCGCCGGCCCTGGCTTCTGCGTACATCCGTTTCCTTTCCCTGATGACACATGGATCCGACTTATCTCCAGTGACACGGTTCCTTTTAGACAGTTTTTTTAAATGGATATTTTATTACTTAAAAGTAATGTTTATATCCGGTCTCTGCATAACTAGGATGTACACAACCTAGTTATGGCAGATCTATTCCCAAATAAGCTATGGAAAAAGCGTTCTCGAACTATGGCGGATCTATTCTCAAATCACGCTGTCATCTATGTCGAAAGAAAATAACTATAGTATCCTCCAATCGCATATATCCTTTCACAAACAAGTCACGAAATTCCATACATTGGAGAGTAGTCCATGATCAAAGGATAGCCGTGGTCTAACCTGCAGGGAAAAAGACACAATATTATAAAACCTTGCCATTTCTATATAGCCAAAGTGACCAAATAATGGAAAGCGCTCTCACCCTAAATAAAGTCATGTATTTATCCTCTATCTCATGCAACAGTTATCAAATACATTGGCCACCGAACATGGAGGAGGTAAACCAGAGGCTATTTAGATGATTGACCATCACACGCTCCCAACAGAAACACAGCAAGAGTCTCTCCTCTCCTCTCCCTGACCCTTTCTCCCCTCCCCTTGAGAGTCAGCCGCCGCTGGCCGGGCCGCCCCTTTATCCCCTTCGTCGGACTAGCCGGTCGGAGATGGACAAAGGGGGCGCAAGATCTAGGTTTAGGTGTATGAGTTGTAGGTTTTTGCGGCATTTTGCCATGAGTTGGCGTTTTGCCGGGAGTTTGTGGCGAGATCTAGGGATCTGTATCTTGCCCTTGCTACTTTTTTTGCTACTGGTCGCGGAGCTCCAGTGGATGGAGCCGAAGGCGGTGAGTGGCGACGAGGCTGGCAGCTCCGTCAATAAAGGGTCTTATAGGAGCCCTCTTTCGCCGCAGGGTGGTGCTGTTGTGCTTCCTCTCCTGGCCGGTCGTGGCGGCGAGGAGGAGAGTGAGTGCAGCATGGCGCTCGCTGAGGTTCTACCTTACCTGGCCGGCCGTGGTGGCGAGGGGCGAGGTGGAGCAAGGCGTCTCCAATCTCTCTACTTGTGAAGAAGGGTGTTGTCCATGGCGCTATGCAGATCTTGCCTCGGCTTGCTCTTGCCATCGAGGAGATGGAAGGTGCGTGGTGGGGTTCTCTGATGGGCGTCCGGTTCGACAAGCTGCAATCAAGGAGCTTTCCAAGCAACGTCGATGAAGTCGAAGCTATCTACGGCCGGAGAAGCCGTCTCGCGCTTAGGTGCTCTGCTCACCGTGAGCTTCCAATCTTCCGCAAGGCCATGGCGTCGCAAGAGAGCACGCAAGAGCCTACCTGGAATACTCAGGACCTGATTGCTTTTTAATTTTTAGCCCTAGGGTCTGTTGTGTAAAAAGGAATCCCTTATCTACAAGTTTCGCTCTTGCAAGGGACTTCTTTGTAATTTGTAACCCACTGCCATTTTAATAAAGCAACTTCCAGGGCCTTCGGGCCCTTATCTATTCAAAGAAAATATAGCACGAGCAAATTTACATTGAAAGAATAAATACCAGATTGTCTCATCATGGTAACAAAAAACGTATGTGTACTTCCATGCCAATTCCTCTTAACAAGATTATCTTTAGTAAGTATGACCCTCTTACGAAGATACCAAGTGAATATCTTCGTTTTAAGGGGTTTTTTCATCTTCTAAATTTTACTATTATCATTGACTAGAATATCAGGTTGGGTCAAAGCTCTATACATTGAGTCAATAGAGAATTTACCACTCTCTAGTAATTTCCATTTGAACTCGTTCATAATCTCAGACAGCTGTATCGTGGATAATCATAGTAAAATATTATTCTGAGATACCAGTCTAGGACCTATGAGACTTCTTCCGAAAGGCACATTAGGAGGATCAGATTCCATTATTGTTGAAAGTGTATCCTCTTTGTGCCTAACAATCGAATATAGAGCTGCATATTGTTCACGAAGAGAAGTTTGGCCAAGCCATTTATCTTTCCAAAATCTAATCTGTGATCCATCCTTAATATTGAAAACACCAAAATGGAAGAAATGATTTTTGGACGCCATTAGTCCACTCCAAAAGTGTGAATCACCGGGTTTTCAAACCACTTGAGACACAACTTTGGAGCCAACATATTTCCTCCATAGAATGGTCTACTGGACACCTTCTTCTATAAGTAGTTTGAACAACCATTTACCCAGAAGCACGGTATTTTTGATTTGCAAATCATGTATATCCAGTCCATCGTATTCTTTTGGTCGGCAAACCACATTCCATCTGGCCAGTCAATATTTTTTTTTCACTATCCCATTGCCAAAAGAATCTTGATCAGAAATAATTCACTCTCTTCAAGACACCTTTTGGTAACTAGAAAAACGAGATCATATATAGTACCATGTTTGTGAGTACCGAGTTTATGAGCATAAGTCTTCCGCCAAGGGATAGCAATTTACCTTTCCAACTATTAAGATGTTTTTGGAGTTTTTCCTCAACGAGTTTCCAACAATCGTGAGACGCTGATAGTATATCGGTATTCCCATATAGTTGATTAGAAAATGCCCTGACCACAGCCGAAAGTTCAGCATATAGGTGGGCCTCGTTTTGAGCCTCGCCAAAACAATACAGATCACTCTTATGGAAGTTAATTTTCAATCTAGAGAGTTGCTCAAATGCTGATAATATTAATTTCATATTTTTAGCTTTCTCTAGATCATGTTCCATAAATAGGGTCGTATCATCATTGTATTCAAGAATAGAGATACCACCATCAACCAAATGGGGAAAATCCTTCAATTTGGCCATCAGCCTTGGCCCTCTCAATAAGGATAGCCAACATATCAACCACTATGTTAAATAGTATAGGTGATAATGGATCCCCTTTCCTAATCCCTTTTTTCGTCTGGAAGTATTTGTCAGTGTCATCATTGACATTAATGGCAACAATACCACTAGACACAAAAGACTATATAAGGGCACACAACTCTTCTGAAAAAACTTTTATACGGAGTGTTTGCTAAAGGAAAGACCAATTAACTTTATCATAAGCCTTTTCAGAATCAATCTTGAATAATACACCATTTAATTTCTTTGAGTGTAGTTTATGGATTGTTTCATGTAGGATTACTACACCGTCTAGGATGTTTCTTCCTTGCATGAAAGCAGTTTGAGATGGGCGTACAACATGTTCAGCTACAGAATTTAGTCTAATCGTAGAAACTTTTGACGTTAAGAATGTAGATTGGACGATACTGCTATATATGTTATGCATTATTAACCTTAGGAAGTAAAATTATGTTGCCAAAATTTAGTCTAAAAAGGTCTAGCTGACCAGCATGCAAAAACTCAAACAAGTGCATCACGTCCTCCTTGATAACTTCCCAGAAATTTTGATAAAATTCCCTGGAAATCCATCAGGCCCTGGTGCTTTGTTATGTTCCATTTGGAAGAGAGTTTCCTTGACTTCCTCCTCCGTATACGGAGCAGTTAGAAAATTGTTTTCCTCAACAGAGACCTGGGGGATATCCACTATTTGGGACTCATCCAAGGGTAAAGAGTTTTTCGGTGGTGCCCTAAACAGGGATTTGTAATAACACGTGATATAAGATTTTAGATGCTCTTGACCCTTAATTATACCTCCATCCTGAATTAGAGAGTGAATAAGTTTCTTATTATGCTTGCCATTGGTAATAGCATGGAAGTATCTGGTGTTCGTGTCTCCTTCAAGAATAAATTTTGCTTTAGAGCGTTGGTACCATTTGAGTTCACCCTCACGAAGTAGTCTTGCTATTTCCGCATTCGATTGGACTTTGAGGTCAATTTCTATTCTAGTTAAAGGCCTGACTTCCGCAGAAGCTTCTAACTCATTAATAATCGATGAATGGCGTATTTTCTCTTTTTAAGCATTCCATCAGTATGTCTAGCCCAACCACGAAGGAATTTGTGTAAGACATGCATTTTGTTGTTCCATCGTTGTATAGGTGTTTGACCACTAACAGGTTTCTCCCAAATAGCCTTCACTAAGTCTTAGAAACCATCACGATCCATCCAACCAAGCTCAAAATTTGAAGCTATGGTTGGATATTCATGGAGTTGTTCCAACAGATAACAGTAAAGGATCATGATCCGACAAAGCCTTGTACGCTCTAAAGCACAAACAATTACCATAGGGAATTTCTCTTCCCACTCGGTATCCATAAGCACTCTATCTAATTTTTCATATGTTGGCTTTGGAAGACTATTTGCCAGTGAATTGTCTTCCTAACATCGTAACCTCTCTTAAGTCCAATCTATCTATGACATCATTAAACAAGAAAGACCAACGTTCGTCAAAATGCCCCCGACTTTTATCATGACGGATGATACCTTCGATCCAGATTTATGGATGTAGTATAATAGTGTTGGGAATATGCTCTAGAGGCAATCATGGTTGATGATATTTCCCATTGTATTCATAAAGATATTAAGTTGTACTTGTATGATCATCTGATGTATATCATTGAATATGTGATTCGGCTGTGGAACTATACATTCATGTTGTTTTTACTAAATATCCTTGATCATCGAGGTTGTGCTGGACACACAACTTAGACCAATGTGAAAGTTGGCTTGATGACTCGGTTCCACTTGTCATGGCATGGATATGCTATTTCGACTTACGCAGATTTGGCTAAAGAGTTTATCGAGTCGGATTGACCCATATTGAGGTACAACGAACAAGTTGTCATTTGTATATCTCAATAAATGCAATCCTTAGACCTGAGGTTATTGCATAGTCCAAGTGGAGGATCACCGACTTAGGTTTTGTCAAACGCTGATCCGCAACTGGGCAGTTATAAAGGCAAAGTTCGGGTCGACTGAGAATCAAACTGTGTGATGTGAATAACCAAGATGGGATTTTGCCCCTCCACATGGAGAGATATTCTTTGGGACCTCTCGGATGATATGATTCGGAAAGCATGGAGATGCACGACTCGGTTAAGTGTTAACCGAGGCGATCGACTAAGAGTTAGTCCGATGAATCACTTATATCGGATTGAGAAGAGAGTCGGACTATTTAAGGGATGACAAATATTTACCTATAGTCTGACAAGGTATATTGTGAGGCAAAAGGTACTCGAATGTAAGTCGCATTGGAAAGGCAAGTCATCAAGACTCTTTGGTACTTGGGAGTCGGCATGTTCTGCTAGGAGCCTCTACCGACTGATCGATTGAGAGTCAGACTCCAATCATATCCAAGTAGCCATGAGCCTGCGTGGTCACACACTTAAGAGTGGGATCAAGTTCGGATTGGATCTGAACCGAAAATCTGGTTGGGTTGGATCCAAGCCAGATTTGGACCAAGTCAGTGAGTCAGACTCACGGTGACTAATATTATATGGGCTTTAGTGAAAGGGCCACGAGTGAGTGGAGCCCACGTTCACTCCCTGTATATAGTGGGGCGCAGTAACCCAGAAGAGTTGATCGGTTAGGTCATTCCATGAGTTGGATACCCTAGCTTCACAGCGGTCCTGCCATCGTAACGAACCTAGCAGTTCGCCGCCGATGCTCCTCCTTGTAAGTGTGGATACCAGGAGAGGTGATGTACGATCAGAACCAGGATGATCGGATCGTAAGGATTGCACTGCATTCAATAGACGTGTTACATCAGTAATTCGCAACTGCGCGTCTAGTGGTAAACCTCGGGGCCTTCTACCTCAGCTAGATCTTGGGATCACCATGTTCGAGGGAAAAAGTTTTTTGTTTTATCTCTACGTGGACCAACAGTGGTATCCGAGCAATAGCTTCTGATTTTAGGCTCGAGATCTCGCACATGTGATATGCGGTTGGCTATAGATGAGATCTATGTGCTATTTTGGTGGTCGATCTATGAGATAGATCGGTTTTGTACGAGATTGATTGGATCAACTGTACTCGAGGAATGGTAGATCTAATTTCCATGATCATACTGCTGATGTTGTGGAACGACATACCCTTACCGGTCGGTTTCCGCCATCGGGATAGATTGTTACATGTAAATACAGATGCGGTGATCGAAGATCAAAGGAGTTTGATAGTCGGAATAATGGTCGGAATCCATGTTCGGATCGACCGCCGGTTTCGCCCTGTCATAGTGCCTTAGACGTCGTTGCGAGTTTCACAACACCGATATATAGCGTATCTATGCATAAGTTGTTTTTGCAGGAAGTTGTGAATGGTATGGTTCATGTGCATGTGATATAGGGTGTGTAATCCATACGTGATCTGCGAATCACGGTTTTGTCAGCCCGCTGGAGCCTAGGTGCTGTCATTTTATTGTATAACGACCTACATGTCGGATTCTCCATGTAATTTACTTTACTAAGATAGTGTAGTTTTTTGGATAACCCGGATGGCATGCAAGGCGATGTACATGTCGACGACATAGAGTAAGATGACAAGTATAAGAGTTGGCACGAGTCGGACTACATGCTTTGTGGAGATGGAGATCGCCATGAAGAGAGCCATACCATTTCACATTATGATTGATTTATTTTGTGTTGTTGACATGTCTCTGTTTTCCCTCTATTAGATAGTCGATAAAATATAATCCCTCAAAGAAGGTCTAGTCAGTTTTTCCGCCAGTGTTTGCACCATCACAAGTCAGATATTTTTGGTAGTGGGCTCATAAAATTGAGGTGCTACCAATTCTTTCCGACTAGGTGGGTTCGAGTCGGACTCTTACTACGGAAACACTAGGTAAGCTAGACGAGTCTATCACAACGGTTGTGGGACTCGAGGAAAAGTCGGACGGGAGCCGGGGCATGTGATGCCACCCGACCAACAGGAGTCGTATGAGATACGATTGGCAAGGAGTTGCCTACCTAGATCACTTGGCGGCTAGCGGTGATGCTAAATCTCACTAGTCGACTTGCTTATTTAGGATCCTGAATCACTATGTAACCATCGGAGGGGTGTTGGTTCTAGTGGGAGCATAAATATTAAAGTGTTTAATATGCTTGCTCTTTTATGAATACAGGTTTTAAGTATTTTTTGCATATTTCTGTTGTAGATCATGGCACCAAGTAGCAGTCACTCTCAGATATCCGGTTTTGCGTTGAGATCCATTCTTGAGAAAGATAAATTGAACGACACTAATTTTACCAACTGGTATCAAAATCTGAGAATTGTTCTCAAACAATAAAAGAAGGACCATGTCCTAGACAACCCACTTCCAGATGAGCCGAATGAGAATGCGACTGTCGCTGCCACCAATGCCTACCGTCAGGCTAAGGATGAGTCCACGGATATTAGCTGTCTTATGCTTGCTCACATGGAACCAGACTTGCAAAAGCAGTTCGAGAATGTTGAGGCCTACGATATGATCGAAAGCCTCAAAAGTATGTTCCAGGCTCAGGCGAAGACTGGGAGGTATCAAGTCTCTCAGGCTTTACTGAGTTGCAAGCTTAAGGATGGTGATCCACTAAGTCTGCATGTGATCAAAATGGTTAGTTATGTGTAGTCTCTGGAGAGGCTTGGCTACCCCATTAGAGAAGAGTTCGCTACGAATATAATTCTGAACTCTCTTCCTAGTGTGTAATGGTCAGTTCATTTCAAACTACCACATGCATGGTATGGATAAGAAGCTCACTGAATTGCATGTGATGCTTAAGCAGGCAGAGGCGGATCTCAAGGAGGGCGCCAGTCAAGTGTTGATGGTGCAGAATAAGGCTAAGTTTAAGAGGAGTTCTTGGACTAAGAAGAAGGCTAAGTCGGGAGGAAAGCAGGCTCAGGACCCGGTCCCAAGTGCTTCCTCATGGACTAAGCCATCTCCTTCAGCCAGATCCACTTGCTTCTACTGCAAGTCGGATGGCCACTGGAAGAGGAATTGCAACAAGTATTTGGCTGATAAAGCCAAGAGTGGAGGCATGACTTCCGACTCAGGTACACTTGTTTGCAATGTTATAGACATATATCTTGCTGATGCACCTAATATTTCTTGGGTATATGATACCGGATCAGTTATTCACATCTACAACTCGTTGCAGGGACTGGTAAGAACTAGGAGCGTATCAAGAGGCGAGGTTGATATCTGAGTCGGCAACAAAGCAATATTTGCTGTGTTGGAAGTTTGCACGATGCAACTTCATTTACCTTCCGGATTCATTATAGAACTGAATAATTATTATTATGTTCTAGTGCTCAGTCAAAACATTTTTTCTGCTTCATGTTTGATGAGACAAGGCTATGAGTGGAATATCAAGAATAATGGTTGTTCTTTATATTTGAATGATATGTTTCACGACTTTGCACCCGTCCAGGGCGGGTTATTTATTTTGAATCTTGATGGTGAGTCGGTTTATAACATAAATGTTAAAAGGTTGAAACCAAATTATCTGAATATGACTTACTTTTGGTATTGTCGGCTTGGTCATATAAGTTGGAAACGCATGAAGAAGCTCCATGATGATGGACTCCTAACTTTGTTCGACTTGGAGTCATTCGAGAAATGCGAATCTTGCCTACTCGGCAAAATGACCAAGACACCTTTTGCAAAGAGTTGCGAAAGAGCGTCCGACTTGTTGGGACTAGTACATAGTGATGCATGTGGACCAATGAGCACGACAACCTGGGGTGGTTATGAGTACTTCATTACCTTCACTGATGATTTGAGTAGGTATGGATATATCTACTTGATGAAACATAAGTCGGAAGCCTTTGAAAAGTTCAAAGAATTCCAGAATGAAGTACAGAATCAAATCGTCAAGAAAATAAAGTTTCTTCGGTCGGATCGAGGAGGCGAGTACATGAGCCATGAGTTTGATGACCATCTGAAAGGTTGCGGAATAGTTCCACAACTTACTCCGCTAGGAACGCCGCAAAGGAATGGTGTTTCAGAAAGACGGAATCGGACCTTGTTGGACATGGTACGATCAATGATGAGTCGGATAGATCTGCCTTTATCATTTTGGGGCTATTGTCTAGAAACAGCGGCATTCACACTAAACATAGTACCATCAAAATCGGTAGAGAAGACACCACATGAGACGTGGACAGGCAAAAAGCCGAGTTTGTCTTTTCTTAAGATTTGGGGTTGTGAAGCGTTTGTCAAGCGACTCCAGTCGGACAAGCTTACGGCCAAGTCGGATAAGTGTATTTTCGTAGGGTATCCGAGGGAAACCTTGGGTTACTACTTCTACAACCGAGAAGAGGGCAAAGTGTTTGTCGCTCAGAACAGTGTCTTCCTTGAGAAAGAGTTTCTCAGTCAGGGAGTCAGTGGGAGCACGGTGCAGCTCGAAGAAATTCGAGAGGAACCGGCTAGTAGCAAGTCGGCAAAAACCTTGGAGGTTGATCCGGTCGTGGTGGCTGAGCCAGAAGTAGCACCTGTACTACGCAGATCGACAATATTACGAAGTGTTCGTGATGTATTATTGTTAGACGGTGATGAGCCGGCAAATTATTCGGAAGCGATGGTGGGATCTGATTCCGAGTCATGGCTTGGAGCCATGAGACCCGATTTAAAGTCCATGGATGAAAATCAAGTTTGGAACTTGGTTGATCTGCCAGACGGTGCAAGACCCGTTGAGTGCAAATGGGTCCTTAAGAAGAAAACTGATATTGATGGAAATGTTTCCGTATATAAAGTACGTCTTGTCGCGAAGGGGTTCCGACAAGTTCAAGGAGTTGATTACGACAAGACTTTATCGCCCGTAGCGATGCTTAAATCAGTTCGGATCATGTTAGCTACAGCAGCCTATTTCGACTATGAGATATGGCAGATGGATGCCAAAATGGGTTTCCTTAACAGAAATTTAACCGAGGACGTGTATATGATACAACCCGAGGGTTTTGTCGATCCGGATAATGCTTAAAAAGTATGCAAACTTCAGAAATCCATTTATGGGTTGAAGCAAGCATCTTGGAGTTGGAATATTCGCTTTGATGAGGTAGACAAATCGTTTGGCTTCATCAAGAGTGATCATGATTCTTGTTTATACAAGAAGTTTAGTGGGAGCAAAGTAAACTTCCTAATATTATATGTGGATGACATATTACCGATTGGAAATGATGTCCAGATGTTGCAAGAAACCAAGGAATTATTGGAAAGGAGTTTGTCAATGAAAGACTTGGGTGAGGCAACATATATTCTCGGAATCCGGATCTATAGAGATAGATCAAGACGACTCATTGGATTGAGTCAGAGTACTTATTTGGACAAAGTGTTAAAGAAGTTCAACATGGAATCGTCTAAGAAGGGGTTCTTACCGATGTCCCATGGTGTAAAACTTAGCAAGACTCAGTGTCCTTCGACAACTGATGAGCGAAGTCGGATGAGTGCGATTCCGTATGTTTCTATAGTCGGATCCATCATGTATGCCATGATTTGTACTAGGCCGGATGTTTCCTATGCTCTAAGTGTTGTGAGAAGATACCGGTATGATCCTAGAGAAATACACTAGACAACGGCTAAAAATATCCTAAAGTACTTGAGAAGGACTAAGGATATGTTTTTGGTTTATGGTGGTGAATATGAACTCAGTTTAAAGGGTTACACGGATGCGAGTTATCTTACCGACTCTGATGATTCTCGTTCACAATCCGGATACGTGTTTATTATAAACGGAGGTGCTGTGAGCTAGAAGAGTTCCAAGCAAGAGACTGTGTTCGCATCTACAACAGAGGCTGAGTATATTGCCGCCTCGGAGGCAGCAAAGGAAGATGTTTGGATGAGGAATTTACTCATGGATCTTGGTGTGGTTTAGGGCTCGTCCAATCCGTTAGACGTGTATTATGACAACAATGGTGCTATTGCACAAGCCAAGGAATCTAGACAACACCAGAAGAACAAGCACATACTCATGCGGTACCACCAGATTCGCCCGTTCGTGGATCAGGGTGATATCAAGTTATGCAAGGTACACACGCATGCAAATTTTGCGGATCCATTGACAAATCCGTTCCTATAGCCGAAGCATGAGGCGCGCTGTAGCATCCCATTTGTCTAACAATTGTAATGCTACTTGATCTAGTAATATAATGGCTACTTCATATAGATAATTGTTGCATCATCATTATATCATGCTCATGTCATCATGCCACCTTGCATTTGAGCATCATATAAAACCCTTTTTGGTTTGGATCTTCTCTCATATGCATTGTGAATTGTATTTGCCTCTTGATATTGTATTTGGTTCTTGATATATTGCTTAAATGCCCAAGTTGAGTTGGGGGCATATCTTTTATTCTACTCCACCACCCTTTCTTTCACCACCTTATAATTCCACCATCCCTTTATCAATGAGCTGTTATTATATTTTCTTTTGGTATTTGATCTAGCTCATGGGAGATAGGATGGAACTTATTCTACAAATTCTTTTGCTTGGCCTTTATTCCACTTCTTGGGAATGCATAAGGATAATGCCATGCTATTATTTTGTTTTCACAAGAATTAATCATGGCATTTATTAAAGTGCATGGGCCATGCAAGAGTACCATCACCTTTAGCCAATTGTTTCTCTCTTGGTTTTTAATGGGTTTTCTCTTTTGGGATCATCTCCATCCCTCACCACCTTTCCTCTCAACCTTTCTTTTTCTTGTCTAGCTCTTGCTTGCTATTTGCTTGATCTTGCTTGATCTTGACAAAACCATATACCTCACCCCCTCATCCCTCTCTATCCCTCATCTTCCCCTTCCTTTTCCACCTCCATATATGCATGATCAAGTGTGATCATAATCCACCCCCTCATCTAAACCCCTAACTCTAGTATCCTCTCTTCTAAACCTAGAATTCTAAATTCTAATCCTATCTCACCTCCCTTCCTCACCCTCACTTTACCTAGCTCGACCCCACATGATCTACCCCTCCTCCTAGTCAAACCCTAACCCGAGCACCTCATCTAAGCTAACCCTAGTTCCCCTCTCCCTCTCTCTTGGCTTCCCCTCCCTCTCCCTGCCAGCAGGCCCACCTGACCACCCTGGAACCACCCCATCCCATGTGCCTCCCCCTGGTCCCCCTCTCTCCAAACCCTAGCTCTAACCCGAGCCACCCCTTCTCTCTTTTGCATAAAGGAGACCACCACCCCATGTGCCTCTCCCCTCTCTCCCTTGTCACCTCAACCACCCCAGGCATTCCAGATCAAGATCTGGAGGCTCCCAGATCCTCTCCATCCTCCCTTCTTCTTCCCCCTCCCCACCATGATCACCACCATGCCACAAAACCCTAGCCTCGACCACCTCTTCCTCTAGACGTTCCCGAGCACGCCAAGCTGTACCAGGAGCACCAGGACCTCCCTCTGCTTCCTCTTCGACGCCCAGTACGCGAGGTAGCACCAGGACCACGCCGGAGCAGCCTAGCGCCACCGTGCCCCGCCTCAGGCCGAGCTCAACGTCCGCGAGCCCGCCGCCAGATCCCCGCAACCTCAGCACCAACGACCGCGCCGGCGACCCCACGGTGAGCCCCTTGACCTCCTAGACATGCCCCCCTTCCCTCTCGTGCACCGTAGAGCCGCCACCGTCCGTCGAACACCTCAGCGCGACGACGGCTCGCCGCAAGCCGCAGACAACAGAGTAGCAAGCTGCAGGTTCGCCGCCTCCTTGCCCCGCGTGCTGCAGCCCTCCTCCGTGCTAGCTCCCTGAATGAATGTTGTAGCCCGATGTCCCCGCTCCGTTTTTCGTTTCTGCGGCTCGGCGAGATTCGCCACCGTTTGGTCGCCATCGACGACCAAACCGATCTTCTATACTCTGCAGATCGGCGCGCAGCAGCAGTCCAGCGACGCAGTCGCTTTCGCAGTAAGGCCCCTCCCCTTTTTCCCGCCTAAACCCGCAGTCCAGCGTGGCCCGCTAGTCAGCCTCCCAGATAGTTTTGCAGAAACACCCCCCAGCTTTCACCGCCTCAACCCGCACTCCCCTGGATCGCCCACGTGTCGCCCACCGGCTGGCCGCGCGCGTGCGTGGCCCTGCTCTGCCCCTGGCCCACTTGTCTGCGACTATGGCTAGGTGAGCCCGCGGTGACAAAACCCTTTTTCTGCGCGCTGCGCCCCACCTGCTGCTGAGTCAGCGCAAGGCCCACCTGTCTGTGTCTAGGGCTAGGTTTAGCTGAGTATAAAAAGTATTTGCTGTTATCTGATTCAAATTCAAACTTTTCTAAATCAATTCAAATTCAAATTTCAAATCTGTTTAAATATGAATTAATTCATAACTTCCAAATGGTTTGGAATTTGAATTCAAACCTTATATGAAATAGGTTTTGTTTTTGAATGTTAATTCAAATCTTTAATCAAATATTTTTCAGGATTAATTTAAATAGTCAACCTTTGACTTTGACCCTATTTAATAATTTTGACTTTAAAATAAATTTAAATTCATAATTCCAAATAATACAAATAATATATGTTTTCAAATCAGAAAAATGTGAGGATTTCAAATATTCCATCCAAAATATATTTTGAACACTTTAAATTTCAAGTTGGCTAAAATTACAAGAAAATGCCCTTCTCCCTTAATTAATTAATAACTTTTGTTTTACAACTCCAAATTTAACAAATGAGATGTCTAAAATGACCAGCTCGACGAGACCTTTCTGTTTATGCATTCCATGTTCTGAATTGCAGCATGCATCATATAATATAAAGTATACAACAACTTATTTGAGTATAAAATGTGACCAAAACTCAATAAAATGCTTATTCTTGTATTCCACACCTCACCCATGCCATGCTACTTTATTGCCATGCAAATTGTGCATCATTCATCATGGCATGATTGTCTGCTTGTCGCATCTTATTCATATGCTTGTGCACTTTATTTATGTTGGCCCTTGTTTGTTTCGTTCTTCTTCGGATAGACGCTGAGCAGGGGATATATCAAGAGAACCAGGAGCACTACCCAGATCCTTCTCTCGCTTCAACTGAGCTGCCAGGCAAGCACTACCACATGCTTGCATACATATAGTACCTATTTCCTCTATCTTATTCTTGCATCATTGAGTCACGATTGCATTAAACTGAACCCCAAGTATTGCATAGCCTTTACTTTTAAACCCCACCAAAGCTTGTTCCTCCATACCATGAGCCATTACTACAGGAGTTGTTTGAGCCATGCGAGTCGTAGAACAGCATGTGTAGGGTATGTGAGAGTCTGATGGATAACGAGGTACCTAAACAACTTAACCTGAGTAGTAATGGGATAACTAATGAAAGTGGCACCGGTGAGCAATATCTGCTATTTGGTTTTTCATGCTCACTTGTGTCCCGTAGGACCCCGAGTACTTGATTCTGTTCCTTGAATATTCGCGCTATCCACATCCGGGAGGCTTATGGGACCCCCCTGAGCCAGAGCTTGATTCATTCTTATTTCTTGGGGCCACAAACTAGTTTGAGGTTTTATTTACTATCCTGTACTTATGCCATGTTTTACTGCTTTATTTAAATTGTGCGATGTACTGCACCTGTACTGTTTAGGATCGGGACACGTTTTCGCGGTATCGACAAGCCCAGTCACACTTTCGGGTTCCCAGTCGTTTACAGCCATCCACCCAAACCTTGAGTCCGTCTCGGAGTCAGCTAACTTTGTTGCGGGTAGCTTAATGGGGTGGCCCCCTGAAATATTTCTGAATCCTGTGATTGCTTTGTCGTGAAGGCCTCGTTGGGTTTTGATTTGGTTTTTCCGAGGTTGATCGAGTGTGTGTTGCTATTTGTGCACCCCTGCAGGGTAAAACTTTCTGAAAGCCGTGTCCGCGGTTATGGACGACTTGGAGCACAGTTTCTCGATCATAGACAAGTATAACTAAAGTACCGCTTTTAATTTGACTAAGTAACTGACTAGTAAATGGTGCAACACTCATGGAATGGTTAATAAAACTGCCAACTGATGGGGGATTGTTCGTCCGCTTCCTTGTTGGTAAGCGAGGAGGAGGATGGATCTGTTGATATTACTGTTATAACTGTTGTCATTAATTCACGGACATCCGTCTATCTTTGGTTAGGCGGATGGTTAGCGAGTATCTATAGAATTGTTAGGGTTTATCTTTTGCTGCAATTGCATCACCCCAGGTTGTGTCCCCTTTAGAGGCATAAAGACTTCCTGAGTACCCCTAGGGTCTCACACGATAAATTATTTGATTCAGATAAACAGATACACTCACAAGATGGATACTGGGTGGAGGAGGCGGACGATGTGGGCAACGATTGTTCGGTGTAGAGATTCCGGGAATGGGGATCCGTGAGATCTGTGGGCAGGATGTGTCTATTTATGGGGCATCTTATGCCGATTTGCTTCTTATCCGTACTCGGATCTTGTTTGCCGCTTCCGCCTGATACTCTGATGTTTGATGTATGAGGAGATATCCTAAACTATTATATCTATCTAGGACATTTGAATCTTGCCTTGGTATGCTATATATTTCCTTTATTTTTAGATGGAATGGCTCGATGTCTTTGTTGTATGGTGGCTTGCATACATACTCATTTGTGTATGTAGTTGATCCCTTCGCCTGCCGATTACGCCGCCCGTTCTTGTCCCGATGTGTGGAAATGGTTGGGACGGCCGAAAGGTCTACCTGTGAGTGACATTTGGGCCCCACCGTACTATTTCAACCATTTCCGCTCATCCAGGCTTGTAACTAGGAGCGTAATTCACCGAGGTAGTTATAATTGGTATCAGAGCCATCCCGCCCTTCAGGGTCTCAGCCAAATGGTCGTTGTCAGTCTAGCAAATATTTTTGGTAGTTATGTATACTAGGGAAAAACAAAACGTGAGAGTAGGACTGCTTCCACTTTTCTTCTTACCCACCCACCCTTTTCTGGTAAGGAAGTGTAACGTTTTCAATCCTCTTCTTAACAGTTCAAACTAGGATTCACGTGTTCTGGGTTTCCGTAGTACCATAGAGAGAGAGTGTGTGTGTGTGTGTGTAATTCCTTGTCTATCTGTTGCATCCAAGTTGTTATCACAATCGGCCTTTTGATTATCAATTGTTGGTACGTTCCATACCGACAGGCTTTTGCAAACCGACGCGATCTATCTGATTCGTTGTATACCGCCGCGATCTGTCTTACCCTTTGTTATCCGACGTTATCTTGTTTGGGGTGTTCGTTCCGTAGTTACCAATCTTTAGGTTCATCGTGAGAAGAAGGGGTTAGGATATGTGTTCTACTTATTCATGTGCGGGGTAATGCTTTGAGTGCGGGATGGTGTCGCGACCATACCACTACTCTTATCATTCGCTTTTGTATATTGAATTGGTAGAGTCACTAATCTTGATCCGTTAAGTGATTTTGCGCACCTATTGGTATTTTAATGCCGAAATTTGCGGAAATTTTTTCTTTGATATATCTGTGTACCACACTCCTTTTCAGTCGTGTGCGATATGCTTAATATCTTATAGGTGCTTTGAACTTTGTTGATATTTTAATATCATCTTAATAAATTGTATCCTTTAATCTTGGTTAATTCCATCTTGGTACTATTTTGGATTATTATTATTCTCCATTATAGTACTGACTTGTGTTTTATATCAATCACAGGATGGCACCACCACGCCGTTCGATGAGGACATACCACCAGACTGGGGTCCGTTGTCAAACATCGCCAATGCCTTGGCAGCAATGCAGAACCGGCAGCGTTTTGAAGAGAGTGTCGAGGAATGAGTTTGCTCGCTACCTCCACCTCCCAAGCGAGGAGACATCAAAAGCTTCACAAGTTCAACCCACGCCAATTTGATGTTTCGATCAACCACTTGATGCGATGATTGGTTGCGTGAGATGTCAAGGCTACTTGACGCTTGATGTTCTGAGCAAGAATGGGTAAAATGTGCTACTCACCTTCGAAGGAGATGCAGCTCTCTGGTGGGAGAATTACCTAAGGCAAAGCGCATTGGTTTTCACCTACTTGGGAACAGTTCATCGGAGCGTTCAAAGAGCAAGATTCGCCGAAATTGTCATGGAGAGGATGAAGGAAGTGTTTCTCAACCTCAAGCGGAAATGACAATGTCAATACCTACATCAGAACTTCATGAACCTTTCTCGTTATGGTGGCGATGAGATCTCGATGACAAGAAGAAAAAGAGGTTCCGGCAAGGGCTCAATGCATCGATTAAATATGCAATCACACATGCAAGGCCGGCGTCTTTTCTGGAACTTCAGCATACAGCTCTGCAGGAAGAAGCAAGTAAGCAAGTGTTTGAGGAGTCAAAGAAACACAACCGTGAGGCAGCAAGCTCTTCAGCTATGTCAACTCCTTCTAAGCGTCGTGTCTGGGTTCCTAACACCCCACCGTCGCTCCCGGCTCCACCAAGACCTTCAAGCTTCGCGGCAAGGCCAACAAACTTCCTCCGCTGCTCCGGGGCTACAACCACCACTACCCTGGAGCGCCTGGCGGAGTCCCTGGATACGTTGCTCCACGTCCACCTGGTGCTTGTTTCACTTGCGGAGACACTGGGCATCAGTACTGGAACTATCCGATGAAAAACAAAGCTCTTCCTCCACCACCTCCAAGATCTGCGGCAAGCTCTCCTATGGTTCGTGCACCACCACCTCGGGCTCTCAACATCAACACCAAGCCCGGGTCTACTGTTGCTCGTGCCAACTGTGTCAACGCCGCTCAAGCTGAGCATGCACCTGGAGTTGTGATGGGTATGCTTCCCGTTAACTCAGTCCCTGCACGAGTTTTGTTTGATTCTGGTGATTCGCATTCTTTTGTTTCGCATAAGTTTGCGCATGAGCATGATCTGGGTATGGTTCCCTTATCACGTCGTCTGGTGGTACAATCTCCTGGTTCAAACATGAGGGTTGTTCATATCAGCCATGGCAATCAAATTGAGATTGGTGGCTCTTCGTTCTCGGCGTCCTTAATTGTTCTGGGCAATTTTGACATTGATGTCATCTTGGGCATGGATTGGTTGAGAGCAAATGCAGCTGTGATTGATTGTGCTGAACGCTCGGTTTCTCTGAAGATTCCTGAAGGCCATATAGTCTTTTCTCCAAGTCTGACTCCTGCTATCCAGCTTTTCTCTTTGGCGGCTCTGAATGATGATGCTATGGAAGCTATTCAGTGTTCCGGTGGTCCGTGAGTTTCAGGATGTCTTTCTGAAGAGTTGGGTATGCCTCCGGATCGTGAGGTTGAGTTTGTAATTGAGCTTGAACCTGGAACAGCTCCTATCTCCAAGCGGCCTTATAAAATGGGTCCTGCTGAGTTGGCTGAACTCAAACGTCAGCTTGATGAACAAGAGAAGTTGGGTTTCATTCAACACAGTACCTCTTCTTGGGGTAGCCCAACAATCTTTGTGAAGAAGCGATACATGACTGATAGACTTTGTGTTGACTATAGGGCTCTCAATGCTAAAACCATCAAGAACAAATATCCCCTTCCGCGGATTAATGATCTCTTCGATCAGCTAGCTGGAGCCGTGGTATTCTCTAAGCTGGACTTGAGAAGTGGTTATCACCAAATCAAGATTCGCAAGGAAGATGTTCCTAAAACAGCTTTCACCACCCGCTATGGCCTGTATGAGTACACGGTCATGTCCTTCGGTCTCACCAACGCACCTGCCACCTTCTCGAGGCTCATGAAATCGGTTTTCATGGAGTATCTTGATAAGTTCGTTGTGGTCTATCTGGATGACATCCTAGTCTATTCTAAGTCAAAGGAAGAGCATGAAGAACACCTTCGGTGTGTCCTAAACAAGCTTCGTGAGAACCGCTTGTATGCAAAGTTCTCAAAGTGTGAGTTTTGGCTGCCTCAAGTAACCTATCTTGGTCACGTCATCTCTGCTAAGGGCATTGCCATCAACCCAGAAACTGTAAAGACAATTGTTGAATGGCTTCCTCCTATAAATGTCAAAGAAGTGCGAAGTTTCCTTGGTTTGGCTAGTTATTGCCGTCGCTTCGTTCAGAACTTTTCAAAGATAGCAAAGCCTCTTACAGATCTCCTCAAGAAAGGCAAGAAATATCTTTGGACTCCTGCATGTCAAGCAAGCTTTGAGACACTCAAAGAGAAGCTCACTTCCACACCAGTCTTGGTTCCTCCGGACACCTCTAAGCCTTTCCAGATATTCTGTGACGCCTCTTTGCAAGGATTGGGTGCGGTCCTTATGCAAGAAAAACAAGTTGTTGCTTATGCCTCTCGACAGTTGAAGACGCATGAGATCAACTATCCTACACATGACCTCGAGCTCGCAGCAGTTGTCTTTGCTTTGAAGCTATGGAGGCACTTCTTGCTTGGCAACCGTTGTGAAATCTTTTCTGATCACAAGAGTCTAAAGTATATCTTCACTCAGCCTGATCTCAACCTTCGACAAAGGAGGTGGATTGAAGCAATCAATGATTTCGATTTGACAATCAACTACACTCCGGGCAAAGCTAATGTCATGGCCGATGCTCTCAGCCGCAAAGCTTATGTCAACAACCTCATGATGGAAGAATAATAGCCTCTCTTGTGCGAGGAATTCCGTCAGCTCAACCTTGAAATTGTGGAACAAGGGTATCTCCTGAACCTTCTGGCTACTCCTCTCTTGGAAGAAAAGGTTCGCTCTCGTCAACTTGGTGATCCGCACATCAAAAAGATCATCTCCAAACTTCAGCTTCCGAAGTATGAGTCATTCCACGTCGATGATCAAGGCACGCTTTTCTTTGAACACCAGATGTTTGTTCCGAACTACCCGGGTTTGAGAGAGCAAGTTCTCAAGGAGGCGCATGATTCTATTCTTTCTATCCACCCTGGCAGCACAAAGATGTACATGGACTTGAAAACACAATATTGGTGGCCGGGTTTGAAACGATATTGTGGAAAGTATGTCTCGGAGTGTGATGTCTGCCGCAGAGTGAAAGCTGTCCATCAGAAACCTTACGGTCTTCTACAGCCATTGAAACCCCCGGAATGGAAATGGGAGAAAGTAGAGATGGACTTCATCACTGGTTTTCCAAGGTCGCAGAAGGGCAACAATGCAATCTTTGTTGTCATTGACAGGCTTTCTAAAGTAGCTCACTTCTTCCCCGTCAAGGAAACAATTTCTGGAATTCAGTTGGCTGAGCTCTATATCAACAGAATTGTCTCTCTGTATGGGGTTCCGCTTGAGATAAGTTCAGACCGTGGAAGCATCTTCACTTCCAAGTTCTGGGAAAGTTTCCAAAATGCTTTGGGAACAAAATTGAACTTCAGCACAGCTTACCACCCTCAGTCGCAAGGACAAGTGGAAAGGATCAATCAGATTCTGGAGGATATGCTTCGTGCTTGCGTCATCTCTTTTGGCATGAAGTGGGAAGAATGTATTCCTTATGCTGAATTCTCTTACAACAACAACTTCCAGAAAAGTCTAAAGATGGCACCATTTGAGGCTCTCTATGGCCGCAAATGCAGAACTCCGATTGGTTGGTCGGGTGCAGGAGAAAGAATTTGGTTTGGCCCTGACGTTGTAACTCAAGCGGAGGAGAAGGTGCACATCATTCTTGAAAATCTGAAGATTGCTCAAAGTCGCCAGAAGAGCAATTATGACAGAAAGCACATAGACATGGTGTATGTCCCTGGTGATCTCGTTTACCTTCGTGTCACTCCCATGAAAGGCACGCACCGTTTTGGTATCAAAGGAAAGTTGGCTCCTAGATACATCGGTCCTTTCAAAATTCGTGGAAGAAGAGGAGAAGTTGCTTATGCTCTTGAGCTCCCGGAAAAACTCAAGGTCCATGATGTTTTCCACATCTCTCAACTCAAGAAGTGCTTCAAGGATCCCGGCAGGACCGTGGATCATGAGCTAATCAATCTCCAAGAAGACCTGTCTTATCAAGAACACCCCACAAAAATCCTTGAGACCGCAGAAAGAAGGACTCGCAACAAGTCCATCAAGTTCTGCAAGGTGCAGTGGTCGCACCATTCCGTTGATGAAGCCACTTGGGAGCGTGAAGATGAGCTCCGTGCCAACTATCCTACCCTCTTTGAGTCTTCTTCTTCTTCCTAGAATCTCGGGGCAAGATTCCTGTTTAGTGGGGGAGAGTTGTAGCATCCCATTTGTCTAACAATTGTAATGCTACTTGATCTAGTAATATAATGGCTACTTCATATAGATAATTGTTGCATCATCATTATATCATGCTCATGTCATCATGCCACCTTTCATTTGAGCATCATATAAAACCCTTTTTGGTTTGGATCTTCTCTCATATGCATTGTGAATTGTATTTGCCTCTTGATATTGTATTTGGTTCTTGATATATTGCTTAAATGCCCAAGTTGAGTTGGGGGCATATCTTTTATTCTACTCCACCACCCTTTCTTTCACCACCTTATAATTCCACCATCCCTTTATCAATGAGCTGTTATTATATTTTCTTTTGGTATTTGATCTAGCTCATGGGAGATAGGATGGAACTTCTTCTACAAATTCTTTTGCTTGGCCTTTATTCCACTTCTTGGGAATGCATAAGGATAATGCCATGCTATTATTTTGATTTCACAAGAATTAATCATGGCATTTATTAAAGTGCATGGGCCATGCAAGAGTACCATCACCTTTAGCCAATTGTTTCTCTCTTGGTTTTTAATGGGTTTTCTCTTTTCGGATCATCTCCATCCCTCACCACCTTTCCTCTCAACCTTTCTTTTTCTTGTCTAGCTCTTGCTTGCTATTTGCTTGATCTTGCTTGAGATTGACAAAACCATATACCTCACCCCCTCATCCCTCTCTATCCCTCATCTTCCCCTTCCTTTTCCACCTCCATATATGCATGATCAAGTGTGATCATAATCCACCCCCTCATCTAAACCCCTAACTCTAGTATCCTCTCTTCTAAACCTAGAATTCTAAATTCTAATCCTATCTCACCTCCCTTCCTCACCCTCACTTTACCTAGCTTGACCCCACATGATCTACCCCTCCTCCTAGTCAAACCCTAACCCGAGCACCTCATCTAAGCTAACCCTAGTTCCCCTCTCCCTCTCTCTTGGCTTCCCCTCCCTTGGCCAGAAGCCCCACCGACCACAGAACCACCCCATCCCATGTGCCCCCCCCTGGCCCCCCTCTCTCCAAACCCTAGCTCTAACCCGAGCCACCCCTTCTCTCTTTTGCATAAAGGAGACCACCACCCCATGTGCCTCTCCCCTCTCTCCCTTGTCACCTCAACCACCCCAGGCATTCCAGATCAACATCTGGAGGCTCCCAGATCCTCTCCATCCTCCCTTCTTCTTCCCCCTCCCCACCATGATCACCACCATGCCCCAAAACCCTAGCCTCGGCCACCTATTCCTCTAGACGTTCCCGAGCACGCCAAGCTGTACCAGGAGCACCAGGACCTCCCTCTGCTTCCTCTTCGACGCCTTGATCTGGGTAGCACCAGACCACGCCGAGTAGCCTAGCGCCATGGTGCCCGCCTCGAAGCCGAGCTCAACGTCCATGAGCCCGCCCGAGATCCCGCAACCTCAAGGCTAACAGCCATGCTGGCGACCCCACGGTGAGCCTCTTGACCTCCCAGACATGCCCCCCTTCCCTCTCGTGCACCGTAGCGCCACCGTCAAATCCGACACCCAGCGCCACGCCGCGCACAGACAGACAACAGCAGCAGCTGCAGCAGTTTCTGTCCGCCCTGTTCCTCGCCCTGCCCCGCGCGCTGCAGCCCTCCTCCGTGCTAGCTCCCTGAATGAATGTTGTAGCCCGATGTCCCCGCTCCGTTTTTCGTTTCTGCGGCTCGGCGAGATTCGCCACCGTTTGGTCGCCATCGACGACCAAACTCCGGCCGATCTTCTGTACTCTGCAGATCGGCGGCAACGATCCGGCTGACGATCGCTTTGCGATGAAGGCCCTCCTTTTCCCGCTTAAACCGCGATCCAGCGTGGCTCGCTAGTCACCTCCCAGATAGTTTTGCGAAACAACAACCCCAGCTTTCACCGCCTCAACCCGCACTCCTCGCATTACGTGTCGCCCATTTGGCAGCGTCGTAGCCTCGCCCTCGCCCACTTGTTCACGACTATGGCTAGGTGAGCCTGGTGACAAAACCCTTTTCTGCTTGTGCGCCCCACTGAGTCGGCCAAAGGCCCACCTATACGTGTCTAGGGCTAGGTTTAGCTGAGTATAAAAAGTATTTGCTGTTATCTGATTCAAATTCAAACTTTTCTAAATCAATTCAAATTCAAATTTCAAATCTGTTTAAATATGAATTAATTCATAACTTCCAAATGGTTTGGAATTTGAATTCAAACCTTATATGAAATAGGTTTTGTTTTTGAATGTTAATTCAAATCTTTAATCAAATATTTTTCAGGATTAATTTAAATAGTCAACCTTTGACTTTGACCCTATTTAATAATTTTGACTTTAAAATAAATTTAAATTCATAATTCCAAATAATACAAATAATATATGTTTTCAAATCAGAAAAATGTGAGGATTTCAAATATGCCATCCAAAATATATTTTGAACAATTTAAATTTCAAGTTGGCTAAAATTACAAGAAAATGCCCTTCTCCCTTAATTAATTAATAACTTTTGTTTTATAACTCCAAATTTAACAAATGAGATGTCTAAAATGATCAGCTCGACGAGACCTTTCTGTTTATGCATTCCATGTTCTGAATTGCAGCATGCATCATATAAATATAAAGTATACAACAACTTATTTGAGTATAAAATGTGACCAAAACTCAATAAAATGCTTATTCTTGTATTCCACACCTCACCCATGCCATGCTACTTTATTGCCATGCAAATTGTGCATCATTCATCATGGCATGATTGTCTGCTTGTCGCATCTTATTCATATGCTCGTGCACTTTATTTATGTTGGCCCTTGTTTGTTTGGTTCTTCTTCGGATAGACGCTGAGCAGGGGATATATCAAGAGAACCAGGAGCACTACCCAGATCCTTCTCTCGCTTCAACTGAGCTGCCAGGCAAGCACTACCACATGCTTGCATACATATAGTACCTATTGCCTCTATCTTATTCTTGCATCATTGAGTCGCGATTGCATTAAACTGAACCCCAAGTATTGCATAGCCTTTACTTTTAAACCCCACCAAAGCGTGTTCCTCCATCCCATGAGCCATTACTACAAGAGTTGTTTGAGCCATGCGAGTCGTAGAAAAACATGTGTAGGGTATGTGAGAGTCTGATGGATAACGAGGTACCTAAACAACTTAACCTGAGTAGTAATGGGATAACTAATGAAAGTGGCACCGGTGAGCAATATCTGCTATTTAGTTTTTCATGCTCACTTGTGTCCCGTAGGACCCCGAGTACTTGATTCCTGTTCCTTGAATATTCGCGCTATCCACATCCGGGAGGCTTATGGGACCCCGAGCGAGCTTGATTCATTCTTATTTCTTGGGGCCACAAACTAGTTTGAGGTTTTATTTACTATCCTACTTATGCCATGTTTTCTTGCTTTATTTAAATTGTGCGATGTCGCACTGTCTTGTTTAGGATCGGGACACGTTTTCGTGATATCGACAAGCCAGTCACACTTTCGGGTTCCCGATCGTTTCTGACCATCCACCCAAACCTTGAGTCCGTCTCGAGTCGGCTAACTTCTTGGGTAGCTTAATGGGGTGGCCCACGAAATATTTCGAATCTGTGATTGCTTTGTCGTGAAGGCCTCGTTGGGTTTTGATTTGGTTTTCGAGGTTGATCGGCGTGTGTTGCTATTTGTGCACCCTCAGGTAAAACTTTCGAAAGCCATGTCATGTTATGGACGACTTGGAGCATGATTTCTCGATCATAGACAAGTATAACTAAAGTACCGCTTTTAATTTGACTAAATGTTGACTAGTAAATGGTGCAACACTCATGGAATGGTTAATAAAACCGCCAACCGATGGGGATTGTTCGTCGCTTCCTCGTTGGTAGCGAGGAGGATGGATCTGTTGATATTACTGTTATAACTGTTGTCATTAATTCACGGACATCCGTCTATCTTTGGTTAGGCGGATGGTTAGCGAGTATCTATAGAATTGTTAGGGTTTATCTTTTGCTGCAATTGCTTCACCCCAGGTTGTGTCCCCTTTAGAGGCATAAAGACTTGCTGAGTACCCCTAGGGTTTCACACGATAAATTATTTGATTCAGATAAACAGGTACACTCACAAGATGGATACTGGGTGGAGGAGGCGGACGATGTGGGCAACGATCGTTCGGTGTAGAGATTCCGGGAACGGGGATCCGTGAGATCTGTGGGCGGGATGTGTCTATTAATGTCGCATCTTATGCCGATTTGCTTCTTATCCGTACTCGGATCTTGTTTGCCGCTTCCGCCTGATACTCTGATGTTTGATGTATGAGGAGATATCCTAAACTATTATATCTATCTAGGACATTTGAATCTTGCCGTATGGCGTTGCTATATTTCCTTTCTTTTTAGATGGAATGGCTCGATGTCTTGTTGTATGGTGGCTTGCATACATACTCATTTGTGTATGTAGTTGATCCCTTCGCCGATTCGCCGCCGTTCTTGTCCCGATGTGTGGAAATGGTTGGGACGGCCGAAAGGTCTACCTGTGAGTGGCATTTGGGCCCCACCGTACTATTTCAACCATTTCCGCTCATCCAGGCTTGTAACTAGGAGCGTAATTCACCGAGGTAGTTACACGCGCCTAAGAGCTATGGGCATTAGATGCCTAGACATGTGATGTCGGAAGAATGACTCTAGTGCAAGTGGGAGGCTGTTGGGAATATGCCCTAGGGGCAATCATGGTTGATGATATTTCCCATTGTATTCATAAAGATATTAAGTTGTGATTTTACAAGCATGTGATGTATATCATTGAATATGTGATTCAGTTGTGGAACTATACATTCATGTTGTTTGTACTAAATATCCTTGGTCATCGAGGTTGTACTGGACACACAACTTAGACCAATGTGAAAGTCGGCTTGATGACTCCGTTCCAGTTGTCATGGGCATGGAGATGCTATTTCGACCTACACATATTTGGCTAAAGAGTTTAGCGAGTCGGATTGACCCATATTGAGGTACAACGAACAAGTTGTCATTTGTATATCTCAATCAATGTAATCCTTAGACTTGAGGTTATTGCACAGTTCGAGTTGAGGATCACCGACTTAGGTTCTGTCAAACGCTAATCCGTAACTAGGTAGTTATAAAGGCAGAGTTTGGGTCGACTGAGAATCAAGCTGTGTGATGTGAATAACCAAGATGGGATTTCCCCCTCCACATGGAGAGATATTCTCTAGGCCCTCTCGGATGATATGATTCGGAAAGCATGGTCATGCACGACTCGATTAAGTGTTAACCGAGGCGATCGACTAACAGTTAGTCGGATGAATTACTTATCTTGGATCGAGAAGAGAGTCAGACTATTTAAGGGATGACAGATATTCACCTATAGTCTGACAAGGTATATCGTGAGGCAAAATGGACTCGAACGTAAGTTGCATTGGAAAGTCAAGTCGTCAAGACTCTTTGGTACTTGGGAGTCGGCACGTTCTGCTAGGAGCCGCTACCGACTGATCGATTGAGAGTCGGACTCCAATCGTGTCCAAGTATCCATGAGCCTGCGGGGTCACACACTTAAGAGCGGGAGTAAGTTCAAATTGGATCTGAACCGAAAATTTGGTTAGATTGGACCCGAGCCAGATTTGTACTAAGTCAGTGAGTCGGAATCACGGTGACTAATATTATATGGGCTTTAGTGAATGGGCCACAAGTGAGTGGAGCCCACGTTCACTCCCTATATACAGTAGGGCGCAGTAACCCAGAAGGGTTGATCGGTTAGGTCATTCCATGAGTTGGATACCCTAGCTCCACATCATTCCTGTCGTCGTAACGAACCTAGCAGTTCGCCGCCGGTGCTCCTCCTTGTTCGTGTGGATACCAGCAGAGGTGATGTATGAACAACACCAGGACGATCGGATCGTAAGGACTGCACTGCATTCAACAGACGTGCTACATCAGTAATCCATAACTGCGCGTCTAGTGGTAAACCTCGTGGCCTTCTACCTCAGCTAGATCTTGGGGTCACCAAGTTCGAGGGAAAAAGTTTTTTGTTTTATCTCTACGTGGCCCAATAAATAGGTTTTTCCCTAGAAGACCTAGGTTTAATCGAACCTTGGAAAGCAATGCTAAAAGGAAATAAAAAAGGACACGTCTACAAGACTTTGTTTCTTCATTTTACCTTAGTTTACCAGACCAATCTAGTTTACTTTATAATGGGTTGAATCAATGAATGGAGATAGGCCAGGGTTGAAGATCCACCTGCATCTGCACATCATATGGATAAAAGATAATAATAATCATAGTCATGTGTAATGTTTGAATGTATATAGTCTCTTGTGGGAAACACATCCTGATATACTAGATCCCCCGTGATGCAGCGGGCATATTAATAGTCTTTTAATCCAACCGAGTGCACACCAAAGCAACAGGCTACAAACGATTATTAAGTATGAAACACAGATAAAAGCATTAAGTCATGATGTTATTGTGACCCGAATGGGTCACTAAGCGAAGACCGTACTACCCTTTCTGTCACTGAGGTTCCTATGAGATCGCTGCTATCCAAGTATCTCACCTCAAGCCTTTATCAATCTATGGGATCTTGGGTACCTACAAGTCCACATATTGATACAAGATACAAAAAAAAAGATACAAATCTCAATTGCAAACAAAATACAATACTCCCATGATTAGATGCACATAGTTGTTGTGAGGTTTCTTCCCAACCCGCAACCCATGAGGACTACTCACTCATAACGAATAGATCTAGGATAGAAAACACATTGTGCAAAATACTTAGATTGAAATCGAATTTTCTTACAATGGTCGCCAAATCACAAGATCTAAAGTACAAAGTAGTGGATATGGCTAATGGAGGGGATGGATGAACAATGGATGAATGATGGATGAAGGATGGCGTGGATCTCCTTTGGTGGTGTTGTGATGTAATATAAGAATGGTAGCTCCCTGGCTGGTGGCTGGAGCCTCAAAATATATAGGCATCTTCATGAAAGTCTTAGGTTTTGATGAGACAAAGTCGCCACCACCCAGTATGGGCGGACGGTACAGGCGGACCCCGACCGTACCGATGGTCGTTACGCGCACTGATACTTGGAATTTTCTTCCCAATTACTTGGCCGTGTGGATTTCCTCAAATTCCTTCATTATGACTCTTGAGTTTTCATTAAAAGCCGTGATTTCCTACACAACATAATTCAAAAGAAGTTTTTGCATATCTTTGCAATTATTAGTCATTAGTGGAAAGGATTGGGAGTTTCGTGTCCATTGCTTGACTAAAAACAATGTTTAAACACGGTGGAAGATGGAAAATTTTGGAGCCATAAACTTCCCCAAAGCTCAAACCTTGATCGCCCTCGAGCAAGAAGAAACAAAAGAACTATAAGGAATTCAGCGTTTACACTTGAAACAACAAGAATAAGAATTCACTTACGGTTGGTAGTCATATGTGCTTAACACTTCATTCATTTGCGAGGCTTATCAAAGTTAGAGAGATGACAAGAGTACTATACAAGCTTCGGTAAGTCAAGATAATCAAAGTAGAGTTTAATATTAGTATAAATAACTAGAAGTGTAGCAATCAATCCAATTCTTCTAGTTAACTCTCAGCTTGCCAAGGAACACTAGGATGTTTAAATAGCATAATTAAGTAAGAGAGTTTCATGTCCTGAGTAGTATGACAATGAAGTGTATTATTTACACCCACATCAATAAATAAAGTCTATCAAAAACACTTCTTATCCAATCATTGTCTTTCAAGAAAAATTCATAGAATAGTAATGAAATCATGCCAAGGACTTGTTATGTGGATCTTCAAAGATATATTTTTCTTTTTATTCTTTTAAGGATTGCTGGTTGTTTATTTTGCAAGTTCTTTCATAACCTTTGAGAATACCAATACATTTTCCCATACATTGACACGTATGCCAATCATGTCATTAACTCATAGCCAAAAATCCGGGGTTATACTATAGATCGTTCAAAAGCTAGTGGAGTTGTTGGCATCCCAAAGGGATGCACTAGAAACATAAAACATAATTTTCTCTCTCTCTTTTATATGAGCTAGTACCACGGTTTGATCCACAAGGTTAGCTTTGGCATGCATCATAATTACCACTAAAATTTATTTCAATCAAACAACTCCTTTCATGAGTGCCGTCAAGACTATCAAAATGTCTATGGGATTAAGTATCTTCAAGGGTATACTCTTAAGACAATCATTCATCAAACAAGTCGTAAATTTCAGACTTTTCTTATTGTACTTGTTTGGAAATATTATTTCGAAGGCAAGACTCGGTTAGCTAAAAGAACTAGAGCAAAAGCTTCAACAACTAATCATCATACTAATAAAAATCTTTACTCTACCCTTATTAAATTACTCCCACAAGCATGACATCTTAGAAAATCGACCAACTAAGATAAACAACTCAAACTTCAAAAGTGGGAGACATAGGAAATATCTCTCATAAGTGACTTCATGATTCTCTTCCTTATAGGGATGTGTTCCTTCAGAAACTTAAACACGATTACTCTCATAATAATATTAAAGCAAAGAGTAAAGTGCGAATCCACATTTACGAACAAAGGAAAAATGGAAAAATCTTTTTTAATTTTTGAGGATAGTGATTAAAGAATAGAAAAGATCTTGCGACCAAGCAAGGGTAAAAAGAAAAACAAACGAAAAACAAAAGCAAACTAAAAAGGAAAAGGAAAAAAGAGAAGTGTTGGGATGAGTCAACACGGATGTTTCGAGGATGCCAAGGAGCTGGAGTACAACCTTGTTATTACACAAATAAATTTGCTGGGGGAACACATCCCCAAGACCAGGCTTTTTCAAGCCCTTCTGTTGCTCATTTTGGAGGTGGTGGATAGTTTCCCATGTTCCATTGGCTACTCCAATCATGTAAATGGGTGGAGAGGCTTGCAGTAGCAACTCGAAGGTTGATGGAGAGGTTGTTCATGTTTTTTAATATTTCCTTTGAGTGCATAGATGTCTTCAAAGGTGGTGTAGTAGTTTGGTGGTTGTTCATCTTGTTCGGGTCCTCCTTGTTTTACTTCTTCATCTTCTCCTCCTCCCATGGGTATTTCTTGTTGGGGTAGATTAGCCTCAACCTGAGCGTCAAAACGCAAACGTCCATACTCGAAAGAGAATAGACCATTAGGCAAAGGAGCATAGATCAGATGATCTGCTCCAAGTATATCAAGGAAACATCTACCATGAGGTTTAGAAACCATACCATATGCTCTTAGAGTGGGGAGACCGAGACGATGACTTCATGTTAATGGTTGGATGTTACCTAAGTTGATGTGAAGTGCGCGTGCAAGAATGGTCACAACTCCCCCTCCGCATATGGGTCCTCAAGATTGGGGAGCCTGGAGCTTAAGGTAAAACACAAGAAAATCACCTAAATTTAGCATTAAGTTACAATTAATAATAACAGCTTTTGTGAGGATCAACATGTCCTCCTCATTAACTCTAGTAAACTCACCACGTGCCTGCAAGGTGTTAGCAATTACATAAAATAGATAGTGCATAGCAGGATGATCATTTTGGTTTCCCTTCGGTGTGTTTCCGCGAATTCTCATCAAATTAAAGTACTCCCAAGGTGCAGGATCTAAAACAAAAGCAGTTGTGCGTACATTGGTGGTGTTTTTGGCAAACCCAAAACATTGAGCCCATCGGTAGAGTGTTAGAGTGTACTCATGGTTCATAAGGCGGCATTTGATGCGATAAACTCATGGTCTTTGTTCCTCGGTACGATAGTAAGGGTCCACTGTATGCGTCAAGGTGCTGAAAAACTCAAGTGTCAAGAGGCGATACGTAGCGACATCTTGTAAGACAAAGTCATACAAACCAACATTGTTGCAAAATAAATCAAAATCAACACGAATGCCAAGTTGTTTTAGGATATAAGGACACGCCCACTTGGTGGACTTGATATCTCGGATCTTGAGACAATTGAAATGGTTCAGCTGAAACTCATCAATGAACTCGATACCAAGTGACTCGGGGGGTCAACATATCAATGGGCAGTGCAGAGGACTCCGCAGCCATCGCACGTGTACGGTTTCTCATGTTCATCTAAAAATAACAATAAGATAGAATAGATAAATAATTAAAATTGCTAATAATTTTTTTAGTCCAATAGAAACATAGAATATGTGATTCTCTACACTAGTTATAAATGAAAATCCTCTAAAACAATACTAAGAATGCTCAATATCAAAATTGAATCAAGAACAAGACCTAAGTCTAGATTGATAATGGTGGAAGATTGAGCGAAGTTTTGCAAAAATAAATTAAGGATCGAAGGAGAATCATACCTTAGATCGATTGAGTGCGAGGAATCAAAGATAGATCCAATGGAGGTGGTTTGGAGTTTGGAGGAAGAATAAAAAGAGATTTGTTTTGGGGGATTTTTAGGTTACCTCCTCGGGGCAGATTATGATGGCCGCGTACGTGGCACGGGCGGGCGGTACGGCCGGAGTCTGCCCGTACCGGGTGAAATACCTTGGGGGTGATGGCTGCCCTCTGGCGATAAACTTGGTGTGGCCATGTGGTACAATCACGCGCGCCCGTACTTCTGGTCGTTATCGATGATGTATCGTTTGCTTGAAATCTGATGATTGCTCGAGGGTACGGTATGGGCGCGTCCGACCATACCAGTGGTGGTTAAGAACACTGTTTCCTATGAAAAAATCAACGTTTCTATTTTTTTTGTGATTTGAGGTGGTAAGGGTCTTCCCGGCCATACCACTGGTCGTTAAGAGCATTGTGAGATGTAAAAACTAAAAATATGATTAGTAGCTACGTGCGTCTTTGTACATCTTATCATAAGACAAAATAACAGCAAACATACTTCATAAAATTTTAGCAATACTTTTTAGGCTATCTGTTAGCAAAATAAAAGATAGAGGATTATCTTATTTCTTCTGCTCTCTCTAAAGGTCTTCTTGAACACTTTTTATTAAAAAAACTAAACTAAACTAAACTAACAAAACTGAAAACAAAAGAAAAACTTTATTTAACATGGGTTGCCTCCCATGAAGCCTTCTAGTTACGATCAATTAGCTTGGCCCCGATGGAAATCATTTAGGTTTAAGAAGTGGGATACCCACTCCAAAATAGTTGGCTTTCAAAGTAATTATACCATCCTCATAATTAGGCTTGGCCTCTTTTTCCTAGGGAAGTGGACTATAAAAGGATCTCTAGATGGTAGCCCTATTATTACATTCCGTTCATGTAAATTAATTAAAGCCTTAATGGTTCTTAGGAATGGCATAACTAAAATTATAGGTGCTATGGGATCTTCGGGTATGTCCACAATAACAAGATGAATAAGAGCGGGGCTACCTTTAATTTCCACAACTATATTTTCGTTTATCCCAACAGTGTTGGGGATATACTTTCCGGCTCTACCCATAGGACTCGCTGACCAGGGTGGCCCACCAAAGGGTTAGAGCTTTGCTTCATGGGCGGCCCAGTAAGAGAAAGAGGAAGAGACAGTTCCGGCTACGACAAAAGTCAAGAAGAGTTACCGACTTAGGCCTGTAGTATTACTTGTAGTCCAAGCTGTATCTAGTTACTGACTCGGTAACGTAGCCGGATAGGTCTCTATTGTAAACCTAGGCCCCGGTGACTATATAAACCATCCCTATGGGAGCCTTTAGGACACACACAACCACAACCACAACCACAACCACAACCAACTCGCACAGGCGAACCTCTCTTGTGATCCGTTGTAACATCCGGCTTATGCCGATATATTACTGGGTTGCTAGCAGGAGTAGGATCCGATCACCGCAATCGGATCTGAACCTGGGTAAACTTGTGCTCACCGGTCCTGGAACATCCGATGTCTCACACCCCATCTTTCCAACACCACTAGGACCCCCTATGGCATACTTGTCGACAATCTGATGACAGTTGGCGCCCACTGTGGGGCAGGTGACCTTTGGAGCATCGTTCCAGGCGGAATCTGCACGTGCAGGAATCGGCGAAACAATCGCCATGGGTCATGTGGTCTACGCCAGTGATGTCCCTCTCGTCCTTCTCGACGAGACCTCGACTTCGGCTTCAAATCCCGTGACGACCTACACGATCATGTCCATCGGCGAGATCAATATCTATCTCAGTTTCGCTGAACCCGCCCAACCCACCATCGAGGTGATGACCATGGCGGAAGAAAAATCTGGATCTACTTTGTCCATAGAGGCGGAAGAGTTCGAGGTCCCGGAGAAAATCAAACCCACCCAGCCCACTCCTATAGTGGAAGAAGAGGTGGAAGAAAAATCCGGATCTGATCTCCCTGATGAGATCAGATACATGGACGAGGAATATATCCGCTACGGCTCCGTCATACCGGACGTCGTAGAAGAAGAACTACCCTTGAAGCACAGGATAAAGGAGATGATGAAATGCCCCTACATCGATTACGAAGCAATCACCGACATCATTGAGAACTTTGAGATGGAGTAGGCGGAAACCCAGTTGTGCCACTACTTCAAGAACATGAACAAGAAGAAGAACTATTTCGTATACAACATAAGCACTGGATCCGACTCTGTCGATGCTGGAGCTGGTAGCGATTCGGTTCTAGACGCAATCGAAGAAAACACCTACTTACCTGGCTTCCCTCAGGAGTCAATCACATCGCAGGAACTTCGAGACTTCGACAAAGAGATGGAGAAGTATGAACAAGAGAACATCTCCAAGCAAATGCAAGGTGAGCCAGAAAATTCTCCTAGTCCATATGATAACATGGTTGAAAGCTACACCTCGCAGGATGATATGGATACCGGAGATTCCTCCGAGGTCCACAAGCCAACCATGACGAAAAGTACCGACGGAAGTTTATCCCCCGGTACCGGACCAAAAGCCGTCTTTGCCATTGGTACACACGTTAAGGCTACTATGCGGTCAAACAACAAGAAGAAGAAGAACAAAAATCCAACACCGATAGAGCAGGACGTCGAGGAAACCAACGAAGAAAAAGTTGATGAAGAGATCGAGATGGAGAATCAGGACGGAGATCCGATTAATACCACCCCGATTGACCCTCCTGTGGATGGACACGTCGTCACCAAGGGTGCACGTGAAATTTATGGAGATGCTCTCACGATTCCAATCCCAACGGCTTCGGATCTCACACGGGAGGCGCTAGAGAAAAGGGCTGAGGACCTAGAAAAGCATCGTCTGTTTCTACTCGAAGAGGCCGCGCGCATCGTCGAGATGAGGCAGCAGTTAGACAGTGATCCTGCCAAGTATCCGTCAGATTTCAAGCGACATCCAAACAAGACAAGGGGAGGTCCGTTTCTTGCTAACAAGAACCCAGATATCCACAAAGATATATTTAACGGAAAAGATGGAGAGAAGATCCGAGTCTACATCACACCGTTGGAAAACGCTGCCGCAGCTCGAGCCATCCTCGCCAACAATCCATCTCCGCAACAGGTCTAGTAGTGCGTCGTGTTGTTGGACAAAGGATTAAAGCAGCAGAAAATGGCCGCGTCATTTAGTGGCAAGCTAGCCTCAAATCCGAGTTTTGACACACTGGCGCTGACCAAAGCGCTGACGTCAGGCTTCGCAGGGATACGACTCAACGCTATCGTCCCCGCGGAGAAGAAGAGAATTCAAGAACCGGATCAAACAACCACTCTCGCCGGCCGACACGTGACTGGGCAAGAGTTATTCTGGTTGCGTCCGAAGACGCCATCATGGCAATGGTTCCCCATTAGGACCATTGTCGGAAAATCAACCGCTATAGATAAGACCCGGAAACACGCCGCCAGCGAGAGGAGCAAGATCGGCTAAGGATGCCACCATCGAGCCGTCCGGCTGGCAATGCTGGATGAAGAGATGATCCGGATCGTCCTGAATCAAGTAGGGACGATGCCCGAAGAAACATGCATCAGAGTCAGCATAATGAGGCTCCACTGCCACCACCGCGTAACCCAGCCAGAAATAATCCACCAGAGCCACCATCACCTCCTAGCAGCGACCATGAAGGATCCAGACGCAACCATGGAAGCCAAGGGTGTGGAGGCGACAATGGTGAAAGGAGAAGCATAAATCCGACTCCGCCGCGCAGAAGCCGTGAGCCTCCAAGGCGCAGATCTCTCTTGCCAAACGACGCTCGCCATCACATCGAATCAAACATAGAAGCACGGCGATACGAGGAAGAAGACGTGTATGTGGGACCCAAGTGTTTGGACCATGCATACGTCAGACCAAATTTCTGGTTGACTTTGGCATAGACAAACACATTCATCCCTATGACGGCGCAGCTCGGCCAGATACGTGGCTCCAGGATTTCTTCCAAGCCTATTGGGGATATACTTTCCGGGTCTGCCCATAGGACTCGCTGACCAGGGTGGCCCACCAAAGGGTTAGAGCTTTGCTTCATGGGCGGCCTAGTCAGAGAAAGAGGAGGACCTAGTTCCGGCTATGACAAGGCCCAGAAGATTTACCGACTTAGGCCTGTAGTATTACTTGTAGTCCAAGATGTATCTGGTTACCGACTCTGTAACGTAGTCAGATAGGTCTCTCCTGTAACCCTAGGCCCCGGTTACTATATAAACCGGTCCTATGGGAGCCTTTAGGGCACACACAACCACAACCAACTCACACAGGAGAACCTCTCTTGTGATACGCCGTAACATCCGGCTTACGCCGATATATTACTGGGTTGCTAGCAGGAGTAGGATCCGATCACCACAGTCGGATCTGAATCTGGGTAAACTTGTGCTCACTGCTCCTGGAACATCCGACGTCTCACACCCCATCTTTCCAATGCCACTAGGACCCCCTATGGCGTACTTGTCGACAATCCGACGACAAACATCTTGTTTATAAGTTGAATCTGCTAGATGAAGTCTTAATTCAGTAGTGACAAATGGCCCCAAGTTTAATTTGTCAAATAAGTTTTTGGAAATTGTTGAGACACTCGCACCAAGATCACAAATTGCGAATATCTCATTGACTCCCAACTTAACCTTAATAGTGGGCTCAAATATATCATCTAGCTTAGCAGGAAGCTTATCAGTTAGTCTTTTATACTCCATCTCTAACTCGCGAACTTTAGATGCTACTTGTTGTATACATTGTTTGTACATAACATCATTACCTTGTTCTATACCGAGATTTTTCATGGTGATCATCTTTAACAGATCTTCCATGGTATATTCCGGTGTCGACGCGTTGCTATAATCAAGCTCTTCATGTTTCTCTTCATTGGTTACCACCCTCATCATCTTGAGGTCTTCTATCGGATTTGGCTCGGGTTTTCTCACAAACTTTTCTAGTAAGAGATCTTGGCTCTCATCTACTTTGCTCAGCTGAGCCTCCGCGCTCTTTGTCCTTTCATGTAGAGCCCGTGAAGGGAATATGCCCTAGAGTAAAATAATAAAATGTTTATTATTGTTATATCCCTATAAGTTCGTAATAGTTTCATGTTGTGCTATAACTGTATCAAGTGGAAACATTGATATAGGTGTGATATGAAACATAAAGTCCCTAGTAGCCTCTATTGATACTAGTTCATTGGGAAACTGATGATCAAGGTTTCCTGATCATGAGTGATAGAGCTGGTTGACAATGAGGTCATATCATTGGTGAATGATGTGGTGGACATCCCTCAAAGATTGCGACATGATCAAGTCACAAAGTTCATCGTTGCAATAGTAAAAAACGAAGTCTCCTTCTCCTTAGACCGTGAGACCATATGAAAGTGCAATGGACGTTGCCTAGAGGGGGTGAATAGGCTTTTAAAATTATTATGGTTTAGGCTCAAATAAATGTGGAATAATACTAACGTTTAATTTGTTGAGCACAAAACCTAACACTAGGTTCACCTAAGTGCACCAACAACCTATGCTAAGAAATACAAGCAACAAGGAAATAACAATATGAAATACTTCAAGCACAATGGCTATCACAAAGTAAAGTGCATAAGTAAAGGGCTTGGTTGAGAGATAACTGATGGACGCGAAAACAAATATTTTTATCCCGAAGTTCACTTCCAAATAAGCTATGTCTCCGTTGGAGAGGTGTGATGGCGCAATGCTCTCCGAACTCCACAAATGGATCACCTCGGGTTGTGGTGGCATGATGCTCACCCAACGCCACACAAGGCCTCACCCCGGATGCGAAGGCACACAACTCACCGACGCCAAAAAAGGTCTCCCTATTCTCCCATGAGCTCGCCACAAAGGCATACTCACGATCCACTAAGGGACACTTGAGGGAGGTCACCAAAACCCATACAAGATTGGGGCTATCTCCACAACTCAATTGGAGTCTCCCAACTACAAAGCCACAAAAGTCTACAATACCACAAAAGGTCACAAGAAGTCAACAACCCAACCACACAACCGTGTAGGGTTCCAAGAACCCAAGAGAAACAAGCCCACAAGCTTGAACTCGCTAAATCTCCGAGGAGAACTCAAACCTATGCAACAAATGCAAGGGCAAGTCCTTCTCTCCCAAATTCCAAAAAAGCTACAAAAGCTATTAGGGGAATAAGGGAGGAAGAACACAAGAGGAGAACACAAAAATCTCCAAGATCTAGATCCCAATGATTCCTTCACAAAGAAGGAATTTGTCGTGGGGGATTGTAGATCTAGATCTCCTCTCTCAAATCCCTCAAAAAGATGAAAGAATCTTAGTAATGGAAAAAGGAGAGGGAAAACTCTTCAAGGTCAACAATGGAGGAGAGAGAGAAAGCCAAGAACCAAGAAAAAGAGCTTGTGCCCAGGAAGGGGAAGATGAGCTCTTTTTAAAGGGCTCCCAGATCTGTCTATTATGGGTATTTACGACCCTGGTTGGAACTTTCGGTGGGAGGCCAGAATTTCCGGTGGCACTCAGCCAACAGTCAGAAAACTGTGATGCGAAAGACTAAAAACACGAGCCTGGCCGGAACTTCCGCCAGTCCATCGGAACTTCCGGTGGGAGCAGAACTACCGGTGGAAAGTACGATTGAAGTTCCGACAAATATATCACATAAAACACAGAGGTTACAGTACGTGAATGGAACGAGAGACGGATTTTCAATCAGAACTTCCAGCGATAATTAGGCCCGAGCGGAATTTCTGGTGCAACTTCCGATCCAAATTCCGTCAAATACGACAAACTAGACAAGGACGATACAATACGTGAGCGGAAGAAGAACCGGATCTTCCACCGGAACTACCGGCGGCAAAATGCCCTAACGGTACTACCGGTGGCTAGCCGGAACTCCCGGTCAGGAAAACTCCAAAAAACTAAAACTGCAATAACTTTCGCATTCGAACTCCAAACGAGATGAAACCAGTTTTGTTGGAAAGATAACGACGAATAGAATCCAAAAAAATATCAACAACCACCTATGGAGAAAATACCATGTACATATGTGATGTATCTCCCAAGGTGTGGAGCCGAAAACCTCCCAAGATCAATAACCACAATAAGATATGCAAGGGAAATCCTTATTTGATGAACTAGAGCTTGTTATGATGATAACAAAAATCTATATATCCTATCATGGACAAGAACCAACTAACAACCAAGAAATAGGATGCTATGCATGCAAAGTTTTGAGCTTTGTCCGAACGATGCGATCAAGAAACCAGCTTGAGAGCCCCTCTTGATAGTATGACTATCTATCCTAAACCCGGTCTCCCAACTAACAACACGAGACCGGAAAAAGAGAAGCCCTATCAAGACCATACCTTTGCCTTGCGCATTCCACTTGAAGTTGATGTATACCATCTTGTTCTTCTCAAGTGGGAACACCTTTCTTGTTTGCTCTTGCTCGCCCTTGCTTGATGAAGACTTGCAAATTTCTCCCCCATACACCATGGGGAAACCTCTTCATTGAACTTGTCTTCATCACTCCATGATCACGAGGATGGAAAGCTTCAAGCATGAGATCTTCAAGAGAGGGCTTGAGCTTGCCCTTCTTCATTCCTTCTTGAGGTTGATCCATCTTGATGCAAATCTTTGCACTTGTCTTGATCAACATTCAAGATCCTTATTTCTTCATGATTCCAATGAGCACAAAGCCCTTGGACATTCCTTCATCTTTCAACCTTGAGACCAACACATGGCCCAAGCGATGCCGATGGGAAAAACTACAAGTGAAACTCAATTTACACATTAGTCCATAGAGATTGTCATTAATTATCAAAACTACACATGGGAGCATACATGCACTTTCACCATATTAAATCACCGTCTCCCGAGGTTACTTTGATGGCACTTAACGTCACTCAGTGAAATGGTGATCATAATGGTGTCGTTGGGTATCCGGAGGAACATGTTGAGGAGATTGTGTCAAGAGCGGGATTTGTTCACCGAGTGACGGGTAAGATATAGTTAGGCCGACTTGGTGAGATTACATCCATAAATGTTGCAACATGTGACTCACGAGGATGTAATATCACGGTAACAAGTGAACTATACTTGTCAGTAACGAGATTGAACAAAGTATGGAGATACTTAACGATCGTATCTCAGACAAGTAGTATCAAAGAAACAAAGGGAATTGGACTCGAAGTTTACGGTTCAAACGACATCGTCAATACGGAATGCACAGGGGGTCATTATGGGCATCCCGGTCCTGCTGTTGATCATTGACGCAAGAGGATTCTTGGTCATGTATGTGCCATTCCCGAGCCGTGAGGGGATCCACTTAAGGGTGAGACGAGCTAGAGATTATCCGTAAGTTGGAATCATAGTAGAGAAAGAGAAATCCAGAATTTTTCTGTGGAGATAGATATGAAGTTGTTCGGAGAACGAAAGGAAACCAAAAAAGTTCCGATGAGAGGATCGGAATCGTTCCGGAAGTTCCAAAGCAATTCAGAGGATATAAAAGGGGAACCGAAAGGTGTTTTAGGTCGAATCGGATTTGGTAATACGTATTTACATATTATTTATTGTAATTAATATTAAAATCTAATTTGAAGGGGTATTCCACTAATGGGCCAACTTCCCTAGGGAAAAGGGCCCATGAGGGAAACCAGAAAGGAGAGGGCCTTGGCGCCTAGGATTTTGGTGCCTAGGGCTACCCCCCTCCCTGGCCGGTGGCTAGGGTGTAACACCCCAGCATTTAGGAACCAACGAAAGGTAGAAATAGGAATCTGAGCATGTGCATGCATTCATCTGTAAAAACATGGGTAAATTTTTTGCCAAACAAAAAACCTAAAGAGATCAGAGTTTCTTTCACTATCTATAAGTAGGAATAGCTCTTTATAGTGAATGCTATAAATTTTGACATGATCTTTAGGAATAAATGAGTTTGGGGGGGATAATTTGAATTCAAATTTGAAATCTAAATCATTTGGAAAATATTTGAAATTTAGAAGTTGGTTATATTAAGTTGTTTTCCAAAAATTAATTAGTATTATTGTTTGATTATTAAAGATATATTAAACAATAATAAGAATCTAAACAAGGAAATTTAAATAAGAAATGAATTCTTATTTCTATTCTTTATTCTATGATAAAATTACAAAATGAGATAAACACATCCAATAAAGATATTACAGGAAATATATTACAATGAAATGAAACTTTATTAAATTATAAGAATATTTATTACAAGATTCTTTACAAAAGAATAAAAAGAAGATTACAACAAAAACCTAGACTACCTATCTACTCCTATACTAAATCTTAAGCATCCAGATCTCCGTACCTACAAAACACAAAGAAAATAAAAGAGAAACAAAGATGTTATTTTTGTTAGTTTTACTCTCAGTAGAAAGCAGTGATGTGCACTGTTCATATTCATATCATTGAGTAATTTAAAAGGGGGCAAGTTTCACCAATGTGCAATATCTGTTCTTTTATATCAAATAAGTCTCAGAACAACATCACCAGCCAAAGTAAAGGGGCAAGTTTCACCATATCAATACATAGTAAAAGGTTTAAAAGTGAAAATAATTCACTTGAGCTGATCCAAATGAGTAAAACAATAAAGCATCTTACTAAACTAACTGCATGCTATGTGATGTCGACATATCAGCAGCCCAAGCAGTCAAAATAAACACTCTGTCGAAGCACAGCTGCTAGTGATCTCATTTTATTCCCACATTCTCTAAAACACATCCAAGAACACATTGGGCCTGCCAAATTCCCAACAAATGTAGCACCCCGGGTAAAACCACTACTAGAAAATCGCTATTGTTATACCTTGTGCATCATCATGATGACATCATCATGCATCTATTTGCCTAAACCTATTTGTGAAAAGCCCTATTTTTTCTACAAATACCCCTCTCTTTATTCAAATACGAAACCCCAGACCCTTTCCGGATAATTTGTTTATCTAACACTATTTGCAAAAGGTTTGAAAAATGAAACTAAATATTAATATAAAAGGTTTTATAAAACCTTCAAAGGAGGCAGCCGCAGGCCAGGCCCAAAAGCCCAGCCCGTAGCCACCTACCACCCCTCTATTCCTAAACCCTAAAACATCTAACCCTAACACTAGTACCACCCCACCTCCCACCAGATCCCCAAGCCACCCGTCTCCCCGCCGCCAGCAGCAAACCGTCCACTCCCATCTCCTTCCTTCCGTGTACACCCCACGCGGTCAACCCCACGTGAACCCCACCCCCTGCACACCTTGCTTCTCGCTAGCGACAACCATCGCCCGACCCCGTACTTCCTCATACCCTCCCGTCCTTGATCCCCACGATCCCGTCCCCTCCCGTCGTTCTTCCTTCGATCCCCACCAACCCCGCCATCCTCGCGAGCTTCCGATCGGGGACCTCTGTCTTGAACCTCCTCCCTCCTCTCACCATCTGCGCCACCGCGGTCACCCCGCATCTCGGCTTTCCTCTCCTCTACTCCGGCCGCCACCGGTGCGTCGCCTCTTCAACCGAGATCCTTGTCCATGGCGCTCCCGAGCTCCTCCCCGTCGACCCATCTGTGCCATGCCGGGCGCCGTGCGTCGCCGCCGCCCTGTGCCACCTCTCACTAGCCTCGCCATCTGCTCTCCGCGGCCGCGTCCCTAGAGCGCCGCCACTGTCTGCAGGCCCCTGCCCTCCGCCTCCGTCCGGCCTTTCCCTTCTCGGCCGTGACCTCCTCTGCACCGATGCCATCGCATTACCGCGCCCTCCTCCTTGTGCTCGCCCGAGCAGAACCTCATCGGAGTCCGTTCGCCAACCGACCCGTGCAAGCCGCCGCCTGCGCTTCTCTAGCCGGTACGAGGTCGCCTTCTGCCACCTCTCAAGCCCCACTTTCCGGCCGCAGCGCCGTGGCCGCCCCTGCGTCTCCTCCGTGCGCCCATCATCGTCCTGCTCCGCCTTGACCAAGTCCGGCCCGTCGTCGTCCCGTCCGCCCTCACCGCAAGACGCCGCTATCTCCGGCCAATGCTCCACGAGCGCGTCGGTCCGCCTCTACTACGCCTATTGTCCAAGTTCATCGTCGGCTAGTTTCTTGACTAGGCTCTGTCCTAGTGGTATTCCTTGCATGCGCTCCTGATATTTGATGTAGTCCTGTTGAGGTAGTGGTGGTCATGTTGGTATGTTGGTTCGGGCAATTGCAGATCCCTGAGGCGATGTATATGTTATGTGCTTCCTCCGCCCGAGCCAAGACCGTCGACGTGGAACCTTGAACCCGGATCAACAAGGAGCGCCGAACTCTCCTTGGAACCCAAAGTCTGTTGCTCTGAAGACCGATCCCGGAATCCGAAGCCGAACCCAAACCCGTAAACACCAAGATCGTCGACCCCTATGTGTGACCCTAAGCCCCTATTTTTATAAATGATATATCTTGTTTCATATAAATTGTCATGCTCGCATCATATCATGTGGTTTGGGGGCATTATCCGATTCACCTCATAATTAAATATGGAGTCCATATGCGGGCTTTTCTAGTCTAATATTGGCCCTATTTAAATTTGCGTAGCGAACCGGTGACATATATTTGTCTCGATAAGACAACATTTAAATTGCGGGGTATATAAATAACATGAACCATATAATTAATGGTCGGGATGCCGGTTCCGCTTAATATGACCTAATTGCATCACACATTTTTCTATATCATACATCATACATGCAACATGCCTGATCTTCCGTCGTAGTATGAAATAGTGCATCCGGTGTTTCTTGTAGTGCTTTGCTTCTTCACGGATTAGGCCGATATGTTGATGCGAGTGTCGACCCAATCTTTGGATGAACCTTCGGTAATGTTTTCAGGTGAGCATTCTCCCTCTTTCTACCTATTTTATATTGCTAGTATTTATTTCCTCCTGTTGATCTATTGCTATCTGTGTTGCGATGCTTTAGATTCCGTGCCCAGTTATATTCCCTGCAGCCCCTAAATTGCCATGGACACCTCCTATTACCTGTTATTTGGTAGATAGTCGGCCTTGCGAGTCGTAGTTGCTTGCTCAGGTGCTGCTTCGCGCCGTCGATGTTCCACCGTTGATGGGTGGTTGACACATGCCTAATGGTGGAGATGATCATGGATTTAATTATCGTTTAATAAATAAAATTGAAAGTAGGCAAATAATACAGAGGCACCGGTGGGTAATAGACAATATTTGGATTTTAACCGCTCACTGGTGTCCCATAGGATCCCGAGTTCTTGATACTTGTTCCGAGATCGAGCGCGCTAACCACAGGTGGGGTGTGTGGGCACCCCCATCGATTTAGTACCTAATTTCAAAGTACTGTACTAGGGGCCACAAATTAGTTTGGGGCTTTATTACTATCCTATACTTATGCCATGCTTTACTGCCTTATTTACGATTGCATGTGGAGCGCCTATACTGTTTAGGAACAAATGTGGAATGTTTTCGCGGTATCGACAAGCCCAGTCACACTTTCGGGTTCCCAGTCATTTACAGCCATTGACACAAACCCTAGGTCCGTCTCGGAGACCAACCGACTTTGTTGCAGGTAGATTAGTAGGGTGGCCCACATGTGCTTGCTTTGGGTCTGGGAAACGTCGTGTACGAAACCCGTCGACATACCGTTTGGTGTATGTTTTGTGATCTTGTACCTACCTGATCTGACAAGAAGGGTGTAGGTGCGTGTGGAAACTTTGGTGCACCCCTGCAGGGTTAAATCTTTTCGAGAAGCCGTGTCCGCGGTTATGGACGACTTGGAGCACAGTTCTCGATCATAGAAAACTATAACTAAAGTTTATGTTATAATTTGACTTGTATCTGATATGACTAGTAAGTTGGGTAACCACCATAGAAAGAATGAATATAATTGCCAACTGAGTGAGTTTCCTCGGCATGACTTCCTCGTTTGGTCTCGAGGGGGGAAATGCCAGGATGGGTATGTTTGGTGGTAGCATCAGCTTGGTTCCGAATAGGTCCTTCTTATCCCTCTCTGATAGCCGCCAGTTGTATCGAGTCTTTATAGGTTGTTTAGCGCATGCTCACGCCGCTTGATCCACCATACCTATGTGGCGAGGACCGCGAATTCTAAGACTCGTGTCCGGCCTCGATCTTGACCGCTCTCTTTTTCCTTTGCCCTTTGTCGACACCCCTTTTTGTTTGAGCAGGTTTTGAGAACGACGTCGTTAGCAGGATTACCCTTCCGACTTGGCCTGGGAAGGGTTATGGATAAAGATGCAAGTGGGTCACTACTAGGGTACCCTTTACCCTCTTTAGTTTTAAAAAATGAACTAATCTTTTCAAAATGACGATGTCATCATAAAAGTTAGTTCATTTTGTTGAACTAAGGAGGGTAGAGGGTACCCTAACATTGACCCACTTGCATCACTAGTTATGGACGCCATTGGTTATTCTTCAGGGCTCTTAGCCCCATTTGTATCTTGTCCATAGTCGGATGTTGTATCGTTTTCAAGGTGATTGGATCTTTGTACTGTATATCTGTATTCTTGACTCATGGAGTCTTTTTTGTATATATCTGTTCTCTGGGTTCCATCATGGACTATTGTGTAATGATATTACTTCGTTTTTCACCCGCACGCAAGTGCCTGGTGGGCACCTTTGAATCGTTTCTATGCGGGTTTGGCAGGAATCGCTAAAACTTGCATATGGCCGATCTGAGGGTGTTACATAAACCCACCAGCTAATATACACAACAAATAATCCACAAGATGGTGACATAAGGAGGGGATAGTGCAGGAGGATAGCAAAGCCAAGTAAAGGATCACAATAGCAAGGAGGAGCAAGGCTATAACAGATCATAGGAACAAGGAGGATAAAGATCAAGCCAACAAGATCAACCAACACAACAAACAATCAAGTTGTGTGGTGATTCCATATAAACCATCACATGATAAATTTTGTCTAATTATCAAATCATGTGTTGTATCATATGAAATCTCCTCAGAAAAACACCCAAGTGGGGTGTATCCATCATAGAGGGAAATAAGCAAAGCCAACAAGTAAAACTTTGCAAACCACACCAAGATCTCAGCCTGTGCATCACTGATCTTGGATAACAATCCATATTTCTACATCCAAATATACGAGCATCCTTAAATAAAGATTTCTGGGCACATCTTTTGAATAGTAGAACCTCAGAAATCAATACATCTTAAGGATCTATATGAAACAGTAAGAATGTCAAATCATTTCCTCAAAAGCTATAAGAATCATTGCTTTACACTAATTATCAAGGCACACATAAAAACAAAACAACAGGTAAAACCCTTAGTTTCTATCTAGCATAGTCTCAGACTAGCATCATGGACAAAGCTATTTGTTCAATATAGTTTAAGACAACAAAATTCTTTTCCAGCTTATCAACCAAGCCAATTATTAGCAAAGTTCATGAAAATCCTATTCAAAAGTAGAAAGTGTGTACCAATTCCAGGATGTTGTCACAACAATCTATTTGATAAGAAATTCAAATCAAACAAGCTATATAAACTAATTTATTTACTCAATCATTTTCCTAGAACAAATAATGAGGAATCATATTTACATTTAAACATTCTATCATGATCAGAGAATCATAGGAGTACAAAAGCAACTCCAATCTGAACATACCAACACAGTCCAGTGTATTAAGGTTCAATTAACAACTAATGGTAGAGCCACTGTCAGTACTAGGAACACTAAATAGTAGTGAAATCCACACTACTAGGATCAATAAGCAACCATCTCATAATAGCATATAATCAAGGTATGAACCCTAACACAGAGGGATGACCCCTAGAACAAGGGGTAGTCACAATTAGGGTTCACAAGCTACAAGCACACTAGAGCTAATAGGGTAGAGTAGAGAACAAGAGGGGGAGAGAGAAACTCACCTGAAGGCCTCGATAAAGTTTAGAAGAGGAAGCAGAACGGCCGACGAGCGCACATGGCAGCACGGGGAGCACCCGAGGGCGCTGCAACCCGCAAGCACAATGGCCACAACAGCACGAGTAGCCCTAGCAGCACTATAGGACCACCAGAGCCGCGACACCACACCACAGGGGTGGCGGACAGTACATCTCCGGCAACAACCAAACCCTAGGGTTCGGGGTGGAGACGGCATGGTCAGAAGAAGAGCCAAGAGATAAATCAAGCCGGACCAATCGACGAAGTAGCGTCGACTATGTCGTCATGCACCACGGCGGCGGCCGGAGAGGCCCAGGGAGGCCGGAATCGCGCAGCGACAGCGTCAGCAGCACCACGCCAGAGCGGGGGTGAGAGAGAAGGGATAAAACGTGAGAGCTAGCGAGGAAGTGAACGAGTGTACTGGGCCAATATGGGCCAGTACCACTCGATATGAGTGGGGTATGACTAGCCTAGGTGGGCCGGGTCAGGGCTAGGTCAGTCCAATGGGTTAGGTCCTGATTTCTAAATAGGAAATCTAAATAAATTAGTAAAATACCAAGATAACCCTAGGACTTAATAAGTCCTAAGAAATAAAATAAAAATCCTAAAAATACAAATAAGATATCTATGAGTTCACAAAAATATAAACTACCAAATCAAATTAAGAAAATTATTTTTAGTAGAATAAATTTAGGTTAAATATTTTTATAATATATTCCTTAAGGGAATTTTATAAATATAAATAAATGCTTAAAAATAAATAAAAATTATTTTTATCATACTAAATGAGTAAAGTATTTTATAAAAATAATAACTTACTAATTACATTAGTAAATATAAAAAATTAGAAATATAATTGAGTATTCCTAAAAGGAATATCAAGAAAATAATAATAATTGTTAAAATTAAATAAAAATGATTTTTAAGCTCTTATATTATATCATAAAAATATTAGATATAATATTTATAAAATTTTAGGAATTAACCATTAACAACTTCTCTTTCATAAAAGAATATAAAAATTTAATAAGGTGAGTAAAACACACAAAGAAGATACATAATAAATGATGCATTGCATTACTATGCATATTCATTATTGCTTCTTGAAATATTTTCCTTACCGGGCAATAATGATGTTTTATAGAAATAGAAGCTCAAGTTCGAGTGTTGTCGTTGTATTGCCGACGAGTACGCCATGAAGGGGTCCTCATAGAGTGTGTTTAGAGACGTGGGGTAAGGCAGAAGGTTGGCGGGTACGTGGTAACACAGCTTACCTAGGTTCAGATCCCACGACGGTGGCGGAATCCTACTCCTGCTATAAATCACTATAATGGCAATACGCCGAGTTACAGGGATCGGTTCGCTGTGCGCGATATGAGTTGTTCTATCTAGGTTATGCCCTAAAGGCTCCTCTAGGTCCGGCTTATATAGTCATCGGATCCTAGGGTTACAGGCAAATTCCTAGCCGGACAGGTTACATAGTCCTACACGGTACACTACTAGTCTAATGTTTCTTGCACTCCAAGGCTCCGGGTACGCTGCTGACTCCTCCGTAGCCTTCCTTTATCCGGCATGGGCCCCCTTCTGGATCCATCTAACTGGGCCGCCCAGCAGGCCATAGGACTTGCTACCGACAATGGGCCACCCGAGTTATCCGGATTAGAGACATGCAATGGTGACACCCATTTAGCATATCCCCAACAGTAGTCCCCAGAAAACTCTGAGATCTTGCGCCGTCTTGCCTCTTCAGATTGAATGCTCCGTCTAGGTGGATGTCGGCAAATCGTTAAGAAATATCTTGTAGTTCTCCCAAGAACCCTGCGATGCTCTCCGTCTTCAACATGTAAGTCAGAGAACTGCTAAATCTTCCATCGTACTCTTCTTGTAGCCGGACTAGATCCATCCTTGCTGGAATCTTCAGATGGGATGGTTCACCTGCCTATGTCAGTAGAGCGACGTAGACCATAGGTCAGTGATGCCTCGTAACTCACACATGTAGAGAACACAATCATAGCCGTTTTCCCGCGCGATGGATACGACGGCGGTGGGAACGTGGCAAAATTTTCGCGCACGCACACGCTGTCCACGCAGCAAACGTTCGATTAACTTGCACGAATCTTGATGCCGAGTACTATAAATTGTAACCGTGGTGATATTTATCCTTTCACCGCATTCTTCCTCGCATCGTCTTCTTCCTACAGCAAACGCCTCGTCGAGCTCTCCGCACGCACAGAGGAAAAACCCTGGCCTTTCCATCCCATCTCTCAGCCAACCTTCCTTTGCACGAATGGCAAGCAGCAACACTGCTCCGTCCATGGCGGCATCTGGCGAGGCCATGGCCAAGCCGACAAGCTCCGTCCATGTCCCGCCAGAGGGCGTGGTAGTGCCGCGCTCCGCGGTGGTGTAAACCACCGGCGGTGACCATGTTCCAGCGGGGCTGGTACTGCTGGAAGAGGAGGACGATTCCCACAAAGGGGAATGGCACGGCTCCAATATTACCGAAGGCGATATCAAGGAGATGCTCGTCGAGGGTACTTCCCCGCGACGGAGGATTTGGTCTGGCGGGCGGCGCCGGCCGGCGAGGTCGTCCCTTCTCCCCAAGCCGGAGAAAAGGTGTACCTCAAAGACCAATTGGTAAGCTGTGTCTCCCTACGAATATCCTACTTCTTTATAGATGTAACACCCTCAGAATCGGCCCTATGCAAGTTTCAGCGCTTCCCGCCAAACCCGCATAGAAACGATTCGAAGGTGCCCACCAGGCACTTGCGTGCGGGTGGAAAACGAAGTAATATGATTACACAATAGTCCTCGATGGAACCCACAAAACATTTATATACAATAGCGACTCAAAGAGTCAAGAATACAGATATACAATACAAAGATCCAAATCACCTTTAAAACGATATAGCGTCCGAGTACGGACAAGATGCAAATTGAGCTAAGAGCCCTGAAGAATAACCAATGGCGTCCATAACCGCCTTGCCAAGCCGGAAGGGTAACCCGCTAACGACGTCGATCTCAAAACCTGCTTAAACAAAGGGTGCCGACAAAGGGCAAAGGAAAAGAGAAGCGGTCGATCGAGTCCAAGACACGGCGAGGCTAGAATTCGGTCCTCGCCTACATAGGTATGGTGGATCGGGCGGCAGCATGCACTAAACAACCTATAGAGACTCGATATAACTATCGGCTACCAGAGAGGGATAAGAAAGACCTATTCGGAACCAACCTGATGCTACCACCAAACATACCCATCCTGGTATTTCCCCCTCGAGACCAAACGAGGAAGTCAACCGAGGAACCCACACCGTTGGCAGTTTATTTATTCGGTTATCGTTGCAGCAATTACTAGTCGGTATAGATAGTCATCGATAGAATAAGCGGTGGGCACTTTTAGTTAACCATTCCGTTGTAGTTGAAACACTTACTAGTCGATACAATTAGCATGAGATATCCCCAAACCCAGGTTGTTGGTACTTTTATTTAGCCATTCCGTTAAAGAAGCTGATTACTAGTCATATCGGATACAAGTCAAATTATAACGAAGAACTTTAGTTATAGTTGTCTATGATCGAGAATCGTGCTCCAAGTCGTCCATAACCGGACACGACTTTTCGAAAAGATTTAACCTGCAGGGTGCACCAAAGTATCCACACGCACTTGACCCTTTTGCGGATCGGTTAACATACACCCATCGGTATGTCGGGGCCTAAGTCATGACGCTTCCCATACCCAAAGCAAGTACATGGGGCCACCCACTAAGCTACCCACAACGAAGTCGTCCGGTCTCGAGACGGACTCGGGGTTTGCGTCGATGGTAACGATCGGGAACCCGAAAATGTGTTGGGCTTGTCGACATCATGAAAACACTCCGCTTACCTAAACAGTACAGGTGCAATACTTCGCACAATTTTAAATTAAGCAGTAAAGCATGGCATAAGTACAGGATAGTAATAAAGCTCCAAACTACTTGTGGCCCCCAGTACAGTACTTGGAATCAAGTACTAAATCGATGGGGGTGCCCATACACCCCACCTGTGGTTAGCGCGTTCGATCTCGGAACAGGTGTCAAGAACTCGGGGTCCTACGGGACACCAATGAGCGGTTAAAATCCAAATGTTGTCTATTACCCACCGGTGCCTCTGCATTTACCTACTTTCAATTTTAGTTATTAAACAATAATTATAGTTATAATCATCTCCAACATAAAGCATATGGCAGTCTTCCAGCAACTGTGGTGCTTGACGACACACAACAACACTTGAGCAAGCGACTACGACACGCAAGTCCAACTATCTACCAAACAACAGGTAATAGGATGTGTCCAAGGCAATATGAGGCTGCAAGGGATATCACGGGTACGGAAACTACAGCATCGAAACACAGATATCAATAGATCAACAGGAGGGATTAAATACTATGAAAGTAAGATAGGTAGAAAGGGGGAGATTGCTCGCCTGAAAACATTGCCGAAGGTTCATCCGAAGATCGGGTCGACTCTCGCATCAACTCATCGGCCTAATCCGTGAAGAAGCAAAGCTCTAGAAGAAACACCGGATGCACTATTTAATACCACGGCAGAAGATCGGGCATGATGCATGTATGATGCATGACATGGCAAATATGCGATGCAATTAGGCAATATTAAGCGGAACCGGGGTCCCGACATTTATTTAGATGGTTCAAGTTGTTTAGATACCCCACATTTTAAATGTTATGTTAACATGGTAAAATATGGCATTGGTTCGCTACACAAATTTAAATGGAGCCTAATATTAAACTAGCTTCGCCCGCATATGGCCTCCATATTTAATTTAGGTGAATCTTCCAAATAGCCCCAAACTCCCACAAACATGTATGCATGCATGACCAATTTAATTTGCAACAAGTATATATTATATATTATAAAAGTATTGGTCTCGGAAAAGGGGTCACACTTGGGTTTCGACGATCTTGGTTCCGAGGGGTTTGGTTCGGGCGCGCCGAGATCGGCCTTCGAGGTCTCGAACATCAGATCCATGAAGAAGACCTTGGAGTTCCGTGGACGATATTGGGTCAGCGATGCGTGGTGGCTTGTCAGAGCCGATCTAATCAAGGCCAACATCATCGCCACTTCAACATCTGTAAGGAATTGTCTTCGGTTTTTAGTATGCACCATGTATACTTCATATCAGCACCTCACGTGCCCACTGAAACTAGCAAACAGAAAATAAAGGAAAGCACCAGGTCGACAGACAGAGACTGGCAGGGGTCGTGGTCGTGCTGTGGCCAACCCACGAGGAAAACAGGACCGATGGCGGCAGTGTCGTCTTGCTTGCGATGCGGGACGGAGAGCTCGTGCGGTCGGAGCAGGGCGGCGTCCAGCGGCGGGGAGACGGAGAGGAGCGGCACGTCGGCTCGACGGGCTCGCACGCATGTGGCGCACGGGGCGGCGACGAGGGAGCCATGGTCGGGGCGAGATTCAGAGCTTGGCGAGGAGAGGCCTCGCGAGGCGACGGTCGGCGGATGACGGAGCTTGATGGGGACGAGGCAGGTTGTGGCCGGAGACGAGAAGGGCGGGGCCAGGCTCGCGTGAGAGGCGGCCGAGGTGCAGGAACGCGGGACGACCAGGGGGTTGTAGGCGGCGTTATAGAGGGTAGCGGTGGGCGGATGCCGGCGGCAGGGTTGGCTGGGATTGGGGCGTGAGGCGCTGGCGGAGATCCAGGGAGGCGGCGACGGAGGTTGGGGAAGAAGAAAAACGCGAGGATTGAGGGGAACGGGGGAGGCGTCGCGGGGTTGGTGGTGTGAAGCGAGGTGGGCCAGGGTCACGGGGAACGTGACGGGGTGGGATGTACCACGCGTGTGTGGCGTGCATGTGAGATAGCTAGGTGGGTCTGGGTCGGTAGCGGGTGAGTGTGTGCGTTGCACACACTGCGGATGCGCGCGAGTGAGGAGCGGCAGCGGCTGGGTGGAACTAGGTTAGGTGAGAGAGGGTTAGGGTTGAGGGGTAGATGGGATTAGGGTTAGGGATTGTAGGTGGGTTGTAGGTAGCCTTTGACTGGGCCTTGGGCCTGGTCATCTAGCTGCCTCCTCACAAAAAAAAAATTATTTATTTTTACTTCAAAACATTTTTATAAATTGTTTTTAGACAGATAAAAGATTCGATCGGACCGAGGGTTTAATTTAAAATAGAAGGAGAGCTAGTTTAGAAAACAACATAGTCTTTTGCAACATAGTTTCAAGCAAAATAATATGCATGATGATGTCATGATAATGCACAAGGATAAAGACAAGCGATTTTCTAGTAGTGGTTTTTGCGGGATGCCACAATTCGACACCACTAACAATGGACCTCGCCCTCGAGATCCGCCTCATGGTACCGGGAAGAAGGGCGGCGATCTGAATCTTCTCGCATCGTGTAGATCCTCGCGACACCACTAAGAAGAGGTCGTTGTCCGTGATCGTCGAGAGAACACTCCGGGAACAAAAGGTCGAAGGTAGAGGTATCAACAAATAAATCCACCTCTAGCTTCGATGGAAAGAGGGAACCGATGCATTCTCATCCACTTCAATGTACACAAGCGAATAGAGTGAGTAGTCGGCATGGGGGCCAATCCATCACGCACCCAAACTATTACTCTGCACAATCAGTAGAAAAGCGTGCAACCATTCTCGGAATCAGACTGAAGATCTTGACAATCGAGGTTCAGAAACAAAGGAGTGATGCAGACTCTGCATCGGATCTGGCATAGATGATGTCGTCGCGTCAGAAAGCACCGGAAGGCACAAGAAGGAACAAAGAGAAGTCCACCAGACGAAGGATTCCTCGGATAGCATGAAGACCATATGTAGCAACACCGTTACCAAAGGAGGAAGCGAAACCCTGAAGGTACTATGGAACCCAACCACGAGAAATCCTGGACTCGGAGAGGGAGAAGAGAGCGGATTCAAAACACGCAGAGGTGAGAGGAGAGCAGCAGAGGGGTAAGGAGTAAAATCAGACCTAATCAGAACTATCCAACCGATTTTTCCAAAATAGTTTTGACACTCTATTACGTCCGTTAGCTAGGTTATCCTACAGGCTGGACCAGTGGGGTATCGTAACTGCTGAGCTCTGATACCACTCTGTAACACCCTCAGAATCGGCACTATGCAAGTTTCAGCGCTTCTCGCCAAACCCGCATAGAAACGATTCGAAGGTGCCTACCAGGCACTTGCGTGCGGGTAGAAAACGAAGTAATATCATTACACAATAGTCCTCGATGGAACCCACAAAACATTTATATACAACAGCGACTCAAAGAGTCAAGAATACAGATATACAATACAAAGATCCAAATCACCTTTAAAACGATATAGCGTCCGAGTACGGACAAGATGCAAATTGAGCTAAGAGCCCTGAAGAATAACCAATGGCGTCCATAACCTGCTTGAGCCAAGCCGGAAGGGTAACCCTGCTAACGACGTCGATCTCAAAACCTGCTTAAACAAAAGGGGTGCCGACAAAGGGCAAAGGAAAAAGAGAGAGCGGTCAGTACTGAGTCCAGTACACGGCGAGGCTAGAATTCGGCGGTCCTCGCCTACATAGGTATGGTGGACTGAGCGGCAGCGCAGCATGCACTAAACAACCTATAGAGACTCGATATAACTATCGGCTACCAGAGAGGGATAAGAAAGACCTATTCGGAACCAACCTGATGCTACCACCAAACATACCCATCCTGGTATTTCCCCCTCGAGACCAAACGAGGAAGTCAACCGAGGAACCCACACCGTTGGCAGTTTTATTTATTCGGTTATCGTTGCAGCAATTACTAATCAGGTATAGATAGTCATCCTGATAGAATAAGCAGTGGGCACTTTTAGTTAACCATTCCGTTGTAGTTGCAACACTTACTAGTCAGATACAATTAGCATGAGATATCCCCAAACCCAGCAGTTGTTGGTACTTTTATTTAGCCATTCCGTTGCAGTGAAGCTGATTACTAGTCATATCGGATACAAGTCAAATTATAATAGTAAACTTTAGTTATAGTTGTCTATGATCGAGAACTGTGCTCCAAGTCGTCCATAACCGCGGACACGGCTTTTCGAAAAGATTTAACCCTGCAGGGGTGCACCAAAGTATCCACACGCACTTCGACCCTTTTTGCCAGATCAGTTAACATACACCCATCGGTATGTCGGCGGGGCCTAAGTCATGACGTTTCCCAGACCCAAAGCAAGTACATGGGGGCCACCCCACTAAGCTACCCGCAACGAAGTCGGCCGGTCTCCGAGACGGACTCAGGGTTTGCGTCAGTGGCTGTAAACGACTGGGAACCCGAAAATGTGACTGGGCTTGTCGATACCGCGAAAACACTCCGCTTACCTAAACAGTACAGGTGCAGTACTTCGCACAATTTTAAATTAAGCAGTAAAGCATGGCATAAGTACAGGATAGTAATAAATCTCCAAACTACTTGTGGCCCCCAGTACAGTACTTGGAATCAGATACTAAATCGATGGGGGTGCCCATACACCCCACCTGTGGTTAGCGCGCTCGATCTCGGAATAGGTGTCAAGAACGCGGGGTCCTACGGGACACCAGTGAGCGGTTAAAATCCGAATGTTGTCTATTACCCACCGGTGCCTCTGCATTTACATACTTTCAATTTTAGTTATCAAACAATAATTACAGTTATAATCATCTCCAACATAAAGCATATGGAAGTCTTCCAGCAACTGTGGTGCTTGATGACACACAACAACACTTGAGCAAGCGACTACGACACGCAAGTCCAACTATCTACCAAACAACAGGTAATAGGATGTGTCCAAGGAAATATGAGGCTGCAAGGGATATCACGGGTACGGAAACTAGAGCATCGAAACACAGATAGCAATAGATCAACAGGAGGGAGTAAATACTATGAAAGTAAGATAGGTAGAAAGGGGGAGATTGCTCGCCTGAAAACATTGCCGAAGGTTCATCCGAAGATCGGGTCGACTCTCGCATCAACTCATCGGCCTAATCCGTGAAGAAGCAAAGCGCTAGAAGAAACACCGGATGCACTATTTAATACCACGGCAGAAGATCGGGCATGATGCATGACATGGAAAAGGTGCGATGCAATTAGGCAATATTAAGCGGAACCGGGGTCCCGACATTTATTTAGATGGTTCAAGTTGTTTAGATACCCCACATTTTAAATGTTATGTTAACATGGAAAAATATGGCATTGGTTCGCTACACAAATTTAAATGGAGCCTAATATTAAACTATCTTCGCCCGCATATGGCCTCCATATTTAATTTAGGTGAATCTTCCAAATAGCCCCAAACTCCCACAAACATGTATGCATGCATGACCAATTTAATTTGCAACAAGTATATATTATATATTATAAAAGTATTGGTCTCGGAAAAGGGGTCACACTTGGGTTTCGATGATCTTGGTTCCGAGGGGTTTGGTTCGGGCGCGCCGAGATCGGCCTTCGAGGTCTCGAACATCAGATCCATGAAGAAGACCTTGGAGTTCCGTGGACGATATTGGGTCAGCGATGCGTGGTGTCTTGTCAGAGCAGATCTAATCAAGGCCAACATCATCGCCACTTCAACATCTGTAAGGAATTGTCTTCGGTTTTTAGTATGCACCATGTATACTTCATATCAGCACCTCACGTGCCCACTGAAACTAGCAAACAGAAAATAAAGGAAAGCACCAGGTCGACAGGCAGAGACTGGCAGGGGTCGTGGTCGTGCTGTGGCCAACCCACGAGGAAAACAGGACCGATGGCGGCAGTGTCGTCTTGCTTGCGATGCGGGGCGGAGAGCTCGTGCGGTCGGAGCAGGGCGGCGTCCAGCGGCGGGGAGACGGAGAGGAGCGGCACGTCGGCTCGACGGGCTCGCACGCATGTGGCGCACGGGGCGGCGACGAGGGAGCCATGGTCCGGGCGAGATTCAGAGCTTGGCGAGGAGAGGCCTCGCGAGGCGACGGTCGGCGGACGACGGAGCTTGATGGGGACGAGGCAGGTTGTGGCCGGAGACGAGAAGGGCGGGGCCAGGCTCGCGCGAGAGGCGGCCGAGGTGCAGGAACGCGGGACGACCAGGGGGTTGCAGGCGCTCTGAGAGGGTAGCGGATGGCGGTTGGCCGATTGGCGTGAGGCGCGGCGGAGATGCAGGGAGGCGGCGGGGGAGGTTGGGGAAGAAGAAAAACGCGAGGATGGAGGGGAACGGGGGAGGCGTCGCGGGGTTGGTGGCGTGAAGCGAGGTGGGCCAGGGTCACAGGGAACGTGACGGGGTGAGATGTACCGGGCGTGTGTGGCGTGCATGTGAGATAGCTAGGTGGGTCTGGGTCGGTAGCGGGTGAGTGTGTGCGTTGCACACACTGCGGATGTGCGCAAATGAGGAGCAGCAGCGGCTGGGGGGAACTAGGTTAGGTGAGAGAGGGTTAGGGTTGAGGGGTAGATGGGATTAGGGTTAGGGATTGTAGGTGGGTTGTAGGTAGCCTTTGACTGGGCCTTGGGCCTGGTCATCTAGCTGCCTCCTCACAAAAAAACATTTATTTATTTTTACTTCAAAACATTTTTATAAATTGTTTTTAGACAGATAAAAGATTCGATCGGACCGAGGGTTTAATTTAAAATAGAAGAAGAGCTAGTTTAGAAAACAACATAGTCTTTTGCAACATAGTTTCAAGCAAAATAATATGCATGATGATGTCATGATAATGCACAAGGATAAAGACAAGCGATTTTCTAGTAGTGTTTTTTGCGGGATGCCACAATAGAGGTCCTTAGCCACTACCGGGTTCAACCTCAGAACTTGTCTCCGAATAGCATCCGCGTGCTTAGCAACTACGCGGCTCTTTGTGAGGGTTACCTAGGAATCAGGCCTAGGTTAGATCTGTTTATATATTTCTTCACTGTCAAGAGGGAAGCTGGAGTGAGCAAGGATGAGCTCAGAAATTGTGAAACTATTAGCTTCAAGATCCGGCCTGGCCGACGGTTACCCGACATCGTAGGCCACGAGTCCTGCAAGAACTGGCAGAGGATATCCCTCTGGCTGGCTGAGAAAGAACATACCCGGACTTTGTCGATGGAGCCGCCGCTGAAGCCTCGACATGGAGATTGCAAGCCCTCCTTTCCTCCGACGACGAAGCCTCCCGCGCTATAAGGAGGATCGAGTGGCTCATAGAGACGGGTCTAACCGGGTTGGACCTATCCATGTGCTGGTTCATCAGGAGGATTCAGCCTCTATAGCACCGCGTGAAGCTGATGCACGAATATTCCAAGGATAGGAAAGATAGCCTCCGCATATCTGAGGACAACTTTTCAAGTGACTCCATCAAGATTTGCCGCAAGGACATAGTCAAGGTGAAGGAAAGGAAGCGTGGCTTCACCATCACCTACGTAATGTTCAAGGGCGACACGTGCCTAGAGGTACCTGTTTATTTTCCGTGTATGACATACACTCCAGTTCTTCCGTCTAGCCTTAACCATTGCATCTAACACTTTGGGATTCACTTAACATCTGAAGGAACTAGACGAAGTTAGCATGGATGCCCAAGTATACGACCCTAAGATGAAGGAAGTCACCGTCGTATCCGACAACGATGTCCCGTTGGCGCGTAAGCCGAAGGGCTCCACCTCTGACGCTGCTGACGAAGGCAAGCAGAAGAAGACAGAGGGTGGAGCCTCCAAGAAGTCCACCGCCTCCCTAGAGGGAGAGAAAAGAAGGACGATTGGTATCCCGTTGACCAAAGCACCAACCGTTGTGTAAGATTCTTAACATCCGACATTGTCTTTTGCTCGTCTTGTTCCTATACTTATACTTTTGCACGTTTCAGGAAGAAGGCTAGTATGAGTTCGAAGAAGACCTCTAAAACATCGGGGGGCTTCTAAAAACATCAAAGAAATGTTTCGCCAAGCATCTCTCGCCATCGCCCTCCGACTCCGAGTGTCAGGGGCAGGCCTAGAATTTTCAATACGGGTATTTAAAATAATAATAATTTATAATTGTTTATTATTGTATAAAATAAATTTTAAACAAGAATTAGATACGAGCAACTGTTTACATGTACGTCATATGTATTTTAGAAAACCTGTTTACACGTACGTTATATGTATTTGAGAAATCCTCTTAACGGTATTTCTGCTTGAGGAACATATGAATTTACCAAAGTAGTATTGACTATGTAACTACATACAAATTTCAAACTTTGAAAACTTAAAGAGTAGAAGAAACATCATATGGATTTGTACAACAAGATACATGCATAGGGATTATTTCAAAAAACAATAAAAGTCGCAAAAGTGAGGTCTGAACCTTGTACCACACGATCCAACTGTTCCTTCTAAACCAGTTAAGTTACTACATACTTAATGTATTCATTGGATAGTTTACATGTATTGTATTTTCCGTAGAACATTTATATACTTGCAGATATTTTCAAAATATTTAGGTATTCATCTGAATACCTTTGAATTGAAGTGGGTCCGTCCCTGCCGAGCGCCCAGCCTGCTACCGCACCGACAACCTCTCCAGCAAAGGTAACGTCTGAACCTTCCGCCATGGAAGTGGACCCAGACGTTGACGCGGAACTTGTTGTTATCGGCGAGAAGGCGACACACGAGAGCAACTCATCTAAAGTGGCTGAAGCTCCGGCTAAGGATGCCACTGATAGCGGTAAGGTGATGGTGGAAGGCGAAACTTCTGCCGTAGGTGGAGCCGTTGCACCCAAGACGCCAGCATAGCTTCCAAAGATCGTCTACCCGGTGCTCACACCGAGTAGCTCAACTCTGGCTTCTGGTGCAGCGCCGACTTCTCCCACATGCGGTATTGAGGAGTTGCTCAACCAGGCGGATATCCTGCACGGAAACAACCTTGATTTTAACAAGATATTTGCCGAGAGTGCCACCAATCTCAAGATCATTGCACTTGTAAGTTTTATGTGTCTTTTGCATTTCATATGTAGTATCCCACTATAGCATCCGAGGATTTAGACAGAAAACCATAGGTCTTTGTATCTAAATGCTCTAAGAGTGAGGTTTTTGTGTCTGAATGCTTTAAGAGTGACTAAGCTAGAAACTTTGTACTGTAGCCCCCCAAGTATGTAGTTTGAATGAATTATTACGACTAGATACTTTTAGAGTAGCATACATAGTGTTTGTAAATTTTAATACTGTATCCCCCAAGCTTCTAGTTAAAACAAAATTAGTTTCGACTAGATGCTTAAAGAAAGACTAAGCATATTGCTAAGTTAAAAACTCGTAATGTAGCCCCCGAGCCTCTAGGTGGATACTTATCCGGCTAGATGCTCTAAGTAGACTAAGTAATATTTTAACTTTTTGCACAATTAGGATGCCTGGAGAGGTGTCGCCAACGAAAAGTTCCACAAGATGCGTGCTGACCTTGAAGCTGAAAATGGTAAAATTGCTTTCTTGAAGGATCAAATTACCAAGAGCAAGAGTCTGTTTTTATTTTCAATTTCGCACTAAATCTTGGTCTTGCACCGTTAATCTACGACTACTCATCATGCGCTGTCATTTCTCTGACATGCAGAAGCTATTGCCAAGGCGAAGGATATTGTCGAGAAATCGAAGCACATACAACTGCTGGATAGCGAGAACAAAATCCTCAAGCAGGAGAGGGCTGAATCCTTGAAGATGCACGAAGATGCTATGAAGGCCGTGCAGGAGTCCACCAACACGGAGATCAACCGGCTGAAGGAGGAAATTGCGATCCTCAAGGAGCAGAACAAAGTTGCCGCCGAGGAGAATACGCACAACCTTGAGGCTTACAAGGTCCTTCGACAAGAATGGGACTCCATGGTGGAGACACTCCAACAAGCTGAAGCTAGCATCTTTGGTAACCAATCTCCATCTTGTACTTCTGTAAGCCAGGTACTCTGAACTTTTGTTGTTTTGAACTCGAGTACTCCATTGCTTGGTCGGAAATGCAGCTCCTATTGGCTTGACCAATAATACTCCTCCGCTAAAGGAATGCATGGTTCTTGCCGACAACTTCATCAGCACCGCCATCAAGCAAAATAAATTGCCAAGCCCTTGAACATCAACATCAAGGCGGTAGATTCCGTCATGAAGTACTCGGAGATCTTGTGCCAAGCCCCCGAGTGTATCATAAGCTGGAAAGCTTCATGTACCTGGGCTGGTGCAAGGATGTCGCTGGCAATGGTCAAGGCTCACTATGAGAATGCCGACATCGACACGGTAACCTCTAGTCTGCCCGAAGTAGACGATGACTGCCAGAAGATCGATCACGGAGCTATCTGGTCATCGTGTAGGGTTCGCAACATAGAAAACAAAAAATTTCCTATGATGGGAACAACTATGTACCAAGATCTATCTACTAGATACAAGCAACAGGCGGATATACATCCGTAGAGAACATACTTGAAGACCTACAAAGCTTAACGAGGTTGAAATCGTGGTTAATGTAGACGATCTTTTGCCGATCTCAAGATCGAGAGGAAGTCCTAGCGATGCAATTCAGCGGCACATCCGTGCTCGCACACACGTCCGAGGCACCGAGCAACCTCCTCCTCCTAGCTCCAGCGATGCAGCGGAAGCACAACTCTTTCTTGACGAATAGCCACCGGGAACATGTATCTCGCTAGTCCGAGACCATGGGGGATAAATACTAGAGGGGGAGAGATCCTTCACGAGGAGGTGTGAGTGAGAGAGAGGGAGGGGGCTCCTTTTATAGGAGGAGGGGGGAACCCCAAGGGGGTGGCTGGCGCATGGGGCTGACCCTTGCCCTCCCTCCATTGATGTGGGTGGATACTCCACTCACAAAAATGCCCTTCAATTTTCTCCACTAAAAAAACCACTCAAATTCCCATTAAAAATCTACCAAATTTAATGCAAACTCTCATTAAATAAAACTTCTTTTATTTATTCAGAATTTTGTCAATTACTTTAATGACAAACATTCACATATAACCCCTTGCTAGTATTTCATTTCACATGCAAAAACACTTTCTGCAATTTCACCCGAAAACCCGTTTCGGTATCTAGTGAAATAAATTCCTGCGCTTGTTATTCTTTTCAACATGAAACTTTTGCTCCAATTGGTGTCAGTGTATCTTAAGTGTGTCACCCTACGGTTCGTGAATAATGAGGACATGATCGAGACCCCTCTCAGATCAATAATCAGAAGTGGGACCTAGAGATCCATACTGACTTCCACACATTCAATGACGACTTTCTTGTGATCGTGAGAACCTGTTATGCTAGTATCTTAATCCTTTTGTTTATCAATATATTACATGTCCGAGATTCGATCATCGGTATCTCCATACCTAGTTTGATCTCGTTACTGACATGTACTCCCGTGCTCCCCATGCTCGTACGCATCTAACGCTCCCTCCCACTTGCCTCGGCGCGATCTGCAGCTCCGTCCCCGACGACGAACAGAACCGCCTGACGCCGCCACCGACTCCGACGAGTGATTACTTTCGTTCCTATGCGCCCCTCGCCAAAACAATAGCACCTCGAGCTTCACCAGGACCCTGTGAACACTGTTAGCCCCTCCTGTCATCCTTGCTTCCTGCATCGTCGGCAAGCACACCGCCAGAGCGTTCTCCGCAGCTCGCCGCCGCGCAGCGCCGCTAGTCTTTGACCAAGCGATTGTGTCCGTTAGATTTTAATCCAGGGGCTGTGATTAGATCTTAACCGAAGGGGTACGCGCCCATATGAACCATGCGTTTTAAGTTAAATCCTGCGGTCCAGAGAGGCTGATCCGCATGAAGCGGTACCGGCCAATAGAATCACGCCACGTGGACATGGTTTTGTTAAAAACAGAAAATAGAATCTATTTGAATTGCAAACTTGTAAAATTCATAACTTTAATTCTACACGTCCAAATTATGCAAATTTTATATCAATGGATTCAGCAGAAAAAGTACTTTTCAACCATGCATTTTGTTTAATGTTTTGCTTCTGGAAAATTGGTTGAATTTGCATAAACTTGTGTAGGCTTATTTTGAATATAAAAATTGTTCTAGATATATTTTTAATATGAAATCTTTGCAAAATGGGTTGTTTTGAACCTACTGACCATAGGAACCAACTTTTGGATTTAAAAATGTATTTTATGAAGTTAAGAAGTAAATATTTGAGTTAGCACATTTCTAGTCAAATAAAAATATTGTTTTTGTTTTAGAAATGATTTTTGGAGTGAAACCTTTGGGAAATGTTTTGATTCAAACCTTCTGAACCTAAACACCAAGTTTTGAGAACTAAAATATATTTGGTGAACCCTTTAAAGAATATTGCTTTGCTAAAAGCATTTTCAACCACATAAAATATTGATTTGATTTAAAAATGGTTTATAGATGAAACCTTTTGCAAATGGTTTTACCACTTTAGGAAATGACCACTTTTGAACTTTACAATGTTTAGAGCCTAGTAGAAACCACTTTTTCAAGTAAAACTATCTTTTGCATGCTTGCATGCATGATGTTGTTTCTATTATTTTATGTGTGATAAATTGATTGAATGCTAGTTGAATTTGTGTTTGCTTGATTGCATTGTAGTGAAGTTAGAAGAGTGTGATATTAGCAAGATCAAGAAATGAATCAACATTCTCTACTAAAAAGTCAAGTGACACTTGTTGGAGATATGCCCTAGAGGCAATAATAAATGTAGTTATTATTATATCTTTGTGTTTATGATAAATGTTTACATTCATGCCATAATAGTATTAACAAGGAAACATTGATACTTGTGTGATTTGTAAACTTAAATTGAAAGTCCCTAGTATAGCCTCTATACATCACTAGCTTGTTGGTTGATAAATGATTGTGGTTTCCCTATCATAAACATTGAGATGTTATCAACAACAAGATCATATCGTTAGGAGAATGATATGATGGACATACTCCTATAGATAAGCGTAGCATAAAGATCAAGTCATTTTAATAGTTCAATTGCTATATGCTTTCTGATACATAGTTATCTAATTCCTTCGACCATGAGATCATGCATATCACCTTTCTTTGGATGGATGCTTTGATGACATCAAACAACACAATGGCGGGTGGCTATAAAGGTGGCATTGAGTGTTCGAAAAGTATTGGTTGAAACACATGGATCAAGAGTGGGATTTGTCCATCCATATGACGGATAGATATACTCTGGGCCCTCTCGGTGAAATGTCATCCAATTAGCTTGCAAGCATGTGACTGGCTCACAAGGGATCACATATCACAGGAACGAGAAAAGAGTACTTATCGGTAACGAGGTTGAACTAGGTATGCAGAGATGCCGACGATCATAACCTCGGATAAGTAACATATCGTGAGACAAAGGGAAATTGATATCGTATGTTAATGGTTCATTCGATCGCAAAGTAATCATAGAAATATGTGGGAGCCATATGAATTTCCAGATTCCTCTATTGGTTATTGTTCGGAGAAGTGTATCGATCATGTCCGCATAATTCACGAACCGTAGGGAGACACACTTAAGGATTCGACGTTGTTTGAGTAGTTATGGTATTATGAGAAAGAGACCGAATGTTGTTCGGAGTCTCGGATGGGATCCGGGATATCACGAGGTGATCCGGAATGGTCCGAAGAATAAGATTCATATAAGGAAAGTCCCGTTTCGGAGTTCGAAAATGATTCCGGTGTTTTCATCGGGAATGTTCTAGAAGGTTCCGGAATGTCCGGCACTCCGGAAGGGAAGGGGTACATGAGTGTGTCATTGTAAGTTGGAATGATTGCATCATTTACTAAGTGTATTCGCTGTCCAAAATAAAGGGTTTATTCAAATCCTAAATTGAAAAGTCAAACGGCTAGTTTGAAAGTCAAACGACAAGTTTTTCGAAAGAGGAAAAGAGGAGGAAGAGGGAAACCGAGTTGGGGAGGGAATCCCTCCTCCAACCGGCGGCGCCCCCTCCAAGCCGAGTTGGGGAGGGACTCCCCTCCCTCCCCTTGGCCGCCGGCCCCTCCACCTATATAAGGAGGGGCAGGGCTCCCTCCTAGCACACAACAATCCCTCTCCTCAAACCCTAGAAGCTGCAGCCCTCCATAGCCGCCGCCACCCCTAGGGGTTTGCCATAGCCGCCGACTTGGGGGTCCCCGAAACCCTAGCCGCCGGCTCTAGCACTTCCTCCTTGGTGTGTCTAAACCCTAGATCGCCGAGGAGCTCTCTCATACTCCACCATACTCGCTCCGGTTTAAGGCGAAGCCCTGCGAGATCTCCCCTCTACTTCCGGTACCACGCCGTTGTCTTTGCCGGAATCGCGAGAGTGCTACAACCTCCATTTTCTTTGGAACAAGGAGAGGAAGGTCTTCGGTAAATCCGAGCGTGACCGATTGGGAGTCTTTCGCCGGAGCCTTGGGAAGGATCGTCTACGCGATCTTGAGATCGGGAAGAGTACGACTACATCACCCACGAGAATCCGCTCTCGTTAAACACTTTGGAATCTTCGAGGGTAAGTTATTCCATCGACTCATTGCTACAATCTAGTAGATAGATCTTGGCTTGTTTGTTTGTATGCGGTAGAAATTTTTTGTTTTCCATGATACGAAACCCTACAACACTATCATCCATGTCTTACTATTTTCATTACACTTAGTGGATTTTGTAACATGCATGGAAAGGACTACTATATTTTGTGTTATGCTAAATCCTAATAGGATACCCTTACATATTCCTTAGTGAAAACATTGTAGTTCTAGTAAGCTTAGCCCTGCTATATATTGGGATGGGATTCATGATATGAATATATGAAGTGTTGGAAATATATATGTTTTATATAATAAAACAAGTACTCAATGAACCACCTGGGTGGACAAGGATACTCAAGATTGGACAAGGTGGCAACAAAAGGAACCATGTTTATATGGCTATCTCTTTTTGTATTCGCACTAGAAGAAAACCACCCAGGGACTTAGAGATTGAACATGTTTCTCGTACAGTGGCTTCCGTGTACAGCCACATGCTAAATGGGCTCTGGCTTAGTCAACTACATAGTGGAAGACCCATGCATTGGCATCTTTAGGTTAAATAGAATTGTGTAAGGGAAATTTAACCCTACATTGGTGCCTAGTTGACAAGCTAGCATTGTGTATTGGGTGGACTCCTATGGAAAGACTTTGTCACATTCTCAATCTGCCAGCACTCCATCTTGGTGAGTACTTATCCAGCGGCCACTGGTGGCAACAAGATGAGATTGTGTCAGGTGGGTAAAGTGTAAAACTTCTGCAGAAGATCAAAATTCTAAGTACTTAGCCGTGTCCCCGGTTATGGACAATACTGAGCAACTAAGGCCTGAAGCTATGGAAGATCTCGACATTCAAATTTCTCAAAGTTAAAACTTGAGGGTGACAACAAGGGATTTGAAGCACTTGGAGTTTTCCAAGGAGTTCAGAAAGATTTGACAAAAGATCAAAAACTATTTTGAAAAGATAGGATAAAACTATATTGCTTTCTGCAAAAGAGCCTAAAGACCACTTAGCCAAGTATGCATGTAATGATAGGATCCTCTTATTCCTACATAGTAGTGAAACTTGCCAATACAATTCAAATGTATTGACCCTTGTGGCTGCAACTTATTATGTTGCAAGTTTGTTTGATGTTAGTGAAGTTTATTGATTAGGTCTACAAGTCTACAACCAACATGACTGCCTGTGGCACTTTGAAGATGAAGGACCCCATGCTATTGTTATATTCTGCTGCAATGTAATGTGATAGCCAAATGAGCTATGTAAGATGTAATGAATTATTTTATTCCTGGTTATAAAGTTGCATTATGACCTTTGTTTCTTGATATTACATCTTAACTGTGGATGCTAGCTATTGATCCAGGGACTAGCATTGTAAACACAGGGATCTCTACCTTACTAAAGGTTGGGAACCTTACAACTCTTTTCTTGTTCCCGTGATATAACATTCTAGTGATCAAATCACTTGCTTGCAAGCTAATCAATGTGATATCACCGAGAGGGCCTAGAGCATATCTATCCGTCATCAGGATGAACAAATTCCACTCTCGATCCATGGGCCTCAACATAACACTTTAGTAGTACTGAACCCATCTTTATAATCACCCTGTTACAGTGTGACATTTGATGTTATCAAGATACTCTTCCAGTGTAAGTGATTGACATGATCTCATGGTCTAAGGATTAGGATCACATCATATGTTGTTATAGCAATATAAACTCAATGACTTTGATCGTAATGCTATACTTCGGATGAATGTTCATCACACCATTCCAATAATGTTGTGACCTTTTTATTAACAACATCCAATGTCCATGATCAGGAAACCTTGATCATCTTGTTAATCAACGAGCTAGTTTATGAGAGAGGCATAACTAGGAACTTTCTGTTTGTTTATTAAACACACATGTATTAACATTTCCGTATTAAAACAATTATAGCATGCAAACTAAACATCCATCAAATACTTGGAATATACATAATAACCACTTTATTTTTGCCTCTCAGGGCATATTCCCTTCAGTCTCCCACTTGCACTAGAGACAATAATCTAGTTACATAGTGATAAATCTAACACCCATGGAGTTCTGGTGTTGATCATGTTTTGCTCTACGGAGAGTTTTAGATCACTGATCTGCTATATTGAGATCCATGTATAATTTACAAATCTTTATATCTCCATCCTTGACATGCTCGCAGATGGAGTGAAACCGACACTTAATATGCTTGGAATTCTTGTGAGACCTTGGTTCTTTGGCATTGGCTATGACACCATTGTTGTCACAATAGATCACCATTGGGTCCAACGCGCTCGCAACCACACCCAGTTCAGTTATGAACTCCTTCATCCAAACTGCTTCCCGAGCCGCTTCCGAAGAAGCAACATGTTCGGCCTCCGTTGTTGATCCCGCCACCACAGGTTGTTTTGAACTCCTCCAACTAACCGCTCCACCATTCATGATAAATACGTATCTGGATTAAGACTTAGAGTCATTCGGATCGGTGTCAAAGCTTGCGTCGACATAACACTCAGCGACGAGCTCTTCTTCACCTTCGTACACAAGAAACATATCCTTCGTTCTTCGCAAGTACTTAAGTATATTCTTGATTGCTATCCAATGTTCCGATCCTGGATCCTATTGGTACCTACTAGTCAAACTAATAGCATGTGCCACATCCGGTCTTGTACATAGCATGGTGTACATTATAGAGCCTATGGCTGAAGCATAGGGGATTTTGTCCATTATCTCTCTTTCTTCGGCCGTAGCCGGACTTTGAGTCTTACTCAATGTCTTGCCTTGCAACATAGGTAAGAACCTCTTCTTACTTCCGTCCATTTTAAACTTCTTTAAAATCTTATCAAGGTATGTACTTTCCGATAGCCCTATTAGGCGCCTAGATCTATCTCTATAGATCTTTTTGCCTAATATGTATGACGCTTCACCTAGGTCCTTCATTGAAAATTTGCTGTTTAGATAACTTTTAACACTGTTTAAAAGATCTACATCATTTCTGATCAATAATATGCCATCCACATATAATATCAGAAATGCCACATTGCTCCCACTCACTTTCTTGTAAATACAAGCATCTCCATATGTTTTGGACAAATCCAAACTCTTTGATCACCTCATCAAAGCGGAGATTCCAACTCCAGGATGCTTGCTTCAGTACATAGATGGATTGTTGAAGCTTGCATAGCTTGTTAGTATCCTTAGGATCGACAAAAACCTTTGGTTGTATCATATACAACTCTTCTTCAATATTTCCATTGAGGAACGTAGTTTTGACATCCATCTGCCATATCTCATAGTCGAAATATGCAGCAATTGCTAACATAATCCTAACTGACTTTAGCATCGCTACGGGAGAGAATGTCTCATCGTAGTCAACTCCTTGAATTTGTTGAAACCCCTTCGCGACAAGTCGAGCTTTATAGATGGTTACATTACCATCAACATCAGTCTTTCTTTTCAAAATCCATTTATTCTCCACGGCCTTTCGGTCGTGAGGTATGTCCACCAAGGTCCAAACTTTGTTTTGGTACATGGATTCCATCTTGGATTTCATGGCTTCTAATCATTTGTTGGAATCCGGGCTCATCATCGCTTCTTCATACGTCGCAGGGTCATCAATTTCATCAACCATGAAATTCATTACAGGATTTCCATACATCTCGGGAGCTGCACGCGTCCTGCTAGACCTGCGAGGTTTGGTAGTATTATCTTTTGGAGCTTCATGATCATTATCATTAGTTCCCTCTTCAATTGGTGAAGCCAACTTTGACGAGGTTTGATCTCGTCAATGCCCATTATTATGAGGTTGGGTTTTGGAGAAGATGGGGGTGCTGGAGATCGCGGAACGGTTAACAGACAAGCAACCAGGGGACACGAGATTTACCCAGGTTCAGGCCCCCAGAGGGAAAACCCTACTCCTGCTTGTCTACTCTTGATTATGGCGGATCCGAAAAAGTACAGGGGTGCGGAGATGCAATCTGGCGTGGAGGTGTGTATGCGGTGGTATGAGAGGTGCCTTCCTCGTCGTGCCCTTTTCCTAGCCTTTATATAGAGGTAGGTAGGTCCCGGGCATAGAGCGAGTCGGTTACAGGTTTAGGGTTTGCCCCTTTGAATATTCTATCTAATCTAGTCTTGCTCTCCAAGGATCCGAAGACGTCATGGGCTTGGGCCACCCGAATATCTTCATGGGCCGCGTACATTCTCGTGGGCCTTCCATGGGCTGGACCAGGTATGCTAAAGTCGTGTACCCGTAGGGTATAACCATGTCAGTAGCCCCCGAGTGTTCAGTCGAATCGTAGATTCGCCTGAGGACTCTTCAATCTTTTGGGTGCAGTTGTCTCTGCTCTTTAGAGAAATGATTCTGGTGTGTAGGGATTGTTGATGCGTGTGCCTGACTCTCCCGACGGAACAGTGCTAGTTAACTGTCTTAGGACAAAACAACACGATGTTCTTCATATTCGAGTCCCTCGACTCGAACCCGAAACAAATGTTGGCGTAATTCAACTCAGGCCGTTATAGGACTTACAGGAGTAGAATTCCAATAATTTTCGAATGATGTACCCAACGCGTCCGTCGGGATTTTCATCGCGCCTATTGGCACAGATTTTTACTAGCAGAGCACAGTCGTGTGCGTTACCAGGCCATCAAATGGTATCTGTAGGTCTTATATTTGCGTCTTAGACACATCATCCGAAATTTTATCACCGCGGAGGTGTTTCGGGTGGCTAAGGAGCATGTTTCTCACTTAGCGTTAATTAGGGCAAAGTTGCCGAAAAGTTTTTTGCATTCCGATCCGAAGGATCGCACTCGAAGAATTCATAGGGTGCGCGACCAGCGCTCCCTATGGGAGTAGCCCCCGGGTGTCTGTTCGAGTCGTAGACTCGAGAAGAGACTTTAATTCAACCATTGTTTGCTTCAGGTCCGTAGGACACAATTTTTTCGGATGCTTGAATCGATCCTCCCTATGGGAGTAGCCCCCGAGTCCGTAGTGGAGTCACAAATTCAACGTAGGACTCGAAGAATAGTTCATTGGCGTAGTACGCTGTTCATGCTTCGGGTGCGCGGCCAACGCTCCTGATAGGAGTAGCCCCCAAGTAGTTGCTCGAATCGTAGATTTGAGTGCGTACTTTAGCTGTTTAGCCAAATTTTTTTAACCGTTGCTAGTATAGCTTTGATGATGTCAGTACTGACGATCGGTGATCTCAAGCGTCTGCGGCGCCAGAGGTGACACGATAGGACGAACGTGGGTCCCACTTTCTGACTTGGAGTTGACTGGTCACGCGCGACGTGGCGATAATTATGGCGTCTCCTTGGTTTCCGTGCATAGTGGACGGCGTGCGAGCGACGATTCGCTGCTGTGCTGACACGTGGACGGCTGGATTTGATGATGGCTCTAGGGCTTCCCGATGAACGGTCCCTCTTCATCGTCTTCGTCCTTATAACTGTGGGGAAAATTTTGTTTGTTTTCACCGCAGCCATTTGCTTTTCGCTACTTCCTCTTTCTTGAGTTTTTCTTACCACGCACTGGAAGTTCTTCGATCCTTCCCATCCTCTTTTCTACGCTTACACCGCTGCCATCTTCGTACTGCAATGGGTAAGCCGAAGAAGGCCTCCACCGCGGTGGGCACCAGCGCTGCTGCCGGCGGCAAAAAGGGCACCGCCGCCACTCGCGTCACCGATGGTGGGTGGCGACGTACGGAGACGCGCAAGGGCGACCTGCGCAAGCTTTGTGAGCGGGGTATGATCCCACAGGACAAGAAGGCCATCAAGATTCCCGGCGACGAGGTAATTCCCCGTCCACCCGCAGGGTTTCGGTCATGTTTGTTTATTTTGTCCTTCGGGGCCTCTCTCTCCCAGTCCACGATTTTCTTCGTGGATTGCTTTTTTTCTATGGCGTCCAACTCCATCATCTCTCCCCAAATTCTCTTCTCCACATCGCCTGTTTCATCACCTTCTGTGAGTGCTGGCTTGATATCGAGCCGCACTTTGGCCTCTTCCGGAAGCTCTACTCCCTGAAGAGGCAATCCGGCTCCGACAGAGTTTATCCGATCGGCGGCTGCATTATTTACCTTCGATCCAATTTTCTCTTCTTTTCCTTTTTGATGTCTGAGTCTGTCTAATACTGGCGGAGGAGGTGGTTTTATATCCGCGATTCCACAGTGGACGGGCAAGACTTTGGCCTTGCTCCTTTTGACTCCACCTAGAAAATCCAGCCGAAGAGGTCTTGAAAGAACCACATCCTGGAGGGTGAGGTGGAGGAGATAGAGGAGCTCTACCGCCGGGTGGAGGACCTCCAGGTGATTCCGGAGAAGGAGGTGAACAGTGTGGATATTATCCGCACCTTCCTTAAATGTCGGGTGCAGCCGCTCCAGGCTAGGGCACACCCGATGTTCCTTTATACTGGCTGCTACGACCCGACGAGAGTTGCGGCTGAGGAGCTCTCCAAGGGGGACCTCGACAGAGTCCTTCAGCCGCTATTGAAGTTCAAAGCTGACGAGGACCTTCCGGGGGGATCACTGACCCCTCCGTTCAGCGCCTCTCGACTGGTGCCGCAGGTGTAGATCTGGGACGTGCGCGTAGCGCTTTTTCCGACTGCGTTTTCTTGTACTTCTTTGTTCTGAAAGTTTGTTTCCGTTGTGCAGGAGTTCAAGGTACCTGGAATGGTGCCTCCACTACCCAAACGTTTTCCGAATGCGTCGGACAATGAGGTAGTGGACTCCATGTATGAGCTTCCCTCGACGCGATCACCGATTGAAGAAATCTTTGAGTCGAGCGAGGAGAAGACCCGAAAGCGGGCATGGATCTCGAGCGAATCGTCGGATTCTTCGATTCCCCCGATGCCTAGGGACCCTCCATGCCTTGTGCGTCATAGTGGAGGTGATGTTGGCTCTTCCTCCCCTATTTCGGCCGTTCCTGTGTGGGATGTAGCGCCGCAGCCGCCGGCGAAGCGGAAGAAGTAAGAGAAGAAGGGAAAGAGGACCTTGCCTATCTTCAACTTGAGAGATATGGACTCGTAAGTTCCTTCGGATGACTTTTGCTATATTTCATTGTTGCTTTGCTTGTCTTTGATTGGTGTTTTCGTTTGCAGCCACTCCTCTGAGGGATCATTTAGCAATGGCACTCAGGAGTTAGTAGGCGAGTCGAAGATGATGCCTCCTCCTTCGCAGACGGTGGACACTTCTAGGGGCATTGCTCCGAACCCCTCTCCGTGGGAGGCTCGGGTGATCATCTCCCAGAAGACTACTGCCGGACCTTCGGAGTCTCCGTCTGCTCATGTGAGTATTTCCGTTCTTGCCGTGGGGGAAGCCCCCGAGCGTTTTTCGTATGATCTGCTGATCATTGCTTCTGTTTTGTGCGCGTCTCGGGGGGAGCCACCGAGCGCTTTTTGTGTGTTTGATTTTGTTTTGCTCGTTTCTTGGGCGTAGCCCCCGAGCCCTTTTCCTAATAAGTTGCTTCTTCTTGCAGCTTTTTGTGCAAGGTGCCAACCAGCTTGTGAAGCAGCACCTGGCATTGGAGGACCACCTACAGCGGCTTCAAGGTACATTCTCAACTAGGTCTTCTACTTCTTCGTCTGCTTGCTAGCTTACAAAGCTCACACATGCTCGTTGTTGCTTTTTGTAGATGAAAATAACACTGCCCTCCGTGAGCTTGATGCTCTCAAAAAGAGCCTCGGGCGAGCAGAGAAAAAGGCTGAGGACGTCGTTGGTGCGAAGGAGCGCCTCGAGAGGGAGCTAGCTGACGCAGCTGCGGCCAAGGAGCGCCTGCAGTAGGTGGCTACGGACCGCGAGGAGTAGCTCGTCACCGCCGCAGCTTTGCGCGAGAAGGAGGTAGCTGACAAGCTGATGGATGCTGCCAAGGCTATTTCGGGTGAGTAATTTCGTATGTACTTGTTCCATTTCGGTTGCCTTGTCTCTCTGGCTTTGTTTGATTCTCACTTTGCTTTTTCCGTTTATCTAGATGTCGCGGGCATTGAGTTCGACCGCAGTGCTCTGGAGCACGCTAGTGCTCTGGATGATGCTACTGCGCTCGGACTCTTCTACAAGGAGCTCGTCCCCAAGGGCGTTGCCCTTGAGGATGTCGACTTGTTGGCGGATCTTATTTGTCACCGGTAGGCGCCGTGGCGTACAGCATAGCGAGAAGGGCATCGACGCGTCTATGGGGCTGGCGATGGCCATGGCGTCCGGGGCGGAGCTGGATCTTCACCAGGTCACCTCCCAGATGCCGACGGCCCCCGACGGATCCGAGGTAGCTTTTGCCCTCTATCTTGCTTGTAACGCTATGGGCGGCTGATTGACCTTTGGCGGATGCAGCGGTGAGGCAGCAGGAAGAGGTCAAGAGCAGGCAATCTGGCTCCGAGGCCACTCAGGAGGTGGCTGATTAGGCCTTGTAGTTGTAGGATAGTTGTCATCGTCTTTTGTTGTAATATATCCATGAACACCACTTGTGTCACGCAGTGGCTTTTGATGTATATAATGAATCTTCGAGTTGTTGACCATTCATGTGTTGTTCATATTCTTGTCTGTTTTTCTCTAAGGACCATCGGGTGATGACCCCGTATATACCTCGTCTGCTCCGCAGCCGCGACCATCCTTGGATGATGCGTCGCAGCTTGCATTTCTTCGTGACCGCGTCCGCAGTCTTGAAAAGGAGTTGCTTGGCATCCAAGGCCATGTGGACGTTTGGAAGTCAAAGGCGGAGCGAGGCGCCGCCAGAGAGGAATATCTGATGGGGGAGCTGCGACGCTTGGCCGAACAGCTGCAGTGTAAGTTTCTTTGAGCTGCTGCTCATTTTCGGATGCGCCTATTGGCTGGTCATCTTACTTTGTAGGTGTTGCAGGTGCTAACCTTGTTCCGAAGGAGGAGAAGGAGCGCGTTGCAGTTCGAATCAATTGCCTGACCCAGCAAGATATGGAGGCTGGTGGCTTTTTCTGGATGGATCGCGACCGTGCCATGGTCCTTGCGACTGTGCAGGATCGTGCTCACCAAGTGTCACGAGTGCTGTGGCAAGTGAAGACATCTTTGGCGTCAATTCTTCACGTAATGTTTCCCCTAGATGAAGCGCCATCGACTCTCTAGGGTTTGCTGGCAAAGTTTCGAGATGTGCATCATGTCAGGGAGCTGGTGCGGCACCAATTAGTTGCGGGTGTGAAGGCCGCTCTTTCCCTTGTGCGGCTGCATCGTCCTGACGTAAATCTTGTGGCTGCGGCAGCTGGGCCGCCCCCTTGACCAGATGTTGGTCTATGGGACATGCGCCCGCACTATGCGACTGTGAGGCAGTATGCCGAGGAAATTGTAGATCTCTTTGAGCACCGTGCGCGGGTGATCCTTCAGAATAGGTAGGACCTGTAAAAAGATATATGTAAAATTTGTATAATATTTGACTAGGCGTGTTATGCCCTTTGATGTAAAGGTTGATTGTTTTTAGCACGTTGTGCTTTGTTGTATGCATGCCCTTTTCGTTAGCCTGATGTGATCAACTACTCAGGTGTACATGCGTTATCCTCAATCGACGAAGTCACGAGGTGAGTGGGGAGCCCCTGAGTGTTTGGTAGCATAAAGAAATGCGAGTGAAAGATAAATTTTGGGGCGAGACACTTAGCTTTATTCATATCGTAATGAGGAGGTACATTGTTCGGCTGAGTAGCCTTGGCTGAATAGCCTTATTAAAAGTAAAGGGGGGATAGCTAGGGGTAGAATCGTCGCAGTTGTGCGAAGTTCCATGGGTTGGAGTATGCGACTCCAGACTCCACGTGCTTAAGGCGATAAGCGCCACCTGGGATGACTTCGGTGACGATGTAGGGTCCTTCCCATGGTGACTCGAGCTTCTTCGGCCGCTCTTGCTTGAGTCGTAAGACGAGGTCTCCTTCAACGAAGGACCTTGGGCGCAGCCGACGGCTGTGATAGTTGCGGAGGCTCTACTGGTAGACCGTCGATCGAGCTGCCGCGATGTCGCGTGCCTCGTCGAGTGTGTCGACGGCGTCTTCGAGTGCAGCCGTCGATTCGGCTTTGCTATAGGCGACGACCCATGGGGCCTTGTGGCGTACCTCTGCAGGTAACACGGCTTCGGCTCCATGCACCATGAAGAAGGGCGTGTAGCCAGTTGAGCTGTTTGGCGTTGTGCGCAGACTCCAGAGGACGGAGGGCAGCTCTTCTGCCCAAGCTCCCGTGAGCCGTTCGAGTGGGCTCATTAGGCGTTTCTTGATGCCACCGCCACGAGGCCGTTGGCCTTTTTGACCTGCCCATTTGTTTGCGGGTGCGCCTCAGAGGCATATGATATGTTGATCCCGAGGCCTTCGCAGAAGTCCTGGAATTCGTTGGATATGAAGTTCGGCCCGTTGTCGGTGATGATGCTATGTGGCACGCCAAATATGTACACAATGGATTGGAAGAACTTCACGGCTGTTTTACCCTTTTGGTTGGTAACGGGCATGGCTTCGATCCACTTGGTGAATTTGTCGACTGCGACTAGGAGGTAGACGTGGCCTCCTTTCGAGGACTTGGGAAGTTTGCCGATCATGTCGAGGACCCATTGGGCGAAGGGCCAGGCCAGGGGTATGGGCCTGAGCTCCGCTCCAGGTGCGTTCGGTTTGTCTGCGAACCTCTGGCACCCGTTACACCTTCGGACGATGTCCTTGGCGTCGTTCATGGCCGTTGGCCAGTAGAGCCCAGCTCGTAAAGCTTTGGCGACAAGGGCGCGGCTGCCCGCGTGATGGCCGCAGATGCCCTCATGGATGTCTTGGAGGATAGTTTTGCCATCACCGATGGTGACGCACCTTTGGAGCACACCCAAAATGCTGCGCTTATACAGCTCGCCATTGATGATGGTGAAGGCTTTGGACCGACAAGATATGCGTCGGGCATCTGTCAGGTCATCAGGCAGTTCCCTGTTTATCAGGTAGCGTAGGTATGGTTGCGTCCATGTTTCTTCGACTGCTATGACCTGCATTAGGTTGACCACTGCGACCTCTGTGTCGAGCTTTTCGGGTCCTTCCTGTCCTTCGGGTAGCGCAGCCCCCGAGTGCTCGGCCTCTTCGGGTGATCCCTTATGGAATTTCCTTTTAATGGATGGCACACAGATCTGTTTGAGGAACACACCTGGTGGCACCAGTGCGCAGGTGGAGCCGATGTTGGCGAGTCTATCGGCCTCTTCGTTGCTTTCTCTTCCAACGTGTTGAAGCTCGCAGCCATCAAAGTCTCGTTCGAGTGAATTATATAGCGCGTGGTATGCGATCATGTTGGAGGCATGCGCGTCGCACTCGTTCATCGTCTGCTGGACGACGAGGTTCGAGTCACCGCAGATGACCAGGCGTGTTGCGCCGCAGATCTTGGCCATCCTCATGCCGTGGATGAGGGCCTCGTATTTGGCTTCGTTGTTGGAAGCTCGAAATTTCATCCGGAGGACGCATTTCATCTTGTCGCCCTGCGGGGATGTCAGTATGACTCCGGCTCCTGCTCTAGCCTCACGCTTGGAGCCATCGAAGTGCATCATCCATGATTGTGTCATGTCCGGGGTGTCCGGCAGCTGTAGCTCCATCAAGTGGACGAGGAAGTCCGGAAGGACCTGGGACTTGATCGCATGTCGCTTCTCGTAGACTATGTCTAGGGGAGACAGCTCGATGCCCCACAGGGCCACGCGTCCTGTGGCCTCCGGGTTGTTCAGGATGCTGTTCAGGGGTGCCTCGTTGACGACCATCACCTGATGCTCGGCTCAGCTGACGAGCCGTCATGAACACGCCGTAGGCGAGTTTCTGGTAGTGAGGGTACCTCTGTTTTGTCGGCGTCAATACCTCACTGAGGTAGTATTTTGGGTGCTGGACCCCATTGGTATTGCCATCTTCGGGTCATTCGACCACGAGCACGGTGCTTACCACCTGGTGTGTGGCTGCTATGTATAGCAGTAGAGACTCACGTTCCTTTGGCGTGACCAGGACAGGCAAGGTGGAGAGCAGCCGCTTCAGATCTTCGAATGCGTCGTCCGCTTCAGGTGTCCACTCGAATTTGTCTGCTTTACGTAGCAACTGATAGAAAGACAGGGCCTTTTTGCCCATGCGGATGATGAACCTGCTCAGCTCCGCGATGCGTCCAGCTAGCTATTGGACGCCCTTGAGGTTCTTCGGTTTCTCCATGGGCCATTATGGCCCGGATTTTCTTCGGGTTCGCCTCGATCCCTCGCTGGGAGATGAAGTAGCCAAGCAATTGACCAGATGGGACGCCGAAGGCGCACTTTTCTGGATTCAACTTGATCTTGTATCGATCAAGGTTGTCGAACGTCTTGCGGAGATCGTCGATCAGTGTCTTGGCCTCCCTTGTTTTGATTACTATGTGGTCAACGTAGACTTGTATGTTCCGGCCTATCTGGATCTTCAAGCATGCCTGCATTCCTCGCTGGTACGTGGCACCTGCGTTCTTCAGCCCGAAAGGCATTGTGTTGTAGCAGAATACTCCGAATGGCGTGATGAACGCCATTTTCTCCTGATCTTCGACCTTCAGTCGAATCTGGTTATAGCCTGAATAGGCGTCGAGGAAGGAGATTTTATCGCATCCTGCAGTCGAATTGACGATCTGATTGATCCGAAGGAGAGGGAAGTGATCCTTCGGGCAGTGCTTGTCCAGCGAGGTGAAGTCCACGCACATCCGCAGGATGTCCGTGTCCTTTTTAGGGACCATCACGGTGTTAGCTATCCACTCGCTTTCTTTGATCTCCCTGATGACATCGACGTCGAGTAGTCTGTTGACTTCGACTCCGATGGCTTCGGCCCGTGGCTCGGACAGTCGTCGGATGGACTGTTTCACAGGCTTGGCATCTGGAAACACATTGAGTGCATGCTCGGCGAATTCCCTGGGAACTCCTGGCATGTCCGCAGGACACCAGGCGAAGATTTCCCAACGCTCATGGAGGAATTCGACGAGCGCGCTTTCCTATGCGGGGCTAAGGTCGTTGGTGACCAGCGCCGTCTTGGAGGTGTCCGTTGGGTGGACCGGCACCTTCTTCGTGTTGACTGTTGAGTCGAACGACATGTCAGGTGCGTTTTGCCTTGAGACTGGGGGTGCCCCGTTGTCTGTCACCTCTCAGTCTTATGAGCTCCTCCTGCATGCCAAATGACTAGGAGATTCTATTGAAGTCCCTGTCGCAGTGATCCGATTGGGTGAAGATCCCGTGGACCGTGATGACGCCCCTGGGTCCTGGCATTTTGAGTAGCAAGTACGCGTAGTGCGGTACTGCCAGGAACCGTGTGAATGCCACGCACCCGAGGATGGCATGGTATTGTGATGGCCAATCCACCACTTCGAACTTGAGTCGCTCGCACCGAAAGTTATCGGGCTTGCCGAAGATGACTTCGAGCCATATCTTTCCCAGGGGGAATATTCCCTTCCCTGGGACGATGCCGTGGAACATTGTGTCGGATTGTTCCAGGCTGCACAGCGGGATCCGCATTGCTGCCAAGGTGCTAGCGAACATCAGATTGGTGCCGCTGCCGCCGTCCATGAAGACGCGGCTCATCTTGAACCCTCCGATCTGTGCCTCGAGCACTAGGGTAGCATGACCTGGGCGAGGGATCTGGCAGGGGTGATCCGAACGGCTGAACGTGATGCAGGACTCTGAACTGCTGAGGTACTCAGGGATGGCGGGTGGAGGTCATAGCCAGGATGACCTGGCGGGTGATTTTATTTTGCACCCAGTTTGTTGGGCGCCCCTTTTGGATCATCATTGATCCTTTTGGCGCGGGGTACCCATTTCCGCCGTTGTTCTGCCCGTGTGCGATTGGGTGATTCGAGGGTCCCACGGGTAGTGGTGGAGGAGATCCATGGGCGATGTCACCTAGTGCGGGTGCGTGCACGTACCCGGGGTTCGGGGCTTGCTGCCTCATCTGGGACATGCTCTCGCTAAGTTTTTGGAACTTGCGGCAGTGTTTGAGCATGTGGTTTGCCTTCTTTTTGCCATCCTGCTTGTCGATGTAGAAGTGGATGGTGCATGGGCCCGACAACTTGTCGTATGCCGAGGGCTCATCGTCGCGGCTGCGGCGTTGCCACGATTGCGCTGGGCGTCCTCCATCGCGGAAGTTGTTTCCACGGTATCCGCCGCTGCCACGGTTGCCTTCGTTGCGGCGGTCGGCGTAGCCAGCCGCGACCATGTCGGGTCCGTCGCAATCTTCATTTGCTACGAAGCTCGCGTCGGCGGCCGTAGTCATCTTCCTCCTCCGAATGTGCTCGGTGGACGGAGTCCTCACCATCTTCCCACCTGTTGGCGATGTCCATGAGGTGGTCAAGTATCTTGGGCTTGACGCGCCCAAGTTCTTCCTTGAAGTCTTGGTGTTTGACGCCATCCTTGAAGGCGTCGATTGTTCTCTCCTCAGAGATGTGTGCCATAGAGTTCTTGATGTTGGACCAGCGTAGTATATACGAGCGAATGGATACACCCGTTCTTTGGGTGCAGGCCCTCAGCTCTTCGATCGAGGCTGGCCTCTTGCTGGTGCCCTTGAAGTTTCGGATGAAACTATATGCCAGTTCCTCCCAGCTTCGGATGGATCCCGAGGATAGGCTGCTGAGCCAGATTTGGGCTACGCCTGTCAGCTACAGCCGAAGTCACTGTAGGGCGATGTTTTTGTTGCCGCTGTGCAGCTTGACGGACGACATGTGTTCGCTGAGCCACGCCTTGGGGTCCTGCGTGCCGTCAAACTTCGGAGTGTCTGAAGGGAGCTTAAAGTTCCTCGGCATCCGCATCCGCTGAATAGATCTGCTGAAGCATTGAGCCCCGCAGAGTTCTCCTTCATCGCCATCCTCTTCGGATTCGGATGAGCACACGCGTTTGGCGCGTGCCTTGTTGATCTTCCGTTGGGTGAGTTCGCTTCGAGCGTCTTAGTCGCGGCTGCGATGTCGTGAGCTCTTATGCCATCGAGGTAGGTCGTGTTCTTCCTCATCAGATGAAGGTGTGGGACTGCGGTTGAACCTAACCGCAGCCTTCTTTTTCGGCTCCTCAGGAGCTTCCTCGTGGAGTGCAGCTCCAACGAGTCCGAGTCCGGCCAGTGCGGAGTTGTGCATGGCCCTCTTCGGGGTCCCCCACCGGAGGTGGATGGGACGCGAGGTATGTGGTGGCTGCCATGATCGCAGCCTGCAGCGTCTTCGGGATGACGTTGCCGTTGGCATCCATCTCCATGAAGGATGTGTTGAGGGTTCGGGTCACCTCACGACGTGCGGCGGGGTCCATGTTCTCTACACGAGAACGATGGTTGTTAGCGTGGTTGCCGTGCGAGCTGGAGCCGCCAATAGCAGAGAGCGCATCTCACCACGCGCTGGACTCCGAGGCCGCTTGCTTGCGTTTGTCAAGCACATCTTGCATCTACACCTGCTTTTTGTGCTCTTCGATGAGGAGCAGGTGATATGCCATGAGTAGGTCATGTGAGGCACCTACATGCAGGATCTTGTTGCCCGCCACGGCTTCGCGTGCTTGGTTCCATCCCTCCTCGCTGAGGTGGATTACCCGGTTGGCATCAGTGTCGTCCTCGTTGGGCAGGGGGGATTGGTTCCTCCTGTTTTTGCCGTTTCTACCCTGCGGGTTGGGTTGTGGCTGATCCACATCACTTTGGATGACCACGGCGCATTGGTAGCGTCCATAGGTCTAATCGCTGCTGCCGCAGCTTTCGGATCCGGAACCGTAGGTTCCTTCATCCATCGGAGGATCACACCGATCTGAGTTGTAGCTTCTGCTGTCATAGGACTCATCTGTCAATGGTTATGTGCGTAGCACGGGATGCGGAGCCCATGAGGCGGGCCTAATTGATGGCAGTGGCACCCGCTCTGGGAGGCGGAGAGTGCCGGTCTGTCCCACCTGGAAGCAGAAGCTCCCGAACAGAATTTTGAGCCCGTTGCCTACGGGCTCGAAGTCCTTCATGGTAGCTGGCGAGTGGGCGGTGAAGTCGAAAGCGCCGAAGAGGATATGGCTCTCCGTCACCAAATAATTGTAGATCGCTTTGGTTGGGACCGTCACGATCGCACAATCAGCGCCCCCGATTCCCACAGACGGCGCCAATTGACGAGGTTTGATCTCGTCAATGCCCATTGTTATGAGCTTGGGTTTTGGAGAAGATGGGGGTGCTGGAGATCGCGGAACGGTTAACAGACAAGCAACCAGGGGACACGAGATTTACCCAGGTTCATGCCCCCGGAGGGAAGACCCTACTCCTGCTTGTTTGCTCTTGATTATGGCGGAACCGAAAAAGTACATGGGTGCACAGATGCAATCTGGCGTGGAGGTGTGTATGCGGTGGTATGAGAGGTGCCTTCCTCGTCATGCCCTCCTAGCCTTTGTATAGAGGTAGGCAGGTCCCGGGCACAGATCGAGTCAGTTACAGGTTTAGGGTTTGCCCCTTTGAATATTCTATCTAATCTAGTCTTGCTCTCCAAGGATCCGAAGACGTCATGGGCTTAGGCCACCCGAATATCTTCATGGGACGCATTCATTCTCGTGGGCCTTCCTTGGGCTGGACCAGGTATGCTGAAGTCGTGTACCCGTAGGGTATAACCATGTCAAACTCCAGAATGACTTACGGCGCTGCGCTACTCGCCATACTATGAAGAGAAGGTTATACAACCTCTTCGAGTTCTACCTTCCGACTAATCACGCCTTTCGCAAGAAACTCTTTCTCTAGAAAGGATCCATTCTTGGCAACAAAAACCTTGCCCTCAGATCTGTTATAGAAGGAATACCCAATAGTTTCCTTAGGGTATCCTATGAAGACGCATTTTTCCGCTTTGGGTTTGAGTTTATCCGGTTGAAGTTTCTTCACATAAACATTGCATCCCCAAACTATAAGAAATGACAGCTTAGGTTTGTTTCCAAAACACAATTCATATGGTGTCTTTTCAACGGATTTAGATGGTACCCGATTTAAAGTGATTGCAGCAGTTTCTAGTGCATAACCCCAAAATAAAAGTGGCAAGTCCGTCAGAGACATCATAGATCGAACCATATCTAATAAAGTACTGTTACGACGTTCCGACACACCATTTCGCTGTGGTGTTCCAATAGGTGTGAGTTGTGAAAGTACTCCACACTCTTTCATATGAGTGCTAAAATCGTAACTTAGATACTCACCTCCACGGTCGGACCGTAGAAATTTGATCTTTCTATTACGATGATTTTCAACTTCACTCTAAAACTCCTTGAACTTTTCAAAGGTTTCAGACTTGTGTTTCATCAAGTAGATATAACCGTATCTACTCAAATCATCCGTGAAAGTTACAAAATAACGATATCCACCTTGCGCTGACACACTCATTGGACCACACACATCAAAATGTATGATTTCCAATAAATCTGTCGCCCGTTCCATTGAACGGGAAAACGGAGTTCTAGTCATCTTGCCCATAAGGCATGGCTCACATGTATCAAATGATTCAAAATCAAGTGATTCCAAAATTCCATCTGAATGGAGCTTCTTCATGCGTTTAACGCCAATATGACCTAGAAGGCAGTGCTTGATATATGCGGATATATCATCATTAAGTTTAATCCTTTTAGCATCAACATTATGAATATGTGTAACATTATTATCGAGATCCAATAGAAATAAACCATTCAACATCGGTGCCTGACCATAAAATATTTCATTGATATAAATAGAACAACCATTGTTCTCGGATTTAAATGAATAACCACTGCGCATCAAACATGATTCGGATACAATGTTCATGCTCAGTGTTGGCACCAGATAACAATTATTCAAGTTTATAACTAATCCCGATGGTAAGTGGAGAGGTAGCGTTCTGACGGCGATCACATCAACACTTGATCCATTGCCGACACGCATCTTGACCTCACCCCTTGCTAACGGTCGCTTGTTCCGCAGCCCCTGATTCGAGTTACAAATATTAGCAACTGAACCGGTATCAAATACCCAGGTGCTACTGCGAGTACTAGTCAAGTATACATCAATAACATGTATATCATATATACCTTTATTTTCCTTGCCGACCTTCTTGCCTGCCAAATACTTATGGCAGTTGCGCTTCCGGTGGCCAGTCCCCTTGCAATAATAGAACTCGGTATCAGACTTAGGGCCAACTCGGGGTTTCCTTTCAAGCGCGGCAACTGGCTTGCCACCCTTCTTTCCCTTCAGTTTACCCTTCTTGTCTTTCTTGAAACAAGTGATCTTATTGATCATCAACACTTGATCTCCACTTCTGCAGTTTTAAGCATTGACAGAAGCTCAGGGAGAGACTTCTTCATGTCTTGCATATTATAGTTCATCACGAAGCTCTTATATCTGGGTGGCAGAGACTGGAGAACACGATGGATGCCTAAGTCAATGGGAATCGTTATTCCCAAGGACACAATCTTATCGGCGTAACCCAACATCTTGCGTACATGCTCACTTACGGAGTTGTTCTCTTCCATCATGCAGCTAAAGAAATTTTCTGAAGCATTGTAGCTCTCTACAGCAGCAAGTGTGTCGAAAATCATTTTCAACTCACCCATTTTATCAAATGCATTGCCGTTTTCGAAACGCTTTCGAAGTTCTAGCTCTAGCCCATACAATATGCCGCAATAAACTAAATTGTGGTCCTCCTGACAAGTCTGATAGACATTCTTTTCCTCGTCAGGGGCATCATCGAATGGTGGGGGGCCTAGCGTCGCTTATGGCACATATTGCTTTTGTGCAGCAGTGAGGAGAATCCTCAAATTCATGGCCCAATCGGTAAAGTTGCTACTGTTCATTGCAAGTTTCTCTTTCTCCATGAACACATTGAAATTAAAAGCAGGTGGTGCCATCTACAATAGAATTTGTAAAGTTTAGACTAATTTTATGATAAATTGAGTTCAACTAATCCAAATTAAGAATGAACTCCTACTCAAAAATGACATCCCTCGTGCCTTTTTGGTGATTACATGAACCAAATCCACTACACCAAGTCCGATCATCACGTGAGTCATTGTAGCTTCAAAGGCGAGCATCAAATGGGCATCATATCTACCATATGACTCTTGCTTAACCTTTTGGTCCATCTTCTGAGGCCATGTCTGTACATGCTAGGCTCGCCAAGTAAGAACCTTAGTATTCGCGTGTGTAATTGTCTTACACCTGAAATATGATCGTGGATCCAAGAACACCCGATCATCACATGATGTATTCGAGCAACGAAACATAATCGGTGCATACTTAAGGGAGAACACATTTTATCTTGATATCTAAATGAGGGATCATCTTATTATGCTAATAAAACACCAAACAAGCAATATAAGATGCAACAAACAACACATATTAATAAGTCGAATGATATGGTTCTTGCACTCGATCTCCATCATGTGCATCATGGTATGATCACTATCATACCTCTATGTGTAAGGCCAAGGTCTATGGAACTTACACGGTATGTGTGTTGTAAGAGTATCGACTTATACTTCTACTTACAACCTCACCATATCATGACACTAGCCCAACAACAATCTAAACTAGACGCCTCTAATTTATCCATTGCAAGTTTTACGTGGCATAGGGCTTTCGAAGATAGAACCGTTCTTACCTACGAACATGAACCACAACGAGGATAACCAAATTGTTGAAAACTCGTTGCAAATTAGATATTGACTATAGTAGGAGAGACAGACACCCGTTAGCCACTTATGCAAAACTAGTTGCATGTCAAGCGTGGAAAAGGTCTCATGTGCGAGGACATGTAAGGTTTGTCCGGGCCGCTTCATCCCACTATGCCACCAATATCCAAAGTACACATAAGAAGCAAGAACATGATCATCATCACCCACATACTCATCTGTGTACTACCCGTGCAAAGCATCTACGCATAGATCCGGCTCTGATACCACTGTAGCGTTCGCAACATAGAAAACAAAAAATTTCCTATGATGGGAACAACTATGTACCAAGATCTATCTACTAGATACAAGCAATGGGCGGATATACATCCGTAGAGAACATACCCTTGAAGACCGACAAAGCTTAACAAGGTTGAACTCGTGGTTGATGTGGACGATCTCTTGCCAATCTCAAGATCGAGAGGAAGTCCTAGCGCCGCAAATCAGCGGCGCATCCGTTCTCGCACACACGTCCGAGGCACCAAGAAACCTCCACCTCCTCGCTCCAGCGATGCAGTGGAAGCACAACCCTTTCTTGCCGAAAAGCCACCGGGAACATGTATCTCTCTAGCCCGAGATCATGGGGGATAAATACTAGAGGGGGAGAGAGATCCTTCACGAGGAGGTGTGAGTGAGAGAGAGGCAGGGGCTCCTTTTATAGGACGAGGGGGAACCCCAAGGGTGTGGCCGGCGCATGGGGCTGCCCCCTTGCCCTCCCTCCATTGATGTGGGTGGACACTCCACTCACAAAAATGCCCTTCAATTTTCTCCACTCAAAAACCCACTCAAAAACCCACTCAAATTCCCATTAAATTTCCACCAAATTTAATGCAAACTCTCATTAAATAAAACTCATTTTATTTATTCAGAATTTTGTCAATTACTTTAATGACAAACATTCAAATATAACCCCTTGCTAGTATTTCATTTCACATGCAAAAACACTTTCTGCAATTTCACCCGAAAACCCGTTTCGGTATCTAGTGAAATAAATTCGTACGCTTGTTATTCTTTTCAGCATGAAACTTTTGCTCCAATTGGTGTCAGTGTCTCTTAAGTGTGTCACCCTACGGTTCAAGAATAATGCAGACATGATCGAGACCCCTCTCATATCAATAATCAGAAGCGGGACCTGGAGATCCATACCAACCTCACACATTCAACGATGACTTTCTTGTGATCGTGAGAACCTGTTATGCTAGTATCTTAAACCTTTTATTTCGCGATATATTACATGTCCAAGATTCGATCATCGGTATCTCCATACCTAGTTTTATCTAGTTACTAACATGTCCTCTTTTCTCGTTTCCGTGATATAACATTCTAGTGAGCAAATCACTTGCTTGCAAGCTAATCAATGTGATATCACTGAGAGGGCCCAGAGCATATCTATCCGTCATCGGGATGAACAAATTCCACTCTTGATCCATGGGCCTCAACATAACACTTTTTAGTAGTACTGAACCCATCTCTATAATCACCTTGTTACGGTGTGGCGTTTGATATTATCAAGATACTCTTCCAGTGTTAGTGATTGACATGATCTCATGGTCTAAGGATTAGGATCAAATCGTATGTTGTTATAGCAATATAAACTTAGTGACTTTGATCATAATGCTATACTTTGGATGAATGTTTATCACACCATTCCAATAATGTTGTGACCTTTTTATTAACAACATCCAATGTCCATGATCATGAAACCTTGATCATCTTGTTAATCAACGAGCTAGTTTATGAGAGAGGCATAACTAGGAACTTTCTGTTTGTTTATTAAACACACATGTATTAACGTTTCTGTATTAATACAATTATAGCATGCAAAATAAACATCTATCATATACTTTATACATAATAACCACTTTATTATTGCCTCTCAGGGCATATTCCCTTCACATCGCTCACCGGATACGACACCATGGTTGCCAAGTTGGTGGATGCAGACACATTTGTACCCCTTGAGGTTATTGACACCGACCAGTCTAGGTCCTCCGAGTCCCTCAAGACCACCGACTTATTTGATGACCAAGAGGACTCTCCTGCTGCTGATGACGTTACCTCGAAGTCTCCTGCGCCAGAGAAATGAAGAACACTTATGTAATATTTGTTTCCTGTGGATATGTTGTATGTATGCGGAAAAACTACAGGTTTAACCTTAAGGCGGAAAACAGCTATATGTTTCTGCTACTTAAGTACTAGTTCCAGCATGTATATATTTTTTAAGCAAGTGCTGGCTTATCCATAACTTTGGCTTTTATGCTTGACTTTTCATGAGTCGGAAGACTCGTAGTTGGAACTATGCGATCAAGTGATGATGCCCAATGGCACCGTCAAGAACCTAAGTACAAAATCGCCAACTTTGAGTGCCAAAAGTCACTACTCCAGAATCTACATAAAAACAACAAAGAACGTGTAGACCAGAAAACTTAAGCTAACGCCCGTAGGCGGAATTTTCACAAGTGCAAATGCAAAACTTGCACATAAAAGTTTTATACGATCCAAAAATGAACACTAAAGGAGTTAAAAGACTCAAGCATATGAGTGAACCAAAGATCTTTATTTCATTGATCATATAAGAGGTACACAGTAGATAAAAAATATGCTATGTGTAAAAAGGAAGTAGATGTGCTATGTTCCATGGCTGATCAAGCTCTAGGTAGTCATCATCCGGGTCACGTCGCTTACGCTTATGATCCTCGTTTGGTCTATCCTCTAGTTCACGATTGTCAACAAGGTAGTAAGACCCATTGAGTAGCGCCTTGATTATGATGAATGATCCTTCCCATGGCGGAGATAATTTGTGTGACTTCTTCTGCTTAAGTCGGAGCACCAGATCCCCCTCTTTAAACGAGCGATGCCGAACGCGGCGACTATGGTAGCTATGTAGCTTCAGCTGGTAGATGGTGGATATTTGGCATGCAATACGCGCTCTTCCTCGAGAAGGTCCACATCTAGGCGCCTGGATTCTTCAGCGTCATCTTCGTCGTAGGCGGCAACTCTTGGTGAATCGTGAAGGATGTCGGAAGGCAGGATGGATTTTGCTCCATATACCATGAAATAAGGGGTGTAGCCGGTGGATCTGTTGGGTGTAGTTCGTAAACTCCACAGAACAGATGGTAATTCCTCCGCCCAGGCTCCAGCTGCTCTATGTAGCGGTGCCTCTAGATGTGGCTTGATTCCCTGTAGAATTGATCCATTGGCTCGCTCAACTTTCCCATTGAACTATGCATGTGCCACAAATGCCAAGTCAAGTCGGATGCCCTTTTCCCAACAATAAGATTCCACTTCTCTGAGTGATAAGTTGCTGCCATTATCGGTGATAATCCTATGTGGGAGGCCAAATTTCACCACTAGATCCCAGACAAACCTAAGGGCAGTTGCCCCATCGAGCTTTCTAATGGGTTTAGCTTCTATCCATTTGGTGAATTTATCAACTGCTACTAGCATAAACATAAACCCACATGGTGTCGTATGTAATGGAACAACCATGTCAAGCCCCCAAACTACAAACGGCCAAGTTATTGGTATTGTTCGCAATCCTTGAGCTGGAACATGTGGCTGTTGGGCATAATACTGGCATCCCATGCATGTCTCGACCAGCTTGTCGGCGTCCGCTTTCGCAGTCAACTAGTAGAATCCTTGTCGGAAGGCTTTGGAGACCAACTATCGAGGAGCGACGTGATGCCCGCAATCTCCAAGATGGATCTCACGGAGGATTTCAATACCTTCTTGCTAGGAAACACACTTTAAGTATGCACCAGTGGTGCTTATTTTATAGAGTTGTCCATTGATTATGGTATAGCCCTTTGCTCGACGTACTATTTGCCGACTTTTGACTTTGTCGATGGGCAAAGTTCCGTGTACGAGATATTCTATGAACGGTTTTGTCCAAGATGGAGGAACCTTTGTTACTGTATGAACAAAAGAGTCAACTCTATCCGGGTTCTCGGGGTCCGCTCCCTTCACGGATGGTGTCCGTAGATGTTCCATAAAAACGCCAGGAAGGATTGGTTTGCGCCCTGATCCAAGCTTTGACAGCAGATCAGCCGCCTCATTTTCCTCCCTCTTGACATACTTGACTTTGTAGCCCTCAAAGCACTTGGCTATCTCGTCTACTTCGTCTCGATATGCCGCCATCATAGGGTTCCACGCGTTCCAAGTGCTAGCCACCTGCTAGGCAACCAAGTCAGAATCTCCACAGCAAACTATGTGCTTGATGCCAATATCCTTGGCTACGCGAAGCCTGTGAATGAGTGCTTCATATTCCGCCATGTTGTTTGTAGCCTCGAAGTGGATCTGCATAACATAGTGTAGCTTTTCCCCTGTTGGTGACTGTAGCAGTACACCAGCCCTCGAGCCATTGAGTAGCTTTGATCTGTCAAAGTGCATCACCCAGTATTATGGATTTTGTACATGGCTAGCATGCGGCATCTCCGTCCACTCTGCAATGAAATCCGCCAAGACCTGCGGTTTGATAGCGTCGCATATTTTTTAGGTGATCTCGAAGGAGGCAAGCTCAATGCCCCACTTCGCAACCCTTCCTGTAGAGTCGCTGTTATTGATGAGGTTGGATAGTGGAGCCTTGCTCACAACTATGATTGGGTGCTCCTGGAAATAGTGCCTTAGCTTCCGAGAAGTAAGGAACACTCCATAAGCTAGCTTCTGGTAGTGTGGGTAATGCTGCTTGAACTCCGTCAAGACCTCGCTTACATAGTAAAGTGGTCATTGTACTCCGTACTCATGTGGTTGGTTCTTTCCGCTCCACCACGATGACGATGCTGATTACCCAGTTGGTGGCCGCCATGTAGATCAACATAGGCTCCATAGGCTCGGGTGCTGCGAGCACATGTGCAGAGCAAATTATCTCCTTTAACTTCTTGAGTGCAGCATCTGCTTCGTCCGTCCATGTAAATTTGTCCGCCTTCTTCAGCAATGTGTACAGCAGCAGAGCCTTCTCTCCAAGTCGGCTGATGAACCGGCTTACCGCTGCATTCCATCCTATGAGCCGTTGGATGTCCTTCAAACATGTCAGACGGTTTATGTTTAGGATCGCTTTTATTTTCTCCGGGTTGACCTCGATTCCAAGCTAGGAAACAATGAAGCCCAACAATTTGCCGGCTGGAACCCCGAAGATGCACTTCTTTGGGTTAATCATCATGTTGTATTTCCGGAGATTATCAAAGGTTTCTTTTAAGTCAGAGATTAAGTCGTTTGACTTTTTAGACATCACTGCTATATCATCCAAATAGGCGTGAACGTTTCTACCAATTTGGTCATGTAGGAAATGCTGCATAGTCCGTGGTATGTAGCACTTGCGTTTTTCAACCCAAAGCGCATCCTGACATAGCAAAACATGCCGTAAGGTGTGTTGAACGAAGTGGCCAATTGGTCCGACTTCCTTATTTTATCTGGTGGTATTCTAAGTATGCATCGATAAAACACAGAAGCTCCAAGCCAACCGTCGAATCAAATTACTTGGTCAATGCAAGGCAAAGCAAATGGATCTTTCGAACACACTTTGTTCAAGCCGGTGTAATCAACGCACATTCTTAATTCTTTGATTCCCTTTTGGGGACAAGTACAGGATTGCCACCCATCGGGTGTGAAGGACTTCTCGGATAAAACTAGCCTTAAGTAACCTAGCTATCTCTTTGCCTATGGCACGTCTCTTCTCGTCTCCAAAGGGTCGTAGAGGTTGTTTCACCGGTTTGAATTTTGGATCAATATTCAAGGTGTGCTTGGCAAGTTCCCTAGGTACACCTTTCATGTCGGCAGGCTGCCAGGCAAAGATGTCCCTATTCTCATGGAGGAACTTGAAGAGCACGCTTTCCTATTTAGGGTCCAGGTTCGTCCCAATGGCGGTGGTCTTGGAGGCATCGCCTACCACAAGTTCCACCGGCTTGGTCTCGATGGCGGCCTTGAAGGCGGGATCGGAGTCAGAAATCTGCTTCTTCGATGACGGCATATCCGAGGCATCGACCTTTGCTCTGGATCTCCTTGAAATCTTCGCTGTAAAGGACAACTTCTGCAAAGGCTGCTTCTCCAATCTTGCGGTCCCTTGACTTTGTAAAGCTTCCGGATACGGTGATGCCACCGTTTGGTCCGGGTATCTTGAGCTTGTTGTAGACGAAGCATGGCTTGGCCATGAAGGTGTGGAAGATGTTGCTTCCGAATATGACGTGGTAGACGCTCTTGAAGGAGACCACTTCAAAGGTCATGCGTTCTTGGCGGTAATTGTTAACATCACCAAAAGCGACCGGAAGCGTGATTCACCTAAGGGACCGAGCCTCCTGGCCAGGAACTACGCCATGAAACATGGTGCTGGTCCGCCTTAGGTTGGTCTCCGTCAAGTTCATCTTGTGCAGTGTATCCAGGTACGTGATGTTGATGCTACTTCCACTGTCCACCATGCATTTGGTGAACTCGTTGCCGTCAATCAAAGGGTTGATGACCATGGTGTATTGGTTCTCCGTTGGGATGAGGTCTGGTTGATCCTTCCTGTCCCAAGTGATTGGAACTTCTGACCAGCGCAGGTATTGGGGAACTGGGGGTAGGGTGGCCATCAGTATCCTCATCGAGGTTGTGTGCCTGAATAGTAGGGGTGCCAAGGAAAGTGTGGTAGACGGCGACCTTCTTCTCGAAGGGGTTCTTGCCTTTTCCATCACCCTTGTCGGCGTGCTTGGGGTCAACGTCTTCGTCCATGTCACTTGAATCCTTGGACTCCTCTTCCTTTTTCTTCCCTTTTCCCTTGCCTCACGGTCGATTCTTCCGGCTTTGCTTGTAACCAGACTCCGGGTCTTCCTTGACGTCGTTGATGAACTTGCAATGGCGATTGGTGTGAGTAGCTTTGTTGTTGGCATCGAGGTGTACAAGGCATTGCATATCACAGTACTCCTCATGTGTTTGGGGAACGCGGGGCGCTGCTGGGGTAGTTTCACTACCTCGCTGCTGCCCATGACCAGCCCCCCTTCCTCGGCCACGATGTCCACCATCACCTCGTCCTGCAAACGTCATCGCAAACATGTCGGAGGTTTGGTTTTCTTCTGGCGGGCTCTTCCTCTTGGTGCTGTTATTCCTCTTAGCTTGGATTGGAATGGCTATTGCTGGCAAGGAGCCATGAGCATCATCGTCGGATCATCTGGTTCAGATCGAGCCTATGATTGTCATACAGACGCTTCAACTTATGTCGAAGCAACATACCTTTTTCCAACCCATCAATGAAGGCGGCCATGGCGGTCTGATCGTGTACTCCTGCGCAGGAATTCTTCGTATCCAGCCAGCAGGAGAGGTAGGCTCGAGATGTCTCGTCTTTCTGTTGCACACACCGCTGTAGATCACCAACAGTGCATGGACACTGATACGTACCCTCGATGTTTTTGCTGAACGCTTCTTGCATGTCCAACCGGTTGCAGATGGACTTTTCTGGTAAGTCATCAATTCATTGGCGGGCCGTGCCCATCAACATCAGTGGGAGGTACTTGACGACAATGTTGGGGTTTCCCCCAGCAATTTCCACCGCGTTGCCATAATCCTGCAACCACATAGCTGGTTTGGCGGTGCCGTCATAGGGCTTGATCGTCTTGTCAATCGGAAACCCTTGGGGTAAGTTGTGGTCCGTATTATAGGTCCAAAACAACGTGTTCCCATGTACTTTCCTTCCCGGGACTCGTGAATGTTGTCTAGGCATGAGCATATATCGTATGGCTCCGAGCTTGTTCTTTTCTTCTTGCCTCCAGGGGATGGGCTGCGTGAACGACATGGGACTCCTCTACCATGGTGGCTGCTAGGTGGCGACGGAGGAGGAGGTGGCGGTGGGTTAGCCTTCTTGTTGTTACCCTCCTGCAATTCCTCGCGTCTATCGCGGTTGCTTGTCAGACATGGAGGGTCATGGCGTGACTTGCTCTTGTGTCCTTGGTAGAACTCTCCATCATGACAGGGCTGCTCCGCGTTGTCGCAAATGACGATGCTTCCCTGAGGGCATTTTGGTGGAGGCATGGTTGCACGGTGGTGAGACTTTGGGTCTTCGTGATTTCGGGGAGATCGGGGCGATGGAGATGGGTGACGAGGATGAGCCTTGCCTCCATGGTTGGAGGATATGGGGATAGCATCCTTCCTTTTGCGCGCATCCCTCCATCTTTGCTCTGATGAACCCGTCTGGGACCCGACATCATGAGGAGATCGCTCCCTTGGTGGCCTGGGATTGCTAGACCAACAATATGCTAGGTCAGACCCAAGCCTCTGAGAGGTGGCCTTTTCCTGCTGTTTGACCGCCTTCGCTACAAGGTCATAGACGTGTTCCACAACCGCGGGTGATCTATCCTACTCCAGAAGGGTCTTGGCGACAGCTAAGTTGAGGATAGGACTGGGCATGACCTGCCTGCCTTTGCTGTCAATGTATTGCTTGGCTTGTGGCGGCTTCGGGGGAGCCCATCCTAGGTTGCGCCATACACCAGGACCGTTGATGACGCGAGCCAGAGCTTTCTTAGCCTTCTGCTGTTTGATAAGAGTCTTGTACTCGGCCTCCATTGCTCTAGCTTTCTCGATTGACTTCTGCGCCTTGGCCAGATCTTGATCTAGCTTTGCGCCTTGCTCTGCGATGGCCTGCGCTTCCTCCAGTAGCTGCTGGCGCTTTTCGTCAAGCTGGACTACGTTCCGTATATGAGCCATAGTCATGGGCTCGACGAGCAGATTGTCGTACATCACTCTATCAGCTGGAGTGATTTGGGCAGCTGCAGACGTAGATGCTGGAGGCGGCGGGTTTGCAGTGTTGAGGTTACTCGGACCGACGTTGAGTTCCCGCGGCTGCTGCACTGGGTTAGGCGGAGGGGGCATGGCCTTTGCGCGATCGTTGTCGGCAGCATCAGGTGGTCCCTTCCCCTTTTCCAGCGCTTTAGACGGAGCTTGTCCGGGTTGATCTTCTTCCATCACACTCTAAATGGAGACGAACACCTCTCGGGATGTGATGGTCTGTCGGCCTGCTCCTCATGCTTGATGTCCTCCTCCATCTCCTGCATAGCAGAGTTGAGTTCCTCCGGGTTGATATCCATCTCCCCCGAGTCCACGCTGATGTCGGCATAGAGTGCGTCCAAAACAGATTCGGAGGGTGCGGGGGCTTCCTCGACGATGGAACAAGATGCTGAGGCTACAGGGACGTTGACTGGAGGCGGTGGTGATGGTGGCTGATGCGGCGGGGTGCCGGGTACGGCTGCGAGCACTGCCTGAGCTTCTGCCTCAGCAGCCACGTAGTTATTGACAGTGTCAACCATGCCCGCGAAAGTGAGGCGTCCCAAGGCCTATTGCCGCCTTAGAGTATGCCGGATAAGTGTACCACGGTCCAGCCCTTCACAAAGTGATAAATAGCATCACCACTGGGGTAATGCTCAAGATCGGCCCATATATGGAGCCACCTGGCTATGTAATCGTGGGGGTTTTCACCCTCTCTCTGAATGCAACGCGCCAGATCGAATATAGTCACCACGCCAACGAACAACGATCTATGCTTTCCAGACGCACGGGCGAAGCCGGCAGATTTGCAGCAATCTTCCACCATTATATCCTGCACATGGGCGGTTTGGGTGGGCCTTGAATTTTTCCGATCTAAGCCGGCAAATCCGAAGAGAGATCCGACTTTGATCCTTCCGTGAACATATCCTGCCCGTAGGCGGTCCGTGCTGGCCTTGACGATCCTCCGACTTCCAGGGAACAAGTGCCCGAGTCAGTTTTCCGATGAAGAGGTGGATGTCCCTGATTGGGACAATCGAGCAGCGGGTGGGGTTCGTCTTCGCCGAGATCCAAAACTCGTCGGGATGGACGATCAGAACGTTGCCGGAGAATAGAACATGGCCGATGGCTATGGTTTTGCCGATTCCTGCGAAGAGCTTGGACCTCGCCCGTTGTAGAGCCTAAAGTGCCTCTTGCCCCACGGTGGGCGCCAACTGTCATGGTATTGCCAACGAGTACACCATGGAGGGGTCCTCACAGAGCGTGTTTAGAGACGTGGGGTAAGGCGGAAGGTTGGCGGGTACTAGGTAACACAAATTACCCAGGTTCATATCCCAGGACGGTGGCGGAATCCTACTCCTGCTATAAATCACTATAATGGCAATACACCGAGTTACAGGGATCGGTTCGCTATGCGTGATATGAGTTGTTCTATCTAGGTTATGCCCTAAAGGATCCTCTAGGTCCAGCTTATATAGTTGCCAGATCCTAGGTTTATAGGCAAAGTCCTAGTCAGACAAGCTACAGAGTCCTACACGGTATACAACTAGTCTAACGTGTCTTGCACTCCAAGGCTCCGGGTACGCTAGTGACTCCTCTGTAGCCTTCCTTTATTCGTCATGGGCCTCCCTTCTGGATCCATCTAACTAGGCCGCCCAGCAGGCCATAGGGATTGCTATTGACTATGGGCCACCCGGGTTATCCGGATTAGAGACATGCAATGGTGACACCCATTTAGCATATCCCCAACAAGTGCAAGCATCCGACTTCATTACCTTGCAATCACAAGGCAAGTTCATCACTTGCTCATGTCCTTTGATGAGTCTTTATCAAAGTAATTGCAAAATTGTGTGTTATCATCTATGTTCCGGAGAAAGAAAATATTATTTTATCTAAACAAATAAATTGTGATATCATCCTAAGTGGTGATATGGATAAGGTGGGCAATGGAAATTTAGGTTTCCATTTGCAATGATATTAATCACTTAGGACTTAAAAACCCATGACATCAGTGTAACCATGAGATTTGGAATGGGATAGAGAAGTCATTTGTATCTTCTTCCTCTCACATGTAGCCGGATGCACGGGTCGTGGTTGTTATCCTTGTAGCGTGCATTAATTGGTAATTCATAGAGGATATGCAGCATATGGGTAGGAACCCTCAACGCCCCACAATAGTTCTGGCATCTGAAGCTGTACTAACCATTCCTGTAATTCAATATGTGGGCATGGCGTACACCAAGGAGACATGTGAGGTCGTGAAGAGGGCTGTGATTAGCTTGTATCACCTACTAGGCCCCACATCACGGAATTGTGGACGGGAAATTACGCTCGGTTGTGCAACAAGGAGTTCATCTCTCATGTGTAAAGGAACGCACCTCTGCAGGTGCAAGAACTGTAACTTGTTACTCCCTGTTCCGGGAAGGAACTACGAACGCGGTAGGAAAGGAACTCCATGAAGTTCTGGTCAACCTATGAAGGATGATGGGAATAGTTTTTGGAAATAAAATCAATCTTTAAAGAAATGTTTACGAAAACTGCATGGTACCAAGGACTAATATTCCGAGGTGGTAGATAGAGCATCAAACTTCCCACCTTGCATATAATGAACTTGCTAGGTAACGATGTTACTCACTCTTTCCTTTGATCCCCTTCTTAGACTCTGAGGAGCTAGAAGGCACTCCAATGTACGCAGCTGAAGGACAAGGGGATGTCTACTAATCTCCTTCACAAACCTAAAACATCTTATATTTCCAGCTGGATGAGTGCGAGAACCAATACTAATGATAGTAGCAGGAATGCTATGTTTGTAGGAAGTCAGGATGAGGAGGAAGATCCTAAAGAGAAGGTGTTTGAATCACCTATACATTATCAAAACCTAGGGAATGTACATTATCCCATGTTTAACTATCTTGCCTAGCAGAGCACCTAGGGAGCAACAGAATCTGAGCATCTCTAGGGATGTGGCTTAGGAAATGCAAGTGGGTGATAGTGATGAACATGTTTCTATAGACTTTTCAGCTGAGCTGGATGGAGTTAATACACTTAGGCTGAGTGATAACTCAAGTCCTGATACTTCAGATACCGAGTATGTTCCATCTGGAAGGCCAGTTGTTCCATAGAATATGCATCGTATGCCACACCAGCACGATTGGACCCCAGGCATGTATTACCATTATCGTGGATACTGAAGACTTAGTTTACCTGTAGTGGAGTAAAAAGGTATTGCGTATTGTAGTATTTGAGAAAATGTTGTACTTAAATAAGTGGGGTAGCATCCACATGGTTTGTAGTACCTATATGGTACGGGTTTGTAAATACATTATACCAACTATATGGTTTGTAATATATAATATGTGAAATTCATATTTGGTTCTTATTTGGATTTTGTTTTTCATTGTGTGACTAGTTCTGTGCATGAAGTTGAGCTCAAAACACATATTCATGATGTAATTATGAGTATTCGCTTTATGTTGCAGGACTAGGGGGTCATGGAATCGGGTATAGAGACCGAATCTAAACAGCAGCGCATGGAGCGTGAGGCTAAGGAGAAGGCAGATGGAGACGCCGGAAATCAAGGAGCATTACCACCACCAATGAGGTCGTTAATGGAGTAGAATTTCATGTAGTATATGCAGATGATGCAGGAATCCCAGAACAAATTCATGGAAGAATTGTTGGGACGAACTAGAAACAATAGGAGCACCGGAAGCTGGAGGAGTGAGTCTTTCCGACTTTCAGAATGCAAGGCCATTACCTTTTTCATCAGCTCCAGAACCAATGGATGCGTAGGATTGGTTGGAAGATACCGAGAGAAAGCTGAAGACTATCGGTTGCGATGATGAGGAAAAGTTGAGGTATGCAACACATCTTTTGACCGGGCCTACATCATCATGGTGGGAGAATCAGCTAGCAATGCAACTTCTAGGAAGAGAGTACAACTGGGAGGATTTCAAGCAGAGATTCCGTGAGTATCGTGTTCTAAAAAAATGTAATGGAGCTAAAGCGTAGGGAGTTTGAAGAGCTTCAGCAAGGTTATACCAGTGTCATGAAATACATCCGGGAGTTCAGCCAATTATCTCGTTATGCTGAGGATGAAGTGAACACTGAAGAAAAGAGGAAGAAACAGTTACTACGTGGTTTAAATCCATGTGAAGATACAACTGAGGCTTTCCAATAAGCAGACTTTTCAACAGTTACTTGATGCAGCCATCACATTTGAAGATAATTACAAGAATGTCCAAGAGGATTGAAGGAAGAGAGCAAAGAAGGAAACAAAGAGGATCCAAGCAAGTAAGCCTAAAACCAATTTGGAATTCAAACCTAGAAACAGACCTTACAATAACAATAATAGGAGTAGCAATAGCGGTGGAGGTCAGTTCAACCCTATAAGGAACATCATTTGCAAAAATTGTGGAATTCCAGGGCATTCACAAAGGGAATGTAAGAAACCTATATTTATTTGCTATGGATGTGGTAAAAAAGGGTCATATCAAGCCCGATTGCCCAAATAAACCATCGGTTGATTGGCCCACAAAAGGTGGAGGACAAGCAAGTGGAGGCAGTGGATAGCCTAACAAGGGAGAAAATTTTGTCAAGAACAATAATGGCAAAAGGAGCAGGCCTAGTGGGAAGATGAACTGTGCAACCTTGGAGGAGGCGGATAACTCCGAGCATGCAGTGATAGGTATTCTCAACATCCTTACAAACCCCGGAAAAGTTTTATTTGATACGGGTGCAACTACTTCCTTCATATCTGAAGAATTCTATGATAAATTTGGGATTAGAAGGGTAACCTTAGCAAACCCTATGACCGTAGTGACGACCGGATGAAATGTAATAGTATGACACATTAAACAAGATCAAGTTATCTTGATCTGTGGTTGTACATATTTTGGGGACCTATATGTGATTCCATTAAAGGGAATTTTAGTAGTGCTGGGTATGGACTGGATGACTGAACATGGAGCTCAGATAAATTGTGAAGATAAAACTGTTTCAATCAAGACCCCAAGTGGAGAAAGGATAGTATATCAGGCTGATAAACATAGTCATATCATGGTAGATCTTCAATTGAACTCAATGAAGGAAGTCAAGTTGGAAGATATTGCTATAGTGAAGGAATTTCAAGATGTTTTTCCAGCAGAGTTACCAGGAATGCCACCTGATCGGGATATAGAATTCACCATTGACCTAATACTTGGTACATCACCAATAGCCCAGGCACCATATAAAATGGGTCTGAAAGAGTTAAAAGAGCTTAAAGAGCAAATTGATGAGTTAGCTAGGAAAGGATTTATTCGGGAAAGTGTATCTCTATGGGGAACTCCGGTGATTTTTGTGGATAAAAGAGATGGATGACGAAGAATGTGTGGTGATTACAGAAATCTCAACAACGTCACCATCAAGAAAAAAATACCCATTGCCTAGAATCCAAGATCTATTTGATCAAGTCGAGGGATATAGAGTATTTTCCAATATTGATCTAAGATCAGGATACCATCAGATAAAAATCAAACTCGAAGATGTTACAAAAACATCATTTGTGTCAAGATATGGTCATCATGAGTATCTCTTTGTACCATTTGGATTGACCAATGCACCAGCAATATTGTCACATCCCAAAATTTTCCAAATTTTGAAATGTGAAAAATAAATGAACAAAATAAATAATTGTTGAAATTTAGGGTGAAAAGAAACTTTTTGATTCCAAATGGAAACATCAAAACCCATTTTGAACAAATAAAATCCTAAAAGGATTTGAAAAGATAAACAAATAATAAATAAAATTATAAAAGTTGGAATCACCATTTTTGGATCCTTAAATAAAAATATATGGATTTTATAAGCAAAGGAAGAAATAAATAAATAAGGACTATTTTAAATAGCCAAATTATTGTCCAAACAAATGGAATGAAAGATTTTTGTTTAATAAAAAGAGTAAAGGATTATTTAAATAAAATCATAAGGATTTATTAATATCCATTTTTTATTTAAATAAAGACAATTCCCAATTTAAATGAACATTAAGACACATTAAAGTATTTTAAATAATAATAATAATTCAAAGTGAAGTAATTTTGAATAAATAAAACCTACTGAAAAAGGTTTGGTAAAATTTAGCATTCAAATAAAGTTTGAAAACCTAATTAAAATCTTATTTGAATTAAGAAAAGGGCCTATTTTAAATAATTAATATACCCTTAAAATAAAAGAAATATTCTAAAGTGGACTTTAGAATATGTTAAAAACACTATTAGAATATACTCAAAGTTTGGTAAAGTTTTGATTTCAAATGGTGTTTGAATTATTTGAACAAAAATCAAAACAAAATAATAGAAAAGGAAAAAGATTCAGTACAAAAAAAAGAAACAAACCTAGCCCAGCAGCAAGGCGTAGTCCAGCCCAAACTCGCAGCCCATTCCATCCCGAAGCGTTTTATTTTCTCACGTGCAAACACACCCACGCAGACGCTGACCAGCAGACCCCACACGCCCTCTCTCTCGCAGACAACCAGGCCCTACTCTGTTAGTCATCGTCTCCACCCTTGATCGTTCCCCTCGCACCTCGCCGTTTACTGCCGCGATTAACTCCCGTAAATTCGCATCAATGCGATTAAACCATGCCAGAGATGACGCATTCTTAAACGCCCACTCCTCCTCTCTCTTTTACCCTAGGCGCCATCTCCTCTCGGCCACCAGGCTGCCACAATCACAACCTCGAAACCCCCTGCCCGGACGAGCGACTCCGGCCGATTCCGGCGACGTAGATCCTCCCCTTGCCTCCGAGTACCCACGATACTACTCCCCAGACCATTGTGCATCTATCGGTGGTTCCAGCTTGGCCACGCTTTCCCTAGAGCGTCGGCAAGAATGATCTCTGAACGCCGCCGACGTCTGCCACTTCTCCGGCGACCCCTCCCCTTAAGAACAGACTGCCCCTTTCTCTCTGCTTGTTAGCCGCATGTTCAGCATCTTCGTGCGCACCTGACAGTGTCATCCATTTGCTTTGGCATGGCCTGTAACCTCTCCCCCGTCGACGAACAGAAGCACCTGGCGCCGCCGCGAACTCTGGTGAGCAATCACCGCTACTCCCGAGCACCCCTTGACGAACGGAGACTACGTTGAGCATCGCCACACTACTGCGAGTCTGGTGATAATCCTCTCTCTCTCTCCCGCGCGACCTAGTTCATCGGCAACGTCACGTTCTGAGCGCGCGCCACCGTCCGCTGCCGGCAGCGCTGCCAGTACTTGGTCAAGTTGTTGTGATCCGTTGGATCTTGATCTGTTGGCTAGGATAGATTAGTTAGTCGAATGGGTAAGTTGGCATATGCACCGTGCGTTGTTAGTTAGATCTGAAGGCCAATGATGATCGATCCGCACGAACCGGTACCGACCAGTAAGATTAAGACGCGTGGCCTGTGTTTCGATTTAAAAACAGAAAATGTTCTATTAGATGTTCAAACTTGCAAATTCATAACTTTAAATCCACATGTCCAAATTTTACAAACTTTATATCAATGGAATCATCAAAAAGAGTACTTTGCAACCATGCACTTTGTTTAATGAATTGTTTCTGTAGAATTGGTTGTTTTTGCAGAAACTTGTTTAGGCATATTTTGAATATAAAATTTATTCTAAAAATGTTTTTAGGGTAAAATCCTTTGTAAATGGATTGTTTTGAACATACTGACCATTGAAACCAACTTGTAGATTTAAAAGTTATTTGGTGACACTTGGGAATTAAATATTTGAATAAAAGCATTTCTAGCTAAATAAAAATATTGATTATGGTTTAAAAATGCTTTTTGACTAAAACCTTTGGGAAATGAATTGAATTAAACTCTCTGACCCTAAACACCAAGTTTGAGACTTGAAAACATATTTGATGAACCTTAGTGAAATATTACTTTGTTAAAGGCATTTCTAGCAAATAAAAATATTGCTTTGAATTAAAAATGGAGTTTGGATGAACCCTTTTGCAAATGGATTAATATTAAAACACTTTGACCATAAACACTAACATTTGTGTTTAAGAATATATTTGACTAACACTACAAAATATTACTTTGATATAAATCATTTTAGCAAAACAAAAATGATTTAAATGGCCATTTTCCCTAACTTGAATTTAAATGATTTTACCACTTTTATAAATGACCTTTAGGTGTTTTAAAATGTTTAGAGCCTACTAGAAACCACTTTTCCAAATAAAACCATCTTTTGCATGCTTGCATGCATTGCTTGATTTTATTGTTTCATATGATAAATTGTTTGAATGCTAGTTGAATATGTATTTGCTTGATTGAATTGTAGTGAAGTTAGAAGAGTGTGATATTTGCAAGATCAAGGAGTGAACCAATATTCTCTACTTAAAAGGCAACTGACACTATCATCCATGTCCTACTATTTTCAATACATTTAGTGGATTTTGTAGTATGCATGATATGACTACTATATTACTATGCTATGCTATGTCCTATTAGGAAATCCATCTTCCTTAATGAAAACATCATAGTTGTAGTATGCTTAGCCCTGCTATATACTTGGGGTGGAATACCATATCATGATTAGATGAAGTGTTGGAAAATATATGTCTTATATAATAAAACAAGTACTCAATGAACCACCTGGGTGGAATGAGGATACTCAATTTTGGACAAGGTGGCAACAAAGGGAACCATGCTTATATGGCTATCTTTTTGTATGTGCACTAGAATAAAACCACCCAGGGACTTAGAGATTGAACATGTTTCTCGTATAGTGGCTTCCGTGTACAGCCACATGCCAAATGGGCTCTGGATTAGTCAACTACATAGTGGAAGACCCTTGCATTGGCATCTTCAGGTTAACTAGAATTGTGTATTGGAAATATATCCTTACATTGGTGCCTGGTAGACAAGCTAGCATTGTGTATTGGGAGGACTTCTATGGAAAGACTTTGTCACATTCTCGATCTTCCGGTACTCCATTTGGTGTGTACTTATCCAGTGGCCACTGGTGGCATCAAGACGAGATTGTCATGTGGGTAAAGTGTACAACTTCTGTAGAATATCAAAATCTAAGTACTTAGTCGTGTCCCCGGTTATGGACAACTCTGAGCAACTAAGGCCTGAAGCTATGGAAGATCTCGACATTCCAATTTCTCAAAGTAAAACTTGATGGTGTCAACAAGGGATTAGAAGCACTTGGAGTTTTCCAAGGAGTTCAGAAAGATTGTCAAAATATCAAAACTATTTTGAAAAGATAGGATAAAACTATATTGCTTTCTGCAAATGAGCCTAAACCCTACTTAGCCAAATATGCATATATTGATAGGTTCCACTTATTTCTACATATTAGTGAAACTTGCCAATACAATTCAAATGTATTGACCCTTGTAGCTGTAACTTATAATGTTGCAGGTTTGTTTGATGTTAGTGAAGTGTGTTGATTAGGATTACAAGTCTACAACCAACATGATTGCCTGTGGCACTTTGAAGATGAAGGACTCCATGATATATAGTTATTTCCGCTACATTGTAATGAGATAGCCAAATGAGCTATGTAAGATGTAATGAATTATTTTATTCCTGGTTATAAAGTTGTAGTATGACCTTTGTTTCTTGATATTACATATTAACTGTGGATGCTAGCTATTGATCCATGGACTAGCATTGTAAACACATGGATATCTACCTTATTAAAGGTTGGGACCTCTACAAATATTCATGAATTTGATGAACACAATCTTCATTTCCTACCTAGACAAGTTTGTCATAGTGTTCATTGATGATATTTTGATATATTCAAAGGATAAAGAAGTGCATGCAGATCATTTGAGGATAGCATTGCAAATCCTAAGAGAACACCAACTATATGCTAAATTCATCAAGTGTGAATTCTGGTTGGACAAGGTAGAATTACTTGGTCATGTGATTAGTAAGGATGGGATTGTAGTTAATCCGTCCAAAGTTCAGTCAGTGTTGGAATGGAATGCACCAACTAATGTGAAGCAAATCCGAGGTTTCTTAGGCATGGCAGGCTATTATCAGAGATTCATTGAAGGTTTTTCCAAGATAGCTGGACCAATGACCAGATTGCTAAGAAAGAATACACCATTCATATGGGATGAGAAGTGCAAAGCAAGTTTTCAGGAGTTGAAAACTAGATTAACTACCGCACCAATCTTAGCAGTTCTTGAAATAGGAAAGGATTACACAGTATATTGTGATGCATCCATAGAAGGGTTAGGATGTGTGCTAATGCAAGATCGTAAGGTAATTTCTTGGATCTAGACAACTGAAACCACATGAAGTCAATTATCCAACTCATGATTTGGATCTATCTGTAGTAATCGTTGCTTTAAAAGGATAGAGGCATTTCTCTATGGAGCAAAGTGTGAATTATACACTGATCATAAAAGTCTCAAATATTTCTTCAATCAAAAAGAATTGAACATGAGACAGAAACGTTGGCTAGAGCTAATCAAGGATTATGATCTCACAATCAATTATACTCCTAGAAAAGCCAATGTTGTAGCAGATGCTTTAACCCGGAAGAGCACAGATACTCAACCAATCAATAGAGAACTGCCAAAAGAGCAGCAGATGGACTTGGAAAGATTGGAAATACAATTCATAAGTACAAAAGTTCTTCGAGGATTAGCTACCATGACAGTAGTTGAGGAGGGGATAGTGATCTTCAGAAAGAGATTTTCAGACATCAAGAGGAAGATCCTTTCATTGCTAAAGAACTTCATAGAATCTCTAAGGGTCAAACATCAGCTTTTCACTTAGGAAATTATGGATCTTGATGGTTTCAAAACCGTCTTTGTGTACCAGATGTACCAGAAATTCGAGAGGTGATACTCCGAGAAGCACATGAAACACCATACTCTATACATCCTAGAAGTACCAATATGTACATGGATTGAAGGAATTATTCTGGTTGAATAACATGAAGAGGGACACCGCAAAATATGTGTCCGAATGCCATACTTGCCAAAGGATAAAAGTTGAACATTAAAGTCCAGCAGGACCATTACAACCTTTGGAAATTCCAGAATGGAAGTGGGAAGAAATTGGTATGGATTTTATCACAGGAATACCCATGACACCAAAGCGGAAATATATGATAGGGGTGATTGTGGACAGATTCACAAAAAGTGCACATTTTATACCGATAAACCAAAAGGATAATGCCGAGAAGTTAGTTGAAATCTATGTCAAGGAGATAGTGAGTAAGCACGGAGTACCCAAGAAGATTGTATCAGATAGTGGATCTGTGTTTAATTCAACATTTTGGAAACAATTACATGAAAGCACTTGGCTCAAAGTTGGATTTCTGCACAGACTATCATCTAGAAACTGGAGGCCAGACAGAAAGAATTAATCAAATCTTAGAAGACATGCTTAGATCTTGTGCAATAGATTTTGGAGGTTCATGGGAAGATCATCTACCATTGGCCGAATTTTCTTACAATAATAGCTATCAAAGTAGTCTTAAGGCATCACCTTACCAAGTCCTTTATGGAAGAAAGTGTCGTTCATCAATATGCTGGTATGAACCTGGGAGTAGCAAGGAATTTGCACCAGACTATATCAAAGAGAAGCAAGATATCATCGATATTATCAGAGATAGATTGAAGATAGCTCAAAGTATATAGAAGAGTTACGCCGATCAAAGTCGAAGATCATGGCATCCAGAAGTGGGGGATATGGCATATCTCAAAGTAAGCCCAATGAAGGGATTCAAGAGATTCAGAGTTAAAGGAAAATTAAATCCAAGATATATCGGACCATTCAAGATACTGAGTCATAATAGAACAATATCTTATGGCTCTATAATTACCAAAAAGACTGGGTCATTTCATAATGTTTTCCATGTGTCACAACTTCATAAGTGTATTTAGGTTCCCGATGATGCAATCACACATCAAGAGATTGAGTTACAAGAAGATTTGACATATATAGAGAAACCCTACAAAATTCTGGAACAAAGATGGAAGAGGTTGAGAAACAGGGCAATCAAATACTGCAAAGTACAACGGGAACATCACCCTGATAGAGAAGCCACATGGGAAAAATAAGATGATTTAAGAGAAGCATATCCAGAACTATTCAGGTACTCATCAATGCAGGGTATAACACCCTAGAATTTAAGGGGGGAAGTCTATAACACTCTAGCATTTAAGGGGGGAAGTCTATAACACCCTAGCATTTAGGAACCAATGAAGTGTAGAAATAGGAATCTGAGCATGTGCATGCATTCATCTATAAAAACCTGGGTAAATTTTTTGCCAAACAAAAAACCTAAAGAGATCAAAGTTTCTTTCACTGTCTAGAAGTAGGAATAGCTCTTTATAGGGATTGCTATAAATTTTGACATGATCTTTAGGAATCAATGAGTTTGGGGGACATAATTTGAATTCAAATTTCAAACCTAAATCATTTCGAAAATATTTGAAATTTAGAAGTGGGTTATATTAATTTGTTTTCCAAAAAATAATTAGTAATATTATTTGATTATGAAAGATATATTAAACAATAATAAGAATCTAAACAAGGAAATTTAAAGAGAAATGAATTCTTATTTCTTTTCTTTATTATATGATAAAATTATAAAATGAGATAAACACATCTAATAAAGATATTACATGAAATAGATTACAATGAAATGAAACTTTATTAAATTATAAGAATATTTATTACAAGATTCTTTACAAAAGAATAAAAGAAGATTATAACAAAAACCTAGACTACCTATTGATGTGGCTCAGTCGATTGCAGAGCTTAGTTGGGAGACCCCAAGAGCAAGGTGTGATGAGCACAACAGCAAGTCTTCCCTCAGTTATGAAACCAAGGTTATCGAACCAGTAGGAGCAAGGAAACAACTCTAAGGTGTTGCTAACAACTTGGAATCCTGCACAACACAAACTCAAGACTTTGCCCCAACTTATAGTGAGGTTGTCAATCTCACTGGTTTACTGAAAACAAAGGACTAAATGTATAGTGTGGAAGGTAATAGTTTCCTGTAGAAAGTAAATGGTAACAGTAGATGATGTAACAATGGTAAAGATTGGACCGGGGTCCACAGTTAACTAGAGGTGTTCTCCTTAAGAAAGTGTGTACCAATTCTAGGATGGTGTCACAACAATCTATTTGATAAGCAATTCAAAGCAAATAAGCTATATATACTAATTTCTTTACTCAATCATTTTCCTGGAACAAATAATTAGGAATCATATTTACATTTAAACATTCTATCGTGATCAGAGAATCATAGGAGTACAAAATCAACTTCAATCTGAACATACGAAGACAGGACAGTGTATTAAGGTTCAGTTAACAACTACTAACTGAGCCACTGTCAGTACTAGGAACACTAAACAGCAGTGAAATCCACACTACTAGGATCAATAAGCAACCATCTCAGAATAACCCTAACACAGAGGTATGAACCCTAGAACAAGGGGTAGTCATAATTAGGGTTCACAGGCTACAAGAACACTAGTTCTAATAGGGCAGAGCAGAGAACAAGAGGGGGAGATAAACTCACCTGAATGCCTCGCTAAATTTTAGAAGAGGAAGCAGAACAGACGACGAGCACACACAACGGCATGGGGAGCACCCGAGGGCGCTGCAACCGTGCCAAGCCACAAGCACGACGGCTATAGTAGCAAGAGCAGCCCTAGCAGCACCATAGGACCACCAAAGCCACGACACCACTCCACAGGCGTGAGCAAAAGAAAGAAGAGCCAGTGACAGAAAGAAGAGACCAATCTCTGAAGCAGCAAGATCAACTATATCACATGCACCACGCCACGCCGGAGAGGCCAGGAGGCGGAATCACGCAGTGGCGTCGAAGACCATGCCATAGTCGAGGAGAGAGAGAAGGGAGAATGCGTGAGAGCGAGGAAGGGAATGAGTGTACTGGGCCAATATGGTCCAGTACCACTCGATACAAGTGGGGTATGACCAGCCCAAGTGGGCGGGTCAGGGCTGGGTCAGCCCAATGGGCTAGGTCCAGATTTCTAAATAGAAAATCTAAATAAATTAGTAAAAGACCAAGATAACCCTAGGACTTAATAATTCCTAAGAAATAAAATAAAAATCCTAAAAATACAAATAATATATCTATGAGTTCACAAAAATATAAGCTACCAAATAAAATTAAGAAAATTATTTTCAGTAGAATAAATTTAGGTTAAATATTTTTATAATATATATTGGTTAAGGGAATTTTAGAAAAATAAATAAAATGCTTAAAAATAAATAAAAATGATTTTTACATACTAAATGAGTAAAGTATTTTATAAAAATAATAACTTACTATTTAGATTAGTAAAGATAAAAAAATTAGAAATATAAATGAATATTCCTAAAAGGAATATTAAGAAAATAATAATAAGAGTTAAAATTAAATAAAAATGAATTTTAACCTCTTATATTATTATATTATATCATAAAAATATTACATATTATATTTATAAATTTTAGGAATTAACTATTAACAATTTCTCTTTAATAAAAAAAATAAAATTTTAATAAGGTGGGTAAAACACACAAAGAAGATAAATAATAAATGATGCATTACAACTTGGAATCCTACACAACACAAACTCAAGACTTTGCCCCAACTTATAGTGAGGTTGTCAATCTCACTGGTTTGTTGAAAACAAAGGATTAAACATATATTATGGAAGGTAATGGTTGCTGGTAGAAAGTAAATAGTAACGGTAGATGATGTGACAATGGTAAAGATTGGACCGGGGTCCACATTTCACTAGAGGTGTTCTCCTTAAGGTAAATAACATAACATGCTGGGTAAACAAATTACATCGGGGCAATTGACAGGACTGAGCAAGGCATAACAATAAAATACTAGACATTCATGATTCCTATGAGATTTGATTGGGCATTAAAACAATATACATAGACCACCATCCAACTGCATCTATGAGTAATAATCCACCTTTAGGTTATTGTCGGAACCCCTCCTGTATTAAGTTGCAAGAAACGGATAATTGCATTAAGCAATGTGTGTAAAGTAAACAATACAACTGTTCCATGAACAAAAGATTGTTGTTTCTCCCTAGTAGCAACAACACATCTATAACCTTAGATATTCCTGTCACTTCCCCAGATTTAATAGAGGCATGAACCCACTATCGAGCATAAATACTCCCTCTTGAAGTCACTAGCATCTACGTGGCCAAGATAGCTACTAGAAATGGAGAGCATATAAGATCACAAACAACACATACATGATAGAATCAATAATCAATAAGACATGATAGAATCAATAATCAATTTGACATAGTATCTCAATATCCATAGGATCCCTGCAAACACAACATGCATGATTACAAATAGATGATCTTGATCATGAACGGAGCTCACAAGACCTAAACATGGTAGCACAAAGGAGGAGAAACAACCATCTAGCTACTGTATGAACCCATAGTCCAAGGGTGAACTACTCACGATCATACCGGAGGCTGGCATGGTGATGAAGATGGCCTCTGGGATGACCTCTCCCCCTCCGGAAAGGTGCCGGGAAGAGCTTCAGATCCCCCCGATCTTGGGACGATGGTGGCGGCGGCTATGGACTGTTTCATGGAGATCTGATCAGGTACTTAGGGTTTTGGCATTGGGAGGCTTTTATAGGCAAAGAGGCGAGGCAGGAGGGTGGCCAGGGGGCCCACACCCTACCCTGGCGCGGCCTAGGGTGGGCCTGCCTAGGGGGTGCGGCCGCCCTATGGTGCCCCTCCGTCTCTCCTCTAGACTTCGTGTTCTCCTCGGTGAAATATTGACTTTGGATTTTGTCCCGTCCAATTCCGAGAATATTTTCTTACTAGATTTTGTGGAACCAAAAACAGCAGAAAATAAGCAACTGGCATTGCGGCATCTTGTTAATAGGTTAGTCCCAGAAAATGTATAGAAATACCTCAAAGTGTAGACAAAGAAAAGCAAATTAGATACTAAACAAGCATGGAACATCAAAAATTATAGATACGTTTACAACGTATCATCAGTTGTATCTTGTTCCTCTCGCATGTAGCCGTGTGCGCATGTTGTGGTTGTTAACCTTGTAGCGTGCATTAATTGGTAATTTGTAGAGGATATGCAACATATGGGTGGGAACCCTCAATATCCCATGAAGTTCTGGTCAACCTGTGAAGGCTGATGGGCATAGCTTTTGGAAATAAAATCGATCTTTAATGAAATGTTTACGAAAACTGCATGGTACCAAGGACTAATAGTACGAGGTGGTAGATAGAGCATCAAACTTCCCACCTTGCATATAATGAACTTGATGGGTAACGTTATTACTCACTCTTTCCTTTGATCCACTGCTTATACTCTAAGGAGTCAGAAGACACTCCGATGTACGCAGCTGAAGGACAAGAGTATGTCTACTACAAGGAACCAGACCTGTCCGGAGGAGTGGAAGGGGTAGACTATGAGATACATTATGGAGTGGAGGGCAACAAGTCCGAGTAGTCGCCTTAGTTATTAGTAAACCAATTGAGCCGAGCAGCATAAACTTTATATAATAAGTTGTTGAACTCAATTTGGAGTATGAGTTTGAAACTTTAAATCTTCCACTCAAACTGTTTAAGCGTGGTTTGTAAGTTTGAATCACTTGAAGTTTCAAACTTCTGGTATTGTGATAATAATAATGAAGTGTGTATGTTTGTAATATGGACCCGCAATGTTTCTGTTGTACCACTCTGAGGGATGTGATATTTATGGAATGGTGTTCTGTGGATGTCATGTCAACAACTATAGTGTACTACACATGCAGTGGTATGCTGGGTCACCGCATAGGGTTGGGGTTTGTGGCGCCCTAGGAATGCCCCCTTGGCCGTTGCCTCTATACCACCTTGGGACGCCGCTTGGATGGCTTGGGGGAGGGGAAAGGCTACCCCTCCCCCCCTATATAAAGAGGCCCCCTCCCCCCTTGGAGGAACACACAATTGACATATCAAATAGTAGATCCATGAGTTGGTAACTCCTCCTCCTCTCCAATCTATCTCTCTCTCTCTAGTTGTGTCCACGTGTTGGCACAACCCAGTTCGCGCAAGAGATATCACATCTGCAACACGCCATTGCACTGCAAGGATTCCATAGCCGGAGATATACTTCCGCAACGTACTCCCGAGAGGATCGGGAGACAGAGGTTCTCGTCGTACACCGTATGTGTACGAAGCCATGAGGTGAAGCACTTGGGGCACTTTGGATGTCGTGAGCCAGACTGCTGCACGGTGTTGGAGCAAGGGGTGACCTGCGAGGAGCTTCGCGACCTTGATGTCGGCTACGATCATGACTACTTCACCATGTTCCTCTCAGAACGTTAACCGCTTTCGGACTACAAGGGTATGTTTCCGAAACCTTCTGCCATTACTACATTACTAGTAGATAGATCTTGGGCATCGGGACGATCCATCGTAGTAAAATTTTGATTTTCTACCCCAAACCCCAACAGTGGTATCAGAGCCGATCTATGTGTAGTACTGTTGTACAACCAGTAGGCACATGTGTTGTACATGAATTGATGCTATAGTTGTTATCCTCCCACGTGTACTTGTTTATATCGCAGGATTGTTTGATGAAGCGGCCCAGACCGACCTTACGCGTACTTGATGGCGCTTAGTTGACGTGGGAGCTTCTTTCTTTATTCCCCGGCAACGGCGCCAGAAAAGCTTGACGACTATCTATGCATAGCCTGTTGGGAACCCCAAGAGCAAGGTGTGAAGTAGCAAGAAGCAAGTTTTCCCTCATTTGAGACCGAGGTTATCGAACCATAAGGAGGAAGGAAACGTCACATAGGTGTTGCAAGCAACACGGAAACCTGCACAACACAAGCTCAAGACTTTGCCCCAATGAACAGTGAGGTTGTCAAGATCACCAGTTTGCTGTAACAAAGGATTAAACGTATGGTGTGGAAGGTATTGGTTTGCAGCAAGTAAACAAGTAACAGTGGAAGATGTATCAATGGTAAAGATTGGACCGGGGTCAATAGTTCACTAGTGGTGCTGTCCTTAGATAAACAACATGGCATGAAGGGTAAACAAATTACAGCTGGGAAATTGACAGGAACTGAGCAAGGCATAACAATGCAATTACTAGTCAGAAAGATCCTATGAGATTCGATTGGGCAATACAACAATATACATAGACCGCCATCCAATTGCATCTGTGACTAGAAGTCCACCTTCAGGTTATCATCCGAACCCCCTCCAGTATTAAGTTGCAAGCAATAGACAACTGCTTTAAGAAAAGTGTGTAAGGTAAACAGTCCACATGTTCCATGAACAAGAGACCGTTGTTTTCTCCCTAGTAGCAACAACACATCTACAATCGAAGAGATTATTGTCACTTCCCTTGGTAACTAGAGGCATGAACCTACTATCGAGCATAAATACCCCCTCTTGGAGTCACTAGCAACTACTTTGCCAAGATAGCTACTAACAACGGAGAGCATGCAAGATCACAAACAACACAGACATGATAGAATCATAAATACAAAACCATTAATCAAACCAACATAATAATCTCAATATCCATCAGATCCTTGCAAACACAACATGCATGATTACAAATATATTAGATCTTGATCATGAATGGAGCTCACAAGATCTATACATGAAAGCACAAAGGAGGAGATACAGCCATCTAGCTACTACATGTACCCATAGTCCAAGGTGGAACTACTCACGCATCATACCGGAGAGAAGGCCTCCAGTATGATCTCCCCTCTGGCAGGGTGCCGGGAAGAACTTCCAATCCCCCCTGATCTAGGGACGATGGTGGCGGCGGCTACAGACGGTTTCGTGGATATTTGATCGGGTGCTTAGGGTTTCTACATCGGGGGCTTCTTATAGGGGAAGATGGAGACCAAGGAGGCGGCTAGGGCCACCAAACCCTAGCCAGGCGCGGGGCTGGGCCCACCCGCGCCTAGGGTGGGTCTGGCCCCCCTGGCTGGCCCCTCCGGCTTTCCTCTAGACTTCTTGTTCCCCACGGAAAGTAATTGACTTTGACGTTTGTCCCGACCAATTCCGAGAATATTTCTTTACTAAATTTTCTGAAACCAAAAATAGCAGAAAATAGGCTTCTGGCACTGTTGCAACTTGTTAATAGGTTAGTACCAGAAAAAATGTAAAAAGCACCTCATAGTTTAGACAAGCAAAGCAAAGTAGATACAAAACAATCATGGAGCATCAAAAACTATAGATACGTTTCCAACGTATCAACATCCCCAAGCTTAACTTCTGCTCGTCCTCAAGTAGGTAAGTGATAAACAGAATAATTTTTGAGGAGACATGAACCCTCACAATAAAGATCCAACCATTTGCAAGCATTGAAAGCTGGGATCAAAGAACTCTAAACATGTGCATGAAAGAAGGAGTTCTAACAATAGGACATAGTAACTATGCATGCAACATGGCAAGCTACAAACAAAGATCATGAATAAAATGCATTGAAAAATGTTTTTTTGTTTCACATGCAGAAAACATAGCATAGTGGCAATCAGCTTGTCCCTCATAGAGTAGTAGTATAGATGCATAGGACACCTGCAAAGTTCACAAGGGTGACTAGAAACAAATAGCACAAGAACAAGTAATATCAGAATATGCATCAATTAATAAGCTTTGGAACACTGCACACAGAATGATAACTATGCTCTCTTAATAGTGCCTAAAGGTAGAAGGTGGAGACTCAATAATGGTGGAAGAAATGCCTTTTTGTAAAGGAAACAGGGATTACAAGTTTCAAAAAGAGCTTCCAAAAATTATGGTACTTGTTAGCTTTCAGCCCTCATAGACCCTATCATAAGCATCTTGAAGTGATTAAGGTTAAAGTGGCAAAGCTGGAGTATATGCTTGACGAAGTATAAGTTGGCAATCTCATGTCCCTTGAATACGAGGGCCACAGCTCATGCATATTCAACTTTGGGTCCAGGTAAGTTCTTGTCACTATAAGTATTTGCATATCATTAAGAACCGCCAACGGGGTACCCCTTGCACATTGTATAGGAGCTTTCCCATAACCAAAATGACCAGGCAAGCAGACAATGAGCATCTCAGCAATCTTCTTATGTACCATGGGAATATGGTGCTTTTTTCTCTCTTTCCTCTTTTCTCAATGTGTCTTTTTTTATAAGAAGAATGCTTCATAGATGTCACTATGGTGATGCTGCAAGTTTCCACCATGATTAGGCATGGCTTAGGCTAGCGGCCCAGGCGTTTCTCTAACACAGGATACAAACTCCATGGATTTACAAGTTCCCTCTTTATTTCACACCGGTGACACCCATAGACAAAATAACATGATATCAACTGAGTACACCAAGGTACAAGTGTAATGTTGAAAACGTTCCCCATGACAGCACGGTTCAGCTAATTCCAACTTATAAGTGCAAGAATATACAACAAATTGTCACAATGGTTCATGTTTATCACGGGCAAAGAATAAAGTGTGCCATCAAGTTCGTGAGGGCTTTAATCACTAAGTTTTCACATAACAAAATAGTTTTTAATTGGAAGATAGTTGAAAAAAAGAATATACTTGGAATGGTGTAACACACCATGCATAGGAGTTTATAGTGGACACTTTGGAATAACTTGGTTTCTTTGGAGTTGGATGCATGAGTATAACTTACTCACACAAGTGGAGGCCAGCAAAAGACTGGGAGCAACCAACTAAGAGAGCATAATGGCCAAAATCATGCAGTGCTGCAAAGCATACTAATCAAAGCAAAGAGTGGTACTACAAGTCAAGGTAGAGGCTAATGGTGACTTGTCATAGTCATAACATGGTGTGAGCATGTTCCAAGTCAACCCAAGCAAAGCATCAAAGGAGAATACCACAATACTATGATTTTGCATGCTAAAACAACGCATAATTTCCTCAAGGCACACTAAGCAATCCCAATTGTTTGGAACAAGACATGCTACAGCAATAACCACTAAGCATAAGGTCAAAACAATACCTAGAATGTCATGCTAAAGTCTAAGTCACATTCAATGCAAGCTCCTTTTGCACTTCAAGCAAGAACTTACTACTCCTTTCCAAACACCAAGAAACTTATTTGCAAAACAACACAGCGAGAACGGGGGTCCAAACTACTTTATTCAAACAAACTAAACAACCTAAGCAAAGCAAACAAAAACTAAGATGCTCCAAGAACAACACAATTGTGCATGAAACAATAAAAACGAAGTGTCTAGACAGACCTGAGCTTTTTATTGATGAAGAAGGGGATGCCTTGGGCATCCCCAAGCTTTGACGCTTGTACCTCTTGGATATTTCTTGGGGTGACACCATGGTGGCATCCCCAATCTTGAGCTTTTTTCCATCCTTCATCTCATCTCATCGCATCATTCTCTCTTTACACCTGAAATTTTTCATTAATACAAAACTTCACACAATCTTCATTAGCAACATTAGTGTATTCAAAAGATATTAGACCTTTGGAAAATATTTGGAACAGCAATTCTTTTCACTAAAAACACAAGCTACTATAGCAACTCCTTCAAAAATCTCAATTCACCTAAAGAGAACTCAAAAAGGAATCAATAAGAAGCAAATGCAAATAACGGCAGAAATCTGTCAAAACAGACCAGCAGGTAGAAACCGATTTTTTCGAACATCTTATGTTGCTCAAATCAAAAAGTGTTGAACTAATGAAAGTTAGATAACATACTGGGGGATTTATTCGTAAATTTTGAGCTCAATATGAGTTACAGAGCCTCCTCACGAATGTTTTTGGTGGAGGACAGAAATCTGTTTCGGGATAGCAACTCCCCAAATATTACTTCCCTCTCATTAGAGGTCATTCTTGGCACAAAAAGCAAACAAAAAGGATAAGGAGAGGTCATTACAAAATTAATAACTTACAAGACTCAAGGAAACTCTTGGGTTATCTCCCAACAAGTACTTTTCTTTAACGCCTTTAAGTTAGGCACAAGAAGAGTTACGCCGACAAGAGACGTCGAGACCTCGCCTTCAACATTGGAGATTTTGTATATCTGATAGTGTCGCCATTGAAGGGAATGCAGCGTTTCCAACTCAAAGGAAAGTTAGCCCCCAGATATATCGTACCTTTCAAGATTCTGAACCGTCGAGGAGAAGTGTCGTATCAATTGGAACTACCCGAAGAGATGTCAGCCGTGCACAATGTGTTCCATATCTCATTACTTCGCAAGTGTCTCGAAGTCCCAGAGAAGACCGAAGTGTTCAAAAATATCGATCACCGGACCATAGAGATCAACGATGACCTGACCTATCCCGAAGTACCCATCCGTATTTTAGAGGAAGCTTTCAGAACTACCCTAACCCGAAGCATCAAGTTTCTTAAGATTCAGTGGAGCAACCACACAGAAGAGGAAGCTACCTGGGAGGGCGAAGATCACATCAGGACAAAGTTTCCCGATCTCTTCAAATCCTAGGTAATCTTTTAAGTCCTTTTTCAAATCTCGGGACGAGATTTTGTTTAAGGGGGGAAGGTTTGTAACATCCCAAAAATACTAAACTTGGATCATCAAACTCTAATCATCAAAATTTAGGGTTAACAAAAACTTTGCTAAATAAAATTATGAAAGCATGCATGGTGTATGCACCTCATTTGGAATTCTTTTGAACCAACTTGTTTGTGTGTTCCTTTGCTTGTAAATGGATGCTTAGGTGAAATAAAAATCATCTAAAAAATTCCCAAACTTTTCTCAAACACAAATAAATCAAAACAAAGATAAATGAGGGAATGGTCATTTTGACCAATTTAACTCCCATGCCTACTTTGGCTGTCTCAAAATTTCAGAACTTAACAGAAACTTTTATGGATCTTTGCACCCCTTGATTGTACTCATAACAAGGTATCAAGGCCCACTTTGTGATCATCCAGAAACATTCAAATGCATAGTTTAAAGGACAGTTCAAAATTGAATCTTTATCATATGGGAAGATCCCACTTTTTCAAAAACCACTCAAACAAGCTCAACTTTCAAAACCCAAGCATCTGCAGACTCAACAGCACCAACCTAGAACACCCACCAAAAATCTTTTCAAAATTCAAAACTTGAATTCTTGCGGCCATTTCATCAAACACTTGGCAGCAACAAATCAAACTGGCCTAACTTTACTGTTCGGAGCAGTAATTTGGCTAAGCAATGTTCACCATTGATCACCCTTATCTCCCCCAGTGCCAACCAGTGCTTGGGCAAACCCTAACCCCTACCCTTTGCCCCATGCCATGCCAACCCGAGCATCCCCTTGCCAACCTACAATGGCTAGCTAGCCAGAGCAAGCACCAAGCCTAAACAACATGTCTAGGAGGCAGCCAACACCCCACCGCCACTCCCTGTCCAGCGCTCGAACCCTGCCAGCCACTGGACCACACGCACAAACCATGCCAAGCTCACCAGCAACCATGCCGAGAGCATGCCCAGAGCGCCACACTCGACCGACACCCACAGACCGCGCGCCGCCCTCGCCGCGTGCATACGTGATCACCACCGTCCCAGCAACCCCGCAGACACATTCGTTCGCCGCCGCGTGGACCACGCGCGCTGTGCGCCATTAAATCTTCCGTCGGGCACGCGCAGAGCATCGTCGCATTCCGACCAAACCGCACCGCCCCATGTCTCGCCATCGTGTCGTTGAGCATCGCCAGGGAGCACCGCACCACCCCCTACCGTTGCCCACGCCGATAGCCGTCTGTACCGTCGACCATGACGAGCTCACCTTGATCCCCGTCGGTCCCCTCTCGCCACTATAAATAGAGGCCACCCCCAGCCGAATTGAGCACACCATTCTACTGCCCTCTCCTCACTGATCGTGCCACCCCGTTCCTGGAGCAAGGCGAGCAGCACTTCGCCGGAATTCCGCCGGACCCTGCCTCTGCTGGAGAAGAAGGGAGCCAGCGATTGGAGCCGCCCCAGGAGAAGCTGCCGGTACCAGGAGGTTCGCCATTGTCGACTTCGTCATTCGCCCGCCTCGCCGACCCTCGCCCGAACCCCGGTGAGCCCCCAACGACCCCCACTGGACACGCTAGGTTTCTGTCTCGCCGGCGTTGCCCAACGTCGACAATGACCCTCAGCCGTTGGATTAGAATCAGATCGAACGCACCACATCGCCCTATACCGCTTTGCACCCCTTGTCTCACTGATGCATGGGGACAGCGACTTAACCAGCCCGCGTAAGCGCTGTGCTTAGCAGGCCGGCCCAGTATCACTTCCCGCGCAGCCCAGTTATTTGAATTTAACCCTTTTCATTTTATTTCAAACACACTTCTGTACCCAGTTTCAAAAATCAACCCAGGTCGATTCAGTGAACCAAATTGAATGAAACCAATTTTGTTAGAAAGGACTGGGAATGCTGAATCCAAGCCCGTTGGATTCAAGTCATTTGGATCTGTAGATCATCCTTGGTAAAAATGACAAGGCAGAAGCTTTTATGCATTCAAACATTTTCAAATTAAAACCATAATAGTTTTTGAGTTGATTCCAACTCTCAAAAATCACATTTAACCAGACATTTCAGAATATATAAAAATATATAGGTTTACTTACAGAAATAATGTTCAAGTAATAAAAGGATGCTACATAGGCATTTCTAGCCACTTTAATTAATTAAAATAAAAGAGAAAAACCTTATTAAATTGTGACACCACTTTAAATCACATTCCCATGGACTAAAATATGTGGTGATGACATGTGTCAACATGATCCCATGTTTGGTTTGGAGAATATTAAATCTTAAGTAGTTTTTCAATGAGTAGAAATTACTTTTCTAAAAATAAAAGGAATTAAACCAAGCTTTAATCTTGTAATGTTAGTGATGATACTAGATCATCTATAGGACCCTTGAGTGTGATGATTGCAAGTAGTTAAGTATTGTTTGGTTATTGTGTACATCGTATTTATTTATAGATGCTAGTACCGACCAAGGATACGAGGAGGAAGGAGGATTCTACGAAGAAGAAGCCAAGGAGAACTTCAACCACTGCTCTGCACAAGGCAAGCTTATACTGATACTATGCAAGCCTTACTAATCAAGTTGACCTATGCAAGCGAATATTTGCTTGCTACCATGCCAACTATATGCCTTAAAGCATATATGATCATAACCACTTGATAAACCAATCCTAGTTTTTACTTGTAGGCTTTATACTTTATTTCTTTATCAAAGGTCTTACTTAGAGGTTACTGGAATAAATGGTAGATACTAGAAGGATAATTGAAGGTTGCATAAAGAGCATAAAATTTGGCCTAAGCTAGATAATCTTGATGTCATCCTAAGGCATGAGATTAAACTTAGTTAAACTCCACTAGTTTACCACCCCTCATTAGTACTTACCCCCACTTGTAGATGCTAGTGCTAAGCATAAAACTTGATCAACATTAGATGGGAATACTTGGTGAAAATGGTTATGAAAACCTTAGAATGATGGATCATTCTACTGAGATGTTTTGACATATGTTCCGAACACCAGATGATTTTGGTGATGAAAATGTTGAGGCATGAGCCTTAGCCCTTTATAAAACTGATGGTTGTCTGGATGCGATACCATTCCAATTTTATCGTACAACCACAATACCCGAAGATTGGGTAGGGCTTGACTGGAAACTTATATACCTTAGTATTAGTTCCCTCACGGCCAAGGTCCGAGGCTACCTTGTGAAGATTGTCCACCTATGCAGTACCCAAGATGACAGTTGGTCATGGTTGGGAGGCCAAACTCACAGGAGAGGTGCTTATACTAGGGCATGTAATTGAAAGGTTAGGATTGATTATCCGCATACTGAGTATGGTGAATTCAGGATTTGTTCCTAACGGATGTATCGAATGTTGTGGTGAAAGTGTACAATCTCTGCAGAGTGTTAAACTATTCGAATAGCTGCGTCCGCGGTTATGGATAGTTGGAGTGGCCATACTATTCCCCCGTCAGACTTTTCAAAATGATTTGTGAAAGGAAGTGAGACTTTGACTTCACCACAACAGAGTTGTGACATGAGTTACAAGATCCCATTTAGGTGTTATAAAAATGTGACTAGCTTCTCTTATTTCTAAACTTAGTAGAGGTAAATCTGGCTTCTTGCAAAACAACCCTAGAGCCTAGTGTTCTATTATCAAAAACCCCTTCCACTTGTTAGTATTAGTTTGCGAGTACTTAAAGAGTACTCATGGCTTTGTCCTGCTATTCCGTGGCGGACTATGAAGAGGAGTACGGAGGATGGACCCGGAAGGTTACGACAACTAGGATCATCTCCCATCGTCGGCATTGCTGTGACCTCAAGATGGAGCTTCGCCTATGCTACCGTTATTATTATGTATTCCGCTGCTTGAAGTTGTATTAAGAACTGGATCATGAGATCCCTATTTGTGTAAGAACTTATGTATGGTTTGTAATGGATGATGTACTATGGTATCCAATTTCTGTTATGTCTCGCAAAAATGGTAATCATGGGATTGCGGTGTATGGCATAACAGGCATCTGGGATTAAAAATCCGGGTGTTGACAGTTAGCCACCGCCAGCGCCGCCAGTTCCTCGCAGATGCGCTGTAGCCATTGGATCCTCATCGGGTGGCTCAGATTAGAACTTATTGAAGGGTATGCATTAATCTATGCCATGTGATTTAAGTGAGATCCTGCGGCCAGTATAGCTCAATCCAAACGAAACGGTACTGTCCAATAGGATAGCGCCACGTGTTTAGAGTTTGTTTAAAACATAAATTTTGATCTATTAGATATGCAAACTTGGAAAATTCACAACTTTTAATCTACACGTCCAAATTTTGCAAATTTTATATCATTGGAATCAGCAGGACAAGTAATTTGCAACCATGCACTTTGTTTAATGATTTGATTCTGGAAACTTAGTTGTTTTTGCAGAAACTTGTGTAGGCATAATTTGAATATAAAAATTATTCTAGAAATTTTTTTATGGTAAAATCTTTGGCAAATGGATTGTTTTGAACCTGCTGACCATAAAAACCAACTTATGGATTTAAAAATGTATTTTGTGAAGCCCAAGAATAAATCTTTGAATAAGAGGATTTCTAGTCAAATAGAAAATATTGTTTATGTGTTAAAATACTTTTTGAGTAAAATCTTTGGAAAATGATTTGAATTAAACTCTGTGACCCTAAACACCAAGTTTTGAGATTTAAAAATATATTTTATGAACCCTATAAAATTTTTACTTTGCTAAAAGGTATTTCCAACAACATAAAATATCACCTTGGTATAATATTTGGTTTATGGGGTGAAACCTTTTGCAAATGGTTTTAATATTAAACACTTGACCTTAAAACACTAACATGTTGTGTTTAAAAATATTTACAAACACTAGGGATTATATTTTTGATTTAAATCATTCCTAGCAAAACAAAAAATGACTTAAAGTGGCCATTTTCACCAACTTGAATTTAAATGGTTTTACCACTTTTGTAAATGACCAATATGAGCTTTAAAATGTTTAGAGCCTAATAGAAACCACTTTTCCAAATAAAACCATCTTTTGCATGCTTGCATGCATTGCCTTGTTTTTGTTATTTTATGTGGTGAATTGTTTGAATACTAGTTGAATATATGTTTGCTTGATTGAATTGTAGTGAAGTTAGAAGAGTGTGATATTTGCAAGATCAAGAAGTGAACCAATATTCTCTACTAAAAAGGCAAGTGACACTATTATCCATGTCCTACTATTTTCATTACACTTAGTGGATTTTTGTAACATGCATGATCACTGTTCAAAAACTAGGCCGAATCAACGATTAATAGGCCGATTAATCGCTACTAGGGACCTGACCGTGTCGACTACCACTAATTGTTTGTGTTAATCTTTTAGCCCGATTAATAGGTCTGACACTCCGATTACTAGGTATGTTCCCGATTAACCACTACACTTGGTCAAAAAAGTTGCAAAAGTATCAACACATATCGCCCATCCATTCGCTAGCCCGCCCTAATGAAGTAGGTTTTGCGAACCTCCCGCTCGATCCGTGCCTCCAGGAGCTTGATTTCTGCCATCACCAACCAGTTCCTTGTTGTTGTTGACCAGTTCTTCATAGTTTCCGACCAGACCTCAAATACAAGAGCTCGAGCGCCTTGAGGATCTCATCCGGGAGCCTAAGGTTGCCTTTAATAGGGTAGATGGTTGAGGTGAAAGAGGATTCATACGTGTTTTAGGTGCTAATTTTTGTAGGCTGCACTGATTAATAGCCGACCGATTAAATCAGTTAATCATCTGAGTTCCGATTAGTCGCTACTCCCAAGCCGACCGAGCAGTTAACGATTACCGATTTCCTTACCATTGTGCATGATAGGACTACTATTTTTCTATGTTATGCTATATCTTATTAGGATATCCTTATATATTCCTTAGTGAAAACAATGTAGTTATAGTATGCTTAGCCCTGCTATATATTTGGGATGGGATACATGATATGATTACACGAAGTGTTGGAAAAATATATGTTTTATATAATAAAAACAAGTACTCAATGAACCACCTGAGTTGAAAGAGGATACTCAATTTTGGACAAGGTGGCAACAAAGGGGACCATGTTTATATGGCTATCTTTTTGTATGTGCACTAGAAGAAAACCACCCAGGGACTTAGAGGTTGAACATGTTTCTCTTACAGTGGCTTCCGTGAACAGCCACATGCTAAATGGGCTCTGGCTTAGTCAACTACATAGTGGAAGACCAATACATTGGCATCTTCAGGTTAACTAGAATTGTGTATGGAAATATATCCCTACATTGGTGCCTGGTAGACAAGCTAGCATTGTGTATTGGGAGGACTTCAATGGAAAGACTTAGTGATATTCTCGATCTGCCGGTACTCCATTTTGGTGAGTACTTATCCAGCGGCCACTGGTGGCGTCAAGACGAGATTGTGTCATGTGGGTAAAGTGTACAACTTCTGCAGAAGATCAAATGCTAAGTACTTAGCCATGTCCCCGGTTATGGACAACTCTGAGCAACTAAGGCCTGAAGCTATGGAAGATCTCGACATTCCAATTTCTCAAGTAAAACTTGATGGTAACAACAAGGGATTAGAAGCACTTGGAGTTTTCCAAGGAGTTCAGAAAGATTTTGTCAAAAGATCAAAACTATTTTGAAAATATAGGATAAAACTATATTGCTTTCTACAAATGAGCCTAAACCCTACTTAGCCAAATATGCATGTATTGATAGGATCCACTTATTTCTACATAGTAGTGAAACTTGCCAATACAATTCAAATGTATTGACCCTTGTGGCTGCAACCTATTATGTTGCAAGTTTGTTTGGTGTTAGTGAAGTGTGTTGAATAGGATTACAAGTCTACAACCAACATGATTTCATGTGGCACTTTGAAGATGAAGGACCCCATGCTATAGTTATTTCTGCTGCATTGCAATGAGATAGCCAAATGAACTATGTAAGATGTAATGAATTATTTTATTCCTGGTTATAAAGTTGTATTATGACCTTTGTTTCTTGATATTACATCTTAATTGTGGATGCTAGCTATTGATCCAGGGACTAGCATTGTAAACACAGGGATCTCTACCTTATTAAAGGTTGGGACCTCTACAAGCATTTACAACGGAGGGCCCCGAAACGGGTGTAGTAGCAACAACTGTATGGATCCATGTTGTGGTTAGAAAGTTCATAGATTAGAAAGAATTCTATTGTGAAAGCCCTAACAACCACGTAAAACTTGCAATATATAAAGTAGAGGCGTCTAATTTTATTTAGCAGGAGGGGCATGTGATTTTATATGGTCATGGTCGTTATGAAGGTAAAGTAGTTTATTTTTATGTTAATAATTTGTGTAGTAATAGCCATCATTCCGATGGACGACCTACTGGTGGTGTCGTGTACTTGGCATCGAAACCGGTGGCACAATGGAGATCATGCCAGTCGAACGATGGAGATCATGCCAGAGCGCTCGATGGAGATCAAGGCGCAAGAATGACCATATCATATCACAAATATACATGTGATGTTGATACCTGTTTGGCATTTTATTGTGTGCTAGTATTAAATACTCAACGGTAGCATATATAATATGATCCCTATTAAAACCAATATTGAATTGGCGAGCCTAGCATGTGTAGACATGGCCTCAGAAAATTCCAATGAGTGTGTTCCCCTTGTGTGTGCACCACTTAGAAAGTTCTTCGTTATTAAGCCGACCGTGACGATCGGGCTAGACATATCTATGTTCGCATATAGTGGGTGTAAGAAAGGTTACACTACAATACACACATGTTTGAGTTGGCGAGCCTAGCATGTACAGACATGGCCTCGAACACAAGAGATCCAAAGATCGAGCATGAGTCACATGGACGATGTGATTGGCATTGGAGAATGTCTACCTATGAAGCTATGTTGCCGGTGGTGATGATCGGGGGTTGCATAGTGAATTGGGATCGTGTGATCACTAAAATCATCCAAGGGATGACTATTTTAATAGGAGCTCAATTATGAATTGAACTCATATTATGAACTAAGTCTAGATGTCGGTTTGCAAATATCTTAGTAGATCATGGCCTATCTCATTGAGGTCCTTTGCGACCATGAGAAATTTCTTCCTTGATATGGAACTTAGCAGAAAGGTCCAACTTCATAGATTAATACCCACACCCGAGGTATATCCTCGTAATAAGTTGATCTTCCCTTCTTGATACAATAACAATTAGGAGATAATCCAATGACTCGATAAGTTTGTGTTTTCTCCATAACACATCCAAAAGGGGCCACTCTCTATTCGATGGAAAGTTGGGATGCAATTTTGTATTCTACAGAAAAAGGAACATAAAGTATGAGCTGTTGGATGAGTTTTTCTTCCGTGGTGGATGAAAACTGAATATTTGGAGAATCAGTTAGTAATCTTGCATTAGAGTTGAGAACTATCAGAAGGGCTTGATTGTAATGGAGGTCATGGATGAAAAGGGTATATGTCAGATATACAAATTTATAAAAATGTGATTCTCGCAAAACTCGTTGCAGTTTATGAAGTAGTAGATACTTGTCCCGTTTTGTGAAAAAACGGATGGTCTACTTGAGAATTCCTAGAATTGAGGCAATGTGGCTTGACGATGGCAAACAAACTGGTTGATGGCCGACATCACTCCTTCCCTCTAAGTTTATCATTTGGATTAGTAGACTTGAATAAAATTTGTAATCCTTGTTTATGTGTCTTGCTTTTGGCAAGACGATTATTCATATGAATAAGTTACAATTCAGTTGTACTATTCTTATACGTAACTAGTATGGTGGCCCTCGCAAATGCGAGGGCAACATATTTACTATCTGGAAGTGAGTTAGAAATAGATTTATAGTCCAGATTATGTGTCGGATCACAAAGTCAACATCTTTTGCTCTAACAATAATCATATCTACCTAAGAAATAGGTAGTACTACGAAGATCCAACGGGGGAGAAATAGGTAGTACTACGAAGTATTGGAAGTACTGAAAATAGTATTTAATATTTATATTTGAAAATGGTGTAGGTACGTAATTCAGACACCACCTCATCTCACTCTGGTCGGTTCTTTCTCGGAATTACTTGCTCGGACATTTTCCCTTTTATGTGAACACCTTTTATTGCTAGTTTTCTAAGACATCAATTTTGGAGCACGGCTAAATTGTTTTAGATTTCATTGACTTTCTCCTTGCTATCCCCAAACTCAAATCAAGTCATTCTACCCTATCACTAACATCCATGTGTAGTATCTTGTCAGAAGATTATGTTGGCACAACTGACATTTCTTTAAATTAAGCAATCACACAATTTACTAAGGGATTATAATAACACATATGTTTTGTAGGATTGTAAATCATTCTTTTATCTAAGAAAAAGTGTAGTTGGTTAGATCCTACGAATCCATGATCACAATATTTAAAAAATTGCAATGATTTTTTTAAGATTATGTGATCTATAGAATTATTCCCAAGATTTGTAGTCCCAAAAATTAAAAATATATATAGGGTACACACCTAACAATATAAATCTAGCCTTTTAAAATTCTTTTGAAAAATTATGGACTTCAAGAGGAATTATAATTATTGATTCTGCCGGCAATAAGTGTCATGCTTCTCTTGTGGAAGCACATACAAGATTAGCGACACCAATCCTATTTAACTACAAATGGGATAACATACTCGTTCTGTTACTTACGAGGATATTTAGTTAGGATCTAGTATCAAAAGATATCCATCAAATGGACCAGAACATACTTAAATATTTATAGTAGTTTCTAGTTTATCTCTCATTTCACCCTCCTTCGGATTTACATATATAAACATCAAGTTGAGAATTTATAGGTTATGGTACTTTTTTACACAATATGTTGTGGTACATTCATGTGGTAATTTCTAAATATATTTTGAAAATAATCGATGTGTTGAATATCTAACCCTACTCGCTATTCTTAAAAAAAGAGGGAAAGCATAACCAAATCAAGATGATACAGGTTGCCCCTTCTTCTTGCGCCAAAGCTCCTACCATTACCGTAAATGCCTAACAGAGAATAGATAGTTGAAGGTTCATGATTTTAATTACTTTTAAATTTTGTGATTTTTAATTCTTATATCAATTTGGAACTCTCAAGCTTTTACTCTGATGATAGTAAGCACGCTCCCTTGAGAGAAATGTTTTAGTAAGTTATTATCAAAACATCTATACCTTTTTATATTTTGTGGTCAAGTTAGAAATGTAGTTGTCTCTTGATTTTTTTTTCAAGATTTTACTCTGTCAAGAGCAAGACGTGCAACCCTCAGAGAAATAATGCTTTAGTAAATTAATTTTATAAAAATGTCATATTTTTATATTCCTGCTAATTTAGAAATGTAGATTACTCTGAATTATTTTGTATACTCAACCATGTGTATGTATAGATACTAATACTTGACAAGCCATCTCTTTTATGTTGTACATAGATTTAAAATTTTAGATTGGTTATGAATACCTATGTATCGTTATACTAAATTACATACACATAAATATGCCAGTTTATTATCTATCTCCAAATGTTTACATTGTTATAATTTGCTACCGTATTCTAATTTTTTTGTTTGTGGGTAGCATTATAGCTAGCATAGCTTTCTACTATTTTTTCCGGAAAGCATGCAGAGTGTGCAATTCCTATTTTTTATACTGCTATATGGATGTTCGATCCGCTATGTTCAATTTTATATTCACGTTAACGTTCGAGCTTTGTAATTTTTTCTGCACGGACCCAGCAAGCTGCAGATAGCCGGCCAGTCCAACTCATTGCAATTTATTTTTTAGGCAGACTCACAATTTGTAAGGAAACTGATGGTGGACCTATAAAAGAAAATTTAATGATGGGCCACGTTCCTTTAAATAAATCTTGGCCGGAAATATTGTAGAGATCCATCGAGTCCGTGATGTACCTTTACCATCAGCAAATTTGTCTAGCTACGTGACCAATTTACCGTGACATAGAACTTCTTTTGTACCAGTTTATTTTTGTACATCTGATCATTAATCTCAGCCTTCAAATTTTAGATCAAAGGAGAATATAAATTAAGTCTATGTGGATCAACCTGGTGCCTCGAAAAACACCCTTATATTGCTTTTAGTATATAATAGATAGATACTTTTATGGTCACATTATGGTTATAAATAAGTTATTCTCGTCACTATGTTAATGATAATAAGTTAAGAATTTATAAAGGATTAGAATGCTAAAATCCAAAGTTTAATAATGATGTGACACTATTGTTTAAGTCAAGGTGGTTGTTGCATGTTTTCCACTTAGATGAAAATCGGGGTCTTGGATATTTGATCTAGAGAATTTGCAAGACCATGCCTCGTTTGACGAAATGACTAAAACTCCGCATTCCGGTAAAATGTGATATGCGAAGAATTGTTCAATCTTATACATAGTGATGTATCACATTTTAAACAAATAGTGGAAACCATTATTTCATTGTGGACTTAAGTGAATAGGTGTATTTATTAATGCAACAGAAGTTCTGAAACGATTTGAATTGTTCGAATGAGTTCAAAAGAAAGTGGGATATGGAATTAATAGGAATACAAAGTCTCTTTGATTTGATCAATATTATTAAAGTATTTAAGTTAAAGTTTGGCATAAAATGACTTGTGAAAGTTGTTTCACAAATTATGATAATTGGATAGAATCAAGGTGTTGAAATTGTAGGGGTTCGTAGCATGGAAAACAAAAATTTTCTATCGCATACAAACAAACAAGCCAAGATCTATCTACTAGATTGTAGCAACGAGTCGATGGAATAACTTACCCTCGAAGATTCCAAAGCGGTTAACGAGAGCAGATTCTCGTGGGTGATGTAGTCGTACACTTCCGATCTCAAGATCGCGTAGACGATCCTTCCGGGCGCGTTCGGCAGCGCTCCATGATCGGTCACATGTTCGTACTCGATGAAGACCTTCCTCTCCCTTGTTCCAGCAGGCAGCGGAGGTTGTAGCACTCTCCTCGTGATTCCGGAAGACTGGCGTGGTACGGAAGTAGGGAGATCTCGCAGGCTTCGCCTTAAGCGAGTATGGTGGAGTATGAGAGAGGCTTTAGTGGTCTAGGGATTAGACACACCAATTAGAAGGCTCTAAACCGAAGGCTAGGGCAATTAGAAGCTCTAAACCAAAACGGCTCTAAACCGGAGGCTGTGGCTAGGGTTTCGATTTAGAGGATAGGAACTTGTGTGTCTAGAGGAGGGAGCCCTGCCCCTCCTTATATAGGTGGAGGGGCAAGGCCAAGGGGAGGGAGAGGAGTCCTCCCAACTCGGCTTGAGGTGGGCCGCGGTTGGAGGAGGGAACTCCTCCCCAACTCGGTTTCCCACACCTTCCTCTTTCCCTCTTTCCAATTTTAGCCGTTTGACTTTTCAAACTTGCTATTTGACTTTTCAATTTAGGATTCAATTTAATCCTTTATTTGGAACAACGAGAACACTTAGTACATGATGCAATCATTCCAATATGCAATGACACATTCATGTACCCCTTCCCCTCCGGAGTGCCGGACATTCCGGAACCTTCTAGAACATTCCCGATGAAAACACCGGAATCATTTCCGAACTCCGAAACGGGACTTTCCTTATATGAATCTTATTCTCCGGACCATTACGGATCACCTCGTGATATCCCGGATCCCATCCGAGACTCCGAACAACATTCGGTCTCTCTCTCTCTCATAATACCATAACTACTCAAACAACGTCGAATCCTTAAGTGTGTCTCCCTACGGTTCCTGAATTATGCGGACATGATCGAGACACTTCTCCAAACAATAACCAATAGAGGAATCTGGAAATTCATATGGCTCCCACATATTTCTACGATTACTTTGCGATCGAATGAACCACTTACATACGATACCAATTTCCCTTTGTCTCACGATAGTTTACTTATCCGAGGTTATGATCGTCGGTATCTCTGCATACCTAGTTCAACCTCGTTGCCGATAAGTACTCTTTTCTCGTTCACGTGATATGTGATCCCTTGTGAGCCAGTCACATGCTTGCAAGCTAATTGGATGACATTTCACCGAGAGGTCCCAGAGTATATCTATCCGTCATATGGATGGACAAATCCCACTCTTGATCCATGTGTTTCGACCAATACTTTCTGAACACTCAATGCCACCTTTATAGCCACCCTGTTACGGTGTGGTGTTTGATGACATCAAAGCATCCATCCGGAAAAGGTGATATGCATGATCTCATGGTCGAAGGAATTAGGTTACTATGTATCAGAAAGCTTATAGCAAATGAACTATATTAAATGACTTGATCTTTATGCTACGCTTTAACTATAGGAGTATGTCCATCACATCATTCTCCTAATGATATGACCCTGTTGTTAATAACATCTCTATGTTCATGATCAGGAAACCATGATCATATATTAACCAACAAGCTAGTTTAACAAGAGGCTTTACTAGGGACTCTTTTATGTTTACAAATCACACAAGTATTAATGTTTCTGGTTAATACAATTATAGCATGGTATGTAAACATTTATCATAAGTATGAAGATATGATAATAACCTACTTTATTATTGCCTCTTGGGCATATCTCCAACAGTCTCCCACTTGCACTAGAGTCAATAATCTAGTTTCAAACATTTGCGTATTCAACACCTATGGCTTTCCGGTGTTGTATGTACACGATTGCTAGTGGTCAATCGATCTCGGATCGACACTTCCAGTCCGTGTGTAATTGCATGTCTTTGCCTCTCGCATCACTCATTCTCTAATGAGATGGCTTCGTACAAATTTGGTCCTTTGGTGTGACCTTTAGTTCTTTGGGGTTAAAAACATGTTGATAATATTGTCGTACAATATATCTTCATAGTATTATCCCACTGTGAACTACACCTAGTTTGATAACAAACTACTTGACACAAATGCCCTCTTTTACTGCTAAAATAGAAGTCATATACTTAGCCTTTTGTTGTAGTATCTGTCACAATGTCTTAACTTTGGAACTCATCCAAATCCATTATGGAACTCACTTTCCATTATATTGTGCCACCCTTGGTTTATATTGAGATGAACTTAATTTGTACTTTGTGACAAAACTAGTATCAATGTAGTACTTTTACAATGAACTAACCATCTATTTGTCACTTCTACAAACAATATATTCTTAGTTCTTCCAAAAGATCATAAGAATATCCTTACTATTGTCCAATGATCATCTTACGAATCATTCTGGTATATGCTCACAATATTTAGAGCATAGGACATATCTGGATTTGTACATATCACAGTATGATTGATATAAATACTCTTTGTGATTTCATACATCAAGTATCAATCTATACTTGATTATTTGTTTCACTTTACCAAATGTCAATACACTTGAATATATCATCAACATTGAACTCATTCAATCCTTTCTGTGCGACAAGAACCTCTCTTGTAGTTTCTATATTGAACTCATTCAATATCTTATCTATGTACTTCTGGCACAACCATATTAGCGTCTATTGATGCCAAATATTTGGGTTTTGCCTAAGTCTTTCATCGGGATGAAATTCTTAATATGTGTTAATAAAAGATACATTATTTCCAATCAACAATATGTCTTCCACATAATGTATTAGAAACATGTCTTAGCGCTCCCTCTTAATTTCTTGCAAATGCAAGCATCTTCATTGTCTCTGATGAAATTAAACTCTTTTAATAGTTTCATCATAGTGAAGATTCCAACTCCGCTATGCTTACTTCAACCATTGAAGTTTGCATATGTTTTTAGCATCCCTTGAATTTAACAAAAACCCTTTGGACCGCATCATGCACACGTCCTAGGTAACCCTTATATTAGAAGAACTTGTTTTTGTTTATCCAACACATAACAAAATTATATGTCGTGGTTGCTACATTAATCCGTCTAGACTAAATATCGCTAAGAAAGATCAAATCTTGTCATAGTCAACCCTTGAACATTGTTGTGAACTCTTTCCCAATATGTCGACCATTTCATAGATGAAACATCCATGTCTATTTCTTTATAGATCCAGACACAACTGTAAGGTCTTACACCTTTCTCGAGGGTCCTTCAAGTTCAAAACTTGATTTCTCGTGTATGGAACTATCACGGATTTTATGGCTTCAAGCCATTTGACGGAGTCAGGGCTCATCATCGCTTCTTTGCACGTAGTCGGATCATTATTGTCAAATAATGATTTAACTCTCAAATCTTGGTATTTGATTGTTCATCCGACCTACTTGTTTCAATAGGAACTTAGATCTCCGTGACCACAACCTTTGAAGTACGCGAGCCATGAGCATTGTTTGCTAACTCCGGAACACTTTTCGGCGCTGCGCAACTTTGCACATATAGCTAAGGTTCTTTTAACCTTATCAAAGTTCTATTGTCCTCCCACTTAACTTTTCACGAAAAATTCCTTCTCAAAGAAACTTGACGTTCTAAGCAACAAACACTTTTGTCTCCGGTGTTTATGGAGGAATACTTAACAGTTATACAAAGACAGGTTCATCCGACTTTGGTTGCACACATCTTTCTTATGCATAGCATACCAATGTTTAAGAAAGGACAACTTGGATTTTATCCCAAACCATAACTTTATATGGTGTCAATTCAACGGATTATGATGAAGATCTTTTCAGTGGAAAAACGGTAATCTCTAAAGCTTTTAATCTTTAAAATATAATGGCAGTTTTATGAATTACACCTTCGATCTTACCATGTCAAACAAGGTTTAATTACATATCTCGAACGCTCCATACTCTTATGGTGTTTCGGGAAAATGCAAATCCACGGAACGATTCCTTAAATCTTAGGTATTATGCTAAACTCTGTAACTCAAATATCTTCCTTTATGATCTTTATCATAAACTGTTTATATTCTTGTTACAATGATTTTGCACTTCATCTTGAAAATCTTTGAACTTTTCAAATATTTCACACTTCATCCGACTTTGAAAGAATCTATCAACATCAATAGTGGAGTCATACATATGACACATAGTCCAAAGCGTGTATAGTTAAATACCAATGTCTTTGGACTTGCACTTTGAAGTAGATCACCATTATCAAATGTTTGGTGTTCTTTCAAATTCCTTTTTTTAGTAATCTCTTGGTGTAGTAAACATTTCACCTACATCAAATATTCACCCTCATCATGGATTTATCCATGATCAAGCTACTTTTAGCTTGCAATGGTGAATCGCAAGTATAATGTTGCTCTCCAAAACCTTTTGGAGGATTAGGACAACTAGTGTCTCCAACCTTTTGCAAATTCTCATCAAATATGAGAACATGACTTTTGCCATATTATACTCTATCATGTTGCAACCAAAACTTCGTTTCAGATATCACAATATCTTCCACACATCATGGTTTCTGAAACAACTCTTTCAGATCCTAGATAACCTTGATATTAAGAGAATCCTTTGAATATCAAGAATCATGGAGACAAACATGATACTTATATACTAACACTTGGAATTGTTACTCTTGATTTAATACTAATTATTAAACTTCATGGAGTAACCGAACTTCTTGAAAGTTTGCAATAGGACTTTTAAACTTTAGATTAACACTTCAAAACAATACGATACCAGTTAGTAAAGTAACTAACCAGAATTCTATAGTTCTATCATCTCAATTATAACTAAGCCAAGGTGGTAAACGGATGCCAATGACTACAACAACTATGCAAATTCACTTTGATTAAGTTTATGATAAATTGAGTTCTAATTAATAATTAAATTAATCTAGGTGAACTCCCACTCAAAACAATATCCCTCACATTGTTTTAGTGATCACGAACCAAATCCACCACATCAAAACCGATCATCACGAGAGTTGATATAGCTTCAATGGCGAACAATCAACATGTTCATCATATCTACTATATGACTCATGCTCTACCTTTCGGTAATCCGTGTTCCTGAGGCCATGTCTGTACATGCTAGGCTCGTCAAGATCAAACCTTAGCTTCCGCATGAGCAAACCTGGCTTGCCCACGTTGTATACACTTGCGGAATCTAACACACCCGATCATCACGTGGTGCTTCGAAACAACAAGCTTTAGCAACGGTGCTAACTAAGGGTGAACACTTTATGACTTGAAATTCATGTGCATGTGGGATCATCTTATAATGCTACTATCATCTACTAAGCAATAAAAGATGCATAAAGGATTAACATCACATGCAATTCATAATATGTGATATGATATGGCCTTTCTTCTTTGTGCTTCCGATCTCCATCTTCAAGCACGGACATGATCTCCATCATCACCGACATTGCATCAAGGTCAATGATGCTTCTTTATGGTTGTCGTCCACCGGCTTCAACTATTACAACTACTTTGAATAGACACGCGGGTCTTAACAGAAACTAAAGACAACCATATGGATCCTGCCGGTTGCCTACTTACAATAAGGAACATTGCATACATCATATATAATCACAATCATGGCCATATCACATCACAGCACACCCCTGCAAAACAAAGTTAGACGCTTCTAATTTTCTTTGCACGTTTTACGTGGTTTGGGGCTTTCAATAAGTGTCGTCTAACTTACGAACAAGAACCACAATATTGATACTAGTATTGTCAATCACCCGTTGTAAATTGGATCTTAACTATGCTAGGAGAAACAGGCACCCGCAAAGCCACTTATGCAATACAAGTTGCATGTCAAGCGTGGAGCAAGTCTCATGAACGATGTCATGTAAGGTTAGCCCGGGCCGCTTCATCCCAACTGTTGGAGATATTCCCAAGAGGCAATAATAAAGTGGTTATTATCATATCTTCACACTTATGATAAATGTTTACATACCATGCTATAATTGTATTAACCGGAAACATTAATACTTGTGTGATTTGTAAACATAAAAGAGTCCCTAGTAAAGCCTCTTGTTAAACTAGCTTGTTGGTTAATATATGATCATGGTTTCCTGATCATGAACATAGAGATGTTATTAACAACAGGGTCATATCATTAGGAGAATGATGTGATGGACATACTCCTATAGATAAGCGTAGCATAAAGATCAAGTCATTTCAATAAGTTCAATTGCTATATGCTTTCTGATACATAGTAACCTAATTCCTTCGACCATGAGATCATGCATATCGCCTTTGCGGATGGATGCTTTGATGACATCAAACACCACACCGTGAATCGGGTGGCTATAAAAGTGGCATTGAGTGTTCGGAAAGTATTGGTTGAAACACATGGATCAAGAGTGGGATTTGTCCATCCATATGACGGATAGATATACTCTGGGCCCTCTCGGTGGAATGTCATCCAATTAGCTTGCAAGCATGTGACTGGGTCACAAGGGATCACATATCACGGGAACGAGAAAAGAGTACTTATCGGTAACGAGGTTGAACTAGGTATGCAGAGATACCGACGATCATAACCTCGGATAAGTAAACTATCGTGAGACAAAGGGAAATTGGTATCATATGTAAGTGGTTCATTCGATCGCAAAGTAATCGTAGAAATATGTGGGAGCCATATGAATTTACAGATTCCTCTATTGGTTATTGTTCGGAGAAGTGTCTCGATCATGTCCGCATAATTCACGAACCGTAGGGAGACACACTTAAGGATTCGACGTTGTTTTGAGTAGTTATGGTATTATGAGAAAGAGACCGAATGTTGTTCGGAGTCTCGGATGGGATCCAGGATATCACGAGGTGATCCGGAATGGTCTGGAGAATAAGATTCATATAAGGAAAGTCCGTTTGGAGTTCGGGAATGATTCGGTGTTTTCATCGGAATGTTCTAGAAGGGTCCGGATTGTCCCAAGACTGGGGGAGGGTACATGAATGTGTCATTGAATTATTGCATCATGTACTAAGTGTTCTTGCTGTTCCAAAAACATGAAAGTCAAATTGCCAGTTCGAAAGTCAAACGGCTAAAACAGGAAACTGTGGAAAACAGGAAACTGTATGAAACAGGAAACTGTGGGAAACAAGCAAGGGGAGGTTGAAACCAACTTGGAGGAGGAGTTCCTCTCCTCCAAGCCGGCGACCAGCCCTAGGCCGAGTTGGGGAGGGACTCCCTCCCTCCCTGGCGCGCCTAGCCCCTCCACCTATAAAAGGAGGGGCAGGGCTCCTCCTTGAGACACACAAGTTTTCTACCTCTAATCTCAGGTTTAGAGCCGTTTGGTTTAGAGCTTATAATTGCTTTAGCCTGCGGTTTAGAGCATTCTAATTGGTGTGTCTAATCTCTAGACCACTAATATCCCTCTCTCATACTCCACCATACTCGCTCCGGCTTAAGGCGAAGCCCTGCGGGATCTCCCCTCTACTTAGACCACGCCATTGTCTGCCGGAATCGCGAGGAATGCTACAACCTCCGCTTTCGCTGGAACAAGGAGAGGAAGGTCTTCGTCGAAATCGAACGTGACCGATCATGAAGCGCCGAACGCAGCGCGGAAGGATCGTCTACACGATCTTGAGATCGGAAAGAGTACGACTACATCACCCACGAATCGCTCGTTAACCGCTTTGGAATCTTCGAGGTGAGTTATACCATCGACTCGTTGCTACAATCTAGTAGATAGATCTTGGCTTGTTTGTTTGTACGATAGAAATTTTTGTTTTCCATGCTACGAACCCCTACGGGTATCGAGCCGTGTCTATATGTAGATCTGTTGCACGAGTAGAACACAATGGTCATTGTGGGCGTTGATGCTTTTATTGTCGATTGATTTTTGTGTACTTTGCATCTTGCGGTATGTTGGGATGAAGCGGCCCGGGCTAACCTTACATGAAATCGTTCATGAGACTTGCTCCATGCTTGACATGCAACTTGTATTGCATAAGTGGCTTTGCGGGTGCCTGTTTCTCCTAGCATAGTTAAGATTCAATTTACAATGGGTGATTGACAATACTAGTATCAATGTTGTGGTTCTTGTCGTAAGTTAGAACGACACTTATTGAAAGCCCCAAACCACGTAAAACATGCAAAGAAAATTAGAGGCGTCTAACTTTGTTTTGCAGGGGTGTGCTGTGATATGGCCATGATTGTGATTATATATGATGTATGCAATGTTCCTTATTGTAAGTTGGCAACCGGCAGGAGCCATATGGTTGTCTTTAAATTCTGTTAAGACCCGCGTGTCTATTCAAAGTAGTTGTAATAGTTGAAGCCGGTGGACGACAACCATGGAGAAGTATCATTGACCTTGATGCAATGTCGGTGATGATGGAGATCATGTTCGTGCTAGAAGATGGAGATCGGAAGCACAAAGAAGAAAGGCCATATCATATCACATATTATGAATTGCATGTGATGTTAATCCTTTATGCATAGACGACGGTAGCATTATAAGATGATCCCTCATACACATGAATTTCAAGTCATAAAGTGTTCATCCTTAGTTAGCACCGTTGCTAAAGCTTGTTGTTTCGAAGAACCACGTGATGATCGGGTGTGTTAGATTCTACAAGTGTATACAACGTGAGCAAGCCAGATTTGCTCATGCGGAAACTAAGGTTTGATCTTGACGAGCCTAGCATGTACAGACATGGCCTCAGAAACACGGATTACCGAAAGGTAGAGCATGAGTCATATAGTAGATATGATGAACATGTTGATTGTTCGCCATTGAAGCTATATCAACTCTCGTGATGATCGGTTTTGATGTGGTGGATTTGGTTCGTGTGATCACTAAAACAATGTGAGGGATATTGTTTTGAGTGGGAGTTCACCTAGATTAATTTAATTATTAATTAGAACTCAATTTATCATAAACTAAATCAAAGTGAATTTGCATAGTTATTATAGTCATTGGCATCCGTTTACCACCTTGCGCTTAGTTATAATTGAGATGATAGAACTATAGAATTCTGGTTAGTTACTTTCTAACGGTATCGTATTGTTTTGAAGTGTTAATCTAAAGTTTAAAAGTCCTATTGCAAACTTTCAAGAAGTTCAGTTACTCCATGAAGTTTAATAATTAGTATTAAATCAAGAGTAACAATTCCAAGTGTTAGTATATAAGTATCATGTTTGTCTCCATGATTCTTGATATTCAAAGGATTCTCCTAATATCAAGGTTATCTAAGGATCTGAAAGAGTTGTTTCAGAAACCATGATTTGTGGAAGATATTGTGATATCTGAAACGAAGTTTCGGTTGCAACATGATAGAGTATAATATGGCTAAATTCATGTTCTCATATTTGATGAGAATTTGCAAAAGGTTGGAGACACTAGTTGTCCTAAACCTCCAAAAAGTTTTTGGGAGAGCAACATTATACTCACGATTCACCGTTACAAGCTAATAGTAGCTTGATCATGGATAATTCCATGATAAGGGTGAATATTTGATGTAGGTAAAATATTTACTACACCAAGAGATTACTAAAGAAAGGAATTTGAAAGAACACCAAACATTTGATGATGGTGATCTACTTCAAAGTGCAAGTCCAAAGACATTGGTATTTAACTATCAAGCTTTGTACTATGTGTCATATGAATGACTCCACTAATTGATGTTGATAGATTCTTTCAAACAGAAAAGGAAATACTGAAAGAGAATCTCATAAGTATATGGCAGAAAAGAAAAGACTAGAATTGTTCAGTTTAAGTATATAGATGATATACATGTTATGGCTATATTCTTTGCTTATTAAACAATGTGGTTCTGAAGTATTTAATACTAAATTTGTTGGTGTGAATCGTCATACGAAGCAACACAATTCATAAACTACAATGGCCTAAGTAACTAGCAAAAGAATATGTGATGATGTTCATCGAGAACAAAATAAAGGGTTATTGTGTTGCTCGTTAAACATCAAAGCTTGCCTTCAAGATTTGTTTTATCAGGTATTATGAGAACAAAAGGGTTGTTCAAATAATTGCCGTGATCTATAAAAGATGGATGATTTGCAAATCTCGTTGGAGATATCACATCCATAAAACTAGTGCTAAAGATGTCGAAAGACAAATTGATTGAAAGATCACTTAGGAAGTGACATCGCCGTTTAAATTATATTGGAAAGAAAACATGAAGAAAATCCATATGGATGGAATTTTGGAGTCTATTTGATTTTGATCAAATGACGCTTGTGAAACTTTCCTAGAGATAATTGAAACTTCGTTCATAGGACAAAAGGGAATGATAGACTAGCTTATTGGAACTTGTACATATTGTTGTATGAAGTCCATTATGTATAGTCAAGAGCGATGGATTTCAACTTCATGTGCTTTCTCCGAAAATTTGAGTGAATATATGAATATTTACTTAATAAGGATGAAGTGTGAAACATTTGAAAAGTTCAAGGACTTTCAAGATGAAGTGCAAAATCATTGTAACAAGAATATAAATAGTTTATGATAAGATCATAAAGGAAGATATTTGAGTTACAATTTTAGCATAATACCTAAGATTTAAAGGAATCGTTCCGTGGATTTGCAATTTCCCGAAACACCATAAGAGTATGGAGCGTTCGAGATATGTAATTAAACCTTGTTTGACATGGTAAGATCGAAGGTGTAATTCATAAAACTGCCATTATATTTTAAAGATTAAAAGCTTTACAGATTACCGTTTTTCCACTGAAAAGAGCTTCATCATAATCCGTTGAAATGACACCATATAAGGTTATGGTTTGGGATAAAAACCATGTAGTCCTTTCTTAAACATTGGTATGCTTTGCATAAGAAAGATGTTTGCAACCAAAGTCGGATGAACCTGTCTTTGTATGTTATTTTGAATAACTGTTAAGTATTCCTCCATAACACCAGAGACAAAAGTGTTTGTCAATTAGAACGTCAAGTTTCTTTGGGAAGGAATTTTTCGTGAAAAGTTAAGTGGGAGGACAATAGAACTTTGATAAGGTTAAAAGAACCTTAGCTATATGTGCAGAGTTGCGCAGCACCGAAAAGTGTTCCGGAGGCAGCAACAATGCTCATGGCTCATGTGCCTCAAAGGTTGTGGTCACGGAGATCTAAGTTCCTATTGAAACAAGTAGATCGGGTAAACAATCAAATACCAAGATTTGAGGGTTGAATCATTATTTGAGAATAATGAAACGACTACATGCAAAGAAGCGATGATGGGCCCTGACTCCGTCAAATGGCTTGAAGCCATAAAATCCGTGATAGTTCCATACACGAGAAATCAAGTTTTGAACTTGAAGGACCCTCGATAAAGGTGTAAGACCTTACAGTTGTGTTTGGATCTATAAAGAAATAGACATGGATGTTTCACATCTATGAAATAGTCGACATGTTGGGAAATAGTTCACAACAATATTCAAAGGTTGTATATGACAAGATTTGATCTTTCATAGCGATATTTAGTCTAGACGGATTAATATAGCAACCACTTCATATAATTTTGTTATATGGTAGTTGAATAAACAAAACATAGTTCTTATAATAGAATCGTTACCTAGGACATGTGCATAACACGGTCCATAGGGATTTGTTAATTCAAAGGACGCTAAAAGCATATGCAAACTACAATGGTTGAAGTGAGCATCGCGGAGTTGGAATATTCACTATGATGAAATTGTTAAAAGAGTTTTAATTCATCAGAGACAATGAAGATGCTTGCGTTTGCAAGAAATTAAGTGGGAGCGCTAAGACATGTTTCTAATACGTTATGTGGAAGACATATTGTTGATTGGAAATAATGTATCTTTTATTAACACATATTAAGAATTTCATCCCTGTCACATCCCAAGATTTTCCAAATCTTGTAATGTGAAAATAAATGAATAAAATAAAACTTTGTTTGATTTTCAGAGCCAGAAGAAACTTTTTGAATTCAATTGGAACCTCAAAACCATTTGAATTAAATAAAATCCTAAAGGGATTCATCAAGATAAACATTTAATAAGGGAAATTAAAAATGTTTTGGAATTACTATTATTGGATCCTTTAATAAAAGATTTGGTTTTCAAAAGAAAAGGTGGATTTATAAATAAAGATTATTTTAAAAAAGCCAAACTAAAACTTGGCCAAATTTTGGAATTAAAACATTTTATTCTAAATAAATTTAGCAAAGGTTTATTTAAAATAAATTAATAAAGGATTTAATATCCAAATTTATTTAATAAAAGGCTTTACCATTTTAATTAAAACATCAAAACTTATTAAATTATTTTAAATAGGTTTTCCAAGTATTTTATATTTTCTAATAAAACCTACTAAAGTGTTTGGGCTTTATTTTAGATTTCAAAATAAATATCTCAATAAAACAAATCCTATTGGATTTAATAATGGAAGTCTATTATATTAATTAATAATGGACACTAAAATAAAAGGTTATTTTGTTTTAAAACAAATTTCCAAATATTATGTGTTTCCCAAATTAAGCCTACTAATTTGATTTTGAAAATATTTAGGTTCAAATAAAGATTTTATTAATAAAATCAAACCCTATTTGATTTAATAACTAAGGTCCATTTTATTTAATTATTAATGGACCCTAAAGTAAAAGGATTATATTATTTTAAACAAGTTTTCCAAATATTCTTTATTTCCAAATAAAACCTACTGATTGGGTTTTGAAAGCATTTGGATTTCAAATGAAGATTTTATTAAATAAACCAAACCTTGTTTTATTAATAAACCATGGACCATTTTATTTAATTAATAAATGGAACCTAAAAAGATTTAAAATATTATTTTATTTAGGATTTTTGGTTCAGGTTACTAAACAGAACCAAGTTCAAAATTGTGAAGTGTGGTGTTTGTTTGAATTTATTTTGTTGATGTTTGGTTGTTTTAAATTCAAAAACAGGAAATAGATTTGGAAAAAGAAAAAGAAATCATATAGAAAAAAAAATAGAACAAAACGAGCAGCCCAACCATCTGGCCCAGCTCCAGCCCATCTAGCCCAACTCCCCTCCCCGAACCGTTTTCTTTTCCACTCAGAACCGCACCCACCCAGCAACCGACAAGTGGACCCCTCCCCTTCTTCCTTTCTTTCACTGCCAGCGGACCCCACACCCCTCCTGTTCTTCTTCCTCCCTGCGACTCCTTCCCCTCACCTCGCGACCGTTTCTGTCGTTAAATTTCTCGCGGTCAATACACTTTACTGCAGCGATTACTCCTCACCGTGACCACTCAGCGTTAAACGCCAGGCTTTCCTCTCCTTTCTCCCCCAGACGCCCCTCCTCGACACGCCTCCAGGCCGCCACAATCTCTCCTCGACTGCCTCGGCTCCAACCACCGTCTCCGGCCAATTCAGACCAGTACACGCCACCCCCTTCCTTCTCGAGCACCCTAGCAGCTTCCCCACTCCCAGACACTCCTCTCTGTACCACTCGTTCGACACGGCGCCCAGAAGCCGTCTTGACAAAAGTTACGAGCGCCTGCCGTCTCGCCTCCGTCGAGCTCCTCCGGTAATTCTAGACCACCCTGACCCCTTCCGTTCACGCACACATCATCTCCATGGTCTCCTCCATCTGATCACGACCTTATCTTGCCTCCTGGTGATCGACAGCTTCGTCTTCGACCTCGACCAGAGCCACCGTCGCTGACCGAACTCCGGCGAATTCCTCTTGACCTCGTCGCCTTCACCAGCCAAGTGCCTCCTTGAGCTCCCCAGGCGTCGAACACGGTAAACCTCCTCTCCCTCCTTCTCGCTTCCTGTAACGCCGGTGACACCACTGACAAGCCGTCGCCGCCGCGCGTCAGAGCCCAGCGCCGCCCGCTTATGGTCGGGATACTAAGAGCCGTCCGATCTTAATCTGATGGATAGGATAGAGTAACTTAAACGCGAAAGGGTACGTCTCCAGAGCCGCACGATTTATTTAGATCTAACGCAGCAGACGCGATCCGCATTTAACCGATGCAGGCGAATAGGAACAAGCCACGTGGCCAGGTTCTGATTAAAAACAGATTTTGAAATCTGATTTAGATAGGATTTTCAAACCCTTATAACTTTTGATCCACACGACCAAATTTGGCAAATTTTATATCAATGAAATCAGGAGAACAAGCCCTAGCCAACCATGGCCTTAGTTTAGCAAATAGTAGCTGTTAGCTTGTTTGAAATTGCAGAAACATTTTTATGCTTATTTTGAATGTAAAAATTGTTTAAAATTGAATTTAGGGTTAAAATATTTGGCAATTGGATTGATTTGAACCTACTGACCCTAGGAAACACTTTGTGGACACAAAAATGTATTTGGAGAAATTAAGAAATGATTCTTTAAGTTAAAAACCATTTCTAGTCAAATAGAAATGTAATTTATTTATTGAAAATAAATTTTGAAGTAAAACCTTTGCAAATTGAATTGTTGTGATCTTACTGACCCTAGGAACCCACCCTTTGTGTTAAAAATGATTATGGAATGATTTAGGTTAGATTACTTGACTTAGTCATTTTCTAGCCAAATAAAAAAGAATGGTTTTTGTTATAAAAATGTTTATGAAAAGAAAACTTTAAGGAAATGTTTTGGACCAAACCTACTGAACCAAAAACACCAAGCTTTGCAATAGCAACTCATTTGGTGAACAACTTAAGAGTTTTGCCTTAATAAAAACATTTTTCACCACATAAATGATGAAAGGATTTAAAGATAGTTTTTGTACAAAACCCTCTTGCTAATGACCTTGCCACATTGGTAAATGACCAATTTGGATCTTACAAAGTTTAGAAACCCCATAGAGACCTCTTTGCAAAATAAAAACTAACTTGTGCATACTCCCATGCATGACTTAGATTCCATTACCTTGTGTGTGTGAAGAATTGTCTGTTTGACTTTGGTTGGAATGTGAATTGAATTTGTGTTTGCTTGATCGATTTGTAGTGAAGTGTGAGACTAGCAAGATCAAGGAGTGAACTACCATTCCCTTCCAAAAGGCAAGTGATGCTTCATACTTTCTATCCCAATACTTTCACTATGCATTAGTGATTTTGCTAAGTAAACTTGCAGGGATTTTGCTAAGTATAGATCTTGCTATAGGAAAACCTAATAGATGAATCCTTAGTAGGATTTTCCTAAGATAAGATTCCTACTACTACCAAGCTTAGCCTAGCTAATAGAAAACATGGGTGGAATATATATTCACACTATGGAAAATATTCTAAGTCTGAGGACTTGTGATTTTGTCTAATAAAACAACTAAGTTAATGAACCTCCTGGGTGGAATGGAAGGATTGGGATATGTTGAGTGGTTACACAAGGCCATGGACTTGGGTTGTGTATCTCACTTGTGGAATGCCACCCAGGAAACAAAGGGATTTGAGATGTCAAATGTTGAGAAGCTTCAAGTGCAACCACTTGGCAATATGGGCTCTTCCATGATCATATAGGTTGCAAGAACTTAGCCATATGGACAGTGGGTGGTAGTGTTTGATAGGTTGGAACGCGTCCATTTTGGTCTAAGGGAAAGCTTCTGAAAGATCTTGTCTTGGGAAACCAAGTCTTGTGGGTAAAGTGCACCACCTCTGCAGAGTGTAAAATCTAAGTACTTAGCCATGTCCCTGGTAAAGGACAATTTGAGAATCAAGACATGGAAGCAATCAAGAATCTCATCATTCAAATTTCTAAACTAAAATCTTGTGGTTTGAACAAGGGTTGTTTGAATTCTTCAATCATTGATGGAGAGATGGCTTGGTACAAGGATCTTGAAATCTTTGATTGAGAAAAATGATTTTGTCAAGCAAAAACTTAGTATTTTCAAAATGATAAGAAAAATCTATTTTGAGCAATGCAAGCCTCAACTCCACTTAGCCAAATGCATATAGATGATAGATTCCACTATACTACCATAGTATCACTTGCCAATACAATTCAAATGTATTGACCCTTTGTGGCTGTAACTTGTATGTTGCAGGTTTGACTGATTTTAGTGAAGATTGATTGTTTAGGATTACAAAGTCTACAACCAACATCTGCCTGTGGCACTTTGAAGATGATGGACCCATGATTATAGTTATTCCGCTGCAATGTAATGTAATAGCCAAATGATCTATGTAAGATGTAATAAAATTATGTGATTCCTGGTTATAAAGTTATATTATGACCTTTGTTTCTTGATATTACATCTAAACTGTGGATGCTAGATATTGATCCAGGGACTAGCATTGTAAAACACAGGAGGACTCTACCTTATTAGGTTGGGACCCCTTACAATCCCGATGAAAGACTTAGGCAAAACCCAAATATTTGGCATCAATAGACGCTAATATGGTTGTGCCAGAAGCGCATAGACAAGATATTGAATGAGTTCAATATAGAAACTACAAGAGAGGTTCTTGTCGCACAGAAAGGATTGAATGAGTTCAATGTTGATGATATATTCAAGTGTATTGACATTTGGTCAAGTGAAACAAATAATCAAGTATAGATTGATACTTGATGTATGAAATCACAAAGAGTATTTATATCAATCATACTGTGATATGTACAAATCCAGATATGTCCTATGCTCTAAATGTTGTGAGCATATACCAGAATGATTCGTAAGATGATCATTGGACAATAGTAAGGATATTCTTATGATCTTTTGGAAGAACTAAGAGTATAATATTTGTAGAAGTGACAAATAGATGGTTAGTTCATTGTAAAAGTACTACATTGATACTAGTTTTGTCACAAAGTACAAATTAAGTTTATCTCAATCTAAACTAAAGGTGGCACAATATAATTGAAAGTGAGTTCCATAATGGATTTGGATGAGTTCCAAAGTTAAGACATTGTGACAGATACTACAACAAAAGGCTAAGTATATGACTGCTATTTTAGCAGCAAAAGAGGGCATTTGTGTCAAGTAGTTTGTTATCAAACTAGGTGTAGTTCACAGTGGGATAATACTATGAAGATATATTGTGCGACAATATTATCAACATGTTTTAACCCCAAAGAACTAAAGGTCACACCAAAGGACCAAATTTGTACGAAGCCATCTCATTAGAGAATGAGTGATGCGTAGAGACGCAAAGACATGCAACTACACACGGACCTGGAAGTGTCAGATCCGGAGATCAGTTGACCACTAGCAATCGTGTACATACAACACCGGAAAGCCATAGGTGTTGAATACACAAAGGTTTGAAACTAGATTATTGACTCTAGTGCAAGTGGGAGACTGTTGGAGATATGCCCAAGAGGCAATAATAAAGTGGTTATTATCATATCTTCACACTTATGAAAAATGTTTACATACCATGCTATAATTGTATTAACCGGAAACATTAATACTTGTGTGATTTGTAAACATAAAAGAGTCCCTAGTAAAGCCTCTTGTTAAACTAGCTTGTTGGTTAATATATGATCATGGTTTCCTGATCATGAACATAGAGATGTTATTAACAACAGGGTCATATCATTAGGAGAATGATGTGATGGACATACTCCTATAGATAAGCGTAGCATAAAGATCAAGTCATTTCAATAAGTTCAATTGCTATATGCTTTCGACATAGTAACCTAATTCCTTCGACCATGAGATCATGCATATCACCTTTGGGATGGTTGCTTTGATGACATCAAACACCACACCGTAATCGGGTGTCTATAAAAGTGGCATTGAGTGTTGGAAAGTATTGGTTGAAACACATGGATCAAGAGGGATTTGTCCATCCATATGACGGATAGATATACTGGGCCCTCGGTGGAATGTCATCCAATTAGCTTGCAAGCATGACTGGGTCACAGGGATCACATATCACGGAGAGAAAGAGTACTTATCGAGCGAGGTTGAACTAGGTATGCAGAGATCAAGCGATCATAACCTCGGATAAGTAAACTATCGTGAGACAAAGGGAAATTGGTATCATATGTAAGTGGTTCATTCGATCGTAAAGTAATCGTAGAAATATGTGGGAGCCATATGAATTTCCAGATTCCTATTGGTTATTGTTCGGAGAAGTGTCTCGATCATGTCCGCATAATTCACGAACCGTAGGGAGACACATAAGGATTGACGTTGTTTTGAGTAGTTATGGTATTATGAGAAAGAGACCGAATGTTGTTCGGAGTCTCGGATGGGATCCGGATATCACGAGGTGATCCGGAATGGTCCGAGAATAAGATTCATATAAGGAAAGTCCGTTTGGAGTTCGGGAATGATTAGGTGTTTTCATCGGGAATGTTCTAGAAGGGTCCGGATTGTCAAGACTCGGGGAGGTACATGAATGTGTCATTGAATGATTGCATCATGTACTAAGTGTTCTTGCTGTTCCAAAAACATGAAAGTCAAATTGCTTTGAAAGTCAAGCGGCTAAAACAGAAACTGTGGAAAGCAGAAAGTGGGAACAGGAAGCTGGGAACAAGCAAGAGGAGGTTGAAACCAACTTGGAGGAGTTCCTCCTCTCCAAGCGGCGCCAGCCCTAGGCCGAGTGGGAGGGACTCCTCCCTCCTGGCGTGCCTAGCCCTCCACCTATAAAAGGAGGCGGGGCTCCTCCTTGAGACACACAAGTTTTCTACGTCTAATCTCAGGTTTAGAGCCGTTTGGTTTAGAGCTTCTAATTGCTTTAGCCTGCGGTTTAGAGCCTTCTAATTGGTGTGTCTAATCTCTAGCCCTCTCTCATACTCCACCATACTCGCTCAAAGCCGAAGCCCGCGGGATCTCCCTCTCTTGTACCACGCCGTTGCATCGCCTCGCGAGGAGAGTGCTACAACCTCCTTTGCTTTGGAACAAGGAGAGGAAGGTCTTCGTCACCGAACGTGTGACCGATTTGAAGCGCTGAACATGGCCGGAAGGATCGTCTACACGATCTTGAGATCGGAAAGAGTACGACTACATCACCCACGAGAATCTGCTCTCGTTAACCGCTTTGGAATCTTCGAGGGTGAGTTATACCATCGACTCGTTGCTACAATCTAGTAGATAGATCTTGGCTTGTTTGTTTGTATGCGATAGAAATTTTTTGTTTTCCATGCTACGAACCCCTACATCAACATACCGCAAGATGCAAAGTACACAAGAAGCAATCGACAATAAAAGCATCAACGCCCACAATGACCATTGAGTTCTACTCGTGCAACAGATCTACATATAGACACGGCTCTGATACCACTGTAGGGGTTCGTAGCATGGAAAATAAAAAAATTTCTATCGCATACAAACAAACAAGCCAAGATCTATCTACTAGATTGTAGCAATGAGTCGATGGAATAACTTACCCTCGAAGATTCCAAAGCGGTTAACGAGAGCAGATTCTCGTGGGTGATGTAGTCGTACACTTCCGATCTCAAGATCGCAGAGCGATCCTTCCGCGCATGCTCCTAAGGTGCTCCGCAATCGGTCACACGCTCGATTCGACGAAGACCTTCCTCTCCCTTGTTCCAGAAAGCGGAGGTTGTAGCACTCTCTCGTGATTCAGACAACGGCGTGGTACCGGAAGTAGAGGGGAGATCTCGCAGGGCTTCTCCTTAAGCCGGAGCGAGTATGGTGGAGTATGAGAGAGGCTTTAGTGGTCTAGGGATTAGACACACCAATTATAAGGCTCTAAACCGAAGGCTAGGGCAATTAGAAGCTCTAAACCAAAACGGCTCTAAACCGGAGGCTGTGGCTAGGGTTTCGATTTAGAGGATAGGAACTTGTATGTCTAGAGGAGGGAGCCCTGCCCCTCCTTATATAGGTGGAGGGGCCGGTGCGCCAAGGGGGAGGGAGAGGAGTCCCTCCCCAACTCGGCTTGGAGGTGGGCCGCCGGTTGGAGGAGGGAACTCCTCCCCAACTCCGTTTCCCACACCTTCCTCTTTCCCTCTTTCCAATTTTATCCGTTTGACTTTTCAAACTTGCTATTTGACTTTTCAATTTAGGATTCAATTTAATCATTTATTTGGAACAGCGAGAACACTTAGTACATGATGCAATCATTCCAATATGCAATGACACATTCATGTACCCCTTCCCCTCCGGAGTGCCGGACATTCCGGAACCTTCTAGAACATTCCCGATGAAAACATCGGAATCATTTCCGAACTCCGAAACGAGACTTTCCTTATATGAATCTTATTCTCCGGACCATTCCGGATCACCTCGTGATATCCCGGATCCCATCCGAGACTCCGAACAACATTCGGTCTCTCTCTCATAATACCATAACTACTCAAACAACGTCGAATCCTTAAGTGTGTCTCCCTACGGTTCGTGAATTATGCGGACATGATCGAGACACTTCTCCGAACAATAACCAATAGAGGAATCTGGAAATTCATATGGCTACATATTTCTACGATTACTTTGCGATCGAATGAACCACTTACATACGATACCAATTTCCCTTTGTCTCACGATAGTTTACTTATCCGAGGTTATGATCGTCGGTATCTCTGCATACCTAGTTCAACCTCGTTACCGATAAGTACTCTTTTCTCGTTCCCGTGATATGTGATCCCTTGTGAGCCAGTCACATTCTTGCAAGCTAATTGGATGACATTTCACCGAGAGGGCCCAGAGTATATCTATCCGTCATATGGATGGACAAATCTCACTCTTGATCCATGTGTTTCAACCAATACTTTCTGAACACTCAATGCCACCTTTATAGCCACCCTGTTACGGTGTGGTGTTTGATGACATCAAAGCATCCATCCGGAAAAGGTGATATGCATGATCTCATGGTCGAAGGAATTAGGTTACTATGTATCAGAAAGCTTATAGAAAATGAACTATATTAAATGACTTGATATTTATGCTACGCTTTAACTATAGGAGTATGTCCATCACATCATTCTCCTAATGATATGACCCTGTTGTTAATAACATCTCTATGTTCATGATCAGGAAACCATGATCATATATTAACCAACAAGCTAGTTTAACAAGAGGCTTTACTAGGGACTCTTTTATGTTTATAAATCACACAAGTATTAATGTTTCCGGTTAATACAATTATAGCATGGTATGTAAACATTTATCATAAGTATGAAGATATGATAATAACCTACTTTATTATTGCCTCTTGGGCATATCTCCAACAGAAATGTCTAGATATCATAATCATTTTGTATTAGATACATATGGTCTAATATTATATCTTATCAGGGTTGTTGTTATCATTTAGAGTTAAATATATATATAAGCAAACACTTGTTTGAAATAAAAAGGAACATCTATGGATTCGTGGGAACAACACCATAAGAGTTATGGCATGTTCGTGTTTCTAAAAGTTTTGATGATTCAAAATCGTGGCGAATAAATAAGTCTTTGTAGCGTATTCTTAGGCAACTATGAATACATGTTCCACAGAGGGAAAATATGTTGTTATCCTAGGTTTATGTGTCTTAACACTACAAGGAATCTGGCAATATATGACCCTCCATTTTCGTCACAAAATCGTCATAGTAGTCTTTTTATGACGATTCTATGACGATTTTAAGATCGTCGAAAGCTGGGCGTCGCAAATGAACTATAACGATGTTTTTGGTAAAATCGTCATAACCGTCTATGACGATATTGGATCGTCATAACGTCTATGACGATTCAATATCGTCATGGACCATCTAGCCATGCCATGTCAGATCCTACGTGGCAAAATTGTGACGAAATTAAATCGTCTTAAATCGAAATCAGCCCAGTCCATTTCTAGGTTCCACATGGGCTCGACCCAACTATTCTGGATTGTTTTTCATATTAAATCTAGTCAGCTACATGGGCCAAGCCCAGCATCCTGGAATTTTTATTTTCTTTGCATTGGCCTTTTATATGGATAGATCTTACTTTCAGTCTTCTTATTTTGGGCTGGTCCCACTAGTAACAGGGGTCCCAGTTGTCAGTTCATACAATTTATATGGTTCCACTTGTTAGTGTCCATTTTCTCACATTTTCACAATAATTAAACAGCTAATAAATTAATCAAGACCAACAGAATAAACGAATTACTTTGATTCAAACAGGTGACATTCACAAATAATATTTCGGATAACATCAGCACATTACAATCACACACATTTTACATCAGGTGGAGTACCAAAATACAATAAAACATTCAGAAAGTATACAAGATAGCAATTTTTTGATATTTCGGAACTTCATGCTTCCTCTTTCTCTAACTTATTAAAATTGTAGTCCAACAAAAGGCAATGAGGCATCGATGAGATATTTAGATAAACACACTGTAATTTGAAGAAAAAACTCACTTTTCATACTAAAATTAGGAACAGATAAACTAAACCAAACCTCCTTCCAAGACTTTAGAAACATTTTGAAAACAATGTATACTGATGACTATCATAAAAAGGAAGAACATGCAGAATTAGACTTGGTGAAACAAGATTGCCCAGCTTCTGCTAACGAAAATGAGCAAAAGGAACAATAGTATTGTGCAATGAAGCTATTACTAGGTTGGTAACATGAAATTTATCTTCAAGTAAACCTAATCTAAAAAAGAGGCATGGATTTCCACTTCACTGAATCCTAGGATGCAACATATCGGCAGCGGGGACGACAAGCACCAGCTCGGTTACCTGCACAACACCTCGATCACCAGCGCGCTCAAGTTCGATGCGACCGACCCCAGTCCTGCGCCGACCCTGGGGCTGTCTTGGTGACGTAGAGAACACCATCAATCTGGATCCCTGAGCCGAGAGTCCAGAGGTACTTCCTGGAGTGCCCGATGACGAAGGCCTTGTTCTCCGGCACGATGCTGACGCCCCAGTTCACCGGCGTGCTCAGGCCGTCAAACCTACAACGACAGCATGAAACTTCAGCGATATGCAGTGAGAACAAGGGGAACGATATATAGCCTGCAGCAACCAGGATGAGGCCTCCTTGAGCGCTATGGAGTGAGAACAAGAGGTACTTTCAGCAAATGTAAAAAATGCAAAACATATGCCAACAAACGAAGGCTTCAAATTAGATACATGATATTTATTCACAAAAGATCTGTAGCATATCATTAACAAGAAACATACTGAAGATGTGTAGCCATATCATTAACATAATATTATCCATGCTCCCCAAGAATGGTTGCTTATCCAATTGGGGAGCAGTTCTGAGAAACTATTGCAGCAAACATGTGTAGCATATATGTACCAGTAAGTATACCTAACCAAGCAAGCAATAGGAAGGCCAAAACTTTCAAGACTTTAAAAATTGCAATCGATCAATTAGTGCTATACAGAATGAACCTAAGAAAAGGCAACGCACCAAATAGGAACAAACTCGAACCAAACCATTCTCGCTGCATTTTCCATACAATGATATAAAGCTACAGATCTCTAAAACTGCAGGAGCAAATTGCACAAATAAATAACAAGGCAGATGCAAAAATATGTGGACTAATAGCAACTATTTTCTAATTACTTCCATAAATTTCTACAAGATGCAAGAAACATCTTTCTACAATAGCAATGCTATAGAAGACAATCATATGCTCCAGGATTATCTCCTACCAAGATGGTGCTACCATTCTCAACACCACTAGCTCCAGGATCACCAAGTGCACCTGCAGGATCATATCCTACCAAAATGGTGCTACCATTCTTGACACCACTAGCTCCTGTAAAAAACAAGAACATCCTTAGCAGGCATGAACATCCTTACAATATCCAATGCCTCCTGTAAGTGCAATATGAGTGCCACTACAATTAAAAGCCAGACACCACATCACACACACAACTAATTAGCAGACAAGGAGAACTAATAGAGCATTAGGTATTCAAATGCATGAAAAATGCTTCAGTATGGTATAACTTGTATCATGCAACCAAAAGGGTAACTATGAGATAAAAATTGAATGAACTAACAACTATAAACAGTACACAAGTATCATTGTTACTGGATTTGAGATAACAAAGAAAAAAATATTCAGGATATTGGAATACAGTAGCAAAAAAATGAGATGCCATTTATAGTTGAATTCATTTAAACCATTTACTTGAGGTCTCAATCGTATACGATATATCTAACTTGAGGCAATATATCTCAGATATAATTTCTACACTAATCTATACTATGGACAAGTACAACACCACCTATACTATGGACAAATTAGAGATGAAATTAATCGAGACCTGCGCAAGTACTAGTAGAAGAGATATAATTTGGTGGAGGTACCTTGTGGCGGAAGAAGAATTTGTACTCAGGCTGCTCAGCGATGGGCCCGACGAGATCGAGCCGGTTGGTGACGCCCCTTGCCTCGTTGATCTGCTGCGCGGTCCACTCGAAGGTGCCCCAGTAGAAGGCCCAACCCTTGTCGATGACCCAGTACATGGCCCTGGCGGTCTCCTCGATGGGCGTGGTGGCGCCGGGACGGTGGCAGTAGACGACGTCGACATAGTCCATGTCGACATATAACACAGTGTGCTAGTGAAAACAGAGTATGATCGCAGTATAAAACAACTGCAAAGAATCACCACTCAGGCAAATAGAAGAAATACCTAGTAAACATAAACAAGCAGAACATCTAAACATTTGGTATAGGTCATTGCAAACTACAAACTACATTGCTTCTTACCAAGATAGAGGTCATTTGCTAGTTTACTGCTACTGCTACTGTTTTTTCATCATGTATGAGATGCTCAACTCCTCAGCAACCCCATATATATACACTGTGATGGCCATCATGTCAAAACTAAATAAAGTGGGATGCTGATACAACCTTAAAAAAATTTAACACATCAGATACGTTTCATATACACAAGTGTTTCTTTATTTTCAGAGATGCGCATACATCAGACACAACTAGCCCACCTACTGCTATGCATACATCAGAGTTCATGCCATCTCATATCATCACATAGGTTCCAGTTTAGTTTTTTAATCCAAGAAATATAACTTGCACAACATATTAACTATATGCCTCTGGCTCAACACATATGCACAGTTCACAATAAGTTTTTTTATAGACTATAGATACATAACTATACGTGAGCACACATTATTTATATAGCTTATCACCTGAAAGATAGATTTGGCATATTTTGTTGTTTCAGCTGTCCTTGACACTAAATTCTGAAGCTTCGTTGTGCCATCAGATAGGTTCACTGCAGTGGGTCATCTGACAAAGATTTAAAAAACATTGATAAAGTACAGCCAATTCCACAAGGCATTGGTCAAGTACAAGAAGCACAACAGCAAACAATATAGCATACCATTATGTAGTGTGTAGACATTCACCAGGATACATCACTAGGAAAACATGGAAGAACATCAAATATAATGAATGAGAAGAGCACAGAACATCACTATTATTCTCCACAACTATATTCTTATGTTCATTGATCAAGTACAGCTATATTCTTATGTTCATCACAAAGCAATTACTCTCCACAACTAACAAAGTGGCAGGCATGTCTAGATATTCCGTACAGTGCTATATGATTAAAAGGATATTTCATACAAACAGTAGCTCATATTTTCATGTCAGACCTAGAAATACATGTTGAATGCACTGTTGCTGGAATCAACAGATATCAAAGCATAGTAAATTCATCGAAAAAACCATCCATATTTTATATGAATATTGAGGGAATGTCAAGTAGAATCACCTAAAAGAGTTCTATATGTATAATATGGACTAGACTACAGAAATTGCAAACTAGCTATTGGAGAAACTCCCATCTAGTTAAATCTGTATCCTATGTCTCATATTATATCTCATATAAGCATATACAAAATCAAAGCCAAAGTCAGCCTTGACGCCACCTATATGTAGCCATAATAGGTTTGACCACTTTCCTGCATAAAAGAGGCGTCAACGTTTTCATTTGGAAGAGCAACTAGTCTATATCAAGTACATCCTAGTCTATATCAAGTAACATGAGAAAATCCTAGTCAACAGAGGGCCCATGGAGAATACTATCATATAATTATAACCTACAAAAGCAAAAGGTAATATTAAGCATCTCCAGACTATATCAAGGCAATGCAGTAAAGTACAATCAATAAAAATCTGCACTCCAAGTAGAAGTTCCAGAGGACCTCCAAGTAGAATATATCTCAAGTTACATAACAGCAATGTATTCTTAAAGCATAAATAAACAAGTGTAACACACACACACACACACACACACACACACATATATATATATATATATATATATATATATATATCATGCATGCAACAGCTCACAATATTGGGGCTATAAATTATTTTCAGATAATGTAAGAGAACAACTTGCTTGTATAGCTAGCAGGAGACCTATTTCATGTTGTGATGCCAACATACATACTCGCCGACATGTCAAAAATACTACTAATAAGGACAACATTTAATCACATGTATAGTTGAATTACGGACAAAGAAATATATCAATCATATAGTATTCGAACAGCTGAAACAGAGTTGGTATTTGTTCTTCCAGACAAGGAGATGTCAGATTATCTATTATTACTTTGATCATGGCATGTACCTGCAACTAGAAGAAATTCAAGGACGAGTATTTAACTGTCTTGTTTTAATCCCCTAATCATCTAAGTAAGCACCAACAGGAATGATCGGGCCTGCTAAAAATTGACAGCCTCGCAATTCAGTTCGTACTTCACCAAAGGAAGCACCAACATGACTTCACCAAAAGGCATGACCAACATGAATGACTAGTAATCTATCTAGCACTTACTCGTCAAGTGGTTTTGTACTTTCGTGAGTGGACTATTTTAGGAGGAGGGGAGGATCAGATAGGGATGTAGGAACAAACCAATGGGGATTGTTGATGACGTCGATGAGCTTCTTCTCGCAGGGCACATTCTTCTCCTCCACCATGAGTAGCACCCTCTGGGAGAAGGGACCTATGGCCAAAATCAAATCCCATCCCCACGCAAAACATGGATCAGCAAGGACAGACCGATGTGAGTATGGGCGAGAGAGACTAACGGTATCCGAGCATCTAGAGGGGGGTGACGACGTCCTTGATGCACACCTCCATGGTCATGGCGATGTCGATGGAGTCCGAGTGGTCCTGAATCGTGTCTTGCATCAGCGAGGTTCCGGTTATGGGGGGAGAGTGAAAGGACGGGGGCTCCGGCGATTCATGCGCCACCGGCAAGAACAGGCACCCATCCGGCGCCCTTCCCTACACTTTCCATGTCGATGTCTGGCCACCAGCGAGGAGAGGCAGGACAGCGCAGGTGCTCCCTCGATCTGGATCAGGTCAGGCGTATGGGAGAAATCCCGTGAGCAGATATGGGGGTCGAGGGTGAGGGGGCAGTGGTGGTGCGGAGGGGTGCCGGTGGTTTGGGGTGGCCGGCGACGTGGTGCCAGGAAGGAGGAGATGGTATCAGGATGGAGGCGGCGCCCGCGGGTGGATCTGAGGAGAGGAGGAACTGAGGAAGGGTTCTGCGCGATGGGGGGTAGGTGGGGTTGGATGCGGCCTGACCTAGATGATTTTCGGGCCAAATATTGGTATCCCGCTCCCGCGGCGTAAAATCAAGCGCCGAGACCAGTTTTTGCCAAAATTTTCAATGGGTAAGCACTGAATTCTGGAGTGTTGGATCTAGCAGTAGTGGACGGCTGAGACCTACTTCGGTGGGTGATCCGTGGGTAGCCCTTTTCCTCTGTTTTGATTGGCTGGTCAAGACTATGCAAGGATCGACTATGTTTTATTGGCTGGTCAAGACTGTGCAAGAATATGACACATAGGAAAAAAACTGACACATAGGCATGTTACTAGACACATGGATATACATATATACAAAAAACGACATATAGACATGCCACGTAGGCATTATTGCTGACGTGGCCAACTAGTCAATTCAATATATCATATTTTAGACGATATGACGATTTAAATTGGTCATAATGAGTATAAATAAGGCTCTAAGTTGTATCTCGAAGGTTATGACGATTTCATATGCTGAAATTATGACGATTTTGTCACAAAACGTCGTAATTTTATAGGATTTTGACCTCTCCAAGTAGCCTATGACCATCTTGTGCCAAATAGTCATAGATCTATGACAATTTCATTTCCCGTCACTATGAGAAGGTCACAAGTTAACACATTTCTTGTAGTGTAATGAAAGATACATGTGGAAGAAATTAAAAGTTCAAAACAAGGTATTTGACCTTACCTCCTGATTGTTGAGTGGCGCAATGAAATTTGCTTCATGAAACCAAACTCTACAAATAGAGTAGAAACTAATGATAATGATCATAAAGTTTTAGCGAATGCTTTTACTAAAGAAAGTAGGATTCAAGAATAAATTCTACAAGTTAGCGGAATTATATCTTGATTTCACTTGTCATGTTTTGAACAAGACATACCTACGAAATACAAATAAGCGTGATGGACCTAAAAGCGAGAAATGACTAGCAGTCATAAAATCCTGTATTAAGTTACATTCAAGATTGAAAAGTAATGTGTTACTTGATCTTATTAAGTAAAGAGGGTTACTTAATATTTCTAAATGACTACCAAGGTGATGAGAAATAAATGAATGAAAGACATAAAGCTCGATTTGTCACAAAAGGATGTTTTGGACAAATTCAAGGAGTTGACTACATAAATAGCGATGCTTGAGTCTATTGGATTTACACAAGTAATATATGGATATTGCAAACTCGTAGATAAAATTATCAATTTGATAATGATCAAAGAATTTTGGAATGTCGAAGATTATTGAGAGGATTTTCATTTGAGTGGGAGCATATTGGCTTGGCTTAACCTTAATATGTAAGAGACATATTTTGAGTGGCAGCCAAGTGAAATCCTTGGATCTCATATATGGATGACATATTTGAGTGGGAGCGTGTTATCATTCTGAAATATGTGGTTGACATATATGAATGATATGATTGGTATTAATAATATTTAAGTTAGTAAATATGGACGAATGTTTCACATAGTTCGGACTATTTTTGAATTTTTTATGCCCGTTTCAAACTATGGTCAAAACGGTGGACACGAAGGTTCTTAGCTAGGGGCTGAGCCTTGCTAAACTTGCATCAGATCTATGATGAAACATCATATTGTGAGTCTAAAAATGATTTTTTCAAAAAATCATGAGCATTGGATCATGTACCTGTAGTTCAAACTGGACCCACTTCCTACTGATTCGACATGAATTTGTCTTTTTCGCCAGAGTTGGGCGAAAAGGTTTGAGAACCCCCGGTTGAGACATTTGTTAGGTGGTGTAATATTTTTTAAAAATAGGATGGTAACATTTTAGAACTTTTATTTGGTGGTAACTTGACAACACAACCCTTTTTGGCTCTCAAAAAATTGTTTTTATTTTGTAACCAATCAAATCGCAGGAATCTGGCTTCCACGGATCGGCCATCTGTGGCTGATTTGGGTCATTCAATTTTCATCCAAGGGCTGTCCTTTGCTCAAACAAACACACACACCCACTCTTCCTGGCTGCTAACCCTAACCTGTCCAGATCGCCTCCAGCCGAACCCTAACCTCCACATCTCCTCCAGATCCTCCAGATCGCCTCCCCGTGCGCGGCCCGCATTAGTTCCCGTGCGCCGCCGATCTCCCCGACCGAGCCTCTAAACCGTAGAGCTCTCCTCCGCGTGCGCCGCCGCCACCCCTCGATCCTCGCTGCCACCACCTAACCTCCAGATCCCCATCACCTCCAGATCCCATCGCTGCGCTCCACCCACGCACATCCCACCCAGCACCGCCCGCCCCCACACACTTCCCTCCCGTTTCCCTCATTCTTCAGATCCACCGCCGCAAGCCCAGGAGGAGCTATGTGGCCGGTGCTTCCACCCGCTGATCGGAGGACAAGCTCCACCTCGACCCAACAGCCGCCGACGCCGTCTGGGAGGCAAAGAGGAGGCGGAGGTCCTACTCGTGGACACCAAGGCCGCGACCGGAGTAGGGAAACTCGCCGGTTGCCGGAACACTGCGGGAGGAGCATGTCAAGGGTAGAGGCGGCGACATGGCAGGGACCAGAGGCGACGGTGCGGACGCCGACCTAGGCACAAGAGGTTGGAGCGTGCTTCTCCACCAAAGCATGGATGGGATGGAGGTCGAGCTCGGTCTAGCGTCTCCGGTCTTGGCCATGGCGGGATGCTACAAATCAAGGACGGCATAGGTTTGAGTTGCAGCGGCTGCTCTGGATCCCAACCATGCTGCGGCACTTCCAGGTCGTGTCTCTCTCTTCTCCCTACCTTGCCCCTATCTCTCTCGGGTCCTCTATCAGCACCTCTATCTGCGGTCCCTAGAAATACAAAATAAGAGATTTGCATCCCCTGAAATAGGTAATCGGTGCTAATTGAAAGATTCAGACTCTTTCACTTCTTGAAACCTATAGTTTTAAACATGTTATACATGAGGGTACAGGTTTTCTATTACTATTGTGCTTAGTTTTTGTTCAGTTGTTTCTAGCACCAGTATTTCTTCATAAGAGAAGGCTAAGATCTTGGTTTGTTAGTTATCTTTCTGCCATTTAGAATGTTTCCTGTCTGCCTGTTTGGTCTGTAAATCAACTGCTAATGATATTTCCTTTCTTGCTGGTAAGTGATCATCCTTTTGTGGAATATTTGACTATGTACTTAAGATGGTTAATACATGTTGTTCTATAACTTGAGATATCCTCTAGAATAGTTTGCTTTGGTCCAACGGTTTGTTGTTTTCTACTACTGTATGTAGATGTGTGTTGATTTTATTGAACTGGGACTATAGATAGTAGTTAGTATTTTCAGGATGCATGGGTAATCTTCAGAGGTTGATATTTCAAGAACAAAATTACTGTTATTAGATCAAAATTACTGTTAGTATTGTCAAATTTTTTGTTAGTATTGTCAGGATGCATGCAGAATGTTGTTTTGTTAGATCAGATGCATGCGTGGATATTTTATTGAGTGAATCACTGGTGAACTACATGGGTAATGCTTATTTTATTGCATCATAGTCTTAGCATCTTGAAAATTTTTGTTGTTAGATGCTGCAATCTGCCGTCTTTTCTTCTGCAATCTATTATCTCTTTTTGTGCATCGTCGTAGATTCTTCATAAACTATTGCTAGATGGTTATTTAAAATCTTATTGTCATTTTTTTTGTTTGCATGTTCGAGCTCTGATTAATAGATGATCCCTGGCCGATAACAAGGAGTCGTGGACACCTTCATCGATCGCTTTGAAGAGCATGATGGGTCCAGTTCCACAGACCGAACCGCTCTTCATCTCTGGAGGTCCGGCATGTTTCCTGCTTGATTTCTTGTCCGTGCCTACTAGGCTTTGGATCTGTTGGTTAAATTATAGGGAGTTTTCCTTATAGGTTGCAAATTATGGTCACCAAAGAACCGGATGCACCTGCATGCTTTTGGTTCTCTAGCCTAAATGATGCAGATGCCTTATTCTCCCATGCATGAATACCTGTGTTTTATCACTATTATGTCTCTCATGCTGATTGGTAAACATAAAGTAGCTTGCAATTAAGTAACCGCAAATTTTTACTGTAGAAGTAAAGTTATAATAAGCTAATGTTGCAGTTTCTATTGTTAATGATTAAACTTGTGAAAGTTTCATGGTGGTTGCTAGTGATCTGTGTGTAACCTTAACCTGAACCCTTTTTTGTACTATGGAGTATTTCCTGAAAGTTGTTTTGTTGCATGCTTAACTTGTGGAGTAAACCTGTGGAGTATTTCCTGGAGCTTAATTTTCTTGCTGCTTCTCTTTTCGTGTACATGGACTATTTCCTGGAGCTTAATGTGTGCTAGTTTTCTCAAACTAATTTATCTTGAAGAATAAATCTAGAGAAGTTTCTATTTCTGCAGTTTTGGTGATTACTACTCTGTCAATTTTGGTGATGAAAACTGCACTTGAACAGGGTATGTTGTTGCATTACCACTGTTATAATTTTGGTGATTCAACTGCACTTGACTGAAACTCCACTTAACTGTATTTTTTTGCATTAACTTGGTTAATTCCTGATTGCCAAATTCAGGTCTGAGAGTATACTTGCATTGCTTTCTTGTGGAGGAGTATACCTGGAGGTGCTCTCTGGTGCCCTGGTGGATGCTCTGCCCCTGCTAGGTGGGGGTGAGCTCCCACTGGTTTATTCGGACGAGCTACTGGTGGGGGCAGGCTACCGGCGAGCTACTGGGGATCGATCCCGGCTGCCAGCGAGCTACTGGGGATCGATCCAGCAGACCCGTGCATTTCGAGGATCCATCCTAAATGGAGAGAGTACTTCTATGTGTAATAATATTGTTTTTGTGTGTCCTGTGAACCTAGCTCCACGTCATGGTGTTCTGGAATTCAAATGGTGTTGTCAAATATTTATAATTGTTTAGATTCTATCCTTTGTTTCATTGTATATCTACTGGGAAAATTAACTTATTTATATCTTTTAATTGGGCTACCGAAAGTAAAGAGGCCAAGGCCCTAAAAGTATTGCACTATTGAAAGGCTACTATTATATTGGACCAGTTCTGTAACAAGGCCTATGAAGCTGAGACCCATACAATTTGACCCATACAATTCTGAATAAAAGGCCAATAAAAGTAAAATGAATGGACGTAAAAAGGCCAAGGCCTAAAAAAAATCCATCCTAAAAAGGCCACGACTTAGAAGAAAAAAGGTTGAATTAATGGTCTTGGCCCATGTAAGCAACCAGAATGAATCGGGATGAATTTGCACTACGACGTTCTCGTTTTGTCATAATTTTGCCACATAGGATCGACCACGTAGGATCTGACCTGGCCTGGCTAGATACCCCTTGACGATATTGGATCGTCATAACGGTTATGACAATCCAATATCGTCATAGACGGTTATGACGGTTTCACAAAAAACGTCGTTGTATGCAATTACTGATGCTTAGTTTTTGACGATATGTTTTTCATCATAAGATCGTCATATATTGTAGACAATAACGATTCAGTGATGAAAATGGAGGGTCATATATCAGCAGATTCCTTGTAGTGAATGGAATATATCGAGATAGATTGGTAAGTTTAATAAATATTATTATCGAATGCTTCCTAGACTTGATTATGGAGGTGTTCAAAATTTCCTAGGTAAGTTTCTGAAGGAGTTCAGAATGGAACAAGATAAGAAAGAGGTTCTTACTTGTATGAAGCATTGAATTAGAATTAGTATTACAACTATGCTTAAAAATAAAGAAAGAGATGTGTGACATCTCATATGCCTCAGTCATAGGTTCTTCCATATAAACATATTGTATATTTGATGTAATTTGACCCAAGGATCTGGTTGAAGGAATATGTCTTGAAGTAATTCCGAAGTTAATCACTGGACCAGAGTTAAAATTCGTTCTTGAGAAGAAAAGTTAGGCACATAGTTACATGTCATGCACTAGGATCTACATAAAGATAAAAGTATATTTTGGCTAAAGAAGTTTGACTTCTCTAAGTGCGTTTCCGGAGTTTACATGAAAACAGTGAAGGTTAAATTAACTCAATGACCGCCATTGTAAACGAATAGAAACAATGTCTCACTCGCCAAAACAAATACTTCAACCCATTATGAGATAATGGAGGGAATGTCAAAATTAGGAAGACATTAATGATTTGCAAAATACATATTGATCTGGTAAAATAGAACAGGGACATGACGTTTCTCATGAACATCATGATCAATAAACGCATATGGGGGTATGGTTTATGATTAGTAAATGCCAGCTAGATAATTTGTACTCTAGTGCAAGTGGGAGACTGAAGGGAATATGCCCTAGAGGAAAATAATAAAAGGTTTATTATTATCATATCCCAATAAGTTCGTAATAGTTTCATATTGTGCTATAATTGTATCAAGTGGAAACATTGATACAAGTGTGATATGAAACATAAAGTCCCTAGTAGCCTCTATTGATACTATTCGTTGGGCAACTGATGATAAAGGTTTACTGATCATGAGTGATAGGGCTGGTTGACAACAATGTCATATCATTGGTGAATGATGTGATGGAGATTCCTCAAAGATTGCGACATGATAAAGTCACAAAATTCATTGTTGCAATAGTCAGAAACAAAGTCTCCTTCTCCTTAGACCATGAGACCATATCAAACCACTATCTCCCAAGGTTACTTTGATGGCACTTAACGTGACTCGGTGAAATGGTGATCATAATAGTGTCGCTGGGTATCTATAGGAAGAGTTTGAGGAGACTGCTTCAAGAGCGGGATTTGTTCACCTAGTTATGGGTAATATACATTTAGGCCGACTTGGTGAGATTACGTCCATAAATGCTGCAACATGTGACTATGTCACGGGGATGTAATATCGCGGTAACAAGTGATTTAAAAGATTATGGAGATTGATACGTCCAAAACATATCTACTTTCTCGAACACTTTGCTATTGTTTTTTTCTCTAAACTTGTGTGATTTGGATACAACTAACATGGATTGACGCTGTTTTCAGCAGAATTACCTTGGTGTCTTGTTTTTGTGCAGAAAATCAACTATCAGGAAAAATCCCGGAAAATATGCCAAAAACTATTTTTCACCGGAAGATCCACGGAGCCAGAAGGGGAGACAGAGAGGAGGCCTGGGGGCCAGACCCACCCTAGGCGCGGGCCCACCTAAACCCGCGCCTGGAGGGGGTGAGGCCCCCCAGGAAGCTCCTCAGCCTCCCTCTGCGCCTATAAGTTGCCTTTCGACCTAAAAACCGAGGGGGGTTCGATAGTTTTCCAGAAAGAGTTCCGCTCCGCTGCTGCCACCAGAAACCAAGATTCGGATCCAGAAACTCCGTTCTGGCACCCTGCCGGGACTGGGAATTTGGAGAGGATCATCGCCATCGTCATCACCAATGCATCTCCATCAACCACCGATGTTTCCCTCATCCATGAGTGAGTAATCCCCCGATGTAGGCTTGGGGATGGAAGGGATTGGATGAGTTCTATCATGTAATCGATTAAGATCTATTAGGGCATAGTGCCTTGATGTGGATATGCCGAGTGGGGTGTACCCAGCAGGACGTTTCCTATTGGCCCAAGCTGCCAGCGAGTGGGCCTGCAGGACGGCGACTGGATCAAGACCCAACAAGGAGCCAGGCGACTGGAAGCTGAAAGCCCAGAAGTGTAGCTAGTCCCAGCCGGATTAGGTCAAGCACCATCTGAATCCTTAACTAATTCGATTGTAGATCTGTAAACCCTAGCGAGGTAAGCCTATATAAACCTCCCTAGGGTACGCATAGAAGACACGTTCCATCATACACCCCCTGCGACTCGCCTCCTAGTCATCGAGCTTGTCCTTTGTACTCTGTCATCAATACAATCTAGCAGGAGTAGGTCTTTACCCTCCGGGAGGCCGAACGTAGGTAAACCCTTGTGTCTCTGCCCTCATCTCGCACCGTAGATGGCTGGTCACCCTTGCCCCTCGTTCTACTACTCGCCGCTGATTGCAGCATCTTCCGTGGCCATTCCCACGATAGTGGTGCCCATCGTGGTGCCTGGCTGGTCAGGTCGGTGTTCTGCGGCAAGATCGAATCTGCCCATCAACGAGACGATCGCCACCGACCGCATGATCGCGATCGGCGAGATCCTCCTGATCTTGCCGAGCAGCTACTGATGGGGATATGCCTACCGGGGTATACCCAGCAGGACGTTTCCGATTGGCCCAAGACCCGACGAGTGGGCCTGCAGAACGGCGAGTGGATCAAAGCCCAGCCAGGAGCTGAGCGACTGGAAGCTGAAGGCCCAGGCGAGTAGATAGGCCCAGTCGGACTAGGTTAAATGACTATTGAAGCTGTAACCGAATCGGTTGAGATATGTAAACCCTAGGGGAGGTAAGCCTATATAAACCTCCCTATAGGGCGAGTAGAGACACGTGCCCTCATACACCCAAGCGACTCGCCGCCTAGCCGCCGAGCTCGCCCATTGTAACACCTCCATAATACAATCTAGCAGGAGTAGGTCTTTATTCCGGGGCCAACCTGTAAAACCCCGTGTCTTTGCCCTCATCTCGCACCGCAGATGGTCGGACGCCTTGCCCTCGTTCTACTACTACTGCCGATTGCGGCATCCGCCATGACAATTCCCACGACGGTGGCGCCCACCTGGGCCCGGGTCCGGCCGGTGTTACGTGGCGAGATCCAATCGCCCATCAACGAGGCCGCCACCGTCAAGATGATAGCGATCGGCAAGATGCTCCGGATCTTGCCGAGCAGCTACGCCCCTGGCGCGTCACGCGACAGCGTGATCCCGCCTATCGCACGATCAGCCTCTTCGCCGGCCTCACCGACGCCATCGTCTCGGAGGACTCGGCTCGCATCCGCAGTCGCCGCCACGCGACCGGCTCTCCGAGAGCCGATCCGCACGATCCACCGCCGCCCGAGTACAACTCGCCCACGCAACGCGGGTTGGGAATTCAGCGGCCGCAGAGGATGCGGCCCTCACCGACGATGCCGATTCGGCGACCCCGGCGTCACTCGCCGGATCCATCACCGCGGCCTCATCCGCGGGCTCCATCGCCCAGGTCTCCAACGCGGGAGATTTCGAGGACCCCTCCATCCTCGGGATCTTCGAATTCGACTCCGGGTCAGAGAACTCCGCCGACCTCCGTGATGGAACCGGTCGCCACGCCGCGACCTACATGGCCACTGGCGTCGATCCGCCGGAGGATCCTTTCTCCACCCCAATCCCTCCTAACGCCACGGCAACGAAGGTCGAGGAACTCCGCCTGAAACTGGCGGAGGCGGTACGCAAAGAGCAAGCCGAGCACGAAAAATTTCGCCGAAAGGTGTGACGCATGAGCTGTCACGCTACCACCAGCAGCGGATCGTCACGCTGAACCCCACCGCTCAGGGCGCGCTCGAACCGACGACGAAACGACCGCCCACAGGTGGCCGCGCGTCGCGAGAACGCGCCACCAGGAGGAAGCGCCCGGCCCCCGCCAGGATCAACAACGAGGGGCGCCCCACCTCCACCCAACGGCACCCCTCCCAGGGACCAGCCGCGGATAGTAGTCTCCACACGGGAGCGAGACGCGAACGGTCTCCCACTGTTCTCCACCCCAATGGACAACCTCGTGGCAGGTCGAGGAGCAGCCGACACCATCACAGCCACCGGCGATGGCGCCCTACAGATCCAATACGTCAGGGCCCTGCTCGCAAAGGCCGTCGAGCAGCAAAAAGCGGGCGCCGACTCGGCAGGTCGAGTATACTCGTGTTCCTCGGGAAGCAGAGCGGCCTCCAGCGGCCGCCCAGCGGCGGCAAACACCCTCAACTGCCCGCCACCAGAGCCGCTGCAGCTCCAACACCGACCCGCGAACGCGGCACTCTCCACCAACGACCCCAGGCCGGCAACCAACCTTGTCGCCGCCAACGGGCAACCCATCGACGCCCGCACCCACATCATCAACAACCAAAGCTGGCGCGCACGCCAGCCCGACGACTTGCGGCACACCCTAACTAATCGCCGCGACGGCGAGCCTATGGGGTCGCTCAGTCGACTCGGACCAAGTGCTTCGGACCAATGATCCGAGGCGAGAAGTACCCGCCAAACTTCAAGGCGCCAAAAGAGATAGAAAAGTACGACTCCTCGAGGATCCCTCCGTCTGCTCGACACATACCGATGGCGATGGGATCGCGGGTCACACGACCTACTACGCCGCTACCTCCCGATGATGGAGGGACGTGAAGGCGTGGATCAACACTCTCCCCAGGATGATCGACTCGGGAGGAAATGCGCGACGCCGCCGTGCACTTCGAGTGATCCTACACCCGCCACCACCATTGAGGACCTGAACGGCAGTGCGTCCAGTGGACCCGCGAGTCGACCCGCAATCGGGTCCAACGGTGGCAAGAGCTTTGGTACAACGCGTCGGCATCCACCCGGACACCGCGATCCATTGCTTTAAGACCTCGTGCCGCTACGAGCCTCTAGTCGCCAAGCTCAAGCGACACTCCCGCACACTCTACAACAACCCCGACCTCCTCTAGATCGCCAAACGATACGCCGAGGAAGATCCGAACCAGAAACCGACGACGAGTCAGAGGTCAACGCCGCGACGGCGAACGACGGCGACGCCGAACCGACGCCATAGCCGCACTCACCGCAAGCGCCAGCGACGGGCGAAGTCGACTTCGCCGCTAACGCCGGCACGCAGCGCGAGCCCAAGAGCTACCGACGCGGCAACTACAAGAACAAGCCAAGGTTCGATCCCGCCCTCCTTAACCAACCATGTGCGTTCCATAGCAGGGAAGGAAGCCCGCAATGCACACCACCGCCGATCGCCACACCTCGTGGAAATCGAGAAGGCAAGCGCCGGAGGACCCGACAACGACTCCGCCAAACGGCGGAAAATTCGCAAAGTAGCCGCTCGCTCCACACCTTCACAGGCTTCAACGCAGCGCGAGAAGAAGGTCATCGCCCGCCGCCGCCACAATGCGGTGGCCCAATAGACGCCCCCAGTTCGAACTGGTCGGAGCCCATCACCGGAGCCGGCAAGACCACTCGCCGCGCATCGAGTACCGGACGGGTCGCCTTGGTGGTCAAGCCAAGGTTGGCGATCATCGCTCCCCAAGACACCGATGGCGGACGGCGGCTCCATCAACATCCTCTACCTTGACACCTTCAATTGCGGCTCCCCGCAATCGATGATCGAGACGACCCACACCATTCCACGGCATCGTCCCGGTCGGAAGGCGTACCGATCGGCAAGGTCACGCTGCGGTCACCTTCGCACCGCAAACTTCCGACCGAGCGGATCGTCTTCGAGCTGGTGCCCTTCGACAGCCTACCATCGTCTGGGCGCCAGGCGTTCTCTAAATTCATGGCAGCGCCCCACTACGCGTACAACGCGATGAAGCTCCCCGGGCCGTGCGGCGTCATCACCATCAACGGCGACCCCGACATGGCCGCCGAGTGCGAGGCCAAAGGAGCCGAGCTCGCCGACGCCGTCATCGCGGCGGAGACCAACCACGCCGACGAGCTCACCAAGTACGCGAGCGGGGTCAACAACGACGACCCTACCATACTCAAGAAGCCCAACTCAGAGGGCGCAGGAACCTCAACCTTTGAGGCCACGACAAGACACGCGACAAATGAGCTGGTACCAGCGACTCCAGACGGTGACGATCGGGACGGCATGAGCCCAGATAGGAAGGCGCTCATCGAAGTTCCTCCGTGAGAACAGGACATCTTCGCATGGAAACCCTCCGACATGCCCGGTGTCCCTAGGGAGCTCGGAGCACAAGCAAACGCCGACCCCAAAGTGCGACTCAGCGATCGGCGCAGCCCTTCAACGAAGAACGCCCGTCGAGCAATCGCCGAGGAAGTGCAGCGTTTACTCCTGCCGCTTCATCCGCCAATCAAGTACTCAAGTGGCTGCAAACCCACCCGTCGAGAAGAAAACGGACCGGAGAATGTGTATCGACTACACAAACCTGAGCGATGCTCGCCCAAAGGAGCAGTTCGTCCTCCCGCGGATCGACCAGATAATCGATTCAACCGCGGGCTCGGAGTCTCTATGTTTCCTCGACGCCTACTCTGGGTACAACCATATCAAAATGGCTGTCGAAGACGAGGAGAAGATGGCGTTCATCACGCCATTCGGAGCCTTCTGCTACACCGCCATGACCTTCGGCCTCAAGAACGCCGGGGCGACCTACCAGCGGTGCATGCAAGAATGCCTCGCGAGCCAAATTGGCCGCAACATCCACGTCTACATCGACGACGTGGTCGTGAAGTCCGCTCGCCAAGGCGACCTACTCACCGACCTGGCGGAAACTTTTGCCAACCTGCGAAGGTACAAGATAAAGCTCAACCCAGGCAAGTGCACCTTCGGTGTACCCGCCGGACAACTACTAGGGTACGTCTCTCCAAACGAGGGATCGAGGCGAACCCCACAAAGATCGACATGATCGCCCGGCTCGGCAAACCCGAGTGCTCGCTGACGCCCGTGGCTGGCGAGTAGCGGCCTGCCGCTTCATCCCCCGCCTGGGCGAAAAGGCGATGCCCCTATACCGCCTGATGCGCAAGAACCCCACCTTCCAGTGGGACAAGGAGGCGGACGACGCGCTCCGCGACCTCAAAAAGGTGCTACTCGCCGCACCACTACTCGCCGCCCCCGCCGACAAAGAACCCATGCTGGTTTACGCCGTCAAGGCCCGAGCGCCGTCAGCGTGATGATCGCCGAGCGACCGAGGAAGGAAAGGAGCGCCCGTTCAGCGCCGGTGTACTACATCGCGAGGTCCTCACCGAAGTCGCGCCCCGTACCGCAGTACCAAAAGCTAGTATACGGTCTTCGGGCTCAGCGGCGCCGCACTACTTGTGGAGCACCCGATCACGGTCTCCTCAGCACCACCGCAAGACATCATCCGAATCGCGAGGCGACCGGGCGAGTCGCCAAGGGCCGCCGAGATTGGCGCCCACAACATCAAATACGAGCCAAAGGCGATCAAGTCAGCACCGCAGACTTCATCGCCGATTGGGGGGAGGCCCAGCAGCCAGAGAAGCCGCCATACCTCCACTACTGGAGCCTGCCCTTCGACGGCTCCAAGAACGCAGACGGTGCAGGCGCAGGGATAGTGTTGACTTCACCAAAGGGCGACAAGCTCCGCTACATCCTCTGCCTCGACTTCACGCCCCGCACCAACAACATGGCTGAGTACGAGGCCCTACTCCACGGCATGCGAGCCGCCAAGGAGATGAACGTCAATCGCCTCCGCTGCTACGGAGACTCCGACCTTGTCGCGGGGCAAGTCGCCGCACCGCGACGCCAGATCCCTACCATGGCGGCGTACCGCCAAGCGGTGGACAAGTTGGGCGACCACTTCACCGGCTACTCTGTCGAGTGGATCGACAGGCGGAAAAACGAGGAGGCCGACGCCCTCTCTCGCATCGGGTCGGCTCGACTCGCACCACCCGCCGGCGTGTTCCTCGACACAATCTCCAAGCCATCAGTATCTCCCCCGAGGGAGATTGACATCGGAGTACCACTCCAACCAGAGGCAGCCTTGGTCGCACTCGCCACCGAGCCAGGCGACTGGACCAAGCCCTACATCGCCTACCTGGAAGTCGGCACCTTGCCAGCAGACGAGACAGACGCTCGAATGATCGCTCGTCGATGCAAGTCCTACACCATCATCAACGGCGAACTCCACAAGCGCAGCGTCACCGGCGTGTTCCAACGCTGCGTCCAACCGGCTGAAGGACGCAAAATCCTCCACGACATTCACTCAGGTGATCATGCCACCACGCCGCCGCTTCCTCGGTCGCCAAGGCTATGCGACACGGCTTCATCGCCCATCGCGACACGCCGACGCCGACATCGTCCAGCGATGCGCCGGTGCCGGCACGCCAATCGACGACGCATCGAGCTCGGCCAAAACAATCCCCATCACCGCCATTCGCTGTGGGCATGGACATGGTAGGCCCTTCAAGAAGGCCCCTCCGCTACACCCACCTGCTAGTCGCCACGACAAATTCACGAAGTGGGTGGAGGCCAGTCCGGAAATACGACGGAAGACCGCCACTAAATTTACGCGAGCTCATATATCGCCACGGTTCCCCAACAGCATCATCACGGACAACGGCACCAACTTCGCCAAGGAGCCATGGCTGAACTCTGCGAAGAGCACCATATCCGCTCGACCTCGTGTCACGCCCACGAATCCAACGGCCAGCGGAACGGGCCAACCAGCATCCTCCACGGCTGAAGCGCGACCTGGTACCACTCGAGCGCACCGTGCTGTCGAGGAGTTGCCCTCGTCATCCGGGGATCCGCACCTCACAACAGATCGACGGATTTACTCCTTCTTCATGGTCTATGGTGCAAGGGTCATGCCCACCGACCTCGAACACGACTCGCCATGAGTCGTCCACTATATGGAGGCTGCAAACGAGCTGGCCCGCCAAGATGGGGTCGACCATTTCGACGAAGCACGCGACCTCGCCGTCACGCACCGCCATCTACCGCAAGGACTCGCCTACCACAGCCGGCGGGTGAAAGCTCGCACCTTCCAGGAAGGCGACCTGGTGCTACGCCTCATCCAGGACAAGAAGTGCATGCACAAGCTTTCCCCGTGGAATGCCCATTCGCCATCGGGCGAGATTGCAATGACGCCTACTACCTCATCGACGTCCGTGGGGACGGCGAACTCGACGTCAAGCGACCATGGAATGTAAACCTCCTCCGGAAGTTCTACTCCTAGAACCCCACACATGTACTCTCCAGTCGCTATGAAATAAAAAGAAATGGTTACCGCAAATTGCGCCTACTCTCCATGACTCGTGCCACTCGCACTCGTAAAAACAGTGTTATGCTAAATGCAGAAGTCAACCTCTGGTACAGCGATCGGCACGGCTAAGTAGTGCGGTGTAAGAGCACTGAATCACTCCAGGTCTTGCATCGTCCACGAAAAATGCCAACCCTTAGCCCCACTGGAGTCGCCTAGCTCGACTGGTTCTACGAGCCAAGACAACTGCCCTCGCTTCTCGCAGCGACCTTGGTCCTCCGCATCCTCGGCATAGCGACTCGAACGGCTAAGTACCACGCTCGGGATCAAGACCGGTTAAATCGCGAGCGGCGTGGAAAACGCCAAGTAAGAGAGCATGCTCAGACTGCCACGCGATGACCCAACGGGCCACGCAGCGACGCGCCACACACCAACGCTAAATCCTCAACCACCCTCGAGTCGCGACTAGAACAACCAAGTACCACGCCGGGACTCGCCACCCGACCTCGTTCGCAAGGGAAAACGGTAAAGTATAGAGAACTCAAGGAGTCGCCTTGACATCGGCTCTCCGAGCTTCGGTAGTCGACCAAATCAACAAAACACATGATAACAACACACACATCATATACGAGGTAAACCCCACAAAGGGCGGACGCGCCGGGACTCGTCCAAAATCAATAAAAACACACAAACAAATATCAAAATAGACACGACGTCTCATTCAATCACATGTTGCATTGTTTCATGTTACAAAATATGCCCGTGGCGTAACTGCTGCTAACGCCACAAGGCAAACTACCCTACTCGCAGCTTCGATGATGACTCGCCAGCATCCCGGCGACTGTGGATAAACGCCGTGTACGGGTTGGATGGATACGTCGTCAGTTCACCCGCCATCGCCGCGCGAAAAGGCTGCTCGACCTTGAAGTCCCGATGCGGCGGCTCGGGTCGTTACGCGACAACCGCCTCTGGTACGCAGGAGGTCGCCCATTACCCGTAACACGCCCAGCACGCGGCACGTTCTGCAACTTGAGGACCTCGGACAGCTCCACCGCGCCCGACGATGGATACCCACTCGTCACATCGTCAATGTCGAAATCCTCGGGAAGTGGGCGAGTCCAAGGCTCGGTGCCGACGCCCACGCCAAACGCCGACCGCCATGAACTCAACGACCGGGCGCCTTCTCCAAGTACCTCCACACCTCAACGAGGTTGCTGGGAATCATCTCCGTGGGCGATATTTCTTGGAGGTAGGCACGGATGCACGTCGCCGACAACGTCGCCGAATCGACAAGCATGCTTACGCATCGCCTCGGCCGAAGCGAGCTCGCTTCTTCGCTATCAATGATGCGACTGCGAGTAGAAGACAATGATAAGTATGACGACACCACAAAAACCACAACTATTAGAAAGGGAGATGCACTCACCAAGCAACGGGCGAGTCCGTGATGAAGCATTGAAGCGACGTGGTCATCCCGAAGCCCAGCAATAAGGACTTCCGACACCTTGCGATCCTCTTCACGCCGCAATGGCGGCCTTAGCTCGCCCGTCCGAGCTCGCTTCTTCTCGCCTCGCAGTCAAGGCCGAGGTCGGCGATCCGCTGTTCGGCACCCAGCGATCGCCGCCACCAATTCACCGGGACAAGCTCGGCGAGCTTCCTGCCTTCGCAGCAATAGCTTGAAGTCCTTTGTTTGCCTCTGGGACGATGGCCAGCTCCTTCTCCACGCATTGTTCGCGCCAATCGGTCCGCCGACTCAAGCCGCACCGCACATCACCAAAAAGGGTTAGTCAAATCAAAATTCCTAAGTGCCCACCCGCTGAAATTCAGCGAGTGCGCACTCGGGGACTGGCGATCAAAAAATTCCTAAGTGCCCACCCGCTGAAATTCAGCGAGTGCGCACTCGGGGACTGGCGATCAAATTTTTTTTTTCCTAAGTGCCCACCCGCTGAAATTCAGCGAGTGCGCACTCGGGGACTGGATGCGACAAACAAAAGATGTGAAATTATAAGAATCAGGCCGTTGTAAAGCACCGACCCGATCCTCAGGGACTGGATGTACCTGGATGGCCGCACCGAGCATGCTGTGAAGTTGTACCGCGTCCACGGATGCGAGAAGTGCCGGCGTGTGCCCACGGCGTTGGTCGACTTCAGCGTCGGCGGTCCGAGGAGCATGGCTCGAGGGTGCAGGCCCACTCGCCGTGGCCGCCTTGGTCACGAAGCGCGGGAAGGTAGCAATAGAGGTACCTGCTCCGAGAGAGTTCGCCTCCGCCGTTCCAGGCAATGAGGCACCCTCCTTCGTAGACGCGGCTGCTTCCATCACGGGCCGCCGGTGCGACCGTATGTCGTCGAGATAGTGATGGTGTCGCCGCCTTGGCCTTCATCGCCATCCGCCGAGGCGGCGACCGTCCGCCTTCCTCTTGCGGGAAGGATCTTCCTCGCTAGCGGCGGAGGCACCTGGCTACACGGGTGGCCCATCCTCTTCAACCCGGTCCTGCGCATCAATCGAATCAACAAAAGCAATCGAAATAGTTATGGAAAGTAAGGAAAGGTGAGCGAACTCACTTGGTGACTGGGATGAAGCGCAGTCTGCACGGAGGCGGCGGTTTCTCCATTTCGGTGGCCCAGACGGCGAGTGAGCCCCAACTCCAGGACGTCGCGTGCCCAAGACACGGACAGCTTCTTCGTTGTTGAGGCCGCAGCTGGTGCCTCTGGAACATCCTCCGCCGGAGCCTCCTCGCGAGGCGAAGCCGCCGCAGCCGGGGCCTCCTTGCGAGGCGAAGCCGCCGCAGCCGGAGCCTCCCCCAGCCCAGAGACTGGGGCAAATGGTGGAGGCATTGAAGCCAGCGGCACTTCCACAGTCGCCACGTCCAGCACGGTTGTCGCTGGTGGCGCACCGTCGCGGGCTGGGCTGGGCCCGTCTGAGCTGCTCGCCGAGTGCGACGGCGAGGCCGACTTCGACGGCCTTGTCTTCTTTTTCGGGGGGGGGCCTCGCCTCCTTTTCCTTCCTCTTCTTCTTTGACGGGGTGGCTTGACGGCGCGAGGTGGTCTCTGGGAGCTCGTCGTCATCGTCGTGACGTTCGAGGCTTCTGCTTGCCTCGATCTCGCGCTGTCGTTCGCGAAGTCTTCGGACCAGCGGGCGACCTCCTCTTCGGAATCGTCCTCGTCGTCCTCGCGTTCTTAGTAGGCGGCGATTCTCCTATGTACCGGGCGACGGGCCCGAGCTCATCATCCGAGGTGGGAGCCACCTTCCACCACTTGGAATAGCCGCATGAATACAAACGGAATCGAATTACCGCGATCGCATTCATCGCGATCGCGAGCAAGGTAAAGAAATTACCGTTGAGCCGGACGCTCTTAAAGATAGGGGCGACCACCTGCGCATCCAGGTACACCGCCTGGGTAATCTTCTTCAACGCTGGGAGATAATCCTCCAGCTTCCACTCGTCGAGACAGGCCTTCGTCGAATCTCCCCGGCCCGTGTACTGGTACATGTAGTGGTCGCGGTGGGCGAGTGGAACGAGCCGACGCCCGAGCCAGTAATTGTACAAGTTTATCGTTTGAAGGCCCTTCTTTTTCAGACCACGGATGGTCTGGAGCATCTCGTCGACGACCATCCGCTGGTCGCCGGGGAGCTTGCCGACTTGGAGATTGCGCGGCTCGGAGCGATTAGCGGAGTACCGCGGGATCGCCACCTCGCCCTCCGGGGTCGCCTCGGCCACGTAGAACCACGACTTCTTCCAGTCGCTCGCTGCCTTGGCGGGTAGCATCAGATCGAAGAAGGAAGCTTTGGACTTGAGCTGAAACGTCAAGCCGCCCGCGGCCAGCATTGGGCCGCCTGCCTCCTCGCGGCTGATCCGTCCGTGGAACAGATCTTGCCACAAGGGGAAGTAGGGCCGGCAGCCCAAGTAGCATTCGCAGAACGCCACGAAGATGGCGAGCTGCTCGATGCTATGGGGACCCAGATCTGAAGGCTGGATCCCGTAGTAGGCGCAGAAGCGCCGGAAGAATAGGGACGTAGGAAACCCTAGCCCCCGCTCGAGATGACTGGTGAAACAGACGAATTCCCTCTCTCGCGGGTTTGGGGTCGTTTCTCCGGCTGCGGGGATACGCCAACAGCCGGCTCGCAGGATCCCGGCCTCCTCGAAGGAGGCCAGCTGTGCCCTTGTGCACTTGGACCTACCCCACGGCTCGGTGGAAAGGGCCATGGCCGAGATATTGGTTGGAGATCGGAGGATTTCGGGTCGGATCGCTGAGCGAAGGAAAGAAAATGCGCGACTCGGAAGAAGTGGTGAGGAGTTGGCTCACGATCGCCTTGCCATTCCCTTATATAGCGGATTTACCCGCCAAATCGTGGAGCCGTTACCACGCGGTGATTACGCCAAAGTTACCGTTGGATTACCTCAACGGCTAGTTTGACCACGCCCCGACGGTCCAACACCACTGCCCTCGCCGACCCAATCACTAAGATGTTTCCGACTCGACTCGGCCAAGGTCGCGACACGGATCATTGGTTGCCTCCTTTATACAGAGCCCGACGATTCGACCGGTGCCTACTGAAGTCGTATACTCGATCGCCAGAGCCACCTACGCCTAATCGATGACGGCCTCGGGGACTACTGATGGGGATATGCCTACCGGGGTATACCCAGCAGGACGTTTCCGATTGGCCCAAGACCCGGCGAGTGGGCCTGCAGAACGGCGAGTGGATCAAAGCCCACCAGAGCCGAGCGATGGAAGTCAAGGCCCAAAGTAGTAGATAGGCCCAGTCGGACTAGGTTAAATGACTATTGAAGCTGTAACCGAATCGGTTGAGATATGTAAACCCTAGGGGAGGTAAGCCTATATAAACCTCCCTATAGGGCGAGTAGAGACACGTGCCCTCATACACACAAGCGACTCGCCGCCTAGCCGCCGAGCTTGCCCATTGTAACACCTCCATAATACAATCTAGCAGGAGTAGGTCTTTACCCTCCGGGGGGGCGAACCTGGGTAAAACCCTGTGTCTTTACCCTCATCTCGCACCGCAGATGGCTGGCCGCCCTTGCCCCTCGTTCTACTACTCGCTGCCGATTGCAGCATCTGCCGTGACAATTCCCACGACAGCTACGTCCTGGTGGCACGCCCCGTAACACACAGCATGGTCATGCCGGTCGGCACGATCAGCCTCTTCGTCGTCTTCACCGACGTCATCGTCTCGGAGGACTCGGCTCGCATCCATGAGTCTCCACCACGCGATCGGCTCTCCGAGAGTCAGGTCCACACCATCCACCGCCTTGCCTCCGAATACGACTCGTCCAATAGCAACTTGGCTGAAACCATCATGGTCGCGAATGACGCGGCCCTCAATGACGATGCCAACTCGGCGACCCCGGCGTCAGTTGCCGGATCCATCCTCGCTGTGTCACCCGCTGGCTCCATCACCCAGGTCTCCAATGTGGGGGACTTCGAGGATCCCTCCATCCTTGGGATCTTCGACTCCGACTCCGGATCGGAGAACTCCGGCGACTTTCATGCCGGATCCGGTAGCTACGCCGTGACCTACATGGCGAGAGGCACGGACACCCCGCCGGACCCCTTCTCCACGCCGATCCCGCCGACTGCGATGGCAACGGAGGTAGAAGAACTCCGCCTGCGATTAGCAGACGCGGTCCGCAAAGAGCAGGCAGAGCGCGAAAAATTTCGCCTCGAGTAGGCAACAACGCAAGAACTCTCGCTCTACCACCAATTCCGCATCAGATCGTGTCTGAACCCCATCGTTTAGAGCGCGCCCTAAACTTCGACGACGGGAATGACCCGGCCCGCGCGGCCGGCCGTGTAATCTGCGAGAACGCGCCGCCGGGAGGAAGCACATGACCACCACCAGGCGCGTCAGCGAACGGTGCTCCCCCACCACCGTCCGGCTGCACGCCACCTCCAAACCAACCGCGGATCATGATCTCCACGCAGGAGCGGGACGCTAATGGCCTCCCGCTGTTTTCTACTCCGATGGACAACGTCATCGCGAGTCGCGCTGTGGTCGACAACATCAACGTGACCGGGGAAGGCGCCCTGCAGATCCAGTACACGAGGGCCCTACTCGCCAAGGCTGTCGAGCAACAAGTCACGGGAGTAGACTCGCAGGGACGCGTGTAGTCCCGCTCGTCAGGAAGCAGGGCGGCCTCGAGCGGACGGCGGAAACTCCATCAACATTCTTTACCTGGACATGTTCAAGCGACTGCAGCTCCCGCAGTCGATGATTGAGACGACCTACACCATCTTCCACGGCATCGTCCTCGGTCAGAAGGCATACCCGATCGGCAAGGTGACGCTGCCAATCACCTTCGGCACTCCAGCGAACTTCCGCACCGAGCGTATCGTCTTCGAGCTAGTGCCCTTCAACAGCGCCTACCACTGCGTCTTGGGGCGACAGGCGTTCGCCAAAGTCATGGTGGCGCCCCACTACGCGTACAACGCAATGAAGCTCCAAGAGCCGTGCGGCATCATTACCGTCCATGGCGACCCCGACATGGCCGCCCAGTGCAAGGCCAAAGGCGCCGAGCTCGCCGATGCCGTCATAGCGGCAGAACCAACCATGTAGAGGAGCTCACCAAGTACGCGAGCGGGGTCAACAATGACGACCCCACAATAATCAAGAAGCCCAACTCAGAGGGCGGCGGCTCCGCCGCCTTCGAGGCAATGATGCACACTCCCACCATCGAGCTGGTCCCAGGCGACTCCAGCCAGACAGTGATGATCAGGACGAGCATGAGCCCAGCATAGGAAGGCGCGCTCATCGAGTTCCTACGTGAGAATCGCGACATCTTCGCATGGAAGCCATCTGACATGCCTGGTGTCCCGAGGGAACTCGCTGAGCAAACTCAACACCGACCCCAAAGCACAACCCATCAAGCAGTCGCTGCGGCCCTTCAATGAAGAGCGCCGCCGAGGAATCGCCGAGGAGGTACAACGTCTACTCGCTGCAGGCTTCATTCGGCCAATCAAATACTCCAAGTGGCTGGCAAACCCAGTCCTGGTCGAGAAAAAAAAGGGACCTGGAGAATGTGTATTGACTACACAAACCTAAACAGCGCCTACCAAAAGGAGCAGTTCGTACTCTCGCGGATCAATCAAATCATCAACTTGACCGCAGGCTCGGAGTCGTTGTGTTTCCTCGACGCCTACTCTGGTTACAACTAGATCAAAATGGCAGTCGAGGAAGAGGAGAAGACGGCATTCATCACGTCATTCGGAGCCTTTTGCTACACCGCCATGACCTTCGGTCTCAAGAACGCCGGGGCAACCTACCAGATGTGCATGCAGGAGTGCCTTACGAGCCAAATTGTCCGCAACATCCACGTCTACATCGACGACGTGGTGGTGAAGTCCACTCGCCAGGGTGATCTACTCGCCGACCTGGCGGAAACCTTCGAAAACCTGCAGAGGTACAAGATAAAGCTAAACCCAGGAAAGTGCACCTTCGGTGTACCTACTAGAAAGTTGCTGGGGTACGTCATCTCCAAGCGAGGGATCGAGGCGAACCCCACCAAGATCAACATGATAGCCCGGCTCGGCAAACCCGAGTGCCTGCGCGACGTCCAAAAGTTGGCCAGGCGAGTCGCGGCTCTCAGTCGCTTCATCCCCCAGCTAGGCGAGGAGGCGATACCCCTCTACCGCCTAATGCGCAAGAACCCCATGTTCCAGTGGGACAAGGAGGCAGACGACGCGCTCCACGCTCTCAAGGAGGTGCTACTCGCGGCCCCGTTACTCGCCGCCCCCGTCGACAAGGAGTCCATGCTCGTCTACGTCGCGGCCTCCAAGCGAGTCGTCAGCGCCTTCATGGTCGTCGAACGACCAGAAGAGGGCAAGGAGCACCCGGTGCAGCGACTTGTATACTACATCAGCGAAGTCCTCACCGAGTTGCGCTAGCGCTACCCGCAGTACCAGAAATTGGTATATGCGGTCTTCATAGCCCAGCGGCGACTGCCGCACTACTTCCAGGAGCACCCAATCACAGTCGTCTCCTCAGCACCGTTGTAGGACATCATCCGCAACCGTGAAGCGATCGGGCGAGTCGCCAAGTGGGCCATCGAGATCGGAGTCCATAACATCAGGTACGAGCCATGCAAGGCAATCAAGTCGCAGGCTCTAGCAGACTTTCTCGCCGATTGGGAGGAGGCGCAGCAGCCAGAGAAACTTCCGTACCTCCACTACTGGTCCCTACACTTTGACGGCTCCAAGAATGCAGATGGTGCAGTGGCGGGGATTGTCCTCACATCTCCAAAGGGCGACAAACTACGCTATGTCTTGTACCTCGACTTCATGCCCTACACCAACAACATGACCGAGTACGAGGCGCTCCTCCACGGCATGCGAGCAGCCAAGGAAATGAACATCAATCGTCTGCGCTGCTACGGTGACTCCGACCTTGTCACCGGGCAAGTCGCCGGCACTTGCGATGTAGTCTCCCCCACCATGGCGGCATACCACCAAGCAGTGGACCAGCTAGGAGGCCACTTTGTCGGCTACTCCATCGAGTGGATCGATCGGCGCAAGAACGAGGAAGCTGATGCCCTCTCCCGCATTGGGTCGGCTTGCCTCTCGCCACCCGCTGGCGTCTTCCTCGACACCATCACCAAGCCTTCCGTCTCTCCACCGTGGGAGATCGACATCGGAATTCCGCTGCAACCAGAAGCAGCCCTGGTCGCCATGCTTGCCGAGCCAAGCGACTGGACCGCTCCATACGTCGCCTACATGGAGGGAGGGACCCTACCCGTTGACGAGACGGAGGTCCGGATGATAGTAGGCCACCGCAAATCCTTCTTCATCATCAATGGCGAACTCCACAAGCGCAGCGTGACCGGTGTGTTCCAACACCGCGTCCAACCCATAGAAGGTCGCAAGATCCTCCAGGACATCCATGATGGCGACTGCGGCCACCAAGCTGGCGCTTGGTCCCTCGTCGCCAAGGCCATGCGACACGGCTTCTACTAGCTCACCGCGCACGCCGACGCGGTCGACATTGTCCAACGTTGCGTCGGATGCCAGAAGTACGCCAACCAGACCCACGTCCCAAGCTCAGCACTTAAGACCATCCCCATCACCTGGCCATTCGCCGTGTGGGGCATGGACATGGTAGGCCCCTTCAAAAAGTCCCCCTTTGGCTTCACCCACCTCTTAGTCGCAGTCGACAAATTCACAAAGTGGGTGGAGGCCAAGCCAGTCCGCAAGTGTGACGGGAAGACCGCCACCAAGTTCCTACGCGACCTCATCCATCGCTACGGGTTCCCGCACAACATCATCACGGACAACGGCACCAACTTCGCCAAAGGAGCCATGGCCGAATTTTGCGAGGAGCACCACATACGACTCAACCTCGCCTCAGTCACCCACCAGGAGTCCAACGTCCAGGAGGAACACGCCAACCAGAGCATCCTCCATGGCCTGAAGCCGCGACTGCAAGTTCCACTCGAGCAAACTCCTGGGTGCTGGGTCGAAGAGCTACCATATGTCATCTAGGGCATCCACACCTCCGTCAACAGGTCGACATGATTCACCCCATTCTTCATGGTGTACGGTGCTGAGGCCGTCATGCCAACCGACCTTGAGCACGAATCGCCTCGGGTGGTCAACTACGCGGAGGCCGACAACGAGCTCACACGCCAGGACGGAGTCGACCAGCTCGACGAAGCACGCGACCTAGCTCGCTCCCGCACTGCCATCTACCAGCAAGGGCTTCGCCGCTACCACAGCCGGTGAGTACGGACTAGCACCTTCCAGGAAGGCGACTTGGTATTGCGTCTGATCCAGGACAAGAAGGGCATGCACAAGCTCTCTCCCCCTTGGGAGGGACCATTTGCCATCAGGCGAGTCCTAGCGCCTACTACCTCACCGACGTCCGAAGCGACGGAAAACTCGACGTCAAGAGGCCATGGAATGTAAACCTCCTACGGAAGTTCTACTCCTAGAACTCCAGACATGTACCCCCTACCCTCTATGAAATAAAGAAGATCGATTCACAGAAATTGTGTCCACTCTCCGTACCTTGTGCCATTCGCGCTCGTAATAACAGCACTATGCTACTCGCGGAAGTTAGCCCTTGGGTAAGCGACCGTCACGGCCAAGTAGTGCGGTACGAGGGCACCGAAAATTTCAGGCCTCGCATCGTCCAGGAAAAAAGCCAACCTGGAGCCCCATCGGAGTCGCCTCGCCTGACTGGCTTTCCGAGCCAAGACAACCGCATTCGCTTCCCACAACAACCCAGTCCTCCAAATCCTTGGTGTAGCGACTCGAACGGCTAAGTACCACGCTCGGGGACTGACACCAGTCGAAACTCGAGCGACTAGGGAAAACGCCAAGTATGAGAGCATGACCCGGACTCGCCACGCGACAGGTCCTACGAATCAGGTGGAGTGACACGCCAAAAACAACGGGCCCCGTCCTCACCTACCTCGGGCATGCGACTAGAACCGCCAAGTACCACGCTCGGGGACTCGGACACCCGACCCTGTTCGCGCCCGGGAAAACAGCCAAGTACATAGCACCCCTTGGAATCTCCATGCGACTGGCTTTCCAAGCCATGGCGAGTCGATCTTAACTTACTAACAGTTTAACCAACATACATATACATAAAAACGAGGTAAACCCCATAAAAGGGCGGACGCACTCGGGGACTCGCACAACCAAACAATCAAATCAAAAACATTGACAAAAGCATCCTTGCATTCCTTCAAGCAGCAAAATTTGTTCGCTTACAAGGGCAGTTACATGTCTATTCTAACTAACGCCAGTCAGCAAAATAGTCTACTCCATAGGCTTTGATGACGAGGCGCCACCACTCCTGTGACGGCGGATAAAGGGAACCCACGGGTTCGAAGGGTACGTCGTGAGTTCACCCACCATGGCCGCTCGGAATGGCTGCTCCATCTTGAAGCTGCGGTGCGCCGGCTCGGGGTCGTTCGGGGCGATGACCGTCTCCTTGTACGGAATAAGGTCACCCATCTCCCACACCCGGTTTGCGTACACCGCAGCCCGCTCGGTCAGCTTCAGCACTTCGGCGATCTCGACCACACCCGTCGACAAAGGGTACCCGCTCGTGACATCGTCGAGGTCGAAGTCGTCGGGGAAGTTCACGAGCCCAAGGCTCAGCACAGTCGCTGCACCACAATGAAAGGCTAACCGCGACATGAAGTCAACCACAGTCGGGGCCTTCTCTAGGTAGCGAAATCTCCTGAAGGTACGCCCGAATAAGGTCACTAATAGAGCGGTAGAGTCAACCAGCATGGTGACGCATTGCCGCGCGTCATACTATTGCGCCTCGTCGGCATCATAAGTAATCCTGCCTGCAACACACAAGCAGACAGTAAGGAAGGCTCCAGCAAAACAAATCGACCCGCACGCTCGGGGACTCGCCAAAAAACAAAGAACTCACCAATCGACGGGCGACAGCGCTCCATGATGAAATCTTGAAGGCCAGAGAGGTCATCTTGCAACCCGACAACGAGTGAATATGACATCTTCTGCTCCTCAGCAGCAGCAGCAACGGCTAACTTGGCCCTCTCATCCGCCGAGGTCACCTCTTCCTTTGCCTCCTTGAGCTCTCGCTCCAAGTCAGCGATTCGCCTCTCCGCGGAGCTCAATGATGATTACGCAGCAGTCAGTTCACTCGCCGGGATCATGCCCTGACAAGCTTTCTCCATCGCGGCCGCATGACCCTCTGCATCAACAAAACAATGAACACAAGGACAGAAAGCTTGGCGACCAATAATAAAGCACATCAACCACTCACCGGCAGTCACCCGAAGCCGCTCGTTCGTTCCTTGGACAACGAGGAGCTCTTTATCCATATGTTCCCGGGTGGCAAGTCGCTTTGCCGATTCGCGCTGCAAACCCTGCGCAACCATGAAGGGGTTAGCAAAGAAATTCCTAAGTGCCTAGCCGCTGAAATTCAGCGACTAGCCACTCGGGGACTAGACAGCGAAAAAATTTCTAAGTGCCTAGCCGCTAAAATTCAGCGACTAGCCACTCGGGGACTGGACAGCGAAAAAATTCCTAAGTGCCTAGCCGCTGAAATTCAGCGACTAGCCACTCGGGGACTGGACATCGAAATCAATAAGGATCCGGCCGCTGAAATTCAGCAATCAGATCCTCGGGGACTGGACATACCTGGATGGCGGCACCTAGCATGCTGTGAAGATCCATTGCATCCACCGACGGGAGCATGAACGGAGTGCGCCCGCGACGTTGCTCGACCGCCGCGCCGACGACCTCAGGCACCTGGCTCGATGGTGCTGATTCACTCGCTGCGGAGGCCTTCGCTACAAAGCGAGGGAACGTCGCTATTGCAGCCCCTCCACCACTCGAGGTCGGGCCCGTTGCCCCGACTGATGCCACGGGCTCCACCCGCTGCGACTCCACGTCCATCGTGGCCTTCGCGCCTGCATCTTCCAATCGGATCTTCGCTTGGGGCGACCGCCGGTTCATCCGAAATCATGACGACCTCGTCGCCCTTTGCTTTCTTTGCGCCTTCAATAGGCGCCTCGACCTCGTCGCGTTTCCTCTTCTTCGAAGGGTCGACTAGTGCCTCCACGGCACCCAACGGGACCTTGGCCACCGAAGGGTGACCTATTTTCTTCACCCTAGTCCTACAAAACAATGCTATCAGCAAACTCGCCAGTCGGATATGAATTGATTGGACAAACGAAAAAACTCAGGAATACTCACTTGGCGACTGGGATAAAACACAGGCCAGTACGAATGCTGGCCGGCTTTTCGAACTCCGGCCCCAGTTTTCGACTGAGGCCCGTCTCGAACACGCTCTGTGCCCAAGACACCGATGGCTTCTTCAAGGACGAGGCCGCGGCAGGAGGATCAGCGGCTATCACCGCGGGTGCTCCCCGCGGTGGCGAGGTCCCCACAGCTGGAGCAGCCTCGAGCCCGATGACTAAGACAAAGAGTGGCGCTAGCGACGCCAATGGCACCTCGCCTTCTACAACGGCCGCGTCGGCCACCGCGGTCGCATGCGCCGGTGCGTTGGCCCTAGCTTCCTCGGCCGCACTGGTAGCATCGGAGCTACTCACCGACCGAGGCGGTGACACCGGCTTAGTTGGCCTCTTCTTCTTTGGTGGTGGTGGTTTCTTCTTTGATGACGTGACCTCGCGCTGCGAGGTATGCTCGGGGAGCTCGTCATCATCCTCGTCGTGAGCCTCGAGGCTCTTGCTGGCCTCGAGCTCGTGTTGATGCTGCCCGCGGGTCTTGCGGACCATGGGTACGACGACTTCCATGGCCTCGTCACCACCATCGTCATCCTTCATCGTCATTTCCGCCCCCGTCACTTCTGACATCGCCCTTGTCGGGTGAAGACTCGATATCATCCTCTGCGGACTCGTTCGAGTTCTCGTCGTCTGCGGGTGGAAGCCAACCTTCCACCACTTGGAACAACTGCAACAACAAGATACGATTAGCACGAACCGCGACTGCAAAGTGCACAGGAAAGAAAAGACTTACAGTCGGAGCCTTGCGCTTTGCGGTGTAAGGGGCGACACCGGCCTTCGTGTCGAGATACTCCGCCTCGGTGATCTTCTTCAAGGCCAAGGTGTAATCATTGAGCCTCCACTCGGCATGGCAGGACTTCGTCAGGTCGTCCTTGCACATGTACTCATACAATAGTGGGCGCGACTGGCCAGAGGCACCAGGCGCCGCCCAAACCAGCAATTGTATAGATTAATGGTCTAGAGGCTTATACGTCCAAAACGTATCTACTTCTCGAACACTTTGCTATTGGTTCTTCTCTAAACTTGTGTGATTTGGATGCAACTAACACAGACTGACGCTATTTTCAGCAAAATTAACTTGGTGTCTTGTTTTTGTGCAGGAAATCAACTATTGGGGGAAATCCTGGAAAATATGCGAAAAATTATATTTCACCAAAAGATCCACGAAGCCAGAAGGGCAGACAGAGGGGAGGCCTGGGGGGCCAGACCCACCCTAGGCGGGGGCCCACTGACCCCGCGCCTGGGGAGGTTTGGCCACCCCAGGCAGCTCCTCGACCTCCCTCCGCGCCTATAAGTTGCCTTCTGACCTAAAAACAGAGGGGGGTTCGATAGTTTTCCAGAAAGAGTTCCGTTCTGCCGCCGCCATGAGAAACCAAGATTCAGATCCAGAAACTCCATTCTGGCACCCTGCCGGGATGGGGAATTTGGAGATGATCATCGCCATCGTCATCACCAACGCATCTCCATCAACCACCGATGTTTCCCTCATCCATGAGTGATTAATCCCCCGCTATAGGCTTGGGGATGGTAGGGATTGGATGAGTTCTATCATGTAATCGAATAAGATCTGTTAGGGCATAGTTCCTAGTATCTCTATTAGTGCTATTTGACTTTGTTGCAACTTTTTCTGCTTAATGCTTGTCACTAGGGCCCGAGTGCCATGATCTGAGATCTGAACTTATTATTGAATCATTATGATAGTATTGTTTGTGATCTTACCTGCAAGTTGTGTACACATATCATTGTCCGGATCCAAAATCCCCAAAGTGACAATAATTGGGACAACCGGAGGGGATGGCTGTGGTGTGAGGATCACATGTGTTCATGGAGTGTTAATGCTTTGCTCCGGTGCTCTATTAAAAGGAGCACCTTAATTGCCAGTAGTTCCCTAGAGGCCCCGTTGCCACGGGCTGGCTGGACAGAAGATGTTGTGCAAGTTCTCATTGCGAGCATGTATGACTATATTTGGAGCACATGCCTAGGATTGTTTAGTACTTGGATGCTTGCCATTATTTATCTGCAATGCCCTAGTTCTTTTAAGTTACATGTTTAGACTCGTTCATGCAACGCCCGTCCATACATCCCTATGCTTACCACACTCGAATCCTACTATTGTCGTTACTGTTACTATTGCTACTGTTTCACTATTGCTGTTATTGCTGCTGTTGCTTTGCTGTTGATACTACAAACTGTTGCTACTGATAAACTTCTGCGAGCAAGAACTATTTCCAGGTGCAGCTGAACTGACAACTTAGTTGTTAAGGCTTGCAAGTATTCTTTGGCTCCCCTTGTGTCGAATCAATAAATTGGGTAATACTACCCGCGAAGACTGTTGCGATCCCCTACACTTGTGGGTCATCAATACTATTTTCTGGCGCCGCTACCGGGGAGCAGAGCTTTATTTGTAAGTTCACTTGGATCTACTATTGTTCCCTGCTACTCCTTTCACCATGGGGAAGTCTCATGATGGAAAGTTACCTATTTTACCATCCACTACAAGAAGAGGTACAGTCCTAAACACCTCTGTTGCTCTTGATTCACCGTCGGTTATAAGTAAGCTTGTCACACCACCACCACATACTCATGCTACACACACCGTTACTACTGCTGAATCTGAAACTGCTTTTGATGCTCATGATGTTACTTCTGTTGTGCTTGATGCGAGTGGTTCATTAGGTACTTTTCTAGATGCTACTATGGCTAGTCTAGGAAATAATGAAACTCCTAGTGAAGACACTGTTACACTTGTTAGCTTACCTGCTAGTGAGAGTTATGATATTAATGATGGTTACATTGAGCTCACTGATGAATTTGTTGAAGAGTGCTGAAACACACATGGTACTAGTGCTATGAAGAGTCTCCTTGCTAGACATACTATTATGCCTAAGTTGTCCTATGATCCTAAGTTTGACACTTCTCCCATAGATATTAAAGATGAAGATTATAATTTCTCTCTTGATTTATCTTATTTAGATATTGTTGAGAAAGAACCTTTTGTGGTACTAAAAATGAGAGTGTTGTGCCTCATATGAATGATCTTTCTACTATGAGTTCTTTATTCTATGATGATTCTAAGATGCCCAAGTACTTTGTTATTAAGATCTTCCCTTTTTCACTAAAAGGACAAGATAGGGCTCGATTTAATATATTACCTCTTGGTTCCATTGATAGCCCTGATTGCTTGATTGTTTCTTTCTTCCATAAATATTTTCCTCCTCGTGCTAGACATGCTGCTTTGCAGAGAATTTTGGATTTTAAACAGGGAGAAGAAGAGAAATTGCCTGAGTCATGGAAAAGATTTTGTTCCTTGATTCATGCACATCCTAGATGTCCATTACCTAAAAATGAGCTTCTTGATATTTATTATAATGGACTAAATGATGATTCTAGGACCTACCTAGATAGCTTTGTTGATTGTGTTTTTAGGAAAAGGACTCCTACAGATGCTGAAGAATTAATGACCAAGATAAGCAAGAATTATGATGATTGGACTTCAACTGAGCTAAATACACCTAAGCCTATTACTCCTAAACCAGTTGTTCCTGAACCAGTTCCAACACCAACAACAAAGAAGAGGGGAGTTATTGCATTAAACGATGAAGTGATGAAGGAAGCTAAGAAGTGTCTAAAGGATAAAGGTCTTAGAGATGAAGGTGTGAAGAATCTACCTCCTATAGAAGAATTATGTAAGCCAATTCCCTGCTCATCTACTATTGAGGTACACTCTCTCCAACACTTTGATGAAGGTGATATGCCTTATGGTAAGCCTCCTGATCAATGAATAGAGGAACTTGACACATTTATTGTTAAACAAGGTAATTTTAATAAACAAGTTCACAATCATTTATTGGAAACACTTTCAAATGATATTAAAATGATTTGTAAACACTTTCAAATGGTTCAAACCCTACTTGATCAACTTGCTAATGTACAAAGGATATGCTAGTTAATGCTTCAGAAAATAAACATACTTATGGAATTAGAACTAGGAGTGGTATGGCTACTCAAGATCCTTTATATCCTGAAGGATACCCTAAAAGAATAGAGTAGTATTCCCAACAAGGTGAAGATAGTGGTAGTCCTCGTAAGAGGAAGAAAAAGAAACATAAGATAGTTGAGGAACCACTTGAACCTGCTGTAGATCCTAATAGTATATCTGCCTCTGATGTTGAAACTGAGAGTGGTAATGATAAAAATGAGTCTCCTGGTAAGGAGGAAGGTGAGGAAGAACCTGAGAAGCACACTAAGAACACTAGGTACATAAAGGAAGATTTTATTGCTAATAAACATGGTAAAGAGAGAGAACCTTGGGTGCAGAAACCTATGCCTTTTCCAGGTAAGAAACACAAGTCAAAGGAGGAAGAACAGTACAACAAGTTTTGTGAGTGGATGAAGCCTTTATTTCTGCAAATTCATTTGACTGATGCTATTAAATTTCCTCCTTATTCAAAGTACATGAATGATATTGTCTCTAATAAAAGGAAGATTCCTAATGAGGAAATTTATACTTTGCTTGCTAATTACTCCTTCAATGGTAAGGTTCCAAAGAAACTTGGTGATCCAGGTATACCAACTATTCCTTGCTCCATTAAGAATAATTATGTTAGAACTGCTTTATGTGATTTGGGAGCTGGAGTTAGTGTTATGCATTTTTCTCTCTATAAGAGACTCCAGCTAGAAAATTTGATACCAACTGATATATCTTTGCAAATGGTTGATAAGTCAACTACTATTCCTGTTGGTATATGTGAGGATGTTCCTGTTCAAGTTGCTCAGAATTGCATGGTCTTAACTGATTTTGTTGTGCTTGAAATGCCTGAAGATGATAATATGTCTATTATTCTTGGGAGACCTTTTCTTAATACTCCAGGTGCTGTCATCAGTTGCAATCAAGGAAAAGTAACATTCAATATTAATGACCAAGAGCACACTGTCTATTTCCCCAAGAAGGTTGTTAGAAGCTATTGCCTGAATTCCATTGAAAATATTGAGAGCATCAAGGTTGGAGAAATATATTGTCCCATTCCACAAGAAAATTTTGAAACTATTATGATTGGGACAATTACTATCAAGTACGAGGTAACATAATCACCTTGTGGAATGCAAAGTTTTGTTTCATATAAGATTGTTTTGGTAACAAGACTTGATCAACCTTGTTAACAAAAGGATTTTAATGAACAAAATAATGTTTCCACTATGGTTATACTTGCTTTCTTTTTCCTTTCTCCCTCCTAGTCGTTGCTTTAGCTTTAGTTTTGCTAGTTGTTTGATTGTTTGAGTTTCTTAGAGCTCCTGTAGTTTGGATTTTGGTTTGCTTTTGCTTCTTCGGAAAAATTGTTTCTGCAAGAAAATCAATTTTCATACCCTGAAAATTGGCCAAACATAAAGTTTCCCGAAAAATCCCAAAAAATCAAAATAAATTTTTCCTCAAAAAAAGGGCACGGAGGTACCAGAGGTGGCCCAGGGGTCCACCCCTAGGCCCCACACCCATGGTAGGCGCAACCTACCTAGTGGTGGCGCCTAGGGGGGCTCTGGCCCACCTGGGCCCTCCTGGTTGCCTTCTAAAAGCCACCTTCTTTCTCTCTCCCAAAAAAACACTGGAAAACTTGCTCAAGCTCGAGTTCTTGTTGTTCTTGCTTGCGATTTTCGATCTCCTTGTTCAGCCCATATCAAGTGCTAATTTTTGGAGGGTTTGCTCCTTGGTATGTGCCTCGTCCACTTGTCTAATTAGATTTATGATTGGTAGATTGTATCTTGAGTATTTTTCTATTGTAGGTGACAGGTTGTCTAAGCTTGCATGCTTTTTCTATGCTTAGAAACCTTGTTTTGATGCATGTGTAGTCCTCTATTAAGTTCCTATAGCAGTTACTCATCATTTATCAACTTAGAAATCACTTGGTTTGATGGTTGTTTAAAATTTCAGAATAGTGAAGCCATGGACCACCACACCTTTGGTGACATTTTTGAGAGTGATGCACCTAGAAGGGAAAGGCTTCCAAGGTCATCTACCGGTTATAGACCCTCATACAATGAGGATCTCATCACTCTGCGGTTTGGTGACAAGGGAGATGAAGGGATGCGCACCCCTCCACCTTTCCTTGTCAAACTTTCTTGCGAGCTGCTGGGATTCTTAATGATTTCACGGATTTGATTGAGAGGGATGGTCTAACAAGTTTCATGCAGGATGAGAGTGCACAATATGCTTTACTTACTAAAACATTTGTCGAGAGTTTCTCCTTTACCAATAGTTTGCTCAATCCTTCTGTATCTTTCAGACTTTATGGCAGGGCTCATTCTATGTCTCTGAAGAAATTTTGCAAGGCCCTGGAACTTGGTACAAATGGGTCATCAAAGAAGATTACAGCTCTTCCAGCTGATCTATTAGAGATTTACCAAGGAATAACCAATGATGATGACCGCAGAGCTCAACGAGGGAAGATAAATAATATTCAACTTCCAGTCATCAGGTACTTTACCTACTATCTTACCACCAGTGTTCTTGGTAGGGAGAACACTAGTAATATCCAACTATCAATTGGCCTTCTTAGTTGTTGCGCTCTGTGGTGAGGATAAGTATAATCTTGGTTCCCTCATTGCTCGTCGTTTAGCTACTAAGGGACCCATTTATGGGGGAATTATTGCTACTCATATTGCTGCTGCCTTGGACATTGTTATTGATCTACATGATACAGTTTTGGCTCCTCTGAGGCTTGATCTTGCTGCCATGAAGGCGCATCACTTTGTCACCTCTAGCTCTACTCTTGAGAACTTGGTTTATATAATGTCGTTTACTGACGGGGAAGAGAGAGAGGTCCCTCTACCCGAAACCACTTTGCTCAGTATTTCTCAAGGACCTTGGTCACGCACGAAGGGGGAGATGGATGACAAGTTGCGCTCTCTCAACTTCCACGGGAACTATCAGGAGGAAGCACCCGCATATGACCCCGCTATACACTACACAAGGGAGGCCTCAAGCTCGTACCAGGACGAGGGAGCTTCCTCGACATACTACGGAGGTGCATATACTTGGGAACCATGGGATTGAGCCCCACTTAGGCCAAAATCCTAAGCTTGGGGGGAGGTACACCTACATCACACTCATATATATATATATATATATATATATATATCATGTTCTGTCGGTTCTTTGTATATCCATTGTTTCGCTTTCTTTCTGGTTCTTGTTGCTTCTTTCTCAAAAACACAAAAATACCAAAATTATTTTTGTTGTTTCTCTTGGTTTGCTTCTTTGCTTTGGTTTTCCTTAAAAGAAAAATCCAAAAAGATTTTTCTTTGTTTGGTTTGCTTTGTTTTTGTTTGGTTTTTCTTTGTATGCTTGTTTCTAAAAAATTGAAAACACCAAAAATATTTGTTGTTCTTCTTTGGTTTTGTGATTTCATTGCAGGGTCCAGCCGTCCTCAGTGGTGAGGATAAGTATAATCTTGGTTCCCTCATTGCTCGTCGTTTAGCTACTAAGGGACCCATTTATGGGGGAATTATTGCTACTCATATTGCTGCTGCCTTGGACATTGTTGTTGATCTACATGATACAGTTTTGGCTCCTCTGAGGCTTGATCTTGCTGCCATGAAGGCGCATCACTTTGTCACCTCTAGCTCTACTCTTGAGAACTTGGTTTATATAATGTCGTTTACTGACGGGGAAGAGAGAGAGATCCCTCTACCCGAAACCACTTTGCTCAGTATTTCTCAAGGACCTTGGTCACGCACGAAGGGGGAGATGGATGACAAGTTGCGCTCTCTCAACTTCCACGGGAACTATCAGGAGGAAGCACCCGCATATGACCCCGCTATACACTACACAAGGGAGGCCTCAAGCTCGTACCAGGACGAGGGAGCTTCCTCGACATACTACGGAGGTGCATATACTTGGGAACCATGGGATTGAGCCCCACTTAGGCCAAAATCCTAAGCTTGGGGGGAGGTACACCTACATCACACTCATATATATATATATATATCATGTTCTGTCGGTTCTTTGTATATCCATTGTTTCGCTTTCTTTCTGGTTCTTGTTGCTTCTTTCTCAAAAACACAAAAATACCAAAATTATTTTTGTTGTTTCTCTTGGTTTGTTTCTTTGCTTTGGTTTTCCTTAAAAGAAAAATCCAAAAAGATTTTTCTTTGTTTGGTTTGCTTTGTTTTTGTTTGGTTTTTCTTTGTATGCTTGTTTCTAAAAAATTGAAAACACCAAAAATATTTGTTGTTCTTCTTTGGTTTTGTGATTTCTTTGCAGGGTCCAGCCGTCCTCAGTGGTGAGGATAAGTATAATCTTGGTTCCCTCATTGCTCGTCGTTTAGCTACTAAGGGACCCATTTATGGGGGAATTATTGCTACTCATATTGCTGCTGCCTTGGACATTGTTGTTGATCTACATGATACAGTTTTGGCTCCTCTAAGGCTTGATCTTGCTGCCATGAAGGCGCATCACTTTGTCACCTCTAGCTCTACTCTTGAGAACTTGGTTTATATAATGTCGTTTACTGACGGGGAAGAGAGAGAGATCCCTCTACCCGAAACCACTTTGCTCAGTATTTCTCAAGGACCTTGGTCACGCACGAAGGGGGAGATGGATGACAAGTTGCGCTCTCTCAACTTCCACGGGAACTATCAGGAGGAAGCACCCGCATATGACCCCGCTATACACTACACAAGGGAGGCCTCAAGCTCGTACCAGGACGAGGGAGCTTCCTCGACATACTACGGAGGTGCATATACTTGGGAACCATGGGATTGAGCCCCACTTAGGCCAAAATCCTAAGCTTGGGGGGAGGTACACCTACATCACACTCATATATATATATATATATATATATATCATGTTCTGTCGGTTCTTTGTATATCCATTGTTTCGCTTTCTTTCTGGTTCTTGTTGCTTCTTTCTCAAAAACACAAAAATACCAAAATTATTTTTGTTGTTTCTCTTGGTTTGTTTCTTTGCTTTGGTTTTCCTTAAAAGAAAAATCCAAAAAGATTTTTCTTTGTTTGGTTTGCTTTGTTTTTGTTTGGTTTTTCTTTGTATGCTTGTTTCGAAAAAATTGAAAACACCAAAAATATTTGTTGTTCTTCTTTGGTTTTGTGATTTCTTTGCAGGGTCCAGCCGTCCTCAGTGGATTTTGGTTTCATGTTAATATTCAAGTCACACAAGTGAAGGGTAATAATGAAGATTAAGACAACTCGAGGTGTGGTAAGAGGCTAGTAACGAACTCTATTTCTTTTTCATTTTTGTACATATACTCACATTGTGAGCATGCTTAGCCTGTTTGTGTAAAGTGTATGTCATTATGGATACTTAGTAGTTCTTGTTTGTCTATGATTAGCTCTAGCTTGCTAATAGTTTGTAGCATGTCATATGAATGTTTGCTTGCATTGTTTTATTCATACTTTGGTATGACATTGTGGTATCCTCCTCTGACTGTTCATGTGAATCGACTTGGCACATGCTCACGCATGCATATGACTAATCAATAGTTAGTAAGCCTCGATGATTTATTTTGCCTCAGAGTTCTTGTATCACTTTCATGCCATAATTAGTCATGTTTTGTTGCAAGCATGATTATGACGGTTATTGCTCTCTCGTTTGTCGCTCCCTCTCTATTGCTAGCCTTCACTTGCATTGAGTATGTGCTCTACTTGTGCTTACAACTCCCCAAAACCAATATTGCCAGCTGTGTCCACCATACCTACCTATTAGCATCATTTGCTACTTTAGTGCATATTTTATATATGCCGTGTTTTCTTCCAAAATAAAATGTTTGTCTGTTTTGAGAAAGTTAGTTAGTAAAGCTCTCACGAACTTGATGGCACACTTTATTCCTTGCGATTAATAATCTTGAACCATTGTGACTAGTCCATGAAAGTTATATGCTTGCTTATTATATGCTGGGAGTCAGCATAACCGTGTTATCATAGGGAACGCTTTCAACACCTGTTGGATATCTTATCCAGTTGATTTCTTGCTCTTTTGTTTATGGATGTCGACGATGTGAAATAAAAGAGGAAGTTCTTAGTTCATGCAGTTTATACATTGTGTTAGATAAACGCCTAGGCCGCTAGCCTAAGCCATGCTTCATCATGGTGGAAACTTGCAGCAACACTATAATGAGCATCTATGAAGCGTCCTCAATAAAAAAGCTATGCATATGGTAAATAAAAAGATTGCTGAGATGATCATTGTCTGCTTTCCTTGTCACTTTGGTTATGGGAAAGCTCCTATGCCATATGCAAGGGGTACCCCGTTGGCGGTTCTCAATGATATGCATGTATTTACAATGACAAGAACTTTCAGGTGACCAAAGTTGAGTAGCATGCGGAGCGACCCTCGTACTCAAGGGACTTGGTATTTTCAGCCTATGGTCTGTCAAGCATATGATTCAGAGTGGACCTCACTTTCACCTTAACCACATGAAAATGCCTATGATAGGGGCAATGAGAGCTTAAAGCTAACGAGTACCTTCCTTTCAACATTAGGAAGCCTTTCAAACCTTCACAAAACCGTTTTCACAACTCTGTTGAGTAACCACTTATTCTATGAGCACCTTCTTGAGAGCATAGTTGTCATTCTTGTGTTTGTTCCAAAACTTGGTTACTTTTGTCATGACTTTGATGCTTGTACCTCTGGTATCTTTACTTCTAGTCTTCATGTGAACTTCAGAGGTGCCTTGGCATTTATATTGTGCTCTTCAAACAAAGGCAAGAGAGATACCACTCTATCATACCTTATTATGAGCACTGCAATGTTGCTTATGTTTATGTTTCATGCTATTTATTATTATTGAGTTTGTTTCTCTTCATAGCTTGCAATTAATATTGAGTAGACTTAGTTGCATACACTTTATTATGAATTGTCTAAGCATCTACTCTTGTGATGAGAATATATACATCATATGAAGCAAAGTGTTCGTGAAAGTTCTTTTATCGCACTCAGTTTTCAACTGAATTGCTTGAGGACAAGCAATAAGCTAAGCTTGGGGGAGTTGATACGTCCAAAACGTATCTACTTTCTCAAACACTTTGCTATTGTTTCTTCTCTAAACTTGTGTGATTTGGATGCAACTAACATGGACTGACGTTGTTTTCAGCAGAATTACCTTGGTGTCTTGTTCTTGTGCAGAAAATCAACTATCACGAAAAATCCCGGAAAATATGCCAAAAATTATATTTCACCAGAAGATCCACGGGCGGAAGGGAGAGGGAGGCATGGGAGGGGGCGAGACCCACCCAGGTGGCCCTTGACCTCGCGCCTAGGGGAGGTTTCGCCACCCCAGGCCGCTCCTCGGCCTCCCTCCGCGCCTATAAGTTGCCTTCTGACCTAAAAATAGAGGGGGGTCGATAGTTTTCTAGAAAGAGTTCCGCTCCACCGCCGCCACGAGAAACCAAGATTCGGATCCAGAAACTCCATTCTGGCACCCTGTCGGGACGGGGAATTTGGAGAGGATCATCGCCATCGTCATCACCAACGCATCTCCATCAACCACCGATGTTTCCCTCATCCATGAGTGAGTAATCCCCCGTTGTAGGCTTGGGGATGGTAGGTATTGGATGAGTTCTATCATGTAATCGAATAAGATATGTTAGAGCATAGAGCATAGTATCTCTATTAGTGCTATTTGACTTTGTTGCAACTTATTGTGCTTAATGCTTGTCACTAGGGACCGAGTGCCATGATCTCAGATCTGAACTTATTATTGAATCATTATGATAGTATTGTTTTTGATCTTATCTGCAAGTTGTGTACACATATCATTGTCCGGATCCAAAGGCCCCAAAGTGACAATAATTGGGACAACCAGAGGGGATGGATGTGGTGTGAGGATCACATGTGTTCACGGACTGTTAATGCTTTGCTCCGGTGCTCTATTAAAAGGAGCACCTTAATTGCCAGTAGTTTCCTAGAGGCCCCGCTGCCACGGGCTGGCTGGACAGAAGATGTTGTGCAAATTCTCATTGCGGGCACGTATGACTATATTTGGAGTACATGCCTAGGATAGTTTAGTACTTGGATGCTTATTATTATTTATCTGCAATGCCCTAGGTCTTGAAGTTACATGTTTAGACTCGTCCATGCAACGCAAGTCCATCCATCCCTATGCCTACCGCACTCGAATCCTCTCATATCAATTCATTACTATTGCTCTTTCCTTTATTCTTTGTTGTTGTTGCTTTCTTTGTTACTCTTGATAAACTTCTGTGAGCAAGAACTATTTTCAGGTGCAGCTGAACTGACAACTCAGTTGTTAAGGCTTGCAAGTATTCTTTGTGTCCCCTTGTGTCGAATCAATAAATTGGGTAATACTAGCCACGAAGACTATTGCGATCCCCTATACTTGTGGGTCATCAAGACTATTTTCTGGCGCCGTTGCCAGGGATCATAGCTTTATTTGTAAGTTCACTTGGATCTATTATTTTTCACTGCTACTCCTTTCATCATGGGGAAGTCTCGTGATGGAAAGTTCCTTATTTTACCATCCAATACAAGAAGAGGTACAGTCCTAAACACCTCTGCTGCTCTTGATTCACCGTCTAAGTAAGCTTGTTACACCAACACCACATACACATGCTACACACACTGCTACTACTGCTGAGTCTGAAACTGCTTTTGATACTCATGATGTTACTTCTACTGTGCTTGATGCGAGTGGTTCATCAGGTCCTTTCTAGATGCTACTATGGCTAGTCTAGGAAATACCGAAACTCCTAGTGACGACACGGTTACACCTGTTAGCTCACCTGCTAGTGAGATTTATGATATTAATGATGGTTACATTGAGTTCACTGATGATTTTGTTGAAGAGTGCCGAAACATACGTGATACTAGTGCTATTAAGAGTCTCCTTGCTAGACGTACTATTATGCCTAAGATGTCCTCTGATCCTAAGTTTGTCACTTCTCCTATAGATATTAAAGATGAAGATTATGATTTCTCTCTTGATTTATCTTATTTAGATATTGTTGAGAAAAAACCTTTTTGTGGTAGTGATGTGGACATCCCATCTATTGATACAACCGTTGTACCTACAGCTACACACATATAAGGACCTATCACAAGGTCTCGTGCCAAACAACTTAACTATCAGGTACTTTCGTTTCTTGGAACTATTCCTCACATACATGAGAATATGATGATGCCTAAATCAGATGTATTTCTTACTCTTAGAAATGATGGACCAAGCATGGATGAGAGGGACAAGCATTGGAGCATGGCCATGCATGGAGATGGCAGCAAGCATGTGATGATCCAAGAGAAGGCCACGGATGAAGATTTCAGAACTTTGAGGCCACCTTAATGAAGAAAGAAGGCTTGGAAGAAATATTCAAGATTAATACTTCACAAATTCGTCCATAGATTAATATGGTACTGCGACACCTTTATTTTGGGCCAGGCCCATGTAATTTTCGCAGGATTTTTAATAGCCAGTTTTTAGAGTCCGTATTTGAGGGGAAAAGGACTTCTAGGGTTGGATTCGGCCTCCACTTCTATGGCTGGCCGGAAACCCACCTTTTCCTCCTTAAATACTCCCCGTAGCCGTCACCATAGACTCGGATTTTGTTTATACATTAAGTTAGCCATCATAGCAACTTCGCCAAGGCTCGAGCGTCGCAGAGGCCTCTTGTACTTTGCACCTATACAGGATCCCACCTTTTCAATAAAGCTTTCATCTTAATCCGCAATATCTTGATTGCAATATTAGTTCTTACTTGTTCTCGATTTCAGGTAGGAATTAAGACCCTCGCTGGTCAGGTTGATCGTGTTCCCGCAGGATCGGTAAACTCCAGGAGATTGGCCTAGCGATTGCATTGGCGCTCGTGCTCGCACGTGTAGTCGGATCGTCAAGCCCGAACTCCACCAAATCGACTATCACCATCTCATCGAAAGATCGGACACCTTTGCCCTATCAAGTGGTATCAGATTTCAGGTTGCTCGGTGAGATTTTACTATTTTCGTAGATTAGATCTGTTTTACTTATAACCCACAAAAAATCCAAAAACACAGTTAGAGTTTAAATCCATCCCATCGCCAATATACGCCTTGCATTATCTTTTCAGTTTTTGCATTATTGACTTTGTGTCTGCATCGTCGCGTCGAGTGACTGGTCTTAGTGTCTCATCCCTTAGAGTTTCGAGTTCTGATCACAATAGTCACCGCCACCCTCGCAGATCACCGCCACCATATTCTGCCACCATATTCCACCACCATACACCCAGCCACCATAAACCCTAAAACTCTGCCATCGCCTTCCTACCGTGACACGAATCCGATCCCCTTTCCTGTCGCGGCACGAGTCCGAGTTGGGTTATTGTTTCCTAGTTTTTCTTTTTACTTTCCTTCTTTGTTGTTTCCGTGTTGAGCTACAGTCCGTGTTGAGTTAGAAGTTCAGCCGTAAGTCCAGAAGGAGAACAAAAAAAAATTCTGGCTATACTGATTTTTGGCCCCGGGGATCACTTTTCTCCATTGGCCGTTATAGCGACATTTTTTTGGCGCCTGCGCGCTTACGGGAGCATAATACAAAATTTTCGAAAAAAAAATTTGGGGCTAACCTGTTTTTAGACTCCGTTGATCAGTTCTAGACACTCGCCATCATAGTGATTTTCAACATCTCGGTTCGCTTTTCAGGGTGCCATATCATCATACATTGCTTGTTGTGTCGCGTCGTGACATCGTTGGTGATCTAGGCTCGCGTCTCTAGTACGGTCAATCCTAGGACTAGCACAGTACCATCGTTGAGCATTCTTTCAACATTTGCATTGTTGTTTTGATAATTTCTAACCCCTTTGCTAAGCCTTCCTAGAGCTCCACAGATTTCTCCACGTGCGGTGTCTCGACTCCTGGTAATCGCCCGGTTCAATCTTTGGACCCACTGCTCCTCGCGGTTGCACATCGCCTTTTTCCTGTTGTTTGGTAAGAACTTGTAAGAGCTTTGTATATTGCTTGACGGATTACGCGTGCCTTCCACCATATTTCTGTAGTTATAGGCATATATACTTGTGCTCTTTAAAGGACTAACCATGATAGATACTTCGCGGAACCCTGCCACAATGACGAACCAAGAACTACATGCCCACTTCTCCGAGCTCTTGGTCCGTCACGCTGAAGATGTGGATGCACGACTAGAGGAGTTAGACACCAAGCTCACCAACGCCATGGACAAGATCGATGGACTCGAGAAATCCTTCAACGACAAGCTTGACGCTTGGTTCAAGGAGGTTTTGGACAGATTGCCGGCACCCGCTCCCGCACCCGCCCCATTGGCACCTCGGCATGGAGCACGGCGCATTCCGATCACGGGTCGTACTACTGGTTCGGATGTCGCCGCACCTCCGCCGGCTACCAGTGTAGCTGAGGCACCTCAGACTTCCACCGCGGCTGCTGCTGCGACATTGGGGACAGATGATGGGTACTACTATGAACCCGACAATGACGATCTGCTTGACGAGGAGGTTGAACAACCTCCACACCCTGCTGGTCGTCCCCAACATTACCACCGCAACGCTCGACCACCGGTACATGATGATGATCATATTGCAAAGATTAAATTAAATATTCCATCTTTTGAGGGTAAATATAATCCTGATGCATATCTTACATGGGAGATGGAAGTAGAACAACGTTTTGCATGTTTAAAAAATCCTGAAAATATGTGTGTTAGTGCTGCTACCTATGAATTTACTAAATTTGCTTCCCTTTGGTGGTCTGAGTATTGTCGTTTAAATCCTACTACTATTCCTCGTACTTGGACTACTTTAAAAACTGCTATGCGTGTTCGTTTTGTGCCTCCCACTTATCAACGTGATTTACTAAAAAAATCTGACACGTTTGGAATAAGGGAAAAATTCTATAGAAGAGTATTACCAGGAATTGCAAACGGGGATGGTTCGGTGTGGTCTTGTTGAATCTACTGAACAAATTCTTGCACGTTTCTTTGGTGGATTAAACAAGGACATTCAACACATATTAGACTATAAAGAATATAATTCCATCACTCGTTTGTTTCATCTTGCTTGCAAAGCTGAACGTGAAGTGCAGGATCGCCAAACACCATGGAGGAGGACTAACAATTCTGCAGATCGCACATCCACTTGGACATCCTGACAATCAGCGCCTCCTTCTCGTGATTCTCCACCAGCTACTACCACATCCAAGGCCACCACAAGATTTCCGTCAGCTGCTCCTCCACCATCATCCAATGCTCATGCTCATAGTGCATCTTCTGTGGCTTCCACGGGTAAAACAAAGGATATACAATGCCGCAAGTGCTGGGGTTTTGGTCATATTGAGAGACAGTGTACAACACAACATGTTATGATGGTGCGTGATGATGGTCAATATGATTCAGCAAGTGAATTTTATGAAGATACATTATCCCTTATTTCTGCTCGAGATGGAGACAATTGTGATTCTGATGAAGAGACAGAGGTAATGGGAGCTAAAGCTGCTGATCAATACAAGAGCTTAATTACACAACGTGTGTTGAGTGTGCAATTGAGCAAATCTGAGCAAGATCAACGCCACAACCTGTTCCAAACACGTGGTGTTGTCAAGGAAAGAGCTATAAGGATAATCATTGATGGAGGGAGTTGTAATAATCTGGCTAGTGTTGACATGGTAGAGAAGCTTGCACTTCCAACAAGACAACGCACACATTCATATTACATCCAATGGTTTGAGAGTTCTCGCAAGATAAAGGTAACACGAATGGTACGCGTGCATTTTACTATTGGTACATATTCTGATTTTGTTGATTGTGATGTTGTACCTATGCAATCTTGTTCTTTGTTACTTGGTAGACCATGGCAATTTGATAGAGAATCTGTTCATAATGGAAAAACTAATCACTATTCTCTTTTGCATGATGGAAAGAAAATTGGTCTAAAACCTATGACTCCCGAACAGATTTTAAAAGATGATCTTGATAGAGCTAGTAGAGCTAAAACTGAGGAGAAAAATAAGAGTGAGAATCAGATTGTTGTTGCAGATTTTGTACCACCAAAGAACACTAAATCTGATTCTAAACATGCTACTGAAATTCGTTTGAAGAGTCCATGTATGCTTGCAAATAAAATTGATATTGCTGAACTAGATGTAAACAATACTCAATGTTATGCAATTATCTGCAAAGAGGTTTTGTTTTCATTTGAGGATATGCCTCCTTCTTTGCCACCCGCTATTGCTAACCTTTTGCAGGAATATGAGGACGTCTTTCCCGCTAAGCTGCCACCATGACTACCTCCTATTAGAGGAATTGAGCACCAAATTGATCTAATTCCTGGTGCTATGTTTCCCAACCGTGCGCCATATAGAACCAATCCAGAGGAGACAAAGGGGATACAACGCCAAATTCAGGAACTACTTGACAGAGATCATATTCGCGAGTCCCTTAGCCCCTGTGCTGTTCCTATTATTTTGGTACCTAAGAAATATGGTTCTTCACGCATGTGTACTGATTGTAGATCTATCAATAATATTAATATTCGATATCGTCATCTTGTTCCACGTTATGACATGCTTGATGAATTGAGTGGCTCTACCATGTTTTCTAAACTTGATTTGCGTAGTGGTTACCACCAGATTCGTATGAAATTGGGAGATGAATGGAAAACAGCATTTAAAACTAAGTTCGGTTTGTATGAGTGGTTAGTGATGTCGTTTGGTTTAACTAATGCACCCAGCACTTTCATGAGATTAATGAACGAAGTTTTACGTGCTTTCATTGGACGTTTTGTGGTAGTCTACTTTGATGATATTCTGATTTATAGCAAATCTTTAGAGGATCATTTGGACCATTTACGTGATGTTTTCAATGCTTTATGTGATGCACGTTTGTTTGGTAATCTTGAGAAGTGCACCTTTTGCACCAATCAAGTTGCGTTTCTTGGCTATGTTGTTACATCACAGGGTATTGAAGTGGATCCAGCCAAGATTGAAGCTATTGAGAAATTGGCCGCAGCCCAAGACGGTCACACAAGTGAGGAGTTTTCTTGGCCTCGCTGGTTTTTATAGGCGCTTTGTCAAAGACTTTGGATCAATTTCCGCGCCGCTGAATGAACTTACCAAGAAGGATGTGCCCTTTGTTTGGGGCGATGCACAACAACAGGCCTTCGTCATATTGAAAGATAAGCTAACACATGCTCCCTTACTCCAACTTCCTGATTTTACTAAGACTTTTGAGCTTGAATGTGATGCTAGTGGAATTGGTTTGGGAGGTGTGTTATTACAAGAGGGAAAACCTGTTGCATATTTTAGTGAGAAATTGAGTGGGGCTAGTCTGAACTATTCTACTTATGATAAAGAATTATATGCGTTGGTTCGGACATTAGAAACTTGGCAACATTATCTATGGCCTAAAGAATTTGTTATACATTCTGATCATGAATCTTTGAAGCATATTCGTAGTCAAGCTAAGTTGAATCGTCGTCATGCAAAGTGGGTTGAATTTATTGAGTCTTTTTTATGTTATCAAACACAAAAAGGGTAAAGATAATATTATTGCTGATTCTTTGTCGCGCCGTTATACTTTGTTATCTCAACTTGACTTCAAAATATTTGGATTAGAAACTATTAAGGACCAATATGTGCATGATCCTGAATTTAGAGATGTGTTGCAGAATTGTAGAGATGGTAGAACATGGAACAAGTTCGTCTTCAATGATGGATTTGTGTTCCGTGCTAACAAACTATGTATTCCAGATAGTTATGTTCGTCTTTTGTTGTTACAGGAGGCGCATGGAGGAGGATTGATGGGACACTTTGGTGTCAAGAAAACAGAGGATGTTCTTGTTGCACACTTATTTTGGCCACGTATGCGTCGAGATGTTGAGAGATTTGTGGCACGCTGCACTACTTGTCAAAAAGCTAAGTCTCGCCTTAATCCACATGGTTTATATATGCCTCTTCCTGTTCCTAGTGTTCCTTGGGAGGATATTTCTATGGACTTTGTTTTGGGATTGTCACGTACACAGAAGGGGAGGGATGGTATTTTTGTTGTTGTGGATCGGTTTTCTAAGATGGCACACTTTATTCCTTGTCATAAAATGGATGATGCTGCGCATATTGCTGATTTTTTCTTTCGTGAAATTGTTCGTTTACATGGTGTGCCAAATACTATTGTTTCTAATCGTGATACTAAATTTCTTAGTCACTTTTGGAGATGTTTATGGGCTAAGTTGGGGACTAAATTGTTGTTTAGTACTACATGTCATCCCCAAAATGATGGACAAACTAAAGTAGTAAATAGAACTTTGTCTACTATGTTGCGGGCTATTTTAAAGAAGAACTTAAAATTGTGGGAAGAGTGTTTACCTCATATAGAATTTGCTTATAATCGTTTGCTGCATTCTACCATAAAGATGTGCCCGTTTGAGATCGTGTATGGTTTTGTTCCTCCTGCACCTATTGATTTATTGCCTTTACCTTCTTCGGTGCAAAATAATTTGGATGCTACACAACGCACTGAAATGATATTAAACTTGCATAAGACTACTAAAGATAACATAGAACACATGAATGCTAAGTATAAACTTGCTGGGGATAAAGGGAGAAAGCATGTTGTGTTTGATATTGGCGATCTTGTTTGGTTACATTTGCGTAAAGATCGTTTTCCTGATTTATGCAAGTCTAAGTTAATGTCGCGTGCTGCTGGTCCCTTTAAGGTGTTAGAGAAAATAAACGATAATGCATATAAACTTGAGTTGCCTGTAGACTTTGGTATGGTTTGTCCTACGTTTAACATTGCAGATTTGAAGCCTTACTTTGGTGAGGAAGATGAGATTCCGTCGAGGACGACTTCAATTCAAGAAAGGGAGCATGATGTCGACATCCCATCTATTGATACAACCGTTGTACCTACAGCTACACACATACAAGGACCTATCACAAGATCTCGTGCCAAACAACTTAACTATCAGGTACTTTCGTTTCTTGGAACTATTCCTCACATACATGAGAATATGATGCTTCCTAAATCAGATGTATTTCTTACTCTTAGGAATGATGGACCAAGCATGGATGAGAGGGACAAGCATTGGAGCATGGCCATGCATGGAGATGGCAGCAAGCATGTGATGATCCAAGAGAAGGCCACGAATGAAGATTTCAGAACTTTGAGGCCACCATAATGAAGAAAGAAGGCTTGGACGAAATATTCAAGATTAATACTTCACAAATTTGTCCATAGCTTAATATGGTGTTGTGACACCTTTATTTTGGTCCAGGCCCATCTAATTTTTGCAGGGTTTTAAATAGCCACTTTTTAGAGTCCGTATTTGAGGGGAAAAGGACTTCTAGGGTTGGATTCGGCCTCCACTTCTATGGCTGGCCGGAACCCCACATTTTCCTCCTTAAATACTCCCCATAGCCGTCACCATAGACTCGGATTTTTTTAGACATTAAGTTAGCCATCATAGCAACTTCGCCAAGGCTCGAGCGTCGCAGAGGCCTCTTGTACTTTGCACCTATACAGGATCCCACCTTTTCAATAAAGCTTTCATCTTAATCCGCAATATCTTGATTGCAATATTAGTTCTTACTTGTTCTCGATTTCAGGTAGGAATTAAGACCCTCACGGTCGGTGATCGTGTTCCATGGGATCGGTAACCTCCAGGAGATTGGCCTAGCGATTGCATTGGCGCTCGTGCTCGCACGTGTAGTCGGATCGTCAAGCCCGAACTCCACCAAATCGACTATCACCATCTCATCGAAAGATCGGAAACCTTTGCCCTATCAGGTACTGAAAATGAGAGTGTTGCGGCTCATATGACTGAGCTTTCTACTATGAGTGCTTTGTTCTTTGATGATTTTAAGATGCGCAAATACTTTGTTACTAAGATATTCCATTTTTCACTAAAAGGAGAAGCTAGGGCTTGGTTTAATAGATTACCTCTTGGTTCCATTGATAGCTATTATTGCTTGATTGCTTCTTTCTTCCAGGAATATTTTCCTCCCAGTGCTAGACATGCTGCTTTGCAGAAACTTTTTGATTTAAATAGGGAGAAGAAGAGAAATTGCCTGAGTCATGGAAAAGATTTTGTGCCTTGATTCATGCACATCATGGATGTCCATTACCTAAGAATGAGATTCTTGATATTTATTATAATGGACTAACTGATGATTCTAGGACCTACCTAGATAGCTTTGTTGATTGTGTTTTCAGGAAAAGAACTCCTACAGATGTTGAAGAATTAATGACCAAGATAAGCAAGAATTATGATGATTGGACTTCAGCTGAGTTGAATGCACATGAACCTATTACTCTTGAACCAGTTGTTCCTGAACCAGTTCCAACACCAACAACAAAGAAGAGGGGAGTTATTGCATTAAACGATGAAGTGATGAAGGAAGCTAAGAAGTGTCTAAAGGATAAAGGTCTTAGAGATGAAGGTGTGAAGAATCTACCTCCTATAGAAGAATTATGTAAGCCAATTCCCTGCTTATCTACTATTGAGGTACACTCTCTCCAACACTTTGATGAAGGTGATATGCCTTATGGTAAGCCTCCTGATCAATGTTTAGAGGAACTTGACACATTTAATGTTAAGCAAGGGTATTTTAATAAACAAGTTCCGAATCATTTGTTGGAAAACTCTAGAGCTATCCATGAGTTTAAAGATATTGTGGAAAGAACTTCTAATGATATTAAAATGCTTTGTAAACACTTTCAAATGGTTCAAACTCAACTTGATCAAATTGCTAAGGTACAAAAGGATATGCTAGTTAATGCTTGAGGAGATAAACATGCTTATGGAATTAGAACTAGGAGTGGTATGGCTACTCAAGATCCTTTATATCCTGAAGGATACCCTAAAAGAATAGAGTAGTATTCCCAACAAGGTGAAGATAGTGGTAGTCCTCGTAAGAGGAAGAAAAAGAAACATAAGATAGTTGAAGAACCACTTGAACCTGCTGTAGATCCTAATAGTATATCTGCCTCTGATGTTGAAACTGAGAGTGGTAATGATAAAAATGAGTCTCCTGGTAAGGAGGAAGGTGAGGAAAAACCTGAGAAGCACACTAAGAACACTAGGTACACAAAGGAAGATTTTATTTCTAATAAACATGGTAAAGAGAGAGAACCTTGGGTGTAGAAACCTATGCCTTTTCCAGGTAAGAAACACAAGTCAAAGGAGGAAGAACACTACAACAAGTTTTGTGAGTGGATGAAACCTTTATTCTTGCAAATTCCTTTGACTGATGCTATTAAGTTGCCTCCTTATTCAAAGTATATGAAGGATATTGTCTCTAATAAAAGGAAGATTCCTAATGAGGAGATTTCTACTGTGCTTGCTAATTACTCCTTCAATGGTAAGGTTCCAAAAAAACTTGGTGATCCAGATATACCAACTATTCCTTGCTCCATTAAGAATAATTATGTTAGAACTGCTTTATCTAATTTGGGAGCTGGAGTTAGTGTTATGCCTTTTTCTCTCTATAAGAGACTCCAGCTAGAAAAGTTGATACCAACTGATATAACTTTGAAAATTGTTGATAAGTCAACTACTATTCCTGTTGGTATATGTGAGGATGTTCCTGTTCCAGTTGCTCATAATTGCATTGGTCTTGACTGATTTTGTTGTGCTTGAAATGCCTGAAAATGATAATATGTCTATTATTCTTGGGAGACCTTTTCTTAATACTACAAGTGCTGTCATTAATTGTAATCAAGGAAAAGTAACATTCAATATTGATGACAAAGAGCATACTGTTTATTTCCCCAAAAAGGTTGTTAAGAGCTATTGCCTAAATTCCATTGAAAATATTGAGAGCATCAAGGTTGGAGAAATTTATTGTCCCATTCCACAAGAAAATTTTGAAACTATTATGATTGGGACCATTGCTATCAAGTATGAGGTAACATAATCACCTTGTGGAATGCAAAGTGTTGTTTCACATAAGATTGTTTTGGTAACAAGACTTGATCAACCTTGTTAAATAAGGATTTTAATGAACAAAACAATGTTTTCACTGTGGTTATACTTGCTCACTTTTATTTTTCTCCTTTCCAATCTTTGCTCTTCGTCGTGCCTAACTTAAAGGCGTTAAAGAAAAGTACTTGTTGGGAGATAACCTAAGAGTTTCCTTGAGTCTTGGAAGTTATTACTTCAGTAATGACCTCTCCTTATCCGTTTTGTTTGCTTTTTGTGCCAATAATGACCTCTAATGAGAGGGAAGTGAGATTTGGGGAGTTGCTGTCCCGAAACAGATTTCTGTCCTCCACCATAAAACTTCACGAGGAGTCTCTGTAAGTCAGATTGAGCTGAAAATTTACTAATAAATCCCCCAGTATGTTAGCTAACTTTCGAAAGTTCAGAAATTTTTTATTTGAGCAACAGAAGATGTTCGAAAAAATCGGTTTCTACATGCTGGTCTGTTTTGACAGATTTCTGCCATTATTTGCATTTGCTTCTTATTGATTCCTTTTTGAGTTCTCTTTTGGGGAATTGAGATTTTTTAAGGAGTTGCTATAGTAGCTTGTGATTTTAGTGAAAAGTTTTCTGTTCTAAAGCTAAGCCTAAGGGTCTATTATCTTTTGAATACACTAATGTTGCTAATGAAGATTGTGTGAAGTTTTATTTGAAGAAAAAAATTCAGGTGTAGAGAGAGGATGATGTAATGAGATGAATAATGGACAAAAGATCAAGCTTGGGGGGAGCCACCCCGTGTCACCCCAAGAAATATTCAAGAGGTACAAGCGTCAAAGCTTGGGGGTGCCCAAGGTATCCCCTTCTTCATCAATAAAAATCTCAGGTCTTTCTAGACACTTTGTTTTTATTGTTTCATGCATAGTTGTGTTGTTCTTGGAGCGTCTTAGTTTTTGTTTTTGGTTTTCTTTTTCTTTGTTTGTTTTTGCTTTGTTTTCTTGCTTTAAAAAAATCAAAAACACCAAATATTTGTTGTTCTTCTTTGTTTTTGTGAGTTATTTGCAGGGTTCAGCCGTCCTCAGTGGGTTTTGGTTTCATGTTATTATTCAAGTCACACAAGTGAAGAGCAATAATGAAGATTAAGACAACTCGAGGTGTGGTAAGAGGCTGGTAACGGACTCTATTTGTTTCATTTTTGTACATATACTCATCATTGTGAGCATGCTTAGCCTATTTGTGTAAGGTGTATGTCATTATGAATGCTTAGTAGTTCTTGCTTGTCTATGATTAGCTCCATCTTGCTAATAGTTTGTAGCATGTCATATGAATGTTTGCTTGCATTGTTTTATTCATACTTTGGTATGATATTGTGGTATCCTACTCTGACTGTTCATGTGAATCGACTTGGCACATGCTCACGCATGCATATGACTAATCAGTAGTCAGTAAGCCTCGATGATTTATTTTGTCTCAGAGTTCTTGTATCACTTTCCTGCCATAGTTAGTCATGTTTTGTTGCAAGCATAATTATGACAACTATTGCTCTCTCGTTTGTCGCTCTCTCTATTGCTATCCTTCACTTTCATTGAGTTTGTGCTCTACCTGTGCTTCCAAAATTCCCAAAACCAATATTGCCAGTTGTGTCCACCATACCTACCTATTAGCATCATCTGCTATTTCAGTGCATATTCCATATGCCGTGTTTTCTTCCAAAATAAAATATTTGTCTGTTTTGAGAAAGTTAGTTAGTAAAGCTCTCACGAACTTGATGGCACACTTTATTCCTTGCACTTAATAATTCTGAACCATTGTGACTAGTCCATGAAAGTTATATGATTGTCACGGGGAATGCTTTCAACACATGTTGGATATCTCATCCAGTTGATACTTTGCTCTTTTGTTTACGGATGTCGACGATGTGAAATAAAAGGGGAGGTTGTGAGTTCATGGAGTTTATACATTGTGTTAGAGAAATGCCTGGGCCGCTAGCCTAATCCATGCTTAATCATGGTGGAAACTTGCAGCATCACCATAATGAGCATCTATGAAGTGTCCTCAATAAAAATCTATGCATATGGTAAATAAAAAGATTGCTAAGATGCTCATTGTCTACTTGCCTTATCATTTTGGTTATGGGAAAGCTCCTGTACCATGTGCAAGGGGTACCCCATTGGCTGTTCTCGATGATATGCATGTATTTACAATGACAAGAACTTTCAGGTGACCAAAGTTGAGTAGCATGCGGAGCGACCCTCGTACTCAAGGGACTTGGGATTTCCAGTCTATGGTCTGTCAAGCATATGATTCAGAGTGTACCTCACTTTCACCTTAACCACATGAAGATGCCTATGATAGGGGCAATGAGAGCTCAAAGCTAATGAGTACCTTCCTTTTAGCATTGGGAAGCCTTTCAAACCTTCACAAAACTGTTTTCAGAACTTTGTTGAGTCACCACTTATTCTATGAGCACCTTCTTGAGAGCATAGTTTTCATTCTTGTGTTTGTTCCAAAATTTGGTTAATTATGTCATGACTTTGATGCTTGTATCTCTGATATCTTTATCTCTAGTCTTCATGTGAACTTCAGAGGTGCCTCGGCATTTATATTGTGCTCTTCAAACAAAGGCAAGCGAGATACCACTCTATCATATCTTATTATGAGCATTGCAATATTGCTTATGTTTATGTTTCATGCTACTTACTATTATTGAGTTAGTTTCTCTTCATAGCTTGCAATGACCATTTAGTAGACTTAGTGGCATGCTTCTTATTATGAATTGTCTAAGCATCTACTCCTGTGTTGAGAATATATACATCATATGAAGCAAAGTGTTCGTGAAAGTTCTTTTATCGCACTTAGTTTTCAACTGAATTTCTTGAGGACAAGCAATAAGCTAAGCTTGGGGGGAGTTTATACGTCCAAAACGTATCTACTTTCTCTAACACTTTGCTATTGTTTCCTCTCTAAACTTGTGTGATTTGGATACAACTAACACGGACTGAAGCTGTTTTCAGCAGAATTACCTTGGTGTCTTGTTTTTGTGCAGAAAATCAAATATTAGGAAAAATCCCGAAAAATATGTGATACGTCCAAAACGTATCTACTTTCTCGAACACTTTGCTATTGTTTCTTCTCTAAACTTGTGTGATTTGGATACAACTAACACGGACTGACGCTGTTTTCAGCAGAATTACCTTGGTGTCTTGTTTTTGTGCAGAAATGAACTATCAGGAAAAATTCCGGAAAATATGCCAAAAACTATTTCTCACCAGAAGATCCACGGAGCCATAAGGGGAGACAGAGGGGAGGCCTGGGGGGCCAGACCCACCCTAGGCTCGGGCCCACTGACCCCACGACTGGGGGAGGTCTGCCACCCTAGGCATCTCCTCGGCCTCCCTCCGTGCCTATAAGTTGCCTTCTGACCTAAAAACAGAGGGGGGTTCGATAGTTTTCTAGAAAGAGTTCCGCTCCACATCCGCCACGAGAAACCAAGATTCGGATCCAGAAACTTCGTTTTGGCACCCTGCCGGGACGGGGAATTTGGAGAGGATCATCGCCATCATCATCACCAACGCATCTCCATCAACCACCGATGTTTCCCTCATCCATGAGTGAGTATTCCCCGCTGTAGGCTTGGGGATGGTAGGGATTGGATGAGTTCTATCATGTAATCGAATAAGATCTATTAGGGCATAGTGCCTAGTATCTCTATTAGTGTTATTTGACTTTGTTGCAACTTGTTGTGCTTAATGCTTCTCACTAGGGCCCAAGTGCCATGATCTCAAATCTGAACTTATTATTGAATCATTATGATAGTATTGTTTGTGATCTTACCTGCAAGTTGTGTACAAATATCATTGTTCGTATCCAAAGGCCCCAAAGTGACAATAATTGGGATAACCGGAGGGGAAAGCTGTGGTGTGAGGATCACATGTGTTCACGGAGTGTTAATGCTTTGCTCTGGTGCTCTATTAAAAGGAGCACCTTAATTGCCAGTATTTCCCTAGAGGCCCTGCTGCCACGGGCTGGCTGGAGAGAAGATGTTATGCAAGTTCTCATTGCGAGCACGTATGACTATATTTGGAGCACATGCCTAGGATTGTTTAGTTCTTGGAAGCTTGTTATTATTTATCTACAATGCCCTAGTTCTTACATGTTTAGACTCGTCCATGCAACGCCCATCCATCCATCCCTATGCCTACCGCACTCGAATCCTACTGTTACCATTACTGTTACTATTGCTACTGTTTCATTGTTGTTGTTACTGCTGTTGTTCCTACTACAAACTGTTGCTACTAATAAACTTATGTGAGCAAGAATTATTTCCAGGTGCAGCTGAACTGACAACTCAGATGTTAAGGCTTGCAAGTATTATTTGGCTCCCATTGTGTCGAATCAATAAATTGGGTAATACTACCCGCGAAGACTGTTGCGATCCCCTACACTTGTGGGTCATCAATATGCCAAAAACTATTTTTCACCAGAAGATCCACGGAGCCAAAAGGGGAGATATAAAGGAGGCCTGGGGGGCCAGACCCACCCTAGGCACGGGCCCACCTGACCCCGCGCCTGGAAGGGGTGAGGCCACCCCAGGCAGCTCCTAAGCCTCCCTCTGCGCCTATAAGTTGCCTTTTGACCTAAAAACCAAGGGTGGTTTGATTGTTTTCTAAAAAGAGTTCTGCTCCCCCGCCGCCACCAGAAACCAAGATTCAGATCCAGAAACTACGTTCTAGCACCGTACCGGGACGAGGAATTTGGAGAGGATCATCGCCATTGTCATCACCAATGCATCTCCATCAACCATCGATGTTTCCCTCATCCATGAGTGAGTAATCCCCCGCTGTAGGCTTGGGGATGGTAGGGATTGGATGATTTCTATCATGTAATAGATTAAGATCTGTTAGGGCATAGTGCCTAGTATCTCTATTAGTGCTATTTGACTTTGTTGCAACTTGTTGTGCTTAATGCTTGTCACTAGGGCCCGAGTGCCATGATCTCAGATCTGAACTTATTATTGAATCATTATGATAGTATTGTTTGTGATCTTATCTGCAAGTTGTGTACACATATCATTGTCCGGATCCAAAGGCCCCAAAGTGACAATAATTGGGACAACCGGAGGGGATGGCTGTGGTGTGAGGATCACATGTGTTCACGGAATGTTAATGCTTTGCTCTCGTGCTCTATTAAAAGGAGCACCTTAATTTCCAGTAGTTCCCTAGAGGCCCCGCTGCCACGGGCTGGCTGGACAGACAATGTTGTGCAAGTTCTCATTGCGAGCACGTATGACTATATTTGGAGTACATGCCTAGGATTGTTTAATACTTGGATGCTTATTATTATTTATCTGCAATTCCCTAGGTCTTGAAGTTACATGTTTAGACTCGTCCATGCAACGCCCATCCATCCATCCCTACGCCTACCGCACTCGAATCCTACTGTTACCGTTACTATTACTATTGCTCTTGTTTCACTGTTGTTGTTGATGTTGCTTTGCTGTTGCTACTACAAACTGTTGCTACTGATAAACTTCTGTGAGCGAGAACTATTTCCAGGTGCAGCTGAACTGACAACTCAGTTGTTAAGGCTTGAAAATATTCTTTGGCTCCCCTTGTGTCGAACCAATAAATTGGGTAATACTACCCAAGAAGACTGTTGCGATCCCCTATACTTGTGGGTCATCAGAGATAATTAATAATTGGATCTTGGACAAGTAGTATCAAAGAAACAAAGGGAATTGGATTTGATGTTTACGGTTCAAACGACATCGTCAATCTGTAATGCACATCGGGTCATTATGGGCATCCCTGTCCCGTTGTTGATTGATACATCGTAAGCATATCTATAGTTTTTGATGTTCCATGATTGTTTAGTATCAACTTTGCTATGCTTTTTCTACACTTTGAGGTATTTTTTTACATTTTCTGGGACTAACCTATTAACAAGATGCCGCAATGCCAGTTGCCTGTTTTTTGCTGTTTTTGGTTTCAGAAAAGCTAGTAAGGAAATATTCTCGGAATTGGACGGGACAAAATCCAGAGTAAATATTTCACCAAGACGAACACAGAGACCGAAGGGCAACCGGAGGAGGTCCACGAGGCCGCCACACCCTAGGGTGGCGCGGGCCCACACTAGGTCATGCCGCCACCAGGTGTGGTCGCCTCGTGTGCCTCCTGCCTTGCCTCTTCGCCTATATAAGCCCCCTGATGCCAAAACCCTAAAGACGCGATCAGATCTCCATGAAACAGTTTGTAGCCGCCGCCACCATCGTCCCTAGATCAGGGGGATCTGAAGCTCTTCCCGGCACCCTGCCAGAGGGGAGATATCATCCCGGATGCTTTGTTCATCACCATGCCATCCTCCGGTATGATGCGTGAGTAGTTCACTTTTGGACTATGGGTCCATATAGTATCTAGATGGTTGTTTATCCTCCTTTGTGCTATCATGTTTAGATATTGTGAGCTTCGTTCATGATCAAGATCATCTATTTGTAATCATACATGATGTGTTTGCGGGGATTCAGTGGATATTGAGATACTATGTCAGATTTATTATTGATTCTATCATGTCTTATTGATTATTGATTCTATCATGTCTGTGTTGTTTGAGATCTTGCATGCTCTCTGTTTCTAGTAGCTATCTTGGCCAAGTAGATGCTAGTGACTCCAATAGGGAGTATTTATGCTCGATAGTGGGTTCATGCCTCTATTGAATCTGGGGAAGTGACAGAAATCTCTAAGGTTGTAGATGTGGTGTTGCCACTAGGGAGAAAACACCAATATTTTGTTCATGGAACAATTGTATTGTTTACTTTACACACATTGCTTAATGCAGTTATCCGTTGCTTGCAACTTAATACTGGAGGGGGTTCGGATGATAACCTGAAGGTGGATTACTAGTCATAGATGCAGTTGGATGGTGGTCTATGTATATTGTTGTAATGCCCAATAAAATCTCATAGGATCATGAATGTCTAGTATTTTTATTGTTATGCCTTGCTCATTTCCTGTCAATTGCCCTGCTGTAATTTGTTTACCCAACATGTTATGTTATTTATCTTAAGGAGAACACCTCTAGTGAACTGTGGACTCTGGTACAATCTTTACAATGGTTACATCATTTACCTTTTACTTTCTGCAAGCAACCATTACCTTTCACACTATACGTTTAATCCTTTATTTTCAACAAACCAGTGAGATTGACAACCTCACTGTAAGTTGGGGCAAAGTCTTGAGTTTGTGTTGTGCAGGATTCCAAGTTGTTAGCAACACATTGGAGTTGTTTCCTTGCTCCTACTGGTTCGATAACCTTGGTTTCATAACTGAGGGAAAACTTGTTGTCGTGCTCATCATACCTTCCTCTTGAGGTCTCCCAACGACGCTCTACTATTGAGCCACGTCAAGGATTTTTCTGGCCCCTTTGCCGGGGAGTTAAGGATAGCTTCACAAGGGGAGTCCTTCACAACCATTCTCTTTACTTTTTTTTTGTTTTTCTTTGTTTTGTTTGCTTCTTTTTATCAAAAATTACAAAAAAAAATAGTTTCGCTTGGTTTTCTTTTTATTATCAAAAACACAAAAAAAACTAGTTCTTCCTATAGTTGTCACCTTGCTCTAGCTCACCTTGTTAATCCCTAAGTTCACCCTGAAAGACCTTTCAATAGGTAGTGGCTCTATAATTGGGAAAGAAAATATTGAAGAATTCTTTAATCATATTAGAAAACATGAGGATATTGAGGATAGATCCTTAGCAGAACTTGCTCATAATTATGAAATTGCTACAGCTTCTTTAGTTCACATGTTGGAGGCTAGGTTTGTTAACCTTAACCCCATGATGCAAATAATGTTTCTAAAACTTAAGGAAGTTGAGGATACTGAAAAGAGAGATTTTATTCTGGAAACTTTGCTAAAGGAGTTCAATGATGTTGCTAAAGAAGCCAAAAAGGTATTTGATCATTTTAATATGCTAGGCTCATGTGTAAATGTTATGGGTACATTAGAAAAGTTGGATAAAACCAAACCCAATGGAGAGGAAATTAAAATACCCATACCTATTAAACTTGTAGGAATGCATGAATCCTTAGAAAAGAATTTTGATTGGATTGTTCCTGAAAACCCGTTTGATGAAAGTAGTGAAACCAAGAGTGTTGAGAGAGGATCCTCTACTACTCATTTGGATGAAATACCTTTTCCTATTTGAAGAAATTTCGAGTATTGATGTTAATGCTTCTTCTTTTGAAAATACTTGATTCTTGCTTCTTGTGTCTAACTTAAAGGCGTTAAAGAAAAGTACTTCTTGGAAGATAACCTAATAGTTTTCTTGAGGCTTGGAAGTTATTACTTCTGTAATAACCTCTCTTTATCCTTTTTATTTGATTTTTGTACCAAGAATAACCTCTAATGAGAGAGAAGTAAGATTTGGGGAAGTTGTTGTCCTGAAACAGATTTTTGTGCTTCACTTAAAAAATCTTGAAAAACCTCTGTATGTCGGATTGAGCTGTAATTTTCTAGGTAAATCCTCCAGGTTGTTATCTAAATTTTTTTAGTTCAACACTTTTTTATTTGAGTAACAGAAGGTCTTCTAAAAAATCGTTTTTTACCTGCTGGTCTGTTTTGACAGATTTCTGCCATTATTTGCATTTGCCTCTTTATCGATTTATTTTTGGGTTCTCTTTGGTAAATTGAGCTTTTTGAAGTAATCGCTACAGTATATTGTGTCTTTAATTAAAGTTTTGGTGTTTTGAAACTAAACCCAAAGGTTTATTACTTTTGAATGCACTAATGTTGCTAATGAAGATTGTGTGAAGTTTTATATGAAGGAAATTTTCAAGTGTTGGGGAAGAATGATGTAATCAGAGGAAGAATGGACAAAAGCTCAAGCTTGGGGATGCCACCCCATGTCACCCCAATAAATATTCAAGAGGTACAAGCGTCAAAGTTTGGGGATGCCCAAGGCATCCCCTTCTTCATCAATAAAGATCTTAGGTCTCTTTCTAGACACTTCGTTTTTGTTGTTTCATGCATAGTTGTGTTATTCTTGGAGCGTCTTTATTTTTGTTTTTTGTTTTTTGTTTTTTGTTTGCTTATTTTTCTTGAATAAAGTAGTTGTACCCCCACTTTCGCTGTGTTGTTTCATGCTTATAGTGATACAAAGGGGAGCTTGTTTGACTATGGATTAGACTTTATCATGTCATGCTAGATGTTGTTTTGACCTTATGATTAGTGATTATTGTTGTAGCATGACTTGTTCCAAACAATTGATATTGCTTAATGTGCCTTGAAAGAATCATGCGTTTTTTAGCATACAAAAGCATAATATTGTGGTTTTCTCCTTTTATGCTTTATTTGGGTTGACTTGGCACATGCTCACACCATGTTATGACTATGAACTAGTCACCTTAGCCTCTATGATCATTTAGTTTTGACTTGTGATACCACTTTATGATTTGATTGATAATGTTTCGTCGCTATGCATGATTATGTCCATTATTGCTCTCTTAGTTGGTTGCTCCCAGTCTTTTGCTAGCCTCCACTTGTATTGAGTAAGCTCTACTCATGCATCCAACTCCCAAGAAACCAAGTTATTCCAAAGAGTCCACTATAAATTCCTATGCATGGTGTGTTAGACCATCCCAAGTATATTCTTGTTTTATATGTCTTCCAAATTAAACTTGTTATGTGAAAATTAGTGATTAAAGCTCTCACAAACTTGATGGCACACTTTATTTTTCTTGCTCCTAATAAACTTGAACCATTGTGTCATCTATGTTGTATATTCTTGCACTTATAAGTTGGGAATTAGCAAAACCATGCTGTCACGGGGAACGCTTTCCACACCTGTAAATATCTACCCAGTTGATATCATGCTCTTTCGTTTATGGATGTTGGCGGTGTGAAATAAAAGGGGAGCTTGTAAGTCCATGGAGTTATGTATATGTGTTAGAGAAACGCTTGGGCTGCTAGACTAAGCCATGCCTAATCATGGTGGAAACTTGTAGCATCACCATAGTGAGCAATCTATGAAGCATTCTACTTATAAAAAATAGAAGAGAAAAAGGAAAGAAAAGAGGAAAGAAGAGAAAAAAAGCACCATTTTCCCATGGTAAATAAGAAGATTGCTGAGATGCTCATTGTTTATTTCCTTGTCATTTTGATATGTGATAGCTCTTGTGTCATGGGGAAAGTGGTACCCCGTTGGCGGTTCTCTATGATACACATATACTTACAATGACAAGAACTTACCGGTAACTAAAGTTGAGTAGCACGAGGGAACGACCCTCCTACTCAAGGGACATGAGATTGCCAAGTTGTACTTTGTCAAGCATATACTCCATACTTTGTTCACTTTAACCTTAATCACTTCAAGATGCTTATGATAGGGGCAATGAGAGCTGAAAGCTAACAAGTATCATAATTTTTGTAAGCTCTTTATGAAACTGGAAATCCCTGCTTCCCTTTGATGGGCCTTTCTTCCACTTTTATATTGAGTCTCCACCTTATATATTTATGCACCAATTAAGAGATCATAGTTGTCATTCTTAGTTTTATGTGCATTGTCCCAAAACTTATTGATTGATTCATAATGTTGATATTGCTTGTTCTTGAACTATTTGTATCTAGTCACCCTTATGAAGTTTGAAGGTGTCCTATGCATTTATGTTTTCCTAATCCATGAGGGATAAGCTGAATTCCACTATGCTATGTTTTTTATATGTGAACCAAACAAACTTCTTTCAATGCATTGTTATTCGTGATCTTTGTTTGTATCCTTTCATGTTGCAGCATAGTTACTATATCTTATTGTTAGAACTTCATATTTCATGCTCATGTTTAGAGTACTTTGATCCCAGTTTTTAATGCTTGCAAATAGTTTGATCAAGATTGTGATGGTGCATGTCACCTCAAAAATTATTCTTTTTATCACTTACCTACTTGAGGACGAGCAGGAGTTAAGCTTGGGGATGCTTGATACGTCATAAACGTATCTATATTTTTTGTTGTTCCATGTTTGTTTAGTATCAACTTTGCTATGCTTTGTCTACACTTTGAGGTATTTTTATACATTTTCTGGGACTAACCTATTAACAAGATGCCGCAGTGCCAGTTGCCTGTTTTCTACTATTTTTGGTTTCAAAAAAAGCTAGTAAGGAAATATTCTCGGAATTGGACGGGACAAAAGCCAAAGTCAATATTTCACCGAGAAGAACACAGAGACCGAAGGGCAACCGGAGGAGGGCCACGAGGCTGCCACACCCTAGGGTGGCGCGGGCCCACCCTAGGGCGTGCCTCCACCAGGTGTGGCTGCCTAGGTAGCCCCCATGCCTCGCCTCTTCGCCTATATAAGCCCACTGATGCCAAAACCCTAAAGAACCAATCGGATCTCCACGAAACAGTCTATAGCCGCTGACACCATCGTCCCTAGATCAGGGGGATCTGAAGCTCTTCCTGGCACCCTGTCGGAGGGGAGAGATCATCCTGAAGGCCTTGTTCATCACCATGCCAGCCTCCGGTATGATGCGTGAGTAGTTCACTCTTGGACTATGTGTCCATACAGTAGCTAGATGGTTGTTTGTCCTCCTTTGTGCTATCATGTTTAGATATTGTAGCTTCGTTCATGATCAAGATCATCTATTTGTAATTATAAATGTTGTGTTTGCGGGGATCCGATGGATATTGAGATACTATGTCAGATTGATTATTGATTCTATCATGTCTTATTGATTATTGATTCTATCATGTCTGTGTTGTTTGAGATCTTGCATGCTCTCTGTTTCTAGTAGCTATCTTGGCCAAGTAGATGTTGGTGACTCCAATAGGGAGTATTTATGCTCGATAGTGGGTTCATGCCTCTATTGAATCTGGGGAAGTGACAGAAATCTCTAAGGTTGTAGATGTGTTGTTTCCACTAGGGAGAAAACAACAATCTTTTGTTCATGGAACAATTGTATTGTTTACTTTACACACATTGCTTAATGCAGTTATCCGTTGATTGCAACTAAATACTGGAGGGGGTTTGGATGATAACCTGAAGGTGGATTACTAGTCATAGATGAAGTTGGATGGAGGTCTATGTATATTGTTGTAATGCCCAATCAAATCTCATAGGATCATGAATGTCTATTATTTGCATTGTTATGCCTTGCTCAGTTCCTGTCAATTGCCCCGCTGTAATTTGTTTACCCAGCATGTTATATTATTTATCTTAAGGAGAACACCTCTAGTGAACTGTGGACTGCGGTCCAATCTTTACCATTGTTACATCATCTACTGTTACCGTTTACTTTCTGCAAGCAACCATTACCTTCCATATTGTACGTTTAATCCTTTATTTTCAACAAACCAGTGAGATTGACAACCTCACTGTAAGTTGGGGCAAAGTCTTGAGTTTGTGTTGTACAGGATTCCAAGTTGTTAGCAACACCTTGGAGTTGTTTCCTTGCTCCTACTGGTTCGATAACCTTGGTTTCATAACTGGGAAAACTTGTTGTCGTTCTCATCATACCTACCTCTTGGGGTCTTCCAACGAAGCTCTACTATTGAGCCACGTCATTGACCATTGATGCAAGAGGAGTCTTGGTCATGTATGTGCCATTCCCGAGCCATGAGGGGAGCCACTTAAGGGTGCGACGAGCTGGAGATTATCCGTAAGTTGGAATCATAGTAGATAAAGAGAAAGTCGGAATTGTTCCATGAAGAGAGATCTGAAGTTGTTCGGAGAAAGAAAGGAAACCGGAAAAGTTCTGATGAGAGGACCGAAATTGTTCCGAAAGTTTCGAAGCTATTCAGAGGATATAGAAGGGTAAACGAAAGGTGCTTCGGGTTGAATCGGATTTGGTAATATGTATTTACATATTAATTAATGTAATTAATATTAAAATCTAATTTAAAGGGGTATTCCACTAATGGGCCAACTTCCCTAGGGAAAGGGGTCCATGAGGGAAACCAGAAAGGAGAGGGCCTTGGCGCCTAGAGTTTTGGTGCCTAGGGCTTCCGCCCTCCCTGGTCGGTGGCTAGGGTTAGGGTTTTGGGCATCCTAGGGCTGCCCCCTTGGTCGCCGCCTCTCTCCCCCCTGGGTCGCTGCTTGGATGGCTAGGGGGAGGGGAAAGGCTGCCCCTCCCCCTATATAAAGAGGCCCCCTCTCCCCCTTGGAGGAACACACAATTGACATATCAAACACCAGATCCCATGAGTTGGGAACTCCTCCTCCTCTCTAGTTGTATCCACACGTTGGCACGACCCAGGGATGTTCGTGCAAGAGACGACGCATCTACAACACTTCATTGCGCTGCTAGTATTCCATAGCTAGAGATCTACTTCTGCAACGTACTCCCGGAGGGATCAGGGAGACGGAGGTTCTCGTCATCACCGTATGTGTACGAAGCCACGAGGTGCAACACTTGGGGCACTTTCGATGTCTTGAGCCAGACTATTGCACGGTGTTGGAGGAAGGGGTGACCTGCGAGGATCTTCATGACCTTGAGGTCGGCTACGAGCACGACTACTTCAAACACATTCCTCTCAGAACGTTAATCTCTTTCGGACTACAAGGGTATATATGTATCTGAAACCTCTCGGTCATTACTGCATTACCCATAAATAGATCTTGGGCAATCGGGGCTTCCCGCGTAGTAAATTTTTTGATTTTCTGCACCGAACCACAATAGCATGCACATCATTTCTAATTGCAACGACATGGTTAGATAATTTTCCTATACTACTCGTATGGTTCTCTGTGATTTTAATAAGCATATTGTTTTGCATAGTTTGAGCTTGTATGAAGGTTCTAACAGTTTGTTCAAACGAGACATTGCCATGATTTGCTCCATTATTATTATTATCATAATTGTTGTAAGGAGCTCCTGCGGGATTTGGATAATGTTTTTGAGCATTGGAAGCATAATGATTTTTCCATGCAGGATTAAAAGGAGTACGAGCTATAAAATTGATATCATTAACATCGTTAGCGATAGCATTAACTTGGGTATGTTCTTTACCTTTTACTATACTAAGCAGTTCGTCTACCTTAGATGTAAGCTCTTCATTATTTACCTCGGTGACTGAACTTACTCTCTTTGAGGTTCTTTCCACATGCCATTGGGCATGGTTATTTTGCATATCGTCAAGTAGTTTCTTTGCAACACTCACTTGCTTTCCCATGATTGTTCCTCCTGATGCAGTATCTAACATAGACTTAGATATTGAGTTAAGACCATTATAAAACAAATGTAATATAAGCCATTCTTTCATCCCATGACTAGGACAGTTCATTACGGCTTCTTTCATCATTTCCCGCGCAAGCACTAGTGGCTCACGCTTTTCTTGTCTAAAACTTGTAATGTTGGATCTTAGCTGCATAGTTTTAGCTAGGGTAAAAAATTTAGTCATAAAAAAAGTAGTACATTCCTCCCAAGATTTAATAGTGCTCTTTGGTAGAGCTAGCAACCAATCCTTAGCCTTTCCTTTAAGAGAGAAAGGAAACAATCTTAATTTAATAGCATTTGAATCTACATCGTTAATACGCTTCATGTCGCAAATTTCGGTAAAAGTGTTTAAGTACAAACCTGAATCCTCAGAAGATGAGCCCACAAATTGGTTCTGTTGAACCAAGCTTAAAAGGTTAGGCTTAATTTCATAAGTTTCCGCATCAACAGCGGGCTGAGTGATAGGTGCACGAACAAAATCATTAGTGGGAGTAGCATACTCTCCAAGTCTCTTTTGAGCCATGGCTCTTATATTTTTGGTAATTTTTAGTAATGAAAATAAATAACAAGTAACTAATTTTTTGGGTTTTAAAATAGATAACAAGAAAGTAGACTAATAACAAGAAATAAACTACAAACTAATAATAAAACTAAAAATAAGGTCTCTAGTGACCTACCGGGATAGCGAAATTGCTTCCCTGGCAACGGCGCCAGAAAAATGGATGATACCTTTGATCCGGATTCAAAGATGTAGTATAATAGCTTTTTCCCTAGAAGACTTAGGTTTGATCGAACCTTGGAAAGCAATGCTAAAAGGAAATAAAAAGGACACGTCTACAAGACTTTGTTTCTTTGTTTTACCTTAGTTTACCGGACCAATCTAGTTTACTTTATAATGGGTTGAATCAATAGATGGAGATAGGCCAGGGTTGAAGATCCACCAGTAACTGCACATCATATGGGATAAAAGATAATAATAAGCATAGTCATGTGTAATGTTTGAACGGAGATAATCTCTTGTGGGCAACACATCCTGATACTAGAGCCCCCGTAATGCACCGGGCATAGCAATAGTCTTTTAATCCAATGGAGTGCACACAGAAGCAACGGGATACAAACGATTATTAAGTGTAAAACATAGATCAAAATATTAAGTGGTGATGTTGTTGCGATCCCGAATGGGTCGCTAAGCGAAAACCGTACTACCCTTTCTGTCACTGAGGTTCCTATGAGATTACCGCTAGCCAAGTATATCACCTCAAGCCTTTATCAATGTATGGGATCTTGGGTACCTACAAGTCCATAGATCGAGACAAGAGACAAAGAAATAAAAGATACAAATCTCAATTGCAAACAAAATACAATACTCCCATGATTAGATGTACATAATTGCTGCGAGGTTTCTTCCCAACCCGCAACCCGTGAGGACTACTCACTCATAACGAATAGATCTAGGATAGAAAACATTGTGCAAAATACTTAGATTGAAATCGAATATTCTTACAATAGTCACCAAATCACAAGGAGATCTAAAGTACAAAGTAGTGGCTATGGCTAATGGAGGGGATGGATGATGGGATAGATGAACAATGGATGAACGATGGCATGGATCTTCTTTGGTGGTGTTGTGATGTAATCTGAGAATGACGGCTCCTGGCTAGCGGCCGGAGACTCAAAATATATAGGTGTTTTCACGAAAGTCGTAGGGTTTGACGAGACTAAGTCGCCGCCACCCAGTATGGGCAGACGGTACAGGCGGACCCCGATCATACCGGTGGTCGTTACACGCACTGACGTCTAGAATTTTCTTCCCAATTACTTGGTCATGTGGACTTCCTCAAATTCCTTCATTATGACTCCTGATTTCGCATTAAAAGCCATGATTTCCTACACAACATAATTCAAAAGAAGGTTTTGCATATCTTTGCAATTATTAGTCATTAGTGACAAGGATTGAGAGTTTCTTGTCAATTGCTTGACTAAAAATAAGGTTTAAACATTATGGAAGATGGAAAATTTTGGAGCCATCAAGGGGATCTTAAAAAATTAAAATCTCCACCTATGAGTATAGGACAAGGATTGTCCTTTTTTAGATTTACCAACTCACGGAAACAGTCAGATTTATAAACATCCTCGACAGCTCCAAACAGTGACTAAAGACAACTTTGTTACGTATATGTAGTTTTATAAAAAAATCTCCAACCGAACTGGCTAAGACTTCCATAGTCTCATTTCGAACGGCTAAAAGGATCCCCCTTTCTACCATGTGGCGGACGTGATATCCATGTAAAGTTCACTCCACCAGAAAGGCGATTGAGTAAGACTTGTGAGAAATCAGGTTTACAAGTCTCAAAAATACCCAGAAAATCCAACTTATAATCTTTCACACAATCGGCAAAAAACAAATGTTTAGCCAAGTCACGGAGACCTCTGCTACTTGAAAACATGCCATTCATCGAGAAATTATAAAAAATTTGGATACACGGGTCTCTTCTGGGACTTCTGGCTCTTCGATTTACGACCAGATGCTTTGAGCTCATACAAGGAGCCTAGCCCAGCCTCATTGAAACCTACCTACGATACTTCACCAACTAAGTGAGAAATGAGTTGACCATCTACTGTGTCATGCAACTCTGCCTCCTCCATCGAAGTATCAGGAACAATAGAGACCTTACGAGTAACCGTTAGACGGCCAACCTCCATATGCCTCAATACATTAGAAGAAAAAAAACTTTTACAGAGCTACCCAAACTAACGCCAACATTGGCCATTTAGAAGTAATAGCTGGGTTAGAAAAAGAAACAAAGGACTTGGAGGAACCCGTTATACCATTTAGACAACTAATAATATGTCTGAAATAGTCCGTTTAGATCGGTCCATAGACAGAAATACTGTCTATAAAAAGTAGTCCCGAGCGTCAGGCCAGTGCATTCAGCGGCCAAACTCAAACGATCCAAGCCGGACCGCGCGCACGTCGGCCATTTGGATACTTGCGATAGCGTCAGTCCGTTTGGGTGTCGTGCATGTCATACAGACTGTTTAAACGGTCGTGCCGCTGGAGATGTCCTAGTCCCAGCTGATGTTGGAAATTAGCTACTACTACTACTACTACCAGGTTCAGAAAGGGGTTGCTCACGGCCACATACGCCATGATAACGCAAAAATGGCAGCTGCAGCTGTCTCCCCTATCATGGCGAAATCAGCAATGCCCCAGATAAATGTTAGCTCTCCACACAATACCTGATGCATAGAGTTTTTCTACTTGTACAATTTGCTACGAAATGCATTATGCATTGAAAACTACCCTCAAGAGCTATTCCAGAATTCATGTAACAAGCTCTACAAAATTATACTGATGACATAATTGCAAAGCACCCAACCCAAACCAGGCTAGAGAAGTGCGAAACACTGGGCAGTAGTAAATAAAAGTTCAAATGCATATTAGGAGTAGAAAGGAAACAATATATAACATCACATGATGAACACCATCTACGAACACTGATCTAGATACCCAAGGAACAAATATCCCATAAAATGGCGATTACTTTGATTCATACTGTAAACAAACTGGAGCGTGCAGCACATATACGCTGCACTATACGCTACAAAAAGCAGCTCAAATTTTCCGCACAGGGGTGGTGCAAGCACGGATTCAACGGACATAACTCTGAATCTTTCATATACTTAAGGCCCTGTTTGGATTGGGTGTAAAATTAGTGTGGGACTTCACACCCATTCCAAGCAGCCCCTAAGGTGGAAGCTTCAAATGTAAATATATATAACACAGCGGGCTTTCAGAGGCTCGACAACATAGACACAGCTTGCTTGTCAGTGAACCAAGTCATCTCTCCGTCCTGCGGCTCAATCATCTCAACGGGCAGCAAATCTGATGACAATTCGTTGCCTGAAAGCGTTTTGTGAACTGCACCAGCTTTACCAGCACCAGTGACCATGAGTGCGATATGTGCAGACGAATTGATCACAGGGAATGTGAATGTGATTCTCTCTGGTGGTGGCTTTGGAGAATCCTCGACGTAGGTGACTAACTTCTGGTTCTCATGGACAATAGGATGGCCAGGGAAGAGGGAGGCAATATGGCCATCAGGGCCCATCCCCAAAAGCATAAGATCAAACTTTGGGAACCCAGTTGCTGGTGATGATGCAATCACACCATTCTTCATAAGTTGATTCAAACGGGATTCATAGTCGGCCGCAGCCCCCTCAGCTGCCAGTGTATCATTCATGGCATGAATTTGGTTAGCAGGAACTGGCACCTATTTGAACCAACAGAAAAAAACATTCTGAGTATAATTCTGTCAATGGAGAGGAAAATTAAATATTCCTATTGACGGTATATGATGAGAACGTGTCATCTTGCTACGATTACAATACATATATGAACTTCTAAAAATTATTTAGCACATGTAAAAGAATTCAAGTTGAATTCAACTGTACAGATATGATGTGTGCTTTTAGCTTGAGTAAAAAAACATCCGCACACTAGCCTACATAGCATGCACATATTCTCTTCTGGAAGATATCAAAATCCGAGGAAGATCACTCTCTCTCGGTGATTATAATCGTGTCACTATCGTTATTCCGCCAGCGCTTCTAAATATGAGAGGCAAATACAAACTGCTAGAATGCCATGTCACCTCAATTATTTCATCCACTAAAATTCTCAATTTCGGACCATTCCAGACTTCTTTCTATAACCTAACTCGCAGACCACCAAATGTAGAATAATTTTACATAATTTGGATGTAGGCGAGCAGTGTTTTTAGAGAAAAGGCCATTTTCCTAGACACTGAATACTCTGAACAAAGTTTTGAGACGAGCGATGGATGTAATATTCTCACTTTGTACCCCATACATCAATCAGTCTTCCAATTTATGTCGACAATCATATCAATTATCCAACACTTGACGACAATGCTCTAAATTTTTGCCCTCCTACAGATGATACATCACTAAATTACAAAGAAACAGTAGGTTCACCACAACAATGTGGGTCCAATTATTGTTTTCTCTGGGCTGGGTTCAATTCTAATAAACTATCCACCACAGTAAGTCAATCACCCCACATTGACAAAACGTGCAAAATAACACATAATCTACAAAATAAAATATTTTCCCACATGAAAACTTCTATTTCTACTTTTGGACCTACTGCCATGTTGGCGTTTTAGACTCTGTATATCTGGTTTCATCTGCTAAGGAACCTAATATAATTCAAACCACTCAAATAATCATCATGATCCCCATTTGCGCATTCTATCTCAACATTCAAGCTCCCAAAAATTGACCAAAAGATTATTCATGCGAATACCTTAGAGAGAAACCCATCCATGGCGAGCTTGTAGTTGCTATCCGCGTGGTCCTTCGGCACCACCCTTTCATCCGCCCAGAACACGTGCCATCTGCTCCAGTCCACCGCCTCCAGGTACGGCGGCTCCGCCAGCTTCCTGCGAAACCAAAAGATTAGACCTCTTCATGACCCCCCAAACCCGCGAGACCCCAAAAATGTTCGGTCTTGATTCTTGAAGAGGTCCAAGAACCTGAGAGCCTTGATTAGAGAGCCGCCGGAGAGAACGACGGTGAAGGCTCCCCTCTCGGCGACGAACTTCTCCGACAACCCCGCCGTGTGCTCGGCCAGAGACGCTGAGAGATCCTCCTCGGCGTCGAATATGAGAAGATTCTTCCTGGAAGCCCCCTCGGCTGAGGCGCCAGGAGTGGCCATGGCGGAGACCGGGCCGAGGGGAAACTGCGCGGCGGAGGAGGATAAGAGTCTTCCAGGAAGAGATCTGCGAGGGTTCGCCAGGATACTGGAAGAAGGCGACGATCGGCGGAGGGTAGAGGAGGAGAGGGAGGTCGAGGCGGCTGCGGCTGCGGCGGTGGCGGTGGACATGGCGGTGAGGGCGGCGAGGAGACGGGAATGGGAGAGGGGGGCGTCGGGTATGACAAACGAGGTAATCGGACATATGGGTCGCTTTATACCCGTCCAGATAGGGATGGACGGCTAGATCATGCGAGACTGACTCCTTCTGCCGCTTTTGATGTGGACACGAGGCTCCGGTGACATGGACTTGTTCCTTGTGTTCTTTCCCTTTTGGATAAGTAAATATCGCGCAGATCAATTACACTTAGCACCTACACTAATAAAGATGTGTACTAGAGACTCCACGATACATAGCCAAAAGAAAAATAAAAAGAAAAAAAAGATCTCACCAAGGTGATTAATCACCCGCGGCAGCAGCACTCTAACCACCACCAAAGTTAGTACCGAATAGGTTTTACAAGAGCAACATTTTCAAGATGGAAACAATATGCAGTGTTATCCTTGCCCGATTAGACATCTTAGATTTTCACCTTGAAGAAAGACAGTGTTGCCAAAACAATAATTTCAACAAGTTAACTGTCAAGTACAACCACACCTTAGGTTTTTACCCTAAAAATCACGACTCGATACTCGAGGAGCACCACCAACAAAGAAGTCTTGTAGTGCTTTTATCCCCACTGGAGGAGGACAATACTTCAAGTCGCGTACCACTAGGCTCACAAGGACTCGAGTTCGGTCTAGATGGGAACACATCATGTCTCAACAATAACTTGTGATGCAAAGTCTTCATTGCATCCAAGACCTCGCCTTGCCATAACTGTTCGGTCCTCCAACCACATTCGCCATGGCATTCTTCGCAAGCGTCAACAACTTGGAAATCTTGGTATAAACATGTCCCATGGTGGCAATAAAACACAAAGTTTCCGATACACCCATTGCAGTTGGATAGGTTGATGTTGTGGGCGCACTGATCGGCCCCAGCCAATCAAGGTGCCCAGGAGCGCCATATGCTCCAGTCCTTGTTTTCCTCCAAAGGAGAAGTCCGAAACTCGTCGGTGGCCAGATCGAGGAGGACCAACCGCAGGTAGATCATCGGTGACTTCGCGCGAAGATCGCTAGGGCCATCTCCTGGACGATTAGCTGCGGTGACCCAACATACCATTGCATGATGTAGTATACTATAGTCGTTGACATAATACCAATGAAACACCGTTCCACTAATATTTCATCTCTTAGAGTGGTACAATAGAAACATCACGGGTCTAAGACATGACTATAGATTACAACTTAACTCTTTACAAAAAATCTAGAGAACAACTGAAGTTTATAGAGGAAGAAGGATCTTACAAAAGAAGAACCAAAAATAACAGCTTACAAATTATATTAAGAATAAGTCAACTTCTAATACTATTTTGCTTGTGATTGCGGCTACTACAATGCTCCTTCCCGGAAAGAAACTCCTTTCCGGAACAGAGAGTAACATTGTAGCCTATGACTTCATGGAGTTTCTTTCCTGCAGCGTTCGTAGCTCCTTCCCGGAACAGAGAGTAACATGTAAAAGGGCAAAGGACGTCGTCTAGAGGGGTGAATAGTATTTTAAAAATATTACGGTTTAGACTATAATAAATGCAGAATAAAACTAACGTTTGAATTATCAAAGCACAAAACCTAAAACAACTATATTCAACTAAGTATACCAATAACCTACGTTAAGTAAGACAAGCAACAAGGTGATAGCAAGATATATTTCTTCAAGAACGATGGCTACCATAATGTAAAGTGCATAAATAAAAGGCTCAGGTATAGGAATAACCGATGGACGTGCAGACAAAGATTTTATCCTGAATTTCACTTCCAAAGAATCTACGTCTCCGTTGGAGAGGTGTGATAGCGTATGCTCTCCGAACACCACAAATGGCTCACCTTGAGGTGTTGTGGCTTGATGCTCACCAACGCCACATAAGGCCTTACCCCAAGATGCGGAGGCACACTACTCACCGATGCCACAAATGGCTCACCTTATTTTATCGAGTGCGCACCATAAAAGGCAGACACTCTATCCACTATTTGACACTTAAGGCTGGTCATTGATAGCTGTGAGATTTTACACATTTTAGATGGTTTCTATCGATGGTTTTCATTTGGATTTGATGGTTTTCTATCTTTACCTAACGCTAATACTTCGTAGCAAATAAAACTTGGTTTTAAATGCGTGTTTCAGGTTCTAAACATCGCCAGAGGGATTTAACAGCAAAAACACATTATTCAGACGAAAACAAGCAAGTCCCTTTTTGAAAGAAATCAAGGGGAATTTACTGCAAGCTTAACGACCAACTATACGGGTCGCTGCCATATAGTTGCCATATCATCCGTCGTATTAAAAGGGACAACTTTCGTGAAGAGGCCGAGGTCAAAAACAGAACACACGAGACGCCACACCGTCCAGAAGGGAGAAAAAAGGGATCCGGAGAAGAAGGGGAAGACGTTCTTCATCTCGCTCCACGATCTTCGATCTCATATCCACCACACCTCCATAGACACCACTTGCACTTGAGAGAGAGAGAGATCTCCACCTTGCAAGATTAGGGTTTGAGATTGTTCTTCCCATCTTGAATTGTGTTGGATTTATTTATATTTCTTATTATGGATCTCCATGATAATATCAAGAAGAACTCTCTTTATTTAATTATATTGATGATGCTTCATGTGTGAGTAAGTTCCCTTGGGCGTGGGAGATGTAGGGGATTGGTGATATGTGATGTGCCTATATATTTTTCATCAAGTTTGTGATCAATTCTAATTACTATATTATGTGTGCTTGACTATCCGTGGGATGCTTAATGCATGTTGTCCAATTAAGGGCCCAGACAACATGATGCTTGTTCTACATAGATAGGATCTTGTTTGCTAGCAGACCGACGACCCCCGAGTGACACGGGGATATCAATGGGAAACTAGTTTGACTTGAGGATAACGAGGAACCATCGAGCTTATTGCATTAGTCCGATCCAAGGAGCTTAATTGCTAAGCAACCTGAAGGATCTTAATCGTCTAGTAACTGACCATGGTTGTGGTAGACATGCTAGTAGGATTATTGAAGTTGGGATGAAATCTACCAAGAGGAGTTCCGGCTAATTATGGGTTGCTCGCCTACACATATACTTATATAATTATAATTGTTATACTTATCACTCATTCACCCGGCACATTCACTATCACCATGAACTGAAACTCCCCGTGCCTACTTTGTCATCTGTAGAAAATAACAAACAAATTGTTTTTTACTTTTATGATTTTTATTTCTAAAGTTTACACTTTAGTTTTATTTAAGTACTTTCGTTTAAATCCAAATTCTATTCTCATTCTCAACACTTGCGGTCAATTCACTCGAATACCTGTGACAACTTCGGGTGCGACAGAGACTTCACCAATAAACACTTACGTTTGGTCTTCATGTGGGATCGATATCTGAACTTCGAAACTAGCTACAAATGATCTGTGCACTTGCAGTCATCAAGCTATTTTTTGGCGCCGTTGTCGGGGAGATAAGCGCTAAGTGTTTTGTCTCTTGACATTTCAGGTGTTACTATTATAAGATGGTCTCCTTAGGAGACAAAGGGTCTACACGCTCTGGTAGGGATTATCTACCAGATTATTTTGAACACGTGCCTATTCAGAGGCGCGAGGAATTCAATGAAATTTTTTGAGATCGAATAAAGTTGAAGTTGACAACCTAAGTGACTTCATGAAAATAATTTCCATTCATAGGACAACACCCAAGAAACCTGAGAAGACTCTCAGAGAATATAGTGCTCCAAACTCTGCATTTCTTAAACAACCAATAGAATTTCCTAATCCTGGAGTTAGGGAATATCGATTTGACGGTGAAATTCTTAAAACTTTGCAGGAAAAAGCTTTTAGTGGAAGGGAAGATGAGGACCCAGGAAGGCATCTTAGAGAGTTCGACGATGTGATAAAATCACTTGGACCAAAAGGTTTGCCAAGAGAACTCTCTCGTCTGAAATTATTTCGTTGGTCCCTCAAAGGTAAAGCTCTAGACTGGTTATATTCTCTCCCTCGCCATTATATTAAATATTGGGAAAACTGCATTATCAAATTCATAAACAGGTTTAATCCTTTTGCAAATGTAACAGAACTTAGAAAGAATATAGGCAATTTTAGTCAGAACATGGGATAAATCTATCCACAAGCCTGGGAAAGATTTTTTGGAATGATCAATAGTATCCCTAATCATGAAAGGTTGCTAGATTCATCAGTGGGAGGATCGATAAATACTTTAACTATTAAAGCATGTTTGGAATTAATGGCTACTAGGGCTAAGAATGATTCTTTATATAATCCTAATTTTGGCACTAAGCCGGAAAAGGGAATACTACATATAAATCCTGATCTTATGCCTGAAGTGCGTAAAGCCATGAAAGAAAAAGGAATACCTTCAGATCTTGTCAAGGAAAACAAAGTAGATTTATTACAAGTTTTAACTGAAGAGGATGAAACTAGAATTTTTTTCAAGAATTGAAACATCGACAGACAAAGTCTTATAATAACTTGCATAAGCAATTTCAAAGACATAAAAAGATTTTGGCCGAACTTACAGAAAATTATGAAGAGATTGGCCAAGAATTAAAATTATTTAACAAGTACCTCAGTATGATTGAAACCCAATGTGAACAAATAGAATCTGGTTATCAAATTTTCTTCGTGATGGTATAAATATTCATGTTTCTACTAATGTTGTTACAAGAAGAGGTGAAGTTGTTAAAGGACCATTAGGACCACCAAAATATGAAGCTGAAAAAGATCGAAAGGAAAAAGCCTTACTTAAAGCAAGTCAGGAAGATGATACATTGGTGGATCCTCAAGATGAGACTGCTCAAGACACACAAGATCAAACCTTGGAGGAGAAGAACGATGCACAGGATGACAATTATAATTCTGATGCAGAAACTGTTGATCCAGGAGAATAAAAAGATACAAGCAAAGAAGATGAAATTGTTGCAATAGAGAAAAAGAAAAATGATAAGCAACGGTAAAAGAAAGCAACTAAAGAGCCTAATCCTCCGCAAAAGGTAAAATACAAAGGTAAGAAACTTCCATTTCCAGATCGCAAAAAGAAAGCACCAGATCCAGAAATCTATGATTCTTTCGCAAAGGCACTTAATGCTTTTTGTCTAGAAATTACATTTGTGGATGCAATAAAAGTGCCTGACTATCCTAAATTTCTTCGTGATATTCTTAATAGAAAGAAAGAAATAACCGGAACTGTTGCCATGGTGACTAGTTATCCTACTAATGGGAGACTATTGCCTAAGTCAGGAGATCCCAATATACCAACTACTTCATGTTCAATAGGCAAAACTGATATTCATAATGCTTTATGTGATTTAGGTGCATGAGTTAGTGTAATGCCACACCCCCTCTATAAAAAGCTAGGATTAGGGGAATACTCCCCGACTTCTATCACTTTATAGATGGCTGACAAATCCACTAAACAGCCTATTGGTATGATTGAGGATGTTCTACTTAGAATAGATGAGCATGTTATTCCCACTGAATTTATTATTCTTGAAATGTCGGAAGATGAAAGATTATCTATAATACTTGGAACACCTTTTCTTAGCACTGCAGGAGCATCAGTTGATTGTGATGTAGGGAAAATAATATTCAATGTTTATGATGCTAAAATAATCCAGCATTTTCCAAAGAAACTAGAAGCAGGAGAAAGGTATGTTCTGATACGTCGTAAACGTATCTATAATTTTCGATGTTCCATGCTTGTTTAGTATCCACTTTGCTATGTTTTGTCTACACTTTGAGGTATTTTTATACACTTTCTGAAACTAACCTATTAACAAGATGCCACAGTGCCAATTGTCAGTTTTCTTTTTTTTTTGGTTCCAGAAAGGCAAAAAATCAATATTCTCGAAATTGGACGGGACAAAAGCCAAAGTCATTATTTTTTCTGGAGCAACACGGAACCACGAAGTAGAGTTGGAAGAGGACACTAGAATGGCCGCACCCCTAGGCGCGGGCCAACCCTGGTGGTGCCCACAGGGGGTGTGGGCCCCCTGTACCTCCACCGACCTTGCCTCCTACGCCTATAAGAATCCCCTAGGGAGAAAACCCTAGGGCATCCAGAAGAAAGCCACGAAAACCTCCGCAGCGCCGCCTCCACCGAATGGGAGATTCGGGGTATAGAAAGTCTCTGTTCCAGCACCCTACCAGGATGGGGAAGTGCCCCCGGAGCCATCTCCATCGATCTCCACCACCATCTCCATCGCCTTTGTTGATTCCCATGATGAGGAGGGAGTAGTTCTCCTTCGAGGCTAAGGGCTCTACCGATAGCTATGTGTTCATCTCTCTCTATGCATGATCTTGTTGTAGTCATGATCTTTGTAATCAAGTAGATCTACCTTGCTACTCAAGTGCTTCAATAGATCTATGCTCTCCCCATGTGTGTGAAAGTGACAGCGTGCATGCCATGGTGGCACTTAGGCTAGAGTCTACATAAATACTCATCGTGCTTTAATAGATCTATACTTTCCCCACGTGTGTGAAAGTGACAGCGTGCACAGCGTGTGTGGCACTTACGCTAGACTACATATATATTTTTTATGAGTTATATTTTGAGTTGGTTGTCTCTATGAAATTGTGGTATTTGTTGGAACCATCTAGCGCTCAAGGTGACAGTGTGGGGTTATCTAGATTGGGGAAGGCCCTACCGTGGATTAAAGTGTCCAACCGGAGAGTAATTAAGAGTAGTATCATTAAGAAAAGATATTTATATAAGAGAGTGTTCACTAGTGAAAGTATGATCTCTAGGCCTTGTTTCTAAACATTGAAACACCGTTTGCATCCAGATCTGTTGCATGTTTGCTTGCTTCCTTCTTTTTGCTTTTATTCTTTACCTCACCGTCAAGCTATTTTCTAGCACCGTTACCACTTGTATTTGACTATCTCTTCGCCGAACTAGTGCACCCATACACCTGACAAGTGTATTGGGTGTGTTGGGGACACAAGAGACTTCTTGTATCTTGATAGCAGGGTTGCTTGAGAGGGAATACCTTTGACCACTTCATCCCTGAGTTCGATAAACCTTGGGTAATCAACTTAGCGGAAACTTGCTGCTGTTCTACAAACCTCTGCACTTGGAGGCCCAACAACTGTCTACAAGAATAGAAGTGCGTAGACATCAAGCTATTTTCTGGCGCCGTTGCCGGGGAGGTAAGGTAAAAGGTACTCACATACTCTGGTGTGAGTGCTCAAAGTTATTTTCTTTAGATTCTGCAATTTTGTCTTTTTGTTTCTTGTTTTCATTAGTTAGGCTTAATGGAAAACAAAAAAATTAGAGAGCTTTATAGTATTTATCTTGAGTTAGGACATGAAGTGTTTGAAGAGAAAATTAAAAAACCTATGGAACTTTATTTGCATGCTAATAGCAATGTTATTAGTATGAATTCTTTGGACACCATTATTGCTATTGCTATGGAAATGTCTAAGCTTGGGGAAGCTAGTTTTTTATGAAAATGATCTTTTTAGTCCCCCAGCTTTGGAAGATAGCTATTCTATTGCTTATGATGATACCAAACCTCCAATATATGATGATGAATATGATATTTTAGGTCCACCTACTGTTGAGGAGAAAATTTATTGTTATTACAATATGCCTCCTATATTTGATGATTATGGTGATGAGAATAACAATGATAGCTATTTTGTTGAATTTGATCCCACTACAATTAATAAGAATGACTATGTTTATGTGGAGAGTAATAATCATTTTATGCATGTGGATCATGATAAGAATGTTTTATGTGATAGTTACATTGTTAATTTTATTCATGTTTCAACTAAAATTTATTATGAGAGAGGTAAACATGGTCTTATGTATCTCAACAATATTAAGTTTCCGCTCTTTATGTTGAAAGTCTTGAAATTGCACTTGTTTTTCTTTCCTATGCTTGTTTCTTTGTGCTTTCATGACTTGTTTATTTACAAGATTCCTATGCATAGGAAGTGGGTTACAATTAAATGTGTTTTTAATTTTCTTCTTGATGCTCTCTTTTACTTCAATTCATGTTTCTTATGTGAGCATCTTCTCAAACTGTCAAGCCTAACTTAAAGGCGTTAAAGCAAAGTACTTATTAGGAGATAACCCAAAAGTTTTCTTGAGTCTTGGAATTTATTACTTCAGTAATGACCTCTCCTTATCCTTTTTGTTTGCTTTTTGTGCCAAGAATAACCTCTAATGAGAGGGAAGTAAGATTTGGGGAGTTGCTGTCCCGAAACAGATTTCTATCCTCCACCATAAAAATTGGTGAGGAGTCCCGAAACAGATTTTTGTGCTCCACTATAAAAATTTGTGAAGAATCTCTGTAGGTCGCATTGATCTGATATTCTTTGAATAAACCCCCCAGTATGTTAGCTAACTTTATTTACTTCAACACTTTTTGATTTGATCAACATAAAGTCTTCGAAAAAATTGGTTTCGACCTGCTGGACTGTTTTGACAGATTCCTGCCATTATTTGCATTTGCTTCTTATTGATGCCTTTTTGGGTTCTTTTGGGGAAATTGAGCTTTTTTAGGGAATTGCTACAGTAGATTGTGTTTTTAGTGAAATTTTTGCTATTGTAAATCTAAACCCAAAGGTCTATTATCTTTTGAATACACTAATGTTGCTATTGAAGATTGTGGGAAGTTTTGTATGAAGGAAAATTTTTAGGTGTAGAGAAAGAATGATGTAATGAGATGAAGAATGGACAAAAGCTCAAGCTTGGGGATGCCACCCCATGTCACCCCAAAAAATATTCAAGAGGTACAAGTGTCAAAGCTTGGGGATGCCCAAGGCATCCCCTTCTTCATCAATAAAAATCCCAGGTCTTTCTAGACACTTCGTTTTTATTACTTCATGCACTATTGTGTTGTTCTTGGAGCGTATTAGTTTTCGTTTTTGGTTTTAGTTTGCTTGAATAAAGTAGTTTGGACCCCATTCTCGCTGTGTTATTTCAAATAAGTTGATTGGTGTTGGAGAGGAGTAGAAAGTTCTTGCTTAAATAGTACAAGAGGAGCTTGATTTGACTGTGACTTAGACTTTAGCATGTCATGATAGGTGTTGTTTTGACCTTATTCTTAGTGATTATTGCTGTATCATAACTTGTTACAAACAATTGGGATTGCTTAATGTGCCTTGAAAGAATCATGCGTTGTTTTAGCATGCAAAAGCATAGTATTGTGGTATTTTCCTTTGATGCTTTGTTTGGGTTGACTTGGGACATGCTCACACCATGTTATGACTATGAATAAGTCACCATAGCCTCTATGATCATTTAGTCCTTGACTTGTAGTACCACTTTATGCTTTGATTAGTAATGTTTTGTCGCTCTGCATGATTATGGCCATTATTGCTCTCTTAGTTGGTCGCTCCCAATCTTTTGCTAGCCTCCACTTGTATGAGTAAGCTCTACTCATGCATCCAACTCCCAAGAAACCAAGTTATTCCAAAGTATCCACTATAAATTCCTATGCATGGTGTGTTACACCATTCCAAGTATATTCTTGTTTTCATCTACCTTCCAATTAAAAAGTATTTTTTTATGTGAAAAAATAGTGATTAAAGCACTCACAAACTTGATGGCACACTTTATTTATCTTGCCCCTAATAAACTTGAACCATTGTGTCATCCTATGTTGTATATGCTTGCACTTATACGTTGGAATTAGCAGAACCATGTTGTCATGGGGAGCACTTTCAACATTGCACCTGTACTTTGTACACGGTTGATATCATGCTATTTTGTATATGGATGTCGCCGGTGTGAAATAAAAGGGGAGCTTGTAAGTCCATGGAGTTATGTATGTGTGTTAGAGAAACGCATGGGCCGCTAGCCTAAGCCATGCCTATCATGGTGGAAACTTGCAACATCACCGTAATGACATCTACGAAGCTTTCTTCTTATAAAAAAAGAGACATATTGAAAAGAGGAAAGAGAGAAAAAGCACCATATTCCCATGGTAAATAAGAAGATTGTTGAGATGCTCATTGTATGCTTGCCTTGTCATTTTGATTATGGGATAGCTCCTGTATCATGTGCAAGGGGTACCCCGTTGACCGATACACATGTACTTATTATGACAAGAACTTACAGGTGAATAAAGTTAAGTAGCATGAGGAGCGGCCCTCGTATTCAAGGGACATGATATTGCCAACTTATACTTTTTCAAGCATATACTACATAGTTTGTTCACTTTAACCTTAATCACTTCAAGATGCTTATGATAGGGGCAATGAGGGCTCAAAGCTAACAAGTAACAAAAAAATTGGAATCTATTTTTGAAACTTGAAATCCCTACTTCCCTTTATGAAGGGACTTGCTTCCACTATTATATTGAGTCTCCACCTTCTACCTTTAGGCACCAGTTAAGAGAGCATAGTTGTCATTCTTAGTTCTATGTGCATTGTCCCAAAACTTATTGATTGATGCACATTGTTGATATTACTTGTTCTTGTGCTATTTGTATCTAGTCACTCTTATGAACTTTGAAGGTGTCCTATGCATCTATTTGCTACTCTACGAGGGACAAGCTGATAGCTACTATGCTATGTTTTATGTATGTGAAACAAACAGATGTTTTTCAATGCATGTTATTCATGATCTTTGTTTGTAGCCTTTCATGTTGCATGCATATTAATTTGTCTTACTATTAGAACTCCATCTTTCATGCTCGTGTTTAGAGTTCTTTGATCCCAGCTTTCAATGCTTGCAAATGGTTTGATCATGATTATGATGGTGCATGTCACCTCAAAAATTATTCTTTTTATCACTTACCTACTCGAGGACGAGCAGAAGTTAAGCTTGGGGATGCTTGATACGTCGTAAACGTATCTATAATTTTTGATGTTCCATGCTTGTTTAGTATCCACTTTGCTATGTTTTGTCTACACTTTGAGGTATTTTTATACACTTTCTAGAACTAACCTAATAACAAGATGACACAGTGCTAGTTGTCCGTTTTCTTCTGTTTTGGTTCCAAAAAGGTAGAAAAACAATATTATCGGAATTGGATGGGACAAAAGCTAAATTCATTATTTTCTCGGAGCAACACGGAACCAAGAATCAGAGTTGGAGGAGGACACCAGGGTGGCCGCACCCCTAGGCGCGGGCCAGCCCTGGTGGCGCCCATAGGGTGTGTGGGCCTCCTGTATCTCCACCGACCTTGCCTCCTGCGCCTATAAGAAGCCCCCGTGGAGAAAACCCTAGGGCATCTAGAAGAAAGCCACGAAAACCTCTGCAACGCCGCCACCACCGAACGGGAGATTCGGGGGACAGAAAGTCTCTGTTCAGGCACCCTGCCGGGATAGGGAAGTGCCCTCGGAGCCATCTCCATCGATTTCCACCACCATCTCCATCGCCGTTGCTGATTCCCATGATGAGGAGGGAGTAGTTCTCCTTCGAGGCTAAGGGCTCTACCGATAGCTATGTGTTCACCTCTCTCTCTATGCATGATCTTTTTGTAGTCATGAGCTTTGTAATCAAGTAGATCTACCTTACTTTTCAAGTGCTTCAATAGATCTCTGCTCTCCCCATGTGTGTGAAAGTGACAGCGCGCATGCTATGTTGGCACTTAGGATAGAGTCTACATAAATACTCATCGTGCTTTAATAGATCTATGCTTTTCCCCACATGTGTGAAAGTGACAGCGTGCACACCGTGTGTGGCACTTAAGCTAGAGTACATATATATTTGTTATGAGTTATATTTTGAGTTGGTTGTCTCTATGAAATTGTGGTGTTTGTTGAACCATCTAACGCTCAAGGTGACAGTGTGGGGTTATCTAGATTGGGGAAGGCCTTACCGTGGATTAGAGTGTCCAACTGGAGAGTAGTTAAGAGTAGTATCATTAAGAGAAGATATTTATATGAGAGAGTGTTCACTAGTGAAAGTATGATTTCTAGGCCTTGTTTCTAAACATTGAAACACCATTTGCATCTAGATATGTTGCATGTTTGCTTGCTTCCTTCCTTTTGCCTTTAGTCTTTACCTCACCGTCAAGCTATTTTTTGGCACTGTTACCACTTGTATTTCACTATCTCTTCGCCGAACTAGTGCACCTATACACCTGACAAGTGTATTGGGTGTGTTGGGGACACAAGAGACTTCTTGTATCTTGATTGCAGGGTTGCTTGAGAGGGAATAGCTTTGACCACTTCCTCCCTGAGTTCGATAAACCTTGGGTAATCCACTTAAGGGAAACTTATTGCTATTCTACAAACCTCTGCACTTGGAGGCCCAACAACTGTCTACAAGAATAGAAGTGCGTAGACATCATGTTCCACCGGCAAAATGAGTTCATGTGGCAAGTGCCTTTGATAAAGGGCAACCGAAGGTAAGAATTCGAGGACATAAAGGGGTTGAAATATCCAACCATTCTCAATAAAATGCTTAATGGGAGTCAACCCATCATATCAATAAAATAAATTAAGATTAAATAATAAAGTTGTTCATCGCATTCCTACAACTTTTTCATAGACATTTTTGCGGAAGCGCGCCCGTAAAGATGCACCTGTCAAAAAGTAGCAGAAATACCGACTGAACAAGCATAGATTTAGAGTAGAAAATAAAGTTTGTTTTATCTGTAGAAACTAGCTCAACATTATTTTCCAACTAAAAATATGCATCTCTAAAAATTTGGGTGAAAAAGCATGTTATAGAAGGTCTAACGACCAACTATACGGCTGGAATAAAAATTCCCATTGTATAGTTGCGGCCGTATAGTTATTGACAAAATTCTCAAAAGTTGGGTTTCGGATACAGAAAGGTTGATGACCAACTATACGGCGGGACCATCTGGTCCGGTCGTATAGTTGTGACCGTATAGTTGTGATCTCGCAAAGGGAAACCCTAACCCTCGCCGCCGCCACAACTATACGGCGGGAGCTACCTGGCCTGACCATATAGTTCCCGCCGTATAGTTTGGCCCGACCACTTAAACGGGTCGGGGAAGGGAAAGCTTCTTCCTCCCCTCATTATTTCTCTCAACCTCTCTCTTTAAAACTCTCAAAACCTCTCTAGAACTCTCAATTCTTTGTGGATTTCATTTGTTTGAGTAGGGGAATCGATAGATCGGTATGTTTCTATCCCTATCCATGCTTTATCTTCAGAATTCCATGGTCTTCTCATTGAATTAGTATATGAACTCAAGATTGATTGATTTTCTCTTACGATTTCTGACGTTAGGATTGAATTCCTCCATGTAGAATTGTTCATATATCATGTAGAAACTATATGCCTAAGATTTTATGTTGAAATTTCTTAGTGTATCAAGATGAACAAGCTCAGTGGTATTTTTCGCAAGAGAAAGCGCCAATGTGGTGAGGGATCGGGGCTCCGGGCTAAGATCGACAACAAGTACGCCATGGTTTTGGCGAGAAAGGTGTTGCCCACACGATAGGCCGATAACGGATTTATCAACTCAACAGAGTTGAAGGGGGACTTCGACTACCTGTGTGCAAATGCAGAGCTCGTCGGCCTCGCCAACGCCAACCACTACACCTACGAAGGGCTCACCCATGAGTTCTTCGCCTCCTTGTATGATGACTACAAGGAGAAAGGTAATGCATGCATGATAAATTTCACCGTTAACCAACAGCCATATCAAATTACCTATCAACAATTCTGCAATGCTTATGGATTCCCTCAAGAAGGGGAACCAACTGTTACAAACATGTATAGCGTCTCGAGTGCAAATACTTGGGAGTTTATTTCTGTTAATGGTGGTAGGGACTTCTACCAGAAGAAGATATCCACCATTGAGAACCCAAACATCCATTACTTTGCTATGTTTCTTGCTAACACTTTTTTAGGAAGAGGAGATACTGGTTCGATGGCCAATGTAGACATGGCCATGATCACCAAGGCACTCTTCCCTAATCCGTCGCAGAGTCCCACTCCTGCAGCTCTATTCCTCCAGCACCTCCGCCACCAGAGAAAAAAAAAGAAAGGTGATATTCGTATCAGTGGAATGGTAACCCACCTAATCCAAGCCCTTGAAATTGCAATTCCTATTGCACAACCTGTTGATAGCTCCATACTTATGGATGTCAGATATGTAACTGCTTGTGGCTTCCTCGGTGTTTACCGAGTTAACAGGAGGCTCCGAGCCTATCAATTTTGTTATCTTAATGATGTGCAGAATGGTCAGGTGCCACTTCCTTGCCCGCAAGACTTCGAGGTTCAGGTAAGGGACAACTAGATCCTCACCAAGGATCGAGTGAACGAAATCATGGCGGATCTCTATTCTGACTCTGATGAAGAGGAAGAAGGAGGGCTGCAGGATGAGCAGGAGTAGCAGCAGGAGCACAACCCAGCTTGGGAGGGACAGCAGCAGCAGGAGGAGCAGCCTTGGGACCAATGGCCCATTCAGCCACAGTAGCAACAGGGGTTCAATAATGTCCCCTATCAGGAATTTTTGTAGCTCAACCAGCGCGTTGGGGAGATCGACCAGACTCTGCATGGATTTAGTGAAGATGTGAGTGCTTTAACTCACAGCTTTAGTAACTTCATGACCTACTTCCCTGACTACTACCAGCAGCACCACCAGCCGCCGCCAAACGATGGGAACAACTAAGCATGGCAATAGCCTAAGCTTGGGGGAGGTTTTGAAAACCTCCAAACTTGCATTCATATTTTTATTTCTTCTTTTGATTTTTTTATTTTCCATGAATAGCATGTTTAATTTCAGTTTGCATTATTAAAACCCAAAACACAAAAAAATTAGTGTAACTTTCAATTGCAATTTGTTTTCTTTGTTTTTCTCGGAAATTGCTCAATTTCAGGTGACTTGGCAATAGGGAAATATAGAGAGTATTCGACTCAAGTACGAGAACGAAGCAAGCAAGAGGAGGCATCACATTCCTTTCATCACCCCTCCTGCAACTTTAAATTGATCCTCTAATTATTTACTCACTTGCACTTGAGTCACTCCCCACCTAGCTTGTTATCTCATAAACTATATTCCCTTGCTAGTGTCCTCCTTTAGCTTTGAAACATTGAGAAATGAACTTGGTTAAAATACTTACAATATATTTACAACAAGAAAAAGCATCCAAGAGATGACTTGAGTCCATGTTTAGCTCAAAAGATTTGATTTTAGAAACTAATCAACCCCATTGAGCTTAATGTAAGACTCGGTAGTACCCTTGAATAAAATTGTCTAATAAAGTGGATACTTCGAAGTAGAAGAGATTATGCCACTGCTTTTTCTAATAATTACAGTAGGATATTGCTTGACGTGTGCCACTACAAATACCGTCGTACTCCATGGGAAATTATTAACTCCGCTGGCCAACGAACGATCTAAATGTGGGAAACCACTTGATTTCGTCTATGAGTTATGTAAACGTCTGTAGCTGCAAAGCTATGACATGTAAACATTTTAGTCTCCTCGTGGTTTTACGTTCCAAAGTGAATTTGTAGTACTCCTCTGACCCACTATTTCTCAACAACTATCTATTGGCATGGTCACGAGTGCGCAACACAGCCCCAATTAACATTTTAAAAACAGTGGCATGATTTCTCTATGAAAGAGTTGAAGTTTTTGAAAAACAAGGAAATGAAAAAGGTGCTTTGAAAGTCTTGAAATTTTGACGTGGGAGTAGATGAGTTGTTCTTTAATTAAATGTTCTTGGTGCAAACTTTAGTACTCTTAATTGATTAAAGTAACAAGAGCAAAAAAATTCATCTCTCAACAAGAGAGAAGCCAAAAATATTTGTTTAACTTTCCGAGCTAAATTTTCAACACTCGCTCGTGCATATGATTTATTTGCTAGCAATATATGCGTGGTTAGGAAGTGAACTTAGTGCAATCTTGTGAATATTTGTATGATCATGTTTAAGATTGCAGGAAATGTGAAGAAAAGAATCTGATACCAATTCAAGCTTGTAAGTTCTTTTATTTCAGTTTCGAATCTCCACTATCATTTCTTATTTCCTTGTCACTTGAGGGCGAGCAACATCTAAGCTTGGGGGAGTTGATAGCTATGAGATTCTAAACATTTTAGATAGTTTCTATTGATGGTTTTCATTTGGATTTGATGGTTTTCTAGATTTACCTAATGCTAATACTTCGGTAGCAAATAAAACTTGCATTTTAATGCGTGTTTCAGGTTCTAAACATCACTAGAGGGATTTAACAGCAAAAACACAATATTTAGGCGAAAACAAGCAAGTCTCTTTTTGGAAGCAATCGAGGGGAATTTACTACAAGCTTAATGACCAACTTTACGGGCCGCCGCCATATAGTTGCCACCGTATATTTTCCATCTCCTTCGTCTTATTAAAAGGGACAACTTTCATGAAGAGGCCGAAGTCGAAAATAGAACACACGAGCCGCCACACTGTCCAGAAGGAAGAAAGAAGGGATCTGGAGAAGAAGGGGAAGACGTTCTTCATCTCGCTCCACGGTCTTCGATCTCTTAGCCACCACACCTCCATATCCACCACTTGCACTTGGGAGAGAGAGAGATCTCCATCTTGCAAGATTAGGGTTTGAGATTGTTCTTCCCATCTTGAATTTTGTTGGATTTATTTCTATTTCTTATTGTGCATCTCCACGGTAATATCAAGAAGAACTCCCTTTATTTAATTATATTGATGATGCTTTCTTCTCTCATGTGTGCGTAAGTTCCCTTGGGCGTGGGTGATGTAGGGGATTGGTGATATGTGATGTGCTTATATATTTTCCATCAAGTTTGTGATCAATTCTAATTACTATATTATATGTGCTTGCCTATCTGTGGGATGCTTAATTCCTGATGTCCAATTAAGGGCCTAGACAACATGATGCTTTGTTCTACATAGATAGAATCTTGTTTGCTAGCAGACCGGCGACCCCCGAGTGACACGGGGATATCAACGGGAAACTAGTTTGACTTGAGGATAACAAGGAACCACTGAGCTTATTGCATTAGTCTGATCCAAGGAGCTTAATTTCTAAGCAACCTGAAGGATCTTAATCGTCTAGTGACTGGCCATGGTTGTGGTAAACAGGCTAGTAGGATTATTGAAGTTGGGATAAAATCTACCAAGAGGAGTTCTGACTAATTATGGGTTGCTCGCCTACACACATATTTATACGATTATAATTGTTACACTTATCACTCATTCACCTGACACATTCATTATCACCATGAACTGAAACTCCCCATGCCTACTTTGTCATTTGTAGAAAATAACAAACAAATTGTTCCTTATTTTTATGATTTTTATTTCTGAAGTTTACATTTTAGTTTTATTTAAGTACTTCCGTTTAAATCCAAATTCTATTCTCATTCTCAACACTTGTAGTCAATTCACTCAAAGATCTGTGACAACTTCGGGTGCGACAAAGACTTCACCAATAAACACTTACATTTGGGCTCCCTGTGGGATCGATATCTGAACTTCGAAACTAGCTACAAACGATCTGTGCACTTGCAGTCATCAGTCATCGAACCCGTACAATCTTGGGGCTATCTCCACAACTCAATTGGAGGCTCCCAAGAATCACCCTAAAGGCTGCTAGATTTAGGAAGCTCCACAACTCAATTGGATTCCCCAAGGGAATCACAACACAAACACACAACCGTCTAGGGTTGCAAGAATCCAAGATTAATAAGCTCACAAGCTTGACTCGCCGAATCTCCGTGAACTCAAACCTATGGACTAAATACAAGGGCAAGTACTTCACTCTCAAATTCCACCAAAGCTACAAAAGCTATTGTAACATCCCAAAAATATTAGACTTTGATCATCAAACTCTAATCATCAAAATTAGGGTTAACAAAAACTTTTCCAATTAAAAGTATGAAAGCATTCATATGGCTGTGTATTAAAATTTGGATTCTTTTAAATTGCCATGGTTCTGTGTTTCTTTGCTTGTAAAATGATTCTTAGGTGAAATAAACACCATCTAAATAATCCCCAAACTTTTCCCAAAGACAAACAAGTCAAAATAAACAAATTAGGTGAATGGTCACTTTGGCCAAATTAACTCCCATGCCTACTTTGGCTATCCCTAACTTTCAGAACTTAACAGAAACATGTATGGATCTTTGAACCCCTTGATAGTACTCATAACAAGGTACCAAGGCCCACTTTGTGATCATCCAAACACATTTAAATGCTTAGTTTAAATGATATTTTAAAATTGAATCTATTTCATATGGGAAGATCCCACTATTTCAAAAACCACTCAAACAAGCTCAATTTTCAAAACCCAAACATCCACAGAACCCTCAACACACGCCTAGCACACCCACCAAAAATCTTTTAAAAATTCAAAACTCAAGTTCATGCGACCATTTCATCAAACAGGTTGCAGATTCAAATCAACAAAATCAAAAACACTATGTTGAGTAGTGTTTTGGGCCAACCTTGTTCTCTCTCTGGTTACAACTAGCCTTAGTAGATCATCTATAACCCTTAACTAACCTCTAGCACCACTGTGAGCTTGCCAATGCCATCAATGTTGAGCAGGCCGAGAGCACACATGTGACCCTAGTGTGGACAACAAGCTAGGAGAAGAACTAGCCGTGCCAACCTTGTCTAGCATGCAGCCCATGCCTCACCGCCCCCTCTCGACCAGCCCTAGCTCTAAGACAATAAGCAGAACCGCCAGGAACGCCGCGCCCGCGCTGCTGTCGACCATGATGACGCGCACCGCAGAGCACGCGCCGTTCCCACGCAACCCGATCACCTCGAGCCCTCACCGCCCGCCAGCATGCACCCCACTGTCCCAGGAGACCACCAGACATGTTCGATTCACTGCCCGTACCCCGTAGCCACCGCTCGTAGCGGAGTTCGCCGCCTCTGCCTCGCAAAGCACCGCGCGTTCCCGACCATATGCCACCGCCCCTACATGTGCATTTAAGCTCTGGAGCATCTCCAGGAGACCGCCCGTCGATCGCCAACCTCGGCCATGCCTCTAGCCGCCCGTAGCCATGTCGCCAGCGTCGCCTGCCCATCCCTCTCGGTCTCGCCGTCGAGCCTATAAAAGGAGACGACCCCCGCTCAATTTCTTCACACCATCTCACTCCCCTCACCTCACTGATCATTCCATCCCTTAGCCGGAGCACGAGGAGCAGCAGTTTGTCGGAATTGCGTCGGAGCAGGCCGCCTCTGGAGAAGAAGGGAGCCATTGATTTCGACCACCCCCGGAGCTGCCGCGACCACCCCTGAGTTCACCGTCGTCGACTTCGTCGTTTGCCCGCCTCGCCGTCGTCACTAGAGCCCCGGTATGCCCCCTATGCACCCCCACCGAGCCTCTAGGGTTCGAGCTCGCCGGTGACATGTTCATCGTCGACGGCGACCCTCAGCCGTTGATCTCACTTCTAATCCAACGCACCACATCGCCCCGTACCGCTTCGCATTTTATGAGCCACTGACCAGTAGACCCACCCCCTGTCAGTTGCACCCCGCGCTGCAGAGTAACACTGGGCCGGCCCAATAACCCTTCCCGCGTAGCCCACTCGTTTGAATTTAGCTTTTATATTTATATTCAAACTCAGTTATGTACCTAGTTTCAAAAATCAACCCAGCTCGATTCAGTGAACCAAATTGAACAAAACCAATTTTGTTAGAAAGGTATTGAAATGCTTAATCCAAGCCCGTTGGATTCAAATCATTTGGATCTATATATCAACCTTGGTAAAAATAACAAGGCAGAAGCTTTTCTGCATTCAATTTTTTTTCAAATTTCAACCATACTAGCTTTTGAGTTGATTCCAACTCTCAAAATCACATTTGATCATACCTTTCAGAATATATAAAAACATATGGGTTTACTTACAGAAATAATGTTCAAGTAATAAAAGAATGCCACATAGGCATTTCTAGTCACTTTAATTATTTAAAGTAAAAAGGTTAAACATTATTAAATTGTGACACCACTTTAAATCACATTCCCATGTTCTGAAATATGTGGTGATGACATGTGTCAACATGATCCCATGTTTGGTTTGGAGAATATTAAATCTTAAGTAGTTTTTCAATGAGTAGAAATTACTTTTCTAAAAATAAATAAATAAGACCAAAGCTTTAATCTTGTAATGTTAGTGATGATACTAGATCATCTATAGTGCACCTTTGTGTGATGATTGAAAATAGTTAAGTATAGTTTGGTGATTGTGTCCCTCGTATTTATTCATAGACGCTAGTACCGACCAAGGATACGAGGAGGAAGGAGGATACTACGAAGAAGAAGCCGAGGAGAACTTCAACCACTGCTCTGCACAAGGCAAGCTAACACTTGCAAGATACTCTACTTTAGAAAGCCTAATACTACTAGTTGATTGAGCAAGCTAACACTTGCAAGATACTCTACTTTAGCAAGCCTAATACTACTAGTTGATTGAGCAAGCTAACACTTGCAACTATGAAAGTTAGATAACCGATGCAATGCACTAAGCATACTTGGTTAGACATATGTGATGATACCCCCTCCTAGTTTTACTTGCAAGCTTTCTACTTTATTTCTTTATCAAAGCTATTTCTTAGAGTTTACTTAAGTGACTTGTAGATTCTAGGAAGATAATTGAAGGTTGCATAAAGAGCATTAAATTTGGCCTAAGCTAGATAATCTTGATGTCATCCTAAGGCATGAGATTGTACTTAGTTAAACTCCACTTGTTTACCACCCCTCATTAGTACTCACCCCCACTTTTAGATGCTAGTGCTAAGCATAAAACTTGATCAACTTTAGATGGGGATACTTGGTGGAAAATGGTTATGAAAGCCTTAGAATGATGAGTCATTCTACTAAGATGTTTTGACATGTGTTTCCGAACACCAGATGATTTTGATGATGAAAATGTTGAGGCATGAGCCTTAGCCCTTTATAAAACTGATGGTTGTCTGGATGCGATACCATTTCAATTTTACCGTACAACCACAATACCCGAAAATTGGGTAGGGCTTGACTAGAAACTTATATACCTTAGTATGGGTTCCCTCACGGCCAAGGTCTGAGCTGAGGCTACCTTGTGAAGATTGTCCACCTGTGTAGTACCCAAGATGACAGTTGGTCATGGTTGGGAGGCCAAACTCACAGGAGAGGTGCCTATACTAGGGCGTGTAATTGAAAGGTTAGGATTGATTATCCGCATACTGAGTATGGTGAATTCAGGATTTGTTCCTGACGGATGTATCGAATGTTGTGGTGAAAGTGTACAATCTCTGCAGAGTGTCAAACTATTGAATAGTCAAGGTCATGTTATGGAGCTTGGAGTGGCCATCTTGTTCCCCGCCGATGTTTTCAAAATGACTTATGAAATGAATTGAGATTTTGACTTGACCACAATAGAGTTGTGATACGAAATTCAACTTCCCACTTAGGTGTTATAAAATTTCAACTAGCTTTTCTTGCTTCTGAACTTAGTAGAAGTAAATCTGGCTTTTTTGCAAAACAACCCTAGAGCTTAGTGCCCTACTACAAAAACCCCCTTCACTTGTTAGTATTAGTTTGCGAGTACTTAAAGAGTACTCATGGCTTTGTCCCTGGATATTCCCGTGGCCAGACTATGAAGAGGAGTACCAGGATGATGGACCCCAGGAAGGTTACGACAACTAGGATCATCTCCCATCGTCAGCATTGCATGTGACCCCGAAGATGGAGCTTCGCCTACGCTACCTTTATTATTACGTATTTCCGCTGCTTGAGTTGTATTAAGAACTGGATCATGAGATCCTTATTTGTGTAAGACCTTATGTATGGTTTGTAATGGATGATGTACTGTGGTATCCAAATCTGTTATGTCTCGCAAAAATGGTAATCCTGGGATTGCGATCTATGGCATAACAGGCATCTGGGATTAAAAATCCCGGTGTTGACAAGTTGGTATCAGAGCCATCCTGACCATAGGATGCCCTAGTTAGACTGGACGTTTGAATCAAAAACTTAGTTTGAAAACCAAAGGAAACAAATATTTACAAAAACTTATTCCCATTCTTATCACTTTGATTCTTTCGTGAAAACTCATGTTCCTCAAAAACTCTTGCAAAATACATAAAAATTGACACACTTGATCACTCTACTAACTTACTCATCCTATATTCTTTTAGATGGATGTGAAGTACAACAAGTTTTATCAGTTGGGGAATGGAGGAGACCTCATCTTTGAGCGGGATTTGGACCATTTTGAACTTCCGAGCATCCGCACCCCGAGTTCTTCGGAGCTCAGCTCAATGATCAAGGAGGAGAAGATCTGAAGTGGCTAATTGTTGCAAGTCTCCGAGGAAAGATTGAACCTCCCACTGCCAAGGGAATTCATTTCACCTTAAGAGAGAACAATTGGCTAGATGGACTTGCCAGGGCCATGCAGGAAGCTCTTGCCCGTCTGTGTGGGCAGAGTATCAACCAGATCAAGGGTACCCGCTTTGTGTTTTGTCCAAGGCGTGATGCTATGGGACAACCACTAGAAGCCCCATACCACCACGAGCTTAAGACTCAGTTGGACCACCTTAGCTTCATGATGTATGATCGTCATCAGGAATTGGACAATTGCCGTGACTACTCCAACCACAAGTCTGCCATCATCAAGACGACGGATCAGACCATCGCCATGCTAGCAAAGGATCGCAAGTCTCGCTGCCATCAGCTTGACAAGAAAGAGCGCATCATTGCCTATCTTCGCCACTGTATCTCGGATTTGGAGGAGACCGTCCATGAGAGAGACATGCAGTTGGAGGAAAGGGAGAATGCCAGAGAAGATCTTCGTGGAGACCCCTACTCCTATCTCAGCGATGACGATGATTTTCTGGAGGATCAGGCTATGGACTTCTTCACCGATGAGGATGATTTCGCCTTCATCGATGACGACGAGGATGATGAGGATGACGACTAAACCAACTCCAAGGAGTAGTAGCACTTAAGCACTAGCGTAGTGAGTTGTATTCGGTCCCACTGTATCGTAGTTTCCAGAATGGTTCTTAAAACCATCTGTTTTTCTTGTTTTCTGGTGTGTGTTTGTATCGTATGCTATGAATGAATGAATGAAAAGAAAGTTGCTAGAAAATCTGAGTCAAACTTTAAAAACTTTCCAAATTCCCTGAACCTTAGAAATTTTCCTCTTTTCTCATGATCTATCTCAATCTTCAGATGCCACGCGGAGGAAGTGGTTCATCCTCGACCTGTTGCAGATCCGCAAATGTTGGTTTCGACGCTTGCCGAAAGAGCAGAACGTCAAGCCAACCTAGCCACCCTTCAGCAGATAGCTCAGCTAGCCCACAACAATCAAGGCCAAGGAAATCAGGACAACCATGGATCTAAGCTCAAGAATTTCCAGAACACCAACCCACCTGTTTTCACTAAGTCAGAAGAGCCCTTAGACGCCAATGATTGGCTGCAAACCATGGAAAACAACCTGGAAGTCGCCGGAGTGGAAGCTAACGAGAAAGTTCTGTTCGCCACCCACTATCTAGCCGGAGATGCAAGAGCATGGTGGAACAGCGTTCGTGCAATGACCGGAGGACAGATGATGACCTGGGAGGAATTCAAGGTCAAGTTCAGCAGAACCCATGTGCCACCGGGTTTGATCAAGACAATGAGAGATGAGTTCAGAGAACTAAAGCAAGGAAGGATGAACGTAGTGGAATACCGTGACAAATTCTTGTCATTAGCTAGGTATGCCCCGGATGAGATCAACACCGAAGCCAAGAAGAAGGAGAGATTCTTGAATGGTCTGCATGATGAGATGCAGACTGTGTTGGTCAATATCCCCTTTGCTGATATTGAAGCCCTTGTCGACTCTGCCATTCAAATGGAAGGAAATATCAACCAATCCAATGAGAACCGCAAGCGTCGCATGATGCATCAGCCAGGAACCCATCAGACCCCAAATTATCGCCCTAACCCATCTCTAGTATTTGCCCCGAGAACCAACAGACCCCCGATGAACCGTCCGACCTATCCCAACCGTGGAAACCCGAGGCCCGGAGGAAATCACAACAACCCCGGCAACTCTAACAATTTCAACCGTGCACCACCCAAGTTCAACAACAACAATGTTGCTGCCAACACCAACACTGCCCCGAGGACTGGAAGCAATGTTGTGCCTGTTGCAGCAAAGGACAAGTCGCAAGTGACTTGTTATGACTGTGGAAATAAGGGTCACTACTCCAATGAGTGCCACAAGAAGAATGTCGCAGCCCCCAATGCTAATGCCCCAGCTCAACAACAGCATTGTGTACAGCCCGGAAGAAGGTTTGCCCCAGGGAACTCGCTCAACCGCAATGGCCGTCTTCTCCTCATGCATGCTGAAGAAGCCTAGGAAGCGCCAGACGTCATGCTGGGTATGTTTTCTGTTAATTCAGTACTTGCAAGAGTGTTGTTTGATTCTGGTGCATCGCACTCATTTGTTACCGAAAAATTTGCATGCACTAGTAAGATTCAACCAACCAAACTGAAGAATGTTATGATTGTTCAAATCCCCGGTTCAACCACCAAAGCTAGGAAAATTTGCAAAGCCGTCCCTATCCGAATCCATGGCATAGATTTTTATGCTAATCTGATAGTACTCGGAACTAAAGGTTTGGAAGTAGTACTAGGAATGGATTGGATGTCCAAACATAAAGGATTGATTGACTGTGCCAAGAAAGCAATAACCATGACCAGTACAGCCGGAATATCAGTCAAGCATGTATCTGAAACCTTACCTCGTCAATTCAAGTGCAACAAGAGTATAGCCTAACCTACCATTGACCAAGTCCGGATAGTCTGTGAATACCCCGATGTATTTCCAGATGTTTTGCCCGGTATGCCCCTAGATCGGGATATCGAGTTTATCATTAAACTAATCCCCGAAACCGGACCCATAGCCCAGAGACCATATAGTATGAACCCGTCTGAACTAGCAGAACTGAACAAGCAACTAGATGCCATGTTGGAAATTGGATTGATTCAACCAAGTGCGTCACCATGGAGATCACCTGTTTTGTTCGTGGACAAGAAGGATGGAGGTAACCGTTTGTGTATGGATTATCGGAAGTTGAATGATGTCACTATCACGAACAAGTACCCATTGCCCAAGATAGAAGATCTGTTTGATCAGTTGACCGGTGCCAAAGTGTTTTCTAAGATTGATCTTAGAATAGGCTATCATCAACTCAAGATTCATGCAGAGGATATTCCAAAGCCTGCATTTACCACCAGATATGGATTATACGAGTAAACTGTCATGTCTTTTGGATTAACCAATGCCCCCCGCTTATTTCATGAATCTCATGAATAAGATTTTTATGGACTTCATGGATAAGTTTGTCGTTGTTTTCATTGATGACATATTGATTTATTCCAAATCAGAAGAAGAACATGAGCAACACCTAAGGACCATTCTTGGAACCCTTAGAGAGCATCAATTGTATGTCGTGAATTCTGGTTACAGGAGGTAGGATTCCTCGGTCACATTGTATCAGCCGGAGGAATTGCCGTTGACCCTGCAAAGGTGAAAGATGTAGAAGATTGGCAAGCCCCAACCACTCAAACCCAAGTTCGTAGAAGGATTATCGAGTATCGCCAGACCCATGACCCAATTGCTGAAGAAGGACAAGAAGTTTGAATGGACAGACAAATGTGAAGCGAGTTTTCAAGAACTCAAGAGGAGATTGATTTCAGCCCCAATCTTAATCATGCCAGATATCACAAAGCCCTTTGACGTGTATTGTGATGCATCCAAGATCGGTCTCGGATGTGTGCTAATGCAAGAAGGCAAAGTTATATCTTACCTATCTCGGCAACTGAAACAACATGAGCAAAATTACCCAACCCATGACCTCGAACTCGCAGCCGTAGTTCTAGCCCTGAAGACATGGAGGCACTACCTGATGGGAAACCGTTGTGAAATCTATTCGGATCACAAGAGCCTGAAGTATATATTCACTCAGAAGGAGCTGAATATGAGACAGAGGAGATGGATTGAGCTAATCAAGGATTACGATCTGGACATTCACTATCACCCCGGTAAAGCCAACGTGCTAGCAGATGCCCTTAGCAAATTGTCGTGCCGCTTGAACTCCATGATTTTGAAAGAGCAACCAAGCTTGCACAAAGAGATGGAAGATTTTCGAATGGAATTAGTAAGTGAAGGATTTTTGGCTAGCATAGAACTTCAACCCACTTTGATCATCCAGATCAAAGAGGCACAGAAAGGAAATCTAGTATCGATGGAATCAAGCGTCGTATCGGTACAGGAAAAGTGCCCGGATTCACCGAAGATGAAGAAGGAGTTATGTGGTACAAAGGACGCCTTTGTGTACCAGCAGATTCTGAGTTGAAAGAAGTTATTCTGAAGGAAGCTCATGATACTCTTTATTCCATCCACCCCGGAGGAACGAAGATGTATCAAGATTTGAAGGAGCAATTCTGGTGGCATAAGATGAAGAGAGAAATCCGAAGCTATATCGCCAAGTGTGATATATGTCAAAGAGTCAAGGCGGGACATCAAAGACCCGCAGGATTGTTGCAACCATTGTAGATTACGGAATGGAAATGGGATTCCGTTGGAATGGACTTTATCACCGGATTGCCTACTTCTAGTAGGGGAAATGACTCTATCTGGGTCATAGTGGACAGATTGTCCAAAGTCGTCCATTTCTTACCCGTCAAGACCACATATCAGAGTTCAAAGCTAGCGGAGTTGTACATCGCTAGAATCGTCAGTTTGCATGGAGTCCCCAAGAACATCGTATCGGATCGAGGAACTCAGTTTACCTCGAGATTCTAGAAGAAAGTCCAAGAAGGTTTAGGAACCCGACTAGATTTCAGCACCGCTTATCACCCTCAGACCGATGGACAAACGGAATGAGTAAATCAAATACTCGAAGACATGTTGAGAGCATGTGTGTTAGAGTATGGATCAAAATGGGAAGACTGTCTGCCGTTCGTAGAATTTTCATACAACAACAGTTATCAAGCTAGTTTGCAAATGGCCCCATTTGAATTCATGTATGGAAGGAAGTGTCTCACCCCTTTGAATTGGTCGGAAGTAGGAGAGAGTCAGATTTTTGGACCCGGCATCCTACGAGAAGTAGAAGAGAAGGTTCACAAGATTCGTGAGCACCTCAAGACCGCCCAGTCCAGGCAGAAGAGTTACGACGACAAGAGACGTCGATACCTTGCCTTCAACATAGGAGATTTTGTGTATCTGAAAGTGTCGCCATTGAAAGGAATGCAACGCTTCCAACTGAAAGGAAAGTTAGCCCCCAGATATATAGGCCCCTTCAAGATTCTGAACCGTCGAGGAGAAGTGTCGTATCAATTGGAACTTCCCGAAGAGATGTCAGCCGTGCACAATGTGTTCCATATCTCATTACTTCGCAAGTGCCTCGAAGTTCCAGAGAAGACTGAAGTGTTCAAGAATATCGATCACCGGACCATAGAGATCAACGATGACCTGAACTATCCCGAAGTACCCATATGTATTTTGGGAGAAGCCTTCAGAACTACCAGAACCCGAAGCATCAAGTTTCTCAAGATTCAGTGGAGCAACCACACGGAAGAAGAAGCTACTTGGGAGCGCGAAGATCACATCAGGACGGAGTTTCCCGATCTCTTCAAATCCTAGGTAATCTTTTTCGTCCTTTTTCAAATCTCGGGACGAGATTTTGTTTAAGGGGGGGAAGGTTTGTAACATCCCAAAAATATTAAACTTGGATCATCAAACTCTAATCATAAAAATTAGGGTTAACAAAAACTTTTCCAATTTAAAGTATGAAAGCATTCATATAGGTGTGGATTAAAATTTGGATTCTTTTGAATTGCCATGGTTTTGTGTTTCTTTGCTTGTAAAATGATTCTTAGGTGAAATAAACATCATCTAAACAATCCCCAAACTTTTCCCAAAGACAAACAAGTCAAAATAAACAAATTAGGTGAATGGTCACTTTGGCCAAATTAACTCCCATGCCTACTTTGGCTATCCCTAACTTTCAGAACTTAACAGAAACATGTATGGATCTTTGCACCCCTTGATAGTACTCATAACAAGGTACCAAGGCCCACTTTGTGATCATCCAAAAACATTTAAATGCTTAGTTTAAATGACAGTTTAAAATTGAATCTATTTCATATTAGAAGATCCCACTATTTCAAAAACCACTCAAACAAGCTCAATTTTCAAAACCCAAACATCCACAGAACCCTCAACACATGCCTAGCACACCCACCAAAAATATTTTCAAAATTCAAAACTCAATTTCATGTGGCCATTTCATCAAACAGGTTGCAGATTCAAATCAACAAAATCAAAAACACTATGTTGAGCAGTGTTTTGGGCCAACCTTGTTCCCTCTCTGGTTACAACTAGCCTTTGTAGATCATCTAGAACCCTTAACTAACCTCTAGCACCCATGTGAGCTTGCCAATGCCATCAATGGTGAGCAGGCCGAGAGCACACATGTCACCCCAGTGTGGACAGCAAGCACTACTAGGAAAATGGCCTTTAGTGGCGCACCTGGAAACATCATCCGTGGCGCACTAGCAGTGCGCCACGGGCCTTGCGCTACGGCTATCTCTCAGCCGTGGCGCACTGCCTAGTGCGCCACGGTTGTGTAGAGACAGCGTGCGCACCGCCAGTGCGCCACGAAGTTTGGGCTGGTGCGCTACCTGGATCTTCGTGGCGCACTACCTAGTGCGCCACTAAGCTTCCATAGTGCGCTTTAGGTGTAGCGCCACGAAGGTAGACCATGTGCGCCATGATGTATTTTGTTTTTTTTAATTTCGAGCCAGATTATATGCAATAGATTATATACAATATTACAAACAGATTTACACACGTATACAAGATATACAATTGTATATATAAATACTCAATATGAAAACAAGATTGAAACAAATACATATAGATAAGTCTCATACATGAATACATAGTCTAAGTTACATTGTTTCGATCATGTTACAAAGTAGTAGTTGGTGACATGCGAATACATGTGTCGATCGAACAAGTTAGAGCTCGGACGCCGCCTAGACATCTAAACTAGCTAGCTAGACACAAACGGGATAAATAACCAAAGAAGATAAGCATGATCACCGTGACGAAGGTGTAGGTCTTTATCCGTTACTTGTCCTAACTCCCGCTAGATAGCGCATGTATATAGCTTCCGCCCGCCATAGTGTTGTACCCTTTGTAGCTATTGCACTGAAACGGCACACTGTCTCCGCAGTCTTCCCAATCATCGAGACTCCGGAACCCGTCCCTTGTACACTACGTACCACGTCATCTATAAGTTGACAATAATAATTAACCGATTATTGAAAAAAAACATATATAATTAAAGTCGCATATGAAGATACACTTATAGAAAGTACTCCTAAATCAAAAAGACCAAACTCAAAAAGCATGCCTCATATATAACTAGGTTGTTCGACACAGGAATATGCTACGATGGAACTGCTCGCCAAGTAGGATGCACAACACCGGACTGCATATAGCACAAGGCGAACAATCCCATCGCAGCACATTCACATATAGTGTGCCACGACATTTCAATCATCGGCATTATTCTCGAAAAAGACCAAAGTAACTCAAAAAGCATGCCTCATATATATACATAGGTCGTTGGACACAGGAATATGCTACGATGGAACCGTTCGCCAAGTAGGATGCACAACACCTGGACCTGTGCATAGCACAAGGCGAACAATCCCATCGTAGCACATTCACATATATAGTGTGCCACGACATTTCAATAATCGGCACTATTCTCAAAGAAGACCAAAGTAGCTCGAAAAGAATGCCTCATATATAACTAGCTAGGTCGTTGGACACAGGAATATGCTACGATGGAACTGTACGCCAAGTAGGATGCACAACACCTGGACTTGTGCATAGCACAAGGCGTACAATCCCATCGTAGCACATTCACATATATAGTGTGCCACGACATTTCAATCATCGGCATTATTCTCGAAAAAGACCAAAGTAGCTCGAAAAGAATGCCTCATATATAACTAGCTAGGTCGTTGGACATAGGAATATGCTATGATGGAACCGTGAGCCAAGTAGGATGCATAAGACCTGGACTTGTGCATATCACAAGGCTCACAATCCCATCATAGCACATTCACATATACATTGTGCCACGACATTTCAATCATCGGCATTATTCTCGAAAAAGACAAAAATAACTCGAAAAGAATGCCTCATATATATACATAGGTCGTTGGACATAGGAATATGCTACGATGGAACGGTGAGCCAAGTAGGATGCACAAGACCTGGACTTGTGCATATCACAAGGCTCACAGTCCCATCGTAGCACATTCACATATATAGTGTGCCACGACATTTCAATCATCGGCATTATTCTCGAAAAAAGAGTAAGGAAAAAAAGAAGGACCAAATTGAGCAAAGGACCAAAGAGTAAGCAAAAAAACCAAGCATTGATTGATATATAATAATAAGCAAAATAAGTAAGCGATGATTCATAAACCTAATAAGATAAGTACACTTGTCCACACACACACAAAGGTCATCTATAGTTTGTAACTACAACTAGGCCAACATCAAGCCTTCTGGCTCGGTTTAGGGAACGGGAGGACGCCCTGTCTCGTCATGAACTTCCTATAGTCACCCTGCATCTCTAGGCGATCTTCTATATCACGGTTATTCGGGATATTTCCTCCGTAGAAGATCCCCCCGAAGTCATGACATCGCGAAAGATGATTGCCCCAAACTGCTGCTGGATGCGATACATCTCTTGTCTAATATCCGAACCATTGATCTTGGCCTTTGCTTCGGCCCACTGTTTGAGATGATCTGGCAGCGTAGAATTCTGCTGGTCAAGTAGGAACGCCCTCATGTGATGGAGTGCGTAGTAGGCTTCCTTCTTACTATTTTCCGGCTGCTTCACGCAGGGGAACTCCGTTATGTGGTTGAAGACGTGCCTGCCGAACTTGACCTTCGTACGCACGAAGGTGGTGCCTTCCGTCGAGGCAAAGCCAGTGAGAGCATCATCCAGAACTTCCTTGATCTTGTCGTAGTTTTTCTTCTTTTCTAGAATCCCCGAGTCGAAATACGTGGCGTGGGAATGCTTCGGCGATAAGGAGATGAGCGTGCAGTGTTCATCTCTGCGCAAAAAATTCAAATGGAATGTGTTGGAAAAAGAATGATGATGATCTCATAAAGCCAATCGACGGTGGCGAGTGAATAACGACTTACTCAGGAAAGTAAGGCACGAGAATGTATTCCTTTGTCTTGTTCGCCACGAGGATTCTTTTTTGGTACGAGGCCACGCGATCGTCGTTCGGGGAACCCAAGCAGCCGTCACGCATGTAGTAGGGGTCCACTATAGCGATGCCCGGTGTGTTCTCTCTAATGATCTGCATGGCCAGGCTGAGAGAAAACAGACGGACCATGGTATAGTGCATCGGGTATAGGTGGAACATATTGAAGATGTCGTCGAACCGCAGGAAGAACAGATCCGCAGGGGCATTGTCGACGAAGCCCAAGCCTGGTGACACCTTAACCACGAATACGGGTGCGAGGGATCTTTCTCCGATAGAAGGCGTCTCTCTATCGTCAGCACGCCGTCATGCACACTCTGCAGTTCCGAACTGGCGAGCTTCCGCAAATTCTTAGGTAGCATGGGCTCACCCGCCACATGAATCCTCCACATAATACCCTCGGGTCTTGGTGGCCCGTCTCGAAACCTGATCGGATTCGCAGTTGTTGACGCCACCGGCTGGCTGCTAGATTTTCTTTTCCCCTTTTTCTTTTGGAGGCAAGCAGCACCGCAATCTAAGCCGCCTATGTAGTGTGTCGGGGCTTAGAATAAAGGGTCGGTTGGTTGTATCACCGGCTCAGAAGGCGCAAGCCGGAGGCGTCTCCCGAGAACCAAGCAGACGCTTGGTGATAGTGGCTTTCTTTGTGGGGCCACCAGCTAGGTCTTCTTGAAACAGTCAAAGTTTTGAAGAAGTGATCATTCCAGTCTTAAATCGTCCTCGGCGGATCTGCGCCATGTGCATATCATCAACATGATCATCCGACCCACCGCGTGGAGGGCGAGAGGGCGGTAAGGTTTTGCCACCGCTTGTCGGCGCACGACGGTGGTCTTTGTTGTCTGTGGAGTGATGGCCCCGCCGTCCCAAACGGATCATGCTCTTTGGCCATAGCAAGAATAAGCCGAGGCAAGCAACTTCGAGGACGGCTCTTCTTCATCATCCGGGGGTTGAATGGGAGGTTCAGTCGTCGCAACCCCTTAGCACCGACTAATTTTAACCCGTGCTGCACGCTATCCGGCATCGGCTTTGAGTGGAACGTGCGCAAGGTTGAACGATGGTACCCTTGCAACATCATCCTCGTTGTTCACGTAGCATAAGAGAGTGCAAGGAACATCCGTCTGCGAAAACATGTACGGCGTCGAGAGCGAGATGCCATAAGAGTAATAGATGGCATGAAAGGCGGTAATTAAAGCAATTTGTTTACCGTGATGGCGTCGAGATCGGCTAATGTCGACGCACCGTGACACGGCAGTGTGCAAGAGACGGAAGGGCCGCCGTGTATTCTCCCTACCGACGGGTGCTTGAGCTCCGGTGCCGCTGACGATGGTAGGGGGCACCAACATGTACTCGGCGCCATGGTGATGGCAGGGGAGTCACCAACACTTGCGGCGCCGCGGTGCTAGCGGGCGGAGTCACGAACACGTAGTTCGCTCGATTCGGCGCCGTTGTTCGAGTGGTCACGACCATGCTTGGAATCGGGCACGGCCCTAATCGACCACCCTCACTCCAGTTCGCTATTGACTCCACCAAGGTAGGTAGGAAGGACGTGAGGGTGATTGCCAAGTTGTCTTGGACGATATGCGGGATCCGCGCCACTTGTGCCTTAAGTTCTTGAACCTCTCGGTTTTCCTCCTCGCTCCTTCCCGACGGCGCCACATGCGTCCTCGGCGGTGGACCAAAATGATCCACCCAATTCTTACCCCCGAGGCCGGCCAGACGGCCAGCCGACGACGGCTTCTTCATAACCGGCTCTATTTTCTTGGCCCGGTTCATCGCCCTGTTAAAAGGGTTATCCCACCGGGTGGCCGCCACGACCCTCGGGATGAGGAACCCGATCCATGACTAGCAACAATTTCCTCCTCCCGCAAGAAGTAACAGTGAATCATTTAGATCATCGATTAGATTGCAATCGTGTTGATCCGATAATTAGATTATACTTACCACAATTTCCTCGAATTCCTTCACCGCAGATCCGCGGTGAGTTGTTTGGTTTTGGGTCCACATGGTAACGGGCTCGATGAAGTTTCGAACCTGCCTGGTTCGAATTTAGCAAAGGGTTTTCTATCCCTTGGATCTATACTCTTCGTCCTCCTTATTCCATTTGGCCTCGCGGTTCTCAGATCCACCAGATCCGAGATGGTGATGACCTATATTCATCGCTGCAGACCTTTCCCGATTACTATTGGCGGCTCTTCGATTCACACCTCTCCTTGAACTCCCGGAACTGATCTTCGGTGATCTGCGGGTCAATCTTTTGGATCTCCTCAAGACTTTTGCCTTCTTTATAGATCTTCTTCTTTATCCGGGTTCTCCAGCTGGCCAGGGCGGTGCTCATCTTTGTGAGGGCGGATTTGTGTTCTGATACTTAGCGGGGAACTTGTATCTTGCGTGCAGCTTCTCGAAGAGGAGTGCGTATGGCCATTATCTTTATGCCGGAGATTCTCGGTGTTGATCGAGATGGTTGTCCGGTGATCGCCGCCACTTGCCCACCGCACTTTTGACGACAAGGGCGGGCTCCAAAGGAACCCCGATGGGCTCACTGTAATTTCCTCCCGACCGTGCCGACCGTGTGCCGGTCCTTCGGCTTCTTCTTCTTAGGAGGGTTGCTACCACTCCCTGTGCCCTCGCCGCCATCAGTGGTTTCATCGTCCGCCGTTCCTTCGGCTTCTTCCTCCACGTCTTCCATCTCATCATCCTCGCTCTCCGAAGGATGGTATTCTTCATCATCTTCTAGCCGTTGGGCCGCCTCCCAGAATGTCAATTGTTTATTTGGAGGTCTGAGTTCTCCTTCAGTGCTGATGCGCTTAGAACATCCAGCCTCATCGTTGTCACACATCTTTGCACTAATAAAAAACAAATAATTGGTTAATATGCACGGAAAAATCCGGCATGACCTTTGCTAATTTTCTTAAACTAGGAGTGCCCGATTTCTGCCGAAACGGAAGTTAATCAACATTCCGGCAAGAATCGGGACTCATTTCATACAAGAACCTGCATACACACATAATAAAGTGCTTCATATACAAGCACAAGCACAATTTCAAGTGCTTCATAACCAATTGCACTTTAATGCTTCTTGTCATTTGCAATCCTACAACATCTAACTTAGAAGCACAAATGATAGCAAGCAAGAAAATGACAGCAAGGAACTGATAGCAAGAAAATGACATCAAAGTTCCATTTTACTACAAATAAATAATTGATAGCAGCAAATAAAACCCAAGAAATTGACAGCAGCAACTAAAACCCAAGCATACATGTTTCTGTCAACTGACAGCACCCATACTGTCATGGTTTTTTCTGTCAACTGACAGCAGCCATACATGTTTCTGTCAACTGACAGCACCCATACTGTCATGGTTTTTTCTGTCAACTGACAGCAGCCATACATGTTTCTGTCAACTGACAGCACCCAAGAAATAATTTTTTCTGTCATGGTTGCATTCCATAGTGCTCTGTTATCTGGTCATTAAGTTTGGTTAAATTCTGAATATATGATAACTCTGCCTGTTGATTCTACAGAATCTTCTTCAGATCCCTACTGTTTCAAGCTGTATTGAAGTCTGGGATTTTCTAAGTGTTGATTCACAGGTTAGTGTCTTCTAAACCATACCATGCCCAACCTTTTTCAAAATGTTGTGTGTAACTGAAATTTCCTTGTTACAGACATACATTTTCACAGATTCTCTCTCAGTTATCCGACCTTTGTCGGTGAGTGATCTCCTTTTAGTTAAGTAGCTAGCTAGTTGCTCTTTCTAAATTTCTTGTGCAGTTTAATGCCTATATGCTGATTTCATGCAACAATTTAGATGTAAGATCAAATGAGAAGGGTGCAAAATCATTGAATTCTCCCAAAGCTTTGAATGGAAATTTATCTTACGTGAGACAACTGTAAGTGAATGTCAAAATGATAACGTACAAAATGATAAGGACTTTGCTTCTGTTGATGGTTTGAGACTGAGGAAAGGAAAGACGGATCAGAATTTGGAAACTAGTGTTAGCAACTCAAGTGCCAATATCTATCAAGACCACTCTGGAAGTGATCCTGAACAGAACGATTACTCGTTTTCAATAAAGTTTGGAAATCATAATAAAGTCAGGAGATCATAATAAAGTCAGGAGATCATAAGATAGTGGATGCCAAAGATACTGGAGGTTCTACAGAGTACAGGCGACCGGACTTTGACAAAAAGGTCCATCTTGCTGCAACATTCTCTTTGATGTACTTACTATGAATGTAATGTGCTGGCACTACCGATGTTATCCTGAAAGTGGATGTGTTTGCACTTTAGTAGTGCAAGTGTGCCTAATAAGTCTCAGGTGGTTGCAGTTGAGAGGTGCGACAAATGTCATACAAGCAGATGGGTGACTGCTAACTGAATCTTGAAGCACCATCAAATCATTGTTCAGACCTAGCAACCTAGCAACCTAGCAATCTGGTTAATTGTTCACTAGCAATCTGGTTAATTGTTCACTAGCAAATACACTAGTTAATTGTTCACTGGGGCCAGAATTTCGATTTTTTCCCCTTTCAACCTAGCAATCTGGCTTGGTTCAGACCTTGGTTCAACCTAGCAATCTGGACTCTTTCAACCTAGCAACCTAGCAACCTAGCAAGTTATGCCCACAGGCAGACCCCCATCGGGGAGAAAGGGGGAGAGAGGGAGAGACAGGGGAGGGAGAGAGGGAGAGAGGGAGAGACAGGGGAGGGAGGAACATCGGCCCGAGTTGTACGATGTCCTCCACGACATGGACCAGCAGATGCACCATAATGTCGAAGAATGCGGTTGGGAAGTAGACCTCAAGCTCACATAGTATCACCACGATCTCCTCCTGTAGCCTTCCGAGCTGATTCAAGCCAATCGACTTCCTAGAGATGACGTCGAAAAACTTGCATAGGACAAATAACGTTTCACGGACGTGCTGGTCCATTATCCCTCTTAGTGCGATCGGAATTACCTGCGTCATTAGCACGACACAGTCGTGAGACTTCATGCCACTGAACCTCTGCTTCGCCTCGTCTAGGTATCTTCTTATCTTGCCCGCGTAGCCGTAAGGAAATTTGACTCCTAGAAGGCACTTGAAAAACTGTTTGATCTCATCCTGGCTTAGAGTGAAGCAAGAAGGAGGGCAGTAATATTCGTTCTTCTTGAACTTTTTACCCTTCCGACGACCTTGTGTCGTCTCCGACTCATGATCATCGTCATCTTCACGATCATCGAGAAAAGGCCCTCCGTGAAGCGCCTTCCGGATACCCAAGAATATCAGGTCGTGCCTTACTTTTGGACCATCTTTCATCCTATCTGGCATGTTGATTATGGTGGCGACCTGTAACACCCTCAGAATCGGCCCTATGCAAGTTTTAGCAAAACTCGCCAAACCCGCATAGAAACGATTCGAAGGTGCCCACCAGGCACTTTCGTGCGGGTGGAAAGCAAAGTAATAACATTACACAACAGTCCTCGATAGGACCCACGTATATATACAACAATGACTCAAAGAGTCAAGAATACAAATATAATATACAAGATCCAAATCACCTTGAAAGCGGTAGAGCGTCCGACTACGGACAAGAAGCAAATGGGGCTAAGAGCCACAAGAATAACCAATGGCGTCCATAACCTGCCTGTGCCAAGCCGGAAGGGTAACCACGCTAACGTCGATCTCAAAACCTGCTTAAACAAAAGGGTGCCGACAAAGGGCAAAGGAAAAGAAGGAGCGTCGATCTTGAGGCGATGCACGGCGAGGCTAGAATTCGGTCCTCGCCTACATAGGTATGGTGGATCAAGCGGCAAAGCATGCACTAAACAACCTATAGAGACTCGATACAACTGGCGGCTATCGAGAGGGTGAGAAAGACCTATTCGATTCAACCGAGACTATCATCAAACAAACCCATCTGGCGTTTCCCTCGAGACCAAACGAGGAAGTCAACCGAGGAACGCATACGTTGGCGCTTTTACTTATTCAGTTATCGTTGCAGCAATTACTAGTCAGGTTTAGTTAATCGTCCTGATAAAGTAAGCAGTGGGCACTTTTAGTTAGTCATTCCGTTATAGTGGCATCACTTACTTAGTCAGATTCAATTAACATGAGATAACCCAAAACCCAGCAGTCGTTGATACTTTTACTTAGCCATTCCGTTGTAGTGAAGCTGATTACTAATCATATCGGAAACAAGTCAATTTAAAACAATAAACTTTAGTTATAGTTGTCTATGATCAGACACTGTGCTCCAAGTCGTCCATAACCGTGGACACGGCTTCTCGAAAAGATTAAACCCTGAGGGTGCACCAAAGTATCCACGTGCACTTGACCCTTTTTGCGGATCGCTAACATACACCCATCGGTATGTCGCGGGGCCTAAGTCACGACGTTCCGCACCCAAAGCAAGCACCGGGGCCACCCACTAAGTACACCCTAGCAACGTCGGCCGGTCTCCGAGACGGACTTAGGGTTGCGCCAATGGTCAGCTTATGCAGATCCCCAATCGGGACCGTCGATACCGTAATCACTCCGCTTCCTAACAAAGATGCAGTACTCGCACAATTTAAATACGAAAGTAGCATGGCATAAGTACAGGATAGTAAAAACACCTCAAACTAGTTGTGGCTTCGGGGGTGACGCGGGGCGGCTCCGCGCTGGGCGGCGGCAACGAGCACGGCGACGCTGGGCGGCTCTGGGCGGCGGACTTCGCGGGCGGCGGGAAGGGCGAGGCCGGGCGAGGTCGGCGAGGTCGGCGACGAGCGCTTCATGAACCGCCTGGGTCGGCGATCGAGGAAGGACGCCGGGGGGACTGCGGGCGGGGCGGGCGCTGAGGCAGCGGGCGCGAGGAGGCCGCTGCGGCGAGCGGGCGCGAGAGGGCGCGAGGCGGGCCAGCCAGCGGGCGGGAGGTGCTCGGGTCCGCGAGGCTCGAGGCGGGCGGGGCCGGCAGTGACGGCCGGGTCCCGCGCAGCGAGGGCTGACTGAGCCGGTGGCGGCGAGGCCGGAGCCGGGCGAGGGAGAACGCGCCGCCGCTGGTGAGGCGAAGCGAGGAGAGGTGGGGTCAGCTGGCCGAGGACGGTCCATGGTGGATGAGGGAGAGGCGAGGGGCGGGGCGGTCGCCTGGCCGGCGGGGAGCCAGAGGCGCGGCTGGCTGCGAGGTGTAGCAGAGGGGAGGAAGGGAGGAAGAAGGAGCAGGCGGCAGGTGGGGTGCGAGGCGCTGGCAGGCTGGCCGCGGCTGGGTGGGGGTGGTGGGACGGGTGGGCCAGGCGGTTTCACAGGGATCGGGTGGGGTCTGCAGGAGCGCGTGGCGGTTGTGTGCCTGTGTGCGTCTTTGGGTGAGGGAGGGGTGGGCCTGGCGGGTGGAGGATTGACTGGTGGGGAGAGGGGGCTGGCCACGTGGCAGATAGGGAGTGGGGGAGGAGAGGGAGAGGTTGAGGTGGCGGATGGGGATAGGCTGAGGTGATGTGGCTGGGAAGGTTGGGTATAGGACTAGGTAGCTTTAGGATTAGAGGGGGCGGCAGGGTGGACCGATTTTAAAAACAGGGGTGGTCGTTCGGGTCTACTTGGCCCGTTCGACTGCCCCACAAAAAAAAATATTTTATTTAGTTTTAGTTGCGCCGTTTGCAAAACATCGTTGGTCAAACAAAATATTCCGGAGTCCCGGTTTTTGGCGTTTGGATAAAAGACGGGGCGTTTTAGAAAACGAAAGCGGGCTTTGCGAAATAGTTTTATGCAACAATGCATGATGATGACGATGCAATGCACAAATTCAACGCGATTTTCTAGTAGTGGTTTTGCGGGATGCCACAATTCGACACCACTAACAACGGATCTCGCCCTCGAGATCCGCCTCATGGTACCGGAAGGAAGGTCGGCGATCTGCGTCTTCTCCCTTCGTGTAGATCCTCGCGACACCACTAACAAGAGGTCGTTGTCCCTGTTCGTCAAGAGAACACTCCGGATAAACAACGGACGAAGTTAAAGGTAAGGCCACCTCTAACTTCCATGGAAGGAGTAGAGTTGCATCGATCCACCATTCAATGTACATAAGCGAATGATAAGAGTAGTGGTATGGTCGCGACTCCATCCCGCACTCAAAGCATTACTATATACACGAATAGACAGATTATGCAACCAACCCTCAAGATTCAGACTGAAGATCTCGACAAGCGAGGTTCGGATCAAAGGAGTGATGCAGTCTCTGCATCGGATCTGGCGTAGAGGATAACGTCGCGTCGGAAAACACCGGAAGGCACAAACAAAGAACAAAGAATGGTAACACCGTAGACGGATTCATCAGGCAGCTTGAACACCGGACGTAGCAACACCGTTAACCAAGGAGGAAGCGAAACCACAAGGTACGGAAACCCAACCACGAGAAATCACGGACTCAAGAGAGAGAAGAGAGCGGATTCAAAACACGAGAGGTAAGAGGAGAACAACAGGGGTAAGGAGTAAAATCAGACCTAATCGAACTATCCAACCGATTTTGCAAAATAGTTTTGACACTCTACTTGCCGTTAGCTAGGTTATCCTACATTTGGACTTCAGGGTATCGCAACCGCCGAGCTCGATACCACTCAGTAACACCTCGACCGGCCCTATGCAAGTTTTAGCAAAACTCGCCAAACCCGCATAGAAACGATTCGAAGGTGCCCACCAGGCACTTTCGTGCGGGTGGAAAGCAAAGTAATAACATTACACAACAGTCCTCGATAGGACCCACAGAACAGATATATACAACAGCGACTCAAAGAGTCAAGAATACAAATATAATATACAAGATCCAAATCACCTTGAAAACGGTAGAGCGTCCGACTACGGACAAGAAGCAAATGGGGCTAAGAGCCCTGAAGAATAACCAATGGCGTCCATAACCCCTGTGCCAAGCCGGAAGGGTAACCCCGCTAACTGGCGTCGATCTCAAAACCTGCTTAAACAAAAGGTGCCGACAAAGGGCAAAGGAAAAAGAAGGAGCGTCGATCTTGAGGCCAAGACAGCGAGGCTAGACCAAGGTCCTCGCCTACATAGGTATGGTGGACTGAAGCGGCAGCGGCAGCATGCACTAAACAACCTATAGAGACTCGATACAACTGGCGGCTATCAGAGAGGGGTGAGAAAGACCTATTCGGATTCAACCTGAGACTATCATCAAACAAACCCATCCTAGCGTTTCCCCCTCGAGACCAAACGAGGAAGTCAACCGAGGAACGCACACAGTTGGCAGTTTTACTTATTCAGTTATCGTTGCAGCAATTACTAGTCAGGTTTAGTTAATCGTCCTGATAAAGTAAGCAGTGGGAACTTTTAGTTAGTCATTCCGTTATAGTGGCATCACTTACTTAGTCAGATTCAATTAACATGAGATAACCCAAAACCCAGCAGTCGTTGATACTTTTACTTAGCCATTCCGTTGTAGTGAAGCTGATTACTAATCATATCGGAAACAAGTCAATTTAAAACAATAAACTTTAGTTATAGTTGTCTATGATCAGACACTGTGCTCCAAGTCGTCCATAACCGCGGACACGGCTTCTCGAAAAGATTAAACCCTACAGGGGTGCACCAAAGTATCCACAGGCACTTCGACCCTTTTTGCCAGATCAGTTAACATACACCCATCGGTATGTCGGCGGGGCCTAAGTCACGACGTTCCTGCACTAAAGCAAGCACGGGGCCACCCCACTAAGTACACCCGCAACGGTCGGCCGGTCTCCGAGACGGACTTAGGGTTGCGCCAATGGTCAGAAGCGAAGCAGATCCCCAATCGGGACCGCCGATACCGCGTAATCACTCCGCTTCCTAAATAAAGACAAAGGTACCTCGCACAATTTAAATACAGAAAGTAGCATGGCATAAGTACAGGATAGTAAAAACACCTCAAACTAGTTGTGGCCCCCAGTACAATACTTTGAAATCAGGTAATTATCAATGGGGGGCCCATATCTCCCCACCTGTGGTTAGCGCGCTCGATCTCGGAACAGGTGTCAAGAACTCGGGTCCTACGGGACACAAGTGGGCGGTCGGAAACCAAAACTTATCTATCACCCACCGATGCCTCTGCTTAATTCAATTTTAGTTGTTAAACAGAAATTAAAGTGAACAATAAGTAAACCATGATCATCTCCAACGTCAACATGCGGCAATTCTCCAACAAAGGTGGTACTTGCCGACAAGCAAAACACTTGAGCAAGCGACTACGACACGCGGGTCCAACTATCTACCAAACAACAGGTAATAGGATGTGTCCAAGGCTATATATGGCTGCAAGGAATACCACGGGTACGAAATCTAGAGCATCGCAACACAGATAGCAAAGATCAATAGGAGGGAATAAATACTAGAAAGTAAGATAGGTAGAAAGGGGGAGATGCTCGCCTGAAAACATTGTCGAAGGGTTCATCCGACGATCGGGGCGAAGCTCACATCAAATCAACGGCCTTATCCGCGAAGAACCAAAACACTAGAGGAAACACCGGATGCAATATTTAATACAACGGCAGAAAATCGGCATGATGCATGTATGATGGATGGCATGGCAAAGGTGCGATGCAATTAGGTCAAGATTGAGCGGAACCGGGGTCCCGACAATTAATTGGGTGGTTCAAGTTGTTTTAAAACCCCCGCAATTTAAATGTTGTTTCAACAAGGCAAGATAAGATACCGGTTCGCTACACAAGTTTAAATGAGGCCGATACGAGACTAGATTTGCCCGCATATGGGCCCCATATTTAATTATTAGGTGAATCGGCATAAGGCCCCCAAACCAATGCTATGCATGCGGGAATGACAATTTAATGTGCATCAAATTGATATGTTATAAAATAGGGTTCGGGGAAAAGGGGGCACACATCAGAGGGGGCTCGACGATCTTGGGTTCCGGGGTTCGGGGTTCGATAGGGTCCAGGGTCCGGTCTCGGGGTCCAGGGTTCTGCCGGGGTCGTTCTCGGTATCGGGGCAGATCTTGTCGCATCGGGGTCTCGATGTCCGGGGGCAGAACTTGTTTCAGTGTCGGGGCGCATCGGCTTCTTCCGGGTCGGTGCCGTTCTCGTCGTCGCGAAGGTCTTGTCGGGTCCGCGCCCTCGAGGCGGTCTTGGCGAGGGAAGAAGTACTTGGCGCTCGCGGCGATGTTCTCATCGTCCGGTTCTCGAGCATCGCATTCGAGGAGTACTTGCCCACCGGTTCGGTCTCCGGATCCGTGAAGAACTTGTCGCACGACGGGATCGGTCTTCGCGCAACGGCCTTGGATTCCGTATAGGAGCACTCGGGGTCTTGACGCCTAGGTTCCGTGAAGTTCTCGAGATGAGCTTGTCGATGATCCCGATTGTGGTTCGATGCCGATCTTGTCGCATGTCCACGAAGAGCAAGACCGCGTTGACACTTGCGGTCAAGACACGGTCGCAGGTTGCGGGTGCGACGCAGACGGCCGGCAGTGCAGACGCCGGATGACCAGGGCGCTCGCGGATGGGCAGCGGACGGCGGCGGGAGCAGCGCCGGCGTGCACGGGCGACGGGCGGCGCTGGGCGGCAGCGCGCCGGCGAAAGCACGGGGCGACGCTGGGCGCTCGCGCGGGCGGACTCGGCGCGCGACGGCGGCGGCGAGGCGGGCGAGGTCGGCGAGGTCGGCGACGAAGCGGCGCGGAACTGCTGGGTCGGCGACTAAGGAAGGACGGGCCGGGGGCGGCGGGCGGGCGTGGCCCGGCAAGCCGCGGGCGCGAGGAGGCTGCGGGCGAGGGCGCGGAGAGGGCCGCGAGGCGGCAGCCAAGCGAGCGGGAGGTGCTCGTCCGGCGAGGCTCGAGGGCGGGGCTCGGCCGACGGCCGGGCGGGTCCGCGAGCGAGGGCGGCGACTGGCGGGCGAGGCCGCTGCCGGCGAGGGGGAGAACGCGGCCGCCGCTGGTGGGGAGGCGAGCTAGGAGAGGTGGGGGTCGCGCGGCTGAGGCCGGGTCCGCGGGTGGATGAGGGAGAGGCGAGGGGCGGGGCGGTCGCCTGGCCGGCGGGGAGCCAGAGGCGCGGCTGGCTGCGAGGTGTAGGGAGGAGGAAGGAAGGGAGCAGCGGCAGGGTGCGAGGCGCGCGTGGCGGGCTGCTGCTGGTGGGGGGTGGTGGGACCGGGGTGGGCCAGGGCGGTTTCCTGGGGATCGGGTCAGGGGGTCTGCAGGGAGCGTGCGTGGCGGTTGTGTGCTCTGTGTGCGTGCTGCGGGTGAGGGAGGGGTGGGCCTGGCGGGTGGAGGATTGACTGGTGGGGAGAGGGGGCTGGCCACGTGGCAGATAGGGAGTGGGGGAGGAGAGGGAGAGGTTGAGGTGGCGGATGGGGATAGGCTGAGGTGATGTGGCTGGAAAGGTTGGGTATAGGACTAGGTAGCTTTAGGATTAGAGGGGGCGGCAGGGTGGACCGATTTTAAAAACAGGGGTGGTCGTTCGGGTCTACTTGGCCCGTTCGACTGCCCCACAAAAGAAATAATTTAATATTTTATTTAGTTTTAATTGCGCCGTTTGCAAAACATCGTTGGTCAAACAAAATATTCCGGAGTCCCGGTTTTTGGCGTTTGGATAAAAGACGGGGGCGTTTTAGAAAACGAAAGCGGGCTTTGCGAAATAGTTTTATGCAACAATGCATGATGATGACGATGCAATGCACAAATTCAACGCGATTTTCTAGTAGTGGTTTTGCGGGATGCCACACGACCAGACTCACGCACACGTTTTTCATGATATGCATGATGTCGAGGCTATGAGGCGTGCGGAGAAACTTCCAGTATGGCAACTCCTAGAAAACAGACCTTGTTTTCCATACCTTCATCAGCGGATTGTCTTGTTGCTGCCTCTTTCGCTTCTTTCCAGGCTTAGGACAATCTTTCCAGTTTTTCAGCAACTCTTCCACTTCTTCGCCCCTACGCCCGGGATTCCTCGGGTCTCGATTTTCCATCGAACAGGTCTCCACGCTTTTCTCCATGGATCATTCTTGCCGAGCCACCTCCAGTGCACCATTAACACGGTTTTCGAAGACCCTGGATCTTTCTCTAGTTGGAGATAGCTTGTGTTATCCATGCACCTAACGCATGCGCAGAATCCTTGGATAACCTGCCCGAGATATACCCGCAACCCGGATAGTCTTGCACCGTAGTGACCAACGCGGCTCTCATAGTGAAATAATCTTGTGCGACGGGCCGTAAGTATTGGCTCAGATTCCCATAACGTGGCTAGCTCCTCTTCAACAGCCCGAGATACATATTGATGTCGGTACAGTTGTTTCGCCCTTGAATTAGCATACTCATTTGTATGTACTTCTTCATGCACAACCATGGAGGGAGGTTGTACATCCATACAAACACGGGCCAAGTGTTGTGCGTCTTGCCTGCTACCGAACGGATTGAGTCCATCGGTGCTCGCACCAAGCCCGATGTTCCTCGAATCTCCACCGGGAATTCGAGGTCCAATGCTTTCCAGCTAGCATCCAAGGGTGCGCGGCCAGCTCATCCTTTTCGGGTCATCATCATCTCACGGCTTCTTCCTTTCCGCATGCCATCGCATGAGCTTCGCTCTTAGGGTCCGCGAAATAGCGCAGACGAGGAGTGATAGGAAAGTACCATACCACTTTTCGAGGTGCTTTCTTCCCTTTCTTGTATCGACTCACGCCACACACGGACATGTGGTTTTCTCCGCCTCGCCCGATAAATGATGCAATCGTTGATGCATACGTGATATCTAACTTGCGGTAGATCGAGAGGACAGACGATTTTCTTGGCATCCTCGATACTAGTTGGACATGTGTTCCCCTCCGGGAGACGATCGTGCCAGAATGCCATCATATCGTCGAAGCTTGCATCGCTCAATTTGTGTTTTGCCTTCATCTCCATAGCCTTGAATGTTACATTCAACCGGGTATCATCGGGCCTGCATCCTTCATACAATGGAGTAACCGCGTCTTTCTCAAGTTGCGCAAGCTTGGCTTTCTCTCTAGCGGCACTGGCTGGCGTTACTGGCCCCGCTTGAGAAGCTCTTTCACATAAGGGTCCCGCACCCACCGACGTTGTTCCATCGCCGCTGCTCCTCCGCATCTAGATCATCATCATCCCGGTCTTCTTCGCACCTTCACCATCTCCAGGAGACTCTTCATCATCTCGCCTGCTCGCCGTGATGATGATCATCGCCATGTTGGCCACCTTCACCGTCTCCATCATCTACGCCATCGCTTATCCAACGAGTGTATCCATCCATGAAACCATGGCGAGCAGTGCGCGCAGATTCCCTAACTGGGTCGAGCACCCTGTTGAGTTTGCATCTTCTGCACGGACATCTTATATCCGTCTTGTTATTTCGTATCATGTCGGCCGTCGCACATTTCAAAAATCTAGCCACAATGCCTTCGCTCATTATGCGGACCATTTTTGCCTGCACGGTGTACACGGTACAATTTTGAAGTCTATTAGAACCACATAATGAATGCATGCATGCAATGGTCGATAGAAAATTTCGGCATGACCTATCCTAAAATTAGGACCTTTGCGAAATGCCAAAGTCTTGCCAAAATGGAAATGAATCAACATTTTGGCAAAACAAATGGCAACTTGTTCACATACAAACACAAGAGAGAGAGAGACCGATCCATACACACATGAACATATCATTATCCTCTCCATACGCACATGCATGAGCATCATCGATACTCTCCATATACACACACACATATGACCATCCTCTCCACATACACACATCATGAGCATCGATCATCTACATAAATATGAGCACATCATACATATACACATGAACACATCCTTACATGGACAACTTACCGAGATGAGAGACCGATCACGAGAAATATGGAAAGGAGAGGTGCGCGCGTCGACCGGAGAAGGAGATGAGAGACCGGAGACCTCCTCTATTACTTATGTAACATCCAAAGCAAGTTTCACATGCTAAAAATGGTGAATGGGTGGAGAAATTGAGGTGGGAAGGAGAAGATCCCGACTAAATCTAAGGAGGAAGAAGAAGGGGAAAGTGAAGTGTGGGGTGGTGGATGTGTGGTCACACATGTGCACATAAAGTGTTGTCCTAAAAAATCGACACATCCGTGGCGCACACGGCCCTAGTGCACCACAGGGAGTAGAAACAACCGTGGCGCACTAGGCCATGTGCGCCACAGATGTTCCTACTCCCTGTGGCGCACTAGGCCGAGTGCGCCACAGATGTTTGTGGCCGTTTCACAGCAGAGGGGGCATGCGCTTAGGCGTAGCGCACCCCCCACATGTGCGCCACGGTTGACACTAACAGCAGTGGCGCACATGACTCTAGTGCGCTACAGATGTTTGGCGTGCGGCCAACAGGCCCCTGGCCCACACACATCTGTGGCACACTATAGTCATGTGCGCCACGGTTGTTCTAGTTACTAGTAGGGCACTGCCCACTGGTGAGCCACGCCTGTTTTAGCCGTGGGGAACTTCAACCATGTGAGCCACGGATGTGCTGATTACCTATAGCCGTTTTCCTAGTAGTGAAGCTAGGAGAAGAACTAGCCATGCCAACCTTGTCTAGCATGCAGCCCATGCCTCACCGCCCCCTCTCGACCAGCCCTAGATCGAAGACAACGACCAGAACCGCCAGGAACGCCGCGCCCGCGCCGTTGTCGACCATGCCGACGCGCACAGCAGAGCACGCGCCATTCCCACGCAACCCGACCACCTCGAGCCCTTGCCGCCCGCCAGCATGCACCCCACCGTCCCAGGAGACCACCAGAAATGTTCGATTCACCGCCCGTACCCCATAGCCACCGCTCGCCGTGGAGTTTGCCGCCTACAAGAGCACCGCTGTTCCGACCATATGCCACCGCCCTACACGCAAGATTTAAGATCTAGAGCATCGCCAGAGACCGCCGTCGATCACCAACCTCGCCATGCCTCTAGCCGCCAGAGTCAGTGTCGCCACCATCGCTCACGATCCTCTCGGTCTCGCCGTCGAGCCTATAAAAGGCGACCCCGATCGATTTCTTCACACCATCACACCCTCACCTCACCGATCATTCCATCCCTTAGCCGAGCACGCAGCAGTTGTCGAATTGCGTCGGAGCAGGCCGCCTCTGGAGAAGAAGGGAGCCGTTGATTTCGACCACCCCCGGAGCTGCCGCGACCACCCCTGAGTTCGCCGCCGTCGACTTTGTCGTTTGCCCGCCTTGCCGTCGTCACTGGAGCCCGGGTATGCCCCCTATGCACCCCCACCGATCCGCTAGGGTTCGAGCTCGCCGGTGACATGTTCATCGTCGACGACGACCCTCAGCCGTTGATCTCACTTATAATCCAACGCACCACATCGCCCCGTACCGCTTCGCATTTTATGAGCCACTTACCAGTAGACCCCCCCTGTCAGTTGCGCCCCGCGCTGCTAAGTAACACTGGGCCGTCCCAATAACCCTTCCGGCATAGCCCACTCGTTTGAATTTAGCTTTTTCTATTTATATTCAAACTCGGTTCTGTACCTAATTTCAAAAATCAACCTAGCTCGATTCAGTGAACCAAATTGAACGAAACTAATTTTGTTAGAAAGGTATTGAAATGCTTAATCCAAGCCCATTGGATTCAAATCATTTGGATCTATATATCAACCTTGGTAAAAATAACAAGGCAAAAGCTTTTCTGCATTCAAACATTTTTCAAATTTCAACCATAATAGCTTTTGAGTTGATTCCAACTCTTAAAAATCACATTTGATCATACCTTTCAGAATATATAAAAACATATGGGTTTACTTACAGAAATAATGTTCAAGTAATAAAAGAATGCCACATAGGCATTTCTAGTCACTTTAATTATTTAAAATAAAAAGGTTAAACCTTATTAAATTGTGACACCACTTTAAATCACATTCCCATGTTCTGAAATATGTGGTGATGACATGTGTAAACATGATCCCATGTTTGGTTTGGAGAATATTAAATCTTAAGTAGTTTTTCAATGAGTAGAAATTACTTTTCTAAAAATAAATAGATAAGACCAAAGCTTTAATCTTGTAATGTTAGTGATGATACTAGATCATCTATAGTGCACCTTTGTGTGATGATTGAAAATAGTTAAGTATTGTTTGGTGATTGTGTACCTCGTATTTATTCATAGACGCTAGTACCGACCAAGGATACGAGGAGGAAGGAGGATACTACGAATAAGAAGCCGAGGAGAACTTCAACCACTGCTCTGCACAAGGCAAGCTAACACTTGCAAGATACTCTACTTTAGCAAGCCTAATACTACTAGTTGATTGAGCAAGCTAACACTTGCAAGATACTCTACTTTAGCAAGCCTAATACTACTAGTTGATTGAGCAAGCTAACACTTGCAACTATGAAAGTTAGATAACCGATGCAATGCACTAAGCATGCTTGGTTAGACATATGTGATGATACCCCCTCCTAGTTTTACTTGCAAGCTTTCTACTTTATTTCTTTATCAAAGCTATTTCTTAGAGTTTACTTAAGTGACTTGTAGATTCTAGGAAGATAATTGAAGGTTGCATAAAGAGCATTAAATTTGGCCTAAGCTAGATAATCTTGATGTCATCCTAAGGCATGAGATTGTACTTAGTTAAACTCCACTTATTTACCACCCCTCATTAGTACTCACCCCCACTTGTAGATGCTAGTGCTAAGCATAAAACTTGATCAACTTTAGATGGGGATACTTGGTGGAAAATGGTTATGAAAACCTTAGAATGATGAGTCATTCTACTGAGATGTTTTGACATGTGTTTCCGAACACCAGATGATTTTGATGATGAAAATGTTGAGGCATGAGTTAGCCCTTTATAAAACTGATAGTTGTCTGGATGCGATACCATTCCAATTTTACCGTACAACCACAATACCCGAAAATTGGGTATGGCTTGACTGGAAACTTATATACCTTAGTATGGGTTCCCTCACGGCCAAGGTCTGAGCTGAGGCTACCTTGTGAAGATTGTCCACCTGTGCAGTACCCAAGATGAGAGTTGGTCATGGTTGGGAGGCCAAACTCACAGGAGAGGTGCCTATACTAGGGCGTGTAATTGAAAGGTTAGGATTGATTATCCGCATACTGAGTATGGTGAATTCAGGATTTGTTCCTGACGGATGTATCGAATGTTGTGGTGAAAGTGTACAATCTCTTTAGAGTGTCAAACTATTCGAATAGCCGCGTCCGCGGTTATGGACAGTTGGAGTGGCCATACTGTTCCCCCGTCAGATGTTTTCAAAATGACTTATGAAATGAATTGAGATTTTGACTTGACCACAACAGAGTTGTGATATGAAATTCAACTTCCCACTTAGGTGTTATAAAATTTCAACTAGATTTTCTTGCTTCTGAACTTAGTAGAAGTAAATCTGGATTTTTTGCAAAACAACCCTAGAGCCTAGTGTCCTACTACAAAAAACCCCTTCACTTGTTAGTATTAGTTTGCGAGTACTTACAGAGTACTCATGGCTTTGTCCCTGGCTATTACTGTGGCCAGAATATGAAGAGGAGTACCAGGATGATGGACCCTAGGAAGGTTACGACAACTAGGATCATCTCCCATCGTCAGCATTGCCTGTGACCCCGAAGATGGAGCTTCGCCTACACTACCTTTATTATTACGTATTTCCGCTGCTTGAGTTGTATTAGGAACTGGATCATGAGATCCTTATTTGTGTAAGACCTTATGTATGGTTTGTAATGGATGATGTACTGTGGTATCCAAATCTGTTATGTCTCGCAAAAATGGTAATCCTGGGATTGCGATGTATGGCATAACAGGCATCTGGGATTAAAAATCCGGGTGTTGACAATTATTGGGGGAATAAGAGAGGAAGAACACAAGAGAAGAACACCAAATTCCTCCAAGATATAGATCTCAAGATTCCCTTCACTATGAAGAGATATGATTTGATACAGTTGTAGATCTAGATCTTCTCTCAGTTTTCTCTCAAAAAGATGCAAGAATTATGGGAGGGAGAGGGAGTAAGAAATCTCAAGTAGGCCAACAATGGTGGACAAAAACGAGATCCAAAGATGGGGAACCATGTGGGAAGAATCCCCCCTTAAATAGGTCAAGTAAAAGTTGACTGTTTGAACCAGATTCACGCGTCACCGGAACTTTTGGTGCTCCACCGATACTACCGGTAAATCAAAACACAAGTTACTAAACAAAAACGAGTCTTCACCAGAAATTGGGCAGAAGTTGGGTCGTTACTACTAATGTATTGTTTAGGTTCGCAACATGATTTCGCAGTATCGACAAGCTCAGTCACACTTTTGGTTTCCCAGCCGTTTACAGTCGTTCTCGCAAACCCCTTGGTCCGTCTTGGAGCACGGTCGACTTTGTAGCGGGTAGCTTAGCGGGGTGGCCCCCTGAAATCATCTGTGAATCTTGCGAATTCTTTGTAGTGATGCCTCGTTGGGTTTTCATTTGGTTTTTCTGAGGTTTATTGTGTGTGTTGCTATTTGTGCACCCCTGTAGGGTAAATCTTTCTGAAAGCCGTGTCCAAGGTTATGGATGACTTGGAGCACATTTTATCAATCATAGACAAGCATAAATAAAGTACCACTTTTAATTTGAATAAAACTTGACTAGTAATAGTGAAATATTCATGTAATGATTAATAAACCTGCCAATGGATGGGATGTTCTTCTGCCTTCTTGTTTGAGAAACGGGGAGGTGGGCGAGCGATGTTTACTTATGTTGATATATATGTGGTTAATTAACTGTTGTTTAATTAACGAGCGTCTGTCTATCATTGGTTAGGAGGATGTTGTAGCGTGTCTCTATAGAACTGATAGTCTTTATTTTCACTAGAATTGTGTCCACTCGGGTTATTGCCTTTAGATGCATAAATACTTGTTAAGTCCCTTAGGGCCTCACACGATAAAATATTGGTTTAGATGGACAGGTATATCCGCAAGAAGGTTACCAGGTCGAGGAGACCAATGATGGTGGCAATGACCGTTAGGTATAGAGATTCCAGGGATGGAGATCCATGAGTTCTGTGGGCGGGATGTGCTTATTTTCAGGGCATCTTATGCCAATTTTATTCTTATCCGTACTTGGATCTTGTTTTCTGTTTCCACTCGATACTCTAATTTGTGATGTATGAGGATGTATCCTAAAATATTAGAACTATCTAGTATATTGGATCTTGCCGTATGATGTTGAATATTTATATTTCTTTTAGATGGTTTGTCTCTGATGTACTCTTGTATGTCGTTGGCATATATACTCATTTGTGTATGCTTTACTCATACTCTAGTTGGCTACGTCTCGCGCACTTGAAGCTATAACCACGAGAAGTGGGTAAGGTGGTTGGCCGGTACCGTGCGCTGATTCGCTCAGACGGGACCTACACATGGGTGGCCTTTGGGCCTCCTTAGTTGGACACCTTATCAACTTTTGGATTATACCGGCTTATGATTTAGAGCGTAGGGTCTAGGGGATTGTAGCCAAGAAGAACCAAAACACTGGAAAGAGAGGGAAACAATCAATGCATATCATCGATGCAATGCTCAAGCTCGGATGCATATGAGACGCGTTACTTTGTTCTTCTAATTAAACCTATCATTGAACTTCCTTAACAATGCATGATTATAGCTTTAAAAGATTGATCTCATTTTTTGAACATTTTGATATATTATTCATATTTTTTTGATTTAATATGAATTAGTTATAATTTTCCCAATTTAAAATCATTTTAAGACAATTAAACAATTTTGTAATATATTAAATATTTATCCACTTGGTCCCACATGTTAGGTTTTTATTCATTTCGAAAATAATTATGGAAATTATTAAAATTCTGACAAGCAGGGCCCATAGAGGTTATTTATATTTCTAGAAAATAATTAAAAACATTTAAATAAAAGAAAAGGAATTATGACATAGGCATGACATCATGCTGATGTCAGCCGGGGATTGATCCTTAGATCGCTGCTCGATCCATCGATCGAGAGCACCCTGGGATGCGGGGCTGGTCTCGTTCGACTCTGTGCCTCATGCTGAGCCAGAAACGGGCGACGCTGGGCAGGATGGTTGCGGGAGTCGCCGATGGCAAGCACAACTGTGGCGGCAGAGTGAGGCACATGGCGCGGGTGTGATACAGAGAGCGAGGAGGAGAACAGATGGGTGCCTGAGCACCAACAGCTCACCACAAAAACGATGGTGGTGTCAGGGAGGAAAGGCGAGGTTGGAAGCCGGCGAATCGACGATGATGACTGCAGCGATCGGCGGTAAGTCAATCTCAATTCCGGGCGATTCGAAGCACGCCTACTTGCGTGGTTGGTCGGAGACGAACGAGGATGGCGAGGCGAACCTCCAAGGACGGTCAACGAGGCTCGGGATGGCCGGCGACGGCGGGAACTGGCGGTTACCAGCGAGCTAGGGTTCGGTCGTCTCATGAGAAGAGAAGAGGAGAGCACTAGGAGGGAAGAGAGGAGAACTAGGGCACATCTAGGGTTCCTCGAGGTAGCCATGGGGTCTTGTAGATGTTGGCAACATCAATAGCGTGCATCTCCACACCAGCGAGCTAGAAGGTTGTGCCAGCGAGCTTCTTCTTGGAACGGAGGAGGACGATGGCGTAGAAAAAATGTCGAAGGGTTACTGGGATGCTAGTGGGTTGCGCATGGGCTGCGATGGGCCAAGCAAAAGGTTAAGCAGTGGAAAGGAGATATGGGCTGCACAGCCTAATAGCTGCGGCTTTGTTTTTGTTTTACAAAACCTTTTTAGTTTTATAAATCTCCTTCCTCTTTTGTATTTTCAAATTGAATACTATTTTTAATTATTAAAAAACACTAGAGGCTTTGCAAATATATGAAATATTGTGGGGCCCTTTTAGTCCATTTGGGATCCATATATTTTGATACTTTTTCAAAATATCAAAACCATTTGAAAGGTTTTCAAAGAGGGAGAGGAGGTTAGGGTTTAGGGTTTTGTATTTCTTCTTTTTTGCAAATTTTATCTTGGTAAAATATATGATGCTCATGAATGCACAAACAACCCTAATTACTATTTGAATAAAACTAGGTGTTACAGAAGAGAAAAAGCTAGAAGCACCCTCACATGAAAAACGGTAGAAGAAGCCAAAGTCTGGACATTTCGGCTCAAATCGCTAGTTTGTGTTTTGCGGATACCAAGCCCCTAGTACCGTGCGCAATGTATTGTCATCTCCCCCTTTGAATTTGGCTCCAGACCGTAACCCGGCTCCCCGGCAAGGATATATTGTAAATAGAAGAGCACATGGGAAAGTGACTAAGCACCTGTAAAAGCACGTGCTAGTCCTTTTTCGGCAAATAGTACTATTATCCGGATAGCATCTTATGCAATTGGTATATTAACAGCCGCTTTATTTTGTATGTTTTTGCACGAGTATGTCAAATTGGATCCCAGGTGCAAATAAGATTCGAAACACCTGTCTCCGGCAGCTACTATGAATCTCGGGGGCTACACCTAGTGGGTGCGCTCGCGCGCCCCCACTAGAAGCATGTAGATCTCTGCTAGAGGCAGCCATCCGGTCTGGACGAGGCGTGATACGTCCAAAATATATCTACTTTATCGAACACTTTTGTTATTATTTCTCCTCTAATTTGTGTTATTTGGATACAACTAACACGGACTGACGTTGTTTTCAGCAAAATTGCTTTCGTGTCTAGTTTTTGTGCAGAAAATCAACTTTCAGGAAAAATCCCGGAAAATATTGCAAAACTCCTATTTTACCAGAAGACCCACGGAGCCAAAAGACGAGACGGAGGAGGGCCACAAGGGGCCCACACCCCCTGGTCGCGCGGGCTAGGCCAGGCCGCGCCTGGGGGTGGTGAGGCCACCTCGTGCACCCCCTCGGTCTCCCCCTTCGCCTACATATGCCCTCAGACCTAAAAACAGAGGGGGGTTTGACGTTTTTCCAGATAGAGATCCACTGCGCCGCCACCACCAGAAATCGCGATTCGGAACCAGAAACTCCGTTCTGGCACCCTGCCGGGACGAGGAATTGGAGGAGATCATCGCCATCATCATCACCGACGCCTCTCCATCCACCATCCATGTTTCCCCCATCCATCGGTGAGTAATCCCCCGTTGTAGGCTATGGGGATGGTAGGGATTGGATGAGATCTATCATGTAATCGAATAAGATTATTAGGGCATGGTGCCTAGTATATTTGTTAGTGCTTTATGACATTGTTGCAACTTGTTATGTTTAATGCTTGTCACTAGGGACAGAGTGCCATAATCTCAGATCTGAACATGTTATTGATTCATAATGATAGTATTATTTGTGATCTTATCTGCAAGTTGTTTACACATATTATTGTCCGGAACCGAAGGCACCGAAGTGACAGAAATTGGGACAACCAGAGGGGGTGGCTATGATATGAGGATCACATGTGTTCACGGAGTGTTAATGCTTTGCTCCGGTACTCTATTAAAGGAGTACCTTAATTGCCAGTAGATTCTGACATGGTTATACCCTACGGGTACGTGATCTTAGCATACCTGGTCCAGCCCAAGGATGGCCCACGGCAGATGTACGCCGGCCCATGAAGATTTTCGGGTGGCCAAGGCCCATGACACCTTCGGATCCTTGTAGAGCAAGACTAGCGTAGATAGGAAATTCAAAGGGATAAAACCCTAGAACTTTTAACCGACTAGGTCTATGCCCGGGACCTGCCTGAGTCTATATAAAGGCTAGGAGGGCACGACCTAGATGTCTCCCTCATACTTTCGCATACACACCTCCACGCCAGATTGCATCTGACCCTCAGAACCTTCTTTCCGCGTAATCAAGAGCGACAAGCGAGGGTTTTTCCCTCCGGGCCCGAACACAGGTAATCCTTGTGTCCCCGTGTTGCTTGTTTTCTAACCGTTCCACGATCTCCAGCATCCCCATCTTCTCCAAAACCCAAGTCCATAATAATGGGCATTGATGAGATCAAACCTCGTCAATTGGCGCCGTCTATGGGAACTGGGGACGCTGATTGTGCGGTCGTGACGGTCCCAACCCTATCGATCTACAACTCTGCGGCAACGGAGAGTCACCTCCTCTTCGGCGCTTTCGACTTCACCGCCCACTCACCAGCCACCATGAAGGACTTCGAGCCCGTAGGCGACGGACTCGAAATCCTGTTCGGGAGTTTCTGCTTCCAGGTGGGGCAAACTGGCACCCTCCGCCTCCCTGAGTGGGTGCCCCTACCATCAATCAGGCCCACTTAGTGGACCCCACACCCCGTGCTACGCACAACATAATCAACAGATGATTCCTACGACAGCAGCTGCAACTCCGATCTGTGCGATCCGCCATTGGATGCAGGGACCTACGGTTCCGGATCTGAAAGTTGCGGCAGTAGCGGACCAATCTACGAGCTCTACCAATGTGCCGTAGTCATCTAGAGCGACGTGGATCAGCAAACACCCAACCCGCCACCTAACCCGCCAGAATGAAACGACGGTAATAGAAGAAGCCAGTCCCCCCCACCCGAAGGGGAAAACAACGGCCATGTCATCCGCCTTAGCAAAGAGGGATGGGCCCAGGCCCACAACGCCGTGGCGGGCAACATCCTACTGCCTGCAGACTCCTCCCGGGATCTGCTGATGGCCTACCACCTACTCCTGATCGAGGAGCACAAGAAGCAGGTCAAGATGCAGGAGGTGCTCGACAAGCGCAAGCAAGCAGGCTCAGAGTCCAGCGTGCGACGAGCTGCGCTCTCCGCCATGGGAATCGTCTCCAGCTCGAACGCCAACCAAGGCAACAAGCACCACTCTCGGGTGGAAAACATGGACCCCAATGAGCACCGGGAGGTGACCCGAACCCTCCGGACATCCTTCATGGAGATGGACGCCGACGACAACGTCATCCTGAAAACGCCGCAGGCTGCGATCATGGCAGCCAATGCGTACCTCGCAACTCGCCCACCTCCAGAGGGAGACCCGAAGAGGGCCATGCACAAGTCCGCACTTACCGGACTCGGACTCGTCGGAGCTGCACTCCACCAGGAATCTCCCACGGAGCTGAAGAAGAAAGCTCCGGTCAGGTTCGACCGCAGCCCCACCCCTTTATCCGAAGAAGAGGAACATGAACTTCCTCGAAGGAAGAAGGGTTCGCGCCACCGCAACCACGACTACGACGCCATAGATGCGCTCACACAGCGCAAAATCGACAAACGTGAGCCAAGCGCGCATGCTCGTCTGAATCCGAGATGGACGAAGTCGAAGGAGAACTCTGCGGAGCCCGATGCTTCAGCAGATCCGTCCGGCGGACACGGATGCCGCGAAATTTCAAGCTTCCTTCGGATACTCCGAAGTTTGACGGCTCTCAAGACCCAAAGGCTTGGCTCAGCGACCACTTATCATCCGTCAAACTGCACGGTGGAAACAAAGAGACTGCCATGCAATGCCTTCACCGCGGTGACAAAGCATGACCGATCCGCTCAGCAGCCTATCTTCAGGGTCCATCCGAAGCTGGGATGAGCTAGCTTACAGCTTCATCCGAAACTTCAAGGGCACCATCAAGAGGCCCGCCTCAATCGAAGAGTTGCGAGCCTACACTCAACGAACTGGCGAATTCATTCGCTCATACATACTACGTTGGTCCAACACAAAGAACTCTGCAGCGCACATCTCCGAAGAGAGGGCCATCGACGCCTTCAGGGACGGCGTCAAGCGCCAAGACTTCAAGGAGGAACTTGGGCGCGTCAAGCCCAAAACACTCGACCACCTCATGGACATCGCCAATAGGTGGGCTGACGGTGAAGATTCCATTCATCGAGCACAATCGGAAGAAGAAGACGACTACGGTCGACGGCGAGAGAGACGTAGCAAGAGAAGATCGCGCGTCTATGATGATCGCGACGGACCCGACATGGTCGTGGCCGGCTACGTCGATCGCCGCAACGACGCTAACCGCAACAGCGGAGGATACCGCGGAGGAAACTTTCGCGACGGGGGACGCCCAGCGCAGTCGTGGCAACGCCGCGACCGCGATAACGGATCCTCAGCATACGAAAAGCTTTTGGGTCCATGCACCATCCACTTCTACATCGACAAGCAGGATGGCAAAAAGAAGGCGAGCCACATGCTCAAGGACTGCCGCGAGTTCCAGAAACTCAGCGAAAGCATGGTGCAGATGAGGCAGCAAGCCCCAATCCCTGCGTTCGAAACGCACCGCCAGTGAAATAGCGCATGGAGCTCCTCCACCGCCACCAGGGAGGCCCGAACCAACCGGTCGCACCGAAGACAACGCTGGAACGGGTATCCCCACCGAAAAGGAGAACGATGATCCGTAAGGGCGCCCACGTGGTGCAGAAGAAAATCACCCGACAGATCAACCTGGCTGTGACAACTCCACCCGCCATCCCTGAGTACCTCAGCGGATCGGAGTCATGCATCACGTTCAGTCGTTCGGATCACCCTTTCCAGATCCCTCGCCCAGGTCATGCTGCCCTAGTGCTGGAGGCGCAGATCGGAGGTTTCGAGATGAGTCGCGTCTTCATGGATGGCGACAGCGGCATCAACCTGATGTTCGCAAGCACTCTAGCAGCAATGCGGATCCCGCAGTGCAGCCTGGAACAGTCAGACACAACGTTCCACGGCATCGTTCCAGGGAAGGGCATATTCCCCCTGGGCAAAATATGGCTCGACGTCATCTTCGGCAAGCCGGACAACTTCCGACTGGAACGGCTCGAATTCGAAGTGGTGGACTGGCCATCACGACCACGCCATCCTCGGCGTGTAGCATTCGCAAGGTTCTTGGATGTCCCACACTATGCATACCGGTACTCAAGATGCGGACCAAAGGGTCATCACAATCCACGGGAGCTTCACCCGATCGGACCAATGCGACAGAGATTTCAACAGAATCTCCCAGTCATTCGGCATGCAGGAGGAGCTCCTAAGGCTCCGCGAGGTGACGGACAATGGGGCACCCCCAGTCGCACGACAAAACGCACCTGACATGTCTTTCAACTCCACCATCAACACAAAGAAGGTGCAGGTCCATCCGACGGATGCCTCCAAGACGCGCTGATCGCCAACGACCTCAGCCTCAAGATAGGAAGGCACGCTTCGAATTCCTCCGTGAGCGCTGGAAATTACTGGTGTCCCGCGGACATGCCAGAGTTCGTGGAATTCGCCGAGCACGCACTCAACGTATTCCTGACACCAAGCCCGTCAAGGTCCCATCCGCGATCGTCGAGCCAAGGGCCGAAGCTATCGGCAAAGAAATCAACAGACTACTCGCTGCAGACTTCATCAGGGAAATCAAAGAAAGCGAGTGGCTTTCAAATACAGTGATGGTCCCAAAGAAGGACACGGACATCCTGCGGATGTGCGTGGATTTCACGTCGCTAAACAAGCACTGCCCAAAGGACCACTTCCCTCTTCCTCGGATCGATCAGATCATCGATTCGACTGCAGGTTGTGAGAAACTCTCCTTCCTCGACGCCTACTCAGGCTACAACCAGATTCGACTCAAGGTCGAAGATCAGGAGAAAACGGTGTTTATCACACCGTTCGGAGTGTTCTGCTACAACACAATGCCCTTCGGGCTAAAGAACGCAGGTGCCACGTACCAGCGATGCCTGCAGGCATGCCTCAAGGACCAGATCGGTCGCAACGTTCAAGTCTATGTCGACGACATAGTCATAAAAACAAGGGAGGCAAGGACACTTATCGACGATCTCCGCGAGACGTTCGACAACCTCGATCGCTACAGGATCAAACTCTACCCTGAAAAGTGCGCCTTCGGCGTCCATCGGGTCAGCTGCTAGGGTACTTCATCTCTCAACGAGGAATCGAGGCGAACCCGAAGAAAATCAGAGCCATCATGGCGATGGAGAAGCCGAAAAATCTCAAGGGTGTCCAGCAGCTCGCAGGACGAATAGCGGTGTTGAGCACATTCATCAGCCGCATGGGCGAGAAGGCCCTGCCATTCTACCAGCTGCTACGCAAGGCAGATAAATTCGAGTGGACACCCGAAGCCGACGATGCGTTTGAAAGCCTCAAACGGCTTCTCTCCACCTCGCCCGTCCTGGTCACGCCAAAGGAGCGCGAGCCTCTGCTGTTGTACATAGCAGCCACACACCAGGTGGTCAGCACCGTGATAGTGGTCTAACGTCGAAGAAGGCAAGACCCACGGGGTCCAACGCCCAATCTACTACCTCAGCGAGGTACTGACGCCAACAAAGCAGCGATACCCTCACTACCAGAAACTCGCCTACGGCGTGTTCATGACGGCTCGACGGCATTACTTCCAGGAGCACCAGGTGATGGTCGTCAACGAGGCACCCCTGAACAGCATCCTAAATAACCCAGAGGCCACAGGACGCGTGGCCCTGTGGGGCATTGAGTCACACCGGACATCATCTACGAGAAGCGACTCGCAATCAAATCTCAAGTCCTCCCGGACTTCCTCGTACATTGGATGGAGCTGCAGCTGCCAGACACCCCAGACATGTCGCAGTCATGGACAATGCACTTCGACGGCTCCAAGCGTGAAGCTGGAGCAGGAGTCAGGGTCATACTGACCTCCCCGCAGGGCGACCAGATGAAGTACGTCCTCCGGATGAAATTCCGAGCCTCCAACAACGAGGCTGAATACGAAGCCCTCATCCAAGGCATGAGGATGGCAAAGATCTACGGCGCAACGCGCCTGGTCATCTACGGTGACTCCAACCTCGTTGTCCAGCAAACGATGAACGAGTGCGACGCACACGCCGAAAACATGATCGCGTACCGCGCGCTCTACAATGCACTCGAAGGAGAATTTGACGGCTGTGAGCTTCGGCACGTCGGAAGAGAAAGCAACGAGGAAGCCGACAGACTTGCCAACATCGGCTCCACCTGCGCAAAGGTGCCACCGGGTGTGTTCCTCGAACAGATCTGCGTGCCATCCATCAAGCGGAAATTCCCCAAGGGATCACCCAAGAAGCGTAACACTGGGGCTACGCTGCCGAAGGACACGAAGGACCCGAACTGGACAGAGGTCGCTATGGTCAACCTGATGCAGGTCATGGCGTCGAAGAAACTTGACGCGACTGCATTCTAGTTCTTGATAAGCGGAGAACCGCCCGACGGCTGATGCCCGGCGCATATATCGTCGGTCAAAAGCCTTCACCATCATCAATGCCGAGATGTACAAGCGCAGTATTACGGGTGTACTACAAAGGTGCGTCACCATCGGTGACGGGAAAGCCATCCTCCAAGACATCCACGAGGGCATCTGCGGCCATCACGCAGGCAGCCGCTCCCTTGTCGCCAAAGCTCTACGAGCCGGATTCTACTGGCCAACGGCCATGAGCGATGCAAAGGACATCGTCCGAAGATGCAACGGGTGCCAACGGTTCGCCGATAAACCGCACGCACCCGGGTCAGAGCTCAGACCCATACCTATAGCCTGGCCCTTTGCTCAATGGGGCCTCGACATGATCGGCAAACTGCCAAAGTCCTCGAAAGGGGGGCATGTTTACCTCCTAGTCGCGGTCGACAAATTCACCAAGTGGGTCGAAGCCATGCCGGTCACTAACCAAAAGGGCAAGACCGCCGTCAAGTTCTTCGAGTCCATTGTCTACAGGTTCAGCGTACCGCACAACATCATCACCGATAATGGATGAAACTTCATCTCCAAAGAATTCCAAGACTTCTGCGAAGGCCTCGAGATTAACATCACATACGCCTCAGTGGCTCACCCGCAAACGAATGGGCAGGTCGAAAAGGCCAACGGCCTAATCGGCGCGGGCATCAAGAAGCGCCTCATGATCCCACTCGAACGAAAAGCCGGAGCCTGGACGAAAGAGCTGCCATCCGTCCTATGGAGCTTGCGTACTACACCAAACAGCTCCACCGGCTACACACCGTTCTTCATGGTGCATGGAGCCGAAGCCGTGTTACCACCGGCACGCCACCAGTTCGGTCGCCGCCATAAATAAGCCGAATCCACGGATGCACTCAAGACGTCGTCGACACACTCGACGCAAGAGACGAAAGACAGCTCGATCAGCGGTGTACCAGCAGAGTCTCCGCAACTACCATAGCCGCCGGCTACGCCCAAGATCCTTCGTCGAAGGAGACCTCGTCTTGCGACTCAAGCAAGAGCGACCGAAGAAATTCGAGTCGCCATGGGAAGGACCCTACATTATCACCGAAGTCATCCCAGGTGGCGCCTATCGCCTCAAGCACGTGGAGTCTGGAGTCGCATACTCCAACCCATGGAACATCGCACACTTGCGGCGATTCTACCCATAGCTACCTACCCCTTTACTTTCAATAAGGCTTTTCAGCCAAGGCTATCCAGCCGAACAATGTACTTCCTCCATTACGATATAAATAAAGCTAAGTGTCTCGCCCCAAAATTTCGTTTCGCTATTTGCAACTTTACTTTATGCTACAAACGCACTCGGGGGCTCCCCCCACCTCACGATTTCATCGACAGAGGATCACACGTGTACACCTGAGTAGCTGGCAACGTCAGACAAACGAAAAGGACACGTACTCAAACAAAGCACTGCATGATCACAACAAACAAACCTTTATAACAAAGGGCACAACACGCCCAGTCGAATTATACAAATTTTACATCTATCTCTTTTACAGGTATTACCTATTCTGAAGAATAACTTGAGCACGCTGCTCAAAAAAATCCACGACCTGTTCGGCATATCTTTTTACCGCATAATGCGACGATATCCCACTCGCCACCATCCGTCGAAGAGGTGGCCCGGCTACATAATGCATGATCTACATCGTCGATGCAGCCTAACAAGGGACAACATGCCTTCACCCTGCGACGAGCCGCCTCACCGCCCTCGGACACGAGTCACGCTCAAATCTAGATGTAAGGCGGACAGGGATGTTGGCACAGATCTGGGAAACATCACATGCGAACCCGACGGTGAGCGATCTGCACCGTTGCCAGAGCCACGGCACGGTCACGATCCATCCAGAAGAAACCGCCAGCTTCCATGTCTTGTTGAGTCAAGCAATTGACTCGAACAGCGACACGCTCCTTCTCCTCCCTCGGAGCAAGGTTAGCACCTGCGACAATCGCACAAAATAAGACACAAGGCTAGCAGGCGCATCCGAAAACTGAGCTGTAGCTCGAAACAAAGAACAACTTACATTGAAGCTGCTCAGACAGCCGAAGCAGTTCCGCCATCAAGTATTCCTCTCTGGCTGCACCACGATCTGCCTTGGACTTCCAAACATCGGCGTGGCCACGCACCCTAAGCAACTCCTTCTCAAGACTACGAACACGGTCTTGAAGAAAAGCAAGTTGTGATGAATCATCCAAAGATGGCCGATGCCGCGTTGCAGGCGAGGTGTCAATGGGATCAGCACACGAAGGAACCTAGAGCAGCAGAAAGAAAAGGACATAAACATTCAGACGGAGAAGAGCACAACTCAACAAAATTCATTAAGCATATAAAGACCACTACGTGGCACCATGATTTCTGTTCCTCAACATAATTACAAACAAAAGAAGATTACAAACTATCCTATAGCTACAACGCCTAAGACGCGGCACCATGAGTAGCCTCGGAGCCGGATTGCCTCGCCTTGGCCTCCCCCTGTTGCCGCAGCACATACTCGGACAGCAGATCAATGAGCTTTGGCCCATATCGCTTGCAGCAAGCAGAATAGGTAGCAAAGGATACCTCGGATCCATCCGCGGTTGTCGGCATCCGGGAGGTGATCTGGGGAAGGTCCAGCTCCGCTCCAGCCGCTAAGGCCATCGCCAGCCCGACGGACGCGCCGATGCCCTTCTGCTTGCACTTGTACGCCGCAGGCGCTTCGGCCCACAAAGCCTCCGCCAAGGCGTCAACATCATCAAGGGCCGCGCCCTTGGGGACAAGCTCCTTGTAGAAGCGGCCAAGGACCTCCTTCGCCTTGGCAAGGGAGTTGACGACGGTGTTGCAGCGATCTTCGACCGCTGCAGTAGCATCATCTAGAGCACTCCCGTGCTCCAGAGCGCCGCGGTCAAACTCGATGCCTGCGGCATCTGAGACAAAAAAAGAGAAGGAATGAAGAAAGTAACACAGAAGAAGACAAGAAAACAAAAAGAAAGGAGCAAAAATAAGGTACTCACCTGAAACAGCCTTGGCAGCAGCCATGAGCTTGCCCGCCACCTCTCTTCACGCGCAGTCGCAGCCATGGCAAGCTTCTCCTCGCGGTCTGTAGCCTCCTGCTGCAGACGCTCCTTAGCTTCGGCTGCCTTGGCCAGCTCTAGTTCAAGGCGCTCTTTCGCACCAGTGGCGTCCTCGGCTTTCTTGTCCGCTTGACCAAGGCTCTTCTTGAGAGCATCAATCTCACGGAGGGAAGTGTTATGCTCCTCTGCATTCAAACCATACAAGCGTCAGAAAGCAATACAATAATGCAAAAAAGAAAGAAGCACCAAAGCATACAGGTACCTTGAAGCTGTCAGAGGTTGACCTCCAAAGACTGTGTGCCTCGACCACCGCTTGGCATCCTGTACAAAAGGCTGCAGGTAGAAGAACTACCAGTAAGGAAAAGGACTTGGGGGTTGCGCCCAACATGAAGGAACAAAAGAAAAATTCGCACACGAAAACGCTCGGGGGCTCCCCCCGACGACTCGAAGAAAGAACAAGACAAGAAAAATTTTCAGACGCTCGGGGGCTCCCCCCTTAGCAGGAAACAGAATACTTACATGCTCTGATGGCGACTCCGATGGCCCGCTCGCAGCCTTCTGAGGCGCAACCACCTGAGCTTCCTGCGGAGAAGGGACCGGCGCAGCACCCTCAGAGGTAACCACCATCTGAGGAGGAGGAGGAGACGCAACCTTCGACTCTCCCATCATCTCCCGAGCACCATCGCTGGAGGAGTCGTGGGAGGAATGCCTGCACACAAAATAATTAACACAAGCACAAAAGTCAACAGCAAAAAGACAGCAGTATAAAGGAAACTTACGAGTCCAGCGAGCTCAGGTCGAAGACAGGAGCAGTCCTTCGGACTCTCTTCTCCCCCTTCTTCTCTTCTTTCTTCTCTTCCTTCTTTTCTTCCTTCTTCCGCTTTGCTGGCGGGTGCGGCGCTACAGCCCGCACATGAATGGCAGGAACAGGGGAGGAAGAGCCTCCATGCCCGTCACTGTGACGCTCAAGGCACAGAGGGTTTCTGGGAGTCGGAGGAGTCGATGCATCCGAAGACTCGTTGGAGCTCCGCGACCGTTTGTGAGTATGGTCCTCGCTCGACTCGTTGGCATCTTCCGTCGGAGATCGCGCCGACGGCAGCTCGGACACGGAATCCACCACGTCATTATCCGTAGCATCCGGAAATAATTCGGGCAATGGCGGCACCATGCCCGGCTGTAACACCCTCAGAATCGGACCTATGCAAGTTTGAGCAAAATTCGCCAAACCCGCATAGAAACGATTCAAAGGTGCACCAGCACTTTCGCGGTGGAAAGCAGTAATAACATTACACAACAGTCCTCGATGGGACCCATGAGCAGATATATACAACAATGACTCAAAGAGTCAAGAATACGAATATAATATACAAAGATCCAAATCACCTTGAGAATGATAGAGCATCCGACTACGGACAAGATGCAAATGGGGCTAAGAGCCACAAGAATAACCAATGGCGTCCATAACCGCCTGTGCCAAGCCGGAAGGGTAACCACCTAACGGCGTCGATCTCAAAACCTGCTTAAACAAAAGGGTGCCGCAAAGGGCAAGGAAAAAGAAGGAGCGCCAAGATCGAGGCCAAGCACCGGCGAGGCTAGAATTGCGGTCCTCGCCTACATAGGTATGGTGGATCAAGCGGCAAGATGCACTAACAACCTATAGAGACTCGATACAATGGCGGCAATCGGAGAGGGATACGAAGACCTATTCGAGATAACGATACTACCATCAAACAAACCCATCCTGGTGTTTCCCCTCGATACCAAACGAGGAAGTCAACCGAGGAACTCACACCGCTGGCGCTTTACTTATTCGATTATCGCTAAGTAATTACTAGTCGATATAGATATTCATCCCGATAAAATAAGCGGTGGGCAATTTTAGTTCACCATTCCGTTATAGTGGCAACACTTACTAGTCGATACAATTAGCATGAGATAATCCTTAAACCCAAAGTTGTTGGTACTTTTATTCAGCCATTCATTAGAAGTTGCCATACTTACTAGTCAGTACAATGGTCGCAAGCGACAATCCAAACAAGCAATTGTGGGCGATTATTAGCCATTCCGTTATAGTGAAGCTGATTACTAGTCATTATAAGTCAAATTTATAGCAATAAACTTTAGTTATGCTTGTCTATGATCGAGATATGCTCCAAGTCGTCCATATCCGGACACGGCTTTCGAGAAAGTTTTACCCGCCGGGTGCACCAATAGCAACACACGCTCGATCAGCCTCGGAAAAACCAAATCAAAACCCAACGAGGCTTTCACGACTGAACAATCACAAGATTCAGAAATATTTCAGGGGGCCACCCCTTTGAGTAGAACCCGCAACGAAGTAAGCTAGCTTCGAGACGGCCTCAAGGTTAGCGCCAATGGCTGTAAGCGACTGGGAACCCGAAAGTGTGGCTGGGCTTGTCGATACCGCGTAATCACTCCGCCTTCCTAAACAGTACAGTGTGCTCCTCGCACAATTTAAATACAGAAAGTAGCATGGCATAAGTACAGGATCGTAAATAAAACCTCAAACTAGTTTGTGGCCCCAAGAAATAAGACTGAATCAAGCTCTGGCTCAGGGGGGTCCCATATACCTCCCGGATGTGGATAGCGCGCAAAAATCAAGGAACAGGTATCAAGTACTCGGGGTCTTACGGGACACAAGTGGGCGTTCGGAAACCAAATATTTTCTATCACCCACCGATGCCTCTGCTTATTTCAATTTTAGTTGTTAAACAGAAATTAAAGTGACGATAAGTAAAACTAGAATCATCTCCAACATCAACATGCGGCAAAACATCAAGAATGTGGCATTTGACACACATCAAGACTTGAGCAAGCAACTACGACGCTAAGTCCAACTATCTACCAAACAATGGTATTAGGGTGTGTCCAAGGCAATATGGGGCTAGTGTATATCAGTACGGAAACTAAAGCATCGCAACACGAGATAGCGAGAGATCAACAGGAAGGAGTAAAGCACTATAAAAGTAAGATAGGTAGAAAGGGGGAGATGCTCGCCTGAAAACATTGTCGAAGGTTCAACCGAAGATCGAGGCGAAGCTCACATCAACTCAACGGCCTTATCCGCGAAGAAGCAAAACACTAGAATAAACACCGGATGCAGTATTTAATACAACGGCAGAAGATCGGCATGATGCATGCATGATGAATGACATGGCAAAGGTGCGATGCAATTAGGTCAAGATTAAGCGGAACCGGGGTCCCGACAATTAATTAGGTGGTGCAAGTTGTTTAGAAGCCCCGCAATTTAAATGTGGTATTAACATGGCACGATGAGTTTCGGGTTCGCTACACAAGTTTAAATGAGGCCAATATAAGGCTAGATTTGCCCGCATATGGGCCCCATATTTAATTATTAGGTGAATCGGCATAAGGCCCCCAAACCACATGATATGCATGCGAGATAACAATTAAATATGCGACAAGTTGTTATTATGTTATAAAATAGGGTTTGCGGGAAGGGGTTCACACATTTAGGGTCCGGCGATCTTGGAGGTTCCGGGGTTCGGGGCCGGTCTCGGGGTCCAGGGTCTAGGGTTCGACGGATCTGGGGTTCCGGGGTTCGGCGGAAGCGTTCTCGGATTCCGTGAGGTAGACCTTGGCGTTCACGAGGGAGTACTTGGTTCGGCGTCGGGGCGCATCGGATTCTCTCTGGTCGATGTCGTTCTTGTCGTTGCGAGGATCTTGTCGGGTCCTCAAGTCGGGTCGGTCTTGACTTCGGGGTGAAGTACTTGTCGCGTCGGGGTCTCGGTGTCCGGGGTGCAGCACTCGGCGTCCTCGAGGGAGTACTTGTCGGGTCGGCTCTCGACGAATCTTGGCGCCCGAGACGAAGATCATGTCGGTCCGCAGGGTCCGGTCTTCTTATCCTTGTGGTCGATCTTGTCGGCAGTTATTCTTGGATCCCTGTCTGGTTTGTCGTCGCCACCGCGGAAGATCATGTCGGCCGCACCGCTCGGAAGGTTGGACTCAACTTGTACTGGTATGGTCGAACACGTGGCCCGCATATGGCATGTGCCACGAGGACAGGCCAGACGGTTCCTTGGTTTACAACCTGCATGCTCGGCTCAGGACGGCGTCCAGGAAGGACGGCGAACGACGCCATGGCATCACCGCGAGCGCGGAGACCAAACCGAAGCTCGACGACGAGGACGCGGCGGCAAGGCGGGCGGGGTCTGTGGGGCGGGCCAGCGTGCGGGCAGCGACTGGGCGGCATCGCGCGAGGAGCTGATGCGGTTGGGAATGCGGGTCCGGCTCGGCAGCGGCGGCTCGCGACGCGCCGGGCGACGCTAGTGAGGAGGGAGGCGCCACGGGCGGCGGTGGAGTGAGGGGCGGCCCGGCTGAGGTCGCGGCTCGGCGAGGCGCTGGTGGGTGCTTGCGGGAGCGGAGGTGGGCGGTTGACCGCGGGCGCCGCGAGGATGCGCCGGGGAGGCGCGGTGGCGTGAGGCGGCGGGGCGGCGAGGCGCAGGCGGCGACGCCGGGCGCGGGCGCGAGGTTGGCCGGGCGGGGTTGGGGAGAGGCGGCGGGTCGCGCGCGGAGCGACGGAGGCGGCCGGAGCCTGCCGGACGCGGGCGAGGAGGACCGGTAGGTCTGGCGCCGGGCGCTGGCTCGCGGCTTGAGGGGACGGCGGTCCGGCAGCGTGCGGGCTTGGGGGAGCGGCAGAAGGAGGGAGGCGGGCGGAGAGACTAGGGGGGCGGCGCCGGTGAGCACCAGAGGGGTGGCGACAGGAGGAGAGAGGGCTCGGCGGAGGAGAAGAGCGAGGAGCCATGGGTGCAGAGAGGCGCTGGTCGGGGTGAGGTTGGGGACAAAGGGGAGAGAGAGGGTCTGGGGCTGGGTCGCGTGGGTGGGGTCCGGTGTGGTCCCATGGGCAGGCGGCTCCTGGAGTGCGTGGTGGTGGCTTGGTGCGGGCAAGGTGTGGGATGGTGAGTGGGTTGAGAGGTGGAGGGTTAGCCGACGTGGCAAGGTGAGTGGTTGGGGAAGGGAGAGGGGTGAGGTGGCAAGCAGCCATAGGGTGGAGTGAGGTGGCCAGGGGGTGGGTAGACTAGCTTAGGTAGGAATAGGATTTAGATGGGGCGGCAGGTTTGGACCGATTTAGTTTATGGGGCGGTCGTTCGGGTCAATCGGCCCGTTCGACTGCCCCGCTAAAATAATTAATGTTTTTATTTATTTTAATTGGGCCGTTTGCAACCCGATAGCACAAAACAAAGTACTCCGGAGACCCGGGGTTTTGATGTTTGAAAATAAAGAGGGGCGTTTAGAAAACAACACGGGCTTTGCAAACATGGTTTTAGCAAATAATGCATGATGATGACGATGCAATGCACAAATTCAACGCGATTTTCTAGTAGTGGTTTTGCGGGATGCCACACCGGCACTTTGAAGCTCTGCAAAAAAGAAGGAACTTTATTAGCAAACAAAGGAAAATAAATATGCAGTCGACGAAAAGCGCTACGCGCACGAATCTACACCTGTGGAACGGCCAGCGTCGAAGAAAACGGCGAAGTCAGCGACTTCCCCGGGATATCCTCCCTAGCCTTGTACTTCAATAACGTACGAAGGGCCCTGTCAAGATCACCCCGGGAAAGCTTCTCTGCTGAAACTCTCGTCGGATCACGGCGCCCAGCATATAGAAACATCGGGTGCGCCCTAGCCTGGAGGGGCTGCACCCGACGCTCAAGAAACATGCGGATAATATCCACGCTGTTCACTTCTTTCTCAGGAATCAACTGGAGATCCTCCACCCGACGGTAAAGGGCCTCTATCTCCGCTGACTCTCCATCCAAGATCTGGTTTTTCCAGGACCTTTTCGGCTCGATTATCTGGGAGGAGTCGAAAGGAGCAAGACCAAAATGCTGCCCAGCCACTGTGGAGTCGCGAATGTAAAACCATCGCCTCCGCCAGTACTAGACAGATTCAGACATATAGAAAGAAAAGAAAAGAATATTGGCCTTGAGGGAGATGATACAACCCCCAATGGGATACACACCATCCGAACCGGATTGCCTTTTCACGGAATAGAGTTTCCGGAAGAGGCCAAAGTGCGGCTCGATGCCGAGCCAGCACTCGCAGAAAGTGATGAAACAAGCACTGTGAAAAAGAGAATTGGGCGAAAGATGATGCAGCTGGATGCCATAGAGAAAGAGCAGCCCACGAAGGAAGTCGTGGACTGGGAAGGAAAACCCACACATAACGAAGGCAAGAAACATAACCCGATACCCAGCGGGGGGACGGGGGATTACCTCGTTGCCGGGGAGTCTGGCGGCCTCCCTATCCTGCGGGATCAAGCCCCGCTCGCGAAGCTTGCAGAGGTCACTCTCCCGCGTCTCTGATCGCCGCCAACCACCGTCGGTGATACGGGTAGCGGTGGCGCCTTTCTTTCCTCTGGCAGCGCTGGTACCAACCACAGATGATGACTTCTTCGGTTTCCCCATCGCGCTACGGTGGCGCCGGAGGTGAGAGCGCAGAAGGGAAGACGGAAATGTGGAAGGATATTCTAGCGCGCAGCAAGAATTGCTAGAGCACAAGGAGGCAGTGAAAACAAGAATCGATGCGGCGAAAACAAACTGCAGCTTTCCCCAATGATTATAACGGCGAAGACGACACACGGCAACCGTCCATCAAGAAGACCTAACGCCAACGGCAAATCTGGCCATACACGTGTCAGCATCACAACGAACCGTCATTACCACGCCGCCCACTACACGCGGAAATCGAGGCGGCACCGTAATTATCTCCACGCCGCGCGTGACCGGTCAATTCAAGGTCAGCAAGTGGGACCTATGTTCATCCAGTCAAGTCATCTCTCGCGCAGAAGACGCTTGAGGTCATTGATCGTCAGCACAGATGTCATCAAAAGCTATACTAGCAACAACTACAATTTCTTCGGCTTCAAAGCTAAGAGTACTCACTCGAATCTACGATTCGACTAACTACTCGGGGGCTACTCCTATTAGGAGCGCTGGCCGCGCACCCGAAAGATGAATAAAAAAGAAATATTTCTACGAGTCCTACGTCGAGTCTACGACTCCACTACGAACTCGGGGGCTACTCCCATAGGGAGGATGGATTTAAGCATCCGAATTTTTTTGTGTCCTACGGACTTAACAACTGAATAATGTTTGAACTTAAGTCTCCGCTCGAGTCTACGACTCGAAAAGACACTCGGGGGCTACTCCCATAGGGAGCGCTGGTCGCGCACCCTATGAATTCTTCGACTGCGATCTTTCGGATCAGCATGCAAAAACTTTTCGGCAACTCTGCCCCAACAAAGCGCTAAGGAGCAACGTTCTCCTTGGCCACCTGAAACACCTCCGTGGTGATAAACATTTGGATGCTGTGTCTGCGACACAAAGATAAGACCTACAGATATCATCTGATGGCCTAGCAACGCATGATCAAGGCCTCGCTAGTATAAACCCGCACGAAGCGCGATGAAAATCCCGACGGACGCGTTGGGTACATCGATTAAAATCACCGAATTCCACTCATGTAAGTCCTCCGCCCGAGTCGAATTACGCCAAAGATATGTTCCGGGTTCGAGTTAAGGGACTCAACCGAGGTAGATCGTTTGTTTCGCCTAAGATGCTTAATCGACCGATCCGTCGGGTGAGTCAGGCACACGCATCAATAATCCCTACACACATACTGTTAATACATAGTTGCACCCGGAGGATTGAAGAGTCCTCAGCCGAATCTACGATTCGACTAATCACTCGGGGGCTACTGACATGGTTATACCATACGGGTACGTGATCTTAGCATACCTGGTCTAGCCCAAGGATGGCCCACGACAGATGTACGCCGGTCCATGAAGTTCGGGTGGCCAAGGCCCATGACACCTTCGGATCCTTGGAGAGCAAGACTAGAGTAGATAGGAAATTCAAAGGGGTAAAACCCTAGAACTTGTAACCGACTAAGTCTATGCCCGGGACCTGCCTGAGTCTATATAAAGGCTAGGAGGGCACGACCTAGATGTCTATCTCATACTTTCGCATACACACCTCCACGCCAGATTGCATCAAGATCCTCAGAACCTTCGTTCCGCCGTAATCAAGAGCGCATACAGAGTAGGGTTTTCCCTCGAACTCGGGTAAACCTTGTGTCCCCATGTTGCTTGTTTGCTAACTGTTCCACGATCTCCAGCATCCCCATCTTCTCCAAAACCCAAGTCCATAACAATGGGCATTGATGAGATCAAACCTCGTCAGATTCCCTTGAGGCCCCGCTACTCATGCTTCCAACTCCCAAGAAACCAAGTTATTCCAAAGTGTCCACTATAAACTCCTATGCATGGTGTGTTACACCATTCCAAGTATATTCTTGTTTTCAGCTACCTTCCAATTAAAAAGTATTTTGTTATGTGAAAACTTAGTGATTAAAGCCCTCACAAACTTGATGGCACACTTTATATTCCTTGACCCTAATAAACTTGAACCATTGTGTCATATAAGTTGTATATGCTTGCACTTATACGTTGGAATTAGCAGAACCATGCTGTCATGGGTAACGTTTTCAACATTGCACTTGTACTTTGTACACAGTTGATATCATGCTCTTTTGTCTATGGATGTCGCCGGTGTGAAATAAATAGGGAGCTTGTAAGTCCATGGAGTTATGTATTTTGTGTTAGAGAAACGCCTGAGCCGCTAGCCTAAGCCATGCCAAATCATGGTGGAAACTTGCAGCATCACCATAATGAGCAATCTGTGAAGCATCCTCAATAAAAAGCTATGCACATAGTTAATAAAAAGACCGCTGAGATGCTCATTGTCTGCTTGCCTTGTCATTTTGGTTATGGGATAGCTCCTGTACCATGTGCAAGGGGTACCCCGTTGGAGGTTCTCTATGATACACATGTACTTACTATGACAAGAACATACAGGTGACTGAAGTTGAGTAGCATGAGGTGCGGCCCTCGTATTCAAGGGACATGATATTGCCAACTTATACTTTGTCAAGCATATACTCCATAGTTTGTTCACTTTAACCTTAATCACTTCAAGATGCATATGATAGGGGCAATGAGGGCTCAAAGCTAACAAGTACCATAATTTTTGGAAGCTCTTTTTGAAACTTGAAATCCCTGCTTCCCTTTATGAAGGGCCCTTCTTCCACTATTATATTGAGTCTCCACCTTCTACCTTTAGGCACCATTAAGAGAGCATAGTTGTCATTCTTAGTTCTATGTGCAGTGTCCCAAAACTTATTGATTGATGCATATTGTTAATATTGCTTGTTTTTGTGTTATTTATATCTAGTCACTCTTATGAACTTTGAAGGTGTCCTATGCATCTATTTGCTACTCTATGAGGGACAAGCTGAATGCCATTATGCCATGTTTTCTGTATGTGAAACAAACAAAACGTTTTTCAATGCATGTTATTCATGATCTTTATTTGTAACCTTTCATGTTGCATGCATAGTTACTTTGTCTTATTGTTAGAACTCCATCTTTCATGCACATGTTTAGAGTTCTTTGATCCCAGCTTTCAATGCTTGCAAATGGTTTGATCTTGGTTTTGATGGTGCATGTCACCTCAAAAATTATTCTTTTATCACTTACCTACTCGAGGACGAGCAGGAGTTAAGATTGGGGATTCTTGATACGTCGGAAACATATCTATAATTTTTTATGTTCCATGCTTATTTAGTATCTACTTTGCTTTGCTTTGTCCACACTTTGAGGTGCTTTTCATATGTTTTCTGGTACTAACCTATTAACAAGTTGCCACAGTGCTAGTTGCCTGTTTTCTGCTGTTTTTGGTTCCATAAAAGCAAGTAAGGAAATATTCTCGGAATTGGACGGGACAAAAGCCAAAGTCAATATTTCACCGAGGAGAACACGGAGTCCAGAGGAGAGACGGAGAGGCGCCATAGGGCGTCAGACACCCCTAGGCGCCTAGGTGGGCCGCCAAGGTGGTGTGGCCTCGACGCCTCCCAGCCTCGCCTCTTCGCCTATAATAAGCCCCCGATGCCTAAACCCTAAGAACCCTATCAATATTCCATGAAACCGTCTGTAGCCGCCGCCACTATCGTCCGTAGATCGGGGGGATCTGAAGCTATTCCCGGCACCCTACCGGAGGGGAGATCATCCCGGAGGCCTTCTTCTTCATTCATCATGCCAGCCTCCGGTGTGAAGCGTGAGTAGTTCCAGCTTGGACTACGGGTCCATGTAGTAGCTATATGGTTGTATCTCCTCCTTGTGCTGTCTAGATCTTGTGAGCTCTGTTCATGATCAAGATCTCATCTATTTGTAATCATGCATGTTGTGTTTGGGGGGATCCGATGGATATTGATATTACTATGTCAGATTGATTAATGGTTTTGTCTTATTGATTCTATCATGTCTGTGTTGTTTGTGATCTTGCATGCTCTCCGTTGTTAGTAGTTATCTTGGCCGAGTAGTTGCTAGTGACTCCAAGAGGGGGTATTTATGCTCGATAGTGGGTTCATGCCTCTATTTAATCAAGGGAAGTGACAAAAATCTCTAAGGTTGTAGATGTGTTGTTGCCACTGGCGAGAAAACAACGGTCTCTTGTTCATGGAACAAGTGGATTGTTTACCTTACACACTTTGCTTAAAGCAGTTGTTTGTTGCTTATAACTTAATACTGGAGGGGGTTCGGATGATAACCCAAAGGTGGACTTCTAGTCATAGATGCAGTTGGATGGCGGTCTATGTATCTTGTTTTATTGCCCAATCGAATCTCATAGGATCTTTATGTCTAGTATTGCATTGTTATGCCTTGCTCAGTCATGTCAATTGCCCTGCTGTAATTTGTTTACCCAGCATGCCATGTTTATTTATCTAAGGAGAACACCTCTAGTGAACTATGGACCCCGGTCCAATCTTTACCATTGATACATCTTCCACTTTTACTGTTTATTTGTTGCAAACCATCATCACCTTCCACACCATCCAGTTAATCCTTTGTTACAACAACCGGTGAGATTGACAACCTCACTTTTAGTTGGGGAAAAGTCTTGTGTTTTTGTTGTGTAGGTTTCCATGTTGCTTGCAACACCATTGAGATGTTTCCTTCCTCCTACTGGTTCGATAACCTCGGTTTCTTACTGAGGAAAGACTTGCTGTTGTGCTGCATCACACCTTGCTCTTGGGGTTTCCCGACGAAGTGCTCCCAGGTTGACAAAGCGCCAACAGTAATCCTTGTGTATGACAAACATACATGGGTAATCATCATTGTAGGAGTAATCCTTGTGTATAAGAAACTCACTACGTCGGTTGTACCAAAATATACCAACAACAATAAGCCATGTAATGACTTATTGATTTTACACAATGCATGTTGTATTTATATTTCAATTTGGATAGAGATTCTATCGGGAACCATACATGTACAAATCTAGTGATCCACACAAAATGTAGTCACTACATTTGTCAACTGCATAGATAGATGATTTTGCACTGCCAATGATATAATTATTGGAAAATTTTGAGGATTCCAATCATGTCTAGAGAGTAGGTCTCGGATCTCTGCGAAAACCCAACCTTATGCTACAAGCCTTGCGTTCTCACCACCTTGTTGTTCTCATTCTGTTTTTGAAAGAGAACATATGGAATCCCATGTATAGGGAATTCATTTGGAAGAGCGGGACTAATTATTCTTGAATTGCATATTTTGTTTGTTTCAGTCCTCGTGAGTGGTTTATACTCTGCCATGGCCATGGTCTTTGGATCCGAATCATTTGAAGGATGTTTGCAATCATACGAGAGAATGTTTGTCGATAATTGTAGTCTTGGTTATATGATTCTCTATAATTAATATTGTTGGAGGAAATCTCATGCACCCATGATGACTCTTCATGATTTCCCAATACGCGTGAGTCCGGGTGTTCCGATGTCCTAGCCAGTGTGTGCAAGCTGAAGCTGGGGTTGTGGAGGTTTCCCTTCCACTGGGTGTATACTACCCATAAGGTGTTTATCAATGCAAGGTTGACTTGCATTTACTGATTTAGAGGATATCTCCTCGATTTCCTTTGTTTCTTGTAGGAAGCTAGATCCTAGTTAGAGGTCGTACTACTCCCCCTCTTTTCAGGTACGGGGAGTTGAGTCGTTTTTGTTGGTACCTCCACTCTTTTAGACGCATTTCTAGCCAGACTAAAGGATTTTGTAACACCTTTGAGATCAGTAAATGAATCAAGTAGGTTATTTGCAATGTGTTGCAAATATGTGAATTCTGGACATAGAGTACAAATTCTTAAATACGTGGATATAAGGTGGCACGTGGAGTTCCTACTGATTTCCTGGAATTCTATGTGGTACATTTAATCTCCCCCTAATGCTTAGAAATAATCCATCATTTAATGTAAGTAATCAACATACTGCGCTATGAATGGATCCCCAATGAGGGGTTGGAGGTACATGTTGATCGACGGAGATCTGTACCCCACATAGATCCTTAGTCTATGGGCCCAATGATGTATGCAGTGGTGGTGAGATCGGTACACGTGAAGCACATTCGAACTTACGTAGATGGGAAATGCTCGAAGGATTTCCATGTATCAGTCGTAAAGGAGGAGTACTGCGATATGAAGTTAGTCATTGAGCAGTGTGTAAAGCTGCATGACTCCAACGTCAAGTTGGTAATTCCAATTCATTAACAAAGGTATTGCAATGAGTTTGATCATGTTAATTATAGATCCAGACAAACCATTTTGAGTATGGATGTCTGGGACAGAGTGCTGAACTTCAATCCCCAAGGCCATGCAAGTCACTGGAACCACATGAGGAGAATTCTACATCATTGTCCATGCAAATTAATAAAATTCAACTTTCAAGATAATGGGCATGTAACTTAATTACTTCCCTCATTATCATGGTAAATGCATGGTTTAGTGTGGACATAAGGCACACTTGTCGTGTAGATGCATCAAAGAATGCCATGAAAATACCTAATACGATACATATAATGGTTGGAAGAACACAAATATCTCCCTGAATATGTTCAAGGAACATAAGTGGTTCAACTTGTATTTTGAGGTGTGAGGGCCTCAAAATTAGCTTCCCTATAGTGGCGGACAAGGTGAAATTTGAACTCATGCAACTTGTGACCAATGGAATTGCTTTGTATGCAGCATGTGCTACGGGTGGGATGTACGTGTAGTACGTTCCAAACAATAGAGAGGGTACTTTTTCAAATACTTGTTACTCATACACCGGATTTATTCTCATAGAAATCTATATAGAGTTTCCTTAGATATATAGAATACAATATTATTTTATATCAGAGTGTTGATACATATATTGTGACAGCAATACTTATGTTATATTACAACATCACAAATGGACATGACTAAAATTGATCATTCAGGAGATAGTGGGACTAGTTGAAGTCTCCAAACACATCGTTTGAGGCATACTCAACGATCATGTCCTCCGTGCTCATAGGGTCATCAGACTGCTGGAGAGTCATGGTGTTGCTAGGTCCAAGAGAAACATCTTGCGAACAACCAGCTCCATTGGTGTCATCCTTTTCCCTTGAGGTACTTTCTGTCCTTGGGATTGATCGTAGAGAATTACCAAATGCTTTAGGGTATAGCACTCGTTAGTAGGGTGCGTGTAGCATCCACACTTGTCACAAAGCTTAGTTTTGTCAAACTTGGGCTTCGTGGTGCCTTCCTTGTTGTATGAGTTTCTAGGCTTTTTGTTCTGGTTGCGCTTTTACTTACCATTGAAGTTCGATGGCATGCCTTTGAAAGAACCATCAAACCTATGTTCGTTCGCGACTTTCATATAAACTTCAGGCAAAGGTTGGGAACCAACCGGGTGCAGAGAACCATTCTTAGAGAGTAGCTCATCGTGCTTTTCAGCCTAAAGTAGGATATGAATGAGGTCGGAATATACCTGGTAGTTGGTGTGGCATCCCGCAAAACCACTACTAGAAAATCGCGTTGATTTTGTGCATTGCATCGTCATCATCATGCATGGTTGTCTGCATTATTTTGAAAAGCCTAGTTTTGATTATACAAATACCCCTCTTTATTTTAAAAGGCAAAACCCCGAGTGTATCGGATATTTTGTTTCCCCTAAAAACTATTTGCAAAGTGGTTCTGTTTTAAATTAAAGAGAACCAAACAAACACAAAACTAAAACAGCCCCCCCATAAATCCTATCTCCACCCAATCCTAATCTACCCTCCAACCAAATCGTGCCACCTACCCATCTCACCCAAAACCTACCCACCTGCCACCTCACCAATCCCTCTCCTCTTCCCACCTCTCTCTCTTTTCTCACCCAATCCCCTTCTACCCTCTCTCTCCCTCTCTCTCTGACCCTCAGGCCCCACCCAACCCCACCCGGCGTGCCCCACCGACCCAGCTTCCTCTCCCCACCCAGCCCCCTGACCCACCGGTCCACTCCCCTACCCCACCACCTGCCCCAATTGCCACCCCCAATCCCCAAAGACGCTGGCCCACGCTGGGTCCACGCTCCCTTCCTCAAGGCCCACCACGCTGCCTTCCCCCTCGCCTTCTTCCCCGCAGCGCCTCTCTCCCCACGTCCGCCTCCCCAACCTCGCCCCTCCACCCTCTGCGTCGGCGTGAGCCCCTCCGCCTCGCGGCTCCGCCCATCGAGACCGCCCGCCAACGCCGGCCACAGTCTGGCCAGCCCCGCCTGACGCTGGCAGCCTCTCGCCTCTCCAGGCCCGCCTCCGCGCACTGCCGCCTCCGTCCCGAGCCGCCTCTCCTCCAAGGCAAGGCGCTTGGCCTCCCACAGGCTCTGGCCACAAGACGTTCTCCTCTGCCGCTTGCCGCTTCTGCCAAGGCTTCGAGTTCCGCCCGAAGCCGCCTGCTCGGCTCCTCTCTCGGCCCGAACTCCGCCGGCCCTCCTCGCCCGCTGGCCAGACGCCCGAGCCCCGCTCGGCCATGACCGTGACCTCCGTCGAGTTACGCTGGCGGCCCTCCTCGACGCGTCCCAGCCCGGCCCGCCGGCTACCGAGCCGACGCCGTCTGGCCTGGCATAAAGCCTTCGCCCTCCTCGTCTGGTGTCCGCAAGACATGCCTCGCAGCCTGCCTCGCGGTGTTTGCTCGACGCTTGATCCGAGAGGTGCAAGCCAAGATCGGCCCGAAGACCATGTGCTACTACAAGTCCGTTGTTGCCGCGGGACCAAAAACCCCCAAGACCGACCCGAGTCGAGACCCGGGAACTATGCAAGACCCCGGCGTCGGAACCGGAAACCGAACCTCGACACGCCAAGTTCGCCGAGACCCCGCCCCCGAAGGCCTCCGACAGGGAACCGACAAGATGTACATCACGGACGTGGGAAAAACCCCCGGAATTCCAAGATCGCCACTGGCACAACAAGCACTCCGCCACGAGAACGCCAAGTTCGACACCCTGGAACGCCAAGACCGACTCGGTGGCGCGGACCCGACAAGACCCTCGCAACGGCAAGACCGACCCGATACACGGACCCGACCAGGTCTTCGCGACGACAAGAACGACACCGACCCGGAAGCACCCGATGTGCCCCGACACCGAACCAAGTACCCCTTTCCGGACGCCGAGACCGCCGAGAACCCGGATGCGACAAGACCTACCTCAGTTATCCGAGAACGAACTCGTCGGACCCCGACCCCGAACTCCGAACCCCCGGAACCCCAAGTTCGTCGGGACCCCTCAATGTGTGAACCCCTTCCCGAAACCCTATTTTATAACATAATACAACTTGTCGCATAATAATTGTTCATGCATGCATCCATATCATGTGGTTTGGGGGCCTTATGCCGATTCACCTCATAATTAAATATGGGGCCCATATGCGGGCAAATCTAGTCTCATATCGGCCTCATTTAAATCTGTGTAGCGAACCGGTATCTTATCTTGCCTTGTTATGACAACATTTAAATGCGGGGTAGCTAAACAACTTGAACCTATGAATTAATTGTCGGGACCCCGGTTCCACTTAATATTGACCTAATTGCACCGCATCTTTGCCATGCCACACATCATACATGCATCATGCCGATCTTCTACCGTAGTATTAAATATTGCATCCGGTGTTTCTTCTAGTGTTTTGCTTCTTCGCGGATAAGGCCGTTGAGTTGATGCGAGTGTCGACCCGATCTTCGGTTGAACCTTCGACAATGTTTTCAGGCGAGCATCTCCCTCTTTCTATCTATTTTACTTTTATAGTATTTACTTCCCTCCTGTTGATCTATTGCTATCTGTGTTGCGATGCTCTAGTTTTCGTACCCGTGATATCCCTTGCAGCCATATATAGCCTTGGACACATCCTATTACCTGTTGTTTGGTAGATAGATGGACCCGCGTGTCGTAGTCGCTTGCCCAAGTGTTTTGCTTGTCGTCAAGTACCACAATTGTTGGAGGTTTGCCGCATGTTGATGTTGGAGAGGATCATGGCTTTAATTATTGTTCACTTTAATTCCTGTTTAACAACTAAAATTGAATTAAGCAGAGGCATCGGTGGGTGATAGGTAATATTTGGTTTCCGACCGCCCACTTGTGTCCCGTAGGACCCGAGTTCTTGACACTGTTAGAGATCGAGCGCTAACCACAAAGTGGGGAGATATGGGCCCCATTGATTATTACCCGATTTCAAAGTATTGTCTGGGGCCACAACTAGTTTGAGGTGTTTTTACTATCCTGTACTTATGCCATGCTACCGCTTTATTTAAATTGTGCGACGATAGCACGTACTGTTTAGGATCGGGACACGTTGCGGTGTCGGCACCCCCGTTGGGATTTGTTGTCGTCATACCGCCCACCCAACCCCAAGTCCGTCTCGAGACCGGCCGACTTCGCTATGGTGTCGACTTGGTGGGTGGCCCCACGCATTTGCTTTTAGGTCGGGAACGTCGTGACTTAGGCCCGCCGACATACCGATGGGTGTATGTTAATTGATCCGCAAAAGGGTCAAGTGCGTGGATACTTTGGTGCACCCCTGCAGGGTTAAATCTTTTCGAGAAGCCGTGTCCGCGGTTATGGACGACTTGGAGCACAGTGCTTGATCATAGACAACTATAACTAAAGTTTACTGTTATAATTGACTTGTATCCGATATGAATAGTAATCAGCTTCACTACAACGGAATGGCTAAATAAAAGTACCAACATCTGCTGGGTTTTGGGGTTGTCTCATGCTAATTGTATCTGATTAGTAAGTGTTGTAACTATAACGGAATGGTTAACTAAAAGTGCCCACTGCTTATTTTATCAGGACGATTATCTAAACCTGACTAGTAAAGTGCCGCAACTATAACTAAATAAGTAAAACTGTCAACTGTGTGAGTTCCTCGGTTGACTTCCTCGTTTGGTCTCGAGGGGGAAACGCCAGGATGGGTTTGTTTGATGCTAGTATCAGGTTGGATCCGAATAGGTCTTTCTTACCCCTCTCTAATAGCCGCCAGTTGTATCGAGTCTCTATAGGTTGTTTAGTGCATGTTGCCGCTGCCGCTCAGTCCACCATACCTATGTAGGCGAGGACCGCCGAATTCTAGCCTCGCTGCATCGGCCTCGATCGACGCTCCTTCTTTTTCCTTTGCCCTTTGTCGGCACCCCTTTGTTTAAGCAGGTTTTGAGATCGACGTTAGCGGTGGTTACCCTTCCGCTTGGCCAGGCGGGTTATGGACGTCATTGGTTATTCTTCAGGGCTCTTAGCCCCATTTGCATCTTGTCCGTAGCTGGACGCTCTATCGTTTTCAAGGTGATTTGGATCTTTGTATATTATATCTGTATTCTTGACTCATTGAGTCGCTGCTGTATATATATCTGTTCTGTGGGACCCATCGAGGACTGTTGTGTAATGTTATTACTTTGCTTTCCACCCGCACAAAAGTGCCTGGTGGGCACCTTCGAATCGTTTCTATGCGGGTTTGGCGGGTTTCGCTAAAACTTGCATAGGGCCGACTCTGAGGGTGTTACAGTTGGCAGCACGGTAGTGCTGCTGGAGAAGCCTTTCAGATGGGAGCATAGTAGAGAGAGTTATCTCTATCTTCTCTGCATTAGTAGGTTCCTTATCGCAAAAGCGTAGTTCGGAACTTATCTTATGAACCTCATGATTGTAACCTCCAACAGACTTGAAGTCCTGAAATCGAAGATGGGTCCATTAACGGAGTGCATCAGGCAGGACAACTGCCTTATGCCGTTCATACCTCGTCTTGAGGGCTTGAAACAAGGAACTTAGGAATTTCTCCTCCAAGTACTCAATGTTCAAGTCTAGAAGAATACGGTGACTTATGATGAGCAAGGCAATATACTTTTACTCTTTTGCTAGCGGCACGACTCCGACCGAAGGTGGCCCGGATTGCACACACTAATCCCATGGGACGTGAGACTGATCTTAATGTCCATGACCCATATATGGTAATTGTGGCCCTTAAAGGTGAGTGCCTCAAATTTTCAAGCCATCGATTACCTTCGTGGGTAAACCATAGGTTATTACTTACGTTTCGGTAAACCACAAACCATCATGGTTATGTTGTAGTGAACTTTGCAAAATTAATGATAATTTCAAGTAGTAGGCTTGAAATCACTAGTGTGAACTTTAAATTATTAAGTGTGACACATTGTAGATAATCTTCAAAATGAATTACTAAAGTATAATCTGATGAAATCAGTAGATACTCATGTTTCTAGTACCTTATGTCATCACTTAATAAAATGTATGGGAAAACACTTTAGTAGTGATAGATAGTCTGTAATGCAGTAGATCTTCACACTATCTATTGGTCCCAAAACATCAATTGAAGACGTCACTTTGAATTTTGCATATCAACTCGTGCTCGTATTAAGCCAAAGGCTCTATTAAGACGATGAATTCATTTTATTTGCAAGAAAATAAAAAATCTCAATTGCAACTATTGGGCGTGATTAATCTCAATATGTACGGAAACATGAAAATATAATACTTCCTCTATATGTTCTGGAATACATGGTACTCTACAGAAAACAGTACTAAAACAGAGTCTAAAATAGCAATAAAACTACTGCTAAAGCTTCTATTAGTAAATTGATTGGCTAAAAATCTGAAATTTTAGATAATTTGCAGTAGCGCTAGATAGGAACGATCCTGTTAGTGCACGGGCCACATTGGGTAGCCAACATATAACTACATGCGCACATGCCACATTTGGCGACACAAGTACACATATACCGAGTAGCCTCTGCCTGTATGTAACGAGAAGATATGGAAGGAATCCATTCCCAAATCCTCATGTGCCGCTGCGGAGACACTCACCGGTGGCATTAGCCGCGTTTGTCCTCGTCAGCGGATCCGCCAGGAAGCTGCGTCCCGAGCGCGACACCATTTTCTAGTCCTAGCGCGGTTGGCCTCCACGAGCCAGCACCATGGCCGCGACTGCTCGATGGCGAGGCCGCCGACGAGCTGGGCAGCGGAAGGCCGAGGGCCACGAGGCGGCAACGTGTGCATGTGCTCGGTGAAGACGGAGGCATTGCTAGGGAGTCATTGCGAGCGGGTTGTGCACGGGCGGCACAACGTCGTCCTTGACAACGAGAGTTGATAATGGGGGCACGACATCGTGACGTCGTTGGAGACCGCGTCACCGGCTGCGACCTCGACGACCGCGGGGGTCGGAGATGGCAGCGCTGCGGCCATATCCTCGTCATCAACTTCTACACCGATAGACTGCGGGAATGGCCGAGCACCGGCGCACCGAAAGGGTGCGAGTCGGGCAATGCCGCGGGTTTGCTAAAGCCAAGGCAAGCAGGGACGCGGGCAGGCGTTGTCGAGGTTCGCACGGGGCCCGCCGTCGCCCCCACACTGCCTGCGGCGGCCATAGACAGGAGGTCGCGGCGTGGAAATCGTGGTCACGGGCGTCACCACGCCAGGAAAATGCAGGCCGGGGCTGCATCGATCGTTGGTCCTTGAGAGGGGGTCGTGTTGTTCTTACCGAAGGAGTTGAAGAATTAGCGATTGGTAACCTCGGGCAATTTTTCTCCTTACCGATATGCCCGATCTTCCATGTTTCCGTTATTCCTCTGTTCTTCCTCTCGATCAAACTCAGGGTTCGAACGTGCTGATAACGTGTTAGAAAGTATAATCGAAGAGACAAATTAGAAAGAGAACAAATGATTCAACTGCATTAATGATTCTCAGTATATATATATATATAAAGGGAAGAGACATGAGCGAAAAGTCATGTCCATACAAGGGGTGCTAGATATGTCGATTGCCACTTGCAAACCGATATAGAGGATTACATGGGAGGATTATTCCTTTAATTAATCTAATCTATTAATTAAATTCTAACAAGCACGAGGACTTTCGACAAGGTTTGTCTAGCTTCAGTGATGAAGGAGCGAGGATGGCGACACGACTTCGGCTCGCACTAGTGTTTATAGTCATCGTTAGGTGGTCCAAAAGCCTATTTATAATTTTTATTATCTTTGGATCTTTTTATACTTCTGTTAATCATTATTAATAGATGGGTAGAATTTTGCAAAAAAAAGAGATAGAATTACTGTCAAAAAATTTATATCCATTACCTTGTGTTTCACAAATACTCCCTCGGTTCCATCTTATAAGTCTTATTAGTTTTTTCGCAAAGTCAAACTTGACTATGTGATCAAGTTTCTTGAAATATCTATTAACATCTCAAGTACTAAAATAAAATTATGAAAACATATTTTACAATGAATCTGACAAAAAATCATTTGATACTGTAAATTCTACTTTTTTCTAATAACTTGGTCAAAGATAGTCGCGTTGAACTTTTTAGTAAACTTAATACTTTTTGAAATACTCAATATTGGAAAGATCAAATTGAGTATCTAATTTGAGGTAATCACTTAATGGCATTTTTGTTACTTTCAATTAACAAAAAAATGGAAGAAAAAATAATTTCAATTGCAGAAATTAAGTTGATTTACAAAATTGCATGTGACAGGAGATGGTAGAGGCAAGTATATACAACACAGCATGACATGAATATTACAAGGACTGCAATGCAAATTTTAGAGTATACAAATTTTATATTGCAAAATTAGACTAAAATGTGGTTTCTAAAGAATACAAGGTTTATCTTGCAAATTTATAATATACTCCCTCCGTTTCAAAATATAAGATGTTTTAGGTTTATGAAGAAGATGAATCTAGACTTGTTTTAGTACTTAGGTTGGAATGAATCTACACACTAAAAAAAGTCTAGATTCATTTTTTTCACAAACCTAAAACATCTTATATTTTGAAACGGAGGGAGTACTCCGACCAATATTAGTTGATTTGAATTTGTCTAGATTCGAATGTATTTAGACATGTTTTACTGCTAGATACATCCGAATCTAAATAAATTTGAGTCAACTAATATGAGTCGGATGGAATAATATAATATTACTAAAGAAAGATATTAGAACATCTACATTAGTGCCGACAGTGTGCTATGGGGTGTGGCACCGGCATATCGGGAGTGTCATTCCATATCAGCACTCCCAATATAGGAGAGACCTCAAAAATGATGTCATTTTCTTTACAAATAGTAAGATTTCACATAATTTTGAAACAATTCGTGTCTAAATATTTCCATATCTAGACAGAGTTGGGACAACAATTTTGAACCAGTACATAGTTAAGCACATAATAGTTTCACAAAACTCCAAACATAAAAATAAAATTATTCATACAATAACTCAAGTAAATTGTAATTCAACTAGTTCAAGAATAGGGCGACGATTACTTTAAGCATCCACAAATGCTCAATTAGGTCATCTTGTAGTTAAAAATGAACATGGGTGTCATGCATTTCATGGATTTCTTCATGCAACGACATTTCGCTAATCTTGATAGCAAAGAATGACGGACAAGACCATCAAATGATCTTGTTCAGCGCTCCTCTTGCATCAACAGTTCGATCATCATCGATGTCCATTGTGTACGAATGAAAGAACGAAGCAATCAAAAGACTAGAACACCAATTTAATGTGCCAAAGTATGTAGCAAAAAATGTACCGAGCAAACAGTCAAACACCTTGTAGGCGAGGCGAGTAAACGATGCAAGCAAAATAGCTGCAGTCAAAGAGGACCTGCTACAAGAACATGGTGCACGAAAGAACAAACCGATGTCATGTTATGGCTGCAGCAGAGGGTGCGGTGCTTGGCGACAGCCAGTAGTAGCGCCAAATTCTAGAACACTGCGAGATATTGTGGTTCCATCCCAACCACAAGGATAGTTGGGCGGTTGAGCATCCTTCCATGTCGAAGGGCAGCTCGCAGGCGGCGGCAGCAATTGTAGAGTGGAGGCGAGCACAAGAGAGCCGACGTAGGCTAGAGCGCTATTCTAAGGCATGTAAAAGCGCTAGTTATTTTATTAGGCATCTAAAAGCGCATGCGCTATTTTATTAGTCTAGTACTTAGCTAATAGTAATATACATATATATGCAATGTCAAGTAAACAAATTGATGACATACATGATAATTAATGAAGAAAGAGAGAAAGGTAGTAACTTAACTGGTTACCATAACATCACATATATCAATATCATATGACTCTATAACCTAATTAATTAATCTTTGCATAAAACATACACATGTTACTATAACAAAGTAACATCTACTAATCTACTCCCTCCGTCGCAAATAAGTGTACTTTTAGGTTTGTCTTAAGTCAAAGTTACTAAAATTTACTAACTTTATAGAAAATGTGGCAACATTTATGACTCTAAATTGGTACTACTTGCTCTGGTCCAGTTTATTAGGCATGCACGTAGTTTAATAAAATCTTTGACAAATAATTTTGACCAATAAAATATACAATATATGTCTCAAAAAATATACCATTGAAAACTATTTTTGAACATGAATCCAATGGTATAATTTTGTAATATATTATATAAATTTATTAACTAAAATTATTGATCAAAGTTGTTCTTAAACTACTACGTACGTGCCTAATAAACCCAAGCGGGAGTAGTAAATATGTTTTCAAATTTAATTTTATAATATATCAATTTGATTTAATATATATTATTATATTTATATATATAATTGGTCGATAAAGTTTGACTTAAACAAAAGATAAAAATACACTTATTTGCGAATGAAGGGAGTAAGTTACTTAGCACTATAATCAGCCTTAGTCATGTAAAAGCCCTTGTTATTCATTGGGCATCAGTGCAAGCCTATTTCCTGGCCGGCATCCTAATAGAGAAACTACACATTTTAGTACTTCCAACCCATATTAGTTTACTTAGATTTGTTAAAATTTGAATAAACCTATATACTAAATAGCGTTAAGAGTCATCCAAATCTAAACAAATGTGAGTCAATTAATATGGGTAAGAGAGAGTACGTAGATACATATTTATTTAGACAAATTTATTTTCAAACCAAGGAAGTATCGATGATCAAGCTGATTTGTATAAACTGTCATTTTTGCAACTATACCATAGACCCTTTTTTTTCTACAGCAGGCTGAGGTAACGTGGTTGTGTTAACACAAACATTGACTTTTCACCACATACATCGCCATGCCCCACCACCACACCGTAGATCGAGACTAAGACACCAAGGGGGACAACGACTAAGAGAAATGAAAGTTTGAGCTTTAGAAGGATTTGGTGTAGCAGTAGGAGAAATGGAACTTTTGGCTTTAGAAGGATTCGGTGTTGGCTCAAATTTTATATTTTAGATTAGAAGAGATACTTACAAATCTGACCATCGTATAGCTAGAAGAAATACTTAATGCTACTTCTTTCAACGCATATTAGTTGATTTAGATTTAACTAAATACATTCGTTTAGTGCTAGAAAAATTTGAGTCAAATAATATGGATCAAAGGAAGTACAATTTTGAAAAAACAAACACATAATCACGAGGATTTTCCGGAATCTTTTCAGGTGCTCGTTCAGGGAAAATGAACAACTAATCGTTTAGGATGTATATCTTTGACTGTTCATATCTGAGAACTGGAGCGATCACAACGGATCTAGAGTAATGTTCGCACGTAAGATGTATAAATTCAGTGGGCTTAGGAAGAGTAAATATTACTTCTACTCCCTCCGTTTAGAAATATAAGATGTTTTAGATTTGTGAAGGAGATATATCTAGACACATTTTAGTGTATAGGTTATGAATCTAGACACTAAAACATGTCTAGATACATCTCCTTCACAAACCTAAAACATCTTATATTTCCAAACAGAGGGAGTAGTTCAAGCCATCTTTTCTGCCCACAAAATTCCTGATGCTAGCACAGCAGTTGCGGCATGTTTTAAAGAAACTATCCACTAAAAGATTGTTGCATTATGTTTCCACATTAACTTAATACCACAAGTAAAGAAATATCTGTTAGCACCGCTCGAACTACCCGTGAAAGGAAGATCTTAACAATTAAGAGCAAGTCATAATCAAATGTGTGTGACAGTCATCAGGTATGGAAGGCGGCACATGTTGAAACATTCAATCAGACAACCTGTTTATTCACTTTCAGCAATACTCACTTGATGGAGTAGTTGTAAAAAGATCACTATTGCAATTTTGGCTGTATATACATAAATTTAAATGCTTATACCATCAATTCACGTCACATCAGAAACAAAAGAATTAATGCAGACATAATGTGCAAAAGAACAAACTGAATGAACAAAAGAACAAACTGAATGAACCAGGCCAATTCAAATAATGTCTGTAACTTGCACAAAAAACATCAACCTACAACTACCATTGGCCGATTATGCTATGAACTGATAAGAATACAAACAGTTCACCATAAATACTGTTCAATCTGCATAAAACCATATTTATACACCATGCTGCTCCGGCCTACTCCCTCCGTTTTAAAATATAAGATGTTTTAGGTTTATGAAGATTCGGGGTGAACCTCTCCGAATATGTAGATTCGGGGTGAACCTCTCCGAACCTACACACTAAAAGGCGTCTAGATGCATTGGCTTCACAAAGCTAAAACATCTTATATTATGAAACAGGGGGAGTACAATAGAATGATTTTACAGGGTATACCCAATAGAACACACCAAAAAAAATGCAAAGACATGAGGGTCCACCATGTATTAGGAAAAATAAAGAAAAATAATAATGCAAGATCTCAATATTAACACTCGTAACAAGCAGCACACTAGCTCAACCTACTTCCAGACATAGAACACAGGCACTGATTTGTCAGTATTTCTTGCAAAAGAATAATATAATACGAGATGCAGGAAACTGATGCTGCACATCTACTCACACCAACTAACAGTGGATACTACCTTCAACCAGACGTCCAAATCTACTCACACCAACTAACAGTGGATTCTACCTTCAACCAGACGTCCAAGCTAACCCCGTGACAACTCAAATTATTGACACCAATATGAAATTCAAAATTGCGAACTTGTCAGTTCTCCAAGAGATATAACCAACTAATAACTGATGCAGGAGCTTGGAAAATTGTGACGTCCAGCCTTGCATGCAGAAACACATATGCTTCAGGATACTTATATTTATAAGGTACGTGGTCACAAAATAGCTATGCATATCAAAATTACTCAATTAGGGCAGACAACTACAAATCATAACTGGGACCGTAATTATACAAAAAAAAAGTACATATGCAGTGCCCTATGTTCAGTGGCAGACCTTCATGGAGGCCAAGCTGGGCCATGGCCCCCACAACATTGGTGCAATGTTTCTAATTAGTAGTGTTGTGAAGACTAAGCTAATGAGGATTAGGAAAATTATAGCTATCAAGTGGTTTTCCTCCAAGGTTCACCACTGCTTGATTTTCCTCCAAGGTTCGCCACTGCTTATGTTAATAAAGGTGGGAAGAGGTCACTGCCAGGACAACGACATATTTGCATGCCAAAAAAAGCACAAGGAAAATTACTTATTTTATAGGTTACCTAGGTATACTGACAAATGCAAGGCAAAGCAAAGACTTCTTATTACTAAGCACGGCAAAAAAAACACGCGTGTGCTTCAAAAATTTAACATTTCACATGAAAACAAGCTGAAATTGTCTTGACCACGCCGCGAGATAACAAAATACAGTAGACATCAAGATACTACGGCAGATACAGTATTGAGGAATAAATACGATGTTCCAGTCCTAAAATGCGACACGACAATCTAATGGATACTTGAATATAAAGATTATTGCATCGTCCTTTTCACGCTTTCGCAAGTTGAGCTGACGAACCCTACAAGCCATCGTCGGAGAATCAGCGCAAAGCGTTATGCCGCGGAGGTTTGATCGCTCGTATAACGATAGGTTCGGCAACCACCTGACCCGCACGACTTAACGCCTACCACGAGGCCCGCCAGCTGACCTCGGACCAGGAAAGCGCGAGAATTGCAGCCGTAAGTGGGCTGATTCACGATCGTGTTCGTCAAACTTATAACCTGCAAAATGAATCGTGACGGTTTATTTTGCTTTCGTCGTCGGGAGAACAAGATATCCAACCTCAACGTTGACCCCATGCCAATAGAATGCAGGTGCAATTATAAGATCGAACGCATAGGGAATACGATACAGCAACAAATAAAAACTGAAAGATTGGACTGGCATGGACACGTCGACATGGGAAGTTACGAACTTTAAAGCGCTCCAGAAGTAGCTATCATTGAGCAATGTCATAGATGGTCAATGACTAAAACTTTCAGAGCCAAACTTGTATACATTCTACACGGTACATGCTAGTCTAGCAAAATGCCCTTGCGAACATGTAGTGTGTGAATAATTGCTCTGGTACTATCACTGGGCAGTGAAAAAAGGCTGTGTTTGCTTCTAATAATCCCCAACAAGTCAACGGGGCCATACAGTACAACCTAACTATGCTGCGGACTTAGAAAGCACAACAGACATAATTTAGAACAGATAAACTAAAGACAACCGAATATGATGTCGAATTTAGAAGAAAGCATATGAGAAAGTAAAGGTGAGTGCAAACCATATGGAAGCAAAAAATAAAATACGTAAGAACTGGACATTATCAAATATTAAAGTCAGATAATGTATACAGATACATAATTGTTCACCTTGCAATGCTTCAAGTGCAATAGTAGCTTGGGCAGGGCTATCAAAATCAACGAAACACAGGACATGAGGATCTCCACCAGGCTGCAGCAAAGTTAACAGGTTAAGATGTATCGACATTAGAATCAACAGAGTTTTTGTGAACAAAGAACATATTTATTAACATACATGTCTTGACTCCTTGTTGACAAGCCTCACTTCACGGAAACCTACAAAAGGGCGGAATATATCTGTAGAGGAGAAGGTTAAGGAGCGAAAGCACTTATTGGCCCTACTCCCTCCACCCATATTAATTGACACAGTATTGCCTAGATACGCATGTATCTAAACAGTAAAACGCGCATCTAGACATAATTGAGTTTTGAGTACATTAATTTGGGATGGAGGGAGTACTGATCAAGAAGCTCAACAGGGCATATCAAATAACAGGAGTGAAATCAAACAAGCGAGGCAAAGGGGGCAAGAACACGAGCATCCTAAACAAGCAGGAATGGAATTAAATGATTAATATGAGCGGAGTAACAATCAACAGCACAATTTTTATCAGTCATCCATTAAGAAATGAAGTTAAGCACATCATGTTAGCAGCATAGTTTTAAGGATACGTGAAACCTCCCTACGCGTGCAGTTTGCAGGCAGGCCTTCAATATACAAAGTGTTGGACGCGTCCGGTGGGAGAGGAGGCTCAGGCCTCGCACCAAACCCCATGCCTCTGTCCATACCAACGACACCCATCATACGGCGATCATCAACAGGATATCCACTCATTCCACCACCAACCATCGCAGCGCCACCCATACCACCAACAGCTGCTCTACTTGGTTCATTTGCCGCAACAGAAGACATCTAGAAGCATGTCAATAAGGCAGAAGTATCAACAAAATGTACTTAGAAAAATTATGTGTTTTGCATGATAAAACTTAAAATTGTACCCCATTGCGTAAGTAACGGTCATAAGATGCTCCAATTGCTTCATTGTCTCTAAGTAGGTAACCTGCATTTTCACGTGGATAATATCCAGCCATCTCTTGTCCTCCAGGCCCATCTGTTAAAACAACAAATTATGAGAAGGTTTTGTGTAAATCACACTTGCCAACAACATCTTTAATCTTTAACTAATATAAGAACTAATCAGCAAGCTTAGAATCTTTCAGTAGATAACTACAACAGAAAAATATAAATAATAACATATATGATGGAAGCAAGATAAAAACTAACAAATCAGAATCACATGTGTTTAATTGTTTGTTATAAAAGGCATTTTTCCTGTCATGCGATCTTAGGAATCCTTTCGAGGCACACTAGTGTTGCGATTTACCAACTATTAAAGCCCCATTGACTGAGATCCAAACAATTAACAAAAGGCTCTACCTACTCAAGGACAACAATTAATACGTTTCGTGTAGTAACACCCTGCAGTGAACCATGTAGCAGCAATAGCGACCGCCGGAAGTCCCATCGGCCGATCTACCATATATGTATTATTATATAGTTTTTTTCACTTCTGCAAGCATCTCTCCATGTTGTTCTCGAAAATTAATTCCAGATATCTTAATTAAAGGATTAAGATGACGATGCTAGAGTATACCCCCAAAATTACTAAGCCGGTTATTAGATCTAACTCTCAGCCGCTATGCTGCTTACAAAATAACTTAGAGGGATATTAGATCTAACTCTAAGCAATAATTCGTCTATATAAATCAAAACTACCAATAACCACGAGACAATCCCGACCCGCAAACAAACAACCACCACAACGAGAACAAAAGGAGTTCCAGATCTGGATTCTAGAGGGCGCAGATCCGGGGGACACGAACTCACCGCCGTAGTCGGGCCGCGCGCGCTTAAGAGACGGCACGGCGGCCTGCTGCTGCTGTTGCTGCTGCGCCAAGGCCGCCTGCTGGTGCTGGTGCTGGTGCTGCTGCATGCCAACCGCGGCAGTGGCTGCCTGCGCCACGGAAGCCGCCGGCGCCATCCCCGCCGCGGCTGCCGCGGCCGCCACCATCGCCTGCTGCTGCCGGGCGTCGGCGTACCTCCAGTAGTTCTCCGCGGCCATCGCTTCGCCTGCTAGGTCGGTCACGCGGCGCGAGGTCTTCGTGCGGCTAGGGTTTCAGAGCACGGGAGAGAGAGAGCGCTTCGTTTTGGTCACGACTCACGGTGAGAATAGGATATAGAGAGAGAAAGATAAAAAAGAGGGGCAGGCACAGTAGAGGGGCGTCACGTGGCTGTTATTTGTCAGAGATCGTATATGAAGAGGACCGGGTGTTTGATCTGGGCCGCAGAAACTCTGCTAAGGCCCGGCGTTCGGACCGCCATCCAATCTGCTTACAAACTAGTCGTGCCCGTTAGACGGGACAGCTTGGGCCTGGCAACAGCATATGGTCCATTGAAACGCTACGATGGTATTTTAGCTCGCTAGAATCACACGATGTCCGGCCCAGCACATTTTGCTCAAAACGATCAAGAAATGTGTCTATTGTCACTACTCGGAAGTGGCAAGTGCTGTGCAATCTCTGCTAGCTGACCAGTCCCAAGGATACACCGTGTAGATAAAGTGATAAACACCCGAAAATACATACTAATTACAGAAAGTAAATTGACACAAATGAAATAAGGAGAGCTTTTTTATTAATCTTTTCAAAATAGTACGTATAATGGTGAAGTTCTCGTATATAACATAGAGGCTAAAAAGATAGAAAAATAGATTCTGCAAACCGTAGCCACCGAAGTGGGCTCATGTCGTGGCTCAGTTCTTCCAACACTCTGTGTTGAGTGTTCATCCATATATCCATGTCTCAAAACTTCGAAAAACTCTGTGAAAAAATATATAGAAAAAGTACATGATACATTTTTTCTATGTTGCACGAGTTGTCTCGTTAAAATCCTCATGTAAAAAACTTCATAAAAACTCACTTAAAGAAAAAGGGTACAATGCACCTAACTATAAAATTAAGTACACAATCATCGGGGTCGAGATTTTAGCGATGAGTCTGTGAAGACCCCCGAACCTTGCATCTCTCTATGTCTCATCATACCAATTCCACAAAGACATCTCTCGAAAGAAGATGTTGGTAATGACTTAGTGAATAAATCGGCAAGATTTTCATATGACTTAGTATGTAAGATCTTTACTTTGTTCATCTTTTGCAATTCATGTGTATAAAAGAACTTGGGCTTTATATGTTTTATAAGATTACTCTTCACGTAACTCGTCTGGACTTATGCAACACACCGTCATTGTCTTCGTAGATAATGGTGGGGGTTTGTACGGTGCTCATCCCACATGACATCTGGATATGGCCGACCACTATCAAAGTCATACACATTCTCATGATGTTTCGTATAATGCTATGATTTCTGAGTGGTTCATCGAAGTTGACACAAGAGTTTGCTTAGATGATTTTCACAAAGTTGCAATTCCATCACAGGAAAACATATCATGTTTGTGACTTGGATGTGTGCGACTCCGAAAGGTATCCAACATCTGCATAGTCTATAACTGATAGTTATTGGTTCCTTTGGTAAAACAAGTCAAGGTGTTTGGTCCATTGCATGTACAAAAAGATGTCTTTAACTCCCTTCAATGTCCATTGGTAGGCTCAGAATTGTACCTAGCAAGAAAATTAACAACGAATACAATATCCAGTCATGTACATTTTGCAAGGTACATGAGTGCGCCAACTGCACTCAAGTAGGAGAATTCTGGTCCTAGAATACCGTCCCCCTCTTCCTTAGGCCTGAGTGAGTCCTTGTGTTGCTGCAAAGATCTTTCGACCATCGGGGTCTCAGAAGGATATGATTTGTCAAATCCAAATCATTCCAACATCGTCTAGGTGTAGGCCGACCAGTGCACTAGAATCCCAGCAGGGGAGTGCTTAAGTTACAAACTTAGACAGAACTTGGTTTTGCCTAAGTCTTTCGTCTCGAATTCCGACATCAGGTAGGAACTCGCTTCCTCAATATCCTCAGGTATACCGATTATATTCAAATCGTCTACGTACACCGAGATAATATAGAACCCATCACAGGATCTGTTAGAATTTTTGCCTAAATAGGCCCAGCCCATTTATTATATGCCAATAAATTTCTGAAATCCTAGAGGCTCATTTGGCCCATTCATGCAAGGCAAGAGCTGGGACAAATATTTAGTCCCACATTGCTAGTTGAATGGAATTTGGATTAGCTTATAAGGAAAGCTCTTCCACCACTTGTACGAGCTTGAGAAGATAAGACATATACACGCGTGCTCTTCCTCGCTCGTCTCGCCACGCCACGCCTCGTCACGACGCGCGCGCGCCGCGGGTTGCGGGTTGCGGAAATCTCGCTGAGCCAAGCTTTATTTTGCCACGCATGAATGGTACAAGCTAAATGAATACGAATTGAGTGGAGGCTGTCCGGTAGGCTCCCGCCTGTTCGCTTCAAATTCTATCCATTTGTTTCATCTCCTGCACAGCATGTCTGCCTTCCCCTATGTGCCTATAAGAGAGAGGTCGCGCCTCCTCTCAGACACACTGCTACACATCCTTTGCGTCTCCAATTCTAGAGCGTTGTGCTACCCAGTCTTTCCCATCCCGTCTTCCGGCGTGCACCGCTAGCCGGGACAGTAGGGCTCCGAGACCTCGTTGTTTCGAGTCCTGTATGGGAGAAGGGCGATAAGGTTTTTGGGGAGCGCTATCAGCGCGACTACTGGCTTCGCCACGGAATCCCTCACGGATAGAGACTGCGGCGACGTCTTCCCCGATGAGGACTTCTTCCCCGATATAAGAACCCTCTTCCTCTACGACATGGCTAACGACGGTGCCAACCCGAACGCTGGCGGTTCCTCTGCTGCTACTGCGTGTATATTTTTTTCTCAACCTTGTTCTGATCGCATCTAAAGTTTTACGACTTGCAGTCTGTTTGGTTATCTGCCTTATTTTGTATTCTCTATTTCACATGGTTAGTATATTGTCTATTATTCTAATAATATTTTATCTAGCGATTATTATGGGTAATTCGATTGATAAATTGCTCTTTTACTCAACAATTCAAAAACCTTATTTCAGGCAATTTGCCCCAAGTGGCTTTGTTGCTTCTATGAAGCCGCCTGTTTTCGAAGGTGTGAATTACAAACGATGGCGTGCGAGAGTAGTGCTCTGGTTTCAGACCATGAGCTGCTATAACGCTATCTATGGTGCACCTGAGGGAGATCTTAATCCTGCTCAGGAAGAGGGGTTCCAAAAACTTGATACCACTTTCAAGGCTTCCTTGATTAGCATTCTTGGCGACAATATGTCGATTCATATCTGTCATTTAGCAATGGCAAAGATATGTGGGATGCGCTCGAGAGAAAATTTGGAGTCTCCGATGATGGCAGTGAACTATATGTCATGGAATAATTCTATGACTGTAAAATGGTTGATGACTGCCCCATTGTGGAGCAGGCTCATGAGATACAGTCACTTGTCAGGGAGCTTGAGCACTTCACTTGTGTGTTACCGGACAAGTTTGTTGCTGGAGGCATTACTGCCAAACTTCCCCAGTCATGGAGGAATTTTGCTACTTCTCTGAAGCACAAGAGACAAGAGTTCTCCGTGACAGATCTCATTGAGACTCTTGATATGGAAGAAAGGCAAGAGCAAAAGACACACGTGCTCGAGGTACCGAGGGAGGTTCTAATGCCAATATGGTAAAAAAAAGGAACTTCCAGCCTCACAAGTTCAAGAACAAAGGCAAGTTTGATGGCAAAGGAAAGTTCGATGGAAAGAACAAGGCCTCATAGTATACTAGCTTCAAGAAGAAGACTGATAAGAAGAAAGGTGCTTGTCATGTGTACGGTGATCCTGATCATTGGGCTCCTGCTTGTCCCAGCCGCTTTAACAAGCGCCAACATGGGAAAGGCAGCAAGACTGCTAATATTGTCATGGGTGACGTTGATATGAAAAATGTTGGGTATGGTATATTACCTACTGTTCTTTCATTATGTCATTCTCCTGATTGGTGGATTGACACGGGCGCTAATGTACATGCCTGTTTTAATATTTCCATGTTTTCTTCATATCAGGTCAGAGGGACTCAAATCGTGTTGATGGGGAATAGCTCGCATGCTTCTGTTCATAGTGTTGGTACGGTCGATCGGAAGTTCACTTCGGGAAAGAACGTGCATCATGTTCCCTCAATAAATAAAAATCTTGTTAGCGGATCTCTTCTGTGTCGAGATGGCTACAAGATTGTATTCGAGTTCAATAAATTTATAATTTCGAAGTATGGAACCTTTGTTGGTAAAGGCTATGAGTGAGGAGGCTTGTTCCTCTTATCTTTGTGAGACATTTGTAATAAAGTTGTTAATCATATTTACACGAATTTTGAATCAAATGTCTGGCACTCTCGTCTTTGTCATATTAATTTTGGTTGTATGACGCGGCTAGCTAAAATGAATTTAATCCCTAATTTCACAATTGTTAAGGGATCTAAGTGCCAAGTCTATGTGCAAGCTAAACAACCTCGCAAGTCACATACGACTGCAGAAGTGAGAAATTTAACACCACTAGAGCTCGTACATTCTGATCTTTGTGAGCTGAATGGTGTGTTGACAAAATGTGGAAAGAAATATTTCATGACTTTGATCGATGATTCTACGAGATATTGTCATGTGTATCTTCTGAAATCAAAAGATGAGGCTTTGAGTTTCTTAAAAATCTATAAAGCTGAGGCAGAAAATCAACTTGATCGAAAGATTAAGAGGCTTAGGTCTGATCGTGGTGGAGAGTATTTTTCCAACGAGTTTGATTTATTTTGTGCGAAACATGGCATAATTCAAGAGAGGACGCCTCCCTACTCACTCCAGTCAAATGGAGTAGTCGAAAGAAAGAACCATACTCTAACAGATTTGGTTAACGCTATGTTAGACACATAGGGTCTCTCCAAGGAATGGTGGGGAAAGGCACTATTGACCGCGTGTCATGTCCTAAACCGAGTTCCCACAAAGAACAAAGAAATTACTTCATTCGAAGAATGGGAGAATAAAAGATTAAAACTCGCTTACTTACGTACTTGGAGTTGTTTGGCAAAGGTTAACGTACCAATCCCCAAAAAGCGCAAGCTTGGACCAAAAAACATTGATTGTGTTTTTCTGGGCTATGCTTTCCATAGCATTGGTTATAGATTCTTGATAGTAAAATTTGAAGTACCTAACATTCATGTCGGTACAATCATGGAGTCGACTGATGCGACTTTCTTTGAGGATATCTTTTTTATGAAGGATAAATCTAACTCATCAAATCCGAAGATACCTAGTTCATCTAATCAGGAATTTGCTACATTTTCTGAACCTGCCATTCCAATTGAACACTCTAAAAGTCCTAAGGAGGAGGATAATGAAATTCCTAAAAGGAGAAAGATACAAAGGACTACAAAATCCTTTGGTGATGATTTCATTGTGTACCTTGTGGACGACACTCCCACTTCCATTTCAGAAGCTTATGCATCTCCTAATGCTGACTACTAGAAGGAAGCCGTCCATAGTGAGATAAATTCCATCTTAGCTAATGGAACATGGGAGATCACTGATCGCCCTTATGGGTTCAAACCTGTAGGGTACAAGTGGGTGTTTAAGAAAAAGCTTAGACCTGATGGTACTATTGAGAAGTACAAGGCACGACTTATGGCCAAGGTATATACTGAAAAAGAAGGTGAAGACTTCTTTGACACTTACTCACCCGTTGCTAGATTGACCACTATTCGAGTATTACTCTCATTGGCTACCTATCATGGTCTTCTCGTTCATCAAATGGACGTTAAGACAGCTTTTCTTAATGGAGAGTTGGATGAGGAAATTTACATGGATCAGCCAGATGGCTTTGTGGTAAATGGTCAAGAAGGAAAGGTGTGTAAGTTGTTGAAATCTTTATATGGCCTAAAATAAGCCCCTAAGCTGTGGCATGAGAAGTTTGAAAGAACTTTAACTGTTGCAGGCTTTGTTGTAAATGAAGATGATAAATGTGTGTACCATCGCCATGGTGGGGGTGAGGGAGTCATCCTTTGTTTGTATGTTGGTGACATACTAATTTTCGGAACCAACCTTAATGCAATTAAGGAGGTCAAAGATTTCTTATCTCGTTCCTTTGGGATGAAGGATCTGGGAGTAGCTGATGTCATCCTGAACATCAAGCTATTGAGAGATGATGATGGTGGGATTATCTTGCTCCAGTCCCACTATGTGGAAAAGGTCTTGAGTCGTTTCGGGTATAGCGACTTCAAGTTTTCTCCTACACCGTATGATCCTAGTGTGTTGCTTCGAAAGAATCGAGGAAATGCTAGAGATCAACTGAGATACTCTCAAATTATTGTCTCGCTTATGTATTTAGCTAGTGCCACGAGGCCTGACATCGCTTTTGCTGTAAGCAAACTTAGTCGATTTGTTTCAAATCCAGGAGATGAACACTGACATGCTCTTGAGAGAGTTATGCGCTATCTAAAAGGCACTGCGAGCTATGGCATTCACTATACCGGGTATCCGAGGATACTAGAGGGTTATAGTGATTCAAATTGGATATCTGATGCTGACGAGATAAAGGCCACAGGTGGATATGTATTCACACTTGCTGGTGGCGCTATTTCTTGGAAGTCTTGCAAGCAGACCATCTTAACGAGGTCAACTATGGAAGCAGAACTCACAGCATTAGACATAGCCACTGTTGAAGCAGAGTGGCTTCATGAACTCTTGATGAACTTACCTGTGGTTGAAAAACCAATACCCGTAATCCTTATGAACTGCGATAATCAAACTGTGATTTTCAAGGTAAATATTTCTAAGGATAGTATGAAGTCATCAAGACATGTGAAGAGGAGACTGAAATCTGTCAGGAAAATGAGAAACTCTGGAGTTATTGCATTGAATTATATCCAAACATCTAAAAACTTGGCAGATCCCTTCACAAAGGGTCTATCACGCAATGTGATAGAAAATGCATCGAAGGAGATGGGTATGAGACCCACAAATTGAGCTTTCCACAGTGGTAAACCACTCTATGTGATCGGAGATCCTGTGAATTAGAATTGGAAGACAAACTGTTGGTTAGCTGAGAGGAAAGTATCCCTACTTTAATAAACACCACTTCATAAAGATGCAATACTTTCCTATTCTGCACGGCAGGTTGATTTATTATCTTAATATGTTCTAAGTGGCTTATCCTAAGCAAAGATGTTGTCCTGCAGAACATCTTTTGAAGAACACACCTATATGAGTATGACTGTTAAAACGTTGCAGTCTATGAGAGTAGGGTGCTCTCTAATAAACTCATGAAAGGTCATGGAGTATGACGCATAAGCTCCACCCGCGGGAAAGTCCCACGGTAGCCTAGTATCGGTCAAGACTTTTTGTGAAGCTAGGTTCGCAGCAAACTTGCAGTTCAAGGCATAGTCCACTGTACAAGTTGCAGCCTAGTATAACATAAAGGTCTAGGTGGAAGTTCAACTTAATAGTCTCCACTACAGTACCGGTATATAAACAATGTTTTGGAACCAAAGACAAACTTTATGTGCCTTTGGGATCTGGTGGGGGATTGTTGACATTTTTGCCTAAATAGGCCCAGCCCATTTATTATATGCCAATAAATTCCTGAAATTCTAGAGGCTCATTTGTCCCATTCATGCAAGGCAAGAGCTGGGACAAATGTTTAGTCCCACAGTGCTAGTTGAGTGGAAGTTGGACCAGCTTATAAGGAGAGTTCTTCCACCACTTGTACGAGCTTGAGAAGAGAAGACATATACACGCGCGCTCCTCCGCCAAGCCGAGCTTTATTTTGCCATGAATGAATGGTATATGAACAGTTGTACAGAAGCTGAAACGTTTTGCTCGAGTGGACTTTTAATACGAGATAAATGAATACAAACTGAGTGGAGGCTGTCTGGTGGGCTGCCGCCTGTTTGCTTCAACTTATGTCCATTCGTTTCATCTCCTGCGCAGCCTGTATGCCTTCCCCTCTGTGCCTATAAGAGAGAGATCGCGCCTCCTCTCAGACACACCGCTACACATCCTTTGCGCCTCCAGCTCCAGAGCGTTGTGCTACACAGTCTTTCCCATCCCGTCTTGCGGCGTGCATAGCGAGCCGGACAATAGGCCTCCGATACCCCGCTGATTCGAGTCATGTACGGGAGAATGGCGATAAGGTTTTTGGGGAGCGCTATCGGCGCGACTACTGGCTTCGTCACAGACTCCCTCACGGATAGCGACTGCGGCGACGTCTTCCCCGACGAGGACTTCTTCCCCGACATAAGCACCCTTTGCCTCGACGACATTGCTAACGACGGTGCCAACCCGAATGCCGGCGGTTCCTCTGCTGCTAATGTCATGTATATTTCTTTCTCAACCTTGTTCTGATCGCATCTAAAGTTTTATGACTTGCAGTCTGTTTGGTTATCTGCCTTATTTTATATTCGCTATTTCACATGGTTAGTATATTGTCTATTATTCTAATCATGTTTTATCTAGCGATTATTATGGGTAATTCGATTGATAAATTGATCTTTTACTCAACAGGATCTCCGTATGAAAACACATGGGCAATCTTCATTGCTCGTGTAGCCCTTTTGATGAAGAAAATCGTTTAAACGATTATACCATATCCTACCCGACTGTTTAAGTCCATACAATGACTTCTTAATTTGAACATTGTATAAACTTATGTTTGCTCTATCCTAGTTTAGAACAAGGATATATTCGGGTACTTTCATGTATATGTTCGAATCCAAGTTATTATATAGGTAAGCGGTGACAACATCAATAAGTTCCATTTTCAAGTACATGTTGACTACCATTGAGATCAAGTATCTAAAGGTAATTTCATCCATGACCGGGGCGTAAGTTTTCTCAAAGTCGGTACCTAGTCACTGAGTGAAACCTTGAGCAACGAGCCTTGCTCTGTATCTTACTACTTCATTATTTTCTTTTTTCTTTTGAACAAAAAATCACTTGTGGCAAACATGGCAATATGAGAAGGAGTTAGACAAACAGTTTCAAATACTACATCTATCCCAGAGCTTAAGGCTTATATTTTTTTGCAAAAGTCAAACTACGTAAACTTTGACCAAGTTTTTAGAGAAAAATATTAATATTTACAATGTGAAATGTATACCCTTAGATACATCATGAAACATATTTTCACATGATGTCTATATAATATTATACTTCTTGATAATTTTTTCTAAAGGTTTGGTCAAACTTTTTGAATCTTAACTTTTTAGAAAAAAGCCTTAATCTCTGGGATGGAGGGAGTTCCTCTCTTTTGTTTAACGATAATAATAATTCAGTAGTTATTTCCTTCTACCAATCTTTTCAATTCGACATTTTCTTACAATTATTGAGTGTGTAAGGATCGGGGTCAAGATCTATGATTGGGGCAATTTTCTTGGAAAAAATTAACGATGATATTTTTCATGGCTCGATTGTATGACTCGCCTGAATTAACATAGTTAATGGACATTTATTCATGGAGTGCATCAGGAAATACCCTTGATCCACCGGGTTTCCCAATCCGGAGCCAGGTCCTTTAGCTTTTGCGGTGACCCAGCATACCACTGCATGATGTAGTATACTATAGTCGTGGACATGACACCAATGAAACACCATTCACTAGTATTACATCCCTCAAAATGGCACAACAGAAACACAGCGGGTCCAATACATGGCTAAAGGTTACAACTCACTCTTTACATAAGATCGATAGAATAATCTAGGTTTAAGATAGAGAAAGAACTTCTGATGAAGAATCAAAGATAAACAACGCAAAAACAATTATATTACTAGAACTAATATTTTAACTACGGTTTTGGTGTTGTGGCTTTTTTGCAACACACTATAGAGATAGGTTCTTTGGCTAGAGATTATATTACTATCTAATTAGTAACTTCGTCTTCACTTGAGTTGAGGTATATGTTGACTTCCTTGTCTTTATTGAAAAAACTTTAGCTGAGCAAGATAAGTCCTGGAGCATAACTTGATGTGGTTGTTGTCTACTCCGGCTTCAGAATCTAGCAAGGGTTAAGAAGATACTTTGAGTACGAGCGTACTCAGCAAATTCACTAGAAAAGGAGTGTTTGATGCACTATAACTACAGCCACATACCGTAGGTCATAGGCGATGCAAGTTTTCATAAATATTTCTTCAAAGGTTGCTTTTATTCTGAAAAGCTATGTCCGTCAGCCTTTACGGGTTTACTAGAACCTTCATGGGGTTCCTTTCCCGCCACGTTCGCAGCTCCTTTCCGGAACAGGGAGTAACAAGTTACAGTTCTTACACTCTACATAGGTGCGTTTACTTTACCCATGAGAGATCAACTCTTTGTTGCATAACCGGGCAGCTTATTCTCGTCCACAATTCTATGATGTGGGGCCCAGAAGATGATCCAAGCCAATCACTGCCCCCTTCGCGACCCCGCATGCCTCCTTGGTGTACACCATGCCCACATAATGAATTACGACAATGGTTTGTACAAACCGTTAGATGCCAGAACTATCGTGGGGCGTTGAGGGTTCCCACCCATATGCTGCATATCCTCTACGAATTACCAATTATTATGCACGCTACAGGAATAACAACCACGACCTGCACATCCGGCTTCATGCGAGAGGAAGAAGATATAGCTGACTTTTTTGTCCCATTCCAAATCTCATGGTTAACGCGTGATATACGGCGCAAGAATCATTGGCGACAGTGGTTGTTAAGTCCTAGGTAATATGTTCCTTTACCACCAGAACTTTTATAGTAGGTTATTACCTCATGGTAATAAACCTATAATCATATTATTATGAAAAGAGTGTTTTCGGACCTTTTTCAAATGCAAGTGATGACAACACTGGATTTGTAATATACTTTACAGAAAATAATCGAAGGACATGAGCAAGTGTGAACTTGCCTTTTGTGATTGCAAGATTATGCACTCACGGTCTTCGGGTCAGTATAAGATCCAAAATCTGAAATCAGCATCATTGGTCCGGTAAGGACTAATGTTTAAAGAAGCAACATGCTTTTATGCATAAGTAATGTGATGCACGTTCTAAACGCAAATCTTGAGAATAACGTTGTGTTAGGGTTTAGATTCCGAAAGGGATTACTTTGGAATGTGTGATGCTTTAGGATAAAGTTCATAGTTGTACTTTTATTATAGTTTAGGAGTGGTTGTAAACAACTCATATGTAGAAGTAAAATAGATATACTTTGGACATACTAGTCAATATTGCTTATACAAGAGTGCTTGTTTGAAATGGCAAAAAGAATAACCTTCGAAGAAAAGGTTTCTTTTCCAAGGTCTAAACAAACCTTGTGGTTAGTTAGTGGTGGCTGATGTTATTTGTTTTGATTAAATGGTTTGGCTTGAGTTGCTTTATGGATTAAGTACTTCAGATTAAAGTTAACTATAAACATATAATAATGCTTATAGTGTTATATTAAGATTTTGTAGACTAGAGTTAACTTTAAAGTATAGATAGTTTTGAAAGTATCGTACTTATACATTGGTATCTTGTATATCTGAAATGTGTTCTTTAAGTTACTTAAGAATGTTTATTTTGTTACTTGAGCAATGGTTTCTTGATGTGAGTATGGAGTAATATCATTTATCTTTTGTAGACAAGTGGGTATATTTTATAAACCCAACATAATATTATTTAATTATTCATGGATTTATATGGGGTTGTAGTAGTTTTTGTAATTTGGTACTTAATATGGTTTAGAAAATATTTGATTGTTTACAAGTTGTTCTTGAGGAATTTTTTATTAGTGGAATTCTTTTTTAGAGATAGTCTTCATTTAAGGTTGAGGATTCTTCTAAAATAAGAATATTTATAATGTTTTAAACTATTATGGCATTAGATTATTAATATTTAAGACTAATACTATTAATTAGACTTATTTGACTCATTTTAGGAATATTAATAAATTTTATTTAGCTTTATATGAATTATTAATGAAGTAAATAAGTTTAAATTGGAGTTATTAAAGTGTTTAACCTTTTTCTTTAACACAAAAGTGGAATATTATATTTTGATCATATAGGTATTATTTTTGTGGACATTTTGGTATATTACATTTATTTTTCTAGGATTTTTGGTATTTTATTTATATTATAAACATTTATCATTATAGGAATATGAATTATTAAAGTTTCATTACTTATCAAACCTTTATTAAATGATATTTATTTAAATAATTGTCTCAATAATATTTGGTAATAAGTTTAAGTTGTAGATTTTATTTTTCTAAAAAAATTCATATATTATACACATTTTTCTGAATTATGAATCAAAAGTTATTAATTAAACAAGATTTAATCCTTTATTTGATTTCTAGAATATTATTAATTGAATTATAACATTTGATTTTAATTCTTAACAGAAAAATATTTTTTACACCACGACCAGAGCTAGCCCCAGTCATTGATCTGTGGGCCATTGTCCACCTCAGCTCTCAAGTTAAAAGAATTACATTGGTTACCGATTGGTTATCTACCCTAGTCAATGACATATGGGCCCTGGGCCACGTCACTTGCTACGTTAGCAACGACCAGTCAAACTAGCTGACGTGGTGCGATCATGACGCAATGATGGCGTCAGCACAACCACCGCCGCTGGAGGTTGGTCGCCGGCGATGATCTACTGCACCCCCGCAAGCTAACTTGGTCTAGTTCGAATCAGCGCAACCTACTAAACCGAATAGTGGCAGCACCTCGGAAATGGTCATCGGAGCTTCAGCTCAGACGAGCTCCGACGGTGGCATATGATGAAACGACGATTAACAACGAGATCCAACAATTAAACGTTACTGGGAAGTTCAGGAACTCACCCTGATGATGATTGAGTGGTCGGCGGGGACAGACGCGGTCGGGGATCGAGCTCCCCAACAAGGATTCTGACGAACTGCAGCGAAGGGGAATGCCCAAATTCACCCGCTCCAGTGCTCCCCTTGATGCAAGCTTCTATCCAGAGGATCTACGGAGGCTGGCGCTTCTCCATGACGGCTTAGAATGGTGTGGGGAGGCGTGGTTCGATGGCGAGAAGTGGCTCCGGCGAGCTAGGGTTCGGTCTCGCTCGTATCTGAGAGGATAAGGAGGGATTGGGGATAGGGATTGAGATGATGCGTCGCGGTGGCCTTCTTATCCCCTCCTGGCAACGACGGCGAGTATCTTGGCGCAACGACGACGATGACGGCATCGGGCGGCGACAAGCTCCGCCAGCGAGCTTCCTGTGTGCGTGACGGTGACGACAACATGTTGTTTTGCGCATAACCCCCTGGCGTTTCTTTCTTCTCAACCAGCGGTCCTTTCGTGACCCCACTCGTCAGTCACAGATGGAAACGAGCTGGGCTCGGTGCTGGGCTTTTGTGGGCTGCATATGGCGTCAGATAAGTATAGGGGTGTTGGGCCACGGCCAGGTAATGTTTTTATTTGTTTTACCTTTTTCTATTTTCTGTTTTCCTATTCAGATTTGAATTTGATTTATATTTTGAACTTTTCTTTGTAGGATTTATTTGCTGGATAATTGCAATAATACTAGAATACATTTAGTATCATTTGTGAACTTTTATTATATATTCTTTTTATATTTCTTTTATTTTCTCAATTTGAACCCCTTTAATAATTTGTAGAAGCTTTTCTTATTATTTCCCTTTCCTCTTTTAATCATGGATTTATTAGTGATATATTCTTATTTGTTTATAAATTTAACTCTACTTGGCTCATAGTTTGAATAGAAACCTTTATATGTATGATGATTCTATACCATTAGTTGATGCATGAAATATAAAAGACATCGATATGGTTATTACTACTCCCATTAATTTAGAATATGACATGTATATCTTCTAATATGATAAACAAAGAAGTTTAACGTTTTGAATTATAAATATTTACCCTAGGATTTAGGGTTTTTAGTATACTTAGATTCCTTTATGGATATGAGTCAAGATTTAATGACTAAGCATATTGTCTTATGTTTATGATATTTGATGACATCACCTTTTATAATAGAAAGTTATAATTAGAATGTTTCATAGAAAGGAATTGATAAAGATACTCCTAAGCACATATAATTATGATAATTGGAATAAACAGAGATGTGCTTATGTGATTTGCTATAGGAAAATGTTCCTATAAAGTGATATGGACATAAGATGGAGAATTCTTAATATAAAATGGATATTATACTTGATTTTAAGATGTAGGGTTGATTGTTTACCAAGAATTATTATCTTCCATAATTCCTAACTCTAGACTTCTTATTAAGGAATTCCTTTCCTAGATATACTACCTTTTTCCTGTCTATCATTATAATTAATATGATGAGTTTTAATTCATTTAAATATTCTCATTCACTGATTAACCTTCTAAACTCATGGATGATTCAAATGAGCTTGATACAAAAATATTTCATAACTTCCTCATATCCTTGCTTGGTTGTATTTACTACTCTACTGTTGATAACTTTCCATCCAACAAATAGTTCCTTAAAAATCTACTCAAAATCTTCCTTAATCATTCATTACTAATGTATCTCTAATAGTTATATGCATCCAACTACCTTTCTCTAAAGTTGACTATCCTTTAAGATGAATAACACCACTTCTATAACTCTATGCTATACTAGCTTTAATTGGATAATATCATCCTATATTCACTTAACTCTTGTGACTTACACTTCAATCCCTAAATTATAGTTATGTGGGTTGCAAAGGCTTCTCTAGAATCACTTATCTTTTCTAAGGTTCCACTCATGTTCTACCCACCAGTATTACCTTAATAAATATAAGCATTCATGTTGGTGGCCAAAACATTACCATTATAATACTTTAATCATTTATTATTGAAGTTTTTAGTTGGCTAAGCAGGGTCTTATCAATCCTACCTTTGATTGTTTGGAAATTATCTTCTTAGTATCTTATATTGGATTATGTTATTAATGGACTATGCCCTCATTAGAAGATTTGAATAGATGTTCTGATAAGATCAAATAATAGACCAAAGATTAATCGTTAAAGAAGTTGTGAATCAATGGGGAATTATCCAACATTGATGAACAACATATATTGAGATAAGTTCCATAAAGATTCTGTAGAAAGAAGAATATCTATACATATAGTGGATGACCTTGACTTAATCTCCTTCCAACTCCAACTCATCAAAAGTGTTTTAGGATTAAGTGTTACTGTGATTCTCAGAATGTATGCAGATGGAATTTAATATACAATGGTTACATTCTTATTATTGGTTTTATATCTTTAACTAGGTATTTATGAGTGGTTATAATGAATACTATAAGATGATCACCAATGATCAAATATAATTCACATTATATTAAGATTTAACTTATGGTATATTTTGATATACCCTTAGATCAAATCTCTCCTTAAATGAGACTTTAACAAAGGTCTTATTGAAACTTATCGCGGTCAACTTGATGATCTACTTTAATTCCATCAAGCTAAAAGAAGCTTCAATCACTTTGACAAGTTTTGTTTAAAAGCGCGAAAATTACTCAGATTTTCTATGCATGAATGCAATGCACACATCTGGGTTCAACTTATTTCTAGACTCTAATGCTGGGATGTTACAGCTTTCCTGCTCTGATGTATGTGCATACAACTTCATTGCGTATTTTCGATATAGGAAAAATTCAAGTTTGGAATTTCGTTCATTGAAATATATGTGGCAAATAAACAAGTCTTTGTAGTGTATTCTTAGAAAACTATGAATATATTTTCCACAAAGGGCAAACCTGTTTTAGTCATAAGTTTATTTGTCTTGATAAAAATGCGGGTGGAAGGAAGTAAGAGATCAAAACAAGGTATTTGACCTTAACTCGGGATTGTTGAGTGGCGCAGCGAATTTTTTTCGTGAAACCGAACTCTACAAATAGAGGAGAAACTAATGATAACGATCATAAAGTTTTAGCAAATACTTTTACTAAAAAAGTAGGATTTAAGAATACATATTATGCAAGTTTGCGGAATTATATTATTAATTCACTTGTCATGTTATTTGAACAAGACATACCTACGAACTACAAAGAAGCGCGATAGACCTAAGTGTGAGAAATGACTAGGAGTCATAAAATACTATATTAAGTTACATTTAAGATTGCAAAGTAATATATTACTTGATCTTATTAAGTAAATATGTTTACTTGATATTTCCGAATGACTGCAAAGTCATCAGAAATAAATGAAACTTAATGAAGGACATAAAGCTCGATTTGTCACAAAGTATGTTTGGACAGATTCAAGGAGTTGACTATAAATGTAGTGATGCTTGAGTCTATTAGATTTACACCAGCAATATATGGATATTGGAATCACGTAGATGGAATTCTCAATTTGATGATGATCAAAGAATTTTGGCATGCCCAAGATTATTAAGAGAACCTGCATTTGAGTGGGAGCTAGGTAGCTTGGATAAATCTTAATGTGTAAGAGACATATATTGAGTGGGAGCTAAGTGAAGTCCCTGGATCTCATATATGGATGCCATATTTGAGTAGGAGCATGACATCATTCTGAGATATGTGGTTGACATATATGAATGATGTGATTGGTATTGATAGTATTTAAGTTAGTTAATATGGATTAAATTTAACAGGTTATTAAACAATGAAATATATTGAGATAGATTGGTAAGTTTGATAAACATTATTGTCGAATACTTCCTGGACTTGATTCTAAAAATGTTTAGAATATCCTAGATAAGATTCTGAAGTAGTTTAGAATGGAACAAGGTAAAGAAAGAAGTTATTACTTGTATGAAGCATTGAGTTAGTCTTAGTATTACAACTATGGTTAAAAGGAAGAAAGAGATGTGTTGCATATCCTATGCCTCAGTCATAGGTTCTTCTATACAACTATATTGTATACTCTATGTAATATGAGCCAAGGATCTGGTTGGAATAACATGTATTGAGGTGATTCCTGAGTTAATCACTGAACCAGAGTTGAGTTTGTTCCTAAATGGCAAGAAGCAAAGTTAGACACATAGTTGCATTTTATACACTAGGATCTAAATAGATATAGAAGTATAGATTTGTCTAAAGAAGTTTGACTTCTGCTAGGTGTGTTTCAAAATTTTCATGACAACAGTTAAAATTAAATTGACTGATCGAACGCCATGGTAAACAATAGAAATAAATTCTAACTCTGTCGCCAAACGAATACATCAACTCATTATGAGAAAATAGAGTGAATGTCAAAATTATGAAGACATTAACGATTTGCAGAAGACATACTGATCTGGTAGAAAAGAATAGGGACATGACGTTTCTCATGAGAATACATGATCAATAAACACATATGTGATATGGTTTATGATTAGTAAATGTGAGCTTGATTATTTATACTCTAGTGCAAGTGGGAGACTGAAGGGAATATGCCCTAAAGACAAATAATAAATGGTTATTATTGTCATATCTCAACAAGTTCATAATAGTTTCATATCATGCTATAACTGTATCAAGTGGAAACATTGACATATGTGTGATATGAAACAGAAGTCCCTATTATCCTCTATTCATACTAGTTTGTTGGCCAACCGATGATCAAGGTTTCCTGATCATGGGTGATAGTGCCAGTTGACAACGAGTTCATATCAATGATAAATGATGTGATGGACACTACTGAAAGAACATTTCATGATCTCTAGTGTTTTCTGTGTTAGATAACAATGTCAAGGATTATTTAATGTGTATTGAAGTGCTACAAATCTTGGACTATTCAAAAGAAGCAAAAAGGTGTGTTTGGGGGCGGATTATCTGCCCCTGCCAAGGGACGTATAATCCGGCCCTGCCCCAAATCCATGCGCATCCAAGGAGCGGCGTATTGCATGGGGGCGGATTTTCCCTCGGATTGTTCGGCTAGGACAGATAATATGCCCCTCAGGGGGGTGGATAATCCACCCCCAAGGAATTCACGAAGGGAGCCAAGGCGCGGCGTACTGGATGGGGGAAGAATATCCCTCGGATTGTCTGGCCAGGGCTGGAGTTTTTGTCCGGGACGGATAATCCGCCACTGGGGGTGGATATCCGCCCTCCTCAAGGAGTTTTGAGAAGGGAAACAAGGCCCGTCGTACTATATGGGGGCGGAAAATACCCCGGATTTTCTGGTTCTGGGCGGATTTTCCCCTGGGGCAGATAATCCGGGACCCACTTGGGCCGGATAATCTGGCCCCCAAAGTCTCCAACGTCCAGTTTTGGCAGGGGTATTTAATCCCCATCACCCCCTCCTGCCAGAACTCTTGATTCATTCGAAAAAGCTCAGACATGTTCTTCAAGATCCAACCCGAGATCTCCATCTTCATCCACCTAAAGGCTTCAATCTTTGGGGAGTCGAAGGAGGAGGCCTCGATCTTCATCAACAGCAATCAAGCGCTTCAATTCCCTTCCATTCACTTGGAGGATTCTCGATCTAGTATTTCTTGCAAATATTTATAACCTTGTTTCGATTATTTGATAATCCTTGTTCTTGTGGCATATTGTTGTCATCACGGGAGCCTCCAATTCAGTTGTGTATGTGTGCCCCGCTAGCGTTGTAAAGGCAATGGTTCCCGCCTCGAAGGGTACCAATAGTGGAAATGTGGATCAAGCCTTTGGTGGCAAGATCAGTCGGAGAATAGGGCGAGGCCTATTATGGCGTGGTGGTCTTAGAACCGCTCACCCCTCCAACGCAGACATACTTCCCTAAACAAGGAGGGAACTGCGATCAAACAAATCCCTGTGTATCCTCGTGCTCCACTACGGTTTCCTCGCTCCTCTTTACACGCTTAGTAGTTAGGGTTGCATATAGGGAAATTCTCGTAATTGCATATCTAGAGAATTTACTTTGTCTCAAGCCTAAAATTGAAAAAGAATTAAAATTTGGAGTAGCACCTATTCCCCCCACCACACACACTAGGTGCCCATACGATCCATTTCAATTGGTATCAGAGCCCCGACTCTTTATTCGGGCTTAACCGCCTAAGAGAAGTATGGGTACCAAGGGAGATGGGAGTGAGGTTATGGACATGGTCACCATGAATGATCTCAAGACGTTGGAAACAACCTTGATTAGTTCAATGGATACTAAAATTCAAGAGATGCATCAAATGATTATGCGTCTCTCCGCACCCACAACCCCACCACCATCTGCCTCTGAGGCCGCCATGCTGCAATCTAAGGAGAAGGGTAACACTGAATCCAAATAAGACGGTGTGGTAGGTGATAAAACTAGCAAGATCTCCTCAAAAAAGGGAGTGTTAAGGAGGAATATAGTGAGGTTCCTCATGTATATTCACCTGAGCCACCTATCCCTCACCCGCATATAAACAATAGGGGTGATCCACCCAATATTTTTGCATCTCCTTTTAATCAATGGCAACTTTTAATGAAGTCTCATGTGTGCAGATCGTCCATTGAGTTATGGAAAATCATCGAGAATGGTCTTCATGTTGGAGATCCAAACAACTTAACAAGAAGAGAGGTTATGGACAGCCAACTCAATGCAACAGCTCTACACATGATCTAGCTTGGTGTGGGTCCCAAGGACATGCCCCACATAAAACATCTCAGCACTTCAAAGGAAGCTTGGGATGCCCTCACCGAGCTCTTCATTGGAAATGAAAGCATGAGAAGGAATAGGTGAAAGGATCATATGGGCACCTAGAGGGGGGTTAAATAGGTGCTACTTCAAATTTTACTCTTTTTAAAATTAGGGTTTGACGAGAAAGGTAAATTCTCTATATTATGCAACTAAGGTGAATTTACCTATATGTCAAACTAGCACATACACTAAGAAAGAAAAAGTAAAGTAAAGTGCGGTAAAGGATATAAGTAACCAAAGTGGAGCACGAGGAGACACAAGGGTTTGTTTCCCGTAGTTCCTTCCTTTTAAGGGGAAGTACGTCTATGTTTGGAGAGGGGGTGGTTTCAAACCACCAACACCACGGGAGGCCTCCCTTGTTCTCCGATGAACCTCTCCCCCAAGGGTTCGATTCACCTCTTCCACTATATCGACAAACTTCGAGGTGGAAGTCGACACCTTTACAACAAGTTCGAGGCACACATACACAACTTAATTGGAGGCTCCCGAATACAAGCAAGTTGTCAAACAATCAAAGACAAGCTTATAAGAACCAAATCAAAATCTAGGGTTTCCAAAGAAAGGGCCCTCGAGTGAATGAGGGGGAAATGAAGATCTCTCTTGGTGAAGCTGTAGATCAAGGCCTCCTCCTCCGATTCTCCAAAGATCAATGACTTTGGATGGTTGGATGTAGAGATCTTGTTGATTTGGTGGCTCAAATGGGGATGGTGTTCTTGAGTGGGTCGAGCAGCTGGAGGAAGGGGATAAGGTCCTCTATTTATAAGCAGCCCCTCCACTGAACCATTTTCTGACCGTTGGAGGATCTGCCAGACCGGAGACTCCGGTCTACACCGGAGACTCCGACCAGTCTCCGGACCACTATACAGGATATCCCAGCGCCCCTGGGAAATACACCTCCGGAGATTCTTAAAAGTTTCTGAACCAAGTGGACCGGAGACTCCGGTCCAGACACACTGGAGACTCCAGTCCGAGGCTTGGACCGGAGACTTCGATCAGTCTCTGGACCAGCCTCCGGAAAACTATACAGATTGTCCCAAGCAGATATCTGGAGCTCTCTCCGGAGATTCCCGGGGAAACTCCGGACCACACCGGAGACTCCGGTCAGGAGTTTCCAGGAACTTGCATATGAGGCAGAAATGATTTCTTACTTCAAGGGGCCTTTTCACTTTGCATTTTATCAACATGTAGACATCAGCATACTGTAAAATGATCTACTTGTTGTTAACGAACACCAAAAGTGATTATGACAGTAAATGTCCTTTCAATCCCCCCTTTTTTGGTGTTCGATGACAACAAGTGAATTTGCATGGAATTATTTGCAATAAGATATAATATGATATAATAATGCTCCCCCGGACTATGTGCACTAATATAAGCAAGTAAAACATGCACAACAGGTAGTAGATAGATAAAACACATAGCTCTCACATGAGTTACAATAATGTAGGAGCAACCATGTCCTCACACAAATAGCAAATAGTATCTCGCAAACACAAATAAACAACGAAGTTCAAGATGGCAAATATGCAGCAAATATCCAAGCCCATGCAAATCCAAATCTCGATGACAATGTCTTCTCCCCCTTTGGCATCAAAATGCCGAAAAAGGGAAAAGACCTATGCTAGCGCCCCAACGGATCAGTAGTCCTCGTCATCATCATCCTTGTCCTCCTCATCCATATCCTGATCCTCCTTCTCATCATCATATTCCTCCTCATAGTCATCATCACCATCTGGATCTGCAGGCCCTTTGCCGTGAGGGCGAGAAGAGGAGGTACCCTGGTACCCATATCCTAAGGTGACATCAGAGAAGGTCTTCCAATCCACCAAACTGTCATGTTGGGCATTCCATGCCCCACAAGAGAGTGTGTAGTCTGACTTAGTGGATTGTTGAGCGTCGTGCTCATCTGTGTACTCATCCTCACCTTCCTCATCTTCATGTTCTCCCTGAGCCTTAATCTCCTTAAGGAGTTTCTCTATGCGATGGTTGCTCTTGTAGGAGGCATGTTGTTGCTTGCGGTTGTCCACATTCATGCAACAAAGGGTCCTCTTGTACAATATGGCATAGGGGGAGCCTTCTTGTACAATATGGCATGGTACATATCCTCAAATATGAAATCCATGAGGTCAATAGGAGCCGCGTCTGCCTCGGGGCCAGCCATGTGAATCTTGTGGGTATGGTATAGAAAGTTAACCAAACCACATCTGATGGCATCATCATTTCCAGCACTAGGGTAAATGGTATGGCGAAAGATCCTCAACATCAGATTGTAGAGGGGCTTGGGGCCCTTGGACCTGCCCACAACTCCCTCGCTGCCATACAAAGGGGCAAGCTTGTTCTTGTTCTCCCCAAGAGATGCTGAGTGCATACGCACCCCAACATGAGTGGACACACCCTGAAAGGTCTCAAATATGGCATCAGCAAAGTTGTAGAAATTCGCAGTGCAGCGGTGATCTCCAGTCATCCAAGTCATTGTTCTTGCTTGGTCAGACCCAAACACAACTGTGGCATAGAACTACTACACAAGAGTGATGTTGTAATCCTCACGGAGCTCCATCAACCCAAACATCCCAAGCTTCTCACAAATCCACAGTGCATCAGAGAAGTATTGACTGGTCCTCATCTGCTCAACACTCATGTACTTATGTGGACACATAGGTGACTTCTTGATCATGCTGTAAATGTCTTTCATGAAAACATCTTGCTCCTTCCTCCAATAGCATGGGTCATCACTGGTCCATGACAAGTCATAGAAATATGTCTTCCGCGGCTCACGGTACTCCTTTGACATGCGGGCCAAGGATTGGAGATTGTTGCACTTTGCCCTCTTGGCACGGTTCTCTTCCTCAACCCTATCCTGCTCCCTCCTCATGTATGCTGCATCACGAGCCTGATGTTTTCGGTTGGATGGGGGCACAATATACTGACCCTCAGACTCATCATATCGTGGATCACCCCTTTTTTACTTGGCCTTGGTGCGAGGAGGACGACAAGAACCAGAACCTGTGAACATCAATGAGGGAGATAACATAGAGATAAGCATATATGTCCCAGAAATACAACATAAGAGACTTGAGACATTACTGGATCAGTTTGGGTCACTCCACACCGGAGTCTCCGCAGTACACATCGGAGTTTCTGGCTCAGATCGGAGTCTACGGTCCACAAGACCGGAGTCTCCGGCCTAGAGCGGAGTCTACGGCCAGGGGGACCGGAGTCTCTGGTCGGGAGGCTCGGACATGTACTGGGATGGTGCTGGAGGGAGTGATTCAAACGGATCGGGCAAGGTAACAAGGCTAATGTGGTAGTGTGCACGCATACAAGTGATTACAGTGGGCAAAATCAGTACCAATCCTCAAAAACAAATCAAGGGATGAACCCTAGGAAAAAAAGGTGAGGGGAGGTACCAGATCTGTCCATGGGATCGATTCCACTGATGGGAATGGCCCAATGGTGGAGGCGAGGAAGTTGGCCGGTGGCATGGCGGATTCCGGGGGGCTTCTTGACCTCCGCGGAGGAGATTTGGAAGAGGAGGCGACGGGGTTGAGAGGGGAAGTTGGGGTGGATGAATGAAGTTGTCTGTTTAAGTTCACCCTGACCTCCCTTAAGTGGCCCGAAAACCGTCTGGAACGGAGACTCCGGTCTGCACCGGAAACTCCGGCCTACACCGGAGACTACTGTGTGAGCACACCGGAGACTCTGGTCCTCCACGACCAAATGCTCCAGGTTTTTTGTATGGGGACATATATGACAGAGATAGTGTTTTAAGACAAGTTATAGGCTTGGGTTAAGATGTCATACTATGAAGAATCGAGAACAACCATAAAAATCCACTAAAATGTTCAATAAAGCTCCAAATGGACACGAACCAAGAACCGACTCTTCAATAAGAAGAGAGTGGTGGCCAAGGCCACCATGTAAGATTTTGTGACATGGCACTGCGAATAATTATCCTTGGGTTCATAACCACTACTCATCAATGAAGCTCACATATCACAAAATGATATTATGAGAATTGAATTTCTTAATGTTGGCATTATGGGGGGAGGGATAACCCAATGTATTAGGACCGCACTCCCCCTATCTCCATGCTTACACCTAAAACAAATAAGAGTCAATACATAGGTGAGTATGCAAGTTGATCAAGTCAAGATCCTTGAATCTATGATATTTAGTATCCTCAAATAACAAAACCTTGCTTCATCAAGTGGCTTCATGAAGATGTCGGCAAGTTGGTCTTTGGTTGACACATAAGATAGCTCAATATCACCTCGAGCAACATGATCTCTAATGAAGTGATGACGAATCTCAATATGCTTTGTCCTTGTGTGATCCACCGGGTTGTAGGCAATCTTGATAGAACTTTCATTGTCACATAGAAGAGACAATTTATCACAATGGACACCATATTCCTTTAAAGTTTGCCTCATCCATAGCAATTGGGTACAAGCACTAGCAGCTGCCACATACTCGACTTCGGCGGTGGAGGAAGATATACAATTTTGCTTCTTAGAAGACCAACACACCAAGGACCTACCAAGGAATTGGCAAGCCTCGGAGGTTGATTTTCTATCATCCTTATCCCCCACCCAATCCGAGTCCGAGTATCCACAAAGAGAAAATGTTGAGCCTCGAGGATACCAAATACCATAGTGTGGAGTATGAACCAAATATTGAAAGATTCTCTTGACCGCCATTAAATGGCTTTCTTTAGGAGCCACTTGATATCTTGCACACACTTCTACACGCAACACAATATCGGGTCTAGATGCACAAAGGTAAAGCAAAGAACCACTCATAGACCGGTATACCTTTTGATCCACATCTTTACCATTTGGATTTAGTTCGAGATGAGTCTTTGTTTACATGGGGGTAGGAGCTCCATTTAAATCTTTCATGTTAAATCTTTTGAGCATATCTTGAGTATACTTGGCTTGGTTGAAGAATGTTCCTCCTCTTACTTGCTTGATCTCAAAACCAAGAAATACTCTCAACTCCCCCATCATAGACATCCGGAACCTATTAGTCATAAGCTTTGAGAATTCACCATTAAAAGCTTTGTTAGATGAGCCAAAGATAATATAATCACATATATTTGGCATAAAAAAGCTCCCCATTGACCTTCTTAGTAAAAAGAGTGGGATCGATTTTCCCAACCTCAAACCCACGGTCCAACAACAACTCTCTAAGGTGCTCATACCACGTGCGTGGGGCTTGTTTGAGCCCATAGAGCGCCTTATCAAGTTTGTAGACATGGTTTGGGAAGTTGGGATCCTCGAACCTCGGGGGTTGCTTTACATATACCAACTCATTTAATGGACCATTAAGAAATGCACTTTCTACATCCATTTGTTGCAACTTAAAGTTATGATATGCCGCATAAGCAAGAAGGATACGGATGGACTCAAGGTGAGCCACAGGTGCATATGTATCTCCATAATCAATGCCTTCAATTTGAGAGAACACTTGTGCAACCAATCTTGCCTTGTTCCTTACAACAATTCCATGCTCATCTTGCTTGTTCTTGAATATCCACTTGGTTCCTATAACATTGCGGCACACTTTTGGCTTCTCAACTAACTTCCATACTTTGTTTCTATCAAAGTTGTTGAGCTCTTTATGCATTGCTTCCAACCAATCTGGATCTTCAAGAGCTTCCCATACTTTGTTTGGTTATATCATGGAGATATGTGATTGGTGTTCACTAAACCTCTTCAATTGTTCTCTAGTGGACATTCCTCTACTTAGATCACCAACCACATTCTCTAGAGAGTGGTCTCTTAATTCCAACATTCTATCCATTCTAGATTTGCGACGAGTTTCGATCTCCTTATTGTTTCTTGGGGGGATCTCTTCATCATTTTGGTCCTCGTCTTAACCATCAGCTTGACCTTGATCATCATCAGAATTATTCTCTTCATTAAGAGGCAAAGATTGACCTTGGTCTTGATCAGGCACACTACTAGACTGGAGTTGAGCTGCTCTCACGTCAGATTGTATAGATCTTCCTTGTGAAATAGACCGAGCAGCACTTGACATTCTGGAGCATGGTGACTCAAGCTCCTCCTCACTAGGGGTATCTCCTGGGTCAACTTGTTGAGTGTCCACATCTTGTATTTGGCTTGGGTCATTGTCCTCCTCGATAGAGGGAGCTTGAAGATGAGGGCTCCACTTGAATAGAGCATAGTTCTTCTCGATCCGCCATAAGGGGTTCCTCAACGGGGCGGATAAATCCAACACCCATTCTTCCTATGGCATCCTGAGGCATTTCATCATCTGCATCACAAACATCAACACGCCCCCCTTGGGGACCATCATATTCTTCGAAAACCACACTACAATATTCTATGACAGCTCCGAAGAGCTTATCATAGACTCTATAAGTGTGAGATTCGAGACCATAGCCAACAAAAATACCCTCTAATTCTTTGGAATCAAATTTGGACAAACGAGCACCCTTTTTGAGATAGAAACACTTACAACCGAACACCCAGAAATAAGATACGTTGGGCTTGTTACCGGTAAGTATTTCATATGGAGTCTTGATCAACTTCTTGTGGAGGTAGAGCCGGTTTGATGCATGGAATGTGGTGGATATTTCTTTGGCCCAAAAATTATATGGAGATTTGAACTCCGCCAACATGGTCCTTGCCATATCAATTAGAGTCCGGTTCTTCCTCTCGGCTACACCATTTTGTTGAGGGGTATATGCAACGGAATATTGGTGTTTTATCCCCTCATCACTAAGAAATCCATTCAAGGTGTAGTTATTGAACTCGGTGCCGTTGTCACTCCTTATAATCAACACGAGGACATTGTATTAAAGTTGAACCTTGTTGATGAAGTCGATGAAGTTTTCTTGGGTCTCACTTTTTAGCTTGAAGAAATAAACCCATGTGCATCTTGAATAGTCATCAACAATCACCAAACAATATTTCTTGCCGCCAAGACTTGCATGAGATGGAGGACCAAAGAGATCCACATGAAGGAGCTCTAGGATCCTCTTGGACTTGACATAGTTGGTCGGCTTGTGGGGAGAATCATGCATCTTTCCTTCAACACAAGCCCTGCAAACACGATCTTTGGCAAAGAAAAAAATTCTTTTAGTCCAATAATATGGCCATCCTTGTGAAGACTTTTCAAAGTTCTCACGTTGACATGGGCTAGTCGGCGATGCCATAACCAACCCACATCGACTTTTCCGAATAAGCACATTGCACTTGTAGTGGGTTGCCCCGAAAAGTCCACCATATACAAGTCATTTTCGACGTACCCAACGAAATCGACCTTGAGAGACTTGCTCCACATGAGGACCACAATATCATTATAAATAAATATGGCAGAGCCCATCTTTCAAAGAGCACAGACTGAAAGTAAATTATAGCCAAGGGTATTGTCGTGGTGGTGGCACGATAGATGCCATGGGTAGGCTAAAGTATGGGGCCAATGGATGCTAGAGGGATCCGGGGAGGGGAGATGTAGTGATTACTACACTCAACTGACTAACAAGTAAATCTTTATTCCTCCTATCAAGAGTTACAAGTGCTCCTAGAGCTATACCATGGAGAAGAAGAAAACTACTACCCGATCCCTTCGGTCTCAAATGAATCGATCCCCCTCTCAGGAGCCCGTCCCCCCTTATAAAGGGGTTCCTTGGTTCCTTCTAGGGCTGACGTGGCAAGCATATTCTTGGAATATGCTTGTCCCAAAGTGGTAACTCGGCGGACTACTTTCCGTGCTCCCCTTATATCAGCGGCAAAGACCTAGAGACCCTCACATGTGTCCCTCGGGCTTCCTCACTGTCACCTCTGTGAGGCTTGTCTGCCCATCTACAGATCTGCTCTTTGTCCTTAGCGCTTGGCCTTGTATAGATTCCTCCTAGACAACAACTAGGGTTTGACTATAGGCTCCTCCTTCTCTTGCAAGTTTCACGTTACTCGGCCTCATCTCGCATAACTCGGCTTGGCCTTCACCTGCATACAAGTCAATCAACCTTATTCGGCCGACTTAGCTTATACGTCGGCCGAGTAATGTGTTACTCACTCTATATTTGCCAAGCTTCAGCTTACCTCGGCCGGATCTCGCATGATTCGGCCGACTCAGTTAGTAATTCGGCTTAAGGTAAGGGAGACTCCTTTCTTCTTTCCCATATCTTGACCCTATCCGGGGTCACCCCCCAACATTAGTCCCCGAAGCTGGTGCGGTCCTGCCGGAAATCTTGGTCGGGCCACATCAGTTTCCAGACATTCATTTTCTTTCTTTTCGAGGTATTTCTTAGCCGATGTTATTTTTCTGTTATCTTCTTCCTCATCTCCTCCTTTTCCCACTATGAACTACGTTCTGAGTTATTTCCTCTCGTTTGAGGTATTTGCTTGGCTTCCTGAGTAAGCCTCGTCCTACGTGTACCAATCATCATTGTTCTCTAGTTTTTTGTTCCTCTACAGTGTTCACTGACATGCTATAGTGATTACTGCGCCCGTCGCGTCGGTGCAGTGACGCCTCGAGTATCGCAGCAGTCAGAAGGCCCGATCCCCTCCTGCGCCATGTGGCCTTCACTGTGGCTCCACTACCTGCGAGCGGTTAAGCGATACACGGATTACGCGGTTAGCGTGGCACAACCACGATCCCAACTACGGTTTACCCTATGCGGTTATAAAGAGGGGAGCGGGGTAGGATGATTCACTTTCCCCCTTTCTATTCCCTTCGTCTTCTTCCCCGCACCACCGCCTCCGTTCGCGTTCCAATGGCCGCGCCACCGCCGTTCGCCCTCAACGGACACACTGCGGTTCTCTGGCTCCCGCGACCTCGCCGCAACGCCTCCGCTTTGGCGTTCTTGCCGGTGAGTTTCTCTACAGCGCCGCTGCTAGGTCCCAGTGTTAGGCATTCTTCTAGTTTTCTTAGACTCCCCGCGGCGGTTCTTTCTCTGTTCCGCCACTGCGTTTGTCACCGTCGCGACGGGCCCCTACACCTCTAGGCCTCTCCCCGCCGCCAGCTTTTCTTCGGTCGATTCCTCCGATGAGCCCATGTCTAGCTCCACTAGCGGCGCTCTCATCGGGGAAGATGACCTTGCGGCCGGTCCAGAGCGTGGTTCCTGGCAGGGTTCCACGGTTACTCGCCGGGAGATAGAATGGCTGATCAAACCATGCCGAATTCCTGCCGAGGTAAGTAGTCGCTTACCCGGCCAAGAATCCTCCCCTATACTCAATGAGGGCGAGTATGTAGTTTTTATATCCCACTTTGCTCATGGATTCGGCCTCCCTCTTAGTGACTTCGCTAGGAGCTTCTTAGATTACTTCAACCTTCAGCCGCATCACTGTGCTAACGTAACCTCTCTCGGCCTCTATCTCGACGGAGGGTACTTGACCTCTGGCCTCCGTGAGCGTTTGGTCCAAATTCTTTCAGATCCGAGCTAACATAGTGCTGGATAAATTTCTTCATCCTTCTGAAAAATCTCTCACCCAATGCGGGGCTGTATCCATTACACCTCGGAAAACTCCGTGTTCCCCCGGGTCACCGGCCTCGAATCTTGTAAGAAGTGGCATAAATCATTTTTCTGTGTCAAGAATACTGGGAAAGAAGACAAGATTCGGCTCCCCACTTTCTCTATAGGTCTAGGTCCTTCCTCAAAGAAGAACTGGATCTACAATTCGAGGAAGATCCATGCTCTTACCGATGCATTTGAGCTCCGGCTTAAGGAACTGACTCGTGCTGGGCTCCGAGGTGAAGACTTGATGACTGCGTTCGTTAGCAGCCGAATCTGCCCCTTTCAGCTTCGATCTCACAAGCTCTGCTATATGAGTGGTCCTCTGGATCCCAACCGTGTTTCTACGGTTGATCTTGATAATTATCAAATCTATAAACGTGTCCGGGCTATTTTTAAGACTGAGATGCCCGAGGAATGGACGTGGGGACTAAGGCTATTTTCTCGCGGGAATCCTCCTCCTCAGGTAAGTTAAACATAGGTGTTTTCTTCCGAGTTGTTCTTCCATTGTTCTTTTGTTAACTCTTATTCACTTTCTTCACAGAGGTTTGCAGAGCAGAAGATAGAAGATGCCGAGGTTTTGGCTCTTCCTTGGACCGCTGACCGCAATACCCCGGACAATGGAGAGACTGACCCAGAGGAGTTTGTCCCTAAGTCGGATGATGCTCCTGTTCGTCCCCGGAGCAAGACGTCGGCCCGTGCGGATGAAGGCGTGATTCGGACAACGTCCAAATTCTTGAGGTAGTTGCCACGGTGCCTATCTCTTACGCATTTTTGGCTCCTTCTTTCCCAGCTAATCCACCTGGCCAGGTGCACGACGTCGAGCCTCTTGCTTCCTAAGCTCCTGTTGCTTCGAAGAAGCGCGCCGCTTCGACGGACCCTTCCGATGCTGCCACCAAGAAGCGAACCAAGAAATCTTCTTAGCACATTCCGAGGCGTAAGACTATGCCTGGGGTTACCGGGTAAGTTTCCCTTTATGTTTTCATTTGTATTTCTTGCTTCTCTCTTTCTGTTTCTGACTCAACTTTTACTTTCCTGCAGAGCTCCTCTTTCCGCAAAGCCAAGCGGTCCGAGTATGACAACTCATACTACTCGGCCGTCTTCTCCCCCGCCTCCGGAGAATATTCGGGTTCCCAGTCCCCCTCGTGTTTATTCTCCTCCAGCGCCGACTAATGTATCACCTCGACAAGATGATCCCATTGCTCCCCCTTTTATCACCGACGATACCCCTATGCCGGATCACCCGGCCGACCCTGCTGTCCCTCTTAAGACTCCTGAGGTTTCCCCCAATAATCCCTTGACCACCGAAGCTCCAGGTCCCGCTCCAATTCCCACCGAGGATACCACTACCTCGACCCCTTCGGAAACTATCGTTCCTCCTTCCGCCAAGGACGTGGCCCCCAGTGCAGAAGTTGTTGCTCCTGCCGAAGTCTCTACTAAGGGCAAGAAAGTTGTTGTCACTAAATCCTTGCCATCTCAGAAGGGTCCAACAAGCTCTTCTCAGCCCAGCATTGCTGATATACTTCGTAAAGGAGCTTCCACCGCTAAACCTGGTGTCGCCCTTGCTGCCGACACTCAGCTTATTCTTCACAAGAGTCCGGCGGCGGCTGCAGTTACGCAGCAGGCCCGAGGTAAAGTGTTGACCCGTACTGATAGCGGGAACAGCCTCGGATCACTGGTGGAGTATGCGAACAACTGGAATGCCGCCGATCAACTTGAGGGCAATCCGAGTAGCCAACCATTTCAGCTTTCCGACATCAGTAATCGCTTGCATGTGGCTGCTAAGATTGTTCTTGAAAGTGATAAGATGAACGAGGTAAAGTCCTTCGTTGATACTTTGTTTATTATTCAAATGATACTATACATACACTAGTCCCCTAAGCTTGCAACCGGATAATTCTTTATTCGTTTGGAAGCTTCAACTTGTCTTAAACACATTACTTGCCAAGTTAATTTCCTTCGTGACTCGGATTAACTATGGTCTGGAATATCCGGCCATCCAGATTCGAGTTAAGTTTTACTTGATTCGGATATGTTTTTATTTTTGAATATCTAGCCATCTAGATCTGAGTCAAGTTTTACTTGATTTGGATCTATTTTTACTTTTGAATATCCAGCCATCTAGATCCGAGTCAAGTTTTACTTGATTCAGATCTATTTTTATTTTTGAATATCTAGCCATCTAGATCCGAGTCAAGTTTTACTTGATTCGGATCTGTTTTTACTTTTGAATATCCAGCCATCTAGATCCGAGTCAAGTTTTACTTGATTCGGGTCTGTTTTTACTTTTTAATATCCAGCCATCTAGATCCGAGTCAAGTTTTACTTGATTCGGATTTGTTTTTATTTTTGAATATCCAGCCATCTAGATCCGAGTCAAGTTTTACTTGATTCGGATCTGTTTTTACTTTTGAATATCCAGCCATCTAGATCCGAGTCAAGTTTTACTTGATTCGGATCTGTTTTTTACTTTTGAATATCCAGCCATCTAGATCCGAGTCAAGTTTTACTTGATTCGGATTTGTTTTTATTTTGTGTAACTTGTTGTCATTTTTAGGTTGCCCATGATCGGCGGACAGCCAAATTTCAGAGGTTGCTCTTTGCGCACAAGAAACTTCAAGATAAGTTTGAGAAAATTGTCCCTGTCATGAAGAAAACTGGTAAACTATTTGGTTTGTTTAGTTTATCTTATCCATGTGGGAGATTGTAGTTGTTGTACAAACTTGTATTTTTTTGTTATGCAGCTAGTGTCAATAACCTGAATACCCGTCTTACCAAGAAAGTTGGTACTCTTGAAGGTTAGTCATTTCTTCTGCCTTTGAATTTGTCGACTCTTTGTTCGAGGTAAATTTTGGGTATCTTACGACGTCCCGGCTTTGGTATAGCCGAGTTACGAACACTTGCAGCGTCGCATAAAGAATGCATATCCATGCCTGATATGATGCTGCATTTTTTAGAACAAGCTGCCGCTCATTCAGCACAACTCAAAGAAAAGGATGACGAGATAACCCGGTTATGCGCCGAGGTTGAATCTCTTAAGATCTCCCAAAAGTCTGAGTTAGAGAAGGTAGATCAGGAGTTCTCTAAGGAAAAGAACCGACTGAGTCTGCATCTTCAGAAGGGCAAGGAACTTCTTGATGCTGCCGAACTAAAGAATCAGGCGATGAGCGAGGAAATCATTCATTTTGAGAAGAGTAGGTCCGACTGGTTCCAGGATCTCCATAAAATGTTGAGTTACATCCATCATAAGTTTCTGTTTCTCGTTGATTTATGCCTTTTACTTGCTCATCTTAACTTATATGGCGCCTTTCCGTGTAGATCATTTCCCAGAAGCTAAACCTATGAGCTCCAAGGCTGTGATTTCTGCTCGCGAGCACCGAGGTGTTCCCGTTACTCCGAATCAAGAATATTCTATGGAAGATTTTCTGATTGCGGTTGGCGCTGCTATTGGGCCAATGAAAATTATAGGAAAAGATCTGGTGCAAGCAGCTATCCGAGCCTATCATGTTCTCTGGCCGAATGACCCGGATATTGATGAGGTGGAAGTGCTTGTGGCGAGATTGATGGAGTCTCAGACTCAACTTAACCTCTGGAGGGAATCTGCTGGAAGAGCTGGTGCCGATATGGCGCTTACAGCTGTTTTGTCATGGTACGAGGATCTTTCCCTCGATATTCTGATGAACTTGCGCACTGGCTCTCCCTGGATTGAGAACCTGGAGTTCGTTGCTCGCCGTCAAGCCCGTGCCTTCCAGCTTATTGAGTATGATGATGTGCATCATTGGATCGAGGGGCCGAGTTTTCTACCCAACCCGGCCGATGATGCCGAAGCTGAAGATGCATCTGGTGGTGACTCGGCTGATCAAGATGAATCGGAGGATGGATTGGATAATGCCGATGATTCCAATGACAACTCAGATGGGGATGGCGACGCTCGATCGTATTCCAAAGGAACTGAAACTTCTCGAGCCAAAGGTGGTGTCTCCCAGCAGCCAGAGCTTGCCCCAGAGGTTACTATGGCCTCCGTCGATGCCGAGGTAACCTCTACAGAGGCCCAAACAACCTCGGAGCGCCCAGTTCCTAAAGATACCCCTCTGAAGGAAACTGAGGTCATTTCGGCTGCATCCGAGACACCCATGTTCGAAGCTCCTGGTGCTGCTACTGCCCCTCCTACGGGTGATTCGGCCTCTGCCGGTGTGTAGGCCCAACAACTCCTATTTGTTTAAGTCCCTGGTATGCCGGGTGTAAGCTGTCTTTAAAATAGTTATCTGCCTTTTGGTACAATGTGAATCGTTTTTCCTTTGGCCTCCGATGCCCTGGTGATTGTCGTTACTCTATCTAACTTAGTCTATGTAAATCGTATCTTTGTTTTGCCAAACTTTAACTTCATAAATCCGAATCGTATTTTTCATACGACTGATTTTCGTTTGACCTTTGTGTACTGTTATTTTTGCACTTTCTCCTCGAAGGATTATAAATCCTAAGCCCATACCTTTCTTTAAGATGATGGCCTTACTACCTTTCCGAGGTAACTGTTGGTAAAATGATATGGATAGAGTACTTTCGTCGTTATTCCTCAAATTGCCGTTATTTTCATTCGTGTTACTATGTTAGTATAAACTGTTGGTTGTTTTATCCGTGTAATTTCTTCGATTGTCGAGGCAAGTTTGTATCACATTTGTGATTGATGACAGATTAGTTGGGCAGTTCCCGAGTTATTGTTTGGGTTGCCGAAGTTTCACACATGCTCAAAAAATAACAAACAACATGAGGCAGTCCCCGAGTTACTGCTCGGGTCGCCGAAGTTTCATTCATAGCCAAAAATTCATAATCAATTGGGGAAGTTTCCGAGTCATCGCTCGAGCTGGCAAAATTCCATACATAGTTAAAAATGATGAATAACATGAGGTCGTCCCTGAGTCACTGCTCGGGTTGCCGAAGTGTAATACATAATTCAAAACAAGGAATATTATGGGGCAGTCCCCGAGTCACTGCTCGAGTTGTCGAAGTTTGATACATAGTTCAAAATAAGGAATAACATGGGGCAGTCCCCGAGTCACTACTCGGGTTGCCGAAGTTTGATACATAGTTCAAAATAAGGAATAACATGGGGCAGTTTCCGAGTCACTTTTGATACATGCTTGATACACTGATTTGGTGCATCACGTCACAAGATGCAATACATGGCTTCTAAGTGTTGAATGGACGAAGTAAGGCTACGTTTCATGGTCTTTTTAATTCATCTCCTGCCTTGCTTGCCGTGTTCTTCTCTGGTGTCTAAGCGTCAATCAGGTAATATGCATAATTGTGTAATGCTTTACTCACGATAAATGGTCCTTTCCATGGGGGTGAGAGCTTATGCATGCCGGCTGAGCATTGCACTAGCCGAAAAACTAGATCTCCTTCTTTAAAAACTCATGGACTGACCTTTTTAATATGAAAAACTAGTCCCTTGCTTCCTCTAGCAAGTCGACATCGTCTTGCCGTGATATTTCGTTTACCTCGGCACTTATGTATTGGACCACTCTTGGTGAATCATGCATTATGTCGGCCGGAAGTACAACTTCTGCCTCGTATACGAGAAAGAACGGTGTATACCCCGTCGATCTATTTGGGGTGGTCCTGAGGCTCCATAGTACTGCCGGAAGTTCCTCAATCCAGCATCCTGCCGACCTTTGTAGCGGTTCAATTAGCCGAGGTTTTATCCCTGATAATACTAGTCCGTTTGATCTTTCTACTTGCCCATTCGATGCCGGATGAGCCACCGAGGCAACATCGAGTCTTATGTGTTTCTCTTGGCAGAATCTAGCAAAAGCTCCTTCAGCGAAGTTTGTGCCGTTATCCGTGATGATACTCTGTGGGTATCCATATCTCAAGATAATATCTTTGAGGAATTTCACCGCCATGGGCCCGTCACATTTTCTTATTGGTTTTACCTCTATCCACTTTATGTATTTGTCCACCACGACCATAATATGAGTCATTCCGTCGCGAGCAGGTTTGAATGGACCTACCATATCCAAACACCACACGGAAAAGGGCCAAGTGATTGGTATTGTTTTTAACTCGGACGAAGGCAGATGTATCTTGCTGGCATATCTCTGGCAACCATTACACCTTGCTACCAATTCCTGTGCTTCCTTTAGTGCAGTTGGCCAATAAAATCCATGCCTAAATGCTTTGGCCACTAGGGCTCTGGACGAGGCGTGATGCCCACATTCTCCTTGATGTATGTCCAAAAGGATTTTCTGCCCTTCTCCTAAGTCAACGCATCATTGCAGTACGTTCGTGACACTTCTCTTATAAAGCTCATTGTTTATGACTCTGTAGGATTTTGCTCTTCTCACTATCTGCCTAGCCATGGCCTCGTCACCCGACAAGGTTTCCTCTTTAAGGAATGAGAATATGGGTTGTGCCCAAGTTGGCGTGATTTTTTTCGGGAAAAATATGTTATCAATTTCCATAATTTCCGCCGACGTAACATCTTTGGATTTTTCCCTGTTCACCCGTGGGTCGGCCGAATTAACCCTTAAATAATTTGGGTCACATTCTTTGTCAATTTCCATTGGGATACTTGTAACACCCTCAGAATTGGCCCTATGCAAGTTTCAGCGCTTCCCGCCAAACCCGCATAGAAACGATTCAAAGGTGCCCACCAGGCACTTTCGTGCGGGTGGAAAACGAAGTAATACCATTACACAACAGTCCTCGATGGGACCCACAGAACAGATATATATATACAACACGACTCCATGAGTCAAGAATACAGATATACAGATCAAAGATCCAAATCACCTTGAAAACGATAGGGCGACCAACTACGGACAAGATGCAAATGGGGCTAAGAGCCCTGAAGAATAACCAATGGCGTCCATAACCGCCCTGAGCCAAGCGGAAGGGTAACCACCGCTAACGACGTCGATCTCAAAACACCTTAAACAAAGGGTGTGCGAAGGGCAAAGGAAAAGAGAGGCGGTCGATCGAGGCGATGCAGCGAGGCTAGAATTGGCGGTCCTCGCCTACATAGGTATGGTGGATCGGCGGCATGACATGCACTAAACAACCTATAGAGACTCGATACAACTGTCGGCTATCAGAGAGGGATAAGAAAGACCTATTCGGAACCATCCTGATACTACCACCAAACATACCCATCCTGGTATTTCCCCCTCGAGACCAAACGAGGAAGTTGACCGAGGAACTCACACAGTTGGCAGTTTTATTCATTCCATTATAGTGGCGGCAATTACTAGTCAGGTGTAGATAGTCGTCCTGATATAATAAGCAGTGGGCACTTTTAGTTAACCATTCCGTTGTAGTTGCAACACTTACTAGTCAGATACAATTAGCATGAGATAACCCAAAACCCAGCAGTTGTTGGTTCTTTTATTTAGCCATTATTCACGGTTGCAATACTTACTAGTCAGATACAATGGTAGCAAGCGACAACCCAAACAAGCAATTGTTGGCAGTTTTATTTAGCCATTCCATTATGGTGAAGCTGATTACTAGTCATTATAAAGTCAAATTTATAGCACTACTTTAGTTATAGTTGTCTATGATCGAGATACTGTTCTCCAAGTCGTCCATAACATGGACACGGCTTTGAAAGTTTTACCCTGCGGGGTGCACAAATAGCAACACACACTCGATCAACCTCGGAAAAACCAAATCAAAACCCAACGAGGCCTTCACGACAAAGCAATCACGATTGAAATATTTCAGGCCACCCATTGAGTACACCATAGCGAAGTTAGGTGACTCGAGACGGACTCAAGGTTTGCGTCAATGGTAAGCATTTGGGAACCCAAAATGTGACTGGGCTTGTCGATACTAAAAACACTCCGCTTACCTAAGCGATGCAGTGCTCCTCGCTGTCGTAAATAAAGCGATAAAGCATGGCATAAGTACAGGATAGTAAATAAAACCTCAAACTAGTTTGTGGCCCCAAGAAATAAGAATGAATCAAGCTACGGCTCGGGGGTCCCATAATCCTCCGGATGTGGATAGCGAATATTCAAGGCAGTATCAAGTACTCGGGGTCCTACGGGACACAAGTGGACGGTTAACAACCAAATAACATCTATTGCCCACCTGTGCCTCTGCATTTACCTACTTCAATTTTAGTTATTAAACAATAATTAAAGTTATGATCAACTCCAACATTAAACATACGGCAATACTCCAACAACTGAGGTACTTGACGACACGCAACAGCACTTGAGCAAGCGACTACGACGCGCAAGTCCAACTATCTACCAAACAACAGGTAATAGGATGTGTCCAAGGCAATCTAAGGCTGCAAGGGATATCACGGGTACGAAAACTAGAGCATCGCAACACAGATAGCAATAGATCAACAGGAGGGAATAAATACTATAAAAGTAAGATAGGTAGAAAGGGGGGAGATGCTCGCCTGAAAAACATTGTCGAAGTTTCATCCGAAGATCGGGCCGACACTCGCATCAACTCAACGGCCTTATCCGCGAAGAACCAAAACACTAGAATAAACACCGGATGCAATATTTAATACTACGGCAAAAGATCGGGCATGATGCATGTATGATGTATGGCATGGCAAGGATGCGATGCAATTAGGCCATATTAAGCGGAACCGGGGTCCCGACAATTAGTTAGATGGTTCATGTTATTTAGATACCCTGCAATTTAAAGGTTGTCTTATCAAGCCAAAACATGTCAACGGTTCGCTACACAATTTTAATTGGGACCAATATAAGACTAGATTTGCCCGCATATGGGCCCCGTATTTAATTATGAGGTGAATCGGCATAATGCCCCCAAACCACAGACAAGTATGCATGCATGACCAATTTAATATGCATCAGTTGATAATGTCATATTATAAAATAATGGGGTCTCGGATAGGGAATCACATCTGGGTTCGGACGATCTTGGGGTTCCGAGGGTTCCGGGTCCGGTCTCAGGGTTCAGGGTTCGACGGGGTCGGTCTTCAAAGGTCGGATACAATATGAAGAGCTGGGCGTTCCGGGAAGAAGGAATTGGTGTGGCGTCGGGGCGCATCGGACTCGCCCTGGTCGGTGTCGATCTTGCCGTCGCGAAGATCTTGTCGGGACCTCGTATTGGTCGGTCTTGGCGTTCGAGGGAAGTACTTGACGTGCCGATGGATCGGTCTTGAATCCGGGAAGGAGAACTCGACGTTCCGTGTTGAAGGCCTTGGAATCCGGCTTTCGGTGGTCGATGACGTTCTTGTCGACTATGAGAGGATTGCAATAGCCTTCTGCCGGGGACATAACACAAACGCACCGGGGGAGGACATACATGAGACAGAACGAGCATGTTGGGTTGGTGCGAGGAGGCCGTATCCTGTTCGGGTATTATTCCAAACACCTTGCAGGGAGCTGCAGCAACAACACACGCAACAAAACATGTGGCTCTCGGTAGGGGAACGGGCGAGGACAGTTGTGTGCCGATGCAGCGAGGGATGGGAGGTCCACGAGGTTGCGGCTGGCGAAGCAGGCCTCATGGCGGTCTCAAGGAAGCACACGGCGGCGGCGCACTGCAGGCAGGGCCGGGCGAGCTCGAGCGGCTGAGGCCAGCGAGGAGCGCCCGAGAGAGAACGCTGGGTCCGTCTGCTGCAGTGACGATCTCGGCGAGGAGCAGCACGGCGGCTCGGTGGTGGCCTGAGGCCGAAGAAGATTAGAGGAGGAGGAGATGGTGGCGAGCGGTGCATGCAGCGGGAGACAGCGGGCGGTCGCAGGCTCATGGCCGCGGCGCCGAGCGGGCCAGAGGCGGCTTGCGCGGTGGCAGTTGTCGACAAGGCGGCAGCCGGAGAGGAGCACAAGGACGGGGACGGGAGCTGTGCGAGGGGAGAAGGCGGGGGTGGTGTGGCTTCTCGCGAGGAAGGAGGCAGAGAGGGAGTCTCGTGGCCGGCTGGGGTCGGGCGGTGGGGTCCGGGGAGGACGAGGAGGCGGGGACGCGGGTGGCAGGGCGCCGGCAGACGCGGCCTTGCAGGAGGCGCTCGACGGGGAATGAGGGAGATGGCGTCGGGCGGGGCAGGTGATGGGGATCGGTGGCCAGGTGCCGCGGTGAGGAAGATCGACAGGGGGCCCAAACGGCGACGGCGGCAGGGGCTCCCGGCAGCGGAGGCGAGCGCTAGGGGTTCCTGAGAGGCGGCGGCGGGGCAAGGGTGGAGAGAGGAGCGGGAGTGGTGGGGCCGGGTCGGGGCGGGCGTGCTAACGTGGGGATTGGGTCGAGGGAGCGGGGTCGGGGGTGGGTGTGAGTGGAGCGGGGGCAGGGGAATCCCGAGGTGGGGTCAGGTGGTGGCGCGGTGTGGGGAAACGGGCAGGTGGAGGGCAGGTGGTGCTGGGTGGGTTGGTGGTTGGGGGTGATGTGGCAGGCTGGGAGTGGGTGGAGTGAGGAAGGAGAGGTGAGGTGGCGGGTGGTAATTGGTGGGGGTGAGGTGGCTGAAGGGTGGGTAGTATAGGATGGGGTAGGAAAAGAATTAGACAGGCTGGTTTTGTACTGGGGGTGGCCGACTGGGTCGGATCGGCCCGGTTTGGCTGCCCCCTAAAAATAAAATAAATATTTTATTATTTAAAACGGGGCGTTTGAAATCTGTGGTTAGACAAAACAAAATATTCCGGAGACCCGGGTTTTGCGTTTGAATAAAGACTGGGCGTTTAGAAAACAAAAACATATTTTTTTTTCGAAAATAGTTTTATGCAAACAAATGCAAGATGACATGACGATGCTCAAATGCAAGGTGGCATGATGACATGAGCATGCGGTCATGATGATGCAATGCACGAAAACAACGCGATTTTCTAGTAGTGGTTTTGCGGGGCGCCACAATACTTCCTTTTATTTGTTCTGTCGAGATACGAATTGACTCGGTTCTGGCGAAGGTGTAATTGATGGTTTTCTCAGGTGTTCCAGAGCTATGCCTGGGGGAATTGACTGCCTAGTCGATCCGAGTTTTGACAGTGTATCCGCAACGTCATTTTCCGCCCGAGGTACATGATGGAATTCACATCCGTCAAAATAACCACTGATCTTTTGCACATGAAACCTATACAGGGCCATATTCGCATCTAGTGCGCCCCAATTTCCTGATACTTGCTGTACTACAAGGTCTGAATCCCCATAACATAGAATCCGACGTATGCCAATCTCTTTTGCCATCTTTAGGCCATGGACGAGTGCTTCATACTCGGCAACATTATTTGATGCAGCGAAATGTATCTGCAGCATGTATTTCAGCTGATATTTTTTCGGTGAAGTCAGTACTATTCCTGCTCCTAGCCCATTTCTTAACTTGGACCCATAAAAATGCATTGTCCAATAGTTTGGATCTGGTAATGTGGGCTCATACTGTACCTCGGCCCAATCCACAAAGAAGTCGGCCACTGCCTAAGACTTAATTGCATCTCGCCTATCAAACTGCGGAGCATAAGGCGATAACTCAATTGCCCATTTTGCTATTCGGCCACTTGCATTTTTGTTTCTTAATATCTCGGCTATGGGTGTTTCACAAATCATTTTTATTGGATATTCTTGGAAGTAGTGTTTGAGTTTTTTCGCCGACATGTATACTTCATAAGCCATCTTCTGGTAGTGCGAATAGTTTTGCTTTGAGGCTGATAATACCTCACTTAGGTAATATACCGGCCTTTGTACTGATTTATCCTCTTCGTTCCGTTCCACAACAACTACCACACTTACCACTCTGTTAGTAGCTTCCACATATAGTAGCATAGGCTCTTTTGACAATGGAGAAGCCAAAATCGGTGCTGTGACCAACATCTTTTTTAACTCATGAAATGCATTATCGGCTTTCGGTGTCCAGATGAACTTGTCGGATTTTTTCATCAGTTGGTATAGAGGTAATGCTTTTTCCCCTAGCTGACATACAAATCGACTTAGAGAAGCAAGACATCCTGTAAATTTTTGTACATCGTTCAGGCACCTCGGCAGTTCCATTCTTTCAACTGCTCAGATATTAGTTGGATTTTCCTCTATACCTCGGCTGGACACGAGGAAACCGAGTAATTTTCCAGCCGGGACACCAAAGGTACATTTTTACGGGTTAAGTTTCATTCGGAACCTTCTCAGGTTTGCGAATGTCTGCCGAATATCTTCTAGGAGCGTTTTGCTCTCTTTGGTTTTTATAACCACATCGTCAACATATACTTGCACATTTTTTCCTATCTAGTCATGCAGACACTTTTGCATGCATCTTTGGTATGTTGCTCCCGCATTATGTGGGCCGAATGGCATGGTGCGATAGCAATAAGCCCCATACAGGGTGATAAACATAGTCTTTATTTGATCAGCCGGGTTTAACGGTATCTGGTGGAAACCATAATACGCGTCTACAAATGATAACAACTCACAGCCTGCGGTAGAATCAATGACTTGGTCTATCCTAGGTAAAGGAAAAGGATCTTTGGGACACGTCTTATTGAGGTTCGTGTAATCGATGCACATTCGCCATACGACGGCTACATTTGGGTCATCCTTTTTATTTTCTACCAACACTGGATTTGATAGCCAATCCGGATGAAGCACTTCCATGATAAACCCGGCTGCAAGGAGCCAAGCTATCTCATCCCCTATTATCTTTCTCCTGTCTTCGGCGAAGCGGCAAAGAGGTTGCTTCACCGGCCTTGCTCCTGGCCTTACATGCAAAGAGTGCTCAGCCAACTCCCTCGGTACACCTTGCAGGTCCTGTGTTGACCATGCAAAGATATCCCGATTCTCACGGAGGAAGTTGGTGAGCTCGCTTTCCTATTTGGCATCTAGGCCAGCACCAATCGTGATGGTGCGCTCTGGGAACTGATCATCAATCTGGATTCTTTTCGTCTCCTTAGTCGGCTGGAAAGATACACTTCCATGCGGATTGGCTAATGCCGACATATTAAGATGTGCCGACTGAGCCAGAGCTGCCACTCCTGAATCCTTCTTTTCTCTCTCACAATTACCAATGACTCGGCCAGGTTTGACCCGGTCGAAGCGCATTCCATTTATTTTCTGTAATCCCCTGCTACTATTATTACTCCCTGTGGTCCTGGCATCTTCATTTTTAAGTACGCGATGTGACAACTGCTCATGAATTTAGCCAATGCTGGCCGTCCGAGTAAAGCATGATAGCAACTTTCTAGGTCCACCAACTCAAACTCCAGATTCTAGGCTCTACAATTCTCCCTTGTGACGAATAACACATCTACTCGGACTTCCCCAATTGGCTAGCATGAGAGCCCCGGAACTATCCCGTGGAATGTGGTCCTGGTGGGCTGCAGCATGTTCTGTGTTATTCCGAGTTTGTGCATCGTGTCTTTGTACATGATGTTGATACTACTTCCATTGTCTATGAGTACTTTTGAGAACTTCACATTGATTCTAGGCCCGACAAATGTCGTATCCAGTACCAAAGCATATGACCCTGGATTCAACATTATCTTCGGGTGATCCTTTATGCTCTAGGTTACCTCTTGATCGGACCATGGCACGTATCTTGGTACTGCCGGCATAACTGCATTCACTTCCATATGCCGGTGCTGTACGCTTTGCCTATCTTGTTGTTCTGTTGTAAACACACAATATGATTGGTGATGCTCCCTGTAATCGTTGCGTCCACTGTTCCCGGGGTTTCCCCTTCCCTTTTGATTCTGATTTAACACTTGGTGTACTGCATCCCTTCGGTCTGGGTTATCATACCTTGGAGGAGGCGGTGGTAACATTAGCTGCTACACGTTCCCCCCGGTAAACTGTGGCTGCTGCTGTTGATGTACTTGATGCGGTGGTGCTTGTATGCTTGCCGGGTTTCCCATTGCAATTTTCATCCAAGCGCATTGGCGAGTAGTGTGATTGGCTGGTTTGGCCGGGTTGGGCATGTGGAATTTACACGGTTGATCCAACATGGATTCAAATGTGTACTTTGGCCTCTCCTTCCATTGCTTCTTCTGTTCTGGCGTCCACTGCCTTTTCCATTCACTCCTCGGTGTCCACTGCTGAGGACCATTCTTCTGTCATTGATTGTTCCCATGACTCGGCTGATCCTGCACAACTGCTGCCACTTGATTGGAAGCATATATGTAATCCGGCCTCTCGTCCCTTCTTCTGCCCCGGTATTCATTGCGCCGCGATGATCCGACACCATCTCTAACATAATGATCCTGCTGCTCCCGATGTTCTGCTGACATTAACTCTGGTTGAGTCGGATCTCCTAAAGCATATGAATTTGCTATCCTAATGGTTTCCGCCAATGTGGTTGGCATATCTCTCTGCAAACTCTGCCATAATACACTTGCATATCTGCAGCTCTGAGCAAACCAGGCTATCGCTTGAGACTCTATGACCCCCTCGCATGAGTTTCTGAGGTTGCACCACCGAGTCAAGAACTCTCTATCTGTCGCATTCGGCTTCTGCTTGCACATTGCGAGCTGTTGCGGCCTGTTTGGCCTCTTATATGTACTGGTGAAATTACTGACAAACATTTCTTCAAAATCTAACCAACAGTTGATACTTCTTGTTGGCAAATTGTTCAGCCATACTCTGGCTGGTCCTTCCAGCATCTGCGGGACGTATCTTACCGCCCATCTTAAATTTCCGCAAGCTATTTTTACTGTCGTGGCATAGTCAATTAACCAATCTTGTGGCTCTGTGCTGCCATTGTACGTTTTTGTGCCCCTTGCCAGTTGGAATTTTGGCACGGGCGGTTCGCCCATGATCCGATTTCCAAAACACGTCGGGCCAGGTGGACCTTGCTCTTCCAACAGCTCGGACCGATACAGCCTGTCCAGCTTCAATCTTGCGTCAGTTGATGGCAATTTTCTATAGATGACTCTCTCCTGCACTCCATAGTGGTTTTGTCCACCATGTTCTGCATACTCCATGTCTGAGTAGCCATCATTGTATCTATCATTTGCCTGATTTTGTTGAACTGGTCTTGCTTCTCGTTCTTGCCGAGGCTCATACCTCGGTTGAGGATCCTGCGGGGGGGGGGGGGGGTACCCCCCCCCTTCCGCCGGGTTATTGTTCTCATGGTTTCCTCTTCTGAGGTTTCCGTGCTCTCTGTTTGCACGGCCGGGATTTCTATCACCGCTGTTACCTCGGCTCCCATTGCCTCTATTTTCATTGACCTTTCCGACCACCACCGGATCATATGGGACAATCTGCTTATTTCTTTTTCCTGAAGTCACTGCTCTATCTTTTTTCGCGCATTATTTCCTGGCGAGGATGCCGCTGCCGCAAATAATGCGGGTTCAGCCCCTGCCGAATGAACCTTGCGAGAAGCTCCCGGCTTTGCTGGATCATCTCTAAGCATTTCCTCATTCTGCTGGTTCGCAATGCGTAGCAGCTCATTCACCCTTTCTTGCTATTTCTGCCGGGCTTCCCCGCTTAACCCCTCCAACTCCAGAGCTGCGGCATTTGCCGTCCTGAGGTTCTTTGCCGGGGTACTATACCTCGGCAATCCTGGATCAACCGAGTCATCTGGACGAGCCTAGTGCTCTCTGTTGATATCATTCATGAGGTTCTTTCCTCTTAATATCAGCTCATCTACTCGATCAGGGGCCACATCTAATTTGTTTGCCCTAGCATACTCTCGCAAGGTCCTGTTTAAGGATTCCTGCAAGGCCGACACCTTTATTGCCTCTACTAGCACCTTCTGTCTAGTTTCTTATAACTCCGCTTGTGCATTTGCCGGGTCAAGTATCGGTGCTACAAGCGCAGTTAGGTTATCTATAGTTGCCTGAAAGATATTCTCTGGCCTCTCTAGAGGTGGCCATCTTACCCTTGCCGCCTTTGGAGTCACCTCCTGCACCTCGGCCGCCCTGGTTGCTGGTGGATCTACCTCGGTTGGCTTTGGAGCTGCTTTCTTCGTGGTCACCTGTCCTCCTGTCGCCGGGTCCTTGCTTGGTCTGGCGTCTGCTCCCGCTGTTGGTGCTAGGTCCGTCATCATCACCTCAACGCTACCTGCGGGGTGAACTTGTGGCATCCCGCAAAACCACTACTAGAAAATCGCGTTGTTTTTGTGCATTGCATCGTCATCATCATGCATTTGTTTGTCTGAAACTATTTTTCAATAAGCCTATTTTTGTTTTATAAAAATACCCCTTCTCTTATTTTAAAACAAGTCTTATAATTATCTGTTAAATTATTTGCCTAAAAATTATTTTGCTAAAAAGATTTAAAACAAGACAACACCTTAAGTATTTTACAAACAGATAAAACCCAGACCCTAATCTATTCCTACCCAAATCTAGTCTACCCACCAATCCCCTCCCTCCACCTCACCTTTCCCTCCACCTCATCACATCCACCGCCACCTCACCAATCCACACACCATCCCCCTCTCTCTCTCTTCCTCACAGCCAAACCCACCCCCACTTCCTCTCTCACCCCAGCCGCACCCACTTCACCCCCTCTCCCTTACACCCCGCCCCCACCTTCCCCGCCCCACCAAAGAACTGACCCCACGCCCTCCAACCGCCCACCCCGACCCCTCCTCACCCACCATCTCACCCACTGCCACCGCGGGTCCCACCTGCCCCGCCTGCCCACCACTCCCCGTTCCCTCTCTCTCTCCCCTGGCGCCCCACGCAACCCACCCCGACACGCTCCCTCCCTTCTACCTCCCCTCCGGCCACCGCCTCTGCCCCTCCGCCTTCCGCCGCCGGCGACCACCCTCCCCGCTCGCCCGGCCACACCTGCTGGCCCGCGTCCCTCCCGTTTCCCCGCGCCTCCTCATCGCCACCGGACCCCCTCTGCTCGTCGCTGAGCCGCGACCTCCTCTCTGCCGCACCTTCCTCCTCGGCTTCCTGGCGACCCCACCCCGTGGCGCCGCCTCCGGCCGGCCTTCGCCCGACCATGGCGCCTCGCGCCCGCGCCGCCTCCGTCCCCGCACCGCCTTCCCCACGCGAGGCCGCGGCTCCGCCAGCGACCTCCCCGCCTTCCTCTCTCCGGCGCCCCCTTACCAGAGTCCCGGCCCGCCTCTGCGGCCGCTCACCAAGCTCGCCGTCGCCCTCCTCCGCGACTCGCGGCCAAGCTCGCAGGGCGCCGCTGTTGCCACCTCTCCCCGGCGCCGTCCTCTGCCACATCCCCGCTCCGGCCGTCCTCCGCTCCTTCCATCCGTCAGGCCAGCGCCGCCGCGCACCAAGGCCGCCCCGATCCATCGGCGACCTGCAGCATCTCTCCTGAGGCCTCCTTGTCCCTGCCCGTGTCCCGCCTCTGACATCGCCTCCGAGCACCGTACGCGATGACCTCCGTCCCGTGTGTGCACGTCTTTGGTGGCGGCCCCATCCTGATCACCAAGTTCGTCTGCTGCCGTGAAGGACAACATGAGCTCGTCAAGTTGACTTCTGCTTGTGTCCACGATGGCTTTTGTTTTCCCGAAGTGATGTTGGGGTATGATGTTAGAGGTGCTCAAGCGCAATCTAGAGAACTATCGCAGACCCAAGTTAATCTCGGCAAGATCTTCGTCGCCACCCAAGTTGGAGACCGAACCCGCGGCATCCCAAGTACTCCTTCCCGGACGCCAAGTTCGCCGAGAACCCGGACCCCAAGGTCTTCATCCCGGTACGACAAGCACTTCGCCGCGGAATGCCAAGATCTTCACCCCGAACGCCAAGACCGATCCCGTCGAACCCTAAACCCTGAGACCAAACCCCGAACCCCGGAACCAAGTTCGCCGAACCCTAATGTGATTCCCTTTCCGAGACCCCTCATATTTTCGTAATATATAATATTGATCTTGTTGCATATTAAATGAACATCTTGCATGCATATTTGTCTGTGGTTTGGGGGCCTTATGCCGATTCACATAATTAAATATGGGGCCCATATGCGGGCAAATCTAGTCGTATATTGGTCCCATTTAAATCTGTGCATCGAACCGTTGTCATATCTTGCCTTGTTAAAACAACATTTAAATTGCGGGGTAGTTAAACAACTAGAACCATATATTTAATTGGCGGGACCCCCGGCTCCGCTTAATATTGCCTAATTGCACCGCACCTTTGCCATGCCATACATCATACATGCATCATGCCCGATCTTTTGCCGTAGTATTAAATATTGCATCCGGCGTTTCTTCTAGTGTTTTGGTTCTTCGCGGATAAGGCCTTTGAGTTGATGCGAGTGTCGACCCGATCATCGGTTGAGCCTTCGACAATGTTTTCAGGCGAGCATCTCCCTCTTTCTACCTATCTTACTTTTATAGTATTTATTCCCTCCTGTTGATCTATTGCTATCTGTGTTGCGTTGCTCTAGTTTTCGTACCCGTGATATCCCTTGCAGCCTTATATTGCCTTGGACACATCCTATTACCTGTTGTTTGGTAGATAGTTGGACTTGCGCGTCGTAGACGCTTGCTCAAGTGCTGTTGCGTGTCGTCCAGTACCACAGTTGTTGGAGTATTGCCGCATGTTTGATGTTGGAGATGACCATGGCTTTACTTATCGTTCACTTTAATTACTGTTTAACAACTAAAATTGAAGTAGGTAAGCAGAGGCACATGTGGGAAATAGATGTTATTTGGTTGTTAACCATCCACTTGTGTCCCGTAGGACCCCGAGTACTTGATACCTGTTCCTTGAATATTCGCGCTATCCACATCCGGGAGGATTATGGGACCCCCCTGAGCCAGAGCTTGATTCATTCTTATTTCTTGGGGCCACAAACTAGTTTGAGGATTTATTTACTATCCTGTACTTATGCCATGCTTTACTGCTTTATTTACGATTGTGCGAGGAGCACCTGCTTAGGTAAGCGGAGTGTTTTCGCGGTATCGACAAGCCCAGCTTTTGGGTTCCCATCGTTCTGACCATTGGCGCAAACCTTGAGTCCGTCTGAGTCCTATCTTCGCTATGGTGTACTCAATGGGGTGGCCCCCTGAAATATTTCTGAATCCTGTGATTGCTTTGTCGTGAAGGCCTCGTTGGGTTTTGATTTGGTTTTTCCGAGGTTGATCGAGTGTGTGTTGCTATTTGTGCACCCCTGCAGGGTAAAACTTTCTGAAAGCCGTGTCCGCGGTTATGGACGACTTGGAGCACAGTATCTCGATCATAGACAACTATAACTAAAGTAGTGCTATAAATATGACTTTATAATGACTAGTAATCAGCCTCACTATAATGGAATGGCTAAATAAAATTGCCAACAATTGCTTGTTTGGGTTGTCGCTTGCTACCATTGTACCTGAATAGTAAGTATTGCAACTATAACGGAATGGCTAAATAAAAGTACCAACAACTGCTGGGTTTGGGATATCTCATGCTAATTGTATTTGACTAGTAAGTGTTGCAACTACAACGGAATGGTTAACTAAAATTGCCCACTGCTTATTATATCAGGATGATTATCTATATTTGACTAGTAATTGCTGCAACGATAACTGAATAAGTAAAACTGCCAACTATGTGAGTTCCTCGGTTTACTTCCTCGTTTGGTCTCGAGGGGGAAACACCAGGATGGGTTTGTTTGATGGTAGTATCAGGATGGTTCCGAATAGGTCTTTCTTACCCCTCTCTGATAGCCGCCAGTTGTATCGAGTCTCTATAGGTTGATTAGTGCATGCTGCGCTGCCGCTCAGTCCACCATACCTATGTAGGCAAGGACCGCCGAATTCTATCCTCGTCGTGTCCGCCTCGATCGACCGCTCTCTTTTTCCTTTGCCTTCGTCGGCACCCCTTTGTTTAAGCAGGTTTTGAGATCGACGTCGTTAGTGGTTACCCTTCCGCTTGGCACAGGTGGTTATGGACGCCATTGGTTATTCTTCGTGGCTCTTATCCCCATTTGCATCTTGTCCGTAGTCGGACGCTCTATCGCTTTCAAGGTGATTTGGATCTTTGTTCAGAATCTGTATTCTTGACTCATGGAGTCGTGTTGTATATATATCTGCCTGTGGGTCCCATCGAGGACTGTTGTGTAATGTTATTACTGCTTTTCCACCCGCGCAAGTGCTGGTGGCACCTTTGAATCGCTTTCGCGGGTTTGGCGAAGCGGAAACTTGCATAGGGCCGATTCTGAGGGTGTTACAGAGTGGTATCGAGCTCGCAGCTATGATACCACAAGTCCAGCCTGTAGGATAACCTAGCTAACGGCCGAAGTAGAGTGTCAAAACTATTTTGCAAAAATCGGTTGGATAGTTCTGATTAGGTCTGATTTTACTCCTTACTCCTCTGCTATTCTCTTCTCACCTCTGCGTGTTTTGAATCCGCTCTCTTCTCTCTCTTCGAGTCCAGGATTTCTCGTGGTTGGGTTCCGTCGTACCTTTAGGGTTTCGCTTCCTCCTTTGGTAGCGGTGATGCTACATCTGGTCTTCATGCTGTCTGAGGAATCCGTCTACTGTGGTACCATTCTTTGTTCCTTGTTTGTGCTTTCCGGTGTTTTCCGACGCGACGACATCATCTACGCTAGATCCGATGCAGAGTCTGCATCACTCCTTTGTTCTGCACCTCGATTGTCGAGATCTTCAGTCTAATTCCGAGAGTTGGTTGCATAATCCGCCTATTCGTGTGCCGAGTAATGGTTTGGGTGCGCGATGGACTGATCACCATCCTACTACTCTTATCATTCGCTCTTGCACATTGAATGGTGAATCCTTGCAGTTATACTCCTTCCGCGGAAGCTAGAGGTGGCTTTATTTGTTGATACCTCTACCTTCGACCTTTTGCTCCCGGAGTGTTCTCTCGACGATCACGGACAACGACCTCTTGTTAGTGGTGTCGCGAGGATCTACATGATGCGAGAAGATTCAGATCGCCGCCCTTCTTCTCGGTACCATGAGCGGATCTCGAGGGCGAGATCCATTGTTAGTGGTGTCGAATTGTGGCATCCCGCAAAACCACTACTAGAAAATCGCGTTGTTTGTGTGCATTGCATCGTCATCATCATGCATTTGTTTGTCTGAAACTATTTTTCAATAAGCCTATTTTTGTTTTATAAAAATACCCCTTCTCTTATTTTAAAACAAGTCTTATAATTATCTGTTAAATTATTTGCCTAAAAATTATTTTGCTAAAAAGATTTAAAACAAGACAACACCTTAAGTATTTTACAAACTAATAAAACCCAGACCCTAATCTATTCCTACCCAAATCTAGTCTACCCACCAATCCCCTCCCTCCACCTCACCTTTCCCTCCACCTCATCACATCCACCGCCACCTCACCAATCCACACCCCATCCCCCCCTCTCTCTCTCTCTCTCTCTCTTCCTCACAGCCAAACCCACCCCCACTTCCTCTCTCACCCCAGCCGCACCCACTTCACCCCCTCTCCCTTACACCCCGCCCCCACCTTCCCCTGGCCCCACCAAGAACAGACCCCCACGCTCGGTCAACCGCCCACCCCGACCCCGCTCCTCACCCACCATCTCACCCACTGCCACCGCGGGTCCCACCCGACCCCGCCTGGCCCACCACTCCCCCTGGCCGCCGCCCCCGGTCCCTCTCTCTCTCCCCTGGCGCCCCACGCAACCCCACCCCGACACGCCCTCCTTCTCCCTCCTCCGCCACCGCCTCGCCTCCGCCACGGCGACCACCTCCCCGCCGCCTGCCCCACCTGGCCGCCCGCCCCCGTTTACTCCGCGCCTCATCGCCACCGACCCCGCTGCCGAGCCGACCTCCCTCTCGCCGCCCTTCCTCGGCGACCACTGTGGCGCCGCCTCCTCCGCTGGCCGCCGAGCTCGCCCGCCATGGCGCCTCGCCTCGCCTCCCCTCAGACCGCTTCCACGCGAGGCCGCGGCTCCGCCAGACCTCCCGCCTTCCTCTCCCGGCCTTACTAGAGTCCGGCCTCTGCGCTGCCACTAAGCTTCCGTCGCCCTCCTCCGCGACTCAAGGCTCAGGCGCCATTGCCACCTCTCCCGCGCTGCCCTTCGCCACATCCCCGCTCCGGCCCTCCGCCTCCTTCCATCCGTCAGCGGGCGCCGCACAAGGCCGCCCGAGCCATCGGCGACTGCAGATCTCTCCGAGGCCTCCTTGTCCCCGCCTGCCCCGCCGCCTCGACATCGCCTCCGAGCACCGTGACGCGATGACCTCCGTCCCGTGTGTGCACGTCTTTGGTGGCGGCCCCATCCTGATCACCAAGTTCGTCTGCTGCCGTGAAGGACAACATGAGCTCGTCAAGTTGACTTCTGCTTGTGTCCACGATGGCTTTTGTTTTCCCGAAGTGATGTTGGGGTATGATGTTAGAGGTGCTCAAGCGCAATCTAGAGAACTATCGCAGACCCAAGTTAATCTCGGCAAGATCTTCGTCTCCACCCAAGTTGGAGACCGAACCCGCGGCATCCCAACTACTCCTTCCCGGACTCCAAGTTCACCGAGAACCCGGACCCCAAGGTCTTCATCCCGGTACGACAAGCACTTCGCCGCGGAACGCCAAGATCTTCACCCCGAACGCCAAGACCGATCCCGTCGAACCCTAAACCCTGAGACCAAACCCCGAACCCCGGAACCAAGTTCGCCGAACCCTAATGTGATTCCCTTTCCGAGACCCCTCATATTTTCGTAATATATAATATTGATCTTGTTGCATATTAAATGAACATCTTGCATGCATATTTGTCTGTGGTTTGGGGGCCCTATGCCGATTCACATAATTAAATATGGGGCCCATATGCGGGCAAATCTAGTCGTATATTGGTCCCATTTAAATCTGTGCATAGAACCGTTGTCATATCTTGCCTTGTTAAAACAACATTTAAATTGCGGGGTAGTTAAACAACTAGAACCATATATTTAATTGGCGGGACCCCCGGCTCCGCTTAATATTGCCTAATTGCACCGCACCTTTGCCATGCCATACATCATACATGCATCATGCCCGATCTTTTGCCGTAGTATTAAATATTGCATCCGGTGTTTCTTCTAGTATTTTGGTTCTTCGCGGATAAGGCCGTTGAGTTGATGCGAGTGTCGACCCGATCGTCGGTTGAGCCTTCGACAATGTTTTCAGGCGAGCATCTCCCCCTTTCTACCTATCTTACTTTTATAGTATTTATTCCCTCCTGTTGATCTATTGCTATCTGTGTTGCGTTGCTCTAGTTTTCGTACCCGTGATATCCCTTGCAGCCTTATATTGCCTTGGACACATCCTATTACCTGTTGTTTGGTAGATAGTTGGACTTGCGCGTCGTAGACGCTTGCTCAAGTGCGCTATGTGTCGCCCAAGCACAGCTTGTTGGAGTATTGCCGCATGTTTGATGTTGGAGATGACCATGGCTTTACTTATCGTTCACTTTAATTACTGTTTAACAACTAAAATTGAAGTAGGTAAGCAGAGGCACATGTGGGAAATAGATGTTATTTGGTTGTTAACCATCCACTTGTGTCCCGTAGGACCCCGAGTACTTGATACCTGTTCCTTGAATATTCGCGCTATCCACATCCGGGAGGATTATGGGACCCCCCTGAGCCAGAGCTTGATTCATTCTTATTTCTTGGGGCCACAAACTAGTTTGAGGATTTATTTACTATCCTGTACTTATGCCATGCTTTACTGCTTTATTTACGATTGTGCGAGGAGCACCTGTACTGTTTAGGTAAGCGGAGTGTTTTCGCGGTATCGACAAGCCCAGTTTTGGGTTCCCAGTCGTTTACAGCCACTGGCGCAAACCTTGAGTCCGTCTCGGAGTCAGCTATCTTCGTTGCGGGTGTACTCAATGGGGTGGCCCCCTGAAATATTTCTAAATCCTGTGATTGCTTTGTCGTGAAGACCTCGTTGGGTTTTGATTTGGTTTTTCTGAGGTTGATCGAGTGTGTGTTGCTATTTGTGCACCCCTGCAGGGTAAAACTTTCTGAAAGCCGTGTCCGCGGTTATGGACGACTTGGAGCACAGTATCTCGATCATAGACAACTATAACTAAAGTAGTGCTATAAATATGACTTTATAATGACTAGTAATCAGCCTCACTATAATGGAATGGCTAAATAAAATTGCCAACAATTGCTTGTTTGGGTTGTCGCTTGCTACCATTGTACCTGAATAGTAAGTATTGCAACTATAACGGAATGGCTAAATAAAAGTACCAACAAGCTCTGGGTTTGGGATATCTCATGCTAATTGTATTTGACTAGTAAGTGTTGCAACTACAACGGAATGGTTAACTAAAATTGCCTTGCTTATTATATCGGATGATTATCTATATTTGACTAGTAATTGCTGCAATGATAATCGAATAAATAAAACTGCTAACTGTGTGAGTTCCTCGGTTGACTTCCTCGTTTGGTCTCGAGGGGGAAACACCAGGATGGGTTTGATTGATGGTAGTATCAGTATGGTTCCGAATAGGTCTTTCTTACCCTCTCTGATAGCCGCCGGTTGTATCGAGTCTCTATAGGATGTTTAGTGCATCTCACCGCTCGATCCACCATACCTATGTAGGCAAGGACCCGAATTCTATCCTCGCGTGTCTTGGCCTCGATGACCGCTCTCTTTTTCCTTTGCCCTTCGGCACCCCTTTTGTTTAAGGGTTTTGAGATCGACGTCGTTAGCGTGGTTACCCTTCCGCTTGGCTCAGGCAGGTTATGGACGCCATTGGTTATTCTTCGTGGCTCTTATCCCCATTTGCATCTTGTCCGTAGCTGGACGCTCTATCGCTTTTCAAGGTGATTTGGATCTTTGTTCAGAATCGTATTCTTGACTCATGGAGTCGTGTTGTATATATATCTGCATGGGTCCCATCGAGGACTGTTGTGTAATGTTATTACTTCGTTTTCCACCCGCACGCAAGTGCCTGGTGGGCACCTTTGAATCGTTTCTATGCGGGTTTGGCGGGAAGCGCTGAAACTTGCATAGGGCCGATTCTGAGGGTGTTACAGAACTCCACGCGGGCCGCTAGCAGCACAAAGGGGAGTCTCTCCCACCTCGATGACTCGGTGCGGGTAGACGCAAGCACTACTAGGAAACTAGATATAGATAGATAGACTTTCTGTGGCGCATGGTTCTGACCATGCGCCACAAAAGTTGTCCAGTGGCGCATTTCAAAAAATGCGTCATAGAAGTCTTCACACTTCTGTGGCGCATATAGGAAAATGCGCCACATAAGTTCCAACTTCTGTGGCGCATATGTCCACATGCGCCACAGAAACTCCAACTTCTATGTCGCATATGGACATATGCGCCACAGAAAGCTCGGGTGGACCTACCATGGCATCTCGTTGACTGTACTCTGACCAACATTCTATGGCGCATATGACCATATGCGCCATAGAAGGGTTCATATTCTGTGGCGCATATAGAGGTATGCGCCACAGAAGTTGGAGTAGGAAAAAAAGATTCCACCCCTAGGGGATCGCCTTTTTAGCCTTGTAAAAAATAATAGAAAATGAAAAACACTTCAAAAAAAAATCCTTTCACATAGTGATAGGTAATGTGGTCTAGTTTGTAGGAAAATTAACAAACATGCATTTGGACTTTTTATGCAAAAAAAGTTTATGCCACGGTAAAACGGCCATAACTTTTGCATACGATGTCGGGAAAATACGTATAATATACCAAAATGACAAGAACGAGATTTCGCATCCGCTCGCAACGACCTTTGGTCGTTTAGCGATTATTTCCATTTTCAAAATTCGAAAAGAGTAAAAAGTTATGGCCAAAAGATCGTTTTTTCTCTGCAAAAAAGGAGGACAAACTTCTGTGGCGCATTTCTTCCATATGCGCCACAGAAGTCTTGGCCAAAATTCGAAATTTGAATCCCGCCCCTTCTCCCTCTCTTATACTCTTCCACTCCTCCACCCTTCCCCTCCTCACCTTCTTCTCTTATTCTCCTCACCTTCTTCTCTTATTCTCCTCACCTTCTCCTTCTCCTCCTCCTCCTCCATCCCGGTGAGATCCTCCTCCACCCCGGTGAGCTTCTCCTCCTCCTCCTCCTCCTCCACCACCACCCCGGTGAGCTCCTCCCTCCTCCACTCCGGTGAGCTCCTCCCTCCTCCATCCTGGTGAGCTCCTCCTCCTCCTCCACCCCGACGAGCTCCTCCTCCTCCTCCTCCTCCTCCCACCTTCCTTCTCCTCCACCCTGACGAGATCCTCCTCCTCCCACCTTCCTTCTCCTCCACCCCGACGAGCTCCTCCTCCTCCCACCTTCCTTCTCCTCCACCCTTGCGAGCTCCTCCTCCGGCGACCTTCTCCTCCTCCACCTCCTCCTCCTCCTCCGGTGGCCTCCTCCTCTCCTCCACCGGCGACCTCCGCCTCCTCCACCAGCGACCTCCTTCTCTCCTCCATCGACGACCCCCATCTCTGGCGAGCACCACCTCTGGCCAAATTCTGGCCATTTTTTTTTGAAATTTGAAAAAAACTTCTGTGGCGCATATTGGCAAAATGCGCCACAGAAGTTTGAGATCTGGTTCGGTACTTCTGTGGCGCATTTTGGCAATATGCGCCACAGAAGTTTTTCAGACTTCTGTGGCGCATTTCAATATGCACCACAAAACTGCACTTTAGTGGCGAGATAACAGTGGTGTATCCCATATGCGCCATAGAAGTCCCAAAATGATGCGCCACTGATAGGCCTTTTCCTAGTAGTGAGGAAGTATCGACGCCGACGTAGACCTTGTGAGCGCCCAGGTTGATGAAGATGCCATTGCGCGGGGGTGCTTTCGTCCTAAAGCTGCCAGCGTTATCGCTGACATAGTCCCAGATATCAAATCTCTGGACTAAGCTAGAAACAACCCGCTCGCCGGTGTGGATGAAGTTTCCCGTCTGGATCTTGACTCCAGCTAGCACCGCTGCTGGCCCCACGGTGGGCGCCAACTGTCGTGGTGGTGGCACGGCAGATGCCATGGGTAGGCTAAAGTATGGGGCCAATGGATGCTAGAGGGATCCGGTGAGGGGAGATGTAGTGATTACTACACTCAACTAACTAACAAGTAAATCTTTATTCCTCCTCTCAAGAGTTACAAGTGCTCCTAGAGATGTACCATGGAGAAGAAGAAAACTACTACCCGAGCCCTTCGGTCTCAAATGAATCGATCCCCCTCTCAGGATCATGCCCCCACCCTTATAAAGGGGTTCCTTGGTTCCTTATAGGGCTGACGTGGCAAGCATATTCTTGGAATATGCTTGTCCCAAAGTGGTAACTCGGCGGACTCCTTTCCGTGTCCCCCTTCTATCGGCGGCAAGGACCCAAAGACCCTCACATGTGTGCCTCGGGCTTCCTCGCTATCACCTCCGTGACGCTTGTCTGCCCCTCTACAGCTCTGCTCTTTGTCCTTAGCGCTTGGCCCTGTATATATTCCTCCTAGAACACAACTAGGGTTTGACTATAGGCTCCTCCTTCTCCTGCAAGTTTCACGTTACTTGGCCTCATCTCGCATAACTCGGCTTGGCTTTCACCTACATACAAGTCAATCAACCTTATTCGACTGACTTAGCTTATACGTCGGCTGAGTAATGTGTTACTCACTCTATATTTGCCAAGCCTGAGCTTACCTCGGTAGGATCTCGCATGATCGGCCGACTCAGTTAGTAATTCGGATTAAGGTAATGGAGACTCCTTTCTTCTTTCCACTATCTTGACCCTATCCGGGGTCACCCCCCCAACAGGGATCAACAAGCATGACGTCCATGAGTGTAATGTCGTGGGCAACCACAACCTTGCCAAGACCCATTACCTTAAACTTAGACTTGTCGGCATATGTCACGGATATTTGATCATCATTTGGTCTCAACTCCTTGACAATAGATGTGCTTCCGGTCATATGACTTGTGCATCCACTATCAAGCACCCACTTTGACCCTCCGGAAGCATAGGTCTACAAAAGATCAAGCTAGTTTTTAGGTACCCATTTTTCAATGGGTCCTCTTTTGTTAGAAACAAGGGTCTTGGGAACCCAAATAGACCAAGCAATATACTCATCCAATGGGCCAACATATTTTGCATACACATCACCATAATAATCACGCATTAAAATCATCATGAGACATAGTTTTGCCACTTGTGGTCTTACTTCCCACAATGGCCTTGTCTTTTTCTTGTGCGTGCTTGGCCTTCTTATTCTTGTTCTTCTTCTTGGATTTGGAGACAAAGCCAATGCCCCCTTTCTCACCATTTGACCTTTGCTTACTCAATAGGTCATCAGTGGACTTATTTCCTTTTGGAGAGGTGGCCTTGGCTAGCTCCCCCTTCAACCTAGCATTTTTTTCAAGAATATTTGTACTACTAGAAGGAATAAAATTACTAGGTGAAGGAATATTGATCAATTGAGTTTGAAGCTTTTCGTGGGACTTTGTGAGTGACAAGAGTTCACTCTCCAAGGCCTTGTGATCCTTGTCAAGCAACCTAAAGTACTCGGCAAGTTTGTCATGAACAACACCAAACTCAATCTTATCCCTTTTAACCCTTTTATATTTAGCAATAGCATGGTCTCGTTCCTTAACGAGTCTATTAACAATTATGTCATTAGCCCCATCAATACCTTCAAGTTTTAGTTCAAGGGACATCCTAGTCTCTTGTTCTTCTTCTAGAGCAGTATTTAGGGCTTCTACCTCAATCATGTGTTCTCTCCCTAGTTTACATATCTCATCAAGAAGCTCTTGTGTGTGAGAAAGTTGACCTAAGAGATCCACAAAGTGTCACTTGTGTTCCCCTTGCAAGTTATTCATGAACTCATCAAAAGCAATTATTTCCTTTTTGACCTCTAGAGACATCTCATCATCAATTTCATCATTAATCAAGGGGGAGGGGTGTGATGATGATACCTACGTTTTTCTTGCCATAAGGCAAGTGACGTTCTTGTTGGAGATATTGTCATTTGGAGAGTCGAAGAGGGAGAATGTGGGAGTAGAAGTAGTGGCAAGAGCAGCAACACCACTTGATGTTTCCTCTTCATCATCTTCATTGTAGGAGGAGAATTCTTCTTGAGTGATCAATACAATTTCACCCGACTTCTTGTTGATGGAATTCTTCTTGATGAAGGGTTTATTGTAAGGAGCTTTGGAAGTTTTCTTCAACACAAGTTTACCCCCATGATCTTCTCTCTTCTCATAGGGACACCCCGCCACAAAGTGATAGCGGTCACCACAATTGAAGCAAGTTCTCAATTTAGTGACATTGTATGTTCTTCCATTTGGGTTGCTTCTTCGTTGCATTTCCATCTTGGCCTTGGCGGGGTCTTTCCAAAAATTCTTTGCATAGAAGGCCATATATTCACCATGGGTAATCTTGACATCATTGGGATGAATCATGGATAAGCCTTCATCACTATCATCTTCATCCACATGCTCCACAACTTTGGCCTTTAATGCAAGGTTGACACCATTGCTCATTCCAAGGGATCGAGCATGGGCATCTTTGGCATTCTTGGCGGCAACCTTGAAAGAGGCCATCTCTTGCATAACTTCATTGGAGGTCATGAGGTGGTAGTTGTGTCTTCCTTGTAGGCTCTTCAAGTCGGTGGGCTCAAAGGGCATGAGTGCACTCACATATTTCCTTTTTATCCAAGCATCATCCACGTGTGAGGCACCCACATTTCTAAAGGCGGTGGCAGTGGACTTGAGCCTATGATACATGTCTTCATGATCTCCACCGTCCTTCATATAGAAGCCTTCCGCTTCATTTCTTAGTGCATCATATCGGTTCCTTCTCATGCTCTCATTTCCAACATATAACTCCGTGAGAGCATCCCAAGCTTCCTTTGTACCCAATCCTAAACCTTGTACCTAATCCTTTGTACCCAATCCTTGTTGAATCATGTGCAAAGCGGTGGCATTGAGTTGACTATTTACAACTTCTCTTCTAGTCAAGTTGGTTGGATCCCCAATGTGGAGTCCTTATTCAATGATGTTCCATAACTCAATACAAGAGCTGCGCACATGAGATTTCATTAGTGATTGCCATCGAGCAAAAGTAGTTGCAGGAAGCTTTGGTGTATCTCCTCTATTGTTTATATGAGGGTGATGAATTGGGGGTCGGGAGAGTACCATCCTTGAGACTCATGGTTCTCTCCCTTCCCACCATCCCTTTTTGTGGAAGAAATAGTGTTGTTGGGATTACCCCCACCTCCATAACCCTAGGTGATGCCGGGGCATTCACTTTGGGTAATGAAGGTGGTTCCTCTTGAGGAGAAGGTGATGATGAGGCAGGTTTATCTTTAACAAGTTGCTCAAGTAACTTTTGCAATTATTTGATCTCGTTGCCCAGGGTGGAGCTCAATCTTGTTTCCAAGATATTGAGATCCTCCATGGTCACCGTGTGACCGGACTCACCATCATCTTATCCTACACGGCTACCCATATACTCTTAGGCGGTAAAACCCGAATAAAGAGCCGAGGCTCTGACACCAATTGAAAGGATCGTATGGGCACCTAGAGGGGGGGGGGGGTGAATAGGTGATACTTCAAATTTTACTCTTTTTCAAATTAGGGTTTGACGAGAAAGGTAAATTCTCTAGATTATGCAATTAAGGTGAATTTACCTATATGTCAAACTAGCACATACACTAAGCAAGAACAAGTAAAGTAAAGTGCGGTTAAGGATAGAAGTAACCAAAGTGGAGCACGAGGAGACGCAAGGGTTTGTTTCCCGTAGTTCCTTCCTTTTAAGGGGAAGTACGTCTACGTTTGGGGAGGGGGTGGTTTCAAACCACCAACGCCACGAGAGGCCTCCCTTGTTCTCCGATGAACCTCTCCCCAAAGGGTTCAATTCACCTCTTCCACTATATCGACAAACTTCGAGGTGGAAGCCGGCACCTTTACAACAAGTTCGAGGCACATATCTACAACTTAATTGGAGGCTCCTAAATACAAGCAAGCTGTCAAACAATCAAAGACAAGCTTGTAAGAACCAAATCAAAAGCTAGGGTTTGCAAAGAAACACTAAAGCATGGGGGCCCTCAAGTGAATGAGGGGGAAATGAAGATCTCTCTTGGTGAAGCTGTAGATCAAGGCCTCCTCCTCCGATTCTCCAAAGATCAATGACTTTGGACGGTTGGATGTAGAAATCTTGTTGATTTGGTGGGTCAAATGGGGATGGTGTTCTTGAGTGGGTCGAGCAGTTGGAGGAAGGGGATAAGGTCCTCTATTTATAAGCAACCCCTCCACTGAACCGTTTTCTGACCATTGGAGGATCTGCTAGACCGAAGACTCCAGTGTGCAGACCGGAGACTCTGGTCTACACTGGAGACTCCGGCCAGTCTCCGGACCAGCCTCCAGACCACTATACAGAATGTTCCAGCGCCCCTAGGAAAGACACCTCCGGAGAATCTTCAAAGTTTCCGGACCAAGTGGACCGGAGACTCCGGTCTGAGGCTTGGACCGGAGACTCCGGTCAGTCTCTGGACCACTATATAGATTGTCCCAAGCAGATTTCTGGAGCTCCCTCTAGAGATTCCTGGGGAAACTCCAGACCACACCGGACACTCCGGTCCACTCATACCGGAGACTCCGGTCAGGAGTTTCCAGGAACTTGCATATGAGGCAGAAATAATTTCGTACTTCAAGGGGCCTTTTCACTTCTCATTAAATCAACATATAGACATCAGCATACTATAAAATGTCGGGGATATGACCCAAGGTACCCTAGAATTAAGCTATAAAGAGACTCCTAAAATGAATAAGATGTTTAATGAAGAGGTAGGTAGAATAAAAACGCATACTAGGTGAAGAAATATAGGAAAGAACAAATAAAAAGGACAAGGAGCGTTCCTGGCCAAATCAGCTATAACTCGGCCCAGTCCTCATATTTGCTGGACAGAAACAATGTTAAACGTGACGAACTATTAATATAACAGCCGAATAAAGGAAAAAAGGATAGCTAGTGCGGTGACCCAACATACCACTTCATGATGTAGTACACTATAGTCGTTGACATAACACCAATGAAACACCATTCACTAGTATTACATCCCTCAGAGTGATACAACAGAAACACAGCTGGTCCAAGACATGACTATAGGTTACAACTCAACTCTTTACACAAGATCTAGAGAACACTCTAGGTTAAAGAGAGAGAAGAAACTTATTACCAAGAAGAATCAGAAATAAACAAATCAAAAACTATCATACTAATAAGACTAGTATTTTAACTAATGGTCTGGCATTGCTGCTATTGCAATATGCTATAGAAATAGGTTCTATGGCTAGAGATTATATTTCTATCTAATCAGTAACTTTGTCTTCACTTAAGTTGATGTATATGTTGACTTTCTTGACTTCATTGAAGAGCTTTAGCCTTTGATGATGATTCCTGGAGTATGACTTGATGTAGACGTCGTCTGTACTGGCTTTAGAACCTAGCAAGGGTTAAGAAGATACGTTGAGTACGAGCGTACTCAGCAAGTTCACTAGAAAAGGAGTCTTTGATGCACTATATCTACAGCCATAGACCATAGGTCGTAGGCAATGCAGGTTTTCATAAAAAATTCTTCAAAGGATCTTAGTTTTGTTGCACATTCGAGCGGCCAACCCGTTCATACTTCCTTGGTATGAGGCCCAGACTAAGATCCAAGCCAATCACTGCCCTCTCCGCGACCCCATATGTCTGCACGATCCTTCGAGGCCGGCTCACCTCCGTTAAGCCCCCTTTCGGGCAGGCTAAAACCCTAATGAGTTCCCGAAGACTCTATGACCCGGTGATGCCGGGCAAGTACCCTTTTAATGGACTATACCCCTAAACACCATTCATAGATAATCTAGACACCAAAAGTGTGGGGCGTAAGGGTGCCCACCCATATGTTGGATCCGCACAAGGAATCACAACGTCATGTTAAGGTCGTCTTGCCTCCATACGAGAGGAAGAGGATACAACTGACTTCTCCATCCCATTCCAAATCGCATGGTTAACGCGTGATATACGGCGCAAGAATCACTGGCGACATTGGTTGTTAAGTCCTATGTAATATGTTCCTTTACCACCAGAACTTTCATAGTAGGTTATTACCTCATGGTAAACAACCTATAATCATATTATTATGAAAATAGTGTTTTCTGACCTTTTTTAAATGCAGGTGATGATAACACTGAATTTGCAAAATACTTTACAGAAAATAATCAAAGGACATGAGAAAGTGTGAACTTGCCTTTTGTGATTGCAAGATTATGCACTCACGGTCTTCGAGACAATATAAGATCCAATATCTGAAATCAGCATCATTGGTCCGGTAAGGACTAATGTTTAAAGAAGCAAGATGCTATTATGCATAAGTAATGTAATGCAATTTTGTAAACTCGAATCCCGGGGATAACATTGATCTAGGTTTTGAATGCTAGGAATGGTTTCTTTAGAATGTGTTGCCCTTTTAGATAAGTTCCATATTTGTGCTTCTTATTAAGGCTTGTGATTGCGTGTGAAACAACATGTAATTATAATATCATAAAACAATGAGATACACACAAATGTGAAGTGCTACTCAAGATTGCTTATACTATAATTGTTCATCTTCAATTTTTTTACTTTACAAGTAATGTCACTTATAAAGAACTTAGGTGTTATCAATCCTAAGTATACACATAAAGTATAAAGTAATGTGATTACAATTAATTGTCATATATTGAATGAAGTGGCAAAACAAATAAATTTTGAAGAAAAGATTTCTTTATTAAGGTTTAAACAATCCTTGTGGTTAATCAGAGGTGGTCGATGTTGTTTGTGCTTCCTGGAATAGTTTGGATTTGAGATGCTTTATAACTTAATTATGACATACCAAAGTTAACTATAAAACACATACTAAAGTTTTTATTTTAATATTTAAAGTCTTGTAGACTAAAGTTAACTTTAAAGACATAGATAGACTTAGGTGTATTACTTATGATACTTGTATCTTGTTTAGTTTATTTTATTTCATTAAAGTTATTTAAGAATGACATTATTTTTATTTGAGTAGTGGTTTCTTAACATTATAAATGTTTAATAGGATTTATCTCCTTATAAGGGTGTGGTTATGGTTTGTGAATAAGTAAACATATTTATTTCTACTTATGAATTATCACTGGATTTAGTCCATTATAAAGTTGTGAGTGAAACAATGGTAAAAGATTTTATTTGGTTAAAATATCATTCTTGCAGATTTTATATTTGTTAAAGATCCTTTTTAGAAAATAAACTACACATATGGTTAAAGGATAATAAGATATGATTTTTGTAAGATTTATTACTTTATAAATACTTAATAAATAACAATTATTTAATTAAGTGAAATAATAATGGATGATTATAGTTTTAAAGTATTGTTTGCATTTTTCTAAGATTTTTGGTGTTTTATTTATACTTTTAATATTTATCAACATTAAAATATGAATTTTCAAAGTGTCAATACTTATGAAATTTTTATTAAATAATAATTATTTAAATTGTTGACATAATAATGCTGGATAATAGTTTAACGTGATAGATTTTATTTTTCTAAAAAAATTCATATATTACACATATTTTTCTGAATTATAAAACAAAAGTTATTAAATTTACAATATTTAATCATTTTGTTATATTTCAGGAAATATTTAGATTTGATATTATAATGTTTTATCTAATTCCTAAACAGAAAAGATGTTTTGTACCTAGGCTAAACCTACCCACGGTCACTGACCAGTGGGCCAGTGACCACGTCACATTCCACGCGAGCAGTGGACTAAGTCCAACACGCTGACGTGGCTGGGATGATGCAGTCATGAAGTCATAGTGATGTCATACAAAGAAGAACACCACAGATCGATGATTGATCCTCCGATTCAGTGCACACGCGGGGCTGCGGTTGTGTTTATCGAAAAGAGGGCATCGCTAGGATCCCTATAGTGGCGGCGCCGCTCTATTTTGGTCGTCGGAGTAGCTTTAACGATGATGAACGGTGGCGACGATGGCAGATAAACGATGGACGCACAATACTGGAAGCAATCGAGGAAATAGAGAGTACTATCGTGCTTAGAATCTTACCAGGAAGCTCGTGGAGGTGTTGGTGAGTCGAGACTTGGCCGGAATCGATGGCAACAACGGTCGCCGGTGTCGGAGATGGAAGTTTCGATTCGGACGATTGGAGGCTTGAGGACAAGCGTGGCTTAGCTAGAAGGAACGAGGGGACCGTGACGGTCATGCCAGTGTCCTCGACGGAGCTTAGGGCGACCCGAAACGACGAGGACGACAACCTCCGGCGAGCTAGGGTTCCGTGTCCCGTGCGCGAAAGAGATATAGAGAACAAGAGGGATTGATATGGGTACAAATGGATAGAGGAGGACGTGGCCGTTCTTATCCCCCTCCTCACCGGTGGCGGCGCGCATCGTAGCGTGTCGGAGATCGATGACGACGCATGACGCCGCTCACGGCGAGGAAGACGACGAGAAACAGAGGTCAAGCGGTGCAGACTCGGTGGTCGCGGGCCGCAGTGGGCTGCAGTCTGGTGCACGTGAGCGACGAGTAAGTGAGAGCGGGTATGGGCCATGGGCCAGGAGTTGATTCCTCTTTTTTTTCTGTTTGTTTTTCCTTTTGATTTCTATTATCTGTTTACTTTTCTAACCTTTTTATTTAAGCAATAATTTTGACTTATCTTTATGGAATTCCTTTGATAATACTTGCAGCAATGATAAATGGCATTTAAAATCATTCTGTGAGTTTTTTATATAGTGCTATAATTACTTTATTTACTTTATATATATATACTTTTCCTATTATTATTTGTAAGGGCTTTTGATATGCATTTAATTGAGCTACTATCCATAAACTTATTATGGAATGCATTACTATTAACTCGTGAGATTTGATTCTCATTAACTCATAATATTAAGGAAATTTTTATATGGTGATCCTTTATTATTATTTGATGTATAATATCATACGGATTTAACACGGTTAATATTACGCCCATGAATCTAGGGAATAACAAGGTATATATATATTTTAGTATAACTAACAAAAGAGTTAGGGTTTGAATTGTAAATGCTTACCCTAGGGTTTAGGGTTCTTAATTTACTTATATTCTTTTGTTGATGTGAATAAAGATTAATGACTAAACATATTGTCTTTATGGTTGTGATCTTTAATGATATCACCCTTTAAAACAGAAATTTATTTTCTGGAATGTCTTATGGAAAAGAATTGATAAATATAACTCCTAGCACATATGGGTATGATAATTGGAAATGAGAAAGATGTGCTTAAGTGATTTGCTATAGGAAAATATTCCTATAAGCCATTGTAGAAATAAGATGATAGATCAATCATAGAAAGTGGATATTATGTTTGGTTGTAGATTTAGGGTTTGAGGTTTACCAAGAACTCCTACCTTCCATATTTTATAATTCTTGACTTCTACTTAAAGAATTCCTTTCCTAGATATACTACTTCTTCCTATCCATCATCATGTGTTAACATGATGAGCTTTACTTAACAGGAATCTTCTTATCCACTTTTTATTCTTCTAAATCTATTTATAAATGTAATGAGATTGACACTAAAGCTTTCATAATCTTTTCATAACCATACTTGGTTATATCAACTACTCTACTGCTGATAACCTCCAATCCAACAAGTAGTTACCTTTAACTCCATTCATACTCTTCCTTAATCATCCACCACTAATATTACTCGATATATATTTCAAATTCTACTCTCTTCAAGATCTTGTAATCCTTTAAGAGGAATAACACTACTTCAATAACTCCATGCTACTCTAGCCTTAGCTCAATCATATTATCTTATATTAATTGACTCCAATATCTTATAGTCAAACTTACATTATATCATGGTGACTTGCCATGGCTACTCTAGAATAATATATCTATACTAGGTTTCAATCATGTTTTACCCACCAATGTCACTTATACATGATATAAGCATTCAATCTTGGTGAGTAAGGCATGATCATTATAATCCTTTGATCCTTTATGGTTTAGGTTTCCAGTTGGCTAATCAAGGTCTCATCCATACAACATTACAGTTGTATTATAATTATCTTCTGTTTATCTCTATTGGACTAAGAGATATCATTCATTGACTATACCTACTTGATCCAATAGGATTACTCCTGGTAACTACCTTCAATACTCATCCTTGTAACCTTTATCTCAGATACTCTTCTATTCATTCAGGAGTGAATTAACTCCATCAATTATCACATTGATCCTATTCTCTTCCATCACCCCCATCCTATAGATGATATTTAAATCCAGCATTACTATTTACCCCTTTTTACTTATTTCTTTATAGGCCTTAAGTAAATGCTATGATATGGTCAAGAGTTAATAGATCAAGAATTCATAGGTTAAGAATTGGTGAATCAATAGTTGATTACTCAACATTGATGAACAACAGATATTAGAATAAGATTCAATAGAGATGATAATGATTGATATGGAAAGAAAGATATGTGGTGAATGGTCTTGAATTTCTTTCCTTCGTACTCCATATAACTAAAGAGTTAGGATTAAGTATTACCATGATTCACATGGTAGAATTGGATAAGAATAAGATAGGTCAGGATTAGTTATTACATTCTTGTTACTTAAATTATATTCATAGCTTGGTATTCATGAGTTATTGTAATGAATACTATGATATGATCACCTAAGGATCAAATATAAATCATTAAGCAATGTATTAGGGTTTATTTTTTTACAGTTGATATACCCTTAGATCAAATCATGTTTACCCAAAAATAAGGTTTTAACAAAGGTCATATCGAAACTTATCGTAGTCAACTTGATGATCTACTTCAATTCCATCAAGTTGAGAGAAGCTTCAATCACTTTGACAAGTTTTGTTCAAAAGCATGAAAATTATTCAGATTTTCTATGCATGAATGCAATGCACACATCTGTGTTCAGCTTATTTCTAAGCTCTAATGCTGGGATGTTACAGACTCCCCCCTTAAAATAAACTTCGTCCCTGAAGTTCGTAAACTCTCACGTTTCGGAGTAAGGAATTGGCTTGTGTTGGTTACGGCATTTCTCAACTCCATGGTAACCTCAAATGGAAATAATTGTATTATTCCATATCCAGATCCTTTCCTTGAATTCTCACCATACTTGGCAATCTTTAACTTGTTGTCTTTAACACTCCAAAGTTTCTCCTACTATCCTTCTTTAGGGATATGTCCTTATTATAAACTGTATTAGTTGCACTGGTGATCCTTCCAAGATTGGATTTGAACTCATTTAGTCCATACCCATTGGAATTTCTTGTTCCTTTATACTTGTCCAATTGGATGTGCCTTGTTCCCTCTTAAGTATCATTTAAGAGTTGTTTTTATTAGAATGAGTCTATTGGAATTAGTCTATTCTGCCACCTTCAAGCTTTTACCTTATCAAGCTTTTAGACAATCTTTTGTTATTACCTATAGTACTTCTTCAACTTCCATTTATTAATTACCTTAAGGTTTGTCACATCCCAAGATTTTCCAAATCTTGTAATGTGAAAAATAAATGAATAAAATAAAACTTTGATGATTTTCAGAGTAAGAAGAAACTTTTTGAAACCATTTGGAAACTTTCAAAACCTATTTGGATCAAATAAAATCCTAAAGGGATTTAAAAAGTTAAATAAACAATAAACTTCAAAATATAAAAAAATTACTATTTTGGATTCTTTTAAATAAAAGATTTGGTTTTCAAAAGAAAAGATAGATTTATAAATAAAGATTATTTTATAAAGCCAAATTAAACCTTGGCCAATATTTTGAAATAAAATGTTTTGTTTTGATAAAAATAGTAAAGGTTTATTTAAATAAAATAATAAGGATTTAATATCCAATTTTGTTTAAGTAAAGGCTTTTCCCATTTTAAAAAAACACTAAAACTTATTTATTTATTTTAAATAAATTTTCCAAGTATTTTATATTCTCAAATAAAACCTACTGAATGGTTTTGGTACTTTTTTGGATTTCAAATAAAGTTTTGAAAATAAATAAAACAAATCCTATTTGATTTAATAATTAGGGTCTATTGTATTTAATTATTAAAGGACCCTAAAATAAAAGGTTATTTTTTTAAACAAGTTTCCAAGTATTCTTTATTTCCAAATAAAACCTACTGATTTGGTTTTGAAAATAATTGGTATTGAAATGGAGATTTTATTAAATAAATCAAACCCTGTTTGATTAAATAACTAGAGGTCCATTTTATTTAATTAAAGAATGGATCCTAAAAAGAATAAATTTTTTATTTTATTTTGGGATTTGGTTTATGTTTGATAAACAGAACCAAAAAATCATTACAAGTGTGGTGATTGTTTGAATTGTTTGAATGTTTGAATAGTTGATTGAAATTCAAAAACAGAAATCTATTTGGAAAAAGAAAAAGGTTTCAGACAGAAAAAAAATATGGAAACGGACCTGACCCAACTGAGCCAGCCCAATAAGCCCACTCGCAGCCCAGTCTCCCTCCCCCGAAGCGTTTTCTTCCACTCACGATGTAACCCGAACAGACGCTGACCAGAGGACCCCACTTGAAACGTTCCTCCCTCACTGACGCCGGGCCCCATAGCCAGATCATCGTCGTCTTTACCCCCGATGAACTCGCCTCTGACTGTTTCCTCCGTGTCTTAAATCGAATCAATGCGAGTTATTATGCGAATTGAAATCCCCCGCGATCACGCTCGTTTAACCACCTCCCCCTCCCCTTCCTTTCCCCTCAGACACCGTAGCAGGAGAGCCCCCAGGCTGCCTCCAATTTCTTCTGCACCGCCGCCGTTTCCGACGAACAACCACGGCAATTCCGGCCAGCCCCCACCCCCCTTGCTCTTTGGCGCACCCAAGCTTTCTCCCCACCTCCAGGCGAACCTCCCCATAGCGCCAGCTTGCTTTATGACACCGCAACCTCGACTCTGTCCATGTCTCGAGCGCCACCGACGATAAGCCTAACTCCGGTGAGCCATAGCCTCGACCTGCGCCTTGCTCCTTGGTGAGTGTTTTCGTGAACCTTGAACTCGTGTGCATCTTCCGATGCGTTGTTTTCTCTCTTGCGCCCCGCCGCCTCGACAACATCTGTCGCGCCGAGGTGAAGCACAGCCCGTGAACGATTCAGACTACTCCGCGCCTCGTCGAACCAGCGACACCTTGAGCTTCCCCAGGCGTCTGCGAGCACGGTGAGCCACCCCACTCCTCCTCTAGCTCCCTGTATCACCGGAACCATCGCGAGCGAGCCGCTTGATCGCCACCGCAATGCCGCCATTCTTGGTCAAGCGGCTATGCGTCGTTGGATTGTCATCCAGTGGCTGAAATTAGATTAGGTCGAAGGGGTATGCATTGATCAGAGCCGCACAGATCCCTTTTAATCCAACGGTCTGCAGCACGTGATCCACACTGAACCGGTATGGACCAATAGAAACATTACACGTGCCCTGTAGTTGATTTAAAAGACAGAAAACTTCCTATTAGATGTCCATTTTGTAAATTCCATAACTTTTGATCCACACGTACAAAAATTACAAACTTTATATCAATGGAATCAGTGGAACAAGCCCTAGCCAACCATGACATTTGTTTAGTAAAAAGCTTCTGGAAAAATGGTTGTTTTTGCAGAAACATTTGTATGCTTGTTAAGGATGTGAAAATTGTTTAAAAATGAATTTGGGGATAAAATATTTTGCAATTAGATTTCTTTGAACCTACTGACCATAGGAAACACTTTGTGGATTCAAAAATGTATTTGGTGAAACAAAATAGTGATTCTTTGATTTAAAACCATTTCTAGTCAAATAGAAATGTGGTTTATTTATTAAAAAAAATGATTTTTGAAGAAAACCTTTGGAAAATGTTTTGTTTTAAACTCTCTGACCCCAAACACCAAGTTTTATGGTTTGAAAACTTATTTGGTGAACCCTATAGATTAATGCCTTAGTAAAAACATTTCTACACCACATAAAATGATACTTTGTTTTGAAAATGGTTTATAAAGTGAAACCTTTTGCAAATGACTTTGTCACTTTATAAAATGACCATTAGGTGTTTTCCAATGTCTATGATCCATTAGTAACCACTTTTTCAAACAAAACAAAGCTTGGCATGCTTGCATGCATTATCTTGGTTCTATGATTTTATGTGATGAAATGCTTGATTGGTAGATTGAGTTTGTGCCTTGCTTGATTGATTTGTAGTGACTTGAAGAGTGTGATTGTTTCAAGGACAATGAGTGAACCTATACTCTACCAAAAAGGCAAGTGATGCTTCATACTTTTTGTCCCATTACTTTCACTATGCATTAGTGATTCTTCTAAGTAAAACTTGCATGGAATTTTGCTAAGTATAAACCTTGCTATAGGAAAACTAGTAGATGAAACCTTAGTGGAAATCTTCCTAAGTTAAGATTCCTATTACTATCAAGCTTAGCCTAGCTAATAGAAAACAAGGGTGGAATATATATTCACACTATGGAAAATTTCTAAGTCTGAGGACTTATGTTTTTCTTAATAAAACAACTAAGTTAATGAATCACCTGGGTGGAATGGTAATTGCTTGGTGGATTTTGGTTGAGTGGTTCACAAGGCCCATGTCTATGGTTTACCTTGTGTATATCACTTGTGGATGGCCACCCAGGAACAAAGAGATTTGAGATGTCAAATGTTGAGAAGCTTCAAGTGCAGCCACTTGGCATTATGGGCTCTGCCTGGATCATATAGGTTGCAAGAACTTAGCCATATGGACAGTTGGTGGTAGAGTTTGATAGGTTGGAGCGCGTCCATTTTGGTCTAAGGAAGGCTTGAAAGATCTTGTCTTGGGAAACCAAGTCTTGTGGGGAAAGTGCACCACCTCTGCAGAGTGTAAAATCTAAGTACTTAGCCATGTCCCTGGTAAAGGACAATTTGAGCATCAAGACATGGAAGCAATTAAGAATCTCATCATTCAAATTTCTAAGTTAAAAACTTGTGGTTTGAACAAGGGTTAAAGGATCTTCAATCTTTGATTGAGAAAAATGATTTTGTCAAGCAAAAACTTAGTGTTTTCAAAATGATAAGGAAAATCTATTTTGAGCAATGCAAGCCTCAACTCCACTTAGCCAAATGCATATAGATGATAGACTCCACTATACTACCATAGTATCACTTGCCAATACAATTTCAAATGTATTGACCCTTGTGGCTGTAACTTGTTATGTTGCAGGTTTGATTGATTTAGTGAAGTGTATTGATTAGGATTACAAAGTCTACAACCAACATGTCTGCCTGTGGCACTTTGAAGATGAAGGACCCCATGCTATAGATATTCTGCTGCAATGTAATGTAATAGCCAAATGAGCTATGTAAGATGTAATAAAATTATGTTATTCCTGGTTATAAAGTTGTATTATCACCTTTGTTTCTTGATATTACATCTTAACTGTGGATGCTAGCTATTGATCCAGGGACTAGCATTGTAAACACAGGGGACTCTACCTTATTAAAGGTTGGGACCCTTACAAGGTTTGAGTGCTACTACCTTGAATTACACTTTGATCTTTCATCTAGACATACTTCTGAACATACTTTTATATTAATGGCTTCTTTTACCTTATGAAAATAAGGCTTGATGTTGTTGTAGGTTAGTCCTTCTTCTCCAACCTTTATTTAGAAAGTCAAATAATATTACTTTCATTTCTAATGTTTACTCTCCCCTTAGGGTTTACTAATAGTCTTCAGACGGTCTATATAGCATTTATTGGCTTTATAATTAGAATATTGGTCTCTATCCAGCTTATATTCTACATAGTTAGAGTTCTATGAAAGACTGTACGGTGTATCTACACAATCGTGGATATCCGAAGTGAATCTTTCATCATTAATAGTTTTACTTACTACTTGGTCATTTTCGCTTTGATAGATCTGACTTCACAAAGAGTCTTGAAAGACGATCGCTTAAATTTTATACTCATTTATGTCTTAATTAACTTAGGCCAAGTTTTATACTCTTTATGCAACCATTAAGATGATCTGGTTAACTATGTCAACCAACACCGGCTATGGACAAGATACCAACTGTGGATCAGAATACCAACTATGGATCAAATACCAGCGGCGGATCATCCTAGGTTGTAGATATTACCCTACAACTATACTCTTTGCATTCATTCATGATGCTTCCATGAACTTGGTACAATTACTTTATTAACTTCTTAGCAACATCACCAATTTTGGGTGAACTTTAAGTTTATTACCTATTTAGGGTGAAATTAATTTCATCACTCCTTGTTGCTCCTTATATTTCCTACACCAGACTTTCTTCTTATTACTGTTTAGTAATGATCTGAACTTGATCCATCCTTCAAATTGCATTGATACTTTCATGTAAATATTCATGTTGGTCTTTGGAACTCGTCAGTCCCTTACATGAATTCCCTTACTCTATCTAGGTCTATAACATCAAGTAGTAACTGGATGTTTGATACGTTGGAAACGTATCTATAATTTTTGATGCTCCATGCTTGTTTAGTATCTACTTTGCTTTACTTGTCTACACTTTGAGGTGCTTTTTACATGTTTTCTCGTACTAACCTATTAACAAGTTGCAACAGTGCCAGATGCATGTTTTCTGCTATTTTTGGTTTCAGAAAAGTTAGTAAAGAAATATTCTCGGAATTGGACAGGATGAACGCGAAAGTCAATAACTTTCCGTGGGGAATAAGAAGTCCAGAGGATAGACGGAGAAGTGGGCCAGGGAGGCAAAACCCCCCAGGCACGGGGTCAGGTGGACCCACGCCTGGGTAGGGTTTTCCTACCCTGGCCGCCTCCCGGACTCCCCACTTCGCCTATAAGAAGCCTCTGATACAGAAACTCTCGGTACCCGATCAGAAATCCACGAAACCGTCTGTAGCCGCCGCCACCATCGTCCCTAGATCGGGAGGGGATCTGAAGCTCTTCCCGACACCCTGCCGGAGGGGAGATCATCCCGGAGGCCTTCTCTCCGGTATGATTCGTGAGTAGTTCCACCTTGGACTATGGGTCCATGTAGTAGCTAGATGGTTGTATGTCCTCCTTTGTGCTTTCATGTATAGATCTTGTGAGCTCTCTTCATGATCAAGATCTAATCTATTTGTAATCATGCATGTTGTGTTTACGGGGATCCGATGGATATTGAGATTATTATGTTGGTTTGATTAATGGTTCTATATTTATGATTATATCATGTCTGTGTTGTTTGTGATCTTGCATGCTCTCTGTTGCTAGTGGTTATCTTGGCCAAGTAGTTGCTAGTGACTCCAAGAGGGAGTATTTATGCTCGATAGTGGGTTCATGCCTCTAGTTTCCAAGGGAAGTGATGTAAATCTCTTGATTGTAGATGTGTTGTTGCTACTAGGGAGAAAACAACGGTCCCTTATTCATGGAACATGTGGATTGTTTACCTTACACACTTTGCTTAAAGCAGTTGTCTGTTGCTTGCAACTTAATACTGGAGGGGGTTCAGATGATAACCTGAAGGTGGACTTCTAGTCATAGATGCAGTTGGATTACGGTCTATGTATACTGTTGTATTGCCCAATCAACTTCATAGGATCTTTATAGCTAGTAATTGCATTGTTATGCCTTGCTGAGTTCCTGTCAAATGCCCCGCTGTAATTTGTTTACCCTTCATGCCATGTTGTTTTTCTAAGGAGAGCACCTCTAGTGAACTATGGACCCCGGTACAATCTTTACCATTGATACATCTTCCACTGTTACTTGTTTACTTGCTGCAAACCATTACCTTCCACACCATACGTCTAATCCTTTGTTACAGCAAACCAGTGAGCTTGACAACCTCACTGATTCATTGGGGCAAAGTCTTGAGTTTGTGTTGTGCAGGTCTCCACGTTGCTTACAATACCTGTGTGACGTTTCTTTCCTCCTTCTGGTTCGATAACCTTAGTTTCTACTGAGGGAAATCTTGCTGTTGTACTCTTCATACCTTGCTCTTGGGGTTTCCAACGAAGCACTCTTCCTCCCTGTTGAGTGTAGCATTAAGTAATTTATGGCGCCGTTTCCGAGGAGGCTAAGGACGTCTTCACTAGGGGAGTCCTTCACTTCCTTTCTCTTTACTTTGTTTTTAGTTTGCTTTGTTTCTTTTGCTTGGTTTTGTTTGCCTCTTTTCAAAAAACCCAAAAAAATTAGTCTAGCTTGGTTTGCTTGTCTTATTCAAAAACACAAAAAAATTAGTTCTTTCTCTAGTTGCTGCCATGTCGGGGTCTGCCTTTATTTCCCCTATGGTAGAAATTTCCACTTTTAAGCAAAAAGGTGAAGACAGTTTTAAGTAAGCTTGGTCTAGAATCTCTGCTTTCCAGAGGGAAACTAAGCCTGAGGTAAGCCTCAGCTTGGTTATTGATAGTTTTTACCGCGGTATTACTCTTCGTTATAGATATGCTTTGGATGCTATGGCTGAGAAATATATTTTTCTTTGTACTGAGGATGAAGCCTTTGATGCCATAAAAAAGTTGATTGCAATTTATAATACACCTGGCAAGTCTGATTCCTCTTTCATAAATATTTTTTCCAGGTTGAACACTCTTGAGACTAATATTGCTGCCATGAAAAGTTGCTATCACACTCTTAGGGCTTACCATGATTATGTTCCTATAAATTCTGAGCCTTCAAATTGGTTTCCCACAATTAAAGTCTTAATAAACACTACACTTATTGATGCTCACTGTGATATCATGTCTGAATTTTGTCTCATGCCTAAAGATATTTTTGATTCCTTGAGTCTTTGGGGGCTTATTGAAGGAGGATAGTAAATCTCTCTTACCAACAATGCCACTATATTTACCATTGGAATAGCTGAAGGTGTGTTTATAAAAATCTCAGGGAAAATGGTGTCTACTGATTATCTTGTTATTGAATGTGTAGGCAAAGGACAGATCACACTTGGAAGATCTCTACTGAAACACCTTGGGGCAGTAATAGACATGGGAGAAGGCATCATGCACTTCACTCCCCCGGTAATCAATCATATCTTCCCTAAGGAGAAAAAGAAAGGTAAGAAAATGAGGAACAAGAGGGGTAATTCTTCATTTGAAAATACTTGATTTTTCTTGCTTCTTATTCCTAACTTAAAGGCGTTAAAGAAAAGTACTTGTTGGGAGATAACCCAAGAGTTTCCTTGAGTCTTGGAAGTTATTACTACTATAATGACCTCTTCTTATCCTTTTTGTTTGCATTTTGTGCCAAGAATAACCTCTAATGAGACGGAACTAAGATTTGGGGAATTGCTATCCCGAAATAGATTTCTGTCCTCCACCAAAAAAATTCGTGAGGAGGCTCTGTAACTTGGATTGTGATAAACATTTACGAATAAATCCCCCAGTATGTTGGCTAACTTTCGTTAGTTCAACACTTTTTTATTTGAGCAACAGAAGATGTTCTAAAAAATTCGTTTCTACCTGCTGGTCTGTTTTGACATATTTCTGTCATTATTTGCATTTGCTTCTTATTGATTCCTTTTTGGGTTCTCTTCAGGTAAATTGAATTTATTTGAAGGAGTTACTTCAGTAGCATGTGTTTTTAGTGAAAAGACTTGCTGTTCCAAAGCTTTGCCCGCGGTCTAATATCTTTTGAATAAGCTAATGTTGCTAATGAAGATTGTGTGAAGTTTTGTATGAAGGAAAAATTTCAGGTGTAGAGAGAGAATGATGCAATGAGATGAAGAATGGAAAAAAGCTCAATCATGGGGATTCCACCATGGTGTCACCCCAAGAAATATCCAAGAGGTACAAGCGTCAAAGCTTGGGGATGCCCAAGGCATCCCCTTCTTCATTAATAAAAAGCTCAGGTCTGTCTAGACACTTCACTTTTATTGTTTCATGCACAGTTGTGTTGTTCTTGGGGCGTCTTAGTTTTCGTTTGTTTTGCTTAGTTTGTTTAGTTTGCTTGAATAAAGTAAGTTTGGACCCCTGTTCTCACTATGTTGTTTTGCAAATAAGGTTGCTTGGTGTTTGGAAAGGAGTAGTAAGTTCTTGCTTGAAGTGCAAGAGGAGCTTGCATTGACTGTGACTAAGACTTTAGCATGACATGCTAGGTGTTGTTTTTGCATTGTCCTTAGTGATTATTGTTGTAGCATGTCTTGTTCCAAACAATTGGGATTGCTTAATGTGCCTTGAAGAAATTATGCGTTGTTTTAGCATGCAAAAGCATAGTATTGTGGTATTCTCCTTTGATGTTTTGCTTGGGTTGACTTGGCACATGCTTACACCATGTTATGACTATGACAAGTCACCATTAGCCTCTATGATCATTTAGTCCTTGACTTGAAGTACCACTCTTTGCTTTGATTAGTTTGCTTTGTTGCATTGCATAATTATGACCATTATTGCTCTCTTAGTTGGTTGCTCCCAGTCTTTTGCTAGCCTCCACTTGTATAAGTAAGTTCTACTCATGCTTCCAACTTACAAGAAACCAAGGTATTCCAAAGTGTCCACTATAAACTCCTATGTATGATGTGTTATAACATTCCAAGTATATTCTTGTTTTCATCTATCTTCCAATTAAAAACTATTTTGTTATGTGAAAACTTAGTGATTAAATCCCTCACGAACTTCATGGCACACTTTATTCTTTGTCCCTAATAAACTTGAACCATTGAGGTAACTTTGTTGTATATGCTTGCACTTATAAGTTGGGATTAGCAGAACCGTGCTGTCACGGGGAACGTTTTCAACATTGCACTTATACTTTTTGTACTCCGTTGATACCATGATCTTTTATCTATGGATGTTACCGGTGTGAAATGAAGTGGGAACTTGTAAGTCAATGGAGTTTGTATTCTGTGTTAGAGAAATGCCTGGGCCGCTAGCCTAAGCCATGCTTAATCATGGTGGAAACTTCCAGCATCACCATAGTGAGCTATCTATGAAGCATCCTCAATAAAAAGCTATGCATATGGTAAATAAAAAGATTGTTGAGATGCTCATTGTCTACTTGCCTTTTCATTTTGGTTATGGGAAACCTCCTGTACCATCTGTAAGGGGTACCCCGTTGGCGGTTCTCAATGATATGCAAATACTTACAGTGACAAGAACTTGCCTGGACCCTAAGTTGAGTATCCATGAGGTGTAGCCCTCATAGTCAAGGGACTTGAGATTGCCAACTTATACTTTGTCAAGCATATAATCCAGCTTTGCCACTTTAACCTTAACCACTTCAAGATGCTTATGATAGGGGCAATGAGGGCTGAAAGCTAATAAGTACCATAATTTTTGGAAGCTCTTTTTGAAACTTGTAATCCCTGCTTCCTTTATAAAAAGGCCTTTATTTCACCATTATCGAGTCTCCACCTTCTACCTTTAGGCACCATTAAGAGAGCATAGTTGTCATTCTGTGTGCAATGTTCCAAAGCTTACTAACTGATGCATATTGTGTTATTACTTGTTCATGTTCTATCTATTTCTAGTCACCCTTGTGAACTTTGCAGGTGTCCTATGCATTATATTGCTACTCTATGAGGGACAAGCTGATTGCCTCTATGCTACGATTTCTACATGTGAAACAAACAAATGTTTTTAAATACATATTATTCATGATCTTTATTTGTAGCTTGTCATGTTGCGTGCATAATTACTATGTCCTATTGTTAGAACTCCATATTTCATGCACATGTTTACAGTTCTTTGATCCCAGCTTTCAATGTTTGCAAATGGTTGGATCTTTATTGTGAGGGTGCATGTTCACCTCAAAAATTATTATTTTATCACTTACCTACTCGAGGACGAGCAGGAGTTAAGCTTGGGGATGCTGATAAGTTAGAAACGTATCTATAATTTTTGATGCTCCATGCTTGTTTAATATCTACTTTGCTTTACTTGTATACACTTTGAGGTGCCTTTTACATGTTTTCTGGTACTAACCTATTAACAAGTTGCAACAGTGCGAGATGCATGTTTTCTGCTGTTTTTGGTTTCAGAAAAGTTAGTAAAGAAATATTCTCGGAATTGGACGGTACAAACGCCAAAGTCAATAACTTTCCGTGGGGAACAAGAAATCCAGAGGAGAAACGGAGAAGCGGGCCAGGCAGGCCAAACCCCCTAGGCGCGGGGTTAGGTGGACCCGAGCCTGGGTAGGGTTTGCCTACCCTGGCCTCCTCCCGGACTCCCCCTTCGCCTATAAGAAGCCCTCGATACAGAAACTCTTGGCACCCGATTAGAAATCCACGAAACTGTCTGTAGCCGCCGCCACCATCGTCCTTAGATCGGGGGGATCTGAAGCTCTTCCCGGCACCCTGCCGAAGGGGAGATCATCCTGGAGGCCTTCTTTCCAGTGTGACTCGTGAGTAGTTCCACCTTGGACTATGGATCCATGTAGTAGCTAGATGGTTGTATCTCCTCCTTTGTGCTTTCATGTATAGATCTTGTGAGCTCCGTTCATGATCAAGATCTAATCTATTTGTAATCGTGCATGTTGTGTTTGCGGGGATCCGATGGATATTGAGATTATTATGTTGGTTTGATTAATGGTTCTATCTTTATGATTCTATCATGTTTGTGTTGTTTGTGATCTTGCATGCTCTCCGTTGCTAGTGGTTATATTGGCCAAGTAGTTGCTAGTGACTCCAAGAGGGAGTATTTATGCTCGATAGTTGGTTCATGCCTCTAGTTTCCAAGGGAAGTGACAGAAATCTCTTTGGTTGTAGATGTGTTGTTGCTACTAGGGAGAAAACAACAGTCCCTTGTTCATGGAACATGTGGATTGTTTACCTTACACACTTTGCTTAAAGCAGTTGTTTGTTGCTTGCAACTTAATACTGGAGGGGGATCGGATGATAACCTGAAGGTGGACTTCTAGTCATAGATGCAGTTGGATTACGGTCTATGCATATTGTTGTATTGCCCAATCAACTTCATAGGATATTTCTAGCTAGTAATTGCATTGTTATGCCTTGCTCAGTTCCTGTCAATTGCCCCGTTGTAATTTGTTTACCCTTCATGCCATGTTGTTTATCTAAGGAGAGCACCTCTAGTGAACTATGGACCCCGGTACAATCTTTACCATTGATACATCTTCCACTGTTACTTATTTATTTGCTGCAAACCATTACCTTCCACACCATACGTTTAATCCTTTGTTACAGCAAACCGGTGTTCTTGACAACCTCACTGATTCGTTGGGGCAAAGTCTTGAGTTTTTATTGTGCAGGTCTCCATGTTGCTTCCAACACCTATGTGACATTTCCTTCCTCCTTCTGGTTCTATAACCTTGGCTTCTACTGAAGGAAATCTTGCTGCTGTACTCTTCATACCTTGCTCTTGGGGTTTCCAATGAAGCACTCTTCCTCCCTGTTGAGTGTAGCATCAATGTTGCAACATGCATTTGCACACCAAGTCAAACTTCATGTACAGATCTAGTCAATCAAGAAGATCCAAGAAAAATAAATAAATACAAATGTGGTACATATAACACAGTACTCTAAGCCCAAAATATAAGAGTTTAGTATGTTATCTCTAGAATTCAGGCTTAGTTGTGTAGTATATGACACCTCCTTGTATAGGTTTATATCGTGATACTTAGCACATAAGCTCAGGCTATACTTTGTCTTGATATTTACCCAGATTTCTCCATTGCAACAGGATAATTCTAAAAAAAATGATCTCAATTTGATTTCGACTAACCTCTTGTCTCACTTTTGAAATGGCTAATATACCCAACCTTTCTTTATTGGTAAACTAACCTCATATGATCTCTCAAAAAGACTAAATTTTTTCTATTGAACACCTAAAATTGAATTCTATCAGGAATTATGACACATATGACTTCTATTATAGTTCTAACATGCTATTTTCTTACTCCTACTTCAGGCTAATTTACTAATTTCTTGTCATATTTATACTCTCATCATGGTTTCGGAGCTAATCTCACCATGATCTTATTATGTTTTGCCTCTTTATCATAATTTAAGAGCTAATCTATCCATGATAACTTTACTTCTCACTACACTATTATTAAGCCATAACATAATTTCAATTCATCACGTAGAATTATCAAATGAATACCACATGATTACTACTCATTACAGCAACATTTATCCTAATGATATTCATCATGTTGTCTTTGGTTATCAACTAACAATAAGATTTTACCGCTCTTACTTAAATTCTAGGGTTAGGCTACCCATTAAGACTACTTCCATTGATGTCTTAAACTTGATCCTAATTTACTGTGGTCAATTGACTTTCCTAAAGTATCTTGGTGAGTTATATCTCCTTTGGAAGACACTAAATAGCACTTTACTGAGAAAAGATAAAATAGTTACTCCTAAGAAAGAATTACTTAAGTATCTGGTGACAAAGTTATCCTCAAGTGGATACTTCTCACAAGTCATAACAATATTTGGTTTAGATAAGATGGCTTCTATAGTCACTATCCAACCTACAGATCTTCCAAAAAGGGTTTTTAATCCTAAGGTCAAAGCATATGCTCTGATACCAACTGCGGTGACCCAGCATACCACTTCATGATGTAGTACACTATAGTCGTTGACATAACACCAATGAAACATCGTTCACTAGTATTACATCCCTCAGAGTGATACAACAGAAACGCAGCAGGTCCAAGACATGACTATAGGTTACAACTCAACTCTTTACACAAGATCCAGAGAACACTCTAGGTTAAAGAGAGAGAAGAAACTTCTTACCAAGAAGAATCAGAAATAAACAACTCAAAAACTATCATACTAATAAGACTAGTATTTTAACTAATGGTCTGGCATTGCTGCTATTGCAATATGCTATAGAAATAGGTTCTATGGCTAGAGATTATATTCCTATCTAATCAGTAACTTCGTCTTCACTTAAGTTGATGTATATGTTGACTTTCTTGACTTCATTGAAGAGCTTTAGCCTTTTATGATGATTCCTGGAGTATGACTTGATGTAGACATCGTCTGTACTGGCTTTAGAACCTAGCAAGGATTAAGAAGATACGTTGAGTACGAGCGTACTCAGCAAGTTCACTAGAAAAGGATTCTTTGATGCACTATATCTACAGCCACAGACCATAGGTCATAGGCAATGCAGGTTTTCGTAAACATTTCTTCAAAGGTTGCTTTTATTCTGAAAATCTATGTCCGTCAGCCTTCACGGGTTTACCAGAACTTTCATGGAGTTCCTTTCCTACAGAGTTCTTAGCTCCTTCCCGGAACAGGGAGTAACAAGTTACAGTTCTTACACTCTACAGAGGTGCGTTACTTTACCCATGAGAGATCTTAGCTTTGTTGCACATCCGAGCGGCCAACCCGTTCATACTTCCTTGGTATGAGGCCCAGACTAAGATCCAAGCCAATCACTGCCCTCTCCGCGACTCCATATGTCTGCACGATCCTTCAGGGTCGGCTCACCTCCGTTAAGCCCCCTTTCGGGCAGGCTAAAACCTTGATGAGTTCCCGAAGACTCTATGACCTGGTGATGCCCGGGCAAGTACCCTTTTAATGGACTATACCCCTAAACACCATTCATAGATAATCTAGACACCAAAAGTGTGGGGCGTAAGGGTGCCCACCCATATGTTGGATCCGCACAAGGAATCACAACGTCATGTTAAGGTCGTCTTGCCTCCATACGAGAGGAAGAGGATACAGATGACTTCTCCGTCCCATTCCAAATCTCATGGTTAACGCGTGATATACGACGCAAGAATCACTGGCGACATTGGTTGTTAAGTCCTAGATAATATGTTCCTTTACGACCAAAACATTCATAGTAGGTTATTACCTCATGGTAAATAACCTATAATCATATTATTATGAAAATAGTGTTTTCTGACCTTTTTTAAATGCAGGTGATGACAACACTGAATTTGCAAAATACTTTACAGAAAATAATCAAAGGACATGAGCAAGTGTGAACTTACCTTTTGTGATTGCAAGATTATGCACTCACGGTCTTCGAGACAGTATAAGATCCAATATCTGAAATCAGCATCATTGGTCCGGTAAGGACTAATGCTTAAAGAAGCAATATGCTATTATGCATAAGTAATGTAATGCAATTTCGTAAACTCGAATCCCGGGGATAACGTTGATCTAGGTTTTGAATGCTAGGAATGGTTTCTTTAGAATGTGTTGCCCTTTTAGATAAGTTCCATATTTGTGTTTCTTATTAAGGGTTGTGATTGCGTGTGAAACAACATGTAATTATAATATCATAAAACAATGAGATACACACAAATGTGAAGTGCTACTCAAGATTGCTTATACTATAATTGTTCATCTTCAATTTTTTTACTTTACAAGTAATGTCACTTATAAATAACTTAGGTGTTATCAATCCTAAGTATACACATAAAGTATAAAGTAATGTGATTACAATTAATTTTCATATGTTGACTGAAGTGGCAAAACAAATAAATTTTGAAAAAAAGATTTCTTTATTAAGGTTTAAACAATCCTTGTGGTTAATCAGAGGTGGTCAATATTGTTTGTGCTTCCTGGAATAGTTTGGATTTGAGATGCTTTATAACTTAATTATGACATACCAAAGTTAACTATAAAACACATAATAAAGTTTTTATTTTAATATTTAAAGTCTTGTAGACTAAAGTTAAATTTAAAGACATAGATAGACTTAGGTGTATTACTTATGATACTTGTATCTTGTTTAGTTTATTTTGTTTCATTAAAGTTATTTAAGAATGGCATTATTTTTTTGAGTAGTGGTTTCTTAACATTATAAATGTTTAATAGGATTTATCTCCTTATAAGGGTGTGGTTATGGTTTGTGAATAAGTAAAAAATATTTTTTTCTACTTATGAATTATCTCTGGATTTAGTCCATTATAAAGTTGTGAGTGAAACAATGGTAAAAGATTTTATTTGGTTAAAATATCATTCTTGCAGATTTTATATTTGTTAAAGATCCTTTTTAGAAAATAAACTACACATATGGTTAAAGGATAATCCAATAAAATTGTATTTAAAATGTGTTAACTCATTTTGATTTCATAATATTAGTATTTAAGACTAATACTATTTATTAGACTCAATTAGCTAATTTTAGAAATATTAGCAATTTTTATTTACCTTTATATGAATTATTAATTAAGGAAATAGGTTTAAATTCAAGTTGTTCAAGTGTTTAAATTTTTATTTACCTCAAAGTAGGATATTGCATTTTTAACATGTAGGTATTATTTCTGTGATCATTTTTGTATATTACATTTATTTTTGTGATTTATCAAAAATAAGATATGATTTTTGATTTATTAATTTATAAATACTTAATAAATAACAATTATTTAATTAAGTGAAATAATAATCGATGATTATAGTTTTAAAGCATTGTTTGTATTTTTCTAAGATTTTTGGTGTTTTATTTATACTTTTAATTTTTATAAACATTAAAATATGAATTTTCAAAGTGTCAATACTTATGAAATATTTATTAAATAATAATTATTTAAATTGTTGACATAATAATGTTGGATAATAGTTTAATGTGAGTGATTTTATTTTTCTGAAATTTTCATATATTACACATATTTTTCTGAATTATAAAACAAAAGTTATTAAATTTACAAGATTTAATCATTTTATTATATTTTACGAAATATTTAGATTTGATATTATAATGTTTTATCCAATTCCTAAACGGAGAAGACGTTTTGTACCTAGGCTAAACCTACCCAAGGTCACTGACCAGTGGGCCAGTGACCACGTCACATTGCACGCGAGCAGTGGACTAAGTCCAACACGCTGACGTGGCTGGGGATGATGCAGTCATGATGTCATAGTGATGTCATCCAAAGATGAACACCACAGATCGATGATTGATCCTCTGATTCAGTGCACACGCGGGGCTGCGGTTGTGTTTATCGGAACGAGGGCATCGCCAGGATCCCTATAGTGGCGGCGCCGCTCTATTTTGGTCGCCAGAGTAGCTTTAACGACGGTGGCAGATAAACGATGGACGCACAATACTGGAAGCAATCGAGGAAACGGAGAGTACTATCGTGCTTAGAATCTTACCAGGAAGCTCGTGGAGGTGTTGGTGAGTCGATACTCGACCAGAATTGATGGCAAAAACGGTCGCCGGCGTCGGAGATGGAGATTTCGATTTGGACGATTGGAGGCTTGAGGATAAGCGTGGCTCAGCTAGAAGGAACGAGGGGACCGTGGTGGTCATTCAAGTGGCCTCGGCGGAGCTTAGGGCGACCGAAAACAACGAGGACGACAGCCTCCGGCGAGCTAGGGTTCGGTGTCTCGTGCGCGAGAGAGATAGAGAGAACGAGAGGGATTGATATGGGTACGGATGGATAGAGGAGGACGTGGGCGTTCTTATCCCCCTCCTCACCAGCAGCGGCGCACATCATAGCATGTCGGAGATCGACGATGGTCGCGACGCCACGCAACTACTTCTGCCGGCGAGGAAGACGACGAAAGCAGGCGGGAGGCGGGCATGCTGGTGGGCTGGTGGTCACGTAGTGGGCTGCATGTGGTGCGTGGTGTGAGTAAGTGAGAGGGGGTATGGGCCATGGGCCAGGAGCTGATTCCTCTTTTTTTCTCTGTTTGTTTTTCTTTTTCGATTTCTATTATCTATTTTCTTTTCTAACCTTTTTATTTAAGCAATAATTTTGACTTATCTTTATGGAATTCCTTTGCTAATACTTGCAACAATGATAAATGGTATTTAAAATCATTTTTTGAGTTTTTTATATAGTGCTATATTTACTTTATTTACTTTATATATATATACTTTTCCTATTATTATTTGTATGTAAGGGCTTTTGATATGCATTTAATTGAGCTAATATCCATAAACTTATTATAGAATGCATTACTATTAACTCATGAGATTTGATTCTCATTAACTCATAATATCAAGGAAATTTTTATATGGTGATCCTTTATTATTATTTGATGTATAATATCCTAAGGATTTAACATGGTTAATATTACTCCCATGAATCTAGGGAATAACAAGGTATTTATATTTTTTATTATAACTAACAAAAGAGTTAGGGTTTGAATTGTAAATGCTTACCCTAGGGTTTAGGGTTCTTAATTTACTTATATTCTTTTGTTGATGTGAATAAAGATTAATAACTAAACATATTGTCTTTATGGTTGTGATCTTTAATGATATCACCCTTTAAAACAGAAAGTTATTTTCTAGAATCTCTTATGGAAAAGAATTAATAAATATAACTCCTAGCACATATGGGTATGATAATTGGAAATGAGAAAGATGTGCTTAAGTGATTTGCTATAGGAAAATATTCCTATAAGACATTGTAGAAATAAGATGATAGATCAATCATAGAAAGTGGATATTATGTTTGGTTCTAGATTTAGGGTTTAAGGTTTACCAAGAATTCCTACCTTCCATATTTTATAATTCTTGACTTCTACTTAAAGAATTCCTTTCCTGGATATACTACTTCTTCCTATCCATCATCATGTGTTAACATGATGAGCTTTACTTAACAAGAATCTTCTTATCCACTTTTTATTCTTATAAATCTATTTATAAATGTAATGAGCTTGACACTAAAGCTTTCATAATATTTTCATAACCATACTTGGTTATATTAACTACTCTACTGATGATAACCTCCAATCCAACAAATAGTTACTTTTAACTCCATTCATACTCTTCCTTAATCATCCACTACTAATATTACTCGATATATATTTCAAATTCTACTTTCTTCAAGATCTTGCAATCCTTTAAGAGGAATAACTCTACTTCAAGAACTCCATGCTACTCTAGCCTTAGCTCAATCATACTATCTTATATTACTTGACTCCAATATCTTATGCTTAAACTTTACATTATATCATGGTGACTTGCCATGGCTACTCTAGAATAATATACCTATACTAGGTTTCAATCATGTTTTATCCACCAATGTCACTTATACATGATATAAGCATTCAATCGTGGTGAGTAAGGAATGATCATTATAATCCTTTGATCCTTTATGGTTTAGGTTTGCAGTTGGCTAATCAAGGTCTCATCCATACAACATTACAGTGGTATTATAATTATCTTCTGTTTATCTCTATTGGACTAAGAGATATCATTCATTGACTATACCTACTTGATCCAATAGGATTACTCCTCGTAACTACCTTCAATACTCATCCTTGTAACCTTTATATCAGATACTCTTCTATTCATTCAGGAGTGAATTAACTCCATCAATTATCACATTGATCCTATTCGCTTCCATCACCCCCATCCTATAGATGATATTTAAATCTAGCTTTACTATTTACCCATTTTTACTTATTTATTTATAGGCCTTAAGTGAATGCTATGATATGGTCAAGAGTTAATAGATCAAGAATTGATAGGTTAAGAATTGGTGAATCAATAGTTGATTACTCAACATTGATGAACAACAGATATTAGAATAAGATTCAATAGAGATGATAATGATTGATATGGAAAGAAAGATATGTGGTGAATGGTCTTGAATTTTTCCTTCCTACTCCATATAGATAAAGAGTTAGGATTAAGTATTACCATGATTCACATGGTAGAATTGGATAAGAATAAGATAGGTCAGGATTAGTTATTACATTCTTGTTACTTAAATTATATTCATAGCTTGGTATTCATGAGTTATTGTAATGAATACTATGATATGATCACCTAAGGATCAAATATAAATCATTAAGCAATGTATTAGGGTTTATTTTTTTACAGTTGATCTACCCTTAGATCAAATCATGTTTACCCAAAAATAAGGTTTTAGCAAAGGTCATATCTAAACTTATCGTAGTCAACTTGATGATCTACTTGAATTCCATCAAGTTGAGAGAAGCTTCAATCACTTTGACAAGTTTTGTTCAAAAGCGCGAAAATTATTCAGACTTTCTATGCATGAATGCAATGCACACATCTGTGTTCATCTTATTTCTAAGCTCTAATGATGGGATGTTACAGCTAGGCCATTGAATTTCCCGGATGGGCTGAGTTAGTCAACCTCGGCCCACCACGGGCTGCTCCTCACTGATTCACCCCGTCGCCATCAACCGAGCGCGCCGTGAGCTACCGCCAGAAGATCCCGCCAAAATCCCCAGCGCGCCACCTCATCACGACCTCCATGCAGTACGTCTCCAGGATTCCTAGTGGGCCGGTGCGCACCTCGTGGCCCACCACGGGCCACCACCCCCTCAACGGAGCTTCTTCATCGCAACCGCCACGCAACACGCCGCCCGAGTGGGCCGAGTTAAGAGGACTTCGGCCCACCACGGGATCGATTCACCAGGCCAGTTCCCTCGACAGCAGGCCGGCATAAGAAGATCCCGGCTGGGCTCCCTTGGGCCCGGATGAAGCCTCTCCCATCAGGCCGAATTACTGTGTAACCCGGCTGGGCCAGTAACAATTCGGCTAGGGGCCTTTTTGGATATCTAGGCTGAGTTAACAGGGCCCAGTCCGAGTTATACTCATATATGGACGCCCGGGCCGAATCAAATCACCCCGGGACGTAGATTGTCGTCCAGATTACTCCGAAGATCACCCATGAATATTCCTCCAAGCTCTACCTCAAAATACCATCAAGCCAGCACAAGCTCCACAAGTATCGTGCCAGTCTTAGGATGCCCATGGCTTAGAGTGGCACATGCAATAGGGAATATGCCCTTGGCATCTAAGAATATGCCTTGGCATCTCCGAAGATGCCAAGGCATATACTGAGTATCTCAAAGAGATGCCAGGAATATGCTATCTAGATACCAATCGTGGGGAACAAGATTTGTCCCGTGGGCTCCCCTTTATAAGGAGCACCAGGGGGATCGTTCTCGGGGAGACCCCCGAAGGACTCCTCTCCTCTCTGCTCGCTAGATCTCTCCTTCCTTCTCCCTCCATTCTCACAGAGAGTTCTTGGATAGAAGGATAGGAGAAACAGCTCAAGGAGCACCATTGTAGCCACAAGTATGGCAGGATATATGAGATTAGATGCAGGAAAAGAGGTGTTATCTCAACATGGGAGCCTCCAACCTAGATTCATCGTATTTCTCTTTGTTCTTAAGAGTGCGGGGTCTTCACTGCATCATCCCTCCCCGGATTCCTCCACGTCCATCAGCCCCAACTTAAGCCTACCCATGGCATATGCCGTGAGACCACCACGACATTTGGTGCCCACCGTGGGGCCATTTAGTGGCGCTGGTTGGGTTTCTGTCTGGACGGGAGCATCTTCATCAACTTCATAAGAGCTTCTTCAACTTCTCCAAGCGTACAGAGAGCAGAGAGGTGAGCGCAGGAGCCTCCAAGTCTGACTCAGCAAAGCAAGTAAGGCTCAGAGAGCATGACTCATTAGACTCTTCTCCAAGCACACTGTGATTATGAGATAACTCAGCCATCAACACTCGATCGTTCACCCCGGGAAGAAAATAACTCAACCCCGGGACTAGACAATGTATCCATAGAATCACTTTTAGATGGAAAAAACATCAGGATGATTCAGATTAGAATTTGACTCGGCTTATTTACGATTCAGATTAGCCTTTGACTCAGCTTACCAGCTTATTTATGATTCGGATTAGAATTTGATTCAGCTTATTTATGATTCAGATTAGCCTTTGACTCAGATTATCAACTTATTTATGATTCAGATTAGCCTTTGACTGAGATTACCATCTTATTTATGATTCAGATTAGAATTTGACTCGGCTTATTTATGATTCGGATTAGCCTTTGACTTAGCTTGCTAGCTTATTTATGATTTGGATTAATATTTGGCTAAGCTTACCAGATTATCTTTGATTCGGACTAACATTTGATTCAACTTGCCAGTGTATATTATAACTCGGATTTGTATTGTGACTCAGCTTACCAGCTCGTCTCTGATTCAGATTAGAGTTTGATTCAGCTTGCCAGGTTATGTTATGACTCGGATTGATATTTAACTCATCTTGTCAGGTTATCCTATATCTCGGATGGCTATTTTCCAGCATATCATATCTCAAATTTATATTTCGGATCTACCTCTCGGATCACATCTCTTGGAAATTAGCCCTATCATCATATCCTAAAACTTTATCTCGGATCTATATCTCGGATCCATATCAAAGGCAATTTGCCATCATCTCATTAGATCAAGTTATATCTCAGCAAATCAAATGACTCGGATTTGAGTCATATAACTCGGATTTGGAGTCAAATGACTCAGATTTAATACATAAGTTAGATTTGAGTAAAATAACTCGGATTTGGAGTCGGATGACTCAGATTTGAGACATAAGTCAGATTTGAGTAAAATAACTCCAATTTGGAATCAGATGACTCGGATTTGAGACATAGAACTCGGATTTTGAGTCAGATGACTCAGATTTGAGACATAAGTCATATTTGAGTAAAATAACTCAGATTTGGAGTCATAGAACTTGGATTTTGAGTCAGATGACTCAGATTTGAGACATAAGTTAGATTTGAGTAAAATAACTCAGATTTGGAATCAGATGACTCGGATTTGAGTCATATAACTCAGATTTTGAGTCAGATGAGTCAGACTTGAGACATAAGTTAGATCTGAGTAAAATAACTCGGATTTAGAGTCAGATGACTCGGATTTGAGTCATATAACTCGGATTTTGAGTCAGAGACTCATATTTGAGACATAAGTCAGATTTGAGTAAAATAACTCGGATTTGGAATCAGATGACTCGGATTTGAGTCATATAAATCGGATTTTGAGTCAGATGACTCAGATTTGAGACATAAATCAGATTTGAGTAAAATAACTCAAATTTGGAATCAGATGACTCAGATTTGAGTCATATAACTCGGATTTTGAGTTAGATGACTCAGATTTGAGACATAAGTCAGATTTGAGTAAAATAACTCGGATTAGGAATTTGATGACTCGGATTTGAGTCATATAACTCGTATTTTGGGTCTGATGACTCAGATTTAAGACATAAGTCGAATTTGAGTAATATAACTTGGATTTAATATCAGTTGATTCGGATTTGGAATCAGATGACTCGGATTTGAGTCATATAACTCGAATTTTGGGTCAGATGACCCAGATTTGAGACATAAGTCAAATTTGAGTAATATAACTCAGATGTAAAATCAGTTGATTCGGATTTGGAATCAGAGTACTCGGATTTGGGACACCAGTGAGATTTGAGTAATATAACTCAGGAAAGATAAGTCGGACGGAAACTTGCTCAAAGGGGTTAAAAGACCAGTGCCAAAAATGGCCGAAAGTCATAAACTTACCCAAAAAGGGTTAAAATACCAGTGCCAAAAATGGCCAAAAGTCATAAACTTACCCAAAGGGGGTTAAAAGACCATTGCCAAAAATGGCCAGAAGACATAAACTTACCCAAAGGGGTTAAAAGACCAGTGCCAAAAATGGCCAGAAGTCATAAATTTACCCAAAGGGGTTAAAAGACCAGTGCCAGAAATGGCCAGAAGACATAAACTTACCCAAAAGGGTTAAAAGACCAGTGCCAAAAATGGCCAGAAGTCATAAACTTACCCAAAGGGGCTAAAAGACCAGTGCCAAAAATGGCCGGAAGTCATAAATTTACCCAAAGGGGTTAAAATACCAGTGCCAAAAATGGCCAGAAGTCATAAACTTACCCAAATGGGTTAAAAGACCAGTGCCAAAAATGGCCAGAAGTCATAAACTTACCCAAAGGGGTTAAAAGAACAGTGCCAAAAAAGGCGAGAACTCAAAATTTTCCCAAAGGGATTAAAAGAGCAGAGCTCAAGAAGGCCAGAACTCATAGCTTTCCCAAAGGGGTTAAAAGAGCAAAGCCCAGGAAGGGCGGAACTCATAACTTTCTCGAAAGGGTTTAAATAGCAGTGCGCAAGAAGGCCAGAACTCATAACTTTCCAAAGGGGGTTAAAAGAGAAGCACTCTTATTTTTGAAACTAAAAAGAGCAGCACTCAAAGAGGCAACATGTTGCAAACTTACCAAAAAGGGTTATGTCACCCAGAGATATAAGACAAAGAGATTATAAGTCGGAAAACAACTATAGGAATATTAAACAAATGGAGCCTATGCGCGACTCTACGAATCCCACATAGCCTCGGGGACTAATGTCGGGGATATGACCCCGGGTACCCTAGAGTTAAGCTATAAACAGAATCCGAAAGGGAATAAGCTGTTTAATGAAGAGGTAGGTAGAAGAAAAATGCATACCAGGTGAAGAGATATAGGAAAGAACAAATAAAAAGGACAAGGAGCATACCTGGGCCGAATCAGCTATAACTCGGCCCAGTCCTCATATTTGCTGGATAGAAACAATGTTAAATGGGCAAAATTATTAATATTACAGCCGAATAAAGGAAAAAAGGACAGCTAGGCCACTGAATTTCCCAAATGGGCCGAGTTAGTCAACCTCTGCCAACCACGGGCCGCTCCTCCCCGAGTCACCCCGTCGCCATCAACCGAGCGCGCCGTGAGCTCCCGCCAGAAGATCCCTCCAGAATCCCTAGCGCGCCACCTCATCGCGACCGCCATGATGTACGACGCCAGGATTCTGAGTGGGCCGGCGCGCACCTCGCGGCCCACCACGGGCTACCACTACCTCAACGGAGCTTCATCATCGCAACCGCCACGCAGCACGTCGCCTGGGTGGGCCAAGTTAAGAGGACTTCAACCCACCACGGGATCGCTTCACCAGGCCAGTTCCTCGGCAAGGCATAAGAAGATCCCTACTGGCCCTTTGGGCGGATGAAGCCTCTCCCACCAGGACGAATTACTGTGTAACCCGGATGGGCCAGTAACAATTCGGCCGGAGGCCTTTTTGGATATCCAGACCGAGTTAACAGCGCCCAGTCCGAGTTATACTCATATATGGATGCTCGGGCCGAATCAAATTGAAGGGTTTCGCGACATTTTAAATCAAAATTTTCTACGGATGCGAACAGAGGGAAAGCCAAGATATAATCTAGGAGATGCAAGCAACGAGAGAGATTGGATTAGATCTTCATACCCTTGAAGATTCGCACAGCGGAACGTTCATCGGAACGTGGGTGATGTAGTCGTACTCGCTTCTCCTCCTCGCGATCCGATCCGATCTAGCACCACAAGTGGCGGTGCCTCCGTGAGATGCACACGTGCAGCACCTCGACGTCTCCTCCTTCCTTGGACCAGCAAGTATGGTGGAGAGACGGATTGGATCTACAACACGACGGCGTGGTGTATATGGTGGAGAATTTCTGCAGCAGGGCTTCGCCTACAAACAATGGGAGGAGAGAGGAAGGCAGCAGGCGGCTAGGGTTGGAGGGGGTGGTGGAGAGGTGCGCCCAGCCCTCTTTATATAGAGGGGTGCAGCCCAGCCCCTCCCCAAGCCCAAACCGCGGCCCAGAGGAGGAAGAGTGGGGGCAAGGAAACCCCTTCTAGAAGCTCTATCCAGGTTTAAACCCTCTTTGGCCTGGGGGCCCTATGGGTTTGTGCCCCTGGCCCAATGCCAGGGCACTCCCTCATAGGCCCATGCCCCTCCCGGAAGGTGGGGCCACGTTGGTCCCCTTCGAAGGTTCTAGAAGCTTAGACAATACCGATTAACTTAACAATTCAACTCCAAAACTGCCGCCTTATATGAATCTTATTCTCAGGACCACTCACGGAACCTCTCGTGATGTCCGGTTCCCATCCGAGACTCAAAAAACTCATAAACCAATTATCCAATCTATCCTAGCCAAGACACGTTATGTGTGACCTCGGTTCGAGAATATGCAGACATGATCTTCTATCAATAATCAACAGCGGGGTCTGGAAACCCATATTGACTCCCACACATTCATCGATGATCATATTGGATGAACCACGATGCCATGATTCAATCAATCCCATATATATATTCCCTTCGTCTCGCGATATTTACTTGCTCGAGATTTGATCGTCGGTACCGTCATACCTAGTTCAATATCGTTCATAGCAAGTACTTTACTCGTTCCGTAATCCGATATCACTTTGTGATTAACTCCTTAACCACATGCTTGCAAGCGGTGTTGATATCGATTACCGAGTGGGCCCGAAGTATATCTCTCCGACTTGGGAGGGACAAATCCCATCTCGATGCATACAACCCAACAGATACTTTCCGATCACCTGAGAGACACCTTTATGATCACCCTCTCATAGGATGACGTTTGATGACCTCAAAGCTTTCTTCCGATACCAGGCTATTGTATTATCTCATGGTCTAAGGAATACAATATTTGACATAAGAAAATCTTTGCAAAGACGAACACGATGACACGATCTAATTTCTTCGCTTAGTTTGGGTCTATCCATCATATCATTCTCCCAATGATATGATCTCATTATTAATCGACAACTCATGTCCATGGTTAGGAAACCTTAACCATCATTAGTCAATGAGCTACTCCATAGAGGCGTACTAGGGACACGGTGTTGTTCACAAACCACACAAGTATTAAAGTTTCCGTTTAATACAATTCTAGCATGGAATATAAACATTATCATGAACAAGAATTATAATAATAACATCTTTATTATTGCCTCTAGGGCATAATTCCAACAGTCTCCCACTTGCACTAGAGTCAATAATATAGTTTACATTTGGCAACAATCTCACACCCATGGCACTAAGGTGCTGATCATGTTTTACACGTGGAAGAGGTTTAGTCAATGGATCTGCGACATTCAGATCTGTATATACTTTGCTAATCTTCAGATCTCCATATGCTATATAATCTCGGATTATATGAAACTTGCGGTTGATATGCTTGGTCTTTGGATGATATCTTGGTTCCTTAGCGAGTGCTATGGCGCCAGTGTTGTCACACAATATCTCGAGTGAGTCCAATGCACTTGGAACCACACCAAGCTCAGTGATGAAGTTTCTGATCCAAACTCCTTCACTTGACGCTTCTGCAGCAGCCATGTATTCTGCTTCTACTGTAGATCCCGCGATCACGCTTTGCTTGCAGCTTCTCCAGCTCACAGCTCCTCCATTCAAAATATACACGTATCCTGTCTGAGATTTAGAATCATCCTTGTCGGTGTCAAAACTAGCATCAACGTAACCTTTTACGACAAGCTGTTCATCACCCCGATAGACTAAGAACATTTCTTTAGTCCTATTTAGGTACTTTAGGATGTTCTTCACGGCTGTCCAGTGTTCCACTCCTGGATCACTTTGATACCTGCTCGTCAAACTAAGAGCATTGGACACATCCGGTCTAGTACACAGCATGTCATACATGATAGAACCTATGGCCGAGGCATAAGGCACTTTTCTCATAGCTTCCCTATCATTTACCGTAGCTGGACACTGAGCCTTGCTCAATATCTTACCTGACAACATAGGCACTGAACCTTTCTTTGCCTTATCCATTCTGAACCTTTTCAGAACTTTGTCTAGGTATGTACTCTGGCTTAAAGCTATCAGGCGTCTTTGTCTATCTCTATAGATTTTGATGCCCAATATATAAGCAGCTTCACCTAGGTCTTTCATTGAAAAACACTTGTTCAAATAACTCTCCACATCGTTAAGCATGTTAATGTCATTTCCAATAATCAATATGACATCCACATATAGTACCAGAAATGTCACCGAGCTCCCACTCACTTTCTTGTAGATACAAGCTTCGTAGCAATTTGGAACAAATCCAAAGCTCTTGATCACTTGATCAAAACGAAGGTTCCAACTCCGAGATGCTTGCTTCAGTCCATAAATGGAACGCTGAAGTTTGCATACTTTATCAGCATCCTTAGGATCGACAAAACCTTCGGGTTGCATCATATACAACTCTTCATCAATGTTGCCATTGAGGAACGCAGTCTTGACATCCATCTGCCATATTTCATAATCATGAAACGCAGCAATTGCTAATAAAATCCGAATGGACTTAAACATCTCTACGGGAGAGAAAGTCTCATCGTAGTCAACACCTTGAACTTGTCGAAAACCTTTCGCGACAAGCCGTGCTTTATAGACGGTAACATTACCATCCGCGTCCGTTTTCTTCTTGAAGATCCATTTGCACTCAACGGCCTTTCGGTCGCTAGGAGGGTCCACCAAAGTCCATACTTGGTTTTCTCTCATGGATCCCAATTCGATTTCATGGCTTCTAGCCATTTCTCGATTCGGATCATCATCGCCTCATAGCTCAGAGGTTCACCGTCTTCTACTAACAAGACAGTCAAGACAGGTTGTCGTACCACTCGGGAGGGCAGCGACCTTGTCGACTGCGCGACGTTTATTAGCAAAGATCGTCCAAGCTTCATGATCCCCGTCATTAGCTTCCTCTTCTTGGTGCAAAGACACTGGAACAATTTCAGGTGCTGCGCTACTCTCCAATTCAAGAGAAGGTTCAATAACCTCGTCTAGCTCTACTTTCCTCCCACTCACTTCTTTCAAGAGAAACTCCTTCTCAAGAAAGGAAACGTTCTTTGCGACAAACACTTTGCCTTCGGTTCTGTGATAGAAGGTATACCCAATAGTTTCCTTAGGGTATCCTATGAAGACGCATTTCTCCGCTTTGGGTTCGAGCTTGTCCGGCATCAACTCCTTGACGTAAGCTTCGCATCCCCAAACTTTAAGAAACGACAACTTAGGTTTAGCACCAAACCATAGTTCATACGGTGTCTTCTCAACGGATTTAGATGGTGCCCTATTTAAAGTGAATGCAGCGGTTTCTAATGCATAACCCCAAAATAATAACGGTAAATCAGTAAGAGACATCATTGATCGGACCATATCTAATAGGGTTCGGTTCCGGCGTTTAGACACACCATTGCGCTGTGGTGTTCCGGGTGGCGTGAGTTGTGAAACGATTCCACTTGCTTTAAGATGCGTGAGAAAATCATAACTCAAATATTCACCTCCACGATCGGATCGTAGAAACTTAATCTTTCTGTTACGATGGTTCTCCACTTCACTCTGAAATTCTTTGAACTTTTCAAACGTTTCAGATTTATGTTTCATTAAATAGATATACCCATACCTACTTAAGTCATCGGTAAAAGTGAGAAAATAGCGATATCCACCGCGCGTCGAAACACTCATCGGTACGCATACATCGGTATGTATGATTTCCAACAAGTCCGTTGCTCGCTCCATCATACCGGAGAATGGGGTTTTTATCATCTTGCCCATGAGGCATGGTTCGCATGTGTCAAATGATTCAAAATCAAGAGACTCCAAAAGTCCATCAGAATGGAGTTTCTTCATGCGTTTTACACCAATATGACCTAGACGACAGTGCCACAAATAAGTAGTATTATCACTATCTACTTTGCATCTCTTAGCCTCAATGTTATGGATGTGTGTTTCATCCCTTTCGAGATTTAGAAGAAATAAACCATTCACAATAGGTGCATGACCATAAAAGATGTTACTCATATAAATAGAACAACCATTATTCTCCGATTTAAATGAATAACCGTCTTGCAATAAACACGATCCAGAAATAATGTTCATGCTCAACGCAGGCACATAATAACACTTATTAAGGTTTAAAACTAATCCCGAAGGTAAAACTAAGGAGAGCGTGCCGACGGCCATCACATCAACTCTTGATCCGTTGCCAACGCGCATCGTCACCTCATCCCTCGCAAGCCGCCGTCTATTCCGCAGCTCCTGTTTCGAGTTACAAATATTAGCAACTGAACCAATATCAAATACCCAGGCACTACAACGAGGGCTAGTAAGGAAAACATCAATAACATGTATATCAAATATACCTTTGATGGTGCCAGCCTTCTTGTCCGCTAAGTACTTTGGACGATTATGCCCAAAGGACCCTTGTCCTTGCAATAGAAGCACTCGGTGTCCGGCTTAGGACCAGACCTAAGCTTCTTCTCAGCAGGGGCAGTGCGCTTGCCGCCGCCCTTCTTGAAGGGCTTCTTTGCACCCTTACCTCTCTTGAAGGTGGGGGCTTGTTGACCATCAACATATGATTATTCTTTTTGATGTCCACCTCCGCTACTTTCATCTTAGCGAAGAGTTCAGTAATCATATCAGTGGAACCAATTTGATTGTGAGCAACTACAAAAATTTTGTAGCTAGGAGGGAGTGATTGCATAACTCTGTAAATCTTGAGCTCCTCTGGAATCTTGCAGTCCAGTTGCTCAAGGCGTTGAGTGTAGCCCGACATCTTAATGGCGTGCTCACTAACGGAACTCCCTTCCTCCATCTTGTAGTTAAAGAATTTCTTAGAGATCTCATATCTCTCAGAACGGGCATGAGTCTGAAACATAGTTTTCAGCTCCTCAAGAATCTCAAAGGGCCCGGCGAACTCCTCAAAAAGATTTTGAAGATACGATTCCATAGCATACAACATGGCGATCTTAATCAAATCATAATCATCCTTGCGCGACTGATAAACAACTTTCTCATCAGCCGGCGCATCTACAGCAGGGGCGTCACCTAGCGCTTTCTCAAGGACATAGTCCTTTTGTCCGCCAGCGAGAATGATTCTCAGAATGCGGAACCATTTGGTGAAGTTAGACCCATTGTTTCTAAGCTTTTCTATCTCAGCAAAAACGTTGAAGTTGAAGTTGGACTTAGCCATTTGATCTACAGTATTTGCAAGTACAAATTAGACCATGTTCATGATAACTAGTTCAACTTAATCAAATTACTAGATGAACTCCCACTAAATTCAACATCCCTCAAGTTGTTTAGTGAACATGATCCAAATTCACCACACCTAATCCGATCATCACGAGAAGAGATGTGGCTTCAATGGTGGACAACGAAGTGTCGATCATATCATTCATATGACTCATGCTTAACCTTTCGGTTCATGTGTTCCGAGGCCATGTTTGTACATGCTAGGCTCGTCAAGTTAGACCCAAGTATTTCCACGTGTGCAAAACTGGCTTGCACCCGTTGTATGTGAGCGTAGAGTCTATAGCACCCGATCATCACGTGATGCTTGGACACGACGAACTTTCGCAACGGTGCATACTTGGGGAGAACACAGTTTTTATCTTGATCTTTAAGTGAGGAGTCATCTTATAATGCTACCGTCGAGATCTAAGCATAATAAGATACATAAAAGGATAAACATCACATGCATATAACTTTATGTGACATGGTATAGCCAATCTTCGCTCAATGATCTCCATCTTGTGCGTTCCGGCATGATCTCCATCACTCCACCATGATTGCCTCCACCACGAATAGCAACTACAACTATTGCTAACTATTTAGCAATAAAGTGAAACTATTACATGGCGCATAAGAAGTTGACACACAGGTCATACACAATTATAAAGACAACCATATATTCTCGCCGTTGTGTACTCATCCACATGCAAGTCGTGAAACATTACAAAACATGATCATCGCATACATTATACACATCACATCTTGGGCCATACCATATCACAGAAAACACTACCTGCAAAAACAAGTTAGACGCCTCTACTTTGTTGTTGCATGTTTTACGTGGCTTATGGGAGTAGATGCTGACATGGTTATACCCTACGGGTACGTAACTTCAGCATACCTAGTCCAGCCCAAGGAAGGCCCACGGCAGACATACGCTGGCCCATGAAGATTTTCTGGTGGCCAAGGCCCATGACGTCTTCGGATCCTTAGAGAGCAAGCCTAGAAGAGATAGGAAATTCAAAGGGGTAAAACCCTAGAACTTGTAACCGACTAGGACTACGCCCGGGACCTGCCTAAGTCTATATAAAGGCCGAGGGCACGCGTCCTAGGGCAACTCGACTCATACTAAGACACGCATCCACGCCAGATCGAATCTGCGCACCTGTAACCTTGGTTCCGCCGTAATCAAGAGCGCAAGCGGAGTAGGGTTTTCCCTCCGGGGCCCGAACACAGGTAAATCTCGTGTCCCTCGGTTGCTTGTCCGTAACTGCACGATCTCCAGCATCCCCATCTTCTCCAAAACCCAAGTCCATAACAATGGGCATTGGCGAGATTAAACCTCGTCAATTGGCGCCGTCTGTGGGAACTGGGGCTGCTGATTATGCGGTCGTGACGGTTCCGACCCGATCGATCTACAACTCCGCGGCGACAAAGAATAACCTCCTCTTCGGCGCTTTCGACTTCACCGCCCACTCGCCGGCTACCATGAAGGATTTCGAGCCCGTAGGCGACGGACTCGAAATTTTGTTCGGGAGCTTCTGCTTCCAGGTGGGACAAACTGGCACCCTCCACCTCCCTGAGCGGGTACCCGTGCCGTCAATCAGGCCCGCTTCGTGGGCTCCACACCCGTGCTACACACGTCACCATCAACAGATGAGTTCTACAGCAGCAGCAGCTGCAACTCCGATCTGTGCGATCCACCTTCGGATGAAGGGACCTATGGTTCCGGATCCGAAAGCTGCGGCAGCAGCCAACCAATCTGCAAGCGCTATCTGTGCGCCGCAGTCATCCAAACCGACGAGGAAACGCCTAATCCTCCGCCCAACCCCAACCCGCAGGACAGAAACGGCGAAAACGGTGGGAATGGAAGAAGTCGGTCCCCCCCACCCAACGGGGAAAACAGTGGCCACCTCATCCAACTTAGCAAAGAAGGATGGGTCGAAGCACGCCGCGCCATCGCAGGCGAAATAGTCCTACCTCTGGACTCCCCACGTGATCTGCTGAGGGCATACCACTACCTCCTCATTGAGGAGCACAAGAAGCAAGTCAAGATGCAGGAGACGCTCGACAAACGCAAGCAAGCAGCCTCTGAGTCCAGTGCGCGACGAGCTGCGCTCTCCGTCATGGGACCCGGCTCTAGCACAAACGGAAACCAGGGAAACAAGCACCGCTCTCGGGTGGAAAACATGGACCCCATGGAGCGGCGTGACGTGACCCGAACTCTCCACACATCGTTCATGGATATGGACGCCGACGGCAACATCATCCCGAAGACGCCACAAGCTGCGATCATGGCAGCCACTGCGTATCTCGCGGCTCACCCACCTCCGGAGGGGGACCCGAAAAGGGCCATGCATAGGTCCGCACTCACCGGACTAGGACTAATCGGAGCTGCGCTGCACGAAGACGCTCCTGCGGAACCGAAGAAGAAAGCTCCGGCCAGGCGCGACCGGAGTCCCACCCCCTCATCCGAAGAGGAAGAGGAGCACGATCTTCCTCGAAGGAAGAAGAGCTCGCACCGCCACAAAAGCGACTACGATGCCAGAGACAAGCTTACACAGCGCAAGATCGATAAAGCACGCGCTAAACGCGCATGTTCGTATGAATCTAAGATGGATGAAGACGAAGGAGAACTCTGCGGGGCTCGATGCTTCAGCAGATCCGTTCAGCAAACACAGATGCCACGCAACTTCAAGCTTCCTTCGGATACTCCGAAATTCAACGGCACGCAAGATCCAAAGTCCTGGCTCAGTGACCATCTGTCATCCGTCAAGCTTCACGGAGGCAACAAAGAAACCGCCATGCAATGCCTTCAGCTGCAGCTAACAGGCGCAGCGCGGGTCTGGCTTACCATCCTATCATCAGGATCCATCCGAAGCTGGGAGGAGCTCGCTTACAGCTTCATCCAAAACTTCAAAGGCACCAGCAAGAGGCCCGCCTCAATCGAAGAATTGCGAGCCTGCACTCAGAGAACGGGTGAATCTATTCGCTCGTACATACTACGCTGGTCTACAACTAAGAACTCCGCAGCACACATCTCCGAAGAGCGGGCCATCGACGCCTTCAGGGACGGCGTCAAGCGCCCAGACTTCAAGGAGAAACTTGGACGTGTAAAGCCCAAGACACTCAACCAGCTCATGGAAATCGCCAACAGTTGGGCAGACGGCGAAGATTGCATCCAGCGAGCACAATCAGATGAAGAGGACGACTATGGCCGAAGACGTGAACGCCGCAGCAAGAGGAGATCGCGTGTCTACGAGGAGCGCGACGGACCCGACATGGTCGCATCTCGCTACGCCGACCGCCGTAACAACAATAGCCGCAACAGCAGAGGATACCGCAACGGAAACTTCCGCGACAACGGACGACCAACGCAGTTGTGGCAACGCCGCGACCGCGACAACGGACCCTCATCATTCGACAAACTTTCGGGTCCATGCACCATCCACTTCTACATAGACAAACATGATGGCAAAAAGAAAGCTAGCCACATGCTCAAGGACTGCTGCGAGTTCCAGAAACTCAGTGAAGGCATGGTGCAAATGAGGCAACAAGCTCCAATCCCTGCGTTCGGAAACGCACCTGCGCCAGGTGAAATAGCACACGGAGCTCCTCCACCGCCGCCTATTGGAGGCCCAAATCAACCAGTCGCACCAGCGCAAAACAATGCCGGGGTCACATACCCCCCACCAAAAGGAGCACTCAATATGATACAGAAGGGACGCCCCGCAAATAGGGTGCAGAAGAAAATCACCCGACAAATCAACTTGGCCGTGGCAACTCCGCCTGCAATCCCTGAGTACCTCAGCGGATCGGAGTCCTGCATCACATTCACTCGCGCGGATCACCCTTGCCAGATCCCTCGCCCAGGTCATGCTGCCCTAGTGCTGGAGGCGCAGATCGGAGGCTTCGAGATGAGTCGCGTCTTCATGGACGGCGGCAGCGGCATCAACCTAATGTTCGCAAGCACTCTAGCAGCTATGCGGATCCCGCAATGCAGCCTGGAACAATCAGACACAACGTTCCACGGCATTGTCCTAGGGAAGGGCATCTCCCGGGCAAAATAGGGCTCGGCGTCATCTTGGAAGCCGGACAACTTTCGGCGAGCGCCTAGAATTGAAGTGGTGGATGGCCGTCGCAATACCATGCCATCCTGGACGTAGCATTCGCAAGGTTCTGGCGTCCCACACCACGCACCTACTACTCAAAATGCCGACCAAGGGCGTCATCACCCACGGAGCTTCACCCGATCGGACCAATGCGACAGGATTTCAACAAAATCTCCCGATCTTTCGGCATGCAAGGCGAGCTTGTAAGGCTCGCGAGGTGACGGACAATGGGCTACCCCACCACAAGGCATAACGCACCCGACATGTCCTTCGACTCCACCGTCAACACCAAGAAAGTGCAGTCCATCCGACAGACGCCAAGGCGGCGCTGATCGCCAACGACCTCGATCAAGCATAGGAAGGCGCGCTCGTCGAATTCCTCCGTGAGCGCTGGGAAATCTTCGCCTGGTGTCCTGCGGACATGCCAGGAGTTCCCAGGGAATTCGCCGAGCACGCACTCAATGTCTTCCGGACACCAAGCCGCCAAGCCTATCCAAGACGCCGAGCCACGAGCCGAAGCTATCGGCAAGGAGATCAACAGATTACTCGCAGCAGACTTCATCCGGGAAATCAAGGAAAGCGAGTGGCTGGAAAATATGATGATGGTCCCGAAGAAGGACACGGACATCCTGCGGATGTGCGTGGACTTCACGTCACTAAATAAACACTGCCCAAAGGACCACTTCCCTCTTCCTCGGATCGACCAGATCATCGATTCGACTGCAGGTTGTGAAAAGCTCTCCTTCCTCGACGCCTACTCAAAGCTATAACAGATTCGACTCAAGGTCGAAGATCAAGAGAAAAGCGTTCATCACACCGCTCGAGTATTCTGCTACAACACAATGCCCTTCGGGCTAAAGAACTGGTGCCACATACCAGCGATGCATGCGAGCTGCCTCAAGGACCAGATAGGTCAAGCGTCACTTAAAACCTTGATCGCTACAGGATCAAGCTCAATCGAGAAAAGTGCGCCTTGGCCCCTCGGTCACCTGCTCGGGTACTTCATCTCTCAACGAGGATCGAGCGAACCCAAGAAAATCAAAGCTATCATGACAATGAAGAAGCCAAAAACCTCAAGGCGTTCGGCTCGCAGGCGAGTAGCGGCACTAAGAGTTCATCACCGCATGGGCGAGAAGGACCTACCATTTTACCAACTGCGCCAAGGCGGAACAAGTTCGAGTGGACACGAAGCCAACGACGCATTCGAAAGCCTCAAGCGGCTCCTCTCCACCTCGCCGCTTTGGTCACGCCAAAGAGCGCGAGCCCCTCTTGTACATAGCAGCCACACACCAGTAGTCAAGATACTGTGGTCGAACGACCCGAAGAAGGCAAGACCCACGGGGTACAACGCCCAATTTACTACCTCAGCGAGGTTCTCACTCCAACAAAACAGCGGTACCCGCACTACCAGAAGCTGGCCTACGACATGTTCATGACGGCTCGACGACTGAGCCACTACTTCCAGGAGCATCAGGTGATGGTCGTCAACGAGGCACCCCTGAACAGCATCCTGAATAACCCAGAGGCCACAGGACGCGTGGCCCTGTGGGGCATCGAACTATCACCTTTGGACATCGTCTACGAGAAACGACACGCAATCAAATCTCAAGTCCTTCCGGACTTCCTAGTGCACTGGATGGAGCTACAGCTGCCTGACACCCCATATGTCGCGATCTGGACAATGCATTTTGACGGCTCCAAACGCCGGGCGAAAGGCGAGTCATACTGACCTCCCCGCAAGGTGACAAGATGAAATACGTCCTTCGGATGAAATTCAGAGCCTCCAACAACGAGGCCGAATACGAAGCCCTCATCCATGGCATGAAGATGGCAAAAATATGTGGCGCAACGCGCCTGGTCATCTACGGTGACTCCAACCTTGTCGTACAGCAGACGATGAATGAGTGTGACGCACATGCCGAAAACATGATCACGTACCGCGCGCTATACAACGCACTCGAAGGAGAATTCGACGGCTGCGAACTTCGGCACGTTGGAAGAGTGAGCAATGAGGAGGCCGATAGACTCGCCAACATCGGCTCCACTTGTGCAAAGGTACCACCAGGTGTGTTCCTCGAACAGATCTGCGTGCCATCCATCAAGCGGAAATTTCCCAAGGGATCACCCGAAGAAGCAGAACACTCGGGGGCTACGCTACCCGAAGGTCATGAAGGACCCGAAAAGTTGGACACCGAAGTTGCCATGGTCAACCTGATGCAGGTCATGGCAGTCGAACAAACCTGGACACGTCCATACCTCCAGTTCCTGATAAACGGAGAATTGCCAGACAGCCCGACAGATGCCCGGCGCGTATCTCATCGGTCAAAAGCTTCACCATCATCAACGGCGAACTGTACAAATGCAGCATTACGGGTGTACTACAACGGTGCGTCACCATCAACGACGGCAAGGCCATACTCCAAGATATCCACGAGGGCATCTGCGGCCACCACGCAGGTAGCCGCTCCCTCGTCGCCAAAGCTCTGCGAGCAGGATTCTACTGGCCAACGGCCATGAGCGACGCGAAGGACACCGTCCGAAGATGCAACGGGTGCCAACGGTTCGCCGACAAACCGCACGCACCTGGGTCCGAACTTCGACCCATACCCATAGCCTGGCCTTTTGCCCAATGGGGCCTTGACATGATCGGCAAACTGCCAAAATCCTCGAAGGGAGGACACGTCTTCCTCCTGGCCGCAGTCGAAAAATTCACCAATTGGATCAAAGCCATGCCAGTCACCAACCAGAAGGGCAAAACCGCCGTCAAGTTCTTCGAATCCATTGTCTACAGGTTTGGCGTACCGCACAGCATCATCACCGACAACGGATCGAACTTCATCTCCGAAGAATTCCAGGACTTCTACGAAGGCCTCGGGATCAATATCAGTATGCCTCAATGGCACACCCGCAAACAAACGGGCAAGTGGAAAAGGCCAACGGCCTAATCGGCGCCGGCATCAAGAAGCGCCTCATGAGCTCACTCGAGCACAAAGCTGGAAACTGGACGAAAGATCTATCGCCTGTCCTGTGGAGCTTACAGACTACGCCAAACAGCTCCACCGGCTACACACCGTTCTTCATGGTACACTGAGGCGAGGCTACCCGGCACGCCATCGCTCCACGAGTTGTCGCAGACAATGCCGAATCCACGGCTGCACTCGAAGACGCCGTCGACACACTCGATGAAGCGCGGGATATAGCAGCCGCTCGATCAGCGGTGTACCAGCACAGTCTCCGCAACTATCACAGCCGCCGGCTGCACCCAAGGTCCTTCGTCGAAGGAGACCTCGTCTTGCGACTCAAGCAAAAGCGACCGAACAAACTCGATTCACCATGGGAAGGACCCTACGCCATCACCGAGGTCATCCCAGGTGGCGCCTATCGCCTCAAGCACGTGGAGTCTGGAGTCGCATACTCCAACCCATGGAACGTCTCGCACCTGCGACGATTCTACCCGTAGCAACCCACCCCCCCTTTTTTACTTTCAATAAGGCTTTCAGCCAAGGCTACTCAGCCGAACCATGTACCTCCTCCATTATGATATAAAGCTAAGTACCTCGCCCCCAACCTTCGGTTGACTATTTTCTGCAACTTTACTACATGCTACATACGCACTCGGGGGCTCCCCCACCTCACGATTTCATCGACTGAGGACAAAACGGGTACACCCGAGTAGCTGACCACGTCAGGCAAACGAAAAGGGCACGTACTCAATCAAAGCACTGCATGCTCACAAACAAGCAAACCTTTACAACAAAGGGCACATAAACGCCCAGCCGCAATATACAAATTTTACATCTATCTGTTTATTTTCAGGTCCTACCTATTCTGAAGAATAACCTGAGCACGCTGCTCAAACAAATCTACAATCTGGTCGGCATACTGCCTTACATCCGCGAAATGCGGACGCATGTTCCACTCGCCACCATCTGGTCGAGGAGGTGGCCCAGTCGCCACAACAGCTAAATCGACGTCAGGGCGGTGCACCCTCACAAGAGACAAGGCAGCCTTCACCCCTGCGACAAGCTGCTGCCGCACCAGCTCCTTGACATTACTGGCACTCCGAAACTTCGTCAGAAGACCTGCAAGGGTCGTTGGCACGGCATCCAACGGAAACATGACGTGCATCACCGAGGAAAGTGATGTCTGCACCTGGCGGAGCACCCGCGAAACCTGGTAGACACGATCCTGCACCGTCGCCAGAACCATGGCGCGATCACGATCCATCCAGAAGAAGCCGCCGGCCTCCATCTCCTGTTGAGTCAAGCAATTGACTCGAACAGCGATACACTCCTTTTCTTCCCTCGGATCAAGATTGGCACCTGCGACAACCGCACAAAACAAGAATAAGGCCAGCAAGCTCACCCGAAGAACTGAGCTACAGCCCGAAAGAAGGATCAACTTACATTGCAGCTGCTCGGACAGCCGACCCAGCTCCGCCATCAAATACTCCTCTCTGGGCTGCACCACATTCGCCTTGATTTCCAAACGTCGGTAGCCGCAGAACCCAAGCAAATCTCTCTCCAAGCTGCGCGATCTCGAAGAAAAGCGAGGAATCATCCAATGATGGTCGCAAGGGCCTTTCGGATGAAGTGTCAACTGGTCAGCACCCGAAGGAACCAATAGCAGCAGAAAAAAGAAGGCACACAGACATTCAGCCAAGGATAGAGCACAACACGGAGGAATTCATTAAAATATGTAAGGCCACTATGTGGCACAAGGATGGTACTACAAAAGATATTTACAACAAAATATACTAAAACTACCCTCGTCTACTATGCCTAAGGAGGACACGAGTCGCCTCGAACCAGATCGCCTAGCTTTGGCCTCGCCTCACGCAATGCGTACTCAGACAGAAGTCAATGAGCTTGGGCCCATATCGTCTGCAGCGGCGAGTAGGCGAAGGCTACCTCGGATCCATCTGCGGCCGTCGGCATCCGATAAATGTCTGGGCAGGTCCAGCTCACCGCCATGGCCATCGCCAGCCCGGCAGACGCGCCGATGCCCTTTTGCTTGCGCTTGTACGCTGTAGGCGCTTCGGATGACAGAGCCTCTGCCAGGGCATCCACTTCTTCAAGGGGTGCACTTCGGAAGAGCTCTGGTAGAAGCGACCAAGGACCTCTTCGCCTTGGCAAGGAGTTGACGACGGTCTGCAGCGGTCTTCGACCGCCACGGTGGCATCATATAGAGCACTCCGTGCTCGAGCACATTGGTCGAACTCGATACTGCGGCATCCGAGACAAAAAGAATAAAAACATGAAGAAAGGCAGCATAAAAGAAGATCCAGAAAAAAGAAACAAGTCCACAAGCTTGTACTCACCCGAAATGGCCTTGGCGGCAGCCATGAGCTTATCTGCCACCCCTCTTTCACGAGCAGCAGCAACGGTGGCCAGCTGCTCCTCACGATCTGCAGCCTCCTGCTGCAGACGCTCCTTCGCCGCTGCCTTCGGCTCCAGCTCAAGGCTCTTCGCTTTTGACGGCTTGACCTCGCCTCACGATTGGCCAAGGCTCTTCTTCAGAGCGTCGACCTCACGGAGAGAGTCGTTATGCTCCTCTGCATTTACAACAAGCAAGTGTCAAAGAACAGGACCAGGATAAAACAAGAGAAGTACTACAAGGCGAATACCTTGAAGTCGCTGCGGTTCGCCTCCAGCCAAAGCGTTCCTCCACAAGCCGTTTGGCTTCTTGGACAAAAGGCTGCAGAAAAGGCAATAGCAAGAAGAACAGGACTTGGGGGCTACGCCCAACACAAGGAAGCAAAAACAACATCAGCATACGAAGACACCCGGGGGCTCCCCCCGTAACATAAAGCAGAAAAACTTACGTGCTCCGAAGGCGAACCCGCAGGCCCGCCTGCGAAATTCTGAGGCGCAACCACCAGCCTCTCCTGCACAGGAGGAACTGGAGCAGCGTCACCAGAAGTCGCTAAAGTTTTAGGAGGAGGCGACGCAATGTTCGACTCCCCCATCATCTCCCGCGCACCATCACTAGAGCCGTCGGAGGATTGCCTGCATACGAACCAATCAACACAGATGCAAAAATAATAAGGGAACAAAGGACAACAATGGCAACAAGAAAACTTACAAGCCCAACGCGCTCAGGTCAAAGATAGGAGAAGCCCTTCGGGCCCTCTTCTCCTCCCTTTTCTCTTCCTTCTTCTCCTCCTTCTTTTCTTCCTTCTTCCGCTTTACTGGCGGGTGCGGAGCAACAACCCGCACAGGAATGGCAGGAAGGGGAGAGGAAGAACCCCCATGAACATCATCATGACGCTCAAGGCCCAGAGGATTTCTGGGAATCGGAGGAGTCGAGGCATCTGACGACTCGCTTGAACTCCATGATCGCTTGCGCGAATGGTCCTCACTCGATTCGTCGGCATCCTCCGCTGGGGATCGCGCTGACGGTAGCTCGGACAAGGAATCCACCACTTCATTATCCGGGGCATTCGGATACCTTTCGGGCAACGGTGGTGCCATGCCCGGCACTTTGAAGCTCTGCAAAAGGAAAAGGAATTTTGTTAGCAAACAAAGGAAAAAGTACACAACTGACAAAAACAAAAGGGGAGCACTACGTGCCCAAATCTACACCTTCGGTACGACCAACGTCGAAGAAAAGGGAGGAGTCAGCGACTTCCCCGGGATTTCTTCGTCGGCCTTGAACTTCAACAGCGCGCGTAGAGCCTTGTCAAGTTCCACCTCGGAGATTTTCTCACTCGAAACCCTCGTCGGATCACGCCGCCCAGAGTAAAGAAACATCGGGTGCGCCCTCGCTTGGAGAGGCTGCACCCGACGCTCAAGAAATGTCCGGATGATGTCGACACCGTTCACCTCCTTTTCAGGAATCAGTTGGAGATCCTCCACCCGACGGTACAGGGCCTCTATCTCCGCCACCTCACCGTCTAAGATTTGGTTTTTCCAGGATCTTTTCTTCTCAATCAATTGGGAGGGGTCAAAAGGAACGAGACCAAAATATTTCCCAGGCAGTACGGAGTCACGGATGTAAAACCATTTCCTCCGCCAGTACTGGACAGATTCGGACATGGAAAAGGAAAAGAATTGCACATTGGGACTGAGGGAGATGATGAAATCCCCAATGGGATACACACCATCCGAACCATACTGCCTCTTCACGGAATAAAGCTTCCGGAAGAGGCCAAAGTGCGGCTCAATGCCAAGCCAACACTCGCAAAGCATGATAAAACATGCAATGTGGAGAAGGGAGTTGGGAGACAGATGATGGAGTTGCACCCCATAGAAAAAGAGCAGTCCACGGAGGAAGTCATGGACCGGAAAAGAAAACCCGCGAATCACGAAGGCAACAAACATAACCCGGCACCCAGATGGGGGAATGGGGATTACCTCATTGCCGGGGAGTCTCACGGCCGTCGTGTCTTGCGGGATCAGGCTCCGCTCGCGCAGTTTGCGGAGATCGCTCTCCCGCGTTTGTGATCGCCGCCAGCCACCATCGGTGACGCGAGCAGTGGCGGTGCCCTTCTTGCCTCCGGCGGCGCTGGTCCCAACCGCAGATGAGGACTTCTTTGTTTTCCCCATGGCGCTACGATGGTGGTGGCGTTGCCAACGAAGAAAGACAAAGGAAATGTGGAGGAAGGTCTCAGCGGGCAGCAAGAATAGCTCAAGAACGAGGAGGCAGTGAATAGATGAACTGCTGCGGTGAAAAACAAACCACGATTTCACCAGGGATTATAAACATCGAAGACGACGCACGCTGGCCGTCCATCGAGAAGACCTAACGCCAACGGTAGATCTGGCCGTACATGTGTCAGCACCAAAACGAACCGTCGATACCACGCCGTCCACTACGTGCGAAAATCGAGGAGACGTCGTAATCATCTCCACGCCGCGCATGACCGGTCAATTCAAAGTCAGCAAGTGGGACCCACGCTTCGTCCAGTCAAGTCATCTCTGGCGTAGCAGACGCTTGAGGTCATCGATCGTAAGCACTGACGTCATAGAAAGCTATACTAGCACCACTTCGGCTCCACAGCTAAAAGTACTCACTCGAATCTATGATTGGACTAAATACTTGGGGGCTACTCCTATCAGGAGCGCTGGCCGCGCACCCGCCAGACAAATGAGGACAAAATTACTTCTCTGAGTCCTACGTTGAGTCTACGACTCCACTACGGACTCGGGGGGCTACTCCCATAGGGAGGATGGATTTACGCATCCGAAAATTTTCGAGTCCTGCGGACCTAATGATTGAAACAATGCTTGAACTAAAAGTCTCCGTTCGAGTCTACGACTCGAACAGACACTTGGGGGCTACTTCCATAGGGAGAGCTGGTCGCGCACCCTATGAAAACTTCGACTGCGATCTTCCAGATCCGCATGCAAAAACTTTTTTGTCAACTCTGCCCCAACAAAACGCTAAGTGCGTAACAATCTCCTTGGCCACCCAAAGCACCTCCGAGGTGATAAATGTTCGGATGCTGCGTCTGCGACGCAAAGATAAGACCTACAGATATCATCTGATGGCACGCAACGACTGATCAAGGCCTCGCTAGTATGAATGCATGCAGTGCGATGAAAAATCCCGATGGACGCGTTGGGTACACCAATTAAAATCACTGGAATTCCAATCCTATTAGTCCTCCGCGGCCTGAGTTGAATTATGCAAGATATGTTTCAGGCCGGGTTAAAGGGACCGAACACGAAGAAGATCGTGTTGTTTCCCCTAAGATGCTTAATCGACCCTGATCCGTCGGGTGAGTCGCACACGCATCAACAATCCCTACACACATATACTATTAACCTATAGTCGCTCCGAAGGATGGAAGAGTCCTCACCGAATCTACGATTCGACCGATCACCTGGGGCTCTCGACATGGTTATACCTCACGGCACGTAATCAAAGATACCTAGTCCAGCCCAAGGAAGGCCCATGGCGCATATACGCTGGCCCATGAAGATTTTCGGTGGCCAAGGCCCATGACGTCTTGATCCTTGGAGAGCAAGACTAGAGGAGATAGGAAATTCAAAGGGTAAAACCCTAGAACTTGTAACCGACTAGGACTACGCTGGACCTGCCTAAGTCTATATAAAGGCCGGAGGGCACGTCCTAGGGCAACTCGACTCATACTTTCGCACGCATCCACGCCAGATCGAATCTGCGACCCTATAACCTTCGGTTCACGTAATCAAGAGCGACAAGCAGAGTAGGGTTTTACCTCCGGGCCTGAACCTGGGTAAATCTCGTGTCCCCTGGTTGCTTGTCTGTTAACCGTGCCATGATCTCCAGCATCCCCATCTTCTCCAAAACCCAAGTCCATAACAATGGGCATTGACGAGATTAAACCTCGTCAGATGCTAAGAACGATTCTTACCTACAGAAATCCACAACGGTGATATTATGGTTGCCAAACTCCGGTGTTAATCCCATGACAACTATAGTGAGAGAAACTGACATCCACCAGCCGCATGTGTGGAACAAGCCACACGTCAAGTGCGGAGCCGGTCTCGCGAACGACGTCGCGTAAGGTTGGCCTGGACCGCTTCAATCTCACTATCCCGCATCATAAGAAGAACACAAACAAGAGGCTTGCAACAGAAAACATCAACGCTCGCAACAACCATGTTGCGTTCTACTCGTGAAACACATCTACACATAGATCTAGCTCTGATACCACTGAAGGGTTTCACGGCATAGTAAATCAAAATTTTCTACGGATGCGAACAGAGGGAAAGCTAAGATCTAATCTAGGATATGCAAACAACGAGAGAGATTGGATTAGATCTTCATACCCTTGAAGATTCAAGACAGTGAACGTTCATCTAACGTGGGTGATGTAGTCGTACTCGCTTCTCCTCCTCGCGATCCGATCCGATCTAGCACCACAAGTGGCGGTGCCTCCGTGAGATGCACACGTGCAGCACCTCGACGTCTCCTCCTTCCTTGGACCAGCAAGTATGGTGGAGAGATGGATTGGATCTACAACACGACGGCGTGGTGTATATGGTGGAGAATTTTTGTAGCAGGGCTTCGCCTATAAACAGTCGGGAGGGAGAGAGGAAGGGCAGCAGGGCGGCTAGGGTTGGAGGGGAAGGTGTAGGGGGTGGTGCGCCCCCATACCTCTTTATATAGAGGGGTGGTGCGCATCCCTAGCCCCTCCCCAAGCCCAAACCGACGTCCCCAGAGGAGGAAGAGTGGGGGGCAAGGAACCCCCCCCTTCTAGAAGCTCTATCCAGGGTTTAAACCCTCTTTGGCCGGCTGGGCCCTATGGGGCCTTGTGCCGCTGGCCCAATGCGGCCAGGGCACTCCCTCATAGGCCCATGCCCCCTCCCGGAAGGAGGGGCCACGTTGGTCCCCTTCCAGAAGGTTCTAGAAGCTTCCGGTACAATACCGATTAACCTGGAACAATTCCGAACTCCAAAAACTGCACTGCCTTATATGAATCTTATTCTCCAGACCACTCCGGAACCTCTCGTGATGTCCCGGATCCCATCCGAGACTCCGAACAAAAACTCATAAACCAATTATCCAATCTATCCTAGCGTCGAGACACGTTAAGTGTGTGACCGCGGTTCGAGAATATGCGACATGATCTTATATCAATAATCAGCAAAGTGCGAAACCCATATTGACTCCCACACATTCATCGATGATCATATCGGATGAACCACGATGCCATGATTCAATCAATCCCATATATATATTCCCTTCGTCTCGCGATATTTTACTTGCCCGAGATTTGATCCTCAGTACCGTCATACCTAGTTCAATCTCATTCACAGCAAGTACTTTACTCGTTCCGTAATCCGATATCACTTTGTGCTTAACTCCTTAACCACATGCTTGCAAGCGGTGTTGATATCGATTACCGAGTGGGCCCGAAGTATATCTCTCCGACTTGGGAGGGACAAATCCCATCTCGATACATACAACCCAGCAGATACTTTCCGATCACCTGAGAGACACCTTTATGGATGACGTTTGATGACCTCAAAGCTTTCTTCCGATACCAGGGAGTTGTATTATCTCATGGTCTAAGGAATACAATATTTGACATAAGAAAAGCTTCGCAAAGACGAACACGATGACACGATCTAATTGCTTCGCTTAGTTTGGGTCTGTCCATCATATCATTCTCCCAATGATATGATCTCATTATTAATCGACAACTCATGTCCATGGTTAGGAAACCTTAACCATCATTAATCAATGAGCTAGTCCATAGAGGCGTACTAGGGACACAGTGTTGTTCACAAACCACACAAGTATTAAAGTTTCCATTTAATAAAATTCTAGCATGGAATATAAACATTATCATGAACAAGAATTATAATAATAACATATTTATTATTGCCTCTAGGGCATAATTCCAACACAAATCACCCCGGGAGGTAGCTTGTCTCCAGATTACTCCGAAGATCACCCACGAATATTCCTCCAAGCTCTACCTCGAAATACCATCAAGCCAGCACAAGCTCCACAAGTATCGTGCCAGTCTTAGGACGCCCATGGCTCAGACTGGCACATGCAATAGGGAATATGCCCTTGGCATATAAGAATATGCTAAGTAATATGCCTTGACATCTCCGAAGATTCCAAGGCATATGCTGAGTATCTCAAAGAGATGCCAGGAATACGTTGTCTAGATACCAATCGTGGGGAACAAGATTTGTCCCTTGGGCTCCCCTTTATAAGGAGCACCAGGGGGATCGTTCCCGGGGAGACCCCGAAGGGATCCTCTCCTCTGTTCTCTCTAGGATCTCTCCTTCCTTCTTCCTCCATTCTCACAGAGAGTTCTTAGAAGGATAGGAGAAACAACTCAAGGAGCACCATTGTAGCCATAAGTATGGCAGGATACATGAGATTAGATGCAGGAAAAGAGGTGTTATCTCAACATGGGAGCCTCCAACCTAGATTCATCGTATTTATCTTTGTTCTTACGAGTGCAGTCTTCACTACATCATCCCTCCCCGGATTCCCCCACGTCCATCGGCCCCAACTTAAGCCTACCCATGGCATATGCCGTGATACCACCACGACATAAAATGATCTACTTGTTGTTAACAAACACCAAAAGTGATTATGACAGTAAATGTCCTTTCAATAGGTATGATGCTTTGAGTAACCAAGTTGAAGGTTTTTATATGATGGATGGGGAGGATCACGAGGATATGTATAGAAGACTCAAGTAAATAGCCACCACATTCATAAATCATGGTGCTTCCCATGTTGATGACGCATGGATTAAGAGAAAGTATGTTAGTGATCTTATGCCCTTTGAGCCTATAGATTTGAAGAGCCTCAAAGGTAGACACAATTACCACCAAATGACTTCCAATAAGGTCATGCAAGAAATGGAAGCTTTCAAGGTGGCCGCCAAGAATGCCTAAGATGCTCGTGCTCGAGCCATTGGAATGCAGAAGGGGGTCAATGTGGCCTTGAAGGCAAGCATTGCTGAACAAGACAATGATGACTTTGAAGCTATGGACTATACCGAGGATGTCAAGAGGGCTCATGGTGAGTACATAGCCTTCTATGCCAGAAACGTTTGGAAGGACCCCTCTAAAGCCAAATATGAACTTGAACACAAGAGTGGGTCAAATGGAAGAAGGGAAAACAATCCTAAATTGAGAACATGCTTCAACTATGCAGACCGGCTGCACTTTGTAGCTGAGTGTCCATATCAAAGTAGAGAAGCTAATGGTGGAAGGTTCATTCTTAAAGAAAATTCAAAGGCTCCACGGAAGAAGCAATTTGTGAAGAAGAATACTCCATACAAAAAGAAACCAAAGATTGTTTTGGTAGATCAAGAGGAGTACTCATCCGCAAGTGAAGATTAATAAGATGATGATACATCACGGGAAGTGGTTGCCATAGCCACCATGTCTACACCGGCACTCTTTGACTCACCTAATGAAAACATCATCAACAAGAACGTCACTTGCCTCATGGCAAGAGGTTCCGAGGTATCATCTTCCATCACTTCCTTTTCTAATACTACGATTGACATGGATGATTCTACTAGTCTTAAGATTAAGGAAGAAATTATTGCTTTGGAATATTTTATCACTAACTTGCAAGGCGAGCAAAAAATGTACTTTGAGCCCCTCACGGACCAGCTTGCTCAAAATGAAGTGCTTCCTGAAGAAAAGGGCATAATTGAAAGGGAGGATGTAGTGGAGATTGCATCCCTAAAAATTCTCTAGAATACTAATAATAAGAAGAAGAGGCTCGAGTCTCTCTAGAAGAGAGACTTGAGTCAATCGAGGAGTCACACGAAGAAGTTGTGACCAAGCTAGTAAAAGAACGTGACAATGTAGTATCCAAAGCAAAAAAAATAAAGAAGGAGAAACTTGAATTTGGGTTGCTCGTGCTAGACTCTCCAAGAAATTGGAGAAGTTTGACATTGCTCACAAGGCTTTGGAAAGTGAATACTCTATTCTCAACGAGTCTCATGATCATCTCCAAACTCTACTGAGCAAGTATGATATTCCTAGCACCTCTACATAAACACGTGCACATGAAGAAGTTCATGAAGAAAATGCTAGGTTGAAGGATGAGCTTGCCAAGGCATCTACTCCCAAAGGTAAGGAAGTCCTTGATGAGATCCTTGTCAAGCAAAGGTGAAACTATGGAAAATAGGGACTTGGCTTTGTCTCTAAGTCCAAGAATAAGAAGAACAAGAAAAAGAATACCAAGAAGGCACAAGCTAAGACAAGCACCACAAAAAAGAACATCACAAAGGACAAAACTGATTATGTTGGTTTTGCAGGGACTAACAATCTTAATTATGAGTTGTTTTGTGATTATTATGGTGATGTCTATGCTAGTTTTGTAGGTCCTTATGATAGTTATATCTCTTGGTTTATTTGGGTCCCAAAGACCCTTGTTACTAACATGAGAGGACCAATTGAAAAATGGGTACCTAAAACCAAGAAGTAACTTTCTTGCAGGGTTATGCTTCCGGTGGATCTAAATGGGTGCTGGATAGTGGATGCACTAGTCATATGACCAGAAGCAAAGAGATCATGTAACACCGCGGTTTTGAAAAGACCGAGGCTTTTATGTGACATGCCAATCCCTGGATCGGTTCATTGGCCCACAATAGAATAAGATGAATAAAATAGCAAAATATCCGTGTATCATGTATAACGAAGATCCAGAGTACCATTATTACAATAAAAGCTTAGCCCATGGCTAGCTCAAATTATTCAGGTAGCAACATAAATAAAGTAAATCCTCCATTCTTCAAATTGCCCACAAGTGAACAAGTGCCGAGTGGAGTACCGTGGCCTATATCGATTACTCGGAATCGGAATAACCTGCAACATGAAACGTAGCAGCCCCGAAGGGTCAATACATGGAATGTATGGCAAGTAGAGCTAGTAAGGAGACAATAGTGCTAACATCTACATGCATATCTGGCAATTGGAGCTGTGTCTGGCTTGCATTTGCAAATACATTTGTCCTACTTTCATAAACAGTTTTGATTTTCTTTGAAAAGATCCCAATTAAGTTAACCCAACAATATTAAAGCAATTATGAAATTAGAATGAGCGAGAAACATGTCATGGAATCAATATCAAGCAACTCAGTTGTTCATAACCGGGGACACGGCTAATCGATTAGATTATACACCCTGCAGGGATTAGTACACTTTACCCATGTGACTTGGCCAGCCCAGCTCGTACCATCACTCTCATTTTGGGTGATAATAGGGAGAAGTCCAAGAAGAGACTGTTCGGGAAGTAGCACCCCAATCCCGACGCGCACCGGTCCAACCTACCAAAATTCTACATCTCTGGATACGCGGGTTCGAGTTACCACAACCTACTAAGTCCAACCAACCGCCCATTTCATTATTGGCACATGGTTGTACACGTAAGCTACACAATAAAGAAGCCAATCAATTTCTCTCGATACCTGGGTGCCTTTCCGCAATGAAACCACAAAAAATTATCAATACCATCACACCCAGGAGATTCATTGATTAAGTTGTTTTAGTTTTCACAAACCAATACTTTTAAAAACAAGTCTCAGTGATGTAACCCAGCCCTCGTTCAACATAGCATGGCTAAGCACATCTACCAACGGTGGTTCATCTACAAGGAAGGCCCTACCACATAATAGGACATAGCATAGCAATAGTATCATCCTACACATGCATCTACAAAATACACGACAATGCATTGAAAATAGTAGGACGATATCATGAACAAAGTAGCATCTACTTTCCTTGGTTGTAGCGGTCGGAAGAACAATCCACACACGAGCAAGCGTTGCACTCGTCACAATCTACACGATACAATTGCAATCATAAACAAACAATCCACAAGCATATGCAACAAAGATGATGCATGAAGGTATGCAAGGCAAGTGAATTGGTGCTACAGCTGCACCACATAATCCTATTCAATAATACTACTGATTGCATGCATGGAAAATAGTTTTAGCACAAGGAAAACTATTACGCAAAAGTAATGCTCAAAACTAGAGCTAGAACTCAAATAATCCACTACCGGTAGTATACTGTTTGTAAAATCTTGGAAAAATTCTACCGCATAGGCATAGCTAATTAGGAACAGTACCAATTGGAATTACTCAAAAAGGAATTATAAAACTCTCCGAGTAATTAAAACACTGCAGAAAGCCACTAGACAGTTTCTGCAGAAGTTTTCACTGTAAGACTATCTTTTTAATTCACGATGAGATTCCCCTCGTTCCACTGAATCCAGGGACATATCATACGCGATTTTTGGAGCTACGGATCTTTTTCTACGAATTAATTACTCTAAAAAGGTCATTAACTCAATTGATGAAACTGTACTAAATCTTGCTGCAAAAGTCTGAACCAAAGGTACAGAAAGATTCTACACGACTCACTGAATCTACACATATTTTATTTGCAATTTTTTTGGCCCAGCGGTTTAATTTCTACGCAATTTACAAGTTTCTACCGAAATCTGCCAACTAAATCGATTAACGAAAATACCCGATCGTTGTATGCATTGGTCAACTTATTGTTGGCCGAGGCGTCGACTAGTCAACGCACGGGCCCGATCAACGGCTGATCTGGATCCGAGATCCGACGGTCCCATCGGATGGCGGCTGCGGACTTCTAGGAGGCGAGCGGCGAAGCTCCGGGTGCGGCGATCGGTTCGACGGATTTTTTCTGCGGAAGGAAGGTTGGTCATTGGCGGATCAAAGCGGTTAACGCGGCGGCGGCACGGCGCGGGCGGCGGCAGGCGGCGGGCGGCGGCAGTGCGGCGGCGGCGGCTGCAGCGGCGGCCGGCGGGCAAAGCAGCGGCAGCGTGCAGCTGGCGGCGTCTGGCAGCAGCAGCGGCGGCTGCGCAGCGGCTTGGCAGTAGCTGCGTGGAAGCGATCGCGAAGCGGCGGCGGGGCGGCTGCGCAACGTGAGCGGCGCGGGCGCAGTGAGGCGGCTTGGCGGGCGGTGGCCTTGGGCAGCAGCGGCAGCGTGGCGGCGCAGCGGCGGCCAGCTGCGGTGTGAGTGGCGCGAGCGGCGGCGGTAGCGCGGAGATCTAGGTGGCGGTATCGAGGCGGCGGCTGCCTCTTAAGTGGCCCCATTGAGGTCCTGTGAACACGGCATGTTGATTGGAAACGGAAACGAAAATCGGCCCGATTTTCTATCTTTCGGTAAAACGGCCGTAACTTTTCCGTACGAGCTCCGAATCGAGCGATTCTTGCTCCTACGCTTTTGTAAAATCGAGGGAAACAACCTAGGGTCAAGGGCTGGGTGAAACCACTAGGTTACAAGGGTGGACAACACAAGTCCTACTCATGCCTCCCGCAGGAGCCTCGTAGTAAAATAGAATAGGGTTTTGAAAATAGCGTTTCGCCGATTCTTTTCAATCGACGGTTTTGCATGGAAAAGTATGATGCAATGATATGAATGATATGCAGAACCAAATCTAAATCTAAAATTTGGGATGTGACAAGACTAACCCCCTTAAGATGAATCTCGTCCTCGAGATTCGGCGCGGCTAGCAAATAGGTGTGGGTAGTCCTCTCGGAGGTCATCCTCACGCTCCCAAGTGTCTTCCTCTTCAGTGTGGTGGCTCCACTGTACCTTGGAAAACCTGATCGTCTTGGTATGGGTAGTCCTCTCCGCTGTCTCCAGAATCTTGACCGGTTTCTCCTCATAGGTCAAATCATTCTCAAGCTGAACCTCCTCTAGCGGTACAGTGTCTCTCAATGGTGTATCCACCATCTCTGGATGGCACTTCTTCAGCTGGGATACATGGAACACATTGTGAACAGCGGACAGAGCCTCTGGAAACTCCAACTGATAGGCAACCTCTCCTTTGCGTGCTAAGACTCGATATGGTCCAATAAATCGAGGTGCCAGCTTACCCTTAATTCCAAATCTCTTGATTCCACGAAGTGGCGACACTCTGAGGTATGCTCTATCACCTATCTCATACACCACTTCCTTGCACTTGGCGTCGGTAGCTCTTACGCCTTGATTGTGCTACCTTGACTGTCCCTAATCAAGGCGACCTTCTCCTCGGCGTCCTTGATCAAATCAGGCCCAAACAAGCGTTCTCCTACTCCATCCCACAAGAATGGTGTTCGGCACCGTTTCCCATACAAAGACGTCGAGCGGTGGCGTCTTGATCTGGTTTGGTAGCTGTTGTATGAAAACTTAGCATAAGGCAAATTCTCATCCCAACTAGAGCCATGAGCCAAAGCGCAAGCTCTCAGCATGTCCTCCAAAATCTGATTCACCCTCTCGATGCATCCGCCATGCATGGGTGAAGCTTGTGCTAAACTCCAACCTAGTACCAAGTGACTCGTGCAGCTGGCGCCAGAAGTGTGAGGTAAATTGGGTGCCTCTATCAGATACAATACTCTTGGGAACTCCATGTAGGCACACAATTCTGTCCATGTAAATCTTGGCCAACTTTGCACTCGTATAGGTCGTCTTCACCGGAATAAAGTGGGCTACCTTGGTCAAATGGTCGACCACTACCCAAATGGAGTCATATCCTGACCTAGTCCTGGGCAATCCTGTGATAATATCCATTCCCACTCTATCCCACTTCCAATCCGGCATAGGCAATGGCTGTAGCAATCCTGCTGGCTTCTGGTGTTCCGCCTTCACTCGGCTACATACATCACATAGGGAAATATGCTCTGCGATGTCTCCCTTCATGTTGTTCCACCAGAATCTGTCCTTCGGGTCCATATACATCTTCGTATTGCCCGGATGTATGGAATAAGGCGAGTCATGAGCTTCCTGCAGAATCAACTTCCTTATCTCCGGATCGTTGGGAACACACAAACGATCTCCATACCACAAGGTTCCTTTCTCATCCTCGCGGAATTCCCTTGCTCGACCCTCCTTCATCTTTTCCCTTATTTCATATATCTCTTTGTCTCCCACTTGAGCCTTCCTGATTCTGTCCTGTAGCGTTGGTTGGACTTCCATTGTTGCCAAGTATCCTTCAGATACTACCTCCAGTCTAAGGTCCTTGAATTGCTTGCACAAATCCTCTGGCAATTCCCCAATTGTCAATCCATGGCATAAACCTTCCGACTCAGAGCATCTGCTACTACATTGGCCTTTCCTGGGTGGTATTGTAGATTCATATCGTAGTCCTTGATAAGTTCCAACCATCTCCTTTGCCTCATGTTCAGTTCCTTCTGTGTCAATATGTATTTCAGGCTCTTGTGGTCGGTGTACACATCACAGTGTTTTCCCATTAAGTAATGCCTCCATACCTTGAGCGCATGAACCACTGACGCTAACTCCAAGTCGTGTGTGGGGTAATTCTGCTCATGGTGCTTGAGTTGTCGCGAGGCATATGACACTACTCTCCCATCTTGCATCAGCACACTCCCAAGTCCCTGTCGATAAGCATCACAGTACACCTGGAAGTCCTTCTGAAGGTCTGGTAAGCACGTAATGTAGCGGTCACGGTCGGCCTTGTTCAAAGGCTGGCTTCACACACATCCGTCCATTCAAACTTCCTCTCCTTCTTGAAGTTCTCATCGGCTTAGCAATCTTGGAAAAGTTTTCAATGAACCTCCTGTAATATCCAAAGAAGTCCCAAAAGCTTGAATCTCTCCGCATTCTTGGGTGCTTCCCTCGATCACTTGATCACTTTGCTTGGATCAACAGCGACTCCTTCTCCTGACACTACGTGTCCAAGAAATCCAACAGTGTTAAGCCAGAATTCACACTTGCTGAATTTGGCATACAGCTTGTGTTCCCTCAGCTTCTCCATAATCAGTCGCAGATGTTTCTCATGCCCAGCATCATCCTTGGAATATATCAGTATGTCATCAATAAACACCACCACGAACTTGTCCAAGTACTCCATAAATACCTTGTTCGTCATGGTCATGAAGTATGCCGGAGCATTCGTTAGTCCAAAAGACATAACCGTATACTCATATAAACCATACCTAGTGGTGAAGGCGGTTTTTGGTACGTCCTCCTCCCGGATCTTCAGTTGGAAGTAGCCTGATCACAGATCAATCTTGCTAAACACCTTCGCTCCTTCCAGTTGATCAAACAAATCATTTATGTTCGGCAGGGGGTACTTGTTCTTGATGGTTACTTCATTCAGCGAGCGATAGTCCACTACTAATCTCTTGTTGCTGTCTTTCTTCTCCACAAACAGAACAGGTGCACCCCATGACGACGAACTAGGCTGAATGAATCCCTTTTCCATCTGCTCTTTCAACTGCTTCTTCAATTCCTTCAGCTCATCCACGTCCATCTTATATGGTTTCTTTGCTATAGGTCCTGTTCCCGGCATCAGGTCGATAAGAAACTCTACTTCCCTGTCAGGTGGTATTCCTGGCAGCTCTTCCGGAAACACGTCGGGGTAATCCCTAATCACTGGCACAGTATCCATGCTAACCCCCTTAAGAGAATTCAATTTACACCTTCCTGGTCGTACAGCCGATTGAATCTAATCCTCTTACCATCCGGGGTTTTGAGCGAAACAACTCGCTGTGCACAATCTATGTGTCCCCCATGCATAGACATCCAATCCATACCCAGAATGACATCTAATCCTTGTGATTCCAACACTACCAAATGTGCAATGAAGTTGTGTGTTCCAATCCTCACAGTCAAGTCGCGGCATCCCGCGCTAGCTATCATATCTCCTCCAGGTGAACTCACTCTAATAGACCTTTTCATAGACTCAGTAGGTAGCTTATACTTATCCACAAATGCCCTTGATATGAATGAATGCGATGCACCAGTATCGAAAAGTATAAGTGCATGGTAAGTGTTGATTGGAAACTTACCAATCACAAGGTCAGGCTCATCTGGGATCTCCTCCACATTCATGTGGTTCACTGTGGCCTTCTCGTTGTTGGTTGGCTTCAGTCCTTTCCTCTCCGGACAGTTGTCAGCATAGTGTCCCTTCTGTTTACACTTGAAGCATGTCACCTCACTCAGATCCTTCTTCACAAAGCTGCGATCACGGTTGCGGTCATGTCCACCGTGTCCTCCAGAGTGGTGAGAGTGTCCTCCGTTGTGGCTGTGGTGGTTGCTCCTATGGTTGTCATGACGATGCCCATCGCCTCCATGGTGGTGGCGGTCATGGCTCCCATGGTCACTTCCTCCATGCTTGGAGTATCCATCATATGAAGTGCGAGACTTGTGATGTGAACTAGAGTGGTGATTGTTGCTCTTTCTCTTGCGGCTTTCCACCTGCTTGTGCTTCCCTTCCAAGATCCTGGCCTTGTCCATAAGCTCCTGGAAAGTGGGGCAATAAACCACCAGTAGCTGCACGGAAAGCTCATCACTGAGGCCATCCAGGAATCTCTCCCTCCTTTTTGCATCAGTATCAACATCCTCAGGTGCATAGCGGGACAGGTTGTTGAACTCCTCAATGTACTCGGCCACGGTGCGATTGGTTTGGCGCAAGTTGCGGAACTCCTTCCTCTCCAGGCTCAGAACTCCTGAAGACACGTGGTTGGTCCTGAAACCTTCCTCAAACATTGCCCAAGTCACGGTGTCCAGCGGGTGGGTGATCTGAAAAGTGTCCCACCAAGAAGCGGCTCGTCCCTCCAGTAGGTGAGCGGCAAACCTCACCTTCTCGGCATCAGTGCATCCAACAGTTACCAGATCCTTTTGACTGAACGCAACCAGTCGAGAGCAACCATTGGTTCCGTTGCAGTAGAGAACTTAGCTGGCCTTAGCCTCAGAAATCTGGTGAGAGCATCTCCCTGAGGCTGATTGTTTCCATTGTTGTTGTTCTGATTTGCCATGAACTGAGTCATCACTTGGGTCAGTTGTGCCTGAGCTGCCATGAGCTGCTCCAACTCAGTGGGTTGACAGCAGGGAGGCATCTGCGTTTCAGCACAGGTAAGTTTAGAAAAAATCAACTACGACAATAGGATTCTACCCATGCATATGATCAAACAACAGCAAACAATAGCACACAATCACAAGCAAGCAACACATCAACAAACAAGTGATCCAGCAACATCCCAGGGGTTATCCTAGCAGTATGTACCTACTGAAATAGTTTTACAAGAGTTGGCAATGGTTAACTAAACAGTTGATCAACTAAACAACAAAAACAACAATCTGCCAGAACAGTCCAGCAGCGTTCACGAATTTTTCGCCTGACTTAGACTCGTCAGAAAATTTAGCTGATTTTTGCACATATAGTACAGAGAGTTTCGCATCAGCCCAATTTTTTTCATATTTTTCCCAGTTACCATAAAAATATGAAAAATCGTACAGTACTGCTGTATCAGCAGAAAACTGCAGCGAAAATAACACAAATGTTAACCAAACTTGCCATAACTCTTTAATAAAATTCGCACAAATAATTCCTGGGATATTCGAGTATAGAAATAAGCAACTAAACACTCTTAAACTAACACGAACTAAGCTTCACATCGATCGAGACTAATCCTAACGAATTTGCCTAACGTGGACTAATTGGTGGACTTCTTTCTACTTCTTGAAGAGGTTGCGGTAGGTCCTTGCACTCATGCGTTGGCGCTTCGGTTCGCGGTACAACCATGGCGGCGGAGTGTACACTTCTCCTGAATCATCACTTGAGATCTCAAACTCCACCTCTTCTGGATCCTCCTCTTCTTCACTCTCAGCTGCAACTGCAACAGCTTCATCTCCTCCACCATCATCGTCTCCATCATCATCATCCTCGTCCTCATCATCATCATCGTTCCCACTGTCATCATCATCCCCATTGTTGCCATCATCTCCATTGTCATCATCAGAGGGTGGATTCAGCTGTGCTTGGAGAGCGGCAATCTGGGCTGTCATAGCTTCAATAGTTTGGTCCCTTTCCTAGACGGTCCCTTGCAACTGTTGTATGTTCTGGGTGTTCTCCTGCACCGTACCATGAATATGAGCTATGGTTGCATCTCTGGCTATCAGGGCATTCTCCAGAACTCCCACAGCTTCATGCAAGGTGTCAATCTCCTGTCCTTGGACCACCATACCATTGCTAGCAAAATCTGCAATCTCCTTTATCATCATCACTTTCTCAGCTAGAGCTCCATTCTCCCTTTCCATGTCCTCTATGTGCCTCCGACGGGGCGACATGTTGTTCCTGTCGCCCGGGGTAACCACAATGTGCCCATCTTCATCACGCCTCCCATAGTCACGGTAGGGTGAATCTGCTGGCAGCAGGTGTCGGACATGATGGCACTGGCGAGACAGGTCTTCATGTATGGACAAGTTAATTCCAAGTCCCTAGTTGCAGTATGTCTTGGTGTAGATCAAATGCACTGGATTTGGCAAGGCGGCATCCCTGAATATGAAGGTAGTGATCTCCCATGCATCCTCTCCATATCCATAGGTGTACAACCTTCTTCCCTTGAACATGGGCAGTGGCAATCCCAATGATCATGAGAGTGCTAACTGCCTTGCAAAGGGCCTTGGTGACTCCATGGTGGCATACTCAGTCCTGACTTCTCCCATCTATCAAGTAAAAGAGGAAAGTGTGAGAATAGCATATGGTAAGAATTTACGAGGGTGAAAGGCATAAGGTGAAAGACAGAGTTAATATAGGTTTTAATAAATCTATGGCTTCCTAATCCAATCCTAGGTCACGATCCTACAGTCGACACACGGGCTCTGATACCATCTTGTAACACCGCGGTTCTGAAAAGACCGAGGCTTCTAACTGACATTCCAATCCCTGGATCGGTTCATTGGCCCACAATAGAATAAGACGAATAACATAGCAAAATATCCGTATATCATGTATAACGAAGATCCAGAGTACCATTATTACAATAAAAGCTTAGCCCATGGCTAGCTCAAATTATTCAGGTAACAACATAAATAAAGTAAATCCTCCATTCTTCAAATTGCCCACAAGTGAACAAGTGCTGAGTGGAGTACCGTGGACTATATCGATTACTCGGAATCGGAATAACCTGCAACATGAAACGTAGCAGCCCCGAAGGGTCAATACATGGAATGTATGGCAAGTAGATCTAGTAAGGAGACAATAGTGCTAACATCTACATGCATATCTGGCAATTGGAGCCGTGTCTGGCTTGCATTTGCAAATACATTTGTCCTACTTTCATAAACAGTTTTGATTTTCTTTGAAAAGATCCCAATTAAGTTAACCCAACAATATTATAGCAATTATGAAATTAGAATGAGCGAGAAACATGTCATGGAATCAATATCAAGCAACTCAGTTGTCCATAACCGGGGACAAGGCTAATCGATTAGATTATACACCCTGCAGGGATTAGTACACTTTACCCATGTGACTTGGCCAGCCCAGCTCGTACCATCAGTCTCATTTTGGGTGATGATAGGGAGAAGTCCAAGAAGAGACTGTTCAGGAAGTAGCACCCCAATCCCGACGCGCACCGGTCCAACCTACCAAAATTCTACATCTCTGGATACGCGGGTTCGAGTTACCACAACCTACTAAGTCCAACCAACCGCCCATTTCATTATTGGCACATGGTTATACACGTAAGCTACACAATAAAGAAGCCAATCAATTTCTCTCGATACCTGGGTGCCTTTCCGCAATGAAACCACCAAAAATTATCAATACCATCACACCCAGGAGATTCATTGATTAAGTTGTTTTAGTTTTCACAAACCAATACTTTTAGAAACAAGTCTCAGTGATGTAACCCAGCCCTCGTTCAACATAGCATGGCTAAGCACATCTACCAACGGTGGTTCATCTACAAGGAAGGCCCTACCACATAATAGGACATAGCATAGCGATAGTATCATCCTACACATGCATCTACAAAATACACGACAATGCATTGAAAATAGTAGGACGATATCATGAACAAAGTAGCATCTACTTGCCTTGGTTGTAGCGGTCGGAAGAACAATCCACACACGAGCAAGCGTTGCACTCGTCACAATCTACACGATACAATTGCAATCATAAACAAACAATCCACAAGCATTTGCAACAAAGATGATGCATGAAGGTATGCAAGGCAAGTAAATTGGTGCTACAGCTGCACCACATAATCCTATTCAATAATACTACTGATTGCATGCATGTAAAATAGTTTTAGCGCAAGGAAAACTATTACGCAAAAGTAATGCTCAAAACTAGAGCTAGAACTCAAATAATTCACTACCGGTAGTATACTGTTTGTAAAATCTTGGGAAAATTCTACCGCATAGGCATAGCTAATTAGGAAGAGTACCAATTGGAATTACTCAAAAAGGAATTATAAAACTCCCCGAGTAATTAAAACACTGCAGAAAGCCACTAGACAATTTCTGCAGAAGTTTTCACTGTAAGACTATCTTTTTAATTCACGATGAGATTACCCTCGTTCCACTGAATCCAGGGACATATCATACGCGATTTTTGGAGCTACGGATCTTTTTCTACGAATTAATTACTCCAAAAAGGCCATTAAATCAATTGATTAAACTGTACTAAATCTTGCTGCAAAAGTCTGAACCAAAGGTACAGCAAGATTCTACACGACTCACTGAATGTACACATATTTTATTTGCAATTTTTGGCCCAGCGGTTTAATTTCTACGCAATTTACAAGTTTCTATCGAAATCTGCCAACTAAATCGATTAACGAAAATACCCAGTCAACTGTGTCTGTTGACTGGTCAACACGGCCGCTGACTGGGCGCTGACTGGGCGTCTGACTAGTCAACGCCTGGGACTGACCAGTCAACGGCTGATCTGGACCACTGATCTGAGATCCGACGGTCCCATCAGATGGCGGCTGCGGACTTACCGGAGACGAACGGCGGCGAGCTCCGGGCGGTGCGGCGATCGGTTCCGACGACGGATTTTTTCTGCGCGGAAGGGGAAGGTTGGTCAGCGCGCGGATCAAGGCGGTTAACGCGACGGCGGCGGCGCGCGGCGCGGGCGGCGGGCGGCGCGGTGCGGCGGCGTCGTGTGGCGAGGCGGCAGCAGCGGCGGCGGCAGCAGCGGCAAAGCGTGGCGGCGCTGCGGCGTGGCGGCAAAGCGGCTGCGCACGCAGCGGCGGTGGCTGCGGGCGGTCGCGAAGCGGCGGAGCGGGCGGCGGGCGGCTGCCTTGGTAGCGGCGGCGGCAGTGAGCGGCGGCTCGAGGCGGGAGGTGGCCTGTGGCGGGCAGCAGCGGTGGCGTGTGGCGGGTGAAGGCGGCGGCGGCGGCACGGCGGTGGCAGCGGCGGCACGGAGTCCGGGACGGGGTCCTGGGAGAGGCGGCGCGCGCGGAGATGGAGGTGGGGCGAGGGTATCGAGGCAGGCGGCGGCTACCTCTTAAGTAGGGCCCCCTCGTGGGGTCCTACGCGAACACGGCGCGCGGTTGGAAACGGACACGGAAATCAGCCCGATTTTCTATCTTTCGGTAAAACGGCTGTAACTTTTCGGTACGAGCTCCGAATCGAGCGATTCTTGATCCTACGCTTTTGTAAAATCGAGGGGAACAACCTAGGGTCAAGGGTTGGGTGAAACCACTAGGTTACAAGGGTGGACAACACAAGTCCTACTCATGCCTCCCGCAGGAGCCTCGTAGTAAAATAGAATAGGGTTTTGAAAATAGTGTTTCGCCGATTCTTTTCAATCGACGGTTTTGCATGGAAAAGTATGATGCAATGATATGAATGATATGCAGAACCAAATATAAATCTAAAATTTGGGATGTGACAGATCATCATGGAGATGAGGCCTAATCACGATCATATAACCGTCCCCTATGGTGATAAGTCAAAATATGAGTTACTAGGTCTTGGCAAGGTTGTGTTTGCCCACGATATCTCATGATTTGTTGTGACCCTTGGTTACAATTTACTTTTTGTTCGTGCCCTTGGTAAGATGGGCTTTCCTGTTTTTATTGATGGTGATTTAGTGATACTCTTGTGGAGCAAGTCTCTAAAGGTCACTTTCGTTGGGTATGTCAAAAATGACCTGGATATGGTGGACTTTTCGAGGAAAACCACCGCGGGTCCGATGTTCTTATTCGGAAAGGCCGATGCGGGCTGGTTCTGGCATCGCCGTCTAGCCCACGTCAACATGAGAACTTTGTAAAGTCTTCACAAGGGTGGCCACATCCTTGGACTAAAATAAAATGTCTCCTTTATCAAAGATTGTGTTTTAAGGGCTTGTGTTGAAGGAAAGATGCATGATTATCCCCACAAGAAGAAGACTATTATATCATCAAAGAGGATTTTGGAGCTACTTCATGTGGATCTCTTTGGTCCTCCGTCTCATGGAAGCCTCAGTGGTAAGAAGTATTGCATGGTCATAGTTGATGATTATTCAAGATACACATGGGTCTATTTTTTCAAGATGAAAAGTGAGACTCAACAAACTGTCATTGACTTTGACAATGAGGTTCAATGTCAACACAATGTCCCAATATTGGCAATAAGAAGCGACAATGACTCCGAGTTCAAGAACTACACCCTGAATGAATTTCTAAATGAAGAGGGGATAAGACATCAATATTCCGCTGCGTACACTCCTCAACAAAATGGTGCAGCCAAGAGGAAAAACCGGACTCTAATGGATATGGCAAGGTCTATGTTGGCTAAATTCAAGTCACCATACAAATTTTGGGCTGAATCTATTTCCACCGCAAGTCACTCATCAAACCGGCTTTACCTTCACAAAATCTTGGACAAGACTCCGTATGAGATACTTACCGGCAACAATCCCAACATATCATATTTCCGAGTGTTCGGTTGTAAGTGTTTCTTTCTCATTAAAGAAGTTCATTTGTCTAAATTTGAGTCTAAGGCTTTAGAAGGTATTTTTTGTTGGTTATGGTATCTAATCCCACACTTATAGAGTCTACAATAAGCTCTCTAGAACTGTTGTAGAATCTTGTAGTGTGGCGTTCGAGGAAAATGATGGCTCCCATGTGGGGCAAGTTGATGTCTATGATGCAGATGCTGAAATACCCCAAGATGCCATAAGAAGAATGGGAGTGGGATTTTTCTGCCAAATTGAGGAAACCCTTGTGGCGACCGAACAGGAAGAGCGGGATCATGCAGAAACTCCCAGGCCAGATTTTCCGGGTGACACCGGATTATACGGCCCCTCTCCAACTCATGCCAGAATCAACCAGGATGATCAAGATGGAGCAAGAACTCCCAGGCCGGATTATCCGGCCCCTCCCTTGGCGGATTATCTGGCCCTGAAACTTCAGAACAGCAGCAACCTCCTGTTACGGTTGCTGATCAAAATCAAGGGCAAGGTTCTTCGTTTCCTGTCCGCGCTGAACAAGTTGTTGATCAAGGTCAAGCCAATGGTCAAGACGAAGACTCAAATGATGAAGAAATTACTCCAAGAAACAACAAGCCGATTGAAATTCATCGAAAAACTCGTGCTGAAAGAAACCTCAAACTAAGAGGTCATACACTTGACAAAGTTATCGGTGATCTAAGATGAAGGGTGTCCACAAGACAGGAACTAGGGAGTTTCAGTGATCATCAAGCTCATATATCTATGGTGGAACCCAAGGAAGTTTTCTAAGCTCTTGAAGATCCAGATTGGGTCGTTGCAATGCATGAAGAACTAAACAATTTCGAGCGCAACAAAGTTTGGAAGCTAGTACAGAAGCCCAAATATTGCCGCAATGTTATCGACACAAAGTGGATTTTCAAGAACAAGCAAGATGAGAGTAGAATTGTTGTAAGGAATAAGGAAAGATTGGTGGCACATGGTTTCTCTCAAGTGGAAGGCATTGACTTTGGTGAAACTTATCCTCCAGTGGCTTGCCTTGAGTCCATTCATATCCTCCTTGCTTATGTTGTTCATCATATTTTAAACTACAACAAATGGACGTTAAGAGTGATTTTCTTAATGGTCATCTACTTGAGTTGGTATATGTCAAGCAACCCCCGGGTTTTGAGGATACCAATTTTCCAAACCATGTCTACAAACTCGATAAGGCGCTCTATGGCCTTAAACAAGCCCCACGTGCATGGTATGAGCACCTTAAAGAGATTTTGTTAGACCGTGGCTTCGAGGTTGGGCAAATAAATCCCACTCTTTCTACTAAGAAGGTTAAAGGGGAGCTTTTTGTATGCCAACTATATGTAGATGACATTATCTTTGGCTCTACTAATCAAGCTTTTAATGATGAATTTTCAAAGCTTATGACTGACAGGTTTGAGATGTCTATGATGGGATAATTAATGTTCTTTCTTGGATTCGAGATCAAGAAACTAAGATAAGGAACCTTCATTAATCAAGAAAAATGCATCCAAGACATGCTCAAGAGGTTCAGGACGACGGATCTTAATGGCGTTGCTACACCAATGCAAACTAAATGCCATCTTGAGCTTAATCCCAAGGGTAAAGATGTGGACCAAAAGGTCTATCGGTCCATGATCGGCTCTCTCATTTACCTTTGTGCATCTAGACCCGATATTGTATTGAGTGTAGGAGTGTGTGCAAGGTATCAACTGCTCCTACAGAAAGCCCACCTAGTGGAGGTCAAGAGAATCTTTTGATATTTGGTTCATTCCCCGAACTTTGGTCTATGGTATCCCAAGGGCTCTAATTTCTCTCTATGTGGATATACGGACTCAGATTGGGCTGGTGATAAGGACGATAGGAAATCAACTTATGGAGCATGTCAATTCTTGGGCAGGTCTCTAGTATGTTGTCCTTCGAAGAAACAAAATTGTATATCTCTCTCCAGCGCTGAAGTTGAATATGTGGCTCTTGCAAGTGCATGTATGCAATTATTATGGATGAGGCAAAATTTAAAGGAATATGGTGTCAATTGTGACAAAGTGCCTCTTTTATGCGATAATGAAATTGCTATTAAAATTGCTTACAATCTAGTGCAGCACACAAGGACAAAGCATATTGAGATTCGTAATCATTTTATTCGGGATCATGTTGCTCGTGGTGATATTGCCTTATACTATGTGAGCACGAAGAATCAACTTGCTGATATTTTCACGAAGCCACTTGATGAAGCAAGGTTCTTTTACTTGAGGAATGAGCTAAATATCGTGGATTCAAGGAGCTTGGCCTGATTACTCATGCATACTCACTTACATCTCTTCCTTTATTTGGTTTAGATGCGGGCATAGATATAGGGGGTGTGGTCCAAATTTATTGGGCTAACCCTCCCCCATAATGCCGAAAGCAAGAAAAATCATTTCCCTTAATATCATGTGACATGTGGGTTATTGATGAGCATTTGTTTTGAACTCAAGATACATATTCACGGTGTCATGCCATTCACTCCAACATTGTGGCTTTGTCCACCACCCTCTTCTTTTAGAAAAGTTGGTTTCTTATGGATCTTTTTGTATTTTATTGGATATCTTGTGTTCTTATGGAAAACACACCCAATCTTGGCTTTTATTCGACTTGTTTTTACAATATTGGGTGTGTAGTACCATATCAGCTTGGTGGTCTAAACCCAAGCCTTTTATCATCCCCGGGCCATCTATTCTTGCACACAAGTCCAGTGTTATCTTGCGAGGGTTTTTGTTTGGGATGCGCTAGCCTGAACCCGTGTGTAACAGAAATTTACGAGAGGGCCGGATTATCTGCCCCTAGTGGGGCCAGACAATCTGCCCCTGGTGTTTTTTGTCTATTAAGACTAGGGCGTCGAGGGGAAGGGCTCAAACAGAGCAACACTTCCTCCCTAACCCCTTATCTCCTTCCCAGCCACCTCCGGCCGCTCGCCCCTCCTCAGAGTGGATTCGACCACCGGATTCTCCGGGCCCTCACCGTATTTTCTTCCCAGCGCCTCCAAGTACCCTTTCGTCCGAGCTCTTCCTCCAATGAGTGAGGTTAACTCCCCCATTCATATCTTTTGCATGGAAGTTGTTGTGGTGGTGGAAACTCGGTTTAGAGGTTACTCTTTGATTCCTATGTGTGTTAGGAACCGTAGTCTAGCTGAAGGGATACACGTAGGCTACACTAGTGCAAATCAAAATTTTCTACCTCGTAAACCAGGAATACTGTTGTTATAGATCATGGGATTACCACTAGACATGCGGTTACAGAACTTGATGAAGCGCATCGAGGGAGTGTATGTTAGACCCCTCCTTTATAAAGGAAAGGATCCCTGTGATTGCAATGCTAGTCCCTGGATCAATGCTAGCATCCACAGTTTAAGATGAAGTACACAGATACAAAGTTCGTTTATTACATTCATCCCAGAGATAAAACATAGTCATTTACAACTCAGGGCCAAAGGCCTAATACAAGAGTTTATGGAATAAGTAAATAAACATAAGTCTTCATCTTCATGTGCCACAGGCAAGCATGTTGAGTGTAGACTCATGACTCCTATTCATCATCGGAGTAACCTGCAACATCACAAGTTACAACCACAGAGGGTCAATACTTTGGAATAGTATTGGAAAGTGATACCTTAGTGTATTTTAAGTTGACTATATTACTATATGCATTTTGGCTAAGTGTAGCTTGGCTTGCTTTGCTTGAAAATAGGTTTTACCTATTAGTTGAAATCACTAAGTTTTTCATTGTCAAAACATTCCCAAGGAACCACCAATAGACATTGGGGTCCTTCACCCTTGTTCACCCATAAATTTTATTTAGAAGTTGGAGTGATGAGATTCTTGTAGCTTCCATGTCTTGATGCTCAAAAGTGTCCATTGCCTTGGACTAGGCTAAGTACTTAGATTTTTCCTTCTGCAGAGGTTGTGCACTTTCCCCACCAGACTTGGTTTCCCAAGACAGGACCTTTCAGAAGCCTTTCCTTAGTCAAATGGACGCGTTCCAACCTATCATCCCATCTACCACCAACTGTCCAAATGACTAAGTTCTAGCAACCTATATGATCAAGGCAGAGCCCATATTGCCAAGTGGTTGCACTGTAAGCTTTCTCAACACTTGGCCTCCAAATCCCTTTGTGCCTGGGTGGCTTACCACAAGTGAGATACACAACCCAAGTCCATGGCCTTGTGTAACCACTCAACATAACCCATTCTTTCCATTCCACCCAGGAGGTTCATTTGACTTAGTGGTTTTATTAGGAAGGTATAAGTCTCATGACTTAGAAATATTTTCATCATAGTAAGTGTAGATTTTCACCAACCCTTGTTTGCTATATAGCTAGGCTAAGCAAGGCATGGCAACTTATCACAGGGAAAATTCCTTAGCAATTCTACTATTCTAAACTACATACGATTTCTCAATTTTAGCATTTAGACAAAATAGCATGCAAGCAAAATATCTAATGCTAGTACAAAACATAGGTTAGAAATATTCATGTAATTATCACTTGCCTTGGTAGTGGGGAGAGCTGCAATCTTCACAATCACAATCACAATCACTAGCAAAATCTACACAAAAATTATAGCATACAATTACACACAATTATATACAATAAAAAATAATATGAATGCATGTATGCAAGAATTTACCAAGTGGTGATTTTGAAAATTTCTACCAAGCATGCACATGTTTACAGAAACTTAACCAATCACAAGTTTGCCAACTAAACTTAATTTGACACCAAAATAAATTACTATATAAAAACTATACTCAAAATAGCCTTAAACATGTTTCCATAAATAAAGTCATTTTAACTGTTACTATTTGTTAAACAAATTGGATATTCAGAAAGGTCTTGTTTCACTGAATCCAACGGTATAAAGTTTGTAAAATTCTAACGTGGCATTCAAAAGTTATAGCAGTTTGAAGTTTGGATCTAAATCTGGTTTTAAATTTTGTTTTTGAATTAAATCTTGCCACGCGTCACAACCTCACTGGCGCGTACCGCTTCGCGCGGATCGGCAGTCGCAGACCATAGGATCTAACTTAGATCTAACGATCCAGACGCGCGCGTACCTCTTCGGCCTAGATCTATCCTAGCCCTACGATGCAGATCCAACGGACCAAACCATCAAGCCACGAACGGGCGGCGCTGGCGGCGTTGACTAGCGGCGGCGCGTCAGACTACGGCGGCGCCGGCGTTCTAGATCGTCCGCAAGGGGGAGAAGGGGCTTACCAGGTTCGCCGGAGGCTGCTGAAGCTCGACGTGGTACTGGCTTGCGGAGGGGCGCTCGGAGATGGGCTCTAGATCTCGTCGGAGTTGCGTCTGGCGTCGGGTGGATGTTGTCGGAGTCGTTGCCGAGGTTCTGCGTCGCCCTAACACGAACCAGCGGGCTTAGGAGATGCGCAGGACAATTGCGAACACGCTCGGGTGAATAAGAAAGCAAGGGGTGCACGGGACTTACTGAGATTGGTCGCCGGAGTTGGGGTGGTCGTCGGGTGCTTACGACGTCAAACGAACACGGCGACCTGGGGCAGTACAGGATGCTCTGTTGTGGTTAGTAGGTGCGCAAGAGGATTACGAAGTGTCTCGAACAATCCAGAGGGAAAGGGGCGCACGGGGCTCACCTGAATCGATCGCCGGAGTTGGCTCTGTCTGCGGCGGTCTCGAGCGAGTCGTGGGCAGCCTGGTGGCGTGAGTGTGGAATTGACTGGGGAAAATGATCGTGGGGAGGTGGGGATCTTATAGCCGGTGCCTCGACAGGAAACGCCCGTGTTTTAATGCCCAATTAAGCTGCGCCATTACCGGCAGTGACTGCAGCGGCGACGTGGTCGCGGGCGTGGTTTGGGGAAGACGATGACAGCGTGGACAGGGCCCGCTCGTCAGCGATGCGTGCAAAATGAGGGTGGGGTCCGTCTGTCAGCGGATGAACGCGTGCGCTTACGCGTAAGAGAAGAAAAAGAAATCCCCGGGTGGGCTAGTTGGGCTCGATCCTCTGCTGGGCCAGATAACTGGCGCTCGGCCCTTTTCCTTTGTTTAGTTCTTTTTCTTTTCTAATTCGATTTTCTGATTAGGTTTTCAAATAGTTTCAAAATCAATTTGAATTCAAATCTTTCTGAGGTTTTGCAGGGGTGAATTGGTCTAAAAAATAAGTCAAAGTTCATGGGGTTGCCTTGAAAAGGCTTGATCAGACTTGGATTTCAAACAACCAGAGACTTAGCACTATTTTGCAAATGTTTGAAAATAGAGGTTTTGAAATTATTTCTAATTTGAAAATTTTGGTTAAACTTTTACACCTAATCTTTCCAATAGTGGGGCAAGTAAACAAGTTCCTTAACATTTAAGTTTCAAAAGGTGATGGCCTAATGAGTGAAATTTACTCACATGAAATCATAGCACAAGCTTCTGTTTTTGAGAAGAACCCTAAATGATGATGAATGTTTAGATGATATGAATGAGTTTTGGAATATGAATTTAGGGATGTTACAAATCTAACCCCCTTAAGATGAATCTCGCCCTCGAGATTCGGATTGGCTAGCAAATAGGTGAGGGTGGTCTTTCCGAAGATCATCTTCTCTTTCCCATGTTGCTTCCTCTTCGGAATGGTGGTTCCATTGAACTTTGCAAAACTTGATAGTTTTTGTCCTTGTGACTCTTTCTGCGGTCTCAAGAATCTTGACAGGCTTTTCCTCATAGGTGAGATCACTTTCTAGTTGGACTTCTTCCAAAGGTATTGTATCCTTCAGTGAAGTGTCTTCCATTTCTGGGTGACATTTCTTAAGCTGACTCACATGAAATACATTATGGACAACTGACAGAGATTCAGGCAATTCAACTTCATATGCAACTTCTCCCTTGCGACTTAGAATCTTGAATGGCCCAACATATCTTGGTGCCAACTTTCCTTTGACTCCAAATCTTTTCACTCCACGAAGTGGTGATACTCTAAGATAAGCTCTATCCCCAACTTCGTAGGTGACTTCTCTACGCTTAGAATCTGCGTAGCTTTTCTGTCGGGACTGTGCTACCTTCAACCTGTCTTTAACCAATTTGACCTTCTCTTCAGCGTCTTTGATAAGATCAGGTCCAAATAAACTTCTCTCTCCCACATCATTCCATAACAATGGGGTGGTACACTTCCTTCCATAGAGTAACTCAAATGGTGCCATTCCAATACTAGATTGATGACTATTGTTGTAAGAGAACTCTGCGTAAGGCAAGCTTTCATCCCAACTTGCTCCATAGTCTAAGGCACATGCCCTTAACATGTCTTCAAGAATTTGATTAGTCCTTTCCGTTTGTCCATCAGTTTGGGGATGAAAGGCAGTACTGAATTCCAACCTCGTTCCCAAAGATTCATGAAGCTGTCTCCAAAAGTGAGAAGTGAACTGTGTTCCTCTATCTGAAACAATACTCTTGGGCACGCCGTGAAGGCATACAATTCTGCTCATGTAGATTTTTGCTAACTTGGCACTTGTATAAGTTGTCTTCACGGGTATAAAATGAGCCACTTTAGTTAGGCGATCCACTACCACCCATATGGAATCATACCCTGACCTGGTCCTTGGTAATCCGGTAATGAAATCCATACCAATATTTTCCCACTTCCATTCAGGAATAGGCAGTGGTTGAAGAAAACCCACTGGTTTCTGATGCTCTGCTTTTACTCTGCTACACACATCACACAAAGCAATATGTTCGGCGATGTCCCTTTTGAGATTGTTCCACCAAAATCTTTATTTCATGTCCATGTACATCTTGGTGTTTCCCGGGTGAATAGAATACGGAGAGTTGTGAGCCTCTTGTAGAATCAGTTTCCGCAACTCTGGATCTTGTGGAACACAAATATGTTTCCCGTGCCATAGGGTACCCTGTTCGTCTATATGGAAACTCTTAGATTTCCCTAGACTTATATTTTCCCTAATCTTTTCAATTTCCTTATCAGTTTTCTGAGCTTCTTGGAACTTGTCCAATAAAGTGGGTTGAACATCTAAGGACATGAGATGTCCTTCTGGCACAATCTCCAATCTGAGTTCTTTGAATTGCTCACACAAGTCATCTGGCAATTCCCCTTTGGTAAGGCCATTTACAAACGTCTTACGACTTAGAGCATCTGCTACTACGTTCGCTTTACCGGGGTGGTATTGCAAACTTAAGTCGTAATCCTTAATAAGTTCTAGCCATCTCCTTTGTCTCATATTGATTTCTTTCTGGGTGAAGATATACTTCAAGCTCTTATGATCGGTGAACACTTCACACCGCTTACCCAAAAGGTAATGTCTCCATGTTTTGAGTGCATGGACGACCGAGGCTAACTCCAAATCATGAGTAGGATAGTTTACTTCATGAGTTTTGAGTTGTCTCGAAGCATAGGCTACAACTTTACCATCTTGCATAAGTACGGCACCCAAACCTTGATGAGACGCATCACAATATACTTGGAAATCCTTTTCCAAATCTGGTAGACATAGCACTGGTGCTGTTACAAGTCTCTTCTTCAATTCTTGGAAGCTGACTTCACAACCTTCAGTCCAAGCAAATTTCTTGTCCTTCTTTAACAATTCTGTCATTGGCTTAGCAATCTTCGAGAAATTTTCAATGAACCTTCTGTAGTAACCTGCTAAGCCGAGGAAACTACGAACTTCTTTTACACTCTTGGGAGATTCCCATTCTGTCACAGCTGAAACTTTGGCAGGATCCACTGTCACACCATCCTTTGTCATGACATGACCAAGAAAACCAACTTCCTCTAACCAAAACTCACACTTGCTGAATTTGGCATAAAGTTTATGCTCTCTTAACTTTTCAAGTATCAAGCGCAAGTGTCTTTCATGTTCTTCCTTACTCTTGGAGTAGACTAAGATATCATCGATGAATACGACCACAAACTTGTCAAGAAATTCCATGAATACCTTGTTCATCATATTCATGAAGTATGCTGGAGCGTTGGTTAAACCAAAAGGCATCACAGTGTACTCATACAATCCATACCTTGTGGTGAATGTTGTCTTAGGTATGTCTTGCTCTCTTATCTTGAGTTGAAAATAGCCTGACCGAAGGTCAATCTTCGAGAACACACATGCTCCTTCTAGCTGATCAAACAAATCGTTGATTCTTGGTAAAGGATATTTGTTCTTGATGGTTACCTCGTTGAGAGAACGATATTCAATACATAATCTTTGTGTTCTATCCTTCTTCTCCACAAACAATACTGGGGCTCCCCAAGATGAAGAACTTGGTTGAATGAACCCTTTCTGCAACTGTTCTCCTAGCTGTTTCTTGAGTTCTTTCAGTTCATCAACTGACATTTTGTATGGTCTCTTAGCTATCGGTCCAGAACCTGGTACCAAATCTATCAGAAACTCCACATCTCTATCTGGTGGCATCCCTGGTAATTCTTCCGGAAATACATCTGTATACTCACACACAATTGGCACACTGTCCATGCTAACCCCCTTAAGAGAATTCAGATTACTTCCTTTGGATTCAAAGTTTGACTTGAATTTTATTCTTTTTCCTTCTGGGGTTGTGAGTGTAACTGTACGATTGGCACAATCTAGTACCCCCTCATACTTAGCCATCCAATCCATCCCCAAAATCACGTCCAATCCTTGGGAATTCAGGATTATTAGGTTCACTGGAAACTTATGTTTTCCAAACTCTATGACTAAGTCATGACATCCTGAGTTTACTATCATTTCTCCACCCGGAGAACTTACTCTTATAGGACACCCAATGGTTTCTACCGGTAGTTCATTTCTTTCAACGAATGCTTTTGATATGAATGAATGAGATGCACCGGTATCAAAGAGTACAAATGCTGAAATTGAATTGAGTCTGAACTTACCAGCAACGGCATCAGGCACCTCATAGACCTCCTCCACATTGACGTGGTTAACCTGTCCTTTCTGGAAAGGATTTGGCTTGTTAGGTCCTTCCACTTTCTTCTCAGGGCACTCATTAGCATAATTCCCCAGCTTCTTGCATTTGAAGCACTCCACTTGACTGATGTCCTTTTTAACATGCTGATTTCAACTTCCACTACCATTCCCACTGTGGTGGCTCTTATGTCCACTCTTGTGGTTCTTATACTTGTCATTGTCATGACTGCGATGATGCTTGTTGTCATGACGGTTGTGGTTGTGGTGCTTGTTGAATTTCCCATGCTTATGGGATCCCGAGCCATTGTCATCATAGTGAGATCGTTTGTGAGACGATCCTTTGTGCTTGTCGGAGTGTTTCCTCTTCCTACTCTCGACTTGCTTCATTTTACTCTCCAAAATAGCAGCCTTATCACACAAGGACTGATAAGTTGGAACATATGCCACAGACAACTGTAGGTTCAGTTCATCATTTAAACCCTCCAGAAATTTTTCCTTTATTTTTGCATCTGTGTCAACCTCATCCGGTGCATAGCGCGCCAGATTGTTGAACTCTTCTATGTACTCGCCACTGCGTGGCGCTTGAGTTGTGAAACTCCTTCTTTTCGGACTCATCATTCCCGATGAGATATGAAGATCGAAAGCCATCTTCAAAGATAGCCCAAGTCACCTCATCAATAGGAGTGGTGATTTGGAAGTTGTCCCACCATGTGGCTGGTCCTTCCAACAGATGTCTGCGAACCTGACTTTTTCAGCATCCGTGTAGCCCACGGTCACTAAGTCCTTATTCACGTAACGAGCCAGTCATTGGCTACCATGGGATCGATTGTTCCGAAAACTTATGGCCTCGCACGGTAAATCTGGTGAGAATATAAAATCCGGAGGGTTGTTGTTGTTGTTGTTGTTGGGTTGTTGTTGTTATTACGGTTTTGGATGAATGTTGTCATCATTTGCATAAGCTGTGTTTGCGCATTCATCATTTGTTGCATTTCGGGTGATGTTGTTGGGGTTGGGGTTTGCTTGTGACGGGAGGCATCTGTGGTTTGTTCAAATAGATAAGAATGAGATACCCATAGATGTTTTATGCACAATACATCATAAGCAAACACATAACAAGCAACATAAGAATAAAGGTTCAACAACCACATAATAAGCTCATGAAGTAAAACACACAAGTGGCAAGCCATCCACATGTCGGATGGTCCAATAATAAGTTCACCATAACAAGTATAAATATGAAAAATAAACGAGTAGTCAAGTCTACTCATCAGCATCAATCTCCTCCTCGACGAAGGTAAGACCTGCGTTCTCCATCGCGGTCTTGTTCTCCTCAATCGTAGTGGTCAAGGAATCGACTTTGGCCTTGAGAGCCCTCTTCTGGGAGCGAAGCCTCTCTATGACCATCTGCTGCTGCTCAAGCTCGAAATCCTTGGACTTCAGTTCCTCGGTCATGTCCCGGATCTTCTTGTTCCTATCCTGGACGCGTTTCTCTTGACTCTTGAACTTGCGGTCCTAGGCCTCGAACTTTGTCTCCATATCCTTGATCATCTCATCCTGCTGTGCGAAAAGCTTGTCTTTCTCGCGTAGCTGCACCTGAAGCTCGTCATTGCCAAGCATGACGTTCGTCCTATCCGTGTCCACGTGCACGAGGAGAGTCTCTAAGTCACGGAGATAGAGACGTATCGGCTCGCCGTGTCCTCGAGTCGTCCTCAAAGTCGATGGACTCTCCATCAACATCACGCCTTAGAAGACGTGGAAGTGAGTGCCCCTAACCTGTCGGGAGTGACGGCCTAACAGACGTCCTATCAGGTCCTGCATGACTACCTCCATGCCTCTCTCCCTGTCGTCGTGCATCAGCTTGAAGACGATGGCCTCTGTAGTAGGCTCAGTCTGGCGTCCTGGCTGGTTCACCTTGAAGCCCCAGAGGTCCTTCCTCTCGAACTTGGTGAGTGGGTACACCGTGATGGTGGGAAGAGAGAGATCGAGCAAAGTGGTAAGCTCAATGATACGGGGTCCGAAACGGGTAACCTGGAGCTCCTCGATGGTGCTGATGGTAATAGGCATCTATTTATAAGATTGAAAAGTTATAACAACACAATTTTAGATAAATACAAGACAACCATCTCATACATAACCATGGAACACAAATATCACACAAGTCATGCATACATAAATCCATTACATCAACAAGGTCCAACTTATTTAAGGTATCTTTTTGGAAAATAAGGTGATAGATGGTGGTCCACTAACAAAGTGTGCTTATAGGCCTATCTCACTGGATCTGGTGGCTATCACAATGTTCCTAGAGGTAATCCACCTATCTTGTTCACATGATTCCATCACTAAGTCTATTATATCCCCCCTTAACTCTTTGTTGGTGGCTTCCAACTCTTGGGTAAGTTCCTTCTCTTTCTCTAAGTCTTTTTGGAGGTTGAGCATTCTGCACTTGACTCTAGCACTTAGTTATTTGATAGTCCTCCAAGCTGCATCTCTGGCTGACTCAAAGAATGTGGTGTGCATTTTAGTGTTGGTGTACATGCAGAATCCCCTTTCTTTGTGGTTGTCTTCCTTGTTTTTGTACAAGTGAAATTGCACCCACAAATACTCCACTCCTTCATCCATCACTGGAAAGCCCTTGTACACAGCTACACCATGTGCTTCCATTGCCACCATGAGGTCCTTGAGTATATTGGGAAACTCAGTTTCACACTCCAAGGTCATGGTCATGAGTGGTCCTTTCTTCACGGCTTCGTTGATGGATTTCATCTACAAATGGAGTTGAGAATGAAAAGATTAGAAAAGTTTTACGAGAAGAATAGACAAGTATAGAAGTAGTTGAAATTTTTTCCTTAGTGGTTTTCAATCCTAGGGTCATAATCCTACAGGCAACACAGTGCTCTGATACCATCTGTTAGACCCCTCCTTTATAAAGGAAAGATCCCTGTGATTGCAATGCTAGTCCCTGGATCAATGCTAGCATCCACAGTTTAAGATGAAGTACACAGATACAAAGGTCGTTTATTACATTCATCCCAGAGATAAAACATAGTCATTTACAACTCAGGGCCAAAGGCCTAATACAAGAGTTTATGGAATAAGTAAATAAACATAAGTCTTCATCTTCATGTGCCACAGGCAAGCATGTTGAGTGTAGACTCATGACTCCTATTCATCATCGGAGTAACCTGCAACATCACAAGTTACAGCCACAGAGGGTCAATACTTTGGAATAGTATTGGCAAGTGATACCTTAGTGTATTTTAAGTTGACTATATTACTATATGCATTTTGGCTAAGTGTAGCTTGGCTTGCTTTGCTTGAAAATAGGTTTTACCTATTAGTTGAAATCACTAAGTTTTTCATTGTCAAAACATTCCCAAGGAACCACCAATAGACATTGGGGTCCTTCACCCTTGTTCACCCATAAATTTTACTTAGAAGTTGGAGTGATGAGATTCTTGTAACTTCCATGTCTTGATGCTCAAAAGTGTCCATTGCCTTGGACTAGGCTAAGTACTTAGATTTTTCCTTCTGCAGAGGTTGTGCACTTTCCCCACCAGACTTGGTTTCCCAAGACAGGACCTTTCAGAAGCCTTTCCTTAGTCAAATGGACGTTCAACCTATCATCCCATCTACCACCAACTGTCCAAATGACTAAGTTCTAGCAACCTATATGATCAAGGCAGAGCCCATATTGCCAAGTGGTTGCCTTAAGCTTTCTCAACACTTGGCCTCCAAATCCCTTTGTGCCTGGGTGGCTTACCACAAGTGAGATACACAACCCAAGTCCATGGCCTTGTGTAACCACTCAACATAACCCATTCTTTCCATTCCACCCAGGAGGTTCATTTGACTTAGTGGTTTTATTAGGAAGGTATAAGTCTCATGACTTAGAAATATTTTCATCATAGTAAGTGTAGATTTTCACCAACCCTTGTTTGCTATATAGCTAGGCTAAGCAAGGCATGGCAACTTATCACAGGGAAAATTCCTTAGCAATTCTACTATTCTAAACTACATAGGATTTCCCAATTTTAGCATTTAGACAAAATAGCATGCAAGCAAAATATCTAATGCTAGTACAAAACATAGGTTAGAAATATTCATGTAATTATCACTTGCCTTGGTAGTGGGGAGAGCTGCACTCTTCACAATCACAATCACTAGCAGAATCTACATAAAAATTATAGCATACAATTACACACAATTATATACAATCAAAAATAATATGAATGCATGTATGCAAGAATTTACCAAGTGGTGATTTTGAAAATTTTTACCAAGCATGCACATGTTTACAGAAACTTAACCAATCACAAGTTTGCCAACTAAACTTAATTTGACACCAAAATAAATTACTATATAAAAACTATACTCAAAATATCCTTAAACATGTTTCCATAAATAAAGTCATTTTAACTGTTACTATTTGTTAAACAAACTGGATATTCAGAAAGGTCTTGTTTCACTGAATCCAACGGTATAAAGTTTGTAAAATTCTAACGTGGCATTCAAAAGTTATAGCAGTTTGAAGTTTGGATCTAAATCTGGTTTTAAATTCTGTTTTTGAATTAAATCTTGCCACGCGTCACAACCTCATTTGGCGTGCCGCTTGGCGGATCGGATCGCGGACCATAGGATCTAACTTAGATCTAACGATCCAGACAGCGTACCTCTTGACCTAGATCTATCCTAGCCCTACGATGCAGATCCAACGGACCAAACCATCAAGCCACGAGCAGGCGGCGTTGACTAGCGGCGCGTCGGACTACTGGCGGCGGCGTTCTAGATCGTCCGCAAGGGGGAGAAGGGGCTTACCAGGTTCGCCGGAGGCTGCTAAAGCTCGACGTGGTACTGGCTTGCGGAGGGGCGCTCGGAGATGGGCTCTAGATCTCGTCGGAGTTGCGTCTGGCGTCGGGTGGATGTTGTCGAGTCGTTGCAGGGTTCTGCGTCGCCCTAACACGAACCAGCGGGCTTAGGATATGCGCAGGACAATTGCGAACACGCTCGGGTGAATAAGAAAGCAAGGGGTGCACGGGACTTACTGAGATTGGTCGCCGGAGTTGGGGTGGTCGTCGGGTGCTTACGGCGTCAAACGAACACGGCGACACAGGCGATCTGGGATGCTCTGTTGTGGTTAGGAGGTGCGCAAGAGGATTACGAAGTGTCTCGAACAATCCAGAGGGAAAGGGGCGCACGGGGCTCACCTAAATCGATCGCCGGAGTTGGCTCTGTCTGCGGCGGTCTCGAGCGAGTCGTGGGCAGCCTGGTGGCGTGAGTGTGGAATTGACTGGGGAAAAATGATCGTGGGGAGGTGGGGATCTTATAGCCGGTGCCTCGACAGGAAACGCCCGTGTTTTAATGCCCAATTAAGCCGCGCCATTACCGGCAGTGACTGCAGCGGCGACGTGGTCGCGGGCGTGGTTTGGGGAAGACGATGACAGCGTGCACAGGGCCCGCTCGCCGATGCGCGCGAAATGAGGGGGTCCGTCTGTCAATTGAACGCGGCGCCACGTGCAGAGAAGAAAATAAATCCCGGGTGGGCTAGTTGGGCTCGATCCCTGCTGGGCGGATAATCGGCCTTCGGCCCTTTTCCTTTGTTTAGTTCTTTTTCTTTTCTAATTCGATTTTCTGATTAGGTTTTCAAATAGTTTCAAAATCAATTTGAATTCAAATCTCTCTGAGGTTTTGCAGGGGTGAATTGGTCTCAAAAATAAGTCAAAGTTCATGGGGTTGCCTTGAAAAGGCTTGATCAGACTTGGATTTCAAACAACCAGAGACTTAGCACTATTTTGCAAATGTTTGAAAATAGAGGTTTTGAAATTATTTCTAATTTGAAAATTTTGGTTAAACTTTTACACCTAATCTTTCCAATAGTGGGGCAAGCAAACAAGTTCCTTAACATTTAAGTTTCAAAAGGTGATGGCCTAATGAGTGAAATTTACTCACATGAAATCATAGCACAAGCTTCTGTTTTTGAGAAGAACCCTAAATGATGATGAATGTTTAGATGATATGAATGAGTTTTGGAATATGAATTTAGGGATGTTACAGTGCAGATGTTCTACGTCTCCTCATCGTCCTCATCCCACGAGCAGCTCCCCTTGTGTGGCTCGTCCAAGTTCCATAGATGCAGCACCTCCGAGATATCCACACGTGCGGGGTGGAAGCGTCAGACGCCAGACTTCTAGGTCCACGCGTGCAACACAAGCGTGAGGAGTGGCGGCTGGGTGGAATGGTTTAACCCTGGTCAGCTCGCCCTACCCTCTCTTATATAGGCGTCCTTAGTGGGCTTCTACATTAGCGGCCCATTAGCAGCCTAAGCATGGTCTATCTAATCCTCATTAGGCTTCCAGCCCCTTAAGTGTGTGACCCTATAGGTTTATATACGTATAGACATGACACAAATACACTTGTTCTGTCAATAGTTGGTAGCAGCCTCTAGCAAGACGTGCCAACTCCTAAACGCATACAAAGATCATATCGGACGAACCATCACAAGGTTAAGTACATGTCTTTCCCTTTGCCTCACGATATTTGGTCTAGCTCCAAGCTGACCTCCCTTTCTCGATATTGTGATTCGGAATCCCTTTACTAGGTTAACTCTTAACCTTATGTAGCATGGCTATGCATTTCTGGATCCGATCACTCGAGGGGCCCAGAGATATGTCTCTCAAGTAGAGAGGGCAAATCTCATCTTGATTCACCACGCCTCGTAGCATGCTTCAGGACAAACCCGAAAGCTACCTTTATGACTACCTAGTTATGGAGTAGTGGTTGATATCCCCAAAGTAGGTCGATCCACATCTCAAGTACATGTGACAATCTCATGTCTAAGAACAAAATGTACACGATGTGTAGAGAGATCCGCAAGTCTAATTGCCTGTCTCAAGTTGGGTCAGTCCAACCCCATGTTCATAACATGTGTCCACATCATTGGTTTAACATCTTCATGTCTATGACTTGCGAAACATAGTCATCAACCAATCAATGTGCTAGTATAATATTCACGTGTGTCCTCACATGAACTCCGACTAGGAACAACTATTAAATAACCATACAAGTAAAGATTTTCACAAACAATTCACATAATTGTCAATCAATACAAGTTTCCTGATATGGATATTCAAGGAACATTACAATAACTCATGGATACATATGAAATATAATCATCTCTATGATTGCCTCTAGGGCATATTTTCTTCAGTCTCCCACTTGCACTAGAGTCAATCTAAAATGTATCTAATACCAATTGCTCTTGTGTGCGCCTCATGCTCGGGATGCGGGAGAGGCTTAGTCAAGGGATCAACAACATTTGAGTCCGTATGTATTTCACATATCATGACACTACCATCCTCAACGAACTCACGAATCTGATGGTAACGTATGCGAATATGTTTGTTCTTCTGGTGCTGTCTAGGTTCCTTGGCTTGTGCAATAGCACCATTGTTGTCACAATAAACGTCCAAGGGATTGGACGCGCTCTGAACCACACCGAGAGCTATCAGGAAATTCCTAATCCAAATAGCTTCCTTTACAACCTCGGAGGCAGCAATATATTCGACTTCTATTGAAGAGGAGGTCACTATATCTTGCTTGGAACTTTTCCAGCTCACAGCACCACCATTCATGACAAACACATAACCTGATTGTGATTTCGAATCATCCGAGTCGTTAAGGTAACTCGCATCTGTGTAACCCTTTACACTGAGTTCATCCTCACCTCCATAAACTAGGAACACATCCTTAGTCCTTTTCAAGTACTTAAGGATGTTCTTTACCGCTGTCCAGTGACCTTCAACTGGATCAGCCTGGTATCTGCTCGTAACACTTAGAGCATAGGAAACATCTGGGCGAGTACATATCATTGCATACATGATGGATCCAATAGCCGAAGCATATGAAACCCTACTCATGCGTTCACTCTCATCACTAGTCGAAGAACACTAAGTCTTGCTGAGTTTAATACCGTGAGACATGGGCAAGAACCCCTTCTTAGCCTCTTCCATGTTGAACCGTTTTAACACTTTGTTAATGTATGTACTCTGGCTTAATACAATTAGCCTTCTTGATCTATCTCTATAGATCTTGATGCCCAGAATATATGCCGCTTCTCCTAAGTCCTTCATCGAAAAACTATTTTTCAATAAGGTCTTAACAGACTCGAGCATAGGAATGTCATTTCCAATCAGCAATATGTCATCCACATATAAGATTAGAAATACAAGTGCTCTCCCACTTTCCTTCTTGTAAACACAAGGTTACTGTTTTGTTTTTGATGAAGCCAAACTCCTTTACAACTTCATCAAATTGAATGTTCCAACTCCGAGATGCTTCCTTCAGCCCATACATGGACTTTAGAAGTTTGCATACCTTTCCAGCATTGTTTGAATCGACAAAACCTTCGGGCTGCATCATATACACATCTTGCATACCTTTCCAGCATTGTTTGAATCGACAAAACCTTCGGGCTGCATCATATACACATCCTCAGTTAGGATTCCATTTAGGAAAGCCGTCTTGACATCCATCTGCCATATTTCATAGTCGAAATGTGTAGCAATGGCTATAATTATCTGTATAGATTTAAGCATCACTACGGGCGAGAAAGTCTCATCGTAGTCAACTCCTTGAACTTGTCGAAAACCTTTTGCAACAAGTTGAGCTGATGTGAACATTTCCATCCATATCAATCTTCTTCTTATAGATCCATTTGCACTCGATGGCTTTAAAATCATCAGGCAGGTCAACCAAGTTCCAAACTTGATTGTCTCCCATGGACCCTATCTCGGATCTCATGGCGATCAACCATTTCTTATAGTCTGGGTCCACCATCGCTTATGCATAGGTCGCAGGCTCATCATTGTCTAACAATAATAATTCCCGCGTTTCGCGGAGCCTTGCCGACTGTCATGGTTGTGGTGCTTCCATTGCCACGGGTTCCTCAACTTGTTCTGCTACAATAGCATCACTCGTAGAAGCATCCCCGGCTGGCTCATCTTGAACTTCTTCAAGTCACATCGACCTTCCACTCGTTCCCTTTGTGAGAAACGCTTTCTCTAGGAAAACACCACTACGAGCGACAAACACTTTGCCCTCTTCTCGGTTGTAGAAGTAATACCCTAAGGTTTCCCTCGGATATCCCACGAAAATGCACTTATTCGATTTGGGTGTTAGCTTGTCCGACTGAAGTCCCTTGACAAATTCATCACAACCCCAAATCTTTAGAAAAGAAAAACTAGGATTCTTTCCAGTCCACATCTCATATGGTGTCTTAACTACGGATTTAGATGGTACCCTATTAAGTGCGAAAGCTGCCGTTTCTAGAGTGTAACCCCAAAATGACAATGGCAAATCCGACTGGCTCATCATCAATCGAACCATGTCCAACAAAGTTCAATTGCGCTATTCGGAGACCCCATTTCTTTGAGGCGTTCCGGGCGGCTTAAGTTGTGGAACAATTCCGCAACTCTTAAGATGATCGCTAAATTTGTGACTCAAATATTCACCTCCACGATCAGATCGCAAGGCCTTTATTTTCTTGCCACGTTGATTCTCTACCTCACTCTGAAACTCCTTGAACTTTTCAAAAGTTTCAGACTTATGCTTCATCAAGTAGACATAACCATATCTACTGAAATCATCAGTGAAAGTAATGAAGTAGTGATATCCTCCTCTGGTTGTCGTGCTCATTGGTCGACATACATCAGTATGTATGAGTTCCAACATGTCTGCCTCTATCTCGGGTAAACCCGAAAAAGTCGGCTTGGTCATCTTTCCAAGTAAACAAGCCTGACATATCTCGTATGATTCAAAATCAAAAAAAGTTAGAAGACCAACACCATGGAGCTTCTTCATGCGCTTTTCACTTATATGCCCAAAACGACAATGCCATAAATAGGTAGGACTCAAATCATTAGGCCGAAGCCTTTTAGCACTAACAATGTAAATAGATGCATCATCAAGATTTAAAATAAATAACCCATTCACAATGGGAGCATCAGCCATAAAGATAGCATTCTTAGAGATTACACAATCATTGTTTGCACTCGCGAATGAATAACCATCCCTCATCAAACATGAAGGTGATAAAATGTTTCGACCCATACTAGGAATGTAATAACAATTATTCAACTCCATAATAAATCCTGACGGAAGGTGAAGTTGCATGACACTGACGAACAATGCAGCAAACCTTGCTTTATTTCCAACACGAAAATCCACTTCGCCTTTCTGCACTTCTCTAGTCCTTATTAGCCCCTACATCGAATTGCAAATATGAGCAACCGATCCGGTATCAAATACCCAAGAGTTAGCATAGGAATCAACGAGAAGAATGCCCACAACATTTACAACAAGCATACCAGAGTGGGAAGTACTCTTACTTCCACTCTTCTTCAAAGAAGCCTGGTACTTGCTGCAGTTTCTCTTCCAGTGGCCATGTTCATGACAAAAGAAGCACTCAGTGTCATCTGCAGGTCTAGCCTTTTGCTTGGGTGTAGGATTAGGGATCATATCCTTAGCCTTGCCCTTCTTCTTCCAAGCAGTACCCTTTTTTGAAGCTAGGCTTGTTCTACACAGCCATCACATGGCTATGCCCTGAAAACTTCTTCATGTCACTTTCTGTTGTTTTTAGCATCCCGCATAACTCATTAAGGCCCTTCTCCACCCCATGCATATGGTAGTTCGAAATGAACTGCCCATAGCTAGATGGAAGAGACGCAAAAATGAAATTAGTAGCCAACTCTTGGCCTAGTGGAAAACCGAACTTTTCCAAAGTCTGACTGTAACCAACCATTTTGATCACATGGGGGCCTACTGCTGCTCCTTCTGCCAGCTTGCATTCCACAGAGGACTTGGCGACATTGTACCTCTCAGTCCTGGCCTGATTATGGAACATGTCCCTAAGCACGACGATTATATCGTACGCGTCCTGATCCTCAAACTTCTTTTGAAGTTCAGGTTCCATGCATGCAAGCATAAGATAGCTAACCTCAAGAGAATCATCACATGATCTCTTGTAGGCATTCTTAAGGGAAACAAATGCATTATCAGCAGGTTCATCGGGGATTGGGGTATCTAGAACCGTTTCCTTTTTATCAGACCTGAGAACAATTCTCAGGTTATGGACTCAGTTCGAATAGTTTGTTCCATTTAGTTTATCTTTGTCAAGAATCGAATGCAAAGAAAAAGGTGACGCAGTGTTCGGTGCCATTTATCTACAACAGAAAACATGCAAAATACTAAGCCATGTAACCATGAAAGAGTAAAACGTATTAGACAATTTAATAGCATATACTCCCACTTAAATCAACATCCCTCTATTGATACTAAGTGATTCAAGATCCACAATTAACAAGTCGACTAGTGAGCTTTTGCATCACTGCTAGAACACAAGGTAAATTGGTAAGCAACTCTTGCTAATCATGTCACATATGACTCTTATTGTTGGGTGACATCTCTATGTCAAAACTAGGCGCCCAACCTTTATGCTCCAAGGTCCTTAATTTTTAAGATGACCTTGTCAAGCTCACCAACTCTTATGCGTGTAGGTATCCGATACAAACCCATCCAGCCAAGGAAAACCGTGGCACCATAATTTCATAGGCCCACCAACGATTGTACAGGGCATATGATGGTGCAAGGTTTGGTTGGGAGGGCATGGTTTAACTTAAAATTTGTGAGGGATCGTTCTAATTCTATCATCTAAGCATGCATAGTAGTAAAACGCATAAGAATAACATTCACATAGATGTGACACAGTATGGCCCATTTTCTCATGGTGATCTCCATCGCCATATAACCTGTCCACCATGATGATCTCCATCTTCATGTTCCATGTGAGCAATCCTCCAAGTGATGAGTCCTTGTCACATCCCAAAATTTTCCAAATTTTTAAATGTGAAAAATAAATAAACAAAATAAAATTTTGTTGATATTTAGGGTGAGAAGAAACTTTTGAATCCAATTGGAAACATCAAAACCTATTTTAATAAAATCCTAAAGGGATTTAAAAAGATAAACAATTAATAAATAAAGTTATAATTGTTGGAATCACTATTTTTTGGATCTTTAAATAAAAAGATATGGTTTTTATAAAGCAAAGGTAGAAATATAAATAAGGATTATTTTATAGAGCCAAATTAAATCTTGGCCAAGCTTTTGAAATAAAATATTTATATTTGATAAAAAGAGTAAAGGTTTATTTAAATAAAATAATGAGGATTTATTAATATCCAATTTTATTAAAGTAAAGGCTTTTCCATTTTAAATAAACACTAAAACTTGTTAATTGATTTTTAAATAAGATTTCCAAGTGTTTTTGTTTTTCAAATGAAACCTAATGAAAAGTTTTTGGTTTGGTTTAGATTTCAAATAGAGTTTTAAAAATAAATTAAACCCTGCTTGAAATAAAGACTAAGGTCTTTTTATTTTAATAATAGATCCTAAAAGAATAAAAATTAATTTACTTTGGGCTTTGGATTATGTTGTTAAACAGAATTAATCTATACCTAAAGTTTGGTGGTGGTTTGATTTGAATTGGTGTTTGAATTGTTTGAATGAAAATCAAATCAGAATATTCAAACAGAAAAAGGAAAAAACATTTGGTATAAAAAAATGAATGAAACAGACCCAACCCAACAGGCCCAGCGAGCCCAACTCGCAGCCCATCTTCCCCTCCCCCTGCGAATCGTTGTCACCCACGCGCTCACCCGCTGAGTCGCTGACCGCTGGCCCCATATTACCCTCCCTCACTCTCGCTGACCGTTGGACCCCACACCACCTCATCGTCGTCTTCACCGCGACCGTTCCCCCCTCGCCATTTACTGCCGTGATTACTCCCCTTGAATTCGCGTTGATGGACGGATTTAACTCGCCAGCGACCACGCACACTTAAGCGCCTCGCCCTCCTCTCTCTTTCCCCCCAAACATCGCCCCCCCCACTGCCCCTAGGCTGCTCCAATTTGTCCCCACACCACCTCTGTCTCCGATGACGTCTCCGAGCAATTCCAGCGCCGACCAGCCGCCCCTCGCCTCCCACTACACGCAGCCTTGCTCGCCAGCACCAGGCGCACCTGCCAGTGCCTCGCACTCTCCCGCGCGTGCCCCGCAGCCTCGGCTTCGTCATCACCCGAGCGCCACCGCCATCTGTCTCGTCTCCGTCGAGCTCCCCCGGTAAGCTCCGACCATCCCGAGCCCTCTGGATGATGCTCCGGTACTTCCCACGCTCGCCCGCGTCTAACCATGCATTTACTTTGCCTCGGCACGACATGCAGCCTCGCCCCCGTCGTCAAACAGGGCCGCCCGACGCTGCTGCAAGCTCCGACGAGCAATCGTCGCCTCTCCGGTGCGCCCCTCGACTAGCAGACAGCACCTCGAGCTTCGCCACACCTCTGCGAGCACGGTGAGCACCCCCGTTACCCCTCTTGCTCCCTGCATCGTCGGCAAGCACACCGCCAGAGCGTGCGCCTCCGTCCGCCGCCGCCAGCGCCACCAGATCTTGGTCGAAGCAGCTGTGTCCGTTGGATCTCGATCCGATGGTTGAGATTAGAATCAGACGAAGGGGTATGAGTTGATCAGCGCCGTACGATTTAAGTGAAATCCTGCGGTCCAGAGAGGCTGATCCGCATGAAGCGGTACCAGCCAATAGAATCAAGCCACGTGGACATGGTTTAGATTAAAACAGAAATAAGAATCTATTAGCATTGCAAACTTGTAAAATTCATAACTTTAGTTCTACACGTCCAAATTTTGCAAATTTTATATCAATTGAATCAGAAAGACAAATACTACGCAACCATGTACTTTTTTTTTAATGATTTGCTTCTGGAAAATTGGTTGAATTTGCAGAAACTTGTGTAGGCATAATTTGAATATAAAAATTGTTCTAGATACATTTTTAATAAAATCTTTGCAAAATGGATTTATTTGAACCTAGTGACCATAGGAACCAACTTATGGATTTAAAAATGTATTTTGTAAAGTTAAGGAGTAAATATTTGAATTAGCACATTTCTAGTCAAATAAAAATATTGTTTTTGTTTTAGAAATGATTTTTGAGTAAAACCTTTGGGAAATGATTTGATTCAAACCTTCTGACCCTAAACACCAAGTTTTGTGAATTAACAACTTATTTGATGAACCATATAAATTTATTACTTTCCTAAAAGATAATTTCAAACTACATAAAATATCACCTTATCATAATATTTAGTTTAAGAGATGAAACCTTTTGCAAATGGTTTTACCACTTTGGTAAATGTCCACTTTGAACTATATAATGTTTAGAGCCTAGTAGAAACCACTTTTGCAAATAAAACTATCTTTTGCATGCTTGCATGCATGACCTTGTTTCTATTATTTTATGTGTGATAAATTGGTTGGAATGCTAGTTGAATTTGTGTCTTGATTGAATTGTAGTGGAATTAGAAGAGTGTGATATTTGCAAGATCAAGAAGTGAACCAACATTCTCTACTAAAAGGCAAGTGACACTATCATCCATGTCTTACTATTTTCATTACACTTAGTGGTATTTTTGTAGTATGCATGATAGGGCAACTATATTACTATGCTATGCTAAGTCCTATTAGGAAATCCATCTTCCTTAGTGAAAACATCATAGTTGTAGTATGCTTAGCCCTGCTATAGACTTGGGATGGAATACATGATATGATTATATGAAGTGTTGGAAAATATATGTTTTATATAATAAAACAAGTACTCAATGAACCACCTGGGTGGAAAGAGGATACTCAATTTTGGACAAGGTGGCAACAAAGGGAACCATGTTTATATGGCTATCTTTTTTATGTGCATTAGAAGAAGACCACCCAGGGACTTAGAGATTGAACATGTTTCTCGTACAGTGGCTTCCATGTACAGCCACATGCTAAATGGGCTCTGGCTTAGTAAACTACATAGTGGAAGACTCATGCATTGGCATCTTCAGGTTAACTAGAACTGTGTAAGGGAAATTTATCCCTACATTGGTGCCTGGTAAATAAGCTAGCATTATGTATTGAGAAGGACTTCTATGGAAATACTTTGTCACATTCTCGATCTGCCAGTACTCCATCTTGGTGAGTACTTATCCAGCGGCCACGGGTGGCATCAAGACGAGATTGTGTCATGTGGGTAAAGTGTACAACTTCTGCAGAAGATCAAATTCTAAGTACTTAGCCGTGTCCCCGGTTATGGACAACTACTGAGCAACTAAGGCCTGAAGCTATGGAAGATCTCGACATTCCAATTTCTCAAAGTTAAAACTTGATGGTGACAACAAGGGATTAGAAGCACTTGGAGTTTTCCATGGAGTTCAGAAAGATTTGACAAAGTTCAAAACTATTTTGAAAAGATAGGATAAAACTATATTGCTTCTGCAAATGAGCCTAACCCCACTTAGCCAAATATGCATGTAATGATAGGATCCACTTATTTCTACATAGTAGTGAAACTTGCCAATACAATTCAAATGTATTGACCCTTGTGGCTGCAACTTATTATGTTGCAGGTTTGTTTGATGTTAAGTGTGTTGATTAGGATTACAAGTCTACAACCAACATGATTGCCTATGGCACTTGGAAGTTGAAGGACCCCATGCTATTGTTATATTCTGTTGCATCGTAATGTGATAGCCAAATGAGCTATGTAAGATGTAATGAATTATTTTATTCCTGGTTATAAAGTTGTATTATGACCTTTGTTTCTTGATATTACATCTGAACTGTGGATGCTAGCTATTGATCCAGGGACTAGCATTGTAAACACAGGGATCTCTACCTTATTAAAGGTTGGGAACCTTACGGTCCTCCAAGAACTAATACAAGTTATTAATCCTAACAGCTAGTAACCAAATTACATAGTTTTGGGATCATCACAAGTAGGCACGCAGGCCATTACAATAATTGGCAACACATATGTCTCTAGCCGTGTTGCCCTACTCACGACATGCAGGTCATGATAAATTTCATACATGCATCACATACACATATGGGCCATACTGATCACATACATCCTGCAAAAACAATTTATGGATATAATCGCATTCTACCGGATCATGTGACATCGCAACACCTAGTTACCTTAACGAGATATAAAAGGGGCTACGATTAAGGGGGGTCTAGGGGGTCTTCCCCTGCCGGGTTCGAAGGGGCAGTGCCCCTCGCGGTATCTCCGGTTGTCCGAAAAACTGTGAAAAATGAGAGATCGAATCTACACAATTTTCTTTAAGGATTTTGATCAGCAAATCAAATTTACCATAAATTGACTATCACTATGATTCAATCAAACTCCTTTGATCACGGTACATCAATTTTAGATCCAGGTTCCAATTCGATCAATCATATTGATCTTCGCGTGATTCAACAGGATTTATGTGTCACTGTCTACCCCGATGATGGAAACCGACTTGTAGGGGTATTCGTTCGACAACCTCAGAATCACGATCACGGAAAACAAGATCATAGATCAATCCTGAACCACTGCCATATAAACGATCATATCAATCTGCATATCACCATATGCAAACATCTGAACCTATAACTGAACAGCATCGGCTCTGATACCATTGAAGGGATACGGGTAGGCTACACTAGCGCAAATCAAAAATTTCTATCGCGTAAACCAGGAATACTGTTGTCATAGATCATGGAATTGCCACTAGAGCGCGGGTGCGGAACTTGATGAAGCGCGTCGAGGCAGTATAGATGTTCTACGTCTCCTCCTCGTCCTCGTCCCACGAGCAGCTCCCTTTGGGCGGCTTGTCCAAGTGCCACAGATGCAGCACCTCCGAGGTATCCACACGTGCGGGGTGGAAGCATCAGACGCCGGACTGCTAGGTCCGAGCGTGCAACACAGGCGTGAGGAGTGGCGGCTGGGTGGAATGGTCTAACCCTGGTCAGCTCGCCTTACCTTCTCTTATATAGGCGTCCCTAGTGGGCTTCTACATTAGCAGCTCATTAGTAGCCTAAGCCTGGTCTAATTCGGATCTAATCCTTATTAGGCTTCCATCCCCTTAAGTGTGTGACCCTATAGGTTCATATACGTATAGACATAATACGAATACACTTGTTATTTCATTAGTTGGTAGTGACCTCTAGCAAGACGTGCCAACTCCTAAACGCATACAAAGATCATATCGGACGAACCATCACAAGGTTAAATACATGTCTTTCCCTTTGCCTCACGATATTTGGTCTAGCTCCAAGCTGACCTCCCTTTCTCGATATTGTGATTCGGAATCCCTTTACTAGGTTAATTCTTAAACTTATGTAGCACGGCCATGCATTTCTGGATCCGATCACTCGAGGGGCCCAGAGATATCTCTCTCAAGTAGAGAGGTACAAATCCCATCTTAATTGACCATGCCTTGCAGCATGCTTCAGAACAAACCCGAAATCTACCTTTATGACTACCCAGTTACGGAGTAGTCGTTAATAGCCCCAAAGTAGGTCGATCCACATATCAAGTACATGTGACAATCTCAGGTCTAAGAACAAAACGTACATGATGTGTAGAGAGAGCTGCAAGTCTAATTGCTAGTCTCAAGTTGGGTCAGTCCAACCCCATGTTCATAACATGTGTCCACATCATTGGTTTGACATCTCCATTTCTATGACTTGCAAAACATAGTCATCAACCAATCGATGTGCTAGTCTAATATTCATGTGTGTCCTCACATGAACTCCGACTAGGGACAACTATTAAATAACCATACAAGTAAAGATTTTCACAAACAATTCACATAATTGCCAATCAATACAAGTTGCCTGATATGGATATTTAAGGAACATTACAATAACTCATGGATACATATGAAATATAATTATCTCTATGATTGCCTCTAGGGCATATTTCCTTCACTAGCACCCCTAGTGCCCGATCTACTTCGGTACTTTGAATCTATGAAGGATCTGCCAATTTTCGCCAGGGCTGGATTATCCACAGCTTCTAGTATCGTATGTATTTTCGCCTATGGATATCTTTACTACTGTTTTTAGCATTCCTCCTGGACTTGTGTGTGCACTTATCCCCTTGCTACCTATCTTATTCACTTCACAGGTGGTTCGAGTGCTACCAAGACCTACAAGCGATGTCCCCGTGCCCATTACTTCAGGACAAACAAAGAAGGTGTTCTTGTGGGCACTGATGAACATAAGAGATAACAAAGAGAGGCTGATAAGATGGCTGAACGTGCTAGGGATATGAAGTGGACCACTCAGAGAAAGGGCAAGGGCAAGCAGGCCCGGGTCAACTACAAGAATATGGATATCATTGAGTTTTCTGCCATTCTCCACCGTGACCTATATGATAAGGTTGATAGTGATGAGCCACAGGAGGACAATATCTTTTGGTGTGCTCACTTCAGATATATTCATGATGGCATCTACACCTCCCTCAAGATTCGCCCCATGCGCCCTCCGGATATGACTGCGGCAAAGGCAAAGCCAAGACTTGTTGAGGCTTTGGCTGTGGCTGAGCGGATTGGGCTGCATCAACTCATGACTCTGCAGTGCAACTATGATTCTTTTATGGTGAAGCAATTCTTTTCGACTCTTGTGATCTATGGAGATGAGCTCCACACTATGAAGTGGATGACTGGTAGCACTCTTATTCAGTCTGATTTCCGCACTTTTGTTCAGGTGCTAGGTTAATCCTTTCATGGTCACGACACTACTTCTGGTCATCGCATTATCACTCCGATCAAGCCCAGCAAGGACACAACATTCTCTCCTTGCCTAGCTACCAATGGCGTGGTTGGTACTCTCTCCGGTCTCTCACCACTATATGCAGCGCTTGTTGGACTTTTCAGGGACAACATTGCTCCGAGTGGAGGAAACAATGACAAGATTCATGGTCACCTTGTGCAGCATCTTGCTTTCTCTCATGAATGTGCTACAAATGCAAATGCGTAAGTGGTATATAGGCTGTACGTCATGGATTTCATTTACCATGAGATTACTGATGCCATGTTCAACAGGCTCTCCATTCCTTATGCTCCATATATCATGATGCTCATCAAGCATATGCTTCCCCATGAGGAATTCAGCGGTAATCTAGATGGTGTTTACAGGGCCAAGAAGATCTATAACAAGTCTTAGAAGACCTCCCATCCCTCTTTAGCCCCATAGTCCTTCATGAGAGATGCTCGGGCTAGTTGGCGTAGGCCCCCAGTGCCTTCTATGGCCCGTGAGGTCAAGCAGTTGAACCGGTTCCAGTGGAACATCTTGTGCATGGGGTTGATACCCATAAGGGACAGTACAAGGCATACAAGCAGCGCCATGAGATGGCCCACACACAGAAGCTCATTATTCACCATGTGTCAGGGGCGTCAGGCCACCCTCCAGCTCCATATTCTCAGTGGAACACCTTAGGTCTCAACTATGGAGAGCTTGAGCATCACTTGTTTCCTGCCCCGGCGAGGGAGCCTACACCTCCTGCTGCTGCTGATGAAGAGTATGATGATGAGGAAGAGGAAGGGGTGGGGACAAGTACGATGATGAGGAAGACTACAAGGAGTGATCTCTTGGGGCGTTAGCATCGCTCTTCTTCCTTTTTGGCGTTTTGATGCCAAAGGGGGAGAAGTCGTTCTATTTAGGTCTCTGTGGATTTGCATGGGTCAGGCGCAAGCACATTATCTTTTTATCATTTTCTTCTCGCGGTGCTTGTGCCCATTTAGCATTGAACTTTTATTCATGAGTTCGTTTTTGTATGTGACTATGTGGTTTGTGTGGCAGTATGGTTCATGTGTGGATTTATCATTGGAATTATTTGTGTGGATTCATCTATGGTCTTATGGAATTCTGGTATACCTATGGAATTCTGGAATTATATCTATGGATGCTTCAAAGTGTCTTCTATACCTATGGATGCTTCAAAGTGGTGTGATGTTTCAAGGCCTAAATTATTGCTTATCATATTGGCTAGTTCATCTCCCGGTGGTATGGTGTTTTAATCTAACTCATCATTTGTATGTAGCTTTCAATCCAATGAAATAGTCTTGTACCTTCTTGTGTGCATTTGTATTCAAATGCAAACTATATATATGCACACATTTAGGGGGAGCCTCTTTCACTTTTGGAATGATGTTGTTAGTAGGGCTTTATTGAAAATCCTAGTATTGTCATCTAACACCAAAAAGGGGGATATTCAAAGAACATTTCACGATCTCTAGTTTTTTATGTGCTAGATAACAATGCCAAGGATTATTTAATGTGTATTGAAGTGTTGCAGATCTTGGACTATTCAAAAGAAGCAAAAAGGTGTGTTTGGGGGACAGATTATCCGCCCTTGCCAAGGGCTGGATAATCCGGCCCTGCCCCAAATCTAAGCGCAGCCAAGGCGCGGCGTACTGCATGGGGGGGATTTCCCCCGGATTGTCCAGCTATGCTGGATAATCCTCCCCATAGGGGGCCGGATAATCCTCCTCCCCAAGGAATTCACAAAGGGAGCCAAGGCACGGCATACTGCATGAGGGCGGAATAGCCCCTGGCTTGTCCGGCCAGGGCCGGAGTTTTTGCCCGCGTCGGATAATCCTCCCTTGGGGGAATTTCGTGGCTATGGGTGGATGCCACCAAAAGTAGCAATCTTGGCCTTAGGATGGATTCCCCTTGGATCCAAGGGCTCTTGGGCATCTCTAGAACCTTCCTAGGAGTCCTCTATGTCCTTAATGAGTCCATCAAGTCATGGTTGGGCCGAAATCATCAAAGATGGAAGGAGTTTGAGTCAACCACATCACATATTTTTGGAGTATCGCAACTACTTCTGTCCTTCACAGTAATATGGCTACAAAAAATGCATCCAGATAGCTCCAGACTTGATCAATGAAGTTTTTCTTGGGGGAATTCCAAATACTCATCTCAAAATTTTACAAGTTTATTCTTAAGCAGCTGCCTCAAGATATTGCATTTAAATCGATATGGAAATCTAAAGCTTTTCCCAACCTTAAGGTTTTTGTCTGGCTTCTATTTCATGATCGCTTGAACACAAGAGACCTGATGCTACGGAAGCACTGGACGTTGGATTCAGGTACTCACTATGAATTGTGTGCTGTTGAGACACTTGAAACAAGAGACCACTTATTTTTTGATTTTTCTTTGCCTGTCGATGCTGGGAGAGGCTGAATATAGACTAGAATTTAGCCTTGCCTTTGACTGAATGTTTCTTAGCTGCCAGAGATGGTTTTGACGGTCCTTGCTTTATGGAGGTGATTGCATGCGCAGCTTGGAACATTTGGAAAATAAGGAATGACTATATCTTTGAAAATCAAGTTTCCTCTTTTGACCGCTCGAGAGTGAAGTTTCAAAGTGACCTACTTATCCACAGATACAAAGTGAAAGTAACCTTAGTTCAACCTCTCATTGACTGGTTGCATGTTATCTTCGTTTTAGATTAATGTATCTGTCTTTCCATTTCTTTCCCTTGATGTAACCTCTTTATATTGGTATACCTTGTGTTTTACCTTCTTCTTATTTATAAAATCCACAATGTAGGGGCTTCCCCTACAGTAAAGTTGTCAAAAAATGCATTCGGACTCCGATTGGGGCAAATTTTATGTCTAAATTGTTGCGCATAAAATTTCCCTCAACTTTATTTCTAGACTTTTTCCATTAGATGTCATCTTCGGGGTCGTTTCTAGAATTCTTCAAAAAGAGTTCTGTGGGAACAGATTCCAAGAATTTCTAGATTTCTCCATAATGCACGGTTTCGTTGTGTATTTCCCACACAACAAAGTGTAAAACAAGAACTTGTGCACTTTTGCAACTATTAGTAGGTTAGTCCCAATAAATATAATAATGTTGCAAAATAATAATGATTTTGAAGCAATAAACGACAAAGTTTAAGGATGGATTTTACATGCATCAAACATCCCCAAGCTTAACCTATGCTCGTCCTCGAGCATAAAGGTGATAAAATTAACATGGACTTTGGAGTTTGTTTCTTTGCTTATTTTTCATTGCCACACAAAGTTGAATAGGTTTAATCTTGAAGTAATAACAACAAGCAAGTGGGCTATAAAGTGATATCTTTCTCACTCTACAAACATGCTCAATAATAAGTAGACTTGTGTTCAAACAAATGAGAGATAAAACAAACCTTCAAGCATACTTAGATGAACCTATAGAATTGTTGGAAGACTCATTCCTATCATTGGCATGGTTTTTTATGCCTTTCTACGTTGGGTTACTTCTTAGTTTCATGCCCTTGACCCAGAAGACTCGCTTCTTAGTTTTATGTCTTCCCTTAAGATATTTTTATATCTCATACCGAAAGTAAGCATGGATTAAACATGTGCAAAGGCCTATTTAGCTTCCAAACTTTATTTTATTAAGTTTATGATTGATCAATAGTTCATCATTAGTGTTTGGTTCCATTTACCCTTGTCATTAGCATCTTTCCAGTTCAAAGAAGAGAATAATTATAACAAGATAGACATGAAGTTCACCTTTTGTCGAACACTTTCACCATTTTTTATATGGCACCAACTAATGGTCTCTCCCTCCTAGTAACCAGTATAAAACTTATTCATGGGTCTTTCAATCATGTCATATGCTCTAAAACAACCTTTTCTTTCACTTTCCATGGCTAGCCGAATCCTCGGGTGCCTACCTAGATTTCCAAAACTTTTCCCTAGAGCATATGTATCAAAATACCCATGACCCTCAGTTTACTCATTGATTACTTAGTAGAACAAGAGTATCTCATGTCCTGTTGTTATAATTCCTTCCACTTTTTATCTTACAAAACTAATTTATGTTTCATAAATCATTACCACATGTGGTGGTTGTGCCTTCAATTTTGTGGTCACCCCACAACCAACTTCTCTATCACAACCATAACCAAAAGAGCAATATTATTTGGAAGCTAAATAAAGAAAGGCACATGAGAAATATACTTGGAATAGCATTGATGCTATATAGGTATGTATGGTGTATGTTGTGGGAATTGGTTTTAAGGGTATTTGAATATATAAGCTTTGCTTGTATAGGAATTTTTGGGCTAGCAAAAAGATCTACAAGTATGCCATTAGATCCATAGTGCCCAACATTTATCATCACACAATGCGCCTTAGTATTAAACATAAATTTATATGAGCAAAAGGTAGCACTAAATAAGGCACTATAAAATTATCATTTATTAAAGTATTTGAGCTAGCAACACTAAGCATGACTTTGAATTTCAGCTTTTTGCTTTCATCCCCTTTTCTTTTGATAGCACATGACTCATTCTCATCAAGGAATTTAATAATGGGATAGATTGTTTTAGTAGATATTTCCTAAGCATGCACAACATCTATCATGGTGGTTTCATTTGTTCTTCAGGCAACATGAAAACTAGACAAAGACACTCCAAGTTTTTACGATCATTCTATGTTACTCAAAAAACAAAGTTTAGAGGTTTGCAAACCGAGAATTTGATAGGTCCAGTGGGGTGCCTTGGGCATCACCAAGATTATGGTATCCAACATTCTTGGATAAATCTTAGTGTGATGTTCCTCCATTCCCTGTCAAAAAATTCAACACAAAACTTTCTCCCATTTATTTTCTATGGGGTGACATTAGTGGTACAAAGATATAGTGCAAGCTGTGATAAAAGCCCCAAATAAAATTTGGTTTTAATTGCCCATAGAGTTACTTAAGTGGATAATATCCATAAAATATCAAAATACTAAAAAAGAATCAAATCAAACCTTAAAAATTCCACTCTTGCAACAAAAGACAGATTTTGTCCAAAAAAATAGCAGCTACAGAACATATTTATTTCACCCACTTAAACATGTCAGGAATTTTAGCCAATTTTTGTGCCTATAGAGGATGAAAAGTTGTAACTTCATTAGGAAATTTAGCCTCATCGGAGTTACAAAAATAAAATCATAAAAATCATTTGGTAAATAACAGCGTGCAAAAAAATTCAACTCCAAATATATGTTTCAACTTTTAACATCCAAAATGGGTAAAACTTGGTACTTTATTTTTGTAAATATAAAAAAGTTAAAACCTTTATTTTAACAGAGAACAAATGTCCAAAAACCAAAAACCTAAAATAAGCAAAGAGAACCAAGAAAGAATCAACAGAAGCAAACAAAGAAGAAACAGAATCTTTTTGTTATTTTTGTTTTTTGAAAGATGAAAAGCAAGAAGCAAACAAAAAATGGAAAAGAATAAAATATTTTTGTTGTTTGGGTTTTATAAAAATAAGAACCAAATAAAAACATAAAATCATTTTGTTGCTTTTGTTTTAAGGAAAAGAAGAAGAAAATAAGAACCAATTGAAGAACCATAAAATGTTTTAAACTTTGAAAAACAAAAGGCAAGAAGAAGCAAAGAGAACCAAATAAACATAAAATATTTTTGGTATTTTTAAATAAATAATATGCAAAATAAGATCCAAACAAAATAAAAAGGTAATTCAAACATGGTTTCCACAAACATACAAAGAAAAACATGAAGGCAAAACAAAAACATGAGTTTGGAATGATATTACTTGAAATACTTGAAAGAAGAGGGGGATGCGTGGGCATCCCCAAGCTTGTGGTTTTGCTAGTTCTTTTCCTCTACTTATTTCTCGTCATATCATGTCACTCATCTCAAACAAAGAAATATTTTCATCTTCATGTTACTTCATTGCCTACAAAATGGTTAGTTCTCCAAACAAATGATATAATAGTTTCTACCATGATGCAGACTTTAGTAATTATTGGGAAACCATTTTATTCAAGAAGCTAATATATTACAAAAGAGACACTCTTTTTATTTTGTTTTTATGTGGGAAAAGTTTTAATGATATAGGATTTTCAATGGTCGACCCCAACTTCTCCATTGCTAATCCTTCTCGTTTGCTCTCCCAAATTTTATATTTAGTCAAAATCTTAAACTAATTGTTAAATAACAGTAGCTAAAGTTATTTTACATATTACATGGATATCAAAGTGTGCTCAAATAGAATAGTATTTGAAAGCATATGGAGCACACCACAAATCACATAGACATTAACATTTGAATCTAACTTTCTTCCTATGCATTGGCATTTTATATATGAATAATGTAACATCCCTAAAATCATGATTTCAAAGTTTTCATATCATCCATGAATTCATAATAATTTTAGGATCATTTTCAAAGTCATTGCAAAAACAGAAGCATTTGAATGCCTATTATTTTATGTGAGCAAAGCATTGGCCCAATGCTACTCTTTAATATGAGATTGATTGTTTAAAACCAGATATATTTGATCCTATGGTTGATTGTTGTATTCCAAAGCTTGGACAAAAAATTCAAAAACAAAATATGAATTTAAAACCATTTTTAGATCTTTATTAAAACATTGGTAAAGGCACTGTTTTTTTTTTAAAACTCCAAAAGACCAAGCAGGTTTGGTGAAACAACATGGTTTTATACCTAAATATGTGCAAGTTTCACTTTATAAAAATCCAGAAAGAATTTGGAATCAAACACATTTGAAATCATTTGAAAATGTTTCTTGAAAATCAAAATAGAATAAAGAAAGCACAAAAGGCCGGCGCTGCCAATCTGGCCCACCACGGAACCCAGCCCACTAAGCCCACCCGGGCCATTTCCCTCTGCTCCTTCTCTCACCCGCGCAGAACCTACCCCCGCAGCCACTGATCGATGGGCCTCTCCACGTCATCGTCATCTTCCCCAAATCCCGCGCGAGAACACGTCGTCGCCGGCCGTTTCCTCCTCTTCACTGCCTCGATCAATTGCATTGATGCAGCGCGTAATCTTTGCCCCTGCTCTGGCTATTTAATCACCACCTCGCCGCGGTCCTTTCCCCCCCAAACACCCACACACAGTCGCCCCCAGGCTGCGCGTATTTGAGCTCACTCCGCCGCTGCACAGACGAACTCCGGCGGTGAATTCTGGTGAGCACACTCCGCCCCTTGCCTATTGGTCTTGCCAGTGTGATCTCTGCAACCTTGCGCATCGTTTAACCCCACTGGTGCATGCTAGGTCCATCCAGAGCATCGCCAACGTCAATACCAGAGCGCCACCGACGACCGCGTCCACTCCGGCGAGTTCTCCCCGTAAGCCCCGACCGCCCCCTTCCCTCTCTTTGATGCTCACGTGTTCGCCAGACTTGTGCGCGTCTAATGACACCATCCTTTTTTGCTAGGCGCGACCTATATCTTCACCAACGACGACGAGCGACCGTAACCGACGGTTGTAGGTTCTCCGACGAGCAATAGCGGCCGAGTCCGTGCGCCCCTGTCCCTCTCTCGACCACCTCGAGCACCAAGACGACCCCACGAGCTCGGTAAGCTCCTCTATTTCCTCCCTTGCTTCCTAGAACCAGCGGAGCATCATCGTCAGCAACGCCGCCGCAGCCAGCAACCAGCTGCGCCGCCGATTTTAGGTCAGAGCATTTTGATCCACTAGATCTAGATCCAGTGGTGTAGTTTAGTTGCAGACCGAAGAGGTACGGGCAGATCAGAGCCGCTGGTTTTAATTTAGATCTAACGATACGCGAGCGTGATCCAGTGCAAAGCGGTATCGTCCAATTAGACGCTGCCGCGTGGCCTGTTATTCTTTTTAAAAATCTGAATAAGATCTATTAGTGATTCAAACTTGCAAAATTCATAACTTTTGATCCACACGTTCAAATTTTGCAAATTTTATATCATTGGAATCAGGAGAAAGAATTATATCCATTTATACAATGTGTTTAATGTTTTGCCTCTGTAGAATTGGTTATTTATGCAGATACATTTATAGGCTTAGTTGAGTATAGAAATTGTTTGAAAAATGATTTAGAAACTAAATCAAGTTTGTTTAGTGTGTTTTTGTCTTGTTTATGAATCAGTACTGTTTCACTTGTCTTGTTTGATTTGGAAAATCCATCACATAGCATTTGCATGCATTCATATATTTTTGCTTGTATATTTTGATATGTGAATTTGGTGCCATTATTTTATGTGTATATTTTGGTGCTAATAGTGATTGTGGTTGTGAAGATTGTTGCTACTCCCCAAAATACCAAGTCAAGTGTTGCTTCATGTTTTTATCCCTATATTTTTACCTATGCATTAGAAATATTTTGTATAGGACTTGCATGATTATTTTTCTAAGTATCTACATGCTATGCTTGGGAAATCCTAGTAGTTATAGTAATGTTAGAATTTCCTCTAAGTTAAGATACTTGCTATTGCCATGCTTAGCCTAGCTAGTAGAAACCAAGGGTGGATTATATATTCATGCTATGATAAGTATTTCTAAGTCTTTGACTTATGTTTTGCTTAATAAAACAACTAAATGAATGAAACACCTGGGTGGAATGGAAAGAATGGTTTGTGTTGAGTGGTTACACAAGGCCCATTTCTATGGTTTACCTTGTGTATCTCACTTGTGGAAAGCCACCCAGGAACAAAGGTATTTGAGATGCCAAATGTTAAGAAGCTTCTAGTGCAGCCACATGGCATTATGGGCTCTGCCTGGATCACATAGGTTGCAATAACTTAGCCAATTGGATAGTTGGTGGTAGTGGGATGATAGGTTGGAACGCGTCCATTTGGTCTAAGGGAAGGCTTCTGAAAGGTCCTATCTTGGTGAAAATCAAGTCTTGTGGGGAAAGTGCACAACCTCTGCAGATGGAAGAAATCTAAGTACTTAGCCATGTCCCTGGTATTGGACAACTTGAGCATCAAGACATGGAAGCTATCAAGAATCTCCTCATCCCAATTTTCTAAGTTAAAACTTATGGTTGAACAAGGGTGAAGGTTCACCAATTTCTATTGGTGGTTCCTTGGGAAAGTTTTGTCAAAGAAAAACTTAGTGTTTTCAACTAATAGGTAAAACCTATTTTTGAGCAAAGCAAGCCTAAGCTACACTTAGCCAAATTCATGTAGTAACTAGATATTAATATTCTACTAAGGTATCACTTGCCAATACTATTCCAATGTATTGACCCACTGTGGCTGTAACTTGTGATGTTGCAGGTTACTCTGATGATGATTAGGGGTTATGAGTCTACACTCAACATGCTTTCCTGTGGCACATGAAGATGAAGACTTTATTTATATTGTTATGATTAAACTCTTATACTAGCCTATGGCTATAGAGTTGTAAAAGACTATGTTGTCTCTGGAATGACATGTAATAATGACCTTTGTATCTGTGTACTTCATCTTAAACTATGGATGCTAGCATTGATCCAGGGACTAGTATTGCAATCACAGGGATCTTTACCTTTATAAAGGTGGGATCTTACAAATAAATAGAAGCAAGGTTATGGTATCCAATGGACATAATGATTAGTACCTTGGATAAATAGAATGCAAACATAAAGACGGTTTTTATCTCTTCCTATTTCATAATTATTGCATCAAAACCAAACTTAATCTCATAGTTTTGAATAGATTCACCATATAAAGACAAGTCATCTAATGAACATAATGGATCATCTAACTCAATTATGTCACTTTAATCCTCCCATATGTTAGACATAATTGTTCCACATAGAGGACTACTAGGCAATGAAATATCAGCATCATTATAAGAAGATTTGTTCATGGGAATAGCGCTACGCTCCCCGGCAATGGCGTCAGAAAAATATCTTGATAACCCCTAAGTGCAGGGGATCACCATAGTACAATTTGATAAGTATTTGAGTGTCGAACCCATGATGAGAAGGAAAACTATCCATTCTCTACAGCCCTATAACCCACTTATATGGCCTTCTATGCAAAGCTAGGATATAAAGTTTGTGTGTGTGTGGTTGTTTTTGGTATTAACTAGAAAACAATAAAGTAGTTGAAATAAATACTATAAGTAAAATAATGCTATGGGAGCAAATTTTTAGGAAAATTGCTATTTCATTTATTTGGTTATCACAATTAGTGAAGCACATATATATACGAGCAAATACACTACTAGTGATTGATACCAAGGCAAATTAAGTACAAACATGGGAATTATTAAGACATAAGTCCAACCACTGCATTAGATCTAAGGTCCCCATGATAATACCTCTGTTGATTAACCATGAATTAATATAGGGATTTCTATTTTCGTGCCCTTGGTTCCTTATTTATACTCACTTTTCCCTAGCCGCTTAAATTTTCCTTACTTTTGACCATATCCTTCTACGAAACCCTCACACGGTCTGAAACTCGCTGTTTGTCAGCATTGCCGTTACGTGCTGACAATTGGGGCCACGTTCAGTTGGGTCCCGTAGTGAACCCTCGTCGTTATGTGATGACAAGTGGGGCCGTATTCTGTCAGGTCCCGTAGTTGACCCTTGCCGTTACATGCTGACAAGTGGGGCCACGCTCAGTCCATTCCTGTAGTGTACACCTCTTTCCACTTATTCAGATCAGCATGTGACCCACAGTTTATCCACGTGAGTGTCGGACCCACAGCTTATCCATGTGAGCACCAAACTCATAGCTTACCTAGGTTGGAGTTGCAAGATGGGACCCCGAGCCAGCCCCGCGCAAGCGCCCGTGCCACTGCCTCCCCCTTTCTTCTTCTTCTTCTTCTTATTCTTCTTCTTCTTCTCTGGCGACGACGACCCTTCTCCAGCGATGGCGGCCCTTTGTCTAGCTTCACTTCGGCCTCCCATTTGTCCTGTCCGCAGTATGGTTCCGTCTCGTTGACCTGTATGAAGGATGGCAATGGCAACCGTGCGTAGTGAAGGTTAGATCTCGCACCAAAATGTTCCGATTAGACGGGGGCGCTTGTTGTAGACAATCAATTGGCGCAACTCGGGAGCTCAATTGGGCACACGCTTGCTATGGAGAATGCGGTCGGCGAGCCGTTCCGATGATTTAATTGGTTTATCAAGTTAATGTCTCGGCTGCAATCAAGTGAATCTATGAGGTGAAATTCAAACTTTGAGATTTAGGGAGATGGATGTATAAGAAATAAGAAAATGACACAACTCTTGAACACTTCCAAATTAAAAAAATTATACATCTCTTAATGTAAAAGAGTGTTTATAATTGACACAACCCTTGAACACTTTCATATTACAATTTGGCAATGATAATGTTTTCCTAAGAAAATTTTGAGAGTTTACCATTTTTAGAGCATGAAAAGTGATCCCTAAACTAAAATCTTTATGCCTCATGCACATATGAAAATTATACACCTTCGAATGCTGTAAAATCGCAATTAGGACATGATAATACCGTGCTAAGAAAATCTTGAGAGTTTATCATTTTCATAGAGTGAAATATTATGCATAAACTTGGATATATGAAAATTATACACCTTTGAAAATTATGAAATTGCACTTAATACGTGAGATGTCCTAAAAGTTTTTTGAGAGATTATCATTTTCATATAGTGAAATGTAATGCATAAACTTGCATATATGAAAATTATACACCTTTGAACTCTTTGAAATCGCACTTAGGATAATGTTGTGTGCTAATAAAATCTTGATTATTTATCATTTTTCATGGAGTGAAATATAATGCATAAACTTGCGTATACAAAAATTAACCTTTGAACACTATGAAATCGCACTTAATACATGATAATGATGTGCTTACAAAATTTTGAGAGATTATTATTTTCTCCCCATTCTCATAGAGTGGAATTTAATACATAAACTTGCATATACAAAAATTATACACCTTTGAGCTCTTTGAAATCGCACTTAATATGTAATTATATTGTGCTAAGAAAATCTTGAGAGATTATCATTTTTATAGAGTGGAATATAATGCATAAACTTGCATATACGAAAATTATACACCTTTGAACTCTTTGAAATTGCACTTAATACGTGATAATGTTGTGCTAAGAAAATTTTGAGAGATTATCATTTTCATAGAATGGAACGTAATGCATAAACTTGCATATACGAAAATTATATACCTTTGAACACTTTCCCTTCAAATTATATTTAAAATCATTTGTTTATGGAGTTAAAGTACCAGTGGCAAACTCGTTATTTTGCATGGATAGAGGGGTGCCCCAAAGACATATATAGGGGTTATCTTGTCGGCTAGATCACACAGGATCAACGGTTGGTGGATACGATCCGCGTGACAACTGTCTCAACCAATCAGAGCGTAGTAGCCAGGATGAGCACACGTGTGAGAGTTTGTGACTAAGAGAGAGGAAAAAACTGAGTAGAACTTAAAAACCAAGGGCAAAACTGACAAAAGGATTCAAATAGAAAATAGAAAGTGAATTAAAATATGGAAAATACGTCTTCTATATAATAAAATACATCTTGGCATACATTAAACTTTTTGCAATTCAAATATACATCAGTGTGACAATTATTACCTCATTCAGACAAACTATGTTTTGGGGAGGGATATTTTGGGAAGAAACTTGAATAGAAATCCATGAACCTTCATAGATAGTAGGTGATTTGAGAAGTGGTGATTTAGGTTAAAAAATTATTTATATATGGTGGCAGGTCACATAATAAGACTCCCTGGGTAGATGCCACTATATTTTGATCTTTTTGAATTTTTTGTGCATAAAATGACTCAATTAGCTAGCTAAAACCCATTCGTTGACTCTCTGTTGACCAGCCACCGGAGGGTAAAACTAAGTATATTGCACGTGGCAGTGTTAGTACTAGAGAGCAAAACTGATTACAACTGAGCAGCCAGTGTTACACTCAAGGGTATAACTAAGCACTACTAAGTCGCCAGGGTTAGACACGAGGGAAAAACATGACGCACGGTACGCGTGTCGTGGTGCACGAGACGGTAGCGGATGCGTGTGGCCATGCACAGTGCAGTAGCGTACGTAGTTACGCGGTGCATAGTGGTGCAACGAAATGTCCCTTTCCTTCACCATTATAGATGCCTCCTCACTCTCACTCTCACTCATCACTCACTCGCTCACTCACGCAACTGTCTCCACTGTCCGATAACCTTCTGCAAACCCCCAAGAAAACCCCAACCATGTAGGTGATGGAGAAGAACGGCGTAGTGGCCATCGTCGCCTCCAAGGCCACCGATGAGGAGGTCCTCGTCCCCGTACAGGACCCCGTAGAGGCATCGAAGGCAGCCATCGTCCCCGTCCATACTCCCGTCCCTGCTTCCGTCACAGCCGCCGGTGAGGAGGCCCCCGCCGGTCTCGGGCAGATCCCGCTCGGCTGTGACCCCTATGAGGAGGAGGATTACATCAGGCCAGAGAACCCCTAAGACACCAGCATCATTGACCCATGGTCGAGGTAACTAGGGTTTTCTCTCCTTCCCTTGTTCTTCCACCATTCCCATCATTGGATGCTAGATCATATGTTATTAGGTTTCGAATGTACGTATTTTCAATCGTTGGATGTTAGGTATTTTTACAGTAGCTAATCCTCTTGTGTTAGATCTCGTATTTCGATGAATCCTCCTATTCGTATTGCAATCCTATTTTATTTGTCCTCCGAGATACAGTTAAGGGATTCCTTAGTTATAACTAGCACCGATCTGTAATTGGGATCAATATTCGATTTGGTTTGAGATTTGGGGATTGGGGAATAATCAGGGGATCTTAATCAGTTAACTTATGCAAATAATCAATCCCGGTAATCAAGGTATCTCAATCATGTCCTTATTGCATGATACTATTTTTACAACAGGTGGATAGAAGCGACGACGAGTTCAAGGACACCAAGACTCATCAGGTGTTGAGTAGGCTGAAGTATGGCCATTACGACAACTTCTTCGCCGGCAATGTCTACACCAAAAATGTTAGGCGATAGGGCGCCCGTAACCACCATATGCGCCCCACATGGTCCCATGCCACATCCCCCATATTGCGTTCCCAACAACCCGTCCCCACGCAGTCCCACATGGCATGGCCCCACACATTAGCATAATGTGTTCCTGGCCAACCGGCCCCTTGTGGTCCCACACATCACGCAACAGTCAACCTAACGATAGCTATCGTTCGAGCTTTTTGATGAGTTTCCGAGGAGATGGGCAAAGGTGATAAAAAGTTAAGCGGCTGGAGAAAACTAAGTACAACTAAGGAACGAGGGGCATGAAAATAGAAATCCCATTAATATAACATGCATATCTAAGAATTGGGATCCGATTCCTGTCAAACTCTGACTATCCCTCCTATCATCATACAACGGTGACAACCTTGTGTATCCCCCAACATATGGGTGCATTCATATGATAGTACAACAAGACCATCATAGAAGATAACATAAACGTGTATGCAACCACAACAAACTATATCACAATTTCCATAACAATTTACAACTCAAACGTCAACATAGAGATACAATAGATCATGAGAAAGTAATATATTGCATCATACAACATGTTTTCCAAGAGATTACAATAGGTATATGGAGGGGATCTCGCTGTAGATGGTGATGGAGATGTACCTCTCCAAGGGGGAGAGGCAGCCACATGGTGAGAGGAGGCGACGCTGACGGCAGGGAGGCATCGGCACCCTCCTATGGGCGGCGACTACCCTTGGGGGCAGCGGGCCCTTGCCCCTTCTTATTCATTGGAGATGGTGCTGATCTGGAGGATCTCCCCCCTCCTTGGGGGCGGCTGCCAAGGAGGGGGGATTTCGTGGCTATGGGTGGATGCCTCCAAAAGTAGGGTTTCCTCTTAATATATAGTGGTGGAGATGCAATCTTGGTCCTAGGATGGATGCCCCTTGGATCCAAGGGCTCTTGGACATCTCTAGAACCTTCCTAGGAGTCCCCTCTGTCCTTAATGAGTCCATCAAGTCGTGGTTGGGCCAAAATCATCAAAGATGGAAGGATTTCGAGTCAACCACGTCATTCGAAGTCCCAAAATTGCTTATGTCCTCCACAGTAATATGGCTATAAAAAGTGCATCCGGACTTCGATTGAGGCAAATTTATGTCTAAATTGTTGTGCACAAATTTCCCACAACTTTATTTCTACACCTTTTCTATTAGACGTCATCTTCGGGATTGTTTCTAGCAATATTCGAAAAGAATTCTGTAGGGACAATTTTCAGGAATTTCTAGATTTTCCATAATGCGCGGTTTCCTTCCATATTTGTGTATTTCCTACACAACAAAGTTTAAAACAAGAACTTGTGCACTTTTGCAACTATTAGTAGGTTAGTACCAATAAATATAATAATGTTGCAAAATAATAATGATTTTAAAGCAATAAACGACAAAGTTCATGGATGTATTTTACATGCATCAGTGGCGCGCGATGCGAAGGCGGTGAAAGGTTTAGGATCGACATCGTGATGCTAACCACTCTGATAACATGTGAAAAATATTTGATCCCTAATATTTATTGTGTATTGATTATACTCTTATGGGGTTATATAGAAGTACACAGACAGAGAGACTTGAAGTACAAGAATATGTAGAGTCCTAGTCTAATATGTATACATATTTTTAACATCGTCGCCGGTTGCACCGAGGGTCTTTCCGATGGGTGTTGAAGGCGAAATCGGAGTCGCTTGCTCGGGGAGGAGTGATGACGATGATCGACGGTATTTTTCCTTCTCGACAGCGTGTGTCTGTTTCATGTGTGTGGCCAGGTTAGCCAGGTTGAACAATGTGGTTATATTCTTTGATGATTTCGGTGTATTTGTACTGGTTTTCCGCCGGTTCTCTGCTAATGAACCGATCAATTATCTTCTATTTTTAGAATAAAATGAGACAAAATTGCCAGTTTTTTTAGAAAAACAGAAAGAAGTCTGGCAAGGGACAAAAATCTCAGGTGCGGCGATGCTGCTCTGAAGCCAGGGGAGTGAGCGTGTGTGCAGTAGGTTTACATTGCACGATCGTTGTTTGGTGGCACGTGCCCCACCTGTGTGTGCCCTTTGCATCCTTTGGTACCTGAGGGCTTCGTTTCAAATTCTTTGGCTGGAGTTGCGCATCGCAAAATTACTCCGACCTCATGAGAGAGATGAGTGTGCAAAGGGGATACAACCTTGCCACACATCATGGAGCGAAGATTCGCTCAGAACATGGTGACCGCATTTGGTAGCATGCATCAATTTCTTGGCCCGGTGTGGCAGTGCCACAAACATCACTACCCGATACAGGCATCAGGCCTCCTTTTGCAGCCCGCTTGGTAGCCTGCATGGGATACCTAGGTATGGTTTGGGCCTTTTCCCCTTTGTGTTCGGTTTCCCGCATTAGTGACTTTTGAACCATTGCATGCAAAAAAACACTTGTTTGGTTGCACATAGGCTGGCCCTTATGGTCACCCTATTCAAAAACTGGTGTACTTACCACCACTACAAACACATCAGATTATATGCACCACCCTAAAAGAAGATCAACTTGACGATCACCATGAGAAGAACGACGATGATGAATTCCTTGAGGCTATCATGTTGGATATGATGTTGTTCTTCATAGCCAGCAATGGGCAACTGTTGTTCTTCTTCCCCAACAGCAACTTGCACCTGTTGCTGTTCTTCATGGGCTTCATTGTCCAGCTGATGCTCTCCTTGGTTGATGTAGTTTCCATGAAGGTTGTTGTTGTTGTGATCAGCTATGTAGTTGTGGTGTGCCTTAAATGCCTCCTCGACGGTGTCAAACCCTTCATAGCTACTATCGGAGTAACCTGATACTTGATCCTGGTAGTGTCTCCATTTGGAGTAAACCCCTGGTTTCTTGCCTCTGAACACCACATAAAAGTTTCTCTATAAGGAATAAGAGTAACATGTCAATGTGTAATAGCACAAGATCATCATATGCATGTACCATCCATAACTAGCATCACAAGTTCATCAGGTAGGCAAGTACATACTAATAGTGAAGGGTTTCGCGGCATAGTAAATCAAAATTTTCTACGGAGCGAACAGAGGGAAAGCCAAGATCTAATCTAGGAGATGCAAACAACGAGAGAGATTGGATTAGATCTTCATACCCTTGAAGATTCGCATAGCGGAACGTTCGTTTTAACGTGGGTGATGTAGTCGCACTCGCTTCTCCTCCTCGCGATCCGATCCGATCTAGCACCACAAGTGGCGGTGCCTCCGTGAGATGCACACGCAGCACTCGACGCCTCCTCCTTCCTCGGACCAGCGAGTATGGTGGAGAGATAGATTGGATCTACAACACGACGGCGTGGTGTATATGGTGGAGAATTTCACTGCAGGCTTCGCCACAAACAATGGGAGGGAGAGAGAAGATAGCAAGGCGCTAGGTCTTGGAGGAAGGTGTGTGTAGGGGGCGCACCACCCTCTATATAGAGGGGGCGGCCAGCCCTGCCCTCCTCCAAGCCTATCTCTAGTTTAAACAATTTAAACTCTCCCTTATCTAGAAATCCTATCTCTAGATTTAAACGATTTAAACTCTCCCTTATCTAGAAATTCTATCCCGAGATTTAAACGAGTCAAATCTCTAGAATCGGCTGGGCCCTATGGGCCTTGTGCCTGGCCCAATGCGCCAGGACACTCCCTCATAGGCCCATGCCCTCCCGGAAGGTGGGGCCACGTTGGTCCCTTCCGAAGGTTCTAGAAGCTTCAGACAATACCGATTAACCCAAACAATTCGAACTCCAAAACTGCACCGCCTTATATATGAATCTTATTCTCCGGACCATTCCTAACCTCTCGTGATATCCCGGATCCCATCCGAGACTCGAACAAAAATTCATAAACCAATTATCCAATCTATCCTAGCGTCGAGATACGTTAAGTGTGTGACCTGCGGGTTCGAGAATATGCGTACATGATCTTCTATCAATAATCAATGGGTCTGGGCACCCATATTGACTCCCACACATTCATCGATGATCATATCGGATGAACCACGATGCCGTGATTCAATCAATCCCATATATATATTCCTTCGCCTCGCGATATTTTACTTGCCCGAGATTCGATCGTTGCATCGTCATACCTAGTTCAATCTCGCTCACGGCAAGTACTTTACTCGTTCCGTAATCCGATATCACTTTGTGATTAACTCCTTAACCACATGCTTGCAAGCGTGTTGATATCGACACGAGGGCCCAAGTATATCTCTCCGACTTGGGAGGGACAAATTCCATCTCGATACATACAACCCAATGATACTTTCCGATCACCGAGAGACACCTTTATGATCACCCTCTCATAGGATGACGTTTGATGACCTCAAAGCTTTCTTCCCACTGTGGAGTTGCATTATCTCATGGTCTAAGGAATACAATATTTGACATAGGAAAAGCTTCAAAGATGAACACGATGAAACGATCTAATTGCTTCGCTTAGTTTGGTCTCCATCATATCATTCTCCCAATGATATGATCTCATTATCAATTGACAACTCATGTCCGTGGTTAGGAAACCTTAACCATCATTGATCAATGAGCTAGTCCTTAGAGGCGCACCAGGACACGGTGTTGTTCACAAACCACACAAGTATTAATGGTTCCGCTTAATACAATTCTAGCATGGAATATAAACTTTATCATGAACAAGAATTATAATAATAACATCTTTATTATTGCCTCTAGGGCATAATTCCAACAGTCTCCCACTTGCACTAGAGTCAATAATCTAGTTTACATCTGGCAACAATCTCACACCCATGGCAATCGAGGTGTTGATCATGTTTTACACGTGGAAGAGGTTTAGTCAATGGATCTGCGACATTCGGATCCGTATGTACTTTGCTAATCTTCGATCTCCATCCGCTATATAATCTCGAATTATATGAAACTTATGTTGATATGCTTGGTCTTTGGATGATATCTTGGTTCCTTAGCGAGTGCTATGGCGCCCGTTGTTGTCACACAATATCTCCAAAGGGTCCAATGCACTTGGAACCACGCCAAGCTCAATGATGAAGTTTCTGATCCAAACTCCTTCACTTGACGCTTCTGCAGCAGCCATGTATTCCGCTTCCACTGTAGATCCCGCGATCACGCTTTGCTTGCAGCTTCTCCAGCTCACAGCTCCTCCATTCAAAATATAAACGTATCCTGTCTGAGATTTGGAATCATCCTTGTCGGTGTCGAAACTAGCGTCGACGTAACCTTTTACGACAAGCTGTTCATCACCCCCATAGACTAAGAACATTTCTTTAGTTCTATTTAGGTACTTTAGGATGTTCTTCATGGCTGTCCAGTGTTCCACTCCTGGATCACTTTGATATCCGCCGTCAAACTAAGAGCATTGGACACATCCGTCTAGTACACAAGATGGCATACATGATGGAACCTATGGCCGAGGCATAAGGCACTTTGCTCATAGCTTTCCTATCATTTATCAGAATGGACACCGAGCCTTGCTCAATATCTTACCGACAACATAGGCCTCGAACCTTTCTTTGCCTTATCCATTCGAACCTTTTCGAACTTTGTCTAGGTATGTACTCGGCTTAAAGCTATCAGCGCCTTTGTCATCTCTATAGATTTGATGCCCAATATATAAGCAGCTTCACCTAGGTCTTTCATTGAAAACACTTGTTCAAATAACTCTTCACATCGTTAAGCATGTTGATGTCATTTCCAATAATCAATATGTCATCCACATATAGTACCGTAAACGCCACCGAGCTCCCACTCACTTTCTTGTAGATACAAGTCAGAGCAATTTGGAACAAATCCAAAGCTCTTGATCACTTGATCAAAACGAAGGTTCCAACTCCGAGATGCTTGCTTCAGTCCATAAATGGAACGCTGAAGTTTGCATACTTTACTAGCATCCTTAGGATCGACAAAACCTTCGGGTTGCATCATATACAACTCTTCATCAATGTTCCCATTGAGGAAAGCAGTCTTGACATCCATCTGCCATATTTCATAATCATGAAACGCAGCAATTGCTAATAAAATCCGAATGGACTTAAACATCGCTACGGGAGAGAAAGTCTCATCGTAGTCAACACCTTGAACTTGTCGAAAACCTTTTGCGACAAGCCGTGCTTTATAGACGATAACATTACCATCTGCGTCCGTTTTCTTCTTGAAAATCCATTTGCACTCAACGGCCTTTCGGTCGCTAGGAGGATCCACCAAAGTCCATACTTGGTTTTCGCTCATGGATCCCAATTCGGATTTCATGGCTTCCAGCCATTTCTCAGAGTCTAGGCTCATCATCGCTTCCTCATAGTTCGTAGGTTCACTGTCTTCTACCAACAAGACAACAAGACAGGTTGCTGCACACTCGGAGGGGCACACGACCTTGTCGACTGCGACGCTCAAGAGCAAGATCGTCCAAGCTTCATGATCCTTGTCATTAGCTTCCTCTATTGTTGGTGCAGCAAATGGAACAATTTCAGTCTGCGCTACTCTCCAACTCAAGATAAGGTTCAACAACCTCGTCTAGCTCTACTTTCCTCCCACTCACTTCTTTCGAGAGAAACTACTTCTCAAGAAAGGATCCGTTCTTTGTGATAAACACTTTGCCTTCGGTTATGTGATAGAAGGTATACCCAATAGTTTCCTTAGGGTATCCTATGAAGACGCATTTCTCCGATTTGGGTTCGAGCTTGTCCAGCATCAACTTCTTGACGTAAGCTTCGCATCCCCAAACATTAAGAAACGACAACTTAGGTTTAGCACCAAACCACGCTCATACGGTGTCGTCTCAACGGATTTAGATGGAGCCCTATTTAAAGTGAATGCAGGTTTCTAATGCATAACCCCAAAATGATAACGGCAAATCAAGAAGAGACATCATTGATCGGACCATATCTAATAGGGTTCGATTCTCGACGCTCGAACACACCATTGTGCTTGTGGTGTTCCGGTGGCGTGAGTTGTGAAACGATTCCACTTGCTTTAAGATGCGTGAGAAAATCATAACTCAAATATTCACCTCCACGATCGGATCGTAGAAACTTAATCTTTCATTACGATGGTTCTCCACTTCATTCAAATTCCTTGAACTTTTCAAATGTTTCAGATTTATGTTTCATTAAATAGATATACCCATATCTACTTAAGTCATCGGTAAAAGTGAGGAAATAGCGATATCCACCGCGCGTCGAAACACTCATCGGCCCGCATACATCGGTATGTATGATTTCCAACAAGTCCGTTGCTCGCTCCATCATACCGAGAACGGGTTTTGATCATCTTGCCCATAAGGCATGGTTCGCATGTGTCAAAAGATTCAAAATCAAGAGACTCCAAAAGTCCATCGAATGGAGTTTCTTCATGCGCTTTACACCAATATGACCTAGACGAAGTTGCCACAAATAAGTAGTATTATCACTATCTACTTTGCATCTCTTAGCCTCAATGTTATGGATGTGTGTTTCATCCCTTTCGAGATTTAGAAGAAATAAACCATTCACAAGAGGTGCATGACCATAAAAGATGTTACTCATATAAATAGAACAACCATTATTCTCCGATTTAAATGAATAACCGTCTTGCAATAAACACGATCCGAAATGATGTTCATGCTCAACGCAGTACATAATAACATTTATTAAGGTTTAAAACTAATCCCAAGGTAAAACTAAGGAGAGCGTCGACGGCCATCACATCAACTCTTGATCCGCTGCCAACGCCAGATCGTCACCTCATCCTCGCAAGCCGTCGTCATTCCGTAGCTCTGCTTCGAGTTACAAATATTAGCAACCGAACCAGTATCAAATACCTGTGCACTACAACGAGGGCTAGTAAGGAAAACATCAATAACATGTATATCAAATATACCTTTGATGGTGCCACCTTCTTGTCCGCTAAGTACTTCGGACGATGCCCAAAGGACCCTTGTCCTTGCAATAGAAGCACTCAAGGTCCGCTTGGGACCAGACACGAGCTTCTTCTCCGAGGGCATTGGCTTGCCGCCCCTTCTTGAAGGGCTTATTTGCTCCTTACCTTTCTTAAAGGAGGGCTTGTTGACCATCAACACATGATTATCCTTCTTGATGTCCACTTCGCAGCCTTGACTTTGCGAAGAGCTCGGTGATCGATCGATGGAACCAATCTGATTATGAGTCACTACAAACTTTTGTAGCCGGGAGGAGTGATTGCAGAATCCTCAATCTTGAGCTCCTCCGAATCGTATTCCAGCTTGCTCACAGCGTTGAGTGTAGCCCGACATCTTTATGGCGTGCTCACTAACTAACTCCCTTCCTCCATCTTGCGCTTAAAGAACTTCTCGTAGATCTCATATCTCTCGAACGGCTTGAGTCTCGAAACATGGTTTTCAGCCTCGAGAATCACAAAGGGCCCGGATAGGTTTCAAAACGATTTTGAAGCTCGGTTCCATAGCAAACAACATGGTGCTCTTAATCACACCATAATCATCTTTGCTGATCGATAGACAGCTTTCTCATCACCGCAGCTTGTAGTGGGGGTCACCTAACGCTTTACCAAGGACATAGTCCTTTTGTCCGCCAGACAGAATGATTCTTAGATTGCGGAACCAATTGGTGAAGTTAGACCCATTGTTTCTAAGCTTTTCCTTCTCAGCAAAAACGTTGAAGTTGAAGTTGGATTTGGCCTGTGATCTACAGTATTTGCAAGTACAATTTAGACTATGTTCATGATAAATAGTTCAACTTAATCAAATTACTAGATGAACTCCCACTAAATTCAACATCCCTCAAGTTGTTTAGTGAACACTATCCAAATTCACCACACCTAATCCGATCATCACGAGAAGAGATGTGGTTTCAATGGTGGACAACAAAGTGTCGATCATATCATTCATATGACTCATGCTTAACCTTTCGGTTCTTGTGTTCCGAGGCCATGTCTCATACATGCTAGGCTCGTCAAGCTAGACCCAAGTATTTCCGGCGTGCAAAATCGGCTTGCACCCGTTGTATGTGAGCGAGAGTCTATAGCACCGATCATCACGTGATGCTTGGACACGACGAACTTTCGCAATGGTGCATACTTGGGGAGAACACGTTTTTATCTTGATCTTTAAGTGAGGAATCATCTTATAATGCTACCGTCATGATCTAAGCATAATAAGATACATAAAGGGATAAACATCACATGCATATAACTTTATGTGACATGGTATAGCCAATCTTCGCAAGAATGATCTCCATCTTGTGCTCCTAAGATGATCTCCATCACTCCACCATGATTGCCTCCACCACGAATAGCAACTACAACTATTGCTAACTACTTAGCGATAAAGTAAAGCTATTACATGGCGTATAAGAAGTTGACTCATGGTCATACACAATTATAAAGACAACCATATGGTTCTCCGGCCAGTGTACTCATCGACATGCAAGTCGTGAAACATTACAAAACATGATCATCGATATAATATACACATCACATCTTGGGCCATACCATATCACAAAACACTCGCAAAAACAAGTTAGACGCCTCTACTTTGTTGTTGCATGTTTTACGTGGCTTATGGGAGTAGATGCTAAGAACGATTCTTACTACGGAAAGCCACAACGGTGATATTATGGTTGCCCAAATCGGTGTTAATCCCATGACAACTATAGTGAGAGAAATCGACATCCACCACCGCATGTGTGGTACAAGCCACACGTCAAGCGGAGCCGGTCTCGCGAACGACGTCAGTAAGGTTGGCCTGGACCGCTTCAATCTCACTATCCCGGCCATAAGAAGAACACAAACAAGAGGCTTGCAACGTAAAACATCAACACCAAGAACAACCATGTTGCTCTACTCGTGAAACACATCTACGCATAGATCTAGCTCGATACCATCAAGGGTTTCGGCATAGTAAATCAAAATTTTCTACGAGCTAACAGAGGGAAAGCCAAGATCTAATCTAGGAGATGCAAACAACGAGAGAGATTGGATTAGATCTTCATACCCTTGAAGATTCAAGACATGAACGCTCATTTAACGTGGGTGATGTAGTCGTACTCGCTTCTCCCTCGCGATCCGATCCGATCTAGCACCACAAGTGGCGGTGCCTCCGTGAGATGCACACGCAAAGACTCGACGCCTCCTCCTTCCTCGGACCAGCGAGTATGGTGGAGAGATAGATTGGATCTACAACACGACGGCGTGGTGTATATGGTGGAGAATTTCACGCAGGCTTCGCCACAAACAAATGGGAGGAGAGAGGAAGATAGCAAGGCTGCTAGGGCTTGGAGGAAGGTGTGTAGGGGGAGGCGCCACCCTCTATATATAGAGGCGGCCAGCCCTGCCCTCCTCCAAGCCTATCTCTAGTTTAAACAATTTAAACTCTCCCTTATCTAGAAATCCTATCTCTAGATTTAAACGATTTAAACTCTCCCTTATCTAGAAATTCTATCCCGAGATTTAAACGAGTCAAATCTCTCTAGAATCGGCTGGGCCCTATGGGGCCTTGTGCCCCGCCCAATGCGCCAGGACACTCCCTCATAGGCCCATGCCCCTCCCGGAAGGTGGGGCCACGTTGGTCCCCTTCCGGAAGGTTCTAGAAGCTTCCTACAATACCGATTAACCTTAACAATTCGAACTCCAAAACTGCCTCGCATTATATGAATCTTATTCTCCGGACCATTCCGGAACCTCGTGATATCCGGATCCCATCCGAGACTCGAACAAAAATTCATAAACCAATTATCCAATCTATCCTAGCGTCGAGATACGTTAAGTGTGACCTGCGGGTTCGAGAATATGCGACATGATCTTCTATCAATAATCAACAATGGGTCAGGCACCCATATTGACTCCCACACATTCATCGATGATCATATCGGATGAACCACGATGCCAGGATTCAATCAATCCCATATATATATTCCCTTCATCTCGCGATATTTTACTTGCCCGAGATTCGATCATCGGTACCGTCATACCTAGTTCAATCTCGTTCACAGCAAGTACTTTACTCGTTCCGTAATCCGATATCACTTTGTGATTAACTCCTTAACCACATGCTTGCAAGCGGTGTTGATATCGACACGAGTGGGCCCGAAGTATATCTCTCCGACTTGGGAGGGACAAATTCCATCTCGATACATACAACCCAACAGATACTTTCCGATCACCTGAGAGACACCTTTATGATCACCCTCTCATAGGATGACGTTTGATGACCTCAAAGCTTTGTTCCGGTACCAGGGAGTTGCATTATCTCATGGCCTAAGGAATGCAATATTTGACATAGGAAAAGCTTCGCAAAGATGAACACGATGAAACAATCTAATTTCTTCGCTTAGTTTGGGTCTGTCCATCATATCATTCTCCCAATGATATGATCTCATTATCAATTGACAACTCATGTCTATGGTTAGGAAACCTTAACCATCATTGATCAATGAGCTAGTCCTTAGAGGCGTACCAGGGACACGGTGTTGTTCAAAAACCACACAAGTATTAATGTTTCCGCTTAATACAATTCTAGCATGAAATATAAACTTTATCATGAACAAGAATTATAATAATAACATCTTTATTATTGCCTCTAGGGAATAATTCCAACAAATAGTTGCGTGCATGATCATACCCAAAAGGGGATCGCAAATTCATCCTACACTGCATGGTGTTAACCTACCACCACATCAAAAGGGGGTGTCGTCCTACCACCGCAATCAGGTTCAGAATCGCATGAGGGGTTAGTATGTACCACCGATTCATACAAGACATATAAGTTTTTGGGTCCTAGCTACCACAAATGTCATAAGTTCATCATCACCACCACCACCATCATGCACACCACCTCGTACTTCGACAGGAGCCGAAGCTCTAGTCGAAGTACTTTGCCAGGAATGTCCTGATCCATAGGATCCTGTGTGGCTCACGCATGCCAACAAAGTTGGTGCCCTGCGCCTTGTTGCCGACGAGGTGACTGAGATCCACCATGAGATGGAACTCCACAAAGCCAACAATGTCCAACACTGCCGCGTAGAGACCAGGGTGCATGTCAGTGGGCTTGTTGTCCCCGATGGCATGCACAACGTTCTTCACGGCGTCGGTCATGCTACTGAAGGCGTGGATCTCGTAATCAGCAAGCACGCTCCTCTTCCTCTTGCCATTAATGATAGTAGTAGCAGCAGCTGCTGCATCTCAAGCATTGATTGACTTCTTCGAGGCATCAGGGTTCATGGTGTCAGACTCTTGGGTGCAGGGTCTTCAGGAGTGCCAAGGGGCTCGCCTGACCCCATATCATACCTCCCGGTGGCAAGGTCGTAGGAGACTATGGTAGGCATCTATACATAGTTCTCGATGGGATTGTTCAGGTACTTTGTGTCCCTTGTGTGCGCCTACTAGTTACAATAAAGAGTATGTTAGTGGTGACAATGTTGTTTACGAAGACAAGTTTGCAGTGATCATAGCTGCAAACCTGAACATGACCCTGGAAGTGCTCAGTGGCAAGAATAATGGTGAAGGTGTCCTCATCCCATTACGCGCCGCTAAGGTCTCTCAGCTTGTTGATTTGGATCCAACACACCCTCCACCTCCTCAGGTGGTTGTACACCTTAGTGCCTGAGACCTCAGCACCACAATGCTCGAACAAAGCTTTGGCGCACGCATTGAGATGGATCTCCTTGAACCCCTTCTCAGTACGGACGTCGCTCTTCACTATCTCACACATCTTGTTGAACATGAAGGTGGACATGTAAGGGAGCCATTTCATGGTCCCCTTCATCTACGCCTTCTTGAGCTTAGTCGCGATCTTAGCCTCGATGGAGGCGACATAGGTCTGGACAGAAGTGGGAGTAGAGATGATGCCACCCTCTGGAGTAGGTGACATCAACGACACTACCTGGTTCCGAGTGAGAGGCTGGCTGACATCCACATAAGAACATGGGATCTGGGAGTCCCCAATAGGGATCAAAGCCTGGCTAAACTGGTCGCAGAACGAGTCCTACAACAAGGACATAATAATGATGCACATGAATCAAGGTGCAAAAAGGAAGGTGTACATATGGAGGAAATTAGCATATGCATCAAATTCATATCAACCTATCAACAATAATAGTTCATCCACAAGATCGAGCCGAACACAGCCGAACTATCAGATCCTATCGACAAAATCCTACAAATCTGGCTAAAACCTATACCTGCTATTTGCACAACAATCTACCATGTACTTGAATGAAGCTATGAACTACACCTCCTAACCCTAGAAGTTCTGCAGATCTAAGCCAACCCTAGTTGGAAGTGGAGATGCTTACCGTCATCGCAGGAGGTGGCCGACGCAGCTCAACTGTAGATGAGGAGGTGCCCTTCACGCTCACCGGAGAAGAAGAAGTTGCTTACCTGGCGCGGACGAAGCGGGAAACAGAGCTCGATCTAGGGGGAGGGGGAAATGGCGGGTGGTTTTTCCCTTGTTGGGCGGGAGCGATAGAAATGGGGAGGGGAGGTTCGGCGGGAGAGATGAGCTCACCTTCCGCGCCAACTTTTCGATGTAGCCGAACAGCTCGCGCCATCGATGTCCTTGGCCGCACTCGTGCGGGGAGGGGGTTTTGCATCTGCGGGACGCACGACGAGGGTGACTCGCTGGAAACAGTCGAATCAACCGTAATCGTTGGGCCTGGCTACGAACTGCTTTAATATTCACGATGACACAACCCAACCAGCTCTGCAGTAAACGACACGCGCGTTTTCTACTCCGCTGAATCTGCCTAAGCTTTACCAAACGCGTCAGTAATTGCCGAATGAAGGGCACTGGTGGCAACCTGGCGTAAGGCTGGTCCTAATGGGAGTATCATAGCTAGTACTCCCTCCGTTAGGGTTTATAAGGCCTAAGAGTTTTTTTAAAATGTTAGGAATTACAAGTCCTTTCTCATTTATTACCATCTCTTATCCAATACATGGTCTTATTTTTCTTTCTCTTCTCTCATGCATGTATAACTATTGGTGCATGTAGTAATCAAGATGGTGAGTTATTGATTTTCTTAATCCTATCAAAGTAGCCCATAGGCCTTATAATCCCAACAGAGGGAGTATTATGCATGCCATGTTGGCAAAAATCTGATGTGGCACAACAATTAATGAAGAACGAGATGGTTAGAGTATTATAGGTAGATACTGTATCATAACACGTAAAACTAAAAAATCCTCATATAAATAAATATTATACACAATTTTATATTAAAATTATACAAATCATTAAATATAGTTATCATATAATACCATACTAAAGATAAAGATAATATCATACGCTACCACTGGGACCGGTCAAGTGCCACGGTACCGGTGGAGTAAAATGAAGGGCACGCAGGACAGTACCCCCATCTTCCGAGATCGCGCACGAATCCCGAGGGCTGCACCCGGATCACACCCACATGCCGACGCCTCGCGCGTCAAGATAACTAGTGGCTTAATCCCCCGATTCCCACTTCACCTCTCGCTCATGCCCGCCGGTATCCACCGGGCGAGCCGAGAGCTAAGCAAAGCTTCTCCCTCGCATCACTCACTCGAACCACCACACCACCACCTCCAACGCCGGCGCGCGGCTGCAGAAGCAGTAGAATTCAGGAGAGCACGCTCACGAAAGGCTGGAGGGAACGAGCGAGGATGGGGCTGCTGTCGCACCGGGTGGAGCGGTCGGAGCTGAAGCCCGGCGACCACATCTACACATGGCGAGCCGCCTACTCCTACTCCCACCACGGTACGCCTCCCAAATCTCTCGCCGCAAAAGCCGTAATTGCGCGCGTCAAAATGGGCCGTCGTTCTTGCCGCATTTCGCGTTTCCGGCGGCAGGGTGTGTTTGATTCGGCGGCGAGGGAGGCCGCCGGACTGTTGCTTCGAGATCGGTCTCTCTGTGTCCCTTCTCTGTTCTGCTCGTGCTCTGCCTCTGCTTGCTCCTATTCTCTCTCTAAAAATTCCCCGCTCAGGCCGCGAGCAAAATTTTGGCAGCTAATTACGCTGTGCTGAAGGCGATAGCTTGGCCGTATTGTAGACTACTCGTCCTCGTCGGCTTCCCTAATAGCCGACGCGTATTTTCTGACGGTACGCTTTCGGGTCCACTCGTATTTGCCGTATCCTTAATTGCCATTGCTGGCTGGCAGCCTAGCCGTATTATTCATTCAGGTCCCAAATTGATTGGAAGCTGTACCAGTAACTAGTAGCATCACTCCGCTACTCACTGAGATGAGAGATCGATCATCCCAAACAATCTACTACTGGTAGCCATGGCACTGCTGTTGGTTCAGTAGTACTAACCTGCAGCTTGAAACTAGTACTACCAGACTAGCAGTATAGTTTAGTCTAGCCAGGAAGAGAATTTGCCGATCCAGATGGCCTCGTTAGCACGTTGTGGAAAGAAAAATAGTGCTACTAGCTTACAAGCTTAGCGACGGTTTTTTTTATTGCAGCTTGCTCATGATCAACTGTTACCTGCACTAACTGCTAGTCTGCTAGGTGTCCAAGTGTCGGTATCTGAAATCCAAGGTCGCCAGGGAATCATTATTCATTTATTCACATCCATTGAGCTGCTTGTGACCAAAGTGGCCCTCTTTTCACTTTGATGTCTTCATGCAGCTTCTTCTTCCAGCTATAGCTAGCTGCGGCGTTACCATGGCTCTTTTACTTTGCGTCTCTTTCCAAATTTTTTTCTTCCTCTTTCACCGGTCGTAATTTGATCAACACCTGGACTGGAAGCATATGGTGTCGCTGTGCGCTGGCTACATGCATGGGCATCACGGTACTTTTTGCCTTGCATTTGCAGGCATAGATCCCTGCCATGCCGCCCATGCCATTATGGACGTCTCCCTGGACACATTCGATCATTCACAGATGTAGGGACGCAGGACATGCATGATGGGGTCACTCGACACATGACCAATCGCAAAGATGCCATGTTTCTGAGCAATGTTCATTCTAGTACAGTCCGTTTAATAATTAAAAGAAAAGTAAATGATACTAGTAGCGTTTGTGTACGGTGAAGTCAATGAGTTAGATGCATCATGTTCTCATGCGACGCAATTGATGTATGGCTGATTTCTTCAGGTATCTACGTCGGCGGTAGCAAGGTAGTCCACTTCACACGGAAGAAAGAGGCGGGGACGGCAGGCCTGGACTCGGCCGTGGCCATCTCCAGCCTCCTCTCCGGCGGCTCACCGGAGTGCCCGACCTTCCCGGACTGCGGCTTCCAGCTCCCGGAGAGCGGCGTCGTCCTCACCTGCCTCGACTGCTTCCTCCGCGACGGCTCCCTCCACGGCTTCGAGTACGGCGTGCCGCCCGCCGTCTTCCTCGCCAAGCTCCGCGGAGGCACCTGCACCACCGCCGCGTCCGACCCGCCGGAGCCCGTGGTGCACCGCGCGATGTACCTGCTCCAGAACGGGTTCGGCAGCTACGACGTGTTCGAGAACAACTGCGAGGACTTCGCGCTCTACTGCAAGACCGGCCTGATCCTGCCCTCCGAGGCGGGCATCGGGAGGAGCGGCCAGGCGGCCTCCGCCGTCGGCGTGCCGCTAGCGGCGCTCTTCTCTACCCCGTTCAGGCTCATGTCGGGCGGCCCGCTGGGCATGTTCGCCGTCACGGCGGGGGTGTACTGCGCCGGCAGGTACATCACCGACATCGGGGTGAGGAAGGACGTGCTCAAGATCGAGGTGGAGAACCTGTCGGCGCATCTCGGCTGGCGCCGCGCGAAAGCCGAGGAAGAGTCGGTGAAGAAACAGCAGCAGCCCGGTAAAGTTGTGGCCACGAGGCTGCTGCCGTTGAAGAGGAAACGTGACAGTGATTTGCTATTGCAGCCTGTCAAATGATTATCAGGGAATATGCTCTCTATTTGGTCTGTGTCGATAGTTTGGAGTTTCTACTTGGCAGAAATAAGCCAAAAAAAAAGGCAATGTAGAGTATAGTATAGATATCGAAGGGTGAAGTGTGCTTTGTTTTAGTTAAGAAATTTTACTTTTTGTCATCGGCTCATCTTGTCTAGGAGTTTGCATAGTTGGACGACCATGTTATAGCTGGTAAGGTTCATATATTTTCTCTGCATTTGCTCTCAGAATTATCATAGATTAAATTTTCAATAAAATTGTCATACCTTGTCACAATAAAAGCTTTTGATATTGTCTTTCATCTTTTTTTCTCTCCTGTAGTACTTTGTTTAATACCCCTACTATATTGCGCTACATTAAGAGTAATGGCACACGGTTACATGCTCGGGCAGGGGCGGACTCATAAGAAATTTGAGTGGGGGCAGAAAGTTAAATTGGAGAGATGCTTTTTGTAATTAGAAATAGTTTAAATATTTTCCTTGAGATTTCACAATGATTTAGATCCTATGGGTAGGCCCCTGTGTCGCCAAATCTACAAAGAAGTCCCTATCCACGAAGTATTAAGGGCTCATGACCGCAACGTAGGAAGTAGGTGATGTCTACTTTCAGGTATGCCCACTTTACATGTGTCAGTAGTAGCAGATCATGAGATCAATCGCCCAGACCACATGAATGATTCTAAAATGACAGCTCGATCGGGGCATGCCGAATCACAATGAAGCCGCGAGGGGAACTTCACCGTCGCCTTTACCCACGTGAGATGGCGCGAGATCTGGACTGATGGGGGAGGAGGAACATGGTATGCTGTGTGTTGTTTCTTCTGAAATTACTCGGATCGGATGCCCCCCTTTTCTTCCCCTCTGTGTTCTTCTGCCTTTAATGATTGGCCCCGTAGTCGTAGACCCTCTCACCAGTCCCGCTGCTTTTCTTCTCATTATTTTACCAAAAGGCTGGTCATGTCGTGGATGGTGAAATTGAGATCTGGGGTGTCGGTTCCTTGATTGATCGAGCCAGGCAAGAAAGGCACCAGCTTAGGATTAGGACCGTTGTTTACAGACTGGTAAGACTAACAGACAAGTTACAGACTACGATCCCTACTAGTCACCAGTATACTACTAGGACGTAAGCAGCCTGTATAGTTAAGCATATATATTAAACGTGTCCTCTTCGGCTTGTGTCAGTAAATTAAGTAGGAGTATATTGAACTGCATTGCGTTGGAGAGCATGTGATTAGGAGGTGTGTTCGTTGTCAAATTGGTTGATTCTGCGTGACAAGTTCTAGCTAGGCTACTAGTACATGGATGCAATGGAGTAGGTGTTGAGAAACCCCTGTAAAGTTGGAACCAATAGTGATGACCACCTAGGAAGTAGGTAACATGACAAGTGAAACGCATCACTTTTTGTCCAACTCACATGACTCGTGGTTCCTTTAATGAAATGGTGAGCCATGTATCGTCAGAGTAGAACATACACGAAAAACATGCTTAAATGTGTTCTATATCATGTTAAAAAAAATTAGAAGGTGACATGCGTAAATAGGTCTTAACATGTTCGAAATAATCAGAGTAAATATAAACGGAGATAGCGCCGGAAGACAAACATGCATATGAAAGCTAAAGGGAACACAAGACTATCAGACCATCCCAGCTTGCTAAGACTACAAACGCGCTAGCCAACCAACAAAACCCGGGAGGTGTGACGCTCTCTTAAAAGAAAGTGTGCCATGAGATACTTAGAGCATCCCAGGGGTGGCCCGTATTTTGGACACATAATGTGTTCGTTTGAGACGCGTCCTCAACGCGTTGTCTTGGCCAGGCTCAATAAGGAGAGTAAATTTTTATATTAAATAACCCAAATGCTAAAAAGTGCACGGTGGCTGGTTTGCTCTATCAAACCATCGTTTTAGGACCGTCGGATCGAGTCGATGATGTGTCTGCCGTGTGTCTCCGTCCCGACAGCCCCACCCTTGGGTCAGTCTGGCATGTGCGCCTCTGCCCCGGCCTTCTCCACTCGCCCCTCCTCTCCATCGACATGTCAGGCGTCCTCTACGATTTCCGGATTCAAGCCGCCGTGCTCGTCGTCGATTCTGACCATCGGAGGCGCCATGGAGGGCGATCCAGGGCTCCCCTGCATCTTCCACACCTGAATCACCACCACCCAGCGTGATTCCAACTGCCGGCTTGTAGATCTGGCACACCCAGAGCTCGCCAGTCTGCTACTTCTCCTCCTCGACCAGGAGCATGAGATCTGGCGCCCCGAGATCGTCTAGGAGCACGAGGGATAGATGGTTCGCTCGAGCGAACAGACCTATGCCGTCCGACTGCGCGATGACAAAGCCCAGCCGACCACATCCTTCCTCGCCTTCTCCCGGTTTCTCTCTAATCTCTCACTTTCTCCTCTCTCGCTCGCCCTTTCTTCTCAATCCCCAGATCCACGCACACTCCCATGGCGCTGCGGCACCGATCCGTCTCCTACGACGCCTCCTAATGGTCGCCATGGCATACGGCCCCTGGGAAGTGATGGCTGCAGCAGAGGCCGCAACACTCTAAGTGGGTCGACTGAATCGGCGCTTAGACTACCGATTCAAAGCCGTCCAGGCTACCACTTCTCCTCCAACATACCGACTTCGATCTGGTACTGGACTCGATCCTTTTCTTAGTATATCCCTTGCTTAGAATCCCTTGCTTAGAACGAATGAATGGTCAATTCGATGCACATGCACATGGGTCACAACGCGCTGCTACCGGCCGGCCAGCAACGGAGACAAGCAAGGTTCCAACCTCCTTTGCTAGCTGGTTAATGAAAATTGCTAGTCCTAAAATTCAAAAAGATAAAATTTGCTAGTCCTTTTTTGTGTGCATGGATGGCTAGTTAGATTTGTGTGTACTGAGATTTCATTGCTCAATGTCGCTGGTGTCTTGCATGCTGCTTGCCGCTGCCCTCGGTCCGGCCGCGTGGTTAATGAAAATTGCTAGTCCTTTGTTGTGTGCGTGGATGGCTAGTTAGATTTGTGTTTGTGTGTAGTTTTCATTGCTCAATGTCACTGGTATCGTGCATGCTTCTCACCGTTGCTGTTGGTCCGCCCACATGGTCGAGCATGGATTTCATAGCTCAAAGCTGACAGTGAGCTAGAGCCTCGATGTATTTGATGGATGAGTGCTATACATACTTTTTCAGTGTTGAGATGGCTCCAAGAAACCATGTTTATCTTTACTGGTTGTTGTCAATAAAGAACAAAAACAACGCTAGTTGTTTTAACCCTTGTTTTAAACTCAAAAGGTTTCCTATGAACCGAACATGCCAATGATTTTGTTTGAGCTTCTATTGTTTTGTCTACCAGATATCAGTTTTGTCAATAATTTTCTTTGCTTTTTTGGTGACATATGCAGGTTGATGTTAATTTTCTTTGCTTTTTTGGTGACATATGCAGGTTGATGTTTATGATGTTATTGGATTTCAGCTTCAAACTGAAATAATTCCTCTATGTTTGCATACTATGGAGATGGGCAGTGAACTTTTCAAAACCGTATGAACCACAACAGTTGCTCTAAATCAATAATTGTCCTTTTCTGATTCTTTTGTAGACTTAAACGATGTATCACCACATACTTTAGCATGGTTAGTTGTTAATTTGGTGTGTGACTTCCATTTTTCTACCATAGGTAAGTTATATTAAGTCACTGTGGTAACCCTTTTCCTACTACAATGGTAATGTTGCATAAATTTAATGCTAAGTTGCCTACTTTAATACTGTAATTTTGTACAACTTAAGTATTAAGTTGATTTACGACCATAATTAAGTTGCTTATGCCACTTGATTAAGCTGTTTAGACATATTGGTCTAAGTTGCATACTGATCCTTTGTATGTTCGTTTTTTCACATATGCATGAGTGTAGTGGAGTTGTTCTGTTTTATACCCTCTTTTTCATCAATTAAGTTCTTTTGCCAACATTCTAAAGTTGCTTCTACCACTTGATAATTAAGTTGATTAAGTAGCTTAGCCAAAGTTGTTGATTCATACTTCTTTGATTAAGCAATTACGTAACTAAAAAGTTACTTATCCCGTGAATCAAATTGCTTAAACACATTGGGTTAAGTTGTAGTGGCTACATGGTTAGTTGCATCTATTTTCTAACTTAGTTGTAGTTGGAACAAGCGCAATTTTATTTATGTCCCTATTAAGTTTTTTCATTAAATAAACATGGACGCATGATGCTTTTTTTTGTTGATTTTCAGCTTTTTAAGTGTGCATCTATGCAACATGATTAGTTACTCTATGATATGAATACAACTTGTTTAGACAAATTATCGTAAGTTGGAAAAACAGAGCATATTTTAATTCAAGCTTGAATTATTGCATTGTGTAATTCTGCATGTAGAAACTCAGACTGCATGAAACTCAGACAGTAGAATTCATGCTCGTAGACTATATGAACAATAAAAATAGAGAAGTAAGAACACTGAATACAAGTAGTGCAATACCTTGGAGTAGCTTGGAGATGGGTAGTCCAGTACATTGGATACAAGTGTAGTAATCCCCAATACATCTATGCTTTGCTCTGCACATGGAGACAAGTAGAGATACATCTATGCTCTACACATTAGATTCAACTTGGTTTAATAGATCAGTAAATGTACTCTATTGATACTGTCCCACAAGTAGTGGATAAATGGAGTACTCTTCTTTGTTTTCTGGATTTTTGTATGTTTTATGGTGGTTTTATAACCACACTTGCTTGTTTTGGGTTTTCTATTAAGTTACTTATGCCACTTGATTAAGTTGATTAGACATATTAGTCTAAGTTGCATATGGATCCTTTTTAAATTTAGTTTTTCACTTATACATGAATGCAGTGGAGTTCTGTTTTATACCCTCTTTTTTATCAATTAAGTTTGTTTTCCCAACATTCTAAAGTTGCTTCTACCACTCAATTAAGTTGATTAGGCAATAGCCTAGTTGTTGATTTATACGTACAATTACGCAGCTGATAAGTTGCTTATCCCGTGAATCAAATTGCTTAGACACATTAGGTTAAGTTGCAGCAGCTACATGGTTTAGTTGCATCCATTTTCTAACTTAGTTGTAGATGGAACAAACACAATTGCATTGCTATCCCTATTAAGTTTGTTTTCGTGAAATATACATGGACGCGTGATGTGTTTTTTTGTTGTTGATTTTAAGCTTTTAAAGTGTCCAATTATGCAACTTAATTAGTTCCATCTAGTTGTATTTTACTCTAGCCTAAGTTGCTTTAGGGATGATGTATGGTGATTTCTGATTAGTTACTTTTTCCATACATGTTAATTTATTTTTAAAATACACTAAGTTGCTTCTACATATTTACCAAGTTAATGTAATATGTCCAATTTACTAAGTTACTTTTAAAAATCTGTACTAGGTTGCTTCATTGGATAGGCTTTTTTATTTTTTGCTTTGTTATATACCATTTTTTTACTAGACATATTAGGTTAAGTTGATTTTTTTCATACATATAAGTTCATTTTTAAAATATACTAAGTTGTTTTACATCATCATATGTAAATTGCTTTTGCCACTTTTTTTACTAAGTTTTTTACATGGAGCTAGCTAATCTGCTTATAAGATCTGTACTAAGTTGCTTTATTTTGATAGGCTTTTTTTTATTTTCTGCTTTGTTATGTATCATTTTAAAAATTGGACAGATTATATTAAGTTGCCTTTTCCCATACATGTAAGTTCATTTTTAAAGTACGTTAAATTGTCTTTTGTCACTGATTTTAAATTTACTTCTACCACTGTTTTTACTAAGTTGACTACCTAGAGGTAGCTATAGTTCTTTACAATATCTTACTAAGTTGCTTCATTGGTTTGACTATTTTATTTTATTTTTTCTTTGTAATGTACCATTTCAAAAAATAGACAAATTAGTTTAAGTTACTTTTTTCCTTACATGTAAGTTCATTTTTAAATTATGCCAAGTTGTCTTTGTTCCAATTTATAAATTGCTTTTTGCCACTATTTTTACTAAGTTTATTACAAAGAGGTAGCTAATTTGATTTCCTTTTCTGCTACAATTTTCTAGGTTCTTGTTGCAACAAACCTATTTTTCAAGTGTGTGCTAGCGTCACCAGAGAAGCTGAAGGAGAATGTTCATCCATCCTTCAGAATACTATGTACGGATAAAAAACAAGGTCTACTTACATCCGCTAGCTTAAATTTTGGCTAAGGTAGCCTTTTACATCGTGTTCATGTCGCAACTACTAGTTTTTTCTGTTCATAGTACCTATCTCGTGTGTGGAATCTTAATATGCCTTGTATATATGATGTCAAATGCAAAAGGTAAATTGTGAAATCTAACTAAGCTGCTGCAGGTTTTATTTTGCCTCAACAACAATGGTATTGGGATTTTTGAAACATCATCTTGGTTTCAAAAAGAAAAATCTGGGTTGCATCGGGTTTGTTAATGCAAAACTCAACTTTCCATGGAAATGTGTCAGATTTTGTTTGAGTTGTATCCCTCATATAATCAAGTTGTTCCAGATTATATGCTAGTTGCTTTTTTCAACCATGCTGATGTTTTTCCTAGGACTACTAGTGTTTCTGTTGTGTTCGTACTTGGTTTCAGGGAAGTCGAGATTGTTTCTTACCTTTTTTACTTGCCTTGCATCCAATCTGAAGAAAATTGAAGGTTTTCTAACGGAGATCCGAAGGAAGCTGAAGAAGAGGTTCTCTCTTGAGGAGAGAGAGAGGTAGAGACAGGTGTGTGTCACGTGGCCTTGGAGTGGGGTGCTTGGCACGAAAGAGGCCTAGGGTGTCACGTCGAGCCTAGGAAGAGTACTGGTCCATGCCTGCGCGTGATCATGTGGGTCTGGTTTTCTGTTTCGAGGTTGGTGGAGCTCGAGAACACTTTCCTTATTTAGGCAGTGGCTGGTTAGTCTAAACCAGCCACCGATTGCTATTTAGATGTGCCCTTAAATAATTATATAAAGTAGTTTTACATAGGCAGAAACTAAAATGTAACTACAAATAGACTACAGAAGTGTCTACTCTTCGTCCCCCTATGACTCCTCCACATCTAGGACTCGTCATCATCGTCTTGTGTGAGGTCAACAACGGGTGTTGTGCTAGGAGGAAGAGGCGGCAGCGGAGAAGGTACGAGGTGTGGGCGGTCCCTCGCGGCGATGTGGTCCATAATGGAGGCCAGCGTGCGGCCCAACACGCTCCACCAGAATCTATACCCTTCATTGTTGTTGTCTGTCGGCGGGGTACAACCACTGTAGAAATAGGCGAGCTTCCTCTTCCAACGCCTGCGGAAGAATGCAATCCATAAGGTTAGATTGATCTGATCACACTCCCGATCTTCCTGTTGGCCATATGCATCTCCTCACCGCGCGACACCAGTGGAATCAACATTACAACAAAAACCTACCATAAAGACACTCTCCTTGAGACAATTCTTATTTTGTCTCTTTAAAAATTAGGTAGAGAAATTTTGCATCCTATAGAGACAATTGTGACACACTGAAGTATGTGTCTTAAATATAGACACCAGTTAAGATAATTTTCTGACGAAATGGAATTTTCACTTTAGAGACAACTTTTGAGGCATTCTAAATTGTGTCAACAAGTTATATGCATGCAATCATTGAGACACATTGCAGAAGGTGTTTATATTTTCTGTAAAGACACTATTTGAGGCATTTTGCTTATTCTCTAAAGACATTTATTTTAAATTTTAGTCAGGTTGTGCTATACTCAAAAGAAACTAATTCCACGTATAAATGAGATCTTCTGTAAGGTTGAGATGGTTGGAGGAATAATTCTTTATCATTATAATAAGGTCAAGAGTTTAAGGATTACTTTTGACATATTTTTCATATTATTTTTTACTCTATGTGTAGAGACATAATATAATGCCTCTTTGTTGTGTCTTATAAGGTCTACTATTACTAGTATCCATAACACATAAGAGACACTATCCGTAGAGACATTTTTCAGAGAATGTGTAAAATGTCTCTACAAGTACATAAATACAATAAAAGTGTCTACGGAACCAAAATAGTGCCTCTACAGGCTAGTTCTCTTGTAGTGCGGGATGCCATCTCTGCTCAGCACCCACCCGCTGGGGCAGACGCAGTCCGGAGGCGCCGGATAGTTTGCCTCGTACAAGGTGCACGCCTCCCACTCGTGGAGCCAGTGGCGGCCTGTATACATGATGGTGGGAAGCTTGGCGGGAACCCGGTGGCAATGGTGCGGCAAGAAAAAACTCGCCTTCATATAGCCGACGCCGAACGAAGGGGAAAACGGCAGAAAATCGGTAGAAGGCGTGGTAAGGGCGCGGTTAACTAGGAGAAGAGGCTGCAGATGGATCAGTGAGGAAGAGGCAGACGGACGGCGCAGAAGTTCAACGCCCACCATTAATTAGCAGCGCATGATGTAGATGTGGGTCGCTATCATGTGGGCTAGGATGGAAAGATGGAGTACGTGTGGGCTGTCTGCGCTGATATGCGGAGAGTGCAAATGTGCCCCAGAATTAGACCACAAATGCGTCGGTCTGAGGCATGCAACCATTTGCCCCTCCTCGCGTTGGGAGCATGTTGCTGACTGTAGGGTTTCGTAGCATGGAAAATAAAAAATTTCTACCGCATACAAACAAACAAGCCAAGATCTATCTACTAGATTGTAGCAACGAGTCGATGGAATAACTTACCCTCGAAGATTCCAAAGTGTTCAACGAGAGCGGATTCTCGTGGGTGATGTAGTCGTACTCTTCCCGATCTCAAGATCGCGTGAGCGATCCTTCCTGCGTTCGGCGGCTCCCGCGATCGGTCACACGTTCGGTACTCGACGAAGACCTTCCTCTCCCTTGTTCCAAAGGTAAGCGGAGGTTGTAGCACTCTCGCCATAATTCCAAGACTGGCGTGCAGGAAGTAGAGGAGATCTCGCAGGCTTCGCCTGAGGCGAGTATGGTGGAGTATGAGAGAGTCCTCGGTGTTCTAGGGTTTAGACACACCAAGGAGGGATGCTAGAGCGGCTGGGGTTAGGGGACCCCAAGTCGGCTGGGAAAAACCCTAGAGGCGGCTATGGTGGTGGCGCCAAGCTAGGGTTTTGAGGAGAGGGACTTGTGTGTGCAGGGAGGGAGCCACCTCCTTATATAAGTGGAGGGGCCGGCCAGGGAGGAGGAGTCCCTCAACTCGGCTTGGAGGGGCACCGCCGGTTGGAGGAGGGATTCCCTCCCCAACTCGGTTTCCCACTTCTTCCTCTTTTCCTCTTTCCAAATTCAGCCGTTTGACTTTTCAATTTAGCTATTTGACTTTTTAAACTAGGATTTGAATTAATACCTTATTTGGAACATCGATGACACTTAGTACACGATGCAATCATTCCAACTTGCAATGACACATTCATGTACTCTTTCCCCTCCGGAGTGCCGGACATTCCGGAACCTTCTAGAACATTCCCGATGAAAACACCGGAATCATTCCCGAACTCTGAAACGGGACTTTCCTTATATGAATCTTATTCTCCGAACCATTCCGGATCTCCTCGTGATATCCCGGATCCCATCCGAGACTCCGAACAACATTCGGTCTCTTTCTCATTCATTCCATAACTACTCAAACAACGTCGAATCCTTAAGTGTGTCTCCCTATGGTTCGTGAATTATGCGGACATGATCGAGACACTTCTCCGAACAATAACCAATAGAGGAATCTAGAAATTCATATGGCTCCCACATATTTCTACGATTACTTTGCGATCCAATGAACCACTTACATACGATACCAATTTCCCTTTGTCTCACGATAGTTTACTTATCTGAGGTTATGATCGTCGGTATCTTGCATACCTAGTTCAACCTCGTTAGCGATAAGTACTCTTTTCTCGTTCCCGTGATATGTGATCCCTTGTGAGCCAGTGACATGCTTGCAAGCTAATTGGATGACATTCCACCGAGAGGGCCCAGAGTATATCTATCCGTCATATGGATGGACAAATCCCACTCTTGATCCATGTGTTTCAACCAATACTTTCCGAACACTCAATGCCACCTTTATAGCCACCCGATTCACGGTGTGGTGTTTGATGTCATCAAAGCATCCATCTGGTAAAGGTGATATGCATGATCTCATGGTCGAAGGAATTAGGTTACTATGTATCAGAAAGCATATAGCAATTGAACTATTAAAATGACTTGATCTTTATGCTACGCTTATCTATAGGAGTATGTCCACCATATCATTCTCCTAATGATATGATCTTGTTGTTGACAACATCTCAATGTTCATGATAGGGAAACCACAGTCATTTATCAACCAACAGGCTAGTGATGTATAGAGGCTTTACTAGGGACTTTCAAATTGAGTTTACAAATCACACAAGTATTAATGTTTCCTTGTTAATACTATTATAGCATGAATGCAAACATTTATCATAAACACAAAGATATAATAATAACTACATTTATTATTGCCTCTAGGGCATATCTCCAACAGTCTCCCACTTGCACTAGAGTCATCTAATCTAGATTACATGGTAATATCTAACACCCATGGCGGTTTGGTCTGGTCATGTTTTGCCCTCGGGAGAGGTTTAGTCAACGGATCCGCCACATTCAGATCTGTGTGTACTTTGAAAATCTTTATATCCCCATCTTGGATATGTTCTCGAATAGCGTGAAAACGTAGCTTGATATGCTTCAGCTTCTTGTCTGACCTTGGTTCTTGCGCATTGGCTATGGCGCCCATGTTATAACAGTAGATAGACATTGGGTCCAAGCACTAGGAACCACACACTCTGTAATGAACTCTTTCATCCATATCCCTTCTTGTGAAGCCTCCGGCGACCATGTATTCCGATTCGGTTGAAGATCTCGCCACAACGCTTTGCTTTGCACTCCTCCACTAAGCTGTTTGCACCATTCAAAATAAATACGTATCCAGTTGTGATTTAGAATCATCCGGATCGGTGTTCCAACTAGCATCGGTGTAACCATTAACAACGAAATGCTCATCACCTCCATAAGAAAGAACCATATCCTTAGTTCTTCTCAAGTACTTAAGGATGTTTTGATCATTGTCAATGATCCACTCCTGGATCACTTTGATATCTGCTAGTTAAACTAACAACATATGCAATGTCGGGTCTAGTACATAGCATGGCATATATTAGAGATCCTATGGCTGAGGCATAGGGAGTCTTACTCATCCTTTCTCTATCTTCTGCCGATGTCGGACTTTGAGTTTTACTCAAGGTCGTATTGGGAAACATGGGCAAGAACCCTTTCTTGCTATCTTCCATTCCAAATCTCTTTAGAACTTTGTCCAAATATGTACTCTGTGACAATGATATTTGGCGTTTCGATCTATCTCTATAAATCTTTATGCCTAATATGTAAGCTGCTTCGCCAAGATCCTTCATTGAAAAACTATTATTCAAATATTCCTTGACACTATTAAGAAGGTCTACATCATTCCCAATCAATAATATGTCATCCACATATAGTATTAAGAATGCCTGAGCTCCCACTCACTTTCTTGTAAATACAAGCTTCTCCATAAGTTTGTATAAAACCAAAACTTTTGATCACCTTATCAAAACGTTGATTCCAACTTCGGGATGCTTGCTTCAATCCGTAGATGGACCGTTGAAGTTTACATACCTTGTTAGCATCTTTAGGATCGACAAAACCTTTGGGTTGCATCATATACAACTCTTCATCAATGTCTCCATTGAGGAATCTTTTGACATCCATCCGCCATATCTCATAATCATAATATGCACCGATTGCTAACATAATCCTCACAGACTTTTAGCTTCGCTCTTTGGTGAGAAAGTCTCATCGTAGTCAACTCCTTGAATTTGTCGAAACCCTTTTGCGACAAGTCGAGCTTTATAAATGCTACATTACCATCGACATCTGTTTTCTTCTTGAAGATCCATTTGTTCTCGTGACCTTCCGCCATCCGGTAAGTCCACCAAAGTCCACACTTGGTTTTCGTACATGGATCCAATCTCGGATTTCATGGCTTCTTGCCATTTATTGGAATCTGGGCTCATCATTGCTTCCTCATATGTCTCAGGGTCATCGGTGTTGTTCACCAACATGACATTCATAACGGGATCATACCAATCTGGAGTGGTACGAGTTCTCGTTGACCTGCGAGGCTCTGTAGCAACTTCAACCGAAGTTTCATGATCATCATCATTAGCTTCCTCTCTAATTGTTGCAGGCACCACAGGAACTTCTTCCGGCGCTGCGCTACTTGCAATTTCGAGAGAAGGTTCGACAACCTCGCCGAGTTCTACTTTCCTTCCAGTCACTTCTTTCGAGAGAAATTCCTTCTCTAGAAAGGATCCATTCTTGGCAACGAAGATTTTGCCTTCGGATCTATGATAGAAGGTATACCCAATAGTTTCCTTCGGGTATCCTATGAAGACGCATTTTTCCGCTTTGGGTTCAAGCTTGTCCGGCTGTAACTTCTTTACATAGGCTTCGCATCCCCAAACTTTAAGGAACGACAATCTAGGTTTCTTCCCAAACCATAATTCATACGGTGTCGTTTCAACGGATTTAGACGGTGCCCTATTTAAAGTGAATGCGGCTATTTCTAATGCATAACCCCAAAATGATAGCGGTAAATATGTAAGTGACATCATAGAACGAACCATATCTAAGGGAGTTCGATTACGACGTTCGGACACACCATTACGCTGTGGTGTTCCCGGCGGTGTCAACTGCGAAAGTATTCCGCATTTCTTCAAATGCTCGCCAAACTCGTAACTTAGATATTCACCTCCACGATCAGAACATAGAAATTTAATCTTCTTGTTATGTTGATTCTTTACCTCACTTTGAAACTCCTTAAACTTCTCAAAAGTTTCGGACTTATGTTTCATGAAATAGATATACCCATATCTACTCAAGTCATCCGTGAAGGTAAGAACATAACGATAACCACCGCGCGATGCTACACTCATTGGACCACACACATCGGTATGTATGATTTCCAATAAGTCCGTAGCTCGCTCCATCATACCAGAAAATGGAGTCTTAGTCATTTTACCCATCAGACATGCTTCGCATCTTTCAAGTGATTCAAAATCAAGTGATTCAAGAAGTCCATCGGAATGGAGTTTCTTCATACGTTTCACTCCAATGTGACCAAGACGACAGTGCCACATATAGGTCGAATTATCGCTTGATTTCAAACGTTTAGCCTCAATGTTGTTGATATGTGTATTTCCACTATCGAGATTCAATAAGAATAGACCATCTATCAAAGGTGCATGTGCATAAAACATATTACTCATATAAATCGAACAACCATTATTCTCGGACTTAAACAAGTAACCGTCTCACAATAAACAAGATCCCGATAATAATGTTCATGCTCAACGCAGGCACCAAATAACAATTATTTAAGTATAAAACTAATCCCGATGGTAGATGAAGGGGTAGCGTGCCGACCGCGATCACATCAACCTTTGATCTGTTTCCCACGCGCATCGTCACCTCATTCTTCGCTAGCTTCCGTTTATTCTGCAAAGACTGTTTGAGTTACAAATATGAGCAACCGAACCAAAGATCAAATACCGAGCACTACTACAGTACTAGTGAGATACACATCAATAACATGTATATCAGATATACCTTTCTTCTTGATGTTGCCGTTCTTCAAATCCGCCAAGTACTTTGGGCAATTACGCTTCCAGTGACTTTCTCCCTTGCAGTAAAAGCACTCAGTATCAGGCTTAGGTCCAGCCTTGGTCTTCTTCGCCGGCGTGGTAACTTTATTACCACCCTTCTTGAAGTGTCCCTTCTGCTTAGACTTGCCTTTCTTGAATTTGGTGGTCTTATTGACCAACAACACTTGGTGCTCTTTCTTGATCTCCACTTCTGCAGACTTTAACATAGCAAACAGTTCTGGCAACTGCTTGTTCATGTTATGCATGTTGTAGTTAATCACAAAGTTCTTGTAACTTGGTGGTAGTGATTGGAGGACACGGTAAATCCCCAAAGCATTAGGAATCACTATACCCAAGCTTTGAAGTTTGTTTGTATGCCCAGACATCTTAAGCACATGCTCACTGACGGAGCTGCCCTCTTCCATCTTGCAGTTAAAGAACTTTTCAGAAGCCTTATAACTTTCAATTGCCGCATGAGTCTCAAAGATCAATTTGAGATCCTCGACAATATCATATGGGTCTGAATTCTCAAACCTTTTCTGAAGCTCCGATTCCAAACCATACAAGATAGCACACTGAAATATGGAGTACTGATTCTTAGAGCGAGGTAAACATTCTTTACTTCATCGGAAGCATCAGTGCAGTGGTCACCAATGGTGCATCCAAAGACATAGGTCAAATTACCAGCTGTGAGGACAATCCTCAAATTGCGGAACCAATCCGCGAAGTTGCTTCCATTGTTTTTTCAACTTTTCTTTCTCTAGGAACGCATTAAAATTGATGGTAGGGGCTGCCATTGATCTACAACATATTTGCAATAGTTTAGACTAAGTTTATGACAAATTGAGTTCAAATTAATAATAAAATTAAACTAGGTGAACTCCCACTCAAAACAACATCCCTCACATTGTTTTAGTGATCACACGAACCAAATCCACTATATCAACACCGATCATCACGAGAGTTGACATAGTTTCAATGACGAACAATCGACATGTTCATCATATCTACTATATGATTCATGCTTTACCTTTCGGTGATCCGTGTTCCGAGACCATGTGTGTACATGCTAGGCTCGTCAAGATCAAACCTTAGTTTCCGCATGAGCAAATCTGGCTTGCTCACGTTGTATACACTTGCGGAATCTAACACACCCGATCATCACGTGGTGCTTCGAAACAACAAGCTTTAGCAACGGTGCTAACTAAGGGTGAACACTTTATGACTTGAAATTCATGTGCATGAGGGATCATCTTATAATGCTACCGTCGTCTACTAAGCAATACAAGATGCATAAAGGATTAACATCACATGCAATTCATAATATGTGATATGATATGGCCTTTCTTCTTTGTGCTTTCGATCTCTATCTTCAAGCACGAACATGATCTCCATCATCACCGGCATTGCATCAAGGTCAATGACGCTTCTCCATGGTTGTCATCCACCGGCTTCAACTATTACAACTACTTTGAATAGACATGCGGGTCTTAACATAAATTAAAGACAACCATATGGCTCCTCCCGGTTGCCAACTTACAATAAGAAACATTGCATACATCAAATATAATCACAATCATGGCCATATCACATCACTGCACACCCCTGCAAAACAAAGTTAGACGCCTCTACTTTCTTTGCATGTTTTACGTGGCTTGGGGCTTTCTATAAGTGTCGTTCTAACTTACGAACATGAACCACAACATTGATACTAGTATTGTTAATCACCCGTTGTAAATTGAATCTTAACTATGCTAGGAGAAACAGGCACCCGCAAAGCCACTTATGCAATACAAGTTGCATGTCAAGCGTGGAGCAAGTCTCATGAACGATGTCATGTAAGGTTAGCCCGGGCCGTTTCATCCCAACATACCGCAAGATGCAAAGTACACAAGAAGCAATCGACAATAAAAGCATCAACGCCCATAATGACCATTGTGTTCTACTCGTGCAACAGATCTACATATAGACTTGGCTCTGATACCACTGTAGGGTTTCGTAGCATGGAAAACAAAAAATTTCTACCGCATACAAACAAACAAGCCAAGATCTATCTACTAGATTGTAGCAACGAGTCGATGGAATAACTTACCCTCGAAGATTCCAAAGTGTTCAACGAGAGCGGATTCTCGTGGGTGATGTAGTCGTACTCTTCCCGATCTCAAGATCGCGTAGACGATCCTTCCGCTGCGTTCGGCGGTGCTCCTTGATCGGTCACACGTTCGGTACTCGTGAAGACCTTCCTCTCCCTTGTTGTTCCAAAGTGAAGGTTGTAGCACTCTCCTCAATTCCGGCCTGGTACCTGGGAAGTAGAGGGAGATCTCGCAGGCCTTAAGCCGGGCGAGTATGGTGGAGTATGAGAGAGTCCTCGGTGTTCTAGGGTTTAGACACACCAAGGAGGGATGCTAGAGCCCAGCTAGGGTTCCGGGACCCCAAGTCGGCGGCTAGGGCAAAACCCTAGGGGGCGGCTATGGTGGTGGCGCCAAGCGGGGTTTGAGGAGAGGGACTTGTGTGTGCTAGGGAGCCTGCCTCCTTATATAGGTGGAGGGCGGCCAGGGAGGAGGAGTCCCTCCCAACTCGGCTTGGAGGGGCACACGGTTGAGGAGGATTCCCTCCCCAACTCGGTTTCCCACTTCCTCCTCTTTTCCTCTTTCCAAATTTAGCCGTTTGACTTTTCAATTTAGCTATTTGACTTTTCAAACTAGGATTTGAATTAATCCCTTATTTGGAACAACGATGACACTTAGTACATGATGCAATCATTCCAACTTGCAATGACACATTCATGCACCCTTTCCCCTCCGGAGTGCCGGACATTCCGGAACCTTCTAGAACATTCCCGATGAAAACACCGGAATCATTCCCGAACTCCGAAACGGGACTTTCCTTATATGAATCTTATTCTCCAGACCATTCCGGATCTCCTCGTGATATCCCGGATCCCATCCGAGATTCCGATCAACATTTGGTCTCTTTCTCATTCATTCCATAACTACTCAAACAACGTCGAATCCTTAAGTGTGTCTCCCTATGGTTCGTGAATTATGCGGACATGATCGAGACACTTCTCCGAACAATAACCAATAGAGGAATCTGGAAATTCATATGGCTCCCACATATTTCTACGATTACTTTGCGATTGAATGAACCACTTACATACGATACCAATTTCCCTTTGTCTCACGATACTTTACTAATCCGAGGTTATGATCGTCGGTATCTCTGCATACCTAGTTCAACCTCGTTACCGATAAGTACTCTTTTCGTTCCGTGATATGTGATCCCTTGTGAGCGGTCACATGCTTGCAAGCTAATTGGATGACATTCCACCGAGAGGGCCCAGTATATCTATCCGTCATATGGATGGACAAATCACTCTTGATCCATGTGTTTCAACCAATACTTTCCGAACACTCAATGCCACCTTTATAGCCACCCGATTCACGGTGTGGTGTTTGATGTCATCAAAGCATCCATCTGGTAAAGGTGATATGCATGATCTCATGGTCGAAGGAATTAGGTTACTATGTATCAGAAAGCATATAGCAATTGAACTATTAAAATGACTTGATCTTTATGCTACGCTTATCTATAGGAGTATGTCCACCATATCATTCTCCTAATGATATGATCTTGTTGTTGACAACATCTCAATGTTCATGATAGGGAAACCACAATCATTTATCAACCAACAGGCTAGTGATGTATAGAGGCTTTACTAGGGACTTCCAAATTGAGTTTACAAATCACACAAGTATTAATGTTTCCTTGTTAATACTATTATAGCATGAATGCAAACATTTATCATAAACACAAAGATATAATAATAACTACATTTATTATTGCCTCTAGGGCATATCTCCAACACTGACCGTTTGCCCCCCCCCCTCCCCCCACGCTGAGCTATTTTTTGGCTGCGCTGTCCATGAAGAGAAAAAAGGACATGAACAGTGCATATGCGGGCCACCGCTGGGATACTCTTAGAGAGGGTTACGATAGATAGGCTATACTAGCAATAGAAGTGTTATTTTCCATATTTTACTATTTAGAAAATTCATTTATACATCTAATTTGTTTCCATACTCTAAACATACAATTAGAACCTATTCTTTCTAGATTAAACATCATTAAACAAAATGAAAAAACTTCGAGTTCTTAGGCTCTAGCAAGGTTTGCGCCCATTCCCCTCTCTTAGAAGGGAATACGAGTATGAAGGTGCCAATTGCCAAGCTCGTGAAAAAGGTAACTAGTGAATAAGAATATGCTAGGCCCTAGTTAATTTGTGCTTCTTTATTTGTTATTATTGTTATAAGTTTGTTTCTCGATTGTCTGCAGCCTGGCCTTGATTTCCCCTTGTCCTAGCTCTAGGATGGTTCATGGGAGCAACCATAGCTAAGGTGTGATGGTTTGGTGAAAGGATTTGTTGTTATTGTTGATGAAGCTGGGCATATCAGTGATAATATGATATTGGGTTGCGGTGGATTATGTGTAAAGCTTGAGAGTTATAGTGCTAAGAAATGATCTGAAGTTGGAGGAGTAGCTAGTAGCAGTGACTACCACGGCTGGTTCCTTCTTATCCTCCCCTGGTGTCCTGTGTTGACAGCAGATAACTGCATGTTGATGTGCAAGCTGCTTGCAAGTGGGACCTGCTGGTGTGGATGAGATCAAGTGAAAACTTGATATTTGTGGAATCTTTATCTTTTAACTTTTAGTGCCATGGTGAAACTTTCCCCTCTCTAAGCCTGTGATGTTGTATTGAGGCTATTTCTAAATAAGAACACATGCTCAATTTGGTGAAACTTGCCCCTTAAAGATTAGCTCAATGATGAATCTTAACAGTGCATTTCACTGTTCACTTCTGAGAGCAAAACTATCTATCCAACTAACATTCTTGTATTTGATTTTTGTTCTATTTTCTTTTCCTTTTTGTTGTGTTTGCAGGTAATGAAAAGAAGAAAGGAAATGTCAGGTGATGAAGGGAATAAGAGAACAGTAGCTTAGGAGTTTCTTAGTATCAAATATTGTAATTTATTTTCTATTTGAATATTGTAAAAAATTGTATTGTTGTATTTTATTCAATAAAGTTTACTTATTTCCTTTTTCTTTTAGAGTTCATTTGTAAAGATAATGTCATATATATTTTGTTGTAATAAAGAATTCTTCTATTTATTTCAATAATGTAATTCCTTTTTTTACTTATTTGTTTCCTGATACTTTACTTTTATTCGTTTATTGTAAAAAATCAATGTAATACTATATGTATATATATAAAGAATTCTTTTTATATCATTTATGTAATCATTTAACTTCAAGTTATTAAATATTTCCAATTTCCATTTGTGAATGTTATAAATTCATATTTGAAATTCAAATACATGTTAAAAGCAACTTTCCCCCAAAGCAAAGAATTCTACAAAGGTCATGTCGAAATCTATCGCACTTGCTCCGAAGTTTCCATCGGTACAAGAGATATCTTGATCCCTCTATAGCTCTTTTAGTTATGCGCGAAAATTTCCCGAGTTTTCTTATGCATGAATGCAATGCACAAACCTCTGTCCTCACTATTTCTAGGTGCTAATCCTGGGATGTTACATACAACTAGCATGCAACCCCTGGTTGATAAGGTAGCAAATCTTCATCCCCCTTCGATTCCGGGTCGCACGCGCGGGCGACCATGGAGGGCAAACCCTATCAACAAACCACCCTCACCCACCGACCCCACTATGACGAGGTTTAATCTCGTCAATGCCCATTGTTATGGACTTGGGTTTTGGAGAAGATGGGGATGCTGGAGATCGCGGAACGGTTAGCAAACAAGCAACACGGGACACGAGGTTTACCTGTGTTCAGCCCTGAGGGAAAACCCTACTCACAGCTTGTCTCTTGATTACGACGGAACGGTGATTACAGGTTGTGCGCAGATGCAATCTGGCGTGGAGGTGCGTATCTGAAGTATGAGAGAGATCTAGGTCATGCCCTCCGCCTTTATATAGACTTAAGCGGGCAGGTCCTGCAGATCTAGTCGATTCTGAGTTCTAGGGTTTACCCCTTTGAATTTCCTATCTACTCTAGTCTTGCTCTCCAAGGATCCTAAGGCGTCATGGGCCTCGGCCACCCGAAAGTCTTCATGGGCCGGCGTATATTTGCCATGGGCCTTTCTTGGGCTGTACTAGGTATGCTGAGGTCGTGTATCCGCGAGGTATAACCATGTCAGTAGCCCCCGAGTGTTCAGTCGAATCGTAGATTCGGCTGAGGACTCTTCAATCCTTCGGGTGCAACTTTGTCTTTCAAGAGAATGTGTAGGGATTGTTGATGCGTGTGCCTGACTCTCCCGACGGATCAGGGTCAGTTAACTGTCTTAGGACAAAACAACACGATATTCTTCAGGTTCGAGTCCCTCGACTCGAACCCGGAACATATGCTGGCGTAATTCGACTCAGGCCGCGGAGGACTTACAGGAGTGGAATTCCAGTGAATTTAATTGATGTACCCAACGCGTCCGTCGGGATTTTTCATCGCGCCTGTTAGCACGGGTTTATACTAGCAGAGCGCAGTCATGTGTGTTACCAGGCCATCAGATGAGATCTTTAGGTATTATCTTTGCGTCGCAGACACAACATCCGAATTTTATCACCGTGGAGGTGTTTCGGGTAGCCAAGGAGAATGCTACTCACTTAGCGTTTAATTGGGGCAGAGTTGCCAAAAAGTTTTTGCGTACTGATCCGAAGGATTGCAGTCGAAATTTTATAGGGTGTGCGACCAGCTCTCCCTATGGGAGTGTCTGCCTCGAGTGTCGAGACTCGGCGTAGACTTTAATTCAGCCATTGTTCAAAGGTCGTCAAGAGGACAAATTTTTTCGGATGCTTAAATCCATCCTCCCTATGGGAGTAGCCCCCGAGACCGTAGTGGAGTCGTAGACTCAACGTAGGACTCAAAGAAATAGTTCATTGATGTAACGTGTTGTTCATTTTTCGGGTGCGTGGCCAATGCTCCTGATAGGAGTAGCCCCCGAGTAATTAGTCGAATCGTAGATTCGAGTGAGTACTCTTAGCTTTGAAGCCGAAGAAATTGTGACTGTTGCTAGTATAGCTTTTGATGACGTCAGTGCTGACGATCGATGACCTCAAGCGTCTGCTGCGCCAGAGATGACTTGACTGGACGAACATGGGTCCCACTTTTTGACCTTGAATTGACCGGTCACGCGCGGCGTGGAGATAATTACGGCGTCGCCTCGATTTTCGCGCGTAGTGGACGACGTGTTTGCGACGGTTCGTTGCGATGTTGACACGTGTATGGCCAGATCCTGCCGTTGGCGTTAGGTCTTCTCGATGGACGGTTGTCGTGCATCATCTTCGTCTTTATAATCATTGGGGGAAAACATTAGTTTGTTTTCACCGCAGCTATTCTGTTTCACTGCTCCCTTGTTTTCTGAGAGTTCTTGCTGCGCGCTGGAATATCCTCGGACATTTCCTTCTTCCATCCTACGTTCTCGCCGTCGGCGCCACCGTACCGCAATGGAGAAGTCGAAGAAGTCTTCTTCTGCGGTTGGTACCAGCGCTGCTGGAGGGAAGAAGAGTGCCACCGCTACCCGTGTCACCGACGGTGGCTGGCGGCGATCGGAGACGCGGGAGAGAGATCTCCGCAAGCTTCGTGAGCGGGGTTTGATCCCGCAGGATTGGGAGGTCGTCAAACTCCCAGGCAACGAGATAATCCCCCGTCCTCCCGCTGGGTTTCGGGTTATGTTCCTCGCCTCTGTTCTTCGCGGCTTTTCCTTCCCAGTCCACGACTTCCTTCGTGGACTGCTTTTTCTTTACGACTTCCAATTGCATCATCTTTCCCCCAATTCTCTTCTTCACATTGCTTGTTTTATCACTTTCTGCGAGTGCTGGCTTGGTATCGAGCCGCACTTTGGCCTCTTCTAGAAACTCTATTCCGTGAAGAGGCAATCTGGTTCGGAGGGTGTTTATCCCATTGGGGGTTGCATCATCTCCCTCAAACCCAATCTGCTTTTCTTCTCTTTTTCCATGTCCGAATCTGTCCAGTACTGGCGGAGGCGATGGTTTTATATTCGCGACTCCACAGTGGTTGGGCAGGATTTTGGTCTTGCTCCTTTCGACCCCTCCCAAAAGATCGAGCCGAAAAGGTCCTGGAAAAACCAGAACTTGGATGGCGAGGTAGCGGAGATAGAGGCTCTCTATCGTCGAGTGGAGGATCTCCAGCTGATTCCGGAGAAGGAGGTGAGCGGTGTGGATATCATCCGCACTTTTCTTAAGCGTCGGGTGCAGCCGCTTCAGGCTAGGGTGCATCCGATGTTTCTTTATGCTGGTCGTCATAACCCGATGAGGGTTTCGGCTGAAAAATTCTCCAGGGGAGATCTCGATGGTGTCCTTAGACCGCTTCTAAAGTTCAAGGCTGGAGAGGATATCCCGGGGAAGTCGCTGACTTCTCCATTTCCTGCTTCTCGTCCTGTTCAACAGGTGTAGTTTCGGGTCGTGCGCATAGCGCTATTTTCGACTGCATTGTATATGAACTTGTTTACTAACAACTTTTCTTCTTATGTGCAGGAGTTCAAGGTACCGGGCATGTCGCCATCGCTTCCCGAATTGTTTCCGGATGCACCGGACAATGAGGTAGTGGATTCCATGTCCGAGCTGCCATCGGCGCGATCTCCGGCTGAAGAGGCCAACGAGTCGAGCGAGGACCACACTCGCAAGCGGACATGGAGCTCCAGCAAGTCTTCGGATGCCTCGACTCCTCCGACTCCTAGGAATCCGCTATGGCTTGAACGTCACAGTGATGGGCATGGAGGCTCTTCCTCTCCGATTCCTGCTGTTCCCGTGCGGGCTGTGGCACCGCACCCTCCGGCGAAGCAGAAGAAGGAAGAAAAGAAGGAAGAGAAGAAGGAAGAGAAGAAAGAGGAGAAGAAAGTCCGGAGGACCCCTCCTGTCTTCGACCTGAGCGAGCTTGACTCATAAATTTCCTTAGTCCTTCACTGCTTTTTCTTGCATGTTTACTTTATACTTGTGCTAATTTGTCCTTATGCAGCCACTCCTCCAACGATTCCTCCAGTGATGGTGCTCGGGAGATGATGGGGGAGTCGAAAATCGCGTTTCCTCCTCCTCAGACGGTGGCTACCTCTGAAGGCGCTGCTCCAGACCCTTCTCCGCAGGAGGTTCAGGTGGTTGCGCCTTAGAAGGCTGCAAGCGGACCTTCGGAGTCGCCGTCGGATCATGTTAGTAGTTCTGCCTCCTGCCACGGGGGAAGCCCCCGAGCATCTATAAAGGAGTTTTGTTGTTTTTTCTTCCTTCGGGTCTCGGGGGGAGCCCCCGAGCGTTTTCGTGTGTGTAGTTTGCTTCTGCTCTTTGTTTTGGGCGTAGCCCCGAGTTCTTCTCTTGACTAGTAGGTCTTTTTCCTGCAGCCTTTTGTGCAGGATGCCAAACGACTGGTGCAGCAGCACCTGGCGCTGGAGGCCAGCCTCAAACAGCTTCAAGGTACTTTTATGCCTTGGTCTTTGCTTCTTCTTGTATTCTTGTCCTGTTATCCGACGTTTGTATTATTTGAATGCAGAGGAGCACAACACCTCCCTTCGTGAGATTGATGCTCTCAAAAAGAGCCTCGGTCAAGCGGAAAATAAGGCCGAGGTCGCCATTTGTGCGAAGGAGCGCCTCGAGCTGGAGCTGGCTACTGCGGCCGAGGCTAAGGAGCGCCTGCAGCGGGAGGCCACGGACCGCGAGGAGCAGCTTGCCACTGCCACGGCTTCGCACGAGAGAGAGGTGGCCGGCAAGCTTATGGCGGCTGCCAAGGCTGTTTCGGGTGAGTATCTTTACCTTCCTCTTTTGATTTCCTTGTCTTTCTTTTTCGGTTCTGTCGTTCATTCTTCTTCCTTGTTGTTTTAGATGCCGCAGGCATCGAGTTTGATCGCGGTGCTCTGGAGCACGGGAGTGCTCTGGATGCTGCTGTTGCGACGGTTGAAGATCGCTGCAGCACCGTCGTCAACTCGCTTGCCAAGGACAAGGAGGTCCTTGGGCGCTTCTACAAGGAGCTTGTCCCCAAGGGCACGGCCCTTGATGATGTTGATGCTCTAGAGGAGGCACTGTCAGCCGAAGCACCTGCGGCGTACAAGCGCAAGCAGAAGGGCATCGGCGCATCCGTCGGGTTGGCAATGGCCTTGGCGGCTGGAGCGGAGCTAGACCTTCCCCAGGTCACTTCCTGGATGCCGACGACTGCTGATGGATCCGAGGTAGCCTTCGCTACCTATGCTTGTCAGAAGCGTTATGGGACGGTGATTGATCTGGCCGCACGCACTACTGACGGCAGAGGAAGCCAAGGCGAGGCAATCCGGCTCGAGGCTACTCAGGTGCAGCGTCTTAGGCTGGTATGTGTAGGATAGTTGTAGTCTCTTTTGTTGAAATTATTTTGATGAACAAATCCTTGTGCCACGTGGCTTTTGATGCACTTAATGAATTTGTTGAGTTATGTGCTCCTTCGTAACGTGTTCATGTCTTTGCCTTTGTTGATCTAGGGTCCTTGTATGATCCCATTGACACCTCGCTGCGGTGCAGCTGCGACCATCCTTGGATGATTAAATGGCGCTTCTTTCTTCGAGACCGTGTTCGTAGTCTCGAGAAAGAGTTCTTTGAGGTGCGTGGCCATCTTAAGCGTTTGAAGTCCAAGGCGATCGAGGTGCTTCCAAAGAGGAGTACTTGATGCGGAATTGCTTCGATTATCCGAGCAGCTTGATAAGTATTCGAGTTGTTGCCCATTTCTTGGATCGCTTTCTGGCATTGCATCTTACTTTTATGCAAGTATTGCAGGTGCTAACCTTGCTCCAAGGGAGGAGAAGGAGCGTGTTGCTGTTCGGGTCAATTGCTTGACTCAACAGGACATGGAAGCCGGTGGGTTCTGTAGGGTTCGCAGCATAGAAAACAAATTTTTTTCTACGATAGGAACATCTATGTACCAAGATCTATCTACTAGATACAAGCAACGGATGGATATACATCCATAGAATACATACCCTCGAAAACCAAATAGCGTTTAACGAGGTTGTACTCGTGGATGATGTAGACGAACGCTTGTCGATCTCAAGATCGTGATGAAGTCCATCTGGTCCAGCCGGTCCAGCACGATCAAGTCCAGCACCTCAAAGTAGTGGTGCATCCGTGATCGCACACACGTACGGGTACCCCGACAACCTCCGCGCCCTCGCTCCAGCGAAGTGAAGCAACAAATCCTTCGGAAAAAGCCACGGGAACATGTATCTCGCTGATCCGAGACCATGGGGAAATTCTAAAGGGAGAGAGATCCTTCGAGGAGGTGTACTTTGAGAGGAGGAGAGGGGGCCTTTATAGGGAGAGGGGCACCCAAGGGGCATGGCGCCCAGCCATGGGGCTGCCCCCACCTCTTCCACATTCATGTGGGTGGAGCTCCCACTCAAAATGAAAAGCCTCCACTCCCATTAAAAAGCCTCCACTCAAAAATCCACTCACATGCATTAAATTTCCACCAAATTTAATGCAAGCTCTCATTTAAATAAAACTCTTTTATTTATTTATTCAGAATTTTGATAATTACTTTAATTAACAAACATTCACATTAAACCCCTTACAACATTTCAATTTCACATGCAGAACCAGTTTCAGCAATTTCAACCGAAACTGTTTCGGTGTCTAGTGAAATAAATTCATGCGCTTTCCTTTTATTTTTCTGGCATATCATTTGCTCCGAATGGTGTCGGTATCCATTAAGTGTGTCACCCTACGGTTCGCGAATAATGCGGACATGATCGAGACCCTTCTCCAATCAATAATCAGTAGCGGGACCTGGAGATCCATACTGACTCCCACACATTCAACAATGACTTATGTGATCGTGTGAACCTTTTATGCTAGTATCTTAATCCCTTTGTTTCACGATATATTACATGTCCGAGATTCGATCATCGGTATCTCCATACCTAGTTTAATATCGTTACCGACATGCACTCTTTTCTCGTTCCCGTGATATAACATTCTAGTGATCAAATCACTTGCTTGCAAGCTAATCAATGTGATATCACCGAGAGGGCCCAGAGCATATCTATCCATCATCGGGATGAACAAATTCCACTCTCGATCCATGGGTCTCAACATAACACTTTAGTAGTTCTGAAGCCATCTTTATAATCACCCAGTTACGGTGTGACGTTTGATGTCAACAAGAAACTCTTCCAGTGTTAGTGATTGAGATGATCTCATGGTCTAAGGATTAGGATCACTTTGTAAGTTGTTATAGCAATATAAACTCAATGACTTTGATCGTAATGCTATACTTCGGATGAATGTTCATCACATCATTACATTAATGTTGTGACCTCGTTATTAACAACATCCAATGACCATGATCAGGAAACTTTGATCATCTTGTTAATCAACGAGCTAGTTTATAAGAGAGGCATAACTAGGAACTTCTTTTTTGTTTATTAAACACACATGTATTAAAGTTTCCATATTAATACAATTATAGCATGCAAAATAAATATTTATCATAAATAAGGAATACGATAATAACCACTTTATTATTGCCTCTCGGGCATATTCCTTGATCTCCCACTTGCACTAGAGACAATAATCTAGTTTGAAAACTTTGCTTATTGAACACCTATGGCTTTACGGTGTTCCAAATACATAGCGCAAGTGGTTAACATAATCTACGGATCGACACTTTCAGTGCATGTGTATTTGCATGTCTTTGCGTCTTCACGCATCACTCATTCTCAATGAGATGGCATTGTATAAATTTGGTCTTCGGTGAGACCTTTAGTTCCTTGGGGTTTAAAACACATCGATACTATTGTCATACAATATATCTTTAGTGTTAGCCGTTCTGAACCACACCTTAGTTTGATAACAAACTACTTGACACAAATTCCTCCTTCTTTGCTACTATAGTCATATACTTAGCCCTTTTGTTGTAGTATTCGTCACAATGTCTTAACTTTGGAATTCATCCAAATCCATCATGGAATCTCCTTTCCATTACATTGTGCCACCCATAGTTTAAATTGAGATAAACTTAATTTGTATCTTGTGACAAAACTAGTATCAATGTAACGCTTTACAATGAACTATTTGTAATTGTTTGTCACCTCTACACAAATATATTCTTAGTTCTTCCAAAAGATCATAAGAATATCCTTACTATCGTCCAATGATCATTTTATGATTCATTCTGGTATATGCTCATAACACTTAGAGCATAGGACTTATTTGGATGTGTACATATCATGGTATGATTGATCAAAACATTCTCGTGATTTCACTCATCAAGTGTCAAAGCACTTGAATCTTGTTTCACTTATCAAGTGTCGATACACTTGAATCTTGATTCAATTCCTTTCCATGCGACAAGAACCGTTTCTTGTTGTTTATATATTGAACTCCTTCAATATCTCATATATGTATGTTTGACACAACCATATTAGCGTCACAGTCTATCCACTATAGACATTCATGCTAAATATTCGGGTTTTGCCTAAGTCTTTCATCGAAATGAAATTCTTAACCTTTGTCAATAAAATATACATCATTTCTAATCAACAAGATGTCCTCCACATAATGTATTATAAATATGTCTTAGCGCTCCCACTTAATTTCTTGCAAATGCAAGCATCTTCATCGTCTCCTGATGAAAACTCTTTTTCATCACGGTGAAGATTCCAACTCCGCGATGCTTACTTCAACCATTTGAAGTTTGCACGCCCTTTTAGCATCCTTTGAATTTAACAAAACCCTTTGGACCGTGTCATGTACACGTCCTAGGTAACCATTCTATTAGAAGAACTTTGTTTTGTTTATTCATCTACCATATACCAAATTATATGTAGTGGTTGCTACTTTAATCCGTCCAGACTAAATATCGCTATGAAAGATCAAATCTTTTCATAGTCAACTCCTTGAACATTGTCATAAAATACTTTACGACATGTCGACTATTTCATAGATGTGAAACATCCATATACATTTCTTTATAGATCCAAATCGACCGATAGGTTTTACACCTTCCGGAGGGTCTTCCAAGTTCAAAACTTGATTTCGTGTATGGAACTATCACGGATTTTATGGCTTCAAGCCATTTGACGAGTCGAGGCCCATCATCGCTTCTTTGTATGTATTCGGTTCATCATTGTCAAACAATAATGATTTACTTTCAAATCTTAGTATTTGATTGTTTAACCGACCTACTTGATTCAATACGAACTTAGATCTCCGTGACCACAACCTTTGAGGCACATAAGCTATGAGCATTATGGCAGCCTTCGAAATGATTTCCGGCGCTGCGCAACTCAGAACATTTAGCTAAGGTTTGTTAACCTTATCAAAGTTCTATTGTCCTCCCACTTAACTTTTGCAAAAAAATCCTTTTTCAAGAAACTTCACATTTCAAGCGACAAACCCTTTTGTCCTCGGTGTTATGGAGGAATAACCAATTGTTATTCGAAATAACCTACAAAGACATGCTCATCCGACTTTGGTTGTAAACATCTTACTTATGTTTAGCATACCTAAATTTAAGAAATGACAACTTGGGTTTTACCCCAAACCATAACTCATATGGTGTCATTTCAACGGATCAAGATGGAGCTCTTTTCAGTGTAAAGGCGGTAGTCTCTAAAGCTTTAATCTTTTAAAACATAATGGCAATTTTATAAATAACACCTTTGATCCAACCATGTCAAACAAGGTTTCATTACAAATCTCAAACACTCCATACTCCTATGGTGTTTAGGGAGATGTAAATCTATGTGTTTTGCTAAACTTGCAACTCAAATAAATCCCTTTATGATAAAATCATATTTCATTTATTTTCTTGTTACACTTGTAACTCAAACAAATCCCTTATGATAAAATCATAAACCATTTATTTTCTTGTTACAATGATTTTCCACTTCATCTTGAAAGTCATTGAAACATTTTAAAATATTTCATACTTCATTCTCATTAAGTGAACATTCACTCAAATTTCCGGAGAAAGTATATGAAGTTGAAACCCATAAATTCGACTATAAATAATGGACTACATACATCGATATGTATAAATTCCAATATTTTAGTCGTTCGTTCTTCTTTGGCCTTTGAACGAAGTTTTTAATTATCCCAAGGAAAGTCTCACAAGCGTCACTTGATCAAATCAAAGACTCCAAAAATCCATGAATATGTGTCACATCCCAAGATTTTCCAAATCTTGTAATGTGAAAATAAATGAATAAAATAAAACCTTGTTTGATTTTCAGAGCCAGAAGAAACTTTTTGAATGCAATTGGAACTTCAAACCCATTTGAAATTAATAAAAACTAAAGGGATTTAAAAAGATAAACATTTAATAAAAGGAAAATAAAACATTTGGAAATACTACTTTGAAACAATTAAAATGAAAAGATTTCTTTTCAAATGAAATAGAAGTTTTACAAATAAGGATTATTTTATAAAGCCAAATTAAACCTAGACCAAACTTTGGAAATTAAATCATTTAGTTTTGAATAAAAATAACAAAGGTTTATTTGAGATAAAATAATAAGGAATTAATATCCAATTTTATTCAAACAAAAGGTTTTACCATTTTAATTAGAACATCAAGACTTATTAAAATGTTTTAAATAGGTTTCAAGTATTTTATATTCTCTAATAAAAACTACTAAAGTGTTTTGACTTTAATTTAGATTCAAAATAAATATCTCAAATAAACTAAATCTTATTTGAAATAATAATGAAAGTCTATTATATTTAATTAATAATGGACCCTAAAAATAAAATGTTATTTTGTTTTAAAACAAGTTTCCAAATATTCTTTATTTCCAAATAAAACCTACTGATTGGGTTTTGAAAGCATTTGGAGTTCAAATGAAGATTTTATTAAATAAACTAAACCTTGTTTTATTAATAAAACCATGGACCAATTTATTTAATTAATGGAACCTAAAAGATTTAAAATATTATTTTATTTTGGAGGTTGGTTTATACTACTAAACAGAACCAAAACACAATGCAAAGTTTAAATGAATGTTTGAATTGTTTGAATGATTGAATAAGTTGATTGAAATTCAAAACAGAAATTCAAAATAGAAAAGGAAAAGCTTTCGGTATAAAAAAATGAAACAAAGCAGCCCGGTCAGCGGGCCCGGCTCGACCCATCTAGCCTGACTTCTTTTCTTCCCGAACCGTTTTATCACTCGATCGAACCCAAAACCCACGACAAGTGGACCTCCTCTCGTTTCTTTTCCCTTGATCGAGGACCCCACCACACCCTTCTTCCCTTTGCCATGAACCACGCCTCTTCCCCCTCGCTGCCATTGCAGGCCTTGATTCCGCGCGTTCAATTCACCTTAAAGCCGCGTTAATTCCTCGTCGCGGCCACGCCCATTTAACCGCCTGCTCCTCCTCCTCGTTTTCCCTCAGACCACTCCTCCCTCCCCTAGGCTGCCCCAATTCTCTCTGCCCGCTCAAGCGATGTTCCAATGATGATTCCGCCGAAACCTCACCGCCCCTTGCATCCCTAAGCACTCTAGCAGCTTCTCCACTCTCAAGCGCATCTGTTAGTGCATCCAACTCGACTGCGGGTACCCTGTAACCTCATCTTCGACAGCGACCACCGTCGCCACCGTCTGCTTCAACTCCGGCACGCTACGGTAGATTCCGGTCACCCTCTCCTCCCAGAAAGCGATGATGATCTCAAGCTCGGATGAACCTAACGGCACTTTCCGTTTGTCTTAGGCGCCCCAATCTTCGCCATCGTCAAGCCTTGGCGCCGCGTCGCCTCACTCGTGAGTACCCTGTGGTTTCCGTCGCCCTTTTCCTCTCGTTCACGCACGCATCCTCGCCAGGACTGCGCATCTGACCTTGTTTTCCATTTGCCACAGTGCAGCGTAGCCTCGTCCTCAACGACGCTTTGAGCAAGCCCGACAGCGATTCCGACGAGCAATCGCCAGTTCCGTGTGCCCTTGCCCAACGAACACCTTGAGCTTGAGCATCACCGCGATCCTGTAAGCACCCTCACCTCCTTCCTCGTTTCCTGTTTCGCGGCCATGCTATCGACGGCCGCCGCTAGCCATGGCGCCCGCTCGCAAATGGTCGAGCACACTAGCACCCTAGGATTTGGATCTAGTTCACGATAGATCACTTAACCCGAAGAGTGCGAGTCCTGCGCACGATCTCATTTAGATCCAACGCTACGGGCGTGATCCGCGGTGATGATGCCGTCAATAGAATTCTGCCGCGTGTCACCCTGTTGGTTTAAAAACAGATTTGAAATCTGATTTAAATAGGATTTTCAAACCCTTATAACTTTTGATCCACACGACCAAATTTGACAAATTTTATATCAATAAAATCAGGAGAACAAGCCCTAGCCAACCATGACCTTAGTTTTGAAAATAGTATCTGATTGCTTGTTTGAATTTGCAGAAACATTTGTGTACTTGTTTAGAGTATAAAAATTGTTTAAAATTGATTTTAGGATTAATTCTTTTACAAAATGGATTTGTGTGACCTTACTGACCCTAGGAACCAACCCATAGTATTAAAAATGATTTTTGTGAAATTTAAGTTGAATTAATTAACTTAGTCATTTTCTAGCCAAATAAAACTCATTAAATTGTATTATGGAAAAGTTTTTGCAAGGAAAACTTTGGGAAAATGTTATGGACCAAACTTACTGACCCAAAAACACCAAGCCTTGCCAAAGGCAACTTACTTGGTGAAAAACATAAAATTTTGCTTTGAAAAGAATAATTTCATCACATAAAATGTTGAATGGATTTTAAAAAATAGACTTTGAGCAAACCCTCTAACTAATGACTTTGCCATTTTGGTAAATGATAAATGTGGACCATACAAAGTTTATAAACCTAGTAGAGACCAACCATGCCACAGAACCCTTTTGTTGCAAGACCTAGGATCCATTGCTTTGTGTATGTAAAATATTGATTGAATGTTGGTTTGGAATGCTACTTGATACTATGCTTGTTTGATTGTAGCAAAATTAGCAAAGTGAGAGACTAGCAAGATCAAGGAGTGACTATCATTCCCTAACAAAAAGGCAAGTGACACTATCATCTAAAGTCCTATTATTTTCATTATACTTAGTGGATTTTGAAAAACATGCATGAAGAGAATTTTTACTTATGCTATGCTAATCCTAGTAGGATTCCCTATACACTCCTTAGTAAAAATATTGAAGTTATACATGCTTAGCCATGCTATGTGTTGAAAAAGAGATGCATGTTGATATTTTACAAAGGTTGAGAGAAGACTTGTGTTTTATATAATAAAACAAGGACTCAATGAACCACCTAGGTGGTGGACACTTTATGTTTTTGGAGAAGGTGGCAACAAAGGGAACCATGTCTATGGCAATCTCTTTGTGTTGTGCTCCAAAATGAAAACCACCTAGGAAACTTAGAGATTGAACATGTTTCTCCAACTGTGGCTTTCATGTACAACCACATGCTATTATGGCTCGCTTAGTCAACTACATTAGGAAGATCCATACATTGTCTTTAGTTACCGGACATGAGGATGCTGGAATGCTTCGGGGGCTGAAGACAAGCTAGCAATGATGTATGGAAGGACCTTTTGGAAAGACTTCGTCACATTCTCGATCTGCCGATACTCCATCTTGGTGAGCACTAATCCGAGGGCCCTTTGGTGGCAACAAGATGGGATTGTGTCATGTGGGTAAAGTGTACTCCTTCTGCGGAAGTTAATAAAATCTAAGTACTTAGCCGTGTCCCCGGTTATGGACAATACTGAGCAACTAAAGTTTGAACTATGGGAGATCTCGACATTCCAATTTCTAATATAAAAACTTGATGCACTTGGGGGTACCAAGGAATTCAAAGAGATTTTGTTAAGCTTGTAGCACTTGGGGTTACCAAGGTGTACAAGAGCATGATGTACTTCGGGTTACCAAGGAACTCATGAGTTTTGATAAAACTTGTAGCACTTGGGGTTACCAAGGTGCTCAAGGATTTTTGACAAGTACTTGAACACTTGAGTGTCTACCAAGGAGTTCAAGGATCTTGGAAATGAGATTTGACAAAAGACCAAAACCATTTTGAAAAGATAGGATAAAATATTGCTTTATGCAAATGAGCCTAAAACTACTTAGCCAAATTTGCATGTAATGATAGGATCCACTTATATTATACTTAGTAGTGAAACTTGCCAATACAATTCAAATGTATTGACCCTTGTGGCTGTAACTTGTAATGTTGCAGGTTTGATTGATTTTAGTGAAGATTGTTTGATTAGGATTACAAAGTCTACAACCAACATACACTGTGGCACTTTGAAGATGAAGGACCCCATGACTTCAGTTATTCCGCTGCAATGTAATGTAATAGCCAAATGAGCTATGTATGATGTAATAAAATTATGTTATTCTTGGTTATAAAGTTATGTTATGACCTTTGTATCTTGATATTACATCTTAACTGTGGATGCTAGCTATTGATCCAGGGACTAGCATTGTAAACACAGGGGGCTCTATCTTATTAAAGATTGGGACCTCTATAGATGGTATCAGAGCCTTGTGTTGCCTGTAGGATTTGTAAACCTAGGATTGGACAAAAACCCTTAGAAAAATAGGAATTACATTTTGTTCCAAAACTTATTTACAAAAACACTTGTAACTCTTTCCTCAACCATTTTGGTTTCAACTCTACATCTTTTCTGCTTCAACTTGATGGAGAAACCTACCCTTGATCAAGGACTACACCATGTGCAAAGGACTTCTTCAACTCTAATGACTCCAACATCTTCAGCATATTCCCCAAGGACTTCCAACTTGGATATCACTAAGGACCACAAGTGAAACAAGGAAAATCTTACTCAAGATTTAGAGACTGAGGGAATGCAAAATAGGAGGAAACCATCAACAACTTTGAAGTATTGTAACCAAGAGTTTATCTCAAGGAAACCAAGATATCATGCAAGAAGAATCAACCAAGAAGGAAGGAAATATCACAAATGAACCATATAGATGGACCACCAAATTTTAGCTAAGACAAAACACCAACTTATGTGGTGTAACAAAAATGTTTTGTTGCCTAAGTATGTGCTTGAACCTTGAATGAGTGAAAAGTTTGTTGTGATTGCATGCACATTGCTTGTGTGGATTGTGATGTGTGTAACTAGAAATATTTCCTTAGAAATATCTTGCCCATTCTAATCTTCCTTCAACCCAAACAGATGACTACTCCAAAGGACTCCAAGGTTGATGACACCAACACCAACCAAGTGACAACCTGGGGAGCTCATAGCAACCCAACATCAGTTGAACCAATGACATTTCAGTTCCTAGCCAATAATAGTAATGAAGATCCAGCACTGCAAAAGTTTTGGAGGAACAATCTCAACTAATGCTTAAGGTGACTAATCAAATGATTAGCATGGAAGAAAATTTTCCTAGAAGAGAGTATGATAGCAAGGATGACAAGAATGTTGTTCTATATGGAGCCCCAGCTTGCATTATTTGTGGAGACAAGGAACATACTTCCAAGGAGCATGAAGGACAATGCCCCAATTGTGATGAAGACCATTCTGTTGGAGAATGCCCTACCTCTCAAGCTACTTGCTACCTTTGTGAGGGAAGTGATCATACTCCTGGCCTATGTCCTATCTATGCCATGGTAGAACAAAGGAAACAAGAAGGATCTAAGTCTACCAAAGGAAAAGGACCACTTATACCTCCAAGCAAGACAACCCAATTCAAAGGATCAAGGAAAATCAAGAAGCCCAAGCAAGACATGAGCCTTGTACAATGTCGTAAATGTAAGGAAATGGGGCACTACTCCAGTGGATGCCCAGAGAACATAAAGAATAAAGGAATTGACCAAGTGTGGTGTAACAACTGTAACGAACCAGGTCACTTTGTAGCAACTTGCCCACAAGAGCCACGTAAAGAACTCAATGACATTCATTGCTTCAACTGCAAGAACCCAGGACACTATGCAAGCAACTGTCCAGAAAGGATGAAGAACAAGTTGAACAAGCCTATGGAGAAGCTCAATCTTGGCCCATGAGTCAAACATGGAAACCAAGGAAACCATACAAATATTGGCATTGAGAGATTTTTCTCCAGGACCCAAGAAGGCCAATATGTAATTTTTGTTTGAAAATTTTAAGGGTGGTAGTACCCTAGTTGCTTTGAACTTGCTGTAACCGTAGCCTCCTCAAATCTCGGGACGAGATTTATTTTAAGGGTGGTAGCCTGTCACATCCCAAGATTTTCCAAATCTTGTAATGTGAAAATAAATGAATAAAATAAAACCTTGTTTGATTTTCAGAGCCAGAAGAAACTTTTTGAATGCAATTGGAACTTCAAACCCATTTGAAATTAATAAAAACTAAAGGGATTTAAAAAGATAAACATTTAATAAAAGGAAAATAAAACATTTGGAAATACTACTTTGAAACAATTAAAATGAAAAGATTTCTTTTCAAATGAAATAGAAGTTTTACAAATAAGGATTATTTTATAAAGCCAAATTAAACCTAGACCAAACTTTGGAAATTAAAACATTTAGTTTTGAATAAAAATAACAAAGGTTTATTTGAGATAAAATAATAAGGAATTAATATCCAATTTTATTCAAATAAAAGGTTTTACCATTTTAATTAGAACATCAAGACTTATTAAAATGTTTTAAATAGGTTTCCAAGTATTTTATATTCTCTAATAAAACATACTAAAGTGTTTTGACTTTAATTTAGATTCAAAATAAATATCTCAAATAAACTAAATCTTATTTGAAATAATAATGAAAGTCTATTATATTTAATTAATAATGGACCCTAAAAATAAAATGTTATTTTGTTTTAAAACAAGTTTTCCAAATATTCTTTATTTCCAAATAAAACCTACTGATTGGGTTTTGAAAGCATTTGGAGTTCAAATGAAGATTTTATTAAATAAACTAAACCTTGTTTTATTAATAAAACCATGGACCAATTTATTTAATTAATGGAACCTAAAAAGATTTAAAATATTATTTTATTTTGGAGGTTGGTTTATACTACTAAACAGAACCAAAAACACAATGCAAAGTTTAAATGAATGTTTGAATTGTTTGAATGATTGAATAAGTTGATTGAAATTCAAAACAGAAATTCAAAATAGAAAAGGAAAAGCTTTCAAATAAAAAAATGAAACAAAGCAGCCCGAATGCCCAGCTCCAGCCCATCTAGCCCGACTTCTTTTCTTCCCGAACCGTTTTATCACTCGATGTCGAACCATAAAACCCACGACAAGTGGACCTCCTCTTGTTTCTTTTCCCTGATCGAGGACCCCACCACACCCTTCTTCCCCACCCGAACCACGCCTCTTCCCTCTCATTGCCGTTGCGTGCCTTGATTCCAGCGTTCAATTCACCTTAAAGCGCGTTAATTCCTCGTCAGGCGCCCATTTAACCACTTTGCTCCTCCTCCTCGTTTCCTCGACTCCTCCCTTTGCCCCTAGGCTGCCCCAATTCTCTCTGTACCGCTCGACGATGTTCAGTGATGATTAACGAAACCTCACCGCCTTGCATCCCTAAGCACTCTAGCAGCTTCTCACTCTCAAGCGCATCTGTTAGTGCATCCAACTCATTGCGGGTACCTGTAACCTCATCTTCGGCGACCACCGCCACCGTGCTGCTTCAACTCCAGCCACAGGTAGATTCGGTCACCCTCTCCTCCCAGAAAGCGATGATGATCTCAAGCTCGAGCGAACCTAACGGCACTTTCCGTTTGTCTTAGGGCGCCCCCAATCTTCGCCATCGTCAAGCACTGAGCGCCGCCGCATCTGCCTCACTCCGGCGAGTACCCAGGTAGTTCCGTCCGCCCTTTTCCCTTTCGCTCACGCACGCATCCTCGCCAGGACTGCGGCGCATCTTATTTTCCATTTGCCTGATACGCTGTAGCCTCGTCCTCAACGACGCCTTTGAGCAAGCCCGACCGGCGGCGATTCCGAGCAATCGCCGCTGTTCCGTGTGCCCGCCTGCCAGCGAACACCTTGAGCTTGAGCGTCACCGCGATCACTGTAAGAACCCTCACCTCCTTCCTCGTTTCTGTTTCGCCAGCCGCCATTTATCGGCCAAGCCGCGCTATACCATGCGCCGCCGCAAATGGTCGAGCACACTAGCACCCTAGGATTTGGATCTATGATTACGATAGATCACTTAACCCGAAGTGAGTCCTGCGCGCCGCGATCTCATTTAGATCCAGCTACGGGCGTGATCCGCAGTACCGTCAATAGAATTCCGCGTGTCACCTGTTGGTTTAAAAGCAGTTTGAAATCTGATTTGAATAGGATTTTCAAACCCTTATAACTTTTGATCCACACGACCAAATTTGACAAATTTTATATCAATAAAATCAGGAGAACAAGCCCTAGCCAACCATGACCTTAGTTTTGAAAATAGTATCTGATTGCTTGTTTGAATTTGCAGAAACATTTGTGTACTTGTTTAGAGTATAAAAATTGTTTAAAATTGATTTTAGGATTAATTCTTTTACAAAATGGATTTGTGTGACCTTACTGACCCTAGGAACCAACCCATAGTATTAAAAATGATTTTTGTGAAATTTAAGTTGAATTAATTAACTTAGTCATTTTCTAGCCAAATAAAACTCATTAAATTGTATTATGGAAAAGTTTTTGCAAGGAAAACTTTGGGAAAATGTTATGGACCAAACTTACTGACCCAAAAACACCAAGCCTTGCCAAAGGCAACTTACTTGGTGAAAAACATAAAATTTTGCTTTGAAAAGAATAATTTCATCACATAAAATGTTGAATGGATTTTAAAAAAATAGACTTTGAGCAAACCCTCTAACTAATGACTTTGCCATTTTGGTAAATGATAAATGTGGACCATACAAAGTTTATAAACCTAGTAGAGACCAACCATGCCACAGAACCCTTTTGTTGCAAGACCTAGGATCCATTGCTTTGTGTATGTAAAATATTGATTGAATGTTGGTTTGGAATGCTACTTGATACTATGCTTGTTTGATTGTAGCAAAATTAGCAAAGTGAGAGACTAGCAAGATCAAGGAGTGACTATCATTCCTTAACAAAAAGGCAAGTGACACTATCATCTAAAGTCCTATTATTTTCATTATACTTAGTGGATTTTGAAAAACATGCATGAAGAGAATTTTTACTTATGCTATGCTAATCCTAGTAGGATTCCCTATACACTCCTTAGTAAAAATATTGAAGTTGTACATGCTTAGCCATGCTATGTGTTGAAAAAGAGATGCATGTTGATATTTTACAAAGGTTGAGAGAAGACTTGTGTTTTATATAATAAAACAAGGACTCAATGAACCACCTAGGTGGTGGACACTTTATGTTTTTGGAGAAGGTGGCAACAAAAGGGAACCATGTCTATGGCAATCTCTTTGTGTTGTGCTCCAAAATGAAAACCACCTAGGAAACTTAGAGATTGAACATGTTTCTCCAACTGTGGCTTTCATGTACAACCACATGCTATTATGGCTCTGGCTTAGTCAACTACATTAGGAAGATCCATACATTGTCTTTAGTTACCGGACATGAGGATCTGGAATGCTTCGTGGGGGCTGAAGACAAGCTAGCAATGATGTATGGAAGGACCTTTTGGAAAGACTTCGTCACATTCTCAGTCTGCCAGTACTCCATCTTGGTGAGCACTAATCCAGTAGGCCACTGGTGGCAACAAGATGGGATTGTGTCATGTGGGTAAAGTGTACTCCTTCTGCGGAAGTTAATAAAATCTAAGTACTTAGCCGTGTCCCCGGTTATGGACAATACTGAGCAACTAAAGTTTGAACTATGGGAGATCTCGACATTCCAATTTCTAATATAAAAACTTGATGCACTTGAGGGTACCAAGGAATTCAAAGAGATTTTGTTAAGCTTGTAGCACTTGGGGTTACCAAGGTGTACAAGAGCATGATGTACTTCGGGTTACCAAGGAACTCATGAGTTTTGATAAAACTTGTAGCACTTGGGGTTACCAAGGTGCTCAAGGATTTTTGACAAGTACTTGAACACTTGAGTGTCTACCAAGGAGTTCAAGGATCTTGGAAATGAGATTTGACAAAAGACCAAAACCATTTTGAAAAGATAGGATAAAATATTGCTTTATGCAAATGAGCCTAAAACTCTACTTAGCCAAATTTGCATGTAATGATAGGATCCACTTATATTATACTTAGTAGTGAAACTTGCCAATACAATTCAAATGTATTGACCCTTGTGGCTGTAACTTGTAATGTTGCAGGTTTGATTGATTTTAGTGAAGATTGTTTGATTAGGATTACAAAGTCTACAACCAACATCTGCCTGTGGCACTTTGAAGATGAAGGACCCCATGACTTTAGTTATTCCGCTGCAATGTAATGTAATAGCCAAATGAGCTATGTATGATGTAATAAAATTATGTTATTCCTGGTTATAAAGTTATGTTATGACCTTTGTATCTTGATATTACATCTTAACTGTGGATGCTAGCTATTGATCCAGGACTAGCATTTGTAAACACAGGGGGCTCTATCTTATTAAAGATTGGGACCTCTATAATATGGAGATTCTTCATGTCTTCTTTCCAATATAATTTAAACAGCGATGTCACTTCGTAAGTGATCTTTCAATCATTTGCCTTGCGACATTTTAGCATTAGGTTCTATGGATGTGATCTCTCCAATTAGATTTGTAAATCATCCATCTAATATGGAATATAGTAATTATTTGAACAACCTTTGTTCTCATAATACCTGGTTTAAATAACAATTATTAAAACAAATCTTGAAGTCAAGCTTTGATGTCAACGAGAAATACAAACAACGGTTTGTTTGTTTTCGATGAACATCATCACATATTCTCTTGCTAGTTACTTAGGCCATTGTGGTTCATGAATTGCGTCGTTCCGTATGAAATTTCATACCAACCAATTCGGTATCCAATACCCAAGAACCACATTATTTAACAAGAAAAATATACAACCATAACCTGTATATCATCTATATACCTAAATTGGATATTTCCAATCTTTTCTTTTCTGCCAAATATATTTTATAGATTCTCTTTCAGCATTTACTTTTCCTTTTTAAAAGAATCTATTAACATCAAAAGTGGCGCCATATACATGACACATAGTCCAAAGCGTGTATATTCAAATAATAATACCTTTGGACTTGCACTTTGAAGTAGATCACCATCATCAAAATGATCGGTATTCTTTCAAAATCCATTCTTTAGTAATCTTTTAGTGTATTAAACATTTTACATACATATTCTATTCACCCTTATCATGAAGACTTTCATGATCAAGATACTTTAGGTTATAAAGGCGAATTGTGAGTATAACATTGCTTTCCAAAACCCTTTTGGATGATTAGGATGTCTAGCATCTCCAACCTTTGTAAATTCTCATCCTATATGAGAACACATATTATACTCTATCATATTGCAACCAAAAAATTGTTTCAAATATCGTTATATCTGTCACACATGATGGTTTCTGAAACAATTCTTTCAGCTCCTAGATAAACTTGATATTAAAATAATCAAGAATCATGGAGGCAAACATGATACTTAAGATACTAACACTGGAATTGTTACTCTCGATTTGATACTAACTATTAAATTTCACGAAGTAAATAGAATTTTGCTAAAAGTTTGCAATAGGACTTTAAACTTTGGATTGACACTCAACACAATACGATACCAATTCGTAAAGTATATATCCAGAATTCTATAGTTCTATTATCTCAATTACAACTATGCATAAGGTGGTGAACGAATGCCAATGACTACAACAAATTATGCAAATTCACTTTGATTTAATTTATGATAAATTGAGTTCTACTAATCCAAATTAGAAATGAACTCCCACTCAAAAACGACATCCCTCGTGTCTTTTTCGTGAATACATGAACCAAATCCACTACACCAAGTCCGATCATCACGTGAGTCGGTGTAGCTTCAAAGGCGAGCATCAAATGGTCATCATATCAAAACATATGACTCATGTTTAACCTTTCGGTCCATGTTCCGAGGCCATGTCTATACATGCTAGGCTCGCCAAGTAAGAACCTTAGTATTCGCGTGTGTAACTGTCTTACACCCGATATATGCTCGTGGATTCAAGTACACCCGATCATCACGTGATGCCTTGAAGCGACGAAACATTGTCAGTGCATAATTAAGGAAGAACATATTATTATCTTGATATTTAAATGAGGGATCATCTTATTATGCTAATAAAATTCCAAACAAGCAATATAAGATGCTATCAAACATCACATGTTTATTAGTGGAATGATATGGTTCCCGCATATGATCTCTATCATGTGCACCGTGGTATGATCACTATCATACCTATATGTGTAAGTCCAAGGTCTATGGATATTACACGTTATGTGTGTTGTAAGAGTATCATCTCATACTTCTACTTACAACATCACCATATCATAACACTAGCCCAACAACAATCTAAACTAGACGCCTCTAATTTATCCATTGCAAATTTTACGTGGTTTAGGGCTTTCGAAGATAGAACCGTTCTTACCTACGAACATGAACCACAACGAGGATAACCAAATTTTTGACAAATCGTTGCAAATTAGATATTGACTATAGTAGGAGAGACAGACACCCGCTAGCCACTTATGCAAAACTAGTTGCATGTCAAGCGTGGAGCAGGTCTCATGTAATGAGGACATGTAAAGTTTGTCCGGGCCGCTTCATCCCACTATGCCACCAATATCCAAAGTACAACTAAGAAGCAATAAAATGATCATCATCGCCCACATACTCATATGTGTACTACCCGTGCAAAGTATCTACGCATAAATCCGGCTCGATACCTTTGTAGGGTTCGTGACATAGAAAACAAAAATTTCCTCGATGGGAACATCTATGTACCAAGATCTATCTACTAGATACAAGCAGCGGGTGGATATACATCCATAGAATACATACCCTCGAAGACCGAATAGCGTTTAACGAGGTTGTACTCGTGGATGATGTGAGCGAACGCTTGTCGATCTCAAGATCGTGATGAAGTCCATCTGGTCCGGCCGGTCCGGACGATCAAGTCCAGCACCTCAAAGAAGTGGTGCATCCGTGATCGCACACGGGTGGTACCCGACAACCTCGCGCCCTCGCTCCAGCAAGAAGCGGAAGCAACAAATCCTTCGAAAAAGCCACGGGAACATGTATCTCGTGATCCGATACCATGGGGAAATTCTAAAGGGAGAGATCCTTCAGGAGGTGTACTTTGAGAGGAGGAGAGGGGACTTTATAAGGGAGGGGGCACCCAAGGGGCATGGCGCCCAGCCATGGGGCTGCCCCCACCTCTTCCACATTCATGTGGGTGGAGCTCCCACTCAAAATGAAAATCCTCCACTCCCATTAAAAAGCCTCCACTAAAAAATCCACTCACATGCATTAAATTTTCACCAAATTTAATGCAAGCTCTCATTTAAATAAAACTCTTTTATTTATTTATTCAGAATTTTGTTAATTACTTTAATTAACAAACATTCACATAAAACCCCTTACAACATTTCAATTTCATATGCATAACCAGTTTCAGCAATTTCAACCGAAACCATTTCGATGTCTAGTGAAATAAATTCTTGTGCTTTCCTTTTCTTTTTCTGGCATATCATTTGCTCCGAATGGTGTCGGTATCCCTTAAGTGTGTCACACTACGGTTCGCGAATAATGCGTACATGATCGAGACCTTCTCCGATCAATAATCAGTAGCGGGACCTGGAGATCCATACTGACTCCCACACATTCAATGATGACTTCTGTGATCGTGTGAAACTTTTACGCTAGTATCTTAATACCTTTGTTTCACGACATATTACATGTCCGAGACTCGATCATCAGTATCTCCATACCTAGTTTAATCTCGTTACCGACATGCACTCTTTTCTCGTTACCGTGATATAACATTCTAGTGATCAAATCACTTGCTTGCAAGCTAATCAATGTGATATCACCGAGAGGGCCCAGAGCATATCTATCCGTCATCGGGATGAACAAATTCCACTCTCGATCCATGGGTCTCAACATAACACTTTAGTAGTTCTGAAGCTATCTTTATAATCACCCAGTTACGGTGTGACGTTTGATGTCAACAAGAAACTCTTCCAGTGTTAGTGATTGACATGATCTCATGGTCTAAGGATTAGGATCACTTCGTAAGTTGTTATAGCAATATAAACTCAATGACTTTGATCGTAATGCTATACTTCGGATGAATGTTCATCACATCATTACATTAATGTTGTGACCTCGTTATTAACAACATCCAATGTCCACGATCAGGAAACTTTGATCATCTTGTTAATCAACGAGCTAGTTTATAAGAGAGGCATAACTAGGAACTTCCTTTTTGTTTATTAAACACACATGTATTAACGTTTCCTTATTAATACAATTATAGCATGCAAAATAAACATTTATCATAAATAAGGAATACGATAATAACCACTTTATTATTGCCTCTCGGGCATATTCCCTTCAGGTTCTTCTGGATGGATCGTGATCGTGCCATGGTCCTTGCGACGGTGCAAGATCGTGTTCACCAAGTATCGCGGGTGCTTCGTCAGGTGCAGACTTCACTCGCGTCGGTTCTGCATGTGATGTTTCCATTTGGATCTTTGCAACCCTCTACGGTCTTCTCGAAGTTTGAAGCGTGCATCGTGTCAAGGAATTGGTGCGGCATCGGCTCCTCGAGGCGAAGGCTGCGTTGTCCCTTGAGGTGCATCATACGATGTAGATCTATCCGTGGTGAGGGCCTGCCGGCCGGATGGTGGTGTGTGGGATATGCGTCCGCATTATACGGTTGTAAGGCAGTATGCCGAAGAGATCGTAGATCTGTTTGAGCAGCGTGCTCAGGTTATTCTTCAGAGTAGGTAGTACCTATAAAAGAGATAGATGTAAAATTTGTATATATTTGACTGGGCGTGTTTTTCCCTTTGTTATAAAGGTTTGGTTGTTGTTTGAGCACATAGTGCTTTGTTCTCACACGTGTCCTTTTCGTTAGCCTGACGTGGTCAGCTACTCAGGTGTACACGTGTTATCCTCAGTCGACGAAATTGTGAGGTGGGGGGAGCCCCCGAGTGCGTTTGTAGCATGGAGTAAAAGTGCAAATAGAAAACAAAATTTTGGGGCGAGACACTTAGCTTTATTTATATCGTAATGGAGGAGGTACGTTGTTCGGCTGAATAGCCTTATTGAAAGTAAAGGGGTAGGTAGCTAAGGCTATAATCGTTGCAGCTATGCGACGTTCCATGGGTTGGAGTATGCGACTCCAGACTCCACGTGCTTGAGGCGATAGGCGCCACCTGGGATGACTTTGGTGATGATGTAGGGTCCTTCCTATGGTGACTCGAATTTCTTCGGTCTCTCTTGCTTGAGTCGCAAGACGAGGTCTCCTTCGACGAAGGACCTTGAGCGCAGCCGTCGGCTGTGGTAGTTGCGGAGACTCTGTTGGTACACCGCTGATCGAGCTGCTGCTATGTCTCGTGCTTCGTCGAGTGTGTCGACGGCATATTCGAGTGCAGCCGTGGATTCGGCTTCGCTATAAGCGATGATGTAACACCCTCAGAATCGGACCTATGCAAGTTTTAGCGAAACCCGCCTAACCCGCATAGAAACGATTCAAAGGTGCCCGAGCACTTTAATGCGGGTGGAAAGCAAGTAATAACATTACACAAGTCCTCGATGGGACCCACAGGCAGATATATATATATGACTCAAAGAGTCAAGAATACTGAATATAATATACAAAGAACCAAATCACCTTGAAATCGATAGGCGTCCGACTACGGACAAGATGCAAATGGGGCTAAGAGCCACGAAGAATAACCAATGGCGTCCATAACCCTGCGAGCCAAGCCGGAAGGGTAACCACTAACGACGTCGATCTCAATCTGCTTGAACAAAGGGGTGCGGCAAAGGCAAAGGAAAAGAAGGAGGCGTCGATCGAGGCGATTGCAGCGAGGCTAGAATTGGCGGTCCTCGCCTACATAGGTATGGTGGTGAAGCGGCGGCGGCATGCACTAAACAACCTATAGAGACTCGATACAAGCGGCGGTTATTAGAGAGGGTGAGAATGACCTATCCGGATCAACAGAAGCTAACACCAACAAACCCATCTGGTGTTTCCCCTCGAGACCAAGCGAGAAGTCAACCGAGGAACTCACACGGTTGGCGGTTTACTTATTCGATTATCGTTGCGGCACTTTACTAGACGGTGTAGATAATCGTCACGATAAAGTAAGCAGTGGGCACTTTTATTTAATCATTCCGTTGGAGTTGCAACAATTACTAATCGGATATATGAATAGCATGAGATATCCCATAAAACCCAGTTGTTGGTACTTTTATTCAGCCATTCATTGTAGTTGCAATACTTACTAGTCGAGATACAATTGTATGGCGACAACCAAACAAGCAATTGTGGGCGTTAATTAGCCATTCCGTTGTAGTGAAGCTGATTACTAGTCATTATGAGTCAAATTTATAGCGATAAACTTTAGTTATGCTTGTCTATGATCGAGATCTTGCTCCAAGTCGTCCATATCATGGACACGGCTTTGAAAGTTTTACCCAGGGTGCACCAATAGCAACACACGCTCGATCAACCTCGGAAAAACCAAATCAAAACCCAGGCTTTCACGGTGAACAATCACAAGATTCAGAAATATTTCAGGGCCACCCTTAAGTAGAACCATAGCGGAGTAAGCAAGCCCGAGGCGGCCTCAAGGTTTGGCGGGGCCAATGTGAGCATCTGGGAACCCCAAGCGGGCTTGTCGACACCGCGAAATCGTGGTCCGATCCTAAGCGATGCAATGCGACCTCGCTGTCGTAAATAAAGCGGTAAAGCATGGCATAATGCAGGATCGTAAATAAAACCTCAAACTAGTTTGTGGCCCCAAGAAATAAGAATGAATCAAGCTACGGCTCAGGGGGTCCCATATACCTCCGGATGTGGATAGCGCAAAATCAAGGCAATTATCAAGTACTCGGGGTCTTACGGGACACAAGTGGGCGTTGAAACCAAATATTATCTATCACCCACGATGCCTCTGCTTATTCAATTTTTGTTGTTAAGCAGAAAGTAAAGTGACGATAAGTAAAACTAGAATCATCTCCAACATCTACATGCGGCGATACATCAACAATGGCATTGACAACGCGACAACACTTGAGCAAGCGACTACGACGCAAGTCAACTAGCTACCAAACAACAGGTAATAGGGTGTGTCCAAGGCAATATCTGGCTGAGGGATATCAAAGGGTACGAAAACTAGAGCATCGCAACACGATAGCAATAGATCAACAGGAGGGATAAAGACTATAAAATTAAGATAGGTAGAAAGGAGATGCTGCTTTGAAAACATTGTCGAAGGTTCCCGGAGATCGAAGCTCACATCAACTCAACGGCCTTATCCGCGAAGAAGCAAAACACTAGAAGAAACACCGGATGCAATATTTAATACACGGCAAAAGATCGGCATGATGCATGCATGATGGATGGCATGGCAAGGTGCGATGCATTTAGGTCAAATTAAGCGGAACCGGGGTCCCGACAATCACTTAAATGGTTCAAGTTATTTAAACCCCCGCATATTAAATGTTGTTTTAGCATGGCAAAAGATAGCATCGGGTTCGCTACACAAATTTAGATGAGGCCGATATGAGACTAGATTTTGCCCGCATATGGGCCCCATATTTAATGATTAGGTGATTCGGCATAAGGCCCCCAAACCAATGCCATGCATGCGGAATGACGATTTAATGTGCAACAAGTTGTTATTATGTTATAAAATAGGGTTTCGAGGAAAAGGGTCACACATTAGGGGTCTCGACGATCTTGGGGTTCCGGGGTTCGGGGCTCGACAGGGTCCGGTCTCGGGGTTCAGGGTTCGACGAGTTCGGGGTCGGGGCCCAGGGTTCCGGGTTCGACGGCCTTGGCGGGTTCGTTCTCGGACTCCGGGGGTTAGGGTCTCGGACCGGGGTAGGTCTTGGCGCAACCGGGGAGCAGGGCTTGGTTGGCGTCGGGGCGCATCGGCTTCTTCCGGGTCGATGCCGTTCTTGTCGTTGCGCAGATCTTGTCGGGTCCCACGGTTGATCTTGCCGTCACGAGGATCTTGTCGGGACCGTGTACCGGGTCGGTCTTGGCGTTCACGAGGGAGTACTTGTCGCACATGTTTTCTTCGGGTGCTCTTTCGATGATCTTGTCGTCGAGGGGAACTGGGCAGGTCATGGCGAAGATCTTGTGGATCCAGCGTCTCGGTATCCGGTGGCGTACTGTCGGCACGGGTTGGTTTCGGTCCGGATCTTGGCGTCTGCGATGAAGGGCTTGGCGGTTTCGGTTCGGTGCGAAGGTTAAGCGAGCTCGGGTGCTCAAAAGGGCCATAGGGTTCACATGCGGTTCCCGGGACATACACGAGCACACACGCGCACGTACAGGCCTGAGCATGGTGGCGGGCCAGCGTGGTGGGCGGTGGCGCGAGGAGCTGGGAGGCGGTTGAAACGCGGCAGGCGCTTGGGGGCTCGAGGCGGAACATGGGGAGGTCGTTGCCGGAGGAGGAAGCGAGGGGCCGCGCCGGCGTGGCGGGTCGCAGCAGAGGTGGACCTGGCGGCTGCGAGAGGGGTCGGCGGGCAGGCGGCTCCGGCTCGGGAAGCAGAAGGACGCGGAGAGCTGGAGAGGCGGCGTCGGCTTCCGTCAGCCTTGAGGAAGCCGGCGAGGAGCAGTCGCCGGAGATGGGCGGCGAGGACTCATGAGGCGGCGGGCGGGCCGAGGCAGTCGGCCGAGCAGCGCGGAGGTGGTTGAGCGAGCCGGGCGCGGTGGGGCCAGCGGCCGGAGGCGTGGCCGGAGGACGCAGCCGCGCCTTGGCCTTGTGGCGGGCGAAGGCGCGGCGTGCGAGCTCGTGTGCTTCGCTTGGCGGGCGCGGCGGATGTCGGGCCGAGCGGGCTCGCGGCGCTCGAGGAGGCGGAGGAGGCGGCTCCGTGGCGGCCCGGCGGGCCAGCCGGAAGGCAGCAGCGAGCAGTGTGGCGGGGCAGGGCACCGTCGGCAGCCAGGCGGGCGACACAGGAGGCGGGGAGGCGGCGAGGACGCCGGCCACGGGCACGAGGAGCGCGGCGGCTGGAAGGTGGCGAGGCGGCGAGGCTAGAGGCGGGTCATGCCTTGAGGAGAGAGGGTTGGGAGGAAGAGGAGCAGTGGAGGCGGCGGTGGGGTGGTGGGTTCATGAGGTCGGGTGAGCTGCAGCGTGGGGCCATGAGACATGTGATCTGGCGGCGTCTTGATGGCGTGGCGGCGGGGGCGTGTAGCGCGGTAGGTGGGCGTGGGGCCAGGGGAAGGGGCCCAGGCGGTGGGTGGTGGTTTGACTGGGAGGTGGGGATTCTGGGTGGGTCCCGGTGGCAGATAGAGAGGGTAAGAGGGGACTAGGTGAGAAAGAGAGTGAGGGGGGGAAAAGAGGAGGATAGGTGAGGTGGCAGGGTGGGTAGGTTTTGGGGTGAGAGGGTGAGGTGGCGGTTTGCTGTTGGTGGGTAGGAATAGATTGGGTGAGACTAGGATTTAGGAGGGGCTGCTTCCGTTTTGTGTTTGTTTAGCTCTGTATAAAATAGAACTAAGCTACTTTACAAAATAGTTTTGGGACAAATAAAATCTCCAAAGCGATCGGAGTTTTGTGTTTGAAAATGAGAGGGGTTTTTGTACAATGCAAAACTAGGCTTTTCAAATAATGCAGCCAAACAATGCATGATGATGACGATGCAATGCACAAATTCAACGCGATTTTCTAGTAGTGGTTTTGCGGGATGCCACAATTCGACACCACTAACAATGGATCTCGCCCTCGAGATCCGCCTCAAGGTACCGGAAAGAAGGTCGGCGATCTGCATCTTCGCGCTTGGTGTAGATCCTCGCGACACCACTAACGAGGGTTCCTTCTTCATCTGGTAATCGGCGACACCACCAACAAAGGGTCGTTGTTCCTGATTGTCGAGAGAACTCTCCGGGAACAAAAGGTCGAAGTTAAAGGTAAAGCCACCTCTAACTTTCATGGATAGAGCAAAATCGCTGGATCCACTGATTCGACATGCAAGAGTGAATGATAAGAGCAGTGGTAGGGTAGCTAATCCATCCCGCACTCAAACCATTACTCTGCACACGAATAGGCGGATTAAGCAACCAACTCTCGGAATTAGACTGAAGATCTTCATAGGCGGTATCCGGAACAAAGATGTGATGCCAGCAGAAATCGTATGAAAGACACACTGATTAGGTTCCGCGATGGTTCCATTGGCATGAACAACACATGCTCAGGGTCGACTCCAACTTCACCAAAGCTCGTCCTTCTCATATGTTTTTCAACGACACTGATATCCGGCAAGGAACACATAGGGGTAAAGAGCTCAAGATCAAAAGATCGGATGAAGGCACTGTGAGCAATTGCATTGATGATCGTAGCACTCCGTTACAAAAGTAGAAAACGAAACCCTGAAGGTACGACGGAAACCCAACCACGAGAAATCCTGGACTCGAAGAAAAGATAAGAGAGTAGGTTCAAAACACGTCGAGATAAGAGGAGAATAGCAGAGGGGTAAGGAGTAAAATCAGACCTAATCAGAACTATTCAACCGATTTTCAAAAATAGTTTTGACACTCTACTTCGGCCGTTAGCTAGGTTATCCTACAGGCTGGACTTGTGGGGTATCGCAACTGCTGAGCTCTGATACCACTCTGTAACACCCTCAGAATCGGACCTATGCAAGTTTTAGCGAAACCCGCCTAACCCGCATAGAAACGATTCAAAGGTGCCCACCAGGCACTTTCGTGCGGGTGGAAAACGAAGTAATAACATTACACAACAGTCCTCGATGGGACCCACAGAACAGATATATATAACAGCGACTCAAAGAGTCAAGAATACAGATATAATATACAAAGAACCAAATCACCTTGAAATCGATAGGCGGCGTCGACTACGGACAAGATGCAAATGGGGCTAAGAGCCACGAAGAATAACCAATGGCGTCCATAACCCTGCAGGCCAAGCCGGAAGGGTAACCACTAACGACGTCGATCTCAATCTGCTTGAACAAAGGGTGCGGCAAGGGCAAAGGAAAAAGAAGGGCGTCGATCGAGGCGATGCAGCGAGGCTAGATTGGCGGTCCTCGCCTACATAGGTATGGTGGATTTGGCGCGGCGGCATGCACTAAACAACCTATAGAGACTCGATACAAGGCGGTTATTAGAGAGGGTGAGAATGACCTATCCGGATCCAACACGAAGCTAACACCAACAAACCCATCACGGTGTTTCCCCTCGAGACCAAACGAGGAAGTCAACCGAGGAACTCACAGTTGGCAGTTTTACTTATTCGATTATCGTTGCGGCACTTTACTACAGTGTAGATAATCGTCACGATAAAGTAAGCAGTGGGCACTTTTATTTAATCATTCCGTTGGAGTTGCAACAATTACTAATCGATATGAATAGCATGAGATATCCCATAAAACCCAGTTGTTGGTACTTTTATTCAGCCATTACATTGTAGTTGCAATACTTACTAGTCGATACAATTGTGCATGGCGACAACCAAACAACAATTGTGGGCAGTATTAATTAGCCATTCCGTTGTAGTGAAGCTGATTACTAGTCATTATGAGTCAAATTTATAGCGATAAACTTTAGTTATGCTTGTCTATGATCGAGATCTTGCTCCAAGTCGTCCATATCCATGGACACGGCTTTGAAAGTTTTACCGGCGGTGCACCAATAGCAACACACGCTCGATCAACCTCGGAAAAACCAAATCAAAACCCAACGAGGCTTTCACGGTGAACAATCACAAGATTCAGAAATATTTCGGGGCCACCTTAAGTAGAACCCATAGCGGGTAAGCAAGCCGAGGCAGCCGGCCTCAAGGTTTGGCGGGACGGTTGTGAACGATGGGAACCCCAAGCGGGCTTGTCGACACCATGAAATCGTGGTCCGATCCTAAACAGTACAGTGTGCAGTACCTCGCACAATCGTAAATAAAGCGGTAAAGCATGGCATAAGTGCAGGATCGTAAATAAAACCTCAAACTAGTTTGTGGCCCCAAGAAATAAGAATGAATCAAGCTACAGCTCGGGGGTCCCATATACCTCCGGATGTGGATAGCGCATAAAATCAAGGAACAGGTATCAAGTACTCGGGGTCTTACGGGACACAAGTGGGCGTTCGAAACCAAATATTATCTATCACCCACGATGCCTCACCTTATTCAATTTTGTTGTTAAGCAGTAAAGTGACGATAAGTAAAACTAGAATCATCTCCAACATCTACATGCGGCGATACATCAACAAGCGTGGCATTGACAACACGCGACAACACTTGAGCAAGCGACTCGACACGCAAGTCCAACTAGCTACCAAACAACGGGTAATAGGGTGTGTCCAAGGCAATATAATGCGCAGGGATATCAAAGATGCGAAAACTAGAGCATCGCATAACCAGATAGCAATAGATCAACAGGAGGGATAAAGACTATAAAATTAAGATAGGTAGAAAGGAGATGCTGCTTTGAAAACATTGTCGAAGGTTCGTAGGAGATCGAGAAGCTCACATCAACTCAACGGCCTTATCCGCGAAGAAGCAAAACACTAGAAGAAACACCGGATGCAATATTTAATACACGGCAAAAGATCGGCATGATGCATGCATGATGGATGGCATGGCAAGGTGCGATGCATTTAGGTCAAATTAAGCGGGCAGGTCCCGACAATCACTTAAATGGTTCAAGTTATTTAAACCCCCGCATATTAAATGTTGTTTTAGCATGGCAAAAGATAGCATCGGGTTCGCTACACAAATTTAGATGAGGCCGATATGAGACTAGATTTTGCCCGCATATGGGCCCCATATTTAATGATTAGGTGATTCGGCATAAGGCCCCCAAACCAATGCCATGCATGCGGAATGACGATTTAATGTGCAACAAGTTGTTATTATGTTATAAAATAGGGTTTCGAGGAAAAGGGTCACACATTAGGGGTCTCGACGATCTTGGGGTTCCGGGGTTCGGGGCTCGACAGGGTCCGGTCTCGGGGTTCAGGGTTCGACGAGTTGAGTCGGGCCGGTTCCGGTTCGACGGCCTTGGCGGGTTCGTTCTCGGACTCCGGGGGTTAGGGTCTCGGACCGGGGTAGGTCTTGGCGCAACCGGGGAGCAGGGCTTGGTTGGCGTCGGGGCGCATCGGCTTCTTCCGGGTCGATGCCGTTCTTGTCGTTGCGCAGATCTTGTCGGGTCCCACGGTTGATCTTGCCGTCACGAGGATCTTGTCGGGACCGTGTACCGGGTCGGTCTTGGCGTTCACGAGGGAGTACTTGTCGCACATGTTTTCTTGGTGCTCTTCGATGATCTTGTCGTCGAGGGAACTGGACGGTCATGGCGAAGATCTTGTGGATCCAGCGTCTCGGTATCCGGTAGGCGTACTTTCGGCACGGGTTGGTTTGGTCCGGATCTTGGCGTCTGCGATGAAGGCTTGGCGGTTTAGGTTCGGTGCAAGAAAAGTCGTTAGCTCGGGGTGCTCAAAAGGGCCATAGGGTTCACATGCGGTTCCAGGACACATACGAGCACACATACACGCACCGTGCGCGGGCCTGAGGCAACGGTGGCGGGCAGGCGTGGTGGGCGGTGGCGCGAGGCTGCTGGAGGCGGTTGAGCGGCGGGCGCAGGGGCTCGAGGACGGAATGCGGGAGGTCGTTGCGGCGGGGAGGAGGCGGCAGGGACCGCGCCCGGCGTCTGTGGTCGCAGCATGGAGGTGGACACGGCGGCGCTGCAGAGTCGGCAGCGGGCGGGGCGAGCTCGGGCTCAGAAGCGAGAGGAGAGGCGGAGGCGTCGGCTGGCAGTCAGGAGGGCGCGGCGGGAGAACGGTCGCGGAGATGGGGCGGCGAGGGATCGGAGGCGGCCGTGGCGGGCGGGCGGCGGTCGGGCGAGCAGCGGAGTGGTTGAGGCGGCCGAGGCGCGGTGGGGCCGGCAGGCCGGAGAGCGGCGGAGGCCGGAGGCAGCGGCTGGCCTTGGGCGGCGGCGCGGCGTCTTGCGGCTCGTGGTAGCCCAGAGGCGCTGGCGGATGTCGGGGCGGAGCGGGCTGTGGCGGGCTCAGGAGGAGGCGGAGGCGGCTCCGTGGCGGCGGCGGGCTTGGCCGGAGCACGGCGAGCAGTGTGGGGGCGGGGCACTGCCGTCGGCCTGGCCGAGGGCAGCGACACAGGGAGGCGGGAGCGGCGAGGGGCGGCATGGCCGGCACGAGGAACCTGAGGCGGCAGGTGGGCGGAGGCGAGGCTAGAGGCCGGTCATGGCAGAGAGAGGGTTGGGGAGGAAGAGCAGTGGAAGCGGCGGGTGGGGTGGTGGGTTCGAGGTGGGTGAGCTGCAGCGTGGGGCCATGAGGCATGTGCTGGCGGCGTCTTGATGGCGTGGCCGGCGGGGCGTGTGGCGGTAGGTGGGCGTGGGGCCAGGGGAAGGGGCCCAGGCGGTGGGTGGTGGTTTGACTGGGAGGTGGGGATTCTGGGTGGGTCAGGTGGCGAGATAGAGAGTAAGAGGGACTAGGTGAGAAAGAGAGTGAGGGGGGGAAAAGAGGAGGATAGGTGAGGTGGCAGGGTGGGTAGGTTTTGGGGTGAGAGGGTGAGGTGGCGGTTTGCTGTTGGTGGGTAGGAATAGATTGGGTGAGACTAGGATTTAGGAGGGGCTGCTTTCGTTTTGTGTTTGTTTAGCTCTGTATAAAATAGAACTAAGCTACTTTACAAAATAGTTTTGGGACAAATAAAATCTCCAAAGCGATCGGAGTTTTGTGTTTGAAAATGAGAGGGGTTTTTGTACAATGCAAAACTAGGCTTTTCAAATAATGCAGCCAAACAATGCATGATGATGACGATGCAATGCACAAATTCAACGCGATTTTCTAGTAGTGGTTTTGCGGGATGCCACAGATGACCTGGGGGGCCTGGTGGCGTACTTCGGCTGGTAGCACGGCTTCGGCCCCGTGCACCATGAAGAACGGCGTGTAGCCGGTGGAGCTGTTTGGCGTGGTATGCAGGATCCATAGGACGGAGGGTAGCTCTTTCGTCCAGGCTCCGGCGAGTCGCTCGAGTGGGCTCATGAGGCGCTTCTTGATGCCAGCACCGATTAGGCCGTTGGCCTTTTCCACCTGCCCGTTCGTTTGCGGGTGCGCCACATAGGCGTATGTGATGTTGATTCCGAGGCCTTCGCAGAAGTCTTGGAATTCTTTGGAGATGAAGTTCGATCCATTGTCGGCGATGATGCTATGCGGTACGCCGAACCTGTAGACAATGGATTCAAAGAACTTGACAGCAGTCTCGCCCTTTTGGTTAGTGACCGACATTGCTTCGATCCACTTGGTGAATTTGTCGACTGTGACCAGGAGGTAGACGTGCCCCCCTTTCGAGGACCTTGGCAGTTTGTGTTGGAGATATGCCCTAGAGGCAATAATAAATGTAGTTATTATTATATCTTTGTGTTTATGATAAATGTTTACATTCATGCTATAATAGTATTAACAAGGAAACATTGATACTTGTGTGATTTGTAAACTTAATTTGAAGTCCCTAGTATAGCCTCTATACATCACTAGCTTGTTGGTTGATAAATGATTGTGGTTTCCCTATCATGAACATTGAGATGTTATCAACAACAAGATCATATCGTTAGGATAATGATATGGTGGACATGCTCCTATAGATAAGCATAGCATAAAGATCAAGTCATTTCAATAGTTCAATTGCTATATGCTTTCTGATACATAGTAACCTAATTCCTTCGACCATGAGATCATGCATATCACCTTTACCGGATGGATGCTTTGATGACATCAAACACCACACCGTAACTGGGTGGCTATAAAGGTGGCATTGAGTGTTCGGAAAGTATTGGTTGAGACACATGGATCAAGAGTTGGATTTGTCCATCCATATGACGGATAGATATACTCTGGGCCCTCTCGGTGAAATGTCATCCAATTAGCTTGCAAGCATGTGACTGGATCACAAGGGATCACATATAACGGAGCGAGAAAGAGTACTTATCGGTATGAGGTTGAACTAGGTATGCAGAGATACAAGCGATCATAACCTCGGATAAGTAAACTATCGTGAGACAAAGGGAAATTGGTATCGTATGTAAGTGGTTCATTCGATCGTAGTAATCGTGAGAAATATGTGGAGCCATATGAATTTCCAGATTCCTCTATTGGTTATTGTTGAGAAGTGTCTCAATCATGTCCGCATAATTCACGAACCGTGGAGACACATAAGGATTCGACGTTGTTTGAGTAGTTATGGTATTATGAGAAAGAGACCGAATGTTGTTGGTCTCGGATGGGATCCGGATATCACGAGGTGATCCGGAATGGTCCAGAATAAGATTCATATAAGGAAAGTCCCATTTCGGAGTTGGGAATGATTAGGTGTTTTCATCGGGAATGTTCTAGAAGGTTCGGAATGTCCTGACCGGAGGAAGGGGTACATGAATGTGTCATTGCATGTTGGAATGATTGCGTCATGTACTAAGTGTCATCTCTGTTCCAAATAAAGGATTAATTCAAATCCTAGTTTGAAAAGTCAAATAGCTAGTTTGAAAAGTCAAACGGCTAAAATTGGAAAGAGGAAAAGAGGAAGTGGAACAGGGTTGGGGAGGAGTTCCTCCTCCAACCGGACCCACCTCCAAGCCGAGTTGGGAGGACTCCTCTCCCTCCCAGTGTGGCCGGCCTCCACCTATATAAGGAGGCAGGGCTCCTCCTCTAGACACAAGTCCCTCACCTCAAACCCTAGAAAGCTGCAGCCTCCATAGCCGCCACCACCTAGGGTTTGCCTAGCCGCCGACTTGGGGTCCCGGAACCCTAGCCCGGCTCTAGCCCCTCCTCCTTGGTGTGTCTAAACCCTAGATCGCCGAGAGCTCTCTCATCTCCACCATACTCGCTCGGCTTAAGGCGAAGCCTGCGGATTTCCCTCTACTGGTACCACGCTGGTTGTCTTTGCCGAATCGCGAGAGAGTGCTACAACCTCCGCTTCCGCTGGAACAAGGAGAGGAAGGTCTTCGTCGTCTGCGAACGTGTGACCGATTGCGAGCAGGAGCCTTGACGCCGGAAGGATCGTCTACGCGATCTTGAGATCGGGAAGAGTACGACTACATCACCCACGAGAATCCGCTCTCGTTAAACACTTTGGAAACTTCGAGGGTAAGTTATTCCATCGACTCGTTGCCACAATCTAGTAGATAGATCTTGGCTTGTTTGTTTGTATGCGGTAGAAATTTTTTGTTTTCCATGCTACGAAACCCTACAGTTTGCTGATCATGTCGAGGCCCCATTGGGTGTAGGGCCAGGCCAAAGGTATGTGCCTGAGCTCTGACCCGGGTGCGTGTGGTTTGTCGGCGAACCTTTGGAACCCTTTGCATCTTTGGATGATGTCTTTGTTCATGGCCATTGGCCAGTAGAATCCAGCTCGTGGAGCTTTGGCGACAAGGGAGCGACTGCCTGCATGATGGCCGCAGATGCCCTCGCGGATGTCTTGAAGTATGGTTTTGGCGTAACCAAGACGGGCGAGGTGGAGAGCAGCCGCTTCAGATCTTCGAATGCATCGTCCGCTTCGGGTGTCCATTCGAATTTGTCTGCCTTGCATAGTAGCTGGTAGAATGGAAGGGCTTTCTCGCCCATGCGACTGATGAACCTGCTCAATGCCGCTATTCGCCATGCGAGCTGCTGGACACCCTTGAGATTCTTCGGTTTCTCCATGGCCATTATGGCCCGTATTTTCTTCGGGTTCGCCTCGATCCCCCGCTGGGATATGAAGTAGCCAAGCAGCTGACCCGATGGGACGCCGAAGGCACACTTTTCGGGGTTGAGCTTGATCCTGTAGCGGTCGAGATTATCGAACGTCTCGCGGAGATCGTCGATGAGTGTTCTCGCCTCCCTAGTTTTGATGACTATGTCGTCGACATAGACTTGGACATTGCGACCGATCTGGTCCTTCAAGCATGCCTGCATGCACCGCTGGTACGTGGCACCTGTGTTATTTAGCCCGAAAGGCATTGTGTTGTAGCAGAACACTCCGAACGGCGTGATGAACGCCGTTTTCTCTTGGTCTTCGACCTTGAGTCAAATCTGGTTGTAGCCTGAGTAGGCATCAAGGAAGGAGAGTTTCTCGCATCCTGCAGTCGAATCGATGATCTGGTCGATCCGAGGAAGAGGGAAATGATCCTTTGGGCAGTGCTTGTGCAGCAACGTGAAGTCCACGCACATCTGCAGGATGTCCGTGTCCTTTTTGGGGACCATCACTGTATTGGCGAGCCACTCGCTTTCTTTAATCTCTCGGATGAAGTCTGCGTGAGTAGTCATTGATTTCCATCCCGATGGCTTCGCCCGGCTGGTCTCCGGATGGACTGCTTGATGGTCTTGGTGTCTGGAAAGACGTTTAGTGCGTGCTCGGCGAATTCCCTGGGAACTCCTGGCATGTCCGCAGGACACCAGGCGAAGATTTCCTAGCGCTCACGGAGGAATTCGACGAGCGCGCTTTCCTATGCGGGGCTGAGATCGTTAGCGATCAGCGTCGTCTTGGAGGCATCCGTCGGGTGGACCTGCACCTTCTTTGTGTTGACGGTGGAGTTAAAAGACATATCAGGTGCGTTTTGTCGTGCGACTGGGGGTGCCCCGTTGTCCGTCACCTCGTGGAGCCTTACGAGCTCCTCCTGCATGCCGAATGATTGGGAGATTCTGTTGAAGTCCCTGTCGTAGTGGTCCGATCGGGTGAAGATCCCGTGGACCGTGATGACGCCCCTGGGTCCTGGCATCTTGAGTAGCAGGTACGCGTAGTGTGGTACAGCCAAGAACCTTGTGAATGCTACGCGCCCCAGGATGGCGTGGTTTTGTGATGGCCAGTCCAGCACTTCAAATTCGAGCCGCTCGCATCGGAAGTTGTCCGGCTTGCCGAAGATGACGTCGAGCCATATTTTTCCCAGGGGGAATATGACCTTTCCTGGGATGATGTCGTGGAATGTTGTGTCTGACTGTTCCGGGCTGCACAGCGGGATACGTATTGCTGCTAGAGTACTTGCGAACATCAGGTTGATGCCGCTGCCGCCGTCCATGAAGACGCGGCTCATCTCGAAACCTCCGATCTATGCCTCCAGCACCAGGGCAGCATGACCTGGGCGAGGGATCTGGCAAGGGTGATCCGAACGGCTGAACGTGATGCAGGACTCCGATCCGCTGAGGTACTCAGGGATGGCGGGTGGAGTTGTCACGGCCACGTTGATCTGACGGGTGATTTTCTTCTGCACCCTATTCGTGGGGCGCCCCTTTTGGATCATCAGTGCTCCTTTCGGTGGGGGATACCCGTGCCCAGCGTTGTTCTGTGCTGGTGCGACTGGTTGGTCCGGGCCTCCTACAGGTGGCGGTGGAGGAGCTCCATGCGCTATCTCTCCTGGTGCGGGTGTGTTCCCAAATCCAGGGGGTGGAGCTTGCTGCCTCATCTGAACCATGCTTCGGCCGAGCTCGGAACTCGCGGAGTCCTTGAGCATGTGGCTTGCCTTCTTATTACCATCCCGCTTGTCGATGTAGAAGTGGATGGTGCATGGACCGACAGTTTTTCGTGTCCGAATTATCGCGATCAGCGGCGCTGCCACGACTGCGTTGGGCGTCCTCCATCGCGGAAGTTGCCTCCGCGGTATCCGCCGTTGTTGCGGTTGGCATCGTTGCGGGGATCGACGTAGCCGGCTGCGACCATGTCGGGTCCATCGCGATCGTCGTAGATGCGTGGTCTCCTCTTGTTATGGCGCTCCCGTCGTTGGTCGTAATCGTCCTCTTCCTCCTATTGTGCCCGGTGGACGGAATCTTCGCCGTCGGCCCACCTGTTGGCGATGTCCATGATGTGGTCGAGTGTCCATGGCTTGACGCACCCAAGTTCCTCCTTGAAGTCCTAGCGCTTGACGCCGTCCTTGAAGGCGTCGATGGCCCTTTCTTCGGAGATGTGCGCCGTGGAGTTTTTGGTTTTGGACCAGCGCAGTATGCACGAGCGAATGGATTCGCCCGTTCGTTGAGTACAGGCTCGCAACTCCTCGATCAAGGCGGGCCTCTTGCTGGTGCCTTTGAAGTTTCAGATGAAACTGTAAGCCGCCTCCCAGCTTGGATGGATCTCAAGATAGTTGCTAAGCGGATCCGCTGCTTTGTCATGCGGTGAAGGCATTACATGGCGGTTTCCTTGTTTCCATCGTGCAGCTTGACGGATGACAGGTGGTCGCTGAGCCACGCCTTGGGGTCCTGTGTGCCATCGAACTTCGGAGTATCCGAAGGAAGCTTGAAATTTCGCGGCATCCGTGCCCGTCGGACAGATCTTCTGAAGCACCGGGCTCCGCAGAGTTCTCCTTCGTCTTCGTCCATCTCGGATTCAGATGACCATGCGCGCTTGGCTCGCGCTTTGTCGATTTTGCACTGTTTGAGTGCGTCTCTGGCGTCGTAATCGCGGCTGCGATGACGCGAGCTCTTATGCCTTTGAGGAAGGTCATGGTCCTCTTCTTCGGACGAAGGAGTGGGGCTGCGGTCGAACCTGACCGTAGCTTTCTTTTTCGGCTCCGTAGGAGCTTCTTGATGGAGCGCGGCTCCGACGAGCCCGAGTCTGGTGAGTGCGGACTTGTGCATGGCTCTTTTCGGGTCCCCCTCCGGAGGTGGGTGGGACACGAGGTATGTGGTGGTTGCCATGATCGCAGCTTGCGACGTCTTCGGGATGATGCTGTCGTCGGCATCCATCTCCATGAAGGATGCGTGGAGGGTTCGGGTCACCTCACGACGCTCCTTGGGGTCCCCGTCCAGGAGCGGTGCTTGTTGCCGTGGTTGCCGTTCGAGCTGGAGCCGATGCCCATGGCGGAGAGCACAGCTCGTCGCGCGCTGGACTCCGAGGCTGCTTGTTTGCGTTTGTCAAGCACCTCTTGCATCTTGACCTGCTTCTTGTGCTCCTCAATCAGGAGCAAGTGGTATGCCATCAGCAGGTCCCGTGAGGCATCTGCAGGCAGGATTGTGCTGCCCGCCACGGCGGCGCGTGCCTGGGCCCATCCTTCTTTGCTAAGGCGGATGACCTGGACGACGTTGTCCCCTTCGGGTGGGGGGGGGGACTGGCTTCTGTTCCCGTTGTTTTTGTCCTGCGGGTTAGGCGGCGGGTTGGGCGCTTGCTGATCCACGTCGCTCTGGATGACTACGGCGCATTGGTAGCGCTCGTAGATTGGTCCGCTGCTGCCGCAGCTTTCGGATCCGGAACCGTAGGTCCCTTCATCCGAAGGCGGATCGCACAGATCGGAGTTGCAGCAGCTGCTGTCGTAGGACTCATCTGTTGATGATGATGTGCGTAGCACAGGGTGTGGGGCCCATGAAGCGAGCCTGATTGATGGTAGGGGCACCCGCTTTGGGAGGCGGAGGGTGCCGGTTTTCCCCACCTGGAAGCAGAAGCTCCCGAACAGGATCTCGAGTCCGTCGCCTACGGGCTCGAAGTCCTTCATGGTGGCTGGTGAGTGGGCGGTGAAGTTGAAAGCGCCGAAGAGGAGGTGGCTCTCCGTCGCCGCAGAGTTGTAGATCTCTCGGGTGGGGACCGTCACGATCGCATAATCAGCGTCCCCAGTTCCCACAGACGGCGCCAATTGACGAGGTTTAATCTCGTCAATGCCCATTGTTATGGACTTGGGTTTTGGAGAAGATGGGGATGCTAAAGATCGCGGAACGGTTAGCAAACAAGCAACACGGGACACGAGGTTTACCCAGGTTCAGACCCCCGGAGGGAAAACCCTACTCCTGCTTGTCTGCTCTTGATTACGGCGGAACCGGTGATTACAGGGGTGCGCAGATGCAATCTGGCGTGGAGGTGCGTATGCGAAAGTATGAGAGAGACAGATCTAGGTCGTGCCCACCTGGCCTTTATATAGACTTAGGCAGGTCCCAGGCACAGATCTAGTCGGTTACATGTTCTAGGGTTTACCCCTTTGAATTTCCTATCTACTCTAGTCTTGCTCTCCAAGGATCCGAAGGCGTCATGGGCCTTGGCCACCCGAAAGTCTTCATGGGCCGGCGTATATTTTCCATGGGCATTCCTTGGGCTGGACTAGGTATAATGAGGTCGTGTATCCGCGGGGTATAACCATGTCACACTGGTCACTGCCGCTGCCAGAGCTGACGGTGGTGGCGGCACCCAGTCGTCGAAGGCACAGGGAGGAGAGAGCGCGCCCTGACGGGTCTTCTCCGCGTGGAGGAGGACGTTATAGGGGCAGCACACGACGGTGGAGATGGAGGCGGCGTATGGTGATATGGAGGCTAGGTGCAGCGGATCAGCCTAGAGCAAGGCGAGAGGCCATGGAGACGCCGGGGTGAGTTCCCGGAGGCGTCGGCGCGTCGGCTGCGATGCGGAACTTGGCGTTGTGCAGCCATGGAGGAGGCCTGGCGCTATAGCGAGGTCCCAATGCTTGCTCCTGATGGTGGCGACCTACTGCAGAGGCGGTGACCTGCCACGGGGGAGAGGCACTGACGACATAGTTGGTGGTTGCGTGGCCCAGATCTAGACCCATCCAGGCCCAATCTGGGTCCGAGGGCTCTGGTGGTGCAATGCTGTTCGGAGGGACAATGGCAGCGCGACGACTCCTCGCCGGGCTGGAGGTGTAAGAAAGGAGGGGCTATAGGGAGTAAGGTTGTTCTCGGGTATGCGCGTCGCGGAGGAACCACAACACTCCGGGGATGACTATGTGGTGTTGCGGAGGCGGCGGTGTGAGCAAGGACAGTTTCCCTCTTCCGGTGAGATACAAGGGAGGTGTACAACAAACACGGACGAAAGTCTTGCCTGTCTCCGGTCGGTGTCGACGACGATGGCGCCCACGGGTGTCGTTTCCCTCCTTGGAGGCGTCACCGAGGTGTGTCGGCACTCCACTTGTTATCATCCGGTTTGGTAGTTGTACCAGGGTGAAAGCCTAGGTCCGGAGTTGGGTCGGCATGATGGCGAGCGTCCTTGACATCGTAACTCTGTTGGGAGCTTCGCGTTTGGGGGACATGGCTTGGAGGTCCTTTACGCTCCTTCGGTGTTCAGTTGTCCAAGATCGAGCTTCAAGGGCACTATGCACGCCATAGCCGGCGAGTCCAAGACGATGTCTTCTTGGGACCGACCAAGTTCCGCCATTTATCTTCTTTCGATGGTGCATCGACAAGGAGAGTTTTTCTGAAGTGTTTGTTCTTTGGAGGCTTTTGGCGCCGGTGGAGACGCAGCTTCGTTGTTCAGCTTAGGAAAGACTCTTTCTTCTTTTAGTTCTTGTGTTTGTGGTGGCAGTCTATGGACTTTCCGAAGAGGAGTATGTGATATGCTTGTTGCTCGTAGTGAGTATTAGTTTTCTTGTACTCAAAGTTCTGTCTTCTATAAAGATAAGACATGTCTTTAGCGTGCTCTAGAAAAAGATAAGATAGCAAATAAGCTATCTACATGGAAGGCCGGGATAATCAGACAAAGTGGAAGGCTCTAGTGAAGGTTAGTGACATCAACGTCTTGGTACCACATGATGGATTTGGATTAGACTATGTGGCCGATAAATGCCCTCAACAAGTTAACTCATGGTTTCTTTTCGTCCGGCATGGAGTGTGCGTGGCTTGGTCATTGTGTAGTAGCTTGGGGTAAAGTCTGCTCTTCCTTTCAGTTTAAAGGTCTTGTAGTTGAACTAAATATTCATGGGAAGCAAAGACCTCGAAAACCTTCCTTGTCAAATCTTGATCTACTGGCTTCAAATGAGGCGGTTGCTATCTTCACACCCTCGGTCACAATTGAGGTGCATGGTGGCCGTAAGATGTTCTAGCAAGATCTATGGCTCGACGATCTATGTAATTTGTGAAGCCGAAGACGCTATAATATAGAACAATCAGGAAAGGTAGACTAAACCATTCTCAGGCAAAAGATTTCTCCGGCTATCTCACAATCAGCGTGGTCGTGCAATATCTCAAGGTTTGGAGATGTATCACCGGTGCACCACCTTTTTCACTAGGTGAGGATGTTTGGAAGTAGAAGTGGACTAAATTTGACAATCACTTTTGCAGATTAATCTGGCTTTCAAAGGGTGAACTTTATGCGTCCTTAGTGTGGAATCGTTGGACGCCACTGAAGTTTAAATTTTGAATAAATACTTATAATTTAAAAATATTCAAAATTTTAAAATTTCCAGTCTTAAAAAAAAACCACATTTATTCTTTTATTTTAAAACAGAAAATAAGAAGAAAAATAGTAGTACCAGTTATGTTTGGGCCGAATTGGACGCGGGCCACGTAAGAAGTGCTGCGCGCGGGAGCTATTCCCTCCCGGAGCGGGCAGAGTATAGGGGCACACATACTCCGCACCAGGATGAGCTGTATCCTGGGTTTCCCTGCCAGGTCAGGCCGCAAGGTGGAGATCTGGCCTGCTTCCTACAGTACTACTAACAGTGTGTGCGGATTGAGCAGTTGAGCTGCGATTGCCACCAGGCCGGAAGGTCCAGATACGAAAATGGCTTTGCTTTGCTCCTCTGTCTGCTTGGCCCCATGGGCTGAGCTGCGACTGCGAGTGCCCCATGGGCCATGGTGGAAGGCTCGGTTGAGAACTTGAGATACTCTCCCAAAATCCTTTTTGCTTCCTCCTCTCACTGCTTGGCTTCTGCTATTCTCGTTGCCAAATCCCACGTTTGCCTGTGTCCGTAGCTCGACGGCGCCATTTGTGCAAACACGTTGCTCACCACTGTCATAGAACGGGACACTTCCACCGTTCCACGGCTCACCGCCGAGAAACACGTTGTGCACAGCTGTGATGGTCAAGCTACAGTAAAAAAACTGGCTTACCTTGCCTCCGAGAAACAAGGGGAAAGGAAAAGGAAAGCTGCTACAGGCCGGCAGACGCCACGGATTTTACTCCGCTGCATCTCTACGACTCTGCCGCCTCCCTCGTGGCCTCTCGTACCGGTCAAAGTCCAGAATCGCACCTTTTATCCAGGAGGAGGAGCAGAGACGTGCCGCTGCCGCAGCGGAAGGCGTTCGTCAAAGGAGCTTTTGGCAAACACAGGCGAGACGGAAGGAAGTTCCAACCGACTTCTCTGGACCTTCCGCTGCGTCGCCGAACGGAAAATCAAATTCGAATCCATCCGTCACCTCTGTTCAGCTGCGGTACACACGCAGCTACGACCAAGACCGCTTTCTCCTTCGCCTGTCGTCTTGTGCCGAGTATTCCTTGACCAGTCACGAGTGCGGTAACACGTTATTTTTTCTTTGAGAGAAGCAGCGCGCATGTTAAAAACGGGTACTATATGTCACTGCGGGCCTTTGCGTCAATCTATACGATTCGTGATGCCATTGACATAGTAGGCCTACCTACCGACTTACTTACCGAGCAGGCAAGCACACATCTTCGCTCCTCTTCCAACCGAATCTGTTCCGCGCGGCTGCAGACGACGCAACGAGGCGACGAAACTGTACACGAATGTTCACACGGCCAGTATAGCACCGGTAGAGTACAACCATTCCTATACTGTGTCCCTGCGGCCTGCAGATCGGTACACTTTTTTTTAAAGGACCATATATTAATATTTGAGGATACCAATCACATCCAACATATGTAACACGTATTGTCCTAGTGGCCGCACAGATGCACACAGAAAAAAATTACCAAAAAGAAAAGTCGTATTATAGTAACTCATTCATTGAAACAATAGTACTACCATCACCAAGATAGTACCAGAAGTCCAGCTTCTCAAAAAAGATGCCTTTAAGAAGGGAATAGTGAACAAACACCTTCATCTTTCGATCAAAGATCTAGGTTTTCACACTGAAGAAAGTCCACGCACTTAAAACAATACGTTTAACAAGGTCATTGCCAGACACAACCAATTAAGGTCAGGCCCCGAGTTTTCACCCTGAAAGATAGGACCATGAACCTCTCTTGTGCAGTAGCTCCCACTTACATTCTACTGCTCCAATTTACAAGTCACCTAGTCAATTCCTTATCACCATCCAGACTTGAACCACCATTGTCGGTCTTCAGATCAGTACAAGGTTGGAAGCAGACCGTCTACTTCCACCGTGTTATTCACTATCTCATTAAAAGCTTCTACAATCTCTAATGCATTTGTCTTTACATGTATACGGTTGTATCTAATACTCTCGGCCAAGCGAAGCTTGTGCCTTTGTTGTTGCAACATCCATAACACCTTCAACTGAGATTCTATAGGCTGCCACAAACTGACCCGAGGAATCACGAATGATACAACCTGTTGGTGTCGTCCTGGTATCCAGGTTAACATATGCATTTGAATTTATAACTTGGAAAAAATAAAAAGATGGTCTCGATCATCCAGGTTTAGCATTCCCACTTCTATTTGTTTTGGCCTTCGGACTATTTGCAACCATTGCCTTAATTGATAATGCAATTTTACTCTGTAAAGAGGCATTCACAATATGCTTCATTTCTCTCCTCCACCAAACGAAACATACCGTCGTCGCTTAAAATTTCATGCATTGGTAGTTGTTCTAGAGTTGGTATAGCTTTCGACTTACTTCAACCGTTAAGAAATATAAGATATTTTAACTTTATAAAATAAATATATCTACGCTCCTTTTAGTGTATAGGTTCACTTCAAATCTCTACGAATTTATACACTAAGATACAACTAAATACATTCAATTTATAAAACTAAAATGTCTTATAATTCTGAACGGAAGGAGTAGATCTGAGTAGGTGCTCTAGGATAGTGCAGCCATATCTGTCCACTTAAGATCCTTCACGAATCAAATCAGCTAGACCTAATGATTTCCATACTTCAACAACTAGAACGCAGTGGAACATCATGTGGGCAATATCTTCCTCACCCCATATGCATACTATGCATTGTCTGGTGCTCTCAATATGTCTGTTTGCTACTTTGTTCATACATAGAATAATACCGTGCAAAGCTCATGAATATCTTTTTATATTGTGGGAAAAATAGTTGCGAGATTTTATCTATTCATAGCCTAGTAACTACTAAGTGGTTCTGATTTAGTTTAACTTTATACTAAATCAGTGATATTTATTATACATGGAATGGAATAATATATTTGTGTAAGACTCATAGTTCGGCGATTAGATTGGGATTCCTTAGATTGGCATATATGGATACCAATATGGTAGCACGCGGGAAGAGTCAACAGCCACGCGGAGAAAGTTAACATGTGTGTGTCAACCCACCCATGCCGGCTCTGGGACCCCTATTGATGTTGAATTTGCGTATGTCGTTGTTGTTCCTCCCTATCCTTGCCTACTTGTTCTCGAGGCTGCTCGTCACCCCCTCTACTGGACTCAAGGCCGACTGGCCGCTAACGTCGGTGCACCACGAGGGAAAATATCGATTGTGAGGGGCCTTTCTATCGCCTGCTTTCTCCTTCTTCACCCCCGTCAGGCCCTGCAATCCTACACCCTTTTCATTTGTCCGTTGGCAGCTGTCGGCGCCCCACCTAGCTCTAGCCCATCGTGTCTACCACAACCCACTTAGCCGATGGAGCCACCACCGAGCTCGGCCTCCCTGCATGCCCGACCAAGCATGGCCACCTCTGACCACGTCGCCCCTCACCTCGTTGCAACTCTCGCGAGTCAAAATCGACACCACCACCCACAAGGCGTTCGTCGGATATCCTGGAATGTATGTTTAATTTTTTTGTTTGACACTAGTAAAAATGTGTACTCTATTATGTGTCGATGTGGATTTATTTGTGTAGATGAGTCGGTTTGATGCAAATCTGAGCTACTGTTCATCATCCTAGAAAGAGGATGAAGAGGATCTAGCTATTCTCATGATAATGGAGATGGAGTGAAACATGTTGCGAATATGCCCTAGAGGCAATCATGTATGATGAGATTTCCCATTGTATTCATAAAGATATTAAGTAGTCCTTGTATAAACATCTGATGTGTATCATTGAATATGGAGATGCTATTCCACTTGTCATGAGCATGGAGATGCTATTCCAACTTACATAGATTCGGCTAAAGAGTTCAGCGAGTCGGATTGACCCATATTGAGGTACAACGAACAAGTTGTCATTTGTATATCTCAATCAATGTAATCCTTAGACCTGAGGTTATTGCATAGTCCGAGTTGAAGATCACCGACTTAGGTTCTGTCAAACGTTGATCCGTAACTGGGCAGTTATAAAGGCAGGGTTCGGGTCGACTAAGAATCAAGTTGCGTGATGTGAATAACCAAGATGGGATTTTGCCCCTCTACTCGGAGAGATATTCTCTGGGCCCTCTCGTGAGATATGATTCGGAAAGCATGTCCATGCACGACTCGGTTAAGTGTTAACCGAGGCGATCGACTAAGAGTTAGTCGCGTGAATCACTTATCTTGGATCGAGAAGAGAGTCGGACTATTTAAGGGATGACAATTATTCGCCTATAGTCTGACAAGGTATATCGTGAGGCAAAAGGGACTCGGACGTAAGTCGCATTGGAAAGGCAAGTCGTCATGACTCTTTGGTACTTGGGAGTCGGCACATTCTGCTAGGAGCCGCTGCCGACTGATCGATTGAGAGTCGGACTCCAATCGTGTCCAAGTAGCCATGAGCCTGCGGGGTCACACACTTAAGAGCGGGAGCAAGTTCGGATTGGATCTGAACCTGTAATCTGGTTGGGCTGGACCTAAACCGGATTAGGACCGAGTTAGTGAGTTGGACTCACGGTGACTAGTGTTATATGGGCTTTAGTGAATGGGTCGCGCGAGCAGAGCCACGTTCACTCCCTATATATAGTGGAGCACCGTAACCCAGAAAGGTTAATCGTTGTTCGGTTAGGTCATTCCATGTGTTGGAAACCCTAGCTCCACAGCAGTTCTACCATCGATACGAACCTAGCAGTTCGCCGCCGGTGCTCCTCTTTGTACATGTGGATACCAGCAGAGGTGTTGTGCGATCAGCACCAGGACGATCGGATCGTGAGGATCGATCGCATCAATCGACGCGCTTCATCGGTAATCCGCAATCGCTGCGTAGTGGTAAACCTCGTGGCCTTCTACCTCAGCTAGATCTTGGGATCACCATGTTAGAGGAAAAGTTTTGTTTTATCTCTGCGTGGCACAACAGTGGTATCAGAGCGATAGCTTCTGGTTTTAGGCTCGAGATCTCGCATATGTGATATGCGGTTGGCTGTAGATGAGATCTATGTGCTGTTTGGTGGTCGATCTATGAGATAGATCGGTTTTGTACCCCTACCGGTCGGCTTCCGCCATCGGGGTAGACGGTGACACGTAAATCCAGAGGCGGTGATCGAAGATCAAAAAGTTTGATCGAATCGGAACAATGGTCGGAATCCATGTCCGGATCATAGATAAGATCTGCGTTTTCGGAAATTTTTTGTCCGGATCCATGTCCGGACCGCCGGCTTCGCCCTGTCATAGCGCCTTAGATGTCGTTGCGAGTTTCACAACGCTAGTAGATATTGTATCTATGCATAACTTTTTTTTGCAGGAAGTTGTGAATGGTATGGTTCATGTGCATGTGATGTATGTGTGTAATCCATACGTGATCTGCGAATCACGGTTTTTGTCAGCCGGCTGGAACCTAGGTGTTGTCATTTTATTGTATAATAACCTGCGTGTCGGATTCTCCATGTAATTTACTTTACTAAGCTAGTGTAGCTGTTTGGAGAACCCGGAAGACATGCAAGGCGTTGTACATGTCGGCGACATGGAGTAAGATGGCAAGTGACAAGAGTTGGCACGAGTCGGATTACAGGCTTTGTGGAGATGGAGATCGCCATGAAGAGAGCCATACCATTTCACATTATAATTGCTCTATTTTGTGTTATTGTAATGTCTCTGTTTTACCTCTATTAGATAGTTGGTAAAATCTAATCCCTCAAAGAAGGTCTAGTCGGTTTTGCCGCCAGTGTTTGCACCATCACAAGTCAGACATTTTTGGTAGTGGGCTCATAAAATTGAGGTGTTGCCAATTCTTTCCGACTAGGTGGGTTCGAGTCGGACTCTTACTGCGGAAACACTCGGTAAGCTAGACGGGTCTATCACAACGGTTGTGGGGCTCGGGGAAAGGTCGGATGGGAGCCGGGGCATGTGATGCCACCCGTCCAACAGGAGTCGCATGAGATGCGATTGACAAGGAGTTGTCTACCTAGATCACTTGGCGGCTAGCGGTGATGCTAAAGCTCACTAGCCGACTTGCTTATTTAGGATCCTGAATCACTAAGCAACCATCGGAGGGGTGTTGGTTCTAGTGGGAGCATAAAATATTAAAATGTTTAATATGCTTGCTCTTTTATGAATACATGTCTTAAGTGTTTTGCATATTTTCTGTTGTAGATCATGGCACCAAGTAGCAGTCACTCTCAGATATCCGGTTTTGCGTTGAGAACTATCCTTGAGAAAGATAAACTAAACGACACTAATTTTACCAACTGGTATCGAAATCTGAGAATTGTTCTCAAACAAGAAAAGAAGGACCATGTCCTAGACAACCCACTTATAGATGAGCCGAATGAGAATGCGATCGTCAGACCACCAATGCCTACCGTCGGGCTAAGGATGAGTCCACGTATATTAGCTATCTTATGCTTGCTCACATGGAACCGGACTTGCAAAAGTAGTTCGAGCATGTTGAGGCCTACGATATGATCGAAAGCCTCAAAAGTATGTTCGTGCTCGTAAGACCGAGAGGTATCAAGTCTCTCGGGCTTTGCCGAGTTGCAAGCTTAAGGATGGTGATTCACCGAGCCCGCATGTGATCAAAATGGTTGGTTACGTGCGGTCTCGGAGAGGCTTGGCTACCCCATAAGCGAAGAGTTCGCTACAGATATAATTCTGAACTCTCTTCCTAGTGCATATGGGCAGTTCATTTCGAACTACCACATGCATGGTATGGATAAGAAGCTCACTGAATTACATGGGATGCTCAAGCAGGCAGAGGAGGATCTCAAGAAGGGCGCCAGTCAAGTGTTGATGGTGCAGAATAAGGCTAAGTTCAAGAAGATTTCTTGGACTAAGAAGAAGGCTAATTCAGGAGAAAAGCAGGCTCAGGACCCGGTCCCAAGCGCTTTCTCAGGGACTAAACCATCTCCTTCAGCCGGATCCACTTGCTTCTAGTGCAAGGCGGATGGCCACTAGAAGAGGAACTGCAGCAAGTACTTGGCCGACAAAGCCAAGAGTGGAGGTATGACTTCCGACTCAGGTACACTTGTTAGCAATGTTATAGACATATATCTTGCTGATGCACCTAATAGTTCTTGGGTATATGATACCAGATCAGTTATTCACATCTGCAACTCGTTGTAGGGACTGGTAAGAACTAGGAGTGTAGCAAGAGGCGAGGTTGATATTCGAGTAGGCAACAAAGCAAGAGTTGCTGCGTTGGAAGTCGGCACGATGCAGCTTCATTTACCTTCCGGATTCATTATGGAACTGAATAATTGTTATTATGTTCCAAAGGTTGATCGAAACATTATTTACGCTTCATATTTGATGAGGCAAGGCTATGAGTCGAATATCAAGAATAATGGTTGTTCTTTGTATTTGAATAATATGTTTCACGCTTTGCACCCGGGCAGACGTTATTTATTTTGAATCTTGATGGTGAGTCGGTTTATAACATAAATGGTAAAAGGTTGAAACCAAATGATCTGAATATGACTTACTTTTGGCATTGTCGGCTTGGTCATATAAGTTGGAAACGCATGAAGAAGCTCCATGATGATGGACTCCTATCTTCGTTCGACTTGGAGTCGTTCGAGACATGCGAATCTTGCCTACTCGGTAAAATGACCAAGACACCTTTTGCAAAGAGTTGCGAAAGGGCGTCCGACTTGTTGGGACTAGTACATAGTGACGTATGTGGACCAATGAGCACGACAGCCAGGGGTGGTTATGAGTACTTCATTACCTTCACTGATGATTTGAGTAGGTATGGATATATCTACTTGATAAAACATAAGTCGGAAGTCTTTGAAAAGTTCAAACAATTCCAGAATGAAGCACAGAATTAATTCGACAAGAAAATAAAGTTTCTTAGGTCGGACCGAGGAGGCGAGTACATGAGCCATGAGTTTGATGACCATCTGAAAAGTTGTGAAATAGTTCCTCAACTTACTCCGCCAGGAACGCCACAAAGGAATGGTGTTTCGGAAAGGCGGAATCGGACCTTGTTGGACATGGTACGATCAATGATGAGTCGAACAGATCTGCCTTTATCATTTTGGGGTTATTGTCTAGAAACAGCGGCGTTCACACTAAACAGAGTACCATCAAAATTGGTAGAGAAGACACCGCATGAGATGTGGACAGGCAAAAGGCCGAGTTTGTCTTTTCTTAAGATTTGGGGTTGTGAAGTATTTGTCAAGCAACTTTAGTCGGACAAGCTTACAGCCAAGTCGGATAAGTGTATTTTTGTGGGGTATCCGATGGAAACCTTGGGTTACTACTTCTACTACCGAGAAGAGGGCAAAGTGTTTGTCGCTCAGAACGGTGTCTTCCTTGTCCGGCAAATTATTCGGAAGTGATGGTGGAATCTGATTCCGAGTCCAGGGCCGGCTCTATATTTTTCAGGGCCCTAGGCAAAGTCGACGTTATGGTCCCTTAAGGCTAATGTATATATAGATATATTAAAAAAATTATCATATATATATCTACTGGCACTTTTAAAATAAAATTAACATCCAACCACACATTTTAGTCTCAAAATATAATAAATAGTATTTGTTGCTGGTTTGATTACCTCAAAAGAAATAATTACAATGATAATAAGTCAGGAGTGAGGATCAGAGCTTGCCGCTGGTGAATTGGTGATTCCCGATAGACGGTAGATGACCTGCGAATATGCGATCATCGATCGAGTCAGGGAGGCAGGGCCCTAGAGATCGAGGCGTGGAGTCCGGCCGATTTTCGAAGAGTCGAGGAGAAGAGAAGACAAGGGAGATCACAAGTTCGCGACGCATTGTAACCCATGCGGCCAGCGTCGTAACGCGTTGTAACTCGTAAGCCTAGTGCCTCGTGTCGTAGTGAGCCTTTTTGATTTCCTGCTCGACGCGTTGTGTCTGATTTCCAGGGCCTACTCGTTTCTCGTGGGCAGCAGATGTATACCCGTATATATATACTTCTTCCGTTCGCAAATAAGTGTATGTCTAGCGTTTAGCCAAGTTAAAGTTTATTAAATTTGACCAATTTTATAGATAAATATAGCAACATATATTACTCCCTCCGACCCATATTAGTTGACTCAACTTTGTCTAAATTTGAATGAATCTAGACACTATTTAGTATATAGGTTCTTCCAAATTTTAATAAATCCAAGTCAACTAATATGGATCGGAGGGAGTACATCAAATTAACATATCATGAAACTAAATTTTAAAACACATCTAATGGTAATAATTTAGAGTCATAAGTATCACTATATTTTTTATAAAAATTAAACGTTGTTAACTTTGACTTAGAACAAGATTAGAAGTACATTTATTGTATACAAAGAAAGTACATGAGTATAAATTTTGGGGGCCCCTCCGGCCGTGGGCCCCTGGCCGATGCCATGGTGGCGACCCCTCAGCGCCGGCCCTGTCTGAGTCATGGCTTGGAGCCATGAGATCCGAGATAAAGTCCATGGATGAAAATCAAGTTTAGAACTTGTTTGATCTGCCAGACAGTGCAAGACCCATCGAGTGCAAATGGGTCTTTAAGAAGAAAACTGATATGGATGGAAATGTTTCCGTCTATAAAGCACGCCTTGTCGCAAAGGGGTTCCGACAAATTCAAGGAGTTGATTACGACGAGACTTTCTTGCCCGTAGCGATGCTTAAATCAGTTTGGATCATGTTAGCTATAGCGGCCTATTTCGACTACGAGATATGGCAGATGGATGTCAAAACGGCTTTCCTTAATGGAAATTTAACCGAGGACGTGTATATGATACAGCCCGAGGGTTTTGTCGATCCGGCTAATGCTGACAAGGTGTGCAAACTTCAGAAATCCATTTATGGGTTGAAGCAAGCATCTCGGAGTTGGAATATTCTCTTTGATGAGGTAGTCAAATCGTTTGGCTTCATCAAGAGTGATCATGATTCTTGTTTGTACAAGAAGTTTAGTGGGAATAAAGTAAATTTTCTAATCTTATATGTGGATGACATATTACTGATTGGAAATGATGTCCAGATGTTGTAAGAGACCAAGGAATTGTTGGAAAGGAGTTTCTCAATGAAAGACTTGGGTGAGGCAACATACATCCTCGGAATCCAGATCTATAGAGATAGATCAAGGAGGCTCATTGGATTGAGCCAGAGTACTTATTTGTACAAAGTGTTGAAGAAGTTCAACATGGAATCGTCTAAGAAGGGGTTCTTACCGATGTCCCATGGTGTAAAACTTAGCAAGACTCAGTGTCCTTCGACAACTGATGAGCGAAGTCGGATGAGTGCGATTCCATATGCTTAGATGGATCCATCATGTACGCCATGATTTGTACTAGGCGGATGTTTCCTATGCTCTAAGTGTTGTGAGAGATACCAGTGATCTGGAGAGATCCATCGGGCGCTAAAAATATCCTAAAGTACTTGAGAAGGACTAAGGATATGTTCTTGGTTTATGGTGGTGAAGATGAACTCGGTGTAAAGGGTTACACGGATGCGAGTTATCTTACCGACTCGATGATTCTCGCCGCAATCCGGATCGTGTTTATTATAAGCGGAGGTGTTGTGAGTGGAAGAGTTCCAAGCAAGAGGCGTATGCGTCTATAACAGAGGTCGAGTATATTGCCGGAGGCAGCAAAGGAAGCTGTTTGGATGAGGAATTTCCTCATGGATCTTGGTGTGGTTCGGGCTCGTCAATCCGTTAGGCGTGTATTGTGACAACAATGGTGCTATTGCACAAGCCAAGGAACCTAGACGGCACGAAGAACAAGCACATACTCATGCGGTACCACGATTCGCCATTCGTGGATCGTGGTGATATCAAGTTATGCAAGGTACACACGGATGCAAATATTGCGGATCCGTTGACAAAGCCGTTACCACAGCCGAAGCATGAGGCACACCTGATAGCCATGGGCACTAGATGCTTAGACATGTGATGTCGGAAGATTGACTCTAGTGCAAGTGGGAGACTGTTGGGAATATGCCCTAGAGGCAATCATGTATGATGAGATTTCCCATTGTATTCATAAAGATATTAAGTAGTCCTTGTATAAACATCTGATGTGTATCATTGAATATGTGATTCGGTTGTGAAACTATGCATTCATGTTGTTTATACTAAATATCCTTGGTCATCGAAGTTGTGCTGGACACACAACTTAGACCAATGTGAAAGTTGGCTTGATGACTCGGTTCCATTTGTCATGAGCATGGAGATGCTATTTCAACTTACACAGATTCGGCTAAAGAGTTTAGTGAGTCGGATTGACCCATATTAAGGTACAACGAACAAGTTGTCATTTGTATATCTCAATCAATGTAATCCTTAGACCTGAGGTTATTGCATAGTCCGAGTTGAGGATCACCGACTTAGGTTACACAACGCTGATCCGTGAATGGCGCTTATAAAGGTGGTTCGCATCGAGAATCAAGCTGCGTGATGTGAATAACCAAGATGGGATTTTGCCCCTCCACTCGGAGAGATATTCTCTAGGCCCTCTCGTGAGATATGATTCGGAAAGCATGGCCATGCACGACTCGGTTAAGTGTTAACCGAGGCGATCGACTAAGAGTTAGTCGCGTGAATCACTTATCTTGGATCGAGAAGAGAGTCAAAATATTTAAGGGATGACAATTATTCGCCTATAGTCTGACAAGGTATATCGTGAGGCAAAAGGGACTCGGACGTAAGTCGCATTGGAAAGGCAAGTCGTCATGACTCTTTGCTACTTGGGAGTCGGCACGTTCTGCTAGGAGCCGCTGCCGACTGATCGATTGAGAGTCGGACTCCAATCGTGTCCAAGTAGCCATGAGCCTGCGGGGTCACACACTTAAGAACGGGAGCAAGTTCGGATTGGATCTGAACCTGTAATATGGTTGGGTTGGACCTAAACCGGATTAGGAATGAGTTAGTGAGTTGGACTCACGGTGACTAGTGTTATATGGGATATTGTGAATGGGTCGCGCGAGCAGAGCTCACGTTCGCTCCCTATATATAGTGGAGCACCGTAACCCAGAAAGGTTAATCGTTGTTCGGTTAAGTCATTCCATGTGTTGGAAACCCTAGATCCACAGCAGTCCTACCCGATCGTCTGAACCTAGCATTCGCCGGTGCTCCTCCTTGTACGTGTGGATACCAGCAGAGGTGTTGTGCGATCAGCACCAGGACGATCGGATCGTGAGGACTGCACTGCATCAACTGACGCGCTTCATCAGTAATCCGCAACTACGCGTCTAGTGATAAACCTCGTGGCCTTCTACCTTAGCTAGATCTTGGGATCACCACGTTAGAGGAAAAGTTTTGTTTTATCTCTGCGTGGCACAACAAAACAAGCGACCCAAATCATGGAGGTTCGTGCGTCGAACAACAAGTAATTCGTAGCAGAAGTCAAGGAGGCCACCAATGACTTATGTTGGAAAATTTTGGAGTGTCGTACAAGACCGGTGTATCGAGAGTGATACTTTTGCTGACAGTTGTGGATGGGTAATTATTTGTTCCAACATATTTGCGAGGTGGTTGCACAATATGACAACTTCCTGGTCTCCTATATCTATTATTGATGTATGGAATCCCTGCCAATTTGGTACATGACCATTTTGCGATGGGTGAGAGCACAACTTACTACTTGAGGCGCTTTGCAAAAGCAATTAAGTGCTTCGGGATATAGTACTTAGAGCATCCAATGCTCAAGACACCGAGAGGCTTTTTGGTAATGGAATCTGCATATGAGTTTCTAGGTATGCTTAACTTAGTTGATTTCATGCACAAGAGGTGGAAGAATTATCCAGCTACATGACATGGAAAAATGACCACATCAAGGATGAATATTAATTCATCCTTGATGTCATTGTAGACCAGGAACCATGGCATGCCTATTTATAAGATGGAGAAGCACACAAAGGGATAATACCTTTTAGATGGGATATACCCGCGATGTGCAACATTTGTCAAGCCAATTCCTACCCCAAGGTAACAGACAATCTTGTCTTCATAATGCTCAATTACCTCATAGGAAGGATATGGAGATGGAATTTGGGAATTCGCGCAAGCTCGAGTTGATATTTTGCATGGTTGGCTCAATCTTGGGACAAAAACGCTTTGTAAGATCGTGACAAATTGTGTGATATTGCATAGCATGGTCATCCAGAATGAGTTCCCAAGATTTTGATCAGCACTATGACTTTCATGGAAACGATGGTGAATCCTCGCATGTAGGACTGCTTGAAGAACTTCCTTTAAATTCTGCATGGAATAGATGTGTACAGACTCATCGACAATCTAAAGATTTCGTTCAAAAGTGGTGAAAAGTAATGGAGAAAAAAACTATCGAGTTTCCATTTTGGTTGCCATGTTCCGTATTTCGGTTTCGATAACCTTTGTGATTTGATGCATTAGAGTTGCGTTTGAACGATGAACCTCGTGTTGTGATATTATGTAATCCCATCGATTCATAGTAAGTGCTGTTAATTTAATACTAACTTGTATTAAATCATCGACACTTATTATGAATGGACGAGAGTATTATTTACTTCTTATTTATTGAGATTTTATTTGGCTTAATTTAAATTGTTATTCGATTTACATATACGCAAATAGAAACAGAAGCACAAATAGGCAACCATAGTTTTTGGGTACCCAAAACGTGGATAAGCTCTTGCAAAAGAAAATTTCCACATACACTTATTTTCTCTCTTCTATACTCACAACAATTTTTTAGGGTAATACTCATAACCATTTTAGCTACCCAAAATGTTCGTAAGCTCTTTGCTCTAAGAATAGACTAGTAACACGTGTGACCGATTACTACCGGCCACCTATATCAGCGAGGGAACAAAAATCTCCGCAGCAGAAACGCTTTCCGATCGATGGCTCCAAAATATCGTCTCGACCGATACGAGTCATGCCGTGGAAGCGAACAGGTAGACCAAATCCTCAGGAACCGTTTTCGAACGGAAAAAATCTCTAGAAACCACGAAAACGAGCCAACCGACAGCAACAGTTTTCGAAAAGGTAATTTGCTCCAGCAGCTTACTAATCCGGTTTCGATCGTCCCGTTATCTATTCCGATTTGATCGGACGGCTGCGGGACGCGGAGCGAAAGTCCTGGTTCTGCGATCCGCCTCGTGGAGGTGGGCCCGGCGGCACCGGAAACGTGTCCCACTCTCCGAGATTCCTCCGTCTCGCCTTGAACCTTCCAGAATAAGCCATCCCCCGACAAACCTCCAAAAAAATCCTTCCGAAACTTCTCGCGGTTTCGGAGACCCCACCCACCGTCCGGCTTACCCACTCGCCAGCCGTCCGATCCAGCCCGAACAGCCCCATCCCAAGGTCCACCACCCCGCACCGCGCGCGGCGTGACTTGGCGTCCTCGGCACGAGTGGCGCGCGGGCGGGTCGCCCTCGGGTTTATAGCTACCTCCTTCTCCCTCCGCAACCGTCTCCTACGCCTGCGCTTCTTCGTCTCGTCTCCTCGCGTTCCGTACATCTGCTGCCTGCCTTGGTTTCCTTGGTTGGTGGGCTGTTCTCTCCACGCTACGCAACCGGAACCTTCCGGAAGGTTGGGTACGCGTTCCTTCTTCCTTGCATTCTCGCCGACGTCGTCGTCGTCGGCGGCGGCACAGATCTGCCATGGGAGAGCAGGCCGCGGCTGCTTCATCCGGCGAGACACCTCCTCCTCCTCCGGCGGCGGCGGCGGCGGAGATGGGGGCGGGGGCGGGGCAGAGGATGCTGCCGACGCCGTTCCTCAACAAGACGTACCAGCTGGTGGACGACCCGGCGGTCGACGACGTCATCTCCTGGAACGACGACGGGTCCACCTTCATCGTGTGGCGCCCCGCCGAGTTCGCGCGCGACCTCCTCCCCAAGTACTTCAAGCACAACAACTTCTCCAGCTTTGTGCGCCAGCTCAACACATACGTAAGTGGGTGCTCTTCTTCATTTTCCGTTTAATTAGTTTGATCCGGGATAGATTTCTGCGCCGGAATGTCGAGGTGCTGATGCGCGGTACGTGACGGTGTGCGCGTGCAGGGATTTAGGAAGGTCATGCCGGACAGGTGGGAGTTCGCCAACGATTGCTTCCGGCGAGGGGAAAAACGGCTGCTTGTCGACATACACCGGCGGAAGGTGACGCCGGCGGCAGCGGCGACCGCGGCGGTCACGATGGCTGCGGCCGCCGCGATCCCGATGGCGCTGCCCGTGCCGGTCGCGAAGCGGCAGGGCTCGCCGGTGCTCTCCGGCGAGGAGCAGGTGATGTCGTCGAGCTCGTCCCCCGAGCGCCCCTTTCTGCACCAGCACACGCCGTCCTACTCCGGCTCTGGCGGCTTTGCCTCCGGCGGCGATCTGGGGGATGAGAACGAGCGGCTGCGGCGTGAGAACTCACGGCTAACGCGGGAGCTCGGCCAGATGAAGAAGCTCTGCAACAACATCTTCGTCCTCATGTCAAAGTACACCGACACGCAGCAGCTCGAAGCCGCCAACGCGGCATCAGCTGCCGCCTCCGGCGAGACGACGGAGGCCACGCAGCTCCCATCTCCGTCCGTTCTCGAACTCCTGCCTTCCTGTCCGAGTGCCGCCGAGACCGGTGGAGAGGACGAGGAAGAGGATAAGATGAGCGCGAGGCTCTTCGGCGTCTGCATCGGGCGGAAGCGATTGCGCCACGACGGCGAGGACACCGCGAGCCGGGGAGCGGCGGAGGTGAAGCCGGAGCCGATGGACGCGCAGTATCCGTCCCCGATGGACGGTTACGCGGGGGAGGCGCAAGACTGGCCCATCTACCGGCCCAGACCCGTGTATCACCCGCTCCGCGCCTGCAGCGGGTCAAACCTCACCGGGATTTAACTCCAGGTAGCTGGGCCCAGGGTCGTACCGTAATTTAATCAATGATTAGTCTACTAATCCAGTACTACTATCATCAGTTTCCAAAAATTATTAAATCGCATGTACGTAGAGTAGTAGAAATATAGGAAGGTTGTACTGTGAGATTCCAGTTTCTTCGTAAGTCTCTTGGGAGTGTTTTATCTCCTCGAAGTTATCCTTTTTGTACATAAAAAACACAAGGCAACAAAATCAGAGCAGTGGTCACAAGTCTACTGATGTCATGAAATCATAGGACATTCTGTTCACTCAGCGTAGGATTACTCGTTCTTGCGTATTTGCATTTTGTTTGCGTGAACAGCTGTGCCAACAACCTATCCGTATTGCACGAATTTTCCAGTTTCTTCGTAAGTCTCTCGGGAGTGTTTTATCTCCTCGAAGTTATCCTTGTACTATATTAAAAAAACACGAGGCAACAAAATCAGAGCAAGTCACAATTTTTGTTAATGGTTATATGTGTCTCATTTATAGCATAAATGCCATAGTATTAAGGCGTGTAGACACTAATCTGACAAACTAAAAAAACAGCAGAACGAAAAGCTTTGCGCAAAGGACCGTGAGAAGAAATTTACAATCCAGACCAAAAAATCATAAAGACCCTGTGAGCTTGTCATATACAACGGACAACAGTAGCCACTAAACTAATCATCTTCTCACGTGAGCTTGATACGCCTCCATAGCTGATATACACCTTTGCTGACCTTCAAGGTGGCTTATTCAAAGTGAAACTATTGTCCTTGAATGAATTAGACTCGGACAACACCCCGAGCACACCATCGAACTTCAGATTTAGCACCCCAACACGACTAAGACGTTGGAAGAGGAAACCATACCCGCCGTCCACGAACCACGACCCAACATGCGATCTACCATCTTCCAGATGCCATCAATGCAGACCATAATCCGCATCCCGAGGACACACATCCATCACAAGAATGTCACCATCGTCGCACTATCCTTGCTGAGTGGTCTTTGAATCCATTGGGGAAGGATCAGAAGAAAAATTATTCAGAGCCGTCATTGCCGCCCCCGAACCAAGACGATGAACAGGCTAAAACGGTTCTACTTTAGCTAAAAACTATTCACACGCATGGATCTGGCTAGGGGTGTAAACGGATCGGATCCGATATTGCTATTACCATATCCTTTACCATATTTTTTTGCTGATTCAGATCAGAGCGGATAATAGCCGGATGCGGATTCGAATGCGGATTATATCGGATTGCGGATATGGAGCGGATTCGGAGCGGACTCAGATCGGAAAAGGATAATTGAATAAATACAGATAGAAAAATAAAAAATATTTACTTTATGCAAAAAAAATGACAAGAAAGTGTGCAAGACTAGATATCAGCAGTATAAAATTGCAAAATTGGTAATAGCATAGTATAACATGCATATGTAGCATGTTAGATTGTCTAGATATTATGGTTATGCTAAATATATCGGATATCCTATTTGAATACCTCGGATAATCCGCATAAAATGTCGGATTATCCTTATCCGTCGGATATTATCAATACTATATCCGCTACCACATTCGTCGGATATCCGCTCGAAAAATATCCGCATCCGCATCCATATCCGCCGGATATCTAAAAAGGCACACCATATCCTCAAAAACGGACGCAGATGCGGATTCGGAGCGGAAATTATCCGTACTATTTACATCCCTAGATCTGGCGACCCCCTTATCATTGATGACCTAGGTCGTCGGCGTCGGAGGCCGGCGTCGGAAGGCTTGTGTCCTAGGACAAGATCTCTTTTTCTCCCTGGAAGTAGCCACAACTCACAAGTCCATTGATGTCATGAAATCATAAGACATTCTGGTCACCGAGCATCGGTCCACGTGTTCTTGTGTATTTGCATTTTGTTTGCTTATTGCATGAGGGTTCTTGCGCAGTGTCATTACTTAATGCTACGACAACGGAATTGTGAAACTTTCAGCTGAAAAGTCAAATTCAACAGCTCCTTCGAGAAAAAGGTGGCTAACTTAAACTAGGCCGGAAATTTGTCTCTTCTATTCATCAATATTAGCACTAGATTAAAATTAGTACTCTCCATTCATAAATAAGTGATTTGGTTTATCTAAATTCGCATGTCTCTAACATGTTTTAGAAGCCTAGTCACTTATAGAGAAAGTACTAAATGTTTTAACTTCATCGGATGACTAGATTAAATTAGTACTAAATGATTTAACTCTATCAGAAGAACATCAAACTGCATACACCCACGTCTTCCTCCTCTTTCTCCAACTAGCTCCTTTCCAATTTTCCATAGCTTGGCTTGGCTAACCAGCCTTCTCCACTAGAGGAGTTGGAGCTTAGAACTCGAGATTCTCGAATAAGCAGCTCAAAGATAAAGGAAGGCTGGAGGGACTGAGTTCGAGCACACAAAATCTAGGAACTTCGTGGGCTCCAGCAAACTAGTTCCATCGGTGCCTCCATTGTTGATTGTGGAGTTTAGTGGTTTGGGGATTTTATTTATGTTGTGAAGGGTGTTTTGACGTGTGCAATTGTGTATAATTTTTGTTGTATAACCACGATTAACATGTTGAAAAGATCATGAGTCCATGCAAAGGAATCTCTCATGTTGTAAGTGTGTTCTCGTTATCGTTTGTATTGGACAAATATGTTGCATATGTTTGGGTTTCATGTTGGATGTGTCACGATGCAATTTTCAACATTTTGTTGCAACCAACAAAATTTTCTTGCACACACAAGAGTTTTACTTTCACATGCATAGTTCATTCTTGCGGTGAATTTGGATGATTTTCTTTAGCTAACAGGGGTATTTGTTTCTCCTATATTGCAAGCAAACAAAAAAGATGTTTCTATGTGATGACCCACAAGTATAGGGGGTGTATCGTAGTAGTTTCGATAAATAGGAGTGTCGATTCCGTCGAGGAACAGAAGGTGTTGACTAGTGGTTTGGAGCAGGAATTCTCTGTAAATACTTAGCAAACGGATTTTTTAGGGTTTTTTGATAATGCAAAAAAATAAAGTGCAAGTAAATAAAGACAACAAATAATTACAGCAAGTGGTCCAATCCTTTCTTAGCAAATAACAAGCCGGTTGTATTACTTATGAGGACCAAACGTTCTCGAGGACACATGGGAATACTGTCAAGTTCTTTCGCTTCATATAGTTGATTAATCTTCTTTGGTTGGACAAGTGTTGTGTGGGTGAACCTATGCTAATGTACCGACCTTACTTGGACTAATACATACTTGTGATTATACCCCTTGCAAGCATCCGCAACTACAAGAAAGTAATTAAGATAAAAACCTAACCACAACATTAAACTCTGAGATCCTACACTCCCTTGTGCAAAGCTTTCCTAATGGGGGTTCAGGTTTCTGTCACTCCGGCAACCCCACAATTAGTAGCCAAGTACACAATGCATTCCTCTAGGCCCATAAATTGTGAAGTATCATGTAGTCGACGTTCACATGACACCACTAGAAGAATGGCACTACAACTTAAATATCAAACCATTGAATATACCTCAACACAATTCCACTACTAACAACATGACTTCTCTCATGTCCTCAAGAACTAAACGAACTACTCACGAGACATCATATGGATCAAGATCAGAGATGATATAATGATGGATAATAATCTGAACATAAACAATAATTCAAAGGTTCCACTCACAAGCATCAACTACAAAAATAATCAACACTTGGAAAGGATCCCCTAAGAACTATGCAAGATTCAACCCAATTATTACAGCGGGATGGAATGGTGATGATGGTGCTGGTGGATATGACGGTGAGGATGATGATGATCCCGATGAAGTATAGCTTGATGACGGTCTTGATGGCGACGATCTCCCCTCTCCAGGAAGGAATTTCTTCGGCAGAAATCTGTTTGCCGGAGAGCTCTTTCTCTCTCTGTAGTTTCCGCCCCGCAGAGGCGGCGGAATCTTTCTATGGTCGCCCCCCTCGTATTAGGGTTTTGAGAAGATATAGCCGAAAGGGCGAAACAGGAGGTGGGCCAGGGTGCCACACCCCCTAGTAGCGCGGCCTAGGGTGGCCCGCGCAGGGGGTGTGGGCCCCCTGTGGCCCATCTCATACTGCCCTTCTGGCTTCCTTCGTCTTTTGGAAAAATAGGATTTTCCGTGTATTTTCTAGAATTTTCTGATCTTCACGAATATTGCATCTAAACACCGCTTTTTCCATCAGAATCCTGACTCCGGCAGTTCATCCTCCAAAAGTCATCCAACATGTAAAAATAGATGAAACAACATAAGTATCACCTCTTAATAAGAAATATATCAATGAATAACAATAAATTATGGTATAGAATAGTGATGCAAAATTTACGTATCAACTCCCCCCAAGCTTAGCCCTCGCTTGTCCCCAAGCGAAAACTGAGCTCACTAAACATGCCCACAGATTTATGGAGTGAAGTGTCGATAAAAAAAATACGGACAAAAAGCATCACACTTACCAATACACAACTCATAATAGAAAGCAACTCACCATTATATAACTTAACTTGCAACGGGTATGGGAGTCATAATAAATATGCATAAAGACAAATCATAATTGGTAATGGCAAACTTTGTTCCTGGTCAGAGAACAGCTGACGAATCATACTTGGTTTTCAAGCAAAGCTTTTGTAATGAAGTTTATAACAGGAGTCCTTTTGCTCAAAAATAAAAGGCTTTTCACAATGATAGCTTTCAAAGTAATATTCATTCAGATAAGAGTTTTGTGCAAACAAAGAAGATTAGGAACATGATTGAATAAATCATCATATGAATGATTGAAACACAACAACTCAGATGCTTGCTGGAGATAGAAATGAATAGGTTTACTGACTCAACTAAGAAGTAAAAGATAGGCCCTTCACAGAGGGAAGTAGGGATTTCAAGTTTCATAAAGAGATTTCAAAATATTATGGTACTTACTAGATTTGAGCTCTCATTGCCCCTATCATAAGCATCTTGAGGTGATTAAGGTTAAAGTGAACAAATATGGAGTATATGCTTAACAAAGTATAATTTGGCAATCTCATGTCCCTTGAGTACGAGGGCCGTTCCTCATGCTACTCAACTTTAGTTACCGATACTTTCTTGTCATTGTAAGTGTATGTGTATCATAAAGAACCACCAATGGGGTACCCCTTGCCCCATGATACAGGAGCTATCCCATATCAAAATGACAAGGGAATAGACGGTGAGCATCTCATCGATCTTTTTATTTGCTATTTGCATAGGTTTTTATTGAGGATGCTTCACATATTGCTCATTATGGTTATGCTGCAAGTTTCCACCATGATTAGGCATGGCTTAGGATAGCGGCCCAGGCGTTTCTCTAACACATATACATAACTCAATGGACTTACAAGCTCCCCTTTTATTTCACATCGCCAACTTCCATAAACAAAAGATCATTATATCAACGGGGTAGATATTTATAGGTGTTGAAAGCGTTCCCCGTGATAGCACAGTTCTGCTAATTCCCAACTTATAAGTGCAAGCATATACAACTTAGATGACACAATGGTTCAAGTTTATTAAGGGAAGAAAAATAAGGTGTGCCATCAAGTTCGTGAGAGCTTTACTAACTAGTTTTCACATATCAAAAGATTTTTTAATTTGAAAGGTAGATGAAACTCGAGAATTTACTTGGAATAGAAATAATGCTAATAGGTAGATATGGTGGACACAAATGGCATAGGTTTAAGTTTAAAGGATTGGATGCACGAGAAGCATTCCCTCTCAGTACATGTTTTTAGCTAGCAAGGCTGGGCAGCAAGCAAGAGAGTTGAAGGAAACAAGCAAACATACAAGTGATAAAAACAAACATGCAATCTTCCTTGAAAAACACAAAAGATCTTAACTAAAGAATACTAAGCTTATGAGCCAATCAAGAAAGAAAGAAAATGATATAAAATACCTGTAATTGCTTTTCTCTTTTCCTTTCAAACCTCAAAAAGTGTTGCTACTAACCAGAGCTCGGTTTACCAAAACCAATTTAGATTTACTTGATGCTCCCAAAGTGATACCGATACTAATCAAAAAGATAAATCATATAATAGATATTGCAAACTAAAATAAGATGTGCAAAAAGTAAATGAAAAAACTTCTCATTAATATTCCATAAAGGCACTAACACCAAGGGATACATATATAACCAACTAGAGGAGAGATACTTCCACAATGTAAACCATCCTATATGATAACTTCTCTATTCAAGATATGACTCTACTAAAAAGGTAAAAAGATGAAAGATAATGATGTGATACCGCGGCACTCCCCCAAGCTTGGAATAAACCAAGGGGATGCCAAAACATGATGATGAATTACTCCTTCAGTGGTGGTGGTGTTCCCTCATCATCGTCAGACTTACAAGGTAAATGCTACCCATCCACAAAGGATGTATTGGTTTCCAACATCCTGAAACTAGCAGCAGAGCTTATGCGTTTAAACCTAGCCTCATACTCATAGTTTTGATTTTGCATGTTGTAGAGCTGTTCTTGTAATTGGTTGGTGGTCTGATGGAGTGAGAGGATATCATCTCGAAGCTTGGCAGTCTCCTTCTTGTGCTCGGCGACAAGTTCTGAACTTATCTTATGGATAACATCCACTTCCCGTTCCGCCATCTTCTTGTACCTAAAAACTTCTTGCTCCAAAGCTTCCATCCTATCCTCCAAACTGCCTTCTCCTTTAGGGCCCTGAACCTCCTTTATCTGTACCTTCCCGTCCTTGAGTAGCTACTCCTTGGGATGAATCTTCAACTCATACATGTATGGGTTGATGATGTCCACGGATGAATCCTCCTTGGATGCTCCAGAGGAAGATATTGTGGCTCCAAAACTGAGAATCTACCTGACAGAAACAGATCGAAACGAAAACACAAAGAGAACATGATATACGAACCTCAGGGGGTCCATGTGATTATGTATTACGAAGTTTTACAACATAAGGAAGATACTGGGCGAAAACGGGACAGAGACGGGCTCCGGGGTGGTCTCACCACCTGGTGGCGCGGCCAGGGGGACCCGCGCCACTAGGTGGTGTGGGCCACCTGGGCTCCGCTTCCTTATATTTTTCGTCTTGTTACCTTCCATATGGAATAAAAACTGAAAAATATAAAGAGAAAAAGTTTTTCGTGAACCTTCTATTTTCAACACTTTTACCTATTCAAAAATGGACTCTGTAGGTTTCTGAGTTTGGTCTTTAATAAATTCTTCCGGAGTCACCATTTGAATACATCTTAATTATAAGAATCTCCAGAAATATAATGTTTGAGCCTTCAACCATTCTTCATCTCCTTACATTATTGCCTCCCAATATTTTAAAATCTCTTTCATACAAAGCTCCACACAATCTTCATTATCAACATTAGTGTATGAAAAGACAATAAACCTTTGGGTTTAGTTTCAAAACAACAAAACTTTCATTAAAAACACAAGCTACTGTAGCAACTCCTTTCAAAAAGCTCAATTTACTAAAGAGAACCTGTAGCACCCCGAGTAAAACCACTACTAGAAGATCGTGGTTGTTTGTATGTGGCGCATCATCATGACATCATCATGCATATTATTTGCCTAAAAACTATTTCTTATAAACATATCAATGTGTTCTGAATATCCCCTCCTTCAATTCAAATAATAAAACTCCGACGTTTCCGGATATCTCTATATGTCTAAAAGTATTTACCAAATCTTATCTAAAAATAAAACAAACCAAATATTTTAATAAATAGTTTATCTGGAGGAGGCCGCTAGCCTGCCAGGCCAAAATCCCAGCAAGCCAGCAGCCTACTAGCCCCAAACCCTAGGAAACCCTAATCCCCACCTACCTCGGACCCTCTCTCCATCCACCCAGCCGCCACCACCCATATCCCACCCGCCGCCACTCCCTCAACCAGCCCCACCGTCCCACGCCAACAGAGCGATGCATGCCCTGCCCTCCCTGTTCCCGAAACCGCCCTTGACCCCACCCCGCAATCCACCCCACTCGATTCCTTCCGCTGACCCTGGACCCTCCCACATCCCACAAATCTCGTTCCCCGGACTCTCCCATTTTCCCCCGCTCGATCTCCCAATGCTGCGCCTGGCCCCACTCCCCACCAACGCATCGCTCGCCCACCCCTCGCCCGACCGCGCCTTCCTCGTGATCCCCGGGCCCCACACGTGTGCCACCTCATCGCCCCGGACTGCGTCCTCTCTCTCCCGACCCCGCGCCTCCTCTCTCCCTATCCTGCCAACCACCGCCGCCAGGATCGAGACGAGCCTCGCTCGATCTCCTCCCCGTATGCCCTGCTAGGCCCCTCTCCCCACACCAGGAACCTCACCCCGCCGCCCTTCTCCCTATCTTCCGAACCAGCTGCCTTCTTCAATCTCTGCCCGAAGAGCCCCTCTGCAGCGCCCGTCCCCAACCCCCGAGCTTGTCGCCGCGCCTCTGGCCGCCCGCGACGCCGTCCCCTCCCCTGATGCTCGCCACCATCCGAGCACCTACTCCTTACCCTGCTGCAGGACGCCACCGACCTCGTCCAAGCTCCTCCGACCGCCGTCCGCCTTCCCTGGCCTCCCTCGCCAGTGTTCTCCTCGTCACCTTCGCGTGCCACAGGCCCCTCGCCCTCCTCGTCCTGGCCCCTCTGCTCGGCCTCACCGGGGACCTCCTCCACTTCTTCCAGCCACCGCCTCGCCTCGGTCCACCACCGACTGCGCCCTCTGCCTTGTTCTCGTCCCGCGCGACACCGACGTCCATGTTCTCTGCTTCTATACAAACCCTGGGCTGCATGAGGATGGCCTCAACGACCTCGTGTGTCTGAACGCTTTTGCGCAGTATACACGAGTTCCTGCGTTTATATTTTTTTGGAAAGATGATGTTGTCCCGATCCTCTAGGAAGATATGGTGATGCGGTGAAAGTCCTTGCTGACCAAGACCGGAACACAGACCATATCCTGTGCAAGGTTAAGATGACAAGGCCATCTCATCGACAAGATCTCCACCGGTTCGGTGTCATGCCATGGATGCCGACAAGATCTCCGTCACGGACCGAAGTCCGCCCCCGCTGAGCCCGAACCTCGTTGAAACCCCGAACCAAGATCGTCGATTCGACATGTGTGACCCCTATCCGAGACCCTCATATTTTTATAATATATGACTTTGTTGTTTGTTGCATATAAATTGAGCATCCTTGCATACATATTGTGGTTTGGGGGCCTTATGTCGATTCACCTAAATTAAATATGGAGACCATATGTGGGCTTTTCTAGTCTAATATTGGTCCCATTTAAATTTGTGTAGTGAACCGATGATATAATTTTGCCTTGTTAAGACAACATTTAAATTGAGGGGTATCTAAACAACATGAACCATCTAAATGATTGTCGAGATCCTGGTTCCGCTTAATATTGCCTAATGGCATCGCATCCTTGCCATGCCATACATCATACATGCATCATGCCCGATATTTTGCCGGAGTATTAAATAGTGCATCCGGTGTTTCTTCTAGTGATTTGCTTCTTCACGGATTAGGCCGATGAGTTGATGCGAGAGTCGACCCGATCTTCGGATGAACCTCCGGCAATGTTTCCAGGCGAGCATTCTCCCCCTTTCTACCTATTTTACTTTTATAGTCTTTATTTCTTCCTGTTGATCTATTGCTATTTGTGTTGCGATGCTCTAGTTTTCGTACCCGTGATATCCCTTGCAGCCTTATATTGTCTTGGACACATCCTATTACCTGTTGTTTGGTAGATAGTTGGCCTCGCGTGTCATAGTCGCTTGCTCAAGTGTTGTTGCGTGTCGTCAAGTACCACAGTTGTTGGAAGACTGTCATATGCTTTAAGTTGGAGATGATCATGGCTTTAATTACAGTTTAACAACTAAAATTGAAAGTAGGTAAATAATGCAGAGACACAGGTGGGCAATAGATGTTATTTGGTTTTTAACCGTTCACTTGTGTCCCGTAGGACCCCGAGTACTTGATACCTGTTCTTTGAATATTCGCACTATTCGCATGTGGGACCATGAATCCCCCTAGCCAGAGCTTGAGTCATATATTATTTCTTGGGGCCACAAACTAGTTTGGGGCTTTATTACTATCCTGTACTTATGCCATGGTTTACTGCTTTATTTACGATTGCGCGTGGAGCGCCTGTACTATTTTGGATCGCGGCACGATTACGCGGTATCGACAAGCCTAGTCACACTTTCGGGTTTCCAGTCATTTACAGCCGTTCTCGCAAACCTCTGGGTCCGTCTCGGAGCCGTCCAACTTCGTAGCGGGTAGCTTGGTGGGGTGCCCCCAGAAATATTATATGAATCTTGCAATTGCTCTGTCGTGATGAGTCGTTGGGTTTTCATTTGATTTTTTCCGAGGTTGATCGTGCGTGTGTTGCTATTTGTGCCCCCTGCAGGGTAAAACTTTCTGAAAGACGTGTCCGCGGTTATGGACGACTGGAGCACAGTATCTTGATCATAGACAACTATAACTAAAGTAGTGCTATAAATTTGACTTTATAATGACTAGTAATCAGCTTCGCTACAATGGAATTGCTAAATAAAAGTACCAACAACTGCTGGTTTTGGGATGGCTCATGCTATATGTATCTGACTAGTAAGTATTGCAGCCACAACGGAATGGTTAGCTAAAACTGCACACTGTTTATAATATCAGGATGACTCCGGCTATCTATATCTGACTAGTAATTGCCGCAACTATAACGGAATGAATAAAACTGTCAACCGTGTGAGTTCCTAGGTTGACTTCCTCGTTTGGTCTCGAGGGGGAAATACCAGGATGGGTATGCTTGGTGATAGTTTCAGGTTGGATCCGAATAGGTCTTTTTTATCCCTATATGATAGCCGCCAGTTGTATTGAGTCTCTATAGGTTGTTTAGTGCATGTTGCGCTGCCGCTTCAGTCCACCATACCTGTAGGCGAGGACCGCCGAATTCTAGTCTCGCCGTGTACTGGCCTCAGTACTGACCGCTCTCTTTTTCATTTGCCCTTTGTCGGCACCCCTTTTGTTTAAGCAGGTTTTGAGATCGACGTCATTAGCAGGGTTACCCTTCCGACTTGGCCTGGGCAGGGTTATGGACGCCATTGGTTATTCTTCAGGGATCTTAGCCCCATTTGCATCTTGTCCATAGTCGTATGTTGTGTCGTTTTCAAGGTGATTCGGATCTTTGTACTGTATATCTGTATTCTTGACTCGTGGAGTCATTGTTGTATATATCTGTTCTGTGGGTTCCATCGTGGACTAATGTGTAATAATATTACTTCATTTTCCACCCGCAGGAAAGTGCCTGGTGGGTGCCTTTGAATCGTTTCTATGCGGGTTTGGCAGGAATCGCTAAGACTTTGTCGTGGTATTGCACGGCAGATGCTACTGGGGGTAGCTTACGTAGAGGGAGCAAGGCGACGTAGGAGAATCCGGGAGCGAGATTGGCACACGATGTACCCAGGTTCACGTCCCCTCGGTGGAGGATCGCTACGTCCTGCTATCAATCCAGTATATGATCATAGATTGGTTTACAATGGAGCCGCCGGAGGCGATGGGGGAGACTAGATCTAATATGACGTACCCCTTGGGGGTGCCCTTGGTGGCTTTATATATGCAGCCAGTTAGGGTTTACAAGTGCTTTAGTGGGCTTTCTATTGGAATCGCCGCCTTGGGCCTCCAGTCGGCGCCGCCGTCTGGTCCAAGACGCGCCACTCCAGATTGGGCGAGTCGACCCGCCTGGCTTGGCTTCATCGGCTCGATCCAGGGCGAATCCGCTTGGGTATACCCGATTGGTATTCCCCATCAAGAGTCCCCGAGGCGTTGTCGATTCGACGCGGGCTTGAGGCAGGCGAGAGTCTTGACGATGGGTCGTGGCGAATCGGACGAGCTCTGAACATAGAAAAGAATCACAAGCGGAGGCCGGGGCGTGAGCCACCTGTGATGACCATGGCGAAAGACGAGGGTGTCGGTGAAGCCGCCCGGGCTGGCGATTCTCCGAACATGGAGTATGCCGAGTCCCCAAGCGCGAGTAGGTCGAGTGTCCATAGAGTGCCGAGTTCCCAAGCGCGACGAGCGGCGAGGTCGAGCGACCGGCGGGCGCCGAGTCCCCGAGCGCGGCGAGGGGCGAGGTCGAGCGACCGGCAAGCGTCGAGACCCCGAGCACGGAGAGCGACTAGGTCGAGCGACCGGCGAGCATCGAGGACGAGCAACCGACGGGCGCCGAGTCCCCGAGCACGGAGAGCGGCGAGGTCGATCGATCGGCGAGGCCGAGCGACCGATTACGATGCTGCAATCGGCGCCGAGTCCCCGAGCCTGGCGGCCGAAGTCTCGAGCGGTCGGTCGACCGACAAGCGCCGAGTCCCGAGCACGGCAAGGTCGAACGACCGCGAGCCGTGCTCAGTATGTAGCGCCGAGTCCCGAAGCACGCCGAGTCTGCGAGGCGAGTCCGGCGGCGAGTCCCCGAGCGTGTTGAGTACGCGAGGGATAGTCCGTGGTGACGAATCGAAGAGGGAGAGCCGCGGTCGTGCAACCACGCGTACATGCAGCATGCCTAGGAGTAGTCCCCGAGGCTCGAGTTGGCTTGTAGAGGCGACTCGAGGCTCATATTTTGAAAATAGTAGTGGTTGTTGCCGAGCGTGGCGAGTCGAGAGGTCGAGCGACCGGCGAGCGCTGAGTCCCCGAGCGCGGCGAGTGGCGAGATCGAGCGACCGATTATGCGCCGAGTCCCCGAGCGCGGCGAGTCCGCGAGGGGAGAGTCCCCGAGCATGGAGAGTCCATGATGACTGCGAGTCCGCGAGGGAAGAGTCCCCGAGCGCGGCGAGTCCACGATGATTGCGAGTCCGCGAGGGGAGAGTCCCCGAGTGTGGCGAGTCCGCGATGATTGCGAGTCCGCGAGGGGAGAGTCCCCGAGTGTGGCGAGTCTGGCGATGATGCGAGTCCGCGAGGGAGAGTCTCGAGTGTGGCGAAGTCCGCGATGATTGCGAGTCCGCGAGGGGAGTCCCGAGTGGCGAGTCGCAATGATTGCGAGTCCGCGAGAGAGTCCCGAGTGTGGCGAGTCCGCGAGATTGCGAGTCCGCGAGGAGAGTCCCGAGCGTGGCGAAGTCGCGATGATTGCGAGTCCGCGAGGAGAGTCCCAGTGTGGCGAGTCGCGATGATTGCGAGTCCGCGAGGAGAGTCCCGATGATGTTGATTGCGCTGTTTTTTAGCGAGTCTCGTCTTGGCCTGGGGCGATCATGGCGACTCAAAGATGGCTCTCGACTTGGCGTTCTTCTGGACGATCCGAGGCTCGGTTTGCAGTCCTCGTCCGAAGATTTGGCCGTGCGAGTCGCACTATCTAAGGTTGAGGAGGACATGGTCTTTGTGTAGCACAACCATTTGTCTTGGCCCGAAGGCCGGTCGAGCAAGGCGACTCAATGATGGCTCGGTTAGCGTTTTGTGGACGATCCGAGGCTCGTTTTGCAGTCCTCGACGCACTACTTGGCCATTGCGAGTCGCTCTTTCAAAGGTTGACAAAGCGAATAGATTTTCCGGGGAAGAGACACCGATGGTGAGTCCATGCAGCGTGGCATGCGACCTCTCTGGCGACTCGGACGATAAAGGTCCCTTAGTAGGCACGACGACGCATTCGACGTAGCGGATGGGGTCATCTGGTAGACGTATGGTCGCTATGGCGAAGTCGACCACGGAGGACACGGTCATCTGGCGACGGAGGTCGCGCTATGGCGAAAATCGGCGCCACGGGGGTCGGTCGCTATGGCGAAATCGACGCGGCGGACACGGGTCGACGCGACGGAGGTCGCTATAAGCGAAATCGACGCTGGCGACACGGGTCGCCTGGCGGACGGAGGTCGCGCTATCTGAAGTCGGCCGGCGACACGGGTCGACGCGGCGGACGGAGGTCGCTATAAGTCGACGCGGCGGACACGGGTCGACGCGCGACGGAGGTCGCTATAAGAAATCGACGCGGACACGGGGTCGACGCGACGGAGGTCGCGCTATCTGAAGTCGGCCAGCGGACACGGGTCGACGCGGGCGGAGGTCGCTATGGTGAAGTCGACGCGGACACGGGTCGGCCGACGGAGGTCGCGCTATAAGCGAAAGTCGAGCTGGCGGACACGGGGTCGACGCGGCGGACGGAGGTCGCGCTATGGCGAAGTCGACGCGGCGGACACGGGGTCGACGCGGCGGACGGAGGTCGCGCTATGCGAAGTCGAGGCGCCGGAGCCACGAGGGCAAGGTCGCGATGGCGATCCCGCGGCGGGCGAGTAGTGGTAGCGAGCTCGATCGGACCATTGGTCGGACAAAGTCGCGTGGCAGAGCTGCTATGGTGGAGACGTGCGACGGCGGACGAGTCCCCAAGCGTGGAGAGGTCCGCGATGGCAGACTTGCAACGACAAGTCCCCGATTGCGGCGAGTGGCGAGGTCGAGCGACCGGCGAGCGCCGAGTCCCCGAGTGGCGAGTCGGCGATCGGCGAAGCGCCGAGTCCCAGCGAAGCGGCGAGGCGAAAGCGACCGGGCGCCGAGAAACCGCGACGGAAGTAACCCGTGACGGACCGTCGACGTTGAGCCGGGTCAACGAGCCGCCGTGCGGGCGCATGTGTCCGTGGCGAAGCCGTTCGAGCGGTACGGACCTTTCGGCCGAGCGACTGAGTGGCTCCTCTCCGACTCCATTGTTCCAAACGTGATGACATGCATATACAAATAAATACGTGATTGTGATTAGATCAAATAATAATTTATTGATAGAATGATTAGTAAGAGAGAAATTGTATGTGATTATCACGTCAGTCCTGCCGTATATGGTCGAATCTGCATTTGTTACGGCAGAATCACATGGAATTTTCCACGCCGGCTCGCTGGCAGAAAATTTGTATATCTTGGCTACACGCGATCAGTCGTGATCTGCGCGATCTCAGAAGGGGTTAACTCGTCAGGAATTAGTTTGCTTGCCGGTACAGAGTATACCAACAAAAGCGGTCATCAAGACTTGCAGTAATGGAATAATGCTCCAGAAGATGCAAACGAGCAACGTGATTAGACCCGAATAAAATAACAATTGATCGAAAGAATAATCAATAGTAAAAAGAGATGGAATCAGATAAACCAGCCGGTCACGATTACGCGCGTGTGAGCTTGATGAAGCGCCTCCAACATGGGGAATAGACTTACGTGGAGGTTGCCAAGCTTATCCGATTGGATCTGTCTCACCCCAATGATCTTGATCATGCACGCATGACAAACTAGGCCCCGCGACTAGCTGCATGCACTAATTCTCTGAAACCGCTTGGATCAATCTGCTGCCGCGTGAACTACATCACAAATTAGAGGATCCCGCCCGGATTATCACCCTCCAAGCACCGCTAGCCCCACGGTGGGCGCCAACTGTCGTGGTATTGCACGGCAGATGCTACTGGGGGTAGCTTACGTAGAGGGAGCAAGGCGACGTAGGAGAATCCGGGAGCGAGATTGGCACACGATGTACCCAGGTTCACGTCTCCTCGGTGGAGGATCGCTACGTCCTGCTATCAATCCAGTATATGATCATAGATTGGTTTACAATGGAGCCGCCGGAGACGATGGGGGAGACTAGATCTAATATGACGTACCCCTTGGGGGTGCCCTTGGTGGCTTTATATATGCAGCCAGTTAGGGTTTACAAGTGCTTTAGTGGGCTTTCTATTGGAATCGCCGCCTTGGGCCTCCAGTCGGCGCCAGTCGTCTGGGTCCAGCACGCGCCACTCGCCGTATTTGGGCGAGTCGACCCGCTCTGGGCTTGGCTTCAGTCGGCTCGATCCAGCTGGCGAATCCGCTTCGTGGGTATACCCCGATTGGTATTCCCCCATCAGACTTGCATAGGGCCGATTCTGAGGGTGTTACAGAACCCAAAAATAAATTGATAAAGAGGCAAATGCAAATAATGGCAGAAATCTGTCAAAACAGAGCAGCATGTAATGTTGCTCAAAACGAAAAGTGTTGAACTAACGAAAGTTGGATAACAACTTGGGGCACAAGTACAGAAAATTACAGCTCCATCCGACGTACTGGGATTTTTCACGAATGTTTACAGTGAAGCAAAAAAATCTGTTCCGGGACAACAACTTCTCACGACTCACCTATTTATCAAAAGAGGTTGATCTTGACACAAAAACCAAGCAAAAAGGGTAAGGATAGGTTATTACAGAGGTAATAACTTCCAAGACTCAAAAAAATAAAAACCGAAAGCAAACTAAAATGGGTTGTCTCCCAAAAAATCTTTCTTTATAGCCATTAATATGGGCATGATAATTTCAATAATGTTCTAATAGGAGATATGGATTTGAAGTGAAAGAGAGCATCAAGAAGCAAATATCCAACACATTTAAGTCTAACCCACTTCCCATGCAAGGGAACTTCGTAAGAAAACAAATTATTGATACAAAAGGATACTAGCATAGGAAGACAAAACAAGTGCAACTTCAAAGCTTTTAACATAAAGCGGGGAAACTTAATATTATTGAGATGCATAAAACTATGTTTCCCTATCTCATAATAACTTTCAGTAGCACTTTGAATAAAGTTAACAATGTAGTTGTCACAAGAAACATTCTTATCATTAGAATGAGCATACTTAAAATCATCAAAAAGAGGTCTAAGGTCATAAACTGGATCAATAGAAGCAAGTTGTTCAACTTTAAAATCCTCATTAGGTAATTCATTTTCATAAGGAGCTTTAGCAAATTTGGAAAAAATTAAACTCGTAGGATTTTCCATCAAACTTAGTTAAAACTTTCTCCTTCTTACAATCTATAATAGCTCCACAAGTGTTCAGAAAAGGTCTACAAAAATGATAGCACAAGTTTTACTAGCTTCCTTACCAAGTACTTGAAAATCAGCAGGATATTTAGTCTTACCACCAAGAACTTCCACATCTCTTACAATACCAATTGGACAGATTGTCTCTCTATTATCAAGGTGAATAACCACATCAATGTCTTCAAGTTCACAAGGACCAATGTCATGCATAATTTCTCTGTAAAGCTCATAAGGAATAGCACTAGAACTTGCACTAATATCACATAAACCATAATAGCAATGATCACCAATTCTAACAGAAATCACATGACAGTAGCTTTCCTAGTTTTACTAGGATGAGAGACAATATTAGAAGCATATTCACAAAAGATAATGTGCCCATCTTCTACATTTTTAGTGACAAGGTCCTTCACCATGGCTACTACAAGTTCAATATTTATTTGTTCATTAGGTTCAACAATTTTCTTTGTACTTTTGCTAACCACATTAGCTATAATAGAATGTTCCTTTACCTTAGCAGGAAAAGGTATTTTCTCAATATAAGGTTTAGGCAAAATATGATTGATATGTTGGAAACGTATCTATAATTTTTGATGCTCCATGCTTGTTTAGTATCTACTTTGCTTTACTTGTCCGCACTTTGAGGTGATTATTACATGTTTTCTAGTACTAACCTACTAACAAGTTGCAACAGTGCCAGATGCCCGTTTTCTTCTGTTTTTGGTTTGAGAAAAGTTAGTAAAGAAATATTCTCGGAATTGGACGGGACAAACGTTAAAGTCAATTACTTTCCGTGGGGAACAAGAAGTCCAGAAGGGAGCCGGAGGGGCCAGCCAGGGGGGCTAGACCCACCCCAGGTGCGGGTGGGCCCAGCCCCGCACCTGGATAGGGTTTGCCACCCCTGGCCGCCTCCTCGGTCTCCCCCTTCGCCTATAAGAAGCCCCCGATGCAGAAACCCTGGGAACCCGATCATAAATCCACGAAACTGTCTATAACCGCCGCCACCATTATCCCTAGATCGGGGGGATCTGAAGTTCTTCCTGGCACCCTGCCGGAGGGGAGATCATCCCGGAGGCCTTCTCCCCGGTATGATGCGTGAGTAGTTCCACCTGGGACTATGGGTCCATGTAGTAGCTAGATGGTTGTATCTACTCCTTGTGCTTTCATGTATAGATCTTGTGAGCTCCGTTCATGATCAAGATCTAATCTATTTGTAATCATGCATGTTGTGTTTGCGGGGATCCAATGGATATTGAGATTATTATGTTGGTTTGATTAATGGTTTTGTCTTTATGATTCTACCATGTTTGTGATCTTGCATGCTCTCCGTTGTTAGTAGCTATCTTGGTCAAGTAGTTGCTAGTGACTCCAAGAGGGGGTATTTATGCTCGATAGTGGGTTCATGCCTCTAGTTTCCAAGGGAAGTGACAATAATCTCTTCGGTTGTGGATGTGCTGTTGCTACTAGGGAGAAAACAACGGTCTCTTGTTCATGGAACATGTGGACTGTTTACCTTACACCCTTTGCTTAAAGCAGTTGTCTGTTGCTTGCAAATTAATACTGGAGGGGGTTCAGATGATAACCTGAAGGTGGACTTCTAGTCATAGATGCAGTTGGATGGCGGTCTATGTATATTGTTGTATTGCCCAATCGAATCTCATAGGATCTTTCTGACTAGTAATTGCATTGTTATGCCTTGCTCAGTTCCTGTCAATTGCCCTGTTGTAATTTGTTTACCCTTCATGCCATGTTGTTTATCTAAGGAGAGCACCTCTAGTGAACTATGGACCCCGGTCCAATCTTTAACATTGATACATCTTCCATTGTTACTTGTTTACTTGCTGCAAACCATTACCTTCCACAACATACGTTTAATCCTTTGTTACAACAAACCAGTGATCTTGACAACCTCACTGATTCGTTGGGGCAAATTCTTGAGTTTGTGTTGTGCAGGTCTCCGCGTTGCTAGCAACACATGTGTGACGATAACCTCGATCTCTACTGAGGGAAGACTTGCTGCTTGCTGCTTCACACCTTGATCTTGGGGTTTCCAACGAAGTGCTAATCAACACCATCAACAAGTTTTCTGGCGCCGTTGCTGGGGAATAAAGAAAGAAGCTCCCACGTCAACTAGGCGCCATCAATGATCAACAGTACAAACTTCACTATTTCTAGTAGGAACATGATTACCAATATCTTTGTAAGGTGCATGGTACTTGTTCCACTTCTTTTGGGGAATTTCAATATAAGAGGCAAAGGCCTTAAAACAATTGGCAATACTTTGAGAATCAATACCATACCCAGTATTAATATCATGAAAGTCATCAATTCCCATAAAAGTTTTAATGCTTTCATAATCATAATTTATACCTGACTTTCTTCCTTTGTCGTTCTCCCATGCTTCAGTATTTTCTTGAATACGGTCTAGAAGATCCCATTTAGCTTCTTCCTTCATACGTGTGAATGATCCAGCACAAGAAGCATCTAATAAATCTTTATCATGAAGAGAAAGCCTTGCATAAAAGTTATTGATGATAATATTATTAGGGAGTTCATGAATAGGACATTTGAGCATTAGTAACTTCAATCTCCCCCAAGCTTGGGTTGTACTCTCTCCATCACGAGGCCAAAAGTTATATATTTGATTCCTATCCTTATGAATCTCACTAGGAGGGTAGAATTTTGAATAAAGAGAGGTATAATTTCCTCCCATTCCATAGCTTGTCCATTTTTCAGCAGCTTATACCATTCTTCAGCTCTTCCTTTCAATGATATAGAGAGCAACTTTTTCTTAACTTGTTTCGTTGTGATACCTGCACACTTAAACAACCCGCATAATTCATGGATAAAAATCAAGTGATCACCAGGATGGACAGTTCCATCCCCAAAATAATAATTATCCATAACATTGTCAACAATTCTTGTAGGTATCTTAAAAGGATCTATCTCAGCAGGTGGTGGTTCATATACTACCCTAGCAGTGGTAGTAGCTTTCCCAAATAGGAAACCAAGAGGGTTATCCATATTGGAAACAAAGTAACAAATCGAAATAAAAAACAATACTCACAGTAGAAGTTTCCTTTACCAGTTCCACTCTTCAATAGCGCTTCACTCCCTGACAACGGCGCCAGAAAATAGTCTTGATGACCCACAAGTATAGGTGTGTATCTTAGTAGTTTCGATAAATAGGAGTGTCGATCCCAACGAGGAGCAGAAAGTGTTGACTAGTGGTTTGGAGCAGGAATTCTCTGTAAATACTTAGCAAACGGATTTTTAGGGGTTTTTGATAATGCAAAGAAATAAAGTGCAAGTAAATAAAGACAACAAATAATTGCAGCAAGTGGCCCAATACTTCCTTATCAAAGGACAAGCCGGTTGTATTACTTATGATGGCCAAACGTTCTCGAGGACACATGGGAATACTGTCAAGTGCTTTCGCTTCATATAGTTGATTAATCTTCTTTGGTTGGACAAGTGTTGTGTGGGTGAACCTATACTAATGTACCGACCTTACTTGGACTAATACATACTTGTGATTATACCCCTTGCAAACATCCGCAAATACAAGAAAGTAATTAAGATAAAAACTTAACCATAGCATTAAACTCTAAGATCCTACACTCCCTTGTGCAAAGGTTTCCTAACGGGGGTTCAGGTTTCTGTCACTCCGGCAACCCCACAATTAGTAGAGAAATACACAATGCATTCCCCTAGGCCCATAAATGGTGAAGTATCATGTAGTCAACGTTCACATGACACCACTAGAAGAATAGCACCACAACTTAAATATCAAACCATTGAATATATCTCAACACAATTCCACTACTAACAACATGACTTCTCCCATGTCCTCAAGAACTAAACAAACTACTCACGAGACATCATATGGATCAAGATCAGAGATGATATAATGATGTATAACAATGTGAACATAAACAATAATTCAAAGGTTCCACTCACAAGCATCAACTAGAAAAGTAATCAACACCGGGAAAGTTTCCCCTAACAACTATGCAAGATTCAACCCAATTGTTATAGCGGTATGGAGTGGTGATGATGGTGCTGGTGGAGATGATGGTGAGGATGATGATGATGATCCCGATGAAGTCTAGCTTGATGACAGTGTTGATGGCGAGGATCTCCCCTCTCCGGGAAGGAATTTCCCTGGCAGAAATCTGTCTGCAGGAGAGCTCTTTCTCTCCCTATAGTTTCCGCCCCGCAGAGGCGGCGGAATCTTTCTATGGTCACCCCCCTCGTATTAGGGTTTTGAGGAGAAGATATTGGAGAAAGGACGAAGCAGGAGGTGGGCCAGGGTGTCCACACCCCCTGGTGGCACGGCCCAGGGTGGCCCGTGCAGGGAGGGTGTGGGCCCCCTGTGGCCCATCTCAGCCTCCCGTTCCGACTTCCTTCGTCTTCTGGAAAATAGGATTTTCCGTGTATTTTATGGAATTTTCTGATCTTCGTGAATATTGCATCTAAACACCGTTTTTCCAGCAGAATCCTGACTCCGGCAGTTCATCCTCCAAAAGTCATCCAACATGCAAAAATAGATGAAACAACATAAGTATCACCTCTTAATAAGAAATATATCAATGAATAATAGTAAATTATGGTATAGAATAGTGATGCAAAATGGACGTATCACTATGTTGCAAATATCGGAGGACCTAAACGGAGACCCGTGGTTGGTTTACCGCCTAGACAATGAAATGTCTTGCGACCAACTTTCGTTTCCCGCCCTAGCCGCGGGCTGTAAAGAAAGCCGGCGCGGCAAGGTGGACATAAAAACCCTAGCCATTTCACCACCAATGCCTCGCCGCAAGATCACCACCTAGGCTAGAATCAATGCAATTGAGCGCGAGCGGTTCCCGTGGACCACAACGAGGACGAGGCGCACATGATAGCCTTCACGGAGTCCATAGAGCATGCAGAGAGTCACTTGGTGGCGGAGGTGCTTGCCACATAGGCGACATGCGAGGTGGTGGTTACTCTTGGCATTGTAGCGCAGATGTGGTGGTTTTGGCCACCGCGACCAAGGCGGTGCACCTGGATGGTGTGTTGGCCCTCATGGTGGAGCCGATGTCGGACGCTGACATGGTTATCATGGACGATGAGGATGAAGACCTCTACTATATCGAGGACCTCGACCATGAGGTGGGCACGTCGGATGTCAACGACAAGCAGCGGGCATCGTTCATTTCTTTCCACATCGCCCACCATAATGCTATTGCCGCTAGTTCCTGGTTGTTGAGCGGGAGGCACTGTGAAAGGGTAATTTCCCTGATGGGATCAGATCAGTGTAGAGATTCCTTGGGATACCCCAAGTGGAAGGTGTGATGAGCACAACAATAAGTTTTTCCTCAGTTATGAAACCAAGGTTATCGAACCAGTAGGAGCAAGGAAACAACTCCAAGGTGTTGCTAACAACTTGGAATCCTGCACAACACAAACTCAAGACTTTGCCCCAACCTACAGTGAGGTTGTCAATCTCACTGGTTTGTTGAAAACAAAGGATTAAACGTATAGTGTGGAAGGTAATTGTTGCTTGTAGAAGGTAAAAAACAATAGTAGATGATGTATCAATTGTAAAGATTGGACCGGGGTCCACAGTTCACTAGAGGTGTTCTCCTTAAGATAAATAACATGCTGGGTGAACAAATTACAGCGGGGCAATTGACAGGACTAAGCAAGCATAACAGTGCAAATACTAGACATCATGACTCCTATGAGATTTGATTGGGCATTACAACAATATACATAGACCGCCATCCAACTGCATCTATGACTAATAATCCACCTTCAGGTTATCACCCGAACCCCTTCCAGTATTAAGTTGCAAGCAACAGATAATTGCATTAAACAATGTGTGTAAAGTAAATAATACAATTGTTCCATGAACAAAATATTGTTGTTTTCTCCCTAGTAGCAACAACACATCTACAACCTTAGACATTTCTGTCACTTCCCCAGATTACTAGAGGCATGAGCCCACTATCGAGCATAAATACTCCCTCTTGGAGTCACAAGCATCTACTTGGCCAAGATAGCTACTAGCAACGGATAGCATGCAAGATCACAAACAAACATGCATGATAGAATCAATAATCAATAAGACATGATAGAATCAATAATCAATCTGACATAGTATCTCAATATCCATCGGATCCCCGCAAACACAACATGTATGATTACTAATAGATGATCTTGATCATGGACGGAGCTCACAAGATCTAAACATGATAGCACAAATGATGAGAAACAACCATCTACCTACTGTATGGACCCATAGTCCAAGGGTGAATTACTCACGCATCATACCGGAGGCTGGCATGGTGATGAAGAAGGCCTCCGGGATGATCTCTCCCCTCCGGCAGGGTGCCGGGAAGATCTTCAGATACCCCCCCGATCTAGGGACGATGGTGGCGGCGGCTACGGACTATTTCATGGAGATCTGTAACATCCCAAAAATATTGATCAAGGATTATCAAATTCCAATCACCAAAATTTGGGTTAACAAAAACTTTTGTTAATTAAAATCATTATAAATGCATGTGTGTATGTGATGAATGTATGAATGCATGAATGGACTTGTGTGATTGATGTAAATAGCAAGGAATGGTTTAAAGATGAAAACAACATCATCTAAATCAAATCCAAGCAGAAACAAATCGAGATAAATTCAAAAAACAAACAAAATAAGCATATGGTCATTTGCGCCAATCTTGCTCACTAGGCCACTTTGAATGTTTCTAGTCCAAGATTTCAAACAAAAATAAAGCCAAATCTTTTCACCCCTTGCTATACCAAGTAAAAGTGAACCCAAGCCCACCTTTCAAACTCACAGAAACATTTGGAAACTTGATTCAAATGACAAATCAAAATTGAATCTTTATCATATGTGAAGATCACCAATTCTCAAAAACCAACCAAACTAGTGCACCTTGACCTTTCCAAATAACCAGAGACTACTTAGTATGTTACTAGTACACCCACCAAGTTTCATCCAAAAATTCAAATTCAAATCTCTTTCGGCCATTTCATCAAACACCTTGCAAACACAAATCAAACAAAACACAAAACACTATAGTGAGCAGTGTTTGTGCCTAACTTGTTCCCTCTCTATCTCATAGAATACTCTTAGTAGATCATATAGCTCAGTTAACAATCTTTAGCTCACTGTGAGCTTGCCATTGCCATCAACGGTGAGCATGTTGAGCCTCAACTTGCCACCCCATTGTCGAAAGTCTGCTAGGAGCTTCCCTAGCCTCGCCAACCTTTTCTGGGACACTGACCACCGTCCACCGCCACCCCCTGTCCAATGCCTAAGCACTGCCATCCCCTGGACCACTCAGCCCGAGCGTTCCCAGCCTCTCTGCAAGCATGCCGAGAGCGCGCTAGAGCGCCACACGCGAGCACAGACCACGCGTCGTCCTCGCCACTTGCGTGTGTTATCACCACCGCCCCAGGAACCTCCAGGACATGCCCGTTCGTCGCCGTGCGACCAGGAGATCCCGTGCGCCATTAAAATGTCCGTCGGATCCGTCCAGAGCATCACAACATTCCGACCGCATCGCACCGCCCCACGCCTCGCGACCATGCGGTTGAGCTTCACCAGGAGGCAGAGCACTATCCCCTACTGTCGCCCATGCCATTATCTCACTGTGAAGACGACCACGACGAGCTCCACCCGCGCCGTTCGGTCCCCTCGCTGCACTATAAATAGAGGCCACCCCCGTTCGATTTCAACACACCAACACACTCCCCTCTCTCTTAGAATCACCCCACCTCATCCCTGGAGCAAGGAGAGCAGCAGGTCGCCAGAATTTTGACAGAGTCTGTTGTGGAGGAGGAGAAGAGGAGCCATCGGTTGGAGCCGCCCTAGGAGGAGCTGCCAGTACTAGGAGGTTCGTCGTCGTCGACTTCGTCGTTCGCCCCCGTCGCCGACCCTCGCCTGAGCCCCGGTGAGCCTCACACGACCCCCATCGCCGCTAGGTTACATCTCGCCCGGCATTGCTGACGGAGACGCCACAAGCCTGCGATTCGATTATATAGATCGTGTGGTCTAGATTGCCCCGTACCCCTTTGCACCCCCTGTCTCGTTGACTGGCGGGGACAACCACTTAAACCCACCCACGTGTGCGCTGTGCGCCGTGGGCCGGCCTAGTTAACCTCCCGCGCGACCCAGTAATTCAAATTTAGGTTTATTAATTTAGTCTCGAACTTAGTTCTGTACCTAGATTAAAAAAATCAAACCAGGGAGATTCGCTGAACCAAATTGCATGAAACTAATTTTGATAGAAAGGTATTGAAATTCTTAATCCAATCCTGTTGGATTCAAATCATTTGGAATTGTAGCTCACTTATAGTAAAAATAACAAGGCAGAAGCTTTTCTGCATTCAAACATTTTTCAAAATTCAACCACAAAATATTTTGAGTTGATTCCAACTCTCAAAAATCACATTTGACAAGACCTTTCTGAATGTATGAAAATATCTAGGTTTACTTGCATAAATAATGGACAAGTGATAAAAGAATGCCCCATAGGAATTTCTATTCACTTTATTTAATTAAAATAAAAAGGTTAAACCTTGTTAAATTGTGACACCACTTTAAATCACATTCCCAAGTACTGAAATATGTGGTGATGACATGTGTCAACATGATCCCATGTTTTAGTTGGAGAATATTAAATCTTAAGTAGTTTTTCAATGAGTAGAAATTACTTTTCTAAAATAAAATAAATAAAACTATTGCCTTAATCTTTGTGATGTTTGTGATGATACCAGATCATCTAGTGAAAACCTTGGTGTGATAAATATAAGTAGTTAAGAATTGTTTGGTGATTGTGTACCTCATATTTATTTATAGACGCTAGTTACAACCAAGGATACGAGGAGGAAGGAGGATACTACAAGGAAGAAGCCGAGGAGAACTTCAACCACTACTCTACACAAGGCAAGCTACCACTTGCATGTTACCTATGCAAGCTAACACTTGGAACTGTGAAAAATATATGATCTATGCAATGCATTAGGCATGCCTTGGTTATACCCTTGATGACACATAATCCCAGTATTACTTGCAAGCTTAGATATTTTATTTCTTTATAAAATCTCCTTAGCTTGTCTATTTAGTGAATTGTAGATTCTAGAAAGATTTTTAAAGGTAGCATAAAGAGCATAAAACTTGGCCTAAGATAGATAAATCTTGATGTCATCCTGAGGCATGAGATTGAACTTAGATAGGTCACACTAGAATACCACCCCTCATGAGTGTTTATCCCCCACTTGTAGTTGTTAGTGCTAAGCATAAAACTTGATCACTTTAGACGGGATTACTTGGTGAAAATGGTTATGAAAACCTTAGAATGATGAGTCATTCTACTGAAATGTTTTGACATGTGTTCTTGAACACTAGATGATTTTTGTTGATGAAAATGTTGAGGCATGATCCTTAGCCCTTTATAAAACTGATGGTTATCTGGATGCGATACCATTCCAATTTTACCGTACAAGCACAATACCCGAAATTTGGGTAGGGCTTGACTGGAAATTTATATACCTTAGTATGGGTTCCCTTGCAGCCAAGGTTTGAGCTGAGGCTACCTTGTGAAGATTTTCCACCTATGCAGTTCCCAAGATGACAGATGGTCATGGTTGGGAGGCCAAACTCATAGGAGAGGTGCATATACTAGGGCGTGTAATTGAAAGGTTAGGATTGATTAGCCGCATACTGAGTATGGTGAATTCAGGATTGTTCCTGACGGATGTATCGAATATTGTGGTGAAAGTGTACCACCTCTGCAGAGTGTCAAACTATCCGAATAGCCGCGTCTGATGTTATTGACAGTTGGAGTGGCCATACTGTTCCTTCGTGAGAAGTTTTCAAAAGGACTGGTGAAATGAATCATGAGTTTGACTTGACCACGATAGGGTTGTGATGTGAAAACTCAAGTTCCCACTTAGGTGTTATAAATCTTTCAACTAGCTTTCTTTGCTTCTGAACTCAGTTAAGGTAAATCCGGCTTTTTGCAAAACAACCTAGAGCCTAGTACTTCCTACTCAAAACCCATTCACTTGTTAGTATTAGTTTGTGAGTACTTAAAGAGTACTCATGGCTTTGTCCCTGGCTATTCCCGTGGCCAAACTATGAAGAGGACTATCAGGAGGATGGACTGAAGGAAGGTTACGACAACTATGATCATCTCCCATCGTCAGCATTGCCTATGACCATGAAGATGGAGCTTTGCCCATGCTACCGTTATTATTACGTTATTCCACTGTTATGATTGTATTAAGACTGTATCATGAGATCCTTTATTTGATGTAAGACCTTATATATGGTTTGTGATGGATGGTGTACTGTGATATTCATCTGTTATGTCTCACAAAAATGGTAATCCTGGAATTGCGGTGTATGGCATAACAGGCATCTGGGATTAAAAATCTGGGTGTTGACAAGATCTGATCGGGTGTTTAGGGTTTATGCATCGGGGGGACTTTATATGCGAAGAGGCGAGGTAGTGGGCACCTGAGGCGCCCACACCTGGTGGCGGCGTGCCCTAGGAGGGCCCACGCCACCCTAGGGTGTGGCGGCCTCGTGGCCCCACTTCATCTCCCCTTCGTTCTTTGTGTTTGTTCCGGTAAAATATTGACCTTGGATTTTGTCCCGTCCAATTCCGAGAATATTTCCTTACTAGCTTTTCTGAAACCAAAAATAGCAGAAAATAGGCAACTGGCACTGTGGCATCTTGTTAATAGGTTAGTCCCAGAAAATGTATAAAAACACCTCAAAGTGTAGACAAAGCATAGTAAAGTTGATACTAAACAAGCATGGAACATCAAAAATTATAGATACGTTTATGACCTATCAAGCATCCCCAAGCTTAACTCCTGCTTGTCCTCGAGTAGGCAAGTGATAAAAAGAATAATTGTTTAGGTGACATGCACCATCACAATCTTGATCAAACCATTTGCAAAGCATTGAAAGCTGGGATCAAAGTACTCTAGACATGAGCATGAAAGATGTAGCTCTAACAATAAGACATAGTAACTATGTTGCAACATGAAAAGGTACAAACAAAAGTTCATCAATAACAATGCATTGAAAGACATTTGTTTGTTTCACATATAGAAAACATAGCATAGTAGTATTCAGCTTGTCCCTCATGGAGTAGCAAAACATAAATGCATAGGACACCTTCAAAGTTCATAAGGGTGACTAGATACAAATAGTTCAAGAACTAGCAATATCAACATTATGAATCAATCAATAAGTTTTGGGACAATGCACATTGAACTAATAATGACAACTATGCTCTCTTAATTGGTGCATAAAGAAAGAATGTGGAGACTCGATATAAAAGTGGGAAGAAAGTCCCTTCATAGGTAAGCAGGGATTTCAAGTTTCATAAAAAGCTTCCAAAAATTATGGTACTGATGACCCACAAGTATAGGGGGTGTATCGTAGTACTTTTGATAAATAGGAGTGTCGATCCCAACGAGGAGCAGAAGGTGCTGAACAGTGGTATGGAGCAGGAAATCCCTGTGAATACTTAGCAAACAGATTTTTAGTGGTTTTCTGACAAGGCAACAAAATAAAGAGCAAGTAACAGTAGTAACAAACAAACGGAGCAAGTGGCCCAATCCTTTCTTAGCAAAGGACAAGCCGGTGGAAATACTTATAAGGACCAAACATTCTCGAGGACACATGGGAATTCTGTCAAGTGCTTTCGCTTCAAATAGCTGAGTACTCTTCTCTGGTGTTGTAAGTGTTGCGTGGGTGAACCTGTGCTAACATACTGCCCTTCCTAGGACTAATACATACTTGTGGTTAAACCCCCTGCAAACATCCATAACTATAGGAAAGTAATTAAGATATAAATCTAACCATAGCCTTAAACTCTGAGATCCTACGCTCCCTTGTGCAAAGATGTCCTAATGGGGGTTCAGTTTTACACTCCAAGAACCCCACAATTAGTAGCCAAATACACAATGCATTCCCTAGGCCCATAAATGGTGAAGTATCATGTAGTCGGCTCACATGACGCCACTAGAAGAATAGCACCACAACTTAAATACTAAACCATTGAATAATAACTCATCACAGATTCACTACTAACAACATGACTTCTCCCATGTCCTCAAGAACTAAACGAACTACTCACAAGACATCATATGGATCAAGATCAAAGATGATATGGTAATGGATAACAATCTGAACATAAACAATAATCCAATGGTTCCACTCACAAGCATCAACTACAATAGTAATCAACACCGGGAAAGTTTCCCCTAAGAACTAAAGCAATATCCAACACAATTGTTACAGCGGGACGGAGTGGTGGTGCTGGTGCTGGTGGAGATGAAGGTGTGGATGATGATGATCCCGATGAAGCCTAGCTTGATGACGGTGTTGATGGCGACGGTCTCCCCTCTCCGAGAAGGAATTCCCACGGTAGAAATCTGTCTACCGAAGAGATCTTTCTCTCTCGGTGTTTTCCGCCCCCTAGAGGCGGCGGAAATCTATCTATGGTTGCTCTCCGAGCCTTAGGGTTTCGAAGGGAAGATATAGGCGAAGGGGCGGAGTCGGAGGCCGGGCAGGTGGGCCACACCTGCCCTAGGCGCGGGGTTAGGTGGGCCCGCTCCTAGGGGCTGTGGGCCCCCTGAGGCCCCTCTTCGTCCCTCCTTCTGGCTTCCTTCATATTCTGGTAAAGTAATATGTTTCCATATTTTTCTGGTATTTTTCTGATCTTTGTGAAATTGCACTGAAACGCCTTCTTTTCCATCAGAATCCAGACTCCGGCAGTCCATCCTCCAAGAATCATCCAACATGCATAAACAGATGAAAAGCCATAAGTAATACCTCATAATAAGACAAATATCAATGAATAGAGGTAAATTATGATATAGAATGGTGATGCAAATTGGGCGTATCAGGTACTTGTTAGCTTTCATCTCTCATTGCCCCTATCATAAGCATCTTGAAGTGATTAAGATTAAAGTGAAACAAATATGGAGTATATGCTTGACAAATCATAAGATGGCAATCTCATGTCCCTTGAGTACGAGGACCGTTCCACATGCTACTCAACTTTAGTCACTGGTAAGTTCTTGTCATCGTAAGTATATGTGTATCATAAAGAACCGCCAACGAGGTACCCCTTGCCCCATGATACAGGAGCTATCCCATATTGAGGATCTCAGCGATCTTTTTATTTGCTATTTGCATAGGTTTTTATTGAGGATGCTTCACATATTCCTCACTATGGTTATGCTGCAAGTTTCCACCATAATTAGGCATGGCTTAGGCTAGCAGCCCAGGCGTTTCTCTAACACATATACGTAACTCCATGGACTTAAAAGCTCCCCTTTTATTTAACACCTCCAACATCCGCAAACAAAAGATCATGATATCAACTGGGAAATATGTACAGGTGTTGAAAGTGTTTGTCGTAACAGCATGGTTCTGCTAATTCCCAACGTATAAGTGCAAGAATATACAACATAGATGACACAGTGGTTCAATCTTATTAGGTGCAAAAAGTAAACTGTGCCATCAAGTTTGTGAGAGCTTTAATCACTATTTTTTCTCATAACAAGTTTAATTTGGAAGATAGATAAAACAAGAATATACTTGGAATGGTGTAACACACTATGCATAGGAATTTATAGTGGACTCTTTGGAATAACTTGGTTTCTTGGGAGTTGAATGTATGAGTAAAGCTTACTCAATACAAGTGGAGGCTAGCAAAAGACTGGAAGCGACCAACTAAGCGAGCAATAATGGCCATAATCATGCAGGGCGACAAAACATTATCAATCAAAGCATAAAGTGGTATCACAAGTCAAAAACTAAATGATCATAGAGGCTAAGGTGACTGGTTCATAGTCATAACATGGTGTAAGCATGTGCTAAGTCAACCCAAACAAAGCATCAAAGGAGAATACCACAATATTATGCTTTTATATGCTAAAACAATGCACGATTCTTGCCAGACGCATTAAGCAATCTCAATTGTTTGGAATAAGTCATGATACAACAATAATCACTAAGCATAAGGTGAAAACACCATCTAGCATGACATTATAAAGTTTAAGTCACAGTCAAAACAAGCTCCCTTTTGTACCACTAAAGCATGAAACTTTCTACTCTTTTCCAATCACCAATCAACTTATTTGAAACAACACAGAGAAAGCGGGGGTCCAACTACTTTATTCAAGCAAACTAAACAAATGAAAACTAAGACGCTCCAAGAACAATGATACATTGGAAATGTATCTATAATTTTTGATGATTCATGCTTGTTTAGTATCTACTTTGCTTTGATTGTCTACACTTTGAGGTGCTTTTTACATGTTTTCTAGTACTAACCTATTAACAAGTTGCAACAGTGCCAAATGCCTATTTTTTTGCTGTTTTTGGTATCAGAAAAGTTAGTAAAGAAATATTCTCGGATTGGACAGGACAAACGTCAAAGTCAATTACTTTCTGTGGGGAACAAGAAGTCCAAAGGAGAGCCGGAGGGGCCGTCCAGGGGGCCAGACCCACCCCAGGCGTGGGGGCAGGTGAGCCCGCGCCTGGATAGGGTTTGGCAGCCCTGGCCGCCTCCCGGTATCGCCCCTTCGCCTATAATAATCCCCCGATGCAGAAACCCTGAGAACCCGATCAGAAATCCATGAAACCGTCTGTAGCCGCCGCCACCATCATCCCTAGATCGGGGGGATCTGAAGTTCTTCCCGGCACCCTGCCGGAGGGGAGATCATCCCAGAGGCCTTCCCTCCGGTATGATTCGTGAGTAGTTCCACCTTGGACTATGGCTCCATGTAACACCCTCGGATCGGCCCTATGCAAGTCTTAGTAATTCCCGCCAAACTCGCATAGAAACGATTCAAAGGCGCCCACCAGGCACTTTCGTGTTGGTGAAAAACAAAGTAATATCATTACACAATAGTTCACGATGGAACCCACAGAACAGATATATATATATAACAACAACTCAAAGAGTCAAGAATACAGATATACGGTACAAAGATCCAAATCACCTTGAAAACAATACAACGTCCGAGTATGGACAAGGTGCAAATTGGGCTAAGAGTCCTGAAGAATAACCAATGGCATCCATAACCCTGCCCAGGCCAAGACAAAAGGGTAACCCTGCTAACGACGTCGATCTCAAAACCTGCTTAAACAAAAGGGGTGCCGATAAAGGGCAAAGGAAAAAGAGAGCGGTGAGTACTGAGGCCAGTACACGACGAGACTAGAATTCGGCGGCTCTCTCCTACATAGGTTTGGTGGACTGAAGCGGCAGCGCAACATGCACTAAAGAACCTATAGAGACTCAATACAACTGTCGGCTATTAGAGAGGGATAAGAAAGACCTATTCGGATCCAACCTGAAACTATCACCAAGCATACCCATCCTGGCATTTCCCCCTCGAGACCAAACGAGGAAGTCAACCAAGGAACTCACACAGTTGGCAGTTTTATTCATTCCGTTATAGTTGCGGCAATTACTAGTCAGATATAGATAGCATGAGTCATCCTGATATTATAAACAGTGGGCAGTTTTAGATAACCATTCCGTTGTAGTTGCAATACTTACTAGTCAAATACATATACCATGAGACAGTCAAAAACCCAGCAGTTGTTGGTACTTTCATTTAGCCATTCCGTTATAGTGAAGCTGATTACTAGTCATTCCAAAGGCAAATTTATAGCACTACTTTAGTTATAGTTATCTATGATCGAGATATCGTGCTCCAAGTCGTCCATAACCGCAGACACGGCTTTCAGAAAGTTTTACCCTCCAGGGGGGGCATAAATAGCAACACACGCACGATCAACCTCGGAAAAACCAAATGAAAACCCAATGAGGCATCACGACAGAACATTCGCAAGATTCATATTTGATTTCAGGGGGCCACCCCACTAAGCAACCCGCGACGAAGTTGGCCGGCTTCGAGACGGACCTAGAGGTTTGTGTCAATGGCTGTAAACGACTTGGAACCCAAAAGTGTGACTGGGCTTGTCGATACCGCGGGAACATTCCACTTACCTAAACAGTATAGGCGCTCCACGCGCAATTGTAAATAAAGCAGTAAAGCATGGCATAGGTACATGATAGTAAATATGACTCAAGCTAGGGTTAGGGGGATTCATGTTCCCACATGCGGATAGTGCGAATATTCAAAGAACAGGTATCAAGTACTCGGGGTCCTACGGGACACAAGTGGACGGTTAAAAACCAAATAACATCTATTGCCCACCTGTGCCTCCGCATTATTTACCTACTTCAATTTTAGTTATTAAACGGTAATTAAAGCCATGATCATCTCCAACATTAAACATGCGGCATTACTCCAACAACTGTGGAAGATCGACGGTACGCCGCATCACCTGCGCAAGCAACTACGAATCGCAAGGCCGACTATCTCCTAGACAACAGGTAATAGGATATGTCCATGGCAATATAAGGGCTGCAAGGAAGTATAATGGGGTACGAAATCTATAGCATCGCAACACAGATAGCAATAGATCAACATGAGGAAGTAAAGACTAAAAATATAAAATAGGTAGAAATAGGGAGAATGCTCGCCTAAAAACATTGCCGAAGGTTCATCCGAAGATCGAGTCGACACTCGCATAAACTCATCGGCCTAATCCATGAAGAACCAAAGCACTAGAAGAAACATCGCCGGATGCACTGTTTAATACCACGACAGAAGATCGGGCATGATGTATGTATGATATATGACATGGCAAAAATGCGATGCAATTAGTCAATATTAAGCGGAACCGGGGTCCCGACAATTAATTATTAGGTTCATGTTGTTTAGATACTCCGCAATTTAAATGTTGTTTTAACAAAGCGAAATTATATCATCGGTTCGCTACACAAATTTAAATGGAGACAAACTCAGACTAGAAAAGCCCGCATATGGTCTCCATATTTAATTATGAGGTGAATGGCATAAGTCCCCCAAACCCCATAATATGTATGCGACATGAACAATTTAATATGCAACAAGATATATATTATCTTTGTAGAAAATTAGAGGTTTGGGGTCTTACGGTTCGGATTGGAGACGAAAAGATGGTATTTGGAATATAGTCAAAATAGGATAAGTAGATCTTGCTGGGAAGTGAAGGTGTTAAACGGAGGTTTCCAATGCGATTTGCTGGCCCTGGTCACCTGCGGATGGGACTACCGAGACGAGCTTCCTCGGCTGCTGCCGACAGAAAAAGATTCAGGCCGGTGAGCCGCTGCTCACTGATTCGCAAGGAGAAAAACATATGGCAAATTGGAGGCGTGTGGTGCTTGGATTTGGGGTAGGTGGTGTCGTGTGTTGCTTGGATTAAGAGCACAACATGAAGAGGAAGGAGGCAACACCAAGGAGCATGGGACGCTGTCGGCCGAGCGCATGAACAAAAGTAGCCATAAGATCCAAGAAAAAATAGCCAAAGGATTAAGAGATGAGATGTGATGCGCATGTGAGAGAACTGCGTCCGGCGGGGGCGGAAGAAAACACAGGCAAGTCACTGTAGACAAGGAGAAAGAGTACACCGGCGACAGAACCCGGAGAGGAAAATTTGTGGAAACAACATGAGGGATTTTAGCTCTAGATTTGGCTCAGATTTAAAGGCTAGGGTTTGGTTTGTTAGGGTAGTAGGTGGCATGTTAGCTGGGCCATTGGGCCTGGCCGACTGGGCTGTCTCCCCACTAACAAAATATTTTATATTTAATATTTTTTTCTGTTATTTATGAGGTCTTTTGTAAATAATTTTAGACAAAACAAAATATTCGGAAGAGACCAAGATTTCAATTGAAATAGAGAAGGGGATAATTATAAAGCTTTGGGGGAATAGGTTTAGTAAAACACAAGCATGATGATGTCGTGATGATGCGCAACATACAAACAACCGCGATTTTCTAGTAGTATTTTTTACCAAGGGTGCTACAGTCCATGTAGTAGCTAGATGGTTGTATCTCCTCCTTTGTGCTTTCATGTATAGACCTTGTGAGCTCCGTTCATGATCAAGATCTAATATATTTGTAATCATGCATGTTGTGTTTGCGAGGATCCGATGGATATTGAGATTATTATGTTGGTTTGATTAATGGTTTTTCTATATGATTCTATCATGTCTGTATTGTTGGTGATCTTGCGTGCTCTCCATTGCTAGTGGTTATCTTGGCAAGTAGTTGCTAGTAACTCCAAGAGGGGATATTTATGCTCGATAATGGGTTCATGTCTCTAGTTTCCAAGGGAAGTGACAATAATCTCTTCGGTTGTAGATGTGTTGTTGCTATTAGGGAGAAAACAACGGTCTCTTGTTCATGAAACATGTGGACCTTTTACCTTACACACTTTGCTTAAAGCAGTTGTCTGTTGCTTGCAACTTAATACTGGAGGGGGTTCGGATGATAACCTGAAGGTGGACTTCTAGTCATAGATGCAGTTGGATGACGGTCTATGTATATTGTTGTATTGCCCAATCAGCTCTAGAGGATCTTTCTAGCTAGTAATTGCATTATTATGCCTTCCTCAGTTCCTGTCAATTGCCCCGCTGTAATTTGTTTACCCTTCATGCCATGTTGTTTATCTAAGGAGAGGACCTCTAGTAAACTATGGACCCCGGTCCAATCTTTACCATTGATACATCTTCCATTGTTACCTATTTACTTGTTGCAAACCATTACCTTCCACACCATACGTTTAATCCTTTGTTACAGCAAACCGGTGAGCTTGACAACCTCACTGATTTGTTGGGGCAAAGTCTTGAGTTTGTGTTGTGCAGGTCTCTGCGTTGCCAGCAACACCTGTGTGATGTTTCCTTCCTCCTACTGATTCGATAACCTCGGTTTCTTACTGAGGGAAACTTGCCTTTGTGCTGCTTCATACCTTGCTCTTGGGGTTTCCAACGAAGCGTCCCACGACAAGTGGTGGGCGCCATCAAGCTATTTTCTGGCGCCGCTGCCGGGGAGGCTAAGGACGTCTTCACTAGGGGAGTCCTTCACTTCATTTCTCTTTACTTTGTTTTTAGTTTGCTTTGTTTCTTTTGCTTGGTTTTGTTTGCCTCTTTTCAAAAACTCCAAAAAAAACTAGTCTAGTTTGGTTTGCTTGCTTTATTCAAAAACACACAAAAAAAATAGTTCCTGCTCTAGCTGCTGCTGCTATTTTTGGCTTACCCACCTTTGGCAAAATGAACTCTACTAAGAACACCAAGTTGTGTGACTTCACTAGCACCAACAACAATGATTTCCTAAGCATACCTATTGCTCCACCTGCTCCTGATGCTACCTTTTCTGAAATTAAGCCTGCTTTGTTGGATCTTGTGATGAGAGAGCAATTTTCTGGTGCTAGTTCTGATGATCCTGCTGCTCATCTTAATAGCTTTGTTGAACTTTGTGAGATGCAAAAGTATAAGGATGTATATGGAGATATTATTAAGCTCAGGCTTTTTCCTTTCTCTTTGACAGGAAAAGCTAAAGAATGGTTGGTGTCTTTGCCTAAAAATAGTATTGATTCTTGGACTAAGTGCAAAGATGCTTTTATTGGAAAGTACTATCCTCCTGCTAAGATTATTGCTATGAGAAGTGACATTATGAAATTTAAACAACTTGATAGTGAACATGTTGCTCCTGCTTGGGAAAGAATGAAATCTTTGGTTAAAAATTGCCCTACTCATGGACTCACTGCTTGGATGATTATCCAAACTTTTTATGCAGGTTTGAACTTCTCCTCAAGAAACCTGCTGGATTCTGCTGCTGGAGGTACTTTTCTGGGACTCACTTTGGGTGCTGCAACAAGTTTCCTTGATAATATGATGGTTAACTACTCTGAATGGCATGTTGAGAGAGCTCCACATGGTAAGAAGGTAAATTCTGTTGAGGAAACTTCCTCTTTGAGTGAAAAGATTGATGTTATTATGGCTATGCTTGTTAATGGGAAAGCTCCTCTAGATCCTAATAGTGTTCCCTTAGCCTCTTTGGTTTCTCAAGAAGAGCAAGTTGATGTGAACTTCATTAGAAACAACAATTTCAACAACAATGCCTATAGGAATAATTTTGGTAGCAACAACAATTATAGGCCTTATCCTCCAAATAATAGAAACTCCTATGGAAGCTCTTACAATAATGCTAGAAGTGCCCCCTCTGAACTTGAAGTAATGTTCAAGGACTTTATTAGTAAACAAACCACTTTCAATAAGACTATAGAGGAAAAGCTTTTAACTGTTGAGAAAAATATATCCTCTTTGTATGAAGCTCAAACTTCCTTGGTTAATAAAATGGCTGCTAAACCTGAAACTATGGAAACCACCTTTGCTACTACTCATGCCATACAAGTTACTATCGATGAAAATGTTAGGCTGTTAGCTCAACTTCATGCTAAGTTGGAAAGGGAAGCTAAAATTGATAGAAACAATAGTGTGTGCACTATCACCACTAAACCACAAGTAGCCCCTATTCCTCTTCCTACTATGCCTACCACTAGTGATGCTAAGTTTGACTTTGATATTGATGGTTGCAATATTTCTGAAGTGATTATGTTCCTACAAAAGCTTGCTAGAAGTCCTGATGCTAGTGATATGCATGTTGCCTTTACCAAACACATTACAGATGCTCTTGTTAAGATTAAGGAAGAGAAGTTAAAACACAAAGCTTCTATTCCTAGGAAAGTACAAGATAGTTGGGAACCCATTATTAATATGCAAGCGAATGACTTTGATCTTAAAACTTCATGTGATCTTGGTTCTAGTGTCTCTATTATGCCTAGGAAGATTTATGAAATGTTTGATTTGCCACCATTAGAAGATTGTTATTTGAATGTCTCACTCAATGATAATTCTAAGAAGAAACTCATGGGGAGTATTAATGATGTTCTCATTATGTTTAACAATGCTTATGTCCTGTAACACCCTCAGAATCGGCCCTATGCAAGTTTTAGAGCTTCCCGCCAAACCCGCATAGAAACGATTCAAAGGGGCCCACCAGGAACTTGCGTGCGGGTGGAAAACGAAGTAATATCATTACACAATAGTCCTCGATGGAACCCACAAAACATATATATACAACAGCGACTCAATGAGTCAAGAATACAGATATACAATACAAAGATCCAAATCACGGAACGATACATTCGAAAGTACGGACAAGATGCAAATTGAGCTAAGAGCTCGAAGAATAACCAATGGCGTCCATAACCCTGCCTGAGCCAAGCGGAAGGGTAACCCCGCTAACGACGTCGATCTCAAAACCTGCTTAAACAAAAAGGTGCCACAAAGGGCAAAGGAAAAGAGAGCGGTCGATCGAGGCCGATTGCGGCGAGACTAGAATTCGGCGGTCCTCGCCTACATAGGTATGGTGGACTGAAGCGGCAGCGGCAACATGCACTAAACCACCTATAGAGACTCGATACAACTATCGGATATTAGAGAGAGATAAGAAAGACCTATTCGAAACCATCTTGATTCTACCACCAAGCATACCCATCCTGGTATGTCCCCCTCGAGACCAAACGAGGAAGTCAACCGAGGAACTCACACAGTTGGCAGTTTTATTTATCCAGTTATCGTTGCAGCAATTACTAGTCAGGTATAGATAGTCATCCTGATATAATAAGCAGTGGGCACTTTTAGTTAACCATTCCATTGTAGTTGCACACTTACTAGTCAGATACAATTAGCATGAGATATCCCAAAACCCAGCAGTTGTTGGCACTTTTATTTAGCCATTCCGTTGTAGTGGAGCTGATTACTAGTCATATCGGATACAAGTCAAATTATAACAATAAACTTTAGTTATAGTTGTCTATGATCGAGAACTGTGCTCCAAGTCGTCCATAACCGGACACGACTTCTAAAAGATTTAACTCAGGGTGCACCAAAGTTTCCACACGCACCTACACCCTTGTTGTTAGATCGTAGGTACAAGATCACAAAACATACACCCAACGGTATGTCGACGGGTTTCGGACACGCTTCCTGCACTCCAAAGCAAGCACATGGGGGCCACCCCACTAAGCTACCCAACGAAGTCGGCCGGCTCGAGACGGACCTGTGGTTTGTGACGACTCAGAACGATTGGGAACCGAAAGTGTGACTGGATTGTCGATACAAAACGTGGCACGGGTTCCAAAAGTACAAGCGCTCCACGCGCAATCATAATAAAGCAGTAAAGCATGGCATAAGTACAGGATAGTAATAAAGCCCCAAACTACTTTGTGGCCCCCGGTACAGTACTTTGAAATCAGGTACTAATCGATGGGGGTGCCCACACACCCCACCTGTGGTTAGCGCGCTCGATCTCGGAACAGATGTCAAGAACTCGGGGTCCTACGGGCCACCAGTGAGCGGTTAAAAACCAAATATTGTCTATTACCCACCGGTGCCTCTGCATTTACCTACTTCAATTTTAGTTATTAAACGATAATTAAAGTCATGATCAACTCCAACATAAAGCATATGGCAGCCTTCCAACAACTGTGGTACTTGACGACACACAACAACACTTGAGCAAGCAACTACGACACGCAAGGCCAACTATCTACCAAACAACAGGTAATAGGATGTGTCTAAGGCAATATAAGGCTGCAAGGGATATCACGGGTACGAAAACTAGAGCATCGCAACACAGATAGCAATAGATCAACAGGAGGAAATAAATACTATAAAAGTAAGATAGGTAGAAAGGGGGAGAATGCTCGCCTGAAAAACATTGCCGAAGGTTCACCGGGGATCTGGTCGACACTCGCATCAACTCATCGGCCTAATCCGTGAAGAAGCAAAGCACTAGCAGAAACACCGGATGCAATATTTAATACTACAGCATAAGATCGGGCATGATGCATGTATGATGTATGACATGGCAAAGATGTGATGCGATTAGGCAATATTAAACGGAACCGGGGTCTCGACAATTAATTAGGTGGTTCATGTTGTTTAGCTACCCCGCAATTTAAATGTTGTCTTAACAAGGCAAATTATATCACCGGTTCGATGCACAAATTTAAATGGGGCCCATATAAAACTGGATTTGCCCGCATATGTACTCCATATTTAATTATGAGGTGAATTGGCATAATGCCCCCCAAACCACAACATACATGCGAGTATGAATAATTTAATATGCAATAGGTGATAAATATCATATTATAAAAATAGGGTCCTAGAAGGGGTCATACATAGGGAACTCGGCGATCTTGGGGTTCCGAGGGTTTGGGGGATCGATCTTCGGGGTCTCGGACATCGGATCCATGTAGACGGTCATGGTGTCCGAGAAGGCGATATTGACATCAGCGGCGGGTACTTATGGAGCTGATCTTGGCCAACGAGGAGACCGGATCACACGAATTGGAAGGCCACACGATGATCGCCACATCCTCACTTCATTTCTTCTCGGGAACATGTGCAGGAACCAGCACAAGAAATTAACAAACGAGAATAGAATAGAGGCACGGCCAACATCTCTGGACACAACAAGTTACATCGCTTAGGCGGGCCAGAGGCACGCGCATGAGGATGATGTGGCTGGGTCGACCTGGTCCTTGGGGGTAGGAAGCATCACGCGGAAGACATGACGGAGGTCATTGGTGACAGTCAGAAGCAGAGCACAACGATGTGGTGCAGGAGACCGGCCGGAGCTGCAGGAACACGTGAACAAAGGAGGTCAGGTGCATAAATTGGCGGGGACACGCTGCTGCTGCGGGGCGACGCTTGCGAGAAGAGTAAGACCGGCGGCGGCGCAGGAGCGGGGAACATGGCGTTCGGGACGAGCTCGAGAAGGAGGCATCTGCGCGGCGGTTGTAGGAAGCCTGGGCGCGGCCGAAGCTTGCGGCGGCACAGAAGACGGGGCCCTGCGGAGGAGGGTCGGCGGCCCGACGAGGATCTTCACGGCGGAAGGAGGCCGACCGGCGAGGAGGCACGACACGCGCACCTGCGAGCTTGCGGAGCTTGCTGACGGCCGCCGGAGGTCGAGCTGGCTACGCGGCCTGCAGGAGGGAGGTGAGGCGGGCGCCAGGCGAGGGAGGTCGGGGGACGACCGAGACGAGCGCGAGGAGGCGCGATGAGGGTGAGCGGCCTTGGCAGGCGATGCCCGCGGGCGGAGGCGGGAGCGAGACCGCAGGAAGGAGGGCGCATCGAGGGTAGGTGGTTGATGGCGAGAGGAAGGAGACAGGGTGGGGGATTCGGGGTGAGAGGGAGGTGCGGGGTTCGGGAGAGGAGACTGAGTCGCGTGGGACCCACAGGAGAGAGGCGAGCGAGTTGGAACGTGCGGGGAGCGGGCGCGGCCTGTCGCGCGTGTGGAGTGCAGCGGCGACGGCAGGTGGGGTGGGGATCTGGGTGGTTGGGTGGGATTAGGGTTTGGTCCAGCCGGCTGGGCCTTTTGGGCCTGGCCGGCTTAGGTCTAGGTTTAGTTCTTTATATATATATTTGAAAATATTTTCTGTTTCCAGTTATTTTATTTAAAATCATTTTGGTAATTATTTTTACATGATTTTAAACAGCAAGGATTATAAGTTCAATATAAAGAGATGTAATGTAGAAAACAATATAGGGTTTTGTGAAAATATTTTTTAAGGACAATAACATGCATGTGAATATAATGATGATGCACAGAGATCATGCGATTTTCTAGTAGTGGTTTTAGCCGGGGTGCTACATGTTCCTGTTGATTTCTATGTTTTAGATGCTGAATACAATGCTTCTTGTCCTATTACTTTGGGAAGTCCTTTTCTTAGAACAGTTGGTGCCATCATTGATATGAAAGAAGGCACCATCAAATATCATTTTCCATTTAAGAAAGGTATTGAACACTTCCCAATGAGAATAGAGAAGTTGCTTTTTGCTCCTCCTTTGAAAGCAAGGTTTGATGTTAATGCTTCTTCATTTGAAAATACTTGATTCTTCTTGCTTCTTGTGCCTAACTTAAAGGCGTTAAATAAAAGTACTTATTGGGAGATAACCCAAGAGTTTTCTTGAGTCTTGGAAGTTATTACTTCTGTAATGAACTCTCCTTATCCTTTTTGTTTGCTTTTTGTGCCAAGAATGACCTCTAATGAGAGGGAAATAAGATTTGGGGAGTTGCTATCCCGAAACAGATTTCTGTCCTCCACCAAAACAATTCGTGAGGAGGATCTGTAACTCGGATTGAGCTCAAAATTTACGAATAAATCGTCCAGTATGTTAGATAACTTTCGTTAGTTCAACACTTTTTTATTTGAGTAACAGAAGATGTTCAAAAAAAATCTTTTCTACCTACTTGTCTGTTTTGACAGATTTCTGCCATTATTTGCATTTGCTTCTTATTGATTCCTTTTTGAGCTCTCTTCAGGTAAATTGAGTTTATTTGAAGGAGTTACTACAGTAGCTTGTGTTTTTAGTGAAAAGCCTTGCTGTTCCAAAGCTTTGCCAGTGGTCTAATATCTTTTGAATAAGCTAATGTTGCTAATGAAGATTGTGTGAAGTTTTGTATGAAAGAAAATTTTCAGGTGTACAGAGAGAATGATGCAATGAGATGAAGAATGAACAAAAGCTCAAGCTTGGGGATGCCACCATAGTTTCACCCCAAGAAATATCCAAGAGGTACAAGCATCAAAGCTTGGGGATGCCCAAGGCATCCCCTTCTTCATCAATAAAAAGCTCAGGTCTGTCTAGACACTTCATTTTTATTGTTTCATGCACAGCTGTGTTGTTCATGGAGCGTATTAGTTTTCGTTTGATTTGCTTAGTTTGTTTAGTTTGCTTGAATAAAGTAAGTTTGGACCCCCGTTCTCTCTGTGTTGTTTTGCAAATAATTTTGCTTGGTGTTTGGAAAGGAGTAGTAAGTTCTTGCTTGAAGTGCAAGAGGAGCTTGCATTGACTGTGACTTAGACTTTAGCATGACATGCTAGGTGTTGTTTTAGCATTATGCTTAGTGATTATTGCGTAGCATGTCTTGTTCCAAACAATTGGGATTGCTTAGTGTGCCTTGAAGAAATTATGCGTTGTTTTAGCATGCAAAGGCATAGTATTGTGGTATTCTCCTTTGATGTTTTGCTTGGGTTGAATTGGCACATGCTCACACCATGTTATGACTATGACAAGTCACCATTAGCCTCTATGATCATTTAGTCCTTGACTTGTAGTACCACTCTTTGATTTGATTAGTTTGCTTTGTTGCACTGCATGATTATGGCCATTATTGCTCTCTTACTTGGTTGCTCCCGGTCTTTTTCTAGCCTCCACTTGTATGAGTAAGTTCTACTCATGCTTCCAACTCCCAAGAAACCATTTTTTTCCAAAGTGTCCACTATAAATTCCTAGGCGTGGTGTGTTACACCATTCCAAGTATATTCTTGTTTTCATCTATCTTCCAATTAAAAACTATTTTGTTATGTGAAAACTTAGTGATTAAAGCCCTCATGAAATTGATGGCACACTTTATTCTTTGCCCCTAATAAACTTGAACCATTGTGACAACTTTGTTGTATATGCTTGCACTTATAAGTTGGAATTAGCATAACCATGCTGTCACGAGGAACGTTTTCAACATTGCACTTGTACCTTGTTGTACTCAGTTGATATCATGTTTTTTGTCTATGGATGTCACCGGTGTGAAATAAAGAGGGAACTTGTAAGTCCATGGAGTTTGTATCATGTGTTAGAGAAACGCCTGGGCCGCTAGCCTAAGCCATGCCTAATCATGGTGGAAACTTGCAGCATCACCATAGTGACATCTATGAAGCATTCTTCTTAAAAAAACAGACACGTTGAGAAAAGAGGAAAGAGAGAGAAAAAACCATATTCCCATGGTACATAAGAAGAATTGCTAAGATGCTCATTGTCTGCTTTCCTTGTCATTTTGGTTATAGGAAAGCTCATGTACGATGTGCAAGGGGAACCCCGTTGGCGGTTCTCAATGGTATGCAAATACTTACAGTGATAAGAATTTACCTGGACCCAAAGTTGAGTATGCATGAGGTGTGGCCCTCGTATTCAAGGGGCATGAGATTGCCAACTTATACTTCGTCAAGCATATACTCCAGCTTTGCCACTTTAACCTTAACCACTTCAAGATGCTTATGATAGGGGCAATGAGGGCTGAAAGCTAACTAGTACCATAATTTTTGGAAGCTCTTTTTGAAACTTGTAATCACTGCTTCCTTTACAAAAAGGCCTTTCTTCCACCATTATTGAGTATCCACCTTATACCTTTAGGCACCATTAATAGAGCATAGTTGTTATTTTGTGTGCAGTGTTCCAAAGCTTATTAATTGATGCATATTGTGTTATTACTTGCTCTTGTGCTACTTGTTTCTAGTCACCCTTGTGAACTTTGCAGGTATCCTATGAATTATATTTCTACTCTATGAGGGACAAGCTGATTGCCACTATGTTATGTTTTCTTCATGTGAAACAAACAAACTTTTTTCAATGAATGTTATTCATGATATTTGTTTGTAGCTTGTCATGTTGCATGCATAGTTACTATGTCCTATTGTTAGAACTCCATCTCTCATGCACATGTTTAGAGTTCTTTGATCCCAGCTTTCAATGCTTGCAAATGGTTGGATCTTTATTGTGAGGGTGCATGTCACCTAAAAAAATTCTTTTTATCACTTACCTACTCGAGGACGAGCAGGAGTTAAGCTTGGGGATGCTGATACGTTGGAAACGTATCTATAATTCTTGATGCTCCATGCTTGTTTAGTATCTACTTTGCTTTGCTTGTCTACACTTTGAGGTGCTTTTTACATGTTTTCTGGTACTAACCTATTAACAAGTTACAACTTTGTCAGATGCCTATTTTCTACTGTTTTTGGATTCAGAAAAGTTAGTAAAGAAATATTCTCGGAATTGGACGGGACAAACGTCAAATTCGATTACTTTCCGTGGGGAACAAGAAGACCAGAGGAGAACCGAAGGGGCCGGCCAGGGGGGCTAGACCCACCCCAGGCGCGGGGGCAGGTGGGCCCGCGCCTGGCTAGGGTTTGGCGGCCCTGGCCGCCTATCGGTCTCGCCCCTTCGCCTATAAGAAGCCCCCGATGCAGAAACCCTAAGAACCCGATCAGAAATCCACGAAACCGTCTGTAGCCGCCACCACCATTGTCAACACCCGGATTTTTCAATCCTAGATGCCTGTTATGCCATACATCGCAATCCCAGGATTACCATTTTTGCGAGACATAACAGAAATGGATACCATAGTACTTCATCCATTACAAACGATACATAAGTTCTTACACAAATAGGGATCTCATGATCCAGTTCTTAATACAACATCAAGCAGCGGAATAAGTAATAATAACGGTAGCGTAGGCGAAGCTCCATCTTCGGGGTCACAGGCAATGCTGACGATGGGAGATGATCCTAGTTGTCGTAACCTTCCCGGGGTCCATCTTCCAGGTACTCCTTTTTATAGTCTGGCCATGGGAATAGCCAGGTACAAAGCCATGAGTACTCTTTAAGTACTCGCAAACTAATACTAACAGGTAAAGGGGTTTTTGTATAATTGGACACTAGGCTCTAGGGTTGTTTTGCAAAAGCCAGATTTATCTCTACTAAGTTCTAAAGCTAGTCACAATTTTATAATTCCTAAGTGGGAACTTGTATTTCATATCACAACTCTGTTCTGGTCAAGTCAAAGTCTCAATTCATTTCACAAGTTATTTTGAAAAGTCTGACGGGGGAACAGTATGGCCACTCCAACTATCCATAACCGCGGACGCGGCTATTCGAATAGTTTGACACTCTGTAGAGATTGTACACTTTCACCACAACATTCGATACATCCGTCAGGAACAAATCCTGAATTCACCATACTCAGTATGCGGATAATCAATCCTAACATTTCCATTACACGCCCTAGTATAAGCACCTCTCCTATGAGTTTGGCCTCCCAACCATGACCAGCTGTCATCTTGGGTACTGTACAGGTGGACAATCTTCACAAGGTAGCCTCAGCTCAAACCTTGGCCGTGAGGGAACTAATACTAAGGAATATAAGTTTCCAGTCAAGCCCTACCCAATATTCGGGTATTGTGGTTGTACGATAAAATTGGAATGGTATCGCATCCAGACAACCATCAGTTTTATAAAGGGCTAAGGCTCATGCCTCAACATTTTTATCACCAGAATCATCAAGTGTTCGGAAACACATGTCCAAAACATTTCAATAGAATGATCCATCATTCCAAGGTTTTCATAACCATTTTTCCACCAAGTATTCCCATCTAGAGTTGATCAAATTTTATGCTTAGCACTAGCATCTAAGGTAGGGGGTAGTACTGATGATGGGGTAGTAACTAGTGGAGTTTCAACTAAGTCCAACCTTATATCTTAGGCTGATATCAAGGTTTCTAGCTTAGGCCAGATTTTATGCTCTTTATGCAACCTTCAGCATCTTTCCAAAATCTACCAGTCACTTAAGTAAACTCTAAGTGAGCTTTGATAAATAAATAAAGTAAGAAGCTTGCAAGTAAAACTAGGATTGGTTTATCAAATGGGTATGATCACATATGCTTAAGGCATATAGTGGTCATAGAACAAGTATGGGTTTGTTGCATCAGTAGGGTATCTTGCAAGGGTTAGCTTGCATAGGTATAGTATCAGCTTGCACCAATATCAGTATAAGCTTGCCTTGTGCAGAGCAGTGGTTGAAGTTCTCCTCGGCTTCTTCTTCGTATTATCCTCCTTCCTCCTCGTATCCTTGGTCGGTACTAGCGTCTATGAATAAATACGAGGTACACAATCACCAAACAATACTTAACTACTTGCAATCATCACACACAAGGTTCCTATAGATGATCTAGCATCATCTCTAACCTTACAAGGTTAAGGCTTGCTTTAATTCTTTTTATTTTTAGAAAAATAATTTCTACTCATTGAAAAACTACTTAAGATTTAATATTCTCTAAACCAAATATGGGATCATGTTGACACATGTCATCACCACATATTGTAGTCCATGGGAATGTGATTTAAAGTGGTGTCACAATTTAATAAGGTTTTACCCTTTTATTTTAATTAATTAAAGTGGCTAGAAATGCTTATGTAGCATTCTTTTATTATTTGAACATTATTTCTGCAAGTAAACCTATATATTTTTATATATTCTGAAAGGTATGGTTAAATGTGATTTTTGAGAGTTGGAATAAACTCAAAAGCTTTTATGGTTTAAATTTGAAAAATGTTTGAATGCAGAAAAGCTTTTGCCTTGTTATTTTTACTATGGGTGATCTACAGATCCAAATGACTTGAATCCAACGGGCTTGGATTCAGCATTCACAGACCTTCCCAACAAAATTGGTTTCATTCAATTTGGTGGACTGAATCGATCTGGGTTGATTTTTGAAGTTGGGTACAGACGTGTTTGAAAACAAATAGAAAAAGGTTTAATTTGGATAACTGGGCTGCGCGGGAAAAGTTACTGGGCCGGCCTGCTAAGCTGATGCTCTGCTGGCTGCTTAAGTGGGTGTCCCCACCGTCGGTGACACGGGCGAAGCGGTATGGGGCAACGTGGATCGTTCGATCTAGTTCTAATCTAACGGTTGGGAGTCATCGTCGACGCGAGACAACTCCGGCGAGAACGAAACCTAGCGCGGCCAGTGAGGGGTGCTGGGGGCTCACCGGGGTACGGGCGAGGGTCGGCGAGGCAGGCGAACGACGAAGTCGACGACGGCGAACTCAGGGGTGGTCGCGGCAGCTACTGGGGCGGCTCCAATCGCTGGCTCCCTTCTTCTCCAGAGGCGGCGGGCTTCGGTGAAATTCCTGCGGGGTGGTGCTCGCCTTGCTCTGAGAACGGTGTGGCACGGTCAGTGAGGAGAGGGGAGTGAGATGGTGTGAATAAATCGTGCGGGGGTGGCCTCTATTTATAGTCGAGCGAGGGGACCGTCGGGGTGCACGGTGAGATCGTCGGGGGCGAGGTTACAAGCGGCTAAAGGCATGGGCAAGGGTAGGGGACGGTGCGGTGTCTCCTGGCGATGCTCAACGACATGGTCTCGAGGAGTAGGGCGGTGCGGTTTGGTCTGGAACGGGCGGTGCTCTGCGCGGCAGAGGCGGCGTCTTTGACGGCAGGCGGTGGTTGTGGAACGGCGGCAAACGGGGTGTCTGCGGTCTCTGGGTTGATGGCGATCGTGTGCACACGGTGAGGGCGGCGATGCGTGGGACGCTGGTCGAGGTGGCGCTGGCGCATGCTCGGCATGGTCTGGCGCGGCAGCGCGTGGTCTGTGCTTGGCAACGCGGCTAGGACAGGTAGTGGCGGTGGACGGTGGGCTGCCTCCCAGACAAGGTTGGCACGACTAGTTCTTCCTCTAGCCTGCTGTCCACAATGGGGTGGCAAGGTTGGCTTCGGCTGTTCACCATTGATGGCAATGGCAAGATCACAGGGGTGCTAGTCCTTAGTTAAACTTCCTAGATGATCTACTGAGCTGTGTGTGAGCTAACTAGGGAACAAGTTAGGCCAATTTTACTGCACACTATAGTGTTTGATGTTTGTTTGATTTGTGTCTGCAACCTGTTTGATGAAATGGCCGCATGAAATCAAGTTTTAAATTTTGAAATGAATTTTGGTGGGTTTTCTAGATTGGTGTTGGTGAGTCTGCAGATGCTTGGGTTTTGAAAGTTGAGCTTGTTTGAGTGGTTTTTGAAAAAGTGGGATCTTCCCATATGATAAATATTCAATTTTGAATTGTCATTTAAACTATGCATTTGAAAGTTTCTGGATGATCACAAAGTGGGCCTTGATACCTTGTTATGAGTACATTCAAAGGGTGCAAAGATCCAGAAAAGTTTCTGTTAGGTTTTGAAAGTTTGAGACAGCCAAAGTAGGCATGGGAGTTAAATTGGCCAAAATGACCATTCATTTCATATATGTGTTTTGATTTACTTGTCTTTAGGAAAAGTGTGGGAAATGTTTTAGATGATGTTTATTTCACCTAAGAAACATTTTACAAGCAATGAAACAAACAAACAAGGTGGTTTTAAAAGAATTCAAAATCAATGCATACACATATGCATGCATTCATAATGTTATTTAGAAAAGTTTTTGTTAACCCTAATTTTGATGATTAGAATTTGATGATCCAAGCTTAGTATTTTTGGGATGTTACAAACCTTCCCCCCTTAAACAAAATCTCGTCCCGAGATTTGAAAAAGGACGAAAAGATTACCTAGGATTTGAAGAGATCGGGAAACTCCTTCCTGATGTGATCTTCGCGTTCCCAGGTAGCTTCCTCTTTTGTGTGGTTGCTCCACTGAATCTTGAGAAACTTGATGCTTCGGGTTCGGGTAGTTCGAAAGGATTCTTCCAAAATACGGATGGGTACTTCGGGAATAGGTCAGGTCATCGTTGATCTCTATGGTCCGGTGATCGATATTCTTGAACACTTCGGTCTTCTCGGGGACTTCGAGACCCTTGCGAAGTAACGAGATATGGAACACATTATGCACAGCTGACATCTCTTCTGGTAGTTCCAATTGATACGATACTTCTCCTCGACGGTTCAGAATTTTGAAAGGTCCGTGAAAGGTCCGATATATCTGGGGGCTAACTTTCCCTTGAGTTGGAAACGCTGCATTCCCTTCAATGGCGACACTTTCAGATAAACAAAATCTCCTATGTTGAAGGCGAGGTCTCTACGAATCTTGTCGGCGTAATTCTTCTATTGGGATTGGGCTGTCTTGAGGTGCTCGCGAATCTTGTGAACCTTCTCTTCTGCTTCTCGTAGGATGTCGGGTCCGAAAATCTGACTCTCTCCTACTTCTGACCAGTTCAAGGGGGTGCGACACTTCCTTCCGTACATAAATTCAAATGGGGCCATTTGCAAACTGGCTTGGTAACTGTTGTTGTATGAAAATTCTGCAAACGCGCATGCCTTCCCATTTGGATCCATATTCTAACACACATGCTCTCAACATATCTTCGAGTATTTGATTTACTCGCTCCGTTTGTCCATCGGTCTGAGGGTGGTACGCGGTACTGAAATATAGGCGGGTTCCTAGAGGTAAACTGAGTTCCTCGATCCGATACGATGTTCTTGGGGACTCCATGTAAACTAACGATTCTAGCGATGTACAACTCTGCTAGCTTCGAACTCTGATAGGTGGTTTTGACGGGCAAGAAATGGGCGACTTTGGACAATCTGTCCACTATGACCCAAATAGAGTCATTTCCCCTACTAGAAGTAGGTAGTCCAGTGATAAAGTCCATTCCTACAGAATCCCATTTCCATTCCGGAATCTGCAATGGTTGCAACAATCCAAATGGGTCTTTGATGTCCCGCCTTGACTCACGACATATATCACACTTGGCGATATAGCTTCCGATTTCTCTCTTCATCTTATGCCACCAAAATTGCTCTTTCAAATCTTGATACATCTTAGTTCCTCCGGGATGGATAGAATAAAGAGTATCATGAGCCTCCTTCAAGATAACTTCTTTTAACCCAGAATCTGATGGTACACAAAGACGTCCTTTGTACCACAAAACTCCTTCTTCGTCCTCGGTGAATCCGGGTACTTTGCCTGTACCGATACGACGCTTGATTCCGTCGATACTGACATTTCCCTTCTGCGCATCTTTGACCTGACTGATCAAAGTGGGCTAAAGTTCTATGCTAGCCAAAAATCCTTCACTTACTAATTCCATTCGAAAATATTCCATCTCTTTGTGCAAACTTGGTTGCTCCTTCAAAATCGTGGAGTTCAAGCGGCACGGCAATCTGCTAAGGGCATCGGCTACCACGTTGGCTTTACCAGGGTGATAGTGAATGTCCAGGTCGTAATCCTTGATTAGCTCAATCCATCTTCTCTGCCTCATATTCAGCTCCTTCTGAGTGAATATATACTTTAGGCTCTTGTGATCCGAATAAATCTCACAACGGTTTCCCATCACGTAATGTCTCCATGTCTTCAGGGCTAGAACTACGGCTTCAAGTTCGAGGTCATGGGTTGGATAGTTTTGCTCGTGTTGCTTCAATTGTCGAGATAGATAAGATATAACTTTGCCTTCTTGCATTAGCACACATCCGAGACCAATCTTGGATGCGTCACAATACACATCGAAAGGCTTCGTGATATCCGGCATGATCAAGATTGGGGCTGAAATCAATCTCCTCTTGAGTTCTTGAAAACTCGCTTCACATTTGTTGGTCCATTCAAACTTCTTGTCCTTCTTCAGCAATTGGGTCATGGGTCTGGCGATACTAGAGAATCCTTCTACAAATTTGCGGTAATATCCCGCCAATCCGATAAAAACACGAACTTGGGTTTGAGTGGTTGGGGCTTGCCAATCTTCTACATCTTTCACTTTGGTAGGGTCAACGGCAATTCCTCCGGCTGATACAATGTGACCGAGGAATTCTACTTCCTATAACCAGAATTCACATTTGCTAAAATTTGCATACAGCTGATGCTCTCTAAGGGTTCCAAGAATGGTCCTTAGGTGTAGCTCATGTTCTTCTTCTGATTTGGAATAAATCAGAATGTCATCGATGAAAACAACGACAAACTTATCCAGGAAGTCCATAAAAATCTTATTCATGAGGTTCATGAAATAAGCGGGGGCATTGGTTAATCCTAAAGACATGACTGTATACTCATACAATCCATATCTGGTGGTAAAGGCAGTCTTTGGAATATCCTCTGCACGAATTTTGAGTTGATGATAGCCAGTCCTAAGATCAATCTTAGAAAACACTTTGGCACCGGTCAACTGATCAAACAAATCTTTTATCTTGGGTAAGGGGTACTTGTTCTTGATGGTGACATCATTCAACTTCCGATAATCCGTACACAAATGGTTACCTCCATCCTTCTTGTCCACAAACAAGACAGGTGATCTCCATGGGGACGCACTTGGTTGAATCAATCCGATTTCCAGCATGGAATCCAGTTGCTTCTTCAGTTCTTCTAGTTCTGACGGGTTCATACTATAGGATCTCTGGGCTATGGGTCCGGTTCCGGGGATTAGTTCAATGATAAACTCGATATCCCGATCTGGGGGCATACCGGGCAAAACATCTGGAAATACATCAGGGTATTCGCAGACTATCCGGACTTGGTCAATGGTAGGTTGGGATATACTCTTGTTGCATTTGAATTGGCGAGGTAAGGTTTCAGATATATGCTCAACTGATATTCCGGCGGTACTGGTCATAGTGATGGCTTTCTTGGCACAGTCAATCAATCCCTTATGTTTGGACATCCAATCCATTCCTAGTACTACTTCCAAACCTTTAGTTCCGAGTACTATTAAATTAGCATAAAAATCTATGCCATGGATTCGGATAGGGACGACTTTGCAAATTTTCCTAGCCTTGGTGGTTGATCCGGGAATTTGCACAATCATCACATGCTTCAATTTGGTTGGTTGAATTTTACTAGTGCAGGCAAATTCTTCGGTGACAAATGAATGCGATGCACCAGAGTCAAACAACACTCTTGCAAGTACTGAATTAACAGAAAACATACCCAGCACGACGTCTGGCGCTTCCTGAGCTTCTTCAGCATGCATGAGAAAAAGATGGCCATTGCGGTTGAGTGAATTCCCTGGGGCAAATCTTCTTCCGGGCTGAACACGACGCTGCTGCTGAGCTGGCACATTGGCGTTGGGGCTGTAGCATTCTTCTTGTTGGGGCACTCATTGGAATAGTGGCCTTTATTTCCACAGTCATAACAGGTCACTTGTGACTTGTCCTTGGCTGCGACAGGCATAGCATTGCTTCCAGTCCTCGGGGCAGTGTTGGGGTTGGCGGTAGCATTGTTGGTGTTGAACTTGGGTTGGGCACGGGTGAAATTTCTAGAGTTGTCGGGGTTGTTGTGATTTCCTCCGGGTCTAGGGTTTCCACGGTTGGGATAGGTCGGACGGGTCATAGGGGGTTTGTTGGTTCTTGGGGCAAATCCTGGAGATGGGTTGGGGCGATACTTTGGGGTCTGATGAGTTCCTGGTTGATGCATCATGCGATGATTGCGGTTCTCATTGGCCTGGTTGATCTTTCCTTCCATCTGGATAGCAGAGTCGACAAGGGCTTCAATATCTGCAAAGGGGATATTGACTAACACCGTCTGCATCTCGTCATGCAGACCATTCAGGAATCTTTCTTTCTTCTTGGCTTCGGTGTCTATCTCGTCCGGGGCATACCTAGCTAATGACAAAAATTTGTCACGGTATTCCACTACAGTCATCCTTCCTTGCTTCAGCTCTCTGAACTCGTCTCTCATTCTCTTGATCAAACCTGGTGGCACATGGGTTCTACTGAACTTGACCTTGAATTCTTCCCAGGTCATCATTTGGCCTTCGGTCATGGCACGAACACTGTTCCACCATGCCCTGGCATCTCCGGCTAGATAGTGGGTGGCGAACATGACTTTCTCGTTGGCTTCCACTCCGACGACTTCTAGGTTGTTTTCCATGGTTTGCAGCCAGTCATCAGCATCTAGGGGTTCTTCTGACTTGGTGAAAACGGGTGGGTTGGTATTCTGGAAATTCTTGAGCTTAGATCCATGGTTGTCCTGATTTCCGTGGCCTTGGTTGTTGTGGGCTAGCTGGGCTATCTGTTGCAGAGTGGCTAGGTTGGCTTGACGTTCCGCTCTTTCAGCTTCGCGGTCAGAAGTCAACATTTGCAGGATCTGCAACATCGGGTCCGGGGCTGAACCACTTCCTCCACGTGGCATCTGAAGATTGATATAGATCATGAGAAAAGAGGGAAATTTCTAAGGTTTTGGGTCTTTGAAAAGTTTTAAATGTTTGATTCAGATTTTTCTAGCAACTTGCTTTTTCATTCATTCATTCACACGATACAACGCACACCACAGCAAGGAAAAACAGATGGTTTTAAGAACCATTCTGGAATCTACGATACAGTGGGACCGACTACTACTCACTACGCTAGTGCTCAAGTTCTACTACTCCTAGAAATCTGTGGCTTCATCATCTTCATCATCATTGATGAAGGCGAAATCATCCTCATCGGTGAAGAAGTCCATGGCCTGATCCTCCAGAAAATCATCGTCATCGCTGAGATAGGAGTAAGGGTCTCCACGAAGATCCTCTCCGGCATTCTCCCTTTCCTCTAACTGCATGTCTCTCTCGTGGATGGTCTCCTCCAGAGATGATATGCGATGGCGAACACGGGCAATAATGCGCTCCTTCTTGTTGAGCTGACGGCAGCGAGACTTGCGATCCTTTGCTAGCATGGCGATGGTCTGGTCCTTCGTCTTGATGATGGCAGACTTGTGGTTGCAATAGTCACGGCAGTTGTCCAATTCCTGCTGACGATCATACATCATGAAGCTAAGGTGGTCCAATTGAGTCTTCAGCTCGGGGTGGTATGGGGCTTCCAGTGGTTGTCCATTTGCATCACGTCTTGGGCAAAACTCAAAGCGAGTACCCTTGATCTAATTGATGCTCTGCCCACACAGACGGGAAAGAGCTTCATGCATTGCTCTGGCAAGTCCATCGAGCCAGTTGTTTTCCCTCAAGGTAAACTGAATTCCCTCCGCAGTGGGAGGTTCAATCTTTCCTCGGAGACTTGCAACAATTAGCCACTGCAGATCTTCTCCTCCTTGATCATTGATCTGAGCTCCGAAGAAATCGAGGTGCGGACGCTCCAGAAGTTCCGAAAGCTGATCCAGATCCCTCTCAAAGATAAGGTCTCCACCATTCCCCAGTTGGTAAAACTTGTTGTACTTCACGTCCATCTATAAAAATATAGGATGAGTAGATTAGCAGAGTGATCAAGTGTGTCAAAATTTTATCTATTTTGCAAGGGTTTTTGAGGAACATGAATTTTTATGAAAGAATTAAAGAGGTAAGAATGAGAATAAGTTTTCGTAAATATTTGTTTTCTTTGGTTTTGAAACTAAGTTTTTGGTTCAACGTCCAATCTAACTAGGGTCTCCTATGGTCAGGATGGCTCTGATACCAACTTGTCAACACCCGGACTTTTCAATCCTAGATCCTGTTATGCCATACATCGCAATCCCAGGATTACCATTTTTGCGAGACATAACAGAATTGGATACCATAGTACTTCATCCATTACAAATGATACATAAGTTCTTACACAAATAGGGATCTCATGATCCAGTTCTTAATACAACATCAAGCAGCGGAATACGTAATAATAACGGTAGCGTAGGCGAAGCTCCATCTTCGGGGTCACAGGCAATACTGACGATGGGAGATGATCCTAGTTGTCGTAACCTTCCTGGGGTCCATCTTCCAGGTACTCCTCTTCATATTCTGGCCATGGGAATAGCCAGGGACAAAGCCATGAGTACTCTTTAAGTACTCGCAAACTAATACTAACAGGTAAAGGGGTTTTTGTATAATAGGACACTAGGCTCTAGGGTTGTTTTGCAAAAGCCAGATTTATCTCTACTAAGTTCTAAAGCTAGTCACAATTTTATAATTCCTAAGTGGGAACTTGTATTTCATATCACAACTCTGTTGTGGTCAAGTCAAAGTCTCAATTCATTTCACAGGTCATTTTGAAAAGTCTAACGGGGGAACAATATGGCCACTCCAACTGTCCATAATCATGACGCTATTCGAATAGTTTGACACTGCAGAGATTGTACACTTTCACCACAACATTCGATACATCCGTCAGAACAAATCCTGAATTCACCATACTCGGTATGCGGATAATCAATCCTAACCTTTCCATTACACGCCTAGTATAAGCACCTCTCCGTGAGTTTGGCCTCCCAACCATGACCACCGTCATCTTGGGTACTGCAGTGGACAATCTTCACAAGGTAGCCTCGGCTCAAACCTTGGCCGTGAGGGAACTAATACTAAGGAATATAAGTTTCATCAAGCCCTACCCAATATTCGGTATTGTGGTTGCGATAAAATTGGAATGGTATCGCATCCGACAACCATCAGTTTTATAAAGGGCTAAGGCTCATGCCTCAACATTTTATCACCAGAATCATCAAGTGTTCGGAAACACATGTCCAAAACATTTCAATAGAATGATCCATCATTCCAAGGTTTTCATAACCATTTTTCCACCAAGTATTCCCATCTAGAGTTGATCAAATTTTATGCTTAGCACTAGCATCTAAGGTAGGGGTAGTACTGATGATGGGGTAGTAACTAGTGGAGTTTCAACTAAGTCCAACCTTATATCTTAGGCTGATATCAAGGTTTCTAGCTTAGGCCAGATTTTATGCTCTTTATGCAACCTTCAGCATCTTTCCAAAATCTACCAGTCACTTAAGTAAACTCTAAGTGAGCTTTGATAAAGAAATAAAGTAAGAAGCTTGCAAGTAAAACTAGGATTGGTTTATCAAATGGGTATGATCACATATGCTTAAGGCATATAGTGGTCATAGAACAAGTATGGGTTTGTTGCATCAGTAGGGTATCTTGCAAGGGTTAGCTTGCATAGGTATAGTATCAGCTTGCACCAATATCAGTATAAGCTTGCCTTGTGCAGAGCAGTGGTTGAAGTTCTCCTCGGCTTCTTCTTCGTAGTATCCTCCTTCCTCCTCGTATCCTTGGTCGGTACTAGCGTCTATGAATAAATACGAGGTACACAATCACCAAACAATACTTAACTACTTGCAATCATCACACACAAGGGTCCTATAGATGATCTAGCATCATCTCTAACCTTACAAGGTTAAGGCTTGCTTTAATTCTTTTTATTTTTAGAAAAGTAATTTCTACTCATTGAAAAACTACTTAAGATTTAATATTCTCCAAACCAAATATGGGATCATGTTGACACATGTCATCACCACATATTGTAGTCCATGGGAATGTGATTTAAAGTGGTGTCACAATTTAATAAGGTTTTACCCTTTTATTTTAATTAATTAAAGTGGCTAGAAATGCTTATGTAGCATTCTTTTATTATTTGAACATTATTTCTGCAAGTAAACCTATATATTTTTATATATTCTGAAAGGTATGGTTAAATGTGATTTTTGAGAGTTGGAATCAACACAAAAGCTTTTATGGTTTAAATTTGAAAAATGTTTAAATGCAGAAAAGATTCTGCCTTGTTATTTTTACTATGGGTGATCTACAGATCCAAATGACTTGAATCCAACGGGCTTGGATTCAGCATTCACAGACCTTTCCAACAAAATTGGTTTCATTCAATTTGGTGCACTGAATCGATCTGGGTTGATTTTTAAAGTTGGGTACAGAAGTGTGTTTGAAAAGAAATAGAAAAAGGTTTAATTTGAATACCTGGGCTGCGCGGGCTAGGCCGGCCTGCTAAGCGCAGTGCTCCCGCGGGCTGCTTAAGTGGGTGTCCCCACTCGTCAGTGACACGGGGCTGGGCGAAGCGGTATGGGGCAACGTGGATCGTTCGATCTAGTTCTAATCTAACGGCTGGGAGTCATCGTCGACGCGAGACAACTCCGGCGAGAACGAAACCTAGCGCGACCAGTGAGGGGTGCTGGGGGCTCACCGGGGTACGGGCGAGGGTCGGCGAGGCGGGCGAACGACGAAGTCGACGACGGCGAACTCAGGGGTGGTCACGGCAGCTACTGGGGCGGCTCCAATCGCTGGCTCCCTTCTTCTCCAGAGGCGGCGGGCTTCGGTGAAATTCCGGCGGGGTGGTGCTCGCCTTGCTCTAAGAACGGTGTGGCACGGTCAGTGAGGAGAGGGGAGTGAGATGGTGTGAAGAAATCGTGCGGGGGTGGCCTCTATTTATAGTCGAGCGGGTGGACCGTCGGGGCGCATGGTGAGCTCGTCGGGGGCGAGGTTATAGGCGGCTAAAGGCATGGGCAAGGGTAGGGGACGGTGCGGTGTCTCCTGGCGTTGCTCAAAGACATGGTCTCGAGGCGTGGGGCGGTGCGGTTTGGTCTGGAACGGGCGGTGCTCATGGGTAGGCGTCTTTGATCGGGCGTGGGCATATGGCACGGCGGCAAACGGGGTCTGGCGGTCTCTGGGTTGATGGCGATCGTGTGTGCGCGGTGAGGCGCGCACGGTCTGTGGACGTTGGTCGAGGTGGCGCTAAGCATGCACGGAATGGTGCAGGCGCGGCTTGTGCGCGTGGTCGAGGCTTGGCAACGCCATGCTGGGACGGAGTAGTGGCGGTGGACGGTGGGCTGCCTCCCAGACAAGGTTGGCACAGCTAGCTCTTCCTCTAGCCTGCTGTCCACAATGGGGTGGCAAGGTTGGCTTCGGCTGTTCACCATTGATGGCAATGGCAAGCTCACAGGGGTGCTAGTCCTTAGTTAAACTTCCTAGATGATCTACTGAGTTGTGTGTGAGCTAACTAGGGAACAAGTTAGGCCAATTTTACTGCACACTATAGTTTTTGATGTTTGTTTGATTTGTGTCTGCAGCCTGTTTGATGAAATGGCCGCATGAAATGAAGTTTTAAATTTTGAAATGAATTTTGGTGGGTTTGCTAGATTGGTGTTCGTGAGTCTGCAGATGCTTGGGTTTTGAAAGTTGAGCTTGTTTGAGTGGTTTCTGAAAAAGTGGGATCTTCCCATATGATAAAGATTCAATTTTGAATTGTCATTTAAACTATGCATTTGAAAGTTTCTGGATGATCACAAAGTGGGCCTTGATACCTTGTTATGAGTACATTCAAAGGGTGCAAAGATCCAGAAAAGTTTCTGTTAGGTTTTGAAAGTTTAAGACAGCCAAAGTAGGCATGGGAGTTAAATTGGCCAAAGTGACCATTCATTTCATATATGTGTTTTGATTTACTTTTATTTAGGACAAGTGTGGGAAATGTTTTAGATGATGTTTATTTCACCTAAGAAACATTTTACAAGCAATGAAACAAACAAACAAACAAACAAGGTGGTTTTAAAAGAATTCAAAATCAATGCATACACATATGCATGCATTCATAATGTTATTTAGAAAAGTTTTTGTTAACCCTAATTTTGATGATTAGAATTTGATGATACAAGCTTAGTATTTTTGGGATGTTACAACCATCGTCCCTAGATCGGGGGGATCTGAAGTTCTTCCCGGTACCCTGCCGGACGGGAGATCATCCCGGAGGCCTTCTCTCCGGTATGATTCGTGAGTAGTTCCATCTTGGACTATGGGTCCATATAGTAGCTAGATGGTTGTATCTCCTCCTTTGTGCTTTCATGTATAGATCTTGTGAGCTCCGTTCATGATCAAGATCTAATCTATTTGTAATCATGCATGTTGTGTTTTCGGGGATCCGATGGATATTGAGATTATTATGTTGGTTTGATTAATGGTTTTGTCTTTATGATTCTATCATGTCTGTTTTGTTGGTGATCTTGCATGCTCTCCGTTGCTAGTGGTTACCTTGGCCAAGTAGTTGCTAGTGACTCCAAGAGGGGGTATTTATGCTCGATAGTGGGTTCATGCCTCTAGTTTCCAAGGGAAGTGGCAATAATCTCTTCGGTTGTAGATGTGCTATTGCTACTAGGGAGAAAACAACGATCTCTTGTTCATGGAACATGTGGACTGTTTACCTTACACACTTTGCTTAAAGCAGTTGTCTGTTGCTTGCAACTTAATACTGGAGGGGGTTCGGATGATAACCTGAAGGTGGACTTCTAGTCATAGATGCAGTTGGATGACGGTCTATGTATATTGTTGTATTGCCCAATCAGCTTCATAGGATCTTTTTGGCTAGTAATTGCATTGTTATGCCTTGCTCAGTTCCTGTCAATTGTCCTGCTGTAATTTGTTTACCCTTCATGCCATGTTGTTTATCTAAGGAGAGCACCTCTAGTGAACTATGGACCCCGGTTCAATCTTTACCATTGATACATCTTCCACTGTTACATGTTTACTTGTTGCAAACCATTACCTTCCACACCATACGTTTAATCCTTTGTTACAGCAAACCGGTGAGCTTGAAAACCTCACTAATTCGTTGGGTCAAAGTCTTGAGTTTGTGTTGTGCAGGTCTCCGCGTTGCCAGCAACACCTGTGTGACGTTTCCTTCCTCCTACCGGTTCGATAACCTCGGTTTCTTACTGAGGGAAACTTGTTGTTGTGCTGCTTCATACCTTGCTCTTGGGGTTTCCAACGAAGCGTCCCACGGTAAGTGGTGGGCGCCATCAAACAACACAACAGTGCATGAAACAATAAAAACGAAGTGTCTAGAAGGAGACCTAAGATTTTTATTGATGAAGAAGGGGATGCCTTGGGCATCCCCAAGCTTTGATGCTTGTACTATTGAATATTTCTTGGGGTGACACGGGGTGGCATCCCCAAGCTTGAGCTTTTGTCCATTCTTCATCTTATCAAATCTTTCTTCCCCTACAATTGAAAATTTTCCTTCATACAAAAACTTCACACAATCTTCATTAGCAACATTAGTGTATTCAAGATAATAGGCCTTTCGGTTTTGTTTTAAACAAGGAAAACTTTCATTAAAACACAAGATACTATAGAAATTCCTTTTAAAAGCTCAAGTGATCAAGGAGAACTAAAAATAAACCAATTAAAAAGCAAATGAAAATAATGGCAGAAATCTGTCAAAACAGACCAACAGGTAAAAACTGATTTTTTCAAAGACCTTATGTTGCTCAAATCAAAAGGGTTGAACTAACGAAAGTTAGATAACAACCTGGGGCATTTACTTATAAAATTACATCTCAATCCGACATATAGATATTTTTCATGAATGTTTATAGTGAAGCACAAAAATCTGTTTCGGGACTGCACCTTCCCCAAATCTTAGTTCTCTCTCATTAGAGGTTATTCTTGGCACAAAAATCAAACAAAAAGGATAAGAAGAGGTTATCACAGAAGTAATAACTTCCAAAACTCAATAAAACTTTTGGATTATCTACCAAGAAGTAATTTTGTTTAACGCCTTTAAGTTAGGCACAAGAAGCAAGAATCAAGTATTTTCAAATGAAGAAGCATTAACATCAATCTTTGCTTTAAAAGGAGGAGCAAAAGGTAACTTCTCTCTCCTTATAGGGAAGTTTTCAATACCTTTCTTGAATGGGAATCGATATTTAATGGTGCCTTCTTTTATATCAATGATGGCACCAACAGTTCTAAGAAAAGGTCTTCCCAAAGTAATAGGACAAGAAGCATTGCATTCAACATCCAAAACATAGAAATCAACAGGGACATAGTAATTGTTAACCATAATAAGGACATCATTAATACTCCCTATGAGTTTATTCTTAGCGTTATCATCAAGTGGGACATCTAAATACCAATCTTCCAAAGGTGGCAAATCAAGCATTTCATAAATCTTTCTAGGCATAATAGAGACACTAGAACCAAGGTCACATAAAGCTTTGAGATCAAAGTCATTCACTTGCATATTAATGATGGGTTCCCAACTATCTTCTACTTTCCTAGGAATAGAAGCTTTGTGTTTCAATTTTTCTTCCTTAATTTTAATGAGAGCATTTGTAATGTGTTTTGTGAAAGCCATATTCATAACACTAGCATTAGGACTTCTAGCAAGCTTTTGTTGGAACATAATCACTTCGGAAATATTGAAACCATCAAGATCAAAATCAAACTTAGCATCACAGGTAGTAGACTTATTGTTTCCCATATTTTGAAAAATTTCAGCACTCTTATTTGGTTTAGGCATTGTTGTAGAAGGAATGGGGACTTCTTGTGGTTTTCTAGCATCAACATTGGTGGTGGTAATAGTACAAATACTATTGTTTCTAGCAATTTCATCTTCTCTTTCCCACTTAGCATGTAATTTAGCTAACAGTATACCATTTTCATCAATAGTAACTTGTATGGCATGAGCAACAGCAAAGGTACTTTCCATGGTTTCAGGTTTAGCAGCCATTTTATTAATCAAAGAGGATTGTGCTTCAGACAAAGATGAAATATTTTTCTCAACATTCAAAAGTTTTTCCTCCACAGTATTGTTAAAAGAAGTTTGTTTACTAATAAAGTCTTTAAGCATGAATTCAATTTCAGAGGGATCACTTCTATTATTGTTGTAGGAATTTCCATTACCATTGTTGGGAGGACAAGGCCTATAATTATTACTACGAAAATTATTCCTAAAGGCATTATTGTTGAAATTATTATTTCTAAGGAAGTTCACATCAACTTGCTCTTATTCAACAATAATGCTCTTATTCAACCAAAGAGGCTAAAGGAACATTATTTGGATCAATATGAGATTTTCCATTAACAAGCATGGACATGATAACATCAATTTTATCACTCAAAGGAGGAGGTTTCTTCAACAGAATTTACCTTCTTACCACGTGGATCTCTCTTAGTGCCATTCATAATAATTAAACATCATATTATCAAGGAGCTTTGTTGCAGCTCCCAAAGTAATGGTCATAAAGGTACCTCCAGCAGCAGAATCCAATAGGTTTCTTGAAGAAAAATTTAGTCCTGCATAAAAATTCTTAATAATCATCCAAGCAGTTAGTCCATGAGTGGGACAATTCTTTACCAAAGATTTCAATCTTTCCCAAGCTTGAGCAACATGTTCATTATCAAGTTGTTTAAATTTCATTATTTCACTTCTCATAGATATAATCATAGCAGGAGGATAGTATTTTCCAATAAAAGCATCTTTGCATTTAATCCAAGAATCATTACTTCTAGGCAAGGATAGCAACCATTCTTTAGCTTTTCCTCTCAAAGAGAAAGGAAACAATGAGCTTAATAATATCTCCATCTACATCCTTATATTTTTTCATCTCACAAAGTTCAACAAAGTTATTAAGGTGGGCATCATCATCATCAGAACTAGCACTAGAAAATTGCTCTTTCATAACAAGATTCAACAAAGCAGGTTTAATTTCATAAAAGGTAGCATCAGGAGCAGGTGGATCAATAGGTGTACTCAGGAAATCATTGTTGTTTGTGCTAGTGAAGTCACACAACTTGGTGTTCTCAGTAGTGTTCATTTTTGCAAAAGTGGAGCAAGCCAACAGAAGTAGCAACTAGAGTAGGAACTAATTTTTTTGTGTTTTTTGAAAAGAAAAAGCAAGCCAAACGAAACTATTTTTTTGTATTTTTGGTAAAAATAAGCAAGCAAAACAAAGCAAAAGAAACTAAGCAAAAACAAAAACAAAGTAAAGAGAGTGGTTATCAGAGGCTCCCCTTGTAAAGCTATCCTTAACTCCCCGGCAACGGCGCCAGAAAAAGTCTTGATGGGCTCAGATCACTGTCGAGCTTCGTTGGGATACCCCAAGAGGAAGGTGTGATGAGCACAACAGTAAGTTTCTCCTCAGTTATGAAACCAAGGTTATCGAACCAGTAGGAGCAAGGAAACAACTCCAAGGTGTTGCTAACAATTTGGAATCTTGCACAACACAAACTCAAGACTTTGCCCCAACTTACAGTGAGGTTGTCAATCTCACTAGTTTGCTGAAAACAAAGGATTAAATGTATAGTGTGGAAGGTAATTGTTGCTTGCAGAAGGTAAACAGTAATAGTAGATGATGTATCAATGATAAAGATTGGACCGGGGTCCACAGTTCACTAGAGGTGTTCTCCTTAAGATAAATAACATGCTGGGTGAACAAATTACAGCGGGGCAGTTGACAGGACTGAGAAAGCATAACAATGCAAATACTAGACATCATGACTCCTATGAGATTTTATTGGGCATTACAACAATATACATAGACCGCCATCCAACTGCATCTATGACTAATAATCCACCTTCAGGTTATCACCCGAACCCCTTCCAGTATTAAGTTGCAAGCAACAGATAATTGCATTAAGCAATGTGTGTAAAGTAAACAATACAATCGTTCCATGAACAAAAGATTGTTGTTTTCTCCCTAGTAGCAACAACACATCTACAACCTTAGAGATTTCTGTCACTTCCCTATATTACTAGAGGCATGAACCCACTATCGAGCATAGATACTCCCTATTGGAGTCACAAGCATCTACTTGGCCAAGATAGCTACTAGCAACGGAGAGCATGCAAGATCACAAACAACACAAGCATGATAGAATCAATAATCAATAAGACATGATAGAATAAATAATCAATCTGACATAGTATCTCAATATCCATCGGATCCCCGCAAACACAACATGTATGATTAGAAATAGATGATCTTGATCATGAACGGAGATCACAATATCTAAACATGATAGCACAAAGGAGGAGAAACAACCATCTAGCTACTGTATGGACCCATAGTCCAAGGGTGAACTACTCACGCATCATACCGGAAGCTGGCATGGTGATGAAGAAGGCCTTCGGGATGATCTCTCACCTCCGGCAGGGTGCCGGGAAGAGCTTCAGATACCCCCGATCTAGGGACGATGGTGACGGTGGTGTAACACCCTCAGAATCGGCCCTATGCAAGTTTCAGCGCTTCCCGCCAAATCCCGCATAGAAACGATTCAAAGGAGCCCACCAGGCACTTGCGTGCGGGTGGAAAACGAAGTAATACCATTAAACAATAGTCCTCGATGGAACCCACAAAACAGATATATATACAACACGACTCCATGAGTCAAGAATACAGATATACAGAACAAAGATTCAAATCACCTTGAAAACGATAGAGCGTCCAGCTACGTACAAGATGCAAATGGGGCTAAGAGCCCTGAAGAATAACCAATGGCGTCCATAACCCTGCCCAGGCCAAGCCGGAATGGTAACCCTGCTAACGACGTCGATCTCAAAACCTGCTTAAACAAAAGGGGTGCCGACGAAGGGCAAAGGAAAAAGAGAGAGCGATCTTGAGGCCAGTACACGGCGAGGCTAGAATTCGGCGGTCCTCGCCTACATAGGTATGGTGGACTGAAGCGGCAGCGCAGCATGCACTAAACATCCTATAGAGACTCGATACAACTAGCGGCTATCAGAGAGGGGTAAGAAAGACCTATTCGGAACCAACCTGATACTACCACCAAACACACCCATCCTGGTTTTTCCCCCTCGAGACCAAACGAGGAAGTCAACCGAGTAACTCACACAGTTGGCAGTTTTATTCATTCAGTTATAGTTGCATCAATTACTAGTCAGGTATAGATAATCATCCTGATATAATAAGCAGTGGGCAATTTTAGTTAACCATTCCATTGTAGTTGCGACACTTACTAGTCAAATACAATTAGCATGAGATATCCCAAACCCAGCAGTTGTTGGTACTTTTATTTAGCCATTCCGTGGTAGTGGAGCTGATTACTAGTCATATCGGATACAAGTCAAATTATAACAGTAAACTTTAGTTATAGTTGTCTATGATCGAGACCTGTGCTCCAAGTCGTCCATAACCGTGGACACGGCTTCTCGAAAAGATTTAACCCTGCAGGGGTGCACCAAAGTTTCCACACGCACCTACACCCTTGTTGTCGGATCAGGTAGGTACAAGATCACAAAACATACACCCAACGGTATGTCGACGGGATTTCGGACACGACGTTTCCTGGACCCAAAGCAAGCACGGGGGCCACCCACTAAGTATACCCAAGAAGTCGGCCGGGATCCGAGACTTCGGGGTTTGTGGAGCCGGTCAGAACGATCGAACCGAAACTCTCGCTTGTCGACATAAAACGGGTCACGATCCTAAGCGACAGGTGCTCCTCGCACAATCGTAAATAAAGCAGTAAAGCATGGCATAAGTACAGAATAGTAATAAAGCCCCAAACTACTTGTGGCCCCCAGTACAGTACTTGGAATCAGGTACTAAATCGATGGGGGTGCCCATACACCCCACCTGTGGTTAGCGCGCTCGATCTCGGAACAGGTGTCAAGAACTCGGGGTCCTACGGGACACCAGTGAGCGGTCGGAAACCAAATATTATCTATCACCCACCGTTGCCTCTGCATTTACCTACTTCAGTTTTAGTTATTAAACAATAATTAAAGTTATGATCATCTCCAACATTAAACATGCGGCAATACTCCAACAACTGTGGTACTGGACGACACGCAACAGCACTTGAGCAAGCGACTACGACGCACAAGTCCAACTATCTACCAAACAACAGGTAATAGGATGTGTCCAAGGCAATATATGGCTGCAAGAGATATCACGGGTACGGAAACTAGAGCATCGCAACACAGATAGCAATAGATCAACAGGAGGGAATAAATACTATAAAAGTAAGATAGGTAGAAAGGGGGGAGGTGCTCGCCTGAAAAACATTGCCGAAGGTTCAACCGACGATCGGGTCGACACTCACATCAACTCATCGGCCTAGTCCGTGAAGAAGCAAAACACTAGAAGAAACACCGGATGCACTATTTATTACTACGGCAGAAGATCGAGCATGATGCATGTATGAAGTATGACATGGCAAAGGTGCAATGCAATTAGATCATATTAAGCGGAACCGGGGTCCCGACATTTAATTATCAAGTTCATGTTGTTTAGCTACCCTGCATTTTAAATGTTGTCTTAACATGGCAAAAGATAGCACCGGTTTGCTACACCAATTTAAATGGAGTCCGGAATAAGGCAAAGATATCTCGCATATAAACTCCATATTTAATTATGAGATGAATTGGCATAATGCCCCCAAACCACACAAATATGTATGCGACATGAATGATTTAATATGCAACAATTTGATATTACATTTATAAAATAGGGCTCGAGAAAGGGGTCACACATCTGGGTTCGGAAGATCTTGGGTTACGGGGGTTCGGGGTACGGTCTCAGGGTCCGGATCTGGGGTTCGGTCTCGGCGGGATCGTTCTCGGATAACAGAGTAGATCTTGGCGCATCCGTGGTCTTCGGGTCATGTCGACGGTCATGGCGTTCGGAATGAAGTACTTGTCGTATTCGCATCGGCGACCTTGGCGTCCGGGTTCTCGACGAACTGGGCGTAACCGGGATGGAGAGCTTGCCGTATCGGGGAGAAGATCTTGGAGGGTGCCGGCTTCAATTGTCGATGGCGAACTTTGCTCGGAGCCGGGAAGAAGTACTCGGTGTCCATGTAGAAGACCTTGTCGGTCCGTCCTTTGTCGGTGGCGAACTTGACCGATGGTCTTCGGGTCCGGGAAGGAGTGCTTGGGTTTTCGAGGCTTCGATTGTCGATGGCGAACTTGTACTTAGCACCGAATGTTCGGGTGGCTTCTCGGGGTACATGTCCGGCTTGCAGCTCTTGTTCACCGGAAGGATTCTAGGCAGTGTTACCATCTTGCAGTACCATCAACACCACCGCAGGACCCCTGTTGGCATCACCAGGTACACGGGGAGCCTCACGTTGCAAACACACGGCGCCACTGGCAGACATGGTCGCGGGAAGGAGGAGGCCCGACGGCCGGCGTTGGAGGTGGGACCGCGACGACGGCGAGGCTCGCTGGCCGGGAGGGACGGCGGCTGGAGAGGAAGGAGGCGGCGACGGTGGCTGCATTGCAAGGCGTGGGGAGCCTGTGGGCGAGGACGACGGGAGCAGAGGAGGCAGGCTCGAGTGGAGGAGGAAGGAGGCGGGGCCGGGCAGAGGGGAGGTTGCTCGGTGGCGGTCGGAGGAGAGCAGGAGGACGCGTCGTCGGGGCTTGCGGAGGAGATGGCGGGCGGCCGCAGAGTGACAGCGGTGGAGGGTTCTTGCAGAGGAGGCCGGCCGCGGGCGAGCTTGGGCGAGGGATGAAGGAGGAGGCAGCACGGCCGGATGCGGGGATCGGGTCGGGCTCGGCCGGAGGCGGGGATCGGGTCGGGCTCGGCCGAAGCGGTGCGGGTCCGAGGTGGTGGAGGTCGGGGCGACGGAGAGGTGGTGCTTGGCGGGCGGGAAGGCGACGACCGCGTGAGGTCGATGGGCGGCGCTGGCAGTGAGGCTTGAGCTCTGCGGCGGGAGAGGAAGGAGGTCTTGAGGGTCGGGGTCGCGTGAGGGAGAGAGAGATGGGGGCGGCGCGTGGGGAGTGGTGGGCCAGGGGTAGGTGGGAAGAAGGGCAGTGGTGGCGCTGGGTGTGTTGCTGTGTGTGTGAGTGCTATGGTGTGGGTGGGGTCAGCGGGTGAGGTGGAGGGGAGTGGGGGTGAGAGAGGTGGGTAGGATGAGGTGGCGGGCTGGGATAGGATAGGGGAAAGGGAGTGGTGAGGTGTCGCCAAGGGATTGGAGGGGGTGAGGTGGCTGAAGGGTGGGTAGAATAGGACTGGGTAGGAAAAGGGTTTAGGAGGGACTGGTTTTGTACTGGGGGTGGCCGACTGGGTCGGATCGGCCCGGTACGGCTTCCCCCTAAAAATAAAATAAATATTTTATTATTTAAAACAGGACTTTTGCAAAACCGCGGGTAGACAAAACGAAATAACCTGGAGACCCAGGTTTTGAGTTGAATTAAGGACGGGGTATTTAGAAAACAAAAATATGTTTTTCAAAAATAGTTTCAGACAAACAAACGCATGATGATGACGATGCTCAAACGCAATGTGGCATGATGACATGAGCATGCAGTCATGATGATGCAATGCACAAAAACAACGCGATTTTCTAGTAGTGGTTTTGCGGGGCGCCACAGGTGGCTACGAACTGTTTCGTGGAGATCTGATCGGGGGGACTTTATAGGCGAAGAGGCAAGGCAGGGGGCACCCGAGGCGCCCACACTATTGTTATGCTGCAAGTTTTCACCATGATTAGGCATGGCTTAGGCTAGCGGCCCAGGTGTTTCTCTAACACATATACATAACTCCATGGACTTACAAGCTCCCCTTTTATTTCACACCGACGATATCCGTAAGCAAAAGAGCATGATATCAACTGGGTATATATTTACAGGTATTGAAAGTGTTCCCCGTGACAACACGGTTCTGCTAACTCCTAGCCTATAATGTGCAAGCATATAACTTTCACGGACAGTCACAATGGTTCAGGTTTATTAAGTGCAAGAAAATAAAGTGTGCCATCAAGTTCGTGAGAGCTTTACTAACTAATTTTCCCAAAACAAGCAAATATTTTATTTGGAAGAAAACGAGGCATAATAAATATGCACGGAATAGCAAATTATGCTAGTAGGTAGGTATGGTGGACACTTTTGACAATATTGGTTTTGGGGAGTTGGAGGCATGAGTAGAGCTCATACTCAGTGCAAGTGAAGGATAGCAATAGAAAGGGAGCAACAAACGAGAGAGCAATAACTGTCATAATCATGCTTTCAACAAAACATAACTAATTATGGCATAAAAGTGATACAAGAACTCTGAGGCAAAATAAGTCATCGAGGCTTAACTGACTTTTGTTCGGTCATATGCATGCGTGAGCATTTTCCAAGTTGATTCAAATGAAACATCCAGAGGAGTATACCATAATGTCATACCAAGTTATGAATAGAACAATGCAAGCAAACATTCATATGACATGCTACAAACTATTAGCAAGTTGGAGCTAAACATAAGAGAGCAAGAACTACTAAGCATCCAATAAATACATACACCTTACATGAACGGACTAAGCATGATCACAATGATGAGTATTTGTACAAAAATGAAAACAAATAGAGTTCATTACCAGCCTCTTACCACACCTCAAGTTGTCATAAATCATCATTATTGCCTTTCACTTGTGTGGCTTGAATAATAAAATGAAACCATACTCCACTGAGGACTGCTGAACCCTGCAACGAACTTCACAAAACAAAAGAAGAACAACAAATATTTTGGCGTTTTTGATTTTTCAAAGCAAGCACTCAAAGCAAAAGCAAATAAAGCAAAATATTTTTGGATTTTTTCTTAAGGCAAACCAAAGCTAAAAAGGAAAGAAACAAACCAAGAGAAACAATGAAAATATTTTTGGTCTTTTTGTGTTTTGAGAAAGCAGAAACAAAACTAAAAGGAAAGCGAAACATGGATATACAAAGCACCGACAAAACATGATATATAGATGAGTGTGATGTCGGTATACCTCCCCCCAAGCTTAGGCTTTTGGCCTAAGTGGAGCTCAATCCCAGCGTGGCCAAGAAGGAGTGCCTCCGTAATGTGACAAAGAGGCCCCTTCGTCCTGGTACGTGCTCGAGGAAGCCCCTGTGTAGTGCACAGAGTGTTCATACGAGGGTGCGTCCCCCTGGTAGTGTCCGTGGAAACCATGAATGCGCAGCTGATCGTCCATCTCCTCCTTGGAGCGTGACCAAGGCCCCCTGCAAATACTTAACAAAGTAGTTTGTGGCAAAGGAATTTCCCTCTCATCCCCTTCAGTAAATGTCATCCTGTATACTAAACTCTCAATGCTAGAGCTAGCAGTAACAAAGTGATGTGCTTTCATGGCAGCAAGATCAAGCCTTTGTGGAGCCAAAATTGTATCATTTGGATCAACAAAAAGTTCTAAGGCAGGAACTACATGTGCAACAATAATACCCCCATAAATGGGTCCTCTAGCAGCTAGGCAACGAGCAATGAGAGAACCAAGATTATACCTGGTTTCATTGTTGAGTGCGGCAGCTAGAAAGGCCAAATGATAGTTGGAAATATTGCTAGTGTTCTCCCTACCAAGGATACTAGTGGCAAGATAATAAGCAAAATATCTGATAGCTGGGAGTTGAATATTTCTTATCTTCCCGCGCTGGGCTGTGCAATCATCATCATTAGTTACCCTGTGGTAGAGCTCCAACAAATCAGCGGGTCGAGCTTGAATCTTCTTCACCGTCCTAGCCATGCCAATACCTATAATGCCGCAAAATTTCTTCAATGTCATGGTGACAAGCCTGTCATAGATTTTGAACGAAACATCTGTCCTGAAAGGGGTGTTAGTGAAATAGAAACTCTCCACGAAAGTTTTGGTGAGCATAGCATATTGCTCACTCTCATCCTGCATATAATCAGTTAGTCCAACCCTCCAAACAAGAGTTAGGAAATCATCAAGAATCCATGCAACTTGCAAAAAGGTAAAACAAGGGAAGGTAGAAGGATGCGCATCCCCCTCATCTCCCTCGTTGCCAAAGCGCGGCGCAATAAGATCCTCATTGTATGATGGCCTAGCTCAAGAGGCTGATATCAAAGGCATTGTCCTCCTAGGTACATCACTTTCAAACACTTCTCCAAAGGTATGGTTGTCCATGTCCTTTTTCTGAAATTTTTAGACAAACATCAAACCAAGTGATTTCCAAGTTAATGAATGATGAGGAACTACTATAGGAACTTGCTAGAGGGATAAACAAGCATCAAAATGAAATATCTAAGCATAGAACAAGCATGCAAGCTCACACAACCTGTCACCTATAGTAGCAAAATACTCAAGATACAATCCACCAATCAAAAATCTAATTGGACAAGCAGAGGAGACACATACCGGAGAGCAATCCCTCCAAAAATCAGCAGCAAAGATGGGCTGAGCAAGGATATCGAAATTCGGGAGCAAGAACAGCAGGAACTCGAGCTTAAGAAAGTTTTTTGGTGTTTTTCGGGAGAGAGAAAGAATTGGCTGGTGATGACCCACAAGTATAGGGGATCGCAACAGTCTTCGAGGGTAGTATTACCCAATTTATTAGTTTGACACAAGGGTAGCCAAAGAATACTTGCAAGCCTTAACAACTGAGTTGTCAATTCAGCTGCACTTGGAAATAGTTCTTGCTCACAAAAGTTTATCAGTAGCAATAGTTTATAGTAGCAAACAGCAAATCAACAACAGCAGTAAAACAAGAGCAACATTAACATTAGCAGCAAACAGTAGGATATGAGCGCGGTAGGAATAGGGATGGATGGACGGGCGTTGCATGGACGAGTCTAAACATGTAACTTCAAGATCTAGGGCAATTATAGATAAATAAGAATAATCATCCAAGTACTAAACAATCATAAGCATGTGCTCCATATATAGATATGCGTGCTTGCAATGAGAAGTTGCACAACATCTTTTGTCTTGCCAGCCCATTACAGTGGGGCCTCAAGGGAACTACTGGCAATTAAGGTGCTCCTTTTAATAGAGCATCGGAGCAAAGAATTAACACTCCATGAACACATGTGATCCTCACATCACAGCCATCCCCTCCGGTTGTCCATTTTCTATCACTTCGGGGCCTTTGGATCCGAACAATGATATGTGTACACAACTTGCAAATAAGATCACAAACAAATACTATCATAATGATTCAATAATAAGTTCAGCTCTGAGATCATGGCACTCGGGCCCTAGTGACAAGCATTAAGCACAACAAGTTGCAACAAAGTCAAATAGCATTAATAGAGATACTAGGCACCATGCCCTAATAATCTTATTCGATTACATGATAGAACTCATCCAATCTCTACCATCCCCATAGCCTATAGCGGGGGATTACTCACTCATGGATGAGCGAAACATTGATGGTTGATGGAGAGGCGTTGATGATGACGATGGCGATAATCCTCGCCAAATACCCCGTCCCGGCAGGGTGCCGGAACGGAGTTTCTGGTTCTGAATCGCGGTTTCTGGTGGTGGCGGCGTAGCGGAAATCTTTCGGGAAAAACGTAGAACCCTCCTCGGTTTTTAGGTCAAGAGGCGTCTTATAGGCGAAGAGGGAGGCCGAGGGGGTGCCTGAGGCGGCCGCACCCCCCTAGGCGCGGGCTGGGCCCACCCACGGCAGGGGTGTGTGGGCCCCTAGGGCTCCACTCCGTCTCGTATTTTGGCTCCCTGGATCTTTTGGTGAAATAGGTTTTTTGTCATATTTTCCGGGATTTTTCTTGATAGTTGATTTTCTGCATAAAAACTAGACACCAATGTAATTCTATTGAAAACAACGCCAGTCCGTGTTAGTTGTATCCAAATCACACAAGTTTAGAGGAGAAACAATAGCAAAAGTGTTCGGGAAAGTAGATACGTTTTGGACGTATCAGCTGGAAGGAGGCATCTTGGAGGGCCACAGGTGGGTCCCACCCAGGCCAGGCGCGCCCTAGGGATGGCCGCGCCACCATGGTGTGTGCTGGCCTGGTGGGTCCCCCTGGGCCAATCCAGGTGCCCCTCTACCCCTTTTTTCGAGAAAAAATAAAATATGATTTTTCTGGAATTTTTTGGGAGACTTTATTTTTGACCAATTTTCAGGTTATGAAAATTAATTTTCTCACAGAAAAAGATTTTTCTGAAAGACAAAAAATAAAACCAAAACCAAAACTATAGAAGTTCGAAGACACTCTAAAAAGCAAACAACAAGCAAAACTAAGACTAACAAGACGAAGAGCAAAGATTGGAATGAAGAAAAATAAAAGTGAGCAAGGATAACCATCGTGAAAGTATTGTTTTGTTCATTAAAATCCCTTTGTTAACAAGGTTGATCAAGTCTTGTTACCAAAAAAAATTATATGAAACAAAACTTTGCACTTCACAAAATGATTATGTTACCTCAATCTTGATAGCAATAGTCCCAATCATAATAGTTTCAAAACTTTCTTGTGGAATGGGACAATATATTTCTCCTACTTTGATGCTCTCAATATTTTTAATGGAATTAAGGCAATAAGTCTTATCAATCTTCTTAGGGAAATAGATAGTATGCTCCTTGTCATTAATATTAAAAGTTACTTTTCCTTGATTACAATTGATGATAGCACCTGCAGTATTAAGAAAAGGTCTCCCGAGAATAATAGACATATTATCATCTTCAGGCATATCAAGCACAACAAAATCAGTTAAAACCAAGCAATTATGAGCTAATTGAATAGGAACATCTTCACATGTACCAACAGGAATAGTAGTTGACTTATCAGCCATTTACAAAGATATATCAGTTGGTATCAATTTTTCTAGCTGGAGTCTCTTGTAGAGAGAAAAAGGCATAACACTAACTCCAACTCCCAAATCACACAAAGCATTTCTAACATAATTATTTTTAGTAGAGAAAGGAATAGTTGAAATACCTCGATCACCAAATTTCTTTGGAACCTTACCATTGAAGGAATAATTAGCAAGCAAAGTAGAAATTTCCTCACTAGGAATCTTCCTTTTATTAGAGACAATATCCTTCATATACTTTGAATAAGGAGGAAAATTAATAGCATCAATCAAAGGAATATGCAAAAATAAAGGTTTCATCCACTCACAAAACTTGTTATAGTGTTCTTTCTCCTTTGAATTGTGTTTCTTATTAGGAAAAAGAATTGGTTTCTGCACCCAAGGTTCTCTTTCACTACCATGTTTATTAGCAACAAAATCTTCCTTAGTGTACTTGGTGTTCTTAGTGTGCTTCTCAGGTTCTTCTTTAATTTCTTCCTTATCAGGAGCATCATTTTTATCATTACCAGTTTCAGCATCAGAGATAGATATACTATTAGGATCTACAGCAGGTTCAGAAGGTTCCTCAACAGTTTTATGTTTATTTTTATTTCTCTTAGAAGGACTACCACTATTCTCAGCTTGTTGAGAATCCTTCTCAGTTCTTTTAGGATGTCCCTCAGGATATAAGGGATCCTGAGTGGCAGAACCTGTCCTAGTTCTAATTCCATAAGCATGTTTATCTCCAGAAGCATTAACTAGCATATCTTTTTGTACCTTAGCAAGTTGATAAATTTGGGTTTGAACCATTTGGAAGTGTTTAACAAGAATTTTAACATCATTAGCAGTTCTTTCCATAATATCTTTCAACTCATTAATAGCTCTAGAGTCTTCCAATAAATGATCTTGAACTTTTTTATTAAAATTACCTTGTTTATCAATAAAAATGTCAAGTTCTTATAAGCATTAATCAGGAGGTTTACCATAAGGAATATCACCTTACACAAAGTGTTGGAGAGAGTGTACCTCAATAGTGGATGAGTGGGAAATTGGCTTACATAGTTCTTCTATAGGAGGTAAATTATTCACATATTTAGATCTAATATCCTTCTCCTTAAGATATTTTTTAGCTTCTTTATCATTTCATCATTTAATTCAATCATTCCCCTCTTATTTGGTGTCAGTGTTGGAGTTGGTTCAGGCACAATTGGTTCAGGTGTAGTTGGCTCAGATGTAATTGGCTCAGGTGTAGTCCAATCATCATAATTCTTGCTTATTTTATCCATTAATTCTTCAGCTTCTACAGGAGTTCTTTTCTTGTAAACACAATCAGCAAAACTATCCGGGTATGTCCTAGATTCATCAGTTATTACATTATAATAGATATCAAGAAGCTCATTTAATATGGAGACTAAGTCGCTTTGATCCCCTAGGTGGATCAGTACTCTATGTGATGTGGACTTGTGTGGTTGTTGTTCCGTTATCTGTTGATAATGGAACCCGATCCCTCTTTTTGGGGGATTGTATGGAAAAAAATCAAGAAGCTCATTTTTTGGTGATGGACATCCAGGATGTGCATGAATTAATGCACAGAACCTTGTCCATGACTCAGGCAATTTCTCCTCTTATCCCTGTTTAAAATCAAAAAGTTTCTGCAAAACAACATGTCTAGCACTAGGAGGGAAATATTTCTGAAAGAAAGTATCAATCAAGCAATCAGGGCTATCAATGGATCCAGGAGGTAAACTATTAAACCAAGCTTTAGCTTCTCCTTTTAGTGAAAAAGGGAAAAAATTAGTAACAAAGTAGGTACACATCTTAACATCATCAGAAAATAAGGCACTCATAGTAGAAAGCTCATTCATATGTGCCACAGCCCTTTCATTCTCGGTCCCACAAAAAGGTTCTTTCTCAACAATGTTTATATAGAATAAATCAAGGGAGAAATCATAATCTTTATCTTTAATGTCTATGGGATAAGTAGCAAACTTAGCATCAGGAGACAGTTTAGGTATAATAGTACGTCTCTCAAGGAGACTCCTAATAGCACTAGCACCGCGTGTGTTTCGATATTCTTCAATAAATTCATCAGTCATTTCAATGTAATCATCATTAATATCGTATCTCTCTCTAGACTCACGTGAGCTAACAGGTGTAATAGTGTCTTCACTAGGAGTTTCAGTGTTTCCCAATATAGTTCTAGCAATAGTAGCATCTAGGAAAGGACCTAATGAACCACTCTCATCAAGCACAGTAGAAGTAACATCATGAGCATCAAAAGCAATTTCAGACTCAGCAGTAGTAGCAGTGTGTGTAGCATGTGTATGTGGTGGTGGTGTAACAAGCTTACTTATAACAGACGGTGAATCAAGAGCAGCATAGGTGTTTAGAACTGTACCTCTTCTTGTAGTGGATGGTAAAACAGGAAACTTTCCATCACGAGACTTTCTCATGATGAAAGGAATAGCAGCGAACAATAATAGATCCAAGTGAACTTACAAATAAAGCTATGCTCCCCGACAACGGCGCCAGAAAATGGTCTTGATGACCCACAAGTATAGGGGATCACAACAGTCTTTGAGGGTAGTATAACCCAATTTATTGATTCGACACAAGGGGAGCATTAGAATACTTATAAGCCTTAACAACTGAGTTGTCAATTCAGCTGCACCTGGAAATTGTTTTGATCACAGTAGTTTATCAGTATCAACAGTTTTGTAGTAGCAATAGCAAAGTAACAGTAGCAGTAAAACAAAGGCAGTAGTAACAATAGTAGCAAACAACAAGATATGATGCGGTAGGCATAGGGATGGATGGACGGGCGTTGCATGGACGAGACTATTCATATAACTTCAAGATCTAGGGCATTTGCAGATAAATAAGATAAAGCATCCAAGTACTAAACAATCATAGGCATGTGTTCTAGATATAGTCATACGTGATCGCAATGAGAACTTGCACAACATCTTTTGTCCTGCCAGCCCGTTGTAGCGGGGCCTCAAGGGAATCTACTGGCAATTAAGGTACTCATTTTAATAGAGTACCGGAGCAAAGCACTAACACTCCTGAACACATGTGGTCCTTATATCACAGCCATCTCCTCCGACTGTTCCAATTTCTGTCACTTCGGGGCCTTTGGTTCCGGACAATGATATGTATACACAACTTGCAGATAAGATCACAAACAATATTATCATCATGAATCATAACATGTTCGGATCTGAGATCATGGCACTCGGGCCCTAGTGATAAGCATTAAGCATAACAAGTTGCAACAAAGTCAAATAGCACTAATAGAGATACTAGGCACCATGCCCTAACAATCTTATTCGATTACATGATAGAACTCATCCAATCCCTACCATCCCCATAGCCTACAGTGGGGGATTACTCACTCATGGATGGGGGAAACATGGATGGTTGATGGAGAGGCGTCGATGAAGATGACGGCAATGATCTCCTCCAATTCTCCGTCCCGGCAGGGTGCCGGAACAGAGTTTCTGATTCCGAATCACGGTTTCTGGTGGTGGCGGCGCAGCGGAACTTTTTTTAGAAAAACGTCGACCCCCGGAATTTTTAGGTCAGGAGGCTTTATGTAGGAGAAGAGGGAGGTCGAGGGGGTGCCCGAGGTGGCCACACCCCTCCAAGGCACGGCCTGGGCTGGTCCGCGCAGCCAGGGGGTGTGGGCCCCTCGTGGCCCTCCTCCGTCTCGTCTTCTGGCTCCGTGAGTCTTCTGGTAAAATAGAAGTTTTGGCATATTTTTCGGAATTTTTCCTGAAAGTTGATTTTCTGCACAAAAACTAGACACCAAAGTAATTCTGCTAAAAACAGCGTCAGTCCGTGTTAGTTGTATCCAAATCACACAAATTTAGAGGGAAAAAATAACAAAAATGTTCGGGAAAGTAGATACGTTTTAGACATATCAGCGCTGCAGGAGGACCCCCTGGTGGCCATGGCATAGGCGGAGGCGGAGGAGGAGGTCTAGAATGGGAGGGCGTGCTAGAAGGCTGAGATGGAGCTTTCTCAGCCGAGAGGAGAAGGCCTCAAGCCTTAAGAAGGTGTTGGACGTACTGTGAGAGGTCGGTGCGTGACGTTGCCGTGAGAAATCAGTGCCAGGCGGCGGCTCAGGATGTGACAATGGATGATCCGCACATTGCTATTGAGAACGGCCGCATCAATGAGGCCGGTCCTTTGTGCCATGTCAGGAACAAGGATAGCTAAAGTGGTGAGCCGTAGTGTGCATGACGTCAACACTGGCTGTCATAGAACGCATGATGGCAAGCAACATTTTGGACAATTGTCATCCTATGATGTAGGGTGTAGGACGACCACGGGTGTTTGGGTCGCCGCTTTCATAGGTAGTGTTGTTTTCATTGATACGACGGTTATTAAATTATAAGTTATTCAAGTTGATTAACAAGGCACTGGCATGTGGGCCCGGTTAGCAGACGCGATCTGATGCGCACACGGTGTGTGGCGCGTCGAATCAGAATTGGATGCATTCTTAGTCCAATTTTAGGATGAATGAGTCGGTCTAGACGCATGTTTTGATTTGGGTCAAGCCACTAATAAAGGTTTTGGCGATCCGTTTGTTCATTCTTGCAGGTTTTGGCGATCGATTTATCCATTCGGGTCGGCCCGGTAGAGAAACGAGCCACAAGCCGAGCTTGCTCGTACTCGATTGGGATTCTGACGGCCCACATGTAAGTGTGCTGGGCCTTGTCGTCCTGGGCCTTGCTTCTAGATGGATGGATGAGCATCAGAGTATATAGGCACCCTCAAAAAAAGAATATCAGAGTATAACAGGGCAGAGGAGCTCCACATGTAACTGCATCGAAAGTAAAGGAAAAAACCAAACTCTACTCGCTATCTCTCTGCCGTTCTCTCTGGTCATGAATTCAGCAGTCTGATCGGGCCTCACGTCGGCAGTCATACCGGCAAAGGGGCGGGAATGACATCAGTGGCCGCTACTTTGTGCTTACTACCATTTCTGAAGACTAGTAAAGGGGATCGTTAAATTGTGATGACCAAGCTGAAATTTGGGACTAGGCATGTACCACGTGATCTCTCTGACGCATTCAGCGATAAATATCCGCTTCTTCGCAAAAATGTACTCCCTCCGTTTATATGTTTTACGTCTGTAATAAATTGTATCTAAAATTTTTTAATATGTAGATTCATCTTAATGAACCTATATATTAAAAAAATCTAAATATATTTGTTTCACAAAGCTAAAACATGTTATATTTTAAAACAGAGAAAGTGGATGCGGGAGCAATTCGTGCAGTTGATCGCACACTCGCACCTTCTGAAAGTCTGAATACAATGGTATCGGAGCAATGCAATCCCCCTTTAAGGCCGTTGAGCACTTTGTCTTGAAGAAACGGACATGCTAATTACTAGTTCATGGCAGAAAGAAGTTACAAGTAGTAGGAAATTGCAGTTAGACTCTCAATTAAGCGTGCTATTAGTGCTCATCTTAAAATTTGGAGGTTACGATCTTATGTGCATGGACTTGAATTCTTACGGTATTGATCGACGCTCATGCCTGCGCGTATAAGATGAAAAGCCTTCTCGCTTCTGAAGCCGACTGACCTCCGAATTCCGGCCACCATGGGTACCTTCCTCAAGGTCTGTTTCAGCCTGTACCTGTTCGTTACGCTTGGTGGTGGCCACGTCCACGGCAGTAGCAACGGCGCCGCCGCCGGCGTCTACGACGTAACAGAGTACGGGGCGTCTCCGGGCAACGAAGACAACAAAGACGTGAGTGTGAAGTGAACCGCGCGTCGATTTGTTTGTTGTTATTTTCTGAACCATGTGTTGTCGATCATCCCCGTCCAGGCATTCGTGGCGGCATGGCGCGCCGCGTGCAGCTCCACGGCAGGCAACGCGACGGTCCTGGTACCCGAGGGCACCTTCGCCGTCGGCGCGATTGAGTTCTCGGGCCCGTGCAAGGGCGGCGACGCGCCCGTCGTCTTGATCAACGGCGTGCTCCGGCCGTGCACGGGGAGATGCCACTTGTCTGATGATGCCTGGATCACGTTCAGTGCCCTGACCAACCTCCTGGTCACCGGCGCCGGCACCCTCGACGGCCAGGGCAGCGCCCAGACCAACAAGCCCAAGACGACGGTACAGATGCCGGCCGCACGTTCAGTACAGTACTAGTAGTATTAGTTTCTTTTTTTGTACGAAGATGGTGAGATGTTTATGTGCAGACTCTAGAGCTGGACGGCGTGGCGAACTCGACGGTGAGGGGCCTGCGGTTCGTGGACAGCCGTGGGTTCCACGTGAGCTTCCACCGCAGCACCGGCGTGGCGGCGGAGGGCCTCCGCATCCACGCGCCGGCGTCCAGCCACAACACGGACGGCATCCACGTGGGCTTCTCGAGCCACGTCCGCATCACCGACTCAGTGATCGGCACCGGCGACGACTGCGTGTCCGTGGGCCCCGGCTCCTCCGACGTCGTCGTCACGGGCGTCATCTGCGGCCCCGGCCACGGCATCAGCGTGGGGAGCCTGGGGAGGGAGGAGGGCGAGGAGGCGGTGCGCGGGCTGGTGATCCGGAACTGCACGGTGCGGGGCACCACCAACGGGCTGCGCATCAAGACGTGGCCCGGGTCGCCCCCCGGTCTGGCGTCCAACATCACCTTCGAGGACATCACCATGGCCAACGTCTCCAACCCCATCGTCATCGACCAGCACTACTGCCCCCACGACCACTGCTCCGACGCCGACCGGGACCGGCCATCGCTGGTGCAGATCAGCGACGTGACCTTCAGGAGGATCGAGGGCACGTCCAGCAGCAAGGTGGCGGTGCAGCTGCGGTGCAGCGAGGAGCGGCCCTGCAGCGGGGTGCGCCTCGACGGCATCAACCTCCGCTGCGGCGACCAGCCCTGTCACGCGCAGTTCGCCAACGTGCGCGGGACGCCCGCCCTGGACGCGCAGGCGCCCAGCCTAGGCGCTGGCATAGTGCCACCAGACACCGTATCTGACGAGGCGAGTTCCAAGCTGTTTTAGGCTTCCATCGATCACTGTAGGAGCGCGTCCTTTTTATTTTGGTACTCCGTACGTTAGTATGCAGAACTAAAAAAGGTTTGCTTCGCAGTTTCTTGATTTTGCTTTAGAGTTTGAAGTTGAAATCCTACAGAATCGATGATAATCAGGTCAATATTTTGAAGATAAAATTTTGCACGACTTCACGGCCATACTACCATGTATATACGAGCAGTGCGTGTTTAATTCCAATTCTTGATTCTCTTGGAAATTAATTAAGTACCAATTGGAACCACGGGTCAGTACATACAGTCCTTTGATACTCGATCAAAAAGGACAGGGGAAGCTCTCCTGAAACCTCTCGTCCCCTCCTGACACCTCCCTTCCTTGACCTCTCCGTCCGAGTTACCGGGCCCTCCCGGAGCTCTCTCCGCCGGCGCCGCCGGTTGGAGGAGGGGGGGGGGTCTGGAGTAGCAAGGTTAGATAGGTGTAGTGGCCATGTGCCAGTAGTGGGTGTTATGCCCGTTGGGGATGGCGGCGCCGGTGTCTCTTGCAGCAAGATCCGACGATTTCTAGGGTTTCTCGTCGGTGCTTCTCTGGTCCTTGGATCGGTGACGGCGACGGTGAACTCCGTCTCCCACAATAAAGCTGCTTCGGTTGTTGTGGTTCTTCACCGACGCCAAGTTTGGAGCTTTCCTCTGGCCGGCCGTGGTGGCGGGGGAGCAGGGACGTGCTTGGTGTTCAACTGAAGAAGGGCGCAACCTCGAGTTACTCCGCGGCGCAGGGGAACGGTGTCGGGAGGTCTCTTCTCTATCCCTCTCCTTTGGCTCTAGTGGTTGAAGCCCGTGTGGAGAGGGGTGGTCTTGGAGGCTCGTCATAAAGCTCCTTTGGGCTTCTACTTCGCCATCGACGAGTCCTTATTCTTCTCTCCTTTGGCCGGCCATGGTGGCGAGGAAAGGAGAGGAGATTAGGTTGATGTCGTTGATGATCCAGAAGCTGGTCGAAGTTGTGCCCACTTGCGCTTCTCTGCATTGGTCCATGGGCAGTGGTGAATCTGCTGGGCCTCTGCCTGTTCTGGCCGAAGGGTGGCCGAGGGTTCTTACCTCCATCGGAGGCCCCTGTTCAAAGCTTGGATCCAGAGCTCGACATCTCAACGTTGGCAAGTGGTTCGTCCCCGTCAGTGCCAAGATGGTTGGTTGCTTGCTTCTTCTCCGGTTTGGCAGGCGACACGAGCAAGAGACCTCAAAGATCTCGCTGATTCTCGGCTGGAGGTTGCCGGAGTTCGGTGGCGGAGGCGCCCAGGGACTGGATTGTAATCTTTCTTTTAGTTCTGAGGTGCTATTTGTATTGTGGAGGCCCTTTTTCTTGTTTTCTGGCTTTGCTAGGGTGTTATTTGCTAGGGGCCTTCCTAATCCTTGTACCTGGCACGTTTTATCTCGCAGCTTCTAGGATCGTCGTGACCCTTTTATTGTTAAAAAAAATGGAACCACAACCATGAATTCGCCATGGTAGGTAGTACTCCCTCCGTTTAGAAATATAAGATGTTTTAGGTTTGTGAAGGAGATGTATCTAGACACCTTTTAGTGTATAGGTTCAAAACGGATTCATGCCGTCTGTACTTAGACCAAACCTTAAGTTCCTGGCGTCACGTGTGAAGTCCGGGTACTCTCGCTCGACTTTTCTCCACTGTGACCCATCAGCGGGGTGTCTCAACATCGCGTCTTTCTTACGGTCTTCCATGTGCCATCGCAACAACTTGGCATGCTCTTTATTTCTGAAGAGACGTTTTAACTGTGGTATTATAGGAGCATACCACATAACCTTGGCGGGAACCTTCTTCCTAGGGGCCTCGCCCTCAACATCGCCAGGATCGTCTCGTCTGATCTTATACCGTAGTGCAGTGCATACCGGGCATGCATCCAAATTCTCGTACTTCTCACCGCGGTAGAGGATGCATCATTAATGCAGCATGTATCTTACGCGTCTAATCCTAGAGAACAGACAACCTTCTTTGCTTGGTATGTACTATCGGGCAACTCATTATTTCTTGGAAGAAGATTCTTCATTTTACCAACAACTTTGAAAATGCTATCGGTCACACCATTCTCTGCCTTCCATTGCAGCAAATCCAGTGTGGTACCTAGCTTTTTGTGGCCATCTTCGCAAGTTGGATACAACAATGTTTTGTGATCCTTTAACATCTGCTCCAGCTTCTCCTTCTCCTTTTCAGTTTCACATTCTTCCTTTGCATCAGTAATGGCCCGACCAAGATCGTCATCAGCGGGTCCATCTGCTCCCTCTTGATCTTCATTATCTACCCCCGTTGCAGTATCATCATATTCAGGATACATATTTGAAGGGAATATGCCCTGAGAGGCAATAATAAAGTGTTTATTATGTGTATTCCAAGTATATGATAGATGTTTATTTTGCATGCTATAATTGTATTAATACGGAAACGTTAATACATGTGTGTTTAATAAACAAACAGAAAGTTCCTAGTTATGCCTCTCATAAACTAGCTCGTTGATTAACAAGATGATCAAGGTTTCCTGATCATGGACATTGGATGTTGTTAATAACGGGATCACAACATTAGTGTAATGGTGTGATGAACATTCATCCAAAGTATAGCATTACGATCAAAGACATTGAGTTTATATTGCTATAACAACTTACGAAGTGATCCTAATCCTTAGACCATGAGATCATGTCAATCACTAACACCGGAAGAGTTTCTTGATAACATCAAACGTCACACCGTAACAGGGTGATTATAAAGATGGATTCAGAACTAATAAAGTGTTATGTTGAGGCTCATGGATCAAGAGTGGCATTTGTTCATCCCGATGACGGATAGATATACTCTGGGCCCTCTCGGTGATATCACATTGATTAGCTTGCAAGCAAGTGATTTGATCACTAGAATGTTATATCACAGAACGAAAAGAGTGCATGTCGATGAGATCAAACTAGGTATGGAGATACCGATGATCGAATCTCGGACATGTAATATATTGTGAAACAAAGGGATTAAGATACTAGCGTAAAAGGTTCCGACGATCACAAGAAAGTCATCGTTGAATGTGTGGGAGTCAGTATGGGTCTCCAGATCCCGCTTCTGATTATTGATCCGAGAGGGGTCTCGATCATGTCCGTGAAGGGTTTCGCGGCATACTAAATCAAAATTTTCTACAGATGCAAACAGAGGGAAAGCCAAGATCTAATCTAGGAGATGCAATCAACGAGAGAGATTGGATTAGATCTTCATACCCTTGAAGATTCGACACGTGAACGTTAAATCGGAACGTGGGTGATGTAGTCGTACTCGCTTCTCCTCCTCGCGATCCGATCCGATCTAGCACCACAAGTGGCGGTGCCTCCGTGAGATGCACACGCAGCACCTCGGCGTCTCCTCCTTCCTCGGACCAGCAAGTATGGTGGAGATATATTGGATCTACAACACGACGGCGTGGTGTATATGGTGGAGAATTTCTGCAGGCTTCGCCTACAAGCGATCGGGAGGGAGAGAAAGCTAGCAAGGCGGCTAGGGTTTGGAGGAGAGGTGTGTGGGGTTGGTGCCCCACCCTCTTTATATAGAGCGCAGCCTAGACCCTCCCCAAGCCCAAAGGATAAGGAGTGGGGGCATGGACTCTCCCTCTTCTAGAAACCCTATCTCTAGTTTAAACGATTTAAACTCTCTAGGATCGGCTGGGCCCTATGGGGCCTTGTGCCTGCCCAATGCCAGGACACTCCCTCATAGGCCCATGCCCCTCCCGGAAGGTGGGGCCACGTTGGTCCCCTTCCGGAAGGTTCTAGAAGCTTAGGTACAATACCGATTAACGGAACAATTCGAACTCCAAAACTGCACTGCCTTATATGAATCTTATTCTCGGACCATTCCGGAACCTCTCGTGATGTCCGGATACCATCCGAGACTCGAACAAAAATTCATAAACCAATTATCCAATCTATCCTAGCGCCAAGACACGTTAAGTGTGTGACCTGAGTTCGAGAATATGCGAGACATGATCTTCTATCAATAATCAACGGAGTGCAGGCACCCATATTGACTCCCACATTCATCGATGATCATATCGGATGAACCACGATGTCGATTCAAACAATCCCATATATATATTCCCTTCGTCTCGCGATATTTTACTTGCGAGATTCGATCGTCGATGCAGTCATACCTAGTTCAATCTCGTTCACAACAAGTACTTTACTCGTTCGTAATCCGATATCACTTTGTGATTAACTCCTTAACCACATGCTTGCAAGCGGTATTGATATCGATTACGAGTGGGCCAAGCATATCTCTCCGACTTGGGAGGGACAAATTCCATCTCGATACATACAACCCAACAGATACTTTCCGATCACCGAGAGACACCTTTATGATCACCCTCTCATAGGATGACGTTTGATGACCTCAAAGCTTTCTTCGGTGCAGGGGTTGCATTATCTCATGGTCTAAGGAATACAATATTTGACATAGGAAAAGCTACGCAAAGATGAACACGATGATACGATCTAATTGCTTCGCTTAGTTTGGTCATCCATCATATCATTCTCCCAATGATATGATCTCATTATCAATTGACAACTCATGTCTATGGTTAGGAAACCTTAACCATCATTTATCAATGAGCTAGTCCTTAGAGGCGTGCAGGGACACGGTGTTGTTCACAAACCACACAAGTATTAATGTTTCCGCTTAATACAATTCTAGCATGGAATATAAACTTTATCATGAACAAGAATTATAATAATAACATCTTTATTATTGCCTCTAGGGAATAATTCCAGATCTCCACTTGCACTAGAGTCAATAATCTAGTTTACATCGCAACAATCTCACACCCATGGCAATCGAGGTGTTGATCATGTTTTACACGTGGAAGAGGTTTAGTCAATGGATCTGCGACATTCAGATCCGTATGTACTTGCTAATCTTGAGATCTCCATCGCTATATAATCTCGGATTATATGAAACTTGCATTGATATGCTTGGTCTTTGGATGATATCTTGGTTCCTTAGCGAGTGCTATGGCGCGATGTTGTCACACAATATCTCCGATGGGTCCAATGCACTTGGAACCACGCCAAGCTTCGATGATGAAGTTTCGATCCAAACTCCTTCACTTGATGCTTCGGCTGACCATGTATTCTGCTTCCTTTGTAGATCCCGCGATCACGCTTTGCTTGCGACTTCTCGACTCACAGCTCCTCCATTCAAAATATAAACGTATCACGTAAAGATTTGGAATCATCCTTGTCGGTGTCGAAACTAGCATCGACGTAACCTTTTACGACAAGTCGTTCATCACCCCATAGACTAAGAACATTTCTTTAGTTCTATTTAGGTACTTTAGGATGTTCTTCACGGCTGTCCAATGTTCCACTCTGGATCACTTTGATATCTCGTCAAACTAAGAGCATTGGACACATCCGGTCTAGTACACATGGCATATATGATGGAACCTATGGCCGAGGCATAAGGCACTTTGCTCATAGCTTCCCTATCGTTCAGTAGTGGACACCGAGCCTTGCTCAATATCTTACGACAACATAGGCCTTGAACCTTTCTTTGCCTTATCCATTACGAACCTTTTGAACTTTGTCTAGGTATGTACCGCTTAAAGCTATCGGTCTTTGTCTATCTCTATAGATTTTGATGCCCAATATATAAGCAGCTTCACCTAGGTCTTTCATTGAAAAACACTTGTTCAAATAACTCTTCACATCGTTAAGCATGTTGATGTCATTTCCGATAATCAATATGTCATCCACATACAGTACCATAAACGTCACCGAGCTCCCACTCACTTTATTGTAGATACAAGCTTCGTAGCAATTTGGAACAAATCCAAAACTCTTGATCACTTGATCAAAACGAAGGTTCCAACTCCGAGATGCTTGCTTCAATCCATAAATGGAACGCTGAAGTTTGCATACTTTACTAGCATCCTTAGGATCGACAAAACCTTCGGGTTGCATCATATACAACTCTTCATCAATGTTCCCATTGAGGAAAGCAGTCTTGACATCCATCTGCCATATTTCATAATCATGAAACGCAGCAATTGCTAATAAAATCCGAATGGACTTAAACATCGCTACGGGAGAGAAAGTCTCATCGTAGTCAACACCTTGAACTTGTCGAAAACCTTTTGCGACAAGCCGTGCTTTATAGGCGGTAACATTACCATCCGTCCGTTTTCTTCTTAAATATCCATTTGCACTCAACGGCCTTTCGGTCGCTAGGAGGATCCACCAAAGTCCATACTTGGTTTTCACTCATGGATCCCAATTGGTTCATGGCTTCGACCATTTCTCGTCTGGGCTCATCATCGCTTCCTCATAGTTCGTAGGTTCCGTCTTCTACTAACAAGACAGTCAAGACAGGTTGCCGTACCACTCAAGAGGGCACGCGACCTTGTCGACCTGCTGACGTTCGATGTGACATCGTCCAAGCTTCATGATTCTTGTCATTAGCTTCCTCTATTGTTGGTGCGTGACCTTGGAACAATTTCAGTCTGCGCTACTCTCCAATTCAAGAGAAGGTTCAATAACCTCGTCAAGCTCTACTTTCCTCCCACTCACTTCTTTCGAGAGAAACTCCTTCTCAAGAAAGGAACCGTTCTTTGCGACAAACACTTTGCCTTCGGTTCTGTGATAGAAGGTATACCCAATAGTTTCCCTAGGGTATCCTATGAAGACGTATTTCTTCGCTTTGGGTTCGAGCTTGTCCGGCATCAACTTCTTGACGTAAGCTTCGCATCCCCAAACTTTAAGAAATGACAACTTAGGTTTAGCACCAAACCACAGTTCATACGGTGTCGTCTCAACGGATTTAGATGGAGCCCTATTTAAAGTGAATGCAGCGGTTTCTAATGCATAACCCCAAAATGATAACCAAATCAAGAAGAGACATCATTGATCGGACCATATCTAATAGGGTTCGATTCCGCGCTCGAACACACCATTGCTGTTGTGGTGTTCGGTGGCGTGAGTTGTAAAGCGATTCCACTTTCTTTAAGATGCGTGAGAAAATCATAACTCAAATATTCACCTCCACGATCGGATCGTAGAAACTTAATCTTTCATTACGATGGTTCTCCACTTCATTCGAAATTCCTTGAACTTTTCAAATGTTTCAGATTTATGTTTCATTAAATAGATATACCCATATCTACTTAAGTCATCGGTAAAGTGAGGAAATAGCGATATCCACCGCGTCGAAACACTCATCGGTCCGCATACATCGGTATGTATGATTTCCAAACAAGTCTGTTGCTCGCTCCATCATACCGGAGAAGCGGTTTTGATCATCTTGCCCATGAGGCATGGTTCATGTGTCAAATGATTCAAAATCAAGAGACTCAAAAGTCCATCGAATGGAGTTTCTTCATGCGCTTTACACCAATATGACCTGAGCAGCGATGCCACAAATAAGTAGTATTATCACTATCTACTTTGCATCTCTTAGCCTCAATGTTATGGATGTGTGTTTCATCCCTTCGAGATTTAGAAGAAATAAACCATTCACAAGAGGTGCATGACCATAAAAGATGTTACTCATATAAATAGAACAACCATTATTCTCCGATTTAAATGAATAACCGTCTTGCAATAAACACGATCCGAAATAATGTTCATGCTCAACGCAGCACATAATAACACTTATTAAGGTTTAAAACTAATCCGAAGGTAAAACTAAGGAGGCGTCTGGCCGGCCATCACATCAACTCTTGATCCGTTGCCAACGCATCGTCACCTCATCCCTCAAAGCCGCCGTCTATTCCGTAGCTCCTGTTTGAGTTACAAATATTAGCAATGAACCGTATCAAATACCTAGGCACTACAACGAGGGCTAGTAAGGAAAACATCAATAACATGTATATCAAATATACCTTTGATGGTGCCACCTTCTTGTCCGCTAAGTACTTTGGACGATTCGCTTCAAAGGACCCTTGTCCTTGCAATAGAAGCACTCGATGTCGGGCTTAGGACCGGACTTGAGCTTCTTCTCGGCGAGGGCATTAAACTTCGCCGCCCTTCTTGAAGGGTTTCTTTGCTCCTTACCTTTCTTAAAGGAGGGCTTGTTGACCATCAACACATGATTATCCTTCTTGATGTCCACCTCTGCAGCCTTGACTTTGCGAAGAGCTCGGTGATCGTATCAGTGGAACCAATCGATTATGAGTCACTACAAAACCTTTGTAGCTGGGAGGAGTGATTGCGAGAACCTGTTAATCTTGAGCTCCTCCGGAATCGTGCATTCCGGTTGCTCAAGACGTTGAGTGTAGCCCGACATCTTTATGGCGTGCTCACTAACTCCTTCCTCCATCTTGCGCTTAAAGAACTTCTCGGAGATCTCATATCTCTCGAGCGGGCTGAGTCCGAAACATGGTTTCGGCTCCTCGAGAATCTCGAATGGCCCGGGATACTCTTCAAAACGATTTTGAAGCTCCGGTTCCATAGCAAACAACATGGTGCTCTTAATCACACCATAATCATCTTTGCGCGACTGATAGACAGCTTTCTCATCGGTAGCTTGATTCTGGGGGTCACCTAACGCTTTCCCAAGAACATAGTCCTTTTGTCCGCCAGACAGAATGATTCTTAGATTGCGGAACCAATTGGTGAAGTTATACCCATTGTTTCTAAGCTTTTCCTTCTCAGCAAAAACATTAAAGTTGAAGTTGGACTTGGCCATGCGATCTACAGTATTTGCAAGTACAACTTAGACTATGTTCATGATAAATAGTTCAACTTAATCAAATTACTAGATGAACTCCCACTAAATTCAACATCCCTCAAGTTGTTTAGTGAACACGATCCAAATTCACCACACCTAATCCGATCATCACGAGAAGAGATGTGGTTTCAATGGTGGACAACAAAGTGTCGATCATATCATTCATATGACTCATGCTTAACCTTTCGGTTCTTGTGTTCCGAGGCCATGTCTGTACATGCTAGGATCGTCAAGCTAGACCCAAGTATTTCTGCGTGCGCAAAACTGGCTTGCACCCGTTGTATGTGAGCGTAGAATCTATAGCACCCGATCATCACGTGATGCTTGGACACGACGAACTTTCGCAACGGTGCATACTTGGGGAGAACACAGTTTTTATCTTGATCTTTAAGTGAGGAATCATCTTATAATGCTACCGTCGCGATCTAAGCATAATAAGATACATAAAGGGATAAACATCACATGCATATAACTTTATGTGACATGGTATAGCCAATCCTTGCGCAATGATCTCCATCTTGTGCGTTCCGGCATGATCTCCATCACTCCACCATGATTGCCTCCACCACGAATAGCAACTACAACAATTGCTAACTACTTAGCGATGAAGTAAAGCTATTACATGGCGTATAAGAAGTTGACTCGCAGGTCATACACAATTATAAATACAACCATATGGCTCCTGCTGGTTGTGTACTCATCGACATGCAAGTCGTGAAACATTACAAAACATGATCATCGCATACATTATACACATCACATCTTGGGCCATACCATATCACAGAAAACACTCCCTGCAAAAACAAGTTAGACGCCTCTACTTTGTTGTTGCATGTTTTACGTGGCTTATGGGAGTAGATGCTAAGAACGATTCTTACCTACGAAAAGCCACAACGGTGATATTATGGTTACCAAACTCGGTGTTAATCCCATGACAACTATAGTGAGAGCGACATCCACCGGCCGCATGTGTGGAACAAGCCACACGTCAAGTGCGGAGCCGGTCTCGCGAACGACGTCGCGTAAGGTTGGCCTGGACCGCTTCAATCTCACTATCCGCGTCATAAGAAGAACACAAACAAGAGGCTTGCAGCAGAAAACATCAACGCGCAACAACCATGTTGCGTTCTACTCGTGAAACACATCTACGCCTAGATCTAGCTCGATACCACTTTGAAGGGTTTGGCGGCATAGTAAATCAAAATTTTCTACGGATGCAAACAGAGGAAAGCCAAGATCTAATCTAGGAGATGCAATCAACGAGAGATTGGATTAGATCTTCATACCCTTGAAGATTCGCAGTGAACGTTCGTCGGAACGTGGGTGATGTAGTACTCGCTTCTCCTCCTCGCGATCCGATCCGATCTAGCACCACAAGTGGCGGTGCCTCCGTGAGATGCACACGTGCAGCACCTCGGCGTCTCCTCCTTCCTCGGACCAGCAAGTATGGTGGAGAGATAGATTGGATCTACAACACGGCGTGGTGTATATGGTGGAGAATTTCTGCAGCAGGCTTCTACAAACAGTCGGGAGGAGAGAGGAAAGCTAGCAAGGCGGCTAGGGTTTGGAGGAGAGGTGTGTGGGTTGGTGCCCCCACCCTCTTTATATAGAGGCGCAGCCTAGCCCTCCCAAGCCCAAAGGATAAGGAGTGGGGGCATGGACTCTCCTCTTCTAGAAACCCTATCTCTAGTTTAAACGATTTAAACTCTCTAGGATCGGCTGGGCCCTATGGGGCCTTGTGCCTGGCCCAATGCGGCCAGGACACTCCCTCATAGGCCCATGCCCCTCCGGAAGGTGGGGCCACGTTGGTCCCCTTCCGGAAGGTTCTAAAGCTTCCAGTACAATACCGATTAACCCGGAACAATTCGAACTCGAAGCTGCGCCTTATATGAATCTTATTCTCCGGACCATTTCGAACCTCGTGATGTCCGGATACCATCCGAGACTCGAACAAAAATTCATAAACCAATTATCCAATCTATCCTAGCGTCAAGACACGTTAAGTGTGTGACCTGCGGTTCGAGAATATGCGACATGATCTTCTATCAATAATCAACAGGGTGCAGGCACCCATATTGACTCCCACACATTCATCGATGATCATATCGGATGAACCACGATGTCAGGATTCAAACAATCCCATATATATATTCCCTTCGTCTCGCGATATTTTACTTGCCCGAGATTCGATCGTCGGTACCGTCATACCTAGTTCAATCTCGTTCACAGCAAGTACTTTACTCGTTCCGTAATCCGATATCACTTTGTGATTAAATCCTTAACCACATGCTTGCAAGCAGTTTTGATATCGATTACCGAGTGGGCCCGAAGCATATCTCTCCGACTTGGGAGGGACAAATTCCATCTCGATACATACAACCCAACAGATACTTTCCGATCACCTGAGAGACACCTTTATGATCACCCTCTCATAGGATGACGTTTGATGACCTCAAAGCTTTCTTTCGGTACCAGGGAGTTGCATTATCTCATGGTCTAAGGAATACAATATTTGACATAGGAAAAGCTACGCAAAGATGAACACGATGATACGATCTAATTGCTTCGCTTAGTTTGGGTCTGTCCATCATATCATTCTCCCAATGATATGATCTCATTATCAATTGACAACTCATGTCTATGGTTAGGAAACCTTAACCATCATTGATCAATGAGCTAGTCCTTAGAGGCGTACCAGGGACACGGTGTTGTTCACAAACCACACAAGTATTAATGTTTCCGCTTAATACAATTCTAGCATGGAATATAAACTTTATCATGAACAAGAATTATAATAATAACATCTTTATTATTGCCTCTAGGGCATAATTCCAACAGTCCGTATTATTCACGAACCGTAGGGTGACACACTTAAGAGACACCGACATCCAATTGGAGCAAATGTTTCATGCTGAAAGAATGAACAAGCGCAGGAATTTATTTCACTAGATACCGAAAAAGGTTTTCGGGTGAAATTGCATAAAGTGGTTATGCATGTGAAATAGAATTCTAGCAAGGGGTTATTTGTGAATGTTTGTCATTAAAGTAATTGACAAAATTCTGAATAAAATAAAAGAGTTTTATTTAATGAGAGTTTGCATTAAATTTGGTGGAAATTTAATGGGAATTTGAGTGGACTTTTGAGTGGAGGGATTTTAAAGGGCATTTTGTGAGTGGAGTGTCCACCACATGAATGAAGGAGGAGGGGCATCCCCATGGCGTGGCCACCCCTTGGGTGCCCCCTCCTCCTATAAAGGATCCCCCTCACTCGTCTCACACCTCCTCGTGAAGGATCTCTCTCCTCTAGAATTTATCCCCATGGTCTCGGACTAGCGATATACATGTTCCGGTGGCTATTCGGCAAGAAAGAGTTGTGCTTCGCTGCATCGCTGGAGCGAGGAGGCGGAGGTTGCTCGGTGCCTCGAGCGTGTGTGCGAGCGGATCTGGCTTGATTTGCGGCTAGGACTTCCTCGATCTTGAGATCGGCAAGAGATTGTCTACATCAACCACGAGTTGAACTCGTTAAGCTTTGTCGATCTTCAAGGGTATGTTCTCTATGGATATACATCACTCGTTGTTTGTATCTAGTAGATAGATCTTGGTATATAGTTCACATCGTAGGAATTTTTTGTTTTCTATCTGCGAACCCTACAAAGGGTATCGAGCGGATCTATGCGTAGATACTTTACAGGTAGTACACATATGAGTATGTGGGCGATGATGATCATGTTGTTGCTCCTTTGTTGTAATTTTGGATATTGGTGGCATAGTGGGATGAAGCGGCCCGGACAAAATTTACATGTCCTCGCACATGAGACCTGTTCCACGCTTGACATGCAACTAGTTTGCATAAGTGGCTAGCGGGTGTCTGTCTCTCCTACTATAGTCAATATCTATTTTGCAAGCGAGTTGTCAACAATTTGATTATCCTCGTTGTGGTTCATGTTCGTAGGTAAGAACGGTTCTATCTCGAAAGCCCTAAGCCACGTAAAAAACTTGCAATGGATAAATTAGAGGCGTCTAGTTTAGATTGTTGCTGGGCTAGTGTTATGATATGGTATTGTTGTAAGTAGAAGTATGAGATGATACTCTTACAACACACATAGCGTGTAAAATCCATAGACCTTGGATTTACACATATAGGTATGATAGTGATCATACCACGATGCACATGATAGAGGTCATCTGCGGGAAGCATATAATTTCACTAATAAACATATGATGTTTGATAGCATCTTATATTGCTTGTTTAGCGCTTTGTTAGCATAATAAGATGATCCCTCATTTAAATATCAAGATAAGAATGTGTTCTTCCTTTAGTATGCACCGATTATGTTTTCGTCGCTCCAAGACATCACGTGATGATCGGGTGTTCTTGGATCCACGACCATATTTCGGGTGTAAAATAGTTACACACCTTGAATACTAAGGTTCTAACTTGGCGAGCCTAGCATGTCTGGACATGGCCTCGAACACGGACCGAAAGGTTAAGCATGAGTCATATAGTTGATATGATGCCCATTTGATGCTCGCCTTTGAAGCTATACCGACTCACGTGATGATCGGACTTGGTGTAGTGGATTTGGTTCATGTAATCACCAAAAGGCACGAGGGATGTCGTTTTGAGTGGGAGTTCATTCGATTAGTTGAACTCAATCTATCATACACTTAGTCTAAACTTTACAAATTCTGTTGTAGATGGCACCACCGCTTTTAATTTCAATGTGTTCATGGAGAAAGAGAAACTAGCAACGAATGGTAGCAACTTTACGAATGGGCCATGAATTTGAGGATTCTCCTCTCTTTGCACAAAAGCAATATGTGCTAGAAGCGTCGTTAGGCCCCCCCTTTAGATGATGCCCGACGAGGAGAAGAATGTCTATCGACTCGTCGGAGGACCACAACTTAGTTCATTGCGGCATATTGTATGGGCTGGGCGGAACTTCAAAGCTTTTCAAAGCGGCAATGCATTTGATACAATGGGTGAGTTGAAAATGATTTTCGACACACATGCTTTCAGAGAGCTACAACGCTCGTAAAAGTTCTTTAGTGCATGATGGAAGAGCACAACTCCATTAGTGAGCATGTACTCAAGATGTCGTTCTGGCGATAAGCTTGTGTCCTTGGGAATATCGATTCCCATTGACTTAGGCATCCATCGTGTTCTGCGTCTCGCCACCTAGCTATAAGAGCTTGTGATGAACTATAATATGCAAGGCATGAAGAAGTCTCTCCCGAGCCTGTCAATGCTTAAAAGCTGGAAGTGGAGATCAAAAGGAACATCAAGTGTTGATGATCAATAGGAACACCGGTTTCAAGAAAGACAAGAAGGAAAGCGGAAGGAAGTAAGGCGGCAAGCTGTTGCACGCTAAAAGAAAAACACCGAGTTGGACCTAAGTCGATTCGAGTGCTACTATTGTAAGGGATCGCCATCGAGCGCCCCAAGTATCTGGCAGACAAGAAGGCCGGCAAGGCAAACAAAGGTATATATGATATACATGTTATTGATGTGTACTTGACTAGTGCTCGCAGAGCTTTGGGTATTTGATACCGGTTCGTTGCTAATATTTGTAACTTTCGAATCGTGGGTGCGGAACAAGCGACCGCTAGCAAGGGTGAGGTCAAGATGCGTGTCAACAATGGATCAAGCGTTGATGTGATCGCCGTCGGACGCCTCTCCACTTACCGTCGGGATTAGTTATAAACTTGAATAAATGTTATCTGGTTCCTGCACTGAGCATGAACATTGTATCTGGATCGTGTTTGATGCGAAGTGGTTATTCATATAAATGGAACAATGGTTGTTCCATTTATATGAATGAAATCTTTTATGGTCATGCACCGATGATGAATGGTTTATTTCTATTATATCTCCATGATAATGTTACACATATTCATAATGTTGATGCTAAAAGGATTAAACTTAATGATGATATATCCGCATATATGTACCGCCTTTCTAGGTCATATTGGCGTTAAGCGTATGAAGAAGCTCCATTCGGATGGACTTTTGGAATCACTTGATTATGAATCATTTGATACATGTGAGCCATGCCTTATGGGCAAGATGACTAGAACGCCGTTTTCGGTTCAATGGAGCAGACGGCAGATTTATTGGAAATCATACATTCGATGTATGTGGTCCAATGAGTGTGTGTGGCGAGGTGGATATCGTTATTTTGTTACTTTCACGGATGATTTGAGTAGATACGGTTATATCTACTTGATGAAACACAAGTCGAAACCTTTGAAAAGTTCAAGGAATTTCGAATGAAGTGGAAAATCATCGTAATAGAAAGATCAAATTTCTACGGTCCGTGGAGGTGAGTATCTAAGTTACGAGTTTAGCACTCACATGAAAGAGTGTGGAATTGTTTCACAACTCACACTGCGGAACACCACAATGAAATGGTGTGTGAACATCGTAATCGTACTTTATTAGATATGGTTCGATCTATGATGTCTCGACGGACTTGCCGTTGTCATTTTGGGGTTATGCACTAGAAAGCTGCTGCATTCACTTTAAATCGGGAACCATCTAAATCCGTTGAAAAGACACCGTATGAATTGTGGTTTGAAACAAACCTAAGCTGTCATTTCTTAAAGTTTGGGGATGCGATGTTTATGTGAAGAAACTTCAACCGGATAAACTCGAACCCAAAGCGGAAAAATGCGTCTTCATAGGATACCCTAAAGAAACTATTGGGTATTCCTTCTATCACGAATCCGAGGGCAAGGTTTTTGTTGCCAGAATGGATCCTTTCTAGAGAAAGAGTTTCCATGAAAGGTGTGAGTAGTCGGAAGGTAGAACTTCGAAGAGGTTGTGGAACCTTCTCTTCAAAGTATGGCGAGTAGCTTAACGCGGAAGTTGTTCGAGTTGGATCCACTGTTGAAGAGGAACTAATGATAATGATCATGAAACTCCGAAGAGTACTACCGAACCTCGCAGGTCAAGCAGACGCTGCAGCTCCCGAGTCAGACGGAAATCCTCATGAATTTCATGGTTGATGAAAATGATGACCGTGCGACGTATGAAGAAGCGATGATGATCCCGGATTCCAACAAATGGTTAGAAGCCATGAAATCCGAGATGGAATCCATGTATGAAAATCAAGTTTGGAACTTGGTGGAATTACCTCACGACCTAAAGGCCGTGGAGAACAAATGGATTTTCAAAAGGAAAACGATCTTGATGGTAATGTGACCGTCTATAAAGCTCGACTTATGTCGCAAGGGGTTTCGACAAATTCAAGGAGTTGACTACGATGAGACTTTCTCTCCCGTAGCGATGCTAAAGTCAGTTAGGATTATGTTAGCAATTGCTGCATATTTCGATTATGAGATATGGCAGATGGATGTCAAAACCGCGTTTCTCAATGGTAATATTGAAGAAGAGTTGTATATGATATAACCAAAGGGTTTTGTCGATCCTAAGGATGCTAACAAGGTGTGCAAGCTTCAGCGATCCATCTATGGATTAAAGCAAGCATCACGAAGTTGGAATCTCCGCTTTGATGAGGTGATCAAAGATTTTGGATTTGTACAAACTTATGGAGAAGCTTGTATTTACAAGAAAGTGAGTGGGAGCAATGTGGCATTTCTGATATTATATGTGGATGACATATTATTGATCGGAAATGATATAGATCTTTTAAACAGTGTTGAAAGTTATCTAAACAGCAAATTTTCAATGAAGGACCTAGGTGAAGCGTCATACATATTAGGCATAAAGATCTATAGAGATAGATCTAGGCGCCTAATAGGGCTATCGCAAAGTACATACCTTGATAAGATTTTAAAGAAGTTTAAAATGGGCGGAAAGAAGGGGTTCTTACCTATGTTGCAAGGCAAGACATTGAGTAAGACTCAAAGTCCGCTTCACGGAAGAAAGAGAGATAATGGACAAAGTCCCTATGCTTCAGCCATAGGCTCTATAATGTACGCCATGTTATGTACAAGACCGGATGTGGCACATGCTATTAGTTTGACTAGTAGGTACCAATCGGATCCAGGTTCGGAACACTGGATAGCGGTCAAGAATATCCTTAAGTACTTACGAAGAACTAAGGATATGTTTCTTGTATACTGAGGTGAAGAAGATCTCGTCGCTAAGTGTTATGTCAACGCTAGCTTTGACACCGATCCGGATGACTCTAAGTCTCAATCCGGATACGTATTTATCATGAATGGCGGAGCGGTTAGTTGGAGGATCTCCAAACAACCTGTGGTAGCGGGATCAACAACGGAGGCCGAATATGTTCTTTGCTTGAGCGGCTCAGGAAGCAGTTTGGATGAAGGAGTTCATATCCGAACTAGGAGTGGTGGCAAACGCGTTGGACCCAATGGTGATCTATTGTGACAACAATGGTGTCATTGCCAATGCCAAAGAGCCAAGGTCTCACAAGCATTCCAAGCATATTAAGCGCCGGTTTCACTCCATCCGCGAGCGTGTCAAGGATGGAGATATAAAGATTTGTAAAGTACATACGGATCTCAATGTAGCAGATCCGTTGACTAAAACTATCCCTAGATCAAAACATGATCAACACCAGAACTCAATGGGTGTTAGATTTATCACTATGTAACTAGATTATTGTCTCTAGTGCAAGTGGGAGACTAAAGGGAATATGCCCTGAGAGGCAATAATAAAGTGTTTATTATGTGTATTCCAAGTATATGATAGATGTTTATTTTGCATGCTATAATTATATTAATACGGAAACGTTAATACATGTGTGTTTAATAAACAAACAGAAAGTTCCTAGTTATGCCTCTCTCATAAACTAGCTCGTTGATTAACAAGATGATCAAGGTTTCCTGATCATGGACATTGGATGTTGTTAATAACGGGATCACAACATTAGTGTAATGGTGTGATGAACATTCATCTGAAGTATAGCATTACGATCAAAGTCATTGAGTTTATATTGCTATAACAACTTACGAAGTGATCCTAATCCTTAGACCATGAGTTCATGTCAATCACTAACACCGGAAGAGTTTCTTGATAACATCAAACGTCACACCGTAACAGGGTGATTATAAAGATGGATTCAGAACTAATAAAGTGTTATGTTGAGGCTCATGGATCAAGAGTGGAATTTGTTCATCCCGATGACGGATAGATATACTCTGGGTCCTCTCGGTGATATCACATTGATTAGCTTGCAAGCAAGTGATTTGATCACTAGAATGTTATATCACAGGAACGAGAAAAGAGTGCATGTCGATGCTTGAGATCAAACTAGGTATGGAGATACCGATGATCGAATCTCGGACATGTAATATATCGTGAAACAAAGGGATTAAGATACTAGCGTAAAAGGTTAAACGATCACAAGAAAGTCATCGTTGAATGTGTGGAGTCGATATGGGTCTCGGATCCCGCTTCGATTATTGATCCGAGAGGGTCTCGATCATGTACGCATTATTCACGAACCGTAGGGTGACACACTTACGAGACACCGACATCCAATTGGAGCAAATGTTTCATGCTGAAAGAATGAACAAGCGCAGGAATTTATTTCACTAGATACCGAAAAAGGTTTTCGGGTGAAATTGCATAAAGTGGTTATGCATGTGAAATAGAATTCTAGCAAGGGTTATTGTGAATGTTTGTCATTAAAGTAATTGACAAAATTCTGAATAAAATAAAAGAGTTTTATTTAATGAGAGTTTGCATTAAATTTGGTGGAAATTTAATGGGAATTTGAGTGGACTTTTGAGTGGAGGGATTTTAAAGGGCATTTTGTGAGTGGAGTGTCCACCACATGAATGAAGGAGGAGGGCAGCCCCCATGGCGTGCCACCCCCTTGGGTGCCCCTCCTCCTATAAAGGAGCCCTCCTCACTTGTCTCTCACACCTCCTCGTGAAGGATCTCTCTCCTCTAGAATTTATCCCCATGGTCTCGGACTAGCGAGATACATGTTCCGGTGGCTATTCGGCAAGAAAGAGTTGTGCTTCCGCATCGCTGGGCGAGGCGGAGGTTGCTCGGTGCCTCGAGCGTGTGTCGAGCACGGATGCTGCTGATTTGCGGCGCTAGGACTTCCTCTCGATCTTGAGATCGGCAAGAGATCGTCTACATCAACCACGAGTTGAACTCGTTAAGCTTTGTCGGTCTTCAAGGGTATGTTCTCTACGGATATACATCCGCCCGTTGTTTGTATCTAGTAGATAGATCTTGGTATATAGTTTACATCGTAGGAAAAATTTTGTTTTCGATGCTGCGAACCCTACAATATTATGATAGTTGTCATCATCCTCTTCTTCTTCGTTGTCTTCCATCACAACCCCTTTTTCTCCGTGCTTGGTCCAACAATTATAGCTGGGCATGAAACCGGATCGAAGCAGGTGGGCGTGAATGGTTCTGGTATTTGAGTAGTCTTTCTTGTTCTGACAGTGAACACACGAACAGCACATAAAACCATTGTGACCACGGTTTGCATTAGCCACAACGATGAAATTTTGGAGGCCCGTAATGTACTCGGAAGTGCGGTGGTCACCGTACATCCATTGCCGGTTCATCTGCATTAATATGTAGTATATATCAAAAAATAATAGGGAGATGACCATTTATATATATAGTACATCAATGACACATGAAAGGATAGTTGCCGACCTCGACCGAGACGGAAAGAGCAACAAGAAAACTTATTTTGAGCTCTCGGGCATTTCACCGAACACCTCTTGTGCATATGAAAAAAAAACTAGCACTCTTCACACCCTCTTGCTAGGCTCCAAATTGAGATAGTGAAAGAATGGAAGAGTGGGGTGTGTGTGTGGGCTGCGGTGGTGTCTTATATATCCCCCTTTAACACCGGTTCATGTCACGAACCGGTGTTAAAAGAAACTCTGTGAACATCATTGCGGTGTCCTTTAACACCGGTTCGTGGCGAACCGTGTTAAAGAAACTCCTTTTCGCATGAGGCCACGCTGCAGGCCCCTTTAACACCGGTTCATAGAAGAACCGGTATTAAAGCCCTTTTTCTGGATCAACAAAAGACCTCGTTTCCACTAGTGACTCAACTAACATTAAGAACTTCACGCTGACGGACGGGCCCTAAAGTGAAGGACAGGAACGAGCGGAATCAATGTGTTTCAATTTCTAGCCTTGCACCGACCACCCAACATGCAAAGATAGCTCGGTTGATCCTGGTCAAACATTTCCGCCTATGAAGATAAATGCGACTTTGAATTTGATCCGAAAAGAGTGCAAAGGAGGCTGTCTAATTCCATGCCTTCCAAATTACAATGCAAGACAGGTTTTCCACCGGGCATAGAAAATGTTCCTCAGATGCAAGAAATCATGTTTGTCCATGGATTAGTAATACAGTGGCGATCTCGAGGAAACACGTATAGGCTCAAGAAAGCGGTTCCCCACTTTCCCTCACTTTCCTTTCCTTAATATAGAATATCGAGCCATCAAAGCCGTCAGAACAAACATAACACTTTTTTTTATTTTTGCAGGCCAATCACTCTTTTGACTTTGGATCGGGTTTACTAAATCAAAATTTTGATTCTCTAGTTATTTCTTTTAGACTAGATAGTTACCATCTATCATACGACTTTCTAACTCCACTTCTTTTTCTGGCCGTTTTGCTCCGTCGAATCGATGGTTGTCTCAGTGGAAGTTACGGGATCAAAAATACCTAATGGTAGGCTACTTTGCTACCTTCGGTCGTTTCGTGGGAGTCACACACACCACATAGCTGGAAGTCAGAGGGCCAATACTACCTGTGGTGCGTCCAAAATCGATGATAATCAAGTCAATAATTTCAAGCAGAAATTTTGCACGACTTCACGGCCATACCATGTCTATAGTAGCAGCTTCTATCAAGCAGGGGAGCATCTCTCTGTCAATAAATTCCCTTGGGCGCATGTTCAATTCCAACTCTTGAATTCTCTTGGAAATTCATTAAGTCCCAACTGGAACCACGACCATGAATTCGCTCTGGTAGGTAAGACGAACCAACGAAGGCGATGGCGATAGCACAACTCGCTGTGCATGGCCCTGCGACCTGTAGCGACATCGTATCGTACCATTGTTTGCGTGGTCCCGGACTCCCGGTGCTCCCGGACGGACGGCGGGGGTCGATCGTGGCTCGTCCGCTATCGATCGGCCATCGATGGTATGCGCTGCGCTGGAAGCACAGGGACGCGCGATCCGCCGAATCCTACGTGATGCCGTCGGTGCACATATGCCCGGTTCTGCATGCGAATCCATCGGCCGGACGGCCGCCGCACCGACACGCGCTGGTGTTTCTTTCTTCCATCGCTGTAGCCAACCTAGCGAATCCAGGGCACGGACGGAACCAGCTCTTCCATCGCTGTAGCGGAACTAGGATCAGATAAATTCTTCTCGGGCGCACAAAAAGAAAGAGATGAATATTTCCTCCGTTTCAAACTATAAAATGTTTTAGATTTTTTCTAAAAGCACGTATTTAGACCTCCTTTATTATGTATATATTCGAAGCAAATGAACAAACCTGCACACTACATGTGTTTCAGAAAAAAAAAAGGTTAAACCATGTTATATTTTGAAACAAATAGAGTATCTGCGTAAGCTCTCAGCCTATTGTGAAACACAGTACAACACCAGACACAAAGAATCATCATTGTACATAGTGTTAAACATACTACTGTTTCTTTCGCAATATTTTTTACTATTTTTCTAAATAAACATGTTACATTTGCTTCTATTTTGGTTTGCGCCTATCAGTGTTGACTTTCAGGTAGTTCGTGTTAGTCATCATTTGACTAAGTGACATGTGTTAGTTCTAAAGATAGCTATAAGCTCAACTTTCGATGAATAAAGATATTTGTAGATTGAATTTGCATCGTACGAGGTATTTTTATTGTTTGTAGCATGTATTTAAAACTTTTTGACTCCCAATCCCATGTGTGGTTCCATTCAAAGAGGTTATGGAAGCTAAAACTAGTGTTCATGATGAAGCTTTTATGTGGTTTATATGTTCTGGGGTGATACCTAACTTATTGAAAATAATCTAACAAAAAAGACAAACATATGTGGATCCATAATATTAGTTTTTTTTGCTTTTGTTACAATTGCAACAAGTAAATAACGAAGAACGAAAAACGAAATCATAGCAAGGGGACACAGATTTAACGTGGAAAAACCTCTCCAACAAAGAGAGGAAAAAACCACGGGCGTCAGCCAGCAAAACTTCACTATATCGATGAGTGTTTACAAACGCCAGCGATTTCACAGATGCAACTCATCCCAACCGGCGGCTTATAAGGGGTTTATATATCGGTGGAAATCTAGGTCTTTGATGATCCGTACCGTAAGTTGGACTATATTTTATAGAATTTGAATCAACATATAACAACTTTCACCAAGTGTATTTAAGAATTTTTTTTTAATTGTCACATGGCTAAGGTGGCCTAGCGTGCTATTTTACTGGTGTTTAACATCACTCATCCCCACATGTCACGTATATTTGGGTCTTGGTTACAACGTGTTGACAAGTCTTTCCATTATCTTATTTTAGTGAAAACTACAACAACCCTAATGGTTTCTTTGGTCATGTCAAATGGCCTATTTTTTGACAAAAGGAAAGTCATCTCCCTTGTGTATAGGTGTCGTTCTCTTTTACAAAATGGTGACGGCTATAAGTTGTCCTACAACATTCACATCGCTAGGATAAATGGAGGTTGGAGCAAGAAGTTAGAGTAGCTTATCAGGAAGTTTATGTCCCTTGTTGCCTTCTTAATGCTTAACTTTTAACTTTGAGTGTTTGGCATGTCACACTTTTTGGAGCAGGTTATGTTTTTTTGGTGGCTTGCAACTTGAGTAATTTGATTATGGTTGTAAGTCAAAAATAGTGTTTAGGTTTTCGTGGGGGTGAAAGCCTCCACATCTCTTCTATTATGTAGACTTGGTAGGTTACAATACACAATTACAAATATACGTATGCGACGTGCGTGACCGATTCTTAACACACACCCTAATCTAAACTACTACTATATGCAAGATTACAAGATTTAGATTGGTTAAAAAGCGGTCTAACATATGCCATGTGGGTGGCTTAGTAAAGCCATCGGCCAACTGAGATGAATCTCATTACCAAAGCGCCATCAGCAACCTGTCATCGCACAAAATGGAAGTTGATCTCAATGTGCCATGTTCGAGCATGAAAGGTTGGATTCCTCGTGGGTAAGTAGCCCCTAGGTTATCGCGCCATAAGGTTGGAACTTATTGTTGGGATACTCATGACCCACATAGCTTCAGCAACTCCGTTCTCTAGTGCTTTATACTATACCTCGGGTCTAGATCTCGAGACGGTGGGCTGCTTCTTCGAACTCCATGATACTAGGTTCGGACCAACAGAGATAGCAAAACCGCTCGTAGATCATATGTCATCAACACATCTAGCCCAATTTTCATAGTAAATATACTGAGATTCTGCCGTAGTGACTTACAAATGTGCAAACCAGTGTCCAAAGTTCTTTTGACATATCGCAAGATACGCTTGACTGCTTCCCAATGTACTTCAGTCGACTGAGAAAGGAAGTGACACACCTTATTCACCGCAAAGGAAATATCCGAACGCGTGAGAGTCAAATACTGCAGGCTGCCAACCACATTGCGATCGACATCTACAATAGCGGCTTATCAGGGACTCGATTTCTAGTCTTATCCAGATTCTAATCTAGATAAGTCATACTTCAGCCCCTTAAATGTATGACCCTATAGGTTGATGCATGTTTAGACATGATCCAAGCTGGTCACTAGTTGGTTGCACCTCTAGCATGCTAACCCGCGAACACGCATAAGATTATATTAGGCCACCCATCACAAGTATTACACATGTGTCTCTCACTTTGCCTCCTGATATTGGTCAAGCTCGAGCTCGACCCCTCTTCTCGATCACGTGGCATTTAGTCTATTATTAGTTTAACTCTTACGTTGCATGCTAACCCGCGAACACACATAATCTTACGTTGCACGACATGCAACTATCGATCCAATCTCCAATCACCTTAGGGGTCCACATATCTCTCTCTCGTCAAAGAGATGGAAAAATCCCAACTGGACCAACCATACTTCATGACATGTTTTATGGCAAACCACTTTTAACTATACAATACAAAGTATTCTTCAATAACCTATATATAAGTAAGTCATTACACACATGGACTAGAAGCATGAATCTCATGTCTAAGGATACATCATACAAAGTTTAAGAGTTTTTTGCTTCATAGAAGTTGCAGCGTCGTTTATTCACCGCGAAGGATAAAAAATGTTGAGTATGGGGTGAATACTGATTATAAATTTTAATCAAATCATTAATTTTAGGGATAATTTATAGATAAATAAATTTCTTTTGAAATGCAATTGGGTGAACAATCCTATATGTCAAGATTATAATAGGGAATAAGTAAACAAGATAACAAGTTAGAATCAAACAAGCATATATAAAAAGAACAAAATAACAAAATGTTGAATGACAAGATTGGCGCGGTGATGTATCCCGAAGTATAAGTCCTCGAGGGGACTCCACCTATGTTGGAAAGTTCGTGGCAAACCCAGCCCACGAAGACCCCTTGGATCTAGTCTTCTTCCCTGCTTAGCTCTCCCACGTACTAGTGATCTCCGAAACTTCACAAACTCGTTGAGGCAATCCACACAATTGGAGGGTCACAAGGTAACTCTAACCTTTTAGGTTCAATAACAAACCAATAGTAACAAGACAAGGAAAAATTGAGACCGGGAATCAAAATTTGGTTTTATGGAATTGTAGTTCAATGTCTTCTCTCTATTTTCCCTCGAAGAAGTACAAGTTGGAGTCGATGGAATGAGAGTGATCAAGCTTTTCGAGGTCATCAGTGGTGGCACATCTCGGATGCAAAAGTTAGGTCTCCTTAAATAAGAAGGTCAACTTAAATAGGTGCCAACATTTTCCAACCGTTATCCACACTTTCCAAAGAGTACGTATGGAGTCTTCCAGGATTTTTCGAGTTCGGAAATACTCTGAAGCCTTCAAATTCTTTTTTGAAAGTGGTCTTAGGATGCTTATAGGTGATTGATTCCCCACTCTTCTTAAATTTGTGTCCCCTCTTAATATAGAACGAGTTCCATACGACTCAATAAAAAAGCGAATATAAAATTTTGAGACGTTGTCTTCTCATTAACCATTTGGGCAGGGGACACCAACCAACAAGTTTCATCCATGTACCGGACTAATCTCTACTCATACACTTTTAACCCATTAGTCCCCTAATTCATTGACCAATAACACCAAAATCCAATTAAGGCTCGAATATGTCGTCCTTTCACAATGCATTTTACTCTATCAGGATGTCGAGTCTAAAAACCCGAAGAAGATCCGTCGGTAGGGGCAACACCCCATATGATCATGAGGGTAAATAGCACCCTAAGTCATAGAACATGTTCCCCACGTGCAATTAAGTCACACATCTTTTAAAATAGACTAACCGGTCACACAAGTTGTCAAATGAGTACACTGCAGGTCATAATCCGGTTAACCAGACGGTTTTTAACACAATGCATCATGCACGTGTCACGTTCGGTCAACATGGCACTTAAAATTTTACAAAAAACCCCTCATGTCTATCTGGCCGGGTTCATCTGAAATTGTATTTTTTTTGGATCAGATCACGTTAGTTACACAAAGTAAAAAAAAAAGTTCACGTAAGGATTCACGTCGATCAAATCGATCTGATACTCGTTCCTGTTTGTTGTGTGCGCGTCAATGGAGGACGCGGACCGGCGACCGCGGCCAGCTCGCCAGGGAGCCGTATGTGGAGGAGAAGACCCTACGCGTTGAGGAGATGGCGCTGTCCGCTGATTTCCCCCATCTCCGGATCGAACGACGGGAGGCCTTGGTCCATGGTGAGTTTCTCTTCTCCCATGATTTATGATTTCCATTCAAAGGAGGATTTTTAGGATATCCTGGTACTCCATGGGGGCATTAGGAGTACCGATCAAATCAAATCTCGTGGCCTGTTCTTGCTGATATCGCTGATTACTACACTAGTGAGTTGCTGTCCCCCGTCCGTGATGATCCGCTATTTTTTGTTCTTCACGTACGTTGAGGTTCTTAACCCTTCCGGTCTCCAGATTTACGGTATTCCAATCTGCACGCTCATGCATGGTTCGGAAAATAGGTCCGCTGTTTGCATTAGTCCACCGTCAATGTAAATATTTCCTCCGACCAATATTAGTTTACTTAGATCTGACTAGATTTAATGAATCTAAACACTATTTAGTACATAGGTTCATCCAAATTTTGACAAATCCAAATCAACTAATATGGGTCGGAGACGGTACAAATTGTTCTAAATATTGCTCTGGTTCTTGTAGGTTTGGAGTCTACTAAATTCAACTTATCTTGTTTGCTTCATGAGCCTATGTACTACTGATACGGAGTGGATGATCAGCTTGTGTCAAATTATATTTTATCTGCTACGGCTTATGTACTGCTGTCAAATTCTTTGTTAAACTCTTATTGTGTACTGTTGTCAAATCTATTTGAAAATGAGCTTATGTTTTGTCGTCAAGTTCTGCTTCTGTATCTACTATTAAAATGAGCTCATGTATGTGTTGTAGTGTGCCAGCACCTAGCTATTTCAAATATGTATCATGGTTAGCTAGCTGTTGCCAGAACCAATTACCAAATAAATTGACAAGAATGGCTTCTGTTATATGGTACAGGAATGACAACAGGATGAGCAGAGAAAAATATCTTTAGCTTCGGTTATTTGATCTGGATACATTTCAGTCAATATTAACTTTTTGTTAGAAGTCCCTATTAACCTTGCGAGGCAGTCTCACGTGACGAGTTTTTTTTTAAAAAAACGGCCGGTTAAGCAGATTGTGACCTACGGTGCACGCGTTTGACAAGTTGTGCGACTGGTTTTGGCTATTTTACAAGTTGTGTGACTTAAGTGCACGTGAGGGAAAAGTTCTATGACCTCCGGTGCTATTTCCTCTGATCATGATGTCATGCTGGATCAACTAGCCATGAACTAGGACCCAACACGCAATAGTTTAGGAATTGTATCAAGGAAACACCTTGGATTCACCGTCGCCGTAGCCAAAACTCCCTAGAAGAAAACCACCAAGGCCTATCACGTGAAGACCATGAATATGAAAGAACCAACAGAGCCATCTTTATCGACAATAGGAAGAAAAAATGGTAAGACATCATAAACAAAGCGTTCACTCCCCCGTGATGATGCCGTTAGCACCACGACCGGGGGAGGGAGGGATTCTAGCATGGTAGGTGTAGCTAGATCATCCTAGAAGCGCCGTCATCGCATCACAACCCCACACCTACCTAGAAACCCTAACCCACTCCTATGTAAACGCAGACATGAGGCAACAGGGTTCTCACGAATTCCGTTGTCTTAGCGGCGGATGGAGGAGAGTAGAAACCACACTGACGACAAGGATAACTTCGCCGCCAGATAAAATCTATATAAACCCTTATAAAGCGGGTCTTACTCTAATGCTGAAAGAAATGACTCGTAATTTGACGAGTGCTCGGGAAAATGAAAACGAGAAGGCGTGACGTCCAGTTCAAATCAGTTGCTGGTTCCTCTCAAGGATAAGAATTCCAAGTAATCAATCCAATTAACGATAGCTTGCTAGGTAACCAGTCCTAACCAAAAAAACAGTCGCCGGCACGGCTGCGCTAGCTTGCTCCAAACGCCGTCCAAGAAACGAGAGCGACGGCGTGTCCGCGTGGTGTCGCCGACCGGCGGTCCCCTCGTCTGACGGTCCCCACGCGCCAGCCTCACACCCGCACTGTCGGCGGGCATCTCACCTCACTCCGCACCATTTATCATCCCCTCCTCGCTTCCAAGCCAAGACGCGCACAACGCCAACCACCGGTCCACTACTCCCACACTCCCACACTACCTCGCCGCTTCCCCTCCCGTCTCCACTTCCCCCGCCGCTGCTATAACTACAGGCTGCCACAGAGCGCGAGCAGACTGAGAGAGCCCTAGCCGTCGCGTGCCGCCACCGAAGACGCGCGCGAGAGGAAACATGGCGAGCGGCAGCGGCAGCGGCGAGGGGAAGGGGGACCGCACGGGCGCCGGGTACCAGCAGTACGCCACCTACGGCACCGGGAAGTTCGACGAGCGCCAGTGGTGGCCGTGGCTCGTGCCCACCGTGCTCGGGGCGTGCGTCGTGGTGTTCGCCATCGAGATGTTCGAGAACGACTGCCCTCGCAACGGGAGCCCCCTGGGCGGCGACGCGGCCTGCGTCGCCGGATTCCTCCGCCGGTTCTCCTTTCAGCCGCTGCGCGAGAACCCACTCCTCGGCCCTTCCTCCGCCACGTACGTATCAGCCTCACGATTCCATCCGGGCTCGCCGAATTGCCTCGTTTCATACGAATTTGGAAATCAGATGTGGGGATTTTTTTTCTTCGTTCAGAGGAAATTGGGGGTTTACTGTGGGTTTGAAGCTTGTAGCATCGCTAGTCAAAGTTAGAGCTCTTGCACTCAACGGAATTTATAGCTGTTAGCTTGGAATGGGGCAGATTGGGCAGTGTTGACCAATTAGATCTCTACGTAGTAGTATACTAGTAAACTGGCGAGTAAACATCATGAACTGCTGCTACTAGTTTTGCTTATGGCATGCACTAGCTTTTGGAGCAATGCAAAATACCTGGAAACAATTCGACTGACAAATGCATATTATATTCTCTAACATTTGTTTTCTAGTGGATACGCCACTTATTTACTGGCAAATTAATACTTAGGACACTGCGGATCGGCTATGTATGTTGGTCGCATTGACTTCTTTATTTATTCTGACCCCTGCAATCTAAGATAATGATAGGCGTGGACTTCTTTTCTTCTCCTATTAAACTGTAACAAAAATGTTTTTTTTGTCTTCTGTGGTTTGTGAATCCTAGCACGTGTGGCAGTTTTCTTAGGAATAGCATGGCATCCCGAATCAGGATACATTATGTTGATGGAATGCTATTATTAGGAATAGCATGCCATAGTTTTGTTCGTCTTTGAAATGTTCGGGATAAAGGGACTCAAGTCCTAACGAATTTTCACACCCATATCTTGCAGTTTGGAGAAGATGGGAGCTCTTGACTGGGCCAAAGTTGTTCATGAGCTCCAAGGGTGGCGCCTATTCAGCTGTATTTGGCTCCATGCTGGTCTAATCCACTTGGTTATCAACATGCTGAGCTTGCTATTCATCGGAGTCCGCCTTGAACAGCAATTTGGCTTTGGTAAGCTTCACACAAGTACTGAGTTGGTCCATTTTACCATTTTGTAGCATGTCAATCTTTCTTTGTTGAGGTACCTTGGTTGTCTGTCATTATCTGCTCCATTATAACACTAGTCATATTTTTCTACCAGTATGTTTCATGGTGTAAACATTTTAATTCTATGAACTGGTTCTGCATTGGTAAATTTGTTTTTGAAAAGGAGGATAACCCCCCGGCCTCTGCCTTGGTACATGTAGTACTTGTGGAAACTGATGCAATCTGAACCTTTTTTTTTATGCAATCTGAACTAAGTAGTCTGGTATGTTGAACTGGCCAGCCAGCTCACAGTATCCTTGCAGACTACTTGGGGCTTTGCATGCCCATCAAAACAGTTACACAAAGTGCTATCCCCTGCCACCTCCTGCAAGCACTGAAGACCTTTGTTGCGATTTGCTCCAGTAGTGTTGTTCAACTCCTGAGAGTTCCCTTTCTATATATGTACATATAATTTTCCTAGTGTGTTACCGCAGAGGCCATTGCTTTCACAAATCTGATTTTTATTTGGTTTCTTGGTTTTAATTTAAAACCATGAAAAATAATCAGCTCTAAAGGTGTGAATAATGTTTCTGGACTTGTTTCATTTTCTTATGTCGATGTATTTCCTTAATATGCCACTGTGGATTTGTGCATAGGTTGTAACTACCTTTGTTTTACATGTAAATTAATCCCTGTGTACTGACTTCATTTTGTGCACTTGCAAGTGCGCATTGGGATCATCTACCTGCTATCTGGCTTTGGCGGCAGTGTGCTGTCTGCACTGTTTTTACGCAATCACTACATCTCTGTTGGTGCCTCTGGAGCCTTGTTTGGCCTGCTTGGCTCTATGCTCTCCGAGCTTATCATGAACTGGACTATCTATTCCAACAAGGTCAGCAGAAGAAAGACAGTGTACTTTGTTGTACTCCAGTTCAGTCGTTTCGATGCAAGTTTCATCTGGTTTACTCTTGCAGGCAGCAGCCATCATAACTCTTCTGTTTATAATTGTGATCAATTTGGCAATCGGGATACTACCACACGCTGATAATTTTGCTCATATCGGCGGATTTGTAACCGGATTCCTTTTTGGATTTGTGCTGCTGGCAAGGCCTCAATTTGGTTGGATGGAACGCCACGAGTTGCCTCAGACTAATCAACCTCCAAAGTACAAAACGTACCAGTATGTGCTATGGGGCGCGGCGTTGCTCTTGCTGCTAGTTGGGTAAGCGTTTCCCCTCTATCCGAAGACTAGACACACACATTATGTTGTCCAGATTTCACTCTGTTGCATTATGTGGCGTGATACTAAATATTCTAAACCAACATCATAGCTTCGACGCGATCTCTTGTCAATCAATTAGCTATACTCGAAACCTGACAGGTGGTGACTTTCTGATGCAGGTATGTGGTCTCCCTGACGATGCTTTTCAAGGGCAAGAACGGCAACGACGGCTGCCACTGGTGCCGGTACCTGAACTGTGTACCCACATCCAGATGGAAGTGCAACACTTAGATGGTTCCGTTCCCCCATTTGGTCCCTTCCTCCGAAATGCATGAATTCTCTTGGATCCTCTTTATGCCTGTGTGTTTATAGATACCTATATCGAACTTGTGATGTGTAGAGATGAATACCTCCTGTATCTATGAAGTTAAATTGCGCATGGGGATGTACTCTGAGCTTGTACCTGTTTTTGGTAATTCTGAAGTGCTTTGCATGGCAATTCATCAGTATAGTTCTAGATTGCTCTTTTCCGCTAAAGTTGCAGCAGTCTGCTGAACTATATATTTCCTTGCAAGATAATTCATTATTAAATTTAACCGCAAAACATCATCATAAAAATGGACATGTGTGATGTGTCTTTGGTTCACCACGTGACCCCCCCCCCCCCAAAAAAAAGGATCTTTCATGATCTCATCTAGGTGCAACAAGGTATATGGCTAGTGCTTTCTGCCTCAGCCTGACCAAGTTTGCCTCCTTTCCTGGAGAAGGTCCAATTCTTTTCTTTCATCTTCTATCTCTGGTACGGCAAACTTCTTCCACAAGAAGATGGCAAAGTGGTGCGTTGTGGGACTTTACATTCGTACCCTTTGCTAGCCAGTTCCTTGTATACTACTATCATTTTTTTCTCACCATCTTTTTTCCTTCCCTCTCCGTTGCACCATTGGTCATGTCATATAGTAGCTTCGATTACCTCTTGTCGCCCAGTGCTTCTGTACCTCCGTTCGCTCCTCTTCATATTTTTTTTCTCATCGTGTCCATTCATTTCTCTGCCGCATCACCCTATCATGCTTGACATTATGTTCTGGACCGCGACCGATTATGATGCTTTATTTGTTTCCCCACCATTTGTACCTCTTCCATGAACCGAGAAAGACGAATGGAGATAAGATATAGCTCCCGTCATGACAAAAAAAGTTGATGACCACTCTCCCCCTCTGTCTCCCCACCACCGCCAATGCGATAGGCTAAATGGTTTGCATCACTAGCATAGTGTAGTGGTGACCTTAATTTCAATTGCTTTGTTCAAATAGGAATGCCAATTTTTCAGCTCAATTATCTAACACATTGTTGACCCCTCCATTTTGTTCCACCATGGAGCATATTTTTTGTCCATAGAGGGCAATACTGTAAATATGTTACCCTAATGGGCTAGACATCCAGCGGCCCACCGGCCCGCTAAGCCTCAACTACCAAGAAAGCGAGCGATATGCCCAAAACCCAGAAAATAGGAAGGAACGCCGCATCATCACTTCTCGAATTAATACGCCACACGGCTCCGTTGTTTCACGAACTCCTCTCTTTCCTTCTTTCTTTTTTCCTCCACCTCCTCCCTCTCCTCTGGGACTCCACCCCAAAGGCCCCAACCCCCTCGCCGTCCCGTCGCCGCGGATCCCTAGGACGGCGCCGCCGCGTTCCCGCGATGGCGCAGCCCTCGCAGGAGGCGATCGACACCTTCATCAGCATCACCGGCGCCGACGAGGCCGTCGCCGCCCGCAAGCTCGAGGTGAAACCGACCTGCTCCCCCCATCACAACACCACCTCTACTGTCTGCTGTTCCTTCCCTTCCGCCATCGAAATTCTTTCAGAGGCTCCGTGCACGTAGAATCGGTCGCTTTAGGGTCGAGTTAGGGTTTGCTCTCTCCCTGCTTGGTTGGGTCAGATGGCGATGCGATGACTGATGGGTTGTGGTGTATGTGTGTGATTCAGCATCAGGGTTTGATCAGTATGCGTACTCATGCGGTAGGGTGCTTAGAGTTTAGAAAATTTTATCCAATTGGGGTTTCTGCAGTGTAATGCCTGCGATTTCTTAGCCATGGTACTCCTGTGTAGTGGGAAAACAGAATTCTGTTGAATGCGTTCAGATGTTTGCGCCATGGTGTTGATCTGAAAAGAATGTTTGCTCCATGGAACTTCGGTAGGGAGGAGTGCATTGTATTTGGTCTTCTGGAGTAGTGGTAGGAGGAAAGGTCTTTGAAAAAAAATCATGCTTTTGGTGTCTCGATGTGTCGTCAGGCTGTTGTTGTCTACTGAGTGGCTCAAGTTTTGAAGATCTGGTTCTACTGGAGATTTGTGTGACAGAGTATTTGATAAACAAACACACTATGGATGATTGAATTCATTTGCATTTCACTATTTCTTGTATTTGTTCATCTCTTATTGATGTCATAACTCATAATATATAGTACTCCAGTTGAACTTTAATAAACAAGCCCACATTTCACATTGGTCTCACTTTAAACCTATGCTAGGCTACTCTCAGTATCACTCCCTGGGCTGTGTTCAACCTTAATAAACCAGACAACTCCTATTTCTAACTTGAAAACAGTTCAGAGGTTATATTGTATTCGTGTAATTCTGTGTTTATTATCCTTGAACAATCTGGATAAAGCTTTTCTTTGTCATGTCACCTGGCTCATCTACTAGATGTAGTGATTGTTGTAATATATATACTATACTACTAAGCTTTCTGGGCTGACATATTGGTAATAATGAAATGTCCTCAGGAGCATAGTGGTGACCTAAATGAAGCTGTGAATGCATACTTCAATGAGGGAGACAGGTCCAAGTAAGTGTTTTGCTCACCCAGCTGTTTTCTTTCTGATACAGTGTTCCCTTGACAAAATATAACCGACCTTTATGATTTTCAGCAGCAGAATCAATCAGAACCCTATACCTGACAATCATGATGATATGATGGATCTGGATGAACCATTTGGTCCCTCATTTAGCAGGCCTATGGGCAACCCTTTTGATATTCTGGACCCAAGTTTTGTAGATAGAGCCGCTGCTGGTTTATTTGGTAGGGGACCTCAGGTTACACATCCCAGGGAAGTGCGGCAGATACCTATTGAAGTTAAGGACAGTCAAACAGGTAGTTCTGGTCAGGGTCCTGTTATTGAAGATGTTACTGGACGTGAGTCTTCATATGGTCCAGAGGTTCACGGAACTGTTGTAATTGATGACGATGATGATAACTTGCCATCTGCCCATGCTCCTAATATCCCAAGAAACACTCCAGACACATACTATTCTCCACCAAGTGCTCCTCCATTGGTCAATGTTAGTGACTATAACAATGACATAGAAGAGGAGATGATCCGTGCAGCAATTGAAGCATCAAGAAGGGATGCGGAAGGATTGACAAATGTAAGCTTCTTCTTATTGGGTATCTAGTTCTTTTGAGATTTAGGCTTTACAATTTGTTTTGACAAAATTCATTGTATTTAGGGTTCAAATGATGGTGGACCTGGAAATGCACCACATGTCAGAGATGATGATCTTGCAGAGGCAGTTTCTCTGTCATTGGAGGTAGTTCACCGAGAGTGGGGGCTCTTGTTTTGTCCATATACCTTAATGCTAAATACATTTTTTTGTGATTAATCAGGCAGCAGAGAGAGAGAGAGCTCTGCGTCAAGATGGAATGCACTTGGTTGATAGTTCTTCTGATTTATCTGATAAGGAAGACATTCAAGGAGCTAGTGAGACAGCTGAAAGGTGACTATAAAATATTGTCTATCATCTAATTTTATTCCATTAGTCGTTAGCTAGGTTCCCTGGAATGTCTTATCACTTGCTCAGTCCATTGTTCCATCAGTCTTCAGTTTCAAAGGGCAACGGATTCTTGCAGCTACAGTCTACTATGATCTTTGGATGTCTGTGCAATTTTAATTCATTTTTATTAGCTATTGAGAATGATCATGGTGTACTATTGTAATAGCCTCAAACGAACCCTCTTTTATCCATTGGTAATTGATTCCTCAAATGTGTCCTTTCTTATTGAAGGCAAGGACTAATCGCAGGGGAGGTTGGAAGTTCTAGGCAATTGTTAGATGAAGAGAACTTCCAAGACGATATTGAAGATGATGAGGAAGAACCTTTAGTTAGACAACGTTCTAGGCGTGTTCTATCTGGAAATGCAGAGCCAACAGAAGCCGTGCAAAGCGCTGACAGTCCTCCCATGAGCCCTCAGCCTCATGGTGCTCAAAGTGCTCACCAGCACAATGGAGGTTTCGAGGAGGTAATCCCATCATCCCTCCAGAAGGCTTCAATTTAGGTACACTATAGTTTCTCCACAACTCATAGTACTATAACTTTTCTATGTAAAGTGGGGTGGCATTTCTTCCGAAGAGCATGATGAAGCTGTTATGCTTGAGGCTGCAATGTTTGGTGGGATTCCTGAACACACAGCATATCCATTTCCTCGCCCATCTCATGGAATCTCAGCTGGCTATCCCCGAGTAGCACATCCTCCATCACCAGCATTAACTGCACAGAGGCTGTTAAGGGAGCAGCAGGTATGGAGTACTATTTATCTGCTGGAGAATATAACGACTAATGCGCTGAACACCTAATATTTTCCAATTATAGGATGATGAGTATCTTGCAGCCCTCCAAGCTGATAGAGAAAAAGAGTTGAAGGCTGTGGAGGAGGCTGAGCTCCGTAGATTAGAAGAAGCTGCTGCAAGAGAAGCTGCTATTGAAAAGCAAAAGCAAGAGAACGAGGATAAACTGAGAAAACAACTGGAGGAAGAGGTACTTTAGTTGGCATTATCTATGAAGTTCTTTGGAACTTTCTGGAATTCACCCCTGTATTCTCATCTTTGCTACTCCCTCTGTCCGGAAAAGGATGTTGTATATTTGTCGAGATTCACATGTATCTGGACGCGTTTGTGTATAGATACATGCGAATCTAGACAAATCCGTGACATCCTTTTCCGGACGGACGAAGTATAACTCTATATACGCTAAAATCATGGTCCTAAGTCCTAGCTCTAACACACAGTGATTGTTAGCTTTTAACATGAGTTTGTGGATATGGATGCCAGTGCGGAAGATATGCCTGAAATTGTTAAATTTGTATATTCCTTGGTTCTTGCTAGGGCATACTTTCCAAACTAATTTAGGATTAAGTAGAAGCAGTCTAACACAACAGATGTCCTCAGAAACATGAACATCAAATTAGTGTAGGCTTATTGCTATTTCTTGCTGTGATTTTCTCTATTAAGAAACATGTAATTTTCTCCAGATTCTGTCAAAGCTTGATTACTGTATTATATTTGGCAAGGTAATATATTGATTATGCATTCATGTCCTATTATGAAAATAGGAGTTGGAGTCAATGCTTGCAGCCAAGCGAGAATCATTACCGAAGGAGCCTCTTCCAAATGCTGAAGGAGCCGTCACAGTTGTAGTTCGCATGCCTGATGGTAGTCGCCAGGGAAGACGCTTTTTGAGATCTGACCAGCTTCAGGTAAAGCTGATTTCAATTGCCAGTTTAGCAGTTCCATAATGAATCATACATTATAAATTTATACCTGCTTCCAATTTTTTGGGATCTTTGCAGGTTCTTTTTGATTTCATAGACATCAGCAGGACATTCAAGCCAGGAACTTATAGACTGGTAAATCAACCATTTTTCCTCTATTTGGTAAATTTATGTTCACAAGAGAAGTTGTACTGAGAAAGATCAATGTTGCTACCACTAATGCAGACCTGGTATACTGGACCATATACCGGCACTGGTTATCCACAGTAACTTTAACAAAAGAATGTTTTACAGTTTTTTTGAGGGAAACAGTCAGGACTCCGTCCTGCTGCGAACTTTATTAATCAAATAATAGTTACATCGTCAATTAGCAAAGCAGCAATAAAATCCGGCGGTTCATCTACCCAAACAGAAGGGAGTGATCCTGTCTCTCGCTAAGCAATCTGCATCACCATTTGCCTCCCTATTACAAAAAGTAAACTCACAGTTTAGGTTGCTATTTCGTCGATGTACTACTGTGTTTCTATGCCACTGAACAATGCTTAAATTCTTCCATTCCAAATGAACCCGTAGGATTGCATAGAAACTGTGACGCCAACCGTTTCTGCTTCATGAGGATGCTTATTATTGTTTTTGTATCACTAGGAGCATGATTGAGCATGGTGTTCCACTTGGAATATATTTTAGCTGACCATCTATTGCTGTTCCCTGATATATGTGATTTTTGAATGAAGTTGCTATAGACCCTAGGAAGATCAAGTGCATCAGAAATTTCCTAGATTTTTATGTTCTATAACATCAGTGGTTGAAAATTCAAATTATTAATACTAATGAATGCCCAATATTAACGTAAATTTATGATGTGCAGGTGAGGTCTTACCCTAGGCGTGCATTCACCGATGAGGAGTGTCAGATGTCGCTGAGTGATGTTGGCCTCACCAGCAAACAGGAGGCCCTATTTCTAGAGCAGATTTCAGGATAGTGGATAGGATTTACTAGTAATGGATGTCATCCGACTGGGATTTGCAGTTTTTAGGTCTATCTGGTGCCATACGTTGACGAAAAAGTTTGCAAGGTTTCACATAAACCTTTGTCGAAAAAGGTCTCTGTTATCCTGTTTTGTTTTATGGAAACCGTGACAGTATTCATGTCATACTCAGTGTCAATCCTGCTTTAGGCATGCAGTCAGGATGTATATACAGTGCTACCATAATTTATCAGGTCTACTATTCTACGTAGTATTTGATTATGCTATTGCTATTTGATTGCTTTCTGGGATATCCAAATTGGTCACCTTGGCAACTTGACCGTTACCAGCTTACTACTCTTTTTTTTTGCGATGAAGGCTGATGGCATTAAAACAGGCAACCTACAGAAAAGTCCAGAACACAGAAAGAAATTACAAAAAGGCCCTCCTGGACACTGACTTCCTCAGCGACAGCAACACATGCCGCTGGCGCGCCGCCGCTACTTATCCACTCATGCCTTGGATAGGAAGAAGCCCCTCCGCCGCCGCCGCTACTTATCCACTCATGCCTTGGATAGGAAGAAGCCCCTCCGCGGACGGGAAGTTGACGAACCTCAGCTCCTGAGAGCCTCCATCTTGCGTTGCGGACGAAGACGACCTGTTCAACACCACCAGATCCTTCGGGAACAACCACAACCGGAGCTGCCGCCTCACGGTTTCCGGTGAGGGGACGACGTGCCTCACGCCTCCGAAGAGCCCTGAGCATGCCCAGAGCAGCAGATCGACGACGAGGCTCCAACGGAGCGCCACCGGTCGAGGAAGGGTCTGCCGCCCCCAAAAGCCGCAGCAGCGCTGCAGCCACCTCCACGGCGTCACTCACGGGCACCCTACGAAACCCTACACTATATACACGCCGGATCCGGGGATTCCCCGCCCTCTCGGAGGGCGGCAAATCCCGCCGAATCGGCGGCGGCAAGGTGGATCTCACAGGGAAGCTCACAAATGTCTCTCTCTACTGTAGATGGGGAGAGGGACGGTCCAAGGTTCCGTCTGTTAATACCAGCTTACTACTCTGGTATACTGTTAGCGGCGTTTAGCATCGATCTTTGGGCGCAGATGCGTGCCTTAACTATGGTAAATTTACTTGTTCTTTCAACTCTATCTAGTTGATTGTTTACAAGTTCACCGTGGGCACTGGTGTAGTTAAAATGAATTGTTTTGCTCATTCTTGATTAAGAATTAAGTCAGAGATCAGTCAAGTCATAATCCACTGGATTTGCACCGCAATTTGTGAGATTTTTTTTTTTTTTTTTTTTTTTTTTTGCAACTGGGGTTGCAGTTGAGATATTTTTGCAAGTCGCTGAAGCACAATAATGCACGGCAAGGAACAAACGAAGGTACTACTTCGAAATCTATATAAGCAACCTGCTATAAGGTCGTTTCACTTTATTAACGCATTGAGATCAATAGTAACAGCAGGACACGACAGAGTGACAGAATGAATAAACGAAAACGAAGACGATGGTGAAGGGGCTCTGACGGGACGCAACGACTGCTGACACCTTCGGTTATTTATTCCTCTCGAACTCGCCTCCTCCTCTTGCTTCAACTTTAAGCCGCTGCGTTCATGGCACATGCATTAGCCCAGAATATTTACACAAGCTTATACTAGATGGACATGGCCTTACCGCAGTTGAGCTGTCCCATGTTGCAGCGGGTCGGGAGGCTGTTGATGATGCCCATGGTGCTGCAGGCGCAGTCGCGGGAGATGGAGCCGAGCGCGCTGCAGCACTCGGGGCTGGGGTCCGCCGCGCCGGGGACCAGGTACGCGCGGCACGCCAGCAGGCGGTTCAGCTGCGGCACGCACTGTCCCTGCGCCTCCGACGCCGGCGCGAGGCCGCCGAGCACCAGGAGGACGACGCACGCCGCCGCCAGGAACGACGCGCGCGGGGCGACGACGGTGTTCGGCGCCATCGTCGTCGGTCGGTTGATCGGTCGAGCGAGCGCTCCCCTCTAGTTTCCTGGAACGCTACCGGCTTCGGATCGTGCACTGGCAGCTGTGTGTGTGTGTGCTCGGCCACGCTCTCGTCCGCGGTATTTATGGGCGCGGTCTGGAGCGTGGGGCGCGCGCGGCGAGCTTTGCGTGGCTCACCTAGCGAGAGCTGGAGGCCGGAGGCTGGGGTGCGGGCACGACGGAGCGGCCGGTCGATCGGGGACGGCGTGTTTTGTGTGAGCCACCGAACGGAGCATCAAACGCGTGCGCGCGTCACGTCCTTGAGCTCTTGGCTCCTTTTCCGGCCGGCGTTGGAGCCGTGGAGGGGCGCTCGTGACGTCCTTGAGCTCTTCGCACGAGCTGCTTGATCTGTGCCTGCACTGCACGCGTACTATCTTGCTAGTTGTGAGTTACCCAGGAGAAAGATGCTGCGGTTGCAGACATGAAGCCGCGGTGGTTTGGTCATCAGACCATTGACACGCAAATGTGGGCTGCAGCCACAGTCCTGGGCGTGTCACCGTGGCCCGCCGACCCGCAAAATAATGATATGTGACGCATAGAAGCAGGCTCAGGGCTTGGTCCACGCCCTAGGCGGCCTGTTGGGCCGGCTTAGTGCCCTTTTTTTCTGTATTTTATTTTCGAAATCCGAATATTTTTGAAAATGCGAACATTTTTTAAAAGTGGTTATTTTCAAATTTGTACTACTTTTTTCAAAAAATTGAACATTATTGGGATTCAGACATTTTTCGAATATAAGCATTTTCCAAATCCAAACAATTTTATTTCTTGAACATTCGAAAAATAAAAACAAAGAAAGAAAAAACATAAAAGAAAAAAATAGAAAACAAGAACTAAGAAGGAAAAAAAAATCTGAAAATGGGCGACCTCGGTCGGGCCCATACCGTGTGCGGGGTTGTGGAGCGCGCGGTACACGCCATCTGTTCGGCATGTAGGATTTTTTCCCATGGCTATATTGGCTGCTATATTCCGCCTGGTTGGGCCAGTTGGCAATCAAGGCCGCACATCCCATCAGGACTAGTTAAACTAGACAAACCTTTTCATTTTCTTCATCTATTTTTTCCAACCACACATTATACTTGCTAGGATGGAACAAAGTATGTAAAAATATAAAAATCTTCTTGCAAAAGAAGTATGAGACTAATATAATAAAAATACATCTAAACTAGTTCGCAACAGCTGTGGGTGGAACAAAACAATAGCGCTCGATGAACAAATATCGTCTCCATAGGGAATAAAACATTAGACTTTAGGTATATTACAGTTGGGGAAAAACTTGCACCGCAAACAAACAACTACACGCGGATTTTTTTTATAAAAATGTAAACAAAAATATAAGAACCATGGAAGAAAACATGACTCAAAGGGAACTATGTCAAGTGGAATAAAAAAATTAGCATCCTTAAAATGAATTACGGCAATAGGATGAACGAGAATATGAACAAAGTGGAACGAAAGTTTGAAAGTCCTGAAACAAACACGAGTATAGAAGAAACATAAATGGATTATGCGAAAGATAACTTAAACACATGTTGAATAAATCACGACTACTATCAGACAAAAATATAAAATACCTGTAACAAAACTTTAAAACCGCTATGACAAAACAAACATACCATATAGAACAAAAATAGGAATAATGGAAAATATGATTTAAAATGAGTAAAAAAGAAATTAGAAAAAAAAATCATGAAAAAACAAGAAAAAAAAGGAAAACGCTTCCTATAACCCAGGGGATTTCTCGCTCCGCGTCCTTCGCCTCCAGCGCACGACACGTGTCCCCTAGGCCCACTACCACCGGCAACCACCGTCCTCTTATCCCTTTCCTGCATAATTCCCCTTCCAACATTTTCGTTTCTTCCTCCTCCCATCGTATATATTCAAAACTTAAAAACCGCCATGACAAAACAAACATACCATATAGAACAAAATAGGAATAATGGGAAATATGATTTAATTTGAGTAAAAAAGAAATCAGAAATAAATCATGAAAAAAATTCATGAAAAGGTAAAAATATACGTGGTATCAAACAAAAAACAGAACTAGAATCGTAATGTTATGTTCCCATAATAAAGAAAGAAAAGAACACACATGCTACTGGACCACGGCTCATGTGGTGGACCGATGTTATGTCCTGCCGAGAGCTACAAAGCAATTTCCTTCGGCATAGAACGTTCTACAGTGGGCCGACCAAGCAAGTATGTTTTTTTTCTTTCTCTTTCCCGACTGATTACTATTGTATATGTTTTATTTCTCTTATGTTTTATCTCCTTTTTAGTTCATTATTTTAACTTCTTTATTTTGTCCCTTTTCCATGTTTCCTTATTCTTGTCATATTTTCTTTCCTTTTTTTTCTTCTTCCTTTCTTTTTAAACTTGCATGATGAATGTTTTACTCTTGTTTCTCCTTAATTAATAGATTGAGGCAAAACTTTTGCCCCCGTTTCAAAATAATAATAATGTTTTCACTATTTTATTGAACACGTATTCTAATATGCATGAATGACCTTTGTTCCAACTATATGAATATAATTCTGCCTATTTCACTTAGTTAGGGAGTAGAAAATATACTTTTAAATTACATGTATTTGACACTGTGGATGTTGTTATTTATTTCTCTACATACTTGGTAGTTGGTACAGCTTTACATTGTTTGACTTTTGAGAAGAAAATATATAGACTATATTTTAGCACAGTGGGCGTACAGAATTAGGTAAACCCTGGACCGAAGCACTTCAAGCACCCATCCTTGCATGTCTACGCTAAAATGGTTTTGCTATTTCCTGGTCGATGTTGTAAACCAATGGATCCCAAACATCGAGATTTGTGCAAATACAAATGCACGGGAAGATAGTTACAAAGTACTACTCCCTTTGTTCCGAAAGCATGATCCTCGTTTTTTGTTTTTCACCAAAATTCTAAATATGTAAAGAGTTTTGGTATAAAACTGGTATCACTGGAAAGTATTTTTCAATACGAATCCAACGATACTAATTATGTTCAATATAATCAAGATTTTGTTGCTCAATTCTTTTGATCAAACTTTGCTTTGGAAAGCGTGTGCGCCTTAAGCCTTGAAACGGAGGTAGTACATAGAACAACATCATATTGTTCATTAGATTGACGAATCATGTTTTGTAAAGATGCATTCATATTCTGTGCACGAGAATCTCTTGGCATGTTCTTACACTGCATTCCACGCTACTTCCGATCCTAGACTAATTCAGGTCGTGGCCTTGTACGTCTTTTCCGGGAAAATATTCGCCGGCGATCCGCGTTGGCTGTCCACTCGATCCGCATCATGCAACACGAGGGCCCTAATTGATAAACTGCAAAGCATCCCCACTAGGACGCATCAACTAGATTATTGATTTGGTAGCTACTTATTGAATGCTTAATGTTAGCCGTGCATCCATGGCCAACCAAAAGAAAGTCTCACGAGCGAGGGATCTGGGCCTGGCGCGATGATAGTAGACAAAAATGTTGATCAAGGTATACCAGACCACCGGTTCCCTTGCATCCCCAGAATAAAGTGCCTGCCATCTCCGGATGCAATATGCGATCGGTCGCTGAATGATTAAGATCGAACAGTGGAGCTTTTGGATGGTATCAACTTTAGTCTTCATTGTGTCTCCCTGAAATATATGAAAATAACCGCAGCCTTTAGACTTTAGTGAGGAAAAGAAATACATGCATTTCATGGGCAGGAGCAACTTTAGTCTTTAGTGCTGAAAATTATATAAAAGCCATGGAAGTATCGGAACTTTGTTCGGACGCTATTATTTCCCATTTACAACCTATTACTAGCAGGTATTATCTAGGTAGAGGCTCCATTTTTTTCGAAAAGGAGAAAGGAGCCTCGGACTCTGCATCGAGCCATATACACGTGCTTTATTCATTATTGGAATATCAAAGTCTTGGCAAAATCCATTACAAAAATTACACAAACCAAAAAATTGCCAAAACAACATCATCGAGTATGATGGTACCATTCTATCGCCATCTCCGCAATGAGATCTAGAAATCATGCAACCACCCATGCAAGCCAGCTGCCCTAATCCGTTCAGTATATCCGTGAAACAGCACCGACAGGCATTCGCTCTGGAGGAAGAGGCTCCATGACCTCTAAACTGTTTGCAACTGGGTAATAGCCAGAATGCAAAGGGTAAAGACAAATCCGTCCTTCAAGCTTTAATTAATTGCTTTATTGATCTTGTGTACTACTACTTCCGTTTTAAAACTTAAGGCTTATATATTTAAAAAAAATCTTGCATGAAGTTTGATCAAGTTTTTAGAAAAAAAATATTAATATTTATAATATGAACTCCATATCCTTTGCTACATCATGAAACATATTTTTACATGGTATCTATATAATATCAATAATTTTGATAGTTTTCTCTAAAAGTTAGCCTCTTTCTCAAATACTTTCAAAAAACCATAGTTTTGAAGAATACTTCAGTTTTAAAACCACACATTTTGCTAGATCCAAACACCTCAAAGTATTTTAATACTTCATTTTTTTCCGAAACCAAAGTATTCCCTTAATACTTTAAAAATATTTTGATGCCAAATTGGGGCATTATGCTTTGGAACGGAGGTTGTATTTACTTAGACGTCGTTTGCTCCATCTTGTAATTAGCTGTAATTTTGTTTCAAGACGCCAGTTAATCCTGGACCAGCTAGCAGCGCTTGAAGCTGAACCTTCACCTGCCTGAAAATGTGCCGGGTAGGTTGGGGCCAAGTTACCTTCACCTGCCTGAAAATTACAGTTCTTGTACCTATTCGATAATAACTAACTAACGATGGATCACCGACGAAAATGATCGAAACCGGTGGTAGGTCCGACTCTCACGTCGCAAGCCCGGCCCTGAACGCCTTCGGTCACCGTAGCAGGTTTGGTATCTGGTCCATCGTTTTCGTCCGTTCCAGAAGAAAAAAAAAAATCAAACCTGCAGCACGTGTATGCCTATGTATACCACGCAACAACGCAGCTATACGCAGGTTTACGGCCGGCGCCGGCGCCGTCGCGTCGACGGACGCTAATGTACGTACGTACGTATACATATGTGGATAGATATACCGAGGCGCTGGGTGGGTGGGGCGTCGCCGGCGAGAGGGTGTGGCGGCCGGGGCCCACGCGTTCGCGCGTCGCGGTAGCGCCCGGGCCGGTCAGAGTCGCCCGGCCGTAGGTTACGCCGTCCCTTTCCGATCACGTATCGGGGAAGAAGCCTCGGCGGCCAAGGGATCCTGTGATGCGCCCCTCTGTCGGTGGCGTTGGTGCCGCGGGAAGGAAGCCCGAGCTGACGGGTGGGACCACATCGGCCATTCATGTCCTGACGTGGCGGCAGGCCGGCAGCGCGAGGACGGCGGTACGGATTTGCCCCCACGCGCACTCGCACTCGCGTGAGCTATGGTTAATTATCCGAGTAAAAAAGGCCACGCTCACAGTGTGCTCATGTGTCATTGAGCTATATAGCTTTCCGCTGACGAGTTGATTAATTAGCAGGATGCTGCTCTCGAACATACTCCCTTCGTCCGCAAATAAGTGTACATCTAGTTTTTGCCTAAGTCAAATATAACCAAATTTGACCAATTTTACAGAGAAATATAGAAACATATATTACATCAAATTGACATATTATAAAATTAGATTTAAAAATAAATCTAATGATATCAATTTAATGTTATAAATGTTGGTACGTTGTTCTAAAAAGTTAGTCATATATAATGAAGTTTGACTACTGTGCGTACTGTTTGACTAAAAATTTGCGTACTGTTTGCTGCACGTGTTTCTGTGCACTGGGCGCAGCCGCACTCGAGGCGTACGATCGGTCCGATTCGCTCCAAATTCCCAAGCATGTTCTCGAGCGTGTGGGGCCAGCCAGGCCATCCCAGGCACGCATAGCGTGCCCTGCGGCATCGGTCGCAAGCCGCAAGGAGCATGTATCGTGTGCATGTAACAATGCAGCTGCATCATTACACCCCGACGGAAACGAACTAGTAGTAGTAGGCCGATCAGGTCAACTGTACCCACACCCAAGTGTTCCTCACAGTAATACACAATCATATGTGGAACCAAGTTGCCCCAGCTTGCAAGCCATGATTGGCGAATGAGCGCTAGCTGCTCACCCGCTGGCTCCTCTCACAAAACGACACTTGGGACTAGCTACCTGCTGGCAGGTCTCAAAGCAAGATTGTACATACACTCCAAGGTTCGGAAATGGGAACATGGTGGACTACTATGGTGTGCACATGAAGCATATGGCGTGATTGATAGCCCACACGTCTTTGAAACAGGCCCCCGGGAGCTAAAAATGGACCGGTTGATGCCTGAGCCCCCTCCGTCTCGTGCTGACCTCGTGTCAAAGCAGTTCAGGGCTAGACCTAGAGGGAACGGCCCAGAGGAAACGATCGAAATCAGTAGTTTCCCCACAGCCAGACAACGTGGAGCGCAGAGTGAGCCTTTTCTTGCACATGGAGAGGAACACATGCCATTAAGGGTGTTTTTTTTTTGAATGGTCAACGGGGGGGGGGGGGATAACCCCACCTGAATTTCATTTCTATAAGCAGACCTCAAAGTCTGGATTATTACAGGGAAGATGGGGAGGATGGTAGATTACAGGGGGGAGGGCTAGGCAGTGTGCTGCCCAAGGCAGCGGATCCAGTCATCCGCGTCCGGAGCGATATGAGAAGGTAGGCGAGAGCGCCAGAGGTGGGCATATTCCATGCAGTTGCGACGCAGCAGGGAGATGCTTGGTCGTTGCGCGCGAAACACCACCGCGTTGCGGTGTTTCTAGAAGTGCCAGCAGCAGAGGAGCGTGAAGGTCGTGATAGACTCCGCAGAGATAGTCGACGAGGGGGAGTAGGAGTGGAGATCCCGGACATCAGCCCTATCCGGCCAATGGAAGTTGATGCTTTCCCAGAAGGTACGGGCAAACCGGCACCGAAGGATGATGTGGCTGGCGGTTTCCTCCGGGCAACCGCAGATTGGACAGAGGTCCTCCTCCGCCACGATGATGTTCTTCTTAGCCAGCTGGTTGCGCGATTGCACTCTCGCCTGAACAAGAAGACACGTGAAGAATTGGACCTTGGAGGGCGCGTGATTACGCCAGACGAAGTTGTAGAAAGGTGTGTCAATGCCACCCCAAGTGCACAGCCTGTAGAGCCCAGCCGTGTCGAGGCTCCCAGTGGCCTTGGCGCAGCGAGCCAGGGACCACCTGTCTTCCTCCGAGGAAAGGGAGACGCCATTGAGGAGAGCCAGCAGAAGGGGCATCTCCCTCTCGCCAGCGTGGTTTAGCCGCGGTCCCAGGGACGCCCGAAACCCCAAGGCCATGACGCGTCGGCGGCCGCCGTGGCGATCGGGCGTGAGTCTGAGCAGCGAACCGGTAGCGAGGGCAAATCCCGAGCCACCGATCGTGCGGAAGGAGCCGTTGCCCATTGCCGAGGCTTCCATGCAAGCCCACGATGAGCGGCGGGAGAGCTAAGCCGGTGCGGTGATGGTCTCCGAGGTCGGTGAGCTGCGACCCAGACCGAGACCAAGGGGCATCGGGGCACGCGTGGAGCCGATGAAGCAGCTTGAGTTGCAGGCAGGAGTTCTTGGCATTCGGCTGTTTGATGCCCAGCCCTCCCACGTGCTTTGGGCGACATACCGCAGACCACGCCACAAGGCATCGCGCACCAGAGACGCGATCACCGCAGTTCCACAGGAAAGCCCGCCTGAGGGCCTCAATAGAGGGAAGCAGTGCAGGAGGGAGGTCGAGCGCGCCCATAGCATAGACCGGCAGTGCGTCCAACACCGCATTTAGCAGCACCAGCCTGCCACCGCTGGACAGAAGGATGGCCATCCAGCCAGCCAGATACTTGTCCACCTTAGCGATGAGGGCAGTGAAGCACCAGCCTGCCACCGCTGGGTGTGTTTGGTTTATGCCCAAGATTACCCCACCAAATATTTGGTTAGCCAAAATTTTGGTTGAGCCTTTGCTTGCCCGCACGTCTTTGAAACAAATCCCTCGGGAGCTAAAGATGAATTGATTGGATGCTTAAGCTTTCTCGGCGTCCTTCCTAGCACGCTTCAACACACCCTACAGCCTAGTCTTGAGGGAACGACCGAATTGGCAATTTTTCGCGGAGCCAGGCCATGTCGAGCGCAGAGGGAGCCTTCCCTGCTCGCGGGAGAAGGAGAGCAAGACGTCATGTTGGTTTGGGAACACACGTCATAAAATCTGCTCACCGCTCACTATCCGTCTCACTCTCCCGCCGATCTTGTTGGTGATTCACCTGCCTGCGTCGACACGAAGACCAACAGTGATAGATCCTCCCATATTCGCTTCTTTCGCATCTTCGATGTGTCGACGACGATCGAGTAACTTCGTCTGTGAGCAAGAACTTCGGTTGTTCCATCGTCTTCAACCTTCAGTAGCTCGACAATGGCGGCAATGCCTACAAACATCTTCACATTAGATTGATGACCCACAAGTATAGGGGGTTTATCGTAGTACTTTCGATAAATAGGAGTGTCCATCCCAACGAGGAGCAGAAGGTGTTGACTAGTGGTATGGAGCAGGAAATCTCTGTAAATATTTAGCACACGGATTTTTAGGGGTTTTCTAATAAAGCAAAGAAACAAAGTGCAAGTAATAAAGACAACGAACAACTGCAGCAAGTGGCCCAAAACTTTCTTAGCAAAGGACAAGCCGGTGGAAATACTTATAGGGACCAAACATTCTCGAGGACACATGGGAATTCTGTCAAGTGCTTTCACTTCAAATAGCCAAGTACTCTTCTTTGGTGTTGTAAGTGTTGTGTGGATAAACCTGTGCTAATGTAACGACCTTACCTAGGCTAATACATACTTGTGATTAAACCCCCTGCAAGAATCCGTAATTACAGGAAAATAATTAAGATATAAACCTAACCACAACCTTAAACTCTAAGATCCTACGCTCCCTTATGCAATGGTGTCCTAACGGGGGTTCGGGTTTCTGTCACTCCGGCAACCCCGCAATTAGTAGCCAAATACACAATGCTTTCCCCTAGGCTCATAAATGGTGAAGTATCATGTAGTCGATGTTCACATGACACCACTAGAACAATAACACCACAACTTAAATACTAAACCATTGAATAATAACTCAACACAAATCCACTACTAACAACATGACTTCTCCCATGTCCTCAAAAACTAAACGAACTACTCACAAGACATCATATGGATCAAGATCAAAGATGATATGGTGATGGATAACAATCTGAACATAAACAATAATCCAATGGTTCCACTCACAAGCATCAACTACAATAGTAATTAACACCGGGAAAGTTTCCCCTAAGAACTAATGCAAGATCCAACACGATTGTTACAGCAGGACGAAGTGGTGATGATGGTGCTGGTGGAGATGATGATAATGATCCCGATGAAGCCTAGCTTGATGATGGTGTTGATGGCGATGATCTCCCCTCTCCGGGAAGGGATTTCCCTGGAAGAAATCCGTCTGCCGGAGAGCTCCTTCTCTCTCGGTGTTTTTCGCCCCGCCTCGGTGGCGGAAATCTTTCTGTGGTCGTACCCTGGTGTTAGGGTTCCGTGAGGAAGATATAGGCGAGAGGGCGGAGTCGGGAGCCGGCCAGGTGGGCCACACCTGCCCTAGGCGCGGGGCAAGGTGGGCCCACGCCTATGGGAGGTGTGGGCCCCTTGTGGCCCGGCTACTCCTCCCCTTCTGGATTCCTCCATCTTCTGGGAAAATATAATTTTCCAATATTTTTCTGGTATTTTTTTGATCTTCGCGAAATTGCATCAAAACACCTCTTTTTCCATCAGAAGCCTGACTCCGGCAGTTCATCCTTCAAGAATCATCCAACATGCAAAAACATAGGAAAAGACATAAGTAATACCTCATAATAAGACATATATCAATGAATAGAGGCAAATTATGATATATAATGGTGATGCAAATTGGACGTATCAAATCCCCCCAAGCTTAGACCTTCGCTTGTCCCCAAGCGAAAACTGAGCTCAGTAAACATGTCCATAGGTTTATGGAGTGAAGTGTCGATAAAAGAATACGGACAAGAAGCATCACACTTACCATTACACAACTCATAGAAGAAAGCAATTAACCATTATATAACTTAGCTTGCAACAAGTACAGGAGTCACAATAGAAATGCATAAAGATAAATCATAATTGGAATTGGCAAACTTTTGTTCCTGGTTAGAGAACAGCTAGCAAACAGTTTCACAAAAAGCTTTTTGTAGAAGTTTTATAACAGGAGCACTCTTTGCTCAAAAAGTTTTTTCAAAATGAAGGCTTTCAAATAGTCAATAGATAAGAGTCTTGTGCAAACAAGGAATATAAAGAACATGATTGAATAAATCACCATATGAATGCTTGCAACACAACAACTCAAATGCTTGCTGTTGATAGAGAGGAAGTAGGTTTACTGACTCAACTCAGAAAATAGAATAAAGGCCCCTTTATAGAGGGAAACAGGGATTTCAAGTCATAAAAATCTTCCAAAATCTTATGGTACTTACTAGCTTTGAGCCCTCATTGCCCCTATCATAGGCATCTTGAGATGATTAAGGTTAAAGTGAACAAAGATGGAGTATATGCTTGACGAAATATAAGTTGGCAACCTCATATTCCTTGAGTAAGAGGGCCGCTCCTCATGCTACTCAACTTTAGTTACCAGTAAGTTCTTGTCATTGTAAGTACATGTGTATCATAAAGAATCGCCAACGGGGTACCCCTTGCACATGGTACAGGAGGTATCCCATAACCAAAATGACAAGGCAAGCAGGCAACGAGCATCTCAACGATCTTTTTATTTACTATGTGCATAGCTTTTTATTGAGGATGCTTCATAGAATGCTCATTATGGTGATGCTGCAAGTTTCCACCATGATTAGGCATGGCTTAGGCTAGCGTCCTAGGCGTTTATCTAACACACATACATCACTCCATGGACTTACAAGTTCCCTCTTTATTTCACACCGTCGACATCCATAAACAAAAGAGCATGATATCAACCGTGTACAACGTACAAGTGCAATGTTGAAAGCGTTCCCCGTGACAGCACGGTTCTGCTAATCCCAACGTATAGATGCAAGCATATACAACTTCGATGACATAATGGTTAAAGTCTATTAGGGTCAAGAAAATAAGGTGTGCCATCAAGTTCGTGAGAGCTTTACTTGAAGGAAATATGCCCTAGAGGAAATCATTGAGATGATTATATTTCATATGTATCCATGAGTTATTGTAATGTTCCTTGAATATCCATATCAGGCAACTTGTATTGATTGGAAATTATGTGAATTGTTTGTGAAACTCTTTACTTGTATGGTTATTTAATAGTTGTCCCTAGTCGGAGTTCATGTGAGGACACACGTGAATATTAGACTAGCACATCGATTGGTTGATGACTATGTTTCACAAGTCATAAACATGGAGATGCCAAACCAATGATGTGGACACATGTTATGAACATGGGGTTGGACTGACCCAACATGAGACTGGCAATTAGACTTGCAGCTCTCTCTACACATCGTGTACGTTTTGTCCTTAGACCTGAGATTGTCGCATGTACTTGAGATGTGGATCGACCTACTTTGGGGCTATGAGACGCTACTCCGTAACTGGGTAGTTATAAAGGTAGCTTTCGGGTTTGTCCTGAAACGGGCTGCAAGGCATGGTCAATCAAGATGGGATTTTCCCCTCTCTACTTGAGAGAGATATCTCTGGGCCCCTCGAGTGATCAGATCCAGAAATGCATGGCCATGCTACATAAGGTTAAGAGTTAACCTAGTAAAGGGATTCCGAGTTACGGTATCGAGAAAGAGAGGTCTTGCTTGGAGCTAGACCAAATATCGTGAGGCAAAGTGAAAGACATGTACTAAACCTTGTGATGGTTCGTCTGGTATGATCTTTGTATGCGTTTAGGAGTTGGCACGTCTTGCTAGAGGCCGCTACCAACTATTGACAGAATAAGTGTATTCGTGTCATGTCTACACATATATGAACCTATAGGGTCACACACTTAAGGGGCTGGAAGCCTAATGGGGATTAGATCCGATTTAGACCATTCCACCCAGCCGCCACACCTAGCGATCCGTGTCGACGCTTCCACCACGCATGTGTGGATACCTCGGAGGTGCTGCATCCGTGGCACTTGGATGAGCCGCGCAAGGGGAGCTTTTCGTGGGACGAGGACAAGGAGGAGATGTGGAACGTCTGCACTGCCTCGATGCGCTTCATCAATTCCGCAACTACGCGTCTAGTGGTAATCCCGTGATCTATGACAACAGTATTCCTGGTTTACGCGGTAGAAAATTTTGATTTGCGCTAGTGTAGCCTACCCGTATCCCTTCAGTGGTATCAGAACTGATGCTATTCAGTTATATATTCGGGATGGTTGCATATGGTGATATGCAGATTGATATGAATGATGTGATTGTTTGTATTGCGGTGGTTCAGGATTGATCTATGATCTTGCTTTCCGTGATCGTGATTCTGAGGTAGTCGAACGACTTACCCCTACCGGTCGGCTTCCGCCATCGGGGTAGACAGTGACACATAAATCCCGTTGAATCACGCGAAGATCGATATGAATGATCGAATCGGAACCTAGATCTAAAATCGATGTACCGTGATCAAAGGAGTTTGATTGAATCGGGACAGGAGTCGGTTTATGGTAAATTTGATTTGCCGATCAAAATCCTTAAAGAAAATTTGATACCGCGAGGGGCGCTGCCCCTTCGAACCTCGCAGGGGAGACCCCCCTTAATCGTAGCCCCTTCTGTATCTCGTTAAGGTAACTAGGTGCTGCGATGTCACATGATATGGTAGAATGCGATTCTATGCGTAACTTATTTTTGCAGGATGTATGTGATCAGTATGGCCCATATATGTATGTGATGCATGTATAAAATTTATCATGACCTGTGTGTCGTGAGTAGGGCAACACGGCTGGAGCCATGTGTGTTGTCAATTATTGTAATGGCCTGCTTGCCAACTTGTGATGATCCCAATTCTATGTAATTTTGATTACTAGCTGTTAGGGGTAATAGCTTGTATTAGTTCTTGGAGGACTCATCACTTGGAGGATGGCTCGCATGGAACATGAAGATGGAGATCATCATGGTGGACAAGTTCTATGGTGATAGAGATCACCATGAGAAAATGGGCCATACTGTGTCACAACTATGTGAATGCTATTCTTATGCATTTTACTCTATGCATGCTTAGATGATAGAAGTATAACGATCCCTCACAAAGTTTAAGTTAAACCATGACCTCCCAACCAAACCTTGCACCATCCTATGCCTTGTACAATCGTTGGTGGGCCTATGATATTAGGGTGCCGCGGTTTTCCTTGGCTGGGTGGGTTTGTATCGGATACCTACACGCATAAGGGTTGGTGAGCTTGACAAGGTCATCTTAATAGTTAATGACTTTGGGGCATAAAGGTTGGGCGCCTAGTTTTGACATAGAGATGTCACCCAACAACAAGAGTCATATGTGATATGATTAGCAAGTGTTGCTTACCGATTTACCTTGTCTTCTAGTAGTGATGCTAAAGCTCACTAGTCAACTTGTTAATTGTGGATCTTGAATCACTTAGTATCAATAGAGGGATATTGATTTAAGTGGGAGTATATGCTGTTAAATTGTTTAATATGTTTTACTCTTTCATGGTTACATGGCTTGCATGTTTTCTGTTGTAGATCAATGGCACCGAACACTACATCACCTTTTTATTTGCGTTCGATTCTTGACAAAGATAAACTAAATGGAACAAACTATTCGGACTGGGTCCATAACCTGAGAATTGTTCTCAGGTCTGATAAAAAGGAAACGGTTCTGGATACCCCAATCCCCGATGAACCTGCTGATAATGTATATGCTGCCCTCAAGAATGCCTACAAGAGAGCATGTGATGATTCTCTGGAGGTTAGCTGTCTTATGCTTGCATGCATGGAACCTGAACTCCAAAAGAAGTTTGAGGATCAGGAAGCATACGATATGATCATCGCGCTTAAGGACATGTTCCAAGATAAGGCAAGGACTGAGAGGTACAATGTTGCCAAGTCCTTTGTTGAATGCAAGCTGGTAGAGGGAGCAGCTGTAGGCCCCCATGTGATCAAATTTGTTGGTTACAGTCAGACTTTGGAAAAGCTTGGTTTTCCACTAGGCCAAGAGTTGGCCACTGACTTCATTTTGGTGTCTCTTCCATCCAGCTATGGGCAGTTCATTTCGAACTACCATATGCATGGGGTGGAGAAGGGCCTTAATGAATTATGTGGGATGCTTAAAACAGCAGAAAGTGACATGAAGAAGTGTGCAGGGCATAGCCATCTGATGGCTATGCAGAACAAGCCTAGCTTTAAGAAAAAGGGTACTTCTTGGAGGAAGAAGGGCAAGGCTAAGGATACGATCCCTAAGCCTGCACCCAAGCAAAAGGCTGGATCTGTAGAAGACACTGAGTGCTTCTTTTGTCATGAACATGGCCACTGGAAGAGAAACTGTAGCAAGTACCAGGCTTCTTTGAAGAAGAGTGGAAGTAAGAGTACTTCCCACTCAGGTACGCTTGTTGTAAATGTTGTGGACATTCTTCTCGCTGATTCCTATGTTAACTCTTGGGTATTTGATACCGAATCGGTTGCTCATATTTGCAATTCGATGCAGGGGCTAATAAGGACTAGAGAAGTGCAGAAAGGCAAGGTGGATTTTCGCGTCGGAAATAAAGCAAGGGTTGCTGCATTGTTCGTCGGCGTCATGCAACTTCACCTTCTGTCAGGATTTATTACGGAGTTGAATAATTATTATTACATTCCAAGTATGGGTCAAAACATTTTATCACCTTCATGTTTGATGAGGGATGGATATTCATTTGCGAGTATGAACAATGGTTGTGTAATCTCTAATAATGATATGTTTATGGCTAATGCTCCCATTGTGAATGGGTTATTTATTTTAAATCTTGTTGATGCATCTGTTTACAATGTTAGTGCTAAAAGGCTTCAGCCTAATGATTTGAGTCCTACCTATTTATGGCATTGTCGTTTGGGGCATGTAAGTGAAAAGCGCATGAAGAAGCTCCATGGTGATGGTCTTCTAACTTCGTTTGATTTTGAATCATACGATACATGTCAGGCTTGTTTACTTGGAAAGATGACCAAATCGCCTTTTTCGGGTTTACCCGAGAGAGCGACAGACTTGTTGGAACTCATACATACTAATGTGTGTGGACCAATGAGCACGACCACCAGAGGAGGATATCACTAATTCATTACTTTCACTGATGATTTTAGTAGATATGGTTATGTCTACTTGATGAGGCATAAGTCTGAAACTTTTGAAAAGTTCAAGGAGTTTCAGAATGAGGTAGAGAATCAACGTGGCAAGAAAATAAAGGCCTTGCGATCTGATCGTGGAGGTGAATTTTTGAGTCACGAATTTAGCTATCATCTTAAGAGTTGCGGAATTGTTCCACAACTCACGCCGCCCGGAACGCCTCAAAGAAACGGGGTCTCTGAACGGCGCAATCGAACTTTGTTGGACATGGTTCGATCGATGATGAGCCAGTCGGATTTGCCATTGTCATTTTGGGGTTACGCTCTAGAAACGGCAGCTTTCACACTTAATAGGGTACCATCTAAATCCATAGTTAAGACACCATATGAGATGTAGACTGGAAAGAATCCCAGTTTGTCTTTTCTAAAGATTTGGGGTTGTGATGCATTTGTCAAGCGACTTCATTCGGACAAGCTAACACCCAAATCGGATAAATGCATTTTCGTGGGATATCCGAGGGAAACCTTAGGGTATTACTTCTACAACCGAGAAGAGGGCAAAGTGTTTGTAGCTCGCGGCGGTGTTTTTATAGAGAAAGAGTTTCTCACAAAGGGAACAAGTGGAAGGTCGGTGCGACTTGAAGAAGTTCAAGATGATCCCGTTGGGGATGCTTCTACGAGTGATGCTATTGTAGCAGAACAAGTTGAGGAACCCGTGGAAACAGAAGCACCACAACCACGAAGGTCGGCGAGGCTCCGCGAAACGTGGGAATTATTAGTGTTAGATAATGATGAGCCTGCGACCTATGCAGAAGCGATGGTGGACCCAGACTCTGAGAAATGGTTGATCACCATGAGATCCGAGATAGAGTCCATGGGGGACAATCAAGTTTGGAACTTGGTTGACCTGCCTGATGGTTTTAAAGCCATCGAATGCAAATGGATCTATAAGAATAAGATTGATATGGATGGAAATGTTCACATCCATAAATCTCGACTTGTTGCAAAAGGTTTTCAACAAGTTCAAGGAGTTGACTACAATGAGACTTTCTCGCCCGTCGCGATGCTTAAATCTATACGGATCATTCTAGCCATTGCTGCACATTTCGACTATGAAATATGGCAGATGGATGTCAAGACGGCATTCCTAAATGGAAACCTAACTAAGGACGTGTATATGATGCAGCCCGAAGGTTTTGTCGATCCAAACAATGCTGGAAAGGTATGCAAACTTCTAAAGTCTATTTATGGGCTGAAGCAAGCATCTCGGAGTTGGAACATTTGATTTGATGAAGTTGTAAAGGAGTTTGGCTTCATCAAAAACGAACAACAACCTTGTGTTTACAAGAAGGAAAGTGGGAGAGCGCTGGTATTTCTAATCTTATATATAGATGACATATTGCTGTTTGGAAATGACATTCCTATGCTCGAGTCTGTTAAGACCTCATTGAAAAATAGTTTTTCAATGAAGGACTTAGGAGAAGCGGCATATATTCTGGGCATCAAGATCTATAGAGATAGATCACGGAGGCTAATTGGATTAATCCAGAGTACATACATTAACAAAGTGTTGAAACGGTTCAACATGGAAGAGGCTAAGAAGGGGTTCTTGCCCATGTCTCATGGCATTAAACTCAGCAAGACTCAGTGTCCTTCGACTACTGATGAGCGTGAGCGCATGAGCAGGGTTCCATATGCTTCGGCTATTGGATCCATCATGTATGTAATGATATGTACTCGCCCAGATGTTTCCTATGCTCTAAGTGTTACGAGCAGATACCAGGCTGATCCAGGTGAAGGTCACTGGACAGCGGTAAAGAACATCCTTAAGTACTTGAAAAGGAATAAGGATGTGTTCCTAATTTATGGAGGTGAGGATGAACTCAGTGTAAAGGGTTACACAGATGCGAGTTACCTTAACGACTCAGATGATTCGAAATCTCAATTAGGTTATGTGTTTGTCTTGAATGGTGGTGCTGTGAGCTGGAAAAGTTCCAAGCAAGATACAGTGACCTCCTCTTCAACAGAAGCTGGATATATTGCTGCCTTGGAGGCCGTAAAGGAAGCTGTTTGGATTAGGAATTTCCTAATCGCTCTCGGTGTGGTTCAGGGCGCGTCCAATCCCTTGGACGTTTATTGTGACAACAATGGTGCTATTGCACAAGCCAAGGAACCTAGACAGCACCAAAAGAACAAACATATTCGCATGCGTTACCATCAGATTCGTGAGTTCGTTGAGGATGGTAGTGTCATGATATGCAAAATACATACGGACTCAAATGTTGCTGATCCCTTGACTAAGCCTCTCCCACAGCCCGCGCATGAAGCGCACACAAGAGCAATTGGTATTAGATACATTTTAGATTGAATCTAGTGCAAGTGGGAGACTGAAGGAAATATGCCCTAGAGGCAATCATAGAGATGATTATATTTCATATGTATCCATGAGTTATTGTAATGTTCCTTGAATATCCATATCAGGCAACTTGTATTGATTGGCAATTATGTGAATTGTTTGTGAAACTCTTTACTTGTATGGTTATTTAATAGTTGTCCCTAGTCGGAGTTCATGTGAGGAAACACGTGAATATTAGACTAGCACATCGATTGGTTGATGACTATGTTTTGCAAGTCATAGACATGGAGATGTCAAACCAATGATGTGGACACATGTTATGAACATGGGGTTGGACTGACCCAACATGATACTGGCAATTAGACTTGCAGCTCTATCTACACATCGTGTATGTTTTGTCCTTAGACCTGAGATTGTCGTGTGTACTTGAGATGTGGATCGACCTACTTTGGGGCTATGAGACGCTACTCCGTAACTGGGTAGTTATAAAGGTAGATTTCGGGTTTGTCCTGAAACATGCTACAAGGCATGGTCAATCAAGATGGGATTTGCCCCTCTCTACTTGAGAGAGATATCTTTGGGCCCCTCGAGTGATCGAATCCACAAATGCATGGCCATGCTACATAAGGTTAAGAGTTAACCTAGTAAAGGGATTACGAGTTACGGTATCGAGAAAGAGAGGTCAGCTTGGAGCTAGACCAAATATCGTGAGGCAAAGGGAAAGACATGTACTAAACCTTGTGATGGTTCATCCGATATGATCTTTGTATGCATTTAGGAGTTGGCACGTCTTGCTAGAGGCCGCTACCAACTATTGACAGAATAAGTGTATTCGTGTCATGTCTACACGTATATGAACCTATAGGGTCACACACTTAAGGGGCTGGAAGCCTAATGAGGATTGGATCCGAATTAGACCATTCCACCCAGCCGCCACACCTCACGCCTGTGTTGCACGCACGGACCTACCAGTCCGGCGTCTGACGCTTCCACCCCGCACGTGTGGATACCTCGGAGGTGTTGCATCTGTGGCACTTGGACGAGTCGCGCAAGGGGAGCTTCTCGTGGGACGAGGACAAGGAGGAGACGTGGAACGTTTGCACTGCCTCGACGCGTTTCATCAATTCCGCAATTGCCCGTCTAGTGGTAATCCCGTGATCTATGACAACTGTATTCCTGGTTTACGCGGTAGAAAATTTTGATTTGCGCTAGTGTAGCCTACCCGTATCCCTTCATTACTAACTAGTTTTCACATAACAAAATACTTTTTAATTCGAAAGATAGATGAAGCTTGAGAATTTGCTTGGAGTAGCAATAGTTCTAATAGGTAGATATGGTGGACACAAATGGCACAGGTTTTGGTTCAAAGGGGTTGGAAACATGATAAGTATACCTTCTCAAAACAGGTTTTTGGCTAGCAAAGCTGGGTAGCAAGCAAAAAAGTTGAAGGAAACAAGCAAACCTACAAGTGATAAAGCCAAACATGCAAACTTCCTTGAAGACACAAAATATCTTAAATAAAGAATACTAAGCTTATGAGCCAATTAAGAAAAAAAACAAAATGATACAAAATACCTGTAAGCTTTTTCTCTTTTCCTTTCAAACCTCAAAAAGTACTGCTACTGACCAGAGCTCGGTTTGCCAAAACCAATTTAGATTTTGTTGATACTCCCAAAGTGATGCCAATACTGATCAACAAGATCCATCATATAATATAGATTGCAAACTAAAATAAGAAGTGCAAAAAGTAAAAGATGAAACTTCTCATTAATATTCCATAAAGGCACTCACACCAAGGGATACATAGATAATCAACTAAAGGAGAGATACTTCCACATGCAAACCAACCTATAAGATAACTTCTCTACCAAAGATATGAATCCACTAAAAAGGTAAAAGACAAAAGATAAAGGTGGTGATAGCGCGACACTCCGCCAAGCTTGGAACAAGCCAAGGGGATGCCAAACCTGATGACGAATTACTCCTTTGGTGGTGGTGGTGTTCTCTTGATAAGATCCTCAATCAGCTTCCTCAACTCCTCAATCTCAAAGGTCAGAGTACGAATCAACTCCGAATTTTGCTCAATGCGGTTCATGATCATATCGGACCGAGAATCCTAGTCCTTACTATTCTTTCCCCATTATTTCTTCCTAGTGTGTTCCTCACCAGCATGGTTAGAACGAGGCATATCCCACATCAAGGGCAAGTCCCCTTTGGGCACATGTTGGTATTGATTCTCATGTATAAGAGTGTGGAAGGTTCTCTTGGTACGTGGAGGATATGACCATGGAGAGAGGATATGACGCAGGGTTTTCCCTCCTGTAGACATCTGTGATGTCCTCTTAAGCTTGATAGGTTTTTCTACCACTCCAATGCCTGCGACGGTAGCGCGGGTATCCGGATGATTTTCCTCCTCCATGTCTTCTTCATCCCCTACAAAAATCTCCTCCTCCTTGGGGTTGTGAGGATCATCTTCCTCGGGCTTCTTGCCTTTGTCATTGGCGGAGACCATGGTGCTCTCAACTTGAGAAGATTTCCTGACAGAAACAGATCGAAAAGAAAACATGACGAGAACACGATGCACGAACCTCGGGGGATCCGGGGGGTTATATATTACGGAGTTCCAAAGGATAAGGAAGGTGCTGATACGAAAATAAGGCAGAGTTGGAGATCGGGGAGGGGTCACACCTCCAAAGTCTTAACCTGGGCTCGCGCTGGTGGGTTTGGCCACCCGGCCTCCGGTTCCTCCTCTGTTCCGTCTCGTAACTTTCCTTATGTAATAAAAACTTAAAAAATATAAAAAGATTAGGCTTTCACGAACCTTCTGTTTTCACCATTTTTACCTATTCAAAGACGAACTCTGCAGACTCCTTTTCTCCTTCTCCTGAAAATTCCTTTTCTCACAAGGAAATACACAAACTTCAATGGAAACATTAGTGTAAAAAAAATAAACCTTTAGGTACACACTTCAACTGAAATCCATCAAAACAAAGGCTTCTTTAAGAGGCAAATGCAAATGATAACAGAAATCTGTCAAAACAGACCAGCAGGTAAATATTGATTTTTTTTTAAAAACCTTCTATTGCTCAAATCAAAACGTGCAAAACTAATGAAAGTTGGGTAACAACCTGGAGAACAATCTCAGAAAAATACAGCTCCATCCGACGTACTGAGCTCCCTCACGAATGTTTACAGTGCAGCACACAAATATGTCCCAGGACATCCACTTTTCACAACTCCTCTACTTCTCAAAAGTAGTTTATCTTGACACAAAAACCAAAACAAAAAGGATAAGGAGCAGTTATTACAGGGGTAATAACTTCCAAGACTCAACCAAACTCTTGGGTTTATCTCCCAACAAGTACTTTTCTTTAATGCCTTTAAGTTAGGCTTGAAACTTTCAAAGATGCTCACAAAGGAGATATATATCTGGAATGAAAGAGAGCATAAAGAAGCAAATAACCAACACATTTTAGTATAACCTACTTCCTATGCATGGGGGTATCATGAGAAAACAAATTGTTGAAACAAAAAGCCACCAGCATAGGAAGACAAAACAGATGCAACTTCAAAGCTTTCAACATAAAACAGGGAAACTTAACATTATTGAGATGCATAAAACCATGTTTCCCTCTCTCATAATAACTTTCAGTAGCACCTTGAATAAAGTTAAAATATATCTGTCACAGGAACCAACTCTATCATCAGAATGAGCATACTTACAGTCATCAAAAAGAGGCCCAAGGTAATTAACTGGGTCAATAGAAGCAAGCTGTTTTTACAAGGAGCTTTAGCAAATTTGGAAAAGTTAAACTCATAGGAATATCCATCAAACTTAGTTAAAACTTTCTCTTTCTTACAATCTATAATAGCTCCACAATGTTCAAGAAAGGTCTACCAAAAATGATAGGGCTGTTTTGCTAGTTGCTGAATTAAGCACTAGAAAATCAGCAGGATACTTAATCTTACCACAAAGAACCTCCACATCACTTACAATACCAATAGGGCAAATGGTTTCCTTATTTGCAAGGTTAATAACCACATCAATGTCCTCAAGCTCACAAGGACCAATTTCATGCATAATTTCCCTATAAAGCTCATAAGGAATGGCACTAGAACTAGCACTAATATCACATAAACCATAATAGAAATGATCACCAATTTTAACAGAAAGCACATGAACACTAGTTTTTCTAACTTTCCTAGGATGAGAGACAATATTAGAAGCGTCTTCACAGAAGACAATGTGCTCATCCTCTATATTTCTAGTGACAAGGTCTTTCACAATAGCTATCACAGGTTCAATATTCAATTGCTCATCAGGGTCCATAGTTTTCTTAGTACCTTTATTATCTGCACTAATCATCATAGAATACTCATTTACCTTAGCTGTGAACGGTATTTTCTCAACATAAGGTTCAGGCACAATATGATTAGTAGTACAAACTTCAGTGCTTCTAACAGGAACATGACTAACAACATCTTTATAAGGTGCATGGTACTTATTCCACTTCTTTTTGGGAATTTCTATGTAAGAGGCAAAGGATTTAAAACAATTGGCAATACTTTGGGAATCCAGACCAAACTCATTACTAATATCAAGGAAGTCATCACTTCCCATAAAATATTTAATGCATTCATAATCATAGTTTATACCTGACTTTCTTCCTTTGTCATTCTCCCAAGCTTCAGTGTTCTCTTGAATACGGTCTAGGTGATCCCATTTAGCTTCTTCCTTCATGCGTGTTAATGATCCAGCACAAGAAGCATCTAGTAAATCTTTATCATGAAGAGAAAGCCTAGCATAAAAGTTATTGATAATAATATTGTTAGGGAGTTCATGAATAGGACATTTAAGCATTAGTAACTTTATTATCCCCAAGCTTGAGTTATACTCTCTCCATCATGAGGCCAAAAGTTATATATCATATTTCTATCCTTATGAATCTCACTGGGAGGATAGAATTTAGAATAAAAGAGAGATGTCATTTCCTCCCATTCCATGGATTGTCCATTCTTCAGCAGCTTATACCATTCTTCAGATCTCCCTTTCAAGCATATGGAGAGTAACTTCTTCTTCACCTTTTCAGTTGTGATACCTGCACACTTAAACAATCCGCATAATTCATGGATAAAAAGCAAGTGATCACCAGGATGGACAGTTCCATTCCCAAAATAATAATTATCCATAACACGATTAACAATACTTGTAGGTATCTTAAAAGGATCTATTTCCAACAGGTGGTGGTTCATCTACTACCCTAATAGTGGTAGTAGTTTTCCCTAACAAAAAACCAAGTGGGTTATCCATATTGGAAACAAAGTAACAAACAGAAACAAAAAGAAATACTCACAGTAGAAGTTTCATTTATCAGTTCCACTCTTCAATAGCGCTTCACTCCCCGGCAACGGCGCCAGAAAATAGTCTTGATGACCCACAAGTATAGGGGATGTATCGTAGTACTTTTGATAAATAGGAGTGTCGATCCCAACGAGGAGCAGAAGGTGTTGACTAGTGGTATGGAGCAGGAAATCTCTCTAAATACTTAGCAAACGGACTTTTAGGGGTTTTCTGATAAATCAAAGAAACAAAGTGCAAGTAATAAAGACAACGAACAAATGCAGCAAGTGGCCCAATCCTTTCTTAGCAAAGGACAAGCCGGTGGAAATACTTATAAGGACCAAACGTTCTCGAGGACACATGAGAATTCTGTCAAGTGCTTTCGCTTCAAATAGCCAAGTACTCTTCTTTGGTGTTGTAAGTGTTGTGTGGGTGAACCTGTGCTAATGTACCGACCTTACTTAGACTAATACATACTTGTGATTAAACCCCCTGCAAGCATCCACAACTATAGGAAAGTAATTAATATATAAACCTAACCATATCCTTAAACTGTGAGATCCTACGCTCCCTTATGCAATGGTGTCCTAACGGGGGTTCAGGTTTTTGTCACTCCGACAACCCCACAATTAGTAGCCAAATACAGAATGCAGTCCCCTAGGCCCATAAATGGTGAAGAATCATGTAGTCTACATTCACATGACACCACTAGAAGAATAGAACCACAACTTAAATACTAAACCATTGAATAATAACTCAACACAAATCCACTACTAACAACATGACTTCTCCCATGTCCTCAAGAACTAAACGAACTACTCACAAGACATCATATGGATCAATATTAAATATGATATGGTGATGGATAACAATCTGAACATAAACAATAATCCAATGGTTCCACTCACAAGCATCAACTACAATAGTAATTAACATAGGGAAAGTTTCCCCTAAGAACTAATGCAAGATCCAACACGATTGTTACAGCGGGACGGAGTGGTGATGATTGTGCTGGTGGAACACCTGCTGTGGATGATGATGATCCCGACGAAGCCTAGCTTGATGACGGTGTTGATGATCTCCCCTCTCCGGGAAGGGATTTCCCCGGCAGAAATCTGTCTGCGGGAGAGCTCTTTCTCTCTCGGTGTTTTCTGCCCCGCAGAGGCGGCGGAAATATTTCTGTGGTCGCCCCCCTGGTGTTAGGGTTTAGTGAGGAAGATATAGGCAAGAGGGCGGAGTCAGGATCCGGCCAGGTGGGCCACACCTGCCCTAGGCGCGGGGAAAGCTGGGCCCACGCCTAGTGGTGTGTGGGCCCCCTGTGGCCTGGCTATGCCTCCCCTTCTGTCTTCCTCCGTCTTCTGGGAAAATATAATTTTCCAATATTTTTCTGATCTTCGCGAAATTGCATCAAAGCACCTCTTTTTCCATCAGAAGCCTGACTCCGGCAGTTCATCCTTAAAAAATCATCCAACATGCAAAAACAGAGGAAAAAACATAAGTAGTACCTCATAATAAGACATATATCAATGAATAAAGGCAAATTATGATATAGAATGGTGATACAAATTGGCCGTATCATAGATCTGAATGTAGATGGTCTCTAGACGACTGGTAGATGACACCGCGGTAGATCTGTTGGGGTTAGGGTTCGATCTTAGTATTGTTCCAAACGTGCTTAGATTTATGAAATTTCCTAAAGGTTTCTTTTTGGTTTCCTCATATCTAGTAGCTCGATTTCACTACCTAAAGGTTGTATCCGTATCAGATTCTACTTTAATGTACACGCTTAGCTTCGTCCCTAGTTACTGTTTGTTTGTGCCAATGGTTAGAAATTTGGCACTAAGTATGTCCGTGGGATAATCTGTATTTAGCATGTGATCTGTAACACCACGTTGGTTATGCGTGCCATTTGCTAAGTGTCAGATTATATCAGTGACTACCATGTGTTATGTTTGTTCGTTGTCAGCTAAACTTATGAGGCATTCAAGTTGGTTCAATATGATCTTTGTTTCTTATTTTCTTCCTTTGGCCAATGATTAATCTCGCTGATCAAAATCTGACACTTACATTGTTGACGGGGTGGTCTATATCGACCTAGTGTTCTGTAGTATAACATTAATTGTTTTTACATGCAACTTGGTCGACACAGATTCATCTCGCTAACTAGTGTGTGCTATCTTAGGATGAGGGCATCAATTATTTCTTGTTTAATTTCTTGATCATTGATTGATTCTGCTAAGGATAAACATCTGACACCATATTACTACAATAGGCGAATATATCATACGTTGTACAATGTACACGCACTTTTCATTGTGCATTTTACTTGGTATGGTAGAGCAATTTCTTTGCATTGGGTGTGCTTATTGCATGGGGCACATTGCTTGTTCATTGTTTGTGTATATGAGCATATGATGATTTTGTTGCACCTGTACATGATAAAGCTAGTGTTATTGGACTATAAAGTGTGTAACCAATGGGTTATGCATTTTTCACTGATTCCCATAGCACTAGCTCTATGGAATGTGCGCTTCATGTTCTGATGCTTTGTTTGTTGCATTGCCTCACTGTTGTTTCTTTTGTAGGTGTTGTAGCTTGGAGTACATGTGGAAGTTCACAGGGAAGAGGGATCCAACAAGAGAGCAAGGGAAAGTCCACCCACTATTTTCCACTACCATGAGGATGTCTCACCAACACACTCTTGCAAGGTATTGATAGATCCTGGGATAGGGATGCTCCCTCTCCTAGAAGCCTTTAGGCCATACCTGGGCCGGTGCCGAGGAAGATAATCGTGAAGAACAACACATGGTGCCAGTGAGAGATGAACATCAAGGATGTCAGTGGAAAATCCATCCTGGAAGCTAGATGGATAGAAATTGCCATAACTCGTAACCTCAAGATTGTCTACTAATAGGAAATAGGCCATATGTAGTGTGTGTTTTGGGGGTTTCTAGGTACCACCCCCACGTTGCAGGTATCGCGCCAGGGGTAATAATTATCGGTAGCGTGCCCCCACGCTATAGGTAAATATAGTATCAATAGCGTGGGCCGCACGTTACATGTATATTTTCATTTTTTCTAAAAAATTGCTCGTAGTTGAATCAAATTAATTAACACCGTTCAGAATCATCTGCAGCATCCACAATCAAGATAGTAGTTATCTTTTCAAGTTCTCGACATAGTACTACAAGCAAGTCCTAACGACTCCTCACCATCATAGATAACACTAACTAAACTTTATGGCAGAAGCAAGAAAGCAACAATTAGTTATAATTCCATTGCACATATAGTTAGATTGCTTGACAATTCACATACCATTGTAACTTCACAGTTATGAGGGAGCACTATGATAAGCTTCTTGTTTCTGCACTCTCTGTAACCACAATGGTCACGTCGCTCATCCATTATACCTATATATTACCATGTGAACTTAATTAAACATGAAACACAATAAAACATAGCATGTTGTAAGTACCACAATTGCTAAACATAACACATAAACAAGTAACACGATGATAATACATGAAACATAATAAAAGTAGCTCCATATAGGTAAGTAGCACATGATAAACTAAGTCGAATAGTCGTCCGGTTCTGCCTCAAGCAAAGCCCATCTAACCCCGTCAAAGTCCTCATCGACCAAATATCCTCATCAGAATAACTGTAGAGTGTGTAAATAGTGGCGTGCTACTAACTATCATGCGCCTATAGCCTATTTCCTAGTAGTGCTATGTTCTATTATCCAAGAAGCTAAGTGCATAGGAGTACAAGGTGATCGTCTTCGACTACTAATGTGAAGGGAATATGCCCTAGAGTAAAATATAATATGACATATTTCATAAAGTTTATGATTAAGTTTTATATCGTGCTATAAATGTATTGATAAGGAAACATCGGTACACATGTGATATATAAACAAACAGTAGTTCCTGGTGAAACTCTAGTTAGTGTTTCATTGGACAACTGCTGATCAAAGGTTTCCTGATCATGAAGGTGCCTCGGCCCCTAATTGACAATGAGATCATTTCATTAGGGAATGAGATGGTGAACATACCCTATCTAGAGCATCGTATCACGATCATGTCACGAAGTTCAGGTTATGATGTTTAGAAAATATACTGACTATTTCCTTAGACTATGAGACCATATCAATGTTGGAGATATGCCCTAGAGGCAATAATAAATGTAGTTATTATTATATCTTTGTGTTTATGATAAATGTTTACATTCATGCTATAATAGTATTAACAAGTAAACATTGATACTTGTGTGATTTGTAAACTTAATTTGAAGTCCCTAGTATAGCCTCTATACTTCACTAGCTTGTTGGTTGATTAATGATTGTGGTTTCCCTGTCATGAACATTGAGATGTTATCAACAACAAGATCGTATTGTTAGGAGAATGATATGGTGGACATACTCCTATAGATAAGCATAGCATAAAGATCAAGTCATTTCATTAGTTCAATTGCTATATGCTTTCTGATACATAGTAACCTAATTCCTTCGACCATGAGATCATGCATATCACCTTTACCGGATGGATGCTTTGATGACATCAAACACCACACCATAACTGGGTGGCTATAAAGGTGGCATTGAGTGTTCGGAAAGTATTGGTTGAAACACATGGATCAAGAGTGGGATTTGTCCATCCATATGACGGATAGATATACTCTGGGCCCTCTCGGTGGAATGTCATCCAATTAGCTTGCAAGCATGTGACTGGGTCACAAAGGATCACATATCACGAGAACGAGAAAAGAGTACTTGTTGGTAACGAGGTTGAACTAGGTATGCAGAGATACCGACGATCATAACCTCGGATAAGTAAACTATCGTGAGACAAAGGGAAATTGGTATCGTATGTAAGTGGTTCATTCGATCGCAAAGTAATCGTAGAAAAATGTGGGAGCCATATGAATTTCCAGATTACTCTATTGGTTATTGTTCGGAGAAGTGTCTCGATCATGTCCGCATAATTCACGAACCGTAGGGAGACACACTTAAGGATTTGACGTTGTTTGAGTAGTTATGGTATTATGAGAAAGAGACCGAATGTTGTTCGGAGTCTCGGATGGGATCCGGGATATCATGAGGTGATCCGGAATGGTCCGGAGAATAAGATTCATATAAGGAAAGTCCCGTTTCGGAGTTCGGGAATGATTCCGGTGTTTTCATCGGGAATGTTCTAGAAGGTTCCAAAATGTCCGGCACTCCGGAGGGGAAGGGGTACATGAATGTGTCATTGCATATTGGAATGATTGCATCATGTACTAAGTGTTCTCGCTGTTCCAAATAAAGGATTAAATTGAATCCCAAACTGAAAAGTCAAACGGCCAGTTTGAAAGTCAAACAGCTAAAACAGGAAAGTGAGGGAAAGAGGAAAGAGGAGGTTGAAACCGACTTTGGGGAGGAGTCCCTCCTCTCCAAGCCGGCAAGGCCACCCAAGGCGAGTTGGGAGGACTCCTCCCTGGCCGCACTCTCCCACCTATAAAAGGAGGGGCCCTCTCTAGACACACAAGTTCCTATCCTCTAATCTAAACCCTAGCCCTAGACTCCTTTAGAGCCGCTTTGGTTTAGAGCTTCTAATTGCCCTAGCCTTCGGATTAGAGCCTTCTAATTGGTGTGTCTAAACCCTAGACCACTAATAGCTCTCTCATACTCCACCATACTCGCTCGGCTTGAAGCCTGCGGATCTCCCTCTACTTGGTACCATGTTGTCTTTGCCGGAATCGCGAGGAGAGTGCTACAACCTCCGCTGCCTGCTGGAACAAGGGAGAGGAAGGTCTTCGTCGAGTACCGAACGTGTGACCGACTACAGAAGAGCTGCCGGAACGCAGCGCCGGAAGGATCGTCTACACGATCTTGAGATCGGGAAGAGTACGACTACATCACCCACGAAAATCCGCTCTCGTTAAACACTTTGGAATCTTCGAGGGTGAGTTATTCCATCGACTCGTTTCTACAATCTAGTAGATAGATCTTGGCTTGTTTGTTTGTATGCGGTAGAAAATTTTGTTTTCCATGCTACGAAACCCTATAGTGGTATCAGAGCCGTGTCTATATGTAGATCTGTTGCACGAGTAGAACACAATGGTCATTGTGGGCGTTGATGCTTTTATTGTCGATTGCTTCTTGTGTACTTTGCATCTTTCGGTATGTTGGGATGAAGCGGCCCGGGCTAACCTTACATGACATCGTTCATGAGACTTGCTCCATGCTTGACATGCAACTTGTATTGCATAAGTGGCTTTATGGTGCTGCTTTCTCCTAGCATAGTTAAGATCCAATTTACAAGGTGATTAACAATACTAGTATCAATGTTGTGGTTCTTGTTCGTAAGTTAGAACGACACTTATTGAAAGCCCCAAACCACGTAAAATATGCAAAGAAAGTAGAGGCGTCTAACTTTGTTTTGCAGGGTGTCTGTGATGTGATATGGCCATGATTGTGATTATATTTGATGTATGCAATGTTCCTTATTGTAAGTTGGCAACCGGCAGGAGCCATATGGTTGTCTTTAATTTATGTTAAGACTCGCGTGTCTATTCAAAGTAGTTGTAATAGTTGAAGCCGGTGGACGACAACCATGGAGAAGCGTCATTGACCTTGATGCAATGTCGGTGATGATGGAGATCATGTTCGTGCTTGAAGATGGAGATCGGAAGCACAAAGAAGAAAGGCCATATCATATCACATATTATGAATTGCATGTGATGTTAATCCTTTATGCATCTTGTATTGCTTAGTAGACGACGGTAGCATTATAAGATGATCCCTCATGCACATCAATTTCAAGTCATAAAGTGTTCGCCCTTAGTTAGCACCGTTGCTAAAGCTTGTTGTTTCGAAGCACCACGTGATGATCGGGTGTGTTAGATTCTGCAAGTATATACAACGTGAGCAAGCCAGATTTGCTCATGCGAATACTAAGGTTTGATCTTGACGAGCCTAGCATGTACAGACATGGTCTCGGAACACGGATCACCGAAAGGTAAAGCATGAATCATATAGTAGATATGATGAACATGACGATTGTTCGCCATTGAAACTATATCAACTCTCGTGATGATCGGTGTTGATGTAGTGGATCTGGTTCGTGTGATCACTAAAACAATGTGAGGGATGTTGTTTTGAGTGGGAGTTCACCTAGTTTAATTTCATCATTAATTTGAACTCAATTTGTCATAAACTTAGTCTAAACTATTGCAAATATGTTGTAGATCAATGGCAGCCCCTACCATCAATTTTAATGCGTTCCTAGAGAAAGAAAAGTTGAAAAACAATGGAAGCAACTTCGCGGATTGGTTCCGCAATTTGAGGATTGTCCTCACAACTGGTAATTTGACCTATGTGCTGGATGCACCGCTGGGTGACCCACCTGCAGCTGATGCTGCCAATGAAGTAAAGAATGTTTACCTCGCTCGGAAGAATCAATACTCCATAGTTCAGTGTGCTATCTTGTATGGTTTGGAATCGGAGCTTCAGAAAAGGTTTGAAGAGTCAGACCCATATGATATTGTCGAGGATCTCAAATTGATTTTTGAGACTCATGCGGCAATTGAAAGCTATGAGGCTTCTGAAAAGTTCTTTAACTGCAAGATGGAAGAAGGCAGCTCCGTCAGTGAGCATGTGCTTAAGATGTCTGGGCACGCAAACAAACTTCAAAGCTTGGGTATAGTGATTCCTAATGCTTTGGGGATTTACCGTGTCCTCCAATCACTACCACCAAGTTACAAGAACTTTGTGATGAACTACAACATGCAGAACATGAACAAGACGTTACCAGAACTCTTTGCCATGTTGAAATCTGCAGAAGTGGAGATAAAGAAAGAGCACCAAGTGTTGTTGGTCAATAAGACCACCAAATTCAAGAAAGGCAAGTCTAAGCAGAAGGGACACTTCAAGAAGGGTGGTAAGAAAGTTGCCACGCCGGCGAAGAAGACCAAGGCTGGACCCAAGCCTGATACTGAGTGCTTTTACTGCAAGGGAGAAGGTCACTGGAAGCGGAATTTCCCAAAGTACTTGGCGGATCTGAAGAACGGCAACATCAAGAAGAAAGGTATATCTGATATACATGTTATTGATGTGTATCTCACTAGTACTCGTAGTAGTGCCTGGGTATTTGATACTGGTTCGGTTGCTTCATATTTGTAACTCAAAGCAGGTCTTTGAATAAACGGAAGCTAGCGAAGAACGAGGTGACGATGCGGCGTGGGAAAGCGGATCAAAGGTTGATGTGATCGCGGTCGGCACGCTACCCTTCATCTACCATCGGGATTAGTTTTATACTTAAATAATTGTTATTTAGTGCCTGTGTTGAGCATGAACATTATATCGGGATCTTGTTTATTAAGGCGGTTACTTGTTTAAGTCGAGAATAATGGTTGTTCGATTTATATGAGTAATATGTTTTATGCACATGCACCTTTGATAGATGGTCTATTCTTATTGAATCTCGATGGTGGAAATACACATATCAACAACATTGAGGCTAAACGTTTGAAATCAGCGATAATTCGACCTATACGTGGCTTCGTCGTCTTGGTCACATTGGAGTGAAGCGTATGAAGAAACTCCATTCGATGGACTTCTTGAATCACTTGATTTTGAATCACTTGAAAGATGCGAAGCATGTATGATGGGAAAAATGACTAAGACTCCATTTTACGGTATGATGGAGCGAGCTACGGACTTATTGGAAATCATACATACCGATGTGTGGTCCAATGAGTGTAGCATCGTGGTGGTTATCGTTATGTTCTTACCTTCACGGATGACTTGAGTAGATATGGGTATATCTATTTCATGAAACATAAGTCCGAAACTTTCGAGAAGTTTAAGGAGTTTCAAAGTGAGGTAGAGAATCAACGTAACAAGAAGATTAAATTTCTACGCTCGATCGTGGAGGTGAATATCTAAGTTACGAGTTTGGCGAGCATTTGAAGAAATGCGAATACTTTCACGATTGACACCGCCGGAACTCCACAGTAATGGTGTGTCCGAACGTCGAATCGAACTCTCTTAGATATGGTTCGTTCTATGATGTCACTTACAGATTTACGCTATCATTTTGGGGTTATGCATTAGAAAGCGCATTCACTTTAAATAGGGCACCGCCTAAATCCGTTGAAACGACACCGTATGAATTATGGTTTGGGAAGAAACCTAGATTGTCGTTCCTTAAAGTTTGGGGATCTGAAGCCTATGTAAAGAAGTTACTGATGACAAGCTTGAACCCAAAGCGGAAAATGCGTCTTCATAGGATACCCGAAGGAAACTATTGGGTATACCTTCTATCATAGATCCAAGGCAAAATCTTCGTTAAGAATGGATCCTTTCTAGAAGAATTTCTCTCGAAAGAAGTGACTGGAAGGAAAGTAGAACTCGACGAGGTTGTCGAACCTTCTCTCGAAATTGCGAGTAGCGCAGCACCGGAAGAAGTTCCTGTGGTGCCTGCACCAATAAGAGAGGAAGCTAATGATGGTGATCATGAAACTTCGGTTGAAGTTACTACAGAGCCTCGGAGGTCAACGAGAACTCGTGACAACTCAGTTGGTATGATCCCGTTATGAGTGTCATGTTGGTGGACAACACCGATGACCCCGAGACATATGAGGAAGCGATGATGAGCCCAGATTCCAATAAATGGCAAGAAGCCATGAAATCCGAGATTGGATCCATGTACGAAAACCAAGTATGGACTTTGGTGGACTTACCGGATGGCCGGAAGGCTGTCGAGAACAAATGGATTTTCAAGAAGAAAACAGATGCTGATGGTAATGTTACTGTCTATAAAGCTCGACTTGTCACAAAAGGGTTTCGACAAATTCAAGGAGTTGACTACGATGAGACTTTCTCACCAGTAGCGTAGCTAAAGTCTGTGAGGATTATGTTAGCAATCGCTGCATATTATGATTATGAGATATGGCAGATGGATGTCAAAACAACATTCCTCAATGGAGATATTGATGAAGAGTTGTATATGATGCAACCCAAAGGTTTTCTCGATCCTAAAGATGCTAACAAGGTATGCAAACTTCAATGGTCCATCTATGGATTGAAGCAAGCATCCCGAAGTTGGAATCAACGTTTTGATAAGGTGATCAAAAGTTTTGGTTTTATACAAACTTATGGAGAAGCTTGTATTTACAAGAAAGTGAGTGGGAGCTCTATAGCATTCTTAATACTATATGTGGATGACATATTGTTGATTGGGAATGATGTAGACCTTCTTAATAGTGTCAAGGAATATTTGAATAATAGTTTTTCAATGAAGGATCTTGGCGAAGCTTACATATTAGGCATAAAGATTTATAGAGATAGATCAAACGCCAAATATCATTCTCACAGTACATATTTGGACAAAGTTCTAAAGAGGTTTGGAATGGAAAAAAAGCAAGAAAGGGTTCTTGCCCATGTTGCTATCGACCTTGAGTAAAACTCAAAGTCCGACATCGGCGTAAGATAGAGAAAGGATGAGTAAGACTCCTATGCCTCACCATAGGATCTCTAATGTATGCCATGCTATGTACTAGACCCGATATTGCATATCTTTGTTAGTTTAACTAGCAGATATCAAAGTGATCCAGAGTGGATCATTGGACATGATCAAAAACATCCTTAAGTACTTGAGAAGAACTAAGGATATGGTTCTTTCTTATGGAGGTGATGAACAGCTCGTTGTTAATGGTTACACCGATGCTAGTTGGAACACCGATCCGGATGATTCTAAATCACAATCTGGATACGTATTTATTTTGAATGGTGCAACAGTTAGCTGGAGGAGTGCAAAGCAAAGCGTTGTGGCGAGATCTTCAACTGAATCGGAATACATGGCTGCTTCGGAGGCTTCACAAGAAGCGATATGGATGAAAGAGTTCATTACAGAGATGGGTGTGGTTCCTAGTGCGATGGACCCAATGTCTATCTACTGTGATAACATGGGCGCCATAGCCAATGCGCAAGAACCAAGGTCACACAAGAAGCTGAAGCACATCAAGCTGCGTTTTCACGCTATTCGAGAACATATCCAGGATGGGGATATAAAGATTTGCAAAAGTACACACAGATCTGAATGTGGCGGATCCGCTGACTAAACCTCTCCCGAGGGCAAAACATGACCAACACCAAACTGCCATGGGTGTTCGGTATATTACCATGTAATCTAGATTAGATGACTCTAGTGCAAGTGGGATACTATTGGAGATATTCCCTAGAGGCAATAATAAATGTAGTTATTATTATATCTTTGTGTTTATGATAAATATTTACATTCATGCTATAATAGTATTAACAAGGAAACATTGATACTTGTGTGATTTGTAAACTTAATTTGAAGTCCCTAGTATAGCCTCTATACTTCACTAGCTTGTTGGTTGATTAATGATTGTGGTTTCCCTGTCATGAACATTGAGATGTTATCAACAACAAGATCGTATCGTTAGGAGAATGATATGGTGGACATACTCCTATAGATAAGCATAGCATAAAGATCAAGTCATTTCATTAGTTCAATTGCTATATGCTTTCTGATACATAGTAACCTAATTCCTTCGACCATGAGATCATGCATATCACCTTTACCGGATGGATGCTTTGATGACATCAAACACCACACCGAATCGGGTGGCTATAAAGGTGGCATTGAGTGTTCGGAAAGTATTGGTTGAAACACATGGATCAAGAGTGGGATTTGTCCATCCATATGACAGATAGATATACTCTGGGCCCTCTCGGTGGAATGTCATCCAATTAGCTTGCAAGCATGTGACTGGGTCACAAGGGATCACATATCACGGGAATGAGAAAAGAGTACTTGTTGGTAACGAGGTTGAACTAGGTATGCAGAGATACCGACGATCATAACCTCGGATAAGTAAACTATCGTGAGACAAAGGGAAATTGGTATCGTATGTAAGTGGTTCATTAAATCGCAAAATAATCGTAGAAATATGTGGGAGCCATATGAATTTCCAGATTCCTCTATTGGTTATTGTTCGGAGAAGTGTCTCGATCATGTCCGCATAATTCACAAACCGTAGGGAGACACACTTAAGGATTCGACGTTGTTTGAGTAGTTATGGTATTATGAGAAAGAGACCGAATGTTGTTCGGAGTCTCGGATGGGATCCGGGATATCACGAGGTGATCCGGAATGGTCCGGAGAATAAGATTCATATAAGGAAAGTCCCGTTTCGGAGTTCGGGAATGATTCCGGTGTTTTCATCGGGAATGTTCTAGAAGGTTCCGGAATGTCCGACACTCCGGAGGGGAAGGGGTACATGAATGTTTCATTGCATATTGGAATGATTGCATCATGTACTAAGTGTTCTCGCTGTTCCAAATAAAGGATTAAATTGAATCCCAAACTGAAAAGTCAAATGGCCAGTTTGAAAGTCAAACGGCTAAAACAGGAAAGTGAGGGAAAGAGGAAAGAGGAGGTTGAAACCGACTTGGGGGAGGAGTCCCTCCTCTCCAAGCCGGCCACCACCAAGGCCGAGTTGGGAGGGACTCCCCTTGGCCGCACCTCCCACCTATAAAAGGAGGCGGGGCCTCCTCTAGACACACAAGTTCCTATCCTCTAATCTAAACCCTAGCCCTAGACTCCGGTTTAGAGCCGCTTTGGTTTAGAGCTAATTGCCCTAGCCTTGGATTAGAGCCTTCTAATTGGTGTGTCTAAACCCTAGACCACTAATAGCTCTCTCATACTCCACCATACTCGCTCCGGCAAGGCGAAGCCCGCGGATCTCCCTCTACTTAGGTACCACCGTTGTCTAGGAATCGCGAGGAGTGCTACAACCTCCGCTTCTTTGGAACAAGGAGAGGAAGGTCTTCGTCAGTACCGAACGTGTGACCGATTGGAAGCGCTGCTGGAACGCACGGAAGGATCATCTACACGATCTTGAGATCGGGAAGAGTACGACTACATCACCCACGAGAATCCGCTCTCGTTAAACACTTTGGAATCTTCGAGGGTAAGTTATTCCATCGACTCGTTGCTACAATCTAGTAGATAGATCTTGGCTTGTTTGTTTGTATGCGATAGAAATTTTTTGTTTTCCATGCTACGAAACCCTACAATCAAATCACTGTCACCCGAGGATGCTTTGATGGCACATAACGTCACTCAGTGATATGGTGATCATAGAGGCGTCGTTGGGTATCCAGAGGAACATGTAGAGGAGACTGCGTCAAGAGCAGAATTTGTCCATCCGCATGGCGAAATATACTCTTGGGCCCACTCAGATAAGTTATATCCATAAGTTGCGTGGTGTGTGACTAGGTGAACACTTATCGGATCGAGTAAAGAAGGTATTATCGATAACAGGGGTGCACACTGACATGGGATGTATCTTGATCAAAACCTCGGACAATAGAGTATCGCAAAGACAAAAGGAGTAAGAAACATTGTTTACGGTTCAACAACAAATATCGTTAAGTACACTGGTGGTCATTATGGATATCCAGATCCCGATGTTGATCATTGGTCATAGAGGAGTCTTGACCATGTATGTAGTATTCTCGAACTGTTGGGTAGCACTCTTAAGGGTTAGACGAAGCTTGGAAATCATTAATGGCTAGTTTGAATCACTGAAGAAATGAGAAGAGAGAAACCAGAAAAGTTCTGGGGAGTTCGGAGAAATAGTAAGGAAAATGACCGAAAAAGTGTTTTCGGATAAATAGTTATTTAAATATGATTATTATATATTAATTATGAATTAATATATTGTAAAAGAATGTTTAAATATAGATTTATAAAAAGGCATCCTAAAAGTTAGTCAAAATTTCGGAGGGATTTTACCTAAAAAGAAACGGACGGAAAAGGGCAAAGGAAAGACATTTCTCAAACAGCCTGAGTAGACGGCGAATAGTTCGCGCCACACGTGGGCAGTGGGAAGTATGCGCACGCTGCAGCAGCAGCCGCTGCTAGCAGGCCGCACCAGGCCAACCCATCTGGGCGACGCCGCCGATGGCCGCTGCACGCGGGCCGCGCAAGGCCGGCTCACCCGGGCAGGCGCTGGCTGTAGCCGCTGTGGGCCGCGGCTTTCGTGGGCTGCCATGCGAGCAACCCAGACGAGGCCCACCCGAGGTCCATCCACCCCACCTCCTTGATTGGCAGGCTGCGCGTGCGGGTGGGTTTTGGCCCACCCGGCCGACAGGTTTTTCTGCCCCTTTTTCTTATTGTTTTTAGTCCCACATTGGGACCTAAAGTTTGAGGGACACCCTCCCTCCACCTATATAAATAGGTGCACATGGGAGGATTAAAACACACCAATTTCCATCTGGAAATCAATAAATGGCATGTGTTGCCTCTCTCTCTCTCTCTTACGACTGCGGCCCCCTTGTCAGGGTTGTGCGAGCAAGGAGTTCTTCATAGCGGAGCGCCGTTACTCTACGGGATTCGGAGCCGGGAATTCTACTTTTGCAATCTTGGCTGGATCGAGGAGAAGCGGGGGTTGTCGTCAAACACCGTACGTGTGTGACTCCCTTTGACGACACCGTGCTTTCGGTGCTAGGAGTTGCCGTGGAGCCGCAAGGACATCCTGACCTCGACGTCAGCGTCGTGGCATCTTTTTCATCCACATTCCTCGTGGTACGTGAACCGCGTTTGGTCTTCAAAGGTATGAATACCGTATCTCATCATGTTAGTGCATTACTAGTAGATAGATCTTGGGCTTCCGGGGTTGCCGCGTAGTAATTTTTTTGATTTTTTGCACCGAACCCCAACATAATTGTCGAGGTAATAACCCCCGGTAGGGCCATAAGGGGTAAAACATTGCTCAGCTTGGCTTATGCCGAGTGAAGAATAAATCTGGCCAGGTAACAACGATCGGGTAAGAAGGTCATGTACGGCCGACATGAGAATTATGTCGGCCCGTATAAGACAAGTTTATTTATAGTGCAGGAAGCAACGAGCCGAGTCTCACGAGGGAAGGCCGAGTCAGAGAGGACGCGTGGTAGATTTCTGAGTGAGGTTCAAGAGGGACCATGGTAAAGCATGGTCAAAAGAGAAGGACGGCGCCGGGTGACACAAAAGGAGCCGGGTGACGCCTAAAGCAAGGGCTGACGTACAAAGACGCTATATGATGCCAAAAGAGCTGGAGGATACGTACGAGAGGATCGTTAGCTGTATAGCTTTGTGGACTAGGTCAAGGGGCTCTGCGCTAGCCCATGACCCGACCCGCACAGTAAGGGCCGAGATCCAAACAGTAACCCTAGAACCCAAAGGGATGTAACCTAGCTGCCAGCGCCTATATAAGGAGGGGCATATCTTGGGTTTGAGGAGGTTGGACTAAGTAGGAAACTAGTGCCTTGAGGCTATGCACAACAGCTCTAGGAGCACTTGTAAACTTCTTGGATCAAAAGAAATCTTAAGTGTGGAGAGTTCATCTTGTTCTCCGTGCACGGCAAGACCGTTCACTCCCTCCCCGGTTACCTCAAGCGTCCATTTGACCCCCAACTTAATCCTACCCATGGCATCTGCCGTGACACCACCACGATAGTTGGCGCCCACCATGGGGCAGAAGTAGGCGCTTGCTGGAGTGATCATCCGGACGGGAAACATCATCGCCAAGACCGACGAGCGCGTCTATTCCAGCCTGATCCATAGGTTTGGGGCACTCAACTTCGTCAGCGACAACACAGGCTGCTTCGGGACCAAGCCGTTCCCAAGGGGCAGTCGCTTCATCAAGTTCGGCGAGCACCAGGTCTATGTCACGGTGCGTGTGGAGCGCGCATACCCGGAGCGCATCGTTCTGGCGCCGGATCCACCTGCGGTTCCAGCCGCAGGAAAATGTCATCAACTCGTCTCCGTTGTGGTAATGATGATAGCTCCGAATCCCCCAGCACCTCCAGTAGTCCCTATGGTGAATGAGGATGCTAAAGGAAGAAATCCAGAGGAAACGCCAAGAGCGGCAAGAACTGCAAAGGCACCGCTAGAAAAGCCAGAGAACATATCTAGGAGTAAAAGAGCCAAGGAACTGCAAGAAGCAATAGAAAAGTTAGCAGAGCTAGTAGCGCCAGCAGCTGATCTGGCGCGCGTGTAGTCCGAGTTAGAGGAAGCCAGGATAAAAGTCTTGGAGAAGGCAAAGAAATTAGCGCAGTTACATCAAGATGTGGATATCACCATTTGAGAGCTCAACTCAGTGAATCGAGTCAAGGGCGTAAAGACCCGGCTTGATGCAACAAGGTTGAGAGGTAGAAACCTCAATGGAGAACTAGCGGACTCTACGTCTAAGATAACACCAGAAAACAACAACGAAACATCCATGTGGCTGACATATAATACTGCAGCAGCAAATATGAGGGCTGCAGAGGTAGCAATGGCTGAGTTTCCCCATCTGACAGGTGAAGCAAAGAGAAAACAATAGGAGAAATGACGTCCAGGCGAATGAGAACCAGGAAAACACTAGCCGAGAAAGGCAAGCAGCACAGAGAAATGACAATGGGGGGGCAGAACTTTGCACCTCAACCTAGGCGTGGAACTCACTCGGCAGGAGGAGGAAATCCAGCTCCAAATCATCCGCCAGATCAACCCGGAAAGAGACAGCAAAGTGCGGGAAAAGCAGTGCAGCAACCTGCAGACCCGAACGCCAACAGATACAATGATGGTTACTCGGCAATGGTTAATGACGGGTATGAACTGCTAGATCATGCATACCAAGCAATGGGAGCGAGACTCGGAGGAAGAAATCTTCAGTCGGATGATGCAAGGCTAAATCTCTCGGATAAATATGGCAGAACTGATTAAATCGCAAGATCCATAGTGTCCACCATGTTTTGGCCCAAGGATCATGAAGGAACCGCCAATGCCAAATTTTTAGCTGGCCAGAGGAACAAAGACCTACGATGGAAGCACAAAGCTGGAAGACTGGCTCATATATTATGGAACTACAGTAAAAATCATGCAGGGAAATCTGAGATGGGTAGTGCGGTATGTACCACAAATTCTAGAAGGACCAGCGAGGGTGTGGCTGGATAATTTGCCACTCGGAAGCATCAACAGCTGGATCGATTTTTAGGATGCTTTTGTGAGCAATTTCACAAGCACCTACAAAAGGCCGAATCACCCACAACAACTAGCTATGTGCAAGCAAAGGCCGAATGAAACTGACAGGGAATTCCTCACGAGGTGGTGCACAATGCGCAACTCTTGTGAAGGGGTAATAGATTCTCAGGCCATTGCATGGTTTGCACAAGGGTTCATGCATGGAAGTGTACCGTGGCAAATGTTACAGAGAGATATGCCGGCAAGCTTGGCAGACACAATAAGAATCACAAACTCTTACGCGTTAGGAGATCCGACTCAGCCTCTGCTTATGTCGGTAGAGGGGATGACTGAGACTCAGATCTACGACGCAGCCGGGTCGCAAAGGCGCCAGGAAAGGGCCGAGTATAGAAGTAAAAGAAGGGATGAGAGACCAGATTACATATATGGTTCGACTCAATTTGCAGATGTGAGTCAGGATCATCCAGACGCTGGAAGCAACCAACATCAAAGGACAAATGGGCAATAGCAATGGATTCCAAAGAATGATGGCAAAAATCCATATGAACAAAGAAAGCTGTACCAAGACAGGCAGAAATATACTTATGAGATGATGTTGGATCAGCCGTTTAAGTTCCACACACTAAGTCCGAGTAAGCCAGCAAATCACACAACAAGACAATGCACTTGGTTCCAGAAAGGAGACAGAGTGGATTCGCCGACTCAGCAGTTACCACCACCTTCCCCACCACCGCTCACAGGAGGAAATGCTCAAACTATGGGAGATGAGAATGGATATGAGAACAGGCAGCCGAGATATCATAACCAAGAGAGAAGAGAGGCTGTGCATCAAGTGCATAACCCAAGAGGTGATGACGCTCATGTCGGCCATGGCACTAGAAATGAGTACAAAGAGCATCACCAGAGCTATGTTGTATTTGTCACAGAGCAAAATGACAAAAAGAGTCAATAGATATGGATGATGGAAGTGAATGCCATAATGCCGACAATTCCAAAGTACATGCATTGGTATGAACATGAGATAACTTGGAGCATAAAGGATCACCCCAAGATCATGCCAACACCAGGAGGTTATGCTCTTGTCTTGGATCCAACGTTCATGGGCCTAGATATCAATGTGAAATTCTCCAAGGTACTAATAGACGATGGTAGTAGCATCAATATCATGTACAAGGATACCATGCTCAAGTTAAGCATCACTATGAACATGTTGGAGCCGACTAAGACAACTTTCCATGGTATTGTGCCGGGACTGTCTTGTGAGCCAGTTGGCAAGATCTGGCTTGATGTCTTATTTGGCAACAGATAAAACTGTCGGACTGAATCCATAGAGTTCGAGGTGGTTGACCTGGTCAGCTCATACCATGCCTTGCTCAGCAGGCCGGCTATGGCAAAGTTTATGGCTACTCCTCACATCGCTTACTTAAAGATCAAACTTCCAGGTCCGTGCGGAGTTAGCACAGTTGAGGGAGATTACAAGAGATCTATTACATGCGCCTCAGCCGGATCTTCGCTGGCCGAGTCACTGGTCATAGCACAGAAAAACATCAATTGATGGAAGTGGCAACATTGGCCAAAGCAGCACAAATGTCTATGCCGGCACTCATAATCCACATGTAGTGTATCTTTACAAGATACCAAGGAACAAAGAAGATACAGGTTAACGATGCTTTCCCAGAACGCACAGTTACCATTGGTGCTGGGTTGACTGACAAATAGGAAAGAAAGCTCACCAGTTTCCTCCGTGAGAATCGGGATATCTTTGCATGGTCCACACAGGACTTGCAAGGAGTTCCGAGGGATCTGGCTGAGCACTCTCTTCATGTAAGTCCAAATGCCAAGCCGGTGAAGCAACCCCTCCGCTGCTTCGCCGAAGATAGGAGGAAAGTGATAGCCGCCGAGATAGCCAGGCTCTTGGCTGCCGGGTTTATCATGGAAGTACTGCACCCAGATTGGTTGTCAAATCCAGTCTTGGTCGAGAAGAAAAAAAGATGACCCGAACGTGGTAGTGACGTGGCGCATGTGTATGGACTACACGAACCTCAATAAGGCGTGTCCAAAGGATCCATTTCCCCTGCCATGGATCGATCAAGTCATTGACTCTACTACCGGGTGTGAGTTGTTGTCGTTTATGGATGCATATTCTGGTTTCCACCAGATACCACTGAATCCGGATGATCAAATAAAGACAACTTTTATCACCCCGTATGGGGCTTATTGCTATCGTACAATGCCATTCGGATTGAGAAATGCAGGTGCAACATACCAAAGGTGCATGCAAAAATGCTTGCAAGATCAATTGGACAAAAATGTTCAAGTATACGTCGACGACGTGGTGATAAAAACCAAACAAAGTCATACCCTGATTGAGGACTTGCATCAAATATTCACAAACTTAAGAAGAATACAGATGAAACTTAACCCGGAAAAATGCACATTTGGTGTCCCGGCTGGAAAATTACTCGGATTTATCGTGTCCAGCCGAGGAATTGAGGATAACCCGACAAATACCAGGGCCATCGAATGAATGGAATTGCCAAAAACCCTCAACGATGTCCAGAAGTTTACAGGATGCCTAGCCTCGTTGAGTAGATTTATTAGTCGGCTAGGTGAAAAAGCCTTACCATTATATCAACCGATGAAAAAATCAGACAAATTCACATGGACACAGCAAGATGATAGTGATTTCCATGAACTCAAAAAGATGTTGGCAATAGCACGAATATTAGCGTCACCATTATCCAAAGAGTCAATGCTGCTCTATGTCTCCGCAACCAACAGATTTGCCATTGCAGTGATAGTGGTAGAGCGCGAAGAAGAGGGCAAATCAATCCAAAGACGAGTTTATTACTTGAGCGAAGTGCTCTCTGTGTCAAAGCAAAATTACCCCCACTATCAAAAAATGACATATGGGGTATATATGGTAGCAAAAAAGCTGAAGCATTATTTCCAAGAACATCGATCCGGGTAATATGCAAGGCACCTATCTCGGATATATTAGGCAGAAAAGATGCCAGCGGCCAAGTGAAAAAATGGGCCATAGAGATAGCACCATACACCCCACAGTATGATAGGCGAGATGCAATTAAATCTCAAGCCGTAGCTGATTTCTTCGTGGATTGGATGGAAATGCAATATGAGCCACCATTGCCAGACCCGAATTATTGGAATATGCACTTTGACGGATCCAAGACAAAGATGGGTCTGGGTGCCAGGATAGTGCTCACATCACCAAAGAAGGATCAGCTCAAGTATGTGTTGCAGATCCACTTTTCTGCATCCAATAATGCAGCCGAGTATGAAGCACTTATTCATGGCATAAAAGTGGCCAAGGAAATTGGCATCAAAAGGATCATGTGTTTTGGTGACTTGGATTTGGTCATCTGGCAAGTCTCTAGGCATTAGGATGCATTGGATGCGAATATGACACTGTATCATTTTCATGTGCAACAGATTTTGGGATACTTTGATGGGTGTGAATTTCATCACATACCCAGAGCAGAGAACGATGCATCGGATGTATTATCCAAGTTAGGCTCATCTCGGCAAGCAATTCCACCAGGAGTAGCATTGGACATCTCAGAAAACCATCGATCAAGCTGTCACCAGAATCCGAGTCAATTAGGCTCATCCTGGCAAACCAAGAGTCAGATGATGTGCCATTGGACATTGTCTCAGGGGCAGGTTCGAGTAACTCGGGGACTGTTCCACTCACCTCAGGGGTTGCTGAATCACACTCGGGGACTCCTCAGGTTATGTCGGCAAAACATATGTCGGCTGAGCCAATGGAAATTGATAGAGAAATAGACCCGGCACCTGTGATTCCAGCCTGGGCACAACCAATATTTAACTACTTGAGAGATGGATCATTGCCTGATGAGGAGATATTAGCAAGACAAACAGAAAGAAGAGCAAAAGCATATACAATAATCAACAAGGAGCTGTACAAAAGGAGTGTGACGAGTGTACTGCAGCGTTGCATAAGTCCAGAGAAAGGCCAAGAAATATTATTGGACATTCACCAAGGAGAATGTGGGCACCATGCATCGTTAGGAGCATTGGTATCCAAGGCATTCTGACATGGATTCTACTAGACAAGTGCACTGGCTGAGGCACAGGAGCTAGTAAGAAAATGCAATAGTTGCCAGCGCTACGTGTCAAAGTCACACTTGCCATCGTCCGAGTTGAAAACTATACCAATCACTTGGCCATTCGCAGCATGGTGCCTGGATATGGTAGGACCATTCAAGCCAGTGAGGGGCGGCATGACTCACATACTAGTAATGGTTGACAAGTTCACCAAATGGATAGAAGTGAAGCCTATCAAGAAATTGGATGGAAAAATAGCTGTCACATTATGAAAAGATATAATCTTGAGATATGGTTACCCGCATAGTGTGATCACAGATAATGGCACAAACTTTGCCGAAGGAGCTTTCGATCGCTTCTGTGGAAAAAACCGAATAAGACTTGATGTAGCATTAGTCGCTCATCCAGAATCAAATGGACAAGTTGAACGAGCTAATGGCTTAGTTCTATCGGGCATAAAACCCCGCCTAATGGAACCACTCCAGAGATCACCTGGTTGCTGGATCAAGGAACTACCCTCAGTACTGTGGAGTTTAAGGACAACTCCAAATCGATCAACAGGATATACGCCGTTCTTCTTTGTGTATGGGGCAGAAGCAGTTCTGCCTGTCGACATAGAATATGACTCGCCAAGAGTAAGGCAATACTCGTAAGCCGAGGTAAAAGAGGCCCGAGAAGATGGAATTGACTTACTCGAAGAAGCAAGAGAATTGGCATTGTCCAGATCCGCCATATACCAACAAAATCTATGACGCTATCATCGCCGGAAGGTCTAGACTCGTGTTTTCCAAGAAGGGGATATGGTGCTCAGGCTAGTGCAACGCATAGCTCGAATGCATAAGCTATCACCCCCATGGGAAGGACCATTCATTGTAAGCAAAGCATTGCACAATGATTCATATTATCTAATAGATGCTCGTGAAGCACAAAAGACAAAGCGGACAGATCAGGTGATGAGACCAAAAGGCCATGGAATGTGGTATTTCTCCGTCCTTTCTACACTTAGGAGAAGAAGTGTATGTATCTCTCAAACTCTCATATGTCGGATACTCATGCCGGCTATGTAATGATAATAAAATGGTATGACTCGAAAAACTGACTCGGGGACTGCCCCTTATGCTTATCCTTGAAAATTCTATGTCGGCTGGCGTTGACACTTAAGACTTATCTCAGAACAAGTAGCGTTTACTCGAATAGAATCAACTCTTCGACTGTGTTGTTGTCCAAAAACACGGCTTCATGGCAAGCAAGAGGAAAAGATCAACGACGAGTAAACATGAACACCGGATAAGTAAAGGGAGAAACGCGAGTCGGCTCTGTGTATGCCTTTAACTAACCCATTGCAGGATGTATTAGTTTATATGTCGAATGATCCTAGGTCAAGTGGTCTAGTTTCATATCCGCTAACACAATCCTTAGAACTTTGAGACTCTAATGTCAAACCCAAAAAAGGTAGACAAGAGCCAAATTCAAGGAAAAGGGGGAACGACAAAATGAAACTCGAGGACTTGCCCCTGGATGATTGGCATTCAGAGCAAATTAAAAGTTTAAGCCTTATCAAAAGGCGCATACCCAAAATAAGTGCACTGTATATTACATCTGCACCCGGCATACCGGGATCTCATCAAAGTTAAGTGTTTTTCATAACCAGCTTAGGAAACAGCTGGACTCGGAGGAGTGTCCTTGGGGCTGGAGCTGGGAGCATCGTCTGGGGCGTCTGCTGAGTCAGGTGCATCGGTGGCCGAGTCTGTAGGACCGTCTAACTCGGTGGCCTTGCTGTCAGCACCTTCATCGGCGATAGTCTCGGCAAGATGCTCACCAAGGTCGAGGAAGCTGGGCCCATCGCACCAAGCGTGCACCAGAGCATACTTGACCATGGCATAAGCTCGCTCCCGACGCTTCTTGATGAGCTCAGGATCATGGATCCACTTACCTTCAGCCCCCATGCGCTCGAGAACATCAAGGTTGATGTCCTCGTAACATGAGAGCACAAAGGCAAGGGCCGTGTCCGCTGAAGCTCGACCGGCAGACTCACGCCATTGATCAAGCCTGTCTTTAGTAAGAAGCAGCTTGACAGCCAAGGGCTTGATAAGCACGGGCACATCCTCATCCGGCCAGAGCATCCTGAATGCATGGATTTCCGACTTAAGCAAGTCAACACCACATGACTTCAGAGTGGTTGCACGCTCTGACAACGCCGCCAGGTTCTCATCAATGGTGATCTCGCCATCAACAGGAGCTCCAGACTCGGCTCGAACCCTCTTCATGGCCCTTATCGCGAATATCTCAGCCTCGGGGAAGTTCTCTACAAACACGGAAGAACATTAGCAAATGACGGGAAAGAGGCAAGAAACACGGATAGAAGTACGGCGAAAAGGGTAAGAACTCACTACCGAGAAAAGAGTTGATGGCGCCAAGCTTGCTTTTCCAAATCTTACCCTTGGCCTGAAGAGCGTCTAGGTCCTGGTGCGCCGACTGAATGGCCAGCTTGGCCTCTTTGAGCAGCTGATTGGTTTTCTCGGCACTGGCAGTATGCTGGCCATCCTTCTCGGCAAGCTCCTCCCGCAAGCCCTTCACCTCAGACTGGTGCCTCTGCTCCATATCCGCCATCTGCTTCTTCAGTCGATTCACCTCGTCTTGCTCCTTTTGGAGCTCGATCCGGTGCTTCTCTGCTTATTCAGAGCATGCGACTCGTCAGTAACAGCAAGCTATCTCAGATCCGTCGAGATAAAAATGAAAAAGGAATAAGCATAAATGCAGGGCGTTGACAGAATTTCTAAGATCTTACTTTCAGCATCGTTGATCTGTAAGTGCGAAGCATCGACGGTGGTTTGGGCAGAAGCTGTGGAAAAACAACGCGAAAAATTCAAGGAGATGAATCAAGAAGGCTCTACCGAATAAAGGCAAGACGAGTAAGGAAAAGTACCTTGGCCCTAAGCCTCATCTTTGAGATCTTGGTGAGCAACCTCAAGTTTTCTATACTCCAAGAGTAGTGCCTGATGCACCTTGGTCCGCTCGTTGTGTGTAAGCTACACAAAAAAGAGATAGTCAGAAGGTGTGCGATCAAGCTTACAACCGAATAACAGTTGGGTTCTAACTTAGAGCTTACAACCGAATAACAGTTGGGTTCTAACTTAGAGCTTACAGCCGACTAAGCTCCTTACTTGGAAGTAACCTTGGGGACTAGGGATCATGTATAATAAAAAGATACTCAATATGCAAAAGAGTAAGAAAGTTACGTACCTCGTTCACCTCATCTGCTTTGGACATCAAGGCAATGGCTTGCTGAGTCATGTCCGAGACAGCCTTGGGCCCAGCTTCATCTTTTTGCCAGCGCTGGAGCTCACCTCTTGCTCGCTAGCCGCGTTCCAGACAACGGCGTAACACTTCGTGGAACCAATGTCATGCCCGCTGAGCGTCCGAGTCAGGACTTTCCCTCTCTTTAGGGTAGTTCCCACCCCAGCACGGGTAGTAGCAGCGCTGGTGCGCAAGGCACCAACCCTGGAAGAACTGCCAGATCCATCAGCTACAAACTCGCCCAACTGACCCGCCGGAGCGGGTGCCGTTGTTGATGGTGTGGGCCGAATCTGTGGAGCAGTGCCTGGAGCGTGGACCAGAGTCAGTTTCTTGGTCACTGATGTCTTGCTGGTTGCAGGGAGAGCATGGCCTTGGGCAGCAGGCCCAGTCTGATTTTTGGCCAAAAAAGCAGGAGGATCAGGTCTAGAACTGGATGGAGAAGATACAGGAGCCGAATGAGTAGGCTCAGCAGCAGAAGAAGGGGCTACAACTAGGTCAACGGGTACACTAGAAATAGGGGTGCTAATCACAAGGGTTTTCTCGGCGCCGATATTGCTGGCGCCGGGATCAAGGGTCTGTTTTGACAAAACAACTGGAGAGCTAGGCCGGGTCTCCTCCGAAGGGTGCACCACCGGGTCGGCCTCACTCTGAGACGCGCGAGACTCAGTAGTGGGGGCAGCGACCCGGGCGGGGCTCTGCACAGCAGTGTCGGCACGAGGAGGAGCAGCAGGCCTTAATGGCGAAGAAGCCATGCTAGGTGCAGATTGGCTTGCAGACATAGCCGCCGCGTTGAAAATAAGAAGAGAGGCCTATAAGAAAACAATCACAGAACATGAAAGAAAAATGGAGGGTAACGAGCATAAAAACTTACCCGGAGACGGTCGGGTAGCGCGGGATGCGACGAGTGATCCGGCGCCCCGCGGCCTTGCAGGTCTGGGATAATGCGGCAACAGGAGGAGAAGTAGGATCAACTCGACGTTTCTTTCAAGGTTGAGTGCTGGAGGATGCCCCGCATCGCTTACTCGACTTGGCGGCAGGGATCTTGTCGACTCCACCCACAGCGAGAGGGGGAACCTCGTGTACATGGACAACTGCATAAGTAAATGACGAGCTCATTTGAATAAGTCAGAAAGTTAAGGTCAAAATACAAGTACCTCCATAACTTCATAGTCATCATCATCGTCAGACCAATCTCGTAAGGGGTTTCGAGTAAATGTCTTACCAGGAGTGGAGGCAGCAGCATGCGGGATTGGCATGAAGCACTCCAAGTCGAACTCAACTTCATCAGAGTCGGCGCGATCCACATAATATCCCCCAGGAGGGACAGTAATGTTGTCAACCTGGTGAACGAGATTCTACGGAAGACAAACAAAATACAATCAATCAATAAACAAACAGAACAGCAAGTGAACAAAAGAAGAGCTATATTGGCTTGAATATGACTCGGACGCTTACCCAGAGGACAGGCCTATCTCGGATGAAAAGGGGGCAGCTCTAGGCCCAGTTTTCCACCAAGGTCAGCTTGAAAATTGAGATGACTCGGTGGGCAACAGAGTCATTGGTGAGCTCCAAGGTGGAGTGTAACTACCTCGGTGAATTACGCTCCTAGCTACAAGCCTGGATGAACGGTAGTGGTTGAAATAGTACGGTGGGGCCCCAAAAGCCACTCACGGGTAGACCTTTCGGCCGTCCCAACCACTACCATCTCAACGGGACCTGTACGGGCGGCGTAATCGGCAGGCGAAGGGATCAAATACATACACAAATGAGTATGTATGCAAGCCACCATACAAGAGTACATCAGAGCCATACCATCTAAAAAGAAAGGAAATATAGCAACGCCATACGGCAAGATTCAAATGACCTAGATAGATATAATATGTTAGGATAATTCCTCATACATCACACATCAGAGCATCAAGCGGAAGCGGAAAAACAAAGTCCGAGTACGGATAAGAAGAAAATCGGCATAAGATGCCATAGAAGTAAGGACATCCCGCCCACAGATTCCACGGATCCCCGTTCCCGGAATCTCTACACCGAACGATCGTTGCCCACATCATCAGCCTCTTCCACCCAGTATCCGTCCTGCGAGGGTACCTATTCATCTGAACCAATAATTTATCGTGTGAGACCCTAAGGGTACTCAGCAAGTCTTAATGCCTCTAAAGGGGACATAACCTGGGGTGACGCAATTGCAGCGAAAGATAAACCCTAGCAGTTCTACAAATAACCGCTAACCATCCACCTAACCAATGATAGACGGATGTCCGTGAATTAATGACAACAGTTATAACAGTAATTTCATCAGATCCATCCTCCTCCTCGCTTACCAACGAGGAAGCGGACGAACAACCCCCCATCCGTTGGCAATTTTATTAACCATTCCATGAGTGTTGCTCTATTTACTAGTCAAATTACTTAGTCAGATTAAAGCGGTACTTTAGTTATGCTTGTCTATGATCGAGAAACTGCTCCAAGTCGCCATAATCATGACACGGCTTTCAGAAAGTTTTACCCGGCCGGGGTGCACCAATAGCAACACACGCTCGATCAACCTCGGAAAAACCAAATCAAAACCCAACGAGGCCTTCACGACAAAGCAATCACAAGATTCAGAAATATTTCAGGGGGCCACCCCATTGAGTAGACGCAACGAAGTAAGCAAGCTCCGAGACGGACTCAAGGTTTGGGTAGACGGCTGTGAATGACTGGGAACCCAAACGGGCTTGTCGACACCGCGAATCGTGTCCCGATCCTAAACAAGACAAAGCTATCCGTCGCACAATTGTAAATCTGAGTAGCATGGCATAAGTACAGGATAGTAAATAAAACCTCAAACTAGTTTGTGGCCCCAAGAAATAAGAATGAATCAAGCTCGCTCGGGGGTCCCATATACCTCCGGATGTGGATAGCGAAATAATCTCGGAACAGGAATCAAGTACTCGGGGTCTTACGGGACACAAGTGAGCAGGAAAAACCAAATAGCAGATGTTGCTCACCGGTGCCACTTTCATTAGTTCTCCCATTACTACTCAGATTAAGTTGTTTAGGTACCTCATTATCCATCAGACTCTCACATACCCTACACATGCTGTTCTACGACTCGCATGGCTCAAACAACTCCTGTAGTAATGGCTCATGGGATGGAGGAACAAGCTTGGTGGGGTTTAAAGTAAAGGCTATGCAATACTTGGGATTCATTTTAATGCAATCGCGACTCAATGATGCAAGAATAAGATAGAGGCAATAGGTACTGTATGTATGCAAGCATGTGGAAGTGCTTGCCTGGCAACTCAGTTGAAGCGAGAGACGGATCTGGGTAGTGCTCCTGGTTCTCTTGATATATCCCCTGCTCAGCGTCTATTCGAAAAAAGAACCAAACAAGCAAGGACAACATAAATAGAGTGCACAAGCATAGGAATAAAATGCGACAAGCAAACAATCATGCCATGATGAATGATGCACAAGTTGCATGGCAATAAAGTAGCATGGCATGGGTGAGGTGTGGAAGACAAGAAATAACATTTTAATGGGGCTCTGGATCACATTTGTTGTCATATTAGTTGCTATACACTATATTTTTATATGATGCATGCTGCAATTGAAGTCATGGATAGCATAAACAGAAAGGTCTCGTCGAGCTGATCATTTTAGACATATCATTTGTTAAATTCGGAGTTATCAATCAAAAGTTATTAATTATTTAAGTTCCAGTGGCAGTTGTTGTAATTTAACTCAACTTGGAATTTAAAATGTTCAAAAGGTAATTTGAATAGCATATTTGAAATCCTCACATTTTTCTGGTTCAGAAACATATAACATTTGCATTATTTGGATTTATAAATGAAAAGTTATTTAAAACTGAATTGAAATTTGAATTTGAATTAAATTTAAATAGTTTTGAATTTAAACAGAATCTGAAAAACGTTTTAACACCCAGGCCAACCTAGCCCTAGTCACAGACATGTGGGGCCAGGCACACACGGACCCACATGCCAGCGGCTGAGAGGGAGGGGGACCGCGGGTTGAATAAACAAAACTAGGGGACCCTTTTTATAAAAAGCACACAGAGACTGACAGTGGGGTGTAGGGGAAGCGCGGGTTGAGGAAAAAGGAATGCCAGGGGGTTATCTGCGAAAAGCACACGCCACTGTGGATCTTCTCTGTCGCCTGACGAACTGAAACAACACCGCACGACAGAGAAAAACAGGGCGCGTCGGACTCGATCCCGCGACCACGGGCGCGCCAATGGGCGGCTACCGCGTTGGCTGCGTGGTTGTTGACAGAGGAGGGGCGCGTGCTAGATAGGGTCTGCCTTGAAGCGAGACGACGTTGTTGACCACGCCCGTGCACCGAGGGCGCTTTAAACGAACGCCAGCGCGCGACGACGGGCGGCAAAGATGTCCGGGAGCTGGGCTTACCGCGGTGGTGTTGGTGGCGTTGGATCGGTTCGTGAGCAATGGATCGACGACGGGCGCCGGGCGTAGCTAGGGTTTCACGGCCAGCAGCTGGTTCCGGCGGCTCCGGTCCTCCTCCTCCTCGACGAGAACAGGCGTCTGGGGTCCTTCTCGAGCTCCCGTGACACTCCACGGACGCGCGGCTCGCCAGGAACAACGGGACGTGGAGGGGGCCGACGGTGGGTGGCTCAGGGGGTAGCCGGAGGCGGTGGAGAAAGAGGGAGAGAGGGGAGGCTACGGGATGGATCTGGGGAGAGGCCAGAGGGGTGTGGGGTGGATAAGAACGAGGGGGTGAGGTGGGGGCTTGCGTGGGGGAGGGGCAGGTCGGCTCGGCCACCTTTCTCTCCTCACGTGCAGGGGGCGAGCAGCACAGGGGGAGGGGGGGGGCTGCCAGGGGGGGTAGGGTAAGGGGAGCTCGGGGTGGGACCAGGTCGAGCAGGAGGTGGGTCGGGTTGGTAGGAGCTTGTGGCCGAGAGAGGAGGAGAGAGCTAGAGGGTCGAGCTAGGGTTAGATAGGAGGGTAGAATGGGTGGGGCGGCACGCTAGAGGGAAGGGGAGTCCGAGAGAGAGGGGGCACTTAGGGTGTGGTAGGTTTAGGTGAGCGAGGGAGGGACAAGTTAGCTAGGGTTTAGTTAGTTTAGGTGTAGCTTAGAGTTTAGCCAAGATGGGATATGGGATATGGGGTAGGTGTTAGAGAGAACTAGGATGGAGGATTAGAGAGAGGGGGGGTGGATTAGGGTTTTGGTCTAGAGAGGTGGAAGGTTAGATGCTAGGGTTCTTTTGACAAGATCCAACCATGCACCAAACAACCCCATCAAGATCAAGACTAGAAAAAGAGGGAAAAGGTGATGATGGCAAGGATGGTTAGGGGGATGGGGTTTAGGCATGATCAAACAAGTCCAAACCCAAGGGGTGGAGAGAGATTGAAAACCAATAAAATCAAATGCCAAGCTAAAGGAATACTTGCATGGGCCATGCATAATTAATTGTTACCATATTTATCTTTGTGAAAACAAGATTAATTACATGGAACTTTCTTATGCATTCCCAAGTGTGGAATAAGGCCCAAGCAAAAGAAATTAGAAAGGATTCCAAGTGGAGTATGAGGAGATGATCACATTGGATTATATTTAGGACTTGCTAGTGTGTATGTGCCACTAGATATTTAATAAGCCCACAAAATATCCCCACATGATGATAACCCCAAAAACACACATATGGAAACTAGGGAGAAAGGGTCCCACTCACAAGGCATGCAAAGGTGGCCATGTGGCTCTCATGTATCAATAATGTGAAAACAAAATGATGCCAAGATGAGAACATGTGGAAAAGAATTGGATCCATCCCAACCCACATGAGCTAGAAGTAAAACCCATAAATGCCAAGCTCATATTCAGTTGGATGGTGGAATTATAAGGTGGTGAAAGAAAGGTGGTGGAGTTATTAAGAGATATGCCCCCAAATCAACTTGGGCATTTAACAATTTATCAAGAACCAAATACAATATCAAGAGGCAACTATAATTAATAATGCACATGAGATAAGAACCAAACAAGAAGGGGTTTTATATGATGCTCAAATGCAAGGTGGCATGATGACATGAGCATGATATGATGATGATGCAACAATTATATGTAGGAAGTGGCCCTTTTATTACTAGAACAAGTAGCATTACAGGTGTTAGACAACTGGGATGCTACATGGAGTGCCGGGTAGGATCTCGCGGGCCGCTCATGAAGCACATCTTGTGGCTTCTGGCCTGGATGGGGCTGACTCGGCGTGCGATAAAATTACACATGAGATCCCCCTCGATTAAGTGGAACTTATCATCCGGCGAGAGCAACCTCTCGAGGATCCCATGAGCCCCATTCACCGCGACATTCTTGTCGCGCGGGTCAAGATTCCATAACTCCTTGCTAGGAACCTCTTCCTTGAAGGGGGGAAGCCGGATATAATCGTTGGACCCGCTATTCTTGACATAGAAGAAAGTTCTATGTCATTTCTTACAAGAATCTATGTCGGTGACTCGAGGAAAGATTGACTCTTTCCTGGGCGTGATACTAGCGGCACCAGACTTAGTGGGCCTTTTCTCGCCGTGGGGAATGCCGGGATCAGGAAAAAGTTGTATCCGGAAGTTAAAATACTTGGCCCAAATAATAACGGTGGGCCAAAGTCCGAGGTAACCCTCACATGCATAAATGAAGCAATATAGGGAGTCAATTGCATTGGCAGGAAGATGGTGAGTTTGCAGATGGAAGGTGGAGAGGAAAGAAACAAAGAAGTTGCTAACAGACAAAGTGAAACCCCGCTCAAAGTGTGAGAGGAAAACTACCCTATCATTAGCCTCGGGTTTGGGAACAATCTCACCAGAGGGGAGGCGACTATCAACCTCGAGCGAGATGCACCTGGTGGAGCGTAGCCACTCGAGTTCCTCCGCAGAGACCTCCTAGCCGCAGCGCTTGCCGGCAGCGACCTCGTGCTCCTCTACCTCCTCACCGGTGTCACGAGCGTTTGTGACGTTGATTGGTTCTGTCTCTTCCGCTGTTGGAAGAGGCTTGGAGGTGCGAGGACCCGTCGCAGAATTGAAGGGGTAAGAAGGGAATCACAGGAGAGAAGCAACGGAGAAGAATAACCGCAAGGAGGCAGTTAGGATTTGGGGGGCGCAAGGAAGAAGATGGCAAGGGGGAAACTGAACGGGTGAAGGAATTTAAGTTCCCCTCACCCCTACTTGAGGGAGTAAAAACCCCAAGCGTGGGATCCTCCTGCGCCGTGCGGCCAGTGTGTGGCCGTGCATACGACTGAGTGAGCGTGTCAGCGAACGCCACGTGTAGGCAATACACGGAAAATCCTGGGCCATGTCACGATGCACAAGACACGAGGCGCTGAGCGATGGGACTGCCACAATGACGGGGAGTTACTGCGTCACCGTCACTATGCGGTCAGGATTTGGGACAAAATTTGAGGCAACTCATCATGATTACGAGCTGTCAGTGACTAAGGCAAGCCAAAAATGACTCGGCAGTGTCGAAAGTGACTCAGCACGAGGAAAAAATGAACCAGAAAGTCAAAGATAAGACTCGAAAGGAGCAAGTTAGACTCAGCAAAGATCGAGATTACGCCAAACGGTGCGCCCTAAGCAGTAAATGCAGAGAGAAAAAGAAGTTCCAAGCACATTAAAGGAACCTGGAGACGCCTAACAACAAGAACTGCTAGGCGTCACCAGCTTCGGGGACTAATGTCGGGGGAATAACCCCCGGTAGGGTCATAAGGGGTAAAACATTGCCCAACTTGGCTTATGCCGAGTGAAGAATAAATCTGGCCAGGTAACAATGGCTAGGTAAGAAGGTCATGTATAGCCGACATGAGAATTATGTCGTCCCGTATAAGACAAGTTTGTTTACCTTGCAGGAAGCAACGAGCCGAGTCTCACGAGGGAAGGCCGAGTCAGAGAGGACGCGTGGCAGCTTTCCTAGTGAGGTTCAGGAGGGACCATGGTAAAGCATGGTCAAAAGAGAAGGGCGACACCGGTTGACACAAAAGGAGTCGGGTGACGCCTAAAGCAAGGGCTGACGTACAAAGACGTTGTATGACACCCAAAGAGCTGGAGGATATGTACGAGAGGATCATTAGCTGTATAGCTTTGTGGACTGGGTCAAGGGGCTCAAGGCTAGCCCATGACACGGCCCGCACAGTAAGGGCCAAGATTCAAACAGTAACCCTAGAACCCAAAGGGGTGTAACCTAGCTGCCAACACCTATATAAGGAGGGACATAGCTAGGGTTTGACGAGGTTGGACCAAGTAGGAAACTAGTGCCCCGAGGCTATGCACAAACAGCTCTAGGAGCACTTGTAAACTTCTTGGATCAATAGAAATCTTAAGTGTGGAGAGGTCATCTTGTTCTTCGTGCACGGCAAGAACGTGCACTCCCTCCCCGGTTATCTCAAGAGCCCATTCGGCCCCCAAATTAAGCCTACCCATGGCATCTGCCGTGACACAACCACGAAAATAATGATGCGAGGTTGTTGCCAGGTTCCCTAAGAACCAGAGTGTAGCAGGAGGATCGCCGATAAGGATGGGGAGTGACTGGCTTAAGTAATCCCACGTAATAGTTGAACTGTGTCATCAATATGGTTGTTCCCTATGATACTGCTTAAGTACCATACTGTAACTATCGATCTAATGTGGCTAGTACTACTAATTTATGTTTCCTATCGTTTATTTGTTGTTCTTGTTGCTCTTGCTTTTACTTGTTGGATCTCAAGCCTCCTGAGAAGAGTTTACTACAATGGATTCATGCAAGAAAACCAAACACACATCCATGCGAGAAGTCTTAGGCTAGGCATGTCTATGCAGGCCACCAAATAGTTGCACCCTCTATCTGTCGAGGGCCAATAAAATGTCCACCCAGACAACCAAACAAAGTTCAGATCATGATCCAAATGGCGTTTCCACATGGCCATACCCCAGGGCCTGCCTCGGGGAGAACAAATCCCAGATAACTAATCTCTCCCATAGTAGCATATACCACTAGAAATTCTTATTTTTTTTTAAAAAGAGCATATATTGATATCGCGAAAATGCCAATTACACCTAGCCTTTGCAACAACGCATTGCCCTAACGTCCTTACAGATGCGCATGACCCAAAAAAGGAGAATTATAATAAAAAAAGTCCCGTTATAGTAGTAGTAGTAGTAACACCACCAAGACAACACCAGAATTCCATCTCCTTAAAAGTGACGCCTCCAAGAAGGAAACAATGTACAAGTGTCGTTATCACCCGATTAGAGATCTTAGGATTTTGTAACATCCCAGGATTAGCACCTAGAAATAGACAGGACACATGTTTGTCCATTGCATTCATGCATAAGAAAATCCGGGGAATTTTCACACAAAACTAAAAGAGCTATAGAGGGCTCGAGATCTCTATTGTTATGATCGAAAGGTCAGGGCTAGTGCTCTGGATTTTGCCATGACTTTGGTTGAATCCTTTTGCATTAGGGTGGAAGCAATTCGAATTTGAAGATTAAAATCATATATTTGAATTCAAGAGAAATTTAAAATTAAATTATAAATGAATCACAATAACAAATTCAAATTGAGTTTTTATTTACAAATAAGATATAAATGTTTAGTATATTTCAATCCCAAAGGGAAGGAAATTTAATTTTATAATAGTACTACATTGTCGTTACAAAGGTTTACATGCAAATATAATATTCCAACAAATAAATAATATACAAGAATGAAGTTTTACAAATATAAAAGATTTACAACAATTTTTAGATTGTACAAACTAATAGAGCAATCAAATAAGATTACAACATAAATTATTTAATAATACAAGTAATTGTATTTTCAAAGAATACATTGTACCAAATATTAGAAGTTACAGATACAAATGGAGCACACTAAAAAAAGAAAAATAAAGAATTCAATAAATATTATTGAATAAGTAAATACTTAGGAGAAATATAATAGAAATTCTTGAATAAAGTAATATGATTTTATAATAACTACATAATAAAAAAGTAAATAAAAGAATATATGAATACTTTATTACATTAATACAAGTGTTACAAAAGAATTACATTTATACAAATAGAAGAGAATATTACAATAAGAATAATATGAGATAAAGAAACTTGAAATTGAAATACAATGGTAAATGAATTATAACAATATATAAGAATGTAATTCATTTTTATAAATAAGATATAAATATTACAGGATTTAAGTTATAGAAAGGAAGAAAATTTGAACTCTATTAAGGGTACAATATTTTACAATCTACAAAAGAAAAAGGAAATTACATGAATAAGAAAAAGAATCCTAAAAACTAATCCTCCTCATTTTCTTCATTTCTTGTATCTTCATTATGTTTGTCTCTGCAAAAGAAACAGACAAACAAGATAAATAATAAACAAGGGGTTAGTGTATTAACTTACTCTCAGATTTAGCATACTGATGATATGCTTAAGCTCATCATAGAGTGTTTAGAAATGGAACAAGTGTAGGATCTGTTCTTTTTATACCAAATGACCTCAGCACAGTATCATTGGCCTGGGGAAATTTTCACCATTTTTAGTACCAAGAAATAGTCTGAATAGGATAATACCCAAATAAGCCGAAGTGATCCATGGGAACAAGTTTCAACAGGTTGAAACTTGCACCACATCAGTCCCACTTGACAGCATCACTGTCATAGCATTCAATTGATGTGTTGTCAACACAGCAGGGAGTGTACCAGATACAAAGAAGGAAGAAATCAGCCGTAGCTAGGAAGAAGACACACACACATATTATTTCATTCTCCTCACTAGACAACCAGATCATACCATTTCTCCCCACCATCAACTCATCACCTATTCTTGCTAGCTACCACCAGGAACCACAATCCACACTACATAACTAACACCATGTGTTGGTGAAATCATACGAAACGGATCAAGAAGGAGAAGGATAGGAGGAGGAAAACATCTGCAGTAGATCAAGGCCACAATACTATCTACTACAACAGTTGGATTCTGGAGTCAATCCCAGATACCAGGAAGAACAGATTTATCAAGTGGAGGAAGTAAATCAAGATCCATAAACATATGACACTGAAGGACAAGCATCAGGTTGACCACCCATATCATCAATAATATCTGTTCTTACCAGTTCCATTAGAAAAGATTTTGGGAGTGTTGAGTTTATTCTCAGATAGGCATAGAGATGCTATGCTTGTCTAATCATTGAACTTCTAGGCATGAGTAGTATCTGTCTATCTTATTTCCAAATTAAATCCCCATCCTTAGCATCATTGGCAACCCAATTGAAATCTCATGGATAACTCATCCCAGCAGTCAACTACCTAGTGAGAGCTACCCCTGTGTACACTCCAAACGGAGGCATCACAGTGGCAGATGCACTGGCAGAAGCCACAGAGTTGACCAAACCAAAAGAACATTCAAACTAGGTATAATAAATACATGTATCATCCATAAGCCATCTCAAATCATTTCTCTAGCTAAACCAGCTAGAGATTATCAAATCATGGACATAGTCCACAAACAAGTAAAGCATCTGGTCTTATCAAGTTTATTCAAGCACAAGTGATATCTATTTTTTTCACAAATACGTGCCTCAGCCTTTGCATCATATGCAGGGGCTATAGCACACTTATACCATTCATACCAAAGCCATATAAGCATACAAATCATCTTTGCACAAACCAGCAAGCATGAAGGATTGCTAGGCACAAATCCAAAATAATTGGAATTGCACCTCAGGCATAATCCCAAACTCACTTCCACCAAATTCTCAATCTAGTCTTTAAACTAGAACATCATCTCTTCATCAAGTTTGATAATAAATCACTTTCTTAGATATTTAAAAATATCCAAGAATCATTCTATATTTTAAAACAAAAGTCACTAAATCAAAGATTGAGGTGCACACTACACACCTTCACATTTCGGTTCAAGGAAGCCCATACTAAAAATAAATATCACATCTCAATGCAAATTACTACAATCTACTTATACATAGCACCCAACCAGTAGCATGAATAGCTCAAGCTCAATATCAAATCCCAAAAGGCCTGTTCCATAATAGCAGTAGCTCAAACAACACTACAAGCCACCAATATTCGAGCACATATGCTAAATCAATTAACCTTATGCATTTCCTCAAGACAGATTCATTGCACAGGAAGCAAAACCAACTAGTACAAGTACACACAGATAGCTCATCTCATAATCAGGAGATAAATAGCATGACCAAAATCATCAAGACATCCTATCACTGAATTCATCACTGAAGCATCATCATCATATACCAGCACTCAACATTATGTGTTGGCTCAAAAGAGACACCACACACCATTGAGCAGAGTCATCGGCTCGATGGCCGGTCACAGGAAAGAACTCATCGAGGGTGCTGAGCACATGTAGCTTAGGTGTGACGAAGCAAAGGCACAACACACCAGCGTGGTTGCGGGAATGAAATCACCGCCATCCCATCGGATGCAGTGCTAACACAGCACCATCACTCCCATACCACACCATCAACCACACCACCACAATAAACAGTCCAATAGAAGCAGATCAAGGTCACTGGGTTGCAGATACACTGCCATCCCACCAAAACCTAGGTTAAAGAGTTGACAACACAAACATACCAAGCATCAACAAATGTTACTAGAATTTCAGGGTTCCCAGTAGGAAGGAGTAGAGAGGGAAGAAGTGATACCTACCCGAGACGAACTCAAGCTCGCCAAAGAGGGGATCGAGTCGGCGAGGGTAGCGACACGGCGGCACGGTGGGCACCGAGGCTCCTACACCGCGTCGAGCCGTCTCACCAGCAGTTGTGGCACGCGGAGAACGTCGCGGCCGAGCAGCAGCACCGCCAGAATCGATAGTTGTTGTGCCAGGGCAGAGCTAGGATTTCAACCGAGTGTGCGTGAGGAGCGCGCAAGCCAAATCGTGGGGGGGGGGGGGGGGAAATAGGAAGAGGTGACGAGGCAGCACCGGCGTGAATCAACGACGGAGGTAGCAGGCGGCGGTCGGAGTTGGTCACCAACCGGCAGCGCGACGATGATGGCGCATCAGGCGCAGTAGAGAGGGGAACGTGAGAGGAGTGAGTCACCGTGTGTGCGTGTCTCTGTGTGTGAGATGAGGATGAGAGGGTGTATTGGGATGAGGTTGGCCCAACTATTTGGGTCGGATTGGACCAGGTCAGTCTATGGGCCAAGTTGGTTCATGAATTTAGCCCAGTATAAAAATAAAATAAAATAATAAAGAAGTAAAATGAAAAATTACCAACAAACCCCTAAGCTTATTTCAGTCCTAGACAAAAATAAAGAAAAATTCTAAAATTATATATAATATCTCCAAATGCTCACAAAAACAATATTTATCTCAGAAAGATATAACATTACTTGTTTAAGTTAAATAAAATGCAAATAAATATTAACATCATTACATCTTATAAAAACAATTCTTAAGTAAGAAATAATCACAATTCTTATAAAATCTTGAGCAATTAGTGTCTTTATACTAATTCCAAACCCATAACTTAAATTCATAATCAAACTTAAGTATAACTTTTAACTTCAAAATATTCTTTTAAAAATGTTATTAAAAACCCTTTTAAATAAACATTGGGTATTACTCATATATATAATATGGTGAATAATCATTATAACTTAACCACTATTAACATAACTTTAAATTCTAACAAATTACTAAGATCATCTAATTATGCTTCCATTACATAAATAAATATTCTTTTCATAATAGAAAAAAAAATTTAATCTAATCATTCACTAAAATATAAAGTGAATAATTCCACACCTTAGTTATACCTATCATAAATCTAAAACTTGGGAATAATTAAAACATATTACATCTTAAGTTTACTTACCCTTTTAAAGTTAACTATAGTCTCAAAGCTTATAAACATCATGTCTAATACACTAATTATGTTTTTATAGTTAACTTTGGTCTATTTCAATTAAGACATAAAGCATCTCAAATCCAAACTAATCAATCAAACACCAAAAGGCATTGACCATGTTCTATTAACAATAAAAATTGATTAAACATTAGAAAGGAAATCTTTTCTTCAAATGTTATTCTTTTTGCCACTCCTAATAACAATCTTATAATATGTTCTTCAACTCTTAACAACTAAATCCCAAGAACTTTTACCATAGTCACCAAATGACAATTAAACATAATCACATTATTTTATACTTTACTTACATATTTTGGATTGTTAACACTTAAGTTCCTTATAAAGGTCATTACTTATAAAGTAAAATTTGAAGATAAACCAACTCTTAAAAGAATCACTTGAATTTACTTCACTCAAAGTACTGGGGATTCAATTTGGGAGTTTTACAAAATGCATAGCATTACTTATGCATAATTGCATATTGCTTCTTTAAACATTAGTCCTTACCGGACCAATGATGTTGTTTTCAGATATTGGATCTTATATTGTCTCGAATACCATGAGTGCATAATATTACAATCACAAAAGGCAAGTTCACACTTGCTCATGTCCTTTGATTATTTTCTGTAAAGTATTTTGCAAATCCAGTGTTGTCATCACCTGCATCTCAAAAAGGTCCGAAAACGCTATTTTCAAAATAATATGATTATAGGTTATTTACCATGAGGTAATAACCTACTATGGAAGTTCCGGTGGTAAAGGAACCTATTATTTAGGACTTAACAACCAATGTCGCCAGTGATTCATGCACCGTATATTACGCGTTAACCATGAGATTTGGAATGGGACGGAGAAATCAGCTGTATCCTTTTCCTCTCGTATGGAGGAAATACGACCTTAACGTGACGTTGTGATTCCTTGTGCGGATCCAACATATGGGTGGGCACCCTTACGCCCCACACTTTTGGTGTCTAGATTATCTATGAATGGTGTTTAGGGGTATAGTCCATTTAAAGGGTACTTGCTCGGGCATCACCAGGTCATAGAGTCTTCGGGAACTCATCAGGGTTTTAGCCTGCCTGAAAGGGGGCTTAAGGGAGGTGAGCCGGCCCGGAAGGATCAGGCCGACATATGAGGTCGTGGAGTGGGCAGTGATTGGCTTGGATCTTAGTATGGGCCTCACACCAAGGAAGTGTGAACGAGCCTATAACTCAGATGTGCAACAAAGCTAAGATCTCTCATGGGAAAAGTAACGCACCTCTGCAGAGTGTAAGAACTGTAACTTGTTACTCCCTGTTCCGGGAAGGAGCTGGGAACACGGCGGGAAAGGAACTCCATGAAAGTTCTGGTAAACCCGTGAAGGCTGACGGACATAGCTTTTTTAGAATAAAAGCAACCTTTGAAGAAATGTTTACGAAAACCTGCATTGCCTACGACCTATGGTCTGTGGCTGTAGATATAGTGCATCAAACACTCCTTTTTAGTGAACTTGCTGAGTACGCTTGTACTCAACGTATCTTGTTAACCCTTGCTAGATTCTGAAGCCATTAAGACGACGTCTACATCAAGTTATGCTCTAGGAATTATCATCGATCAAAAGCTAAAGCTCTTCAATGAAGTCAAGAAAGTCAACATATACATCAACTCAAGTGAAGACGAAGTTACTGATTAGATAGTAATATAATCTCTAGCCATAGAACCTATTTCTGTAGCGTATTGCAATAGAAGCAATGCCAGACAATTAGTTAAAATACTAGTCTTATTAGTATGATAGTTTTTGAGTTGTTTATTTCTGATTCTTCTTTGTAAGAAGTTTATTTCTCTCTCTTTAACCTAGAGTATTCTCTGGATCTTATGTAAAGAGTTGAGTTGTAACCTATAGTCATGCCTTGGACCTGTTGTGTTTCTGTTGTACACTCTGAGGGATGTAATACTAGTGAATGGTGTTTCATTGGTGTCATATCAACGACTATAGTATACTACATCATGCAGTGGTATGCTGGGTCACCGCAGTTGGTATCAGAGCATATTCTTTGACCTTAGGATTGAAAGCCTATTAGTAAGATCTGTAGGTTGGATAGTGACTATAGGAGCCATCTAATCTAAACCAAATATTCTTACGACTTGTGATGAGTATCCACTTGAGGATAACCTTGTCACACCTAAGTCAGATGCTTAAGTCATTCTTTCTTAGGAGTAATTATTTTATCTTTTCTTAGTATAGTGCTATTTAGTGTCTTCTGAAGGAGACATAAACCACCAAGATACTATAGGAAAGTGTAAGACATCATATGGAAGTAGTCTTAATGGTGTAGCCTAACTCTAGAATTCAAGTAGCATAGTGGAATTTTATTGTTAGTTGATAACCAAAGACAACATGATGAATATCATCAGGATAAATGTTGATGTAATGGGTAGTAATCATGTGGGATTCACTTGAGAATTCTACGTGATGAAGTGAAATTATGTTAAGATTTAATAATAGTGTAGTGTGAAACAAAGTCATCATGGTTAGATTAGCTCTTAAATCATGATAAAGAGGCAAAACATAACAAGATCATGGTGAGATTAGCTTCGAAACCCTTGTGAGGGTATTAATATGTCAAGTAATTAGTAAATCATTCTGAAGTAGAAGTAAGAAATAACATGGTAGAACTATGATAGAAGCCATAGGTGTCATAATTCCTGATAAAATTTAGTTTTAGGTGTTCAATAGAATTTTTTTAGTCTTTTTGAAAGATCATATGAGGTTAGTTACTAATAAAGAAAGGTTGGTTATAGTTAATCCTTTCAAAAATGATATAAAAGGTTAGTAGAAACCAGATTGAGACCACTTTGTTTAGGATTATCCTATTGCAATTGAACAATTTGGGTAAATGTTGAGATAAAGAATAGTTTGACCCTATGTGCTAAGTATCACAATGTAAACCTATACGAGGAGGTGTCATATACTACACAACTAAGCCTGAATTCTAGAGATATTATACTCAACTACTATATTCCGGACTTAGAATATTGTGTGTTATATGTACCATATTTGGATTATTTTTTTGGATCTTCTTGATTGACTAGATCTGTACATGAGGTTTGACTTGGTGTGCAAATGCATGTTGCAACATCCAGTTATTACTTGATATTATAGACCTAGATAGGAATGGGAAGTCGTGTAAGGGAGTGACGATTTTTAAAGACCAAGATAAGACTTATATGAAGAATGAAGCAATTATAAGGAGTATCAACACAATTTGAAAGATGGATCAAGTTCAGATCATATCTAGCCATCTATAATATGAAACATTAATGTAGGAAATGTATGGAGCAACAAGAAGTGATGAACTCAATGTTCAATCAAAGTAGGTGATGTTGTTAAGAAGTTAATGAAGTAGTGGTACCTAGTTCATGGAAGTATCATGAAGAAGTACAAAGGAGGAAGCTTTGGAACAAAATGGTATTCAAGCTCTGACAATTCAGAGAGAAAGCCAATAGTACGTCGAAAAACCATAGGGTAATACATATACCCTAGGATGGTTCACAGCTGGTATCTTGTCCGCAGCTGGTATTTGGTTGCCCTAGTTAACCAGATCATCTTGATTGTTGCATAAAGAGCATAAAACTTGGCCTAAGTTAGAGAAGACATAGAGAAGTATAATAATTAAGCGACAATTTTCTAAAACACTTCGCGAAATTAGGCCTTCCAAAGCAATTATGTCCAAACAGTAAGTAAGACAAATAATGTTGGAAGAATCACTTCGGAGATCCACAATGGTGTAGGTATACCATAAATTCTTTCGTGAGACCTTAAATAGGTAGAGTATAAGCCAGACAAAGACCAACATCCCAGTTATAAAGCCAATGATTACTATGTAAGCAGTCCAGAGACCATTAGTAAACCCTAAGGGGGAGAGTAAACAGTAAATGGAAGTACTGTTATCAGAATCCTTGGGTAAAGGTTGGAGAAGAAGTACTAACATATAATAACATTTAGCCTTATTTTGATAAGGTTAAAATAAGACATCATTGTAGAAATACTTTCGGAAGTATGTCTAAAATAGAAGATAAAATTTACCTCAAGATAGTAGGACTCAAACCTTAAGCTAATTAGTAAGTAGAAGTTGAATAAGTACTAAAAGTAACAACAAAAGATTATCTAAATATTTCTAAGGAAAAATCTTGAAGGTGATAAAATATAATAGTCCTAACAAACTAATTCTAAAAGAAACAACTCTTAAGTGATTCTTAAGAGGGAATAAAGCACAACCAATTAGACATGTGTTGAGGAACAAGAAATTACGATGAGTATGGACTAAATGTGTTCAACACCAATCTTCGGAAGGATAACCAGTACTACTCATACCATGATAAATCAAAAATTTAGTCTTTGGACACAACTATTGTGTATAACAATTAAAACTCCGTTTTAGTGAGCCTTCCGAAACCTTACACCATATAGAAAGGAAGTTCAATGATTAAATAAAAGGAGTTAGATTAGGATACCTAATCAGGATAAGGAACTAAAGAAGAGACCCCAAATTAAGGAATTTAAAATATGGACATATCCCTAAAGGAGGATAGTAAAAGGAACTTTGGAGGATTGAAGACTGAAGGAAACATGCCCGAGAGGCAATAATAAAGTGGTTATTATCGTATTCCTTATTTATGATAAATGTTTATTTTACATGCTATAATTGTATTAATATGGAAACGTTAATACATGTGTGTTTAATAAACAAAAGGAAGTTCCTAGTTATGCCTCTCTTATAAACTAGCTCGTTGATTAACAAGATGATTAAAGTTTCCTGATCATGGACATTGGATGTTGTTAATAATGAGGTCACAACATTAGTGTAATGGTGTGATGAACATTCATCCGAAGTATAGCATTACGATCAAAGTCATTGAGTTTATATTGCTATAACAACTTATGAAGTGATCCTAATCCTTAGACCATGATATCATGTCAATCACTAACACCGGAAGAGTTTCTTGATAACATCAAACGTCACACCGTAACAGGGTGATTATAAAGATGGGTTCAGAACTACTAAAGTGTTATGTTGAGGCCCATGGATCGAGAGTGGAATTTATTCATCCTGATGACGGATAGATATGCTCTGGGCCCTCTCGGTGATATCACATTGATTAGCTTGCAAGCAAGTGATTTGATCACTAGAATGTTATATCACGGGAACGAGAAAAGAGTGCATGTCAGTAACAAGATAAAACTAGGTATGGAGATACCGATGATCGAATCTCAGACATGTAATATATCATGAAACAAAGGGATTAAGATACTAGCGTAAAAGGTTCCGACGATCACAAGAAAGTCATCGTTGAATGTGTAGGAGTCAGTATGGGTCTCCAGATCCCGCTTCTGATTATTGATCTGAGAGGGGTCTCGATCATGTCCGCATTATTCACGAACCGTAGGGTGGCACACTTAAGAGACACCGACATCCAATTGGAGCAAAAGTTTCATGCCGAAAGAATGACCAAGCGCAAGAATTTATTTCACTAGAATCAAAACAGTTTTCGTGAAATTGCATAAAGTGGTTATGCATGTGAAATAGAATTCTAGCAAGGTTATTGTGAATGTTTGTCATTAAAGTAATTGACAAAATTCTGAATAAAATAAAAGAGTTTTATTTAATGAGAGTTTGCATTAAATTTGGTGGAAATTTAATGGGAATTTGAGTGGGTTTTTGAGTGGAGAAAATTGAAGAGCCATTTTGTGAGTGGAGTGTCCACCCACATGAATGAGGGAGAGGTGGGGGCACCTGCCCCCTTGGGCTGCCCCCTCCCCTATATAAGGAGCCCCTCCTCTCACTTCTCACTCACACCTCCTCGTGAAGGATCTCTCTCCCCCTCTAGAATTTATTCCCCATGGTCTCGTACTAGCGAGATACATGTTCCCAGTGGCTTTTCGAAAAGAAAGAGTTGTGCTTCCGCTGCATCGCTGGAGCGAGGAGGCGGAGGTTGCTCGGTGCCTCAAACGTGTGTGCGAGCACGGATGCGCTGCTGTTTTGCGGCGCTAGGACTTCCTCTCGATTTTGAGATCAGCAAGAGATCGCATACATCAACCACGAGTTTGGACTCGTTAAGCTTTGTCGGTCTTCAAGGGTATGTTCTCTATGGATATACATCCGCCCGTTGTTTGTAACTAGTAGATAGATCTTGGTACATAGTTGTTCCCATCGTAGGAAATTTTTTGTTTTCTATGCTGCGAACCCTACAAAGACAACAACTAGGAGATTGCCCAGATTTATAAGAATTCAAGGAAAAAGATCTAGATATGGGATACAACAATTATTCCCATTTAAGGTTACCATGAAGTTAAGAAATACAGTAACCAATACAAGACAATTCCTCCTTCCAAAACGTGAGAGTATACGAACTTCGAGGACGAGGTTTATTTTAAGGGCGAGAGTCTGTAACATCCCAGGATTAGCACCTAGAAATAGACAGGACACATGTTTGTGCATTGCATTCATGCATAAGAAAATCCGGGAAATTTTCGCGCAAAACTAAAAGAGCTATAGAGGGATCAAAATCTCTATTGTTATGATGGAAAGGTTAGGGCTAGTGCTCTAGATTTTGACATGAATTTGGTTGAATCCTTTTGCATTAGGGTGGAAGCAATTCGAATTTCAAGATTCAAATCATATATTTGAATTCAAGAGAAATTTAAAATTTAATTATAAATGAATAAATGAATCACAATAACAAATTGAAATTGAGTTTTTATTTACAAATAAGATATAAATGTTTAGTATATTTCAATCCCAAAGGGAAGGGAATTTAATTTTATAATAGTACTACATTGTCTTTACAAAGATTTACATGCAAATATAATATTCCAACAAAGAAATAATATACAAGAATGAATTTTTACAAATATAAAAGATTTACAATAATTATTAGATTGTACAACTAATAGAGCAATCAAATAGGATTACAACATAAATTATTTAATAATATGAGTAATTGTATTTTCAAACAATACATTGTACCAAATATTAAATGTTACAGATACAAATGGAGCACAGTAAAAAAGAATTCAATAAATATTTTGGAATAAGTAAATACTTAGGAGAAATAGAATAGTAATTCTTGAATAAAGTAATATGATTTTATAATAACTACATAATAAAAAAGTAAATAAAATAATATATGAATACTTTATTATATTAATACAAGTGTTACAAAAGAATTACATTTATACAAATAGAAGAGAATATTACAATAATAATAATATGAGATAAAGAAACTTGAAATTTAAATACAATGGGAAATTAATTACAACAATATATAAGAATGTAATTCATATTTAAAAATAAGATATAAATATTACAGGATTTAAGTTATAGAAAGGAAGAAAATTTGAACTCTATTAAGGGTACAATATTTTACAGTCTACAAAAGAAAAATGAAATTACATGAATAAGAAAAGAATCCTAAAAACTAATCCTACTCATTTTCTTCATTTCTTGTATCTTCATTATCTTTATCTCTACAAAAGAAATAGACAAACAAGATAAATAATAAACAAGGGGTTAGTGTATTAACTTACTCTCAGATTTAGCATACTAATGATATGCTTAAGCTCATCATAGAGTGTTTAGAAATGGAACAAGTGTATGATTCGTTCTTTTTATATCAAATGACCTCAGAACAACATCATTGGCCTGGGGCAAGTTTCACCATTTTTAGTACCAAGAAATAGTCTGAATAGGATAATACCCAAATCAGCCGAAGTGATCCATGGGCACAAGTTTCAACGGGTTGAAACTTGCACCACATCAGGCCCACTTGACAGCAGCACTGTCATAGCATGCAATTGATGTGTTGCCAACACAGCAGGGAGTGTACCAGATACAAAGAAGGAAGAAATCAGTCGTAGCTAGGAAGAAGCCACGCACACATATTATTTCATTCTCCTCACTAGACAACCAGATCATACCATTTCTCCCTACCATCAACTCATCACCTATTCTTGATAGCTACCACCAGGAACCACAATCTACACTACATAACCAACACCATGTATTGGTGAAAGCATAGGAAACAGATCAAGCAGGAGAAGGATAGGAGGAGGAAAACATCTGCAGTAGATCAAGGCCACAATACCATCTACTACAACAGTTGGATTCTGGAGTCAATCCCAGATACCAGGAAGAATAGATTTATCAAGTGGAGGAAGTAAATCAAAATCCAGAAACATATGACACTAAAGGACAAGCATCAGGTTGACCACCCATATCATGAATAATATATGTTCTTGCCAGTTCCATTAGAAAAGATTTTGGGAGTGTTGAGTTTGTTCTCAGATAGGCATAGAGATGCTATGCTTGTCTCATCATTGAACTTCTAGGCATCAGTAGTATCTGTCTATCTTATTTCCAAATTAAATCCTCAGCCTTAGCATCATTGGCAACCCAATTGAAGTTTCCTAGATAACTCATCCCAGCAGTCAACTACCTAGTGAGAGCTACCCCTGTGTACACTCCAAAGGGAGGCATCACAGTGGCAGATGCACTGGCAGCAGCCACAGAGTTGACTAAACCAAAAGAACATTCAAACTAGGTATAATAAATACATATCATCCGTAAGCCATCTCAAATCATTTATCTAGCTAAACCAGCTAGAGATTATCAAATCATGGACATAGTCCACAAACAAGTAAAGCATCTGGTCTTATCAAGTTTATTCAAGCACAAGTGATATCTATTTTTTTCTACAAAAATGTGCCTCAACGTTTGCATCATAGGCAGGGGCTATAGCACACTTATACCATTCACACCAAAGCCATAGAAGCATACAAATCATCTTTGCATAAACCAACAAGCATGAAGGATTGCTGGGCACAAATCCAAAAGAATTGGAATTGCACCTCATGCATAATCCCAAACTCACTTCCACCAAATTCTCAATCTAGTCTTTAAACTAGAAAATCAGCTCTTCATCAAGTTTGATAACAAATCACTTTCTTAGATATTTAAAAATATCCAAGAATCATTCTATATTTTAAAACAAAAGTCACTGAATCAAAGATTCAGGTGCACACTACACACCTTCACATTTTGGGTTCAAGGCAGCCCATACTACAATAAATATCACATATCAAGGCAAATTAATGCAATCTACTTATACATAGCACCCAACCAGGAGCATGAATAACTCAAGCTCAATATCAAATCCCAAAAGGCTTGTTCCATAACAGCAGTAGCTCGAACAACAGTACAAGCCACCAATATTCAAGCACATATGCTAAATCAATTAACCTTATGCATTTCCTCAAGACAGATTCATTGCACAGCAAGCAAAACCAACTAGTACAAGTACACACAGATAGCTCATCTCATAATCAGGAGATAACTAGCATGACCAAAATCATCAAGACATCCTATCACTGAATTCATCACTGAACCATCATCATCATATACCAGCACTCAACATTATGTGTTGGCTCAAAAGAGACACCACACACCACTGAGCAGAGTCATCGGCTTGATGGCCGGTCACAGGAAAGGACTCATCGAGGGTGCCGAGCACCTGTAGCGTAGGTGTGACGAAGCAAAGGCACAACACACCAGCGTGGTTGCGGGAATGAAATCACCACCATCCCATCGGATGCAGCGCTAACATAGAACCATCACTCCCATACCACACCATCAATCACACCACCCCAATAAACAGTCCAATAGAAGCCGATCAAGGTCACTAGGGTTGCAGATACACTGTCATCCCACCAAAACCTAGGTCAAAGAGTTGACAACACAAACAGACCAAGCATCAACAAATGTTACTAGAATTTTAGGGTTCCTAGTAGGAAGGAGTAGAGAGGGAAGAAGTGATACCTACCCGAGACGAACTCAAGCTCGCCAAAGAGGGGATCGAGTCGGCGAGGGTAGCGACAAGACGTCACGGTGGTCACCGAGGCGCCTACACCGTGCCGAGCCGTCTCACCAGCGGCAGTGGCACGCGGAGAACGTCGTGGTCAAGCAGCAGCACCGCCAGAATCGATAGCTGTCGTGCCAGGGCAGAGCTAGGATTTCAACCGAGTGTGCGCGAGGAGCGCGCAAGCCAAATCAATGGGGGAAAGAAAAAGGAAGGGGTGACGAGGCAGCACCGGCGTGAATCAACGACGGAGGGAGTAGGCGGCGGTCGGAGTTGGTCACCAACCGGCATCGCGGCGATGACGGCGCATCAGGCGCAGGAGAGAGGGGAACGCGAGAGGAGTGAGTCACCGTGTGTGCGTGTCTGCGTGTGTGAGATGAGGATGAGAGGGTGTGTTGGGCTGAGGTTGGCCCAACTATTTGGGTCGGATTGGACCAGGTCGGTCTATGGGCCAAGTTGGTTCATGAATTTAGCCCAGTAGAAAAATAAAATAATATAATAAACAAGTAAAATGAAAAATTACCAACAAACCCCTAAGCTTATTTCAGTCCTAGACAAAAATAAAGAAAAATTCTAAAACTATATATAATATGTCCAAATTCTCACAAAAATAATATTTATCTCAGAAAGATATAACATTACATGGTTAAGTTAAATAAAATGCAAATAAATATTAACACCATTACATCTTAAGTGAAATCTCAAAAAATAAGGAAAAATCCTAAAAATAAATAAAAATAATTTTTGTGTATAAAAATAAATCCACTATTTTATAAAAATACTAACCCAACTCTTTTATAAATAAAATTTGAAGTAAATATTTAAATACATTTAATCCTTTATGGAATTTTATAAACATAAAAATAATACTTAAAAATAAATAAAAATATTTTTTAAGGTCTTGAATAAATATATTACACTATAAAAATATTAAATATATTATTAGAAAAGTCTTTAGTATTTTAAATAATAAATCCTTATCTAATACTTATTTTGTGAATTCTTTAAAAACAATTCTTAAGTAAGAAATAATCACAATTCTTATAAAACCTTGAGCAATTACTGTCTTTGTACTAATTCCAAACCCATAACTTAAATTCACAATCAAACTTAAGTATAACTTTTAACTTCAAATATTCTTTTAAAAATCTTATTAAAAACCCTTTTAAATAAACATTGGGAATCGCTCATATTTATAATATGGTGAATAATCATTATATCTTAACCACAATTAACATAACTTTAAATTCTAACAAATTACTAAGATCATATAATTATGCTTCCATTAAATAAATACATATTCTTTTCATAATAGAAAAAAAATTAATCTAATCATTCACTAAAATATAAAGTGAATAATTCCACACCTTAGTTATACCTATCATAAATCTAAAACTTGGGAATAATTAAATATATTACATCTTAAGTTTACTTACCCTTTTAAAGTTAACTTTAGTCTCAAAGCTTATAAACATCATGTCTAATACACTACTCATGTTTTTATAGTTAACTTTGGTCTATTTCAATTAAGACATGAAGCATCTCAAATCCAAACTAATCAATCAAACACCAAAAGGCATTGATCATGTTATATTAACAATAAAGATTGCTTAAACATTAGAAAGGAAATCTTTTCTTCAAATGTTATTCTTTTTCCACTCCCAATAACAATCTTATAATATGTTCTTCAACTCTTAACAACTCAATCCCAAGGACTTTTATCATAGTCACCAAATGACAATTAAACATAATCACATTATTTTACACTTTACTTACATATTTTGGATCGGGCGTAGATGACGTCGTCGCGTCGGAAAACACCGGAAGGCACAAACAAGAACAAAGAATGGTAACACCGTAGACGGACTCATCAGGCAGCTTGAACACCGGATAGTAGAACACCGTTGACAAAGGAGGAAGCGAAACCCTGAAGGTACGACGGAACCCAACCACGAGAAATCCTGGACTCGAAGAGGAGGAAGAGAGCAGATTCAAAACACGTCGAGATAAGAGGAGAATAGCAGAGGGATGAGGAGTAAAAGTAGACCTAACCAGAACTATCCAAACGATTTTGCAAAATAGTTTTGACACTCTACCTCGGCCGTTAGCTAGGTTATCCTACAGGCTGGACTTGTGGGGTATCGCAACTGCTGAGCTCTGATACCACTCTGTAACACCCTCAGAATCGGACCTATGCAAGTTTTAGCAAAATCCGCCAAACCCGCATAGAAACGATTCAAAGGTGCCCACCAGGCACTTTCGTGCGGGTGGATAACGAAGTAATAACATTACACAACAGTCCTCGATGGGACCCACAGAACAGATATATATATACAAGCGACTCCATGAGTCAAGAATACAGATATAATATACAAAGATCCAAATCACCTTGAAAACGATAGAGCGTCCAGCTACGGACAAGATGCAAATGAGGCTAAGAGCCCTGAAGAATAACCAATGGCGTCCATAACCTCAAGCCAAGCGGAAGGGTAACCACCGCTAACGGTCGATCTCAAAACCTGCTTAAACAAAAGGGTGCCGACAAAGGCAAAGGAAAAGAAGGGCGTCAAGATCTTGAGGCCAAGACAGCGAGGCTAGAATCGGCGGTCCTCGCCTACATAGGTATGGTGGGTGGCGGCGTGACTGCACTAAACAACCTATAGAGACTCGATACAATGGCGGCTATCGAGAGGGTGAGAAAGACCTATTCGAACCAACTGATACTACCAACAGACAAACCCATCCTGGCGTTTCCCCCTCGAGACTACATCGAGGAAGGCCACCGAGGAACTCACACAGTGGGCAGTTTTACTTATTCAGTTATCGTTGCAGCAATTACTAGTCAGGTTTAGATAATCATTCTGATAAAGTAGCGGTGGGCACTTTTAGTTAACCATTCCGTTATAGTTGCAACAATTACTAATCGACATCTGAGATAGCATGAGATAACCCAAAACCCAAAGTTGTTGGTACTTTTATTCAGCCATTCCGTTGTAGTTGCAATACTTACTAGTCAGTACAATGGTCGCAAGCGACAATCCAAGCAAGCATTTGTGGGCGTATTATTTAGGCATTCCGTTATAGTGAAGCGATTACTAGTCATTATAAAGTCAAATTTATAGCAATAAACTTTAGTTATGCTTGTCTATGATCGAGATCGCTCCAAGTCGTCCATATCCGCGACACGGCTTTGAAAGTTTTACCGGCCGGTGCACCAATAGCAACACACGCCGATCAACCTCGGAAAAACCAACTCAAAACCCAACGAGGCTTTCACGTGAACAATCACAGGATTCAGAAATATTTCAGGGGCACCCTTAAAGTAGAACCCGCAACGGTTAATGACTTCGAGACGGACTTAAGGTTTGTGGGTGATGGCAGTATCGGGAACCCGAAAGTGTGGCTGGGCTTGTCGACACCACGTAAGGGTCACAATTCCTAACAAGATAAGGTGCTCCTCGCACAAACGTAAATACATAAGTAGCATGGCATAAGTACAGGATAGTAAATAAAACCTCAAACTAGTCTGTGGCCCCAAGAAATAAGACTGAATCAAGCTCTGGCTCAGGGGGGTCCCATATACCTCCCGGATGTGGATAACGCGATAAATCAAGGAACATGTATCAAGTACTCGGGGTCTTACGGGACACAAGTGGGCGTTCGAAAACCAAATATTATCTATCACCCACCGATGCCTCTGCTTATTTCAATTTTAGTTGTTAAACAGGAATTAAAGTGAACGATAAATAAAACTATGATCATCTCCAACATCAACATGCGGCAATTCATCAACAACTGTGGCACTTGACAACACGCAACAGCACTTGAGCAAGCGACTACGACGCGCAAGTCCAACTATCTACCAAACAACAGGTAATAGGATGTGTCCAAGGCAATATAGGGCTGCACGGTATATCACGGGTACGGAAACTAGAGCATCGCAACACAGATAGCAATAGATCAACAGGAGGGAATAAATACTATAAAAGTAAGATAGGTAGAAAGGGGGGAGATGCTCGCCTGAAAACATTGCCGAAGGTTCAACCGAAGATCGGGGCGAAGCTCACATCAACTCAACGGCCTTATCCGCGAAGAACCAAAACACTAGAAGAAACACCGGATGCAATATTTAATACAACGGCAGAAGATCGGCATGATGCATGTATGATGCATGACATGGCAAAGGTGCAATGCAATTAGACGGTATTAAACGGAACCGGGGTCCCGACAATTAATAAGGTGGTTCATGTTGTTTAGCTATCCCGCAATTTAAATGTTGTTTAACAAGGCAAGATAAGATACCGGTTCGCTACACAAGTTTGGATGAAGCCGATATGAGACTAGATTTGCCCGCATATGGGCCCCATATTTAATTATTAGGTGAATCGGCATAAGGCCCCCAAACCACATGATGTGCATGCGAGATGAATGATTTAATATGCAACAAGTTGTTATTATATTATAAAATAGGGTTCTCGGATAAGGGTCACACATTAGGGTCTCGACGAACTTGGGGTTCCGGGGTTCGGGGTCAGGGTCCAGGGTTCGACGGAAGCGTTCTCGGATAGCGGAGTAGATCTTGGCGTTCCGGGAGGAAGCACTTGTCGCCTCCGGGGAGCAGGACTTGGTTCGGAGTCGGGAACGCATCGGATCCGCCCTGGTTGCTGTCGTTCTTGTCGTCGTGCAGATCTGGTCGGGACCGGGTAGAAGAACTTGTCGTCCTCATGGCGATCTCGGCGTCCTTCAGGTTCGGGTTTTGGCGTCCGCGGGAAGTGCTTGGCGCGGTGCCGGGTTCGGACTTCGCCTCCGGGAACGGGTCTTCAGGGTCTCGACGAACTTGGTGTTTCCGGCATTTCCGAGTCGAGGAGCTGGCATCCGGGTTCTCGGTCTCTGTCGTTGATGACGATCTTGGTATAGAGGGCACTCACGAGCGGACACCTCGCGAGCACACAGATTCTATGTAGATCCTCACGAGGGAACGGCGACGAACAACAAGGCACGGGTTGACCACATAGCTTCATAGGATACGCGGAGCGAAACCAAGGACGAAGGACGGCGCGGCCAGCGCCACGCAGCGCTCGGTCGGCTCGGCGGCAGACTTGGCGCCAGCGCGAGGCGACATGGCGGCGAGAGGGACCGGCGGGCGGTGGTGCGGGCGTGGAGCGACGGTGGCGAGCCTCTGCGTGAGGAGGACGCGAAGCGGAGAAGGCGACCTTGGTGGCGAGGTTGATGGCGGGCAGCGAGCGTCGAGAGGAGGAGCGAGGATGCAAGGCGGCTTGAGCGGAGCGACCGGAGAAAGCGGATCGGCAGGGAACGGGAGGTTCGAACGGCGGCGGCGAGGCACGGGCGGGCCGTGGCGGAGAGGGAGGACCAGCGGAGGCGGGCGGGCGCATGAAGGAGGTTAGGCGCTTGGAGGAGCTGGTGGAGGCGGGCTGGCGGCGCGAGGAGAGGCGGCGGGCGGCGCAGGCTCATGGAGGAGAGGTGGGCTGAGGCGGGCGGGCGGGCGCGGCAGCGCCGGGGCGCGGTGGAGGGTGGAGCGGTGGGCGCCGGTCGAGGAGGAGGCAGTGAGGAGACGAGGAGATCTTGCGGCATGGCGCGCGTGAGGCGGGCCGCTGCAGCTGTGGCCTGGGCTGGAGGAGGCGCGAGGCAGAGGAGGAGGAGAGGCGTGGGGGCGGGCGTGGGGCCGCTTGAGGGAGGCGAGCTACGGCGGTGGAGGCGGGGTGCTGGGAGGCGAGCGGGCGGAGGCGGAGGGCCAGCGGGCTGGTGCAGAGGGCGTGAGGGACGCGGGCGTGCCAGGGAAGAAGAACAGGGAAGGAGGAGGGAGGTGGGGCGCGCCAGGTGGGGCCGGGGGGTGCGGGGCCAGTGACAGGGAGAGTGGGGCTGGCGGTTGGTGGGGGGTCTGGTCGTGTGCGTGTGGGGTGTTGTGTGTGTCGGTTGGTGGGTTGGGGAGGGGAGAGAGAGAGAGGTGAGGGAGAGGCTGGGGTGAGGTGGCAGCACCTGAGTGGCTAGGGGGAGGGGAGAGGGTGAGGTGGCAGGTTGCTATTGGGTGGGGTGATGTGGAGGGTTGGGCTGGGTACGTAGTTTGGTAGGAATAGGATTTAGGTTGGACCGTTCTGGGGGTGGTCGTTCGGGTCGGGTCGGCCCGTTCGAATGCCCCCACTAAAATAATAAATATTTTTATTTGTTTTACAAACACCGTTTGCAAACCGATATCAGGCACACAAAATAATCCGGAGACCCGGGGTTTGGCGTTTGAATAAAAGACGGGGCGTTTCAGAAAACAAAAACGGGTTTTTCCGCAAATAGTTTTGTGCAAGCAAATGCAAGATGATGACGATGCTCAAATGCAATGTGGCATGATGACATGAGCATGCTGTCATGATGATGCAATGCACAAAAACGACGCGATTTTCTCGTAGTGGTTTTGCGGGATGCCACACAAGACGACCTTAACATGACGTTGTGATTCTTTGTGCGAATCCAACATATGGGTGGGCACCCTTACGCCCCACACTTTTGGTGTCTAGATTATCTATGAATGGTGTTTAGCGGTATAGTCCATTTAAAGGGTACTTGTCTGGGCATCACCAGGTCATAGAGTCTTCGTGAACTCATCAGGGGTTTAGCCTGCCCGAAAGGGGGCTTAACGGAGGTGAGCCGGCCCCGAAGGATCATGCAGACATATGAGGTCGCGGAGAGGGCAGTGATTGTCTTGGATCTTAGTCTGGGCCTCACACCAAGGAAGTGTGAACGAGCATATAACTCGGATGTGCAACAAAGCTAAGATCTCTCATAGGAAAAGTAACGCACCTCTGCAGAGTGTAAGAACTGTAACTTGTTACTCCCTATTCCGGGAAGAAGCTGCGAACGCGGCGGGAAAGGAACTCCATAAAAGTTCTGGTAAACCCGTGAAGGCTAACGAACATAGCTTTTCAGAATAAAAGCAACCTTTAAAGAAATGTTTACGAAAACCTGCATTGCCTACGACCTATGGTCTGTGGCTATAGATATAGTGCATCAAACACTCCTTTTTAGTGAACTTGCTGAGTACGCTCTTATTCAACGTATCTTCTTAACCCTTGCTAGATTCTGAAGCCATTAAGACGACGTCTACATCAAGTTATGCTCTAGGAATCATCATCAATCAAAAGCTAAAGCTCTTCAATAAAGTCAAGAAAATCAACATATACATCAACTAAAGTGAAGACGAAGTTACTGATTAGATAGAAATATAATCTCTAGCCATATAACCTATTTTTGTAGCATATTGCAATAGCAGCAATGCCAGACCATTAGTTAAAATACTAGTCTTAATAGTATGATAGTTTTTGAGTATTTCTGATTCTTCTTTGTAAGAAGTTTCTTTCTCTCTCTTTAACCTAGAGTGTTCTCTGGATCTTATGTAAAGAGTTGAGTTGTAACTTATAGTCATGTCTTGGACCTGCTGTGTTTTTGTTGTACCACTCTGAGGGATGTAATACTAGTGAACGGTGTTTCATTGGTGTTATATCAACGACTATAGTATACTACATCATGCAGTGGTATGCTGGGTCACCGCAGATTTCACCTAGGAGGAAGTCCTCGCTCACAAAACCATGCATTCAACAAGATCATTGTAAGGCACAACCAATTAAGGCCGTACCTTAGATTTTTCACCCTGAAAGGTAAGACTTTGAACTTCACATGTGTTGTCTCCCCCGCCTACGATGCCACAGCTCCAAGTCACGAACCACGAAGCCAATCCTCATCGCCAAAAAGAATCGAATCACCATTGCTAGTCCTCAAACCTCGGCTTCCATGACATTCTCCGCTAACCGACTTCGTTGTGGAACAAGAAAGTGTGCCCCATAATGGTAACAACCAGTAGAGCTTCGTAGTGCTCCCGATGAAACCAAAAAGATCAAAGAAAAACATGGATGCGCACGAGTGAATCCCACCCAATCCAACAATCTCTAGGCATGAATCTCCTAGTGGAGTTCGCCGATGGAGCCTTCCGAAACCTGACACGCCAACCAGATCGATGGGGACAGGCATCCGACAAACCATCTTACATGGATATACCCTACGGGTGCATAACTTTGGTATACCCGGTCCAGCCCAAGGAAGGCTCCCGTAAGGATACACAACCCATGAAGATTTCGGGTGGCCCAAGCTCGTGGCGGATTCGACTCCTTGGAAGACAAGTCTAGATTAGATAGAATTTCAACGGGTACCAACCCTAATTTGTAACCGACTCGACCTATCCCGGGACCTGGCCTATCTATATAAAGGCCAGGAGGGTATGGCAAGAAGGATCCTCAACTCACCTCATACACACCTCCACGCCAGATTGCATCTACGCACCCCTGTAATCTTCGGTTCCGCCATAATCAAGAGCAGACAAGCAGGAGTAGGGTTTTCCCTCTGGGGGCCTAAACCTGGGTAAATCCCGTGTCCCTGTGTTGCTTGTCTGTTAACTGTTCCGCGAATTCCAGCATCCCCATCTTCTCGAAACCCAAGTCCATAACAATGGGCATTGACGAAATCAACCCTCGTCACCATCATCTTGGCGCGAGTTGGAACCCTATAACCGCCACCTTTATTCAAGCCAAGCTAGTAGCCCCGACGCCACCCGCCGGCATACTATTGGATCAGCCGCTCCCAACCTCATCGGTCATGCTAGCATCGAGAAAGAAGACGACAGAATAGGAAAAATCTTTCAATGGATCTTGCCGAACCGCGCAGCGAGGAGGAGCCCTCGCCACTGTTCAACACACCGCTATGAAAGACCTTTGCCACCACCCTTGTTTCACTTGTGCTACCCCGGTGACAGCCCGCCTCGTGCGTAGGAGACCGCCAGAGCTCGCCCGTCCTTACCCCCACTCCCCACCCGAAATCTTTAACGGGTTGGGTGTGGCCATCGCCACCGACGAAGACAGTGGCAACGGCCGTGGGGAGTAGATTGGCGACGACTCGGTAATGTGGGAGAGGGGCCTCCGAAGTCGCCTCTTGTGAGGCAACCCGGAGGGAGGGGAGGAGGGAGGCGAACGGCGGTGGGCTGTTAGCGGCGGCGCTGATCTATAAACTCTTAATGTCGGTTAAAAGAAAAGAAATTCAACGGAGCTCATGAAACAAGCGGTGGTAGGTAAGAGTGGAAGAGACCGCTGAAGTGGCGAGCTCCCCGGAACGAGCGAACGAACCCAACAAACGGCGTGGCTTTGCTTGGAGGCGAAGGCCGGCAACGAGGAGGAGCAGAGCAGCAGTTCAGGAGACCCATCGCATCGATGGATCGAGCCGTCCCGAGCAAGCCAATCGCAACCAACCACCAACCCGACCCACCCGCCCCTCCTCCCCTCACCAAACCCGAACGGACGCGTCGAGCGTACGAACGTGGCACCTCAACCGCTAGCCAGCCCACCGTCAGTTACTTTCATTTCACCCTCACTCTTTCTTCTCGTACCTCCTGTGCCTGTCTGATGATCCAGCCGTACGTACGTACGTCGATGAATTCACGGCGGGGTCAGATGCCTACGCGTCTTGCCTTGCCATCGCAGTACTACCAGCTGAGCTGAGCCCCCCACGCCAACAGTTGTTTAATTGCAAGCTGGCCTGGGTTTTGCTTTCTTGCTCCGTTTTTATTTATTATTAGATCAACTATAAATATTTCTGCTGCCCCTGCCACGCCCTCTGCCCCGCCTGTCTCTTACTATTACTTGTACCCTGTCTCTCCCTCCCTGACACCCACTTGTTTCTTCTCCTCCTCCTCCGATCGATTTCTCCAATTGGACCAGCAAGCCCGACTCACAATTTTGGTCTCCTCCCCTCCTCAACTTGCCACTCCTCGCGCAGCTTAGCGTATTTAGCAAATTGTCTAGGCCGGCTAGGTGACCACCAGAATTTGATTAGGAGAAGATGATGCGCGGGAAGGATCCGAGCAGCAGGGCCCCGGCATTCTCGCCGATGAAGGAGTCGGTGGCGGCGGCGGTGCAGGAGGAGGTGTGGGAGGTCCGGCCCAGCGGCATGCTCGTGCAGAAGCGCACCCCGGACTCCGACCCGCCCCCCGGCGGCGCCCCCGTGCCCACCATCCGCGTCAAGGTCAAGTTCGCCGGCGTCTACCACGAGGTCTACGTCAACTCCCAGGCATCCTTCGGGGAGCTCAAGAAGCTCATGTCCGAGAAGACGGGCCTCCACCCGGACGACCAGAAGGTGGTCTACAAGGGCAGGGAGGCCGACTCCAAGGAGTTTCTTGATATGGTTGGTGTCAGGGACCGATCCAAGATGACCATGCTCGAGGATCCCAGCGCGCAGGCCAGGCGCCTCATCGAGGAGCGGAGGAATGCCAAGGCACAGCGCGCTGCTAAGGCCGTCTCCCGCATCAGCCTCGACGTCGACAAGCTCGCCTCCAAGGTACTATAGTTATTCAGGGAGCTTCTTCTTTACATTTCCATGCCCGGCCGGTGCGTGCTTGAGTTGAGTTGAGTTGACTTGGCCGTGGCAGGTGTCGGCGCTGGAGACGATCGTGAACAAGGGCGGGAACGTGGTGGAGGCCGACGTGGTGACGCTCACCGAGGCGCTCATGAACGAGCTGGTCAAGCTGGACGCCGTGGTCGCCGAGGGCGACGTCAAGGCGCAGCGCCGGATCCAGGAGAAGCGCGTGCAGAAGCACGTCGAGGCGCTGGACGCCATCCGCGCCAAGGCGGCCAAGAACAGAGCCGCCGCCGCGTCTGCTGCTGCTCCCAACAACAGCAACAACAAGGCCCGGCCCAACCATCTGCCGCCGCGCCCGCCGCCGGCGCACCACCAGCAGCGCCGGCAGTTCCAGCCCGCGGCGCCAACCACGGCCACCGCGCCCGCGCCGCAGACCGCGACGGCCAGCTGGGACTCGTTCGACCTGCTGTCCTCCGCGCCCTCCTCCTCCTCCTCGGCCCCCGTGAGCACCATGGCGCCGGCGACCACCACGTCCCCGTCCCCGAGGTTCGAGTGGGAGCTCTTCTAGACGGTTCGTTCGTGGGCCCCGCCCACGACCTTCCACGTGCGTGCCTGTACACACACGTTCGTTCGTTCGTTCAAGGCTCGACAAGCCGGCGACTTTCCTGTTCATCTCCCGGTCATGGCGCGCGCGTCAACCGTCACATTGTTCCCTTCTTCCTCTTCTTTCACCGTTCTTTCCTTGTGCTCTTCTTTCGAGTGTGTATATTGATCCCTTCAAAAAAGGCAACATCGATCTTCTCTTCTCCAGTGATATGATGATGATTGTGCTCAGCGGTCGGTCGGTCGGTCGGTCGGTCGACTTCCAAATTAATCCACTACTACATGAAGTGGAATATAGATAATATACACACATACTGCATGCATAGGTGTGTGTTAGCTGCAAATAAGTGGTGGCCTTATGATGATGCGGATCAAGGAATTTTCCCATGCCAAAATAGTATGTATGTGTATATTACTACTACTGTACATTGTACATCAAAATCATCAATTACCATTATTTGTGCTCGATCGTCCTATTCGTGATGGATGTATGATGATCCATCCCACATTGTACAAACTGAAATGCTACTACCGCTGCTGAGTACTGCATTATTGTTAGCTGGCGTATTGACTCAAGATCGAGGGAGATAATTGGGGATTAATTGCAGGTGCAAGTGCAGCATCGCACTGATTGACCAACCGGGGTTGCAATTATTTAGGCATCTGCCAGAGCAGAGCGCAGGGTAGTTAGTTAGCTTTGTCTGTTCAAAAGGCTCCATCAACAGATGGTTTATACATAGTGGCGGCTTTGCCTGCCCATACCATACCATACCTTGATGCAGGTAGGAAGGATACCTTTATTTTCTTGGCCTCTGGTTTCTTCTTCCACCTTTCTTCCACGAGTATATGCTTAATCTGTTGTGTCGGCGTAACAGTGGTAGTTAGGTCTGCGGTATTAGCTGTTGGGGACTTTGGACCGGCCGATTTGTATAAGCCTGTATATATGCTTTTTCATACACATGTGGTTGCTGCCAGGTCGTCGGTCGGTGTGTATCATCTCAGCTGTGATTGAATGGTACGGGCAAAAAACAAACAATATTCCAGCTGCATGCTATTACAGACTGATTGATCCCTACAATGATCCTCTGGCATTAATGGCCTGATCATTGCTCAACTCTTGTTCTGTTCCATGCTAGCAGCTACTCCAGGTATCTGCTTCACTGGAACTAGTACTGGAACATGGCCTATTATGGGCACACGGCGAAGAATAGGAGACAGACTCAGGAGAAGGAAGCTAGGGAAAGAACAATAGCCTTGATCTGTTTGGGGGGGTGGTACTGTCATATATGTGTGCTGTGAGTTGGCAAATGCAGTGTGTGCCAAGATAGACGGGCGTTGGAATGGAAGCTGTACACACCAGAGACAATGTGGTAGTACTCTTACCAGGAGCCTAGCTTAGCTTAGCTTGCATGAAGTAGTAGCCTAATTATTGGTCAGATCGACGAAAATGAAGTGTTTGTTTCGTGCTTAGCTGTTTCTTTGCCCCCCATCAATTCGGTGCCGGTGCATGGTCGCCGTCGACGGCGACATGGCAGCTTACTTCGACACCACTTCGCTCGCCACCACAAGCCCCCCCTCTCTCGTTTCCTTTGCTTGCACACATTCTGCAGGGGCTTGTACAGAGACGGATGAGATGTACTTGTACGAGAGATCAACTCGTGCAAGCTAGCTAGCTGGTCTCTTGGTGAACACACGTAAATTTTACGTACACACCTGCCGCTGCACACAATATTTTGCGGTTAGAACTGAGGCGTCGCCGTGTGTCGGTAGAGCTAGCCCCAACGGCTCGGTAGGTGCGAGCTAGCTACGCGTGGAGCAGGAGTTTAATCGCGATCTGGTGACCAAGGAAACTTCGCATGGACTTGTTGTTGTTTAAGCTGCTGCTGGTCGTTCATTTCGTCTTGGCCGGCCGTCTGTCGCTAACGTGTGAAGGGCTGAATGTACCTCAAAAAGAAGTATCACGGGCAAAAACCTATCGCTGCTACTAAGCACTGGTAGGTAGAATGTCAGTAACGAGATTAGGGTATTCTTACGCCTTGTAGTAGGCATGTGTGCTGCTCCGTTAATACGCCACGTTTGGGATCCTGTGATCCCGGACTTGTTTTTTTGTGCTAGACGTCTATGGACAGGCCCGGCTCTAACCCATGACGACCTTGGCAATTGCCTAGGGCCCACGTCTGGGTGGGGACCATAATCTGTACGGGTCCACAGTTGTTTGTTATGTTGAGATGGAAAAAAATAGAGGAAAACGCAGATTGGGCCATTGGGGAGTGCACAAAACGCATAGCAACTAGCGATGCGACCAAATCTCCACTTCTCTAGGCCTAGCGAAGCAATTGATCTGATCAACTCTTCGGCAGTTTGGCTCTATGTTTGTCCGTCTGTTCTGACTGCCTAGGTGCGACCATGCACTCCATGCCTAGTGCCTGAGCGGGTATCTTCGTTTCAATCTGTAATTTCATCCAATTTAATCATATGTTGTGCCTCGCACCCTCGCTCTACTCGCCACTGTTGGTCCCTCACGACCTGCCCCTGGTACGTATACAATCAGGCATGTGGAATCAGTGAATTGAAGGATGCAATCTCAATCAGGCAAGAATTCATGATTGTCTTTTGACTATTTTTCCAATCAAATATGAAAGCATCAGTCACCCTGCATGTTGTATTAAGAAGGAATCTTGGACAATATTGATGTTTAGACTATCCTCAATGATTTTGTATCTAAAAAATACGCGAAGAAGCTTTATTTGTAAAGCACCGAAGCATTATTATTGTCGACTCATTGGAACTTCGTCCTTATTTGAGGTAATCAAACAAAAAGAAAATATTACTAGTTATATTTTGCTACATTTTTAGTTCTTCTGTCGCAATATGACATTGCTTAAGTGCTTAACAATTATTTATAGTCATCTAGAACTAAGAATATGTAGTTGGAGGATAAATTCTAATATTTTTAAGAGAAAATGGATACATATATCTTGTATTTTTTAAATATGTATACATGTATTTTAACCTTAGGGGCCCATGTTGTCTATTAGGCCTAGAGCCCTGCAAAATATAGAACCGGCCCTGTCTATGGATCCGTGGATGCAGGAGAGAAGATGATTAACAGTGGATTGTTTGAATTAAAAATAGGACAGTGCTAAGCGTTTTCGGGATGGAAACTTTCCATCTCCGGATCCCTAACCGTCTGATCTGGGCAGATCAACGGTCAGATCTGATTTCTATCCATTTATTCCGTTTTTGCTACAAACGGTCCAACGGTTCGACCTAGAAAATACAAAAACAGACTGGACCTCGTCCGAGATTTCGTTGGAAACCTCGCCGGTGACCGTGTAGCAAGAAGGTTGTGCTAAGGGCACCCACAATGTTGTGCTAAAAGTAGTTCCAAATTAGGTATTTGGCTTTTAGAACTAGTTTCCCCCATTGTAGAGGTAGTTCCAAATTCCAGCCAAGAGGGAAGCGGAGCAAGCTCTCCGGTTCTATTTTCCTGTCGACGAATAAACTATTGTTAATTGGTGTGTCGTACGCTGTGAGAAGAGAGAGAAGTTGGGGGTCATCGTGAAGGAAAAAGATAGAATGGAGATTTTTAAAGGACTTTTAATATGTTGTGGGCCATGGTTCTAAAATCTTTGGGAACCTCTACGTTGTAAGAAAAATGAGAATTTGGCATCGATGCCATATTTCATTGCGTGGCATATTTGGCTTTGGCAACGTTATGGGTGCCCTAATGTAGCAAACACGACCTCACCGGAGACTTTCCCGGAGACCTTGTAGCAAAAAAATATGCTGATGTAGCAAAAAAATGACTTCGCCGAAGACATCGTCGGTGGTTTGGTAGCAAAAAAAGTTTGGCTGATGTAGCAAAACCGACTTTACTGGGGACTTCTGTGAAAATGCCATAGCAAATACTTTATACTATTGTAGCAAAAACATCCTACTATTGTAGCATCACCCTATAGCAAAATCTCAAAACACAACCATTTGATCGGTAGCATTGCGATACTTTATTTGTAGCAACGGGCGACCACTTCTTGTAGCATCGTTGTCAAAGAAAAACAGTCGCGCACCACACACACGTAGGCCACAGGGAGACCTGAACATGCAAGAGAGGATACCAATGGATACAACCAAAGGTGGAAGGAGGCACCGTCGACGAATTCGAAGGCGACCCTGGGCGTCGGAGCTTGATCGGCAGCAGGACGATGCGGAGAAGCTCAGGGAGAAGCGCCAGGGAGGCGAGTTACGAGCCTCGACCAGGAGGGGCTAGGGCGGCGCTGGGCACGCGAGGCGGCAGCGTGGCAGAGGTGAGGTCCGAGAGGTGGGGCGACGCTATACAGCAGCGAGCACACGACCCTATGGAAGCGGCCGACGACCAAAGGAGAGGAGAACTCGCACAGCGGCAGGGCATGCTTGGCGGCGGCACCACGAAAGTTGGCGGCCGAAGAGGAAGACGAGGGGGGCGACGGAGTGCGCGACTCGGTGGGGAATCGAGAAAGGAACGAGTCGAGGTAGGTAGGGATGGGTGCGTCGTGGTGGGACCATGGCTGTGTGTGCGACGGGTGGAGCGGAACCAGTGACCCGGGGATCAGATTGATCGACCCTAGGGGAATTGTATCGTTTTCCTTAAAAATGTTTGTTTGGATTAAAAAGGAAAACAATGGCTTGTTTGGTTGAGGCTGGACTGGTTGACTTTGTCCAGCTAAATAAGGCCCAGTTTGGTTGCGCTGAGAGTTAATGTTAAGAGCCGAGCTACGTGACACTTTACGGCCCGAAACAGTTTGTGGGTTACCGGATTCGTGCCCACCACAACAAAGGGGCCAATGGTAGGCCTCAGCCTGCTGATATGAGAAAAAATCTGCTGCTTTTCTCACTGTCGGATCTTGTTAAGAGGACGAATCTGGAACGTATGATCATGGCACCAGACAAAAACCGAGCCCGACAATTTTCGTCCGTGTAGAATCACTTGCAGCATTTTTACCATGGCGCGTAAAAGTGATAAAAAATATTATAAGATTTTGAACTCAATAATATAGAAAACATTATGCAACAAATAACCAATTTGGCTGCATCAAACAATGTAAAAACGTGTTGCCGTTTCCAACAAAATAATCAATACATCCAACATTCATTGTACAATGGGTATAAAAAGATAGACATTTGCAGTATGTCAAAATAACCTTTGCAACGTTGTAAAATTCTCAAAATATATCGACCTCCACCTCCATCATCAAGCCATGGACGCATGGCCATGCGCCTATTCGAGGTTGCCATCCATGAATCCGCCACGCCGAAGGTGCCAAATCAGGTGGGTGAACCCGTGACGCACCCACTCTCAAACATCATCTTCTCCAAGTGTGGCTGCGTGTGTTGAGGTCGTTGTCCATGACAAACTCTTCCATGGATACAGAGGCAAAGCATGCATGCTTTCCGTCAGAGCGACAACGACGAACACACAAGTGTCCGACGAACGCACAAGTGCATAGGCAGGGATGACCTACATAGGGTCGAGTGGGGGCTCGTGCCCCTACTCAATTTTTCATATTTAATCTTAAAAGCCTAATAATTAACTGTAAAGACCGCTAGTCAGCCTAATAGTAGTTGACGAGGTTTAATCTCGTCAATGCCCATTGTTATGGACTTGGGTTTTGGAGAAGGTGGGGATGCTGGAGATCGTGGCACGGTTAACAGACAAGCAACCAGGGGACACGAGATTTACAGTGTTCAGCCCTCGGAGGAAAACCTACTCCGCTTGCTCTTTGATTACGTGAACCGAAGGTTCTGAGTCGCAGATTCGATCTGGCGTGGAGGTGTGTGCGAAAGTATGAGTCGAGAGATCTAGGACGTGTCCTCCTGGCCTTTATATAGACTTTAGGTAGGTCCCGGGCATAGTCCTAGTCGGTTACAAGTTCTAGGGTTTTACCCCTTTGAATTTCCTATCTATGCTAGTCTTGCTCTCCAAGGATCCGAAAGCTTCATGGGCCTTGGCCACCCGAAAATCTTCATGAGCCAGCGTATATCTGCTGTAGGCCTTCCTTGGGCTGGACCAGGTATGCTGAAGTCACGTACCCGTAGGGTATAACCATGTCGAGTTCCCCGGTGATCGGTCAGATCGTAGATTCGGTGAGGACTCTTCCATCTTTCGGGTGCAACTATGTATTAATAGTATATGTGTGTAGGGATTGTTGACGCGTGTGCCTGACTCACCCGACGGATCAGGGTCAGTTAACTGTCTTAGGACGAAACAACACGATCTTCTTCAAGTTCGAGTCCCTTTACTCGGACCTGGAACATATGCTGGCGTAATTCGACTCAGGCCGCGGAGGACTTACAGGAGTGGAATTCCAGTGATTTTAATTAATGTACCCAACGCGTCCGTCGGGATTTTTCATCACGCCTGTCGACATGGATTTGTACTAGCAGAGCGCAGTCATGTACGTTGCCAGGCCGTCAGATGATATCTGCAGGTCTTATCTTTGTGTCGCAGACACAGCATCCGAATGTTTGTCACCGCGGAGGTGTTTCGGGTGGTCAAGGAGATCATTGCTCACTCAGCGTTTTGTTGGGGCAGAGATGCCAAAAAGTTTTTGCGTGCTGATCCGAAAGACCACAGTCGAAGAATTCATAGGGTGCGTGACCAACGCTCCCTATGGGAGTAGCCCCCGAGTGTCTGTTCGAGTCGTAGACTCGAGCAGAGACTTTAGTTTAAGCATTGTTCGATTGTTAAGTCCTTAAGACTCAAAAAATTTCGGATGTTTAAATCCATCCTCCCTATGGGAGTAGCCCCCGAGTCCGTAGTGGAGTCGTAGACTCGACGTAGGACTCGAAGAAATACTTTGTCGTTATTCATCTTCCGGGTGCGCCGGTATCTCGATAGAGTAGCCCGAGTATTTAGTCGAATCAAGATTCGGTGAGTACTCTTAAGCGTGAGCCAAGAATTGTAGTTGGTGCTAGTATAGCTTTTGATGACATCAATCTTGACGATCGATGACCTCAAGCGTCGCTACGCCGAGATGACTTGATCGGACGACGTGGGTCCCACTTGCGACTTTGAATTGACCGGTCACGGCGTGAGATAACGATGTCTCCTCGATTTCCGCGCGTAGTGGACGGCGTGGTAACGATGGTTCGTTGTAATGTTGACACGTGTACGGGCAGATCTGTCGTTGGCGTTAGGTCTTCTGGATGAACGGTTGCCGTGCGTTGTCTTCGCTGTTATAATCATTGAGGGAAACCGTGGTTTGTTTTCACCGCACCAGTTCTTGTGTTCACTGCCTCCTTGCGCCGGCGATTCTTGCTTCGCTGGATTTCCTTCCACATTTCCGTTCTTTCTACGTTTTCACCGCGGCCGTAGCGTGATGGAAACCAAAGAAATCTTCATCTGCGATTGGGACCAGCGCCGCCGGAGGAAAGAAGGGCACCGCCGCTACTCGCGTCATCGATGGTGGATGGCGGCGATCAGAGACGGGAGAGCGATCTCCGCAAGCTGCGCGAGCGGGGCTTGATCCCGCAAGATAGGGAGGCCGTCAAACTCCCTGGCAATGAGGTAATCCCCCGTCCCCCATCTGGGTACCAGGTTATGTTTCTCGCCGTTTTGCGTGGGTTTTCATTTCATCCATGACTTCCTTCGTGGTGCTCTTCTTCTATGGGATTCACTTCATCATCTCCCAATTCTCTTCTCCACATTGCGTGTTTTATCACTTTTTGCGAGTCTGGCTTGGCATTGAGCACTTTGGCCTCTTCCGGAAGCTCTATTCCGTGAAGAGGTAGTGCGTTCGGATGGTGTGTATCCCATTGGGGTTGCATCATCTCCCTTAGTCCCAATCTTCTCTTCTTTTCTTTTCCATGTCCGAATCATCCCATTCTTGGCGGAGGCGATGGTTTTATATCCGCGACTCCGTAGTGCCCGGGCAAGATTTTGGTCTTGTTCCCTTTGACCCCTCTCAAATGATTGAGAAGAAAAGGTCTTGGAAAAACCAAATCTTGGACGGTGAGGTGGCGGAGATAGAGGCCCTTTACCGTCGGGTGGAGGATCTCCAACTGATTCCGGAGAAGGAGGTGAACGGCGTGGACATCATCCGGACGTTTCTTGAGCGTCGGGTGCAGCCTCTCCAAGCGAGGGCGCACCCGATGTTTCTTTATTCCGGGCGCCGTGATCCGACGAGGGTTTCGAGTGAGAAAATCTCCGAGGGGGATCTTGACAGGGCCCTTCGCGCGCTACTGAAGTTCAAGGCCGGAGAAGAAATCCTGGGGAAGTCGCCGACTCCTCCCTTTTCTTCGACGTTGGTCGTACCGCAGGTGTAGATTTGTGCATGTAGTGCTCTCTTTTTTTTGTCGGCTGTGTATTTGTTTCCTTTGTTTGCTAACAAAGTTCCTTCGGATCTTGCAGAGCTTCAAAGTGCCGGGCATGGTACCACCGTTGCCCGAAAGGTATCCAAATGCCCCGGATAATGAAGTGGTTGATTCCGTGTCCGAGCTACCGTCAACGCGATCTCCAGCGGAGGATGCCGATGAGTCGAGTGAGGACGATACGCGAAAACGGTCACGGAGCTCCAGCGAGTCTTCGGATGCCTCGACTCCTCCGACTCCCAGAAACCCTCTGGGCCTTGAGCGTCATAGTGATGGTCATGGAGGCTCTTCCTCTCCCATTCCTGCCATTCCTGTGCGGGTTGTAGCGCCGCACCCGCCAGCGAAGCGGAAGAAGGAAGAAAAGAAGGAGGAGAAGAAGGAAGAGAAGAAGAAGGAGAAGAGAGCCTGAAGGTCTCCTCCTGTCTTTGACCTGAGCTCACTGGGCTCGTAAGTTTCTTGCTGTACTATTGTCCTTTTTCCTTCATGATTTTTGTGCTTGTGCTGATTGGTTCGTGTGCAGGCATTCCTCCCATGATTCCTCCAGTGATGGTGTGCTGGATATGATGGGGGAGTCGAAGATTGCGTCTCCTCCTCCTCAGACGGTGGCGACTTCAGGTGGCGCGCCTCCGGATCGTCCGTTGCCGGAGGTGCAGGTGGTTGCGCCTCAGAATTTCGCAGGCGGTCCTTCGGAGTCATCATCAGAGCATGTAAGTTTTTCTGCTTCGTATCACGGGGGGAGCCCCCGAGTATCTTCGTGTGCGAATTTTGTTTTTACTCCTTTGTGTTGGGCGTAGCCCCCAAGTCCTTTTCTTACTGCTATCTTTTTCTTCAGCCTTTTGTGCAGGAGGCCAAGCGGCTGGTGCAGGAGCGCCTGGCGCTGGAGGCAAACCTTCGGCAGCTTCAAGGTATCTATCTGAAGGGAATATGCCCTGAGAGGCAATAATAAATTGTTTATTATGTGTATTCCAAGTATATGATAGATGTTTATTTTGCATGCTATAATTGTATTAATACGGAAACGTTAATACATGTGTGTTTAATAAACAAACAGAAAGTTCCTAGTTAAGCCTCTCTTATAAACTAGCTCGTTGATTAACAAGATGATCAAGGTTTCCTGATCATGGACATTGGATGTTGTTAATAACGGGATCACAACATTAGTGTAATGATGTGATGAACATTCATCCAAGTATAGCATTACGATCAAAGTCATTGAGTTTATATTGCTATAACAACTTTAACGGTGATCCTAATCCTTAGACCATGAGATCATGTCAATCACTAACAGGAAGAGTTTCTTGATAACATCAAACGTCACACGTAATGAGGTGATTATAAAGATGGGTTGAGAACTAATAAAGTGTTATGTTGAGGCTCATGGATCGAGAGTGGAATTTGTTCATCCCGATGACAGATATATACTGGGCCCTCTCGGTGATATCACATTGATTAGCTTGCAAGCAAGTGATTTTGATCACTAGAATGTTATATCACGGAACGAGAAAAGAGTGCATGTCGATGCGAGATCAAACTAGGTATGGAGATACCGATGATCGAATCTTGGACATGTAATATATCGTGAGACAAAGGGATTAAGATACTAGCGTAAAAGGTTCACGATCACAAGAAAGTCATCGTTGAATGTGTGGGAGTGTATGGGTCTCGGATCCCGCTTCGATTATTGATCGAGAGGGTCTCGATCATGTCCGCATTATTCACGAACCGTAGGGTGACACACTTAAGACACCGACATCCAATTGGAGCAAAAGTTTCATGCCGAAAGAATAAACAAGCGCGAATTTATTTCACTAGATACCAAAGCAGGTTTTGGGTGAAATTGCATAAAGTGGTTATGCATGTGAAATAGAATTCTAGCAAGGGGTTATTGTGAATGTTTGTCATTAAAGTAATTGACAAAATTCTGAATAAAATAAAAGAGTTTTATTTAATGAGAGTTTGCATTAAATTTGGTGGAAATTTAATGGGATCTTTGAGTGGGATTTTGAGTGGAGGAATTTGGAGGAGTTTTGTGAGTGGAGTGTCCACCACATGAAGAGGGAGGGCAAGGGGCAGCCCCCATGCGCCACCCCTTGGGGTTCCCCCTCCTCCTATAAAGGCCCTCCTCTCACTTCTCACTCACACCTCCTCATGAAGGATCTCTCCCCTCTAGAATTTATCCCCCATGGTCTCGGACTAGCGAGATACATGTTCCCGGTGGCTATTCGGCAAGAAAGAGTTGTGCTTCCGCTGCATCGCTGGAGCGAGGAGGCGGAGGTTGCTCGGTGCCTCGAACGTGTGTGCGAGCACGGATGCGTTGCTGATTTGCGGCGCTAGGACTTCCTCTCGATCTTGAGATCGGCAAGAGATCGTCTACATCAACCACGAGTTTGGACTCGTTAAACTTTGTCGGTCTTTAAGGGTATGTTCTCTACGGATGTACATCCGCCCGTTGTTTGTATCTAGTATAAATAGATCTTGGTATATAGTTCACATAGGAAAATTTTTGTTTTCTATCTGCGAACCCTTGATGTATCGAGCCGGATCTATGCGTAGATACTTTACACGGTAGTACACATATGAGTATGTGGGCGATGATGATCATGTTGTTGCTCCTTTCTTGTGATTTTGGATATTGGTGGCATAGTGGGATGAAGCGGCGGACAAACTTTACATGTCCTCGCACATGAGACTGTTCCACGCTTGACATGCAACTAGTTTGCATAAGTGGCTAGCGGGTGTCTCTCCTACTATAGTCAATATCTATTTTGCAAGCGAGTTGTCAACAATTTGATTATCCTCGTTGTGGTTCATGTTTGTAGGTAAGAACGGTTCTATCTCGAAAGCCCTCACCACGTAAAACTTGCAATGGATAAATTAGAAGCGTCTAGTTTAGATTGTTCTTTGGGCTAGTGTTATGATATGGTAGTGTTGTAAGTAGAAGTATGAGATGATACTCTTACAACACACATAGCGTAAAATCCATAGACGTGGATTTACACATATAGGTATGATAGTGATCATACCACGATGCACATGATAGAGATCATCTGCGGGAACCATATAATTTCACTAATAAACATATGATGTTTGATTGCATCTTATATTGCTTGTTTAGCGCTTTGTTAAGCATAATAAGATGATCCCTCATTTAAATATCAAGATAAGAATGTGTTCTTCCTTTAGTATGCACCGATTATGTTTCGTCGCTCCAAGACATCACGTGATGATCGGGTGTACTTGGATCCTCGACCATACTTGGTGTAAGAGCAGTTACACGCTAAAAATACTAAGGTTCTAACTTGGCGAGCCTAGCATGTACAGACATGGCCTCGGAACACGACGAAAAGGTTAAGCATGAGTCATATAGTTGATATGATGCCCATTTGATGCTCGCCTTTGAAGCTATCCGACTCACGTGATGATCGGACTTGGTGTAGTGGATTTGGTTCATGTAATCACCAAAAGGACACGAGGGATGTCGCTTTTGAGTGGGAGTTCATTCGTAATATAGATTAGTTGAACTCAATCTATCATACACTTAGTCTAAACTTTACAAATTACATTGTAGATGGCACCACCGCTTTTAATTTCAATGCGTTCATGGAGAAAGAGAAACTAGCAACGGTAGCAACTTTCTTGAATGGGCCATGAATTTGAGGATTCTCCTCTGCTGCACAAAAGCAATATGTGCTAGAAGCGCCGTTAGGCCCCCACCTTTGACGATGCCCCGACGAGGAGAAGAATGTCTATCTCGACTCGTCGGAGGACCACAACTTAGTTCATTGCGGCATATTGTATGGGCTAGAGCGAACTTCAAAGCGTTTCAACGGCAATGCTTTTGATACAATGGGTGAGTTGAAAATGATTTTCGACACACATCTTTCAGAGAGAGCTACAATGCTTGAAAAGTTCTTTAGTGCATGATGGAAGAGAACAATTCAGTTAGTGAGCATGTACTCAAGATGTCGTTCTGTGATAAGCTTGTGTCCTTGGGAATAACGATTCCCATTGACTTAGGCATCCATCGTGTTCAAGTCTACGCCACCTAGCTATAAGAGCTTCGTGATGAACTATAATATGCAAGGCATGAAGAAGTCTCTCCCGAGCTCATCAATGCTTAAAACCGCGAAGTGGAGATCAAAAAGGAACATCAAGTGTTGATGATCAATAGGAACACTGGTTTCAAGAAAGACAAGAAGGGAAAACGGAAGGGAAGTAAGGGCGGCAAGCCGGTTGCCGCGCCTGAAAAGAAACCCCGAGTTGGACCTAAGTCTGATACCGAGTGCTACTATTGTAAGGGGACTGGCCACTGGAAGCGCAACTGCCCCAAGTATCTGGCAGACAAGAAGGCCGGCAAGGCAAACAAAGGTATATATGATATACATGTTATTGATGTGTACTTGACTAGTGCTCGCAGTAGCACCTGGGTATTTGATACCGGTTCAGTTGCTAATATTTGTAACTCGAATCAGGGGCTGCGGAACAGGCGACCGCTAGCAAGGGGTGAGGTCAAGATGCGTGTCGGCAATGGATCAAACGTTGATGTGATCGCCGTCGGAACGCTACCTCTCCACTTACCGTCGGGATTAGTCATAAACTTAAATAACTGTTATCTGGTGCCTGCACTGAGCATGAACATTGTATCTGGATCATGTTTGATGCAAAGTGGTTATTCATTCAAATCTGAGAACAATGGTTGTTCCATTTATATGAATGAAATCTTTTATGGTCATGCACCAATGATGAATGGTTTATTTACTTGGATCTCGATGATAATGTTACACATATTCATAATATTGATGCTAAAAGGATTAAACTTAATGATGATATATCCGCATATATGTGGCAATCGCGTCTAGGTCATATTGGCATTAAGCATGAAGAAGCTCCATTCGGATGGACTTTTGGAATCACTTGATTATGAATCATTTGATACATGTGAGCCATGCCTTATGGGCAAGATGACTAGAACGCCGTTTTCGGTTCAATGGAGCAGGCGGCATTTATTGGAAATCATACATTCGATGTATGTGGTCCAATGAGTGTGTCGGTGAGGTGGATATCGTTATTTTGTTACTTTCACGGATGATTTGAGTAGATACGGTTATATCTACTTGATGAAACACAAGTCGAAACCTTTGAAAAGTTCAAGGAATTTCGAATGAAGTTGAAAATCATCGTAATAGAAAGATCAAATTTCTCGGATCGACCGTGGAGGTGAGTATCTAAGTTACGAGTTTAGCACTCACATGAAAGAGTGTGGAATTGTTTCACAACTCACACCTGGGAACACCACAACGAAATGGTGTGTCGGAACATCGTAATCGTACTTTATTGGATATGGTTCGATCTATGATGTCTCTGACGGACTTGCCGTTGTCATTTTGGGGTTATGCACTAGAAACTGCTGCATTCACTTTAAATAGGGCACCATCTAAATCCGTTGAAACGACCGTATGAATTGTGGTTTGAAACAAACCTAAGTCATCATTCTTAAAGTTTGGGGATGCGATGTTTATGTGAAGAAACTTCAACCGGATAAACTCGAACCAAAGCGGAAAAATGCGTCTTCATAGGATACCCTAAAGAAACTATTGGGTATTCCTTCTATCACAGATCCGAGGGCAAGGTTTTTGTTGCCAAGAATGGATCCTTTCTAGAGAAAGAGTTTCTCGCGAAAGGTGTGAGTAGTCGGAGGTAGAACTCAAGAGGTTGTGGAACCTTCTCTTCAAAGTATGGCGAGTAGCGCTTGGTAGGAAGTTGTTCCGGAGTTGGCTCCACCTGTTGAAGAGGAACTAATGATAATGATCATGAAACTCGAAAGAAAGTACTACCGAACCTCGCAGGTCAAACAGACGCGTGCGGCTCCGAGTCAGACGGAAATCTGTCATAAATTTCATGGTTGATGAAAATAATGACCTGCGACGTATGAAGAAGCGATGAGCCCGATTCCAACAAATGGTTAGAAGCCATGAAATCCGAGATGGAATCCATGTATGAAAATCAAGTTTGGAACTTGGTGGAATTACCCCACCGAAAGGCCGTGGAGAACAAATGGATTTTCAAAAGGAAAAGCGATCGATGGTAATGTGACCATCTATAAAGCTCGACTTGTCGCAAAGGGTTTCGACAAATTCAAGGAGTTGACTACGATGAGATTTTTTCTCCGTAGCGATGCTAAAGTCGATTAGGATTATGTTAGCAATTGCTGCATATTTCGATTATGAAATATGGCGGATGGATGTCAAAACCGCGTTTCTCAATGGTAATATTGAAGAAGAGTTGTATATGATACAACCAAAGGGTTTTGTCGATCCTAAGGATGCTAACAAGGTGTGCAAGCTTCAGCGATCCATCTATGGATTGAAGCAAGCATCACGGTTGGAATCTCCGCTTTGATGAGGTGATCAAAGAGTTTGGATTTGTCCAAACTTATGGAGAAGCTTGTATTTACAAGAAAGTGAGTGGGAGCAATGTGGCATTTACGATATTATATGTGGATGACATATTATTGATCGGAAATGATATAGAACTTTAAACAGTGTTAAAAGTTATCTAAACAACAAATTTTCAATGAAGGACCTAGGTGAGCGTCATACATATTAGGCATAAAGATCTATAGAGATAGATCTAGGCGCCTAATAGGGCTATCGCAAAGTACATACCTTGATAAGATTTTAAAGAAGTTTAAAATGGACGGAAGTAAGAAGGGTTCTTACCTATGTTGCAAGGCAAGACATTGAGTAAGACTCAAAGTCCGGCTTGGCGGAAGAAAGAGAGATAATGGACAAAGTCCCTATGCTTCACCATAGGCTCTATAATGTACGCCATGCTATGTACAAGACCGGATGTGGCACACGCTATTAGTTTGACTAGTAGGTACCAATCGGATCCGTGTTGAACATTTGGATAGCGGTCAAGAATATCCTTAAGTACTTACGAAGAACTAAGGATATGTTTCTTGTATCTGGAGGTGAAGAAGAGCTCTCGCTAAGTGTTATGTTGACGCTAGCTTTGACACCGATCCGATGACTCTAAGTCTCAATCCGGATCGTATTTCTCATGAATGGCGGAGCGGTTAGTTGGAGGAGCTCCAAACAACCTGTGGTAGCGGGATCAACAACGGAGGCCGAATATGTTCTTTGCTTGAGCGGCTCGTAGCGCTTTGGATGAAGGAGTTCATATCCGAACTAGGAGTTGTGGCAAGCGTTGGACCCAATGGTGATCTATTGTGACAACAATGGTGCCATTGCCAATGCCAAAGATCCAAGGTCTCACAAGCATTCCAAGCATATTAAGCGCGGTTTCACTCCATCATGAGCATGTCAAGGATGGAGATATAAAGATTTAGAAGTACATACGGATCTCAATGTAGCAGATCCGTTGACTAAAACTCTCCTAGAGCAAAACATGATCAACACGAACTCAATGGGTGTTAGATATATCACTATGTAACTAGATTATTGTCTCTAGTGCAAGTGGGAGATGAAGGGAATATGCCAGAGGCAATAATAAATTGTTTATTATGTGTATTCCAAGTATATGATAGATGTTTATTTTGCATGCTATAATTGTATTAATACGGAACGTTAATACATGTGTGTTTAATAAACAAACAGAAAGTTCCTAGTTAAGCCTCTCTTATAAACTAGCTCGTTGATTAACAAGATGATCAAGGTTTCCTGATCATGGACATTGGATGTTGTTAATAACGGGATCACAACATTAGTGTAATGATGTGATGAACATTCATCCGAAGTATAGCATTACGATCAAAGTCATTGAGTTTATATTGCTATAACAACTTACGAAGTGATCCTAATCCTTAGACCATGAGATCATGTCAATCACTAACACGGAAGAGTTTCTTGATAACATCAAACGTCACACCGTAATGGGGTGATTATAAAGATGGGTTCGTAACTAATAAAGTGTTATGTTGAGGCTCATGGATCGAGTGGAATTTGTTCATCCCGATGACGGATAGATATACTGGGCCCTCTCGGTGATATCACATTGATTAGCTTGCAAGCAAGTGATTTTGATCACTAGAATGTTATATCACGGAACGAGAAAAGAGTGCATGTCGAAACGAGATCAAACTAGGTATGGAGATACCGATGATCGAATCTCGGACATGTAATATATCGTGAGACAAAGGGATTAAGATACTAGCGTAAAAGGTTCCGACGATCACAAGAAAGTCATCGTTGAATGTGTGGGAGTCGGTATGGGTCTCGGATCCCTTCGATTATTGATCCGAGAGGGTCTCGATCATGTCCGCATTATTCACGAACCGTAGGGTGACACACTTAAGAGACACCGACATCCAATTGGAGCAAAAGTTTCATGCGAAAGAATAAACAAGCGCAGGAATTTATTTCACTAGAATCGAAACAGGTTTTGGGTGAAATTGCATAAAGTGGTTATGCATGTGAAATAGAATTCTAGCAAGGGGTTATTGTGAATGTTTGTCATTAAAGTAATTGACAAAATTCTGAATAAAATAAAAGAGTTTTATTTAATGAGAGTTTGCATTAAATTTGGTGGAAATTTAATGGGATCTTTGAGTGGGATTTTGAGTGGAGGAATTTGGAGGAGTTTTGTGAGTGGAGTGTCCACCCACATGAAGAGGGAGGGCAAGGGGCAGCCCCATGCGCGGCCACCCCTTGGGGTTCCCTCCTCCTATAAAAGAGCCCCTCCTCTCACTTCTCACTCACACCTCCCGTGAAGGATCTCTCTCCCCTCTAGAATTTATCCCCATGGTCTCGGACTAGCGAGATACATGTTCCGGTGGCTATTCGGCAAGAAAGAGTTGTGCTTCCGCTGCATTTGGAGCGAGGCGGAGGTTGCTCGGTGCCTCGAACGTGTGTTGAGCACGGATGCGCTGATTTCTTGCGCTAGGACTTCCTCTCGATCTTGAGATCGGCAAGAGATCGTCTACATCAACCACGAGTTTGGACTCGTTAAACTTTGTCGGTCTTCAAGGGTATGTTCTCTACGGATGTACATCCGCCCGTTGTTTGTATCTAGTATAAATAGATCTTGGTATATAGTTCACATCGTAGGAAAATTTTTGTTTTCTATGCTGCGAACCCTTCACTATCTGCCTTTTAGCGCTTCTCTTATTTATCCTGCTTCTGTTATGCTGCAGAGGAGCATAACAAGTCTCTCCGTGAGGTTGACGCTCTCAAGAAGAGCCTTGGTCAATCGGAGCAGAAGGCCGGAGCCGCCGTTGGCGTGAAAGAACGCCTCGAGCTAGAGCTGACTAAGGAAACCGAAGCGAAAGAGCGTGTGCGGCAGGAAGCCGCAGATCGTGAGGAGCAGCTGGCCACGGTTGCGGCTGCTCGTGAAAAAGAGGTGGCGGCGAAGCTCATGGCTGCTGCCAAGGCTATTTCGGGTGAGTGCTAGTTTTGTACTTGTTTCTTTTTCTTTGGGTCTTCTTCTATGCGGCTTTTCTTCATGCTTTTCTTCTTTTATCTCAGATGCCGCAGGCATCGAGTTCGACCGCGGTGCTCTGGAGCACGGGAGTGCTCTAGATGATGCCACTGTGGCTATCGAAGACCGCTGCAGCACCGTCGTCAACTCCCTCGCCAAGGCGAAAGAAGTCCTTGGTCGCTTTTACAAGGAGCTTGTCCCGAAGGGCGCAGCCCTTGACGATGTGGATGCTCTGGCAGAGGCTCTGTCAGCCGAAGCGCCTGTGGCGTACAAACGCAAACAGAAGGGCATCGGCGCTTCCGTCGGGCTGGCGATGGCCATGGCGGCTGGAGCGGAGCTGGATCTGCCCCAGATCACTTCTCGGATGCCGATGGCTGCGGATGGATCCGAGGTAGCCTTTGCTGCCTATTCTGCTCGCTGCAAGCGATATGGGCCCAAGCTCATTGATTTGATGTCCGAGTATGCACTGCGGCAGCTGGGCGGGGCCAAAGCTAGGCAGTCTGGCTCCGAGACGACTCAGGGCCCTGCATCTTAGGCATAGTAGACGTAGGATAGTTTGTAGTCTGTTTTTGTTGTAAATATCTTGAAGATCACCATCCTTGTGCCACGTAGTGGCCTTATATATTTAATGAATTCCTCTGAGTTGTGCTCTATCCTTGGCTGAATGTTTGTGTTCCTTTCTTTTGCTGCCGCTCTAGGTTCCTTCGAGTGCTGACCCTGTTGACGCCCCATCTGCAATGTCGTTGCGTCCATCCTTAGATGATTCCTCGCAGCTCACTTTCCTTCGGGATCGTGTGCGCAGTCTGGAGAGGGAATTGCTCGGGTTACGCGGTCATGCCGACGTTTGGAAGTCCAAGGCGGATCGTGGTGCAGCCAGAGAGGATTACTTGATGGTGGAGTTGGTCCGGCTGTCCGAGCAGCTGCAATGTAAGTTGTTCTTTGGTCGAGCTGTAGCTCTGTTCTTCGGATGAGCCTGCTGGCCTTACTCTTATTTTGTCCGATTGTTGCAGGTGCAAATCTTGCTCCGAGGGAAGAAAAAGAGCGTGTCGCTGTTCGGGTCAATTGCTTGACTCAACAGGACATCGAGGCCGACGGCTTCTTCTAGATGGATCGTGATCACGCCATAGCCCTGGCGACGGTGCAGGATCGTGTTCATCAAGTTTCGCGGGTGCTCCGCCCAGTGCAGACATCGCTTTCCTCGGTGCTGCACGTCATGTTCCCTTTGGATGCCGTGCCAAAAAGCCTCGCGGGTCTTCTGTCGTAATTTCGGAACGTAAGCAATGTCAAGGAGTTGGTGCGGCAGCAGCTTGTCGCAGGAGTGAAAGCTGCGTTGTCTCTTGTGAGGCTGCACCGGCCTGACGTGGATTTGGCTGCCATGGCTGCTGGGCCACCTCTTCGCCCTGATGGTGGAGAGTGGGACATGTGTCCGCATTACGGTGTAAGGCGATATGCGAGCAGTTGTAGATTTGTTTGAGCAGCGTGCCCAGATTATTCTTCAACATAGGTAGTACCTGTAAAAAAGAGAGAGATGTAAAATTTGTATATGTCGGCTGGGCGTGTTGTGCCCTTTGTTGTAAAGGTTTGTTTGTTTGTGAGCACGCAGTGCTTTAATTGGGTATGTGTCCTTTTCGTTTGCCTGACGTTGTTAGCTACTCAGGTGCACACGTTTGGTCCTCAGTCGATGAAATCGTGAGGTGGGGGGAGCCCCCAAGTGCGTTTGTAGCATGTAGTACAGTTGCAGAAAATAGTGAACCGAAGTTTTGGGGCGAGACACTTAGCTTTATTTATATCGTAATGGAGGAGGTACGTTGTTCGGTTGAGTAGCCTTCGCTGGAAGCCTTATTGAAAGTAAGAAAAGGGGGTAGGTTTCTACGGATAGAATCGTCGCAGGTGCGAGATATTCTATGGGTTGGAGTATGCGACTCCAGACTCCACGTGCTTGAGGCGATAGGCGCCACCTGGGATGACTTCGGTGATGACATAGGGTCCTTCCCATGGCGACTCGAATTTATTCGGTCGCTTTTGCTTGAGTCGCAAGACGAGGTCTCCTTCGACGAAGGACCTTGGGCGCAGCCGGCGGCTGTGGTAGTTGCGGAGACTCTGCTGGTACACCGCTGATCGAGCTGCTGCTATATCCCGTGCTTCTTCGAGTGTATCGACAACATCTTCGAGTGCAGCCGTGGATTCGGCTTCACTGTAGGCGACGACCCGTGGGGCCTGGTGGCGTACTTTGGCTGGTTGCACGGCTTCGGCTCCGTGTACCATGAAGAACGGTGTGTAGCCGGTGGAGATGTTTGGCGTAGTTCGTAAGCTCCACAGGACGGAGGGTATCTCCTTCGTCCAATTTCCAGCTTTTTGTTCGAGTGAGCTCATGAGGCGCTTCTTGATGCCGGCGCCGATTAGGCCGTTGGCCTTTTCCACTTGCCCGTTCGTTTGCGGGTGTGCCACTGAGGCATATGTGATGTTGATCCCAAGGCCTTCGCAGTCCCGGAATTCTTCGGAGATGAAGTTCGATCCGTTGTCGGTGATGATCTTTGTGGTACGCGAACCTGTAGACAATGGACTCAAAGAACTTGACGGCAGTTTTGCCTTTCTGGTTGGTGACCGGCATGGCCTCGATCCACTTGGTGAATTTGTCGACTGCAACCAGGAGGAAGACGTGTCCTCCTTTCGAGGATTTTGGCAGTTTGCTGATCATGTCGAGGCCCCATTGAGCGAAAGGCCAAGCTATAGGTATGGGCCTGAGCTCGGACCCAGGTGCGTGCGGTTTGTCGGCGAACCGTTGGCATCCGTTGCATCTTCGGATGATGTCCTTTGCGTCGCTCATGGCCGTTGGCCAGTAGAATCCTGCTCGTAGAGCTTTAGCGACAAGGGAGCGGCTGCCTGTATGGTGGCCGCAAATGCCTTCGTGGATGTCTTGGAGTATGGCCTTGCCGTCGTTGATGGTGACGCACCGTTGAAGTACACCCGTGATGCTGCGCTTGTATAGCTCGCTGTTGATGATGGTGAAGGCTTTTAACCGGCGAGATATGCGCCGGGCACCTGTTGGGCTGTCAGGCAATTCTCCGGTTATCAAGAACTGGAGGTATGGTCGTGTCCAAGCTTCTTCGACTGCCATGACCTGCATTAGGTTGACCATGGCTACCTCTGTGTCCAGCTTTTCGGGTCCTTCGTGTCCTTCGGGTAGCGTAGCTCCCGAGTGCTCTGCTTCTTCGGGTGATCCCTTGGGGAATTTCCGCTTGATGGATGGCACGCAGATTTGTTCGAGGAACACACCTGGTGGCACCTTTGCGCAAGTGGAGCCGATGTTGGCGAGTCTATCGGCTTCCTCGTTGCTCTCTCTTCCAACGTGCCGAAGTTCGCAGCCGTCGAATTCTCCTTCGAGTGCGTTGTAGAGCGCGCGGTACGCGATCATGTTTTCGGCGTGTGCGTCACACTCATTCATCGTCTGCTGGACGACGAGGTTGGAGTCACCGTAGATGACCAGGCGCGTTGCGCCGCATATCTTTGCCATCCTCATGCCATGGATGAGGGCTTCGTATTCGGCTTCGTTGTTGGAGGCTCTGAATTTCATCCGAAGAACGTACTTCATCTTGTCACCTTGCGGGGAGGTCAGTATGACCCCTGCCTCGCCCGGCGCTTGGAGCCGTCGAAATGCATTGTCCAGGATTGCGACATGTCTGGGATGTCTGGCATCTGCAGCTCCATCCAGTGTACCAGGAAGTCGAAAGGACTTGAGATTTGATTGCGTGTCGCTTCTCGTAGACGATGTCCAAGGGTGATAGTTCGATGCCCCACAGGGCCACCCGTCCTGTGGCCTCTGGATTATTCAGGATGCTGTTCAGGGATGCTTCGTTGACGACCATCACTTGGTGCTCCTGGAAGTAATGGCTCAACCGTCGAGCCGTCATGAACACGCCGTAGGCTAGCTTCTGATAGTGAGGGTACCTCTGCTTTGTTGGTGTCGATCCTCGTGAGGTAGTAAATTGGCGCTGGACCCGTGGGTCTTGCCTTCTTCAGTCGTTCGACCACAGTGCAGTCTTGACCACCGATGTGTGGCTGCTATGTACGGCGAGGGCTCGCGCTCCTTTGGCGTGACCAAAACGGGCGAGGTGGAGAGGAGCCGCTTGAGGCTTTCGAATGCGTCGTTGGCTTCTGGTGTCCACTCGAACTTGTCTGCTTTACGCAGCAGCTGGTAGAATGGTAGGGCCTTCTCACCCATACGGCTGATGAACCTGCTTAGCGCCGCTACTCGTCATGCGAGCTGCTGGACGCCCTTGAGGTTTTTTGGCTTTTCCATCGTCATGATGGCTTTGATTTTCTTCGGGTTCGCCTCGATCCCTCGTTGAGAGATGAAGTACCCGAGCAGCTGAACTGATGGGACGCCGAAGGCGCACTTTTCGGGATTGAGCTTGATCCTTCAGCGATCAAGGTTGTCGAACGTCTTGCGGAGATCATCGATAAGTTTCCTTGCATCCCTGGTTTTTATTACTATGTCATCGACATAAACTTGGACGTTGCGACCAATCTGGTCCTTGAGGCAAGCCTGCATGCATCGCTGGTACGTAGCACCCGTGTTCTTTAGCCCGAAGGGCATTGTGTTGTAACAGAATACTCCGAACGGTGTAATAAACGCTGTTTTCTCCTGATCTTCGACCTTGAGAAGAATCTGGTTATAGCTTGAGTAGGCGTCGAGGAAGGAGAGTTTCTCGCAACCTGCAGTCGAATCGATAATCTGGTCAATCCGTAGAAGAGGGAAGTGGTCCTTTGGGCAATGCTTATTTAGTGACATGAAGTCCACACACATCCGCAGGATGTCCGTGTCCTTCTTTGGGACCATCACCGTGTTTGCAAGCCACTCGCTTTCTTTGATTTCCCTGATGAAGTCTGCATCGAGTAGTCTATTGATTTCCTTGCCGATAGCTTTGGCTCGTGGCTCGGCGCCTTCGGATGGATCGCTGACTGGTTTGGTGTCCGAAAGACATTGAGTGCATGCTCGGCGAATTTCAGGAACTCCCGCATGTCCGCAGGACACCAGTAAGATTTCCAGCGCCACGGAGGAATTCGACGAGCGCCTTCCTATGCTTGGTGTTGAGGTCATTGGCGATCAAGGCCGTCTTGGAGGCATCCGTCGGATGGACCTGTACTTTCTTGGTGTTGACGGAGTCAAGGACATGTCGTGCGTCGCCTTGTGATGGGGTAGCCCATTGTCCGTCACCTCGTGAGCCTTACAAGATCGTCTTGCATGCCGAAGATCGAGATTTTGTTGAAATCGCCGCATTGGTCCGATCGGTGAAGCTCCCATGGATCGTGATGACGCCTGGTCCCGCATCTTGAGTAGTAGGTATGCGTAGTGTGGGACGGCCAGGAACCTTGCGAATGCTACACGCCCCAGGATGGCGTGGTATTGTGACGGCCAGTCCACCACTTCGAATTCGAGTCGCTCCTGCCGAAAGTTGTCCGGCTTTCCGAAGATGACGTCGAGCCCTATTTTGCCCAGGGGGAATATGCCCTTTCCTGGGACAATGCCGTGGAACGTTGTGTCTGATTGTTCCAGGCTGCATTGCGGGATCCGCATAGCTGCTAGGGTGCTTGCGAACATTAGGTTGATGCCGCTGCCGCCGTCCATGAAGACGCGACTCATCTCGAAGCCTCCGATCTGCGCCTCCAGCACCAGGGCAGCATGACCTGGGCGAGGGATCTGGCAAGGGTGATCCGCGCGAGTGAACGTGATGCAGGACTCCGATCCGCTGAGGTACTCAGGGATTGCAGGCGGAGTTGCCACGGCCAAGTTGATTTGTCGGGTGATTTTCTTCTGCACCCTGTTTGTGGGGCGTCCCTTCTGGATCATATTTAGTGCTCCCTTTGGTGGGGGGTATCCGACCCCGGCGTTGTTTCTTGTGATGCGATCGTTGGTTTGGGCCTCCAATAGGTGGCGGTGGAGGAGCTCCGTGTGCTATTTCTCCTGGCGCGGGTGCGTTTCCGAACGCAGGGATTGGGGCTTGTTGCCTCATCTGCACCATGCTTTCGCTGAGTTTTTGGAACTCGCGGCAGTCCTTGAGCATGTGACTGGCTTTCTTTTTGCCATCTTGTTTATCGATGTAGAAGTGGATGGTCAATGGACCCGAAAGTTTGTCGAATGCTGAGGGTCCGTTGTCGCGGTCGCGGCGTTGCCATGACTGTGCTGGTCGTCCGTTGTCACGGAGATTTCCTCCGCGGTATCCTCCGCTGTTGCGGCTGTTGTCGTTGCGGCGGTCGGCATAGCCAGCCGCGACCATGTCGGGTCCGTCGCGGTCTTTGTAAACACGCGATCTCCTCTTGCTGCGGCGTTCTCGCCTATGGACGTAGTCGTCCTCTTCATCTGATTGCGCTCGCTGGATGCAATATTCGCCGTCTGCCCAACTGTTGGCAATTTTCATGAGGTGGTCGAGTGTCTTGGGCTTGGCACGCCCAAGTTCTTCCTTGAAATCTTGGCGTTTGACGCCGTCTCTGAAGGCGTCGATGGCCCTCTCCTCGGAGATATGCGCTGCGGAGTTCTTGGTGGTAGACCAGCGTAATATGTACGAGCGAATAGATTCCCGTTCTCGAGTGCAGGCTCGCAACTCTTCGATTGAGCGGGCCTCTTCTGGTGTCCTTGAAATTTCGGATGAAGCCGTAAGCTAGCTCCTCCCAACCGGATGGATCGATGATAGGTCTGAGCTGCACTCCACGCCGCTGTCGGTACGGAATGAGGCATTGCATGGCGGTTTGTTTGTTACCGCCGTGCAGCTTGACGGATGACAGATGATCGCCGAGCCAAGATTTTGGATCTTGCGTGCCGTTGAACTTCGGAGTATCCGAAGGAAGCTTGAGATTGCGTGGCATCTGTGTTCTCCGAACAGATCTGCTGAAGCATCGAGCTCCACAGAGTTCTCCTTCATCTTCATCCATCTCGGACTCGGACGAGCATGCGCGTTTAGCTCGCGCTTTGTCGATTTTGCGCTGTGTAAGCGCGTCTCTGGCGTCGTAGTCGCGTTTATGGCGATGCGAGCTCTTCTTCCTTCGAGGAAGGTCGTGCTCCTCCTCCTCTTCGGATGAAGGGGTGGGGCTCCGGTCGCGCCTTACCGGAGCTTTCTTCTTTGGCTGCGCAGGAGCGTCTTCGTGGAGCGCAGCTCCGACGAGTCCGAGTCCGGTGAGTGCGGACTTATGCATGGATCTTTTCGGGTCCCCTTCCGGAGGTTGGTGGGCCACGAGATACGCAGTGGCTGCCAGGATCGCAGCTTGCGGTGTCTTCAGGATGATGTTGCCGTCGGCATCCATATCCATGAACGACGTGTGGAGAGTTCGGGTTACATCACGGCGTTCTTTGGGATCCATGTTCTCCACCCGCGAGCGGTGCTTGTTTCCCTGGTTTCCGTTCGTGCTAGAGCCGGGTGCCATGGCGGAGAGCGTAGCTCGTCGCGCGCTGGACTCGGAGGCTGCTTGCCTGGGTTTGTCGAGCGTCTCCTGCATCTTGACTTGCTTCTTGTGCTCCTCGATGAGGAGGTAGTAGTACGCCATCAGTAGGTCACGTGGGAAGTCCACGGGTTGGACTATGTCGCCTGCGACGGCACGGCGTGCCTGGACCCATCCTTCTTTGCTAAGTTGGATGACGTGGCCATTGTTTTCCCCTTCGCGTGGGAGGGACTGGCTTCTTCTGTTCCCGCCGTTTCCACCGTTTCCGTCCTGCGGGTTGGGGTTCGTGTTGGGCGGCGGGTTAGGCATTTGTTGCTCCTGGATGACCGCGGCGCATAGGTAGCGCTCGTAGATCGGTTCGCTGTTGCCACAGCTTTCAGATCCGGAACCGTAGGTCCCTTCATCCGAAGGTGGATCGCACAGATCGGAGTTGCAGCTGCTGCTGTTGTAGAACTCATCTGTCGATGGTGACGTGTGTAGCACTGGGTGTGGAGCCCACGAGGCGGGCCTGATTGATGGCACGGGCACCCGCTCAGGAAGGCGGAGGGTGCCAGTTTGTCCCACCTGGAAGCAGAAGCTCCCGAACAAAATTTCGAGTCCGTCGCCTACGGGCTCGAAATCCTTTATGGTGGCCGGCGAGTGGGCGGTGAAGTCGAAAGTGCCGAAGAGGAGGTGATTCTCCATCGCCGCGGAGTTGTAGATCGGTCGGGTCGAAACCGTCACGATCGCACAATCAGCAGCCCCGATCCCCACGGACGGCGCTAATTGACGAGGTTTAATCTCGTCAATGCCCATTGTTATGGACTTGGGTTTTGGAGAAGGTGGGGATGCTGGAGATCGTGGCACGGTTAACAGACAAGCAACCAGGGGACACGAGATTTACCCAGGTTCAGGCCCCCGGAGGGAAAACCTTACTCCTGTTTGTCTGCTCTTTGATTACGGCGGAACCGAAGGTTACAGGGTGCGCAGATTCGATCTGGCGTGGAGGTGTGTGCGAAAGTATGAGTAGAGAGATCTAGGATGTGCCCTCCTGGCCTTTATATAGACTTTAGGCAGGTCCCGGACATAGTCCTAGTCGGTTACAAGTTCTAGGGTTTTACCCATTTGAATTTTCTATCTATGCTAGTCTTGCTCTCCAAGGATCCGAAAGCTTCATGGGCCTTGGCCACCCGAAAATCTTCACGGGCCAGCGTATATCTGCTGTGGGCCTTCCTTGGGCTGGACCAGGTATGCTAAAGTCACGTACCCGTAGGGTATAACCATGTCAGCAGTGTCCCCGCTACTTAAGGCCCTCGCCTATTTTCTCGGCTGGATCCATCCATCCGTCCCGATAGGAGCAATGATGGTGATGGCGCTAAGCAGTGGACATGGGAGGGTAGGATGGAGGAGGGGAGGAGCAATGCCTGGCAGCGCACGGGGAAGAGGCGAGGGAGCTTTGTGTAATTTTCTATTTCCTTTAGGGTCTCGGTGTAAGATGTACCCACCTTATTTGAATAGAAGAATGGCCGGGGTCCTTCATGACCCTTCTTCAGTTAAAAAAATTCTATCCATCCATCAATCGAAGGTGCCATGCAAGTAGACAGATCAGACTGCTGCTGCAAAGATATTGTTGCAAACGGGGTGACCTTTCAGCTGAGTTTGGACTAAGCAACCAAAGGTGTTGTTTCAAGCACTTGGCACATAATCATTGATCATCGGATTGGAAAAGGCCTTCAGTTTGCATCCCAAATTCTATTGGGATGCCCCAATGACCAATCTCCCACGTCTGAAGAACGATGAGGATGAAAGTTCATTGGCTTCTCAACGATGTTGAAGATACGTCACTAGGATGGGATTAAAGTCTAGACAGGTAGGAGGTTCGGCTGTGTACATCCAGTTTATGCAGAAGCCGGGTGTAAACATTACGTAAGTAATAAAAAAGTCTATTTCTAAAAAAAAAATACGAAGGAGACAAAAACTACCCCTTTGGAATTGGCTATTGCCCACCTTCGCTTCCTTGTTTCCACATAGTGGCCTTTGTGCGACAGTTTCTGGTTCTTAGTAGGCTTGTCCATTTAGCAGGTTTAACTTGTCTTTTGTCAGTTTGTGGTTCGAGCCTGAAGAGGAGTTTCCCGCAAATGCTATGCGCCGCTTAAGCAGGGTAGGATTGGTGTGCCGCGTACCTTGCCTCTGGTTCTAGGCCGGCCCACTATGGGCGACTGTTTTTTTTGGTTGGTTTTAGGTGTTTTCTCGTTTTTTTTACGATTATTTTTCTTTTTCCTTATTTTTCTTTTTGTTTCTTTTTCTTTTGAAATTTGTTTCAAACCTTGAAATCTGTTCATTATTTTTGAAATTTTTATTCATAACATGAAATATATTCTTTATGGGTTTTAAAAGTTAGTTCATGACTTTCAAATTTTGTTCATGATATTTTATTTTTTCATGATTTTTTAAAATTGTTCACGACATTAAAAATTTGTTCATGATTTAATTCTTTGGTTCATGATTTTTAAAATGGCTCATAATTTGAAAAATGTTCATCATTTTTTTAAAAGATTCATGTATAAAAATTTCAGTTTTTGTAATAAAATTATATCAAAATGAAACAAAAAGTAAAATGAAAAAAGAACACAAAAAAGATACAAGAAAAAACAAAAAACGATGAACGAAAAATGATAAAAGCACAAAAGGAATGGTACGTTAATGGGCTGGGGCCCAATATAGTGTCAACATCCGGATTTTTAATCCTAGATGCCTGTTATGCCATACCTCGCAATCTCAGGATTACCATTTTTGTGAGACATAACAGAATTGGATACCATAGTACATCATCTATTAAACCGTACATAAGTTCTTACACAAATAGGGATCTCATGATCCAGTTCTTAATACAACATCAAGCAGCGGAATACGTAATAATAACGGTAGCGTAGGCGAAGCTCCATCTTCGGGGTCACAGGCAATGTTGATGATGGGAGATGATCCTAGTTGTCGTATCCTTCCTGGGGTCCATCCTCCAGGTACTCCTCTTCATAGTCTGGCCACGGGAATAGCCAGGGACAAAACCATGAGTACTCTTTAAGTACTCACAAACTAATACTAACAAGTGAAAGGGGTTTGTGATAATAGGACACTAGGCTCTAGGGTTGTTTTGCAAAAGCCAGATTTATCTCTACTAAATTTGGAAATCACGAATGCTGGTTAAGGTCTTATAAGACCTAAGTGGGAACTTGTATCTCAGGCCACAACCCTGTTGTGGTCAAGTCAAAGTCTTAATTCATTTCACAAGTCTTTTGAAAACATCTGACGGGGGAACAGTATGGCCACTTGACGAGGTTTAATCTCGTCAATGCCCATTGTTATGGACTTGGGTTTTGGAGAAGATGGGGATGCTGGAGATCGTGGAATGGTTAACAGACAAGCAACCAGGGGACACGAGATTTACCTGTGTTCAGTTGAGGGAAAATCCTACTCCCGCTTGCGCTCTTGATTACGTGGAAGAAGGTTCTGAGGTGCAGATTCGATCTGGCGTGGAGGTGTGCGAAAGTATGAGTCTAGATCTGTAGATCTATTGTGGTGGTGGAGATCGTAGATCTATCTATTGTGGAGAGATTAGGTCGTGCCCTCCTCGTTGGCCCCTCGTAGCCTTTATATATGGAGAGGCTAGGTCTCAGGTACCGATTCGAGTAGGTTACAAGTTGTATTCAAACTCTAGTCTTGAGGTTTCCTTGTCTTGTGACACGTGGGCTTCATATCAGCCGAACCGTCATAGGCGTCATGGACCCTGGCAGGTCATCGAGTGAGCCTTCCGTCGGGCTGGACCAGGTATGCTAACATCGGGTACCCGTAGGGTATAACCATGTCAGTAGCCCCGGAGTGTTCAGTCGAATCGTAGATTCGGCTGAGGACTCTTCAATCCTTCGGGTGCAACTTTGTCTTTCAAGAGAATGTGTAGGGATTGTTGATGCGTGTGCAGGAGTGGAATTCCAGTGAATTTAATTGATGTACCCAACGCGTCCGTCGGGATTTTTCATCGCGCCTGTTGGCATGGGCTTATACTAGCAAAGCGCAGTCATGTGCGTTACCAGGCCATCAAATGATATCTGTAGGTCTTATCTTTGCGTCGCAGACACAGCATCCGAAGTTTATCACCGCGGAGGTGTTTCGGGTAGCCAAGGAGAATGCTACTCACTTAGCGTTTAGTTGGGGTAGAGTTGCCGAAAAGTTTTTTGTATCCTGATCCGAAGGATCGCAGTCGAAATTTTATAGGGTGCGACGGTATCCTATGGAGTAGCCCGAGTGTCTGTTCGAGTCGTAGACTCGAGCGGAGACTTTAATTCAGCCGTTGTTCAGTGTCAGGTCCGTAGGACACAATTTTTTTTCGGATGATGAAATCCATCCTCCCTATGGGAGTAGCCCCCGAGTCCGTAGTGGAGTCATAGACTCAACGTAGGACTCGAAGAAACAGTTCAGTGGTGTAGTGCTTTGTTCGTTTTTTGGATGCATGGCTAGCGCTCCTGATAGGAGTAGCCCCCGAGAAGTTGCTCGAATCGTAGATTCGAGTGAGTACTTTTAGCTGTCAGCCGAAGATTTTCTGTGTGCGCGACCAGCGCTCCAGTTTGGAGTAGCCCCTGAGTGTCTGGCGGAGTCGTAGACTCAGGCAGAGACTCGAGTCTTGTATCGTGCAGTTGTAGTAGGAAATCTTGTGGGCGTACCGCTGACCCGGAAGTACATCGGGTGCGCGACCAGCGCTCCTGATAGGAGTAGCCCCCGAGTGTCTAGTCGAGTCGCAGACTCGAGTGGAGACTCATGCGAGGAGAAACCATTGACCCGGAAGTACATCGAGTCAGCGTCTCACACATAAGGAGCCAAGAATCGATGATGCAGTCGGAGTTGACGTGGCGGAGTCGGGCGTTTAGCCGGAAGCACTCGACGCTCCGGATGAAGTCGACGATGTTCCTTTTGTCGGGTGAGCGGCCAGCGTCGCTGCGGAATTGTAGATCGATCGGGTCGGGACCGTCACGATCGCACAATCAGCAGCCCCGATTCCCACAGATGGCGCCAATTGACGAGGTTTAATCTCGTCAATGCCCATTGTTATGGACTTGGGTTTTGGAGAAGATGGGGATGCTGGAGATCGTGGAACGGTTAACAGACAAGCAACCAGGGGACACGAGATTTACCCAGTTTCAGGCCCCCGGAGGGAAAACCCTACTCCTGCTTGTCTGCTCTTGATTACGACAGAACCGAAGGTTACAGGGTGCGCAGATTCGATCTGGCGTGGAGGTGTGTGCGAAAGTATGAGTCGAGAGTCTAGATCTGTAGATCTATTGTGGTGGTGGAGATCGTAGATCTATCTATTGTGGAGAGATTAGGTCGTGTCCTCCTCGTTGGCCCCTCGTAGCCTTTATATATGGAGAGGCTAGGTCTCAGGTATCGATTCGAGTAGGTTACAAGTTGTATTCAAACTCTAGTCTTGAGGTTTCCTTGTCTTGTGACACGTGGGCTTCATATCAGCCGAACCGTCATAGGCGTCATGGACCCTGGCAGGTCGTCGAGTGAGCCTTCCGTCGGGCTGGACCAGGTATGCTAACATCGGGTACCCGTAGGGTATAACCATGTCACCACTCCAACTGTCCATAACCGCAGACGCGGCTATTCGAATAGTTTGACACTCTGCAGAGATTGTACACTTTCACCACAACATTCGATACATCCGTCAGGAACAAATCCTGAATTCACCGTACTCAGTATGCGGATAATCAATCCTAACCTTTCAATTACACGCCCTAGTATAAGCACCTCTCCTATGAGTTTGGCCTCCCAACCATGACCAACTGTCATCTTGGGTACTGCACAGGTGGACAATCTTCACAAGGTAGCCTCAACTCAGACCTTGGCCGTGAGGGAACCAATACTAAGGTATATAAGTTTCCAGTCAAGCCCTACCCAATCTTCGGGTATTGTGGTTGTACGATAAAATTGGAATGGTATCGCATCCAGACAACCATCAGTTTTATAAAGGGCTAAGGCTCCGGCCTCAACATTTTCATCACCAAAATCATCAGGTGTTTGGAATCACATGTCAAAACATCTCAGTAGAATGATCCATCATTCTAAGGTTTTCATAACCATTTTCACCAAATATTCCCACCTAATGTTGATCAAGTTATATGCTTAGCACTAGCATCTACAGGTGGGGGTAAGCACTAATGAGGGGTGGTAAACTAGTGGGGTTTAACTAAGTTTAATCTCATGCCTTAGGATGACATCAAGATTATCTAGCTTAGGCCAAATTTTATGCTCTTTATGCAACCTTCAATTATCCTTCTAGTATCTACCATTTATTCCAGTAACTCTAAGTAAGAGCTTTGATAAAGAAATAAAGTAATAGACTTGCAAGTAAAACTAGGATTGGTTTATCAAGGGTTTATGATCATATATGCTTTAAGGCATATAGTGGGCATGGTAGCAAGTATTGGCTTGCAAGGTTAACTTGTATAGTAAGGCTTGCTAAGGTAGAGTATCTTGCAAGTGTTAGCTTGCATAGGTCAACTTGATTAGTAAAGCTTGCAAGTATTGGCTTGCACAATATCAGTATAAGCTTGCCTTGTGCAGAGCAGTGGTTGAAGTTCTCCTCGGCTTCCTCTTCGTAGTATCCTCCTTCCTCCTCGTATCCTTGGTCGGTACTAGCGTCTATAAGTAAATACGATGTACACAATCACCAAACAATACTTAACTACTTGCAATCATCACACCAAAGGGTCCTATAGATGATCTAGCATCATCATTAATATTACAAGATTAAAGCTTGGTTTAATTCCTTTTATTTTTAGAAAAGTAATTTCTACTCATTGAAAAAATACTTAAGATTTAATATCTCCAAACCAAACATGGGATCATGTTGACACATGTCATCACCACATATTTTAGTCCATGAGAATGTGATTTAAAGTGGTGTCACAATTTAATAAGGTTTTACCCTTTTATTTTAATTAATTAAAGTGGCTAGAAATGCCTATGTAGCATTCTTTTATTACTTGAACATTATTTCTGTCAGTAAACCTATATATTTTTATATATTCTGAAAGGTATGGTTAAATGTGATTTTTGAGAGTTGGAATCAACTCAAAAGCTATTATGGTTTTAATTTGAAAAATGTTTGAATGCAGAAAAGCTTCTGCCTTGTTATTTTTACCAAGGGTGATCTATAGATCCAAAGGACTTGCATCCAACGGGCTTGGATTCAGCATTTCAAGACCTTTCTAACAAAATTAGTTTCATTCAATTTGGTGCACTGAATCGATCTGGGTTGATTTTTAAAACTGGGTACAGAAGTGTGTTTGAAATAAAATGGAAAAGGTTTAATTCAAATCACTGGGCTGCGCGGGAAAGGTTAACGGGCCGGCCTGCTACGCACAGCGCTTCCGCGGGCTGCGTAAGTGGTGTCCCCACGCGTCAGTGAGACAGGGGGTTGCGAAGCGGTATGGGGCGATGTGGTGCGTTCGATCTGGTTCTAATCCAACGGTTGAGGGTCATCGTCGACATTGGGCAACGCCGGCAAGACAGAAACCTAGCGCGGCCAGTGGGGATCGTTGGGAGCTCACCGGGGTTCGGGCGAGGGTCGGCGAGGCGGGCGAACGACGAAGTCGACGACGGCGAACCTCCTGGTACCGGCAGCTTCTCCTGGGGCGGCTCCAATCGCTGGCTCCCTTCTTCTCCAGTAGCGGCGGGCTCCGATGAAATTCTGGCTATGCGCGGCCCGCCTTGCTCCGGGAACGGTGTGGCACGATCAGTGAGGAGAGGGGAGTGAGATGGTGTGCTCAATTCGGCTGGGGGTGGCCTCTATTTATAGTGGAGCGAGGGGACCGACGGGGTGCAAGGTGAGCTCATCGTGGTCGACGGTACAGACGGCTATCGGCGTGGGCGACGGTAGGGGGCGGTGCGGTGCTTCCTGGCGATGCTCAATGACACGGTGGAGAGACATGGGGCGGTGCGGTTTGGTCGGAACGCGATGGTGCTCTGAGCGTGCCCGACGGAGACTTTAATGGCGCACAAAGCGCGTGGTCCGCGCGGCGGCGAACGAACGTGTCTGCGGGGTTGCTGGGACGGTGGTGATCACGTATGCACTTGGCGTGATGCGTGGCGTCGGTCGAGCGTGGTGCACGGGGCGTGCTCTCGTCATGGTTGCTGGCGAGGTTGGCATGGTTCGTGCGCGTGGTCCAGTGGCTAGCAGGGTTCGAGCGGTGGACAGGGAGTGACGGTGGGGTTCTGGCTTGCTCCCAGACCTGCTGGCTAGGCTTGTTTCTCCTCCTAGCTTGTTGTTGACATGGGGGTGACAAGTGTGCACTCGGCCTGCTCACCATTGATGGCAATGCCAAGCTTATAGTGATGCTAAGGGTGTGCAATTGAGCTATATGATCTACTAAAACCTAGTTGTAACCAGAGAGGGAACAAGTTAGGCTTCAATCACTGCTCACAATTGTGTTTGGATTTTGTTTGATTTGTGTCTGCCAAGTGTTTGATGAAATGGCCGCAAGAACTCAAGTTTTGAATTTTGAAAAGATTTTTGGTGGGTGTGCTAGGTTGGTCCTGGTGAGTCTGCAGATGCTTGGGTTTTGAAAGTTAAGATTGTTTGAGTGGTTTTTGAAAAAGTGGGATCTTCCCATATGATAAAGATTCAATTTTGAATTGTCATTGAAACTATGCATTTGAAAGTTTCTGGATGATCACAAAGTGGGCCTTGATACTTTGTTATGAGTACTATCAAGGGGTGCAAAGATCCAGAAAAGTTTCTGTTAAGTTCTGAAAGTTTGAGACAGCCAAAGTAGGCATGGGAGTTAAATTGGTCAAAATGACCATTCCCTCATTTAGCTTTGTTTTGATTTATTTGTCTTTAAGAAAAGTTTGGGAATTGTTTAGATGATGTTTATTTCACCTAAGAAACATTTTACAAGCAAATAAACACATAAACAAGGCAATTCAAAAGAATTCAAAATGAGATGCATACACACATGCATGCTTTCATATTTTTATTTAGAAAAGTTTTTGTTAACCCTAAATTTGATGATTAGAGTTTGATGATCCAAGTTTAGTATTTTTGGGATGTTACAAACCTTCCCCCCTTAAAAAAATCTCGTCCCGAGATTTGAAAAAGGACGAAAAAGATTACCTAGGATTTGAAGAGATCGGGAAACTCTGTCCTGATGTGATCTTCGCGCTCCCAGGTAGCTTCCTATTCTGTGTGGTTGCTCCACTGAATCTTGAGAAACTTGATGCTTCGGGTTCGGGTAGTTCTAAAAGCTTCTTCCAAAATATGGATGGGTACTTCGGGATAGGTCAGGTCATCGTTGATCTCTATGGTTCGGTGATCGATATTTTTGAACACTCCGGTCTTCTCGGGTATTCGAGACACTTGTGGAGTAATGAGATATGGAACACATTGTGCACTGCAGACATCTCTTCGGGTAGTTCCAATTGATATGATACTTCTCCTCGACGGTTCAAAATCTTGAAAGGTCCGATATATCTGGGGGCTAACTTTCTTTTGAGTTGGAAACGTTGCATTCCCTTCAATGGCGACACTTTCAGATAAACAAAATCTCCTATGTTGAAGGCGAGGTCTCGACGTCTCTTGTCTGCGTAACTCTTCTGTCTGGATTGGGCAGTCTTGAGGTGCTCACGAATCTTGTGAACCTTCTCTTCTGCTTCTCGTAGGATGTCGGGTCCGAAAATCTGACTCTCTCCTACTTCCGACCAGTTCAAAGGGGTGCGACACTTCCTTCCGTACATGAATTCAAACGGGGCCATTTGCAAACTGGCTTGATAACTGTTGTTGTAAGAAAATTCTGCAAACGGCAGATAGTCTTCCCATTTGGATCCATATTCTAACACACATTTTCTCAGCATATCTCCGAGTATTTGGTTTACTCGCTCCGTTTGTCCATCGGTCTGAGGGTGATACGCGGTGCTGAAATCTAGGCGGGTTCCTAAACCTTCTTGGACTTTCTTCCAGAATCTCGAGGTAAACTGAGTTCCCCGATCCGATACGATGTTCTTGGGGACTCCATGCAAACTAACTATCCTAGCGATGTACAACTCCGCTAGCTTCGAACTCTGATATGTGGTCTTGACGGGCAAAAAATGGGCGACTTTGGACAACCTGTCCACTATGACCCAGATAGAGTCATTTCCCCTACTAGAAGTAGGCAGTCCAGTGATAAAGTCCATTCCAATGGAATCCCATTTCCATTCCGGAATCTGTAAGGGTTGCAACAATCCAGCGGGTCTTTGATGTCCTGCCTTGACTCGCTCACAAATGTCACACTTGGCGATATAGCTTCCGATTTCTCTCTTCATCTTATGCCACCAAAATTGCTCCTTTAATTCTTGATACATCTTAGTTCCTCCGGGATGGATAGAATAAAGAGTATCATGAGCCTCCTTCAGAATCACTTCTTTCAACTCAGAATCTGCTGGTACACAAAGGCGTCCTTTGTACCACAGAACGTCTACGGTGAATCCAGGTACTTTGCCTGTACCGGTACGACGCTTGATTCCGTCGATACTAGCATTTCCCTTCTGCGCCTCTTTAATCTGACTGATCAGAGTGGGTTGAAGTTCTATGCTAGACAAAAATCCTTCATTTACTAATTCTATTCGAAAATCTTCCATTTCTTTGTGCAGGCTTGGTTGCTCCTTCAAAATCATGGAGTTCAAGCGGCACGACAATCTGCTAAGGGCATCTGCTACCACGTTGGCTTTACCAGGGTGATAGTGAATGTCTAGATCGTAATCCTTGATTAGCTCAATCCATCTCCTCTGTCTCATATTCAGCTCCTTCTGAGTGAATATATACTTCAGACTCTTGTGATCCATATAGATCTCACAACGGTTTCCCATCAGGTAATGTCTCCATGTCTTCAAGGCTAGAACTACGGCTACGAGTTCGAGGTCATGGGTTGGGTAATTTTGCTAATGTTGCTTCAATTGTCGAGATAGATAAGATATAACTTTGCCTTCTTGCATTAGCACACATCCGAGACCGATCTTGGATGCATCACAATACACATCGAAGGGCTTTGTGATATCTGGCATGATCAAGATTGGGGCTGAAATCAATCTCCTTCTGAGTTCTTGAAAACTCGCTTCACATTTGTTGGTCCATTCAAACTTCTTGTCCTTCTTCAGCAATTGGGTCATAGGTCTGGCGATACTCGAGAATCCTTCTACGAATTTGTGGTAGTATCCTGCCAATCCGAGAAATGCACGAACTTGGGTTTGAGTGGTTGGGGCTTGCCAATCTTCTACATCTTTCACTTTGGCAGGATCAACGGCAATTCCTCCGGCTGATACAGTGTGACCGAGGAATCCTACCTCCTGTAACCATAATTCACATTTGCTAAACGTTGCATACAACTGATGCTCTCTAAGGGTTCCAAGAATGGTCCTTAGGTGTAGCTCATGTTCTTCTTCTGATTTGGAATAAATCAGAATGTCATCGATGAAAACAACGACAAACTTATCCAGGAAGTCCATAAAAATCTTATTCATGAGATTCATGAAATAAGCGGGGGCATTGGTTAATCCAAAAGACATGACTGTATACTCATATAATCCATATCTGGTGGTAAAGGCAGCCTTTGGAATATCCTCTGCGCGAATCTTGAGTTGATGATAACCAGTCCTAAGATCAATCTTAGAAAACACTTTGGCACCGGTCAACTGATCAAACAAATCTTCTATCTTGGGCAAGGGGTACTTGATCTTGATGGTGACATCATTCAACTTCCGGTAATCCGTACACAAACGGTTACCTCCATCTTTCTTGTCCACAAACAAGACAGGTGATCTCCATGGTGACGCACTTGGTTGAATCAATCCAATTTCTAGCATGGCATCCAGTTGCTTCTTCAATTCTGCTAGCTCAGACGGGTTCATACTATATGGTCTCTGGGCTATGGGTCCAGTTCCGGGGATTAGTTCAATGATAAACTCGATATCCCGATATGGGGGCATACCGGGCAAAACATCTGGAAATACATCGGGGTATTCATAGACTATCCATACTTGGTCAATGGTAGGTTGGGCTATACTCTTGTTACACTTGAATTGGCGAGGTAAGATTTCAGATATATGCTCGATTGATATTCCGGCGGTACTGGTCATAGTTATGGCTTTCTTGGCACAGTCAATCAATCCTTTATGTTTGGACATCCAATCCTGTGGCATCCCGCAAAACCACTACTAGAAAATCGCGTTGAATTTGTGCATTGCATCGTCATCATCATGCATTGTTTGCCAAAACTATGTTTGCAAAGCCCGTTTTGTTTTATAAAACGCCCCGTCTTTTATTCAAACGCCAACCCCCGGATGTTCCGGATATTTTGTTTGCCAAAAACTAGTTACAAAGATATTTGAAAATAAAATAAATATTAAATTATTTTTAGTAGGGGCAGTCGAACGGGCCAACCCGACCCGAACGACCGCCCCAGATTTTTCTAATCGGTCCACCCCAAACCAGCCCTCTAATTACTCTGACTACCCTATCCTACCCAACCCACCCCTCCACCTCACCCCCTCCAATCACTGGTTGACACCTCACCCTCTTCCTCTCCCCCCTCCAATCCTAGACTGCCACCTAGCCTACCCCCCCTTCTCTCTCTCCTCACAGCCACCTCTCAACACCTGCACCCACCCACCACACGCACGCACACAGGGCACTCACACACACACCAACCTCCCTCCTCCACTCTCCCTGCCACCTGGGGCCCGCGCCCCACTACCGGTCCACGCAACCAACCCCTGGCCCCTGCACACGACACGCTTGCACGCATCCTCTCCCACCATGACGCCGGCCTTCCGTCGGCCACCTTACTGTCAAGGCCACCACTGCGCGCCCTCCCCTTCCTCCGCGCCTCGTCTTCCTCCCAGACCGCCCCACCTCGCCGCCTGCCACGCTCCCGTCGCCGGCCGCTTCCACCTCGCCAAGGCCCGCCTCGCTCGCCGGAGCCCCGCTCCTCGTGAAGCCCCGCCAGCGTCGGCGACCGTCCTCCGACCTTCCCGGCGACCTCCACTGCTGCGGCCCTCCAGCGCCGACCGCCCTCGAGGCTACCCCGTCTGCCCTCACGCGCTTCGCGCCCACCTCCCACCGCGCCTCCTGCCAAGGGCCGCCACCACCTCAGACGCCTGCCGCGGCCCCGTGCCGCCGAACCCGCAGCTCTCGGCGCCGGCCTCTCCTCTCGCGCCATGACCTCCGCGGCGCCACCTCTGCCTCTGCTGGCGCCCTCCGCCTCCGACGACCTCCCAAAGAGGCCGCCCGGACGTCTGGCCTCCGCCGCCTCGCCCTCGCCGCCGTTCCGCCCCCGAGCCGCGCCGCCTGCGGGTCCGCGTCCCCGTGCCCCTGAGCCAGCCCGTCGCCGGGTCCCCTGGCCCCGGTTCTGCCGTCCGCCTGCCGTCTCTGCAAGCCCGCAGGCCGAACCCGAAGATCCTCCACGGGGAACATCAAGTGCTCCACCGACACCTGAACCGCATCCGAGTTCTTCGGCGGGTACGGCAAGATCTTTCATAGACCACGGTACCGGCCCAAACGCGACCACTGTGACAACAAGGGCGTCACGGCACAAGATCCGCTGACGAAACCGGAGGACCACCGACGAGGCTGTCACCGTGTCGATCTAGAAGGTCGAACCCGAAAGCCAAGATCGCCACCGACATTGGAACCGCGACCCTCCAAGCTCTCCGTCCGGCGTTCAAGACCGTGAAGCGAGACCGACCCCTTCACCGATACGAGACCCGAAGAATCGCGCAAGACCTCGGTGCGAGACTCCAAGACCGTCGAGCCGTAGGTGTCGGATAATCCCGACAAGAGCTCCATCACGGAACATCAAGTACTTGACGGAGAAGCCAAGGACACATGTGACCAGTACTCCTCGAGAACGTCAAGTATTTCACCGGACACCGAGTCCACCGAGAACCGGATGCGACAAGAACTACTCCGATATCCGAGAACGATCCCGAGGCCGTCGAGTCCTGGACCCGAGACCGACCCAACCCCGAACCCGGAACCCCAAGTTCGTCGAACCCTAACAAGATCTCGAACCCTAAAATGTGACCCTTTTCCTCGATACCCTATTTTCATAAATGATATCAACTTGTTGCATTAAATCATTCATCTTGCATGCATCTTGGCATGTGGTTTGGGGGCCTTCCGCCGATTCACCTAATAATTAATATGGGGCCCATATGCGGACAAATCTAGTCTCATATCGGCCTCATTTAAACTTGTGTAGCGGACCGGCATCTTATCTTGCCTTGTCATAACAACATTTAAATTGCGGGGAATCTAAACAACTTGGATCACTTGAATATTTGTCGGGACCCCGGTTAATATGACCTAATCGCATCGCACCTTTGCCATGTCATTCATCATACAAGCATCATGCCGATCTTCGCCGTGTATTAAATATTGCATCCGGTGTTTCTTCTAGTGTTTTGCTTCTTGGATAAGGCCGTTGAGTTGATGTGAGCTTCGATCTTCCCGAACCTTCGACAATGTTTTCAAAGCGAGCATCTCCCTTTCTACCTATCTTACTTTTATAGTCTTTATTACCCTCCTGTTGATCTATTGCTATCGTGTGTTGCGATGCTCTAGTTTTCGCATTGATATCCCTACCGTAGTATATTGCCTTGGACACACCCATTACCGTTGTTTGGTAGATAGTTGGACTTATGCTACGTAGTTGCTTGCTCAAGTCTGATGTGTGTCGTCATATGCCACGATTCTTGATGTATTGCCGCATGTTGATGTTGGAGATGATTCTAGTTTTAATTATCGTCACTTTACTTTGCTTAACAACTAAAATTGAAATAAGCAGAGGCATCGTGGGTGATAGATAATATTTGGTTTCGAGCCCACTTGTGTCCCGTAAGACCCCGAGTACTTGATACATTCCTTGATTTTTTGCGCTATCCACATCCGGAGGTATATGGGACCCCGAGCGAGCTTGATTCATCTTATTTCTTGGGGCCACAAACTAGTTTGAGGTTTTATTTACGATCTGTACTTATGCCATGCTTTACCGCTTTATTTACGATTGTGCGAGGTAATCGCATTAATCTCGTTAGGAAGCGGAGTGATTACGCTGTATCGACACCCAGTTTTCGGGTTCCTCGCTTCTGACCATTGACGCAAACCTTGAGGCCGTCTCGAGCTTGCTTACTCCGCTATGATTCTACTTAAGGGTGGCCCCTGAAATATTTCGAATCCTGTGATTGTTCATCGTGAAAGCCTCGTTGGGTTTTGATTTGGTTTTCCGAGGTTGATCGAGTGTGTTGCTATTGGTGCACCCGGCGGGTAAAACTTTCAAAGCCGTGTCCGCGGATATGGACGACTTGGAGCACGATATCTCGATCATAGACAAGCATAACTAAAGTTCTTGCTATAAATTTGACTTTATAATGACTAGTAATCAGCTTCACTATAATGGAATGGCTAATTAATACTGCCCACAATTGCTTGTTTGGTTGTCGCGACAAATGTATCGACTAGTAAGTATTGCAACTACAACGAATTGGCTGAATAAAAGTACCAACAAGCCGCCGGGTTCCGGATTACATCATGCTATCTATTCCGATTAGTAATTGCTGCAACTATAACGGAATGATTAACTAAAGGGCCTCGCTTACTTTATCGGGATGATTATCTAAACGACTAGTAAAGTGCCGCAACTATAATCGAATCAAGAAAGCGCCAACTCGTGAGTTCCTCGTTGACTTCTCGTTTGGTTACGAGGAAATGCCAGATGGGTTTGCTTGGTGATAGCTTCAGTTGGATCCGGATAGGTCATTCTCACCCCTCTCGATAGCCGCCATTGTATCGAGTCTCTATAGGTTGTTTAGTGCATCTCGCCGCTGCCGCTTGATCCACCATACCTATGTAGGCGAGGACCGGAATTCTAGCCTCGCTGTCTGGCCTCGTCTTGGCTCCTCTTTTCCTTTGCCCTTGTCGGCACCTTTTGTTTAAGCAGGTTTTGAGATCGACGCCGTTAGCAGGGTTACCCTTCCGGCTTGGCCTGGGCAGGGTTATGGACGCCATTGGTTATTCTTCAGGGCTCTTAGCCCCATTTGCATCTTGTCCGTAGCTGGACGCTATATCGTTTCAAGGTGATTTGGATCTTTGTATATTATATCTGTATTCTTGACTCTTTGAGTCGCTGTTGTATATATCTGTTCTGTGGGTCCCATCGAGGACTGTTGTGTAATGTTATTACTTTGTTTTTCCACCCGCACGAAAGTGCCTGGTGGGCACCTTCGAATCGTTTCTATGCGGGTTTGGCGAGTTTCGCTAAAACTTGCATAGGGCTGATTCTGAGGGTGTTACAGAGTGGTATCAGAGCTCAGCAGTTGCGATACCCCACAAGTCCAGCCTGTAGGATAACCTAGCTAACGGCCGAAGTAGAGTGTCAAAAACTATTTTGCAAAATCGGTTGGATAGTTCTAACTAGGTCTGATTTTACTCCTTACCCCTCATTGTTCTCCTCTTATCTCTACGCTTTTAAATCTGCCTCATCCCTTTCTTGAGTCCAGTTCGTGGTTGGGTTCCGCATTACCTTGAGTTTGAATTCTCCCTTTTGTAACGGAGGTGCTACGATCATCAATCTGCAATTTGTCCGTTGTGCCATACATCCGATCTTTTGTTCTTGAGCTCCTTATCCCTATGCGTTCCTTGCTGGATATCAGTGTCGTTGAAAAACATCTGAGAAGGACGAGCTTTGGTGAAGTTGGAGTCGACCTTGAGCATGTGTTGTTCATGCCAACGGAACCATCGTGAAACCTAATCAGTGTGTCTTTCATACGTTTTCTGTTGTATCTTCCGGTGTTTTCCCGATGTGTTGACATCCTCTACGCCAGATCCGATGCAGAGTCTGCATCCCTCCTTTGTTTCCAAACCTCGCTTGTCGAGATCTTCAGTCTAATTCCGAGAGTTGATTGCTTAATCCGCCTATTCGTGTGCTGAGTAATGGTTTGAGTGCGGGATGGAGTAGCTACCCTACCACTGCTCTTATCATTCGCTCTTGTACGTTGAATCAGTGGATCCAGCAGTTTTACTCTATCCATGGAAGTCAGAGGTGGCCTTACCTTCAACTTCGTCCTTTGTTTCCCCGGAGTGTTCTCTTGACGATCAGGAGCAACAACCCCTTGTTGGTGGTGTCGACGATTTCAAGATGAAGAAGAAACCCTCGTTAGTGGTGTCGCGAGGAACTACACAAAGCGAGAAGACGGAGAACGCCGACCTTCCTTCCGGTACCATGAGGCGGATCTCGAGGGCGAGATCCATTGTTAGTGGTGTCGAATTGTGGCATACCGCAAAACCACTACTAGAAAATCGCGTTGAATTTGTGCATTGCATCGTCATCATCATGCATTGTTTGCCAAAACTATGTTTGCAAAGCCCGTTTTGTTTTATAAAACGCCCCGTCTTTTATTCCAACGCGAACCCCCGGATGTTCAGGATATTTTGTTTGCCAAAACTAGTTACAAAGATATTTGAAAATAAAATAAATATTAAATTATTTTTAGTAGGGCAATGAACGGGCCAATCTTGACCAACGATCACTTGATTTTTCTAATCGGTCCACCCCAAACCAGCCCTCTAATTACTACAGCTACCCACTATCCTACCCAACCCATACATTGAAGCTAAATGTTTTTGAAATTGACGATAACTATACCTATATAGCAGCAGCATGCGTCTTGGCCACATTGGGTAAGCGTGTGAAAACTCCGACCAAGCGGACTTTGAATCACTTTATAAGAATCATGAAGATGTGAAGCATGTCTGATGGAAAATGAACTCCCATTTTTACGGTATGATGGAAGCAGGCTCTGAGACTTATTAGAAATCATACACTCTGATGTGTGAATCGATGAATTAGCAACATCTCGCGTGGCCAGTTATCGTTATGTTCTTTACTTTAACGAATGACTTGAGTAGATATGGTGTATCTATTTCATGAACATAGTCAAAACTTCGAAGTTTATAGGAATTTCAAAGTGGTAAGCGTCAGCATAAAAAGAAGATTAAATTTCTGATGCGAGCGTGAGTGAGTATCGAGATTCACGAGTTTGGCGAGCATTTGAAGAAATCACGGAATGCTTTCACAATTGACACCGGGAACACCCTGGCAGTAATGAATTCGTGTCCGTTATCGTCATCCCAGACTCTCTTAGATGTAGTTCGTTCCTGCCAGTGTCTTACATATTCTAGCTATCGTTTTGGGGTTGCCATTAGAACAACGGCATTCACTTTAAATAGGGCACCATAAATCATTGAAGCGACTTAGGTATATGAATTATGGTTTGGGAATAAACCTAATTATAGTTCCTTAAATTTTGGGTTCTGAAGCTTATGTAAAAAGTTACCTTGATAAGCAGACCTTAGGAAAATCGTCTACATAGGATACCAAAGGAAACTGGTAGGTACTTTTCTATCAAGTCAAGAGAAAATCTTCTTTGCCAGAATAAGATCGCGCTTTCTAGAAGAGTTTCTCTAAGAAAAGTGATGGAAGGAAAGTAGAACTTCGACGAGGTTGTTGAACCTTCTCTAGGACTTGAAGTGTAACCAGGAAGTAGTTCTGGCCTACCACCAATAAGAGAGGAAGCTAATGATGTTGATCATGAAACTTTGGACAAGTAACTTCTGAAACCTGTGGTCCAGTGAGACATACCATCACAGAAGTTGGTATGATCCGTTATGAGTGTCATGTTGGTGGGTAACACAAATGATCCTGCGACATCCCGAGGAAGCAATGATGAACCCGATTCAATAAATGGCAAAAGCCGTCAAGATTGGATCCATCTTCTGCGAAAACCAAGTATGGACTTTAGTGGACTTCTTTGGATGGCTAGGAAGAAACATGTCGAACAAATGGATTACTCCAGAAAGCGATGTTGATGGTAAATATTCATCTATAAGCTTCGACTTGTCATAGAGTTCGAAAAATTCAAGGAGTTAACTATGATGAGAACTTTCTCAACATGCATGAAACTAAAGTCTATATGAGGATTTTATTGTAATCGTACGCATATTATGATTATGAGATATAGCCGGATGGATGTCAATGGCGTTCCTCAATGGAGACATTATTAGTGAAAGAGTTGTATAATAAAATTACTGACCCGAAGGTTTCGATCCTAAAGATGCTAAGTTATATGAAACCATGGTCCATTTATGGATTTGACAAGCATCCTAGAGTTGGAATCAACGTTTTGATAAGGTAATGGCTTGGTTTTTTTATACTGGAAACTTATGGATAAAGCTTGTATTTACAAAAGAAAGTGAGTGGGAGCTCATGGCATTCCTAATTACTTTATATGTGGATGTTATATTGTTAATTAGAATGATGTAGACCTTCTTAAAGTGTCGAGCAATATTTAAATAATAGTTTTTTTCAATGAAAGATCTCTTGGTAACATATTAAGCATAAGATTTATAGAGATAGTCTAGACTCTAATATCATTGTCTAAGTATATTTGGACAAAGTTCTAAGAGGTTTGGAATGGAAGATAGCAGAAATGGTTCTTGCCATTTATGTCTGACCTTGGTAAACTCAAAGTCACTAATATAGAAAGGATGGTAGACTCCTGCCTCGGCCATAGGATCTATCATATAAGCCATGCTATGTATTAGACCGACATTACGCATATGTTGTTAATTTGTTGCTATACTCAGAAAGTGATCCGGAATGGATCATTGGACATGATCAAAGCTTGTCTTTAGGTACTTGAGAAGAACTAGGATATGGTTTCTTTCTTATGAGTGATGAAACAGCCTGCGTTGTTAATGGTTCTAGATGCTAGTTGGAACAAGTCAAATGATTTAAATCTCGATCTAGATGCGTGTTGCTTTGAATGGTGCTGGCGATTAGGCGCGGGAGGAGTACAAAACAGATTTGTGGCAAGATCTTCATGAATCGGGGCCATAGCTTCTTTGGGTTCAAGAAGCGATATGGATGAAAGGAGTTCATTCTGAGCTCGTGTGGTTCTGGTCTGCGGCGGCTGGACCCAATGTCTATCTCTGTGCCTTAGGCGCCCATAGCAATCTGTGAGACCAAGGTCACACAAAAAGGCGAAACACATCAAACTCGTTTTCCATATTGAGCATGTCCAAGATAATTGTATAAATGTTGCAAAAGTACACAGAATCTGAATGTGTGATTAGTTGGCTAAACCTCTCACGAGGTAAAACATGACCAGCGCCAAATCTCCATAGGTGTTACGGTATATTACCATGTAATCTAGATTAATTAACTCTGGTCTCAGTGGGGAAGCTGTTGGAGATATGCCTAGAAACAATAATAAAATTGGTTACTATTATATCTTTGTGTTTTATGATAAATGTTTACATTCATCTTTATAATAGTATTAGCTGAGCATTAATACTTATTGATTTATATTAAACTAAACGAGTGTTAAAACCTCTTTAATACTAACATTTGGTTAATAATTGATTGTAGTTTCTCGATCATGAACATTGAGATATTATTAACAACGAATCCTATCAATAGGAGAATGAATTGTGATGGACGTACTCCTATAGTAAAGCATGCTTATAAAAGATCAAGTCATTTCAATTGTTTGTTTGCTATAAGCTTTACGTTACATAATGGCACCTAATTCCTTGACCACGAGATCCTTTTAATCACCATCACGGAAGAACGCTGATGATATCAGAGCACCACACACCGTAGCAGGTAGCTATAAAGTCAGCATTGAGTGTTGGGAGAAAGTATGTGTTGAGGCACATGGATCAAGAGTAGGTTGTCCATCCATATAGCGAGATAGATATACTGGGCCCTCTAGGTGGAATGTCATCCAATTAGCTTGCAAACACTGTGGTACGGCTCTAGGGATCACATATCAAGGAAGAAAGGTACCTTGATGCGAGGTTGAACTAGGTATGCAAAGATCTGCAGGTAATTCGAACCTCGAGGATAGATAAACTATCGCTGAGACAAAGGAAATTATTGTCGTATGTAAGTGGTTCATTCGTCCATATCAAAGTAATTGTATTAGAGAAATATGTAGAGCCATATGATTTCCGATTCCTCTAATTGGTTTATTGATGGAATGTCTCGATCATGTCGCGCAATTCACGAGCTAGTAGGAGACACATGAGGATTCGATGTTGTTTAGTAGATGTAGGATAAAGTACGGAGGCGAAATGTTGAGGTCTTGGATGGGATCAAGGGATATCAGAGATCGGAATGGCTCGGAGAATAGAGGATTCATTTAGAAAGTCAATTAAGGTTCGGGAATGATTTTGATGTTTTTTCATCGGAAAAGGTTCTAGAAGGGTCTAGAAGGTTCATCGGTTAGGAAGAATGGTTCATAGATGTGTCGCTGGTTAAGTTAGATGATTGGATCGCTGTCCTGGAGTCCTTGGGCATTTGCAGGAAATTGAGGTCAAATTGAAATTGAAGGAGGTTTGAAAAAATTAATGGAAATGATGGTTTCCTAGTTGAAAGTCAACCTTTCTGACTTGGATGGGAATTTGGAGGATTAAACTCCCTCTCCCCAATCTTCCTCCCTCTCATAAATAAAGGGAGGGCGCCCCCCAAGAGGCTACAATAGCCCTCTACGACCCTTGAATTCATGCCTTTATATGCCGCCCTTGATGTCAACACCGGATTTTAATCCTAGATGCCTGTTATGCCATACCTCGCAATCCCAGGATTACCATTTTTGCGAGACATAACAGAATTGGATACCATAGTACATCATCCATTACAAACCGTACATAAGTTCTTACACAAATAGGGATGTCATGATCCAGTTCTTAATACAACATCAAGCAGCGGAATACGTAATAATAGCAGTGGCGTGGTAAGCTCCATCTTCAGGGTCACAGGCAATGCTGACGATGGGAGATGATCCTAGTTGTCGTATCCTTCCTAGGGTCCATCCTCCAGGTACTCCTCTTCATAGTCTGGCCACGGGAATAGCCAGGAACAAAGCCATGAGTACTCTTTAAGTACTCGCAAACTAATACTAACAAGTGAAAGGGGTTTGTGATAATAGGACACTAGGCTCTAGGGTTGTTTTGCAAAAGCCAGATTTATCTCTACTAAATTTGGAAACCACGAATGCGGGTTAAGGTCTTATAACACCTAAGTGGGAACTTGTATCTCAGGCCACAACCCTGTTGTGGTCAAGTCAAAGTCTCAATTCATTTCACAAGTCTTCTGAAAACATCTGACGGGGGAACAGTATGGCCACTCCAACTGTCCATAACCGCGGACGCGGCTATTCGAATAGTTTGACACTCTGCAGAGATTATACACTTTCACCACATAATTTGATACATCCGTCAGGAACAAATCCTGAATTCACCATACTCAGTATGCGGATAATCAATCCTAACCTTTCAATTACATGCCCTAGTATAAGCACCTCTCCTGTGAGTTTGGCCTCCCAACCATGACCAAGCTGTCATCTTGGAGTGCAGGTGGACAATCTTCACAAGGTAGCCTCATCGGACCTTGGCCATGAGGAACCAATACTAAGGTATATAAGTTTCCAGTCAAGCCCTACCCAATCTTCGGGTATTGTGGTTGTACGATAAAATTGGAATGGTATCGCATCCGACAACCATCAGTTTATAAAGGGCTAAGGCTCCTGCCACAACATTTTCATCACCAAAATCATCAGGTGTTCGGAAACACATGTCAAAACATCTCAGTAGAATGATCCATCATTCTAAGGTTTTCATAACCATTTTCACCAAGTATTCCCACCTAATGTTGATCAAGTTTTATGCTTAGCACTAGCATCTACAGGTGGGGGTAAGCACTAATGAGGGGTGGTAAACTAGTGGGGTTTAACTAAGTTTAATCTCATGCCTTAGGATGACATCAAGATTATCTAGCTTAGGCCAAAATTTATGCTCTTTATGCAACCTTCAATTATCCTTCTAGTATCTACCATTTATTCCAGTAACTCTAAGTAAGATCTTTGATAAAGAAATAAAGTAATAGACTTGCAAGTAAAACTAGGATTGGTTTATCAAGGGTTTATGATCATATATGCTTTAAGGCATATAGTGGGCATGGTAGCAAGTATTGGCTTGCAAGGTTAACTTGTATAGTAAGGCTTGCTAAGGTAGAGTATCTTGCAAGTGTTAGCTTGCATAGGTCAACTTGATTAGTAAATCTTGCAAGTATTGGCTTCCACAATATCAGTATAAGCTTGCCTTGTTCAGAGCAGTGGTTGAAGTTCTCCTCGGCTTCCTCTTCGTAGTATCCTCCTTCCTCCTCGTATCCTTGGTCGGTACTAGCGTCTATAAGTAAATACGATGTACACAATCACCAAACAATAATTAACTACTTGCAATCATCACACCAAAGGGTCATATAGATGATCTAGCATCATCACTAATATTATAAGATTAAAGCTTGGTTTAATTCCTTTTATTTTTAGAAAAGTAATTTCTACTCATTGAAAAAATTACTTAAGATTTAATATTCTCCAAACCAAACATGGGATCATGTTGACACATGTCATCACCACATATTTTAGTCCATGTGAATGTGATTTAAAGTGGTGTCACAATTTAATAAGGTTTTACCCTTTTATTTTAATTAATTAAAGTGGCTAGAAATGCCTATGTATCATTCTTTTATTACTTGAACATTATTTCTATAAGTAAACCTATATATTTTTATATATTCTGAAAGGTATGGTTAAATGTGATTTTTGAGAGTTGGAATCAACTCAAAAGCTATTATGGTTTTAATTTGAAAAATGTTTGAATGCCGAAAAGCTTTTGCCTTGTTATTTTTACCAAGGGTGATCTATAGATCCAAATGACTTGCATCCAACGGGCTTGGATTCAGCATTTCAAGACCTTTCTAACAAAATTAGTTTCATTCAATTTGGTGCACTGAATCGATCTGGGTTGATTTTTGAAGCAGTGCAGTGTGTTTGAAATAAATTGGAAAAGGTTTAATTCAAATAACCGGGCTGTGGAAAGGTTAACGGGCGACTGCTACGCTGGCTTCTGCTGGCTGCATAAGTGGCTGTCCCCACGTCGGTGAGATAGGGGTGTGAAGCGGTATGGGCGATGTGGTGCGTTCGATCGGTTCTAATCCAGTGAGGGTCATCGTCGACGTTGGGCAACACCGGCGAAACCTAAGCGCGGCGATGGGGATGGGGGCTCACCAGGGTTCGGCGGGCGGCGGCGACAAAGTCAGCGATGGCGAACCTCCCGGTGCCGCGGCTTCTCACAGGGCGGCTCAATCGCGGGCTCCTTCTTCTCCCGATGGCGGAGCTCGGTGAAATTCCGGCAATCGCGCTCGCCTTGCTCGAAATGGCGACACGATCGGTGAGAGAGGAGTGAGATGGTGTGCTCAATTCGTCTAGGGGTGGCCTCTATTTATAGTGGGCGAGGGGCCACGGGCGCCAGGTGAGCTCGTCGTGGTCGTGATGCAGACCGCTATTGGCGTGGGCGGCGGTAGGCGGTGCGGTGCTTCTGGCGATGCTCAACGACACGGTGGCGAGGCGTGGGCGGTGCGGTTTGGTCGGAACGCGGTGCTCTGGCGTGCTCGACGAGACTTTAATGGCGCTGGCGTGGTCATGGCGGCGAGCGTGCGTGTTCTTGCGGGTTCTTGGGACGGTGGTGATCACGTATGCACGCGGTAGCGATGCGTAGGCGTCGGTCGGCGTGGCGTGCTCTCGGCATGGTTCTTTGGCGAGGTTGGCATGGTTCGTCTGGCGTGGTCCGATGGTGGCGGGGGTTGCGGTGGGCGAGGAGTGGCGGTGGGGTGTTGTCTTGCTCCTAGACATGCTGGCTAGGCTTGTTTCTCCTCCTAGCTTGCTGTCGACATGGGGGTGACAAGTGCACTCGGCCTTCTCACCATTGATGGCAATGCCAAGCTTGCAGTGATGCTAAGGGTGTGCAATTGAGCTAGATGATCTACTAAAACCTAGTTGTAACTAGAGAGGGAACAAGTTAGGCTTCAATCACTGCTCACAATAGTGTTTGGATTTTGTTTGATTTGTGTCTGCCAAGTGTTTCATGAAATGGCCGCAAGAACTCAAGTTTTGAATTTTGAAAAGATTTTTGGTGGGTGTGCTAGGTTGGTCCTGGTGAGTCTGCAGATGCTTGGGTTTTGAAAGTTGAGCTTGTTTGAGTGGTTTTTGAAAAAGTGGGACCTTCCCATATGATAAAGATTCAATTTTGAATTGTTATTTAAACTATGCATTTGAAAGTTTCTGGATGATCACAAAGTGGGCCTTGATACTTTGTTATGAGTACTATCAAGGGGTGCAAAGATTCAGAAAAGTTTCTGTTAAGTTCTGAAAGTTTGAGACAGCCAAAGTAGGCATGAGAGTTAAATTGGTCAAAATGACCATTCCCTCATTTAGCTTTGTTTTGATTTATTTGTCTTTAAAAAAAGTTTGGGAATTGTTTAGATGATGTTTATTTCACCTAAGAAACATTTTACAAGCAAAGAAACACATAAACAAGGCAATTCAAAAGAATTCAAAATAGGATGCATACACACATGCATGCTTTCATATTTTTATTTAGAAAAGTTTTTGTTAACCCTAAATTTGATGATTAGAGTTTGATGATCCAAGTTTAGTATTTTTGGGATGTTACATATAGGCTACGAGGCGCACAATCGGCTGGAGTGGGCGCGAGGCGCAACAGTGCGGCCTATAGCACCACATAAAGTTCCCATCTTTCTTGGCAAGACCATGTTTCCGTCTCGTCCATTTTTATGTTTTTTTCTTTCCTTTCTTGAATCAGTTTTTTTCATGATTTTTCCAGTTAGTCTAAAAAGTACAACAATGGGGAATGACAAGTTTGGTCGTGGAAGCTGACTTGCAGATGATGGTTCAGCCTATTCAGAGTGATGAGTATGATTTAGCACTAGATGGGCATTGTTCCATGAGATTAAGGCTTTAGTGTTTCTAAACTTCAATTCCTTTTCAATTTCATATTGCCCTCGGGCGTGTAATGAAGTAGCTAACGCTTTGGCGAGCTATGGTGCGAAGATGGTGCTTGAACCCCAATTCGTTTGGCCGAGTTGGGTTCCTACCTTTGCACATGTTTTGGTTGCCGATGATTCTGCGAGAATTTCTCGTTAATGGAAAGCTCTATTTCCAGCTCAAATTTTTTCCCTCTATGTACACGTGTTCTGTTCCACAAGTCTAATTTTTTTCCCACGAGTTTGAATTTTATTCATATTTTTGTTCCTACCGTCGCATGAGTCTCATTAACATGGATGGCAAAATTTTATTCCACACTTAGCTTTGTTCCTTTTGCACTCATTGTTTGTTCCACAATCTTCATATTTTTTCTTCCTATTTTCTACTTTGGTGTGATTTTATTCCAACACGCTATAATTTCCAACTGTATGTGATTTTATCCCATGTGTCTATTTTTTTTTGTTCTTTGTGGAGGCGATACTTGTTCGTCGAACACTTACAGTTTTATTCGATATGCAGTCGCTGTGATCTGGTTCAGATATATTGTTGACCAAAATTGTATTCTACTTTAGCTTTTGTTCCATTTGCACTCATGATTTCTTGCACGGTCCTTATCCCCTTTTTTCTGTTTTGTTTTGCATATGGATTATATTGTTATTACTTACTTCGCATGATCCAACTGTTGTGTGATTTTGTTCCTTGTAGCATAAATTTTTGTTCCTCGTGTAGGCACGACTTGTTACTCATATTCTACAGTTTTGTTCCACCTTCACTTGTGCTGTGGCGAACTGGTTTAGACGTACTGTGATTTTTTAGTCTCATACTGCTTATCCAATTTTTTTTGACATGTCCATATACCCTGTTCCGTCCCAGAAAGTAGAGTATAAGATTTGGTTGAAAATAAATGAACAAAGTGCCAAAGCGTTCTCACATTGGCTGTTCTATAATATAGGGTTAACTGGACCTAGTGGGCTGATTGGTGCAGGGAGTCACTCCGGCCGAACTGGGCCAAACGGGCGCTATGTAGCGCGACCAGGGAGGAGGACCCAAAATTGTCCTGCAGTTTTGCACGCAAACACAGGTGAGATGTTGGAGCGCCATCCGCTCAAACAAAGAAAAGAAAAGAAAAGAAAAGAAAAGATGTGGAACGACAAGGAGGAGCGGTGGCTGAGGGGAAGGAAATCTTATACGACCCTGGGTCGTACGATCCGACCTTGGACCTAGTTGTCCAGTTGACACGTAGCGTTACCAATCTCAAAGCCTCTCTGGTCTCTTAGTCAAGTTATTTCTCAATTCCCCTAACCAAATCCCTAATCCCACCGGTTTCAAACCGTTCGTCTACCTGCGATTCATCTCCCTGCCCCCTTTTCTTCCGACGGCGCCTCAAGATGGCGACTGACGACGACATCACGGCGGGCGTCCATGGAGCGGACATGGAAGCCGATCCACCGGAGCAGTCGCTGCGCACAGCTCCTTGAGTTGATATCCTGACAGTGTCGTCTTCCTAAATGAAACACCATCTGACGGGGTGGCACACAATGAACAGAGAGTTCAGAGGCACTTCAATCGGCATGCTTAGATAGGGAATCACAGCGAGCATGGAGTCGTGGCGCGAGCGCCGGCGGAACCGCGACCAGTTCCGGCGCCGCACACACACCAACGTCCCCTCCACCGATGGCGCGGTGCCGTCCTCCCCCATCGACCAGCTGCCGACCAATATGATCCCGGCCAGAGCCGCGAAGCGGAATTAGAGCCGCAGGGCTAGTCCACAATGGCGGGGTGCGGCGATGGCTCGCCGGAGGAAACTACGATTGCCGAGTAGAGGCAGAGGCGGGCGGCGGGGGCCTTTGGCGTCGAGGAGAGCAAGGCATGCGGAGAACATCCGATGGAATTTGGGGATAAGTGGGCTGTTTGCTTTGAGATCAGTGTTGCCAGGTGTCAGCCTACCGAGCTGGTCCAGCGAGCGAGCGTACGACCCAAGGTCGTATAAGATTTCCTTCCGTGGCGGAGGAGCCCATAGGACGGACTATGACGAACGCCTGACCTAACGGCGCGTAGACCTACTAGTATGCAATATCTAGCTAGCTGGAATGTGTGAATCGGTATAACACTAAGTTATCTAGGGTTGGGATTAGCGAATTAGAGATTGAAGACACGTCTGTCAGGAGAGACTTGGGCCTACATGCCTGCTAATTTTTTTGAGCATAAACTAGACCAAGTGGCTAATACATCTTTTTTGAAAGGTTAAGTCGTTGTATCATCCAAGTATGATAGTACCAATACATCTTTTTGGCAGGTTTTTATATATTTGTATATTTGATAAATTGGAGGAAAATTATGTTTAAGCTTATTTATGAGGTATATTTTCGTGTGTAACTTTTCCCTGTAATGATCGTGCGTGAATTGGTTGATTACTTGTATTTTCCATATAATTTATTACTCCCTCTAGCCCATATTAGTTGACTCAAATTTGTTTAGATACGGATGATCTAGCACTAAAACTTAACTAGACATATTATTATCTAGATGAATCTATATCAACTAATATGGATCGAAGGAAATATTATATATAATATTTGATACATTAAATTTTCAATCGTTTAATTTCGCCACCCAAAAATTTAGTCAGTCCTCCGCCACTGAGGAGGAGGGCCCAAAAATGCTAGTAGCTCCTGCCGTCTTGCACACGAACACACGTGAGATGTGGAGCCAATCTCTCTGCACATTTTCAAGTGTTGATCTGAATACGCGCGCGTACGTGGTCCATCTTACACCGGACACGCATATGCAGGATCATGTTACCAATCATGCTGGAACAGTGTCCGACAGAGCAAGCGACGGCACGGAGCATCCTCGCGTTCAGATCTGGTCGTTGGATTCCTGATCCTGGAAATCCAAACATGCAGTGCCTAACATGCAGCTAGAAGCTGCTCCAAGAACATGTTCTTCATGGGAGTGGGTGACTGGGACGACCCTGCAGATCAAGTTATCGTTGAGTATATGCTGCGATCGATGTATGTGGGTAACATTTATGTGTGATTTCTGTACATGCATCGATCTGCTGAATACGAATCCGAGGCAATCTGCTGCCATTTGGATGTTACGGATTACGCTACATCATCCTTTGTTCCACGATGTTCTAGTAGTATGTTTTGGTAAACCAAATCAGTTTGTCCAAACACACTACATTATGATGAAACAGAGGGAGCAGGTAGAAAGAGGTTAGGCAAAACTAGCTACCGAGGTGAAATCACACCTAGCTACAGTAGTGGTCAAAGAACCAAGCGAACTTCCCCTCCGCCAACCCTCTCATTGCTTTCGAGAACGAACCGGCTGGGTTGCGCGTGCATGCACACTACCTCCTGCCTCCATGCCCCATCCTCGATCGAACAATCAACAACGCCAAGCTCGACACACACCCGGAACGGTCCAAAAATCCGCGACTGTTCCCTGCCTTTCCGCCACAGTAAAGATCGCTGATCCGTCACCTCATCGACCAACCGGCCGGCCGATCGATCGATCGATCGGGTCAATCCGCATGCGTGCAACCAATTAATCGTGTTTCTTGCGTCTTGGACTGGATTAACCGCTAGCTAGCTAGCTAGCAAGGCCGGCCGCTGCAGGACGGCCTAGCTACAGCTCCATGGAAGGAAGGAAGGTAGGTGCCGGCAGGCAGATGAGACTGCCCCTGCGGGGATAAAGCATGTTGCGGACGGGATGGGGCTGATCCAGCGACAAGATGGGGCTGTTTCGGGCACTTGGCGCATGATCATTCATCGTCGGAAGGGAGAGATGACCTCTAGTTAGTTTGCGTGCCAGATTCTGAGCATGTACCCAACCTGATTTATCCCAACAGTACGTGCATAGGGCCACCACCATGGTTAAGCTAGCTAGAGAACTCCAGCAAAAGCTTTTGCGAATGCCAATGATGAGTGGCTAACTAACATCACATGGCCTGCGCGTAACTTGTCTTAACATGCCGATTTTGGTAGCTCTGCTCGTCAAGGCAAACCAATCTGTGTTTGGATGGTTAGTAGGGTGGTTCTACCTCCAGCTCATCAGAGTTCAAATCTCAGTTTTGACACTGTGTGTTGCATAAAAGGCGAAATATTTTTTCAGTAGGAGACGACGTTTCCATCGACAGCGAGGCGTTCGTGATAACTTTATCAATCTCAAGACCCGATCCGTCGCTCAGTTTCTTGGAGGTGCTTATAGTGGTAGGATATGCGTGTGTACATTTATAAGGGTAAGTGTATGCACGTGTTGTAAGCATTTTCAATTGTACCGTGTTTCTAAAGAAAGGGCCAGCGCTAAGACTAATCCAGGCCAGGTTCGGTTGCAGGGCTCCGGTAAATACAGAGCGCGCGTGTGCACATGTGTTTGTTTTCGGAGATAAGTTGGACAAGGTGAGACGCGCGCGTCAGGCCGCGGGTCCAGTGAGTTCTTGGCATGGTGGCGCACGCATGGGATACGTTGGACTGACTGCGGACGGCTTCGCTAGTTCCCCCCCGCGACCACGAGGGGTCGGAATTCCGTGGACGACGCATGCACGAACGCACGCACGCGCGCGCGTAACTGAAACTGGCTATATCCTGTGTACGGAAACCGGTGTACAGCTTCAAGTGGGCAGCTTGACGTACGTTGGTCAGGGTAACCAACAGACCATCACGTACGCACCTCGTGGCCTCGTGGTAGGATCGTCACGGGATTGGCAGGAGCACGTCGGAGGCGCAGGAAGACTGCCACCTACTAAGTTTAAAATAAAATCTACTACTAATCACTAGAGGAAACGCATATTTGCCCAACGGCTATACCTCGTCGGCGTAGCCACCGAAACCCGTCAGCGTAGGCTAGTCGTCAGTGTAACGGCATCGGCCTGCGTCTCCGTAGGCGTATACTAACATACCGTCGGCGAATCGAATCCCGTCGGCGTACGTGCTAGGCCGACGGCTATACGAGGCCGTCGGTGTACGCGCCGTCGGCATAGCCTCTGTGGGACCCACTTAGGCCAGGTAACGGCCGTTATCGGCAAGTGTTTTACACCGACAACAATGCCGTCAGCCTACTCTGCCACATGTTGCCCCTGAAACTGCCATGCTAGACAAAGATGGGACGCAGAAACGTATACGCCGACGGCTTCCTCGTCGGCCCAGGTCCGTTCGTTGGGGCCGCAACATTTGTACGCCGACGGCTACCCCGTCAGCCCAGGTCTAGCCGTGCCATATTGTCGTTAGCTATGCCGACGACAATGCCGTCGGTGTCAGCTCTGCCCAGTTTTGTGTTTTTTGATTTTTGTTTGTTTGTTCCCTGCATATTTTAAATTCTCACAAACAATTCACATTTTAAATTCCCACAAACAACACATGCACATCGGCACAAATATATAAGATCATCCATACATAGGTACGTCATCATCCACACATAGGTACATCTCTAAGCAATGTTGAGGATATCGTTTATCGTTAACTTCTCGATCATCGTGAAATTAGTGATTTTTGAGTATATCGGCCAATTAATCGGGCGATAAATCTATTAATCGGGCGATAAATTGATTAATCGGCTTATCGTTCATCCAGTGATAAGCGATAAATCGGATGATAAATCGGCATATCGGACGATTTTTTGAATAGTGTCTCTAAGTGCATCCTAACACATGCACATCCCTACACCTCCGGAGAGCTGCTCGAGAGACCCATGTCTCCCCACGTGAAGATAGCTGAAGGTTGACGTCGAGTAGCCGCCGTCGAACCAACACCGAAAGAAGGAGAAGTACCGCCATGACCATGACCACCGGTAGAAGGAGAAGCACCGCCACCCTCAGCACGATGGGAAAAAGGAGAATCACCGCCACCGCCACCACCAGCGGAAGCACAGGGAGAAGCACGACCGGTATGAACCGGTGTCATCACGCGCTAGATAGTCGGCGAGGCATCAGGATGACCAAAGTGTGCATTGCCGGAGCATCCCAGTCCCTACATGTTTGAGGCAGAGTTAGTAACCACCAAGGCACAGGTTTGTTGTAACAACTGGTTTGGCAAATAACTTACCGGGGTCCCTGAGTAGAAGGTCAAAGCATATTCGTCCTTTGATGGGAAGATTGGCTGTGGCCTGGCCTAGGTGGCTGTGGCGGTAGAATTTCCCGCTCTCCAGTGCCATAAAACCTCTCCAAAATCTGCAAGTAGTTTAGATGTGAGGCATTGCAGAAATAAAGATTCAAACTAGGGAATGCGAGACTTGCCATATTTTTCAAAAATAAAGGTGAAAACTTACATCATCGCGTAACTCTGCCCACTCCTCGTAGGCCGCTCGGGTCTGGGACCACGTCTCGAGCGTCACCAAGTGTTCCACATAAGCGGCCTTGTAGGCCGCGTTCAAAGCATGCTACAATTTCAAAAACAATGAATCTCGTTAACTTAGCCACCCATGAATGATTTTCGGAAAGATGATGGAAATGAGAAAAACTTACATCGTCATTCGCTTTCGAGGAGAGAAAGCAGGATCGTCTGTGGTGAGGGTAGCCTTGATCCGCGTGAGGCTCAAAGCAGGAGTTCACGGGATCACCCTATCGAGAATCTTGAAACGGCCATGCTCCCGGCCGCGTCCCGCCACGACCACCGCTCTCTCGTCGGTCTCCTCTTCTCTAGGGTCTTCCACCTCCAGATGAAAACCACTGAATGCCTCGAGGTAGTTAGAAGCATCCTCCTTGGCAGCGCCATAGAACTCCGGAAGCGATGGCTGCGGCTGGGACAGATCAGGCCACTTTTGCTTCATCCTCTCCCATACTTCATAGTCATAACAAGGCCTCTCTAGATGTGTCTCCTGCATCGTCAAAGAAATGTTATGCGTATCAAGTAGGATCACGAGGGAAATAAATACGTATTGTTCCATGTATATATGTATATATGGGCCTTGAAGCGACCATGGTTGCGGTTTCCCACACAGTGCGTCCCCCCGGAGCCACGGTTTGCCTTGTTCCGCTCGCTCAAGGCGTTGAACTCGAGGTCTTCCCCGCGCCACCTCGCCGACAACGCCCGCCATGCGTCCTCCTTACCATCAGCCCACGTGGGCATAACCTGAAAAAACAATACTCATTTGAAGAATGGATAATGCAATTAGCAACAACATAGAATCTGATTGACAATTTACTTACCCCGGCATAATCTTCCTCAGTCATTTTTGGTTGGTCCTTCACATTCAAATGCTTCGGCGCCCTCTTGCCCAACTTCTCGGATTTGTATAGACTGGTGGTAGTATGCTTCTGATTGTAGAACTGCTGCCGTGTCAACCTCTAACAAGCCCCCCGCAAAGTCTTGTCCGCCTTCTCATGGTCCTTCGGAAGCACCCTATAGAATCTCTATAATCATACATAAAAAATATTGTGAGGCTCATAAGTTAGCATGGTGGGGTCATCAACTATGAACAAAACTCAGAAAAGTTTGCCTTACCCAAAACTTGGTGATCATGACATCAAAAGCTTTCCTAGAATAGCCCGAGTTTTCGGTGTCCTCATAGTGCGCCCAACTGGTGGCTAGCTTCCTCTCACCGTTGGGGACGGGAGTGTAAAAGCCTAGACAAAATTTCCTAATCAGAGCTCCAACCAAGGTGTCAGGCACACAGGTACCTGGAGGAAATGTCCAATTGCTGCACAACAGTAAAACATTAGTACATGCCAAATTTTTATGACCAAAATGAAATTACATGTTCAAAATTAGTATATCCACTTACTCAATGTCGTTAGGAGTAATGATGGTTTTCTCCTCCTCGGAAGCAGGTTCGTCCACTGGGACACCCGATTCCCCACGAATCTTTGGCTTCTTCGGCCATGTCGACGACCCCGACTCCTAGTCTCGAGACTCCTCCTCCAAGTCTCGAGACTCCTCTTCCTCGTCAGGAGACTCCGAGTAAGCATACTCGGAAGCCACGTCACGAGAAGCGGAGGGTAGGTCACTCAGAAGGTGTAAACCTCGTACTCCACCTCGTCCTCATCCTCCACCTCGTCATGCGCCTCGTCCTACACCTCGTCCTATCCTCAGGGGAAGTCCCCCTCCTCCCTCACCTCATCCCGCACCTCGTCCTGGCCTTGGAGTAAGTCCCCCTCCTCCTCCCTCACCTCGTCCTCCTCCTTCCGCATTGCCGACATTGTAACGCGAGTTGGGAATGGGTGCTCTTCCACTTTTGGTAACCTTCTTCTGCTTCAAACACTTAAGAAAAGAGGACGTTGATTCCTTGTGTTAGCTCATATTGGTCAATCACCTACATTGAGAATAGGTAAACGATTTAGTATGAATACATGATCCAATTAAGCATAATAACTATATTAAGCATAAATACTAAGTATAATAAAGATACTAAGCATAAATACTAAGCATAATAAATATACTAAGCATAATAAAGATACTAAATATAAATACTAAGCATAATAAAGATATTAAGTATAGTAAAGGAATAAAAGACATAAAAGACCCTCACCACTCATCATCATCACTGTCATGTGTATGTCTTGGGTTCTCATCAGCACTATCAACATCACTATCACGTGAGAAGTAAGTTGGAGGTTCATCGTAGGGTGGAGGCTCATCGTTGCCATTGTCCGGATGTAACTTGGTGAGCATATCAATGTCCTTTATATTCGTGACTACCTCACCACGAGTCTGTGCATTGTTCTCGAGATTCTCAAGACCTTGTAAGTCAAAGTCCCCAAAGTTCTCTTGCTCTTGATGGAATACTCCCTCGTATGTTTTAGGGTCAATGTTGTTGTAGTCATTGTCAGGAGGGCATTAGTTACGTGTAATAAGAGGGACAAGTCATGGATTTCCAGGTAAGAGGGACAAGTTATAAATTACCTTTTCATAGAACCAAGACGTGAAATTTTTCTTTCCGGGGGCACCCACTTTCAGAAGGTTTCCAACTCCGCATCATCGGGATCCGTCGTTCCCAACCACATTTCATCCGTGAATTGGATAAAAGGAGAAAATACGTATTATATCGAAACTAAGTTACTAGTTGCAAATGAATTTGTTCACCATTTTACCTAAGGAAACTGGGCACTTGATTTTCTTCCTCCTCTTCATTCTCACCGCGGACCGCTTCCTTCATGTTCATAAGCACATAGAGCATTATGCAATCCTTCTCTTCCTTTTTCAAGGTACAACTTGTTGCGCCACCGGCCTTGCCACCGCGGCATTGGAAGAGGAGGAGCTTGGGGTCATGCTTCGGCTCGTCAACATTGTACCGATAGACCTGGTTATGCATAGTGGGAACACCATCGCCATAGTATGTTGTCGTGGCGTCTGTTATCTCCTAGAGGAGAGTTGCCTCAGCTATGCATGCTTCAATCTTATTTTTGTTTCCACATTTGGTTCGAATATACTTAAACTCTCTCTCAATACAAAACTGCCAATGAAACTGCACCGGTCCACCCAAGAGGGCCTCATTCGCGAGATGCACATTGAGATGTAACATGGGAGTAAAGAAGCATGGCGGAAAGATCGTCTCTAACTTGCACAACAACTCTGGCACTAGATCATGCAGCTTCTCAATCATCAATGGACATATCTGCTTGTCACAAAGCATGCGAAACAAATGGCTCAACTCCGCAAGCACTCGCCAGATATGCTCAGGGAGATACCCTCGAACCATCACCGACATCAGCCGCTCAATCCATATATGATAGTCGTGACTCTTGATCCCAGTGACTTTTCCAGTTGCCAGATTGACTCCCTTGCTCATATTCGAACCATAACCATCAGGGAACATCACGAAAAATTTGAGCCACCCCAATGTCTGCTTCTTTTGGAGGCTATCAAGGCATAAGTAGGCATGCAGTTTGACCCAACTTTTTCGATTGCATTCAGGAGGTTGCATGCATAGTCTCTTCCTACCACATATCTCCTCAACATAGACTCTAGCCTTGACATTATCCTTTGACTTTTTAGGAATGTTCAGAATTGTGTAAAAGAGAGACTCTGCGACATTCTTTTTAGTGTGTATCACATCGATGTTATGGGGAGGTTCGCAGTCCTTGTAATACTCGAGCTTCGTTATGCCTGCCTCGTGTGTCTATTTGTGCGTTTTTCCATATCCCTCAAACTATGGGACACCGGACACGGTACACACGAGAGCACGTAACTCAGCATCAACAACAGCACCATCGAACGTTGGTATCTCTTTTTCTTCAAGCACAACTTTTCCCTTGATGAAGTTCTTTTTTTCTTGTCTGAACGGATGGTCTCCTTTGAGGTACGGTCGATGCGTGTCAAATGCAGGTACCCGCCTTTAGCCAAAGGAACTCAAGTAGATGCCTGCACACTGGGCATGGCCACTTACCAGCTGTACACCATCCGCAGAATAGGGCGTACCCGGGCATGTCATGCATAGAATAGTGGAACCAAACTTTCATGTAAAAGTTTGTATTTGATGCACGGTCGTATGTCAATGTCCCGTGGTGCCAAGAGTGGTTTAGATCTTCCACAAGCGGTTGCATGTACACACTCAAATTCTTCCCTAGGTATTCAGGCCCTGGAATGATCAACGACAGGAATATGGTCTTCCTTTGCATTAGGGCTCCGGGAGGGAGATTGAGCGGAATAGCAAACACGGGCCAACAGCTATACGAGGCAATCGACATACCATATGGATTGAATCCATCTGTTGCTATAGCAATTCTGACGTTTCAAGCCTCTCCTGCCTCATCGGGGTGGTCTCTATCAAAGTTCTTCCATGCCTTACCATCAGATGGATGTCCCATCTTTACCCGTCCGTGCTCATCCTCGCATCTCTTCCCCATCTTGTGGCACGTCATCTGTGTGGCAGACTCCTTGGTCATGTAAAGCCGCTGGATTCTTTTTATGAATGGGAGATAACGAAAAATCTTCATGGCGACTTTTGTCTGTGTCATATGACCATCGTCTCCCTATACCTCATGATTCCTAGAGGCCCCACACTTGCTACAATAATTGTCATCCGTAAACTGTTTCTAAAACAAAAGGCAACCTTTTGGACAACAATCAATCTTTTGGTATTCCATGCTGAGGGCTCGCATGATTTTCTTTGCTTCGTACATGGTTTTAGGCAGACAATGCCCTTCGGGCAACATGTTACCATACGTTTGCAGATGATATTCAAAGCTGAATGGGTGTTGCCGTACTGGAGCTTTTTGGATAGTGCTTGCGAGATGGCATCAAGCTGAGAAATCTTTGAACCCTCGTACAGATGCCTCTTAGCCGAGGCCATCAAATCAGAGAAGGCCTTCGCGCTTGGCTCCGGTTCCTTTGGTTCATGAGGTTCCTCCGGTTCTGGCGGTTCATCTGGTTCATGTGAAGGTGGCAAATCTGTCATGTCAGCAACATGGAGATCATCTAGCAAATTTCTAATCCTATCACCCTCATTGCCATTGATTCGTTGCCGCATCACCTCACCTCTATCACGTTCATATTGATTAAAGTCAACCGTCGTGACGAAGTCTGGCATATACCCAAATCTCCAAAGGTTTTTTCATTTCCTCCTTTGACTGACGATGACGCTTATTGCAATGAGCGCAAGGGCAAGTTGGACGAATGCCTACCCTTGAACCACGCGCTAACTCCTTCACTAACAGATCAGTCTTCCATGTCCACTCATCTGTTCTATCAACAACACTAGTACGACCACTATACATCCACCCATTATCAGCCATCCTCTGCTTTATTGGGAGCCAAACAATAAACATAGTATTTCATATCCAATAATAGCTTGAAACTAAATGCATCATATTTTCTATTTCTCTACCGGGAAAAACGCATGACCTACATATCTAATAGGTATAGAGGGTCCTAGCAGCCGTCGGATCCGTAGATTGAGTACGTTCTCCATGCTCTACCTCGCTCCAAGCCAGAATTTCGGCGGCACCTCCCTGCTGCTCTCTCGATACACATCTCAGAAAAAAAGCCGAGAGGATGTGCATCCAAAGAACAACGGGGAGGCGCTACCGAAATCCTGACTCGGACCAAGGCAGAGCATGGAGAACATACCCAACTACGCATCCGCCGACTATCCCGTAAATGCCGCAAGCATTACGGTTCATAATATGCGACCTCTAAGGCATATTTATCCGTGTAACACTTGCAGACGGGAAATTACACCTAGGTGACGCGACTTGACATGGAAATGGAATCTACTAACATAAAAATGCGAGGGAGGAGACAACGTTCTAGCTCACCCTCGGCAGTAGAGGAAGTAGGCGACCTCTGGGTCGATGACCTCCGGGACGGCGACCTCCGGGAGGGTGCTGTTCGAGTCAAATGTCTGGCCTAGATCACATGCAACACAAGGAAAATAATTATAGACCCAAATCACTCAACACTGAGAACACTTGCAGTTATGCCCCACATATGACAGACCACTTAATATTTTCATAGGAATTAATATACAACATGAAATTTAGCAAACAAAAGGTGATTCATAATCAAGTCTACTAGTTCCTATGCACCATCAATTTAGCATAGCATGAAATTCTACTAGTTCCTATGCCCCGCACATGACAGACCACTTCATGAAATTTAGCAAACATGAAATTTAGCAAAAAATTAGCATTAAACATGAAATTTAGCATTAAACAAAAATTTAGCAAACATGAAATTTAGCGCTCGGGGGATGGACATGGACTCACCTCAATCAAGGAAAGCAGGGAGGAGGAGGAGGGGGAAAGGGGCACTCGGGAGATGCGGGGAGGAGGGGAGGCAGGGAGGGGCCAGCGAGGAGGAGGGGAGGCAGGGAGGAGGGAAGGAGGAGGAGGAGGGGGCAAGGGGCGCTCGGGGGCTGCGGGGAGGAGGGAAGGCAGTGAGGAGGGGAGGCGGGGAGGGGCCATCGGGGAGGAAGGGAGGCAGGGATGAGGGGAGGCAGGGAGGGGCCAGCGAGGAGGAGGAGCTCGGGGGGAGACAAGGATGCAGAGGGGGCAGGGGCCGGCGGGGAGGAGGGGAGGCAGGGGAGGAGGAGCTCGGGGGAGGGAGGGAACGGCGGCGGGTTGGCAGCGGGGCTGGTGCGAGCTCGCGGGAGGCTCTGCGCGGCACACGCGTGTGGGTGGGGATGGGTGGAAGGGAGCGGCGTGTGGCCGGGCCTTGCCTTATCCACTTAACGTCTAGGCCGAAGGCAAGGCCATCGGCGTAGACAATCTGAACTTTTTTTTGAAATTTGTCTGAAATATTTTTTATTATATTCTAAAAAAATATGGTTTGAGTGTATTGTGTATGAGATATAAAAGGCAAGGATGACACGCATAAAGTTTGTTTTTTAAGTTATGAGCATATTTTCATCTCGAATATTCCTTATTTATCTAATCAAGCCATAGTTTATTCAACCAAGATGAGAATGAAACTTTGACGACAAGAAACTAGAGCGGCTACCACTAGTATAAAACAGGCTATCTGTTCGCGCCCCCAACTGCATTAGTCTCGGTTTCGCCACGAACCGGGACTAATGCTGGCATGCGTCCCGGTTCGAGCGGGCCGGCCTGCCACACGGGGGCCGGAGGCATGCGTCCCGGTTGGTAGGGGTGCATGCGTCCTGATTTGTAACACAAACCGGGATTAAAGTGTGGGCGCCAGACATGTGGCCTCCCTCACACTTTTAGTCCCGGGACGTATGAGCCAGCCCTCTATATATACGACGCCCAGTCCTCTGCCTCTCCTCTGTTTTTTCTTGGTGGAAGGTGTGCTAGTTTATTTTTTCCTATGCATGCATGTGAGGTGTTTGATGAAATGTTTGAGTGAATGATCCCGTTCAATTTCTCACAGAACAAAAATATAGGAGGTTCCCGAGACGACTTGAGCTTTATCCTTTTTATTTCCCTCGATCGAGGTTAGCAATCTTATCTTTTCTCTGTCATTGATACAATGCATGTGTCGATGTGAATTGGTCATTTCACTATTTATGATGTTCCTTTTTGATAATCTTAATTATATGATGCATATGAACGGTCGGGAATGGATGTACGGTGACTGGCGTGAACCCGGGTACATTAAAGGCGTGGATAAATTTATCGATGTGGCTATGACAAACAAAGAGAATGGTTTTATACGTTGTCCATGTGTTCAATGTCGGAACAACAAGGAGTACTCTTCCTCGAAAATCATTCGCGGCCACCTGGTTATGAAAGGTTTAATGCCCAACTATAATTGCTGGACCAAGCACGGGGAAAGAGGGTTATGATGGAAGACAATGAAGAAGAAGATGATGATAACAACTATCATCATATGTTTTCTGAATACAATGATACTGCAATGGAAGACAATGAAGAGAAAGGAGGTGAGAACGGGCATCAGATGAACCCGCTGATAAACTTGGTAGGGTCATTTCTGATGCAAAGCGAGACTGTGAAACAGAAAAGGAGAAGTTGAAGTTGGAGGGCATCTTAGAAGATCACAAGAAATTATTGTACCCAAATTGCGAAGATGACAGCACAAAGCTCGGTACCACACTTGAATTGCTGCGATGGAAGACAAAGTGTGGTCTAACTGACTCCGCATTTGAAAAGATGCTGAAAATAATAAAGCCGAAGTTTTCAAAGTATAACAAACTTCCCGAGAGTACGTACGAAGCAAAAAAGACTCTATGCCCTCAAGGATTAGATATGCAGAAGATACATGCATGCATTAATGATTGCACCCTCTACCACGGTGAGGACTATGAGAATTTAGATTAATGCCCGGTATGCAATGCATTGCGGTATAAGATCAGACAAGATGACCCTGGTAATATTGAGGGAGAGTCCCTCCAGAAGAGGGTTCCTGCTAAGGTTATGTGCAGGGCCGTCCACAAGCACGTGCGAGCTGGACGACCGCACAGGGCCCCCAAAAATTAGGGGCCCTAGAAATATTACTCAGGTACTTTGCTTTGTCATAATCATGGGAGACTACTTGGCACTGCAAGGTCCAGCTTCCACTTTACCGTAAGTATTTTTATTGTGCTTGACACATTAGGAAATCACAAAGGATGTTACATCACCGCCATGGAAAAGCTTCGTCTGTTCTAACGCTATGGAGAAGACATAAGGATAAAGCGAACCGTTATTGGGCTGGTGGGCCAAATTTTGTTAATTGATAAGGGCAACTGGCACCGTGGTATTCCACTAAAAAAAGTGCCATGTTGAATGCAGAACGTGAGTACATGTGTTGACTAGGACACGGCGGCCCCAGTGCATGGAAACTAAACTTTTTTTATCAAAAAAGAAACTAAATTTATTCATTACCATTTGACATATTTTTAAGCTATATACTTCAATAAAAATATGTCGAATTCCTATACATACTACATTCTATATTTCGCATAGGGGCCTCAAATTTGTGAAGACGGACCTGGCTATGTGGTATGCTCCTATAATACCAAGGTTGAAATGATGTTCAGAAACAAAGAGCATGCTAGGTTGTTGCAATGGCACAAAGAAGACCGTAAGAAAGACGGGAAGTTGAGACACCCCGCTGATGGGTCGCAGTGGAGAAAAATCGAGAGAGACTTTCCGGACTTTGCAGGTGACGCAAAGAACTTATGGTTTGGTCTAAGTACGGATGACATGAATCCTTTTGGGGAGCAGAGCTGCAGTCACAGCACCTGGCCCGTGACTCTATGTATCTACAACCTTCCTCCTTGGTTGTGCATGAAGGTAAGTTCATTATGATGACAGTGCTCATCCAAGGCCCGAAGCAACTGGGCGACGATATTGATGTGTACCTAAGGCCATTAGTTGAAGAACTCTTACAGCTGTGGGGCAAACCAGGTGTACATGCATGGGATGAGAACAAACAGAAGACATTTGACCTATGAGGGTTGCTTTTCGTAACCATCAATGATTGGCCTGCTCTTAGTAACCTTTCAGGACAGACAAACAATGGATATAAGGCATGCACGCACTGTTTAGATAAGACAGAAGATACATATTTGCATAAATGCAACAAGGTTGTGTACCTGGCGAATCGGCGATTTCTTCCGACCAATCACCCCGTAAGAAAGAAAGGCAAGCATTTCAACGGTGAGGCAGATCACCGGAAGAATCCTGAACTCCCTGCTGTGATGATGTATTTGGTATAGTCAAGGACATAGAAGTAATCTTTTAAAAGGGTCCCGGCGGTCAATCAGTTCCAAACGATGTCGCTACCGGGCACGCATCCATGTGGAAGAAGAAATCTATATTTTGAGAGCTGCCATATTGGAAAGTCCTATGTGTCCGCTCTTCAATCAACGTGATGCACGTGACGAAGAATCTTTGCGAGACCTGCTACAATTCCTAGGCGTGTATGGGAAGAAAAAAGATACACCAAAAGCACGGGAGGACCACCAAATTATGAAAGACCCAAAGAACATGCATACACAGAACAAGACGGATAAAGGGAGTCACTTAAGTCATGCCAGCTATGCTCTTACCAAAGCAGAGAAGGAAATATTTTTTGAAGTCATATATAGTATCAAGGTGCCATCTGGCTTCTCATCTAATATAAAGGGGATAATAAATATGGCAGAGAAAAAGTTCCAAAACCTGAAGTCTCATGACTGTCACATGATTATGAGGCAGTTGCTTCCGATTGCATTGATGGGGCTTCTACCAGAAAATGTTCGAGTACCCATTGTGAAGCTATGTGCATTCCTCAATGCAATATCTCAGAAGGTAATCAATCCAGATATTCTGCCAAGGTTACAGAAGGATGTGGTACAATGTCTTGTTAGTTTTGAGTTGGTGTTCCCACCATCCTTCTTCAATATTATGACGCATCTCCTGGTTCACCTAGTGGAAGAGATTGCCATTCTCGGTCCTGTATTTCTACACAATATGTTCCCCTTTGAGAGGTTCATGGGAGTCTTAAAGAAATATGTTCATAACCGTGCTAGACCAGAAGGAAGCATCTCCAAGGGATATGGAATAGAGGAGGTCATTGAGTTTTGTGTTGACTTTATTCCTGACCTTAAGCCGATTGGTGTTCCTGACTCGCGGCATGAGGTAAGACTAAGTGGAAAAGGCACGCTAGGAAAGAAAGCAATGATATGTAGGGACGGGGATTCTTTCACTAAAGCACACTACACAGTTCTACATAATTCCACCTTGGCAGCTCCGTATATCGAGGAACACAATAATATTTTACGCTCCAAAAACCCGGGGAAGCCTGACTCATGGACTACAGATGAAGACATGAAGTCTTTTGACGGTTGGATGCGGACACATGTCTTGAATGACACCACTGCTGGAGATCAGCTATACTTGTTGGCCGCGTCACCATCTTCTACTATATTGAATTTTCAAGGGTACAAAATAAATGGGAATACATTCTACACGATCGCCCAAGATAAAAAGAGCAACAACCAAAACAGTGGTGTCCGCTTTGATGCAACGGACGAGAATGGGTAAAAGGACACATACTATGGTTATATAGAGAAGATATGGGAACTTGACTATGGAGTCTCTTTTAAGGTCCCTTTGTTTCGCTGCAAATGGGTCAACCTGAATGGGGAAGGGGTAAAGATAGACCAGTTCTATGGAATGACAACAGTGGATCTCAACAATCTTGGTTACAGAGATGAACCATTCGTCCTAGCCAATGATGTGTCTCAGGTTTTCTATGTGAAGGACATGTCCTCCAGACCGAAAAAAAGAAAAAAATAAGCAAATGAATACATCATATGATGAGCCAAAGCGTCACATAGTTCTTTCAGGGAAAAGAAACATCATGGGAATCGAGGACAAGACAGACATGTCAGAAGATTATAATAAGTTTGATAAAATTCCGCCCTTTACAGTGAAAACTGACCCAAGCATTCCATTAAGTAAAGAAGATGCTCCATGGTTATGTCTGAAGCGATCATAAGGAAGGACATACGCCAAGAAGTTCATGCTCATATTGTGTAGCTCTAGTTAATGTCTCGCCGGTCGGCTGCATATTGTGAAGCTAAATGCCATGAGACATGGTAGCTCATTTTGTGAAGGATATTTTATGATGTTTGCAATTTTCCAAGTTTAATAAATGTATTGAGTGTTAGTCCCGGTTTGTGGCTTGACCGGGACTATATATAGGGGGGCCTTTAGTCCCGATTTTGTAGTCTCGGTTTTTAATATTAATAAAAGTCTTGAGTGTTAGTCCTGTTTTGTGGATGGACCGGGACTAAAGGGGGCCTTTAGTCCCGATTCATAGAACGACTTTCCTGAACTATGAAGAAGTTGTCCCGATTCGTACTTACCATTAAGATCTGATCTCCAAACGCGCGTGGTCACATATTAGGGAGTGCCTCTATGACCAGTTTTTGGAGATGCCGGTGGACTGGGCTCCGGCGGAATCTCCCTGAAACTAGCCGTAGTGGTGTCCCTTCTCTCGCACACCATCTTGCAGCTTGTAACTTCTCTAACTAGATCAATACGCCTGGGAGCTAACTAATTTCACATATTAGGGAGTGCTTCTATGACCAGTTTCTTGGAGATACCGGAGGACTGGGCTCCGGCGGCATCTCCCTGAAACTGGTCGTAGTGGTGTCCCTTCTCTCGAAAACAATATTGGAGATGCCTCAGTCTGGCTGGAGGACTGGACTCACAAGGATGCCTATTTATAGTACAAGCATCTCGGCATAGTGTCGACACTCACCCTTATTATTAGTGCTGACTCGTGTTTTGTCTCGGTTGGCGTCTCCAACCGGGACTAAAGGTTCATCTTTAGTCCCGATTGGTGACACCATCCGGGACAAGGTACAAGTCACACGACACAATGTCGAGACTCACCCATATCATTAGTGCTGCCTGGCCCAGCCTGCCGAAATCCCTCCAACTGGGACTAAAGATGAACCCTTTCCCTATATTTATAGGTCTTTCCCTCTATTTATAGGTTGCCCACCTCATCCTGACCTATCATGTTCGACGTTTCATGGCCTTCGGTCCAAATGACCGATGTTATATGCTGAATCGCAGGATAGTTTGTGATATTGTGCCCATATTATGCATGCATGTGGACATTGGGATGGAGAACAATGTTGCAAGAGGAAGTTTTCCTTTTCGTCGCACGGAAAAGCCATTTTCCATTTTCCGAGCGCAACAAAACAAGTCGTTTTGTGAAGCAACCACCAAAATGCTATTTCAGAATGCTACCGTCCCATTTTTCTAAAATAATAGACCACCTTACATGGACTATTTCCCATCCGGAATATCTCAAACTTTTCCGTCCATCCCGAGTAAAAAGGACAAATGTCTGCCGAATCGGCAAGAAGTGGGTCCCGTTTGTACTACAGGTACATGATCTAACGCCCGTGATGTTTAAAAAAATCATTTTTAGAGTCACAATATGTGGTTTCTTCAGAGATCCAATGCAAGTTCTAACGATGCTCGTCCCCTATCTTCATGCACACCGGTTCGACCTTAGTTCGAAAAGGAAAAAATTCAAAACGGACATAAGAAATTCAAAAAAAGTCCAAACAATGTAAATCCTTCACGTGGTGTCATATTATGTGACATAGTTTCAAAGAAAAATACCAGACTTGGTATATTGATCACGTCTCGAAAAAACCTTCACAAAATGACCTATCATATTCGAGGTTTCATGGCTTTCGGTCCAAATGACCGATGTTATGTGATGAATCGCGGAATAGTTTGTGATATTGTGCCCATATTATGCATGCATGTGGAAATTGGGATAGATATCAATGTTACAGGAGGAAGTTTTCCTTTTCGTCACACGGAAAGGCCATTTTCCATTTTCCGTGCGAAAAAATGGGTAGTTTTGTGAAGCAACCACCAAAATGCTATTTCAGAATGGTACCGTCCCATTTTTCTAAAATACTAGACCATCTTACATGGACTATCTCCCAACCGGGATATCTCAGACCTTTCCGTCCATCCCGGGTAAAAAGGACAAATGTCTGCCGAATCGGTAGGAAGTGGGTCCAGTTTGTACTGCAGGTACATGATCTAACGCCCATGATTTTTTGAAAAAATCATTTTTAGACTCGAAATATGTGGTTTCTTCATAGATCCAATGCAAGTTCTAACGATGCTCGTCCCCTATATTCATGCACGCCGGTTTGACCTTAGTTCGAAAAGGGAAAAATTCAAAACGGGCATAAAAAAATCAAAAAAAGTCCGAACAATGTAAATCCTTCGCGTGGTGTCATATTATGTGACATAGTTGCAAGGAAAAATACTAGACTTGATATATTGATCACGTCTCAAAGAAACCTTCACAATATGACCTATCATGTTCGAGGTTTCATGGCTTTCGGTCCAAATGACCGATGTTATGTGCTGAATCGCGACATAGTTTGTGATACTATGCCCATATTGTGCATGCATGTGGAGATTGGGATGGATAACAATGTTGAAAGAGGAAGTTTTCTTTTTCGTTGCACGAAAAAGCCATTTTCCATTTTCCAAGCGCAAAAAACTGGTCGTTTTGTGAAGCAACCACCAAAATGCTGTTTCAGAATGCCAACGTCCCATTTTTATAAAATACTAGACCACCTTACATGGACTATCTCCCAACCGGGATATCTCAAACCTTTCCGTCCATCCCGGGTAAAAAGGACAAATGTCTGCCGAATCAGTAGGAAGTGGGTCCGGTTTGTACTACAGGTACATGATCTAACGCCCGTGATTTTTTTGAAAAAAAATCATTTTTAGACTCGCAATATGTGGTTTCTTCAGAGATCCAATGTTCTAACAAAAAAATAAGCCCCTTTAGTCCCGGTTGGTAAAAAATTCACGCCTCTGTTTTCCCGCCATTTCTTTCCGCCATTTCTCCCCGTCATTTTTTCCCGCCATTTCTTCCCGCTATTTTTGTTCCCGCCATTTCTCACTATATATATGTAGGATTAGCCTCCATTGTCATTGCACATCTCTAGACTCATATATGCAACCTCATCACTCTTTCCCATGGCTTCTACCGTACCACTAACCTCCAGGGAGGCAGAGGCGCTTTGCGCCTCGAACTACCCCTACCCGCCGGGCTACTGTGTCCCCGTTGGCTGGATGCTGAGCGCCGGAGGCATGCCGGTTACTCGTGTCCTTCTAGGTGTGGCGCGCTGTATGGCCATGACGAACCACTACTACCTCGAGCTCATGCCAGAGCAGCGAAGGAATCCCAACTGACATCTCGACTATTTCCCTACTTGGGAAGACTTTTTCAGGGATCGGCCTGAGAGGGCGCTCGCCAGGAACGAGGAGGACGGCCCACCTCCTCCGAACTTCGACGAGGCCGGCCATCGGCTGTGGTGGCGCAACCGGACTCTCCAGAGCGAGCGTCATGGCCTACGACACGGCCGCCGACTCTAACCCCCACCTATGCTACCCTCAAGTCCAGCCCACTCGTACTCAGCCTTCAAGGTTCAACTACGGCGATCCCGGCGACGATAGCGATGACAGCCGCGATGATTACGACGACTACAGTGGCGAGTATTACAGGTGTAGACAGGAGCATGACTGAATCACTCCAACATTTCAAAACAAGTTCGGCCGATTGTGACTTAATCTGGCCATGTATCTTAATTTTCAGTTCTTCTATGTATCTTAATTTTCAGTCGTGCTTTATGTAACTTAGTGTTAGTTGCATTATGTACTTTAATTCCAGTTCTATCGTAATAAAATTTTCTCCCGGCCCATTATTTCCCGCCCTTTTCCTCCCGCGCATTATGCCCAACTCAGAAAATTTTAAATGGTTCATAGTTATTGAAATTCAAACACTTTTTAAATGGTTCATAGTTTAAATGGTTGCATTAATTATTTTTAAAAACATAAAATGGTTTTGAATTAGTTGTTCAAATTCATACACTTTTTATGTCCGAAGTTTTTCTAAATTCCAAATTAATATTCGAACAATATAAGTTAATTCATTTTTAATTTCAAACGGTTCATAGTTTAAATGGTTACAATAATTATTTTTAAAAACATAAAATGGTTTTGAATTAGTTATTCAAATTCATACACTTTTTATGTTTAAAGTTTTTCTAAATTCCAAATTAATATATATAAAATATAAGTCAATTCATTTTTAATTTTTAATGGTTCATAGTTTAAATGGTTACGTTAATTATTTTTAAAAACAAAAAATGGTTTTGAATTAGTTATTAAAATTCAATCACTTTTTATGGTTAAAGTTTTTCTAAATTCCAAATTAATATATAAAAAATATAAGTTAATTCATTTTTAATTTTAAATGGTTACATTAATTAATTTTAAAAACAAAAAATTGTTTTGAATTAATTATTCAAATTCAAACACTTTTTATGTTTAAAGTTTTTCTAAATTCCAAATTCATTCTCATTTAAAAAACATTACAAATTTAAACCCCAAAATAAAAAATAAGGCGGCAATAGAGAGATAATTTGTGATTTTTTTGAAAACAACGGGACTAAAGGCCCCCTGCGCGCGCCGCTTGTGCTCAGCCCAAAAAATAAAAAAAGGTGGAGCATACGTCCCGATTGGTGGCTCCAACCGGGACGTATGAACCTTTAGTCCCGGTTGGTGGCACCAACCGGGACAAAAGAGGCTTCAGTACTTAGCCACGCGCCCCTTCTCCTTGTCCTTCTTCCCCTTTCCTCTTCACTCACCCGCAACCGCCGCCGCCACGAGGACAAGCGCTCGGACGCCATCAGGTTGCCCAATTGCTGCCCCGCCGTCGGCCTCCACACGCTGCCCTGCCGTTGGACTCCACGCGCTGCCCCGCCATCGCGCCTCCACGTGCTGCTTCTTCCTCGACCCCAACGAGCTCCGCCGCGCACCTCGCCGTCATCCCCAATTGCTTCAGGGTGAGCCGCTGAACCTCCCTAGCCCTGTATTTGCTTCCTGGCGTCGCGCATAGCCGCTGCTCGCCGTGCACCCGAGAGCTCGGCCGCAGCTGCTCGCCGTCGCGCTTGCTCCGGTGACCATTATCTAGCGGCGCTAGGTTAGATAGGTTCCTCTCGCTCGCGCGGTTCGAACAGACCCAATGGCACTCCCTAGAATCGCCGGAAACGTCGCCGGCGACCACCGCCTGCCGCTTCGCGTCGTCGCGCGTGACATGGCCACCACGTGGCCAGAGGGTGGACCCAGCATGGCCTGGGGCCCGCTCGTCAATGACTGTGGGTAGATTTCTGTGTGGTACATAAAGTTTTTGGGGTTAGGGTTTGATGACATCAGGGTGACGCAATAATCTTTTATTCTTTTTAGAAATGTTTAAAAATGGCAAAAATTGATGTGAACTTGTAAAATTCATTACTAATTCATATTTAATCAGAAATATATGAATAATATATCAAAATGTTCAAAAAAATGATATATATCTGTTTAAGCTATCATCATGCATTGTCAAGAAACTTAAAACCCTAGTTTAGTTAAAGAAGCATCGACACCCCTTATGTACATGTGGGTTTGCCGGTGTGTCCTCGCCAGGGCATCCCGAACCCTTTTAAATCAATGTTACACCTAGGGTTAGTGTAGGATCTCTAAATCTAACATGTCATACATATTGATTGCGCATTGCATTATGCCATGTATTGATTGCCGCCTTTCTTTCCGATATTGGTTCTTCGCGATAGGATCCGAGCCCGATGGTTTCAATGAATTAGGGTTTCTGATATTGTAAATTCATTTTTATTATTGTGTATGTATATATTAGGGTTTCTCTGAATTAGGGTTTATATCTCTCAACACCCTACCTAACCTTCTCCCTTAAATGCTTTGACTTATCCGTTTTTCCACCTATGCAGAAAATATGGAACCACATGGCAGAGACGAAGAAAATGAAGAGTTGGTCTATGATGTGATCCGCGGGAAGGAAAATGTCGATGTATCGATGTTTTGGAACATCTCTGGTGAGGGTGATCCTTTTTTTGACGAAAGAGACGACTTCTTTGAGGGAGAAGGTGATGCCTTCCGCGAGGGAGAAGGCGATGCCTTCTGTGATCGAGAAGACGACCGCTCCGGCGAGGTGCATGTAATATAATTAATTAATTAATCATATGCTGTGTATATAGAAATATTAATGACGATCTTTCTTCTTTTAGCCCTCCGGATCGAACAAATCTACTGAAAAGAGCAGACGAGGCCCAACCAAAAAGTTGGAAGACCATGAGAGGTTCAGGATCGAAGAAGTTAGTGAAGATGGCAAACCAACGGCTCCCCTTGTTGTCGCAAACAAATTTCTGGCACAATGCGGAATAATCGTTAGGGACTTCATCCCGATCACCATGCGAAATTAGAATAGGCCCGTTGATGCGTAAGAGGGAACATCTTTATATGTCCCTAACATGGCCAAATATTTACTGTGGAAGAGGCTAATGCTTAATTTCACCCTATCGAAGGTAGAGCTGGATCCAAATGCGGAGGATCCAGTTGAGGATGCCAAGCAACATGCCAAAGCCATGCAGATGAAGGTCAGGGAGTGGGCTTTGAAGAAGATGGGCCAGTGTTTCACCAACTGGAAGAAAAGATTGCACCTTGACTATGTCGTGAAAGATAAGACTCCAGATTTCAAGAAGATTCAACATCAGAAGTTAAAACCATTCTGGGCTGAGTTTGTGAATTACAAGACATCCGAAAAAGCCAAGAAAATGTCTGAAACGAATAAGCTGAATGCTGCTAATAAGAAGTATCACCATACTATGGGGCAAGGTGGCTACAAGGCTGGCATTCTTAAGTGGAAGAAACTTGAGGACGAACTGCGTGCTAAAAAGATCATCCCAGAGACAGACAATTGGATCGAACATGCACAGAATTGGTTTTGCGGGCATGGGGGCACGTTGGACTCGGAAGGGAAGTGTATATATAACATAAGACATAAAGAAGACCCCTAGCCAATCGAGAAGATGAGAAACGCAGTAAAGGCTGTTATAGATGGGGACTTCATTCCCGATAGAGAGAATGACGAGCTCAAACTCGCCCTTGGGAATAAGGAACACGATGGACGAACACGAGGCACAATAGGATCCCAACCATGGAGCATTGGGTTTCCCGAAGAGAGGAAGAAATATCCTGATAGAAGCCGTAAGAGGAGAAAGGACAAGGCGAAAGTAGAAGAAAATATTCAGGCAGAGCGAATGCATATAATTGAAGAACGAATAAAGCATCAACAAGATGAAATTAACGCACTTAGCCAGCAAGGTACTACCGGCCCATCTCAGCAGCACATGGTGGTAGAACCTGCATTCGATGCTACCGGCCTATCGAATAATCGAAAAAGCAGCGTGGCTTCCACCGAGGTCCCAGGTGATGACAATGACGATGACGATGGTGCACCTTTGATGGATCGTGTTGGCTACCCAGTGGATGATATCACACAGATGACACACTGTGAGCTACATGTCAAAGTTGTGAACATATCAATGAAGGTGGCGGTCGGCTAGGCCTTACCAATTGGACCTGCACCAACTTACCATTGTCGTCCGGTTCCACAGGGCTACGTTGTTGTCGGGGTGGATGAAATCATGCCTACCTTTCAAGGTTTGAAGCTTGACTACCCTGCAGGTGAAGGGGATGTGAATGAACTGGGGGAAGCAACAAACGTCACCATTCTATGGCCAAAGGAATGTATCGTGCTTCCAAATCAGACGCCAAGGCCATCTTCGCCGCCGCCTCACCCGTCTCCAGCGCGGTCGTCGCTGCCGCGGCAGCCGTCTTCGTCGCCTCACCCATCTCTGTCGCCTCACCCGGCTCCGTCGCCTCACCCATCTCCATCGCCTCACTAGTCTCCGGCGCAGACGTCACCGCCGCGGCAGCCATCGCCGGCACCTCAGGAAAAAAAGCGTAAGTGTACCACCGCTACTCTGCGGAGTGGTAAGCGATCACCCACACGTAAACAGGAGCCTCTTCCAAAAGTACCAAAGGTTCCTCCCAAGAAAGCTTATGACTGTACTGAAGACGAGACTATGGCGATCATTGAGGCGGAAACAATAGCGCTTTTCGCTAATATGAAGCGGCCGAAAGAGCTAGAGTTCCCCAGCACAGAATAAGATAAATCCCGAGTGTTCAAAATGCTAAAGGGCCTTCACCAACCCGAGCCAAAGCTGTCATCAGACTATGAGCGCTCTATTCTCAAGTCACATGCGGCACAACAACTGTCGAAGAGCAGTACTGGTGCAAGCGGGAAATCTGTTGCCCAGCTCGGAGAATAAACAAAACAATCTTGCGCCCCTCTCAAGGTGATTTCCCGTAGCAATGTGGGGTCGAGCAAATATGCGGCCAAAGAGAAGTATGATCCAGAGGTAGTTGTAGTATACGGAGAAGCGGCCGCTGCTCAAGGTATGAGTATTGCCCACTACTTCCCAGTTACAGTACTTCCCCAAGGGTGAAGTAGCATACAAATACCAGTACGGCAAACCTCTCGTCAAACCTGAGGAGGTAAAGAATCTTCCAACAAAAATGCGAAGATTGCATAACTGGTACATGCATGCCACAAAGGCCGGGTCTAACTGGATATAGCTGAGGGTTACAAAAAAGCATTATGGGAAAGAAGTAGAAGACATGATAGCCATTGAATTTGTTGAACTATTTCAATTATCCAATCAAGACGCCTTGGACAAATCGATCATCAGTACCTATTGTCTGTAAGTACTAATTTTGTAATTAATTTAGTCTCTAGCTATCTCACCTCGTTTATTGCATGTATATAATCATACTATAATATGCAGAATGAAGATTCTCGAATGTAGTAGAGGACAAATCTATGACAATGGGTTCGTTGACGCATATTGGGTTCATCAAGCTAATCTCAAAACAAAACCCCAGGATACGAAGGATAATATTGTACACGCGTTAAGGTTTCAAGAAACCAGAAGGTAAATACTATTTCCTTACAACTTCGAGTGAGTGTTCTTGTCTTGTATACACTTTCTATTTCGCTTACTCGACGTTAAGGTATAATTGATGAGTTATGCATGCACAACTTCCACTATATTCTGTTAATCATTCAACCTGACAAAGGACGGGTACTAGTCATGGAATCGAAACATAAACCCCTTGAGATGTGGAAGGACATGCCGATGATTCTCCAGCGGTAATTCTAATCATTACGACACTATATCGGTAACATTCGTGAATTTCATGATATCAAGTAATTTATAACTTCTTTTATTCGTTTTCTTCGCTGGGCAGCGCTTGGAAACGGTTCACCAAGAAGGCTAGGGGTGTTTGGAAAGAGGAGCTTACATTTAAACCACTAGATGTAAGCACCACTAGCTATATCCGCACATCTCTTTGATTCTAGTTTTGATACTGTTATTATCATTCTTGATTATTATTTTGATTGAACTCTGTTCTCGTAAAGTGTCTGACGCAGGGACCATGGAACAATTTATGTGGATACTATGTTTGCAAGTTCATCCGTCAGACGTGCTGTGATAAGGGCAGTAATTTAGAGCAACTCCACGTACGTAAACAATTTTTTATAGTTTTTTATTACCATCAAATTGTCTTTAGTTTCATTCATATAGGTTGACTCCTTTTTTAAATCAGCTCGAACGTCTATGGGACGGTCTTCTACCAAAGGATCGCCTATGAGCAATTCAGAATTGGCGGGATTCTTGGATGCAGAAGTCCTAAACCCAAAAGGAGAATACTATGCGGGTGTATAGGAAATAGGGATTGTACAAAGAGCTTATTTTGTATGTATATATGTGCATGAAACCCATGTATCGAATGTAATATGTTCGACACTTGGATCTCTATTGTCATGATGATCTTGTGTAATATAATGGTTCCTTCATTGATGAGTGCAAAACACAAAATAAAAAATAAAACAACATAAATGAATTCTCTGCCGCGGCAAAAAAAAGGTTGCCAAAACGAATTCTCTGTCGTGGCAGAGAAATGTGCCAAATCTCTGCCACGACAGAGGGTCATTTGTCCCGGTTCGTGTTACGAACCGGGACGATTGCTCCTGCCCCCTCGCGTGGAGCAGCGTCCACGTGTACCATGTTTTGTACTGGTTCATGGGCCAACCGGAACTAAAGGGTGGGGGCTTTAGTCCTGATTGCCCCGTCCCGGTTGGGAAACCGGAACTAAAGCCCCTTACCAACCGGGACGCATGGCACTTTCTCCACCAGTGTACAGGGGTCAGCAAAATAACAGTTGGGCGAGACACGTGGTCACGAGGGATGGTGAGCAAAATATGATAGATTGTGACATTGCCGTCTTCATAACGTACCACACCAAAGTAATTGTCTTCATCTTCTTATATTTTTTACGGAGTATAAATCAAATACAGTACAAATTTCAATCCACCACCCTTTTGCATGTATGCTATGTCCACACGCATGTTCCCATGGCATCCTGGCGCTCGGGCGCTCCTTTTCCGACGAAACCCTAATCTGAGGGCCCCATAGGTCTACCCCCGTAGGATTCTCCATACGAGGGTTGAAAAATGCACTTTTGGTGGTTTAGGTTTGTTTAGGTCATATCTACATGGAAAACCAAGGATAGGCCCAAGGTTCCACTGGTTTACCTACGTTTGATCCGCGGCGGGAGTCTCCTCCTACATGTCCACCACACTTCTCTATGTGTTATCACATGCAATGTGGACGGTCATACACGGGAGCTAGGTTTGCCATCTAAGAGCAATCCACCACTCTTGTGCATGTATCCTAGGGCCACACACATGTTCCCGTGGCATGCCGGCCCTCGGCCGCTCCTTTTCCGACGAAACCCTATCCGAGGGCCCCGCAGGTCTACCCCCGTAGCATTCTCTATACGAGGGTTGAACAATGCACTTTTTTTGGTGGTTTAGGTTTGTTTAGGTCATATCAACATGGAAAACCAAGGATAGGCCCAACGCTCTACCAGTTTACCTACGTTTGACCCACGGCGGGAGTCCCCTCCTAAATGTCCAGCACACTTCTCTAAGTATTATCGCATGCAACATGGACGGTCACACCCGGGAGCTAGGTTTGCCATCTAGGAGCAATCCACCACCCTTGTGCATGTATGCTATGTCCACACGCATGTTCCTGTGGCATCCCGGCCCTCGGGCGCTCCTTTTCCGACGAAACCCTAATCCGAGGGCCCCACAGGTCTACCCCCGTAGCATTCTCCATACGAGGGTTGAAAAATGCACTTTTTTGGTGGTTTAGGTTTGTTTAGGTCATATCTACATGGAAAACCAAGGATAGGCCCAAGGTTCCACTGGTTTACCTACGTTTGATCCGCGGCGGGAGTCTCCTCCTACATGTCCAGCACACTTCTCTAAGTGTTATCGCATGCAATGTGGACGGTCATACACGGGAGCTAGGTTTGCCATCTAGGAGCAATCCACCATTCTTGTGCATGTATCCTAGGGCCACACACATGTTCCCGTGGCATGCCGGCCCTCGGTCGCTCCTTTTCCGACGAAACCCTAGTCCGAGGGCCCCGCAGGTCTACCCCCGTAGCATTCTCTGTACGAGGGTTGAACAATGCACTTTTTTTTGGTGGTTTAGGTTTGTTTAGGTCATATCAACATGGAAAACCAAGGATAGGCCCAACGCTCTACCGGTTTACCTACGTTTGACCCACGGCGGGAGTCCCCTCCTAAATGTCCAGCACACTTCTCTAAGTATTATCGCATGCAACATGGACGGTCACACCCGGGAGCTAGGTTTGCCATCTAGGAGCAATCCACCACCCTTGTGCATGTATGCTAGGGCCACACGCATGTTCCTGTGGCATCCCGGCCCTCGGGCGCTCCTTCTCTGACAAAACCCTGATCCGAGGGCCCCGCAGGTCTACCCCCGTAGCATTCTGTAACATCCCGGCATTTAGGAACTAACGAAGGGTAGATTTAGGAATTTGAGATGTTGCATGCATTCATCTGTGAAAATGTGGGTAAATTTTTTCGCCAAATAAAAACCTAAAGTGATCAATGTTTCCTTCATACTTTGAGATTAGGTATAGTCTTGAAGGATGATTGTTATAGACTTTGATATGATCTTTGTGGACTTATGTGTTTTGGGAAATGAAATTTGAATTTAAAACTAGAGTGTTTGAATTATAATTCAAAAGGATTTTGAATGATGTTTGAGTATTTGATTTAATTTAAGAGTTAACCAATAATAACTCAAACTTTAAATAAAGTAAGATAATCAATAACATGAATATTCCAAAACTTCATTCAATAATGAGTTACAAAATGTAACTTATGAAATGAGAAACAATATTTACAATAGTAAATAAATAGAAGAATATTATTTCTTTATTGAATAATAGTACAATCTTTATTACAAAAGAATAAAAAATAAAGAGTACAAAAGAATAAATTAAATATTACAATTGAACATGAGAGTTATTACAAGTGACTAATCTATAAAGAAAAATAAAAACCTAAACTAAAGTCTTGATCTTCAAATCTGGTAGCTGCAAAAAAAAACAGAAACTTAAAAGAAAAAGAAAGTTAGGATTAGAATTATTTTACTCTCAGAGTTGACAGTGAACTGCACTGTTCACTTTTTCATCATTGAGTAATTTCAGGAGGGGCAAGTTTCACCAGCCAGGTAAAAAGTAACCTGATGAAAGTAACTTTCAAATTCAAATCATATCCACAACCTATGCAGCAGGCACACAAGCAGCACACACCCCAAAGTGCATGGTGTGTGCTGTCAGCACCACAACAACAACACAAGCAAACAAAACCATCAACAGAGCCATGGGAAACCAATCCCCACAACATTCCATTGTGCTTACACACCAAGGACAGTAGCCACCAGCTAAACCAAGCGAAATCCAAGCTAGATCACACCAACCAAAACCCTGAATCACATGACCAAAATGGTGACCTAAGGAGGGGGTAGATCAGGTGGATAACAAGACCAAGATCAAGCCATCAGGACCAGGAGGTGAAGAGCTAGATCAAGGACAATCTAGGAGCTAGAAATACCAGGAGAGCACCAGACCAAGTTGGCACAAGATCAACCATTGGCAACCCCAACATCAAATAAGTGTGGTGAGTAAAATAGACCATCACATGATCTATCTGTCTAAGATTAGACAAGCATACATGATTTGTCTATTACTCAAACTCTCGGAAATCACCCAAGTAGGGTGAATCCATCACTGAGGTTTTAAACACTGAAAGCAATAAGAAAGGTATAAGAATCCAACTAAGATCTCAGGACAACATCATAGATCTAAGCAATCAATCTATATTGTGATAGTTAGCATTTTCGGTTCTCCCCAGTGCAGAATGAACATAGCTACGATTTAAACTTCTAGGCACATCTCTAAGACAAGAGTAGCACCTTAGAATTTAATCTTATGGATCTATACAAGTGATCAAGCCTACCATCATTTCCCCCAAACTTTGATTCAAGAAACAGTAGCTGGTACCACTACCAGAACCATCCATATGAATCAACTGGATAAAGGCTTAATCCCTAAACCTCAGACCAACATCATGGGTCTTAGGGATTTAAGAAAGGAAGTTTCTACTTATCTTTAATGCCAAACTCATCTAAAGATTGAAAAAAACCAAACCATGTACTAGAATCCAATTTTGTGTGCCATACAAGGATGGTGTCACAAGAACAGTTCTAAACTAAGCAGGTTAAGCATCCAATCTTTATAGGTACAAAACAAGCAACTATAAATCATTTTCCTGACATCACAGGAATCAGAATCAGGAAAATCCATCTATTTATCTTCACTGTAAGAGATCATTTGATCTCTAGCTATACATGAACTCTTAAGCCAACAGTACTAATACAGTAACCTCATCAAACAACACTCACTGTTATCAACCAAATACTGACAGTGGTGAGTATTGACCCAATAGATTTTCCCAAGTATTGCTTCTAGAGCAACTTTACCATCTAAACCATATCAAAATGAATCCATAGAATCATCTGGTATACCACTAGCATCACCATAGTTAATCATAAACAGCAAGTCACCACTCAACAGATTCAAGGATCATCAATACTTGATCCAATTCATCAAATTAATCCAGAGAGGAGTATGAATCCTAAGTAGAACAAACCATCTTAATCAAGACAAGAAAGTAACCAGAAAGGTCACTACCAACATCTAGCATGAGATGCCCTAGCACAGAGGGCACGAGAGGGAGAGGAACTACTTACCAAAGGTCCTCGCTGTAGATTAGAAGAGGAAGCAGAGCAGTCCGACGACCACGGCGGCCCGGGGAGCACCCCCAAGGGGGAGCTGCAACCCACACAACGCCACAGCGGCGACCATAGCCACGCTTGGTGTGGCATCCCGCAAAACCACTACTAGAAAATCGCGTTGAATTTGTGCATTGCATCGTCATCATCATGCATTGTTTGCCAAAACTATTTTCGCCGCACCCGATTTGTTTTCCAAACGTCCCATCTTTTGTTAAAACGCCAAACCCCGGATCTCCGGATTATTTTGTTTTGTTGCCATCGGGTTTCAAACGGCCCAATTCAATTAAATAAAATATTTAATTAGTTTTGCGGGGGCAGTCGAACGGGCCGTTCCGACCCGAACGACCACCCCCTGGAATATAATCGGTCCACCAACCTGACCGCCCTTCTAATCCTATCCCACCTAAAATTCTACCCACCCTCTGTGGCCACATCACCCTGGCCATTCCCATCGCGCCACCTCAGCACACCTCTCTCCCTCCACCAGTCCCTCCCTGCCACCTCACCTAGTCTAAACCCAACCCACTCCACACACTCACATCCACCAGACCCACAGCCCCCACACACGCACGCACTAGCACTCACGCCACAGGACACCACACCCACCAACCGACACGCTCCCGGCCCCACCCTGGCCCGCGTGCCCCCCCACGTTCTCTCCCCCGTCCCTGTGCTTCTTCTTCCTCCAACACGCACGCTGCCGACCTCCCTCTCCTCGCCGCCACCCAGACCTCCTCCGCTCGCCTCCGACCCTTCCCTGCCGGCCATGAGTCCTCGCCTGCCGCTCTGCGCCCGCATTGCCGCCTAACCACCGCCCGCTAGCTCGCTCTCCTCCCTCCGCCGCCGCTTTCCTTCTCTCTCGCGCGGTGCCGCCGCAGAAGCTCGCCGCCCGCGACAACCGCTCGCCCTCCATCCCGGCCGCTTACCGCCGCCCGCACCATCTATTCGCCTGCTGCCGATCACATCCGCCGAGTCCGCCTGACGCGACTTCAAAGACTGCCCCGCTTCACCGCTTCGCCCCGGCCAACGCCTCAAGGCTGCCCGAGCCGCCGCTGCTGGCCGGACGCGGCACTCGCCCGCCGCTGCCCGCGTGCCTCGCCAGCCATGAAGCTTCGCTGCCCTGCTGGCCCGCAAGGCCGCCCGCCTGAACTCCGCTCAAGACTCCCGCCTGCCGCTGCTCGCTTCGCCGGGACGCTGCCGAAGCCGCCGGTCGCGTCTTCTACCCAACCGTGGCTCGCTTCGCCCACGCCGCACTATCGCGAGCCGCCATGGTCTCGCTGCCACCGGATGCAGCAAGCCCGCCTCGGAACCTGCACACGCCAAGACCGATCCGGGACGCCAAGATCCGGACCGAAATCAACCCCGTGCCGACGAGTACGCCTACCGGATACCGAGACGCGGGACCCACAAGATCTTCGCCGCGGACCCGTCAAGTTCCTCTCGACGACAAGATCATCGACAGAGCACCCGAAGAAAACCTGTGCGACAAGTACTCCCTCGTGAACGCCAAGGTCACCAACACGGAACGATGAGCACTTCGCCGCAGAACGTCAAGACCCTGTCCCCGGAACTCCATGTTCTCCCCCCGGAGCCGAAGGTCCGGAGCTCCACTTCATAGAACGTCAAGTGCCCCGAAGACCGTTCCGCTGAAACCCCAAGATCATCAATGGCACCCGAGCTCGACACCGGCAGCTAAGATGGCCCCACGAGACCGTCGACAAGAACCACGAACCCCGGAACCCTGAGTTCTCCATCAAGGACGCCAGGACCGTCGACATGACCCAAGTCCCGCACCCGGATGCGCCAAGACCTACCCCGATGCAGAGAACGTTCCGTCGGACCCTGGACCCCGTCGAACCCTGGACCCCGACCCCGAACCCCGGAACCCTAACAAGATCGTCGAGCCCCCTCTGATGTGTGACCCCCTTTTCCTCGAACCCTATTTTATAACATATCAATTTGTTGCATATTTAATTGTCATTCCCGCATGCATAGCATTGGTTTGGGGGCCTTATGCCGATTCACCTAATAATTAAGTATGGGGCCCATATGCGGACAAATCCAACCTTATATTGGCCTCATTTAAACTTGTGTAGCGAACCGGTATCTTGTCTTGCCTTGCTATACAACATTTAATTTGCGGGGTAGCTAAATAACTCGAACCATCTAACTAATTGTCGGGACCCTGGTTCCACTTAATATGACCTAATTGCATCGCACCCTTGCCATGCCATACATCATACATGCATCATGCCGATCTTCTGCCGTTATATTAAATATTGCATCCGGTGTTTCTTCTAGTGTATTGCTTCTTCGCGAATAAGGCCGTTGAGTTGATGTGAGCTTCGCCCCGATCTTCGGGGAAAACCCTTCGACAATGTTTGCAGGCGAGCATCTCCCCCTTTCTACCTATCTTACTTTTATAGTATTTACTTCCCTCCTGTTGATCTATTGCTATCTGTGTTGCGATGCTTTAGTTTCCGTACCTGTGATATACCGTGCAGCCCTATATTGCCTTGGACACATCCTATTACCTGTTGTTTGGTAGCTAGTTGGACTTGCGTGTCGTAGTCGCTTGCTCAAGTGTTGTCGCGTGTTGTCAATGCCACAGTTGTTGATGAATTGCCGCACGTTGATGTTGGAGATGATTCTAGTTTTACTTATCGTCACTTTACTTTCTGTTTAACAACTAAAATTGAATAAGCAGAGGCATCGGTGGGTGATAGATAATATTTGGTTTCCGAACGCCCACTTGTGTCCCGTAAGACCCCGAGTACTTGATACCTGTTCCTTGATTTTGCGCGCTATCCACATCCGGGAGGTATATGGGACCCTGAGCCGAGCTTGATTCATTCTTATTTCTTGGGGCCACAAACTAGTTTGAGGTTTTATTTACGATCCTGTACTTATGCCATGCTTTACCGCTTTATTTACGATTGAGGTAGTGCACTTAATCGCATGTTAGGATCGGACCACGATTCCGCGGTGTCGACAAGCCCGCTTTGGGGTTCCTGCTCACGGCCCCGCCAAACCTTGAGGCCGTCTCAAGCTTGCTTACTTGCTATGGGTTCTACTCTAAGGGTGGCCCTCAAATATTTCTCAATCCTGTGATTGTTCAATCGTGAAAGCCTCTTTGGGTTTTGATTTGGTTTTTCCGAGGTTGATCGAGTGTGTTGCTATTGGTGCACCCCGGGTAAAACTTTCTGAAAGCCGTGTCCGCGGATATGGACGACTTGGAGCACAGTATCTCGATCATAGACAAGCATAACTAAAGTTTACTGCTATAAATTTGACTTATAATGACTAGTAATCAGCTTTACTATAATGGAATGGCTAATTAATACTGCCCACAATTGCTTGTTTGGTTGTCGCTTGCGACAATTGTATCTGACTAGTAAGTATTGCAACTACAACGAAATGGCTGAATAAAAGTACCAACAACTGCTGGGTTTTTGGGTTTATCTCATGCTATCTGTATCTGATTAGTAAGAGTTACAACTAAAACGGAATGATTAACTAAAAGGGCCCACCGCTTATTTTATCAGGACGATTATCTATACCTGACTAGTAATTGCTGCAATGATAACCAAATAAGTAAAACTGCCAACTGTGTGAGTTCCTCGGTTGACTTCCTCGATTGGTCTCGAGGGGGAAACGCCAGGATGGGTTTGTTTGGTGTTAGTTTCAGGTTGGATCCGTATAGGTCATTATTACCCCTCTCTGATAATCGACAGTTGCATCGAGTCTCTATAGGTTGTTTATTGCATCGTCACGCCGCCAATTTCACCATACCTATGTAGGCGAGGACCGCAATTCTAGCCTCGCTGCATCGCCTCGATCTTGACGCTCCTTCTTTGTTTCGCTTTGCCTTTGTCGGCACCCCTTTTGTTAAGCAGGTTTTGAGGTCGACGCCGTTAGCGGTGGTTACCCTTCCGGCTCGGGCAGGGTTATGGACGCCATTGGTTATTCTTCAGGGCTCTTAGCCCCATTTGCATCTTGTCCGTAGCTGGACGCTATATCGTTTTCGAGGTGATTTGGATCTTTGTATATTATATCTGTATTCTTGACTCATGGAGTCGCTTATATATATATCTGTTCTGTGGGTCCCATCGAGGACTGTTGTGTAATGTTATTACTTCGTTTTCCACCCGCACGAAAGTGCCTGGTGGGCACCTTTGAATCGTTTCTATGCGGGTTTGGTGAATTTTGCCCAAACTTGCATAGGTCCGATTCTGAGGGTGTTACACTTGGGGGCGAGGGGAATCACCATGGCACACGACAACAGCGACGGCGGCAACACCGAAGCCAACCCAAAACCCTAGGGTTCGGAACAGCATCGATCTGGACACAGGAGAGCTCCAGGTCCAAATCCAATTAGACAGGAGGGTAGATCAGGGCCGATAACCTCATCATGCACCACGGCGGTGGCCAGGAAGGTCCACGGTGGCGCGAATTGACGGCAACAACACCGCCGACCACAGGGTCGGGAAAGGAGAAGGAGAGAGGTGAGCTCGAGAGAGAGACAGAGAGTGTTGGGCTGGGTTGGGCTAATACCCCTTCGGGGTATTGTTTTAACTTTGCCCTATTGGGCCACAAGGGCCAAATAAACACAAACAATCAGCCCAAATTATTTAGAGCCTCTTTTAATAATTGCAAAAAGACCAAAATGCCCCTGAAATTAAATAAATTCTAGAAAATAAAATAAAAGTTCAAAAATTATAAATAAAATATTTGTGGATTCACAATAATCCAAACTATCCAAATAAATTAAGAGATAAAATTTTAGACATATAAATTTTATTAAGAATTTTGTAATTTTTATATTCCTTATGGAATTTTACAAAATTATTGAAAGTTGATAAAAATAAATAAAATTCACTTTCATTATATATTAATATTGTAGTATTTTAGAAAAATACTAAACCAAATATTTAATGTCAATTTTTGGTATTTAATGATATTTCTTAAAAGAATTATTAATTAAATAAAAAGCAAATAAATTAAAATAAAATAAAAGGAATACAATATTCAATAAATATTAAAAATTAATATTTATAAATTCTTTCTCATTAAAAGAATTTTTAGATAATTTAAATAAATGGGGGAGAATATATATAAAGCTAAATGATGCATTACATTACCTTGCATAATCATTTTGCTTCTTTAAATATTGTCCTTAGCGGGCAATAATGATGTTTTTGTAGACATAGAAGCTCAAGGTCCAGTGCAAGCATCAGACTTCACTACCTTTCCATCACAAGGCAAGTTCATCACTTGCTCATATCCTTTGAAGAGTCTTTACCAAAGTATTTGCAAATTGTGTGCTATCATATATATTCCAAATAAACAAAATATTATTTTCACAAATAAAGAAATCATAAATGTCATCCTAAGTGATGATTAATGGATCAATAGAACTTAGGGTTCTACTTGCAACAAAAATGATCAATTAGGGACTTAATAACCCCTGACATCAGTGATTCTAGCGCCGTATATTACGCGTTAGCCATGAGATTTGGAATGATGGAAGTCACCAGATATTCTTCCTCTCGCATGAAGCCGATGTGCCGTATTGGTCATTATCCTCAGAAGTGCATATTAATTGGTAATTCGTAGAGGATATGCAGCATATGGGTGGGAACCCTCATCATCCCACAATAGTTATGGCATCTAACGGTTTGTACAAACCATTGCCGTAATTCATTATGTGGGCATGGTGTACACCAAGGAGGCTTGCGAGGTCGCGAAGGGGGCAGTGATTGGCTTGGACCAACTACTGGTCCCCACATCATGGAATTGTGGACGGGAAAGTACGCCCGGTTGTGAACAAGGAGTTGATCTCTCATGGGTAAACTAATGCACCTCTGCAGAGTGTAAGAATTGTAACTTGTTACTCCCTGTTCCGGGAAGGAGCTACGAACGCGGCAGGAAAGGAACTCCATGAAAGTTTTGGTCAACCTGTGAAGGATGATGGTCATAGATTGCATAATAAAATCAATCTTTGAAGAAAGATTTACAAAAACTTCATAGTACCAAGGACTTATAGTCCGAGGTGGTAGTTAGAGCATCAAACTTCCCACCTTGCATATAATGAACTTTTCGAGTAACGCTGTTACTCATCCTTTCCTTTGATCCCTTGCTTAGACTCTAAGGATCCCGAAGACGTGCCAATGTATGCAACCGAATGTCAAGAATATGTGTTCTACGAGGAGCCTGACCTGTCAGGAGGTGTTGAAGGAGTGGATTACAAAATCCGCTATGGTGTTGATGATAACGAGTCCAACTAAGTATCCTAGTTAGTAGTAACCAACAGAGCCAAGCAACATGAACTCTATAGAATAAGCTGCTAAGCTCAACTCCTAGTTGGAGTTGCTACTTTTAAATTCCGCTGAAACACTTTATATTTTGGTTTGTAAGTTGAAACCTTTTGAAGTCTTGAACTTCTGGTATTTTAATAATAATAATGTGTGAATGTTTGTAATATGGACCCGCAATTTTTCTGTTGTACCACTCTGAGGGATGTGATATTTATAGAACGGTGTTCTGTGGATGTCATGTCAATGACTATAGTGTACTACACATGCAGTGGTATGCTGGGTCACCGCACATCCTCTGTACGAGGGTTGAACAATGCACTTTTTTGGTGGTTTAGGTTTGTTTAGGTCATATCTACATGGAAAACCAAGGATAGGCCCAAGGTTCCACCAGTTTACCTACGTTTGACCCGTGGCGGGAGTCTCCTCCTACATGTCCAGCACACTTCTCTAAGTGTTATCGCATGCAACATGGACGGTCACACCCGAAAGCTAGGTTTGCCATCTAGGAGAAATCCACCACCCTTGTGCATGTATGCTAGGGCCACACGCATGTTCCCGTGGCATCTTGGCCCTCGGGCGCTCCTTTTTCGACGAAACCCTAATCTGAGTGCCCCGCAGGTCTACCCCCATAGCATTCTCCATACGAGGGTTGAACAATGCATCTTTTTGGTGGTTTAGGTTTTTTTAGGTCATATATACATGCAAAACCAAGGATAGTCCTAAGGTTCCACCGGTTTACCTGCATTTGAACCATGGCGGGAGTCTCCTCCTACATTACCGGCACACTTCTCTAAGTGTTATCGCATGCAACGTGGGCGGTCACACCCAGGAGCTAGGTTTGCCATCTAGGAGAAATCCACCACCCTTTTGCATGTATGCTAGGGCCACACACATATTCCTGTGGCATCCCGGCCCTTGGGTGCTCCTTTTCCGACGAAACCCTAATCCGAGGGCCACGTTGGTCTACCCCCGTAGCATTCTCCGTACGAGGGTCGAACAATGCACTTTTTTGGTGGTTTAGGTTTGTTTAAGTCATATCTACATGGAAAACCAAGGATAGGCCCAAGGTTCCACTGGTTTAGCTACGTTTGATCCGCGGCGGGAGTCTCCTCCTACATGTCCAACACACTTCTCTAAGTGTTATCGCATGCAACATGGACGGTCACACCCGGGAAGTAGGTTTTTCATCTAGGAGCAATCCACCACCCTTGTGCATGTATGCTAGGGACACACGCATGTTCCCGTGGCATCCCAGCCCTTGGGCGCTCCTTTTCCGACGAAACCCTAATCCGAGGGCCCCGTAGGTCTACCCCCGTAGCATTCTCCGTACGAGGGTTGAACAATGCACTTTTTTGGTGGTTTAGGTTTTTTAGGTCATATCTACAAAGAAACCAAGCATAGGCCCAAGGTTCCATCGGTTTACCTACGTTTGATCCGCGGCGGGAGTCTCCTCCTACATGTCCAGCACACTTCTCTATGTGGTATCGCATGCGACATGGACGGTCACACCCGGGAGCTAGGTTTGCCATCTAGGAGCAATCCACCACCCTTGTGAATGTATGCTAGGGCCACACATATGTTCCCATGGCATCCCGGCCCTCGGGCGCTCCTTTTCCGACGAAACCCTAATCCGAGGGACCTGCAGGTATACCCCCGTAGCATTCTCTGTAAGAGGGTTGAACAATGCACTTTTTTGGTGGTTTAGGTTTATTTAGGTCATATATACATGGAAAACCAATGATAGGCCCAAGATTCCACCGGTTTACCTACGTTTGACCCGCGGTGGGAGTCTCCTCCTACATGTCCAGCACACTTCTCTAAGTTTTATAGCATGCAACACTGGACGGTCACACTCGGGAGCTAGGCTTGCCATCTAGGAGCAATCCACCACCCTTGTGCATGTATGCTAGGGCCACACGCATGTTCCCGTGGGCGCTCCTTTTCCGACGAAACCCTAATCTGAGGGCCCCGTAGGTCGACCCCCATAGCATTCTACGTACAAGGGTGGAACAATGCACTTTTTTGGTGGTTTAGGTTTGTTACGTTTAGGTCATATCTACAGGGAAAACCAAGGATAGGCCCAAGGTTCCACCGGTTTACCTACGTTTGATCTGCAGTGGGAGTCTCCTCCTACATGTCCAGCACACTTCTCTAAGTATTATCACATGCAACATGGATGGTCACACCCGGGAGCTAGGTTTGCCATATAGGAGCAATCCACAACCCTTGTGCATGTATGCTTGGGCCACACACATGTTCCCGTGGCATCCGGGCCCTCGGGCGCTCCTTTTCTGATGAAACCCTAATCCGAGGGCCCCGCAGGTCTACCCCCATAGCATTCTCCGTACGAGTGTTGAACAATGCACTTTTTTGGTGGTTTAGGTTTGTTTAGGTCATATCTACATGGAAAACCAAGGATAGGCCCAAGGTTCCACCGGTTTACCTACGTTTGACCCGCGGCGGGAGTCTCCTCCTACATGTCTAGCACACTTCTCTAAGTGTTATCGCATGCAACATGGACGGTCACACCCGGGAGCTAGGTTTGCCATCTAGGAGAAATCCACGACCCTTGTGCATGTATTCTAGGGCCACACGCGTGTTCCCGTGGCATCCCGGCCCTCGGGCACTCCTTTTCCAATGAAACCCTAATCTGAGGGTGACATGATACCCTACGGGTACACGACATTAGCATACCTGGTCCAGCCCAAGGAAGGCCCACAAGAATATACACGGCCTGCGGAGATTTTTGGGTGGCCCAAGCCCATGACATCTTCGGATCCTTGCAGAGCAAGACTAGAACAGATATAATATTCAAAGGGGACAAACCCTAAACTTGTAACCGACTCGATCTGTGCCCGAGACCTTCCTAACTCTATATAAAGGCTAGGAGGGAACGTAGAGGAGGACCAATCCTTTCCACCACATACACACCTCCATGCCAGATTGCATCTGCATGCCCCTGTAACCTTCGGTTCCGTCGTAATCAAGAGCAGACAAGCAGGAGTAGGGTTTTCTCTCTGGGGGCCTGAACCTAGGTAAATCTCGTGTCCCCTGGTTGCTTGTTTTTTAACCGTTCCGCGATCTCCAGCATCCCCATCTTCTCCAAAACCCAAGCTCATAACAATGTGCATTGACGAGATCAAACCTCGTCAATTGGCGCCGTCTGTGGGAGGCGAGGGCGCTAATTGTGCGTTCATGACGGTCCTGACCAAAGAAATCTACAACTCCTCAGTGATGGAGAGCCATCTCCTCTTCGGCGCTTTCGACTTCACCGCCCACTCGCCAGCCACCATGAAGGACCTCGAGCCCAAGATCCTGTTCGGGAGCTTCTGCTTCTAGGTGGGACAAACCAGCACTCTCTGCCTCCCAGAGCGGGTGCCAATGCCATTAATCAGGCCCGCCTCATGGGCCCCGCATCCCAGGGTGCTATGCACGTCAACATCGACAAATGAGTCATACGACATCAGCAGCTGCAACTCAGATCTGTGCGATCCCCCATCGGATGAAGGGACCTACGGTTCCGGATCCAAAAGCTGCGGCAGCAGCGATCCAATCCACGGACGCTACCAATGCGCCATGGTCCTCCAAAGCGATGTGGAGCAACAACCACCAGGTTCGGGTGCACACGTACAACCACCAAACCCGCAGGGTAGAAACGGCAAAAACAGGAGGCAACCATCCCCCCCGCCCAACGAGGACGACCCCGATGCCAATAGAATAATCCACCTCAGCGAGGAAGGATGGAACAAGGCACGCGAAGCCGTGGCGGGCAACAAGATCCTGCCTGTGGGTGCCTCACGGGACCTACTGATGGCATACCACCTGCTCCTAATTGAAGAGCACAAAAAGAAGGTGAAGATGCAAGAGGTACTCGACAAACGCAAGCAAGCGGCCTCAGAGTCTAGCACATGGCGAGCTGCACTCTCCGCCGCTGGAAGTTCCAGCTCGCACGGCAACAATGCCAACAAGCATCGCTCTCGCATAGAGCACATGGAGCCCACTGCACGCTGCGAGGTGACTCGAACCCTCAACACGTCCTTCATGGAGATGGACGCCAACGGCAACGTCATCCCGAAGACACCGCAAGCTGCGATGGTGGCAGCCACCACATATCTTGAAGGGTTTCGTAGCATGGAAAACAAAAATTTTCTACCGCATACAAACAAACAAGCCAAGATCTATCTACTAGATTGTAGCAACGAGTCGATGGAATAACTCACCCTCGAAGATTCCAAAGTGTTTAACGAGAGCGGATTCTCGTGGGTGATGTAGTCGTACTCTTCCTGATCTCAAGATCGCGTAGACGATCCTTCCCAAGGCTGCTCGTTAGCTCCCATGATCGGTCACACGTTCGGTACTCGACGAAGACCTTCCTCTCACTTGTTCCAGCAGGCAGCGGAGGTTGTAGCACTCTCCTCGCGATTCCGGTAGCACAACGGCGTGGTACCGGAAGTAGAGGGGAGATCTCGCAGGGCTTCGCCTTAAGCCGGAGCGAGTATGGTGGTATATGAGAGAGTTCCTCGACGATCTAGAGTTTAGACACGCCGAGGAGGAGCAAGCCGGCGACTAGGGTTTAGCTAGGCGGCGGCGGTTTGCCCTAGGGCCGGCGGCGGCTATGGAGGCGGCGGCGGCTTGGTACTAGGGTTTGGAGGAGAGGATCTTGTGTGTCTAGGAGGGAGCGCCTCCTTATAGGTGGAGGGGCGGCCAAGGGAGGGAGAGGAGTCCTCCCCAACTCGGCAGGTTGTCTTGCCCGGTTGGAGGAGGAACTCCTCCCAACTCGGTTTCTCACTCCTCCTCTTTCCAAAAACTGCCGTTTGACTTTCAAACTAGTCGTTTGACTTTTCAAACTAGGATTTGAATAAACCCTCTATTTTGATCAGCGATGACACCGAGTACATGATGCAATCATACCAACTTGATATAACACATTCATGTACCCTTCCTCCCCGGAGTGCCGGACATTCCGGAACCTTCTAGAACAATCCCGATGAAAACACCGGAACCATTCTCCAACTCCGAAACGGGACTTTCCTTATATGAATCTTATTCTCCGGACCATTCCGGATATCCTCGTGATATCACGAATCCCATTCGAGACTCCGAACAACATTTGGACTCTTTCTCATCATTCCATAACTACTCAAACAACGTCGAATCCTTAAGTGTGTCTCCCTACGGTTCGTGAATTATGGGGACATGATCGAGACACTTCTACGATCAATAACCAATAGAGGAATCTGGAAATTCATATGGCTCCCACATATTTCTACGATTACTTTGCGATCGAATGAACCACTTACATACGATACCAATTTCCCTTTGTCTCACGATAGTTTACTTATCCGAGGTTATGATCGTCGGTATCTCTGCATACCTAGTTCAACCTCGTTACCGATAAGTACTCTTTTCTCGTTCCCGTGATATGTGATCCCTTGTGAGCCAGTCACATGCTTGCAAGCTAATTGGATGACATTTCACCGAGAGGGCCCAGAGTATATCTATCCGTCATATGGATGGACAAATCCCAATCTTGATCCATGTGTTTCAACCTATACTTTCTGAACACTCAATGCCACCTTTATAGCCACCCAGTTACGGTGTGGTGTTTGATGTCATCAAAGCATCCATCCGGCAAAGGTGATATGCATGATCTCATGGTCAAAGGAATTCGATTACTATGTATCAGAAAGCATATAGCAATTGAACTATTGAAATGACTTGATCTTTATGCTACGCTTATCTATAGGAGTATGTCCACCATATCATTCTCCTAACGATATGATCTTGTTGTTAATAACATCTCAATGTTCATGATAGGGAAACCACAATCATCTATTAACCAACAAGCTAGTATTATATAGAGGCTTTACTAGGGACTTCAAATTAAGTTTACAAATCACACAAGTATTAATGTTTCCTTGTTAATACTATTATAGCATGAATGTAAACATTTATCATAAACACAAAGATATAATAATAACTTTATTTATTATTGCCTCTAGGGCATATCTCCAACAGTCTCCCACTTGCACTAGAGTCATCTAATCTAGATTACATGGTAATACACCGAACACCCATAGCTGTTTGGTGCTGGTCATGTTTTGCCCTCGGGAGAGGTTTAGTCAACGGATCCGCCACATTCAGATCTGTGTGTACTTTGCAAATCTTTATATCCCCATCTTGGATATGTTCTTGAATAGCGTGAAAACGTAGCTTGATATGCTTCAGCTTCTTGTGTGACCTTGGTTCTTGCGCATTGGCTATGGCGCCCATGTTATCACAGTAGATAGACATTGGGTCCAGCGCACTAGGAACCACACCCAGCTCTATAATGAACTCTTTCATCCATATGGCTTCTTGTGAAGCCTCCGGCGACCATGTATTCGATTCGTTGAAGATCTCGCCACAACGCTTTGCTTTGCACTCCTCTAGCTAATCACTGCACCATTCAAAATAAATACGATCGATTGTGATTTAGAATCATCCGGATCGGTGTTCCAACTAGCATCGGTGTAACCATTAACAACGAAATGCTCATCACCTCCATAAGAAAGAACCATATCCTTAGTTCTTCTCAAGTACTTAAGGATGTTTTTGATCATGTCCAATGATCCACTCGGATCACTTTGATATCTGCTAGTTAAACTAACACATATGCAATGTCGGGTCTAGTACATAGCATGGCATACATTAGAGATCCTACTTGAGGCATGGGAGTCTTACTCATCCTTTATCTATCTTCTGCGATGTCGGACTTTGAGTTTTACTCAAGGTCGATTAGCAACATGGGCAAGAACCCTTTCTTGCTATCTTCCATTCCAAACCTCTTTAGAAATTTGTCCAAATATGTACTTTGTGACAATGATATTTGGCGTCTCGATCTATCTCTATAAATCTTTATGCCTAATATGTAAGCTGCTCGCCAAGATCTTTCATTGAAAAACTATTATTCAAATATTCCTTGACACTATTAAGAAGGTCTACATCATTCCCAATCAACAATATGTCATCTACATACAGTATTAAGAATGCCTGAGCTCCCACTCACTTTCTTGTAAATACAAGCTTCTCCATAAGTTTGTATAAAACCAAAACTTTTGATCACCTTATCAAAACGTTGATTCCAACTGGATGCTTGCTTCAATCCATAGATGGACCGTTGAAGTTTGCATACCTTGTTAGCATCTTTAGGATCGACAAAACCTTTGGGTTGCATCATATACAACTCTTCATCAATGTTTCCATTGAGGAATGCTGTTTGACATCCATCCGCCATATATCATAATCATAATATGCAGCGATCGCTAACATAATCCTCAGACTTTAGCTTCGCTCTTGGTGAGAAAGTCTCATCGTAGTCAACTCCTTGAATTTGTTGAAACCCTTTTGCGACAAGTCGAGCTTTATAGACGATAACATTACCATCAACATCTGCTTTCCGCTTGAAGATCCATTTATTCTCGACAGCCCTTCCGCCATCCTAAGTCCACCAAAGTCCATACTTGGTTTTCGTACATGGATCCAATCGATTTCATGGCTTCTTGCCATTTATTGGAATCTGGCTCATCATCGCCTCATATGTCTCGGGTCATCGGTGTTGTCCACCAACATGACACTCATAACGGATCATACCAACTGGAGTGGTACGAGTTCTCGTTGACTGCGAGGCTCAGAGCAACTTCAACCAAGTTTCGTGATCATCATCATTAGCTTCCTCTCTAATTGGTGCAGGCACCACAGAACTTCTTCCGTGTCGCGCTACTCGCAATTTCGAGAGAAGGTTCGACAACCTCGTCGAGTTCTACTTTCCTTCCAGTCACTTCTTTCGAAAGAAATTCCTTCTCTAGAAAGGATCCATTCTTGGCTACGAAGATTTTGCCTTCGGATCTATGATAGAAGGTATACCCAATAGTTTCCTTCGCGTATCCTATGAAGACGCATTTTTCCGCTTTGGGTTCAAGCTTGTCCGGTTGTAACTTCTTTACATAGGCTTCGCATCCCCAAACTTTAAGGAACGACAATCTAGGTTTCTTCCCAAACCATAATTCATACGGTGTCGTTTCAACGGATTTAGATGGTGCCCTATTTAAAGTGAATGCGGTTGTTTCTAATGCATAACCCCAAAATGATAGCAGTAAATCTGTAAGTGACATCATAGAATGAACCATATCTAAGAGAGTTCGATTACGACGTTCGGACACACCATTAAGCTGTGGTGTTCCCGGCGGTGTCAATTGTGAAAGTATTCCGCATTTGTTCAAATGCTCGCCAAACTTGTAACTTAGATATTCACCTCCACGATCAGAACGTAGAAATTTAATCTTCTTGTTACGTTGATTCTCTACCTCACTTTGAAATTCCTTAAACTTCTCGAAAGTTTCGGATTTATGTTTCATGAAATAGATATACCCATATCTACTCAAATCATCCGTGAAGGTAAGAACATAACGATAACCACCACGCGACGCTACACTCATTGGACCACACACATCGGTATGTATAATTTCCAATAAGTCCGTAGCTCGCTCCATCATACCAGAAAATGGAGTCTTAGTCATTTTACCCATCAGACATGCTTCGCATCTTTCAAGTGATTCGAAATCAAGTGATTCAAGAAGTCCATCGGAATGGAGTTTCTTCATACGCTTCACTCCAATGTGACCAAGACGATAGTGCCACATATAGGTCGAGTTATCGCTCGATTTCAAACGTTTAGCCTCAATGTTATTAATATGTGTATTTCCACTATCGAGATTCAACAAGAATAGACCATCTATCAAAGGTACATGTGCATAAAACATATTACTCATATAAATCGAACAACCATTATTCTCGGACTTAAACAAGTAACCGTCTCGCAATAAACAAGATCCCGATATAATGTTCATGCTCAACGCAGGCACCAAATAACAATTATTTAAGTATAAAACTAATCCCGATGGTAGATGAAGGGGTAGCGTGCAACCGCGATCACATCAACCTTTGATCCGCTTTCCCACGCCGCATCGTCACCTCGTTCTTCGCTAGCTTCGTTATTCTGCAAAGACCTGTTTGAGTTACAAATATGAGCAACCGAACCAAAGATCAAATACCGTGCACTACTACGAGTACTAGTGAGATACACATTAATAACATGTATATCGATATACCTTTCTTCTTGATGTTGCCGTTCTTCAAATCCGCCAATTACTTTGGGCAATTCCGCCCAAAGGACCTTCTCCCTTGCAAAGAAAGCACTCAAGATCGGGCTTAGGTCCAGCCTTGGTCTTCTTCGTCGGCGTGGTAACTTTCTTACCACCCTTCTTGAAGTGTCCCTTCTGCTTAGACTTGCCTTTCTTGAATTTGGTGGTGTTATTAACCAACAACACTTGGTGCTCTTTCTTGATCTCCACTTCTGCAGATTTCAACATGGCAAAGAGTTCTGGCAACGTCTTGTTCATGTTTTGCATGTTGTAGTTTATCACAAAGTTCTTGTAACTTGGTGGTAGTGATTGGAGGATGCGGTAAATCCCCAAAGCATTAGGAATCACAATACCCAAGCTTTGAAGTTTGTTTGCGTGCCCAGACATCTTAAGCACATGCTCACTGACGGAGTTGCCCTCTTCCATCTTGTAGTTAAAGAACTTTTCAGAAGCCTCATAGCTTTCAATTGCCGCATGAGTCTCAAAGATCAATTTGAGATCCTCGACAATATCATATGGGTCTGAATTATCAAACCTTTTCTAAAGCTCCGATTCTAAACCATACAAGATAGCACACTGAACTGTGGAGTACCGAGTCTTCCGAGTGAGGTAAACGTTCTTTACTTCATCGGCAAGATCACCGCGGTGGGTCACCAATGGTGCATCCAAAGACATAGGTCAAATTATCACCGTGAGGACAATCCTCAAATTGCGGAACCAATCCGCGAAGTTGCTTCCATTGTTTTTCAACTTTTCTTTCTCTAGGAACACATTAAAATTGATGGTAGGGGCTGCCATTGATCTACAACATATTTGCAATAGTTTAGACTAAGTTTATGACAAATTGAGTTCAAATTAATAATAAAATTAATCTAGGTGAACTCCCACTCAAAACAATATCCCTCACATTGTTTTAGTGATCACACGAACCAAATCCACCACATCAACACCGATCATCACGAGAGTTGATATAGTTTCAATGGCGAACAATCGACATGTTCATCATATCTACTATATGATTCATGCTTTACCTTTCGGTGATCCGTGTTCCGAGACCATGTCTGCACATGCTAGGCTCGTCAAGATCAAACCTTAGTTTCTGCATGAGCAAATCTGGCTTGCTCACGTTGTATACACTTGCGGAATCTAACACACCCGATCATCACGTGGTGCTTCGAAACAACAAGATTTAGCAACGGTGCTAACTAAGGGTGAACACTTTATGATTTTAAATTCATGTGCATGAGGGATCATCTTATAATGCTACCGTCATCTACTAAGCAATACAAGATGCATAAAGGATTAACATCACATGCAATTCATAATATGTGATATGATATGGCCTTTCTTCTTTGTGCTTCCGATATCCATCTTCTAGCACGAACATGATCTCCATCATCACCGGCATTGCATCAAGGTCAATGACGCTTCTCCATGGTTGTCGTCCACCGGCTTCAACTATTACAACTACTTTGAATAGACACGCCGGTCTTAACATAAATTAAAGACAACCATATAGCTCCTGCCGGTTGCCAACTTACAATAAGGAACATTGCATACATCAAATATAATCACAATCATGGCCATATCACATCACAGCACACCCCTGCAAAACAAAGTTAGACGCCTCTACTTTCTTTGCATGTTTTACGTGGTTTGGGGCTTTCAATAAGTGTCGTTCTAACTTACGAACATGAACCACAACATTGATACTAGTATTGTTAATCACCCGTTGTAAATTGGATCTTAACTATGCTAGGAGAAACAGCACCCATAAAGCCACTTATGCAATACAAGTTGCATGTCAAGCGTGGAGCAAGTCTCATGAACGATGTCATGTAAGGTTAGCCCGGGCCGCTTCATCCCAACATACCGCAAGATGCAAAGTACACAAGAAGCAATCGACAATAAAAGCATCAACGCCCACAATGACCATTGTGTTCTACTCGTGCAACAGATCTACATATAGACACGGCTCTGATACCACTGAAGGGTTTCGTAGCATGGAAAACAAAAAATTTCTACCGCATACAAACAAACAAGCCAAGATCTATCTACTAGATTGTAGCAACGAGTCGATGGAATAACTCACCCTCGAAGATTCCAAAGTGTTTAACGAGAGCGGATTCTCGTGGGTGATGTAGTCGTACTCTTCCCGATCTCAAGATCGCGTAGATGATCCTTCCGGCGCTGCGTTCCGGCAGCGCTCCCGCAGTCGGTCACACGTTCGGTACTCGACGAAGACCTTCCTCTCCCTTGTTCCAGCAGGCAGCGGAGGTTGTAGCACTCTCCTCGCGATTCCGGCAGCACAATGGCGTGGTACCGGAAGTAGAGGGGAGATCTCGCAGGGCTTCGCCTTAAGCCGGAGCGAGTATGGTGGAGTATGAGAGAGTTCCTCGACGATCTAGAGTTTAGACACGCCGAGGAGGAGCAAGCCGGTGACTAGGGTTTAGCTAGGCGGCGGCGGCAGTTTGCCCTAGGGCCGGCGACGGCTATGGAGGCGGCGGCGGCTTGGTACTAGGGTTTGGAGGAGAGGATCTTGTGTGTCTAGGAGGGAGCCCTGCCCCTCCTTATATAGGTGGAGGGGCCGGCCGGCCAAGGGGAGGGAGAGGAGTCCCTCCCCAACTCGGCTTGGGTGGTGCGCCGCCGGTTGGAGGAGGGAACTCCTCCCCAACTCGGTTTCCCACTCCTCCTCTTTCCAAAAACTGTTGTTTGACTTTCAAACTAGCCGTTTGACTTTTCAAACTAGGATTTGAATAAACCCTCTATTTTGATCAGCGATGACACCGAGTACATGATGCAATCATACCAACTTGATATAACACATTCATGTACCCTTCCTCCGAGTGCGGACATTCCGAACCTTCTAGAACATTCCGATGAAAACACCTAACCATTCTCCAACTCCAAACGGACTTTCCTTATATGAATCTTATTCTCCGGACCATTCCGGATCTCCTCGTGATATCTCAGATCCCATTCGAGACTCGAACAACATTCGGACTCTTTCTCATCATTCCATAACTACTCAAACAACGTCAATCCTTAAGTGTGTCTCCCTACGGTTCGTGAATTATGCGACATGATCGAGACACTTCTCCGATCAATAACCAATAGAGGAATGGAAATTCATATGGCTCCCACATATTTCTACGATTAATTTGCGATCGAATGAACCACTTACATACGATACCAATTTCCCTTTGTCTCACGATAGTTTACTTATCCGAGGTTATGATCGCTTGTATCTCGCATACCTAGTTCAACCTCGCATCGATAAGTACTCTTTTCTCGTTCTCTTGATATGTGATCCCTTGTGAGCCAGTCACATGCTTGCAAGCTAATTGGATGACATTTCACCGAGAGGGCCCAGAGTATATCTATCCGTCATATGGATGGACAAATCCCAATCTTGATCCATGTGTTTCAACCTATACTTTCCGAACACTCAATGCCACCTTTATAGCCACCCAGTTACGGTGTGGTGTTTGATGTCATCAAAGCATCCATCCGGCAAAGGTGATATGCATGATCTCATGGTCGAAGGAATTCGATTACTATGTATCAGAAAGCATATAGCAATTGAACTATTGAAATGACTTGATCTTTATGCTACGCTTATCTATAGGAGTATGTCCACCATATCATTCTCCTAACGATATGATCTTGTTGTTAATAACATCTCAATGTTCATGATAGGGAAACCACAATCATCTATTAACCAACAAGCTAGTATTATATAGAGGCTTTACTAGGGACTTCAAATTAAGTTTACAAATCACACAAGTATTAATGTTTACTTGTTAATACTATTATAGCATGAATGTAAACATTTATCATAAACACAAAGATATAATAATAACTTTATTTATTATTGCCTCTAGGGCATATCTCCAACATATCTCGCATCCCATCAACTTCCGGTGGGGGACCCGAAGAGAGCTATGCACAAGTCCGCACTAGCCGGAATCAGACTCATTGGAGCTGCACTCCACGAGGAGGCTCCTGCGGAGCCGAAAAAGAAAGCTGTGATTAGATTCAACCGCAGCCCCACACCCTCATCCGACGAGGACGGGCATGAACTACCCCGACGACGCAAGAGCCCATGACGTCGCATCCGCGTCTACGACGCTCGAAACAACCTCGCTCAGTGGAAGGTCGACAAGGCACGCGCCAAACGTGTGTGCTCATCCGAATCCGAAGAGGATGATGACGAAGGAGAACTCTACGGAGCTTGATGCTTTAGCAGATCTGTTCGGTGGACACGGATGCCGAGAAACTTCAAGCTTCCTTCGGACACTCCGAAGTTCGACGGCACACATGACCCTAAGGTGTGGCTCAGCGACCACCTGTCGTCTCTCAAGCTGCATGGCGGAAACAAAAACACCGCTCTGCAATGCCTTCAGCTGCAGCTGACAGGCGCAGCCCGGATCTGGCTCAGCAGCATGTCCTCAGGTTCCATCCGAAGCTGGGAGGAACTAGCCTATAGTTTCATCCGAAACTTCAAGGGTACCAGCAAGAGGCCAGCCTCGATCGAAGAGCTGTGATCCTACACTCAACGAACGGGTAAATCCCTTCGCTCGTACATACTACGCTGGTCCAACATCAAGAACTCCGCGGCACACATCTCCGAGGAGAGAACGATCGACGCTTTCAAAGATGGTGTCAAGCGCCAGGAATTCAAGGAAGAACTTGGGCGCGTCAATCCCAAGACACTCGGCCACCTCATGGACATCGCCAATAGGTGGGAAGATGGCGAGGAATCCGTCCACCGAGCACACTCGGATGAGGAAGATGACTACGGCCGCCGATGCAAACGCCGTAGCAAGCGAAGATAGCGTGTCTATGATGATAGTGATGGACCCGACATGGTTGCGGCTGGCTACGCCGACCGCTGCAACTAAAGCAACCGCAGCAGCGGTGGATACCGTGGAAACAACTTCCGTGATGGAGGACGCCCAACGCAAACGTGGCAACGCCACGACCGCGATGACGAACCCTTGGCATACGACAAATTGTTGGGCCCATGCACCATCCACTTCTACATCGACAAGCAAGATGGCAAAAAGAAGGCCAGCCATATGCTCAAGGACTGCCGCGAGTTCTAGAAAATCAGCGAGGGCTTGGCCTAGATGAGACAGCAGATCCCGAACCCTGGGTTCGGACATGCACCTGCACAAGGTGACATCGCCCATGAAGCTCCTCCACCACCACCCGTGGGACCTTCGAATCACCCTAATCGCACCCATGCAGAACAACGGCGTAAACGGGTACCCCGCGCCGAAAGGGTCATTGATGATTCAAAAGGGGCGCCCAACAAACAAGGTGCAAAAGAAGATCTCCCGCCAGGTCAGCTTGGCTGTGACCTCTCCACCAGCCATCCCTGAGTACCTCAGCGGTTTGGAGTCCTGCATCACATTCAGTCGTTCGGATCACCCCCGCCAGTTCCCTCGCCTAGGTCATGCTGCCCTGGTGCTCGACAACAGCTGATATTCGCTAGCACCGTAGCAGCAATGTGTATCCCGTTGTGCAGCCTGGAACAATCCGACACAATGTTCCACAACATAGTCCTAGGGAAGGGCATATTTCCCCTAGTAAAGATATGGCTCGACATCATCTTCGGCAAACCCGACAACTTTCGGTGTGAGCGGCTTGAGTTCGAAGTGGTGGACTGGCCATCACAATACCATGCCATCCTCGGGCGTGTGGCATTCGGAAGGTTCCTGGCAGTACCGCACTATACATACCTGCTACTCAAGATGCCAGGACCTAGGGGCGTCATCACGGTCCAGGGGAGCTTCACCCGATCCGACCACTGTCACAGGGACTTCAACACAATCTCCCAGTCATTCGGCATGCAGGAGGAGCTCACAAGGCTTCGAGAGGTGATGGACAACGGGGCACCCCCAGTTTCAAGGCAAAACACACCTGACATGTCGTTCGACTCAACAGTCAACACGAAAAAGGTGCAGGTCCACCCGACGGATGCCTCCCAGACAGTGTTGATCGCCAACGATCTCAGCCCCGCATAGGAAAGCACACTCGTTGAAATCCTCCGTGAGCGCTGGGAAATCTTCGCCTGGTGTCCTGGGGACATGTCGGGAGTTCCTAGGGAATTCGCCGAGCACGCACTAAACGTGTTTTCATATGCCAAGCCCGACAAACAATCCATCCGACGATTGTCCGAGCCACGGGCCGAAGCCATCGGAGTCGAAGTCAATAGACTGCTTGATGCTAATTTCATCAGGGAGATCAACAGAAGCGAATGGCTGGCCAACACTATGCTGGTCCCTAAAAAGGACACGGACATCCTGCGGATGTGCGTGGACTTCACATCACTCAACAAGAACTGCCCGAAGGATCACTTCCCTCTCCTTCGGATCGATCGGATCATCGATTTGACTGCAGGACGCGAGAAACTCTCCTTCCTCGATGCCTACTCATGCTACAATCAGATTAGACTAAAGGTGGAAAACCAGGAAAAAAGAGCGTTCATCACACTGTTCGAAGTATTCTGCTACAACACAATGCCCTTCGGGCTGAAGAATTCAGGTGCCATGTACCAACGGTGCATGCAAGCATGCCTGAAGAGCCAGATTGGCCGCAATATACAGGTCTATGTCGACGACATAGTAGTCAAGACAAGGGAGGCCAAGACATTGATCGACGATCTCCGCGAGACGTTCGACAACCTTGATCACTACAAGATCAAGCTAAACCCAGAAAAGTGCGTGTTCGGCGTCCCATCTAGTCAACTGCTTGGCTACTTCATCTCCCAGCGAGGAATTGAGGCGAACCCGAAGAAAATCAGGGTCATACCGGCCATGAAGAAACCGAAGAACCTCAAAGGTGTCCAACAGCTAGCTGGGCGCATCGCGGCGCTAAGCAGATTCATCAGCCGCATGGGTGAGAAGGCCCTGCCTTTCTACCAGTTGCTACGCAAAGCAGAAAATTCCGAGTGGACCCCTGAAGTAGATGACACATTCGAAGATCTGAAGCGGTTGCTCTCCACCTCACCCATCCTGGTCACGCCAAGGGAACGCGATCCCCTACTGCTATACATAGCAGCCACGCATCAGGTGGTAAGCACCGTGCTCGTGGTCGAACGACCCGAAGATGGCAAGACCCATGGGGTCCAACACCCAATGTACTACCTCAGCGAGGTATTGACACCAACAAAACAGAGGTACCCTCACTACCAGAAACTCGCCTACGGCATGTTCATGACGGCTTGTCGGCTAAGCCACTACTTCCAGGAGCATCAGGTGATGGTCATCAATGAGGCGCCACTAAAAAGCATCCTGAACAACCCCAAAGCTATAGGACACGTAGACCCGTGGGGCATCGAGCTGTCCCCTCTAGACATAGTCTACGAGAAGCGCCATGCGATCAAATCTCGGGTCCTCCCGGACTTCCTCGTCCACTGGATGGAGCTACAGCTGCCGGACACACCGAATATGACGCAATCATGGACGATGCACTTTGACGGCTCCAAGCGCGAGGCTGGAGCAGGGGCCGGCGTCATACTGACATCCCCGCAATGTGACAATATGAAATACGTCCTCGGGATGAAATTTCGAGCCTCCAACAACGAAGCCGAATATGAGGCCCTCATCCATGGCATGAAGATGGCCAAGATCTGCGACGCAACGCACCTCGTCATCTACAGTGACTCCAACCTCGTCGTCCAGCAGACGATGAACGAGTGCGACGCACACGCCGCCAACATGATCGTGTACCGCGTGCTCTACATCTCACTCGAACGAGACTTTGACGGATGTGATCTTCGGCACGTTGGAAGATAAAGCAATGAAGAATACGATAGACTCGCCAACATCGGCTTCACCTGCGCGCGGGTGCCACCAGGTGTGTTCTTCGAACAAATCTGCGTGCCATCCATCAAAAGGAAGTTCCCCAAGGGATCACCCGAAGAAGCAGAACACTCGGGTGCTGCGCTACCCGAAGGACAGGAAGGACCCGAAAAACTCGACATGGAGGTCGCGTTGGTCAACCTGATGCAGGTCATGGAAATCGAGGAAACATGGACGCAACCGTACCTTCGGTACCTGATAAACAGGGAACAAACTGATGAACCGACAGATGCCCGGTGCATATCTCGCCGGTCCAAGGCCTTCACCATCATCAATGGCGAGCTGTACAAGCGCAGCATTTTGGGTGTACTCCAACGATGCGTCACCATCGGTGACGGCAAAACCATCCTCCAATACATCCACGAGGGCATCTGCGGCCATCAGGCGGGCAGTCGCGCCCTCGTTGCCAAAGCTCTACGAGCTGGGTTGTACTAGCCAATGGCCATGAACGATGCCAAGGACATCGTACGAAGGTGCAACGGCTGCCAGAGGTTTGCAGATAAACCACACGCACCAGGATCGGAGCTCAGGTCCATACCCCTGGCCTGGCCCTTCGCCCAATGGGGCCTCGACATGATCGGCAAACTGCCCAAGTCCTCGAAAGGAGGCCACGTCTACCTCCTGGTCGCAGTCGACAAGTTCACCAAGTGGATCAAAGCCATGACCGTTACCAACCAAAAGGGTAAAATGACTGTGAAGTTCTTCGAATCCATAGTCTACAGGTTCGGCGTGACGCACAACATCATCATGGACAACGGGTCGAACTTCATCTCCAAAGAATTCCAGGACTTCTACGAAGGCCTCGGGATCAACATTTCATATGCCTCCGTGGCGCACCCGCAAACCAATGGGCAGGTCGAAAAGGCCAACGGCCTCATAGGAGGCGGCATCAAGAAACGCCTACTCAGCCCACTCGAACGGCTTGCGGGAGCCTGGGCAGAAGAGCTACACTCCGTCCTTTGGAGCTTGCGCACAATGCCAAACATCTCAACTGGCTACACGCCCTTCTTCATGGTGCACGGAGCCGAAGCCGTGTTGCCTGTGGAAGTACGCCATAAGTCCCCACGGGTCGTCTCCTACAATGAAGCTGAATCGACGGCAGCACTCGAAGACGCCGTCGACACACTCGACGAGGCACACGACATCGCCGCTGCTCGCTCGGCGGTCTACCAGCAGAGCCTCCACAACTATCACAGCCGTCGGCTGCGCCCAAGGTCCTTCGTCGAAGGAGACCTCGTCTTACGACTCAAGCAAGAGCAGACAAAAAAGCTTGAGTCACCCTGGGAAGGACCATACGCGTCACCGAAATCATCCCAGGTGGCGCCTACTGCACCAAGAATGTGGAGTCTGGAGTCGCATACTCCAATCCATGGAACGTCGCACAATTGTGACGCTTCTACCCCTAGCTATCCCCCATTTTTACTTTCAGTCAGGCTACTCAGGCAAGGCTACTCAGCCGAACAATGTACCTCCTCATTACGATATGAATAAAGCTAAGTGTCTCGCCCAAAAATTTATCTTTTCCTCACATTTCTTTATGTTACAACACACTCGGGGGCACCCCCTCACCTCACGACTTCGTCGACTAAGGATAATGCATGTACACCCGAGTAGCTGATCACGTCAGGCTAACGAAAAGGGCATGCATACAACCAAGCACCACGTGCTAATACAATTAACCTGTACAACAAAGGTCACAACACGCCCAGTCGAAATACATACAAGTTTTACATCTATCTTTTTTACAGGACCTACCTATTCTGAAGGATCACCTGCGCACGATGCTCAAAAAGATCTACAACCTCCTCGGCATACTGCCTAACAGCCGGGTAGTGTGGGCGCATGTCCCATAGGTCACCATCTGGCCGAGGAGGCGGCCCAGCCGCCACAGCCGCAAGATTAACATCAGGGCGATGCAGCCGCACGAGGGAAAGGGTGGCCTAAGGCCCCGCAACCAACTGGTGTCGCCCCAACTCCCTGACATGACGCACGTCTCGAAACTTTGCCAGCAAACCCCAGAGAGTCGACGGCGCTTCATCAAGGGGAAACATGACGTGCAGAATCGACGCTAGAGAAGTCTTCACCTGCCTTAGCACTCGCGACACCTGATGAGCATGATCCTGCACAGTCGCAAGGAACGTAGCACGGTCGTGGTCCATCCAGAAAAAGCCTCCGGCTTCCATATACTGCTGGGTCAAGCAGTTGATCCGAACTGCAACGTGCTCCTTCTCCTCCCTCGGAACAAGGTTGGCACCTGGAGAAACTATAGAGTAAGATGACTCGCAAACCAGGTGCATCCAAAAACGAGCAGCAGCTCGAAGAAACTTGCACTACAGTTGCTCGGCCAACTGCCACAGCTCCCCCATCAGGTACTCCACCTTGGTGGTAGCTCGCTCCACCTTCGATTTCCATACATCTGCATGGCCTCGGATGCCAAGTATCTCCTTCTCAAGACTACGGACGCGGTCACGAAGGAAAACAAGCTGCGACGCATCATCCAAAGATGGCCGCGGCTGTGGAGCAGATGAAGTATCGACGGGGTCCTCACCCGAAGGTCCCTAAAGGAAAAATAGACAAGGGTATGAACAAACACAAGACTGAGCAACAGCTCGAAGGATCATTTATATACAACAAAAGGCCACTGCGTGGCACAGAGAAATTGTTCGTCAAACATTACAACAAAAGAAGACAACTATACTACAACTACATCGAGAAAGCATAAGCAGCCGCATCCTAAGTGGCCTAGGAGCCAGAGTGCCTGCTCTTAACCTCTTCATGCTGCTTCGCCGCATACTCCGCCAAAAGATCAATGAGCTTCGGCCCATAGCGCTTACATCGAGAAGCATAGAGAGCGAAGGCTACCTCGGAACCGTCGCGAGCCGTTGGCATATCAGAGGTGACCTGGTGAAGATCCAGCTCCACCCCGGACGCCAGGGCCATAGCTAGCCCCATGGAAGCACCGATGCCCTTCTTCTTGCGCTTGTAGGCCGCAGGCGCATCCGCTAATAGTGCATCCGCCAAATAATCGACATCCTCAAGGGCAGCGCCCTTGGGAACGAGCTCCTTGTAGAAACGCCCGAGGATCTCCTTGGCCTTGGCAAGGGAGCCAGCAGCAGTACCGCAGCGGTCTTTGACCGCCGCGGCGGCATCGTCCAGAATGCTCCCTTGCTCCAAGGCACTGCGATTGAACTCAATGCCCGAGGCATGTGAAGCAAAATAAAGACAAAGAAGGAATCGAATAAGTGCATGGAGGCAGATCGGCCGAAAAAACCAAATACAGGCAAAGCACTCACCCGAAATAGCCTTGGCAGTAGCCATCAGCTTCTCGGCCACCTCTTTGTCACGCTTAGCTGTAGCAGCGGCGAGCTGCTCCTCGCGATCCGTAGCTTCCTGCTGCAGGCGCTCCTTGGCCGCGGCTGCGTCAGCTAACTCCTGCTCGAGGCGCTCCTTCGCCCCAATGGCATCCTCGGACTTCTTCTCCGCTCGCCCAAGGCTCTTTTTGAGAGCATCAATCTCGCGGAGGACAGTATTATTCTCATCTGCAAAAGCAACAAGAACATACATGAGCTCCACAAGTTAGCAAGCAGACGAAAAAGGGTAGGATCAATCCAGCATGTACCTTGAAGCTGCCGCATGCTGGCCTCCGGCTCCAGGTGCTGCTGCACAAGCAGGTTCACACCATGCACAAAGGTCTGCGATAAGAAACAAAGTATCACAAAAGGGCCTGAGGGCTGCGCCCAAGAAACAACAAAAAACACATGAAAAATGCTCGAGGGCTCCCCCCGGGACAGCAGAAAGGAAGCAAGATCAACATATAATTCAAAAATAAGGCTCGGGGGCTCCCCCTACAGCAAGAGAGGAAACAACTTACATGCTCAGACGGAGACTCTGAAGGTCCCCGTGCAGTCTTCTGGGAGACGATCAGTCGAGCCTCCTGTGGAGAGGGGTTCGAAGCAGCACCCCCAGAGGTATCCACCGTCTGAGAGGGAGGGGGCGTCAGTTTCGACACCCCTGCAGCTTCCTGACTGGCCTCACTAAAAGAGCCCTCAGAGGAGTAGCTGCAAGGAAAGCACCAATCAAAAGCAAGAACACAAGAAAGCAGCGAAAGGCATTCGAAGATACTTACGAGTCCATGTCGCTCAAGTCAAAAACGGGCAGTGCCCTCTTCCCTTTCTTCTCTTCCTTCTTCCTCTTGGCCGGCGGCTGCGGCGCCTTAGCCCGCACAGGCACGGCCGGGATAGGAGAGGAAGAAGCACCGTCACCTCCACTGTGGCGGACAAGGAACGGCGGGTCCCTAGGTGTCGGCGGAGTCGAGGCATCCAAAGATTCGCTTGAGCTCCATGCCCGCTTTCGGGTCTGCACCTTGCTCGCCTCAGGCGCTTCCTCAGTCGGCGACTGCGCCGAGGGAAGCTCAGACTCGGAGTCCACAACTTCGTTGTCTGGCGCATCTGGAAACCTTTCGGGTAGTGGAGGAACCATGCCAGCCACCTTGAGGTCCTGCACAATGAAGACATAAAATTTCAGTACAAGTAACCACAAGGAAAACCACTCGAAAAAAGGCGCTACGCGCACGTTGCAAATCTATACCTGCGGCACTGGTCTCGCGACACTAAACGGGGGCGTCAGCGACTTCCCCGAAGGTCCTCGTCGTCTTTGAAATTCAGCAGTGGCCGAAGAACTCTGTCGAGGTCCCCCCTGGAACGCTCTTCAGCCGAAACTCTCGTCGGGTCGTGGCAGCCAGAATAAAGGAACATCGGATGCGCCCTAGCCTGGAGTGGCTGCACCCGACGTTTGAGGAAAGTGCGGATGATATTCACACCGTTCACCTCCTTCTCTAGAACCACCTGGAGGGCCTCCACCCGACGATAGAGCTCCTCTATCTCCTCCACCCCACCCTCCAGGATATGATTCTTCCAGGATCTCTTCTTCAAGATCTCCTGGGTGGAGTCGAAAGGGGCAAGGCCGAAGTTTTGCCCGTCCACTGTGGAGTCGTGGATATAAAACCACTTACTCTGCCAGTATTGGGCGGACTCAGACATAGAGAAAGAGAAGAAAAGAATAGTAGATCGAAGAGAAATGATGCAGCCGCCGATCGGATAAACTCCGTCAGAGCCGGACTGCCTCTTCACGGAATAGAGCTTCCGGAAGAGGCCAAATTGCGGCTCGATAACGAGCCAGCACTCGCAAAAAGTAATGAAGCAGGCGATGTGGAGAAGAGAATTGGGCAACATATTGTGGAGTTGGATGCCATAGAAAAACAGCAATCCACGAAGAAAATCGTGGATTGGGAAAGAGAGGCCGCGAAGGACAAAAGCAACAAACATCACCCGAAACCCCGCGGGTGGACGGGGATTTACCCCATCGCCGAGGACCCTGACGGCTTCCTTGTCCTGCGGCATCAAACCCGTCTCACGCAACTTGCGCAGGTCTCCATCGCGCGTCTCCGAGCGTTGCCACCCACCTTCGGTGACACGAGCAACGGAGGTGCCCTTCTTGCCGCTGGCAGCAGCACTGGTGCCCGCGTCGGTGGAGGCCTTCTTTGATTTTCCCATCGCGGTGCATCGACGGCAACGGTGTGCGCGCAAGAATGAGGAAGGAAACGATCAGAGAATGTCCAGTGCACAAAGGGAAAAAGCTCAAAAACTGGAGGCAGTAAAAAGCAAATGGCAAAGGGTGAAAACAAACTACAGTTTCCCCACCAGTTATAAAGACAAAGACGATGAACAGGGACCGTTCATCTGGAAGCCCTAACGCCAGGATCAGATCCAACCGTCCACGTGTCAACACAGCAGCGAACCGTCGCTCGCACGGCGTCCACTACACACGGAAACCGAGGAGACGCCGCAATTTTCGCCACATCGCGCATGACCAGTCAACTCCAAGTCAGAAAGTGGGACCCACGCTCGTCCAGTCACGTCACTCCTGGCGCCATATACGGTTGAGGTCACCGACCGTCAGCACTGACGTCATCAAACCACACTAGCAACGGTTAGAAATCTTCGGCTGATAGCTAAAAGTACTCACTCGAAACTACGATCCGAGCAACTACTCAGCGGCTACTCCTATCAGGAGCGCTGACCGCGCACCTGAGGCACGAATAAGGTACTATACCAATGATGTATTCTTCAAGTCCTACGTTGAGTCTGCGACTCCACTACGGACTCGGGGGCTACTCCCATAGGGAGGATTGATTCAAGCATCCGAAAAAATTGTGTCCTACGGACCTGAAGCTAACAACGGCTGAGTTAAAGTCTCTGCTCGAGTCTACGACTCGAACAGACACTCCGGGGCTACTCCCATAGGGAATGCTGGTCGTGCACCCTATGAATTCTTCGATTGAAATCCTTTGGATCAAAATGCAAAAACTTTTTGGCAACTTTTCCCCAACCAATGTTAAGTGAGTAACATCCTCCTTGGCCACCCGAAACACCTCCACGGTGATAAACTTTCAGATGTTGTGTCTGCGACACAAAGATAAGACCTACAGATACCATCTGATGGCCTGGTAACGCACCTGACTGCGCTCTACTAGTAAAAATCCATGCCAACAGGCGCGATGAAAATCCCGACGGACGCGTTGGGTACATCGTTCGAAAACTACTGGGATTCGACTCCTATAAGACCTCAATGGCCTAAGTCGAATTACGCCAACTTCTGTTCCGAGTTCGATTCTAGGGACTCGAATCTGAAGAAGATCGTGTTGTTTTGTCCTATGACAGTTAACTAACCCTGATCCGTCAGGAGAGTCAGGCACACGCATGAACACTCCCTACACACTAAAATCAATATTTTCTCTGATGAACAGAAACAGCTGCACCCGAAATATTGATGAGTCCTCGGCCGAATCTACAATTCGACTGAACACTCGGGGGCTACTGACATGGTTATACCCTACGGGTACATGAGATTAGCATACCTGGTCAAGCCCAAGGAAGGCCCACAAGAATATACGCCGCCTGTGGACATTTTTGGCTGGCCCAAGCCCATGACATCTTCGGATCCTTGGAGAGCAAGACTACAACAGATAGAATATTCAAAGGAGGCAAACCCTAAACTTGTAACCGACTCGATCTGTGCCCGAGACCTGCCTAACTCTATATAAAGGCTAGGAGTGCATGGCGTGGAGGACCAATTCTTTCCACCACATACACACATCCACGCCAGATTGCATCTGCGCACCCCTATAACCTTCGGTTTCGCCGTAATCAAGAGCCGACAAGCAGGACTAGGGTTTTCCCTCCGGGGGCCTGAACCTGGGTAAATCTCGTGTCCCCTGGTTGCTTGTCTATTAACCGTTCCGTGATCTCCAGCACCCCCATCTTCTCCAAAACCCAAGCTCATAACAATGGGCATTGACGAGATCAAACCTCGTTAGAGGGCCCCGCAGGTCTACCCCTGTAGCATTCTCCGTACGAGAGTTGAACAATGCACTTTTTTGGTGGTTTAGGTTTGTTTAGGTCATATCTACATGGAAAACCAAGGATAGGCCCAAGGTTCCACCGGTTTACCTATGTTTGACCCGCGATAGGAGTCTCCCTCCTACATGTCCAGCACACTTCTCTAAGTATGATCGCATGCAACATGGACGGTCAAACCCGGGAGCTAGGTTTGCCATCTAGGAGAAATCCACCACCCTTGTGCATGTGTGCTAGGGCCACACACATGTTCCCATGGCATCCCGGCCCTCGAGCTCTCCTTTTCTGATGAAACCCTAATCCGAGGGACCCGTAGGTCTACCCCGATAGCATTCTCCGTACGAGGGTTGAACAATGCACTTTTTTGGTGGTTTAGGTTTGTTTAGGACATATCTACCTGGAAAACCAAGGATAGTCCCAAGGTTCCACCGGTTTACCTACGTTTGACCTGCGGCAGGAGTCTCCTCCTACATGTCCATCACATTTCTCTAAGTGTTATCGCATGCAACATGGACGGTGACACCCGGGATCTAGGTTTGCCATCTAGGAGAAATCCACCACCCTTATGCATGTATGCTAGGGCCACACGCATGTTCCAGTGGCATCCTGGCCCTCGGGCGCTCCTTTTCCGACGAAACCCTAATCCGAGGGCCCCGTAGGTGTACCGCCGTAGCATTCTCCATACGAGGGTTGAACAATGCACTTTTTTGATGGTTTAGGTTTGTTTAGGTCATATCTACATGGAAAACCAAGGATAGGCCCAAGGTTCCACCGGTTTATCTACGTTTGATCCGCGGCGAGAGTCTCCTCCTACATGTTCAACAATTCTCTAAGTGTTATCGCATGTACGAGGGTTAACCAATTTTTTTTTGTTGGTAGTTTAGGTTTGTTTAGGTCATACCAATGTACTTTTTTGGCCTTTAAAAGTGTGCATGTGATAGCCTTCACACGGTGTAGGGTTTCTCCTAATAGTGGTTCGATGCCCGAGGGTTACGAAAAGAGAGGGGTTTCTAGGATTTCCCCAAAAGAGAGGTTTCGGTTCTTCGGGGTCCGTACAAAATGAGACATGTATTCAATATTTATATTGTATTTGTGTATTATATGTGTATTTTGTTGTTCCTATTTTACATTTTTGTTTTCGCATCGGGTTCTGAAAGATTCGCGTCGTTATTCTTTGCAGGTGTGGTGGGATACGCGAAGATTCGTGTGGTTAATTTACAAACACCAATTTATTTTTAAATTACATATACATTAAAATTATAGTGGAAAAAAATCAACTATAAGTATTTTAGACATTGGAGATAAAATGAAAATAAAACCTAGGCCGACGGCTTTGCCGTCGACGTATAGGTTGTGCCCTGGCTAGGCCGACGGCCAGGCCGTCGGCGTAACTATGCGTGTAACGGCATCTCCGGGCCCGTCAGGTGGGCCGTTAACCAGGGCATTACGCCGACGGCCCTGGCTAGGCCGACGGTCACCGTCAGGGCCCTGCGCGTTGACGCTGACGGCAGCCGTCGGCGCTTCTCTCCCTACGCCGACAGCAAGTGTACGTCGACGGCTGGCCGGACCAGCTGACGAACCCGGGCAATGGGGCCAATGGGCCCGACCTTTCCCCGTCGGCGTAGAAACATACCATCGGCGTATCTTGTTCTTCCTGTAGTGAATTTTGATCACTATTTATTAGGAAAATTATATCTGTAACTATAATATCAAATGGACACATAGAAAACTTATATTCTGTGATGAACGTATTGATATAGATTCAGTATTGGAGACGTTCGTATTTTGTATAAACTTGATCAGATTTTAAAACGTCAACTTTTAACTAATTTTAGACGTCTTACATTTTAAAAACGGGAGAATATTAGTTAGCTAGCTACTACTCCCTTCCCTTAGAAATATAAGATGCTTTCGGTTTATAAAATAAATATATCTAAACACCTTTTAGTATATAGTTTGAACCTACACATTAATACATTAGCTTTACTAATTTAAAACATCTTATTCTAAAATGGAGTGAGTACGTACTACCAGTCTACGATTAGAATAGATTACAGCCTTTACCTCCCACCTCCTACCTACACACATCTCGTATATTTCTTTTGCAACAAGAAAATCATAGATAATAAATGGAGTCGTATGACGAATACAATTGGGTTTCCATATATAGCTAGCTCTTTCATATTACCTTTGTGCGCGGTTAAGTTAGATATGACGAAGCTTACGATCGTGTCGAGTGGGTGTTTGTGGAGAAGGTGATGCTCAATATGGGATTCTCGGTGAATTGGGCGGAGACGGTGATGAGATGTGTTCGATCTGCTCGATTCACGGTCAAGCTCAATGGAGGGTTTTCGGAGGCTTTCCTTCCATCCCGAGGTCTTCGACAGGGGACCCAATGATGAGTGGCTAACTAACATCACATGGCGTGTGCGTAGCTTGTCTTAACATGCCGATTTTGGTAGCTCTGCTCGTCAAGGGGCCAGCGTTAAGACTAATCCAGGTCAGGTTCGGTTGCAGGGCTCCAGTTTACAGCAGCTAGCTATAGCTTACTAGCGCGCGTGTGCACATGTGTTTGTTTTCGGAGATAAGTTCGACAAGGTGAGACGCGTGCGTCAGGCTGCGGGTCCAGTGAGTTCTTGACATGGTGGTGCTCCCGTGCGTCCGCGAGGGGTCGGAATTCCGTGGACGACGCATGCATGCACGGGCGCGCGTAACTGAAACTGGCTATATCCTGTGTACGGAACCCCTGTGTACAGCTTCAAGTGGGCAGCTTGGCGTACGTTGGTCAGGGTAACCAACAGACCATCATGTAGGCACCTCGTGGCCTCGTCGGGCGATCGTCACGGGATTGGCAGGAGTAGTACGTCGGAGCCGCAGGCGGACTGCCACCTACTAGTATCCCCATCCCCAAAACTTAAGACGTCTAAAATGAGCTTAATCAAAATAAAATCCTACTAGTTTTGATCAAATATTTAGAAAAAATATATATCTATATCTACAATGTCGAATGGACACATGGAGAAAATACACTTTCTGATGAACCTATTGATATAGATTAAGTATTGTAGAGGTTAGTATTTTTTTATAAACTTGACCAAATTGTAAAATCATTAACTTTTAACTAATCTTAAACGCCTTACATTTTAGAACAAAGAGAATATAAGTTAGTTACTACTACGAGTCTACGGTTAGGTTACAACATTTACCTCCCACCTCCTACCTACACACATCTCGTATATTTCTTTGGCGACAAGAAAATCATAGAGAATAAATGGAGTCGTATGAGGAATACAACTGGGTTTTCATATATAGCTAGCTCTGCCAGGTTACATATAAGTTCAATAAATGTATCCTTCATCAAAGGTGCACCAGTTATTTTACACACGCACGCACACGCACGCCAAGATGTAACGCACGCCAAGACGCACGCATACACACGCACAGCACACGCGACGCGCTGCGCGACACTTTACGCACTCACGCACGCACATATAATCTGACCCTTTCCCGTTAAAAAAACTGACCCTTTTAATTGCCAAAGTGAACAAGCTGCCTCCTCTGAAATATTTGGATGTGTGTGTGTGGTGGTGTGGCGGTGTGTGGGGGGTGGGGGGGGGGGGGGGGGAGGGGTGTCCTTTCACCTTTTAGAATAAAAAAATATTGATTAGAATTTTTTGGAAGAAAAATTGGTTAAAATATTAGATGGCTGGATTTGTAATTATGCTATTTTGAATTCATCCCTATGTAGCCCATCTTATTACATGTCCATGTTAATGCTCAATTTAACCTTTATTTACTATATGCTTGTGGGCATCGTGCGGAACACATCAATCACCTGCTGCTCGCCTGTCCCTACGCTTGCTCTGTGTGGACCAAGGTGCTCCCAGAGTTCGGATGGACTCGATTATACCCCACCGGCATGGTGGTGCTCCAAGAGTGGTGGCCAGATGCTTCCGCCAAGGTGGCTATTCGGGATTGCCGTGTGGCCAACTCGCTATGCTCCCTTATCATGTGTAGTATCTGGCTAGAACGCAATGCTCATATTTTCGAGGGGAGACGTGCACCGCCGGCGATTATATATGGCGCATCGTATCGCCGATGAGTGGAGCGAGTGGCTATGATGCCATCGTAGTAGACGTGGGTACTCGAGAGACATAGGTTAAGCTTTATTTTCAACGTGGTGTGGAGCGGGTGCTGCCTTGCAGGTCGCCATCTATAACCCCTTTGTAACCTTTTCCCACTTAATACAATGACATGCAGACCTTCTGCGTGTTTTTAAAAAAATCTTTATTGAGAAACCGAATACACATGGAAGGAGGTTTTTTATAGGGTGGTAAAAAGGAAGAAAAGGAAATATTATATGCTTAAATAGACTAGGGTTTGTAGATCCAAGTCCAAAGGTTAGCTTGGAGTGAAAGATTTAAGGAAACAAAACATTGCTTTATTGTGCAAGTGGTGGTGGAAATTAGAAAAGCAATCTAGATAATTTGTGTCCTTGATTAAAACCAGAGTTTAGGCTCTTTTGAAAGCGAAGGATATATATTTCAAAGGTAGACAACCCATTCTAAATCAAGAGAACCTTGTGAGGTTTTGGAAAGATCCTTGGTTGAACAATATGCCATTGTGTGAATCTTACCCTATGTTATTTTATATTTGTTATGCCTAGGATTGGACCTTTGTGAAAGTGATGAGTTGTAGCCTTGTGATTCCTTTCAGAAGAAGATGATGGCGTGTTGTCAATGCCTCGTTGGGAGACCTCAAGAGCAAGGTGTGATGAGCATAGCAGCAAGTTTTCCCTCAGTAAGAAACCGAGGTTATCGAACTAGTAGGAGGAAGGAAACGACTCAAAGGTGTTGCAAGCAACTTGGAGACCTGCACAACACAAAATCAAGACTTTACCCCAACGAACAACGAGGTTGTCAATATCACTAGTTTGCTGTAACAAAGGATTAACTGTATGGTGTGGAAGGTAATGGTGGTTTGCAACAAGTAACAATGGAAGATGTATCAATGGTAGAGATTGGACCGGGGTCCATAGTTCACTAGAGGTGTTCTCCTTAGATAAACAAACATGGCATGATGGGTAAACAAATTACAGCAGGGCAATTAACATGACTGAGCAAGGCATAACAATGCAATACTAGACATCATGATCCTATGAGATTCGATTGGGCAATACAACAAGATACATAGACCGCCATCCAACTGCATCTATGACTAGAAGTCCACCTTTGGGTTATCATCCGAACCCCCTCCAGTATTAAGTTGCAAGCAACAGACAACTTGCTTTAAGCAAAGTGTGTAAGGTAAAAAATCCACTTGTTCCATGAACAAGAGACCGTTGTTTTCTCCATAGTGGCAACAACACATCTACAACCTTGGAGATTTCTGTCACTTCCCTTAGATTAAATAGTCCAGATGTTCCATGAACAAGAGACCGTCGTTTTCTCCCTAGTAGCAACAACACATCTACAACCGAAGAGATTATTGTCACTTCCCTTGGAAACTAGAGGCATGAACCTACTATCGAGCATAAATACCCCCTCTTGGAGTCACTAGCAACTACTTGGCCAAGATAGCTACTAACAATGGAGAGCATGCAAGATCACAAACAACACAAACATGATAGAATCAAAGACAAAACCATTAATCAATCTGACATAGTAATCTCAATATCCATCGGATCCCCGCAAACACAACATGCATGATAACAAATAGATGAGATCTTGATCATGAACGGAGCTCACAAGATCTAGACATGAAAGAAGAAAGGAGGAGATACAACCATCTAGCTACTACATGGACCCGTAGTCCAAGCTGGAACTTCTCACGCTTCATACCGGAGGCTAGCATGATGAAGAAGGCCTCCGGGATGATCTCCCCTCCGGCAGGGTGCCGGGAAGAGCTTCAGACCCCCCTGATCTAGGGACGATGGTGGCGGCGGCTACAGACAGTTTTGTGTAATATTGATCGGGTACTTAGGGTTTAGGTATCGGGGGCTTCTTATAGGAGAAGAGGGAGGACGAGGGGGTGCCCGAGGCGGCTACACCCCCTAGGAGCGGGGTGGGCCCACCTGCACGGCCAGGGGGTGTGGACCCCTCGAGGCCCTCCTCTGTCTCGTCTTCTGGCTCCGTGTTCCCCACGGTAAAATATTAACTTTGACTTTTGTCCCGTCCATTTCCGAGAATATTGATTTTCTGCCTTTCTGGAACCCAAAATAGAAGAAAACAGGCAAGTGGCACTGTGGCATCTTGTTAATAGGTTAGTAGCAGAAAACATATAAAAAAACCTTAAAGGGTAGACAAAGCAAAGCAAAGTAGATACTAAACAAGCATGGAACATCAAAAATTATAGATACGTTTCCGACGTATCAAGCATCCCCAAGCTTAACTCCTGCTCGTCCTCGAGTAGGTAAGTGATAGAAAAGAATAATTTTTGAGGTAACATGCACCATCAAAATCAAGATCAAACCATTTGCAAGCATTGAAAGCTGGGATCAAAGAACTCTAAACATGAGCATGAAATATGGAGTTCTAACAGTAAGACAAAATAACTATGCATGCAACATGAAATGCTACAAACAAAGATCATGAATAACATGCATTGAAAAACGTTTGTTTGTTCCACATACAGAAAACATAGCATAGTGGCAATCATCTTGTCCCTCATGGAGTAGCAAATAGATGCATAGGACACCTTCAAAGTTCATAAGAGTGACTAGATACAAATAGCATAAGAACAAGCAATATAAACAATATGCATCAATCAATAAGTTTTGGGTCAATGCACATAGAACTAAGAATGGCAACTATGATCGCTTAACTGGTGCCTAAAGGTAGAAGGTGGAGACTCAATATAATGGTGGAAGGAAGGCCCTTCATAAAGGGAAGCATGGATTTCAAGTTTCAAAAAGAGATTCCAAAAATTATGGTACTTGTTAGCTTTCAGCCATCATTGCCCCTATCATAAGCATCTTGAAGTGATTAAGGTTAAAGTGAACAAACTATGGAGTATATGCTTGACAAAGTATAAGTTGGCAATCTCATGTACCTTGAATACGAGGGCCGCTCCTCATTCTACTCAACTTTAGTCACCTGTAAGTTCTTGTCATAGTAAGTACATGTGTATCATAGAGAACCACCAACAGGGTACCCCTTGCACATGGTACAGGAGCTATCCCATAATCAAAATGACAAGGCAAGGAGACAATGAGCATCTCAGCAATCTTCTTATTTACCATGGGAATATGGTGCTTTTTTCTCTCTTTCCTCTTTTCTCAATATGTATATTTTTTAGAAGAAGAATGCTTCATAGATGTCACTATGGTGATGCTACAAGTTTCTACCATGATTAGGCATGGCTTAGGCTAGCGGCCCATGCGTTTCTCTAACACACATACATAACTCCATGGACATGCATGCTCCCCTTTAATTTCACACCGACGACATCCATAGACAGGTGCAATGTTGAAAGCGTTCCCCGTGACAGCACGGTTCTGCTAATTGCAACGTATAAGTGCAAGCATATACAACATAGATGACACAATGGTTCAAGTTTATTAGGGGCAAGAAATATAAAGTGTGCCATCAAGTTCGTGAGAGCTTTAATCACTAAGTTTTCACATAACAAAATACTTTTTAATTGGAATATAGATGAAAACAAGAATATACTTGGAATGGTGTAACACACCATGCATAGGATTTTATAGTGGACACTTTGGAATAACTTGGTTTCTTAGGAGCGGGAAGCATGAGTAGAGCTTACTCATACAAGTGGAGGCTAGTAAAAGACTGGGAGCAACCAACTAAGAGAGCAATAATGGCCATAATCATGTAGAGCGACAAAACATTACTAATCAAAGCATAAAGTGGTACTACAATTCAAGGAATAAATGATCATAGAGGCTATGGTGACTTGTTCATAGTCATAACATGGTGTGAGCATGTGCCAAGTCAACCCAAACAAAGCATCAAAGGAGAATACCACAATACTATACTTTTGTATGCTAAAACAACGCATGATTTTTTTCAAGGCACACTAAGCAATCCCAATTGTTTGGAACACGTCATGCTACAACAATAATCACTAAGAATAAAGTCAAAACAACACCTAGCATGACATGCTAAAGTCTAACTCACAGTCAAAGCAAGATCCTCTTGTACTACTCAAGCAAGAACTTTCTACTCCTTTCCAACACCAATCAACTTATTTAAAACAACACATCGAGAACGGGGGTCCAAACTACTTTATTCAATCAAACTAAGAAAAGCAAACGAAAACTAAGACGCTTCAAGAACAACACAACTATGCATGAAACAATAAAAACGAAGTGTCTAGAAAGACCTGATATTTTTATTGATGAAGAAGGGGATGCCTTGGGCATCCCCAAGCTTTGACGCGTGTACCTCTTGGATATTTCTTAGGGTGACACCAGGGTGGAATCCTTAAGCTTGAGCTTTTGTCCATTCTTCATATCATTACATCATTCTATATCTACAGCTGAAAATTTTCCTTCATACAAAACTTCACACAATCTTCATTCGCAACACTAGTGTATTCAAAAGATAATAGACCTTTAGGTTTAGCTTTAGAACAACAAAACTTTAACTAAAACACAAGCTATTGTAGCAAATCCATCAAAAATCTCAATTTCCCAAAAAGAACCCAAAAAGGAATCAATAAGAAGAAAATGCAAATAATGGCAGAAATCTATCAAAACAGACCAGCAGGTAGAAACTGATTTTTTCAAAGACCTTCTGTTGCTCAAATCAAGTGTTGAACTAACGAAAGTTATATAACATACTGGGGGATGTATTCGTAAATTATCAGCTCAATCCGACATACACATATTCCTCACGAATTCTTACGGTGGAGCACAAAAATCTGTTTCAAGACAGCAACTCCCCAAATCTTACTTCCCTCTCATTAGAGGTCATTCTTGGCACAAAAAGAAAACAAAAATGATAAGGAGAGGTCATTACTTAAGTAATAACTTCCAAGACTCAAGAAAACTCTTGGTTTATCTCCCAACAAGTACTTTTCTTTGATGCCTTTAAGTTAGGCACAAGAAGCAAGAAGCAAGTATTTTCAAATGAAGAAGCATTAACATCAAACCTTGCTTTCAAAGGAGGATCAAAAAGAAACTTCTCTCTCCTCATAGGGAAGTGTTCAATACCTTTCTTGAATGGAAATTGATATTTAATGGCGCCTTCTTTCATATCAATGATGGCACCAACAGTTCTAAGAAAAGGTCTTCCCAAAGTAATAGGACAAGAAGCATTGTATTCAAAATCCAAAACATAGAAATCAACATGGACATAAGCATTGTTAACCATAATAAGAACATTAACACTCCCCATGAGTTTCTTATTAGAATTTTCATTAAGTGGGACATCCAAATAACAATCTTCCAAAGGTGGCAAATCAAGCATTTCATAAATATTTCTAGGCATAATAGAGACACTAGAACCAAGGTCACATGAAGCTTTGAGATCAAAGTCATTCACTTGCGTATTAATAACGGGTTCCCAACTATCTTCTACTTTCCTAGGGATAGAAGCTTTGTGTTTCAACTTCTCTTCCTTAATTTTAACAAGAGCATCTGCAATGTGTTTGGTGAAAGCTACATGCATATCACTAGCATCAGGACTTCTAGAAAATTTTTGTAGGAACATAATCACTTCAGAAATATTGCAACCATCAAGATCAAAATAAAACTTAGCATCACTAGTAGTAGGCTCATTGGGTTTAGGCATTGTAGGGGGAGGAATAGGGACTTCTTATGGTTTAGTGGCATCCATATTGGTGGTGGTGATAGTGCACACACTATTGTTTCTAGCAATTTCATCTTATCTTTCCCACTTAGCATGAATTTGGGATAACAGTCTAACATTTTCATCAATAGTAACTTGTATGGCATGAGTAGCAACAAAGGTACTTTTCAAGGTTTCAGGTTTAGCAGCCATTTTATTAATTAAAGAGGACTGTGCTTCATACAAAGAGGAAATATTTTTCTCAACATTTAAAAGCTTTTCCTCCACAGTCTTGTTGAAAGTGGTTTGTTTACTAATAAAGTCTTTGAGCATGACTTCAAGTTCAGAGGGGGCACTTCTAGTGTTGTTGTAGGAGTTTCCATAGGTATTGCAATTATTAGGAGGATAAGGCCTATAATTGTTGTTACTACCAAAATTATTCCTATAGGCATTGTTGTTGAAGTTGTTGTTGTTTCTAATGAAGTTCACACCAACTTGATCTTCTTGAGCAGCCAAAGAGGCTAAGGGAACATTATTAGGATCTAAAGGAGCTTTCCCATTAACAAGCATAACCATAATAACATCAATCTTATCACTCAAAGAGGAGGTTTCTTCAACAAAATTTACCTTCTTACCATGTGGAACTCTCTCAGTGTGCCATTCAGAATAATTAACCATCATATTATCAAGGATTTTTGTTGCAGAATCCAAGGTGATGGTCATAAAGGTACCTCCAGCAGCTGAATCCAACAGGTTTCTTGAAGAGAAGTTCAAACCTGCATAAAAAGTCTGGATAATCATCCAAGCAGTAAGTCCATGAGTGGGACAATTCTTAACCAAAGATTTCATTCTTTCCAAGCTTGAGCAACATGTTCATTATCAAGTTGTTTAAATTTCATAATATCACTTCTCATAGATATAATCTTAGCAGGAGGGTAGTACTTTCCAATAAAAGCATCTTAGCTCTTAATCCAAGAATCAATACTATTTGTAGGAAAGGATAGCAACCATTCTTTAGCTTTTCCTCTAAAGGAGAAAGGAAACAACTTGAGCTTAATAATATCTCCATCTACATCCTTATACTTTTGCATCTCACAAAGTTCAACAAAGTTATTGAGGTGGGCAACATCATCATCAGAACTAGCACCAGAAAATTGCTCTCTCATCACAAGATTCAACAAAGCAGGCTTAATTTCATAAAAGATAGCATCAGGAGCAGGTGGAGCAATAGGAGTGCTAAGGAAATCATTGTTGTTTATGCTAGTAAAGTCACACAACTTGGTGTTCTCAGCAGAGTTCATTTTGGCAAAATTGGAGCAAGCCAACAGCAGCAGCAAGTAGAGCAGGAAATGATTTTTTTGTGTTTTTAATAAGAGAAAGCAAACCAAACTAAACTATTTTTTTTTTTGGAGTTTTTGATAAAAAGAGGCAAACAAAACCAAGCAAAAGAAACTAAGCAAAACAAAAACAAAGTAAAGAGAAAGGTTGAGAAGGACTCCCCTTGTGAAGACGTCCTTAGCCTCCCCGGCAACGGCACCAGAAATAGCTTGATGGCGTGTTGTCAACGCCTCGTTGGGAGACCCCAAGAGCAAGGTGTGATGAGCACAACAGCAAGTGTTCCCTCAGTAAGAAACCGAAGTTATCAAACTAGTAGGAGGAAGGAAACGACTCAAAGGTGTTGCTAGCAACTTGGAGACCTGCACAACACAAACTCATACTTTGCCCCAACGAACAACGAGGTTGTCAATCTCATTGGTTTGCTGTAAAAAAGGATTAATTGTATGATGTGGAAGGTAATAGTGGTTTGCAACAAGTAACAATGGAATATGTATCAATGGTAAAGACTGGACCGTGGTCCATAGTTCACTAGAGGTATTCTCCTTAGATAAACAAACATGACATGTTGGGTAAACAAATTACAGCAGGGCAATTGACATGACTGAGCAAGGCATAACAATGCAATACTAGACATCATGATCCTATGAGATTCGATTGGGCAATACAACAAGATACATAGACCACCATCCAACTGCATCTATGACTAGAAGTCCACCTTTGGGTTATCATCTGAACCCCCTCCAGTATTAAGTTGCAAGCAACAGACAACTTCTTTAAGCAAAGTGTGTAAGGTGAACGATCCACTTGTTCCATGAACAAGATACCGTTGATTTCTCCCTAGTGGCAACAACACATCTAGAACCTTAGAGATTTCTATCACATCCCTTAGATTAAATAGAGGCATGAACCCACTATCGAGCATAAATACCCCCTCTTGGAGTCACTAGCAACTACTTGGCCAAGATAGCTACTAACAACGGAGAGCATGCAAGATCACAAACAACACAGACATAATAGAATCAAAGACAAAACCATTAATCAACCTGACATAGTAATCTCAATATCCATCGAATCCCCGCAAACACAACATGCATGATTACAAATAGATGAGATATTGATCATGAACGGAGCTCACAAGATCTAGACATGAAAGCACAAAGGAGGATATACAACCATCTAGCTACTACATGGACCCGTAGTCCAAAGTGGAACTACTTACGCTTCATACCGGAGGCTGGCATTATGAAGAAGAAGTCCTCTGGGATGATCTCCCCTCCGGCAGGGTGCCAGGAAGAGCTTCAGATTCCCCCAATCTAGGGACGATGGTGGCGGCGGCTACAAACAGTTTCGTGGAATATTGATCGGGTACTTAGGTTTTAGGTATCAGGGGCTTCTTATAGGTGAAGAGGGAGGCCGAGGGTGACGAGGTTTAATCTCGTCAATGCCCATTGTTATGAGCTTGGGTTTTGGAGAAGATGGGGATGCTGGAGATCGCGGAACGGTTAGCAAACAAGCAACACGGGGACACGAGGTTTACCCAGGTTTAGGCCCCCGGAGGGAAAACCCTACTCCTGCTTGTCTGCTCTTTGTTACGGCGAAACCGAAAGTTATAGGGGTGCGCAGATGCAATCTGGCATGGAGGTGTGTATGCGGTGGTATGAAGTTCCCTCCTCGTCGTGCCCTCCTAGCCTTTATATAGAAGTAGGCAGGTCCCGGGCACAGACCGAGTCGGTTACATGTTTTAGGGTTTGCCCCTTTGAATATTCTATCTACTCTAGTCCTGATCTCCAAGGATCCTAAGACATCCTGGGCTTGGGCCACCCGAAAATCTTCATGGGCCGCGTATATTCTTGTGGTCCTTCCTTGGACTGGTCCAGGTGTGCTAAGGTCATGTACCCGTGGGGTATAACCATGTCAGTAGCCCCCGAGTGTTCAGTCGAATCAAAGATTCGGCTGAGGACTCTTCAATCTTTTCAGGTGCAGTTGTTTTCTGTTTATCAAATAATGATTTTAATGTGTAGGGATTGTTGATGCGTGTGCCTAAATCTCCCGACGGATCAGGGCCAGTTAACTGTCTTTGTACAAAACAACACGATCTTTTTCAGATTCGAGTCCCTTGACTCGAAACCAGAACATATGCTGGCGTAATTTGACTCAGGCCATTGAGGACTTACAGAAGTGGAATTCCAGTGATTTTCAAATGATGTACCCAACGCGTCCGTCAGGATTTCCATCGCGCTTGCTGGCATGGATTTTTACTAGCAGAGCGCAGCCGTGTGCGTTGCCAGGCCATCAAATAGTATCCGTAGGTCTTATCTTTGTGTCACAGATGCAGCATCCGAATGTTTATCACCGCGGAGGTGTTTCGGGTGGCCAAAGAGGATATTACTCACTTAGCGTTAATTGGGGCAAAGTTGCTGAAAAGTTTTCGCATGCTGATCCGAAGGATCGCAGTCGAAGAATTCATAGGGTGCACGACCAGCGCTCCCTATGGGAGTAGCCCCCGAGTGTCTGTTCGAGTCGTAGACTCGAGCAAACACTTTTAATTGAGTCGTTGTTGACTTTTAGGTCTGTAGGACACAAATTTTTCGGATGCTTGAATCCATCCTCCCTATGGGAGTAGCCCCCGAGTCCGTAGTGGAGTCGTAGACTCGACGTAGGACTCGAAGAATAGTTCAATGGTGTAGTACTTTGATCATATTTCGGGTGCGCGGCCAGCGCTCCTAATAGGAGTAGCCCCCGAGTATTTACTCGAATCTACTTTTAGCTATGTAGTCAAAGATTTGTAACCGTTGCTAGTGTAGCTTTGATGACATCAGTGCTGACGATCGGTGACCTCAAGGGTCTGCGACCCCAGAGATGACATGATTGGGTGAATGTGGGTCCCACCTTTTGACTTTGAATTGACTGGTCACGCGCGATGTCGAGATAATTACGGCGTCGCCTCGGTTTCCGCGCATAGTGGACGACTGCGAGCGACGGTTCGCTGCCGTGCTGACACGTGGACGGTTGGATTCTGATGTTGGCTCTAGGGCTTCCCTATGAACGGTCACCGTGCATCTTCTTCGTCCTTATAGTCATTGGGGAAAAACTTTTTTGTTTTCACCGCAGCCATTCTCATTTCACTTCCCCACCTTCTTGAGCTTTTCTCGCCGCGCGCTGGAAATTCTCCGATCCTTCCCATCTTCGTTCCTACGGTCACATCGTCGTCGTCGCTGCACTGCAATGGGGAAATCAAAGAAGGCCTCCATCGCAATTGGTACCAGCGCCGCTGGTGGTGGCAAGAAGAGTACCGCCGCTACCCGCATCAACGATGGTGGCTGGCGACGGTCGGAGACGCGCGAGGGCGATCTTCGCAAGCTTCGTGAGCGGGGTCTAATCTCGCAGGACAAGCAGGACGTCAAGATTCCTGGCGACGAGGTAATTCCCCGTCCACCCGCTGGGTTTTGGGTCATGTTTGTCGTTTTTGTCCTTCGGGGCCTTTCTCACCCAGTCCACGATTTTCTCTGTGGATTGCTTTTCTTCTATGGCATCCAACTCCATCATCTTTCGTCGAATTCTGTTCTTCACATTGCATGCTTCATCACCTTCTGCGAGTGCTGGCTCGGTATCGAGCCGCACTTTGGCCTCTTTCGGAAGCTCTATTCCGTGAAGAGGCAATCGAGCTCCGATGGCGTTTATCCCATCGGCGGCTGCATAATTTCCCTTAAATCCAATTTTCTCTTCTTTTCTTTTTCTATGTCTGAGTTCGTCCAATACTGGTGGAGGCGATGGTTTTACATCCGTGATTCCACAGTGGATGGGCAAAATTTTGGCCTTGCTCCTTTCGACCCCTCACAGAAAATCCAGCCAAAGAGGTCCTGGAAGAACCACATCTTGGATGGTGAGGTGGCGGAGATATGGGTGGAGGAAGGATCTTCAGGTGATTCCGGATAAAGAGGTGAACGGTGTGGATATCATCCGCACCTTCCTCCAACCTCGGGTGCAGCCGCTCCAGGCTAGGGCGCACCCGATGTTCCTTTATTCTGGCCGCCACGACCCAACTAGGGTTTCGACTGGAGAGCTCTCCAAGGGGGATGTTGACGGAATCCTCCGGCCGCTGCTAAAGTTTAAGGCTGATGAGGACATTCCGGGTAGCTCGCTGACCCCTCCATTCAGGGCCTCTCGACCGGTGCCGCAGGTGTAGATCTAGGATGTGCGTGTAGCGATTTTTTCGACTAAATGTCCTTGCAGTTCGTTTATTCTGAGAGTTTGTTTTCTTTTGTGCAGGAGTTCAAGGTACCTGGTATGGCGCCTCCATTACCCGAACATTTTCCGGATGCACCAGACAATGAGGTAGTGGACTCCATGTCTGAGCTCCCTTCGGTGCGGTCGCCGGCTAAAGAAACCTTTGGGTCGAGCGAGGAGCAGACTCGAAAGAAGACGCGGAGCTCAAGCTAATCGTCAGATGCCTCGACTCCGCCGATGCCTAGGAACCCGCCATGCCTTGCGCGTGACAGTGGAGGTGATGGTGGCTCTTCCTCTCCTATTTCGGCTATGCCCGTGCAGGCTATGGCGCCGCAGCCGTCGGCGAAGCGGAAGAAGGAAGAGAAGAAGGAAGAGAAGAAGGAAGAGAAGAAGGAAGAGAAGAAGGAAGAGAAGAAGGAAGAGAAGAAGGAAGAGAAGAAGGGAAAGAGGGCCTTGCCTTTCTTCAACTTGAGCGATATGGACTCGTAAGTATCTTCAGTTGCTTTTTTGCTCTTTTTTCATTTTTTCTTGCTTGTATTTGACTGAATTTTTCTTTTGTAGCCACTCATCCGATGGCTCTTTTAGCGATGGCGCTCGGGAGATGGTGGGGGAGTCGAAGGTTGCACCTCCTCCTCCTTAGATAGTGGCCACCTCTGGGGGCGTTGCTGTTGGAATTATGCCCTAGAGGCAATAATAAAGATGTTATTATTATAATTCTTGTTCATGATAAAGTTTATATTCCATGCTAGAATTGTATTAAGCGGAAACATTAATACTTGTGTGGTTTGTGAACAACACCGTGTCCCTAGTACGCCTCTATGGACTAGCTCATTAATCAATGATGGTTAAGGTTTCCTAACCATAGACATGAGTTGTCAATTGATAATGAGATCATATCATTGGGAGAATGATATGGTGGATAGACCCAAACAAAGCAGAGCAATTAGATCGTGTCATCGTGTTCGTCTTTGCTTTTTCCTATGTCAAATATTGTATTCCTTAGACCATGAGATAATGCAACTCCACGGTACGGAAGAAATCTTTGAGGTCATCAAACGTCATCCTATGAGAGGGTGATCATAAAGGTGTCTCTCGGTGATCGGAAAGTATCATTGGGTTGTATGTATCGAGATGGAATTTGTCCCTCCCAAGTCGGAGAGACATACTCCGGGCCCACTCGGTAATCGATATCAACACCGCTTGCAAGCATGTGGTTAAGGAGTTAATCACAAAGTGATATCGGATTACAGAACGAGTAAAGTACTTCCGTGAACGAGATTGAACTAGGTATGACGATCGACGATCGAATCTCGGCAAGTAAAATATCGCGAGGCAAGGGAATATATATATGGGATTGATTGAATCCGGCATCGTGGTTCATCCGATATGATCATCGATGAATGTGTGGGAGTCAATATGGGTGCCCAGACCTCGCTGATTATTGATAGAAGATCATATGCGCATATTCTCGAACCCGCAGGGTCACACACTTAACGATCTCGACGCTAGGATAGATTGGATAATTGGTTTATGAATTTTTGTTCGAGTCTCGGATGGGATCCGGGATATCACGAGAGGTTCGGAATGGTCCGGAGAATAAGATTCATATAAGGCAGTTTTTTGGAGTTCGGAATTGTTCCGGGTTAATCGGTATTGTACCGGAAGCTTCTAGAACCTTCCGGAAGGGGACCAACGTGGCCCCACCTTCCGGGAGGGGGCATGGGCCTATGAGGGAGTGTCCTGGCCGCATTGGGCCAGGGGCACAAGGCCCCATAGGGCCCAGCCGATCCTAGATAAGTTTAAACTCGTTTAAACTAGAGATAGGATTTCTAGATAAGGGAGAGTTTAAATCGTTTAAACTAGAGATAGGATTTCTAGATAAGGGAGAGTTTAAATTGTTTAAACTAGAGATAGGCTTGGAGGAGGGGCAAGGGCTGTCCTCCCCCTCTATATATAGAGGGGTGGTGTGCCCCCTCCCCCCTACACACCTCCCTCCAAGCCCTAGTAGCCCTGCTGCCTTCCTCTCTCCCTCCCGACTGTTTGTAGGCGAAGCCCTGCAGCAGAAATTCTCCACCATATACACCACGCCGTCGTGTTGTAGATCCAATCTATCTCTCCACCATACTCGCTGGTCTGAGGAAGGAGGAGACGTCGAGGTGCTGCACGTGTGCATCTCACGGAGGCACCGCCACTTGTGGTGCTAGATCGGATCGGATCGCGAGGAGGAGAAGCGAGTACGACTACATCACCCACGTTCCGACGAACGTTCCGCTGTGCGAATCTTCAAGGGTATGAATATCTAATCCAATCTCTCTCGTTGATTGCATCTCCTAGATTAGATCTTGGCTTTCCCTCTGTTCGCATCCATAGAAAATTTTGATTTACTATGCCGCGAAACCCTTCAGTGGTATCAGAGCTAGATCTATGCGTAGATGTGTTTCACGAGTAGAACGCAACATGGTTGTTGCGGGCGTTGATGTTTTCTGTTGCAAGCCTCTTGTTTGTGTTCTTCTTATGACACGGGATAGTGAGATTGAAGCGGTCCAGGCCAACCTTACGCGACGGCTGTCGTGAGACCTGCTCCGCACTTGACGTGTGGCTTGTTCCACACATGCGGCTGGTGGATGTCAGTTTCTCTCACTATAGTTGTCATGGGATTAACACCGGAGTTTGGCAACCATAATATCACCGTTGTGGCTTTCCGTAGGTAAGAATCGTTCTTAGCATCTACTCCCATAAGCCACGTAAAACATGCAACAACAAAGTAGAGGCGTCTAACTTGTTTTTGCAGGGAGCGTTTTCTGTGATGTGGTATGGCCCAAGAAGTGATGTGTATATTGTATGCGATGATCATGTTTTGTAATGTTTCACGACTTGCATGTCGATGAGTACACAACCGGCAGGAGCCATATGGTTGTCTTTATAATTGTGTATGACCTGCGAGTCAACTTCTTATACGCCATGTAATAGCTTTACTTTATCGCTAAGTAGTTAGCAATAGTTGTAGTTGCTATTCGTGGTGGAGGCAATCATGGTGGAGTGATGGAGATCATGCCGGAACGCACAGGATGGAGATCATTGCGCAAAGATTGGCTATACCATGTCACATAAAGTTATATGCATGTGATGTTTATCCCTTTATGTATCTTATTATGCTTAGATCGCGACGGTAGCATTATAAGATGATTCCTCACTTAAAGATCAAGATAAAACTGTGTTCTCCCCAAGTATGCACCGTTGCGAAAGTTCGTCGTGTCCAAGCATCACATGATGATCGGGTGCTATAGACTCTACGCTCACATACAACGGGTGCAAGCCAGTTTTGCACACGCGGAAATACTTGGGTCTAGCTTGACGAGCCTAGCATGTTCAGACATGGCCTCGGAACACAAGAACCGAAAGGTTAAGCATGAGTCATATGAATGATATGATCGACACTTTGTTGTCCACCATTGAAACCACATCTCTTCTCGTGATGATCGGATTAGGTGTGGTGAATTTGGATCGTGTTCACTAAACAACTTGAGGGATGTTGAATTTAGTGGGAGTTCATCTAGTAATTTGATTAATTTGAACTATTTATCATGAACATAGTCTAAATTGTACTTGCAAATACTGTAGATCACATGGCCAAATCCAACTTCAACTTCAACATTTTCTTTGAGAAGGAAAAGCTTAGAAACAATGGGTCTAACTTCACCAATTGGTTCCGCAATCTAAGAATCATTCTGTCATGGACAAAAGGACTATGTCCTTGGTAAAGCGTTAGGTGACCCCCACTACAAGCTACGGCTGATGAGAAAGCTGTCTATCACCACGCAAAGATGATTATGGTGTGATTAAGAGCACCATGTTGTTTGCTATGGAACCGAGCTTCAAAATCGCTTTTGAAACCTATCCGGGCCCTTTGAGATTCTCGAGGAGAAAACCATGTTTGACTCAAGCCCGTTCTGAGAGATATGAGATCTCTGAGAAGTTCTTTAACTGCAAGATGGAGGAAGGGAGTTCCGTTAGTGAGCACGCCATAAAGATGTCGGGCTACACTCAACGCCTTGAGCAACTGGAATGCACGATTCCAGAGGAGCTCAAGATTGACACGGTTCTGCAATCACTCCCTCCCAGCTACAAAAGTTTTGTAGTGACTCATAATCAGATTGGTTCCACTGATACGATCATTGAGCTCTTCGCAAAGCTGAAGGCTGCGGAAGTGGACATCAAGAAGGATAATCACGTGTTGATGGTCAACAAGCCCTCCTTTAAGAAAGGTAAGGGAGCAAAGAAGCCCTTCAAGAAGGGCGGCGGCAAGCGCAATGCCCCTGCTGAGAAGAAGCTCAGGTCTGGTCCTAAGCCGGACACTGAGTGCTTCTATTGCAAGGACAGGGGTCACTGGAAGCGCAACTGTCCGAAATACTTAGCGGACAAGAAGGCTGGCACCATCAAAGGTATATTTGATATACATGTTATTGATGTTTTCCTTACTAGCCCTCGTTGTAGTGCCTGGGTATTTGATACCGGTTGCTAATATTTGTAACTCAAAGCAGAGCTACGGAATAGACGGCTTTGCGAGGGATGAGGTGACGATGCGCGTTGGCAACGGATCAAGAGTTGATGTGATGGCCATCGCACGCCTCCTTAGTTTTACCTTCGGGATTAGTTTTAAACCTTAATAAATGTTATTATGTGCCTGCGTTGAGCATGAACATCATTTCCCGATCGTGTTTATTGCAAGACGGTTATTCATTTAAATCGGAGAATAATGGTTTTCTATTTATATGAGTAACATCTTTTATGGTCATGCACCTCTTGTGAATGGTTTATTTCTTCTAAATCTCGAAAGGGATGAAACACACATCCATAACATTGAGGCTAAGAGATGCAAAGTAGATAGTGATAATACTACTTATTTGTGGCACTGTGGTCTAGGTCATATTGGTGTAAAGCGCATGAAGAAACTCCATTCTGATGTACTTTTGGAGTCTCTTGATTTTGAATCATTTGACACATGCGAACCATGCCTCATGGGCAAGATGATCAAAACCCCGTTCTCCGGTATGATGGAGCGAGCAACGGACTTGTTGGAAATCATACATACCGATGTATGCGAACCGATGAGTGTTTCGACGCGCGGTGGATATCGCTATTTCCTCACTTTTACCGATGACTTAAGTAGATATGGGTATATCTATTTAATGAAACATAAATCTGAAACATTTGAAAAGTTCAAGGAATTTCAGAATGAAGTGGAGAACCATCGTAATAGAAAGATTAAGTTTCTACGATCCGATCGTGGAGGTGAATATTTGAGTTATGATTTTCTCACGCATCTTAAGCAAGTGGAATCGTTTCACAACTCACACCACCCGGAACACCACAGCGCAATGGTGTGTCTGAACGCCGGAATCGAACCCTATTAGATATGGTCCGATCAATGATGTCTCTTACTGATTTGTCGTTATAATTTTGGGGTTATGCATTAGAAACCGCTGCATTCACTTTAAATAGGGCTCCATCTAAATCCGTTGAGACGACACCGTATGAACTGTGGTTTGGTGCTAAACCTAAGTTGTCGTTTCTTAAAGTTTGGGGATGCGAAGCTTACGTCAAGAAGTTGATGCCGGACAAGCTCGAACCCAAAGCGGAGAAATGCGTCTTCATAGGATACCCTAAGGAAACTATTGGGTATACCTTCTATCACGTAACCAAGGCAAAGTGTTTGTCGAAGAACGGTTCCTTTCTTGAGAAGGAGTTTCTCTCGAAAGAAGTGAGTGGGAGGAAAGTAGAGCTAGACGAGGTTATTGAACCTTCTCTTGAATTGGAGAGTAGCGCAAGACCTGAAATTGTTCCAAAGGTCACTTTGCACCAACAATAGAGGAAGCTAATGACAAGGATCATGAAGCTTCGGACGATGCTGCTACTGAACGTCGCAGGTCGACAAGGTCGCGTGCCCCTCCTGAGTGGTACGGCAACCCTATCTTGACTGTCTTGTTGGTAGAAGACAGTGAACCTACGAACTATGAGGAAGCGATGATGAGCCCAGACTCTGAGAAATGGCTGGAAGCCATGAAATCCGAATTGGGATCCATGAGCGAAAACCAAGTATGGACTTTGGTGGATCCTCCTAGCGACCGAAAGGCCGTTGAGTGCAAATGGATTTTCAAGAAGAAAACGGACGCGGATGGTAATGTTACCGTCTATAAAGCACGGCTTGTCGCAAAAGGTTTTCGACAAGTTCAAGGTGTTGACTACGATGAGACTTTCTCTCCCGTAGCGGCGATGTTTAAGTCCATTCGGATTTTATTAGCAATTGCTGCTTCATGATTATGAAATATGGCGATGGATGTCAAGACCGCGTTCCTCAATGGGAACATTGATGAAGAGTTGTATATGATGCAACCCAAGGTTTTGTCGATCCTAAGGATGCTAGTAAAGTATGCAAACTTCAGCTCCATTTATGGATCAAGCAAGCATCTCGGAGTTGGAACCTTCGCTTTGATCAAGTGATCAAAAGCTTTGGATTTGTTCCAAATTGCTACGAAGCTTGTATCTACAAGAAAGTGAGTGGGAGCTCGGTGACGCTTACGGTACTATATGTGGATGACATATTGATTATTGGAAATGACATCAACATGCTTAACGATGTGAAGAGTTATTTGAACAAGTGTTTTCAATGAAAGACCTAGGTGAAGCTGCTTATATATTGGGCATCAAAATATAGAGATAGACAAAGACGCCGATAGCTTTAAGCAGAGTACATACCTAGACAAAGTTCGAAAAGGTTCGTAATGGATAAGGCAAAGAAAGGTTCAAGGCCTATGTTGTCGTGTAAGATATTGAGCAAGGCTTAGTGTCCACCACGGTAAATGATAGGAAGCTATGAGCAAAGTGCCTTATGCCTCGCCATAGGTTCCATCATGTATGCCATCTCGTGTACTAGACCGTGTGTCCAATGCTCTTAGTTTGACGAGCAGATATCAAAGTGATCCAGAGTGGAACCTCGGACAGCCGTGAAGAACATCCTAAAGTACCTAAATAGAACTAAAGAAATGTTCTTAGTCTATGGGGTGATGAACACTTGTCGTAAAGGTTACGTCGACGCTAGTTTCGACAATCGACAAGGATGATTCTAAATCTCGGACATGATACGTGTATATTTTGAATGGAGGAGCTGTGAGTCGGAGAAGCTGCAAGCAAAGCGTGATCGCGGATCTACAAAGTGGAAGCGGAATACATGGCCGCAGAAGCGTCAAGTGAAGGAGTTTGGATCGAAACTTCATCATCGAGCTTGGCATGGTTCCAAGTGCATTGAACCCATTGGAGATATTGTGTGACAACACCGGCGCCATAGCACTCGCTAAGGAACCAAGATATCGTCCAAAGACCAAGCATATCAACCAAAGTTTCATATAATCCGAGATTATATAGCGATGGAGATCTGAAGATTAGCAAAGTACATACGGATCCGAATGTCGCAGATCCATTGACTAAACCTCTTCCACGTGTAAACATGATCAACACCTCAGTGCCATGGGTGTGAGATTGTTGCCAAATGTAAACTAGATTATTGACTCTAATGCAAGTGGGAGACTGTTGGAATTATGCCCTAGAGGCAATAATAAAGATGTTATTATTATAATTCTTGTTCATGATAAAGTTTATATTCCATGCTAGAATTGTATTAAGCGGAAACATTAATACTTGTGTGGTTTGTGAACAACACCGTGTCCCTAGTACGCCTCTATGGACTAGCTCATTGATCAATGATGGTTAAGGTTTCCTAACCATAGACATGAGTTGTCAATTGATAATGAGATCATATCATTGGGAGAATGATATGGTGGATAGACCCAAACAAAGCAGAGCAATTAGATCGTGTCATCGTGTTCGTCTTTGCGAAGCTTTTCCTATGTCAAATATTGTATTCCTTAGACCATGAGATAATGCAACTCCCTGGTACCGGAAGAAAGCTTTGAGGTCATCAAACGTCATCCTATGAGAGGGTGATCATAAAGGTGTCTCTCAGGTGATCGGAAAGTATCTGTTGGGTTGTATGTATCGAGATGGAATTTGTCCCTCCCAAGTCGGAGAGATATACTTCGGGCCCCCTCGGTAATCGATATCAACACCGCTTGCAAGCATGTGGTTAAGGAGTTAATCACAAAGTGATATCGGATTACGGAACGAGTAAAGTACTTGCTGTGAACGAGATTGAACTAGGTATGACGATATCGACGATCGAATCTCGGGCAAGTAAAATATCGCGAGACGAAGGGAATATATATATGGGATTGATTGAATCCTGGCATCGTGGTTCATCCGATATGATCATCTATGAATGTGTGGGAGTCAATATGGGTGCCCAGACCCTGCTGTTGATTATTGATAGAAGATCATGTCTGCATATTCTCGAACCCGCAGGATCACACACTTAACGTATCTCGACGCTAGGATAGATTGGATAATTGGTTTATGAATTTTTGTTCGGAGTCTCGGATGGGATCCGGGATATCACGAGAGGTTCCGGAATGGTCCGGAGAATAAGATTCATATAAGGCAGTGCAGTTTTTGGAGTTCGGAATTGTTCCGGGTTAATCGGTATTGTACCGGAAGCTTCTAGAACCTTCCGGAAGGGGACCAACGTGGCCCCACCTTCCGGGAGGGGGCATGGGACTATGAGGGAGTGTCCTGGACGCATTGGGCCAGGGGCACAAGGCCCCATAGGGCCCAGCCGATCCTAGATAAGTTTAAACTCGTTTAAACTAGAGATAGGATTTCTAGATAAGGGAGAGTTTAAATCGTTTAAACTAGAGATAGGATTTCTAGATAAGGGAGAGTTTAAATTGTTTAAACTAGAGATAGGCTTGGAGGAGGGCAAGGGCTGTCCGCCTCTATATATAGAGGGTGGTGCGCCTCCCCTACACACCCTCCTCCAAGCCCTAGTAGCCCCTGCCTTCCTCTCTCCCTCCCGACTGCTTGTAGGCGAAGCCTGCAGAAATTCTCCACCATATACACCACGCCGTGTTGTAGATCCAATCTATCTCTCCACCATACTCGCTGGTCCGAGGAAGGAGGAGACGCCGAGGTGCTGCACGTGCATCTCACGGAGGCACCGCCACTTGTGGTGCTAGATCGATCGGATCGCGAGGAGGAGAAGCGTACGACTACATCACCCACGTTCCGATTTAACGTTCACTGCAGAATCTTCAAGGGTATGAAGATCTAATCCAATCTCTCTCGTTGATTGCATCTCCTAGATTAGATCTTGGCTTTCCCTCTGTTCGCATCCGTAGAAAATTTTGATTTACTATGCCGCGAAACCCTTTAGTTGCTCTGAACCCTTCTCCGCAGGAGGCTCGGGTGATTGTCTCCTAGAAGACTACAGCTGGACCTTCGAAGTCGCCGTCTGATCATGTAAGTGCTTTCATTCTTGCCGTGGGGGGAGACCCCGAGCATTTTTTCGGATGATCTGCTGATCATTTTTTCCTTTTGTTCGTGTCTCAGGGGAGCCCCCGAGCGTCTTTCGGATGATCTGCTGATCATGTCTTTCTTTTTTGTGCGTGTCTTGGGGGGTCCCCCGAACGCTTTTCATATGCGTGATTTGGTTTTCTCGTTTCCTTGGGCGCAACCCCCGAGCCTTTTTCCTGACAAGTTGCATCTTCTCGCAGACTTTTGTTCAAGGTGTCAACCAACTGATGAAACAACATCTGACATTGGAGGCCAGCCTTCAGCGGCTTCAAGGTTCGTGTTTTTTTATTGATCTTCTGCTTCTTCGGCTGCTTGCTTACTGATGAATCTCATGCTTGTTCTTTGTTGCAGACGAGAATAACACTGCCCTCAACGAGCTTGATGCTCTCAAAAAGATCCTCGGGCGAGCAGAGAAAAAAGCTGAAGATGCCGTTGGCGCTAAGGAGCGCCTTGAGCAGGGCTAGTCGACGCGGCTGCGGCCAAGGAGCGCCTGCAGCGAGAGGCCACAGATCGCGAGGAGAAGCTCGCCACCGCTGCGGCCTCCCGCTAGAAGGAGGTAGCCGGCAAGCTGATGGCTGCTGCCAAGGCTATTTCGGGTGAGTAGTTTCGTCTATTCCTATTCGGCTTCCTTGTCTCTCTAGTTTTGTTTTGGTTTTCACCTTGCCTCTTCCGTTTATCTAGATGCCACAGGCATCGAGTTTGACCGTGGTTCCCTAGATCATGGAAGTGCTCTGGATGGTGCCACGTACCGTGGTCGGCTCGCTTGCCAAGGCCAATGAGGTTCTCCGGCGCTTCTACAAGGAGCTCGTCCCCAAAGGCGTCGCCCTCGACGATGTCGATTTGTTGGCGGATGCGCTGTCGGCCGAGGCGCCTGCGGCGTACAAGCGCAAGCAGAAAGGCATTGGTGCGTCCATGGGGCTGGCGATGGCCATGGCGTCTGGAGCGGAGCTGGATCTTCATCAGGTCACCTCCTAGATGCCAACGGCTTCCAACGGATTCGAGATAGCCTTCGCCCTCTACACTGCCCGTTGTAAACACTATGGGCCGAAGCTGATTGACCTGTTGGCGGAGTACGCGGTGAGGTAGCAGGGGGAGGCCAAGAGCAGGCAATCCGGCTCCGAGGCCACTCAGGATGCAACTTCTTAGGCCTTGTAGTCGTAGGATAGCTTTCGTCTCTTTTGTTGTAATGCATTTATGAACACTCCTTGTGCCACGTAGTGGCTTTTGCTGCATATAATGAATTTCCGAGTTGTTTTCTCAATCGTGTGTTTGTTCATATCCTTGCCTTCTTTTCCTATAGGGACATTCGGGTGATGATCCCGTTGATACTTCGTTCGTGGTGCAGCTGCGGACATCCTTGGATGATGCGTCACAGCTTGTATTTCTTCGTGACTGCATCTATAGTCTTGAGAAAGAATTACTTAGCGTTCGAGGCCACGCGGATGTTTGGAAGTCGAAGGCAGAGCGGGGAGCCGCTAGAGAGGAGTATCTGATGGGGGAGTTGCGGCGTTTGGCCGAACAGCTTCAATGTGAGTTTCTTCGAGCTGCTGCTTATTTCTCGGGTGCACCTGTTGGCTTGTCATCTTACTTTGCAGGTGTTGCAGGTGCTAACCTTGTTCCTAGGGAGGAAAAAGAGTGTGTTACTGTTCGGATCAACTGCCTGACCCAACAGGACATGGAGGCCGGCGGCTTTTTCTGGATGGACATGGAGGAAAAAGAGTGTGCTATGGTCCTTGCGACTGTGCATGATCGTGTTCACTAGGTGCCGCGGGTGCTGCGGCAAGTGAAGACTTCTTTGGCGTCGATTCTACTCGTGATGTTTCCCCTGGATGAGGCACCATCGACTCTATGGGGCCTGCTGGCGAAGTTTTGAGATGTGCATCATGTGAGGGAGCTGGTGCGGCATCAGTTGGTTGCAGGGGTGAAGGCTGCGCTTTCCCTCGTGCGGCTGCATCGCCCTGATGTAGATCTTGCTGCTGTGACGGCTGGGCCACCTCTTCGGCCGGATGGTGGCATGTGGGACATGCGTCCGCATTATGCGGCTGTAAGGCAGTATGTCGAACAAATTATATATCTCTTTGAGCATCGTGCGCAGGTGATTCTTCAGAATAGGTAGGACCTGTAAAAAAGATAGATGTAAAACTTGTATGTATTCGACTGGGCGTGTTATGCCCCTTGCTGTAAAGGTTGATTGTTCTTAGCACGTGGTGCTTTATTTGTATGTGTGTCCTTTTCGTTAGCCTGACGTGATCAGCTACTCAGGTGTACACACGTTATCCTTAGTCGACGAAGTCGTGAGGTGAGGGGAGCCCCCGAGTGTGTTGTAACATGAAGAAAATGCGAATAATAGATAAATTTTGGGGCGAGACACTTAGCTTTATTCATATCATAATGATGAGGTACATTGTTCGGCTGAGTAGCCTTGGCTGAATAGCCTTATTGAAAGTAAAAGGAGGGGGTAGCTAGGGTTAGAAGCGTCACAATTGTGCGACGTTCCATGGGTTGGAGTATGCGACTCCAGATTCCATGTGCTTGAGGCGATAGGCGCCACCTGGGATGACTTCAGTGACGATGTAGGGTCCTTCCGAGGGTGACTCGAGCTTCTTCGGTCGCTCTTGCTTGAGTCGTAATACTAGGTCTCCTTCGACGAAGGACCTTGGGCGCAGCCGACGACTGTGATATTGCAGAGGCTCTGTTGGTAGACCGCTGATCGAGCCATGGCTATGTCACGTTCCTCGTCGAGTGTGTCGACGGCGTCTTCGAGTGCGGCCATCGATTCGGCTTCGCTATAGGCGACGACCCGTGGGGCCTTATGGCGTACTTCTGTAGGCAGCACGGCTTCGGCTCCGTGCACCATGGATAAGGGCGTGTAGCCAGTTGAGTTGTTTGGCGTCGTGCGCAGGCTCCAGAGGACGGAGGGTAGCTCTTGTGTCCAGGCTCCTGCGAGTCGTTGGAGTGGGCTCATTAGGCGCTTCTTGATGCCGCCGCCGACGAGGCCGTTGGCCTTTTCGACCTTCCCGTTCGTTTGCGGGTGCGCCACGGAGGCGTATGTTATGTTGATTCCGAGTTCTTCGCAGAAGTCCTAGAATTCTTTGGAGATGAAGTTCGACCCTTTATCGGTGATGATGTTGTGCGGCACGCCGAACCTGTAGACTATGGATTCGAAGAATTTCACTGCCGTTTTGCCCTGTTGGTTAGTAACTGGCATGGCTTCGATCCACTTGGTGAATTTGTCGACTGCGACCAGGAGGTAGACGTGGCCTCCTTTAGAGGACTTGGGCAGTTTGCCAATCATGTCGAGGCCCCATTGGGTGAAGGTCCAGGCCAGGGGTATGGGCCTGAGCTCCGATCCTGGTGCGTGTGGTTTGTCTGCGAACCTCTGGCACCCATTGCACCTTCGGACGATGTCCTTGGCGTTGTTCATGGCCCGTTGGCCAGTAGAACCCAGCTCATAGAGCTTTGGCGACAAGGGCGCGGCTGCCCGCGTGATGGCCGCAGATGCCCTCGTGGATGTCTTGGAGGATAGTTTTGTCGTCACCGATAGTGACGCACCTTTGGAGTACACCCGAAATGCTACGCTTGTACAACTCGCCATTGATGATGGTGAAGGCCTTGGACCGGCGAGATATGCGTCGGGCATCTGTCAGGCTGTCAGGCAGCTCCTCGTCTATCAGATATCGGAGGTATTGCTGTGTCCATGTTTCTTCGACTACCATGACCTGCATCAGGTTGACCACTACGACCTCTGTGTCGAGCTTTTCTGGTCCTTCCTGTCCTTTGGGTAGCGCAGCCCCCGAGTGTTCTGCTTCTTTGGGTGATCCCTTTGGGAATTTCCTTTTAATGGATGGCATGCAGATCTGTTGGAGGAACACACCTGGTGGTACCCATGCGCAGGTGGAGCCGATATTGGCGAGTCTGTCGGCCTCTTCGTTGCTTTCTCTCCCAACATGCTGAAGCTCGCATCCGTCAAAGTCTCCTTCGAGTGCGTTGTAGAGTGCGGGTATGCAATCATGTTGGCAGCGTGTGCGTCGCACTCGTTCATAGTCTGCTAGACGACGAGGTTCGAGTCGCCATAGATGACCAGGCGTGTCGCACCGCAGATCTTGGCCATCCTCATGCCATGGATGAGGGCCTCGTACTCGTCCTCATTGTTGGAAGCTCAAAATTTCATCCGGAGGACGTACTTCATCTTGTCGCCCTACGGGGAGGTCGGTATGACCCTAGCTCCTGCTCCAGCCTCGCGCTTGGAGCCATCGAAGTGCATCGTCCATGACTACGTCATGTCCGGGGTGTCCAGCAGCTGCAGTTCCATCCAGTGGACGAGGAAGTCCGGAAGGACCTGAGACTTGATCGCATGGCGCTTCTCATAGACGATGACTAGAGGTGACAGCTCGATGCCCCACGGGGACACACGTCCTGTGGCCTCCGGGTTGTTCAGGATGCTGTTCAGGGGTGCTTCGTTGACGATCATCACCTGATGCTCCTGGAAGTAGTGGCTCAGCCGACGAGCCGTCATGAATACGTCGTAGGCGAGTTTCTGGCAGTGAGGATGCCTCTGCTTTTTCGGTGTCAATACCTCGCTGAGGTAGTAGATTGGGCATTGTACCCCATGGGTCTTGCCATCTTTGGGTCTTTCGACCACGAGCACGGTGCTTACCACTTGATGTGTAGCTGCTATGTATAGTAGTAGAGGCTCGCGCTCCCTTGGCGTGACCAAGACCGGCGAGGTGGAGAGTAGCCGCTTCAGATCTTCGAATGCGTCGTCTACTTCAGGCGTCCACTCGAATTTGTCTGCCTTGCGTAGCAGCTGATAGAAAGGCAGGGCTTTTTCGCCCATGCGGCTGATGAACCTGCTCAGCACCGCGATGCGCCCAGCGAGATGTTGGACGCCTTTGAGGTTCTTCGGTTTCTCCATGGCCATTATGGCTCGGATTTTCTTCGGGTTTGCTTCGATCCCTCGCTGGGAGATGAAGTAGCCTAGCAGTTTACCAGATGGGACGCCGAAGGCACACTTTTCTGGGTTGAGCTTGATCTTGTATCTATCAAGGTTGTCAAACGTCTCGCGGAGATCGTCGATCCGTGTCTTGGCCTCCCTTGTTTTGATTACTATGTCGTCGACATAGACTTTGATGTTGCGGCCGATCTGGTCCTTTAGGCATGCCTGCATGCACTGTTGGTACGTGGCGCCTGCGTTCTTCAGTCCAAAGGGCATTGTGTTGTAGCAGAACAATCCGAACGGCGTGATGAACGCCGTTTTCTCTTGATCTTCGTGTAGGGGTTCGTAGCATGGAAAACAAAAAATTTCTATCGCATACAAACAAACAAGCCAAGATCTATCTACTAGATTGTAGCAACGAGTTGATGGAATAACTTACCCTCGAAGATTCCAAAGTGTTTAACGAGAGCGGATTCTCGTGGGTGATGTAGTCGTACTCTTTCCGATCTCAAGATCGTGTAGACGATCCTTCCGGCGTTAAGAGCGCTTCCGCAATGGGTCACATCGCTCGGTACGACGAAGACCTTCCTCTCCTTGTTCCAAAGGCGGAGGTTGTAGCACTCTCCTCGCGATTCCGGCAGCACAACGGCGTGGTACCGGAAGTAGAGGGGAAATCCCGCAGGGCTTCGCCTTAAGCCGGAGCGAGTATGGTGGAGTATGAGAGAGGGCTATTAGTGGTCTAGAGATTAGACACACCAATTAGAAGGCTCTAAACCGCAGGCTAAAGCAATTAGAAGCTCTAAACCAAAACGGCTCTAAACCGGAGATTAGAGGATAGGAACTTGTGTGTCTAGAGGAGGAGGCCCTGCCCCTCCTTTTATAGGTGGAGGGGCGGCGCGCCAGGGGAGGAGTCCTCCCAACTCGGCCTAGGTGGGCCGCCGGCTTGGAGGAGAGGGAGTCCTCCTCCAAGTTGGTTTCAACCTCCTCTTGCTTGTTTCCCACGCTTCTGTTTCCCACGCTCGCTTTTCCACAGTTTCCTGTTTTAGCCGTTTGACTTTCAAATTTTTAGTTTGACTTTTCAGTTTTGGAACAGCAAGAACACTTAGTACATGATGCAATCATTCAATGACACATTCATGTACCCTCCCCCCCCAACTTGATATAACACATTCATGTACCCTTCCCCTTCAGAGTGTCGGACATTCCGGAACCTTCTAGAACATTCCCGATGAAAACACCGGAATCATTCCCGAACTCCGAAACGGGGCTTTCCTCATATGAATCTTATTCTCCGGACCATTCTGGATCACCTCGTGATATCCCGGATCCCATCCGAGACTCCGAACAACATTCGGTCTCCTTCTCATAATACCATAACTACTCAAACAACGTCGAATCCTTAAGTGTGTCTCCCTACGGTTTGTGAATTATGCGGACATGATCGAGACACTTCTCCGAACAATAACCAACAGAGGAATCTGGAAATTCATATGGCTCCCACATATTTCTACGATTACTTTGCGATCGAATGAACCACTTACATACGATACCAATTTCCCTTTGTCTCACAATAGTTTACTTATCCGAGGTTATGATCGCTTCAGATCTCTCGCATACCTAGTTCAACCTCGTTACCGATAAGTACTCTTTTCTCGTTCGTGATATGTGATCCCTTGTGACCCGGTCACATGCTTGCAAGCTAATTGGATGACATTCCACCGAGAGGGCCTGGAGTATATCTATCTCATATGGATGGACAAATCCCACTCTTGATCCATGTGTTTCAACCAATACTTTCCGAACACTCAATGCCACCTTTATAGCCACCCAGTTACGGTGTGGTGTTTGATGTTATCAAAGCATCCATCCGGTAAAGGTGATATGCATGATCTCATGGTCGAAGGAATTAGGTTACTATGTATCAGAAAGCATATAGCAATTGAACTATTGAAATGACTTGATCTTTATGCTACGCTTATCTATAGGAGTATGTCCACCATATCATTCTCCTAACGATATGATCTTGTTGTTGATAACATCTCAATGTTCATGATAGGGAAACCACAATCATTAATCAACCAACAAGCTAGTGAAGTATAGAGGCTATACTAGGGACTACAAATTAAGTTTACAAATCACACAAGTATTAATGTTTTCTTGTTAATACTATTATAGCATGAATGTAAACATTTATCATAAACACAAAGATATAATAATAACTATATTTATTATTGCCTCTAGGGCATATCTCCAACACTTCGACCTTCAGTCGAATCTGATTGTAGCCTGAGTAGGCGCCGAGGAAGGAGAGTTTCTCGCATCCTGCTGTCGAATCGATGATCTGATCGATCCGAGGAAGAGGGAAGTGCTTGTTCAGCGATGTGAAGTCCACGCACATCCGCAGGATGTCCGTGTCCTTTTTGGGGACCATCACAGTGTTGGCGAGCCACTCGCTTTCCTTGATCTCCCTGATGAAATTTGCGTTGAGTAGTCTGTTGACTTCGACTCCGATGGCTTCAGCCCGTGGCTTGGACAATCGCCGGATGGACTGTTTGATGGGCTTGGCGTATGGAAAGACATTAAGTGCGTGCTCAGCGAATTCCCTGGGAACTCCTGGCATGTCCGCAGGACACCAGGCGAAGAATTCCCAGCGCTCACGGAGGAATTCAACAAGCGCGCTTTCCTATGCGGGGCTGAGGTCGTTGGCGATCAGCACCGTCTTGGAGGCGTCTGCCGGGTGGACCTACACCTTCTTTGTGTTGACGGTGGAGTCGAAAGACATGTCCGGTGCGTTCTGTCTTGCGACTGGGGGTGCCCCGTTGTCTGTCACCTCTCGGAGCCTTATGAGCTCCTCTGCATTCCGAATGACTGGGAGATTCTGTTGAAGTCCCTGTCAGAGTGGTCCGATCGGGTGAAGCTCCTGTGGACCGTTATGACGCCCTTAGGTCCTGGCATCTAGAGTAGCAGGTACGCGTAGTGCAGTACTGCCATGAACCGTGCGAATGCCACACGCTCGAGGATGGCGTGGTATTGTGATGGCCAGTCCACCACTTCGAACTCGAGTCGCTCGCACCAAAATTTATCGGGCTTCCGAAGATGACGTCGAGCCATATCTTTCCTAGGGGGAATATGCCCTTCCCTAGGACGATGTCGTGGAACGTTGTGTCGGATTGTTCCAGGCTGCACGGCGGGATCCGCATTGCTGCTAAGGTGCTGGCGAACATCAGATTGATGCCGCTGCCGACGTCCATGAAGACGCGGCTCATATTGAACCCTCCGATCTGTGCCTCGAGCACCAGGGCAGCATGACCTGGGCGAGGGACTTGTCAGGGTTGATCCGAACGGCTGAACGTGATGCAGGACTCCGAACCGCTGAGGTACTCAGGGATGGCAGGTGGGGCAGTCACAGCCAGTTTGATCTGACGGGTGATTTTATTTTGAACCCTGTTTGTTAGGCGCCCTTTTTGGATCATCAGTGATCCTTTTGGCATGGGGTAGCCGTTTCCGCCGTTGTTCTACGCAGGTGCGATTGGATGATTAGAAGGTCCCATAGGTGGTGGTGGAGGAGCTCCGTGGGCGATGTCTCCTGGTGCGGGTGCGTTTCCCTACCCAGGGTTCGGGGCTTGTTGCCTCATCTAGGACATGCTCTCACTAAGTTTCTAGAACTCGCGGCAATCCTTGAGCATGTGGCTTGCCTTCTTTTTACCATCCTGCTTGTCGATGTAGAAGTGGATGGTGCATGGACCTGAAAATTTGTCGTATGCTGAGGGTCCATCGTCGCGGCCATGGCGTTGCCATGACTGCGCTGGGCATCCTCCGTCGCGGAAGTTGTTTCCACAGTATCTGCCGCTACTGCGGTTGACGTCGCTGCGGCGGTCGGCGTAGCCAGCCGCGACCATGTCGGGTCCATCGCGATCATCGTAGACGTGGGATCTCCTCTTGCTACGAGGTTCATGTCGACGACCGTAGTCATCTTCCTCCTCCGAGTTTGCTCGGTGGACGGAGTCCTCGCCGTCTGCTCACCTGTTGGCGATGTCCATGAGGTGGTCAAGTGTCTTGGGCTTGACGCGCCCAAGTTCTTCCTTGAAGTCCTGGCGTTTGACGCCATCCTTGAAGGCGTCGATCGCTCTCTCCTCAGAGATGTGCGCCACGGAGTTCTTGGTGTTGGACCAGCATAGTATGTACGAGCGAATGGATTCACCCATTCGTTGGGTGCAGGCCCGTAGCTCCTCGATCGAGGCTGGCCTCTTGCTGGTGCCCTTGAAGTTTTTGATGAAACTGTATGCCAGTTCCTCCTAGCTTCGGATGGATCCCGAGGATAGGCTGCTGAGCCAGATCCGGGCTGCGCCTGTCAGCTGCAGCTGAAGACATTGCAGGGCGGTGTTCTTGTTTCCGCCGTGTATCTTGACAAACGACAGGTGGTCAATGAGCCACGCCTTGGGGTCCTGTGTGCCGTCAAACTTTGGAGTGTCCAAAGGAAGCTTGAAGTTTCGCGGCATCCGTGTCTGCCGGACGGATCTGCTGAAGCATCGAGCTCCGCAGATTTCTCCTTCATCGTCGTCCTCCTCAGATTCTGACAAGCATACCCGCTTGGCACACGCTTTGTCAATCTTGCGTTGGGTGAGATCGCTTCGAGTGTCGTAATCGCGACTGCGATATCGCGAGCTCTTATGCCTTTGAGGTAGGTCGTGCTCTTCCTCGTCGGATGAAGGCGTGGGACTGCGGTTGAACCTGACCGCAACCTTCTTTTTTGGCTCTGCAGGAGCTTCTCCGTGGAGCACAGCTCCAATGAGTCCGAGTCCAGTTAGTGCGGATTTGTGCATGGACCTTTTCGGGTCCCCTACCGGAGGTGGATGGGACGCGAGATATGTGGTGGCTGCCATGATCGCAGCTTGCGGCGTCTTCGGGATGACGTTGCCGTCGGCATCCATCTCCATGAAAGACGTGTTGAGGGTCCGAGTCACCTAGCGACGTGCAGTGGGGTCCATGTTCTCCATGCGAGAACGGTGTTTGTTGTCGTGGTTGCCGTGCGAGATGGAGCCACCCATGGCGGAGAGCGCAGCTCGCCGCGCACTGGACTCCGAGGCCGCTTGCTTGCGCTTGTCAAGCACTTCTTGTATCTCCACCTGCTTCTTGTGCTCTTCGACGAGGAGCAGGTGGTACGCCATTAGTAGGTCCCGTGAGGCACCCACTGGCAGGATCTTGTTGCCTGCCACGGCTTCGCGTGCTTGAGCCCATCCTTCCTCACTGAGGTGGATCACCCGATTGGGATCGGTGTCCTCCTTGTTGGGAGGGGGGGACTAGTTTCTCCTGTTCTCGCCGTTTCTACCCTGTGGGTTGGGTGGCGGGTTGTGTTCCTGATCCACGTCGCTCTGGATGACTGCGGCACATTGGTAGCGCTCGTAGATCGGATCGCTGCTATCGCAGCTTTCGTATCCGGAACCATAGGTCCCCTCCTCCGATGGTGGATCACACAGATCTGAGTTGCAGCTGCTGCTGTCATAGGACTCATCTGTCGATGGCGATGCGCGTAGCATGGGATGCGGAGCCCATGAAGCGGGCCTGATCGATGGCAGGGGCACCCGCTCTAGGAGACGGAGAGTGCCGGTCTGCCCCACCTAGAAGCAGAAGCTCCCGAACCGAATCTCGAGCCCGTCGCCAACGGGCTCGAAGTCCTTCAGAGTGGCTGGCGAGTGGGCGGTGAAGTCGAAAGCACCAAAAAGGATATGGATCCCTGTTGCCGAGGAGTTGTAGATCGCTTTGGTTGGGACCGTCACGATCACACAATCAGCGCCCCTAGTTCCCACAGACGGCGCCAATTGACGAGGTTTAATCTCGTCAATGCCAATTGTTATGAGCTTGGGTTTTGGAGAAGATGGGGATGCTGGAGATCGCAGAATGGTTAGAAAACAAGCAACACGGGGACACGAGGTTTACCCAGGTTCAGGCCCCCGGAGAGAAAACCCTACTCCTGCTTGTCTTCTCTTTGTTATAGCGGAACCGAAAGTTACAGGGATGCACAGATGCAATCTGGCATGGAGGTGTGTATGCGGTGGTATGAAGTGCCCTCCTCGGCATGCCCTCCTAGCCTTTATATAGAAGTAGGAAGGTCCCGGGCACAGAACGAGTCGGTTACGGGTTTTAGGGTTTGCCCCTTTGAATATTCTATCTACTCTAGTCTTGCTCTCCGAGGATCCGAAGACATCCTGGGCTTGGGCCACCCGAAAATCTTCATGGGCCGCGTATATTCTTGTGGGCCTTCCTTGGACTGCACCAGGTGTGCTAAGGTCATGTACCCGTGGGGTATAACCATGTCAGAGGGGGTGCCTGAGGCGGCTGCACCCCCCAAGCACAGGGTGGGCCCACCCGCGCGGCCAGGGGGTGTGGCCCCCCTCGAGGCCCTCCTCCATCTCGTCTTCTGGCTCCGTGTTCCCCACGGTAAAATATTGACTTTGGATTTTGTCCCGTCCAATTCCGAGAATATTGATTTTCTGCCTTTCTGGAACCAAACACAGAAGAAAACAGGCAACTGGCACTATGGCATCTTGTTAATAGGTTAGTACCATAAAACATATAAAAACACCTCAAAGTGTAGACAAAGCAAAGCAAAGTAGATACTAAACAAGCATGGACCATCAACAATTATAGATACGTTTCTGACGTATCAGAAGAATGCCCGTGTAGTAACAGATCAATAGAATTATGTGAAAAGTGAATGTTCTGCAAAGTAACAGATCCATTGTTCCTGATGGGGTGTTGTGGAGTTTGACAACTAACTTTCAAACGTGTGGGAACGATGCGTACCCCTCCGGGGGCATTGGTTGCGTGTTATATAGCGTAGTGAACAGCCCCCATACGTGGCGTGCAAGAGTTGTATGTGTATGTCAGAGTACTACTCCATACACGTACACATACGGTATTGCGGACTCATATCATACTCTAACATCCCCCCTTAATCTAAACCATGAGAGAGGTTTAGATTATGCTTAAACTCATCTAGACTCTTAATAGGAAGAGGCTTAGTGAAGCCATCGGCTAGCTGATCTTTGTTGGAAATAAATTTTATATCTAGACTGGTGCTTGCAACTCTTTCTCGAACAAAATGATAATAAATCTAAATATGCTTGGTGCTCGCATGAAAGACTGGATTGGCTGACAAGTAGGTAGCACCCAAGTTGTCACACCATAAGCACGGCTTATCTTGCAACTGAACACCGAGCTTAGTAAGAAGAGCTTCAACCCATATCAATTCAGTAGTAGCATTGGCTAAGGCTTTATTGTGGTGACCCAGCATACCACTACATGATGTAGTACAATATAGTCGTTGATATAACACCAATGAAACACAAGTATTACATCCCTCAGAGTAGTACAACAGAAACACAGCAGGTCCAAGACATGACTATAGGTTACAACTCAACTCTTTACACAAGATCCAGAGAACATTCTAGGTTAAAGAGAGAGAAGGAAACTTCGTACAAAGAAGAATCAGGAATAAATACAACTCAAAAACTGTCATACTAATAAGATTAGTATCTAAACTATTGGTTTGGCATTGATGCTATTGCAATATACTACAGGAATAGGTTCTATGGCTAGAGATTATATTCCTAACTAATCAGTAGCTTCGTCTTCACTTGAGTTGATGTATATGTTGACTTTCTTGCCTTCTTTGAAGACTTGAGCTGTTGATGAGGACTTCTTCGAGTAGAAATGATGTAGACATCGTCTGTACTGGCTTCAGAACCTAGCAAGGGTTAAGAATATACGTTGAGTACGAGCGTACTCAGCAAGTCCACTAGAAAAGGAGTGTTTGATGCACTATATCTACAGCCACAGACCATAGGTCATAGGCAATGCAGGTTTTCGTAAACATTTATTCAAAGGTTGCTTTTATTCTGAAAAGCTATGTCCTTCAGCCTTCACGAGTTTACTAGAACTTTCATGGAGTTCCTTTCCCGCCGCGTTCGTAGCTCCTTCCTGGAACAGGGAGTAACAAGTTACAGTTCTTACACTCTGCAGAGGTGCGTTACTTTACCCATCAGAGATCTTAGCTTTGTTGCACATCCGGGCCGCGAACCCGTTCACACTTCCTTGGTGTGAGGCCCAGACTAAGACCCAAGCCAATCACTGCCTTCTCCGCAACCCCGCATGTCTCTTTGGTGTACGCCAGCCCGCCTATTGAATTACGGCAATGGCAGTACAGACCGTTCAGATGCCGGAACTATCGTGGGACGTTGAGGGCTCCCACCCATATGCTGCATATCCTCTATGAATTACCATAAATAATATGCACGCTATGAGTGATAACAGCCATGACCCGCACATCCAGCTCCATGCGAGAGGGAAAAGATACAGCTGACTTCTTTGTCCCATTCCAAATCTCATGGTCAACGCGTAATATACGGCTCAAGAATCGCTGGCGACATTGGTTGTGAAGTCCTAGATAATATGTTCCTTTACCACTGGAACTCTTATAGTAGGTTATTACCTCATGGTAAATAACCTATAATCACATTATTATGAAAATAGTGTTTTCTGTTTTTTCAAATGCAGGTGATGACAACACTGGATTTGTAAAATACTTTACAGAAAATAATCAAAGGACATGAGCAGGTGTGAACTTGCCTTTTGTGATTGCAAGATTATGCACTCACGGTCTTCGAGACAATATAAAAGATCCAACATCTGAAATCAGCATCATTGGTCCGGTAAGGACTAATGTTTAAAGAAGCAAGATGCTATTATGCATAAGTAATGTAATGCAAGTTGATAAACGCAAATCCCGAGAATAACGTTGTTTTAGGGTTTGGATACTGGAAATGGTTTCTTTGGGATGTGTTGCTGTCACATCCCAAGATTTTCCAAATCTTGTAATGTGAAAAATAAATAAACAAAATAAATTATTGTTGAATTTTAGGGTGAAAAGAAACTTTTGTTTTTAAATGGAAATTAAAATCCCATCTTGAACAAACTTTAATTAAAGTTTGAATTCAAAAAAATCCAAATCAAGAGAAATGCATTCCTCATAAAATGCATCTAGAAATTTAAACACTTGGAAAATAAATCCAAACCTTAAACCCTAATGGAATAAAATCATTTCCAAGTTATCTCCAAGCCTATGGATTTGATACATATAAAAATTTATCATCAAACATTTATAAATGATCAAGAATGATAAATAGAAATATATTAAACCCTATAAATTGGTTTCACTTAATTTGGAGCCATAGATAAAATCTTATGAATATAATAAGATAGGGAAAAGTAATTTCCAAAGTTAATAAAGCACTTGTCTAGAAATCCATACCAAATGGTGAGAAAATAATCCTAAAGATATTTAAGAGGATAAAAAAATATCAAATAAGATTTTACAAATTGGAATCACCAAGTTTGGATCTATAAACAAAAAGATATGGACTTTATAAGATAGAGAAAGAAATAATAAATGAGAAATATTTAAAGGCCAAATTTAAACTTGACTAAGACCATCAGCAGATGGAATGAATATAATTCAAATACAAATGAAACAAAAGGATAAAGAATTTTCAAAAATAAAAATAAAGTGGCACTAACCAAATTTCATTTCCATTTGAATAAAGACAAAATCCCTATTAGAAATAATTAATTAAATCATGGGAAAAGATATTTGGAATTTGCCCAAGTGGAATAAAAGTTGTTTAATTAATTTAAATAAAATAAATCTTCCAAATAAAATTTAGGGAAATAAAACTATATTTAATTCCATTGGAATTAAAACAAATACCCAATTCAAATGATTTATGAATCATATTAAATACTTTCCAAATAATTCAAGATGAATTATTTGACACCCTACTAAACAAATAAAAACCTACTAAAATGATTTGGAAAGTTTAAGAATTTAAATGGTGTTTGAAAATATTATTAAATCTTATTTGATTTAAAACAAGAGCCTTTTTGAATAATTAAAAGACCCCAAAAATAATAAAGTTTTATTCCAAAATTGACTTCAGATTATATTACTAATCATTATTTAAACCTACACAAATTTTGGTTGAGGTTTGAATTCAAATTGATGTTTGAATTAATTAAGAAAAATCAAAACAGAAATTAGAAATGGAAAAAAGAGAAAATCATTCAGAATAAAAAAAAAGGTGAAAAGGGTCGACCCAGCCCAGCTAGCCCACTAAGCCCAGCAGCCCACCTCTCTCTCACCCTGAGCGAAACGTTTTCTCACCACAGACAGAACCCGCTGAGTCACCGACGCATGGACCCCATCTCCCCACCCCTTCCCTCACTGACCGTCGGACCCCACAGTGTTGTTCATCGTTTCCACCCACGCGAAGACCACGCCCTGGCCGTTTTCTGCCGTTTAATCCTCACGATCAATTCTCCTAAATGCCATGTTTAATCCTCGTCGTGACCCCGCAGTAATAATCGCCACGCTCTCCTCTTCTCTTCCCCCCAATCCTCACACCACTAGAGCCCCTAGGTTGTCAGTATTGCCTGCGACATCACCTCTGTCTCCGACGGATTTCCCGGCAGATTCCGATAGCCCCTCGTCGCCCCTCACCTCCTCAACCACGCGAACATACTCCCCACCCCCTGGCGCTTCTCTCTGCATCATCAGCTTGCTCGCGCTTGACCCCCAGCGTCGGCAACGACGATGACCAGTAGCGCCACCGTCTGTCTCCAACTCCGGCGAAGCCCTGGTAAAAATCTGACCGCCCCTCTCTTTCTCTTTCACACGCGCATCCTCGCCACGTCCTTGCACATCTAACCATGCTTTCCTTTTTCTCTGACATGCTCCGAAGCCTCGCCTTCAACCTCGTCTGAGCACGCCAGACGGCAGCAAGAACTCCGGTGAGCGATTCAGACCATCCTCGTGCGCCCCTCAACGAGCTATCACCACGTTAAGCTTCAGCGTCACTCCACGAACCTGGTGAGACACTCCCTTTCCTCCCTCGCTTCCTGTAATAACCGCGATGCCGTAGCCAGAGCCAGCGCCGCCACCTGCCGCCGCCAGCGCCGCCACTAGTTGGCAAGCGTGCTGTGCGCCGTTGGATATTGATCCAAAGGACATGATAGAACCTTATCCCAAAGGGGTAAGATCGATCCTGCGCCACACGATTCACTTTAAATCCTGCGGTCCACGTTGCTGATCCAGACGAACCGGTACCAGCGAATAGAAACTCGACACGTGGCCTCTGTTTGTTTTAAAAACCAGAAACTTATCTATTAGATGTTCCAATTTGAAAAATTCATAACTTTCAAACCAGAGGTCCAAATTTTGCAAATTTTATATCAATGGAATCAGCAAGACAAGTACTTTCTGACCATGCACTTTGTTTAGTAAATGCTTCTATTAAATTGATTGTTTTTGCAGAAACTTGTGTATGCATGTTTAGAATATAAAATTTATTCTAAAATTATTTTTGAGATAAAACCTTTGGAAAATGTGTTGTTTTGAACCTACTGACCATAGAAAACAATTTGTGGTTTCAAAAATGTATTTGGTGAAGCAAAAGAATAAACTTTTGATTTAAACCATTTCTAGTCAAATAAAAATAATGTTTATTTATTAAAAATGTTTTGGGAAAAAATCTTTGGGAAATGTTTTGGAATAAACTCTCTGACCCAAACACCAAGTTTTATGATTAAAAAATGTATTTGGTAAACCCTACAAAGATTGCTACTTTGATGAAGGCATTTTTCAACCACATAAAATAATGAATTGGTTTGAAAATGGTTTATAGGTAAAATCTTTTGCAAATAGTCTTGCCACTTTATAAAATGACCAATAAGTGTTTTAGAATGTTTGTAACCTGTTATAAACCACTTTTGTAAATAAAACAAAGTTTGTCATGCTTGCATGCATTGTTTTGTTTCTATTATTTTATGTGATGTTTTGCTTGAATGGTAGATTGAAATATTGCTTGCTTGATTGAATTGTAGTGGAATTTGAAGAGTGTGATTGTTGCAAGATCAAGAAGTGAACATATATTCTCTACCAAAAAGGCAAGTGATGCTTCATACTTTTGTCCCATTATTTTCATTATGCATTAGTGATATTTCTAAGTAGGACTTGCATGAAATTTTGCTAAGTGTAAACTATGCCATGGGAAATCCTAGTAGATGAAACCTTAGTAGAATTATCCTAATTTAAGATTCCTACTACTATCATGCTTAGCTTAGCTAGTAGAAAACAAGGGTGGAATATATATTCATGCTATGGAATATTTCTAAGTCTATGGACTTGTGTTTTGTTAATAAAACAACTAAGTGAATGAATCACCTGGGTGGAATGGAAGGAATGGTTTGTGTTGAGTGGTTCACAAGGCCCATTTCTATGGTTACCTTGTGTATCTCACTTGTGTATGGCCACCCAGGAACAAAGATAATTGAGATGTCAAATGTTGAGAAGCTTCAAGTGCAGCCACTTGGCATTATGGGCTCTGCCTGGATCATATAGGTTGCAATAACTTAGCCAAATGGACAGTTGGTGGTAGAGGAATGATAGGTTGGAATGCGTCCATTCTGGTCTAAGGGAAGGCTTCTGAAAGATCTTGTCTTGGTGAAACCAAGTCTTGTGGGGAAAGTGCACCACCTCTGCAGAGTGTAAAATCTAAGTACTTAGCCATGTCCCTGGTAAAGGACAAATTGATCATCAAGAAATGGAAGCTATCAAGAATCTCCTCATCCCAATTTCTAAGTTAAAATCTTGTGGTTGAACAAGGGTTGAAGGATCACCAATTTCTATTGGGAGATGCCTTGGGAAAGATTTTTCCAAGCAAAAACTTAGTGTTTTCAAATGATAAGGAAAAATATATTTTGAGCAAAGCAAGCCTAAGATCCACTTAGCCAAATGCATATAGATGATAGACTCCACTATACTACCATAGTAGCACTTGCCAATACAATTCAAATGTATTGACCCTTGTGGCTGTAACTTATTATGTGGCAGGTTTGATTGATGTTAGAGAAGTTTATTAATTAGGATTACAAGTCTACAACCAACATGTCTGCCTGTGGCACTTTGAAGATGAAGGACCCCATGCTATTGTTATATTCTGCTGTATTGTAATGAGATAGCCAAATGAGCTATGTAAGATGTAATAAATTATTTTATTCCTGGTTATAAAGTTGTATTATGACCTTTGTTTCTTGATATTACATCTTAACTGTGGATGCTAGCTATTGATCCAGGGACTAGCATTGTAAACACAGGGATATCTACCTTATTAAAGGTTGGGAACCTTACAGATGGTATCAGAGCATTGTGTTGCCTGTAGAATTATAACCCTAGGATTGGACAAAACCCCTTATAAAAAAATAGGAGTTGTATTTGTTCCAAAACTTATTTACAAACAATCTTGTAAACTCTTTCCTCAATCTATTGATTTTGATTCTACATCTCTTCTATTTCAAACTTGATGGACAAAGCCTACCCCATGGCCAAAGACTTCATCATGAGCAAAGGACTTCATCAACTCTAATGACTTCAACATCTTCAAGTGATTTCAACCTTATTCTCAACAAGGACTTCAACCTTGGATATCACTAAGGACTACAAGTGAGACAGGAAATGTTGTTCAAGACTTGAAGACTAAGGAAACACAACTTAGAAGGAACCATCATCTCTTTGAAGTTTTGTGACCAAGATTCAAGAAATTCTCCAAGGATACAAAGATCTTGTTCAAGAAGAATCAACCAAGAAGGATGGAAAGATCTCAAGTGAACCATATAGTTGGACCACCATATTTAGTTTAAGTCAAATCCACCAACTTATGAGGTGTAGCAAAAATATTTTATTACCTAAAAATGTGCTTGAAACTTGTTGTTTGAGTGGAATGTTTGTTTGTGATTTCTTGCTCATTGCTTGAGTGAATTGTGATGTGTGTGATTAGAATTATTCCCTTAGAAATATTTTGCCTATTCTAATCCCAAACTAACCCAAACAGATGACTACTCCAATGAACTCCAACATCAAGGATGGTGACAACAACAACAACCAAGAGATCAACATGAGAGAACTCATAGTAACCCAAACCCAGTTGAACCAAGTGACAGCTCAATTTATAGCCAACACCAGTGAGGTAGATCCAACCATGCAAAGGTTTTTGGAAACCCAAACCCAATTGTTGCATAAGGTGACAGATCAAATGATCAACATGGGAAACAACTCTTCCAAAGGAGTTTGTGACAACAAGGATGACAAAGATGATATTCTAGAAGGAACCCAAGCTTGCAATATTTGTGGAGACAAGGATCACACTTCCAAGGAGCATGAGGATCAATATCCCAATTGTGAAGAGAAACATCCAATTGACCAATGCCCCACATCTCAAGCTACTTGTTACCTATGTGAAGGAAATAATCATGTCCCAATTCAATGCCCCATATATTCCATAGTTCAACAAAGGAAACAAGGTGGAGTGCAACAACTGATTGCAGACTACCATGAGAGAGCAAAGTCTACCAAGAAGGATGAAGACAAAGGAAAATCTCAGCTTGCACCTCCATGCAATATGACCCAATTTAAAGGACCAAAGAGGAGACATATGTATTATCCAAGGAAAAGGTCAAGGAGACCAAGAACTTTTCCTACCTTTAAGATAACATATGAAGAACATGAACTAGAAGCACTCCTAGATTTGGAGAAACCCAAGAAGAAGAAGTATAAGGAAATTAGCCAAGTGTGGTGCAACAACTGCAAAGAGCTAGTCCATTATGTGTCAACTTGTCCATAGAAGATACGTGAAGAACTCAACCTTATCACATGTTACAACTGTGGTAACCAAGGACATTATGCAAGCAACTGTCTAGAAAATATGAAGCACAAGATAAAGCCTATGAAGGATCTCAGCCTAGTCACATGTTTCAAGTGTGGAAACAAAGGACACTATGCAGATGTTTGCCCAGAGAAGTTTCAACAAGATCCCAAGCAAGCCAAGATATAATCTAGTTGGAAAATTTTTAAGGGTGGTAGTACCCTAGTTGCTTTGAGCCAACTTGTAACCCCTAGCCTCCCCAAATCTCGGGACGAGATTTATTTTAAGGTAACTGTCACATCCCAAGATTTTCCAAATCTTGTAATGTGAAAAATAAATAAACAAAATAAATTATTGTTGAATTTTAGGGTGAAAAGAAACTTTTGTTTTTAAATGGAAATTAAAATCCCATCTTGAACAAACTTTAATTAAAGTTTGAATTCAACAAAATCCAAATCAAGAGAAATGCATTCCTCATAAAATGCATCTAGAAATTTAAACACTTGGAAAATAAATCCAAACCTTAAACCCTAATGGAATAAAATCATTTCCAAGTTATCTCCAAGCCTATGGATTTGATCCATATAAAAATTTATCATCAAACATTTATAAATGATCAATAATGATAAATAGAAATATATTAAACCCTATAAATTGGTTTCACATAATTTGGAGCCATAGATAAAATCTTATGAATATAATAAGATAGGGAAAAGTAATTTCCAAAGTAAATAAAGCACTTGTCTAGAAATCCATACCAAATGGTGAGAAAATAATCCTAAAGATATTTAAGAGGATAAACAAATATCAAATAAGATTTTACAAATTGGAATCACCAAGTTTGGATCTATAAACAAAAAGATATGGACTTTACAAGATAGAGAAAGAAATAATAAATGAGAAATATTTAAAGGCCAAATTTAAACTTGACTAAGACCATAAGCAGATGTAATGAATATAATTAAGTGAATGACTATGGAATATAAACTTAGCTAGTAGAAAACAAGGGTGGAATATATATTCATGCTATGGAATATTTCTAAGTCTATGGACTTGTGTTTTGTTAATAAAACAACTAAGTGAATGAATCACCTGGGTGGAATGGAAGGAATGGTTTGTGTTGAGTGGTTCACAAGGCCCATTTCTATGGTTACCTTGTGTATCTCACTTGTGGATGGCCACCCAGGAACAAAGAGATTTGAGATGTCAAATGTTGAGAAACTTCAAGTGCAGCCACTTGGCATTATGGGCTCTGCCTGGATCATATAGGTTGCAATAACTTAGCCAAATGGACAGTTGGTGGTAGGGGAATGATAGGTTGGAACGCGTCCATTCTGGTCTAAGGGAAGGCTTCTGAAAGATCTTGTCTTGGTGAAACCAAGTCTTATGGGGAAAGTGCACCACCTCTGCAGAGTGTAAAATCTAAGTACTTAGCCATGTCCCTGGTAAAGGACAAATTGAGCATCAATACATGGAAGCTATCAAGAATCTCCTCACCCCAATTTCTAAGTTAAAATCTTGTGGTTGAACAAGGGTTGAAGGATCACCAATTTATATTGGGAGATGCCTTGGGAAAGATTTTGCCAAGCAAAAACTTAGTGTTTTCAAATGATAAGGAAAAATATATTTTGAGCAAAGCAAGCCTAAGCTCCACTTAGCCAAATTCATATAGATGATAGACTCCACTATAGTACATAGTAGCACTTTCCAATACAATTCAAATGTATTGACCCTTGTGGCTATAACTTATTATGTTGCAGGTTTGTTTGATGTTAGAGAAGTTTATTGATTAGGATTACAAGTCTACAACCAACATGTCTGCCTGTGGCACTTTGAAGATGAAGGACCCCATGCTATTGTTATATTCTGCTGCATTGTAATGAGATAGCCAAATGCGCTATGTAAGATGTAATAAATTATTTTATTCTTGGTTATAAAGTTGTATTATGACCTTTGTTTCTTGATATTACATCTTAACTGTGGATGCTAGCTATTGATCCAGGAACTAGCATTGTAAACACAGGGATCTCTACCTTATTAAAGGTTGGGAACCTTACAGTTGCCCTTTTAGATTAAGTTTCATACATGTCCTTCTTATTAAGGCTTGTGAGTGTGTGGAAAACAACATGTATTTATACAACAACAAAATATACAGTATGGAATGTTACATAAGGTTGCTTTACATCTTAATTGTTTATCTTCAAGTTTTACTTTACAAGTAATGTCACTTGTAAAGAATTTAAGTATTAACACTCTTATTATACAATTAAAGTATAAAGTAAGATGTTTACTATTAATTGTCATATATTGATTGAAGTGGCAAAATGAATAACTTTTGAAGAAAATCTTACTCAACTAAGTAGAAGCATTTAAGCCTTTAAGTTAACCTTATGAGGTGCTCTTTCTAGTTATAGTCTTTAAGTCAGAAGGAATTGCCTTTACTGGAATAATGATATTAGTAGTATTTGAGACTTATCTATCTTGGTTTTTATCTGGGTTGGTTTGGTATTAAGATGCTTTATAAATTAATTATAACACACCAGAGTTAACTATAGAGCATATAATAAAGTCTTTAGCATTATACTTAAATCTTGGTAACTATAAGTAACTTTAAGAATGTAGATAGACTTAGGGTGTATTACTTATGATACTTGTATCTTGTTCACTTTATATTGTTTCCTTAGAGTTACATAAGAATGACATTACCTTTATTGGAGTAGTGATTTCTTTATATTATAATGGTATAAAGGAATATACCTCCCTATAAGGGTGTGGTTAATGTTTGTGAATAGGTAAACAATATTATTTATTACTTATGAACTCACTTATAGTGTTTTCATTTGTTTATAAACTTGTGAGTAATATAAAGAATGGGTTTTATCTTATTACAATTATTCTTGGATATTTTATATTAGATAAGGATTCTTTTATAAAATAATGTATACTTATGGTTGAAGGATCATTCAATATAATTTTATTTTTAAAATATGTTGAACCATTTTGACTTCATATTATCAATATTTAAGACTAATACTATTTATTAGACTTAATTAGCTAATTTTTAGAACTATTAGCAATTTTTATTTACCCTAATGTGAATTATCAATTAAGGAGATAAGTTTATATTTAAGTTATTAAAGTTGTTTAACTTTTTATTTAACTCAAAAGTGGAATATCACATTTTTAACATATAGTTATTATTTTTGTGATCATTTTGGTATATTACATTTATTTTTGTGATTTATAAATGATAAGATATGATTTTAATAAGGTTTATTACTTTATAAATACTTATTAAACATAAATATTTAATTAAGAGAAATAATAATGCATGATTATAGTTTTAAACTCTAATTCTTATTATTCTAAGATTTTTGGTATTTTATTTAGATTTTTAACATTTTACTATTATTAAAATATTAATTATCAAAGTTTTATTACTTATAAAACTTTTATTAAATAATATTTACTTAAATAATCATCATGATAATATTTGAGAATAGTTTTAAGTTTTAGATTTTGTTTTTCTAAACATTTTCATAAATTATATGTATTTTTCTCATTTATAAAACAAAATATATCTAATTTATAAGATTTAATCGTTTTATTTTATTTTTGGAATATTGAAATTTGGATTTATAATGTTTTGATTATTCCTAAACAGACACTAAACCTTTTAACACTCAGATGGGATCTACCCCAGTCACAGACAGGTGGGGCTTAGGCCACGTCATAAGCCACATCAGCAACGACCAGTCAAAAGCTGACCAGGTCAAGGGTGACCTCACCCTGATGTCACGATGACATCAACAATGTGTTGGAGATATGCCCTAGAGGCAATAATAAATGTAGTTATTATTATATCTTTGTGTTTATGATAAATGTTTACATTCATTCTATAATAGTATTAACAAGGAAACATTAATACTTGTGTGATTTGTAAACTAAATTAGAGTCCCTAATAAAGCCTCTTTATAATACTAGCTTGTTGGTTAATAAATGATTGTGGTTTCCCTATCATGAACATTGAGATGTTATTAACAACAAGATCATATCGTTAGGAGAATGATATGATGGACATACTCCTATAGATAAGCGTAGCATAAAGATCAAGTCATTTTAATAGTTCAATTGCTATATGCTTTCTGATACATAGTAACCTAATTCCTTCGACCATGAGATCATGCTTATCACCATCACTGGAAGGATGCTTTGATGACATCAAACACCACACCATAACTGGGTGGCTATAAAGGTGGCATTGAGTGTTCGGAAAGTATTGGTTGAGACACATGGATCAAGAGTGGGATTTGTCCATCCAATTGACGGATAGATATACTCTGGGCCCTCTCGGTGGAATGTCATCCAATTAGCTTGCAAGCATGTGACTAGCTCACAAGGGATCACATATCACGGGAACGAGAAAAGAGTACTTATCAGTAACTAGGTTGAACTAGGTATGCAGAGATACCGACGATCAAAACCTCGGATAAGTAAACTATCGTGAGACAAAGGGAAATTGGTATCGTATGTAAGTGGTTCATTCGATCGCAAAGTAATCGTAGAAATATGTGGGAGCCATATGAATTTCCAGATTCCTCTATTGGTTATTGTTCGGAGAAGTGTCTCGATCATGTTCGCATAATTCACGAACCGTAGGGAGACACACTTAAGGATTCGACGTTGTTGAGTAGTTATGGAATGATGAGTAAGAGACCGAATGTTGTTCGGAGTCTCGGATGGGATCCGGGATATCACGAGGAGATCCGGAATGGTCCAGAGAGTAAGATTCATATAAGGAAAGTCCTGTTTCGGGGTTGGAGAATGGTTCCGGTGTTTTTATCGGGAATGTTCTAGAAGGTTCCGGAATGTCCGGCACTCCGGAGAGGAAGGTTACATGAATGTGTCATAACAAGTTGGAATGGTTGCATCATGTACTAGGTGTCATCTCTGAACAAAATAAAGGGTTAAATCAAATCCTAGTTTGAAAAGTCAAACGCCAATTTGAAAGTCAAACGGCTATTTTGTTTGGTGGAGGGAGAGTAGGAAACCTACTTGGGGAGGAGTTCCTCTCCTTCCACCGCCGGCCCTTGGAGACTGAGTTGGGGAGGGACTCCCCTCCCCTTGGCGCGCCCCTCCACCTATATAAGGAGGGGCAGGGATGCCCCTCCAAGACACAACACCACACCCCTCTAAACCCTAACCCTAGCCGCCGCCGGCCACCATAGCCGCCGCCCTAGGGCTTGCCCAAGCCGCCGACTTGGGGCAATCCCCTTGCCCTAGCCACCGGCCTAGCTCCCTCTCTTTGGTGCGTCTAAACCCTAGATCACCGAGGCTCTCTCATAGTCCACCATACTCGCTCCGGCTTAAGGCGAAGCCCTGCGAGATCTCCCCTCTACTTCCGGTACCACGCCGTCGTGCTGCCGGAATCGCGAGGAGAGTGCTACAACCTCCACTGCCTGCTGGAACAAGGGAGAGGAAGGTCTTCGTCGAGTACCGAACGTGTGACCGACTGCGGAAGCGCTGCCGGAACGCAGCACCGGAAGGATTGTCTACGCGATCTTGAGATCGGCAAGAGTACGACTACATCAACCACGAGAATCCACTCTCGTTAAACACTTTGGAATCTTTGAGGGTGAGTTATTCTATCGACTCGTTGCTACAATCTAGTAGATAGATCTTGGCTTGTTTGTTTGTATGCGGTAGAAATTTTTTGTTTTTCCATGCTACGAACCCCTTCACAATGGCATTTCTCACAGATGACGCTCGAATCCGGCGACATGACGCACACGCGCTTGCGAGGATATGAGATTCGTACGTGGGAGACTGGGGCGAATCAATTGGTGGCCGCGTCGCCCGTATTTGGTCACCGGAGCACTGGCTCCGACGAGCATCTACGGTGGCGGACAGAGGTGCACGACGCAGGCGCGATGGAGGAAAAGAGAGAGGAAAAGGGAAGGTCCCTAAGGACCAGGATCTCACCACGAAGCGGGCAAAGGGGTCGTCGAGGAGCTAGGTGACCAGAGTCGATGGCGAGCACGACGGCCGGAGGCGAGGAATGAGGGTCCGATTGCAACAGTGGAGACCTCGCCCGCTTGCACGCTTCGGGGAAATCGACGGAGACGAATGAGGCGGAGCTCCCAGACATCACGTCCAGTAAAGGGGTGGTCGGACGTGGCCAGAACGACGAACACCGGCGAGCTAGGTTTTCGGCTACTGGGAGAAATCAAAGAGGAAGAAGGGGATTAGGGTTCTCCGGCGGCGTCCAGGGTTACTTGTAGACGACCATGAGCGGTGGCGTGGATCTTGGCGCAGCCGGATGTCATGGCGCGGCGGCGGACAGCGGCGATGCTGACAACCAGCTGCTTGTGACATCGGGGAGTAAGACGACGACGTACTTTTCACGGAAAACCCCCCAGCAGTTCTTCTGATTTGTTTCGCGGTACCTCCTCGGTCCCACTTGTCTACCAGAGAGAGAGAGATTGGGCTGGTTGATGGGATGCTACTGGGCTTCGGTTGGGTGGCTGTGGTTGCTCGTGGCGATGGATAATAAAGAGGGTTAATGGGCTTCGGCCTGGTTATAGTTTTTTTCTTTACTGTTTCCTTTTCTCTTTTCTGTTTTATTTTCAGATTTGTATTTTTATATTTGGTTTGAACTTTTCTTCATGGAATTTTATTTGCTGAATACTTGCAGCAACAATAAGTTATTTTGAACTATTTATGAACTTTTATTATATTGAGTTATCACTTCTTTATATATTTTTTATACATTTGTATATATTTTGTTTATATATAAATCATTCAAATATTTGGTAAGAGACTTTGTTATTTATTTTCTTCCCATAATAAACCATGGATTTATTAGATGATATTTCTTTATTTAATGATAGAATTTAACTTTTTTGTTAACTTATAGTTTGGAGAAAAAAATTATAATGATTATATATCATTATTTGATGCATGATATTCAAAATAATTAATATGGTTAATATTATTCTCATAGATTTAAGAAATAGTAATATATATTATATTACAACTAACATATGAGTTAAAGTTTGAATTGAAATGCTTTACCATAAGTTCTTAGAAGATTTAATATTCTCAAGTTTATTTTATTGATGTGAATAAAGATTAATGGCTAAACACATTATCTTTATGTTTGAGATCTGTAATAACATCACCATTCAAAGTAAAATAGTGGATTTGTTTTCTAGGATAACTTATGAGAAAGAATTGATAAAGTTAATTCTTAAGCACATATGATAATGATGATTGAAAATGATAAAGATGTTCTCAGGTGATTTGATATAGTAAATATTTCTATGAAGCTTTGTGTAAATAAGATTATAGATCAATTAGATGAAATGGATATTAAGTTTGGTTTAAGAATTAAGTTTTGGTGTCTACCAAGAAGTTCTATATTCTATAATTCATAATTCTGGACTTCTAACTAAAGAATTCCTTTCCTAGATATTCTTATCCTTCATATCTATTCTTGGGTATATCAACTACTCTGCTGTTGATAATCTCCAATCCAACTAGTGGTTACTTCTAACTCCACTCATACCTTTCCTTAGTCTCCACCTTAATAATACTCCATTATCTTATACTAGTATTCAATCAGGTTCTATCCACCAATGTCACTTATACTTGCTATAAGCATTCAATCTTGGTGACTTAAACATGATCATTATAATCCTTTGATCATTTATGGCTTAGGTTTCCAGTTGGCTAATCAAAACCTCATTAATACAACATTACAATTGTGCTATATTTATCTTCTTAGTATCTCTATCTAACTATGAGATATTACTCATTGACTATACCTATTTGATCCAATAGGATTACTCCTTGGTAACTATCTTCAGAATTCATCCTTATAATCTTCTTTGTTACCATATTGATTTGATTTCCTCCAATCACTCCCATCCTATAGATGACATCTAAAACTAGCATCACTATTTACCTCTTCTTACTTCTTTCTTTATAAGCCCTAAGTGAATGCTATAGTAAGTACAAGAGTTGATAGGTCAAGAATTGATAGGTTAAGAATTGGTGAATCAATAGTTGATTTCTCACTATTGATGAACAACAAATATAAGGATAGGAGTCAATAGAGATGATAGGATTGACATGGAAAGAAAGATATATGGTGAATGATCTTGACTTGGTTTATTTCCTACTCAATCTCACTAGAGGGTTAAATTTAGGTATTTCCATGATACTCATGGTATAATTAGATGAGAGTAAGATATAGTTGTTACATTCTTATTATTTGTGTTATCTCCTTAACTTGGTACTCATGAGTGATTATAATAAATACTATGATATGATCACCTAAGGATCAAATATAATTCATTAAGTAATGTATTAGGGTTTAATTTTATTACATTTGATCTACCCTTAGATCAAATCATGTTTACCCAAAATAAGGTTTTAGCAAAGCTCATATTGAAACTTATCGTTGTCAACTTGATGATCTACTTCAATTCCATCAAGTTAAGAAAAGCTTCAATCACTCTGACAAGTTTTTATTTAAAAGCGCGAAAATTATTCAGATTTTCTATGCATGAATTCAATGCACATATATGTGTTCAGCTTATTTCTAAGCTCTAATGTTGGGATGTTACATTTATATTCAGCTTCAGTACTAGAGCGTGATACGGTACCCCGTTTCCTGGCACTCCATGAGACCAAGTTAGGACCAACAAAAATAGCAAACCCACCAGTAGAACGACGGTCCTCAAGACATCCAGCCCAATCTGCATCAGAAAAAGCACTAAGAAGTGTATATGAAGATCTCTGAAACGTAATACCAAGCTGAGAGGTATCCCTGAAATATCGTAGAATTCTCTTAGAAATTATCCAATGAGAAGTGGTAGGAGCATGTAAATACTGACAGACTTTGTTCACCGAAAATGACAGATCTGGTCTAGTAAGAGTGAGATACCGTAGTGCACCAACTATACGTCTATACCGTGCACCGTCATCAGGACCAAGAAGTGTACCTTCATGGATAGACAATGGCTCCGAGGAGGACAGTGGTGCAGGAGCAGGCTTACAATCAAGCATGCCAACCTTGGCTAAGATGTCATGAGCATATTTTTCCTGAGTAAGCAACATACTATCAGGTGTCTTCTTGACCTCAATGCCCAAGAAATAGTGTATTTCTCCCAAATCCTTGATATCAAAGTTGTCATTGAGGTCTTTGAGCAACATAGAGATAGCATGATCAGAAGAACTAGTCACAATTATATCATCAACATATATCAACAGAAAAACTATGACACCTGACTTATGAAAAAGAAACAATGAAGTATCAGCTTTGGAGGGAATAAAACCAAGTGCTTGCAATTTGGAGCTCAGTTGAGAATACCATGCACGAGGGGCCTATTTTATACCATATAAAGCTTTATCAAGTCTGCAAACATGATGAGGAGCATCAGGATGTTCAAAACCTGGAGGCTGTTTCATATAGACCTCTTCTTCCAGAACACCATGAAGAAACGGGTCCTTGACATCTAGCTGTCGTAGACTCCAGCCACGAGAGATAGAGATGGAGAGAACAATTCTGATGGTGGAAATTTTAACAACTGGACTAAAGGTATCTTCATAATCAATTTCATACCTTTGCTTGAATCCCTTGGCCACTAACCAAGCCTTATAGCGATCAATGGAACCATCAGCATGGCGCTTGATGCGATAGACCCATTTACAATCAATTATATTTTTATTTTAACTAGTAGGAACCAGGTTCCAAGTTTTGTTGTCCATAAGAGCATCAAATTCTTCTTGCATAGCAGTGCGCCACTAGGGATCATTAAGAGCAGCATGAAGATTTCGAGGTTCTCCTGTAGAGGAAAGCAGGCCATAGCGCACAGTTCCATCAGTATATATTTTGGGGTGTCTGATACCTTTTTGTAACCGAGTTTTCACTCCAGAAGGCGGTGTAGCAGGAGCAGCAACAGGTGAGAGGCGTAGATGATCCGGGCGCCGGAGGGCAATCATTGCCTGGACCATCACCTGCGTCGGCAGCCTTAGCCATGCACGGTGACAGTGATCGCGCGGGGCTAGGCAGAGGACGCATGGGCCCTGGCGAGGCGGACACGCGTGAATCATCAGAGGCAGGGGCGTGGACGACGCGTCGACCGAGGTGGAGGCACGGGACGCGGGCGACAACACGCTTGCGCGTAGCAGGGACGCAGGCGGGCTACCGCGTGACGCTACTGGCGCGCTAGCCGAGGAGGGACCAGTGCGAGGCGTATCTGCCTAGGATCCAGCACCCTGATCATTGGCAGAAGAACATTTTGCAGAATCTTCATCGGTTTCAGCGCCAGAACCACCTAAAACAACAGAGATGGATTCCTGGGGCTGTGGAGCACCATTTGGCACCAAATTTTCGGCAGCAGATGTATTTTCCTATGGAGCATCATAAATAGGAGTAATAACAGGCACATATGTAGTCATAGGTTCATCATTAGTTTGTGCATCCTCATAAGAATTTGCAGTTGGAAGGAGAAGAATTTCCTTTTTAAGAAGAGCACCGGCATTGGGACGAAGAGCTTAAAAGGGGAATATGTTTTCATCAAAAACAACATCACGAGATATATAAACACGGCCAGTGGAGACATCTAAACACTTGACACCTTTGCGAACAGGACTATAACCAAGGAACACACATCTAGTAGATCGAAAAGCAAGCTTGCGTGTATTGTAAGGACGAAGGTTAGGCCAACAAGCACAACCAAAAATTCTAAGAGCATCATAATTTGGTGTGAGATGAAGGAGGCACTCAACTGGGGTGTCAATATTAATAACCTTGCTAGGAAGCAAGTTTATGAGAAATGTGGCGGTAAGAAAGGCTTCATCCCAATATTTTAGAGACATGGATGCATTTGTGAGCAAAGAGAGACCAACTTCGACGATATGATGATGTTTTCTTTCAGCAAAACCATTTTGTTGATGGGCATGGGGACACGAAACATGGTGTGTGATACCAACTTTTTGAAAGAAGGCATTGAGTTTCTCATACTCACCCCCCAATCAGTTTTCATAGCAATAATTTTTCTATCAAATTTACATTCAACATATTGTTACCAATTAAGGAAATCTTGATAAACATCAGACCTCTTTTTAAGAAAATAAATCCAAGAGAATTTACTATAATCATCAATGAAGCTTACATAATAGCAATGTTTGCCAACAGAGGCTGGTGCAGGACCCCATACATCAGAAAACACTAGTGCAAAAGGAACAGTAGACCGACTAGTAGATATGGGATATGGAAACTGATGACTCTTATCCAACTGGCAAGAGTCACATACATATGGGGTGACCTCTGGAGTGTAAGCTATTTTATTTCTTCTAAGAACTTGTTGAAGAACAAATGAAGAAGGATGTCCTAAGCGACGATGCCATGTAGAGGATGACAACTTTATTGAGATGAAGGCATTCTTGGAGGGATCACTAAGGATAGGCATCAAGGGATAAATACCTCCATATCAAGGGCCTCTAAATACAATTCATCGTGTTTCTCGGTCCTTGATAAAAAAATAGAAAGGATGGAACTCAATAAAGACATGAATATCAAGGGTAAAACGATGAACATATAACAAGCTCTTAGAAGCACAAGGAACATGGAGTATAGAATTTAGATGAAAAGAATTATGAGGAGTGCGCAAAACTGAATTACCAATATGACTAATTGATGGCGCGTGATAGCGCTTCGTTGGGAGACCCCAAGAGCAAGGTGTGATGAGCAAAGCAGCAAGTCTTCACTCAGTAAGAAACTGAGGTTATCGAACCAGTAGGAGGAAGGAAATGACTCAAAGGTGTTGCTAGCAACTTGGAGACCTGCACAACACAAACTCAAGACTTTTCCCCAACGAACAGTGAGGTTGTCAATCTCACCGGTTGCTGTAATAAAGGATTAACTGTATGGTGTGGAAGGTAATAGTGGTTTGTAGAAATTAAACAGTAACAGTGGAAGATGTATCAATGGTAAAGATTGGAAGGGGGTCCATAGTTCACTAGAGGTGTTATCCTTAAGATAACCAAACATGGCATGCTGGGTAAACAAATTACAGCAGAGCAATTGACAGGACTAAGCAAGGCATAACAACGCAATACTAGACATTCATGATCCTATGAGATTCGATGGGGCAATACAATAAGATACATAGACCGCCATCCAACTGCATCTATGACTCGAAATCCACCTTCAGGTTATCATTTGAACCCCCTCCAGTATTAAGTTGCAAGCAACAGATAACTGCTTTAAGCAAAGTGTGTAAGGTAAACAATCCACTTGTTCCATGAACAAGAGACCGTTGTTTTCTCCCTAGTGGCAACAATACATCTACAACCTTAGAGATTTCTGTCACTACCCTTAGATTAAATAGAGGCATGAACCCACTATCGAGCATAAGTACCCCCTCTTGGAGTCACTAGCATCTACTTGGCCAGGATAGCTACTAGAAACGGAGAGCATGCAAGATCATAAACAACACAGACATGATAGAATCAATAAGACAAAACCATTAATCAAACTGACATAGTAATCTCAATATCCATCGGATCCCCGCAAACACAACATGCATGATTTCAAATAGATGATCTTGATCATGAACGGAGCTCACAAGATCTAAACATGGTAGCACAAAGGAGGGGATGCAACCATCTAGCTACTACATGGACCCGTAGTCCAAGGTGAAACTACTCACACTTCATACCGGAGGCTGACATGATGAAGAAGAAGGCCTCCGGGATGATCTCCCCTCTGGCAGGGTGCCGGGAAGAGCTTCAGATACCCCCGATCTAGGTACGATGGTGGCGGTGGCTACAGACGGTTTCATGGAATATTGATGGGGTACTTAGGGTTTCTGCATCGAGGGGTCTTTATAGGCGAAGAGGCGAGGCAGGGGGCGGCCAGGGTGGTCACACCCCCCAGGCGCGACTAGCCCTAGCCCGTGCCGCCAGGGGGTGTGGCCCCCTGGTGCCTCCCCCCCGTCTCGTACTCTGGCTCCGTGTTCCCCACGGTAAAATATTGACTTTGGCTTTTGTCCCGTCCAATTCCGAGAATATTGATTTTCTGCCTTTCTGGAACAAAAAACAGAAGAAAACATGCAACTGTCACTGTGGCATCTTGTTAATAGGTTAGTACCAGAAAACATATAAAAACACCTCAAAGTGTAGAAAGAAAAGTTGATACTAAACAAGCATGGAACATCAAAAATTAATGATACTAAACAAGCATGAAACATCAAAAATTAATGATATGTTTCCGACTTATCACTAATATATATGCCTTCAGCTGTGCGGACACGATCCTGACCATTATATTGATCATGGGTGATGAGCTTGCTCAGCTCACTGGTGATGTGATCAGTAGCTCCAGTATCATAGTACCAGTTTGAATCAACACCATGAGAAGCAAAATTTGCTCCTTTGTTGCCTTGATTGCCATCATTGTCACGGTTGTTTTGATAGCGCCACCAGCAGTCGCGTGCGGGATGCCCATGGATAAAGCAAATTTGGCACGTGACATCAACATACGGGGTAGGAGCACAACCATGTCGACGCCCACCACCATCATCACGGCACCGAGGGCGATCAAGCCCAATGACGTGGGCAAGCACATTCGGGGACAGCGATTTGAGGATGAAGCGAAGGACCTGCTGGTCCCTAGCGATCCATGTACCATACTCGGGATTTTCCACCCGAACTTTCTTATTTTCAGCGTCTTCGGCCTCAATTAATTCATCAGGGGCCTTCTCTGTTCCTTCCACCAGGGCGAGGATGCGAGCTCCGCAAAGTGCCGACACGATTAGCGTCGTTCAGACCAAAGCGTTCTCACGCGTAGGGAGCTGGGCAGGAGGGGCGCCGAGGGCAGCAGCAAGGGCGGTGACTAACGAAGTAGCCGAGGAGGAGGCCATGGCGCGGTGGCGACAGATGACTATGGCGACGGTGATCTAGGGTATTGCTGGGTTTCTTGATGCGGCGATGTCACGGGAAGGCAACGACGCAGAGGGAGGAGCGTTGGTTGTGATTGGTTTTGGGGTTTCTCGATGCAACTACCAAAGGCGGCGGCTACAGAGGGCTAGGGTTTATGGTTTTGTTGATCTGATTTGGATTTCTCGATGCAACACCAACAAGGGCAGAGGCAGAGGAGGGGGTAGTCATGGTGTTTGAGGGTTGTGTGGCTGGAGCGGCGGCGGCAACAGATCGCGACGGCGGCCTGGCGAGGCGGCGGCGACAATCTGGAGCGGCGGCGGCTAGGTCGAGGAAGAAGACCGCTCTGATACCATGTCAAACGTGTGGGAACGATGCGTACCCCTCTGGGGGCATCAGTTGCGTGTTATATAGCGTAGGGAACATCCCCATACGCTAACACTATCAGAACATCGGAGTACAAGAGTTGTATGTATATGTCGGAGTACTACTTCGTACACGTACACGTATGGTATTACAGACTCATATCATACTCTAACACTAACAAGTTCTTTCTACTAAGTTGTGTACCAATATCTAGAGAAGGATCTTGGTAGGTCACATAATAAATGGATTTGTAAAGCAAAAACCCTCTTAAATCAAAATCTTTCTATGGTAGTTATTTCAAAATGCTGTGCTTATAAGTGATAGCATGAAGAAAATGAACTACCCTGGTTCTAGGAAGTGTTCTATCTGTGATCATGATTAGTCTGCGTCTCATCTTGTCTTCACTTGCCCACATGCTAGAGTGGTGTGGGGATTGTTGCATACTAGTATAGTAGCATGTGTCCTAGTGATAGGGCGTAGCTTGGTTGCATTTGTTCTTTCCTCATGGAACAACGTTTCATATGATACATAAGGTTCTTCGTTTTTATAATATTAGCATAAGTTGAAAAGTAAAAACCATCGAAAACAAATAGAAACCAATGTAAAAACTCCGGTGGTGCGTCTAGTGCCGATGGAGGGCTGGTGGAGTCATGTGTGAGTGGGTCTCCCGTGATCTAGTCAGTTTTCATGTTCGTCTGTCTGATTTCAGGTCAATCTCTTCCCATCTATAGATGCTATTATTGGCGATGGTTGTTGCGTTAGTGCGCTGATCTTTTAGCACGACGTGTCAGTCTATTATAACAAATTGTACTACGATAAGCTTTGAGCCGCTCCGGGGATGGAGAGACGATGACGGCGCGTCTTCAGCCCGTACTATTGTTTATAGTCGTCGCTAGCTAGGTAGTCCATGGATCTACTTGTTATTTTTATTACTTTTAAGCCACTTTTTACTGTCGTTGATGTTTATTAATAGATTGACAGAATTTTTGGAAAAAAAACTATACCCCGATGTGGGTCGTGGCCAGCCCGCTGTGGCATTCTCCCATTTCCTTGGAGCAGCTAGCATGCATACACACGCACGTTTGATTCCCTTGGCACCTATCAATCATTTTGTACCATGCACCGGCCTAACCTATCAGGGCAAAGTTTTCCATCGAGAGTGGTCACAGACAAGAGACCAGGATAAGAAAGCAATGTAGGTGTATGTATTGCGCCCACCGGTCCACCCCATGTGTGCGTGCATGCATGCTCGTTCCTTGTTTGCTACGTGATATTTCCAAAGAGCTTAGTGCTAGCTAGTTAGCTAGCTCTTACCGATCGACCGACCCGTCACTTTTACATGCCAGTTACTGTTTAATTCCGTCTGAGAACTCAAGAAATGATGGAGACTTTACAATCTCCTAGTTAACCAAATTCTATATACACTGCCGTTTCCTGCTTAATTGTGTGAGTAAAATGTCCAGGCTGGGCTGGCAATCGTAGCTGAGGCAGCTTCACATGGCCTAATTAATCGGCCTTGATGAAAACGCAACGTGCAATTTCCAGGGAGAAAACAGGCAAACCCGATTGGAAATGTTCGAAAGTAGTCCCTGCTATTGACGTCTCTTAGATCTGAGACGCCGGCCTCCTTTTCTCAATTAAATACGCGACTGCGACGGGACTCACACCGATAATAACAGATTAATCCACGTTCTAAACGGCTTTAATTACAGGCACTACAATAATCCAGCTGCGCCCTGTCACGTACTACATCGATCTGCCGTGCCAGGTGCCGCATGTCCGGTGTGCATTGCTATCACACGGATCAGTCCAATAATGAAAAACCAAGCTAGCTAGTGACTTGTTCTACTCGAAAGAAAGCTGGAGCTGAAAGCGTCGTGCCACGAAAGGAGAGCAAAACAGTTGCTAACCTCAAGAGAAAGTAATCTGTCGTAGTAGCGGTGACCCGCGCGCGCGCGTTCGTTCGTTTCGTTCCCGTCACACCGATCGATCGAGGTGGTGCAATCTCGGCTTGTGTGTGTCCTGCCGCATCTTTCGTTGTATCGCGAGTTCCACTTATCATCACGTTCCCCTGTTTTTTTTTGGGAATAGTGTATCTACTATGCTAGGTACGGAGAAAAATAAGGGTGCCATCGTTGTTAAAACCCTCGGCGAACATAGTCCCCGGATCTTTAGTCTCTTGATGAAGAACATAATCCTCGGCGAAGAGACACCGTCCTACACAGAACGACCACACGGATGCAGGTTAAAACCCTCCTAGGCAACGACGACGGAGGATGGCATCGTCGCTCTAACACCGTCTATGATGTGAAGGGCTCATCGGCAACATATGGAAAGTCCGCTTTCCATGTGGTGCTGGTCACCAACAAGCATAAATGATAGACCGTTAGCTAGCGATGTGCCGCAACTTACATAACGGCATGTCTGTTTCAACATGAGAGTTTCTTCGTGTGTATTGATATCATGTTATACACAATTATTTCATGTTGTGTGCCTCGCGTAATATTTTCATCAAAAAATTCACATAATATTTGAAACATACAATAACAGCAAAGATACAAAACTAATTCAACACATTCATATCATGTAGAAAATACAATTCATATCTTCACAGTGACATACAAGACCACTGGCACATCCAGGATCCAGTCAAACCTGGCCCAACTTTGTATCAAGTGTTGTAGTTAAGCTAAATCATGAGAAAATTATGTATTTGTACCAGGGGTGGCAGGGGTATGCACCCGTATTCACGTGAATACCAAAGATTTGGTGTAACTTTTTTATATATGTATTATTCAGGTAGTCAGCCCAACCCACTAGATCAGGAGAGCCCGCGGGGCACTACCGCACAAGCCACAAGGAGTCTGGTACGAACACGATCATGAATTCATGATTGCTTTCTCCTATCGCTCGCACTCTCTTGACCCTAGCATTTGCGACGGCTTGAGAAGCCCAAGTTGGTATTGATTCTTCCAGTAGCTACCGCTAATGTTAAAAGGGTATTCTCCTCAATGAACAATCTGAACAATAAGATAAGGAGAAAAATGGATGGTGAATACTTTAACAATTGTTTGGTTACATTTTTTGAAATAGAATTCTTTAAACAAGTAAAGGATGGGGGTGTCATCAGTCTCTTCCAACAACGTGACCGCATAGTCATATTATAATGTAAGATGAGGATATAATCAAGGATTCAATCAAGAGGTAATGTCTCAATGCTGAGTTGTTATTGAACTATTGTAGTTTCAGTACTTAGTAGTTATTATGGAATTATTGTCTTATCTCATGGATTTTCACTTGATTAAAAATTTGTTATTGTCGTATACTGTTTTGTGTTGCTGCTATCAACCTTTAAGGTTCATATATAGCATTGGGAAAAAACTTACAATGAATACGTAGCCCCCATTTCCTGGCACCGCCACTGATTTGTACTAATATATAGGTGGAAAACAATTCTACACCCCGGGTCATGGCCCGGGTTGCCTAGGTTATAGATCCACCACTGTAACAATATCCTAGTTTACCATTCTCTGAGAGATAGTTCTGAGAATCTGAGTTACAAATTTGGAAATGTTGATTTTCATGCACACGTCGATGTGATCCTAAAGTTGTTGAGATGCTAACTATTCTATCAACACCTAACTCTACACAAAAATTTCCCTAAAAATGTAGGAATATAAACACAAAAGAGTAAAATTTAATAAATATGTTTTCAAATGATTATACTCAATACTTCCCTAGAAGATAGTGTACCTGATACCCACGTCAGAACATGTGAGAATAGAAGATGCCTCTCTCCTGCATACTCCTTCATTTGGAAAGTTTTGGAGGAAAGAATACTTTCACATGAAAGTGATTTATTCAAAAGATAAACTCGTGTGTATAGTTTAACCAAAATATGATCTTGTTTGCCATGGACTTAACCTACCATCGCAAAACATAACAAGGATAAGTATATTAACTTCCAAAGTTGAATTCAGATGTATGATTTAATAAATAGTGTGAATACTACTAGATAAAGCTCAAGTTCATAAGAATTTTATCAAGACTGCCCTCTCATGGACTAGCTTTGAATCTTGAAGTTCTCCTTTTTATTATGTTGCAATACAAAAAATGTTTCTATTGTATTGAAACACAATGCATGAAAAAGTTCAAGAACAAAAGTTAGCCACAAAACGACCCCTTGAAATTTTCTATTTGGTTACATAACTTAATGCATAGAATAAATCATCTATAATCATCTCACGAGCTAGCATCATATATGAAAGTGTGCCCATTTATTGCAACAAATAAGTGAGGAACATTGGGACCAAAAGTCGGCCCATGAAGAAGGTTATGCATGACCACATGGAATTTGAGCATGCTGGCATGACCCTATCTTGCGTCTGATATAACCCTACTTCGAACAAGATTTTGGATTGACTCATCGAACTTAATGGCACTAGAATCATAGACCCTATACAGTAAACCCTAATACCATATTAGCATTAGTGTTTTAATCATCAGAAGTGGAAAATAGACTAAGAGCAATATTGTGTTAACTATACAAATAATAGTTGCATGTTAACCATACTAAGAAAGTGGCATGTTAACTATACTAAACAAGTGGCATGTTAACTATATTAACTAGTAAATACCCCGCGCGTTGCTGCCGGATTTCGTAGAGAACACATTGTTGTGTATGAAGGACTATAAGATTGTAAGTCCCACAAAGCAGAATTGTGTAACAAACTTTTCTAGGTGTCCAATTTTTTGGTATTAGCGTTGGGACATTCGACCAGTGTCCAACTTTTTGGTATTAGCGTTGGGAGAACCGATTATAAAACATATGTGAAGAATATACTATTTCTCACTACTATACAACTCTAATGATCATGTTTACAACACCGAAAAAAGAAAACAAAACAATTACAAACAAAAAGCCTTCCATCAATAATCGCACTCTGGTCCCTCGTTGGTCAAGTTAATTTACATTGTATAGATGCTAAAAAACATATTGATATCTATACACCAGAAAGAACAGTTGTTGCAAAATTGACGGTAGTAGTTACTATTATTATTATACAATGAAAGCATGGAATGATTCGTGGCAATCAGAACCTCTCGAAGATGGTTTGGTCAGTCTAGCTTCTACTTGAAATCCTGGTGGGTGTTGTGTTATTGTACTGCCCCAGTAGTGGCATATATTTTTTACATCGTAATAGAGGCGTACATATATGTTGAGGCATGCCCACGACAGAATACACCAAGTAGATGAATGAATGATTAGCATACGTGACTCCTAGGAGTTTGTTGTTCTTATCACTCGCACAAACCTGTAGGAAAGAGCAGTGTGAAGCAATGAAAAAAAATTATGTTGCTCAGTTGATACAAAATCTTTAGAAAACCCAAGCATGAATTGTATAATAACACATCCAATGAAAAATTAACAAATCATTTGGAGCTCCCAGCCGGAAAGCATCTAACTGAAGCTCCTTAATGGGATGCCAAATTTCTGAAACCCCAAACTGTATTAAAAATAACAACAACCTTCTGGTACTCTCTGATACAGGGTGTGATATATCTCGTGGCAATAAAAACATAAGCACAATGATTCGTACAAAGCAAGAGCAACTTGAAATTTTATGTCCACATTAAATTGTACATGTCCATATGAATAGTATAAGCATTCATGACTTCCTTCTCTTAGAAAACTCACGACTGAATAGACATGGATATAGTGGGAGGAAAAATATAATTGACAATGGATGCTTAAAACCGAATAGTAGCACATTGCTTCTGCAATATTCTGCTAAATGTGGAAGATGCATATTAGTCCTCTCTCACAATAATGGTGAGCAGCGAGAGGTGTGGGGGCATGCATACCAATTCCTAGTGAGCAGGTACCTGCGGACAATGCCACCAAAAATTGTAGTATGAATGAAAGAGTACAACGAACTGGCTCAGTGAACTGCTAACCCCAATTTGCAACAACAAAAAACTTCTAATCCCAGATCTGTACAAAGAAAATAGTGACGCCAAATATACATGGATGAATCAGGATATGGGACATGGATAGGGAGGTCTGGTAAGAAGAATTGCCTCGTGAGGCAGGACTATGTTCTCATAGTACATCGTCATGGGACCTGGTCGTTGTTGGATGACCGTTCAATCAGAATTCATAAACCAAGGACACCATGGGTGGTATTGATTTGTGCGCTGCAGAGAATCAGATGTGCATGCGACAGAAGATTGTGGGGATCCAATGGAGACGGCAAAGTGACCATGCCAATACTGCCGGATGGGTTTTATGGATGGTGTTTGGCGGGGAGGCGAGAAGGTGTGCGTTACTGCTAGACAGAGTGGAGTGGAGGTTACCAAGATTTAATGGCCCAAGTTATTTTGGGGGTATCACTGTAAGACGAAGTGAATTTGTTTTGTTAATAATCGAGGACAGACCACTCGTGGAAGGGATAAACGTGGATAACAGGATGATGTGGACCAATAAGAAGCCTGATGATGTGGAAGGCTTGCATGTTGAGAGAAATCCTTTAGTGGGGGACTCCTATTTAGATATAGAAGATATCATTGGCATGTTAATTATGATATTAATATTGGCACGGTAAATATACTAAAACAATTGCATATTAATTATAATAATAATAGTGTCATGTTAACTAGAAAAACCAGTGGCATGTTAAGCCCTTCCACAGAGAGTGTTGAAAGTTAATTATGCTATTAATATTGGCATGTTAAATATACTAAAACAATTGCATGTTAATTATACTAATAATAGCATCATGTTAACTAGAATAAACGAGTGGCATGTTAACTATATTAGTAACATTGGCATGTTAAATGTACTAAATACAAGGCCATGATAACTATCAAAAAAACAATGACATGTTCACTATATGGAAAACAATGTTATGTTAATGATACAAAAATAACTAAAATGTTAACTATAAAAAAACCAAAGTAGCATGTTAACTATATTTGTTAAGTGTTGTTTTGGTGTGGCGAATTGGGGATGGGAGTTCAATTAAGGTGATCGATAATTGGATCCCATGCCAAGGTGCCCAATGCCCAGTGTGGCGGAAGCGGGATGATTGTCCTGGGATGTGTGTGAATTTATCAGCACTGATGGGGTTGCATGGAAAGAAGCTAAGGTATGTGACCATTTTATGACAGTTGATGTTGAAGACATTTTGCGCACCCCAATTGGACGCCAGGGTACTCCTAATTTCCAATCATGGAATTACACTAAGACGAACGGCGTGTTCTATGTCAAGTTTGTGTACCATCTGGCTATGCATAGGAAAAGAACATGTCAAGGTATGGAGTCCACGAGATTTTGTAGTGAACATAAAGGGTGGTTGGCTTTTTGGATTGCTCAAGTCCTTGAAAAATGGAAGTTCATGTATGGCGCTTAGTGGAGAGCAGTCTAGCGGTTGGATCTGAACTCAGTCATCGAAAGATAAAAGACATTATCTTCTGTCTAGCGTGCGCCAGAACGGAGAGTTTAGTTTATCATTTATGGATGTGTCCCTACTCGGCACCGACATGGACTTATCTTACAAAGCACACATGAGAAGTTTTTGAGGTGCCGTCGAAGAGGTTGACATGTCATACAGATCTCAAAGTTTGGTTGTGTGAATGGATTATAAAATGTTGTTCAAGTGATCATGTATCGTTAATGTTTATGATGATGTATAACTGAAAGATCGGTATAAGCGACTATAGGGGATGAATAGGCTCTACTCAATTTTTAACTTCTTTTTAAATTAAGGCTTGCCACAGAGTAAGTTCTATAGATATGTAACTAGGGGTGTGTTCGGTTCCAAAACCATAGGGGACGGAACGGAATGGTTCCGTTCCGACGTCATGGAACGGTAAAACCCCATGTTCGGTTCGTAGACAATCGAGGAACGGAATGGTTCCGGTTTTTTGTTCGGTTGGTGGAATCAAAGAATAGAATGTTGCTAAATATTCTGTTGATTTGAGACTAAACTTAATCCTCTTACTAAATAATAAATTAATAGTTGCAAAGAATCTTGCAAAATCGGAATGGATTGAAGGTAAAATCGGAGACCAATTAGAGTGGATAGAGGTAAAAATCGGAGGTCAAATCGGAGCCAAAATCATTGCTTGTTGGACGCGCGTAATCGAATTCCTCAGCCGCGCTGTTTGACGCCCTGGCCGTGACTTGCGTTGCGTGGTTGGCTGTTGCACAGGCCGCTGCGCCGTTGGCGCGCCGCCGCATGCTTGCTTTGGCTGCAGCGCCACCTGCCACCATTGTGCTGAGATGAGAGAGAGAGAGAGAGGCTAATTGCGCGAATTAGCGAGCCATTCCGCGCGATCCGACCGGTTCGGTCGCATGACCTGGTTCAGCATATTATAGTAATATTTCGTTCCGCGGGACTACCTCGTTCTGTTCCTTTTCTCCAACCGAACACATGAATAGATGCTAGGCGCGGAACGGACCGATTTTGTTCCACCAAATTCCAGAACCGAACACACCATAGGTTAGAGAACCCATATGGCAAGCAAGCATGCAACAACAATAATAGAGAGTAAAGGATAGAAATAACCTAGAATAGACATAGGACGTTTTCCCCAAGTTCCTTTCTTTTAAGGGGAAGTGTTAGAAATAATGGGCTAAATCATTAGACCCATGTGTGATTTCAGATTTTCCCTAAATCTCAAAGCCCATGTATGTGGAAGCCCATATGTGATTTGGCCCAAGTTGATGGCAGCTCACATGTGTGTGGCAAGAGCAGTGGATGCTAAAGTTTAGTCTCACATGGGAAGTTGAAGGAGAGTTACACCACCTTATAAGGTAGAGTGTTGCACCACTTTGTAAGTGAGTCACAATAATAGAGTTACACGTACGCTCCTCCGATGACGACACCGCCGCTCTCATGCACGCATGCTCGCCTCGTCACGTCACGACGCACGCGTGCCGCGGGTTACGGGAATCTCGCTGAACCGAGCTTTATTTTGATGCTCAGAAAAATGTGTGCGGTTAGACAGACGTGTCAACAGTTAGTGGATTTGGGTCACTCCCGGATCGTGGGCTATCTGTAACTGACCCGAACATGCACGACGTGGGCTTGGTCCACTTCGTGTCCTGTACGGGATTTCCGAGCTGCTCTATATAAACGCCTATGCGGCTTCCACAACGTATGACACCAAACCAATCTAGGGTTTTGCCATCCTCTCTTCTTGCGCCACCACCGTAATCTACTCCACCCCGCTTGCTGGCGTGCACCATCGGTCGGAAGAGTAGGTCTCCGGAACTACTCGCCTTTGTGATCTTGTACAGGAGAGGGAGAATAAGGTTTTTGGTAAGCGCTCCGCGCGACTGCTCAAGTCCGTCATCACGACGCGTTTTTCCGGTCGTCGAGCCGGACCTACTGCACGTCGACTTCTTCGACAGGCTAATACACCAACGGCGACTACATCGACAACCGATCAGTACGTACACCATCATCAAATATGTTGTTTTACTATGGCTGTTAGTGCGTAAACTCTGCTACTGTTCATGTTGATCAATACATCTAGTATGTTAGAGGTTCCACGTGATTGTAGCTGTTGCTGTCATGATTTATATTATGGAATTAATTATGAAAATTATGCCTAATAATCCAACAATTGAAAAACCTTATTATAGGCAATTTCCTGAATTAAACATGAGACAGTTGGCCGATGCTATGAAGCCAGAAAAGTTTACCGGTGTTCATTTTAAGAGGTGGCAGTATAAGACCACTATGTGGCTGCAAGCTCTAAAAGTATTCGAGGCTAGTGAGGGTTTACCTGAAGGAACTATATCTGCCGAGGTTCAGAACAAGTTTAAGGAAACCAATCTTGCCTTTGTGGGATGCATTCTGAGTGTTCTTGACAACAAGCTGTTTGATGTAGTTGAGCAAGCTCATGAGATACAGTGCTTTGTCAAGGAGCTTGAAATCCTCAAGTGTATCTTACCCGACAAGTTTGTGGCTGGGTGCATTATTGCAAAGTTGCCTTCTTCGTGGAGGAACTTCACCACAACTCTCAAACACAAGAGATAGGAGATATCGGTTGAAAACCTGATAGCGTCTCTTGATGTTGAGGATAAGGCTCGGGCTAAGGACACTGCTGAGAGAGGAGGCGAGGGTTAGTCTAGCACCTACATGGAGCCGAAGAAGACCTCCGGGAAGAACAAAAGGAACTATAAGCCCTCGTTCAACAAGCCTGAAAAGACTACAACCTTCAAGAAGAAGAAGAAGCCGAACAAGGCTGAGCTATGTTGTTATTCATGTGGAGAGCTCGGCCACTTTTCTAAGGACTGCCCAGAATGTGCAGATCGCAGAGGGAAAGGTGGGAATACTGTCAACGTCGTGACCGCTAGCAACACTGATGGGTACGATAATTTATTTACTGCTCTTTCAGTATTTCAATCATCATGTTGGTGGATTGATACGGGTGCTAATGTTCATGTGTGTGCTGACATCTCTATGTTCACTTCTTATCAGGTCACTCGGGATTCATCCGTCCTAATGGGGAATAGATCACATGCTTCTGTTCGTGGTGTTGGCATGGTGGATCTGAAGTTTACTTCCGGAAAGATCGTGCAGCTGAGAAACGTGCAACATGTCCCTACTATGAATAAGAATCTCGTTAGTGTCTCCCTTCTATGAAGAGATGGGTTTAAGGTTGTGTTAGAGTCCAATAAAGTCGTCTTTTCGAAACATGGACAATTTATTGGTAAAGTTTATGAGTTCGGAGGCTTGTTCCGGTTTTCAGTTTTCACTTTTAGAGTTTTGTAATAAATCCGTGAATCATATTTGTGGTGGTGTTAATGATGATACCAGTGTTTGGCATTCTCGTTTATGTCACATTAATTTTGGTTTGATGTCTCGGATGTCCAATATGAGTTTAATTCTGAATTTCACTATTACCAAAGGTTCTAAGTGCCATAGTTGTGCGCAATCAAAGCAACCTCGAAAGCCTCACAAGGCTACCGAGGAGAAAAACTTGGCACCTCTAGAACTCATACATTCTGATCTATGCGAGATGAATGGTGTGTTGACAAAAGGTGGAAAGAGATATTTCATGGCGTTGATAGATGATGCTACTAAATTCTGCTATGTTTATTTGTTGCAAACTAAAGATGAGGCTTTAGACTACTTTAAAATTTATAAGGCTGAAGTTGAAAATCAACTAGAGAGAAAGATCAAGCGTCTTAGGTCGGATCGTGGTGGTGAGTATTTTCCCAAAATATTTGATGAATTCTGTGAGGAACATAGAATTATTCATGAGAGGACGCCTCCCTACTCGCCCCAATCGAACGGGGTTGCCGAGAGGAAAAACCACACACTAACTAACTTGGTGAATTCCATGTTAGCCACTGCTGGTTTATCAAAGGCATGGTGGGGGAGGATTTGTTGACTTCATGTCATGTCCTGAATAGAGTTCCTAACAAGAATAAAGAAAAGACCCCTTATGAGGAGTGCGCTGGGAGAAAACCATCACTTTCATATATGCGCACTTGGGGGTGTTTCGCAAAGGTCAACATACCGATTCCCAAGAAACGCAAGCTCGGACCTAAGACAATGGATTGTATCTTTCTAGGATATGCTCCACGGAGTGTAGGCTATAAATTTTTAGTGGTTAAATATGAGGTACCTGATATGTATGTTGATACTATAATGGAATCTCGTGATACAACATTCTTTGAGAATATTTTTCCTATGAAAGATATGCATAGTATTGGTAGAATTTCTTCTGAAATACTTCCTGAATCTAGTGCATCTATTGAGAATTCTAAACAACCACATGAGGAAGTCCTTGAGAAGGATGACGATGAACCTCTCACGAGGAGTAAGAGACAGAGGATTGCAAAATCCTTTGGTAATGATTTCACCGTGTACCTTGTGGACGATACTCCCAGATCCATTGCAGAGGCATATGCATCTCCTGATGCAGATGATTGGAAAGAAGCTATCCAAAATGAGATGGACTCGATTCTTTCTAATGGAACTTGGGATTTATCAGAACGACCCTATGGTTCAAACCTGTGGGATGTAAGTGGGTGTTCAAGAAGAAGCTAAGGCCTGATGGTACTATTGAGAAGTACAAGGCGTGGCTTGTAGCTAAGGGATACACATAGGAAGAAGGCGAAGATTACTTTGACACCTATTCACCTGTCGCTAGACTGACCACCATTCGAGTACTACTATTCCTGGCTGCCTATTATGGTCTTCTCGTTCATCAAATGGACGTGAAGACGTCTTTCCTTAATGGTGAGTTGGAAGAGGAGATATATATGGATCAGCCGGATGGGTTTGTGGTAAAAGGTGAAGAGATAAAGGTGTGTAATTTATTAAAATCTTTATATGGCCTGAAACAAGAACCTAAGCAATGGCATGAGAAGTTTGATAGAACTCTACTTTCTGCTGGCTTTGTCATTAATGAGGTTGATAGGTGTCTTTACTATCGCCATGGTGGGGGCGATAGTGTTATATTATGTTTGTACGTGGATGACATTCTGATCTTTGGTACAAAGATGAAAGTGATAAATGAAGTCAAGTCTTTTCTGTCAAAGAGTTTTGATATGAAAGATCTGGAAGAGGCTGATTTGATTCTGAACATCAAGCTTATTAAGAACGAGAATGGGATTACTTTAACGCAATCTCATTATGTTGAGAAGGTCTTGAGCCGATTTGGCTTTATTGATGGTAGGACTTCTCCAACACCTTATGATCCCAGTTTGACATTATGAAAAAAATAAGAAGGAACCAACAAATCAGCTGAAATATTCATAAGTTATTGGTTCTCTCATGTACTTAGCAAGCGCTACAAGACCTGATATCTCTTTTGCTGTGAGCATCTTGAGTAGGTTCATGTCTAACCCAGATATTGATCATTGGCATGCACTTGAAAGGGTCATGCGCTATCTATGTGGTAGAATGAGCTATGAGATTCACTATTCAGGGTACCCTGCTGTGCTTGAAGGATATAGTGATTCGAACTGGATCTCTGATGTTGATGTACTCTACGCCACGAGCGGGTATGTGTTTACCCTTGCAGGTGGTGCAGTTTCATGGAGATCCCGTAGGCAGACCATATTGACGAGGTCAACTATGGAAGCAGAGCTTACTGCTTTAGACACAGCCACTGTTGAGTCAGAATGGCTGTGTGAGCTCTTGATGGACTTGCCTGTGGTTAAGAAACCTGTGCCGGCAATCCTTTTGAATTATGACAACCAAACTGTTATTGTCAAAGTGAACAATTCTAAGTATAACGCGAAGTCATGAAGACACGTTAAGAGACGTTTGAAGTCTGTCAGGAAATTGAGAAACTCCGGAGTAATAACTGTTATGTATATTCAAACAGACAAAAACCTGGCAGATCCCTTTACAAAGGGACTATCACGAAATATGATAGAGAGTGCATCGAGGGAGCTAGTGTTGAAACCCATGGATATCACACCTAGTGGTAACCCAACCTATGTGATCGGAGATCCAGGAAGAACAAGCTAGTGGTTTGACCGAGGAGAGTATTTTGTAACCCTCTCTATGTGAAGATGCATAAATCTCATAATCTGTAAGGCAGGTTGGCAACATGCCTTAATGTGTTTATGTTGGCTTTAACTAGCAAAGATGCTGTCCTACAGGGTATTGTTGAAAGAACACACCTATATGGGCTCGACTGTAAATGTCGCGGCCTATGAGACTTGGGTGATCTCTAGTAAACTTATGAAGAGACCAGAGAATATGACGCATTTGCTCCAACCCGCGGGGTAGGCTACTGGCAGCCATGTACTAGTTATGATTTTGAGTGAAATCTATTGGCACCAAACTTGCAATTCAAGGTTCGTCCATTGTTCAAGTTGTTGACAGACGTAGTTTAAGATTCTAGGCGGAAGTTTAACTTAACAGTCTCTGCTGAAACACTGGTATATAAACAAGTAGCAAGGATTTACAAATCTTCAAATAGGCATTTGAGATCTGGTGGGGGATTGTTAGAAATAATGGGCTAAATCATTAGACCCATGTGTGATTTCGGCTTTTTCCTAAATCTCAAAGCCCATGTATGTGGAAGACCATATGTGATTTGACCCAAGTTGGTGGCAGCTCACATGTGTGTGGAAAGACAGTGGGAGCTAAAGTTTAGTCTCACATGGGAAGTTGAAGGAGAGTTGCACCACCTTATAAGGTGGAGTGTTGCACCACTTTGTAAGTGAGTCACAATAAGAGAGCTACACGCGCGCTCCTCCTCCGACGCCGCCGCTCTCACGCACGCATGCTCACCTCGTCACGTCACGACACGCGCGCGCCGCGGGTTGCGGGAATCTCGTCAAACCGAACTTTATTTTGCTGCTCAGGAAAACGTGTGTGGTTAGACAGACGGGTCAACAGTAGTGGATTCGGGTCGCTTCCGGATCATGGGCTATCTGTAACCGACCCAAACGTGTGCGACGTGGGATTGATCCACTTCGTGTCCTGTACGGGATTTCCGAGCTGCTCTATATAAACACCTATGCAGATTCCACAATGTATGACACCAAGCCAATCTAGGGTTTTGTCATCCTCTCTGTTTGCGCCACTACCATAGTCTACTCCATCCCGCTTGCCGGCGTGCACCGGCGGTCGGGAGAGCAGGTCTCCGGAACCACTCGCCTTTGTGATCCTGTACGGGAGAGGGCGAATAAAGTTTTTAGGAAGCGCTCCGCGCGACTGCTCAAGTTCATCATCACGACGCGTCTTCTTGGTCGTCGAGCCGGACCTACTGCACGTCGACTTCTTCGACAGGCTACTGCACCAACGACGACTACATCGACAACCGATCAGTACGTACACCGTCAACAGATCTGTTGTTTTACTATGGTTGTTAGTGCGTATACTCTGCTACTATTCATGTAGATTAATACATCTAGTATGTTAGAGGTTCACGTGATTGTAGCTGTTGCTGTCATGATTTATATTCTGGAATTAATCGTGAAAATTATGCCTAATAATCCAACAGGAAGTACATCTCTGATGGAAGCTGGGCGGTACTAAGACCACCAGCGCCGCAGAGTGGTAGCGTGCGAGTGGCGACGAGCCGATGAGTCATTTTCCTTTTGGTTGTAGCCTTTTCAGATGGCCACGATCTGATCGGATCGATCGATCCGAGCAGCGATAGCCATGATTCCACCGCTAGTGATAGCCAGGATTCCTCATGGGGAATTTGAGCGGGTCCAGTTAAGGAATAAGGTCGTGTTCTAATTTTTTTATCAAGTAAATATATGTAGTAGACCTATATAAAATGTTGGGCCCTCCAAATTTTGGGTCCCTATGCGGGCCACACATTTGGCACAATAGTGGGCCCAACCCTGTTCATCAGTTAGGTCCTTGTCCCCGGTGGCTGCCCGGGGTCGATCAGCCGCCGGGGGTGCTGCCGGTATCCCGTGAGGGATCCTTCCTAAGCCCCCGCGCGGGCACCGATCCCCGTTCGTGCACCGTCCAATGAGAGTTTCTTAGCGTTATATTCTAAGCACTTTGGTTATATGGCAGTATAGTTAATAAAGAAAGAGATTAAGATTGTATCTTAGTTAAGAAAAACTTTTTTCACTGAAACCATAGGCAAAACACAATGCTAGGTCAATCACATGTTGCATTGTCCTCTAAATCATTAAATATAGACACGACTTACTAAGAAACAATGCATTGGAACGGTTGTCTCTTAATCATTTTTCTATCATAACTTGCTAAAATACACTCCATTATGAAAGGCATAAATGACGTGTGTATAATATGGAGCGACGCATCTAAATACCAAATATGAAGTGCAAACGCTGGTGGAAGACTTCAAACACATTTGGATCAAACCTTGTCTTACTCTGGGAAGGCCAAACCTTATCTTTAAGTTTATCCACATTTTTATGGATAGAATTAAATTGTTCAAAATGGCCAGGATTAAAAAACATTTAACGTACACACATACTTGCAAAAATGTGGCAATGAAAATGCCTAAAAAGGTAAAAACCATTGGTCTCACTTTCACACACGAAAAAAAAAAGAGCAATGCTACACCTACAGACTACTTGTACAAAATTCACTTACGGACACACAGGGTGCAGGCTAGGAATGAGATCGAATGTGTTCCGTTTTTTCTTCATGATGAATGATGCCCAATTATGTCGCAAAAGGCAGGATTTTGCTATTGAATTGGTAGCGAATCAAACCGTACGAAAAGTTACCATAACCTTTTTTCTTTTTACTTGCAACTCTTATATAATGGTGCCCTGAATTGCAGCGATTCAAACCAGCCCAAGTGTTATCTAGAGTCTAGAGACGAGTAAAATTGTAGGCCCCAGGCCATTTTTTTCGGGTGGGAACACACCAAAAAAAATTGATGGGAATGCACCGAAAGTTACATAAGGGATGTCAGCACAACGGCCCTTATATATACGGTCCGAATCCAACTACTGGTAAGCAAGTAAGCAACTCTGACCTCACCTGATCAAACAGACATTATTAGCATTTAGCACGCACGCACACACTCACCACGTTACAAACTTACAATGTGCCATTGCTCGGAGTCGGAGCAGCAAGCGCAACGCCACCACGTCCACGATGCTCTGCTCCAGCCACCCGTGCTGTATGACCGTCCAAAACAAGGCGGCGGTGGCGGCGGCGCGATCGCGGAGGTGGCCTCCATCGTACGGCTAACCGTGCCTATGGTCGGTGCGGGGCTGCTCATGTACGCGCGCTCCCTCGTGTCCATGATCTTCCTTGGCCGGCTCGGCCGCCTGCCACTTTCCGGCGGCTCTCTCGCTCTCGGCTTCGCCAACATCACCGGCTACTCGGTGCTCTCCGGGCTCGCCGCCGGCATGGATCCGGTGTGCGGGCAGGCGTTCGGGGCCGGCCGCACGTCCGTCCTCACCGCGGCGCTCCGCCGCACCGTCTCGCTGCTCCTGGCCGCCTCCGTCCTCATCAGCCTGCTCTGGGTCGCCATGCACCGTGTCCTCGTCGCCACCGGCCAGGACCCCGACATTGCTGCCGCCGCGTACGAGTTCATCCTTTGCTCGCTCCCGGATCTCCTCGTGCAGTCCTGCCTCCATCCCATCCGCGTGTACCTTCGCGCGCAGTCCATCACGCTCCCGATCACATACGCTGCAGCCGCCGCGCTCCTGCTCCACGTCCCCGTCAACTGCCTCCTCGTCTACGGCCTTCGCCTCGGGATCCGCGGCGTCGCGCTCGGAGCCGTCTGCACCAACCTAAATTTCTTGGCGTTCCTCGTGGCCTACGTCTACTTCTCTGGGATAATGCATGGCAATGACGGCGCCGGCGATGGCAAAGACGGCGCGTGCGCTCCGCCAGCCGCGGAGGCGGAACATGTGCTGGAGTGGGGACGCTTGGTAAGACTGTCCGTGTACAGCTGCATGTCGGTGTGCTTGGAGTGGTGGTGGTACGAGATCATGGTGCTGCTCTGCGGCGTGCTCGCTGACCCCAAGGCGGCGGTGGCGGCTATGGGCATACTGATACAGACCACGTCACTGGTGTACATCTTCCCGCACTCCCTCGGATGCGCCGTGTCCACGCGCGTCGGCCACGAGCTCGGCGCGGGGAGACCGGAGCGAGCGCGCCTCGTGGCACGCGTCGGCCTCGTCTGCGGCGCCGCGCTGGGGCTGGTGGCGTGCGCGTTCGCGGCGTCCGTGAGGGGCGTGTGGGGGCGGATGTTCACCGCCGACGCCGCCATCCTGCAGCTGACGTCCGCGGCGCTGCCCATTCTCGGTGCTGCCGAGCTAGGGAACTGCCCGCAGACGGCGGGCTGTGGCGTGCTCCGCGGCAGCGCGCGTCCGGGGAAGGCCGCAAGGATCAACGTCTCGGCGTTCTACGGCGTCGGCATGCCGGCCGCGCTGGCACTGGCGTTCTGGCCGGCGCGGCTCGACTTCCGGGGCATGTGGGCTGGCATGCTGGCGGCGCAGCTCGTGTGCGCGGCGCTGATGCTGCGGACGGTGCAGCGTACGGACTGGGCAGAGCAGGCCGTTCGCGCGCGCGAGCTGACCGGTGCCCAGGCTAATGGCGACGTCAAAAGCGGCCATGCAGGCGCAGCCGAACTAAAGGCAGGCAACGGCTTGCTCGTGGTGACCGTGCTAAGTTGATCATGGAGTATTCTTGACTTCTAAAGCATATTTTTATTTGTCGTTTTCATCCTTTCTCATTTTTGGTTGTCCATCGGGATTTTTAACAATGGATATTGGAACCATTAATGAGTCTCTTTTCGTATTGGGTAGCCCATTTGAGAATTGCTCGAGATCTTCGGGAGAGCATTCCCTGTCCTTGTAAATTTGTTAGAAACAGTTCCCAAGAATTAAGAAAAGATTTACACATATACATATAACCATATGTGGCCTATTTGAAAAACACAAATGAATGGATGATGTTCTGCAACGATCCATAACTTGTATTGTGCCGAGAAATTCCTCTTGTGGCTTTCAAATCGATCACAATTCACAACTAGTCTTTTTGTTAGCGAAAACTTACAAGGATGAGTTCCTATCCAATACTCCAATAGCTACATGCATGATTTTTCCAGAACATTTCCATACGTTCGAAGAAAAAAAAATAGTTTCCAGAACTTGTGGCATTTCCTGAGGTATTTCTATGTTTTAGTAAACTGTTTAGACAATTGATCATCACGGGACAAACATGGATTACATCTTGAGGCAAGAAAAGTAGCTACGAAGTTGACTGAATGTTAAGATAATTCTAGACAACTTTGGGACAGAAAAAACTTTTCTAATACTGAACTAGATGTTAATTTCATAGTAAGTTGAGATACTGACTGCAATTAGTTGCGCATATATGGGCATCCTGATGTGAGAGACTGAAAAACAGAAGATTGTCCTTCCTTAGTAAAGCTACGATATTTTAAAAAAATAACACAATACTATATCTCCCATTTTACTACTTATATAATGTCTTCCCTTAGTAGTAACACAATTTTCTATAAAACATAATTAATATTCTTAGATTGCTAGGAATTACAAGAAGAAATAATGCATAGATTTTTGCAAAAAAAATAATGCATAGATAATTCATGTTTATTGTTTTCTCTAAATAACGTGAAGGGGTGCGGGAAGATGTGTCTTCCTTTCCATTACGTGCCCTGATTTTTGCAAGTACCACTTGTGTCACTACATAGTCTCTTTGGCCAAGTATGGTATTTTTTTATGGTAATATGTGTCTCATTTATATTATAAATGTCACAGTACAAGTCACGATAGACACCAACCTGCAAAAACTAAAAAAAAACAGTAAAACGCAAGCCTTTGCGCAAAAGACCGCCAGCCAAGAAAGAAAATTATAATTCAGACTGAAAAATCCTTTGAACTTGACGTCAACTCCCGTCACCTGCCTATTGCATCATAACAGCAGCCACCAAAGGAAATAACGAATCACCTCCTCACCCGAGCTCGAAGTGACTCTATAGCAGATATATAGCTTTACAGACCTCTAAGGTGAAACCATTGTCATTGAACGAATCAGACCGGCGCAACATCCTGGACACGCTATCAAACTCCAGATCTAGCACCCCCGCACGACTAAGACGTTGAAGGAGGAAACCATACCTGCCATCCACGAACCATAGAACCAACACGCGATCCACCATCTTCTAGATGTCATCGATGCATATCACAATCTGCATCCGCTCCTTGACTACCTCCCAGGTTCCACGTCGGTGCTGGAGCAAACGCCACGCAGCGGTGGATCCCGGGGACACACATCCACCACAAGGATGTCGCCACCATCGCACCATGCTTGCTTGAATAGACTGTCTTCGAATCCATTGGGGGAGGATCTAAAAAAAACTTATTCAGCGCCGCCATCGTCGCCCCCAAACCAAGACGATGAACATCCTAAAACCTAATCTATTTTGGCTAAAATCTACCCACACGCGTGGATCCGGCGACCCCCTCACCACCGATGACCTAGGTCGCCGGCGGGGGAGCCGCTGGAGGCCGGCGTTAGAAGGCTTGTGCCTTAGGGCAAGATCTTTTTTTCTCCTGACGGCGGCACGTTCTCGTGAGTTGAGTCTCCCAAGTATTGTATTTGTGGGGCCTAACTTTTGTTCGCATGCATGCATGAAGTACAGGTCGTGGTAAAAACTTTGTATTTTGGTTTCTTTACATGACATGGGGGAAACCCTTTCATCTAAAAACAATGAAGTGCAAGTTATGCATAGGATTGCATTGTTACACGTGAATGATTTGGTAGACATCGTCGTTTTCACTGGCATGCAAATAAAAAAAAAATCCTTACTCGCGTAATTCTGATTTGCCGCGTTAAGGGTGTCTTGTGGCATGCATGGTAAATGCCTCATTTGCTAGGCACTTGGTTAGCATTTGTCATAGGTTTCAGTTAATAATTACGGAATTGCTATTTCTCAGTCGTCGCGCTTTCCGTCGTATGATTTGCTTCGCGATTCGGTCTGTTTTTATGGTACTTTGTGGTGTGTGGACTGTATTTTTTACCTTTTTAACGGGAAGCTGAAATAGGCCTGTACGAATTTACTATGCGCTGCCGCTAGCTGTGCACAGAAAACCCCAGGAATGCACTATGTGCCGTTCGTGCTGGATGGGGTTGTCTGTCTATGGATCGACGGCCCGTCTGTTTTTTTACTTTGCTGTTTTATTTCTGTTATTTTGTTTCTGTTGAAACTAGGAGTGCATTTTCTTTTTCTGGATGTTTTTTTTGTTGATGTTTATGATTTTTCAAAAATTCAATTTTCCTTTTTTAAGGTTTTTTGTTCACTTTTTTGGTATGTTTTTGTTTTATGTTGTGAATGAATTATTTCAAAGCCCCTTCAAAAAAAAAATTCTCTTCTATTTTAGTCATGAATGAACTTTTTTGTAATTAGTTTTCTGCTATTTTTTTCTCATGTTCGGTTTTTCTCTGCTTTTCTTTTTTTTGTTTTTTATTGGTATGTTGTTTTTTTCGAAAATCTATTTTTATGTTTTTGAAATTTTATGTTTTGCTTGTAACGAGAACGCCCCGAGCCAGTTGCAATTATGTATCGACTAAGATTTTTGGATTTGAGTTATTTTGTAATTTTGCTTGTAACCAGAACGCCCCGATCCCGTCACAAGTATGTTGTGACTAGGATTTTTGGATTTGAGTCATTTGCATCTTGCTTGTAAGCGAGGACGCGCCAAGCCGGTCGCACGTATGTTTGCAACTGAACCATAACCCTAGTTGCAATCGTGTTGATACTGTTTTTTAGATTTTGAGTCATTTGCAACTTGTTTTGTAACCGGGAATATATTGAGCCAGTCGCAAGCATGGTGTGACTGAAACCTAAGTTGCAACTATGTCGCGACTAAATATACTTGGATTTGAATCATTTTGTAATTTTCTTTGTAATGGGGAATGTAGCGAGCTAGTTGCAAGTATGTTGTGACTAACCCATAAACCCTTGTAACTTGGGGGGACTTGATTTCCATCAGCGGGCCAGTTGCAACTTGCTGTTAACTGGGGCCCCGTCGGAGGGCCAGTTGCAACTTGGTTGTAACTTAGCTCTGCTGGATCCCAGTTGCAACTTCCTTGTAACTCAGCACCCATCGGTGTGGAGGGGGTGCAGTTGCAATTTACTTGTAACCGGGTCCCAGTTGCAACTTGCTTATAACTAGGGCCCCACCAAGGGGGACAGTTGCAACTTGATTGCAACCGGGTGGGAGGGGGACCTCATCGCGGGGAGTCATTTTTGCAACTTGCTTTTGTAACTGAGAATGTTTTGAGCCAGTCGGAAGCATGGTGTGACTAAAACCCTAGTTGCATTCATATCGCGACTCGATATACTTTTGGATTTGAGTCATTTGCAACTTGTTTTGTAACCGGGAACGTATTGAGCCAGTCGCAAGCATGGTGTGACTGAAACCCTAGTTGCAACTGTGTCGCGACTACATATACTTGGATTTGAATTATTTTGTAATTTACTTTGTAACCGAAAATGTACCGAGCTAGTCGCAAGTATGTTGTGACTAACCCCTAAACCCTTGTAACTTGGGGGGAATTGATTTCCATCGGCGGGCCAGTTGCAACTTGCTTGTAACTGGGGCCCCGCCGGAGGGATAGTTGCAACTTGGTTGTAACTGAGCTCTGCTGGGTCCTAGTTGCAACTTACTTGTAACTGAGCACCCATCAGTGTGGAGGGGGTGCGGTTGCAACTTACTTGTAACTGAGCTCTGACGAGTCCCAGTTGCAACTTGCTTATAATTGACAACGACGTCAACGACTGAGAAATAGCGCCTGGAACTTGCTTATAATTGAAAATGACGTCAGCGACTGAGAAATAGCGCCTAAAACTTGCTTATAATTAACAATGACGTAGCGACTGAGAAATAACTATTTCTCAGGCGCCTGAGACGTAGACACTCCCTAATAATTATGTAATTATATACTAACGGCCAAAGTTTTATAGAGTAAGGGCTGTCGTGGAGCTGGTAGGATAGCGAGCAAGAACCCATATACACTAGCATATTTTTTTTAGAAAAGAGTATATATTAATATTACATGGATACCAATTACACACAGCCTCTACAACCACACATGCCCTAGCGGCCCTACGGATGCACACATGCCAAAAAAAAGAATTGCAAAAAAGAAAAGTCATGCTATAGAGAACTAATCCTCAAAGCAACGACACTGACACCTTCAGAACAACACCAGTAGTCCTTCACTCCAATAACAACGTCTTTAAGAAACAAATAGTGTCCAAGCGTCGTTGTTGTCCAATCAAAGATCATAGGTTTTTACCCTGGAGAAAGTCCTTGCTCACAATACAATGCCTTCAACAAGGTCATTGCCAGGCACAACTAGTTAAGGCCAGAACTTGGATTTTCATTTTCACCCTGCAAGGTAAGACTGGGAACTCCCCCTGTGTTGTCTTACCGCACCAATAGTCGCCGCAACCAGTCCCAGATCACGCAGCCAGTTCTCCGTCATCACAAAAACTAAAATCACCATCGCTGCCCTCATATTTCCGCTTTCCTGACATTCTCCGCATCTGAATTCACCATGGCTCTAAGAATGGCACTTGGTGGGAACAAACAACAGAGCTTCGCAACGCTCCCGCTGAAACCAAACGGTCAGAAAAACAAGGTGCATACGACCGAATACCTTCCAATCCAGCAATCTTCAGGCATGATACACCCATGAGAGTTCTAAAAGTCATTTTAATGTAATCTTATTTTACATTAACACATGTTTGATTATCGATATACCTACATACGGGTTCAGGATGTCCGCTTCGCAGCCCTAGGAGCAGCCAGTTGGTTCTATTTTTCTCCTTGCTTAAATGCGAGATCACCTGTTTGTACTCCTTTTCAATCGTCTATGCAACGATGGAGTTGGGTGATGTTTGTGTGTACTAGTGTTATTGAGTGCTATTTAACACACTAGATGGCAAAATAATGAAGGTCTATTACTATTCCTAAATTCATAAAACCAAGACACGTATGACTTGGTAAGACTTCAAATTCTGTATATTGGCTTTGGTTTTCAATTGATGATGTTTGCGTGTACCAAGATACATATATGAGATTTCTCTCAAATGAGAAACCCTAGTTGTTATTCTGTATTTCCATGTTAAGAAATGAATATGGAAATCCTTTAGTGAAGTATCTAAATAAAAGAGCATGCGAGACTAAAGAATCTATGGAAATTCTCTAGAGTTCAAAATATTCATTTTTAACCGATTTCCATTTTGAAAGTTTCAAATATATTTTTCTATATCAAATTATTTCCTTCTCGAAAAGTATTTATTAATCAAAATAAAGAAATTAAAACCTTTATAAATCATGAGGACCAAGTGTCAAAATCCAAAGAAATGTTGTAGTTCAAAATGTTTATTTTGAATAAATTTCTTAAAAGGGATTAAGAGATATTTTCCTTTCATACAAAAACATTCATGCATGAAGAATAACTCTATTCGAAAGTATACAACCATGAACATAAGATGATCTTAGAATATTCCCTTAGAAATTCTAGAAATAAAACCCACTAAAACAAATTTGTAGTTGTCAGTGATGGGTGAATTTAGGAATTGATGAACGATAGTTTCTACGATCCATCTGCAGTCTCATTTCCGACGAACGAAAGAGAGTATACTTGTTTGACATATGGCATGGTTAGCAGGTTTGGATATCAATGATGAAGACACGTAAATGGTGGATGAAATATCTCAGACTTTATTCATAAGGTGATCAAGAGATTATACAATGTGTCTACAAGATGATCTTTGTGGGTTTATAATGATACCTGATGTGAGATAAATCTAGAGCCATGACTAACACTAATGGCAAAGACTTGGTGATTATGGCGTGTCCTTCACGTGAATGTCTTCGGATACTTATAGGCGTCGATGGTGCGAGTCCTTCTTAGTCACGTCAGGTATTCATGTTGTCTTGGACGTAATCGTGATCCTTGATCTCCCTCATACGTCAGCCCCATAATCAGTTGAGAGCTTCTAGATGCAGGCATCCAAGTCCTCAATCGTCAGAGGTTTGTAGGGTTTTGTAGCATGGAAAACAAAAAATTTCTACAGCATACAAACAAACAAGCCAAGATCTATCTACTAGATTGTAGCAACAAGACGATGGAATAACTCACCCTCAAATATTCCAAAGTGTTTAACGAGAGCGGATTCTCGTGGGTGATGTAGTCGTACTCTTCCTGATCTCAAGATCGCGTAGACGATCCTTCCGGCGCTGCGTTCCGGCAGCGCTTCCGCAGTCGGTCACACGTTCGGTACTCGACGAAGACCTTCCTCTCCCTTGTTCTAGCAGGTAGCGGAGGTTGTAGCACTCTCCTCGTGATTCCGGCAGCACAACGGCGTGGTACCGGAAGTAGAGGGGAGATCTCGCAGGGCTTCGCCTTAAGCCGGAGCGAGTATGGTGGACTATGAGAGAACCCTCGGTGTTCTAGGGTTTAGACACACCAAGGAGGGGTGCTAGGGCTGGCGTCTAGGGCTTGGAGGTGCCCAAGTCGGCGGCTAGGGGAGAAACCCTAGGCGGCGGCTATGGTGGGCGGCGGCGGCTAGGGTTTAGGTTTAGAGGTAGGGAACTTGTGTGCTAGGAGGGGCAGCCCTGCCCCTCCCTTTATAGGTGGGAGGCGCCGGCCAAGGGGAGGGAGTCCCTCCCCAACTCGGTTTCCCAAGGGGCGCGTGGAGGAGGAACTCCTCCCCAACTCGGTTTCCACCTCCCTCTCCACTTCCCAAAATAGCCGTTTGACTTTCAAATTGGCGTTTGACTTTTTCAAACTAGGATTTGATTAAACCCTTTATTTTGTTCAGCGATGACACCTAGTACATGACGCAATCATACCAACTTGATATAACACATTCATGTACCCTTCCCCTTCGGAGTGCCGGACATTCCGGAACCTTCTAGAACATTCCCGATGAAAACACCGGAACCATTCTCCAACTCCGAAACATGACTTTCCTTATATGAATCTTATTCTCCAGACCATTCCGGATCTCCTCGTGATATCCCGGATCCCATCAGAGACTCCGAACAACATTCGGTCTCTTTCTCATTATTCCATAACTACTTAAACAACGCCAAATCCTTAAGTGTGTCTCCCTACGATTCGTGAATTATGCGGACATGATCGAGACACTTCTCCGAACAATAACCAATAGAGGAATCTGGAAATTCATATGGCTCCCACATATTTCCACGATTACTTTGCGATCGAATGAACCACTTACATACGATACCAATTTCCCTTTGTCTCACGATAGTTTACTTATCCGAGGTTATGATCGTCGGTATCTCTGCATACCTAGTTCAACCTCGCATCGATAAGTACTCTTTTCTCGTTCCCGTGATATGTGATCCCTTGTGAGCCAGTCACATGCTTGCAAGCTAATTGGATGACATTTCACCGAGAGGGCCCAGAGTATATCTATCCGTCATATGGATGGACAAATCTCACTCTTGATCCATGTGTCTCAACCAATACTTTCCGAACACTCAATGCCACCTTTATAGCCACCCAGTTACGTTGTGGTGTTTGATGTCATCAAAGCATCCATCCGGTAAAGGTGATATGCATGATCTCATGGTCGAAGGAATTAGGTTACTATGTATCAGAAAGCATATAGCAATTAAACTATTAAAATGACATGATATTTATGCTATGTTTATCTATAGGAGTATGTCCACCATATCATTCTCCTAACGATATGATCTTGTTGTTAATAACATCTCAATGTTCATGATAGGGAAACCACAATCATTTATTAACCAACAAGGTAGTACTATAAAGGGGCTTTACTAGGGACTCTATTTTATTTTACAAATCACACAAGTATTAATGTTTCCTTGTTAATACTATTATAGCATGAATGTAAACATTTATCATAAACACAAATATATAATAATAACTACATTTATTATTGCCTCTAGGGCATATCTCCAACAGTCTCCCACTTGCACTAGAGTCATCTAATCTAGATGACATGGTAATATACCGAACACCCATGGCAGTTTGGTGTTGGTCATGTTTTTGCCCTCGGGAGAGGTTTAGTCAACGGATCTGCCACATTCAGATCTGTGTGTACTTTGCAAATCTTTATGTCCCCATCTTGGACATGTTCTCGAATAGCATGGAAACGTAGCTTGATGTGCTTCAGCTTCTTGTGTGACCTTGGTTCTTGCGCATTGGCTATGGCGCCCATGTTATCACAGTAGATAGACATTGGGTCCAGCGCACTAGGAACCACACCCAGCTCTGTAATGAACTCTTTCATCCATATCGCTTCTTGTGAAGCCTCCGAAGCAGCCATGTATTCCGATTCAGTTGAAGATCTCGCCACAACGCTTTGCTTTGCACTCCTCCATTAATCTTTGCACCATTCAAAGTACATACGTATCCAGATTGTGATTTAGAATCATCCGGATCGGTGTTCCAACTAGCATCGGTGTAACCATTAACAACGAGCTTTTCATCACCTCCATAAGAAAGAACCATATCCTTAGTTCTTCTCAAGTACTTAAGGATGTTTTTGACCGCTGTTCAATGATCCACTCCTGGATCACTTTGATATCTGCTAGTTAAACTAACATCATATGCAATGTCGGGTCTAGTACATAGCATGGCATACATTAGAGATCCTATGGCTGAGGCATAGGGAGTCTTACTCATCCTTTATCTATCTTCTACCGTTGTCGGACTTTGAATTTTACTCAAGGTCGTATTGGGCAACATGGGCAAGAACCCTTTCTTGCTATCTTCCATTCCAAACCTCTTTAGAACTTTGTCCAAATATGTACTTTGTGACAATGATATTAGGCGTCTCGATCTATCTCTATAAATCTTTATGCCTAATATGTAAGCTGCGTCGCCAAGATCCTTCATTGAAAAAATATTATTCAAATATTCCTTGACACTATTAAGAAGGTCTACATCATTCCCAATCAACAATATGTCATCTACATATAGTATTAAGAATGCTACAGAGCTCCCACTCACTTTCTTGTAAATACAAGCTTCTCCATAAGTTTGTATAAAACCAAAACTTTTGATCACCTTATCAAAATGTTGATTCCAACTTCGGGATGCTTGCTTCAATCCATAGATGGACTGTTGAAGTTTGCATACCTTGTTAGCATCTTTAGGATCGACAAAACCTTTGGGTTGCATCATATACAACTCTTCATCAATGTCTCCATTGAGGAATGTTGTTTTGACATCCATCTGCCATATCTCATAATCATAATATGCAGCGATTGCTAACATAATCCTCACAAACTTTAGCTTCGCTACTGGTGAGAAAGTCTCATCGTAGTCAACTCCTTGAATTTGTCGAAACCCTTTTGCGACAAGTCGAGCTTTATAGACAGTAACATTACCATCAGCATCTGTTTTCTTCTTGAAAATCCATTTGTTCTCGACAGCCTTCCGGCCATCCGGTAAGTCTACCAAAGTCCATACTTGGTTCTCGTACATGGATCCAATCTCGGATTTCATGGCTTCTTGCCATTTATTGGAATCTGGGCTCATCATCGCTTCCTCATATGTCGCAGGGTCATCGGTGTTGTCCACCAACATGACACTCATAACGGGATCATACGAATCAGGAGTGGTACGAGTTCTCGTTGACCTGCGAGGCTCTGTAGCAACTACAACCGAAGTTCCATGATCATCATCATTAGCTTCCTCTCTTATTGGTGCAGGCACCACAGAAACTTCTTCCGGTGCTGCGCTACTCGCAATTTCGAGAGAAGGTTCGACAACCTCGTCGAGTTCTACTTTCCTTCCAGTCACTTATTTCGAGAGAAATTCCTTCTCTAGAAAGGATCCATTCTTGGCAATGAAGATTTTTCCCTCGGATCTATGATAGAAGGTATACCCAATAGTTTCCTTCGGGTATCCTATGAAGACGCATTTTTCCGCTTTGGGTTCAAGCTTGTCCGGCTGTAACTTCTTTACATAGGCTTCGCAACCCCAAACTTTAAGGAACGACAATTTAGGTTTCTTCCCAAACCATAATTCATACGGTGTCGTTTCAACGGATTTAGATGGTGCCCTATTTAAAGTGAATGCGGTTGTATCTAATGCATAACCCCAAAATGATAGCGGTAAATCTGTAAGTGACATCATATAACGAACCTTATCTAAGAGAGTTCGATTACAACGTTCGGACACACCATTACGCTGTGGTGTTCCCGGCGGTGTCAATTGTGAAAGTATTCCGCATTTCTTCAAATTCTCGCCAAAATCGTAACTTAGATATTCACCTCCAAGATCAGAACGTAGAAATTTAATCTTCTTGTTACGTTGATTCTCTACCTCACTTTGAAATTCCTTAAACTTCTCGAAAGTTTTGGACTTATGTTTCATGAAATAGATATACCCATATCTACTCAAGTCATCCGTGAAGGTAAGAACATAACGATAACCACCGCGCGATGCTACACTCATTGGACCACACACATCGGTATGTATGATTTCCAATAAGTCCGTAGCTCGCTCCATCATACCAGAAAATGGAGTCTTAGTCATTTTACCCATCAGACATGCTTCGCATCTTTCAAGTGATTCGAAATCAAGTGATTCAAGAAGTCCATCGGAATGGAGTTTCTTCATACGCTTCACTCCAATATGACCAAGACGACAGTGCCATATATAGGTCGAGTTATTGCTCGATTTCAAACGCTTAGCCTCAATGTTATTAATATGTGTATTTCCACTATCGAGATTCATTAAGAATAGACCATCTATCAAAGGTGCATGTGCATAAAACATATTACTCATATAAATCGAACAACCATTATTCTCGGACTTAAACAAGTAACCGTCTCGCAATAAACAAGATCCCGATATAATGTTCATGCTTAACGCAGGCACCAAATAACAATTATTTAAGTATAAAACTAATCCCGATGGTAGATGAAGGGTAGCATGCCGACCGCGATCACATCAACCTTTGATCTGCTTTCCCACGCCATCGTCACCTCGTTCTTCGCTAGCTTCCGTTTATTCGCAAAGACTTTTTGAGTTACAAATATGAGCAACCGAACCAAGATCAAATACCTGTGCACTACTACAAGTACTAGTGAGATACACATCAATAACATGTATATCGGATATACCTTTCTTCTTGATGTTGCCGTTCTTCAAATCCGCCAAGTACTTTGGGCAATTCCGCTTCCAGTGACCTTCTCCCTTGCAGTAAAAGCACTCAGTATCAGGCTTAGGTCCAGCCCTGGTCTTCTTCGTCGGCGCGGTAACTTTCTTACCACCCTTCTTGAAGTGTCCCTTTTGCTTAGACTTGCCTTTCTTGAATTTGGTGGTCTTATTGACCATCAACACTTGGTGCTCTTTCTTGATCTCCACTTCTGCAGATTTCAACATAGCAAACAGTTCTGGCAACTGCTTGTTCATGTTTTGCATATTGTAGTTCATCACAAAGTTCTTGTAACTTGGTGGTAGTGATTGGAGGACACGGTAAATCCCCAAAGCATTAGGAATCACTATACACAACCTTTGAAGCTTGCTTGCGTGCCCAGACATCTTAAGCACGTGCTCATTGACGGAGCTGCCCTCTTCCATCTTGTAGTTAAAGAACTTTTCAGAAGCCTCATAGCTCTCAATTGTCGCGTGAGTCTCAAAGATCAATTTGAGATCACGGATAATATCATGTGGGTTTGAATTCTCAAACCTTTTCTGAAGCTCCGATTCTAAACCATACAAGATAGCACACTGAACTGTGGAGTACTGAGTCTTCCGAGCGAGGTAAACATTCTTTACTTCGTCGGCAAAGATCACCGCAAGCGGTCACCAAATGTGCATCCAAAGACATAGGTCAAATTACCAGCTGTGAGGACAATCCTCAAATTGCGGAACCAATCCGCGAAGTTGCTTCCATTGTTTTTCAACCTTTCTTTCTCTAGGAACGTATTAAAATTGATGGTAGGGGCCGCCATTGGTCTACAACATATTTGCAATAGTTTAGACTAAGTTTATGATAAATTGAGTTCTAATTAATAGTTAAATTAATCTAGGTGAACTCCCACTCAAAACAATATCCCTCACACTGTTTTAGTGATCACACGAACCAAATCCACCACATCAACACCGATCATCACGAGAGTTGATATAGTTTCAATGGCGAACAATCGACATGTTCATCATATCTACTATATGATTCATGCTTTACCTTTCGGTGATCCGTGTTCCGAGACCATGTCTGTACATGCTAGGCTCGTCAAGATCAAACCTTAGCTTCCGCATGAGCAAATCTGGCTTGCTCACGTTATATACACTTGCGGAATCTAGCACACCCGATCATCACGTGGTGCTTCGAAACAACAAGCTTTAGCAACGGTGCTAACTAAGGGTGAACACTTTATGACTTGAAATTCATGTGCATGAGGTATCATCTTATAATGCTACCGTCTTTAACTAAGCAATACAAGATGCATAAACGATTAACATCACATGCAATTCATAATATGTGATATGATATGGCCTTTCTTCTTTGTGCTTCCGATCTCCATCTTCAAGCACGAACATGATCTCCATAATCACCGGCATTGCATCAAGGTCAATGACGCTTCTCCATGGTTGTCGTCCACCAGCTTAAACTATTACAACTACTTTGAATAGACATGCGGGTCTTAACAAAATTAAAGACAACCATATGGCTCCTGCCGGTTGCCAACTTACAATAAGGAACATTGCATACATCAAATATAATCACAATCATGGCCATATCACATCACAGCACACCCCTGCAAAACAAAGTTAGACGCCTCTACTTTCTTTGCATGTTTTACGTGGTTTGGGGCTTTCAATAAGTGTCGTTCTAACTTACGAACATGAACCACAACATTGATACTAGTATTGACAATCACCCGTTGTAAATTGAATCTTAACTATGCTGGGAGAAACAGGCACCCGCAAAGCCACTTATGCAATACAAGTTGCATGTCAAGCGTGGAGCAAGTCTCATGAACGATGTCATGTAAGGTTAGCCCGGGCCGCTTCATCCCAACATCCCGCAAGATGCAAAGTACACAAGAAGCAATCGACAATAAAAGCATCAACGCCCACAATGACCATTGTGTTCTACTCGTGCAATAGATCTACATATAGACACGGCTCTGATACCACTGTAGGGTTTCGTAGCATGGAAAACAAAAAATTTATACCGCATACAAACAAACAAGCCAAGATCTATCTACTAGATTGTAGCAACAAGTCGATGGAATAACTCACCCTCAAAGATTCCAAAGTGTTTAACGAGAGAAGATTCTCGTGGGTGATGTAGTCGTACTCTTTCCGGCCTCAAGATCGCGTAGACGATCCTTCCCATTGCGTTAAGCGGCGCCCTCATGATCGGTCACATGTTCGGTACTCGACGAAGGCCTTCCTCTCCCTTGTTCCAGCATGCAGCGGAGGTTGTAGCACTCTCCTCGTGATTCCGACAGCACAACGGCGTGGTACCGGAAGTAGAGGGGAGATCTCGCAGGGCTTCGCCTTAAGCCGGAGCGAGTATGGTGGACTATGAGAGAGCCCTCGGTGTTCTAGGGTTTAGACACACCAAGGAGGGGTTCTAGGGCTGGCGGCTAGGGCTTGGAGGTGCCCAAGTCAGCGGCTAGGGGAGAAACCCTAGGCGGCGGCTATGGTGGGCGGCGGCGGCTAGGGTTTAGGTTTAGAGGTAGGGAACTTGTGTGCCAGGAAGGGCAGCCCTGCCCCTCCCTTTATAGGTGGGAGGCGCCGGCCAAGGGGAGGGAGTCCCTCCCCAACTCGGTTTCCCAAGGGGGCCGGCGGTGGAGGGGAGGAACTCCTCCCCAACTCGGTTTCCACCTTCCTCTCCACTTCCCAAAATAGCCGTTTGACTTTCAAATTGGCGTTTGACTTTTTCAAACTAGGATTTGATTAAACCCTTTATTTTGTTCAGCGATGACACCTAGTACATGATGCAATCATACCAACTTGATATAACACATTCATGTACCCTTCCCTTGAGTCTGGGACATTCCGGAACCTTCTAGAACATTCCCGATGAAAACACCGGAACCATTCTCCAACTCCGAAACAGGACTTTCCTTATATGAATCTTATTCTCCGGACCATTCCGGATCTCCTCGTGATATCCCAGATCCCATCCGAGACTCCGAACAACATTCGGTCTCTTTCTCATTATTCCATAACTACTCAAACAACATCGAATCCTTAAGTGTGTCTCCCTACGGTTCGTGAATTATGCAGACATGATCGAGACACTTCTCCGAACAATAACCAATAGAGGAATCTGGAAATTCATATGGCTCCCACATATTTCTACGATTACTTTGAGATCGAATGAACCACTTACATACGATACCAATTTCCCTTTGTCTCACGATAGTTTACTTATCCTAGGTTATGATCGTCGGTATCTCTGCATACCTAGTTCAACCTTGTTACTGATAAGTACACTTTTCTCGTTCCCGTGATATGTGATCCCTTGTGAGCCAGTCACATGCTTGCAAGCTAATTGGATGACATTTCACCGAGAGGGCCCAGAGTATATCTATCCGTCATATGGATGGACAAATCCCACTCTTGATCCATGTGTCTCAACCAATACTTTCTGAACACTCAATGCCACCTTTATAGCCACCCAGCCATTGTGGTGTTTGATGTCATCAAAGCATCCATCCGGTAAAGGTGATATGCATGATCTCATGGTCGAAGGAATTAGGTTACTATGTATCAGAAAGCATATAGCAATTGAACTATTAAAATGACTTGATCTTTATGCTATGATTATCTATAGGAGTATGTCCACCATATCATTCTCCTAACGATATGATCTAGTTGTTAATAACATCTCAATGTTCATGATAGGGAAACCACAATCATTTATTAACCAACAAGCTAGTATTATAAAGAGGCTTTACTAGGGACTCTATTTTAGTTTACAAATCACACAAGTATTAATGTTTCCTTGTTAATACTATTATAGCATGAATGTAAACATTTATCATAAACACAAAGATATAATAATAACTACATTTATTATTGCCTCTAGGGCATATCTCCAACAGTCTCCCACTTGCACTAGAGTCATCTAATCTAGATGACATGGTAATATACCAAACACCCATGGCAGTTTGGTGCTGGTCATGTTTTTGCCCTCGGGAGAGGTTTAGTCAACGGATCCGCCACATTCAGATCTGTGTGTACTTTGCAAATCTTTATGTCCCCATCTTGGACATGTTCTCGAATAGCGTGAAAACGTAGCTTGATGTGCTTCAGCTTCTTGTGTGACCTTGGTTCTTGCGCATTGGCTATGGCGCCCATGTTATCACAGTAGATAGACATTGGGTCCAGCGCACTAGGAACCACACCCAGCTCTGTAATGAACTCTTTCATCCATATCGCTTCTTGTGAAGCCTCCGAAGCAGCCATGTATTCCGATTCAGTTGAAGATCTCGCCACAACGCTTTGCTTTGCACTCCTCCAGCTAACTGTTGCACCATTCAAAGTAAATACGTATCCAGATTGTGATTTAGAATCATCCGGATCGGTGTTGCAACTAGCATCGGTGTAACCATTAAAAACGAGCTTTTCATCACCTCCATAAGAAAGAACCATATCCTTAGTTCTTCTCAAGTACTTAAGGATGTTTTTGACCGTTGTCCAATGATCCACTCCTGGATCACTTTGATATCTGCTAGTTAAACTAACATCATATGCAATGTCGGGTCTAGTACATAGCATGGCATACATTAGAGATCCTATGGCTGAGGCATAGGGAGTCTTACTCATCCTTTATCTATCTTCTACCGTTGTCGGACTTTGAGTTTTACTCAAGGTCGTATTGGGCAACATGGGCACGAACCCTTTCTTTCTATCTTCCATTCCAAACCTCTTTAGAACTTTGTCCAAATATGTACTTTGTGACAATGATATTAGGCGTCTCGATCTATCTCTATAAATCTTTATGCCTAATATGTAAGCTGCTTCGCCAAGATCCTTCATTGAAAAACTATTATTCAAATATTCCTTGACACTATTAAGAAGGTCTACATCATTCCCAATCAACAATATGTCATTTACATATAGTATTAAGAATGCTACAGAGCTCCCACTCACTTTCTTGTAAATACAAGCTTCTCCATAAGTTTGTATAAAACCAAAACTTTTGATCAGCTTATCAAAACGTTGATTCCAACTTCGGGATGCTTGCTTCAATCCATAGATGGACCGTTGAAGTTTGCATACCTTGTTAGCATCTTTAGGATCGACAAAACCTTTGGATTGCATCATATACAACTCTTCATCAATGTCTCCATTGAGGAATGTTGTTTTGACATCCATCTGCCATATCTCATAATCATAATATGCAGCGATTGCTAACATAATCCTCACAGACTTTAGCTTCGCTACTGGTGAGAAAGTCTCATCGTAGTCAACTCCTTGAATTTGTCGAAACCCTTTTGCGACAAGTCGAGCTTTATAGAACAGTAACATTACCATCAGCATCTGTTTTCTTCTTGAAAATCCATTTGTTCTCGACAGCCTTCCGGCCATCCGGTAAGTCTACCAAAGTCCATACTTGGTTCTCGTACATGGATCCAATCTCGGATTTCATGGCTTCTTGCCATTTATTGGAATCTGGGCTAATCATCGCTTCCTCATATGTCGTAGGGTCACCGGTGTTGTCCACCAACATGACACTCATAACGGGATCATACCAATCAGGAGTGGTACGAGTTCTCATTGACCTGCGAGGCTCTGTAGCAACTACAACCGAAGTTCCATGATCATCATCATTAGCTTCCTCTCTTATTGGTGCAGGCACCACAGAAACTTCTTCCGGTGTTGCGCTACTCGCAATTTCGAGAGAAGGTTCGACAACCTCGTCGAGTTCTACTTTCCTTCCAGTCACTTCTTTCGAGAGAAATTCCTTCTCTAGAAAGGATCCATTCTTGGAAATGAAGATTTTGCCCTCGGATCTATGATAGAAGGTATACCCAATAGTTTCCTTCGGGTATCCTATGAAGACGCATTTTTCCGCTTTGGGTTCAAGCTTGTCCGGCTGTAACTTCTTTACATAGGCTTCGCAACCCCAAACTTTAAGGAACGACAATTTAGGTTTCTTCCCAAACCATAATTCATACGGTGTCGTTTCAACGGATTTAGATGGTGCCCTATTTAAAGTGAATGCGGTTGTTTCTAATGCATAACCCCAAAATGATAGCGGTAAATCTGTAAGTGACATCATAGAACGAACCATATCTAAGAGAGTTCGATTACAACATTCGGACACACCATTACGCTGTGGTGTTCCCGGCGGTGTCAATTGTGAAAGTATTCCGCATTTCTTCAAATGCTCGCCAAACTCGTAACTTAGATATTCACCTCCACGATCAGAACTTAGAAATTTAATCTTCTTGTTACGTTGATTCTCTACCTCACTTTGAAATTCCTTAAACTTCTCGAAAGTTTCGGACTTATGTTTCATGAAATAGATATACCCATATATACTCAAGTCATCCGTGAAGGTAAGAACATAACGATAACCATCAGCGATGCTACACTCATTGGACCACACACATCGGTATGTATGATTTCCAATAAGTGCGTAGCTCGCTCCATCATACCGTAAAATGGAGTCTTAGTCATTTTACCCATCGACATGCTTGGCATCTTTCAAGTGATTCGAAATCAAGTGATTCAAGAAGTCCATCGGAATGGAGTTTCTTCATACGCTTCACTCCAATGTGACCAAGACGACAGTGCCACATATAGGTCGAGTTATCGCTCGATTTCAAACGGGTAGCCTCAATGTTATTAATATGTGTATTTCCACTATCGAGATTCAATAAGAATAGACCATCTATCAAAGGTGCATGTGCATAAAACATATTACTCATATAAATTGAACAACCATTATTCTCGGACTTAAACAAGTAACCGTCTCGCAATAAACAAGATCCTGATATAATGTTCATGCTTAACACGCAGGCACCAAATAAAAATTATTTAAGTATAAAAATAATCCCGATGGTAGATGATGGGTAGCGTGCCGACCGCGATCACATCAACCTTTGATCCGCTTTCCCACGCCGCATCGTCACCTCGTTCTTTGCTAGCTTCCATTTATTCGCAAAGACTGCTTTCGAGTTACAAATATGAGCAACCGAACCAAGATTAAATACCTGGCACTACTACAAGTACTAGTGAGATACACATCAATAACATGTATATCGGATATACCTTTCTTCTTGATGTTGCCGTTCTTCAAATCCGCCAAGTACTTTGGGCAATTCCGCTTCCAGTGACCTTCTCCCTTGCAGTAAAAGCACTCAGTATCAGGCTTAGGTCCAGCCTTGGTCTTCTTCGTCGGCGCGGTAACTTTCTTACCACCCTTCTTGAAGTGTCCCTTTTGCTTAGACTTGCCTCTTGAATTTGGTGTCTTATTGACCATCAACACTTGGTGCTCTTTCTTGATCTCCACTTCTGCAGATTTCAACATAGCAAACAGTTCTGGCAACTGCTTGTTCATGTTTTGCATATTGTAGTTCATCACAAAGTTCTTGTAACTTGGTGATAGTGATTGGAGGACACGGTAAATCCCCAAAGCATTAGGAATCACTATACCCAAGCTTTGAAGTTTGTTTGCGTGCCCAGACATCTTAAGCACATGCTCACTGACGGAGCTGCCCTCTTCCATCTTGCAGTTAAAGAACTTTTCTGAAGCCTCATAGCTCTCAATTGTCGCGTGAGTATCAAAGATCAATTTGAGATCACGGATAATATCATGTGGGTCTGAATTCTCAAACCTTTTCCGAAGCTTCGATTCTAAACCATACAAGATAGCACACTGAACTGTGGAGTACTGAGTCTTCCGAGCGAGGTAAACATTCTTTACTTCGTCGGCAAAGATCACCGCAAGCGGTCACCCAAATGTGCATCCAAAGACATAGGTCAAATTACCAGCTGTGAGGACAATCCTCAAATTGCGGAACCAATCCGCGAAGTTGCTTCCATTGTTTTTCAACTTTTCTTTCTCTAGGAACGCATTAAAATTGATGGTAGGGGCCGCCATTGATCTACAACATATTTGCAATAGTTTAGACTAAGTTTATGATAAATTGAGTTCTAATTAATAGTTAAATTAATCTAGGTGAACTCCCACTCAAAACAATATCCCTCACATTGTTTTAGTGATCACACGAACCAAATCCACCACATCAACACCGATCATCATGAGAGTTGATATAGTTTCAATGGCGAACAATCGACATGTTCATCATATCTACTATATGATTCATGCTTTACCTTTCGGTGATCCGTGTTCCGAGACCATGTCTGTACATGCTAGGCTCGTCAAGATCAAACCTTAGCTTCCGCATGAGCAAATCTGGCTTGCTCATGTTGTATACACTTGCGGAATCTAACACACCCGATCATCACGTGGTGCTTCGAAACAACAAGCTTTAGAAACGGTGCTAACTAAGGGTGAACACTTTATGACTTGAAATTCATGTGCATGAGGGATCATCTTATAATGCTACCGTCGTTAACTAAGCAATACAAGATGCATAAAGGATTAACATCACATGCAATTCATAATATGTGATATGATATGGCCTTTCTTCTTTGTGCTTCCGATCTCCATCTTCAAGCACGAACATGATCTCCATAATCACCGGCATTGCATCAAGGTCAATGACGCTTCTCCATGGTTGTCGTCCACTGGCTTCAACTATTACAACTACTTTGAATAGACACGCGGGTCTTAACAAAATTAAAGACAACCATATGGCTCATGTCGGTTGCCAACTTACAATAAGGAACATTGCATACATCAAATATAATCACAATCATGGCCATATCACATCATCGACACCCCGCAAAACAAAGTTAGACGCCTCTACTTTCTTTGCATGTTTTACGTGGTTTGGGGCTTTCAATAAGTGTCGTTATAACTTACGAACATGAACCACAACATTGATACTAGTATTGACAATCACCCGTTGTAAATTGAATTTTAACTATGCTAGGAGAAACAGGCACCCGCAAAGCCACTTATGCAATACAAGTTGCATGTCAAGCGTGGAGCAAGTCTCATGAACGATGTCATGTAAGGTTAGCCCGGGCCGCTTCATCCCAACATCCCGCAAGATGCAAAGTACACAAGAAGCAATCGACAATAAAAGCATCAACGCCCACAATGATCATTGTGTTCTACTCGTGCAACAGATCTACATATAGACACGGCTCTGATACCACTGTAGGGTTTCGTAGCATAGAAAACAAAAAATTTCTACCGCATACAAACAAACAAGCCAATATCTATCTACTAGATTGTAGCAACAAGTCGATGGAATAACTCACCCTCGAAGATTCTAAAGTGTTTAACGAGAGCGGATTCTCGTGGGTGATGTAGTCGTACTCTTCCCGATCTCAAGATCGCGTAGACGATCCTTTCGGCGCATGTCGGCAGCGCTCATGATCGGTCACACGTTCGGTACTGACGAAGACCTTCCTCTCCTTGTTCCAAAGAAAATGAGGTTGTAGCACTCTCCTCTTGATTCCCAAGACAACGGCGTGGTACCGGAAGTAGGGAGATCTCGCAGGCTTCCTGCCAAGCGAGTATGGTGGACTATGAGAGAGCCCTCGGTGTTCTAGGGTTTAGACACACCAAGGAGGGGTGCTAGGGCCGGCGGCTAGGGCTTGGAGGTGCCCAAGTCGGCGGCTAGGGGAGAAACCCTAGGCGGCGGCTATGGTGGGCGGCGGCTAGGGTTTAGGTTTAGAGGTAGGGAACTTGTGTGCTAGGAGGGGCAGCCCTGCCCCTCCCTTTATAGGTGGGAGGCGCCGGCCAAGGGGAGGGAGTCCCTCCCCAACTCGGTTTCCCAAGGGGGTCGGCGGTGGAGGGGAGGAACTCCTCCCCAACTCGGTTTCCACCTCCCTCTCCACTTCCCAAAATAGCCGTTTGACTTTCAAATTGGCGTTTGACTTTTTCAAACTAGGATTTGATTAAACCCTTTATTTTGTTCAGCGATGACACCTAGTACATGATGCAATCATACCAACTTGATATAACACATTCATGTACCCTTCCCCTTCAGAGTGCCGGACATTCCGGAACCTTCTAGAACATTCCCGATGAAAACACCGGAACCATTCTCCAACTCCGAAACAAGACTTTCCTTATATGAATCTTATTCTCCGGACCATTCCGGATCTCCTCGTGATATCCCGGATCCCATCCGAGACTCCGAACAACATTCGGTCTCTTTCTCATTATTCCATAACTACTCAAACAATGTCGAATCCTTAAGTGTGTCTCCCTACGATTCGTGAATTATGCGGACATGATCGAGACACTTCTCCGAACAATAACCAATAGAGGAATCTGGAAATTCATATGGCTCCCACATATTTCTACGATTACTTTGTGATCGAATGAACCATTTACATACGATACCAATTTCCCTTTGTCTCACGATAGTTTACTTATCCGAGGTTATGATCGCAGATTCTCTGCATACCTAGTTCAACCTCACATCGATAAGTACTCTTTTCGCTCCCATGATATGTGATCCTCAGAGCCACACATGCTTGCAAGCTAATTGGATGACATTTCACCGAGAGGGCCCAGAGTATATCTATCGTCGCTATATGGATGGACAAATCCCACTCTTGATCCATGTGTCTCAACCAATACTTTCCGAACACTCAATGCCACCTTTATAGCCACCCAGTTACGGTGTGGTGTTTGATGTCATCAAAGCATCCATCCGGTAAAGGTGATATGCATGATCTCATGGTCAAAGGAATTAGGTTACTATGTATCAGAAAGCATATAGCAATTGAACTATTAAAATGACTTGATCTTTATGCTATGCTTATCTATAGGAGTATGTCCACCATATCATTCTCGTAACTATATGATCTTTTTGTTAATAACATCTCAATGTTCATGATAGGGAAACCACAATCATTTATTAACCAACAAGCTAGTATTATAAAGAGGCTTTACTAGGGACTCTATTTTAGTTTACAAATCACACAAGTATTAATGTTTCCTTGTTAATACTATTATAGCATGAATGCAAACATTTATCATAAACACAAAGATATAATAATAACTACATTTATTATTGCCTCTAGGGCATATCTCCAACAAGGTTGTCGTGGGCAGGAAGCGTAGGTTTAGGACCATGTTGGGTGTAGGCCTGAGTCCACCCATCATCGACAAGCCCCCAATCAGTACCTTTAATAAGACATCCTTCCTTGTAGCAGAGTTGTTGTAGCCCATACTCAACCTCCGTCTGGTGATCTCGATGACTTCTTCTTGGCCTTGAGGCACGAGGTCCTTGTGAACGCTCGAGGTCTTGGTGTAAGGTATCCGACATGTGCAGATGTCTCGATCACGTAGACCTTCCCATATGCTTGTTCACAGAGCAAGTATGATGAACCTTCCCATCTGAGATGTCCCAGGGTAATCGTATTACGACGAGGTCCTGCAAAAGAGTTAATAACAAAAGGGAAGAGAACAATCCTTTTGTGTAGAGGTGCTAATACCTTTAATGACCGGAGGAGGTTTAAGGGAGAGGTCCCTTATGCGACGTGGAGTACCGAACCAAGATGTCGAGAAGGTATCCATTAGTCCATCTCTTATCATGTTGGAACCTTGCCTATGGACCTGTCTAACACGATGAGGTCATAGCGGGGTTTAGGTCTGGTCTAGGATGACATAATCAATGATGTAGTACATTGTTTTAACTTTTCCTATGACCAGAGAAGGTATGACGAGAGGATCTTGTCTGTGGCCATGAGAACCAAAATCTGAACCGATTGGATAGGTCTTCCCAACAAATGCTGCTTCTCAGAGCTCTTCTTTCGCATGGGAATCTATTCCGTCCGGCGAAATTAAAGGTGGTGATCATAATGAGATTCTGCTCACGATGCTGATTGATGGGATGTGACCTTATGTGAATGCGAAGTAAATCTCCTTTCTTCAAAGCGTGGTTATTCTTTGGGCTCTCCCTCAGGTGGCGTCCACCACAACTCCATAGACCTAACCTCACGAGTTGTGACCTTTAGGGGCTCTTTCCTGATAAATACCACTACTCAAACCTATTTGTCCAAATTCCTTCCAACTCTTCTCCTCTACTCCATCAGAAAAACCCTTGTTTCCAAGCATCCACTCCATGGTCGGCGGCAATAGTTCCTCCGAAGGAGAGAGATTCGATGTACCCGGTATGTGTAAAGGACAACGAGAGCCCACCACCAGCCTGGGGGAGTCCTGCCGCTTGTTGTGCCTCTTGATGAGGCCACGATCCTCGTCCTCCTGAGGGAGATCCAGGTAATATTCTTGTCTCACATTCTTCTTGATCCTACATATGTTTCCCCAAGGGTTTCTTCTTCCCCCGGTATCATTGTTGACTTCTTTGACCTCCATTCAGCCTGTTCCTAGGACCTCCAGGTCGGGTCTCCTTCTTCCTCTCTTCCCGGTTGAGGCAGGTAAGGGCTCGTCGGCGATGAACCCATATGCCGACCGTCAATATGGGAGCGGAGCGGTATGAAAAAAGGCTTTATGTATCTCTCGATGTTGGGGTCGAGGCTCCATTCCCTTTTTTTTAAATGTCAGCATTGCTTCAAAACAAGATCACCTACGTTGTTTACAAATTTCCAAACATACTACATCAAATCTAGAAATGTAGATAGTTCTACTTGCCTATGTAAAATGGATAATCCACCGGCAGTACTATAGAAGCAGGATACGTAAGACAAGTGGGTTCTCACTTTTATATCTCTACATCAGCTCTGGATTAAGTGGGATAAGTCATGAATCTCACTTATGACTTACCCACTTGTCTCACTTATTCTAGAGTAATATAAATCAGTAAAAATAAGAACTCACTTATCCCACTTCTACAAGTCTAGACTTGGGGCTTGTTCCTTGCACCTATCGTATTGTTCACCATACCTCTTTTTTGGAAATGATATTTTATTACTTATAGTAATTTACACCCGGCCTCTACATAACCATGATGCACACAGCCGATATGTCATACACTGGAATACAAAATTAAAAATGACTAGGCGATAAGTATACAATCGTATGATATATAAGATGCCTAGGTAGATGAAAGATCAATCCTCATATTATGCTGCCATCCATGTCGGAAAAAATATCCCTCGATGTTTTATCCAAGCATGTACAACCCTCTGTAAATAGGTCTCGAAACTCCACATGTTGTAGAGAGGACCCTAAACAGAGAGTAGCCGTACTCCGATAGATAAACTGCAAATGTGTAGATAATTTATCAGTAAAAATATTGTCATTTCTGCATAGCCATAGCGATCAGATAATGCCAAGCGCTTTCACTCTAAACTGTATTATGTATTTATCCGCATTTCCATGTAACCAATTACCAAATACATTGGCAACGGAGCGGGGATGATTGACCATATAGAACCAATAAAATTACATTGAAATAATAAATGTGTAATTGCTCATCCTAAGGACAAAAACACATTGTTTACTTTCATACCAATTTGTTTTACAAGATTATATTTTGTGAGAATAATACCTCGACATATATACCATGCGAATATTTTCTTCTTTAATAATATTATCATCTTCCAGATTTTTATATTATCATCAACTAGAATATCAGGTTGTACCAGTGCTCTATACATGGAGTCTACCAAGAATTTTCCATTCTCAAGTAAATTCCAGCTGAACTCATCTGTGAGGGAGATATGCCCAAGAGCCAATAATAAAGATTTTTTTATTGACATGTCTCATTACTTCGTAATTATTTTGTATCGTGCTATAATATTATTAAGTGGAAACATTAATACAGGTGTGATATATAAACAAACTAGGTCCCTAGTATCCTCTAGACTAGTTTGTTGGATAGCAGATGATCGAGGTTTCCCGTGAAGGAAATATGCCCTGAGAAGCAATAATAAAGTGGTTATTATGTATATTCCAAGTATATGATATATGTTTATTTTGCATGCTATAATTGTATTAATACGAAAACGTTAATACATATGTGTTTAATAAACAAACATAAAGTTCTTAGTTATGCCTCTCTTATAAACTAGCTCGTTGATTAACACGATAATTAAGGTTTCCTGATCATGGACATTGGATGTTGTTAATAATAAGGTCACAATATTATTGGAATGGTGTTATGAACATTCATCTGAAGTATAGCATTATGATCAAAGTCACTGAGTTTATATTGCTATAACATCATACGAAGTAGTCCTAATCCTTAGACCATGAGATCATGTCAATCACTAACACTCGAAGAGTATCTTGATAACATCAAACGTCACACCATAACAGGGTGATTATAAAGATGGTTTAAGTGCTACTAAAGTGTTATGTTGAGTCCCATGGATCAAGAGTGGATTTTTTCATCCCGATGGCGGATAGATATACTCTAGGCCCTCTCGGTGATATCACATTGGTTAGCTTGCAAGCAAGTGATTTGATCACTAGAATGTTATATCACGGGAACGAGAAAAGAGTATATGTCAGTAACGAGATCAAAATAGGTATGAAGATACAGATGATCGAATATTGGACATGTAATATATCGCGAGATAAAGGGATTAAGATTCTAGTGTAAAAGGTTCTCACGATCACAAGAAAGTCATCGTTGAATGTGTGGGAGTCAGTATGGATCTCTAGGTCCCGCTTCTGATTATTGATCTGAGAGGGGTCTCGATCATGTCCGCATTATGCACGAACCATAGGGTGACACACTTAAGAGACACCGACACCATTTGGAACAAATAGTTTCATGCTGAAAAGATTTACAAAGCGCAGGAATTTATTTTACTAGACACCAGAACTGTTTTGGGTGAAATTGCTGAAAGTGTTTCTGCATGTGAAATGAAATACTAGCAAGGGGTTATATGTGAATGTTTGTCCATTAAGGTAATTTTAAAATTCTGAATAAATAAAAGGAGTTTTATTTAAAGAGAGATTGCATTAAATTTGGTGGAAATTTAATGGGAATTTTGAGTGGGATTTTGAGTGGAGAAATGAAGGGGCCAATTTTGAGTGGGAGCTGCACCCATATAATGGAGGAAGGGGTGGGGGCAGCCACCATGGCCGCCGGACACACCCCTTGGGGTTCCCCCTCCTCCTATAAAAGGATCCCCTTTCCCTCTCTCACACTCACACCTCCTCATGAAGGGTCTCTCTCCCCCTCTATTTTATTCCCCATGGTCTCGGACTAGCGAGATACATGTTCCCGGTGGCTTTTCGGCAAGAAAGAGTTGGTGCTTCCGCTGCATCGCTGGAGCGAGGAGGCGGAGGTTGCTCGGTGGCTCGGACGTGTGTGCTAGCACGAATGCGCCATTGATTTGCGGTGCTAGGACTTCCTCTCGATCTTGAGATCGGCAAGCGTTCGTCTACATCATACACGAGTACAATATCATTAAGCTTTGTCGGTCTTCAAGCTTATGTTCTTTATGGATGTATATCCGCCCGTTGCTTGTATCTAGTAGATAGATCTTAGGTGTTCCCATCGTAGGAAATTTTTGTTTTCTATGTTGCAAACCCTACAGTAGTATCAGAGCCGGATCTATGCGTAGATGTTTTGAACAGGTACTACACATATGAGTATTTGGATGATGATGATCATGTTATTGCTTCTTAGTTGTACTTTGTATATTGGTGGCATAGTGGGATGAAGTGGCCCGGACAAACTTTATATGTCCTCGCACATGAGACATGTTCCACGCTTGACATGCAACTAGTTTTGCATAAGTGGCTAGCGGGTGTCTGTCTCTCCTACTATAGTCATCTAATTTGCAACGAGTTGTCAATATTTTGGTTATCCTCGTTGTGGTTCATGTTTGTAGGTAAGAACGGTTCTATCTTCGAAAGACTTAAGCCACGTAAAACTTGCAATGGATAAATTAGAAGCGTCTAGTTAGATTGTTGCTGGGCTAGTGTCATGATATGGTGATGTTGTAAGTAAAAGTATAAGTCGATACTCTTACAACACACATAACATGTAAGTTCCATAGACCTTGGCCTTACACATAAAGGAATGATTAAGATCATACCACGATGCACATGATGAAGATCAAGTGCAAGAACCATATCATCTCACTTTTTCACATACCATGTTTGTTGCATCTTATATTGCTTGTTTGGCGTTTTATTAGCATATAAGATGATCCCTCATTTAGATATCAAGATAAAAATGTGTTCTCCCTTAAGTATGCACCGATTATGTTTCGCCGCTCCAAGGCATCACGTGATGATCGGGTGCTCTTGGATCCACGATCATATTTCGGGTGTAAGACAGTTTACACACGCGAATACTAAGGTTCTTACTTGGCGAGCCTAACATGTACAGACATGGACTTGGAACACAGACTGAAAGGTTAAGCATGAGTCATATGAAGAGATGATACCCATATGGATGCTCGCCTTTGAAGCTACACGGACTCACGTGATGATCTGACTTGGTGTAGTGGATTTGGTTCATGTAGTCGCCCAAAAGGCACGAGGAATGTCATTTTTGAGTGGGAGTTTATTCTTAATTTGGATTAGTTGAACTCGATCTATCATAAACTTAGTCTAAACTTTACAAATTCTGTTGTAGATGGCACCACCTAATTTTAATTTCAATGTGTTCATGGAGAAAGAGAAACTTGCAAAGAACGATAGCAACTTTACCGACTGCTATGAATTTTAGGATTCTCCTCTCTGCTGCACAAAAGCAATATGTGCTAGAAGCGCCACTAGGCCCCCCACCGTTTGATGATGCCCCTGACAAGGAAAAGAATGCCTATCAGACTCGTCAGGAGGACCAAAACTTAGTTCATTGCGGCATATTGTATGGGCTAGAGCCAGAACTTTGAAAGCGTTTCGAAAACGGAAATGCCTTTGATACAATGGGAGAGTTGAAAATGATTTTTGACACCCATGCTACTATAGAGAGTTATACTACTTTAGAAAAGTTCTTTAGTTGCATAATGGAAGAGAACAACTCCGTTAGTGAGCACGTACTCAAGATGTCAGGGTACGCCGATAAGCTTGTGTCCTTGGAAATATCGTTTCCCATTGACTTAGGCATACATCGTGTTCTCCAATCTCTGCCACCTAGCTACAAGAGCTTCTTGATGAACTACAACATGCAGGGCATGAAAAGGTATCTCCCCGAGCTTCTGTCAATGCTTAAGACTATAGAGGTGGATATCAAGAAGGAACATCAAGTGTTGATGATTAATAAGACCACCGGTTTCAAGAAAGACCAGAAGGGTAAACTGAAGAGAAAGAAGGGTGGAAAACCGGTTGCCGTACCTGAAAAGAAATCCCGAGTTGGCCCTAAGTCTGATACCGAGTGCTATTATTTCAAGGGGACTGGCCACTAGAAGCGCAACTGCCCCAAGTATTTGGCAGACAAGAAGGCCGACAAAGGCAAATAAAGGTATATATGATATACATGTTATTGATGTGTACTTGACTAGTACTCGCAGTAACACCTGGGTATTTGATACCGGATTGGTTGCTAATATTTGTAAATCGAATCAGGGGTTGCGGAACAAGCGACCGCTAGCAAGGGGTGAGGTCAAGATGCGTGTCGGCAACCGATCAAGCATTGATGTGATCGCCGTCGGAACGCTACCTCTTCACTGATGACCCACGAGTATAGGGGGTGTATCATAGTACTTTCGATAAATAGGAGTGTCGATCCTAACGAGGAGCAGAAGGTGCGAAATAGTAGTATGGAGCAGGAAATCCCTGCGAATACTTATCAAACAGATTTTTAGTGGTTTTCTGACAAGGCAACAAAACAAAGAGCAAGTAACAGCAGTAACGAACAAACGGAGCAAGTGGCCCAATCCTTTCTTAGCAAAGGACAAGCCGGTGGAAATACTTATAAGGACCAAACGTTCTCGAGGACACATGGGAATTCTGTCAAGTGCTTTCGCTTCAAATAGCTGAGTACTCTTCTCCGGTGTTTGTAAGTGTTGTGTGGGTGAACCTGTGCTAACATACCACCCTTCCTAGGACTAATACATATTTGTGATTAAACCCCCTGCAAACATCCGTAACTACAGGAAAGTAATTAAGATATAAATCTAACCACAGCCTTAAACTCTGAGATCCTACGCTCCCTTGTGCAAAGGTGTCCTAACGGGGTTTCAGGTTTCTGTCACTCCGTCAACCCCACAATTAGTAGCCAAATACACAATGCATCCCCCTAGGCCCATAAATAATGAAGTTTCATGTAGTCGATGTTCACATGACACCACTAGAATAATAGCACAACTTAAATACTAAACCATTGAATAATAACTCATCATAGATTCACTACTAACAACATGACTTCTCCTATGTCCTCAAGAACTAGACGAACTAATCACAAAACATCATATGGATCAAGATCAAAGGTGATATGATAATGGACAACAATCTGAACATAAACAATAATCTAATGGTTCCACTCACAAGCATCAACTACAATAGTAATCAACACTAGGAAAGTTTCACCTAATAACTAAAGCAATATCCAACACAATTGTTACAATGAGACGGAGTGGTGATGATGGTGCTGGTGGAGATGATGGTGTGGATGATGATGATGATGATCCCGATGAAGCCTAGCTTGATGATGGTGTTGATGGCGACGGTCTCCCCTCTCCGGGATGGAATTCACCCAGCAGAAATCTGTCTGCCGGAGATATCTTCCTCTCTCGGTGTTTTCCGCCCCCCCCCCCAGAGGCGGCAGAAATCTATCTGTGGTCGCTCCCCCAGGCTTAGGGTTTCGAAGGGAAGATATAGGCGAAGGGCGGAGTCGGAGGCCGGGCAGGTGGGCCACACCTGCCCTAGGCGCGGGGTCAGGTGGGCCCACACCTAGGGGGTGTGCCCTCCCTGAGGCCCCCCTTCGCTCCTCCTTCTGGCTTCCTTCGTCATCTTGTAAAATAATATGTTTCCATATTTTTCTGGTATTTTTCTGATCTTTGTGAAATTGCACGGAAATGCCTTCTTTTCCATCAGAATCCAGACTCCGATAGTTCATCCTCGAAGAATCATCCAACATACATAAATAGATGAAAAGCCATAAGTAATACCTCATAATAAGACAAATATCAATGAATAGAGGTAAATTATGATATAGAATGGTGATGCAAATTGGGAGTACAACTCCCCCAAGCTTAGACTTCACTTGTCCCCAAGCGAATACTGAGCTCAGTAAATATGTCCATAGGTTTATGGTGTGAAGTGTCGATAAAAGAATACGAATAAAAAGCATCACACTTACCATTGCACAACTCATAGAAGAAAGCAACTCACCATTATATAACTTATCTTGCAACCAAGTACATCAGTCACAATAGATATACATAAAGATAAATAATAATTGGAATTGGCAAACTTGTTCTTGGTCAGAGAACACCTGGCAAACAGTTTCACAATAGCTTTTTTCTAGAAGTTTCAAAACAGGACCACTCTTTGCTCAAAAAGGTTTTTCGCAAGTGAAGTCTTTCAAAGTAATACTCAATAAATAAGTGTTTTGTGCAAACAAGGAAAATTAATAACATGATTGAATAAATCACCATATGAATGCTTGAAACACAACAACTCAAAAGCTTGCTGGATATAGAGAGGAAGTAGGTTTACTGACTCAACTTGGAAGTGGGAGAAAGGTCCCTTCTTAGAGGGTAGCAGGGATTACAAGTCATAAATAGCTTCCAAAAGATTATGGTACTAACTAGCTTTGAGCCCTCATTGCCCCTATCATAAGCATATTGAGATGATTAAGGTTAAAGTGAACAAGGATGGTATATGCTTGACGAAATATAAGTTGGCAATCTCATGTCCCTTGAATATGAGGGCCACTCCTCATGCATACTCAACTTTGGGTCTAGGTAAATTCTTGTCATTGTAAGTATTTGCATATCATTGAGAACCGCCAACGGGGTACCCCTTGCACATGGTACAGGAGCTTTCCCATAACCAAAATGACAAGGCAAGCAGATAATGAGCATCTCCGCGATCTTTTTGTTTACTATGTGCATAGCTTTTTATTGAGGATGCTTCATAGATGACTCACTATGGGATGTTGCAAGTTTCCATCATGATTAAGCATGGGTTAGGCTAGTGGCCCAGGCGTTTCTCTAACACAGAATACAAACTCCATGGACTTACAAGTTCCCTCTTTATTTCACACCGGTGACATCCATAGACAAAAGAGCACGATATCAACTATGTACAGAGTACAAGTGCAATGTTGAAAACGTTCCCCGTGACAGCACGGTTCTGCAAATTCCAACATATAGATGCAAGCATATACAACTTCGATGTTCACAATGGTTCAAGTCTAAAAGGGGCAAGAAAATAAGGTGTGTCATCAAGTTCGTGAGAGCTTTACTAACTAGTTTTCACATAACAAAATACTTTTTTTAATTCGAAAGGTAGATGAAGCTTACGAATTTTCTTGGAATAGCAAGAGCTACTAGGTAGATATGGTGGACACAAGTGGCAAAGGTTTTGGGTTCAAAGGATTTTGGAAACATGAGAAGTATGCCTTCTCAAAACAGGGTTTTGGCTAGCAAGGCTGGGTAGCAAGCAAGAGATTTGAAAGAGACAAGTAAACATACAAGTAATAAAGCCAAACATGCAATCTTCCTTGAAGACACAAAATAATCTTAAATAAAGAATACTAAGCTTATGAGCCAACAAGAAAGAAAACAAATGATACCAAATACCTGTAAGCTTTTTTTCTTTCTCTTTATTTTCTTTCAAACTAAAGCCAATGACTAGAACTCGGTTTGCCAAAACCAATTTAGATCCACTTGATGATCCCCAAGTGGTGCCAATACTAAACAACAAGATCCATCATATAATAGAGACTGCAAACTAAAATAAGAAGTACAAAAAGTAAAAGATGAGACTTCTCATTAATATTCAATAAAGGCACTCACACTAAGGGATACATAGATAATCAACTAAAGGAGAGATACTTCCACATGCAAACCAAACTATAAGATAACCTCTCTACCACAGATATGAATCCACTAAAAAGGTAAAAGATAAAAGATAATGGTGGTGATACCGCGACACTCCCCCAAGCTTGGAACAAGCCAAGGGGATGCCAAACCTGATGACGAATTACTCCTTCGGTGGTGGTGGTGTTCTCTTGATAAGCTCCTCAACAAGTTTCTTCAAATACTCCATATCGAAAGTCAGAGTACGAATTAACTCCGAATTATTCTCAATGCAACCCATGATCAACTCAGACCGAGGATCCCAGTCTTTGTTATTATTTCTCCATTCTTCCAAATTAGAGCATTTCTTCCTGCACGGTTAGAACAAGGGGTACTAGGAGGAAGTGTGCGCGGAGCGAGGATATGACGCGGAGTTCTCCCCCCTGTAGACATTCGTGCTGTCCTCCTAATCTAGGTTGGTTGTGCCACCAAACCAATGCTTGCGACGGTAGCGTGGGTGTCCGGTTGCTTGTCCTCCTCCATGTCTCCTTCATAACCTATCGGAATCTCCTCTTCCTTGGGGACTGGAGGTTATTTTTCCTCAGGCTTCTTGACTTTGTCATTGGCGGAGGCCATGGCGCTCTAAACTTGAGAAGGTTTCCTAACAAAAACAGATTGAAACAAAAACACGACGAGAACACGATGCACGAACCTCGGGGGATCCGGGGGTTATATATTACGAAGATTCAATGCATAAGGAAGGTTTTGACATGGAAACGAGGCAGAGACGGAGTTCGAGGGGGGAACACCCCCTCAGGCGCGGCTAGGCTGGGCCCGCGCCTGGGGTGGGTGTGTCCACCCCGGGCTCCGTTTCCTCTTCTGTTTCGTCTCGTAACTTCCCTTATGTATTAAAAACATAAAAAATATAAAAAGATTGGGGTTTCACGAACCTTCTGTTTTCATCACTTTTACCTATTCAAAGATGAACTCTGCAGATTCCTTCCCTCCTTCTCCTGAGAATTTGCTTCATACAAAACTTTTGCACAAACTCAATAACAACATTAGTGTAAGCAAAAACAATAAACCTTTGGTAAACATTTCAACTGAAAACCCATCAAAACAAAAGCTTCTGTAAGAGGCAAATGCAAATGATGGCAGAAATCTGTCAAAATAGACAAGCAGGTAAAGATTGATTTTTCCGAAGACCTTCTGTTGCTCAAATCAAAAAGTGCAGAATTTATGAAAGTTGGGCAACAACCTGGAGAACAAGCTCAGAAAAATGCAGCTACACCTGAAGTACTGAGCTTCCTCACGAATTTTTACAATGCAGCACAAAAATCTGTCCCAGGACAGCCACTTTTCACAACTCCTCTACTTCACAAAAGTAGTTAGACTCGACACAAAAACCAAAACAAAAAGGATAAGGAGCGGTTATTACTGAGGTAATAACTTACAAGATTCGACAAAACTCTTGGGTTATCTCCCAACAAGTACTTTTCTTTAATGCCTTTAAGTTAGCCTTGAAACTTCAAAAGATGCTCACATAGGATATATGTATCTGAAATGAAAGAGAGCATCAAGAAGCAAATAACCAACACACTTGAGTCTAACCCACTTCCTATGCATGGTATTATCATGAGAAAACGAATTGTTGAAACAAAAAGCCACTAGCATAGGAAGACAAAATAGATGCAACTTTAAAGCTTTCAACATAAAACAGGGAAACTTAACATCATTGAGATGCATAAAACCATGTTTCCCTCTCTCAAAATAACTTTCAGTAGCACTTTGAATAAATTTGACAATATAACTGTCACTGGAAACAACTTTATCATCAGAATAAGCATACTTACAGTCACCAAAAAGAGGCCCAAGGTTATAAACCGGATCAATAGAAGCAAGTTGTTCCATCCTGAAATCTTTATTAGGCAAGCTAATTTTACAAGGAGCTTTAGAAAATTTGGAAAAGTTAAACTCATAAGAATCTCCATCAAACTTAGTTAAAAAATTCCTTCTTACAATCAATAATAGCTCCACAAGTGTTCAAGAAAGGTCTTCCAAAAATGATAGGACAAGTTTTGCTAGCTGCTGAATTAAGCACTATAAAATCAGCAAGATACTTAATCTTACCGCAGAGAACCTCCACATCTCTTACAATGCCAATGGGGTAAATGGTATCCTTTTTAGCAAGGTGAATAACCACATCAATGTCCTCAAGCTCACAAGGACCAATCTCATGCATAATTTCCGTGTAAAGCTCATAAGGAATAACACTAGAACTAGCACCAATATCACATAAACCATAGTATCAATGATCACCAATTTTCACAGAAAGCACAGGAACACTAGATTTTCTAGCCTTACCAGGATGAGAAATAATATTAGAAGCATCTTCACAGAAGACAATGTGCTCATCCTCCATATTTCTAGTGACAGTGTCTTTCACAATGGCCACCACAAGTTCATCACTCAAATGCTTACCAGGCTCCATAGTTTTTATTGTACCTTTGTTATTTGCACTAATAATCATAGAATAATCCTTTACCTTAGCTGGGAAAGGCATTTTCTCAACATGGGGTTCATGCACAATATGATTAGTAGTACAAACTTGAGTACTTATAACGGGAGCATGATTAACAACATCTTTATACAGAGCATGGTACTTATTCCACTTCTTCTTGGGAATTTCTATGTACGAGGCAAAGGCCTTAAAGCAGTTGGCAATACTTTGGGAATCAAGACCAAATTCATTGCTAATATCACGGAAGCTATCAGTTTCCATAAAAGATTTGATGCATTCATAATAGTTTATACATGACTTTCTTCCTTTGTCATTCTCCCAAGCTTCAGTGTTCTCTTGAATACGGTCTAGTAGATCCCATTTAGCTTCTTCCTTCATACGTGTGAATGATCCAGCACAAGAAGCATCTAGTAAATCTTTATCATGAAGACAAAGCCTAGCATAAAAGTTATTGAGAATAATATTGTTAGGGAGTTCATGAATAGGACATTTAAGCATTAGTAACTTCAATCTCCCCCAAGCTTGTAGAGGTCCCAATCTTAGATAAGATAGAGCCTCCTGTGTTTACAATGCTAGTCCCTGGATCAATAGCTAGCATCCACAGTTAAGATGTAATATCAAGAAACAAAGGTCATAATATAACTTTATAACCAGGAATAACATAATTTTATTACATCTTTCATAGCTCATATGGCTATTACATTACATTGTAGCGGAATAATTATAATTATGGGGTCCTTCATCTTCAAAGTGCCACAGGAAGATGTTGGTTGTAGACTTTGTAATCCTAAACAATCAATCTTCACTAAAATCAATCAAACCTGCAACATACAAGTTACAGCCACAAAGGGTCAATACATTTGAATTGTATTGGCAAGTGATACTATAATGGTATAGTGGAGTCTATCATCTATATGCATTTGGCTAAGTGGAGTTGAGGCTTGCATTGCTCAAAATAGATTTTTCTTATCATTTTGAAAATACTAAGTTTTTGCTTGACAAAATCATTTCCCTCAATCAAAGATTTCAAGATCCTTGTACCAAGCCATCTCTCCATCAATGATTGAAGAATTCAAACAACCCTTGTTCAAACCACAAGTTTTAACTTAGAAATTTGAATGATGAGATTCTTGATTGCTTCCATGTCTTGATGCTCAAATTGTCCTTTACCAGGGACATGGCAAAGTACTTAGATTTTACACTCTGCAGAGGTGGTGCACTTTACCCACAAGACTTGGTTTCCCAAGACAAAATCTTTCAGAAGCCTTCCCTTAGAACAAAATGGACGCGCTCCAACCTATCAAACACTACCACCCACTGTACATTTGGCTAAGTTCTTGCAACCTATATGATCATGGCAGAGCCCATATTGCCAAGTGGTTGCACTTGAAGCTTCTCAACATTTGACATCTCAAATCTCTTTGTTCCTGGGTGGCCATCCACAAGTGAGATACACAATCCAAGTCCATGGCCTTGTGAACCACTCAACCATTCTCCACCAAGCTATTCCATTCCACCCAAGTGATTCATTAAGTTAGTTGTTTTATTAGACAAAATCACAAGTCCTTAGACTTAGAATATTTTCCATAGTGTGAATATATATTCCACCCATGTTTTCTATTAGCTAGGCTAAGCTTGGTAGTAGTAGGAATCTTAACTTAGGAAAATCCTACTAAGGATTAATCTACTAGGTTTTCCTATAGCAAGATCTATACTTAGCAAAATCCATGCAAGTTTACTTAGCAAAATCACTAATGCATAGTGAAAGTATTGGGATTGAAAGTATGAAGCATCATTTGCCTTTTTGGTAGAGTGTAGGTTCACTCCTTGTCCTTGCAACAATCACACTCTTCAAGTCACTACAAGTCAATCAAGCAAGGCACAAACTTAATCTACCAATCAAGCAAAACAACACACATAAAATGACAAAGTCAAATTAATGCATGCAGCATGCAAAAGATGGTTCTAATTGCAAGGATGGTCTCCACTAGGCTACTAAACTTTGTAGGTTCCAAATTGGTCATTTACGAAAGTGGCAAAGTCATTAGTTAGAGGGTTTTGCCCAAAACCATTTTTAAATCCATTCATCATTTTATGTGGTGAAAAATGTTTTTATCAAGGCAAAACTATTAAGTTGTTCACCAAATGAGTTGCTAATTTGCAAAACTTGGTGTTTTGGGTCAGTGGGTTTGATCAAACCATTTTCTTAAGATTTTCTTTCCATAAGCATTTTTATAACAAAAACTATTCTTTTTATTTGGCTAGAAAATGGCTAAGTCAAGTAATCCAATCTAAATTTTACCAAAATCATTTTTAACACCAAGGGTTGGTTTCTAGGGTCAGTAAGGTCACAACAAACCATTTTGCAAAAGTTTTACCCCTAAATTCAATTTTAAACAATTTTTATACTCTAAACAAGCATACAAAAGTTTCTGCAAATTCAACCAAGCTAACATATACTATTTTCTAAACTAAGGCCACAGTTGGCTAGGGCTTGTTCTCCTGAATCCATTGATATAAAATTTGTAATTTTTGGACGTGTGGTTTGAAAGTTACAATGGTTTGAAACTCATAACAAAATCAGATTTCAAATCTGTTTTTAAACTCAGCAGGTGACACGCGGCGTTATCTTACTGGGCGATACCGGTTCGGCTGGATCACACACTGCAGACCGTTAGATCTAAGTCATATCGCACGGTTTAGAGCTAGCGTACCCATTCAGTTAAATGAATCTGTCGCACTCGTTGGATTTAAATCGAACGGCTACGGTGCGACTGACCAGAGGAGGGCGGCGCTAGCGGCAGCGGGCGGCTCTGGCGGCGAGGTTGCTGGCGACACAGGGGGCTAGAGGGAGAGAGGGGTATCTCACCAGGTTCTCTGTGCCTTGCTGATTCTCAACGTGTTCTTGTCTGACGAAGGGGCGTGCTAGGTCAACCTGGATTCCTCGCCGTAGTTGTCGTCGGCGTCGGATGCTTTCTGTCGTCGTTGATGGCGAGGATAGGGGGCGCCCTAGGACAAACGGAAGGTGCGGTTAGGTTCGTAAGAGCTTGGAGTTCATCATTGTGTCCATGGAAATGAGAGGGGAGTCAGGTTTTACCGGGGAGACGTCGTCGGAGAACAGCAGTAGACGGTGGCGTTCAGTGGTTTGTTGGAGTCGAGGTTCTGAGGTGCCCGTGGTCGAACGGAAGGTGCAGGGAGATGCTACAGGAAGTGGGGAATGTGCCTGCGTGCTTGGGGAAGCAAGGAGTGGCAAGACACGGCCGGAATTCTCGCCGGAGCGTCGTCGGACACAAAGACGGTTTGGGGATGATTCGTGCAGTCTGGTGGTTCCCAGGTGGTTCCGGGTTGGGGGAAAGGAAGAGTGAAGCATGGCGTTTAACATAGCATGGTAAATGGCGGGTTTAATCCATTCATCAACGCGAATTCAAGGGAGTTTACTCGGCAGTAAACGGCGAGGAACGGTCGTAACGGTTTGGGACGATGAACAGGAGGAGTGGGGCACACCTGTCAGCGAAAAAGGAAAGAAGGGGAAAGGGTCCACTTGTCAGCTGCTTAGCGGGTCAGAATATGGGTGCAAATCGTTTTCCTTCGGGGAGGGAGGAAGATGGGCTGGATTGGGCTGTGTTGGGCTGGCTCAGTTGGGTCAGTCCATTTCCATATTTTTTTTCTGTCTGATCCTTTTTCTTTTTCTATTTCTATTTCCTGATTTGTTATTTCAAACAATTCTCAAGTATTCATAACAATTCAAATTTTCACCAAACATTGTAACTAAGAATTTGGTTCTGTTTAGTAACCTGAACCAAAATCCTAAATAAAATAAATAATACTTTTAATCTTTTTAGGTTCCATCCTTAATTAAATAAGTAGGCCATGGTTTATTAATTAAATAGAGTTTTTGTTGTTTATTAATAAAATCTTCATTTGAAATCCAAATGTTTTCAAAATCAAATCAGTAGGTATCATTTGGAAGTAAAGAATATTTGGATACTTGTTTAAAACAAAATATTATTTTACTTTAGGGTCCAATATTAATTAAATAAAATGGGCCAAGGTTTATTAATCAAATAGGATTTGTTTTATTGAGATATTTATTTTGAATCTAAAATAAAGCCAAAACACTTTAGTAGGTTTTATTAGAGAATATAAAATACTTGGAAAACCTATTTAAAACAATTTAATAAGTTTTGATGTTTTAATTAAAATGGTAAAACCTTTTATTTGAATAAAATTTGGATATTAATTCCTTATTATTTTATTAAGCAATCCTTTATTATTTTTAAATAAACTTTTGCTATTTTATTTAAATAAAATGTTTTAATTCCCAAAGCTTGGCCAAGGTTTAATTGAACTCTATAAAATAATCTTTATCTATAAACTTTTATTTCAATTGAGAACCAAATCCTTTTATTTAAAAGATCTAGAATAGTATTTCCAAAATATTTTTATTTTTATTTTTATTAGATTTAGATCCCTTTAGGTTTTATTTAATTCAAATGGGTTTGATTATTCCCAATTAGATTCAAAAGTTTCTTCTGGCCCTGAAAATCAATAAAGTTTTATTTTATTTATTTATTTTCACATTACAAGATTTGGAAAATCTTGGGATGTGACAGGCTACCACCCTTAAAATAAATCTCGTCCCGAGATTTGGGGAGGCTAGGGTTACAAACAAGTTCCAAAACAACTAGGGTACTACCACCCTTAAAAATTTTCAAACAAAAATTACATATTGTTCTTCTTGAAAACTTCTCTAAGCAAACTTTGCATGTGTCCTTGGTTTCTTTACTTGACTCATGGGCCAAGGTTGAGTTTCTCCATAGACTTGTTTAACTTGTTCTTCATCTTTCTTGGACAATTGTTTGCATAGTGGCCTAGTTCCTTGCATTTGAAACATGTGACAAGGCTAAGATCCCTCATAGGCTGGTTTATCTTTTGCTTCATCTTTTCTGGACAGTAGTTTGCATAATGTCCTAACTCTTTGCAGTGTTTGCACATCATTTGGCTAATATCCTTCCTCATCTTGGGTTTCACTAGCCTTTGTTTGTATTCTTGGTTCTTCTCCTTTTCTGGGCATTCATTAGCATAGTGTCCCATCTCTTTGCATTTGAAACATTGCACTTGTGTAATATCCTTCTTGCTAGTGTTGGGGAATTTCTTCTTCTTGGGTCTCTCCAAAGCTAGGAGTTCTTCTAGTTCATGTTCTTCATGAGTGGGAGATCTTTCTCTCTTCTTGGGGCATTGATCTTCATGTTCCTTGGGTGCATGATCCTTGTCCCTACAAACATCTTTGTCATCCTTGTTGTCATTGGCTCTTTGGGAAAAGTTTTCTCCCATGTTGATCATTTGAGTAACCAATCCTTGCAACAATTGGGATTGAAGCTTCAAAATCCTTTGTATGGCTGGGTCTAGTCCATTGTTGTTGGCTAAAAGCTGAGTTGTCTCTTGGCTCAACTGGTTTTGGGTTGCTATAAGTTCTCTCATGTTGTCCTCTTGGTTGTTGTTGTCATCAACCTTGATGTTGGAGTTTCTTGGAGTAGTCATCTGTTTGGGTTGGATTGAGATTAGAATAGGCAAAATATTTCTAAGGAAAAATTTCTAATCACACACATCACAATTCACACAAGCAATATGCATGCAATCACAAACCAAACTTCACAAACAACTTTGTACTCAAACAATAAAGTTTAAGCACACACTTAGGCAACAAAATATTTTTGTTACACCACATAGGTTGGTGTGTTTTTGACTTAGCTAAAATATGGTGGTCCATCTATATGGTTCACTTGTGATCTTTCCTTCCTTTATGATTCTTCTTGTATGGGATCATGGTTTCCTTGAGAAAAGCTCTTGGTTGCAATACTTCAAATGAGGTAGGCTCCTTCTAACTTTTGCATTCCTTCAGTCTCTAAATCTTGAGCAAGATTTCCTTGTCTCACTTGTAGTCCTTAGTGGTATCCAAGTTGGAAGTCCTTGGTGAATATGCTGAAGGTGTTGAAGTCATTAGAGTTGAAGAAGTTGAAGTCATTAGAGTTGAAGAAGTAGAAGTCATTAGAGTTGAAGAAGTTGGAGAAGTCCTTTGCACATGGTGTAGTCTTTGGCCATGGGGTAGGTTTTTCCATCAAGTTGAAGTAGAAGAGGTGTAGAGTTGAAACCAAAATGTTTAAGGAAAGAGGTTACAAGTGTGTTTGTAAAATAAGTTTTTGGAACAAAATATAACTCCTATTTTTCTAAGGGTTTTGTCCAATCCTAGGGTTTACAAATCCTACAGGCAACACAATGCTCTGATACCATCTGTAGAGGTCCCAATCTTAGATAAGATAGAGCCTCCTGTGTTTACAATGCTAGTCCCTGGATCAATAGCTAGCATCCACAGTTAAGATGTAATAACAAGAAACAAAGGTCATAATATAACTTTATAACCAGGAATAACATAATTTTATTACATCTTTCATAGCTCATATGGCTATTACATTACATTGCAGCGAAATAATTATAATTATGGGGTCCTTCATCTTCAAAGTGCCACAGGCAGATGTTGGTTGTAGACTTTGTAATCCTAAACAATCAATCTTCACTAAAATCAATCAAACTTGCAACATACAAGTTACAGCCACAAAGGGTCAATACATTTGAATTGTATTGGCAAGTGATACTATAATGGTATAGTGGAGTCTATCATCTATATGCATTTGGCTAAGTGGAGTTGAGGCTTGCATTGCTCAAAATAGATTTTTCTTATCATTTTGAAAATACTAAGTTTTTGCTTGACAAAATAATTTCCCTCAATCAAAGATTTCAAGATCCTTGTACCAAGCCATCTCTCCATCAATGATTGAAGAATTCAAACAACCCTTGTTCAAACCACAAGTTTTAACTTAGAAATTTGAATGATGAGATTCTTGATTGCTTCCATGTCTTGATGCTCAAATTGTCCTTTACCAGGGACATGGCTAAGTACTTAGATTTTACACTCTGCAGAGGTGGTTCACTTTACCCACAAGACTTGGTTTCCCAAGACAAAATCTTTCAGAAGCCTTCCCTTAGACCAAAATGGACGTGCTCCAACCTATCAAACACTACCACCCACTGTCCATTTGGCTAAGTTCTTGCAACCTATATGATCATGGCAGAGCCCATATTGCCAAGTGGTTGCACTTGAAGCTTCTCAACATTTGACATCTCAAATCTCTTTGTTCCTAGGTGGCCATCCACAAGTGAGATACACAATCCAAGTCCATGGCCTTGTGAACCACTCAACCATTCTCCACCAAGCTATTCCATTCCACCCAGGTGATTCATTAACTTAGTTGTTTTATTAGACAAAATCACAAGTCCTTAGACTTAGAATATTTTCCATAGTGTGAATATATATTCCACCCATGTTTTCTATTAGCTAGGCTAAGCTTGGTAGTAGTAGGAATCTTAACTTAGGAAAATCCTACTAAGGATTCATCTACTAGGTTTTCCTATAGCAAGATCTATACTTAGAAAAATCCATGCAAGTTTACTTAGCAAAATCACTAATGCATAGTGAAAGTATTGGGATTGAAAGTATGAAGCATCACTTGCCTTTTTGGTAGAGTGTAGGTTCACTCATTGTCCTTGCAACAATCACACTCTTCAAGTCACTACAAGTCAATCAAGCAAGGCACAAACTTAATCTACCAATCAAGCAAAACAACACACATAAAATGACAAAGTCAAATTAATGCATGCATCATGCAAAAGATGGTTCTAATTGCAAGGATGGTCTCCACTAGGCTACTAAACTTTGTAGGTTCCAAATTGGTCATTTACCAAAGTGGCAAAGTCATTAGTTAGAGGGTTTTGCCCAAAACCATTTTAAAATCCATTCATCATTTTATGTGGTGAAAAATGTTTTTATCAAGGCAAAACTATTAAGTTGTTCACCAAATGAGTTGCTAATTTGCAAAACTTGGTGTTTTGGGTCAGTGGGTTTGATCAAACCATTTTCTTAAGGTTTTCTTTCCATAAGCATTTTTATAACAAAAACTATTCTTTTTATTTGGCTAGAAAATGGCTAAGTCAAGTAATCCAATCTAAATTTTACCAAAATCATTTTTAACACCAAGGGTTGGTTTCTAGGGTCAGTAAGGTCACAACAAACCATTTTGCAAAAGTTTTACCCCTTAATTTAATTTTAAACAATTTTTATACTCTAAACAAGCATACAAAAGTTTCTGCAAATTCAACAAAGCTAACATATACTATTTTCTAAACTAAGGCCACAGTTGTCTAGGGCTTGTTCTCCTGAATCCATTGATATAAAATTTGTAATTTTTGGACGTGTGGTTTGGAAGTTACAATGGTTTGAAATTCATAACAAAATCAGATTTCAAATCTGTTTTTAAACTCAGCAGGTGACACGCGGCGTTATCTTACTAGGCGATACCGGTTCGGCTGGATCACGCACTGCATGCCGTTAGATCTAAGTCATATCGCACAGTTTAGAGCTAGCGTACCCTTTCAGTTAAATGAATCTATCGCACTCGTTGGATTTAAATCGAACGGCTACGGTGCGACTGAGGAGGCGGCGCTTAGCGGCGGCGCATGGCGGCTGGCGGCGAGGTTGCTGGCGACACAGGGGGCTAGAGGGAGAGAGGGGTATCTCACCAGGTTCTCTGTGCCTTGCTGATTCTCAACGTGTTCTTGTCTGACGAAGGGGCGTGCTAGGTCAACCTGGATTCCTCGCCGTAGTTGTCGTCGGCGTCGGATGCTTTCTGTCGTCGTTGATGGCGAGGATAGGGGGCGCCCTAGGACAAACGGAAGGTGCGGTTAGGTTCGTAAGAGCTTGGAGTTCATCATTGTGTCCATGGAAATGAGAGGGGAGTCAGGTTTTACCGGGGAGACGTTGTCGGAGAACAGCAGTAGACGGTGGCGTTCAGTGGTTTGTTGGAGTCGAGGTTCTGAGGTGCCCGTGGTCGAACGGAAGGTGCAGGGAGATGCTACAGGAAGTGGGGAATGTGCCTGCGTGCTTGGGGAAGCAAGGAGTGGCAAGACACGGCCGGAATTCTCGCCGGAGCGTCGTCGGACACAGAGACGGTTTGGGGATGATTAAATGCGATCGGTGGTTCCTGTGGTTCGGGTTGGGGAAAGGAAGAGTGAAGCATGGCGTTTAACATAGCATGGTAAATGGCGGGTTTAATCCATTCATCAACGAATTCAAGGGAGTTTACTCGGCGATGGCGAGAGCAGTCGTAACGGTTTGGGACGATGAACAGGAGGTGGGCACACTGTCGTGAAAAAGGAAAGAAGGGGAAAGGGTCCACTTGTCAGCTGCTTAGCGGGTCAGAATATGGGTGCAAATCGTTTTCCTTCGGGGAGGGAGGAAGCTGGGCTGGATTGGGCTGTGTTGGGCTGGCTCAGTTGGGTCAGTCCATTTCCATATTTTTTTTTCTGTCTGATCCTTTTTCTTTTTCTATTTCTATTTCCTGATTTGTTATTTCAAACAATTCTGAAGCATTCATAACAATTCAAATTTTCACCAAACATTGTAACTAAGAATTTGGTTCTGTTTAGTAACCTGAACCAAAATCCTAAATAAAATAAATAATACTTTTAATCTTTTTAGGTTCCATCCTTAATTAAATAAGTAGGCCATGGTTTATTAATTAAATAGAGTTTTTGTTGTTTATTAATAAAATCTTCATTTGAAATCCAAATGTTTTCAAAATCAAATCAGTAGGTATCATTTGGAAGTAAAGAATATTTGGATACTTGTTTAAAACAAAATATTATTTTACTTTAGGGTCCAATATTAATTAAATAAAATGGTCCAAGGTTTATTAATCAAATAGGATTTGTTTTATTGAGATATTTATTTTGAATCTAAAATAAAGCCAAAACACTTTAGTAGGTTTTATTAGAGAATATAAAATACTTGGAAAACCTATTTAAAACAATTTAATAAGTTTTGATGTTTTAATTAAAATGGTAAAACCTTTTATTTGAATAAAATTTGGATATTAATTCCTTATTATTTTATTAAGCAATCCTTTATTATTTTTAAATAAACTTTTGCTATTTTATTTAAATAAAATGTTTTAATTCCCAAAGCTTGGCCAAGGTTTAATTGAACTCTATAAAATAATCTTTATCTATAAACTTTTATTTCAATTGAGAACCAAATCCTTTTATTTAAAAGATCTAGAATAGTATTTCCAAAATATTTTTATTTTTATTTTTATTAGATTTAGATCCCTTTAGGTTTTATTTAATTCAAATGGGTTTGATTATTCCCAATTAGATTCAAAAGTTTCTTCTGGCCCTGAAAATCAATAAAGTTTTATTTTATTTATTTATTTTCACATTACAAGATTTGGAAAATCTTGGGATGTGACAAAGCTTGAGCTGTACTCTCTCCATCAAGAGGCCAAAAGTTATATATAAGATTTCTATCCTTATGAATTTCACTGGGAGGATAAAATTTAGAGTAAAAGAGAGATGACATCTCCTCCCATTCCATGGATTGTCCATTCTTCAGCAGCTTAGACCATTGTTCAGCTCTCCCTTTCAAGGATATGGAGAGTAACTTCTTCTTCACCTGTTCAGTTGTGATACCTGCACACTAAAACAACCCGCATAATTCATGGATAAAAAGCAAGTGATCACCGGGATGGATAGTTCCATCCCCAAAATAATAATTATCCATAACACGATTATCAATACTTGTAGGTATCTTGAAAGGATCTATCTCAATAGGTGGTTGTTCATCTACTACCTTAGCAATGGTAGTAGTTTTCCCAAACAGAAAACCAAGTGGGTTATCCATATTGCAAACAAAGTAACAAGCAGTAACAAGAGAAATACTCACAGTGAAAGTTTCCCTTACTAGTTCCACTCTTTAATGCTTCACTCCCCAGCAACGGCGCTAGAAAATAGTCTTGATGACCCACAAGTATAGGGGGTGTATCGTAGTACTTTCGATAAATAGGAGTGTCGATCCCAACGAGGAGCAGAAGGTGCTGAACAGTAGTATAAAGCAGGAAATCCCTGTGAATACTTAGCAAACGGATTTTTAGTGGTTTTCTAACAAGGCAACAAAACAAAGAGCAAGTAACAGCAGTAATGAACAAACGGATCAAGTGGATCAATCCTTTCTTAGCAAAGGACATGCTAGTGGAAATACATATAAGGACCAAACGTTCTGGAGGACACATGGGAATTCTATCAAGTGCTTTCGCTTCAAATAGCTGAGTACTCTTCTCTGGTGTTTGTAAGTGTTGTGTGGGTGAACCTGTGCTAACATACCGCCCTTCCTAGGACTAATACATACTTGTGATTAAACCCCCTGCAAACATCCGTAACTACAGGTAAGTAATTAAGATATAAATCTAACCACAGCGTTAAACTCTGAGATCCTACACTCCCTTGTGCAAAGGTGTCCTAACGGGGGTTCAGGTTTCTATCACTCCGGCAACCCCACAATTAGTAGCCAAATACACAATGCATTCCCCTAGGCTCATAAATGGTGAAGTGTCATGTAGTCGATGTTCACATGACACCACTAGAAGAATAGCACCACAACTTAAATACTAAATCATTGAATAATAACTCATCACAGATTCACTACTAACAACATGACTTCTCCCATGTCCTCAATAACTAGACGAACTACTCACAATACATCATATGGATCAAGATCAAAGGCGATATGATAATGGATAACAATCTGAACATAAACAATAATCCAATGGTTGCACTCACAAGCATCAACTACAGTAGTAATCAACACCGGGGGAAGTTTCCCCTAAGAACTAAAGCAATATCCAACACAATTGTTACAGCGGGACAGAGTGGTGATGATGGTGCTGGTGGAAATGATGGTGAGGATGATGATGACCCCGATGAAGCCTAGCTTGATGATGGTGTTGATGGCGGCGGTCTCCCCTCTCCGGGAAGGAATTCCCCCGGCAGAAATCTGTCTGCCAGAGAGATCTTTCTCTCTCGGTGTTTTCCGCCCCCAGAGGCGGCGGATATCTATATGTGGTCGCTCCCCCAGGCTTGGGGTTTCGAAGGGAAGATATAGGCGAAGGGGCGGAGTCGGGGGGCGGGCAGGTGGGCCACACCTGCCCTAGGCACGGGGTTAGGTGGGCCCGCGCCTAGGGGGGTGTGGGCCCCCTGAGGCCCCCTTCGCTCCTCCTTCAGGCTTTCTTTGTCATCTTGTAAAATAATATGTTTCCATATTTTTCTGGTATTTTTTTGATCTTTGCGAAATTGCACCGAAACGCCTTCTTTTCCATCAGAATCCAGACTCCGGCAGTTCATCCTCGAAGAATCATCCAACATACATAAACAGATAAAAAGCCATAAGTAATACCTCATAATAAGACAAATATCAATGAATAGAGGTAAATTATGATATAGAATGGTGATGCAAATTGGACGTATCATCCACTTACCATCGGGATTAGTTATAAACTTGAATAATTGTTATCTGGTGCCAACACTGAGCATGAACATCATATCCGGATCATGTTTGATGCATAGTGGTTATTCATTTAAATCCGAAGACAATGGTTGTTTGATTTATATGAATGATATCTTTTATGGTCATGCACCGATGATGAATGGTTTATTTCTATTGGATCTAGATAATAGTGTTACACATATTCATAAAAGGATTAAACTTAATGATGATAAATCCGCATATATGTGGCACTGCCGTCTAGGTCATATTGGCATTAAACGCATGAAGAAGCTCCATTCGGATGGACTTTTGGAATCACTTGATTTTGAATCATTTGATACATGTGAGCCATGCCTTATGGGCAAGATGACTAGAATGTTGTTTCCCGGTTCAATGGAACGGGCGACAGATTTATTGGAAATCATACACTCTGATGTGTGTGGTCTAATGAGTGTATCTTCGCGAGGTGGATATAGTTATTTTGTTACTTTCACGGATGATTTGAGTACATATGGTTATACTTGATGAAACACAAGTCTGAAACCCTTTAAGAAATTCAAGGAATTTCAGAATGAAGTGGAAAATCATCGTAATAGAAAGATCAAATTTCTACGGTCCTACCGTGGAGGTGAGTATCTAAGTTATGAGTTTAGCACACATATGAAAGAGTGTGGAATAGTTTCATAACTCACACCTGCTGGAACACCACAGTGAAATAGTGTGTCGGAACGGCGTAATCATACTTTACTAGATGTGGTTCGATCTATGATGTCTCTGACGGACTTGCCACTGTCATTTTGGGGTTATGCACTAGAAACTGCTGCATTCACTTTAAATCGGGAACCGTCTAAATCCGTTGAAAACACACCGTATGAATTATGGTTTGGAAACAAAACTAAGATGTCATTTCTTAAAGTTTCGGGATGCGATGTTTATGTGAAGAAACTTCAACCGGATAAACTTGAACCCAAAGCGTAAAAATGCGTCTTCATAGGATACCCTAAGGAAACTATTGGCTATTCCTTCTATCATAGATCCGAGGGCAAGGTTTTCGTTGCCAAGAATGGATCCTTTCTAGAGAAAGAGTTTCTTGCGAAAGGTGTGTGTAGTCAGAAGGTAGAACTCGAAGAGTTTGTAGAACCTTCTCTTCATAATATGGCGAGTAGAGCAGCGCCGGAAGTTGTTCCGGAGTTGACTTCACCAAATGAAGAGGGAACTAATGATAACGATCATGAAGCTCCGAAAGAGAATACTACCAAACCTCGCAGGTCTAGCAGGACGCGTGCAGCTCTCGAGATGTACGGAAATCCTGTTATGAATTTCATGGTCGATGAAATTGATGACCCTGCAACGTATGAAGAAGCGATGATGAGCCCGGATTCCAACAGATGGCTAGAAGCCATGAAATCCGAGATGGAATCCATGTACAAAAACCAGGTTTGCACCTTGGTGGACTTACCTCACGACCGAAAGGCCGTGGATAATAAATGGATTTTCAAAAGGAAGACTGATGCTGATGGTAATATAACCGTCTATAAAGCTCGACTTGTCGCAAAAGGGTTTCAAAATATTCAAGGAGTTGACTACGATGAGACATTCTCTCCCATAGCGATGTTAAAGTCAGTTAGGATTATGTTAGCAATTGCTGCATATTTGGACTATGAGATATGACAGATGGATGTCAAAACTGCATTCCTCAATGGCAACATTGAAGAAGAGTTGTATATGGTATAACCAAAGGGTTTTGTCGATCCTAAGGATGTTGACAAGGTATGCTAGCTTAAGCGATCCATCGATGGACTGAAGCAAGCATCCCGGAGTTGGAATCTCCGCTTTGATGAGGTGATCAAAGAGTTTGGATTTATCCAAACTTATGGAGAGGCTTGTATTTACAAGAAAGTGAGTGGGAGCGATGTGGCATTTCTGATATTATATGTGGATGGCATATTATTGATCGAGAATGATATATATCTTTTAAACAATGTTAAAAGTTATCTAAACAACAAATTTTCAATGAAGGACCAAGGTGAAGCGTCATACATATTAGGCATAAAGATCTACAGGGATAGATCAAGGCGCCTGATGACCCACAAGTATAGGGGGTGTATCGTAGTACTTTCGATAAATAGGAGTTTCGATCCCAATGAGGAGCAGAAGGTGTTGACTAGTGGTATGGAGCATGAAATCTCTGTAAATACTTAACAAACGGATTTTTAGGGGTTTTCGGATAAAGCAAGGAAATAAAGTGCAAGTAAATTAAACAACAAATAATTGCAACAAGTGGCCCAATCTTTTCTTAGCAAAGGACAAGCCGGTGGAAATACCAATGAGGACCAAACGTTCTCGAGGACACATGGGAATTCTGTCAAGTGTTTTCGCTTCATATAGTTGAGTAGTCCTCTTTGCTTTTATAAGTGTTGTGTGGGTGAATCTGTGCTAATGTACCGACCTTACTTGGACTAATACATACTTTTGATTAAACCCCTTACAAGCATCCGCAACTACAAGAAAGCAATTAAGATATAAACCTAACCATAGCCTTAAACTCTGAGATCCTACACTCCCTTGTGCAAAGGTTTCCTAACGGGGGTTCAGGTTTATGTCACTCCGGCAACCCCACAATTAGTATCCAAATACACAATGCATTCCCCTAGGCTCATAAATGGTGAAGTATCATGTAGTCGATATTCACATGACACCACTAGAAGAATAGCACCACAACTTTGTTGGGAATATGCCCTAGAGGCAATCATGTATGATGATATTTTCCATTGTATTCATAAAGTTATTAAGTTGACCTTGTATAAACATCTGATGTGTATCATTGAATATGTGATTTGGTTGTGGAACTATATATTCATGTTGTTTGTACTAAATATCCTTGGTCATTGAAGTTGTGCTGGACACACAACTTAGACCAATGTGAAAGTCGGCTTGATGACTCGGTTCCACTTGTCATGGGCATGGTGATGCTATTTCGACTTACACAGATTCGGCTAAAGAGTTTAGCGAGTCCGATTGACCCATATTGAGGTACAACGAACAAGATGTCATTTGTATATCTCAATCAATGTAATCCTTAGACCTGGGGTTATTGCATAGTCCGAGTTGAGGATCACCGACTTAGGTTCTGTCAAATGTTGATCCATAACTGGGCAGTTATAAACGCAGAGATCGGGTCGACTGAGAATCAAGATGGGATTTTGCCCCTCCACTTGGAGAGATATTCTCTGGGCCCTCTCGGGTGATATGATTCGGAAAGCATGGACATGCACGACTCGGTTAAGTGTTAACCGAGGCGATCGACTAAGAGTTAGTCGGATGAATCACTTATCTCGGATCGAGAAGAGAGTCGGACTATTTAAGGGATGACAATTATTCTCCTATAGTCTCACAAGGTATATCGTGAGGCAAAAGGGACTCAGACATAATTCGCATTAGAAAGGCAAGTCGGCATGACTCTTTGGTACTTGGGAGTCGGCATGTTATACTAGGAGCCGCTACCGACTTATTGGTTGAGAGTTGGACTCTAATCGTGTCTAAGTTTCCAAGAGCCTGCGGGGTCACACACACTTAAGAGCGGGAGCAAGTTCGGATTGGATCTGAACCGAAAATCTGGTTGGGTTGGACCTAAGCCGGATTAGGACCGAGTTAGTGAGTCGGACTCGCGGTGACTAGTGTTATATGGGCTTTAGTGAATGGGCCACGAGAGTGGAGCCCACATTCACTCCCTATATATAGTGGAGCACAGTAACCCAGAAGGGTTAATTGTTGATCAGTTAGGTCATTCCATGAGTTGGAAACCCTAGCTCCACAGCAGTCTTGCCGTTGTTACGAACCTAGAATTTCGCCGCTGGTTCTCCTCCTTGTACGTGTGGATACCAGCAGAGGTGTTGTACGATCAGCAACAGGACAATCGGATCGCAAAGGACTGCACTGCATCAACTGACGCGCTACATCAGTAATCCACAACTGCGCGTCTAGTGGTAAACCTCATGGCCTTGTACCTCAGCTAGATCTTGGGATCACCACATTAGAGGGAAAATTTTGTTTTATCTCTACGTGGACCAACAGTGGTATCAGAGCGATAGCTTCTGGTTTTAGGCTCGAGATCTCGCATATGTGATATGCGGTTCGCTGTAGATGAGATCTATGTGTTGTTTTGGTGGTCGATCTATGAGGTTTTGTACGAGGTTGATTGGATCAACTATACTCGGGGAATGGTAGATTTTATTTCCGTGATCATACTGCTGAGGTCGTGGAACGACATACCCCTATCGGTTGGCTTCTGCCATCAGGGTAGACCATGACATGTAAATCCAGAGGAGGTGATCGAAGATCAAAAAGTTTAATCAATTCGGAACAATGGTCAAAATCCATGTCTGGATCGTAGATGATATCTACGTTTTTGGAAAAATCGTCGGGCGCTGCCCCTTCGATCCCCGCCCGCTATCCGGCTAGCAGGACTGTCGGCTTCGCCTTGTCGTAGCACCTTAGATGTCGTTGCGAGTTTCACAACACCGGTAGATATTGTATCTATGCATAACTTGTTTTTTGCAGGAAGTTGTGAATGGTATGGTTCATGTGCATGTCATGTATGTGTGTAATCCATACATGATATGCGAATGACGGTTTTGTCAGCCGGCTGGAGCCTAGATGCTGTCATATTATTGTATAACGACCTCCATGTCAGATTCTTCTTGTAATTTACTTTACTAAGCTAGTGTAGCTGTTTGGAGAACCCGGATGGCATGCAAGGCGTTGTACATGTCGGCGATATTGAGTAAGACGACAAGTGACAAGAGTTGGCATGAGTTGGATTACAAGCTTTGTGGAGATGGAGATCGCCATGAAGAGAGTCATACCATTTCACATTATAATTGCTTTATTTTGTGTTATTGTTATGTCTCTGTTTTACCTCTATTAGATAGTCAGTAAAATGTAATCCCTCAAAGAAGGTCTAGTCGGTTTTCCCGCCAGTGTTTGCACCATCACAAGTCGGACATTTTTGGTAGTGGGCTCATAAAATTGAGGTGCTGCCAATTCTTTCTGACTAGGTGGGTTCGAGTCGGACTCTTACTACGGAAACACTCTGTAATCTAGACGGGTCTATCACACCGGTTGTGGGGATCGGGGAAAAGTGGGATGGGAGCCAGGGCATGTGATGCCACCCGTCCAATAGGAGTCGTATGCGATACGATTGACAAGGAGTTGTCTACCTAGATCACTTGACGGCTAGCGGTGATGCTAAAGCTCACTAGCCGACTTGCTTATTTAGGATCCTGAATACCTAAGTAACCATCTGAGGGGTGTTGGTTCTAGTGGGAGCATAAAATATTAAAGTGTTTAATATGCTTGCTCTTTTATGAATACATGTCTTCAGTGTTTTGCATATTTTCTGTTGTAGATCATGGCACCAAGTAGCAGTCACTCTCAGATATACGGTTTTGCATTGAGAACTATCCTAGAGAAAGATAAACTAAACAACACTTATTTTACCAACTGGTATCGAAATCTGAGAATTGTTCTCAAACAAGAAAAGAAGGACCATGTCCTAGACAACCCACTTCCAGATGAGCCGAATGAGAATGCGACTGTCACTGCCACCAATGCCTACCGTCGGGCTAAGGATGAGTCCACGGATATTAACTGTCTTATGCTTGCTCACATGGAACCGGACTTGCAAAAGCAGTTCGAGAATGTTGAGGCCTACGATATGATCGAAAGCCTCAAAAGTATGTTCCAGGCTCAGGCGAAGACAGAGAGGTATCAAGTCTCTCAGGCTTTGCTGAGTTGCAAGCTTAAGGATGGTGATCCACTGAGTCCGCATGTGATCAAAATGTTTGGTTACGTGCAGTCTCTGGAGAGGCTTGGCTACCCCATTAGTGAAGAGTTTGCTATAGATATAATTCTAAACTCTCTTCCTAGTGCATATGGGCAATTCATTTCGAACTACCACATGCATGGTATGGATAAGAAGCTCACTAAATTGCATGGGATGCTTAAGCAGGCAGAGGCGGATCTCAAGAAGGGCGCCAGTCAAGTGTTGATGGTGTAGAATAAGGCTAAGTTCAAGAAGAATTCTTGGACTAAGAAGAAGGCTAAGTCGGGAGGAAAGCAGGCTCAGGACCCGGTCCCAAGCGCTTCCTCAGGGACTAAGCCATCTCCTTCAGCCGGATCCACTTGCTTCTACTGCAAGGTGGATGGCCACTGGAAGAGGAACTGCAGCAAGTACTTGGCCGACAAAACCAAGAGAGGAGATATGACTTCTGACTCAGGTACACTTGTTTGCAATGTTATAGACATATATCTTGCTGATGCACCTAATAGTTCTTGGGTATATGATATCGGATCAGTTATTCACATCTGCAACTCATTGCAGGGACTGGTAAGAACTAGGAGCGTAGCAAGAGGTGAGGTTGATATTCGAGTCGGCAAAAAAGCAAGAGTTGTTGCATTGGAAGTCGGCACGATGCAGCTTCATTTACCTTCCGGATTCATTATGGAATTGAATAATTGTTATTATGTTCCAGTGCTCAGTCGAAACATTATTTCTGCTTCATGTTTGATGAGGCAAGGCTATGAGTTGAATATCAAGAATAATGGTTGTTCTTTGTATTTGAATGATATGTTTCATGGCTTTGCACCTGTCCAGGACGGGTTATTTATTTTGAATCTTGATGGTGAGTCGGTTTATAACATAAATGTTAAAAGGTTCAAACCAAATGATCTGAACATGACTTACTTATGGCATTGTCGGCTTGGTCACATAAGTTGGAAACGCATGAAGAAGCTCCATGATGATGGACTCCTAACTTCGTTCGACTTGGAGTCGTTCGAGACATGAAAATCTTGCCTACTCGGCAAAATGACCAAGACACCTTTTGTAAAGAGTTGCGAAAGGGCGTCCGACTTGTTGGGACTAGTACATAGTGATGCATGTGGACCAATGAGCATGCCAGCCAGGGGTGGTTATGAGTACTTCATTACCTTCACTAATGATTTGAGTCGGTATGGATATATCTACTTGATGAAACATAAGTCGGAAGCCTTTGAAAAGTTTAAAGAATTCCAGAGTGAAGCACAGAATCAACTCGGCAAGAAAATAAAGTTTCTTTGGTCGGACCGAGGATGCGAGTACATGAGCCACGAGTTTGATGACCATCTGAAAAGTTGTGGAATAGTTCCCCAACTTTACTCCGCCAGGAACGCCGCAAAGGAATGGTGTTTCAGAAAGGCGGAATCTGACCTTGTTGGACATGATACGATCAATGATGAGTCGGACAGATCTGCATTTATCATTTTGGGGTTATTGTCTAGAAACAGTGGCGTTCACACTAAAAAGAGTACCATCAAAATCGATAGAGAAGACACCGCATGAGATATGGACAGGCAAATGCCGATTTTGTCTTTTCTTAAGATTTGGGGTTGTGAAGCATTTGTCAAGCGAATTCAGTCGAACAAGCTTACGGCCAAGTCGGATAAGTGTATTTTCATGGGGTATCCGAGGGAAACCTTGGGTTACTACTTGTACAACCGAGAAGAGGGCAAAGTGTTTGTCGCTCGGAACGGTGTCTTCCTTGAGAAAGAGTTTCTCAGTCGGGGAGTAAGTGGGAGCACAGTACAGCTCGAAGAAATTCGAGAGGAACCGGCTAGTAGCGAGTCGGCAAAAACCTTGGAGGTTGAGCCGGTCGTGGTAGCTGAGCCGGCAGTAGAACCTGTACTACGAAGATCGGCGAGATTACGAAGTGTTCGTGATGTGTTACTGTTAGACAGTGATGAGCCGGTGAATTATTCGGAAGCGATGGTGGGATCTAATTCCGAGTCATGTCTTGGAGCCATGACATCCGAGTTAAAGTCCATGGATGAAAATCAATTTTGGAACTTGGTTGATCTGCCAGACGGTGCAAGACCCGTCTAGTGCAAATGGGTCTTCAAGAAGAAAACTGATATGGATGGAAATGTTTCTGTCTATAAAGCACGTCTTGTTGCGAAGGGGTTCCGACAAGTTCAAGGAGTTGATTACGACGAGACTTTCTCGCTCATAGCGATGCTTAAATCAGTTCGGATCATGTTAGCTATAGAATCCTATTTTGACTATGAGATATGGCAGATGGATGTCAAAACGGCTTTCCTTAATGGAAATTTAATCGAGGAAGTGTATATGATACAGCCCGAGGGGTTTGTCGATCCAGCTAATGCTGACAAAGTGTGCAAACTTCATAAATCCATTTATGGGTTGAAGCAGGCATCTTTGAGTTGGAATATTCACTTTGATGAGGTAGTCAAATCGTTTGGCTTCATCAAGAGTGATCATGATTCTTGTTTATACAAGAAGTTTAGTGGGAGCAAAGTAAACTTTCTAATCTTATATGTGGATGACATATTACTGATTGGAAATGATGTCCAGATGTTGCAAGAAACCAAGGAATCATTGGAAAGGAGTTTCTCAATGAAAGACTTGGGTGAGGCAACATACATCCTTGGAATCCGGATCTATAGAGATAGATCAAGGAGGCTCATTGGACTGAGTCAGAGTACTTATTTGGACAAAGTGTTGAAGAAGTTCAACATGGAATCATCTAAGAAGGGGTTCTTACTGATGTCCCATGGTGTAAAACTTAGCAAGACTCAGTGTCCTTCGACAACTAATGAGCGAAGTCGGATGAGTGCGATTCCGTATGCTTCTATAGTAGGATCCATCATGTATTCCATGATTTGTACTAGGCCGGATGTTTCATATGCTCTAAGTGTTGTGAGCAGATAGCAGGCTGATCCTGGATAAATCCACTGGACAGCGGCTAAAAATATCCTAAAGTACTTGAGAAGGACTAAGGATATGTTTTTGGTTTATGGTGATGAAGATGAACTCAGTGTAAAGGGTTACACATATGTGAGTTATCTTATCGACTCTAATGATTCTCGTTCGCAATCCGGATACGTGTTTATTATAAGCGGATGTGTTGTGAGCTGGAAGAGTTCCAAGCAAGAGACTGTGTCTACATCTACAACAGAGACTGAGTATATTGCCGCCTCAGAGGCAACAAAGGAAGTTGTTTGGATGAGGAATTTCCTCATGGATCTTGGTGTGGTTCAGGGCTCGTCCAATCCGTTAGACGTGTATTGTGACAACAATGGTGCTATTGCACAAGCCAAGGAACCTAGACAACACCAGAAGAACAAGCACATACTCATGCGGTATCATCTGATTCGCCAGTTCGTGGATCAAGGTGTTATCAAGTTATGCAAGGTACACACGGATGCAAATATTGCAGATCTGTTGACAAAGCCGTTACCCCAGCCGAAGCATGAGGCGCGCCTGAGAGCCATGGACATTAGATGCTTAGACATGTGATGTCGGAAGATTGACTGTAGTGCAAGTGGGAGACTGTTGGGAATATGCCCTAGAGGCAATCATGTATGATGATATTTTCCATTGTATTCATAAAGTTATTAAGTTGTCCTTGTATAAACATCTGATGTGTATCATTGAATATGTGATTCGGTTGTCGAACTATACATTCATGTTGTTTGTACTAAATATCCTTGGTTATTGAGGTTGTGTTGGACACACAACGTAGACCAATGTGAAAGTCGGCTTGATGACTCGGTTCCACTTGTCATGGGCATGGTGATGCTATTCTGACTTACACAGATTCGGCTAAAGAGTTTAGCGAGTCGGATTGACCCATATTGAGGTACAACGAACAAGTTGTCATTTGTATATCTCAATCAAATGTAATCCTTAGACCTAGGGTTATTGCATAGTCCGAGTTGAGGATCACCAACTTAGGTTCTGTCAAATGCTGATCCATAACTGGGCAGTTATAAGGCAGAGATCGCGTCGACTGAGAATCAAGTTGCGTGATGTGAATAATCAAGATGGGATTTTGCCCCTCCACTTGGAGAGATATTCTCTGGGCCCTCTCGGGTGATATGATTCGAAAAGCATGGCCATGCGCGACTCGGTTAAGTGTTAACCGAGGCGATCGACTAAGAGTTAGTCAGATGAATCACTTATCTCGGATCGAGAAGAGAGTCGGACTATTTAAGGGATGACAATTATTTGCCTATAGTCTGACAAGGTATATCGTGAGGCAAAAGGGACTCAGACATAAGTCGCATTGGAAAGGCAAGTCATCGTGACTCTTTGGTACTTGGGAGTCGGCATGTTCTGCTAGGATTCGCTACTGACTGATCGATTGAGAGTTGAACTCTAATCGTGTCTAAGTTGCCAAGAGCCTGCGAGGTCACACACTTAAGAGCGGGAGCAAGTTCGGATTGGATCTGAACCGGAAATCAGGTTGGGTTGGACCCAAGCCGGATTAGGACTGAGTTAGTGAGTCGGACTCGTAGTGACTAGTGTTATATGGGCTTTAGTGAATGGTCCACGAGAGTGGAGCCCACATTCACTCCCTATATATAGTGGAGCACAGTAACCTAGAAGGGTTAATTGTTGATCGGTTAGGTCATTCCATGAGTTGGAAACCCTAGCTCCACAGCAGTCTTGCCGTTGTTACAAACCTAGAAGTTCACCGCCGGTGCTCCACCTTATATGTGTGGATACCAGTAGAGGTGATGTACGATCAGCACTAGGACGATCAGATCGCAAAGGAATGCACTGCATCAACTGACGCGCTACATCAGTAATCCGCGACTGCACGTCTAGTGGTAAACCTCGTGGCCTTCTACCTCAGCTAGATCTTGGGATCACCACGTTAGAGGGAAAATTTTGTTTTATCTCTACGTGGACCAACAAACTTTAATATTAAACCATTGAATAATACCTCAACACAAACCCACTACTAACAACATGACTTCTCACATGTCCTCAAGAACTAAACGAACTACTCACGAGACATCATATGGATCAAGATTAGAGATGATATAATGATGGATAACAATCTGAACATACACAATAATTCAATGGTTCTACTCACAAGCATCAACTACAATAGTAATCAACACTGGGAAAGTTTCCACTAAGAACTATGCAAGATTCAACACAATTGTTACAGGATGGAGTGGTGATGATGGTGCTGGTGGAGATGATGGTGTGGATGATGATGGTGATCCCGATGAATTCTAGCTTGATGATGGTGTTGATGGCAACGATCTCCCCTCTCCGGGAAGGAATTTCCCCGGCAGAAATCTGTCTGCCGAAGAGCTCTTTCTCTCTCGGTGTTTTCCGCCCCGCAGAGGCGGCGGAATCTTTCTGTGGTTGCTCCCCGTGTATTAGAGTTTCGAGGAGAATATATAGGTGAGAGGGCGGAGCCAGAGGTGGGGCAGGGTGGCCACACCCCCTGTAGGCGCGGCCTAGGGTGGCCCGCGCCTGGGGGGTGGGCCCCCTATGGCCCAACTCTGCCTCCCCTTCTGGCATTCTTTGTCTTCTGGGAAAATAGGATTTTCCATAGTTTTTCTGGTATTTTTCTGATCTTCGCGAAATTGCATCAAAACGCCACTTTTTCCATCAGAATCCTGACTCCGGCAGTTCATCCTCCAAGAATCATCCAACATGCGAAAATAGATAAAAAGACATAAGTATCACCTCTTAATATGAAATATATCAATGAATAGAGGAAAATTATGATATAGAAAGGTGATGCAAAATGGACATATCAGCGCCTAATAAGGCTATTGCAAAGTACATACCTTGATAAGATTTTAAAGAAATTTAAAATGGACGGAAGTAAGAAAGGGTTCTTACCCATGTTGCAAGGCAAGACATTGAGTAGGACTCAAAGTCTGGCTACGGAGGAAGAAAGAGAGATAATGGACAAAGTCCCCTATGCTTCACCCATAGGCTCTATAATGTACGCCATGCTATGTATAAGACCGGATGTGGCACATGCTATTAGTTAACTAGTAGATACCAATCTGATCCAGGATCAGAACACTAGATAGCGGTCAAGAATATCCTTAAGTAATTGAGAAGAACTAAGGTTATGTTTCTCGTGTACGGAGGTGAAGAAGAGCTGGCGCTAAGTGTTATGTTGATGCTAGCTTCGACACCGATCCGAATGACTCTAAGTCTCAATCCGGGTACGTATTTCTCATTAATGGTGGAGCGGTTAGTTGGAGGAGTTCCAAGCAACTCGTGGTGGCGGGATCAACAACGGAGGCCGAATATGTTGCTGCTTCAGAAGCGGCTCAGGAAGCAGTTTGGATGAAGGAATTCACAACCGAACCAGGTGTGGTTGCAAGCGCGTTGGATCCAATGGTGATCTATTGTGACAACAATGGAGCCATACCCAATGCCAAAGAACCAAGGTCTCACCGGAATTCCAAGCATATTAAGCGCTGGTTTCACTCCATCCGCGAGCATGTCAAGGATGGAGATATAAAGATTTGTAAAGTACACACGAATCTCAATGTAGCAGATCCGTTGACTAAAACTCTGAGCAAAACATGATCAACACCAGAACTCCATGGGTGTTAGATTTATCACTATGTAACTAGATTATTGTCTCTAGTGCAAGTGGGAGACAGAAGGGAATATGCCCTGAGAGGCAATAATAAACTGGTTAATATGTATATTCCAAGTATATGATAGATGTTTATTTTGCATGCTATAATTGTATTAATATGGAAACATTAATACATGTGTGTTTAAAAAACAAACAGAAAGTTCATAGTTATGCCTCTCTTATGAACTAGTTTGTTGATTAACAAGATGATCAATGTTTCCTGATCATATACATTGGATGTTTTTAATAACAATGGTAAGAAAATCGGTAATTGTTAACTCATCGGTTGTCTTGGGAGTAGCGACTAATCAGAAATCGGACGATTAACTGATTTAATCGATCGGCTATTAATCGGTGCAACCTACAAAAATTATCACCTAAAACACATATGACTTCTCTTGCACCTCAATCACCTACCCTATTAAAGGCAGCCTCGAGCTCCCGGATGAGATCCTCAAGGAGCTCGAGCTCTTGTATCTGAGGTCTGATCGGCAACTACGAGGAACTGGTCAAAACCAACAAGGAACTGGCTGGTGATGGAAGAAATCGAGCTCCTGTAGGCATGGATCGAGCTGGAGCTTCGAAAACCCCACTTCATTGAGGCAGTCTAGCGGATGGATGGGCGATATGTGTTGATAATCTTTCAACTTTTTTGACCAAGTGTACTAGTTAATCGGGAACATACCTAATAATTGGAGTGTCAGAGCTATTAAACGGGCTAAATGATGACGCACACGGTGTTGTCGTGGGCGCTTTGTTGGAAGAACCCAAGAGCAAGGTATGATGAGCACAGCAGCAAGTTTTTCCCTCAATAAGAAACCGAGGTTATCGAACCAATAGGAGGAAGGAAACGTCTCAAAGGTGTTGCAAGCAACTTGGAAACCTGCACAACACAAACTCAAGACTTTTCCCCAATGAACAGTGAGGTTGTCAATCTCACCGGTTTCTGTAACAAAGGATTAACTGTATGGTGTGGAAGGTTGTGGCATCCCGCAAAACCACTACCAGAAAATCGCGTTGAATTTGTGCATTGCATCGTCATCATCATGCATTGTTTGCCCAAAACTATGTTTGCAAAGCCCGTGTTGTTTTCTAAACGCCCCTCTTTATTCAAACCTCAAAACCGGGTCCCCGGAATATTTTGGTTTGCCCGATATCGGTTTGCAAAAACTTTGTTTGAAATAAATAAAATATTTAATTTATTTTAATAGGGGCAGTCGAACGGGCCGATTGACCCGATCGACCACCCCAGGAAATAATAAACGGTCCACCTGGACACCCCCAACAAAATCCTAAGTGCACCAACTATTCTACCCACACACCCCAGCCACATCACCCTGGCCAATAGCCCCTCGCCACCTCACCCTCTTCCCTCACCCTCCACTCACATGCCGCCGTGGCCTCTCCTCTCTCTCTCTCCCACACACACCAGCCCACACACGCCGCCTCCCAGATCCCACCTCCTGCCCAGTCCCCACTCCCCGACGCCCCCACGGGACCCACCCCTGGGCCCCTCACGATCCCGCCTCCCCACGCTGTGCTTCTTCCCAACACCTCCCCGCCTCCTCCTCTCCCAAGTCCGCCCTCCTCAAGGCGTGCCGCCCGCCATCCAAGCCTCTCTCACCCGCCTCACCTCTCCACCCTCCTCCTCCTGGCGCCTCCCCTCGCCCGGCCTGCGCCACTCAAGGCTGCGACGCCACCACGCCTCCCGCCGCTGTTTCGAAGTCTCATGTCACGGCGCCTGCTCCTCCTTCCCCAACCTTCCGCTGCTGCCGCCAAGGCCTCGCCGCCGGCCGCCGCCGCCGCCCGCCACTGCAAGCGCGACGCCGCCGAGCACCACCTCTCCGCCTCCGCCGCCTCCCGCGCCCGAAGCCGCCTCCGTCGAAGCGCCGCGGCCAGCCCCGTCTCGCCCCGCCGCTGTTGCCTTCCGCCCAGGGAGCCGTCCCGCCTCAACCTCGAGCCCCGCCGAAGCACCTCCCGCCGCTGCCGACCTCCGCCCTCGGCCTTCTTGCGCAGCCGCCTCCGCCTCCCTTGCCTGCCTCCGCGAGTCCGGCCTCCTTCAGCAGCCTCCACCGCTTTCACCGGCCGCCGCCGTCTTTTTCTTCGCCAAGCTCGACGCCGACCTCGCCCTGGCGCTGCCGTCGCCTCCTCTGCGTCCATCCTCGCCCACATCCTCGGCCGAGCCCGTTCTGCGGAGTTGCTCACCGGTCCCGCCGACCTCTGGCCGCGTGTGCGCACGTCGGATGGCCAGCTGCCCCAAGATCCGAAGTAAGACCGTGGTGATGCATGTACTCCGACGTTCTCGTCGACCCCTGCCATGTACGCAATGCCAGGACCTACCATCAACATGAAATTCTTCATGGAACGCGTGGCTCGTCCTCTTCGGAATCCGAAGACCGCTCCCGGCGCGCCCGAACCCCGTCGGACACCAAGACCCTCGGACGCCAAGACCGCCATTATGGGACCGGAGCTGGTGCCCCAAGATCTCCTGCAGGTTTTCCAAGTTCGCCGACACGAACGCCAAGTCCACCGGATCTATGGCGAGACCCGAGCCCGATCCAAGACCGAGAACCGCGACACTCCAAGATCTCCTTCACGGACGTTTCCGGACCCGACGACCGCCAAGATCGCCACCGGTTCAACAAGTGCTCCGCCCCGGACACCAATTTCTGCACCCCGAACGACAAGACCGATGCAATGGCGCGGACCCAACAAGATCCCCGCGACGACAAGAACGACACCGACCCGGAAGCACCGTTTCGCCCCCGACACCAAACCAAGTCTGGCTTACCGGATTCGACAAGATCGACCCCGATATCCGATAACGCTCCTGCCGAGACCGGACCGTCGAACCCTGGACCCCGAGACCAACCCCGAACCCCAGAACCCCAAGTTCGTCGAGCCCCCTCTAATGTGTGAACCTTCCCGAAACCCTATTTAATAACATAATATAACTTGTCGCATAATAATTGCCTTGCATGCATACATTCATGTGGTTTGGGGGCCTTATGCCGATTCACCTAATAATTAAATATGGGGCCCATATGCGGGCAAATCTAGTCTCATATCGGCCTCATTTAAATTGTGTAGCGAACCCGGTGCTATCTTCTACCATGTTAAACAACATTTAAATTATGGGTATCTCAACAACATGCACCTATTAATTAATATTGTCGGGACCCCGTTTCCGCTTAATTTGACTTAGTTGCATCGCACTTTGCCATGTCATGCATCATACATGCATCATGCCGATCTTCTGCCGTTGTATTAAATATTGCATCCGGTGTTTCTTCTAGTGTTTTGCTTCTTCGCGGATAAGGCCGTTGAGTTGATGTGAGCCCCGCCCCGATCTTCGGTTGAACCCTTCGACAATGTTTTCAGGCGAGCATCTCCCCCTTTCTACCTATCTTACTTTGCTAGTATTTATTCCCTCCTGTTGATCTTTGCTATCCGTGTTGCGATGCTCTAGATTCGCACTGTGATATCCCCGACCGATATTGCCATGGCCACCTCCTATTACCTGTTGTTTGGTAGATAGTTGGACTTATGGCGTCGTAGTCGCTTGCTCAAGTCTTTGTTGTCGCTTCAATGCCACAATTGCTGATGTATTGCCGCAAGTTGTTGATGGAGATGATTCTAGTTCTACTTATCGTCACTTTAATTTCTGTTTAACAACTAAAATTGAAATAAGCGAGGCATCTGGGTGATAGATAATATTTGGTTTCAACGCCCACTTGTGTCCCGTAAGACCCCGAGTACTTGATACTGTTTCCTTGATTTATCGCTATCCACATCCGGAGGTATATGGGACCCCGAGCCGTAGAGCTTGATTCATTCTTATTTCTTGGGGCCACAAACTAGTTTGAGGTTTTATTTACGATCCTGTACTTATGCCATGTTTTTCGCTTTATTTACGATTATGCGAGGTAACGCATAATCGCATCTTTTAGGTAAGCGGAGTGATTACGCGTATCGACACCCCGAGTTTTCGGGTTCCCGCCATGCTTACCATTGGCGCAAACCTTGAGGCCGCCTCGAGCTTGCTTACCCGTTATGGATTCTACTCAAAGGGTGGCCCCGAAATATTTCGAATCTGTGATTGTTCACGTGAAAGCCTCTGGTTTTGATTTGGTTTTTCGAGGTTGATCGAGCGTGTTGCTATTGGTGCACCTTGGTCGGGTAAAACTTTCAAAGCCGTGTCCATGGATATGGACGACTTGGAGCACAAGATCTCGATCATAGACAAGCATAACTAAAGTTTCTGCTATAAATTTGACTTATAATGACTAGTAATCAGCTTCACTATAATGGAATGGCTAATTAATACTGCCCACAATTGCTTGTTTGATTTGTCGCCATGCACCATTATACTGACTAGTAAGTATGGCAACTACAACGGTTTTGGCTGATTAAAAGTACCAACAACTGGGTTTCGCGATTACATCATGCTATCTCATTCGATTAGTAATTGCTGCAACTACAACGGAATGATTAACTAAAAGGGCCCACGCTTACTTTATCCGGACGATTATTTAAACCTGACTAGTAAATGCTACAACGATAATCGAATAAATAAAGCGCCAACCGTGTGAGTTCCTCGGTTGACTTCCTCGTTTGGTCTCGAGGGGAAACACCAGATGGGTTTGTTTGGTGTTAGCTTGGTTGGATCCGGATAGGTCATTCTCACCTCTCTCGATAACCGCCATTGTATCGAGTCTCTATAGGTTGTTTAGTGCATCTGCCGCCACGATCCACCATACCTACGTGGCGAGGACCGAATTCTAGCCTCGCCGTACCGGCCTCAAGATCGACGCTCCTTCTTTTTCCTTTGCCCTTTGTCGGCACCCCTTTTGTTTTAGCAGGTTTTGAGATCGACGTCGTTAGCAGGGTTACCCTTCCGGCTTGGCCTGGTCAGGGTTATGGACGCCATTGGTTATTCTCCAGGGCTCTTAGCCCCATTTGCATCTTGTCCGTAGTCGGACGCTCTATCATTTTCAAGGTGACTTGGATCTTTGTATAATATATCTGTATTCTTGACTCCTCGAGTCGCTGTTATATATATCTGTTCTGTGGGTCCCATCGAGGACTGTTGTGTAATGTTATTACTTCGTTTTCCACCCGCACGAAAGTGCCTGGTGGGAACCTTTGAATCGTTTCTATGCGGGTTTGGTGAATTTTGCCCAAACTTGCATAGGTCCGATTCTGAGGGTGTTACAAAGGTGATAATGGTTTGCAGCAAGTAAACAGTAACAGTGGAAGATTTATCAATGGTAAAGATTGGACCGGGGTCCATAGTTCACTAGATGTGTTCTCCTTAGATAAACAAACATGGCATGCCGGGTAAACAAATTATAGCAGGGCAATTGACAGGACTGAGCAAGGCATAACAATGCAATACTAGACATCAAGATCCTATGAGATTCGATTGGGAAATACAAAAAGATACATAGACCGCCATCCAACTTCATCTATGACTAGAAGTCCACATTTGGGTTATCATCCGAACCCCCTCCAGTATTAAGTTGCAAGCAACAGAAAACTGCTTTAAGCAAAGTGTGTAAGTTAAATAGTCCACTTGTTCCATGAACAAGAGACCGTTGTTTTATCCCTAGTAGCAACAACACATCTACAACCTTAGAGATTTATGTCACTTCCCTTAGATTAAATAGAGGCATGAACCCACTACCGAGCATAAATACCCCCTCTTGGAGTCACTAGCAACTACTTGGCCAAGATAGCTACTAACAACGGAGAGCATGCAAGATCACAAACAACACAAACATGATAGAATCAAAGACAAAACCATTAATCAACCTGACATAGTAATCTCAATATCCATCGGATCCCCACAAACACAACATGCATGATTACAAATAGATGAGCTCTTGATCATGAATGGAGCTCAGAAGATCTAGACATGAAAGCACAAAGGAGGAGATACAACCATCTAGCTACTACATGGACCCGCAGTCCAAGTTGGAACTACTCACGCTTCATACCAGAGGCTGGCATGATGAATAAGAAGGCCTCCGGGATGATATCCCCTCCGATAGGATGCCGGGAAGAGCTTTAGATCCCCCGATATAGGGACGATGGTGACGGTGGCTACAGACGGTTTTATATTGATCGGGTACTCAGTTTTTAGGCATCGGGGGATTCTTATAGGCGAAGAGGCGAGGCGGGAGGGCGGCCAGGGGGGACACACCTTGCCCAGGCGTGGCCTAGGGTGGGCCCGCGCCTGGGGGGTGCGGCCGCCCTGTGGCTCCCCTCCGTCTCTCCTCTGGACTCCGTGTTCTCCTCGGTGAAATATTGACTTTGGCTTTTGTCCCGTCCAATTCCGAGAATATTTCCTTACTAGCTTTTCTGGAACCAAAAATAGAAGAAAACAGGCAACTAGCACTGTGGCATCTTGTTAATAGGTTAGTACCAGAAAACATATAAAATCACCTCAAAGTGTAGACAAAGCAAAGAAACGTGGATACTAAACAAGCATGGGACATCAAAAATTATAGATACGTTTCCGATGTATCACTAAATGATTAACATAAATGATTAGTGGTAATCGACATGGTTAGGTCCCTAGTAGCGATTAATCGAACTTTTAAGCACTGATTCGGCCTATTTTTTGAACAATGGTTAATAACGAGGTCACAACATTATTGGAATGGTGTGATGAACATTCATCCAAAGTATAGCATTACAATCAAAGTCACTGAGTTTATATTGCTATAACATCATACGAAGTAGTCCTAATCGTTAGACCATGAGATCATGTCAATCACTAACACTCGAAGAGTATCTTGATAACATCAAACGTCACACCATAACAGAGTGATTATAAAGATGGGTTCAGTGCTACTAAAGTGTTATGTTGAGGCCCATGGATCAAGAGTGGAATTTGTTCATTCCGATTACGAATAGATATACTCTGGGCCCTCTTGGTGATATCACATTGGTAGCTTGCAAGCAAGTGATTTGATCACTAGAATGTTATATCACGGGAATGAGAAAAGAGTACATGTCAGTAACGAGATCAAACTAGGTATGAAGATACCAATGATCGAATCTCGGACATGTAATATATCACGAGACAAAGGGATTAAGATTCTAGCATAAAAGGTTCTCACGATCATAAGAAAGTCACCGTTGAATGTGTGGGAGTCAGTATGGATCTCCAGGTATCGTTTCTGATTATTGATCTAAGAGGGGTCTCAATCATGTCCGCATTATTCGCGAACCGTAGGGTGACACACTTAAGAGACACCGACACCATTTGGAACAAATAGTTTCATGCTGAAAAGATTTACAAAGCGCAGGAATTTATTTCACTAGACACCGGAACTGTTTCAGGTAAAATTGTTGAAAGTCTTTCTGCATGTGAAATGAAATACTAGCAAAGGGTTATATGTGAATATTTGTCCATTAAGGTAATTGACAAAATTCTGAATAAATAAAAGGAGTTTTATTTAAAGTGAGATTGCATTAAATTTGGTGAAAATTTTAATGGGAATTTTGAGTGGGATTTTGAATGGAGAAATGAAGCGGCTAATTTTGAGTGGGAGATCCACCCACATAATGGAGGAAGGGGTGGAGTCAGCCACCATGGCCGCCGGCCACACCCCTTGGGGTGCACCTTCCACCTATAAAAGGAGCCCCTCTCGCTCTCTCACACTCACACCTCCTTGTGAAGGATCTCTTTCCCCCTCTAGTTTATTCCCCATGGTCTCGGACTAGCGAGATACATGTTCCTAGTGGCTTTTCGGCAAGAAAGAGTTGTTGCTTCTACTGCATCGCTGGAGCGAGGAGGCGGAGGTTGCTCGGTGGCTCGGACGTGTGTGCGAGCATGGATGCGCCGCTGATTTGCGGCGCTAGGACTTCCTCTCGATCTTGAGATCAGCAAGCGTTCGTCTACATCATCCACGAGTACAATCTCATTAAGCTTTGTCGGTCTTCAAGGGTATGTTCTCTACGGATGTATATCCGCCTATTCCTTGTATCTAGTAGATAGATCTTGGTACATAGTTGTTCCCATCATAGAATTTTTTTGTTTTTTATATTGCGAACCCTACATCCCGATCATGGACTTTAACATGTCAAGTGACAACAAGGTTACTTCATTTGATGAATGATGTGATGGACAACACCTAACCCTAGTATTGCAATGTGATCTAGTCACAAAGTTCAATGTTGCGATATCTAGCAAAGCGTAGTGATTCAGTCCTTTGGCCATGAGATCATATTAATCATTGTCTCCCAAGATTGCTTTGATCACATCAACCGTCATGTCCATAGCTAGGTGGACATAAAGGTGTGTATTGGGTATTCCAGAGGAACTTTCAAGGCCTGTGTATCAAGACGGGGATTTGCCTATCCCGGTGATGGATAGATACCCTATGCCCACTCGGTGAGATTACATCTACAAGTTTGCAAACATGTGACTAGATCACGGGGATGTAATACCACGGGAACGAGTAAATGTGTTTGTCAATAACAAGGTCGAACTAGGTATGTCGATACCGAAGATCTGATCTTAGACCAGGTATCATAGAGCAAAGGGAATAAGACTTGATGTTCAAGGTTCAAGCGGTCAAGTTATTTGTGGAATGCATGGGGGGCATCATGTGTTTCCAGATATCCCTATTGGTCATTAATCAAAGGGGTGTCTCGATCATGTCTATGTATTCCTGAGCAGTAGGGTGCCACACTTATGGGTAGTTGATGTTTAGGGATTGATCCAAGATCATAGGAGAAGGGAGAGAACTCCGAAATTGTTCCAGGAAGATTTTGAAAGTATTTTGGAGATATTCGATGATGAACGGAGGGGTCCAAAAGGTGTTTCGAAATTATAGGTATTAAATAATATTAATTTAATGAATTAATATTAAAATTATTATTTAAAATGGATTTTTGGGGCAATCCACCTATTGGACCTCACCGGAGGAGGCCCAAGAGGGGGCCGCGCCCTAGGGATGGCCAAGGGAGGCCGTAGGCCACCAAGTGGGCTCCCCACCACGTGGGGCCCATGTGGGACAGGTTGTCGCCACCTCCTCCAAATAATCCCTTGATTTGTCCCACCCCGAGACTTTGAGGAAGGTGGTGCCTTCCTTCCACCTATATAAAGAGGGACACCCCTCTTCCCAGATCCATCCCATGAATTGGCCTTTGCCTATTTCTCTCTCTCTCCCTCCCTCTCTCTCTCTCTCCCTCCCTCCCTATCTATCTATCCCTCATGTGTGGTTCCCAAGTTTGAAACTGCATAAATGGATAGGGATTTCTTCACCATACGCACGATGTCGTGATGCTCGACTTGGTCCGGATCAATCTTCTTCCGCTGCTTTGCTGGACCGAATCCCGGGATATATCTCTACACCGTATGTGTGTAAGGCCACGAGGCACCGCCACTTGTGGTGCTTTTGCTAGGAGCTTGAAGCTTGGACATCGACACGACCATGAGGTCGGCTACGTCATATAAGGACTAGGGGTGACTTGCGAGGAGATTCGTGACCTTGAGGTTTGATACGTCGGAAACGTATCTATAATTTTTTATGCTCCATGCTTGTTTAGTATCTACTTTGCTTTACTTGTCTACACTTTGAGGTGCTTTTTACATGTTTTATGGTACTTACCTACTAACAAGTTGCAACAGTGCCAGATGCATGTTTTCTGCTGTTTTTGGTTTCGGAAAAGTAAGTAAAGAAATATTCTCGGAATTGGATGGGACAAACGTCAAAGTCAATTACTTTCCCTGGGTAACAAGAAGTCCAGAGGGGAGCCTGGGAGGCGAGCCAGAGGGACCACACCCCCCATTGCGACCACAGGTGGGCCCGCGCCTGGCTAGGGTTTGGCCACCATGGCCGCCGCCTCGACCTCCCCCTTCGCCTATAAGAAGCCCCTGATGCAGAAACCCTGGGTACCCGATCAAATATCCACGAAACTGTCAGTAGTCGCATCCACCATCGTCCCTAGATCGGGGGGATCTGAAGTTCTTCCCGCCACCCTGCCGGAGGGGAGATCATCCCAGAGGCCTTCTCTCCGGTATGATGCGTGAGTAGTTCCACCTTGGACTATGGGTCCGTGTAGTAGCTAGATGGTTGAATCTCCTCCTTTGTGCTTTCATATATAGATCTTGTGAGCTCCATTCAAGATCAAGATCTAATCTATTTGTAATCATGCATGTTGTGTTTGCGGCGATCCGATGGATATTGAGATTATTATGTTGGTTTGATTAATGGTTTTGTCTTTATGATTCTATCATGCCTGTGTTGTTTGTGATCTTGCATGCTCTCCGTTGTTAGTAGCAATCTTGGCCAAGTAGTTGCTAGTGACTCCAAGAGGGGGTATTTATGCTTGATAGTGGGTTCATGCCTCTAGTTTCCAAGGGAAGTGACAATAATATCTTTGGTTGTAGATGTGTTGTTGCTACTAGGGAGAAAACAACAGTCTCTTGTTCATGGAACAAGTGGACTATTTACCTTACACACTTTGCTTAAAGCAGTTGTCTGTTGCTTGCAACTTAATACTAGAGGGGGTTCGGATGATAACCTGAAGGTGGACTTATAGTCATAGATGCAGTTGGATGGAGGTCTATGTATCTTATTGTATTGCCCAATCGAGTCTCATAGGATCTTTCTGACTAGTAATTGCATTGTTATGCCTTGCTCAGTTCCTGTCAATTGCCCTGCTGTAATTTGTTTACCTTCATGCCATGTTTTTTATCTAAGGAGAGCACCTCTAGTGAACTATGGACCCCGGTCCAATATTTTCCATTGATACATCTTCCACTATTACTTGTTTACTTGCTACAAACCATTACCTTCCACACCATATGTTTAATCCTTTGTTACAGCAAACCGGTGAGCTTGACAACCTCACTGATTCGTTGGGGCAAAGTCTTGAGTTTATGTTTTGCAGGTCTCCGCGTTGCTTGCAACACCTCTGTGATGTTTCCTTCCTCCTACTGGTTCGATAACCTCAGTTTCTTACTTAGGGAAACTTGTTGTTGTGCTGCTTCATACCTTGCTCTTGGGGTTTCCAACGATGCGTCCCACGACAATTGCTGGGCGCCATCAAGGTATTTTCTGGCACCATTGTCGGGGAGGCCAAGGACCTCTTCACTAGGGGAGTCCTTCACTTCCTTTCTCTTTACTTTGTTTTTAGTTTGCTTAGTTTATTTTGCTTGGTTTTGTTTGCCTCTTGTTTTCAAAAAACACAAAAAAATTAGAGAGCTCTATAGTATTTATCTTGAGTTGGGACATGAAGTGTTTGAAGAGAAAATTAAAAAACCTTAGGATATTTATTTGCATGCTAATGGCAATGTTATTAGTATGAATTCTTTGAACACCATTATTGCTAATGCTATGGAAACGTCTATGACGAGGTTTAATCTCGTCAATGCCCATTGTTATGGACTTGGGTTTTGGATAAGATAGGTATGCTGGAGATCGCGGAACGGTTAGCAAACAAGCAACACGGGACACGAGGTTTACCTAGGTTCAGGCCCCCGGAGGGAAAACCCTACTCCTGCTTGTTTGCTCTTGTTTACGGCGGAACAGAAGATTACAGGGGTGCGCAGATGCAATCTGGTGTGGAGGTGTCTATGCGAAAGTATGAGGTCAGATCTCTAGGTCGTACCCTCCTAGCCTTTATATAGATTTAGGCAGGTCCCAGGCACAGACCGAGTCGGTTACATGTTTTAGGGTTTACCCCTTTGAATTTTCTATCTACTCTAGTCTTGCTCTCCAAGGATCCGAAGGCGTCATGAGCCCTGGCCACCCGAAAGTCTTCATGGGCTGGCGTATACTTGCCGTGGGCCTTCCTTGGACCGGACCAGGTATGCTGATATCATGTAACCGCGGGGTATAACCATGTCCAGGCTAGGGCACACCCGATGTTCCTTTATGCTGGTCGTCGTGGTCCGACTAGGGTTTCGGCCGAAGAATTCTCCAAGGGGGATCTCGACGGGGTCCTTCATCCACTACTGAAGTTCAAGGCTGGGCAGGATATCCCGGGGAAGTCGATGACTTCTCCGTTCTCTGCTTCACGTCCTGTTCCACAGGTGTAGATCCGGGACGTGCGCGTAGCGCTATATTCGACTACATTGTACTTGCATTTGTTTGCTAACAATTTTTCTTCTTTTGTGAAGGAGTTCAAGGTGCCGGGAATGTCGCCACCGCTTCCCGAATTGTTTCTGGCTGCGCCGGACAATGAAGTGGTGGATTCCATGTCTGAGCTGCCATCGGCACGGTCTCCGGCTGAAGAGGCCAACGAGTCGAGCGAGGACCACACTCGCAAGCGGACACGGAGCTCCAGCGAGTCTTCGGATGCCTCGACCCCGCCGACTCCTAGGAACCCGTTGTGGCTTGAACGTCACAGTGATGGGCATGGGGGCTCTTCCTCTCCGATTCCTGCCATTCCCGTGCGGGCTGTGGCACCGCATCCGCCGGTGAAGCGGAAGAAGGAAGAAAAGAAGGAAGAGAAGAAAGAGGAGAAGAAGGTCCGGAGGACCCCTCCCATCTTTGAATTGAGCGAGCTTGACTCGTAAGTTTCCTTAGTACTGCATTGCGTTTTCTTGTCTGTTTACCTTGTGCTTAGCTTAATTTGTCCTTGTGTAGCCACTCCTCCAACGACTCCTCTAGTGATGGTGCTCGGGAGATGATGGGGGAGTCGAAGGTCGTTCTTCCTCCTCCTCAGACGGTGGCCACCTCTGAAGGCGCTGCTCCAGACCCTTCTCCGCAGGAGGTTCGGGTGGTTGCGCCTCAGAAGGCTGCAAGCGGACCTTCGGAGTCGCCATCGAATCATGTAAGTAATTCTGCTTTTTGCCACGGGGGAGCCCCCGAGCCTTTTTGGATGATCGATTGATTATTTCTTTTATTCCCACCTCGGGGGGAGCCCCCGGGCATCTGTAGGGTAGTTTGTTGTTTATTCTTCCTTTGAGTCACGGGGGGAGTCCCCGTGCACTTTTGTATGTGTGACTTGCTTCTGCTCGTTCTTTTGGGCATAGCCCCGAGCCATTCTTTTGACTGGTGGTTCTTGTTTGCAGCCTTTTGTGCAAGGTGCCAACCAACTGGTGAAGCAACACCTGGCATTGGAGGCCAGCCTCAAACAACTTCAAGGTATTTTTATGCCTTGGTCTTTGTTTTTTTTCTTGCATTGTGTCCTTCGATCTGACATTTGTATTGCCTGTTGCAGAGGATCACAATGCCTCTCTTCGTGAGATTGATGCTCTCAAAAAGAGCCTTGGTCAAGCGGAGAAAAAGGCAGAGGTCACCATTGGTGCAAAGGAGCGCCTCGAGATGGAGTTGACCAACGCGGCCGAGGCAAAGGAGCGCCTGCAGCAGGAGGCTACGGACCGCGAGGAGCAGCTCGCCACTGCCACGGCTTCGCGCGAGAAAGAGGTGGCCGGCAAGCTTATGGCGGCTGCTTATTTTTGATTTCCTGGTCTTTCTTTTCCTGTTCTTTTATTCATTCTGCTTCCTTTGTTGTCTTAGATGCCGCGGGCATCGAATTTGACCGCGGTTCTATGGAGCATGGGAGCGCTCTGGATGATGCTACTGCGGCGGTCGAAGACCGCTGCAGTACCATTGTCAACTCGCTTGCCAAGGCCAAAGAGTTCCTTGTGCGCTTCTACAAGGAGCTTGTCCCCAAGGGCGTGGCCCTCGACGATGTTGATGCCTTGGCAGAGGCGCTGTCATCCAAAGCACCTGCGGCGTACAAGCGCAAGCAAAAGGACATCGGTGCATCCGTTGGGCTGGCAATGGCCTTGGCGGCTGGAGCGCAGCTGGACCTTCCCCAGGTCACTTCCCAGATGCCGACGACTGCTGATGGATCCGAGGTAACCTTCGCCACCTATGCTGCTCGCTGTAAGCGTTACGGGCCGAAGCTGATTGATCTGCTGGCCGAGTATGCGCTAAGGCAACAGGGGGAAGCCAAGGCAAGGCAATCCGACTCCGAGGCTACTCAGGGTGCATCTTTGTAGGCGTTGTAGGGATAGTTGTAGCCTATTTTGTTGTAAATATTTTGATGAACAATCCTTGTGCCACGTAGTGGCTTTTGCTGCACCTTAATGAATGTGCTGAATTTCGTGCTCCTTCAACTGCTTGTTCATGTCCTTGTCTTTCTGTTAATCTAGGGTCCTTCGGGTGCTGATCCCATTGACACTTCGCCTGCAGCGCAGCTGCGGCCATCCTTGGATGATGTGTTGCAGCTTGCGTTTATTCGAGACCGTGTCCGTAGCCTCGAGAAAGAGTTGCTTGGCGTGTGTGGCCATGCTGACGTTTGGAAATCCAAAGCAGAGCGAGGCGCTGCCAGAGAGGAGTACTTGATGGCGGAGTTGCTTCGCTTGTCCGGGCAACTTTAGTGTGAGTTTTTCGAGCTGTTGCCCGTTACTTCGGATGCGCCTGTTGGCATTTCATCTTACTCTTTTGCGAGTACTGCAGGTGCTAACATTGCTCCGAGGGAGGAGAAGGAGCGTGTTGCTGTTCGGGTCAACTGCTTGACTCAGCAGGACATGGAGGCCGGCGGGTTCTTCTGGATGGACCATGACCATGCCATGGTCCTTGCGACAGTGCAAGATCGCGTTTACCAAGTATCGCGGGTGCTTCGTCAGGTGAAGACTTCACTCGCGCCGGTCCTGCATGTGATGTTTCCGTTGGATGATGCGCCGTCAACTCTCCCTGGTCTGCTGTCGAAGTTTCGGAACATGCATCATGTCAAGGAATTGGTGCGGCATCAGCTCGTCGCAGGGGTGAAGGCTGCGCTCTCCCTTGTGCGGTTGCATCGTCCTGATGTAGATCTGTCTGCTGTAGCGGCTGGGCGACCTCTTCGGCTAGATGGTGGTGATTGGAATATGCGTCCGCATTATGCAAAGCGGTAAGATGCCAAATGTAGATCAGATCTGTTTGAGCAGCAGCGTTTCGAGTTATTCTTCAGAGTAGGTAGTACCTGTAAAAAAGATAGATGTAAAATTTGTATACATTTAACTGGGCGTGTTTTGCCCTTTGTTATAAAGGTTTGGTTGTTGTTTTAGCACGTAGTGCTTTGTTCATATGCATGCCCTTTTCGTTAGCCTGACGTGGTCAGCTACTCAGGTGTACACGCGTTATCCTCAGTCGATGAAGTTGTGAGGTGGGGGGAGCCCCCGAGTGCGTTTGTAGCATGGATTAAAAAATGCGAGTAGTAAACAAAATTTTGGGGCGAGACACTTAGCTTTATTCATATCGTAATGGAGGAGGTACATTGTTCGGCTGAGTAGCCTTGGCTGAATAGCCTTATTGAAAGTAAGAGAGGGAGGTAGCTAAGGGTAGAACCGTCGCAGTTGTGCGATGTTCCATGGATTGGAGTATGCGACTCCAGACTCCACGTGTTTGAGGCGATAGGCGCCACCTGGGATGACTTCAGTGACGATGTAGGATCCTTCCCACGGTGACTCAAATTTCTTTGGTCGTTCTTGCTTGAGTCGCAAGACTAGGCCTCCTTCAACGAAGGACCTTTGGGCGACGCAACCGTGGTAGTTGCGAGACTCTTGATGACGCACGATCGAGCTGCTACGTCTCGTGCTTCGTCGAGTGTGTCGACGACGTCTTCGAGTGCAGCCGTGGATTCGGCTTTGCTGTAGGCGACGACCCATGGGGCCTTGTGGCGTACCTCTACTAGAAGCACGGCTTTGGCTCCGTGCACCATGAAGAAAGGCGTGTAGCCGGTTGAGCTGTTTGGCGTTGTGCGCATGCTCCACAGGACCGAAGGTAGCTCTTGTGTCCAGGCACCCGCGAATCGTTCGAGTGGGCTCATTAAGCGCTTCTTGATGCCGGCACCGACGAGGCTGTTAGCCTTTTCGACCTGCCCGTTTGTTTGCGGGTGCGCCACGGAGGCGTATGTGATGTTGATTCCGAGGTCTTCGCAGAAGTCCTGGAATTCTTTAGAGATGAAGTTCGACCCATTGTCGGTGATGATGCTATGCAGCACGCCGAACCTTTAGACAATGGATTCAAACAACTTGACGGCGGTTTTGCCCTTTTGGTTAGTGACGGGCATGGCCTCAATCCACTTCGTGAATTTGTCGGACGAATTGAGGTATTTTATGACCCTTTAGGAGGGGAGGACCTTCCTTTTTCCTTCGTCAACAAGGCCCCAAGCCAAGGTGCCAAAAAAGCCAAGGCCTGGTATGGGCCTGTGGCCTGTGGTTCTGTGGTTTGTGCACGCGTTTGCCTTGCCACCGTTTGATTGGACGATGTGATGTCCATGGTCGTGGGTCATGGTCAGAGAGGCCATCCAGAGAGAGAGCTTTGGCGACAGAGTGGCCGCCGCATGATCGCCGCAGATGTGATTGTGAGGATGATGTTTTTGATTGGTTTTGATGGTGACGCAGTCACACACCACAGTTGTGTTTTGTGCAACAACACTTTTATTATTGATGATGGTGAAGGCTTTGGACCGGCGATATTATGCGCCGGGCATCCCATTAGGGGGGCTTCTTTCCATCTATCGTGTAGGTATGGTCGTGTCCAAGTTTCTTTCGATCGCTATGACCTGCATTAGGTTGACCACGGCTTACGACGATTTATCATATTTTTTCGTCCTTCCCCTTCCTTCGGGTAGCGCAGCCCCCGAGTGTTCTGCTTCTTCGGGTGATCCCTTGGGGAATTTCCGCAGATGGATGGCACGCAAATATGTTTGAGGAACACACCTGGCGACACCCGTGCGCAGGTGGGAGCCGATGTTGGCGAGTCTGTCGGCCTCCTCGTTGCTTTCTCTTCCAACATGGCGAAGCTCGCAGCCGTCGAATTCTCCCTCGAGTGAGTTGTAGAGTGCACGATACGCGATCATGTTTTCGGCGTGTGCGTCGCACTCGTTCATCGTCTGTTGGACGACGAGGTTGGAGTCACCGTAGATGACTAGGTGCGTTGCGCAACAGATCTTTGTCATCCTCATGCCATGGATGAGGGCTTTGTATTCGGCCTCGTTGTTGGAAGCTCGGAATTTCATCCGGAGGACATATTCATCTTGTCGCCCTGCGGGGAGGTCAGTATGACCCCGGCTCCTGCTCCGGCCTCGCGCTTGGAGCCGTCGAAGTGCATCGTCCATGACTGTGTCATGTCTGGTGTGTCTGGCAGTTGTAACTCCATCCAGTGGACGAGGAAGTCCGGGAGGACCTGAGACTTGATTGCGAGTCGCTTCTCGTGGACGATGTCTAGGGGGACAGCTCGATGCCCCACAGGGGCTACGCCTCCTGTGGCCTCCGTATTGTTCAGGATGCTGTTCAGGGGTGCCTCGTTGACGACCATCACCTGGTGCTCCTGGAAGTAATGGCTAAACCGACGAGTCGTCATGAACACGCCGTAGGCGAGCTTTTGGTAGTGAGGGTACCTCTGATTTCTTGGCATCAATACCTCGCTGAGGTAGTAGATTGGGTGTTGGACCCCATGGGTCTTGCCCTCTTCGGGCCGCTCGACCACCAGTACGGTGCTCACCACCTGGCGTGTAGCTGCTATGTACAGCAACAGGGGTTCGCGCTCCTTTGGCGTGACCAAGACGGGCGAGGTAGAAAGCAGCCGCTTTAGATCTTCGAATGCGTCATCCGCCTCAGGCGTCCACTAGAATTTGTCGGCCTTGCGCAGTAGCTGGTAGAATGGCAGTGCTTTCTCGCCCATGCGGCTGATGAATCTGCTTAATGCCGCTATTCGTCCTGCAAGTTGCTGGACACCTTTGAGGTTTTTCGGCTTCTCCATGGCCATGATGGCCCGTATTTTCTTCGGGTTCGCCTTGATCCCTCGTTGGGAGATAAAGTAACCGAGCAGCTGACCCGATGGGACGCCGAAGGCGCAGTTTTCGGGGTTAAGCTTGATCCTGTAGCGGTCGAGATTATCGAACGTCTCGCGGAGATCGTCGATGAGCATTCTCGCCTCCCTGGTTTTGATGACTATGTCGTCGACATAGACTTGGACGTTGCGACCGATCTGGTCCTTTAGGCATGCCTGCATGCACCGCTGGTACGTGGCACCTGCGTTCTTTAGCCCGAAGGGCATTGTATTGTAGCAGAACACCCCGAACGGCGTGATGAACGCCGTTTTCTCCTGATCTTCGACTTTGAGTCAAATATGGTTATAGCCTGAGTAGGCGTCGAGGAAGGAGAGCTTCTCGCATCCTGCAGTCGAATCGATGATCTGGTCGATCCGAGGGAGAGGGAAGTGGTCCTTTGGGCAGTGCTTGTTCAGCGACGTGAAGTCCACGCACATCCGCAGGATGTCAGTGTCCTTTTTGGGGACCATCACAGTATTGGCGAGCCATTCGCTTTCCTTGATCTCCCTGATGAAGTTTGCAGTGAGTAGTCTGTTGACTTCAATCCCTATGGATTCAGCCCGGGGTTCGGATAGTCTCCGGATGGACTGCTTGATGGGCTTGGTGTCTGGAAAGACGTTGAGTGTGTGCTCGGCGAATTCCCTTGGAACTCCTGGCATGTCCGCAGGACACCAGGCGAAGATTTCCCAGCGCTCATGGTGGAATTCGACAAGCGCGCTTTCCTATGCGGGGCTGAGATCGTTGGCGATCAGCGCCGTCTTGGAGGCATCCGTTGGGTGGACCTGCACCTTCTTTGTGTTGACGGTGGAGTCGAAGGACATATCAGGTGCGTGCGCGACCGGGGTGCCCATATCGTCACCTCGCGGAGCCTTACGAGCTCCTCTTGCATGCCGAATGACTGGGAGATTCTGTTGAAGTCCCTATCGCAGTGGTCCGATTGGGTGAAGCTCTCGTGGATCGTTATGACGCCCCTGGGTCCTGGCATCTTCAGTAGCAGGTACGCGTAGTGCGGTACTTCCAAGAACCTTGCGAATGCCACACGCCCGAGGATGGCGTGGTATTGTGATGGCCAGTCCACCACTTCGAACTCAAGCCGCTCGCATCGGAAGTTATCCGGTTTGACTAAGATGACGTCGAGCCATATCTTTCCCAGGTGGAATATGCCCTTTCCTGGAACGATGCCATGGAACATTGTGTCTGACTGTTCCAAGCTACACAGCGGGATCTGCATTGCTGCTAGGGTGCTTGCGAACATCAGGTTGATGCCGCTGCCACCGTCCATGAAGACGCGGCTCATCTCGAAACCTCCGATCTACGCCTCTAGCACCAGGGCAGCATGACCTGGGCGAGGGACCTGGCAAGGGTGATCCGAACGGCTGAACATGATGCAGGACTCCGATCCGCTGAGGTACTCAGGGATGGTGGGTGGAGCTGTCACGCCGAGTTGATCGACGGTGATTTTCTTCTGCACCCTATTCGTTGGGCGCCCTTTTTGGATCATCAGCGCTCCTTTCGGCGGGGGATACCCGTGCCCACCGTTATTCTGTGTGGGTGCAACTGGGTGGTTCGGGCCACCTACAGGTGGCGGTGGAGGAGCTCCATGCGCTATCTCGCCTGGTGCGGGTGCGTTCCGAATCCAGGGTTTGGGGCTTGCTGCCTCATTTGAGCCATGCTTTCGCTGAGTTTCTGGAACTCGCGGCAGTCCTTGAGAATGTGGCTTGCCTTTTTCTTACCATCCTGCTTGTCGATGTAGAAGTGGATGCTGCATGGACCCGACAGTCTTTCGTATGCTGAGGGTCCGTCGTCGCGACCACGGCGCTGCCACGATTGTGCTGGTCGTCCTCCATCGCGGAAATTACCTCCGCGGTATCCGCCGCTGTTGCGGTTGGCATCGCTACGGCGGTCGACGTAGCCAGCCGCGACCATGTCGGGTCCATCGCGATCATCGTAGACGCGTGGTATCCTCTTGCTACGGCGTTCTCGCCGTCGACCGTAGTCGTCCTCTTCCTCCGAGTGCACTCGGTGGACGGAATCCTCACCGTCAGCCCACCTGTGGCGATGTCCATGAGGTGGTCGAGTGTCTTGGGCTTGACGCGCCCAAGTTCTTCCTTGAAGTCCTGGCGCTTGACACCGTCCTTGAAGGCGTCGATGTCCCTTTCTTCGGAGATGTGTGTCACGGAGTTCTTTGTGTTGGACCAGCGTAGTATGTACGAGCGAATGGATTCGCCTGTTCGTTGAGTGCAGGATCGCAACTCTTCGATTGAGGTAGGCCTCTTGCTGGTGCCTTTGAATTTTTGGACGAAACTGTACGCTAGATCCTCCCAACTTCGGATGGACCCTGAGGATAGGCTGCTTAGCCAGATCCGAGCTGCGCCTGTCAGCTGCAGCTGAAGGCATTGCATGGCGGTTTCCCTGCTTCTGCCGTGCACCTTGAAGGACGACAAGTGGTCACTGAGCCACGCCTTGGGGTCCTTTGTGCCGTCGAATTTCGGAGTGTCCGAAGGGAGCTTGAAGTTTCGCGGCATCTTTGTCCGTCGGACAGATCTACTGAAGCATCGAGCTCCGCAGAGTTCTCCTTCGTCTTCGTCCATCTCGGATTCAGACGAGCATACGCGCTTGGCGCATGCCTTGTCGATCTTGCTGTGCGTTAGCTCCTTTCGAGCGTCGTAGTCGCGGATGCGATGGCGTGAGCTCTTATGCCTTCGAGGAAGGTCATGCTCCTCGTCTTCGAATGAGGGTGTGGGGTTGCGGTTGAATCTGACCGCAACCTTCTTTTTCAGCTCCGCGGGGGCTTCTCCGTGGAGCACATCTCCAACGAGTCTGAGCCCGATAAGCGCGGACTTCTGCATGGCCCTCTTCGGGTCCCCCTCCGGAGGTGGGTGGGACGCGAGGTACGCGGTGGCTACCATGATCGCAGCTTGCGGCGTTTTTGGGATGACGTTGCCGTCAGCGTCCATCTCCATGAAGGACGCGTTGAGGGCTCGGGTCACCTCGCGGCGCTCTTTGGGGTCCATGTTCTCCATCCGAGAACGGTGCTTGTTCCCGTTGTTGCCATGTGAGCTGGAGCCGATGCCCATGGCGGAGAGCGCGGCTCGCCGCGCACTGGACTCCGAAGCTGCCTGCTTGCGCTTGTCCAGCACTTCCTGCATCTTGATCTGCTTCTTGTGCTCCTCGATGAGGAGCATGTGGTATGCCATCAGTAGATCTCGTGAGGCATCAGTGGGCAGGATCTTGTTGCCTGCCACGGCCTCGCGCAGTGGCGAAGCTCCCCTTTGGGCAAGGTAGGGCACCTGCCCTACCTTAATTTTCTGCAAAAAATCGCATATATATATGTATCAGTTGGTTATACATATAGTTTTTAGTAAAATCGTGCTATCTGAACAAAAACTGAATGAAACTGAGACAATTAGGCCACGCTGGAAGGATTTTGGCCATCTTAGGTCTTTGTTGTGCCATGCACAGGGAAATGACATCAACTTGCACGTGTGTGTGTTCTCTTCGCTAACCAATCGATCATGCCTGCACGGCTGCACGCAGCTGCCGCAAGAGAGATATGAACGACGAATGCAACTGCCGCGCCGCCGTCTGTTCCTCCCAATTGAGCGACGGCTCCCTTCCTCATCTTGATTTGCGACTGGAGTCTGCCCGTCTCTGGAGACTGGAGTCCTGTTCATCCACACCTAATGGCCTAGAATTCTAAATTTTTATCAGGGTTTCTCAATTCTCGGTTCTCTGACTGCAGGTCTTAGGGTTTCTAAATTTTCATCAGGGTTTCTCAATTCTCGGTTCTCTGGATGCAGTTCTCAATAAGCTTGCTAGGCTTACAAAGATTTATCTTGAGTATTTCTCTGATGATGAGCATGAGCATATACAAGATACCCTTGAGCTATTCATTATTTGTATGAGGAGAATTGAAGATTTCAGAGTTTGCGTTGATATTGCAAGCCTAGCTAAAAATATGGTTGAACTTGATAGGCACATCATGTTTCCTAAAGCCTTACTGAGTTGGCAATGCTATTAACTGTGGCTACGGCAACAGTTGAAAGGGCCTTCTCAGCTATGAAAATCATCAAAACCGAGTTAGGCAACAAGATGTCCGATGGTTGGCTTAATGATTTGATGGTGTGCTACATCGAGCGAGGGATATTCAGAAGTCTAGATCTCGGTGAAATTTAAAAAGTTTTTCAAAATGAAGGTAGAGCTTTGCCATTGCCTGGAACTTCTAGACGACATTAAAACTTCATTATCGGTACGTTTTTATGTTCTATTTCGTATTAAATATGTTTTTGTTACCTTTGTATTAAGTGTTTATGCTATTAGCGTTGTGTCGAGACAATTTTGTTTGTTTTTGCATCTATTTTTTAATACTTTATAGTTTTCCCGACCTTAGATTTTTTTCGTCCTTCGCCACTGGCCTCGCGTGCTTGAGTCCATCCCTCCTCGTCGAGGTGGATGACCCGGTTGTTGTTTTCCCCGTTGGGTGGGGGGACTGGCTTCTTCTGTTTCCACCGATTCTACCCTGCGGGTTGGGTGGCGGATTGTGTTCTTGATCCTGGATGATCGCGGCGCACTGGTAGCGCTCGTAGATCGGTCTGTTGCTGCCGCAGCTTTCGGATCCAAAACCGTAGGTCCCTTCGTCCGATGGCGGATCGCACAGATCGGAGTTGCAGCTGCTGCTGTCATAGGACTCGTCTGTTGACCATGTGGTGCGTAGCACAGGGGTGTGGAGCCCATGAAGCGGGCCTGATCGACGGCAGGGGCATCCGCTCCGGGAGGCGGAGAGTGCCGGTCTTCCCCACCTAGAAGCAGAAGCTCCCGAACAGGATCTCGAGCCCGTCGCCAACGGGCTCGAAGTCCTTCATGGTGCCCGGTGAGTGGGCGGTGAAGTCGAAGGCGCCGAAGAGGAGATGACTCTCCGTCGCCGCGGAGTTGTAGATCGCTCGGGTTGGGACCATCACGATCGCACAATCAGCTTCCCCAATTCCCACAGACGGCGCCAATTGACGAGGTTTAATCTCGTCAATGCCCATTGTTATGGACTTGGGTTTTGGAGAAGATGGGGATGCTGGAGATCACGGAACGGTTATCAAACAAGCAACACGGGACACGAGGTTTACCCAGGTTCAGGCCCCCGGAGGGAAAACCCTAGTCCTGCTTGTCTACTCTTGATTACGGCGGAACTGAAGATTACAGCGGTGCGCAGATGCAATCTGGCGTGGAGGTGTCTATGCAAAAGTATGAGGTCAGATCTCTAGGTCGTACCCTCCTAGCCTTTATATAGAGTTAGGCAGGTCCCAGGCACAGACCGAGTCGGTTACAGGTTTTAGGGTTTACCCCTTTGAATTTTCTATCTACTCTAGTCTTGCTCTCCAAGGATCCGAAGGCGTCATGGGCCCTGGCCACCCGAAAGTCTTCATGGGCCGGCGTATACTTGCCGTGGGCCTTCCTTTGACCGGACCAGGTATGCTGACATCGTGTACCCGCGGGGTATAACCATGTCAGTCTAAGCTTGGGAAAATGAGTTTTTACGAAAATGATCTTTTTAGATCCCCAGCTTTGGAAGGTAGCTATTCGTATGCTTATGATGATACTATACCTCCGATTTATGATGATTACAATGATGATATTGATATTTTTATACACCTACTATTGAGGAGAAAATTTATTGTGATTACAATATGCCTCCTATATTTGATGATTATGGTGATGAGAATAATAATGATAGCTATTTTGTTGAGTTTGCTCCCACTACTTATGTGGAGAGTAATAATCATTTTTTGCCTGTGGCTCATGATAAGAATGTTTTATGTGATAGTTATATTGTTAATTTTATTCATGATGCTACTGAAAGTTATTATGAGAGAGGGAAACATGGTTTTATGTATCTCAACAATATTAAGTTTCCCCTCTTTATGTTGAAAATCTTGAAATTGCACTTGTTTTGCTTTCCTATGCTTGTTGCTTTGTGCTTCTTTGATTTATTTTCTTACAAGATTCCTATTCATAGGAAGTGGGTTAGACTTAAATGTGTTTTGAATTTGCTTCTTGATGCTCTCTTTTACTTCAATTCATATTTCTTATGTGAGCATCTTCTCAAGCTATCAAGCCTAACTTGAAGGCGTTAAAGAAAAGTACTTGTTGGGAGATAACCTAAGAGTTTCCTTGAGTCTTGGAAGTTATTACTTCAGTAATGACCTCTTCTTATCCTTTTTGTTGGCTTTTTGTGCCAAGAATGACCTCTAATGAGACGGAAGTAAGATTTGGGGAGTTGCTGTCCCAAAACAGATTTCTGTCCTCCACCAAAAAATTCGTGAGGAGTATCTGTAGATGGGATTGAGCTCAAAATTTATGAATAAACCCCCAATATGTTAGCTAACGTTCGTTACTTCAGCACTTTTTGATTTGAGCAACAGAAGATGTTCGAAAAAATCGGTTTCTACCTGCTGGTCTATTTTGACAGATTTCTGCCATTATTTGCATTTGCTTCTTATTGATTCCTTTTTGAGTTCTCTTTAGGTGAATTGAGATTTTTGAAGGAGTTACTACAGTATCTTGTGTTTTTAGTAAAAATCCTTGTTGTTCCAATGTCTAATATCTTTTGAATACACTAATGTTGCTAATGAAGATTGTGTGAAGTTTTGTACGAAGGAAAAATTTTAGGTGTAGAGAGAGAATGATGCAATGAGATGAAGAATGGACAAAAGCTCAAGCTTGGGGATGCCACCATGGTGTCACCCCAAGAAATATTCAAGAGGTACAAGCGTTAAAGCTTGGGGATGCCCAAGGCATCCCCTTCTTCATCAATAAAAAGCTCAGGTCTGCCTAGACACTTCTTTTTTATTGTTTCATGCACAATTGTGTTGTTCTTAGAGCGTCTTAGTTTTTGTTTGCTTTGCTTAGGTTGTTTAGTTTGCTTGAATAAAGTAGTTTGGGCCCCCGTTATCGTTGTGTTGTTTTGCAAATAAGTTGCTTGGTGTTGGAAATGAGTAGTAAGTTCTTGCTTGAAGTGCAAGAGGAGCTTGCATTGACTATGATTTAGACTTTAGCATGACATGCTAGGTGTTGTTTTGACCTTATGCTTAGTAATTATTGATGTAGCATGTCTTGTTCCAAACAATCGGGATTGCTTAGTGTGCCTTGAAGAAATTATGCGTTGTTTTAGCATGCAAAAGCATAGTATTGTGGTATTTTCCTTCGATGCTTTGCTTGGGTTGACTTGGCACATGCTCACACCATGTTATGACTCTCACAAGTCACCATTAGCATCTATGATCATTTAGTCCTTGACTTGTAGTACCACTCTTTGCTTTGATTAGTATGCTTTGTTGCACTGCATGATTATGGCCATTATTGCTCTCTTAGTTGGTTGCTCCCAGTCTTTTGCTAGCCTCCACTTGTATGAGTAAGTTCTACTCATGCCTCCAACTCCGAAGAAACCAAGTTATTCCAAAGTGTCCACTATAAACTCCTATGCATGGTGTGTTACACCATTCCAAGTATATTCTTGTTTTCAACTATCTTCCAATTAAAAAACTATTTTTTATGTGAAAACTTAGTGATTAAAGCCCTCACAAACTTGATGGCACACTTTATATTATTTGCCCCTAATAAACTTGAACCATTGTGACAACTTTGTTGTATATGCTTGCATAAGTTGGAATTAGCAAAATCGTGCTATCACGGGGAACATTTTCAACATTGCACTTGTACTTTGTACTCAGTTGATATCATGCTATTTTGTCTATGGATGTCACCGGTGTGAAATAAAGAGGGAACTTGTAAGTCCATGGAGTTTGTATCCTGTGTTAGAGAAACGCCTGGGCCGCTAACCTAAGCCATGACTAATCATGGTGGAAACTTGCAGCATCACCATAATGAGCTATCTATGAAGCATCCTCAATAAAAAGCTATGCATATGGTAAATAAAAATATTGCTGAGATGCTCATTGTTTGTTTGCCTTGTCATTTTGGTTATGGGAAAGCTCATGTACCATGTGCAAGGGGTACCCCGTTGGCGGTTCTCAATGATATGCAAATATTTATAATGACAAGAACTTACCTGGACCCAAAGTTGAGTATGCATGAGGTGTGGCCCTCGTATTCAAGGGACTTGAGATTGCCAACTTATACTTCGTCAAGCATATACTCCAGCTTTGCCACTTTAACCTTAACCACTTCAAGATGCTTATGATAGGGGCAATGAGGGCTGAAAGCTAACAAGTACCATAATGTTTGGAATCTCTTTTGAAACTTGTAATCCCTGCTTCCTTTATAAAAAGGCCTTTCTTCCACCATTATTGAGTCTCCACCTTCTACCTTTAGGCACCATTAAGAGAGCATAGTTGTCATTCCGCGTGCAGTGTTCCAAAGCTTATTAATTGATGCATATTGTGATATTACTTGTTCTTGTGCTATTTTTTTCTAGTCATCCTTGTGAACTTTGCAGGTGTCCTATGCATCTATATTGCTACTCTATGAGGGACAAGCTGATTGCCACTATGCTATGTTTTCTGTATGTGAAACAAATAAACGTTTTTCAATGCATGTTATTCATGATCTTTGTTTGTATCCTTTCATGTTGCATGCATAGTTACTATGTCCTATTGTTAGAACTCCATCTTTCATGCACATGTTTAAAGTTCTTTGATCCCAGCTTTCAATGCTTGCAAATGGTTGGATCTTTATTGTGAGGGTGCATGTCACCTCAAAACTTATTTTGTTATCACTTACCTACTCGAGGACGAGCAGGAGTTAAGCTTGGGGATGTTGATACGTCGGAAACGTATCTATAATTTTTGATGCTCCATGCTTGTTTAGTATCTACTTTGCTTTACTTGTCTACACTTTGACGTGCTTTTTACATGTTTTCTGGTACTAACCTACTAACAAGTTGCAACAGTGCCAGATGCCTATTTTTTGTTGTTTTTGGTTTCAGAAAAGTTAGTAAAGAAATATTCTCGGAATTGGAAGGGACAAACATCAAAGTCAATTACTTTCCATGGGGAACAAGAAGTCTAGAGGCGAGTAGGGCGAGGACCACACCCCAGTGTGCGGCACAGGTGGGCCAGCCTGGACTGGCCACCACGGCCGCCTCGGCCTTCCCTTCGCCTATAAGAAGCCCCAGATGCAGAAACCCTGGGTACCCGATCAAATATCCACGAAACCGTCTGTAGCTGCCTCCACCATCGTCCCTAGATCGGGGGGATCTGAAGTTCTTCCCGGCACCCTGCCGGAGGGGAGATCATCCAAGAGGCCTTCTCTTCGGTATGATGCGCGAGTAGTTCCACCTTGGACTATGGGTCCATGTAGTAGCTAGATGGTTGTATCTCCTCCTTTGTGCTTTCATGTATAGATCTTGTGAGCTCCATTCATGATCAAGATCTAATCTATTTGTAATCATGCATGTTGTGTTTGCGGGGATCCGATGGATATTGAGATTATTATGTTGGTTTGATTAATGGTTTTGTCTTTATGTTTCTATCATGTCTGTGTTGTTTGTGATCTTGCATGCTCTCCATTGTTAGTATCTATCTTGGCCAAGTAGTTGCTAGTGACTCCAAGAGGGGGTATTTATGCTCGATAGTAGGTTCATGCCTCTAGTTTCCAAGGGAAGTGACAATAATCTCTTCGGTTGTAGATGTGTTGTTGCTACTAGGGAGAAAACGACGGTCTCTTGTTCATGGAACATCTGGACTATTTACCTTACACACTTTGCTTAATGTAGTTTTCTGTTGCTTGCAACTTAATACTGGAGGGGGTTTGGATGATAACCTGAAGTTGGACTTCTAGTCATAGATGCAGTTGGATGGCGGTCTATGTATCTTGTTGTATTGCCCAATCGAATCTCATAGGATCTTTCTGACTAGTAATTGCATTGTTATGCATTGCTCAGTTCCTGTCAATTGCCCTGTTGTAATTTGTTTACCCTTCATGCCATGTTGTTTATCTAAGGAGAGCACCTCTAGTGAACTATGGATCCCGGTCCAATCTTTACCATTGATACATCTTCCACTGTTACTTGTTTACTTGCTGCAAACCATTACCTTCCACACCATACGTTTAATCCTTTGTTACAGCAAACCGGTGAGCTTGACAACCTCACTGATTCGTTGGCGCAAAGACTTGAGTTTGTGTTTTGCAGGTCTCCGCGTTGCTTGCAACACCTGTGTGATATTTCCTTCCTCCTACTGGTTCGATAACCTCGGTTTCTTACTGAGGGAAACTTGATGCTATGCTGCTTCATACCTTGCTCCTGGGGTTTCCAACGAAGCATCCCACGACAAGTGTTGGACGCCATCAAGGTTGGGTGAGTATGACTACGTCATCCATGTTCCTCGTGGTACGTTAACCGCTTTCGGTCTTCAAAGGTATGAACACCGTATCCCCTATCGTTACCTTACATCTGCATAGATAGATCTTGGCTAGGTGTGTTCACCGTAGGAAATTTTTTATTTTCTGCCACGGAACCCCTTCAATCAGAACCTTCCAATAGATTCACTGATGCTAGTCTTGGTCCAATGATATCTATTTTTAACAACACATTCAGGGGGTTTAAGTCTGTGACGGTGGAAAATGTATCTCATTTGTGTCATAAAATACTATATAAAGCATGATATTATTCACAGAGAGTAGCCTGACCAAGCCAATTATCCTCACAGAACCGTATCTGCGATCCATCCTTAATATTAAAGGTACCAAATCAGAATAAATTCTTTTTGGAAGCCATTAGCCCAGCCAAAAGTTCGAATCTTCGGGCTTCCATAGCGCTTGAGACACAACTTTTGAACCAACATATTTCCTTCAAAAAATAGGTTCCAAACACCATTTTTGTAAATATCTTAAAAAGGCATTTATCCAGAAGAATGGTGTTTTGACATGTAAGTCATGTATACCAAGTCCACCTTAGTATTTTGGTCCACAGACCAAGCTCCATTTGTCCAGTTGACATTTATTTTTCTCACTATTCCCTTGTCCAAAGAATCTTGATTAGAAATAATCCAATCTATTCAGAGTTCCTTTTGTAATTAGAAAAACGAGATCATATACAGTACCATATTAGTGAGTACTGATTTTATGAGTACAAGTCTTCCTCCAGAGATAGTAATTTGCCTCAACTACTAAGTTTGTTTTGTAGTCTTTCCTTGACAAGTTTCCATTCAGCAGGTGTGAGTCTCGATAGTGGGCCAGGATTTCCAAGTAGTTGATTGGAAAGTGACCCTGCCCGCAGCCAAAGAGTTTGGCATATAGGTGAGCCTCGCCTTGGGCCTCGCCAAAACAATACAACTCACTTTTATGAAAATTTATCTTCAATTCGGAAAGTTGTTCGAATGCTAACAAGATTAATTTCATATTTCTTGCTTTTTCCAAATCGTGTTCCATAAAAAAGATTATATTCTCGGCATAGAGAAGAATAGAAGTTCCCCATCAACTAGATGAGGAACTATCCCTTCAATCTGGTTGTCACCCTTTGCTCTCTCGATCAAGATTGTCAGCATATCAACCACTATATTAAATAGTATAGGTGATAATGGGTCACCCTGTCTCAATCTTTTCTTTGTCTGAAAATATTTTCCAATATCGTTATTAACTTTGATGGTCACGCTATCTTTAGACACAAAATAATGTATTATAGTACGCCACTCCTCTGAAAAACCTCTCATACAGAGTGTTTGCCGAAAAAAAGATCACTTGATCTTATCATAAGCTTTCTCAAAACCACACCCCTAATGTACTAAGCAGCAATGCCCTTAAGGAACAAATGATGCATGGTCTCCTCTTTGTTACCATCAGACATTGTCAGATCTTAATCTTTAAGGAATTTTTGTGATCAAATCCTCTTAAAGTTCCTATGAGATTCCTTGGAACCAAACAGGCCGTTGCACTGGCTTGTTTCTTTTCTTGGCTAGAAACGTAATGGCTGATTGTAGATTCGAAAAAAGAAAATAAATGTAATGTCTGATTCAATCTTCTTTTGTGTAGCTGTGCCTTGATTGATGTTTAGTTTATGCGCACAAACATCCCAGCATGTTTCATCCAGAGGAGCACACTGCACAAAAGGGAATTTCTCCAAGTTCCAACAAAGGCTCCATGGATTAATATTATACATAATATTAATTAATAAAAGCTGGGCAGGGCAGGGGCACACGTAACCATAGTAGGATAATGTTGAATGGTAAACCTTTTTAGGCGATATTATAAACCTGAGCTTGAAGTACAGTTAACTAGCTTTTGTCAGATTATATAACAGCACTGGCAACAGATCATGCATGTGCAAGCATGAAGCATGGCCGTCTTGCTCCAGTTAGACCGAGAGTAGCAGTTACTCGAATTAACACACTGCTCGGAGCTAGGATGCTGGTTCTTTTGCTGTTGGCGTACGTAGTTAAACTCCTGATGGAGAGTACCCTGGCTAATTGAGTGCGATGCGTCTTGCTGCATGCATACAATGATTCCCATCACGGCGGGATCATGCATGCCATCAGTGCTTGCGCACGAAGAGAGCTGGCCTGCAGCTGCAACTAGCTAGCCTCTCGCGCGGGGATGCATGTGGCCGGGCATGTGTTCTCGCCGGACGTACGGCGGCCAGCCGGACGGTTGATCGATCGCTGGTCCACACAGAAATATATATTCCGCATGTGGGCAATTCAGCCACTTGCAGGCGTCCATTAATCCTTGCTCGTGATCCGTCGATGCATTAGTGATTTGCGTGTACTACTACTGTAGTGCGGGGTGAGCTGCATGTAGATATAACTCGCAGCCAAGGGCATCCCCTTGTCGACCACGCCTGGGATGTTTTCCACTTGACGACCATGTCGGACGACGGACGGACGTGGTTGCGCGCACGGGGCCAGATCGAGGCCGGGTGGTTCGCGTACATGGGCGCGCTCGCGGCCGGCCGGCCAATCGATGCGGAAAGCCCGCTCGCGGCAGGACCATATGCATGCACACGTCGATCCCGCCGGCCTGGGCAATGATCGTGCCGCCGTGGGCCGCCTGATCGACTGACGGGTCAATGAATGCACGGCAAGGCAAGGCAAGCAAATCAACGACCGTCGCATGCTTCAACTTATGCCTGATCGATCGCCTGAGAACACGTACGCGACGGCGATGCAGGACAGCAGGAGACCTACCTCGGAGAGAGCGACCCATCATCCAACTCTAGCAGATACTGAAAACGGGCCAAAAAACGTATTTTTTTGACGACTTTACAGTTTCAACTCGGTTTCGCGCAGCGTACAGCTACCGCAAAGCGGTGCCGGCCCGTAAATTTTTTACGATGGCCCGAGAAAAGCCCAGACCGCGCGGTATATTTACAGTAGTTGCGGAGCAAACCGAGGCCAAACCATATCCCCTCCGCCGCCCTCGCTCGCTATCTCCGCCGCCGTTGGCGAACCTCCAGCCATCAGATCAGCCTGTTCCACCGCACAATCCGCGCCGCCACCGCCATTCCCTCCGCCGCGTCACCATGAACCCCGTCCCCCTCCCTCGCCCCCGCGCTACGGCTCCCGTGGCCAGCGGCTGAAGTCGCGCACGGAGCTCGAGAAGATCCGCTCCATCGCCGCCAAGAAGCGTGCGGCGAAGCGGTACACGAAGCACATGGATCCTCTGCCTCCCTCGCTCGCGTCGTACGCCGACTACGGCTCCTCCGGTGCGGGGAGCAGCCACGGCCACCGCGCTCCGTCGCCGGCGTCCTCCTCATCCTACGACAGCCAGAAGAGCTACTACCGCGACTATATGACGGACGAGCACACCGAGTCGTCGGATGAGAGCGACGGCGACCGGATCACCGTGCGCGACCTCGTCGACAACGACGAGGACGAGGCGCGCATCACCGCACGCCTCGTCCGGCGCTCGGAGCTGCAGCGCTGCCGCGAGATCAACGACGAGCAGCGCGAGCTCGACGAGGCCCTCCTCGTAATCGAGTGCCAGAAGGCGGAGGAGGCGGCGGTGGAGCGGCTCCGGCGCAAGCAGGCAGCGGAGGCGAAGGGGGTCATCGTGGTCGACTCCGACGACGACGAGGAGTGAGCAGCTCCGGCGCAAGATCGACGCCGCTTCGAGGCTCCGTTTGGGGCCGGATTTTGCATCTGCATTGCGCGCGTCGGTCGTTTGTTAGTTTTATTATATAAATTATGTTGTTTGTGATGTTTAACTGAATCTGAAACTATGAACGTGGCGTTGTTCTTCTCTGAATTTTCCCACGAATGCTATTTTCCGCGAAGTTTTAAATGTTCAGTTTCAGTTTGCGGTGGCTGCTCTACGCGACGAAGCAAATCGCAAGTTTAATCCACTGAACTACGGGTTTTTCAGTTCGCGTTTTTTAGTATCTTCTAGAGTTGCTCTAACGCATGCATTCGTGTCCAGCCAGCTTTGGTGGATCTGCGAGACTGACAAAGAAGAGCTAGTCCGCCAACTCCCATTGTAAAAATGTTTTTCTATGGGTCAAATAGTTATCACTACGGGAGAAGAGAAAGCCGGCAAAAGGCTATGCAACCGTTATTTGTCGGGCCGTCGTCGTAGGCCTTAAGGTGGGCAACCGAGGAAACGTGTCGTTCCTCCAGGTTTGTCATCGATGTAGGACGGGATAACCCGACTGCACCCGTCGGCGTAGAGGTTGGATGTGGCGGCGATGCGACGGCAGGAGCCGTCGGTGTAGCTATTTTTGTTTTTTGCCACATTAATTTTAGAAAAATTATAATTAAATCATTATAATTTAGAAAAAATACATATAATATATCAAAAATTTAAGAAAAAATAAGATCTATCTTGACGCAAATATTATATATTTTTTTGAATAAATCTAAAAATATTATATATACTTTTATATAACATATTTTTCATTTTTTCAGTGTCAAACGGGATATTTTGTGAAGCAACCACCAAATGAAAGTTTCAAAATGGTATCACCTCATTTTTTTCAAAATACTAGGACACCTTGCATGAACAATGTTCCAACCAAGATATCTTAAACCTATCTGTCCACCCCTCATGAAAAATACAAATTTCTGCCGAATCGGTAGGAAGTTGGCTAGATTTGAACTACATGTACATGATCTGATGCTCATGATTTTTTGGATAATTTATTTTTAGGTTCACAATATGCTATTTCATTATATATCCATTGCAAATTTAACGAGGCTCGGCCCTGAGCTAAGAATCTTCATACCCGCCATTTTAACCATAGTTTGAAACGGGCATAGAAAAATTCAAAAACAATCCAAACAATGTAAAACCTTCGCATGGGTGTCATATTATGTGACATAGTTATAAGAAAAAATATCAAACTTGGTATATTGGTTGCATCTCAAAAAAAAGTCTCAGAAATGAGCTATCATGTTCAAGGTTTCATGATTTCCAGGCCAGACAACCAATGTTATGGTTAGAATCGCGGCAAAGTTTGTGATAATATGATTATATTGTTCACATATGTGAATCATGGATGGAGAACAATGTTGCAGGAGGAAGTTTTCATTTTTATTGCACCAAAAAGTCATTTTTCATTTTTCGAGTATCAAGAACGGGATATTTTGTGAAGCAACCACCAAATAAAAGTTTCAAAATGGTACCATCCCATTTTCCCAAAATACTATGACAACTTGAATGGAAAATGTCCTAACCGGGGTATCTTAAACCTTTTCGCCCACCCCTCGTGAAAAAGACAAATTTCTACCGAACCGGTAGGAAGTGGGTCAGATTTGAACTACAGATACATGATCTGATGCTCATGATTTTTCGGAAAAAACATTTTTAAGTTCACAATATGCTATTTCATTAGCGATCCACTGCGAGTTTAGCGAGGCTCAGCCCTGAGCTAATAATCTTTATGCCCACCGTTTTAACCATAGTTTGAAACGGGCATAAAAAATTCAAAAACGATCCAAACAATGTAAAACCTTCGCGTGGTGTCATATTATGTGACATAGTTATAAGAAAAAATATCAAACTTGGTATATTCATTGCATCTTAAAAAAACTTCTCAGAAATAAGCTATCATGTTCGAGGTTTCATAGTTTTCAGCCCAAACAACTAATGTTATTGCCAGAATCGCGATATAGTTTGTGATACTATACCCATAATGTTAACACATGTTAATCATGGGATGGCGAACCCTCTTATAGGAGGAAGTTTTCTTTTTTACCGCACCAAAAAACTATTTTCATTTTCCAAATATCAAAAAAGGATTTTTTGTGAAGCAACCACCAAATGAAAGTTTCAAAATGGTACCACCCTATTTTTTTAAAATACTAAGACACCATTAATGGGAAATGTCCCAACCGGGGTATCTTAAACATTTTCGTCCATCCCTCGTGAAAAAAACAAATTTCTGCTGAATCGGTAGAAAGTGGGTTAGATTTAAACTACAGTTACATGATCTGATGGTTATGATTTTTTAGAAAAATCATTTTTTAGGTTCACAATATGCTATTTCATCTGAAATCCGCTACAAGTTTAGTCAGCTAAGGATTTTTTAGAATCCTCAATTTCAAAAGGAAAATTTTGATATGATTTTTAAAGATTTGAACACTATTAAATAAATGTTATTTAAAAATACATGATGCATGATTAAAAAGATAACATGGATGTCATGTTTGGATTCTTCTCATTTTTTTGATCGATTTTTACATATTATTTTGTCAAATTCCTATTTATGGATTAGAGATATGAATTATTTCATATTAAATAGAAAAAGGAAAAAACAAATATTAATTTTATTTATTTTTATTTAATTAAATAATTGTTTGAAATTTAGAAAATAAAGACAGTGTGACACCATAGTCTAAGGGTTACTAGGATTGATATCTTAATATTATCAATAAGGTCAAATTTCCTTATCGAGAGATTATCCGGAAGAAACAAAAAATTTAAGCATGCTAAAATTGTGATAGTGTGAGGATGGATGACCGTTCGAAAAGTTTGACCATTAGTGCAATTTGACCAAAGATTAAACATACTTAAAGTTAGACGCGAGATTAACAAGTCAAATAATTCAAAAAAAGACGCCTGTGAGATTAGAAACAAATAAAATAATTTTGAAAAAATAATAAAAGAATTTAAAAAAACCTAGGCCTGCGGTATCGCCGTAGGCGTAGATATCGACATACCAGACGGCCGTCAACCTAGCCCAACTACAATCTCCATACCAAACGATCGTCAATCTAGGCCATTTGTCGTTGGCGTAGCTACCTTTAGACCAAATGACCGTCAACCGTCGGATGTGAGTCCCACAGGCGCTACGCCGATGTAACACCCTTAGAATCGGACCTATTCAAGTTTTAGCGAAAACCCGCCAAACCCGCATAGAAACGATTCAAAGGTGCCCACCAGGCACTTTCGTGCGGGTGGAAAACGAAGTAATAACATTACACAACAGTCCTCGATGGGACCCACAGAACAGATATATATATAACAGCGACTCCATGAGTCAAGAATACAAATATACAGTACAAAGATCCAAATCACCTTGAGAACGATATAGCGTCCAGCTACGGACAAGATGCAAATGGGGCTAAGAGCCCTGAAGAATAACCAATGCGTCCATAACCCCGTGCCAAGCCAAGGGTAACCTCGCTAACGACGTCGACCTCAAAACCTGCTTAAACAAAATGGGTGCCGAAAGGGCAAAGGAAAAAGAGGCGTCGATCGAGGCGATGCACGGCGATGCTAGAATTCGGCGGTCCTCGCCTACATAGGTATGGTGGACTGAAGCGGCGGCGGCAGCATGCACTAAACAACCTATAGAGACTCGTTAAAACTAACGACTATCAGAGAGGAGGAAGAAAGGCCTATTCGGATCCAACCTGGGACTACTATCAAACAAACCCATCCTGGCGTTTCCCCCTCGAGACCAAATGAGGAAGTCAACCGAGGAACTCACACGGTTGGCAGTTTTACTTATTCAGTTATCGTTGCAGCAATTACTAGTCAGGTATAGATAGTCATCCTGATAAAATAAGCAGTGGGCAATTTTAGTTAACCATTCCGTTATAGTTGCGACACTTACTAGTCAAATACATTAGCATGAGATAACCCAAAACCCAGCAGTTGTTGGTACTTTTATTCAGCCATTCCGTTGTAGTTGCAATATTTACTAGTCAGGTACAATGGTCGCTGGCGACGACCCAAACAAGCAATTGTGGGCAGTATTATTAGCCATTCCATTATAGTGAAGCTGATTACTAGTCATTATAAAGTCTAATTTATAGCACTACTTTAGTTATGCTTGTCTATGATCGAGATACTGTGCTCCAAGTCGTCCATAACATGACACGGCCAGAAAGTTTTACCCGGCCGGGTGCACCAATAGCAACACATGCTCGATCAAGCTCGGAAAACCAACTCAAAACCCAACGAGGCTTTCACGACGAACAATCACAGATTCAGAAATATTTCAGGGGCCACCCATTGAGTAGACCAAGAACGGTAAGCAAGCCGAGACGACTCAAGGTTTGTCAATGGTCAGAACGATCGGGAACCCGAAAGTGTGGCTTGTCGATACCCGAAAACACCGCCACCTAAAGAGTACAGGTGCTCCTCGCACAATAGTAAATACATAAGTAGCATGGCATAAGTACAGGATCGTAAATAAAACCTCAAACTAGTTTGTGGCCCCAAGAAATAAGACGAATCAAGCTCGCTGGGGGTCCCATATACCTCCCGGATGTGGATAGCGCGATAAATCAAGGAACAGGTATCAAGTACTCGGGGTCCTACGGGACACAAGTGGGTGTTCGGAAACCAAATATTATCTATCACCCACCGATGCCTCTGCTTACTTCAATTTTAGTTGTTAAACAGGAAGTAAAGTGAACGATAAGTAAAACTAGGATCATCTCCAACATCAAACAGGCGGCAATTCTCCAACAGATGTGGCATTTGACGACACGCAACAGCACTTGAGCAAGCGACTAAACGCGCAGGTCCAACTATCTACCAAACAACAGGTAATAGGGTGTGTCCAAGGCAATATAGGGCTGCAAGGGATATCACGGGTACGAAACTAGAGCATCGCAACACAGATAGCAATAGATCAACAGGAGGGAATAAATACTATAAAAGTAAGATAGGTAGAAAGGGGAGATGCTCTTTGAAAACATTGTCGAAGGTTCATCCGAAGATCGGGGCGAAGCTCACATCAACTCAACGGCCCAATCCGCGAAGAAGCAAAACACTAGAAGAAACACCGGATGCACTATTTAATACAACGGCAGAAGATCGGCATGATGCATGTATGATGTATGACATGGCAAAGGGTGCGATGCAATTAGGTTATATTAAGCGGAACCGGGGTCCCGACAATTAATTAGACAGTTCAAGTTATTTAGACCCCCGCAATTTAAATGTTGTATTACATGGCAAAAGATGATACGGGTTCGCTACACAAGTTTAAATGAGGCGAATATAAGGCTAGGTTTGTCCGCATATGGGCCCCATATTTAATTATTAGGTGAATCGGCATAAGGCCCCCAAACCACACAAGATGCATGCGAGATGAACAATTAAATATGCAACAATTCATGCAGTTGACCATTTATAAAATAGGGTTCTCGGAAAGGGGTTCACACATGAGTGTCTCGACGGTCTTGGGGATCCGGGGTTCGGGGTTCGGTCTCAGGGTCCAGGGTTCGACGGGAACGTTCTCGGACTCCGGGATCGTTCTCAGATATCGGGGGTAGCTCGTGTCGCGTCCGGGAAGCAGGACTTGGGTCGGTGTCGTTCTTATCGTCGCGAGGATCTCGTCGGGTCCGCGCCATCGAGTCGATCTTGGCGTCCGGGATGCAGAACTTGGTGTCCGGGACGGAGTACTTGTCGCACCGGGGTCTTCGGATCGGGCTCCGGGATCGGTCTTCGGTTTCCATGGATCGGGGGTCTTCGGTCTCCGTGTGGGCGGTATTGGCTACCGTGTAGAAGACCTTCGGTCATCGGATCCGTGTCGGCGCACCCGGGGTCTCGTCGGTACTTGTCGTCTCGCGAGTACAACCGTCACGCCACGACCTTGAAGGAGATCTTGGCGGTTGCTGTCTTCGGTTCCAGGACGGAGATCTTGGGTACCGACTTCCATCTTGTGGTTATGAGAGTACCATCTTCATGTACACGTACGAAATCACCACTAGCACCTTCTCACAAGTCCTCGCGGTACAACCTGCTGAGTCCAACACATGGGCATAGGCAAGTTCGTCGAGCACCTTGAAAGCGAGGGCAGAGACGCGGCGACTCGCGGGCGGAGGCGGGCAGGAGTTGGCGCATGCTCGGCCGGCGACGCGGCCCGCGACGGCGAAAGCAGGGGGTCGAGGTGGTCGGCCGGCCGCAGCAGGCGGGCGAGCTCGAAGGCGGCGCAGATCGCCATGCCGGAGGCGGCGGGTCCGGGACGCGGGCGAGCGATGGCGGCGAGGCCGGGCGGCGAAGGGACCGCGCTGCTCGGGAGGTGAACGCGGGCGGCGCCGGAAGGAGGACGCGGGCGACGCGGGCGACGCTACCGCGCAGCTGGGAGGCGCCGGCGAGCTCGAGCGGGGCCGCGTGGGCGGGAGGGCTCGGCGCGGGCCGTGGAGAAGGCCGGAGAGGTGGCCGCGAGCTGGCGGCAGCGGCGAGGGAGGCTTGGCGGAGAGCTCCGGCGGGAGGAGGCAAAGGGCGGAGGTGAGGTCTGCGAGGGCGGAGGGTGCTTGGGCTAGAGGAGGCGAGGGTCGCTGGCCGACGAGCCGGTGTGGCAGAGGGGCTCGGGAAGAAGGCCGACGGGCCATGAGGCCTGTGAGAGGAGGCGGCGAGGAGGACTGGAGGGGGCGGGGATCCGGCGGTTGGCGGCGGAGCTCGGGAGGTTGGGCGGCGGGGAGGAACGGAGGGCGACGCGGGAGGCCGGGAGGGTGGGTTCAGGGAGGCGAGCTGGGGAGAGCGTGGTCGTGGGAAGGAGGAGAGAGGAAGAGGGAGGCGGGGGACAGGTGCTGTGGGTGGGGCTGTGGTGGGACCCAGCGCTGTGGGGTGTCAGGCGTGAGTGCATGCGTGCTGGCGTGTGAGTGGGTGTGGTGGGTGTGGTGGGTGTGTTTAGAGAGAGAGGGAGTGTGTGTGGTGGTGAGGGAGTGGGTTAGGCCAGTGAGGTGGCATAGTGTGATAGGTGAGGGAAGGGAGAGATGACGTGGCGAGTTGCTATAGGGTGGGGTGAGGTGGAGGCTGGGGTGGGTAGGATAGGATTGGTAGCTGTAGGAATTAGGTGGACCGATTTAAATTTCTGGGGTGGTCGGTCATTCGGCCCGTTCGACTGCCCCACTAAAATAATAAATATTTTTATTTGTTTTACAAACACCGTTTGCAAACCGATATCAGACACACAAAAATAATCCGGGGACCCGGGGTTTGCATTTTGAAAACAAGTCGGGCGTTTTAGAAAACAAAACAAGTTTATCTGCAAATAGTTTTATGCAAACAATGCATGATGATGACGATGCAATGCACAAATTCAACGCGATTTTCTAGTAGTGGTTTTGCGGGATGCCACAATTCGACACCACTAACAATGGATCTCGCCCTCGAGATCCGCCTCATGGTACCGGAAGGAAGGTCGGCGGTCCGCGTCTTCTCGCTTCGTGTAGATCCTCGCGACACCACTAACAAGAGGTCGTTGTCCGTGATAGTCGAGAGAACACTCCGGGAACAAAAGGTCGAAGGTAGAGGCATCAACAAATAAAGCCACCCCTAACTTCGATGGAAAGAGGGAACCGATGCATTCTCATCCACTTCAATGTACAAAAGCGAATAGAAGGGGTAGTCGGCATGGGGGCCAATCCATCACGCACCCAAACTATTACTCTGCACAATCAGTAGAAAAGAGTGCAACCATTCTCGAATCGATCAAGATCTCGACAAGCGAGGTTCGAAACAAAGGAGTGATGACCGCATCGGATCCGCATAGAGGATGTCGTCATACGAAAACACCGGAAGGCACAAACAAGGAACAAAGAATGGTACCACGATAAAGGATTCCTGATAGCATGAAGACCAGATGTAGCAACACCGTTACCAAAGGAGGAAGCGAAACCTCAAGGTACGACGGAATCCCAACCACGAGAAATCTCGGACTCAAGAAAGGAAGAGAGCGGATTCGAAACACGTAGAGGTAAGAGGAGAATAGCAGGGGGTAAGGAGTAAAATCAGACCTAATCAGAACTATCCAACCGATTTTGCAAAAATAGTTTGACACTCTACTTCGGCCGTTAGCTAGGTTATCCTACAGGCTGGACTTCTGGGGTATCGTAACTGCTGAGCTCTGATACCACTCTGTAACACCCTCAGAATCGGACCTATTCAAGTTTTAGCGAAAACCCGCCAAACCCGCATATAAACGATTCAAAGGTGCCCACCAGGCACTTTCGTGCGGGTGGAAAACGAAGTAATAACATTACACAACAGTCCTCGATGGGACCCACAGAACAGATATATATAACAGCGACTCCATGAGTCAAGAATACAAATATACAGTACAAAGATCCAAATCACCTTGAGAACGATATAGCGTCCAGCTACGGACAAGATGCAAATGGGGCTAAGAGCCCTGAAGAATAACCAATGCGTCCATAACCCTGCCCAGGCCAAGCCGGAAGGGTAACCCTGCTAACGACGTCGACCTCAAAACCTGCTTAAACAAAAGGGGTGCCGACAAAGGGCAAAGGAAAAAGAGGAGCGTCGATCGAGGCCAAGACAGCGAGGCTAGAATTCGCGGTCCTCGCCACATAGGTATGGTGGATCAAGCGGCAAGATGCACTAAACAACCTATAGAGACTCGTTACAACTGGCGACTATCAGAGAGGAGGAAGAAAGGCCTATTCGGATCCAACCTGGGACTACTATCAAACAAACCCATCCTGGCGTTTCCCCCTCGAGACCATACGAGAAAGTCAACCGAGGAACTCACACGGTTGGCAGTTTTACTTATTCAGTTATCGTTGCAGCAATTACTAGTCAGGTATAGATAGTCATCCTGATAAAATAAGCAGTGGGCAATTTTAGTTAACCATTCCGTTATAGTTGCGACACTTACTAGTCAAATACATTAGCATGAGATAACCCAAAACCCAGCAGTTGTTGGTACTTTTATTCAGCCATTCCGTTGTAGTTGCAATATTTACTAGTCGGGTACAATGGTCGCTGGCGACGACCCAAACAAGCAATTGTGGGCAGTATTATTAGCCATTCCATTATAGTGAAGCTGATTACTAGTCATTATAAAGTCTAATTTATAGCACTACTTTAGTTATGCTTGTCTATGATCGAGATCAGGTGCTCCAAGTCGTCCATAACCGCGACACGGCTTTAGAAAGTTTTACCCTACCGGGTGCACCAATAGCAACACACGCCGATCAACCTCGGAAAAACCAACTCAAAACCCAACGAGGCTTTCACGACTGAACAATCACAGGATTCAGAAATATTTCAGGGGGCCACCCCATTGAGTAGACCCGCAACAAAGTAAGCAAGCTTCGAGACGGACTCAAGGTTTGCGCAATGGTCAGAACGACTGGGAACCCGAAAGTGTGGCTGGGCGTGTCGATACCGCGAAAACACTCCGCTTACCTAAACAGTACAGTGTGCTCCTCGCACAATAGTAAATACATAAGTAGCATGGAATAAGTACATGATCGTAAATAAAACCTCAAACTAGTTTGTGGCCCCAAGAAATAAGACTGAATCAAGCTCGCTCTGGGGTCCCATACCTCCTTGATGTGGATAGCGCGATAAATCAAGGAACAGGTATCAAGTACTCGGGGTCCTACGGGACACAAGTGGGCGTTCGGAAACCAAATATTATCTATCACCCACCGATGCCTCTGCTTACTTCAATTTTAGTTGTTAAACAGGAAGTAAAGTGAACGATAAGTAAAACTAGGATCATCTCCAACATCAAACAGGCGGCAATTCTCCAACAGCTGTGGCATTTGACAACACGCAACAGCACTTGAGCAAGCGACTAAACGCGCAGGTCCAACTATCTACCAAACAACAGGTAATAGGGTGTGTCCAAGGCAATATAGGGCTTCAAGGGATATCACGGGTACGAAACTAGAGCATCGCAACACAGATAGCAATAGATCAACAGGAGGGAATAAATACTATAAAAGTAAGATAGGTAGAAAGGGGGGAGATGCTCGCCTGAAAACATTATCGAAGGTTCATCCGAAGATCGGGGCGAAGCTCACATCAACTCAACGGCCCAATCCGCAAAGAAGCAAAACACTAGAAGAAACACCGGATGCACTATTTAATACAACGGCAGAAGATCGGCATGATGCATGTATGATGTATGACATGGCAAAGGGTGCGATGCAATTAGGTTATATTAAGCGGAACCGGGGTCCCGACAATTAATTAGACGGTTCAAGTTATTTAGAAACCCCCGCAATTTAAATGTTGTATTACATGGCAAAAGATGATACGGGTTCGCTACACAAGTTTAAATGAGGCCAATATAAGGCTAGGTTTGTCCGCATATGGGCCCCATATTTAATTATTAGGTGAATCGGCATAAGGCCCCCAAACCACACAAGATGCATGCGAGATGAACAATTAAATATGCAACAATTCATGCAGTTGACCATTTATAAAATAGGGTTCTCGGAAAGGGGTTCACACATGAGGGTCTCGACGGTCTTGGGGATCCGGGGTTCGGGGTTCGGTCTCAGGGTCCAGGGTTCGACGGAAACGTTCTCGGACTCCGGGATCGTTCTCGGATATCGGGGGTAGCTCGTGTCGCGTCCGGGAAGCAGGACTTGGGTCGGTGTCGTTCTTATCGTCGCGAGGATCTCGTCGGGTCCGCGCCATCGAGTCGATCTTGGCGTCCGGGATGCAGAACTTGGTGTCCGGGACGGAGTACTTGTCGCACCGGGGTCTTCGGATCGGGCTCCGGGATCGGTCTTCGGTTTCCATGGATCGGGGGTCTTCGGTCTCCGTGTGGGCGGTATTGGCTACCGTGTAGAAGACCTTCGGTCATCGGATCCGTGTCGGCGCACCCGGGGTCTCGGCGGTACTTGTCGTCTCGCGAGTACAACCGTCACGCCACGACCTTGAAGGAGATCTTGGTGGTTGCTGGCTTCGGTTCAGGGACGGAGATCTTGGGTACCGACTTCCATCTTGTGGTTATGAGAGTACCATCTTCATGTACACGCATTTAAATCACCACTAGCACCTTCTCACAAGTCCTCGCCAGACAACCGCCGAGTCCAACACATGGGCATAGGCAAGTTCGCCGAGCACCTTGAAAGCGAGGGTGAGACGCGGGCATCGCGGGCGGAGGCGGGAGCCACGGCGCATGCTCGGCGGCGACGGGCCCGCGACGGCGAGCAGCGGGGTCGAGGTGGTCCGCCGCAGAGGCGGGCGAGCTCGAAGGGCACGGGGCGCGACTGGACATGTTTGAGGCGGGGTCCGGACGGCGGGCGTGAGCTACGGTGAAAGCCGGCGAAGCGGGACCGCGCTTCAGGGAGGTGAGCAACGGCGCCTCGGAAGGAGGACGCGGTGTGACGCGGGCGCAATGGGAGGCGCCGGCGAAGCTCGAGCCTGCCGCGCTCAAGGGGAGGGCTCGGGCGCCGGAGAAGGCCGGAGGCTTTGGTCATGAGTGGCGAGGCAGCGGCGAGGGAGGCTTTGGCGGAGAGCTCCCGTGAAGGAGGCAAAGGCGGAGGCGAGGTCTGGCGTGAGGGTGCTTAGGCGGCTAGAGGAGGCGAGGGTCGCCACGACGAGCCGTGGCGGGCGAGGGCTCGGGAAGGCATGCCATGAGGCCCAGGAGAGGAGGCGGCGAGGAGGACTGGAGGGGGCGGGGATCCGGCGGTTGGCGGCGGAGCTCGGGAGGTTGGGCGGCGGGGAGGAACGGGAGGCGACGCGGAGGCCAAGGGAGGTGGGTTCAGTGAGGGCGAGCTGAGAGCGTGGTCGCGTGGGAAGGAGAGAGAGGAAGAGGGAGGCGCGGTGACAGGGTGGGGCCTGTAGGGACAAGGCCTTGGCGTGTGAGTGGGCGGCGTGGTGGGTGTGGTGGGTGTGTTTAGAGAGAGAGTGTGTGTGAGTGAGTGGGTTAGGCAGGTGAGGTGGCATAGTGTGATAGGCCGAGGGGAGAGATGACGTGGCGAGTTGCTATAGGGGTGGGGTAGGTGGAGGTGGGGTGGGTAGGATAGGATTGGTAGCTATAGGAATTAGGTGGACCGATTTAAATTTACGGGTGGTCGTTGGGTCATTCGCCCGCTCGACCGCTTCCCCACTAAAATAATAAATATTTTTATTTGTTTTACAAACACCGCTTGCAAACCGATATCGTACACATAAAATAATCCGGGACCCGGTTTGCATTTTGAAAACAAGTCGGGCGTTTTAGAAAACAAAACAAGTTTATCTGCAAATAGTTTTATGCAAACAATGCATGATGATGACGATGCAATGCACAAATTCAACGCGATTTTCTAGTAGTGGTTTTGCGGGATGCCACAGCCGACAACCTTCCTCACATAGACTACCAAAAAGGATATGCCTACGAGACAAAACACTAATGGTCCTACGCCAACGGCGGCCGTCGGCGTAGCCTACGCAGACGGCAATCTTGGGCTATGCCGACGGGAGTTGGCCGTCGGTACCTACGTCCTTTTCTGTAGTGTATCGTTTGTCCACGGTTCATGCATGACTCCTTGTCGTCCACATCGTAAAGAAAAATGAAAGTGTGGACATGGTTTCGTAGACATTTTATGGTAGATAAAACGTCAGCATATACGATTGGCGTATTTTTTTTTATGGTTCCATCTCTTGGTATCATCTGAGTCTGGCGGAAAAACATTGGTCATTTATGTTCCGGTTTGTGCCTCATTTTCCCGCTTCATTTTCTCACCGTTTTGCCTACCCAGCCCATCTAAAAGAACGGTGAGCGCAGCTGGTAGCTCACCAGTGCAACAACACTTGCAAATAGAAATGCATTTTAGACATCAATGCATAATTTATACTCCCTTCGTCTTAAAATAAATATTGTAGATTTATCAAAATTTAAATGTAAAAATAATTTTTTGGAGTTGCTACAGATGATCTCTTTTTTTTACTGATGATTACAGCCGAGCTCTATTTACAGGTTTGGGTAGTTTACCCGGCCTCCAAAACGACAGTTTTTTCTAGAAGGTGGCTGCTTTTAAGAAATCCGCTAGAATTGGTCCAAAGGCTGAGTCCGGCCAATACCCAACCCTGCAGGGTCCAGTCCAATCCTCGCAACGGACTACAAGTGTTATGGGCTGAGGGTTTCGCAGCCGAAACTGGCATCAGACTCTGCGGGCTTCTCGGCGAGACTAAACCCTAGTCGGGAGTCGGGAGTCGGGACTCGGGAGGAAGTTGCGAGGGCCGAGGGGTGGCGGCCTCGAGAGTAGGCGACGACACACGTCGGGGCAGAGGAGGCGGACTCGCGGGGAGGTCGGAGCAGCGGCCGAGGGCATCCGGGCACCCATTTTCACCACCAGCAGGCTACCGCCGCCACCTTTGGCGCCTTCAAGCCAGTGAGTGTACCCACTCTTGTTCTTCTTACTCCCTCCGGATTTGAATTTTTTAAAATTTAGATGAACTTATATACTAAATAGTGTCTAGATTCATTCAAATCTTGACAAATTTGAGTCAATTAATATGGGTCGGAAGGAGTATGTTTGTTAGTCTGTGTAATTTGTTGGTTTGTGAATTGGTTTATCATACTCTTGTCTGCAGTGGCCAAAGGAGATGAGACGACCAGGCCGGAGGTGCGGATCACCACTTTGGGCTCTGCCGCCCTCCACTTCAGATTAGACTACGAGCAAGCCAAGAAGCTTCCCATCGGCAAATACGTACAATCTGACGTCTTCTCGGCGGGGGGACACCCGTGGAGGATTGAGTGCTTCCCGCGTGGCGTATATGAAAGCAGCTCGGGCGAGCAAAAATGCAACTCTACATATAGGTGGACATCCCGGGCTTATCTTGGACGTCTAACCTGTGCATCGAGTTTGTGCCACCACTTTTGCATATTGTAGTCAACACCCTGGTCTATATCCCTTTTATGTCAGCAAGTCCCTGCCCTTTTACATAAAGTACCCTTAGGAACGAACAAATGGGAGCAGATCGAAGTGGAAAAAATGGAAGATCAAATCCAATATTTATATCTAGATGCTTTGCAAAACAAAAACTGCTGGACTTAATATCAAGCCAAGTCGATTCTAAAGCAAATATCTCACAGGCAAATGAACAGAAATTCAGAAATTATTTCCTATTTCCCATTTATGCAGACAGGAACCGAAGAACCAAAGACATATAGACAAATTGGTTTAACTAATACCAAGAATTGAACCAGGATTGGGGATTGGGAGCTGTTTAGAGAGCATGAACTCGTGGCGCACTCTCATGGGCTGTATAGATAAATGGGGAGGGATTATTCAAGTTCCAGACCACCAATCATGCAACAAATCTGCCACAACAGTAGCAGCGGTAGGAACTGATTATTCAAGTTCCAGACCACCAGTAGCAGCGGCAGGAACACCGCGCCACCGTCCCTCACCCATGGCGCACTCTGCCGTCTCCGCCATGAACGGCACCCTCGCCGGAACGGTGATGTTGAGCACCTCGTCGTCGTCGGTCTCGAGACGGCCAACGATGTGGGCGTACTGAACGAGCGCATGGTAGAGACTGGTTGACCGAGCCGTCAAAGAGGAGGAGGGTGGCCTGGGAGGACTCGGCGGCGGAGCGGCGGAGGGCGGTGGTGCGGTTGGATACAGAGAAGGGATCTGAGAGAGGAGAGGATAAGGAGAGAGAAGGGAAAAAGATGGACCAGTCCACTTTAGTTCCTATAGGGAGACGAGATAGGCAATGTACAGTTTGATACTCTAAAGGTTGTTGCTGTAAAATAAACAATACGCATCTCAAACATTATAAGGACGGTGCAGATAAGCCCGGGACGCATGCGCCATGGTAGAATCGCTGCGTTCCTCGGGCGAGTATCTTGCTATCTACCTCAGGCACATGGGCAAAATCAGAAGCGTACGTGCCGTCTTCGAGGCCTTTTTGCTGGACAGGCATGGTCAACCATCTAGCAAGGCAAGAGAAAGGACAGAATTTCATGAATTCCCAATCAACGAAGATTGCAATGATGATGGTGAAGACAGGGGATGGTGTAATTTCGTTAAGAGAACTACTTTGGAGAAAGACTATGTATCAGAGGGACACATCACACTTGTATGTGCCATCTTGGTCATACATGACAGTCCAGACCATAAAAAAATGCACGATAGCCCTATTCCTTCAGACATTGGGTCTGATCTTGGCCGCTTGTTAGATCAAGGGGATGGGACGGATGTGTCATTTATCATCGACGGAGAGATATTCCCTGCGCACCGAGCAGTGATCGCTGCCCGCTCACCGGTCTTTAGGGCAGAGCTCTTTGGTTCCATGGCTGAGGCTACAATGTCATCCATTACGCTGCACGACATCACACCTGCAACGTTCAGAGTTATGCTTCGATTCATATACACGGATGAATTTCCTAGAGAAGATGAGCTGATGGACTCTTCTATTGAGATGCTTCAGAATCTACTTGCCGCAGCCGACCGGTATGCTATAGACAAGCTGAAGCTTATGTGTGCCCAAAAGCTATGGGATAATGTGACGGTAGACACGGTTGCAACTATTTTAGCTTGTGCTGAGACTTACAACTGTACAAAGTTGAAGAACGAGTGCCTCAACTTCTTTGCGTTGGAGAACAACTTTAAGAAGGCTGTGTTCACTGATGGCTTTGCAATGTTGGTGCAGAATTTCCCAGCGATAACTGCCAAGCTGAGAGATAGGATTGAGACATAATATAGTGCGGTACAACTGCATGTGCACTCTGCTCTTTCGAGCATGGCTAGAACATCGTATTTTAAAAGCATTTGGGGAGTGCTATCTGATATCTTCGCAAGGATATTGGGACATAGACTGCTTTTAGTTGATGAACTTGGGGTCTGATATTTGCTGTCAAGTGAGGGGATATGAGTTTCTATTATTAAGCTATCTGATATCTTCAGTTCTATGTTCTCCTTTTTGGAAGTTGGTCATCTGGTCTCTTGGACATGTCCTGTCCTGAAGATAGGCCGTTCTTGATGGTTTTAAGATGTTTACATTTGCTATGCTGATCTGATGTATAACCACTAAGTCATTTAGTATCTATCTATGTAGTCTTTACTCCATGCATACTAGAGGATGAATGCAAGCATGCCGTAACTGATATTGGAACCAATGTTCTGAAATATATACCGTTTGCATAATTCAATGTGTACCAACTTAGCTTTTAACAGATTTGAGTACATGTATGTGTGAACAGCCAAAATTTGTTCTAAGACAGTGTTATTCATGATATTAGTTGTAAACTGAATTTTCTGACAATACAAATATGTTAGTGGGCTGAAGCTCCTTTGCTGCCAGGGGATTTGGTCACTGCAAAACGAACAAGGCATATGTTGGCTTTGTAGTTGCTCAAAAGAAAAATCTAACTGTGCTTTGTTCATATGCAACACCAGGTATCAATACTTCTCCACAGCACCACGCCAACTACTTAGCTAACTAGTTCAACTCAAAAAAGTTGCACTAAGCACAAATTGTCGTGGGAATGACCACGGCAGATGCTGCAATCGGCAGCGAGTAGTAGAACGAAGGGCAAGGGCGGCCAGCCATCTGCGGTGCGAGATGAGGGCGGAGACTCAGGGTTTTACCCAGGTTCGGCCCCCCGGAGGGTAAAGACCTACTCCTGCTAGATTGTATTATGGAGGTGTTTACAATGGGCGAACTCGGCGGCTAGGCGGCGAGTTGCTTGGGTGTATGAGGAACGTGTCTACTCACCCCTTAGGGAGGTTTATATAGGCTTACCTCCCTAGGGTTTACATATCTCAACCGATTCGGTTACAACTTTGTCAATCGCTTAACCTCGGACCGGGCCTATCTACTACTTTGGGCCTTGACCTCCAGTCGCTGGTACCTTGATGGGCTTTGATCCACTCGCCGTTCTGGGCCCACTCGCCAACCTTTGGGCGGTCGGAACGTCCCCGAGGATACCCAGAGGCATATCCCATCGGTAGTCCCGAGGCCGTCGTTGATTAGGCGTGGGTGGCTGCGGCAATCGGAGTATACGGCTTCAAGTTGGCATCCAACGAATCGCCGGCGGCTCCTGCGAAGGAAAAATCCGCGAACCGAGTCGCGTTTGGGTGAACCGAACCAACGGGCGCCTCGGCGAAGTAGGTTTAGCGAGCCGGTGGCGGAGGTGGACCGTCGGGTGTGGTCAAACTAGCCGTTAAGGTAACTTAACGGTAACTTCGGCGTAATCATCGCGTAACGGCCCCTAATTTGGCGGGCAGCTCGCCATATAAGAGGAATGGTTGGCCATTGGAAAGCCAACCCCACCATTTCTTCCGAGTCGCACATCTTTCGCCCGTTGATCTCGCGATCCGACCGATCCGCAATCCTCCGACCTCCAAGCAAATCCTCACCATGGCCCTCTCCCGAACCTTGGGTAGATCCAAGTGCACCAGGCGAATCGGCCTCCTTCGAGGCGGAATCCTCGGACCATTTGGCGAATCCCGCAGTGAGAAACGACCCCGAAACTGCAGCGAGAGTTCATCTGCTTCACTAGTCACCTCGAGCGGGGTTTAGGGTTTCCACTCTCTTCTTCCGGCCTGCGCTTACTACGAGATCCAGCCCTCGGATCTGGGTCCCCATAGTATCGAGCAGCTCACCATCTTTGTGGCTCATGAGTGCTACTTGGCCGCCCTATTTTCCCTTGTGGCAAGATCTGTTCCATGGACGGATCAGCCGCGAGGAGGCGGGCTTCAATGCTAGCCGGGCGGCTTAACTTTCCAGCTGAAATCCAAAGCCTCCTTCTTCGACTTGATGCCGCCGGCAGCCGAGCGATCGGAAAAAGTCTTGGTTTTATGTGACCGAGGCGAGACCGGAGGCGATCCCACGGTACTCGGCCGACCGCCCGAGCCGCGCAATCTCGTGTCGCCAAGCTTCCCGACGATCACGGATGGTCGTCGACGAGATGCTCCAGACCATTCGCGTCCAAGAAGAAGAAGGCTCAGACGGTGAACTCGCAACTGCTGGCTTGGCGGCGATTCCGCCGCCTAACGCGAGCACTACATGTACCAAGACACAGGCGAAGACTCGACGAAGGCTGCCTCGCCGAGTGGAAGCGGAGGACTACCTCTGGCGTCAAGAGGATCACCCAGCGGCATACAGCATGAGGCGGGCTCCTCCATACACCACGGCGCCCAGCTCAACGGTAATAACTCGATCTTGTTCGCAATCGCATATGCAACGCGGTAATTCTAACTTTGTTCCATGTTTAACGCAGCTATTCCAAGTGGTGGAAGGGTGGCTCCCACCCGCCGATGACGAGAGCTCCGGGCCATCCGCCCAGGACACAAGCGAGTCGCCTCCCGCCAAGGGCAACGAGGACGATGAGGACGAATCCGAAGAGGAGATCGCCCCACTGGTCCGAAAGACCCGCGGGCAACGTCAGCGCGAGCTCGAGGCGAGCAGGAGCCTCGAGCGTCATGACGATGACGAGGAACTCCCGGAGACCACCTCGCTCCGTCAGCCACTCCCGAAGAAGAAGAAGGAAAAGAGGCGAGGGCCCCCTAAGGAGGAGGACGGGCCAAGATGGCCTCACCGCCCAGCGAGCAGCTCGATGCCCACAGCGGGTGGTGACGGCGCCCCGCAACAACCACGCTAGATGCACCATCCATGGAGGCACCGCTGGCCTCGATGCCCCCGCCCTTCGCGCCGATATCCGGCTAGGAAGGCTCCCGAGGCGACTTCGCCTCGGAAAGGGGTCCCGAACGTGGCGGTCTCGCCTCGCAAGGAGGCTCCGGTCGGCAGCTCCTAGCAAGGAAACCTCCGCCGAAGGCGCCCCGGAGGCGCCAACCGCTACCTCAACATCAAAGAAACCGTCCGTATCCTGGGCCCCTGGCGCCCTGGAACTGGGGCTCAGTCGCCGGCTTGGCCCCGAGCTGGAGAAACCGGCCGGCCTTCGCACAGGGCTGCGTTTCATTCCCGTCGCCAAGTGAGTGTACTCAGCTTTCCTTTCTCTTAGTATTTTGAATGTTCTTTTTGACTTGTCTCGGCGTGGGACCGAGTGAAGAAGATGAGCCACCCGACGGTGGCCAAGGTGCCCTCCGCCACTAGCGGAGGACCCTTCCGTAAGAGGAAGGTGGATGAGGTCGCCGCTTCACGGAAGGCAGCAAAAGGCCAAGGGCGATGACATCGCCATCGCTCTCGACGATACGGCAGCTGGCCGGGCCGCTGTGGAAGCTCTGCGTCCACGAAGGGAGGCATTTCGCTGTTTAGACCGGAAGAAGCGAGCTCCTTTGGGGGTGCTACCTTCCCCGCTTCATGGCCAAGCGGCCACGGCGAGTGAGGCTGCGACTCAACCCGCTCAGAGACCGCCGACGCTGAGATTGACCAACGCCGCGGGCACACACGCGCCGCTATGCGTCCGTGGACGCCGCAATCAAGACAAAGATGCTTGGCGCGCCATCCAGTACCTCCGGTCCCGAGGATCAGGTCGGTGTTTTGCGGTGGCGATTCTTTATAGTTACTTGTTTTGCGTTCGAGTCCAGTCCCCGATGCGTATCGCTAAATTGTAGCGGTGGGCACTTAGTAATTCGAGCCGCTCCCAGTGCGCACCGCTAAATTGTAGCGGTGGGCACCGAGTTTTCGAGCCCAGTCCTCGATGCGCACCGCTAAATTGTAGCGGGTGGGCACGAGTATTCGAGCCGTCCCGAGTGCGCACCCGCTAAATTGTAGCGGGTGGGCACTGATTAATTTTCGAGCCGCCAGTCCCCGAGTGCGCACCCGCTAAATTGTAGTGGGTGGGCACTGAGTTGTTTTCGTGTGGACTGACTTTGAAACTTTGCAGGGTTTACAACTGGAGTCAGCAGAGCGATTGGCTGCGAAGCAGCGTGCTGAGAAGGAGTTGGGCTCTCAAGAAGTAAACAAGGAGCTTGAGCAATTGCGCAAAGCAGGTGGCTCGCCAGAGCTTGTCCTCGCCGCGGTGACGGCGAAGTCTGCGTTAAGCATCTTGAGCAAAGGATCGCCGACCTCGGCGCGAATGCGGAGGCGAAAGAAGCGAGCTCGGCGAGCAGGCGAGCTAAGGCCGCCGTTGCGCCATGGAGGAAGACCGGAAGGTGTGGAAGCCCTCATCGTTGGGCTTCGTGGCGATAAGACATCGCTTCAAAGCTTCATCGGGCTCGCCTACCGCTGATCGGTGAGTGCGTCTTCCTCTTGTGGTTATATTGTTTGTGGTTTCCGTGGTGCTCAACTGTTTCCATCTAGCAGGCCGTATGATTGGTAGCCATGAAGAAGCGAGTTCTCTTGATGCGAGGAGTGCGTGAGCATGCTCGTCGACTTCGGCGGCGTCGGCGACTTGCATCCGCGCCTACCTTCAAGAGATGTCGCCACGGAGGTTATTCCCAATGACCTCATTGAGGTGTGGGAGTACTTGGAGAAGGCGCCCGTCGTGGAGTTCATGACGCTGTCGGCTTTTCGACGTGGAGCGTCGACGGCTCGAGCACGGACTCGCCCACTTCCCGAAGATTTCGACCTCGACGTGACGAGTGGTTATCCTTCATCGCCCGCGCAGTGGATCTGTCTCGAAGTTCTTAAGCTGCGAACGTACGCCGTACTCGGGCGTGTTTGCGATGGGCGACCTTCTTCCGCACCGAAGCGGTCGTCGCGCCGAACGACGCCGAGCCGCCGCATCGCGACTTCAAGGTCGAGCAGCCCTTCCGCGCGGCGATGGCGGGCCAGCTGACGACTTATCCATCGAACCCGTACACTGTATTCATCCGGAAGCGCCGGGACGCTGGTGCATCATCGTCGGCTGCGGAATAGTGTTAGTAACAATTCTGCCGAGTAGGCATATTTTGTAATGTAAGACAATGCGATATGCGATTGAATGGAACGTTGTGTTCATTTTGCTATTTATTTGCGTGTTTTGGATTGACTTTGGGTGAGTCCCCGAGCGCGTCCGCCCTTTTGCGGGTTTCACCTTAAATATGATGTTTTGTTGTTTATCATGTGTTGTTGGTTGAGTCGACTACGCGAAGCTCGGAGAGCGCCGCAAGGCGACTCCTCGAGTGCTCAGACTTTACCGTTTTCCCGACGTGACGGTGCGGGTGGCCGAGTCCCCGGCGTGGTACTTGGTATTTCAAGGCGCGACTCGAGGGTGGTTGAGGACGAGCGTTTGTGTGCGCGTCGCTCTGCTCGCCCGTGGGTCGATCGCGTGGCGAGTCTGGCACGCTCTCTTACTTGGCGTTTTCCGTCCGATCGAGATGAACTGGTATACATCCTCGAGCGTGGTACTTAGCCGCTCGAGTTGCTCGCCAAGGATGCGGAGGACCGGGTCATGTGGGAAGCGAGGGATGTCTTGGTTCGTAAAACCAGTCGAGCTAGGCGACTCCGATGGGGCTCGGATTGGCGTTGTGGACGATGTAAGACCTGAAGTGACTCGGTTTTACATCGCACTACTTAGCCGTGCGTCATTGTACCAAGGTTGACTTATTTTTAGCATGACGTTAATTACGAAACGAGTGGCACAAGGTATGGAGAGTAGACAATTTTGCGAGAACTGCTTTTATTCATAGCGACCGGAGAGTACATATGTGGGGTTCTAGGTATAGAACTTCCGAGGAGATTTACATTCCACGCGCTTCGTCGAGTTCACCGTCCTTGGACGCCGACGAGGTAGTAGGCGTCGTTGCACGCTACCGATAGCGACGGGCCTTCCATGGAGGAGAGCTTGTGCATGCCCTTCTTGTCTGGATGAGGCGTAGCACCAAGTCGCCTTCGGAAGGTGCGGGTTTTCACCGTCGGCTGTGGTAGCGACGAGCCCTTGCCGATAGATAGCGGTGCGATCGGGCGAGTCGCGCTTCGTCGAGTTGGTCGAGCCCATCTTGGCGGGCCAGTTCGTTCTTGCCTCCGTATAGTGGACGATCCGCGGCGAGTCGTGTTCGAGGTCGGTTGGCATGACGGCTTCGCGCCGTAGACCATGAAGAAGGGGTGAATCCGTCGACCTGTTGACCGGTGCGGATTCCCGGATGACGGAGGAAGCTCTTGACCCAGCACCAGTGCGCTCGAGTGGTACTTTGAGTCGCGTCAGCCGTGGAGGATGCTTTGGTTGGCTCGTTCCGCTGGCCGTTGATTCGGGTGTGATCGACGCGAGGTCGAGCGGATGTGGTGCTCTTCGCAGAACTCGCCATTGCTCCCTTGGCGAAGTTTGTGCCGTTGTCCGTGATGATGCTGTTGGGGAAACCGTGGCGGTATATGAGCTCGCGAGGAACTTAGTGGCGATCTTCCGTCGCATTTCCGGACTGGCTTGGCTTCTATCCACTTTGTGAATTTGTCGACGGCCAGCGGTGGGTGTAGCCAGAGGGCCTTTTGAAGGGGCCGACCATGTCCATGCCCCACACGGCGAATGGCGGTGATGGGGATTGTTTTGAGCGCCGAACTTGAACGGCGTGCGTCGGTTGGCGACCGGCACCCGGCATCGCTGGACGATATCGACAACGTCGGCGTGCGATGGGCAAGAGAAGCCGTGTCGCATGGCTTTGGCGATCAGGAAGCTGGCGGCGTGGTGGCCGATCGCTGAGTGGATGTCGTGTAAGATTTTGCGTCCTTGGTGGTTGGAGCGTTGGAACACGCCGGTGACGCCGCTTGTGTAGCTCGCCGTCGATGATGGTGTAGGACTTGCATCGGCGAACAATCATTCGAGCGCTTGTCTCGTCTGCGGCAGGTGCCCGTCTCCGTAGGCGATGTAGGGCTTGGTCCATCGTTCGGTTCGGTGAAGTGCGACCAAGGTTGCCTCTGGTTGAGCGGGACTCAATGTCGATCTCCTTCGGAGGAGAGAGACGGCGTGAAGATGGTGTCGAGGAACACGGCGGTGGTGCGGATCGTGCCGACCCGATGCGAGAAGGCGTCGGCCTCCTCGTTTTCCTCCTGTCGATCCACTCGACCGAGTAGCGGTGAAGTGGCCGCCCACCTTGTCCACCTCTTGGCGGTGCGCCGCCATGGTAGAGGCGTCGCAGTGCGGCGACTTGACCCGAACGAGGTCGAGTCTCCGTAGCATCGGGCGATTGACGCCATCTCCTTTGCGGCTCGCATGTCGTGGAGTAGGGCCTCAGATTCGCCATGTTGTTGGTGCAGGCGTGAATTGAGGCGGAGTATGTAGCGGAGCTTGTCGCCTTTGGTGAGGTCGACTATCCCGCCTCTGCGCCGTCCGCGTTCTTGGACCCGTCGAAGTACAGGCTCCAGTAATGGAGGTACGGCGGCTTCTCTGGCTGTTGGGCCTCCTCCCAGTCGGCGAGGACATCGGCCAGTGCCTGTGACTTAATCGCCCTGCGTGTCAGATTTAATGTTGTGGACGCCGATCTCGACGGCCCTTGGCGACTCCCGTCGCCTCGCGATTGCGGATGATGTCTTGTAGTGGAGCGGAGAGACGACCGTGATGGGGTGCTCTGGAAGTAGTGCGGCAGCGCTGAGCTCAAGACCGCGATACCAGCTTTTTGTCAGGGTATCGCTGGCGCGACTCGGTTAGGACCTCGCTGATGTAGTATACCGCCGCTGGACTGGGCGCTCTTTCCTTCCTCGGTCGCTCGACGACCATTACAATACCGACGACGCCTTCGGACGCCGCGACGTAAACCAGCATGGGCTCCGTGTCGACGGGTGCGGCGAGTAGTGGTGCGGCGAGTAGCACCTTTTGAGGTCGCGAGCGCGTCGTCGCCTCCTTGTCCCCGGAAGGTGGGATTCTTGCGCATCGCGGTATAGGGGCATCGCCTTTTCGCCCGGGGATGAAGCGGCCGAGAGCCGCTACCCGCCCGCCAGCTTCGGACGCCGCGAGCACTCGGGTTTGCCGAGCCGGCGATCGTGTCGATCTTCGTTGGGTTTGCCTCGATCCTCGTTTGGAGACGACGTCTAGTAATTGCCGCGGGTACACCGAAGGTGCACTTGCCCGGTTGAGCTTTATCTTGTACCTCCGCAGGTTGGCGAAGGTCTCGCGAGGTCGGCGAGTAGGTCGCCTTGGCGAAGCGGATTTTACGACCACGCCGTCGATGTAGACGTGGATGTTGCGCCAATTTGGCTCGCGAGGCATTCTTGCATGCACCGTTGGTACGTTGCTCCGGCGTTCTTGAGGCCGAAGGTCATGGCGGTGTAGCGAAGGCTCGAATGGCGTGATGAACGCCGTCTTCTCCTCGCCCTCGACGGCCATTTTGATCTGGTTATACCCGAGTAGGCGCCGAGGAAACACAGCGACTCCGAGCCCGGTGGAGTCGATGATCTGATCGATCCGGAGGACGAATGCTCCTTTGGGCAAAGGCTGTTCAGGTTTGTGTAGTCGATACACATTCTCCGTGTCCCGTTTTCTTTCGACCAGGACTGGGTTTGCCAGCCACTTGAGTATTTGATTGGCGAATGAAGCCGGCAGCAGTAGACGCTGCACTTCTCGGCGATTGCCCGACGTTCTTCGTTGAATGGCCGTAGCGATCGCTTGAGTCGCACTTTGGGGTCGGCGTTTAATTTGTGCTCACGAGCTCCCTAGGGACACCAGGCATGTCGGAGGGTTTCCATGCGAAGATGTCCCTGTTCTCACGGAGGAACTCGATGAGCGCCTTCCTATGCTGGGCTCATGCCTGTCCGATCGTCACCGTCTGGCTGGGTCGCTGGGACCAGCTCGACGGTGCGGTGTGCGCCGTGGCCTCAAAGGTTGAGGTGTTTGTGCCCTCGAGTTGGGCTTCTTGAGTATTGTGGGGTCGTTGTTGACCCGCTCGCGTGTTGGCGAGCTCATCGGCGTGACTTCCGCCCGCGATCACGGCGTCGGCGAAGTTCGGCCCTTTGGCCTCGCATTGGCGGCCATGTCGTGGTCGCCGCTGATGGTGATGACGCCGCACGGCCGGGAGCTTCATCGCGTTATGCAGCGTAGTGGGGTGCCGCCATGAATTTGGCGAACGCTGGCGCCCAGACGCAATGGTAAGGCTGTCGAAGGGCACCAGCTCGAAGACGATCCGCCGGTGCGGAAGTTCGCGGAGTGCGAAGGTGACGGGTAGCGTGACCTTGCCGATCGGGTACGCCTTCCGACCGGGGGCGATGCCGTGGAACGTGGTGTGGGTTGTTCGATCATTGATCGGGAGCCGCACGCTCAAGGTGTCGAGGTAGAGGATGTTGATGGAGCTGCCGTCCATCGAGTCTTGGGGAGCCAGAGTCGCCGACCTTGGGCTTGACCACCAGGCGACTTCGCCCGGTACTCGCGCGTGGCGAGTGGTCTTGCGGCTCCGGTGATAGGCTGCTCCGACCAGTTCAGGCGGGGACGTCTGTCTGGCCACCGCGTTGGCGACAACGCTGGCGATGACCTTCTTCTCGCGCCGTGTTGAAGCCGGTGAGGGTGTGGAGCGAGCCGGCTACTGTGCCGAATTTTCCGCCATTTTGCGGGTCGTTGTCGGTGTCCTCCCGCGCGTGCCGTGCCTTCGCGATCTCCCTTAGGGTGTGGCAGTCGGCGGTGGTGTGCGTGGCGGGCTTTCCTTCCCTGTGAAACGCACATGGTTGGTTAAGGAGGCGCGGGATCAAACCTTGGCTTGTTCTTGTAGTTCCGCCGTCGCGTCATTGCCCTCCGTCGGCGGTAGCTCTTGGGTCGCGCCAGCGTGCTCAAGATTGGCGGCAAGTCGACTTCGCCCATCGCTGCGGCGCTTGCTCGTGAGGCGAGTGCCGCTGTAGGGGTCTGCTCGGCGGCCGCCGTCGTTGCCGCCGTCGTCGCTTGCCGCCGGACTCGTCGTCGACGCCTTGATTGGGATCTTCCTCGGCGTATCGTTTGGCGATCTCGAGGAGGTCGGGATGTTGTCGAGTGTGCGTGTCGCTTGAGCTTGGCGACTAGAGGCTCGTAGCGGCACGAGGTCTTGAAGCAATGGATAGCGGTGTCCGGGTGGATGCCGACGCGTTGTACCGAGCTCTTGCCACCGTTGGACCCAGCTGGTCGACTCGCGGGTCCTGGACGCGCTCGTTCAGGTCCTCGATGGTGGTGGCGCGGGTGTAGGAGCACTCAAGTGCCTTACGGCGTCTCGCATTTCCTCCTGTGAGTCGATCGTCCCGGGGGCGTGTTGATCCATTGCCCGCACGTCCCTCCATCATCGATGGGAGGTAACGGGCGTAGTAGGTCGGTGTGACCCGCGATCCCCATTGCCATGAGGTATGTGTCAAGCCGGACCGGGTCGCACGAGGAGTCGATTTTCGATCTCCTTCGCGCCTTGAAGTTGGGTGGGTACTTTTGCCTCGGATCATTGGTCCGGCACTTGGGCCCTAGTCGGCTGAGCGACCCATAGGCTCGCCATCGCGGCGAGTAGTTAGGTGCCGCAAGTCGTCGGGCTGGCGTCGCGCCAGTTTGGTTGTTGATGATGTGAGTGCGGCGCCGATTGGTCTCCATTGGCGGCGACGAGGTTGGTCGCCGCCTGGGATCGTTGGTGGAGAGTGCGCATTGGTCGCCGTTGGAGCTGCAGTGGCTCGGCGGCGGGCAATTGAGGGTGTTTGCCACCGCTGGGCGGCGCTGAGGCCGCTTCCTCGAGGAGCGCGAGTACACTCGCCGCGAGTCGGCGCTTCGCTGTTCCACGGCCTTCGCGAGTAGGGCCCCGACATACCGGATCTAGGCGCCGCCGCCGTCGCCGTGATGCTGTCGGCGCGGCTGCCACGAGGTTGTCCATCGGGTGGAGAACGGTGGAAGGCCGTTCGGCGTCTCGCTCCGTGAGGAGACGATTATCCGCGGCTGGTCCTCGAGGTGCGGTTGGGTGGTGGTGGGGCACCCATCGCCGCTGATCTGGAGGGCGGTTGCTTCCTCCGGTGGCGCGTTCTCGCAGATCGCGCGCGCTATGCGAGCCGGGTCGTTTCGTCGCCGGTTCGTGCGCGCGAACGGTGGGGTTCAGCGTGACCTGATCCGCCGCTGGTGGTAGCGTGGCGGTTCTGCGCTGTCACCGCCGAGGCGAATTTTTCGCGCCGGCCCTTCCTGCGTCTTGCCTCCGCCGCCAGCGGAGTTCCTCGACCTCCGCCGCCGTGGCGTTAGGAGGGATCGGTGGAGAAAGGTCCTCCGGCGGATCGGTGCCGGTGGCCATGTAGGTCATGGCGTGGCGGCGGCACCGTCGAGGTCGGGAGTTCTCCGACCGAAGTCGAAGATCCCGAGGATGGAGGGGTCTCGAAATCTCCCGCTGGAGACTGGCGATGGAGCCCGCGGCGAGGCCGCGGTGATGGATCCGGCGAGTGACGCGGTCGCCGAGTCGGCGTTGCCGGTGAGGGTCGCGTCTTCCGTGGGCTGAATTCTCGCCACGTTGCGTGGCCGAGTCGCACTCGAGGCGAGGCGGTGGATCGTGCGGATCGCTCTCGGAGAGCCGATCGCGTGGTGGCGACTTCGCGGATGCGAGCCGAGTCCTCGAGGTGATGACGCCGGTGAAGCCGACGAAGAGGCCGATCGTGCCGACCGCGGGATCACGCCAGGCGTGACGGTCGCGCCGCCGGACGTAGCTGCTTGGCAAGATCGAGCATCTCGCCAATCGCTATCATGCGGCGGTGGCGACCGCCTGCTGATGGGCAGATTGGATCTCGCCGCAGAACACCGGCCAGACCGTCCAGGCCCCAAGGTGGGCGCCACTGTCGTGGGAATGACCACGGCAGACGCTGCAATCGGCAGCGAGTAGTAGAATGAAGGGCAAGGGCGGCCAGCCATCTGCGGTGCGAGATGAGGGCGGAGACACAGGGTTTTACCCAGGTTCGGCCCCTCGGAGGGTAAAGACCTACTCCTGCTAGATTGTATTATGGAGGTGTTTACAATGGGCGAACTCGGCTAGGCGGCGAGTTGCTTGGGTGTATGAGGAACGTGTTTCTACTCACCCCTTAGGGAGGTTTATATAGGCTTACCTCCCTAGGGTTTACATATCTCAACCGATTCGGTTACAACTTTGTCAATCGCTTAACTCGCACTGGGCCTATCTACTCGCTGGGCCTTGACCTCCAAATACGCTGGTACCTTGATGGGCTTTGATCCACTCGCCGTTCTGCAGGCCCACTCGCCAACCTTTGGGCCAGTCGGAAACGTCCCGCTGAGGATACCCCAGTAGGCATATCCCCATCACAAATGATATGAGGTCAGGACTTAGTATGGCTATTTCAGTACATACTGTTAGACATATTGTATTTCCTTTTATTTGAAGATAGTTTGGCATAGAGTAGTACTCTACCCAAACTCTATCTCTTCCTTTGTAATACTTCTCGGGGTTTTGCCGAGCCTCAATATAACACGCAACAGATCGCCCCTAGCAGGGTTAACGATCTTTCCTTCCTTTTACGAACACCAACATGGTATCACGAGCCACTCTTCCCATCTAGCGCCGCCACCGCCGGAGCTTCTTCTCCATCGCCGCCGGCCCCTCTCCTTCTCCCACAACCAACCAAAAACCCTCCCTCCCCATTATGGATGGCACCCGCCGGGTATGGAGGCGGGTTTGGAACCTCCATACCCGCCTCCGCCACCTCTCCCCTCCACCACCACCCGCCTCCATACCCGCCGTTGGGTCCATGTCTCCACCAGACCCGCCCCCCGACGGGTACCCACGACCCGATGGGTACCCACCAAGGTGCACAAACCTGCCTTCCTCCTAGTCATTGTCGGCAAACTGGCGTGCTGCTGGCCGCCTCCCCGTGCTCCCCTGCAGCTCGACGCTAAGGGCCGCACGCCGAGGAGGAAGCCAAGCCATGCCACACTCCCATGGAGCAGGATCTCCGCGAACTCCTCGATAGGCATCGACGGTGTGGAGCTGTTGGATATGCGTATGCTTGCTGGCGCGGTCTGTCGCTATAGTCACCACCCTCTCGACCTTGAGTGTCGTCTCCGGAGTCTGCCGCTTGGAGCCTTGGCGATGGCGGCGCGGTCCGGGCCTCCAGGGAGCGAGCAGAAGAGGCGGGACGACAGGGGCCACAGGCAAGTGGCGGCGCGGGGGTGGGAGTGTTGGTTGGATGCGGGGTTAGGAAATTAGGATTTAGGTTAGCTACTTAGGGTTTCTCCCAGGCACTGACATCGGGGTCCACATGTAATTGACGGGTCTGCGGGTTAGTGGGTATGGGTTTACCACCTCCAGACCCACACCCGCTAGACCCGATGGGTCTAGATTTTTACCACTAAGAGGACCCCTAGGTTTCTTTTTCAACCAAACCCTCCTCCATTTGATGCAGGTATCCGTTGGGTTAACGGGTGGCGGGTACCCATTGCCATCCATACTCCCCATAGATCCAAGTCCCCTCTACCAATTCCCAAGGTTTTCTTCCTCAACAACGACCTCCAACAACCTCCCTCCCAAACCCTAGCCTCCAGCCGACCCCTCCACCTCTCGACTCATGTTGACGTCTACAACTCCTTCGGCCACCATCGGATCTCCACCAACAACGAAGCTCAACCGCGACAATTTTCTCTCATGGCAGACGCAGGTCATGCCCTCTCTCCGTGGTGCCCGGGTTCTCGGGTACCTGGATGGCACTGCAAAGGAGCCGGCTGAAACTATTGAAGCTGAAGATGTCGATCACAAGAAGATTACCATCCCCAATCCAGATTACGATGTCTGGGTCACCAAGGATCAGGCGGTTGTGAGCTTCCTCGTCAGCTCTCTTGGCGATGATCTACTCTCTCATGTGTATGGTCTTGTCCATGTCAAGGACATGTGGGGTGCTATTCTTGAGCTCTTCTCCACCCAATCCAAGTCTCGAGTTTCTACGCTTCGCGGAGCTCTTACCAACACCAAGAAGCTTGATATGACTGCCTCTCAATTCCTTGCCAAGATGAAAGGCTTTGCCTCCGAACTTGCTGCTGCGGGGAAAGCAGTTGATGATGATGAGCTTAAAGACCACATCCTTAATGGTCTTGATGGTACTTACACCCCCCTTGTTGCCTCTATTAATGCAAATACCACTACCACCATTGGTGACATGTCCTCACAGCTTTTATCCTATGAATCTCGTGAAAACATGCTTGCTTGCACGGGTCAAACCATCGGCACGTTCACTTCCTCCATTAATGCTGCTCCTCGCCGCCCAGTTTTTCCCAACACCCGCACTCCACAGCCTCCTATCCTACCTACACCCCCTCCACATACAATCATACCCCATACCATCCCGCCCCGCCTCCACAATGTTTTAGCACCCTCCCTATGCCCCTGCCCCATACACTCACCCTCCTACACCTCACTATCCTTTACCTACATATGCTCCCATACCCTACCAGCAACCAAACCCCTATTACCCACCACCACAACACCCTCGCCCGTCACACCCTGACATGGTTATACCCCGCGGGTACACGATCTCAGCATACCTGGTCCAGCCCAAGGAAGGCCCACGGCAAATATACGCCGGCCCATGAAGATTTTTGGGTGGCCAAGGCCCATGACGCCTTCGGATCCTTGGAGAACAAGACTAGAGTAGATAGGAAATTCAAAGGGGTACACCCTAGAACCTGTAACCGACTAGATCTGTGCCTAGGACCTGCCTAAGTCTATATAAAGGCCAGGAGGGCACGACCTAGACCTCTCTCTCTCTCATACTTCCGCATACGCACCTTCACGCCAGATCGCATCTGCGCACCCCTGTAATCACCGGTCCCGCCGTAATCAAAGAGCAGACAAGCAGGAGTAGGGTTTTCCCTCCGGGGGCCTGAACCTGGGTAAACCTCGTGTCCCGTATTGCTTGTTTGCTAACCGTTTCGCGATCTCCAGCATCCCCATCTTATCCAAAACCTAAGTCCATAACAATGGGCATTGACGAGATCAAACCTCGTTAATTGGCGCCGTCTGTGGGAACTGGGGACGCTGATTGTGCGATCGTGACGGTCCCAACCCGAGCGATCTACAACTCTGCGGCGACGGAGAGTCACCTCCTCTTCGGCGCTTTCGACTTCACCGCCCACTCACCGGCCACCATGAAGGACTTGGAGCCCGTAGGCGACGGACTCGAGATCCTGTTCGGGAGTTTCTGCTTCCAGGTGGGGCAAACTGGCACCCTCGGCCTCCCTAAGCGGGTGCCCCTACCATCAATCAGGCTCGCTTCATGGGCCCCACACCCTGTGCTACGCACATCATCATCAACAGATGAGTCCTACGACAGCAGCAGCTGCAACTCCGATCTGTGCGATCTGCCATCGGATGAAGGGAGCTACGGTTCCGGATCCGAAATCTGCGGCAGCAGAGAACCAATCTACGAGCGCTACCAATGCGCCGTAGTCATCCAGAGCGACGTGGATTAGCAAGCGCCCAACCCGCCAGCTAACCCGCCGCCCAACCCGCCACCTAACCCGCAGGACAGAAGCGGTGGGAATAGAAGAAGCCAGTCCCCCCACCCGAAGGGGATAACACCGGACATGTCATCCGCCTTAGCAAAGAAGGATGGGCCCAGGCACGCGCCGCCGTGGCGGGCAGCACGGTCCTGCCTGCAGACGCCTCACGGGACCTGCTGATGGCATACCATTTGCTCCTGACGAGGAGCACAAGAAGCAGGTCAAGATGCAAGAGGTGCTTGATAAACGCAAGCAAGCAGCCTCAGAGTCTAGCGTGCGACGAGCTGCGCTCTCCGCCATGGGCATCAGCTCCAGCTCGAACGGCAACCACGGTAACAAGCACCGCTCCCGGACGGAAAACATGGACCCCAAGGAGCGTCGTGAGGTGACCCGAACCCTCCATGCATCCTTCATGGAGATGGATGCCGACGGTAACATCATCCCGAAGACACCGCAAGCTGCGATCATAGCAGCCACTGCGTACCTCGCGGCCCACCCACCTCCGGAGGGGGACCCGAAAAGAGCCATGCACAAGTCCGCACTCACCGGACTCGGACTCGTCGGAGCTGCGCTCCATCAAGAAACTCCTACGGAGCCGAAAAAGAAAGCTACGGTCAGGTTCGACCGCAGCCCCACTCCTTCATCCGAAGAAGAGGACCATGACCTTCCTCGAAGGCACAAGAGCTCGCGTCATCGCAGCCGCGATTACGACGCCAGAGACGCGCTAACACAGCGCAAAATCGACAAAGCGCGAGCCAAGCGCGCATGCTCGTCTGAATCCGAGATGGACGAAGACGAAGGAGAACTCTGCGGAGCCCGGTGCTTCAGCAGATCTGTCCGACAGACACGGATGCCACGAAATTTCAAGCTTCCTTCGGATACTTCGAAGTTCGACGACACACAGGACGCCAAGGCATGTCTCAGCGACCACCTGTCATCCGTCAAGCTGCACGGTGGAAACAAGGAAACCGCCATGCAATGCCTTCAGCTGCAGCTGACAGGCGCAGCCCGGATCTGGCTTAGCAGCCTATCTTCAGGATCCATCCGAAGCTGGGAGGAGCTGGCTTACAGTTTCATCCGAAACTTCAAAGGCACCAGTAAGAGGCCCGCCTCGATCGAGGAGTTGCGAGCATGTACTCAACGAACAGGCGAATCCATTTGCTCGTACATATTGTGCTGGTCCAACACCAAAAACTCCACGGCGCACATCTCCGAAGAAAGGGCCATCAACGCCTTCAAGGACGGCGTCAAGCGCCAGGACTTCAAGGAGGAACTCGGGCGCGTCAAGCCCAAGACACTTGACCACCTCATGGACATCGCCAACAGGTGGGCCGGCGGTGAAGATTCTGTCCACCGGGCACAATCGGAGGAAGAGGACGATTACGGCCGACGACGGGAACGTCGTAACAAGAGGAGACCACACATCTAAGACGATCGCGATGGACCTGACATGGTCGCGGCCGGCTACCACGATCGCCGCAACGATGCCAACCGCAACAGTGGCGGATACCGCGGAGGCAACTTCGGCGATGGAGGACGCCCAGCACAGTCGTGGCAGCGCCGCGATCGCGATAACGGACCCTCAGCATAGGAAAAACTTTCGGGTCCATACACCATCCACTTCTACATCGACAAGCAGGATAGCAAGAAGAAGGCAAGACACATGCTCAAGGACTGCCGCGAGTTCCAGAAGCTCAGCGAAAGCATGGTTCAGATGAGGCAGCAAGCTCCACCCCCTAGATTCGGGAACGCACCCGCACCAGGTGAAATAGCGCATGGAGCTCCTCCACCGCCACCTGTAGGAGGCCCGAACCAACCAGTCGCATCAGCACAGAACAACGCTGGGCACGGGTATCCCCCATCGAAAGGAGCACTGATGATCCAGAAGGGGCGCCCCACGAATAGGGTGCAAAATAAAATCACCCGTCAGATCAACCTGGCCGTGACAACTCCACCCGCCATCCTTGAGTACCTCAGCGGATCGGATTCCTGCATCACGTTCAGTCGTTCGGATCACCCTTGCCAGATCCCTCGCCCAGGTCATGCTGCCCTGGTGCTGGAGGCGCAGATCGGAGGTTTCAAGATGAGCCGCATCTTCATGGACGGCGGCAGCAGCATCAACCTGATGTTCGCAAGTACTCTAGCAAAGAATGTGGATCTCATTGCACCGGAACAGTCGGAACGCGTTCCACGGCATCGTCCCAGGAAAGGGCATATTCCCCTTGGGAAAAATATGGCTCGACGTCATCTTCGGCAAGCCGGACAACCTCCGATGCGAGCTGCTCGAATTCAAAGTGGTGGACTGACCATCACAATACCACGCCATCCTCGGGCGTGTAGCATTCGCAAGGTTCTTGGCTGTCCCACACTACGCATACCTGCTACTCAAGATGCCAGGACCCAGGGGCGTCATCACGGTCCACGAGAGCTTCACCCGATCGGACCACTGCGATAGAGACTTCAATAGAATCTCTCAGTCATTCGGCATGCAGGATGAGCTCGTAAGGCTCCACGAGGTGACGGACAACGGGGCACCCCCAGTCGCACGACAAAACGCACCTGATATGTCTTTTGACTCCACCGTCAACACAAAGAAGGTGTAGGTTCACCCGACAGATGCCTCCAAGACGGCACTAATCGCCAACGACCTCAGCCCCACATAGGAAAGCGCGCTCGTCGAATTCCACCGTGAGCGCTGGGAAATCTTTGCCTGGTGTCCAGCGGACATGACAGGAGTTCCCAGGGAATTCGCCGAGCACGCACTCAACGTCTTTCCAGACACCAAGCCCGCCAAGCAGTCCCTCCGGAGACTGTCCGAGCCACGGGCCGAAGCCATCGGAATGGAAATCAACAGACTACTTGCTGCAGACTTCATCAGGGAGATCAAAGAAAGCGAGTGGCTCGCAAATACAGTGATGGTTCCCAAGAAGGACACGGACATCCTGCGGATGTGCGTAGACTTCACGTCACTGAACAAGCACTGCCCAAAGGACCACTTCCCTCTTCCTCGGATCGATCAGATCATCGATTCAACCGTAGGATGCGAGAAACTCTCCTTCCTCGACGCCTACTCAGGATACAACCAGATCCGACTCAAGGTCGAAGATCAAGAGAAAACGGCGTTTATCACACCGTTCGTAGTGTTCTGCTACAACACAATGCCCTTCGGGCTAAAGAACGCAGGTGCCACGTACCAGCGATGCATGCAGGCATGCCTAAAGGACCAGATCGGTCGCAACGTCCAAGTCTATGTGGACGACATAGTCATCAAAACCAGGGAGGCAAGAACGCTCATCGACGATCTCCGCGAGACGTTCGATAATCTCGACCGCTACAGAATCAAGCTCAATCCCTAAAAGTGCGCCTTTGGCGTCCCGTCGGGTCAGCTTCTTGGATACTTCATCTCCCAGCGAGGGATCGAGGCGAACTCGAAGAAAATCCGGGCCATCATGGCCATGAAGAAGCCGAAGAACCTCAAGGGTGTCCAGCAGCTCGCAGGACGAATAGCGGCATTGAGCAGGTTCATCAGCCGCATGGGCGAGAAAGCCCTGCCATTCTACCAACTGCTACGCAAGGCAGATAAATTCGAGTGGACGCTTGAAGCGGACGACGTATTTGAAGATCTAAAGTGATTGCTCTCCACCTCGCCCGTCTTGGTTACACCAAAGGAGCGCGATCCCCTACTGCTGTACATAGCAGCCACACACCAGATGGTAAGCACCATGATGGTGGTCGAATGATCCGAAAAAGGAAAGACCCATGGGGTCCAACACCCAATCTACTACCTCAGCGAGGTATTGACGCCAACAAAGCAGAGGTACCCTCACTACCTGAAACTCGCCTACGGCGTGTTCATGACGGCTCGTCGGTTGAGCCATTACTTCCAGGAGCACCAGGTGATGGTCGTCAACGAAGCACCCCTGAACAGCATCCTAAACAACCCGGAGGCCACAAGACGCGTGGCCCTGTGGGGCATCGAGATGTCACCCCTAGACATCGTCTACGAGAAGCGACTCACAATCAAGTCTCAGGTCCTCCCGGACTTCCTTGTACACTAGATGGAGCTGCAGCTGCCAGACACCCCAGACATGTCACAGTCATGGATGATGCATTTCGACGGCTCCAAGCGCTAAGTTGGAGCAGGAGCCGGGGTCATATTGTGTTCCCCGCATGGAGACAAGATGAAGTACGTCCTTCGGATGAAATTACGAGCTTCCAACAACAAGGCCGAATACAAAGCCCTCATCCACGGCATGAGAATGGCAAAGATCTGCGGTGCAACACACCTGGTCATCTACGGTGACTCCAACCTCGTCGTCCAACAGATGATGAATGAGTGCGACGCACACGCCGAAAACATGATCGCGTACCACGCACTCTACAACTCACTCGAGGGAGAATTCGACGGATGCGAGCTCCGACACGTTGGAAGAGAGAGCAATGAGGAGGCCGATAGACTCTCCAACATCGGCTCCACCTGCGCAAGGGTGCCACCAGGTGTGTTCCTCGAACATATCTGCGTGCCATCCATCAAGCGGAAATTCCCCAAGGGATCACCCGAAGAAGCAGAACACTCAGGGCTACGCTACCCGAAGGTCATGAAGGACCCAAAAAACTGGACACAGAGGTCTCCACGGTCAACCTGATGCAGGTCATGGCAGTCGAAGAAACTTGGACACAACCGTACCTCCAATAATTAATAGACGGAGAACTACCTGACAGCCCGACAGATGCCCGGCGCATATCTCGCCGGTCAAAAGCCTTCACCATCATCAATGGCGAGCTGTACAAGTGCAGCATTTCGGGTGTACTACAAAGGTGCGTCACCATCAGTGACGGGAAAACCATACTTCAAGACATCCACGAGGGCATCTACGGCCATCACGCAGGCAGTCGCTCCCTTGTCGCCAAAGCTCTACGAGCTGGATTCTCATCGAACGCCATGAACGCATAAAAGACATCGTCCGAAGATGCAAAGGGTGCCAAAGGTTCGCTAACAAACCACACGCACCCGGGTCAGAGCTCAGGCCCATACCTTTGGCCTGGCCCTTCGCCCAATGGGGCCTCGACATGATCGGCAAACTGCCAAGGTCTTCGAAAGGGGGGCACGTCTACCTCCGGTCGCAATGACAAATTCACCAAGTGGATCAAGCAATGCGGTCACTAACCAAAAGGGCAAGATCGCCGTCAAGTTCTTTGAATCCATTGTCTGAGTTCGTGCATCGCATAGCATCATCACCGACAATGGATCGAACTTCATCTCCAAAGAATTCCAAGACTTCTGCTAAGGCCTCGGAATCAACATCACATATGCCTCTGTGGCACACCCGCAAACGAACGGGCAGGTGGAAAAGGCCAACGGCCTAATCGGCGCTGGCATCAAGAAGCGCCTCATGAGCCCGCTCGAGCGACTCGCCGGAGCCTAGACGAAAGAGCTACCCTCCGTCCTATGGAGCTTGCGTACCACGCCAAACAGCTCCACCGGCTACACGTTGTTCTTCATGGTGCACGGAGCCGGGTTGCTACCGGCACGCCACCAGCCCCCGGTCGCCGCTATAGCGGCGAATCCACCGCACTCAAGACGCCGTCGATAGACTCAACAAAGCACGAGACATAGCAGCTGATCAATGTGTACCAAATAGAGTCTCCGCAACTACCACGGTAGGCTGCGCCCAAGGTCCTTCGTCGAAGGAGACCTCATCTTGCGACTCAAGCAAGAGCGACCGAAGAAATTCGAGTCACCATGGGAAGGACCCTACATCGTCGCCGAAGTCATCCCAGGTGGCGCCTATCGCCTCAAGCACGTGCAGTCTGGAGTCGCATACTTCAACCCATGGAACGTCGCACAACTACGACGATTATACCCCTAGCTACCTACCCCTTTACTTTCAATAAGGCTATTCAGCCAAGGCTACTTAGCCGAACAATGTACCTCCTCCATTACGATATAAATAAAGCTAAGTATCTCGCCCCAAAAATTTTGTTTTTCTATTCGCACTTTTACTTCATGCTACAAACGCACCCGGGGGCTCCCCCCACCTCACGATTTCGTCGACTGAGGATAACACGTGTACGCCTGAGTAGCTGACCACGTCAGGATAACGAAAAGGACATGTATGTGAACAAAGCACTACATGCTCAAACAACAACCAAACCTTTATAATAAAGGGCAAAACACGCCCAGTTAAATATATATAAATTTTACATTTATCTCTTTTACAGGCACTACCTATTCTGAAGAATAACCTGAGCATGCTGCTCAAATAGATCTACGATCTCTTCGGCATACTGCCTTACATCCGCGTAATGCGGACGCATATCCCATACACCACCATCTGGTCGAAGCGGTGGCCCAGCCGCTACAGCAGACAGATCTACATCAGGGCGATGCAGCCTCACAAGGGACAACGCAGCCTTCAATCCTGCGACGAGCTGGTGCCGCACCAATTCCTTGACACGGTTCACGTTCCGAAACTTCGACAGAAGACCAGAAAGGGTTGTTGGCACAGCATCCAGCGGAAACATCACATGCAGAACCTACGCGAGCGAAGTCTGCACCTGATAAAGCACCCGCGATACTTGGTGAATGCGATCTTGCACCGTCGCAAGGACCATAGCATGGTCACGATCCATCCAGAAGAACCCGCCGGCTTCCATGTCCTGTTGAGTCAAACAATTGACCCGAGCAGCAACACGCTCCTTATCCTCCCTTGGAGCAAGGTTAGCACCTGCAATACTTGCACAAAGTAAGATGCAATGCCAGCAGGCGCATCCAAAGAAATGGGCAACAGCTCGAAAAACTTACACTGAAGCTGCTCGGATAATCGAAGCAATTCCGCCATCAAGTACTCCTCTCTTGAAGCAACGCGATCCGCCTTGGACTTCCAAACGTCGGCATGGCCACGCACCCCAAGCAACTCTTTCTCGAGACTACGAACATGGTCTCAAAGAAAAGCAAGCTGCGACGAATCATCCAAGGATGGCCGCAACTCAGCCAGTAGGTGTCAACGGGATCAGCACCCGAAGGACCCTAGATCAGCAGAAAGGCAAAGACATGAACACACAGACGAAGGAGCACATAACTCAACAAATTCTAAGTGCATCAAAAGCCACTACGTGGCACAAGGATTTGTTCATCAAAATAATTACAACAAAAGATACTACAACTATCCTATAGCTACAGTGTAACACCCTCAGAATCGGACCTATGCAAGTTTGAGCAAAATTCGCCAAAACCCGCATAGAAACGATTCAAAGGTACCCACCAGGAACTTTCGTGCGGGTGGAAAACGAAGTAATAACATTACACAACAGTCCTCGATGGGACCCACAGAACAGATGTATATAACAGCGACTCCATGAGTCAAGAATACAGATATAATATACAAAGATCCAAATCACCTTGAAAACGAGAGAGCGTTCAGCTACGGACAAGATGCAAATGGGTCTAAGAGCCCTGAAGAATAACCAATGGCGTCCATAACCCTGCCCAGGCCAAGCCGGAAGGGTAACCCTGCTAAAGACGTCGATCTCGACACCTTAAACAAAGGGTGCCGCAAAGGGCAAAGGAAAAGAAGGAGCGCCAAGATCGAGGCCAAGACACGGCGAGGCTAGAATTCGGTCCTCGCCTACATAGGTATGGTGGATCGAGCGGCGGCAAGATGCACTAAACAACCTATAGAGACTCGATTCAATGGCGATTATCGGGGCGAAGAAAGACCTATTCGGATCCAACTCGATACTACCATCAAACAAACCCATCTGGCGTTTCTCGAGACCAAACGAGGAAGTCAACCGAGGAACTCACGCAGCTGGCGCTTTATTTATTCGGTTATCGTTAGCAATTACTAGTCGTATAGATAATTGTCCCGATAAAAGAAGCAAAGGGCCCTTTTAGTTAATCATTCCGCTAGAAGTTGCAGCAATTACTAATCGACATCTGAGATAGCATGATGTAATCCCAAAACCCAGCAGCTTGTTGGTACTTTTATTCAGCCATTTCGTTGTAGTTGCAATACTTACTAGTCAGTACAAGGTCGCAAGCGACACTCCAAACAAGCAATTGTGGGCGTATTAGCCATTCCATTATAGTGAAGCTGATTACTAGTCATTATAAAGTCAAATTTATAGCAATAAACTTTAGTTATGCTTGTCTATGATCGAGATACTATGATCCAAGTCGCCCATATCCATGGACACGGCTTTCGAAAGTTTTACCATAGGTGCACCAATAGCAACACACGCCGATCAACCTCGGAAAAACCAAATCAAAACCCAACGAGGCTTTCACGATTGAACAATCACAGATTGAAATATTTCAGGGGCCACCCCATTGAGTACACCAACGGAGTAAGCAAGCTCGAGACGGACTCAAGGTTTGTCAATGGTCAGAAACATCGGGAACCCGAAAGTGTGGCTGGGCTTGTCGATACCGCGAAAACATTCCGCTTACCTAAATAGTACAAAGGTGCTCCTCGCACAATTTAAATACAAAAGTAGCATGGCATAAGTACAGATCGTAAATAAAACCTCAAACTAGTTTGTGGCCCCAAGAAATAAGTCTGAATCAAGCTCGGCTCGGGGGTCCCATATACCTCCGGATGTGGATAGCGCGATAAATCAAGGAACAGTATCAAGTACTCGGGGTCTTACGGGACACAAGTGGGCTCGAAACCAAATATTTTCTATCACCCACCGATGCCTCTGCTTATTTCAATTTTAGTTGTTAAACAGAAATTAAAGTGAACGATAAGTAAAACTATGATCATCTCCAACATCAACATACGGCAATACATCAACAACTGTGGCATTTGACGACACACAACAAAGACTTGAGCGACTACGACACGCAAGTCCAACTATCTACCAAACAACAGGTAATAGGAAGTGTCCAAGGCAATATATGGCTGCAAGGGATATCACGGGAACGGAAACTAGAGCATCGCAACACAGATAGCAATAGATCAACAGGAGGGAATAAATACTATAAAAGTAAGATAGGTAGAAAGGGGGAGATGCTCGCCTGAAAACATTGTCGAAAGGTTCATCCGAAGATCGGGCGAAGCTCACATCAACTCAACGGCCTTATCCGCGAAGAAGCAAAACACTAGAAGAAACACCGGATGCAATATTTAATACGACGGCAGAAGATCGGCATGATGCATGTATGATGCATGGCATGGCAAGGTGCGATGCAATTAGGCAATATTAAGTGGAACCGGGGTCCCGACAATTAATTAGATGGTTCAAGTTATTTAGAACCCCCGCAATTTGAATGTTGTTTAACAAGGCAGAAAGTTTCACCGGTTCGCTACACAAGTTTAAATGAGGCCAATATAAGGCTAGATTTGCCCGCATATGGGCCCCTTATTTAATTATAAGGTGAATCGGCATAAGGCCCCTGCACCACATGAATGTATGCATGCAAGACAATTATTAGGCGACAAGTTGTATTATATTATAAAATAGGGTTCGGGAAGAGGTTCACACATTTAGGGTTCGGCAGATCTTGGGGTTCCGGGTTCCGGTTGGTTGGTCTCGGTCCAGGTTCGACGGAACGGTCTCGGTAAGCGTTCTTGGATTATCGGGTCGTTCTTGTTGTTCGGGATGAAGCACTTGTCGCACCGGGGAGCCGGACTTGGTTCGGCGTTGGGGGCGCATCGGATACCTCCGGGTCGGTGCCGTTCTTATCGTCGCGAGAATCTCGTCGGGTCCGCGCCATCGAGTCGATCTTGGCGTTGCGAGGGTCTTGGCGGGTCCGCGCTTCGGATTCCGTGAGGGAGATCATGGCGTCGGTGAGGTCGATCTTGTCGGTTCCACGGTTTTAGTTGTCGGTGTCGGACTCGGATTCCGGGTTCGGTCTTGGATCGGGGTAGTTCTTGCATGTGCCCGAAGTAGATCTCGTAGTCCGTCTTTTGTCGGTGGTGAACTTGGCCGTTGGTCTTCGGGTCCGGAAAGGAGCACTTGGCGTTCCGGGCTCTCGACGAAACTTGGCGTGTCGAGGTGTGGTCTTCGGGTTCGTGTCGGTGCACATGGTGTCCCGGGTTGGCGATCGCGTGCCCGTGACGGAGATCTCCGGGATCGGGCTTCGACCTCCAACAGGGCTTCAGATCTTGTTGAGGTGTACACGGCATGCGGGGGGGGTCTTCGGACGATCAGCTATGCCTCAAATGACCACACACACCATCTTTACCACCCCCTTAGCAGAATTGCAACAATCGAGCCGATGGTCGATGCGTAACACGAACAAAGGCAGACGCGGGCAGGTACTACCGCGCAGACTCAGACAGAACAACCGAGCGTTGGAGACTTGGGGACGGGTCGACGGAGCCGAACGGGCGGCGCTGCTGGCCCGACGGAGGAGGACGCGCCGTGGGAAGCGCCGCCGGCAAGGAGCGCAGGCGCCGCCGGGAGGAGCGACGGGCCCGCGGCGACTGGCGAAGCTCACGCCGCGGCCGGAGGCGGCGGGCGAGGCGGAACTGGGCGCGATGGGGCGCCGGCAGGCGGCGGCGGCGACGGCCCAAACGGGCGAAGGGCTCGGCCGGGCGACGGCAGCGGCGAAGTAGAGGAGGCGGTAGAGGAGAGGCCCGGTGTGGAGGCATGGCGCCGCGCGGCTCGGCGTGGACGCGCGGGGCGGGCGCGGAGCTGCGCGGGCCAAGGCGGGCTCAGCGGGCCCGGCGGGTCGAACGGCGCCGCGTGGTGCAGCCTGGGAGACGGCGAGGCAGGGTCGGGGACGCGGAGGTCGGGTTGGCTATGGCGCCTCGGCGAGCGGCGAGCGAGGCGGAGAGAGGTGGGCACATACGGAGCGGCGGTGGCGGAGCGACAGTGGGAGCGGCAAGGGAGGCCGAGAGCGGGAGCAGGGCTGCGGGGGCGAGGTGCGGCGAGGTGGGAGGTTGGGACGGGTCGCTGTGAGAGAGAGAGAGAGAGAGAGGGGCTGGGGGTGGGACCAGGCGTGGCAGGATGGGTGGCAGCGTGGCCGCGTGTGTGCTCTGCGTGTGTGTGTGGCCCTGTGTGTGGGGTGTGGGGAGTGTATGGCCAGGTGGGGAGGAAGGAGAGAGAGAGGGATGAGGTGGAGCGATCTGGTTGGGTGGGGTGGTGGACAGGGCGACGTGGCGACATAGGATAGGTTGGGGTGAGGTGTCCAAAATGGGTGGGTAGATTATCTGGTAGGTTTAGGATTAGAGGCGGACCGTTTGTAAAATCCTGGGGGTGGTCGTTCGGGTCGAAACGGCCCGTTCGACTGCCCCCGCTAAAATAAATATAAATTTTATTTGTTTTAATAACACCATTTGCAAACCGATAGCAACAAACAAAATATTCCGGCGCCCCGGGTTTTGATGTTGAAATAAACAGATGGCGTTTAGAAAACGAAACTGGGTTTTGCGCAGATAGTTTTATGCAACAATGCATGATGATGACGATGCAATGCGCAAATTCAACGCGATTTTCTAGTAGTGGTTTTTCGGGATGCCACAATTCGACACCACTAACAATGGATCTCTCCCTCGAGATCCGCCTCATGGTACCGGAAGGAAGGTCGGCGATCTGCGTCTTCTCACTTCGTGTAGATCTTCGCGACACCACTAACGATGGTTCCTTCTTCATCTTGAAAACGGCGACACCACCAACAAAGGGTCGTTGTTCCTGACCGCCGAGAGAACACTCCGGGGAAACAAAGGACGGAGTTGAAGGTAAGGACACCTCTAACTTCCATGGACGAAGTAAAACTGCTGGATCCACTGATTCCACATACAAGAGCGAATGATAAGAGCAGTGGTAGGGTAGCTACTCCATCCCGCACTCAAACCATTACTCTGCACACGAATAGGCGGATTAAGCAACCGACTCTCGGAATCAGACTGAAGATCTCGACAAACGAGGTTCGGAACAAAGGAGTGATGCAGACTCTGCTTCGGATCTGGCGTAGATGATGTCATCACATCGGGAAACACCGGAAGATACAACAGAAAACGTATGAAAGACACAATGATTAGGTTTCGCGATGGTTCCATTGGCATGAACAACACATGCTCAAGGTCGACTCCAACTTCACCAAAGCTCGTCCTTCTCATATGTTTTTCAACGACACTGATATCCAGCAAGGAACACATACGGATAAAGAGCTCAAGAACAAAAGATCAGATGTAGGGCACAACAGACAAGTTGCAGATTGATGATCGTAGCACCTCCGTTACAAAAGGGAGAAAGCGAAACCCTGAAGGTACGACGGAACCCCAACCACGAGAAATCCTGGACTCGAAGAGAGAGAAGAGAACGGATTTCAAAACACGTAGAGGTAAGAGGAGAATAGTAGAGGGGTAAGGAGTAAAATCAGACCTAACCAGAACTATCCAACCGATTTTCAAAAATAGTTTTGACACTCTACTTCGGCCGTTAGCTAGGTTATCCTACAGGCTGGACTTGTGGGGTATCGCAACTGCTGAGCTCTGATACCACTCAGAACACCCTCGAGAATCGGACCTATGCAAGTTTGAGCAAAATTCGCCAAACCCGCATAGAAACGATTCAAAGGTGCCACCAGCACTTTCGCGGTGGAAAACGAAGTAATAACATTACACAACAGTCCTCGATGGGACCCACAGAACAGATGTATATAACAGCGACTCAATGAGTCAAGAATACAGATATAATATACAAAGATCCAAATCACCTTGAAAACGAGAGAGCGTCCAGCTACGGACAAGATGCAAATGGGGCTAAGAGCCCTGAAGAATAACCAATGGCGTCCATAACCCTGCCCAGGCCAAGCCGGAAGGGTAACCCTGCTAACGACGTCGATCTCGAACCTGCTTAAACAAAAGGGGTGCCGACAAAGGGCAAAGGAAAAAGAAGGAGCGTCAGTACTGAGGCCAGTACACGGCGAGGCTAGAATTCGGCGGTCCTCGCCTACATAGGTATGGTGGACTGAGCGGCAGAGGCAACATGCACTAAACAACCTATAGAGACTTGATTCAACTAGCGATTATCAGGGAGGCGTAAGAAAGACCTATTCGGATCCAACCTGATACTACCATCAAACAAACCCATCCTGGCGTTTCCCCCTCGAGACCAAACGAGGAAGTCAACCGAGGAACTCACGCAGTTGGCAGTTTTATTTATTCGGTTATCGTTGTAGCAATTACTAGTCAGGTATAGATAATTGTCCTGATAAAAGAAGCAGTGGGCCCTTTTTAGTTAATCATTCCGTTGTAGTTGCAGCAATTACTAATCAGATACAGATAGCATGATGTAATCCCAAAACCCAGCAGTTGTTGGTACTTTTATTCAGCCATTTCGTTGTAGTTGCAATACTTACTAGTCAGGTACAAGGGTCGCAAGCGACACTCCAAACAAGCAATTGTGGGCAGTATTATTAGCCATTCCATTATAGTGAAGCTGATTACTAGTCATTATAAAGTCAAATTTATAGCAATAAACTTTAGTTATGCTTGTCTATGATCGAGATACTGTGCTCCAAGTCGTCCATATCCGTGGACACGGCTTTCAGAAAGTTTTACCCGGCCGGGGTGCACCAATAGCAACACACGCTCGATCAACCTCGGAAAAACCAAATCAAAACCCAACGAGGCTTTCACGACTGAACAATCACAGGATTCAGAAATATTTCAGGGGGCCACCCCATTGAGTACACTCGCAACGGAGTAAGCAAGCTCCGAGACGGACTCAAGGTTTGCGTCAATGGTCAGAAACGATCGGGAACCCGAAAGTGTGGCTGGGCTTGTCGATACCGTGAAAACATTCCGCTTACCTAAATAAAGATGCTGTGCCTCGCACAATTTAAATACGTAAAGTAGCATGGCATAAGTACAGGATCGTAAATAAAACCTCAAACTAGTTTGTGGCCCCAAGAAATAAGTCCGAATCAAGCTCGCTCGGGGTCCCATATACCTCCCGGATGTGGATAGCGCGATAAATCAAGGAACAGGTATCAAGTACTCGGGGTCTTACGGGACACAAGTGGGCGTTCGGAAACCAAATATTTTCTATCACCCACCGATGCCTCTGCTTATTTCAATTTTAGTTGTTAAACAGAAATTAAAGTGAACGATAAGTAAAACTATGATCATCTCCAACATCAACATATGGCAATACATCAACAACTGTGGCATTTGATGACACACAACAACACTTGAGCAAGCGACTACGACACGCAAGTCCAATTATCTACCAAACAACAGGTAATAGGAAGTGTCCAAGGCAATATATGGCTGCAAGGGATATCACGGGAACGGAAACTAGAGCATCGCAACACAGATAGCAATAGATCAACAGGAGGGAATAAATACTATAAAAGTAAGATAGGTAGAAAGGGGGAGATGCTCGCCTGAAAACATTGTCGAAAGGTTCATCCGAAGATCGGGCGAAGCTCATATCAACTCAACGGCCTTATCCGCGAAGAAGCAAAACACTAGAAGAAACACCGGATGCAATATTTAATACGAAGGCAGAAGATCGGCATGATGCATGTATGATGCATGGCATGGCAAGGTGCGATGCAATTAGGCAATATTAAGTGGAACCGGGGTCCCGACAATTAATTAGATGGTTCAAGTTATTTAGAACCCCCGCAATTTGAATGTTGTTTAACAAGGCAGAAAGTTTCACCGGTTCGCTACACAAGTTTAAATGAGGCCAATATAAGGCTAGATTTGCCCGCATATGGGCCCCTTATTTAATTATAAGGTGAATCGGCATAAGGCCCCCAGACCACATGAATGTATGCATGCAAGACAATTATTAGGCGACAAGTTGTATTATATTATAAAATAGGGTTCGGGAAGAGGTTCACACATTTAGGGTTCGGCAGATCTTGGGGTTCCGGGGTTCCGGGTTCGGGGTTGGTCTCAGGGTCCAGGGTTCGACGGGAACGGTCTCGACAGAAGCGTTCTTGGATTACTGGGGTCGTTCTTGTTGTTCGGGATGAAGCACTTGTCGCACCGGGGAGCCGTACTTGGTTCGGCGTTGGGGGCGCATCGGATACCTCCGGGTCGGTGACGTTCTTATCGTCGCGAGAATCTCGTCGGGTCCGCGCCATCGAGTCGATCTTGGCGTTGCGAGGGTCTTGGCGGGTCCGCGCTTCGGATTCCGTGAGGGAGATCATGGCGTCGGTGAGGTCGATCTTGTCGGTTCCACGGTTTTAGTTGTCGGTGTCGGACTCGGATTCCGGGGGTTCGGGTCTTCGGATCGGGGGTAGTTCTTGTCGCATGTGCCCGCGAAGTAGATCTCGTAGTCCGTCTTTTGTCGGTGGTGAACTTGGCCGTTGGTCTTCGGGTCCGGAAAGGAGCACTTATGCCCGGCTCGACAAACTTGGCGGTCGAGGTGTGGTCTTCGGGTTCGTCGGTGCACACGGTGTCCCGGTTGGCGATCGTGGCCCGTGACGGAGATCTCCGGATCGGGCTTCGATCTCCAACAGGGCTGCAGATCTTGTTGAGGTGTACACGGCATGCGGGGGTCTTGACGATCAGCTATGCCTCAAATGACCACACGCACCATCTTTACCACCCCTTAGCGTAATTGAAACAATCGAGCGATGGCTGATGCGTAACACGAGCAGCAGACGGGCAGGGTCCTCGCAGACTCAGACAGAACAACCGGGCGTTGGAGACTTGGGGACGGGAGCGAACGAACGGGCGCACTGCGCCGGACGGAGGAGGACGCCTGTGGCGGGAAGCGCCGGGCAAGGGAGCACAGGCGCCCGGCGGAGGCAGACGGCCCGACGATGCCGGGCGAAGCTCGCACGCCGGGCCGGAGCAGCGCGCAAGTGAGGCGGAACTGGGCGTGGGGCTGGCGGCGGCGGCGACGGCCAAACGGGCGGCGGGGCTCCGGCGGGGACGGCGCAGCAGAGCGGGCGAGAGGAGGCGGTAGAGAGTCCAGCACGGTGTGGAGGCGCTGGGCGCCCGCGCCGGCTCGGGTCGGCGTGGCCAGCGGAGGCGGCGGGGAGCCATGCTGCGCTGGTCGGGGCTCAGCGGGCCCGACGGGTCGAACGGCGACGGGTGGTGCGGCCCTGGGAGACGGCGAGGCGGAGGAGGTCGGGGACGGGAGGTCGGGCCGCCATGAGCTCAGCGAAAGCGGAGGAGGCGCGGAGAGAGGTGGGCGGCTACGGGCGCGTGGCGAGCGACAAGGCGGAGGCGGCGGAGGCCGAGGGAGGGCTGGAGAGGAGCGGGGCTGCGCCGGGCGGGTGCAGGTGGGAGGTTGGGGGCACGTCGTGGTGAGAAAGAAGAGAGAGGCGGAGACGGGGGGACAGGTGGGACCCAGGCGGCAGGATGGGTGGCGTGGCGTGTGTGTGTGCGTGTGTGTGGCCCTGTGTGTAGGGTGTGGGGAGTGTGTGGCCAGGTGGGGAGGGAAGAGAGAGAGAGGGATGAGGTGGAGCGATCTGGTTGGGTGGGGTGGTGGACAGGGCGACGTGGCGACATAGGATAGGTTGGGGTGAGGTGGCCAAAATGGGTGGGTAGATTATCTGGTAGGTTTAGGATTAGAGGCGGACCGTTTGTAAAATCCTGGGGGTGGTCGTTCGGGTCGAAACGGCCCATTCGACTGCCCCCGCTAAAATAAATATAAATTTTATTTGTTTTAATAACACCATTTGCAAACCGATAGCAACAAACAAAATATTCCGGCGCCCCGGGTTTTGATGTTGAAATAAACAGATGGCGTTTAGAAAACGAAACTGGGTTTTGCGCAGATAGTTTTATGCAACAATGCATGATGATGACGATGCAATGCGCAAATTCAACGCGATTTTCTAGTAGTGGTTTTGCGGGATGCCACATACAGTGCCTAAGACGCGGCACCCTGAGCAGCCTCGGAGCCGGATTGCCTCGCCTTGGCTTCCCCCTGCTGCCGTAGCGCGTACTCGGCCAGCAGATCAATCAGCTTCGGCCCATAACGCTTACAGCGAGCAGAATAGGTAGCGAAGGCTACCTCGGATCCATCAGCAGTCGTCGGCATCCGGGAAGTGACCTGGGGAAGGTCCAGCTCCGCTCCAGCCGCCAAGGCCATTGCCAGCCCGACGGATGCACCGATGCCCTTCTGCTTGCGCTTGTACGCCGCAGGTGCTTCGGCTGACAGCGCCTCCGCCAGAGCATCAACATCATCAAGGGCCGCGCCCTTGGGGACAAGCTCCTTGTAGAAGCGCCCAAGGACCTCCTTGGCCTTGGCAAGCGAGTTGACGACGGTGCCGCAGCGATCTTCAACCGCCGCAGCAGCATCATCCAGAGCACTCCCGTGCTCCAGAGCACCGCGATCAAACTCGATGCCTGCGGCATCTAAAACAGCAAGGAAGAAGAATGAACGACAGCACCGCAAAAGAAAGACAAGGAAACCAAAAGAGGACGGCGAAGATACTCACCCGAAACAGCCTTGGTAGCCGCCATAAGCTTGACGGCCACCTCTCTCTCGCGTGAAGCCGTGGTGATGGCAATCTGCTCCTCGCGGTCCGTGGCCATCCGCTGCAGGCGCTCCTTAGCCTCGGCCGCAGTAGCCAACTCCAGCTCGAGGCGCTCCTTCGCACCAACGGCAACCTCGGCCTTCTTCTCCGCTTGACCGAGGCTCTTTTTGAGAGAATCAATCCCACGAAGGGAGGTGTTGTGCTCCTCTGCAGTCAAATAATAAAAATGTCGGATAACAGGACAAGAATACAAGAAGAAGCAAACATTAAGGCATACAGTACCTTGAAGCTGTTTGAGGCTGGCCTCCAGCACCAGGTGCTGCTGCACCAGTCGTTTGGCATCCTGCACAAAAGGCTGAAAGAACGAGACCTACTAGTCAAGAGAAAGACTCGGGGGCTACGCCCAAAAGAAAGAGCAGAAGCAAAATACACACACGAAAACGCTCGGGGGCTCCCCCAGAGACTCGAAGGAGGAACGAACAACAAAACTCTTTTACAAATGCTCGGGGGCTTCCCCCGTGGCAGGAGGCAGAACTACTCACATGATCCGATGGCGACTCCGAAGGTCCGCTTGCAGCCTTCTGAGGCGCAACCACCTGAACCTCCTGCGGAGAAGGGTCTGGAGCAGCACCTTCAGAGGTAGCCACCGTCTGAGGAGGAGGAGACGCGACTTTCGACTCCCCCATCATCTCCCGAGCACCATCGCTGGAGGAGTCGTTGGAAGAGTGCCTGCACAAGGACAAATTAGCACAAGTACAAAGTAAACAGGCAAGAAAAAGCAGTGCAGGACAAAGGAAACTTACGAGTCAAGCTCGCTCAGGTTGAAGACAGGAGGGGTCCTCCGGACTTTCTTCTCCTCTTTCTTCTCTTCCTTCTTCTCTTCCTTCTTTTCTTCCTTCTTCCGCTTCGCCGGCGGGTGCGGCGCTACAGCCCGCACGGGAACAACAGGAATCAGAGAGGAAGAGCCTCCATGCCCATCACTGTGACGTTCAAGACACAGCGGGTTCCTAGGAGTCGGAGGAGTCGAGGCATCCGAAGACTCGCTGGAGCTCCGTGATCGTTTGCGAGTGTGGTCCTCGCTCGACTCGTTGGCCTCTTCAGCCGGAGACCGCGCCGACGGTAGTTCGGACATGGAATCCACCACATCATTATCTGGAGCATCCGGAAATACTTCGGGTAATGGAGGCGACATGCCCGGCAATTTGAAGCTCTGCAAAAGAGAAGAAAATTTGTTAGCAAACAAATGCAAATACAATGCAGTCGAAAATAGCGCTACGCGCACGGATCTACACCTGTGGAACAGGAAGCGAAGAAGAAAACGGAGAAGTCAGCGACTTCCCCGGGATATCCTCTCCAGCCTTGAACTTCAGCAGCGAACGAAGGGCCCTGTCGAGATCTCCCTAGGATAATTTCTCAGCCGAAACCCTCGTCGGATCACGGTGGCCAGCATAAAGGAACATTGGATGCACCCTAGCCTGGAGTGGCTGCACCCGACGCTCAAGAAATGTGCGGATGATATCCACACCGTTCACTTCCTTCTCCGGAATCAACTGGAGATCCTCCACTCGACGATAGAGAGCCTCTATCTCCGCTACCTCGCCATCCAAGATCTGGTTTTTCCAGGACCTCTTCGGCTCGATCTTTTGGGAGGGGTCGAAAGGAGCAAGACCAAAATGCTGCCCAACCACTGTGGAGTCGCGAATATAAAACCATCGCCTCCGCCAGTACTGGATAGATTCGGACATGGAAAAAGAAAAGAAAAGCAGATTGGGTTTGAGGGAGATGATGCAACCACCAATGGGATAAACACCATCCGAACCAGATTGCCTCTTCACGGAATAGAGTTTCCAGAAGAGGCCAAAGTGCGGCTCGATACCGAGCCAGCACTCGCAGAAAGTTATAAAACAAGCAATGTGAAGAAGGGAATTGGGGGAAAGATGATGCAATTGGACACCGTAAAGAAAAAAGCAGTCCACGAAGGAAGTCGTGGACTGGGAAGGAAAATCCGCGAATAACGAAGGCGAGGAACATAACCCGAAACCCAACGGGGGATGGGGGATTACCTCGTTGCCTTGGAGTTTTACGGCCTCCCTATCCTGCGGGATCAAGCCCCGCTCACGAAGCTTGAGGAGATCACTCTCCTGCGTCTCCGATCGCCGCCAGCCACCATCGGTGACATGAGTAGCGGCGGCACTCTTCTTCCCTCTAGCAGCGCTGGTACCAACCGCAGAAGAAGACTTCTTCGACTTCCCCATCGCGGTACGGCGGCACCGGCGGCGAGAGCATAGGATGGAAGAAGGAAATGTGAAAGGATATTCCAGCGTGCAGCAAGAACTCTCAGAGAACAAGGAAGCAGTGAAACGAGAATAGCTGCGGTGAAAACAAACTAAAGTTTTCCCCAATGATTATAAAGACGAAGACGATGCATGACAACCGTCCATCGAGAAGACCTAACGCCAACGGCAGGATCTGGCCATACACGTGTCAGCATCGCAACGAACCGTCGCTAACACGCCATCCACTACGCGTGGAAATCGAGGCGACGCCGTAATTATCTCCACGCCACGCGTGACCGGTCAATTCAAGGTCAGAAAGTGGGACCCATGTTCGTCCAGTCAAGTCATCTCTGGTGCAGCAGACGCTTGAGGTCATCGATCGTCAGCACTGACGTCATCAAAAGCTACACTAGCAACAGCTACAATTTCTTTGGCTTCAAAGCTAAGAGTACTCACTCGAATCTATGATTCGACCAATTACTCCGGGGCTACTCCTATCAGGAGCGCTGGCCGCGCACCCGAAAAAAGAACAACACGTTACAACACTGAACTGTTTCTTCGAGTCCTACGTTGAGTCTACGACTCCACTACGGACTCGGGGGCTACTCCCATAGGGAGGATGGATTTCACCATCCGAAAAAATTTGTGTCCTACGGACCTAAAACTGAACAACGGCTGAATTAAAGTCTCCGCTCGAGTCTACGACTCGAATAGACACTCGGGGGCTACTCCCATAGGGAGCGCTGGTCGCGCACCCTATAAAATTTCGGCTGCGATCCTTCGGATCAGTATGCAAAAACTTTTCGGCAACTCTGCCCCAACTAAACGCTAAGTGAGTAGCGTTCTCCTTGGCTACCTGAAAACACCTCCGCGGTGATAAAATTCGGATGTTGTGTCTGCGACGCAAAGATAATACCTACAGATATCATTTGATGGCCTGGTAACGCACATGACTGCGCTCTGCTAGTATAAACCCGTGCCAACAGGCGCGATGAAAAATCCTGACGGACGCGTTGGGTACATTAATTGAATTCACTGGAATTCCACTCCTATAAGTCCTTCACGGCCTGAGTCAAATTACGCCAGCATATGTTCCGGGTTCAAGTAGAGTGACTTGAATCTGAAGAAGATCGTGTTGTTTTGTCCTAAGACAGTTAACTGACCCTGATCCGTCGGGAGAGTCAGGCACATGCATCAACAATCCCTACACATTCTCTTGAAAGATAGAGTTGCACCCGAAGGATTGAAGAGTCCTCAGCCGAATCTACGATTCGACTGAACACTCGGGGGCTACTGACATGGTTATACCCCGCGGGTACACGATCTCAGCATATCTGGTCCAGCCCAAGTGTGGCATCCCGCAAAACCACTACTAGAAAATCGCGTTGAATTTGTGCATTGCATCGTCATCATCATATGTTGTTTGTCTAAAACTATTTTTCGCAAAGCATGTTTTGTTTTCTAAAACGCCTCGTCTTGTTTGCAAACACAACCCGGGTCTCCGGATTATTTTGTTGTCTATCGGTTTGCAAAAGGTGCATTTAAAAATAAATAAAAGATTTAATTATTTTAGCGGGGGCAGTCGAACGGGCCGAATTGACCCGAACGACCACCCCAGAAAATAAATCGGTCCACCTAACCGCCCTTCTAAATCCTACAGCTACCCAACTATCTACCCCAACCCAGCCTCCACCTCACCCCACCCTATAGCAACTTGCCACCTCATCCTCTCCCCTCCCCCTAGCCTATCAGACCCTGCCACCTCACCCCAACTCTCCCTCTCTCTCTCACCCCACTTCCCCCACCACACAACTCCCCAGCCACGCGACACACACAAAACACCACACACGATCCATCCCACACCCGCGGGTCCCGCCCCTGCACCAATCCCCACGTCCCCGGCCCACCCCTGGCCGCACGCACTCCCACGCTCCCTCCCCACCGCCCGACGCACCCTCTGCCTCGCTCCCCTCTTCCACAGCGCCGGCCCCGTCTCCTCCCTCGACGCGTCCCCGCCCTCTAGCCATCCGCTGCGCCTCCCCTCCCGAGCCACACGCCGTGGCCCTCACCACCACCCTCTCGGCGCCGCCGCTCGCTCCACCGCCGGCTCGCCCTCCCTCGCCTCATGTCCCCCCCTCGCCAGCGCCGCCGCGGCCTTCGCTTCGCCTCCTCCCGCTCCGGCCTCAAGCGCCGCTGCCTCGCCTCAACCTTCCTCTGCCGCTTCGCCGTCGGCCGGAGCCTCCTTCTCTGCCGCGGCGCGTTCTCCTCACCACCGCCTCCCACCTCCGCTCAGACCACCGCTTCCTCTCTCCTCTTCGCCTCCCGTGCTATCCGTGGCGCCGCCCCGCTCCCCGACGCCCAGCGCCGCGCCGCCTCCGCGACGCTCCGCGCCGCCTGACGCTCCGCCTGCTCGCCCCTCCCGCCCGGCGACCCGCTCTCCTCCCGGATGTCGCCACGCTCCGCCCCGACCCCTGCCGCTCCGCCTCTGCCTCACCCCCTCGTCGCCGAGCCCGCCAAGACCTCCTCCTCGCAGCTTCCCCTCGAGCTCCACCCTGTTGGCCATGTCCTGCTTCCAGGAGCACTGCATCCCTGTCAAGACGGTGCTCTCCGGCCGGACATGCTCCACCTGGACCGGCTCCTTCTCGTAGGAAAGAGGACACTTGCGCGTGTGTCACCCATGTTGGACAACATGTTCTTCGTGTGTCTGCAGCAGCCAAGACCGACCCAAAAACCCTGATGCCTCGACACGGATCTTGGGGGACACCTTCATGGAAACCGAAGACCCCGTTCAGGAACCGAAGGCCGATCCCGTAACCGGTGCCGCGCCAAGATCTCCAAGAGACCCCGGTACCGGGCAAGTTCGCCATCGACCTCGGGAACGCCGACACGAAACGACAAGACCGCCACACGGACGCCGAGACCCCTGAACCCTGTGGCCCCAAACCGAAGGTCGATCTGAAGCGCCAGGACCCGAACCTGCAGGACACCAAGATCGCCCGAGAACGCCAAGATCTTCACCCCGGACACCGAGACCCCGGAGGCGACAAGACCTACCTCCGCTATCCGAGGACGTTTCCGTCGAACCCTGGACCCCGAACCCCGAAACCCCGAGTTCGTCGAGACCCCCTAATGTGTGAAACCCTTCCCGAAACCTTATTTTTTTATAACATAATATAACTTGATGCATATTGAATTGTCATTACCGCATGCATATCATTGGGTTGGGGGCCTTATGCCGATTCACCTAATAATTAAATATGGGGCCCATATGCGGGCAAATCTAGTCTCATATTGGCCTCATTTAAACTTGTGTAGCGAACCGGTGATATATTCTGGCTTGTTAAACAACATTTAAATTGCGGGGTAGCTAAACAACATGCACCATCTAAATAATTGTCGGGACCCCGGTTCCACCTAATATGACCTAATTGCATCGCACCTTTGCCATGCCATGCATCATACATGCATCATGCCGATCTTCTGCCGTTGTATTAAATATTGCATCCGGTGTTTATTCTAGTGTTTTGCTTCTTCGCGGATAAGGCCGTTGAGTTGATGTGAGCTTCGCCCCGATCTTCGGTTGAACCTTCCGCAATGTTTTCAGGCGAGCATCTCCCCCTTTCTACCTATCTTACTTTTATAGTATTTATTTCCCTCCTGTTGATCTATTGCTATCTGTGTTGCGATGCTCTAGTTTCCATCGTGATATCCCTGACCTTATATTGCCTTGGACACATCCTATTACCTGTTGTTTGGTAGATAGTTGGACTTGCGCGTCATAGTCGCTTGCTCAAGTGCTGTTGCGTGTTGTCAAGTGGCACAGTTGTTGATGTATTGCCGCATGTTGCTGTTGGAGATGATCCTAGTTTTACTTATCATTCACTTTAATTCCTGTTTAACAACTAAAATTGAAGTAAGCAGAGGCATCGGTGGGTGATAGATAATATTTGGTTTCCGAACGCCCACTTGTGTCCCGTATGACCCCGAGTAATTGATACATGTTCCTTGATTTATCGCGCTATCCACATCCGGGAGGTATATGGGACCCCCCTGAGCCAGAGCTTGATTCAGTCTTATTTCTTGGGGCCACAAACTAGTTTGAGGTTTTATTTACTATCCTGTACTTATGCCATGCTACTGCTTTATTTAAATTGTGCGACAGATAGCACCTGTACTGTTTAGGATCGGGACACGATTCCGCGGTGTCGACAAGCCCAGTTTTGGGTTCCCAGTCGTTCACAGCCGTATACCCAAACCTTGAGTCCGTCTCGGAGCTTGCTTACTTCGTTGCGGGTAGACTCCAAGGGGTGGCCCCCTGAAATATTTCTGAATCCTGTGATTGTTCAGTCGTGAAAGCCTCGTTGGGTTTTGATTTGGTTTTTCCGAGGTTGATCGAGCGTGTGTTGCTATTGGTGCACCCCGGCCGGGTAAAACTTTCTGAAAGCCGTGTCCGCGGATATGGACGACTTGGAGCACAGTATCTCGACCATAGACAAGCATAACTAAAGTTTACTGCTATAAATTTGACTTTATAATGACTAGTAAACAGCTTCACTATAATGGAATGGCTAATAATACTGCCCACAATTGCTTGTTTGGATTGTCGCTTGCGACCATTGTACCTGACTAGTAAGTATGGCAACTACAACGGAATGGCTTCATAAAAGTATCAACAACTGCTGGGTTTTGGGCTTATCTCATGCTATATGTACCTGATTAGTAAGTGTTGTAACTATAACGGAATGGTTAACTAAAATTGCCCACTGCTTACTTTATCAGAATGATTATCTAAACCTGACTAGTAATTGCTGCAACGATAACTGAATAAATAAAACTGCCAACTGTGTGAGTTCCTCGGTTGACTTCCTCGTTTGGTCTCGAGGGGGAAACACCAGGATGGGTTTGTTTGGTGTTAGCTTTAGGTTGGATCCGGATAGGTCTATCTTACCCCTCTCTGCCTGTCGCCAGATGTATCGAGTCTCTATAGGTTGTTTAGTGTATGCTGCCGCTTCAGTCCACCATACCTATGTAGGCGAGGACCGCCGAATTCTAGCCTCGCTGCATCTTGGCCTCAAGATCGACGCCCTCTTTTCCTTTGCCCTTTGTCGGCACCCCTTTTGTTTAAGCAGGTTTGAGATCGACGTCGTAGCGGGGTTACCCTTCCCGCTTGGCCAGGCGGGTTATGGACGCCATTGGTTATTCTTCAGGGCTCTTAGCCCCATTTGCATCTTGTCCGTAGTCGGACGCCCCATCGTTTCAAGGTGATTTGGATCTTTGTATATTATCTCTGTATTCTTGACTCTTTGAGTCGCTGTTGTATATATCTGTTCTGTGGGTCCCATCGAGGACTGTTGTGTAATGTTATTACTTCGTTTTCCACCCGCACGAAAGTGCCTGGTGGGCACCTTTGAATCGTTTCTATGCGGGTTTGGCGGGTTTCGCTAAAACTTGCATAGGTCCGATTCTGAGGGTGTTACACCAAGGAAGGCCCACGGCAAATATACGCCGGCCCATGAAGATTTTCGGGTGGCCAAGGCCCATGACGCCTTCGGATCCTTGGAGAACAAGACTAGAGTAGATAGGAAATTCAAAGGGGTAAACCCTAGAACCTGTAACCGACTAGATCTATGCCTAGGACCTGCCTAAGTCTATATAAAGGCCAGGAGGGCACGACCTAGACCTCTCTCTCTCATACTTCCGCATACCCACCTTCACGCCAGATCGTATCTGCGCACCCCTGTAATCACCGGTTCCACCGTAATCAAAGAGCAGACAAGCAGGAGTAGGGTTTTCCCTCCGGGGGCCTGAACCTGGGTAAACCTCGTGTCCCGTATTGCTTGTTTGTTAACCGTTTCGCGATCTCCAGCATCCCCATCTTCTCCAAAACCCAAGTCCATAACAATGGGCATTGACGAGATCAAACCTCGTCACACCCACCACCACAGCAGCCCACTCAGGGGCACCAGGATCATCGGCCCAAGGGGGGCGCGGCAAGGGCCATGGGCACCCGGATCGTGTTGCTAGTACATGGCTGAAAGGGCATGTATGCCCCCATGTGTGGTTTTGGTAATTAATGACAATCTCTATGGACTAATGTGTAAATTGAGTTTCACTTGTAGGTTTGTCCATTGGCATCGCTTGGGCCATGTGTTGGTCTCAAGGTTGGAAGATGAAGAAATGTTCAAGGGCTTTGTGCCCATTGGAATCATGAAGAAAGAAGGAGCTTGAAGGTCGATCAAGGCATGTGCAAAGAGTTGCATCAATATGGATCAACCTCAAGTGAGGATGAAGAAGGGCGAGCTCAAGATGCGCCATCTCTAGAAGATCTCATGCTTGAAGCTTGCCATCCTCGTGCTCATGGAATGATGAAGACAAGTTCAAAGTAGAAGTTTCCCCATGGAGTATGGGGGAGCAATTTGCAAGGCTTCATCTTCATCAAGCAAGAGCATCCAAGAAAGGTGTTCCCACTATAGAAGAACAAGACGGTCTACATCAAGTTCAAGTGGGATGCTCAAGGCAAAGGTATGTTCTTTATAGGGCTTTTCTTTTGCCGGTCTCGTATTGTTAGTTGGTAGACCGGGTTTAGGATAGATAGCCGTGCTATCAAGAGGGTCTCTCAAGCGGGTGTCTCGTCTGCATCGTTCGGAGAGAGCTCAAACCTTTGCATTCATAGCATCATCTTTCTTGGTTGTTATTTGGTTCTTGTCCATGAGAGGATCTAGATCTTATGGTCACCATCATAACAAGCTCTAGCTCATCATCTAAGGATTTCACTTGCATATCTTATTGCGGTTTTTGATCTTGCGAGTTTTTCGGCTCCACACCTTGGGGGATAGTTCACATATATATTCATGATATTTTCTCCCAAGGTGATACCCAATATTTCGACCTTGTTGTATTCTATTCGTCGTTATCTTTCCAACAAAATTGGTTTCATCCCGTTTGGAGTTCGGATGCAAAAGTTATTGCGTTTCTGGTTTCTGGAATTTCCCTGACCGAAAGTTCCGGCTTTCCACCGGAAGTTCCACTAGGGCATATTTGCCGCCGAAAGTTCCGGTGGAAGTTTCGGGTCTTGTTCCGCTCACGTTCAGTAACCTTCTGTTTTGAATATGTCTATTTGACGGAACTTCTGTCGGAATTTCCACCGGAAGTTTCGCTCCCACCGGAAGTTCCGGTGAACCGGCGGAAGTTCCGACCAGGATTCTCTTTTTCAGTTTCTCGCTCCGCAGTTTTTGACCATTGGCTGTGTGCCACCGGAACTTCCGGCCTCCCACCGGAAGTTCCGACCAGGAGTCGCGAATGCCCATAACGGGCAGATCTAGGAGCCCTTTAAAAGGGGCTCCTCTTCCCCTTCGTGGGTACTAGCTTTTCTTCTTGGTTCTTGGCTTTCTCTCTCTCCTCCATTGTCAACCTTGAAGAAGCTTTCCCTCTCCCTTTCCCCTCCTATGATTCTTGCATCTTTTTGAGGGATTTGAGAGAGGAGATCTAAATCTACAATCCCCCCAAGTCAAATCCCTTCTTTGTGAAGGAATCATTGGGATCTAGATCTTGGAGAGCTTTGTGTTCTTCCTCCCTTATTCCCCAATAGCTTTTGTAGCTTTGTTGGAATTTGGGAGAGAAGGACTTGCCCTTGCATTTGGTGCATAGGTTTGAGTTCTACTCTTGTGATCTTCCTCCCTTATTCCCCCAATAGCTTTTGTAGCTTTGTTGGAATTTGGGGGAGAAGGACTTGCCCTTGCATTTGGTGCATAGGTTTGAGTTCTCCTCGGAGATTCGGTGAGTTCAAGCTTGTGAGCTTGTTTCTCTTGGGTTCCTTGGAACCCTAGACGGTTGTGTGGTTGGATTGTTGACCTTTTGTGGTCTTGTAGTCTTTTGTGGCGTTGTTGGCCTTTTGTGGCATTGTTGGCCTTTCGTGGCTTTGTTGTTGGGAGCCTCCAATTGAGTTGTGGAGTTAGCCCCAATCTTGTACGGGTTCGGTGACCGCCCTCAAGCGTCCCATAGTGGAGCAAGTGCCCGTCTTTTGTGGTGTGCACTTGGGAGAATAGGGTGAGCCTTTTTTGGCGTCGGTGAGTTGCGTGCTTCCGCATCCGGGGTGAGGCCTTGTGTGGCGTTGGGTGAGCATCGAGCCACCACACCTCGAGGTGAGCCATTTGTGGCATTCGGAGAGCATTACGCCATCGCACCTCTCCAACGGAGACGTAGCTTCTTTGGAAGTGAACTTTGGGAAACAAATCTTCGTCTCCGCGTCCATCGGTTATCTCTCAACCGAACCCTTTACTTATGCACTTTACATTGTGATAGCCATCGTGCTTGAAGTATTTATACCTTGCTATCACCTTGTTGCTTGTATTGCGTAGCATAGGTTGTTGGTGCACCTAGGTGAACTTAGTGGCTAGGTTTTGTGCTCAATAAATTAAACATTAGTTTTATTCCGCATTTACTTGAGCCTAAACCGTAATAATTTTAAAAGCCTATTCCCCCCCCCCCCCCCTCTAGGCGACTTCCTTTGTACTTTCAATGGAAGCCCGGTATTTATTGCCAGATATGCAATAAGGAAGGGCACCCTGCCAATGAGTGTTGGTGGTGATATGGAGATGACAATGATGATGATGATCCTCATGACAACAAGGGTGCTTATGGCGCCTATGGTGTTAACACAAATTGGGTTCTGGACACAGGCGCAACAAATCATGTAGCAGGTCAGCTGAACAAGCTTTAAGTCCATGAACCATATCAAGGCCAGGATCAAATCCACAATGCTAGTGGACAAGGTATGGAAATTACTAATATTGGTCATTCAGTTTTGCACACCCCACATTCTTCTCTTCAAGTCCGTAACATTTTACATGTCCCGAGCTCTTCCATGAATTTACTTTCTGCTCATAAAATTACTCTAGACAACAATGCCTTTATTGAGATTCACCCATTATTTTTCTTGATTAAGGACAAGGCAATGCAGCAAATAATGTCTAGAGGTCCCTGTCATGGTGGTCTCTACCCTCTTGTTCCTGTGTCCTCAGAGTACTCCAAGCATGAATTGGTCACCGTCAAGCCCTCATCCTCTACATGGCATCGTCATCTAGGACATCCATCCTCATTTATTGTTTAGAAAATTCTTCGGAAAAACAATCTCCCTTATACTCCAGAAATAAATGCTTACATATGTGATCCGTGCCAACAGGCTAAGAGTCATCAGTTACCTTATCATGTCTCTAAAAGTGTTTCTACTGTTCCCTTGGAACAAGTGTTTTCTGATGTTTGGGGCCCTGCTCCCTTGTCTCTAGGCAAACATGCATACTATGTAAGTTTCATTGATTATTTCAGTAAATTTACTTGGATATATCTTCTCAAAAAGCGCTCTGAAGTGTACCAAGTGTTTCTCAATTTTCAGCAATATGTAGAGCGTAAGTTTGATAGGAAAATTATTACTATGCAAACTGATTGGGGTGGTGAGTATGAAAAGCTAAATGGTTTCTTTCAAAAGGTTGGCATCACCCATCATGTTTCATGTCTTCATGCTCACCAATAAAACGGTTCTGCTGAACACAAACATCGTCACATTGTTGAGGTTGGTCTTGCTCTACTTGCCAATACCTCCATGCCATTAAAATATTGGGATGATGTTTTTCTCATAGCCACCTTTCTTATTAATCTTCTTCCATCCAAAGTTCTTGACTTTGCATATCCTACGAAAACATTGTTTCACACCAAACCAAACTATGACTCTCTTCGTGTGTTTGGTTGTGCATGTTGGCCCAACTTACATCCCTATAACAAGCACAAGATCTCTTTTCGCTCAAAACGGTGTGTGTTTCTTGGCTATAGTTCCCTTCATAAAGGAGTAAAATGTCTTGACATATCGACAGGACGTGTCTATATTTCTCGGGATGTTGTCTTTGATGAGAATGTTTCCTTTTGCTGCTCTATATCCTAATGCTGGTCGTCGCCTACGTGAAGAGCTTCTTTTATTACCCTCGGAATCGTCCTCCTCTGTAGACACAAATAGGGGTGTGCACACTAATGATCCATATTTGCATATTGTTCCTACTGTTGATTCCTTTCAGGTTCTAGCTCCTCACATGCCTGCTAGTTCGTCTGAAGAAACGGCACCGGAATCGGGAGCACATAGCCCTCATACTACATCAAATAATGGACCTAAAGAAACAGCCGCTACAAGCCAAAGCAATGAGACATCCGATGTAGATTCTATGGGGCTATCGACCTCTGACCGGTCCCCCTCTGTCTCAGGTGCCTCGGATCGCTCCCCGCGCATCTGTGCTCGCGACTCCCCGCGTGCCACGTCGCCTGCTCCAGGGGCTACGCGTGACTCGGTTTCCCCGGGGCTGACGCCTCCCTCCTCTCCACGTTGGGCCCAGGGGGAATCTGCTACCGCGTCGCCTCGTTCCCCTTAGTTCCCGCTAAGCGCGTCATCATGGTCCCCTCAACGTGCGTCTCCAGGGTCCACCCCGTACTGGGCCACGCCTGAACAAAACGTGTCCGACACCAGCCTCGAGACGGGGGACACGCCAGAACATGCGTCAGCTGACGCAGATGACCAGGGGGCGCGGATGACCAGGGGGATCAACAGATTCCCTGGCTTCGCCAGGATCTTCTGTGGCAAGTGACGTTGTGTCCTCTCCAGCTGCACAACCACACACTCGTCTACAAAAAGGTATAAAACAACCAAAAATTCATACTGATGGTACAATATGTTGGGCACTGTTAACATCTACAGGAGAACCTCAAAACTTAAAGGAAGCCTTAACAAATACAAATTGGAGACATGCCATGCAAGAAGAATATGATGCTCTTATGACAAATCACACATGGCATCTTGTTCCACCGAGATCTAAAAGAAATGTCATTGACTGCAAATGGGTTTATCGCATCAAGAAAAATGCTGATGGCACAGTTGATAGATATAAAGCTCGTCTTGTTGCAAAAGGTTTTAAGCAAAGGTATGGAATAGACTATGAGGATACTTTTAGTCCTGTTGTCAAAATTGCTACAATTAGGCTTGTGTTATCCATATCTGTCTCAAAAGGTTGGAGTTTAAGACAGGTAGATGTCAAGAACGCGTTCTTACATGGTGTTCTGGAAGAGGAGGTTTACATGAAACAACCACCTGGTTTTGAGTCTTCCGCTACTCCAAATTATGTTTGCAAACTTGACAAAGCTCTTTATGGACTGAAACAGGCACCAAGAGCATGGTACTCACGTCTCAGTATCAAACTTCATACTCTTGGCTTCATACCTTCCAAAGGAGATACATCTCTGTTTCTGTTTAATCACTCAGGCATTTAGATTTTTCTCCTTATTTATGTTGATGATATCATTGTTACAAGTTCCTCAGATGCTGCAATAATGGCTCTTCTCAAAGATTTGAGTCATGAGTTTGCTCTCAAGGATCTTGGAGATCTTCATTATTTTCTGGGCCTTGAGGTTCACAAACAGCACAATGGGCTTCTCTTGAATCAAGAAAAGTATGCTACAGATCTTCTGAAACGTGTTGGCATGCAGGATTGTACAACTTGCCCTACACCTCTCTCCACTACTGACACCTTGTAATTGCATGATGGAACTCCACTTGGTTCTGAGGATAGTACTTATTACAGGAGTATTGTAGGAGCTCTTCATAATTGCATGATGGAACTCCACTTGGTTCTGAGGATAGTACTTATTACAGGAGTATTGTAGGAGCTCTTCAATATTTAACATTGACACGACCTGATTTGTGTTTTTTAGTTAGTAAGGTGTGTCAGTTTCTTCATGCTCCTACTACAAACCATTGGACAACAGTAAAAAGGATATTAAGGTATATTCATGGTACACGCACCTTGGGACTTACATTCTGTCGATCATCATCTACATTTCTTAGTGCATATTCAGATGTTGATTGGGCTGGAGATTTAGATGATAGGCGCTCTACAGGAGGTTTTGATATCTTCTTTGGTTCTAATTTGATATCATGGAGTGCCAGGAAAAAGCCTACTATATCTCGTTCCAGTACTGTGGTTGAATACAAAGCTCTAGCCAATGCTACAGCTGAGCTAATCTGGGTAGAGGCTCTTGTCAGAGAATTGGGTGTTACACTTCGTGAAAAGCCTACTCTCTGGTGTGATAATCTTGGTGCTACCTTTTTATGAGCCAATCCAGTGTTTCATTCTCGGACTAAACATATTGAGATAGATTTCTACTTTGTTCGGGAACGAGTTGCTAATAAACAACTTGATGTCAGGTTCATCTCCAGTAAAGATCAAATAGATGATGGTTTTACTAAACCACTGTGTTCCAAGAAACTAGATGAGTTTAAGCGTAATCTAAATATTTCCAAGCTTTAGATTAAGGGGGAGTGTTAAACATATTGTATTTCCTTTTATTTGAAGATAGTTTGGCATAGAGTAGTACTCTACCCAAACTCTATCTCTTCCTTTGTAATATGTCTCGGGGTTTTGCCGAGCCTCAATATAACACGTAACAGATCGTCCCTAGCAGGGTTAACGATCTTTCCTTCCTTTTACGAACACCAACACATACAAGGTAGTAGCAATATTGCAGAGGAGAACACTACATTTTAAAATGCAATCTCAAGCTATGTTGACAGTGCAAATGATCATTCAGTCTTTGCTAGTGAAACCAACTTCAGCTTTGCAATTACTCTTATATACAAGTGTGACCTATAGCGCCGCCTGCACCAGCTCGTACAGAGCCGAGAGCGCGACCCCTATCACCGTCCCTGATGAGGCAGGCCCTTGACAATGGAGCTAGCCCAGGCAACTGTCAGATTGTTTTGGTCGCTGACCGCCTTTGAGTGTGCCGCACCAATGGCCATTGGACCATGTGCGGTATCAATGGCCGATGCAGGAGACGAACAGGTGTATCGATGACAGACGGGGTCGGTGTAGTTGTGTCTGCAAGCAGGAGGACACGTGGACAGTTCGCGACGCGCTAGCTGCATTCCTAGCCAAATTTGGGCCAGGAATGACGACCCAGACGCGTGTGATCATTTAGACTATCCCCAACGGGGGTATCATACGTGGTATCATGCACCACATGTATGCAAAATGCTTATGTGTCATAGCAATTGATGATGAAAAAGATTGTGTTGGTATCATAGGTAGATACGGTATCATAGCATATAAGACTAGAAAAATTAATCTCAAACAAATCTTGTTCACAATTTTACATTAAGATTCTACAAAACAATAAATACACTAAGACTATGATACTACTATATGATACTATGCATTATAAAGATGATATCATATACTAGTATCCCCATTGTAACTAGTCTTAGGTCACGCCGCCGAGACATGTTTTCACGATTATTATATCCAGTCGGACACGTTCAGACATATCATACTCGTTTGGATCGGTCTGCTGGAGATGGCCTAGGAAAGGACTATGAAATCCTGAAGGTGCGCCATGAAGAAATTGCATATTATTTACATATATTTAGACAATTTGTCAATTAAAAGTCAGCCTAAAGCTTAATTCGCCCCCAAGCCCATTTCCCCCCTTCCCCACAGGATTTCGCCCAAGGTCTGCCAGTGCCTTCAGGGCATGTATATTGCATAACGCGCCTAGGCGCTAAAAATGTCAATCGGGGGGACGGTTCACGAGCGTCAGACTCTAGGAACAATATTTTTGTACGTGTTTTCTTGGCGACGGAGTTCTCTGCATGCATTGTTGCCACAAAACGACCGAAAAACTTCGTGGGAACCGTTGAAACAACCGGAGTTTTTTCCCTAGCGCCTCTAAATAAGATGCCTGCCCTCAGGAGCGACTGTTGGCATGTCAACATAAGGCACTACCACGATCCCCACCCCGGCAAAGAAAAGACACTACCACGACGATGGGGAAATATGACTCACATGTGGGATTGTGGGGTCGGGGTTATAATTGCATGCCCACTTGTCAGTGAGTCGTAGAGAGAGAATTGATAATCCGTTAGTTTAGTCCATAGGCCTAGGATTATTGTTGCAAAGTCGGGGCGCGCATTTTTTGTCAAATCTACCTAAATCTGAAAATTTTAATAGAATCCGACTCTTTTTCGAAACTAATTCGGAATCTGATCCATGGGGTCGGCGCCATTTTAAATGGAACCGAAGTTGTATATGTCAGCGCACACAGATCAGAAAACCCAATCGAAGGAGGTCAGCTCCGTTTAAAACAATTCCTACGTCGGCTCTGTTTAAAACGACGCCGATCTCCCTAGGTTGCCCTCTTGTTGTCACGTGTTGGCATCGACCTGTATAACCTCGGCTCCGTTTAAAATGGCGCCGACTATAGGGATCAGATTTCGAATTAGTTTCAAAAAGAGGTCAGATTCGGTTGAAGTTTTTCGAAAAGGTCAGATTTGGAAGAGAAAAAAACGTGGCGTGTGTGTGCGCCCAGCGTGGGGGTTAAAGCGAGCACAGCTCAGTTGTAAACAGACAAACGAATCTGATGAATGAAACCTGAATTTCCCCAGTCTCTTCTCTCTTTATTATCCCAGTCCCCTTTCTTTTTTCAAGAATAATCCAAGTCCCCTTTCTCCCCAGTCTCAGTTTCTCAGATCCGGTAATCGCCGGCGTTTTACAATCGTCACCACCAGCAGGCCAACCTCCGCCGGCTTCAAGCCAGTGAGTGCCCACTGCCCCACTCCTGTTCTTCTTTTGTTACTATGTTAGGCTCTGTATAATCCGTTAGTCTGTGAATTGGTTTATCGTACTCTTGTCTAGTGAGCAAGGGACATAATACGACCAGACCGGAGGCGGGGATCACCAGTTTGGGTTCTGCTGTCCTCCAATTCAGAGTAGACTACGACCAAGCCAAGTATGGGGAATCCATACACTCTGACGTCGTGTCCGCCGGGGGACACCCCTGGAGGATTGAGTGCTACCCGCGTTCCGTATGGGAAGGCGAGGTGTATCTTGCTATCCACATCAGGTTCATGGGCATAACCAGCGTACGGGCCCTCTTCGAGGCCTTTATGCTGGACAGGCGTGGTCAACCATGTAGCAAGGCAAAAAGAAGGACAGACTTTTCTTATATGCCACCCAGCAAAGATTGCTATGGTGAAGCTGTAATCGGGGGATGGGATGATTTCGTTGGGAGAGCTAAATTGGAGGACAACTATGTATTTGATGGACACTTCACATTTGTATGCGCCATCTTGGTCATACATGACAACCCTATGGGACCCTTGCCACCTCCAGACATCGGCTCTCATCTTGGTCGCCTGTTAGATCAAGAGGATGGGACAGATGTATCATTCATCATCGACGGAGAGATATTCCGCGTGCACCGAGCGGTGCTTGCTGCCCGCTCACCGGTCTTTAGGGCAGAGCTCTTTGGTTCCATGGCTGAGGCTACAATGTCATCTATTACGCTGCAGGACATCATGCCTGCAACATTCAAAGCTATGCTTCGATTCATATACACAGATGAGTTTCCTGGGGAAGATGAGCTTGTAGACTCTTCTGTTGATACGTTTCAGAATCTACTTGCTGCAGCCGACCGGTATGCACTAGACCGGCTAAAGCTTATGTGTTCCCAAAAGCTATGGGATAATGTGACGGTGGATACGGTTGCAACTATTTTAGCTTGTGCTGAGACTTACAACTGTACAAAGTTGAAGGACGAGTGCCTCAACTTCTTCGCGGTGGAGAGCAACTTTAAGAAGGCTGTGTTCACTGATGGGTTTGCAATGTTGGTGCAGAAATTCCCAGCGATAACTGCCAAGCTGAGAGAGAGGATTGAGACATCATAATATAGTGCGGTACAACTGCATGTGCACTCTGCTCTTTCGAGCATGGCTAGAACATAGCATTTTGAAGCATTTGGTGAGTGCTATCTGATATCTTCTCAAGGATATTGGGACACGGACTGCTTTTATTTGATGAACTTGGGGTATGATATTTGCTGTCAAGCGATATGGGTTTCAGACACTGCTGATGCAAAGCAAAGGATGGTATGCCAAATCATAGCAAAATTTGTATTCTTCAGTTCTATGTTCTCCTTTTTGGAAGTTAGTCATCTGGTCTCTTGGACATGTCCTGTCCTGAAGATGGGCCGTTCTCGATGATTTTAAGATGTTTACATTTGCTATGCTGATCTGATGTATAACCACTAAGACATTTAGTATCTATCTATGTAGTCTTTGCGCCATGCATACTAGAGGATGAATGCAGGCATGTTGTAACTGATGTTGGAACCAATTGTTCTGAAATATATACCGTTTGCATAATTCAATGTGTACCAACTTAGTTTATAACAGATTTGAGTACATGCTTTTAACAGATTTGTTCTACGTAATTTGTTCTAAGACAGTGTTATTCATGATATTAGTTGTAAACTGAAATTTCTGACATACAAACATGTTAAAGTGGGCTAAAGCTCCTTTGTCGCCAGGGGATTTGGTCACTGCAAAACGAACAAGGCATATGTTGGCTTTGTAGTTGCTCAAAAGGGAAAAAAAATCTAACTGTGCTTTGTTCATATGGAACACCAGGTATCAATACTTCTTGACACCACGGCAACTACTTAGCTAACTAGTTCAACTCAAAATAGTTGCACTAAGTACAAGTGATATGAGGTCAGGACTTAGTATGGTTATTTCAGTGCATACAAGGTAGTAGCAATATTGCAGAGGAGAACACTGCATTTGACATTGCAATCTTAAGCTATGTTGACAGTGCAAATGAGCTTACAGTGTCATATATTTCAGTCTTTGCCAGTGAAACCAACTTCTGCTTTGCAATTACTCTAGTATATATAAGTGTGACCTATAGCGCCGCCTGCACCAGCTCGTACAGAGCCCAGAGCGCGACCCCTATCACCGTGTCCCTGATGAGGCCCTTGACGATGGAGCTAGCCCAGGTCTCTGACGACTCCCTCCCGACGAGGTCGCGGAACCTCAGCTCGCCCTGGTCAGACATCAGCGCGTACACCACGCCGTTCATGTGCCCCTTCCCGATGACCCCAACCACCGTCTTGCTCTTGTTCACGGCCTTGCTCCTCTTCAGGGACCACGCGAGGTACTGAGAAGCAAATCACAACAGCTTCAGAGACAAAAATACAGTTTGCAGCAGCAGCGATAGATTGAACCTTGCAACATTGAATAAATTCGATGAATTTTCAGATAATGAATAGGGGAATCGATCATACCATGTCGCGCTCATGTATGAGAGGCTGGAGCAGTGAAGGATACGAGTTGCTCAGCTTCTCGTACAATTCATACGGGCTAACCGCAGCTTTCTCATCCTGTTGAATAAATTAACCAGCAGTCAAAAGAAATACTTATGAAAGCTGGCTTCTTGGCAGTTGATTTTTACAGTAAATTCACCAGCTTCTGGTGCAAACCATGAAGGTTGATGACAGGAGAACACCTACCGGCGTGTCGGTGGTAGAAGTGATTCCACTGAATAATGCGAGTACGAGTTTAGTTTTTTCATCCCAGCTCAGGGATTTTAATGCTCGTTCAAGCTGCAAGAACAATCTGATACCATCAGTGACACAACATTAGGTACAAACATAGCTAGCAGCAGTCCAGCATCAGTTAGTTGCAATTTCCACATACGGTTATTTCAATTGGGCGATCCCCGAGAACAAGTTGAGCACCAATATCTTCAGACACCCTCCTGGCTGCTCGGAACTGCAGGAAGAGTAAATTAAGCTGGCTGCTGAATTGTTCGATAGCAACATCTGGGAAGAAAAAAGCTGTCATGTCAGAGAATCTACCTCCTCTCCGAATGGCCTGTTCGCGCCGGATGAAATCTTAGACGAGAAGACGGCCAGGAGCAATCGTAGAGCAAGAGCACTCTGCCCACCTGCAGGGTCGCAAAGAGATCCAATGAAACCGGCAGCTCGCAAAATTCATTGTGGTTGTCGATGGAGGAAGCTCAGCTACTAACCCAAGTTGATGCTCCGGTTGACGGCTCCGAAGAACTTGGCGCCGCCGAGCGAGAACATGTTGGACTTCAGAAGCGGCTCGCCGGAGGCGTTGTCAGAAGCGTACATGATCCCGGCTCTGCAGTGAGGGCTCTGCAAAGGCACTTATTAGACTTCGAAAAAAGAAACTGTGGCATGTGAATATGTGATCGATCGATCGATCACGGTATTGGAGGAGCTTGATCATGCCTGCTCCGGCAGAGCTCGACCACGACGTTATCCGGGCGGACGGCGCGGAGCACGCGCTCGACGTCGTCGGTGGACTCGACGGAGAGGTGCGAGGTCCCTAGGATCCACACTTCCTCGGGCTCCGCGAAATCCGGCGGACGCCACGCCGGCACGGGACCGAACCGCCGCCGCGGGACGCGCACGAGCGCGCCGGACTCGACCAGTCCGGCCAGCGCGGGGTCTACCGCCGCTGCGGAGGCACGCGTGTCGGCGAGCGACGCGGACCGGTAGTCGAAGCATGGGGGCGGCGGCGGCCGGAACGACGCGGCGGTGGATGGGGTGGGACCCGCCGCCATTTCTTCTGGTTAGTGGTGCCCGCCGGGACGCGCGGCGCGGGAGGATATGACGGCAAAATTATGGGCGGTTGTGGAGCTCTCGGTCTTGAGATGAGTAAATTGAACTATGCTACCACAGTTCGGTTTGTCAGGACGAATCGGTACCAAATATTCATACTACCTCCGGCCCATATTAATTGACTTGGATTTGTCAAATTTTGGACGAACCTATATACTAAATAGTGTCTAGATTCATCCAAATTTTGACAAATCCAAGTCAATTAATATGGGTCGGAGGGAGTAACAATTTTGAGTCATAGCATTACGAATCGCACTAATTTATGACTAAGAGAATTTTGACAGCAGGACTGTCAATTAGAACCCGCTTGTAAGAGCTGATTTGGTATCCCATGTAGAGAACAAGCTCAGGTGGAGGAAGGGCCTGCATGTCATCCACCCATCTTAATTCCCCTCCTCCTTCCTCCCGTCTCCATTAGGCCCGTTCGACCCCGCCATGGGATTCCCCTGGCCGTTGTACGCCCTGCCCTCCTCTTTCCCACCAGTCGGTGGTTTCCCTTGGCCGCCGCCGTACGCCCTGCCCTCCTTCTTCCACACCATCCCGGCGACACGAAGGAGTCCCTGCGATGTACCACGGAGCCCGTGAAGGAAGCAGCTAAAAGCGGGCACGCGTGCGGCTTCATTTTAGCAGAGCCTTAGCGTGAGGGCACGGTCGCAAAAGGTCGCAGTCGTTGTCGGGCGCCACGAAATCACCGTAGAGCGGCGCCGAGGAGTTTAGCGGTAGCTCTCTCGATCTTGCGCCGTCGTGCGAGATTGAGCAATGAACTCCGCTGCGAGGATAACCGCTAGTACATGGACCCCTTCCACGTCCGACGCGGCCAGTACGTGGCGGAGGTGCTCGTTGGGGCCACAGCGGCAGGGGCGTCGTGGCGGCGGTGGCAGGGAGACGGGAGCAGAATGGGGCTCAACAGAGGTGGATGACACGGGGCCGCGCGCGACATCGATGGGGAGATGGTAGCCGGCTTCGGTAGAGCGGAGAGGGATGTCCGAAGAGCGGCGGTGCTCGCGAGACCGGCGACACGAGGAGGATAGGCGGGCGGCCATGGAGGCTGGCGGCCGGAGGGGGAAGAGAGAGGGGATGAGAGAAAGAGGACGTGGTCTTACAATTAGGTCCCACGTCCAACTCAGCTCATCCTCCACCATGGCAATTTTTGTTGACTAGTTCGCTCCGTTAGGTTCCACTTGTCAAGAAATATGTTAAAATGCTATCAGATGAAAATTAGTTTGATTTACAACACTGTCCCGATACTGACTCGCAAAAATTAGAAATATTGATATTAACTTATAAGTGGTGCCTGAATTGTGATAGTTAACTGCAATTTACGAATATTGGTATTGACTCGTAAGTGGTGTCCAAATTGTGATAGTTATCTTTAATTTACTCTCTTGGAATGGATGGCGTAGCTGGTCTCGTCGCCACTCGCGTTAGGTACTTGGCCGATAGCGTGGTTTTTTATATTTAACATACAGAATCGTGTTATGGTGAGTTGATCGACGTTTTTTTCTGATGTGTAGGGGTTGGTAACCAACCATGAGTCCGTGAATAGGAGATAGACCCTCCAATTGATGTTGTTCTTATATTAATCGTTCAATTGAATTTTTATATTGTAGATTTTTTTTCGGTGCAACCCACCGGCAAACGTGCTAGTCTAGACAATGTTAAGATCGTTAATTTGGACCAGAGAAAGTAATACAAAAACCTATACATTTAGATTTTTTTATATTTAATGTATAGATTTGATAAGAAACATATATTACAAAGGCCGTCTCACTCACTCTTTGTCAAAATGTTCTTATAAGGGCATCTCCACTGGCTCCCTAAACCCGTGTCTAGCAAATACGCCGACAATGATTTTGGTGGAGTTTGCCAAAACTGTCGATAGTTTGAGGAGACCTTTTCACACCGACGACTGCAATGATCAAATTTGATAGGGTGCATTTAAGCACAATACATTTTAATACATTCAAGTTTATTACAACAAATCTAAATAGTACAAAAATAAAGTAGTGTACACAATAAATTTTAAATAATAGAGTTAAATAGATGAAGGGGTGTGTGTGTGTTGGCCGGGGCATTTCCTCTGAGCACCGACAAGTTCACTTGCAATTTGTAGGCTTATCCAACCACCACTTCTTCAATTTGAAAGTTAGCATAGAAAGAGTAGTGGAAAGGATATCATACAAGATTTGTTAATTCCAAACAATCAGAATAAATATTTCATCAACATGGACAACTAGATGAATAAACATTTCCAACTCCTCTAGTTAACCTTCGGCTTGCCAAGGAGCAATGAAAGATTCATATTAACAATTAAGAGTGAGAGATCATGTCAAAATAAGCATAGCATTAAAATGCCTCATTGTAAAACACCCACATCAATAAATCAAAGCTATCAAAACGCTTCCTTTCCGTCCTTTGTTTTTCTAGAACTTCAATTCCTTAGTAAGAGGTCATGCCAAAACTTAGTAAGTTTAATCAGACTGTGTAGGATGTGTAGGGGTTCGTAGCATAGAAAACAAAAAATTTCTATCGCATGCACACAAACAAGCCAAGATCTATCTACTAGATTGTAGCAATGAGTCGATAGAAGCACTCACCCTCGAAGATTCCAAAGCGGTTAACGAGAGCAGATTCTCGTGGGTGATATAGTCGTACACTTGCCGATCTCAAGATCGCGTAGACGATCCTTCCGGCGCTGCGTTCCGGCAGCGCTTCCGCAGTCGGTCACACGTTCGGTACTCAATGAAGACCTTCCTCTCCCTTGTTCCGGCAGGCAGCGGAGGTTGTAGTTCTCCCCTCGCGATTCCGGCAGCACGACGGCGTAGTGTCGAAAGTAGAGGGAAGATCCCGCAGGGCTTCGCCTAAGCCGATGCGAGTTATGGTGGATTAGGGTTTCCTGAAGATCTAGGGTTTAGAAGTTCGGTAGGAGGAGGAGGTGTCGACGGCGGCTAGGGCGGCGGCGACGGACCGGTGGCGCGCGGAGGCGGCGCGCCTCAGGTGGAGAGGGGCTAGGGCTTGTGGTGTTGAGGCAGCCCTCCCCCTCTATTTATGAGAGGGAGGGGCAGCCTTGGGAGGGGTGGGTTTGAATCCAAACCCAAACCCAAGTTGGATTGAGAGAAGGACTTGTTTCTTCTCCCACTAGGAAACCATTGTTCCAGTTTGAATTTTCAAACTTCCCGTTTGACTTTCAATTTAGAGCTTTATTTCTCTCTTGCAAATGCCAACACCAAGTGACCTAGGATATGATCCAATCATTCAACCTATCCATGACACATTCATGCACATTCCCTTTTCGGTCCGGTGAACCTTCTAGACCCTTCTAGAACCTCTCCGATGAAACCATCAGAAACTTTACCGAACTCCAAAATCGGACTTTCCTTATATGAATCTTATTCTACGGACCATTCCGGATCTCCTCGTGATATCTCGGATCCCATCCGAGACCCCCGAACAACATTCGGTATCCCTACTAACATTCCATATCTACTAAACAACTTTGAATCCTTAAGTGTGTCTCCCTACGGTTCGTGAATTATGCGGACATGACCGAGACACTTCTCCGATCAAAAACCAATAGAGGAATCTGGAAATTCATATGGCTCCCACATATTTCTACGATTACTTTGTGATCGAATGAACCACTTACATACGATACCAATTTCCCTTTGTCTCATGATAGTTTACTTATCCGAGGTTTTAATCGTCGGTATCTCTGCATACCTAGTTCAACCTCGTTACCGATAAGTACTCTTTTCTCGTTCCCGTGATATGTGATCCCTTGTGAGCCAGTCACATGCTTGCAAGCTAATTGGATGACATTCCACCGAGAGGGCCCAGAGTATATCTATCCGTCATATGGATGGACAAATCTCACTCTTGATCCATGTGCCTCAACCAATACTTTTCGAACACTCAATGCCACCTTTATAGCCACCCAGTTACGGTGTGTTGTTTGATGTCATCAAAGCATCCTTCTGGTGATGGTGATTAGCATGATCTCATGGTCGAAGGAATTAGGTTACTATGTATCAAAAAGCTTATAGCAAACGAACTATTTAAATGACTTGATCTTTATGCTACGCTTATCTATAGGAGTATGTCCATCATACCATTCTCCTAATGATATGATCTTGCTATTAATAACATCTCAATGTTCATGATCGAGAAACCACGATCATCTATCAATCAACAAGCTAGTATTATAAAGAGGCTTTGCCATGGACTCTAATTTAGTTTACAAATCACACAAGTATTAATGTTTCTATTATAGCATGAATGTAAACATTTATCATAAACACAAAGATATAATAATAACCACTTTTATTATTGCCTCTAGGGCATATCTCCAACAGTCTCCCACTTGCACTAGAGTCAACTAATCTAGATTACATGGTAATATACCGAACACCCATGGCGGTTTGGTGCTGGTCATGTTTTGCCCTCGGGAGAGGTTTAGTCAACGGATCCGCCACATTCAGATATGTGTGTACTTTGCAAATCTTTAAGTCACCATCTTGGACATGCTCTCGAATAGCATGAAAACGTAGCTTGATGTGCTTCAGCTTCTTGTGTGACCTTGGTTCTTGCGCATTGGCTATGGCGCCCATGTTATCACAGTAGATAGACATTGGGTCATGCGCACTTGGAACCACACCGAGCTCTGTAATGAACTCCTTCATCCATATCGCCTCTTGTGAAGCCTCGGAAGCAGCTATGTATTCCGATTCAGTTGAAGATCTCGCCATAACGCTTTTCTTTGCACTCCTCCAGCTAACTACTGCACCATTCAAAGTAAATATGTATCCAGATTGATATTTAGAATCATCCGGATCGGTGTTCCAACTAGCATCGGTGTAACCATTAACAACGAGCTGTTCATCACCTCCATAAGAAAGAACCATATCCTTAGTTCTTCTCAAGTACTTAAGGATGTTTTTGACCACTATCTAATGATCCAATCCACTCCTGGATCACTTTGATATCTGCTAGTCAAACTAACAGCATATGCAATGTCGGGTCTAGTACAAAGCATGGCATACATAAGAGATCGTATGACTGAGGCATAGGGAGTCTTACTCATCCTTTCTCTATCTTCTGTCGTTGCAGGACTTTGAGTTTTACTCAAGGTCGTATTGGGCAACATGGGCATGAACCCTTTCTTTCTATCTTCCATTCCAAACCTCTTTAGAACTTTGTCCAAATATGTACTTTGTGACAATGATATTAGGCGTCTCTATCTATCTCTATAAATCTTTATGCCTAATATGTAAGCTGCTTCGCCAAGATATTTCATTGAAAAACTATTATTCAAATAATCCTTGACACTATTCAGAAGGTCTACATCATTCCCAATCAACAATATGTCATCTACATATAGTATTAAGAATGCTAAAGAGCTCCCACTCACTTTCTTGTAAATACAAGCTTCTCCATAAGTTTGTATAAAACCAAAACTTTTGATTACCTTATCAAAACGTTGATTCCAACTTCGGGATGCTTGCTTCAATCCATATATGGACCGTTGAAGTTTGCATACCTTGTTAGCATCTTTAGGATCGACAAAACCTTTGGGTTGCATCATATACAACTCTTCATCAATGTCTCCATTGAGGAACGCTGTTTTGACATCCATCTGCCATATCTCATAATCATAATATGCAGCGATTGCTAACATAATCCTCACAGACTTTAGCTTCACTACTGGTGAGAAAGTCTCATCGTAGTCAACTCCTTGAATTTGTCGAAACCCTTTTGCGACAAGTCGAGCTTTATAGACAGTAACATTACCATCAGCATCTGTTTTCTTCTTGAAATCCATTTGTTCTCGACAGCCTTCCGGCCATCCGTTAAGTCCACCAAAGTCCATACTTGGTTTTCGTACATGGATCCAATCTCGGATTTCATGGATTCTTGCCATTTATTGGAATCTGGGCTCATCATCGCTTCCTCATATGTCGCAGGGTCATCTGTGTTGTCCACCAACATGACACTCATAACGGGATCATACCAATCAGGAGTGGTACGAGTTCTCGTTGACCTGCGAGGTTCCGTAGTAACTTCAATAGAAGTTTCATGATCAACATCATTAGCTTCCTCTCTTATTGGTGCAGGCACCACAGGAACTACTTCCGGTGCTGCGCTACTCGCAAGTTCGAGAGAAGTTTCAGCAACCTCGTCGAGTTGTACTTTCCTTCCAGTCACTTCTTTCGAGAGAAACTCCTTCTCTAGAAAGGATCCATTCTTGGCAACGAAGATCTTGCCCTCGGATCTATGATAGAAGGTATACCCAATAGTTTCCTTCGGGTATCCTATGAAGACGCATTTTTCCGCTTTGGGTTCAAGCTTGTCTGGCTGTAACTTCTTTACATAAGCTTTGCAACCCCAAACTTTAAGGAACGGCAATTTAGGTATCTTCCCAAACCACAATTCATACGGTGTCGTTTCAACGGATTTAGATGGTGCCCTATTTAAAGTGAATGCGGCTATTTCTAATGCATAAACCCAAAACGATAGCAGTAAATCTGTAAGTGACATCATAGAACGAACGATATCTAAGAGAGTTCGATTACGACGTTCGGACACACCATTACGCTGTGGTGTTCCCGGCGGTGTCAATTGTGAAAGTATTCCACATTTCTTCAAATGCTCTCCAAACTCGTAACTTAGATATTCACCTCCACGATCAGATCATAGAAATTTAATCTTCTTGTTACGTTGATTCTCTACCTTACTTTGAAATTCCTTAAACTTCTCGAAAGTTTCAGACTTATGTTTCATGAAATAGATATACCCATATCTACTCAAGTCATCCGTGAAGGTAAGAACATAACTATAACCACCGCGCGATGCTACACTCATTGGGCCACACACATCGGTATGTATGATTTCCAATAAGCCCGTAGCTCGCTCCATCATACCAGAAAATGGAGTCTTAGTCATTTTACCCATCAGACATGCTTCGCATCTTTCAAGTGATTCGAAATTAAGTGATTCAAGAAGTCCATCGGAATGGAGTTTCTTCATACGCTTCACTCCAATATGACCAAGATGACAGTGCCACATATAGGTTGAGTTATCGCGCAATTTCAAACGTTTAGCTTCAATGTTATTAATGTGTGTATTTCCACAATCAAGATTCAATAAGAATAGACCGTCTATCAAAGGTACATGTGCATAAAACATATTACTCATATAAATCGAATAACCATTATTCTCGGACTTAAACAAGTAACCGTCTCGCAATAAACATGATCCAGATATAATGTTCATGCTCAACGCAGGCACCAATAACAATTATTTAAGTATAAAACTAATCCCGATGGTAGATGAAGAGGTAGCGTGCCGACCGTGATCACATCAACCTTTGATCCATTTTCAACGCGCATCGTCACCTCGTTCTTCACTAGCTTCCGTTTATTCTGTAGTACCTGTTTAGAGTTACAAATATGAGAAATCGAACCAGTATCAAATACCCAGGCACTACTACGAGTACTAGTGAGATACACATCAATAACATGTATATCGGATATACCTTTCTTCTTGATGTTGCCGTTCTTCAAATCTGCCAAGTTCTTTGGGAAATTCCGCTTCCAGTGACCTTCTCCCTTGCAGTAAAAGCACTCAGTATCAGGCTTAGGCCCAGCCTTGGTCTTCTTCGCCGGCGCGGTAACTTTCTTACCGCCCTTCTTGAAGTTTCCATTTTTCTTAGACTTGCCTTGCTTTTTGAATTTGGTGGTCTTATTGACCAACAACACTTGATGCTCTTTCTTGATCTCCACTTCTACAGATTTCAACATGGAGAAGAGTTCTGGCAATGACTTGTCCATGTTTTGCATATTGTAGTTTATCACAAAGTTCTTGTAACTTGGTGGTAGTGATTGGAGGACACGGTGAATCCCCAAAGCATTAGGAATCAATATTCCCAAGCTTTGAAGCTTGCTTGCGTGCCCAGACATCTTAAGCACATGCTCACTGACGGAGCTGCCCTCTTCCATCTTGTAGTTAAAGAACTTTTCAGAAGCCTCATAACTTTCAACTACCGCGTGAGCCTCAAATATCATTTTGAATTCATAGACAATATCATGTGGGTCATGGTTCTCAAACCTTTTCTGAAGCTCCGATTCCAAACCATACAAGATAGCACACTGAATTGTGGAGTACTGATTCTTCCGAGCGAGGAAAACATTCTTTACCTCATCGGTAGCATTATCTGTAGGCGGGTCACCCAGCGGTGCATCCAGCACATAGGTCAAATTACCAGCATTGAGGAAAATCCTCAAATTGCGGAACCAATCCGCGGAGTTTCTTCTAGTGTTTTTCAACTTTTATTTCTCTAGGAACACATTAAAATTGATGGTATGGGCCGCTATTGATCTACAACATATTTGCAATAGTTTAGACTAAGTTTATGACAAATTGAGTTATAATTAATAGTTAAATTAATCTAGGTGAACTCCCACTCAAAACAATATCCCTCAAATTGTTTTAGTGATCACACGAACCAAATCCACCACATCAAAACCGATCATCACGAGAGTTGATGTAGCTTCAATGGCGAACAATCAACATGTTCATCATATCTACTATATGACTCATGCTTTACCTTTCGGTGATCCGTGTTCCGAGACCATGTTTGTACATGCTAGGCTCGTCAAGATCAAACCTTAGCTTCCGCATGAGCAAATCTGGCTTGCCCATGTTGTATACACTCGTAGAATCTAACACACCTGATCATCACGTGGTGCTTCGAAACAACGAGCTTTAGCAACGGTTCTTACTAAGGATGAACACTTTAAAACTTGAAATTTTGTGCTTAAGGGATCATCTTATAATGCTACCGTCGTGAACTAAGAAATACAAGATGCATAAAAGGATTAACATCACATTCAATTCATAATATGTGATATGATATGGCCTTTCTTCTTGTGCTTCCGATCTCCATCTTCAAGCACGAACATGATCTCCATCATTACCGGTATGGCGTCAAGGTCAATGGCGTCGCTTCATGGTTGTCGTCCACCAGCATCAACTATTACAACTACTTTGAATAGACACACAGGTCTTAACGGAACATTGGATAAAGTGGCCGACTCTGCTATCTCTAGCCTGAAGAGGAAAGAGAAGGAAGACATCCTCAGGCTGGCTCAGTCCAGCCATGAGAAGCAAACCTTAACCGCAGAGGCAACGAGCCAGGAGCAGGAGGATGTCAAGCCGGTTAGCCTCCTGGACCAAATTTTGGTCCGGGATGCTAAGATCGAGTATGGCAAACTCCCAGCGACGGATGTGCCTTCCCTCTCCCTTGCCGAGAAGGTGTTTCATAGCACCAAGCTCGGATTTGAAAAGTTGCACGTGGAACACATTGTAAGTTTCCGATTTTTATTTGCATTTATTATCATATCCTATAGCCCCCAAGCATAAAGCCGGATAAACATCGTTGGATCCGAGTTGATGCTTTTAGGTTGTAAAAGAACGATGTAGTGTAGCCCCCAAGGCTCATGCTGTAATTTTACTTAGTTAAATTTATAGCCCAACTCTTAGTAGCCGTCTGACGGTATTCCGTCTCTAAACTTATAGAAAATTGCATATTCCAACCAGGAATTTCTCAAGAACATCTGTAATAAGCGCAATGAGATTAAAGCCTTGCGCCTTGAGAATTCAAAGTTGAAAGTTGAGAAGAATGAAGCAGAAGGTAATTTTTTTCGGCTTCATTTTTGTCAATTAGCTATTGTCAGAGTCAAACTTGTTCTGTCCGACTGATTATTTTTCCCTTTGCAGAACTGTTGTGCGAGTCCAGCAAGATGGTGGAGCAATCCGAGAACTTCAAGGTCTTAGAGATGGAAAATGCTGAGCTCCGGGACAAGCTCCAGAAACTCACTATTGAGTCGGAGAAATCCGTAGCTGTTGTCCTAGAGTCAAGCAATATGGAGACCGTGAGGCTCGAGAATCTGCTATCCCTCCGAGATAAACAACTAAATGATCTCAAGAAGGACTTCGATAGTCAGAAGGATCTGGACCAGGCTACAGAGAGTGAACTTAACAGTCTCCGTGAGGAGCATGCTCAATGGAATCGCTCTGTGCTAGGTAAGATTTCCGACTTTTACTTGTTGTTGATTCTTCGATTTTCTTTTCAGTCAAATTTTGACTTTTTGGTTCTTTCCCGCCCCCCCTGAATCTTTTCGACTCTCCTACCTCTGAACCTCGCCCCGAGCACATCAAGCTTGTCAGAGATATCTTGTATGACTTCCGCCAGACTCTTGAAGAGGCTAGCGAGTCAGTCAAGCTTTCCAACTTGCATACAATGTCAGTGCAAGAGGTGAGGGACAAGGTCAAGGAGATTCTGAAGCTTACCGAGGACTAGAATATCTCCTACGCTCGGACTGCTGCCCAGACTGCTCTTACCATGGTGATGAGCCACCACAGCGAGATGGAGATCTGACATTTCACCAAAGGTATCGCCGAGGAGGATGATGACGGTAACCCACATGACATCAAGGCAATCCAAGATTCCTGTGCAGGTTATGCTTGTCGTGTGGCGGATATGACCAACTATACGACGTCGTTCTTTGAATCTGTCGTCGTGCCTCCCTCCCCTCAAGAGCCAGAAAACAGCTTTGCAGCTTCTGAGTCTGAGATCCAGGGCGACAATGTTGTCGACTCCAGCGCTCCACCTTCTTCATCACCACCGCCTGACTCTGCAGCATAAACAATTTTTATGCATTATTCTGAACTTCTGGCAATGTAATGATGGAAACAATGTTTTTATTTGTGTTGGTCTTGTAAAAACTAATGCTTTTACTATCATAGCACTTATTCTTATATTTTTTATGCATGTGCTTGAAAATTTCTGAAGCACTTTTTATTTTATGCCTATACTTGTCGTTTTATATAGCTCTCTGCCTTGTCCCTTTCATGGGCCGTCCAACCTTTAGCACGGAAAATTTGCCAAGCAACGGAGCGCAATTTCTAAACCAGTTTAAACTCGAAAACAAAGCTGGCTTCTAGTACCAACAACTCATTACTCATACAATGCCCGCGTCTAAGCAATCAGATAAAAAACCAAAGCATAGACAATAAATTGAATTTTTTACCTATACGTAACGTTTTTAGATATTCAAAAATCATAACCAGAACGAACATGAGCATAAAGTACTTTCAAACATTCTGGGATATTTGAAAATATTACATGCTCTTTTGGAAATAATATGGCAAAAAACTTCTCAATAATAACATATGAGGAAACCAATAATTTATTTCACTTTGAACATGTACATATATGATTATAAGGAAATATAACTAAGAATAGAAGGGACGTAGCTGTGCAATATTCCATGGTCGGTCTATTTCATTCGGGTCTGTGCTACCGCTAACTCTCTTTATCTTCCGAGTATCCGGTCTTTCCTTGACTGGTCTCATATCGGTTACATAATACGACCCATTATGCAGAACTCTGCTAATCGCCTAATCATAAAAGGTCCTTCCCAAATTAGGGAAAGTTTATGATTTTTCTTTTGCAAAAGTCAGAGAACCAAATCGCCTTTTATGAAAGAGCGGTTTTGCACTCTCTGACTATGATACTTGCGCAACTTCTGCTGATAGGCTGTAGATCTCTACTCAGCAACGACGCGTACTTCTTCAATTATATCGAGATCATCTTGTCGAGAAAATTCTGCATCTTCTTTGATATACACTTTGACTCGTGGAGACTGATGAATTAGATCACTTGGAAGAACTGCTTCTGCATCATAGACTAAGAAGAAAGGAGTATAGCCGGTTGATCTCTTAGGAGTTATACGTAAGCTCCATATCACAGACAGTAATTCTTCTGCCCAAGCCCCCGCGGCCCGACTAAGTGGTGCCTCGAGGCGAGGTCAGATTCCTTACAAAATAAGGCTAGTTCTTCCGACTTGTCCATTAGCTTGTGGATGTGCGACTGATGCAATATCGACTCGGGTCCCTTGTTCTTCGCAGAATTTGGCAAGTTCCCCCATGGAAAAAATTTCTCCCATTGTCAGTAATTATACGGTGCGGATATCTGAATTAGATGATTACGTCCTCGACGAAATTTTTGGCTGTGGCTCCATCACAACTTGTTACGGGTTTAGCCTCAATCCATTTTGTAAATTTATCCACCATCACTAGTAGGTGGATAAATCCACATTTTGCCGTGCGAAACGGCCCTATCATATCAAGCCCATAGACCACAAATGTCCATGTAATAGGTATTGTTCGCAACTGTTTAGCCGGAACGTGTGCCTGATGGGTGTACTTTTGGCAGCCTCTGCATGTTTTGACCAGTTTATGGCATCTGCCTTAGCTGTAAGCCAAAAGAATCCATGTCGATAAGCTTTTGCCACTAAGGATCTGGCCGCAGCATGGTGACCACACTCGCCTTCGCGGATTTTTCTTAAGATTTCCACTCCTTATTTCGAAGAAATACATCGCTGGAACACGCCAGAAACACTCCATTTATAGAGCTCACCATTTATTATAGTATAGGCTTTTGCTCGTCGGATAATCTGTCGGCTCAAGACTTCGTCTTCGGTAGTCTTCCGTCTATCAGGAAATCCAGATAGGGTTTTGTCTAGCTGGGAATTACTATTGGGGAGGTGACCCCGGATAGGGTAAGGACGGGGAAAGACGAAAGGAAGTTCCCCGTCCAGTTTCCGAATTACAGTCTAAATCGGCCGAATCCTGTAAAGGTCGGCCGAGGTATGCAAGAGTAGGACCCTTATGAGAAGAGCAAGGCGTTACCCGGCCGACATACTCTGTAAGTCGGCCGGGTTAGCCCGAATAATCTAAATGTAGGTGAAGGCCAAGTCAAGTTAAGCGAGACAGGGCCAAATGATATGAAGCTTGCAGGAGAAGGAGATGCCTATAGTCAAACTCTAGTCACGGGCTAGGAAGAATCTGAGCAGAGCCAAGCACAAAGGACAAGGCGCAGAGCGACAAAAGGGCAGAAGGAAGTCACGGAGGTGACAGTGCTGAAGCCCGAGGCGTGCAGGTGGGGTCCTCTAGAACCTTGCCGTCATTAGAAGGGCGACACGGAAAGGAGGCCGCCGAGTTACTATATTGGGACAAGCATATTCCTCGAATATGCTTGCCACGTCAGCCCTAGAGGAACCCAGGGCTCCCCTTTATAAGGAGAGTCTTGGACTCTGAGAAGGGCATTGACTCATTTTGGTACCGTTAGGCTGGTAAAGTTCTTCTTCTCCACTTGTATACAGCTCAAGGAGCACTTGTAGCCTAAGAGAGGAGAAATAAAGATCTTTACGTTAGTCTTCTGTGTGTAGAATCAACTACATCTTCCCTCCCCAGATCCCTCTAGCATCCATTGGCCCCATACTTTAGCCTACCCATGGCATCTGCCGTGACACCACCACGATAGTTGGCGCCCACCGTGGGGCCAGCAGCGGTGCTAGCTGGAGTCATGATCCGGACGGGAAACTTCATCCACACTGGCGAGCGCGTTGTCTCTGGCTTAGTCCGAAGATTTGATCTCTATGACTATGTCAGCGATAACGCAGCCAGCTTCAGGGGAAAAACTCCTCCGGGACATCTTCATCAACTTGGGCATGCACCAGATCTACGTCGGTGTCGACACCACCGGCGTTTATCCTCACCAAGTTGTTATTGCAGGAGAGCCTCCCCTTAGCGCCATAAGCGGTCGCGGAGTCGCCCGTCGCCAGCGTCGAGGTGATGGTCGCCGGGTGCCGCAGCTGAACCGGGCGCCGGATCAAGCAGAGATCCGACGACGGGTGTGCAGGTGGCCACCAAGCAGGCAGCTCCAAAGCCCACCGAGGTAATTCCTTCAGCGGCTAACCAAGCCGAGGTGCAGGAGACGAACCCAAAGGCACCAAGGGTAAGAGGGCCACCTCTGGAAAGACCAGAAAACATTCTTCAGGCAACTATAGATAATCTGACTACACCTGTAGCACCGATACTTGATCCGGCTAATGCTCAAGCAGAGTTAGAGGAAACCAGGCAAAAAGTACTGGTAGAGGCAAAAAAGGTGTCGACGTTGCGGGAATCCTTAAACAGGACCTTGCGAGAGTATGCTAGGGCAAATAAGCTTGATGTCGCCCCCGAGCGGGTTGACGAATTAAGATTAAGAGGGAAGAACCTCATAGATGATATCAACAAAGAGCATGATGCTCATAAGGCAGAATCAGTTGATCTAGGCTTGCTGAGGTACAGTACCCCGGCAAAGAACCTGAGGGCGGCAAATGCCGCTGCACTAGAGTTAGAAGGATTGACCGGCGAAGCCCGACAAAACAGCAAGAGAGAGTGAATGAGCTGGTGCGCATTGCGAACCAGCAGAATGAAGAAATGCTCAGGGCAGACCCAGCAAGGCCTGGTGCCTCGCGAATGGTACATTCGGCTGGTGCAGCACCTGCCTTATCTGTGGCAGCAGCATCCTCACCCGGAAACAATGCGCGGAAAGACAAAGCGGTAACTTCGGGAAAAAGAAATAAGCAAATTGTTCCATATGATCCGGCGATAGCCGGAAAAGCAAATGAAAATAGAGGCAATGGAAGCCGAGGTAACAGTGGCGAGAGAAACCCCGGCCGTGCCGAGAAAGGCAACGGAAGCCGAGGTAATGGAGATCTCGGAAGAGGAAATCACGAGAATAATATCCCGGCTGAAGGAAGGAGAGAACCGCCACCCAATCCACAACCGAGATATGAACCTCGGCAGGAAAGAGAAGTGAGACCAGCCCGCCACAATCAGGTGAAAGAAAGGTATAATGATGGTTATTCCGAGATGGAATATGCGGTTCATGGTGGAAATAACCACTATGGAATGCAGGAGAGAATTCTGTACAGATATTTGCCGTCAAGTGATGCGAGAGTAAAGCTAGACCGGCTATACCGGTCCGAGTTGTTAGAAGAGCAGAGTCCACCGGGCCCGGCATGTTTCGGACCACGGATCATGGGCGAGCCGCCAGTGCCGAACTTTCAGCTGGCAAGAGGCACGAAAACATACAACAGGAGCACCAAACCACATGATTGGTTGATTGATTATGCCACTGCTGTAAAAATAGCAAGTGGAAACTTGCGGTGGGCAGTAAGATATGTCCCGCAAATGCTGGAAGGACTGGCCAGAGTATGGCTGAATAATCTGCCTCCAGGCAGCATCAACTGTTGGTTGGATTTTGAAGAAATGTTTGTTAGCAACTTCACCAGTACTTATAAAAGGCCAAACAGGCCACAACAGCTAGCCATGTGCAAGCAAAGGCCGAATGAGACAAACAGAGAATTCTTAAATCGGTGGTGTAATCTCAGGAATTCATGCGAAGAGGTTATAGAATCGCAAGCGATAGCTTGGTTTGCTCAAGGATGCCGTTATGGCAGTGTATTGTGGCAGCGATTGCAAAGAGATATGCCAACCACTTTGGCAGAAACCATCAGGATAGCGGATTCGTATGCGTTGGGAGATCCGACACAACCGGAACTGATGTCAGCAGATCATCAGGAACATCAAGATCAATACGCAAGAGATGTGGCCGGGTCATCGAGGCGCAATGAGTTCAGAGGAAGAAGAAGGGAAGAAAGACCGGATTATAGATATGGCTCAAATCAGGTGGCAGCGGTAGTACAAGATCAGCCGAGTCACGGGAACAATCAGCGGCAAAAGAATGGTCCTCAGCAATGGACACCAAGGAATGAAGGGAAGAGGCAGTGGACACCAGAACAAAATAAGCAATGGCAGGAAAGGCCGAAGTACACGTTTGAGTCTATGTTAGATCAACCGTGTAAGTTTCATACCTCAAACCCGGCCAAGCCGACCAATCATACAACTCGGCAATGCGCCTGGATGAAAAATGCAATGGGTAACCCGGCGAGTATGCAAGCAACTTCCCACCAGGCGCATCAGCAGCATCAGCCGCAATTGACTAGAGCAAATGCACAGCAACTAATGTTACCACCTCCTCCCCCGAGGTATGATAACTCGGACCGGAGGGATGCAATGCATCAAGTGATAAATCATGGTCCAGATGGAAGGACGAACCCAGAAAATAATGGACGCAATGATTACAGGGAACATCATTAGTCATATTGCATGTTCACAACAGAACAACAGGACAAGCAAAGTGTACAGCGCCGACATATGGAAGTAAATGCCGTTATGCCGGCAGTACCAAGATATGTGCCTTGGTCAGATCAAGAAGTAACTTGGAGCATAAAGGATCACCCCAAAATAATGCCGAATCCAGGGTCGTACGCACTCGTACTAGATCCGACATTTGTCGGACCGAGCATTAATGTGAAATTTTCAAAAGTACTCATTGACAATGGGAGCAGTATCAATATCATGTACAAGGATACAATGCATAAACTCGGAATATTGCAGAATATGCTGCAATCCACGAGAACCACATTCCATGGAATAGTACCAAGGCTTTCATGCGAACCCATTGGAAAGGTTCGAGTGGATGTGTTATTCGGCACAAGAGACAACTGCAGAGCAGAAAATTTGGAGTTTGAAGTGGTGGATCTAGAGAGTTGTTATCATGCACTACTCGGGCGACCGGCATTGGCCAAATTCATGAGCAGTTGCCACATAACTTACTTGAAAATGAAGTTACCTGGACCAAAAGGGGTGATAACAGTAGCAGAAGATTACAGGAAGTCAATGGAATGTGCTTCATCCGGATCAAATCTGGCCGAGTCATTGGTAATAGCAAGAGAAAAAAGAAGGATTCAGGAGGTAGCGGCCCTCGCTCAGTCGGCACAACTGAATATGCCAGCATTGGCCAATCCGCATGGAAGTGTCTCTTTTCAGCCGACTAAAGAAACAAAAAAGTTCCAGATAGATGAGCAGTTCCCAGAGCGCACCGTCACCATTGGTGCCGGCCTAGATGCTAAATAGGAAAGCGAGCTCACCAACTTCCTCTGTGAGAATCATGATATCTTTGCATGGTCAACTCAGGATCTGTAAGGTGTGCCGAGGGAGTTGGCTGAGCACTCTCTGAATGTAAGGCCAGGAGCAAGGCCAGTGAAGCAACCTCTCTGCCTCTTCGCCGAAGACAGGAGAAAAATAATAGGGGATGAAATAGCTCGGTTCCTTGCGGCCAGGTTCATCATGGAGGTGCTGTATCCGGATTGGCTATCGAACCCGGTGCTAGTGGAAAATAAGAAGGATGATCCAAATGTATCCATTGTATGGCGAATGTGTATTGATTACACGAACCTGAACAAGGCGTGTCCAAAAGATCCTTTTCCTTTACCTAGAATAGACCAGGTCATTGATTCGACCGCTGGTTGTGAACTGTTATCATTTGTAGACGCCTATTCTGGTTTTCACCAGATACCGTTAAATCCGGCCGATCAAATAAAGAATGCGTTTATCACCCCATACGGGGCTTATTGCTATCGCACCATGCCATTCGGCCTGCGTAACGCAGGGGCAACGTACCAGAGATGTATGCAAAAATGTCTGCATGACCAGATAGAAAAAAATGTACAAGTATATGTAGATGATGTGGTTATCAAAACCAAAGAAAGAAAAACGCTACTAGATGATATTCGGCAGACTTTCGCGAACTTGAGAAGGTTCCGAATGAAGCTTAACCCGGAAAATTGCACTTTCGGTGTACCGGCGGGAAAACTACTCGGTTTTCTCGTATCTAGCCGAGGTATAGAGGCCAACCCAACAAAGATAAGAGCAGTAGAAAGGATGGAATTGCCGAGATGCCTAAATGACATACAGAAGTTCACAGGTTGCCTGGCCTCGCTTAGCCGATTTGTATGTCGGCTAGGAGAGAAAGCATTACCACTTTATCAACTGATGAAAAAATCTGATAAATTCATTTGGACACCACAAGCAGACAATGCGTTCCATGAATTGAAGAAGATGTTGGTCACAATGCCAATCCTGGCTTCTCCATTGTCAAAAGAGCCTATGTTACTTTACATAGCCGCCACAAACAGAGTAGTAAGTGCTGTGATCGTGGTGGAACGAATGGAAGATGATAAATCAGTACAAAGGCCGGTATATTACCTAAGCGAGGTACTATCAGCCTCAAAACAAACTTACCCACATTATCAGAAGATGGCATATGGGGTATACATGTCTGCAAAGAAACTTAAACATTACTTCGAAGAGCACACCATCAAAGTAATCTGTGAAGCACCCATAGCCGACATATTGAGCAACAAGGATGCAAGTGGCCGAATAGCAAAATGGGCAATTGAATTGTCACCTTATGCTCCGCAATTCGATAGGCGAGATGCAATAAAATCTCAGGCTATGGCCGACTTCTTCGTGGACTGGGCCGAGGTACAATATGAGCCACCATTACCAGATCCGAGTTATTGGATGATGCACTTCGACGGTTCCAAACTGAGAAATGGTTTGGGGGCGGGGATAGTGTTAACCTCGCCAAAAAGAGATCAGCTGAAATATGTGTTGCAAATACATTTTTCCTCATCAAACAATGTAGCCGAATATGAAGCACTCGTCCATGGATTGAAGGTGACAAAAGAGATTGGGATACGCCGAATCTTATGTTACGGAGATTCGGATCTGGTAGTACAACAAGTCTCAGACAATTGAGACACGCTAGATGCCAATATGGCCTTATATAGGTTTCATGTGCAAAAACTCAGCGGATACTTCGATGGATGTGAATTTCATCATATACCTCGGGCAGAAAATGACGCCGCAGACACATTGTCAAAACTCGGATCAACTAGACAATCAATTCCCCCAGGTATCGCCCTAGAGCACCCGAGGAAACCATCAATAACACCATCACTAGAGTCTGAATCCATCTTTATTCCGGCACAATCAAGAGAGGATAGTATGCCGATGGAAATTGACAACGAATATAACCTGGAATTTCCAAAAACGAACCCGACCGAGGCACAGATGGATATGGAAAAATCCGAGGTAGTTATGTCGGTGGAAAATATGGAAATAGATAGTGAGATTACCCCAGAAAAAATCATACCAACATGGGCGCAACCCATATTTTCTTTCCTTAAAGATGCGATTTTGCCGAATAACGAGGTATTGGCTAGACAGACAGTGAGAAGAGCTAAAACTTATACAATCATAAACAATGAGCTGTATAAAAGGAGCGTCACAAGCGTGTTGCAAAGATGTGTGAGTTCGGCGGAAGGCCAGGAGATCCTCCTAGATATACATCAAGGAGAATGCGGGCATCACGCCTCGTCTAGAGCTTTAGTGGCCAAAGCATTCAGGCATGGATTTTATTGGCCAACAGCATTGAAAGAGGCCAAAGAACTGGTGGAAAAGTGTAATGGCTGCCAGAGATATGCCAGCAAGATACATATGCCATCGTCCGAGTTAAAAACAATACCAATTACTTGGCCATTTTTTGTATGGTGCTTAGATATGGTGGGACCATTCAAGCCGGCCCCGGGTAGGATGACCCACATCCTAGTCATGGTCGACAAATTCACAAAATGGATTGAAGTAAGACCAATAAAGAAGTGTGATGGGCCCACAACAGTAAAATCCCTCAAAGATATTATCTTGAGATATGGTTACCCACACAGTGTTATTACAGACAATGGTACAAACTTTGCTGAAGGAGCCTTTGCTAGATTCTGTCAATAAAAACACATAAGACTAGATGTCGCCTCGGTGGCTCACCCAACATCTAATGGGCAAGTAGAAAGATCTAATGGACTAGTATTGTCCGGAATAAAACCACGACTCGTCGAACCACTGCAAAGGTCGGCACGGAGTTGGATTGAGGAACTACCAGCAGTACTATGGAGCCTCAGAACTACCCCAAACAGATCAACAGGGTATACACCATTTTTTCTAGTGTACGGGGCAGAAGCTGTGCTTCCAGCCGACATAGTACATGACTCGCCAAGGGTTACCCAGTATACAACCGCTGAGGCAAATGAGATAGCTCGACAAGATGATGTCAATCTGCTAGAAGAAGCCAGGGAGTTGGCACTATCAAGATCAGCTATTTATCAGCAGGACTTGCAACGATATCACAGCAAGAAAGTAAATCCAAGAGTGTTTAAAGAAGGAGATTTGGTTCTTCGGTTAGTGCTACGCACGGCCAGCATGCACAAACTATCACCCCCATGGGAAGGACCGTTCATCGTGAGCAAAGCGTTGCACAATGATGCGTATTACCTAATTGATGCTCAGTCACCAGAAAAGAACAAGGCAGACAAAGCCGGTGAAGAATCGAAAAGACCATGAAACGTAGCTTTACTTCGTCCATTTTACTCGTAGGAGTCATATATGACACGTTGTAAGTAACGCTTCAGGACGAGGTATCAACTATGTATTAATCCTCGGCACCTTGAGCAGTGGCTCGGAGACTGTCCTGTATTGTTTCTGAATTTGGGTTGTGTACTAAACCTCGACACCTTGAGCAGTGGCTCGAGGACTGTCCTGTATTGTTTCTAAATTTGGATTATGTACTAAACCTCGGCACCTTGAGCAGTGGCTCGGGTACTTTCCTATATTGTTTCTAGGTTTGGGTTATGTATTAAACCTCGGCACCTTGAGCAGTGACTCGAGGACTGTCCTATATTGCTTCTGAATTTGGGGTATGTACTAAACCTCGGCACCTTGAGCAATGACTCGGGGACTGCCATATTTAGTTTTTGAGTTCGAGTTATGTATTAAACCTCGGCACCTCGAGCAATGACTCGGGGACTTCCCAATACTATTTCGCATTTGTAGTGATGTGTTAAGTCTCGGTTTTTAAAGCAGTGATTAGGGAATTGCCCCACAATCGTCCCTTGTTACAAAAATGGATATCAAACTTCGGCACCCAGAGCTATATTATTTCGCTCTCCCCAGATATGGGCTTCGAGATCTACAACTTGGATAAAATTCAAGAGCACAATGGTTGAATTGTCAAATTTATCAAGGTGAAGCAATATTAGACGCCGAACTATCGTACGACAAAGGCAAGCACACAATCCGAACTTAAGAAATTAAAAGCCACCAAAGCAAAAATTTAAACAAACATGATTAGTTTAAACAGAATAATAAAGATCACAACCATGTGTGCCTCAGCGGCAAAAGGCAAAAAAGGTTCATACCGCACAGAAAGTCGGACAAGTGTTTGGCACACATCATACGCCCGACATACCGGGGATAAGAAACGACTTAGAATTTTTTATAAAAACCTAAGGGGCAGCGACTTGATCAGGAACTGGGCGCTCCGAGGTAGACGACACCTCGGCGGTTGCCGCCCTCCACGTAACCAGGAGGCGACTTGAGGAAGCCCGGGGCTGTTGAGAAACATCAGCTTGAGCTGTGGAATGCCCAGTACCTTTGGAGGAGGATCGCGCGTCGCCATTGCCATCCGAGCTCGAGCTAGAATCACCAGAAGTATCTGAGTCGCCCTCAGCCTCATCTTGGTTGGCTGAATTATCATCAGAGGCATCTTCAACTTCGACCTCATCCGCCGGGTTAGAAAGGAAACTCGGCCCTTCAATCCAGTTATGCACGTCCGCATACTCAACGAGCTGGAAGGCACGAGCTTGTCGGCGAGCGACGAATTCTGAATCCTCAACACAACGGGAGCCAGTGCGCAAATTTATCAGGGTATCGAGGGAAATATCCTCGTACCACGACATAACGACTGTGAGTGCCATATCAGCACCAGCTCGTTCAGCGGATTCCCTCCAAAGATTCAACTGGTTCTGGGATGCCATCAATCTTTCCACCAGTATTTTGATTTCATCAATATCAGGAGTCCCAGAAGTATTCGGCCAGAGAACATGGTAGGCCCGAATGGCTGCTTGCACCTAGTCCCTACCCATAATCTTCATCGGACCAACGGCAGCGCCAACAACAACCAAGTAATATTCCATCGAGTATTCTGGGCTCGCATCAGCAGGAACACCTCGGCGCACACGAGCATTAATCACCGCTCTAGAGCTCACGGGCTTAGCTTCTGGAAAATGGTCTGCGCAAAACAAAAGTACGTCGGTCAACAGTAAGAAAGGGAAAAAGATAACTCGGCCGTGGTCAGAGGCTTACAATGAATATAGGTCAGCATTATCTGAAGATCTTTAGCCCAGTCACCCTTGGTTTTCTCAAAGCGAGTGATCTCCTCGCTCATCGCCCGTGTCTTCAGTTCGGCAGCCTCGAGGAGCTCTTTATTTTTCTGCAATTGCAGAGCTAGCCGATTATTCTCCTCGGAGAACTCCTGGTCAACTTTTTCTAACTCAGATTTCTGAGAAAGCTTGAGGGACTCCACCTCGGCGCGCAAGCGAGTTATCTCGTCATCTTTATCTTTCAGCTGCACCGAGTGAGTGGCGGCTTGTTCTAAAAAATGCAGCATCATATCAGGCATGGGTATGCATTCTTGGTGTGACGCTGCAAAAGTCTGTAACTCGGCTATACCGAAGCCAAAAGGGTTAAAAGAAACCCGGCGCACATTTCAAATAGATATCTGTAAAAGAAAAAAGAGTAACTAACCTTCCAGGGCCTTGACTTTTTTCTCAAGATGAATATTAAGATTGTTGATATTACCTATTCACCAGCAAAATGAGCTAACACCTCACGTCCAAAACAATAATAACTTTAGGTATAATGCGAAAGTTTGTTAACTTACCAGCTTTCTTCACATGGGAATGACCTTCTCATACTTATCTTGCAATTTGTTATGTGCGAAGAGTAGCCTTTGGAATTCGGCGGTCCGCCGGTCATGCGCAACCTAAGCAACAAAACAAATAGCAATAAGATATTCGAGCCTAAGACAGATCCGAATCAAGCAAAGCTCAACTCGGATCTAGGTGGCTGGATATTCGAAGCTAAAACAGATCCGAGTCAAGAAAAACTTAACTCGGATCTAGGTGGCTGGATATTCGAACCTAAGACAGATCCGGGTCAAGCAAAATTTAACTCGGATCTAGGTGGCTGGATATTCGAACCTAAGACAGATCCGAGTCAAGCAAAACTTAACTCGGATCTAGGTGTCTGGATAGTCGAACCTAAGACAGATCCGAGTCAAGCAAAACTTAACTCGGATCTAGGTGGCTGGATATTCGAACCTAAGATAGATCCGAATCAAGCAAAGCTTAACTCGGATCTAGGTGGCTGGATATTCGAAGCTTAGACATATCCAAATCAAGCAAAGCTTAATTCAGATCTAGGTGGATGGATATTCGAACACTAACGCAAAACTGAACCAGGTAAAGCCTAATAAAACTTCCAAACGAATAACAAATTATTCGGTTGCAAGTTTCGGGGACTAGAGTATATATAATATCATTCGAATGACTAATCAAACATCCATAAAAACAATTACCTCATTCATCTTGTCGCTATCAAGAACGATCTTGGCAGCCAAATGTAAGCGACTGCTGATGTCGGAGAGTTGAAATGGCCGGCTGCTTGGATTGCCCTCGAGCTGATCAGCAGCGTTCCAATTGTTGGCATACTCGACCAATGAGCCGAGGCTATTCCCACTCTCCGTACGAGTCAGGACTTTACCTCGGACGTGTTGTGTAGCCACCGCCGCCGCGGGACTCTTGTGAAGAGCGAGCTGCGTATCAGCAGCCGGGGTAACAATTGTCTTGGCAGAAGAAACCCCCTTGCGCAGCGCATCAACAATTGTAGGCTGAGAAGAGCTGGCAAGCCCTTTCTAGGATGAGGGAGGTTTGGTGACGACGACTTTTTTTGCCTTAGAAGAGGCGTTGGCAGGAGCCGTTACCTCGGCACTCGGAACGACATTTTTGGGGGCTGGAGGGATTACGATTTCTAAGGGCGCCGAGATATTGATACCCTCGGCTGGAGTCGGAGTCGCAGTAAAGGCTGTGGGGGTCGAAGGGATCTCGGGGGAAACTTCGGGATTCACGGAGGAGGCAGCAGGCTCGGTAGAAATATATATTGGCCGAGTTATATCGGCATCAGCAGGAAAGACCTCAGGCGCATCCTGGCGAGATGACGTTTGATTCGGAGAAGGAGGAGAGTTGATGCGAGCAGGACTAGGAGCTCTAGTATCTTCAGGAGGCGGAGGAGAAGGCGGCCGAGTCGTCTGACTCGTCATGCTAGGACCACTAGGCTTAACAGAAAGAGGAGCCCTGCAAAGGCAAAAAAGATCAGGTCAAAAGGCAGAAAGAGAGAAACAAGAAATACAAATAAAAAGCAACTCACCCAGTAACCTCGGGCATAGTTTTACGCTTCGGAGGGTGCTGGGCTGACTTCTTCATTCTTTTCTTGGGAGCTGTTTCCGAGGTACCATCTGGAGCGCTACGTTTCCCCGAGGTAACAGGAGGTCGGGAGGCGAGAGGCTCGGCGTTGTGAACCTGACCGGTCGGATTAGCTGAGAAAGTAGAGGCCAGAAATGCATAAGAAATTGGCATGGCGGCAACTACCTCAAGAACTTGGACTCATCCCAATCACCTTCCTCCTCGTGGGCCTGGGTCTTGCCACGAACACGAGCCGGAGCAAGGTCCGACTTGGGAACGAACTCCTCCGAGTCCGGCTCCCCGCTGTTCGGAATGTTCCGATCCGCGGGCCACGGGAGAGACAAAACCTCGGCATCCTCAGTCTTCTGCTCCTCAAACCTCTGCAGGAAAAGAAAGAAAGAAATTAACAAGAGAAATCACATATGCGATTAAATGGCAAAACACGACAGCGAGAACTTACTCTGGGAGGGGGATGCTCGCGAGTGAACGGATTCAATCCCCAGGCCCAGTGCTCTGGCATCTCCGTCTTAAAGATAGCCCGGACGCGCTTGAAGATAAGATAATTATCGAGATCCACCGTGGAGACTTGATTGGGATCAAGGGGACCGCTCATATAGCAGAGCTTATGCGTGCGTTTCTGGAATGGGCAGATCCGGCTGCTGACGAAGGTGGTCATCAGATCCTCGCCGCGTAGCCCAGAGCGAATCAGTTCCTTTAGCCGAATCTCGAAGGCCTCGGCCAGAGCATGACTTTTCTTCGGATTATAAGTCCAATTCTTCTTGGAGGGGGGGCCAATGGAAAAAGCAGGAAGCCGAATCCTGTCTTCCTTCCCAGAATTCTTGACATAAAAGAACGATTTATGCCATTTCTTACATGACTCTAGACCAGCAACGCGAGGAAACTCGGATTTCCTCCGAGGTGTGATTGACGCGGCTCCACACTGGGTGAGCAATTTCTCGGACGGTTGAAGGGATTTGTCTGCGACGACATTGGATCGGATCTGAAAGAACTTCGACCAAACGTGCACAGATGGCCATAGGCCGAAGTACCCTTCCGAGGCAGAGATAAAGGCGGAAAGAGAAGCAATGGCATTAGCCGGAAGATGATGCGGCTGCAGGCCGAAGTAATCAAGGAACTCACAAGCGAAATCGCTAAGGGGGAGACCAAACCCGCGAGCAAAGTGGGACATGAAGACGACGTACTCGCCCTCGTTGAGAACTGGAGAAGATTCACTGTCGGGTAAGCGACAGGCTACCTCGGCAGGAATCCGGCGAGTTCGGATTAACCACTCAATCTCTCGGCGGGTGACGGAAGAGCCCTGCTAGGAGCCCCGCTCGGTCCTAGACGCTGCATCGTCATCCTCAATAATCGCACCGCTAACGGAGCTCGACATAGGGTCGCCGGAGGAATCTACGGAAGATGAACTAGCGGCGGAGCGAAGCCTAGAACTGCAAGGCCCCGTCGTGATCCTACGCGAAAACGGGGGCGAAGCGGAGAAGGAACCGCCGCGGGAAATCTAAGGAGAAGCAGATGCGTCTAGAGGATAAACTAGGTAATGAGACCGGATAAACTCACCGGCAACGGCTCCGGAGCAAGTATGCGGGGACGGGGTCGACGGAGCAAAGCGATGGGAGCCTCACCGTCGAAGATTCCGATGGGCGCACGGCGGCGGGAGCACGAACGGGCATGAAAGCGAGAGGAGGAAGAAGGGCAACGGTAAGCTGAGGAGGAAAGTAAATCTCCCAGCCCCACGCCCCTCTTTATAACCACGCGGCCTGAGTGGTAGTGGGATCGTGCGTGCGGATGTTAACTGTGCATATTGTGTGTGCGGCACAACCGCACGCCGCTGAGTGGAACCACACCAACGACCACACGATGCAAGAAAGGATCACGATCCCTGACGAAAACTGTGTGGGAGGCATTGCAAAGAGCGACGGTAGCGCAGTAATTCGTAACTGTCGGTGCACCGTAGAGGAACAAAAACTATAGAAACAATGATGAGCGTGACACATAGGACGAGGCGTACACGAGAAGATGCGCAGATACCTCGGACGAGGGAAAAATAACTCGGAAACAAGGAGAAACGAATATTGTGAAACTGATATGGCCCGACCGAGGTTATAGGCAGGACCATACCAGCTTCGGGGACTAATGTTGGGGAGGTGACCCCGGATAGGGTAAGGACGGGAAGAGCGAAGGAAGTTCCCGTCCGGTTTCGAAGTTCTGATCATCGGCGAATCACGTAAAGGTCGGCCGAGGTATGCAAGAGCAGACCCTTATGAGAAGAAAGGCGTTACGGCCCGACATCGTGTAAGTCGGCCGGGTCAGCCCAAATAATCTAAATGCAGGTGAAGGCCAAGCTGAGTTAAGCGAGACAGGGCCAAATGATATGAAGCTTGCAGGAGAAGGAGATGCCTATAGTCAAACTCTAGTCACGGGATAGGAAGAATCTGAGCAGAGCCAAGCACAAAGGACAAGGCGCAGAGCGACAGAAGGGCAGAAGGAAGTCACGGAGGTGACAGTGCTGAAGCCCGAGGCGTGCAGGTGGGGTCCTCTAGAACCTTGCCGTCATTAGAAGGGCGACACGGAAAGGAGGCCGCCGAGTTACTATATTGGGACAAGCATATTCCTCGAATATGCTTGCCACGTCAGCCCTAGAGGAACCCAGGGCTCCCCTTTATAAGGAGAGGCTTGGACTCTAAGAAGGGCATCGACTCATTTTGGTACCGTTAGGCTGGTAAAGTTCTTCTTCTCCACTTGTATACAGCTCAAGGAGAACTTGTAGCCTAAGAGAGGAGAAATAAAGATCTTTACGTTAGTCTTCTATGTGTAGAATCAACTACATCTTCCCTCCCCAGATCCCTCTAGCATCCATTGGCCCCATAATTTAGCCTACCCATGGCATCTGCCATGCCACTACCACGACAATTATAGCCAGAACTGCTATTAAAGGCGAGTCGGATTTCGTCGGATAGTCCTCGTCAACTCCGACTATGGAAGGGGCCCTTAAATGCTCTAAGAAAGCGCCATCCGGTACTTGTTTCCGCGCAGAGCCTATCCTTGATAGGGCATCTGCTTCCTCATTTTCTGCTCGAGGGATGTGTTGAACCTCAAAACCATAGAACGATTTAGATAGTTAATCCACAACAGCTTTGTATGCTGCCATGTGCTTGTTTGCGTTGCAGATATCAGATACTTGCTAAGAAACTAAATCCGAGTCTCTGTAACACATGAGTCTTGTTATGCCAATATTTTTGGCCATGCGTATTCCATGTAGCAATGCTTCATACTCGGCAATATTGTTGGTTGCTGTGAAGTGTATTTGCAACACATAGAACAACTTATCTCCTTGGGGTGATTTGAGCACCACGCTAGTCCCCGAGCCTCCTCGTGCTTTTGATCCGTCAAAGTGAAGGGTCCAAAATTCTGAGTCTGGAGGACTTGTGTTTTCTGCCGTCTCTGTCCAATCAACAACAAAGTCGGCAAGTATTTGGGACTTGATTGCTGTGTGTGGTTTGTACTCAATGTCGAAAGCTGCAAGGTCTATTCCCCACTTTGCGACGAGGCCTGTGGTGCCGCGGTTATTGATTATATCTCGCAGGGGAGCGGTGTTCACCACTGTGATCTTGTGCTCTTAAAAATAGTGGCGTAGCTTTCCGGATGCAAAGAACACTCCATAGGCTAGCTTTTGATGATGTGGGTACCGTTGTTTTGATTTTTTTAGGACCTCACTCAGGTAATAAGTTGTCCATTGCACCTTATGCTCGTGGCCTTCTTCCTCGCGCTCGACTACTGTTACTACACTTATGAACTTGTTGGTCACTGCAATGTAGAGTAAAATAGGTTCCCGAGGTTCTGGCGCTGCGAGAACTGGTGGGTTTGAAAGTAGGTATTTCAAACTTTGCAGGGCAGTTTCGGCTTCCTGGGTCTAGACAAATTTGTCGGTTTTCTTCAAGAGTTTGTACAAAGGTGTGGCTCTTTCGCCAAGCCGGCTGACGAACCGACCTACTGCCGCAATGCAACCAGTGAGACGTTGCACGTCCTTCAGGCGAGTTGGCCTGGTAATATTTAGTATAGCCTTGATTTGTCCCGGTTCACCTCTATGCCTCGCTCAGAGATGATGAAACCTAACAATTTTCCGGCTGAGATTCCAAAGAAACACTTCTTCGGATTTAGCATCATATTGAATTTTCGTAGACTAGCAAATATTTCATCCAAGTCGGAAATTAAAGTTTCCTTCTTTTTGGACATAACTGCTATGTCGTCTATGTATACGTGGACGTTGCGTCCGATTTGGTCATTGAGACAATGTTGCATAGTACATTGATATGTTACTCATGTGTTCTTTAAGCCAAAAGGCATAGTTTTGTAGTCGAAGGTTCCAAAAGGAGTGATGAAATACGTATTAATTTGATCCAACTTTTTCATCGGTATTTGGTGATATTTGGAATATGCGTCGAGAAAACAGAGTAGTTCTGACCCTGCCGTTGAGTCAATAACTTGATCGATTCTTGGTAAAGGGAACGGATCTTTTGGAAATGCTTTGTTCAAAGAGGTATAATCAACACATCCTTAAATCAATGGTGTCCTTTTTAGGGACGAGTACAGGATTTGCCATCCAATCTGTATGGATGACCTCTGTTATAAAATCCGCTAATTCTAGTCGGGCTAATTCCTTGGCTATTGCTTTGCGCTTTTCATCACCAAACCGTCGTAAGGACTATATGACGGTTTTAGCATCAGGGTACACATTAAGAGAGTGCTCGGAAATTTTCCTAGGTACTCCGGTCATGTCAGAAGGCTGCCATGCAAAGATATCACTATTATCTTTTAGAAACTCGACGAGCGCGCTTTCCTATGAGTGACCTAATCCTACCCCTATGTTCGTTGTCTTGGAGGGATTATCTTCCTTCAGCAATGTTTTCTTTGTCTCTTCCGACGCCTTGAACTGCAAACTTGGCTTCAGCACCTCGTTCTTTGTAGCGGGCATCTCAGACGGAATGATGGTATTCCTGATCTCCTAGTACTCCTGGGCGTGCAACACGGCTTCGGCGAAGGCAGCAGATCCTTCATCGCACTCTCGTGCCTTCCTCGGATTTCCCCATACGGTGATTACGCCCTTTGGACCTGAAAGTTTAATCATGTTGTAGATGTAACAGGGACGAGCCATGAACGCCTTGTAAGCCGGACGTCCGAAGATGGCGTGGTAAGCACATTTGAACGATACCACCTCAAAAGAGAGTGGCTCGGTCCGGTAATTTTCTTGGGTTCCGAATGTCACGTCCAAAGTAATCTCACCCAGAGAATCCGCCTGTCTCCCTGGTACAATGCCCATGGAAAGATACACTGCTGTAACTGAACTGGCTCTCGTGTAGCTTCATGTGATGGAGCGTCTCGATGTAGAGGATGTTAATGTTGCTTCCACCGTCCATGAGCATTTTAGAAAACTCATAGCCATAAACAAGAGGATTGATGACCAGAGGGTACTTTCCCCAATGATGTGTTTTCCTCGGGTGATCTGAGCGATCAAAGGTGATGGTTAAATCCGACCTGTCCAGAAACTTTGGCATTGAGCTCACGGAGAACCGCCTTCTTTTCTTTGGCAGGTTGAGATCCAAGGAAGCAGACGTATGCGTTTTTCTTAGTCAGAAAAGTCTTATTGCCATCTGACTTGGGCTCTTTGGTGGTATCCGCCTCTTCCATGTCGGAATCTTCCTTGGGCTCCTTTCCCTTTTCAGAATTTGTATATCCTTTTCGTCGCTTGGCTCTGTAGCCAGCGGATTCGTCTTTCTTAATGTCGTCATTGAAACGACACTCGACATTTGTGTGGGTAGATCCTCCGTTACTATCCAGGTGATGGACACAGGGATCATTGGCAATGTCAGCCCAGGTATAAGTTCTTCCGGGTTGCTGCTCCTCTGCCCTGGATTCGGGAAGTTCCACGGCCTCTACCCCGGCTGCCTCCGCGCCCTCCTCGTCCTCCAGATCTGAATGTTGCGTTGACAACTACATTGTCCGGAGCTGGTTTATCTTCTGAGGTGTTCTTGCACTTTTGAGCTTGTTGTTTTGGCTATTTGGTCGCATTGGGATTGGCCAGAATGTTTAGCAGCCCTTCTAAATCATCATCAGCGTCAACGTATTTGCTTGCCGTCTCTGTCATCTCTCCCAAATCTATGTCACGCAAAAGTCCGACTGGGAGTCCAACAATGAAAGCTTCTATCACAGTTTGTTCGTTTACTCCTTCGCAGGAGTTCTTCGTGTCAATCTAGCGTTCGAGGTAATCCCGGAAGGTTTCTTCGGGTCTTTGTGTGCAACGCTGCAAGTCTCCGACTGTGCAGGGCCTCCTGTATGTTCCCTCGAAGTTTGAAAAGAACGCACTTTGCATATCATACCAGTTGTGAATTGAATTCTCTCGAAGTTCATTGAGCCATGATCGAGCCGTCTTCCTCAACATAAGTGGGAGATATCGGACCGCGACCAGGCTATTTCCTCCTTTGGTGATGCAGTAGGACTGGAAGAAGTCCTGGAGCCAAGTATCTGGCCGAGCTGCGCCGTATGTGTTTGGAAATACCAGAGTCAACCGGAAATTTGGTCTGACGTATGCGTGGTCCAAAGAACTTGGGTCCCACATGCACGTCTTCCTCCTCGTACCGCCACGCTTCTATGTTTAATTCAATGCGATGGCGAGCGTCGTTTGGCGAGAGAGATCCGCGCCTTAGAGGCTCACGGCTTCTGCGTGGCGGAGTCGGATTTATGCTTCTCCTTTCACCATTGCTGCCTCTGCCCCTGCGGCTTCCATGGCTACGTGGGATCCTTCATGGTCGCTGCCAGGAGGCGATGGTGGCCTTGGTGGATTATTTCCAGCTGGGTTATGCGGTGGTGGCGGTGGAGCCTCATTATGCTGACTTCGATGCCTGTTTCTTCTGGCACCGTCCCTAGTTGATTTAGGACGATCCGGATCATCTCTTCGTCCGGCATTGCTAGCCGGACGGCTCGGTGGTGGCATCCTTAGCCGATCTTGCTCCTCTCGCTGGCGGCGTGTTTCCGGGTCTTCTCTATAGCGGTTGTTTTGCCGATGAGGGACCATTGCCCTGATGGCATCTTGAGACGTAGCCGGAATAACTCTTGCCCAGTCACGCGCCGGCCGGCGAGAGTGGATGTTTGACCCGGTTCATGAATTCTCTTCTTCTCCACGGGGACGATAGCGTTGATTTTTATTCCTGCAAAGCCTTACATTAGCGCTTTGGTCAGCGCCAGTGTGGCAAAACTCGGACTTTGAGGCCATTGTCAACACCCGGATTTTTCAATCCTAGATGCCTGTTATGCCATACATCGTAATCCCAGGATTACCTTTTTTTGAGACATAACAGAATTGGATACCATAGTACTTCATCCATTACAACGATACATAAGTTCTTACACAAATAGGGATCTCATGGTCCAGTCCTTAATACAACATCAAGCAGCGGAATACGTAATAATAACGGTAGCGCAGGCGAGGCTCCATCTTCGGGGTCACAGGCAATGCTGACGATGGGAGATGATCCTAGTTGTCGTAACCTTCCTGGGGTCCATCCTCCAGGTACTACTCTTCATAGTCTGTCCAGTTCCTGCTGACGATCATACATCATGAAGCTAAGGTGGTCCAATTGAGTCTTCATCTCGGGGTGGTATGGGGCTTCCAGTGGTTGACCATTTGCATCACGTCTTGGGCAAAACTCAAAGCAAGTACCCTTGATCTGATTGATGCTCTGCCCACACAGACGGGAAAGAGCTTCCTGCATTGCTCTGGCAAGTCCATCGAGCCAGTTGTTTTCCCTCAAGGTAAACTGAATTCCCTCCGCAGTGGGAGGTTCAATCTTTCCTCGGATACTTGCAACAATTAGCCACTGAAGATCTTCTCCCCCTTGATCATTGACCTGAGCTCTGAAGAACTCGGGATGCGGGCGCTCCAGAAGTTCCGAAAGCTGATCCAGATCCCTCTCAAAGATAAGGTCTCCTCCATTACCGAGTTGGTAAAACTTGTTGTACTTCACGTCCATCTATAAAAATAGAGGATGAGTAGATTAGCAAAGTGATCAAATGTGTCAAAGTTTTATATATTTTGCAAGAGTTTTTGAGGAACATGAAGTTTTATTAAAGAATTAATGAGGTAAGAATGAGAATAAGTTTTTGTAAATAGTTTTGTTCTTGAGTTTTGAAACTAGTTTTTGGTTCAGCGTCCAATCTAACTAGGGTCTCCTATGGTTAGGATGGCTCTGATACCAACTTGTCAACACCCGAATTTTTCAATCCTAGATGCCTGTTATGCCATACATCGCAATCCCAGGATTACCATTTTTGCGAGACATAACAGAATTGGATACCATAGTACTTCATCCATTACAACGATACATAAGTTCTTACACAAATAGTAATATCATGATCCAGTCCTTAATACAACATCAAGCAGCGGAATACGTAATAATAACGGTAGCGCAGGCGAGGCTCCATCTTCGGGGTCACAGGCAATGCTGACGATGGGAGATTATCCTAGTTGTCGTAACCTTCCTGGGGTCCATCCTCCAGGTACTCCTCTTCATAGTCTGGCCATGGGAATAGCCAGGGACAAAGCCATGAGTACTCTTTAAGTACTCTCAAACTAATACTAACAAGTAAAGGGGGTTTTTGGATAATAGGACACTAGGCTCTAGGGTTGTTTTGCAAAAGCCAGATTTATCTCTACTACGTTCCAAAGCTAGTCACAATTTTATAACTCCTAAATGGGATCTTGTAATTCCGGTCACAACTCCGTTGTGGTCAAGTCAAAGTCTCAAGTTGTTTCACAAGTCATTTTGAAAAGTCTGACGGGGGAACAGTATGGCCACTCCAACTGTCCATAACCGCGGACGCGGCTATTCGAATAGTTTGACACTCTGCAGAGATTGTACACTTTCACCACAACATTCGATACATCCGTCAGGAACAAATCCTGAATTCACCATACTCAGTATGCGGATAATCAATCCTAACCTTTCAATTACACTCCCTAGTATAAGCACCTCTCCTGTGAGTTTGGCCTCCCAACCATGACCACTGTCATCTTGGGTACTGCACAGGTGGACAATCTTCACAAGGTAGCCTCAGCTCAGACCTTGGCCATGAGGGAACTAATACTAAGATATATAAGTTTCCAGTCAAGCCCTACCCAATATTCGGGTATTGTGGTTGTACGATAAAATTGGAATGGTATCGCATCTAGACAACCATCAGTTTTATAAAGGGCTAAGGCTCATGCCTCAACATTTTTATCACCAGAATCATCAAGTGTTTGGAAACACATGTCCAAAACATTTCAATAGAATGATCCATCATTCCAAGGTTTTCATAACCATTTTTCCACCAAGTATTCCCATCTAAAGTTGATCAAGTTTTATGCTTAGCACTAGCATCTACAGGTGGGGTAGTACTAATGAGGGGTGGTAACTAGTGGAATTTCAACTAAGTCCAACCTTATATCCTAGGCTGATATCAAGGTTCCTAGCTTAGGCCAAATTTTATGCTCTTTATGCAACCTTCAGCACAACTGCCTAGTATCTACCAAACTCTTAGGTGGACTCCAAGTAAGCTTTGATAAAGAAATAAGGTAAGAAGCTTGCCATAAAACTAGGATTGGTTGAGCAAGTGGGTATGGTCACATACGCTTAAGGCATATAGTAATCATATCACAAGCATGGGTTTGTGGCAACAAATAGGGTATCTTGCAAGTGTTAGCTTGCACATTCACTAGTAGTATTAGGCTTGCAATCAATGTCAATATAGGCTTGCATAGGTATAGTATCTTGCAAGTGTTAGCTTGCCTTGTGCAGAGCAGTGGTTGAAGTTCTCCTCGGCTTCATCTTCGTAGTATCCTCCTTCCTCCTCGTATCCTTGGTCAGTACTAGCGTCTACGAATAAATACGAGGTACACAATCACCAAACAATACTTAACTACTTGCAATCATCACACACAAGGGTCCTATAGATGATCTAGTACCATCTCTAACATTACAAGGTTAAAGATTGGTTTAAGTCCTTTTATTTTTAGAAAAGTAATTTCTACTCATTGAATAACTACTTAAGATTTAATATTCTCCAAACTAAACATGGGATCATGTTGACACATGTCATCACCACATATTGTAGTCCATGGGAATGTGTTTTAAAGTGGTGTCACAATTTAATAAGGTTTTGCCCTTTTATTTTAATTAATTAGAGTGACTAGAAATGCTTATGAAGCATTCTTTTACTCCTTGAACATTATTTCTGCAAGTAACCTATATACATTTTTATATATTCTGAAAGGTATGGTTGAATGTGATTTTTGAGAGTTGGAATCAACTCCAAAGCTTTTATGGTTTAAATTTGAAAAATGTTTGAATGCAGAAAAGCTTCTGCCTTGTTATTTTTGCTATGGGTGATCTACAGATCCAAATGACTTGAATCCAACGGTCTTGGATTAAGCATTCACAGACCTTTCCAACAAAATTGGTTTCATCTCATTTGGTGCATTGAATCGATCTGGGTTGATTTTTGAAGTTGGGTACAGAAGTGTGTTTGAAATTAAAAAGAAAAGGTTTAGTTTGAATTGCTGGGCTGCGCGGGAAATTCCAACGGGCCGGCCTGCTAAGCGATGCTCCAGCTGCTTAAGTGGGTGTCCCCACTCGTCGGTGACACGGGCTGAGCGGTATGGAACAACGTGGTTCGTTCGATCTAGTTCTAATCCAACGGTGAGGGTCATCATCGATGCGAGACACTCGGCGAACGAAACCTAGCGCGATGAGGGGTGCTGGGGCTCACCGGGTAATGGCGAGGTTGGCAAGGCGGGCGAGCAGCGAAGTCGGCGATGGCGAACCTCCACATCGGTGGCTTCTCTGGGCGGCTCAATCGCTGGCTCCTTTCTTCTCCGGCGTGGGGCTCCAGTGAAATTCCCAGGTGGTGCTCGGCTTGCTCTAAGAATGGTGTGTACGATCGGTGAGGAGAGGAGTGAGATTGTGAAGAAATCATGCGGGGTGGCCTCTAGTTATAGTCGGCGAGGGGACCGGGCGCAGGTGAGCTCGTCGGGCGGCGCTGGGCAGCTAATGGCATGGGCAAGGGTAGGGGCGGTCTGTGTCTCTGGCGATGCTCAACGACATGGTCGCGAGGCATGGGCGGTGTGGTTTGGTCTGGGCAGGCGGTGCTCTGCTGGCGGCGGCGTCTTCGGCGGCGGTGGCTGTATGGCGCGGGGTGGCAAACAGGGATGTCTGGCGGTCTCCTGGGTCGGTGGTGATCGTGTGGGCGCGCGGTGAGGGCGGCACGCGATGCGTGGTGATGGTCGAGGTGGCGCTCGCGCACGCTCGGCATGGTCTGGCGTGTCTTGGCGCGTGGTCGAGGGCTTGGCAACGCCTTGGGACAGGCGATGGACGGTGGGCTGCCTCCCAGACATTCTGGCTAGGCTTGCTGCTGCTCCTAGCTTGCTGTCCACATTGGGGTGACAAGGTTGGCTTCGGCTGTTCACCATTAATGGCAATGGCAAGCTCACAGGGGTGCTAGTGCCTGGCTAAACTTCCTAGATGATCTACTGGATTGTGTGAGAGCTAACTAGGGAACAAGTTAGGCTCAAAACACTGCACACTATAGTGTTTGTGGTTTTGTTTGATTTGTGTCTGCAACCTGTTTGATGAAATGGCCGCATGAAATCAAGTTTTGAATTTTGAAAAGATTTTTGGTGGGTTTGCTAGATTGGTTCTGGTGAGTCTGCAGATGCTTGGGTTTTGAAAGTTGAGCTTGTTTGAGTGGGTTTTGAAAAAGTGGGATCTTCCCATATGAAGAAGATTCAATTTTGAGTTGTCATTTAAACTATGCATTTGAAAGTTTCTGGATGATCACAAAGTGGGCCTTGATACTTTGTTATGAGTACATTCAAGGGGTGCAAAGATCCAGAAAAGTTTCGGTTAGGTTTTAAAAGTTTGAGACAGCCAAAGTAGGCATGTGAGTTAAATTGGTCAAAATGACCATTCACTTAATATATTTGTTTTGACTTATTTTTCTTTAGGAAAAGTGTGGGGAATGTTTTAGATGATGTTCTTTTCACCTAAGAAACATTTTACAAGCAATGGATCACACAAACAAGGTGGTTTTTAAAGAAATTCAAAATCCATGCATACACATATACATGCATTCATGAATTGGTTTAGAAAAGTTTTTGTTAACCCTAAACTTTAGGATTAGTGTTTTGATGATCTAAGTTTGATATTTTTGGGATGTTACAAACCTTCCCCCCTTAAACAAAATCTCGTCCCGAGATTTGAAAAAGGACGAAAAGATTACCTAGGATTTGAAGAGATCTGGAAACTCCGTCCTGATGTGATCTTCGCGTTCCCAGGTAGCTTCCTCTTCTGTGTGGTTGCTCCACTGAATCTTGAGAAACTTGATGCTTTGGGTCCTGGTAGTTTGAAAGGCTTCCTCCAATATACGGATGGGTACTTCGGGATAGGTCAGGTCATCATTTATCCCTATGGTCCTATGATCGATATTCTTGAACACTTCGGTCTTCTCGGGGACTTCGAGACATTTGCGAAGTAACGATATATGGAACACATTGTGCATAGCTGACATCTCTTCTGGTAGCTCGAGTTGATATGATACTTCTCCTCGACGGTTCAAAATTTTGAAAGGTCCGATATATCTGGGGGCTAACTTTCCTTTGAGTTGGAAACGCTGCATTCCCTTCAATGGCGACACTTTCAGGTAAACAAAATCTCCAATGTTGAAGGAGAGGTCTCGACGTCTTTTGTCGGCGTAACTCTTTTGTCGGGATTGGGCTGTCTTGAGGTGCTCTCGAATCTTGTGAACCTTCTCTTCTACTTCTCGTAGGATGTCGGGTCCGAAAATTTGACTCTCTCCTACTTCCGACCAGTTCAAAGGGGTGTGGCACTTTCTTCCGTACATGAATTCAAATGGGGCCATTTGCAAACTGGCTTGGTAACTATTGTTATAGGAAAATTCTGCAAACGGCAGACAGTCTTCCCACTTGGATCCATATTCTAGCACACATGCTCTAAGCATATCTTCGAGTATTTGGTTTACTCGCTCCGTTTGTCCATCGGTCTGAGGGTGATACGCGGTACTGAAATCTAGGCGGGTTCCTAAACCTTCTTGGACCTTCTTCCAGAATCTCGAGGTAAACTGAGTTCCTCGATCCGATACGATATTCTTGGGGACTCCGTGCAAACTAACGATCCTAGCGATGTACAACTCTGCTAGCTTCGAACTCTGATAGGTAGTTTTGACGGGCAAGAAATGGGCGACTTTGGACAATCTGTCCACTATGACCCAGATAGAGTCATTTCCCCTACTAGAAGTAGGTAGTCCAGTGACAAAGTCCATTCCTACAGAATCCCATTTCCATTCCGGAATTTGCAAAGGTTTCAACAATCCAGCGGGTCTTTGATGTCCTGCCTTGACTCGCTGACATATATCACACTTGGCGATATAGCTTCCGATTTCTCTCTTCATCTTATGCCACCAAAATTGCTCTTTCAAATCTTGATACATCTTAGTTCCTCCAGGATGGATAGAATAAAGAGTATCATGAGCCTCCTTCAAGATAACTTCTTTTAACTCAGAATCTGCTAGTACACAAAGGCGTCCTTTGTACCACAAAACTCCTTCTTCGTCCTCGGTGAATCCGGTACTTTACTGCATCACGATGTTTGATTCCATCGATACTAGCATTTCCTTCTGCGCCTCTTTAATCTGGATCAAAGTGGGCTGAAGTTCTATGCTAGCCAAAAATCCTTCACTTACTAATTCTATTTGAAAATCTTCCATCTCTTTGTGCAAACTTGGTTGCTCCTTCAAAATCATGGAGTTCAAGCGGCACGGCAATCTGCTAAGGGCATCGGCTACTACGTTGGCTTTTCCAGGGTGATAGTGAATGTCCAGGTCGTAATCCTTGATTAGCTCAATCCATCTTCTCTGCCTCATATTCAGCTCCTTCTGAGTGAATATATACTTTAGGCTCTTGTGATCTAAATAAATCTCACAACGGTTTCCCATAAGGTAATGTCTCCAGGTCTTTAGGGCTAGAACTACGGCTACGAGTTCGAGGTCATGGGTTGGGTAATTTTGTTCATGTTGCTTCAATTGTCGCGATAGATAGGATATAACTTTGCCTTCTTGCATTAGCACACATCCGAGACCAATCTTGGATGCGTCACAATACACATCGAAGGGCTTCGTGATATCCGACATGATCAAGATTGGGGCTGAAATCAATCTCCTTTTGAGTTCTTGAAAACTCGCTTCACACTTGTCTGTCCATTCAAACTTCTTGTCCTTCTTCAGCAATTGGGTCATGGGTCGGGCGATACTAGAGAATCCTTCTACGAATTTGCGGTAATATCCCGCCAATCCGAGAAAAGCACGAACTTGGGTTTGAGTGGTTGGGGCTTGCCAATATTCCACATCTTTCACCTTGGCAGGGTCAACGGCAATTCCTCCGGCTGATACAATGTGACCGAGGAATCCTACTTCCTGTAACCAGAATTCACATTTGCTAAATTTTGCATACAACTGATGCTCTCTAAGGGTTCCAAGAATGGTCCTTAGGTGTAGCTCATGTTCTTCTTCCGATTTGGAATAAATCAGAATGTCATCGCTGAAAACAACGACAAACTTATCCAGGAAGTCCATAAAAATCTTATTCATGAGGTTCATGAAATAAGCGGGGGCATTGGTTAATCCAAAAGACATGTTGTATACTCATACAATCCATATCCGGTGGTAAAGGCGGTCTTTGGAATATCCTCTCGCAATTTTGAGTTGATTATAGCGGTTCTAAGATCAATCTTAGAAAACACGGCACCGTCAACCGATCAAACAAATCTTCTATCTTGGGCAAGGGGTACTTGTTTTGATGGTGACATCATTCAACTTTCGATAATCCGTACACAAACGGTTACCTCCATCCTTCTTGTCCACAAACAAGACAGTGACCTCCATGGGGACGCACTTGGTTGAATCAATCCGATTTCTAACATGGAATCCAATGCTTCTTGATTCTTCTAGTTCGACGGGTTCATACTATAGGGTCTCTAGGCTATAGGTCCTGTCCGGGATTAGTTCGATGATAAACTCGATATCCCGATCCGGGGCATACGGCAAAACATCCGAAATACATCGGGTATTCATGCTATCATCGAACTTGGTCAATGGTAGGTTGGGCTAGACTCTTGTTACACTTGAATTGGCGAGGTAAGGTTTCAGATATATGCTCGATCGATATTCAAGTGATCTTGGTCATGGTAATGGCTTTCTTGGCACAATCATTCCTTTATGTTTGGACATCCAATACATTCCTAGTACTACTTCCAAACCTTTAGTTCCAGTACTATTAGATTAGCATAAAATCTATGCCGTGGATTCGGATAGGGACGGCTTTGCAAATTTGCCTAGCCTTGGTGGTCGATCCGAATTTGTACAATCATCACATGCTTGATTTGGTTGGTTGAATTTTACTAGTGCGAGCAAATTCTTCGGTGACAAATGAATGCGATGCACCAGAATCAAACAACACTCTTGCAAGTACTAAATTAACGAAAACATACCCGGACGACGTCGGCGCTACGAGCTTCTTCAAAGATGCATGAGAAAAAGACGGCCATTGCGGTTGAGTGAATTTCTGGGCAAATCTTCTCCTGGTCGGACACGGCAGCCGAAATGGGACATTGGTATTAGGGGCTGTAGCGTTCTTCTTGTTGGGGCACTCGTTGGAATAGTGGCCTTTATTTCCACAGCCATAACAGGTCACTTGTGACTTGTCCTTGGCTGCGACAGGCACAACATTGCTTCCAGTCCTCAGGGCAGTATTGGGGTTGGTGGTAGCATTGTTGGTGTTGAACTTGGGTGGGGCACGGGTGAAATTGCTAGAATTGCCGGGGTTGTTGTGATTTCCTCCGGGTCTAGGGTTTCCACGGTTGGGATAGGTCGGACAGGTCATAAGGGGTCTGTTGGTTCTTGGGGCAAATCCTGGAGATCGGTTGGGGCGATACTTTGGGGTCTGATGGGTTCCTGGTTGATGCATCATGCGACGCTTGCGGTTCTCATTAGCCTGGCTGATCTTTCCTTCCATCTGGATAGCAGAGTCGACAAGGGCTTCAATATCAGCAAAGGGGATATTGACTAACACTGTCTGCATCTCGTCATGCAGACCATTCAGGAATCTTTCTTTCTTCTTGGCTTCGGTGTCTATCTCGTCCGGGGCATACCTAGCTAATGATAAAAATTTGTCACGGTATTCCACTACAGTCATCCTTCCTTGTTTCAATTCTCTGAACTCGTCTCTCATTCTCTTGATCAAACCTGGCGGCACATGGGTTCTGCTAAACTTGACCTTGAATTCCTCCCAGGTCAGCATTTGGCCTCTGGTCATTGCACGCACACTGTTCCACCATGATCTGGCATCTCCGGCTAGATAATGAGTGGCGAACAAGACTTTCTCGTTGGCTTATACTCCGGCTACTTCTAAGTTATTCTCCATGGTTTGCATCCAATCATCGGCGTCTAGGGGTTCTTCCGACTTGGTGAAAACGGGTGGGTTGGTATTCTGGAAATTCTTGAGCTTAGATCCGTGGTTGTCCTGATTTCCATGGCCTTGGTTGTTGTGGGCTAGCTAGGCTATCTGTTGCAGAGTGGCTAGGTTGGCTTGACGTTCCGCTCTTTCGACCAGCGGTCAGAAGTCAACATTTGCAGGATCTGCAACATCGGGTCCGGGGCTGAACCACTTCCTCCACGTGGCATCTGAAGATTGATATAGATCATGAGAAAAGAGGGAAATTTCTACGGTTTTGGGTCTTTGAAAAGTTTTTAGAGTTTGACTCAAGTTTTCTAGCAACTTGCTTTTTCATTCAATCACTCATAGCACACAGTACAACACACACCACAACAAAGAAAAACAGATGGTTTTAAGAACCATTCTGGGAACTACGATACAGTGGGACCGACTACTACTCACTACGCTAGTGCTCAGTGCTACTACTGCTCGGAGTCTGTGGCTTCATCATCTTCCGCATCATCGACGATGGCGAAATCATCCTCATCGGTGAAGAAGTCCATGGCCTGATCCTCCAGAAAATCATCGTCATCGCTAAGATAGGAGTAAGGGTCTCCACGAAGATCTTCTCCGGCATTCTCCCTTTCCTCTAACTGCATGTCTCTCTCATGGATGGTCTCTTCCAGAGATGAGATACGATGGAGAAGACGGGCAATAATGCGCTCCTTCTTGTCGAGCTGAAGGCGGCGAGACTTGCGATCCCTTGCTAGCATGGCGATGGTCTGATCCTTCGTCTTGATGATGGCAGACTTGTGGTTGCAATAGTCACGGCAGTTGTCCAGTTCCTGCTGACGATCATACATCATGAAGCTAAGGTGGTCCAATTGAGTCTTCAGCTCGGGGTGGTATGGGGCTTCCAGTGGTTGACCATTTGCATCACGTCTTGGGAAAAACTCAAAGCAAGTACCCTTGATCTGATTGATGCTACCTTACAGACGGAAAGAGCTTCTGCATTGCTCGCAAGTCCATCGAGCCGCTTGTTTTCCCTCAAGGTAAACTGAATTCCCTCCATGGGAGGTTCAATCTTTCCTGAGACTTGCAACAATTAGCCACTGCAGATCTTCTCCCCTTGATCATTGAGATGAGCTCAAGAACTCGGGATGCGGGCGCCCGGAAGTTCAAAGCTGATCCAGATCCCTCTCAAAGATAAGGTCTCCTCCATTCCCGAGTTGGTAAAACTTGCTGTACTTCACGTCCATCTATAAAAATAGAGGATGAGTAGATTAGCAAAGTGATCAAGTGTGTCAAAGTTTTATATATTTTGCAAGAGTTTTTGAGGAACATGAAGTTTTATTAAAGAATTAAAGAGGTAAGAATGAGAATAAGTTTTTGTAAATAGTTTTGTTCTTGAGTTTTGAAACTAGTTTTTGGTTCAGCGTCCAATCTAACTAGGGTCTCCTATGGTTAGGATGGCTCTGATACCAACTTGTCAACACCCAGATTTTTCAATCCTAGATGCCTGTTATGCCATACATCGCAATCCCAGGATTACCATTTTTGCGAGACATAACAGAATTGGATACCATAGTACTTCATCCATTACAACGATACATAAGTTCTTACACAAATAGGGATATCATGATCCAGTCCTTAATACAACATCAAGCAGCGGAATACGTAATAATAACGGTAGCGCAGGCGAGGCTCCATCTTCGGGGTCACAGGCAATGCTGACGATGGGAGATTATCCTAGTTGTCGTAACCTTCCTGGGGTCCATCCTCCAGGTACTCCTCTTCATAGTCTGGCCATGGGAATAGCCAGGGACAAAGCCATGAGTACTCTTTAAGTACTCGCAAACTAATACTAACAAGTAAAGGGGTTTTTTGGATAATAGGACACTAGGCTCTAGGGTTGTTTTGCAAAAGCCAGATTTATCTCTACTACGTTCCAAAGCTGGTCACAACTTTATAACTCCTAAATGGGATCTTGTAATTCCGGTCACAACTCTGTTATGGTCAAGTCAAAGTCTCAAGTTGTTTCAAAAGTCATTTTGAAAAGTCTGACGGGGGAACAGTATGGCTCCTAATGTCCATAATCATGACGCTTATTCGAATAGTTTGACACTGCAGATTGTACACTTTCACCACAACATTCGATACATCCGTCAGGAACAAATCCTGAATTCACCATACTCAGTATGCGGATAATCAATCCTAACCTTTCAATTACACTCCCTAGTATAAGCACCTCTCCTGTGAGTTTGGCCTCCCAACCATGACCACTGTCATCTTGGGTACTGCACAGGTGGACAATCTTCACAAGGTAGCCTCAGCTCAGACCTTGGCCATGAGGGAACTAATACTAAGATATATAAGTTTCCAGTCAAGCCCTACCCAATATTCGGGTATTGTGGTTGTACGATAAAATTGGAATGGTATCGCATCCGGACAACCATCAGTTTTATAAAGGGCTAAGGCTCATGCCTCAACATTTTTATCACCAGAATCATCAAGTGTTTGGAAACACATGTCCAAAACATTTCAATAGAATGATCCATCATTCCAAGGTTTTCATAACCATTTTTTCACCAAGTATTCCCATCTAAAGTAGATCAAGTTTTATGCTTAGCACTAGCATCTACAGGTGGGGTAGTACTAATGAGGGGTGGTAACTAGTGGAATTTCAACTAAGTCCAACCTTATATCCTAGGCTGATATCAAGGTTCCTAGCTTAGGCCAAATTTTATGCTCTTTATGCAACCTTCAGCACAACTGCCTAGTATCTACCAAACTCTTAGGTGGACTCCAAGTAAGATTTGATAAAGAAATAAGGTAAGAAGCTTGCCATAAAACTAGGATTTGTTGAGCAAGTGGGTATGGTCACATACGCTTAAGGCATATAGTAATCATATCACAAGCATGGATTTGTGGCAACAAATAGGGTATCTTGCAAGTGTTAGCTTGCACATTCACTAGTAGTATTAGGCTTGCAATCAATGTCAATATAGGCTTGCATAGGTATAGTATCTTGCAAGTGTTAGCTTGCCTTGTGCAGAGCAGTGGTTGAAGTTCTCCTCGGCTTCCTCTTCGTAGTATCCTCCTTCCTCCTCGTATCCTTGGTCGGTACTAGCGTCTACGAATAAATACGAGGTACACAATCACCAAACAATACTTATCTACTTTCAATCATCACACACAAGGGTCCTATAGATGATCTAGTACCATCTCTAACATTACAAGGTTAAAGATTGGTTTAAGTCCTTTTATTTTTAGAAAAGTAATTTCTACTCATTGAATAACTACTTAAGATTTAATATTCTCCAAACTAAACATGGGATCATGTTGACACATGTCATCACCACATATTGTAGTCCATGGGAATGTGTTTTAAAGTGGTGTCACAATTTAATAAGGTTTTACCATTTTATTTTAATTAATTAGAGTGACTAGAAATGCTTATGAAGCATTCTTTTACTCCTTGAACATTATTTCTGCAAGTAACCTATATATATTTTTATATATTCTGAAAGGTATGGTTGAATGTGATTTTTGAGAGTTGGAATCAACTCAAAAGCTTTTATGGTTTAAATTTGAAAAATGTTTGAATGCAGAAAAGCTTCTGCCTTGTTATTTTTGCTATGGGTGATCTACAGATCCAAATGACTTGAATCCAACGGGCTTGGATTAAGCATTCACAGACCTTTCCAAAAAAATTGGTTTCATCTCATTTGGTGCATTGAATCGATCTGGGTTGATTTTTGAAGTTGGGTACAGAAGTGTGTTTGAAATTAAAAAGAAAAGGTTTAGTTTGAATTGCTGGGCTGCGCGGGAAATTCTAACGGGCCGGCCTGCTAAGCGCACTGCTCCCGCGGGCTGCTTAAGTGGGTGTCCCCACTCGTCAGTGACATGGGGCTGAGCGAAGCGGTATGGAGCAACGTGGTTCGTTCGATCTAGTTCTAATCCAACGGCTGAGGGTCATCGTCGACGCGAGACAGCTCCGGCGAGAACGAAACCTAGCGCGCTGAGGGAGTTTGGGGGCTCACCGGGTCTTGGCGAGGCGGGCAAACGACGAAGTCGACGACGGCGAACCTCCTAGTACTGGTGGCTTCTCCTGGGGCGGCTCCAATCGCTAGCTCCTTTCTTCTCCGGCAGCGGCAGGCTCCAGTGAAATTCCGGCGAGGTGGTGCTCGGCTTGCTCTAAGAATGGTGTGGCACGATCAGTGAGGAGAGGGGAGTGAGATGGTGTGAATAAATCGTGCGGGGGTGGCCTCTATTTATAGTCGAGCGATGGGACCGTCGGGGCGCAAGGTGAGCTTGTCGGGGGCGACGTTATAAGCAGCTAATGGCATGGGCAAGGGTAGGAGACGGTGTTGTGTCTCCTGGCGATTCTCAACGACATGGTCGCGAGGCATGGGGCGGTGTGGTTTGGTCTGGAACGGGCGGTGCTCTGCGCGGCAGAGGCGGCGTCTTCGACGGCGGGCGGTGGCTGTATGGCGCGGGGTGGCAAACAGGGATGTCTGGCGGTCTCCTGGGTCGGTGGTGATCATGTGGGCGCGCGGTGAGGGCGGCGCGCGGTCTGTGGGTGATGGTCGAGGGTGGCGCTCTGGCGCACGATCGGCATGGTCTGGGCGTGTCTTGAGCACGTGGTACACGTCTTGGCAACGCTCGCGGCTGGGACAGGCAGTGGTGGTGGACGGTGGGCTGCCTCCCAGACATGTTGGCTAGGCTTGCTGCTGCTCCTAGCTTGCTGTCCACATTGGGGTGACAAGGTTGGCTTCGGCTGTTCACCATTAATGGCAATGGCAAGCTCACAGGGGTGCTAGTGTCTGGCTAAACTTCCTAGATGATCTACTGGATTGTGTGAGAGCTAACTAGGGAACAAGTTAGGCTCAAAACACTGCACACTATAGTGTTTGTGGTTTTGTTTGATTTGTGTCTGCAACCTGTTTGATGAAATGGCCGCATGAAATCAAGTTTTGAATTTTGAAAAGATTTTTGGTGGGTTTGCTAGATTGGTTCTGGTGAGTCTGCAGATGCTTGGGTTTTGAAAGTTGAGCTTGTTTGAGTGGGTTTTGAAAAAGTGGGATCTTCCCATATGAAGAAGATTCAATTTTGAGTTGTCATTTAAACTATGCATTTGAAAGTTTCTGGATGATCACAAAGTGGGCCTTGATACTTTGTTATGAGTACATTCAAGGGGTGCAAAGATCCAGAAAAGTGTATGTTAGGTTTTGAAAGTTTGAGACAGCCAAAGTAGGCATGTGAGTTAAATTGGTCAAAATGACCATTCACTTAATATATTTGTTTTGACTTATTTTTCTTTAGGAAAAGTGTGGGGAATGTTTTAGATGATGTTCTTTTCACCTAAGAAACATTTTACAAGCAATGGATCACACAAACAAGGTGGTTTTTAAAGAAATTCAAAATCCATGCATACACATATACATGCATTCATGAATTGGTTTAGAAAAGTTTTTGTTAACCCTAAACTTTAGGATTAGTGTTTTGATGATCTAAGTTTTATATTTTTGGGATGTTACAGCCATCTTGCCACTAAATGACACAACCGTTTTCTGCTACTTTAATCCTTTGTCCAGCAACACGACGCACTGCTGGACTTGCTATGGAGACAGATTGTTGGCGAGGATGGCTCGAGCTGCAACAGCATTTTCCAACGGCGTGCTGCAGACTCGGATCTTCTCTCCGTCCTTTCCGTCGAATAGATCTTTGTGGATATTTGGGTTCTTGTTAGCAAGAAACGGACCTCCCCTTGTCTTGTTTACGTGTCGCTTGAAATCTGACTAATACTTGGCAGGATCACTGTCTAACTGTTGTCTAAGCTCGAAGATGCGCACGGCTTCCTCGAGCAAAAACAGATGGTGCTTTTCTAGGTCATCGGCCCTTTTCTCCAGCGCCTCTGGTGTAAGATCCGAAGCCATTGGGATTAGATTCGTGAGAGCATCTCCGTAAATTTCACGTGCACCCTTGGTGACGACGTGTCCATCCACAGGAGGGTCGATCGGGGTGGTATTAATCGGATCTCCATCCTAATTCTCCATCTCGATCTCTTCATCAACTTTTTCTTCATTGGTTTCCTCGACTTCCGGCTCTGCCAGTGTTAGATTCTTGTTCTTCTTCTTCTTTGACCGCCCAGTAGCTTTAACATGCGTACCAGTGGCAAAGACGACTTTGGGTCCAATGCCGGGGGATAAACTTCCGTTGGAACTTTCCGTCATGGTTGGCTTGTGGACCTCGGAGGAATCTCCAGTATCCATATCATCCTGAGAGGTGTATCTTTCATCCATGCTATCATATGGACTAGGAGAGTTTTTCGGCTCACCTTGCGTTCGCTTGGAGATGTGTTCTTGTTCACGCTCCTCCATCTCTTTGTCGAAGTCTCAAAGTTCCTGCGATGTTATTGACTCCTGAGGGGAGCCAGCTAAGTCGGTTTTTTCTTCGATTGCGTCTAGGACCGAATCGCTACCGGCTCCAGCATCGACAGAGTCCGATCCAGAGCTTATGTGGTACATGAAATAGTGCTTCTTCTTGTTCATGTTCTTGAGGTAGTTGCACAGCTGGATTTCTGCCTCCTCCATCTCAAAGTTCTCCTTAATGTCAGGGATTGCTTCGTAATCGATGTAGGGGCGTTTCATCATCGCCTTTATCCTGTGCTTCAAGGGTAGTTTTTCTGCTATGACGTCCATGAGAACGGAACCGTAGCGGATATATTCCTTGTCCGTCTATCCGATCTCAGCAGAGAGATCGGATCTGGATTCTTCTTCCACCTCTTCTTCCACTACAGGAGTGGGCTGGGTGGGTTTGATTTCTTCTGGGATCTTGAACTCTTCCGCCTCTACGGACAAAGTAGATCCGTTTTTTTCTTCCATCATGGTCATCACCTCAAGGGTGGGTTGGGCGGGTTCAGTGAATCCGAGATAGATATCGATCTCGCCAATGGACATGATTGTGAAGGTCCTCATGGGTTTCGAAGCTGGAATATAGGTCTCGTCGAGAAGGACGAGAGGGACATCATTGGCGTAGACCACGCGACCCATGGCGATAGTTTTGCCGATTCCTACACGCGCAGATTCCACCTGGAATAAAGCTCCAAAGGTCACCTGCCCCACGGTGGGCGCTAACTGTCGTCGGATTGTCGACAAGTATGCCATAGGGGGTCCTAGTGGCGTTGGAAATATGGGGTGTGAGACGTTGGATGTTCCAGGAGCGGTGAGCACAAGTTTACCCAGGTTCAGATCCGACTGCGGTGATCGGATCCTACTCCTGCTAGCAACCCAGTAATATATCGGCGTAAGCCAGATGTTACAATGGATTACAAGAGAGGTTCGCCTGTGCGAGTTGTGATTGTGGTTATTGCTATGGTTGTTGGTGTTATGCCCTAAAGGCTCCCATAAGGCCGGTTTATATAGTCACCGGGACCTAGGGTTACAGGAGATACCTATCCGGCTACGTTACAAAGTCGGTAACTAGATACAGCTTGGACTACAAGTAATACCACAGACCTAAGTCGGTAACTCTTCTGGGCCTTGTCGTAACCGGAACTAGCTCCTCCTCTTTCTCTGACTGGGCCGCCCGTGAAGCAAAGCTCTAACCCGTTGGTGTGCCACCCTGGTCAGCGAGTCCTGTGGGTATACCCGGAAAGTATATCCGCAACATACTTGCTTAAGAAATGTTCTGATGTGTATCAAGTTTTTCTTAACTTCCAACAATATGTAAAACGTCAGTTTGGCAGAAAAATTCTTACCATGCAAACTGATTGGGGTGGTGAATATGAAAGTTAAATGTCTTCTTTCAACGAGTATGTATTGTTCATCATGTCTCCTGTCCCCATGCTCAACAACAAAATGGTTCTGCTAAACGCAAACATCATCACATTGTTGAAGTGGGGTTTGCTTTACTTGCTAATGCTTCCATGCCTCTCAAGTATTGGGATGATGTTTTCCTTACAACCACTTTTCTTATAAATTTACTTCCCACCAAAGTTCTTCATCATGACCTGTCTCAACCTGATGTCTCTACTCAGGAAAGTGTGGGTTCTCAGTCTGAGAATATGGCTGGTGTAGAAGAACAAGTTATAAGGATGAGTTCAAGGGTGGCTGATCAAGGTGGGGCTAAAAACATGGCAGAAAGGCATTTGGCTCAACAACCTGCTAGAGATTTATCAGGTACAAATTTAACTTTACATAATTCTTTTGCTTCACTGGATGATGATATCATTATGCATAGAGCTTTGGCGATGGGGGTAGATGCTTCTTCTATATCTTTGGATCATATTAATTCTCTGAAAGAATTAGAAATTGCTAGGCATAGTTTGCAGGATAGGAGGCAGGTTGAGAATGAGGTTGAGGTTGATTTGAATGAGAAGGTCTTGTTTCTGGACTAGAAGGGTGATAGTAATGATGAGGAGGATTTTACTCCTATGGTTTCTAGGAAAAAAAATAAAAAGTTGAGGGCTGGTTCTGGTATGAAGGATAGAAAGTTAAAAGTTGCTGCTATGAAGGTTCACAACTATCACCCTATGAGTGGTGTTGTGACTGGAACAAGAGAGAGAAAATCTGTATTATGATAGGTGTTATTTTGAATATTAGAGGTGTGGGGAATAAGGGTGTGAGTGCTTATTTGAATAATTTGTTGAGACAGGAGAGAGTGGATTTCATTGGTTTGCAAGAAACTATTAAGAAGGATTATTATGATGAATTTTTTAGGAGAATTGATCCTATGAATCAATTCTCCTGGAGTTGGTTGCCTTCTGTGGGAAGATCTGGGGGAATTTTGGGGGGCCTACGTTCCTCTAAATTGACTCAGCTCGATGTGTCTGTGGGTAGATTCCATGTTAAGATGAAGGTGTTTGATGTTTTGAAACAAATTCAGTGGCATTTGGTGGTGGTATATGGGGCTGCTCAAGAGGAGAATAAAGAGGAGTTTTTTGTTAGAATTAGCTGATGTTTGTCAGGATCAATCTATTCCTTTGTTGGTGGGTGGTGATTTTAATGTGATCAGGTGTGTTTCTGAGAAAAATAAGGGTCATTCTTTGAATAGGTGGGTACACATGTTTAATTCGATTATTAATGCATATGGTCTAAGGGAGATTCTCATGTCTGGAGGGCAGTTTACTTGGTCCAAAAACCAGAAAAATCCTACTTTGGAGAAGCTGGATATGATTTTAGTTTGAAAGGAATGGGAGAAGCTGTTTCCTCTTACCATAGTGCACAAGTTGTCTAGAGAAGTTTCAGATCATATTCCTCTGATCCTGGATACTATGGAAGGGCAGGAAAGGGGTGGCAGGGATTCCAGGTTTGAAAAAAGCTGGTTACAGTGTGATGACTTTTTGATCAGGGTGGAGAAAGTTTGGAAAAAAGTGTGAATGGTAAAAACAGTCTTGATAGGCTGCAGAAGAAACTTAAGAATGTCAGAAATGATCTGAAAGGATGGGGTGCTCGTATAAGGGGTGAGGATAAAAAAAGAAGAAGAGATTGGTGGAGGAGCTTCAGGAACTGGAAAAAATTGAGGAGTTGATTTTGCTTACGGCAGAACAACTTAAACGAAAAGCAGTTATTCATAAAGAATTGCTAGAGGTGTATGAGAATGAGGAGCGATTTTGGCAGCAGAGATCGAGAGATAATTGGTTGCTAAAAGGTGATAATAACACCGAGTATTTTCACAGGATTGCTAATGGGGTGAGAAGAAAGAAAATGATCTTTTCTATGAAAGATGGGGAGAATGAGATTCAGGGGACTCATGATCTTCTGCAGCATGCCACTAATTATTATAAAACTTTGTTTGGTCCTGCTGGTGGGTTCTCTATTAGGCTTGGATATAACAATTGGCAAGATTGGGAGAAAGCTTAATGATGAGGATAGGGAAAAGATGGGGGTGCCGTTTACTGAGAAAGAGGTTAAGGAGGTTATTGATCATATGGAGAAAAATAAAGCTGCTGGCCCTGATGGGATTCCTATTGAATTCTATCAACATTGTTGGATGATTATAAAAATAGATGTATGGCTGTGTTTGAGGATTTTTTTGCTCATAAGATTGATTTGAGGAGCATTAACTATGGGGTGATTACTTTATTACCCAAAGGTGATGATACTGATAGAATCCAGAAATATAGACCTATTTGTCTGCTCTAAGTGTTGTTTAAAATTTTTACTAAGACTATGACAGTTAGAACTGAGCCTGTAATGGGGAAATTAATTGACACATGTCAGACTGCTTTTATTAAAGGGAGGTTTATAGCAGATGGAGTGACTTTGTTACATGAGATCTTGAAAGAATCGAAAAGTTAGAAGCAGCAGGGTGTGGTGTTGAAAATTGACTTTGAGAAAGCTTATGAAAAAGTCAATTGGGATTTTTTTTACTGTTGTAAGCAGAAAGGTTTCAGTGAGGATTGGATGATTTGGTTAAAAAGTGCTGTGACTCAGGGTACTCTCAGTGTTAAAGTGAATGGAAGCGGCCCTTACTTTGGATTATAAAGGGTTAGACAAGGGGATCCTTTTTCTCCATTCTTATTCAATTTGGTGGGAATATTTGGCAAAGATGGTGCTTAATGCACTGGTGGATTGTTCTGAGGTTGGTGATAACTGTTTGATAAAGGGATTGCTATTTTGCAATATGCTGATGATACCATCCTTTTTATTAAAGATGATCCCGAGGGGGCTAGAAACTTGAAGTTGCTGTTGTATTTGTTTGAATCCATGTCTGGTCTCAAAATTAATTTTGAGAAGAGTGACGTGATGATGGTGTTGGATGATGAGGAGAAGTTATCCAATTATGCTGAAATGTTCAACTGTCAGAAAGGTAGTTGGCCAATTAAATACTTGGGGTTGCCGGTTTGTAGCAGGAGATGCACAGTGGCTGAGATGAGTTTTATTGGAGACAGGTTGAAGAAAAAGTTAGATGGATGGATGGGGGGTGCTTTATCTCTAGTAGGGAGGCATGTTAAAATCACTGCTTGTGTTTCCAGTGTTGCTGTTTATCCCATGACTATGTTTCTTTTACACAAAACAAATGTGGAAGAAATTGAGAAACAAACTAGAGCCTTATTTTGGTATGGGAAGGTGGGTAAAAGAAAATAGCATCTGGTTAAATGGAAATATGTGTGTAGACCCAGGAAAAAAGGAGGACTGGGGATTAAAAACATTAGACTTTTTAACATTTGCTTGCTTTGCAAGTGGTGGTGGCGCCTTGAAGCTGAGGAGGGTCCATGGCAAGTTTTTGTGAGAAAGAAGTATATGAAGAGAGGGGGGATCAGTGCTGTGAAACACGGGCAGAATGATTCTCCATGTTGGAATGATTTGATTAAGATTAGGGATATTTATTTGGCTGGTAGGAAAATGAGAATTGGTAATGGGGAGTTGACTGATTTTTGGCATGATGCTTGGTGTCTGGATATGCCTTTGAAGGATAAGTTCCCTGACTTGTTTGATATTTGCCAGAATCAAACGATCACTGTGGCTGATATGGCAAGAAAAAGGTGGAGATGCTCTTTTAGAAGGTGGTTGGATGTTGATGGGTTGAATCATCAGGAACAATTGAAAAATCATTGGTAGGGTGAGTTTGAATCGGAAAAGACATGCCGGTGTGGATGTGGAATAAATGCAAGTTTTACATTAAGTCGATGTACTCACATTTGTCGAATATAGGGATTGATAGAAGTTTCAAACATCGTGGAAAGCTAAAATTCTCAAGATTAAAATTTGGTTGTGGCTTATCTGGCACAATGCTATTCTCACCAAAGATAACATGAGGAAGAAGAATTGGGTAGGAGATTTTACTTGTAGATTTTGTAGTGAGGATGAAAACATTGGGCATTTGTTCTTTTCTTGTGTGGCGGCTAGATATGTTTGGGGGGTGGTTGCCAGAGCTATTGGTGCTGCGAATAGGCCTGGGTCCTTTTCTCAGTACTTTTGGTGGGCTTCTCAGTTTTTGGGCGTCAGCAGGAATGTGCAGATTACGGTGGTGGCGGCAATTTGTTGGGCTATCTGGAAGCTCAGGAATAGGGCTTGTTTTCAAAAAAAGCTTATTAATTCACCTGTTGATTTGGTTATATATGCCTGTGTGTTCATCCGTTATTGGGCAGGGCTGCATGGGGAGGAAGACCGGGAGATGTTACAAGCTGGAGCTGATACTCTGCAATAGAATGCGCTGGCTGACGCAGCGGCTATGGATGTGGCTCATGTTCCTTTTCTGGGACTGCCAGCAATCCCTGAAGATCGTACTCATGAAGCTCCGGAACTAGAAAGGGGGCGGGAGAAAAGAAGGAGAACCTGAAAAGCTGGTTTGTGAGAAGATTATGAGTTGGCATCTCACGTGGCTTCTTCGCTTGGTCTGATAGCTCCTCGTTGTGTTTGATAATAATGTTTCCCACTAGCCTGAGGGCGGTGTTCTTGCGTCTCCAGCCTTCTCCCTTTCGTCTGTTAAGTTTGTTTGGTTTGTAATATGGATACCTAAAGTCGTTTTGACCCCCTAGGTGGGTCAGTACTACGTTTGTGTGTTTGTGGTTATGTGTGGTTGTTGTTCCGTTGTCTGTTGATAATGGAACCCGATCCCTCTTTTTGGGGGATTGTATGGAAAAAAACAGAAAGACTTTTTCAAGTTAAACCCAACTATGAATCTCTTCATGTCTTTGGTTGTGCTTGTTGGCCCAACCTTCGTCCCTACAACAAACAAAAGCTTCATTTTCATTCCAAACGTTGTGTTTTCATTGGCTATATCTCAAAACATAAAGGAGTACGCTATCTTGATGTGTCTACTGGCCGTGTGTATATTTCACGTGATGTTGCCTTTGATTAAAATGTTTTTCCGTTTGCTGCACTTCATCCCAATGCTGGCAAACGTCTTAGAGAGGAAATTCTTCTTCTTGATCAACATGTTTCATATATAGTGACTAATGATGGGGTCGTGCAAACTAATGACCATTATGTGCAAGTTGTTCCTGCTGTTACTCCTCCATAGGTTGCACTAGAAACTAGAGGAAATTCTGCTCAAAATGATGTACAAAATGCCTCAAGAACTATATCAAATAATGGCCTAGATCAAGAGGGAGAAGCAGCACCAAAACCTGCTGATCCGAGGTGGATTCTGGGCAGGAATCTGCCTCGGATCGCACGCCAACAGGCCACGGTGTTGCGTCGCCCACTCGTGTGTGCGCGCGCCCATCCGCGGTGATGCGGCTCAGATCACTGTAGAGCTTCGTTGGGAAACCCCAAGAGGAAGGTATGATGAGTACAACAGCAAGTTTTTCCCTCGGTAAGAAACCAAGGTTATCGAGACAGTAGGAGGAAGGAAACAACTCAAAGGTGTTGCTAGCAACTTGGAAACCTGCACAACACAAACTCAAGACTTTGCCCCAACGAACAGTGAGGTTTTCAATCTCACCGGTTTGCTAAAAACAAAGGATTAACCCTATGGCGTGGAAGGTAATGGTGGTTTGCATAAAGTAAACAGTAACAGTGGAAGATGTATCAATGGTAAATATTGGACCGGGGTCCATAGTTCACTAGAGGTGTTCTCCTTAAGATAAACAACATAACACGCTGGGTAAACAAATTATAGCGGGGCAATTGACAGGACAGAGCAAAACATAACAATGCAATACTAGACATTCATGATCCTATGAGATTTTATTGGTCATTACAACAATATACATAGACCGCCATCCAACTGCATCTATGACTAGTAATCCACCTTTAGGTTATCATCCGAACCCCCTCTAGTATTAATTTGCAAACAACGGATAACTTCTTTAAGCAAGGTGTGTAAAGTAAACAATACAATTGTTCCATGAACAAGAGATTGTTGTTTTCTCCCTAGTAGCAACAACACATCTACAACATTAGAGATTTTTGTCACTTCCCCGGATTAAATAGAGGCATGAACCCACCATCGAGCATAAATACCCCCTCTTGGAGTCACTAGCATCTACTTAGCCAAGATAGCTACTAGAAATAGAGAGCATGCAAGATCTCAAACAACATAGACATGATAGAATCAATAAGATAGAATCATTAACCAATCTGACATAGTAATCTCAATATCCATCAGATCCCCGCAAACAACATGCATGATTACAAATAGATGATCTTGATCATGAACGGAGCTCAAAAGATCTAAACATGGTAGCACAAAGGAGGAGAAACAACCATCTAGCTACTACATGGACCCATAGTCTAAGGTGGAACTACTCACGCTTCATACCGGAGGCTGGCATGGTGATGAAGAAGGCCTCCAGGATGATCTCTCCCCTCCGGCAGGGTGCTGGGAAGAGCTTCAGATCCCCCCGATCTAGGGACGATGGTGGTGGCGGCTACGGACTGTTTCGTGGAAGATTGATCGGGTCCTTAGGGTTTAGGTATCGGGGGCTTCTTATAGGAGAAGAGGGAGGCCGAGGGGGTGCCCGAGGCGGATGCACCCCTAGGCACGGGCCAGGCCAGGCCGCGCGGCCAGGGTGTGTAGCCCCCTCGAGGTCCTCCTCCGTCTCGTCTTCTGGCTCCGTGTTCCCCACGGTAAAATATTTACTTTGGCTTTTGTCCCGTCCAATTCCGAGAATACTCATTTTCTGACTTTTCTGGAACCAAAAACAACAGAAAAGAGGCAACTGGCACTGTGGCATCTTGTTAATAGGTTAGTCCCAGAAAACATATAAAAATACCTCAAATAGAAGACAAAGCAAAGCAAAGTAGATACTAAACAAGCATGGAACATCAAAAATTATAGATACGTTTACGACGTATCACGCGGCTACCACGTCGCCGAACGACCCCGCGTATCCCACGTCCTCGCCTCGGTCTCTGGGGTACCTCGCATCCCCGCCTTCCACGTCTCCCCATGTCACGCCACGGTCTCCCACTCCCGTGCGTGTGTCGCTGTCTCCCCCCAATAGCCCGCCGCACAATGATGTGTCTGGCCCGTCGCTGTCGGCCGATGGTGGCTCCCAGGACAATCATCAGCACCTGTCGGTCAACAACCACGACAGCGACAACTCTCCCGGTCCCTGCGATACTGGGATGGATGGTTCCTCTCTAGGATCTTCTGCATCGTCCACACCTGTAGCACATCTTATTGTTGTCCTAGGTGTACAAACCCGCATGCAAAAAGGTATTCGACAACCGAAAATCTATACCGATGGAACAATTCGCTATTTTTTGCTTACCTCTACAGGTGAACCTAAGAATGTTCCTGATGCACTAAAAGATGACAACTGGCGGTCTGCAATGCAAGATGAATATAATGCTCTGCTTGCAGACAACACATGGCATCTTGTCCCACCAAGTCCAAACAAGAATATAATTGGTTGTAAGTGGGTTTATCGTCTTAAGAAAAATGCTGATGGTACCATAAACAGGTATAAAGCCAGACTTTTTGCTAAAGGATTTAAGCAGAGATATGGTATTGATTATGAAGATACTTTTATCCCTGTGGTTAAAATTTCCACTATCAGGATTGTGCTCTCTATTGCTGTTTCTCGAGGCTGGAGTTTAAGGCAGCAAGATGTCAAGAACGCGTTCTTACATGGTGTTCTGGAAGAGGAGGTCTACATGAAACAATCTCGAGGTTTTTAGTCTTCCGCTACTCCAAATTTTGTTTGCAAACTTGACAAGGCATTATATGGTCTGGAATAGGCCACACGGGCTTGCTACTCTAAACTTAGCTCCAAGTTACAAACTCCTGGGTTTCTCCCATCCAAGGCTGACACATCTCTGTTTTTATACAACAAGTCAGGCATCACTATATTTTTGTTGATCTATGTTGATGATATCATAGTGATAAGCTCTTCGGATTCGGCCATCTCCGCCTTGCTTAATCAGTTGAATAATGATTTTGCTCTTAAAGATCTTGGAGATCTTCATTTCTTTTTGGGACTTGAAGTTCATAAAAAGTTAAATGGATTGTTGTTAACTCAGGCAAAATATGCTACAGATCTGTTAGCACGGGTTGGCATGAAGGACTATACACCCTGTCCAACACCTCTTTCTACTACTAATACAATTTCATTAACAGATGGTTCTACTCTTGGGCCTGAGGATATGAAACGCTACAGAAGTATTGTAGGTGCTTTACAGTATCTCACACTAACACGACCTGACATTTGTTTTCGTTAATAAGGTGTGTCAATTTCTTCATGCTTCTACTACTGCACATTGGACTGCAGTTAACAGGATTCTAAGGTATATACATGGTACAAGCAAGGTTGGTCTTACATTTCAGCGGCCCCTTCCACCTTGCTTAGTGCCTACTCTGATGCAGACTGGGCAGGAGATTTGGATGACAGACGCTCAACCGGTGGTTTTGCTATATTTTTTGGTTCTAACCTTGTTTCTTGGAGTGCCAGAAAACAACCTACTGTTTCCAGGTCAAGTACAGAGGCTGAGTATAAAGCTCTTGCAAATTCTACTGCTGAACTAATATGGGTTGAAGTACAACTTGGTGTTTCACCAAAGGAGAAGCCGTGCCTATGGTGTGATAATCTAGGCGCCACCTACCTGTCTGCTAATCATGTGTTTCATGCTCGTACAAAACATATTGTGATAGATTTTTTCTTTGTTCGAGAACGAGTTGCTAATAAGCAACTTGATGTCAGGTTTATCTCTAGTAAGGATCAGATAGCAACGGTTTTACAAAGGTTCTATGTTACAAGAAACTATCTGAGTTTATGTGTAATCTGAACCTCTCCAAGGTTCAAATTAAGGGGGGTATTAGATGTAATATCCTAGTAGATACGGTATACCTACCAGTCTTTGTATATTCGTGAGGGGATTTTCCTCATCTTATAACACGCAACCTGTGCCCTCTACAGAGACTACACCGTTACACCCTAAAAACCATTGGGCCTTACCAAATTTGAAAGTGTTTTCTCGGTTATTGATGATCGATTGCTTTAATACTAAAGATTTGATGTTATAGAAGAATTGGCATTTGGATTCAGGTTCAGACTGTGTGTTGTGCACTGTCTCAACACTGGAAACTAGAGATTATCTTTTTTCGACTGTATTTTTGCTCAGCGGCGCTGGAACACAATTGGCATTCAGTGGGATATGTCTCTCTCGTTTTTCGAAAGGTTTGTGACGGCTAGTAGATCATTCAGAGGCCCTTGTAACATGGAGATGTTTGCATGCTGCGCATGGAATACCTTGCAATTAAGGAATGATTTAATTTTTAGAGAACTCGGTCTCTCTGAATAGGTGGAAGATTGGTTTCCAAAGTGATGCTTTGCTCCATAGATACAAAGTAAAATCCAATCTAGTCATGTCACTTATTGATTGGTTGTTTCATCTTTTTGTTTAAATTTTCAGACATGTTATATGTTTACTTTTACCCGCCTTGATGTAACCCCCTCTCCTGTGTTTCTCTTGTACAGTTGTTGTATGTTTTATTAATATAAAGTTTACACCGTAGAGGCTTCCCCCACGGTAAAGGTGTCAAAAAATGTTCACATCTACTTAGGTCTAAGCTACTAGAGATAGGGTTTGATGGTACTCACGACGATCTGCACGTCGGACGAGGAAGACGACGTGTCGGAGACGTTTACGAAGAAGATTTGCCGTCGCCACTGACCTACATCGACTGGAGTAGATTGTGCCGCTTCCTTGCTCATCGGTGAAGAAGCTTCCCGGGATGGAGAGCTTGAATGGGGGAAATGGTGGCGCGGAATTTGGCGGTGAGGCGGAGGGGTGCAAATAGTTGTTATGAATTGGTGGGAGGTAACCGAATTTCTTCTGTCGATTTTTCGCGAATGCACGCGAGCTCTCGACATCTCTCTCTCTCTCTCTCTCTCGTTTGAGCTCGACGCCACATCCCCCCGCCGTGCACGCGCAGAAGTTGGTTCGCTAGAAATGGCCGATTCGATGCCAATCCTTGGCCCAGTGGAGTCGGGGAAAGCTTTCATGGGCAACCATACACGCCCCTCATGTAAAAAAGCAGTGGTGTTCAATTCTGCTAGCCTTTTATTTTTGACAAGAATTCTGCTAGCCCTTATGGAAGCTTCTAGTGAAGATATAGGCATCTCACTATAATACTATATGCCTTCAAATCTCGTGTTAAGAAGTCTCTTTGTCCAAGTCAAACGCGATCGACTAGCTAGAGAAGAAAGAAGAATTTAAAGCCTCTCCTGACTGCATACATCCGTAGGGCGGCCGGCGCAAGTAAGCAATCGATCACCGCCTACGTCATTCTTACACAAGTCTGAGTCCAGATCACAGGAGACAGGACGGCAGCCAATTAGGCAACCTATATATACGCTCTTGCTCCATGCTCCACACGGAACTATAGCTAGTAGCGAACCACAGAAGACGATCGAAGCGCTAGCCGCTACCCGCTAGGCAGCGAGCGACGGCGGCGCCGTCCATGCAGTGATCGAGCAGCGGCTCCTCCTCGACGTCCTGGAGCAGAAGGAGCACGGAGGACAACCGGCCGTCCCCGCCGAAGCGCCCCGCGGGGCGCACAAAGTTCCAGGAGACGCGCCACCCGGTGTTCCGCGGGGTGCGCCGACGCGGCAGCGCGGGGAGGTGGGTGTGCGAGGTGCGCGTGCCGGGGAGCCGTGGGGAGCGCATCTGGGTCGGCACCTTCGACACCGCCGAGGCGGCCGCGCGCGCGCACGACGCCGCCATGCTCGCGCTGCGCGGGCCCTCCGCCAGCCTCAACTTCGCCGACTCGGCGTGGCTGCTCCACGTCCCGCCGGGCGCGCCGGTCTCCGGCATGTCCGATGTCCAGCGTGCGGCCCACGAGGCGGTGGAGGACTTCCAGACCCGGGTAGCCGCGAGACGCGCAGCTGCCACCACGGCTTCGCCGGCTACTGCGTTGACGGAGGATGCCACTGCGTCTTCTTCGGGGTCCACGCCTCCTCCTACGCTGCCGACAGGGGCGGCTTTGGACGCTGTCATTATCCAGCAGGGTGATGTGTTCGGAGGTATGGACGCACATTGGTACTACGTGAGCTTGGCGCAGGGGCTGCTTTTGGAACCGCCGCCGGCCGCCGTGGACAGCTTAGAGGATGACGAGTGCGGCGGTGCTGAAATGGACCTGTGGAGCTAGCTACTGTACACACTATGCAAAAAAAAAAAAGTATGGGAAGATACTTTTAACGGTTTTGGTTTCAAAACATAAATCGTAGGTTAGAAGTTAAATGAAACGTATTACTCCAAAATGAAGTAGGGTACTGTGGAACAAATGTATGTTTGTTGAACCTGCAAACATTTAGGCTAGAGTATTTGATATTTGCTTAAATACATATAAGTGGATCTTTGTGTTTTTTATGAATTTATATATAGTTATATACTAATCCCTAATGCCCATAATAAAAGATGTTATTACAACCCTGCTATCTCGTAGGACATATTGTAGTGAATCTAGACATATTATAGTAATAATATTTTATATAAATAGGATATACTTATATAGTTTTTGGTTGAAGTCAAACTTTCTAAATTTTGACCAACGACATCGAAAAAATCGTAAACATTTATACTCTCAAATCAATATTGTTAAACCATCATGAACTATATTTTCATAATGTGTACGGTAGATTTTCATATTCTTTCCAATATAGTTGATGAAAATAGACTTTTACAGAAAAGACCATATGTATCTTATTTTGGAAAGGAGGAAGTATATGTCAAGTGTGTCAAAAATCTCGGGGTGCAGATCAAAATCACACCTTTTGAGCTGCCCCTGCGCAGGGCAGCATAGAGATCAATCTGCTGCGCTGGTGATATCTTCTCGCTATGATGTTTCTATCGAAAAAGCACTATGCATAGATCAATTCTCATTTCTCCAAGATTGTAGTACTATTGATCACAAGAAGGAGTAGTTCGGGTTGCCACCTGATCAATGATCAGAAGTCAAAACACTTGCGTGCCCGTGGTCGCGTGCAGTACTAGCATCAGACGTCGCTCGGAGAATTAACGAGGCACCGCTCGTTGCTCTCCATCAGTTCGAGATTGATATTGCTTCGCTGCCCTCGTGGGCTGGAAGTCGGCATACAACGGCGACCTGCTCGCGAAACCGGAGCGCGGGCGTGCTCGAACAGCCGCACGCACCGAGCGCAACTTGGCAACGTGCGGCGACACGTCGTGCCGCTTGAAACCGTACGTCGTGGATCGTGCTAGTTGCAACTGTAGACTGTACTCATCATCACACGCGGCTCATTTAATCTTGCAGTTGCAGAAGTTAACTTGATCTTGAGTAGGAGTAGAGAAAGTCATGAGCCGAGCCGCCAAGGCCACAGCTTCAGTTGACCGTATTAATTGGCCCCCGTCGCAGCCGGAAAGGCAACTGCTGTCGTATCCCACGCGCCGCCCGGGTGCGCACTACCTACAAACCTGACGCCCGGCGGCCGGAACAACGAGGCGGTAAGCGTGACCGACAGGCACCATCACGCACGCTGACACACGTCGCGGCACTTGGTTTTGCTTTTGCCCGATGGAATGGATAGGAGTGGAGTTCTTCGCCCCCTCTTTGCTAAATTTCCAGCCACTTCTTGCCTTTAGAAAAAACTAGCACAACATCCTGAGTTTTTATCATCAACAGTGTAATCATATCATCTTGGTGCTCCAAAAACTCAACATGTTGACATGTTTTCATGGCGTGCTGAACCTACTGGTCAGCCTTGTTTTTTTTTTTTGCATTCCCGCCAAAAAACTTAATTCATTTACCTAATTGATGAAGTATAGGTGTGGATGCAGAACCATTAGATCCAGCATAAATCTTTTGCAGAATTAATCAGTGAATAATCAATCTGCAGTATTATCAACTGTCCCGATCCAATGGTTTGTGCATAATAAGACGATATAAATAGCAAGAAAACCAATGACGACCTTGATATATTGCGCCCCAAAAGCAAGGTATGAGAGATGTGGCATGTCCTACCGTGAGTTTATATTCTTTCCATTAAATAACCCAGAGCATCAGGTGGCTAAACATTATGTGAAGCATAAGTATGATGCTAAGGAGAGAGGCAGAGCATCAAAAAAACACTTATGCAAACACGAAAAATAATACTCCCTCAGTCCAAAATATAAGGCGTCTAAGGACCGGTCAAAAGTTGACTCTTACTAATTTTGACCAAATATTTAGGAAAAAATATGTACATCTATATTATTGAATGGACACATTAAGAAAATATACTTTATGACAAATCTACTGATATTTATTTGGTACTGTAAATATTTATATTTCTATGTATAATATTGGTTAAACTTAGAAAACGTTGACTTTTGACTAAATCTTAGACGCCTTATATTTTAGGACGGAAGAAGTAGATCATTAGGAACCGCAACAAATAGAGAGTATGGATAATTCTCTTCTCGTAGATGTAGAAAAACCATTGGTGGTACTTGGGAATCTATTAGATGCATATTAGTTAGTCTTGATTTATTTGGTTTGTTGATATTGAATGCTAACAAATTATATACAAAATGTAAAAGCAATCTTAATCCTTTTGCCCTACTTTTTAAGTGCCCAAGACTGAAAGTATTGATCTTGGATTGCTCATTTGGGGACATTGATTTAGGCTAGATGACATCATTTATCAAGTGCCCTTGAACGGGATATTGTCATTGTCACCTCTCATCATTGTTTAGAAAATTAAACACCTCCTAGGCTCGCGATCCGTTGAGTGAGCCAAGCACATCCCGGGAAATTAATCTATTTGTCGTTTTTCGACCACCTTTTCATGATTCTTTAACCATTATATTAAAACTATAACATTCAATCGATTTCTCAAACTTGATCGTAATTTGGAGTTGTCTAAGAAATTAACCAATGATATATTTACCAACTCTCAAAAAAATTATGAAAATATGATGAACAACTCAACTATTAACTAAGAAAGTAAACTTACCCAAATACTTCATATTGTGCAGATTGCGAGGCAAAACTTTTTTTTTCCATATATACGTGATACTGCCTAACATGTATGTGCATAGCTGAATACTATCAAGAGATGGACTGCACAAAAATATATTTTTCTTACAAGAAAAAATAATATCAAGTATTGCTATGCTTCATGAAGAACATAAATAAGACAGGTCCCTTCCTAACCATGATTAGTGTAATTAAAAAATATGTGTGCATCATAAGATTTATCCACCTCACATCTCTCATGAACCTAAATGTTAACCAGCTCTAACAAGTGAGTTATTCGGGATCTCACTTTCGATTGTTTCTTTTTTTCAAACTTACAAGTTATGCTATAGTTTTATAAGTTTAATAAGTGAGTTACCAATTTGGCATAGTAAATTTATCATGAAAAACCATGGACGTAGCTAGGGAGTGAGTTGGGTGTGGTTTGGCGCACCCAAAAGTTTTTTAAAAAAATTTAGCACTGGGTAACACTTTTGCAATTCTCACCATCTACTCAGCCGACCCATGAGACTATGTTTGTGTAGGTTTAAAAAACAATTAAAGCTCACGGGGTGTCAACACCCGGATTTTTAATCCCAGATGCCTGTCATGCCGTACATCGCAATCCCAGGATTACCATTTTTGCGAGACATAACAGAATTGGATACCACAGTACATCATCCATTACAAACCATACATAAGGTCTTACACAAATAAGGATCCCATGATCCAGTTCTTAATACAACTCAAGCAGGGGAAATACGTAATAATAAAGGTAGCGTAGGCCAAGCTCCATCTTCGGGGTTACAGACAATGCTGATGATGGGAGATGATCCTAGTTGTCGTAACCTTCCTGGGGTCCATCATCCTGGTACTCCTCTTCATAGTCTGGCCACGAGAATAGCCAGAGACAAAGCCATGAGTACTCTTTAAGTACTCGCAAACTAATACTAACAAGTGAATGGGGTTTTTGTAGGACACTAAGCTCTAGGATTGTTTTGCAAAAAAAGCCAGATTTACCTCTACTAAGTTCAGAAGCACGAAAAGCTAGTTGAATTTTATAACACCTAAGTGGGACTGCTATCTTATATCACAACTTTGTTGTGGTCAAGTCAAGCTCTCAATTCAGTTTACAAGTCCTTTTGAAAACATCTGACGGGGGAACAGTATGGCCACGCCAACTGTCCATAACCGCGGACGCGGCTATTCGAATAGTTTGACACTCTGCAGAGATTGTACACTTTCACCACAATATTCGATACATCCGTCAGGAACAAATCCTGAATTCATCATGCTCAGTATGCGGATAATCAATCCTAACCTTTCAATTACAGGCCCTAGTATAGGCACCTCTCCTGTGAGTTTTGGCCTCCCAACCATGACCAACTGTCATCTTGGGTACTGCACAGGTGGACAATCTTCACAAGGTAGCCTCAGCTCAGACCTTGGCCGTGAGGGAACCAATACTAAGGTATATATGTTGGAGATATGCCCTAGAGGCAATAATAAATGTAGTTATTATTATATCTTTGTGTTTATGATAAATGTTTGCATTCATGCTATAATAGTATTAACAAGGAAACATTAATACTTGTGTGATTTGTAAACTCAATTTGAAGTCCCTAGTAAAGCCTCTATACATCACTAGCCTGTTGGTTGATAAATGATTGTGGTTTCCCTATCATGAACATTGAGATGTTATCAACAACAAGATCATATCATTAGGAGAATGATATGGTGGACATAATCCTATAGATAAGCGTAGCATAAAGATCAAGTCATTTTAATAGTTCAATTGCTATATGCTTTCTGATACATAGTAACCTAATTCCTTCGACCATGAGATCATGCATATCACCTTTACCGGATGGATGCTTTGATGACATCAAACACCACACCGTAACTGGGTGGCTATAAAGGTGGCATTGAGTGTTCGGAAAGTATTGGTTGAAACACATGGATCAAGAGTGGGATTTGTCCATCCATATGACGGATAGATATACTGGGCCCTCTCGGTGGAATGTCATCCAATTAGCTTGCAAGCATGTGACTGGCTCACAAGGGATCACATATCACGGAACAAGAAAAGAGTACTTATCGGTAACGAGGTTGAACTAGGTATGGAGATACCGACGATCATAACCTCAGATAAGTAAACTATCGTGAGACAAAGGGAAATTGGTATCGTATGTAAGTGGTTCATTCGATCGCAAAGTAATCGTAGAAATATGTGGGAGCCATATGAATTTCCAGATTCCTCTATTGGTTATTGTTCGGAGAAGTGTCTCGATCATGTCCGCATAATTCACGAACCGTAGGGAGACACACTTAAGGATTCGACGTTGTTTGAGTAGTTATGGAATGAATGAGAAAGAGACCGAATGTTGTTCGGAGTCTCGGATGGGATCCGGGATATCACGAGGAGATCCGGAATGGTCCGGAGAATAAGATTGATATAAGGAAAATCCCGTTTCGGAGTTGGGGAATGATTCCGGTGTTTTCATCGGGAATGTTCTAGAAGGTTCCGGAATGTCCGGCACTCCGGAGGGGAAGGGGTACATGAATGTGTCATTGCAAGTTGGAATGGTTGCATCATGTACTAAGTGTCTTCGCTGTCCAAAATAAAGGGTTTATTCAAATCCTAAATTGAAAAGTCAAACGGCTAGTTTGAAAGTCAAACGGCAAGTTTTGGAAAGAGGAAAAGAGGAGGAAGGTGAAACCGAGTTGGGGAGGGAGTCCTCCTCCCCAAGCCGGCGCACCACCCAAGCCGAGTTGGGGAGGGACTCCCCTCCCTCCCCTTGGCCGCCGGCCCCTCCACCTATATAAGGAGGGGCAGGGCTCCCTCCTAGCACACACAAGTACCTCTCCTCCAAACCCTAGCTTGGCGCCTACCACCATAGCCGCCGCCGCCCCCTAGGGTTTTGCCCTAGCCGCCGACTTGGGGTGCCCCAAACCCTAGCCGCCGGCTCTAGCCTCTCCTCCTTGGTGTGTCTAAAACCTAGATCGCCGAGGAGCTCTCTCATACTCCACCATACTCGCTCCGGCTTAAGGCGAAGCCCTGCGAGATCTCTCCTCTACTTAGGTACCACGTTGTCTTTGCCGGAATCGTGAGAGAGTGCTACAACCTCCGCATTGCTTTGGAACAAGGAGAGGAAGGTCTTCGTCGAATCCGAACGTGTGACCGATTGCGGGGCGCTTGGAACGCAGCCGGAAGGATCGTCTACGCGATCTTGAGATCGGGAAAATGCGACTACATCACCCACGAGAATCCGCTCTCGTTAAACACTTTGGAATCTTCGAGGGTAAGTTATTCCATCAACTCGTTGCTACAATCTAGTAGATAGATCTTGGCTTGTTTGTTTGTATGCGATAGAAAATTTTTGTTTTCCATGCTACGAAACCCTACAGTGGTATCAGAGCCAGGTTTATATGTAGATATGTTGCACGAGTAGAAAACAGTGGTCATTGTGGGCGTTGATGCTTTTATTGTCGATTGCTTATTGTGTACTTTGCATCTTGCGGTATGTTGGGATGAAGCGGCCCGGTCTAACCTTACATGACATCGTTCATGAGACTTTCTCCACGCTTGACATGCAACTTGTATTGCATAAGTGGCTTTGCGGGTGCCTGTTTCTCCTAGCATAGTTAAGATCCAATTTACAATGGGTGATTAACAATACTAGTATCAATGTTGTGGTTCTTGTTCGTAAGTTAGAACGACACTTATTGAAAGCCCCAAGCCACGTAAAAACATGCAAAGAAAGTAGAGGCGTCTAACTTTGTTTTGCAGGGGTGTGCAGTGATGTGATATGGCCATGATTGTGATTATATTTGATGTATGCAATGTTCCTTATTGTAAGTTGGCAACCGGCAGGAGCCATATGGTTGTCTTTAATTTATGTTAAGACCCGCGTGTCTATTCAAAGTAGTTGTAATAGTTGAAGCCGGTGGACGACAACCATGGAGAAGCGTCATTGACCTTGATGCAATGCCGGTGATGATGGAGATCATGTTCGTGCTTGAAGATGGAGATCGGAAGCACAAAGAAGAAAGGCCATATCATATCACATATTATGAATTGCATGTGATGTTTATCCTTTAGGCATCCTGTATTGCTTAGTAGACGACGGTAGCATTATAAGATGATCCCTCATGCACATGAATTTCAACTCATAAAGTGTTCACCCTTAGTTAGCACCGTTGCTAAAGCTTGTTGTTTCGAAGCACCACGTGATGATCGGGTGTGTTAGATTCCGCAAGTGTATACAACGTGAGCAAGCCAGATTTGCTCATGCGGAAACTAAGGTTTGATCTTGACGAGCCTAGCATGTACAGACATGGTCTCGGAACACGGATCACTGAAAGGTAAAGCATGAATCATATAGTAGATATGATGAACATGTCGATTGTTCGCCATTGAAACTATATCAACTCTCGTGATGATCGGTGTTGATGTGGTGGATTTGGTTCGTGTGATCACTAAAACAATGTGAGGGATATTGTTTTGAGTGGGAGTTCACCTAGATTAACTTTATTATTAATTTGAACTCAATTTGTCATAAACTTAGTCTAAACTATTGCAAATATGTTGTAGATCAATGGCAACCCCTACCATCAATTTTAATGTGTTCCTAGAGAAAGAAAAGTTGAAAAACAATGGAAGCAACTTCGCGGATTGGTTCCGCAATTTGAGGATTGTCCTCACATTGGTAATTTGACCTATGTCTTTGGATGCATTGGGTGACCCACCTACGGTGATGCTTCCGATGAAGTAAAGAATGTTTACCTCGCTCGGAAGAATCGGTACTCCATAGTTCGTGTGCTATCTTGTATGGTTTGGAATCGGAGCTTGAGAAAGGTTTGAGAATTCAGACCCATATGATATTGTCGAGGATCTCAAATTGATCTTTGAGACTCATGCGGCAATTGAAAGTTATGAGGCTTCGAAAAGTTCTTTAAGCGCAAGATGGAAGAGGGCAGCTCCGTCGGTGAGCATGTGCTTAAGATGTCCGGGCACGCAAAACAAACTTCAAAGCTTGGGTATAGTGATTCCTAATGCTTTGGGGATTTACCGTGTCCTCCAATCACTACCACCCAGTTACCAGAACTTTGTGATGAACTACAACATGCAGAACATGAACAAGCGGTTGTTGGAATTATGCCCTAGAGGCAATAATAAAGATGTTATTATTATAATTCTTGTTCATGATAAAGTTTATATTCCATGCTAGAATTGTATTAAGCGGAAACTTTAATACTTGTGTGGTTTGTGAACAACACCGTGTCCCTAGTCGCCTCTATGGACTAGCTCATTGATCAATGATGGTTAAGGTTTCCTAACCATAGACATGAGTTGTCAATTGATAATGAGATCATATCATTGGAGAATGATATGATGGACTGACCCAAACTAAGCGAAGCAATTAGATCGTATCATCGTGTTCATCTTTGCGAAGCTTTTCCTATGTCAAATATTGTATTCCTTAGACCATGAGATAATACAACTCCCTGGTATCGGAAGAAAGCTTTGAGGTCATCAAACGTCATCCTATGAGAGGGTGATCATAAAGGTGTCTCTCAGGTGATCGGAAAGTATCTGTTGGGTTGTATGTATCGAGATGGAATTTGTCCCTCCCAAGTCGGAGAGATATACTTCAGGCCCACTCGGTAATCGATATCAACACCGCTTGCAAGCATATGGTTAAGGAGTTAATCACAAAGTGATATCGGATTACGGAACGAGTAAAGTACTTGCTATGAACGAGATTGAACTAGGTATGACGGTACCGACGATCGAATCTCGGGCAAGTAAAATATCGTGAAACGAAGGGAATATATATATGGGATTGTTTGAATCCTGACATCGTGGTTCATCCGATATGATCATTGATGAATGTGTGGGAGTCAATATGGGTGCCCAGACCCCGCTGTTGATTATTGATAGAAAATCATGTCTGCATATTCTCGAACCCGCAGGGTCACACACTTAACGTGTCTTGACGCTAGGATAGATTGGATAATTGGTTTATGAATTTTTGTTCGGAGTCTCGGATGGGATCCGGGACATCACGAGAGGTTCCGGAATGGTCCGGAGAATAAGATTCATATAAGGCGGGCAGTTTTGGAGTTCGAATTGTTCGGGTTAATCGGTATTGTACCGAAGCTTCTAGAACCTTCGGAAGGGGACCAACGTGGCCCCACCTTCCGGGAGGGGGCATGGGCCTATGAGGGAGTGTCCTGGCCGCATTGGACCAGGGGCACAAGGCCCCATAGGGCCCAGCCGATCCTAGAGAGTTTAAATCGTTTAAACTAGAGATAGGGTTTCTAGAAGAGGGGAGAGTCCATGCCCCCCACTCCTTATCCTTTGGGCTTGGGGGAGGGCTGCTGCCCCTCTATATAAAGAGGGGTGGGCGCACCTCACACCTCTCCTCCAAACCCTAGCCCTTGCTAGCTTTCCTCTCTCCCTCCCATTGTTTGTAGGTGAAGCCTGCTGTAAATTCTCCACCATATACACCACGCCGTGTTGTAGATCCAATCTATCTCTCCACCATACTTGCTGGTCCGAGGAAGGAGGAGACGCCGAGGTGCTGCGTGTGCATCTCACGGAGGCACCGCCACTTGTGGTGCTAGATCGGATCGGATCGCGAGGAGGAGAAGCGAGTGCGACTACATCACCCGTTCCCCGAGCGTTCCGTTGTGCGAATCTTCAAGGGTATGAAGATCTAATCCAATCTCTCTCTTTGATTGCATCTCCTAGATTAGATCTTGGCTTTCCCTCTGTTCGCATCCGTAGAAAATTTTGATTTACTATGCCGCGAAACCCTTCAGTGGTATCAGAGCTAGATCTATGCGTAGATGTGTTTCACGAGTAGAACGCAACATGGTTGTTGCGAGCGTTGATGTTTTCTATTGCAAGCCTCTTGTTTGTGTTCTTCTTATGATGCGGGATAGTGAGATTGAAGCGGTCCAGGACAACCTTACGCGACGTCGTTCGCGAGACCGGCTCCGCACTTGACGTGTGGCTTGTACCACACATGCGGCTGGTGGATGTCAGTTTCTCTCACTATAGTTGTCATGGGATTAACACCGGAGTTTGGCAACCATAATATCACCATTGTGGCTTTCCGTAGGTAAGAATCGTTCTTAGCATCTACTCCCGTAAGCCACGTAAAACATGCAACAACAAAGTAGAGGCGTCTAACTTGTTTTTGCAGGGAGTGTTTTCTGTGATATGGTATGGCCCAAGATGTGATGTGTATATTGTATGCGATGATCATGTTTTGTAATGTTTCACGACTTGCATGTCGATGAGTACACAACCGGCAGGAGCCATATGGTTGTCTTTATAATTGTGTATGACCTGCGAGTCAACTTCTTATATGCCATGTAATAGCTTTACTTTATCGCTAAGTAGTTAGCAATAGTTGTAGTTGCTATTCGTGGTGGAGGCAATCATGGTGGAGTGATGGAGATCATGCGGAGCACAAGATGGAGATCATTCTTGGCGAGGATTGGCTATACCATGTCACATAAATTTATATGCATGTGATGTTTATCCCTTTATCTATCTTATTATGCTTAGATCATGACGGTAGCATTATAAGATGATTCCTCACTTAAAGATCAAGATAAAACTGTTCTCCCCAAGTATGCACCGTTGCGAAGTTCGTCGTGTCCAAGCATCACGTGATGATCGGGTGCTATAGACTCTACTCACATACAACGGGTGCAAGCCAGTTTGCACACGCAGATATACTTGGGTCTAGCTTGACGAGCCTAGCATGTCGAGACATGGCCTCGGAACACAAGAACCGAAAGGTTAAGCATGAGTCATATGAGTGATATGATCGACACTATGTTGTCCACCATTGAAACCATCTCTTCTCGTGATGATCGGATTAGGTGTGGTGAATTTGGATCGTGTTCACTAAACAACTTGAGGGATGTTGAATTTAGTGGGAGTTCATCTAGTAATTTGATTAAATTGAACTATTTATCATGAACATAGTCTAAATTGTACTTGCAAATCTGTAGATCACATGGCCAAGTCCAACTTCAACTTCAACGTTTTCTTTGAGAAGGAAAAGCTTAGAAACAATGGGTCTAACTTCACCAATTGGTTCCGCAATCTAAGAATCATTACATGCGGCGGACAAAGGACTATGTCCTTGGGAAAGCGTTAGGTGACCCCCTGCTGCAAGCTACGCGGTGATGAAAGCTATCTATCGATCAAGCAAAGATGATTATGGTGTGATTAAGAGCACCATGTTGTTTGCTATGGAACCGAGCTTCAAAATCATTTTGAAGAGTATCCGGGCCCTTGAGATCCTCGAGGCTGAAAACCATGTTTCGAGACTCAGGCTCGAGAGATATGAGATCTCAGAAGTTCTTTAAGCAAGATGGAGGAAGGAGTTCCGTTATTGAGCACGCCATAAAGATGTCGGGCTACACTCAACGTCTTGAGCAAGCTGGAATGCACGATTCGGAGGAGCTCAAGATTGACAGGGTTCTGCAATCACTCCCTCCCAGCTACAAAAGTTTTGTAGTGACTCATAATCAGATTGGTTCCACTGATACGATCGCCGAGCTCTTCGCAAAGCTGAAGGTTGCGGAAGTGGACATCAAGAAGGATAATCATGTGTTGATGGTCAACAAGCCCTCCTTTAAGAAAGGTAAGGGAGCAAAGAAGCCCTTCAAGAAGGGCGGTAAGTATAATGCCCTCGCTGAGAAGAAGCTCAAGTCGGTCCTAAGCCCGACATCGAGTGCTTCTATTGCAAGGACAAGGGTCACTTTGGGCATCGTCCGAAGTACTTAGCGGACAAGAAGGTGGCACCATCAAAGGTATATTTGATATACATGTTATTGATGTTTTCCTTACTAGCCCTTGTTGTAGTGCCCGGTATTTGATCTGGTTCGGTTGCTAATATTTGTAACTCGAAGCAGAGCTACGAAATGAGCGGCTGACTGCGAGGATGAGGTGACGATCGCGTTGGCAACGGATCAAGAGTTGATGTGATGGCCGTCGGACGCTCTCCTTAGTTTTACCTTCGGATTAGTTTTAAACCTTAATAAGTGTTATTATGTACTGCGTTGAGCATGGACATTATTTGGATCGTGTTTATTGCAAGACGGTTATTCATTTAAATCGGAGAATAATGGTTGTTCTATTTATATGAGTAACATCTTTTATGGTCATGCACCTCTTGTGAATGGTTTATTTCTTCTAAATCTCGAAGGGATGAAACACACATCCATAACATTGAGGCTAAGAGATGCAAAGTAGATAGTGATAATACTACTTATTTGTGGCATGTCGTCTAGGTCATATTGGTGTAAAGCGCATGAAGAAACTCCATTCGATGGACTTTTGGAGTCTCTTGATTTTGAATCATTTGACACATGCGAACCATGCCTCATGGGCAAGATGATCAAAACCCGTTCTCGGTATGATGGAGCGAGCAACGGACTTGTTGGAAATCATACATACCGATGTATGCGACCGATGAGTGTTTCGACGCGGTGGATATCGCTATTTCCTCACTTTTACCGATGAATTAAGTAGATATGGGTATATCTATTTAATGAAACATAAATCTGAAACATTTGAAAAGTTCAAGGAATTTCGAATGAAGTGGAGAACCATCGTAATGTAAAGATTAAGTTTCTACGATCCGATCGTGGAGGTGAATATTTGAGTTATGATTTTCTCAAGCATCTTAAAGCAAGTGGAATCGTTTCACAACTCACGCCACACCACAGCAATGGTGTGTACGAGCAGGAATCAAACCCTATTAGATATGGTCCGATCAATGATGTCTCTTCTTGATTTGCCGTTATCATTTTGGGATTATGCATTAGAAACCTGCATTCACTTTAAATAGGGCTCCATCTAAATCCGTTGAAACGACACCGTATGAACTGTGGTTTGGTGCTAAACCTAAGTTGTCGTTTCTTAAAGTTTGGGGATCTGAAGCTTCGTCAAGAAGTTGATGGGACAAGCTCGAACCCAAAGCGGAGAAATGCGTCTTCATAGGATACCCTAAGGAAACTATTGGGTATACCTTCTATCACGAGAACCGAAGGCAAAGTGTTTATGAAGAACGGTTCCTTTCTTGAGAAGGAGTTTCTCTCGAAAGAAGTGAGTGGGAGGAAAGTAGAGCTAGACGAGGTTATTGAACCTTCTCTTGAATTGGAGAGTAGCGCAAGACCTGAAATTGTTCGATGCACCAACAATAGAGGAAGCTAATGACAAGGATCATGAAGCTTGGACGATGTCGCTCTTGAATGTCGCAGTCGACAAGGTCGCGTGACCCTCTGAGTGGTACTGCACATCTTGTTTGTCTTGTTAGTAGAAGACGGTGAACCTATGAACTATGAGGAAGCGATGATGAGCCCGGACTCGAGAAATGGTGGAAGTAACACCCTCGAGAATCGGACCTATGCAAGTTTTAGCAAAACCGCCAAACCCGCATAGAAAGCGATTCAAAGGTGCCCACCAGCACTTTCGTGCGGTGGAAAACGAAGTAATAACATTACACAACAGTCCTCGATGGGACCCACATAATGAGATATATATACAACAATGACTCGAGAGTCAAGATACGATATATTATACAAAGATCCAAATCACCTTGAAAATGATAGAGCGTCCGACTACGGACAAGATGCAAATGGGGCTAAGAGCCACGAAGAATAACCAATGGCGTCCATAACCCCGAGGCCAAGCGGAAGGGTAACCACGCTAACGACGCCGATCTCAAAACCTGCTTAAACAAAAGGGTGCCGACAAAGGGCAAAGGAAAAGAGGAGCGTCGATCGAGGCCAAGACACGGCGAGTCTAGAATTCGGCGGTCCTCGCCTACATAGGTATGGTGGACTGAAGCGGCAGCGGCAGCATGCACTAAACAACCTATAGAGACTCGATACAACTGACGGCAATCATAGAGGGGTAAGAAAGACCTATTCGGACCCAAAACTGGTACTACCATCAAACAAACCCATCCTGGCGTTTCCCCCTCGAGACCAAACGAGGAACTCACGCAGTTGGCAGTTTTATTTATTCAGTTATCGTTGCAGCAATTACTAGTCAAGTATAGATAATCATCCTGATAAAATAAGCAGTGGGCACTTTTAGTTAACCATTCCGTGATAGTGGCAACACTTACTAGTCAGGTACATTATCATGAGATAACCCAAAACCCAGCAGATGTTGGTACTTCTATTCAGCCATTCCGTTGTAGTTGCAAAACTTACTAGTCAGGTATAATGGTCGCAAGCGACACTCCAAACAAGCAATTGTGGGCAGTATTATTTAGCCATTCCGTTATAGTGAAGCTGATTACTAGTCATTATAAGTCAAATTTATAGCGATAAACTTTAGTTATGCTTGTCTATGGTCGAGATACCATGCTCCAAGTCGTCCATATCCGCGGACACGGCTTTCAGAAAGTTTTACCCGGCCGGGGTGCACCAATAGCAACACACGCTCGATCAACCTCGGAAAAACCAAATCAAAACCCAACGAGGCTTTCACGACTGAACAATCACAGGATTCAGAAATATTTCAGGGGGCCACCCCTTGGAGTACACCCGCAACGAAGTAAGCAAGCTCCGAGACGGACTCAAGGTGTGGGTAGACGGCTGTGAACGACTGGGAACCCGAAAGTGTGGCTGGGCTTGTCGACACCGCGGAATCGTGTCCCGATCCTAAACAATACAGTGTGCTCCTCGCACAAACGTAAATACATAAGTAGCATGGCATAAGTACAGGATCGTAAATAAAACCTCAAACTAGTTTGTGGCCCCAAGAAATAAGACTGAATCAAGCTCTGGCTCAGGGGGGTCCCATATACCTCTCGGATGTGGATAGCGCGATAAATCAAGGAACAGGTATCAAGTACTCAGGGTCCTACGGGATACAAGTGGGCGTTCGGAAACCAAATATTATCTATCACCCACCGATGCCTCTGCTTATTTCAATTTTAGTTGTTAAACAGGAATTTAAAGTGAACGATAAGTAAAACTAAGATCATCTCCAACATCAAACAGGCGGAAATACACCAACAACTGTGGCACTTGACGACACGCAACAACACTTGAGCAAGCGACTACGACGCGCAAGTCCAGCTATCTACCAAACAACAGATAATAGGAGGTGGCCATGGCAATATAAGGCTGCAGGGGATATCACAGGTACGGAAGCTAAAGCATCGCAACACAGATAGCAATAGATCAACATGAGGGAATAAATACTATAAAAGTAAGATAGGTAGAAAGGGGGAGATGCTGCTTTGAAAACATTGTCGAAGGTTCAACAAGATCGGGGTGACTCACATCAACTCAACGGCCTTATCCGCGAAGAAGCAAAACACTAGAAGAAACACCGGATGCACTATTTAATACTACAGCAGAAGATCGGGCATGATGCATGCATGATGAATGACATGGCAAGGATGCGATGCAATCAGGTCATATTAATCGGAACCGGGGTTCCGACAATTAATTAGACGGTTCAAGTTATTTATCTACCCCGCAATTTAAATGTTGTTTAACATGGTAGAAGATAGCACCGGGTTCGCTACACAAATTTAAATGAGGCCAATATAAGGCTAGATTTGTCCGCATATGGGCCCCACATTTAATTATAAGGTGAATCGGCGTAAGGCCCCCAAACCACATGATATGGATGCATGCATGAACAATTTATATGCAACAGTTATATAGGTGACATTTATAAATTAGGGTTCTCGGATAAGGGGTTCACACATTAGGGGTCTCGACGGTCTTAGGGTTCCGGGGTTCGGGGTCGGTCTAAGGGTTCAGGGTCCGACGGGTTCGTTCTCGGTAACGGGGTAGATCTTGACGCATTCGCGGTGGTCGGCCATGTTGTCGGTCTTGGCGTTCGGGATGAAGCACTTGTCGCCTCCGGGGAGCAGGACTTGGTTTGGCGTCGGGGGCGCGTCGGATTCTTCCGGGTCGGTGCCGGTCTTGTCGTCGCGTGGGTCTTGTCGGGTCCTCGAGTCAGGACGGTCTTGGCGTCCGGGTTCTCGGCGAGAACGTTCTATGGACCCAGGGTCGAAGAGCTTGGTGTCCACGAAGGAAACTCGGCGTTTGGATCCGGGGAGAACATCATTGCGCTCCGTGATTAAGAATCGTGGTTGGGGCCACACATCTTCGATGCTTCTCGTCCTTCGGTCACGAAGATCTTGTCTTCACACTTTGGTGGTCGGCCATGATCATCGGGGCCGACTGGGTCTGCAGCTAAACTCACACGCACATACACGTCATAAACAAAAGCAGGCGGATGTCGATGAGGTGACCGAGGTAGGCGCAGCTTGCTAGGGAGGGGTGGATGGCGGCGGCGGCGCTTGTCGCAGACCCGCCGCCCAAGGAGGGGCTGCGGCTGACGCAGGGCAGTAGGTCGCCGCGGAGCGCGTCTCTGGCACGCACGGCGGGGCGCGAGCGAGGCGTCTGGCGGCAACGCCACGCGGGAGCGGGGCTCGAGGCGAGCGATGGGGACCCGCGCGTCGAGCGGGCACGCTTGCAGAGAGGTGGAAAGCGGCGCGTCGGCGGCGGAGGTTGCGGCGGTGACGGCGGCGTCGGGAAGACGCGAGGAGGGCTCAGCGGAGGCGCTGGGAGGCGGCGAGAGGAGGGGCAGCGAGGCAGCGGGCGAGTCTGGCAGCCTGGCGGGCAGGCGGCAGGCGGGCCGAAGCGGCAAACATGTGGCCGAGGAGAGGAGGGAACGTGGTGGCGTAACGGCAGAGCAGGCGGCGGGCGAGGGAGCCCAGTGAGCGGTGGCGAGGCCTAGGAGAAGAGAGGCGGAGGAGAGGCGGCGGTGGGGAAACTCTGGCCGGGGCAGCGCTTGAAGGAGGCGAGGAGGTTGGCGGCACGGCGCCCGGCGAGAGGGGAGGTCCAGGAGAGAGAGGAGGAGGAGAGCGGCGTCGGGAAGAAAGAGGAGGTGGGCGTGGGCGGCGAGGGGACGGTGGGGCCAGGCGTGGGATTCAGCGTCGTGGGAGGCGTGGGTCTGGGGCTGGGGCGGTTCGGTCGGGGGGAGGCGGAAACTGGGGAGGGGAGCGGGGCGTGGGGCCAGGTGGGGACGGGTGGCAGTGGGACAGGGGCAGGTTTAGGCTGGGTGCGTGTGGCGTGGGTGTGTGCGGTGTGGTGTGTGTTGTGAGGGAGTGGGATGGGCTTAGACTAGGTGGCATAGTCTGGTTGGTTGGGGGATAGGGAGAGGGTGAGGTGGCGAGAGGGGGTTGGTTGGGGTGATGTGGAGAGGGGTGAGGGTAGAATAGGTTGGGTAGCTCTAGGATTTAGAGGGGGCCGATTAGGTGGGCCGTTTGTGTTTTACGGGGTGGTCGTTGGATCGAATTGGCCCGCTCATTGCCCACTAAAACAATTAATTAAAATATTTATTTTAACCAGCGTTTTGCAATCCGACAATGACAAAACAAAATAATCCGGGGACCCGGGTTTGTGTTTGCAAACAAGACGGGGCGTTTTAGAAAACAAAACATGCTTTGCGAAAATAGTTTTATGCAAACAATGCATGATGATGACGATGCAATGCACAAATTCAACGCGATTTTCTAGTAGTGGTTTTTTCGGGATGCCACAGAAGCATGGAAATCCGAATTGGGATCCATGAGCGAAAACCAAGTATGGACTTTGGTGGATCCTCCTAGCGACCAAAAGGCCGTTGAGTGCAAATGGATATTCAAGAAGAAAACGGACGCGGATGGTAATGTTACCGTCTATAAAGCACGGCTTGTCGCAAAAGGTTTTCGACAAGTTCAAGGTGTTGACTACGATGATACTTTCTCTCCCGTAGCGATGTTTAAGTCCATTCGGATTTTATTAGCAATTGCTGCGTTTCATGATTATGAAATATGGCAGATGGATGTCAAGACTGCTTTCCTCAATGGGAACATTGATGAAGAGTTGTATATGATGCAACCCGAAGGTTTTGTCGATCCTAAGGATGCTAGTAAAGTATGCAAACTTCAGCGTTCCATTTATGGACTGAAGCAAGCATCTCGGAGTTGGAACCGTTTTGATCAAGTGATCAAGAGCTTTGGATTTGTTCCAAATTGCTCTGAAGCTTGTATCTACAAGAAAGTGAGTGGGAGCTCGGTGGCGTTCGGTACTATATGTGGATGACATATTGATTATTGGAAATGACATCAACATGCTTAACGATGTGAAGAGTTATTTGAACAAGTGTTTTCAATGAAAGACCTAGGTGAAGCTGCTTATATATTGGGCATCAAGATCTATAGAGATGACAAAAGGCGCGATAGCTTTAAGCCAGAGTACATACCTAGACGAAGTTCTGAAAAGGTTCAGAATGGATAAGGCAAAGAAAGGTTCAGTGCCTATGTTGTCAGGTAAGATATTGAGCAAGGCTCAGTGTCCAACTACGGTAAATGATAGGGAAGCTATGAGCGAAGTGCCTTATGCCTCGGCCATAGGTTCCATCATGTATGCCATGTTGTGTACTAGACCGGATGTGTCCAATGCTCTTAGTTTAACGAGCAGATATCAAAGTGATACAGGAGTGGAACACTGGACAGCCGTGAAGAACATCCTAAAGTACCTAAATAGAACTAAAGAAATGTTCTTAGTCTATGGGGGTGATGAACAGCTTGTCGTAAAAGGTTACGTCGACGCTAGTTTTGACACCGACAAGGAGATTCCAAATCTCAGACAGGATACGTTTATATTTTGAATGGAGGAGCTGTGAGCTGGAGAAGCTGCAAGCAAGGCGTGATCGCGGGATCTACAGTGGAAGCGGAATACATGGCTGCTGCAGAAGCGTCAAGTGAAGGAGTTTGGATCAGAAACTTCATCACTGATCTTGGCGTGGTTCCAAGTGCATTGGACCTCGGAGATATTGTGTGACAACACCGGCGCCATAGCACTCGCTAAGGAACCAAGATATCATCCAAAGACCAAGCATATCAACCGCAGTTTCATATAATCCGAGATTATATTGCAGATGGAGATCGAAGATTAGCAAAGTACATACAGATCCGAATGTCGCAGATCCATTGACTAAACCTCTTCCACGTAAACATGATCAACACCTCAGTGACATGGGTGTGAGATTGTTGCCAGATGTAAACTAGATTATTGACTCTAGTGCAAGTGGGAGACTGTTGGAATTATGCCCTAGAGGCAATAATAAAGATGTTATTATTATAATTCTTGTTCATGATAAAGTTTATAGTCCATGCTAGAATTGTATTAAGCGGAAACTTTAATACTTGTGTGGTTTGTGAACAACACCGTGTCCCTAGTACGCCTCTAAGGACTAGCTCATTGATCAATGATGGTTAAGGTTTCCTAACCATAGACATGAGTTGTCAATTGATAATGAGATCATATCATTGGAGAATGATATGATGGACAGACCCAAACTAAGCGAAGCAATTAGATCGTATCATCGTGTTCATCTTTGCGAAGCTTTTCCTATGTCAAATATTGTATTCCTTAGACCATGAGATAATACAACTCCCTGTTGGAGATATGCCCTAGAGGCAATAATAAATGTAGTTATTATTATATCTTTGTGTTTATGATAAATGTTTACATTCATGCTATAATAGTATTAACAAGGAAACATTGATACTTGTGTGATTTGTAAACTTAAATTTGAAGTCCCTAGTATAGCCTCTATACATCACTAGCTTGTTGGTTGATAAATGATTGTGGTTTCCTTATCATGAACATTGAGATGTTATCAACAACAAGATCATATCGTTAGGAGAATGATATGGTGGACATACTCCTATAGATAAGCGTAGCATAAAGATCAAGTCATTTCATTAGTTCAATTGCTATATGCTTTCTGATACATAGTAACCTAATTCCTTGACCATGAGATCATGCATATCACCTTTCTTGGATGGATGCTTTGATGACATCAAACACCACACCGTGGCGGGTGGCTATAAAGGTGGCATTGAGTGTTCGGAAAGTATTGGTTGAGACACATGGATCAAGAGTGGGATTTGTCCATCCATATGACGGATAGATATACTCTGGGCCCTCTCGGTGGAATGTCATCCAATTAGCTTGAAAGCATGTGACTGGCTCACAAGGGATCACATATCACGGGAACGAGAAAAGAGTACTTATCGGTAACGAGGTTGAACTAGGTATGCAGAGATCAAGCGATCATAACCTCGGATAAGTAAACTATCGTGAGACAAAGGGAAATTGGTATCGTATGTAAGTGGTTCATTCGATCGCAAAGTAATCATAGAAATATGTGGGAGCCATATGAATTTCCAGATTCCTCTATTGGTTATTGTTCGGAGAAGTGTCTCGATCATGTCCGCATAATTCACGAACCGTAGGGAGACACACTTAAGGATTCGACGTTGTTTGAGTAGTTATGGTATTATGAGAAAGAGACCGAATGTTGTTTGGAGTCTCGGATGGGATCCGGGATATCACGAGGTAATCCGGAATGGTCCGGAGAATAAGATTCATATAAGGAAAGTCCCGTTTCGGAGTTCGGGAATGATTCCGGTGTTTTCACCGGGAATGTTCTAGAAGGTTCTGGAATGTCCGGCACTCCGGAAGGGAAGGGGTACATGAATGTGTCATTGCATATTGGGATGATTGCATCATGTACTAAGTTTTCTCGCTGTTCCAAATAAAGGATTAAATTGAATCCTAAATTGAAAAGTCAAATAGCAAGTTTGAAAAGTCAAACGGCTAAAATTGGAAAGAGGGAAAGAGGAAAGAGAGGGAAACCGAGTTGGAGGAGACCTCCTCCCGTGGCGCCTCCTCCAAGCCGAGTTGGGGAGGGACTCCCCTCCCTCCCCATGGCGCGGCCGGCCCCTCCACCTATAAAAGGAGGGGCGGGGCTCCCTCCTCTAGACACACAAGTTCCTATCCTCTAAATCTAAACCCTAGCCCTAGCCTCCGATTTAGAGCCGTTTTGGTTTAGAGATTCTAATTGCCTTAGCCTTCGGATTAGAGCCTTCTAATTGGTGTGTCTAAACCCTAGACCGCCGAGGATCTCTCTCATACTCCACCATACCCGCTCCGGCTTAAGGCGAAGCCCTGCGGGATCTCCCCTCTACTTCCGGTACCACGCCGTTGTGCTGCCGGAATCGCGAGGAGAGTGCTACAACCTCCGCTGCCTGCTGGAACAAGGGAGAGGAAGGTCTTCGTCAATCCGAGCGATGTGACCGATTGAAGGCGCTGCAAGAACGCAGCGCCGGAAGGATCGTCTACACGATCTTGAGATCGGGAAGAGTACGACTACATCACCCACGATAATCCGCTCTCGTTAAACACTTTGGAATCTTCGAGGGTAAGTTATTCCATCGACTCGTTGCTACAATCTAGTAGATAGATCTTGGCTTGTTTGTTTGTATGCGATAGAAATTTTTTGTTTTCCATGCTACGAAACCCTACAGTGGTATCAGAGCCAGGTCTATATGTAGATCTGTTGCACGAGTAGAACACAATGATCAATTGTGGGCGTTGATGCTTTTATTGTCGATTACTTCTTGTGTACTTTGCATCTTGCGGTATGTTGGGATGAAGCGGCCCGGGCTAACCTTACATGACATCGTTCATGAGACTTGCTCCACGCTTGACATGCAACTTGTATTGCATAAGTGGCTTTATGGTGCTGTTTCTCCTAGCATAGTTAAGATCCAATTTACAACGGGTGATCAACAATACTAGTATCAATGTTGTGGTTCTTGTTCGTAAGTTAGAACGACACTTATTGAAAGCCCCAAACCACATAAAATATGCAAAGAAAGTAGAGGCGTCTAACTTTGTTTTGCAGGGTGTCTTGATGATGTGATATGGCCATGATTGTGATTATATTTGATGTATGCAATGTTCCTTATTGTAAGTTGGCAACCGGCAGGAGCCAGATGGTTGTCTTAAATTTATGTTAAGACCCGCGTGTCTATTCAAAGTAGTTGTAATAGTTGAAGACCGGTGGACGACAACCATGGAGAAGCATCATTGACCTTGATGCAATGCCAGTGATGATGGAGATCATGTTCGTGCTTGAAGATGGAGATCGGAAGCACAAAGAAGAAAGGCCATATCATATCACATATTATTGAATTGCATGTGATGTTAATCCTTTATGCATCTTGTATTGCTTAGTAGACAACGGTAGCATTATAAGATGATCCCTCATGCACATGAATTTCAAGTCATAAAGTTTTCACCCTTAGTTAGCACCGTTGCTAAAGCTTGTTGTTTCGAAGCACCACGTGATGATCGGGTGTGTTAGATTCTGCAAGTGTATACAACGTGAGCAAGACAGATTTGCTCATGCGGAAACTAAGGTTTGATCTTGACGAGCCTAGCATGTACAGACATGGTCTCGGAACACGGATCACCGAAAGGTAAAGCATGAATCATATAGTAGATATGATGAACATGACGATTGTTCGCCATTGAAACTATATCAACTCTCGTGATGATCGGTGTTGATGTAGTGGATTTGGTTCGTGTGATCACTAAAACAATGTGAGGGATGTTGTTTTGAGTGGGAGTTCACCTAGGTTAATTTTATTAATTTGAACTCAATTTGTCATAAACTTAGTCTAAACTTTTGCAAATATGTTGTAGATCAATGGCAGCCCCTACCATCAATTTTAATGCGTTCCTAGAGAAAAAAAAGTTGAAAAACAATGGAAGCAACTTCGCGGATTGGTTCCGCAATTTGAGGATTGTCCTCACAGCTGGTAATTTGACCTATGTCTTTGGATGCACATTGGGTGACCCACTGCGGTGATGCTCCCGATGAAGTAAAGAATGTTTACCTCGCTCGGAAGAGTCAGTACTCCATAGTTCAGTGTGCTATCTTGTATGGTTTGGAATCGGAGCTTCAGAAAAGGTTTGAAGAATCAGACCCATATGATATTGTCGAGGATCTCAAATTGATTTTTGAGACTCATGCGACAATTGAAAGCTATGAGGCTTCGAAAAGTTCTTTAAGCGCAAGATGGAAGAAGGCAGCTCGTTAGTGAGCATGTGCTTATGATGTCCGGACGCATAAACAAACTTCAAAGCTTGGGTATAGTGATTCCTAATGCTTTGGGGATTTACCGTGTCCTCCAATCACTACCACCAAGTTACAAGAACTTTGTGATGAACTACAACATGCAGAACATGAACAAGGCGTTGCGAACTCTTTGCCATGTTGAAATCTGCGAAGTGGAGATCAAGAAAGAGCACCAAGTGTTGTTGGTCAATAAGACCACCAAATTCAAGAAAGGCAAGTCTAAGCGAAGGGACACTTCAAGAAGGGTGGTAAGAAAGTTGCCACGGTGGCGAAGAAGACCAAGGCTGAACCCAAGCACGATCTTGAGTGCTTTTCTTGCAAGGAGAAGGTCCTCGAAGCGGAATTGCCCAAAGTACTTGGCGGATCTAAAGAACGGCAACATCAAGAAGAAAGGTATATCGATATACATGTTATTGATGTGTATCTCACTAGTACTCGTAGTAGTGCACAGGTATTTGATCTTGGTTGGTTGCTCATATTTGTAACTCGAAGCGGTCTGCAGAATAAGCGGAAGCTAGCGAAGAACGAGGTGACGATGCGCGTGGGAAAGCGGATCAAAGGTTGATGTGATCGCGGTCGACGCTACCCTTCATCTACCATCGGGATTAGTTTTATACTTAAATAATTGTTATTTGGTGCTGCGTTGAGCATGAACATTATATCGGGATCTTGTTTATTGAGGCGGTTACTTGTTTAAGTCCGAGAATAATGGTTGTTCGATTTATATGAGTAATATGTTTTATGCACATGTACCTTTGATAGATGGTCTATTCTTATTGAATCTCGATAGTGGAAATACACATATCAACAACATTGAGGCTAAGCGTTTGAAATCAGCGATAATTCGACCTATATGTGGCAATCGTCGTCTTGGTCACATTGGGTGAAACGTATGAAGAAACTCCATTCGATGGACTTCTTGAATCACTTGATTTTGAATCACTTGAAAGATGCGAAGCATGTCGATGGGTAAAATGACTAAGACTCCATTTTACGGTATGATGGAGCGAGCTCTGGACTTATTGGAAGTCATACATACCGATGTGTGTGGTCCAATGAGTGTAGCATCATGTGGTTATCGTTATGTTCTTACCTTCACGGATGACTTGAGTAGATATGGATATATCTATTTCATGAAACATAAGTCCGAAACTTTCGAGAAGTTTAAGGAGTTTCAAAGTGAGGTAGAGAATCAACGTAACAAGAAGATTAAATTTCTATGTTCTGATCGTGGAGGTGAATATCTAAGTTACGAGTTTGGCGAGCATTTGAAGAAATGCGGAATACTTTCACAATTGACACCGCCGGGAACACCACAGCGTAATGGTGTGTCCGAACGTCGTAATCGAACTCTCTTAGATATGGTTCGTTCTATGATGTCACTTACAGATTTACCGCTATCATTTTGGGGTTATGCATTAGAAACAGCCGCATTCACTTTAAATAGGGCACCGTCTAAATCCGTTGAAACGACACCGTATGAATTATGGTTTGGGAAGAAACCTAGATTGTCGTTTCTTAAAGTTTAGGGATCTGAAGCCTATGTAAAGAAGTTACGGACAAGCTTGAACCCAAAGCGGAAAAATCGTCTTCATAGGATACCCGAAGGAAACTATTGGGTATACCTTCTATCATAGATCCGAAGGCAAAATCTTCGTTGCCAAGAATGGATCCTTTCTAGAAGAATTTCTCTCGAAAGAAGTGACTGGAAGGAAAGTAGAACTCGGCGAGGTTGTCGAACCTTCTCTCGAAATTGCGAGTAGCGCGACGGAAGAAGTTCTGTGGTGCCTACACCAAATAGAGAGGAAGCTAATGATGGTGATCATGAAACTTGGTTGAATTTGCTCTGAGCCTCGGAGGTCAAAGAGAACTCGTACCACTCCAGTTGGTATGATCCCATTATGAGTGTCATGTTGGTGGACAACACCGATGATCCGAGACATATGAGGAAGCGATGATGAGCCAGATTCCAATAAATGGCAAGAAGCCATGAAATCCGAGATTGGATCCATGTCGAAAACCAAGTATGGACTTTGGTGGACTTACTGGGATGGTAGGAAGGCTGTCGAGGACAAATGGATTTTCAAGAAGAAAGCAGATCTTGATGGTAATTTTATCGTCTATAAAGCTCGACTTGTCATAAAGGGTTTCGACAAATTCAAGGAGTTGACTATGATGAGACTTTCTCACGGTCGAAGCTAAAGTCTGTGAGGATTATGTTAGCAATCGCTGCATATTATGATTATGAGATATGGCAGATGGATGTCAAAACAGCATTCCTCAATGGAGACATTGATGAAGAGTTGTATATGATGCAACCCAAAGGTTTTGTCGATCCTAAAGATGCTAACAAGGTATGCAAACTTCAACGGTCCATCTATGGATTGAAGCAAGCATCCCGAAGTTGGAATCAACGTTTTGATAAGGTGATCAAAAGTTTTGGTTTCATACAAACTTATGGAGAAGCTTGTATTTACAAGAAAGTGAGTGGGATCTCTGTAGCATTCTTAATACTATATGTGGATGACATATTGTTGATTGGGAATGATGTAGACTTTCTTAATAGTGTCATGGAATATTTGAATAATAGTTTTTCAATGAAGGATCTTGGCGAAGCAGCTTACATATTAGGCATAAAGATTTACAGAGATAGATCGAAACGCCAAATATCATTGTCATAGAGTACATATTTGGACAAAGTTCTAAAGAGGTTTGGAATGGAAGAAAGCAAGAAAGGGTTCTTGCCCATGTTGCCCAATACGACCTTGAGTAAAACTCAAAGTCCGACATCGGCAGAAGATAGAGAAAGGATGAGTAAGACTCCTATGCCTCGACCATAGGATCTCTAATGTATGCCATGCTATGTACTAGACCCGACATTGCATATCTTGTTAGTTTAACTAGCAGATATCAAAGTGATCCAGAGTGGATCATTGGACAATGATCAAAAACATCCTTAAGTACTTGAGAAGAACTAAGGATATGGTTCTTTCTTATGGAGGTGATGAACAGCTCGTTGTTAATGGTTACACCGATGCTAGTTGGAACACCGATCCGAATGATTCTAAATCACAATCTGGATACGTATTTATTTTGAATGGTGCAGATTAGCTGGAGGAGTGCAAAGCAAAGCGTTGTGGCGAGATCTTCAATGAATCGGAATACATGGCTGCCGGAGGCTTCACAAGAAGCGATATGGATGAAAGAGTTCATTCTGAGCTGGGTGTGGTTCCTAGTCTGTTGGACCCAATGTCTATCTTTGTGATAACATGGGAGCCATAGCCAATGCGCAAGAACCAAGGTCACACAAGAAGTCAAGCACATCAAGATACGTTTTCACGCTATTCGAGAACATATCCAAGATGGGGATATAAAGATTTGCAAAGTACACACAGATCCGAATGTGGCGGATCCGTTGACTAAACCTCTCCAGGGCAAACATGACCAACACCAAACTGCCATGGGTGTTGGGTATATTACCATGTAATCTAGATTAGATGACTCTAGTGCAAGTGGGAGACTGTTGGAGATATGCCCTAGAGGCAATAATAAATGTAGTTATTATTATATCTTTGTGTTTATGATAAATGTTTACATTCATGCTATAATAGTATTAACAAGGAAACATTGATACTTGTGTGATTTGTAAACTTAAATTTGAAGTCCCTAGTATAGCCTCTATACATCACTAGCTTGTTGGTTGATAAATGATTGTGGTTTCCTTATCATGAACATTGAGATGTTATCAACAACAAGATCATATCGTTAGGAGAATGATATGGTGGACATACTCCTATAGATAAGCGTAGCATAAAGATCAAGTCATTTCATTAATTCAATTGCTATATGCTTTCTGATACATAGTAACCTAATTCCTTCGACCATGAGATCATGCATATCACCTTTACCGGATGGATGCTTTGATGACATCAAACACCACACCGTAACTAGGTGGCTATAAAGGTGGCATTGAGTGTTCCGAAAGTATTGGTTGAGACACATGGATCAAGAGTGGGATTTGTCCATCCATATGACGGATAGATATACTCTGGGCCCTCTCGGTGGAATGTCATCCAATTAGCTTGCAAGCATGTGACTGGCTCACAAGGGATCACATATCACGGGAACGAGAAAAGAGTACTTATCAGTAACGAGGTTGAACTAGGTATGCAGAGATACCGACGATCATAACCTCGGATAAGTAAACTATCGTGAGACAAAGGGAAATTGGTATCGTATGTAAGTGGTTCATTCGATCACAAAGTAATCGTAGAAATATGTGGGAGCCATATGAATTTCCAGATTCCTCTATTGGTTATTGTTCGGAGAAGTGTCTCGATCATGTCCGCATAATTCACGAATCGTAGGGAGACACACTTAAGGATTAGACGTTGTTTGAGTAGTTATGGTATTATGAGAAAGAGACCGAATGTTGTTCGGAGTCTCGAATGGGATCCGGGATATCACGAGGTGATCCGGAATGGTCCGGAGAATAAGATTCATATAAGGAAAGTCCCATTTCGGAGTTCGGGAATGATTCCGGTGTTTTCATCGGGAATGTTCTAGAAGGTTCCGGAATGTCCCACTCCGAGTGGAAGGGTACATGAATGTGTCATTGCATATTGGGATGATTGCATCATGTACTAAGTGTTCTCGCTGTTCCAAATAAAGGATTAAATTGAATCCTAAATTGAAAAGTCAAATAGCAAGTTTGAAAAGTCAAACGGCTAAAATTGGAAAGAGGGCAAGAGGACAGCGCGGAAACCCGAGTTGGGGAGGGAGACCCTCCTCCAACCGGCGCGCCTCCTCCAAGCCGAGTTGGGGAGGGACTCCCCTCCCTCCCCATGGCGCGGCCGGCCCCTCCACCTATAAAAGGAGGGGCAGGGCTCCCTCCTCTAGACACACAAGTTCCTATCCTCTAAATCTAAACCCTAGCCCTAGCCTCCGGTTTAAAGACGTTTTGGTTTAGAGCTTCTAATTGCCTTAGCCTCCGGATTAGAGCCTTCTAATTGTTGTGTCTAAACCTTAGACCGCCGAGGATCTCTCTCATACTCCACCATACCCGCTCCGGCTTAAGGCGAAGCCCTGCGGGATCTCTCCTCTACTTCCGGTACCACGCCGTTGTGATGCCGGAATCGCTAGGAGAGTGCTACAACCTCCATTTTCTGGAACAAGGAGAGGAAGGTCTTCGTCAATCGAACGTGTGACCGATTGAAGCGCCAGCTAACGCAGCGCCGGAAGGATCGTCTACGATCTTGAGATCGGGAAGAATCGACTACATCACCCACGAGAATCCGCTCTCGTTAAACACTTTGGAATCTTCGAGGGTAAGTTATTCCATCGACTCGTTGCTACAATCTAGTAGATAGATCTTGGCTTGTTTGTTTGTATGCGATAGAAAATTTTTGTTTTCCATGCTACGAAACCCTACACTCCCTGGTATCGGAAGAAAGCTTTGAGGTCATCAAACGTCATCCTATGAGAGGGTGATCATAAAGGTGTCTCTCAGGTGATCGGAAAGTATCTGTTGGGTTGTATGTATCGAGACGGAATTTGTCCCTCCCAAGTCGGAGAGATATACTTCGGGCCCACTCGGTAATCGATATCAACACCGCTTGCAAGCATGTGGTTAAGGAGTTAATCACAAAGTGATATCGGATTACGGAACGAGTAAAGTACTAACGTGAGCGAGATTGAACTAGGTATGACGGTACCGATGATCGAATCTCGGGCAAGTAAAATATCGCGAGACAAAGGGAATATATATATGGGATTGTTTGAATCCTGACATCGTGGTTCATCCGATATGATCATCGATGAATGTGTGGGAGTCAATATGGGTGCCCAGACCCCGCTGTTGATTATTGATAGAAGATCATGTCTGCATATTCTCGAACCCGCAGGGTCACACACTTAACGTGTCTTGACGCTAGGATAGATTGGATAATTGGTTTATGAATTTTTGTTCGGAGTCTCGGATGGGATCCGGGACATCACGAGAGGTTCCGGAATGGTCCGGAGAATAAGATTCATATAAGGCAGTGCAGTTTTTGGAGTTCGGAATTGTTCCGGGTTAATCGGTATTGTACCGGAAGCTTCTAGAACCTTCCGGAAGGGGACCAACGTGGCCCCACCTTCCGTAAGGGGGCATGGGCCTATGAGGGAGTGTCCTGGCCGCATTGGGCCAGGGGCACAAGGCCCCATAGGACCCAGCCGATCCTAGAGAGTTTAAATCGTTTAAACTAGAGATAGGGTTTCTAGAAGAGGGGAGAGTCCATGCCCCCCACTCCTTATCCTTTGGGCTTGGGGGAGGGACTAGGGCTGTGCCCCCCTCTATATAAAGAGGGGTGGGGGCGCACCAAACCCCCACACCTCTCCTCCAAACCCTAGCCGCCTTGCTAGCTTTCCTCTCTCCCTCCCGACTGTTTGTAGGCGAAGCCCTGCTGCAGAAATTCTCCACCATATACACCACGCCATCGTGTTGTAGATCCAATCAATCTCTCCACCATACTTGCTGGTCCGAGGAAGGAGGAGGCGTCGAGGTGCTGCACGTGTGCATCTCATGGAGGCACCGCCACTTGTGGTGCTAGATCGGATCGGATCGTGAGGAGGAGAAGCGAGTACGACTACATCACCCACGTTAACCGAGCGTTCATGCTTGAATCTTCAAGGGTATGAAGATCTAATCCAATCTCTCTCGTTGATTGCATCTCCTAAATTAGATCTTGGCTTTCCCTCTGTTCGCATCCGTAGAAAATTTTGATTTACTATGCCGCGAAACCCTTCAGCAGTTGCCAGAACTGTTTGCTATGTTAAAGTCTGCAGAAGTGGAGATCAAGAAAGAGCACCAAGTGTTGTTGGTCAATAAGACCACCAAATTCAAGAAAGGCAAGTCTAAGCAGAAGGGACACTTCAAGAAGGGTGGTAAGAAAGTTACCACGCCGGCGAAGAAGACCAAGGCTGGACCTAAGCCTTATACTGAGTGTTTTTACTGCAAGGGAGAAGGTCACTGGAAGTGGAATTGCCCAAAGTACTTGGCGGATTTGAAGAACGGCAACATCAAGAAGAAAGGTATATCTGATATACATGTTATTGATGTGTAACTCACTAGTACTCGTAGTAGTGCTCGGTATTTAATCTTGGTTCGGTTGCTCATATTTGTAACTCGAAGCAGTCTTTGCAGAATAAACGGAAGCTAGCGAAGAACGAGGTGACGATGCGCGTGGGAAATGGATCAAAGGTTGATGTGATCGCGGTCGGCACGCTACCCCTTCATCTACCATCGGGATTAGTTTTATACTTAAATAATTGTCATTTGGTGCCTGCGTTGAGCATGAACATTATATCAGGATCTTTTTATTGCGAGACGGTTACTTGTTTAAGTCCGAGAATAATGGTTGTTCGATTTATATGAGTAATATGTTTTATGCACATACACCTTTGATAGATGGTCTATTCTTATTGAATCTCGATAGTGGAAATACACATATCAACAACATTGAGGCTAAACGTTTGAAATCAAGCGATAATTCGACCTATATGTGGCACTGTCGTCTTGGTCACATTGGAGTGAAACGTATGAAGAAACTCCATTCCGATGGACTTCTTGAATCACTTGATTTTGAATCACTTGAAAGATGCGAAGCATGTCTGATGGGTAAAATGACTAAGACTCCATTTTCTGGTATGATGGAGCGAGCTACGGACTTATTGGAAATCATACATACCGATGTGTGTGGTCCAATCACTACAAGAAAAATGTCATGTAAAGACGTTCGCCATGAGAAGTTGTTATTTTCGTCCCTAGGTCCGCGGCTGATCTGCATGTTGAGACGTTTGTCGAGACGTGGGGCAAAACGTCCTAAACTGTATGTAAACATTGGGAAAAAAATAACTTGATAAGTAATGTCAAGTCCACAACTCACGCACCCACCCACCTTCACCTATCTATTCCCCACCCGGTGAAAACCTACGGCCGCCGCCGCAGCTCCACCTGATCCGATCCCGATGGCCCTCTCCAGCACGCACTTCCCTCTGACTATCTTAGGAAGCCCGGATTTTGTGTCACTGTTGAGATCCACCGAACGACGTACGTAATCCGGCCGCTGAGCTCGATCATTGAATCTGGTGAGTTCTTGGCCGACTCAATTAACTTATCCGGTCTTTGGAGAGCTGGAATCAATCAACCGTTCCTTTCGGTAGGACTCGTCCAACTTATCCCTTGCCTCGTTATTCATCCTTGCAAATAGTTATTTCTTCCGCCTCCCTACAAGATCTCTGAAACTTTTCTTTTGTATGGTGCAGATTCTTGGTCGTCCTTTATTTGCCTATCTTGGTCATATCGCCAGCTTGGAGGATTTACTGTGGTCATGAACATTTTAGTAGATTATGCACAAAAGGTAACGCTGGAAGTGGTATTCACAGAGTCACCAATTGCATCCACGGAAGAAATTAAATTTTATTTTGAATTGCTCTAAATGCAGCTACGAATAATGTCACGCAACTAATGCTCGATGATTTGGATTTATGTACAAACAGATCAGGTTTTGGTGTGTCACTTGACTTATATAGTGCAATTTGGAACTTATAGGATAATTATTTTTGTTCCACGGTATTTACTCTGAGATCATATACATATTAAGTTATACCAAATTATGAATTACTCTGCCGCTTGATTTTTTGCTTGTGTAGGTGTCCCACTACAGAATATCTTTTGCAAAGATTTTTTAAGGAACATTCTATAGAGAGCAAAGAAAGTTTGCAGCTGGATGGCAGATAATTTCAAGATCTACGAGATTATTTCCCATTAGTTAGAAAATTACATACGAGATTCTTTAAATTATTTAGTCGTTTAAGAACATCTTTGTACGGAATTCAATGAATTAGTCCGTCCTGTATGCAAATCTTTGTAAGGATGCACCATATCACTTGTAAAGTACAGTTGCTATCAAATGATATAATATATTTTTCTGAAGTGCGGTGTGCTTTTTTAATGTTTCTTGTTAGTTGATAGCTCGAATTTGATTTTATTCATACCAATGTGTGGTGGTGCTAGATGATAACAAAAAATAGAAAAATAAATAAATTTTTATATAAAACAAAATAATCTTGTTCAAAAGATCCAACAAAGAGATTCGGTGTTACCTAAAAAAAAGAGATTCGGTGTTGGTAGAGACGCCACTATATGAGCATAAACACGCTTTTGATAACGTCTCATATTATTTTTGAGACGCTCGCAGTACGTCTTTTTGGTATTTGAGACGGTGCATGGGAAGACGCACATATGACGCTTTGTAATGGCGTCTTTATAACCACATAGAGATGAAATTTAGCGTCTTTAGCCTATAAATTAAATGTCTCTACATGACATCTGTGTTGTAGTGAATGAGTGTAGCATCGCGCAGTGGTTATCGTTATGTTCTTACCTTCACGGATGACTTGAGTAGATATGGGTATATCTATTTCATGAAACATAAGTCCGAAACTTTCGAGAAGTTTAAGGAGTTTCAAAGTGAGGTAGAGAATCAACGTAACAAGAAGATTAAATTTCTACGTTCTGATCATGGAGGTGAATATCTAAGTTACGAGTTTGGCGAGCATTTGAAGAAATGCGGAATACTTTCACAGTTGACACCGCCGGGAACACCACAGCGTAATGGTGTGTCACGAGAATCGTGTCGAACTCTCTTAGATATGGTTCGTTCTATGATGTCACTTATAGATTTACCGCTATCATTTTGGGGTTATGCATTAGAAACAGCCGCATTCACTTTAAATAGGGCACCATCTAAATCCGTTGAAACGACACCGTATGAATTATGGTTTGGGAAGAAACCTAAATTGTCGTTCCTTAAAGTTTGGGGTTGCGAAGCCTATGTAAAGAAGTTACAGCCGGACAAGCTTGAACCCAAAGCGGAAAAATGCGTCTTCATAGGATACCCAAAGGAAACTATTGGGTATACCTTCTATCATAGATCCGAAGGCAAAATCTTCGTTGCCAAGAATGGATCCTTTCTAGAGAAGGAATTTCTCTCGAAAGAAGTGACTGGAAGGAAAGTAGAACTCGACGAGGTTGTTGAACCTTCTCTCGAAATTGCGAGTAGCGCAGACGGAAGAAGTTCTGTGGTGCCTGCACCAATTAGAGAGGAAGCTAATGATGATGATCATGAAACTTCGGTTGAAGTTGCTACAGAGCCTCGGAGGTCAACGAGAACTCGTACCACTCCAGATTGGTATGATCCCGTTATGAGTGTCATGTTGGTGGACAACACCGATGACCCCGAGACATATGAGGAAGCAATGATGAGCCCAGATTCCAATAAATGGCAAGAAGCCATGAAATCGAGATTGGATCCATGTACGAAAACCAAGTATGGACTTTGGTGGACTTAGGATGGTAGGAAGGCTGTCGAGAACAAATGGATCTTCAAGAAGAAAATAGATCTTGATGGTAATGTTCTATAAAGCTCGACTTGTCGCAAAAGGGTTTCGACAAATTCAAGGAGTTGACTACGATGAGACTTTCTCACCAGTAGCGAAGCTAAAGTCTGTGAGGATTATGTTAGCAATCGCTGCATATTATGATTATGAGATATGGCAGATGGATGTCAAAACAGCATTCCTCAATGGAGATATTGATGAAGAGTTGTATATGATGCTACCCAAAGGTTTTGTCAATCCTAAAGATGCTAACAAGGTATGTAAACTTCAACGGTCCATCTATGGACTGAAGCAAGAATCCCGAAGTTGGAATCAACGTTTTGATAAGGTGATCAAAAATTTTGGTTTTATACAAACTTATGGAGAAGCTTGTATTTACAAGAAAGTGAGTGGGAGCTCTGTAGGATTCTTAATACTATATGTGGATGACATATTATTGATTGGGAATGATGTAGACCTTCTTAATAGTGTCAAGGAATATTTGAATAATAGTTTTTCAATGAAGGATCTTGGCGAAGCAGCTTACATATTAGGCATAAAGATTTATAGAGATAGATTGAAACGCCAAATATCATTGTCACAGAGTACATATTTGGACAAAGTTCTAAAGAGATTTGGAATGGAAGATAGCAAGAAAGGGTTCTTGCCCATGTTGCTAATACGACCTTGAGTAAAACTCAAAGTCCGACATCGGCAGAAGATAGAGAAAGGATGAGTAAGACTCCTATGCCTCACCATAGGATCTACGATGTATGCCATGCTATCTACTAAACCCGACATTGCATATCTGTTAGTTTAACTAGCAGATATCAAAGTGATCGAGTGGATCATTGGACGTGATCAAAAACATCCTTAAGTACTTGAGAAGAACTAAGGATATGGTTCTTTCTTATGGAGGTGATGAACAACTCGTTGTTAATGGTTACACCGATGCTAGTTGGAACACCGATCCGGATGATTCTAAATCACAATGGATACGTATTTATTTTGAATGGTGCGGCGATTAGCTGGAGTGCAAAGCAAAGCGTTGTGGCGAGATCTTCAACTGAATCGGAATACATGGTGCCGGAGGCTTCACAAGAAGCGATATGGATGAAAGAGTTCATTACAGAGCTGGGTGTGGTTCCTAGTCTGGACCCAATGTCTATCTACTGTGATAACATGGGCGCCATAGCCAATGCGCAAGAACCAAGGTCACACAAGAAGCTGAAGCATATCAAGCTACGTTTTCACGCTATTCGAGAACATATCCAAGATGGGGATATAAAGATTTGCAAAGTACACACAGATCTGAATGTGGCGGATCCGTTGACTAAACCTCTCCCGAGGGCAAAACATGACCAGCACCATACTGCCATGGGTGTTCGGTATATTACCATGTAATATAGATTAGATGACTCTAGTGCAAGTGGGAGACTGTTGGAGATATGCCCTAGAGGCAATAATAAATGTAGTTATTATTATATCTTTGTGTTTATGATAAATGTTTGCATTCATGCTATAATAGTATTAACAAGGAAACATTAATACTTGTGTGATTTGTAAACTCAATTTGAAGTCCCTAGTAAAGCCTCTATACATCACTAGCCTGTTGGTTGATAAATGATTGTGGTTTCCCTATCATGAACATTGAGATGTTATCAACAACAAGATCATATCATTAGGAGAATGATATGGTGGACATACTCCTATATATAAGCGTAGCATAAGGATCAAGTCATTTTAATAGTTCAATTGCTATATGCTTTCTGATACATAGTAACCTAATTCCTTCGACCATGAGATCATGCATATCACCTTTACCGGATGGATGCTTTGATGACATCAAACACCACACCGTAACTGGGTGGCTATAAAGGTGGAATTGAGTGTTCAGAAAGTATTGGTTGAAACACATGGATCAAGAGTGGGATTTGTCCATCCATATGACGGATAGATATACTTTGGGCTCTCTCGGTGGAATGTCATCGAATTAGCTTGCAAGCATGTGACTGGCTCACAAGGGATCACATATCACGGGAACGAGAAAAGAGTACTTATCGGTAACGAGGTTGAACTAGGTATGCAGAGATACCGACGATCATAACCTCGGATAAGTAAACTATCGTGAGACAAAGGGAAATTGGTATCGTATGTAAGTGGTTCATTTGATCGCAAAGTAATCGTAGAAATATGTGGGAGCCATATGAATTTCCAGATTCCTCTATTGGTTATTGTTCGGAGAAGTGTCTCGATCATGTCCGCATAATTCACGAACCGTAGGGAGACACACTTAAGGATTCGACGTTGTTTGAGTAGTTATGGAATGAATGAGAAAGAGACCGAATGTTGTTCGGAGTCTCGGATGGGATCCGGGATATCACGAGGAGATCCGGAATGGTCCGGAGAATAAGATTCATATAAGGAAAATCCCATTTCGGAGTTGGGGAATGATTCTGGTGTTTTCATCGGGAATGTTCTAGAAGGTTCCAGAATGTCCGGCACTCCGGAGGGGAAGGGGTACATGAATGTGTCATTGAAAGTTGGAATGGTTGCATCATGTACTAAGTGTCTTCGCTGTCCAAAATAAAGGGTTTATTCAAATCCTAAATTGAAAAGTCAAACGGCTAGTTTGAAAGTCAAACGGCAAGTTTTGGAAAGAGGAAAAGAGGAGGAAGGTGAAACCGAGTTGGGGAGGGAGTCCTCCTCCCCAAGTCGGCGCACCACCCAAGCCGAGTTGGGGAGGGACTCCCCTCCCTCCCCTTGGCCGCCGGCCCCTCCACCTATATAAGGAGGGGCAGGGCTCCCTCCTAGCACACACAAGTACCTCTCCTCCAAACCCTAGCTTGGCGCCTACCACCATAGCCGCCGCCCCCTAGGGTTTTACCCTAGCCGCCGACTTGGGGTGCCCCAAACCCTAGCCGCCGGCTCTAGCCTCTCCTCCTTGGTGTGTCTAAAACCTAGATCGCCGAGGAGCTCTCTCATACTCCACCATACTCGCTCCGGCTTAAGGCGGAGCCCTTCGAGATCTCCCCTCTACTTACGGTACCACGCCGTTGTGCTGCCGGAATCGTGAGGAGAGTGCCACAACCTCCGCTGCTTTGGAACAAGGAGAGTAAGGTCTTCGTCAGTACCGAACGTGTGACCGATCAAGGGGCCAACGCAGCTTGGCCGGAAGGATCGTCTACGCGATCTTGAGATCGGGAAGAGTACGACTACATCACCCACGAGAATCCGCTCTCGTTAAACACTTTGGAATCTTCGAGGGTAAGTTATTCCATCAACTCGTTGCTACAATCTAGTAGATAGATCTTGGCTTGTTTGTTTGTATGCGATAGAAAATTTTTGTTTTCCATGCTACGAAACCCTACAATATAAGTTTCCAGTCAAGCCCTACCCAATCTTCGGGTATAGTGGTTGTATGGTAAAATTGGAATGATATCGCATCCAGACAATCATCAGTTTTAAAAAGGGATAAGGCTCATGCCTCAACAATTTCATCACCAAAATCATCTGGTGTTCGGAAACACATGTCAAAACATCTCAGTAGAATGATCCATCATTCCAAGGTTTTCATAACCATTTTCACCAAGTATTCCCATCTAAAGTTGATCAAGTTTTATGCTTAGCACTAGCATCTACAAGTGGGGGTGAGTACTAAATGAGGGGTGATAAACTAGTGGGGTTCTAACTAAGTTCAATCTCATGCCTTAGGATGACATCAAGATTATCTAGATTAGGCCAAATTTTATGCTCTTTATGCAACCTTCAGCTATCTTTATAGTATCTACGAATTACTTAAGTACACTCTAAGTAATAGATTTGAGAAAGAAAAAAAAGTATAAAGCTTGCCAGTAAAACTAGGATTGGGTTAACAAGTGGGTATAACCACATATGCTTAAGGCATATAGTTGGCATAGTAAGGCTTGCTAAAGGGGAACATCTTGCAAGTGTTAGCTTGCTCAATCAACTAGTAGTATTAGGATTGTATCAGTATCAGTATAAGCTTTCCTTGTACAGAGCAGTGGTTGAAGTTCTCCTTGGCTTCTTCTTCGTAGTATCCTCCTTTCTCCTCGTATCCTTGGTCGGTACTAGCGTCTATGAATAAATACGAGGTACACAATCATCAAACAATAATTAACTACTTGCAATCATCACACAAAGGGGTTCTATAGATGATCTAGCATCATCACTAACATTACAAGACAAAAGCATTTGACTTAATGATTTTATTTTTAGAAAAGTAATTTCTACTCATTGAAAAACTACTTAAGATTTAATATTATCCAAATCAAACATGGGATCATGTTGACACATATCATCACCACATATTTCAGTACATGGGAATGTGATTTAAAGTGGTGTCACAATTTAATAAGGTTTAACCCTTTTATTTTAAATAAAATAAGTGACTAGAAATGCCTATGTGGCCTTCTTTTATTACTTGAACATTATTTCTGTAAGTAAACCCATATATTTTTATATATTCTGAAAGGTATGGTCAAATGTGATTTTTGAGAGTTGGAATCAACTCAAAATCTATTATGGTTTAAATTTGAAAAATGTTTGAATGCAGAAAAGCTTGTGCCTTGTTATTTTTACCAAGGGTGATCTACAAATCCAAATGGTTTGAATCCAACGGGCTTAGATTAAGCATTTCCAGACCTTTCTAACAAAATTGGTTACATTCAATTTGGTTCACTGAATCGAGCTGGGTTGATTTTTGAAACTAGGTACAGAACTGTGTTTGAATGAAAATAAAAAAAATCTAAATTCAAAAGAGTGGGCTGCGCGGGAAGGGGAAATGGGCCGGCCTGGTGTCACTCCGCGGCGCGGGGCCCAACTGACAGGGCGGGTATACTGGTCAGCGACTCATTAAACGCGAAGCGGTACGGGGCGATGTGGTGCGTTGGATTAGAAGTAAGATCAACGGCTAAGGGTCGTCATCGACGATGAACTAGTCACCGGCGAGCTCGAACCCTAGCGGCTCGGTGGGGGTGCATAGGGGGCATATCGGGGCTCCAGCGACGATGGAGAGGCGGGCAAACGACAAAGTCGACGACAGCGAACTCAGGGGTGGTCGCGGCAGTTCCTGGGGTGGACGAAATCGACGGCGCCCTTCTTATCTGGAGGCGGCCTGCTCTGGCGCAATTCCGGCGATGCGCTGCTCACCTTGCTCCGGGACTAAGGCGGGGTGGTTCTGGGTGAGAGAGGAGTGGAATGGTGTGAAGAATTTGAGCGGGGGAGTCCTCCTTTTATAGGCTCGATGGCGAGACCGAACGGGATGGGCAGGCGACGGTGGCGACATGGCTATGGGCGGCTAGAGGCATGGCCGAGGGTGGCGATCGATCGGTGATCTCCTGGTGATGCTCTAGGGCTTTAATGCGCGTGTAGGGGCGGTGGCAAACAGTCGGGAACGCACGGTGCTCTGCGCGGCAGAGGCGGCGTCTTCGACGGCGAGCGGTAGCTACGGGGTACGGGCGGTGAAATGAGCATGTCTGGTGGTCTCCTGGGACGGTGGGGAGCATGCTGGCGGGCGGCAAGGGCTCGAGGTGGTCGGGTTGCGTGGGAACGGTGCATGCTCTGCGGTACGCGTCGGCATGGTCGACAGCAGCGCGGGCGCGGCGTTCCTGGCGGTTCTGGTTGCTGTCCGCGGGGCAGGGCTGGTCGAGAGGGGGCGGTGAAGCATGGGCTACCTCCCAGACAAGGTTGGCACGACTAGTTCTTCCCCTAGCCTGCTTTCCACACTGGGTGACATGGGTGCTCTCGGCCTGTTCACCATTGATGACATTGACGAGTTTACAGTGGTGCTAGGGATTAGTTAGGGTTGTTATATGATCTACTAAGGCTAGTGGTGTCCAGAGAGGGGACAAGTTAGGCCCAAAACACTGCACACTATAGTGTTTTGATTTGAATCTGCAAGGTGTTTGATGAAATGGCCGCATAAATTCAAGTTTTGAATTTTGAAAAGATTTTTGGTGGGTGTGCTAGGCATGTCCTGGTGAGTCTGTGGATGCTTGGGTTTTGAAAGTTGAGCTTTTTTGAGTGGTGTTTGAAAAATTGGGATCTTCCCATATGATATAGATTCAATTTTAAACTGTCCTTTAAACTATGCATTCAACTGTTTTCGGATGATCACAAGGTGGGACTTGGTACTTTGTTATGAGTACTATCAAGGGGTGCAAAGATCCAAACAAGTTTCTGTTAAGTTTTGAAAGTTAGAGATAGCCAAAGTAGGCGTGAGAGTTAATTTGGCCAAAATGACCATTCACTTATTTTGTTTGTTTTGATTTATTTGTCTTTGGGAAAAGTGTGGGGATTGTTTAGATGATGTTTATTTCACCTAAGAATCCTTTTACAATCAAAGAAACACACAAGCATGGCCAATCAAAAGAATCCAAATTGAAATGCCTTTCTTATGCATGCTTTCATATTTTTAATTTGAAAAGTTTTTATTAACCCTAATTTTAATGATTAGAGTTTGATGATCCAAGTTTAATATTTTTGGGATGTTACACGGGGTTAAGTCTATTGGCATCACTAGCGTTTGTATACGTGTAGACAAATATACCATGTGTTTGTTTGGCCGCTTGTCCCCTGATGTATTAGCTATCTTCTAAAATCATTAACTTTCACTGGTTGTTGATCCCCTAAATTTTGAAATTTCTTCCTAGACCTCAATTCGACGGCCAATAATAACAGAAGACAAAGGACAGGACCACACGACATCTTGATTATATCATCCGGCCAATCATTTGCCATATGTATTTTCCTCTTATTTTCCATTTCTAAATATATTTGATGGAACCGTAATGCTGGAGATTTGATTGGGCTATTTATATTAATTATTTAGTAAATTTTCTACTATATTTATGACGTTGTTTTTTGGAGCGTGCACACCCTCTTTAAAATTCTTGACTCTGCCACGGTGGCAAGTGAGTAACTACATACTAAAACACCCGAATAACACCATGAGTACTAGGATAACTATATAAATCTCATGGTGAGAGACTACAACCAAAAAAACGAATAGGTAACTGCATAGATCCTAGATTGATAACTATTTCCTAGAGAGCGGGATAACTATGTAACTTATTCACGATAATTATATTTTAAACACATGGGTAACTCCATAAGTAATCAACGTATAACTATTATCTAGATAGCCGAGTAGCTATGTCGATTTGGTGGTGATAGATATATCATAAACACCTAGGTAACTCTACCATGAACACCTAGATAACTCCATATATAATGGGTTGGTACCTATACCATGATCTCCTGGTAACTCCATAAGTAATGCATGGGTAACTATTACCTAGACAATAGGGTAACTATAATGATTTTGTGGTGATAAACTATTTCGTGAACACCTGAGTAACTATACCCAAAACACCTAGATAACTGCATATGTAATGGGTTGGTAACTATACACTAAACACCTATGTAACCCTACCATAAACACCTAGATAACCCCATATGTAATGGTTTGGTAACTATACCCTGAACATCTGGGTAACTCTACCCTGAACACCTGGATATAACTCCATATGTAATGGGTAACTACTTATACATCGATATTGTGGTGGTAACTAAACCCTAAGACAAAATAAAACTCCATATGTACTAGGGTGAGAAGTTAGGTAATTTCATAATTAATGGGTGAATAACTATTAACTAGGGGGCATGATAAATCCATCGATACTTTGGTGATAGATGTACCCTAAACACCTTCATAATGCTACCCTGAACACTAAATAACTCCATATGTAATAACTTGGTACTATACCCTGAACACCTAGACAACTCTATATTGGGTTGGTAACTAGATTAACACCTGGGTAACTCCATCTATTAGTATTGGGTTGATAACTATTAGCTAGAGAGTATGATAACTATATTGACTTCATGGTGTTAACTATACTTTGAACATCTGGGTAACTCCATAAGTAATGGATGAATAACTATTTGCTAGAGGGAAGGGTAAACACGTTGATAAGGAGATGATAATTGTACCCAAAACACGGGGTAATGATACGTCGGAAACGTATCTATAATTTTTGATGTTTCATGCTTGTTTAGTATCTACTTTGCTTTGCTTTGTCTATACTTTGAGATGTTTTTATATGTTTTCTGGTACTAACCTATTAACAAGATGCCACAGTTAGGTTACTGCTTTTCTTACATTTTTGGTTCTAGAAAGGCAGAAAATCAATATTCTCGGAATTGGACAGGACAAAAGGCAAAGTCAATATTTTACCGTGGGGAACACGGAGCCAGAAGACGAGACGGAGGAGGGCCTCGAGGGGGCCACACCCCTGGCCACGCGGGTGGTCCCACCCCGCGCCTGGGGGGTGTAGCCGCCTCGGGCACCCCCTCGGCCTCCCTCTTTGCCTATAAAGACCCCCCGATGCCTAAACCCTAAGTACCCGATCAATATTCCACGAAACCTTTTGTAGCCGCCGCCACCATTGTCCCTAGATCGGGGGGATCTGAAGCTCTTCCCGACACCCTGCCAGAGGGGAGATCATCCTGGAGGCCTTCTTCTTCATCATGCCAGCCTCCGGTATGAAGCGTGAGTAGTTCCACCTTGGACCACGGGCCCATGTAGTAGCTAGATGACTGTATCTTCTCCTTTGTGCTTTCATGTCTGGATCTTGTGAGCTCCGTTCATGATCAAGATCTCATCTATTTGTAATCATGCATGTTATGTTTGCGGGGATCCGATGGATATTGAGATTACTATGTAAGAATTATTAATGATTTTGTATTATTGATTCTATCATGTTTGTGTTGTTTGTGATCTTGCATGCTCTCCATTGTTAGTAGCTATCTTGGCCAAGTAGTTGCTAGTGACTCCAAGAGAGGGTATTTATGATCAATAGTGGGTTCATGCCTTTATTTAATCTAAGGGAAGTGACAGAAATCTCTAAGGTTGTAGGTCTGATGCTGCCACTAGGGAGAAAACAACGGTCTCTTGTTCATGGAACAAGTGGATTGTTTATCTTACACACTTTGTTTAAAGCAGTTGTCTGTTGCTTGCAACTTAATACTGGAGGGGGTTAGGATGATAACCCAGAGGTGGAATTCTAGTCATAGATGTAGGGGTTCGTAGCATGGAAAACAAAAATTTCTACCGCATGTAAACAAACAAGCCAAGATCTATCTACTAGATTGTAGCAACGAGTCGATAGAGGAACTCACCCTCGAAGATTCCAAAGCGGTTAACGAGAGCAGATTCTCGTGGGTGATGTAGTTGTACACTTGCCGATCTCAAGATCGCGTGAGCGATCCTTCCGGCTGCGTTCGGCGGCGCTCTGCAATCGGTCACATCGTTCGGTACTCGAAGACCTTCCTCTCCCTTGTTCCAAAGCGGAGGTTGTAGCACTCTCCTCGCGATTCCCAAAGACAACTGTGGTGGTACAGGAAGTAGAGGGAGATCATGAGGCTTCACCTAAGCCGAGGCGTATGGTGGAGTATGAGAGAGCTATTAGTGGTCTAGGGATTAGACACACCAATTAGAAGGCTCTAAACCAGGCTAGGACAATTAGAAGCTCTAAACCAAACGGCTCTAAACCGAGGCTTTGGCTGGGTTTAGATTAGAGGATAGGAACTTGTGTGTCTAGAGGAGGAGGCCCCTCCTCTTATAGGTGGAGGAGGGCGGCCAAGGGAGGGAGGAGTACCTCCCAACTCGGCCTAGGTGGTGCCCGGCTTGGAGAGGAGGACTCCTCTCCAAGTCGGTTTCAACCTCCTCTTGCTTGTTTCCCTCAGTTTCCTGTTTTAGCCGTTTGACTTTCAAACTGGCCATTTGACTTTTCAGTTTTAGGATTCAATTTAATCCTTTATTTGGAACAGTGAGAACACTTAGTACATGATGCAATCATTCCAATATGTAATGACACATTCATGTACCCTTCACCCGAGTCGGACATTCGGAACCTTCTAGAACATTCCCGATGAAAACACCGGAATCATTCCCGAACTCCGAAACGGGACTTTCCTTTTATGAATCTTATTCTCCGGACCATTCCGGATCACCTCGTGATATCCCGGATCCCATCCGAGACTCCGAACAACATTCGGTATCTTTCTCATAATACCATAACTACTCAAACAACGTCGAATACTTAAGTGTGTCTCCCTACGGTTCGTGAATTATGCGGACATGATCGAGACACTTCTCCGAACAATAACCAATAGAGGAATCTGGAAATTCATATGGCTCCCACATATTTCTACGATTACTTTGCGATCGAATGAACCACTTACATACGATACCAATTTCCCTTTGTCTCATGATAGTTTACTTATCTGAGGTTATGATCATCGGTATCTCTGCATACCTAGTTCAACCTCGTTACCGATAAGTACTATTTTCTCGTTCCCGTGATATGTGATCCCTTGTGAGCCAGTCACATGCTTGCAAGCTAATTGGATGACATTCCACCGAGAGGGCCCAGAGTATATCTATCTGTTATATGGATGGACAAATCCCACTCTTGATCCATGTGCCTCAACACATACTTTCCGAACACTCAATGCCACCTTTATAGCCACCCAGTTACGGTGTGGTGTTTGATGTCATCAAAGCATCCTTCCGGTGATGGTGATTAACATGATCTCATGGTCGAAGGAATTAGGTTACTATGTATCAGAAAGCTTATAGCAAATGAACTATATTAAATGACTTGATCTTTATGCTACGCTTAACTATAGGAGTATGTCCATCACATCATTCTCCTAATGATATGATCCTGTTGTTAATAACATCTCTATGTTCATGATCAGGAAACCATGATCATATATTAACCAACAAGCTAGTTTAACAAGAGGCTTTACTAGGGACTCTTATTTTAGTTTACAAATCACACAAGTATTAATGTTTCCGGTTAATACAATTATAGCATGGTATGTAAACATTTATCATAAGTGTGAAGATATGATAATAACCACTTTATTATTGCCTCTTGGGCATATCTCCAACAATAGATGCAGTTGGATGACGGTCTACGTATCTTGTTGTATTACCCAATCGAATCTCATAGGATCATGATGTCTAGTATTGCATTGTTACGCCTTGCTCAGTCCTATCAATTTTCCTGCTGTAATTTGTTTACCCAGCATGCCATGTTTGTTTATCTAAGGAAAACACCTCTATTGAACTATGGATCCCGGTCCAATCTTTACCATTGATACACATTCCACTGTTTGCACTTTACTTGTTGTAAACCACCATTACCTTCCACGCCATAAAGTTAATCCTTTGTTACAGCAAACCGGTGAGATTGACAACCTCACTGTTCGTTGAGACAATGTCTTGAGTTTGTGTTGTGCAGGTCTCCAAGTTGGTAGCAACACCTTTGAGTCATTTCCTTCCTCCTACTGGTTCGATAATCTTGGTTTCTTACTAAGGGAAAACTTGCTGCTTTGCTCATCATACCTTCCTCTTGGGATCTCCCAACGAAGTGTTCACGCACTCATCAGGTAACTCTATCCTGAACACCTAGATAACTCTATGTATAATGGGTTGATAACTATACACCCGAATACGTGGGTAACTCTATAAGTACTAGGTTAGTATTTGACTATGCCTTGAATACTTGGGTAACTTGATCGATAATTAACTATTCGATAGAAGGTAGGCTAACTACATCAAATATGTGTGTGCATTGCTACATGTTGATTGGCAATATCTTTGATATATGTATTTTCTTAAGTATAGTGTGTAAAAATAGTATTATATTATGATCAAATCACATATAGAGGATCGCGGTAGTGGGATGGAATTAATCACAACTAAAACCACACAAAAAATCTTGGAACAAAATGTTTTCACCTCTCACAGGTATATGGAAAACCATAATCACAACTGATCCATACTACCGGGACATGAAAGGATGAACTAAACCACTCTTTGTTAGTGAAATCATATGTACTTAGGCATAAGCGATGGGTAAAGTGCACACTTCTCTTTTATATTTCTAGCATAACTTATAACTAAAGTCCAAAGAGGGTGAAGACTATGTACTACTATTAGACTATGTGGACTTCTAGTACATAGATGTGACATCATATTATCTTCAATCATATTCCCACGGAACTTGGGCACACAACCACAATAAAACACATGCTGGGAATCAAAATAAGGTGAAAAAACACAGAACACGACCTAGGGAGAGATTGGTTCTGGATGAGGTCGAGAGAGCGGGACTAAAAAGGCGGTTTTAGCGATAGTAGGGGAAGGAAACGACTCGCCAGTGGGCACACCAATGTCTAGGAGGAATGGGAGGGGGTAAGAGGATGGGACGACAATGGGAGCAAGACAGCTGGGGAGAACATGATTGTATGAACGACAGGAGAAGCGAAGTGGCGATGCGTGACCGAGGCGACGACAACGCCTGTCATCGAGGCTCGACAAATGTGTGACTATGTGAGTCGTGGTGCGGTTAGGTATTAATCAAGATCGGACGAAACCTATGAGTCCATCATGGATGGCAAACTATTGTTCATAACGTATATTTTCTGCATATTTACCATCACATATCGTTCGCAGAAAAGTATACCTAATGATTAATACTAGTTCTACGAAACTAGACAAACTGGGAAACAACACACAATTTCTAGTTCACTCTTTTCTGGTGTAGGGGCATTAGGTCAGACACCATGCTAGCATATTGATGCATGCAAGATCACTCCGAGACAAACACATTTCAATCAATTTTATTAAGTCGTAGACCAGGATGTCACATGCCCTTTTCATCTAGATCCATGCAAAAAAAGTACTCCTCTATCCCAAATAAGATGTTATATATTTATTTAAATTCACATGTATCTATACATTAAAATATTATATATTTCTTGGTACATATACTTTCCAAATGATGGCTTTTAAACCTTGTGAACAAACACGCATATGGATCTTTAGTTCAAACTTAAATAAACATCCATTTTAAAGGGAATTTATGTCCTATGTGTGGTTTTGGTAATTAATAACAATCTCTATGGACTAATGTATAAATTGAGTGTCACTTATAGGTTTGTCCATTAGCATCGCTTGGTCAATATGTTGGTCTCAAGGTTGAAAGTTGAAGAAATGAAGAATGAGAAGAAGAAATGTCCAAGGGAATTTTGCCCATTGGAATCATGAATAAAGAAGGAGCTTGTCTCGATGGATCAACACTCAAGAAGGAATGAACAAGTGCAAGCTCAAGACGCACCTTCTCTAGAAGATCTCATGCTTGGAGCTTGCCATCCTCTATGATCATGGAGTGATGAAGACAATTCCAAAGAAGAGGTTTCCCCATGAAGTATGGGGAGCAATTTGCAAGTCTTTATCAAGCAAGAGTGATCAAGATAAAACAATAAAGGTGTTCCATATTGAGAAGGTCAAGACGGTCTATATCAAGTTCAAGTGGAATGCTCAAGGTAAAGGTATGTTCTTGATAGGGTTTCTCTTTTTCCGGTCTCGTGTTGTTAGTTGAAAGACCGGGTTTAGGATAGATAGTCGTACTACCAAGAGGGGTTCTCAAGCGGGTGACTCGATCGCATCTTTTGGAGAGATCTCAAACCTTTGCATACATAGCATCATATTTCTTGGTTGTTATTTGGATCTTGTCCACGAGAGGACCTAGAGGTTGTGGTTGTCATCATAACAAGATCTGGTTCATCAAATAAGGATTTCCCTTACATATCTTATTGCGGTTTTTGATCTTGCGAGTTTTATGGATCCACACTTGAGAGATATCTCATATATATATTCATGCTATTTTCTCCCTTGGATTCTACTCTTTGTTATCTTTCCAACAAAATTGGTTTCATCTCATTTGGAGTTCGGATGCAAAAGTTATTGCAGTTTTGATTTCTGGAATTTCCCTGGGCGGAAGTTCCGGCCGCCACCTGCAGTACCGCTCGGGCATATTTTCCGCCGGTAGTACCAATTGAAATTCCGGATCTCTTTCCACTCACCCTCAGTAACTTCTCAGTTTGGTATGTGCTATTTTGTCGGAACTTTGGTCAGATTTTTGGGCGGTAGTACCATCCCAGGTGGTAGTACCAGTGACCGGCGGTAGTACCGGCCAGGCTCGTTTTTCTGTCTTTCATCTCGTTGTTTTTTTGACCAGTAAAAGGGTGTTGGCGGTAGTACACCCACCCAGCGGTACTACCGGTCGTGCACGGATCTGCCCAAACGGTCAGATCTAGGAGCCCTTTAAAAGGGGCCCATCTTTCCCTTCGTGGGGAATAGATTTTTCTTGGTTCTTGGCTTTCTCTCTCTCCTCCATTATTGACCTCAAGAACTTGACTTCTGTAACTACCTCGGTGAATTACGCTCCTAGATACAAGCCTGGGTGAGCGGAAATGGTTGAAATAGTACGGTGGGGCCCAAATGACACTCACAGGTAGACCTTTCGGCCGTCCCAACCATTTTCAATCATCGGGACAAGTACGGGCGGCGTAATTGGCAGGCGAAGGGATCAACTACATACACAAATGAGTATGTATGCAAGCCACCATACAATAGTACATCATAGCCATTCCATCTAAAAAGAAAGGAAATATAGCAACGCCATACGACAAGATTCAAATGACCTAGATAGATATAATAGTTTAGGATATCTCCTCATACATCACACATCAGAGTATCAGGCGGAAGAGGCAAACAAGATCCGAGTACGGATAAGAAGCAAATCGGCATAAGATGCCCATAAATAAGCATATCCCTCCCACAGATCTCACGGATCCCCGTTCCCGGAATCTCTACACCGAACGATCGTTGCCCACATCATCAGACTCCTCCACCCAGTATCCGTCTTGCGAGTGTACCTGTTCATCTGAACCAAATAATTTATCGTGTGAGACCCTAGAAATTTTCGGCAAGTCTTTATGCCTCTAAAGGGGACACAACTGGGGTGACGCAATTGCGGCGAAAGATAAACCCTAAGTTCTATAGATACTGCTAACCATCCTAACCAAAGATAGCGGATGTCCGTGAATTAATGACAACGATTATAACAAGAATATGCAGATCCATCCTCCTCCTCGCTACCAACGAGGAAGCGGATAACAACCCCATCCGTTGGTAATTTTATTAACCATTCCATGAGTGTTGCACTAATTACTAGTCGGTTACTTAGTCAAATTAAAGGGTACTTTAGTTATGCTTGTCTATGATCGAAAGCTGCTCCAAGTCGTCCATAACGCGGACACGGCTTTGAAAGTTTTACCTCAGGGTGCACAAATAGCAACACACTCGAGCAACCTCGGAAAAACCAAATCAAAACCCGAGGCCTTCACGACAAAGCAATCACAGATTGAAATATTTGAGGCACCCCATTAAGTATACCATAGCGAAGTTAGTGACTTGAGACGGACTCAAGGTTTGTGGGCAAGAAGAACGATCTGGGAACACGAAAGTGTGACTGGCTTTTCGATACGGGTCACAATTCCTAAACAGACAGTGCTCCTCACAATCGTAAACAAAGCAAAGCATGGCATAAGCAGGATAGTAAATAAAACCTCAAACTAGTTTGTGGCCCCAAGAAATAAGAATGAATCAAGCTCTGGCTCAGGGGGGTCCCATAAGCCTCCCAGATGTGGATAGCGCGAATAATCAAGGAACAGGAATCAAGTACTCGGGGTCCTACGGGACACAAGTGAGCAGGAAAAACCAAATAGCAGATATTGCCCACCGGTGCCACTTTCATTAGTTATCCCATTACTACTCAGGTTAAGTTGTTTAGGTACCTCATTATCCATCAGACACTCACATACCCTACACATGCTGTTCTATGACTCGCATGGCTCAAACAACTCCTGTAGTAATGGCTCATGGGATGGAGGAACAAGCTTGGTGGGGTTTAAAAGTAAAGGCAATGCAATACTTGGGATTCAATTTAATGCAATCGCGACTCAATGATGCAAGAATAAGATAGAGGAAATAGGTACTGTATGTATGCAAGCATGTGGTAGTGCTTGCCTGGCAGCTCAGTTGAAGCGAGAGAAGGATCTGGGTAGTGCTCCTGGTTCCCTTGATATATCCCCAAACAAACAAGGGCCAACATAAATAAAGTGCACAAGCATAGGAATAAAATGCGTCAAGCAAACAATCATGCCATGATGAATGACGCACAAGTTGCATGGCAATAATGTAGCATGGCATGGGTGAGGGGTAGAATACAAGAAATAAACATTTTATTGAGTTTTGGCCCCATTTTATCCTCATATTAGTTTCTGTTTACATTATATTTGTATGATTCATGCTGCAATTCATAACATGGAATGCATAAACAGAAAGGTCTCGTCGAGCTGATCATTTTAGACATATCATTTGTTAAAGTTGGAGTTATACATCAAAAGTTATTAATTAATTAAGAAAAGGGCATTTTATTGTAATTTTAGTCAACTTGGAAATTTAAATTGTCCAAATAATATTTTGAATGGCATATTTGAAATCCTCACATTTTTCTGATTTGAAAACATATATTATTTGTATTATTTGGAATTATGAATTTAATTTTATTTTAAAGTCAAAATTAGTCAAATTAAGTCAAAGTCAAAGGGTTGACTATTTTAATTCAATTCTGAAAATATTTGATTAAAGATTTGAATTAACATTCAAAAACAAAACATATTTCATATAAGGTTTGAATTCAAATTCCAAATATTTAAATAGTTATGAATTTATTTGATATTAATCATTTGCTGAATTTTTTTATTGATTTAAGAAATATCTGCCGGTTTTTCTTACTCGGTCTAGAGCTACCCAGGCCGTGATCGGTGGGGTCACAGGCCTGGCCCATCTTGTGATTGAGCACGAGGCGTGCCACGTGGGCAGCAGCGGGGCTGCGGGTTGGAAAGAACAAAGAGCGAGGGGCCTTTTTGCAAAATTGCGGTTGCTCTACTATCTGACGAAACTGAAAACCAGCGCGAAACCTGCTAGCTGAGCTAAACTTCGGAGGACGATGGCGATCAATCCATAGGGAATTTGGTGATGCCGCAAAAATCAAAGTTCAAGAGGATACCTATGCCTACAATTTTCGTGTTTAGGTTTTCTCCAGCGGAGGACTCTACGAGCCGGGAATCAACGAAGAACAGAGGCCGACCTGAGGACAAAAAGAACAGGATTTTGCTGACAGAACACCGGGTTTTTCCTGATCTCGCGAGGTCAGAGGCGATTGATACAAGGCGAAAAAGGGGATGATGTAAAAACGAAAAACATAGAGGATACACAGGCCTACAAGTTTCATGTTTGAAAGTTTTTGTAATTCGACCCGTAACACGGAGATCTGGGGCTGTTCCTCTGAGTTGGCGCATAGACGGGCTCTGAACCTGACGCTACTGAACCTGCACGCACGCACGCGATGGTGCCGAGGGAGGGGAAACTATGGCTGCGGTGGCGAGCTCTCGGGCGGCAGGGAGGGCATAGGAAGGAGGGGAATGGAGTGGGGGGCTTACCACGAGGGTGTTGGAGCAGCGCAACAAGGCCGATGATGAACAAGAGCGTCGGAATCACCAAAGAAAGCCGGCGGCCATGGACGAGGAAGCGGACCCGGCCGACGGTCCTGAGCTCGTGGGGTGATCCGGTAGCCGGTAGAGGACCCTAGCAAAGAGGCCTAGCTGCCTGTGCCCTTGGCTCGGCGCTTGGCAGACTGGCCCGATGGCAGGCGATGGCTACCGAGGAGGTTTGTCCCCGGCTTGAAGAAAAAGCAGAGCAGAGCGAAAGCTGGCGGCGCGAGGGAGAAAGGGAGCTAGGGTTCTGGGGAGGCCTCCGCGGCTTGGGGGATAAGAAGAGGAGGGAGTGGTGGTGGATGGTGACGGGGAAGACGGAAAATGGGTCGGCCACCTGCTCCGTTTGGTGATTGACAGAGAGGGATCGCTAGCGGAGAATAAGAACATAGGGCGACGCCGTGTCCTCTAACCGAAGTGGTATGGCCGGCAGGAAGCCAATTGGGCTGCAGAGGGTAGGGCCCAAGGTGGCTGCCAGTTTGATTCTCTCCTTTATTTATTCTTCTTTTATTTTTATTTGTTTTGTTTGTTTCAAATTCAAGCAAGCATTTGATTTCAAATCTTTGGAACCTTGAGATAGTTTGAGCAGAGAATTTTGGAAATGCCAAAGATAGAAAGGAGGGAAAAATAGAAGTGGAGATGAGTGATGCCCACATACATAATAGATGTATGTTCCATTTTGGCATTTTACAAGATTAGTGGCTTGAGGGTTTTAGAAAATAATAAAATCATTTTATTAACTATGGAACCCTAGCAATGAATTCCACATTGTAGGAAACAAAAATATAGATAGGTAAAAGAGGTGGAGATATTTGTGATAGCAACTACACAACCAAGACAAAACAAATGCAAGCTAGATATGATGCTCCAATGCAAGGTGGCATGATGACATGAGCATGATAACATGATGATGCAACAATTATATGTAGGAAGTATCCATTATATTACTATACCAAGTAGCATTACAATGTTAGACAATTGGGATGCTACAACTCTCCCCCACTAAACAGGAATCTCGCCCCGAGATTCTAGGAAGAAGAAGAAGACACAAAGAGGGTAGGATAGTTGGCACGGAGCTCATCTTCACGCTCCCAAGTGGCTTCATCAACGGAATGGTGCGACCACGCACCTTGCGTAACTTGATGGACTTGTTGCAGTCCTTATTTACTGGGTCTCAAGGATTTTTGTGGGGTGTTCTTGATAAGACAGGTCTTCTTGGAGATTGATTAGCTCATGATCCACGGTCCTGCCGGGATCTTTGAAGCACTTCTTGAGTTGAGAGATGTGGAAAACATCATGAACCTTGAGTTTTTCCGGGAGCTCAAGAGCATAAGCAACTTCTCCTCTTCTTCCACGAATTTTGAAAGGACCGATGTATCTAGGAGCCAGCTTTCCTTTGATACCAAAGCGGTGTGTGCCTCTCATGGGAGTGACACGAAGGTAAACGAGATCACCAGGGACATACACCATGTCCGTGTGCTTCCTGTCATAATTGCTCTTCTGGCGACTTTGAGCAATCTTCAGGTTTTCAAGAATGATGTGCACCTTCTCCTCCGCTTGAGTTACAATGTCAGCGCCAAACCAAATCTTTCTTCTGCACCTGACCAACCAATCGGAGTTCTGCACTTGCGGCCATAGAGAGCCTCAAATGGTGCCATCTTCAGACTTTTCTGGAAGCTGTTGCTGTAAGAGAATTCAGCATAAGGAAGACATTCTTCCCACTTCATGCCAAAAGAGATGACGCAAGCACGAAGCATATCCTCCAGAATCTGATTGATCCTTTCAACTTGTCCTTGCGACTGAGGGTGGTAGGCTGTGCTGAAGTTCAACTTTGTTCCCAAAGCATTTTGGAAACTCTCCCAGAACTTGGAAGTGAAGATGCTCCCACGGTCCGAACTGATCTCAAGCGGAACCCCATACAGAGAGACAATTCTGTTGATATAGAGCTCAGCCAACTGAATTCCAGAAATTGTTTCCTTGACGGGGAATAAATGAGCCACTTTAGAAAGACTGTCAATGACAACCAAGATTGCATTGTTGCTTCTCGCGACCTTGGAAAACCAGTGATGAAGTCCATCTCTACTTTCTCCCATTTCCATTCGGGGTTTCAATGGTTGTAGAAGAACGAAAGGTTTCGATGGACAGCTTTCACTCTGCAAACATCACACTCGAGACATACTTGGCACAATATCGCTTCACCCGCCACCAATATTGTGTTTTCAAGTCCATGTACATCTTTGTCTGCCGGGTGGATAGATAGAAACGAATCGTGCGCCTCCTTGAGAACTTGCTCTCTCAAACCCGGGTAGTTTGGAACAAACATCCGTGTTCAAAGAAAAGCGTGCCTTGATCATCGACGTGGAAGGACTCATACTTGAAGTGAAGTTTGGAGATGATCTTTTGGTGTGGATCACCAAGTCGACGAGAGCGAATCTTTTCTTCCAAGAGAGGAGTAGCCATAAGGTTCGGAGATACCCTTGTTCCACAATTTCGTGTTGAGTCGACGGAATTCCTCGCACAAGAGAGGCCGTTGTTCTTCCATCATGAGGTTGTTGACATAAGCTTTGCGGTGAGGGCATCGGACATGACATTAGCTTTGCGGAGTGTAGTTGATGGTCAAATCAAAATCATTGATTGCTTCAATCCATCTCCTCTGCCAAGGTTGAGATCAGCTGAGTGAAGATATACTTCAAACTCTTGTGGTCGGAAAAGATCTCAGCGGTTGCCAAGCAAGTAGTGCCTCCATAGCTTCAAAGCAAAGACAATCTGCTGCGAGCTCGAGGTCATGTGTAGGATAGTTGATCTCATGCGTCTTCAACTGCCGAGAGGCATAAGCAACCACTTGTTTTTCTTGCATAAGGACCGCACCCAATCCTTGCAAAGAGGCGTCCAGAATATCCGGAAAGGCTTAGATGTATCCGGAGGAACCAAGATGGCGTGGAAGTGAGCTTCTCTTTGAGTGTCTCAAAGCTTGCTTGACATGCAGGAGTCCAAAGGTATTTCTTTCCTTTCTTGAGGAGATCGGTAAGAGGCTTCGCTATCTTGAAAAGTTCCGAACGAGCAAGACGGCAATAACTAGCCAAACCAAGGAAACTCCGCACTTCTTTGACATTAACGGAGGAAGCCATTCAACAATTGTCTTCACGGTTTCCGGTTGATCGCAATGCCCTTGGCGTAGATAACGTGACCAAGATAGGTTACTTGAGGCAAAAACTCACACTTGGAGAACTTTGCATACAAGCGGTTCTCACGAAGCTTGTTTAGGACACACCAAAGGTGTTCTTCATGCTCTTCCTTTGACTTAGAATAGACTAGGATGTCATCCGGATAGACCACAACGAACTTATCAAGGTACTCCATGAAACCGAGTTCATAAGCCTCGAGAAGGTAGAAGGTGCGTTGGTGAGACCGAAAGACATGACCGTGTACTCATACAGGCCATAGCGGGTGGTGAAAGTGTTTTAGGAACATCTTCCTGCGAATCTTGATTTGGTGATAACCACTTCTCAAGTCAAGCTTAGAGAACACCACTCCAGCTAATGATCAAGAGATCATTAATCCATGAAGGGATATTTATTCTTGATGGTTTTAGCATTGAGAGCCCGATAGTCAACACAAAGTCTATCGATCTGTCTCGCTTCTTCACAAAGATTGTTGGGCTACCCCAAGAAGAAGTAATGTTGAATGAAACCCAACTTCTCTTGTTCATCAAGTCGACGTTTGAGTTCACCAACTTAGCAGACCCATTTTATAAGGCCGCTTGGAGATAGGAGCCGTTCAGTTCAAGCTCAATTACAAACTCAACCTCACGATCCGGAGGCATACGCAACTCTTCAGAAAGACATCGGGAACTCACGGACCAGGAACACTTTGAATAACTTCCATAGCATCATCATTCAGAGCCGCCAAAGAAAAGTTGGATATCGAGTCGACTTGGAGAAAATACTATATGGCCTTCGTGAATCTTCAGAAACCGAAGCGTTCAAAGACAATCAATCACAACTGCATTTGTCAACCAATCCATGCCCAAGATGACATCAATGTCAGAATTGCCCAGAAGAATTAAGGACACCGAGAACGAAGAGCCACCAATCTCAATTTGATTGCCATGGCTGATATGAGCAGCCCTCATGTTTGAACCAGGAGATAGGACCACCAGACGACGTGATAAAGGAACCCTATCCAGATCCTGCTCTTGTGCAAACTTATGCGAAACAAAAGAATGCGATGCACTAGAATCAAACAAAACTCGTGCAGGGACTGAGTTAACGGGAAGCATACCCATCACAACTCCAGGTGTATGCTCAGCTTGAACGGCGTTGACACAGTTGGCACGAGCAACAGTAGACCCGGTCTTGGTGTTGATGTTGAGAGCCCGAGGTGGTGGTGCACGAACCATAGGAGAGCTTGCCGCAGATCTTGGAGGTGGTGGCGGAAGAGCTTTGTTTTTTAACGGACAGTTCCAGTTTAGATGTCCAGAGTCTCCACACGTGAAACAAGCGCCAGGTGGACGTGGAGCAACGTAGCCAGGGACTCCGTCAGGCGCTCCAGGGTAGTGGTGGTTATAGCCCCTGGGAGCAGCAGTGATGGAGTTTGGTGGCCTTGCCGCGTAGCTTGCAGGTCTTGGTGGAGCCGGGAGCGACGGTGGGGTGTTAGGAACCCAGACACGCCGCTTAGAAGGAGCTGACATAGCTGAAGAGCTTGGTGCATCACGGTTGTGTTTCTTTGACTCCTCAAACACTTGCCTACTTGCTTCCTCCTCAGAGTCAGATGTCAAGTTCCGTAAAAGATGTCGGCCTTGCATGTGTGATTGCATATTTGATCGATGCATTGAGCCCTTGCCGGAACCTCTTTTGCTTCTTCTTGTCATCAGATATCTCATCGCCACCATAACGAGAAAGATTCATGAAATTCCTGATGTAGGTGTTGACATTATCATTTCCGCTTGAGGTTGAGAAACACTTCCTTCATCCTTTCCATGACAATTTCGATGATATCGCTCTTTGAACGCTCCAAAGGAACTGCTCCCAAGTAGGCTGAAAACCGGTAGTTTGCCTTGTGTAATTCTCCCACCAGAGCTGCATCCCCCTTGTAAGGTGAGTAGCACACTTTACCCATTCTTGCTCAGGAACATCGGTCTCGAGTAGCCTTGACATCTCACGCAACCAATCATCAACATCAAGTGGTTGATCGAAACATCAAATTGGCGAGGTTGAACTTGTGAAGCTTTTGATGTCTCCTCGCTTGGGAGGTGGAGGTAGCGAGCAAACTCATTCCTCGACACTTTCCTCAAAGCGCTGGTTCTCTGCATTCTGCCAAGGCATTGGCGATGTTTGACAACGCGGATCCCGATTCAGTGGTATGTACTCATCGAGCGCGTGGTGGAGCCATCCTGTGATTGATATAAAACACAAGTCAGTACTATAATGGAGAATAATAATAATCCAAAATAGTACCAAGATGGAATTACTCAAGGTTTAAGGATACAATTTACTAAGATGATATTAAAATATCAACAAAGTTCAAAGCACCTAGAAGATATTAAGCATATCGCATTATCGAAAAGGAGTGTGGTACAGATATATCAAAGAAATTTTTTCCACAATTTCGGCATTAAAATACCAATAGATGCGCAAAATTACTTAACGAATCAAGATTAGTGACTCTACCAATTCAATATACAAAAGCGAATGATAAGAGTAGTGGTATGGTCGCGACTCCATCCCGCACTCAAATCATTACTCCGCACATGAATAAGTGGAACACATATCCTAACCCCTTCTTCTCACGCTGAACCTAAAGATTAGTAACTACGGAAACGAACACCCCAAACAAGATAACGTCGGATAACAAAGAGTAAGATGATCACAAGCGGTATACAACGAATCAGATAGATCGCATCGGTTTGCAAAAGCCTGTCGGTATGGAATGTACCAACAATTGATAACCAAAAGGCCGATTGTGATAACAACTTGGATGCAACAGATAGACAAGGAATTACTCTCTCTCTCTCTCACACACACACACAACCTATGGTACTACGGAAACCCAGAACACGTGAATCCTAGTTTGAACTTTTAAGAAGAGGATTGAAAACATTACACTTCCTTACCAGAAAAGGGTGGGTGGGTGGGTAATAAGAAAAGTGGAAGCAGTCCTAATCTCGCGTTTTGTTTTTCCCTAGTATACATAACTACCAAAATATTTGCTAGACTGACAACCACCATTTGGCTGAGACCCTGAAGGGCGGGATGGATCTGATACCAATTGTAACTACCTCGGTGAATTACGCTCCTAGATACAAGCCTGGGTGAGCGGAAATGGTTGAAATAGTACGGTGGGGCCCAAATGCCACTCACAGGTAGACCTTTCGGCCGTCCCAACCATTTCCAATCATCGGGACAAGTATGCAGGCGTAATCGGTGAAGGGATCAACTACATACACAAATGAGTATGTATGCAAGCCACCATACAATAGTACATCATAGCCATTCCATCTAAAAAGAAAGGAAATATAGCAACGCCATACAGCAAGATTCAAATGACCTAGATAGATATAATAGTTTAGGATATCTCCTCATACATCACACATCAGAGTATCAGGCGGAAGCGGCAAACAAGATCCGAGTACGGATAAGAAGCAAATCGGCATAAGATGCCCATAAATAAGCACATCCCGCCCACAGATCTCACGGATCCCCGTTCCCGGAATCTCTACACCGAACGATCGTTGCCCACATCATCAGCCTCCTCCACCCAGTATCCGTCTTGCGAGTGTACCTGTTCATCTGAACCAAATAATTTATCGTGTGAGACCCTAGGGGTACTCAGCAAGTCTTTATGCCTCTAAAGGGGACACAACCTGGGGTGACGCAATTGCAGCGAAAGATAAACCCTAACAGTTCTATAGATACTCGCTAACCATCCGCCTAACCAAAGATAGACGGATGTCCGTGAATTAATGACAACAGTTATAACAGTAATATCCACAGATCCATCCTCCTCCTCGCTTACCAACGAGGAAGCGGACGAACAACCCCCATCCGTTGGTAATTTTATTAACCATTCCATGAGTGTTGCACTAATTACTAGTCAGTTACTTAGTCAAATTAAAGGGGTACTTTAGTTATGCTTGTCTATGATCGAGAAACTGTGCTCCAAGTCGTCCATAACCGCGGACACGGCTTTCAGAAAGTTTTACCCTGCAGGGGTGCACAAATAGCAACACACACTCGAGCAACCTCGGAAAACCAAATCAAAACCCAACGAGGCCTTCACGACAAAGCAATCACAGATTCAGAAATATTTCAGGGGCCACCCATTAAGTATACCATAGCGAAGTTAGTCGACTTGAGACGGACTCAAGGTTTTGGGGCGGTCAGAACGATCGGGAACCCGAAAGTGTGACTGGGCTTGTCGATACCGCGAAAACGGGTCACAATTCCTAAACAGTACAGGTGCTCCTCGCACAATCGTAAACAAAGAAGTAGCATGGCATAAGTATAGGATAGTAAATAAAACCTCAAACTAGTTTATGGCCCCAAGAAATAAGAATGAATCAAGCTCTGGCTCAGGGGGGTCCCATAAGCCTGCCGGATGTGGATAGCGCGAATAATCAAGGAACAGGAATCAAGTACTCGGGGTCCTACGGGACACAAGTGAGCAGGAAAAACCAAATAGCAGATATTGCCCACCGGTGTCACTTTCATTAGTTATCCCATTACTACTCAGGTTAAGTTGTTTAGGTACCTCATTATCCATCAGACACTCACATACCCTACACATGTTGTTCTATGACTCGCATGTCTCAAACAACTCCTGTAGTAATGGCTCATGGGATGGAGGAACAAGCTTGGTGGGGTTTAAAAGTAAAGGCGATGCAATACTTGGGATTCAATTTAATGCAATCGCGACTCAATGATGCAATAATAAGATAGAGGCAATAGGTACTGTGTGTATGCAAGCATGTGGTAGTGCTTGCCTGGCAGCTCAGTTGAAGCGAGAGAAGGATCTGGGTAGTTCTCCTGGTTCCCTTGATATATCCCACCTTTCGCCTATTCAAGAAGAACCAAACAAACAAGGGCCAACATAAATAAAGTGCACAATCATAGGAATAAAATCGTCGCAAACAATCATGCCATGATGAATGATGCACAAGTTGCATGGCAATAATGTAGCTTGTCATGGTTGAGGGTTATAATACAAGAAATAAACATTTTATTGAGTTTTGGCCCCATTTTATCCTCATATTAGTTGCTGTTTACATTATATTTGTATGATGCATGCTGCAATTCAAAACATGGAATGCATAAACAGAAAGGTCTCGTCGAGCTGATCATTTTAGACATATCATTTGTTAAATTTGGAGTTATAAATCAAAAGTTATTAATTAATTAAGAAAAGGGCATTTTATTGTAATTTTAGTCAACTTGGAAATTTAAAGTGTCCAAATAATATTTTGAATGGCATATTTGAAATCCTCACATTTTTCTGATTTGAAAACATATATTATTTGTATTATTTGAAATTATGAATTTAATTTTATTTTAAAGTCAAAATTAGTCAAATTAAGTCAAAGTCAAAGGGTTGACTATTTTAATTCAATTCTGAAAATATTTGATTAAAGATTTGAATTGACATTCAAAAACAAAACATATTTCATATAAGGTTTGAATTCAAATTCCAAATATTTAAATAGTTATGAATTTATTTGATATTAATCATTTGCTGAATTTTTTTTATTGATTTAAGAAATATCTGCCGGTTTTTCTTACTCGGTCTAGAGCTACCCAGAGCCGCTGATCAGTGGGGTCACAGGCGGCCCATCTTGTGATTGAGCATGCAGGCGTGCACGTGGGCGGCAAGGGCTGAGTTGGAAAGAACAAAGCGAGGGCCTTTTGCAAAATTGCGGTTGCTCTACTATCTGACGAAACTGAAAACCAGCGCGAAACCTGCTAGCTGAGCTAAACTTCGGAGAACGATGGCGATCAATCCATAGGGAATTTGGTGATGCCGCAAAAATCAAAGTTCAAGAGGATACCTATGCCTACAATTTTCGTGTTTAGGTTTTCTCCAGCGGAGGACTCTACGAGCCGGGAATCAACGAAGAACAGAGGCCGACCTGAGGACAAAAAGAACAGGATTTTGCTGACAGAACACCGGGTTTTTCCTGATCTCGCGAGGTCAGAGGCGATTGATACAAGGCGAAAAAGGGGATGATGTAAAAACGAAAAACGTAGAGGATACACAGGCCTACAAGTTTCATGTTTGAAAGTTTTTGTAATTCGACCCGTAACACGGAGATCTGGGGCTGTTCCTCTGAGTTGGCGCATAGGCTCAACTCGAACGGCATCGAACTCGCACGCACGCACGCGATGGTGCCGAGGGAGGGGAAACTATGGCTGCGGTGGCGAGCTCTCGGGCGGAAGGGAGGGCATAGGAAGGAGGGGAATGGAGTGTGGGGCTTACCACGAGGGTGTTGGAGTAGCGCAACAAGGCCGATGATGAACAGGAGCGTCGGAATCACCAAAGAACGCCGGCGGCCATGGACGAGGAAGCGGACCCGGCCGACGGTCCTGAGCTCGTGGGGTGATCCGGTGCTTGAGAGGACCCTAGCAAGAGGCCTAGCACGCGTGCCCTTGGCTTGGCATGAGCCCGATGGCAGTGGCGGATACCGAGGAGGTTTGTCCCCGGCTTGAAGAAAAGCGAGAGGAAGTCTGGCATGAGGGAGAAAGGGAGCTAGGGTTCGGGAGGCCTCCGCGCTTGGGGATAAGAAGAGAGGAGTGGTGGTGGATGGTGACGGGAAGACGGAAAGGGTGACCACCGCCCGCTTGGCGATTGAGAGAGGGATCGCTATGGAGAAGAAGAACAGGGCGACGCCTGTCCTCTAACCGAAGCGGTATGGCTTCAGAAGCCAATTGGGCCGGCCAGAGAGGGTAGGCTCGGGTGGGAGGTAGTCATGGCCTGCTGCCGGGCCCAAGGTGGTATGCTGTTTGATTCTCTCCTTTATTTATTCTTCTTTTTATTTTTATTTGTTTTGTTTGTTTCAAATTCAAGCAAGCATTTGATTTCAAATCTTTGGAACCTTGCAGATAGTTTGAACAGAGAATTTTGGAAATGCCAAAGATAGAAAGGAGGGAAAAATAGAAGTGGAGATGAGTGATGCCCACATACATAATAGATGTATGTTCCATTTTGGCATTTTACAAGATTAGTGGCTTGAGGGTTTTAGAAAAGAATAAAATCATTTTATTAACTATGGAACCCTAGCAATGAATTCCACATTGTAGGAAACAAAAATATAGATAGGTAAAAGAGGTGGAGATATTTGTGATAGCAACTACACAACCAAGACAAAACAAATGCAATCTAGATATGATGCTCCAATGCAAGGTGGCATGATGACATGAGCATGATAACATGATGATGCAACAATTATATGTAGGAAGTAGCCATTATATTACTAAACCAAGTAGCATTACAATGTTAGACAATTGGGATGCTACAACTTCTCCCCTTTACCTCCTATGATTCTTGCATCTTTTTAAGGGATTTGAGAGAGTCGATCTAGATCTACACCCCCCCCCAAAAAAAACCAAATCCTTTATTTGTGAAGGAATCCTTGGGATCTAGATCTTGGAGAGTTTTGTGTTTTTCCTCCCTTATCCCCCCAATATTTTTTCTAGCTTTGTTGGAATTTGGGAGTGAAGGACTTGCCCTTGCATTTATTACATAGGTTTGAGTTCTTCATGGAGATTCAACAAGTACAAGCTTGTGGGCATGTTACTCTTGGGTTCTTGAAACCCTAGACGCTTGTGTGGGTGGTGTGTTGATTTCTTAAGGTCTCCAATGTGGAGTGGCCTCAAGCTTATGGCCTTTTGTGGATTTGTAGCCTTTTGTGGATTTGTTGTTGGGAGTCTCCAATTAAGTTGTGGAGATAGCCCCATCCTTGTACGGGTTAGGTGACGGCCCTCAAGTATCCTATAGTGGAGCGAGTGTCCGTCTTTTGTAGTGCACACTCGGGAGACTAGGGTGAGCCTATTGTGGCATCGATGTGTAGCATGCCTTCGCATCCGGGGTGAGGCCTTATGTGGCGTTGGATGAGCATCGAGCCACCACACCCCGAGGTGAGCCAATGTGGCGTTCGGAGAGCATTGCACCGCCTCCAACAGAGACATAGCTTCTTTGAAAGTGAACTTCAGAATAAAAAATCTTCATATCCGCGTCCATCGATTATCTCTCAACCGAGCCCTTTACTTATGCATTTTATATTGTAATAGCCTTCATGTTTAAAGTATTTCATCTTGCTATCACATTGTTGCTTATATTGCTTACACAGGTTGATTGTGCACTTAGGTGAATATAGTGGTTAGAGTTTTGTGCTCAATAAATTAAACATTAGTTTTTATTTCGCATTTATTTAAGTCTAAATCATAATAATTTTAAAATCCTATTCACTTCCTTCTCTAGGCGACATCTGTTGCACTTTCACATTTGCTAGACTAAAAAATGATAGAATAAGAAACTAAGCGTTTACTTTGTAAGTATTTAGAGCATGCCCACTTGTACCCCATACGGCGTCCGGAGCGGCCATTTTTCGGCCCGTATGACGCGCGCCAGTTACGTTGATTGATGAATTGGGGAGACGCTGGCTTCGAACCGTGCCCCTGATACAAAAATTCAAACATTTGAAATTCATGCAAATACTAAATTACTCACCAGTTCAAACATGTTTGTACAAAACTTGAAGAAAAAACTAAACTAGTGGCGGCCACGTGGCCACGCCCGCCCAGGCCAAGGCGCCGGTACATCGCCACCATGTAGTCATCGTTGTCACTGGGCTCCTGCTTCGACAACGACATGGTGCTGCAGCCCTGGCCCAGATCGCCACCGCCTCCGTTCCAGCCCGAGTAGCCGGCCCCGACATTATCGCCCTCTAGGTCGATGAACAGGCCGAGGCGGCGCGCACGCTCGGCCTGCTCACTACGGTACTCTGCCGCGGACCAAGCCTCGGCAAATGTGTCCATCGTTGGTGGCACGGTCTCGAAGGAGACGCGCTCTGCGACAGCTGGCCCAAAAACTCCTCCGTGTCCTCCTCGATCTTCATCTAGAGGGAGGCCGCCTTGTACTCCGGTGGTGGCGTCCACTCCTTCACCTGGCGTTGGGGCCTGGCGAGGCGCGGGAGGCCACAGGGAGGGAATGGCGCACGTCGGTCCTTGATGGCGATGCCGCCTGAGCGCCTACACGACTATTGTGGTGACGAGCTCTCCTCGTACTCGTCCTTCACCGGCGCGAGGAGCGTGGAGAAGTGCGGCGACATCGTGGAGTAGGGGGAGACCTCAATGAGAAAGACGTCGAGGAAGAGAGGGCGGCTTGTCAGCACGACGCCCACCGTTGTCCTAGGTAGCATGGCTGCTGTCGTGGCTACGGCAGGGGTAGAGGCATTGTCAGCGGCGGGTTGCTGCCGGCGTCGATGTAGTCCAGGACCTAGGCGAGCATCCTGCCTAGGGCATTGCACCACCGCCTTTTATATTGTTGACCGTCGGTGGGGGGCCGTCGCCATCTTAGGCCTCGAGGCGTGTCTGCTGGTGGTCCGCGAAGAACTCGTTCCACACCTCGACGTTGTCCGGATCCCAGGCGGGATTGTTCCGCTCCTCCGACATGAGGGCGCCCTGGTAGTACCAGTAGATCTTCGCCGCGTGCGCCTGCCACGGGGGATGGGCGGGACGTGTGAAGGCCACCGACGTTGAGGAACTAGTTGTGAGGACACCGCATGTCCAGAGGCGTCGGGTAGCCTGCGTCCCACAGCGCCCAGCCTCGGCTAGGCGGAGCGAGCGCCGCCTGAAACCGTTCGCGGTGGCGCCATCTCCGGGGTACCTCTCCATGGCCGGTGGGTGGTGGTTGGGAAGGACGGGAGAGGAGGGAATGCGTCGAAGGAGTAGGGGAAGAAGGGTTAACCAAGCGAAGGAGACGACCATTGAATGTGTGGGAGGGGCACGGCATGCGAGGAGGAAGGCGTGACGGACAGGACGCATTGGCTGCTCGACTGCAAAAGGTCGAGCGGCAAGCGAGAAGGAAGACGGACCAAACGTGTCGGCTGCTAAGGCTGAAAGGGATGGCCCGTGACGACCGAGAGTTTTGCGTGCCTTCTTCTCCGTGCCTTCCCGCCAGAAACGCGTCATCCGACGCCCCCGCTAGCCACTTGTGGGGTGGGTTCCGCTTGGAGACGCCGGATAACAAAACGGGTTGTGTCTGTGCCAAAATAAATTGGGGATGGGCTAGACATGAATTCAGCCGCGGGCACCCCCGATAGCCCTTTAGAAGGCTTTAGGGTGTGAGCCGATCATTTCATTTTGAAAATCGTCAGCACAAATCATAAAATGACCATAAAGAATTTACTACTTTCTTCGGTTCATATTAATTGACTTTAATTTATTAAAATTTGAATGAATCGAGACGATCAGTCAGCAACACACGAAAAAGAAAAGGACACATCGATGACGAAATGCACGCGTATTCCAGTGGTATGACACATCGACCTCGAGTCGACTATCGTCGAACGCAGTCACTTAGAATCAAAGTCTGCAGTGCACTACACCTGCTCCCGGTCTGAACCACGGAGCATCTTTTATTTCACAAGACACACCACGAGCGCACCGACACAGCGCAGCACGCACGCCTAGCACGCACTGCCAGCAGCGTGGGGCTCCGGCTCTAGAGGTTGAACATGACCTTGATGGCGTCGCGACCCCGGGCGCTGACCTCGAAGGCCTCCTCCACCTCCCGCTGCGAGAACCCGAACCTGTGCGTGATGAGCGGCTTGACGTCGATCTTGCCGCTGCGCAGGAAGTCGAGGCAGAGCGGCCAGGTGTCCTTGTACCGGAAGATGCCCACCACGTCCACCTCCCGGATGGCCGCCGACGTGAGCGGCACCGTCATCTCGTTGTGGCCCATCCCCACCAGGCACACCCGCCCGCCGGGCCGCGTCGCCTCCAGCGCCGTCGACATGGTCTTGCTGAACCCGGCGCAGTCCAGGCTCACGTCGATGTCCGCGCCCATCGCCGCCTGGATCAGCTCGATCTCCGCGGCCAGGTCGTCCGTGTTGGTGGACACCTTCACGGTGGCGTCGGCGCCCAGGGACTTGGCCACGGACAGGCGGTGCTCGTCCACGTCGGCGATGACGATCCTGGGCGCGCCGAAGGCCCGCGCCGAGAGCATGGTCACCAGCCCGATCGGCCCGGCGCCCATGATCAGCACGCTCTTCTCCGCGCCGACGTCGGCCCGGCGGCACGCGTGGACGCCCACGCTCAGGGGCTCGCACATGGCTCCCTCCTCCAGGCTCACGTTGTCAGGCAGCTTGAAGCACAGGTCGCCTGGATGCACGATCTACCCCCAAAAAAACCCCAGCACATTGTTACATCACATCACTCGCATGGATTGAAACCTCAAGAACAATTAGTACAGAACAATCCTGTAATACCTGATCGGCGAGCGATCCGTGGTACGGTGGGGTGGCGAAGAACTTCATGTCGTCGCAGAGGTTGTAGCGGCCGCCCTTGCAGTGCCTGCAGCGCCAGCAGCTGATGCCGGGCTCCAGCGCCACGCGGTCGCCCACGGCGAGGTGCTTCACGCCGCCGCCCACTTCCTCGATGATGCCGGCGCACTCGTGCCCGATCACCATCGGCTCCTTCACCACGAAATGCGCGATGCGCATCTCCTGCGATCCAACAAGTGTGTCACGCTTTTAGCTGAAAACAAGAACAGAGTATTGTCCGCGGGATGAATGTCGAAAAGAGAAACTGCGATCACCTTGAGGTAATGCACATCGCTGCCGCAGATGCCCACTGCCTTCATCCGGACCCGAACGTCATAAGGACCTGAGAAGGTAAATCAACTTACTAGTATCGTTTCTCATTCAGCATTTTCGTTGTAAGAATTAACATTGTTGTCCCATCACTGGTTACTGCACTCATGAAGTAGCTAGCTCATACATGTCTGTTATCTTGAGTGTAAGGCTTTGTGTGCTAAACAAAGAAGAAAGTTCATGCTGCAGGTCACTGTAACAGATATTTCAAGATCTGTGGGATATGCTCGAATTGAGCATGCCGTTTCCCAGAGGAGTGACATGAACAAGATAAAGATTTCCACGAACGGGAAAGGAAATTCCCCATCTTTTATCTGACTCAAGGAAAGATTCCCTACCTTTTCTGAAGCCGATTTTTTTTTCTCTCATGTAGTACTACAAATGATAATTACAGTCAAATCCGTTTCGAAAAAAAAATTACAGTCAAACTGGATTGAATCATTAAATCTGGAATCTGTGACAGGGCTTATCTATTTGCACGTCTGACATGTGCATAGCAGACAAGATAATCTAAAAAAGAGTGTGACTAAGCCAGTGGCCCAGTTCGATTTCAGAACTACTCGGATGGATCGATCGGCACAGAAACTGACCGGATTTACGAAATACTATCAACTCAGATAACGAAGATTCTTCCTATAGCAGAGCCAGTCGATTTACTAGTAGTAGCAAAAAATCAGCAGAGAACGAGCAAGGCCGGGACCGGAAGACACGAACCTAGAGGGGGGAGGTTGAAGGGCATGATCTTGAGGGTGTTCTTGGCGACCAGCCACGCCGCCATGTTCTCCGCCTCGCCGCCGGCCACGGCCGCCGCCGCCGCCTCGCCTTTCCCTCCCTTCCCCATCTCACCCTCTTCTTTCTCTCGCACCCTCGGTCACTGGCTCACGGTATATTTCAGAGAAGTACAGCTCGCTTCTCCCGAGCAGGCGAGTGATGCGACGACTATATAGGGATAGGGAGCCATCCTGCTCCTGCCGTGCGATGCTTATCGTTTTCTCTTTTCGGATCAGCTCGTCACCCGGGCCGAGTCCGGTGACTGCGATTGTGCGAGCGAGCTCTGTCGCCTCGCGGTCCTGCCTCCTCGTTCGGCCCGTCGTACTCGCGCAATCAGGCACACAGGAAAAAAAATGCAAGATTTATTTTATCGGGAAAAAAAAATGCGTGTGATCAGGGGAGATGCGCGTCACAGTGGACTTTCGACAGCGGCGTGCTGTGCCATGCCAGTCACGAGCTGGATAACAAATCCACGCACGCCTTCCGTTCGAGCCACCGTTTTTATCTTCTTTATTTAGATAGAGCCCCCACGGTTTTTCTGTAATCTGTCGAAAAAATCCATGGGAAGTAAATACCGCGAGAGACGGTGAAAGCAGCGGCCTGCTCACGACAAGCAGTTCCATACTTCCATGATTTCCACTGGTTAGGACACTTTACTCGGGATTTTCTTTTCCAAGGGACCCATTTTGAAACATTTTCTGAACACTTTTTCTTAGGACGAGGAAGAACCAGAAAACTGGACAAAAACGAATGACATGGGCTTCATATGGGTGGAATTGGAACTGCAGAAAAGGGCTGCGTTTGATGGTTGGGCCGTGAGAGGACTGGATTGTCATATAACAGAAACCAATCCGATGAATGAATGGCCTCGCCAGCATCGGCTCGATGTCAGCCCACTTCTTTTTAGATTCCTATAGAAGCTCTCCTAGAAGCTACCCTCTCATAGTCCATAGCTCTTCCTGGAAAGCAGACTTCCAAAGTTTTTTTTTCTAAATTATTAGACCCATTCTTCCAAAATATAAGGTGCCTAAACTTTAGTCAAAAGTTAATATATTTTAAGGTTGACCAAATTTATATTATATATAAAAGTATAAACATCATGTTGGGGAATGACCCTAGGTAGGATCAAACTAAGAAAAAAGGGGAAAACTCTTAAAGATATTGACCGAATCAGGGAGTGTCTCGGTCGAGTTAAACAAGTATCGGCCGAGTAACAACCAAGTCAACCCGAGTCAAGGAGGCCTAAGCTTGTCTCGGCCGACATATCAGGTATGTCAGCACATGATCTACTATGCATCGAACTTGTAGGTGAGGGCTTGACCGAGTCATACAGGGCGAGGCGCGAGTCATAGGGAAGCTTGCTCGAGAAGGAGAGAGTGAACCTAAAGTCAACACTGCATACTGTCTCTCTTTCAGGAATCTGTACAGTGCCAAGCACTACAGACAACAGCTACAGACAACAGTCAGAGGGATAGAGGGGAAGTAGAGGCGTCACGGAGGTGACAGTCCCAGAGCCCGATGCTCACATGTCGTGGACTCTAGGTCATTTTCATCGATAGAAGGGAGAAACAGAAAGTCTCCCACCGAATTACCACTTTGGGATGAGCATATTCGAGAAATCTGACCAACACGTCAGTCCTAGATGTAACCTGACCACCCCTTTATAAGGTGATGCAGGGCCTCCTAGTAGAGGGATCGATTCATTTTTACACTTAGAGCTTATTCAAGATCTTATTCTTCCTCTCGCTTATACAACTCGAGGAGCAAGTGTAGCCATTGTTGATCAAAGTAAAGATCAAGCTTTATTAATTTGTGTGTAGAAACCACTGCAACATCCTTTCTTGGACCCCACTAGTGCACATTGGCCTCAACTTAAGCCTATCCATGACACACCACCACGACGCATCCACAATATTAAATGAATATCAATAGATTCATCATAAAGTATAGTTTTATAATATGTCCATTTGATATTGCAGATATTCGTATTTTTTGTATAAACTTGATCAAACTTTAAAAATTTATCTTTTGACTAAGTTTAGACGACTTACATTTTAGGACGGAGGGAGTAGTACTATAAAGACTAGTGACACAACCTAACTTTTTTAAAACATGGGCTTTTAGGAGAAGCTGGAGGAGGGTAGCTTCGTGGAGAAGTCCTCTTATATAAGCTAAAAATAAATGGGTCTCGGTGCGGCATATAATGGTGTTATTTCAACACAAAAACACGAATGTACGATGGACCATGGAGGCTTGTCGGCAGGAGGTTTTCCGTGTTTCTTTTATAAATTTTTAGTGTTTTCTTCAAGATGGCAAAAGGATGACATACTAAAGTCAAATGTTCGTTCTATCCCTTCTATCCCTAATGTTGTTCTGCGTCTAGCATCGGTAGAGGACACGTGGAGTTGTGTGTTCGATTGTGTTATGGAGATATCCTCCACCGCCCCTAACAATAATTAGTATAATTAGTTAGTCTTGTTTCTCGTGTAACAATTTTTATAAACTTTACTTGGAGTCTAAGTCACGGCTTATACCTTTGCATATAAATAGAGAACAAAGGGATCGAGGCGTGCCATTTAGCAACCCAAGTTTTACCAAACTATGTGGTATCAGAGTAGCCTATATCCTCCTCCTAAAACCCTAACCTAGCCGCCTTCCCTCCCTCCTTCCATCTTCATCTCTCCTCTCACCGCATCCTCATTTTCCGCTATGTCACTTTCGATGAATACACCTTCCCATATGATACATCTACCAACACCAATTCCCCACCTACATCTCCACCCACCGACTCCACCATCATGACTGCAGTGGACCTTTTTCTCGCTCACCCTTCCACGACAGCAAAATCTGTCATTTCTCCTCCCGTGGTAGCGCCTCCACCCGCACCCCAGTCTCTTGCCGCGGCCGACAATTCGACCACTTTCTCTGTCGCGGCAGCCACAACTTCCCCACCTGCATCGCCAACACCTGCAACCTCTCCACTCCCCTTCCCAGCACCACCATCTCCTCCCCATGCACATCGTACTCATAGTACCACCGTTCCTCATGAATGGCTCAATCTCTCCGTCACCACGCGACACTTCTTGGTGTCTCGCCATGCAGGAGGAATATGATGCCCTCATGGCCAACAACACTTGGACCCTTGTCCCTCCCCCTCCCGGTGCCAACATAGTAAGCGGCAAATAGATCTTCCGCCACAAATACAATTATGACAACTCTCTTGTCCGTCAAAAAAGCCCGTTGGGTTGTGCATGGATTCACTCAACAACCTGGCATCAATTTTGACGAGACCTTCAGCCATGTTGTCAAAACCGCTACCATTTGTGTCGTACTATCCCTCGTCTTGTCTCAAAATTGTCCCATTCATCAACTCCATGTCAAAAACGCCTTTCTTAAGGGCCAGCTCACAGAAGAAGTCTACAACCAACAACCCTCTAGGTTTATTGATCCCTCTTGTCCTAATCAAGTCTGTCGCCTCCTCAAAAATTTATATGGGTTAAAACAAGCCCTCGTGCCTGGTTTTAGCGTTTTTTCACCTTTGCCTGTTCCGTTGGATTTCTTGAGTCCAAGTCTGACACCTCTCTATTCACTTTACATCGTGGCACTGATGTGGCTTACCTCCTCCTTTATGTCGATGCTATTATTCTCACCGCCTCCACCCAACATTTTCTGCACTCCATCATTCTTCTTTTCAGTTGCGAGTTTGCCATGAAAGACCTCGGCCCCTCCATCATTTCTTAGGCATTTTTGTTACTCGCCGACACCACATCCTTCATCTAATCTAGCGGCAGTATATCCTCGAAGTTATTTCCAGAGAAGGCATGAGTGACTGCAACTCTTCCTGCACACCCATCGACACCAAATCCAAACTTCCTTCTTCCGCTGGACCACACGTGGCTAACCCCTCCTTTTATCGCAGCTTAGACGATACTCTCCAATACATAACCCACACTCGACATGAAATCTCTTATGTTGTGCAACAAGTCTGCCTCCATATGCACGATCTCCGCGATCCTCATCTCCTCCTTATCAAACGAATGTTGGAGATATACCCTAGAGGCAATAATAAAAGTGTTTATTATTATATCTTTGTGTTTATGATGAATGTTTACATTCATGCTATAATATTATTAACCGGAAACATTAATACTTGTGTGATTTGTAAACTAATTAGAGTCCCTAGTAAAGCCTCTTTATAATACTAGCTTGTTGGTTAATAGATGATTATGGTTTCTGGATCATGAACATTGAGATGTTGTTAACAACAAGATCATATCATTAGGAGAATGGTATGATGGACATACTCCTATAGATAAGCATAGCATAAAGATCAAGTCATTTCAATAGTTCGTTTGCTATAAGATTTCTAATACATAGTAACCTAATTCCTTCGACCATGAGATCATGCTAATCACCATTATTGGAAGGATTCTTTGATGACATCAAACACCACACCGTAACTGGGTAGCTATAAAAGTGGCATTGAGTGTTCGGAAAGTGTGTGTTGAGGCATATGGATCAAGAGTGGGATTTGTCCATCCATATGACGGATAGATATACTCTGGGCCCTCTCGGTGGAATATCATCCAATTAGCTTGCAAGCATGTGACTGGATCACAAGGGATCACATATCACGGGAATGAGAAAAGAGTACTTATTGGTAACAAGGTTGAACTAGGTATGTAGAGATACTGAGATCAGACCTCGGATAAGTAAACTATCGCGAGACAAAGGGAATTTGGTATCATATGTAAGTGGTTCATTCGATCGCAAAAGTTATCGTAGAAATATGTGGGAGCCATATGAATTTTCAGATTCCTCTATTGGTTATTGATCGGAGAAGTGTCTCGGTCATGTCCATGTAATTCATGAACCGTAGGGAGACACACTTAAGGATTCAATGTTGTTTAGTAGATATGGAATGTAAGTAGGGAGACCGAATGTTGTTCGGAGTCTCGGATGGGATCCGGGATATCACGAGGAGATCCGGAATAGTCCGGCGAATAAGATTCATATAAGGAAAGTCCAATTCCGAAGTTCGAAAATGATTCTGATGATTTCATCGGAGGTGTTCTAGAAGGGTCTAGAAGGTTCACCGGACCGGAAGGGGAAGAGTACATGAATGTGTCATGGATAAGTGGAATGATTGAATCCTATCCTAGGTCACTTGGTTGGGCATTTCCAATAAAGAAATTAAGCTCCAAATTGAAAGTCAAAAGGCAAGTTTGAAAAGTCAAACTGGGACAATGTATCCTGGTGGAGGAAGGAAAGAATCCTTCTTTCCCTCAACCACAAGCCAACTAAAAGAGGGAGTTGGGGAAGGATTCAAACTCCCCTCTCCCAAGCTACCCTCCCTCTCATAAATAGAGGGGAGGGGTGCCCCAAGGAGACATTGTAACATCCCAAAAATATTAAACTAGAATCATCAAACTCTAATCATCAAATTTAGGGTTAACAAAAACTTTTCTAATTAAAATTATGAAGGCATGCATATGTGTATGCATTTAATTTGAAATTCTTTTGAACCACCTTGTTTGTGTGTTTCCTTGCTTGTAAAATGTTTCTTAGGTGAAATAAACATCATCTAAACATTTCCCAAAATTTTCCTAAAGACAAATAAATCAAAACCAATAAAATAAAGGAATGGTCATTTTGACCAATTTAACTCCCATGCCTACTTTGGCTGTCTCAAACTTTTAGAACCTAATGGAAACTTTTCTGGATCTTTGCACCCCTTGAATGTACTCATAACAAGGTATCAAGGCCCACTTTGTGATCATCCAGAAACTTTCAAATGCATAGTTTAAATGACAATTCAAAATTGAATCTTTATCATATGGGAAGATCCCACTTTTTCAAAAACCACTCAAACAAGCTCAACTTTCAAAACCCAAGCATCTGCAGACTCACCACCAATCTAGCAAACCCACCAAAAATCTTTTCAAAATTCAAAACTTGATTTCATGCGGCCATTTCATCAAACAGTTGTAGACACAAATCATAAAAATCCTAAACACTATAGTGAAAGTGATTGAAGCCTAACTTGTTCCCTCTCAGGCACCACTAGCCTTAGTAGATCATCTAACAACCTAAACTAACCCTTAGCATCACTGTAAGCTTGGCATTGCCATCAATGGTGAACAACCGAGCACACCCATGTCACCCCATGTCGACAAGCTAGGAAGAGAAGCAAGCCTAGCCAAGCATGTCGAGGAGGCAGCCCACCGCCACTCCACTCCCTAGCCGCGAGCGTTGCCAAGCCCTGGACCACACGCACGAACCATGCCAACCTCGCCAGCAACCATGCCGAGCGTGCGCCAGAGCGCCACCCTCGACCAGCGCCCACAGACCGCGCGCCGCCCTCGCCGCGTGCATATGTGATCAACACCGACCCAGGAGACCGCCAGACATCCTCGTTCGCCACCCCGTGACGCACAGCCACCGCTCGCCGTCGAAGACGCCGCCTCTGCCGCGCAGAGCATCGCATGTTCCAGACCAAGCTGCACCGCCCCACGCCTCAAAACCATGTCGTTGAGCATCGCCAGGGAACACCACACCGCCCCCTACCTTCGCCCATGCCAATAGCCATTTGTACCATCGCCCCCGACGAGCTCACCGTGCGCCTCGTCGGTCCCCTCGCTCGACTATAAATAGACGCCACCCCCAGTCGATTTCTTCACACCATCTCACTCCCATCTCCTCACTGATCGTGCCACACTGTTCCCGGAGCAAGGCGATCACCACCTCGCCGGAATTTCACCGGAGCCCGCCGCCTCTGGAGAAGAAGGGCGCCATCGGTTTCGTCCACCTCAGGAGCTGTCGCGACCACCCCTGAGTTCGCCGTCGTCGAATTAAATCGTTTCGCCTCGCCAACCTCGCTGCACCGGTGAGCCCCGGCACCCTCACGGCCGCGCTAGGTTTCTTTCGTGGCGTTGCTCAACGTCGACGATGACTCTCGGTAGTTGGATTAGAACTAGATCGAGCGATCCACATTGCCCGTCATCGCTTAGCCTCCTTGTCTCACTAACGAGTGGGGACACCCACTTAAGCAGCCCGCGGGAGCACTGCGCTTAGCAGGCCGGCCCGTTAACTTTTCCCGCGCAGCCCAGTGATTTGAATTAAACCTTTTCCATTTTATTTCAAACTCACTTCTGTACCCAACTTCAACAATCAACCCAGATCGATTCAGTGCACCACATTGAGTGAAACCAATTTTGTTAGAAAGGTCTGAGAATGCTGAATCCAAGCCCGTTGGATTCAAGTCATTTGGATCTATAGATCACCCATGGTAAAAATAACAAGGCAGAAGCTTTTCCGCATTCAAACATTTTTCAAATTTAAACCATAATAGCTTTTGAGTTGATTCCAACTCTCAAAATTCACATTTAACCATACCTTTCAGAATATATAAAAATATATAGGTTTACCTTCAGAAATAATATTCAAGTAATAAAATAATGCTACATAGGCATTTCTAGCCACTTTAATTAATTAAAATAAAAGGGTAAAACCTTATTAAATTGTGACACCACTTTAAATCACATTCCCATGGACTACAATATGTGGTGATGACATGTGTCAACATGATCCCATATTTGGTGTGGAGAATATTAAATCTTAAGTAGTTTTTCAATGAGTAGAAATTACTTTTCTAAAAATAAAAGGAATTAAACCAAGCTTTAATCTTGTAATGTTAGTGATGATGTTAGATCATCTATAGGACCCTTGTGTGTGATGATTGCAAGTAGTTAAGTATTATTTGGTGATTGTGTACCTCGTATTTATTCATAGACGATAGTACCGGCCAAGGATACGAGGAGGAAGGAGGATTCTACGAAGAAGAAGCCGAGGAGAACTTCAACCACTGCTCTGCACAAGGAAAGCTGATACTATGCCTATGCAAGCTAAAACCTGCAAGATACTCTACTTTAGCAAGCCTAATACTACTAGTGAATGTGCAAGTTAACACTTGCAATTTAGCAAGCCTTACTACATCAATTGACCTATGCAAGCTATTAACTTAGCAAGCTTATACCACTTGATAAACCATCCTAGTTTTATTTGCAAGTCTATTACTTTATTTCTTTATCAAAACTCTTACTTAGAGTTTACTGAAATAAATGGTAGATACTAGAAGAATATTTGAAGGTTGCATAAAGAGCATAAAATTTGGCATAAGCTAGATAATCTTGATGTCATCCTAAGGCATGAGATTGAACTTAGTTAGAACTCCACTAGTTTACCACCCCTCATCAGTGCTTACCCCCACTTGTAGATGCTAGTGCTAAGCATAAAACTTGATCAACTTTAGATGGGAATACTTGGTGGAAAAATGGTTATGAAAACCTTGGAATGATGGATAATTCTATTGAAATGTTTTGGACATGTGTTTCCAAACACCTGATGATTTTGGTGATGAAAATGATGAGGCATGAGCCTTAGCCCTTTTTAAAACTGATGGTTGTCTGGATGCTATACCATTCCAATTTTATCGTACAACCACAATACCCGAAGATTGGGTAGGGCTTGACTGAAAACTTATATACCTTAGTATCAGTTCCCTCACGGCCAAGGTCTGAGCTGAGGCTACCTTGTGAAGATTGTCCACATGCAAGACTCCAAGATGACAGTTGGTCATGGTTGGGAGTCCAAGCTCACAGGAGAGGTGCTGATACTAGGGTGTGTAATTGAAAGGTTATGATTGATTATCCGCATACTGAGTATGGTGAATTCAGGATTTGTTCCTGACGGATGTATCGAATGTTGTGGTGAAAGTGTACAATCTCTGCAGAGTGTCAAACTATTCGAATAGCCGCGTCCGCGGTTATGGACAGTTGGAGTGGCCATACTGTTCCCCCGTCAGACTTTTCAAAATGACTTTTGAAATGATTGGAAACTTTGACTTGACCACAACATAGTTGTGATATGAAATACAAATTCCCACTTAGGAATTATAAAATTGTGACGAGCATTCGTTGCTTCTAAACTTAGTAGAGATAAATCTGGCTTTTTCAAAACAACCCTAGAGCCTAGTGTCCTATTATCCAAAAAACCCTTTACCTGTTAGTATTAGTTTGCGAGTACTTAAAGAGTACTCATGGCTTTGTCCCTGGCTATTCCCATGGCCAGACTATGAAGAGGAGTACCTTGAGGATGGACCCCAGGAAGGTTTCGACAACTAGGATCATCTCCCATCGTCAGCATTGCCTGTGACCCCGAAGATGGAGCTTCGCCTACGCTACCGTTATTATTACATATTCCGCTGCTTGATGTTGTATTAAGAACTGATCATGAGATCCCTATTTGTGTAAGAACCTATGTATCGTTTGTAATGGATGATGTACTATGTTATCCAATTCTGTTATGTCTCGCAAAAATGGTAATCCTGGGATTGCGATGTATGGCATAACAGGCATCTGGGATTAAAAATTCGGGTGTTGACAAGTTGGTATCAGAGATATCCTGACCATAGGAGACCCTAGTTAGACTGGACGTTTAAACCAAAAACTTATTTCCCAAAACCAAATAAAACAAATATTTACAAAAACTTATTCTCATTCTTATCCTTTTGATTCTTTCATGACAATTCATGTTCCTCCAAAAGCTCTTGCAAAATACATAAAATTTTGACACACTTAATCACTCTACTAACTTACTCATCCTATATTCTTATAGATGGACGTGAAGTACAGCAAGTTTTACCAACTGGGGAAGGGAGGAGACCATCCACGAGAGAGACATGCAGTTGGAGGAAAGGGAGAATGCCGGAAAGGATCTTCGTGGAGACCCCTACTCCTATCTCAGCGATGACGACGATTTTCTGGAGGATCAGGCTATGGATTTCTTCACCGATGAGGATGATTTTGCCTTCATCGACGATGATGATGAGGAGGAAGCCATAGATTCCGAGGAGTAGTAGCACTTGAGCACTAACGTAGTGAGTAGTATTCGGCCCCACTGTATCATAGTTCTCAGAATGGTTCTTAAAACCATCTGCTTTCCTTTGATGTGGTGTGTGTTGTATCGTGTGAATGAATGAATGAATGAATGAAAAAGCAAGTTGCTTGAAAATCTGAGTCAGACTTTAATTTTTTTTAAAGACCCAAAACTTTAGAAATTTCCCTCTTTTCTCATGATCTACCTCAATCTTTAGATGCCACGTGGAGGAAGTGGTTCAACCCCGGACCCGATGTTGCAGATACTGCAAATGTTGACTTCTGACCGTGAAGCTGAAAGAGCGGAACGTCAAGCCAACCTAGCCACCCTTCAGCAGATAGCCCAGTTAGCCTACAACAACCAAGGCCACGGAAATCAGGAAAACCATGGATCTAAATTCAAGAATTTCCAGAATACCAACCCACTTGTTTTCACTAAGTCCGAAGAACCCCTAGACGCTGATGATTGGCTGCAAACCATGGAAAATAACTTAGAAGTAGCCGGAGTGGAAGCCAACGAGAAAGTCCTGTTCGCCACCCACTATCTAGCCGGAGATGCCAGAGCATGGTGGAACAGTGTTCGCGCAATGACCGGAGGCCAGATGATGACCTGGGAGGAATTCAAGGTCAAGTTTAGCAGAACCCATGTGCCACCGGGTTTGATCAAGAGAATGAGAGACGAGTTCAGAGAGCTGAAACAAGGAAGGATGACTGTAGTGGAATACCGTGACAAATTTTTGTCATTAGCTAGGTATGCCCCGGATGAGATCGACACTGAAGCCAAGAAGAAAGAAAGATTCCTGAATGGTCTGCATGATGAAATGCAGACGGTGTTAGTCAATATCCCCTTTGTGGATATTGAAGCCCTTGTTAACTCTGCTATCCAGATGGAAGGAAAGATCAACCAAGCCAATGAGAACCGCAAGCGTCGTATGATACATCAGCCAGGAACCCATTAGACCCCAAAGTATCGCCCTAACCAATCTCCAGGATTTGCCCCAAGGACCAACAAACCCCCGATGAACCGTCCGACCTATCCCAACCGTGGAAACCCTAGACCCGGAGGAAATCACAACAACCCTGGCAACTCTAACAATTTCAATCGTGCCCCACCCAAGTTCAACAACAGCAATGTTACCGCCAACACCAACACTGCCCCAAGGACTGGAAGCAATGCTGTGCCTGTAGCAGCCAAGGACAAGTCACAAGTGACCTGTTATGATTGTGGAAATAAAGGCCACTATTCCAACGAGTGCCCCAATAAGAAGAATGCTACAGCCCCCAATGCCAATGTCCCAGCTCAGCAGCAGCGTCGTGTTCAGCTAGGAAGAAGATTTGCCCCAGGGAATTCGCTCAACCGCAACGGCCGTCTTTTTCTCATGCATGCTGAAGAAGCTCAGGAAGCGCCAGACGTCGTGCTGGGTATGTTTTCTGTTAATTCAGTACTTGCACGAGTGTTGTTTGATTCTGGTGCATCGCATTCATTTGTCACCAAAGAATTTGCATGCACTAGTAAAATTCAACCAACCAAACTGAAGCATGTTATGATTGTTCAAATTCCCGGATCAACCACCAAGGCTAAAATTTGCAAATCCGTCCCTATCCGAATCCATGGCATAGATTTTATGCAATCGATAGTACTTGGAACTAAAGGTTTGGAAGTAGTACTAGGAATGGATTGGATGTCCAAACATAAAGGATTAATTGACTGTGCCAAGAAAGCCATAACTATGACCAGTACAACCGGAATATCAGTCGAGCATATATCTGAAACCTTACCTCGCCAATTCAAATGCAACAAGAGTATAGCCCAACCTACCATTGACCAAGTCCGGATAGTCTATGAATACCCCGATGTATTTCCAGATGTTTTGCCCGGTATGCCCCAGATCGGGATATCGAGTTTATCATTGAACTAATTCCTGGAACCGAACCCATAGCCCAGAGACCATATAGTATGAACCCGTCAGAGCTCGCAGAACTGAAGAAGCAACTGGATTCCATGCTGGAAACTGGATTGATTCAACCAAGTGCGTCACCTTGGAGATCACCTGTCTTGTTTATGGACAAGAAGGATGGAGGTAACCGTTTGTGTACGGATTATCGGAAATTGAATGATGTCACCATCAAGAACAAGTACCCCTTGCCCAAGATAGAAGATTTGTTTGATCAGTTGATCGGTGCCAAAGTGTTTTCTAAGATTGATCTTAGAACTGGCTATCATCAACTCAAAATCCGTGTAGAGGATATTCCAATGACTGCCTTTACCACCAGATATGGATTGTACGAGTATACAGTCATGTCTTTTGGATTAACCAATGCCCCCTCTTATTTCATGAATCTCATGAATAAGATTTTTATGGACTTCCTGGATAAGTTTGTCGTTGTTTTCATCGATGACATTCTGATTTATTCCAAATCAGAAGAAGAACATGAGCTACACCTAAGGACCATTCTTGGAACCCTTAGAGCATCGATTGTATGCAAAGTTTAGCAAATGTGAATTCTGGTTACAGGAGGTAGGATTCCTCGGTCACATTGTATCAGCCGGAGGAATTGCCGTTGACCCTGCCAAAGTGAAAGATGTAGAAGATTGGCAAGCCCCAACCACTCAAACCCAAGTTCGTGCATTTCTCGCATTGACGGGATATTACCGCAAATTCGTAGAAGGATTCTCTAGTATCGCCAGACCCATGACCCAATTGCTGAAGAAGGACAAGAAGTTTGAATGGACCGACAAGTGTGAAGCGAGTTTTCAATAACTCAAGAGGAGATTGATTTCATCCCCAATCTTGATCATGCCGGATATCACAAAGCCCTTTGATGTGTATTGTGACGCATCCAAGATCGGTCTCGGATGTGTGCTAATGCAAGAAGGCAAACTTATATCTTATTTATCTCGACAACTGAAACGACATGAGCAAAACTACCCAACCCACGACCTCGAACTCGCAGCCGTAGTTCTAGCCCTGAAAACATGGAGACATTACCTGATGGGAAACCGTTGTGAGATTTATTCAGATCACAAGAGCCTGAAGTATATATTCACTCAGAAGGAGCTGAATATGAGGCAGAGAAGATGGATTGAGCTAATCAATGATTACGATCTGGACATTCACTATCACCCTGGTAAAGCCAACGTGGTAGCCGATGCCCTTAGCAGATTGTCGTGCCGCTTGAACTCCATGATTTTGAAGGAGCAACCAAGTCTGCACAAGGAGATGGAAGATTTTTGAATGGAATTAGTAAGTGAAGGATTTTTGGCTAGCATAGAACTCCAGCCCACTTTGATCAGTCAGATTAAAGAGGCGCAAAAGGTAAATGCTAGTATTGACGGAATCAAGCGTCGTATCGGTACAGGCAAAGTACCCGGATTCACCGAAGACGAAGAAGGAGTTTTGTGGTACAAAGGACGCCTTTGTGTACCATCAGATTCTGAGTTGAAAGAAGTTATCTTGAAGGTGGCTCGTGATACTCTTTATTCTATCCATCCCGGAGGAACTAAGATGTATCAAGATTTAAAAGAGCAATTTTGGTGGCATAAGATGAAGAGAGAAATTGTAAGCTATATCGCCAAGTGTGATATATGTCAGCGAGTCAAGGCAGGACATCAAAGACCCGCTGGATTGTTGCAACCCTTGCAGATTCCGGAATGGAAATGGGATTCCGTTGGAATGGACATTATCACTGGACTGCCTACCTCTAGTAGGGGAAATAACTCGATCTGGGTCATAGTGGACAGATTGTCCAAAGTCGCCCATTTCTTGCCCGTCAAGACCACATATCAGAGTTCGAAACTAGCAGAGTTGTACATCGCTAGAATCATTAGTTTGCACGGAGTCCCCAAGAACATAGTATCGAATCGAGGAACTCAGTTTACCTCGAGATTCTGGAAGAAAGTTCAAGAAGGTTTAGGAACCCGTCTAGATTTCAGTACCGCGTATCACCCTCAGACCGATGGACAAACGGAGCGAGTAAATCAAATACTCGAAGATATGCTGAGAGCATGTGTGTTAGAATTTGGATCCAAGTGGGAAGATTGTCTGCCGTTTGCAGAATTTTCATACAACAATAGTTATCAAGCCAGCTTGCAAATGGACCCATTTTAATTCATGTACGGAAGGAAGTGTCGCACCCCTTTGAACTGGTCGGAAGTAGGAGAGAGTCAGATCTTCGGACCCGACATCCTACGAGAAGCAGAAGAGAAGGTTCACAAGATTTGTGAGCACCTCAAGACCACCCAATCCCGACAGAAGAGTTACGCCGACAAGAGACGTCGAGACGTCGCCTTCAACATAGGAGATTTTGTTTATCTGAAAGTGTCGCCATTGAAGGGAATGCAGCGTTTCCAACTCAAAGGAAAGTTAGCCCCTAGATATATCGGACCTTTCAAAATTGTGAACCGTCGAGGAGAAGTGTCGTATCAATTAGAACTACCCGAAGAGATGTCAGCCGTGCACAATGTTTTCCATATCTCGTTACTTCGCAAGTGTCTCGAAGTCCCCGAGAAGACCGAAGTGTTCAAAAATATCGATCATCGGACCATAGAGATCAACGATGACCTGACCTATCCCGAAGTACCCATCCGTATTTTGGAAGAAGCTTTCCAAACTACCAGAACCCGAAGCATCAAGTTTCTCAAGATTCAATGGAGCAATCACACAGAAGAGGAAGCTACCTGGGAACGCGAAGATCACATCGGGACGGAGTTTCCCGATCTCTTCAAATCCTAGGTAATCTTTTCGTCCTTTTTCAAATCTCGAGATGAGATTTTGTTTAAGGGGGGAAGGTTTGTAACATCCCAAAAATATTAAACTAGAATCATCAAACTCTAATCATCAAATTTAGGGTTAACAAAAACTTTTCTAATTAAAATTATGAAGGCATGCATATGTGTATGCATTTAATTTGAAATTCTTTTGAACCACCTTGTTTGTGTGTTTCCTTGCTTGTAAAATGTCTCTTAGGTGAAATAAACATCATCTAAACATTTCCCAAACTTTTCCTAAAGACAAATAAATCAAAACAAATAAAATAAAGGAATGGTCATTTTGACCAATTTAACTCCCATGCCTACTTTGGCTGTCTCAAACTTTTAGAACCTAATGGAAACTTTTTGGATCTTTGCACCCCTTGAATGTACTCATAACAAGGTATCAAGGCCCACTTTGTGATCATCCAGAAACTTTCAAATGCATAGTTTAAATGACAATTCAAAATTGAATCTTTATCATATGGGAAGATCCCACTTTTTCAAAAACCACTCAAACAAGCTCAACTTTCAAAACCCAAGCATCTGCAGACTCACCAGCACCAATCTAGCAAACCCACCAAAAATCTTTTCAAAATTCAAAACTTGATCTCATGCGGCCATTTCATCAAACAGGTTGCAGACATAAATCATAAAAATCCTAAACACTATAGTGAGCAGTGATTGAAGCCTAACTTGTTCCCTCTCTAGGCCCCACTAGCCTTAGTAGAGCATCTAACAACCTAAACTAACCCTTAGCATCACTGTAAGCTTGGCATTGCCATCAATGGTGAACAGCCGAGCACACCCATGTCACCCCCATGTCGACAGCAAGCTAGGAAGAGAAGCAAGCCTAGCCAGCATGTCTAGGAGGCAGCCCACCGTCCACCGCCACTGCCTGTCCTAGCCGCGAGCGTTGCCAAGCCCTGGACCACACGCACGAACCATGCCAACCTCGCCAGCAACCATTCCGAGCGTGCGCCAGAGCGCCACCCTCGACCAGCGCCCACAGACCACGTGCCGCCCTCGCCGCGTGCATATGTGATCACCACCGACCCAGGAGACCGCCAGACATCCTCGTTCGCCACCCCGTGACGCACATCCACCGCTCGACGTCGAAGACGCCGCCTCTGCCGCGCAGAGCGTCGCATGTTCCCGACCAAGCCGCACCGCCCCACGCCTCAAAACCATGTCGTTGAGCATCGCCAGGGAACACCGCACCGCCCCCTACCTTCGCCCATGCCAATAGCCGTTTGTACCATCGCCCCCGATGAGCTCACCGTGCGCCCCGTCGGTCCCCTCGCTCGACTATAAATAGAGGCCATCCCCAGTCGATTTCTTCACACCATCTCACTCCCCTCTCCTCACTGATCGTGCCACACCGTTCCCGGAGCAAGGCGAGCACCACCTCGCTGGAATTTCACCGGAGCCCGCCGCCTCTGGAGAAGAAGGGCGCCATCGATTTTCCCACCCCAGAGCCGCGACCAACCCCGAGTTCGTCGACTTGCCGATTCGCTGCTCGCCAACCCTACTTTGCACTCGGTGAGCCCCCAGCACCCCTCACTGGCCGCGCTAGTTTCTTCCTCACCGGCGTTGCTCAACGTCGACGATGACTCTCAGCCATTGGATTAGAACTAGATCGAACGATCCACATTGCCCCATACCGCTTTGCCCCTCCCTGTCTCACTTACGAGTGGGGACACCCACTTAAGCAGCCCGCGGGAGCACTGCGCTTAGCAGGCCGGCCCGTTAACTTTTCCCGCGCAGCCCAGTGATTTGAATTAAACCTTTTCCATTTTATTTCAAACTCACTTCTGTACCCAACTTCAAAAATCAACCCAGATCGATTCAGTGCACCACATTGAATGAAACCAATTTTGTTAGAAAGGTCTGAGAATGCTGAATCCAAGCCCATTGGATTCAAGTCATTTGGATCTATAGATCACCCATGGTAAAAAATAACAAGGCAGAAGCTTTTCTGCATTCAAACATTTTTCAAATTTAAACCATAATAGCTTTTGAGTTGATTCCAACTCTCAAAAATCACATTTAACCATACCTTTCAGAATATATAAAAATATATAGGTTTACCTTCAGAAATAATGTTCAAGTAATAAAAGAATGCTACATAGGCATTTCTAGCCACTTTAATTAATTAAAATAAAAGGGTAAAACCTTATTAAATTGTGACACAACTTTAAATCACATTCCCATGGACTACAATATGTGGTGATGACATGTGTCAACATGATCCCATATTTGGTTTGGAGAATATCAAATCTTAAGTAGTTTTTCAATGAGTAGAAATTACTTTTCTAAAAATAAAAGGAATTAAACCAAGCTTTAATCTTGTGATGTTAGTGATGATGTTAGATCATCTATAGGACCCTTTTGTGTGATGATTGTAAGTAGTTAAGTATTGTTTGGTGATTGTGTACCTTGTATTTATTCATAGACGATAGTACCGACCAAGGATACGAGGAGGAAGGAGGATTCTACGAAGAAGAAGCCGAGGAGAACTTCAACCACTGCTCTGCACAAGGCAAGCTGATACTATGCCTATGCAAGCTAAAACCTGCAAGATACTCTACTTTAGCAAGCCTAATACTACTAGTGAATGTGCAAGTTAACACTTGCAATTTAGCAAGCCTTACTACATCAATTGACCTATGCAAGCTATTAACTTAGCAAGCTTATACCACTTGATAAACCATCCTAGTATTATTTGCAAGTCTATTACTTTATTTCTTTATCAAAACTCTTACTTAGAGTTTACTGAAATAAATGGTAGATACTAGAAGAATATTTGAAGGTTGCATAAAGAGCATAAAATTTGGCATAAGCTAGATAATCTTGATGTCATCCTAAGGCATGAGATTGAACTTAGTTAGAACTCCACTAGTTTACCACCCCTCATCAGTGCTTACCCCCACTTGTAGATGCTAGTGCTAAGCATAAAACTTGATCAACTTTAGATGGGAATACTTGGTGGAAAAATGGTTATGAAAACCTTGGAATGATGGATGATTCTATTGAAATGTTTTGGACATGTGTTTCCAAACACCTGATGATTTTGGTGATGAATGATGAGACATGAGCCTTAGCCCTTTTAAAAACTGATGGTTGTCTGGATGCGATACCATTCCAATTTTATCGTACAACCACAATACCCAAAGATTGGGTAGGGCTTGACTGGAAATTTATATACCTTAGTATCAGTTCCCTCACGGCCAAGGTCTGAGCTGAGGCTACCTTGTGAAGATTGTCCACCTGTGCAGTACCCAAGATGACAGTTGGTCATGGTTGGGAGGCCAAACTCATAGGAGAGGTTCTTATACTAGGGCGTGTAATTGAAAGGTTAGGATTGATTATCCGCATACTGAGTATGGTGAATTCAGGATTTGTTCCTGACAGATGTATCAAATGTTGTGGTGAAAGTGTACAATCTCTGCAGAGTGTCAAACTATTCGAATAGCCGTGTCCGCGGTTATGGACAGTTGAAGTGGCCATACTGTTCCCCCGTCAGACTTTTCAAAATGACTTGTGAAATGATTGGAAAATCTGACTTGACCACAACAGAGTTGTGATATGAAATACAAATTCCCACTTAGGAGTTATAAAATTGTGACGAGCATTCGTTGCTTCTAAACTTAGTAGAGATAAATCTGGATTTTGCAAAACATCCCTATAGCCTAGTGTCCTATTATCCAAAAACCCCTTTACCTGTTAGTATTAGTTTGCGAGTACTTAAAGAGTACTCATGGCTTTGTCCCTGGCTATTCCCATGGCCAGACTATGAAGAGGAGTACCTTGAGGATGAACCCCAGGAAGGTTACGACAACTAGGATCATCTCCCATCGTTAGCATTGCATGTGACCCCGAAGATGGAGCTTCGCCTACGCTACCGTTATTATTACGTATTCCGATGCTTGATGTTGTATTAAGAACTGGATCATGAGATCCCTATTTGTGTAAGAACCTATGTATCGTTTGTAATGGATGATGTACTATGGTATCCAATTCTGTTATGTCTCACAAAAATGGTAATCCTGGGATTGCGATGTATGGCATAACAGGCATCTGGGATTAAAAATCCGGGTGTTGACAGACATACAACTAGCCCTTCCCCACCTAGCCCCGTCGTCGGATCGCTGTCGTCGCCCTAGATGCTGCCGGCCATGCCTCCTCCTCTCTGGCCCTCTAAACCCTCGATCGCCGGAAACCCTGAATCCACCATAACCTGCTCCGGCTTAGGCGAAGCCCTACAGGATCTTACCTCTACTTCCGACACCACGCCATCGTGCTGCTGGAATCGCGAGGGGAGAACTACTACCTCCGCTGCCTGCTGGAACAAGGGAGAGGAAGGTCTTCATCGAGTACCGCACGTGTGACCGACTGCGGAAGCGCTGCCGTAACCAGCGCCGGAAGGATCGTCTACACGATCTTGAGATCGGCAAGTGTACGACTACATCACCCATGATAATCTACTCTCGTTAACCGCTTTGGAATCTTCAAGGGTGAGTACTCTAATCGACTTGTTGCTACAATCTAATAGATAGATCTTGGCTTGTTTTTGTTCATGCGGTAGAAATTTTTTGTTTTCCATGCTATGAACCCCTACAGTGGTATCAAAGCCGTGTCTATATGTAGATCTATTACACGAGTAGAACACAATGGTCATTGTGGGTGTTTATTCTTTTTTTGTCGATTTCTTCGTCTTGTGCACTTTGCATCTTGCGGGATGGTGGGATGAAGCGGACCGGGCTAACCTTACATGACATCGTTCATGAGACTTGCTCCACGCTTGACATGCAACTTGTATTGCATAAGTGGCTTTGCGGGTGTCTGTTTCTCCCAACATAGTGAAGATTCAATTTACAACGGGTGGTAGACAATACTAGTATCAATGTTGTGGTTCTTGTTCGTAAGTTAGAACGACACTTATTTAAAGCCCCAAACCACGTAAAACATGCAAATGAGGCGTCTAAATTTGTTTTGCAGGGGTGTGCTGTGATGTGATATGACCATGATTGTGATTATATATGATGTATGCAATGTTCCTTATTGTAAGTCGGCAACCGGCAGGAGCCTTATGGTTGTCTTTTAATTTCGTTAAGACCTGCGTGTCTATTATTCAAACTATTTGTAATAGTTGATGCTGGTGGACGACAACCATGGAGCGGTGCCATTGACCTTGACACCACGCTGGTGATGATGGATATCATGTTCGTGCTTGAAGATGGAGACTGGAAGCACAAGAAGAAAGGCCATATCATATCACATAGATTTTGAATTGCATGTGATGTTAATCCTTTTATGCATCTTGTATTGCTTATTTCGTGACGGTAGCATTATAAGATGATCCCTCTCACAAAATATCAAGTTATAAAGTGTTCATGGTTAGTAGGCACCATTGCTAAAGCTCGTTGTTTCGAAGCACCACGTGATGATCGGTGTGTTAGATTCTGCGAGTGTATACAATGGGAGCAAGCCAGATTTGCTCATGCGGAAGCTAAGGTTTGATCTTGATGATCCTATCATGTACAGACATGGTCTCGGAACGCGGATCACCGAAAGGTAAAGCATGAGTCATATAGGATATGATGAACATTTGATTGTTCGCCATTGAAGCTACATCATCTCTCGTGATGGTCGGTTTTGATGTGGTGGATTTGGTTCATGTGATCACTAAAACAATGCGAGGGATGTTGTTTTGAGTGGGAGTTCACTTAGATTAATTTAACTGTTAATTAGAACTCAATTTGTCATAAAATTAGTCTAAACTATTGCAAATATGTTGTAGTTCAATGGCGGCCCCTACCATCAATTTTAATGCGTTCCTAGAGAAAGAAAAGTTGAAAAACAATGGAAGCAACTTCACGGATTGGTTCCGCAACTTGAGGATTGTCCTCAATGCTGGTAATTTGACCTATGTGCTGGATGCACCGTTGGGTGACCCACCTGCAGCTAATGATACCGATGAGGTAAAGAATGTTTTCCTCGCTCGGAAGAATCAATACTCCACAGTTCAGTGTGCTATCTTGTATGGTTTGGAATTAGATCTTCAGAAAAGGTTTGATAACCATGACCCACATGATATTGTTCGTGAACTCAAAATGATATTTGAGGCTCACGCGGCAGTTGAGAGTTATGAGGCTTCTCTAGGCCAAGCACACTTAACCTTAGAGTTCTTTTCGAATGAGCTTCCGGAAAAGAAGTTGCAACTTGTTGGTATGGGTTTCCTGTCAATCCTATTGAGACATGTGCCAGGGTCTCACATACACCCACCCTTAAAAGATCGACATCCTCGTCGATCAACCACAAGCCAGGAACGTCCCCTCTTGGCACACGTCTGTGCGTCTAGTGCCGTCACATTGCCATGCCGTGTCCACTCCGGGCCACACGCGCCATGCTACACATGTCCATCATTTACCCGCACACGCCCATGTAACAGCGAGGGTCGGCTCTAATACCACTTGTAACACCCCCGGTCACTCCGGACCGACGGCTGTCACTTATGGCAGCTCAATAGGATCTCTAGACAAACCTCACAGACCAACACTAGTCTTTTCTGCGCACTTTGTCCTCACGCGTGTGCATCTGGTACCCACCTCCTGATCAGTCACCCATCCTAGAATTGCTCTAGGCCAAGCACGCTTAACCTTAGAGTTCTTTTCGAATGAGCTTCCATAAAAGAAGTTGCAACTTGTTGGTATGGGTTTTCTATCAATCCTATTGAGCCATGCGCCAGGGTCTCACATTGTCCGAACTCTTCTCCATGTTAAAGTCTGCGGAAGTGGAGATCAAGAAAGAGCACCAAGTTTTGATGGTCAATAAGACCACCAAATTCAATAAACAAGGCAAGTCTAAGAAAAAGGTAAACTTCAAGAAGGGCGGTAAGAAAGTAATCGTGCCGGCGAAGAAGACCAAGGCTGGGCCTAAGCCTGATACTTAGTGCTTTTACTGCAAGGGAGAAGATCACTAGAAGCAGAATTGCCCTAAGTACTTGGCGGATTTTAAGAACGGCAACATCAAGAAGAAAGGTATATCCAATATACATGTTATTGATGTGTATCTCACTAGTAGTCATAATAGTGCCTGGGTATTTGATACTGGTTCGGTTGCTCATGTTTGCAACTCGAAACAGGTGCTGCAGAATAGACGGAAACTAGCAAAGAATGAGGTGACGATGCACATTGGAAATGGATCAAAGGTTGATGTGATCGCGGTCAGCACGCTACCTCTTCATCTACCATCAGGATTAGTTTTATACTTAAATAATTGTTATTTGGTGCCTGCGTTGAGCATGAACATTATATCCAGATCATGTTTATTGCGAGATGGTTACTTGTTTAAGTCCGAGAATAATGGTTGTTCAATTTATATGAGTAATATGTTTTATGCACATGCACCTTTGATAGATGGTATATTCTTGTTGAATCTCGATTGTAGTAATACACATATTAATAACATTGAAGCTAAACGTTTGAAATCGAGCGATAACTCGACCTATATGTGGCACTGTCATCTTGGTCACATTGGAGTGAAGCATATGAAGAAACTCCATTTCGATGGACTTCTTGAATCACTTGATTTTGAATCACTTGAAAGATGTGAAGCATGTCTGCTGGGTAAAATGACTAAGACTCCATTTTCTGGTATGATGGAGCGAGCTACGGACTTATTAGAAATCATACATACCAATGTGTGTGGCCCAATGAGTGTAGCATCGCGCGGTGGTTATCGTCATGTTCTTACTTTCACGGATGACTTGAGTAGATATGGGTATATCTATTTCATGAAACATAAGTCCAAAACTTTCGAGAAGTTTAAGGAATTTCAAAGTGAAGTAGAGAATCAACGTAACAAGAAGATTAAGTTTCTACGATATGATCATGGAGGTGAATATCCAAGTTACGAGTTTGGCGAGCATTTAAAGAAATGTGGAATACTTTCACAATTGACACCGCCGGGAACACCAAAACATAATGGTGTGTTTGAATATCGTAATCGAACTATCTTAGATATGGTTCGGTCTATGATGTCACTTATAGATTTACCGCTATCATTTTGGGTTTATGCATTAGAAATAGCCGCATTCACTTTAAATAGGGCACCATCTAAATCCGTTGAAACGACACCGTATGAATTATGGTTTAGGAAGAAACCTAAATTGTCATTCCTTAAAGTTTGGGGTTGCGAAGCTTATGTAAATAAGTTACATCCCGAGAAGCTTGGACCCAAAGCGGAAAAATGCGTCTTCATAGGATACCCGAAGGAAACTATTGGGTATACCTTCTATCACAGATCCGAGGGAAAAATATTTGTTGCTAAGAATGGATCCTTTCTAGAGAAGCAGTTTCTCTCGAAAGAAGTGACTGGAAGGAAAGTAGAACTCGACGAGGTTGTTGAACCTTCTCTCAGATTTGAGAGTAGCGCAGCACCGGAAGTAGTTCATGTGATGCCTATACCAATAAGAGAGGAAGCTAATGATATTGATCATGAAACTTCGGTTGAAGTTACTACGGAACCTCACAGGTCAACGAGAACTCGTACCACTCCCGATTGGTATGATCCTGTTATGAGTGTCATGTTGGTAGACAACACCGACGACCCTGCGACATATGAGGAAGCGATGATGAGCCTAGATTCCAATAAATGGAAATAAGCCATGAAATCCGAGATTGGATCCATGTACGAAAACCAAGTATGGACTTTGGTGGACTTATCGGATGGCCGGAAGGCTGTCGAGAACAAATAGATTTTCAAGAAGAAAACAGATGCTGATGGTAATGTTACTGTCTATAAAGCTCGACTTGTTGCAAAAGGGTTTCAACAAATTCAAGGAGTTGACTACGATGAGACTTTCTCACCGGTAGTGAAGCTAAAGCCTATGAGGATTCTGTTAGCAATAGCTACATATTATGATTATGAGATATGGCAGATGGATGCCAAAACGGCATTCCTCAATGGAGACATTGATGAAGAGTTGTATATGGTACAACCCAAAGGTTTTATCGATCCTAAAGATGCTAACAAGGTATGCAAACTTCAACGGTCCATTTATGGATTGAAGCAAGCATCCTGAAGTTGGAATCAACATTTTGATAAGGTAATCAAAAGTTTTGGTTTTATACAAACTTATGGAGAAGCTTGTATTTACAAGAAAGTGAGTTGGAGATCTGTAGCATTCCTAGTACTATATGTGGATGACATATTGTTGACTGGGAATGATGTAGACCTTCTTAATAGTGTCAAGGATTATTTGAATAATAGTTTTTAATGAAAGATCTTGGCGAAGCAGCTTAAATATTAGGCATAAAGATTTATAGAGATAGATCGAGGCGCCTAATATCATTGTCACAGAGTACATATTTGGACAAAGTTCTAAAGAGGTTTGGAATGGAAGATAGTGTTGTCGCTTTGTCAACGTGGGAGCGCTTTGTCGAGAAACCCCAAGAGCAAGGTGTGATGCAGCACGGCAGCAAGTCTTCCCTCAGTAAGAAACCGAAGTTATTGAACCAGTAGGAGGAAGGATGTCGTGGTATTGCTGACGAGTACGCCATGGAGGGGGTCCTCACAGTGCGTGTTTAGAGACGTGGGGGAAGGCGGACGGTTGACGGGTACGAGGTAACAAAACTTACCCAGGTTCAGATCCCACAATGGTGGCGGAATCCTACTCCTGCTATAAATCACTATAAGGGCAATACGCCGAGTTACAGGGATTGGTTCGTTATGCGAGGTTGTCTGAAGTTGACCTATGAACATGTCCTAAAGGCTCCCATAGGCCCGACTTATATAGTCACCAGGTACTAGGGTTACAGGGAAAAGTCCTAGCCGGACAGGTTACAGAGTCCTACACTGTCTATTACTTGTCTTGTGTATCTTGTACTCCAAGGCTCCGGGTACGCTGGTGACTCCACCGTAGCTTCCTTTATCCGGCATGGGCCTCCCTTATGGATCCATCTAACTGGGCCGCCCAGCAGGCCATAGGCCATGCTACCGACTATGGTCCACCCGGGTTAGCCGGATAAGAGACATGCTATAAGGATACCCATATAGCATATCCCCAACATTAGCCCCTGAAGAACTCCGAGATCTTGCGCCGTCTTGCCTCTTCACGTGGAATGCTCCGTCTAGATGGATGTCGGCAAATCGTCAAGCAATATCTTGTAGTCCTCCCAAAGAACCTGCAAGGTTTACTCCGTCTTTGATTTGTAAGTCGGAGAAATGCTGAATCTTCCATCGTACTCTTCTGTAGTCGGATTAAATCCGTCCATGTCGGAATCTTCGATGTGACGGCTCATCTACCCGTGTCAACTAGGACGACATAGGCTTAGGTCAGCGATGCCTCGTAACTCACACATGCAGAGAACACAATCATATCCGATTGTCCCGCGCGAGCGATACGAACCGTTGGCGGCGGCGGTTGGAAACGTGGCGAAATTTCCGCGCACGTTCGCGAACACATCGTCTACACGGCAACCGTCTGATTAATCTGCATGAATCTTGACGCCGAAGATGATAAAGAGTAATCGTGGGGCATCTTCCACTTTTTACCTCATTCTCCTCGCGTCATTGTCTTCTTCCTCTAGCCGCACGTCTCCAAGAGCTCTCCGCGAGAAACCTCAAAAAACCTAGCTTCCATCTGCGTCAGTCGCACCCATCCTTCACTCCATGGCGAGCAGCAGCACATCCCCATCCATGGCGGCGTCGAGCGAAGCCGCGGCGAAGCCGGCGAGCTCCGTCGTCGTGCCCCCAGAGGGCTTGGTCATCCCCGCATTGGCGATGATCGAATCCACCGGCGGCGACCAAAATTTGGCGGCGCTGGAACCACTGGAGGAGGAACCAGATTCGCATAAGGGCGACTGGCGCGGCTCGGACATCACCGACCGCGACATCCAAGAAATGGTCGCCGAAGGCTACCTCCCCACGATGGAGGGGCTCGCCTGGCGGGCGGCGCCGGCCGGCGAGGTGACACCTTCCCCCCAAGCCAGAGAAAAGGTTTACCTCAAGGCTCAGCTAGTACGCGGCGTTTCCTTGCCCATCTCCCACTTCTTCCTCTCCGTCTTAAACCACTACAAGGTCGAGCCCCATAACCTCTCCCCCAATAGTATCCTAGTGCTTAGCAACTTCGCGGCACTTTGCGAGGGTTATCTAGGGATAAGGCCTAGGTTAGACTTTTTCGTGTACTTCTTCACCGTCAAACGTGAAGCCGGACATAGTAAGGAGGAGCTTAGGAATTGCGGCACCATAAGCTTCAAGATTCGACCTGGCCGGCGGTTCCCCGACATTGTCGGCCACGAGTCCTGCAAGAATTGGCAGCGAACGTACTTCTATGGCCCCGACATTCCTCTGGCGGGCCGAGAAGTGACGTACCCAGACTTCGCGGATGGAGCCGCCGCTGAAGTTTCCGCATGGAGATCCCAAGCCTCCCTTCCTTCTGACCTCGACGCTTCCCGCGCTATAAGGCGGATCGAATGGTTCGTAGAGACGGGTTTAACCGGCTTGGACCTATGTCACATCCCAAGATTTTCTAAATCTTGTAATGTGAAAATAAATGAATAAAAAAAATATAAAACTTTGTTTGATTTTCAGGGCCAGAAGAAAATTTTGAATCCAATTGGAAATCATCAAACCAATTTGAATTAAATAAAATCCTAAAGGGATTTAAAAAGATAAACATTTAATAAAAAGAAAATAAAATATTTTGGAATTGCTATTTTTGATCTTTTAAATAAAAGGATTTGGTTTTCAAAAGAAATAGAAGTTTCATAAATAAGGATTATTTTATAAAGCCAAATTAAACCTTGGCCAATCCTTTGAAATAAAATATTTCTATTTGATAAAAATAGTAAAGGTTTATTCAAAATAAATTAATAAGGATTTAATATCCAAGTATTATTAATAAAGGTTTTACTATTTCCAAAATAACAAAACTTATTTATTTATTTAAAATAAGTTTTCCAATTATTTTATATTCTCAAATAAAACCTACTGATTTGGTTTTGAAAATTAATTAGATTTCAAAATGGAGTTTTAAAATAAACATCAAATCATATTTTGATTTAATAACAATGGTCTATTTATTTAATTAATAATGGACCTAAAATAAAATTATTATTTTGGTTTTGGGATTTGGTTTGTGTTGATAAACAGAACCAAATTCAAGTGCAAAGTAGTGATTGTTTGAAATTGTTTGAATGTTTGAATAGTTGATTGAAATTCAAAACAGAAAATAGATTTGGAAAAAGAAAAAAGTTCAGACAGAAAAAAATAGTGCAAAGGACCAAGCCCAACAAGGCCCAGCAAACAGCCCAGCTTCCCCTCCCCGAAAGAAAACGGTTCACACCAATTTGTTAACCCGCAGTGACACTGACTGGTGGACCTCCCTCTCACTTCTTTTCCCACTGACGACTGGACCCCACCTCCCTGTTCATCCTCTTCACCCGCGCGACCCCTTCTCCCCCAAACCGCGCTGCCATTCTCTGTCATTCAACCGCGCGTTCAATTCACGAATAATGGCTGCGTTAATCTTGCCCCGACCATGCGTACATAAGCGCCCCTCCTCCCTCTGTCATTTTCCTCAAACACGAACGCCACATCGCCATACTGCTCGCATTGCCATGACAACCCCTGTCCGACCACCTTCCACCTTCGATTCGCCAAGCCACCACCTCCTGCCTCCCGAGCACACGAACACCTTCCCCACTTCCAGCGCATCCACTGTGCTTCAGACGATGCGGGCGCCCAGAGCCGTCTTCGACAAGCTCCGACCTCGCCGCCGCGTCTGTCTTCAACTCCGGCAAGCACCCAGGTAGTTTCAGACCGCCCCGCACCCTCTAGTTCACGCACACAGCTTTGCCTGGATCCTGTGCATCTAACCGTGTCGCTTTTGTCTCGGGTGAACCACAACATCGTCTCCGACCATGACGAGCACCGTCGCCAGAACGAACCGGCGAAGCGACATTACTCGACCGGCGCCTGCCCCGTTGACCACACGATGAGCTTCCCCAGCCTCCTGCGATCTCGGTGAGCCTACTCCCTCCCTCTCGCCTCTTTGCTTCGCCCGCCATCGTCGATCACGCCGATAGCCACCACCGGCGCCGCTCGCAAATGGTCAAGCACGCTAGCACCGTAGGATCTCGATCCGACGCTTGCGATAGATCACTTAAGCCGCGAAGGGGTACGTTTTCTGGACCACACGATATGCTTAGATCTAACACACCGCGTTGCCGATCCAGCCGAACCGGTACCGTCCAATTAGACAGTGCCGCGTGTCCCCTGTTCTGTTTAAAACAAACTTGAAAACAGAATTGTTTGTGAATTTCAAACCCTTGTAACTTTCGATCCACACGTTCAAAATTTACAAATTTGATACCGTTGGAATCAGTGGAATAAACCCTAGCCAACCATGCCTTTAGTTTAGCAAATAGTATCTGTTAGCTTGTTGGTTTTTGCAGAAACTTTTATATGCTTAATAAGACTAGAAAAATGTTTCAAAAATGTTTTTGAGTTTGAAACCTTTGCAAAATGGTTTGTTGTAAACTCACTGACCCTAGGAACCAATCCATAGTTTGGAAAATGATTTTGGTAAAGTCTAGGATAGATTAATTGATTTAGTCATTTCTAGCCAAAATAAAAAGAATGGTTTTGATATGAAAATATTTTTATAAAGAAAACTTTGGGAAAATGATTTGGATCAAACCTACTGACCCTAAACACCAAGTTTTGGGAAACAACAACTTATTTGATGAACAACTTAAAGTTGTTGCTTTGATAAAAATATTTTCCACCACATAAAATGATGATTGGATTTAAAAGTGGACTTTGGATAAAGCCCTTTTGAAAATGACTTTGCCACTTTGGAAAGTGACCAATTTGGAACTTACAGAGTTTAGAAGCCTAGTGGAGACCATATTGCAAATAGGACCATCTCTTGCATGCTTACATGCCTGATTTAGATCCCATAGTTTTATGTGTGTGAAATTGTTGTTTGGTTGATTGATTGGAATGCTAGTTGATATAGAGTTTGCTTGATTGATTGTAGTGAAATTAGCAAAGTGTGAGACTATCAAGATCAAGGAGTGAACCATCATTCCCTACCAAAAAGGCAAGTTACACTATCATTCAAAAGTCCTACTATCTTCATTATACTTAGTGGATTTTGAAACATGCATGAAAAGATATTTTTTATACTTATGCTATGCTAAATCCTAATAGGATTCCCTATATATTCCTTAGTGAAAAACATTGTAGTTGATACATGCTTAGCCATGCTATATTTTGAAAAGAGATACATGTTGAGATTTTATGGAGTTGAGAAAAGGACTTGTGTTTTATATAATAAAACAAGGACTCAATGAACCACCTGGGTGGCCAAGGATACTTTGAGTATTGGAGAAGTTGGCAACAAAAGGAACCATGTCTATGGCAATCTCTTTGTGTTGTGCTCCAAAGGAAACCACCCAGGAAACTTAGAGATTGAACATGTTTCTCCAATTGTGGCTTTCGTGTGCAACCACATGCTATTATGGCTCTGGCTTAGTCAAATACATTGGGAAGACCCATACATTGTCTTCGCCATCGGACATGGGGATCTGAATGCTTCATGGGTCAAGACAAGCTAGCAATGGTGTATGGGAGGACCCTTTGGAAAGACTTCGTCACATTCTCAATCTGCTAGTACTCCATCTTGGTGAGTGCTAATCCAGTGGCCACTGGTGGCAAAAGGATGGGATTGTGACATGTGGGTAAAGTGTACTCCTTCTGCAGAAGATAATAAAATCTAAGTACTTAGCCGTGTCCCCGATAATGGACAATACTGAGCAACTAAAGTTTGAACTATGGGAGATCTCGACATTCTAATTTCTAAAAGAAAAAATTTTATGGACTTGATGTACTTGGGGTTACCAAGGAACTCAAGAGATGAGAACATGAATACTTGGAGTTACCAAGGAACTCATGAGATTTTGATAAAACTTGTTGCACTTGGGGTTACCAAGTAGCTCAAGGGATTTTTGACAAGGACTTGAACACTTGAGTTTCTACCAAGGAGTTCAAGGAACTTGGAAAAGGAGATTTGACAAAGGACCAAACCATTTTGAAAAGATAGGATAAATATTGCTTTATGCAAATGAGCCTTAAACTCTACTTAACCAAATATGCATGTATTGATAGGATCCACTCACATTATACATAGTAGTGAAGCTTGCCAATACAATTCAAATGTATTGACCCTTGTGGCTGTAACTTGTAATGTTGCAGGTTTGATTGATTTTAGTGAAGATTGTTTGATTAGGATTAAAAAGTCTACAACCAACATCTGCCTGTGGAACTTTTGAAGATGAAGGACCCATGACAATAGATATTCCGCTGCAATGTAATGTAATAGCCAAATGAGCTATGTATGATGTAATAAAATTATGTTATTCCTGGTTATAAAGTTATGTTATGACCTTTGTTTCTTGATATTACATCTTAACTGTGGATGCTAGCTATTGATCCAGGGACTAGCATTGTAACACAGGGGACACCACCTTATGTTGTTGTAAGGTTGGGACACTCCCTCTACAACCTAGCCATGTGCTGGTTCATCAGGCGAATCCAACCTCTGCAGCACCGCGCTAAGTATATGCATGAGTATACCAGTGATCGAAGGGATAGCCTCCGGATCTCCGTGGATAACTTCTCGAGCGACTCCGTCAAGATCCGCCTTAAGGACATCGTCAAGGTGAAGGATAAGAAGCTTGGCTTCACCATCACCTACGACATGTTCGTAGACGACAAGTGCCCAAAGGTAGGTATTTATTTTCCGTGTACGACATATGCTCCAGTTCTTCCGTCTTGCGAACACCATTTTGTCTAACACGGTGATTTATCACTTAACAACTTAGCGATCTAGATGAGGACAACCTGGCTGCCCAAATCTATGATCCAAAGATGAAGGAAGTCAAGGTCGTGTCCGACGACGATGTCCCGTTGGCGCGAAAGCGGAAGAGCTCCACCTCTGATGCTGCCGACGGAGGCAAGAAGAAGAAGACGGAGGGTGGAGCCTCCAAAAGACTACCATACCGAGGCGAAAAGAGAAAAGCCACCGGGATTTTTGCCAAAGCACCCCCCTAGTGTAAGCTTCTCATTCTCCGACATTGTCTATCTGTCTGTCTTGTTCCTGTACTTATGCATTTGCACGTTTCAGAAATAAAGCCACGACCAGCCTCAAGAAGACCTCCAAAACTTTGGGGCTTCTCGAAATATCAAGGATATGCTACATCACGATGCCTCCCCCGCCATCACCCCTGCTACCCCTGCCGTCAAGCCCTCGTCCGCCCCAACAAGCTCACAAGCTAAGGAGGCATCAGGCCCTTCCGCCATGGAAGTGGATTCTGGTGCCTCTACCGAACTCGCGGTTGTCGGCGAGCAGGCGACGCAGGAGAGCACCGCTCAACAAATGGCTGAAGCTCCGGCTAAGGATGCCATCGGTAGCGGCAAGGCGGTGGTGGAAGCTGGTACCTCTTCCGAAGGCTGCACCCTTGCTCCCCAGAAACCCTTTGAGTTTCCAAAGATAGTCTACCCGGCACTTACGCCGAGTAGCACAACTCTGGTTCCTGGAGCAGCACCGACATCTCCGACGTGCGGTCTTGAGGAGCTCCTTCGTCAAGCTGACATCTTGCAAGGAAACAACATCTCCTTTGGCAAGCTGCTGGCCGAGAGCGCTACAAACCTCAAGATTATCGCACTTGTAAGTTTACTTTGCGTTTTGCATTTCATATGAGTATCCCACTGTAGCCCCCGAGGATGTAGATGGAAAACCATAGGTTTTGCATCTATATGCTCTAAGAGTGACTAAGTTAGAAAAAACTCTCACTGTAGCCCCCAAGCATTTAGATGGAATGAATTATTCCGACTAGATGCTGTAAGAGTAGAATACGCAGTGTTTATAATTTTCAATAATGTAGCCCCCAAGCCTCTAGTTGTAACTGAATTAGTTCTGACTAGATGCTTAAAGAAAAGCTAAGCAGATTTTGAGTTAAAAACTTTATACTGTAGCCCCCAAGCTTCTAATCGAGAACTGAATTAGCTCCGACTAGATGCTTAAAGAAAAGCTAAGCATACTGCTAAGTAAAAAACTCTCGTTGTAGCCCCCAAGCGTCTAGGTGGAAAGCTTCCAACTAGATGCTCCAAGTAGACTAAACAACGGTTTTCCTTTTTTCCACAGAACGAGAATGCTCGGAGGGGCATGGCCAACGACAAGTACCAGAAGATGCGCGCAGATCTTGAAGCCGAAAAGGGTAAAACTGCCATCTTGAAGGAACAGATCATCAAAAACAAGAGTTTGTTTTCTTTTTTGCGCATTCCGTCTTGGTTTTGTGCCTTCATTCTCCGAGTACTTACTGTGTACTTTGTTTTCTATGACTTTGCAGAACATGTTGCCAGGGCCAAGGACATTGTCGAGTAGTCCAAGCACATCTAGAAGCTGGACAGCGAGAACAAGATCCTTAAAAAGGAGAGGGAAGAAATGCTGAAAATGCATGAGGATTCCATGAAGGCCCTGCAAGACTCCGCCTCCGTGGAAATCAATCGCTTGAAGGAGGAGCTTGCGATCTTAAAATATCAGAAGCAAGCTGCTGATGAGCAAAACCATCGCCATAGTGAGGCATATAAGCTCCTCCGGCAAGAGAAAGAATCCCTGGCGGAAACCCTCTGGCAGGCTAATGCCAGCATCTTCAGTAAGATTTCTCCGCCTTGTATTTTTGTAGTCTGGATACTTTGAATTGTTGAACTCATGCGATCCTTGTCGGAATTTGCAGCTCCTATGGGTTTAACCAGATCGCCTCCTCCAGCCAAGGAATGCATGGTTCTTGCCGGCAACTTCATCAACACCGCCATCACCCAAGCCAAAGAGATTGTCAAGCCCCTCCAAATACACATCAAGGCCTCGGACTCCGTGGCGAAGTACTCGGAGATTCTGCGCCGAGCCCCCGAGCGTATCACAAGCTGGAAAGCTTCATGTGCACGGACTGGTGCAAGGATGGCGCTGTCAATGGTGAAGGCACACTACGAAGATGCCGACATCGATACGGTGACCTCTGGTATCCCCGACGTTGACGATGACGGCAAAGAGATTGATCACGAAGCCATCTTGTCGTCACTCGCAGGATATGACACCAGAGTTGCCGAGTTGGTGGACATCGGTGTCTTCGTGCCCATGAACACTATCGACAGCATCAACCAAGACTCCTCCGAGTCCCACCATAGTGCCGACGTCGAGGGTGATTCTCTGGCTGGTGACGATGCTGCTTCCAAGTCTCCTGCGCCAAAGGAATGAAAAACAACTTTGTAATATTTGTTTCATCTTTGGTGTATGCGCGGAAAAAACTCGATGATGTAACTTAAGGCGGAAAACAATGGTTGTTATTTCCTGCTACTTAAGAACTAGTTTCCAGCATGTATATATTTTTAAGCAAGTGCTGGCTTATCCATTACTTTTGGTTCTAATGCTTGACTTTTCGTGAGTCGGAAGACTCGTTGTCGGAACCATGCGCTTAGGTGATGATGCCCAATGGCACCGTCAATAACCTGAGCACAAAATCGCCGACAATAAGTGCCAAAAGTCACTACTCCAGAATCCACATAAAAACAACAAAGAATGTGTAGACCAGAAAACTTAAGCTAACGACCGTAGGTGGAATTTTCACAAGTGCAAACGCAAAGCTTCTGCATAAAGGTTTTACAAGATCCAAAAATGAACACTAAAGGAGGTAAAAGACTCATAGATATGAGTGAACCAGAGAGCTTTATTTCATTGATCATATAAGAGGTACACAATTAGATAAAAAATGATAAGTGTAAAAAGGACGTAGCTGTGCTATGTTCCATGGCTGATCAAGCTCTGGGTAGTCATCATCCGGGTCACGTCGCTTACGCTTATGATCCTCGTTGGGTCTATCCTTTAGTTCACGATTGTCGACAAGGTAGTAAGATCCATTGAGCAGCGCCTTGCTTATGATGAACGGTCCTTCCCATGGCGGGGATAATTTGTGTGACTTCTTCTGCTTAAGTCAGAGCACCAAATCCCCATCTTTAAATGAGCGATGCCGAACGCGGCGACTATGGTAGCTGCGTAGCTTCTGCTGGTAGATGGCGGATCTTTGGCATGCCAAAACGCGCTCCTCCTCGAGAAGGTCCACATCCAGGCGTCTGGATTCTTCAGCGTCATCCTCATCGTAGGCGGCAACTCTTGGTGCATCGTGGAGTATGTCGGAAGGCAGGATGGCTTTTGCTCCATATACCATGAAATAAGGGGTGTAGCCGGTGGATTTGTTGGGTGTAGTTCGTAAACTCCACAACACAGATGACAATTCTTCCGCCCAGGCTCCAGCTGCTCTATGTAGCTGTGCCTCAAGACGTGGCTTGATTTCCTGCAGAATTAATCCATTGGCTCGCTCAACCTGCACATTGGATTGTGGGTGTGCCACAGATGCAAGGTCAAGTCGGATGCCTTTCTCCCAGCAATATGCCTCCACTTCCCCGAGTGATAAATTGATGTCGTTTCGGTGATAATGCAATGTGGGAGACCAAATCTCACCACTAGATCTCGGACGAACCTGAGGGCGGTTGCCCCATCAAGCTTTCTAATGGGTTTAGCTTCTATCCATTTAGTGAATTTGTCAACTGCTAAAAGCATATGCGTAAATCCACAAGGTGTCGTTTGTAACGGTCCCACCATGTCCAGCCCCTAGACCGCAAATGGCCAAGTTATTGGTATTGTTCGCAGTTCTTCAGCAAGAACATGTGGTTGTCGGGCATAATACTGGCATCCCATGCATGTCTCAACCAGCTTGTCGTCGTCCGCCTTCGCAGTCAGCCAGTAGAATCCTTGCCGGAAGGCTTTCGCGACCAACGATCGAGGAGCAGCGTGATGCCCGCAATCTCCGAGATGGATTTCGCGTAGGATTTCCATACCTTCTAGCTGGAAAACACACTTTAGGTATACACCAGTAGTGCTCCTTTTGTAGAGTTGCCCATTGATTATGGTATAACCCTTTGCTCGTCGTACTATTTGCTGCTTTTCGACTTCGTCGTCGGGCAAAGTTTCGTGTTCGAGGTATTCCATGAACGGTTTTGTCCAAGCCGGAGGGACCTTAGTCACTATGTTGGCGAAAGAGTCAGCTCTATCCGGGTTGTCGATATCGGCTCCCTTCACGGATGGTGTGCGCAAGTGCTCTAGGAAAACTCCTGGTGGAATTCGCTTGCGCCCTGATCCTAGCTTAGAGAGCAGATCAGCCGCCTCGTTTTGTTCCCTAGGCACATACTTGACTTCGTAGCCCAAGAAGCTCTTAGCTACCTCGTCCACTTCGTCTCGATATGCCGCCATCATAGGGTTCCGTGCATTCCAGGTGCCAGCCACCTACTAAGCAACCAAGTCGGAATCTCCACAGGAAACTATGCACTTGATGCCAATATCATTGGCTACGCGAAGTCCGTGAATGAGTGCTTCATACTTCGCCATGTTGTTTGTAGCCTCGAAGTGGATCTGCAGAACGTAGTGTAGCTTGTCTCCTGTTGGTGACTGTAGCAATACACCAGCCCCCGAGCCGTTGAGCAGCTTTGATCCATCAAAGTGCATCACCCAATACTCTGGTTCTGGCAACGGAGTAGCGTTTGGCATCTCTGTCCAATCTGCAACAAAATCCGCCAAGGCTTGTGATTTGATAGCGTCGCGTCTCTTGTAGGTGATCTCGAAGGCGACGAGTTCAATGCCCCACTTCGCGACCCTTACTGTAGCGTCGCTGTTATTGATAATGTCGGATAGTGGAGTCTTGCTCACCACTGTGATTGGGTGCTCCAGAAAGTAATGCCTCAGCTTCCGAGAAGCAAGGAATACTCCATAAGCTATCTTTTGGTAGTGCGGGTAACGTTGCTTGGACTCCATCAAGACCTCGCTCACATAGTAAACTGGTCATTGAATTCCGTGCTCATAGCCTGGTTCCTTCCGCTCTACCACGACGACGATGCTGATAACCTAGTTGGTTGCCGCCATGTAAATTAACAGGGGCTCACCAGGCTCGGGTGCTGCAAGGATGGGCGCTGAGGAAAGAATCTCCTTGAGCTGCTTCAATGCTGCATCTCCTTCGTCCGTCCACATGAATTTGTCCGCCTTCTTCAGCAAATTGTACAGCGGCAGAGCCTTCTCTCCAAGTCGGCTGACGAAACGACTAACTGCTGCAACATAACCTGTTAGTCGTTGAATGTCCTTTAGGCATGTCGGACGATTTATGTTCAAGATGGCCTTGATTTTCTCTGGGTTGACCTCGATTCCATGCTGGGAAACGACGAAGCCCAACAATTTGCCGGCTGGAACCCCGAAGACACACTTCTTAGGGTTAAGCATCATGTTGTACTTCCAGAGATTATCAAAGGTTTCTTTTAAGTCGGAGATTAAGTCGTTTGACTTTTTAGACATCACCGCGATATCGTCCACGTAGGCGTGAACGTTCCGACCAATTTGGTCATGAAGGCAACGTTGCATTGTCCGCTGTAGGTAGCACCTGCATTTTTCAGCCCAAAGGGCATCGTGACATAGCAAAACATGTTGTATGGGGTAGTGAACTAAGTGGCCAATTGGTCCGACGTCCTCATCTTGATCTGGTGGTATCCTGAGTATGCATTGAGAAAACACAAAAGTTCCGAGCCAGCTGTCGAGTCAATGACTTGGTCAATGCGAGGCAAAGCGAATGGATCTTTGGTACATGCTTTGTTCAAGCCGGTGTAATCAACGCACATTCTTAATTCATTGGTTTCCTTTTTGGGCACAAGTACAAGATAGGCCACCCATTGGGTGTGAAGGACTTCTCGGATAAATCTAGCCTTAAGTAACCGAGCTATCTCTTTGCCAATGGCGTGTCTCTTCTCATCTCCAAAGCGTCGTAGAGGTTGTTTCACTGGTTTGCATTTTGGATCAATGTTTAAGCTGTGCTCGGCAAGTTCCCTAGGTATACCTTTCATGTCGGCAGCTGCCAGGCAAAGATGTCCCTGTTCTCACGGAGGAACTCGACGAGCGCGCTTTCCTATTTGGGATCCAGGTTCGTCCCAATGGCGGTGACCTTGGAGGCATCGCCTACCACAAGTTCCACCGGCTTGGTATCGATGGTGGACTTGAACGCAGGAGCAGAGTCGGAGATCTGCTTCTTTGATGCGGGCATATCTGAGTCATCGACCTTGCTCTGGATCTCTTTGAATTCTTATTGTAGAGGATACCGCAACCCGCTTCATTGATCTCGCAGTCCCTTGCCTTGGTAAAGTTTCTGGATACGGTGATGATGTCGTTTGGTCCGGGTATCTTGAGTTTGTTGTAGACGAAGCATGGCTTGGCCATGAACATGTGGAATATGTCGCGGCCGAATATGACGTGATACATGCTCTTGAAGGGGACCACCTCGAAGGTCATGCACTCTTGACGGTAATTATTAACATCGCCAAAGGCAACCTGAAGTGTAATTCACCCAAGGGACCGAGCCTCCCGACCAGGAACTACGCCGTGGAAGATGGTGTTGGTCTGCCTTAGGTTTGCCTCCGTCAAGTTCATCTTTTGCAGTGTATCCAGGTACATGATGTTGATGCTGCTTCCACTATCAACCATACAATTGGTGAACTCCACGCCGTCAATCAAGGGGTTGATGACCATGGCGTACTGGTTCTCCATGGGTATAAGGACTAGGTTGTTCGTCCTGTCCCAAGTTATTGGAACCTCCGACCAGCGCAGGTACTGGGGAACTGGGGGGAGAGTAGCCATCAGGATCCTCAGAGAGGTCTTCTGTTGTCGGACGGTGGGGGTGCCAAGGAAAGTGTGGTAGACTAGGGCCTTCTTTGCGAAGGGGTTCTTGCCCTTGTCGTCGCTCTTGGCGGCGTGCTTGGGGTCAACGTCCTCGTCCATATCACTTGAATCCTTGGACTCCTCCTTCTTCTTCTTCCCCTTGCCCTTGCCTCGCGGTCTGTTCTTCCGACTTTGCTTGTAGCCGGACTCCGGGTCTTCCTTGAGGTCGTTGAAAAACTTGCAGTGTCGATTGGTATGGGTGGCCTTGCCATTGGCGTCGAGGTGTACGAGGCACGGCATATCGCGATACTCTTCGTAGGTTTGGTGAACGCGGAGCGGCGCCGAGGTGGCTTCGCTTCCTCGTTGCTGCCTACGACCAGCTCCCCTTCCTCGGCCATGTTGTCCGCCTTCTCCTCGTCCTGCAAAAGTCATAGCGACCATGTCGGTAGATTGCTTATCTTCTGGAGCGGTCTTCCGCTTTGTACTGCTGTTCCTCCGGGCTTGAGTTGGAACGGCCGTTGCCGGCAAGGAGCCACGAGCATCGTCATCGGCAGCTGCGAACTCACTAGCCAACTGAATCATCTGGTTCAAGTCAAGCTGGTGATTGTCCTGCAAGCTCTTCAGCTTATGTCGGAGCAACGTGCCTCTTTCCAACCCATCGATGAAGGCGGCCATGGCGGTCTGAGCGTGCACTCTTGCGCAGGAATTCTTCATATCCAACCAATGGGAGAGGTAGGCGCGAGATGTCTCGTCTTTCTCTTGCACACACCGCTGTAGATCTCCCCCGGTGCAGGGACACTTGTATGTACCCTCAAAGTTCTTGGTGAATGCTTCTTGCATGTCTAGCCAATTGTAGATAGATTTCTCCGGCAAGTCGTCGATCCATTGACGTGACGTGCCTGCCAACATTAACGTGAGGTACTTGACGGCGATGTTGGGGTTGCCTCCGGCAATCTCCACCGCGTTGTCGTAGTCCTGCAACCATGTGGCTGGATTGGCGGTTCCGTCATTGGGCTTGATGGTCTTGTCAATCCGGAAACCTTTGGGGTAAGTTGCGGACCGTATTGCAGGTCCAAAGCAACGTGGTCCCAGGTATGGTCCTTCTCGGGCCTCGTGGATCTTATCGATCCGTGAACGTGCATCATACGGCTCCGGTTTCTTATTCTTTTTGTCAACAGGGATGGGCTGCGTGAACGACGCGGGCCTCCTCCACCATGGTGACTGCTTGGTGGTGACGGAGGCGGAGGTGGCGGTGGGTTAGCCTTCTTGCTGTTACCCTCCCGCGACGCCTCACGCCTGTCACGGTTGCTTGTCGGACATGGAGGGTCGTAGCGTGACCTGCTCTTGTGTCCTTGGTCGCGCTCTCCGTCATGACGGGTCTGTTCCGCGTTGTCGCGAATGACGATGCCGCACTGCTTTGGTGGGGGCATATCCGTATGATGGTGAGCCTTGTAATCTTCGCGATGTCGAGGAGATCGGGGCGGTGGCGATGGGCGACAAGGTCGGGCCTTTATCCGCGGTCGGAGGATATGGGGATGGCATCCTTCCTGTTGCGTGCATCCCTCCGTATTCGTTCTGATGAACCCGTCTGGGACCCGACATCCAGAGGAGATCTGTCCCTTGGCGGCTTGTACTGGCTAGATTGGCAGAGCATTGGATCAGACACAAGCCTCTGAGAGGTGGCCTTTTCCTGCTGCTTCACCGCCTTGGCCACTAGGTCATAGACCTGTTCCACTGCCTCAGGCGATCTATCCTGCTCCAGAAGGGTATTGGCGACGGCGAGGTTAAGGAGTGGGGTGGGCATCACCTGCTTGCCTTCACTGTCAATGTATGGTTTGGCCTGTGCCGGCTTCGAGGGAGCACATCCTAGGTTGCGCCGTACACCAGGATCGTTGATGACGCGATCCGGAGCTTTCTTAGCCTTCTGCTGCTTTACCAGAGTCTTGTACTCGGCCTCCATTGCTCTAGCTTTTTCTATGGACTTATGCGTGTTGACCAGATCTCGATCTAGTTTAGCGCCTTGCTCCGCGATGGCTTGCGCTTCCTCCAGCAGCTACTGGTGCTTCTCGTCAAGCTGGGTCACGTTCCGGATATGAGCAACGGTTAGTGGCTCGACGAGGAGATTGCCGTACATCACTCTATCAGCTGGAGTAACTTGGGTTGCTTCAGACGTAGATGCTGGAGGTGGCAAGTTTGCGGTGTTGTTGTTGCTTGGGCCGGTGCCGAGTTCCTGCGGCTGCTGCACTGGGTTAGGCGGAGGAGGCATGACCTTTGCGCGATCATCGTTAGCAGCAATAAGTGGCCCCTTCCCCTTTTCCAGCGCCGTAGGCGGAGCTCGTCCGAGTTGATCTTCATCCATCGCCATCCCAATGGTGACGAACACCCCTCGGGACGTGACGGCATTGTTGGCTTGCTCGTTGCACGAGTACTCCTCCTCCATCTCCTGCATAACGGAGTCTAGATCTTCTGGACTGAAGTCTATCTCCTCTGAATCTGCACTGAAATCAGCATAAAGCGCATCAATGACAGAGTCGGAGGGTTCCACGACTTCCTCGATGACGGGAGGTGGAGGTGCAATGGGCTCGACGATGACTGGAGGTGGTGGTGCTGCTGCGACGATGTCGGCCGGAGGCGGTGGCGGCGGCTGCTGAATCGGAGGTTCTCCGTCTCTGACTCAAGCTCCATCTGGGCTGCCGTGTCAGCTGCCGCGTAGCTGTTGACGGTGCTCACCATTTCTTCGAGGGTAAGGTGTCATGTTGCCTGCTGCCGTCTTAAAGAATGTCGGAGAAGCGTGCCGCGGTCCAGTCCTTCCACGAAGTGATACAAAGCGTTATCATCGGGGTAGTGGGCTAGATCGGCTCGTATACGGAGCCACCTGGCCAGGTAATCGCGGGGGTTTTCACCCTCTCTCTGAACGCAGCGCGCCAAATCGAAGATGGTAACCACGCCGACGAACTTGGATCTCTGTTGGCCTTGCAGACGAAGCCGGCGGATTTGCAGTGATCTTCCACCTTTATATCCTGCACAGGGGCGGTTTGGGTGGGCCTTGAATTTTTACGATCTTTGCCAGCAAACTCCGAAGAGAGATCCGACATCGATCCTTCCGCGAACGTGTCCTGCCCGTAAGCGGTCCGTGCGGGCCTTGAATTTTTCCGATCTTTGCCGGAGAACTCCGAAGAGAGATCCGACATCGATCCTCCCGCGAACGTATCCTGCCCGTAGGTGGTCCGTGCGGGTCTTGATGCTCCTCCGACTCCCAGGGAACTAGTGCCCGAGTCGGTTTCGCCGATGAAGAGGTGGATGTCTCCGATAGGAACGATCGAACACCGCGTAGGGTTCGTCTTCAACGGGATCCAGAACTCGTCAGGAGGGACGATCGGAACATTGCCGGAGAAGAGAACACGGCTGATGGCTACGGTTTTGCCGATTCCCGCGAAGACCTTGGTCCTCGCCCGCTGAAGAGCCTGAAGCGCCTCATGCCCCATGGTGGGTGCCAACTGTCGTGGTATTGCCGATGAGTACGCCATGGAGGGGTCCTCACAGTGCGTGTTTAGAGACGTGGGGAAAGGCGGACGGTTGATGGGTACGAGGTAACACAGCTTACCCAGGTTCATATCCCACAATGGTGGCGGAATCCTACTCCTACTATAAATCACTATAAGGGCAATACGCCGAGTTACAGGGATTGGTTCGCTATGCGAGGTTGTCTGAAGTTGATCTATGAACGTTCCCTAAAGGCTCCCATAGGCCCGACTTATATAGTCACCAGGTCCTAGGGTTACAAGGAAAAGTCCTAGCCGGACAGGTTATAGAGTCCTACACTGTCTATTACTAGTCTTCTGTATCTTGTACTCCAAGGCTCCGGGTACGCTGGTGACTCCACCGTAGCCTTCCTTTATCCGGCATGGGCCTCCCTTCTGGATCCATCTATCTGGGCCGCCCAGCAGGCCATAGGCCATGCTACTGACTATGGGCCACCCGGGTTAGCCGGATAAGAGACATGCTATAAGGATACCCATATAGCATATCCCCAACAAAGGAAACGTCTCAAAGGTGTTACAAGCAACATGGAAACCTGCACAACACAAACTCAAGACTTTGCCCCAACAAACAGTGAGGTTGTCAATCTCACTGGTTGCTCTAACAAGGGATTAACTGTATGGTGTGGAAGGTGATGATGGTTTGTAGCAAGTAAACAATAACAGTAGAAGATGTATCAATGGTAAAGATTGGACCGGGGTCCATAGTTCACTAGAGGTGTTATCCTTAGATAAACAAACATGGCATGCTGGGTAAACAGATTACAGCAAGGCAATTGACAGGACTGAGCAAGGCATAACAATGCAATACTGGACAAAAAGATCCTATGATATTCGATTGGGAAATACAACAATATACATAGACCACCATGCAACTGCATCTATGACTAGAAGTCCACCTTTGGGTTATCATCTGAAACCCCTCAAGTATTAAGTTGCAAGCAACACACAACTGTTTTAAGCAAAGTGTGTAAGGTAAACAATCCACTTGTTCCATGAACAAGAGACTGTTGTTTTCTCCCTAGTGGCAACAACACATCTACAACCGTAGAGATTTCTGTCACTTCCCTTGATTAAGTAGAGGCATGAACCCACTATCGAGCATAAATACCCCTCTTGGAGTCACTAGCAACTACTTGGCCAATATAGCTACTAACAACGGAGAGCATGCAAGATCACAAACAACACAGACATGATAGAATCAATAAGACAAAACCATTAATCAATCTGACATAGTAATCTCAATATCCACCGGATCCCCGCAAAAACAACATGCATGATTACAAATAGATTAGATCTTGATCATGAACGAAGCTCACAAGATCTAGACATGAAAGCACAAGGGGGAGATACAACCATCTAGCTACTACATGGACCCGTAGTCCAAGGTAGAACTACTCAGGCTTCATACCGGAGGCTGGCATGATGAAGAAGAAGGCCTCTGGGATGATCTCCCCTCCGGCAGGGTGCCGGGAAGAGCTTCAGATCCCCCCGATCTAGGGACAATGGTGGAGGCGGCTACAGACGGTTTCGTGGAATATTGATCGGGTACTTAATGTTTAGGCATCAGGGGCTTCTTATAGGCAAAGAGGTAAGGCTGGGAGGCGGCCAGGGGGCCCACACCCTTCCCAGGTGCGGGCCCACCCTAGGCCGCGCCTGGGGGTGTGTGGCCACCCTGTGGCGCCCCTCCGTCTCTCCTCTGGACTCCGTGTTATCCTCGGTGAAATATTGACTTTGGATTTTGTCCCGTCCAATTCCGAGAATATTTTCTTACTTGCTTTTCTGGAACCAAAAACAGCATAAAACAGGCAACTGGCACTATGGCAACTTGTTAATAGGTTAGTACCAGAAAACATAAGAAAAGCACCTCAAAGCATGGACAAATAAAGCAAAGTAGATACTAAACAAGCATGGAACATAAAAAATTATAGATACGGTTCCGATGTATCAAGCATCCCCAAGCTTAACTCCTGCTCGTCCTCGAGTAGGTAAGTGATAAAAGAATAATTTTTGAGGTGACATGCACCATCAAAACCAAGATCAAACCATTTGTAAGCATTGAAAGCTGGTATCAAAGAACTCTAAACATGTGCATGAAAGATGGAGTTCTAACAATAAGACAAAGTAACTATGCATGCAACATGAAAGGCTACAAACAAAGATCATGAATAACATGCATTGAAAAACGTTTGGTTGTTTCACATACAGAAAACATGGCATAGTGGCAATCAGCTTGTCCCTCATGTCGTAGCAAATAGATGCATAGGACACCTTCAAAGTTCATAAGAGTGACTAGATATAAATAAACCAAGAACAAGCAATATCAACAATATGCATCAATCAGTAAGTTTTGGGACACTGCACATAGAACTAAGAATGGCAACTATGCTCTCTTAACTGGTGCCTAAAGCTAGAAAGTGGAGACTCAATATAATGGTGGAAGAAAGTCCCTTCATAAAGGGAAGCATGGATTTCAAGTTTCAAAAAGAGCTTCCAAAACAACGCATGATTCCTTCAAGGCACACTAAGCAATCCCAATTGTTTGGAACAAGTCATGCTACAACAATAATCACTAAGCATAAGGTCAATACAACACCTAGCATGACATGCTAAAGTCTAAGTCACGGTCAATGCAAGCTCCTCTTGCACTTTCAAGCAAGAACTTTCTACTCCTTTCCAACACCAATCGACTTATTTGAAACAACACAGCGAGAACGGGTGACGAGGTTTCGAATCGTCAATGCCCATTGTTGTGGACTTGGGTTTTGGAAAAGATGGGGATGCTGGAGATCGCAGAACGGTTAATAGACAAGCAACACGGGGACATGAAGTTTACCCAGGTTCAGGCCCCCGGAGGGAAAACCCTACTTCTGCTTGTCTACTCTTGATTACGGCGGAACCAAGAATTACAGGGGTGCACAGATGCAATCTAGCATGAGGTGCGTATGAGGTGAGTTGAGGTCCTCCTCGTCGTGCCCTCCTAGCCTTTATATAGATAGGCAGGTCCGGGCGTAGGTCGAGTCGGTTACAAATTAGGGTTTGCCCCTTTGAAATTCTATCTACTCTAGTCTTGTTCTCCAAGGATTCGAAGGCGTCATGGGCTTGGGCCACCCGAAATCTCCATAGGCCACGTATCTTTGTCGTGGGCCTTCCTTGGGCTAGACTAGGTATGCCGATGTTGTGTACCCGTGGGGTATAACCATGTCAGTAGCCCTCGAGTGCTCAATCGAATCACAGATTCGGCTGAGGACTCTTCAATATTTCGGGTGCAGGTTAGGCCTATTTATAAGAGAAACCAATTTAGTTCGTAGGGATTGTTGATGCGTGTGACTAACTCATCCGAAGGATCAGGGTTAGTTAACTGTCATAGGACAAAACAACACGATCTTCTTCAGACTTTCGACTAGGGCCGTTGAGGTCATACATGAGCTAAATCCAATTGGTTTTAAAGTGATGTACCCAACGCGTCCGTCGATATTTTTCATCGTGCCTTTTGACATAGTATTTTACTGGCAGAGCGTAGTTAGGTGCGTTACCAGGCCATCAGATGATATCTGTAGGTCCTATCCTTGCGTCGTAGACACAACATTCAAAATGTTACCACCGTGGAGGTGTTTCAGGTGGCTAAGGGTAATGTTTCTCACTTAGCGTTTATTCGGGAAAAGTTGCCAGAAAAAGTTTGTATTTTGATCCGAAGGATCGCAGTCGAAGAAATCATAGGGTGCGCGGCCAGCGCTCCCTATGGGAGTAGCCCACGAGTGTCTGTTCGAGTCGTGACTCGAGAATAGACTTTAGTTCAGTTGTTTTAAACTTCAGGTCTGAAGGATACAATTTTTTCGGATGCTTGAACAATCCTCCCTATGGGAGTAGCCTCCGAGTCCTTAGTGGAGTCGTATACTCGACGTGGGACTCGAAGATTGGTGAGAGGTGTAGTACCTTAATCGTGTCTCAGGTGCGCGGCCAGCGCTCCTGATGGGATTAGCCCCCCGAGTAGTTGTTCGAGTCATAGATTCGAGTAAGTACTTGATTCATTAGCCAAAGATTTCCAACCGTTGCTAGACTGCTCTTGATGACGTTAGTTCTCATGATCAGTGATCTCAACCGTCTGCGGCGCCAGAGATGATGCGACAGGACGATCGTGGGTCCCACTTTCTGACTTGGAGTTGACTAGTTGAAAGGATACGCGGGGACGACGATATTTTACCGAGTTCCTCCCAACATGGAGTACGTATCGTTTGGAGAGGGGGTGGTATCAAACCACCAACGCCACAAAAGGCCTCCCTTATTCTCCGGTGAATCTCACCCCAATGGGATCGATTCACGCTTCCACTATCGGTGCACTTGTCGGTGGCAACCGAAACCTCTCACAAGGTTGGGGCACAACTCCACAACTTAATTGGAGGCTCCCAACAAACGCCACAAAAGGCCTCAACAAATGCCACCAAGGCTACAATGTCACCAAGGCCACAAAACCGTCTAGGGTTCCAAGAACCCAAGAGGGACAAGCTCCAATGAGCAATTCAAACCAAATCCTCCAAAGAGAACTCAAACCGATGCACCAAATGCAAATGGTAAGAACACCACAAAGATGATCAAATCCCTCACTCTCAAGTTCCAACAAAGCTACTAAAGCTATTGGGGGAACAAGAGAGGAGGAATCAAAGAGGGACACATAATCCCCCAAAATCTAGATCGCCAAAGATACACTCACAAAGAGATGTTTTTGTTTGGTCAAAACGTAGATCTAGATCTCCTCCAACTACCCCCTCAAATATATGCAAGAATCAATGGAGGGGTGTGTAGAAATCAAGCTTAAAGAGTAGAGAAAATGGAGGCAAAGCTTGGGCAAAAAAAAAAGGAGGAAGTAACCCTAAATGAAAATGGGGCAAAACTATTTAAAGACACGGCCAAAATCTGGCCGTTGGGGTGATTTTTCTGGAAGGTCCGGTACTACCGGATTTGTCCGGTAGTACCGGACCCAGACACCAAATCGGTCAAGGGACCAGGCGAGCGAGCCAGAGAGAGAGGGAAAGAATGGCAGCAAACAAGCGATGCGGGCAGGCGAGAGAATGCGGCAGAATGCAAGCGGCGCTGTGGGGTGATGCACGCATGCTAGCCGGGCTAGCAGAAGCGCGGCCGCGCATGCGGCAGCAGTGCCGGGCCCAGCTGCGGGGGCTGCAGCGGCGATGATAGCGACAGCAGCTAGCACGCCACCGCTGCGGAGCGCGCTGTCTTGGCGAGGCGAGGATCGATGCAGGCAGGCACGCGCGAGGCAAGTCAACGCACGGGGGCACGCACACGAAAAACGGAGCGGCGGCGCGCGGAACAGAAAGAAGCAAGTCTGGAGCTAGATCTAGATCTGGATTTAGAAAAATATCTGGGCAAATAAACTGGGCCGACCGGTAGTACCGGCCCACCCGGGCGGTACTACCGGGCCGGCCGGTACTACCGCAAAAAGGTACCTAGCGAGACAGAACGATATCGTACCGTTTTTAGGCCCGGGCGGTAGTACCGGATTTAGGTACCTAGCGAGGCAGAAAGAAATCGGGCCGTTTTTAGGCAGAGTACTGCCCGTCCGGTACTACCGCTGGCCTGTGAAAAATAGCCTAATAGGCAAATATTCAAACGGCAATAACTTTTGACTGGAAGCTCCGATTGACCCGATTCAATTGTGGAAATATTGATTATCACCAAGTTAGAAAGTATCAAGTAGAATAATGTGATATACCTCACTTGGTGAGAAACCGAAAAGCCACATAAATCAAAATCGCAACAAGATACAAATGGGAGATCCGATTTAGATGAACAAGAGCTTGTTATGGAGATTACCACAAGCTCTATATCATCACATGGATAAGACCAAATAACAACCAAATATGATGATGCAAGTATGCAAAGGTTTGAGCTCTCTCCGAACGATGTGACCGAATTACTCATATGAGAGTCTCTCTTGATAGTACGGTTATCTATCCTAAACCTGGTCTCACACACACAACGTGAGACCGGCAAAAGGAAAAACCTATCAATATTATACCTTTGCCTTGAGAATTCCACTTGAGCTCGATGTAGACGATCTTGCCCTTCTCAAGATGGAACGCCTTCCTTAATTCCTCATCATCGACCTCGTATATTGAGCTTGCCCAACAAATCTTATTTGCATTTATTTGACCTTGAAGCCAACACATGCTCCAAGCGATGCCAATGGACAAATCCTACAAGTATAACTTAATACACACATTAGTCCATAAGGATTGTCATTAATTACCAAAACCACACATGGGGGCCCAACATGTTCTTTCACTAGTCATGCGCGACATGGCGAGAATTATGGGTGTCTCCTCGGTTTCCGTGCGTAGTGGACGACGTGTTAACAACGGTTCGTTGCTGTGCTGACACATGTAGGGTTAGATTTTTCTTACTCTTTAGGGCTTCTCGATCGACAACTCTTGTTTATCGTCCTCGTCTTTTATAACCGTGGGAAAACAGTGATTCTGTTTCACCCCTTGCATTTGCTTTCGCCATTGCCTCCATTTTCACAAGAACTACCTCTCTCATGCGCACTGGAAGTTCTCCGGTCGTTTCCTTCTTCCTTCCTTCACGCGCACCGCCGTCCCCGACACCGCACAATGGGCAAATCAAAGAAGACCACTGCCGGAGTGGGCTCGAGCGCCGCCGCCAGCGGCAAGAAGGTTGTCGCTACCACGTGCATCACTGACGGCAGGTGGAGGCGCATGGAGGCAAGTGACGCCGACCTGCGCAAACAGCGTGATGCGGGGTTGATCCCGCAAAACAAGGAGGATGTGAAGCTTCCTGGCGATGAGGTAATCCCCCGTCCACCCGTAGGGTTTCGGGTGATGTTCGTTCCTTTTTTCTTCGTGGCCTTTTGCTCCCTGTCCATGGTTTTCTTCGCGGACTCCTTTTCTTTTATGGCGTCCAACTTCATCATTTTTTGCCCAATTCTCTCCTCCATATCGCCTGCTTTATCACTTTCTGCGAGTGTTGGCTCGATATCGAGCTACACTTTGGCCTCTTCCGGAAGCTCTATTCCGTGAAGAGGCAGTCTGGCACCGGCAGGGTCTATCCGCTTGGTGGTTGCATCATCTCCATCCAATGTTCTGTTCTTTTCTTTTACTTTTCCATGTGAGAGTCCGTCCAATACTGGCAGAAGAAGTGGTTTTATATCCGCGACTCCACGGTGGACGGATAACATTTTGGCCTCTCTCCCTTCGACTCCTCCCAGGAAATTGTTCTGAAGAGATCCTGGAAGAACCACATTTTGGAGGGCGAGGTAGCGGAAGTGGAGGAGCTCTACCGCTAGGTGGAGTTGCTCCAGATGGTTGCTAAGAAAGAGGTCAATGGTGTGGACATCATCTACACCTTCGTCAAATGTCGGGTGCAGCCGCTCCAAGCGAGGGCGCATCCGATGTTTCTTTACACTGGCCGCAACGACCCGACGAGGGTCTCAGCCAAGGAGCTGTCCAGGGCGACCTCGATAGAGCTCTTCGGCCACTGCTGAAGTTCAAGGCCGATGAGGACCTCCCAGGGAAGTCCTTGACCGCCCCCTTTAGTGATTCAAATGAATTCTCTCAGGTGTAGAATTGCATCATGCGCATTGCGCCTTTGTTCGAGTGTTGTTTACTTATGACTATTGTTACTAATCACCATCTTTGACATCTTTGGTGTGCAGGAGCTCAAGGTAGCTGGCATGATGCCTCTGCTGCCTGAGAAATTTCCGATTGCACTAGACAACGATGTTGTGGATTCTGAGTATGAACTTCCTACGGCACAATCTCCAATCCAAGAAGCCCCTGAGCCGAGCGAGGGGCAGACCCTAAAGCGCTCCTGGAGCGAGTCTTCGGATGCATCGACTCCGCCGACTCCCCGGGGCCCTTCCTTCTTGGAGCAGCATGGTGAGGATGAAGGTGCTTCGTCTGCACCTTTCCCTATTGTGCTGCTTCGGGCGATGGCGCCGCAGCCTCCGGCCAAGAAGAAGAAGGAGAAGACAGCGCCTGTCTTCAACTTGTTAGATATTGACTCATAAGTTGTTTCGTCTGTGCTATGTACTGTCACTTTGTATGTGTATTATAGTTTGTTGTGTTGATCAGTCTTTTCTTGCAGCCACTCCTCAAAGGGCTCTCTTAGTGAGGCCACTCAAGAGGCCGTAGGGGAGTCGAAGCCGGCAGCTCCTCCCTCTCAGGTGGTGGCCAACTCTGAGGACGACGAGCCGAATCGTTCCAAGCGAGAGGCTAGGGTAGTTGTGACTCAGAAGACCTCACGCGGAACTTCGGAGTCCCTGCCTGAGCATGTAAGTAGTTTGCACCTTTATCTTGTAGGGGGAGCCCCCGAGCCCTTTTTTCGGATGACCTGTTGGTCGATTTTGCTCTTGTGGGGCATAGTCCCCGAGCCCTTTCTGATGCTTTCTTGATTGTTAGCTTGCAGCCCTTTGTGCATAGCGCTAACCTTCTTATCCAGCAGCATCTAGCACTGGAGGCCAGCATGCAGCAGCTTCGTGGTACACATTTTTCTCATTCTTGTTTAGTTTGTCTATCGCATGGTCGACGTTTGAGTTGCTCATATGTTTCTTGATGTTTGCAGATGAAAATAACGCTGCTCTTCGTCGGCTAGACTCTCTCGAAAAGAGCCTCGGTCGAGCGGAGAAGAAAGTTGCGGATGCTGCGGAGGCGAAGGAGCGCCTATAGAAGGAGGTTGCTGATGCTTCAGAAGCCAGGGAGCATCTTCAGAGGGAGGCTTCCGATCACGAGAAACAGCTTGCTTCTGCGGCGGCTGCCCGCGAGAAGGAGGAGGCCCATAGGCTCATGGATGCAGCCAAATCCTTCTCCGGTAAGTTTCCTTTAACTTCTTTGCATCCTTTCAACCGAATCTCTCCTTGCTCTTATTTGAGTCTTTTTCTTCTTTGTCTCAGATGCTTCGGGCATCGCGTTTGATCGCGGTGCACTGCATGGAGATGTTCTGGATGATGCCATTGCAGCGGTTGAAGATCACTGTGGTACTGTTGCTAGCTCCTTAGCGAAGGCCAAGGAAGTTCTTCGATGCTTCTATAGGGAGGTCGTGCCCAAGGGCGCTGCTCTTGAGGATGTCGACGCTCTGGCGGATGCCCTGTGAGAGGACGCTCCGGCTGCGTACAAGCGCAAGCAGAAGGGCATCAGCGCCTCCATGGGGTTGGCTATGGCCATGGCATCCGGAGCCGAGCTGGATCTGCCGCATATCACCTCCCAGATGCCAACTTCTATAGATGGCTCATAGGTAGCATTCGCCCTCTTTGCCTCTCAATGTAAGCGTTATGGGCCGAAACTTATTGATCTGCTGGCGGAGTATGCGGCGAAGCAGTAGGAGGAGGCCAAGAGAAGACAGTCTGGCTCTGAGGCCACTCTAGATGCGGGTGCCTAGGATCGATTGTTGTAGTTAGGATAGTTTATCCGTTTCCTTTTGTAATGTAAGCTTTTGTTGGTGAACAATCTCTCCTTATGCCACGAGGTGGCCTTTGATGTATATAAGTTATGTTTCGAGCTATCGCCAGAAATGTTTGTGATGTTCATGTCCTTACTTGTTTGCCTTTAGGGTCCTTTGAGTGAGACCCCCGTTGATACTTCGAGTGTCCCTGAGCCACGACCATCTCTGGATGATGTGTCGCATCTTGTTTTCCTTCACGACCATGTTCACAGCCTGGAGAAGGATATCCTTGGCATTCGAGGCCACGCGGATGTGTGGAAGTCGAAAGCTGAGCGAGCCACTGCCAAGGAGGAATTTTTGATGGGGGAGCTGCGGCATATGAGCGAGCAACTGCAATGTGAGTCTTCGCGAATTGTCGTTCTTTTTGGATGCACTTTTCTTGTGTTTCATCTTGTTCTTGTGTTTGGTGCAGGCATCAATCTCGTTCCGAGGGAGGAGAAGGAGCACGTTGCGGTTCAGATGAATTGCCTGACCCAACAGGACTTAGAGGATGGTGGCTTCTTCTGGATGGGCCGTGATTGGGCCATCATCCTTGTGACGGTGCAAGATCGAATGCACCAGGTTTCTCGGGTGTTGAAGCAGGCGAGGATTTCCCTAGCGTCCACTTGGGCCGTCATGTTTCTCCTAGATGAGGCACCTTCCAACCTTTGGGATTTGCTGGCGAAGTTTTGGGACGTGGGCCACGTCAAGGAGTTGGTGCAGCGTCATCTAGTCGCTGGGATGAAGGCCGCTCTTTCACTTGTTCGGCTGCATCGCCGTGATGTTGATCTCGCGGTGGTGGCGACTGGGCCACCCCTTCGGCCAGATGGTAGTCTTTGGGATATGCTCCCGCATTATGCGGCTGTAAGGCAGTATGCCGAAGAGATTGTTGATTTTTTGGAATAACGGGCGAGTGTGATACTCCAGAATAGCTAGGTCCTATAAAGAAAACAAATTGATGTAAAATTTGTATGTATTCGAGTGGGCTTGTTGTGCCCTTTGTAAAGTTTATTTGTATTAGCATGTTGTGCTTTGTTATGTGCATGTCCTTTTCGTTAGCCTGACGTGGTCACCTACTCGGGTTGTATGCATTGTTCTCAGTCGACAAAGTCGTGAGGTGAGGCTAGCCCCCGAGCGTGTTATGGCAAAAAGTAATACGAGAAAAAGAAATTTTGGCCGAGGGACTTAGCTTTTGTTCATAGTATATCGAGGATATACATTGTTCGGCTGAGTAGCCTTGGATGAATAGCCTTATTGAAAGTTAAGAGATAGCTAGGGGTAGAAGCGTCGCAGTTGTGCGATGTTCCATGGGTTGGAGTATTCGTCTCCTGACTTGACGTCCATGAGGTGGTAGGCGCCACCTGGGATGACTTCAGTGATGATGTAGGGTCCTTACCAGGGTGACTCGATCTTTTTCGGCCGCTCTTTCTTGAGTCATAGGACAAGGTATCCTTCGACGAAGGACCTTGGGCGCAGCCGACGGCTGTGGTAATTGCGGAGGCTCTGCTGGTAGGCCACTGAGTGAGCCGCGGTGATGTCGCGTGCTTCGTCGAGTGTGTTGACGGCGTCTTCGAGTGCGACCGTTGATTCGGCTTCGATGTAGGCGACGACCCATGGGGCCTTGTGGTGTACCTCTGAAGGGAGCATAGCTTCGGCTCCGTGCAACATAAAGAAGGGTGTGTAGCCAGTTGAACTATTCGGCGTTGTGCGCAGGCTCCAGAGTACGGAGGGTAGTTCCTCCACCCAGGCTCCCACGAGCCTTTCGAGTGGACATAACAGGCGTTTCTTGATGCCGCTCCCAATGAGGTCGTTGGCCTTTTCGACCTGTCCGTTGGTCTGCGGGTGCGCCATGGAGGCGTATGATATGTTGATTCTGAGGCCCTCGCAGAAGTCCTGGAATTCCTTCGAGATGAATTTCGAGCCGCTGTCTATGATGATGCTGTGTGGAACACCAAACCTGTAGACTATGGACTCGAAGAACTTGACGGCCGTTTTGCCACTTTGGTTGGTGACGGGTATGGCATCGATCCACTTGGTGAACTTGTCGACTGCGACTAGGAGGTAGATGTGGCTTCCTTTTGAAGATTTGGGCAGTTTGCCGATCATGTCGGGACCCCATTGGGAATAAGGCCAGGCCAGTGGTATGGGCCTTAGCTCCGATCCTGGTGCATGTGGCTTATCCGCGTACCACTGGCAGGTGTTCCACCTTCGGACGATGTCCTTAGCATCGTTCATGGCCGTTGGCCAATAGAATCCAGCTCACAGAGCTTTGGCGACTAGGGCGCGGCTGCCTGCATGATGGCTTGAAGGATGGTTTTGCCGTCACCGATGGTGACACACCGTTGGAGTACACCCGAAATGTTGCGCTTGTATAGCTCGCCGTTGATGATGGTGAAGGCCTTGGACCGGCGAGATATGCGCTGGGCGTTTGTCGGGTCATCAGACAGTTCTTTGTTTATCAGGTACCGAAGGTACGACTGTGTCCACGTATCTTCAACTGCCATGACCTGCATTAGGCTGACCAGCTCGGCCTCGGTGTCGAGCTTTTCGGGTCCTTCATGTCCTTCGGGTGGCGCATCCCCCGAGTGTTTCGCTTCTTTGGGTGATCCCTTGGGGAATTTCCTTTTGATAGATGGTACACAGATTTGTTCGAGGAACACACCTGGTGGCACCCGTGCGCAGGTGGAGCCGATGTTGGCGAGTCTATCGGCTTCCTCATTGCTTTCTCTTCCGATGTGTCGAAGCTCGCAGCCGTCAAAGTCTCCTTCGAGTGCGTTATAGAGCGCGCAGTACGCGATCATGTTGGCTCTATGAGCGTCGCACTTGTTTATCGTCTGCTGGACGACAAGGTTCGAGACATTGTAGATGACTAGGCGCATTGCATCGTAGATCTTGTCCATCCTCATGTCGTGGATGAGGGCCTCATATTTGTCCTCGTTGTTGGAGGCGTGAAATTTCATCTGAAGGACGTATTTCATCTTGTCGCCTTGAGGGGACGTCAGTATGACGCCAGCTCCTACTCCGGCCTCGCGCTTGGAGCCATCGAAGTGCATCGTCCATGATTATGTTATGTATGAAGTGTCCAACAGCTGGAGCTCCATCCAGTGGACGAGGAAGTCAGGGAGTACCTGAGATTTGATGGCCTTGCGCCGCTCATAGACTATGTCTAGAGGGGATAGCTCAATGCCCCATAGGGCTACGCATCCTGTGGCTTCGGGGTTGTTCAGGATGTTGGACAGTGGCGCCTCGTTGACGACCATTACCTGGTGCTCCTGGAAGTAGTGGCTCAGCCGACGAGCCATCATGAATACGCCGTAGGCGAGCTTCTGGTAGTAAGGGTACCTCTGCTTTGTTGGTGTTAGTACCTCGCTAAGAGCCAGATCTGGTAGTATATTGGGGGTTGGACCCCATGGGTCTTGCCATCTTCGGGTCGTTCGACCATGAGTACGGTGCTTACCACTTGGTGCGTAGCTGCAATGTATAGCAGCAGAGGCTCTCGCTCCTTTGGCGTGACCAGAACAGGGGAGCTGTAGAGCAGCCGCTTGAGGTCCTCAAATGCGTCATCTGCTTCGGATGTCCACTCAAACTTGTCTGTCTTGCGCAGCAGCTGGTAAAAGGGCAAGGCCTTCTTGCCCATGCGACTGATGAATCTGGTCAGTGCCGTGATGCGCCCATCTAGTTGCTGGACACCTTTGAGGTTCTTCGGCTTCTCCATGGTCAGTATGGACCTGATTTTCTTCGGGTTCGCCTCAATCCCCCGCTGACAGATGAAGTAGCCGAGTAGTTGGCTAGATGGGACGCCGAAGGCGCACTTTTCTAGGATCAGCTTGATCTTATAATGATCAAGGTTATCAAACGTCCCGCGGAGATCGTCGATGAGTGTCTTGGCTTCCCTGGTCTTGATGACTATGTCGTCGTCATAGACCTAGATGTTGCGACCGATTTGGTTTTTCAGACACGCCTGCATGCACCTTTGGTACGTGGCGCATGCGTTCTTCAGCCCGAAGGGCATGGTGTTGTAGCAAAACACTCTGAACAGTGTGATGAATGCCGTTTTCTCCTGATCTTCGACCTTCAGTCAAATCTGGTTGTAGCCTGAATAGGTGTCGAGGAAGGAGAGTTTCTCGCATCATGTTGTCGAATCGATGATCTGATCGATCTGCGGTAGAGGGAAGTGGTCCTTAGGACAGTACTTGTTGAGCGACGTAAAGTCTACACACATCCTTAGGATGTTCGTGTCCTTCTTGGGGACTAGCACAGTATTGGCCAGCCACTCGCTCTCCTTGATTTCTCGGATGAAAGTCTATTGACTTTGATTCCAACGGCCTGAGCACTTGGTTCAAACAGTCGTCGGATTGACTGCTTGACTGGCTTTGCGTCAGGGAACACATTGAGTGCGTGTTTGGCGAATTCCCTGGGAACTCTTGGCATGTCCGCAGGACACCAGGCGAAGATTTCCCAGCGCTCATGGAGGAATTCTACGATCACGCTTTCCTATGCGGGGTTGAGGTCGTTGGCGATCAGCGTCGTCTTGGAGGCATCCATTGGGTGGACCTGCACCTTTTTCGTGTTGATTGTGGAGTCGAACGACATGTCAGGTGAGTTTTTCCTGGAGACTGGGGGTGCCCCATTGTCTGTCACCTCTCGAAGCCTCGTGAGTTCCTCCTGCATGACGAATGATTGGGAGATTCTGTTGAAGTCTCTGTCGCAATGGTCGGATCAGGTGAAGCTTCCCTGGACGGTGATGACACCCCTAGGCCCTGGCATCTTGAGTAGCAGGTATGCGTATTACAGTACTGCCAGAAATCTTGCGAATGCCATGCGCCCGAGGATGGCGTGGTACTGGGATGGCTAGTCAACCACCTCGAACTCCAGCCACTCCCGTCTGAAGTTATCAGGTTGGCCAAAGATGACGTCGAGCCATATCTTTCCTAGGAGATATATGCCCTTCCCTGGGACTATGTCGTGGAACATCATGTCGGATTGTTCTAGGCTGCACAGCGGTATCCGCATCACTGCGAGGGTGCTGGAGAACATCAGGTTGATGCCGCTGCCGCCGTCCATGAAGACGCGGCTCATCTCGAATCCTCCGATCTGCGCCTCGAGCACCAGGGCAGCATGACCTGGGTGAGCGATCTAGCGAGGGTGATCCGAACAATCGAACGTGATGCAGGACTCCGAACCGCTGAGGTACTCAGGAATGGCAGGTGGAGCAGTCACGTCTAGGATGAACTGTCGGGTGATCTTCTTTTGCACCCTGTTGGTAGGGCGTTCCTTCTGGATCATCAAGGACCCTTTCGGCGGCGGGTATCCGCCTGTGCTGTTATTTGGTGCAGGTGCGATCGCTGGATTCGGCGGTCCAACGGGTGGAGGCGGAGGAGCTCTGTGGGTGATATCACCTGGTGCAGGTGCGGGCCCAAACCCAGGGTTCACGATATGGCATCGCATTTGGGTGAGACCCTCACTGAGCTTCTGGAACTCACAGCAGTCTTTTAGCATGTGGTTGGCCTTCTTTTTGCCATCTTTCTTGTCGATGTATAAGTGGATGGTGCAAGGACCAGACAACTTGTCGTATGCCGAGGGCTCGTCGGCACGTCTGCGGCGTTTCCATGTTTGCGTGGGTCGCCCTCCGTTGCGGAAGTTGCCTCCATGGTATCCGCTGCTATGATTGCCACTGTTGCCTCGGTCGACGTAGCCAGCCACAACCATGTCGAATCCGTCACGATCGTCGTAGATGCGCGATCTTCGCTTGTTACGGTGTTCTCGCCTGCGGCCGTAGTCGTCCTCATCATACGAATGCATTCGGTGGAGGGAATCCTCACCATCTGCCCATCGGTTGGTGATGTCCATGAGGTGGTCGAGCGTCTTGGGTTTGACGCGCCCGAGTTCTTCCTTAAAGTCCGGGTGCTTGACACCGTCCTTGAAGGCGTCGATTTTCCTTTCCTCGGAGATGTGTGCCGCGGAGTTCTTGATGTTGGACCAGCATAGGATGTATGAGCGAATGGATTCGCCGGTACGTTGGGTGCAGGCGCGCAGCTCCTCGATCGAGGCTGGCCTCTTGTAGGTGCCTTTGAAGTTGCGGATGTAGTTGTACGCCAGCTCCTCCCAGCTTCAGATGGAGCCGGAGGACAGGCTACTGATCCAGATCTGATTTGCGCCTGTCAGCTGCAGATGAAGGCATTGTAGCGTGGTGTTACTGTAACCGCCGTGTAGCTTGACGGACGAGAGGTGGTCGCTGAGCCAGGCCTTTGGGTCCTGCGTGTCGTCGAACTTCGGAGTGTCCGAAGGGATCTTGAAATTTTTCAGCATCTGATCCACTGAATGGATCTGCTGAAGCATCGGACTCCACACATCTCTCCATCGTCATCCTCGTCGGATTCTGTTGAACACGCACATTTGGCGTGTGCCTTTCCGACCTTGCGCTGGGCGAGGTTGTTTTGGGCATCGTAGTCGCTGCTACGATGCCTTGGGCTCTTGCGACATCGAGGCAGATCGTGCTCATCCTCGTCGGATGAGGGTGTGGGGCCGCGGTTGAATCTGACCGCAGCTCTCTTTTTCGGCTCCGCAGGAGCTTCGTTGCGGAGCGCAGCTCCGACGAGTCCGAGTCCAGCTAGCACGGAATTGTGCATGGCACTCTTCGGGTCACCCACCGGAGGTGGATGGGACGCGAGGTACGTGGTGGCTGCCATGATCACAGCCTGCAGCGTCTTTGGTATGACGTTGTCGTTGGCGTCCATTGACATGAAGGACGTGTTGAGGGTCCTTGTGATGTCACGGCATGCGGCAGGGTCCATGTGCTCCGTGCGGGAGCGATGCTTGTTGGCGTTGTTGCCATGCGAGCTGGAGCCGCCAGCGGCGGAGAGCGCAGCTCGCCGCGCGCTAGACTCCAAAGCCGCCTTCTTGTGTTTGTCGAGATCCCCCATCAGCTTCACCTGCCGGTTATGCTCGCGATGAGGAGGAGGTGGTATGCCATCAGCAGATCCCGTGAAGCATTCACAGGTAGGATGATGTTGCCCGCCACGGCTTTGCGTGCTTGGCGCCATCCGTCCACGTTGAGGTTGATCTTCTGGTAGGCGTTAGCGTCGCCTTCATTAGGCTGGAAGGAAGGGTTTCCTCCGTTCCCAGCCTGCGGGTTGGGCGGTGGATTGGGTGGTGGGTTGGGGGCACTCGAACCTGGTGGCAGTTCCGATTCGCCATGGATGACCACGACACAATGGTAACGACGCGGATTGGGTTGCTGCTGCCGCAGCTTTCGAATGCTGAACCGTAGGTTCCTTTGTCTGATGGAGGTCCGTATAGATCTGAGTTGCAGCTGCTGCTGTCATATGACTCATCTGTCAGCGCCGACGTGCGTAACATGCCGATGGGAGGGACCCATTAAGCGGTCCTGATGGATGGCGGTGGCACCTTCTCTGGGAGGCGGAGGGTGCCTGTCTGCCCCACCTGGAAGCAGAAGCTCCCGAACAGAATCTCGAGCCCGTCGCCTACGGGCTCGAAATCCCTCATGGTCGCTGGCGAGTGGGCGGTGAAGTCGAAGGTGCCAAAAAGGAGATGACTCTATGTCGCTGATGAGTTGTAGATCGCTCCGGATGGGACCGTCACGATCGCACAATCAGCACCCCCAGTTCCCACAGACGGCGCCAATTGACGAGGTTTCGACTCGTCAATGCCCATTGTTATGGACTTGGGTTTTGGAAAATATGGGGATGCTGGAGATCATGAAACGGTTAACAAACAAGCAACGCGGGGACACGAAGTTTACCCAGGTTCAGGCCCCCGGAGGGAAAACCCTACTCCTGCTTGTCTGCTCTTGATTACGGTAGAACCAAGAATTACAGGGGTGCGCAGATGCAATCTGGCGTGAGGTGCATATGAGGTGAGTTGAGGTCCTTCTCGCCATGTCGTCCTATCCTTTATATAGATAGGCAGGTCCCGGGTGTAGGTCGAGTCGGTTACAGATTAGGGTTTGGTCCTTTGAAATTCTATCTACTCTAGTCTTGTTCTCCAAGGATCTGAAGGCGTCATGGGCTTGGGCCACCCAAAATCTCCACAGGCCGCGTATCTTTGTCATGGGCCTTTCTTAGCCTAGACTAGGTATGCCGATGTTGTGTACCCATGGGGTATAACCATGTCAACGGGGGTCCAAACTACTTTATTCAAACAAACTAAACAAACTAAGCAAAGCAAACAAAAACTAAGACGCTCCAAGAACAACACAACAGTGCATGAAACAATAAAAACGAAGTGTCTAGAAAGACCTAATCTTTTTATTGATGAAGAAGGGGATGCCTTGGGCATCCCCAAGCTTTGACGCTTGTACCTCTTGGATATTTTTTGGGGTGACACTGGGGTGGCATCCCCAAGCTTGAGCTTTTGTCCATTCTTTATCTCATTGCATCATTCTCTCTCTACACCTGAATTTTTTTCCTTCATACAAAAACTTCACACAATCTTCATTAGCAACATTAGTGCATTCAAAAGATAATAGACCCCTGAGTTTAGCTTTAGAACAGCAAAACTGTCACTAAAAACACAATCTACTGTAGCAACTCCTTCAAAAATCTCAATTTCCCAAAAATAACCCAAAAAGGAATCAATAAGAAGCAAATGCAAATAATGGCAGAAATCTGTCAAAACAGACCAGCAGGTAAAAACTGATTTTTTCGAAGACCTTCTGTTCCTCAAATCAAAAAGTGTTGAAATAACAAAAGTTAGATAACATATTGGGGGATTTATTAGTAAAATTTCAGCTCAATATGACTTACAGAGACTCCTCACGAATATTTATGGTGGAGGAAAGAAATATGTTTCGGGACAGAAACTCCTCAAATCTTACTTCCCTCTCATTAGAGGTCATTCTTAGCACAAAAAGAAAACAAAAAGGATAAGGAGAGGTCATTACTGAAGTAATAACTTCGAAGACTCAAGAAAACTCTTGGGTTATCTCCCAACAAGTACTTTTCTTTAACGCATTTAAGTTAGGCACTAGAAGCAAGAAATCAAGTATTTTCAAATGAGGAAGCATTAACATTAAACCTTGCTTTCAAAGGAGGAGAAAAAAGCAAGTTCTCTGTCCACATAGGGAAGTGTTCGATACCTTTCTTGAATGGAAATTTATATTTAATGGTGCCTTATTTCATATCAATGATGGCACCAACAATTCTAAGAAAAGGTCTTCCCAAAGTAATAGGACAAGAAGCATTGTATTCAACATCCAAAACATAGAAATCAACAGGGACATAAGCATTTTTAACCATAATGAGAACATCATTAACACTACCCATGAGTTTCTTCTTAGCATTATCATTAAGTGGGACATCCAAATAGCAATCTTCCAAAGGTGGCAAATCAAGCATTTCATAAATCTTCCTAGGCATCATAGAGACACAAGAACCAAGATCACATGAAGCTTTGAGATCAAAGTCATTCACTTGCATATTAATAATGGGTTCCCAACTATCTTCTACTTTCCTAGGAATATAAGCTTTGTGTTTTAACTTCTCTTCCTTAATCTTAACAAGAGCATTTGTAATATGTTTCGTGAAAGCAACATGCATATCACTATCATCAGGACTTCTAGCAAGTTTTTGCAGGAACAAAATCACTTCAGAAATATTGCAACCATCAAGATCAAAATCAAACTTATCATCACTTGTAGTAGACTCAGTGGACTTAGGCATTGTAGGAGGAGGAATAGGGACTTCTTGGGGTTTAGTGGTATCCATTTTGGTGATGGTGCACACACTATTCTTTCTATCAGTTTCAGCTTCCCTTTCCCACTTAGCATGAAGTTGGGCTAACAGTCTAACATTTTCATCAATAGTAACTTGTATGGCATGAGTAGCAGCAAAGGTACTTTCCATGGTTTCAGGTTTAGCAGCCATTTTATTAATCAAGGAGGACTGTGCTTCAGACAAAGAGGAAATATTTTTCTCAACATTTAAAAGATTTTCCTCCATAGTCTTGTTGAAAGTGGTTTGTTTACTAATAAAGTCTTTGAGCATGACTTCAAGTTCAGAGGTGGCACTTCTAGCATTGTTGTAGGAGTTTCCATAGGAATTGCCATTACTAGGAGGATATGGCCTATAATTGTTGTTGCTACCAAAAATTATTCCTATAGGCATTGTTGTTGAAATTGTTGTTTCTAATGAAGTTCACATCAACTTGCTCTTCTTGAGCAACCAAAGAGGCTAAGGGAACATTATTTGGATCTAAAGGAGCTTTCCCATTAACAATCATAGCCATAATAACATCAATCTTATCACTCAAAGAAGAGGTTTCTTCAACAGAATTTACCTTCTTACTGTGTGGAGCTCTCTCAGTGTGCCATTCGGAATAATTAACCATCATATTATCAAGGATTTTTGTTGCAGCACCCAAAGTGATGCACATAAAGGTACCTCCAGCAGCTGAATCCAACAGGTTTCTTGAAGATAAGTTCAAACCTGCATAAAAATTCTGGATAATCATCCAAGCAGTGAGTCCATGAGTGGGACAATTCTTAACCAAAGATTTCATTGTTTCCCAAGCTTGAGCAACATGTTCATTATCAAGTTGATTAAATTTCATAATATAAATTCTCATAGATATAATCTTAGCAAGAGGGTAGTACTTTGCAATAAAAGCATCTTTGCACTTAATCCAAGTATCAATACTATTTCTTTAGCTTTTCCTCTCAGGGAGAAAGGAAACAACTTGAGCTTAATAATATCTCCATCTACATCCTTATACTTTTGCATCTCACAAAGTTCAACAAAGCTATTGAGATGGGCAGCAGCATCATCAGAACTAGCACCAGAAAATTACTCTCTCGTCACAAGATTCAACAAAGCAGGCTTAATTTCATAAAAGGTAGCATCAGGAGCAGGTGGAGCAATAGGAGTGCTAAGGAAATCATTGTTGTTTGTGCTAGTGAAGTCACACAACTTGGTGTTCTCAGTAGAGTTCATTTTGTCCAAAGTGGAGCAAGACAAAAACAGCAGCAACAGCTAGAGCAGGAACTAATTTTTTTGTGTTTTTATAAGAGAAAGCAAACCAAACTAAATTTATTTTTTTGAGTTTTTGATAAAAAGAGGCAAACAAAACCAAGCAAAAGAAACTAATCAAACTAAAAACAAAGTAAAGAGAAAGGTTGAGGAGGAGTCCCCTTGTGAAGACGTCCTTAGCCTCCCCGGCAACGGCGCCGGAAAACTTATTGGCGCTTTGTCAACGTGGGAGCGCTTCGTCGGGAAACCCCAAGAGCAAGGTGTGATGCAGCACGGCAGCAAGTCTTCCCTCAGTAAGAAACCGAGGTTATCGAACCAGTAGGAGGAATAAAATGTCTCAAAGGTGTTGCAAGCAACGTGGAAACCTGCACAACACAAACTCAAGACTTTTCCCCAACGAAGAGTGAGGTTGTCAATCTCACTGGTTCCTGTAACAAAGGATTAACTGTATGGTGTGGAAGGTGTGATGGTTTTCAGCAAGTAAACGGTAACAATGGAAGATGTATCAATGGTAAAGATTGGACCGGGGTCCATACTTCACTAGAGGTGTTCTTCTTAGATAAACAAACATGGTATGCTGGGTAAACAAATTACAGAAGGGCAATTGACAGGACTGAGCAAGGCATAACAATGCAATACTAGACAAAAAGATCCTATGGGATTTGATTGGGTAATACAACAATATACATAGATCGCCATCCAACTGCATATATGACTAGAAATCCACCTTTGGGTTATCATCCGAACCCCCTCCAGTATTAAGTTGCAAGCAATAGACAACTGCTTTAAGCAAAGTGTGTAAGGTAAACAATCCACTTGTTCCATGAACAAGAGACCGTTGTTTTCTTCCTAGTGGCAACAACACATCTACAACCATAGAGATTTCTTTCACTTCCCTTGATTAAGTAGACGCATTGTAATATCCCAAAATTTTCCTATTTTGGAATATTTTAAATAAAATAAATAAGTTGTTTGAATTGTTTGATCTTGTTGAAATTTTGAATGAAAATAAACTTTTGTTGTTGTTTGATATTTTACTAAGACAGATTAAAAGAAGAGGATTAATATGACAACCACATTGGATCGGAAGTTTTGAACAAACCCAAGACATTTGTTTGATTTTTCATCCATGATCCTTCCCTTAATACAAGTTCTAAAGTTAAAAAACCATTTGCAAAACCCTATTTTTAAATTACCTAAAATACTCCTACAAGACTACAAACAAGGTATTATGAATCCACTTATTTAAATATGAAAAATATTTCTATAAAGTATTCTATGATGATCTACAGAATTTTAGAAAATTTTGGAGACAAGAATTAACTCATTTGAAGATCATATGAAAAAGATATAAAGTAAATAAGAAAATAGAAAAGGAGAAAAGAATAAACAAAAAAATAAACCTAACCGCTAACGGACCGAGCGGCCCAGCATCCCACCTCTCCTTCTCTTTCCTACCGCCTGCCTTCCGCCGCGAGCAGCGCGCAGTGCGCCAGCCGTCCAACAGGCCGGCCCAACACTAGCCCGCCTCCTCTGCCGCGGCCGCTGATGCGTGGACCTCACATGTCAACTCCCTCCTCTGGTTAGAGACCTGGATGCGAACGCCGCCGCTCCCGAATGGAATCCCTGCGAATTTCTCTGATTTTCGCGCATATCCTTGCCTCCTTCTGCACGAATCCGCCCCCATATAAATCCTCTAACCCCCGCAACCTTTTTCCCTTTCGAAACACCCCGAAAACCCTAGCCCTGAGCCGATTCGGATCTCTCCGGCACTACGCCATTGTTGCTCACAGGAGCTCGAGGTAGAGCACGGTCTGGTCCACCTCGTGCCCTCTTCTCTCCCTAGATCCCTTCCCCTTGGAGCACCGCTTCACCCTGTTCCGTTTTCCCTCTCGCAGGAACACCGTAGGCCACCGAATTCGTTGCCGGAGTATCACAGGCACCACGGATCTCCATCCGACCGTCTCCGTCGCTGCAGGAAGCATGGGAAGTCACTGAGGGTACCCACAAGACCGTGGTAACGCGACGCACCCTGTCATCCACTCCGACGTCCTGGGAACTCACCGGAGCGTTGCCTAACGTCGCCATCTGAGCCGCTCGCCGCCGCTCGTCGTCGACCAGGCCGGTGAGCCAGCAAGGTTTGGTTCCCATCCATCGGATCTGACACGGACACTCTAGATTAGATTGAGGCCCAACCGGTATCGGCCAATCGGTGTGCGCCGTGTGTCGCCAGATCGGTGTTAAAATCGCTTTGCCTTCATCGTCGGCCAGTCGGCCAACAAGCAAATCCTTTAAAAAAAGAAATAATAGGGTAGAAAATCGTTTAATGATTGAAAAATCATATAAAAGATTTGTAAGTCCAAACTTAGCATATAGTATACCGTCGGAAAGATATTTTAACGTAGAACATTATTCCGTGATCAGAACTATTTTTTGGGTATAGTTTTTCTGTATTTATTTAATTGGTTAAATAGCCCTTTCATGGTATTTAAATTGTAGAAAAATAAATACTACTCCGAAAAATACAAATAATATACCTATGGATTCATAAAATTATTTAGAATAATAATATGAGATTAGATCTAGGTTTTACAGTATAGTTTTACTGTAATAATTTAAATAGTATAATGGATAATCTAGACTAAATAAATTATAGTAAATTATTTGTATATCATAAAAATACAAATAAAGTACATATGGATTCGTAATTTCATATAAGACCTTAATATGCTATTATCTCCAATTTTAGAGGTGTAAAAATTGATGTAGTAATTTAATTGGTTTTAATGGCCATTTAAATTACTAAATTCATAATAAATTATTTATAGATCGGAAAAATATAAATAATATGTCTCTGGTTTCACAATTTCTCGTAGAATACAGATCTGGTCTTAGAGATAATTTTTGACGAAGTAATATTTTAAATGAATTAGACTCCATTAAATAGTAATTAAATCATAGAAAAAGATTTACAACTCCGATCAGGGTGAATCCAATTCCTACTGGTTTGTATCAATATCCTATATCCATTAAAGCTGGTAACCAAACTTAATTCTACAGTTAGGACATAATTTGGAACAAAACTATTAAAACCCCATTATGGAAATCAACATTTAATGATAAATACCCTATTGCATTAAATGATCTCATACATGCATCATATGATATATTAATGTTCATAAAACTAAATATAACCATTGTGTCATGTTAAATCATCATGCATGTTTGTGATCATCATTGTTGTATTGTATGTTGCAATTGTTTTGATTGGAATTACTCTATTCTCGCGTTAGATTGTTCCGAGAGTGCGACTGCTACAGAGAAATACAATCATCACCCATATTATCAACATAAGGCAAGTTACACCACTTGTTCATATTATCGTCCCAGTTTTGATTCTATGCATATGGTCTTCAAATTCTGTAGTATGCATGTATAGGATGTTCTAGTAGTATTTTCCTTAGTATTATTTTGCAAGTGCGATGATTTTGTAGTATGCCATGAGTAGCTCTATACTTAGGATTTTTCCCCTCTTAATAGGTTACCCTTGTTTTTGCCAAGTACTTGCTATGCTATGTATATATAAAGTACCGTTGGGGGGTTTGAAAGCCAAGAAATTTTCTAAGTATAAAGGCTCTCTTGAGCGACATTTTCTTCTCAAAGCCACTTCAAAATAAAAACTAAGTTTTCTTCTAGGCGGAATGGTTGTCGGGTCAACGAGTGAGACTTTGGTGGAGGATGTCCGCCCAGGAATCAAAGAAATATGCCATGTTTCAGAATTTAGAAGCTTCCGGTGCAACCACAATACATATGGGCTCTGTCTTGGCCTAATACTTAGTGGGAAACCTCACCTGGGTACCAACATTTGGAGGATTCTTGGCACGGTTGAATCCAGAAGGTATAGGGGCTACTAAGGGAAAGCCTCGCCATGGTCTTGTCCGTAAAAGGACTTGATCGTGGATTGTGGGTAAAGTGCACAAACTCTCGAGAGTATTGCAATCTGATCGATCAGCCGTGTTCATGGAAGCAGAACAACATTGAGCATCTGAAGGATGGAGCCTCTGAAGGATCCTCCTCTCTCCTTTCTAAACAAAGTTTTTAAACCCCATGGCGTGAGTAATATCGCCAATGGGTGGGATTTTTGGAACTTGGTGCGTAATATCCAAGTGTCACTTGGTGAGTAATATCCAAGTGTTTGGTTGTTTGGACACTTGGTGAGTAATATCCTCGTGTCCCATTTGACCCTATTTTACTCATGCAAATGTTTACTCTTCTTCTTTTCTTCTTACTTAGAAAAAATGGCTTTATGCAAATGAACTCCAAAGCCTACTCAACCTTGCATGTAGAGTTAGCCTTATTCTTTCCTTGGTGTAATTTGCCAATACATTCAAAGTATTGACCCAACTCGTTTGGCTACACGTTTCATGTGCAGAATCTGGAGATCATTGAAAGGTGCGCTAGGACCGCGGGTCTTCTCTCAACCTACATGTGGCATTGATGGGACTCCAAGTTGTATTTATATCACTTGTGTTGTAATAATGTAAACTCTAGATTATTCGATTCATGTAATAAATACTTGTGTTTTACATGATATTTCATCGACTGTGAGTGCTAGCTATTGATCCAGGGACTAGCATGTTAATCACAAGTACTTAGGATCTTTATCGATCCGAGGTCGCTACGGATGGTATCAGAGCATAAGTTGGCTATAGATCATGACCCTAGCATCGGAAAAAGCCTTAGGAGCAATATTTTCTAAGTTATTTCAGAAAACTCTCATGCTTATCATCATCTATCTTTGGAGTTTAAAATTTCTTAAGTCTATTCTTTTCAACATTAGAAATAACCACTATGCACTTCAAGAAGAATTTTCTCTCAAGACTACCTTTCCAAAGAAGATCTTCTCAATGTTTCTCTCAAGTCACGACTTGATGACCTTGCAAAAGGTGTTCCAAGACTGAAGATACAAGAATCGAAGACTTAAAAGCTACAAGTACCAAAGACTTTGAAGGCCTTAAAAGATTAATAAAGACCTTGAAAGATTGAAGATCATGAAGATTGTCAAGATCAATAAGACATTGAAGACTCGAAGCATCTAAGATACCAAGTGACCTTTAGGAACCAAATCCGGATAGATTTTGCTACAATATAGATGCGACGAATTGTTTGGTATCTTGTATGGTTTTATTACCTTAGCTAATGAAAACCTAGTTTCTAAATAAAGTTGCTTGTATGGGTTTTCTTCTCTATACTCCATTCGTTCCTGCTCTAAACCTTGGTCAACTCGACAGATGAACCATATCAATAAGGAGGACAAGGAACTCAACTTCACCAAGCGTAAGAGCCATGCCGATGCAAAGAAGTGGATGCACCAGGTTGAAGAAAGAATGAAGGATGCCAACATTGAAGCCAATGGAATGGTTCATTATGCCACCCAATTCCTAAACGACGAGGCTGCAACCTGGTGGGAGATGCAACACGCCATTAATGATCATCAAGGGATGATATCTTGGGAAGAATTTAAAGAGGTTCTACTACAATCTCGTCTCGTCACTCGTATACCAAAAACCCAAGAAGTTGAAGTCCCAAAACAATCAGCTTGCATGATCTGTGGAGAAATAGGGCATACCTCCAAGGAGCATCGTGATCAGTGCCCCTATTGTGAAGAAAGTCACCCATCTGAAGAATGCCCCACCTCTCAAGTTACATGCTTCTTGTGCAAAGGGACCAACCACAACCCCTCGCAATGTCACCTCTACCCGATAGTACAACAAGTGAATCAGCAAGTTAGAGATGGAATGTGCCACGACATGTTATCCTTACCAAGGAATAGGAAGGATCTAAGCAAAGTCATATGCTTCAAGTGTCACAATCCTAGGCATTATGCTGTTGATTGTCGAGAACAGGATAATGTGGCTGGAAAGGATGAAAACAATGATGGTAATGGTAATAGATGTAGCAACAAGAATCCCAAGAAAGATCAAGGCCAGGTGACATGCTACAAGTGTGGTGAAACAGGGCATTACGCGTCAAATTGTCCCGAGAAAAGGAAGAATGGTGGTGGAAATCACAATCACAATGGCAATGGCAAGAATCCCAATCTGTCCATCAGGCTACGGTGAATATATGTTAGTGTGAGATGGTATTTCAAATCATCGTATCCGTAGAACCCAACAAATACAACCTTTTAACAGTGGTAGTACCGTAGTGTGAACCGAACCTATTTCTTTCTAGCCTTCTCGAATCTCGAGGACGAGATTCCTTTTAAGGGTGGTAGTCTGTAACATCCCAAAATTTTCTTATTTTGGAATATTTTAAATAAAATCAATAAGTTGTTTGAATTGTTTGATCCTGTTGAAATTTTGAATGAAAAGAAACTTTTGTTGTTGTTTGATATTTTACTAATACATATTAAAAGAAGAGGATTAATATGACAACCATTGGATCGGAAGTTTTGAACAAATCCAAGACATTTGTTTGATTTTTCATCCATGATCCTTCCCTTAATACAAGTTCTGAAGTTAAAACACCATTTGCAAAACCCTATTTTGAAATTACCGAAAATACTCCTACAAGACTACAAACAAGGTATTATGAATCCATTTGTTTAAATATGAAAAATATTTCTATAAAGTATCCTATGATGATCTACAAAATTTTAGAAAATTTTGAAGACAAGAATCAACTCATTTGGAGATCATATGAAAAAGATATAAAGTAAATAAGAAAATAGAAAAGGAGAAAAGAATAAACAAAAAAATAAACCTAACCGCTAACGAACCGAGCGGCCCAGCATCCCACCTCTCCTTCTCTTCCCACCGGCCAGCCTTCATGGCGCCGACCATGCCAACGTCGGCCAACACTAGCCGCCTCCTCTGCTTTGACGTGGCCGTGGACCCCACATGTCATCTCCCTCCTCTGGTTAGAGACTTGGACGCGAATTCCGTTGCTCCCGAATGGAATCCTCGCGAATTTTGCTGATTTCTGCGCATATCCTTGCCCCTGCTGCACGAATTCGCCCCCATATAAATCTTCTAACCCCTGCAGCCTTTTTCCCCCTTCGAAACACCTCGAAAACCCTAGCCCTAAGCCGATTCGGGTCTCGCCGCCGCTGCGCCATTGTTGCTCACGGGAGCTCGAGGTAGATCACGGTCCACCCTGCCCCTCTCCCTCTTCTCTTCCCTAGATCCATTCCTGGAGCACTTCCCTTCCATTTTCCTCTCGCAGAACAAGTCTTGGTTGCCGGAGTACCACAGGCGCCACGGAGCTCCATCCGACCGTCTCCGTCGCTGCAGGAAGCAAGGGTAGTCACTGAGGGTAACGCTTAACGCCGTCGTCCACTCCGACGTCCTGGAACTTCGCCGAGCGCCTAACGTCGCCATCTCGAGCCGCCGTCATTGGCCGACCAAGCCGGTGAGCCAGCAAGGTTTGGTTCCATCCATCGGATCTGAGACGGACGCTCTAGATTAGATCGAGGCCCAACCGGTATCCGCCAATCGGTGTGCGTCGTGTGTCACCTAGTCAGCGTGTTTCATCACCGCCCCGTCATCGCTGCATCAGCCCAGGTCAGCGCCTAGTCAGCAAATCCTTTTAAAAAAATAAATAATATACCTATGGATTCATAAAAATATTTAGAATAATAATATGAGATTAGATCTAGGTTTTACAGTATAGCTTTACTGTAATAATTTAAATAGTATAATGGATAATCAAGACTAAATAAATTATAGTAAATTATTTGTATATCATAAAAATACAAATAAAGTATATATGGATTCGTAATTTAATATAAGACGTTAATATGCTATTAACTCCAATTTTGGAGTTATAAAAATTGCTGTAGTAATTTAATTGGTTTTAATAGCCATTTAAATTACTAAATTTATAATAAATTATTTATAGATCAGAAAAATATAAATAATATGTCTCTGGATTCACAATTTCTCGTAGAATACAGATATGGTCTTAGACATAATTTTTGACGAAGTAATATTTTAAATGAATTAGACTCCATTAAATAGTAATTAAATTATAGAAAAAGATTTACAACTCCGATTAGGGTGAATCAAATTCCTACTAGTTTGTATCAATGTCCTATATCCATTAAAGCTGGTAACCAAATTTAATTCGACAGTTAGGACATAATTTGCAATAAAACTATTAAAACCCCAGTATGGAAATCAACATTTAATGATAAATACCCTATTGCATTAATGATCTCATACATGCATCATATGATATATTAATGTTCATAAAACTAAATATAACCATTGTGTCATGTTAAATCATCATGCATGTTTGTGATCATCATTGTTGTATTGTATGTTGCAATTGTTTTGATTGGAATTACTCTATTCCCGTGTTAGATTGTTCCGAGAGTCCGACTGCTACAGAGAAATACAATCATCACCCATATTATCAACATAAGGCAAGTTACACCACTTGTTCATATTATCGTCCCAGTTTTGATTCTATGCATGTGGTCTTCAAATTCTGTAGTATGCATGTATAGGATGTTCTAGTAGTATTTTCCTTAGTATTATTTTGCAAGTGCGATGATTTTGTAGTATGCCATGAGTAGCTCTATACTTAGGATTTTCCCCCTCCTAATAGGTTACCCTTGTTTTTGCCAAGTAATTGCTATGCTATGTATATATAAAGTACCGTTGGGGGGTTTGAAAGCCAAGAAATTTTCTAAGTATAAAGGCTCTCTTGAGCGACATTTTCTTCTCAAAGCCACTTCAAAATAAAAAATAAGTTTTCTTCTGGGCGGAATGGTTGTCGGGTCATCGAGTGAGACTTTGGTGGAGGACAGCCGCCTAGGAATCAAAGAAGTCTGCCATGTTTCAGAATTCAGAAGCTTCCTGTGCAACCACAATACATATGGGCTCTGTCTTGGCCTAGTACTTAGTGGGAAACCTCACCTGGGTACCAACATTTGGAGGATTCTTGGCACGGTTGGATCCAGAAGGTAGAGTGGCTACTAAGGGAAAGCCTCGCCATGGTGTTGTATGTAAAAGGACTTGATCGTGGATTGTGGGTAAAGTGCACGAACTCTCGAGAGTATTGCAATCTGATCGATCAGCCGTGTTCACGGAAACAGAACAACATTGAGCATCTGAAGGATGGATCCTCTGAAGGATCTTCCTCTCTCCTTTATAAAAAAAGTTTTTAAACCCCATGGCGTGAGTAATATCGCTAATGGGTGGGATTTTGGGAACTTGGTGCGTAATATCCAAGTTTCACTTGGTGAGTAATATCCAAGTGTTTGGTTGTTTGGACACTTGGTGAGTAATATCCTTGTGTGCCATTCGACCCTATTTTACTCAAGCAAGTGTTTACAAAGTAGGATAAAACTCTTCTTCTTTTCTTCGTACTTAGAGAAAAATGGCTTTATGCAAATGAACTCCAAAGCCTACTCAACCTTACATGTAGAGTTAGCCTTATTCTTTCCTTGGTGTAATTTGCCAGTACATTCAATGTATTGACCCAACTCGTTTGGCTGCACGTTTCATGTGCAGAATCTGGAGATCATTGAAAGGTGCGCTAGGACCGCGGGTCTTCACTCAACCTGACTGTGGCATTGATGGGACTCCAAGTTGTATTTATATCGCTTCTGTTGTAATAATGTAAACTCTAGATTATTCGATTCATATAATAAAGACTTATGTTTTACATGATATTTCATCGACTGTGTGTGCTAGCTATTGATCCAGGGACTAGCATGTTAATCACAGGGACTTGGGATCTTTATCGATCTGAGGTCGCTATAGGCATGAACCCACTATCGAGCATAAATACCCCCTCTTGGAGTCACTAGCAACTACTTGGCCAAGATAGCTACTAACAACGGAGAGCATGCAAGATCACAAACAACACAGACATGATAGAATCAATAAGACAAAATTATTAATCAATCTGACATAGTAATCTCAATATCCGTCGGATCCCCGCAAAGACAACATGCATGATTACAAAAAGATTAGATCTTGATCATGAACGGATCTCACAAGATCTAGCCATGAAATCACAAGGCGGAGATACAACCATCTAGCTACTACATGGACCCATAGTCCAAGGTGGAACTACTCACGCTTCATACCGGAGGCTGGCATGATGAAGAAGAAGGCCTCCGGGATGATCTCCTCCGGTCTTGGTGGAAGAGCTTGAACCCCCCGATCTAGGGACAATGATGGCGGTGGCTACAGACGGTTTCATGGAATATTGATCAGGTACTTAGAGTTTAGGCATTGGGGGATTCTTATAGGCGAAGAGGCGAGGCTAGGAGGCGGCCAGGGGCCCACACCCTGCCCAGGCATGGGCCCACCCTAGGTCGTGCCTGGGGGGGTGTGGCCACCCTATGGCGCCCCTCTGTCTCTCCTCTGGAATCCGTGTTCTCCTCGGTGAAATATTGACTTTGGCTTTTGTCCCATCCAATTCCGAGAATATTTCCTTACTAGCTTTTCTGGAACCAAAAACAGCAGAAAACAAGCAACTCGCACTGTAGCAACTTGTTAATAGGTTACTACCAGAAAACATAAGACAAGCACCTCAAAGTGTGGACAAAGCAAATCAAAGTAGATATTAAAAAAGCATGGAACATCAAAAATTATAGATACATTTCCGACGTATCAGATAGCAAGAAAGGATTCTTGCCCATGTTGCCCAATACGACCTTGAGTAAAACTCAAAGTCCTGCTATGGCAGAAGATAGAGAAAGAATGAGTAAGACTCCCTATGCCTCATCCATAGGATCTATCATGTATGTCATGCTATGTACTAGACCCAACATTGCATATGCTATTAGTTTGAATAGCAGATATCAAAGTGATCCAGGAGTGGATCATTGGACAGCGGTCAAAACCATCCTTAAGTACTTGAGAAGAACTAAGGATATGGTTCTTTCTTATTGAGGTGATGAACAACTCGTTGTTAATGGTTACACCAATGCTAGTTGGAACACCGGTCCGGATGATTCTAAATCTCAATCTGGATACGTATTTACTTTGAATGGTGCAGCAGTTAGCTATAGGAGTGCAAAGCAAAGTATTGTGGTGAGATCTTCAACTGAATCGCAATACATAGCTACTTCAGAGGCTTCACAAGAGGTAATATGGATGAAGGAGTTCATTACAGAGCTCGGGGTGGTTCCACGTGCGCTGGACCCAATGTATATCTACTATGATAACATGGGCGCCATAGACAATGCGCAAGAACCAAGGTCACACAAGAAGCTAAAGCATATCAAGCTACATTTTCACGCTATTCGAGAGCATGTCCAAGATGGTGACATAAATATTTGCAAAGTACACACAAATCTGAATATGGCGGGTCCGTTGACTAAACCTCTCCCAAGGGCAAAATATGACCAGCACCAAACCGCCATGGGTGTTCGGTATATTACCATGTAATCTAGATTAGTTTACTCTAGTGCAAGTGGGAGACTGTTGGAGATATGCCCTAGAGGCAATAATAAAAGTGGTTATTATTATATCTTTGTGTTTATGATAAGTGTTGTAACATCCCAGCATTAGAGCCTAGAAATAAGCTGAACCCAGATGTGTGCATTGCATTCATGCATAGAAAATCCGAATAATTTTTGCACTTTCAAACAAAACTTGTCAAAGTGATTGAAGCTTCTCTTAGCTTGATGGAATTGAAGTAGATCATCAAGTTGACTGCGATAAGTTTCAATAAGACCTTTGTTAAAATCTCATTTTGGGTAAGAGAGATTTGATTTAAGGGTAGATCAAATGTACTACAAGTTAAACCTTAATACAATGTGAATTATATTTGATCATTAGGTGATCATGTTATAGTATTCATTATAATCACTCATAAATACCAAGTTAAGGATATAAAACAAATAATAAGAATGTAACCACTATATCTTAATCTCATCTGCATATACCTGAGAATCATGGTAAGTTCTAACCCTACTTCTTAAGAAATATTGAGTAGGAAATAAATTGAGTTTAGATCATTCACCTATACCTTTCTTTCCATATCAATCCTCATCATCCCTATTGAGTTATATTTCAATATTTGTTTTTAATAAATGTTGGGAAATCAACTATTGATTCATCCATTCCCAACATATCAATGTATTTGATCATAACACAACTTACAAATAAGTGTCTACAAAGAAACAACTAAGAAGAGGTAAATAGTGATGCTAGTTTTAGATGTCATTTATTTGATAAGAATGATTGAAAAGAATCCAATCAATAAGATAGTTGATGGAGCTAAATCCTTCCTTGATTGAAAGGAAGATTGCAAGGATGAAGTCTGGAGATAGTTACTAGGAGTAGTCCTATTGGATCAAGTAGGTATAGTTAATGAATTATATCTCTTAATCCAATAGAGCTAACCAGAAGATAATTTCAATACCACTACAAGGTTGTATTGATAATGGCCTTGATTAGTCAACTGGAAACCTAAGCCATATTGATCAAAGGATTCTAATGATCATGTTTTTGTCACCAAGATGGAATATGCTTATACTCTGTATAAGGGACATTGGTGGATAAAACATAATTAAACGCTAGTATAGATAATTATTCTAGATTAGCCATGACAAGTCATACTAACATAATGTGGGTTTGGAGTATGGGATATTGGAGTTAAGTAGAGACAAGGTAGTATGATCAACATAATGCCATAGAGTTATAGAAGTAGTATTATTCATCTTAAAAGATAGTCAACCTTAGAGAAAGATCAGTGGTGGAATATTAAGGAAGATTGTGAGTGAAGTTGAAGGAACTACTGGTTGGATGGAAGTTTATCAATAGTAGAATAGTAAATACAACCAAGCAAGGATATGAACAAATTATAAAATGCCTCTGTATAAAACTCATTGGATTTATCCATGAGTTTAGAAGAATGATATATGAATAATAAGATTTTAATAAGTAGGCTCATTATACTAACCCTGATGATGGATAGAAAGAAGTGTTATATCTAGGAAAGGAATTCCTTAATTAGAGATCCAAGATTGTGAAACATAATTATATGTTATAAACCATCTCCCTATTAAATATTGGTAAGCAATCATATTTAAATCTCAAATCAAACATAATATCCATCTCATACTATTGATCCATCATCTGATGTCTATCATACTCCATAGGAATATTTTCCTATAGTAATTCCTATAAGAATATCGTCACCACTTCCTTTCTATAAAACATTCTAATTATAACTTCCTACTATAAAAGGTGATGTTATCAAATATCTCAAACAGAAAACAATATGTTTAGCTATTGAACCCTTAAATACATCCATAAAGGAGACTAAAGATATTAAAGACCCTAAACTTCAGGGTAGGTATGCATAATACAAAACCTTAAACCACTTTGTTTATTACAATAGAATATATACATTGTCATGTTCCAACTCAATGGAAGTAGTAATAAACATATCAATAACTTTTATATTTCATGCATCAAATAATGGTATAGGATCTTTACACACATATAAAAGTTTCTATGCAAAATATGAGCCAACTAAAGTTAAGTTTATAAACAAATAAGAATAGATCATTCAAGAAATCCATAACTAAAGGAGGAAAATAAAATAATAAAAAGAGCTTTTATAAAATATTAAAAAGGGGTTCATATATTAAGAAAAATACAGGAATATAACAAGATTATATATAATAAAAAAATCACAAATAATACTAACTATGTTTTAGTATTATTGAAATTGTCCAGCAAAGAAATCTTGCAAAGAAAAGTTCAAAATATAAATCAAATTCAAATCTGAATGAGAAAACAGAATATAGAAAAAGGATAAAACAAATAAAAACCAAACCTGGCCGCAGCCTAAAACCCCTACACCTATCTGACGCCCCTGTGCAGCCCACAACAGCCCACTAACCAGCCCAGTTCTTTTCTATCTGTGACTGACAAGTGGGGGCAAGAGAGGACCGCGGGTTGAGTTGAAATATTTGCCAGGGGTTATCCGCAAAACGACCATCGTCGTCATCGCCACGCACACAAACAGCTCATTGGCGGAGCTCGCCGCCGCTCGATGTCGTCATCGTCGTCGTTATGCCAAGATACTCGCCGTCGTTGCCAGGAGGGGATAAGAAGGCCACCGCGACGCCCTGCCTCAATCCTTATCTCCAATTCCTCCTTATCCTCTCAGATACGAACGAGACCGAAACCCTAGCTCACTGGAGCCACCTCTCGCCATCGAACCACGCCTCCCCCACACCCTTCTGAGCAGCCATGGATAAGCGCCATCCTCCGTAGATCCTCTGGGTAGGAGCTTGCATCAAGGGGAGCACTAGAGCGGGTGAATTTGGTAGTTCCCCTTCGTAGCAGTTCGTCAGAATCCTTGTTGGGAAGCTCGATTCTGACCGCGCCTGTCCTCGCCGACCACTCAATCATCATCAAGGTGAGTTCCTGAACTTCCCAGTAACATTCAATCGCCGGATCTCGTTGTAAATCGCCGTTTCATCATATGCCACCGTCGGAGCTCGTCGGAGTTGAGGCTCCGATGACTATTTCCGGGCGGTGCTGCCACTATTAGGTTCAGTAGGTTGCGCTGATCCGAACTAGGTCTATTTCGCTTATTGGGGTGCAGTAGATCGTCGCCGGCGACCAACCTCTGGCGGCGGTGGTGATGCTGACGCCATCATTACATCATGATCGCACCACGTCAGCTAGTTTGACTGGTCTTTGCCTCGCGTGGTCGATGACATGGCCCAGGGCCCACATGTCATCGCCAATGAGTAGAGAGGAGGTCGGTAACAAAAGCATTTCTAGACCTGGAGCTGAGGTGGACAATGGCCCACAGGTTAGTGACTGGGGCTAGCTCAAGCCAAACCATTTAAGCAAACAAATAACATTAACCACCACTAACTACCCACAAGGTTTGTTTAGACCTTAGAAGAGAAACATTTTCTTCGAAGTGTTATCCTTTTTGCCACTTTAAATAAGAACTCTTGTATAAGTAATCCTAACTAGTATGTCATAAGTATGTAGACTTTACTCCTACATTTGTGTTGTTTACAACCACTCATAAACTCTAATAAAAGTACAACTATGAAACTTATCTAAAAAGACCACACATTCCAAAGTAACCATTTTCGGAATCCAAACCCTAGGACAAGTTATTCCCGGGATTTGCGCTTAGAACGTGCATCACATTTACTTATGCATAAAAGCATATTGCTTCTTTAAAAAATAGTCCTTACCGGACCAATGATGCTGATTTCAGATTTTGGATCTTATACTGACTCGAAGACCGTGAGTGCATAATCTTGCAATCACAAAAGGCAAGTTCACACTTGCTCATGTCTTTTTCTTATTTTCTGTAAAGTATTTTACAAATCCAGTGTTGTATTCACCTGCATTTGAAAAAGGTCAGAAAACACTATTTTCAGTAATAATGAGAACTATTGATTACTGATCTAGGGTGATTAGTTAATCTATTAAATCTGACAGTTGGAATACCACTGTTCAGAACTATATCACCTAGGACTTAACAACCAATGTTGCCAGTGATTCTTGCGTCGTATATTACGCGTCACCATGAGATTTGGAATGGGACAAAGAAGTCAGTTGTATCTTCTTCCTCTCGCATGAAGCCGGATGTGCAGGTCGTGGCTTTTATCCTCGTAGCGTGCATATTAATTGGTAATTCGTAGAGGATATGCAGCATATGGGTGGGAACCCTCATCGTCCCACGATAGTTCTGGCATCTAACAGTTTGTACAAACCATTGTCGTAATTCATTATGTGGGCATGGAGTACACCAAGGAGGCATGCGAGGTCACGAAGGGGGCAGTGATTGGCTTGGATCATCTTCTGGGCCCCACATCATGGAAATGTGGACGGGAATAAGGTGCCCGGTTGTGCAACAAAGAGTTGATCTCTCATGGGTAAAGTGACGCACCTCTACAGAGTGTAAAAACTGTAACTTGTTACTCCCTGTTCCGGGAACGAGCTGCGAACGCGGTGGGAAATGAACTCCATGAAAGTTCTAGTAAACCCTTGAAGGCTGGCGGACATAGCTTTTCAGAATAAAAGCAACCTTTGAAGAAATATTTATGAAAACTTGCATTGTGTACGATCTACAGTCTGTGGCTGTAGATATAGTGCATCAAACACTCCTTTTCTAGTGAATTTGCTCAGTACGCTCGTACTCAAAGTATCTTCTTAACCCTTTCTATATTCTGAAGCCATTAAAACGATGTCTACATCAAGATATTCTCCAGGACTTATCAAGACCAGCTAAAGCTCTTCAATGAAGACAAAGAAGTCAACATATACCTCAACTCAAGTGAAGACGAAAGTTACTGTCGTGGTGGTGGCACGGCAGATGCCATGGGTAGGCTAAAGTATGGGGCCAATGGATGCTAGTGGGATCTGGGGAGGGAAGATGCAACTGTCTTTACACTCAAGCTGCCAAAGTGATGAACTTTATTTCTCTCTCTCTATGTGTTACAAGTGCTCCTAGAGCTGTTTACAGTGGAACTATGCGAATCTCCCCAGCCTAACGTTGCTCAAAAGACTCTCCTCTTCCTCAGGGTCCAGACCTCCCCTTATAAAGGGGTGCCTTGGGTGCCCTTAGGGCTGACGGGGCAAGCATATTCGAGGAATATGCTTGTCCCAAAGTGGTAATTCGGCGGCCTCCTTTCCTTGTCTCCCTTCCAATGACGGCAAAGATCCAGCGGCCCCCCTTCTGCATGCCTCGGGCTCCAGCACTGTCACCTCCGTGACCTCCTTCTGCCCCTCTGTCCCTGCGCCTCCTTGTCTCTTGCGCTTGGCCCTGTTCAGATTCCTTTTAGCCTGCAGCTATGGTTTGACCCTAAGCTTCTCCTTATCCTGCAAGCTTCGTATAACTCGGCCTTACCTTGTGTTATTCGGCTCGTTCCTCACCTGCATGAAGATCATTCGTGTAACCCGGCTGAGTTTCTCATTAACTCGGCCAGGTAACCACTTTATACCTATACGTGAGCTTCTTGCCTCCGTTCATCGGCCGACATATACATGATTCGGCCGACCTAGGCCGAGTTTCGGCAATCGACGGGGAGATTACCTCTGTCTTTCCCGTCTCTGACCTACCCGAGGTTAACCCCCCGACATTAGTCCCCGAAGCTGGTGTGGCCCTGTCAATTACTTTGGCCGGGTTATATCAGCTTCAACACCTTCTTTTGGTCTTGTTTCCGTGCTACGGCCTCGTCCGAGGTTCTCTCGCTCCTTCCTTCATACGCTAAGTCCTACGTGTCACCCCATCATTGCCTTTCTAGTTTTTAGGTCCTCTTTTAATACTTACTGACAAGCTACAGTAAACCCTGTACTTGCTGCGCCGCCGCCACGACGCCTCGTGAGCCGCTCCGCTTGGGATTGTAACAACTTTTACATTTACGTGGCCTCGGTGTGGCTCCATTCACCGTCAGCGTTCGTGCTACTCCACGATCTACGCGGTAACGCCACCCACGATCCCTCCTTGTTCATTGCTTTGTCTATAAAGTGGGAAATGCGCCTTCAGGGTTCATCTTTCCCATTACCGTTCGTCTGCTCTCCTTCTTCTTCCTTTCGCCAGGTGTCTCCTTGCCGCTCCGCTCACCAGCCCGGAGTTTCGGGCGAGGATTCTACCGCGCCGTTCGGCCTTTCCTTGCCCGCGTTCTCTACTGTGGCCCCGCCACGGTGAGTTCTCTGGCCATCTCGCCCTAGATCGATCCGCCTTGTTTTCGGCTCGACGGTTTCTCCTCTTCTCGCCATTGTTTTCGTGCTAAGCTCCGAGGGCCTGTAGCTCTAAGCTCCTCCGCCAGTTTTCCTCCGCGATCTCTCCGGCGGACCTATGTCTAGTTCGTTCGGTGGTGCTCTAGTTGAGGACGGCGATGGCTCCGGCCCGAGCGTGGATCGTGGCAGGCTCTTCGCCATACATGAGATTGAGTGGCTCCTCCGAACTCGTCAGATTCTCGCCGAGGTTTCTGTCGTCACCCGGCAGTAATCCTCTCGATTCGGTTCGAGAGAAGGCGAATATGTGGTTTTCATGTCCCACTTCGCCTGGCTTTGGTCTCCTCTTAGCGATTTTGCTAGAGAATTTCTTGATTACTTCGCTTCACCGCATCACCTTCCCTGAACGCCATAGCTTCTCTTTCCGCTTTCATCTCAGCTTCGGAGGGTTACTTCGGCCTGTGGCCATCAGTACATGTCTGGTCGAAATTCTTCCAGATTCGCTCCAACGTCGTTCCCGATAAATCTCTGCATCCTTCCGAGAAGTTGCTCACCCAATGTGGGGCGGCATCCATCACACCTCGGAGGCAATCTGTGTTCCCCCGTGTTACCGGGTTGGAGTCGTAAGAAATGGCACAAGTCGTTCTTCACGTCAAGAACAGAGGGCGGAAGACAAGATTCGCTCCCCATTCTCAATTGGCCCACCTTCCAAAGTGAACGCTCTATAATCCGAAGAAGACTCATGCCTGGCGAGGCCTTCAGATTCGGTGAAGGAGTTGATTCGGGCCGGGTTATGCGGAGAAGACACGATGGCAACTTTTATTAGTAGCGGATCGCCTTCCAACAAAGGTCCCACAAGTGCTACATGAGTGGTCCCCTGGACCCTAACCGAGTCTCGACCGTGGAGTTGGACAACTACCTTATCTGTAAGCGCGTTCGAGCTATTTTCAAGACGGAGATGCCTGATGATTGGACCTGGGGGTTGAAACCGTTCACCCGCGACAATCCGCCTCCCGAGGTAAGCCCAATCTTCATCACTCTATTTTTCCTCAGTTTTTAGAGTCTGGTTTTCATGATTTTCTCTCCCTGTCATGCAGAGGTTCGCTGAACAAAAAGACGAGGATGCCGAAGTTCTGCAGCTCCCCTGGCCCGCAGATAGGAGTACCCCGGATACTGGCGAGCCGGACTCTGAGGAGTTCGTCCCTAAGTCAGATCCCGCTCCGCCGAGCTCATGGCAAAACCTCGTTGAGGAGGAGGAAGGTGATTCGGACGAGGTCCAAATTCTTGAGGTAGTTGCCGCCATGCCTATTTCTTATGCATTTCCGGCTTCTGCTTTCCCAGCTAATCCGGCCGGCCAGATTCATGATGCCGAACCTATTGCTTCTCGGCCTCCCGTTACCTCGGGGAAACGCGGCTCCCTTGATGCCTCGGATGCGGTTCCTAAGAAGCGAGTAAAGAAATCCGCTCCGAATCCTCCCAGGCGCAAGACTATGCCCGGGGTTGCTGGGTAAGTTCTTTTGCCTATATTTCTCGTTTCTCTTCTTCTGTTTCTCATTCTGACGAATCTTCTTTCTTATTTTTGCAGCGCTGCTCTGTCTGTTAAACCCGGCGGTCCTAGTATGACTAGCCGTCCGATTCGGCCGCCATCTCCTCCTCCCGCTGATGACACGAGAGTTCCTAGTCCTATTCGTCCTGCTTCTCCCCCTGCTCCTGATAATTCGCCTGTTCGCCGTGATGCCCCTGAGATCTCTCCCATTGATCTGGATCCGATCCGGCCCTCCGTCGTTTTCGTTGAGCCAGCTTCCCCCTCTATGGGCCCCAGCGTTACAATTGAGCTTCCATCTACTCCGGCAGTTCCACGGTCACCCGACCGCCGAGAAGATCGTTACCCAGCGCCTCTGCGCTTAACCTCTACTGATCCTAAGGATTCCGTCCCTACCTCGGAGGCGCAACTTCCTGCCGGTGCCTCTTCTAAGGAGAAACGTGTTATTGCCGTCAAGACCTCTTCTCAGAAAAGTTTTAACCCGGACAGCTAGCGGTAACAGCCTTGGAGCGCTGGTTGAATTTGCCAATAACTGGAATACCGCTGATCAGTTTGAGGGCAATCCAGTCAACCAACCCTTCCAGCTTTCTGACATCAGTGGCCGCTTCGACCAAGCTGCCCAGTTTATCATTGATACGAACAAGATGAATGCGGTAATTGTTTTATCTCCGGGTCTTAAATTATTTTCCACATGTTATCATACTCTCTAGTCCCCGAAACTTGCAAGGAAATAACTTGTTGTATGCTTGGAAGTTTGACGTATTTTTATTTCTAAGGTTTCATTAGTTCGGCCACCTAGTTCATAGTTTGTTTTGTTTTGACGTAGCTTTGAATTTCCATTCTCATAGAGCCGAGTTAAGTCCTTCTTGACTCGGATCTGGCGTAGTTTTGAATCTCCAGCCACCTAGATCTGAATTAAGTCTTGCTTGATTCTGATCTAGTTTAGCTTTGAATTTCCAGCCACCTAGAGCCGAATTAAGCTTTGCTTGATTCGGATCTGTTATAGCTTTGAATATCCAGCCACCTAGATCTGAATTAAGTCTCACTTGATTCGGATCTGGTATAGCTTTGAATATCCAGCCACCTAGAGCCGAATTACGCGTTGCTTGATTCGGATCTGTTATAGATTTGAATATCCAGCCACCTAGATCTGAATTAAGTCTCACTTGATTCGGATCTGGTATAGCTTTGAATATCCAGCCACCTAGATCTGAATTAAGTCTCACTTGATTCGGATCTGGTATAGCTTTGAATATCCAGCCACCTAGAGCCGAATTAAGCTTTGCTTGATTCGGATCTGTTATGGCTTTGAATATCCAGCCACCTAGATCTGAATTAAGTCTCACTTGATTCGGATCTGTTATAGCTTTGAATATCCAGCCACCTAGATCTGAATTAAGTCTCACTTGATTCGGATCTGGTATAGCTTTGAATATCCAGCCACCTAGAGCCGAATTAAGCTTTGCTTGATTCGGATGTGTTATAGCTTTGAACTTTTGTTTTATCATTTTGCTCCATTTCTCAGGTTGCACATGATCGACGGACTACCGAATTCCAGAGGTTGCTCTTCTTGCACCGCAAGTTGGAAGAGAAGTATGAGAAAGTTCTGCCCGTCGCGAAGAAAGCCGGTAAGTTGATAGTTTCTTTCCCTTATTCCCAACTTTCTTATATACTTGTCATGGAGCGCCGCTTACTTCTTCTTGAATAGGTAATATCAATAATCTCAATATCCGCCTTGAAAAGAAGGTCAAGTCCTTGGAAGGTTAGTTTCCTTTTCCCTTGCTCCTTCTTCTTTTAGTATCTATGCTGAGTTTTCTTATTGTTGGGTTGTGGTAAAGCCGAGTTGCAAGACTTTGCAGCGTCGCAACAAGATTGCGTGCCCATGCTGACGTGATGCTTCATTTTTTTAGAACAAAGCGCAGTTCATTCGCGCAACTACAAGAGAAGGATGATGAGATAACTACTTTGAGATCCGAGGTGAATACACTCAAGCTCTCTCGTAAATCCGAGCTAGAAAAGGTTGATCAAGAATTCTCTTTGGAAAAGAGCCGGTGACTCGGATCCGAGAAGAACAAAGAACTCCTCAAAGTCGCCGAACTTAAAACTCGCGGTTTGAGCGAGGAAATTGCTCGTTCGAGAAGAGTAAAGCTACTTGGGCTAAGGATCTTCAAATAATGATGAACTATATCCATCGTAAGTTATTTGACCCGGCCGAACTGTATTTTTCCTTTGTCGCGTTACTATCCTTTGACATGTCCGTGTTTTATGTAGATCACTTCCCGAGGCCAAACCCGTGAGTGCTAGAGCTGTTCTTGCAGCTCGCTCGTCGAGGTGAACCTAATCTTTGACTTTGAATACTCGATGGAGGATTTCTTGGTTGCCGTTGGTCTGCAGTTGGTCCGATGAAAATCATGGGCGGGACTTGTGCAGTGCTGCTATCAAAGCTTACCATGCACTCGGCTGAATACCTCGTGGTCTCTGATATTGACGAGGTCAAGTTATTGGTGACCCGGCTGAAGGCATCTGAGAGACGATTGAGTCTTTGGAGAGAATCTGCTGCGCGTGCTGGTGCCGACATGGCCCTTACTGTAATCATGTCATGGTATGAAGATATCTCTCTTGACATTCGATGAATCACAGATCGGCTCGGTGGGTTGAAGATCCCACCTTTGTTGCACTTCGGCAAGCTCGGGCTTTCCAGCTCGTCGAGTATGCCGATGTGCACACTTGGAATGAAGGGCCGAGTTTTCTCCCAGATCCGGATGAGGAGGCCGCGGCTGAAGATGCTTTGGGTGATGATTCTGCTGAGCACGGGGAAGGTGAAGATGATTCGGCCACATCCAATAGCTCTAGCTCAAGCTCAGATAGCAATGGTGATGCACGATCTTCCTCCAAAGGCACCGGGCATTCTACCGCGCGTACTGACGCTCCTGAACAACCCCGTGATACCGCCGAAGTCACTCCTGGGTCGGCGGAAGGCGAGGCAACCTCAGTCGAAGTTCTTCCTACTTCGGAGTGCCCCGCACCTGATCAAGTAGTTCCTCCTCCAACGAACGATGCCTAGGTTATTCGTGATCCCTGGTATGCCGGGTGTTCAATGTAGACGAAAAAATTTGTCAACTCGTATGATTCGAGGTTCTTTTGCTATGTGCTTTTGAGACTCTTAGTTAAGTGGATGCTCGTCCGAATTCTTGCCTTGTTGGCTCATAATTTCTTCATCTTTCAGGATTTACTTTTTTGCCTTGTTGGCTCATAATTTCCGAGTCGTTGGTTTATGTGCTAAAGTTTATGTGTCCATGAATTTGACAATCCTATGATAATTCCTGAGTCAATGCTTTGGGCACCAAGGTGCATATTCGAATCGAAAGGAAAACCACATTTGGCACTCTCGAAGTTATCGCTCCGATCGCCAATGTAACGCGAAAGAGATAAGTACGATATGGCGCCCCGAGCTATTGCTCCGGATGCCAAGGTCTAAACATATAACACCTAATAATCATTGCATATGGCGCCCCCAGTAATCGCTGCCGGTGCCGAGGTCCAAAAATCAAATATGAAATAACATCACATATGGCAGTCCCCGAGTAACTGCTCTGGGTGCCAGGGTTTAAATATCGAACATGAAATAACATCACATATGGCAGTCCCCAAGCAACTGCTCTGGGTGCCGAGATTTAAATATCAAACATGAGATAACATCACATATGGCAGTCCACGAGCAACTGCTCTGGGTGCCGAGGTTTAAATATCAAACATGAGATAACATCACATGTGGCAGTCCCCGAGTTACTGCTCTGGGTGCCGAGGTTTAAATATCAAACATGAGATAACATCACATATGGCGCCCCGAGCAATCGCCTGGTGCCGAGGTTTAAATATCAAACATGAGATAACATCACATATGGCAGTCCCCAAGCAACTGCTCTGGGTGCCGAGGTTTAAATATCAAACATGAGATAACATCACATATGGCAGTCCCCGAGCAACTGCTCTGGGTGCCGAGGTTTAAATACATCATTGGTGACCTTGAGACATACCCCTATGAGTAAAATGGCCGAAGTAAAGCCACATTCGTGGGCGCTTTCTTCGCCACTTTGTTTGCCTTGCCTTCTCCGGGTGATTGAGCATCAATCGATAGTATGCATCGTTGTGCAATGCTTTGCTCACGATAAATGGTCCTTCCATGGAGGTGACAATTTGTGCATGCGGTATGCGTCGTTGCACCACCGGAGGACCAAATCTCCTTCTTTGAATACTCTTGGATTCACTTTCCTTTGTGATACCGCCGTAAGTTCTGTTGATAAATGGCCGATCGTGATAATGTCAATTCCCGGGCTTCTTCCAACAGGTCTACGGCATCTTGCCGAGCTACTTCATTTACCTCTGAAGATGTATATTGAGTAACTCTTGGCGAGTCATGTATTATGTCGGTTGGAAGCACAGCCTCTGCTCCATATACCAAAAAGAATGGCGTGTAACCTGTTGATCTGTTCGGAGTAGTCCTGAGGCTCCATAATACTGCTGGCAATTCCTCAATCCAACATCCTGCCGACCTTTGCAATGGTTCGACTAGTCGTGGTTTTATTCCTGATAAAACCAGTCCATTAGATCTTTCAACTTGTCCATTGGATGCTGGGTGAGCCACTGAGGCCACATCTAGTCTTATGTGTTTCTCTTGGCAAAATCTAGCGAAGGCTCCTTCTGCAAAGTTTGTGCCATTGTCCGTAATAATGCTATGTGGGTATCCGTATCTCAAAATGATATCCTTGAGGAATTTCACTGCTGTGTGCCCATCACACTTTTTGATTGGTTTTACTTCAATCCATTTTGTGAACTTGTCTACCATGACCAAGATGTGGGTCATTCCTCCTCTTGCCGGCTTGAAAGGTCCTACCATGTCTAAACCCCATACAGAAAATGGCCAAGTAATGGGTATTGTTTTTAACTCGGTCGACGGCATATGTATTCTGGTTGCATATCTCTGACATCCATTGCACTTCTTAACTAATTCTTACGCTTTTTAACGCCACACAAGAGAATCCATGCCTGAATGCCTTGGCTACTAAGGCGCGAGATGAGGCATGGTGCCCACATTCTCCTTGATGTATATCTAGAAGGATTTCCTGACCTTCTGTAGGACTCACGCATTTCTGCAATATGTTCGTTACGCTTCTTTTATATAAATCATTGTTTATGATTGTATAAGCCTTTGCTCTTCTGACAGTTTGTCTGGCTAGTACTTCATTACTCGGCAGTATCGCGTCTTTTAGGTACGAAAATATGGGTTGCGCCCATATCGGCGTTGCTCTTTCTGCAGTGATTTCACTGTCTATCTCCATTTCTTCTGCCGACGTATTTACCTCGGCCTTTTCCATGATTGTTATTACCTCGGCTGTCTCCCTCTTTAGGGGTTCCGAATCTTTCTGTGGATCTACTTCCATTGGCGTATGATTCTCTGCAGAATTTGCCGGGATAAAGATTGATTCTGATTCTGGTGATGGGTTTATTGATGGTTTCCTGAGGTGCTCGTATTATACCGGCGAATGATCGCCGGTTGATCCTAACTTTGACAATGTGTCACCGCATTTTTTCTTCGTGGTGCGTGGTGAAATTACATCCTTCAAAATATCCACCGATATTTTGCACATGGAATCAGTATAAAGCCATATTAGCATCTAATGCGTCCCAAGTGCCCGATACTTGTGCACACTACTAGATCCGAGTCACCGTAACATATGATTCGGCGTATTCCCATTTCTTTTGCCACCTTTAATCCATGGACTAGTGCCTCATATTCAGCTACGTTGTTGGACGGCAAAATGTATTTGCGACATATTTCAATTGGTCTTTTTAGGCGAGGTCAAGACTATTCCTCGCCCAAACCGTTCCTTAGTTTGGAACCATCAAAATGCATTGTCGATGAATTCGGATCCGCAATGGCGGCTCATATTGCACCTCGGCCCAATCTACGAGAAAATCGCGATGACTGAGATTTGATTGCATCTCTTCTATCAAATTATGAGCATATGGTGATAACTCGATCGCCCATTTTGCTATTCGGCCACTTGCATCTTTGTTGTTCAATATGTCGGCTATGGGTGCCTCACATATTACTCTGATGGGATGCTCTTCAAAGTAATGCTTAAGCTTTTTTGCCGACATATATACTCCATAGGCCATCTTCTGATAATGCGGATAATTCTGCTTTGAGGTGGATAATACTTCACTTAGATAATATACTGGCCTCTGAACTGACTTACCCTCTTCAAGTCGTTCCACTACAACCACAGTGCTAACTACTCGATTGGTAGCCGCTATATAAAGTAGCATAGGTTCTTTTGATAATGGAGAAGCTAAAATGGGTGCCGAACTAGCATCTTTTTCAACTCGTGAACGCAAGGTCGGCCTCGGGAGTCCAAATTAATTTGTCCGACTTTCTCATCGGTGATAAAGTGGCGTGCCTTCTCCCTAGCCGACATACAAATCGACTAAGCGGCGAGGCAGCCCGTAAATTTTTGTACATCATTCAAACATCTCGGCAATTCCATTTTTCTATTGCTCTTATCTTCGTCGGATTAGCCTCGATACCTCGGCTGGACACAAGGAACCCGAGTAGTTTTCCTGCCGGCACGCCGAACGTGCATTTCTCTGGATTAAGTTTCATTCGGAACCTTCTCAGGTTCGCAAAAGTTTGCCGTATATCTTCTAGCAAGGTTCTGCTTTCCTTAGTTTTGATGACTACGTCATCCACATATACTTGAACATTTTTTCCTATCTGATCATGTAAGCATTTTTGCATGCACCTTTGGTACGTTGCTCCCGCATTTCTCAGGCCGAATGGCATCGTGCGATAACAATAAGCCCCGTACGGGGTAATAAATGCGGTTTTTATTTGATCGGCCGGATTTAACGGTATCTGGTGGAAACCAGAATACGCGTCTACAAATGATAACAACTCACAGCCAGCGGTCGAGTCAATGACTTGGTCTATTCTAGGCAATGGAAAAGGATCTTTTGGACACGCCTTGTTCAGGTTAGTGTAGTCGATACACATTCGCCACACAATGGCTACATTGGGATCATCTTTTTTCTTTTCTACTAGCACCGGATTTGATAACCAATCCGGGTAAAGCACCTCCATGATAAACCCGGCGGCGAGAAGCCGAGTTATTTCATCCCCTATTACTTTTCTCCTGTCTTCGGCGAAGCGGCGGAGAGGTTGCTTCACCCGTGCTCACGGCCCGACGTTTAAAGAGTGCTCACCAACTCCTCGGACACCTTGCAGGTCTTGTGTTGACCATGCAAATATGTCCCGATTCTCACGGAGGAAGTTGGTGAGCTCGCCTTCCTATTTAGCGTCAAGACCTGCACCAATAGTGACAGTGCGCTCTGGGAATTGCTCATCAATCTGGAATTTCTTCGTCTCTTTGGTTGGTTGGAAAGAAACGCTGCCATGAGGGTTGGCCAATGCCGGCATGCTTAATTGTGCTGACTGAGCGAGGGCTGCTACCTCTTGAATCCTTTTCTTTCTCTCGCTATGACCAATGATTCGCCAAATTTGACCCGCCGAGGCACACTCCATTGACTTCTTGTAATCCCCTGAATTATCACCCCTTGTGGTCCGGTAATTTCATCTTTAGATAACCTATATGACAATCGCTCATGAATTTGGCGGTCGGCCGTCCGAGTAGAGCATGATAACTTTTCGGATCAACCACCTCAAATTCCAAATTTTCGCTCTGCAGTTATCTCTTATCCGAATAAGGCGTCCACTCGGACTTTACCAATGGGCTCACATGAAAGCCGGTACTATCCCATGGAAAGTTGTCCTTGTGGACTGCGGATGTTCGTGATATACCGAGCTTGTGCATGGTATCTTTGTACATGATGTTAATATCGCTTCCATTATCAATGAGTACTTTTGAGAATTTCACATTGATGCTTGGTCCCACAAATGTCGGGTCCAACACTAGTGCGTATGATCTGGACTCGGCATTATCACGGGATGATCTTTTATGCTCCAAGTTATATCTGATCGGACCATGGCTGGTATCTTGGCACCGCTGGTACAACCGCATTCACTTCCATATGTCGGCTGCACACTCGTTTGTCCTGCTGTTACATCGTGAACACGCAGAAGACCGGTGATGTTCCTGTAATCATTGCGTCTAGCATTTGCCGGATTTATCCTTCCGTCCTGCCCCTGGTTCATTACTTGATGCACTGCATCCCTCCGATCCGAGTTATCATACCTCGGAGGAGGGGGCGGCAACATCGATTCGTGTATTTGCTCCATTAAGCGGGCCGATGTCTTTGCATATCTGATGGGGAGCCTGAACTCCCCGAGCTACCCATCGCATTTTTCATCCAAGCACATTGCCGGGTTGTGTGATTGGCTGGTCTAGATGGGTTTGATGTGTGAAATTTACACGGCTGATCCAACATGGATTCAAATGTATACTTCGGCTTCTCTTGCCATTGCTTCTTTTGCTCTGGGGTCCATTGCCTCTTTCCATCATTTCTTGCGGTCCACTGTTGAGGTCCATTTTTCTGCCGTTGAGTTACTCCGTGACTCGGTGATCTTGGGCCACATTGCCACACGGGCCGAATTATACCTATAATCCGCCTCTCTTCTCTTCTTCTTCCTCTGAAATCACGCCTAGATGACCCGCCAATTCTCTCGTGTATTGGTCTTGCGCTCACGATGATCTGACATTAACTCCGGTTGGGTTGGGTCACCCAAAGCATAGGAGTCCGCTATTCGATAGTTTCGCTAGTGTGGTTGGCATATCTCTGCAGCGTTGCCACACACCTGCCGTAACGGCAGCCTTTGCGCGAACCAAGCGATCGCTTGCGATTCAATAACTCCTTCACATGAGTTTCTCAAGTTACACCATCGAGTTAAAAACTCTATCTGTTCATTCGGCCTCGCTTGCACATGGCGATTCGTGGTCTATTCGGTCTCTTGTATGTCTTTGGTAAAGTTCTGTGAACATCTCTTGAAGTCTAACCAGCAGTTGATCGCCGCTGGTTGATTATTCAACCATACCCTGGCTGGTCCTTCCAACATCTGCGGGACATACCGCACAGCCCATCTCAGGTTGCCACCCGTTATCTTCACCGCGGTAGCATAATCAATTAACCAGTCTTGTGGCTTGGTACTTCCATTGTACGTTTTTGTGCCTCTCGCCAACTGAAAATTTGGTACTGGTGGTTCGCCCATGATCCGTGGTCCAAAACACGCCGGACCTGGTGGACCTTGCTCCTCCAATAGCTCGGACCGGTATAACCGATCCAATTTTACTCTCGCATCATTCGCTGGCAAATCTCTGTACAGGATTCTATCCTGCATCCCATAGTGATGGTCCCCACCCTGGTTTGCGTATTCTACCTCGGAATATCCATCATTATACCTTTCATTCATCTGATTATAGCGAGCTGGCCTCACTTCTCTTTCTTGCCGAGGCTCATGTCTTGGTAGCGGGTGGAGCGGCACTTCTCTCCTTACTTCGGCCGGAACTTGGTTTTCATGATTGTCTCTCGCGGGTTCTTTTCTGCCGTGCTCCCCATTACCTCGACCGCCGCCGTCCTTTTCCATACGGCCGTGGTTTCTCTCCCCGCTATTACCTCGGCTTGCATTTCCTCTGTTCTCATTTGCCTTTCCAGCTATTGCCGGGTCATATGGAACGATCTGTTTGTTCCTCTTCCCCGAGGTTACTGCTCTTTATTTTCTTGCATTGTTTCCGGGTGAAGATGCCGCTGCAGATAAGCGCAGTCTTGCCCTTGAATGAACCATTCGCGAGGCCCCTGGTCTTGCCGGGTTAGCTCTGAGCATTTCCTCATTCTGCTGGTTCGCGATGCGCACCAGTTCATTCACTCTTTCTTGCTGCCTCTGCCGAGCTTCTCCTGTTAACCCTTCTAGTTCCAATGCTGTTGCATTTGCCGCTCTTAGGTTTTTCGCCGGGGTACTATACCTCGGCAAACCCAAATCGCCCGATTCGGCTCTGTGAGCTTCATGCTCTTTGTTAATATCACTCATGAGGTTCTTTCCTCTTAATCTCAGTTCATCCACCCGCTCAGGTGCGATATCAAGCTTATTAGCTTTTGCATATTCTCTCAGGGTCCTGTTCAAGGATTCCCGCAGGGCCGATACTTTTTGGGCCTCTACCAGCACTTTTTGCCTGGTTTCCTCTAACTCTGCCTGAGCATTTGCCGGATCAAGTATCGGCGCTACAGGTGTAGTTAAGTTATCTATAGTTGCCTGAAGAATGTTCTCTGGTCTCTCCAGAGGTGGTCCTCTCACTCTTGGTGCCTTTGGGGTGGTGTCATGTAGTTCGGCCGGGTTTGCCACCGGCGGAATTACCTCAGCGGTTTGCAGTGTAATCTGCTTGGGCGTACCACATGCACTGCGACGGCTCTCGCTTGACCCGCCAATGCCCCGCTTGTGCCCTGCTGCGACCATCACCTCGGCCTTGGCCAGACGTTCTCTCGATGGACAGCTTCGCTTCGAGGTGGTTCCCGCAACAACAACCCGGTGAGGATAACGTCGAGACGCCGACGCCGACGTAGATCCTGTGCTCGCCAGCCGATGAAGATCCCGTTGCTGGGAGTTTTCCCCAAGCTCCTGCATTGTCTCGACATAGTCACAGAGACCAAATCTGACCACACGAAACAACGCTCGCCGGTGTTGATGAAGTTTACCGTCCGGATCACAACTCCATTAGCACCGCTGGCCCTGATGGGCGCCAACCGTGGTGGTGGCAGATGCCATGGGTAGGCTAAAGTATGGGGCCAATGGATGCTAGTGGGATCTGGGGAGGGAAGATGCAACTGTCTTTACACTCAAGCTGCCAAAGTGATGAACTTTATTTCTCTCTCTATGTGTTACAAGTGCTCCTAGAGCTGTTTACAGTGGAACTATGCGAATCTCCCCAGCCTAACGTTGCTCAAAAGACTCTCCTCTTCCTCAGGGTCCAGACCTCCCCTTATAAAGGGGTGCCTTGGGTGCCCTTAGGGCTGACGGGGCAAGCATATTCGAGGAATATGCTTGTCCCAAAGTGGTAATTCGGCGGCCTCCTTTCCTTGTCTCCCTTCCAATGACGGCAAAGATCCAGCGGCCCCCCTTCTGCATGCCTCGGGCTCCAGCACTGTCACCTCCGTGACCTCCTTCTCCGTCTCAAGGCCTTGTCTCTTGCGCTTGGCCTGTTCAGATTCCTTTAGCTGCAGCTATGGTTTGACCCTAAGCTTCTCCTTCTCCGCAAGCTTCAGATAACTCGGCCTTACCTTGTGTTATTCGCCTGCTCCTCACCTGCATGAAGATCATTCGTGTAACCCGGCTGAGTTTCTCATTAACTCGGCCAGGTAACCACTTTATACCTATACGTGAGCTTCTTGCCTCCGTTCATCGGCCGACATATACATGATTCGGCCGACCTAGGCCGTAGCTCGGCAATCAGACGGGGACAGTACCTCTGTCTTTCCCCGTCTCTGACCTACCCGAGGTTAACCCCCCGACAGTTACTGATTAGATAGGAATATTATCTCTAGCCAAAGAACCTATTTCTGTAGTGCGTTGCAATAGAAGCGATGCCAACCTCTTAGTCTGAATATTAGACTTAATAGTATAATCGTTCTTGCATTGTTTATCTTTGATTCTTCTTCGTAAGAAGTTCTTTCTCTCTCTTTAACCTAGAGTATTCTCTGGATCTTATGTAAAGAGTGAATTGTAACCTTTAAGCCATGTATTGGACCCGTTGTGTTTCTGTTGTGCCATTCTGAGGGATGTAATACTAGTGAACGGTGTTTCATTGGTGTTATGTCAATGACTATAGTATACTACATCATGCAGTGGTATGCTGGGTCACCGCAAGTGTTTACATTCATGCTATAATACTATTAACCGGAAACATTAATACTTGTGTGATTTGTAAACTAATTAGAGTCCCTAGTAAAGCCTCTTTATAATACTAGCTTGTTGGTTAATAGATGATTATGGTTTCTGGATCATGAATATTGAGATGTTGTTAACAACAAGATCATATCATTAGGAGAATGGTATGATGGACATACTCCTATAGATAAGCGTAGCATAAAGATCAAGTAATTTCAATAGTTTATTTGCTATAAGCTTTTTGATACATAGTAACCTAATTCCTTCGACCATGAGATCATGCTAATCACCGTTACTGGAAGGATGCTTTGATGACATCAAACACCACACAGTAATTGGGTGGCTATAAAAGTGGCATTGAGTGTTCGGAAAGTGTGTGTTGAGGCACATGGATCAAGAGTGGGATTTTTCCATCCATATGACAGATAGATATACTCTGGGGCCTCTCGGTAGAATGTCATCCAATTAGCTTGCAAGCATGTGACTAGCTCACAAGGGATCACATATCACGGGAACGAGAAAAGAGTACTTATCAGTAACAAGGTTGAACTAGGTATGCAGAGATACCGACGATCAGACCTCGGATAAGTAAACTATCGCGAGAAAAAGGGAAATTGGTATCATATGTAAGTGGTTCATTCGATCGCCAAAGTTATCGTAGAAATATGTGGGAGCCATATGAATTTCCAGATTCCTCTATTGGTTATTGATCGGAGAAGTGTCTCGGTCATGTCCACGTAATTCACAAACCGTAGGGAGACACACTTAAGGATTCGATGTTGTTTAGTAGATATGGAATGTAAGTAGGAAGACCTAATGTTGTTCGGAGTCTCGGATGGGATCCGGGATATCACAAGGAGATCTGGAATAGTCCAGAGAATAAAATTCATATAAATAAAGTCCAATTCCGGAGTTTGGAAATGATTCCGATGATTTCATATCATTAGGAGAATGGTGTGATGGACATACTCCTATAGATAAGCGTAGCATAAATATCAAGTCATTTCAATAGTTCGTTTGCTATAAGCTTTCTGATACATAGTAACCTCATTCCTTCAACCATGAGATCATGCTAATAACCATCACCGGATGGATGTTTTGATGACATCAAACACCACTATAAAGGTGGTATTGAGTGTTCGGAAAGTATGTGTTGAGGCACATGGATCAAGAATGGGATTTGTCCATCCATATGACGTATAGATATACTCTGGGCCCTCTCGGTGGAATTTCATCCAATTAGCTTGAAAGCATGTGACTAGCTCACAAGGGATCACATATCACGGTGGCATTGAGTGTTCGGAAAGTATGTGTTGAGGCACATGGATCAAGAATGGGATTTGTCCATCCATATGACGTATAGATATACTCTGGGCCCTCTCGGTGGAATTTCATCCAATTAGCTTCAAAGCATGTGACTGTCCCATGTAACGGAGTCTCCTCCTAGTGTACAAGAAATTAAGTACTGAACAATGGCATACTGCACCTAACAATAGTAGGAAGGGACACGCTTACCATGAGGATGAGATTGTGGTCGATAAGCGAAGTCCATGTAGGGTATCGGCTGCTGATGCTGCCATTGTTCGAAAGTAATCTGGTTCTGATGCAACTGGTCGGTAGTAAACTGCGATTGCTGCCAGGGTCAGAAGTAAACTGTGATTGCTGCCACCCCAAGCCTCCAGCCTGGTTTGGAGGTGGTGCTCTCAGCGGCCTCTGCTGTGAGAGTCGTGGACGAGGCTCGTGGCGGAGTGGTGGAGAAATATGCTCCTGGTGCCATCCTGAGCCTCCAGCATGGTCTGGAGAAGGTGGCTGCTCCATGGATCGACGTGGGGCGCGCTCGTCCACCGAGTGACGCGGTGGGCGCTGCTGCGTGGATCGACGTGGGCCGCGCTCCTCCACCGAGTTACGCGGTGGGAGTTGTGTTTCTCGGTGTTGAACGACGTCTGAGACGCTGGTGCACGTGATGGCCGCGTAGATACGCCGCAGCTTCTCCTCGACCCGCCGGGCAAAGGATCGAGCTCGCCGACGGGCACAAGAGGAACGGTCGAAAGCGATCGTCCGTACTGAGCCACCTCAGTCTGTAGCTCCCATGTCATATCGTCCTGCATTTGTCTCATAGTTAGGTATGCACTACTTAGGCACTCATGTTGATTATGCTCTAAATAAAGTACTTACCGCTGACTGTCTGGACTCCAGTGTTGACTGGCTAGGGTATATCTCATCGTCATGTGCGTGTGGAATGGGACGTAGCCGTGTCATCGACATGTACCTCTGTAAGTATCCGTGGAATAGCTCCATATCAAACGGGCCAGCGTGCCACACTTGTGTTGGTGCATTCTGCCACTCGTTGACGTAAATCCCCACCCGTTGGAGCCATTGAGTGGCGGTCTTGCTACTTTTCCGAGAGTACCTGTCATTAGAATTTGTTAGACCATCATTAAAGAACAACGATGAAGTATAAGACGCATTCCTTATGTACATATATTTACTTACGCGTGCACGACATCTGGAAGGGGAACATCCGGACGCGGGGGATCTACCATCTGGAATAGTCCAGAGAATAAAATTCATATAAAGAAAGTCCAATTCCGGAGTTCGGAAATGATTCCGATGATTTCATATCATTAGGAGAATGGTGTGATGGACATACTCCTATAGATAAGCGTAGCATAAAGATCAAGTCATTTCAATAGTTCGTTTGCTATAAGCTTTCTGATACATAGTAACCTAATTCCTTCAACCATGAGATCATGCTAATAACCATCACCGGATGGATGTTTTGATGACATCAAACACCACACCGTAACTGGGTGGCTATAAAGGTGGCATTGAGTGTTCGGAAAGTATGTGTTGAGGCACATGGATCAAGAATGGGATTTGTTCATCCATATGACGTATAGATATACTCTGGGCCCTCTCGGTGGAATTTCATCCAATTAGCTTGAAAGCATGTGACTAGCTCACAAGGGATCACATATCACGGGAACCAGAAAAGAGTACTTATCGGTAACGAGGTTGAACTAGGTATGCAGAGATACCGACGATCTGACCTCGGATAAGTAAACTATCGCGAGACAAAGGGAAATTGGTATCGTATGTAAGTGGTTCATTCGATCGCAAAGTAATCATAGAAATATGTGGGAGAAATATGAATTTCCATATTCCTCTATTGGTTATTGATTGGAGAAGAGTCTCGGTCATGTCTGCATAATTCACAAACCGTGGGGAGACACACTTAAGGATTCAATGTTGTTTAGTAGATATGGAATGTAAGTAGGGAGACCGAATGTTGTTCGGAGTCTCGAATGGGATACGTGATATCACGAGGAGGCCCGAAATGGTCCGGAGAATAATATTCATATAAGGAAAGTCCAATTCCGGAATTCAGGAATGATTCCGGTGTTTTCACCGGAATGATCTATAAGGGTCTAGAAGGTTCACCGGACCAAAAGGGGAAGGGTACATGAATGTGTCATGAATAAGTGGAATGATTGAATCATTTCCTAGGTCACTTGGTTGGGCATTTGTAATAAAGAAATTGAGCTCCAAATTGAAAGTCAAAAGGCAAGTTTGAAAAGTCAAACTGGGACAATATATCCTGGTGGAGGAAGGAAAGAATCCTGCTTTCCCTCCACCACAAGCCAACAAGGAGAGGGGGTTGGGGAAGGATTCAAACTCCCCTCTCCCAAGCTGTCCTCCCTCTCATAAATAGAGGGGAGGGGGTGTCCCAAGGAGACACACAACCAGCCCCTCCCCACCTAGCCATCGTGCTGCCGCCCAGCGTCGTCGCCGGCTCGCCGTCGTTGCCCTAGCCGCTGCGGGCCACGCCTCCTCCTCTCCGGCCCTCTAAACCCTAGATCGCCGGAAACCCTAAATCCACCATAACCTGCTCCGGCTTAGGCGAAGCCCTGCAGGATCTTCCCTCTACTTCCGACACCACGCTATCGTGTTGCCAGAATCGCGAGGGGAGAACTACTACCTTCGCTGCCTGCTGGAACAAGGGAGAGGAATGTCTTCATCGAGTACCGAACGTGTGACCGACTGCGGAAGCGCCGAAACGCAGCGCCGGAAGGATCGTCTACGCGATCTTGATATTTTCAAGTGTACGACTATATCACCCATGATAATATGCTCTCGTTAACCGCTTTGGAATCTTCGGTGAGTACTCTAATCGACTCGTTGGTACAATCTAGTAGATAGATCTTGGCTTGTTTGTGTTCATGGGGTGGAATTTTTTTGTTTTCCATGCTACGAACCCCTACAACGAATCCTTCGCTATCTCAAAGGAACTCTTGATCATGGTCTCACTATTCACTCAACCACCACTCATTCTCACATTGCCTATTTAGATGTCGATTGGGCAGGATGTCCAGATACTCGTCAGTCTACGTCAGGATAATATGTGTTCTTGGGCGACAATTTGGTGTCTTGGTCGTCTCGCCTCCAGCCTACGGTTTCCAAGGCCAGTCTAGAGGCCGAATATCGTGTTGTTGCAGCTATAGTCGCCGAAACATGTTGGCTTCGCAGTCTTCTTCGGGAGTTTCAGCAACCTATTGACAATGCTACTGTTGTTTGCTGCAATAACGTCAGTGATGTATATCTCTCAGATAACCCGTGCAGCATCGTCGTACGAAGCATATTATGATCCAATTTTTCGCATGTCTAATTTTTGCACTAGAGAGAATTTATATGAATTTAAAATAAGACAATCAGTGTTTTTGATTTAGGCCATACAGGAAAAAATAAAAGAACAAGGATAAAAAAACAACCAGGACATGTATGTAAGTTTTCCAGATATTTTGCACCGTCTAACGCCCAGTTCCTTTTGGCGGCTTCTACGAGAAGCTGCCCTACCCCCAGCTTTCTAGGAAATCCGGTTCAAAGCTTTCAAAGTAGTTAAGGCTAAACTAATTTGAAAGCCTTACAAAATTTTGAAACCGGTTTTCCCAGAAAGCTGAGGGTAGGATGGCTTCTCGAAGAAGCCACCAAAAGAACTAGGCCTAAGGGCATCTCTAGTAGCTCGTTTATATGCGTGTATAAAGCGATTTGGACGACCATGTATGAAAAAAAACCTTCCCAGTGGCTTGTCTAGATGGATATATAAATTTAGGCCTCCTCCCAAACCTGCTACCCATCGTCTATATATGGACGACGGTGCCACGACCATCCAAAGCAACTTCTCGTCTAGGAGCTCACTCCCGCGCCCATCCGGAGCAGTTGGAGACGTAGGACGCGGGCGGCACTTGCGCGAGGTCGCTGTCCCTCTGCTCGCCGGCTCCATGTACTCTCTTTTTCCATATAGATTTGGCGAGAGGAGAGAGAAATTGGACGGAAATGAGAGGGTGCTCGACCATGGTGCCTAGGCGCACGCTAGATCCGTCTGCTGGCAACCATTTTTTTGCCGGATTCGGATGCAAAACAGTGTAGCCGGGCGCGGTCGCGTCTGGTCCTGTTGGCGACAGGTTCGGGCATGGAGGGGGCATGGGGTCGCGCGAGGCATCGGGCCTAGCGGCGGACAAGGAGGAGAATGGGAAGGGGCCTGGCGGCGGTTAGGGAGGAGCAGCAGAAGGGGCATGGTGGAGAGCTGCAGCTACTTCGATGGTGTTAAAGAGAGGAGGATCGTCTAGTACTGAACTTGTTGCTGCGTGTGCATCGATACAGAATATAGAGATAGGGTGATGTACTACTGAATGTTGCTGAACATTGCTTGTATATAGCTACATAATATACAAATATTTGCTTGTATTGATAATCATGGTCTGAGGATAGTTATAAAAAATAATAAAATATTGCTACTGAATATTGCTTCTAAGTTCTGAGGGTAGTTATAAAAAATAATAAAATATTAGAGAGAAGATGTAGACGTCCTATATATACATGTTTCACTGAAAAACTAAGATCGTCTATATTTTCTCTTCTTTTAGACGGCCGTCTATGCAAATATTAAAATGTTCCACTGGAGATGATCCAAGGTCCTATGTTATCCGGTGCTTGGTTTTAAAAAATCAACTTGGTACTTATCCAGGGGAGTTCGACCCGAGCTATTCCCTCACCTGTTCTTATCCGCCCTGCTCGAAAATATCTCACATGTTCTTATCTACTCCACCTGAAAATATCTTCAGTCATGTACGAGGTTTGAACCTATAAATAGCTTGGTTCCCAGCTGCTCAGCGACCCATCCATCGCTCAATGCAATCGAGTTGTTCCTGTAGACTGTCTAGCCGTGAGCTCCTGTTCTACTATAGAGTGCTTAGTTTAGCAGCAAAAGGTTTGCTTGTATTCCCATCGTTGGATTTGCAAGGCCGAGCTAAAAAGGGGGCTGGTTTGCCAATTAGAGGTACGTGACGTCTTTGCCTAAGCTAGTTTTATGAGCTTCATAGTGATCCATGGACCATGGAGTAAATAGGTTAGTAAGTTGGATGGTGTTAGTATTTTTTTTTTGAAAAGGAATGCCCCCGAAGGGTCTGAAAGCATCACATATATTCCAAGTAGTGGAAGTTACAAGTGAATACAAAGGACCTCATAAAATAAGAAATAACACATAAGTCCCTGGTAAATGTAGAAAAGACCTCACTAAAAGAAAACAAATTCCAAGCCGGTCCTTCCTCTTCTCCACCACCGAGCCGGAGGATAGGCACGCCGTCGTCATGCGCGAGGGTGGGGACGAAACCACTTGCTCTCGTGTAGACGAGGTATGCGGCAGCTAACCTCAAAAAGGGCCTCGCAAAGGAGGTTGAAAATAGGCCGAAACCTTTCACTGGCTTTGTGATAGGCCAAGCAACGTTGGCCTTGGATGTCGGACGGCTGAAACCTGCCGCCGAGGTGTTGTTCAAGAAGATTGCTTTCCAACTCCACTGCTGCTTGACGCTGCTACTCACCCAGTTGATTCCTCCATTTTTAGCAACCACTGCAACGACTGAAGGAAGAAAATGAAAAGAGCAGAAGAGACTTGCAGTAGAGGGATCTTTACCGACGCCGACCGAGCTAGCCGACCCGCCAGACTCACCACACCTGCCATGGGTGGGAGAAGGCAGGCAAAGAAGAATAGCCCGGAAAAGATCCAAAATTCCGAACCAATCCGAAGCAGGGACCAGTGCATCGCCATTCCCCCTTCCCTCGCCGCCACGGCCGGACGAGGGAGAAACAGCAACATCAACTAGCAGGACGCGGTGCCTCTCCTCCTTGCCCCCATGGCCGGCCAGGAGCTCCACCACGTCACCACCTTCCTCGATTTGGAGAAGGACAGCGACCAGCTCGGCAACCCACCAGTGCCACGCAACAGCCCCAACCCCGTCTTCCTTCATCCTCTCGCCACCACGGCCGACCAAATGGAAGTAGACAGGTTCAGAGGCAATGCAGAGCAAGAGCAGGGAACGAGCCACACACTTATTTGCACGGCTCCCGCTCATGGCCTCCGCAACAGCAATCTCCCACCGGAGGAGCTCACGAGAGAAGAGCATGGGCGACTCTTTGTTGTCGTGTGGAAACAGCAGAGGGAAGAAGCCCAGAGGACGAGGCAGTTGGAGCAGCCGAACGCCACACACCTCTCCTCCCTCGCCGCCATGGCCGGCCGAGAAGAGGGGCAGCAGCCACCAACCGAAGCTCGCCCCAAGAGGAGTCTTATTGAAGGAATCGCCGGCAGCATCTAATCCCATCACCACCGCGAGGACGGCGACGGAGACACCAACCCGCATCCGTCAGATCTGGCTCCACGATCTCGGCGAAATCCAACCGGGCCCCTCCTTGGCGAAATCCGTCAGATCTGGCACTCAGCCCCAATCTAAACCTAGTATATACAGAAGGAACATCGGGCCCCTCCTCAGCTTTCCTCTACCGGCGGCGCCGGTGAGGTCGGCCTTGGAGCGCCCCAGCTTTCTCACGGGACGAGAGCAGTACTGTAGCAGGGGAGGAGAAACGCGTCAGTTATTTAAAATCAGTTGGCCATTACAATACGAGCATGCTAATACGCTGGTCTTTTAATTAGATCATCTTACTTAATCTTACTCTGTTCTGGACACATACAGCTGCCATCTGGACATGCTACTGAATCACAAGTTCATGATTAACAGTGCTAAATCGGTCCTTTAACTAAATTTATTGTTTGCCCGTCAGTCCTGCGACGGCTTGCTGAATGTCGAGTCACCGGTTCATCGCCGTGTTATACATGAGCATGCCAAAATAAAATAACTCGGAACGCAATAAACAAAGACAAGGAAAAGGAACGAAAGAAACATGAGGGTGACTAGCTAGCTCATACATGCACGACAATAGAACTAGTACATGTACCATGCATGTATTTAGGGAGAAGTTAACTCTGAACGTGCGAGTAATAATATGAGTATATTTACCAAAACTTACAAACATTAGGTAACATGATTAGGTCCAGAGGAGACAGAAGTTTAACCACCGAGGAGACTCAAGGCAAGCTGCGTATATCAGGCTATTTTATTTTATCAATCTTTATTTTGTTTGGATGATTTTAGTGTAGACTCTGTTACCTGATTGATTTTTCCTTGAGTGATTATATTTTCTCTTGAGTGATTAATTTATTTGGTTGTGCTTGTATGCTTTGGATATTTGACATGCCGCTGGTTTCAAAGCTAATTTTTTTTAAATAATACACTTTTTTTATTGATTTTCACAAATAATACGCAAATTTAGCAAATTTCAGTTCTGTCGGTCCGTCGTCCGTCCAACAGACGACAGAGGGCATTCGTCGGTTGAGAAGACGATAGGTGGGGTCGTCCGTTGAGGAGATGACGCCCCTGAGCTTCGACTGTTCGCCAGACGACACATGCTGTCGTCCGTTGAGGAGACGACGCCCCAGTGCTCCCGCCGCTAAATAATCAACAATACTGCCGCTAAATAATCGTCCGCTCCTCGGCAATCCTTCCCGCCGGGATATCCCGCCAATTTTTCCCGCCGGTACTCCCCGCCAGTAATCCCCGTCCTTTGTTCCCGCCACTACTTCCCGCCCTTTTTTTTCCCGCCACGACTTCCCGCCCTTTTTTCCCGCCTATTCGGTTCGGTGCCTCTATAAATCCGGGCAACGGGATGTATCCTTTAACCCAGTTCATTTTTTCCTTCTCTTACTCTCTCATTTCCCTCCTCTCCTCTTGCTCTCGCATTTTCCTCCACTCCTCTCCACTATGACCGACGCGTCTCTCTGGCCTGTAGATATGTCCATCGGGCTTTTCTTCATAGCCAGAACTGTTGTGATAGGCGATACGTATCCCGGGATACGTTGATAACGAACCATGTTGCTCTCGTTATGCTTGGTAAGTCACTTCATCGAAGAGGGTGGAAACTGAAGACCCCAGATCAGGTACGAGCAGAGCTTGTCAGGATCCAGGCAAGGTGGAACAAGCTCACCTTGGTCCTGGGACAAGCTCGCAGTTTGGAGCGGGCGGATGCACCTTGGTCCTGGATAGAAGATAGCGAAGATGAGGATGATATCTTCATGCCGCCACCCGTTGGAAGCAAGGCAAGAGCTGAGTGGGACAAGAGGCAGGAGAAGAAGAAAGAGCAGGCCAAGAAGAGTCAAGCTGACATGACGGAGCAGGTTGTGGCACGTAGGCCCTGGATAGAAGAGAGCGAAGATGAGGATGATATCTTCATGCCGCCACCCGTTGGAAGCAAGGCAAGAGCTGGGTGGGACAAGAGGCAGGAGAAGAAGAAAGAGCAGGCCAAGAAGAGTCAAGCTGACATGACGGAGCAGGTTGTGGCACGTAGGCCCCGGATAGAAGAGAGCGAAGATGAGGATGATATCTTCATGCCGCCACCCGTTGGAAGCAAGACGAGAGCTGAGTGGGACAAGAGACAGGAGAAGAAGAAAGCGCAGGCCAAAAAGAGCAAGTGCGAGGGATCGTCCAAGGGAAAGGGCAAGGCATCATCGAAGGGAAAGGCAAAGGCATCATGCTAGGGATAGATAGGACTCTAATTTATGTACCGCAAGTTATGTTGAACTATGTTGCAAGTTATGTTGAGTAGTTTGTCGAATAAAATCATGAAATAATAGAATGATGTCTCATACATAGATAGGTAAATGACTGATACATAAGTAGATATCACTGGTGTCGACGACGAGGTGGCGGAGGCCTCGGTGTACTCCATCCATATCTGTGGGGTGGCATCACATCTCGACGAGGTGCAGTTGACCCTTCACCTTGATCCTGTGTATCCTGTGTGGGGATAGGTGGTGGAGTACCTGGATGATACTGGCTAAACCAGTCTACCTGCTCGTGATGTGTCCCGATGACGGCCGTCAAGATCTTGTCCCATGTAACGGAGTCTCCTGCTAGTGTACAAGAAATTAAGTACTGAACAATGGCATACTGCACCTAACAATAGTAGGAAGGGACACGCTTACCATGAGGATGAGATTGTGGTCGATAAGCGAAGTCCATGTAGGGTATCGGCTGCTGATGCTACCATTGTTCGAAAGTAATCTGGTTCTGATACAACTGGTCAGTAGTAAACTGCGATTGCTGCCACGGGTCAGAAGTAAACTATGATTGTTGCCACCCCGAGCCTCCAGCCTGGTTTGGAGGTGGTGCTCTCGGCGGCGCCTGCTATGAGAGTCGTGGACGAGGCTCGTGGCGGAGTGGTGGAGAAATATGCTCCTCGTGCCATCCTGAGCCTCCAGCATGGTCTGGAGAAGGTGGCTGCTCCATGGATCGACGTGGGGCGCGCTCGTCCACCGAGTGACGCGGTGGGCGCTGCTGCGTGGATCGACGTGGGTCGCGCTCCTCCACCGAGTGACGCGGTGGGCGTTGTGCTTCTCGGTGTTGAACGACGTCTGAGACTCTGGTGCACGTGATGGCCGCGTAGATACGCCGCAGCTTCTCCTCGACCCGCCGGGCAAAGGACTGAGCCTGCTGACGGGGCACAAGAGGAACGGTCGAAAGCGATCGTCCGTACTGAGCCACCTCAGTCTGTAGCTCCCATGTCATATCGTCCTGCATTTGTCTCATAGTTAGGTATGCACTACTTAGGCACTCATGTTGATTATGCTCTAAATAAAGTACTTACCGCTGACTGTCTGGACTCCAGTGTTGACTGGCTAGGGTATATCTCATCGTCATGTGCGTGTGGAATGGGACGTAGCCGTGTCATCGACATGTACCTCTGTAAGTATCCGTGGAATAGCTCCATATCAAACGGGCCAGCGTGCCACACTTGTGTTGGTGCATTCTGCCACTCGTTGACGTAAATCCCCACCCGTTGGAGCCATTGAGTGGCGGTCTTGCTACTTTTCCGAGAGTACCTGTCATTAGAATTTGTTAGACCATCATTAAAGAACAACGATGAAGTATAAGACGCATTCCTTATGTACATATATTTACTTACGCGTGCACGACATCTGGAAGGGGAACATCCGGACGCGGGGGATCTACCATCTGGCAAAGACCGAACTGCCGCATGACCCTCTGTTGAGACATATCCTCAACTTGGCAATCAAAGATGATCTTCGATGTAGTCAGCCAATACTCTCGATCTCTAGTGCACATAATAGATAACCCGCCGGGATATCGTGCGTGTCGTGTCTGCAGGGTGTACGGCTCCCAAATCACGACATCCTCTTTCGGTGTCGAATCGTCATTGAACGATGGATAGCATCTAACGACTTGCTCTCCCGCGAAACGACACTGCATGGCAAAATAGTTGTTAGTAACTTCCATACTGTAGTACCAGAAGTGCAATTTATTAATACATTACACCCACCTTGCGACGGGTCCAGTGAGTGCCAAATGTAGGAAAGTCAATTTGCTCTTCGTCGAACAGCAGGTCAGAGTGGTAGACAATTGTTTGATGTTCCTGGTTGCCGACTATTTGGTTGACACTTACTTCTGGACGGTCGATAGGGAACCTCTCCCATGACCACAATTGCAACAACAATGGGCATCCTAGCAAGGCAGAACTGTCCTTGGTTAACTTGCAAGCATTGCACATACCTCGGTACGTAGATGCTAAGACAGCTGAACCCCAACTCCACTGGGTGCATTCTTCCTGGCACGTCGCCTCCGCGATCCCTCTAGCAAAATGGATGTATCGCGCACTAATGGTCGACACATGGTTCTCAGTGAACATCACCTTCCCGAGCAGCCACATAATGTATGCCTCCAGGCTGCGTGTAATCTGTGGCGCAGTCATCGGAGTGGCCGGGAACCCAAACCTCTGTATCTGCATTGGCAAATAGAACAATTTTCAGTACATGATACTTCTCCAACAAGATAGAACAAAAAAATGAAACACACCTGATACTGCTCCAACCATCCAAATTTTGGCTCATGATTGTCATGGCCAAAGGCCTGAGCTCCATCATGGATGCCAAAGAATCGTTGGGCCATGTCTTGGGCCCAATTTGCCGGTGGATCCACTGGGCCTATGGGCACGCCAGCCAACGGAAGTCCCAGCAAGTACGAGACGTCCTGAAGGGTAGGAGCCATCTATCCCCATCGAAAATGGAAAGTGTGAGTCTCGGGCCTCCATCGATCCACCAAGCACGTGAGCAAAGAGGAGTCGTACTGGAAGCGACTAGTCTGGAACCCAAGTTGTCGCCCTTCTATCTCCTCCATACGAGTGGCCTCAACCAAACGATCAAAGGGTAAGAGCCCAGCCCACTTCAATCTACATAGGAAGAAAGCAGAACAGTTTAGTCACATTGGCCCATAAATATCCCAACAGCAAGAGAAATACATGTCACATGCCTCTGAAGCCAATCAGGATGTATGCACCAGTTCGAAATGGGAGTGCGAGTCACTAGGTGCTTCAAGGACCCCGGGTTAGCATCCAGTACCATCGACCGGTGCTTTCTATCTATGTCAGCATTCAGCAAAGATCCCGCCATCTGCACATTAGTTCCACACATATTACAAATTTAAGACATAGTTACACACATATTAAAAATTTAAGACATAGTTCCACACATATTACAAATTTAAGACATAGTTCCACACATATTACAAATTTAAGACATAGTTCCACACATATTACAAATTTAAGACATAGTTCCACACATCTAGTTTCTTCCTCTGCCTCTTCTTCCTCGGCTGCCACGTCCACGAGGAGCAGCTCCACCAGTCCCGAAGATGTGGCAACTGGTGTCTATATGACCAAATTGATTACACAGAAAACATTGCCTAGTAGGGCCTCCGGCTTCAGATTCATCCATATCATTACGGATGCGGACACATTGTCGCCTTCCTCTTCCTGTCCGCATCAGTTCAGGATCTGGGATGTAAACCCTTTCACCTGGATTTACTTTATTGAAATTTCCCCATGCCCTATATCCCATCATCTCGCCTGTCCACGTATTGACCACCGCGTCCTTAAGGAAATAAGGAGACACAAACGAGATCGCATCCATACCCATCAGCCCGCATGCAGCTAGTACATGAGAGCAAGGCAGATGCAACAGCTTGGGTTTATTGCACGTGCACTCACACGTTGGCCAGGCTTGCTGCTATCCTCACCTCCCGTGTCTTTACCTCTTCTCCTGCTCCAATCCGTTGGGAAGGAGGCCCTCGAACCTTCTTTCCTGATTACCGATGGCGATGACATGCATGGACCGAGCCTTCTCCATCTTGGCATCCATGTAATGCATGATCTTTGAACAATACCTCGTGTTTGGGTTGTTCATGATATGCATCTGAGCCATCTGGAGTCTGTCTCTGAAATACTTCAGAGTTCCAGTGAAAATACACTCCACAATGGCTGTTAATGGTAGAACCCTACTTCCTCTCAAGACAAAGTTGTAAGTTTCAGCCAGATTTGTAGTCATGACGCCAAACCTAGCACCATGAGTGTCATGCAGCAGAGACCACCTCTCTATAGGCTCGTGTTGTATCCATTCCTGAAATTTTTTAATCCTTCTGCCAGGGCTTCTCCTAGTACCGGGTTGGTCAAATCCTGTCAAGTCACAAAGGGCAATGGGTTCTTCCTCAGGTGGTGTTTCTCCTGTTGTTGCCTGTGCAGCTAACGCCACAAGCATGAGCCACATCACGCCTTGCTCTAGCTGCTCTCCTCTGAGTCACATGTTTTTAGTGAAGTCATCAAGATAGCCACGACACTTGATATACTTCCACTCTTGGTTCTGCTTGCAAAGCTTCTTGAATAGGTTCATAAGAGCCTTGTTCCTGAACTGTGAGAAAAAATTGGCCCCTAGATGCCGCATGCACCAACGACTCTGCATGTCCAGCCATGGAGTTACTTCATCAGGAGTGGGCTGTGTGAGCTTCTTTATCGCGCTTAGTATACCTGGATGCCTATCATGAAGCACACATACATTCGGTGTATCTCTCACAATTGCTATCTTCAGCTGCCTGAAAAACCATACCCAACTCTCGGTGTTCTCGCTCTCCACGAAAGCAAAAGCAAGTGGAACAACTTGATTGTTTCCATCTTGGCCTATGGCAGTCAATATCTGACCCCTATACTTGCCAGTGAGAAATGTACCATCCACACAGATGACTGGTCGACAGTGAGTGAAAGCTTCTATGCATATAGCAAATGAGAAGAACACTCGGTGAAGTACCCTCAAATTAGGTTCATGTGGCAATGTAAAGTGTTGGATGTCCACGTAGGTGCCTGGATTCCTAGCCTGCAGTGTCTGGAGCATCCTAACAACACAGTCATACCCATTTCGAAACGAACCAAACCTTGCCTCCAGTGCCCTTTGCTTAGTCCTCCAAGCCTTCCCGTATGAAATATTGTACCGGAATCTGACAGAAACTTTGTTAATGATAGCTTTCACTCCCATGGCTTTGCCCTCCACTATCTCTGTGTACAACAGTCTAGCCAGGAGGGTTGACGTGAGGTTACGATGGTCCTGAAGGACACTTTCAAGTGTGCATGTGTGCATCACAACATCGGTGACCTTCCAGTTTGTGTCATACCTAGGGACATGGGCATGCACCCTTGCAGGACATCCAGCTTCCTCGCAAACCAATGTCAAATATTGTTGTGATGACACCTTCGTTTTCATGACCCATGGACATTGAGCACTCAACAATTGCTTCCTGCAGATGTCTCTTGCTAGGATATAATGCACCCAGAGAGATATTGTTCGCGTGATAATGCCACGCCGAATCATGCCCATCGTTCACAGTCATTGTTGTTGTGTTGTCATTATTCCATGATGCCGGAATAGGTTGGCCGATCTATTCTTGATCAGACTCGCCAGAATCATCAGTCGTATCACTGTTGCCTTCTGAGTCTTCGGCTTCCATTTGATGTTGCAACAAACCATCATATATCTCGTCCTCATCAGCTTCGCCACTGAATATGTCTTCCCCTAATCCTTCACCACCGTCCTCTGATACATAACCATCACCCCCGGTGTGTGCATAGCTACTGTGACCTGATTCATACCCGCCGCCACCCTCTTGGCCCTGACTACTCTGGCCATGATCATAACTACCTCCAGCATGACCGGTCTGACTACTCTGGCCATGATCATAACTACCTCCAGCATGACCGGTCTGACTTCTATGGCCATGATCATACACAGCCTCTTTCGCCACAGGTAACACTAAGAGACCGGGGTTAACTTCTCTTTTCTAGCAAGCTTTCACAAATTTGACCCATTTCTGTTGCGCTTCTATTGGCCTTAAATAAAAATTAGGGGTTTGCCTTGACTTAGTCCATAAAGCATGCACACCGACAGTATGGGTAGGAGGGAGCCCTAAACGAACACATAACCAATCCTTCAACTGAGTAACGGCAATCGCTTTTAATTCTCAAGCACTTCATCCATAAATCTAAACTCGCTCAAATCAACTCCGTGCTGGTTTATTCTGACGGAACCAGGACCATACAAGAACCTAAACACTACATTACTTGACATGATTTTCGACCTAAAAATACCAAAAAATAGTCAAAAACAGGTACATTGACACATAATACTCTACAAATACCTATGAACATACACACATGACTGCAATAAGCAAGAAATTAGGGTTTACCCTTGAAGCGTGCGAAGTCCTGCCGTGCAGCTGCCTCAGGTCAACGGATCAGCACCTCCACCATGCACCTTCCTCAAGTCCCAGCACCAGCCTCCACCATGGCCATTGCTCAACAAGAACACCACCAGATCCCTCCACCAAAACTCCTTAAATCACTACACCAGGCTATTCCATTAGTAGATCGGGACTCTACTAGCTTGCTAATGTGTTAGAGCAGCGAGTTTGGATAGAAATCTAGGCTACAAATCGGTGCAACGGCTGAAAAAATGAGAGAAATCGAGAGAGGAAGAAGAGCTAGAGAGGAGCTAGCAGACGCGCGAGCTGGAAATGAGAGCAAGCAGACGACGGGCACGGGCGGGCGAGCTAATATAGCTGGGGCGCGTCGTCCGTTCAAGGGACGAAAGGGCGAGTCGTCCGTTCAACAGCCGACGCGGCTGACCCCCTGGCACCCGACAGGCCGGTCGTCTTTTGAAGAAAAGGAGACAGCGCCGTCGTCCGTTGAACCGCCGACACGGCTGATCCCTGGCACCCGACATGTTTGGTCGTCTTTTCAACAAAAGACGACATGTTGGTCGTCTGCGCAGCCGACGAAGGCGCTCTGTCGTCAATTGAACGGACGACGGACCGACAGAACTGAAATTTGCCAAATTTACGTATTATTTGTGAAAATCAATAAAAAAAAGTGTATTATTTAAAAAAAATAGCGGTTTCAAATCTCCAAGGCTGCTCATTTGTATGTTCTGCATAATTTATTGCTCAAGCAAAATAAAATATGAAATCATCTCTCAACAAAATGATTGGTCATAATCATGGAAAGTGTGGTGTATCCAGCCTGAGACCGCCGAATTGGCAAAATTCGGTTCTATCATAGTATTTGCTAAGATCACGGGGTCGATACCTGAAAGGTGTGGGATGGGAAGGCCCACACAAGTAGGGGACTCGGCAGCGTGATTCTCAGAGATCAATACTATCACGAGACGGGACTATGACCATTGATTTTGTTGATACTCTGCAGAGATTCAACTAAAATTTGGGATGTATGCAATATTAACGATAATACTATTATCGGTGGTATTTGGTTTATACTGATGATGATGATGATGATGATGATGATGATGATATTGGTGGTATCTGATTTATGACAACGGGCATTCAGACGGTATGATGGCATATCACACTGTGCTGAGCTGCGCACGTTCAAAAGATTGTAAAATGTGTGTATTTCTTGCTGAGCACGTTTAACATACTTATTCCCTTTATATTTTTCTGGTACGTGCAGATCAAATTTTAGGATCAAGAGGTGATGACAAGAAATCTTTATAATGACATCTAGCGTAGAAGTGGAGATAAACACCAATAAGAGAAGATATCTTTAGAAAAATGATGTACATCATCCGGACGAGGGCATCGTCCTGGTCCTGGTCCACATATCATCCGGACGCGCACAATGGGTGGGCCTCTCGCGTCCAGCGCCGCATCCCAATCCCGCTCCCCGCACTCTCCTCTCTCCCCTCGCTTCCCATCCCCGCATGGTTGTGCCACCGCCGCAAGGATCTCACCTGCTGCCGCCCTCTTCCTCTCTGCAGCGCCCAGTCGCGCGCCCCCGCTGGGGCGCCCCGCCGCCCGCGCTTCCTCCCCTAGCGCCCTTCTCGCGTAGGCCTTGCCTCCGGTCCCTCCTGCAGCCGTCCCGGCCACCGTATGCTCCGGGGAACACCTTGACCTGCCTCGGTCAGCGAGCCCTCGCCGTGGCTTCCTCCTCCCGCGAGCCCGCGCACGCCCTTGCATCGACCTCCCTAGAGCCGCGCCTCGCTAGAGTTCCCAGGACAAAGCTTCCTTCATGTGCACGCTATGCCGCTGTGGCCCCAAGCACCCTGCTACATAGGCACGACGACCTTGTTACAGTGGGTGGCGCCGAAGCTACAGACTAAGGATGGCGGTGCACGTCGGAGCTGCAAACTAAGGCGGATGATGCTACGAAGACTGGCCTCGATTTTGCTACATCGATATATTTTTTTGCTACCTTCGTTTTTTGGTTTTGCTACAATACCGTAATTTTTTTGCTATAAGTTCTCCGGCGAGGTTTCCTGTCTAGTCTACAGCCATGTATCCGGCGAAGTCCGTTTTTTGCTACATTAGAAGAATTTTGTTGCTACAACCGTCTTGTGATTTTGCTATAACAGTGTCAACGTTTTGCTACTAAGTCTCCGGCTAGAGTTACCAGCGAGTTTTTTCCGACGATGTCTCTAGAGAAGTCGGTTGTGCTATATTAGCATAATTTTTTTGCTGCATGGTCTTCGGCGAGTCGTTCTATTTCTGAAATGAATCGTTTTTGCTTTAAAAGCAAAAGCGGAGACATATGTAACAGAAATAGGCAATTTTGCAGCAAAAGCGGGATTGGAGGGCTTTTTGGGGACACGTGGTGCGAGGAGAAGCGGGAGGACGAGGAAATCCCTTCGTTCGGGGGACGCAGAGCATTGTCCATATCTTTATTGTTGTAATAAAATAAATTGTACTTGTAATATTTGATAATGAATAAAGTGGAGACCTTGCTTGGCTTTTGTCGATGATATTTCACTATACTTAGCCTTGTATGCTTATGGTTCCTTCGACTCATAAGCATACGACGATGTCACCCTCCTAGACCGTGGTTCGGGAGTTGATAATATTGAACTTGACATTCACTTCGTTCGTGAAAAGGTGGGTCCAAATATGAATCAAAAGTAGATTTTTTTTAATAGGAGAGGGCCCAGAAGGCCCTAGGAGTTGCATTAATATATCGTCGGTGGGTATATAATACAATCAGGATCCCAAAGATAAAAAAAGTACAAAGCAGTCCTAAACATAAGCAAGGAGGACCCTGAAACTATTGCTAAAAAAACAATCAGGTCCTTTGACCTCTCCACCGCGTGAGAACCTTTGCCGCCGGCCACCTCGACGCTCACAGGGACGAACCACTTGGGTATGAAGATGCGCATGTGAAGAGTTCGCAGCATAGAAAACAAAATTTTTCCTACGATGTGAACTATATACCAAGATCTATTTATACTAGATACAAACAACGGGCGGATGTATATCCGTAGAGAACATACCCTTGAAGACCGACAAAGCTTAACGAGTCCAAACTCGTGGTTGATGTAGACGATCCCTTGCCGATCTCAAGATCGAGAGGAAGTCCTAGCGCCGCAAATCAGCAGCGCATCCGTGCTCGCACACACGTTCGAGGCACCGAGCAACCTCCGCCTCCTCGCTCAAGCGATGCAGCGGAAGCACAACTCTTTCTTGCCGAATAGCCACCGGGAACATGTATCTCGCTAGTCCGAGACCATGGGGGATAAATTATAGAGGGGGAGAGAGATCCTTCACGAGGAGGTGTGAGTGAGAAGTGAGAGGAGGGGCTCCTTTTATAGGAGGAGGGGAACCCCAAGGGGTGGCCGCATGGGGCTGCCCCTTGCCCTCCCTCTTCATGTGGGTGGACACTCCACCACAAAACTCCTCCAAATTCCCTCCACTCAAAAGTCCACTAAAAATCCCATTAAATTTCCACCAAATTTAATGCAATCTCTCATTAAATAAAACTCTTTATTTTATTCAGAATTTTGTCAATTACTTTAATGACAAACATTCACAATAACCCTTGCTAGAATTCTATTTCACATGCATAACCACTTTATGCAATTTCACCCAAAACCTGCTTTAGATTCTAGTGAAATAAATTCGCGCTTGTTTATTCTTTTCGCATGAAACTTTTGCTCTAATTGGATGTCGGTGTCTCTTAAGTGTGTCACCCTACGGTTCGTGAATAATGCGGACATGATCGAGACCCTCTCGGATCAATAATCGAAGCGGATCCGAGACCCATACTGACTCCCACACATTCAACGATGACTTTCTTGTGATCGTCGGAACCTTTTACGCTAGTATCTTAATCCCTTTGTCTCACGATATATTACATGTCCGAGATTCGATCATCGGTATCTCCATACCTAGTTTGATCTCGTCGACATGCACTCTTTTTTCGTTTCTGTGATATAACATTCTAGTGATCAAATCACTTGCTTGCAAGCTAATCAATGTGATATCACCGAGAGGGCCCAGAGTATATCTATCCGTCATCGGGATGAACAAATTCCACTCTCGATCCATGAGCCTCAACATAACACTTTATTAGTTACGAACCCATCTTTATAATCACCGTTACGGTGTGACGCTTTGATGTTATCAAGAAACTCTTCCTGTTAGTGATTGACATGATCTCATGGTCTAAGGATTAGGATCACCGTAAGTTGTTATAGCAATATAAACTCAATGACTTTGATCGTAATGCTATACTTGGATGAATGTTCATCACATCATTACACTAATGTTGTGATCCCGTTATTAACAACATCCAATGTCCATGATCGTGAAACCTTGATCATCTTGTTAATCAACGAGCTAGTTTATGAGAGAGGCTTAACTAGGAACTTTCTGCTTGTTTATTAAACACACATGTATTAACGCTTCCGTATTAATACAATTATAGCATGCAAAATAAACATCTATCATATACTTGGAATACACATAATAAACAATTTATTATTGCCTCTCGGGCATATTCCTTGATCTCCCACTTGCACTAGAGACAATAATCTAGTTACATAGTGATATATCTAACACCCATTGAGTTCGTGTTGATCATGTTTTGCTCTAGGAGAGTTTTAGTCAACGGATCTGCTACATTGAGATCCGTATGTACTTCTAAATCTTTATATCTCCATCCTTGACATGCTCATGGATGGAGTGAAACCGCGCTTAATATGCTTGGAATGCTTGTGAGACCTTGGCTCTTTGGCATTGGCAATGGCACCATTGTTGTCACAATAGATCACCATTGGGTCCAACGTTTGCCACAACTCCTAGTTCGGATATGAACTCCTTCATCCAAATCGCTTCTCGAGCCGCTCAAGGCAAAGAACATATTCGCCTCCGTTGTTGATCCCGCTACCACAGGTTGTTTGGAGCTCCTCCAACTAACCGCTCCGCCATTCATGAGAAATACGTATCCGGATTGAGACTTAGAGTCATCCGGATCGGTGTCAAAGCTAGCATCGACATAACACTTAGCGACGAGCTCTTCTTCACCTCCGTATACAAGAAACATATCCTTAGTTCTTCTTAAGTACTTAAGGATATTCTTGACCGCTATCATGTGTTCTGAACCTGGATCCGATTGGTACCTACTAGTCAAACTAATAGCGTGTGCCACATCCGGTCTTGTACATAGCATGGCGTACATTATAGAGCCTATGGCTGAAGCATAGGGGACTTTGTCCATTATCTCTCTTTCTTCCGTGAAGCGGACTTTGAGTCTTACTCAATGTCTTGCCTTGCAACATAGGTAAGAACCCTTCTTACTTCCGTCCATTTTAAACTTCTTTAAAATCTTATCAAGGTATGTACTTTATGATAGCCCTATTAGGCGCCTAGATCTATCTCTATAGATCTTTATGCCTAATATGTATGACGCTCACCTAGGTCCTTCATTGAAAATTTGTTGTTTAGATAACTTTTAACACTGCTTTAAGTTCTATATCATTCCGATCAATATATGTCATCCACATATAATATCAAATGCCACATTGCTCCCACTCACTTTCTTGTAAATACAAGCTTCTCCATAAGTTTGGACAAATCCAAACTCTTTGATCACCTCATCAAAGCGGAGATTCCAACTTCGTGATGCTTGCTTCAATCCATAGATGGATCGTGAAGCTTGCACACCTTGTTAGCATCCTTAGGATCGACAAAACCCTTTGGTTGTATCATATACAACTCTTCTTCAATATTACCATTGAGAAACGGTTTTGACATCCATCCGCCATATTTCATAATCGAAATATGCAGCAATTGCTAACATAATCCTAATCGACTTTAGCATCGCTACGGAGAGAAAGTCTCATCGTAGTCAACTCCTTGAATTTGTCGAAACCCTTTGCATAAGTCGAGCTTTATAGATGGTCACATTACCATCGACGCTTTTCCTTTGAAAATCCATTTGTTCTCCACGGCCTTTCGGCCGTGAGGTAATTCCACCAAGTTCCAAACTTGATTTTCATACATGGATTCCATCTCGGATTTCATGGCTTCTAACCATTTGTTGGAATCCGGCTCATCATCGCTTCTTCATACGTCGCAGGTCATTATTTTCATCAACCATGAAATTTATGACAGATTTCCAGATAGCTCAGAGGCTGCGCGTCTGTTTGACTGCGAGGTTCGGTAGTACTCTCTTCGGAGTTTCATGATCATTATCATTAGTTCCCTCTTCAACAGTGTGGAGCCAACTCCGAAACAACTTCCAAGCGCTACTCGCCATACTTTGAAGAGAAGGTTCCACAACCTCTTGAGTTCTACCTTCCGACTACTCACACCTTTCATGAGAAACTCTTTCTAGAAAGGATCCATTCTGGCAACAAAACCTTGCCCTCGGATCTGTGATAGAAGGAATACCCAATAGTTTCTTTAGGGTATCCTATGAAGACGCATTTTCCGCTTTGGGTTCGAGTTTATCCGGTTGAAGTTTCTTCACATAAACATCGCAACCCCAAACTTTAAGAAATGATGACTTAGGTTTGTTTCAAACCACAATTCATACGGTGTCTTTTCAACGGATTTAGATGGTGCCCGATTTAAAGTGAATGCAGCAGCTAGTGCATAACCCCAAAATGACAATGGCAAGTCCGCGGAGACATCATAGATCGAACCATATCTAATAAAGTACGATTACGACGCTCGACACACCATTTCGCTGTGGTGTTCCGGTGTGAGTTGTGAAACAATTCCACACTCTTTCATGTGAGTGCTAAACTCAGAACTTAGATACTCACCTCCACGGTCGACCGTAGAAATTTGATCTTTCTATTACGATGATTTTCAACTTCATTCGAAATTCCTTGAACTTTTCAAAGGTTTCAGACTTGTGTTTCATCAAGTAGATATAACCATATCTACTCAAATCATCCGTGAAAGTAACAAAATAACGATATCCACCTCACGACACACTCATTGGACCACATACATCGAATGTATGATTTCCAATAAATCGTCGCCTGCTCCATTGAACCGAAAACGGCGTTCTAGTCATCTTGCCCATAAGGCATGGCTCACATGTATCAAATGATTCATAATCAAGTGATTCCAAAAGTCCATCCGAATGGAGCTTCTTCATGCTTAATGCCAATATGACCTAGACGGCGAAGGCCACATATATGCGGATATATCATCATTAAGTTTAATCCTTTTAGCATCAACATTATGAATATGTGTAACATTATCATCGAGATCTAACGAAATAAACCATTCATCATCGGTGCATGACCATAAAAGATTTCATTCATATAAATGGAACAACCATTGTTCTCGATTTAAATGAATAACCACTTTGCATCAAACATGATCCAGATACAATGTTCATGCTCGCAGCACAGATAACATTTATTTAAGTTTATGACTAATCCCGACGGTAAGTGGAGAGGCGGCGTTCGACGGCGATCACATCAACGTTTGATCCATTGCCGACACGCATCTTGACCTCACCCTTGCTAGCGGTCGCTTGTTCCGAGCCCCGATTCGAGTTACAAATATTAGCAACCGGTATCAAATACCTGTGCTCTGAGCACTAGTCAAGTACACATCAATAACATGTATATCATATATACCTTTGTTTGCCTTGCCGGCCTTCTTGTCCGCCAGATACTTGGGGCGCTTGCGCTTCGATGGCGATCCCCTTGCAATAGTAGCACTTCGATCGACTTAGGTCCAACTCGGGTTTCTTTTCAGCTGCAATGTGCTTGCCCTTACTTCCCTTCCGCTTTTCCTTCTTGTCTTTCTTGAAACCGGTGTTCCTATTGATCATCAACACTTGATGTTCTTTTTGATCTCCACTTGCAGTTTTAAGCATTGATGAAGCTCGGGAGAGACTTCTTCATGCCTTGCATATTATAGTTCATCACGAAGCTCTTATAGCTAGGTGGCGAGACCGCAGAACACGATGGATGCCTAAGTCAATGGGAATCGTTATTCCCAAGGACACAAGCTTATCGGCAGAACCCGACATCTTGAGTACATGCTCACTAACGAGTTGTTCTCTTCCATCATGCAGCTAAAGAACTTTTCTCAAGCATTGTAGCTCTCTACAACAAAGATGTGTGTCGAAAATCATTTTCAACTCACCCATTGTATCAAATGCATTGCCGTCAAACGCTCAAGTTCGCTCTAGCCCATACAATATGCCGAATGAACTAAGTTGTGGTCCTCCGACGAGTCGATAGACATTCTTCTCCTCGTCGGGGCATCAAAAAGGGGGCCTAACGCGCTTCTAGCACATATTGCTTTTGTGCAGAGAGGAGAATCCTCAAATTCATGGCCCATTCAAGAAAGTTGCTACCGCTCGTTGCTAGTTTCTCTTCTCCATGAACGCATTGAAATTAAAAGGTGGTGCCATCTACAACAGAATTTGTAAAGTTTAGACTAAGTGTATGATAGATTGAGTTCAACTAATCTATATTACGAATGAACTCCCACTCAAAAGCGACATCCTCGTGTCCTTTTGGTGATTACATGAACCAAATCCACTACACCAAGTCCGATCATCACGTGAGTCGGTATAGCTTCAAAGGCGAGCATCAAATGGGCATCATATCAACTATATGACTCATGCTTAACCTTTGATGCGTGTTCGAGGCCATGTCTGCATACATGCTAGGCTCGCCAAGTTAGAACCTTAGTATTTGCGTGTAATCGCTTTTACACCCGAAGTATGGTCGAGGATCCAAGAACACCCGATCATCACGTGATGTCTTGGAGCGACGAAAACATAATCGGTGCATACTAAAGGAAGAACACATTTTTATCTTGATATTTAAATGAGGGATCATCTTATTATGCTTAACAAAGCGCTAAACAAGCAATATAAGATGCAATCAAACATCATATGTTTATTAGTGAAATTATATGGTTCCCGCAGATGATCTCTATCATGTGCATCGTGGTATGATCACTATCATACCTATATGTGTAAATCCACAGTCTATGGATTTTACACGCTATGTGTGTTGTAAGAGTATCATCTCATACTTCTACTTACAACACTACCATATCATAGCACTAGCCCAGCAACAATCTAAACTAGACGCCTCTAATTTATCCATTACAAGTTTTACGTGGCTTAGGGCTTTCGAGATAGAACCGTTCTTACCTACGAACATGAACCACAACGAGGATAATCAAATTGTTGACAACTCGCTTGCAAAATAGATATTGACTATAGTAGGAGAGACAGACACCCGCTAGCCACTTATGCAAACTAGTTGCATGTCAAGCGTGGAACAGGTCTCATGTGCGAGGACATGTAAAGTTTGTCCGGGCCGCTTCATCCCACTATGCCACCAATATCCAAAATCACAAGAAAGGAGCAACAACATGATCATCATCGCCCACATACTCATATGTGTACTACCCGTAAAGTATCTACGCAGATCCGCTCGATACTAATCAAGGGTTCGCAGCATAGAAAACAAAAATTTTCATACGATGTGAACTATATACCAAGATCTATTTATACTAGATACAAACAACGGGCGGATGTATATCCGTAGAGAACATACCCTTGAAGACCGACAAAGCTTAACGAGTCCAAACTCGTGGTTGATGTAGACGATCCCTTGCCGATCTCAAGATCGAGAGGAAGTCCTAGCGCCGCAAATCAGCAGCGCATCCGTGCTCGCACACACGTTCGAGGCACCGAGCAACCTCCGCCTCGCCTCCAGCGATGCAGGAAGCACAACTCTTTCTTGCCGAATAGCCACCGGGAACATGTATCTCGCTAGTCCGAGACCATGGGGATAAATTCTAGAGGAGAGAGATCCTTCACGAGGAGGTGTGAGAAGTGAGAGGAGGGCTCCTTTATAGGAGGAGGGAACCCCAAGGGGTGGCTGCATGGGGCTGCCCCTTGCCCTCCCTCTTCATGTGGTGGACACTCCACTCACAAAACTCCTCCAAATTCGCCCACTCAAAAGTCCACTCAAAATCCCATTAAATTTCCACCAAATTTAATGCAATCTCTCATTAAATAAAACTATTTTATTTTATTCAGAATTTTGTCAATTACTTTAATGACAAACATTCACAAATAACCCCTTGCTAGAATTCTATTTCACATGCATAACCACTTTATGCAATTTCACCCAAAACTTTTTGGTATCTAGTGAAATAAATTCGCGCTTTGTTTATTCTTTTCGGCATGAAACTTTTGCTCCAATTGGATGTCGGTGTCTCTTAAGTGTGTCACCCTACGGTTCGTGAATAATGCGGACATGATCGAGACCCTTCTCGATCAATAATCGAAGCGGGATCCGAGACCCATCGACTCCCACATTCAACGATGACTTTCTTGTGATCGCGGAACCTTTACGCTAGTATCTTAATCCCTTTGTCTCACGATATATTACATGTCCGAGATTCGATCATCGGTATCTCCATACCTAGTTTGATCTCGTTATCGACATGCACTCTTTTCGCTCTGTGATATAACATTCTAGTGATCAAATCACTTGCTTGCAAGCTAATCAATGTGATATCACCGAGAGGGCCCAGAGTATATCTATCCGTCATCGGGATGAAAAATTCCACTCTCGATCCATGAGCCTCAACATAACACTTTATTAGTTCGAACCCATCTTTATAATCACCACGTTACGGTGTGACGCTTTGATGTTATCAAGAAACTCTTCCGTGTTAGTGATTGACATGATCTCATGGTCTAAGGATTAGGATCACCGTAAGTTGTTATAGCAATATAAACTCAATGACTTTGATCGTAATGCTATACTTCGGATGAATGTTCATCACATCATTACACTAATGTTGTGATCCCGTTATTAACAACATCCAATGTCCATGATCAGGAAACCTTGATCATCTTGTTAATCAACGAGCTAGTTTATGAGAGAGGCTTAACTAGGAACTTTCTGTTTGTTTATTAAACACACATGTATTAACGTTTCCGTATTAATACAATTATAGCATGCAAAATAAACATCTATCATATACTTGGAATACACATAATAAACAATTTATTATTGCCTCTCAGGGCATATTCCCTTCAGCATGAGCCCGGCGCAAGGTTCCAGGTAAGGCCTCCATGGCTGAGGTTGAAGAAACGCCTTGCCGGCGCCAAATTAGGCCGCCCTTTCGGCCAAGGTTCACGACAACACTCTCCGCCACCATGTGTTGCGCTCGAAGCAGCAGCTCAAACTCCAAACGCCGCCGAAGACGGACTGACGGCATGCTGAAAGAAGAGCTCCCCTCTCCTCCACGGCCGGTCGGAGCTTTGTTTAGTGCACCATCAGACCACCAGCGACAGTGAAGCAAAGCGATGCCTTTATTTCCGGAGACTGTGGTTCTCCCCGCCATCCTGAGCTCCCCTCTCCCCTCGCTACCATGGCCGGATAGAGAGCGGAGCAGCACGGTGAGGAAGACACCTACATAGCATCAGATCCGGTCGCACGAATCTTCAGCCCAGCTCCAAACTATAGGCAAACAGCCTAAGAGTAATGTAGCGATGAGAGATATCGGGAAGAGAATGAAAAGAGAGCTTTCAAAAGTAGTTTAAGGCCCCTAAATTCTGATACCATGGAGAACTATATGGACATGACCGACTCACCCAATAAATTACGCACTTTGTAGCAGGGCAGCGACAGTGAGGTACCCTCTGATCGGCTGAGCGCACCAGGACATCAGTGAAGTGCCATCATATTTGGGTGGTCCTTCCTCGGTTCGGTGTATTTCTTGCCAAATCTGATCTTTTTGCAAAACTAATTTCATGCATGATCTCTTTTCGAAATTAATTCGGAATTCAACCTGTGTGGTCAGTGCTATTTTAAACGGCGTCAAGGATATATAAATCGGCTCCAACACGAAGCAGCTGGGCGGCAGACTTAGGAGGTCCGCGCCAAGTGATATGGTGCCGAACTCACCTCGGTTGAAGTTTCAGAAAAGGATTGGATTCGGTTAAAGTTTACGGATTTGATAAAAAAAATACCGTTTCAGTCGACACGATGACTCAAATGATAGATGGACGCGCACTGCCGCCCACAGCAGCACGGCCAAGCCCCACACGCCCACACTGTTGATATGACTATTGATTGATGTCGCACCTGTTACTCCACCACCATGCGTTAACGCAGTCAGTGGGAACCAAAACCAATCAGATCTAGTAAGTACATCGCGCCGTAATTCGGAGAAATGTGAAAAGAAAATAACCGCGCCGTAATAATAAGAGGTCAAAACAAAAAAAAAACGGAGGCACGTCGTGGCCGGGCTTCGGCTCCAGGTACAGCTAGCGGAGCTGCAAATCGCCGGTCACGTTTTCACATTTTTCACACACACGCGCGCACACACACACTGCCAGTCGCCGTCGCCCCCGCCAGTCGCGGCGGTCCGATATTTTTCCCTTGACGAGCACCGCAGGAGGACGGCCTCTCCCCATCCAAGGTCGAGATCGTTGAACCGGTCGTGGGCTCGTGGTGGTGGGGGCTCCGCCTTTTCCCCGCGGTGGCGCGCTGTCCACTTCGCAGACTGTGGCCTTTTCTACCTGGAGCGGCCTGCAGCGCGCAGACTCACTTGGCCGGTGCGCACAGCGATGGTTGACGACGCCACGCGGAACTTGATTTGCTGGTGCCACGCATTCATTCCCTCGGTCGAGGCTGTAGTATACTAACTTTTTTAAAAAGTTAAACTAACTAAAATTTGACCAAGTTTTTTAATAAAATATTAATATTTATAATACGTGATCCATATCTTTCACATAAAGAAACATGTTTTTATATAATATTTATATAATATAATATTATTGATAGTCTTTTCTAAAAGTTTGATCGAACTTTACATGACTTGATTTTTTAAAAAAATTATATGCCTTAAAACTTGAAACGGATAAAGTATTTACCATGAGAACGGCAGGGGTCCGGTCGACGTCAATGATCGACCTTCTGAACCGGAGCAGGCTGGTCAAAACAGCTCTCTCTCTCTGCCCCCGGCCGGCACACGGCGCTCTCACCTCAACCGATTCCGTTGAGGAGCATAGCCGCCCCTCGCCAGTCGCCACTGTTCGCCACAAGCAGCCACTAAACATGCGGAACACTCGACGGACGCGTGGTTGACTAGCGCAAGACTCCCGTGCCTGACATCTTGCCATAGGTTTTTCCAAATTATGTTGCGTTTTAAGTTTAGTCAAACTTTGACTATAAATATATATAAAAACATCAATAACTAAAATATGTAATAAATATAGTTAGACTCATCATAAAACATATTTTTATATTATATATAATTAATATTATAAATATTATTATTTTATTAAAAATGTTTAGTCAAGTTTTAACATATTTGACTTTGACTAAACCTAAAACGCAGAATAATTTGGAACGGAGAGAGTACCAAGTTGATCCGTCAAACAAAAGAAAAAGGTTTCCCTAATACTTCCTCCGGTCCAGTTTCACATGTGCGTAGTTTAAAAAAAATAACCATTAATTTTAATTAATAAAATATGCAATATATATCTTTAAAAATATATTATTGGAAACTACTTTTAAAGATGAATCCAATGGTATACTTTTTCTGATATATTATGTACTCACTCCATCTCAAGGCTTAAGTCTATATTTTTATTGAAAAGTCAAGCCATGAAAAGTTTGACCAAATTTTTAGAAAAAACTATCAAAAACTATTATATTATATAGATACCATTTGAAAATATGTTTCATGATATATGGAAGGGTATGAATTCGTATTGTAAATATTAATATTTTTCTCTAAAAGGTTGGTTAACCTTTAGATAGTTTGACTTTTTAAAAAAAAAAATAGGCCTGGGACAGAGGTAGTAAAATTTATTGACTAAAATTAATGGTAAAAATTACGTGTGTGGGCCTAATAAACTAAACCGGAGGGAGTAGTAGAATTTGATAGACCTCGGTCAGTTCCTAATTTATTGATTTGCATCGCGGTTTGTGCGTCCTACGTGTTGCAATGATTTTGGATTGTTTTTCATGCTTGCCACGAGAAGGATTATCCTCGCAGTATTTGTCCTGGCTACTACGTCCCTCAACAATGGACATTCGTACTCTCGATTCACCTGCGACGTTGACCACCAGGTTGTTCGATTTCTTTTCGCAGAAATACAGGTGGTGGAACTCTTACCGATGTCGATGGATTACTCTAATGGTTGCACGCGTGCACGTAGCCTTACCATTGCGGCTCAAATTAAAATTATGTGAGAACCCTCGTTGGCATTTATAGGCCTATGGTTTGACATATGTGTCATGTTTATTGGTTTGACATAGTTGTCGACTCTGCTCCACTCGACCCGGTCGTTGATGACCTAGGGTTCATGTTTTATTTCTTTATTAGAGAGGGTTTTCCGTGTTAAAATCTTGTGTACCTGCATGTGTTCTCGTTTTTTTCTTGTCGTGCTTATACCAATGAACATGAGAGAATCTAAACAAAACCGATTTGTATCAAAACACCACTAATCCATTTTTTCTAATTTAAGATCATGATTTGTAAATCTAACAAACATTTAAGAACCAAGAAATCTGAGCCAAAGAGCTTAGATCGGAGAGCGAAGGTGGGCTTCCTAGCATCTCCTTGGGCGTGTTGTTGCTGCTTGAGAAGGACCTCGCGTTGTCATCGCCGCACGCCGCTAGGCCTCCCTACCGACGAAGGACACGGTGGAGGAGCGAAGACATCGTCCGCCTCCATCCCTAGATTCGTGGCCTCTGTGACGGAGTCGTTCTCCTCCTTGCCGTCCTCCGTGAAGGTTACTAGAGTGGGGGCTCGGTGTAGTGTCGTTGGATCCGGCGCTTACTAGGGAGAATAAGTAGGAAGAGGATGGCGGGTTAGGTTTGGGGGCTTGGGACGTGGGACTACAGTGTGGGGACGATACGTGGGGAGGGGGAGGGGTACGGTGGTGTGGTGTGGTGTGTGAGGTGGGCAGCGGGGTGATTTTCAGTTTCTGAAGGGGTGAATCTAGATAGGGAACCCGAATCTTGGTGTCATGTTCGATTGTAACCGGCCAAATACGCTAGGGATTTACACGTCCATTGCGAATGGAGTTGCAACTGAGTTTTTTCAATTGCAAGTATGCCCCAACTAAGATTTTTAGTTTTAAATAGGGTTATAACTAAGATTTTTCTAGTTGCAAGTGGACTTGCAGATAAGATTATATGACATCAGACTGACCAAGAATTAAGCTACTCCCTCCGACCCATATTAGTTGACTCACATTGTCTAGATTTGGATGAATCTAGACACTATTTAGATATAGATACATCCAAATTTTGACAAATCCAAGTCAACTAATATGGCTCGGAGGGAGTAATTTTTTTCACTTGTATGAGAATTAAATACACCAAAAAAAAAAAGCATTGTTGGAGTTGCCATCGACCATCGAGAGAGGTCCCTGCCTCTCTCAATTGGTAGTTGTTGTCGCCAATTAATCTAGAGAATCATGTCTTCCTCTCCGGTGTCTTGTGGAATGATTTGGTGTTAGCTAATGAAGCGGTTGCAATCGCCTAGGATATCTCAGTGATACGGGTAATTTAGGCACAGCGGACGCTACAACATGTCGACGTCGAGAGCGACTTGTAGTTGGAATTGGATTAAACTGTGTGAATTAACTAACACAGCCATAAATCCGTAGAGGGTCTACTACGATCAGCGGTGCTAGTGACGAATATAGCAACACAAGACTGGTCGGTCACCGTCGTCAGCGTAAAAAGGGGAAGAACAGGACAGTAAAACCCATGAATCCTGGGGGAAGCAAAGCAACTCCGTTCGGTTTAGGGCCCATGATTGAAGACATTCAAAAGAAAATGCGAATCTTTTTCCAGAAAATAAACCATCTACATCCTATAAATATAATCATGCATCTTGCGAGTCAGCTGTTTCTCATTGACTGGAAGTGCATACCAGCTGAACCAGATGGATGCTCCTTCACGCTTGCTTGCTACGTCGCCGTCGCTGTGACTGAGCATGTGGAATTGGCTCTGCCCAGCAGTACGAGAGCCACTGGCGCGCACATCGTCGAGCTAGCGAGCGAAAGCAAACAAGGAGGAGAAGGAGCCGAGAAAGAGGAGGGAGGGAGGGAGGGCGCGCGCAGCAGCAGCAGCAGCAGCCGGCCGGCCATCGGGTCGCTGTCCGACAGCCCCGGGACAGCAGCGCCAACCGCGTCCGGCCGGCGCGCCCAAGGACGACCTGCTCATGAGGCAACCACCATGCTCTTCATCATCAGCAAGTACTTATCCAGGGGCAGCAAGAACACGGCAGCAGCAGCCGGCGACGACAGGAAGAGGCGCAAGCAGCGGGACCGCGAGATGCCGCCGGCGTCCAACGGTACTACCGAGGAGGGCGGCGGACACGGGTGCATGGCCGGATGCGTGCCGGTGCGCGCCAAGAGGGCGGCGACGGTCACCACTACTACTACGACTATCACCACGACGTCGGCGAGGACGTCGCGGCACAACTTCGTCAGGTCCGCGGCGTCGGGGCTGTTCCCCGCGGCGCGGGAGTTCACCAACCACGAGTCGCTCCCCGCGCTGCCGGACGCCTACTCCGAGTTCGCCGCCGCGTTCCCGCAGCACGGCGGGCTCGCCGGCCAGGCGGACACCATCAGGGACGCGGAGTACGGGCACCTCGACCGCCACGTGTGCCTCGACTACACCGGGATGAACCTCTTCTCCCACGCGCAGATGAACTCGTCCGTGCCGTCCACGTCGGCTCCCGCGCCGGCGTCGGCGTGGCAGCCGCCCTTCTTCGATATCGCGTACAGGTCCGCGAGCCTGCGGTCGCAATGCGGGGGGGACGGGCCCGCGGCGGCGGCTGGGGGCGTCGGCGCCGCTGTGAGGAGGCGCATCATGGCGTCGCTCAAGATCCCCGAGGACGAGTACACCATGGTGTGCACGGCGAACCGGACCAGCGCCTTCCGGCTCCTGGCGGAGTCCTACTCCTTCGCGCCCGGCGGCGGCGGCGGCGGCAGGAAGAAGCTGCTCGCCGTGTACGACTACGAGAGCGAGGCGGTCGGGGCCATGGCCGAGAGCGCGCGCCGCCGCGGCGCGGAGGTGATGCACGCGAGCTTCGCGTGGCCGAGCATGCGCGTCCACGCCGCCGACCTCCGCAAGAAGCTGCTCCGTGGGCGGCGGCGGCAGAGGGGGCGCGGCCTCTTCGTGTTCCCGCTCGTGTCCCGGATGACGGGCGCGAGGTACCCGTACCTGTGGATGAGCGCGGCGGCGGAGCAGGGGTGGCACGTGGTGCTGGACGCCTGCGCGCTCGGTGCCAAGGACCTCGACACCCTCGGCCTCTCCCTCCTCCGCCCCGACTTCATCGTCTGCAACTTCTTCAAGGTCTTCGGCGAGAACCCTTCGGGCTTCGCGGGCCTCTTCGTGAAGAAGGCCAGCCTCGGCGCGCTCGAGCGCTCCGCCGTCGCGCGCAGCATCGGCATCGTGGACATCGTCCCGGCGCGGCGGTGGTCGCTCCGGGACGACTACTCCACCGACCTCGACAACTCGCTCACCTTCCCCAGGCTCGCCGACCTGCCGCCGCAAACAGCGGACGACCTAGACACCAGCTGCTCCTTCTCCGGCCCTCTCAGCGCGTCCGCCACCGGTCGCCGGACCGACGCGGCGGAGAACGGCGACACGCCCGAGATTTGCGAGGTGGACAGCACAGCATCCGCAAACGAAGAAGATAACGGCATTCCGCTGCCGCCGGCAGCAGCAGCAACAGAAGCAGAGGAGGAGGAGGAGAACGTGCTGGAGGTGGAGTGCAGGGGGCTGGACCACGCGGACGCGCTGGGGCTGATCGCCATCGGCAACCGGCTGCGGTGCATCAGCAACTGGCTGGTGGTGGCGATGCAGAGGCTGCGGCACCCGCACCCGGAGCACGGCGGCGGGCAGCAGCTGGTGCGGCTGTACGGGCCGCGCGTCAAGTTCGAGCGGGGGCCCTCGCTGGCGTTCAACGTGTACGACTGGAAGGGGGAGAAGGTGGCGCCGGCGCTGGTGCAGAAGCTCGCCGACCGGCACTGCATCTCCCTCGCCTGCGGGTTCCTGCACAACATCTGGTTCGCCGACAAGTACGAGGCGGACAGGAGCGCCTTCCTGGAGCAGAGAAGCGCCGGCGCCGGCGCCGGCGAGGTGGGGATCCACGTGGTGAGCGCGTCGCTTGGGTTCTTGAGCAACTTCGAGGACGCCTACAGGCTGTGGGCGTTCGTGGCCAAGTTCTTGGACGCCGACTTCGTGGAGAAGGAGAGGTGGAGGTACACGGCGCTCAACCAGAAAACCGTCGAGGTGTAGGTCGCCGGCCCGCTTCAGCTTTGCCGCAATTGGTATAGTTCAGTTTACATTGTGAGTGTTCTGTGTTCACCATGCCCCTCCCATTCTTTGTCAGAGAAGTAGCTAGATGCTTCTGTGTAGTAAACTGTAAATGTAGACTCTGCTTCCTTGAAAAATAATCTGCAGATGTTGTCATTCTCTACTGTTTGGTAATAGTACAAAATTGGCAAGAATTGGTCAAGGGAAAGGAGAGATGAAAGGCTCGGACCATTTGATACAAATGCGCAGTAACAATACACCTGCCACAGTTCATGGATAATACCACAGAATAATACTCAAAGGTAGCCGGCTTAGAGGGGAAAAGTTGTGCTTGTACTACACAAAGGTTTCATTCATTCAACTCAAAACAAAAACTAAACTGATTGTGCGGGGAAGAACTTCATCATAGAATAATGACTTATTAGAAACTTAGCTATATCGGAGTTCTAGAGGTAAATACAACAAATTGCACTGATCACGGCTAATAAATGAAAGGGTAAACTAACAGTATCTGGGGAACGCCACTAGTGACCATTTGCAATGCCGTTGCTGCACTTGTTACCGTCAGCAGTGTCATCGGCTGTTTTTTCTTCGTAGAACCTCCTGTACATTGAATCAACTTTTGTAAGGTAGAATGTTCCTGGTGGCAGCAAGCTTGTGTCTTTGTTTGTTTCGAAATCCTTTGCTCCGTATCGGTGCTCCATCAGCTTCAGTGTCTCAATGAACTTCTGAGGTGAGGTCTGATAGAACATGTAAAAGAACACATCAGCCTTCTCTAGAGATTGAAGTGGAAGAGGGCATTTATAGAACAAATGGATGTTGCCATTCAGATCCTAGATCGAGTTCTTCACGGTAGCAAGCGCCAAGCAATGCCTAATGTCATGCAAATTACAGTTGAATAACTATGTACAGCAACGGATAAATTAAAGGTATGTAACTATCCTCAAGAAACGCTATTTTCAATATAAAAATCCCACAAGGTTTAATCTCCAAAACACCTTGACATTTAAGCGGTTCATGGAAGCAATCAGCTGGAAATTAGATTTATGCCATTGGGAAACTTTCTGATATGACTCTCTAAGACATTGACATGAAAATTTTGTGATTCTAATCTAGTTTGATGCATGGTTGCACGACATATGAAATTTTTCATTAATCGTTATGCCTACAGCAACAGACTGGCTGAGGGGTTGTAGGAATGAAGGACTATACCTCATGTCTTGACTCAAGCTTTGCCGTCACATCAAGCACTGAAGCAATTTTTGCTAAGCTAAAGGGATGCTGACCCTCATTTAGTCTAAACGAAAACATAGTGGATGTCAAGCCACTGCCATAAGAGAACATGAGAATTCGTTGACCGCTCTGCAAAACAGATGAAAGTTAGCTCAGAGGAACAAGAGATACAAAGGAATAGGGTAGAGGCATAAAACCAAAACCTCACCAGACCAACGTGCTTGTTGTAGATTACAGATGCCAATGCAGCATAAAGAGAGGCGGTATACATGTTACCGATTTGTTTTGGAAGCAAAGTTGATGGTTGAACTTTGATGTCATACAAATGCTTGGCAAGTTGTTGAGAGCCCTGAAATTTTAGTAGAGCTGACTTAATGCTTACATCAGTCAAAAACTGTAGGAACTATTATTGTCCATCTAATGAGAAAGAACCTTTTCCAAGTCACGATTTTGGTAGCTTTCTTCACTAGTCAAGTTTACAAAAGGCTGAAGCTTCTCTTTAGCATCATTATCAACCGAACTGTTGTAATAGAAAAGAACAAAATGAGTACATGAGAAAGAGGGGCTCTCCAACTTCATAACATTTATTGGTCGGCAGATTATAAGGTTACGTTTTATACTCCCTCCGTCTCAAAATAGATGTCTTAGGTTTTTCAAAATTTGGATGAATCTATATGCTAAATAGTGTCTAGATTCATCCAAATTTTGACAAATTTGAGACATCTATTTTGAGACGGAGGGAGTATAAGAAAAAGAACAATAAAGAGAAAAATCACATACCTGCAATTGCGCATGAAATCATTGAAGTAAAGTCGACCAAAACTCTTCTGTACAAGCTGCAAGAATAAAAAAAGGCAAGAGTTTATATTCTCCAGAAGTTAACATAACAAAACGGGCAGACTCACTGGACTTCAGAATCTTATTTATATCCGCGGAGACGTGCAATGATCATACCTTATTATATGGAGAATGAAACACACAATAATCTGCGTCAGAAATTGAGAATTGTTCTCCCACAAGCTTTTCATACCTGATTATATGGTCATGGTTTATTGCTTGAGAAGAACAAGATGCCAGTGCTATAGTTCAGCAGATAAATATGGAAGTAAGCTTACTTGGCACAATACTGTTTATAGCATGAATCCAGAGCCATCAGATAGCATGTTTGCGACAGTTTTCCATCAACAACCTACAATTATCAAGGAAGAAAAGTGTACAGAGGATATGATACTCTGGCTGAGAAAAAAACTTGGCATTTAATTGAAGAGTGTTAATTAACATGCCTAACAAAAGCAATAAGCGTAATAATGCAAGTTATAAAATCCTAACCGGGTATTCACTTGCAAGATCAGGCTTGTAGAAATCGTAAACATGAGCCATGTGAGAAGCTCTATATTTACTTTCAAAGGAAATAGGTGCATTTGGACCAACAAGCATTGCAATAGCAGCAGCTCCCCCAGTAGGCCGAGCTGGTCCGTCTGCATAAACCTGAACATAATATTCGCATAAGTCAGGCCGGTAAATGAGTTTGGCACAGTGAAAAAAAAGAGAAAACTGAATTAACTAAGTGGGAAAACTAGAAAGTGGTGGTGGGAAACAAACCGCGCTATCTGTGCAGACTACAAGACCATAACGCCCATCCCAGCATTTACTTTCCACCCAATTCACACAATTCAACAGGGCAGCTGTTCCACCATAGCAAGCGTTACTCGAGTCAACTCCTTCAATGTCAGTATTACCACTTTCCTGTGTGTGTGACAAATTTGACAATAACGAGGCATTGGATGAGTCTGAAACAGAGCTACCAAAACAACTAAAAGTTGATTCGGAGATAAGGTAAAACACAGTGATTTCGTTTTTTAAATATTAAACATCTGGGTTAGGTGGGATGCTCTTTTTGCGCTTCACCAAGTCAGTTGAACAAACCTCAAAAATTTGCATCAGCCACGTTTTGATGGATTTGCTTTTGTCTATCACTGTCTCGCTACCAACCTCCAGGCGTCCAATTAGCTTCGGATCAATATTGTACTTTTCCAGCAGGGATTTGACAACTGTCAAGCTGCAACAACGTTTGTTCTTGAGCATATACACATACAATAGAGCATTGCATGAAAAATATACGCACCAGAGATAATTTCTTTGTAAATTCTTTTTATTTTATTTTTTTGAGGAAAATTTCTTCGTAAATTCTACTCAACATGAAGTTCAATCCCAATAAAAGAAGGTAACTGATAATAAGTCAGTAATTGTTCCAGTGGTGGCAATAGAAATACCTCATGGAGATGACATCCTCCACCTCGCTGCAAAACGCCATGCAATCTTGCCCAAGACCAATTGTGTACTTCCCCTTGCTAACTCCGTCATGAGCCTCCAGCGCTTCCTGCAGCCATTAGTTAGCAGCATCAGTATTAAACTTTGAGTCCAGCAGCATTCAACCAATACAGCAAACTATCCATGTATCCATGACGCCTAACCCCTCCAATGCCACATCAAATTACAGTACCAGGCATATGCAACATCTGACAGCAGGTACATCAGAGTGAGACAAATTCAACTATTCCTCCAGTAAAACATACACTTGAACGCCCGTGATCCACAAATTCGCACAGAGAGAGCGCCTCCGAATCGAGGTTTCAATTTCCGGCGACAATCCCATGATGTCGATCTCAAGTCTCAACTACTCCGTAAACCCGAAACCCCATCCGTCTGGCTAAAACCCCCGCGGCGGTTCCCCGGAAACTAACCCAAAATACCAAATCGTCCGTGATCTGTACGCGGGGATGCTCGGGGCCTCAGATCAGCCTCGTTCGCGACACGCAGCGTCGAACGACAGCGATAAATCGAGCCGGGGGGCGGCGACAGGAACAGCAGCTCACCTGCTGAACGCAGGTGGGAGGGAAGTACATGTCCATGGCGAGGATCCCGACATCCTTGCACTCCATCTCGAGATCCCTCCTCCTGCTCCGAGAGCTCGATTCGCTTCCGCGGCTACGGAAGTGGCTGGCTCGCAGGGGGAGGAGGGAGAGAGAGAGAGGCGTGTGTAACGTGAGAGAGTCCGGGTGACTTTGGCAGCGCCGTGGACGCGGAGCACGTCGGATAATATACGAGCTCTGCTGTCTTCGCCCCCTCCCTCGTGGAGGTGGAACCGGTCCGTGCGATTTGTGGGCTCAGGGCTGCGGCAGCCTCCCTGCCACGCTGTTCAGCCGGCATGGGCCCACATGGAAGTGAGAAAGCAAATCATGCCTCTCCTTTTTTTTACAGAAGAGAAGCAAATCATGTCTTATTGGCAAGCCCTGTTGTGGTGAGACATGTCCACCCGCATCAGATCTTGGATTGAGTGCGGGCTTGTCGCACCTCTACACACGTGTAATTTAGTGATAAATCATATTCTTTTTGTCTAAAAATAACTGATTTAAGTTTGTCTAAATTTAAATATATCTAGGCGCATTTTTAATGTATGGATACATTGAATATAAACAAATCCAAGTCAGTTATTTCTAGACGAAAATAATATAATATATTAAGTGGTTCATGAGGTATAAGACAAATGGTAGATCTTTCTAAGTGATTTATCCTCTACATTTAGCATATGTTTAATTGGGATACGCAGGCTATGTGTGCATGGAGTTGTTATGATGTGTGTAAATGTGTATCCTTTTGCAATTAAGAAAGACACCAGAAGTGCCCTTGGCCAAAATAACACTCTTTAAAGAATAAGATAAGATATGCAATCACAATTATGGAACTAGCTAGCTTTATTTTAACTTTAATTTAAGTTTGTGAGAACCCTCACCACCGTACGACTAAGAAAATATGGAGTCATATTGCACGATCTATGGCATCCTGTCATGACAAACAACTTTATTGCCTGGTAATCTTAACACTGTCATCTTTCTCATGTAATACCAACCATTATCATATGCAAAATTCCATGTATCTTGTTTAGCGATGTGGTTTAGTAGACACATGTTAGAATGATCATGTCAACTCATGGTGCAACAATCGGTTTACATTTGTACATATGAACATCTTGATCGGTGTTAGCGTGTTGGTTATAACTTACCAAACATTTTGAGTAGTCATGTCCATCATTACTCAACCTTTGGTTATTAAATGGAAAATAGATTTAAGTTTGAAAACATATGGTTGTCTGTAAAAAGGTCTTCGAGGTATATATAATTACATTATGTTGATTTGACTAATAAGCCTTTCCAAGATAGACCTGTTAAACTTTGCATCTTATTTGAAATAGATGGTGTAAGAAGAAGAAGATGATGCTGATCATGATCATGATCATGATGAAACATTTACAACACCAACATGATGTTATCCATGTCGATATTAAGTCCATCTAAATGCAACTACTTCACGTGTAGGATCATGTCAAAGTGGCAAACCTAGCTGATCAATATGAGCAACCATGAATAATCATATGAAGTTTTATAGATAAAGAGCAAAGAAGAACTGGTGTGGTGACCCAGCATACCACTGCATGATGTAGTACACTATAGTCGTTGATATAACACCAATGAAACAACGTTCACTAGTATTACATCCCTCAGAGTGGTACAACAGAAACACAGCAGGTCCAAGACATGACTATAGGTTACAACTCAACTCTTTACACAAGATTCAGAGAACACTCTAGGTTAAAGAGAGAGAAAGAAACTTCTTACAAAGAAGATCAGAGATAAACAACTCAAAAACTATCATACTAATAAGACTAGTATTTTAACTAATGGTCTGGTATTGCTACTATTGCAATACTCTACAGAAGTAGGTTCTATGGCTATAAATTCTATTCTTATCTATTCCGCAACTTCGTCTTCACTTGAGTGGATATATATGTTGACTTCCTTGACTTCATTGAAGAGCTTTAGATTTTGATGATGATTCTTGGAGCATAACTTGATATAGACATCGTCTGTACTGGCTTTAGAACCTAGCAAGGGTTAAGAAGATACGTTGAGTACGAGCGTACTCAACAAGCTCACTAGAAAAGGAGTGTTTGATGCACTATATCTACGGCCACAGACCATAGGTCGTAGGCAATGCAGGTTTTCGTAAACATTTCTTTAAAGGTTGCTTTTATTCTAAAAAACTATGTCCGTCAGCCTTCACGGGTTTACCAGAACTTTCATGGAGTTCCCTTCCCGCCGCGTTCGCATCTCCTTTCCGGAACAGGGAGTAATAAGTTACAGTTCTTACACTCTGTAGAGGTGCGTTACTTTACCCATGAGAGATCTTAGCTTTGTTGCACATCCGAATTGTAGGTTCGTTCACACTTTCTTGGTGTGAGGCCCAGACTAAGATCCAAGCCAATCACTGCCTTCTCCGCGACCCCCCATGTCTCCTTGGTGTACGCCAGCCCACCTATTGAATTACGTCAATTGGCAGTACATACCGTTCAGATGCCGAAACTATCGTGGGACGTTGAGGGCTCCCACCCATATGCTGCATATCCTCTACGAATTACCATATAATATGCACGCTACAAGTGATAACATCCACGACCCGCACATCCATCTCCATGCGAGAGGGAAAAGATACAGCTGACTTCTCCGTCCCATTCCAAATCTCATGGTCAACGCGTAATATACGGCGCAATAATCACTCGCGACATTGGTTGTTAAGTCCTAGATAATATGTCCCTTTACCACCGGAACTCTTATAGTAGGTTATTACCTCATGGTAAATAACCTATAATCACATTATTATGAAAATAGTGTTTTCTAACCTTTTTCAAATGCAGGTGATGACAACACTAGATTTGTAAAATACTTTACAGAAAATAATCAAAGAACATGAGCAAGTGTAAACTTGCCTTTTGTTATTGCAATATTATGCACTCACGGTCTTCAAGACAATATAAATGATCCAATATCTGAAATCAGCATCATTGGTCAGGTAAGGACTAATGTTTAAAGAAGCAAGATGCTTTTTTATGCATAAGCAATGTAATGCAAGTTCATAAACGTGAATCCCGAGGATAACGTTGTTTTAGGGTTTGGATACTGGAAAGGGTTTTTCTTGGAATGTGTTGCCCTTTTAGATTAAGTTTCATACATGTGCTTCTTATTAAGGCTTGTGAGTGTGTGTGAAATAACATGTATCTGTATAACAATAAAATACACAATATGGGATGCTACTCAAGGTTCCTTACATCTTAATTGTTTATCTTCAAGTTTTACTTTACAAGTAATGTCACTTATAAAGAATTTAAGTGTTATTGATCCTAAATATGTAAGTAGAATATAAAGTAAGGTGTTTTACTATTAATTGTCATATGTTGTTTGAAGTGATAAAGCGAATAACTTTTGAAGAAAATCTTACTCAACTAAGTAGAAGCATTTAAGCTTTTAGTTAACCTTATGAGGTGTTCTTTCGAGTTATAGTCTTTAAGTAAGAAAGAATTGCCTTTATTTGAATAATGATATTAGTAGTATTTGAGACTTATCTATCTTGATTTTTAGCCTGGTTAGTTTGGTATGAAGATGCTTTATAACTTAATTATAACAGACCAAGGTTAACTATAAAACACATAACAAGGTTTTAGCATTATATTTAAAGTCTTGTAGACTAAAGTTAACTTTAAAGACATAGATAAACTTTAGGTGTAATGCTTGTTATACTTATATCTTGTTCACTTTATAATGTTTCTTTAAAGTTACTGAAGACTGGTATTATTTTTAGTTGGTAGTGGTTTGTTTACATTATAATTGTATAAAGGGATATATCTCCTTATAAGGGTGTGGTTAAGGTTTATGAATAAGTAAACAATATTATTCACTTCCTATGAACTCACTATGGTCAGTGGCGGAGCCACCATGTAAGGATTGGGTTCAAGTGAATCCAATGAATTTGTGCTAATCTTCACTAAATTGCTACACAATACTATTTGTTACTTAGTTAGATCACAAAGTTTAGTAGAGATGAACCCATTGATTTATTTTGTTGGCTTCGCCCATGACTATGGTGTTTTGATTTGTTTATAAACTTGTGATTAAAGTAAAGGAATAGGTTTTATCTCTTTACAAATTATTCTTGGAGATTTTATATCAAATAAGAATTCTTTTATAAAATAACTAATACTTATGGTTGAAGGATCATTCAATAAAATTGCATTTAAATGGTGTTAAATCATTTTGACTTAATAATGTTAGTATTTAAGATTAATACTATTTATTACATTTATTTAGTTAATTTAAGAAATAATAACAAATTTTATTTGTCATTTTCTGAATTATTAACTAAAGAAATAGGTTTAAATTCAAGTTATGAAAGTGTTTAACTTTTTTATTTAACTCAAAAGTGGAATATCACATTTTAACATGTAGGTATTATTTTTGTGATTATTTTGGTATATTCCATTTATTTTTGTGATTTATAAATAATAAGATATGATTTTAATAAGGTTTATTACTTTATAAATACTTAATAATTAACAAATATTTAATTAAGTGAAATAATAATGTATAATTATAATTTTAAAGTATAATTCTTATTTTTCTAAGATTTTTAGTATTTTATTTATATTTTTAACATCTATCATTATTAAAATATGAATTATCAAAGTTTTATTACTTATAATTTTTTTATTAAATAATCATTATAATAATATCTTATAATAGTTTTAAGTTGTAGATTTTATTTTTCTAAACATTTTCATATATTATATGTATTTTTCTGATTTATAAAACAAAAGATATCAAATTTACAAGATTTAATCATTTTATTTCATTTCTGAAATATTGATATTTGGATTTATATTGTTTTAATTATTTCTTAAACAGACACTAAACTTTTCACACCTGAGCTAAACCTACCCACGGTCTTTGACTACTGGGCCCAAGGCCACGTCATATGCCACATCAACAAAGACCACTCAAAAGCTGACCCGTTCAAGGGTGACATCACCATGTCGTCGCGATGACATCACCTCGCCGGAATCCCCATAGTCAAGCACGGACACGGCGAACTGGCGCGCGCGAGGCTGCCTAGCTACGCGCATAGGATGCAGGAGCATGCACTGAACGATAAATGGGCGGCGCCACTGGTTGTTGGCTATCGGAGAAGCTACGACGGCGAGTTCGTGCGGCGGCTACGGGCAGCGCACGTCGGGGGTACCATTCCGGAAGCAATCGAGGAAAGTAAGGGCACTGGGAGGCTCAGTGGCTTACCAGGAAGCTTGTGGAGGCTATGGCGAGGGAAGGCGAGCTCGGACAACGTCGCCATGATCGACGGCGAGCGGCGGTCAGAGGACGGGGATGCATGCGAGTACGGTCTCCTGGCTCGATTCCTTCCGCACATAGACGAAATCCACCATGGCGGAGCTTGCTGCACCTTCAGTTGGTCTTGGGGAGGTCTTAGACGGTGATGACGAACAACTTCGGCGAGCTAGGGTTCAGTCAAAGAGGAAAAATGAGGAAAGAGGGGAGGATAAGGTTTGCTAGTGTTACAAGGTTCCTCTTATAGGCAAATATAAGCAGTGTCTCGAATCTTGGCGGAGCGGGCATCGTGACGACGGCGGACGGCGGAGCTCGAGACAGCGAGCTGCTTGCTCGGCGTTGCATTCTGGAGAGAGGAGAAAGAAAGGAGAAAGAAGTAGCGAATCGGTATGGGCCGAGGAGTTGGGCCAGTTGGGCTGTGATCGGCTGCTTGCGGCGACGAGTAAGCCAAAGAGGAGATGGGCCATGGGCCAAATTCTGGTTCCTCTATTTTTTTCTTTTCTGCTTTGATTTTCTATTTTCTGTTTCATTTTTAGATTTGAATTTTGCACAATTGGTTAAAGGTTTATTTATAGAAATTACTTTCTAAGTGTTTGCAGCAGTAATGTGGTGTATTTAGAATCATATAATGATCTTTTATTATATAATGTTATAATTTTTATTTTCTTTTAATAGATCCTTTTTCTCGTATTATTTGTGAGGGCCTTTAATATGAATTTAATTGGGCATAAATTCATAAACTTATTATAGAATGTATTACTACTAACTAATGAGAAACAATTGATGAAGATAGTTCCATAAGCACCTATGATAATGATGGTTGAAAATGACAAAGATGTGCTCAGGTGATTTGATATAGTAATTATTTTTATGAAGCTTTGTGTAAATAGGATGATAGATCAATCAGATGAAATGGATAATAAGTTTGGTTATAGAATTAGGTTTTAGTGTTTACCAAGAATTTCTATATTCCATAATTCACAATCCTGGACTTCTAACTAAGGAATTCCTTTCCTAGATATACTACTTCTTCCTATCCATCATCATGTGTTAACATGATGAGCTTTACCTCACAAGAATATTCTTATCCACCTTTTATCCTTCTAACACCTCTTGCAATTCCAATGAGCTTGATCCTAAAGCATTTCCTAATCTTTTCATATATATACTTGGGTATATCAACTACTCTGCTGTTGATAATCTCCAATCCAACAAGTGGTTACTTACAACTCCAATCATACTCTTCCTTAATCATCCATCACTAATACTACCCCAGTAGATGTATACATCAAATCCTACTTCACCTCAAGTGCTAGTATTTCCAAAGAGGAAAATACTACTTCTTTAATTCAATGTTGCTCTAACATCAACTTAATCATATTGTTGTCTCTACTTAAATCAAGTATCTAACATTCCAACCTCACATTATACTAATGTGACTTGTAATGACTAATCTAGAATAATAACTCTATACTATGGTTCAATCATGTTTTATCCACCAGTGTCACTTATACTTGGTATAAGCATTCAATATTGGTGAGTAAGGCATGATAATTATAATCCTTTGATCCTTTTTGGTTCAGGTTTCCAGTTGGCTAAACAAGGCTTCATCAATACAATATTACAGTTGTATTATAATTATCTTATGTTTAGCTCTATTGGATTAATAGATATAATTCATTGACTATACCTACTTGATCCAATAGGACTACTCCTGGTAACCTATCTTCAGACTTCATCCTTGTAAACTTCTTTGTTGCCATATTGATTTTTTATTTCCTCCAATCACTCCCATCCTATAGATGACATCTAAAACTAGCTTCACTCTTTACCTCTTCTTACTTCTTTCTTTATAAGCCTTAAGTGAATGCTATAATAAGGAAAAGAGTTGATAGGTCAAGAATTGATAGGTTTAAGAATTGGTGAATCAATAGTTGATTACTCAATATTGATGAACAACAAATATAAGGATAGGATTCAATAGAGATGATAAGGATTGATATGGAAAGAAAGATATATGGTGAATGATCTTGACTTTGGTTTCTTTCCTACTCAATCTCACTAGAGAGTTAAAGTTAGGTATTTCCATGATACTCATGGTATAATTAGATGAGATTAAGATATAGTTGTTACATTCTTATTATTTGTGTTATATTTATAATTTGGTATTCATGAGTGATTATAATGAATACTATGATATGATCACCTAAGGATCAAATATAAATCATTAAGTAATGTATTAGGTTTGAAAATTATTACATTTGATCTACCCTTAGATCAAATCATGCTTACCCAAAATAAGGTTTTAGCAAAGGTCCTATTGAAACTTATCGCAGTCAACTTGATGATCTACTTCAATTCCATCAGGTTAAGAGAAGCTTCTATCACTTTGACAAGTTTTTATTTAAAAGCGCAAAAATTATTCAGATTTTCTATGCATGAATGCAATGCACACATATGTGTTCAGCTTATTTCTAAGCTCTAATGCTGGGATGTTACAACTGGGCTCAACATTTTGACCACGGTTCTACCTATTTCCATAGTGTTGTCGCTGAAAGAAGAAGGATCATGTCTATGCGATTAAATTTTGTGGTATCAACTTGGTTCATAATCCTGATGATATAGCTAGCTGTTTCATTGAATATTTCTCAAATATATTTACTTCGGTTGATCCTAATTTGGTTAATGAACCTCTGTGATGTTATGCACTAGCAAATTTATCACTTCTCTTAATCATTACAAATTAATGATGAGGTTTTGTGGGTCCTAAAAGTACTGAAAATAAGTGCTTCCCTAAACCTGGTGGATTATACAGGATTATACATGTCCTTCAATTTGGTGGCCAGGAAATAATGTTACAAGTATTTTGCAAAAGAGTTATAGTGAAGGTTTTGTGCAGGACCATAGGATTACCAATGATATTGCTATAACACATAAATACTAGATTATTCTAAATTATCCTCTTAGAAACATGAAAGCTTCTTAATGAAATTAGATATTGCAAATCCTTTGATGGAATTGAATGTATGATTTATTGAAGAGTTATTGCACATAAAGGGTTGCATGGTCATTTTACTTAACTAATCCAGAAATATATATCTACTCCTGGTTTTTCGGTTATGATCAATGGAAAACCGCTTGGCCATTTTCATGGCAGTCGAGATACCCACCATGGTTCAACTTTTTTTACCTTGATGGTTGAACTTTATCATTGTACTTTTTTCTCATTACAGTTAATGACTATTCGATTTACATGCATTGTGATTTGGAATCAAGTAATATATGAGTCATTTCACTGGACTCGGGTTCTTCTTACTAGTCCACTCTCTTTTACATGTATAGATGTTCTCATTGTGTGTAGTTAGTCTTCTAATCACGATGAGCATAACATATCTAGGATAATTAATCATTTCTACACTCTATGTGGACAAACTCTAAAATGGTCAAAATACATGTTATTTGTACTGAACTCATTGACCAAACCTCTAATATGATCATAAATAAATGTTTTCATCCAAGACATGAATTCTTGCACTACCTACGTGACTCACCCTCTTATTCTTCGGTGGAAAAGTGTGTTTCTTATTATGCTTTTTTAATTGACATATTTAAGGCCACACTTACCGATCAAAGTTAATATGCTACCCATGATGGACGTCTCGATGTCAAATTTAGGTTTTATTGCATTTTTATTTATTACATGTCCATCATTTGCCAAGGAAACTATTTCTAAAGTTATTTTGGTTGTTCATATATTTTGGTGTCTTGGATCTTGGCATCACATCTCCAAACCTATTCGTGAGGATAATTTGGAAATTAAATACCTTCATGACATGAACAAAGCATTGTAGCTATGCCTATTTGGGGTTTACTAAAAGAGAAAATTTATCTCATGGTTGAAGTGTTTAAGGCTAAATATTTTCCTAATAGCACTATTTGGCATGCTAATCATTCTTTCCGGATATTTGTCTTTTGGTGTTCGGTGCTAAATGTTTTGCCTGTTATAAAAGATTGTGCCATCTTCAGATTTTTCCAGGAAACTTCGGTATTTGTTCCTTGCCATGGTATGAAGGCTATAAGATAATTACGGTCATACCAAGCCAGATCACCTTGTCACGCTTTCCACTAATGGTCCTTTTCAATGAAATTCCAAGTGTTGGGGTGGAAGGAAAACATCTAAACATTTTTGTAGTGTTATGAAAAATGAAATCACAAGTCTTGATTGCTAATGCATATTCTTCTTGCCAATGAGGAAAAAATTTCATGGAAAGTTTTTATGTTGAATGGTGAAAACTTTCACTTGAAGGCTCATTAAAGGGCATTATCAATGAGTCTGAGAGCTTCACACTCTTCCAAACACCTCAAAATGGGACGTGTAAGTCTTGGTGCTCCTGAACTTGATCATCACTTTTTCTTTCACCACTCATTTGTGTGTTATGTGTGGTTTGCTTCTTCACTAGGGTTTAGATCTGATTTTTTCCGATCTAAGTTAATTCCATTCTGCTATAAACAAACATGTTTTATCCGCTCCAAACCCTAAAGAACTAGTGCATAAAATCATAAAAAATCTCTGGGTTATGTTGGAAAGGTCGCCATGCATATATTTGTGCTATAAAATCACGGTGAGATAAGAAATTTCTGTTTGATGCTTCTACTTCATTGACCGGAGACAATTATCATGTTAAGATAAACTTAATATATGAGAATTGACTAAACTGGCGAGATGAAAGTATATTACAAAGGATTTAAAATAGATCAACATGTGCGATGGATTTGAAAATTTTATCTTAACAAACTTTAAAGAGACACTCGAAAATGGAAAGATGCGGTAAAAGGATCTTGGAATCATTCAAGGAAATGGAATCGCCTCGTCAATGCAACCATTTTCCGTGTAGACCATCTTGAGTAAAAGTGTACGTACAAAGATAAGATGATCAAGATATAATTTTTTGAGAGAGATCCTTGAAAACACACTTATAAGTTTGTTTAAATATCTCATAACCACTTCAACTAGGGTCCTCCAAATAGAAAATATGGAAGTTGTATCAAATGGTGAGAAGAAGCCCCTCGGAGAAATTTAGACAATATCAACCATGTAAGATGAATTTCACAAAATCAACCTTGACAAACCTAAAACATAAGCATGAAATTTGAAAGCTATGGTTGATGAAAGTTGGAATCATTCGCAAAAACAAAAGCCTGTGGTTAGTATAGATATATTTTGTGTATAGACCATACAAGTAGAATGGTAAATCTAGATAACTAAGATTACCCAGAATAATCTTGTGCAAGGCCTTATATTCTTGTGTCACATCAGCATGCACACGCTACTCTTATATCCTTTAAGGAAGGACGCATCTAGAACTAAAACTCGAACTTAAATCCTTTCAGCAAGGATGGTCCTATGTTTCTATGAAAGGTCTAGAACTAAAATTCAGAACTTGCAAGCTAAACAAGTATCTCTCAACTTGACTCGACTAGACTTGATTCAAACTCGATGTAAAATGAGCCTAGCCGAGTTTCAATTTTAGTCATTAAACAAGTCGAGTTTATTGAGTACTCATTATCTTTATAAATATAGAGATAGCAGTAAGTATTTCGTCTATATGAACATTTTTTCCTGGTTATTCTTAGTTTATCGATTATGTATTACTCGATGGTTGATGGCTCCAAAAATAGCTATCTTCTATCGTCGTTTGAACATTGTTTTTGCTCAAGCAATTGACAAGAAACTCTCAATTTTTGTCACTATTGACTAATAATTGCAAAGATATGCAATGTAGAACGATAGAGAGGGAATTGACGCAATATGTTGGATATATTATTGAGCCTTATGGGCGAGTATATATAGACGTACAGAATCATTTTGGAGTACAAGTCAAGTTATGATAGAGTCCTAACTATCATAAACTACCGTAACAACAGTATACGTACAATACTCTAACATCCCCGCAGTCGTAGCGGTAGCGTCGTGAACAACTGAAGCATCGCGGACGGTCAGACTGGAGATAAACCGAAGTAGAACAGTGAGCTGACATCCCCCGCGGTAGGAACGGGAACATCGTGGATGATGTCGCGTCGCGGTAGCTTGAACTGTAGAGGAAGCTGATGATGCTCAAGCGAGGTGGTAGCCCTTGTGCCGATGTCGAGGGAACCGGGAGTGTTGGGTAGTGCCGAGGTCAGGGTAGCCGTTGCGAGGGGTCGTCGTGGTCAATGTAGTGGTCGGGGATGCCGGTGTCGAGGTATCCGCACGTGAAACCGCATGCGCATAGTGCGCGAGGAGAATGACAAAGACGCGTTGAGGTAGTCGTCGTGGATGTCGATGCCGAAGCCGATGCAGTCTGAGCCGTCGAGGACGAGGTGCGACCATAGTTTTACCAGAACTAGGCACACGTCAGGGACGAACGCACACTCCGATTTTGCCAGAACCGAGTATGCAAAGAAGAACTCATCGGTGACGCGGTCAAGGCAGTCGTAGAGGGGTCGATGCCGAAGAAGACGTTGTCGAAGCCGATGAAGACGAGGCGTCGATCCGAGCTTGCCAGACTCGGGAACGCGTTGGGGACGAAGGCACTCCTGGTGTTGCTAGTACCAGGCGTGCGGCGGCAGGGACCATCATGAACTTGTCGCCATGTTAGAAATACTAGCAGAGGAAGCCTCCAGAGCGCTTGCGATGCGCAGAGCGGCAAAGGGAGAGATGTCGGCGCTGTCGACGATTGTCGGAGTAGAGTAGAAGGTGGTGTAGTCGGGGATGAGGCGAAGACGCTGACGATGAAGTTGTAGTGGACGAAGACATATAAGGCCGCGAAAACAACATCGACCTGGGGTAGTCATGATGGATGCCTGGAGTGGCGATGGGGTAGTCGGCGGGACCTGCGGTGGCGTGAGATCGCCCTGCAGGTTACCTTTTGAAGTGCGGCGACGGTGCTCAAAGTAGGCGAGGAAGAACCCGGCGGCGTGACGAAGACCATGCGCAGACGGCGGTGACCCGCGCCAGAGGAGATGGCGCGGTGGAAACCGATAATGTCGGTGCGTGAGGACAACAAAGTAGACTGCATGCAGCGATGCTACGACCCAAGGAGGCGGCATAGCTGCAGGGCGCAAGTCGGTGCAACGGCTGGGAGACCACCAGCGACGTACACGCCAAAGAAGGCGCGTTGGAAGCCGGTAGCATGGACCAAAGGCGGGGGCGCTACGGCCCGAAAGGGCGACACATCAGCAACCCATAGCTCGATTGGTGGTAGGCGCATGCTCGGGGACATGCTTGGCGTAGACAGGCACGGGATCGGTTGATCAGACCGATGGTGCGCCATATGCTCCATGGCATGGACAACGTGTAGATCGGAGTCGATGGCGGCATTGTCGGTGAAGTCCCGGATGATGACGACGAAGACGATCCGAGGGGGGCAGCCATGGCAGCCTTCCAAGGAAGGCGTAGAAGCCGTCTGCGATGCGCGGCAGCCTGCCGTGAGGCCGCAACAGCCTGCTGAGGTAGGCGCGGCAGCAGAGAGGGCAGACGCACAAGCGCGGTGTAGATCGTCGGTGCCGATGGTCGGAGTAGAGGCGCAACCATGACGACGGTGGTGGGCGACTCAATCCAATGTAAGATCGATAAACCATAAAAAGAAAACCGATCAACAGACCAGATAAAAACTTACAGGACAGCCGATCACGGATTGACAGACGAACCTTGCGTATGGTTTGCGCGGCCCCCGTCGGAGATCATGGAGATTGACCTCCCTAGGGGCGACGCGTCGAAAGCGTGTTACTTGGCTAGCGTGGCGCCATGACGGGCGGTGGGTGTAGGGTTTGGGAAGTGGCGGCAGCTACGCTAGATGGATGCGGTGGCTATGTCAAAGATCTTGTCGCTCTGATACCATGTAGAACGATAGAGAGGGAATTAGAGGAATATGTTGGATATATTATTGAGCCTCATGGGCGAGTATATATAGACGTACAAAGATCATCTTGGAGTACAAGTCAAGTTAGTCTAGAGTCCTAACTATCCTAGACTACCATAACAACCGTATACGTACAATACTCTAACATGCAAAACCTTTCTTTGAATTGTGTTGTGCAGGAAATCGCGTTTTTTAATATAAAATCATGATTCATAATTAAGGTTTTTGAGAAAGTCGACATGACCAAGTAATTGGGGAGTCATTCTTAGGCGTTAAAAAGCATAACGCCCACTAGTACAGGCGGGACCGCCGGCATCGTCCGCCCATACCAGGTGATGACGGCTTCGTCTCGTCAAACCCTGCAACTTTTGTGAAGACGTCTATATATTTTGAGGCTCCAGCCGCTAGCTAGAGAGCCGCCATTCTCAGATTACATCACAACACCACCAAAGAAGATCACGCCATTGTTCATCCATTGTTCATCACTTTCATCATCCATCCCCTCTATTAGCCATAGCCATTGCTTTGTACTTTAGATATCCTTGTGATTTGGCGTTCAATCCAAGTATTTTGCACAATGTTTTTTATATTAGGTCTATTTGTTATGAGTGAATAGTCCTTATGGGTTGCGGGTTAGGAAGAAACCTCGCAACAACTATGTGCATCTAATTCATGGGAGTATTGTGTTTTGTTTGCAATCAAAATTTATATATTTTGTTTATTTGTCTCTTGTCTCGATCTATGGACTTATAGGTACCCAAGATCTCATAGATTGATAAAGGCTTGATGTGAGATACTTGGCCGGCGGCGATCTCATAGGACCCCAGTGATGGAAAGGGTAGTATGGTCTTCGTTTAGCGACCCATTCGGGATCACAGCAACATCACCACTTAATGCTTTGATCTGCGTTTTGTACTTAATAATCGTTTGTAGCCCGTTGCTTCGGTGTGCACTCGGTTGGATTAAAAGACTATTATTATGCCCGTTGCATCATATGGGCTCTAGTATATTAGGATGTGTTTCCCATAAGATATTATCTCCATTCAACCATTACACATGACTATGTTTATTATTATTATTTATTCCATATGATGTACAGCTGAAGGTGGATCTTTAACCCTGACCTTTCTCCATCCATTGATTCAACCCATTATAAAACTAAACTAGATTGGTCCGGTAAACTAAGGTAAAACAAAGAAATAAAGTCTTGTAGACGTCTCCTTTTTTTTAGCATTGCTTTTCAAAATTCGATTAAACCTAGGACTTATAGAGAAAAAGTTATTATACTACATCCGTGAATCCGAATCAAAGGTATCAATGGTGTCATAAATTTATGTACGTGGTGATAATTGCATCATACATCTGATATGTACCCACAAATGTAGGAGATCGATTATAGTGCCTTTCGATGAGCAATGAGTATCGAACCTAAGGAGTTGAAGAAAATGGTCAGTTGATTTAACAAAGTAAACAACAAAGGATGCAAGGATTTTTATTTTTTAGTTCAAAGTTTGCAGGAAGTAAATCAAGCAAACCAAATGTTTTTTTCAGAGAAAGTCCAATCTTCTATGCAGTAAGGGGACACTTTGAGATGTGTACTTATATGAGGCAAACGCTCCCGAGGACGGTATGGATTTCCTTAGCACATAGATTTTTAAAACAACATGGTAAATATCTTGTTAGGTTTTATTCTTACTAGGTCCCTCTTTGCATCCCGTGGGCGTGGTAGTCAGGAAGAACGTTAATGATAAGGGTTAGGCAAATAGTTAGACGACAAAGCGAAAGCGGAAGTAGACGAAGATGAAGAACGTGGCAGACAAAACGTTTGAATGATGCATGCATGGTTAAGATTGTTGATTGGTGCGACATGTTTGGTTAGGAAGGAGCACGTCGTCATGTTGATCAAGCGCATGTCCGTGAAATGGCGATGTTCGTCTCCTAGAGCGAGCGTGGATGCTAGGCAGTATGTTTGATGAGACAAATCGGTATAAGGACTTAAAAAGGGAAAGTGTGAGTGACTGTGCATGATATACACTTGCCTAATTAAGATACGACTATGCATGATATACACTTGCCTAGTCGACAGACGACTACATCACACGATTGATAGATGAGAGCTATCGATCGAAACACTGATAATAAAGAACAACACGGATGGTGTGTACATGCACGCGGCAATCGGTCATCATGCTTTGTACCATGTCTCGACGTTGCATTCAACATGTTTGATGTACACCTCGATAAGAGAAGTTTTCACTTGCACGTAGGTCAATGCGTGTTGAATGATAGTAGAACACGCTAGTGTTCAGTCAAATGAAAATGATACATAATTGTTCATCGAGAACATATGCAGGTTCAATAGAGTCGATACTATGTTTTTTAAAGTGCTCGGATATAACATCGTATAGAATGGAACCAGAAGTTATGAAAATACGCGTAAAACTTGTCTTGCAAAACATGAATAAATTAAGAGTTTAACAGAGAAATATGCATAGGAGGTTAATTCTACTCTTAAAATGAGAAAAACTACAGTGCAATGTCTTAGCTAATTCTAATTCTTACTTTTAACAAAACAGATTGTTGGAGTATTCTCTTAATGTTATAGATGTCGAGATGAACATCTTCTAGTTCTTCTTCATGTATGTGTAGATAACAAAAATGTTCTGTTCAAACTTGTCGTAGGTGAGCACTCGTTGGCGAGGCTGGTCGGACCCTTCCTCGAGTTCTTCCATACGGAGATCATGAAGCAACGGGACAAGGAGAAGTTGGATGCTCTCCTTCGTCATCTCCTGAAGGTGGCTCACCAGTTTTCCTCATTGACCATCCACCGAGAGATTTTTCAGGTTTTCTCTATTATGATCCTTCTAGTTGCTTGGTTTGTGTTTGGGATTATTTGTGCTGCTGCCCGAGCAATCTCTTCTTTCCCAGCTTGTTGGACTCGTGTACTTGGTATGGATGGTTATTTATTTATAAAGTGTGGCGGGAGCCTGTTTTGAGGAGGAAGCAATAGCGAGCTAATAACACCATGGTCCAAGACACGAACCTATGGAGTAGATGACCCTAAATAGCACCAAAAAATAAGTTAGGAAGCGAACATCGAAAAAGATTGCAAAGGAAAATATGGTAAGATGATTGGAGACATCGTGGTCTCTCATGACATGAGGCTTGTCCTTCTTCATTGACAGTTTTGAGAAGGAGAGAAGTATGTCGGTCCGGGCACGAACCTGACTGTTGACGAGGTTTAATCTTGTCAATGCCCATTGTCATGAGCTTGGGTTTTAGAGAAGATGGGGGTGCTGGAGATCGTGGAAAGGTTAACAGACAAGCAACCAGGGGACACGAGATTTACCCAGGTTCAGGCCCCCGGAGGAAAAACCCAACTCCTGCTTGTCTGCTCTTGATTACGGCGGAACCGAAAGTTACAGGGGTGCGCAGATGCAATCTGGCATGGAGGTGTGTATGCGGTCATATGAGAGATATCGATTCTCCTCGTCGTGCCCTCCTAGCCTTTATATAGAGATAGGCAGGTCCCGGGCATAGATTGAGTCGGTTACAAGTTTAGGGTTTCCCCCTTTGAATATTCTATCTGTTCTAGTCTTGTTCTCCAAGGATCCGAAGATGTCATGGGCTTGGGCCACCCGAAAATCTTCATGGGCCGTGTATATTCTCGTGGGCCTTCCTTGGGCTAGACCAGGTATGCTAATGTCGTGTACCCGTAGGGTATAACCATGTCAGTAGCCCCCGAGTGTTCAGTCGAATCGTAGATTCGGTTGAGGACTCTTCAATCTTTCGGATGCGGCTGTTTCTGTTTAGAAAAGAATGATTTTAGTGTGTAGGGATTGTTGATGCGTGTGCCTGACTCTCCTGACGGATCAGGGTCAGTTAACTATCTTAGGACAAAACAACATGATCTTCTTCAGATTCGAGTCCCTAAACTCGAATCCGGAACATATGCTGGCGTAATTCGACTCAGGCCGCTGAGGTCTTACATGAGTCAAATCCCAGTGGTTTTCAAATGATGTACCCAACGCGTCCGTCGGGATTTTCATCGCGCCTGCTAGCATGGATTTATACTAGTAGAGCGCAGTTAGGTGCGTTACCAGGTCATTAGACGGTATCTGTAGGTCTTATCTTTGCGTCGCAGACACAACATCCGAAGTTTTATCACCGCGGAGGTGTTTCGGGTGGCCAAAGAGGATGTTGCTCACTTAGCGTTGGTTGGGGAAAAGTTGCCAAAAAGTTTTTGCATTCTGATCCGAAGGATCACAGTCGAAGAATTCATAGGGTGCGCGACCAGCGGTCCCTATGGGAGTAGCCCCCGAGTGTCTGTTCGAGTTGTAGACTCGAGCAGAGACTTTAACTCAGCCGTTGTTGGCTTTAGGTCCGTAGGACACAAAATTTTCGGATGCTTGAATCAATCCTGCCTATGGGAGTAGCCCCCGAGTCCGTAGTGGAGTTGTAGACTCGACGTAGGACTCGAAGAATAGATCATTGGTGTAGTACCTTATTTGTGTCTTGGGTGCGCGACCAGCGCTCCTGATAGGAGTAGCCCCCGAGTAGTTGCTTGAATCGTATATTCGAGTGAGTACTTCTGTCAGCCGAAGATTTCTAACCATTGCTGGTGTGATTTTGATGATGTCAGTGCTGACGATCGGTGGCCTTAGGCGTCTGCGGCGCTAGAGGTGATGTGAATGGACGAATGATGAGGTACATTGTTCGGCTAAGTAGCCTTATTGAAAGTAAACATGGGGATAGCTAGGGGTAGAAGCGTCGCAATTGTGCGACATTCCATGGGTTGGAGTATGCGACTCCAGACTCCACGTGCTTGAGGCGGTAGGCGCCACCTGGGATGACTTCAGTGACGACGTAGGGTCCTTCCCAGGGTGAATCGAGCTTTTTCGGCCGCTCTTGTTTGAGTCATAGGACCAGGTCTCCTTCGACGAAGGACCTCGGGCGCAGCCGGCAGATGTGATAGTTGCGGAGGCTCTGTTGGTAGACCGCCTAGCGAGCCGCAGCGATGTCACGTGCCTCGTCGAGTGTGTCGACGGCGTCTTCGAATGCGGTTGCTGATTCGGCTTCGATATAGGCGACGACCCGTGGAGCCTTATGGCGGACTTCTGCAGGCAACACAGCTTCGGCTCCGTGCACCATGAATAAAGGCGTGTAGCCAGTTGAGCTGTTTGGCGTTGTGCGCAAGCTCCAGAGGACGGAGGGTAGCTCTTCTGCCCATGCTCCTGCAAGCCGTTCGAGTGGTATCAGTAGGCGTTTCTTGATGCCGCCACCTACGAGGCCGTTGGCCTTTTCGACCTGCCCGTTGGTTTGCGGGTGTGCCACGGAGGCATATGGTATGTTGATCCCGAGGCCTTCACAGAAGTCCTGGAATTCTTTGGAGATGAAGTTTGACCCGCTGCCTGTGATGATGCTGTGCGGCACGCCGAACCTGTAGACTATGGATTCGAAGAATTTCACGGCCGTTTTACCCTTTTGGTTGGTAACGGGCATGGCTTCGATCAACTTGGTGAACTTGTCGACTATGACCAGGAGGTAGACGTGGCCTCCTTTCGAGGACTTAGGCAGTTTGCCAATCATGTAGAGGCCCCATTGGGCGAAGGGCCAGGCCAGAGGTATGGGCCTGAGCTCCGATCCTGGTGCGTGCGGTTTGTCTGTGAACCTTTGGCACCCGTTGCATCTTCGTGTAGGGTTTCGTAGCATGGAAAACAAAAAAATTCTATCGCATACAAACAAACAAGCCAAGATCTATCTACTAGATTATAGCAACGAGTCGATGGAATAACTCACCCTCGAAGATTCCAAAGTGTTTAACGAGAGCGGATTCTCGTGGGTGATGTAGTCGTACTCTTCCCGATCTCAAGATCGCGTAGACGATCCTTCCCAAGGCTCCAAGTTAGCCCCGCAGCAATGGGTCACACGCTCTGCTCGACGAAGACCTTCCTCTCCTTGTTCCAAAGAAAATGGAGGTTGTAGCACTTCTCGCGATTCCGGCAAAGACAACCGTGGTACCGGAAGTAGAGGGGAGATCTCGCAGGGCTTCGCCTTAAGCCGGAGCGAGTATGGTGGACTATGACAGAGCTCCTCTGTGATCTAGGGTTTAGACACACCAAGGAGGAGGCTTGGACGGCGGCTAGGGTTAGCTAGGTGGCGGCTTGCCCTAGGGCGGCGGCGGCTGCAGGAGGGCCAGCGGCATAGGGCTAGGGTTAGCGGGTGGAGGTGTTGGGTGCTAGGAGGGGCAGCCCTGCCCCTCCTTATATAGGTGGAGGGGCCGCGCCAGGGGAGGGGAGTCCCTCCCCAACTCGGTTTCCCAAGGGGCGGTGAGGAGGAACTCCTCCCCAACTCGGTTTCCACCTTCCCCTCCACTTTCCAAAATAGCCGTTTGACTTTTCAAATTGGCGTTTGACTTTTCAAACTAGGATTTGATTAAACCCTTTATTTTGTTTAGCGATGACACCATGTACCCTTCCCCTTCGGAGTGCCGGACATTCCGGAACCTTCTAGAACATTCCCGATGAAAACACCGGAACCATTCTCCAACTCCGAAACAGGACTTTCCTTATATGAATCTTATTCTCCGGACCATTCCGGATCTCCTCGTGATATCCCGGATCCCATCCGAGACTCCGAACAACATTCGGTCTCTTACTCATCATTCCATAACTACTCAAACAACTCGAATCCTTGAGTGTGTCTCCCTACGGTTCGTGAATTATGCGGACATGATCAAGACACTTCTCCGAACAATAACCAATAGAGGAATCTAAAAATTCATATGGCTCCCACATATTTCAACGATTACTTTGCGATCGAATGAACCACTTACATACGATACCAATTTCCCTTTGTCTCACGATAGTTTGCTTATCCGAGGTTATGATCGTCGGTATCTCTGCATACCTAGTTCAACCTCACATCGATAAGTACTCTTTTCTCGTTCCCATGATATGTGATCCCTTGTGAGCCAGTCACATGCTTGCAAGCTAATTGGATGACATTCCACCGAGAGGGCCCAGAGTATATCTATCCGTCATATGGATGGACAAATCCCACTCTTGATCCATGTGTCTCAACCAATACTTTCCGAACACTCAATGCCACCTTTATAGCCACCCAGTTACGGAGTGGTGTTTGATGTCATCAAAGCATCCTTCCGGTGAAGGTGATATGCATGATCTCATGGTCGAAGGAATTAGGTTACTATGTATCAGAAAGCATATAGCAATTGAACTATTAAAATGACTTGATCTTTATGCTATGCTTATCTATAGGAGTATGTCCACCATATCATTCTCGTAACGATATGATCTTGTTGTTAATAACATCTCAATGTTCATGATAGGTAAACCACAATCATTTATTAACCAATAAGCTAGTATTATGAAGAGGCTTTACTAGGGACTTCAATTTAAGTTTACAAATCACAAAAGTATTAATGTTTCCTTGTTAATACTATTATAGCATGAATGCAAACATTTATCATAAACATAAAGATATAATAATAACTACATTTATTATTGCCTCTAGGGCATATCTCCAACACTTCGGACGATGTCCTTGGCGTCGTTCATGGTCGTTGGCCAGTAAAACCCAGCTCGTAGAGCTTTGGCAACTAGGGCGCGGCTACCCGCGTGACGACCGCAGATGCCCTCGTGGATGTCTTGGAGGATAGTTTTGCCGTCGCCGATGGTGACGCACCTTTGGAGTACACCCGAAATGCTGCGCTTACACAGCTCGCCATTGATGATGGTGAAGGCTTTGGACCGGCGAGATATGCGCCGGACATCTGTCGGGTCATTAGGCAGTTCCCTGTTTATCAGGTACCAAAGGTACGGCTGCGTCAATGTTTCCTCGATTGCCATGACCTGCATCAGGTTGACCAACACGACCTCCGTATCGAGCTTTTCGGGTCCTTCCTGTCCTTCGGGTAGCGCAGCCCCCGAATGCTTTGCTTCTTCGGGTGATCCCTTGGGGAATTTCCTTTTGATGGAGGGCACACAGATTTGTTCGAGGAACACACCTGGTGGCACCCGCGTGCAGGTGGAGCCGATGTTGGCGAGTCTATCGGCTTCCTCGTTGCTTTCTCTGCCAACGTGCCGAAGCTCACAGCCGTCAAAGTCTCCTTAGAGTGAGTTGTAGAGCGCGCGGTACGCGATCATGTTGGCGGCGTGTGCGTCGCACTTGTTCATCGTCTGCTGGACGACGAGGTTCGAGTCACCGTAGATGACAAGGCGTGTTGCGCCGCTGATCTTGGCCATCTTCATGTCGTGGATGAGCGCTTCGTATTCGGCTTCGTTGTTGGAGGCTCGAAATTTCATCCGTAGGACGTACTTTATCTTGTCGCCCTACGGGGATGTCAGTATGACCCCGGCTCCCGCTCCAGCTTCGCGCTTGGATCCGTTAAAGTGCATCGTCCATGACTGTGTCATATCTGGGGTATCTAGCAGCTGCTGCTCCATCCATTGGACGAGGAAGTCCGGGAGGACCTGAGATTTGATCGAGTGGCGCTTCTCATAGACAATGTCTAGAGGGGACAGTTCGATGCCCCACAGGGCTACGCGTCCTGTAGCTTCCAGATTGTTCAGGATGCTGTTCAGAGGTGCCTCATTGACGCCCATCACCTGATGCTCCTGGAAGTAGTGACTCAGCCGATGGGCTGTCATGAACACGCCGTAGGCGAGTTTTTGGTAGTGAGGGTACCTCTGTTTTGTTGGTGTCAACACCTCGCTGAGGTAGTAGATTGGGCGTTGGACCCCATGGGTCTTGCCATCTTCGGGTCGTTCGACCACGAGCACGGTGCTTACCACCTGATGTGTGGCTGCTATATATATATCAGTAGAGGCTCGCGTTACTTTGGCGTGATCAGGACGGACGAGGTGGTGAGCAGCCGCTTCAGATCTTCGAATGTGTCATCTGCTTCAGGTGTCCACTTGAGTTTATCAGCTTTGCGTAGCAGCTGGTAGAAAGGCAGGGCCTTTTCGCCCATGCGGCTGATGAATTTGCTCAACGCTGCGATGCACCCAGCTAGCTGCTGGACACCTTTGAGGTTCTTCGTCTTCTCCATGGCCAGTATGGCACGGATTTTCTTCGGGTTCACCTCAATCCCTCACTAGGAGATGAAGTAGCCAAGCAGTTGGCCAGATGGGACGCCGAAAGCGCACTTTTCTAGGTTTAGCTTGATCTTGTAGTGATCAAGGTTGTCGAACGTCTCGCGGAGATCGTCGATCAGCGTCTTGGCCTCCCTTGTCTTGATGACTATGTCGTCGACATAGAACTGTATGTTGCGTCCTATCTGGCTCTTCAGGCATGCATGCATGCACCGCTGGTATGTGGCACCTGCGTTCTTCAGCCCGAAGGGCATTGTGTTGTAGCAGAATACTCCGAACGGCGTGATGAACGCCGTTTTTTCCTGGTCTTCGACCTTTAGTCGAATCTTATTGTACCCTGAGTAGGCATCAAGGAAGGAGAGTTTCTCGCATCCTGCAGTCGAATCGATGATTTGATCGATCCGAGGAAGAGGGAAGTGATCCTTCGGGTAGTGCTTGTTGAGCGATGTGAAGTCCACGCACATCCGCAGGATGTACGTGTCCTTTTTTTGGGACCAGCACAGTGTTGGACGGCCACTCGCTTTCCTTGATCTCCCTAATGAAATCAGCATCGAGTAGTCTGTTGACTTCGAATCCGACGGCTTCGACCCGTGGCTCGGACAGTCGTCGGATGGATTGTTTGATGGGTTTGGCGTCTGAAACACGTTGAGTGTGTGCTCGGCGAATTCCCTGGGAACTCCTAGCATGTCTGCAGGACACCAGGCGAAGATTTCCCAGCGCTCACGGAGGAATTCGATGAGCACGTTTTCCTATGCGGGGCTAAGGTCGTTGGCGATCATCGTCGTCTTGGAGGCGTCCGTCGGGTGGACCTGCACCTTCTTCGTGTTGACTGTTGAGTCGAACGACATGTCAGGTGCGTTTTGCCTCGAGACTGGGGGTGCCCCGTTGTCTGTCACCTCTCGGAGCCTTGTGAGCTCCTCCTGCATGCCGAATGACTGGGAGATTCTGTTGAAGTCCCTGTCACAGTGGTCGGACCGGGTGAAGCTCCGGTGGACCGTGATGACGCCACTAGGTCCTGGCATCTTGAGTAGCAGGTACGCATAGTGCGGTACTGCCAGGAACCTTGTGAATGCCACACACCCAAGGATGGCGTGGTATTGTGATGGCCAGTCCACCACTTCGAACTCGAGTCGCTCGCACCGAAAGTTACCGGGCTTGCCGAAGATGACGTCGAGACATATCTTTCCCAGGGGAAATATGCTCTTCCCTGGGACGATGTTGTGGATCATTGTGTCGGATTGTTCTAGGCTGCACAACGGGATCCGCATTGCTGCTAAGGTGTGTTGCCTGCCAAAACCCACCGGCGAGCAGCGACTGACAACACGGAGAGCCGGGAGGCTCCCAGGACTGCTGGTGGGCCCTGGTCCCTCGGGCGACGGCCAAAAAAGCTCCGCACACGCCCCGCTTGGTTCGAGATGCCACCTGACCTATACCTGGTCGAAGGTGAAGGATTGCTCATTGATTTCTGCATGATAAACAAGTATACGTAAAATTCGAGCCGTAATCGGCTCCTGAAGTTTCAGAATCGGCTCCTAAAGCCGATTGCCCCATGGTTCTGCATTAGATTTATAATAACATGGGGTTTTGCTTGATCACTACAAGTTAAATCGATCTACGATAGTTTAACGCTTTCACCACGTAATCGAACGCCCCACGTAATTGAGCCTAGTACGCATAAAAGATGAAGAATATCAACCCTAGAGGAGGCCTAATAACCAACATAAAGACAATTACCGAACATCCTCTCTAGAACGAATAAGCCACATCCTTATGCATTACCGGATCGCTCAACCCGCTTGTAAGGCCTGATTACGTAGATATTAAACTAAACCTTGACGAACAAGGCACAACTATAACAGATCGAATCGACTAAATAAAGATCAAGGTGCTACCCTTGCACTTTGGGACACGTGCAAGGGTAGTAGATAGCTAGAGGTAGCATAACTTCGACGATAATAATGACAAAGGCGATGCTAGCCTCAAACAATCTATGATAATGGTATTACTCGCCATCAACAACGCTTCAAGACGAATAAAACCGGTAACGAATAGATATCGCCTAGATCGCAAGATGCGATCTAGGCAAAGATGGCACTTACCCGAAAGAAACCCTAAGAACAAGGGGTATGGCGCCGAGATTGTGTTTGTCGTGAACGTGGTTGTTTTCTTCAATAACCCTAGGTACATATTTATAGTCCGGAGACTCTCTACTTTTGGAATAACTCTACAACTCTATCTTACCTAAACATAAACGGAACCTAAACAAACACGAATCCTACTATGATACAAGATACACGGCAATTCAGCCCAAATCTACGACTAGGCCGATCCAATAACACATTGAATATATGTATCTTCTAAGCCCATCTTGATCACGGCCCATCTCCATCTTTAGCCAAAATACGGTGGTAACACATGCCCCCTTGGTTTTGGCAATGATAATTCCAAAACCACTCTGTGTGTTTTTTTCTTCTTCTCTTTTTTTTTCTTTACCGGGCTGTAATAACGCGTGCGTAACAACACCATCACGCTACCCCTTCATCATTATGCCCTGCCTTCTCAACTCTCAAGCAGCGTGATTTGACGATTTTGGCGGTAACTGGGAAACCGCTATGGCATTGAACCGCTTGTCCACTATTCCCTTATTTAAATCAGCCTCAACAGTTCAGAGTCCCCATCTTCCTCCGGTTGCGAAAACCTTCTCCCATCCCCGAAAACCTCTTTCGCCATGGCCTCCTCTCGCTCCCTGCGCCCTCCCACGCCCAACTCGATTAGCGACCGAGCACCAACACTGAGCACCCGCCACGGCGATTAAGATTTTCGCCCCACGATGGTGGGACGAAGGGGATCGATTTCGCCGTGCTGTCGAGAGACGGCGCGCCTCGATCGACGGCGAAGAGAGCCCAGCTCGCCGACGGGAACCGAGGCGAAGAGCAATGACAATCGGTCGTGGACGCGACTCTTCCGCCGGCCGAGGAGGAGGAATCGGAGGAGGACACCTCCGACGAGTATCCGCCGACGAAGCGCTCGCCACGGGTCCAGCGAGGATATCAAGATGACGACGAGGACGAAGAGGTCCCCGCTGGTTTCTTCAAAGAAGAAGAGGACGATGCCGAGAGCGGCGAAGACAAATAAGAGGACGGCGACGCATTTACGGCACGACCTCGGCTTAGATTAGGAATCGTAGTAATGGCCGAAAGTAGTAGGCCCTTTGTAATCGATCATCCCGTAAGCAATGATCTTTGAATGAATGAAAATCGATTCCCAAATATTGTTTCCTTCGCTCGATTTTGCCGATAATCAAACAGTCGATGTTCCGTGTCGGCGACATCAGACGGCTTTCAATCATGCTGCATGCATACAGTCAAGCAAGTTAAATTGCACAGAGCCGATGACCACCCATCGGCTACTCCTGAAAAACGTTGAATGTACCTCATGTAGAAGTTAAATTGCACAGAGCCGATGACCACCCATCGGCTACTCCTGAAAAACGTTGAATGTACCTCATGTTCAAAAATCGCCACCCTTCATACTCCTCTTACTTGTTTCCTTTTATCTGCCGATTTATTGTTACTCACAGAAGCTAAGAACATCCTTTATGCAGACGGCTGATGTCCTCAGCGGGACAGCTGAGGCAGTGCCGACGCCAGATCTGGGAATCCCCGAAGGTGTAGATGAAATGGCTACTACTCTGGCCAAGCCTCCAGCAACCACACACAAACCGATGGTCTCCTCATCGGCTACCCCCGCGATCTTAGGAGAGGTATGTTTTAAGTTTCTTCTTGGTCCGGTCTTGTATGTTTAGACGCAAACTGACGCTCCTGGCTGCCAGAGTTGTGATCTTTCAGGCTTGCTGTCTTTCGACCCTGAATCCATCGAACCAACTCCATCTGCCGCCCATGCCGATCCGCAAACCAGGTTGCTCCACCTCAATTCCAGCGTCTTAGAACCTTGTCCTCCTCAATCGAGGAGTTGATCGAGGGTTCGAGGAAGTGAAGAGCGTTCTCGCCGAGATTCAAGATCATCTTCCAGAACACTACAAGTGAAGCTTTTGTCATGCCAATCTATCCTTTTCGCCACGGTAGCTAGCCCGTGAAAGGATCCATCTGCGCCACGCCCAACTTCCACCGAAAGCCGATATTGCGTAAAGATGCCAGCAGCTTAATGAGAAAAGGCGCTCGGATGCTAAACCGACACCTCCGCCAAGACCGCCGAGCTCGCATCCTTGAAACAGGAGCTGGAAGATCTTGAGGAGAAGGTCCAGTGACTAAACAGCATCCGTGACAAGGAAGAATCCATAGCCGCTCCCAACAAGAGGCGGAAGGCCTCAAAGCTCAATCAAGACCGATCGGCAGTATACATGCCCTGAGCAAGCAGCTAGTGACAGGCAGGGATGAAGATGACGAAGCCGAGATCGCCGAGGTGGATCGTATCCGTGTTGACGCCTTCCACGCCTTCGAGGCATTCTTCAGTAGTTCGTATGTGTAAACCGCATCTGCTTGTAATGTGTGGACCACTAAAGCCGATGACCGTGCATTGGTCACATTTTATTCGCCGATATTTGATATCGCCCCTACATTTTATCGTTCAATATCTCCGTGCTTTTGTACCTTATCGTAGATCTCCGTGTTGCTTAGGTGCCCGAGCGAATCTTTCAAATAATTTGAAGATATCGGCTCTCCAGCCGTCCGCCTGTGAACTGCATCAACGTCGACATCCTAGCCCATTCTTGCCGATAAATGTTGGTCGTGACTTATCCCGTGACCAATGTCGATCTCTTCTAGCTCATCACCGACGTAAACCCATACCCTAGCTTTCCGTCACCGTCAAATCGACGCTAAACACAGTGGCATACGGTGGTGAGGACAACAAAATAATTTGGGCCGATCGCTCAATCGCCCCTTTTGCTTATGCGTCAAGGACGGTTTACACCTCATTATTTTACAAAGGGCAGCATCTCCTACGACTACATGAACCGCTTGTCGTATGATCGCCGCTTTTTATTTTTGTGGCCGATCAAGGATCGGCCGCATACCTGATGATCGTGGGCTCTTCTACTCAGAAGGCCGCTGGATAAGACCAGCCTCACCCCGCTTTTTGTAGCTTCAATACGCTCGCAGCCGCCTAGATTGATTCCAGATCGGCTCTGGTCTTCGCCTCCCGCACGCTCATGCCAGCTATGGAGATCTCGATAGAATCGCTCGTGGATGACCTCCACTTCGCCTCCATCCCACCGGATCGTGCATCGATGCATTGTGGATGGATGCAACAATTAGCGTGAATCCAATCCCTTCCTAGCAAGATGCTGTAAGTGCTCTTGCCGTCCACGACGAAGAATGACGTGGGTACGGTTTTCCGCCCACCGTCAAGTCCACGCTCAAGACACCTTGTGTCCTCAAGACCGACTGCTGAAGTCGCTCAAAGTGACGTTGGTTTTGATTAGATCTGCAGTGGAGCGCCCTAAACGTCGTAGCATGGAGTATGGCATGATATTGATCGCCGCCGGTGTCCACCAACATCTTGCCGACAGTTGCCCATTGATGTAACCTCGCAGTGTGGCTTTGATGTTTGTAACCCTTCTCACGTGGCTTCAAAGATAACCGCCGGGCCGCAGCCAAATTGTGCCACGGTAGCTCAATGGTTCTGGCGCGCAGAATTCGACGGAGCACGAACACCATGTTTGTGCTAGCCGATGTCTTTGCATCGCTCTTACCGTTTGGGGCGCCACTCTTTCTGGTCGGGCGGTCTTCCGCTTCCACAGCCGCCTCACTTTGACGGCCAGATCAGCCGTGCTTTCTTCAAAGCGTGAGATATCGCGCTCAGCCTTCCTCTAAGTTACGCACTTGCACTCTACGCTCGGTGTGTCCGAGTCCGTCGGGCACCACCTTGACGGTGATACCGCTCGCCCTTGTCATCCTTTGGCTTCTCGAGGCCTTCTGCTCGAGCGGACTCCCTGTGACGGCCCTAGGGCGGAAGAGGCCCTAGGCGTTTGAATACTGACTCTGGCCTTGTGTCCTCCTTCTGCTGATTGCATTCCGGGCAGTTGTCGATTGTAGGCAATCGGCTCATTCCTGTGCCCCAGCAATATTTGAAGAAAGGACAATCCCAATGCCCGCTCACGCCTTCCTTTTCTCTCGACGGTCCCTTATCAAGGTGCTCATATCTTCCGTCTGCCTCGCTACCGGGCGACGTTGGTCGATCTTGGCGTTCATACTTGTTAAGGAGATGCGAGAATGTGGCTTCCGATATCGCACTCTCCTCACTTGTTCCACCGCAGTCATGTCATTGTGGGCCGGTCGCATGGACTAGCCTCCTTTCTTTCCTTGCCCCGAGCGACCACCGTTCTTTTGTACGTGTCATGGTGGTATCCGCACCGCCATGTTAACGCCGAACGAGAAATCCAGCTTACGCCATGGAGCGAATCGAGTTCTACCATGTTGACGCCGAGAAATGGGTTTGTGTCCACTTTCATGGCGAATCGCCCAAGGATCGATTTACCTTGTTCTATCGCCATTTGATTTGCGGCGAAGCTCCTTGCACTGTTGGTGGTGTGGGTGAACGAATGATGCCACTTGCAGATGGTCTCCTGCTCATCTCCGAGCGTAGGGATTTTGTGGCCTTCGGTAATCTCACCGCTTCTTCAAGAAGATCGAATATCCGCCAGCTTTGCTCACATCAAGTCGAACCCTTTCGCAGCCTTCTTGCTCACCCATTTGCAGCCACATGATCCGCCCGAGCCCATTCAGCTACGGCCACCTCCTGGTCCTGCTGATCTTCTTCTTCTGCATCGACCAGGCTTATCGGACGTTTGAATTTGTCTTGGTACAACTCAGGGTGGCGCTGCTCATACATCGTCAGTTTCTGGGCCATGTGCGCCAATGAGTTGTATTCTACCTGGAACGCTAAGTCCTTGATGGGTGCTGCGAGACCCAACACTGCGAGCTCGACGGCTTCCTTCTCAGTTAAACGAGCCGAGTAACATCGGTTCTTGACACCCGGTTACCGGATGTACTCGGCTACGCTCGCCAAGACTGCGCCAGTCCGCAATGCCAGCCTCAAGAGCTCGAATGGTACCGATGTGGAACCGCTCTTCCAGCTTCCGTGTATGAATTGAATCGTGGCGATGAGGTGTACCACCCAAAGGTCCGGTCTGAGATTGCGAAAGAATCTTACGCGATCCGATCCGATGTCAAATCATGCCTAGTTGTGCTGTATCGCTTATGTGCTCGATCGAGCTTGACCCTTCCGACCCGAATCTTGAGAACTCGTGGAGCTTATACTTGGGTGGCAGGAATCGATCAAACTCGTTGGGGTATGGCTTTGAATAGCCGATTGTCCTTCTTCGCACGGTCAACCGATCCTCAGATGGTACCGATTTGCTCCACGCTTGAGCAGAGAGGTTAGATTCTCATGACTTGCTCCAAGGGCATACTTGGCTAGCCACGCTTGTCGTCCATCCCAGCATCGCCGCTCCGACACGCCGCCGGAAGATCTCGCCCAAGGGTTCCCGCCAGAAACTCGCGTTGCAACTGCTTGGTGCGTGTCGTTATTGCAGTCCGCACGAGGCGCATATATATCCGTGGGATCTCCTTAGGTGGCTCAACAGGAATTGGCATCGCTGGGTCGCCTCCAGCCTTGTAGACGACGTAGCCGCCGGCGTTCGGAGCGGCAAGTGCGAACGGATCCGCGTCCGGTCCGAGCGGTCTTTCCCCGTGAGTCCCTAAAGTAGGTCCCGACGGGAGTACCGATGCTTCATGATCTCTCGACTACGCGACCGCGACCCGCCGAAAGCGCTCACCAGCTCGTAATGGCGGTGCAAAGAATGAGCCACCATGTAGTTGACTTCCCAGAGAGCTCAGTGCGCCTCTCAAGGAACAGACAGATCCACCTCATTAAGAGCGCGGGGAGAACCTTTCCACCGATGCCATGCGACGGGTCCTCTCAAAAGAGCCGATGAGGTCTTCCTCGAAGAGGGCCTTGATTTCGCCAGATTTGGCCTTGTGCTCATCAGAAGATCATTGTACGGATCGGCCTGTTTCTCCATTGCAGCTCGGGTGTTGATGTAGACGTTGTTGAATGTCCCACCGGGTGCGAATGTGTTGCCTGCCAAAACCCACCGGGCGAGCAGCGATCGACAACACGGAGAGCGGAGGCTCCAGGACTGGTGGGCCTGGTCCTCGGGCGACGGCCGCAAAAGCTCCGCACACGCCCCGGCTTGGTTCGAGGCGTGCCACGACCTATACCGTCGGGAAGGTGAAGGATTGCTCCGATTGATTTCGCATGATAAACAAGTATACGTAAAATTCGAGCCGTAATCGGCTCCCTGTGTTTCCAGAAATCGGCTCCTAAAGCCGATTGCCCCATGGTTCTCGCATTAGATTTATAATAACATGGGGTTTTGCTTGATCACTACAAGTTAAATCGATCTACGATAGTTTAACGCTTTCACCACGAATAATCGAACGCCCCACGCGTAATTGAGCCTAAATGCATACAAAGATGAAGAATATCAACCCTAGAGGAGGCCTAATAACCAACATAAAGCCAATTACGGAACATCCTCTCTAGAACGAATAAGCCACATCCTTATGCATTACGGATCGCTCAACCCGCTTGTAAGGCCTGATTACGTAGATATTAAACTAAACCTTGACTAACAAGGCACAACTATAACAGATCGAATCGACTAAATAAAGATCAAGCAAGGTGCTACCCTTGCACTTTGGGACACGCAAGGGTAGCGAGATAGCTAGAGGTAGCATAACTTCGACGATAATGACAAAGGCCGATGCTAGCCTCAAACAATCTATGATAATGGTATTACTCGCCATCAACAACGCTTCAAGACGAATAAAACCGGTAACGAATAGTAGATCGCCTAGATCGCAAGATGCGATCTAGCAAAGATGGCACTTACCCGAAAGAAACCCTAAGAACAAGGGGTGGCGATGCGCCGAGATTGTGTTTGTTGTGAACGTGGTTGTTGTTTTCTTTCAATAACCCTAGGTACATATTTATAGTCCGGAGACTCTCTACTTTTGGAATAAATCTACAACTCTATCTTACCTAAACATAAACGGAACCTAAACAAACACGAATCCTACTATGATACAAGATACACGGGCAATTCAGCCCAAATCTACGCACTAGGCCGATCCAATAACACATTGAATATATGTATCTTCTAAGCCCATCTTGATCACGGCCCATCTCCATCTTTAGCCAAAATACGGTGGTAACAAGGTGCTAGCGAACATCAGATTGATGCCGCTGCCTCCGTCCATGAAGACGTGGCTCATCTTGAATCCTTCGATCTGCGCCTCGAGCACCAGGGCAGCATGTCCTGGGCGAGGGATCTGGTGGGGGTGATCCGAACGACTGAATGTGATGCAGGACTCCGAACCGCTGAGGTACTCAGGGATGGCGGGTGGAGCGGTCACATCCAAGCTGACCTGGCGGGTGATCTTCTTTTGCACCCTGTTTGTCGGGCGCCCTTTTTGGATCATTAGTGACCCTTTCGACGCGGGGTACCCGTTTACTCCGTTGTTCTGCACGGGTGCGATTGGGTGATTCGAAGGTCCCACGGGTGGTCGCGGAGGAGCTCCATGGGAGATGTCGCCTGGTGCAGGCGCGTGTCCGAACCCATTGTTCGGGATCTGATGTCTCATCTGGGCCAGGCTCTCGCTGAGTTTCCGGAACTCGCGACAGTCCTTGAGCATATGGCTGGCCTTATTTTTGCCATCCTGCTTGTCGATGTAGAAGTGGATGGTGCATGGGTCCGACAATTTGTCATATGCCGAGGGCTCGTCGTCGCGGCCGCGGCGTTGTCACGTTTGCGTTGGGCGTCCTCCATCACGGAAGTTGTTTCCACGGTATCCACCGCTGATGCGATTGCTTTCGTTGCGGCGGTCGGCGTAGCCAGCCGCGACCATGTCGGGTCCGTCGCGATCGTCGTAGATGCGCGATCTTTGTTTGCCACGGCGCTCGTGTCGGCGGCCGTAGTCGTCCTCCTCATCCGAGTATGCTCGGTGGACGGAGTCTTCGCCATCTTCCCACCTGTTGGCGATGTCCATGAGGTGGTCAAGTGTCTTGGGTTTGACGCGCCCAAGTTCCTCCTTGAAATCAGGGCGTTTAACACCGTCTTTGAAGGCATCGATCGTTCTTTCTTCCGAGATGTGTGCTGCGGAGTTTTTGATGTTGGTCCAGCGCAATATGTACGAGCGAATGGATTCGCCCGTACGCTGGGTGCAGGCTCGAAGCTCCTCGATCGAAGCTGGCCTTTTGCTGGCGCCCTTGAAGTTTCAGATGAAGCTGTATGCCAGCTCCTCCCAGTTTCGTATCGAGCCTGAGGACAGGCTGCTGAGCCAGATTCGTGCTGCGCCTGTCAGCTGCAGTTGAAGGCACTGTAGGGCAGTGTTTTGTTTCCGCCGTGCAGTTTGACGGATGATAGGTGGTTGCTTAGCCATGCCTTGGGGTCCTACATGCCGTCGAACTTCGGAGTGTCCGAAGGAAGCTTGAAGTTTCTCGGCATCCGTGTCCGCCGAACAGATCTGCTGAAGCATCAAGCTTCGGAGAGTTCTCCTTCGTCGTCATCCTCTTCGGATTCGGATGAGCACACGCGTTTGGCGCGTGCCTTGTCGACCTTGCGCTGAGCGAGGTCACTGCGAGCGTCGTAATCGCAGCTGCGACGTCGTGGGCTCTTGCGTTGTCGAGGTAGGTCATGCTCTTCCTCGTCGGATGAGGGTGTGGGGCTGCGGTTGAATCTGACCGCAGATTTCTTTTTCGGCTCCGCAGGAGTTTCATCGTGGAGCGCAGCTCCGATGAGTCCGAGTCCGGCTAGCACGGACTTGTGCATGGCTCTCTTCGAGTCCCCCACCGGAGGTGGATGGGACGCGAGATATGTGGTAGCCGCTATGATCGTGGCTTATATTGTCTTCGGGGTAATGTTGCTGTTGGCGTCCATCTCCATGAAAGACGTGTTGAGGGTTCGAGTCACCTCGCGACGTGCAGCGGGATCCATATTGTCCGTGCGAGACCGATGCTTGTTGTCTTGATTGCCGTGCGAGCTGGAGCCGCCAACGGCGGAGAGCGCAACTCGCCGCGCGCTGGACTCCGAGGCCGCTTGCTTGCGTTTGTCGAGTACCTCTTGCATCTTCACCTGCTTTTTGTGCTCTTCGATGAAGAGCAGGTGGTAGGCCATCAGTAGGTCCCGTGAGGCACCCACTGGCAGGATCTTGTTACCCGCCACGACTTCGCGTGACTGGTTCCATCCTTCCCCGCTGAGGTGGATTACTCGATTGGCATCGAGGTCGTCCTCGTTGGGCGGGGGAGATGGTTGCCTCCTGTTTTCGCTGTTTCTACCCAGCGGGTTGGGCAGCGGTATGTGGGCACCCGAACCTGGTGGTTGTTGGTCCATATCGCATTGGATGACCACGGCGCATTGGTAGCGTCCATAGGTTGGATCGCTGCTACCGCTGCTTTCGGATCCGGAACCGTAGGTCCCTTCATCCGATGGGGGATCGCACATATCTGAGCTGCAGCTGTTGCTGTCGTATGATTCATCTGCCGATGTTGACATGCGTAGCATGGGATGCGGGGCCCATGAGGCAGGCCTAATCGATGACAGTGGCACCCACTCTGGGAGGCGGAGAGTGCTTGTCCCACTCCGGAAGCGAAGCTCCCGGCAGGATCTCCACTGCCGCCATGTGCTCAAGTCCTTCATGGTGGCTGGTGAGTGGGCGGTGAAGTCGAAAGCGCCAAAGAGGAGGTGGCTCTCCGTCGCCGAGGAGTTGTAGATCGCTTTGGTCGGGACCTTCACGATCGCACAATCAACGCCACCGATTCCCACAGACGGCGCCAATTGACGAGGTTTAATCTCGTCAATGCCCATTGTTATGAGCTTGGGTTTTGGAGAAGATGGGGGTGCTGGAGATCGCGGAAAGGTTAACAGACAAGCAACCAGGGGACACGAGATTTACCCAGGTTCAGGCCCCCGGAGGGAAAACCATACTCCTACTTGTCTGCTCTTGATTACGGCGAAACAGAAAGTTACAGGGGTGCGCAGATGCAATCTGGTGTGGAGGTGTGTATGCGGTGATATGAGAGATCAATTCTCCTCGTCGTGCCCTCCTAGCCTTTATATAGAGATAGGCAGGTCCCAGGCATAGATCGAGTCGGTTACAAGTTTAGGGTTTTCCCCTTTGAATATTCTATCTGTTCTAGTCTTGTTCTCTAAGGATCCGAAGATGTCATGGGCTTGAGCCACCCGAAAATCTTCATGGGTCGCGTATATTCTCGTGAGTATTTCTTGGGATGGACCAGGTGTGCTAATGTCGTGTACCCGTAGGGTATAACCATGTCACCTGTCACATGTAGATGCATGGACACTGAAGATTCTGGGCTTGGTGATGTTGTCGCACCAAATGACATTTCCAAGCCTGGAAAGAAAAATTATTGCTTTATCTTTTAGGAGAGAGAGACAATGGTTGGGAAACATTTCAAAGTGCTTATGTCAGAGAATAAGATTCCTCATGCTTTAGAATAAAGAGCCTTGCGGGATCAATCACACCCTCATTATATTACCATGTGTAAATACACCCTATCTTTCTTATCTAGCTCTAGATTCAAGATGACTATGTATTCTTAACATTCCTTTTAGGAGGCTACAAACCATGCTTTGTCATGATTGTTAGTGGAATAAGATTCCACTTTGCGGAGATAATTTAAATATACATTACCATGGTGTAAAAAAGATATAAACATGCTAACAATGATATGATCACTAGTACATGCCAATTATAGTATCACTACTATTAGCATGCTCATATTTTTTGACATAAATTCACAACATGCAATTGTTTGTCTAAGTGAGTAATTTTTTGTGAGATATTATTCTCAACAAAAAAGGAGTGGTTGACAATAAGAATTAACCATTAGCATAACACACACTATAAAAGCAATATGTTTTACTAACATCATGGTATAGGAATTAACAAAATAAGTAAAGACTGGGAGCATGGATGATTGCATGCATGACTAGAGCCATTAGGCCAAGCGCAACTAGACTTGGTCTGGCGTTTGGTTGCATGTATGGAATTAGATGGGATCAGATGCTAAGTGTTTGGGTGCGTGCTTCATGTTTGGCTATTAGGACCGACTAGTTGAGTGCCCGTGCTTTGCCATGAGTTCTAAATAATTACTGTTCCACCCCCATAAAACATAATGCATGTTAATATTGCCGGTAACATGGAGGATATACAGACAAATATGTCTTTGTAATCAACATTTTAAATATGAACACCACCTAGAAAGGCATGATACATGTAATGCTCCTCACCACTGAAACCTAAAGAACGGACTTCTATGGCACACTGCTCTCTCCATGTGTGCGAGCGCTCCTTAGGTATACCACTTTGATACCATCATCATATTACTTTGCATCACTCGTCACTGCGCGCTGTAGTTATTGCATCAATCACCATCCTACTTTGAGAATAGTAATCATGGTGGGCTTTCCACCCGCATCACAGAGTTAGCCATTTCACAAAATTATTTTGCAAGCATCAAACTCCCAAAAGCTCTATTTTCCTCTACTTTCCTTAGTTCAATTCCTTATTTTAAGCATAACATGAGAGTTGAGAGTTAGACTCATAATAAATTTTCTGACTCGGAATTGAACCAACCCATATGTCCATGATATAAGATCCTAAAGATTCGAATGTTTTCTTGCTATTGCAGGTTCAAGCAGGTACCTCCCCGGAATATATAACTAATAGGAAGCTGGGTAAAGATGGATTGGGCAAGGTCTATGTTGGCAGAAGAATAACTGGTGGACCTTCTCGTATGGGCCCAGATGCATATGAGGTTTCTTTTCTGGCCTGCCTAGTTGGATATTATAGTTTTTTATCTAGTCAAATCTGATGTGGATTAATGTGATGTAGGTTGCACTAAAACTTGAGCATCGAAGAAGCAAAGGATGTAAATATGGGCCCCCATTTGAGTGGCAGGTTTATCAGTAAGAACCATACACAATCATCCATTTTTATATTTACATTATTCTCTATGGGGCATGTCATGCTAAACCTTTTGCGACAGATCTCTCAATGGGTGTTATGGCATACCATCAGTCCACTATAAGGGTCGCAAGTGAGACTACTACATTCTAGTGAGTTTAACTGTAGTCATGCATTACAAAGTGCATCTCAATATGATCCTTCATAGTTAATGGCATTTGCATTTTATAATTTCTGGTAATGTATATGCTTGATCCTAGTCTCTGGGATGTTTGGAATTCAATGGGGCGGGCGTAAGTATCTTACAAATCTTTTCACATTGGCAACCTGTTTTTCTTACTCCTTTCTGAAAGCACCAATATTCCAAACATGATGTCTTCTCATATGGTTGCTTGCATTGCTGTTGAGTCCATATCTGCCATTGAAAAGCTTTACTCCAAAGGGTAATATTCTAAAGCCATTTGTCTCTGACAATCATCCTGGAGTTCATGGACTTCCATAATGTTTCTATTCATTGGTGTTAACACATGCCGTGTCTCCTATTTTTTGTCAGCTTTGTTCATGGAGATGTAAAGCCAGAACTTTTTGCTTGGTCAACCTCGGTCACCTGATGAGAAGAAGCTTTTCCTCATTAATCGAATAAGACAACACAATTTTCTTTCCTATTTGTTTCCTCTCTCATAACCCTTTAAATAGCCAAATACCGATTAGTTTTATGGAAGATAACTTTATTAGCTCATAACTTAAAATTTCACCAAGACAAACAAAAGCAACACAAGGATATGGAAAAAGAGGCAGATCAAGCATAGAAATAGAACCACCATATATTTGGCAATCAGGAATGCATTTGTGTTCACAAGGTAATCTGCCACCGAAGCATTTGATGAATGGGGGGAGTACATCATATGGCAGCATGATAATGTCGTGGCCACATCAGATTGTGTTGAAAGTGACAGCTATGACCTCCGCAGCTGCTCTTGTGTTGCAGTGAGTGCCCAAAGTATATCATATCACTGATATCATCTGTATCCAAAAAGTTATGCAAAACATGGAAGAAACAATTGGATTTAGTTTCAGTAGCAAGATTCATCATCCTATTGATTCATGACTCTTGCTTCCGTATCCCCCCTAGACAAAAAAAATCTGGGCTAGCGGGTTTCAGGTGGATGCTCTGGGTGGAGAACAGGCATACGTGATCTGGCAGGATCGGTTGCAAGAAGGTCTGAGTCGTACGACCAGATCCTACTAGTACTCGTTTTTTGAACGCAGCTAGTCGCTCGATCGATCAAGGAGACCTGCGCACGCACGTAGCACACGTACTTGTATTGCCTTGTGTGCACTAGTATATGATCCATTCTCTATTGGAACCACCCAGAAAATCGTGATGGACCTTAGGCAATCTCCACCGAGTCGAACTAAATGGTCCGTTTCTGTTCGTTTGAATCGGTTCACGGTCGTTTTTAGTCGTGGTCTGGCCTGTCTGGTCAGCCGCGCCCAAAAGTGCGGCCAATTTATACACGCCTCGCAAAACAGGACGAGCCATTTTTTCCCAATTCAAACATAGATCGTTCGCGCTAAACCTTGGCAAAGTTCATACATAATTTACTTCCATAATTTAAAACATTAAACTAGCCTAACCCTAGCTACCGATCTTCATGTGTTGGCGCCGCCGCGTCCATCTAGGGGTCGAAGTCGATGTACTCCGATGGCGTCCAAATGTTGGGCGGTGGCAGGGTGGGAGCGGGCGGGTCGATCACCTGCCCATGCCACACTGCCAGTGGACCCGTACGGTGGTGGAGGTGTGCCAGATCGATCCCCACCTCCGGAGCGGTGCGCGACGCCCACCCCAGCAGCGGAGGCGGTGGAGGCAGCTGGAAGTTCTCTTGCGCTACCAGACCGGTGAGCTAGATGGCCTTTTCATAGCCGCCCCACAAGGCGTCCTCGTCCCACGCGCTAGCCGCAATGGCCTGCTCGGTGAAGGCGTCCTCGTCGTAGCCCTGCGCCAGAACCTTGTGGTACTCCGGGGAAGGTTCACGGCGGTGCCCGCGACTAGGTCCATCGTCTCCTGCTTGAGGACGGCATCGTACTCCTTGCCGTTGTTGCTGCCGAGATCGTCGTCGGAGTGGTTAACGGCGCCCTCATCGTCCGAGTCGATGGTGGGGACGTCGTATACCTACCATGGCTGTAGGTCTTCACGAATGGAGCGACGGCAGCGGCGATCCCGCACTGGCGGGTAGTCCCCCACGGGGCGGTTCCTGAACTCCTCTGGCCGTGGCGGAGGTGGCAAGGGTGTACCACGGAGGAAGGCCGACAGGCAGGTCGCCTCGTGGTTGTTCCCGCCCTTCTTGAGCCATGACGACATCTTCATCGTTGGCGGTGGCGACTGCTAGGGTTGCGATGGCTAGAGGTGGGGAGTGCGGCACCGACAGCCATAGGGTTAAATAGCCCCTTTCGCCCACGAACATGCGTAGGTTCCCACTCCTTCATCATCAATGCCGGCGCGAAAACACGGACGACGTCCAGTCATTCAGGGTGTCGTTCTATCGCCATTGATGCTGCATGCTGCCGCCGGTCAGCCTTACGCCCGCGCCTCTGAGTCATGGGTGCGATTGCGTCTGAATCAGTGCCGCTAACGTGTCTGAATCAATGATGCGTTAAGCGGTGGCTGGCGGGTGGGACAGTGTCACGTGCAAGCAGGATACACCTCGGTTCGCCCGCGTCTAGGCAGATGCAACCGTTGCGGGAGGCCGGTCACATCCGGGAGCTACTCATTCCATTCGTGAGCATTGCACCATAGCTGTGGACATATGCTAGAGTCAGATGCAAGTTTTCGTAGGTTTCTGGCGCTCTCGCTGTTATTTTTTGCATCCTAAGATGGCTTTAACTTAGTATGCTATCATGTGCTATAAATTTTAGGGGTTTTTGTGAAGTTTGAAAAAAAGAATTACAAACACACCTTTTAAGTTCAATTATGCTATTCTCTCATATCCAAATTAGTTAATTTGGTTTTGTCTAGATTCGGATATATCTAGCACTAAAATAAGTCTAGATACATCCGAATCTACATAAATTTAAGTTAGCTAATTTGGATAGGAGAGACTAGCTTTTTAAACAACATGATTTTCTAGACCTTTCCGAAATCACCTCAAAATCAAAATTATCGCAGATACTAGTATTTAGTTATTACAAACGAATATATATATTTAATATTTATGATTTTCGAATTTAGATTTGAAACTAAACAACCGTATCTATCTAAAAAAATACCCGTAAGTCCTACCATCGCAGCCTTAACTGAGCCATGTGGCAACATTGAACCGTACCTCCTCACAACCGATCACGTATGCCCCGCTCTAATATACGTAGCATATAGGGTCTCTATCTCCACCCGATCTCCACCCAGAAACCCGTTAAGCTGAAAAGCGCTGGATTCTTTGCCTAGGGGGGACACCGAAGCAAGGCTCTTGATTTATAGAGGGAATTACTCAATAAATTTTAACTATAATTGAAATGATTGAGTATTCAAGTGCTATGTTCAACTGAGATGCTTCCCTGGTTCTGAATTTTAACCATACTTCCACATATCACAATACCACATTACTCAATGGAAGGACTATGGCCTGCTGCCAAATCAAATTGGACAGTGCTAAATAATGTAAAGTTGACAATGAGAAAGGAAACTCCCTATTGGTATCGCACATGTGGCATGTGGACCAAAACAATTTCATGATGTTCGCTACTTGCGCACACGTCAAACATAGTATTGTATTTACCATATAAGAAAATTAGAAAAATACAATTTATAAAGTACACAATGTATGTATCTTGCCAAAGATTGATCTAGGCCCCAAGCTAACCTTTGTTACTCTACTTTAGAAAGTTAACCAATATGATTATTTCTCTAATCTGAAGCACTATTTAGTGGAAATTCTGGGTTGGGCACAGGGTTGAGGCGCCAGCATCCCTGTGTGCAGTTCCGCTCCCATCTTGTGATTGCTTAGTTCATGGTGTACTCATACACATCACGGGGATATATAAGGACGATTTGTCAAACTCTAGGAAGCCAAACTCACTCTAAAGATGAGCATCCTATTGTGCATCCTCCAACAGGAAATAAGATTTAGAGAAATCGTTGTAAAAAATAATAGAAAACATGTCTGACGTTGGCTGTCTTTTTCCATCTCCTAGCATGTATTTAGTTTTATGTGTGGCCTGGCTGGATTTTTCTGCTTCCAGATTCCAATTAAAGATAAATCTGATGCAAACATTCCCTTTTTAGGAAGGTAAACATAAGCGTTAAAGAAAAACAGTAGATCAAAATATTTCATCTAGTTTTATGTACCAAACCATATGCAGATATAAAACCAGATCCAGATCCCTCACTATTTCATATAGTTTATACTATTTTGCAAGTCAATAATTACAAACACCAGACTCTCCTTGGCTTATGACTGTCTGGAACAAAGAAAAGCAGAGCAGGTAAGAACCTACTACTACGTACCAATTTCTGCTGTACACATCACCAGGCAAAGTAAAGTTGGCTCGTCATCACATTAGCATAAGCATCCACCAGCACAATGGAGGCATCGAAGTACTGGCCATAGAGAGTGGCAAAGGTGCTATGAAAATGTCAACAAAACCCATCACCTGCACATAGAAGTAGAGAAATAAGCAAAGAGCAAACCAATTCTAACATAGCCTCTACTCCAATTTAAACATGTAAATTGAGCATCATATGCAAAAAATTAAAATATACAAATTTCCAACCTGTTTAATTGATTCTAAAACAATTAATGAATATCAGATACACTAACGACTGGGATAAACACAAAAACTGAAACGAGTGAAACACTTTCATATTCACGTGATACTCGAATAATATGCTGACATGTATATATAACATTAATAAATTTGTAGATATGCTCAACAAACTTGTGAACGACGCCTTATCCTTATTCAACCCAACAACATATCTGATTGATCATCTCACTCTCAACCCCAAAAAACACCGATAATGTGTGGCACTCTACAATCCTTCCTCATTGAGAATAAAAAGGTACATCAACTTGAAGATCAAAAGGGCATAAGAAATCTAGTGAACCAAAGGGATGTCCAGCACATCGACACTCTATGATAGACATGACAATGTACAAATGAGTAAATATAACTTGGTAAGCATAGTAAGACCAGAATAAGACTTCATACAGCAGACTAAAAAGAAGGTTAATGGGAAGGGGTTTCTATTTTCGTGTCCCTGGTTCGTTAGCTGTACTCAGTTTTTTCCAGCCGCTTAACTTCTTCTCACTTTTCCCATCTCCTACTACGAAACTACACGGTCTAAAACTTGCTTTCCATCAGCCTTGCCATTACGTGATGATAAGTGGGATCATGGTCAGTCGAGTCCCGTAGTGGACCATCGCTGTTACATGCTGACAAGTGGGACCGGTCAGTCAGCTACGCATTATGCTGACATGTGGGGTTGTGCCATGTTGGACTGCATGGGGCTAGCTTGTTGGGAACGCGTTATGGGAGACATGGTGTGGGACCATGTGGGGCACGTTTGGTGGTTACGTGCGCCCTGTCGCCTAAATTGAAAGTTTTTTCTTTTTTTTTGTTATTTTTATGATTGGCCTTTTTAAGAGCGTGTTTTCCCCTTTATCTTGCTAACAATTGTGTTTTTTGCCTAAAAAGGTAGCGAATCTAGAGCAGCTTATCTCTCTATTCATGGTTCCTTTTGGCCCTTATTTTTTCAATATGGTAGCAAATCTAGAAAAGCAAATCTAACCAGCACCATAAATACATTTAGTAAACAAAGCATGTGTGAATAAAGCAGCTAATATAGGATATATAGTATAGTACTTAAACAAGGTTCAAAAATTAGACTGCTCAGAAGAAGCAGCGGACAAGTTCAACATAGACAATACAAAAGAAGCTGCTTTATAGCAGTAGCACAAGATCAGTGGCCCCTCATGGCCTCCGCCTCCTCCTCCCTCTAGCACTTACTCAACTTCTTGCTGCCCAGTCCCTTGACCTTGGACGCCTTGGGATTGATTGGGGGCATGTGACCCTCCTTGATGGCCACCTTTTGGAGGTTGCGGAGGTGAAAACTGAGCGCCTTGTGCTTGGCTCTGAAGCTGTTGACGTTCACAGATAGTTCGCAGGTCTTCACGTCCTCGACATGCTTCACGAGGGAGTTGAAGTCGGTGGCGAGGAGCCTCCTGGTGTAGAAGGGGCACCTATAGACATCGCCGGCGAAGAAGTTGTCATACTGGCCAGACTTCAGCCTCCTTAGCACCTGACGAGTCTTGGTGTCCTTGGACTCGTCATCACTGCAGACGTCACTGCTAACCACCTGTTGGAAAAATAGTAGAGTGCAATAAGGACACGATTGAGATACCTTAATTAGGGATTGATTATTTGCATAAATTAACCGATTGAGGCCCCCTAATTATTCCCTAATCCCCAAATCTCAAACCAAATCGAATACTGATCCCAACTACAGATCATCGCTAGTACTAACTAGGGAATCCCTTAACTGCAACTCGGAGGACAAATAAAATAGGATTGTGAAAGATCGGTATAAGCGACTAGAGGGGGGTGAATAGGCGCTACTCAATTTTTAACTTATTTTCAATTTTAAGGATTGACACAAAGTAGGTTCTCTAGATATGCAACTAGGTGAGAGAACCTATATGAAAAACAAGCAAGTAAGCAACAATAAGGGAGTAAAGGATAGAAGTCACCGAAAGTTGACACAGAGATGTTTTCCCGAAGTTCCTTCCTTTTGAGGGGAAGTACGTCTCCGTTAGAGGGGTGGGCGGTACTAAGACCACTAGCGCCACAAAAGGCCTTACCCTATTCTTCCGTGCACCCGCCGCAAGGCAAGCACACGATCCACTATGTGGTGGCCTTCAAGATGGAGACCGAAACCTTTACAAACTTGTTGAGTAGATCTCCACAACACTTGGAGTTCCCAACACGATCTCGAAGCTTTACAACCAATGGCCAAGCTCTGAGACCGACCTCTTTCGTCTAGGGCTTAAAGAACCCAAGAGTAACATGATCCACGAAGGAAGACAAGGGGGATCAACTTTTCTTTGGTGAAACCCTTGATCTAGACCTCCTCCACCAAATAACAAAAGTATCAAGGAGATTGGAGCACTTTGGGGGGAGATCTAGTGAAATAAATCTCAAGAACAATGGAGAAGAGAGATGAAAGAGGCAACCTTCTTGTTGGATAAGAAAGACCTATTTATACCCTCAAGGAGAATCTTCCCGTTGTAGCTCGACCAAAGCGGTACTACCGGTTCCGTATGTGGTAGTACCAGATCTAGCCAGTACTACCGGTTAGGTACCGAACGAGCTACTGGAAGCGGCCAGGCGCAGTGAAAAGACTACTGCCTCCCCTGGTAGTGACAACTCGATAAGAGTGGTGCTCCCGCATAGCACTAGTATCGGACCATACGAGCGGTACTACCAGTCCTGGCGGTAGTGCCGGACTGTGGTACCGGTTGAGCCAGTAGGGGAGACGAGGCTCGCGAGCCCTCTCAGGCTCGCCCGATACCGCCGCGCGGTACTACCGGTGGCGAGCGGTAGTACCGGCTGAAACTTCCGGTACTACTTGTCATCACTGTGTAGTAGGCAATGTCAGCATGAGAAGATTATCTTTGAGACCTCAACCATTGGGAAAGCTTGTTGGGTTTGCAAAACGGAGTTGATTTCACCAAACTTTTCGACGCGGACCCCCTCTTGATAGTACGGTTTTCCTATGACTCAAGAAAAAGACCTAGGAAAAACTATGTCTTGATATGGACCTTCTAGAGGGGAAACGAATGCCTTATCCATAATAAAAACCTGAAATATACTTAGCAAATGATTAGTCTGACACGTGTGTTATCATCAAATATCAAAACCACTCAGGATAGGAAATACCCTTTCAGATTGCAATATGAATAGGGGCATTCATCAAAATACGAGATCTAACACAAGAGGATTAGCTACTGTAAAAATACCTAGCATCCAACGATTGAAAATATGAACAACCGAACCCTAATAACACATGATCTACCATCCAACGATGGGAATGGGGGAAGAACAAAGGAAGGGGATAAAACCCTAGTTACCTCCGACCATGGGTCGGCGATGCTGGTGTGTTGTAGGTGTTCTCCGGCCTGATGTAATCCTCCTCCTCGTAGGGGTCCCAGCCGTGCAGGATCTGCCCAAGACCGACGGGGGCCTCCTCGCCGGCGGCTATGGCGGAAGCGGCGATGGGGGTCTGGACGGGGACGACGGCTGCCTTTGATGCCTCGATGGGGGCCTGTACGAGGACGTGGGACTCCTCGCCGGTGGCCTTGGAGGTGATGATGGCCACATCGCCGTTCTTCTCCATCGTTGGCGTGGTTGGGGTTTTCTTAGGGGTTTGCAGAAGGTGATGGGACAGTGGAGACGATTGTATGAGTGAGTGAGTGATGAGTGAGAGTGAGGAGGCCTCTATAAACATGAAGAGAGAAGACGTTTCGTTGCACCACCATGCACCATGTAACCGCGTATGCTACTGCACCGTGCGCGGTCACACGCGTCCGCTACCACCCCGTGCACCGTGACACGTGTACCGTGCGTCATGTTTTTCCCTCGTGTCTAACCCTGGCCACTTAGTTGTGCTCAGTTATACCCTCGAGTGTAACACTGACAGTTTGGTTGTACTCAGTTTTGCCCTCCAGTACTAACACTGCCGTGTGCAATATACTCACTTTTATCCTCTGGTGGTTGGTCAAAAGAGAGTCAACGAATGGGTTTTAGCTAGCCAATTGAGTCATTTTATGCATAGAAATTCAAAAAGATCAAAACATAGTGGCATATATCCAGGGAGTCTTATTATGTGACCTGCCACCATAAGAAATGTATATAAATCAAGTTTTAACATAAATCACCACTTCTCAAATCACCTACTAACTATGAAGGTTCATGGATTTCTACTCAAGCCTCTTCCCAAAACATCCCTCCTCAAAACATAGTTTGTCTGAATAAGGCAATAATTATCAAACTGATGTTATTTGAATTGCAAATAGTTTGATGTCAAGATGTATTTTATGTATAAAAGAAGAATTTTTCCATTTTAAAATCTATTTCTTTTTTCTATTTGAATCCCTTTATCAGTTTTGCCCTTGGTTTTTAAGTTCTACTCGGTTTTGCCCTTGGTTTTTAAATTCTACTTAGTTTTCCCCTCTCTCTTAGTCACAAACTCTCACACCTGTGCTCATCTTGGCCGCTACGCTCTGATTGTTCACGACAATTGTCACGCGGACCGTGCCCACCAACTGTTGATCCTCTGTGATCTAGCGGACAGGATAACTCCTATGTCTATCGGGGCCACCCCTCTATCCATGCAAAATAATAAGTTTTCCACCGGTACTTTAACTCCGTAAACAAATGATTTTGAATATAATTTAAAGGAAAAGTGTTCAAAGGTGTATAATTTTCGTATATGCAAGTTTATGCATTATATTTCACTCCATGAAAATGATAAATGATCAGGATTTTATTGGCACGGCATTATCATGTCCTAAGTGCGATTTCAAAGAGTTTAAAGATGCACTCCCTCTGTCCTAAAATAGATGTCTCAGATTTGTTAAAAATTGGATGAATCTAGTCACTATTTAGTATGTAGATTCATCCAAATTTTGACAAACCTGCGACATCTATTTTGGGACGAGGGAGTATAAATTTTGCCATATGCAAGTTTATGCATTAAATTCTATTAGAATGATAATCTCTCGAGATTTTATTAGCACAACATTATCATGTCGTAAGTGTGATTTCGTATATGCAAGTTTACACATTACATTCCACTCTATGAAAATAGGGAGAAAATGATAATCTCTTAAAATTTTGTTAGCACATCATTATCACATATTAAATGCGATTTCACAGTGTTCAAAGGTTTATAAGTTTCGTATACACAAGTTTATGCATTATATTTCACTCCATTAAAATGATAAATGATCAGGATTTTATTAGCACAACATTATCATGTCCTAAGTGGGATTTCAAAGAGTTCAATGGTGTATAATTTTCGTATATGCAGGAGGCATAAAGATTTTAGTTTAGAGATCACCTTTCACGCTCTAAAAATGGTAAACTCTCGATATTTTCTTAGGACAACATTATCATGTACAAATTCTAATTTGAATGTGTTAAAGAGTTGTGTCAATTATAAATACTCTTTTACATTAAGAGTTTTATAATTTTTTCAATTTGAAAGTTTTCAAGAGTTGTGTCAATTATAAACACTCTTTTACATTAAGAGTTGTATAATTTTTTTCAATTTGAAAGTGTCCAAGAGCTATATCAATTGTAAACACTCTTTTACATTAAGACTTGTATAATTTTTTAAATTTGAAAGTGTTCAGGATTGTGTCAATTATAAACACTATTTTACATTAAGAGTTGTATAATTTTTTTAATTTGAAAGTGTTCAAGAGTTTTGTCAATTATAAACACTCTTTTACATTAAGAGTTGTATAATTTTTTAATTTGAAAGTATTCAAGAGTTGTATCATTTTCTTATTTCTTATACATCCATCTCCCTAAATATCAAAGTTTTACTTTCACCTCATAGATTCACTTGATTGCAGCCAAGACATTAACTCGATAAACCAATTAAATCATCGGAACGGCTCGCGAGCCGCATTCTTCATAGCAAGCGTCCCCGTCTAATCAGGACATTTTGGTGGGAGATCTAACCTTCATTGCGCACGGTTGCCTTTGTCATGCTTCATATAGGTCAACAAGACGGCACCATAATGCGGCCAGGACGAACAGAAGGCCGAAGTGAAGCTCGACAAAGGGCCGCCATCGCCGTGAAGGGTCATCGTTGCCGGAGAAGGAGAAGAAGGGGAGGCAACGACACGTGCGTGGGCGTGGGGCTGCCTCGGGGTCCCAGCTTGCAATGCCAACCTGGATAAGTTGTGGTTCCGATGCTCACGTGGATAAGCTATGGGTCCCATGCTGATCTGGATAAGTGGAGAGAGGTGTCCACCACGGGAACCAACTTAACACGGCCCCACTTGTTAGCATGTAATAGGAAGGGTCCACTATAGGACCTGATAGACCATGACCCCACTTGTCAGCACGTAACAGTGAGGGTCCACTACGGGACCCGACTAAACACGGACCCACTTGTCAGCATGTAACGACAATGCTGACGGACAACGAGTTTTAGACCGTGTGAGGGTTTCGTAGAAGGAGATGGTGAAAAGTGAGGAAAAGTTAAGCGGCTGGGGAAAAGTGAGTATAACTAAGGAACCAAGAGCACGAAAATATAAATCCCTAATGGAAATGGGTTAAATAACACAAGCTACATGCTCCATCAAATCGAACACCCAAAGCTAGCGAAGGTAAACCCGTGGGGCGTGATATGTCCATTTTGCATCACTATTTTATATCACAATTTACTATTATTCATTGATATATTTCATATTTAGAGATGATACTTATGTGATTTCATCTATTTTGCATGATTGATGATTTTTGGATAATTAACTGCCGGAGTCAGAATTCTGCTGGAAAAAGTGCTGTCTAGATGCAATATTTCCATAGATTAGAAAATTCCAGAAAATATATGGAAATTCTTATTTTTTCAGAAGACAAAGATAGCCATAAAAGGGAGCGGAGATGGGCCACTAGGGGGCACACAACCCCTAGGCTCGAGTCCCCTGGGCTGCACGGCCAGGTGGTGTGGCCACCCTGGCCCACCTCTAGCATCACCCTTCCACATATATCTTCTCTCTGAAAACCTAAGACGAGGGGAGCCATCACAGAAATATTCCACCGCCTCTGCGGGGCGAAAACTATAGAGAGAGAAAAAGCTCTCCGGCAGGGAGAAATCTGCCCAGGAAATTCCTCCCCAGAGTGGGGAGATCGTCGCCATCGACACCATCACCGAGCTGGGCTTCATTGGGATCATCATCCTCATCATCATCACCACCAGTACCATCACCACCACACCATACCGCTGTAACAATTGGGTTGAATCTCGTATAGTTCATAGGGTAAACTTTCCCGGTGTTGATTACTTATTGTAGTTGATGCTATTGAGTGAAACCATTGGATTATTGTTCATGCTCAGATTGTTACTTATCATTATTTCATCTCTGTTCTTGATCCATATGATGTCTTGTGAGTAGTTCGTTTAGTTCTTGAGGACATGGGAGAAGTCATGTTGTTAGTAGTGGAATTATGTTGAGTAATATTTAATGGTTTGATATTTATGTTGTGGTGCTATTCTTTTAGTGGTGTCATGTGAACGTCGACTACATGATACTTCACCTTTATGGGCCTAGGAGAATGCATTGTGTACTAGGCTACTAATTGTGGGGTTGCCGGAGTGACAGAAACCTAAACCCCCGTTAGGAAACCATTGCATAAGGGAGTGTAGGATCTCAGAGTTTAATGTTGTGGTTAGATTTTTATCTTAATTATGTTATTATAGTTGCGGATGCTTGAAAGGGGTATAATTACAAGTATGTATTAGTTCAAGTTGGGTAGTACATTAGCATAGGTTCACCCCCATAACACTTATCTAACCAATGAATATTAATCAACTATATGAAGTGAAAGCACTTGTCACATGTGTCCTCGAGAACGTTGATGCATCGCTAAGTTGATGTAGGAGCGCTTCGTTGGGAACCTCAAGAGCAAGGTGTGAAGCAGCACATCAGCAAGTTTTCCCTCAATAAGAAACCGAGGTTATCCAACCAGTAGGAGTAAGGAAATGTCACACAGGTGTTGCAAGCAACGCGGAGACCTGCACAACACAAACTCAAGACTTTGCCCCAACGAATCAGTGAGGTTGTCAAGCTCACCGGTTTGCTGTAACAAAGGATTAAACGTATGGTGTGGAAGGTAATGGTTTACAGTAAGTAAAAAAGTAACAATGGAAGATGTATCAATGGTAAAGATTGGACCGGGGTCCATAGTTCACTAGAGGTGCTCTCCTTAAATAAACAACATGGCATGAAGGGTAAACAAATTACAGCAGGGCAATTGACAGGAACTAAGCAAGGCATAACAATGCAATTACTATTAAGAAAGATCCTATGAGATTCGATTTGGCAATACAACAAGATACATAGACAGCCATCCAACTGCATCTATGACTAGAAGTACACATTCAGGTTATCATCCGAACCCCCTACAGTATTAAGTTGCAAGAAACAGACAACTTCTTTAAGCAAAGTGTGTAAGGTAAACAGTCCATATGTTCCATGAACAAGAGACCGTTGTTTTCTCCCTAGTGGCAACAACACATCTAGAACCAAAGAGATTTATGTCACTTCCCTTGGAAACTAGAGGCATGAATCCACTATCGATCATAAATACCCCCTCTTGGAGTCACTAGCAACTACTTGGCCACGATAGCTACTAACAACAGAGAGCATGCAAGATCACAAACAACACAAACATGATAGAATCATAAAGACAAAACCATTAATCAAACCAACATAATAATCTCAATATCCATCGGATCCCCGCAAACATAACATGCATGATTACAAATAGATTAGATCTTGATCATGAACGGAGCTCACAAGATCTATACATGAAAGCACAAAGGAGGAGATACAACCATCTAGCTACTATATGGACCCATAGTCCAAGGTGGAACTACTCACGCATCATATCGGAGAGAAGGCCTCCGGGACGATCTCCCCTTCGGCAGGGTGCCGGGAAGAACTTCAGATCCCCCGATCTAGGGACGGCCATAGAAGGTTTCGTGGAATATTGATAGGGTGCCTAGGGTTTCTGCATAGGGGGCTTCTTATAGGCGAAGGGGGAGGCTGAGGAGGTGGCCAAAGGGGCCACACCCCTCCCAGGCGTGGGCCCACCCCTGGCCGCGCCTAGGGGGGTTTGGCTTCCCTGGCACGCCTCTCCGTCTCCCCTATGGACTTCTTGTTCCCCACGGAAAGTTATTGACTTTGATGTTTCTCCCATCCAATTTCGACAATATTTCCTTACTAGTTTTTCTAGAACCGAAAACAACAGAAAACAGGCAACTGGCACTATGGCAACTTGTTAATAGGTTAGTACCAGAAAACATGTAAAAACCACCTCAAAGTGTAGACAAAGCAAAGCAAAATAGATACTAAACAATCATGGAGCATAAAAAATTATAGATACGTTTCTGACGTATCAAGCATCCCCAAGCTTAACTCCTGCTCGTCCTCGAGTAGGTAAGTATAAAAATAATAATTTTTGAGGTGACATGCACCCTCATAATAAAGATCTAACCATTTGCAAGCATTGAAAGCTGGGATCAAAGACCTCTAAACATGTGCATGAAAGATGGAGTTCTAACAATAGGACATAGTAACTATGCATGCAACATGAAAGGCTACAAACAAAGATCATGAATAACATACATTGAAAAACGTTTGTTTGTTTCACGTACAGAAAACATGGCATAGTAGAAATCAGCTTGTCCCTCATAGAGTAGCAATATAGATGCATGAGACACCTTCAAAGTTCACAAGGGTGACTAGAAACAAATATCACAAGAACAAGTAATATCACAATATGCATCAGTCAATAAGCTTTGGAACAGTGCACACAGAATGAAAACTATGCTCTCTTAATGGTGCCTAAAGGTAGAAGGTGGAGACTCAATAATGGTGGAATAAAGGCCTTTTTTGTAAAGGAAGCAGGGATTTCAAGTTTCAAAAAGATCTTCCAAAAATTATGGTACTTGTTAGCTTTCAGCCCTCATTGCCCCTATCATAAGCATCTTGAAGTGATTAAAGTTAAACTGAACAAAGATGGAGTATATGATTGACGAAGTATAAGTTGGCAATCTCAAGTCCCTTGAATACGAGGGCCACACCTCATGCTACTCAACTTCAGTCACCTGTAAGTTCTTGTCATTGTAAGTATTTGCATATCATAGAGAACCGCCAACGGGGTACCCCGTGCACATGGTACATGAGCTTTCCCATAACCAAAATGACAAGGCAAGCAGACAATGAGCATCTCAACGAACTTTTATTTACTATATGCATAGATTTTTATTACGAATGCTTCATAGATAGCTCACTATGATGCTGCTGCAAGTTTCCACCATGATTAGGCATGGCTTAGGCTAGCGGCCCAGGCATTTCTCTAACACAGAATACAAACTCCATGGACTTACAAGTTCCCTCTTTATTTCACACCGGTGACATCCATAGACAAAAGAGCATGATATCAACTGAGTACAAAGTACAAGTGCAATGTTGAAAACGTTCCCCGTGACATCACGATTCTGCTAATTCCAACGTATAAGTGCAAGCATATACAACATAGATGACACAATGGTTCAAGTTTATTAGGGGGAAAGAATATAAAGTGTAAGGTTCCCAACCTTTAATAAGGTAGAGATCCCTGTGTTTACAATGCTAGTCCCTGGATCAATAGCTAGCATCCACAGTTAAGATGTAATATCAAGAAACAAAGGTCATAATACAACTTTATAGCCAGGAATAAAATAATTTATTACATCTTACATAGCTCATTTGGCTATCTCATTACAATGCAGTAGAATATAACAATAGCATGGGGTCCTTCATCTTCAAAGTGCCACAGACAAACATGTTGGTTGTAGACTTGTAATCCTAATCAATAAACTTCACTAACATCAAACAAACCTGCAACATAATAAGTTACAGCTACAAGGGTCAATACATTTGAATTGTATTGGCAAGTGATACTATGGTAATATAGTGGAGTCTATCATCTATATGCATTTGGCTAATGGGAGCTTAGGCTTGCTTTGCTCAAAATAGATTTTCCTTATCATTTGAAAACACTAAGTTTTTGCTTGACAAAAATCACCCAAGGCATCTCCCAATAGAAATTGGTGATCCTTCACCCCTTGTTCAACCACAAAGTTTTTAACTTAGAAATTGGGATGAGGAGATTCTTGATAGCTTCCATGTCTTGATGCTCAAATTGTCCTTTGCCAGGGACATGGCTAAGTACTTAGATTTTACACTCTGCAGAGGTGGTGCACTTTCCCCACAAGACTTGGTTTCACCAAGACAAGATCTTTCAGAAGCCTTCCCTTAGACCAGAATGGACGCGCTCCAACCTATCAATCCCCTACCACCAACTGTCCATTTGGCTAAGTTATTGCAACCTATATGATCCAGGCATAGCCCATAATGCCAAGTGGCTGCACTTGAAGCTTCTCAACATTTGACATCTCAAATCTCTTTGTTCCTAGGTGGCCATCCACAAGTGAGATACACTAGGGTAGTCCATAAATATGGGCCCTGTGTAACCACTCAACATAACCCATTCACAGCCATTCCACCCAGGTGATTCATTCACATAGTTGTTTTATTAAACAAAACACAAGTCATAGACTTAGAAATATTTCATAGCATGAATATAATCCACCCTTGTTTTCTACTAGCTAGGCTAAGCATGATAGTAGTAGGAATCTTAACTTAGGGAAAATTCTACTAAGGCTTCATCTACTAGGATTTCCCATGGCATAGTTTATACTTAGCAAAATTCCATGCAAGTCCTACTTTAGAAAATTCACTAATGCATAGTGAAAATAATGGGACAAAAGTATGAAGCATCACTTGCCTTTTTGGTAGAGAGTATAAGTTCACTCCTTGATCTTGCAATATTCACACTCTTCAAATATCACTACAATTCAATCAAGCAAGCAAAAAATTCAATCTACCATTCAAACAACCTCACATAAAATAATAGAAACAAAGCAATGCATGCAATCATGCCAAAGATGGTTTATTTGTAAAAGTGGTTTCTAATGGGTTATAAACATTGGAAAACACCTATTGGTTATTTTATATAAGTGGCAAAATCATTTGCAAAAGATTTTACTTATAAATCATTTTTAAACCAAATCAATATTTTATGTGGTTGAAAATGCCTTCAGCAAAGCAAAAAAATTTATATGGTCCACCAAATACATTTTTAATTCTAAAACTTGGTGTTTGGGGTCAGAGAGTTTAAATCAAAACATTTCCTAAAGGGTTTTCCTCCAAAAGCATTTTTAATATATAAACATTATTTTTATTTGACTAGAATTGCTTTAAATCAAAGATTTATTATTTTGCTTCACCAAATATGTTTTTGAAACCATAAATTGATTTATATGGTCACTAGGTTCAAAACAATCCATTTTCAAAAGGTTCCATCACAAAAATAATTTTAGAACAAATTTTATATCCAAAATATACCTACACAAGTTTATGCAAAACAACCATTTTATCAGAAACAAATTACTAAACAAAGGGCATGGTTGGGTAGGATTTGTCTTTCTGATTCCATTGATATAAAATTTGCAAAATTTGGACGTGTGGTTTGAAAGTTATGAATTTTACAAAACTGAACAACAAATAGATCAAATCTATTTTTATTAAAACAGACAGGGCCACGTGGAACGTTTCTATTGGTCCATACCGTTTCGTTTGGATCGACCTCTCTGGTGCGTTGGATTTTAAACAGATCGTGCGGCGCAGAGATACTCGTACCCCTTCGATTATGAATCTGTCGTGGCGCTTGGATCTGAATCCTACGGTGCACAACACCCTAACCATCGAGTGGCGGCGCTGGCGGCGGCAGGTGGTGGCGCGCACTCTGGCTACAGCGGAGCCGGCGATATAGGAAGCAAAAGGAATAAAGGGAAGGCTCACCGGGTTCGCAGCTTGCTGCTGATGCTCAAAGTGCTTGCCATTTGTCGAGGGGCGCACGGTGATGATGGGGATTGCTCACCAGAGGTCTACCTGGCGACAGGCTCGTACTATCGCGGTCGGAGACGAGGTTGTAGATCGCGCGCGGTTGATTGGAGAGCACCTGGAGATGCATAAGACACATGCGAATGAAATGCCATGATCCACTGGTCGAGGCGCACACGGAGTCGAGTTCTAGGGCTCACCGGAGTTGCGGGGTCGTCGGTGGCGCACTGGTGAAGACGTTGTCGACGTTCTGGACCGAGCGCGAGTGAGCTAGAGTCACAAGGAGGTGCGTAGGGAGATGGGGAGCAAGCTCGCGTGGTTGAGGAGGCGAGGGGCGACGGAGAATGGCCGGAATTGACGAAAGGGCTCACCGGAGCAGTAGGTGTTGCCAAGAGGAATTCGGGCAGCCCTAGGGCAGAGGAGGTGCGGTGAGTGAGGGAAAAGAGAGAGAGAGAGGGCAGGCGCTTATGGACGCATGATCGCGGGGCTGAATCAACGCGCGATTAAAGAGGAATCAAGCGAGCTTTTAACGGCAGAAACCGCCGACGAGGTTAGCGCGTGGGTGAGAACGAAGGGAGCTGGCGGTGGGGCCTGGCATCAGCGAGTGAGTGAGAGTGGGGGTGGGGTCCGGTTGTCATTCTCTGTGCGAGTCAATTCGTGAGTGAGAGAAAAACGCTTCGGGGGAGAGAGGAGAGTGGTGGGCTGCTGGGCCAGATGGGCTTAGCTGGGCTGGGCTGCTCCTTTTCATTTTTTTGTACTGATTGTTTTTCCTTTTCCATTTCTAATATTCTGTTTTGATTTTGATTAATAATTTCAAACAACAATTTAATTTCAAACTTCTCTCAAACTTTGTGTGTAATCAAATACTGATTAATAATACATTTTGAAGTCATATTTAGAATAATTCATTTATTCTTTTTAGGGTCTTTTAATTATTTAAAACAGGCCCTTACATTTATGCAAATAAGATTTAATAATATTTTCAAACTCCATTTGAAATCTAAATCTTTTCAAATCTTTTCAGTAGGTTTTATTTGTTTATTTGGATGTCAAATAATTCACCTTGAATTAATTGGAATATTTTTAATATGATTTATTAATCATTTTAATTTGGGTACTTGTTTTAATTCCAATGAAATTAAATATAGTTTTATTTCCATAAATTTTATTTGGAAGATTTCTTTGATCTTATTTAAGTTAATTAAATAACTTTTATTCCACTTGGGTAAATTCCAATTATTATTTTCCCATAATTTAATTCATCATTTCTAATAGGGATTTTATCTTTATTCAAATAGAATAGGATTTGGTTAATGCCCTCTTAATTAATTTGAAAATTCCTTATCCATTATTTTATTTGGATTTGGATTGTATTCATTCCATTTTCTTATGGTCTTGTTCAATTTTTAATTTGATCTTTAAATATTCCTCATTTAATAATTTCTTTCTTTATCTTATAAAATCCATATCTTTTTATTTATAGATCCAAACTTGGTGATTCCAATTTGTGAAATCTTATTTAATATTTATTTATCCTTTTAAATAACTTTAGGATTAATTGCTCACCATTTGGTATGGATTTTTAGATAGATGCCTTATTAGCTTTGGAAATTCAATTTCCTTATCTTATTAAATTTATAAGATTCTATCTATGGCTCCAGTTTAAGTGAAACCAATTTCTATGGTTTTATAATATTTCTATTTGTCATTCTTGATCATTTGTAAATGTTTGTTGACAAAGTTTTATATGGATCAAATCCATAGGCTTGGAGATAACTTGGAAATGATTTTATTCTATTAGGGTTTAGGGTTTTGGTTTAACTTTTCCAAGTGTTTAAATTTCAAGATACATTCATTGAGGAATACATTTCACTTGATTTGGATTTTGTTGGATTCAAACTTTAATTAAAGTTTGTTCAAGATGGGATTTTAAGTTTCCATTTAGAAACAAAAGTTTCTTTTTACCCTAAATTTCAACAATCATTCATTTTGTTCACATTACAAGATTTGGAAAATCTTGGAATGTGACATAAAGTGTGTCATCAAGTTTGTGAGGGCTTTAATCACTAAGTTTTCACATAACAAAATAGTTTTTAATTGGAAGATAGCTGAAAACAAGAATATACTTGGAATGGTGTAACACACCATGCATAGGAGTTTATAGTGGACACTTTGGAATAACTTGGTTTCTTTGAAGTTGGAAGCATGAGTAGAGCTTACTCATACAAGTGGAGGCTAGCAAAAGACTGGGAGTAACCAACTAAGAGAGCATAATGGCCATAATCATACAGAGCAACAAAGCATTACTAATCAAATCATAGAGTGGTACTACAAGCCAAGGACTAAATGAGCATAGAGGCTAATGGTGACTTGTGAGAGTCATAACATGGTGTGAGCACGTGCCAAGTCAACCCAAACAAAGCATCAAAGGATAATGCCACAATACTATGCTTTTGCATGCTAAAACAAGGCATAATTTCTTCAAGGCACACTAAGCAATCCCAATTGTTTGGAACAAGACATGCTACAGCAATAATCACTAAGCATAAGGTCAAAACAACACCTAGCATGTCATGCTAAAGTCTAAGTCACAGTCAATGCAAGCTCCTCTTACACTCCAAGCAAGAACTTACTACTCCTTTCCAACACCAAGCAACTTATTTGCAAAACAACACAGCGAGAACAGGGGTCCAAAATACTTTATTCAAGCAAACTAAACAACCTAAGCAAAGAAAACAAAAACTAAGACGCTCCAAGAACAACACAACTGTGCATGAAACAATAAAAACTAAGTGTCTAAACATACCTGAGCTTTTTATTGATGAAGAAGGGGATGCCTTGGGCATAACCAAGCTTTGACGCTTGTACCTCTTGGATATTTCTTGGGGTGACACCATTGTGGCATCCCAAGCTTGAGCTTTTGTCCATTCTTCATCTCATTGCATCATTCTCTCTCTACACCTGAATTTTTTCCCTTCATATAGAACTTCACACAATCTTTATTAGCAACATTAGTTTATTCAAAAGATATTAGACCTTTGGCAAAGCTTTGGAATAGCAAAACTTTTCACTAAAAACACAAGCTACTGTATTAACTCCTTCAAAAATCCCAATTCCCCAAAAGAGAACTCAAAAAGGAATCAATAAGAAGCAAATGCAAATAATGACAGAAATCTATCAAAACAGACTAGCAGGTAGAAACCGATTTTTACGAACATCTTATGTTGCTCAAATAAAAAAGTGTTGAACTAACGAAAGTTATCTAACATACTAGGGGATTTATTCATAAATTTTGTTCTCAATTCGAGTTACAGAGACTCCTAACGAATTTTTATGGTGGAGGACAGAAATCTGTTTCGGGACAGCAACTCCCCAAATCTTACTTCCCTCTCATTAGAGGTCATTCTTGGCACAAAAAGCAAACAAAAAGGATAAGGAGAGGTCATTACTGAAGTAATAACTTCCAAGACTAAAAAAAAACTCTTGGGTTATCTCTCAACAAGTACTTTTCTTTAATGCCTTTAAGTTAGGCATAAGAACAAGAAGAATCAAGTATTTTCAAATGAGGAAGCATTATCATCAAACCTTGCTTTCAAAGGAGGAGAAAAAGCAACTTTTCTCTCCTCATAGGGAAGTGTTCAATACCTTTCTTGAATGGAAAATGATATTTAATGGTGCCTTCTTTCATATCAATGATGGCACCAACTGTTCTAAGAAAAGGTCTTCCCAAAGTAATAGGACAAGAAGCATTGTATTCAACATCCAAAACATAGAAATCAACAGGGACATGAGCATTGTTAACCATAATGAGAACATCATTAGTACTCCCCATAAGTTTCTTCTTAGCATTATCATTGAGTGGGACATCCAAATAACAATCTTCCAATGGTGGCAAATCAAGCATTTCATAAATCTTCCTAGGCATAATAGAGACACTACAACCAAGATCACATGAAGCTTTGAGATCAAAGTCATTCACTTGCATATTAATAATGGGTTCCCAACTATATTCTACTTTCCTAGGAATAGAAGCTTTGTGTTTGAGCTTCTCTTCCTTAATTTTCACAAGTGCATCTGTAATGTGTTTAGTGAAAGCAACATGCATATCACTAGCATTAGGACTTATAGCAAGGTTTTGTAGGAATATAATCACTTCAGAAAATATTGCAACCATCAATATCAAAGTCAAACTTAGCATCACTAGTAGTAGGCTCAATAGGCTTAGGCATAGTAGGAGGAGGAATAGGGACTACTTGTGGTTTAGTGGTGATGGTGCACACACTATTGTTTCTATCAATTTCAGCTTCCATTTCCCACTTAGCATGGAGTTGAGCTAACAACCTAACATTTTCATCAATAGTAACTTGTATGGCATTAGCAGTAGCAAAAGTATTTTCCATAGTTTCAGGTTTAGCAGCCATTTCATTAATCAAGGAGGACTGAGCTTTAGACAAAGAGGATATATTCTTCTCAACATTTAAAAGCTTTTCCTCTATAGCCTTATTGAAAGTGGTTTGCTTACTAATAAATTCTTTGAGCATGACTTCAAGTTCAGAGGGGGCACTTCTAGCATTATTGTAAGAGCTTCCATAGGAATTGCCATTATTAGGAGGATAAGGCCTATAATTGTTGTTACCACCAAAATTACTCCTATAGGCATTGTTGTTGAAATTGTTGTTTCTAATCAAGTTCACATCAACTTTCTCTTATTGAGCAACCAAAGAGGCTAAGGGAACACTATTATAATCTAGAGGAGCTTTCCCATTAACAAGCATAGCCATAATAACATCAATCTTATCACTCAAAGAGGAAGTTTCCTCAACAAAATTTATCTTCTTACCATGTGGAGCTCTCTCAACATGTCATTCAGAGTAGTTAACCATCATATTATCCAGGATCCTTGTTGCAGCACCCAAAGTGAGGCCCATGAAGGTACCTCCAGCAGCTGAATCCAACAGATTTCTTGAGGAGAAGTTCAAACCTGCATAAAAATTTTGGATAATCATCCAAGAAGTGAGTCCATGAGTGGGGAAATTCTTAACCAAAGATTTCATTCTTTTCCAAGCTGGAGCAACATGTTCACTATAAAGTTGTTTAAATTTCATCATGTCACTTCTCATGGATATAATCTTAGCAGGAGGATAGTACTTTCCAATAAAAGCATCTTTGCACTTAGTCCAAGGATCAATACTATTTTTAGGCAAAGATAGAAACCATTCTTTAGCTTTTCCTCTCAAGGAGAAAGGAAAAAAGCTTGAGCTTAATAATATCTCCATCTACATCCTTATACTTTTGCATCTCACAAAGTTCAACAAAGCTATTGAGATGGGCAGCAAGATCATCAGAACTAGCATAAAAATTGCTCTCTCATCACAAGATTCAACAAAGCAGGCTTAATTTCATAAAAGGTAGCATCAGGAGCAGGTGGAGCAATAGGAGTGCTTAGGAAATCGTTGTTGTTGGTGCTAGTGAAGTCACACAACTTGGTTTTCTCAGCATAGTTCATTTTGGCAAAGGTGAGCAAGCCAAAAACAGCAGCAGCAGCTAGAGCAGGAACTAATTTTTTTTGTTTTTTTGAAAAGAGCAAGCAAACCAAACTATACTATTTTTTGGTTTTTTTTTGAAAAGAGGCAAACAAAACCAAGCAAAAGAAACTAAGCAAACTAAAAACAAAGTAAAGAGAAAGGAAGTGGAGGAATCCCCTTGTGGAGACGTCCTTAGCCTCCCTGGCCATGGCGCCAGAAAAGCTTGATGCAGCGCTGAGCTGATGTAGGAGCGCTTCGTTGGGAACCCCAAGAGCAAGGTGTGAAGCAGCACAGCAACAAGTTTTCCCTCAGTAAGAAACCGAGGTTATCGAACCAGTAGGAGGAAGGAAACGTCACACAGGTGTTGCAAGCAACGCGGAGACCTGCACAACACAAACTCAAGACTTTGCCCCAACGAATCAGTGAGGTTGTCAAGCTCACCGGTTTGCTGTAACAAAGGATTAAACGTATGGTGTGGAAGGTAATGGTTTGCAGCAAGTAAACAAGTAACAGTGGAAGATGTATCAATGGTAAAGATTGGACAGGGGTCCATAGTTCACTAGAGGTGCTCTCCTTAAATAAACAACATGGCATGAAGGGTAAACAAATTACAGCAGGGCAATTGATAGGAACTGAGCAAGGCATAACAATGCAATTACTAGTCAGAAAGATCCTATGAGATTCGATTGGGCAATACATAAAGATACATAGACCGCCATACAACTGCATCTATGACTAGAAGTCCACCTTCAGGTTATCATCCGAACCCCCTCCAGCATTAAGTTGCAAGCAACAGACAATTGCTTTAAGCAAAGTGTGTAAGCTAAACAGTCCACATGTTCCATGAACAAGAGACTGTTGTTTTCTCCCTAGTAGCAACATCACATCTACAACCGAAGAGATTTATGTCACTTCCCTTGGAAACTAGAGGCATGAACCCACTATCGAGAATAAATACCCCTCTTGGAGTCACTAGCAACTACTTGGCCAAGATAGCTACTAACAACGGAGAGCATGCAAGATCACAAACAACACAGACATGATAGAATCAATAAGACAAAACCATTAATCAAACCAACATAATAATATCAATATTGTAGCATCCCAGTTGTCTAACACCTGTAATGCTACTTGTTCTAGTAATAAAAAGGGCCACTTCCAACATATAATTGTTGCATCATCATCATATCATGCTCATGTCATCATGTCACCTTGCATTTGAGCATCATATAAAACCCCTTCTTGTTTGGTTCTTATCTCATGTGCATTATTAATTGTAGTTGCCTCTTGATATTGTATTTGGTTCTTGATATATTGTTAAATGCCCAAGTTGATTTGGGGGCATATCTCTTAACAACTCCACCACCTTTCTTTCACCACCTTATAATTCCACCATCCAATTAATATGAGCTTGGCAGTTTATTTGAGTTTACCTCTTGCTCATGTTGGTTGGTTGGATTCCACCATAATCTTTTGCTTGGCCTTTGCCCACCTTTTGGGAATGCAAGGAAGAATGCCACATGAATTTATGTTGTTTCACAATATAAAGACATGGCATTTATTGCTTGCATGGGCCATGCAAGTGTCACCTCTTGCTGACTATTGAAGGTCGTTTTGTTTTGCTTGCTTGGATCACTCCTTCCCTTTGCTTGATCTTGTTTTGACTTGTTTAAAACCCTAACCTCACCCCTCTCTCTACCCTCTAGCTAATCTTTAACCTATCCCCTATCCTCTTTTCTCTTCCATGCATGATCATGTGATCATGTGTGCTTTCTCTCTATTTGTGCCTTGTCCTCTGTTTGCCTCTCTCTTAGTCAAGCCCCCTTTTCCAAACCTCCTGGTGACAAAGTTCAAAAGAATTTGAAATCAGTAGCTGGTTTGCATTTGCATTAGAATGAAAACAAACAAATCAAACAAAAATAAAAGAGGAAGGTAAATAAAGGAGAGAACAAACCTGGCAGCCAACCAGCCGCAGCAGCCCAAGAGGAGATCGCGGCCCAGCAGAGCAACACCCTCCTCCGGCCCAACTCGCCACCCCGGCCCGGTACCCCTTCGCAATCACGCCGTCGCCCCTGTTTCTCTTCTCCGTTCGCCCGCGCTCTCTGAAGAGCAGCAGACGGAGCAGGTCGCGTCCGCCCGCCGTTTGCCGCGTCAGCCCTCACGCCGCGCTCGTGACCCCCTCCCTTATCAACCCGGGTTTCCTCCCTATAACCCTAGCTCTCTTCCTCCCTCGCGCCGCAGGCTTCCCTTTCCCCACCTCTGCATTTGCCGCCGCCATGCCCATGACCAGGGCCTAGCTGCCGCTGTCGCCGCTAGCCTCGCGCCGGTGCAGCCTGAGCTCGCCTCCGGCCTCTTCTACTTGGAGCGAGGAGGAGACGTGCAGTGGAGGTCCCTGTCGCCGTCCCGCGCTCGTCGCTACACCGCCACCGTCATCATCTCCGGTCAGCTACCACGTCGCCGTCCACCTCACCGTGAGCAGCCGCAAACCCTTCCGTTCCTCTGACCTTCCTCCGCTCCCGCTCGCTCTCTGTCGCGCTCTCGACCATGTCCAGGAACGACACCGGCAGACCACGCGTGCATCTCCCAAGCCCCGCTTCTCGTGTTCGTACCAGCATGTGTGTTGCTCCTTCGCGAAAACTCCGAACATGGAATTGGTTCTCCTACCTCCCAGCTTTCCAACGAAACAAACGGCGCTCGTTTTGGTGCTCCACAGCCGAAGGAAGCCTCTGTTGAAGTCAGGACCAAGCAATCAGTTTTTCTGAATTTTCGTTTACAAGTCTGAATTCCCCCTGTTCTTCACCCCGTCCCGTCTGCTACAGCCCTCCTTCGCAAAAATCCCCAACATGAAGCTTGCAGCTGGTACATCCCCCGTCGTTTTAGATTTTTACGGTTTAGTGAAATTCGCAACTAATTGCTCGCCATCTTCGTTTGAATCTGGGATCAGCTAGCAGTGTCTGCAACGCAAATTTCAGTTTCGTCAGTCACCTCCGGAAGGTTTACCAAAAAGGACCCTGGACTTCTCAAACTCTCAACCCGCAGTCCCCTTGGTCCCACCGTCAGCGTCTGATGTAGTTTTGTAAAAAGGCTCTCGTGTTTTAGGAAATCCAACCGCGGTCCCCCGAACCAGCCCACGTGTCCCCCTCTCGCCTCTGCCAGTCAGCACCCGGTCCCACCCGGTCAGTGGCTGTGGGTAGGATCCGGCTGGGTGACAAAAGTCCAGAAGCCTCTCTGTTTTAATTTTCAAATCATTTCAAATTCACTCAGATTCAAATTCAAAATACAAATCTGTTTAAAACTAAATAAATTCATAACTTATTCCTGGTTTAGAATTTGAATTCAAACCTTATATGAAAAATGATTTTTTTTGAATGTTAATTCAAATCTTATTCAAATATTTTCAAAAATTAATTTAATTAATCAACCTTTGACTTTGACCTAATTTGACTAATTTTGACTAAAAATAAAATTAAATTCATAATTCCAAATAATACAAATAATACATGTTTTTGAATCAGAAAAATGTGAGGATTTCAAATATGCTATCCAAATTGCCTTTTGCACATTTAAAATTCCAAGTTGAATTAAATACCACAATTGCCACTAGAACTTAAATAATTAATAACTTTTGTTTCATAATTCCAAATTTAGCAAATGATATGTCTAAAATGATCAGCTCGACGAGGCCTTTCTGTTTATGCCATCCATGACTTCAATTGCAGCATGCATCATATAAATATATAGTAAACAGCAATTGTTATGACAACAAAATGTGATCCAAAACCCCATCAAAATGTTATTACTTGTCTTCCACACCTCACCATGCCATGCTACCTTATTGCCATGTAAATTGTGCATCATTCATCATGGCATGATTGTTTGCTTGACGCATCTTATTCATATGCTTGTGCTCTTTATTCATGTTGGCCTTGTTTGTTTGGTTTTTGTAACACCCTCAGAATCGGCCCTATGCAAGTTTTAGCAAAATTAGCCAAACCCGCATAGAAACGATTCGACGGTGCCCACCAGGCACTTTCGTGCGGGTGGAAAAACAAAGTAATAACATTACACAACGGTCCTCGATGGGACCCACAGAACAGATATATATAACAGCGACTCGATGAGTCAAGAATACAGATATAATATACAAAGATCCAAATCACCTTGAAAACGGTATAGCGTCCAGCTACGGACAAGATGCAAATGGGGCTAAGAGCCCTGAAGAATAACCAATGGCGTCCATAACCCTGCCCAGGCCAAGCCGGAAGGGTAACCCTGCTAACGGCGTCGATCTCAAAACCTGCTTAACAAAAGGGGTGCCGACAAAGGGCAAAGCAGAAAAACAAAGAAGGAGCGTCAGTACTGAGGCCAGTACACGGCGAGGCTAGAATTCGGCGGTCCTCGCCTACATAGGTATGGTGGACTGAAGCGGCAGCGGCAGCATGCACTAAACAACCTATAGAGACTCGATACAACTGGCGGATATCAGAGAGGGATAAGAATGACCTAACCGGATCCAACCTGAAACTAACACCAAACAAACCCTTCCTGGTGTTTCCCCCTCGAGGCCGTCGAGAAAGTCAACCGAGGAACTCACACCGTTGGCAGTTTTACTTATTCAGTTTTAGTTGCGGCACTTTACTAGTCAGATTTAGATGATCGTCCTGATGAAGTAAACAGTGGGCACTTTTAATTAACCATTCCGTTATAGTTGCAACAATTACTAATCAGATGCAGATAACATGAGATAAACCCAAAACCCAGCAGTTGTTGGTACTTTTATTCAGCCAATTCGTTGTAGTTGCAATACTTACTAGTCAGATACATTTGTCGCAAGCGACAACCAGCAAGCATTGGTGGGCAGGATTAATTAGCCATTCCATTATAGTAGAGCTAATTACTAGTCATTATAAGTCAAATTTATAGCAGTAAACTTTAGTTATGCTTGTCTATGATCGAGATACTGTGCTCCAAGTCGTCCATAACCGCGGACACGGCTTTCAGAAAGTTTTACCGGCGGGTGCACCAATAGCAACACACGCTCGATCAACCTCGGAAAACCAAATCAAAACCCAACGAGGCTTTCACGATTGAACAATCACAGATTCAGAAATATTTGAGGGGCCACCTTTGAGTAGAACCCGCAACGGAGTAGGCAAGCTCGAGACGGCCTCAAGGTTGCCAATGGTCATGTTAATCGGGAACCCGAAAGTGTGGCTTTTGTCGATGCACCGTAAACACTCGCATACCTAACGACAAAGGTGCTCCTCGCACAATCGTAAATAAAGCGATAAAACATGGCATAAGTACAGGATCGTAATAAAACCTCAAACTAGTTTGTGGCCCCATGAAATAAGAATGAATCAAGCTCGGGGGTCCCATATACCTCCGGATGTGGATAGCGCGCAAAATCAAGGAACAGGTATCAAGTACTCGGGGTCTTACGGGACACAAGTGGGCGTTCGGAAACCAAATAATATCTATCACCCACCGATGCCTCTGCTTATTTCAATTTTAGTTGTTAAACAGAAAGTAAAGTGATCACTAAGTAAAACTAGGATCCTCTCCAACATCAACATGCGGCGATACATCAGCAACTGTGGCACATGACGACAAGCAACAGCACTTGAGCAAGCGACTACGACGCGCAAGTCCAACTATCTACCAAACAACAGGTAATAGGATGTGTCCACGGCAATATAGGGGCTGCAGGGAATATCACAGGTACGGAAACTAAAGCATCGCAACACAGATAGCAATAGATCAACAGGAGGGAAGTAAATACTATAAAAGTAAGATAGGTAGAAAGAGGGAGATGCTCGCCTGAAAACATTGTCGAAAAGGTTCATCCGAAGATCGGGGCGAAGCTCACATCAACTCAACGGTCTTATCCGCGAAGAAGCAAAACACTAGAAGAAACACCGAATGCAACATTTAATACAACGGCAGAAGATCGGCATGATGCATGCATGATGGATGACAGGGCAAGAAAGCGGCGCAATTAGGTCATATTAAGCGGAACCGGGGTCCCGACAATTAATCCGTGGTTCAAGTTGTTTAAACCCCCGCATATTAAATGTTGTTTTAGCAAGGCAAGATAATATACCGGTTCGCTACACAAGTTTAAATGAGGCCGATATGAGACTAGATTTGCCCGCATATGGGCCCCATATTTAGTTATTAGGTGAATCGGCATAAGACCCCCAAACCACAGATATGCATGCGAGATGACAATCATTATGCGACAAGTTGTTATGTTATAAATAGGGTTCGCGGGAAGGGGTTCACACATTAGGGTTCGACGAACTTGGGTGCCGGGGTTCGGGGTTCGACGGTTCGGACTCGGCGGGATCGTTCTCTCGTTCTCGGTAACGGGGCAGTCCTTGCGTTCCGGGAAGAAGTACTTGGCGGTCTTCGGCTTCACCCAGGTCGGGGCCGGTCTTGTCGTCGCGAAGGTCTTGTCGCGTTCTCGTGTCGAGTCGATCTTGGCGTCCGGGGTGAAGTGCTTGTCGTTCTTGTGGCGATCTTTGCGTCCTCCCGGTTCGGGTCTTGGCGTCCGAGGGTAGATCCTGGCGTGTCGAGGGTCCGGTCTCCGGTACATCGGGATCGGTCTTAGGGGAACTTTTCGATCCGTGCCGAAGATCTTGGAAGCAGGCATCGTCGCGTCGAGGGCCTCAGGGTTCGCCGTCGGTGGCCTTCGGGTTCGTTCTCAGGTCCATGTAGGAGACCACCGGGTTCCGACGAAGATCTTGGCGAGGGTGAACTTGGGGTTTCGGGGTCGATCTTGGTTTGGCGCCGGTGGATCTTGGCGATGTATCATTGTCAAGTGCGTTCCCCACCCAACATCATCCACACATGCACTATCTCTATGCGGGTTTGTCTTGTGGCCACACACCACAACTTCACACCAACGATGGAGGCGAGGCCACGGTGAAGAGGAGCTTGGGCGAAGGTCTCTCGTGGCCGGGGCGGCGAGGTCACTGAAGCCGGCGGGGAACTCGCTGGAGGGGCAGACCCGAGGCGGGGCTCGACGGGCATGAGGGAGCCAGGTGGCGTGGCTGAGCTCGGGCCGGCGGGCGGAGGCGTACGAGGAGGCGCCGGAGGCGGCAGGGCCTCGCAGCCGGGCAGGGTCGAGCCGACAGGGCAGGGCCCGAGGCCGGGCGAGGAGGGCGAGGCGGGCCGGCCGGAGGGGCTCGGGAGGCTGCTGCGGGCAGGCACCGGGAGAGGGGGTGCTTCGGCGAAGGGAACCAGCGGAGGCAAGCTGCGAGAGAGGAGGGAGGAGGAGAGGCGGCCGGGCGAGCGGGCGGGCGGCGGCGGGCGGCGGGGTACGCCGGAGGCGGGTTGCGGCCGAGACGGGCGGAGCACGCGGGAGGTGCGGGCAAGCGCGGACGGGCGGTGGTCTCGCGAGGTGACGGAGGAGGCGGCGGGCGGGGCTGGGAGAGGGAGGGCGAAGCGTGGCGCCGGACGCGGCGAGGGCGAGTAGGGTGGAGCGCGGCGGAGCGCTGCGGCCGGGGCAGATGGCGGTGGAGACAAACGGCGGCGGGAGGCGTGCGGTGGAGCGGCGAGGGGCTTGGCGCCGGCGACGGGGGAGGGGCGCAGAGGGTGGCCGGCGGCGGAAGGTGCAGAGGAAGGAAGCTGAGGAGGAAGAAGGGAGCGCGGGGAGGGAGGAACGTGCGGGAAGGGAGCGGGGTTGGTGGGGGACAGGCGTGGGTCGGTGGGGGCTAAGGGCTGCGTGCAAGGTAGTCGTGTCTTGAGCTGTGAGAGGGTTGGGGCGGGCCCATGGGTGGAGTCCAGCGGGCTGGGGGAGGCTGGGGACTGCCAGGGGAGGTGGAAACTGGGGAGGCCGACGCGTGTGGTGTGAGGTTGGATTAGAGGGAGAGAGAGGAGAGGAAGAGGGGTGAGGGAGGATGAGGTGGCTTAGCCTGATTGGTTGAGGGAAGGAAAAAGAGGAGGTGGCAAGAGCTGATTGGCCCGGGTGATGTGGCCACAGAGGGTGGGTAGGATTTTAGGTGGGATAGGGTTAGAAGGGCGGGCAGGTTGGACCGATTGTTTTACACGGGGTGGTCGTTCGGGTCGATCTGGCCCGTTCGACTGCCCCGACTAAAAATTAATAAAACTTTTATTTGTTTTAAACGGGCCGTGCGCAAACCGATAGCGGCCAAAATAAAATATTCCGGGGACCCGGTGTTCGGTGTTTGAATAAGATGGGACGTTTGGAAAACAAATCGGGGTTTTCGAAAATAGTTTTATGCAAACAATGCGTGATGATGACGATGCAATGCACAAATTCAACGCGATTTTCTAGTAGTGGTTTTGCGGGATGCCACAGTTTTTCTCGGATAGACACTGAGCAGGGGTTATATCAAGAGAACCAGGAGCACTACCCAGATCCGTCCCTCACTTCAACTGAGTTGTCAGGCAAGCACTTCCACATGCTTGCATACATACAGTACCTATTGCCTCTAACTTATTCTTGCATCATGGAGTCGCGATTGCATTAAATTGAAACCCAAGTATGCATAGCCTTTACTTTTAAACCCCACCAAGCTTGTTCCTCCATCCCATGAGCCATTACTACAGGAGTTGTTTGAGCCATGCGAGTCGTAGAACAGCATGTGTAGGGTATGTGAGCGTCTGATGGATAACGAGGTACCTAAACAACTTAACCTGAGTAGTAATGGGATAACTAATGAAAGTGGCACCGGTGAGCAACATCTGCTATTTGGTTTTTCCTGCTCACTTGTGTCCCGTAAGACCCCGAGTACTTGATTCTGTTCCTTGATTTATCGCGCTATCCACATCCGGAGGTATATGGGACCCCCGAGCGAGCTTGATTCGTCTTATTTCTTGGGGCCACAAACTAGTTTGAGGTTTTATTTACTATCCTGTACTTATGCCATGCTACTTATGTATTTACGATTGCGGGGAGCACTGCATCGCTTAGGTAAGCGGAGTGATTACGCGGTATCGACACCCCGAGTTTTCGGGTTCCCGCCATGACCATTGTCGCAAAACCTTGAGTCCGTCTCGGAGCTTGCTTACTTGCTATGGGTAGACTCCAAGGGTGGCCCCCAAATATTTCTGAATCGTGATTGTTCACCGTGAAAGCCTCGTTGGGTTTTGATTTGGTTTTCGAGGTTGATCGAGCGTGTGTTGCTATTGGTGCACCCGCCGGGTAAAACTTTCAAAGCCGTGTCGCATGGATACGGACGACTTGGAGCACAGTTTCTCGATCATAGACAAGCATAACTAAAGTACCGCTTTAATCTGACTAAGTAATTTGTCTAGTAAATAGTGCAACACTCATGGAATGGTTAATAAAATTGCCAACGGATGGGGGGGTTGTTCGTCCGCTTCCTCGTTGGTAAGCGAGGAGGAGGATCCGATGAAATTACTATTATAATCTGTTCTTAATTCACGGACATCCGTCTATCTTTGGTTAGGCGGATGGTTAGCAGTATCAGAGAATTGCTAGGGTTTATCTTTCGCAAATTGCGTCACCCGTGTTGTGTCCCCTTTAGAGGCATTAAGTCTTCTTGAGTACCCTTAGGGTCTCACACGATAAATTATTGGTTCGGATGGATGTACCGCAGGGCGGATCTGGGTGGAAGAAGGCGATGATGGGCAACGATCGCTGTAGAGATTCGGGAACGGGATCCGTGAGATCCGTGGTTGGGATGTGCTTATTTCTATGGCATCTTATGCCGATTTGCTTCTTATCCGACTCGGACTTGTTTGCCGCTTCGCATGATACTCGATGTGTGTTGTATGAGGAAGTATCCTAAAATATTAGATCTATCTAGGTCATTTGAATCTTGCCGTATGGCGTTGCTATATTTCCTTTCTTTCTAGATGGTATGGCTCTGATGTACTCTTGTATGGTGGCTTGCATACATACCCACTTGTGTATGTAGTTGATCCCTTCGCGTGCCGATTACGCCGCCCGTACAGGTCCCGTTGAGATGGTAGTGGTTGGGACGGCCGAAAGGTCTACCCGTGAGTGGCTTTTGGGGCCCCACCGTACTATTTCAACCACTACTGCTCATCCAGGCTTGTATCTAGGAGCGTAATTCACCGAGGTAGTTACAAATATCCATCGGATCCCCGCAAACACAACATGCATGATTACAAATAGATTAGATCTTGATCATGAACAGAGCTCACAAGATCTATACATGAAAGCACAAAGGAGGAGATACAACCATATAGATACTACATGGACCCACAGTCCAAGGTGGAACTATTCACGCATCATACTAGAGAGAAGGACTTCGGAATGATCTCCCCTCCGGCAGGGTGCTGGGAAGAACTTCAGATCCCCCGATCTAGGGATGACGATGGCGGGGGCTACAGAAGGTTTCGTGGAATATTGATCGGGTGCCTAGAGTTTCTACATCGGGGGCTTCTTATAGGAGAAGGGGGAGGCCGAGGAGGCGGCCAGAGAGGCTACACCCCTCCCAGGCACGGGCCCACCCCTGGCCGCGCCTAGGGGGTTTGGCTGCCCTAGCACGCCTCTCCGTCTCCCCTCTGTACTTCTTGTTGAAAGAACATTTCATAATCCCTAGTGTTTTATGTGTTAGATAACAATATCAAGGATTATTTAATGTGTGTTGAAGTGTTGCAGCTCTATCTAAAAAAAAGGGAAAAGTATCTGCCTTTGGGGGGCGGATAATCCGCCCCTCCCTCTTCCCAGCTTGGCGCAAGCCCCAGAAGAGGGGCAGAGTTTCGGCCGGATTATCCGGCCCCGTCGGATAATCCGCCCTTACTGCTCTAGCCCAAGGCACAAGCCCCAGAGAGGGGGCGGAGTTTTGGCCGGACTTTCCGGTGTGGACGGATAATCCGCCCCAGGAGGGGGCCGGATTATCCGCCCCCCCCTCAAGATCTTCATCAAATGCGCAGGCGCCAGCCCCAAAGAGGGGCGGACTTTCTCCCGGAGTATCCGCCCTTGGGGCGGAGTTTTCCCAGGGGGGCGGATAATCCGCCCCAAGTGGGGGGCGGATAATCCACCCCCAAAGTTGCTCAACGGCCAGATCTGGGCAGGGGGTATTTAAGCCTGCCTTCCCCCTCCTGCCAGATCTCTTGGTTCATTCAAAAAAGACAAGATCTGATCTGCAACCTTCATCCAAGAGAGCTCCACCTAGATCCACCTATCTTTCAGTCGTTTTATTTGCTTGCTTGTGCCTTTTTAGCGTGAACTTATTTGTTATTTGTATTTGATTATGTAAGACTATGTCGTGCTTTACTCTGCGTGCTTGGTATTCTGGAATTCCAGAATTATATTGTGGATCTCATGGAATTCTGGATTTATCTATGGAGTATGTTTGATGGCATATGGAATCATGGGATTATATAATGTATGCATCAATATTGTTGGGATGTGCTTGGAGGCTATCAATCTCATTATTTTCTTTGCCTATAGTCACATCCCGGTGGTATTACCTTGTTTCCCTACCCACCTTGTTTCAATTATCTTTGCTATGAAAGTTGTGTTCTCTCTAGTGTGTGTATTTGTATTCAAATGCAAATTGTAAATATGCACACATCTAGGGGGAGCATCTTTCATTTTTATGGTGACGTTAGCCGGTTTCATTGCAAATCCTAGTATTGTCATCTAACACCAAAAGGGGGAAGATTGAAAGAACATTTCATAATCCCTAGTGTTTTCTGTGTTAGATAACAATATCAAGGATTATTTAATGTGTGTTGAAGTGTTGCAGCTCTCTCTAAGGAAAAAGGGAAAAGTATCTTCCTTTGGGGGGCGGATAATCCGCCCCCACCAGGGGCGGATAATCCTCCCCTCCCTCTTCCCACCTTGGCGCAAGCCCCAGAAGGGGGGCGGAGTTTCGGCCGGATTCTCCGGCCCCGCCGGATAATCCGCCACTCAGGGGGGCCGGATAATCCGCCCCTCCTGCTCTCGCCCAAGGCGCAAGGCCTAGAGAGGGGGCGGAGTTTTGGCCGGACTTTCCGGCGTGGCCGGATTATCCGCCCCCTCAAGATCTTCATCAAATGCGCAGGCGCCAGCCCCAGAGAGGGGGCGGACTTTCTCCCGGAGTATCCGCCCTTGGGGCGGAGTTTTCCCAGGGGGGAGGATAATCCGCCCCTAGTGGGGGCGGATAATCCGCCCCCAAAGTTGCTCAACGGCCAGATCTGGGCAGGGGGTATTTAAGCCTGCCTTCCCCCTCCTGCCAGATCTCTTGGTTCATTCGAAAAAGACAAGATTTGATCTGCAACCTTCATCCAAGAGAGCTCCACCTAGATCCACCTAAAGGCCCCGTCCCTTGGGGAATCGAAGGAGGAGAACTCGATCTTCATCGTCAGCAATCAAGCGCTTCATCTCCTCTCCATTCATTTGGAGAATCACCGATCTAGCATTTCTTGCAAATACCTAGATCCTTGTTTTTGTTTATATTGGTAAACCTTGTTCTTGTGACAGCTTGTTGTCAGCTCGGGAGCCCCCAATTCAGTTGTGGGTGTGTGCCCCGGTAGCGTTGTAAAAGGCACCGGTTCCTGCCTCGAAGGGATCCAATAGTGGAGAAGGTGGATCAGGCCTCTTGTGGCGAGATCCATCGGAGAATAGGGTGAGGCCTATTATGGCGTGGTGGTCTTAGAACCGCCCACCCCTTCAACGCAGATGTACTTCCCTTAACAAGGAAGGAACTGCGGTAAAACAAATCACTGTGTCTTCGCGTGCTCCACTACGGTTCCTTCGCTTCTCTCTTTACGTGCTTAGTAGCTAGGGTTGCATATATGGAAATTCTCGTAGTTACACATCTAGTGAATTTACTTTGTGTCAAGCCTAAAATTGAAAAGGTATTAAAAATTGCTTAGCACCTATTCACCCCCCTCTAGGTGCCGATACGATCCATTTCAATTGGTATCAGAGCCCCGACTCTTATTTCGGGCTTAACCGCCTAAGAGAAGTATGGGTTCCAAGGTAGATGGGAGTGATGCTCCGGAGGTTGTCACCATGAACGATCTCAAGACGTTGTAAACAACCTTGGTGAGTTCAATGGAGGCTAAGATGGAATAGATGCGTCAATTGATAATGCGTCTCTCCACATCCGCAGCATCACCTCCATCTAACTCTGAGGCTACCACTCCGCAATCCAAGGAAACGAGTAAAACTGTTTCCAAAGATAACGAAGTGGTTGGTGATGACACTAGCAAGAGCTCCTCCTCGAAAAAGGATAGTGGTAAGGATGGATACAATGAGGTTTCTCATGTGTATTCTCCTGATCCACCTATCCCTCACCCACATATACATAATAGGGGTGATCCACCGAAACTTTCAGCATCTACTTTTACTCAATGGCAATTTTTGATGAAATCTCATGTGTGCAGTTCCTCCATAGAGTTATGGAAGATCATCGAAAATGGTCTTCATGTTGGAAACCCCAACAATCTCACAAGAAGAGAAGTTGTCGATAGCCAACTAAATGTTACAACTCTACACATGATACAGCTTGGTGTGGGTGACAAAGATATGCCACACATTCAGCATCTTAGTACAGCTAAGGAAGCTTGGGATGCTCTCACCGAGTTCTTCATCGGAAATGAAAGTATGAAAAGGAATAGATATGATGCGTTGAGCAACGAAGCTGAAGGATTCTATATGTTGGATGGAGAAGACCATGAGGACATGTATAGGAGGCTCAATGCAATAGCCACAAATTTCAGAAACCATGGTGCCGCTCATGTTGATGATGCATGGATCAAGTGCAAGTATGTCAGTTCTCTTATGACATTTGAGCCCACAGATTTGAAAAGTCTCCAAGGTAGGCATAACTACCACCTCATGACTTCCAATGAGGTAATGCAAGAAATGGCCGCTTTCAAGGTGGCTGCCAAGAATGCCGAAGATGCTCGTGCACGAGCTATGGGGATGCAAAAGGGGGTCAACATGGCCTTGAAAACTAGTGTGATTGATCATGATTAATATGCCATAGAAGGTATAAACTGTCCCGAGGATATAAAAAGGATCCACGGACAATACTTGGCTCTTTATGCTAGAAAATTTTGGAAAGATCCAGCCAAGGCTAAAGCTGAACTAGAATGCAAGAGTGGAGCCTATGGAAGAAAGGAAAATGGTCCCAAGCTGAGAACATGTTTCAACTATGGTGACCGGTCGCACTTTGTAGCTGAGTGTCCATATCAAAGTAGGGAAGATAATGGAGGAAAACTTATTTTCAAAGACAAGTCAAAGGCTCCACGCAAGAAACAGTTTGTAAAGAAGAATGCTCCCTCCAAGAAGCAACCAAAGATTGTTCTAGTGGCTCAAGAAGAATATTCTTCGAGAAGTGAAGATGAGGACGAGGACGATAGCTCTCAATAGGTGGCTGCTATAGCCACCACATCCCCTTCAACTTCTCTCTTTGACTCTCCGAACGAAAAAACCATCAACAAGAATGCTACTTGTCTCATGGCAAGAAGATCCGAGGTAACTTCTTCTAACTCTTCTTTTCCTAAGGCTATGATTGACATGTATGATCCTACTAGTCTTAAGGTTAAAGAAGAGATTATTGCTTTGGATTATTTCTATACTAACTTGCAAGGTGAGCACAAAGTATGTTTTGAAGCTCTTATGGATCAGTTGGCCCAAAATGAAGCTCTCCTCGAAGAAAAGGGCAGAATTGAAAGGGAGGATGCAATGGAAATTGCATCCTTAAAAAATGCTCTTGAAGAAGAAGAAGCTCGAGTCTCTCTTGAAGAGAGGCTTGAGTCCATTGAGGAGTCACATGAAGAAATAGTGGCTAAACTTGTTAAGGAACATGACACTGCAGTCACTAAAGCAAAGAAGCTAAAGAAAGAAAAGATTGAATTTGAGGCTGCTCATGTTAGACTCTCCGATGAATTGGAAAAACTTGAAAACGCTCACAAGGCGTTGAAAATCGATTTCGCCATTCTCAATGAGTCACATGATCAGCTCCAAATTCGATTGGCCAAGTATGATATCCCTAGCACATCCAATTCAACATATATCCACAAGGAAAATGCTAGTGTGGAAAGAGAAGTGGTCAAGGACATCTCAACCAAGGATAAGGGGGTTCTTGATGAAGTTCTTAACAAGCAAAGGTCAAATCATGGTAAAGAGGGACTTGGATATTTCACCAAGTCCAATAAAAACAAAAACAAGAAGAACAAGACCAAGAATATGCAATCAAAGACAAGCATCGCTGAGAAGATTGTCACAAAAGACGAAACTAACAATATTGGTTTTGCAGGGTCTCACAGTCCAAATTATGAACTCTTTTGTGATGAGTATGGCGATGTTTATGCTTATTATGTCGGGCCCTTTGATGAATATATTGCTTGGTCTTTATGGGTCCTAAATACCCTTGTTACTAACATGAAAGGACCCATTGAAAAATGGGTACCTAAAACCAAGAAGTAATTCTCTTGCAGGGCTATGCTTCCGGTGGGTCGAAATGGGTGCTGTATAGTGGATGCACTAGTCATATGACCGAAAGCAAGGAGACCATCACGGAGATGCGTCCAAATCATGATAATATTACAGTCTCCTATGGTGATAAGTCTAAATCTCAGGTATTGGGTCTTGGCAAGGTTGTGGTTGCCCACGATATCTCTCTCGTGGACGTCATGCTTGTTGAGACCCTCGGTTACAACCTTCTTTCTGTTCGTGCTCTTGGCAAGATGGGTTTTGCTGTTTTTATCGATGATGATTTGGTGGTACTCTTATGGAGCAAGTCTCTAAAGTTTGCTTTCGTTGGGTATGTCGAAAATGACTTGTATGTGGTGGACTTTTCGGGGAAAACCACTTCGGGTCCGATGTGTCTATTCGGAAAGGCCGACGTGGGCTGGTTGTGACATCGCCGTTTAGCCCATGTCAACATGAGAACTTTGCAAAGTCTCCACAAGGGTGGCCACATCCTTGGACTAAAAGACAATGTCTCCTTTGCCAAAGATCGTGTTTGCAGGGCTTGTGTTGAAGGAAAAATGCATGACTCTCCCCACAAGAGGAAGACTATTGTGTCTTCAAAGAGGATCTTGGAATTACTTCATGTGGATTTATTTGGTACTCCTTCTCATGCAAGTCTTGGTGGGAAGAAATATTGCTTGGTCATTGTCGATGATTACTCAAGATATACATGGGTCTATTTCTTCAAACTAAAGAGTGAGACTCAACAAATAGTCATAGACTTTGCCAATGAAGTTCAACGTCAACACAATGTTCCTATCTTGGCAATAAGAAGTGACAACGGCTCCGAATTCAAGAACTACACTTTGAATGAGTTTCTAAGCGAAGAGGGGATTAGACATCAATATTCCGCTGCGTACACCCCTCAACAAAATGGTGTAGCCGAGAGGAAGAACCGGACTTTGATGGATATGGAAAGATCAATGTTGGCTGAATTCAAGTCTCCTTACAATTTTTGGGCTGAAGCCATATCTACTGCTTGTCACTCATCGAACCGGCTCTACCTCCAAAAGATTTTGGACAAGACTCCTTATGAAATACTTACCGGTAACAAGCCCAACATCTCATACTTCAGAGTATAAGGGTGTAAGTGTTTCTTTCTTATTAAAGGTGTCCGCTTGTATAAATTTGAGTCCAAGGCTTTAGAAGGTATTTTTTTGGTTACGGTGCCGAATCCCACACTTATAGAGTCTACAACAAGCTCACTGGGATTGTTGTAGAATCTTGTAGTGTGGAGTTCGATGAAAATAATGGCTCCTTTGTAGGGCAAGTTGATGTTTGTGATGCAGATGTTGAAATACCCCAAGATGCCATAAGAAGAATGGGCGTGGGATTTTTTCGCCCCATTGAGGAACCCCTTGTGGCGGATCGGGAAGGACAATGCTCCACTCAAGTGGAGCCCTCATCCTCATAAGATCAACAAGCTCCTACTGTTGGAGAAAACTCTGCACCGACATCGCAACCTGCTGAAGATCACCAGTCTCCTGGACGAGATGGTAGTCCCAGGCCGGACTATTCGCCCCCTCCAAGGGGCGGGCAATCCGCCCCTGGCACTCCAACTTGTTCCAGGGGATCCGAAGAAGAATACAACAGACAAGAAGTTCCCAGGCCGGATTCTTCGGCCCCCGAGGGCGGATTATCCGGCTCTGGTTCTCCCAGTTCTATCAGGCATGCTCAGGAAGAAGGCACTGGTGCGTCATCTCCTAGGCCGAATAGTACGCCCCCTCCAAGGGGCGGATTATCCGGCCCTGAAGAACAAATTCTACAGCAACCTCCTGTTGTTAACTCAGATCAAGATCAAGGACAAGGCAGTGGTCAAGACAAGGATACACATATTGAATCAACTCCTTCTAGAAACAATAAGGACATTGAAGCTCGTCGCAAGGCTCATGCTGATCGGAACCTTGAACTAAGGGGTCACACTCTTGACAAGGTTGTTGGTGATCTACGAAGAAGGGTGTCTACTAGAAGAGAACTTGCAAGCTTCTGTGATCATCAAGCTCACATTTCCATGGTTGAACCGAAGAAGGTATTTGATGCTCTTGAAGATCCTGATTGGGTTGTTGCAATGCATGAATAATTAAGTAACTTCGAACGCAACAAAGTTTGGAAGCTCGTAGAGAAACCCAAGGATTGCCGCAATGTTATCGGCACCAAGTGGATTTTCAAGAACAAACAAGATGAAAATGGAATTGTTGTGAGGAATAAAGCACGACTCGTGGCTCAAGGATTCTCTCAAGTGGAAGGAATTGATTTTGGAGAGACTTATGCTCCTGTGGCTCGTCTTGAGTCCATCTGTATCCTTCTTGCCTATGCAACCCATCATAATTTTAAATTACAGCAAATGGATGTTAAGAGTGCGTTTCTTAATTGTCCTCTACATGAGTTAGTATACGTCAAGCAGCCCCCGGGTTTTGAGGACCCCAAATTTCCGAACCATGTCTACAAACTCGATAAGACGCTCTATGGCCTTAAACAAACCCCACGTGCGTGGTATGAGCACCTTAAAGAGCTTTTGTTAGACCGTGGATTCGAAGTTGGGCAAATCAATCCCACTCTTTTTACTAAGAAGGTTAATGGCGATATTTTTGTATGCCAACTTTATGTAGATGACATTATTTTTGGCTCTACTAACCAAGATTTTAATGATGAATTTTCAAAGCTTATGACTAACAGGTTTGAGATGTCAATGATGGGTGAGTTGAGGTTCTTTCTTGGATTCGAGATCAAACAACTTAGAGAGGGAACCTTTATTAATCAAGCTAAGTACATCCAAGACATGCTCAAAAGGTTCAAGATGACGGATCTCAATGGAGTTGCTACTCCAATGCAAACAAAGTGTCATCTTGAGCTCAATCCCAAGGGTAAAGACGTGGACCAAAAGGTATACCGATCCATGATCGACTCTCTCCTTTACCTTTGCGCGTCTAGGCCCGATATCGTGTTAAGTGTAGGAGTGTGTGCAAGGTACCAAGCCGCTCCTAAAGAAAGCCACTTAGTGGTTGTCAAACGAATCTTCAGATATTTGGTTCATTACTCGAATTTTGGGTTATGGTATCCCAAGGGTTCAAGTTTCTCTCTATGTGGTTACACTGATTCAGATTGGGCTGGTGACAAAGATGATAGGAAATCAACCTCTGGTGCATGTCAATTCTTGGGCAGGTCCCTAGTGTGTTGGTCTTCAAAGAAATAGAATTGTATTTCACTCTCAACCGCCGAAGCTGAATATGTTGTTGCTGCAAGTGCTTGTACTCAGTTATTATGGACGAGGCAAACTTTAAAGGAATACAGTGTCAATTGTGACAAAGTGCCTCTATTATGTGACAATGAAAGTGCTATCAAAATTTCTTACAATCCCGTGCAGCATACAAGAATAAAGCATATTGAGATTCACAACCATTTCATTCGGGATCATGTTGCTCAAGGCGATATTGCTCTATCCTTTGTGATAACGAAGAACCAACTTGCTGATATTTTCATGAAGCCCCTTGATGAAGCAAGATTTTCTTATTTGAGGAATGAGCTAAATATCATAGATTCAAGGATCTTGGCTTGACTACCCTTGCACACTCACTTGCCCTTATTCATGTATTTGGTTTAGATGCGGGCATAGACATAGGGGGAGTGTGGTCCTAATTGATTGGGCTAACCCTTCCCCCATAATGCCGAAAGCAAGAAAAATCATTTCCCTTAATATTATTTTGTGATATGTGGGTCATCGATGAGCATTGGTTTTGAACTCAAGATACATCTTCGCGGTGTCATGCCATGCGCTCCAACATGGTGGATTCGGACACCGCCCTCTTCCTTGAGAAGAGTTGGTTTCTAATGGCTCTCTTTGGATGTTCTTGCATATTTCTTGTTCTTATGGAAAACACACTCAACTTTGGCTTTTGTTTGATTTGATTCTTGCAAATTTGGGTGTGTAGTACCATCTCAGTTTGTTGCTCTAAACCCAAGCATTTCTTTCCTACTTGAACCATCTATTCTTGCACCCAAGTCCTCTATACACCAGCGAGGGGTTTTGCAAGGTTGCTCCGGCCTGAATCTGTACTTAAAAGAATTTTCAGAGGGGGGGCGGACTATCCGCCCTAAGTGGGGAGCGGATAATCCGCCCCGGGCAAAATCAGCCATTTAAAGGCTGGGTCGGGGAGGGCAGGCTCAAACAGAGCAGCCAGTCCTCCCCCAACCCTACCTCTGCCCCCAGCCGCCGCTGGAGCCTCCGCCCCTCCTGGAGTCGATTTGACCACCGGATTCTCTGGGCTCTCCCCGGATCTTCTTCACCTCGCCTCCGGGTATCTTCTCCTCCTCGATTTTCCTCCAATGAGTGAGGGTAACTCCCTCATCTCTCTCCTTTTGTATGGGATGCATTTTATTTGGTGGAAATCTCGTTGTAGAAGATCCTTGGTGTTCTTCCTTACATGCTAGAATCAGTAGAATTGCAGCCCTAGTGCCCGATCTGTTTTGCCATGGTAGATCTGGGCCATTCCAGAAAATTTCTGTGGGGGGCGGATTATCCGCCCCTGCTAGGGCCGGATAATCTGGCCTGGAGATTCAACTCTGGTCTAGTTTGGTCCTGACACATGCATTACACATCATTCACTCATGGATTGTTTTTCTACTCTTTCTATTGTTTCTCCTGGACTTGTGTGTGTGCTTATCTCCATGCTATCCCTCTCATGCTCTTCACAGGTGGTTCCAAACCGACCAAGAACTTCTCTCGTCATTCCCGTTCCCGTTATCTCAAGCCCACTGCAGAAGGGAAGTTCATTAACGAAACCGAGGTCAACAGAGCAGCAAGAGAGGCTGAACGGATGGCAGAGGCAGGCAAGAAAACAAAGAGGACTGCATCTCGCAAGGGTAAACAGTCTCGGCCCAACTACAAGGCTATGGACAGTATTCAATATGCCTCCATTCGCCAGACTGATTACTATGATGAGGCTGAAAGTGATGGTCCCCCCGAGGACTCTATGTTTTGGAATGCCCACTTTCGGGCTATTCATGATGATGTGTATGCCACCCTCAGGCTTCGCCCCATGCACCCCATCAACTTAACTGAGGCTCAATCCAAGGCAAGGCTCCTTGAGGCATTGGATGTGACCAACAAGATGGGGCTCCACCACCTTATGACCATTCAATGCAACAATGACTCATCCGTGGTGCGGCAGTTTTTCTCGACACTTGTGATTTGCGGTGATGAGTGCCGCACTATGAAGTGGATGACCGGGACTACAATGATTCAGTCGGACTTCCGCATCTTTGGGTAGGTTCTTGGGTATGCGTTCCATGGCCGTGACACTCCTTCTGGCCATCGCATCATTTCTCCACTGAAGCCATCCAAGGACACTGTGCTCGCCCCTTGTCTTACTTCTGATGGTATTGCTGGTACTTTCGCTGGACTCTCTCCCTTGTATGCCTCCCTTGTTGGCATATTTAGGGACTGCATCGCTCCTAGTGGTGGCAACAATGACAAGATCTGTGGCCACCTGGTTCCTCTCCTTGCTTTGGCTCACGAGTGTGCCACTAACTCTGGATCAGCCACATGTTACAAAATGGATGTCATGGACTACATTTATCATGAGATGACGGATGCTATGATCAACAGGCTCTCTATTCCTTATGCTCCTTTCATTATGATGCTCATCAAGCATATGTTGCCCCATGAGGATTTTGGCACTGCTTTGGATGGAGTTCACAAGCCCAAGAAAATCTACAACAAGGCTCAGAAGACCCATCACCCTTCCACTGCCCCGGAGTCCTTCATGCGTGATGCACGTGCTAGTGGTCGTCGTTCCGCAGTGTCCCCAATGGCACGCGAGGTTAAGCAGCTCACTTGGTTCCAGCAGCACATTCTTTGCATGGGCATTGACACTCACAAGGGCCAATATGAGGCGTACCGCAGGGATCATGAGAGAGATCACACTGAGCAGCTTATTCTTCACCATGTCTCAGGTGCCACGGGCCATCCACCTCCTCCCACTGCTCCGGAACCGTATGCTCAGTGGAACACTTCAGGGGTCAACTACGGCGAGCTCGAGAGTTGCCTCTTTCCTCCACCACCGCGGGCACCCACTCCTCCAACTGATGACGATGATGATGAGTATGATGAAGAGGAAGGGGACGGGAATGACTACGAAGAGGATGAGGAGGAGTGATCTTCAAGGGCGTTAGCATCGCTCTTCTTCCTTTTTGGCATTTCGATGCCAAAGGGGGAGAAGTAGTTCTATTAGGTGTCGTGGATTTGCAAGGGTCGGGCGCAAGCACCTATCTTTCAGTCGTTTTATTTGCTTGCTTGTGCCTTTTTAGCGTGAACTTATTTGTTATTTGTGTTTGATTATGTAAGACTATGTCGTGCTTTACTCTGCGTGCTTGGTATTCTGAAATTCCGGAATTATATGTGGATCTCATGGAATTCTGGATTTATCTATGGAGTATGTTTGATGGCATATGGAATCATGGGATTATCTAATGTATGCATCAATATTATTGGGATGTGCTTGGAGGCTATCAATCTCATTATTTTCTTTGGCTATAGTCACATCCCGGTGGTATGACCTTGTTTCCCTACCCACCTTGTTTCAATTATCTTTGCTATGAAAGTTGTGTTCTCTCTAGTGTGTGTATTTGTATTCAAATGCAAATTGTAAATATGCACACATCTAGGGGAGCGTCTTTCATTTTTATGGTGGCGTTAGCCGGTTTCATTGCAAATCCTAGTATTGTCATCTAACACGAAAAAGGGGGAGATTGAAAGAACATTTCATAATCCCTAGTGTTTTGTGTGTTAGATAACAATATTAAGGATTATTTAATGTGTGTTGAAGTGTTGCAACTATCTCTAAGGAAAAAGGGAAAAGTATCTGCCTTTGGGGGGGGCGGATAATCCGCCCCCACCAAGGGCGGATAATCCTCCCCTCCCTCTTCCCACCTTGGCGCAAGCCCGGAAGAGGCGGAGTTTGGCGGATTCTCGGCGGCCTCGATAATCCGCCCCTTAGGGGGGCCGGATAATCCGCCCCTCCTGCTCTCGCCCAAGGCGCAAGCCCTAAAGAGGGGGAGGAGTTTTGGCCGGACTTTCTAGCGTGGCCGGATAATCCACCCCAGGAGGGGGCCGGATTATCCGTCCCCCCTCAAGATCTTCATCAAATGCGCAGGCGCCAGCCCTAGAGAGGGGGCGGACTTTCTCCCGGAGTATCCGCCCTTGGGGCGGAGTTTTCCCAGGGGGGAGGATAATCCGCCCCTAGTGGGGGGCGGATAATCCGCCCCCAAAGTTACTCAACAGCCAGATCTGGGCAGGGGGTATTTAAGCCTGCCTCCCCCCTCCTGCCAGATCTCTTGGTTCATTCGAAAAAAGACAAGATCTGATCTGCAACCTTCATCCAAGAGAGCTCCACCTAGATCCACCTAAAGGCCCCGTCCCTTGGGGAATCGAAGGAGGAGAACTCGATCTTCATCATCAGCAATCAAGCGCTTCATCTCCTCTCCATTCATTTGGAGAATCAACGATCTAGCATTTCTTGCAAATACCTAGATCCTTGTTTTTGTTTATATTGATAAACCTTGTTCTTGTGATAGCTTGTTGTCAGCTCGGGAGCCTCCAATTCAGTTGTGTGTGTGTGCCCCGGTAGCATTGTAAAAGGCACCGGTTCCTGCCTCGAAGGGATCCAATAGTGGAGAAGGTGGATCAGGCCTCTCGTGGCGAGATCCATCGGAGAATAGGGTGAGGCCTATTATGGCGTGGTGGTCTTAGAACCGCCCACCCCTCCAACGCAGATGTACTTCCCTTAACAAGGAAGGAACTGCGGTAAAACAAATCAATGTGTCTTCGCGTGCTCCACTACGGTTCCTTCGCTCCTCTCTTTACGTGCTTAGTAGCTAGGGTTGCATATAGGGAAATTCTCGTAGTTACATATCTAGAGAATTTACTTTGTGTCAAGCCTAAAATTGAAAAGGTATTAAAATTGGTTAGCACCTATTCACTCCCCCTCTAGGTGCCCATACGATACATTTCACTTGTTCCCCACGGAAAGTTATTGACTTTGATGTTTGCCCCGTCCAATTCCGAGAATATTTCCTTACTAGCTTTTCTGGAACCAAAAACAACAGAAAATAGGCAATTGGCACTGTGGCAACTTGTTGATAGGTTAGTACCAGAAAACATGTAAAAAGCACCGCAAAGTGTAGATAAAGCAAAGCAAAGTAGATACTAAACAAGCATGGAGTATCAAAAATTATCGATACGTTTCTGACGTATCAAACGTTTGGTCATCATAAGTGATACATCGTAAACGTATCTATAATTTTTGATGTTCCATGCTTGTTTAGTATCTACTTTTCTTTGCTTTGTCTACACTTTGAGGTATTTTTATATATGTTTTCTGGGACTAACCTATTAACAAGATGCCACAGTGCCAGTTGCCTGTTTTCTGTTGTTTTCGGTTCTAGAAAAGTAAGAAAATCAATATTCTCGGAATTGGACGGGACAAAAGCCAATGTCAATATTTCACCGAGGAGAACACGGAGCCAGAAGACGAGACGAAGGAGGGCAAGGAGGGTCCCACACCCCCTGGTCGCGTGGTCAGGCATGGCCCGCGTCTAGGGTGGTGCGGCCACCTCGGGCACCCCCTCGATCTTCCCCTTCGCCTATAAGAAGCCCCTGATACCTAAACCCTAAGTACCCGATCAGATCTCCATGAAAAAGTCCATAGCCGCCGCCACCATCATCCCTAGATCGGGGGGTCTAAAGCTCTTCCCGGCACCCTGCCGGAGGGGAGAGATCATCCTGGAGGCCTTCTTCATCACCATGCCAGCCTCCGGTATGATGCGTGAGTAGTTCCACATTAGACTATGGGTCCATTTAGTAGCTAGATGGTTGTGTCTCCTCCTTTGTGCTACCGTGTTTAGATCTTGTGAGCTCCGTTCATGATCAAGATCATCTATTTGTAATCATGCATGTTGTGCTTGCGGGGATTCGATGGATATTGAGATTACTATGTCAGATTGATTAATGTGTAGGGCCACGCGGAGATAAAACAAAATTTTCCTCTAACGTGGTGATCCCGAGATCTAGCTGAGGTAGAAGGCCACGAGGTTTACCACTAGACGCGCGGTTGCGGATTACTGATGAAGCTCGTCAGTTGATGCAGTGCAGTTCTCACGATCCGATCGTCCTGGTGCTGATCGCACAACACCTCTGCTGGTATCCACATGTACAAGGAGGAGCACCGGCGGCGAACTACTAGGTTCGTTACGGCGGCAGGACTGCTGTGGAGCTAGGGTTTCCAACACATGGAATGACCTAACTGAACAACGATTAACCTTTCTAGGTTACAGTGCTCCACTATATATAGGGAGTGAATGTGGGCTCTGCTCGCGCGACCCATTCACTAAAGCCCATATAACACTTGTCACCGTGAGTCCAACTCACTAACTCAGTCCTAATCCGGCTTAGGTCCAACCCAACCAGATTACATGTTCAGATCCAATCCGAACTTGCTCCCGCTCTTAAGTGTGTGACCCCGCAGGCTCATGGCTACTTGGACACGGTTGGAGTTCGACTCTCAATCGATCAGTCGGTAGCGGATCCTAGCAGAACGTGTCGACTCCCAAGTACCAAAGAGTCATGATGACTTGCCTTTCCAATGCGACTTTCGTCTGAGTCCCTTTTGCCTCACGATATACCTTGTCAGACTATAGGCGAATAATTGTCATCCCTTAAATAGTCTGACTCTCTTCTCGATCCGAGATAAGTGATTCACCCGACTAACTCTTAGTCGATCGCCTCGGTTAACACTTAACCGAGTCGTGCATGGCCATGCTTTCCGAATCATATCTCACGAGAGGGCCCAGAGAATATCTCTCCAAGTGGAGGGGCAAAATCCCATCTTGGTTATTCACATCACGCAGCTTGATTCTCAGTCGACCCGAACTCGCCTTTATAAGCCCGATTCTGGATCAGCGTTGATGAACCTAAGTCGGTGATCCTCAACTCGGACTATGCAATAACCTCAGGTCTAAGGATTACATTGATTGAGATATACAAATGACAACTTGTTCGTTGTACCTCAATATGGGTCAATCCGACTCGCTAAACTCTTTAGCCGAATCTGTGTAAGTTGGAATAGCATCTCCATGCCCATGACAAGTGGAACTGAGTCATCAAGCCAACTTTCACATTGGTCTAAGTTGTGTGTCCAGCACAACTTCAATGACCAAGGATATTTAGTACGAACAACATGAATGCATATTTCCACAACCGAATCACATATTCAATGATACACATCAGATGTTTATACAAGGACTACTTAATATCTTTATGAATACATTGGGAAATACCATCATACATGATTGCCTCTAGGGCATATTCCCAACAGTCTCCCACTTGCACTAGAGTCAATCTTCCGACATCACATGTCTAAGCATCTAATGCCCATGGCTCTCAGGTGCGCCTCATGCTTTGGCTGCGGTAATGGCTTTGTGAACGGATCCGCAATATTTGCATCCGTGTGTAACTTTCATAACTTGATATGACCCCGATCCACGAACTGGCGAATCAGGTGGTACCGCATGAGTATGTGCTTGTTCTTTTGGTGTTGTCTAGGTTCCTTGTCTTGTGCAATAGCACCATTGTTGTCACAATATATGTCCAACGGATTGGACGAGCCCTGAACCACACCAAGATCCATGAGGAAATTTCTCATCCAAACAGCTTCCTTTGCTGCCTCCGAGGCGGCAATATACTCAGCCTCTATTGTAGACGCAGACACAGTCTCTTGCTTGGAACTCTTCCAGCTCACAGCACCTCCGTTTATAATAAACACGTATCCGGATTGCGAACGAGAATCATCAGAGTCGGTAAGATAACTCGCATTTGTGTAACCCTTTACACTGAGTTCATCTTCACCACCATAAACCAAAAACATATCCTTAGTCCTTCTCAAGTACTTTAGGATATTTTTAGCCGCTGTCCAGTGGATCTCTCCAGGATCATCCTGGTATCTGCTCACAACACTTAGAGCATAAGAAATATCCGGCCTAGTACAAATCATGGCATACATGATGGATCCGACTGCAGAAGCATACGGAATCGCACTCATCCGACTTTGCTCATCAGTTGTCGAAGGACACTGAGTCTTGCTAAGTTTTACACCATGGGACATCGGTAAGAACCCCTTCTTAGACGATTCCATGTTGAAATTCTTCAACACTTTGTCCAAATAAGTACTCTGACTCAATCCAATGAGCCTCCTTGATCTATCTCTATAGATCCGGATTCCGAGGATGTATGTTGCCTCACCCAAGTCTTTCATTGAGAAACTCCTTTCCAATGATTCCTTGGTTTCTTGCAACATCTGGACATCATTTCCAATCAGTAATATGTCATCCACATATAAGATTAGAAAGTTTAATTTGCTCCCACTAAAATTCTTGTATAAACAAGAATCATGATCACTCTTGATGAAGCCAAACGATTTGACTACCTCATCAAAGCGAATATTCCAACTCCGAGATGCTTGCTTCAACCCATAAATGGATTTCTGAAGTTTACATACTTTGTCAGCATTAGCCGGATCGACAAAACCCTCGGGTTGTATCTTATACACGTCCTCAGTTAAATTTTCGTTAAGGAAAGACGTTTTGACATCCATCTGCCATATCTCGTAGTCGAAATAGGCCGCTATAGATAACATGATCCGAACTGATTTAAGCATCGCTACGGGCGAGAAAGTCTCGTCATAATCAACTCCTTGAACTTGTCGGAACCCCTTCGCGACAAGGCGTGCTTTATAGATTGAAACATTTCCATCCATATCAGTTTTTCTTAAAGACCCATTTGCACTCGACGGGTCTTGCACCGTCTGGCAGATCAACCAAGTTCCAAACTTGATTTTCATCCATGGACTTTATCTCGGATCTCATGGCTCCAAGCCATGACTCGAATCGAATCCCACCATCGCTTCGAATAATTTGCGGCTCGTCACCATCTAACGGTAACACATCACGAACACTTCGTAATCTTGCCGATCTTCGTAGTACTGTCTTTCTTGCGCACAGACCGCCAAGACTGGTTCAACCTCCAAGGTTTTTGCCGACTCGCTACTAGCCGGTTCCTCTCGAATTTCTTCGAGCTACACCGTGCTCCCACTTACTCCCCGACTGAGAAACTCTTTCTCAAGGAAGACACCATTCCGAGCGACAAACACTTTGCCCTCTTCTCGGTTGTAGAAGTAGTAACCCAAGGTTTCCCTCGGATACCCCACGAAAATACACTTATCCGACTTGGCTATAAGCTTGTCCGACTGAAGTCGCTTGACAAATGCTTCACAACCCCAAATCTTAAGGAAAGACAAACTCGCCTTTTTGCCATTCCACATCTCATGCGGCGTCTTCTCTACCGATTTTGATGGTACTCTGTTTAGTGTGAACGCTACTGTTTCTAGACAATAACCCCAAAATGATAAAGGCAGATCTGTCCGACTCATCATTGACCATACCATGTCCAACAAGGTCCGATTCCGCCTTTCTGAAACACCGTTCCTTTGCGGCGTTCCTGGCGGAGTAAGTTGAGGAACTATTCCACAACTTTTTAGATGGTCATCAAACTCATGGCTCATGTACTCACCTCCTCGGTCCGACCGAAGAGACTTTATTTTCTTGCCGAGTTGATTATGTGCTTCATTCTTGAATTCTTTGAACTTTTCAAAGGCTTCCGACTTATGTTTCATCAAGTAGATATATCCATACCTACTCAAATCATCAGTGAAGGTAATGAAGTACTCATAACCACCCCTGGCTGTCGTGCTCATTGGTCCACATACATCACTATGTACTAGTCCCAACAAGTCAGACGCCCTTTCGCAACTCTTTGCAAAAGGTGTCTTGGTCATTTTGCCAAGTAGGCAAGATTCGCATGTCTCGAACGACTCCAAGTTGAACGAAGTTAGGAGTCCATCATCATGGAGCTTCTTCATGCGTTTCCAACTTATATGACCAAGCCGACAATGCTAAAAGTAAGTCATATTCAGATCATTTGGTTTCAACCTTTTAACATTTATGTTATAAACTGACTCACCATCAAGATTCAAAATAAATAACCCGTCCTGGACGGGTGCAAAGCCGTGAAACATATCATTCAAATACAAAGAACAACCATTATTCTTGATATTCGACTCATAGCCTTGCCTCATCAAACATGAAGCAGAAATAATGTTTCGACTGAGCACTGGAACATAATAACAATTATTCAGTTCCATAATGAATCCGGAAGGTAAATGAAGTTGCATCGTGCCGACTTCCAACGCAGCAACTCTTGCTTTGTTGCCGACTCAAATATCAACCTCGCCTCTTGCTACGCTCCTAGTTCTTACCAGTCCCTGCAACGAGTTGCAGATGTGAATCGATCGGTATCATATACCCAAGAACTATTAGGTGCATCGGCAGATATATGTCTATAACATTGCAAACAAGTGTACACTGAGTGGAAGTCATACCTCCACTCTTGGCTTTGTCGGCCAAGTACTTGCTGCAGTTCCTCTTCGTGGCCATCCGCCTTGCGGTAGAAGCAAGTGGATCCGGTGAAGGAGATGGCTTAGTCCACGAGGCGCTTGGGACGGGTCCCGAGCACCTTTCCTCGACTTAGCCTTCTTCTTAGTCCAAGAACTCTTCTTGAACTTAGCCTTATTCTGCACCATCAACACTTGACTGGCGCCCTTCTTGAGATCCGCCTCTGCCTGCTTGAGCATCCCATGTAATTCAGTGAGCTTCTTATCCATACCATGCATGTGGTGGTTCGAAATGAACTGCCCATATGCACTAGGAAGAGAGTTCAGAATTATATCCGTAGCGAACTCTTCGCTTATGGGGTAGCCAAGCCTCTCCAGAGACTGCACGTAACCAACCATTTTGATCACATGCGGACTCAGCGGATCACAATCCTTAAGCTTGCAACTCAGCAAAGCCTGAGAGACTTGATACCTCTCAGTCTTCGCCTGAGCCTGGAACATACTTTTGAGGCTTTCGATCATATCGTAGGCCTCAACATGCTCGAACTGCTTTTGCAAGTCCGATTCCATGTGAGCAAGCATAAGACAGCTAATATCCGTGGACTCATCCTTAGCCCGATGGTAGGCATTGGTGGCAGCGACAGTCGCATTCTCATTCGGCTCATCTGGAAGTGGGTTGTCTACGACATGGTCCTTCTTTTCTTCTTTGAGAACAATTATCAGATTTCGATACCATTTGGTAAAATTAGTGTCGTTTAGTTTATCTTTCTCAAGGATAGTTCTCAACGCAAAACCGGATATCTGAGAGTGACTGCTACTTGGTGCCATGATCTACAACAGAAAAAATGCAAAACACTTAAGACATGTATTCATAAAAGAGCAATCATATTAAACATTTTAATATTTTATGCTCCCACTAGAACCAACACCCCTCCGATGGTTGCTTAGTGATTCAGGATCCTAAATAAGCAAGTCGGCTAGTGAGCTTTAGCATCACCGTTAGCCGCCAAGTGATCTAGGTATACAACTCCTTGTCAATCGTATCTCATACGACTCATGTTGGACGGGTGGCATCACATGCCCCGGCTCCCATCCGACTTTTCCCCGAGTCCCACAACCGTTGTGATAGACCCGTCTAGCTTACCAAGTGTTTCTGTAGTAAGATTCCGACTCGAACCCACCTAGACGGAAAGAATTGGCAGCACCTCAATTTTATGAGCCCACTACCAAAATTGTCCGACTTGTGATGGTGCAAACACTGGCGGGAAAACCGACTAGACCTTCTTTGAGGGATTAAATTTTACCGACTATCTAATAGAGGTAAAACTGATACATAACAATAACACAAGATACAACATTTATAATGTGAAATGGTATGGCTCTCTTCATGGCGATCTCTATCTCCACAAAGCCTGTAATCCGACTCGTGCCAACTCTTGTCACTTGCCGTCTTACTCCATGTCACCGACATGTACAACGCCTTGCATGCCTTTCGGGTTCTCCAAACAGCTACACTAGCTTAGTAAAGTAAATTACATAGAGAATCCGACACGCAGGTCGTTATACAATAAGATGACAGCACCTAGGCTCCAGCATGCTGACAAAAACCGTGATTCGCAGATCACTTATGGATTACACACATACATCACATGCACATGAACCATACCATTCACAACTTCTTGCAAAAACAAGTTATGCATAGATACAATATCTACCGGTGCTGTGAAACTCGCAACGACATCCAAGGCGCTACGACAGGGCGAAGCCGGCGGTCTACGATTTTTCCGAAAACGTAGATCTCATCTACGATTCGAACATGGATTCCGACCATCGTTCTGATTCGATCAAACTCTTTGATCTTCGATCACCGCTTCTGGATTTACGTGTCATAGTCTACCCCGATGGCGGAAGCCGACTAGTAGTGGTATGTTGTTCCACGACCTCAGCGTTATGATCACGGAAATCAGATCTACCATTCCCCGAGTATAGTTGATCCAATCAACTTCGTATAAAACCGATCTATCTCATAGATCGACCACCAAACAGCACATAGATCTCATCTACAGCCAACCGCATATCACATATGCGAGATCTCGAGCCTAAAACCAGAAGCTATCGCTCTGATACCACTGTAGGGCCACGCGGAGATAAAACAAAATTTTCCTCTAACATGGTGATCCCAAGATCTAGATGAGGTAGAAGGCCACGAGGTTTACCACTAGACGCGCGGTTGCGGATTACTGATGAAGCGCGTCAGTTGATGCAGTGTAGTCCTCACGATCCGATCGTCCTGGTGCTGATCGCACAAAACCTCTGCTGGTATCCACACGTACAAGGAGGATGTCACATCCCAAGATTTTCCAAATCTTGTAATATGAAAAAGAAATGAATAAAATAAAACTTTGTTGATTTTCAGGGTGAGAAGAAACTTTTTGAATCCAATTGGAAACCTTCAAACCAATTTGGATCCAATAAATCCTAAAGGGATTTAAAAAGATAAACATTTAATAAAGGAAATTAAAAATATTTGGAATTACTATTTTGAAATCTTTTTATAAAAAGATTTGTTTTCAAAAGAAAAGGATAGAAATAAAATAAGTATTATTTTATTTAGCCAAATTAAAACTTAGCCAAGCCTTTGAAATAAAAACATTTCTATTTGATAAAAATAGTGAAGGTTTATTTAAATAAAATAATAAGGATTTAATATCCAAGTTTATTAAAAATAAAAGTTTTACTAATTTAATTAAACATCAAAACTTATTTATGTATTTTGAATAAGTTTTCCTAGTGTTTTATATCTTCAAATAAAACCTACTGATTTGGTTTTGAAAACATTCAGATTTCAAATAAAGATTGTAGATAAAACAAATCCTATTTGATCTACTAACTAATGTCCATTTTATTTAATTAATAATGGACCCTAAAATAAAAATATTATTTTATTTTGGACTTTGGTTTATGTTAAACAGAACCAAATTCAAATGAAAAGTTTGGTGAATGTTTGAATTAATTTGGATGCTTGATTGATTGTTTGAAATTCAAAACAGAAATTAGAAATAGAAAAAGACAAAACATTCAGAAAGAAAAAATTAGAATCAACATCAGCCCAACCCACCTGGCCCAGGAAGCCCACTCGCAGCCCAGTCTCTCTCTCCTCTCTGCGAAACGTTTTCCACTTAAACTCGCACCCGCAGAGCAACTGACCGGTGGCCCCTTTTTTCTCTCTCTCTCCCTCACTGCCAGGTAGACCCCACCGCCACGTATCCATCGTCTTCAACCAGCGCCGATTACTCCCTGCCGTTACAGCCATCACTCCGGCGATCAATATGCGTTGATTCCGCGACCGTTACTCGCCGTGATTGCGCCCATTTAACTGCCCGTGTCTTCTCTCCATTTCCCCTCACGCGCCTCCCTCTCTCTGCCCCTAGGCTGCCTCAATTCGAGCTCGTACCACCACGGTCTCCGACGAGCCTTTGCTCAAATTCCGACCCAACCTCACCACCCCTGCCTTCCTGAGCACACCGTCGAGATCCCCACTCCCAGGCGCACCTGTCTGTGCCCTCTGTTCAACCGCGGGCGCCCCAGAACATCGACTTCGACAAACCTCCGAGCGCCGCCGCGTCTGCCTCTCTCTCCAGCGAAATCCCCTGGTAAGCACAGACCGCCCCACGCCTTCTAGTTCACGCTCCCACACTCGCCACATCCTCCTGCATATGACCATGCTCTTGTCTTGCCTTAGGGCAATCTACAGCATCGCCTCCGACCAGGACCAGAGCCGCCCGATGCCGTTTCCCACTCCGGCGAGCAATCCTGCTAGAACCAGAGCGCCCCTCACCAGACCAACACCGCCTCAAGCTTCACCGTGACCTCCTGAACCTGGTGAGCACCTCCCCTTCCCTCCTTGCTTCCTAGAACCGCCGCTAGCGCCACCGCCTGACCGTCGCCGCCGTCTGCCGCCGCGCAACGCCGCCCATCGTTGACCAAGAAGTAGCGTCCGTAGGATCTAGATCGGACGAATGTGATAGATCACTTAAACACCGAAGGGGTACGCGACCAGAGCCGTGCGATCTGTTTAGATCCAACGCCCCACAGAACAAGATCCGACCGAAGCGGTACCAACCAGTAACATCGCGACGCGTGGCCAGTTTCGATTTAAAAACAGATTTGAAACCAGATTTGTTTGCAGATTTGAAACCCTTGTAACTTTTGATCCACACGTCCAAAAATTACAAACTTTATATCAATGGAATCAGTAGAACAAGCCCTAGCCAACCATGCAATTTTTTTAGTAAAAATCCTCTGGTAAAATGTTTGTTTTTGCAGAAACATTTGTATGCTTGTTTAGATTAGAAAAATTATTCCAAAATGTTTTCAAGGATGAAATCTTTGCAAATTGGTTTGTGGTGAACTTACTGACCCTAGTAACCAACCCATGGATTTAAAAATGGAATTTGTGAAGATTAGGAATGAACACTTGAATTAGTCCATTTCTAGTCAAATGGAAATATTGGTTTTGTTATGAAAATGTTTTTGGAGTAAAAACTTTGGGAAAATGATTTGGATCAAACCTACTGACCCTAAACACCAAGTTTTGAGAAACAACAACTTATTTGATGAACAACTTAAAGTTGTTGCTTTGATAAAAATATTTTCCACCACATAAAATAATGATTGGATTTAAAAATGGTTTATGGACAAAACCCTTTTGCAAATGACTTTGCCACTTTGGAAAATGACCACTTTGAACCTTATATTGTTTAGAAGCCTAGTGGAGACCACCTTTGCAAATAAACCTATCTTTGCATGCTTGCATGCATGACTTAGTTTCTCTTATTTTATGTGTGATGATTTGTTTGATTAATTGTTGGTTGGAATGCTAGTTGATATTGTGTTTGCTTGATTAATTTGTAGTGAAGTTAGAAAAGTGTGAAACTAGCAAGATCAAGAAGTGAACCATCATTCCCTACCAAAAAGGCAAGTGACACTATCATCTAAAAGTCCTACTATTTTCATTATACTTAGTGGATTTTGAAACATGCATGAAAAGAATTTCTATACTTATGCTATGATAAATCCTAATAGGATACCCTATACATTCCTTAGTGGAAAGAATGTAGTTGTTACATGCTTAGCCATGCTATATTTTGAAAAGAGATACATGTTGAGATTTTATGAAGATTGAGAAAAGGACTTGTGTTTTATATAATAAAACAAGGACTCAATGAACCACCTGGGTGGACAAGGATACTTTGAGTTTTGGAGAAGGTGGCAACAAAAGGATCCATGTCTATGGCAATCTCTTTGTGTTGTGCTACAAAAGAAAACCACCCAGGAAACTTAGAGACTCAACATGTTTCTCTAATTGTGGCTTTCGTGTACAACCACATGCTACTTATGGCTCTAGCTTAGTCAACTACATTGGGAATACCCATGCATTGTCTTCAGGTTACTGAAAATGAGGGACCTGGAATCCTACATGGGTACTGAAGACAAGCTAGCAATGGTGTATGGGAGGACCCTCTAGAAAGACTTCGTCACATTCTCAATCTGCCAGTACTCCATCTTGGTGAGTACCAATCCAGCGGCCACTGGTGGCAACAAGATGAGATTGTGAAATGTGGGTAAAGTGTACTACTTCTGCAAAAGAAAATAAAATCTAAGTACTTAGTCGTGTCCTCGGTTATGGACAATACTGAGCAACTAAAGTTTGAAGGCATGGGAAATCTCGACATTCCGATTTCTAAAAGAAAACTTTTAAGTGACAACAAAAGACTTGATGCACTTGGGGGTACCAAGGAGCTCAAGAGATTTGGATAAAAACTTTATGCACTTGGGGTTACCAAGGAGCTCAAGAGATTTGGATAAAAACTTGATGCACTTGGGGTTACCAAGGAGCTCAAGAGATTTTGATAAAACTTGATGCACTTGGGGTTACCAAGGAACTCAAGAGATTTTGACAAAGACACTTGGTGGATTCCAAGGAGTTCAGAAATATTTGACAAAGGAAACAAAACCATTTGAAAAGATAGGATAAATTATTGCTTTCTGCAAATGAGCCTAAAACCCTACTTAGCCAAATATGCATGTAATGATAGGATCCACTTATGTTCAACATAGTAGTGAAACTTGCCAATACAATTCAAATGTTTGATTGTTTTAGTGAAGAATGATTGATTAGGATTACAAAGTCTACAACCAGCATGTTTGCCTGTGGCACTTTGAAGATGAAGGACCCCATGCTTATAGATTTTCCGCTGCAATGTAACGTAATAGCCGAATGAGCTATGTAAGATGTAATAAAATTATGTTATTCCTGGTTATAAAGTTATTTTATGACCTTTGTTTATTGATATTACATCTTAACTGTGGATGCTAGCTATTGATCCAGGGACTAGCATTGTAAACACAGGGGACTCTACCTATTAAAGGTTGGGAACCTTACAGAGGAGCACCGGCGGCGAACTACTAGGTTCGTTACGGCGGCAGGACTGCTGTGGAGCTAGGGTTTCCAACACATGGAATGACCTAACCGAACAACGATTAACCTTTCTAGGTTACGGTGCTCCACTATATATAGGGAGTGAATGTGGGCTCTGCTCGCGCGACCCATTCACTAAAGCCCATATAACACTAGTCACCATGAGTCCAACTCACTAACTCAGTCCTAATCCGGTTTAGGTCCAACCCAACCAGATTACATGTTCAGATCCAATCCGAACTTGCTCCCGCTCTTAAGTGTGTGACCCCGCAGGCTCATGGCTACTTGGACACGATTGGAGTCCGACTCTCAATCGATTAGTCGGTAGCGGATCCTAGCAGAACGTTTCGACTCCCAAGTACCAAAGAGTCATGACGACTTGCCTTTCCAATGCGACTTTCGTCCGAGTCCCTTTTGCCTCACGATATACCTTGTCAGACTATAGGCGAATAATTGTCATCCCTTAAATAGTCCGACTCTCTTCTCGATCTGAGATAAGTGATTCACCCGACTAACTCTTAGTCGATCGCCTCAGTTAACACTTAACCGAGTCGTGCATGGCCATGATTTCCGAATCATATCTCACGAGAGGTCCCAGAGAATATCTCTCCAAGTGGAGGGGCAAAATCCCATCTTGGTTATTCACATCACGCAGCTTGATTCTCAGTCGACCCGAACTCTGCCTTTATAACTGCCCAGTTACGGATCAGCGTTTGACAGAACCTAAGTCGGTGATCCTCAATTCGGACTATGCAATAACCTCAGGTCTAAGGATTACATTGATTGAGATATACAAATGACAACTTGTTCGTTGTACCTCAATATGGGTCAATCCGACTCGCTAAACTCTTTAGCCGAATCTGTGTAAGTTGGAATAGCATCTCCCTGCCCATGACAAGTGGAACTGAGTCATCAAGCCAACTTTCACATTGGTCTAAGTTGTGTGTCCAGCACAACTTCAATGACCAAGGATATTTAGTACAAACAACATGAATGCACAGTTCCACAACCGAATCACATATTCAATGATACACATCAGATGTTTATACAAGGACTACTTAATATCTTTATGAATACATTGGGAAATATCATCATACATGATTGCCTCAAGGGCATATTCCCAACATAACGACTCTATCTTACTGATTCTATCATGTCTGTGTTGTTTGAGATCTTGCATGATCTTCGTTTCTAGTAGCTATCTTGTCCAAGTAGATGCTAGTGACTCCAAGAGGGGGTAATTATGCTTGATAGTGGGTTCATGCCTCTATTGAATCTGGGGAAGTGATAGAAATATCTAAGGTTGTAGATGTGCTATTGTTACTAGGGAGAAAAGAACAATCTCTTGTTCATGGAAAAATTGTATTGTTTACTTTACACACCTTGCTTAAAGCATTTATCCGTCGCTTGCAACTTAATACTAGAGGGGGTTCGGATCATAACCTGAAGGTGGATTACTAGTCATAGATGTAGTTGGATGGCGGTCTATGTATATTATTGTAATGCCCAATCGAATCTAATAGGATCATGAATGTCTAGTATTGCATTGTTATGCCTTGCTCTGTCCTGTCAATTGCCCCGCTATAATTTGTTTACCCAGCTGTATGTTGTTATTATTAAGGAGAACACCTCTAGTGAATTGTGGACCCCAGTCCAATCTTTACCATTGATACATATTTCACTATTACTATTTACTTTCTGCAAGCTACCATTACCTTCCACACCATACGTTTAATCCTTTGTTTTCAGCAAACCGGTGAGATTGAGAACCTCACTGTTCATTGGGGCAAAAGTCTTGAGTTTGTGTTGTGTAGGTTTCCAAGTTGCTAGCAATACCTTTGAGTCATTTCCTTCCTCCTACTAGTTCGATAACCTTGGTTTATTTCTAAGGGAAGACTTGCTGTTGTGCTCATCATACCTTCCGCTTGGGGTTTCCCAATGGTGCTCTAAAGTGATCTAAGATTGTGTCTTTAGTGAAAGTTTTTCTGTTTTAAAACTAAACGCAAAGGTTTATTATCTTTTGAATACACTAATGTTGCTAATGAAGATTGTGTGAAGTTTTGTATGAAGGAAATTTTTCAGGTGTAGGGAAAGAATGATGTAATGAGATGAAGAATGGACAAAAGCTCAAGCTTGGGGATGCCACCCCGTGTCACCCTAAGAAATATTCAAGAGGTACAAGCATCAAAGCTTGGGGATGCCCAATGCATCCCCTTCTTCATCAATAAAAATCTTAGGTCTTTCTAGACACTTCATTTTTATTATTTCATGCACTGTTGTGTTGTTCTTAGATCGTCTTAGTTTTCGTTTTTGGCTTGCTTAGTTTGCTTGAATAAAGTAGTCGGACCCCCGTTTTCGCCGTGTTGTTTCAAATAAGTTGATTGGTGTTGGAAATGAGTAGGAAGTTCTTGCTTTAGTAGTACAAGAGGAGCTTGCTTTAACTGTGACTTAGACTTTATCATGTCATGCTAGATGTTGTTTTGACCGTATGCTTAGTGATTATTGCTGTAGCATGACTTGATCCAACCAATTAGGATTACTTAATGTGCCTTGAAAGAATCATGCATTGTTTTAGCATACAAAAGCATAGTATTGTGGTATTCTCCTTTGATGCTTTGTTTGGGTTGACTTGGCACATGCTCACACCATGTTATGACTATGAACCAGTCACCTTAGCCTCTATGATCATTTAGTTTTTGACTTGTGGTACCACTTTATACTTTGATTAGTAATGTTTTGTCGCTCTGCATGATTATGGCCATTATTGCTCTCTTAGTTGGTCGCTCCCAGTCTTTTTCTAGCCTCCACTTGTATGAGTAAGCTCTACTCATGCATCCAACTCCCAAGAAACCAAGTTATTCCGAAAGTATCCACTATAAATTCCTATGCATGGTGTGTTACACCATTCCAAGTATATTCTTGTTTCATCTACCTTCCAATTAAAAAGTCACTTTGTTATGTGAAAAAATAGTGATTAAAGCTCTCACAAACTTGATGGCACACTTTATTTTTCTTGCCCCTAATAAACTTGAACCATTGTGTCATATATGTTGTATATGCTTGCACTTATACATTGGGATTAGCAGAACTGTGCTGTCACGGGGAACGCTTTTAACACCTGTAAATATCTACCCAGTTGATGATGTGTAGCTCAGATCACTATAGAGCTTCGTTGGGAGACCCCAAGAGGAAGGTATGATGAGCACATCAACAAGTTTTCCCTCAGTAAGAAACCGAGGTTATCGAACCAGTAGGAGGAAGTAAACGACTCAAAGGTGTTGCTAGCAACTTGGAAACCTACACAACACAAACTCAAGATTTTGCCCCAACGAACAGTGAGGTTTTCAATCTCACCAGTTTGCTGAAAATAAAGGATTAACTGTATGGTGTGGAAGGTAATGGTGGCTTGCAGAAAGTAAACAGTGACAGTGGAATATGTATGAATGGTAAAGATTGGACCGGGGTCCATAGTTCACTAGAGGTGTTCTCCTTAAGATAAACAACATAACATGTTGGTTAAACAAATTACAGCAGGGCAATTGACAGGACAAAGCAAGGCATAACAATGCAATACTAGACATTCATGATCCTATGAGATTTGATTGGGCATTATAACAATATACATAGACCGCCATGCAACTGCATGTATGACTAGTAATCCACCTTCATGTTATCATACGAACCCCCTCTAGTATTAAGTTGCAAGCAACAGATAACTGCTTTAAGCAAGGTGTGTAAAGTAAACGATACAATTGTTCCATGAACAAGAGATTGCTGTTTTCTCCCTAGTAGAAAAAACACATCTACAACCTTAGAGATTTCTGTCACTTCCCCAGATTCAATAGAGGCATGAACCCACTATCGAGCATAAATACTCCCTCTTGGAGTCACTAGCATCTACTTGGCCAAGATAGCTACTAGTAAAGGGAATATGCCCTGAGAGGCAATAATAAATTGGTTATTATGTATATTCCAAGTATATGATAGATGTTTATTTTGCATGCTATAATTGTATTAATATGGAAATGTTAATACATGTGTGTTTAATAAACAAACAGAAAGTTCCTAGTTATGCCTCTCTTATAAACTAGCTCGTTGATTAACAAGATGATCAAGGTTTCCTGATCATGGACATTAGATGTTGTTAATAACAAGGTCACAACATTATTAGAATGGTGTGATGAACATTCATCTGAAGTATAGCATTACGATCAAAGTCATTGAGTTTATATTGCTATAACATCATACGAAGTGATCCTATTCCTTAGACCATGAAATCATGTCAATCACTAACACTGGAAGAGTATCTTGATAACATCAAACGTCACACCGTAAAAGGGTGATTATAAAGATGTGTTCAGTACTACTAAAGTGTTATGTTGAGGCTCATGGATCGAGAGTGGAATTTGTTCATCCCGATGATGGATAGATATGCTCTGGGCCCTCTCGGTGATATCACATTGATTAGCTTGCAAGGAAGTGATTTGATCACTAGAATGTTATATCACAGGAACAAGAAAAGGGTACATGTCAGTAACGAGATCACACTAGGTATGGAGATACCGATGATCAAATCTCAGACATGTAATATATCGCAAAACAAAGGGATTAAGATACTAGCATAAAAGGTTCTCACGATCACAAGAAAGTCATCGTTGAATGTGTGGGAGTCAGTATGGATCTCCAGGTCCCGCTTCTGATTATTAATCTGAGAGGGGTCTCGATCATGTCCGCATTATTCACGAACCATAGGGTGACACACTTAAGATACACCGACACCATTTGGAGCAAATAGTTTCATGCTGAAAAGAATAAGAAAGCATAGGAATTTATTTCAATAGATACCGAAACTAGTTTCAAGTGAAATTGCAGAAAGTGTTTCTGCATGTGAAATGAAATACTAGCAATGGGTTATATGTGAATGTTTGTCATTAAAGTAATTGACAAAATTCTGAATAAATAAAAGGAGTTTTATTTAATGAGAGTTTGCATTAAATTTGGTGGAAATTTAATGGGAATTTGAGTGGGATTTTGAGTGGAGAAAATTGAAGGGGCATTTTGTGAGTGGAGCTTCCACCCACATGAATGAAGGAGGGGAGGGGCAGCCCCCATGGCTGGAGGCCACCCCCTTGGGTGCCCCCTCCTCCTATAAAAGGATCCCCCTCCTCACTTCTCACTCACACCTCCTCGTGAAGGATCTCTCTCCCCCTCTAGTATTTATTCCCCATGATCTTGGACTAGTGAGATACATGTTCTCGGTGGCTATTCGGCAAGAAATAGTTGTGCTTCCGCTGCATCGCTAGACCGAGAAGGCGAAGGTTGCTTGGTGCCTCGGACGTGTGTGCGAGCATGGATGCGCCGCTGATTTGCGGCGCTAGGACTTCCTCTCGATCTTGAGATCGGCAAGAGATCGTCTAAATCAACCACGAGTTCAACCTCGTTAACCTTTGTAGGTCTTAAAGGTTATGTTATCTATGGATGTATATCCGCCCGTTGCTTGTATCTAGTATATAGATCTTGGTACATAGTTATTCCCATCGTAGGATTTTTTTTTGTTTTCTATGTTGCGAACCCTACAACTAGAAACAGAGAGCATGCAAGATCTCAAACAACACAGACATGATAGAATCAATAAGATAGAACCATTAACCAATCTGACATAGTAATCTCAATATCCATAGGATCCCCGCAAACACAACATGCATGATTACAAATAGATGATCTTGATCATGAATGGGGCTCACAAGATCTAAACATGGTAGCACAAAGGAGGAGAGACAACCATCTAGCTACTACATGGACCCGTAGTCCAAGGTGTAACTACTCACGCATCATACCGGAGGCTGGCATGGTGATGAAGAAGGCATCCAGAATGATCTCTCCCATCCGGCAGGGTGCCGGGAAGAGCTTCAGATCCCCCTGATCTAGGGACGATGGTGGCGGTGGCTACGGACTGTTTCGTGGAAGATTGATAGGGTTCTTAGGGTTTAGGTATCGGGGGCTTCTTATAGGCAAAGAGGGAGGCCGAGGGGATGCACGAGACGGCCGCACCCCCCTCCCCAGGCGCGTGCCAAGCCAGGCCGCGCGGCCAGGGGTGTGGCCCCCTTGAGGCCCTCCTTTATCTCGTCTTCTGGCTCTGTGTTCCCCTCAGTGAAATATTTACTTTGGATTTTATACAGTACAATTCCGTGAATATTCATTTTCTGACTTTTCTGGAACCAAAAACAACAGAAAACATGCAACTGGCACTATGGCATCTTGTTAATAGGTTAGTCCCAGAAAACATATAAAAATACCACAAAGTGTAGACAAAGCAAAGCAAAGCAGATACTAAACAAGCATGGAACATCAAAAATTATAGATATGTTTACGACGTATCACCAGTTGATATCATGCTCTTTTGTTTATGGATGTCGTTGGTGTGAAATGAAAGGGGAGCTTGTAAGTCCATGGAGTTATGTATGTGTGTTAGAGAAACGCCTGGGCCGCTAGCCTAAGCCATGCCTAATCATGGTGGGAACTTGCAGAATCACCATAGTGAGCAATCTATGAAGTATTCTTCTTATAAAAAAGAGATAGAAACAGAGATTGAGAAAAAGAAAAAATATGAGAAAAGAGGAAAGAGAGAAAAAAACACCATTTTCCCATGGTAAATAAGAAGATTGGTGAGATGCTCATTGTCTGCTTGCACTGTTATTTTGATATGGGATAGCTCCTGTATCATGTGCAAGGGGTACCCTGTTGGCGGTTCTCTATGATACACATGTACTTACTATGACAAGAACTTACCGGTGACTAAAGTTGAGTAGCATGAGGAGCGGCCCTCGTACTCAAGGGACATGAGATTCCCAGCTTATACTTTGTCAAAGCATATACTCCATAGTTTGTTCACTTTAACCTTAATCACTTCAAGATGCTTATGATAGGGGCAATGAGAGCTGAAAACTAACAAGTACCATAATTTTTGGAAGATCTTTATGAGACTTGAAATCCCTGCTTCCATTTGAAGGGCCTTTCTTCCACTATTATATTGAGTCTCCACCTTCTATCCTTAGGCACCAATATATGTTTTCTGGGACTAACCTATTAACAAGATGCCCCAGTGCCAGTTGCCTATTTATGTTGTTTTTGGTTCCAGAAAAGTCAGAAAATAAATATTCTCAGATTTGAACGGGACAAAAGTCAAAGTCAATATTTCACCGAGGAGAACATGGAGCTAGAAGGAGAGACAGAGGAGGGCCACGAGGGGCCCACACCCCTGGTCGCGCGACCAGGACTGACCCGCGCCTAGGGGGTGCATCCGCCTTGGGAACCCCCTCGGTCTCCCCCTTTGCCTATAAGAAGCCCCCGATACCTAAACCCTAAGTACCCAATCAGGTCTCCACAAAAAAGTCCGTAGCCGCCGCCACCATCGTCCCTAGATCGGGGGATCTGAAGCTCTTCCCGGCACCCTGCCGAAGGGGAGAGATCATCCCGGAGGCCTTCTTCATCACCATGACAGCCTCTGGTATGATGCGTGAGTAGTTCCACCTTGGACTATGGGTCTATGTAGTAGCTAGATGGTTGTTTCTCCTCCTTTTTGCTACCATGTTTAGATCTTGTGAGCTCCGTTCATGATCAAGATCATCTATTTGTAATCATGCATGCTGTTCTTGCGGGGATCCAATGGATATTGAGATTACTATGTCAGATTGATTAATGATTCTATCTTATTGATTCTATCATGTTTGTGTTGTTTGAGATCTTGCATGCTCTCCGTTTCTAGTAGCTATCTTGGCCAAGTAGATGCTAGTGACTCCAAGAGGGCGTATTTATGCTCGATAGTTGGTTCATGCCTCTATTGAATCTGGGGAAGTGACATAAATCTCTAAGGTTGTAGATGTGTTGTTGCTACTAGGGAGAAAACAACAATATCTTGTTCATGGAACAATTGCATTGTTTACTTTACACACCTTGCTTAAAGCAGTTATCCGTTGCTTGCAACTTAATAACGGAGGGGGTTCGGATGATAACCTGAAGGTGGATTACTAGTCATAGATGCAGTTGGATGGCAGTCTATGTATATTGTTGTAATGCCCAATCGAATCTCATAGGATCATGAATGTCTAGTATTGCATTGTTATGCCTTGCTATGTCCTGTCAATTGCCCCGCTGTAATTTGTTTACCCAACTGGTATGTTGTTATTCTTAAGGAGAACACCTCTAGTGAACTATGGACCCCGGTCCAATCTTTACCATTGATACATCTTCCACTGTTACTTTTTACTTTCTGCAAGCTACCATTACCTTCCACACCATACGTTTAATCCTTTGTTTTTAGCAAACCGGTGAGATTGACAACCTCACTGTTCGTTGGGGCAAAGTCTTGAGTTTGTGTTGTGCAGGTTTCCAAGTTGCTAGCAACATCTTTGAGTCATTTGCTTCCTCCTACTGGTTTGATAACCTTGGTTTCTTTCTGAGGGAATACTTGGTGCTGTGCTCATCATGCCTTACTCTTGGGGTTTCCCAACGAAGCTCTACAGTGATCTGAGCCGCCATCAATAATTAATACAACCGGATTGTCCTTTGCTGAAGAAAGGATTGGGCCACTCGCTGCAATTATTATTATTGTCTTTTATTTACTCACATTTTATTTATCTACATTACCAAAAACCCATAAAAATCTGTTTGCTAGTATTTACAGTGAATCCTTGATACAAACCGCTTGTCAACACCTTCTGCTCCTCGTTGGGTTCGGCACTCTTATTTATCGAAATTACTATGATACAACCCTATACTTGTGGGTCATCAAGACTATTTTCTGGTGCCGTTGCCGGGGAGTGAAGCGTTATTGAAGAGTGGAATTGGTAAAGGAAATTACTACTATAAGTATTGTTTTTATTTTTGTCTGTTATTTTATTTCATCATGGAGAACACACTTGGTTCCCTATTTGGGAAAACTACTACCACGGTAGTAGATGAACCACCGCCTGCTGAATTGGATCCTTATAAAATACCTACAAAAATTGTTGAACGTGTTATGGATAACTGCTATTTTGGAGATGGAACTGTCCATCCGGGTGATCATTTGCTATTTATACATGAATTATGCGAGTTGTTCAAGTGTGCAGGTATTACAATGGATCAAGTTAAGATAAATATATTCTGTATATCATTAAAAGGCAGAGTTGCAGAGTGGTAGAAGCTGCTGAAGAATGGCCGATCTATTGAATGGGAGGAAATTGTACCTCTATTTTATTCTAAATTCTATCCTCCTAGTGAGATTCATAAAGATCGAAATCAAATATATAATTTTAGGCCTCATGATGGAGAGATTATTGCCCAAGCTTGGGGGATATTAAAGTTACTAATGATCAAATGTCCCATTCATGAGCTCCCCAATAATATTGTTATTAATAACTTATATGCAAGGCTTCCTCTTCATGATAAGGATTTATTGGATGCTTCTTGTGCTAGATCATTTACACCTATGAAATAAGAAGCTAAATGGGATCTTCTCAACCGTATTCAAGAAAATACTTAAGCATGGGAGAATGACAAAGGAAGAAATTCAGGTATAAATTATGATTATGAATGCATTAAATCTTTTATGAGAACTGATGACTTTCATAATATTAGTGTTATTTATGGTCTTGATTCAAATTCTTGCAAATTTTGTTAAGGCCTTTGCCTCTTATATTGAAATTCCAAAAAAGGAATGGAACAAGTACCATGCGCCATATAAAGATATTGTTAATTGTGTTCCTGCTAGAAATATTGAAGTTTGTATTGTTGATCGTATTTTTCCTGAACCTTATATTGAGAAAATACCTTTCCCTGCTAAGGTAAAGGAACATTCTATGATAACTAGTGTGGTTAACAAAAGTACAAAGAAAGCTGTAAAACCTAATGAACAAATAAATGTTGAACCTACGCTAGCAATTGTGAAATACCTTGTTACTGAAAATGTAGAAGATGGACACATTTTATTTTGTTAATATGCTTCTAATATTGTCTCACATCCTAGTAGAACTAGGAAAGCTAGTGTCCCTGTGCTCTCTGTCAGAATAGGTGATCATTGCTATTATGGTTTATGTGATATTGGTGCAAGTTCAAGTGCTATTCGTTATGAGCTTTACATAGAAATTATGCATGAAATTGGTCCTTGTGAACTTGAAGAAATTGATGTGGTTATTCAACTTGCTAATAAAGACCATCTCTCCAATTGGTATTGTAAGAGATGTGGAAGTTCTTTGCAGTAAGACTAAATATCCTGCTGATTTTCTAGTACTTGGTTCGGCTGCCAGTAAAACTTGTCCTATCATTTTTGGTAGACCTTTATTGAACACTTGTGGTGCTATTATAGATTGTAAGAAGGATAAAATTTTAACTAAATTTGATGGAGAATCTTATGAGTTTATTTTTTCTAAATTTGCTAAAGCTCCTTATGAAAATGAATTGCCTAATGAGGATTTTAGAGTTGAACAACTTGCTTCTATCGCTCTTGCTCCTGATAATGCTTTGCAGCAATATATGGAAGATCACGAAAGTGAGATCTTCATGGAATAAAGAAATGAGATTGACGAGATTCTTCTTCGTCAACCTGAGATGCTTAAGCATAATCTACCTGTGGAAGATTTGGGTACCACATTACCACCTAACAATCTACCTGTGGAAGCAACAAAGTCAAATAGCACAAGAGATACTAGGCACTATGCCCTAACAATCTTATTAGATTACATGACAGAACTCATCCAATCCCTACCATCCCCAAGCCTACGGCGGGGGATTACTCACTCATGGATGAGGGAAACATCGGTGGTTGATGGAGATGCGTTGGTGATGACGATGATCCTCTCCAAATTCCCCATCCCGGCAGGGTGCCAGAACGGAGTTTCTGGATCCGAATCTTGGTTTCCGGTGGCGGCGGCGGAGCGGAACTCTTTCTGGAAAACTATTGACCCCCCCTGAGTTTTTAGGTCAGAAGGCAACTTATAGGCGCGGAGGGAGGCCGAGGAGCTGCCTGGGGTGGCCAAACCTCCCCCAGGCACGGTGTTAGTGGGCCTGCGCCTAGGATGTGTCTGGGCCCCCTAGGCCTCCTCTCTGTCTCCCCTTCTGGCTCCGTGGATCTTCTGGTGAGAAATAGTTTTTGGCATATTTTACGGAATTTTCCTGATAGTTCATTTTCTGCACAAAAACAAGACACCAAGGTAATTCTGCTGAAAACAACGTCAGTCCATGTTAGTTGTTTCCAAATCACACAAGTTTAGAGGAAAAACAATATCAAAGTGTTCGAGAAAGTAGATACGTTTTGGACGTATCAACTCCCCCAAGCTTAGCTTATTGCTTGTCCTCAAGCAATTCAGTTGAAAACTGAGTGCGATAAAAGAACTTTCACGAACACTTTGCTTCATATGATGTAAATATTCTCAGCACATGAGTAGATGCTTAGACAGTTCATAATAAGGAGTATGCAACTAAGTCTACTCAATAGTCATTGCAAGCTATGAAGAGAAACCAACTCAATAATAATAAGTAGCATGAAACATAAACATAAGCAACATTGCAATGCTCATAATAAGGTATGATAGAGTGGTATCTCGCTTGCCTTTGTTTGAAGAGTACAATATAAATGCTAAGGCACCTCTGAAGTTCACATGAAGACTAGAGATAAAGATATCGGAGATACAAGCATCAAAGTCATGACATAATTAACCAAGTTTTGGAACAAACACAAGAATGACAGCTATGCTCTCAATAAGGTGCTCATAGAATAAGTGGTGACTCAAAAAAGTTGTGAAAAGGGTTTTGTGAAGGTTTGAAAGGCTTCCCAATGCTGAAAGGAAGGTACTCATTAGCTTTGAGCTCTCATTGCCCCTATCATAGGCATCTTCATGTGGTTAAGGTGAAAGTGATGTCCACTCTGAATTATATGTGAAAGGATACGGATGTCGCCTAGAGGGGGGTGAATAGGCGATTAAAACTTTTCCTAGAGTGGATCAACAAAGGCGGAAAAAAACTAGTGTTTACTTTGTTAACAACAACCTAGAACAACTAAGGTTCACCTATGTGCACCAACAACTTATGCTAAGCAATACAAGCAACAAAGTGATAACAAGATATATATTACTTCAAGCACGAAGGCTATCACAATGTAAAGTGCATAAGTAAAGAGCTCGGGTATAGAGATAACCGAGGCACGTGGGGACAACGATATTTTACCGAGTTCCTCCCAACATGGAGTACGTCTCGTTTGGAGAGGGGGTGGTATCAAACCACCAACTCCACAAAAGTCCTCCCTTATTCTCCGGTGCATCTCACCCCAATGGGATTGATCCACGCTTCCACTATCGGTGCACTTGTCAGTGGCAACCGGAACCTCTCACAGGGTTGGGGCACTTCTCCACAACTTAATTGGAGGCTCCCAACAAACGCCACCAAGGCCACAACACCACCAAGGCTACAAAACCGTCTAGGGTTCCAAGAAACCAAGAGGGAAAAGCTCCAATGAGTAACACGAACCAAATCCTCCGAGGAGAACTCAAATTGATGCACCAAATTCATGTCAAGAACACCACAAAGATGCTCCAATCCCTCACTCTCAAGTTCCAACAAAGCTACTAAAGATATTGGGGGAACAAGAGAGGAGGAATCAAAGAGGGACACAAAATCCCCCAAAATCTAGATCCCCAAAGATACACTCACAAAGAGATGAATCGGTTAGGTCAAAACGTGGATCTAGATCTCCTCTCTCTTCCACTAAAAAATGGGCAAGAATCATCAGAGGGAAAAGATTTGGCAAGGTTCAAGATCTAGAGCAAGTGTGGACAAAGCTTAGCCTAATAGAAGAGGAAGAAGCTACCTAAACTGAAAACGGGCAAAGAGTATAAATAGTGATCCAGAAAATCTAGCCGTTTGGGGCATTTTTCAGAACGGTCCGATACTACCGGATTTAACCAGTAGTACCACACCAGTCGAGCCCAAACGCGGGCACAAAGTGGTTCAATGGCAACAGCAACAGGGCAGCGGTGGGGCGCGGGCGGCTAGCTGTGCAGCGAGAAGTCTTGGCTGCGTAGGGCGCAGGCGGCCTTGTGGAGTCAACGTTGCGGCCGCGCATGCGAGCGAGCGAGCTGCGGGGCAGGCGCGCGATGCGAGCGGGGAAGTGGGGCCGAGCAGGGCCAGCATGCAAGAGTGGAGGAGAGCGAGGCTAGCGGCAGCGCACGGAAGCGGGCCCAGCAAGTAGAGGAGCGGGGCGGCTGGGCAGGTAGTAGCTGGGCTGGGGGTTTCTGGCTAGGGCGGCCTGGGAAGCAAGGTGGGCCGGCCGGTAGTACCGTCCCACCCGGGCGATACTACCGGTCCGGTCCGGTAGAACCGGTTGAAGGTACCGGGCCACACAGGAAAGGGCTGAGCGCAGCGAGGCACGAGCGGTACTGGGCTGCGGTAGTACCGCTCGGCCCAAATAATATATAATCCTTTTTCTTATTCAATTTAAATAAAGCAACCTTCAAATAATCATAACTTTGGCTAGGAGACTCCGATTGACTCGATTCCAATTGCGTTGGAAAGAGGACGACAAGAGCTAACCAAGTGAGAAAGTATCAAGTAGAATAATGTGGGATACCTCACTTGGTGAGAAACCGAAAAACCGCCAAGATCAAAATCGCAACAAGATACAAACGGAAGATCCGATTTTGATGAACAAGAGCTTGTTATGGAGATTACCACAAGCTCTATATCCTCATATGGATAAGACCAAATAACAACCAAATACGATGATGCAAGTATGAAAAGGTTTGAGCTCTCTCCGAACGATATGATCGAGTTACTCATTCGAGAGCCCCTCTTGATAGTACGGTTATCTATCCTAAACCCGGTCTCTCACACACAACATGAGACCAGCAAAAGGGAAAACCTATCAAGACTATACCTTTTCCTTGAGCGTTCCACTTAAGCTCTATGTAGACGAACTTGAACTTCTCAAGATGGAACGCCTTTCTTGATTTCTCATCATCGATCTATGATCACCGGGGATAGGAAGCATCAAACATGAGATCTTCTACAGATGGCGCATTTTGAGCTTGCACAACACATCTTCTTCTCATTTCATCGACCTTGAAGCCAACACATGCTCCAAGCGATGCCGATGGACCATTCCTACAAGTACAACTCAATACACACATTAGTACATGAAGATTGTCATTAATTACCAAAACCACACATGGGGGCCCACATGTTCTTTCAATATGCTTGACAGACCATATACTGAAAATCCCAAGTCCCTTGAGTGCGAGGGCCACTCCGCATATGTAGTGACCTCGGATCGGTAAGGATCCTAAGTCCCTGTGATTATCATGCTAGTCCCTGGATCAATAGCTAGCACTCATAGTCGATGAAATATCATGTAAAACACAAAGTCTTTATTACACGGAGAATCCAGAGTATGAAATTATTACAAATATTGCTTAGCATTATGCTAGCTCAAATAAGCGGAAAACATAAATGCAGAATGAGTCCATCAACGCCCAGGCTTGTCGAGTGTAGACCCGCGATCCCTACGCACCTTTCAATCTTCGGATTCTGCACATAAGACGTGCAGCCAACAAGTTGGGTCAATACTTTGAATGTATTGGCAAATTACAACAATGAGCGTCTGAAGGATGGAGCCTCTGAAGGATCTTCCTCTCTCTTTTCTAAAACAAAGTTTTGAAACCCCATGGCGTGCGTAATATCGCCAATGGGTGGGAATTTGGGGAACTTGGTGTGTAATATCCAAGTGACGCTTGGTGCGTAATATCCAAGTGTTTGGTTGTTTGGAAACTTGGTGCGTAATATCCTCGTGAGCCACTCGACCTTATCTTATTCAAGCAAATGTTTACAAAGTAGGGCAATCTTCTATTATTCTCTCTACTTAAGAAAATTAGCTTTGAGCAAATGAACTCTACAGCCTATACCAGCCTTGCATGTAGAGATAGTCTTTTCTCTCCTTGGTGTAATTTGCCAATACATTCAAAGTATTGACCCAACTTGTTGGCTGCACGTCTTATGTGCAGAATCCGAAGATTGAAAGGTGCGTAGGGATCGCGGGTCTACACTCGACAAGCCTGGGGCGTTGATGGACTCATTCTGCATTTATGTTTTCCGCTGTTATTTGAGCTAGCATAATGCTAAGCAATCTTTGTAATAATTCATACTCTGGATTCTCCGTGTAATAGAGACTTTGTGTTTTATATGATATTTCATCGACTGTGAGTGCTAGCTATTGATCCAAGGACTAGCATGATAATCACAGGGACTTAGGATCCTTACCGATCCGAGATCACTACAACATACTACTCAACTTTGGGTCCAAGCAAGTTCCTGTCATTGTAAGTATTTGCATATCATCGAGAACCGCCAACGGGGTACCCCTTGCATATGGTACAAGATCTTTCCCATAACCAAAATGACAAGGCAAGCACACAATGAGCATCTCAGCAATCTTTTTATTTACTATATGCATAGTTTTTTTATCGAGGATGCTTCATAGATGACTTACTATGGTGATGCTGCAAGTTTCCACCATGATTAGGCATGGCTTATCGGCCCAGGCGTTTCTCTAACACAAAATACAAACTCCATGGACACACAAGTACCCCTTTAATTTCTCATCGATGACATCCACACACAAAACAACAAGGTATCAACTAGATATAAATATATCTAAAAGGTGTTGAAAGCGTTCCCCATGACAGCACAGTTCTGTTGACTCCCAACATATAATTTCCAAGCATATAACTTTCATGGACAAGTCACAATGGTTTAGGATCATTAAGTGCACAGAATAAGTGTGTCATCAAGTTCGTGAGAGCTTTACTAACTAACTTTCTCAACATAGACAAACATTTTATTTTGGAAGAAAACACGACATATGGAATATGCACTGAAATAGCAAACGATGCCAATAGGTAGGTAAGGTGGACACAGCTGGAAATATTGGTTTTAGGGAATTGGAAGCACAGGTAGGACACGTACTTAGTGCAAGTGAATGCTAGCAATAGAGAGGGAGCGACAAACGAGAGAGCAATAGTTGTCATAATCATGCTTGCAACAAAACGGGACTAACTATGGCATGAAAGTGATACAAGAACTCAGAGGCAAAATAAATCATCGAGGCTTACTGACTATTGATTAGTCATATGCATGCGTGAGCATGTGCCAAGTCGATTCACATGAATAGTTAGAGGAGGATACCAAAATATCATACCAAAGTATGAATAAAACAATGCAAGCAAACATTCATATGACATGCTACAAGCTATTAGCAAGCTGGAGCTAATCATAGACAAGCAAGAACTAATAAGCATCCATAATGACATACACCTTAGACAAACAGGCTAAGCAAGCTCACAATGACGAGTATATGTACAAAATGAAGACAAATAGAGTTCGTTACCAGCCTCTTACCACGCCTTGAGTTGTATTAATCTTCATTATTGCTCTTCACTTGTGTGACTTGAATAATTAACATGAAACCAAAATCCACTGAGGACGGCTGAACCCTGCGAAGAACTCACACAACCAAAGAAGAACAAAAAATATTTTTGGTGTTTTCGATCTTTTAGAAGGCAAACAACGCAAAACCAAACGAATCAAAAGAAAACCAAAACCAAAAACTAAGACACTCCAAGAACAACACAACTGTGCATGAAACAATAAAAATGAAGTGTCTAGAAAGACCTGCGATTTTTATTGATGAAGAAGGGGATGCCTTGGGCACCCCCAAGCTTTGACGCTTGTACCTCTTAAATATTTCTTAGGGTGACACGGGGTACCCCCAAGCTTGAGTTTTTGTCCATTCTTCATCTCATTACATCATTCTCTCTCTACACCTGAAAATTTTCCTTCATACAAAACTTCACACAATCTTCATTAGCAACATTAGTGTATTCAAAAGATAATAGACCTTCGGGTTTAGCTTTGGAACAGAAAAACTTTTCACTAAAAACACAAGCTACTGTAGCAACTCCTTCAAAAAGATCAATTTCCCAAAATGAACCCAAAAAGGAATCAATAAGAAGCAAATGCAAATAATGGCAGAAATCTGTCAAAACAGACCAGCAGGTAGAAACCGATTTTTTCGAAGACCTTCTGTTGCTGAAATAAAAAAGTGTTGAACTAACGAAAGTAGCTAACATACTGGGGGTTTTATTCGTAAATTTTAAGCTCAATCCGACTTACAGATACTCCTCACGGATTTTTATGGTGGAGGACAGAAATCTGTTCTGGGACAGCAACTCCCCAAATCTTACTTCCCTCTCATTAGAGGTCATTATTAGCACAAAAAGCAAACAAAAAGGATAAGGAGAGGTCATTACTGAAGTAATAACTTCTAAGACTCAAGGAAACTCTTGGGTTATCTCCCAACAAGTACTTTTCTTTAATGCCTTTAAGTTAGGCACGACGAAGAGCAAAGATTGGAAAGGAGAAAAAGAAAGCAAGTATAACCATAGTGAAAACATTATTTTGTTCATTAAAATCCTTTTGTTAACAAGGTTGATCAAGTCTTGTTACCAAAAAAATCTTATATGAAGCAAAACTTTGCATTCCACAAGGTGATTATGTTACCTCATACTTGATAGCAATGGTCCCAATCATAATAGTTTCAAAAATTTCTTGTGGTATGGGACAATATATTTCTCCAACCTTGATGCCCTCAATATTTTCAATGGAATTCAGGCAATAGCTCTTAACAACCTTCTTGGGGAAATAGATAGTATTCTCTTTGTCATTAATATTAAAAGTTACTTTCCCTTGATTACAATTGATGACAGCACCTGTAGTATTAAGAAAATGTCTCCGAAGAATAATAGACATATTATCGTCTTTGGGCATCTCAAGCACAACAAAATCAGTTAATACCATGCAATTATGAGCAAATCGAACAGGAACATCCTCACAAATACCAACAGGAACAGTAGTTGACTTATCAGCCATTTGCAAAGATATATCAGTTATGTTGGGGAGGTGACCCCGGATAGGGTCAAGACGGGGGAAGCCAAAAGGAGTTTCCCCGGTATTATGCCGAGTTACTGTTTATATTGGCCGAATCATGTAAAGGTCGGCCGAGATGAGCATGACCATGACATTTACCAGAGGGGATGTACATTATTCGGCCAACGTACGAGTTAAGTCGGCCGGGCAAGTCCGAATAAGCCATACTACAGGTGAAGGCCGAGCCGAGTTAAGCGAGGCAGGGCCGAATAACATGAAGCTTGTAGGATAAGGAGGAGCCTAAAGTCAAACCCTAGCCTCGGGCTAGGAAGAATCTGAACAGAGCCAAGCGCAAAGGACAAGGCGCGGAGCAGCAAAAGAACAGAAGGAGGTCATGGAGGTGATAGTCCTGGAACCCGAGGCATGCTGGTGGGGCTCTCTGGAATTTTTCCGTCATTAGAAGGGGGACACGGAAAGGAGATTGCCGAGTTACTATATTGGGACAAGCATATTCCTCGAATATGCTTGCCACGTCAACCCTAGGGGAGCCAAGGAACCCCTTTATAAGGAGAGGCTTGGACCCTTGAGGGGGGATCGGCTGATTCTACACCGTTAGGCCCGTAAAGTTCATCTTCTCTTCTTGCATACAGCTCAAGGAGCACTTGTAGTCCAAGAAAGGAGGAATAAAGATCTGTATGTTAGTCATTCGCATGTAGAAATAACTACATCTTCCCTCCCCAGATCCCACTAGCATCCATTGGCCCATACTTTAGCCTACCCATGGCATCTGCCGTGCCACCACCACGACAGTTGGCGCCCACCGTGGGGCCAGCAGCGGTGCTAGCTGGAGTCATGATCCGGACGGGAAACTTAATCCACACTGGCGAGCGCGTTGTCTCTGTCTTAGTCCAGAGATTTGATCTCTGTGACTATGTCAGCGATAACGCAGGCAGCTTCAGGGGAAAAACTCCTCCGCGCAATGGCGTCTTCATCAACTTGGGCATGCACCAGATGTACGTCGGCGTCGACACCTCCGGCGTTTATCCTCACCAAGTTATTGTTGCAGGAGAGCCCCCCCTTAGCGCCGCAAACGGTCCGCGTGGAGAACGCCCCGTCAGCAGCGTCGAGGTGATGGTCGCAGCCGGGGTGCAGGCGGGAGCAGCAGGCGCCGGATCAAGCAAGGATCCGACGACGGGAGTACAGGTCACCACAAAGCAGGCAGCTCCACCGCCCACCGAGATAGATCCATCGGCAGCCAACCCAGCCGAGGTGCAGGAGACGACCCCGAAGGCACCAAGGGTAAGATGGCCACCTCTAGAAAGACCAGAAAATATTCTCCAGGCAACTATAGATAATCTGACTACGCCTGTAGCGCCAATAATTGATCCGGCTAATGCTCAGGTAGAATTAGAAGAAATCAGGCAAAAAGTACTAGTAGAGGCAAAAAAGGTGTCGATATTGCGGGAGTCCTTAAACAGGACCCTGCGAGAATATGCTAAGGCAAATAAGCTGGATGTCGCCCCCGAGCGGGTTGATGAATTAAGATTGAGAGGGAAGAACCTCATGGATGATATCAATAAAGAGCATGAGACTCATCAGGCAGATTCGGTCGATTTAGGCTTGCCGAGGTATAGCACCCCGACAAAGAATCTAAGGGCAGCAAATGCCGCTGCACTAGAGTTAGAAGGACTGACCGGCGAAGCCCGGTAGAAACAACAAGAAAGAGTGAATGAGCTGGTGCGCATTGCGAACCAGCAGAATGAAGAAATGCTTAGTGCATACCCGCCAAGACCTGGCGCCTCACGTATGGTTCATTCGGCTGGTGCAGCACCCGCCCTATCTGTGGCAGCAGCATCCTCACCCGGAAACAATGCACGAAAAGATAGAGCAGTAACTTCGGGAAAAAGAAATAAGCAAATTGTTCCGTATGATCCGGCAGTAGCCGGAAAAGCAAATGAAAACAGAGGCAATGGGAACCGAGGTAATAGTGGCGAAAGAAATCCCGGCCGTGCCAACAAAGGCAATGGAAGCCGAGGTAATGGAGACCCCGGAAGAGGAAATCATGAGAACAATGACCCGGCGGAAAGGAGGAGAGACCTACCGCCTAATCCTCAGCCGAGGAATGAACCTCGGCAAGAACGAGAAGCGAGACCGGCTCACCATAATCAGGCAAATGAGAGGTACAATGATGGTTACTCAGATATGGAGTATGCAGGGCATGGTGGGAATAACAATTATGGAATACATGAAAGAATCATTTATAGAAACTTGCCGTCGAATGACGCAAGATCAAAACTGGACAAGTTGTACTGGTCTGAGTTGTTAGAGGAGCAAGGTCCGCCGGGTCCGGCATGTTTCGGACCCCGGATCATGGGCGAGCCGACTGTGCCGAATTTTAAGCTGGCGAGGGGCACGAAAACATGCAATGGGAGCACCAAACCACAAGACTGGTTAATTGACTATGCCACTGCAGTAAAAATAGCTGGCGGAAACTTGCGATGGACAGTAAGATATGTCCCGCAAATGCTGGAAGGACCGGCCAGAGTGTGGTTGAATAATCTACCAGCGGGCAGTATCAACTGCTGGCTAGATTTTGAAGAGATGTTTGTCAGCAACTTTACCGCACGTACAAGAGACCAAATAGGCCGCAGCAGCTTGCAATGTGCAAGCAAAGGCCGAATGAGACAGACAGAGAATTCTTGACTCGTTGGTGTAACCTCAGGAATTCATGCGAGGGAGTTATAGAATTACAAGAGATAGCTTGGTTCGCTCAAGGATGCCGTTATGCCAGTGTCTTGTGGCAGCGACTGCAAAGAGATATGCCAACCACCTTGGCAGAAACCATAAGGATAGCGGATTCGTATGCATTGGGAGATCCGACGCAACCGGAGCTGATGTTGGCAGACCATCGGGAGCATCAAGATCAATATGCAAGAGATGCGGCCGGGTCATCGCGACGCATTGAGTTCAGAGGTAGAAGAAGAGAGGAAAGACCGGATTACAGATATGCCTCCAATCAGGTGGCAGCGGTAGTGCAAGATCAGCCGAGTAATGGAAACAGTCAGCGTCAGAAGAATGGTCCTCAGCAATGGACACCAAGGAATGAAGGGAAGAGACAATGGACACTAGAACATAAGAAGCAATGGCAGGAAAGGCCGAAATACACGTTTGAGTCCATGTTGGATCAACCGTGTAAGTCTCACACTCCAAACCCGGCCAAGCCGGCCAATCATACAACTCAGCAATGCGCCTGGATGAAAAATGCAATGGGGAACCCGGCGGGCATGCAAACACCTTCCCATCAGGCACATCAGCAGCAGCAGCCGCAGTTGACTGGGGCAAATACACAGCAACTAATGTTACCCCCTCCTCCCCTGAGGTATGATAACTCGGACCGGAGAGACGCAGTGCATCAGGTGATAAATCAGGGTCAGGATGAAAGGACAAACCCCGGAAATAATGGATGCAATGATTACAGGGAACATCATCAATCATATTGCGTGTTCACAACAGAACATCAAGACAAGCAAAGTGTACAGCGTCGGCATATGGAAGTGAATGCAGTTATGCCGGCAGTACCAAGATATGTGCCTTGGTCAGATCAAGAAGTAACTTGGAGCATAAAGGATCATCCCAAAATAATGCCAAATCCGGGGTCGTACGCACTCGTACAAGATCCGACATTTGTCGGACCGAGCATTAATGTGAAATTTTCAAAAGTACTCATTGACAATGGGAGCAGTATCAATATCATGTACAACGATACAATGCATAAACTCGGAATATCGCAGAATATGCTGCAATCTACGAGAACCATGTTCCATGGAATAGTGTTGGGACTTTCGTGCGAACCCATTGGAAAGGTTCGAGTAGATGTGTTATTCGGCACAAGGGATAACTGCAGAGTAGAAAATTTGGAGTTTGAGGTGGTGGATCTAGAGAGTTGCTCTCATGCTTTACTCGGGCAGCCAGCATTGGCCAAATTCATGAGCAGCTGCCACATAACTTACTTGAAAATGAAGCTACCCGGACCACAAGGGGTGATAACAGTAGCAGGAGATTACAGGAAGTCGATGGAATGTGCCTCGGCCGGATCAAACCTGGCCGAGTCATTGGTAATCGCAAGAGAAAAAAGAAGGATTCAAGAGGTAGCGGCTCTCGCCTAGTCGGCGCAATTGAATATGCCGGCATTGGCCAACCCACATGGAAGCGTTTCCTTCCAGCCGACTAAAGAAACGAAAAAAGTCCAGATAGATGAGCAATTCCCAGAACGCACCATCACTATTGGTGCCAGCCTAGATGCCAAATAGGAAGGCGAGCTCACCAACTTCCTCCGTGAGAATCGGGACATCTTTGCATGGTCAACGCAAGACCTGCAAGGTGTGCCGAGGGAGTTGGCTGAGCACTCTCTGCATGTAAGGCCAGGACCAAGGCCGGTGAAGCAACCTCTCCGCCGCTTCGCCGAAGACAGGAGAAAAATAATAGGGGATGAGATAGCTCGGCTCCTTGCGGCCGGGTTCATCATGGAAGTGCTTTATCCGGATTGGCTATCAAACCCGGTGTTGGTAGAAAAGAAAAAGGATGATCCAAATGTAGCCGTCGTATGGCGAATGTGTATTGATTACACGAACTTGAACAAGGCGTGTCCAAAAGATACTTTTCCTTTACCTAGAATAGACCAAGTCATTGATTCGACCGCTGGTTGTGAGCTGTTATCATTTGTAGACGCGTATTTTGGTTTTCACCAGATACCGTTAAATCCAGCTGATCAAATAAAGACTGCGTTTATTACCCCGTACGGGGCTTATTGCTATCGCACCATGCCATTCGGCCTGCATAACGCATGGGCAACGTACCAGAGATGTATGCAAAAACGTATGCATGACCAGATAGGAAAAATATGCAAGTATATGTAGATGATGTGGTTATCAAAACCAAAGAGAGCAAAATGCTACTGGATGATATTCGGCAGACATTCGCGAACTTGAGAAGGTTCCGAATGAAGCTTAACCCGGAAAAATGCACCTTCGGTGTACTAGCTGGAAAACTACTCGGTTTTCTCGTATCTAGCCGAGGTATAGAGGCCAACCCAACTAAGATAAGAGCGGTAGAAAGGATGGAATTGCCGAGATGTCTAAATGACGTACAGAAGTTCACTGGTTGCCTGGCCTCGCTTAGCCGATTTGTATGTCGGCTGGGAGAGAAGGCACTACCACTATATCAACTGATGAAAAACTCTGATAAGTTCATTTGGACACAACAAGCAGATAATGCATTCCATGAACTGAAGAAAATGTTGGTCACAGCACTAATCCTGGCCTCTCCATTGTCAAAAGAGCCTATGTTACTTTACATAGCTGCCACAAACAGAGTAGTAAGTGCTGTGATCATGGTGGAATGAATTGAAGATGATAAATCAGTACAAAGGCCGGTATATTACCTAAGCGAGGTACTATCAGCCTCAAAGCAAAATTACCCACATTATCAGAAGATGGCATATGTAGTATACATGTCGGCAAAGAAAATTAAACATTACTTCGAAGAGCACCCGATCAAAGTGATCTGTGAAGCGCCCATAGCCGACATATTGAGCAACAAAGATGCAAGAGGCCGAATAGAAAAATGGGCAATTGAATTGTCACCTTATGCTCCCCAATTCGATAGTCGAGATGCAATCAAATCTCAGGCTATGGCCGACTTCTTTGTGGATTGGGCCGAGGTACAATATGAGCCACCATTACCAGATCCGAATTATTGGACAATGCACTTCGATGGTTCCAAGCTGAGGAATGGCTTGGGGGCAGGGATAGTGTTAACCTCGCCAAAAAGAGATCAGCTGAAATATGTGCTACAAATACATTTTGCCGCATCAAACAATGTAGCCGAGTACGAAGCACTCGTCCATGGATTGAAGGTGGCAAAAGAGATTGGGATACGCCGGATCTTATGCTATGGAGATTCGGATCTAGTAGTACAACAAGTATCAGGCAATTGGGATGCGCTAGATGCCAATATGGCCTTATATAGATTCCATGTGCAAAAACTCAGTGGATACTTCGATGGATGTGAATTTCATCATATACCTCGGGCAGAAAATGACGCTACAAACACGCTGTCAAAACTCGAATCAACCAGGCAATCAATTCCCCTGGGTATCACCCTAGAGCACCTAAGAAAACCAACAATAACACCATCACTAGAGTCCGAATCCATCTTTATTCCAGCGAAATCAAGCGAAGATAGCATGCTGATGGAAGTTGACAAAGTTTGTAACTCGGAGTTTCCGAAAGTGAACTCAGCCGATGCACGAATGGATATGGAAAAATCCGAGGTGGTTATGTCGGCGAAAAATATGGAAATAGACAGTGAGATTATCCTAGAGAAAATCATGCCAACATGGGCGCAACCCATATTTTCCTTCCTTAAGGATGCGACTCTGCCGAATAACGAGGTACTGGCTAGAAAGACAGTGAGAAGAGCTAAAGCTTATACAATCATAAATAATGAGATGTATAAAAGGAGCGTCACAAGCGTGCTGCAAAGATGTGTGGATTCGGCGAAAGGCCAGGAGATTCTCCTAGATATACATCAAGGAGAATGCGGGCATCACGCCTCGTACAGAGCTTTAGTGGCCAAAGCATTCATGCATGGATTTTATTGGCCAACAACATTGAAAGAGGCCAAAGAATTGGTGGAAAAATGTAATGGTTTCCAGAGATATGCTAGCAAGATACATATGCCATCATCCGAGTTAAAAACGATACCAATTACTTGGTCGTTTTCTGTATGGTGCTTAGATATGGTGGGACCATTCAAGCCAGCCCGGGGCGGGATGACCCACATTTTAGTCATGGTCGACAAATTCACAAAGTGGATTGAAGTGAAACCAATAAAAAAAGAAAATGATACGCATCGTCCGAGGGATCGAAGAAAACGATCCCCCGGGTCGTTGCTCCCTCGCGGATGTAGGGGACCCACCAGCACCACGTGTCTCTCTTCTTTATCGCTTCCTATCTCCTCCGTCTCTTTCAAAGGACATGGTAATAACAGCCTCTAGTTCCTACACGCCACCGCAGCTGCCGCTTACGTGCGTCCTCCGGCTGTGCGTGCTGCCGCCGCGCGCCGTTCCTGCGAGGTCCCGCTCCTCCTCTCGTACACAGAGGACGACGGCCGCGCGTCGGTTCCGCGAGCTCCATACTGCCCCTGTGTGGTGGTGGTGCCGCCCATGCCGGCTGTCAAACCTACCACGTCACCGCCGTCTCACCTCCGCCCTCTCCATCTCTGGCCCTCCCCACCTCCGCTCTCTTCATCTTCGGTCCTCCCCACCTCCACCATCTCCATATCCACCTCCTCCCTCTCTTCATCTCTGGTCCTCCCCACCTTCTCTCACCATCTACACGCGCCGACTGTGGCTGATACCCACGCCATTTGCCGTTGCTACACCCACTGACCACTGCTGCTACATGCCTGGGACGTCGCTGCTACACGCTCTGACCGCCATTGGTACACACGTCGGGCTCTTTCTGGTACACGCTCCATGCCGCCTCTCACCTCTGCTACACGTGATGGCCACCGCTGGAAAAATCTGCCGCGTGTAGCCCGAAGCTTGCGCCGCCACGCCGCAGCCCACCTACAGTTTGCGCCGTCGCGCCGCAGCTCTCGCCAAGCCGCCGCTTGCACCTCTCGCGGCCTCTCCTGCTGCTTCGCCACCGCCGCCTCCCGCCGTCGTGCCCTACTTCTTGTGTCGTCGCTCCATGGACTTCACGTGAGCAGGTACCGCCATGGAGGAGCTCGGCTGCCGCTCGTCCTAGCCCTTGCTGGAGCCTTGCGCCACCGCTCACCCCTGCTGGCTTGCGCCGCCGCCCGTTGCTGCCTTGCACCACCATGGCCTGCTCACGTATGTAGTGTGTACTATGATTGATTTTTTGCTACCACCAATAGGTGAATTTGCTATAGACGACAGGAATCGTTGCTACCGAAGACACACTTGATTTGCTTCTCTAGATTTACCCTTTTGGGGAATTTTTGCTGAGATAAGGATTTGCTACATATCAATGATGCTACAATGTCACATTATTTTTGCTACAACTATTTTATGATCTTGCTACAATAGTACAAAAATGTTGCTACGTGATCTTCGACGAGGTATCTGGGGAGCTCTCCCAGCGAAAGTTCCCAGTGTGTCTCAGACGAGGTCGGGTTTCTGTACATTAGCACATTTTTTCTGCTACCACCGTTATCTGGTTTTGCTACAATAGCGTACAACTTTTGCTACGAGGTCTCCGACGAGGTTTTTCCCGGCGAGTCTCCGGTGATATTTTCCGGCGAAGTCGGTTTTGCTACATTAGAATTTTTTTGCTACAAGGTCGCCGACGAGGTCTCCGGCGAACTCTCCGGCGAGGTCTGATATGTCTGTTCTTTTTTCTATACCGAACCGATTTCTGCTACAATGTAGAAAAAGCGAGGCAAATGTAGCAAAAAGTGGGGAAAATGTAGCAAAAGCGGGGTTTTGAATCCAAAAAGAGGACACGTGGTTGGCTGGGGACCCGGGGGATGAAAACCACAAATCCCCCGGGGGACGCCTAGCACTGTCCATAAAAAATGTGATGGACCCACAGTAGTAAAATTCCTCAAAGATATTATCTTGAGATATGGTTACACATACAGTGTTTTTACAGACAATGGCACAAACTTTGCTGAAGGGGCCTTTGCTAGATTCTGTCAAGAAAAACACATAAGACTAGATGTCTCCTCGGTGGCTCACCTAGCCTCTAATGGGCAAGTAGAAAGACCTAATGGACTAGTATTGTCCGGAATAAAACCCCGACTCGTCGAACCACTGCAAAGGTCGGCAGGGTGTTGGATCGAGGAACTACCAACAGTACTATGGAGCCTCAGAACTACCCCAAACAGGTCAACAGGATATACCCAATTTTTTCTGGTATATGGAGCAGAAGCCGTGCTTCCAGCCGACATAATACATGTCTCGCCAAGAGTTACCTAGTATACAACCGCTGAGGTAAATGAGGTAGCTCGGCAAGATGATGTCGATATGCTAGAAGAAGCCAGGGAGTTGGCACTATCAAGATCAGCTATTTATGATCAAGACTTACGACGATATCACATCAAGAAAGTCAATCCAAGAGTGTTTAAAGAAGGAGATTTGGTTCTTCGGCTAGTGCAACGCACAACCGGCATGCATAAACTATCTCCCCCATGGGAGGGACCATTCATCGTGAGCAAAGCATTGCACAATGATACATATTGCCTAATTGATGCTCAGTCACCAGAAAAGAACAAGGCAAACAAAGCCGGCGAAGAATCGAAAAGACCATGGAACATAGCTTTACTTCGTCCATTTTACTCGTAGGAGTCATCTATGATACGTTGTAATGTGACGCTTCAGGTCAAAGTATTGACTATGTATTAAACCTCGGCACCTTGAGCAGTGACTCGGGGACTGCCCTATGTTATTTCTCATTTTGGGTTATGTATTAAACCTCGGCACCTTGAGAAGTGACTCGGGGACTGCCCTATTTTATTTCTCATTTTTGGTTATGTACTAAACCTCGGCACTTTGAGTTATGCACTTTGAGCAGTGGCACGGGGACTGCCCAACGTTATTTTTTATTCCTAAATTATGTGTTAAGTTTCAGGACCTCGAGCAGGGAACCCGGGGACTATAACATATTATCCCTTATCTCGAATTAGGCATTAAAACCTCAATTTCTAGCGCACTGACTAGGGAATTGCCCCATGATGGTCACCTGTTACAAAAATGGGTATTAAACTTCGGCACCCCGAACGATAGGTCAAAAGCTACCTTGAACGATATTATTTCGCTTTCCCCAAATAAGGGTTTCGAGATTTATAGCTCGGATAAAGATCAAGAACACAATGGTTGAGCCGTCGAATTTATAAAGGCCAGGCAATATTAAACGCCGAACTAAGGTGGGTCAAATGAAAACGCACAATCCAAACTTATGAGATTGAAGGCCACCAAAGCAAAGATTTAAACCAACAAGATCTGTTTAGACAGACTAATAACGATCACCATCATACGCGCCTCAGCGTCAAAAGGCAAAAGAGGTTCATACCACACAGAAAGTCGGACAATTATTTCACACACATCACACGCCCGGCATACCGGGGATAAGAAATAACTTAAAGTTTCTTGAACCTAAGGGGCAGCGAATTGGTCAGGCACTAGGCACTCCAAGGTAGACGGCACCTCGGCCGAAGTTACTTCGCCCTCCACAGAACCAATAGCGACTTCGGGGGAAGCCCAGGGCTGTTGAGAAACGTTAGATTGAGCTTGAAAGTGCCCAGTCCCTTTGGAGGATGATCGCGCATCGCCCTCCCCATCCGAGCTGGCGCTGTGTGGCATCCCGCAAAAACCACTACTAGAAAATCGCTTGGTATTTTTTTTGTTTTGTGCATCATCATTACATTATCATGCATATCATTGACTAAAACTATTTTGTTAAAACCTACTTTTGCTTTCTACAAAGATCCCTCTCTATTTCAAAATAATCCCCGGACCCTTCCGAATAATTTATTTGTCTAAAAATAAATTGCACAAGTCTTTAAAACAATACATAAATTTTTTATTAATTTTAGGGGGCAGCCAAACCGGGCCGATCCGACCCAGTCGGCCACCCCCAGTTCAAAACGGTCCACCTAAACCTTTTTTCTACCCAAACCTAGTCTACCCGCCTTCCTCCACCAACCAGCCACATCACCCCCTCCAATCACTGGTCGCCACCTCACCCTGGCCCTATCCTCCCTCCAACCAGTGCCCTCCACCTCACCCACCTACCCCACCTCTCTCACCCCACTCCACACAGCCACCAACCCCACCACCACGCACACACACGACGCACGCCAGCAGCGGCACACCCCACACCAAAACCACCACCCCGTGGGTCCCGTTTTCCTCTCCCCCACTCCCTGGAACCCTGGCCCCACCCCTTGGGCTCCCTATCACACGCTCCCTTGACCGCTTCCACATCCCCCTCTCCCTCTCGTTCCTGGTCCCACCCGCGGGCCCCGCAGCCCCACCGCTCCTCACCACCTGGTCCGCGCTGCCCATCTCTCTCTCCCTCACGCGACCCCCGCCCCGCTGCTCGCCTCCTCTTCCCAAGCTCCGGCCGCCTCCGGTCTCCTCCCGCCTGGGCCTCGCCTCAGCCCTTGACGCCACGACCGTCCCCCAAGGCCGGCCTCGCTCCTCGCCTTCTCCCTCCCGCAACCGCCGTCGCCGCTGTGTGGCTCGGCCGGCGCCTGCTCGCCTCGCCTCCCTCCCTCGCAGAGCTCCACCGCCGCCAGAGGTCCTCCGCGTCGGCCCCGCAACCGCCTCCTCCTCGCGCGCCTCGTCGACCACCCAGCGCCGCTGTTCCTCGCCAGCTCCTCCCGTCGCCCCGCCTCTCCCGCCCCGAGCACCACCGCCGGACCTTCCCGTCTTGACCAGCGCGCCAAGCCCAGCCCTGCTGGATCCGCCAGCGCCACCCTCCTGGCCTGCGCCTCGCCTCCAGAGCTCTGCGCCCGCCTCCGTCTGTTGTCGTCCCGCCCGTGAGCGTGCCCGCCTCCACCGCCCTACCTTTGCCTCGCTGACGCGTGTCGTGCGCCTCCGCCTCCGCAGCTGCCTCTCTTCGCTTCCTCGCGTCGCCCGGTGTCTGTCCCCATTATGCGGGCTGCGTGAGCTCTAGCCTTGCAGGCCCCAAGATCGTCTCCTTGTCCGTCAATGCGAGCATGTTTGTTTGGCCCTGTTGCAGGAGATAGATGGGCCACCAAGGTTCTGTTTTTTTTGGCACGATCGGGGATTTCCGTGTTCTGTGACCATGAGTGCAAACCGTCCATGTTCCTGCACATCTTGCCCGAACTTGTTGTCGGTACCGCAGATCCATCTTGAATCCCAGCTCTCTGTGTTTTACCGGATCGGTGCCCCAAAAAGTACCACAACGCCAACGACAGTGAACCGAACAAGATCTTCTACACGGAACGCGACTGTCTCCGTCCCGAACCCGAAGATGTCAAGTTCTTCCTCACGGAAACTGAAGACCCCGGTGTCGAACCCCAAGTTCGCCTCCGATGATCAAGATGGTACCCCAAGATCTCCATCGTATGTGTCGAGTCCAACACCAAAGCGATGACAAGATCTACCGATGACCGAGAACCCGGACGCCTAGATCGCCACCGGAACGACAAGCACTTCACCGCGGAACGCCAAGTCCTTCTCGGAACTCCAAGCTCTTCATCTTGTATCCGACCTTCGAAGACCGATCTCGTCGAACCCTGAACCCTGAGACCGAACCCCGAACCCCTCGGAGCCCAAGTTCGCCGAACCCATGTGTGCCCCATCCGAGACCCCTCATATTTTTATAATATATGATATTGATCTTTTTGCATATTAAATGAACATGTTGCATACATATTGTGGGTGTTTGGGGGTATCTAGATGATTCATCTAAATTAAATATGGAGTCTATATGCGGGATATCTTTGTCTTATTCCGGACTTCATTTAAATTGGCATAGCGAACCGAAACCATGTTTGGTCTTGCTAATCCAACATTTAATTTGCGGGGTAGATAAATAACTTGAACCGTTTAATTAATTGTCGGGACCCCCGGTTCCGCTTAATATTGCCTAGTTGCATCGCACCTTTGCCATGTCATACATCATACATGCATCATGCCCGATTTTCTACCGTAGTATTAAATAGTGCATCCGGTGTTTCTTCTAGTGCTTTGCTTCTTCACGGATTAGGCCGATGAGTTGATGCGAGTGTCGACCCGATCTTGGATGAACCTTCAGCAATGTTTTTCAGGCGAGCATCTCCCCCTTTCTACCTATCTTACTTTTATAGTATTTATTCCCTCCTGTTGTTCTATTGCTATCTGTGTTGCGATGCTCTAGTTTTCGTACTCGTGTTATCCCTTGCAGCCTTATATTGCCTTGGACACCTCCTATTACCTGTTGTTTGGTAGATAGTTGGACCCGCGCGTCGTAGTCGCTTGCTCAAGTGCTGTTGCGTGTCGTCAAGTACCACAGTTGTTGGAGTATTGCCGCATGTTTAATGTTGGAGATGACCATGGCTTTAATTATCGTTTAATTCAATTATCGTTTAATAACTAAAATTGAAGTAGGTAAATGCAGAGGCACCGGTGGGTGATAGATAATATTTGGTTTCCGACCGCTCACTGGTGTCCCGTAGGACCCCGAGTTCTTGACACCTGTTCCGAGATCGAGCGCGCTAACCACAGGTGGGGTGTATGGGCACCCCCATCGATTTAGTAGCTGATTCCAAGTACTGTACTGGGGGACACAAAGTAGTTTGGAGCTTTATTACTATTCTGTACTTATGCCATGCTTTACTGCTTTATTTAAGATTGTGCGAGGAGCACCTGTACTGTTTAGGTAAGCGGAGCGTTTTCGCTGTATCGACAAGCCCGAGAGTTTCGGGTTCCCAGTCGTTTACAGCCGGCTCCACAAACCCTGAGTCCGTCTCGGAGCCCGACCGACTTCGTTGCGGGTGTACTTAGTGGGGTGGCCCCCCGTGCTTGCTTTGGGTCTGGGAAACGTCGTGTCCGAAACCCGTCGACATACCGTTGGGTGTATGTTTTGTGATCTTGTACCTACGATCCGACAACAAGGGTGTAGGTGCGTGTGGAAACTTTGGTGCACCCTCAGGTTAAATCTTTTCGAGAAGCCGTGTCCGCGGTTATGGACGACTTGGAGCACAGGTCTCGATCATAGACAACTATAATTAAAGTTTACTGCTATAATTTGACTTATATCCGATATGACTAGTAATCAGCTTCACCACAACGGAATGGCTAAATAAAAGTACCAACAACTGCTGGGTTTGGGGATATCTCATGCTAATTGTATCTGACTAGTAAGTGTTGCAACTACAACGGAATGGTTAACTAAAATTGCCCACTGCTTATTATGTCAGGATGACCATCTATACCTGACTAGTAATTATTGCAACGACAACTGAATAAATAAAACTGCCAATGGTGTGAGTTCCTCGGTTGACTTCCTCGTTTGGTCTCGAGGGGGAAATACCAGGATGGGTATGTTTGGTGGTAGTATCAGGTTGGTTCCGAATAGGTCTTTCTTACCCCTCTCTGATAGCCGCTAGTTGTATCGAGTCTCTATAGGGTGTTTAGTGCATACTGCCGCTGCCTCTTCATTCCACCATACCTATGTAGGCGAGGACCGCCGAATTCTAGCCTCGCCGTGTACTGGCCTCAGTACTGACGCTCCTCTTTTTCCTTTGCCCTTTGTCGGCACCCCTTTTGTTTAAGCAGGTTTTGAGATCGACGTCGTTAGCAGGGTTACCCTTCCGGCTTGGCCTGGGCAGGGTTATGGACTCCATTGGTTATTCTTCAGGGCTCTTAGCCCCATTTGCATCTTGTCCGTAGCTGGACGCTCTATCGTTTTCAAGGTGATTTGGATCTTTGTTCTTTATATCTGTATTCTTGACTCATTGAGTCGCTGTTGTATATATATATATGTTTTGTGGGTTCCATCGAGGACTATTGTGTAATGGTATTACTTCGTTTTCCACCCGCACGCAAGTGCCTGGTGGGCACCTTTGAATCGTTTCTATGCGGGTTTTGGCGGGAAGCGCTGAAACTTGCATAGGGCCGATTCTGAGGGTGTTACACGCTGGAATCACCAGAGTTGTCCGAGTCGCCCTCACCCTCGTCCTGATCGGCCAAACTATTATCAGAGGCATCTTCGACTTCGACGTCATCCGCTGGATTGGAAAGAAAACTTGGCCCTTCAATCCAGTTATGCACATCAGCATACTCAACAAGCTGGAAGGCACGAGCTTGTCGGCGAGCGACGAATTCTGGATCCTCAACCCAACGGGATCCAGTGCGAAGTTTATCAAGGTATCGAGCGAAATATCCTCGTACCAAGACATAATGATTGTGAGCGCCATATCAGCACCAGCTCGTCCAGCGGATTCCCTCCAGAGATTTAATTGGTTCTGGGATGCCATTAATCTTTCCACCAATATCTTGATCGCATCAATATCAGGAGTTCCAGAAGTATTCGGCCAGAGAACATGGTAGGCCCGAATGGATGCCTGCACCAAATCCCTGCCCATAATCTTCATCGTACCAACGGAGCGCCAACAGCAAGAAGTCTTCCATCGAGTATTCCGGGCTCGCATCTGCGGGGACACCTCGGCGCGCGCAAGCATTAATCACCGCTCTAGAGCTCACGGTCTTAGCTTCCGGAAAATGGTCTACACAAAATAAAAGTATATTAGTCAAAAGTAAGAAAGATAAGAAGATAACTCGGCCACGGTCAGAGACTTATGGTGAATATAGCTCAGCATTTTCTGAAGATCTTGAGCGCAATCAACCTTGGTATTCTCAAAACGAGTGATTTCCTCGCTCATCATCCGCGTCTTAAGTTCGGCAACCTCGAGGAGTTCTTTATCCTTCTGCAATTGCAGACTTAGCCGATTCTTCTCTTCGGAGAACTCCTGATCAACTTTCTCTAACTCGGATTTCTGAGAAAGCTTGAGGGACTCCACCTCGCGCCAGTTTAATTATTTAATCATCTTTATCTTTCAAATACCGAATGAGTAGCGGCTTGTTCTAAAAAATGCAGCATCATATCAGGCATGGGTATGCATTCTTGATGTGACGCTACAAGAGTTTGTAACTCGGCTATACCGAAGCCGGAAGGTTATAAGAAACCCGGGATAAATCTCGAACGGGAATCAGTAAAGAGAAAGGATAACTAACCTTCCAGGGCCTTGACTTTCTTCTCAAGACGGATATTAAGATTGTTGATATTACCTATTTACCAGCAGAATGAGCTAACACCTCAAGTCGAAAATATTAAGAGCTTTAGGGACAATACAAAAGTTTGTTAAATTACCAGCTTTCTTCACCACGGGAACAACTTTATCATACTTATCTTGCAATTTCTTGTGTGCAAAAAGCAGCCTTTGGAATTCGGCGGTCCGCCGATCATGAGCAACCTAAGCGACAAAACAAATTGCAATGAGATATTCGTAGCTAAGACAGGTCCTAATCAAGCAAAGATTAACTCGGATCTAGGTGGCTGGATATTTGAAGCTAAAACAGATCCGAATCAAGCAAAGCTTAACTCAGATCTAGGTGGCTAGATATTCGAAGCTAAAACATATCCGAATCAAGCAAAGCTTAACTCGGATCTAGTTGGCTGGATATTCGAAACTAAATCAGATCCGAATCAAGCAAAGCTTAACTCGGATCTAGGTGGCTGTATATTCGAAGCTAAAACATATCCGAATCAAGCAAAGCTTAACTAGGATCTAGGTGGTTGGATATTCGAAGCTAAGACAGATCCAAATCAAGCAAAGCTTAACTCGGATCTAGGTGGCTGGATATTCGAACACTAAGACGGATCCGAATCAGACAAAAACTAATAAAGCTTCCAAACGAATAACAAGTTATTCGCTTGCAAGCTTCGGGGACTAGAGTATATATAATATCATTCGAATAACTAATCAAATGTCAATAAAAACAATTACCTCGTTCATCTTATCGCTGCCAAGCACGATCTTGGCAGCCAGATGCAAGTGACTGCTGATGTCGGAGAGTTGAAATGGCTGACTGCTTGGATTTCCCTTGAGCTGATCAGCAGCGTTCCAATTGTTGGCATACTCAACCAAGGAGCCGAGGCTGTTCCCACTCTCTGTACAAGTTAGGACTTTACCTCGGACGCGTTGTTTAACCACCGCCGTCGCGGGACTCTTGTGGAGAGTGAGCTAAGTATCAGCGGCCGGGGCGACAACGGTCTTAGCAGAGGAAACCCCCTTGCGGAGCGCATCAGCAATCGTAGGTTGAGAAGAGCTGGCAAGTCCTTTCTGAGATGAGGGAGGTTTGGTGACGACGACCTTTTTAGCCTTAGAAGAGGCGTCGGCAGGAGCTGTTACCTCGACACTAGGGTGGCGTCCTTGGAAACAGGAGGAACTATAGTTTCTGAGGGCACCGAGATGGTGACATCCTCGGCTGGAGTTGGAGTTGTGGTTGAAACTGCGCGGGCCAAAGGAGTCTCGGGGGAAACTCCGGGGTTCACGATGGGGGAAGCGGGTTCGGTAGGAGGATCTACTGTCCGGATTACATTGGCATCAGCAACGGAAACCACAGGTGCATCTTGCCAAGGTAATGTTTGACTCGGAGCAGGAGGAGAGTCCACGCGAGCGGGACTAGGAACTCTGGTATCTTCAGGAGGCGGAGGAGAAGGCAACCGAGTACTATGACTCGTCATGCTTGGACCACTGGGCTTAACAGAAAGAGGAGCACTGCAAAAGCACAGAAAGTCAAATCAAAAGACGGAAAAAGAGAAACAAGAAATACAAATGAAAATGAGCATACCCAGTAACTCCGGGCATAGTTTTACGCTTCTTGGGAGCGGCTTCGGAGGCACCTGTTGGAGCGGCACGCTTCCGCGAGATAGCAGGAGGTTGGGAGGCGAGAGGCTCGGCGTCGTGCACCTGACCGGCCTGATTAGCTGGGGAAGTAGAAGCCGGAAATGCATAAGAGATAGGCATTGCGGCGACTACCTCAAGAATTTGGACGTCGTCCGAATCACCTTCCTCCCCGTGAGCCGAGGTCTTGCCACGGGCGCGAGCTGGAGCAAGGTCCGACTTGGGAACGAACTCCCCCGAGTCACGCTCCCCGCTATCTGGGGTGTTCCGATCTGCGGTCCACGGGAGGGCCAGAACCTCGGCATCTTCAATCTTCTGCTCCGCAAATCTCTGCAAGAAAAGAGACAAAAAGGAATTAGCAAAAGGAATCACAAACGCAATTGGGGGCAAAACATAAATGCGTGAACTTACCTCGGGAGGGGGATTTCCGCGGGTAAACGGCTTCAGTCCCCAGGTCCAATCCTCCGGCATCTCCGTCTTAAAGATAGCTCGGACATGCTTGAAAATAAGATAATTATCGAGCTCAACCGTTGAGAATCGGTTGGGATCAAGGGGACCGCTCATATAGCAGAGCTTGTGCGTGCGTTGCTGAGAAGGGCAGATCCGGCTGCTCGCGAAGGTGGTCATCAGATCCTCGCCACGTAACCCGGCACGGATCAGCTCCTTCAGCCGAATCTCAAAGGCCTCGGCCAAAGCATGGCTCTTACTGGGATTATAAGTCCAGTTCTTCTTGGAAGGGGGCCGATGGAGAAAACAGGGAGCCGAATCTTGTCTTCCTTCCCAGAATTTTTGACATAGAAAAACGATCTATGCCATTTCTTGCATGACTCGAGACCAGCAACGTGAGGAAACTCGGATTTCCTCCGAGGTGTGATGGACGCGGCTTGACACTGGGTAAGCAATTTCTCGGAAGGATGAAGGGATTTGTCTCGAACGACATTGGATCGGATCTGGAAGAACTTGGACCATGCATGCACAGACGGCCAGAGGCCGAAGTATCCTTCCGAGGCTGAGATAAAAGCGGATAGAGAAGCAATGGCATTAGCCGGAAGATGATGCGGCTGCAGGCCGAAGTAATCTAGGAATTCCCTAGAAAAATCTCTAAGGGGAATACCAAACCCGCGAGCGAAATGGGACAAAAAAACGACGTACTCACCTTCGTTAAGAACGGGAGAAGATTCGCTGCCGGGTAAGCAACAGGCTACCTCGGTAGGAATCCGGCGAGTTCTAATTAACCACTCAACCTCTCGGAGGGTAACGGTGGAACCTTGGCAGGAGCCCCGCTCTGGACCAGACGCTTCATCGTCATCCTCCATGAGCGCGCCGCTAATGGAGCTTGACATAGGGTCGCCGGAGGAGTCCACGGAAGAGGAACTAGCGGTGGAGCAAAGCCTAGAGCTGCAAGGCCCTGTCGTGGTCCTAGGCGAAAACGGCGGTGGAGCGGAAAAGGAACCGCCGCGGGGAACCTAGAGAGCAGCAGACGCGTCTAGAGAAAAATCTAGGCAATGAGACCACAGAGAAACTCACCGGTGACGGCGCCGGAGCAAGCGTACGGGGACGAGGTCGACGGAGCAGAGGAATTAGGGCCTCGCCGTCGAAGATTCTGACGAGCGCACGGCCGCAGAAGCACGAACAGGTGCAAGGGCGAAAGGAGGAAGAAGGGCAACGGTGAGCGAAGGAGGAAAGTAAATCCTCTAGCCTCGTGCCCCTCTTTATAACCGCGTGGCCTTGGCGGTAGTGGGATCGTGCGTGCGGGCACTAACCGTGTAGATCGTGTATGCGGCGTAACCGCTCGCGGCTGAGTGGAGCCACACCGACGACCACACGACGCAGGAGAGGATCAGGCCTCCTGACCGATGCGGTGCGCGAGGCGTCGCAGTAACGACGCGACAGGCGCAGTAATCACTGTAGCGTTGTCAGCAGGAACTGTACAGGAACAAAAAATAGAGAAATAATGATGAGTGTTACACGTAGGATGAGGCGTACACAAGAAGCTACACGGATACCTCGAATAGGAGAGAGTAACTCGGAAATGAGGAGAAATGAGTATTGGGAAACTGATGTGGCCCGAGAATGCAGACGGGACCACACCACCGAGGGACTAATGTTGGGGAGGTGACCCCAGATAGGGTCAAGACGGGGGAAGCCAAAAGGAGTTTCCCCGGTCTTATGCCGAGTTACTGTTTATATCGGCCGAATCATGTAAAGGTCGGCTGAGATGAGCATGACCATGACATTTACCAGAGGGGCTGTACGTTGTTCGGCCGACGTACGAGTTAAGTCGGCCAGGCAAGTCCGAATAAGCCATAATACAGGTGAAGGCCGAGCCGAGTTAAGCGAGGCAGGGCCGAATAACATGAAGCTTGCAGGAGAAGGAGGAGCCTAAAGTCAAACCCTAACCTCGGGCTAGGAAGAAGCTGAACAGAGCCAAGCGCAAAGGACAAGGCGTAGAGCAGCAGAAGAGCAGAAGGAGGTCACGGAGGTGACAGTCCTGGAACCCGAGGCATGCAGGTGGGGCTCTCTGGAACTTTGCCGTCATTAGAAGGGGGACACGGAAAGGAGCTCTCCGAGTTACTATATTGGGACAAGCATATTCCTTGAATATGCTTGCCACGTCAGCCCTAGGGGAGCCAAGGCACCCCTTTATAAGGAGAGGCTTGGACCCTTGAGGGGGGATCGGCTGATTCTACACCGTTAGGCCCGTAAAGTTCATCTTCTCTTCTTGCATACAACTCAAGGAGCACTTGTAGTCCAAGAAAGGAGGAATAAAGATTTGTATGTTAGTCATTCGCGTTTAGAAATAACTACATCTTCCCTCCCTAGATCCCACTAGCATCCATTGGCCCATACTTTAGCCTACCCATGGCATCTGCCGTGCCACCACCATGACAAGTTGGTATCAACTTTTCTAGCTGGAGTCTCTTATAGAGAGAAAAGGGCATAACACTAACTCCAGCTCCCAAATCACATAAAGCAGTTCTGGCATAATTATTCTTAATGGAGCAAGGAATAGTTGGTATACCTGGACACCAAGTTTCTTTGGAACCTTACCATTGAAGGAGTAATTAGCAAGCAGAGTAGAAATCTCCTCATTAGGAATCTTCCTTTTATTAGAGACAATATCCTTCATGTACCTTGAATAAGGAGGCCATTTAATAGAATCAGTCAAAGGAATTTGCAGAAATAAAGGCTTCATCCACTCACAAAACTTGTTGTAGTGTTCTTCCTCCTTTGACTTGTGTTTCTTACCTGGAAAAGGCATAGCTTTATACACCCAAGGTTCTCTCTCTTTACCATGTTTATTAGCAATAAAATCTTCCTTTGTGTACCTAGTGTTCTTAGTGTGCTTCTCAGGTTCTTCCTCACCTTCCTCCTTATCAGGAGACTCATTTTTATCATTACCACTCTCAGTTTCAGCATCAGAGACAGATATACTATTAGGATCTACAGCAGGTTCAAGTGGTTCCTCAACTTTCTTATGTTTCTTTTTCTTCCTCTTACGAGGACTACCACTATCCTCACCTTGTTGGGAATCCTGCTCTATTCTTTTAGGGTGTCCTTCAGGATATAAAGGATCTTGAGTAGCCGCACCACTCCTAGTTCTAATTCCATAAGCATGTTTATTTTCTGAAGCATTAACTAGCATATCCTTTTGCACCTTAGCAAGTTGATCAAGTTGGGTTTGAACCATTTGAAAGTGTTTACAAAGCATTTTAATATCATTAGAAGTTCTTTCCATGTAACAACCCTAGTTTTATTAAATTGTATTTAGGATTTGTTTGTGCATTCATGAGCATCATTTCATTAAAATGCATGCAAGAGAAATAATCACAAAGCCCTAAACCCTATTTTCCTTCCTCTTTGAAATCAATTCAAATGGTTCAAAATATTTGGAAAATTACCAAAACAAAGTGGAGCCCAAAATGGTTATAAAGGGTTTCCATTGTATTTTAATTGTTTGCAAAAGTTCTGGTATTTTGAAAATATTCAAAATAGAGTTAAAATGAAAACACAAAAGAGAAAACGATGTCGCCGTCCCCGACCACCCCGCGGTGCGCCGAGGCCACTGCTGGAAGCGCCTCGCCGCCCTCGTCCTCCTCCTCGAAGCACGCGAGCCAGGACAACTTCCTCTGGCCGGAATCGAGCAAGAAGCGCCGTCGGCCACCGTTGTTGCCACCACCGATTCGTCGTCGTCCGGCCCTGCCTCGCCTCCCCGACACCTCCATCGGCTCCGTGGTGAGCTAGCGGTGCTCAGGAACCCTCCCGTTTCCTCCCTAGCCCTCTGGTTGCCCTTCCCCATGACCACATGCAAGCCTCGTCGCCGTTTGTCGTCGTGCACGTCGCTCCGGTGACCATATGAGAGCGGCGCCGCCACTTGACGGCTCAGCTCACTCGTGCAAGTCCAGCGTGCCCCCTCTTGCAGCTTCGTGCATGCCCTGTCGCCAAGCCCGAGCTCTATCTGGGATGAGCTCCATGGCTGACGTCAGCATGGTGCAATATTCTCTATTTCTTTTATTTAGATGTTTTGTAAATCATTTCTGTAATTAAGAAATATATGACATGTGGGGTCGAGATGTAAGTCAAATAAACATTTTCAGAAATGTTTCTGATTAAATAAAATGCTAAAAGTAATTCCAAATGGTAATTGTTTTATAACTTCCTAAAATGATTTAAAATGGATTAAAATTGGGAAAAATCATAACTAATTCATTTTAAATCAGAAAAATACAAATAATATATCAAAATGTTCAGAAAAATGAGAACTATCTATTAGAGCTATAATCATGCATTGTTAAACAACTTCAATTGCAAGTTTATTAGAAGAACTAAATGTACCCCTTTCATATGAATCCGGAGTTTTCCCGAGTTAGGGTTTGCACCCCTCGGAACCCCGATTAAATGGTCAAGCATGTTTTAGGGGTTCATATCAATGATATTTAACTTGTCAAATCATCACCCTTGTTTGATCATTGCATCGATGCCATGTGTTGAGTGTTTCCTTTCTTTCCGGTGTTTGGTTCTTCTCCGGTAGAGTACGATATCGAGATCGAGATCGAAGCCCGGGATCAACACCGTCGATGCTCTAAGACCAATACTTGACCAACTGTAATCAAGTCAAGTACTAGATGTACGAAGATCTACTTTCTGCATATCAACTGGCAAAGGCAAGCGAAGCCCCGCACATACATATGGGCAGATGTTTGGAAAATGGGGAGAAGATTTCTATTGGATCTGTTTTGAGGTTCCCCTCTCACCTCTCTCGTGTTAATGATTCTCTGGTGCCTTCATCTGGCTTTCTTGGTATATCTCCTACCATCTCTAGAATAGACGAGGACACTGGTTTTAAATGGCATGCTCTTTGCTCCTCCTTGCCGGTTGATGATCTGGGGCCTACTAAAGGTTTTTTGATGCTTTTCCCTAGTTCAAAAAGATTGGTCCTCCTCAACCACAATGAGGTGGTTATTGATGCTAGATATTTGATCCAAGGTGAGGTTGTGGCCTCTGGTGTTTCTATTGATCTTCAAGTGAAGAGGGTTGTTGTTGGCGCACAGATCTTGCCTAGCCCTTTGGTTAATAAATTCTCACTCAATATTGAGAAGATTGTGCCAAAAACCCTGGATTTCACCAAGGACTCTCCTAAGCAGTGCACTATTAAGGATGAATTTTTGAATCGACCTGCCCTGGACTTTTCCTTAGGGCAGGAATTTGAGAAGAAGATTTTTGATAAATTCAGGCATCAAGTTAATTTCCTTGGTGGTTTCAGAAAGAGAGCTTTCTATCTGGTTTGTTCTTTTGGAAGAGCAAATTTTAAGTTGGATATCCATACGGTTGGTCTTGCACTCCAAGCTTGTTTTGGTGGCCAGGCTTCTAAATTCCAAGTGAAATTTCTACAAAAAAGAACTTTTCGTTTCTCGGTTGCTTCAAGGGCGGTGGGATTTGAAATTTACAATATTTAAAAAATTTCATGCAAGTCGTTTGTGGTCCATGTCAACCTTTGGGGTAACGGTGGCCCAAACTGGATTTTTGAAGAAAAGGAATTTTACAAGGAATCTGCAGGTGATTGGAAAGTTGTCACGTACAAAAAGAAAATCCCCAAAAATTCTCCTTCGTTGAAGCATAGCAATAAAGGTGTTTCTGTTTTCCAACGACTAAAATTTCCGACTTCTGATGTGGATTCATCGCCCATTTTGCTGAGCACAGTAAGTGTGATTTCATGTCAGGCAATCAAGGAAGGTCTTATGCGCAGGTTCTCGCTGATGGCGGTGTTAAATCTGTGGTAACGCCGGTCGGGTCATCAAGAGGCGCCAATCACGCGACATTTAAACTACATGGTCTCATTCCTTTTTTGAAATTTCCTTCCTTCCCAAAATGTTTGTGGCCCGACAATTCTTACAAGGGGTGGTTCAAGGCCCAAAAAATACTCATTTTTGGCCCATCGTTCACAACGGTTTTCAAGAGTTATCCACTTCTTTCCAAAAAAACAATTGCTGATTTCCCTGTCTCCTCAACTCCCCCGCCTGCCGAAACCCCAACCCTCCCTTGCTCGTCGCCGGCGAAGTCTGTCGAAATGGCGAACATTCCGATTGATCCTACTCCTTTCTTGCCGAATGGCTTTCAAGTTTTGCAAGTGGCTGGAAGAAATCGCGTCAAAAGGGTGGTGGTTCCACGGAGGTCAAGGACCCATGAACAGTATGCTATCGCAACCATTAATCCCCTCCCCCCTGGTCAAATTCCTTTCCAGAATATTCGCGATGTTTTGGTCGATTTCCTCAACAACGAGGCTCGTGTTCACTTTCGGGATGTTCAGGCATGTCCATTTGGGTCTGCATATGTGCAATTCCACCATGTCAGTGACAGGGACAGGCTCATCGCGGCCAGCCCCATTCCTTTTCAAGATGTGCATGTTTCTTTTGTTAAGCATAATGAGGGGGAAAATTGGAGGAGGGCTCACTTCAACAACGAGTGTTGGGTGATGCTCGTTGGCCCTCCCTTGGACCACTGGCATACTGAGGATCTAAATGCGGTTTTTGCTAATATTGGGAAGGTCCTTATATGGGAGAGAGACCAGGACCAAAAAGGCAAGATTATTGCAAAAATTCACGTCACTGATCTGGTGGATATTCCCAAGAGTGTCAGGTTCACTATAGGCGACTTGGTGGAGTCTGAATCCTGGACCTTCTCTGTTGAGGTGTTGCAAAGTGACTTGCTTGGGGGGGCCCACCTGATGAGGACCCACTTCCGGCTGACAATGAGGACCCACATCCAGTACTTGTCTTTGGGCCCCAGATCCCACCTCCTCCCCCTCCCCCCTGCTCCTGGGGGTGAAGCTGGTGGTTGGGGTCGGTGGTTGGATCCTGTGCAGAATCCTGCTCCTGGTGGGGATAAGAATGAAGGTTGGGACCCTTGGGAACCTACTGCTGCTCCTGTCCAAGGTCTTGTGATTGCTCCTGGTGAAGACATGCTAGTGGATAACCATAACCTCCCCCCACAAGATGTTAACAGTGGAGTTACAGGTGCCATCCTTGTCAGGGAGTCTGATGATGATGAGTCTGTGAATGTTGATCCTATGGATGTTGAGGATCAAGCAGTGGTTGATGGGCCTCAAGGTGTTGGTATTGGTGAGGGCCTACAGAACATTCTTCAGAACTATTTGGTTGAGGATGAAGCTAACTCTGATGATGAGGGGATGGTGGAGAGTCCCAGGGATTCTGGTGCTGGGGCTGATGGAAATGATGATTGGATGATGGAGGATCAGCACCTCCTCTCCCCTAATGAAGCTCATCTTCAGGTGGGAATGGTCAGAACTTTTGTTTCAATTCCTGATGTGCATGCTGCAAACCAGGGCTTTTCCCAACAAGGCCTGGAGCTCTGGGAAAGCTACTTTGCTCCTCATATTCAGAAGGACTCTTCTTCAAAAGGCTCTCACATGTGTGACATTCCTGTAAGTTGGTTTAATTTTATTACTCTCATGCTTGCTACTCCTGAGAAGTTTAATTGGGTCAAGAGCTTTCTTACTTCTCCTTTATGGGAAATTATCAAAGAACCTATTGCTGAGGAGAATACAATATCTTTCATCATCCCTAAAGAAAGCATTTCACAAATGGTTCCTCCTTGTCTGGGCATTGAGGCTAATAAGTCCTCTTGCTCTCCTTCCACTCCTTCCAGAAAGAGAAAGGGCAAGGAATCTCTAGTTGAAACTGAGGTGAGAAGAAGTCCTAGAATTGTTGAGTTGAATGGGGGCTTCAAAAGTCAGTTAAACTGCTTAATTGCTGATTGCCTGGTTTGCAATGCTATTCCACCTTGCTTAAATCCTAAAGTGGTTAAAAATCTTGCTGCCTCTTTCTGCAAGGTAAAGGATGGTGACCTAGAGAAGAGGTTACTCAAGAAAGGGAAGGCCACTGATGTGGAAGTCAAGGCTCCTCCAAAAGGCATCATCAAAGGAAATGGTTCATCAAGCTTGAGCATTGGAGGCAAAAAGAAATCTGGGGCTGCTGGTACCTGTGGTCAGCAAGCCAAGAATAAACCCTCCACTTAAGTGTTTTAATGTATCACAATATGTCTTTTGATGGAGCCTTGTTGGCTCCCTGTTATGAAACCTGTTCTAGTGGTCTTTTGAATATGATGTGTTTGTTACTTAATGTTGAACCTGACAGTGAGGTTATGGTATGGAATGCCTTTTGTCCTTTTGGTTGTAATATTTTCAGTTGGGTGATTACATTGCTTGTATCACCTCATCACTCAACATATATCTGGTTTCTTAATGGATAACAAAAGAATTTGGAAGATTCTTAACTGGAACATCAGGGGAATTAACTCAGAAAAAATGGGTTGCTCTCAGAAATAAAATTGATGAGTCTGGCTGTGATATTATTTGCCTCCAAGAAACTAAGAGGGAAGATTTTTATATCTCTTATATAAGAAAGTTCTGCCCCCCAAATTTACCAATTTTGAATTCCTTCCCTCCAGGGGAGCTTCTGGGGGTTTGATCACCATTTGTAATGGCTCTCTGTTTTCTGGGCATCTTTCCTTCCATAATGAGTTCTCCCTCTACATCACCTTGACATATCTCTTGTCGAATGAAACCTGGATCCTCACCAACATTTATGGACCATGCTTACCTGAAAAAAAGGTAGATTTTTTAGAATGGTTTGGAAATATTGACATGCATGATGATTTGGACTGGCTCATTGTGGGTGATTTCAATTTTTCTAGAAAACCTTATGATAGAAATAGACAGGGTGGGGATGTGAATGATATGCTTCTTTTCAATGAGGCCATTAATAATCTGGGTCGCATTGAATTACCCCTTAAAGGCAGAAAGTTCACTTGGAGTAACATGCAAAAGGGACCCCTTCTGGAAAGGTTGGACTGGTTTTTTACATCTGCCTCCTAGACTCTAAGCTTTCCTTCAACTTTTGTTGTTCCTGTTACCAAGCCTACCTCTGACCATCTACCTTGTGTCATCTCCATTGGCACAATGATTCCAAAAGCTCAGGTTTTCAGATTTGAGAATTACTGGTTGCATCATAAGGATTTTAAAGCAATTGTTCAAAATGCCTAGAACATCCCTGTTGGCTTCCATGATTCTGCCAAAAAAAATTAATGCTAAATTCAAAAATGTAAGAAGGGGACTGAAGCTCTGGGGAAAAATCTGCCTTGCCTGAAATCACAAATTTGCAATGTCAATGCCACCATTGATCTCTTAGATGTTCTGGAGGAAATGAGAACTCTTACCATTCTGGAATGGAATCTCAGAGATCTCCTGAAAAATCTTATTATCTCAATTTTACAAGATCAAAATGCTTATTGGAAGCAAAGAGGGAAAATTAAATGGGTCAAATTTGGTGATGAGAGCACAAAATTATTTCATTCAAAAGCTACCATAAGTTTCAGACATAACTACATCTCCAGGCTCAAAGATGATTCTAATGAAGAGATTCATGATCATTATGGTAAAGGTGATCTACTATGGAAGGCCTTTAAAGATAGAATGGGCTCATCTGATAAGCCTGAAATGCACTTCAATCTTAGTGATTTGGCAGGAGAATGCTTAAGACAAGAGGAAAAGGAGGTTTTGGAAGCACCTTTCTCTGATGATGAGATTGAAGGGGTAATAAAAGAACTTCCTAATGACAAATCCCCTGGCCCTGATGGCTTCAACAATGAATTCATTAAACAATGCTGGTCTATTACTAAGGAGGATGTTAAACAACTCCTTGTGGATTTCTATGAGGGCTAGACTTCTTTGGAAAGCATTAATACCTCTTTTATCACCCTCATTACAAAAAATGAAGCCCCTTTGACACCTGCTGATTTCAGGCCTATTTCTTTGCTAAACAGTGTCTTCAAGATTATTACCAAACTTCTGGCCAACATACTTCAAAAAGTTATCCTCAAACTTGTCCACAAAAACCAGTATGGTTTCCTCAAACAAAGGTCTATTCAGGACTGTTTAGGTTGGGCATTTGAATTCCTTGATCAATGCCACAAATCCAAAGAATAAATTCTAATTCTTAAGCTTGATTTTGAAAAGGCTTTTGATAGAATTGAGCATTCAACAATTATTAATATTCTCAAAGCCAAAGGTTTTGGTGAAAAATGGATTACCTGGATTCAGTTGATCTTTGGTTCTGCTTCTTCCTCTGTTTTGTTAAATGGAGTGCCTGGGAAAAAGTTTTACTGCAGAATAGGTGTAAGACAAGAGGATCCTTTATCCCCTCTCCTATTTGTCTTGGCTGCTGATCTTCTTCAAAGCATCCTCAATGAAGCAATGAGCCTAGGACTTCTCTCCCTCCCCCTTGAGGGTGTGTTTTGTCCTGATTTCCCTGTTGTGCAGTATGCAGATGACACTTTATTAATCCTTAAGACTGACTCAGAGCAATTATTGTGCCTTAAGGCTCTTCTTCATACTTTTGCTCTCTCCACTGGACTCAAAGTCAATTATTCTAAATCTAGTATGATGCCAATCAACATGGATTCTGAGAGGCTAGGGCACTTTGCCAGTACACTTTCATGGCTCCCTGACTCATTACCTTTCACCTACCTTGGATTGCCTTTAAGCATCAATAAGCCTGCAGTGGAACACTTTCTGCCTATTGTTCAGAGAGTTGAGAGAAGATTGTGTGGGATTGCTGATTTTCTAAATTATGGGGGAAAATTGCAGCTGGTTAAATCTGTCTTATCTTCCCTTCCCATATATTATATGAGTTGTTTTGAGCTTCCTGTCACTATTAAAGATCAGCTGATTAAGTATATGAGACAAGGCTTGTGGAGGAAGAAAACCACTGATGTTCAAGCTAGAGGTCAAGCCCTTGTAGCATGGAATAAAGTTTGTAGACCAAAAAAACCATGGAGGTTTGGGGGTGCTTGACCTTAATGTTCAAAACTCAGCACTTCTTTTGAAGAATTTGGATAAATTCTACAATCACAAGGATATCCCATGGGTTCACCTTGTCTGGAACACTTATTATTGCAATGGTAAACTGCCCGGAAGATGTCTGGAGGGATCTTTTTGGTGGAAAGCACATCTGAAATTTGTTGACATACTCAAAGGAATAGCAAAGTGCTCGGTGGGTGATGGAAAATCCACTCTTCTCTGGACTGATATGTGGAATGATGGATGTCTACAGCATAAGCTTCCTCACCTTCTTTCTTATGCAAAAAATCCTCACATCTCGGTTTATGAGTTCTTACAGACGGCCAACATGCAAGATCACTTTTTTTCTCCCTCTGTCACAACAAGCTTGCCATGAATATCAAAGCCTTGAGCAAATTCTCAATGATGGAATGCTGGGAGAAGCAGACAACTAGAGATATATTTGGGGAAGTGATATTTTCTCAGTCCAAAAGGCTTATTATTCATTATCTGGTTATCATTCTGTGCAACCACATTTTTCTTTGTTGTGGAAGTCCTCTTGCCAGCAAAAACATAAGTTCTTCTTCTGTCTTTTGCTCCTTGATAGGCGAAACACCAGGAATCTTCTGAAAAGGAAAATTTTTGCTCTGGATTCATATGACTGTGTTTCATGGTTGCACAAGTGAGGAAACTATTCTACACTTATTTTGGGGCTGTCCTTTTGCAAAAGCATGCTGGGCTGAAATTTTCCCTGTCCAAGATTTGGATCACAATCTTTTCGAAGCTTTGGCCAGTATTAAAAAAGGCCTAAAAGTCCCATTTGCAATGGAAATTATTATATTAGGAGCTTGGGGCATATGGATGTGCAGAAACAATGAAATCCTCAACAACAAGCATGCTTCCCTAGGGGATTGGAGGGCTATTGTTTCTCAGGAATTAAGATGGGTCCTGTGTAGAATTAAGAAAAAGAATTACCAGGGCCTCAAAGATAGGATTAGCAATAATTTAGATAGGAGATAGTTGCTCGTTACCCCTCTTTTGAGGTGGCTTGAAACTTGTAAATATTTGCTTGTAATACTCTATGATTTATAAAAATTGCAGTGGGGTTCTTTACCCTACTGTTTCACCCTCAAAAATTCCTATGATTTCAAAGTAATTCATTCTTGACATGTGCATACGATTCTAAAGTGTTTTATCGATAGATATAGTAATCCTATCTGATGCATGTTTCCTATGTAGCCTATATTCCCCGATCCACTGCTCCTAGCATAACTAGAGTTTGGCTTGTGAAGCGTTGCTAGAGTTGTTACATCCGTTGTGCTTAGCCATGCTTAGCTGTTACCGCTGGTCCATCCAGTTGATGAATCAGAGCTGCGAATGAACCTAGTATGACAGGATGACGTGGTTTGATCAGAGATGGATAATAAACATGCTAAGGTTTGTATGGGAGGCCACGTGGGTTGTGGTTTTTGCAGTCCCATACTTGCCACCCTTAGGACCCGATGTTCTTGCCTCTTGAACCAAGACGAGCGTACAGCCACGCGGGGGCCTGGAAACCCCCTCGGCCAACTAACTTGTTGAGTAGATACCATGAGTCACATATTTTGGACGTTCCATTCGACATATGCATTCTGGCTCTTCTCGAAGGAGGTGAAGGAGGTGCATTCATACAGGTAGGTAAGCGTGGCAGGGAATGGGAGATGCCCGGCATCCGTAATCTCCAACCCTGTTCACATCATTAGGGACCGACTTCGGGACTCGACCCATTACGGCGGCATCACCCTAGTGCGTAACTCATGGTCTCGGCGAAAGCAAGGTAAAGGTCATGTCTAACCACCCTCTGCCGGCCTTCCAAGGAAGAGGGCTATTACTAGTGGAATTAAGAGAAGGTTAGTACATGTGGGTAAAGTTGTACACCCCTGCAGGGTTATTAATCTTTTCGAAAAGCTGTGTCCGCAGTTATGGACGAACTTGGGAATGGACGTGAAGATTATAGAGAACTTGAACCTAAACATAAAACTTGGCAAGTTAAGTAATGTGTGCTTAAGGATGCTTCCTCATGGATCGAGGGGGTGATCCTAGATAGGTTCAGCTGATGATGATTCGGTGGATATCAAGAGATGATCAAGGCTAGAGATACTGCTCTCTTATCCCCTTTTAAAATATTCTGATTAGTCGAGATTCTTCTCCCTCTTGTTTTACAAAACAAAGGTGGCTTTATGCAAAATAACTCCACTAGCCATAAGTCTTGCGGAGTACACCCTGTACTCTCCCTTGCTTCGTTGATACTTTTGCAGCAGAATAAGTGTTACCATAGAAGATGAGTTCTTCACGGCATCGACATCGACTAGTAGCTTGGGGTTCCCAGCCGGCAGTCTGGGATCTATGGATTGGACGTCATCGTTATGCTTCAGGCCTCTTAGGCCATTTGTTAAGTTTTCTATACTTAATATCATAATTTGCCTTCCGTTGTTTGATATTTGTGGTCAGTGACCTCTGCTTGTAATATTTTGGTTCTTTGCTCAGTTATGGGCTTGCTGTAATAATTTTTGTGTCGTAGGGTCACTGTTGTGTTATCAATTTTCTCTTTGTATGCTTTCGAGATTTAGGTTAGGCTTATATCAGACAGAGGTCTGGGATTTGTTTAGCCCTAATCCTGGGGGTGTCACAGGTTTTGGTATCAGAGAAGTACCGACTGTAGGAAACCCTTTCTATTGGTCGATGTTGAGTCTAGTGCTTGCAAAAACTATTTAAAGCCTGAAAAGTATTTGCGAAAACTCTGGTATGCTTCTTTTCTCCTTATCCAGTTTCACTCTAGCTCTAGGTTACCTTATCTTGTGTTGATTTGGAAAAGTTTTGCTATCGCGTCCAGTCTTTCAAAACTTAGGTGCCTCTTCAGGCATGTCGGTTCTAAACCATTTGACCTAGTGTTGAGTTCTCTAGAGTCAGTTGTGTGTGTTCCTTGTTTCCCTTGTTTCGTTTCACTCAAGAGATTTCTTTCTATCATAATCTCTCTATTTTACGGGTCCACAACATCATGTTGATGGTTCCACAATGTTCTGTTCTAGGCTTCGAGGTTTCCTTTCGCCTCGTGTGCCTCCTTTTCATTTGTTTGGGTACTTCAGAAGTCATTTATTCTCTTGGAAGCTACCTCGTGATTACTACCTTGTCGTGTACGCTTTGTCACTCAAGTAGTAGTTATTCTTTCTTTGGGTTTTAACCCTCGGACTTGAACCTAAGATCCCTGATTGTGCTGGATTCTGGTGTTGCGAATCTTGTACATGAAGCTGACCTTTAACCCAAGATCCATTTTGTTGACCTCTATGGTTAATGTTTACTCATTACCTCAGGATGGCTAGTACCTTCCAGTATAGCCTTCAAGCTTGTGGATGCTGTCGCTATTGAACAGTAACGATAAAGGGCTTCCCCTACCACATGCTATGGCAGATGTGCTTTAATAGAACCAAATAAGTCACGACAAGAGTGCTCCTCGAGAGTATCACATCTCTGCTCGTGACTCTGCCACACCTTAACCCTTCCTGCATTGGTCTTCGGAAGATTGTTGACTTATGCATCCACATCTCGGGATTCCATCCTGAGCATGTTCTTTACCTTGTTGTTTTTTGACCTTTGTCTACCAGTTGGTAGCCAAGTAGTAAATGCACTGGTATATTCCAATGCACGATACTCTTGTGGTGCATCATGACAAACCATTTCGGGATGTCGGGAGAAACAAACTCCAGTACCTTGTTATTTCTAAGACCAAGTCAAAGTGTTGTAATCCACAGAATCAATAAGCGATGATTAGCTTCTGATCTGTTCTACCTTAAAGTATCACACCCTTTCTATACTAAGAGGTCGTGTTGAGTCTCATGACCCTCTTAACGAAGTGATGCTCTACACATTTTTACTCACCTTCCCTGAGTTGTTCGCGCTCAGGAAATGTTGCGTGTGCGTAATAATGTGGTCATCTGAGATTCTTAGCAATTCTTATTGCTTTGAACTTCAAGGAAACTTGTATCATTCTTAGTGTGATGGATAATTTTATCACTAAGCCAAGGATTATTGTGATACCAAGTCCGTTATTCCGGTACACCCTCTTCAGTCAAAGAGATAGGTTTGTGCCGAAGCTTTGAGACTACGTCTTCTTACCTTACAAAGCAAGTTTCCCTCTTGAGATCTGTGACATATCGGTGGTCCGTGATATTCTGGATGTCTTCTAGAAGTATCGCCATGTTGCCACGTGACCGTGTTGTCAGGTTCTTGAGTAAGTTGTTTCTTCAAACTGCTTCTTTCTCCAAGGATCCGTACTAGATACCCCTGAGCTAGTTGGTTGAGCTTAAACAACAACTTGGAGAGTTGTAAGACAAAAGTTCTATTCAACTCTGTTCCTCTTTAAAGGGATGTCTAGTTTTGTTCGTGTTGAAGTAAGATATTATGTCCTTTGTGGATATGTTATCTTCCCTCCTTTGATTTGAGTTGGGTAATCGTCAAATCAAGCTCAGCTCCAAGGACTATATTGATGATGTTTCCTCTCATGATGTTTCACTTGAGTGCATCTTAATGTTCTTTGGTCTGACCAATATTCTTTCTTTGTCCAAGCAACATATGAGTCCCTCTTAATGGAGTGTCTTGATAAGTTTGTTATTGAGCCCATCGATGACATCCTTATCTTCTCCATGTTATATGAGATTCATGTGGAACAGTTAGCATTAATGTTGGAAACTTTTGAGAACCATCTTCGTGTTATCTTGAAGTATGTTTTCTGGATGTTAGAAGTAACCTTCTCTGGTTCACGTGCAATTGTTGAAAGTTGTTGCTGTGGATTCGAGTAAAGTTATCTTTGTTTCCTTAGGAATCATTTCAAGTTAGTCAAGCATGTGCGAGGTATTCTTGATATGGTAGGTTGATACCTTCACATCTCGAGAAGATCCACCAATCACACCAAGCCACTGATTGATTTGTTATGGAAGAAAAGAAGTACTTAAAACTTCTATACTCTCCTAAATGTTTTCTAAACAGGATTCAGTTGTGTTTCGTTTCAAACAATTCATGTAGGTGCAATTATCATTCGATAACTTGCTATCACATGGGTTCTGCAATCTAGCTCAACTTTTGGAGATTGACATTGAAGTCCGTGTCTTGAGAATCTAGTGACTTTACCTCTGTGGTAAATGGTGCACCCTTTCTATTCGGATATGCTGAGTCTGAAGTATCTCTCCACTTAACCAAAGCTGAAATCTCAAGCAGCAATGATGGTTGGTGTTCCGCAAGGTTTTGACATAGGTCTCTTTGTAACTCTGGCAAGATTGATGTAGTGGTTGGCACAATCAGTCGGAATACCTATCGCCATACCCGCTTGAATCAGCAATAACAACCATTCTTCATGAGGCATCTTCTATGATTCATTGTAGGAGTTGTGCTTATGATTTCCTTTGGATCTGAAGTCTGACCTTTACTTGATGACTGATTGAAGGCTTGTTAAAAGTTTGATATTGGTGTTTCAAACATCAAGGAGAACATTCTAAGTAGAGTTGCTAAATGTCTCTCGGTCGATCCTTCGGACCCTTTTATGATGGCAAGCATGTGTTGTGCCAAGTACTTGGAGTCTGAGAATGAAGTTTCTTTCTTCTCGTGTTATCAGGAATCTTCTAAATTATTCATCTTGGTGGTGTGAAGTGAAATCATGATCTTTGGCAAGGATTTTGATAGTCCTGGATGAATAAAGAGTTTCCTTCTCGCTTTCTTAAACATGTTCGAAGAGCGACCATGATTTTGATAATCAATAGTTTATCTTGTTACATGTTCCTTGTGACTCTTAAGAGCCCTCTACACCAAAACACCTTTCTGTCTTGGCCTTCTGTTGAACGAAAGAGTGACCCTTCTATGTCAAAAGTAGTTCAACAACTTGGTTTTGTTGGTAACTATCTCTTCCACCTGTAAAGCTCTACTTAAGCTGTTTAGTAGAGGTTTATCTCTCGAAGTATATGGTCATGTTCCATTTGTTGGAAGTTTCTTCCCTTAGAAGTTTACCCTCTTCTATAAGTTCCATGGTCTCACTCCTTATGAAGGCCAGTTATCTGTCACCTTGAAACCTTCTCCTTTTGTTTCCTCTGTTACGTTGACGTGTTTCATGTCGTTATCTTTAGATATGTTTGTGAAACATCTATCCATGAGTTAACCATGAGATACTCAGTTTGTGGTTCCGTGTCATTCCCTCAATTCCTTAGTATGAGCATCCACCCTAAAGATTACGAAGCGCTTCGTCCACTCGTCATGGTGGCATGAATTAACATCTTTGAGAAGATCGTTGAAGTTTAGTGTAACCTTGTTCTTTCTATCTTCCTACCTAGGAATCTGGGGACGAGATTCTTTTAAGGGGGATAGAATTATAACAACCCTAGTTTTATTATATTGTATTTAGGATTTGTTTGTGCATTCATGAGCATCATTTCATTAAAATGCATGCAAGAGAAATAATCACAAAGCCCCAAACCCTATTTTTCCTTCCTCTTTGAAATCAATTCAAATGGTTCCAAATATTTGGAAAATTACCAAAACAAAGTGGAGCCCAAAATGGTTATAAAGGGTTTCCATTGTATTTTAAATGTTTGCAAAAGTTCTGGTATTTTGAAAATATTCAAAACAGAGTTAAAATGAAAACACAAAAGAGAAAACAAAAATATAAATGGAAAAAACAATTTTTGCAAATAAAACAGAGCCAGCAAGCCGTAGCAGGCCGGCCCAGCTCGCCCTCTCCACCTCTCTTCTCCTTCCTGCCGCTCAGTGCACTTTCCCGCAGCCCATCTGGCCCGTCTACAGCCCACAGTCGGCCCGTACCGCTTCGCCTCATGTCCCTGTCGTCTTCCTCCCGCTGCGGAAGCAGCTCGGTGGCTCGCCGCCGGCCACCCGATGCTCCACCGCGTGCCAAGATCAACGCCGCCGCCCGCCATTGCCTACAAGAAGCTCTGCCCTGCTACCGGAGAAACCTAGCACGCCACTTCTCCCCTCTCCCTCTCTTTCCCAAGCCATGGCTGAAACCCTAGCTCACAGGAGCTCGACGATGTCGCCGTCCCCGACCACCCCGCGGTGCGCCGAGGCCACTGCTGGAAGCGCCTCGCCGCCCTCGTCCTCCTCCTCGAAGCACGCAAGCCGGGACGACCTCCTCTGGCCGGAATTGAGCAAGAAGCGTCGTCGTCCGCCATCGCTGCCACCACTGATTCGCCGTCGTCCGGCCCCGCCTCGCCTCCCCGACACCTCCATCGGCTCTGTGGTGAGCTAGCGGTGCTCAGGCACCCTCTCGTTTCCTCCCTAGCCCTCCGGTTGCCCTTCCCCATGACCACCTGCAAGCCCCGCCGCCGTCTGCTGTCGTGCACGTCGCTCTGGCGACCATATGAGAGCGGCGCCGCCACTTTATGGCTCAACGCACTCGCACGAGTCCAGCGTGCTCCCTCTCACAGCCCCACGCACGCCCTGTCACCAACCCTGAGCTCGGTCTGGGATGAGCTCCATGGCTGAAGTCAGCATGGTGTAATATTCTCTATTTCTTTTATTTAAATGTTTTGTAAATCATTTCTGTAATTAAGAAATATATGACATGTGGGGTCTAGTTGTAAGTCAAATAAACATTTTCAGAAATGTTTCTGATTAAATAAAATGCTTAAAGTAATCCAAATTATAATTGTTTTATAACTTCCTAAAATGATTTAAAATAGATTAAAATTGGGCAAATCATAACTAATTCATTTTAAATCAGAAAAATACAAATAATATATCAAAATGTACCCCTTTCATATGAATCCGGAGTTTTCCCGAGTTAGGGTTTGCACCCCTCGAAACCCCGATTAAATGGTCAACCATGTTTTAGGGGTTCATATCAATGATATTTAACTTGTTATATCATCACCCTTGTTTGAGCATTGCATCGATGCCATGTGTTGATTGTTTCCTTTCTTTCCGGTGTTTGGTTCTTCTCCGGTAGAGTACGATATCGAGATCGAGATCGAAGCCCGGGAACAACACCGTCGAAGCTCGAAGACCAATACTTGACCAATTGTAATCAAGTCAAGTACCAGATTGTAACATCCCAAAAATCATGATTTACAAAGTTTGCATATCATTCATGCATTCATAAGCATTTAGGATCATTTCCAAATAAGATTTCAAAACATAAACAAATTGTTACCTATTATTATATGTAGGAAAGGCAATGGCTTTAATTTTCACTCTCAAATTATGAGAATACTTTGTTTCAACCAGAAAGGTTTGAATATAGGTTTGAATGTTGATTCCAAAGCTTGTTCAAAATTTCAAAACAAAAATCTAAATTCAAAACCATTCATATGCCTATTTAGAAATAAATAATTAAGGCATGGTTTTATTTTAATTTCAAAGGGCCAATGTATTTTTGAGTGAATGTTTTATACTCAAATATGTGCATGTTTCACTTTACAAAAATCCAGAGAGAGTTTGAATTCAAACTCATTTTAAAATCATTTGAAAAGGATTCCTGGAAAATCAATTAGAAAAAGAAAAAGAGAAAAGAATAAAGAAAAGGCCAGCGCCACCAATCTGGCCCGGCACTGGATCCGGCCCAACAACCAGCCCACCCGGGGTTTCCCTCTCCCTCTGTTTCTCACCCACGCGAGCACCCCCCCCCCTCTCGCTGATGCCCCGGACCCACCTCCACGTCACCTCTTCGTCCCCAAATCACGCTCGCGACCAGCTCCGCCGCGACCGTTTCTTCCCGACGATCTCGCGCTTGATTACGCGTTACTACGGGCATAACTCCCTCTCTCGCCCTAGCTACTTAAACCCCTCCTCACTCCGCTCCATTCCCCTCCCTCACCAACCACAGATCACCGCCAGGCTCCACGAATTTAGCCCTACACCACCGCAGCACCGAAGAGCTCCGGCGAGCCATCACGATGAGTCTCGAGCACGCCTTGACTTCTGGTTCACATGACCTGCTTCTCCATCGCCTTGTGCATCTTCTCATGCTTTCAGTTTGTCCTAAATCGCCTCAGGTCATCGCCCCCATCAATGTCTGCAAGTGTCCGAAGCTCAGCTCAACTCCGACGAGCCATTCCGATGAGATCCGTGTTCCCCTATGTCTCTAGTTTACGCGACTGTGTTCGCCAGTGCCTTGCGCATCTGTTAATGCATGTCGTTTGATCCCTTGTGCCCTAGGTCTTCGTCTTCAACTCCGACAGTGAACACCCGATGCACGGACAAACTCCTACGAGGTTTTGCTGTTGTACCCGTGCGCCCCGACCCCGTCCACCTACACGTTGAGCATCTCCACGTCCTCGCGACCTCGGTAAGCACCAGCACACCCCCTGCACCTCTGACCTTGCTGGTGTGTCACTGCCAGAGCCGTCGCCGTCGCCAACACCATTCGCGCCACTGAGTTTTAGTCAGTCAGATTTGATCCATTGGATCTAGATCCTAAGGCCACGATTAGATGTTTAGTTGAAGCGGTAAGATTAGATCTGGGCCATGCATCGTTAGTTATATCCTACGGCCCGCAAGTGTGATCCGTCCGAACCGGTACGCGCCAATTAGAGGCTGCCGCGTGGCTAGGTTTTAGATTTAAAATCTGGATTTTCATATATTAGATATTCAAACTTGTAAAATCAATAACTTTTGTTCTGTTTATCCAAAAAAATACAAATAATATACCATTGGAATCACAAAATTAAATCCTACACATCTACGGGATTAGTTTTATATTTTGTTGCTGTTAAAATAGAATTTTATGCAGAGACATTTGTAGGCTTATTTTGTGTATAAAAATTAATTGGAAAATGTTTTAAAGGCCAAATAAAGTTTATTTGAGGAATAAATGTTTAGTTTATTGATCAGTACTGTTTTACTTGTCTTGGTTGATTTAGAAAAATCATCACATGGCATTTGCATGCATTCATATATTTTTTTGTTTGATTATTTTTAATGTGAATTTGGGTGCTATCAGTTTATGTGTAGATTTTGGTGCTAGTGGTGATTGTGACTATGAGGATTGTTGTTACTCCCCCAACTACCAAGGCAAGTGGTGCTTCATACTTTTGTCCCAATATTTTGACTATCATTAGAAATATTTTGTATAGGGCTTGCATGATAATTTTTGCTAAGTATCTATATGCTATGCTTGGGAAATCCTAGTAGTAGTAGATTTTGTTAGAATTTCTCTAAGTTAAGATACTTGCTATTGCCATGCTTATACTAGCTAGTAGCAACCAAGGGTGGATTATTTATATGCTATGGAATAATAATGCTAAGTCTTTGACTTATGATTTTTCTTAATAAAACAACTAAGTGAATGAATCACCTGGGTGGAATGGTTGTTTGGGTTATGTTGAGTGGTTACACAAGGCCCATATCTATGGTCTACCTTGTGTATCACACTTGTGGAAATCCACCCAGGAACTAAGGTATTTGAGATGCCATATGTTAAGAAGCTTTTAGTGCAGCCACATGGAATTATGGGCTATGTCTGGATCATGTAGGTTGCAATAACTTAGCCAAATGGACAGTTTGTGGTAGGGGTGATAGGTTTGGAGTGCGTCCATTTTGGTCTAAGGGAAGGCTTCTGAAAGGTCCTGTCTTGTTGAAAATCAAGTCTTGTGGGGAAAGTGCACCACCTCTACAGAAGGAAGAATCTAAGTACTTAGCCGTGTCCTCGGAAATGGACAATTTGAGCATCAAGACATGGAAGCTATCAAGAATCTCCTCATCCCAATTTTCTAAGTTAAAAACTTGTGGTTGAACAAGGGTAAAGGTTCACCAATGTCTACTGGTGGTTCCTTGGGAGTTTTTGCCAAACAAAAACTTACTGTTTTTAACTGATAGGTAAAACCTATTTTGAGCAAAGCAAGCCTAAGATACACTTAGCCAAATTCATGTAGAAGTTAGATACTATTATTCTACTAAGGTATCACTTGCCAATACTATTCCAATGTATTGACCCACTGTGGTTGTAACTTGTGATGTTGCAGGTTACTCTGATGAGGATTAGGGTTATGAGTCTACACTCAACATGCTTGCCTATGGAACATGAAGATGAAGACTTTTATTTATATTGTAAATTTAAACTCTTGTACTAGCCTATGGCTATGGAGTTGTAGAAGACTATGTTATCTCTGGAATGACGATGTAATAATGACCTTTGTTTCTGTGTACTTCATCTTAAACTGTGGATGCTAGCAATTGATCCAGGGACTAGCATTACAATCACAGGGACCTTTACCTTTATAAAGGTGGGGTCTTACAGATGGTATCAGAGCACTGTGTTGCCTGTAGGATTATGACCCTAGGATTGGATTAGACTAAGAAACCACTAAGGAAAAATTTCCAACACTTTGAAAAATTTCCACACTTGTCTTTTCTTCTCGTAAACTTTTCTAATCTTATTTCTCATCTCTATTTGTAGATGAACTCCATCAACGAAGCCGTGAGGAAGGGACCACACATGACCATGACTTTGGAGTGTGAGACAGAATTTCCCAAGGAACTCAAGAACCTTATGGTTACCATGGGGATACATGGTGCAGCTGTGTACAAGGGATTCCCTGTGATGGATGAAGGAGAAGAGTATTGGTGGGTGCAACTTTTTTTGAGGGTAAAATAGTAGGGCAAAAAAAACCCACTGTAATTTTTATATATCATAGAGTGTTACAAAGAATATTTACAATCTCAATCCACCTCAAAAAGAGGGATAACATTCTAAGAAACTATCTCCTATCTAAATTATTTTCAATCCAAACTTTGAGGCCCTGATAATACTTCTTCTTAATTCTATACATGACCCATCTTAATTCCTGAGCTACAATAGCTCTCCATTCCTCAAGCGAAGCCTGCTTGTTGTTGAAGATTTCATTGTTTCTGCAAATCCAAATGCCCCAAGCTCCAAGTATAAGAATTTCCATTGCAAAAGGGACATTAAGATCATTTTTAATACTGACTAAAGCTTCAAAACGATTTTGATCAGCCACTTGGACATGCGAGATTTCAGCCCAGCAGGCTCTTGCAAAAGGGTAGTCCCAAAATAAATGTAGAATGGTTTCTTCACTGATGCAGTCACGGAACACACATTCATAAGATGCCAGAGAAAAACATTTCCTTTTCAGAAGGTTTCTTGTGTTTAGCCTATCAACCAGTAAGAGCCAGAAGAAGAATTTGTGCTTTTGCTGATAAGAGGATTTCCACAACCAAGAGAAATGTGGCTGTACAGGTTGGCAACCAGATAAGGAACAATAAGCCTCTTTGACCGAAAAATTACAGCCCCAAATGTAACTCCAATTATCAGCTTCCCCCTGCCTGTCACTACTAAGAATTTTCTCAAGACTTTGATATTCCTGATAAGCTTGTTGTGACAGAGGGAGGAAAAAAAGATCCTGAGTATTATCTGTCTGCAGGAACTCACTGACAGATATGTGTGAGTTTTTTGCATAGGAGAGGAGATGAGGAAGCTTATGTTGAAGACACCTATCATTCCACATATTAGTCCAGAGAAGTGTGGTTTTTCCATCTCCCACCAAGCACTTTGCAATTCCTTTAAAAATGTCAATCAATTTCAGATGAGCTTTCTACCAAAAGGATCCCTCAAGACTTCTTCAAGGGAGTTTACCATTACAGTAATAAGTGTTCCAAATAAGGTGAACCCAAGGGATATCCTTGTGATTATAAAAATTTATCCAAATTCTTCAAAAGAAGTGCAGAGTTTTGGATATTAAGGTCAAGAACTCCCAATCCCCCCTGGTTCTTGGGTCGACAAACTTTCTTCCATGCTACAAGAGCATTACCTCTAGCTTGAACATCAGATGTTTTCTTTCTCCACAGACATTGTCTCATATATTTAATCAATTGTTCCTTAATAGTGACAGGAAGATCAAAATAGCTCATGTAATATATGGGAAGGGAAGACAAAACAGATTTAACTAGCTGCAGCTTCCCCCCATAATTAAGAAAATCAGCTATCCCACACAACCTCCTCTCAACTCTCTAAACAATAGGCAGAAAATGTTCCACTGCAGGCTTATTTAAACTTAGAGGCAAACCAAGGTAGGTGAAAGGCAAAGAGCCAGTGAGGCAAGAAAGAGTATTAGCAAAGTGTCCAAGCCTCTCAGAGTCCATGTTAATTGGCACCATGCTGGATTTGGAGTAATTAACTTTGAGTCCAGTGGAGAGAGCAAAAGTATGAAGAATGGCCTTAAGGCACAAAAGTTGCTCAGAATCAGCTTTAAGGATTAATAAAGTGTCATCTACATACTGAACCACAGGGAAATCAGGACAGAACACATCTTCAGTGGGAAGAGAAAGAAGACCAAGATTCATTGCCTTATTGAGGATACTTTGAAGGAGATCAGCAGCCAAGACAAACAGTAGGGGAGATAAAGGATCCACTTGTCTGACACCTCTTCTGCAATAATTTTTTTCCCAGGCACTCCATTTAAAAGCACAGAGGAAGAATCTGAACCAAAGATCAACTGAATCCAAGAAATCCATTTATCACCAAAACCTTTGGCTTTAAGGATATTGATAATTGCAGAGTGCTCAATTCTGTCAAAAGCCTTTTTAAAGTCAAGCTTAAGAATTAAAATTTCTTCCTTGGACTTGTGACATTGATCAAGGAATTCAAATGCCCAACCTACACAATCTTGGATAGATCTTTGTTTGAGGAAACCATATTGATTCTTGTGAACAAGCTTAAGGATGACCTTCTGCAGTCTATTAGCCAGAATTTTGGTGATAATCTTAAAGACACTATTGAGCAGAGAAATAGGCCTAAAATCAGCAGGAGTCAAAGGAGCTGCAATTTTTGGAATGAGGGTGATAAAGAGGCATTAATGCTTTCCAAGGAAGTTTGCCCCTCATAGAAATCCACAAGGAGTTGTTTCACATCATCCTTAATAATAGGCCAGCAATGTTTCATGAATTCACTATTAAAACCATCAGGGCCAGGGGATTTATCATTTGGCAGATCTTTAATGACCTCTTCAATCTCTTCATCAGAGAAAGGTTTTTCCAAAGCATCCCATTCCTCTTGTCGTAAGCATTCCCCAGCCAAGTCATTAAGATTGAAGTGCATTTCAGGCTTATCAGAAGTACCCATTCTATCTTTAAAGGAATTCCAAAGGAGATTTGCTTTGCCATCATGATCATAAATCTCAAGATCAGAAACATCCTTTAGCATGGAAATGTAATTATGCCTAAAGCTTATGGTGGCTCTGGAGTGAAAGAATTTTGTGTTTTCATCACCCAGCTTAACCCATTTGATTTTCCCCCTCTGTTTCCAATAAGTATTTTGATCCTGTAACAGAGAGATTATAAGATTTTTCAGGAGATCCCTGAGATTCCATTCTTGGACAGTAAGGGTTCTCATTTCCTCCATGACATCCAGAAAATCAATGGTGGCATTAACATTACAGATTTGTGTTTTTAGGCAAGGCAGATTTTTTGCCCAGATCTTCAGCCCCCTTCTCACATTTTTGAATTTAGCATTGATTTTTTTTTGCAGAATCCTGAAACCCCACAGGAATATTCCAGGCATTTTGAACAATAGCTTTAAATTCTTCATGATGCATCCAATGATTTTCAAATCTGAACACCTAGGCTTTGGGAATTACTGTGCCAATGGAAATGACACAAGGAAGATGGTCAAAGGTAGGCTTTGCAAGAGGAGCAACAAAAGTTGAGGGAAAACTCTAAGTCCGGGAAGCAGAAGTAAAAAACCAGTCCAACCTTTCCAAAAGGGGATCTTTTTGCATATTACTCCAAGTGAACTTTATACCTTTAAGTGGTAACTCTATGAGACCCAAATTATTAATGGCTTCATTAAAGAGAAGCATACCATTCACATCTCCACCCAATTTGTTTCTATCAGAAGGCTGTCTATAGAAGTTGAAGTCTCCCACAATGAGCCAGTCCAAATTATCAGGCATATCAATGTTTCCAAACCAATCCAAAAATTCAGCCTTTTTTCAGGTAAAAATGGCCCGTAAATATTGGTAAGGATCCAGGATTCATTGGACAAGAGAGATGTCAAGGTGATGGATATGGAAAACTCATTGTGAAAGGAAAGATGCCCAGAGAACAGGGAACTATTCCAAATGGTGATCAAACCTCCAGATGCTCCTCTGGAGGGAAGAAATTCAAAATTGGTAAATTTGGGGGGGGGGGGAATTTTTTGATTAAAGAGCTGTCAAAATCCTCTCTCTTAGTTTCTTGAAGACAAATAATGTCACAGCCAGACTCCTCAATTTTATTTCTGAGAGCAATCCATTTTTTTCAGAATTAATTCCCCTGATATTCCAATTCAAGATCTTCCAAATTCTTTTGTTATTCATTAAGAAACCAAAAGAAAGTATAGATATGGGGTGATATAAATAATGTAATCACCCAAGAGTGGAAACAACAAGCACATAGGCAAAAGGAAATCCATATCAAGGCACCACAGACATGTTCCACAACAAGTACCAAATACATGACAAGATCACAAGAACTGATCACATGACAGGGAGTCAACAAGACTCCAGCAAAAGACTTAGTTTGATACATTTAAACACTTAAGAGGAGGGCTTCTTCTTGGCTTGTTGTCCACAGGTTCCAGCAGCCCCAGGTTTCTTCTTGCCACCAATGCCCAAGCTAGAGGAAGCACTTCCTTTAATGCTGCCTTTTGGAGGAGCCTTAACTGCCACGTCAGTGCCCTTCCCTTTCTTGAGCAACCTCTTCTCCAGGTCCCCATCCTTAACCTTGCAGAAGGAGGCAGCAAGATTTTTAACCACTTTAGAATTCAGGCAAGGAGGAACAGCATTACAAACCAGACAATCAACAATTAGACAATTAATGTGACTTTTAAATCCCCCATTCAACTCAACAATTCTAGGGCTTCTTCTCACCTCAGTGTCAACAAGAGGTTCCTTGCCCTTTCTCTTTGGCAGGGGTAGAGGGAGAGCAGGAAGATTTATTAGCTTCAATGCCCAGACAAGAAGGAGCCATCTGGGAAAAGCTCTCATTAGGGATGATGAAGGAAATGGAACTCTCCTCAGCAATAGGTTCTTTAATAATTTCCCATAAAGGAGAAGTAAGGAAGCCCTTGACCCAATTAAACTTCTCAGGGGTAGCAAGCATGAGAGTAATAAAGTTAAACCAACTTATAGGGATATCACACTTGAGAGAGACCATTTAAGAAGTGTCCTTCTGAATATGGGGAGAAAAATAATTCTCCCAGAGTTCCAAGCCTTGTTGGGAAAATCCCTGCTTAGCAATATGCACATCAGGAATGGAGACAAAAGTTCTCACCATTCCAACCTGAAGATGAGCCTCATTTGGAGAAACAAGATGCTGATCCTCCAACATCCAATCATCATTGTCAGGAGCCACAGTACTTGAGTCCATAGGGCTTCCCACCCCCTCCTCAGCATCAGAGTTTGCCTCATCATCATCAGCCAAATAGTTCTGAAAAATAAACCCTAAACCCTAAACCCTGAACCCTAAACCCTAAACCCTAAACCCTAAACCCTACAAAAACAAGGAAGACAACCACAAGGAGTCTGGATTCTGCATGGTCACCAACTCTGAAATGCACACCACATTATTTGACTCTGCAAGAAATGCAGCTTGGAATTCCATCAATGAGCTTGGTGATAGACTCAAGTGTAGAATGCTCAACACCCAAAATGACCTTAGAGAAGAAAATAAGCATACCCAAGAATTAGAGACTACCAACCAACAACTAAGGGGAGACATCATAGACCTAATATGGGAGTCTTGTGAACAAGATAGGCAGATGGCTACTAAGGGTGCCCTGATAGCTATTTTGTCTAGTGAGTGAGAGTTGTAACGTACTTCGTTAGTTGGACCACCACACTTATCGTTTTACTTCCAAAAAATTGTCTAAGTTATGTTGAACCTTTGGTGTTTGTAATGGATTTGTGTATGTCATGACTTGTGTGTTTGTTGCAAAATATGTGCTTGTGATATTTTTGTCTTGTGATTATTCTCTACTTGTGTTGATTCTAACTTTTCTCTATCTTATAAAAATAAATGCCTAATGTTGTCATCAACACGGCCGAGGAGTTCAAGAGAACTCGTTTTGGTACTCGTCTCATTGATCTCACTAGTGTGCTCAACCTTACACTTCCTAGCATCATGACACTTCAGCTCACCAAGTTTGAGAGGAAGGACCTATGGGGCTTCAGAGTCACACAGCTGGGACGCCAGGCAGAGCCACCCATGGAGGCTATCACTTTCAAGCTGATGCATGATGACAAGGAGAAAGGCTTAGATGTAGTCATGCAGGAGTTACTTGGGTGCCTGGTAGGGATACACTCCACCGAGATTAGAGGTCTTTACTTTCACCCCTTCGGTAGACGCAACGAGGAGGGTGAGGCTATAGAGTACGAGGATGCTGCTAGAGAGACGATGGAGCCGATTCGTCTATACCTTCAGGACCTAGAGGGTATTATTAGACACCTTGATACTGATAGGACCAACAACATGCTTAGCAATGATGAGCTCCAAGTTCAGCTTCGTGAGAAGGACAAGCTCTTCGCGGAGCAAGACGAGATTGTCAAGGAAATGGAGGCCAAGTTTGAAAGACAGGACAAGAAGTTTAAGAGCCAGGAGAAAAGAGTCCAAGACATGAACAAGAAGATCCGGGAGATGAAGCAAGAGTTAGAGTCCAAGGACTTCGAGGTTGAGCACCAGCAGGGAGTGATCGAGAGGCTTCGCTCACAGAAGAGGGCTCTTAGGGCTAATATTGAGGCCTTGACTGCTAGTGTTGATGAGTACAAGACCGCTGAAAGAACATGTGGGCCCCCATGTGTGGTTTTGGTAATTAATGACAATCTTTATGGACTAATGTGTGTATTAAGTTATACTTGTAGGAATTGTCCATTGGCATCGCTTGGAGCTTGTGTCGGCTTCAAGGTCGATGAAATGAGAAGAAGATAAGTTGTGCAAGCTCAAAATGCGCAATCTTTAGAAGATCTCATGTTTGATGCTTGCCATCCTCGGTGATCATGGATCGATGATGAGGAATCAAGAAAGGTGTTCCATCTTGAGAAGGTAAAGATCGTCTACATCGAGCTCAAGTCGAATGCTCAAGGCAAAGGTATAATCTTGATAGGTTTTCCCTTTTTTCGGTCTTATATTGTTAGTGGAAGACCGGGTTTAGGATAGATAACCATACTATCAAGAGGGGATCTCGAATAAGTAACCCGATCACATCATTCGGAGAGAGCTCAAACCTTTGCATACTTGCATCATCGTATTTGGTTGTTATTTGGTCCTATCCATGTGAGGATATAGAGCTTGTGGTAATCTCCATAACAAGCTCTTGTTCATCAAAATAGGATCCCTCTTTTATATCTTATTGCGATTTTGATCTATGCGGTTTTTCGGTTTCTCACCAATTGAGGTATCTCACATTATTATACTTGATACATTCTCACTTGGTGATAACCAATATTTTCACCTTTTATAGGGAAGCTCATGTCGTCCTCTTTCCAACGCAATTGGAATCGGGTCGATCGGAGTTACCAATAAAAATTTATAGCCGTTTGAATATCTGTTGGTATCCTAGGTACCAAAATGCGGTAGTACTGCATTTTAGTACCTAGCAAGGCAGAATGTTTTGGAAAGTTGCCAAAATCCACTGCCGGGCTAGGTACCAAAAAGCGGTAGTACCGCATTTTAGTACCTAGCACGGCAGAAGGTTTTTTACTTCGTCATTTGGATCTATCCTCCCTTACTGGACTATGATGTTTCTTTACATGATCTTGTAGACGTTGTTGTCCTCTTCGAAACGAGCCCAAGATCATCGAAATCAGAGTCCGGATGCCAAAGTTATGGTTGTTTTCGTTCTGTGATAACCGGTAGTACCGGACCAGGATCCGGTAGTACCGGGGTCCGGTAGTACCGCATTTTGGTACCGGGGAGCGTAGAGAAAAAATGCGTTTGGAGCCTCAGGAACCCCAGGAAAATTCCGGTAGTGCCAGGAAAGTCCGGTAGTACCGGGAAAAAGTCCGGTAGTACCGGGAATCGCGTTTTTGTGGTGCAACGGTTGGATTTTGGAGGGACCTATATAAGGGGCCTTCTTCCCCAATGGTTCCTCAACCATTCTTGCAAGTTTTCCCCTCCATTGTTGACCTTATTGAGCTTGCTTTCTCTCAATCCCTCCGATGATTCTTGCATATTCTTGAGGGATTTGAAAGAGGAGATCTAGATCTACAATCCCACCGATCAATCTCTCCTCTAAGTGAGGGGAACATATTGGGATCTAGATCTTGGAGTCTTTTGTGGATTTCCTCCATTGTTCTTCCTCTCTTATTCCCCCATAAGCTTTTGTAGCTTTGGTGGAATTTGGGAGAGAAGGATTTGAACACCTTTGTGGTGTTCTTGCCATTTGCATTTGGTGCATCGGTTTGAGTTCTCCTCGGAGGATTTGGTTTGAGTTGCTCATTGGAACTTGTCCCTCTTGGGTTCTTGGAACCCTAGACAGTTTTGTGGCCTTGGTGGCATTTGTTGAGGCCTTTTGTGGCATTTGTTGGGAGGCTCCAATTAAGTTGTGGAGAAGTGCCCCAACCTTGTGAGAGGTTTCGGTTGCCACCGATAGTGGAAGCGTGGATCGATCCCGTTGGGGTGAGATTCACCGGAGAATAAGGGAGGCCTTTTGTGGCGTTGGTGGTTTGATACCACCCCCTCTCCAAATGAGACGTACTCCATGTTCGGAGGAACTCGGTAAAATATCAGTGTCCCCGCATGCCTCGGTTATCTCTATACCCGAGCTCTTTACTTATGCACTTTACATTGTGATAGCCTTCGTGCTTGAAGTAATATATATCTTGCTATCACTTTGTTGCTTGTATTTCTTAGCATAAGTTGTTGGTGCACATAGGTGAACCTTAGTTGTTCTAGGTTGTGCTTAACAAAGTAAACACTAGTTTTATTCCGCCTTTGTTGAGCCACTCTAGGAAAAGTTTTAATCGCCTATTCACCCCCCCTCTAGGCGACATCCGTATCCTTTCAATTGGTATCAGAGAACGGGCTCTCATTTTAGGCTTCACCGCCTTATGAGTAAAGATGTCGTCTAGGGGATTAGTGCACAAGGACACGCTCACATTCGATGGCACAAATTATGATGTTTGGAAAATTCGCGTGCTTAATTTATTTCGGGAAATTCACCGAATTATCGAGGGATATCTATATGTGGGTCTCTCTTCTCCTATGGATACCCAAAATTAATCTTTAGAGGAGAAGTTGAACTCTCATATAGATGCTCTAGCTACTAAAATTCTTTTGCATGTTGTGAGCAATGTAGTTCTTTCTTCTATCATGCCTTATTCAAGCGCTCGTGAGATATGGACCAAGCTTCAAGATAAATATAGCAAGTCCAACATTTTTGAGGATGATTGTGTTGCTTCCACTTCCGGTCGAGATAAGTTCTTGTCACATCCCAAGATTTTCCAAATCTTGTAATGTGAAGAACAAATAAACAAAATAAATAATTGATGAAATTTATTGTGAAAAGAAACTTTTGTTTTTAAATGGAAACTTAAAATCCCATCTTGAAAAAACTTTGGCTAATGTTTGAATCTAACTAAATTCAAATCAAGTGGAATGCATTCCTCTTAAAATGTATCTTGAAATCTAAACACTTGGAGAATAAACCAAAACCCTAATGGAAGAAAATCATTTCCAAGTTATATCCAAGCCTATGGATTTGATCCATATAAAAAATTGGTCATACAAACATTTCAAAATGATCAAGAATGACAAATGGAAATATTATAAAACCATATAAATTGATTTCATTCAATTTGAAGCCATTAATAAAATCTTATGAATTAAATAAGATAAGGGAATTGAATATCCAAAGCCAATAAAGCACTTATCAAGAAATCCATACCAAATGGTGAGCAAATAATCTTAAAGAGATTTAGAAGAATAAACAAATATTAAACAAGATTTTATCAATTGGAATCACCGAGTTTGGATCTATAAATAAAAAAAATATGAATTTATAAGATAAAGAAAGAAATATTAAATGAGGAATATTTAAAGACTAAATTAAATCTTGGCTTAATCCATAAGCAAATGGAATAGATATAATCCAAATCCAAATAAAATAAAAGGATAAAGAATTTTCCAAATAAAATACAGTGGCATTAACCAAATTCTATTTCTATTTTGAATAAAGATAAAATCCCTATTAGAAATGATTAAATAAATCATGGGAAAATAATATTTGGAATTTACCCAAGTGGAATAAATGTTATTTAATTAACTTGAATAAGATCAAAGAAAACTTCCAAATAAAATTTATGGAATTAAAATTATATTTAATTTCATGAGAATAAAGGACAAGTACCCAAATTAAAAATGATTAATAAATCATTTTCCAAATAGGTCAAGGTGAATTATTTGACACCATATTTAATAAATAAACCTACTGAAAAGGTTTTGTGAGAATTGAAATTAAATAAGGGTTTAAAATATATTTGTTATTAATTGAATTTAAATGCATGAGCCTATTTTTAAATAATTAAAAGACCCTAAAAGAATAAAAGAAATATTCTAATTTTGACTCTAAAATGAACTATTAATTAGTATTTGAATCTACACAAATTTTGGTTGAGGTTTGAAATCAAATTGATGTTTGAAATAAATAATCAAAATCAAAACAGATTAATAGAACTAGAAAAAGGAAAAAGAATCTGTACAAAAAAAATAAACAAAAGCAGCCCAGCTCGGCAAAGCCCAGTCCAGGCCCAGCAGCCCACCTCTCCCTCTCTCCCCCGAAACGTTTTCTCACCGCAGATGGAACCCGTGAACCCACTGACTGCCTGGACCCACTCACCCCTCTCTGTCTCACTGTCAACAAGACCCCACTCAGCCGCGTCATCGTCTTCCTCACCCTGCTGACCCCGCCCCTCACCTCGCCGGCCGTTGCAGTCGATTAAGGCTCGAGTTAATTCGCGTTAACGCCACAGTAAAACCACCCCGCGACCATGTCATCTTAAGCGCCTCGACGCCCTCTCTCTTTCCCCTCCGTCGCCACGCCCTCCTCGCCACCAGGCTGCACAAATTTCTCACCCGAACCCCACTGCCTCCGACGCTCTCCGACAGCAATTCCGGCCAGTCCCCATCGCCCCTCGCCCCCTCGACCACACGATCTTGACCCACAGACTCTGGCGCATCTCCCAGTACTCCTAGATCAACCGCGCTCGGTCCAGAACGTCGGCAGCGTCTTCACCAGTGCGCCACCGACGACCCCCGCAACTTCGGTGAGCCCTAGAACTCGACTCCGTGCGTGCCTCGACCAGTGGATCATGCCGTTTTGTTCGCCTGTGTCTTATGCATCTCCAGGTGCTCGCCAATCAACCGCGCGCAATCTACAACCTCGTCTCCGACCGCGACAGTATGAGCCCGTCGCCAGGCATCTCTCCGGCGAGCAATCACCGTCACCCCCATGTGCCCCTGACCGTATGGCGACTACGTCGAGAATCAGCGCAACCCTGCGAACCTGGTGAGATTCTCCCCACCCTCTCTCGCTTCCTGCATCGCCAGCAACGCCATCGCCAGGCCGCTCCGCCGCCAGTCGCCGCCGCCAGCACCGCTAGTAAATGGTCAGTGGTTGTGCGCCGTAGGATTTAGATCCAAAGCACGCGATAGAAACTTAAACGAAGAGGTATCCTGCGAACTGAACCGTGCGATGTAACTATATCTAACGGCCCGTATCTACTGATCCGCGTGAAACGGTACGCGCCAGTAGGAAAGCGCCGCGTGTCCAGGGATTGTTTTAAAACAGAAATTTTGTTCTATTTGATGTTCCAATTTAAAAAATTCATAACTTTCAAACCACATGCCCAAATTTTGCAAATTTTATATCAATGGAATCAGAAAGACAAGTACTTTCTAACCATGCCCTTTTTTTTAGTAAATTGCTTCTGTTAAATTGGTTGTATTTGCTGAAACTTGTGTAGGCATATTTAGAATATAAAATTTGTTCTAAAATGATTTTTGAGATAAAACCTTTGGCAAATGGTTTGTTTTGAACCTACTGACCATAGAAATAAATTTGTGGTTTCAAAAATATATTTGGAGAAGCAAAAGAATAAATCTTTGATTTAGAACATTTCTAGTCAAATAAAAAAATAGTGTTTATGTGTTAAAAATGCTTTTGGCAGAAAACCTTTGGGAAATGTTTTGATTTAAACTCTCTGACCCTAAACACAAAGTTTTATGATTTGAAAACATATTTGGTGAACCCTATAAAGATTGTTGCTTTGCTAAAGGCATTTTCAACCACATAAAATAATGCTTTGATTTAAAAAGAGTTTATAGATTAAACCTTTTGCAAATAGTCTTTCCACTTTTATAAAATGACCAATAAGTGTTTTAGAATGTTTATAACCCATTAGAAATCACTTCTACAAATAAGACAATCTTTGGAATGCTTGCATGCATTGTTTTGATTCTATTATTTTATGTGATGTTTTGCTTGAATGGTAGATTGAATTTTTGCTTGCTTGATTGAATTGTAGAGGAATTTAAAGAGTGTGAATATTGCAAGATCAAGGAGTGAACTTATACTCTCTACCAAAAAGGCAAGTGATGCTTCATACTTTGTCCCATTATTTTCACTATGCATTAGTGATATTTCTAAGTAGGACTTGCATGGAATTTTGCTAAGTATAAACTATGCCATGGGAAATCCTAGTAGATGAAACCTTAGTAGAAATTTCCTAAGTTAATATTCCTACTACTACCATGCTTAGCTTAGCTAGTAGAAAACAAGGGTGGAATATATTCATACTATGGAATATTTCTAAGTCAAGGACTTGAGTTTTGTTTAATAAAACAACTAAGTGAATGAATCACCTGGGTGGAATGGAAGGAATGGTTTGTGTTGAGTGGTTACACAAGGCCCATTTATATGGTTTACCTTGTGTATCTCACTTGTGGATGGCCACCCAGGAACAAAGAGATTTGAGATGTCAAATGTTGAGAAGCTTCAAGTGCAGCCACTTGGCATTATGGGCTCTGCCTGGATCATATAGGTTGCAATAACTTAGCCAAATGGACAGTTGGTGGTAGGGGTTTGATAGGTTGGAGCGCGTCCATTCTGGTCTAAGGGAAGTCTTCTGAAAGATCTTGTCTTGGTGAAACCAAGTCTTGTGGGGAAGAATCTAAGTACTTAGACATGTCCCTGGTAAAGGACAATTTGAGCATCAAGACATGGAAGATATCAAGAATCTCCTCATCCAAATTTCTAAGTTAAAAACTTGTGGTTGAACAAGGGTTAGGATCACCAATTTCTATTGGGAGATGTCTTGGGTGATTTTGACAAACAAAAAAACTTAGTGTTTTCAAATGATAAAGAAAATCTATTTTGAGCAAAGCAAGCCTAATCTCCACTTAGCCAAATGCATATAGATGATAGCCTCCACTATACTACCGTAGTATCACTTGCCAATACAATTCAAATGTATTGACCCTTGTGGCTGTAACTTGTTATGTTGCAGGTTTGTTAGATATTAGTGAAGTGTGTTGAAATAGGATTACAAGTCTACAACCAACATGTTTGCTTGTGGCACTTTTAATATGAAGGACCCCATTCTATTGATATATTCTGCTGCATTGTAATGAGATAGCCAAATGAGCTATGTAAGATGTAATGAATTATTTTATTCCTGGTTATAAAGTTGTATTATGACCTTTGTTTCTTGATATTACATCTTAACTGTGGATGCTAGCTATTGATCCAGGGACTAGCATTGTAAACACAGGGATCTCTACCTTATTAAAGGTTGGGAACCTTACAGTTCTCATCCTCTACCACTTCACCAACATGTGACTTTTCACAAGGTAATGATATGGTGAGTGGTGATAGAAATTTCAATTTGGATAGTGTGCTTACTATTTGTAATCCTTCATCTCTATCTAGTTGCAATGATCTATCTTTGGACCCTAACACTTCTAGCACTACAAACTTCTTACATGCTTGTGTTAATAATCCTTGCATATCATGTAGAAATGACTTGAATAAATCTCATGATGATATGCTCATGTTGTCTTGTTGCCATGATAAAAATGCTTCTATTTCCTCTAGTGCTTGTGTTTCTAACCATGTAGAGGAAAATGAAGATTCTATGGGCCAAGACAAGGTCTTGAAGAGAGCTACAAGTGCAATCTCATCATCACCTTCCTCCGGTTCTCACATGTTCCTTATGGCTAAGGGAACAAAGGTAACCTCTTTGAATCCCATTGTATCTCATGATGATGATGATGATGAGGTTGAGAATGATAATGATGATTATAGAGGTAAGTATGATATTACCTCTATTAAGAAAATGGGAGAGGTTGTCTATAGCGCTCTCTTCAAAAATAAAATTGCTTCCTCCAACTTTCTTGAAATCTTGAATTGTGCCATAGAAGGCAATGATCTTATTGAGGAGCAAGAAAACTTAATTGATGAAAAGTTTGCACTTGAGAGTGAGTATGCTAATGAAGTTGCACAACTAAAGGACTCCCTTGAAGAAGAAGAACAAACCACCAAAGAATCTCTTGAGGAGACTTTTACTCTAGAATTATCTAGAGTAAAGGAATACCATGATAGATAACTTGCGGTGGCTAACTCATTCAAGATTAAAAATGATGAACTTGAAGTTGCTTATGCTAAACATGTTGAGGATTTTAAGCACCTTGAAAATGGCTCTCGGGTCGTTAAGAGGGAGCTCATCAAACTCACCGAGTCACATGAGCAACTTAAAGCTTCATATTTAAAAGAGCTTGACAAGTTGCCCTCGCCTCTTGCTAATAATAATGATGCTTGTGCTACTAACTCTATTTCTTTTGAAGCATATATTTTGAAGGAGAATGTTGAGCTAAAGGCTCAACTTGCTTTGCTAACTAGCAACTATGGGAAATTAGAAGAAAGTCATGTTAAGCTCTCGAGCTCGCATGAGGATCTTCTAGTCTCCCATGGTAGGCTAAAGTTAGCTCATGAGGCCATCGTGTCAAAGGTAACATCTAGTGGGCCTCATGTGGACATTAGAACTATATCTACTCCAAATGTTATATTGCCATGTGCTAGTCCTTGTAATTCATCCCCTCATAACCATGTTATATCTCGTGATGAATTACATTCCTTTCCTTGTTGCTATAATAATGTAGCATCTACTTCCTCTAGTACTTTTGTTCAAACTAACCATGTAGAGGAAATCAAAGAGCTCAAGGCTCAAGTTACTTCTTTGAAGAATGACTTGAAAAAGGGTCATCAAGGGAAGGTCGCACTCAACAAAATCTTGAGTGTGCAAAAATCCCCCCAATGACAAGAGTGGGCTTGGATTCAACTCCAATGTCAAGAACAAGTCCACTATTAAGTTGAAGCACAAGGACAACAAGAAGAATGGCCAAGATCAAGTCAAGAATCCGGCCAACATTGTTTGCTTCAAGTGCAAGGAAGAAGGGCACCATGTTAGATCTTGCCCATTGAAGAAAAAGCCTCTTAGTGTGAAGCAACAAGGGAAGCGGCCTCAAGCTCCACCTCAAGTCATTAATGGGCCTCTTCCTAAGAGGACTACTCGAGCTCTTCCTCGAGTGGTGGCTTCACCTAAGAAGAAAGATGGCAAGAGTATAACTTGCTACATATGCCGTGAAAATGGGCACATTTCTTCCTCATGCACTATTGGTATCTCCTCTTCCCATCCTATCTTGATTGATGATGCTTATTCACTTCGTAAGGATGAGGTTGGCAATGTGTTTGCAAAATTTGTTGGTGCCCAATGTGGTGTCAAGAAAAGAACCATTTGGGTTGCCAAGCCTATTATGACTAACTTCTTAGGACCCAACTTGGTTGGGGACCAACAAGCCAAAACCTGATCAATAGGTGTGTTTGGAAGGACATTGGAGTCTTGGCTACAATCCTAGAAAATGTGAAAATTCGAGGTTGTGTCACTTAAAATTGATATTGATAATTATCTAGCTCCTAAGTGACACACGTTCTCATACAAGTTCCAATTTGCTTGAATGCCCTTATTGCTCATATTTTGGATCTTGTTTGTGAGAGTGCTTCTTGGTATGTGTTTCCTCATATTTAGATATATATATCCGCATGGAAACCATTTGCTTCAAGTTACTCTAATCACTAGTGATTGTGTGACAATTGGAAGCTACCAAGAATCTTGTTCGGAGCATCAAACTTAATTCTTATACTTTGTTATATGCTTATTTGTGTGAATATGATCTTGGATATCTGAATGAACTGCCTAGGGAAGATTATTCTCAATACTTCTTGTCATTGGACAATTAGTACTAAATTTATGGTAGAATTTATTGATCATATTCACTTTGGACCTTGCTTAAATCTTGTCCTATCTTTGGCCAAGTAAATGTATTGTGTGCTCCCATGTTTTCCTTGCTACTTTTGGATCCTTTCATTTTTATTGGTATCCTTTTGTGTTTTATTTATTATAGGTACTAGTGATGATCCCATTTGTGTGCATTTTGCATTCAAAAGTAAAATCATATATAATGCACTATCTATGGGGGAGCTCCCTATATTATTTAGAACACTCACATTTATGCTTCTTTGTTTGATCCATATCGGGTTTTATGTGCTTGGAACCTCAATCTTTTAGTTTTGGTATTTGTGCCATCATGAGAATTTTGGGGAGTTTGGTTTCTTGTTGGAACCTTGCTCTTTTTGGGAGTTGGTTTTGTCTCACTTGTTTCATGATTTGACCATTTTAGAATGAGATAAATACTTGAGCATTTTTATTTCTATCTATCTTTTGCTCCTTTGGTTTTAGCCTAGTTCATTTGTTGAATTTGTGATCTTTCATGTGTTGAATTGGTTCTTGGATATAATTTGGACATCGTTTGTCGAGTCACACCCTTGTGTGTGCAATCTCGATTTACTTGGTGTTTTTGTTCAAATTGTATCTTCTTTTTGGTTCTTGAAAGCTTTATGCATGCATATTTACTATATGTTTATATTATGTCATGCTTGATTTCTTTGATCCAATATATAGGGGAAACTCCACCAAATCCCATCGGCTAAGTTGTGCATGAAATTCAATTTCATATCAATATGCACATATTTATGTAGAGTCTCTCCTATGTATTGTAGTTTCACTAACTACATTGAACCCAATTAGTTTGGGGACCATTTTGTACTTAAATGTGTTTTAGGTACATTGGAGATATATTGGACGCTTGTCTCTCAATTTTGAAGAAGTGATGCTTAGAAGAAAATTTGAGGCAAGCTATAGGATGATCAACGAATTCATATCCTCTACATCCTACCAATTATATCTCGGTAACAAGTATCTCTTTCTCATGCTCACATATCTTGATTCCAACCGTTTGTCGGTTGCCTTCTAGCATGAATTAATGTATTTGTAATTGTTTTAGTTCTAGCCATGGTTTTAAGAGGACTCACTATTGTAAATGTGTATAAATTGAGATGAGTGCATATAATTGGGACTATACAAAATCATGCATATGAGCCATCAATCCCAAATATGTCAATTTAGCAATTTTATTGCCTATCTTTTCCTCAACTTCTCTCATGTGCAATATTGATATTTTGCTAGTTTTAGTGATACTTGTTCCCTTTCTCCATATATTCCAACTTTCTCCTTTTTCCCTTGGTGATAGTTGTAATATATGTAGTGTGTTGGTGTTTGAAGTTCATTAATGTACAATAAGATAGATTTGAGCCTTTGGCCATGCTTTGAAGCAAAAATCTTATTGGTATATATTATGACTTCATTTTTGCTTTTCATATGCCTTCTTGTATATCTTCTTTATGTGTGCATATTTCTTTGTTGGCATATGTCTCCGTGATGTTTTCCACTTATAGACATATACACATATGAGAAGATAATTTTAGTTGATTTTTAATCCTTGTAGACCACCTTTCTATTCCTTTTGATTCTTCAGTGGCTTCCAAATTTAATTTCCTATGAGTGTTAGTTCCTCTTGTTTGCATATTTGGGCACTCATATTTGTTCTCTCATGCCTTGCATTGTTAAATAAACTTGGATGAGTGAGGATTCCATGATTATGCACCTTGTTCCCAAATACAATTATCATAATTGGTGCATTATCTTTGGGGAGCTCATCTAATTCATTTAATAATGCTCATTTGTCTTATTTATCATTTATTGTGCCTTAAATGTTTATGGAGAAGTGAGGATTCCATATTTGTGCATTTTTGTATTGAAATACAACGATTCTAAAGTGTTCACAAATCTTGGGGATCTTCTCTATTTTATTTAAGCATTTATTTGATCTTTTGTTTGATGTGTTTTAAATGTTTATGGAGGAGTGAGGATTCCATATTTGTGCATTTTTTGTATTGAAATATACCGATTTTAAAGTATGCACAAATCTTGGGGAGCTTCTCTATTTTCTATTTCAAACACTCTTTTGCTCATATCATAACATCTTGTTGTTTCCATTTGGACTCATTTGTTGTTTTTAATTGGTTGTCGGACCTTGTAATTGCTTGCATCATTTGGCTTTATTTTGGAAATCTTCGGGTCCTCGATATAGTCCTACTCCCTCCCAAGTATTCATCATTGGATATGTGCGAAGGGACACCTTTGGAGGAATTATTACTATATTTGCCTTCTAGAACTTGTCACCCATTTCGGCAATCGATGCCAATGGGGGAGAAGTTTTAGAGGGTTTAAGGGAAGTTGGTTGATGCATTGAGTTTGTTCTTAAGCATTTGCCTTTCATGCTCTTGCATCTTTATTGTTTCTTATGTGTTATATATATAGGAAACTCCACCAATGATAATGATTGGCAATATATGCAATGAAATTCAAGTTCATCACACATGCATAGATTGTGGGGGAGTTTGATCTATATATGGTGGTGGTACCAATATCACATACGTTTGTAGTATTTGATATTGGTATTACCATCTTATTCATTAAAATTCCTAATATAAACCCTCTTAAAGGGATTGTCATCAATTACCAAAATGGGGGAGATTGAAAGAACATGTGGGCCCCCATGTGTGGTTTTGGTAATTAATGAAAATATTTATGGACTAATGTGTGTATTAAGTTATACTTGTAGGAATTGTCCATTGGAATCGCTTGGAGCTTGTGTCGGCATCAAGGTCGATGAAATGAGAAGAAGATATGTTGTGCAAGCTCAAAATGCGCAATCTTTAGAAGATCTCATGTTTGATGCTTGCCATCCTCGGTGATCATGGATCGATGATGAGGAATCAAGAAAGGTGTTCCATCTTGAGAAGGTAAAGATCGTCTACATCGAGCTCAAGTGGAATGCTCAAGGCAAAGGTATAATCTTGATAGGTTTTCCCTTTTGCCGGTCTTATATTGTTAGTGGAAGACCGGGTTTAGGATAGATAACCGTTCTATCAAGAGGGGATCTCAAATAAGTAACTCGATCACATCGCTCGGAGAGAGCTCAAACCTTTGCATACTTGCATCATCGTATTTGGTTGTTATTTGGTCCTATCCATGTGAGGATATAGAGCTTGTGGTAATCTCCATAACAAGCTCTTGTTCATCAAAATCGGATCCCTCTTTTATATCTTATTGCGATTTTGATCTATGCGGTTTTCGGTTTCTCACCAAGTAAGGTATCTCACATTATTATACTTGATACATTCTCACTTGGTGATAACCAATATTTTCACCTTTTATAGGGAAGCTCATGTCGTCCTCTTTCCAACGCAATTGGAATCGGGTCGATCGGAGTTACCAATCAAAAGTTATAGTCATTTGAATATCTGCTGGTATCCTAGGTACTAAAATGTGGTAGTACCTAGCAAGGCAGAAGGTTTTGGAAAGTTTCCAAAATCCACTGCCGGGCTAGGTACCAAAAAGCGGTAGTACCGCATTTTAGTACCTAACGCGGTAGAAGGTTTTTTAATTCGTCGTTTGGATCTATCCTCCCTTACTGGACTATGATGTTTCTTCGCATGATCTTGTAGAGGTTGTTGTCCTCTTCGAAACGAGCCCAAGATCATCGAAATCGGAGTCCGGATGCAAAAGTTATGGTTGTTTTCGTTCTGTGATGACCGGTAGTACCGGACCAGGATCCGGTAGTACCGGGGTCCGGTAGTACCGCATTTTGGTACCGGGGAGCGCAGAGAAAAAATGCGTTTGGAGCCCCAGGAACCCCAGGAAATGTCCGGTAGTGCCGGGAAAGTCCGGTAGTACCGGGAAAAAGTCCGGTAGTACCGGGAATCGCGTTTTTGGGCTGCAACGGTTGGATTTTGGAGGGACCTATATAAGGGGCCTTCTTCCCCAATGGTTCCTCAACCATTCTTGCAAGTTTTCCCCTCCATTGTTGACCTTATTGAGCTTGCTTTCTCTCAATCCCTCCGATGATTCTTGCATATTCTTGAGGGATTTGAAAGAGGAGATCTAGATCTACAATCCCACCGATCAATCTCTCCTCTAAGTGAGGGGAACATATTGGGATCTAGATCTTGGAGTCTTTTGTGGATTTCCTCCATTGTTCTTCCTCTCTTATTCCCCCATAAGATTTTGTAGCTTTGGTGGAATTTGGGAGAGAAGGATTTGAACACCTTTGTGGTGTTCTTGCCATTTGCATTTGGTGCATCGGTTTGAGTTCTCCTCGGAGGATTTGGTTTGAGTTGCTCATTGGAGCTTGTCCCTCTTGGGTTCTTGGAACCCTAGACAGTTTTGATACCACCCCCTCTCCAAACGATACGTACTCCACGTTCGGAGGAACTCGGTAAAATATCTGTGTCCCTGCGTGCCTCGGTTATCTCTATACCCAAGCTCTTTACTTATGCACTTTACATTGTGATAGCCTTCGTGCTTGAAGTAATATATATCTTGCTATCACTTTGTTGCTTGTATTGCTTAGCATAAGTTGTTGGTGCACATAGGTGAACCTTAGTTGTTCTAGGTTGTGCTTAACAAAGTAAACACTAGTTTTATTCCGCCTTTGTTGAGGCACTCTAGGAAAAGTTTTAATCGCCTATTCACCCCCCCTCTAGGCGACATCCGTATCCTTTCAACCGCCATGGAGAATGTAGGTCTTACCCTCGTTGATGTGGAGATTGATGCGGAGGAGTAGTGTAGACTACTCATTTATCTTTCATCTATCGTACTTTGATTATTGAGTCGCAATGACCATCCCACATGTGGATGGCTTGCTATGGTGTTGCATTTTTCCCAAAACTCGTTGTTTATGTCGTTCAAACTCTATGTTATTTTGATGGTTGGTTATTGTGATTGTCTATGTGATGTATTGTGCATGTTAAGCATCTATGGTTATCTCATTCTTATCCTTATTAAAACCACAGATGCCTCCTCGATGTGCCAACCCCAACCAAAACAACAACAACAACAACAACAACAACAACAACAACAACAACAACAACAACAACAACAACAACAACAACGTCACTCCCGAGATGCAACAGTTGATGACAACACAAGCTCAACTGATACAGATGATGACAACCTTCATGCAGAACCAGAACCACAACAACAACAACAACAACAACAACCACAACAACAACAACAACAACAACAACAACAACGACAACAACAACAACAACAACAACAACAACAACAACAACAACAACAACAACAGAAGAAGAAGAAGCGGAAGCAAGAAAGCAGCAACAACAACAACAACAACAACAACAACAACAACAACAACAACAACAACAACAACAACAACCAGAATAATCCGCCAGGAATTGACATGCTCACCAGATTTCTAAGACTGAGGCCTGCAAAGTTCTCGGGAACCACTGATCCAATGGTGGCCAATAACTGGTTACGTTCAGTGAACAAAGACTTGGTATTTGTATCGCAGAAGCGAAGGGAAGGTCGTTTGCAAAGACATCTGCCGGAAGGGCCAAGCAGAACTGGTGGGACAACTTTCAGATCACCACTCCCATTGAGGATGTGACATGGGCTATCTTTGAGGATGGATTCCGTACAGCTCACATCTCATCCGGAGTGATGAATTTGAAGAAGAAGGAGTTTCACAATCTGAAGCAGCGTCACCGCAGTGTGGCTGAGTACATTGAGGAATTCCACAATCTGGCGTGTTATGCACAGGATGAAGTTGATATAGATGCTAAGAGGAAGGAGAAATTCCTCGAATGACTGAATGATGAGTTGAACCTCCAACTGTCTGTTGCCTATGTCCCAACCTACCAATCACTTTGTGACAAGGCTACCATCTTGGAGAACAAGATGAAACAGGTTGAGACCAGGAAGAGGAAGCATAGCTTTGATAAGCACAGCTCGGGATCGTCTCACAAGCGTTCCCATCATGATGATAGTGGGAGTTCAGGATCCCACAAACATGGAAAGTACAACAACCACCACGGCCACAATCGTCATCATGACAACAAGCATCACCGCAGTCATGATAATGACAAGTATAAGAACCACAAGAATGGACACAAGAGCCACCATAGTGGAGGTGGAAGTGGTAATGGGATTCAGCCTGTTAAGAAAGATCTCAGTCAGGTTGAATGCTTCAAGTGTAAGAATATGGGGCACTATGCTAATGAGTGCCTAGAGAACAAAGTTGAAGGTGCCAACAAGCCCAATCCCTTCCAAAAGGGACAAGTGAACCACATCAATGTGGAAGAAATACATGAGGAATCTGATGCGGTGGCTGGTAAGTTCAAACTCAATACTATTCCAGCACTTGTTCTTTTTTATACTGGGCATCACATTCATTCATATCAAGAGCATCTGTTGATATAAATGGATTTCCAACTGAAAATATTGGGTGTCCTATAAAAGTAAGTTCTCCTGGTGGGGATATGATAGTAAGCCTTGGATGTCGTGATCTAGTAATAGAATTTGGAAAGCATAAGTTTCCAGTTAGTTTGATAATCCTAGATTCCCAAAGATTGGATGTTATTTTGGGGATGGATTGGATGACTAAGTATGAAGGAGTACTAGATTGTGTCAATCGTATTGTCACACTCACAACCCCGGATAAGAAACGGATTAGATTCAAGTCTAACTTTGAATCAAAAGGGAGTAAGCTAAATTCTCTTAAGGGGTTAGCATAGACAATGTACTAATTGTGAGAGAATATCCAGATGTGTTCGGAGGAATTGCCGGGAATGCCACCAGATAGAGATGTCGAGTTTCTGATTGACTTGCTGCCAGGATCTGGACCAATAGCAAAGAGACCTTACAAGATGTCAGTTGATGAGTTGAAGGAACTCAAGAAACAACTTGGAGAACAGTTGCAGAAAGGATTTATTCAACAAAGTTCTTCATCTTGGGGAGCACCAGTTTTGTTTGTTGAAAAGAAAGATAGAAGTCAAAGGTCATGCATATATTATCGTTCACTCAATGAGGTGACTATCAAGAACAAGTATCCTTTGCCCAGAATCAATGACTTGTTTGATAAGTTAGAAGGAGCCAGTGTGTTCTCAAAGATTGATATCCGATCAGGCTATTTTCAGCTAAATATAAGGGAACAAGACATACCTAAGACTGCTTTCACTACTAGGTATGGATTGTATGAGTACACCGTGATGCCATTTGGTTTGACCAATGCACCAGCCTACTTCATGAATATGATGAACAAGGTGTTCATGGAATTTCTTGACAAGTTTGTTGTTGTTTTCATCAATGACATTTTGATCTACTCCAAGAGCAATGAAGAGCATGAAGAACATTTGCAGTTGAAACTAGAGAAGCTTGGAGAGCATAAGCTATATGCCAAATTCAGCAAGTGTGAATTCTGGTTGAATGAAGTCAGATTTCTTGGACATATTGTGTAAGGAGATGGTGTAGCAGTTGATCCCGCAAAAGTGTCGGTTTTAACTTAATGGGAATCTCCTAAGTCAGTGAAATAAGTTCGTAGTTTCCTTGGCTTGGCAGGATACTATAGAAGATTCATTGAGAATTTCTCAAAGGTAGCTAAGCCAATGACGGATTTACTTAAGAAAGATAAGAAATTTGATTGGACTGAAGCATGTGAACTCAGTTTCCAAGAGTTGAAGAAGAGACTAGTGACAACACCAGTCTTATGTCTGCCAGATTTGGAGAAGGATTTCCAAGTGTATTGTGATGCATCTCACCAAGGATTGGGTGCAGTTTTGATGCAAGAAGGGAAAGTTGTGGCATATGCCTCGAGACAACTCAAAACTCATGAAGTGAATTATCCTACTCATGATTTAGAGTTATCCTATGTTGTCCATGCACTCAAAACATGGAGACATTATCTTTTGGGAAAGCGATGTGAAGTGTTCACACATCACAAAAGTTTGAAGTGTATCTTCACTCAGAAAGAAATAAACATGAGACAAATAAGATGGCTAGAACTCATCAAGGACTATGACTTAAGTTTGCAATACCACCCCGGTAAAGCAAATGTTGTAGCGGATGCATTAAGCCGTAAGGTTTATGTGAATGGCCTTACTAAGGGAGAATTGCCTGATGATCTGTGTGCCCAATTCAAAGATCTCAGATTAGAGATAGTGCCTGAAGGACATCTCATGTCATTTGTAACTACCTCGGTGAATTACGCTCCTAGATACAAGCCTGGATGAGCGGTAGTGGTTGAAATAGTACGGTGGGGCCCCAAAAGCCACTCACGGGTAGACCTTTCGGCCGTCCCAACCACTTCCAACTCAACGGGACTGCACGGCGGCGTGTCGGCAGGCGAAGGGATCAACTACATACACAAGTGGGTATGTATGCAAGCCACCATACAAGAGTACATCAGAGCCACACCATCTAGAAAGAAAGGAAATATAGCAACGCCATACGGCAAGATTCAAATGACCTAGATAGATCTAATATTTTAGGATACTTCCTCATACAGCACACATCAGAGTATCATGCGGAAGCGGCAAACAAAGTCCGAGTACGGATAAGAAGCAAATCGGCATAAGATGCCATAGAAGCACATCCCGCCCACAGATCTCACGGATCCCTGTTCCCGGAATATCTACACCGAACGATCGTTGCCCACATCATCAGCCTCTTCCACCCAGTATCCGTCCTGCGAGGGTACCTGTTCATCTGAACCAATAATTTATCGTGTGATACCCTAAGGGTACTCAGCAAGTCTTAATGCCTCTAAAGGGGACACAACCTGGGGTGACGCAATTGCAGCAAAAGATAAACCCTAGCAGTTCTACAGATAAACGCTAACCATCCGCCTAACCAAAGATAGACGGATATCCGTGAATCAAGGACAACAATTATAACAGTAATTTCATCAGATCCATCCTCCTCCTCGCTTACCAACGAGGAAGCGGACGAACAACCCCCCATCCGTTGGCAATTTTAATAACCATTCCATGAGTGTTGCACTATTTACTAGTCAAATTACTTAGTCAGATTAAAGCGGTACTTTAGTTATGCTTGTCTATGATCGAGAAACTGTGCTCCAAGTCGTCCATAACCGTGGACACGGCTTTCAGAAAGTTTTACCGGCGGGTGCACCAATAGCAACACACGCTCGATCAACCTCGGAAAAACCAAATCAAAACCCAACGAGGCCTTCACGACAAAGCAATCACAAGATTCAGAAATATTTCAGGGGGCCACCCCATTGAGTAGACCAAGAAGCAAGCCGGTGACTCGAGACGGACTCAAGGTTTGCGACAATGGTCAGTAACGACTGGGAACCCGAAAGTGTGGCTGGGCTTGTCGATACCGCGAAAACATTCCGCTTACCTAAACAGTACAGTGTGCTCCTCGCACAAACGTAAATAAACAGTAGCATGGCATAAGTACAGGATAGTAAATAAAACCTCAAACTAGTTTGTGGCCCCAAGAAATAAGACGGAATCAAGCTCTGCTCGGGGGTCCCATATACCTCCGGATGTGGATAGCGATAAATCAAGGAACAGGAATCAAGTACTCGGGGTCTTACGGGACACAAGTGAGCAGGAAAAACCAAATAGCAGATGTTGCTCACCGATGCCACTTTCATTAGTTATCCCATTACTACTCAGGTTAAGTTGTTTAGGTACCTCGTTATCCATCAGACTCTCACATACCCTACACATGCTTTCTCGACTGCATGGCTCAAACAACTCCTGTAGTAATGGCTCATGGGATGGAGGAACAAGCTCGTGGGGTTTAAAGTAAAGGCTATGCAATACTTGGGATTCAATTTAATGCAATTCGACTCAATGATGCAAGAATAAGATAGAGGCAATAGGTATTGTATGTATGCAAGCATGTGGAAGTGCTTGCCTGGCAACTCAGTTGAAGCGAGAGACGGATCTGGGTAGTGCTCCTGGTTCTCTTGATATATCCCCTGCTCAGCGTCTATTCGAGAGAAGAACCAAACAAGCAAGGGCCAACATAAATATAGTGCACAAGCATAGGAATAAAATGCGACAAGCAAACAATCATGCCATGATGAATGATGCACAAGTTGCATGGCAATAAAGTAGCATGGCATGGGTGAGGTGTGGAAGACAAGAAATAACATTTTAATGGGGTTCTGGATCACATTTGTTGTCATATTAGTTGCTGTACACTATATTTTTGTATGATGCATGCTGCAATTGAAGTCATGGATATCATAAACTGAAAGGTCTCGTCGAGCTGATCATTTTAGACATATCATTTGTTGAATTTGGAATTATAAATCAAATGTTATTAATTATTTAAGTTCTAGTGGCATTTGTTGTAATTTGATTCAACTTGGAATTTCAAATGTGCAACAGGCAATTTGAATGGCATATTTGAAATCCTCACATTTTTCTGGTTCATAAACATATAACATATGCATTATTTGAGTTTGTATTTCAAAAGTTATATTAAAACAGGATTTGAGTTTGAATTTAATTAATTTGATTAGATTTGAAATAAACAGACAAAGCAGAAACTTTTTACACCCATCTACAGCTAGCTCCAGCCGCAGACAGATGGGCCAGGGCGACAGAGGGCCCACGCGCGCAGCCAAAACTTCTGCCACCGCGGCTCTGGCTAGCCCAGACAGACAGTGGGGCCGGTGGGCAGGCCCCTGCACGCCAGTGGGCCACGGCGCAGCCATGAGGAGGACCGCGGTTGCTAGATCGAAACATCGGGCACCTTTTTACAAAACTGCACAGAGACAGACGTGTGGGGCCGAGGGAGTGCGGGTTGTGAACTAAAAGGTTGGGGGTTATTACAGCTCGCGCCTGTTGTTCTTCCTCTGGCAGATGAGCATGCACGACAGACGCTGCTGCACGGTGGAGGCTCGAACGCGGGACCGCTGGCTCGCGCAGAGGGCCGGAGCCACTGCGGTAGGCTTGGTTAGGTGACAGGAGGGCGTGGCCTAGTAAGGGCCGACGCTGCACGGTTAGCGGCAGACGTCGGCAGCTCTGGCGTTGAGGCCGCTCGACGAAAGATCGTCGCGTCCCGTGAAGCGACTAAGGTCGGGAGGATGTCTGGAGGCTAGGAGCTCACCGCGGCTCGGTGGCGTGCTTGGTTCGGCAGGCGGTCGCGATCGGCGGGGGTGGCCGGTAGCTAGGGTTCTTGCGGTGTGGCATCGGTGCAGCCGGCTCGGGGCTTCTCCTCCGCGGCTCCGTGTACCGTGGCAACGCCGGGGACCTCTTGTCCTTCCTCGACGCCCACAACACCACGCCGGCCTCCTCGTACTGCGGGTTGACGCCGAAGCGGACGGTGGCGGGCGATGTTTAGCGGGGGGGGATGGAGAGAGAGGGGAAGGCGAGCCCTGGGGCAGATCTGGGGTGCAGGGGAGGTTGAGAGAGGGGGGTAGATAAGGCCAGAGGGGGAGAGGGTGCCGTGGGGAGGTGGCTAGGAAAAAGGTGGCTTCGGCCACCTTTTTGGGCTCCTCCTCGCGAGCACGTGATCGGCCTGGGCAGGTGGCGGGGGATGGTCCAGGCAGCTGCAGGTGGTCCAGGGGGAAGGAGAAGGGAGGTTCGGGGCAGGCAGGTCTGGAGGGGCCCCTAGGGCAGGGAGAGAAGAGAGGGAGAGGGGACGGCTCGGGTGGTAGGGTTGGACTAGGGTTTAGGGTTGGTAGCTAGGGCAGGGAGAGGTGGCCAGGGAGAGAGGGGGCAGGTGGCTAGAGTTTTGCTTAGAGGGGTGGCTCGGCTAGAGAGGAGAGAAAAGAGAAGGGGGTACTTAGGGTTTGTTTAGAAGAGGTGTGGTCTAGGTTTGGCTAGGATGGGGGTATGGGGGTGGCTTAGGGTTTAGTTTTATTGAGAGGGGGAAGGATAGATGCTAGGGGTTCTTTTGACAAGATCAACCAAGCATCAACCAAACCCCAACAAGGCCAAGATTAGAAAAAGGGAGGAAAAGGTGGAGATGGTAAGGGTGGTTATGTGATGAGGTTTTGGCATGATCAACAAGACCAAGCCTAAGGGGTAGAGAGAGAGGATCCATAATAAAATCAAATAAAAACAAATGTCAAGCCAAAGGGGGTGCTTGCATGGGCCATGCATAATTAATTAATACCATGTTTATCTTTGTGAAAACAAGATTATTTACATGGCATTTCTTATGCAATCCAAAGTGTGGAGTAAGGCCCAAGCTAAGGAATTTAGAAAGAAATCCAAGTGGAGTATAAGGACATGATCACATGGGATTATATTTGGGACTTGCTAGTGTGTATATGCCACTAGATATTTTTAAGCCCACCAAATATACCAACATGATGATAACCCCAAAAACAACACATATGGAAGCTAGAATTAGGGTCACACTCACAAGGCATGCAAAGGTGGCCATGTGGCTCTCATGTATCAATAATGTGAAAACAAAATGATGCCAAGATGAGAACATGTGGAAAAGAATTGGATCCATCCCAACCCACATGAGCTAGAAGTAAAACCCATAAATGCCAAGCTCATATTTAGTTGGATGGTGGAATTATAAGGTGGTGAAAAGAAAAGGTGGTGGAGTTAATAAGAGATATGCCCCCAAATCAACTTGGGCATTTAACAATATATCAAGAACCAAATACAATATCAAGAGGCAACTACAATTATTAATGCACATGAGATAAGAACCAAACAAGAAGGGGTTTTATATGATGCTCAAATGCAAGATGGCATGATGACATGAGCATGATATGATGATGCAACAATTATATATTGGAAGTGGCCCTTTTATTACTACAACAAGTAGCATTACAGGTGTTAGACAACTGGGATGCTACAACTCTCCCCCACTAAACAGGAATCTCGCCCCGAGATTCTAGGAAGAAGAGGAAGACACAAAGAGAGAAGGATGGTTGGCACGGAGTTCATCTTCACGCTCCCATGTGGCCTCATCAACAGAATGGTGTGACCACTGCACCTTGCAGAACTTGATGGACTTGTTGCGAGTCCTTCTTTCTGCGGTCTCAAGGATTTTGGTGGGGTGTTCTTGATAAGACAAGTCTTCTTGGAGATCGATTAGCTCATGATCCACGGTCCTGCCGGGATCTTTGAAGCACTTCTTGAGCTGAGAGATGTGGAAAACATCATGGACTTTGAGTTTTTCCGGGAGTTCCAGGGCATAAGCAACTTCTCCTCTTCTGCCACGAATCTTGAAAGGACCGATGTATCTAGGAGCCAACTTTCCTTTGATACCGAAGCGGTGTGTTCCTTTCATGGGAGTAACACGAAGGTACACGAGATCACCAGGTGCATACACCATGTCCGTGTGCTTCCTGTTGTAGTTGCTCTTCTATCGACTTTGAGCAATCTTCAGGTTCTCAAGAATGATATGCACCTTCTCCTCTGCTTGGGTTACAATGTCAGGGCCAAACCAGATTCTTTCTCCTGCACCTGACCAACCAATCGGAGTTCTGCACTTGCGACCATAGAGAGCCTCGAATGGTGCCATCTTCAGACTCTTCTGGAAGCTGTTGTTGTAGTAGAATTCAGCATATGGAAGACATTCCTCCCACTTCATGCCAAACGAGATGACGCAAGCCCGAAGCATATCCTCTAGAATCTGATTGATTCTTTCCACTTGTCCTTGCGACTGAGGGTGGTAAGCAGTGCTGAAGTTCAACTTTGTTCCCAAAGCATTTTGTAAACTTTCCCAGAACTTTGAAGTGAAGATGCTTCCACGGTCTGAACTGATTTCAAGCGGGACCCCATACAGAGAGACAATTCTGTTGATATAGAGCTCAGCCAACTGAATTCCAAAAAATTTTTCTTTGACTGGGAAGAAATGAGCCACTTTAGAAAGCCTGTCGATGACAACAAAAATTGCATTGTTGCCCTTCTGTGACCTTGGGAAGCCAGTGATGAAGTCCATCTCTACTTTCTCCCATTTCCATTCTGGAGGTTTCAATGGCTGTAGAAGACCGAATGGTTTCTGATGGACAGCTTTGACTCTGCGGCAGACATCACATTCTGAGACATACTTTGCACAATACCGTTTCAACCCAGGCCACCAGTATTGTGTTTTCAAGTCCATGTACATCTTTGTGCTGCCAGGATGGATAGAAAGAACCGAATCATGCGCCTCCTTGAGAACTTGCTCTCTCAGACCCGGGTAGTTTGGAACAAACATCCGGTGTTCAAAGAAAAGCGTGCCTTGATCATCCACTTGGAAGGAATCATACTTCGGAAGCTCAAGTTTAGAGATGAGCTTTTTGGTGTGCGGATCACCCAACTGACGAGAGCGAATCTTTTCTTCCAAGAGGGGAGTAGCCAGAAGGTTCAGGAGATGCCCTTGTTCCACAACTTCCAGGTTTAGCTGACGGAATTCCTCACACAAGAGAGGCTGTTGCTCTTCCATCATGAGGTTGTTGACATAAGCTTTACGGCTAAGCGCATCTGCCATGACATTTGCTTTGCCCAGAGTGTAGTTGATGGTCACATCAAAGTCATTGATTGCTTCAATCCATCTCCTCTGCCGAAGGTTGAGATCAGGCTGTGTGAAGATATACTTCAAACTCTTGTGGTCAGAGAAGATCTCACAACGGTTACCAAGCAAGTAGTGCCTCCATAGCTTCAAACCAAAGACAACTGCTGCTAGCTCGAGGTCATGTGTGGGATAGTTGATCTCATGCGTCTTCAAGACGAGAGGCATAAGCAACCACTGTTTCTCTTGCATAAGGACCGCACCCAATCCTTGCAAAGAGGCGTGAGAATATCTGAAAGGCTTAGTTGTATCCGGAGGAACCAAGACTGGTGTGGAAGTGAGCTTCTTTTTGAGTGTCTCAAAACTTGCTTGACACGCAGGAGTCCACAGGTATTTCTTGCCTTTCTTGAGGAGATCGGTAAGAGGCTTCGCTATCTTTGAGAAGTTCTGAACGAAGCGACGCAATAGCTAGCCAAACCAAGAAAACTCCGCACTTCTTTGACATTAACAGAGGAAGCCATTCGACAATTGTCTTCACGTTTCGGGTTGTCGCAATGCAATGCCTTGGCAGAGATGACATGACCAAGATAGGTTACTTGAGCAAAACTCACACTTTGAGAACTTTGCATACAAGCGGTTCTCACGAAGCTTGTTTAGGACACACCGCAGGTGTTCTTCATGCTCTTCCTTGGACTTAGAATAGACCAGAATGTCATCCAGATATACCACAACGAACTTATCAAGGTACTCCATGAAAACGGAGTTCATAAGCCTCGAGAAGGTAGCAGGTGCGTTGGTGAGACCGAAAGACATGACCGTGTACTCATACAGGCCATAGCGGGTGGTGAAAGCTGTTTTGGGCACATCTTCCTTGCGAATCTTGATTTGGTGGTAACCACTTCTCAAGTCCAGCTTAGAACACCACTCCAGCTTGATCGAATAGATCATTAATCCGCGGAAGGGGATATTTGTTTTTGATGGTCTTAGCATTGAGAGCCCGGTAGTCAACACAGAGTCTATCGGTTCTGTCACGCTTCTTCACAAAGATTGTTGGGCTAACCCAAGAAGAAGTGTTGTGTTGAATGAAACCCAACTTCTCTTGTTCATCAAGTTGTCGTTTGAGTTCAGCCAACTCAGAAGGACCCATTTTATAAGGCCGCTTGGAGATAGGAGCCGTTCCAGGTTCAAGCTCAATCACAAACTCAACCTCACGATCCGGAGGCATACCCGGCAACTCTTCAGGAAAGACATCTGGGAACTCACAGACCACTGGTACACTCTGAATAGCTTCCATAGCTTCATCATTCAAAGCCGCCAAAGAGAAGAGCTGGACAGCAGGAGACAAACTTGGAGAAAAGACTACATGGCCTTCAGGAATCTTCAGAGAAAGGCGTCAAAGACAATCAATCACAGCTGCATTTGCTGTTAACCAATCCATGCCCAAGATGACATCAATGTCCGAATTGCCCAGAACAATTAAAGAAGCCAAGAATGAAGAACCACCAATCTCAACTTGGTTGCCATGGCTGATCTTAGATGCTACCATATTTGCTCCAGGAGAAAGAACCATTAACCGCTTGAGAAGAGGCTCCGATGCTAACCCATTCTCACTTGCAAACTTTATAGAAACAAAAGAATGCGATGCACCAGAATCAAACAAAACTCGTGCTGGGACTGAGTTAACGGAAAGCATACCCATCACAACTCCAGGTGCATGCTCAGCTTGAGCGGCGTTGACACAGTTGGCACGAACAACCGCAGACCCGGGCTTAGTGTTGATGTTGAGAGCCCGAGGTGGTGGTGCACGAACCATAGGAGAGCTTGTTGCAGATCTTGGCGGGGGTGGAGGGAGAGCTTTGTTCTTCAACGGACAGTTCCAGTTGGGATGTCCATGATCTCCACATGTGAAACAAGCACCATGTGGACGTGGAGCAGAGTAGCCAGGGACTCCGCCAGGATCTCCCGGGTATTGGTTGTTGTAGCCCCTGGGAGCCGCAGTGGTGAAGTTTGGTGGCCTTGACGCGTAACTTGCAGGTCTTGGTGGAGCCGGGAGCAACGGTGGGGTGTTAGGAACCCAGACACGCCGCTTAGAAGTAGCTGCCATAACTGCAGAGTTTGATGCATCCCTGTTGTGTTTCTTGGACTCCTCAAACACTTGCCTGCTTGCCTCCTCTTGCAGGGCTGTGTGCTGTAGTTCCAGGAAAGTTGCCGGCCTTGCATGTGTGATTGCATACTTGATCGATGCATTGAGCCCTTGCCTGAACCTCTTCTGCTTCTTCTTGTCATCAGATACCTCATCGCCACCATAAAGAGATAGATTCATGAAGTTCCTGATGTAGGTGTTGACGTTATTATTTCCTTGCTTCAGGTTGAGAAATGCTTCCTTCATTCTTTCCATAACAATCTCTGACAGAAACTGCTCCTTGAACGCTCCAGTGAACCTCTCCCAAGTCATTTGGAAACCGGTCGGCTTGCCTTCAAGTAGTTCTCCCACCAGAGAGCTGCATCTCCCTTCAGAAGGTGAGTAGCACACTTGACCCACTCCTGCTCCGGAACATCAGCAGTCTCGAGCAACCTTGACATCTCACGCAGCCAATCATCCGCGTCCAGTGGTCGATCAGAAACATCAAACTGACGAGGGTTGAATTTTAGGAAGCTCTTGATGTCTCCTCGCTTGGGAGGTGGAGGTAGTGGAGCAAACTCGTTCCTTCTGACACTTTCCTCAAAGCGTTGCTGGTTCTGCTGCATTGCTGCCAAAGCATTAGCGATGTTTGACAGCGCGGAGCCCAGTTCCGGAGGTATGTCCTCATCAGAACGACGTGGCGGAGCCATCCTGTCATTGATATAAAACTCAAGTCAGTACTATAATGGAGAATGATAATAATCCAAAATAGTACCAAGATGGCATTACTCAAGATTAAAGGATACAATTTACTGAGATGATATTAAAATATCAACAAAGTTCAAAGCACCTAAAAGATATTAAGCATATCGCACACGTGAAAAGTGTGGTACACAAATATATCAAAGAAAAATTTTCCACAAATTTCGGCATTAAAATACCAATAGATGCGCAAAATTACTTAACGAATCAAGATTAGTGACTCTACCGATTCAATATACAAAAGCGAATGATAGGAGTAGTGGTATGGTCGCGACTCCATCCCGCACTCAAATCGTTACTCCGCACATGAACAAGTGGAACACATATCCCAACCCCTTCTTCTCACGTTGAACCTAAAGATTGGTAACTACGGAAACGAACACCCCAAACAAGATAGCGTCGGATACAAAGGTAAGACAGAATGCGCCAGTTTGCAAAAGACTGTCGGTATGGAATGTACCAACAGTTGATAACCAAAGGCTGATTAGATAACAATTTGGATGCAACAGATAGACAAGGAATTACACACACACACACACACACAACCTATGGTACTACGGAAACCCAGAACACGTGAATCCTAGTTTGAATTTTAAGAAGAGGATTGAAAACGTTGCACTTCCTTACCAGAAAAGGGTGGGTGGGTGGGTAAGAAGAAAAGTGGAAGCAGTCCTACTCGCGTTTTGTTTTCCCTAGTATACATAACTACCAAAATATTTGCTAGGCGACAACGTTTGGCTGAAACCACGAAGGTCGGGATGGCTCTGATACCAATTGTAACTACCTCGGTGAATTACGCTCCTAGATACAAGACTGGATGAGCGGTAGTGGTTGAAATAGTACGGTGGGGCCCCAAAAGCCACTCACGGGTAGACCTTTCGGTCGTCCCAACCACTTCCAACTCAACGGGACTGTCAGAGGCGTGTCGGCAGCGAAGGGATCAACTACATACACAAGTGGGTATGTATGCAAGCCACCATACAAGAGTACATCAGAGCCACACCATCTAGAAAGAAAGGAAATATAGCAACGCCATACGGCAAGATTCAAATGACCTAGATAGATCTAATATTTTAGGATACTTCCTCATTGTAACACCCTCAGAATCGGACCTATGCAGGTTTGAGCAAAATCCGCCAAACCCGCATAGAAACGATTCAAAGGTGCCCACCAGGCAATTTCGTGCGGGTGGAAAACGAAGTAATAACATTGCACAACAGTCCTCGATGGGACCCACAGAACAGATATATATAACAGCGACTCAAAGAGTCAAGAATACAGATATAATATACAAAGAGCCAAATCACTTTTAAAACGATAGAGCGTCCAGCTACGGACAAGATGCAAATGGGGCTAAGAGCCCTGAAGAATAACCAATGGCGTCCATAACCCTGCCCAGGCCAAGCCGGAAGGGTAACCCTGCTAACGACGTCGATCCCAAAACCTGCTTAAACAAAAGGGGTGCCGACAAAGGGCAAAGGAAAAAGAGGAGCGTCGATCGAGGCCAAGACAGCGAGGCTAGAATTGCGGTCCTCGCCTACATAGGTATGGTGGGTGGCGGCAAGATGCACTAAACAATCTATAGAGACTCGATACAACCGGCGATCGAGAGAGGGGTAAGATAGACCTATCCGGATCCAACCTGAAGCTAACACCAAACAAACCCATCCTGGTGTTTCCCCCTCGAGACCAAACGAGGAAGTCAACCGAGGAACTCACACAGTTGGCAGTTTTATTTATTCAGTTATCGTTGCAGGAATTACTAGTCAGGTATAGATAATCATCCTGATAAAGTAAGCAGTGGGCACTTTTAATTAACCATTCCGTTATAGTTGTAACACTTACTACTCAGATATGAATAGCATGAGATAACCCTTAAACCCAGCAATTGTTGGTACTTTTATTCAGCCATTCCGTTGTAGTTGCAATACTTACTAGTCAGGTACAATGGTCGCAAGCGACACTCCAAACAAGCAATTGTGGGCAGTATTAATTAGCCATTCCATTATAGTGAAGCTGATTACTAGTCATTATAAAGTCAAATTTATAGCAATAAACTTTAGTTATGCTTGTCTATGATCGAGATACTGTGCTCCAAGTCGTCCATATCCGCGGACACGGCTTTCAGAAAGTTTTACCCGGCCGGGGTGCACCAATAGCAACACACGCTCGATCAACCTCGGAAAAACCAAATCAAAACCCAACGAGGCTTTCACATTGAACAATCACGATTGAGAAATATTTCAGGCCACCCATTGAGTAGATCCATAGCGGAGTAAGCAAGCTCGAGACGGACTCAAGGTTTTGACAATGGTCATGGCTGGGAACCCGAAAGTGTGGCTGGGCTTGTCGATACAGCGTAATCAATCCGCTTACCTAAGCATGCAGTGTGCTCCTCACAATTTAAATACAGAAAGTAGCATGGCATAAGTGGATCGTAAATAAAACCTCAAACTAGTTTGTGGCCCCAAGAAATAAGATGAATCAAGCTCGCTCGGGGGTCCCATATACCTCCCGGATGTGGATAGCGATAAATCAAGGAAACAGTATCAAGTACTGGGGTCTTACGGGACACAAGGCGTTCGGAAACCAAATATTTTCTATCACCCACCGATGCCTCTTATTTCAATTTTAGTTGTTAAACAGAAATTAAAGTGACGATAAGTAAAACTAGAATCATCTCCAACATCAACATGCGGCAATACATCAAAGAATGGCGTATGACGACACACATCAGCACTTGAGCAAGCAACTATGACGCGCAAGTCCAACTATCTACCAAACAACAGGTAATAGGGTGTGTCCAAGGCAATATAGGGCTGCACGGGATATTCGGGCACGGAAACTAGAGCATCGCAACACAGATAGCAATAGATCAACAGGAGGGGAGTAAATACTATAAAAGTAAGATAGGTAGAAAGAGGGAGATGCTCGCCTGAAAACATTGTCGAAGGGTTCATCCGAAGATCGGGGCGAAGCTCACATCAACTCAACGGCCTTATCCGCGAAGAACCAAAACACTAGAAGAAACACCGGATGCAGTGTTTAATACACGGCAAAAGATCGGCATGATGCATGTATGATGCATGGCATGGCAAGGTGCGATGCATTTAGGTCATATTAAGTGGAACCGGGGTCCCGACAATTGATTATATTGTTCAAGTTATTTAATTACCCCGCAAATTAAATGTTGTCTTAACATGACAGAGGATAGCACCGGGTTCGCTACACAAATTTAAATGAGGCCAATATGAGACTAGATTTGCCCGCATATGGGCCCCATATTTAATTATTAGGTGAATCGGCATAAGGCCCCCAAACCACATGATCATATGCATGCGAGATGAATGACAATTTAATATGCGACAAGGTTATATTTCATTGATAAAATAGGGTTGGCGTGAAGGGGGTCACACATTAGGGGGTCTCGACGATCTTGGGGTTCCGGGGGTTCCGGGGTTGGTCTCAGGGTCCAGGGTTCGACGGAACGTTCTCGGCTCCGGGGTTAGGGTCTCGGATCGGGGTAGATCTCGTCGGGGCCTCATGTCGCTCTTGGGTTACCATGTTTAATTGTTGGTCTTGTCCGCGGATGAACTTGGCTTGACGGTTCGATGTCGTTGCAGTGCTTGGCGTCCGGGGTAGCTCTTGTTGGTTTCACTCCGCAGGACTCGTTGTTCTGCAGCGGAGATCATGGGGTCATCGGGTTCGGGCCTTGGCGTTCCGGCTTCAATTGTCGATGGCGAACTTGCTTCGATATCGGGGCCTTCGGAGATCTTGGCGAAACAAAGTCCGAGACTTGACGACGACGCGATGCAAGTGCTCTTGCAGCCGAGGAGACGATCCGCCTTGTCTCGCACGGTTTGAGAGCGGCGGACCTTGCGGATGAGGTCTCTGCGGCCATCCGAGCAGATCGGGCCACTCGGCGACATGTTCGGCATTAGAGAACAGGTAAGCCACAAGACGTTCCTGCCTACAGAGGCGAGCATCAACGCGTTCGGCAGCGGAGGCGTCCTTCTCCGAGCGATCGACGCTCGACGAGCTCGGGGACATCGGGACGAGCTGGTCACCATGAGGAGGCGGTCTCCGGCGGGCTCGCGGTGGGAACGGAGCGTGGCGAGCGAAGGGCGGTGAGCTTCGCCAGCGAGGCGGCGGGCCGAGGCAGGCGACTCGAAGCGGCGGAGGAGCTTCGCGGGCGCAGCGTCAGGCGGCGCGGTGCTCGGGCGAGCAGTGGCGGTGGCAGCTTGCGGCGGGCCTTGGCGAGTGGTCAGCAGGCGGGCAGGCGCCGGGCGAGCGGGATCCTGAGGCGGAGGCTCGAGGCGGCGAAGGCTCGCGGTCTTGTCGGCGTGGGCGGGCGGTGGTGAGGTTGGTGGCGGGGCTCGGTGGGCGGCAGTGGCGAGGCAGCTGAGGCAAGGAGGAAGGGAGGCCGGCGATGGCGTGGGAGGCGCGAGGTGGAGGCGGTGGCACGCCTTGGCGAGGAGGTCGGAGGCGGGCAGCGAGGCAGCTGGGCAGTGGCTGGCGAGGCGGCTGGCCAGTGAGCTGACGGCAGCCTGGCCGGAGGTCGCGTCGGCGGCGGACACACGGAGAGGGGGAGCAAGCGGTTGGCGGCGGCGAGGCGCTGGAGGGGAGAGAGGCGGGAGCCAGCGCCGGAGGGGAGAGGGAGGGAGCGCGTCGGTGGACGCGGGGGAGGAAGAAGGGCGCGGGTGGGCCACGTGGTGGGCCAGGGGGTGGGGCTGCAGCGGTACTGTGTGCGCGCGTGCTCTGCGTGTGAGAGAGGAGGCCGGTTGGTGGGGTGGGTCCCAGGGGAAGGGGGAGAGAGAGAGAGGGGAGAGAGCTAGCTTATGTGGCAGCGTGTGAGTGGTTGAGGGAGAGGGAGGAGGTGAGGTGGCGCATGTCTATTGGAGGGAGTGATGTGGAGGGGGTGGCTGGGTAGATAGGTTGGTGAGTTTAGGATTTAGAGGGGCAGTTGTAGTTGGACCGATTTATTTACAGAGTCGTTGGGTCAATCGGCCGTTCGATCGCCCTTCTAAATAACTTAATATTTTATTTGCTTTAATTGGGCCGTTTGCAACCTGATAGCAACAAAACAAAATAATCCGGAGACCCGGGGTTTTGCGTTTGAATAAAGATGGGGCGTTTGGAAAACAAATCGGGGTTTGCAAAATAGTTTTATGCAAACTATGCATGATGATGACGATTCAATGCACAAATTCAACGCGATTTTCTAGTAGTGGTTTTTGCGGGATGCCACAATTCGACACCACTAACAAGGGATCTCTCCCTCGAGATCCGCCTCATGGTACCGGAAGGAAGGTCGGCGATCTGATCCTTCGCGCTTCGTGTAGATCCTCGCGACACCACTAACGAGGGTTCATCCTCCATCTTGAAATCGGCGACACCACCAACAAAGGGTCGTTGTTCCTGATCGTCGAGGGAACACTCCGGAGAAACAAAGGACGAAGATAGAGGCATCAAACGATTAGGCCACCTCTAACTTCCGTTAGAAGAGGAGAAGTTACATTGATTCACCAGTTCGATGTACCGAGCGACAGTAAGAGTCGAGTAGGGTGATCAGTCCATCCCGGACCCAAACTATCAACTCTATACATGGGTAGGAGAATCAGGCAACTCAACTCTCGAGATTTAGACTGAAGATCTTCATAGGAGGTATCCGGAACAAAGGGATGATGCCAGCAGAAATCGTATGAAAGACACAATGATTAGGTTCCGCGATGGTTCCATTGGCAGGAACAACACATGCTCAAGGTTAAACCCAACTTCACCAATGCTCGTCCTTCTCATATGTTTTTCAACGACACTGATATCCAGCAAGGAACACAAATGGATAAAGATCTCAAGAACAAAAGATCGGATGAAGGGCACAACAGAGCGGTTGCAGATTGATGATCGTAGCACCTCCGTTACAAAAGGGAGAAAACGAAACCCTGAAGGTACGACGGAAACCCAACCACGAGAAATCCTGGACTCGAAGAAAGAGAGGAGAGCGGATTCAAAACACGTAGAGGTAAGAGGAGAATAGCAGAGGGGTAAGGAGTAAAATCAGACCTAGTCAGAACTATCCAACCGATTTTTCAAAATAGTTTTGACACTCTACTTCGGCCATTAGCTAGGTTATCCTACAGGCTGGACTTGTGGGGTATCGCAACTGCTGAGCTCTGATACCACTCTGTAACACCCTCAGAATCGGACCTATGCAGGTTTGAGCAAAATCCACCAAACCCGCATAGAAACGATTCAAAGGTGCCCACCAGGCACTTTCGTGCGGGTGGAAAACGAAGTAATAACATTGCACAACAGTCCTCGATGGGACCCACAGAACAGATATATATATAACAGCGACTCAAAGAGTCAAGAATACAGATATAATATACAAAGAGCCAAATCACTTTTAAAACGATAGAGCGTCCAGCTACGGACAAGATGCAAATGGGGCTAAGAGCCACGAAGAATAACCAATGGCGTCCATAACCTGCCGAGCCAAGCGGAAGGGTAACCACGCTAACGACGTCGATCCCAAAACCTGCTTAAACAAAAGGGGTGCCGACAAAGGGCAAAGGAAAAAGAGGCGTCGATCGAGGCGATTACGGCGAGGCTAGAATTCGCGGTCATCGCCTACATAGGTATGGTGGTGGCGGCGTGGCGGCATGCACTAAACAATCTATAGAGACTCGATACAATGGCGGTCGAGAGAGGTAAGATAGACCTATCCGGATCCAACGAAGCTAACACCAAACAAACCCATCCTGGTGTTTCCCCTCGAGACCAAGCGAGGAAGTCAACCGAGGAACTCACACGGTTGGCGGTTTATTTATTGATTATCGTTGCGAATTACTAGTCGTATAGATAATCATCCCGATAAAGTAAGCGATGGGCACTTTTAATTAACCATTCCGTTATAGTTGTAACACTTACTACTCGAGATATGAATAGCATGAGATAACCCTTAAACCCAGCAATTGTTGGTACTTTTATTCACCATTCCGTTGAAGTTGCAATACTTACTAGTCAGTACAATGGTATGGCGACTCCAAACAAGCAATTGTGGGCAGTATTAATTAGCCATTCCATTATAGTGAAGCTGATTACTAGTCATTATAAAGTCAAATTTATAGCAATAAACTTTAGTTATGCTTGTCTATGATCGAGATATCTTGTGCTCCAAGTCGTCCATATCCATGGACACGGCTTTGAGAAAGTTTTACCGGCGGGGTGCACCAATAGCAACACGCCGATCAACCTTGGAAAAACCAAATCAAAACCCGAGGCTTTCACGTGAACAATCACGAGATTCAGAAATATTTCAGGCCACCCATTGAGTAGATCCCAACGGAGTAAGCAAGCTCGAGACGGACTCAAGGTTTGCGACAATGGTCATGTATTCGGGAACCCGAAAGTGTGGCTGGGCTTGTCGATACCGCGTAATCAATCCGCTTACCTAAGCGACAAAGGTGCTCCTCGCACAATTTAAATCTGAAAGTAGCATGGCATAAGTACAGGATCGTAAATAAAACCTCAAACTAGTTTGTGGCCCCAAGAAATAAGAGAATCAAGCTCGCTCGGGGGTCCCATATACCTCCGGATGTGGATAGCGCGATAAATCAAGGAACAGTATCAAGTACTCGGGGTCTTACGGGACACAAGTGGGCGTCGAAACCAAATATTTTCTATCACCCACCGATGCCTCTTCTTATTTCAATTTTAGTTGTTAAACAGAAATTAAAGTGACGATAAGTAAAACTAGAATCATCTCCAACATCAACATGCGGCAATACATCAACAATCTGTGGCGATGACACACATCAAGACTTGAGCAAGCAACTATGACGCTGTAAGTCCAACTATCTACCAAACAACGGTAATAGGGTGTGTCCAAGGCAATATAGGGCTGCACGGATATTGCACGGAAACTAGAGCATCGCATAACCAGATAGCAATAGATCAACAGGAGGAGTAAATACTATAAAAGTAAGATAGGTAGAAAGGGAGATGCTCTTTGAAAACATTGTCGAAGGGTTCATCCGAAGATCGGGGCGAAGCTCACATCAACTCAACGGCCTTATCCGCGAAGAACCAAAACACTAGAAGAAACACCGGATGCAGTGTTTAATACACGGCAAAAGATCGGCATGATGCATGTATGATGCATGGCATGGCAAGGTGCGATGCATTTAGGTCATATTAAGTGGAACCGGGGTCCCGACAATTGATTATATTGTTCAAGTTATTTAATTACCCCGCAAATTAAATGTTGTCTTAACATGATGAGGATAGCACCGGGTTCGCTACACAAATTTAAATGAGGCCAATATGAGACTAGATTTGCCCGCATATGGGCCCCATATTTAATTATTAGGTGAATCGGCATAAGGCCCCCAAACCACATGATCATATGCATGCGAGATGAATGACAATTTAATATGCGACAAGGTTATATTTCATTGATAAAATAGGGTTGGCGTGAAGGGGGTCACACATTAGGGGGTCTCGACGATCTTGGGGTTCCGGGGGTTCCGGGGTTGGTCTCAGGGTCCAGGGTTCGACGGAACGTTCTCGGCTCCGGGGTTAGGGTCTCGGATCGGGGTAGATCTCGTCGGGGCCTCATGTCGCTCTTGGGTTACCATGTTTAATTGTTGGTCTTGTCCGCGGATGAACTTGGCTTGACGGTTCGATGTCGTTGCAGTGCTTGGCGTCCGGGGTAGCTCTTGTTGGTTTCACTCCGAAGGACTCGTTGTTCTGCAGCGGAGATCATGGGGTCATCGGGTTCGGGCCTTGGCGTTCCGGCTTCAATTGTCGATGGCGAACTTGCTTCGATATCGGGGCCTTCGGAGATCTTGGCGAAACAAAGTCCGAGACTTGACGACGACGCGATGCAAGTGCTCTTGCAGCCGGGAGGAGACGCATCTGCCCTTGTCTGCACGGTTTGGAGAGCGGCAGACCTTGCGGATGAGGTCTACTGCGGCCATCTGGAGCAGATCGGGCCACTCGGCGACATGTTCGGCATTAGAGAACAGGTAAGCCACAGCACGTTCACCGCCGAGGCGAAGCATCGAGAACAGCGTTCCGCTGGCGAGGCGTCCTTCGGCGTGATCGCACGCTCGACGAGCTCAGGGGCATCGGGGACGAGCTGGTCACCATGAGGGAGGCGGTCTCCGGCGGGCTCCGCGGTGGGGGAACGGAGCCGGCGAGCGGGCGAGGAGGGCGGTGACGCGGGCTTCGGCCCGAGGGCGGCGGCGGACCGGAGGAGGCCGAGGACGGGCGACCTCGGGGCGGCGGCGGAGGAGCTCTCCGGAGGCACAGGCGCAGGCGGCGCGGTGCTCGCAGGCGGTGGCGGTGGCAGCCGCCGGCGGCGCAGGTGGCCGCAGAGGCGGGAGGGCACCGCGCCAGGCGGGCTCGCAGAGGCGCGGAGGGAGGCTCGAGGCGGAGGGGCTCGGGGTCTTGTCGGCGTGGAGGCGGGGCGGTGGTGAGGTTGGTGGCGGGCTCAGGGCGGTGAGGGCGAGGCCTGGCCGAGGCAAGGAGGGAGGTCGGGGAGGCCGCGATGGCGTGGGAGGCGCGCAGTGGAGGCGGGGCACGCCGTGAGGGGAGGGTCGGCGGGCGGGCACGGCAGGCTGGGACGGTCGGAGGCGGAGACCCATGAGCGGCTGACGGTGCGGGCAGGACGGTCAGCAAGGCTTCCGGAGGTCGGCCAGCGGACACACGGAGAGGGGGAGCAAGCGGTTGGCGGCGGCGAGGCGCTGGAGGGGAGAGAGGCGGGAGCCAGCGCCGGAGGGGAGAGGGAGGGAGCGTGTCGGTGGACGCGGGGGAGGAAGAAGGGCGCGGGTGGGCCACGTGGTGGGGAAGGGTGGGTACTGATGCTGTGTGGCGTGCTGCGTGAGAGAGGAGGCCGGTTGGTGGGGTGGGTCCCAGGGGAAGGGGGAGAGAGAGAGGGGAGAGAGCTAGCTTATGTGGCAGCGTGTGAGTGGTTGAGGGAGAGGAAGGAGGTGAGGTGGCGCATGTCTATTGGAGGGAGTGATGTGGAGGGGGTGGCTGGGTAGATAGGTTGGTGAGTTTAGGATTTAGAGGGGCAGTTGTAGTTGGACCGATTTTTTTTCTGGGGCGGTCGTTCGGGTCAATCGGCCCGTTCGACTGCCCCGCTAAAATAACTTAATATTTTATTTGCTTTAATTGGGCCGTTTGCAACCCGATAGCAACAAAACAAAATAATCCGGAGACCCGGGGTTTTGCGTTTGAATAAAGATGGGGCGTTTGGAAAACAAATCGGGGTTTGCAAAATAGTTTTATGCAAACTATGCATGATGATGACGATGCAATGCACAAATTCAACGCGATTTTCTAGTAGTGGTTTTTGCGGGATGCCACACTCATACAGCACACATCAGAGTATCATGCGGAAGCGCCAAACAAAGTCCGAGTACGGATAAGAAGAAAATCGGCATAAGATGCCATAGAAATAAGCACATCCCGCCCACAGATCTCACGGATCCCCGTTCCCGGAATCTCTACACTGAACGATCGTTGCCCACATCATCAGCCTCTTCCACCCAGTATCCGTCCTGCGAGGGTACCTGTTCATCTGAACCAATAATTTATCGTGTGAGACCCTAAGGGTACTCAGCAAGTCTTAATGCCTCTAAAGGGGACACAACCTGGGGTGACGCAATTGCAGCAAAAGATAAACCCTAGCAGTTCTACAGATAACGCTAACCATCCGCCTAACCAAAGATAGCGGATGTCCGTGAATCAAGGACAACGATTATACAAGTAATTTCATCGATCCATCCTCCTCCTCGCTACCAACGAGGAAGCGGACGAACAACCCCCATCCGCTGGCAATTTTATTAACCATTCCATGAGTGTTGCACTATTTACTAGTCAAATTACTTAGTCGTTTAAGCGGTACTTTAGTTATGCTTGTCTATGATCGAGAAATGCTCCAAGTCGTCCATAACCATGACACGGCTTTGAAAGTTTTACCCGGGTGCACCAATAGCAACACACGCCGATCAACCTCGAAAACCAATTCAAAACCCAACGAGGCCCTCACGACAAAGCAATCACAAGATTCAAAATATTTCAGGGGCCACCCCATTGAGTAGACCATAACGGTGACCGACCGAGACGGACTCAAGGTTTGCGACAATGGTCAGAAACGATCGGGAACCCTAAAGTGTGGCTTGTCAATACCGCAAAACATTACGCTTACCTAAACAGTGTGCTCCTCGCACAAACGTAAATAAACAGTAGCATGGCATAAGTACAGATAGTAAATAAAACCTCAAACTAGTTTGTGGCCCCAAGAAATAAGAGAATCAAGCTCGCTCGTGGGGGTCCCATATACCTCCCGGATGTGGATAGCGCGATAAATCAAGGAACAGGAATCAAGTACTCGGGTCTTACGGGACACAAGTGAGCAGGAAAAACCAAATAGCAGATGTTGCTCACCGGTGCCACTTTCATTAGTTATCCCATTACTACTCAGGTTAAGTTGTTTAGGTACCTCGTTATCCATCAGACTCTCACAAACCCTACACATGTTGTTCTACGACTCGCATGGCTCAAACAACTCCTGTAGTAATGGCTCATGGGATGGAGGAACAAGCTCGGTGGGGTTTAAAGTAAAGGCTATGCAATACTTGGGATTCAATTTAATGCAATTCGCGACTCAATGATGCAAGAATGAGATAGAGGCAATAGGTAATGTATGTATGCAAGCATGTGGAAGTGCTTGCCTGGCAACTCAGTTGAAGCGAGAGACGGATCTGGGTAGTGCTCCTGGTTCTCTTGATATATCCCCTGCTCAGCGTCTATTCGAGAGAAGAACCAAACAAGCAAGGGCCAACATAAATATAGTGCACAAGCATAGGAATAAAATGCGACAAGCAAACAATCATGCCATGATGAATGATGCACAAGTTGCATGGCAATAAAGTAGCATGGCATGGGTGAGGTGTGGAAGACAAGAAATAACATTTTAATGGGGTTCTAGATCACATTTGTTGTCATATTAGTTGCTGTACACTATATTTTTGTATGATGCATGCTGCAATTGAAGTCATGGATAGCATAAACAGAAAGGTCTCGTCGAGCTGATCATTTTAGACATATCATTTGTTGAATTTGAATTATAAATCAAATGTTATTAATTATTTAAGTTCCAGTGGCATTTGTTGTAATTTGATTCAACTTGGAATTTAAAATATGCAACAGGCAATTTGAATGGCATATTTGAAATCCTCACATTTTTCTGGTTCAAAAACATATAACATATGCATTATTTGAGTTTGTATTTCAAAAGTTATATTAAAACAGGATTTGAGTTTGAATTTAATTAATTTGATTAGATTTGAAATAAACAGACAAAGCGGAAACTTTTTACACCCATCTACAGCTAGCTCCAGCCGCAGACAGATGGGCTGTATGACAGAGGCCCACGCAGACCAAAACTTCTGCCACCAGCTGCCAGCCCAGAGATGCACAGTGGGGCGGTGGGCTGAGCCCACACGCCAGTGAGTGGCGCCATGCGCGGCCATGAGGGACCGCGGTTGCTAGATCGAAACATCGGGCACCTTTACAAAACTGCACAGAGAGCACGTGGGGCCGAGGAGTGCGGTTGTGAACTAAAAAGTTGGGGGTTATTGGCTAAAACCTCGCGACCGTTGTTCTTCCTCAACCGACAGAGCATGCGCGATGACGCCACGCTGCAGCGCGGGTGGGGGGCGAGCAGCTGGACCGCTGGCTCGGCAGAGGGAGCCACTGCGGTAGGCTTGGGTAGGTGACAGGGCGCGTGGCCAGTTTGTAAGGCCGACGCGGCACGGTTAGCGGGCAGACGCCGACGAGCGCTGAGGCCGCCGATTTAAAAGATCGTCGCGTCGAAGCGACTAAGGTCGGGAGGATGTCCGGAGGGCTAGGAGCTCACCGCTCGGTGGCGTGCTTGGTTCGGCAGGCGGTCGCGCGATCGGCGCGGGTGACGCCGGTAGCTAGGGTTCAGCGGCTTGTGGCGTCGGCAGCTCGGGCTTCTCCGCTGCCTGTACCGTGGCGACGCTGGGGTCCTCTGTCCCTCGACGCCCACAACACCACGCCCGCCTCCTCGTACTGCAGGTTGACGCCGAAGCCGACGGTGGCCGGCGATGTTTAGCTGGCGGCGATGGAGAGAGAGGGGAAGGCGAGCCCTGGGGCAGATCTGGGGTGCAGGGGAGGTTGAGAGAGGGGGGTAGATAAGGCCAGAGGGGGAGAGGGTGCCGTGGGGAGGTGGCTAGGAAAAAGGTGGCTTCGGCCACCTTTTTGGGCTCCTCCTCGCGAGCACGTGATCGGCCTGGGCAGGGTGGCTGGGGGGCTGGTCCAGGGCACGGCAGAGGCTGCAGGGTGGGTCCAGGGGGAAGGAGAAGGGAGGTTCGGGGCAGGCAGGTCTGGAGGGGCCCCTAGGGCAGGGAGAGAAGAGAGGGAGAGGGGACGGCTCGGGTGGTAGGGTTGGACTAGGGTTTAGGGTTGGTAGCTAGGGCAGGGAGAGGTGGCCAGGGAGAGAGGGGGTAGGTGGATAGGGTTTTGCTTAGAGGGGTGGCTCGGCTAGAGAGGAGAGAAAAGAGAAGGGGGTACTTAGGGTTTGTTTAGAAGAGGTGTGGTCTAGGTTTGGCTAGGATGGGGGTATGGGGGTGGCTTAGGGTTTAGGTTTATTGAGAGGGGGAAGGATAGATGCTAGGGGTTCTTTTCACAAGATCAACCAAGCATCAACCAAACCCCAACAAGGCCAAGATTAGAAAAAGGGAGGAAAAGGTGGAGATGGTAAGGGTGGTTATGTGATGAGGTTTTGGCATGATCAACAAGACCAAGCCTAAGGGGTAGAGAGAGAGGATCCATAATAAAATCAAATAAAAACAAATGTCAAGCCAAAGGGGGTGCTTGCATGGGCCATGCATAATTAATTAATACCATGTTTATCTTTGTGAAAACAAGATTATTTACATGGCATTTCTTATGCAATCCAAAGTGTGGAGTAAGGCCCAAGCTAAGGAATTTATAAAGAAATCCAAGTGGAGTATAAGGACATGATCACATGGGATTATATTTGGGACTTGCTAGTGTGTATATGCCACTAGATATTTTTAAGCCCACCAAATATACCAACATGATGATAACCCCAAAAACAACACATATGGAAGCTAGAATTAGGGTCACACTCACAAGGCATGCAAAGGTGGCCATGCGGCTCTCATGTATCAATAATGTGAAAACAAAATGATGCCAAGATGAGAACATGTGGAAAAGAATTGGATCCATCCCAACCCACATGAGCTAGAAGTAAAACCCATAAATGCCAAGCTCATATTTAGTTGGATGGTGGAATTATAAGGTGGTGAAAAGAAAAGGTGGTGGAGTTAATAAGAGATATGCCCCCAAATCAACTTGGGCATTTAACAATATATCAAGAACCAAATACAATATCAAGAGGCAACTACAATTATTAATGCACATGAGATAAGAACCAAACAAGAAGGGGTTTTATATGATGCTCAAATGCAAGATGGCATGATGACATGAGCATGATATGATGATGATGCAACAATTATATATTGGAAGTGGCCCTTTTATTACTACAACAAGTAGCATTACAGGTGTTAGACAACTAGGATGCTACATCATTGGATGTTCAACCCACCTTGTTGGACAAAATCAAGGAAGCCCAAAAGATGGACAAGGAATTAAAGAGATTAAGGAAAATATTGGCAAGGGAAAAGCCAAAGGATTCCATGAAGACGAACATGGTACTTTATGGTATGGAAAGCGTATCTACATTCCGCAAGATCCGGAACTTCAGAAACTGATTTTACAAGAAGCACACAACTCACCATATTCCATTCATCCGGGTAACACCAAAATGTACATGGATGTGAAGGAAAGATTTTGGTGGAATAATCTCAAGAAGGACATCGCCAAACATATTGCTTTGTGTGATGTATGTAGCAGAGTGAAAGCGGAACATCAGAAACCAGCAAGATTGTTGCAACCACTACCTATTACTGATTGGAAGTGGGACAAGATTGGCATGGATTTCATCACTAGACTGCCAAGGACTAGATCAGGATATGATTCTATTTGGGTCGTAGTAGATCGCCTAACTAAAGTGTCTCATTTCATACCCGTGAAGACAACCTATACAAGTGCTAAGTTAGCCAAGATCTATATGAATAGGATTATGTGTCTACATGGAGTATCCAAGAGTATTGTGTCTGATAGGGGAACTCAATTCAGTTCCCATTTTTGGAGGCAACTGCATGAGTCAATGGGAACAAGATTGGAATTCAGTACTGCTTTTCATCCCTAGACTGATGGACAGACAGAAAGGACCAACCAGATTCTAGAGGATATGTTGAGGGCATGTGCCCTAGATTATGGTGCTAGTTGGGATGAAACCCTGCCTTACGCAGAATTCTCTTACAACAACAGCTATCAAGCTAGTATTGAGATGGCACCGTTTGAATTTCTCTATGGGAGAAAGTGTACTAAACCATTGCTATGGAATGGTGTTGGATAAAGAAACTTGTTCGGGCCAGAACTAATCAAGGAAGCTAAAGAGAAAGTCAAGTTGGTAAAGGACAGATTGAAGATAGCACAGTCCTGACAAAAGAGCTACGCAGATCCAAAGCGTAGGGAAAGTCACCTATGAAGTGGGTGATAGATCTTATCTTAGAGTATCACCACTTCGTGGAGTGAAGAGGTTTGGAGTCAAAGGAAAATTGGCCCCAAGATATGTTGGACCATTCAAGATTCTGAGCCGTAAAGGAGAAGTGGCATATGAGATTGAATTGCCTGAATCATTGTCTGCCGTTCACAATGTGTTTCATGTGAGTCACTTAAAGAAATGCCATCCGGAGATGGAAGAGACTTCTTTGAAGGATACTATACCTTTGGAAGAGGTCCAATTGGAAAGTGATCTCACTTATAAGGAAAAACCTATCAAGATTCTCGAGACTGCAGAAAGAGTTACTCGGACAAAGACTATCAAATTCTGCAAAGTTTAGTGGAACCATCATTCCGAGGAAGAAGCAACATGGGAAAGAGAAGATTATCTTCGGAAAGACCACCCTCACCTATTTGCTAGCCAATCCGAATCTCGAGGGCGAGATTCACCTTAAGGGGGTTAGATTTGTAACATCCCAAAAATCATGATTTACAAAGTTTGCATATCATTCATGCATTCATAAGCATTTAGGATCATTTTCAAATAAGATTTCAAAACATAAACAAATTGTTACCTATTATTCTATGTAGGAAAGGCAATGGCTTTATTTTTCACTCTCAAATTATGAGAATACTTTGTTTCAACCAGAAAGGTTTGAATATAGGTTTGAATGTTGATTCCAAAGCTTGTTCAAAATTTCAAAACAAAAATCTAAATTCAAAACCATTCATATGCCTATTTAGAAATAAATAATTAAGGCATGGTTTTATTTTAATTTCAAAGGGCCAATGTATTTTTGAGTGAACAGCAATGTTTTATACTCAAATATGTGCATGTTTCACTTTATAAAAATCTAGAGAGAGTTTGAATTCAAACTCATTTGAAAATCATTTGAAAAGGATTCCTGGAAAATCAATTAGAAAAAGAAAAAGAGAAAAGATTAAAGAAAAGGCCGGCGCCACCAATCTGGCCCAGCACTGGATCCAGCCCAACAACCAGCCCACCCGGGGTTTCCCACTCTCTCTGTTTCTCACCCACGCGAGCACCCCCCCCTCTCGCTGACTCCCTGGACCCACCTCCACGTCACCTCTTCGTCCCCAAATCACGCCCGCGACCAGCTCTGCCGTGGCCGTTTCTTCCCGACGATCTCGCGCTTGATTACGCGTTACTGCGGGCATAACTCCCTCTCTCGCCCCGACTACTTAAACCCCTCCTCACTCCGCTCCATTCCCCTCACTCACCAACCACAGAGCGCCGCCAGGCTCCACGAATTTAGCCCTACACCGCCGCAGCACCGACGAGCCATCACTGTGAGTCTCGAGCACGCCTTGCCTTCTGGTTCACACGACCTGCTTCGCCATTGCCTTGCGCATCTTATCATGCTTTCAGTTTGTCCTAAATCACCTCAGGTCGTCGCCCCCGTCAATGCCTGCAAGTGTCCGAAGCTCAGCTCAACTCCGACAAGCCATTCCGGTGAGCTCCGTGTTCCCCTCTATCTCTGGTTCACGCGACTGTGTTCGCCAATGTCTTGTGCATCTGTTAATGCATGTCGTTTGATCCCTTGCGCCCTAGGTTGTCGTCTTTGACTCCGACAATGAACATCAACGCACGGACGAACTCCGACGATGTTTTGCTGCTGTGTCTGTGCGCCCCGACCGTCCACCTACACATTGAGCATATCCACGTCCTCGCGACCTCGGTAAGCACCAGGACACACACCCCTGCACCTCTGACCTTGCCGGCGTTTCACTGCCAGAGCCGTCGCCGCCGCCAGCACCATTCGCGCCGCTGAGTTTTGGTCAGTCGGATCTGATCCATTGGATCTAGATCCTAAGGCCACAATTAGATGTTTAGTTGAAGCGGTAAGATTAGATCTGGGCCATGCATCATTAGTTAGATCCTATGGCCCACAAGCGTGATCCGGCCGAACCGGTACGCACCAATCAGAGGCTACCGCGTGGCTAGGTTTTAGATTTAAAATCTGGATTTTCATCTATTAGATATTCAAACTTGTAAAATCAATAACTGTTGTTCTGTTTATCCAAAAAAATACAAATAATATACCATTGGAATCACAAAAATAAATCCTACACATCTATGGGCTTATTTTTGTATTTTGTTTCTGTTAAAATAGAATTTTATGCAGGGACATTTGTAGGGTTATTTTGTGTATAAAAATTAATTGGAAAATGTTTTAAAATAAATGTTTAATTTATTGATCAGTACTGTTTTACTTGTCTTGGTTGATTTAGAAAAATCATCACATGGAATTTGCATGCATTCATATATTTTTGTTTGATTACTTAAAATGTGAATTTGGGTGCTATCATTTTATGTGTAGATTTTGGTGCTAGTGGTGATTGTGACTGTGAGGATTGTTGTTACTCCCCCAACTACCAAGGAAAGTGGTGCTTCATAATTTTGTCCCAATATTTTGACTATGCATTAGAAATATTTTGTATAGGGCTTGCATGATAATTTTTGCTAAGTATCTATATGCTATGCTTGGGAAATCCTAGTAGTAGTAGATTTTGTTAGAATTTCTCTAAGTTAAGATACTTGCTATTTCCATGCTTAGCCTAGCTAGTAGCAACCAAGGGTGGATTATTTATATGCTATGGAATATTAATGCTAAGTCTTTGACTTATGATTTTTCTTAATAAAACAACTAAGTGAATGAATCACCTGGGTGGAATGGTTGTTTGGGTTATGTTGAGTGGTTACACAAGGCCCATATCTATGGTTTACCTTGTGTATCACACTTGTGGAAAGCCACCTAGGAACAAAGGGATTTGAGATGCCATATGTTAAGAAGATTTTAGTGCAGCCACATGGCATTATGGGCTCTGCCTGGATCATATAGGTTGCAATAACTTAGCCAAATGGACAGTTTGTGGTAGGGTGATAGGTTTGGAGCGCGTCCATTTTGGTCTAAGGGAAGGCTTCTGAAAGGTCATGTCTTGACGAAAATCAAGTCTTGTGGGGAAAGTGCACCACCTCTGCAGAAGGAAGAATCTAAGTACTTAGCCGTGTCCTCGGAAATGGACAATTTGAGCATCAAGACATGGAAGCTATCAAGAATCTCCTCATCCCAATTTTCTAAGTTAAAAACTTGTGGTTGAACAAGGGTAAAGGTTCACCAATGTCTATTGGTGGTTCCTTGGGAGTTTTTGCCAAACAAAAACTTAGTGTTTTCAACTGATAGGTAAAACCTATTTTGAGCAAAGCAATCCTAAGCTACACTTATCCAAATTCATGTAGAAGCTATATACTATTATTCTACTAAGGTATCACTTGCCAATACTATTCCAATGTATTGATCCACTGTGGTTGTAACTTCTGGTGTTGCAGGTTACTCTAATGAGGATTAGGGTTATGAGTCTACACTCAACATGCGTGCCTGTGGCACATGAAGATGAAGACTTTTATTTATATTGTTAAGTTAAACTCTTGTACTAGCCTATGGCTATGGAGTTGTAAAAGACTATGTTATCTCTGGAATGACGATGTAATAATGACCTTTGTTTCTGTGTACTTCATCTTAAATTGTGGATGCTAGCAATGGATTCAGGGACTAGCATTGCAATCACAGGGACCTTTACCTTTCTAAAGGTGGGGTCTTACACAGATGTCTGAAGCTCTGCTTTCCGGATATCAACTGGCAAAGGCAAGCGAAGCCCCACACATACATATGAATCCTATGATTTCAAAGTAATTCATTCTTGCCATGTGCATACGATTCTAAAGTCTTTTATCGATAGATATAGTAATCCTATCTGATGCATGTTTCCTATGTAGCCTATATTCCCTGATCCACTGCTCCTAGCATAACTAGGGTTTGGCTTGTGAAGCGTTGCTAGAGCTGTTACATCCGTTGTGCTTAGCCATGCTTAGCTGTTACCACTGGCCCATCCGGTTGATGAATCGGAGCTGCGAATGAACCTAGTATGACAGGATGACGTGGTTTGATCAGAGATGGATAATAAACATGCTAAGGTTTGTATGGGAGGCCACGTGGGTTGTGGTTTTGCAGTCCCATACTTGCCACCCTTAGGATCCGATGTTCTTTCCTCTTGAACCAAGACGAGCGTACAGCCACACGGGGGCCTAGAAACCCCCTCGACCAACTAACTTGCTGAGTAGATTCCATGAGTCACATAGTTCGAGCGTTCCATTCGACATATGCATTCTGGCTCTTCTCGAAGGAGGTGAAGGAGGTGCATTCATACAGGTAGGTAAGCGTGGCAGGGAATGGGAGATGCCCGGCATCCGTAATCTCAAACCCTGTTCACATCATTAGGGACCGACTTCGGGACTCGACCCATTACTGTGGCATCTCCCTAGTGTGTGACTCATGGTCTTGGCGAAAGCAAGGTAAAGGTCGTGTCTAACCACCCGTTGCTGGCCTTCCAAGGAAGAGGTCTATTACTAGTGGCATTAAGAGAAGGTTAGTACGTGTGGGGAAAGTTGTACACCCCTGCAAGGTTATTAATCTTTTTGAAAAGCCGTGTCCACGGTTATGGACGAACTTGGGAACGGATGTGAAGATCATAGAGAACTTGAACCTAAACGTAAAACTTGGCAAGTTAAGTAATGTGTGCTTAAGGATGCTTCCTCAGGGATCGAGGGGGTGATCCTAGATAGGTTCAGCTGATGATGATTAGGTGGATATCAAGAGATGATCAAGGCTAGATATACCTCTCTCTTATGCCCTTTTAAAATATTCTGATTAGTCGAGATTCTTCTCCCTCTTGTTTTACAAAACAAAGATGGCTTTATGAAAAATAACTCCACCAGCCATAAGTCTTCTGGAGTACAACCTGTACTCACCCTTGCTTCGTTGATACTTTTGCAGCGGAGTAAGTGTTACCATAGAAGATGAGTTCTTCACGGCATCGACATCGACTAGTAGCTTGGGGTTTCCAGCCGGCAGTCTGGGATCTATGGATTGGACGTCATCGTTATGCTTCAAGCCTCTTAGGCCATTTGTTAAGTTTTCTATAATTAATAGCATCATTCGCATTCCGTTATTTGATATTTGTGGTCAGTGACCTCTACTTGTAATATTTTGGTTCTTTGCTCAGTTATGAGCTTGCTGTAATAATTTTTGTGTCGTAGGGTCACTGTTGTGTTATCAATTCTCTCTTTGTACGATTTCGAGATTTAGGTTAGGCTTATATCAGATAGATGTCTGGGATTTGTCTAGCCCTAATATCGGGGGTGTCACATTCCATAATATCTTTCAACTCATGGATAGCTCTAGAGTTTTCCAATAAATGATTCTGAACTTGTGTATTAAAATTACCTTGTTTAACAATAAATGTGTCAAGTTCCTCTAAGCATTGATCAGGAGGCTTACCATAAGGAATATCACCTTCATTAAATTGGAGAGAGTGTACCTCAATAGTAGATGAGTGGGGAATTGGCTTACATAATTCTTCTATAGGAGGTAGATTCTTCACATCTTCAGCTCTAATACCTTTCTCCTTTAGACACTTTTTAGCTTCCTTCATCACTTCATCATTTAATGCAATAACTCCCCTCTTCTTTGTTGTTGGTGTTGGAACTGGTTCAGGAACAACTGGTTCAGGAGTAATAGGCTCAGGTTTATTCAGCTCAGTTGAAGTCCAATCATCATAATTCTTGCTTATCTTGTTCATTGATTCTTCAGCATTTGTGGGAGTCCTTTTCCTGAAAACACAATCAGCAAAGCTATCATAATAAATATCAAGAAGCTCATTCTGAGGTAATGGACATCCATGATATGCATGAATCAAGGAACAAAATATTTTCCATGACTCAGGCAATTTCTCTTCTTCTCCCTGTTTAAAATCAAAAAGTCTCTGCAAAGCAGCATGTCTAGCACTGGGAGGAAAATATTTATGGAAGAAAGAAGCAATCAAGCTATCAGGGCTATCAATGGAACCAGGAGGTAATCTATTAAACCAAGCCCTAGCTTCTCCTTTTAGTGAAAAAGGGAAGATCTTAGCAACACAGTACTTGCGCATTTTAAATTCATCAGAGAACAAAGCACTCATAGTAGAAAGATCATTCATATGAGCCACAACACTCTCATTTTCAATACCACAAAAAGGTTCTTTCTCAATAATGTCTAAATAAGATAAATCAAGGGAGAAATCATAATCTTTATCTTTAATATCTATGGGAGAGGTGGCAAACTTAGGATCATAGGACTTCTTAGGAATAATAGTACGTCTAGCAAGGAGACTCTTAATAGCACTAGCACCATGTGTGTTTCAACATTCTTCAACAAATTCATCAGTGAGCTCTATGTAACCATCATTAATATCATAACTCGCACTAGACTCAGGTGAGCTAACAGGTGTAACAGTGTATTCACTAGGAGTTTCGGTATTTCCTAGACTAGCCATAGTAGCATATAGAAAAGGACCTCATGAACCACTTGCATCAAGCACAGTAGAAGTAACATCATGAGTATCAAAAGCAGTTTCAGATTCAGCAGTAGTAGCAGTGTGTGTAGCATGAGCATGTGGTGGTGTGACAAGCTTACTTATAACAGACGGTGAATCAAGAGCAACAGAGGTGTTTAGGACTGTACCTCTTCTTGTAGTGGATGGTAAAATAGGGAACTTTCCATCACGAGACTTCCCCATGATGAAAGGAGTAGCAGTGAACAATAATAGATCCAAGTGAACTTACAAATAAAGCTATGCTCCCTGGCAACGGCGCCAGAAAATAGTCTTGATGACCCACAAGTGTAGGGGATCGCAACAGTCTTCGCGGGTAGTATTACCCAATTTATTGATTCGACACGAGGGGAGCCAAAGAATACTTGCAAGGCTTAACAACTGAGTTGTCAGTTCAGCTGCACCTAGAAATAGTTCTTGCTCACAGAAGTTTATCAGTAGCAACAGTTTGTAGTAGCAACAATAGCGATAACAACAAAGGATGAGCAATAGTAATAATGTGATAATGGTAAAATGAGGATTCGAAAGTCACGGTAGGCATAGGGATGGATGACGGGCGTTGCATGGACGAGTCTAAACATGTAACTTCAAGATCTAGGGCATTGCAGATAAATAATAACAAGCATCCAAGTACTAAACAATCCTAGGCATGTGCTCCAAATATAGTCATACGTGCTCGCAATGAGAACTTGCGCAACATCTTCTGTCCAGACAGCCCGTGGCAGCGAGGCCTCTAGGGAACTACTGGCAATTAAGATGCTCCTTTTAATAGAGCACCGGAGCAAAACATTAACACTCCGTGAACACATGTGATCCTCACACCACAGCCATCCCCTCCGGTTGTCCCAATTATTGTCACTTTGGGGCCTTTGGATCCGGATAATGATATGTGTAAACAACTTGTAGATAAGATCACAAACAATACTATCATAATGATTCAATAATAAGTTCAGATCTGAGATCATGGCACTCGGGCCCTAGTGACAAGCATTAAGCACAACAAGTTGCAAGAAAGTAAAATAGCACAAGAGATACTAGGCACTATGCCCTAACAATCTTATTCGATTACATGACAGAACTCATCCAATCCCTACCATCCCCAAGCCTATAGCGGGGGATCACTCACTCATGGATGAGGGAAACATCGGTGGTTGATGGAGATGCATTGGTGATGATGATGGCGATGATCCTCTCCAAATTCCCCGTCCCGGCAGGGTGCCAGAACGGAGTTTCTGGATCCGAATCTTGTTTTCTGGTGGCGGCGGCGGAGCTGAACTCTTTCTGGAAAACTATCGAACCCCCCTGAGTTTTTAGGCCAGAAGGCAACTTATAGGCGCGGAGGGAGGCCGAGGAGATGCCTGGGGTGGCCAAACCTCCCAGTGCGAGGTCAAGGGCCGTGCACAGGATGGGTCGCCCCAGGCCTCCTCTGTCCTCCTCAGCTCCGTGGATCTTCTGGTGAGAAATAGTTTTTGGAATATTTTCCGGGATTTTTCCTCATAGTTCATTTTGTGCACAAAAACAAGACACCAAGGTAATTCTGCTGAAAACATTGTCAGTCCGTGTTAGTTGTATCCAAATCACACAAGTTTAGAGGAAAAACAATAGCAAAGTGTTTGAGAAAGTAGATACATTTTGGACGTATCAAGGAGCAAGGAAACAACCCCAAGGTGTTGCTAACAACTTGGAATCCTACACATCACAAACTCAATACTTTGCCCCAACTTACAGTGAGGTTGTCAATCTCACTGGTTTGCTGAAAACAAAGGATTAAACGTATAGTATGGAAGGTAATGGTTGCTTGTAGAAAGTAAACGGTAACAGTAGATGATGTAACAATGGTAAAGATTGGAACGAGGTCCACATTTCACTAGAGGTGTCCTCCTTAATAAAGATAACATAAAATGTTGGGTGAACAAATTACAGCGGGGCAATTGATAGGACTGAGCAAGGCATAACAATGCAAATACTAGACATTCATGATTCCTATGAGATTTGATTGGGCATTACAAAAATATACATAGACCGCCATCCAACTGCATATATGACTAATAATCCACCTTCAGGATATCATCCGAACACCCTCTAGTATTAAGTTGCAAGCAACGGATAATTGCATTAAGCAATGTGTGTAAAGTAAACAATACAATTGTTCCATGAACAAAATATTGTTGTTTTCTCCCTATGTAAGATCCCTCCTTTGTAAAGGAAAGGATCCCTGTGATTGCAATGCTAGTCCCTGGATCAATGCTAGCATCCACAGTTTAAGATGAAGTACACAGAAACAAAGGTCATTATTACATATCATTCCAGAGACAAACATAGTCTTTTACAACTCCATGGCCATAGGCCTAATACAAGAGTTCAAATTTATAACAAGATAAATAAGTCTTCATCTTCATGTGCCACAGGCAAGCATGTTGAGTGTAGACTCATGACTCCTAATCATCATCAGAATATCCTGCAACATCACAAGTTACAGCCACAGTGGGTCAATACATTGGAATAGTATTGGCAAGTGATACTTAGTAGAATATTGGTGGACTAGATACTATATGCATATTTGGCTAAGTGTAGCTTAGGCTTTATTTGCTCAAAATAGGTTTTGCCTATCAGTTGAAAACACTAAGTTTTTCTTTGTCAAAAACCTTTCAGGAACCACCAATAGACATTGGGGTCCTTCACCCTTGTTCAACCACAAGTTTTACTTAGAAATTGGGATGAGGAGATTCTTGATAGCTTCCATGTCTGGATGCTCAAGTTGTCCAATACCAGGGACATGGCTAAGTACTTAGATTCTTCCATCTGCAGAGGTTGTGCACTTTCCCCACAAGACTTGATTTTCACCAAGACAGGACCTTTCAGAAGCCTTCCATTAGACCAAATGGACGCGTTCCAACCTATCATCCCACTACCACCAACTGTCCAAATGGCTAAGTTGTTGCAACCTATGTGATCCAGGCAGAGCCCATATTGCCAAGTGGCTGCACTAGAAGCTTCTTAACATTTGGCCTCTCAAATCCCTTTGTTACTGGGTGGCTTTCCACAAGTGAGATACACAAGGTAAACCATAGAAATGGGCCTTGTGTAACCACTCAACATAACCCATTCTTTCCATTCCACCGAGGTGTTTCATTCACTTAGTTGTTTTATTAAACAAAATCATAGTCCAAAGACTTAGTAATATTTATTAATAGCATGAATATGTAAGGGTCCCAACCTTTAAATAAGGTAGAGTCCCCTGTGTTTACAATTCTAGTCCTTGGATCAATAGCTAGCATCCACAGTTAAGATGTATTATCAAGAAACAAAGGTCATAATATAACTTTATAACCAGGAATAACATAATCTTATTACATCTTACATAGATCATTTGGCTATTACAATACATTGTAGTAGAATAACTATAAGCATGGGGTCCTTCATCTTCAAAGTGCCACAGGCAGACATGTTGGTTGTAGACTTTGTAATCCTAATAAACACACTTCACTAAATCAATCAAACCTACAACATAACAAGTTACAGCCACAAGGGTCAATACATTTGAATTGTATTGGCAAGTGATACTATGGTAGTATAGTGGAGTCTATCATCTATATGCATTTGGCTAAGTGGAGTTGAGGCTTGCATTGCTCAAAATAGATTTTCCTTATCATTTGAAAACACTAAGTTTTTGCTTGAAAAAATCATTTTTCTCAATCAAAAATTGAAGATCATTTAACCCTTGTTCAAACCACAAGTTTTTAACTTAGAAATTTGAATGATGAGATTCTTGATTGCTTCCATGTCTTGATGCTCAAATTGTCCTTTACCAGGGACATGGCTAAGTACTTAGATTTTACACTCTACAGAGGTGGTGCACTTTCCCCACAAGACTTGGTTTCCCAAGACAAGATCTTTCAGAAGCCTTCCCTTAGACCAAAATGGACGCGTTCCAACCTATCAAACTCTACCACCAACTGTCCATATGGCTAAGTTCTTACAACCTATATGATCCAGGCAGAGCCCATAATGCCAAGTGGTTGCACTTGAAGCTTCTCAACATTTAACATCTCAAATCTCTTTGTTCCTGGGTGGCAGTCCACAAGTGAGATACACAAGGTCAACCATAAACATGGACCTTGTGAACCACTCAACCAAAAACCACCAATCAAGTCCCATTCCACCCAGGTGATGCATTGACTTAGTTGTTTTATTAAGAAAAACATAAGTCTTAAGACTTAGAAATTTTCCATAGTATGAATATATTTCCAACCTTGTTTTCTATTAGCTAAGCTAAGCATGATAGTAATAGGAATCTTAACTTAGGAGATTTCTACTAAGGTTTCATCAACTAGGTTTTCCTATAGCAAGGTTTATACTTAGCAAAATTCCATGCAAGTTTTACTTAGAGAAAATCACTAATGCATAGTGAAAGTAATGGGACAAAAGAATGAAGCATCACTTGACTTTTTGGTAGAGTATAGGTTCACTCCTTGTCCTTGCAACAATCACACTCTTCAAGTCACTACAATTCAATCAAGCAAGGCACAAACTCAATCTACCAATCAAGCAAAACATCACATAAAATAACAAAGTCAAGGTAATGCATGCAAACATGCCAAGCTTTGTTTTATTTGAAAAAGTGGTTCCTAATGGGTCATGAACATTTGAAAGCACCTAATGGTCATTTTTTAAAGTGGCAAAGTCATTTGCAAAAGGTTTCACTTTATAAACCATTTTCAAAACAAGGTATCATTTTATGTGGTGTAGAAATATTTTTACTAAGGCATTAATCTATAGGGTTTACCAAATATGTTTTCAAACCATAAAACTTGGTGTTTGGGGTCAGAGAGTTTAAAACAAAACATTTCCCAAAAGTTTTCCTTCAAAACCATTTTTTAATAAATAAACCATATTTCTATTTGACTAGAAATGGTTTTAAATCAAAGAATCATTCTTTTGTTTCACCAAATACATTTTTGAAATCACAAAGTGTTTCCTATGGTCAGTAGGTTCAAATCAATCCAATTTCCAAAGATTTTATTCCCCAAATTCATTTTTGAACAATTTTTATAACCTAAACAAGCATACATAAGTTTCTGCAAAAACAACCATTTTTCCAGAAGCTTTTTACTAAACAAATGGCATGGTTGGCTAGGGCTTGTTCCACTGATTCCATTGATATAAAATTTGTAATTTTTGGACGTGTGGATCAAAAGTTATGGAATTTACAAAATGGACATCTAATAGAAAGTTTTCTGTCTTTTAAATCAACTACAGGCCACGTGGCTGTTTCTGATTCGTCAATACCCTTTCGGTTGGATCGATTGCTCTGGCGCGTTGGATTTTAAACAGATCGTGCGGCATAGGATCACCCGTACCCCTTCAGCTAAGGATCTATCGTGAGCGTCGGATCAAGATCCTACGGTGTACAGCGTGCCAGCCATAGATGGGCGGCAGTGCGGTGGCTGCTAGCGGCGGAGCGGCCAGACGGCGGCGGTGCCGGCGATACAGGAAGCAAGGGTGGCTGGGGAGATACTCACAATGTTCGTGGCGTCGTGCTGATTCTCAACGTGTGGTTCGTTTGTCGAGGGGCGCTCTGGTCCGACGTGGATTGCTCACCGGAGTCCACACGGCGGCGGGCGTGCTCTAAAGATCGTCGAGGGCGAGGATGGAGGGCACCCTAGGACAAACGGGAGGCACTGTTAGGTTCGCAAGGGCATGGCGATCATTATCGTGTCCACGGGGAAGAGAGGGGAGGTCTGGTTTACCTGGGAGACGTCGCCGCAGTTGGAGACAGACAGCAGCGCTGGCTTGGGGTGACGCTGTCAAGCTTGCAGAGCTCGCGCGGATGAGCTGCCGATGCGGAAAGTTCCGCCAGGTGATGGGGATCACAGCTGCGTGCTCTAGGAGGCAAGGGGTGGCGTGGGGCTGCCGGAATCCTCGCCGGAGGGTCGTCGGACAGTGGCGGTGTTCGAGCGAAATTCGTCAGCCTGGGGGCGCCTTGGGGAAGGAGATAGAGGGGAAATGGAGGAGAGTCGTTGGCGTTTAAATGGGCATGGTCACTGTGAGTAATGGTGGCCGCGTTAATACGAATTCAAGCCGCGAAATCAAAGCCCGAAACGGCGACGAGGGGAGGAAGAACAGGTCGTGGGGGTGGGGAAGATGACCGCGTGGCTGTGGGATCCTCTGGCAGCGAGAGAGGGAGAGAGGGAATAAGGTCCACCAGTCAGTGACTTAGCGGGTGTGAGTTCGAGTGAAAGAAAACGCTTCGGGAGGGGAGAGGGAAATGAGTTGCCGGGCTTAGTGGGCTAGGATAGTTGGGCTGGGCCGTTTCATATATTTTTTTCTGTATGAATCTTTTTCTTTTTCCAATTTCAATTTCTATTTTGAAATTCAACACTCAATCAAGCATTCAAATTAAATCAAAACATTCACCAAACTTTGCAATTGAATTTGATTCTGTTTAACAACATAAACCAAAGTCCCAAAATAAAATAATATTTTTATTTTAGGATCTATTATTAATTAAATAAATAGACCTTGATTATTAATTCAAATAGGTTTTGATTTATTTAATAAAATCTCCATTTGAAATCTAAATATTTTCAAAACCAAATCAGTAGGTTTTATTTGAAAATATAAGATACTTGGAAAACTTGTTTAAAATAAAATAACATTTTTATTTTAGGGTCCATTAATAATTAAATAAAATGGACCTTAGTCATTAAATCAAATAGGATTTGTTTTATTAAAATCTTTATTTTGAAATCTAAAACAAAACCAAAACACTTCAGTAGGTTTTATTTGAGAATATAAAATATTTGGAAAGCTTATTTAAAATAAAAATAATAAGTTTTGATGTTTTAATTAAAATGGTAAAACCTTACTATTTTTATCAAAACAAAATATTTTATTTCAAAAACTTGGCGAAGGTTTAATTTGGCTTTAATAACCTTTATTTATAAATCCATCTTTTCTTTTGAAAACCAAGTCTTTTATTAAAAGATCCAAAATAATTATTATTTTTCCAAATATTTTTAAATTTATTGTTTATTTATCTTTTTAAATCCCTTTAGGATTCTATTTGATCCAAATAGGTTTTGTTAGTTTCCAAATGGTTTCAAAAGTTTCTTCTCACCCTGAAAATCAAAAAAGTTTTATTTATTCATTTATTTTTCACATTACAAGATTTGGAAAATCTTGGGATGTGACAGAATATAACCACCCTTGGTTGCTACTAGCTAGGCTAAGCATGGCATTGATAAGACTTAGAAATATTTCTAGCAATTCTACAACTACTAGGATTTCCCAAGCATAGCATATAGATCAAAATAACCATGCAAGACTAGCAAAATATTTCTAATGCAAGGTTGAAAAACTTAGGAATAAATCATGAAGCACCACTTGCCTTGGTAGTTTGGAGAGTAGCTACAATCCTCACAATCACAATCACTATTTGCACCAAAATCTACACATAAAATGATAGCACCAAATCACATACAAAATAAATACAAGCAAAAAAATATATGGATACATGCATTATGATATGTGATGATTTTCTATACTCAACAAGACAAGTGCATAGTACTGATTCATAAACAAGTTCAAAACTTGCCAAACAACCTTTATTTGAACATTAAAATAATTCCAAATTAATTATTGTATACAAAATAGGCCTACACATGTTTCTGTAAAAATAACCATTTTAACAGAAACAAAACATTAAAGACATTGCATATATGGAAAGGGCTTTCTCTCCTGATTCCACTGATATAAAATTTGTCAAATTTGGACGTGGGACTCAAAAGTTATGATTTAAACAAGTTTAAACATCTAATAGATATAAAATATGATTTTAATTCAAAGAACTGGCCACGCGGAAGCGTCTGATTGGACGATACCGCTTCGCACCGGATCACGCTCGACTACCGTTGGATCTAACTAAACATGCACGGCTCAGATCTAAACTTACCTCTTCGTCGCAGATCTAATCTTACACGTTAGATCTAAATCCTACGGTGCTCGATCAAACTGCCAAAGACTGGCGGTTGGCGGCGGCAGCGCGCTACGCTATGTCTCTGGCGCGGTGGCTCTGAGGGTTTGGGGTTGTCGGAGATGCTTACCAGGCTCGCGGTGGTGTGCTGAAGCTCAACGTGGCGGTGGCTTGTCAAGGGGCGCACAGATGCAGCGGCAGGGTCTCGTCGGAGTTGCTGGCGGTGTCGGTTCGTGCGGACAGCGACATTGACGACGTTCGGGATCGTCCTAAATCGCTCGTTGGAGTTGAGAGGCGGCTCTGGCGTTCGTGGGCGTGAATGAAGACGGCGACCGTAATCGCTTGCCGGAGTTCGTCGGGCAGCGGCGGTGTAGTTCGAAATCGCGGCACTGGTGGCGGTGAGCGTCTTTGTCGGGAAATGACCATGGTGGCGATTAAGTAGCCAGGAGGGGCGAGGGAATTACGCAGCGGATTAATGCCAATTAAGCGAGGAATCAACGCGGCGTTTCTAGAGGAAACGACGGTGGCGGGAAGATACTGCTGAGGTGGAGAAGAAGGTGCTGACCTGGCTCGGGCCCAATGGCAGTGTCTGCGGGGTAGTGCGGGTGCGTGTGAGAGAGAGATAAGAGGGAAACCCGGGTGGGCTGGCTTTTGGGCCGTTTCTGCTATTGGGCTATAATAGTGGCGCCGGCCTTTTTCCTTTTCTTTACTCCTTTTCTATTTCTGTTTGATTTTACAGGAATCAATTTCAAATGATTTTAAATATGTTTGAATTCAAACTCTTTCTGGATTTTTATAAAATGTAACCTGCACATTTTTAAGCATAGAACCATGTTGTTTCACTTAAACTTGCATTGGTCCTTTGGAGTTTTAAAATAAACAGAGCCTTTACTAATGTTTTATTAATGATATAAAAATTGTTTTTAAAGACATATATTTTTAAAAAAATTGTTCAAGCCCTGGAACACTTCATACTACCATAGGATCAAATACAGCTGGTTTAAACATACCATCTCATGAAAGAGAGTATCATTGGGTTAAAAGTTTTGTTCACATAAAATAATGAGCACATTTGCTCCTGTTCTTGGAATGGTTTAGAAAATGGAACCCTGTATGATCATCAATGCATGGATGATATGCATGAGTTTTGAAACATGATTTTAGGGATGTTACAAATCTAACCCCCTTAAGGTGAATCTCGCCCTCGAGATTCGGGTTGGCTAGCAAATAGGTGAGGGTGGTCTTTCCGAAGATCATCTTCTCTTTCCCATGTTGCTTCTTCTTCGGAATGATGGTTCCATTGAACTTTGCAGAATTTGATAGTCTTAGTCCGTGTAACTCTTTCTGCAGTCTCAAGAATCTTGATAGGTTTATCTTCATAAGTGAGGTCAGTCTCCAATTGAACCTCTTCCAAAGGTATAGTATCCTTCAAAGAAGTTTCTTCCATTTCTGGATGGCATTTCTTAAGCTTACTCACATGAAACACATTATGAACGGCTGACAAGGACTCTGGCAATTCAATTTCATAAGCTACTTCTCCTTTACGACTCAGAATCTTGAATGGCCCAACATACCTTGGGGCCAACTTTCCTTTGACTCCAAACCTCTTCACTCCACGAAGTGGTGACACTCTAGGATAGGCTCTATCACCTACTTCATAGGTGACTTCTCTACGCTTAGGATCTGTGTCGTGGGAATGGTCACGGCAGACGCTGCAATCGGCAGCGAGTAGTAGAACGAAGGGCAAGGGCGGCCAGCCATCTGCGGTGCGAGATGAGGGCAAAGACACAGGGTTTACCCAGGTTCGGCCCCCCGAAGGGTAAAGACCTACTCCTGCTAGATTGTATTAGGGAGGTGTTACAATGGGCGAGCTCGGCGGCTAGGCGGCGAGTCGCTTAGGTGTATGAGGAACGCGTGTCTCTACCTCCCCATAGGGAGGTTTATATAGGCTCACCTTCCCTAGGGTTTACATATCCCAACCGATTCGTTCAGACTTTAATGTCGTTTAAACCAATCCGGGGCCTATCTACCGCTTTGGGCCTTCAACTTCCTCGCTCGGTACCTTCTGGGCTTCAATCCACTGCCAGATTCTGCAGGCCCACTCGCCCCACAGGGCGATCGGAACGTCCGTGAGAATACCCAAAGATGGCGTATCCCCATCAGTAGTCCCCGAGGCCGTCGTCGATTGGGCGTGAGTGGCTGCTGGCAGTCGGAGTATGCGGCTTCGGAGTAGACTTCCAGTCGAATCGTCGGCGGGCTCCTGTATGAAGAGGAAAATCCGATGAACCAAGTCGCGTTTTAGGCGAGTCGAGTCGGCGGAACGCGGTCGTGGTGATTGACCTAGCGAGCCAAGTGATTGGAGTTGGACCGTCAGGCGTGGTCAAACTAGCCGTTGGGGTAATCCAATGGTAACTTTTGGCGTAATCATCGCGCGGTAACGGCCCCCTGATTTGGCGGGTAACTCCCGCTATATAAGAGGAATGGTAGGCAATCGCAGAGCCAATCCGCCCACCACTTCTTCCGAGTGCGCACATCTTCCTTCCTTTGTGCCGCGATCCAATCGACCCGAAATCCTCCGATCTCCAACCAACCTCTCGGCCATGGCCCTTTCCACCGAACCATGGGGCAGGTCCAAGTGCACAAGGCGAATCGGCCTCTTCGAGGAGGCTGGAATCTGCGAGCCGCTGTTGGCGTATCCTCCAGCCGGAGAAACGACCCCAAACCCGCGAGAGGGAATCGTCTTTCACAGTCATCTCGGCGGGGCTAGGGTTTCCCACGTCTTTGTTCTTCCGGCGTTTACTGCGCCTACTACGGATCCACCTTGGATCCGGGTCCCCACATGAGCAGCTCGCCATCTTCGTGGCGTTCTGCGAGTGCTACTTGGGCTGCCGGCCCTACTTTCCCTTGTGGCGGATCATTCCATGGACGGATCAGCCGCGAGGCAGCTGACCCAATGCTAGCATGGCGGCTTGACATTCCAGCTCAAGTCCAAGGCTTCTTTCTTCGATCTGATGCTACCCGCCAAGGCAGCAAGCGACTGGAAAAGTCGTGGTTCTATGTGGCCGAGGCGACCCCAGGAGACGAGGTGGCGATCCCGCGGTACTCGGTCAATCGTTCCGAGCCACGCCATCTCCAAGTCGGCAAGCTCCCCGGCGACCAGCGGATGGTCGTTGACGAGATGCTCCAGGCCATCCGTGGTCCGAAAAGAAGGGCCTTGACGATAAACTGTACAATTGCTGGCTCGGGCGGCTCGTTCCACTCGCCCAACGCGACCACTACATGTATCGAGACACGGGCGTGGAGACTCGGCGAAGGCCTGCCTCGGAGTGGAAGCCGGAGGATTATCTCTCAGCGTTGAAGAAGATCACCAGGCGGTGTACACGGACGACAGCCGGGTCGCGCCCTACCATGAAGCGTCCGGCTCAACGGTAATTTCTTTACTTTGTTCGCGATCGCAGCTGCAGTCGCGGCAATTCTGTTTTGTATTCATTGCAGCTATTCCAAGTGGTGGAAGGTGGCTCCCACCTTCGATGACGAGAGCCGGCCATCCGCCCGGAGGTAGGAATCGACCGCCTCCGCGAGGGGCAATGAGGACGCCGAGGTCGAGTCCGAAGAGGAAATCGCCCGCTGGTCCGAAAACCCGCGGCAGCGTCGAAGAATCAAGAAGCAGAAGCCTCGAACGCCATGAGGACGACGACGAGCTCCCAGAAACCACCTCGCGTCTCCAGGCCACTCCTTCGAAGAAGAAGAAGAAGGAAAAGGAAGCGAGGGCCCCCCCCGAAGAGGAGACCGAAGCCGTCAAGGATGGCCTCGCCGCCGCACTCGACGAGCAGCTCCGATGCTCTCAGCTCGGCCGGTGACGGCGCACCCCCAGCGACAACCGCGCTAGACACGCCGACCATGGAAGTACCGCTGGCCTCGATGCCTCCGCCATTCGCGCCGGTCTCTGGGCCAGGGAAGGCTCCGGCTATGGCGACTTCGCCTCGCAAGGAGGTCCCGAGCGCGGCGGTCTCGCCCCGCAAGGAGGCTCCGGCCGCAGCGGCTCCAATTCACGAGGAGGCCCCCGCCGAGGGTGTCCCAGAGGCGCCAGCCGCGGCCTCAACGACGAAGAAGCCGTCCGTGTCCTGGGCCCACGACGTCCTGGCCGGGGCTCGATCATGGCCCGGGCCCGAGCTGGAAAAACCGGCCGGCCTTCGTACAGGGCTACGTTTCATTCCAGTCGCCAAGTGAGTGCGTTCACCCTTCCGTACCTTCATAACTGCTTCGATTGTCTTTTATTGATTTGATTGATATGCAGGACCGGAGTGAAAAAGATGGGCCACCCGACCGTGGCTCAGGTACCATCCGCCGCTAGAGAAGAGGATCCTTCCCGTAAGAGGAAAGCGGACGAGGTCGTCGCCTCAGCGGAGGGCAGCAAGAAGGCCAAGGGCGACGACATCGTCACTGTCTCTGACGACACGGCGGTCGCACCAGCCGGCCCCGCGGTGGAAGCGACCGCGTCTCTGAAGGGCGTTCCTTGCCTAGACCGGGAGGCGACTTCCTTTGGGCGGGTGCCTCGATCGCTACCTTCCCCGTGACCAAAGGCGTCCACGGCGAAGCTGCGCCCGAGCCTCGCTCGAGGGCCGCCCGATCTGAAGTCGACCAGCGTCGCGGGCACGCCGCTGCGTCCGTGGGCGATACAGCTCCATGGCATGCTTGGTGCAGCCATCCGTACCTCCGGTCCCGAGGATCAGGTCGGTGCTTAGCAGCGGCTTGATTCTGATAATTTCTCGTCTTTTAATTTCGCATCCAGTCCCCGAGTGCGCACGCGCTAAATTTTAGAGGGTGGGCACTGAGGAATTTTCTTGATCGCCAGTCCCCGAGTGCGCACGCACTAAATTTAACGGGTGGGCACTTAGGAATTTTCTTGATCGCCAGTCCCCGAGTGCGCACGCGCTAAATTTAGCATGTGGGCACTTAGGAATTTTCTTTTTTACTGACTTTTTGATGATATGCAGTCTGCTTTGGAGTCGGCGGACCGATTGGCCGTAACAGCGTCTTTGAGAAGGCTGGCCACCATCCAAGAAGCGAACAAGGAGCTTGTTTCTTTGCAGCGAGGGAGCTCGCCAGGAGCTTGTCCCTGCTGGTGAGTTGGTGGCGGTGCGATCTGCTTTGAGTGCTGCTGAACAACGGGTCGTCGACCTCGAGCGCGAACTGCGGGAGGCGAGAGAAGAAGCAAGCTCGGCGGACGGGCGAGCTAAGGCCGCCATTGCGGCCGCGGAGGAAGACCGGAAGGTGTCGGAAGCCCTCATTGCTGGGCTTGGGGCGACACCTGCGTCAGTGCTTCATCACGGACTCCCTTTGTTGCTTGGTGAGTGCGTCTTCCCTTTCTGTTAGTTGTAGTGTTTGTGGTGTCCGTGGTACTCATCATTGTCTCCTTCTCGCAGGTCGTGTTATTGGTAGCCAAGAAGAAGCGAGCTCTCTTGACGTGAGGGAGTGCGTAAGCATGCTCGTTGACTCGGCGACGCTGTCGGCGACGTGCATCCGCGCCTATCTTCAAGAAATATCGCCCACAGAGGTTATTCCCAGCGACCTTGTTGAGGTGTGGGAATATTTGGAGAAGGCGCCCGCTGTCGTCGAGTTCATGACTCGGTCGGCGTTTCGGCGTGGAGCGTCTACAGCACTGAGTCTCGGACTCGCCCATTTCCCCGAAGACTTCGACGTTGACGATGTGACGAGCGGGTATCCATCGTCGACTGGCGCGGTGGATCTGTCCGAGGTTCTCAAGTTGCAGGAGCGTGCTGCCAAGTATTCGGACCGTGTTTGGGCGATGGGCGATCTCCTTCCTTATCAGGAGACGGTCGTTGCGCCGAACGACCCCGAGCCGATGCATCGTGACTTCAAGGTCGAGCAGCCTTTTCGCGCGGCGATGGCTGGGGAACTGACGACGTATCCATCGAACCCGTACACCGCGTTCATCCGTAATCGTCGTGATCTTTGGCGGTCGTCATCAAGCCTGCAGAGTAGGGTAGTTTGCCTTTGAAGTGTTAGCAGCAGTTCTGCCATGCGGCATATTTTGTAACATAAGACAATGCAGTGTGCAATTAAATGGGACGTCGTATCCATTTTGCTATTCGTTTGTGTGATTTGGATTGATTTTGACCGAGTCCCGAGCGTCCGCCCTTTTGTGGGGTTTACCTCGTATATGGTGTGTGTTGTTATCGTGTGTTACATTGATTTGGTCGACTCGCCTGCTCGGAGAGCCGATGCAAGCGACTCCCTTGAGTGCTCTGCTTTACCGTTTTCCCGTCTGTGACGGGTCGGGTAGCCGAGTCCCCGGCGTGGTACTTGTAGTTCTAGGTGTGACTCGAGGGTGGTTGAGGACTTAGCGTTGGTGTCGGTAGCGTCCTCCTGGCCCGTGGGGTCGGTCGCGTGGCAGTCTGGGCATGCTCTCTTGCTTGGCGTTTTCCACGACCGATCGATTTAACTGGTATTCAGTCCCGGCGTGGTACTTAGCCGTTCGAGTCGCTAAGCCGGATGCGGAGGACCAAGGTCGCTGTGAGCGAGGCAGTTGTCTTGGCTCGTAAAGCCCGGTCGAGCTAAGCGACTCAATGGGGCTCGGGTTGGCGTTTTTGTGGACGATGCAAGACCTGAAGTGATTCGGTGCTCTTACACCGCACTACTTAGCCGTGCCGATCGCTGTACCAAAGGTTGACTTCGCATTTTAGCGTCGCTGTTATTACAGTCTGAGTGGCACAAGTCATGGAGAGTGGGCGCAATTTGCGGTAAGTTTCTTTTATTTCATAGCGATGGAGAGTACATGTGTGGGGTTCTAGGAGTAGAACTTCGGAGGAGGTTTACATTCCATGGTCGCTGACGTCGAGCTCGCCGTCCCATGGGACGTCGATGAGGTAGTAGCGTCGTTGCAGTCTGGCGCCCAATAGCGAATGGGCCCTCCCATGGAGGGAGAGCTTGTGCATGCCCTTCTTGTCTGGATGAGGCGTAACAGGTCGCCTTCTGGAAGGTGCGGTTTTCACCCGTCGGCTATGGTAGCGTGAGTCCTTGTTGATAGATGGCGGTGCGTGACCGGCGAGGTCGCGTGCTTCGTCGAGCTGGTCGAGCCCATCTTGGCGGGCCAGCTCGTTATGCTTCCGTATAATGGACGACCAGCGAAGTCGTGTTCGAGGTCGGTGGGCATGACTGTCGCGCCGTAGACCATGAAGAAGGGGTGAATCCGTCGATCGTTAACCGAGTGCGGATTCCCGGATAACGGAGGGCAACTCTTCGACCCGCACCAGTGCGCTCGGTACTTGGAGTCGCGGCTTCAGGCCGTGGAGGATGCTTTGGTTGGCTCGTTCCGCCTGGCCGTTGGATTCCGGGTGGGCGACTGACGCGAGATCTAGCCGGATGTGGTGCTCTTCGCAGAATTCGGCCATTGCTCCCTTGGCAAAGTTTGTGCCGTTGTCCGTGATGATACTATTTGGGAACCCGTAGCGATATATGAGCTCGCGTAGGAACTTAGTGGCAGTCTTCCCGTCGCATTTCCGGACTGGCTTGGTGTAACACCCTCAGAATCGGACCTATGCAAATTTGGGCAAAATTCACCAAACCCGCATAGAAACGATTCAAAGGTGCCCACCAGGCACTTTCGTGCGGGTGGAAAACGAAGTAATAACATTGCACAACAGTCCTCGATGGGACCCACAGAACAGATATATATAACAGCGACCCAAAGAGTCAAGAATACAGATATAATATACAAAGATCCAAATCACCTTGAAAACGATAGAGCGTCCAGCTACGGACAAGATGCAAATGGGGCTAAGAGCCCTGAAGAATAACCAGTGGCGTCCATAACCCTGCCGAGCCAAGCGGAAGGGTAACCTCGCTAACGGCGTCGATCTCAAAACACCTTAAACAAAGGGGTGCCGACAAAGGGCAAAGGAAAAGAGGCGTCGATCGAGGCCAGTACACGGCGAGACTAGAATTCGGCGGTCCTCGCCTACATAGGTATGGTGGACTGAGCGGCAGCGGCAGCATGCACTAAACATCCTATAGAGACTCGATACAACTGGCGGTTATCAGAGAGGGGTAAGAATAGCCTATCTGGATCCAACCTGAAGCTAACACCAAACAAACCCATCCTGGTGTTTCCCCCTCGAGACCAAACGAGGAAGTCAACCGAGGAACTCACACCGTTGGCAGTTTTATTTATTCAGTTATCATTGCAGCATTTACTAGTCAGGTTTAGATAATCATCCTGATAAAGTAAACAGTGGGCACTTTTAGTTAACCATTCCGTGATAGTGACAACACTTACTAGTCAGATACATTTATCATGAGATAACCCAAAAAAACCAGCAGTTGTTGGTACTTTTATTCAGCCATTCCGTTGTAGTTGCAAGATTTACTAGTCAGGTACAATTGTCGCAAGCGACAACCAAACAAGCAAATTGTGGGCAGTATTAATTAGCCATTCCATTATAGTGAAGCTGATTACTAGTCATTATAAGTCAAATTTATAGCAGTAAACTTTAGTTATGCTTGTCTATGATCGAGATACTGTGCTCCAAGTCGTCCATATCCGCGGACACGGCTTTCAGAAAGTTTTACCCGGCCGGGGTGCACCAATAGCAACACACGCTCGATCAACCTCGGAAAAACCAAATCAAAACCCAACGAGGCTTTCACGGTGAACAATCAGATTGAGAAATATTTGGGGGCCACCCTTAAGTAGATTCATAGAAGCTAGCTGACTCGAGACGGCCTCAAGGTTTGGGTGGGCGGTAAACGATCGGGAACCCGAAAGTGTGGCTGGGCTTGTCGATACAGCGTGCGTGTCCCGATCCTAACAGATGCAGTGTGCTCCTCGACAATCGTAAATAAAGCAAAACATGGCATAAGTACAGGATCGTAAATAAAACCTCAAACTAGTTTGTGGCCCCAAGAAATAAGACTGAATCAAGCTCTGGCTCAGGGAGGTCCCATATACCTCCCGGATGTGGATAGCGCGATAAATCAAGGAACAGGTATCAAGTACTCGGGGTCTTACGGGACACAAGTGGGCGTTCGGAAACCAAATATCTTCTATCACCCACCGATGCCTCTGCTTACTTCAATTTTAGTTGTTAAACAGAAATTAAAGTGACGATAAGTAGAACTAGAATCATCTCCAACATCAACATGCGGCAATACATCAGCAACTGTGGCATATGGCGACACACATCAGCACTTGAGCAAGCAACTACGACGCGCAAGTCCAACTATCTACCAAACAACAGGTAATAGGGTGTGTCCAAGGCAATATAGGGCTGCAAGGGAGATCACGGGTACGGAAACTAGAGCATCGCAACACAGATAGCAATAGATCAACAGGAGGGAGTAAATACTATAAAAGTAAGATAGGTAGAAAGGGGGAGATGCTCGCCTGAAAACATTGTCGAAGGTTCATCCGAAGAACGGGGCGAAGCTCACATCAACTCATCGGCCTTATCCGCGAAGAACCAAAACACTAGAAGAAACACCGGATGCGATATTTAATACAACGGTGCGATGCAATTAGGGCATATTAAGCGGAACCGGGGTCCCGACAATTAATTATTAGGTGGTTCATGTTGTTTAGCTACCCCGCAATTTAAATGTTGTTTTAGCAAGACAGAAGATGGCACCGGTTCGCTACACATGTTTAAATGAGGCCAATATAAGGCTAGATTTGCCCGCATATGGGCCCCATATTTAATTAACAGGTGAATCGGCATAAGGCCCCCAAACCACATGATATGCATGCGAGATGAATGATTTGATGTGCAACAATTGTATTATATTATGAAATTAGGGTTTCGGAAAGAGGTTCACACATTAGGGGGTCTCGACGAACTTGGGGTTCCGGGTTCCGGGGTCGGTCTCAGGGTCCAGGGTTCGACGGATCGGGCTCGGCGGGATCGTTCTCGGATTAAAGGGGTAGGTCTTGGCGCATCCGGGGTCTCGGGGCATGTTGTCGGTCATGGCGTTCGGGACGAAGCACTTGTCGCGTCGGGGTCTCGGTGTCGGTCTCGATTCCAGGGGGGGTCCGGGCGCGCCGGGATCGGTCTTCGAAGTCCGTGAACGGGCGTCGGATCCGCATCTATGTGGAAGATCTTGGCGTTCTCGGCGATCTTGGCATTCTGCAGGTTTAGGTCCTGGCGCTTCAGATCGACCTTCGGCTCGGGGTCTGGGGGTTCGACGGGGTCTTGTCGTCCCCTGAGGAAGATCATGGCGAGCCCTCGGGTTTGGCCTTCGGGGGTTTCGGAGTTCGGGACTTCGGATCCTCGAGGCGATCTTGACCAGGGACGCCACATCAACACATCAAGGCGCATCGCCAGGGACAAAATCCACCCAAACACAAAAGGGTGGGCCATGCTCCTGGGGCTCGTTGGCAGGGACGGGCGGTACCACAGCGACTCGGCGGGCAGGGGCGGACGGTGGAAGAAGCGCGAGGCGGTGGCGACCGGCGAGGCGGTGAGGCGAACAGCGGTCGCGGTGACGGCCGGGCAGGCTAGCGCGAGTGCAGCCGGGCTGGCGCTGCTCCGGCCGGGCGGCAAGCTTCGAGGGGCGTCGCGCAGACGTCCAGGAGGCCTTGGCGGGTTGATGGGGTCCACGGCGTGGCGGCGGAGGACCGGCCGGCGGCGAGCTCGCGGCTGCGGCGGGAGAGGCAGCGGAGGAGGCGGAAGGAGGTAGCGGCAGTGGCGGGCGAGCTCGGGCAGGCGGCAGGCGCGCCAGCGGCGGCAGCGGTGGAAGCGCGGCGGCGGTGGCGGCGGTGGACTCGGCAACAGTGGCGTGAGGCCTCCGTGGCGGAGGAGGCGGGTGGGCTGTGGGCGAGGAGCTCGAGGGGCGCCGGGAAGCGGAGGCGGCGCGGTGGAGGGTGACGGAGGCGGGGCCCGTGGCGAAGGAGGCCAGCGGCGTGAGGCTGGAGGAGCTCGGGAGGTGGCGGCGAAGCACGGCCTCGGGGCGGCGGGCGAGCCAGGCCGGGCGGCCATGACAGGCGAGGGCGAGGTTGGGGGCGGGGCCGGCGACGGGCATGGGAGTGGCGGCGAGGCTAGCGGCTGCGCGGCGGAGAGGGCTGAGCGGCGCCAGGGGAGAGCGCCGTCTCTGAGGTGCCAGCGTCGGGAAAGGATGAACAGGCGGCCTGTATGGGTCGGGGGCAGTGGCAGGCGGGACCAGGGGGTTGGGCGCGTGCGTGTAGTGCGTTGTGTGGTTGCTGTGTGGAGGGAAGGTGAGGAACGTGTGTGGCGTGCGTGGCAGTGTGTGTGTGTTTGAGAGGGAGAGAGAGGGAAGGGAGAGAGGGAGTGACGTGGCGGCGCGTGAGTGGTTGAGGGAGAGGGAGGAGGTGAGGTGGCAGGATGCTATAGGAGGGAGTGAGGTGGAGGGATGGTTTGGGTAGGTTAGTGGGTAGCTTTAGGAATATTTGTGGGACTGGTTGGACCGTTTTAAAAAATCCTGGGGCGGTCGTTCGGGTCAATCGGCCCGTTCGACTGCCCCGCTAAAAATAATATAAATTTTTATTTGTTTTAAACGGGCCGTTGGCAAACCGATAGCGGCCAAAACAAAATATTCTGGGGACCCGGTTTTGATGTTTGAATAAAGAGGGGGCGTTTGGCAAACAAAACGGGCTTTGCGAAAATAGTTTTGGCAAACTATGCATGATGATGACGATGCAATGCACAAATTCAACGCGATTTTCTAGTAGTGGTTTTGCGGGATGCCACACTTGGCCTCCACCCACTTGGTGAATATGTCGACGGCGACTAGCAGGTGGGTGTAGCCGGAGGGGGCTTTCTTGAAGGGGCCCACCATGTCCATGCCCCACACGGCGAATGGACAAGTGATGGGGATTGTTTTGAGCGCCGAGCTCGATACGTGCGTTTGATTGGCGTACTTCTGGCACCCGGTGCATCGCTGGACGATGTCGACAGCGTCGGCGTGTGCGGTGGGCCAGTAGAAGCCGTGTCGCATAGCCTTGGCGACCAGGGAGCGAGCGGCGGCGTGGCCGCGATCACCGAGTGAATGTCGTGGAGGATTTTGCGTCCTTCACGGTTGGGCAAGCGTTGGAACACGCCGGTGACTGCGCTTGTGTAGCTCGCCGTCGATGATGGTGTAAGACTTGCATCGGGCGATCATTCGACGTCTGTCTCGTCTGCTGGCGGTGCGGCTTCGGTAAGCGATGTAGGCTTGGTCCATCATCGGCTCGGCGGTGAGTGCGACCAAGGCTGCCTCGGTTGGAGTGGGACTCGATGTCGATCTCCCTCGGGGAGGCGATGGTTTGGAGATTGTGTCGAGGAACACGCGGCGGGTGGTGCGAGTCGAGCCGACCGATGCGGGAGAGGCGTCGGCCTCCTCGTTTTCGCTGTCGATCCACTCGGCGAGTAGCGTGAAGTGGCCGTAACTTGTCCACCTCTTGGCGATGCCGCCATGGTGGGGAGACGGCGTCGCGGTGCGGCGACTTGCCCCGACGAGTCGGAATCTCCGTAGCATCGGGCGATTGACGTTCATCTCCTTGGCGGCTCGCATGCCGTGTAGTAGGGCCTCGTATTCAGCCATGTTGTTGGTGCGGGCGTGAATTGGCGGAGGATGTAGCGGAGCTTGTCGCCCTTTGGTGAAGTCAACACTATCCCGCTCCCCGCACCGTCCGTTCTTGGAGCCATCGAAGTGCAGGCTCGATGAATGGAGGTACGGCGGCTTCTCGCTGCTGGGCCTCCTCGATCGGCGATGAAGTCGCGGCGCTGCGATTTAATCGCCCTTCTTGGCTCGTATTTAATGTTGTGGGCCAATCTCGGCCCACTTGGCGACCCGTCCGGTCGCCTCGCGGTTCGGATGATGTCTTGCAGTGGCGAGGAGACGACCGTGATCGGGTGCTCTGGAAGTAGTCGGCGGGCGCCCTGAGCCTGAACCCGCGTATACTAGCTTTTGGTATCATGGGTACGCTGGCGCGACTTCGGTGAGGACCTCGCTGATGTAGTACACCGGCGCTGAACGGGCTCCTTTCCTTCCTCTGATTCGACGACCATCACAAAGACCGACAGCGCTCGGATGCCGCGACGTAAACCAGCATAGGTTCTTTGTCGGTGGAGCGGCGAGTAATGCGGCGAGTAGCACTTTTTGAGGTCGCGAGCGCGTGGTCCTCCTCCTTGTCCCAATTTGGAAGGTGGGGTTCTTGCATGTCGCGGTATAGGGCATCGTCTTTTCGCCAGGCGGGATGAAGCGGCGAGCCGCTACTCGCCCGGCCAGCCAGACGTCGCGCAGCACTCGGGTTTGCGGCAAGGCGATCGTGTCGATATTTGTTGGGTTCGCCTCGATCCCTCGTTTGGATCTGACGTACCCGATGGTTTTCCGGCGGGTACACGAAGGTGCACTTGCTGGGTTGAGCTTTATCTTGTATCTTCGTGATTGGCGAAGGTTTACGGTCGGTAGTAGGTCGCCTTGGCGAGCGGATTTCACGACCACGTCGTCGATGTAGACGTGAATGTTGCGGCCAATTTGGCTCGCGAGGCATTCTTGCATGCACCGCTGGTAGGTTGCCACGGCATTCTTGAGGCCGAAGGTCATGGCGGTGTAGCAGAAGGCTCCGAATGGCGTGATGAACGCCGTCTTCTCCTCGTCTTCGACAGCCATTTTGATCTGGTTGTACCCGGAGTAGGCGTCGAGGAAGCATAGCGACTCCGAACCCGCGGTTGAGTCAATTATCTGATCGATCCGCGGGAGGACGAACTGCTCCTTTGGGCAGGCGCTGTTCAGGTTTGTGTAGTCGATACACATTCTCCAGGTCCCGTTTTTCTTCTCGACCAGGACTGGGTTTGCCAGCCACTTGGAGTACTTGATTGGCCGGATGAAGCCGGCGGCGAGTAAACGCTGCACTTCCTCGGCGATTGCTCGACGGCGTTCTTCATTGAAGGGCCGTAGCGACTGCTTGACAGGTCGCACTTTGGGGTCGGCGTTTAATTTGTGCTCAGCGAGCTCCCTAGGGACACCGGGCATGTCGGAGGGTTTCCATGCGAAGATGTCCCTGTTCTCACGGAGGAACTCGATGAGCGCGCCTTCCTATGCTGGGCTCATGCCTGTCCCGATCGTCACCGTCTGGAGTCGCACAGGACCAGCTCCACGGTGCGAGTGTGCGTCGTGGCCTCAAAGGTTGAGGTGTTTGTGCCCTCTGAGTTGGGCTTCTTGAGTATTGTGGGGTCGTCATTGTTGACCCCGCTCGCGTATTTGGCGAGCTCGTCGGCGTGATTAGTCTCTGTCGCGATGACGGCGTCGGCGAGTTTGGCTCCTTTGGCCTCGCATTCGGCGGCCATGTCGGGGTCGCCATTGATGGTGATGACGCCGCACGGCCCGGGGAGCTTCATCGCGTTGTACGCGTAGTGGGGCGCTGCCATGAATTTAGCGAACGCCTGGCGCCCAGACGATGGTAAGGGCTGTCGAAGGGCACCAGCTCGAAGACGATCCGCCGGGCGGAAGTTTGCCGAGTACCGAAAGTGACGGGCAGCGTGACTTTGCCGATTGGGTACGCCTTCCGGGACGATGCCGTGGGCGTGTGCAGGTTGTCTCGATCGCCATTGCGGAGCCGCAACCGCTTTGAAGGTGTCGAGTGCAGGATGTTGATGGAGCTGCCGCCGTCCATCGGTGTCTTGGGGAGCGTGAGTCGCCAACCTTGGGCTTGACCACCAAGGCGACTCGTCACAGGTACTCGATGCGTGGCGAGTGGTCTTCGGCTCCGGTGATGGGCTGTTCCGACCAGTTCGAGGCGGGGACGTCTGTTTGGGCCACCGTATGGACGGCGACGGCGCGGGCGATGACCTTCTTTTCGCGCTTCGTGTTGAAGCCTGTGAAGGTGTGGAGCGAGCCGGCTACTTTGCCGAATTTTCCGCCATTTGGCGGGTCGTTCTCTGTGTCCTCCCGCGCTTGTCGTGCCTTCTCGATTTCCCTGAGGGTGTGGCAGTCGGCGGTGGTGTGTGTTGCGGGCTTCCCTTACCTGCTATGGAATGCACATGGTTGGTTAAGGAGGGCCGCGGGATCGAACATTGGCTTGTTCTTGTAATTGCCGCCATCGCGCGTTGCCCTCCGTCGGTAGCTCTTGGCTCGCTGTGCGTGCCAGCGTTAGCGGCGAAGTCGACTCGCCCGTCATTCTGGCGCTTGCTGAGGCGGGTGCCCGTATGGCGTGGGTCGGTGCGGCGTCCGCGTCGTTGCCGCCCGTCTTGGCGTTGCCCTCGACTCGTCGCCGGTTTCTGGTTTGGATCTTCCTCGGCGTATCGTTTGGCGATCTCGAGGAGGTCGGGATGTTGTCGAGTGTGCGAGTGTCGCTGATCTTGGCGACTAGAGGTTCGTGAACGCACGAGGTCTTGAAGCAATGGATCGCGGTGTCCGGTGGATGCCGACGCGTTGTACCAAAGCTCTTGCCACCGTTGGACCCGATTGCGGGTCGACTCGCGAGGTCCCTGGACGATCGTTCAGGTCCTCAATGGTGGTGGCGGGTGTAGGAGCACTCGAAGTGCTGGCAGGCGTCGCGCATTTCCTCCCGAGTCGACATCACGGGGGTGTTGATCCATCGCCGTCCCTCCATCATCGTGGAGGTAACGGGCGGTAGTAGGTCGGTGTGACCCGCGATCCCCATTGCCATGAGGTATGTGTCAAGCCAGGTGCGTCGAGGAGTCGTGTTCTCTATCTCCTTTGGCGCTTTGAAGTTTGGCGGTACTTCGCCTCGGATCATTGGTCCGAAGCACTTAGGCCCAAGTCGGTGAGCGACCCCATAGGTTCGCCATCGCGGCGATTAGTTAGGTGTGCCGCAGTCGTCGGCTGGCGTCGCGCCAGACTTTGGTTGTTGATGATGTGGGTGCGGGCGTCGATGGGTTGTCCGTTAGCGGCGGCGAAGTTGGTCGGCCGGGATCGTTAATTGGAGAGTGCGGTTGGCGGGTCGGTGTTGGAGTGGCTCGGTGGCGGGCAGTTGAGGTGTTTGTCGCCGCTGGCGGCGCTAGAGGTCGCTCGCTTCCCGAGGAACGTGAGTATACTCGACCTTGCGGTCGGCGCCGCTCTTTGCTGCTCCACCGCCATAGCAAGGGGCCTTGACGCATCTGGATCGCAGGCGCCGGTGGCCGTGATGCTATCGGCTGCTGCTCGGCCTGCCACGAGGTTGTCCATCGGGGTGGAGAACAGTGGGAGGCCGTTTGCGTCTCGCTCCCGTGAGGAGACGACTATCCGCGGCTGGTCCCTGGGAGGGGTGCGGTTGGGTGGTGGTGGGGCACCCATCGCCGTCGATCCTGGCGGGGGCCGGGCGCTTCCTCCTGGTGGCGCGTTCTCGCAGATCGCGCGCTCGGCTATGCGAGCCGGGTCGTTTTCGTCGTCGAAGTTCAGGGCACGCCCTTGAACGGTGGGGTTCAAACGTGACCTGATCCGCTGCTGGTGGTAGCGTGACAGCTCCTGCGCCGTCACCTGCTCGAGGCGGAATTTTTCGCGCTCGGCCTGCTCCTTGCGTACCGCCTCCGCCAGTTTCAAGCGGAGTTCCTCGACCTCCGTTGCCGTGGCGTTAGGAGGGATTGGGGTGGAGAAAGGGTCCTCCGGCGGATCGGTGCCGGTGGCCATGTAAGCCGCGGCGTGTCGGCTCCTTCGGAGGTCGGCGGAGTTCTCCGACCGAGTCGGTCAAGATTCCGAGGATGGAGGGTCCTCAAGTCTCCAGCGTTGGAGACACAGGGGATGGAGCCCGCGGATGAAGCCGTGATGGATCCGTGAGCGACGCTGTCGCCGAGTCGGTCGTCGGTGAGGCCGCATCTTCTGCGGCGTTGAATTCTCGCCACGTTGTGGGCGAGTTGTACTCGGAGGCGGTGGATCGTGCGAACTGGCTCTCGGAGAGCCGATCGCGTGGCGGCTTCGCGGATGCGAGCCGAGTCCTCGAGACGATGGCGTCGGTGAGGCCGGCGAAGAGCTGATCGTGCCGATTGGCGGGATCACGTTGTCGCGTGTCGCGTCGCCGGACGTAGCTGCTCGGCAAGATCGGAGCATCTCGCCGATCGCTATCATGCGGGTGGCGACCGTCTCGTTGATGGGCAGATTGGATCTCGCCAGGAACACCGGCCGCCAGGCCCACGGTGGGCGCCACTGCCGTGGGAATGGTCACGCGAGCCGCTGCAATCGGCCGAGTAGTAGAACGAAGGGCAGGCGGCCAGCCATCTGCGGTGCGAGATGAGGGCAAAGACACAGGGTTTACCAGGTTCGGCCTCAAGGGTAAAGACCTACTCTGCTAGATTGTATTAGGAGGTGTTACAATGGGCGAGCTCGGTGGCTAGGCGGCAGTCGCTTAGGTGTATGAGGGAACGTGTCTCTACCTCCCCATAGGGAGGTTTATATAGGCTCACCTTCCCTAGGGTTTACATATCCCAACGATTCGATTCTGCCTTTTAATGTCGTTTAAACCAATCCACTGGGCCTATCTACTACTTTGGGCCTTCAACTTCCGGTCGCTCGGTACCTTGCTGGGCTTCAATCCACTCGCCGTTCTGCAGGCCCACTCGCCAGCCCTGGGGCCAGTCGGAAACGTCCTGCTGAGCATACCCCAGTAGGCGTATCCCCATCAATCTGCGTAACTCTTTTGTCGGGACTGTGCTATCTTCAATCTGTCTTTGACTAGCTTGACTTTCTCTTCAGCCTCTTTGATTAATTCTGGTCCGAACAAACTTCTTTCTCCCACACCATTCCATAGCAATGGGGTGGTACACTTTCTCCCATAGAGAAACTCAAATGGTGCCATCTCAATACTGGCTTGATAGTTGTTATTGTAAGAGAATTTTGCGTAAGGCAGACTTTCATCCCAACTGGCTCCATAGTCTAGAGCACATGCTCTCAACATATCTTCAAGAATCTGATTAGTCCTTTACATGCATCCATCATGCGAGGATGAAATGCAGTGCTTAATTCCAACCTCGTTCCCAATGACTCATGTAGCTACCTCCAAAAATGAGAAGTGAATTGGGTTCCCCTATCAGACACAATACTCTTGGGTACTCCATGTAGACATACAATTCTGCTCATATAGATCTTGGCTAACTTAGCACTTGTATAAGTTGTCTTCACGGGTATAAAATGAGCCACTTTAGTTAGGCGATCCACCATTACCCAAATAGAATCATATCCTGACCGGGTCCTTGGCAATCCGGTGATGAAGTCCATACCAATCTTGTCCCACTTCCAATCAGGAATAGGTAGTGGTTGTAACAATCCTGCTGGTTTCTGATGTTCCGCTTTCACTCTACTACATACATCACACAAAGCAATATGTTCGGCAATGTCCTTCTTGAGATTATTCCACCAAAATCTTTCCTTCATATCCATGTACATTTTGGTGTTACCCGGATGAATGGAATATGCTGAGTTGTGTGCTTCTTGTAAAATCAGTTTCCGAAGCTCTGGGTCTTGTGGAACACAGATACGTTTTCCATGCCATAAAGTACCTTGTTCGTCTTCATGGAATCCTTTGGCTTTTCCCTTGCCAATCTTCTCCTTAATCTCTTCAATTTCCTTATCTGCCTTTTGGGCTTCTTTGATCTTGTCCAACAAAGTGGGTTGAACATCCAAAGACATGAGATGTCCCTCAGGGACAATCTCCAATCTGAGATCTCTAAATTGGGCACACAGATCATCTGGCATTTCTCCCTTAGTAAGGCCATTCACAAAAACCTTACGGCTTAGTGCATCCGCTACAACATTTTCTTTACCGGGGTGGTATTGAAAACTCAAGTCATAGTCCTTGATGAGTTCTAGACATCTTCTTTGTCTCATGTTAATTTCTTTCTGGGTGAAGATATACTTCAAACTCTTGTGATCTGTGAACACTTCACATCGCTTTCCCAAAAGATAGTGTCTCCATGTTTTGAGTGCATGGACAACAGAGGCTAACTCTAAATCATGAGTAGGGTAGTTCACTTCATGAGATTTGCATTGTCTCGAGGCATAAGCCACAACTTTCCCTTCTTGCATAAGTACTGCACCTAATCCATGATGAGATGCATCACAATATACTTGGAAATCTTTCTCCAAATCTGCGGACATAAAGGTGGTCTGTCACTAGTCTCTTCTTCAATTCTTGGAAACTGAGTTCACAACCTTCAGACCAAGCAAATTTCTTGTCTTTCTTTAGCAATTCTGTCATGGGTTTTGCTACCTTGGATAAATGCTCAATAAATCTTCTGTAGTATCCTGCCAAGCCAAGGAAACTACGAACCTCTTTTACTGACTTAGGAGATTCCCATTCGATTCTTTGAAACTTTAGCAGGATCAACTGCTACACCATCTCCTGACACAACGTGTCCAAGAAATCCAACTTCATTTAACCAAAATTCACACTTGCTGAATTTGGCATACAGCTTATGCTCTCTAAGCTTATCAAGTATCAATCGTAAATGTCCTTCATGCTCTTCTTTGCTCTTGGAGTAGATTAAAATGTCATCGATGAATACGACAACAAACTTGTCAAGGAACTCCATGAATACTTTCTTCATCATATTCATGAAGTATGCTGGTGCATTGGTCAAACCAAATGGCATCACGGTATACTCATACAATCCATACCTTGTGGTGAAAGCTGTCTTAGGTATGTCTTGTTCCCTTATCTTAAGCTGAAAATAACCTGACCGGAGATCAATCTTTGAGAACACACAAGCTCCTTCTAACTGATCAAACAAGTCATTGATTCTTGGCAAAGGGTATTTCTTCTTGATAGTCACCTCATTGAGTGAACGGTAATCTATACATAACCTTTGACTTCTATCTTTCTTTTCCACAAACAAAACTGGTGCTCCCCAAGATGAAAAACTTGGTTGGATAAATCCTTTATGTAACTGTTCTCCAAGCTGTTTCTTGAGTTCTTTCAACTCATCCACTGACATCTTGTACGGTCTCTTTGCTATTGGTCCAGATCCTGGTAGCAAATCAATAAGAAATTCCACATCTCTATCTGTGGCATTCCTGGCAATTCTTCCGGAAACACATCCGGATACTCACTCACAATGGGCACACTGTCCATGCTAACCCCCTTAAGAGAATTTAGCTTACTCCTTTTTGCCTCAAAGTTGGTCTTGAATCTGATCCTTTTATTTTCTGGAGTTGTGAGTGAGATAGTATGATTGGCACAATCTATCACTCCCTTGTGCTTAGTCATCCAGTCCATTCCCAAAATAACATCCAATCCTTGGGAGTTTAGGATTATCAAGTTAACGGGAAACTTATACTTCCCAAACTCTATGACTAGATCATGACATCCTGAATTCACTATCATTTCTCCGCCAGGAGAACTTACTTTTATAGGACACCCAATAGTTTCTACCGGTAGTTCATTTCTTTCAACAAATGCTCTTGATATGAATGAATGAGATGCACTAGTATCAAAGAGAACAAATGCTAGAACAGAATTGAGTTTGAACTTACCAGCAACAGCATCAGGTTCCTCATAGATTTCTTCCACATTGATGTGGTTCACTTGTCCCTTTTGAAAAGGGTTGGGCTTGTTGGGTCCTTCAACTTTCTTTTCTGGGCATTCATTTGCATAATGCCCCATCTTCTTGCACTTGAAACACTCAACCTGACTAATATCTTTCTTGACAGGTTGACTTCCACTGCCACTTCCACTTCCATTGTGGTGGCTCTTATATCCACCCTTGTGATTCTTATACTTATCATTGTCATGACTACGATTGTGTTTGTTGTCATGATAACGGTTGTGGTTGTGGTGCTTGTTGAACTTCCCATGCTTGTGGGATCCAGAACTCCCACTGTCATCATAATGGGAACGCTTGTGAGACGATCCCGAGCTGTGCTTGTCAGAGTGCTTTCTCTTCCTGCTTTCAACTTGTTTCATCTTGCTCTCCAAAATAGCAGCCTTGTCACAAAGAGACTGGTATGTGGGAACATATGCCACAGCTAACTGCAGGTTCAGTTCATCATTCAACCCTTCAAGGGACTTTTCCTTCCTCTTAGCATCAGTGTCAACTTCATCCGGTGCATAACGCGCCAGATTGTTGAACTCTTCAATATATTCAGCCACGCTGCGGTGGCGCTGCTTCAGGTTATGGAACTCTTTCTTCTTCAAACTCATCACTCCGGATGAGATGTGAGCAGTACGGAAACCATCTTCAAAGATATCCCATGTCACATCCTCAATGGGAGTGGTGATCTGGAAGTTATCCCACCAAGTAGCTGCTGGTCCTTCCAACAAGTGAGCTGCAAATCTGACTTTCTCTTCATTAGTACAGCCTACTGTCACCAAGTCCTTGTTCACAGAGCGTAGCCAATCATTGGCCACCATAGGATCAGTAGTTCTTGAGAACTTTGCTGGCCTCAGTCTCAAGAACCTGGTAAGCATGTCAAAACCCGGTGGGTTGTTCTGATTGTTGTTGTTGTTGTTATTGTTGTTGTTATTCTGATTCTGGATGAACGTAGTCATCATTTGCATCAGCTGAGTCTGAGCTATCATCATTTGCTGCATCTCAGGAGTGATTTTGTTGTTGGGGTTGGGATTGGCACGTCGGGGAGGCATCTGTGGTTTGTTCAATAGAGATAAGAATGAGATACCCATAGATGCTAACATGCACAATACATCACATAAACAATCACCAAACTTGCATCACAATAATAATAGTTCAACAACATAAATGACAAGTTTGCAAAGTAAACACACCAATAGCAAGCCATCCACATGTTGGATGGTCATTGTAACTCAATAATCAAAGACACGATAAATATAGGTAAATGAGTAGTCATCACTACTCCTCGGCATCGACCTCCTCCTCGACAAATGTAAGACCTGCATTCTCCATAGCGGTCTTGTATTCCTCGACATTGGTGGTCAAGGTCTATACTTTGGCTTTGAGAGCCCTCTCCTGTGAACGAAGCCTCTCTATCACGGTCTGCTGATGCTCGAGCTCGAAGTCCTTGGACTCTAGTTCTGCAGCCATGTCTCGAATCCTCTTGTTCCTATCTTGGACTCGCTTCTCTTGACTCTTGAAATTTCTGTCCTGACTCTCAAACTTGGCCTCCATCTCTTTGACTATCTCATCTTGCTCCGCGAAGAGCTTGTCCTTCTCACAAAGATGCACCTGGAGTTCGTCATTGCTGAGCATGACGTTGGTCCTATCAGTTTCTATGTGCCTAAGAAGAACCTCTAAGTCCTGGAGGTATAAGGGAATCGGCTCTGCTGTCTCCCTCGAAGTATCCTCGAAGTCAATGGCCTCACCATCATCATAACGTCTACCAAAGGTGTGGAAGTGAGTACCCCTAACCTCTCGAGAGTGTCTCCCTAGTAAATGTCATATCAAATCCTGCATGACTACCTCAAGGCCTCTCTCCTTGTCATCATGCATGAGCTTGAAGATGATGGCCTCCGTGGCTGGCTCAGTCTGGCGTCCTGGCTTATTGACCTTGAAGCCCCAAAGGTCTTTCCTCTCAAACTTGGTGAGGGGAAGCATCATGATAGTAGGAAGAGGGAGATTGAGCAGACTAGTGAGCTCAATGATACGAGGGCCAAATCAAGTTCCCTTAAACTCTTCAGCCTTGCTGATAGTAACATTAGGCATCTATTTGTAAGATAGAATAAGTTAGGATCAACACCATTTAAGTCAATTTACAAGACAAGGTATCACATGCATTACTTTGGAAATCAAAACACACAAGTCATGGCATACATAACACAAACAACTTAGTTTCAATATAACTTAGTCAATTTTTGGAAATGTAATGTCGAGTGTGGTGGTCCAACTAATAAGGCTCAATTCTTCTTTCACTTTCTAATCTAAAGGCTAACAATGCATCCTTCTATCAAAGAAGATTAGAAAAGTTTACTAGAAGAATAAGATAAGTGTGGAAGTTTGTTGAAATTTTTTCCTTAGTGGTTTCCAATCCTAGGGTCATAATCCTACAGGAAACACAGTGCTCTGATACCATCTGTAAGATCCCTCCTTTGTAAAGGAAAGGATCCCTGTGATTGCAATGCTAGTCCCTAGATCAATGCTAGCATCCACAGTTTAAGATGAAGTACACAGAAACAAAGGTCATTATTACATATCATTCCAGAGACAAACATAGTCTTTTACAACTCCATGGCCATAGGCCTAATACAAGATTTCAAATTTATAACAAGATAAATAAGTCTTCATCTTCATGTGCCACAGGCAAGCATGTTGAGTGTAGACTCATGACTCCTAATCATCATCAGAATATCCTGCAACATCACAAGTTACAACCACAGTGGGTCAATACATTGGAATAGTATTGGCAAGTGATACTTAGTAGAATATTGGTGGACTAGATACTATATGCATATTTGGCTAAGTGTAGCTTAGGCTTGCTTTGCTCAAAATAGGTTTTGCCTATCAGTTGAAAACACTATGTTTTTCTTTGTTAAAAACCTTTCCCAAGGAACCACCAATAGACATTGGGGTCCTTCACCCTTGTTCAACCACAAGTTTTACTTAGAAATTGGGATGAGGAGATTCTTGATAGCTTCCATGTCTTGATGCTCAAGTTGTCCAATACTAGGGACATGGCTAAGTACTTAGATTCTTCCATCTGCAGAGGTTGTGCACTTTCCCCACAAGACTTGATTTTCACCAAGACAGGACCTTTCAGAAGCCTTCCCTTAGACCAAATGGACGCGTTCCAACCTATCATCCCACTACCACCAACTGTCCAAATGGCTAAGTTGTTGCAACCTATGTGATCCAGGCAGAGCCCATATTGCCAAGTGGCTGCACTAGAAGCTTCTTAACATTTGGACTCTCAAATCCCTTTGTTCCTGGGTGGCTTTCCACAAGTGAGATACACAAGGTAAACCATAGAAATGGGCCTTGTGTAACCACTCAACATAATGTAGGGGTTCGTAGCATGGAAAACAAAAAAAAATTCTACCGCATGCAAACAAACAAGCCAAGATCTATCTACTAGATTGTAGCAACGAGTCGATAGAGGAAGTCACCCTCGAAGATTCCAAAGCGGTTAACGAGAGCAGATTCTCGTGGGTGATGTAGTCGTACACTTGCCGATCTCAAGATCGCGTAGACGATCCTTCCAAGACCTGCGATCAGCGGCGCTTTGGATCGGTCACCGTTCGATACTCGACGAAGACCTTCCTCTCCCTTGTTCCAGTGACGTGGAGGTTGTAGCACTCTCCTCGCGATTCCTAAGACAACGGCGTGGTACTGGAAGTAGAGGGGAGATCACGCAGGGCTTCGCCTTAAGCCGGAGCGAGTATGGTGGACTATGAGAGAGCCCTCAGTGTTCTAGGGTTTAGACACACCAAGGAGGGGTGCTAGTGCCAGCGGCTAGGGTTTGGAGGTGCCCAAGTCGGCGGCTAGGGGAGAAACCCTAGGCGATGGCGGCTATGGTGGGCGGCGGCGGCTAGGGTTAGGTTTAGAGGGGGCAATCTTGTGTGCTAGGAGGGGAGCCCTGCCCCTCCTCTTATAGGAGGGAGGCGCCGGCCAAGGGCAGGGGAATCCCTCCCCAACTCGGATCCCAAGTGGGCCGGCGGTGGAGGAGGGACTCCTCCCCAACTCGGTTTCCACCTCCCTCTCCACTTCCCAAAAATAGCCGTTTGACTTTTAAATTGGCGTTTGACTTTTCAAACAAGGATTTGATTAAACCCTCTATTTTGTTCAGCGATGACACTTAGTACATGATGCAATCATACCAACTTGATATAACACATTCATGTACCCTTCCCCTCCGGAGTGCCGGACATTCCGGAACCTTCTAGAACATTCCCGATGAAAACACTGGAACCATTCCCCAACTCCGAACTAGGACTTTCCTTATATGAATCTTATTCTCCGGACCATTAGGATCTCCTCGTGATATCCGGATCCCATCCGAGACTCGAACAACATTCGGTCTCTTACTCATCATTCCATAACTACTCAACAACATCGAATCCTTAAGTGTGTCTCCCTACGGTTCGTGAATTATGCGGACATGACCGAGACACTTCTCCGATCAATAACCAATAGAGGAATCGGAAATTCATATGGCTCCACATATTTCTACGATTACTTTGCGATCGAATGAACCACTTACATACGATACCAATTTCCCTTTGTCTCACGATAGTTTACTTATCCGAGGTTTTGATCGTCGGTATCTCTGCATACCTAGTTCAACCTCGTATCGATAAGTACTCTTTTCTCGTTCCGTGGTATGTGATCCCTTGTGAGCAGTCACATGCTTGCAAGCTAATTGGATGACATTCCACCGAGAGGGCCCAGAGTATATCTATCCGTCATATGGATGGACAAATCCCACTCTTGATCCATGTGTCTCAACCCATACTTTCCGAACACTCAATGCCATCTTTATAGCCACCCAGTTACGGTGTGGTGTTTGATGTCATCAAAGCATCCTTCCGGTGATGGTGATAAGCATGATCTCATGGTCGAAGGAATTAGGTTACTATGTATCAGAAAGCTTATAGCAAATGAACTATATTAAATGACTTGATCTTTATGCTACGCTTAACTATAGGAGTATGTCCATCATATAATTCTCCTAATGATATGACCCTGTTGTTAATAACATCTCTATGTTCATGATCAGGAAACCATGATCATATATTAACCAACAAGCTAGTTTATCAAGAGGCTTTACTAGGGACTCTTTTATGTTTACAAATCACACAAGTATTAATGTTTCCTGTTAATAAAATTATAGCATGGTATGTAAACATTTATCATAAGTATGAATATATGATAATAACCACTTTATTATTGCCTCTTGGGCATATCTCCAACACATAACCCATTCTTTCCATTCCACCCAGGTGTTTCATTCACTTAGTTGTTTTATTAAACAAAATCATAGTCCAAAGACTTAGTAATATTTATTCATAGCATGAATATAACCACCCTTGGTTGCTACTAGCTAGGCTAAGCATGGCATTGATAAGACTTAGAAATATTTCTAGCAATTCTACAACTACTAGGATTTCCCAAGCATAGCATATAGATCAAAATAACCATGCAAGACTAGCAAAATATTTCTAATGCAAGGTTGGAAAACTTAGGAATAAATCATGAAGCACCACTTGCCTTGGTAGTTTGGAGAGTAGCTACAATCCTCACAATCACAATCACTATTTGCACCAAAATCTACACATAAAATGATAGCACCAAATCACATACAAAATAAATACAAACAAAAAAATATATGGATGCATGCAATATGATATGTGATGTTTTTCTATACTCAACAAGACAAGTGCATAGTACTGATTCATAAACAAGTTCAAAACTTGCCAAACAACCTTTATTTGAACATTAAAATAATTCCAAATTAATTGTTATATACAAAATAGGCCTACACATGTTTCTATAAAAATAACCATTTTAACAGAAACAAAACATTAAATACATTGCATATATGGAAAGGGCTTTCTATCCTGATTCCATTGATATAAAATTTGTCAAATTTGGACGTGGGAATCAAAAGTTATGATTTAAACAAGTTTAAACATCTAATAGATATAAAATCTGATTTTAATTCAAAGAACTGGCCACGCGGCAGCGTCTGATTGGACGATACCGCTTCGCACCGGATCACGCTTGGCTACCGTTGGATCTAATTAAACATGCACGGCTCAGATCTAAACTTACCTCTTCGTCGCAGATCTAATCTTACACGTTAGATCTAAATCCTACGGTGCTTGATCAAACTGCCAAAGACTGGCGGCGCGCGGCGACGGCTGGCGGCGGTGCGCTCTGTCTACAGCGGCGCGGTGGCTACAGGGGGTTTTTGGTCGTCGGAGATGCTTACCAGGATCACGGTGGTGTGCTGAAGCTCAACGTGGTGGTGGCATGTCAAGGGGCGCATAGATGCTGCGGCAGGGTCTCATCGGAGTTGCTGGCGGCGTCGGGTTCATGCGGACAGCGACGTTGACGACGTTCGGGATCGTCCTAAATCGCTCGTTGGAGTTGAGCGGCGGCTCTAGCGTTCGCGGGCGTGAATGAAGACGGCGACCGTAATCGCTTGCCGGAGTTCGTCGGGCAGCGGTGGTATAGTTCGAAATACTGGCTGCCTGGTGGCGAGGTGAGCGTGCTGTGTGGGGGGAAATGACCGCGGTGGCGAGGTGATTAAGTAGCCAGGAGGGGCGAGGGAATTACGCAGTGGATCAATGCCAATTAAGCGAGGAATCAACGCGGCGTTTCTGGAGGAAACGGCGGTGGCGACGGGGTCTGCGCGCGCGGGGGTGGAGAAGAAGGTGCTGACCTGGCTCGGGCCCAGTGGCAGTGTCTGCGGGGTAGTGCGGGTGCGGGTGAGAGTGAGAAGAGGGAAACCCGGGTGGGCTGGCTTTTGGGACGTTTCTGCTATTGGGCTAGAATAGTGGCGCCGACCTTTTTCCTTTTCTTTACTCCTTTTCTATTTCTGTTTGATTTTCCAGGAATCAATTTCAAATGATTTTAAATATGTTTGAATTCAAACTCTTTCTGGATTTTTATAAAATGTAACCTGCACATTTTTAAGCATAGAACCATGATGTTTCACTTAAACTTGCATTGGTCCTTTGGTGATGGGGATGTGCCTACCGGGCTATACCCAGCAGGACGTTTCCGACTGGCCCAAGACTTGGCGAGTGGGCCTGCAAGACGGCGACTGGATTGAAGCCCAGCAAGGAACCGAAGCGATCGAAGTCAAGGCCCAGGCGAGTAGATAGGCCCAGTCGGATTAGGTTAAACGAGTACCGAAGCTTTAACCGAATCGGTTGAGATATGTAAACCCTAGGGGAGGTGAGCCTATATAAACCTCCATGTAGGGCAAGTAGAGATACGTTCCATCATACACCCAAGCGACTCTCCGCCTAGCCGCCGAGCTCGCCCATTGTACCACCTTCATAATACAATCTAGCAGGAGTAGGTCTTTACCCTCCGGGGGGCCGAACCTGGGTAAAACCCTGTGTCTTTGCCCTTATCTCGCACCGCAGATGGCTGGCCGCCCTTGCCCCTCGTTCTACTACTCGTTGTCGATTACAGCATCTGCCGTGACCATTCCCACGATAGTGGCGCCCACCATGGGGCCTGGCCGGTCTGGCCGGTGTTCTGCGACGAGATACAATCTGCCCATCAACGAGACGGTCGCCACCGGCCGCATGATAGCGATCGGCGAGATGCTCCAAATCTTGTCGAGCAGCTACGTCCCGGCGGCGCGATCCGTCATGCACAGCGTGATCCTGCCGGTCGGCACGATCAGCCTCTTCGTCGGCCTCACCGACGTCATCGTCTCGGAGGACTCGGCTCGCATCCGCGAGTCGCCACCACGCGATCGGCTCTCCGAGAGCCAGGTTCGCACGATCCACCGCCTCGCCTCCGAGTACAACTCGGCCCACAGCAACGTGGCCAGGAATTCAACGGCCGCAGAAGATGCGGCCCTCACCGACGACGCCGACTCGGCGACCCCGGCGTCACTCGCCGGGTCCATCACCGCGGCTTCACCCGCGGGCTCCATCACCCAGGTCTCCAACGTGGGAGACTTCGAGGACCCCTCCATCCTCGAGATCTTCAAGTTCGACTCCAGGTCGGAGAACTCCACCGACCTCCGCGACGGAACCGGTCGCCACGCCGCGACCTACATGGCGACCGGCACCGATCCACCGGAGGATCCATTCTCCACCCCAATCCCTCCTAACGCCACGGCGACGGAGGTCGAGGAACTCCGCCTGAAATTGGCGGAGGCGGTGCGCAAGGAACAAGCCGAGCGCGAAAAATTTCGCCTCGAGCAGGTGACGGCGCAGGAAATATCTCGTTACCACCAACAGCAGATCAGGTCGCGCCTGAACCCCACCGTCCAGGGGCACGCCCTGAACTTCGACGATGAAAACGACCCGGCCCGCGTGGCCGAGCGCGCGATCTGCGAGAACGCGCCACCAGGAGGAAGCGCCCGACCCCCGCCAGGATCAACGGCGATGGGTGCCCCACCTCCACCCAACCGCACACCTCCCAGGGACCAGCCGCAGATAGTAGTCTCCTCACGGGAGAGAGACGCAAACGGCCTCCCACTGTTCTCCACCCCGATGGACAACCTCGTGGCGGGCCGAGCAGCAGCTGACAACATCACGGCCACGGGCGACGGCGCCCTACAGATCCAGTACATCAGGGCCTTGCTCGCAAAGGTCGTCGAGCAGCAAAACGCAGGCGCCAACTCGCAGGGTCGAGTATACTCGCGGTCGTCGGGAAGTAGAGCGGCCTCAAGCGGCCGCCCAGCGGCGGCAAACACCCTCAACTGTCCGCCACCGGAGCCACTGCAGCTCCAACACCGACCCGCGAACGCGTCACTCTCCACCAATGACCCCAGGCCAGCGACCAACTTCGTCGCCGCCAACGGGCAACCAATCTACGCCCGCACCCACATCATCAACAACCAAAGCTGGCGCGCACGCCAGCCCGACGACCTGCGACACACCCTAACCAATCGCCGCGACGGCGAGCCCATGGGGTCGCTAAGTCGACTCGGCCCCAAGTGCTTCGGACCAATGATCCGAGGCAAGAAGTACCCGCCAAACTTCAAGGCGCCGAAGGAGATAGAAAAGTACGACCCCTCGTACGACCCCGCCGTCTGGCTCGACACATACCTCATGGCAATGGGGATCGCGGGCCACACCGACCTGCTAGCCGCCCATTACCTCCCCCTGATGATGGAGGGGACGTGTAGGCAGTGGATCAACACCCTACCTCAGGACAGTATAGACTCCTGGGAGGAGATGCGCGACGCTTTCGTCAGGCACTTCGAGTGCTCCTACACCCGTGCCATCACCATCGAGGACCTGGAGCGATGCGTCCAGGGACCCCGCGAGTCGACCCGCAACTGGGTCCAACGGTGGCAAGAACTCTGGTACAACGCGGTCGGCATCCACCCGGACACCGCGATCCATTGCTTCAAGACCTCATGCCGCTACGAGCCCCTGGTCGCCAAGCTCAAGCGATACTCTCGCACACTCGACAACATCCCCGACCTCCTCGAGATTTCCAAACGATACGCGGAGGAAGATCCAAACCAGGAAACTGACGACGAGTCGGGAGGTCAACGCCGCACGAGCGGCAACGACAGCGGACGACGGTCCGACCTACGCTACAGCAACACTCGCCTCACTGGCAAGCGCCGCAGTGACGGGCGAGTCGACTTCGTCGCCAACGCCGGGCACGCGCAACGCGAGCCCAAGAGCTTCCGCCGCGACGGAGGACAACGCCGCGACGGCGGCAACTACAAGGCCAAGCCAAGGTTCGACCCCGCGGCCCTCCTTAACCAACCATGTGCGTTTCATAGCAGGGAAGGGAAGCCCGCAACGCACACCACCGCCGACTGCCACACCCTCAGGGAGATCGAGAAGGCACGGCGAGCACGGGAGGACCCCGACAACGACCCGCCAAACGGCGGAAAATTCGGCAAAGTGGCCGGCTCGCTCCATACCTTCACGGGCTTCAACACGAAGCGCGAGAAGAAGGTCATCGCCCGCGCCGTCGCCGTCAATGCGGTGGCCCAGGTGGACGTTCCCCAGTTCCTCAACTGGTCGGAGCAGCCCATCACCTGGAGCCGCCAAGACCACTCGCCACGCATCGAGTACCCAGGACGAGTCGCTCTGGTGGTCAAGCCTAAGGTCGGCGACTACTGGCTCCCCAAGACATTGATGGACGACGGCAGCTCCATCAACATCCTGTACCTCGACACCTTCAGGCGGCTGCGGCTCCCGCAGTCGATGATCGAGACGACTCACACCACGTTCCACGGCATCGTCCCCGGTCGGAAGGCGTACCCGATCGGCAAGGTCACGCTGTCAGTCACCTTCGGCACACCAGCCAACTTCCGCACCGAGCGGATCGTCTTCGAGCTGGTGCCCTTCGACAGCCCCTACCACTGCGTCCTGGGGCGCCAGGCGTTCGCCAAGTTCATGGCGTCCACTACGCTGCATAACGCGATGAAGCTCCCCGGGCCGTGCGGCGTCATCACCATCAACGGCGACCCCGACATGGCTGCCGAGTGCGAGGCCAAAGGAGCCGAGCTCGCCGACGCCGTCATCGCGGCGGAGACCAACCACGCCGATGAGCTCGCCAAGTACGCGAGCGGGGTCAACAACGACGACCCCACCATACTCAAGAATCCCAACTCAGAGGATGCAAACACCTCAACCTTCGAGGCCACGACGCACACCCGCACCGTCGAGCTGGTCCCAGGCGACTCCAGCCATACGGTGACGATCGGGACGGGCATGAGCCCAGCATAGGAAGGCGCGCTCATCGAGTTCCTCCGTGAGAACAGGGACATCTTCGCATGGAAGCCCTCTGACATGCCCGGTGTCCCTAGGGAGCTCGCTGAGCACAAGCTAAACGCCGACCCCAAAGTGCGACCCGTAAAACAGTCGATGCGGCCCTTCAATGAAGAGCGCCGCCGAGCAATCGCCGAGGAGGTGCAGCGTCTACTCGCTGCAGGCTTCATCCGGCCAATCAAATACTCCAAGTGGCTGGATAACCCAGTCCTGGTCAAGAAAAAGAATGGGACCTGGAGGATGTGTATCGACTACACAAACTTGAACAACGCCTGCCCAAAGGAGCAGTTCGTCCTCCCGCGGATCGACCAGATAATCGATTCAACTGCGGGCTCGGAGTCGCTCTGTTTCCTCGACGCCTACTCCGGATACAACCAGATCAAAATGGTCGTCGAGGACGAGGAGAAGACGGCGTTCATCACGCCATTCGGAGCCTTCTGCTACACCGCCATGACCTTCGGCCTCAAGAACGCCGAGGCGACCTACCAGCGGTGCATGCAAGACTGCCTCGCGAGCCAAATTGGCCGCAACATCCACGTCTACATCGACGACGTGGTCGTAAAGTCCGCTCGCCAGGGCGACCTACTCGCCAACCTGGCGGAAACATTTGCCAACTTGCGAAAATACAAGATAAAGCTCAACCCAGGCAAATGCACCTTCGGTGTACCAGCAGGACAACTCGTAAATGCGTCTCCAAATGAGGGATCGAGGCGAACCCCACGAAGATCGACACGATCACCCGCTCGGCAAACCCGAGTGCTCGCGACGTCCAGAAGCGGTAGGCGATGGCGGCTCTCGATCGCTTCATCCCCTGGCGAAAAGCGATGCCCTATACCGCGATGCGCAAGAACCCCACCTTCCGATGGGACAAGGAGGCGGACGACGGCTCGCGATCTCAAAAGGTGCTACTCGCCGCGCCGCTACTCGCTGCCCCTGCCGACAAAGAACCCATGCTGGTTTACGTCGCGGCTTCCGAGCGCGTCGTCAGCACGGTGATGGTCGTCGAGCGACCGGAGGAAGGAAAGGAGCCCAATGACAGCGGTGTACATCAGCGAGGTCCTCAACGAGTCGCGCCAGCGGTACCCCCAGTACGAAAAGATGGTATACGCGGTGTTCAGAGCTCAGCGGCGCCTGCCGCACTACTTCCAGGAACACCCGATCACGGTCGTATCCTCAGCACCACTGCAAGACATCATCCGCAATCACGAGGCGACCGGGCGGGTCGCCAAGTGGGCCGTCGAGATCGGCGTCCACAACATCAAATACGAGCCACGAAAAGCGATCAAGTCGCAGGCCCTAGCGGACTTCATCGCCGACTGGGAAAAGGCCCAGCAGCCAGAGAAGCTGCCATACCTCCATTACTGGAGCCTGCACTTCGACGGCTCCAAGAACGCGGACGGCGCAGGCACAGGGATCGTGCTAACTTCACCAAAGGGAGACAAGCTCCGCTACATCCTCTGCCTCGACTTCACACCCTGCACCAACAACATGGCCGAGTACGAGGCCTTACTCCACGGCATGCGAGCTGCCAAGGAGATGAATGTCAACCGCCTACGCTGCTACGGAGATTCCGACCTCGTCGCGGGCAAGTCACCGCACCGCGACGTCTCCCCCACCATGGCGGCATCGCCAAGCAATGGACAAGTTGGGCGGACACTTCATAGGCTACTCGTCGAGTGGATCGACAGCGGAAGAACGAGGAGGCCGACGACTCTCGCATCGGGTCGGCTCGACTCACCACCCGGCGTCTTCCTCGACACGATCACCAAGCCATCAGTCTCTCCCCCGAGGGAGATCGACATCAGAGTCCCGCTCCAACCAGAGGCAGCCCAGGTCGCACTCGTCACCGAGCCAGACGACTGGACCAAGCCCTACATCGCCTACCTCGAGGCCGGCACCCTGCCGGCAGACGAGACGGAGGCTCGGATGATCGCCCGCCGATGCAAGTCCTACACCATCATCGACGGCGAGCTCCACAAGCGCAGCGTCACCGGTGTGTTCCAACGCTACGTCCAACCCGCTGAAGGACGCAAGATTCTTCACGATATCCACTCCGGTGACTGCGGCCACCACGCTGGCGCCCGCTCTCTGGTCGCCAAGGCTATGAGACATGGCTTCTACTGGCCCACCGCACACGCCGATGCTGTCGACATTGTCCAGCGGTGCGCCGGGTGCCAGAAGTACGCCAACCAGACGCACGTGCCGAGCTCAGCGCTCAAAACAATCCCCATCACCTGGCCATTCGTTGTGTGGGGCATGGACATGGTAGGCCCCTTCAAGAAGGCTCCCTCCGGCTACACCCACCTCCTGGTCGCGGTCGACAAATTCACAAAGTGGGTGGAAGCCAAGCCAGTTCGGAAATGCGACGGGAAGACCGCCACCAAATTCCTACGCGAGCTCATATATCGCTACGGGTTCCCAAACAACATCATCACGGACAATGGCACCAACTTCGCCAAAGGAGCCATGGCCGAATTCTGCGAAGAGCACCACATCCGGCTCAACCTCGTGTCGGTTGCCCACCTGGAGTCCAACGGCCAAGCAGAACGAGCCAACCAAAGCATCCTCCACGGCCTGAAGCCGTGACTCCAAGTACCACTCGAGCGCACCGCCGGATGCTGGGTTGAGGAGTTGCCCTCTGTCATCTGGGGGATCCGCACCTCGGTCAACAGGTCGACTGGATTCACCCCTTTCTTCATGGTCTACGGCGCCGAGGCAGTCATGCCCACGAACCTCGAGCACGACTCGCCGCGGGTCGTCCACTACACGGAGGCCGCAAACGATCTCGCCCGCCAAGACGGGGTCGATCAACTCGACGAGGCACGTGACCTCGCTCGGTCACGCACAGCCATCTACCAGCAGGGACTCCGCCGCTACCACAGCCGGCGGGTGAAAACTCGCACCTTCCAAGAAGGCGACCTGGTGTTATGCCTCATCCAGGACAAGAAGGGCATGCACAAACTTTCCCCTCCGTGGGAAGGACCATTCGCCATCGGGAGAGTACTCCGCAACGACGCCTACTACCTCATCGACGTCCGCGGGGACGGCGAACTCGACGTCAAGCGACCATGGAATGTAAACCTCCTACGGAAGTTCTACGCCTAGAACCCCACATATGTACTCTCCAGTCGCTATGAAATAAAAAGAAACGGTTACCGCAAATTGCGCCAACTCTCCATGTCTTGTGCCACTCGCACTCGTAATAACAGCGTTACGCTAACCGCAGAAGTCAACCTTTGGTACAGCGATCGGCACGGCTAAGTAGTGCGGTGCAAGAGCACTGAGTCACTTCAGGTCTTGCATTGTCCATGAAAAACGCCTACCCGGAGCCCCATTGGAGTCGCCTAGCCCGGGTTCTCTGAGCCAAGACAACGCCCGCTTCTCCACGACCATGGTCCTCCGCATCCTGGCATAGCGACTCGAGCGGCTAAGTACCACGCCGGGACCGAGGACCAGTTCATCGCGAGCGTCCGGAAAACGCCAAGTAGGATAGGATGCCGGGACTGCCACGCCGATGACCCCAGGCGGGCAGGAGTGACGCGCTCAAACTAACGCGCTAAGTCCTCACCCACCCTCGAGTCGCGCCTGGAACAATCAAGTACCACGCTCGGGGACTCGGCCACCCGACCTCGTTCGCGCAAGGGAAAACGGCGAAGCACAGAGCGCTCAAGGGAGTCGCCTAGCGACTGGCTCTTCGAGTCCAGGCGAGTAGACCACAATAACAAAACATTCAAAAACAACAAACATATCACATACGAGGTAAACCCCACAAAAGGGCGGACGCGCTCGGGGACTCGTTCAAACATCAATCCCAAACACATGACAAAATACCAAAATAGACACAATGTCTCATTCGATAGCATGTTGCATTGTCTCATATTACAAAATATGCCCATATGGCAGACCTGCTACCTAACGCCCCAGGGAAAACTATCCTATTCTGCAGGCTTCGACGACGACTCGCCAACACCCCGGCGATTGCGGATGAATGGCGTGTACAGATTCGACGGGTACGTCGTCAGCTCACCCGCCATCGCCGCGTGGAAAGGCTGCTCGACCTTGTAGTCACAGTGCAGCGGCTCGTGGTCGTTCGGCACGACGACCGTCTCCTGGTACGGAAGGAGGTCGCCCATTGCCCAGACACGCTCCGAGTACGTTGCGGCGCGATCCAGCAACTTGAGGACCTCGGAAAGATCCACCGCGCCAGTCGACGACGGGTAGCCACTCTTCACATCGTCGAGGTCGAAGTCCTCGGGGAAGTGGGCAAGTCCAAGACTAAGTGTCGTCGCCGCCCCGCGCCGAAACGCCGACCGCGCCATGAACTCAACGACCGCGGGCGCCTTCTCCAAATACTTCCACACCTCAACGAGGTCGCTAGGAATCACTTCCGTGGGCGATATCTCTTGGAGATAGGCTCGGATGCACATCGCCGACAACGTCGCCGAGTCGACAAGCGTGGCTACACACTGCCACGCATCGAACGAGCTTGCTTCTTACGCACTATCGATGATGCGACATGCGAGTAGAAGACAATAATGAATACGACGAACACCACAAAAGGCACACCTACTAGCAGAGGCAGATGCACTTACCAATCAACGGGCGGGCGAGATCCGTGATGAAGCATTGAAGCGAAGTATGGTCGTCCTGAAGCCCAGCAACAAGGGCGTCCGACACTTTGCGATCTTCTTCAGCGGCTGCAATGGCGGCCTTGGCTCGCCCATCATCCGAGCTCGCTTCTTCCTTCGCCTCCCGCAGCTCGCGCTCGAGGTTGGCGATCCGCTGTTCAGCCGAACTCAAAGCCGATTGCGCCGCTTAATTCACCATGAGGACAAGTCCCTGGCGAGCTTCCTCTGCCTTCGCGGCAACCGCCTGAAGCCCTTTATTCGCCTCCTGGACGATGGCCAGCTCCTTCTTCGCGCGGTGCTTCGCTGCCAATCGGTCAGCTGATTCAAGTTGCAGACCCTGCACATCACCCAAAAAATTAACCAAAGCAAAATTCCTAAGTGCCCACCCGCTGAAATTCAGCGAGTGTGCACTCGGGGACTGGCAATCAAGAAACTCTCAAGTGCCCACCCGCTGAAATTCAGCGAGTGCGCACTCGGGGACTGGCAATCAAAAAATCTCAAGTACCCACCCGCTGAAATTCAGCGAGTGCGCACTCGGGGACTGGATGCGAAAAATAAAAATAAGACACTAAAAGAATTAGGCCGCTGCAAAGCACCGACCTGATCCTCGGGGACTGGACATACCTGGATGGCTGCGCCAAGCATGCCATGGAGTTGTATCACGTCCACGGACGCGAGGAGAGCCGACGTATGACCACAACGTTGGTCGACTTCAGCATCGGCGTTCCCAGGGGCCTGGCTCGAAGGCGAAGTTCCACTCGCCGCGGCCGCTTTGGCCATGAAGCGTGGGAAGGTGGCGACGGAAGCACCTGCCCCAAAGGAGGTCGGCTCGGCCGTTCCAGGCAAGGGAGCGCCCTCCTTCGTGGACGCGGCCGCCTCTATTACGGGTCCAGCCGGCGCGACCGCCGTGTCATCAGAAATCGTGACAACGTCGTCACCCTTGGCCTTCTTGCCGCCATCCGCAGGGGCGGTGACTTCGTCCGCCTTCCTCTTGCGGGAGGGATCCCCTTCGCTGACGACGGGTGGCACCTTAGCCACGGTCGGGTGGCCCATCCTCTTCACTCCGGTCCTGTGCGTCAATCGTGTAAGCAAAGATAATTCAAGCGGTTATGGAAGACAAAGGAGGGTGAGGGTACTCACTTGGCGACTGGAATAAAGCGTAGCCCCGTGCGGAGGCCGGCTGGTTTCTCCAGTTCAGGGCCCAGTTGGCGACTGAGCCCCATTTCCAGGACGTCCTGTGCCCAAGACACGGACGGCTTCTTCGTCGTTGAGGCCGCAGCCGGAGCCTCTGGGATATCTTCGGCAGGGGCTTCCCTGCGAGGCGAAGCCGCTGCAGCCGGAGCACCCCCCAGCCCAGAGACTGGGGCGAATGGCGGAGGCATTGAAGCCAGCGGCACCTCGACGGTGGCCGTGTCCAGCACGGCTGTCGTCGGCGGCGCCTCGTCCTTGGCCGGGCTGGGGGCGTCGGAACTGCTCGCCGAGTGCGGCGGCGAGGCCGGCCTCGTCGGCTTCGGCTTCCTCTTCGGAGAAGCCTTCGTCTCCTTCTCCTTCTTCTTCTTCTTCTTCTTCGACGGAGTCGCTTGTCGGAGTGAGGTGGTCTCCGGAAGTTCTTCGTCATCATCGTGATGCTCGAGGCTTTTGCTTGCCTCAAGCTCACGCTGTCGCTACCCGCGGGTCTTGCGAACCAGCGGGGCGATCTCCTCCTCGGACTCGTCGTCGTCATCGATCTCGTCGCTCCCGGAATCGCCTTTGGCGGGAGGCGATTCGCCCATGTCTTGGACAGACGAGCTCGAATTCTCGTCGTCCGAGGGTGGGAGCCACCCTTCCACCACTTGAAACAGCTGCAAAGAATGCAAGATGAAATTAGAGTTACCGCGATTGCAAAAAACTGCGACTGCGAATAAGGCGAGGTGATTACCGTTGGGGCTGGACGCTTTGCGGTGTAAGGTGCAACTCCGCTTGCGTCTGTCTGCACTGGGTGATCTTCTTCAGTGTTGGGATGTAGTCCTCCAGCTTCCACTCGGCGAGGCAGGCCTTCGTCGAGTCTTCCCGGCCCGTGTACTGGTACATATAATGGTCGCATCGAGCCAGAGGGACGAGCCGCCGCCCGAGCCAGCAGTTGTATAGGTTGATCGTCTGGAGGCCTTTCTTCTTCAGGCTGCGGATGGTCTGGAGCATCTCGTCAACGACCATCCGCTGGTCGTTGGGGAGCTTGCCAACTTGGAGACGGCGCGGCTCGGACCAGTTGGCGGAGTACCGCGGAATCGCCGTCTCGCCCTCCGGGGTCGCCTCGGCAACATAGAACCACGACTTCTTCTAGTCGCTTGCCGCCTTCGCGGGCAGCATCAGGTCGAAAAATGAAGCCTTCGACTTCAGCTGGAAGGTTAGGCCGCCCGCGGCAAGCATTGGGCCGCCCGCCTCCTCACGGCTGATCCGTCCGTGGAACAGATCTTGCCATAGAGGGAAGTAGGGCCGGCATCCCAAGTAGCATTCGCGGAACGCCACAAAGATGGCGAGCTGCTCGATGCTGTGGGGACCCAGATCCGATGGCTGGATCCCATAGAAGGCGCAGAAGCGCCGGAAGAACAGGGACGTGGGGAACCTTAGCCCCCGTTCAAGATGGCTGGTGAAGCAGATGAATTCCCTCTCTCGCGGATTCGGGGTCGTCTCTCTGGCCGCAGGGATGCGCCAAAGGCTCAAGATCCCGGCTTCCTCGAAGGAAGCCAGTTGCGCCCTCGTGCACTTAGATCTACCCCAAGGCTCGATGGAGAGGGCCATGGCGGAGAGATTTGTTGGGGGTCGGGGGATTTCTGGTCGGCTGGGTCGCGATGCGAAGGGAGGCAAAAATGCGCGCAGTCGGAGGGAATGGTGAGAAGGTGGTTCTCCGATCGCCTGCCATTCCCCTCATATAGCGGATGTTACCCGCCAAATTAGGGAACCGTTACCGCGCGATGATTACGCCAAAAGTTACCGTTGGATTACCCCAACGGCTAGTTTGACCACGTTTGACGGTCCAACTTCATCCACTCGACTCGCCGACCCACTTACTATGACAGTGTTTCGCCGATTCGACTCGCCAAAGCTGCGACCTGGATGACTGGTTTTCTCCTTTATACAGGAGCCCGCCGACGATTCGACTGGGTGTCTACTCTGAAGCCGTATACTCCGACTGCCAGCAGCCACCTACGCCTAGTCGACGACGGCCTCGGGGACTACTGATGGGGATGTGCCTACCGGGGTATACCCAGCAGGACGTTTCCGACTGGCGCAAGACTTGGCGAGTGGGCCTGCAAGACAGCGACTGGATTGAAGCCCAGCAACGAACCGAGCGACTGGAAGCTAAAGGCCCAGGCGAGTAGATAGGCCCAGTCGGATTAGGTTACACGAGTACCGAAGCTTTAACCGAATCGGTTGAGATATGTAAACCCTAGGTGAGGTGATCCTATATAAACCTCCCTGTAGGGAGAGTAGAGATACGTTCCATCATACACCCAAGCGACTCGCCGCCTAGCCGCCGAGCTCACCCATTGTACCACCTTCATAATACAATCTAGCAGGAGTAGGTCTTTACCCTCCGGGGGGCCGAACCTGGGTAAAACCCTGTGTCTTTGCCCTCATCTCGCACCGCAGATGGCTGGCCGCCCTTGCCCCTCGTTCTACTACTCGCTGCCGATTGCAGCATCTGTCGTGACCATTCCCACGACATTTGGAGTTTTAAAATAAACAGAGCCTTTACTAATGTTTTATTAATGATATAAAAATTGTTTTAAAAGACATATATTTTTTAAAAAAAATTGTTCAATCCCTGGAACACTTCATACTACCATAGGATCAAATATAGCTGGTATAAACAGACCATCTCATGAAAGAGAGTATCATTGGGTTAAAAGTTTTGTTCACATAAAATAATGAGCACATTTGCTCCTGTTCTTGGAATGGTTTAGAAAATGGAACCCTGTATGATCATGAATGCATGGATGATATGCATGAGTTTTGGAACATGATTTTAGGGATGTTACACCCTAGTAGCAACATCACATCTACAACCTTAGAGATTCTTGTCACTTCCCCAGATTTAATAGAGGCATCAACCCACTATCGAGCATAAATACTCCCTCTTGGAGTCACTAGCATCTACTTGGCCAAGATAGCTACTAGCAATGGATATCATGCAAGATCACAAACAACACAGACATGATAGAATCAATAATCATAAGATATGATAGAATCAATAATCATAAGATATGATAGAATCAATAATCAATCTGACATAGTATCTCAATATCCATCGGATCCCCGCAAATACAACATGCATGATTACAAATAGATGATATTGATCATGAACGGAGCTCACAAGATCTAAACATGATAGCACAAAGGTGGAGAAACAACCATCTAGCTACTGTATGGACCCATAGTCCAAGGGTGAACTACTCACGCATCATACCGGAGGCTGGCATGGTGATGAAGAAGGCCTCCGGGATGACCTATCCCTTCCGGCAGTGTGCTGGGAAGAGCTTCAGATCCCCCCGATCTAGGGACGATGGTGGCGGCGGCTACGTACTGTTTCGTGGATATTTGATCGGGTACTTAGTGTTTTGGCATCGGGGGGCTTTTATAGGCGACGAGGCGAGGCAGGAGGGCGGCCATGGGTCCCACACCCTGACCTGGCGCGGCCTAGGGTGGGCCCACGCCTGGGAGGGTGCGGCCTCCATGTGGCGCCCCTCCGTCTCTCCTCTAGACTCCATGTTCTCCTCGGTGAAATATTGACTTTGGCTTTTGTCCCGTCCAATTCCGAGAATATTTCCTTACTAGCTTTTCTGAAACAAAAAACAATAGAAAACAAGCAACTCGCACTGCGGCATCTTCTTAATAGGTTAGTCCTAGAAAATTTATAAAAATACCTCAAAGTGTAGAAAAAGCATAGGAAAGTTGATACTAAACAAGCATTGAACATAAAAAATTATAGATACGTTTACGACATATCAAGCATCCCCAAGCTTAACTCCTGCTCGTCCTCGAGTAGGTAAGTGATAAAAAGAATAATTTTTAAGGTGACATGCACCATCACAATCTTGATCAAACCATTTGCAAGCATTGAAAGATGGGATCAAAGTACTCAAAACATGAGCATGAAAGATGAAGTTCTAACAATAAGATATAGCAACTATGTTGCAACATGAAACGATACAAACAAAGATCATGAATAACAATGCATTGAAAGACGTTTGTTTGTTTCACATATAGAAAACATAGCATAGTGGCATTCAGCTTGTCCCTCATGGAGTAGCAAAACATAAATGCATAGGACACCTTCAAAGTTCATAAGGGTGACTAGATACAAATAGTTAAAAAACAAGCAATATCAACATTATGAATCAAACAATAAGTTTTGGGACAATGCACATAAAACTAAGAATGAAAACTATGCTCTCTTAATTGGTTCATAAAGATAGAAGGTGGAGACTCAATATAAAAGTAGGGAGAAGGGCCCTTCACAGGGAAGCAGGGATTTCAAGTTTCATAAAGAGCTTCCAAAAATTATGGTACTTATTAGCTTTCAGCTCTCATTGCCCCTATCATAAGCATCTTGAAGTGATTAAGGTTAAAGTGAACAAATTATGGAGTATATGCTTGACAAATCATAAGTTGGCAATCTTGTCCCTTGAGTATGAGGGCCGTTCCTCATGCTACTCAACTTTTGTTACTGGTAAGTTCTTGTCATTGTAAGTATATGTGTATCATAGAGAACTGCCAACGGGGTACCCCTTGCCCCATGACACAGGAGCTATCCCATATCAAAATGACAAGGCAACAGACAGTGAGCATCTCAGCAATTCTTTTATTTACCATGAGCATGGTGCATATTTTTTTCCTTTTTCTTTTTCTTTTTTTCTCTCTTTTTTTCTATTTTTTCTAAGGATGCTTCATGGATTGCTCACTATGGTGATGCTGCAAGTTTCCACCATGATCAGGCATGGCTTAGGCTAGCGACCCAGGCATTTCTCTAACAAACATACATAACTCCATGGACTTACAATCTCCCCTTTTATTTCACACCGCCGACATCTATAAACAAAATAGCATGATATCAACTGGGTAGATATTTATAGGTGTTGAAAGCGTTCCCTGTGACAGCACGGTTCTGCTAATTCCCAACTTATAAGTGCAAGCATATACAACATAGATGACACAATGGTTCAAGTTTATTAGGGGTAAGAAAAATAAAGTGTGCCATCAAGTTTGTGAGAGCTTTAATCACTAATTTTCACATAACAAGTTTAATTTGGAAGATAGATAAAACAAGAATATACTTGGAATTGTGTAACACACCATGCATAGGAATTTATAGTGGACTCTTTGGAATAACTTGGTTTCTTGGGAGTTGGATGCATGAGTAGATCTTACTCAATACAAGTGGAGTCTAGCAAAAGGCTGGGAGCGACCAACTAAGAGAGCAATAATGGCCATAATCATGAAGAGCGACAAAACATTATCAATCAAAGCATAAAGTGGTATCACAAGTCAAAAACTAAATGATCATAGAGGCTAAGGTGACTGGTTCATAGTCATAACATGGTGTGAGCATGTGCCAAGTCAACCCAAACAAATCATCAAAGGAGAATACCACGATATTATGCTTTTCTATGCTAAAACAATGCATGATTCTTTCAAGGCACATTAAGCAATCTCAATTGTTTGGAACAAGTCATGCTATAGAAATAATTACTAATCATAAGATCAAAACAACATCTAGCATGGCATGATAAAGTCTAAGCCACAGTCAAAACAAGCTCCCTTTTGTACCACTATAAGCATGAAACTTTCTACTCTTTTCCAACACCAATCAACTTATTTGAAAACAACACGGCAAAAGCGGGGGTCCAACTACTTTACTCAAGCAAACTAAGCAAACGAAAACCAAAAACGAAAAGTAAGAAGCTCCAAGAACAACACAACAATCCAAACTAAGCTTTGACGCTTGTACCTCTTGAATATTTCTTGGGGTGACACAGGGTAGCATCCCCAAGCTTGAGCTTTTGTCCATTCTTCATCTCATTATATCTTCTTCCCCTACACTTGAAAATTTCCTTCATTCAAATACTTCACACGATCTTCATTAGCAACATTAGTGCATTCAAGATAATAAACCTTTGGGTTTAGTTTCAATATAGAAAAACTTTCATTAAAAACACAAGCTACTATATAAATTCCCTTAAAAAGTTCAATTCACCAAAAAGAACTTAAAAAGAAATCGATAAGAGGCAAATGCAAATATTGGCCGAAATTTGTTAAAACAGACCAGCAGGTAAAAACCGATTTTTTCGAAGACCTTCTGTTGCTCAAAGAAAAAAGTGTTGAACTAATGAAAGTTAGATAACAACCTGGGGCATTTACTCAGAAAATTACAGCTTAATTCGACATATAGAGATTTTTTACAAATTTTTACAGTGAAACACAAAATTTGTTTCGGGATAGCAACTTCCCCAAATCTTACTTCTCTCTCATTAGAGGTTATTCTTGGCACAAAAATCAAACAAAAAGGATAAGGAGAGGTTATTATAGAAGTAATAACTTCCAAGACTCAAGAAAACTATTGGGTTATCTCCCAAGAAGTACTTTTCTTTAACGCCTTTAAGTTAGGCACAAGAAGCAAGAATCAAGTATTTTCAAATGAAGAAGCATTAACATCAAATTTCCTGCCCCTACCTTTATTACCTTTACCCTTATATTTAGGGAATGTATGATTGCTGGTTGGAGAAGCAAAATGCATAATGGCTTTTCCCACATCTATTATTGCTCCAAGGAGTTTCAGTAGGGATCTTCCAAGTGTAATTTGTCATTTTCCTACACATTCAATAACAAGATAATCAGTAGACACTACTTTCGCTAAGATCTTTGTAAACACTCCTAGAGCTATTCCAATGGGAAATATAGTTGCATTATTGGTAAGAGATATTTCTTATCCTCCCTCAGAAAGTCCCCAAAGATTCATAGAGATCTTTAGGCATAAGACAAAATTCAGACATGATATCACAATGAGCATCAAAAGTTTCATTGTTTATAGCAAATTTTACTTTAGGAAAGCATTTTGAAGGCTCGGAATTTATTGGAACATAATCATGATGATCTCTAAGCATGTTATAGCAATCTTTTAAACTAGTTGTACTGGTCTCAAGAGTGTTCAACCTAGCATAGATGTTTATAAAGGAAGAATCAGATTTGCTAGGCAAATTATAAATTGTAATCAACTTATTTATGGAATTCAAAGATTCATCCTCATTACATTGGAAAAAATCTCTTCCTGCTACAGCATCCAAAGCATATCTATAACAAAGAGCAAGACCATGGTAGAAACTGCTAATAACTAAGCCTAGAGTCATTTTAGGCTCAGTTTTTCCATGTGAATCAGAAATTCTAGACCAAGCTTCTTTGAAACTCTCTTCACTTCCTTGTTTGAAAGTAAATATCATTTCCATAGGTGACACAGTGATTGGAGCAACACTAGACATGGTAGAAACCAAAGTAGGAACTATATTTCTATGTTTTTGGTAAGAAAAAGCAAACCAAACGAAACTATTTTTTTGTAATTTTTGGTAAAAAGAAGCAAGCAAAACAAAGCAAAAGGAACTAAGAAAAACAAAAACAAAGTAAAGAGAGTGGTTGTGAAGGACTCCCCTTGTGAAGATGTCCTTAACTCCCCAGCAACAGCGCCAGAAAAATCTTTAACGTGGCTCAGTTGTAGAGCTTCGTTGGGAGATCCTGATGCGTGCACCCAGTGTTGACGTGGGACACCTCGTTGGAATCCCAAGAGCAAGGTGTGATGAGCACAGCAACAAGTTTCCATCAGTAGAGACCGAGGTTATCGAACCTGAAGGTGGAACGAAACGTCTCAAAGGTGTTGCAAGCAACGTGGAGACCTGCACAACACAAACACAAGACTTTACCCCAACGAATCAGTGAGGTTATCAAGCTAACCGGTTTTCTGTAACAAAGGATTAAACGTATGGTGTGGAAGGTAATGGTTTGCAGCAAGTAAACAAGTAACAGTGGAAGATGTATCAATGGTAAAGATTGGACCGGGGTCCATATTTCACTAGAGGTGCTCTCCTTAGATAAACAACATGGCATGAAGGGTAAACAAATTACAGCGGGGCAATTGACAGGAACTGAGCAAGGCATAACAATGCAATTACTAGCCAGAAAGATCCTATGAGGTTGATTGGGCAATACAACAATATACATAGACCGTCATCCAACTGCATATATGACTAGAAGTCCACCTTCAGGTTATCATCCGAACCCCCTCTAGTATTAAGTTGCAAGCATCAGACAACTGCTTTAAGCAAAGTGTGTAAGGTAAACAGTCCACATGTTCCATGAACAAGAGACCATTGTTTTCTCCCTAGTAGCAACAACACATCTACAACCGAAGATATTATTGTCACTCCCCTTGGAAACTAGAGGCATGAACCCACTATCGAGCATAAATACCCCCTCTTGGAGTCACTAGCAACTACTTGGCCAAGATAACCACTAGCAACGGAGAGCATGCAAGAGCACAAACAACACAAACATGATAGAATCATAAATATAAAATCATTAATCAAACCGACATAATAATCTCAATATCCATCGGATCCCCGCAAACACAACATGCTTGATTACAAATAGATTAGATCTTGATCATGAACGGAGCTCACAAGATCTATACATGAAAGCACAAAGGAGGAGATATAACCATCTAGCTACTACATGGACCCATAGTCCAAGGTGGAACTACTCACAAATCATACCGGAGAGAAGGCCTCCGAGATGATCTCCCCTCCGGCAGGGTGCCGGGAAGAGCTTCAGATCCCCCCGATCTAGGGACGATGGTGGCGGCGGCTACAGACGGTTTCGTGGATTTCTGATCGGGTACTGGAAGTTTCTGCATCGGGGGCTTATTATAGGCGAAGGGGCGAGACCAGGAGGCGGCCAGGGCCACCAAACCCTAGCCAGGAGCGGGCCCACCTGCCCCCGCGCCTGGGGGGGTTTGGCCCCTATGGCCGGCCCCTCCGGCTCTCCTCTGGACTTCTTGTTCCCCACGGAAATTTATTGACTTTGTCCTTCGTCCCGTTCAATTCCGAGAATATTTCTTTACTAACTTTTCTGAAACCAAAAATAGCAGAAAACAGGCATCTGGCACTGTTGCAACTTGTTAATAGGTTAGTACCAGAAAACATGTAAAAAGTACCTCAAAGTGTGGACAAGTAAAGTAAAGTAGATACTAAACAAACATGGAGCATCAGAAATTATAGATACGTTTCTAGTGTATCAGCATCCCTAAGCTTAACTCCTGCTCGTCCTCGAGTAGGTAAGTGATAAAATAATAATTTTTGAGGTGACATGCACCCTCATAATAAAGATCCAACCATTTGCAAGCATTGAAAGCTGGGATCAAAGAACTCTAAACATGTGCATGAAAGATGGAATTCTAACAATAGGACATAGTAACTATGCATGCAACATGGCAAGCTACAAACAAAGATCATGAATAGTATGCATTGAAAAACGTTTGTTTGTTTCACATGTAGAAAACAGAGTATAGTGGTAATCATCTTGTCCCTCATAGAGTAGCAATATAATGCATAGGACACCTGCAAAGTTTACAAGGGTGACTAGAAACAAATAACACAAGAACGAGTAATAACACAATATGCATCAATTAATAAGCTTTGGAACACTGCACACAGAATGACAACTATGCTCCCTTAATGGTGCCTAAAGGTAGAAGGTGGAGACTCAATAGTGGTGGAAGAAAGGCCTTTTTGTAAAGGAAGCAGGGATTACAAGTTTCAAAAAGAGCTTCCAAAAATTATGGTACTAGTTAGCTTTCAGCCCTCATTGCCCCTATCATAAGCATCTTGAAGTGGTTAAGGTTAAAGTGGCAAAGCTGGAGTATATGCTTGACGAAGTATAAGTTGGCAATCTCATGTCCCTTGAATATGAGGGCTACACCTCATGGATACTCAACTTAGGGCCCAGGCAAGTTCTTGTCACTTTAAGTATTTGCATATCATTGAGAACCACCAACGGGGTACCCCTTGCACATGGTACAGGAGCTTTTGCATAACCAAAATGACAAGGCAAGCAGACAATGAGCATCTCAGCAATCTTTTTTATTTACCATATGGATAGTTTTTTATTGAGGATGCTTCATACATATCTCACTATGGTGATGCTGCAAGTTTCCACCATGATTAGGCATGGCTTAGGCTAGCGGCTCACGCGTTTATCTAACACAGAATACAAACTCCATGGACTTACAAGTTCCCACTTCATTTCACACCGGTAACATCCATAGACAAAAGAGCATGATATCAGCGGAGTACAAAGTACAAGTGCAATGTTGAAAACGTTCCCCGTGACAGCACGATTCTGCTAACTCCAACTTATAAGTGCAAGCATATACAACAAATTTGTCTCAATGGTTCAAGTTTATTAGGGGCAAAGAATAAAATGTGCCATCAATTTCGTGAGGGCTTTAATCACTAAGTTTTCACATAACAAAATATTTTAAATTGGAAGATAGTTGAAAACAAGAATATACTTGGAATGGTGTAACACACCATGCATATGAGTTTATAGTGGACACTTTGGAATAACTTGGTTTCTTGGGAGTTGGAAGCATGAGTAGAACTTACTCAAACAAGTGGAGGCTAGCAAAAGACTGGGAGCAACCAACTAAGAGAGCAATAATGGCCATAATTATGCAATGCAACAAAGCAAACTAATCAAAGAAAAGAGTGGTACTACAAGTCAAGGACTAAATGATCATAGAGGATAATGGTGACTTGTCATAGTCATAATATGGTGTGACCATGTGCCAAGTCAACCCAAGCAAAACATCAAAGGAGAATACCACAATACTATGCTTTTGCATGCTAAAATAACGCATAATTTATTCAAGGCACACTAAGCAATCCCAATTGTTTGGAGCAAGACATGCTACAGCAATAATCAATAAGCATAATGCTAAAACAACACCTAGCATGTCATGCTAAAGTCCAAGTCACAGTCAATGCAAGCTCCTCTTGCACTTAAAGCAAGAACTTACTACTCCTTTCCAACACCAAGCAACCTTATTTGCAAAACAATACAGCGAGAACGGGGGTCCAAAATACTAAAGCAAACTAAACAAACTAAGCAAAGCAAATGAAAACTAAGACGCTCCAAGAATAACACAACTGTGCATGAAACAATAAAAACGAAGTGTCTAGACAGACCTGAGCTTTTTATTGATGAAGAAGGGGATGCCTTGGGCATCCCCAAGCTTTGACGCTTGTACCTCTTGGATATTTCTTGGAGTGACACCATGGTGTCATCCCCAAGCTTGAGCTTTTGTCCATTCTTCATCTCATTGCATCATTCTTTCTCTACACCTGAAATTTTTTCCTTCACACAATCTTCATTAGCAACATTACTGTATTCAAAAAATATTAGACCCCTGGCAAAGCTTTGGAACAGCAATGCTTTTCACTAAAGACACAATCTATTGTAGTAACTCCTTCAAAAATCTCAGTTTACCTGAAGAGAACTCAAAAAGGAATCAATAAGAAGCAAATGCAAATAATGGTAGAAATATGTCAAAACAGACCAGTAGGTAGAAACGATTTTTTTAGAACATCTTATATTGCTCAAATCAAAAAGTGATGTACTGACGAAAGTTAGCTAACATACTGTGGGATTTATTCGTAAATTTTGAGCTCAATCCGAGTTACAGAGCCTCCTCATGAATATTTTTGGTGGAGTACAGAAATCTGTTTCGGGGCAGCAACTCCCCAAATCTTACTTCCCTTTCATTAGAGGTCATTCTTGGCATAAAAGGCAAACGAAAAGAATAAGGAGAGGTCATTACAGTAGTAATAACTTTCAAGACTCAAGGAAACTCTTGGGTTATCTCCCAACAAGTACTTTTCTTTAACGCCTTTAAGTTAGGCACAAGAAGCTTGAGAAGATGCTCACATAAGAAATATGAATTGAAGTCAAAGAGAGCATCAAGAAGAAAATTCAAAACACATTTAAGTCTAACCCTCTTCCTATGCATCGGAATCTTGTACACAAATAAATTCACAAAGAACAAAGTGACAAGCATAGGAAGATAAAACAAGAGTAACTTCAAAACTTTCAGCACATAGAGAGGTGTTTCAGTACAAAGAAAAATTATACAACCATATTTTCCTCTCTCATAATAATTTTCAATAGCCTCATGAATAAACTCAACAATATAAACATCACATAAAGCAGGCTTTTCATGAGATACAAACATATAATTTCTATCAAGCTCAAAAATAGGTGGATTAAAACCTTCAAAAGGATCCACAAGAACATAACATTCATCCTCCTTTGGTAAGCATGGGAGACAATCAAATAATATAAGAGGTAAAGAGTTACTCCCATTAGAAGGTAGGCATGGTTAGATCCATTCTTCCTCCTTTTGTTCATCACTCTCCTCTCTTTTTCATCTAATGAGCTTCCAGTTTCAACAATTTGTTCTTCCATAGGCTCCTGCAAGGCATTAGTCTCTTCCATTTGTGGAAAGCATCTATTAAAATATTTAAGAATATAGCCATTTGCTTCCTCGTAATTATCAAATAAAAATTTAAGTATCTCATAAACCTCATGTTCATAAGGTGCATCATCAGTATTTTCAAGCAAACTGGCAAGTTCAAATGCACCCTTGAAGGCAATAAATTCTCCATTTTGTTCCACATCATAAAATTCATAATTTCCCTTAGCATAATAAGATATGGTAACTTTATCATTATACTCACATTGAAAAGGAAGGTGTTTATACCTCCTGCAGCAACAAGCTTTATCAAAGCAATAAGTAACATTATAAGTAGAGCACACGTCTCTAGCAATAGTATTCAACTTATCAAATTGTTCCCATAAATGTGGAACTTTTTGTGACAAACGGTGTTCCTTATAATAGTACTTTTGTTCTTCCGTGAACCCACCATGCCAATAAGAACTAGTTTCAAAGAAACTATCCATTGATCGAAATCATGACCAAGCAAGGCAACAACAGACCACCAACTAGAGTTGGAACTAATTTTTTTGTGTTTCTGAATAAATAAAGAAAGCAAACAAAACTAGACTAATTTTTTTGGGGTTTTTTGAAAAGAGGCAAACAAAACCAAGCAAAAGAAACAAATCAAACTAAAAACAGAGTAAAGAGAAAGGAAGTGAAGGACTCCCTTGTGAAGACGTCCTTAGCCTCCCTGGCAACGGTGCCAGAAATCTTGATGGTGCTCGGCGGGGAGGAAAAAGTCGAAGCTGTGTCCCCGGCAGCGGCGCCACAAATCTTGATGCGTGCACCCAGTGTTGATGTGGGACACTTTGTTGGAACCCCAAGAGCAAGGTGTGATGAGCACAATGTAGCATCCCAATTGTCTAACATTTGTAATGCTACTTGGTCTAGTAATATAATTGCTACTTCATATATATAATTGTTGCATCATCATTATATCATGCTCATGTCATCATGCCACCTTGCATTTGAGCATCATATAAAACCCTTTTTGTGTTGGTTCTTCTCTCATATGCATTGTAAATTGTATTTGCCTCTTGATATTGTATTTGGTTCTTGATATATTGTTTAAATGCCCAAGTTGAGCTGGGGGCATATCTTTTATTGACTCCACCACCTTTCTTGTCATCACCCCATCATTCCACCATTCCACCATCTATGAGCATTGCAACTTATTTAGTTTTACCTCTAGCTCATGTGGGTTGGGATGGATCCAATTCTATCTCCACATGCTCCCATATATGCACCATGTTGTTTTCACATTATTGGTATATGAGAGCCACATGGCCACCTTTGACTGCCTTACGGGTGGAACCCTTTTATAGCTTCCTATGTGTGGTTTGGGGTTATTATCATGTTGGGATATTATTGGGCTTACTAAATGCCTAGTGGCACATACACTAGCATGCCCCATTTTATTCAATATGGTCATCTCCATCTACCCCACATGGGGCATCCTCTCACTTCTTTTAGCTTGGCTTATTCCATATTTTTGGAATGCATATGTATGAATGCTATGGATATTTATTTTGTTTTGACAAGATGAAACCTAGCATTAAATATTTTGCATGGGCCATGCAACCATAACCATCTTTTGTCCTCTTTGAATTTTATTTGAATTTTGAGTGGATCATCTTCCTTTTTCCTTTACCCCTCTTTTGCTTGATCTAGTTGGTCTTGTTAACAACCACACTACATCTCCCTCTCCTTTCCTCACCTTCATCTCTTTTCACCCCCTCCATGCATGGTCATGTGGATCCTATCAAAAACCCTAAAACCACCATCTCTCTTTATTCCTTTCTCCAAGGTGCTCTCACCTAAGTTAAACCCTAACCCGAGCCCCCTCCAAACTAACCCTAGTTACCCTCACCCTCTCCCTACCTTGATGGACCCACCAGCCCTAGCCTGCCCCACCCCGAGCTCCCCTCATTCCCTAGTCCCTCTCTTCCTCTCTACTACAGGACAAGAAGGAGGGAGAGACCCAGCCCGATCCCTCCTCCTCACTTTATGCAAGCCACCTCCATCCCATGTGCCTCTCCTCTCTCCCCCTTATCACCTCAACCACCCCAAAGACTCCTCAGATCCCATCCGGCGAAGCCAGTCCTTCTCTTCCTCCTTCTTCCTCCCCAAGCTTGCAACCACACCACCATGCCCCAAAACCCTAGCCTCGGCCCCTCTGCTCTCCTTCGATCGAGGCATGGCCGAACCAGGAGCACCAGGAGCGTCCCCTGCTTCCTCTTCTTCGCCCTGAAGCGCCGGAACCCGCTGGACCTCGCCGGAGAAGCCTCGCCGCCGCCGTGTCCGTGCGCACCAGGAGCTCCGGCCAGCCAGCTACGCGCCAGATCGCGACCGCCCCGAGCTCCTTCGCCTACACCGACGAGCTCCTGGTGAGCCTCTCTACGCCCCAGACATGGTCCCCTTCTCTCTCGTGCACCGTAGCGCCGCCACCTTCCGTCGAGCACTCCGCGTGCGCCGCCGCGCGCCGCGCTCTGGCAACAGCAGCAGCTGCTGCAGCTTCTGCCCCCTCTGTTTCTCGCCATGCCCCGTGCGTTGTAGTCCTCCTCCGGTGATGCCGCCTGAACGGAAGTCGTAGGCCGTAGACCCCTCTTCACTTTTCCTTTTTGTGGCACAGCTAGATGCGCCGCCGTTTAGTCTCTATCGCCGCCGCAAAACCCCCCCAGCTCGCCGTTCTCTGTCGAGGACGTGCGACTCGTCAGACCAGCCGCCGTCGTTTTGCAGAAAAGCCCAGGAAGTTTTCCCGCCACCACCCGCGGTCCCAAGTGGGCCACACGTCAGCCTCGGTGCTCTTTTCGCAAGGAACCCCTTGGCAGATGTTTAAGACGGACCAGTCCCCAGCGTGTGCTGGATCGCCCGTGTGTCCCGCAGCGTTATTGCTGTGTGACCCGGACGCCGGTCCCACCTGTCATCCGAACCGGCTAGCCCACTCTGCGGTGACAAAAGTTCCCAACCCCACCGTTGCGTCAGTCAATTCTTGAGTCAGCGTTGGCCCCAAATGCGTGATATGGCTAGCTCCCTCCGAGTTTAAAAAGTTTCTTCTGTTCTCTGTTTAATTCAAATCTTTTCAAATTATTTCAAATTCAAATTCCAATTTCAAATCTGTTTAAATATAAACTGATTCATAACTTTCAAATGGTTTGGAATTTGAATTCAAACCTTATATGAAATATGTTTTGTTTTTGAATGTCAATTCAAATCTGTAATCAAATATTTTCAGAATTGATTTAAAATAGTCAAACCTTTGACTTTGACCCCTTTTTAATAATTTTGACTTTAAAATAAATTTAAATTCATAATTCCAAATATTGCAAATAATATATGTTTTCAAATCAGAAAAATGTGAGGAATTCAAATATGATATCCAAAATATATTTTGAACACTTTAAATTTCAAGTTGAGTTAAATTACAACAAAATGCCCTTTTGCCTTAATTAATTAATAACTTTTGATTTATAACTCCAAATTTAACAAATGATAGGTCTAAAATGATTAGCTCGACGAGACCTTTCTGTTTATGCATTCCATGTTCTGTTCTGCAGCATGAATCATATAAATATAAAGATTACAGCAACTTATATGAGGTTAAAATGTGACCAAAACTCAATAAAATGCTTATTCTTGTATTCCACACCTCACCCATGCCATGCTACTTCATTGCCATGCAAATTGTGCATCATTCATCATGGCATGATTGTTTGCTTGTCGCATTTATTTCTATGATTGTGTACTTTATTTATGTTGGCCCTTGTTTGTTTGGTTCTTCTTCGAATAGACGCTGAGCAGGGGATATATCAAGAAACCCAGGAGCACTACCCAGATCCTTCTCTCGCTTCAAATGAGCTGCCAGGCAAGCACTACCACATGTTTGCATACATATAGTACCTATTGCCTCTATCTTATTCTTGCATCATTGAGTCGCGATTGCATTAAATTGAATCCCAAGTATTGCATAGCCTTTACTTTTAAACCCCACCGAAGCTTGTTCCTCCATCCCATGAGCCATTACTACAGGAGTTGTTTGAGTCATGCGAGTCGTAGAAACGACATGTGTGTAGGGTATGTGAGTGTCGATGAATAACGAGGTACCTAAACAACTTAACTTTGAGTAGTAATGGGATAACTAATGAAACGACACGGTGAGCAATATCGCTATTTGGTTTTCATGCTCACTTGTGTCCGTGGGACCCGAGTACTTGATTCTGTTCCTTGAATATTCGCTATCCACATCCGGAGGATTATGGGACCCCTGAGCGAGCTTGATTCAATCTTATTTCTTGGGGCCACAAACTAGTTTGAGGTTTTATTTACTATCTGTACTTATGCCATGCTTTCTGTTATATGTTGTCATTAATTCACGGACATCCGTCTATCTTTGGTTAGGCGGATGGTTAGCTTATCTATAGAATTGCTAGGTATTATCTTTTCTTGCAATTCGTCACCCAGTTGTGTCCCTTTAGAGGCATAAAGACTTCTTTGAGTACCCTAGGGTCTCACACGATAAATTGTTTGATTCAGATGAGCAGTGCACTCGCAAGATGGATCTTGGGTGGAGGAGAGACGATGTGGGCAACGATCATTTGGTGTAGAGATTCCGGGAACGGGGATCCGTGAGATCTGTGGGCGGGATGTGTTTATTTATGGGGCATCTTATGCCGATTTGCTTCTTATCCGTACTCGGATCTTGTTTGTCGCTTCCGCCTGATACTCTGATGTTTGATGTATGAGGAGATATCCTAAACTATTATGTCTATCTAGGACATTTGGATCTTGTCGTATGGCGTTGCAATATTTCTATTTCTTTTAGATGGAATGGCTCTGATGTACTGTTGTATGGTGGCTTGCATACATACTCATTTGTGTATGTAGTTGACCCCTTTCGCCGATTCGCGCCGTTCTTGTCCCGATGTTTGGAAATGGTTGGGACGGCCGAAGGTCTACACGTGAGTGGCATTTGGGCCCCACCGCACTATTTCAACCATTTCCGTTCATCCGGCTTGTAACTAGGGCGTAATTCACCGAGGTAGTTACAATTGGTATCGAGCCATCCCGCCTTCGTGGTCTCAACCAAATGGTCGTTGTCTAGCAAATATTTTTGGTAGCTATGTATACTAGGAAAAACAAAAGCGACAAGAGGGGACTTCCACTTTTCTTCTTACCCACCCACCCACCCTTTTACGGTAAGGAAGTGTAACGTTTTCAATCCTCTTCTTAAGTTCAAACCAGGATTCACGTGTTCGGGTTTCGTAGTACCATAGGTTGTCGTGTGTGTGTGTGTAATTCCTTGTCTATCATTGCATCCAACATGTTATCTTTAATCGGCCTTTTGGTTATCAACTGTTGGTACATTCCATACCGATGTGCTTTTGCAAACCGACGATCTATCGATTCGTTGTATACCGCATGATATGTCTTACCCTTTGTTATCCGACGTTATCTTGTTTGGGGTGTTCGTTTCCGTAGTTACTAATCTTTAGGTTCATCGTGAGAAGAAGGGGTTAGGATATGTGTTCTACTTATTCATGTGCGGAGTAATGCTTTGAGTGCGGGATGGAGTCGCGACCATACCACTACTCCTATCATTCGCTTTTGTATATTGAATTGGTAGAGTCACTAATCTTGATTCGTTAAGTGATTTTGCGCATCTATTGGTATTTTAATGCCGAAATTTGCGGAAAATTTTTCTTTGATATATCTGTGTACCACACTCCTTTTCAGTCATGTGCGATATGCTTAATATCTTCTAGGTGCTTTGAACTTTGTTGATATTTTAATATCATCTTAGTAAATTGTATCCTTTAATCTTGGTTAATTCCATCTTGGTACTATTTTGGATTATTATTATTATTCTCCATTATAGTACTGACTTGTGTTTTATATCAATCATAGGATGGCACCACCACGCCGTTCTGATGAGGACATACCACCTGAACTGGGGTCCGCGTTGTTAAACATCGCCAATGCCTCTAAGCAATGCATGCAGAACCGCAGCGTTTTGAAGAAAGTGTTAGGAATGAGTTTGCTCGCTACCTCCACCTCCCAAGCGAGGAGACATCAAAAGCTTCACGAAGTTCAACCCACGCCAATTTGATGTTTACGATCAACCACTTGATGTCGATGATTGGTTGCGTGAGATGTCAAGGCTCTTGGCTGGCGATGTTCCTGAGCAAGAATGGGTAAAGTGTGCCACTCACCTTATGAAGGGAGATGCAGCTCTGTGGTGGGAGAATTACCTGAAGGCAAACCGCACTGATTTTCAGCCTACTTGGGAACAGTTCACTGGAGCGTTCAAAGAGCAGTATCTGTCAGAAATTGTCATGGAAAGGATGAAGGAAGTGTTTCTCAACCTCAAGCAGGGAAATGACAATGTCAATACCTACATCAGGAACTTCATGAACCTTTCTCGTTATGGTGGCGATGAGATCTTCGATGACAAGAAGAAGCAAAAGAGGTTTCGGCAAGGGCTCAATGCATCGATTAAATATGCAATCACACATGCAAGGCCGGCGTCTTTTCTGGAACTTGACATCTGACTCTGCGGAAGAAGCAAGTAAGCTAGTGTTTGAGGAGTCAAAGAAACACAACCGTGATGCGAAGCTCTTCACTATGTCGGCTCCCTCTAAGCGTGTGTCGGGTTCCTAACACCCCACCGTCGCTCCGGCTCCTAAGACCTTCAAGCTTCGGCAAGGCCAACAAACTTCCTCACTGCTGCTCCCGGGGCTACAACCACCACTACCCCGAGCGCTGGCGGAGTCCACAGCCACGTTGCTCCATGTCCACACGGTGCTTGTTTCACTTGCGGACACCGGGCATCGATCGAACCGTCCGATGAAAAACAAAGCTCTTCCTCCACCACCTCCAAGATCTGCGGCAAGCTCTCCTTTGGTTCGTGCACCACCACCTCGGGCTCTCAACATCAACACCAAGCCGGGTCTCGTTGCTCGTGCCAGCTAACGCTGCTCAAGCCGAGCATACACCGAGTTGTGATGGGTATGCTATCCGATTAACTCAGTCCACCTGCGAGTTTTGTTTGATTCTGGTGCATCGCATTCATTCGTTCTCACAAGTTTGCAAATGAAAATGAGTTAGCTATGGATCCTCTCCTTGCGGTTAATGGTCCTTTCTCCGGAGCAACAATGGCGCTACTAAAATCAGCCATGGCAATCAAATTGAGATTGGTGGCTCTTTGTTCTCGGCATCCTTAATTGTTCGGGCAATTCGACATTGATGTCATCTTGGGCATGGATTGGTTGACAAATGCAGCTATGATTGATTGTCTTTGACGCTCGGTTTCTCTGAAGATTCACGAAGGCCATATAGTCTTTTCTCCAAGTCGACTCCGCTATCCAGCTTTTCTCTTTGGCGCTCACGAATGATGATGTTATGGAAGCTATTCGAGTGTTCCTGGTCTGTGAGTTCCCATGTCTTTCTGAAGAGTTGCGGGTATGCCTCCGGATCGTGAGGTTGAGTTTGTAATTGAGCTTGAACTCGGCGGCTCCTATCTCCAAGCGGCCTTATAAAATGGGTCCTCGAGTTGGCTGAACTCAAACGTCGGCTTGATGAACAAGAGAAGTTGGGTTTCATTCAACATGATTTCTTCTTGGGGTATCCCAACAATCTTTGTGAAGAAGCGAGACAGGACTGATAGACTTTGTGTTGACTATCGGGCTCTCAATGCTAAAACCATCAAGAATAAATATCCCCTTCCGCGGATTAATGATCTCTTTGATCAGCTAGCTGGAGCTGTGGTATTCTCTAAGCTGGACTTGAGAAGTGGTTATCATCAAATCAAGATTCGCAAGGAAGATGTTCCTAAAACAGCTTTCACCACCCGCTATGGCCTGTATGAGTACACGGTCATGTCCTTCGGTCTCACCAACGCACCTGCCACCTTCTCGAGGCTCATGAACTCGGTTTTCATGGAGTATCTTGATAAGTTCGTTGTGGTCTATCTGGATGACATCCTAGTCTATTCTAAGTCAAAGGAAGAACATGAAGAACACCTTCGGTGTGTCCTAAACAAGCTTCGTGAGAACAGCTTGTATGCAAAGTTCTCCAAGTGTGAGTTTTGGCTGCCTCAAGTAACCTATCTTGGTCACGTCATCTTCGCCAAGGGCATTGCAGTACCCGGAAGCTGTAAAGACAATTGTTGAATGGCTTCCTCCTGTTAATGTCAAAGAAGTGCGAGTTTCCTTGGTTTGGCTAGTTATTGCCGTCGATTCGTTCGAACTTTTCAAGATAGATAGCGAAGCCTCTTACCGATCTCCTCAAGAAAGGCAAGAAATACCTTTGGACTCCTGCATGTCAAGCAAGCTTTGAGACACTCAAAGAGAAGCTCACTTCCACCGATCTTGGTTCCTCCGGACACATCTAAGCCTTTCCAGATATTCATGACGCCTCTTTGCAAGGATTGGGTGCGGTCCTTATGCAAGAAAAACAAGTTGTTGCTTATGCCTCTCGGACGATTGAAGATGCATGAGATCAACTATCCTACACATGACCTCGAGCTCACAGTTGTCTTTGCTTTGAAACTATGGATGCACTACTTGCTTTGGGCAACGTTGTGAAATCTTTTCTAATCACAAGAGTCTCAAGTATATCTTCACTCGGCTGATCTCAACCTTTGGCAGAGGAGGTGGATTGAAGCAATCAATGATTTTGATTTGACCATCAACTACACTCCCGCAAAGCTAATGTCATGGCCGATGCTCTCGGCGCAAAGCTTATGTCAACAACCTCATGATGGAAGAACAATGGCCTCTCTTGTGCGAGGAATTCCGTCCTCAACCTTGAAATTGTGGAACAAGGGCATCTCCTGAACCTTCGCTACTCCTCTTGGAAGAAAAGGTTCTCCTTTCAGCGTGGTGATCCGACACCAAAAGATCATCTCCAAACTTCAGCTTCAAGTATGAGTCCTTCCACGTCGATGATCAAGGCACCTTTTCTTTGAACACCGGATGTTTGTTCGAACTACCCGGTTTGAGAGAGAAAGTTCTCAAGGAGGCGCATGAATCTGTTCTTTCTATCCACCTGGCGGCAAGACAAAGATGTACATGGACTTGAAAACACAATATTGGTTGTGGATTGAAGCGATATTGTGCCAAGTATGTCTCGAGTGTGATGTCCGCCGCAGAGTGAAACATCCATCGAAACCTTACGGTCTTCTACAGCCATTGAAACCCGGAATGGAAATGGGAGAAAGTAGAGATGGACTTCATCACTGGTTTTCCAAGGTCGCAGAAGGGCAACAATGCAATCTTTGTTGTCATTGACAGGCTTTCTAAAGTGGCTCACTTCTTCCCGTCAAGGAAACAATTTACGGAATTGATTGGTGAGCTCTATATCAATGTAATTGTCTCTGTATGGGGTTCCGCTTGAGATCAGTTCGGACCGTGGGAGCATCTTCACTTCCAAGTTCAGGAAGGTTTCCAAAATGCTTTGGGAACAAAATTGAACTTCAAGACGACTTACCACCCTCAATCGCAAGGACAAGTCGAAAGGATCAATCAGATTGGAGGATATGCTTCGTGCTTGCGTCATCTCTTTTGGCATGAAGTGGGAAGAATGTCTTCCTTATGCTGAATTCTCTTACAACAACTTCGAGAAAAGTCTAAAGATGGCACCATTTGAGGCTCTCTATGGTCAATGCAATCCGATTGGTTGGTCAGGTGCAGGAGAAAGAATTTGGTTTGGCCCTGACATTGTAACTCAAGCGGAGGAGAAGGTGCATATCATTCTTGAAAATCTGAAGATTGCTCAAAGTCGCCAGAAGAGCAATTATGACAAAAAGCACACGGACATGGTGTATGTCCCTAGTGATCTCGTTTACCTTCGTGTCACTCCCATGAAAGCCACGCACCGTTTTGGTATCAAAGGAAAGCTGGCTCCTAGATACATCGGTCCTTTCAAAATTCGTGGAAGAAGAGGAGAAGTTGCTTATGCTCTTGAGCTCCCGGAAAAACTCAAGGTCCATCATGTTTTCCACATCTCTCAACTCAAGAAGTGCTTCAAGGATCCCGGCACGACCGTGGATCATGAGCTAATCAATCTCCAAGAAGACCTGTCTTATCAAGAACACCCCACAAAAATCCTTGAGATTGTAGAAAGAAGGACTCGCAACAAGTCCATCAAGTTCTGCAAGGTGCAGTGGTCGCACCATTCTGTTGATGAAGCCACTTGGGAGCGTGAAGATGAGCTCCGTGCCAACTATCCTACCCTCTTTGAGTCTTCTTCTTCTTCCTAGAATCTCGGGGCGAGATTCCTGTTTAGTGGGGGAGAGTTGTAGCATCCCAATTGTCTAACATTTGTAATGCTACTTGGTCTAGTAATATAATGGCTACTTCATATATATAATTGTTGCATCATCATTATATCATGCTCATGTCATCATGCCACCTTGCATTTGAGCATCATATAAAACCCTTTTTGTGTTGGTTCTTCTCTCATATGCATTGTAAATTGTATTTGCCTCTTGATATTGTATTTGGTTCTTGATATATTGTTTAAATGCCCAAGTTGAGCTGGGGGCATATCTTTTATTGACTCCACCACCTTTCTTGTCATCACCCCATCATTCCACCATTCCACCATCTATGAGCATTGCAACTTATTTAGTTTTACCTCTAGCTCATGTGGGTTGGGATGGATCCAATTCTATCTCCACATGCTCCCATATATGCACCATGTTGTTTTCACATTATTGGTATATGAGAGCCACATGGCCACCTTTGCATGCCTTAAGGGTGGAACCCTTTTCTAGCTTCCCTATGTGTGGTTTGGGGGTTATTATCATGTTGGGATATTATTGGGCTTAATAAATGCCTAGTGGCACATACACACTAGCATGCCCCATTTTATTCAATATGGTCATCTCCATCTACCCCACATGGGGCATCCTCTCACTTCTTTTAGCTTGGCTTATTCCATATTTTTGGAATGCATATGTATGAATGCTATGGATATTTATTTTGTTTTGACAAGATGAAACCTAGCATTAAATATTTTGCATGGGCCATGCAACCATAACCATCTTTTGTCCTCTTTGAATTTTATTTGAATTTTGAGTGGATCATCTTCCTTTTTCCTTTACCCCTCTTTTGCTTGATCTAGTTGGTCTTGTTAACAACCACACTACATCTCCCTCTCCTTTCCTCACCTTCATCTCTTTTCACCCCACTCCATGCATGGTCATGTGGATCCTATCAAAAACCCTAAAACCACCCTCTCTCTTTATTACTTTCTCCAAGGTGCTCTCACCTAAGTTAAACCCTAACCCGAGCCCCCTCCAAACTAACCCTAGTTACCCTCACCCTCTCCCTACCTTGCTGGACCCACCAGCCCTAGCCTGCCCCACCCCGAGCTCCCCTCATTCCCTGGTCCCTCTCTTCCTCTCTACTACAGGACAAGAAGGAGGGAGAGACCCAGCCCGATCCCTCCTCCTCACTTTATGCAAGCCACCTCCATCCCATGTGCCTCTCCTCTCTCCCCCTTATCACCTCAACCACCCCAGCACTCCTCTCAGATCCCATCTGGTGAGCCAGTCCTTCTCTTCCTCCTTCTTCCTCCCCAAGCTTGCAACCACACCACCATGCCCCCAAAACCCTAGCCTCGGCCCCTCTGCTCTCCTTCGATCAGGCCGCGCCAAGCCGAACAGAGCGTCCCCCCTTCCTCTTCGCCTACAGCCTGGAACCCATGGACCTCATGGAGAAGCCTCGCCCGTGTCCGTGCGCACCAGAGCTCCGGCCAGCCACTCTGGCCAGATTGACCGCCCGAGCTCTTTCGCTTACACCGACGAGCTCTGGTGAGCCTCTCACGCCCAGACATGGTCCCTTCTCTCGTGCACGTAGCGCGCCACCTTCGTCGAGCACTCCGCATGCGCCATCACAAGACGCGCTCGCTGCGGCCGCAGCTTATGCCCCCTCTGTTTCTCGCCATGCCCCGTGCGTTGTAGTCCTCCTCCGGTGATGCCGCCTGAACGGAAGTCGTAGGCCGTAGACCCCTCTTCACTTTTCCTTTTTGTGGCACAGCTAGATGCGCCGCCGTTTAGTCTCTATCGCCGCCGCAAAACCCCCCCAGCTCGCCGTTCTCTGTCGAGGACGTGCGACTCGTCAGACCAGCCGCCGTCGTTTTGCAGAAAAGCCCAGGAAGTTTTCCCGCCACCACCCGCGGTCCCAAGTGGGCCACACGTCAGCCTCGGTGCTCTTTTCGCAAGGAACCCCTTGGCAGATGTTTCCGGCACGGACCAGTCCCCCCCGCGTGTCTGGGATCGCCCACGTGTCCAGCACGCATTGGCCTTGTGACTCTGGCCGACGGTCCCACTGTCATCATCTGGCTAGCCCACTCCATGGTGACAAAGTTCCCAACCCATTGCGTCAAGGTGAGGCTGTTGAGTCAGCGTTGGCCCCACTGCGTGAGTGGCTAGCTCCCTCAGTTTAAAAAGTTTCTTCATTCTCATTTAATTCAAATCTTTTCAAATTATTTCAAATTCAAATTCCAATTTCAAATCTGTTTAAATATAAACTGATTCATAACTTTCAAATGGTTTGGAATTTGAATTCAAACCTTATATGAAATATGTTTTGTTTTTGAATGTCAATTCAAATCTGTAATCAAATATTTTCAGAATTGATTTAAAATAGTCAAACCTTTGACTTTGACCCCTTTTTAATAATTTTGACTTTAAAATAAATTTAAATTCATAATTCCAAATATTGCAAATAATATATGTTTTCAAATCAGAAAAATGTGAGGAATTCAAATATGCTATCCAAAATATATTTTGAACACTTTAAATTTCAAGTTGAGTTAAATTACAACAAAATGCCCTTTTGCCTTAATTAATTAATAACTTTTGATTTATAACTCCAAATTTAACAAATGATAGGTCTAAAATGATTAGCTCGACGAGACATTTCTGTTTATGCATTCCATGTTCTGTTCTGCAGCATGCATCATATAAATATAAAGATTACAGAAACTTATATGAGGTTAAAATGTGACCAAAACTCAATAAAATGCTTATTCTTGTATTCCACACCTCACCCATGCCATGCTACTTCATTGCCATGCAAATTGTGCATCATTCATCATGGCATGATTGTTTGCTTGTCGCATTTATTCCTATGCTTGTGCACTTTATTTATGTTGGCCCTTGTTTGGTTGGTTCTTCTTCGAATAGACGCTAAGCAGGGGATATATCAAGAAACCCAGGAGCACTACCCAGATCCTTCTCTCGCTTCAACTGAGCTGCCAGGCAAGCACTACCACATGTTTGCATACATATAGTACCTATTGCCTCTATCTTATTCTTGCATCATTGAGTCGCGATTGCATTAAATTGAATCCCAGGTATTGCATAGCCTTTACTTTTAAACCCCACCGAAGCTTGTTCCTCCATCCCATGAGCCATTACTACAGGAGTTGTTTGAGCCATGCGAGTCGTAGAACAGCATGTGTAGGGTATGTGAGTGTCTGATGAATAACGAGGTACCTAAACAACTTAACCTAAGTAGTAATGGGATAACTAATGAAAGTGGCACCGGTGAGCAATATCTGCTATTTGGTTTTTCATGCTCACTTGTGTCCCGTAGGACCCCGAGTACTTGACCTGTTCCTTGAATATTCGCGCTATCCACATCCGGGAGGATTATGGGACCCCCCTGAGCCAGAGCTTGATTCAATCTTATTTCTTGGGGCCACAAACTAGTTTGAGGTTTTATTTACTATCCTGTACTTATGCCATGCTTTACTGCTTTATATAAATTGTGCGAGGTATCGCACTGTCTTTTAGGGAAGCGGAGTGTTTTTGTATGTCGACAAGCCTACCACATTTCGGGTTCCCGATCGTTCTGACCATTGACGCAAACCTTGAGTCCGTCTCAAAGTCAGCTAACTTCGTTGCGGGTATACTTAATGGGGTGGCCCCCTGAAATATTTCTGAATCCTTTGATTGCTTTGTCGTGAAAGCCTCGTTGGGTTTTGATTTGGTTTTTCCGAGGTTGATCGAGTGTGTGTTGCTATTTGTGCACCCCTGCAGGTTAAAACTTTCTGAAAGCCGTGTCCACTGTTATGGACGACTTGGAGCACAGTTTCTCGATCATAGACAAGCATAACTAAAGTACCGCTTTAATTTGACTAAGTAACTGACTAGTAAATAGTGCAACACTCATGGAATGGTTAATAAAATTGCCAACGGATGGGGGGGTTGTTCGTCCGCTTCCTCGTTGGTAAGCGAGGAGGAGGATGGATCATTAATATTCTTGTTATAACTGTTGTCATTAATTCACGGACATCCGCCTATCTTTGGTTAGGCGGATGGTTAGCAGTATCTATAGAATTGCTAGGTATTATCTTTTGATGCAATTCGTCACCCAGGTTGTGTCCCCTTTAGAGGCATAAAGACTTGCCGAGTACCCTAGGGTCTCACACGATAAATTGTTTGATTCAGATGAACAGTGCACTCGCAAGATGGATCTTTGGGTGGAGGAGACGATGTGGGCAACGATCATTCGGTGTAGAGATTCCGGAACGGGATCCGTGAGATCCGTGGGCGGGATGTGTTTATTTATGGGGCATCTTATGCCGATTTGCTTCTTATCCGTACTCGGATCTTGTTTGCCGCTCACTTTGATACTCTGATGTTTGATGTATGAGGAGATATCCTAAACTATTATGTCTATCTAGGACATTTGGATCTTGCCGTATGGCGTTGCAATATTTCTATTTCTTTTAGATGGAATGGCTCTGATGTACTGTTGTATGGTGGCTTGCATACATACTCATTTGTGTATGTAGTTGATCCCTTCGCCTGCCGATTACGCCGCCCGTTCTTGTCCCGATGTTTGGAAATGGTTGGGACGGCCGAAAGGTCTACCTGTGAGTGGCATTTGGGCCCCACCATACTATTTCAACCATTTCCGTTCATCCAGGCTTGTAACTAGGAGCGTAATTCACCGAGGTAGTTACACACAACATCAAGTTTCCCTCAGTAGAGACCGAGGTTATCGAACCTGAAGGAGGAAGGAAACGTCTCAAAGGTGTTGCAAGGAACGTGGAGACCTGCACAACACAAACTGAAGACTTTGCCCCAACGAATTAGTGAGGTTGTCAAGCTCACCGGTTTGCTGTAAAAAGGGATTAACCGTATGGTGTAGAAGGTAATGGTTTGCAGCAAGTAAACAAGTAACAGTGGAAGATGTATCAATGGTAAAGATTGGACCGGGGTCCATAGTTCACTAGAGGTGCTCTCCTTAGATAAACAACATGGCATGAAGGGTAAACAAATTACAGCATGACAATTGACAAGAACTGAGCAAGGCATAACAATGCAATTACTAGCCAGAAAGATCTTATGAGGTTGATTGGGCAATACAACAATATACATAGAACGTCATCCAAGTGCATCTATGACTAGAAGTCCACCTTCAGGTTATCATCCGAACCCCATCCAGTATTAAGTTGCAAGCATCAGACAACTGCTTTAAGCAAAGTGTGTAAGGTAAACAGTCCACATGTTCCATGAACAAGAGACCGCTGTTTTCTCCCTAGTAGCAATAACACATCTACAATCGAAGAGATTATTGTCACTTCTCTTGGAAACTAGAGGCATGAACCCACTATCGAGCATAAATACCCCCTCTTGGAGTCACTAGCAACTACTTGGCAAAGATAACCACTAGCAACGGAGAGCATGCGAGAGCAGAAACAACATAGACATGCTAGAATCATAAAGATAAAACCATTAATCAAACCGACATAATAATCTCAATATCCATCGGATCCCCGCAAACACAGCATGCATGATTACAAATAGATTAGATCTTGATCATGAACGAAGCTCACAAGATCTATACATGAAAGCACAAAGGAGGAGATACAACCATCTAGCTACTACATGGACCCATAGTCCAAGGTGGAACTACTCACAAATCATACCGGAGAGAAGGCCTCTAGGATGATCTCCCCTCTGGCAGGGTGCAGGGAAGAGCTTCAGATCCCCACGATTTAGGGATGATGGTGGCGGCGGCTACAGACGATTTCATGGATTTATGATCGGGTACTGAGAGTTTCTGCATCGGGGGCTTCTTATAGGCGAAGGGGCGAGACCGGGAGGCGGCCAGGGCCACCAAACCCTAGCCAAGCGCGGGCCCACCTGCCCCCACGCCTGGGAGGGGGGTTGTCCCCTCTGGCCGGCCCCTCCGGCTCTCCTCTGGACTTCTTGTTCCCCACGGAAAGTTATTGACTTTGTCCTTCGTCCCATCCAATTCCGAGAATATTTCTTTACTAACTTTTCTAAAACCAAAAACAACAGAAAACAGGAATCTGGCACTGTTGCAACTTGTTAATATGTTAGTACCAGAAAACATGTAAAAAGCACCTCAAAGTGTGGACAAGTAAAGCAAAGTAGATACTAAACAATCATGGAGCATCAAAAATTATTGATACGTTTCCAACGTATCAGATCCCAATAGGAAGGTATGATGAGCACAGCAGCGAGTTTTCCCTCAGTTATGAAACCAAGGTTATCGAACCAGTAGGATCAAGGAAACAACCCCAAGGTGTTGCTAACAACTTGGAATCCTGCACATCACAAACTCAGGACTTTGCTCCAACTTTTAGTGAGGTTGTCAATCTTGCTGGTTTGCTAAAAACAAAGGATTAAACGTACAGTGTGGAAGGTAATGGTTGCTTGTAGAAAGTAAATAGTAACAGTAGATGATGTAACAATGGTAAAGATTGGATCGGGGTCCACAGTTCACTTGAGGTGTTCTCCTTAAGAAAGATAACATAACATGCTGGGTGAACAAATTACAGCGGGGCAATTGACTGGACTGAGCAAGGAATAATAATGCACATACTAGACATTCATGATTCCTATGAGATTTGATTGGGCATTACAACAATATACATAGACCGCCATCCAACTGCATCTATGACTAATAATCCACCTTCAGGATATCATCTGAATCCCCTCCAGTATTAAGTTGCAAGTAACGGATAATTGCATTAAGGAATGTGTGTAAAGTAAACAATATAATTGTTCCATGAACAAAAGATTGTTGTTTTCTCCCTAGTAGCAACAACACATCTACAACCTTAGAGATTCCTGTCACTTCCCCAGATTTAATAGAGGCATGAACCCACTATCGAGCATAAATACTCCCTCTTGGAGTCACTAGCATATACTTGGCCAAGATAGCTACCAGCAACGGAGAGCATGCAAGATCACAAACAACACAGACATGATAGAATCAATAATCAATCTGAAATAGTATCTCAATATCCATCGGATCCCCACAAACACAACATGCATGATTACAAATAGATGATCTTGATCATGAACAGAGCTCACAAGATCTAAACATGATAGCACAAAGGAGGATAAACAACCATCTAGCTACTATATGGACCCATAGTCTGTAAGGGTCCCAACCTTTAAATAAGGTAGAATCCCCTGTGTTTACAATGCTAGTCCCTGGATCAATAGCTAGCATCCACAGTTAAGATGTAATATCAATAAACAAAGGTCATAATATAACTTTATAACCAGGAATAACATAATTTTATTACATCTTACATAGCTCATTTGGCTATTACATTACATTGCAGCGGAATAACTATAAGCATGGGGTCCTTCATCTTCAAAGTGCCACAGGCAGACATGTTGGTTGTAGACTTTGTAATCCTAATCAATCAATCTTCACAAAAATCAATCAAACCTGCAACATTACAAGTTATATCCACAAGGGTCAATACATTTGAATTGTATTGGCAAGTTTCACTACTATGTGGAATATAAGTGGATCCTATCATTACATGCAAATTTGGCTAAGTAGGGTTTAAGGCTCATTTGCAGAAAGCAATAATTTATCCTATCTTTTCAAATGGTTTTGCTTCCTTTGTCAAATCTTTCTGAACTCCTTGGTAAATTCCCAAGTGTCTTTGTCAAAATATCTTGAGTTCCTTGGTACCCCCAAGTACTTCAAGTTTTTAATCAAAATCTCTTGAGCTCATTGGTAACCCCAAGTGCATCAAGTCTTTTGTTGTCACTTAAAAGTTTTTCTTTTAGAAATAGGAGTGTCGAGATTTCCCATAGCTTCAAGCTTTAGTTGCTCGGTATTGTCCATAACCGGGGACACGGCTAAGTACTTAGATTTTATTATCTTCTGCAGAAGTTGTACACTTTACCCACATGTCACACTCTCATCTTGTTGCCACCAGTGGCCGCTGGATTGGTACTCACCAAGATGGAGTACTGGCAGATTGAGAATGTGACGAAGTCTTTCTAGAGGGTCCTCCCATACACCATTGCTAGCTTGTCTTCAGTACCCATGTAGGATTCCAGGTCCCTCATTTTCAGTAACCTGAAGACAATGCATGGGTCTTCCCAATGTAGTTGACTAAGCCAGAGCCATATGTAGCATGTGGTTGTACACGAAAGCCACAATTGGAGAAACATGTTCAATCTCTAAGTTTCCTGGGTGGTTTTCTTTTGGAGCACAACACAAAGAGATTGCCATAGACATGGTTCCTTTTGTTGCCACCTTTTCCAAAAACTTAAAGTATCCTTGTCCACCCAGGTGGTTCATTGAGTCCTTGTTTTGTTATATAAAAACACAAGTCCTTTTCTCAACTTCATAAAATCTCAACATGTATCTCTTTTCAAAATATAGCATGGCTAAGCATGTAACAACTACATTGTTTTCACTAAGGAATGTATAGGGTATCCTATTAGGATTTAGCATAGCATAAGTATAGAACATCTTTTCATGCATGTTTCAAAATCCACTAAGTATAATGAAACTAGTAGGACTTTTAGATGATAGTGTCACTTGCCTTTTTGGTAGGGAATGATGGTTTACTTCTTGATCTTGCTAGTTTCACACTTTTCTAACTTCACTACAAATCAATCAAGCAAACACAATATCAACTAGCATTCCAACCAATATTCAAACAATCAAACATACACATAAAACAAGAGAAACTAGGTCATGCATGCAAGCATGCAAAGGATAGGTTTATTTGCAATGATGGTCTCCACTAGGCTTCTAACAATGTAAGGTTCAAAGTGGTCGTTTTCCAAAGTGGCAAAGTCATTTGTAAAAGGGTTTTGTCCATAAACCATTTTTAAATCCAATCATTATTTTATGTGGTGGAAAATATTTTTATCAAAGCAACAACTTTAAGTTGTTCACCAAATAAGTTGTTGTTTCTCAAAACTTGGTGTTTAGGGTCAGTAGGTTTGATTCAAATCATTTTCCCAAGGTTTTTACTCCAAAAACATTTTCATAACAAAACCAATATTTTTATTTGACTAGAAATGGGCTAATTAAAATAATCCATCCTATTCTTCCCCAAATCCATTTTTAAAACCATTGGTTGGTTCCTAAGGTCAGTAGGTTCACCACAAACCATTTTTCAAAGATTTCAACCTCAAAAACAATTTTGAATAACTTTTATAACTTAAACAAGCATACAAATGTTTCTGCAAAAACAAACAATCTAACAGAAACTTGTTACTAAACAAATTGCATGGTTGGCTAGGGCTTGTTCCACTGATTCCATTGATATAAAGTTTGCAATTTTTGGACGTGTGGATCAAAAGTTACAAAGGTTTCAAATCTGCAAACAAATCTGATTTCAAATTCTATTTCTAAATCGTCTGGTGCCACGCGTCGCTTTCCTATTCGCTGGTACCGGTTCGGGTGGATCGGCTGATGCGATGCGTTGGATCTAACTTAGACGAACAAGTCATATGAGCGCGTACCCCTTTGTCTTGTTCTAATCATAGCCACCAGATTTAAATCTAACGGCCACAGATGGTTCGCCAAAAGCTGACGGCGCTGCGCGGCGGCAGACGGCGGCGACGGTCAGGCGGTGGGCTAGCGGCGGTTCTAGGAAGTAAGGAGGGAAGGGGAGGTGCTCACTGGGTTCAGGAGGTCACGGTGAAGCTCAAGGCGGTGTTGGTCTGGCGAGGGGCGCTCTGGTTCTAGCAGGATTGCTCGCCGGAGTGGAGAACAGCGGCTCGTCGGCTCTGAGGCGACTGCAGATCGCCCTAAGGCAAGACAAGAGCATGGTCAGATGCAGGAGGATGTGGCGAGTGTGGGAGCGTAAACGAGACGGCGTGGGGCGGTCTATGCTTACCAGGGGACTTCACGGAGAGAGGCGACGGCATGGCGGTCGATGGTTGTCAAGTCGACGGGCGCCGCGGTTGAACGGAGGGTATAGGCGTACCGAGGCTGGGGAACGTGTGCTTGGTCGAGGCAAGGCGGTGGCTGGTCTCCGAATTTGAGCAAAGGCTCGGAGCATGAGTGGTCTCTGGCGAAATTAGTGTAGCAGTGGCGTGTTGGTTATGGTGACAGAGGGGAAATGGGGAGGAGACACAGGCGGTTAAATGGGCGCAGTCACGGCGAGTAACGGTCGCGGAATCAACGCGTATTGATCGCCGGAGTGATGGTTGCAACGGCAGGGAGTAATCGGCGTTGGTTGAAGTGGATGGATACGTGGCGGTGGGGTCTACCTGGCAGTGAGGGAGAGAGAGAGAAAAGAGGGGCCACCGGTCAGTTGCTCTGCGGGTGCAATTTTAAGTGGAAAATGTTTCGCAGAGAGGGGAGAGAGACTGGGCTACGAGTGGGCTTCCTGGGCCAGGTGGGTTGGGCTGCTGTTGATTCTATTTTTTTCTTTCTGAATGTTTTGTCTTTTTCTATTTCTACTTTCTGTTTTGAATTTCAAACAATCAATCAAGCATCCAAATTAATTCAAACATTCACCATACTTTTCATTTTAATTTGGTTCTGTTTAACAACATAAACCAAAGTCCAAAATAAAATAATATTTTTATCTTAGGGTCTATTATTAATTAAATAAATAGACCATGTTTATTAAATCAAAATGGAATTTGTTTTATTTAAATTCTCCCTTTGAAATTTAATTATTTTCAAAACCAAATCAGTAGGTTTTATTTGAAAAAAAGAAGATACTTGGAAAACTTGTTTAAAATAAATAACATTTTTATTTTAGGGTCCAATAATAATTAAATACCATGGACCTTAGTCATTAAATCAAATAGGATTTGTTTTATTAAAAACTTTATTTTTTAAAATCTAAAATAAAACCAAACACTTCAAGAGGTTTTATTTGAGAATATAAATACTTGGAAAACTTATTTGAAATAAATAAATAAGTTTTAGTGTTTATTAAAATGGGAAAAGCCTTTACTTAAATAAAATTGGATATTAAATCCTTATTATTTTATTTAAATAAACCTTTACTATTTTTGTCAAATAGAAATATTTTATTTCAAAGGTTTGGCCAAGTTTTAATTTGGCTTATAAATATTCCTTATTTAAATTTCTTCCTTTTCATTTGAAGGTCAAATCTTTTTATTAAAAGATCCAAAATAATACTTCCAAATATTTTTATTTTCCTTTATTAAATGTTTATCTTTTTAAATCCCTTTAGGATTTATTTGATCTAAATTGGTTTGAAGGTTTCCAATTGGATTCAAAAAGTTTCTTCTCACCCTGAAAATCAACAAAGTTTTATTTTATTCATTTATTTTTCACATTACAAGATTTGGAAAATCTTGGGATGTGACAGGCTACCACCCTTAAAATAAATCTCGTCCCGAGATTTGGGAAGGCTAGGGTTACAAGTAGGCTCAAAAGCATCTAGGGTACTACCACCCTTAAAATTTTTCCAACTAAATTACATGTTGGCTTGCTTGGGATCTTGGGAAAACTTCTCTGGGTAAACATCTGCATTGTGTCCTTTGTTTCCACACTTGACTCATGGGCCAAGGCTGAGATCCTTCATAGGCTTGTTTAACTTGTTCTTCATCTTTTCTGGACAATTGCTTGCATAATGTCCTGGGTTTTTGAAATTGAAACAGTTGATATCTTTGTGTTCTTTACGTGTCTCTTGTGGACAAGTAGCTACATAATGGCCTAGCTCTTTGCAGTTGTTGCACCTCACTTGGCCAATCTCCTTATTCTTCTGGTTCTCTGGGCATTCACTGGAATAGTGTCCCATTTCTTTACATTTATGACATTGCACATGGATTTTGTCCTTCTTTTGCTTTTTGGGTTTCTCCAAATCTAAGAGTGCATCTAGTTCATGTTGTTCATATGTTATCTGGTAGGTAGGAATGTCTACATGCTTCTTGGACATTCTATTGCTCTTGGGATAATTCATATGTCCTTTCTTTGGTCCTTTGAATTGGGTTGTTTTGCTTGGAGGTATAAGTGGACCTTTTCCTTTGTCATCAACCTTCTTGGTAGACTTGGATCCTTCTGGATAGTTTGCAATCATTTGTTGCACTCCACCTTGTTTCCTTTGTTCAACAATGGAATAGATGGGGCATTGGATAGGGACATGATTGTTTCCTTCACACAAATAACAAGTGGCTTGAGAGGTGGGACATTGGCCAACAGGATGTTTCTCTTCACAGTTGGGGCATTGATCTCCATGCTCCTTGGAAGTATGATCCTTATCTCCACAAATAATGCAAGATGGGGCTCCATCTAGAATAACATTTCTGTCATCCTTGTTGTCACAAACTATTTTGGAATAGCTTTCTTCCATATTGATCATTTGATCAGTCACCTTAAGCATCAATTTGGCTTGAGTTTCCAAAAATCCTTGCAGAGTTGGATCTTCCCCACTGGTGTTGGCTATGAATTGAGCTGTCATTTGGTTCAACTGGTGTTGGGTTGCTATGAGTTCTTTCATGTTGTCCTCTTGGTTGGTGTTGGTGTCATCAACCTTGATGTTGGAGTCCCTTGGAGTAGTCATCTGTTTGGGGTTGAATGAAGATTAGAATAGGCAAGATATTTCCAAGGAAATATTTCTAATCACACACATCACAATTCATACAAGCAATGTGCATGCAATCACAAACAACTTTTCACTCAAACAATGAAGTTCAAGCACATTTTTAGGCAACAAAATATTTTTTTTACACCACATAAGTTGGTGTGTTTGACTTAACTAAATTTGGTGGTCCATCTATATGGTTCACTTGTGATCTTTCCATCCTCCCTGGTTGATTCTTCTTGCATGAGTTCATGGTTTCCTTGAGGAAAACTTTTGGTCACAAAAACTTCAAGTGAAGTGAACTCCTTCTAATTTTGCATTTCCTTAGTCTCCACATCTTGAGCAAGATTTCCTTGTCTCACTTGTAGTCCTTAGTGGTATCCAAGTTGGAAGTCCTTGGTGAACATGCTGAAGATGTTGAAGTCATTAGAGTTGAAGAAGTTGAAGTCGTTAGAGTTGAAGAAGTTGAAGTCATTAGAGTTGAAGGAATCCTTTGCACAGGGTGTAGTCTTTGGTCATGGGGTAGGTTTTTCCATCAAGTTGAAATAGAAGAGATGTAGAGTTGAAACCAAAATGGTTGAGGAAAGAGTTTACAAGATTGTTTGTATATAAGTTTTGGAACAAATACAACTCCTATTTTTCTAAGGGTTTTTGTCCAATCCTAGGTTTACAAATCCTATAGGCAACACAATGCTCTGATACCATCTATAAGGGTCCCAACCTTTAAATAAGGTAAAGTCCCCTGTGTTTACAATGCTAGTCCCTAGATCAATAGCTAGCATCCACAGTTAAGATGTAATATCAATAAACAAAGGTCATAATATAACTTTATAACCAGGAATAACATAATTTTATTACATCTTACATAGCTCATTTGGTTATTACATTACATTGCAGCGGAATAACTATAAGCATGGGGTCCTTCATCTTCAAAGTGCCACAGGCAGACATGTTGGTTGTAGACTTTGTAATCCTAATCAATCAATCTTCACAAAAATCAATCAAACCTGCAACATTACAAGTTACATCCACAAGGGTCAATACATTTGAATTGTATTGGCAAGTTTCACTACTATGTGGAATATAAGTGGATCCTATCATTACATGCAAATTTGGCTAAGTAGGGTTTAAGGCTCATTTGCAGAAAGCAATAATTTATCCTATCTTTTCAAATGGTTTTGTTTCCTTTGTCAAATCTTTCTGAACTCCTTGGTAAATTCCCAAGTGTCTTTGTCAAAATCTCTTGAGTTCCTTGGTACCCCCAAGTACTTCAAGTTTTTAATCAAAATCTCTTGAGCTCCTTGGTAACCCCAAGTGCATCAAGTCTTTTGTTGTCACTTAAAAGTTTTTCTTTTAGAAATTGGAGTGTCGAGATTTCCCATAGCTTCAATCTTTAGTTGCTCAGTATTATCCATAACCGGGGACACAGCTAAGTACTTAGATTTTATTATCTTCTGCAGAAGTTGTACACTTTACCCACATGTCACACTCTCATCTTGTTGCCACCAGTGGCCGCTGGATTGGTACTCACCAAGATGGAGTACTGGCAAATTGAGAATGTGACGAAGTCTTTCCAGAGAGTCCTCCCATACACCATTGCTAGCTTGTCTTCAGTACCCATGTAGGATTCCAGGTCCCTCATTTTCAGTAACCTGAAGACAATGCATGGGTCTTCCCAATGTAGTTGACTAAGCCAGAGCCATATGTAGCATGTGGTTGTACACGAAAGCCACAATTGGAGAAACATGTTCAATCTCTAAGTTTCCTGGGTGGTTTTCTTTTGGAGCACAACACAAAGAGATTGCCATAGACATGGTTCCTTTTGTTGCCACCTTTTCCAAAAACTTAAAGTATCCTTGTCCACCCAGGTGGTTCATTGAGTCCTTGTTTTGTTATATAAAAACACAAGTCCTTTTCTCAACTTCATAAAATCTCAACATGTATCTCTTTTCAAAATATAGCATGGCTAAGCATGTAACAACTACATTGTTTTCACTAAGGAATGTATAGGGTATCCTATTAGGATTTAGCATAGCATAAGTATAGAACATCTTTTCATGCATGTTTCAAAATCCACTAAGTATAATGAAACTAGTAGGACTTTTAGATGATAGTGTCACTTGCCTTTTTGGTAGGGAATGATGGTTTACTTCTTGATCTTGCTAGTTTCACACTTTTCTAACTTCACTACAAATCAATCAAGCAAACACAATATCAACTAGCATTCCAACCAATATTCAAACAATCAAACATACACATAAAACAAGAGAAACTAGGTCATGCATGCAAGCATGCAAAGGATAGGTTTATTTGCAATGATGGTCTCCACTAGGCTTCTAACAATGTAAGGTTCAAATTGGTCGTTTTCCAAAGTGGCAAAGTCATTTGTAAAAGGGTTTTGTCCATAAACCATTTTTAAATCCAATCATTATTTTATGTGGTGGAAAATATTTTTATCAAAGCAACAACTTTAAGTTGTTCACCAAATAATTTGTTGTTTCTAAAAAATTGGTGTTTAGGGTCAGTAGGTTTGATCCAAATCATTTTCCCAAGGTTTTTACTCCAAAAACATTTTCATAACAAAACCAATATTTTTATTTGACTAGAAATGGGCTAATTCAAATAATCCATCCTATTCTTCCACAAATCCATTTTTAAAACCATTGGTTGGTTCCTAAGGTCAGTAGGTTCACCACAAACCATTTTGCAAAGATTTCAACCTCAAAAACAATTTTGAATAATTTTTATAAATTAAACAAGCATACAAATGTTTCTGCAAAAACAAACAATCTAACAGAAACTTGTTACTAAACAAATTGCATGGTTGGCTAGGGCTTGTTCCACTGATTCCATTGATATAAAGTTTGCAATTTTTGGACGTGTGGATCAAAAGTTACAAAGGTTTCAAATCTGCAAACAAATCTGATTTCAAATTCTATTTCTAAATCATCTGGTGCCACGCGTCGCTTTCCTATTCGCTGGTACCGGTTCGGGTGGATCGGCTGATGCGATGCGTTGGATCTAACTTAGACGAACGAGTCATATGAGCGTGTACCCCTTTGTCTTGTTCTAATCGTAGCCACCAGATTTAAATCTAACGGCCACAGATGGTTCGCCAAAAGCTGGCGACGCTGCGCGGCGGCAGACGGCGGCGACGGTCAGGCGGTGGGCTAGCAGCGGTTCTAGGAAGTAAGGAGGGAAGGGGAGGTGCTCACTGGGTTCAGGAGGTCACGGTGAAGCTCAAGGCGGTGTTGGTCTGGCGAGGGGCGCTCTGGTTCTAGCAGGATTGCTCGCCGGAGTAGAGAACAGCGTCGGGCGGCTCTGGTCGTGGTCGGAGGCGACGCTGCAGATCGCCATAAGGCAAGACAAGATCATGGTCAGATGCAGGAGGATGTGGCGAGTGTGGGAGCGTGAACGAGACGGCGTGGGGCGGTCAATGCTTACCAGGGGACTTCGCCGGAGAGAGGCAGACGCGGCGGCGCGGTCAATGGTTGTCGAAGTCGACGCTCGGGGGCGCCCGCGGTTGAACGGAGGGTATAGGCAGAAGCGCCTGAGGCTGGGGAACGTGTGTGCTTGGTCGGGGAGGCAAGGCGGTGGCTGGTCTCGCCGGAATTTGAGCAAAGGCTCGTCGGAGCAGTGAGTGGTCTCTGGCGAAATTAGTGTAGCCTGGTGGCGTGTTGGTTATGGTGACAGAGGGGAAATGGGGAGGAGACACAGGCGGTTAAATGGGCGCAGTCACGGCGAGTAACGGTCGCGGAATCAATGCGTATTGATCGCCGGAGTGATGGTTGCAACGGCAGGGAGTAATCGGCGTTGGTTGAAGACGATGGATACGTGGCGGTGGGGTCTACCTGGCAGTGAGGGAGAGAGAGAGAAAAGAGGGGCCACCGGTCAGTTGCTCTGCGGGTGCAATTTTAAGTGGAAAATGTTTCGCAGAGAGGGGAGAGAGACTGGGCTACGAGTGGGCTTCCTGGGCCAGGTGGGTTGGGCTGCTGTTGATTCTATTTTTTTCTTTCTGAATGTTTTGTATTTTTCTATTTCTACTTTCTGTTTTGAATTTCAAACAATCAATCAAGCATCCAAATTAATTCAAACATTCACCATACTTTTCATTTGAATTTGGTTCTGTTTAACAACATAAACCAAAGTCCAAAATAAAATAATATTTTTATCTTAGGGTCTATTATTAATTAAATAAATAGACCATGTTTATTAAATCAAAATGGAATTTGTTTTATTTAAATTCTCCCTTTGAAATTTAATTATTTTCAAAACCAAATCAGTAGGTTTTATTTGAAAAAAAGAAGATACTTGGAAAACTTGTTTAAAATAAATAACATTTTTATTTTAGGGTCCAATAATAATTAAATACCATGGACCTTAGTCATTAAATCAAATAGGATTTGTTTTATTAAAAACTTTATTTTTTAAAATCTAAAATAAAACCAAACACTTCAGTAGGTTTTATTTGAGAATATAAAATACTTGGAAAACTTATTTGAAATAAATAAATAAGTTTTAGTGTTTATTAAAATGGGAAAAGCCTTTACTTAAATAAAATTGGATATTAAATCCTTATTATTTTATTTAAATAAACCTTTACTATTTTTGTCAAATAGAAATATTTTATTTCAAAGGTTTGGCCAAGTTTTAATTTGGCTTATAAAATATTCCTTATTTAAATTTCTTCCTTTTCATTTGAAGGTCAAATCTTTTTATTAAAAGATCCAAAATAATACTTCCAAATATTTTTATTTTCCTTTATTAAATGTTTATCATTTTAAATCCCTTTAGGATTTATTTGATCTAAATTGGTTTGAAGGTTTCCAATTGGATTCAAAAAGTTTCTTCTCACCCTGAAAATCAACAAAGTTTTATTTTATTCATTTATTTTTCACATTACAAGATTTGGAAAATCTTGGGATGTGACATAGTCCAAGGGTGAACTACTCACACATCATACCGGAGGCTGGCATGGTGATGAAGAAGGCCTCCGGGATGATCTCTCCCCTCCGGCAGGGTGCCGGGAAGAGCTTCAGATCCCCCCGATCTAGGGACGATAGTGGCAGCGGCTACGGACTATTTCATGGAGATCTGATCGGGTACTTAGGGTTTTGGCATCGGGGGTCTTTTATAGGCGAAGAGGCGAGGCGGGAGGGTGTCCAGGGGGCCACACCCTGCCCTGGCACGACCTAGGGTGGGCCCACGCCTGGGGGGTGCGGCCTCCCTGTGGCGCCCCTCCATCTCTCCTCTGGACTATGTGTTCTCCTCGGTGAAATATTGACTTTGGCATTTGTTCCGTCCAATTCTGAGAATATTTCCTTACTAGCTTTTCTGAAACCAAAAACAACAGAAAACATGCAACTGGTACTGCGACATCTTGTTAATAGGTTAGTCCCAGAAAATGTATAAAAATACCTCAAAGTGTAGACAAAGCATAGTAAAGTTGATACTAAACAAACATAGAACATCAAAAATTATAGATACATTTACGACGTATCAATGGTTAATGAAGGAATTGTCCTTGGACATAAAATTTATGAAAGAGGTATTGAAGTTGACAGAGCCAAAGTGGAAGAAATTGAGAAAATTCCCTACCCTAGGGATGTTAAAGGTATTCGTAGTATCCTTGGTCATGTTGGTTTCTATAGGAGGTTTATTAAAGATTTCTCCAAGATATCAAAGACTCTTACTGATCTTCTCCAAAATGATGTACCTTTTGTTTTTGGTGATGATTGTAAGGAAGCTTTTGAAATTCTAAAGAAAGCTTTAACTACTGCTCCTATTGTCCAACCACTTGATTGGAATTTACTCTTTGAAATTATGTGTGGTGCTAGTGATTTTGCTGTAGGTGTTGTTCTTGGACAGCGAATAGATAAGAAGTTGAATGTTATTCATTATGCTAGTAAGACTCTTGATGCTCCTCAAAGGAATTATGCTACTACTGAAAAAGAGTTCTTAGCTTCAGTCTTTGCTTGTGATAAGTTTAGACTTTATATTGTTGATTCAAAAGTTACTATTCATACTGATCATGCTGCTAGTAGATATCTCATGACAAAAAAAGACGTTAAGCCTAGGATTATTAGATGGGTGTTGATTTTACAAGAGTTCGATTTACATATTATAGATAGGAAAGATGCTCGAAATCCTATTATTGATAATTTGTCTCGATTGGAAAACATTTCTTTTGATCCTATTCCTATTAATGATAGTTTTCCAAATGAACAGTTGGCTGCAATAAAGGTAAGCTCACGAGAGAGTCCTTGGTATGATGATTATGCTAACTTTATTGTTTCCAAGTATTTGCCTCCAACCTTTACAGCTTAGCAAAGATAGAAATTCTTTTATGATTTGAGGCATTATTTTTGGGATGACCCACACTTATATAAAGAAGGAGTGGATGGTATTATGCGAAGATGTGTTCCAGAATATGAACAACAAGAGATGTTGAGAAAATGTCATGGTAGTGCTTATGGAGGACATCATGCTGGAGATAGAACCGCACAAAAGGTTCCACAATCAGGTTTTTATTGGCCTACTCTTTTTAAAGATGCAAGAAAGTTTATTTTATCATGTTGGAGATCTCCACAAGATCAACCAACCATTCATCATAGAAAACCAAACAGATCCATAACAAGATGATGACTTAATGGAGGGGGTGGTTTAAGAGGACAACAAGGCCGTACAGGAAATAGGAGGAGCAAGGCCTGTTTCAGGAAGAGTAGAACAAGGCCAAGGAGGAGTAGCAATACCAAAAGTAAATCTGCAATCTCAATAGCAAAGCTAGAGCAAGGCAGAAATAACATCTCTTCACCAACTATTAGCAGGTTGGTGATCCATAAAGCCAACATGCTTTGTATCTGTTCTTATCTATTCAATAAGCAAGATCTGGTTGGATAAATTGAATCCTCAGAAATACACCCAGGTGGGCTGTATATCTCATCATTGGATATAACAAAACAATCACATATAGAATCTGTTCAAATACATAGTCAAGATCTTAACCCATGCATCATTGACCTTGGATGGTAATCTCTAGTTTTATAAAAGCTAGATGCAAAGAAATTCATTGGCTAACTACTACTAGGCACATTCCAAGATTGATAGCACCCCAATAGTAGCTTTATTTGTAAATTTCTCTCATCAAGAAGAATTAATCATAAAATCTTTATAAAATTTATCAAATCATCTTCCTAAAAGTTTTAGGAATCATTTGTTTAGAACTAGCTATCCTAGAACACATGATAGGGGAGGCAGCAAATAGAAAACATATGTACTTACATAACTTTGCCTCGGACCAGCATCATAGACTCATATATCCAACAAGTATAACACTATATTTGTTGAGTTTTTACTTATTATAATACAAGCAAGTTTAAAGTACAGTTTAGGAAAAACTTAGTATCGGACAAATTTTGTGTACCATTCAGTAGAAGGTGTCAAAAAAATCCATACTAACTAAGTAATCCATTTATATAGCTTTCATAGCCAAATCTTCTCAATGGGATAATTAATCATTTTACCGGAACAACAATTAGGAATCATGCTTAAATATATATTTGTGCTTAAGTGGATAACACAAGCCTAGGAAATTGCATAGTTGTTCTTGCCAGATCACATCATGAAATAAATTGAGACAACTCATCCCAGCAATCAACTACCTATTGAGATTTATGACTGTGTACACTCTAAAGGGAGGCATCATAGTGGCAGATGCTCTGGCAGTAATCACAGGGAAGCTATCACAGTAGCAAATATAGCTATAAAAGCTAGTGAGCCAACCGGAACAAACACCATATAATGTTCCAAACCAAATACCACAATAACTAGATATCCATCTAGATCAGAGTCAACATATCAAATTCAAACCAGTGGTTTGAATTTAAATATACGTATACAAATCAACTCCATAACCAAAAGCTATGTTTCTAATTATAACATAGTCAGTAGGGCATCAGGCTAACACTGACACTAAGAAAAGTTAAGGCATCAAACTAACAGGGATAATCATCACTGTCAAGAATTCCATAATAGAATATATAATTAATCCATAAATCTAATCACAGAAGATAAGCATATAGTAGTTCATCATTTACATATGCACATACGATAACGGGGAATAACCCTAGTTCTTCTATGTGGGCGCACACACAGAGAGAGAGAGAGAGCACATTGCGTGAATGCACAAAGAGAGTGCAGAGAGGGGTGAAGAGGAAAGACTTACTCTAAGTCCTCGCTAAATTATCGAAGAGAAAGCAGAGAGGAGGCCGGCGGTAGAGAGGAGCAGTGGCACAGGGAGCACCCCGAAGGGGCGCTACGACCTGTGACAACGGCACATCGAGGCAGCCATAGAAGCACCACCAGCAAAGTGCCACATCCAAACGCCACACCATACCACCAGGGTTGCAGAGAACCTTGCCATCCCGCTGGAGTAATGGCAATAGGAGGAATTAGGGTTTGGGGATTGGTGGTGTGCATGTAGTGACATAATACTCAAATCTAATTGGGTAGGCAGGCAAAGTTCGACGAGGCGTGTCGATTAGAAACCACAACACCGGCCGGGGTAACCGAAGCTCGTCGGAATTGAGCAATACCAGCGTCGATCTAGCACCGACGCCAGGGGAAGGCTGGTAACGAGAGGGAAGTCGAACTGGATCGGGCGGGTCGGTTTGACCGACTCGGTCCACTGGCCGGGTTGGTCTAGCCCAACCGTGGGCTAGACTGACTGGTGGGTCCAAGGTTTTGTACCTAAAAACGAAATACCAAGAAAATGAGTAAAAAAAGAAAAAAAATAATTACCAAAATAACCTAAAAATGGTATGAGTTGTAGAAAAATAAATAAAAATCTTAGAAATACATATAATATACCAGAATGATCATAAAAACAATCTCAATCACATAAAATTACAAATTTCTTTGTTTCAGACAAATAAAATACCAATAAATATAAACACCATTAAATCCTAAGTAAAATTTCAATAATTAAGGAAAAGTCCTAAAAATCAATAAAAATAATTTTTATGTATAAAAAATAAATCTACTATTTTATAAAAATACTAACTTTAAAAAAAATTGAAGTAAGTACTCAAAGACATTTAATCCTTTATGAAATATTATAAACATAAGAATAATACTTAAAAATAAATAAAAATCATTTTTAAAATCTAAATAAATATATTATACTATAAAAAATATTAAATATACCATTATGAAGTTTTTTAAGATTTAAAAGTAAAAAATCCTTATCTATTACCTATTTTATTATAAGATAACTATTTTGTTAATTCATTAAAATTATCTCCTAAGTAAGAAATAATCAAATTTCCTTATAAAACACTAAATCCTTTAAGCTTAACTACTAAGTATAAATCCATATTAAAACTTAAGTGTAAGTTATTAATCTTGTAATACTATTTTGAAATTTTAAATCAAAGATCCAAAACCACAATCTTTAAAATGACTTTATACATATTTCATGGATATTAAGGGGTATGATCTTAATATCTAAATAATGTTTAACATAGCTTTAAATCTAACACCTTAATACGATCATCCAAATTCTACTTCCATTGAATAGTTACATATTATCTTCATAATAGCAAAACCAATTTAAATCTAACCCATTCACTTAAATATAAAGTGAATAATTCCACACCTTAGTCATAATTATCATAAATTTAAAACTTGGGAATAATTAAAACATATTACACCTTAAGTTTATTTACCCTTTTAAAGTTAACTTTAGTCTCAAAGCTTATAAACATCATGTCTAATAAAATACTTATGTTTTTATAGTTAACTCTAGTCTATTTCACTTTAGACAAAAAGCATATCAAGTCCAAACTAATCAATCAAGCACCAAAAGACGTTGGTCACATTCTATTAATAATAAAGATTGTTTAAACCTTAGAAAGGAAATCTTTTCTTCGAATGTTATTCTTTTTGCCACTTCAAACAACAATCTCATAATAAGTTCTTCAACTCTTAACAACTAAATCCCAAGGACTTTTATCATAGTCACCAAATGACAAGTAACCATAGTTACATTATTTTATACTTTACTTGTATATTCTAGATTGTTAAAACTTAAGTTCCTTATATAGGTCATTACTTATAAAGAAAAATTTGAAGATAAACCAACTCTTAAAAGAATCACCTAAACTCACTTCACTCAAAGTATTGGGGATTCACTTTGGGAGTTTTACAAAATGCATAGCATTACTTATGCATAACTGCATATTGCTTCTTTAAACATTAGTCCTTACAGGACCAATGATGTTGATTTCAGATATTGGATCTTATATTGTCTCGAAGATCGTGAGTGCATAATCTTGCAATCACAAAAGGCAAGTTCACACTTGCTCATGCCCTTTGATTATTTTCTGTAAAGTATTTGCAAAACCAGTGTTCCGGTGTTGTCATCACCTACATTTCAAAAAGGTCATAAAACATTATTTTCATAATAATATGATTATATGTTATTTACCTCATGAGGTAATAACCTACTATGAACGTTCCGGTGGTAAAGGGAACATATTATCTAGGACTTAACAACCAATATCGCCAGTGATTCTTGCGCCGTATATCACACGTTAACCATGAGATTTGGAATGGGATGAAGAAGTGAGTTGTATCTTCTTCCACTCGCATATAGCCGAATGCGCAGGTCGTGGCTGTTATCACTCGTAGAGTGCATTAATTGATAACTCGTAGAGGATATGCAACATATGGGTGGGAACCCTCAACGTCCCACGATAGTTCTGGCATCTGAATGGTCTATACCAACGATTGTTGTAATTCAATAGATGTACATGACATACTCCAAGAATACATGTAGGGTCGCAAAGAGGGCAATGATTGGATTGGATCTTAGTCTGGGCCCCACACCAAGGAAGTGTGGATGAGAATGCAACTCGGATGTGCAACCAAGCTAAGGTATCTCATGGGTAAAGTAACGCACCTCTCCAGAGTGTAAGAACTATAACTTGTTACTCCCTGTTTCGGGAAGGAGCCGCGAACACTGCAGGAAAGAAACTCCACGAAAGTTCTGGTAAACCTGTGAAGGCTGACAGACATAGTTTTTCAGAATAAAAGCAATATTTGAAGAAATGTTTCGAAAACCTGCATTGTCTACGACCTATGGTCCGTTGCTGTAGCTAGTGCATCAAACAATCTTTTTTAGTAAACTTGCTGAGTACGTTCGTATTCAACGTATCTTCTTAACCCTTGCTAGATTCTAAAGCCAATACAAACAATGTCTATTTCAATCTATGCTTCAGGAGTCATCATCAAAAACTAAAGTTCTTCAATGAAGTCAACATATACATCAACTAAAGAGAAGACGAAGTTGCTGATTAGATAGGATTATAATCTCTAGTCATAGAACCTACTTCTGTAGAGTATTGCAATAGCAGCAATCCAATCCAAATAGTTAGATGCTAATCTTATTAGCATGATATTTATGAGTTGATTATTTCTGGTTCTTCTTTATAAGAAGTTTCTTTCTCTCTTTTAACCTAGAGTGTTCTCTGGATCTTTTGTAAAGAGTCGACTTGTCATCTATAGTCATGTTTTGGACCTGCTGTGTTTCTGTTGTATCACTCTGAGGGATGTAATACTAGTGAACGGTGTTTCATTGATGTTATGTCAACAACTATAGCATACTACACATGCAGTGGTATGCTGGGTCACCGCAGATATCCTTAAAAACACATTTATAAGTTTGTTTTAATATCTCATAACCACTTCGACTATGATCCTACAAACAGAAAATATGGAAGTTGTGTCGAATGGTGAAAATAAGCTTAGAGAAAAAATTAGAAAATATCGACCATGTATGACGAATTTCACAAAATAAACCTTGGCGAACCAGAAACAAAAGCATAAAAGTCAAGAGCTATGGTTGATGAGAGTTGGAATCATTCACAAAAATAAAAGCACATCATCAACATAGATATTTATTGTGTATAGACCATATGTCTCAAGATTAGGAGAGAGGAGAGTAAATCTACATAATCTTGTGTAAGGCCATGTATCCTTGCGTCGCTTCAGCACCCGCTACTCTTACATATTTTTATGAAGGCACGCCACTCTTTCTTCACGAAAGGTTTGGAACTAAAACTCGAATCTTACATCCTTTCAACAAGGACGCTCCTATCTTTCTTAGTCTGGAACTAAAGCTCAAAACTTGCGAGCTAAGCGAGTAGCTTGTAACTTGACTCGACTATATTTGACTCAAACTCAGTGTAAAATGAGCCTAGTCGAGTTTCAGTTTTAGTGGTTAAACAAACTGAGTTTAACGAGTATCTCGTTTAGCTCATTAACTTGATAAAGGTAGATGTAGCACTAAGTATTTTGTCTATGTGAACAATTGATCCTTGTTATTGTAGTTTATCGACTACATATTACTTGATGGTGTCATAATTTTATTTATGTGGTGAAGAGTGTAATCGGAGTCAATGGTGGCCAACTCGCGGAGCATGGGCATCTAGAGCGTATGTACACTGGTGCCGGCATCTTATGCTATCCACAGGTCCGGCCATGTCCTATCATCCACTTGCCAACTCTCCTAGGCTTCATGGGTGGGTTGTACATCGACGTGCCTATTGGAGTTAGGGTTGTTTCGAGTTGTTTTGCTCGGTTGTGACGTGGTCCTGGTGCTCTATGTCTCTCCGCCACGCCTTCGTGGCCGGTGGCTAGGCTAGGCGTGTGTGCTTGTAGTGTGCTTGTGCGGGTGTGCGTTGTTTGCCAATAGCTTCATGTGTACGGGTTTTTGGTTTGGTTTACCTCATAAACTGGACCATTTGTTGTTTTTATCTTGTCACCTTAATATACAAGAGGCGTACTTCTCCTGCAGTTCTTAAAAAATATATATCACGTACCCACAAATATAGGTGACCGATTTATAATACCTTTTGATAAGTAATGAGTACAAACCCAAGGAGCCAAACAAAATGGTCAGATGCTCTTGTGACACATGTAGTCTCATATGGGATAACACATGATTTGGTACGGAAAGAGCTGAGGACTTCTTTCAATAAGAATATAAAACCTTACATTTTAAACACATTTACACTATTATATTTCTCGAGGTGAAGATTCAAAACAAAACTCATTTTTTTTATTTAGTAAATTCTTTTGGAGTTTTTTTTGTTCTTATTTGCAAGGTAAGGGTCTGTTTAGAACATTGGAAATTCATAGAAAAGGTGGAAGAACACTGCTCACGCAGGAAAATTTTCCTACGTGTCGTTTGGAATCAGAGGAATTTCACACAATAGGAATAAGTGCCTCATAGGAATTCCATAGGATTCTGAACATCGACTCTGAGCTGATTTTTTCGTTCCTTCACGTAAGCCCGAGGCATTCCGTTCACTATGAAAGATAAATCCACAATATTAGTGATGGACTATGCGACCTTGTCAACGTTCGTGTTAGATGGGCAGATAGGGGAACTTGTTGTAGATTTTTTTTTAAAATAGGATGGGCCCAAAAGCCCTGAAAGCTTCATTAAACCAAGTGGTGATACAAAATTATAGGCAGGCTCCTAGGAGTGAGATAAAACAGAGATAAGGCTAGCCTTTTTACAAAGAAGACCTTGGAACAAAATTCTAAAAAGCAATCCGGTCCTTGGTCTTCCACACCGCAGCGGAGTGACCAGCAAGCACAGGGGTCGACATCGCCGCTGGGGAACATGCCACTTGGGGCGGCGTCGACCATGGATCATGTGTTGAGGTCGGCGAAGATCCTCCGAAAATGGAGGAAGGAGCACGGGATACGATTGCTTCCGAGCCTAGAGTGGCTTCTTGCGCCAAGGGTAGCGGGACGGAATCCTTCGGTCGTCGCTGGAGAACTCTAGAAATCGTAGCTTCCAAGGCGAATCTCGACGTTGCACCCAGGAGAGAAGGTAGCACCGACCCTCTTGCCGACGATATGACACTCATGGGGAACCGCAAGACGACCCCATCCATGACCCGCTTCACCCTTGCAGCAGCGGCAGTACCTCCATCCTCTCCCGCACCGCCACGACCGGTCGAGAGGAGGAAGACCAACACCACAACGCTAAGAGGGAGCCAGGGACAACACAAGTGCTTATTGAAAGAGAGGCTCACAGTCGGAAACTTCCACCATGGAAGCGTCATCAGCGACCACCCGCCGCCGCACCAAAGCAGCAAGGTAGAAGACCCCTCACTTCCTTGCCATCTGCCAGAGCTTCTAGTTCTTCTCTCCCTCCCCTCACCACCACGACAGGCCGGAGGAAGACCAAGAAACAGAGGACCATGGCAAAAAGCAAAGGGAGCCAGCCATTTATTTGCGAAGGACCTAGTCATCGTCCTCGCCAGCGCCTCCGGCTCCGGCCAATGGAGCGTCGCACCAAGGACGAGAACACCTAGCCGGCTCAAGATCTTGGCCAAAAGACCCAGCCTCCACCTCCCGACATAGCGCCATCCTAGGGCGTATAGCCACCTACAACTACAACTACCACCTACAACTACTCTAGGGCCTCTCCTTCGCCACCTGCAGCCAGAAAATCCGGCTAGAGGGGCTCGGGATCGGCCCCGCCACCGCACGGGGGGCGCTCACAGGGAAAGCGGTGGAGAAGGGAGGGGATAAGGTTGGGGAGATGGTCCAAATTGTTTTCTTCTGTTGTAGATATGTCAATGGCAGTCGTGAGTGCATGGGCTTCCGTCTCCAGGTCGCGGGCATGTCCATGTCGCCGTCACCGCTTGCCCTAGTTCGCACACAACGACACAAGGTCGTCGCCCGCAGCCTCTTGCCCCGTGAAGCTTTGCGCTGTCTTTGAACTCGTGAAGCCCTTCAAACCACAACATGTTGTCTTGGATAGTTTATCCAACCAAAGAACAGAGAATCAATAAGTGGGGGAGGATAACGATGAAACTTGTTGCAGGGAAACTACTAGCGCTTTTGAAAAGATCCACATGTCATTCCCATGTTTTGGTTAGACAAAGAAGAAACTACTAGTAGTAAAATTGAAGTGTTACAAATTGAAGTGTTTAAGCAATTGCAACAAATTGAAGTCCAAGTACCAAGATTCCCGTGGTTTGCTTTCATGTGTTACAAACAAGCATTTGTGAAAAATTCTCATGGATTATTACAATCCTCAGTTTTGCAGGTTCCTTGTTCCTATGATTGCGAGTGCTACACCAAATATTGCATTTGAATGCAGGCTTTAACATATGTCACATATTTTTCTTTCCACATATATATGCTCTGGATTCGGAAAACAGTGGAAGAAAAAACCCGCAAAAGGAAGTAGAAGAACCACCAAAACTCCAAAAGGACCAAAATCTCTCTCATAAAAAAAGGACCAAAAGCAAAAAAACGAATAACGACCTAAACCAAAGGCAGGCTTCGTGTCCAGTTGGTAAGTGGACCGTGGACGGCCCACTATAATCTACCGCCGCAGGCCGCAGTTAGCGAAACCGAGCTGTTTCGAGTTGCCGCAAGAGATCCGGGCCTTTGTCCCGCCCACCTGGCGCTCACCAAACGCACTCACTCAGATGCGGGCCCACGGTCCTTCCGAGTCATGCGTAGGAGTAAAGACGAAGCATCGGGAAAAAAAGAACGAGGAAGGGTCAGGTCGCTGTACTGCTCCCCCCACCTCAGGAGAAGCAAAGAGCAGACATCCGAGAGCGACGGACGGACGGACGGACGGAGCTGCTTCTTCGCAATGGCGGCGAGATCTCCGCGCCCCTGAGAAAGCCAGCAGCATCCGTACGGGCGTGCGTCTGCTAGGTGAGCTCGCCCGCTCGTTCTCCTCACAGGTTTGTTGGACCCTGGATCTCTTACGGAAATGCATAATTCTGTGAGAAGGTTTCGGTAATTGGAGCCAGTTCGGCAGAGTGCTCGGCGCCGGCGGGCGCGGCGGAGGGCGAAGGGCTAGTGGCAGGCCGGCAGCTGCTCTCTAGTCAGGAGATGGCGCACGTTTCGTTCAAATCCAACGAAGTGGCCAGCGTGCCCCGGTGGTCGGAGTACTTGACCGCCGAGGAGTCATCTCCCTCGGCGTCAGCGAGCTGGAGGACCGCGGGCGTCGACGGGCCGCAAGCGTCCGCGAGTAGCCAGAGACATCTTCAGATGGAGCCGGTTGTTCAGCTCTCCAAGGTCGCCGAAGGCTTGCTGGCCAAGATGTACAGGCTCAACAGCATCCTGGACTACCCAGATCCCAACACGCACACATTCTCGGACGCGTTTTGGAAAGCTGGTGTTATGCCGAATTTCCCCAAAATCTGCACCACATTGTCGAAGAAATTTCCAGAGCACCCGAACAAGCTGCAGCTTGAAAGGGTAAGAATTTCAACCATGGGGATGCCTTTTTTTCATCCTGAATTTTCTTAATCTTACGGGGTTCTGCTTTGCAGGTAGACAAGTTTGCTCTTGATGCTTTGAATGAAAACGCGGAAGGTTACATGCAAAACTTAGAACAATGGATCATGGTATGTGCCAACTAGCAAGTTTACCAATTAGATGTACATGCATGGTAAAAAAGTTATGCTCTGTTGGCTAATAAATTAAATGCTGCAATCCGCTAGTATAAATTTTGCTTATGTATATGACCTAAGTCACTTATATGAGCCACCTCCTTATTCCAAATAGCCAGTTTTTGTGAACTATTTTCCAAATTTATAATTGCCAGAGATGATATAGACGTTGCCCCTCTGGCGTGTTTTTTGGACCATAGCTGTATTGTTTTGCACCTAAATATTATTGACCTTCAATCAATTAGCATGCAAAACAGGGAGAAAATTTGAGCTATGTTGACAATTTCCAAAGGCTTGTAAAATACTGGCCAAACTTTTGTTGTTCTATAGCTAGAATGAAAAAGCACTATACTGAACTACAGGCTAGTATCAGCTTGAAATGGCGCTACATTCTTTCAACTATTCTATTTCAGTATAATTGCATCCAAAGGAAGTTGATCTTTAGTACTCCCTCTGTCCCAAAATAGATGTCTTAGATTTGTCAAAATTTGGATGAATCTAGACACAATTTAGTATATAGGTTCATTCAAATTTTGAAAAATTTGAGACATCTATTTTGGGACGGAGGGAGTACAATAGTACACTACATTGCATTTCATCTTTTACACTGAAGAAAAGGCATGCCCCATGCATTGTATTTCCATTCTTATCTTTGTACATTTGACTAATTTTCTTTTGATTTTCACACCGCTAGTTGCTTCTTGATTTGCTGGAATTTCGTGAACAAGTTCTGCGACTAATTTTGGATCTGAGTAGTACGGTCATAACCTTGCTGGTAAGCAAACAGTTGTCTGAAGTAACACCCTATAGTTTCTTCATCTGTAAATAATGGCATTTCGACTATTTTCACAGCCACATCAGAACTCTTTAATTCTTCATGCTTTTATGGATCTAATTTGCTCATTTGTGCGAGTCAACCTTTTCTCCGACAAGGTAATTTTAACCTTCATCCAGTCCTTGGTTGAAATACTCAACCGTTCCGGATACTCTGTACCCATGCCTTTTGTACTAACAAATTGCTGCCTGGTGTTCTAATTCATAGATACCAAGAAAGATGATCCTCCAGGTTTACAACATCTTGCACATCATGCTAAAGGGTGGACGTGATTGTGAGTTTTATCATCGGTAAGGTGGTAAGGGTACTAAGTTGTAGTGAATACAAGTGCTCACCACCTTTCAAAACCTTTTTGTATTATGGTGTATTTTTTGTTCTAGTTGGCTTAAAAAACTTGTTTGCTCAGGTGCTAATATTGTAGTATTGCATACAGAACATATATATTAATTGCTCAAACAATGTGTGCTTATGTACCGAACATATATATTAACTGCTCAGACAACGTATGTGTTCATGATAGTTGATTACTTCTCAAAGTAAAAAATGAACATGTCGGCAATGCAATATATGTGTTAAAATTTGAATGCCAGAATGTCCGGCCTTTTCAGTGCCGAGTGGCTGACACTTCATTAGCTTATCCACATATATACATGCATGAATATGTTTTTATGAAATTAAATATCATTGGTGGTGCTTGTTTTGAACATATTAGTCTCATGATTGTTAGGAATACAACTTATGCACTTGCTACGAAGTTGAACTGGATCTCAGAATATCTATTGTTGGGTCCGATAGCTTCACAAATTCTATCAAACTAAACAAACAGTCTTCTGTTATTTAGCTCCCTTTTTAGTCTCTTCTTCATTAATTCTCATTATGTTATTATGTACAGGTTGGTTCAATTTGTAGATTCTTATGATCCACCTGTCAAGGGTTTGCACGAGGATCTCAATTTCGTGAGCCCACGTATTGGCGAGGTGATACCATCTGCTCGTACATTTCAATAGTAACAATAACTACTAAGTGAAGCATCACGAGTTACCGTGAAGTGTTCGCCCTAAGTTACTAGCCGTGCAAGTCTCCTTTGTCACTCAAGGCTACGAGTCCATGATTGTGGGAAGCATTACAGAAACTGTTCTTAGAGTCACATTCAGGATTGTCAGAACATATTTGTAATGCTAACTGTTTTGATATATAATCTGTTATGTTTGGTTGGGTTCTTCCATGACCTGTTCATGTTAGCCATCATTCTTTATGTTGCATGCGTTCAGTATTTCATTCCATATCTCTTTGCTATGTATTTTTATAGCATATGCATTACTTTGTTCACTGTTTTTTGCCCTAAGGTTCTAGAGGCTGTTGGCCCAATTATCTTTCTTTCAACTGATACAAAAAAGTTGAGAAATGAAGGGTTCCTCAGTCCATTTCATCCGCGGTATCCTGACATCCTTACAAACTCTGCTCATCCCATGGTTAGTCTTTCATTGACGCTGACTAGATAAATCATGCATATCCCTTGTTTGGCCGAATACCATAATGTAAGAGTATTTAAATTTGAGTGTTAATGTGATTCTGTTTCTTCCCAGAGGGCCCAAGATCTGGCTAATGTGACATCATATCGTGAATGGGTTCTTCTTGGATATCTTGTTTGTCCTGATGAACTACTTCGGGTGACGAGTATAGATGTTGCGATGGTACATTCTGTGCCTTCTCTTTTCTTATTTGCTGCGCTTGACACATGCAAACTCAATAGTTGATATGTTGTTTCATAGTTTTCTGTCTGTACCACCTTCCACTCACTCACGCTGTGTTTTTCTAGAGAACTTTATCATGATACTAATGTTGTATCCTGCTATCCTGTAATCCAATTATTTTTTGTGTTCTCCAGGTTGTTCTTAAAGAGAACTTAGTACTCCCTCTGTTCAGAGATGAGGTGAAATCAAAGTTCATGTGATGACTACTGTTAGTTTTTGTTGTTTGCTATACTAATTTGAGCTTTCATTTGTTTATGTAGTACATCTTACTTCATGAAAACTATCAACATTATGTCCTTCCAAAGGTTTTAGAATCGAAGAGAATGGCTAAATCTGGACGTACTAAACAAAAGGAATCTGATATGGAATACAATATTGCAAAGCAGGTTGAGAAGATGTTAATGTATGCCATTCTTCAGAACCTCATCTCCTCTACTTTGACATGTGCTCTGAGATAGCTTGAAACAGAAAGGAAGTTGGCCTTTTCAGTGAATTTGAGCCATGTACCTTCAGTAATTTGGTGAAAGCTGTCTGCATATTCCTGTCATTCTGTTTGCCACAAATCCAGAGATTCTCTCTGCGTAAGACGCAAAATATTTCTGGTGGCTATTTTGACCTTCATCTGCAGGGGATTAGTTACTCTTCTCAAGTAAAGATTTTCTCCCTTGTGCCTAGCATTTCCTTTAACCTCACACCTATCTATGTGTTGTATCAACTTACTGCAGGGAAGTGCATGAGCAAGCATTGGTGGCATGTGATGCTATACATCATGAAAGGAGAATTCTTCTTAAGCAGGAAGTTGGAAGGATGGTATTATTTTTCACAGATCAACCTAGCCTCCTGGCGCCCAATATTCAGGTTTGATACCAAAATCTCTGTCGTAACATATAAGCTTGCAGAGGAACCTTTTCTGGTATTAATATTTGAATGATGTCTTGACGCTATTTTTTATATTACTCTTAGAGTGTTAACGCTTATGTGTCTTGGTGACCAAGAGCAGCAAAAGGTTATCATGGAAGCCATATGAGAATTATATGGGCTTATAAGTAATTAGTTTATCAATAAAAAGGACTTTATGAAAACTGAGCCAAATTTGTGTTTCCGGTAATATCTCATGATGCCAAAATTCTTGCAGATGGTATTTTCTGCTCTTGCTTTGGCACAATGTGAGGTGGTTTGGTACTTCCAACATGTAGGAATTGCATCATCAAAGTCTACACGAGGGAGAACTGTTGACATTGTTAGTAATTTTGTTCATTTTGTCTTGGAGATCTTAATCTTTGTTTCCTTCCTTTCTAACTTTGTCATCAAAACTTTCAGGATGCAACTGACCCAACCATTGGTTTCATATTAGATGGAATGGGAAAACTTTGTTGCCTGGTCCGTAAATACATAGCAGGTTCTTGCCTTCTTCTATGCTATGCACTGTAGGGAATTTCTGCATAATAATTTATCTTACAAATGTTATATCTGCTTGCTCGGTGTCTTATTGTGAGCTTTGTTTCTTGGAGCCTCCATTGTCTTACATATTTTGCTTGGAGAAAATGTTTTTGTCATAATATGCTTAACTATTTTCCTTTCTATTGCTTTCTCCAAAATCCTAATTTTGATGCGATGTTCTATAAGTAGTCTGCAGCAAGATATGTCTAGATTTCTCTGTCCAGTTCGTATGTTTAGGTAGCATGTCTATTTTGGCTGTTAGGATTCTCTGTTGAGAAAAAACCATGACCTGCTGTTATAGTTGCAAAGCGAATCTTGGATTGATTAGACAATACCATGCTTTTAATATTTCATTTCTCTGTCAACTAAAAAGTTATGAATTTGCTGTTCCAAACTGTTGGTTAAGCTAAAGAAAATAACCTTGCTACATGCCTTTTAAGAATATTACATAAAGATATCTGGTAAATTAATGATATAAGACAGTGATCCTTACCACATTCTTTAATATGTTCTCTTTGCAGCTATAAAAGGTTATGCATTATCATACTTATCATCTTGTGCTGGAAGAATACGGTTCTTACTTGGTACCCCAGGCATGGTTGCTCTTGATCTAGATGCTACACTGAAGGGCCTGTTCCAGCAAGTTCTCCATTGTCTGGAGAACATTCCAAAGCCTCAAGGGGAGAATGTCCCTGCTATTACTTGTGACTTAACTGTAAGTATCTCCCTGAGATTATTTTGTTAATTATCTAGGTCGGGCACATGAGCTAATGCTACCAAGATTTACTTTGTATAACTAATGGTCACATGTGCACGGCATGCAAGCGCACGCCTGCACCCACACAATTTTATGTTAGAGCCAAATTAGTCTTCTGTTTCTAGGTTTTCATACACTTAGAGTTGCAGAGTAAATAACAAACTTGCTGCACAGTCAGGAATTTTTTCAGCATCTTAACAAATTCTCTCCAGTTGTTTGTGTCTCATCTTGCTGCTACAGTCCTGTTTTTATGTTCTACTGCTTATAGTTCAAGGTCTCTCTGGACTCTGTAGTCTGGATCCCAAAACAGTGGACATCCAATTTAAGGGAGTTCACTTCAACATACACGCTGACAGGGATAATTTTGTTATAGAGTCCTGTACTCCTGTTGCTGGGATCTGCACATAAAGAGCTCGCTTGCTTGTCTTCAAATTCATTTCTCATTTGTGGATGAGTTTTTACCCTTTTTATTTGCTAATGATGTCATCATTTTAATCATGTTATCCTGAGCCATCTGAGTACATTCTGATCCTTGTACTGTAAATAAACGGTGAACGTAAACACCATTATCCACTGCTTGTTGTAACTTGTACATGCAATGATTGAAGTATGCAAGAAAAATCATGTCATTGCCTTAGTCGTGGTTCCTTTGGTGCACGGTTATATAACCATAACAAGGAGCATTGAAGAAAGCAACAAACGGAAATATCAGTACTTGTGATTTTGACAAGGAAACCATTGCACTAACTGTATACCTGCACATGCTAAATATTTCATAGAGTTTACATTTAGGATCGTTAAACCTGTTAATCCAACTGTGCAGGATTTGCGGAAGCATTGGCTATCCATTTTGATGATTGTCACATCTTCACGATCCTCTATAAATATAAGGCACTTGGAGAAGGCTACTGTGTCTACTGGGAAGGAGGGCCTGGTCTCAGAAGGCAATGCTGCATACAGTTGGTCTAGGTGATCGAAAGTTACTGCTTGAATTGAATAGTTCAATATCCTGACACAGATGCTGCAGGTTTTTTTTAGCTTGTAACTTTGGAATTAGCAATAGTATTTACGGGAATTGCAATATCATAAATTTCCTAACTTATTTGAATCTCTTGCACCATTACATAATTTAATAATCAGGGAAAACTAATGTTTATCCACATAATATGATAATAGCTAGTTTCTCCTAATATGATCCTTCTTAACGTTGATCGGTACTTATCTTCTGGGGGTAAATTGTGTAGTTATTTCCACAAAAAATGTGGATCCTGAGATCTAAAATCTTCTAGAAGTCTGTATCTCACTAGAATTATCTTGTCTTACAGATGTGTGGATGAACTTGAGAGCCAACTTTCCAAACATGGAAGTCTTAAAAAACTGTACTTTTATCATCAGCATCTTACAACTGTAAGTGCATATTTTGTTTATATTTGCTCGCTATTATCAATATTTACATTTTTATTTCTTTTCAAGTAACTAGACTTTTCTTGGTGTTAGCAAGTTGATTTTTTTCTGGAATCTTGCAGGTCTTCAGAAATACAATGTTTGGTCCAGAAGGTCGTCCGCAACATTGTTGCGCATGGCTCGGAGCAGCTTGCAGTTTTCCAGAATGTGCTTCTGCAATTATTCCTGAAGAGGTTAGTATTTCAACTCACTATGTCACTTTGTTCATCATTATGATGCTTATTGCAACAAAAAGACGTGCTCTTGCAAAATGGCCAGCGACGACGACTTGTGTAGGTTAAGGCGATGCATCTTGGTTAATCTTTGCTTCAACATGGACCTTAATATTGCCTTTTTAAAACTGAAAACTGTAGGGGAGGCCCCGACAGTTTAGTTTGCTGATAATAATGCGCTAGTTGTTGATATAAAAGTCCCCTGTCCTAAAAGATAAAGACTTTAGATTTTCATAGATATCAGTAATTGTATACATGCGCATTGAACTCCTCCTATAAATAAAATTCAGCTATGATAATATATGTTAACATTCCTGCACTAGACCAACCGCACCTCTGTTCGTTGTTTGAAATATTTACTGCTGAATTAACACAGGTTAACAAGATTGGCAGAGATTCTATCTCGTATGTTGAATCCCTTATCGAGTCTATCATGGGTGGACTGGAAGGTTTGATAAATATTCTTGATGCAGAAGGTGGATTTGGCTCATTGGAGATGCAGGTAGAGAATTTCTGAGCTTATATTGATGTTTCAGCTATATGTGGGCTGTGCACTTAACGCTCTCGCTTCCAAACTCTTCAGCTTTCGCCGGAGCAAGCAGCTCTACGATTGAACAATGCAACAAGAGTCAAAGCTGTTCCAGGCTTGTTAGCACCAGGGAATGAGAGCTATCCTGATAATAGTTCTTCAGTTAAGATGTCAGTCAGTTTGCTACTTCCCATCACTATTTAAAATTTTAAATATACGTTGGGTTTCCATAACTTTTGGGTGTACGAAAATAGGCTGGAAGCTGCTATGCAAAGGCTGACAAGTCTATGTTCTGTGCTGAATGACATGGAGCCTATTTGTGTTCTCAACCATGTTTTTGTTCTCCGGGAGGTTTGTTATTTATGCTCTACTATTTTTGGATCTTCTTTTTCTATTCCACAGTACATATGTCACTTCTGTTTATATCAACGAATTGTTTGAGTTATCTCTTTTCATGGTTGAAACAATGAAGATTTTGATGTGACAGTCTATTTACTTTACCTTAGATTGGAACTGTAGATGTGTTCCGGTATGTAGTAATGGTAACATTGATGGTTGTACATGACTGAAGCTAGTAGCCTTTTTTGTTGTTATTGTTGTGAAGATACCTATGATATTATTATTCTCCTTTAACATAATAATCTTAAGATGAATAAATAACTGCACAATATACAAACATCTTATTCTTGAAGGTCAGTTCATTTTTCTTCTTAATGTTCATCTTTATTTCCAGAAGAAAATGATTACTTATGTTATTTATTTCTCATACTATGTATGATAGTGTCCTTGTTTGACTTGCTTTTTATTTCACAGTACATGAGAGACTGCATCATAGGAAATTTTAGGAGAAGGTTCCATAACATCATTCGAACTGATAACTGCCTTCAGCGACCGTCAATCATAGAATCTCTTCTAAGAAGACACCTGAGTATAATCCATCTAGCAGAACAGCATATCAGTATGGACCTTACTGAAGGTATACGGGAAGTGCTCCTAGCGGAGAGTTTTACTGGGTTGTTTTCGAACCTGCAAGTATTTGATAGACCAGTAGAGACAAATGGAGGAGGATCTGCCATAGAGATAGTATGTAATTGGTACATTGAGAACATAGTACGGGATGCATCACGCACTGGAGTTGTTTTTGATGCAACTCATAATTGCTTCAGGAGCTCACAGCCCATCGGTGGTGGATATTTAGCCGAATCATTTACAGATAAAAGAGAACTCAAAGCACTCGTTCGTCTTTTTGGTGGTTATGGAATAGATAGAATGGATAAGATGCTAAAGGAACATACTTCTGCTCTTTTAAACTGCATTGATTCAGCACTCAGGTCGAATCGTGATGCGTTAGAAGGCCTGGCTGGAAGTGTAAATTCTGGTGATAGGATTGAAAGGGATGCAAATCTAAAGCAGATAATTGATATTGAAAATTTGGCTGACTTCTGTATCCAGGCAGGGCAGGCAATAACTTTTCGTGAGCTGTTGGTAGAATCTGTCGGAGCGGTTCTCGAAGAGAAAGTACCTCTCATATATTCTCTACTTAAGGGATTGACTATGCAGTTGCCAGATGAGGTACCTGATAAAAATGAGATCATTAGACTGAGAAGGGTTGCAAGCAGTGTTGGTGTTGGGGACAAACATGACGCTGAGTGGGTGCATTCTATTCTGGCAGAATATAGTTCTGCTAATGATAATTCTTGGATCCTACTTCCGTATCTTTGCTCTGCATTTATGGTGTCCAATATGTGGAGCAGTGCTGTTTATGATGTCAATACAGGTGGCTTCAGTAACAATTTGCACTGCCTAGCAAGGTAAGAAGTTGATTCCAATGGTTATTTATGACTCCAACAGGGATATTTTGGTGGAAACAATAATAGGATATATCCCTTCTTAACAACAGTATGATTAACATGTACAACACTAATTCCCTAAAGATTCTCATAGCGTATCCACGATATTATGGCATAATAGAAGGTGTACATGCTATTTATTGAGAATTCTGAGCTGCATATGATTATCCTCTCGTGTTTGTATAGGTGTATCAGTGCGGTGGTTGGAGGAAGCGAATACACCAGGATAGCAAAGGAACAGCGGATAAATTCTCTTTCAAATGGTCATACAGATGAGCTGCAAGAGCCTGAATTACTGAGCCGTGCCTCAGCTGAATCAAATATTAAATCTGCTATGCAACTGTATGTGAAATTATCGGCAGGGATAGTCTTGGACTCATGGAATGACACTAGCAGGTAATATACTTGGTTTGTCCTATTTGTTTGAAGTCGTTCCCAGGTAAAATGGATCTACATTATATATCCAGATCCAGTGCTCCGTGTTCTTGCATCACTTTCAGCAGACAGCATTTTTGTTGGCTAGGAATCAAGTTCTCTGACTTCCTCGTATCAATGCTATTTATTGACTGATAAACACGATTTTTTGTGTGCTAATAGTTTTGTAGTTTGTGTTGGTTACAATGTGCTTTCAGCTGATCCTTGTCTGTTTTTGCTGATTTTTATATGACCTTAATGCAGGCCACATATTGTTCCAAAGCTAATATTCCTTGATCTACTCTGCGAGCTGTCCCCCTACCTCCCAAGGAGCACCTTAGAAGCCCACATCCCTTACACCATTCTGCGTTCGATCTATCACCAGATGTATGGAGCGTCACAGATGGCATCAGAACAAATGGATCCATCCCCAAGGCTGTCACCTTTGATTTCTCTGGCACACGCGTCCCCATCAATGAGGCCGAACCGACCAGACACAACACCCCGGTCTCATACTTTCGATTCCGGTTACCACAGCTCGTCTGGTTCCCAGCATGACGACGGCTATGAAGTGGATCGAAGGACCGGAGAGAGGCAACTGCGAAGCATGAGACGTTCCGGGCCACTCGACTACGGTGCGAGCAGGAAAGCGAAGTTCGTGGAGGGTTCAAGCTCTGGAAGCCATGGGGCTGGCTCACTGCAGAGGTTTGCCGTGTCAAGATCTGGCCCTCTGTCCTACAAATAGCCTTTTTTTACCACAACAGGACCATCGTCCGTGCTTGCCTTCGGAGAAATGCGAGCAATGTATCTAGTACTGAGCCGAGCCGATGGAATCTTGTTCAGCAGATGCCCATTCTTTGTAGTTTGTTGACTCCTTGAGAACACAGGAAGATGTATTCTAGTTGTATGTACTCCCTCCGTTTCAAAATATAAGATGTTTTAGGTTTGTGAAGAAAATGAATCTAGACTTCTTTTAGTGTGTAGATTCATCCTTAAGTTAAGTGAATCTACATACTAAAACAAGTATAGATACATTGCTTCACAAATCTAAAACATCTTATATTTTGAAACGGAGGGAGTAGTCAGTAACCTATAGTGTTTTTTTTTTCGCAAAAAAAAAAGTAACCTATAGTGTTCCTGTAACGCATGTAACCCCTCCTGTAATATTTTCTTGATAATCAGGCTCGACCGTACCATCGGCAGAACTGATCTGAGCCGGTTTGTTTAGTGTAATTGATTGTGTAACGACATGCGCATTTTTTTTTACCTTTTTTCTTCTGAAAAAAGATTTATATTTCTGTTGCTGTATTGTCCCTTCCGTTTTTTTTTAGGACAATTGAATCTGTTTTGGCTGAGTTCTGCTTCTAATCGTTTTTTCTAAAAGAACCGACAACCATCCACTGATAAACAATAGTAAAAACAACTAGGTGAGAAGTATACAAATCTGATACACATGACGTCTAGCTAGACGGAATCAATCCGAGCGGCCATCCATGTCGGGAATAGGCTTAATGAACCTCCTTTTTTTTGTTCCAATAAAGGGCGTTTTTAATGAAGCCCCTTTTATCTGCAAAAGAAAAATGTTACCGAATAGTAGTCATATCTATTTTGTTTTCTATTTTGTTTCTCAAGCCGTGAATTGAATTTGGTCATAAAAATTTATAGCATATAGTAGTCATATCTTGTATCAAGGTTGTTATTTCTTTTTGTAGTTTTAAGATTGTAAGAAAATGGTGTAAGAAAAAGAAGACTCCCTCACAACAGCTTTGATAACATTCATGCCCAGATCAGAGACATCCAGATGCATTCGTACAAAACTCTTAGGGTTTGTTTGATTCATAGGAATTGTGTAGGATTTGAATTTTATGGGATTTTTTCTATGCTATTATTTGATTCATAGAAATAAATATATCCTATAGGAATCTTGTGCAATTCCTATAGGAAAGAAACATTAGATCAGACCTTATAAAAAATTCCTTTGCTATATCAAACATAATTCTTCTTCCCGTAGGCTTCAAGTTGGTATGACATCTCAATCCTATGTGTTTTTTTTATTTCTATACTTTTCCTATCATATGGATCAAACAAGTCTTTAAAGGCTCCTTAATTTATTTACTCATACTGAATTTTTAGATGTTCAGTAGCTCTAACGATGTTCGGTTCTGTCCTACACGTCAATGCGTGGGACTTATGTGTAATCTCAGCATGCATCCTTTCATGCTTGTTGCTGTAAAATGCTCCTAAGCTTTATACATATATCTGAAATTCCAAAAAAAATGGTAAAGCTATTCTCAGACCGTTCTGAAAATGTCCAAACCTGGCGGGCTCGTCCGAGCCCTTCGATCCAAAATTGTCGTTTCCTGTATCATATTCCTCTCCTCGACCAGTGCCTCACCGAGCGACCCGAAAGGAGCTCCCATGGCGACTGCCCCATGGAGACGCGGACTCGCGCACCTCCCCACGACCCTCCTCCGCCGCCGACCTCTCTCTCTCGTTGCCTTTCCAGCATGTCTCTCCCTCCCTCCCCCGGATGACTGGCTTTCCCCTTCTGTAGGTAGTTACAGGTTAGATTTAGATCTCGAGATTCGTTTTCCCTCTTTTCGTCGTGGCTATGGTGGCTGGGCTGCAAGGTGTGGCCCGAACAGAAAGAAGGAGAGGTGAGCGGCGGCGCTACCGGTGACCTCGTGTCGGGGCCCTCAATATATCTCCTTTAGGCCTTGTTCGGTTTGGCATGGATTGAAGGTAATTGACATGGTTTGACATGGATTAAATCCATTCTAAGTCAAAATACTCCTAATTCCACTCAAATCCACCCCAATCCAATTAGGAGGTGGAATAACCGAACATGCCCTTACGGGACAAGGCGATGCTCCCTTGGCTTGGTAGCTGGGCAAAAAACAGGTGTTGCGCGCGACTGCTGGGGCTTGGTGTTGGGTTTCCTACACTCCATGAATCTGGCACATGCAGCGAAGGTGCCGCCGTAGATGCAGCTCCGAGACCACTTCGCCTCGCTGGAGCGCGAGCTGTCTAAGTGCTCAAGTCCTTCACTTGCGCGTGCGGTTGAGCAGGTTGACTCCATCGATAGTGCGAGCTGTCATGTGGCACACGTCTATAAGCTAGTACTTGTTGATTCTATAGTTACAATAGCTTTCATGTGGTACACGTCTAGTTAGCCCTTTTTTGGCTATTTGATACTCACTCCGACCCATATTAGTTGACTCGAATTTGACTAAATTTAAATAAATCTAGACATTATTTAGTATATAGTTTTATCTAACTTTTGACAAATCCAAGTCAACTAATATGGTTCGGAGGGAGTAGTACAAGTTGATTCTTGGCTAGTTTGTATACCGATTTTGTGTTTGCTCCTGATTTTGTACGTATCAATGTTGCTTCGATATTGATAGGTTTTGAGATGTTAAGCATGTCTTTTTCCGCCAATTTATGATACACTTGTTTGAAGGATGAGTGGGGAGGAGGAGGAGGACTATGGCGGGCGCGTGGTGGATCTGGCCAACTTCGTTGATGACGACGATGCCAAGCGGTGGATTACTTACATGTTAAAGCCTGGATAACTTACATGTTATTGAGTGGATAACTTATATGTTACTGGATGGATAACTTATACGCTGAAGCCTGGATAACTCTCATGTTACTGGTGGGTACCTCTTAGGACAAAAAAGTCGTGTTACCCATCCTAACATGTGATTTATCCATGTTTTAAGTTATCCACACTAAAACATATAAGTTACCCACCTCCACAAGTACATGATGAGTATGAGTGGGAGAGGAGGAGGAGGACTATGGCGGGCGCGTGGTGGATCTGGTCGACTTCGTCGATGACGACGACACCAAGCGGTGAATAACTTACATGCTAAAGTCTGGATAAGTTACATGTTATTGTGCGGGTAACTTACATGCTGAAGTCTGGATAACTCTCGTGCTACTGGTGCCCTAACATGTGATTTATCCATGTCTTAGTATTTAAGTTATCCACCCTAAAATATATAAGTTACCCACCACCACCCGTCAAGGAGGAGGATGAGTGGGGGAGGAGGAGGACTGTGGTGGGCACGTGGTGGATCTGGCCGACTTTGTTGATGACGACGACGCCAAGCGGTGGATTACTTACATGTTGAAGTCTGGATAACTTACATGTTATTTGGATGGACAACTTACATGTTATTGGATGGGTAACTTACAGCTAAAGCCTGAATAACTCTCGTGTTACTGGTGGGTACCTTTTAGGGCAAAAAAGTCGTGTCACCCACCCTAACATGTGATTTATACATGTATTGGTATTTAAGTTTTCCACCCTGAACCATATAAGTTACCCACCACCACCAGTCTAGGAGGAGGATGAGTGGGGGAGGAGGAGGACTGTGGCGGGCGTGTGGTGGATCTGGTCGACTTCATCGATGACGATGACGCCAAGCGGTGGATAACTTACATGTTGAATTCTGAATAACTTACATGTTATTGGGTGGATAACTTACATGTTATTGGATGGGTAAATTACGCGCTGAAGCATGGATAACTCTCATGCTATTGGTGCCCTAACATTTGATTTATCCATGTCTTAGTATTTAAGTTATCCGTCCTAAAATATATAAGTTACCCACCACCACCCGTCAAGGAGGATGAGTGGGGGGAGGAGGAGGAGGACTGTGGCGGGTGCGTGGTAGATCTGACCGACTTCGTCGATGATGACAACGCCAAGCGGTGGATTACTTACATGTTGAAGCCTGAATAACTTACATGTTATTGGATAAATAACTTACATGTTATTGAGTGGGTAACTTACACGCTAAAGCCTGTATAACTCTCGTGTTACTGGTGGGTACCTTTTAGGGCAAAAAACTCGTGTTACCCACCCTAACATGTGATTTATCCATGTCTTGGTATTTAAGTTATCTACCCTGAAACATATAAGTTACCCACCACCATCAGTCGAGGAGGAGGATGCGTGGGGGAGGAGGAGGACTGTGGCGGCCGCATGGTGGATCTGGTCGACTTCGTCGATGACAACAACACCAAGCGGTGGATAACTTACATGTTAAAGTCTGGATAACTTACATGTTATTGGATGGGTAACTTACACACTGAAGCCTGGATAACTCTCGTGTTGATGGTGTGTATTTTTTAGAGCAAAAAAGTCGTGTTACACACCCTAACATGTGATTTATCCATGTCTTAGTATTTAATTTATCCACCCTGAAACATATAACTTACCCACCACTACTAGTCGAGGAGGAGGATGAGTGGGGGAGGAGGAGTAGGACTATGGCTGGTGCGGGGTGGATCTGGCTGACTCCGTCGATGACAACGATGCCAAGAGGGCGCCATATCGATCATGGTCTGCTACTTCGAGGTCACTCGCGAGGAGGAGCTGATGCCCAAAGCAGCGGAGCGACGCGAGGCAATCATGGCGATGGTGGCGCGAAAGGCCAGAGAGAAGGAGCTCGCGACACACCGGAGCTAGGGCCTGTGGTCGACTATAAAGGAGAATGGAATGAGCTCTCATTGGAGAAGGGCTAGGAATAACTTATGTACGATAGCCTAGATATCGTGTTCAAATTTTAGGTTTTTGCATTAATGCAGATGATACCAATAATTTTGGTCTTTTTCTGAGTGCATGTGAAAGAGTCTCAATACAACTAGTTCATAGGCCGGATAACTTACATACACCAGCCTGGATCACTAACGTGTTACATGTGGATAACTTTTGAACACAACTACACAACGACCGTTTTAGGATAGACAAAACTTGACGGATCGGACAACAACTAAACAGTTCGCCGCGTCGCATGATTCCAGGCCGAATCACATAGAAACCAAAACGCCGTGTTCAAAAGGGGCCCACACTAGACGTGATCAACACCAAGAAATCTCACCCCAAGGCCCCCGCCGACTGCTTGATTCCACCGGGACCAAAAATTAGGCAAACCAGACGGTTTGTATGCATGCATAAAACCAAAAGTCCTGATGTTAATCGTATTTAATATAAATATTAAAAAAGTTTAAATGTTTTATAGCTCAAATCGTTTATCCAATTGATGATCTGTTTTCAAAATTAGACTAGTTGCGATGAGATCTTCAAAACTAGATCTCATGTTGATATATTTGGATAATCATTTTTCGGACTGAAAAGTTATCCACCTATAGCAAGCGAATTATCCATAGAACATCATTACACACCGACCTTTCTAGAATATTCCAATCATGGCGATCAGACAGTTTTAGAACGTGTCAGACCCATCGCGTGACTGCATGCCAAATCAAGTCGCGAACCAAAAGCGAGCCTTGTCCGGGTGTACCTCCAACCGACACTAAACGACAAAATAGATTATAGCAACCTAAATTCAAATGCAAAAATTCAAAACATTTTGTAAATTAAATCGTTTGTCCGATTTGGAATCTGTTTTTATTTTTGAAATAGTCACGACGAGATCTTTCAAACTAGATCCCTTGTTAATATATTCTAACAAAAAAATTGGACCCAAAAGTTATCCAACTATATCACGTGAGCTATCCGGTTATAATACCCTTGTGTAGTCTCTTTTGTATGCATGTAGAAAAGACAAAAATACTGATGTCATCTACGTTAAATATTTTTAAAAGGAATGCGGTAGGGGAAGACCCTACAATGATTTTTGTTTTTACGAATAATTAGAACCTAAATCTACATCTGTGAGAACATGAACCTAGGTGACTGGGTTGTACATCCATACCGTCTATATAATTTAGGATCTATTTTAACTATTGGACTAGTCGCAACGAGATTTTTTAAACTAGATCCCATATTAACAGTTACAATCAATATGTGGATAACTTAGGTGGGGAACTCTATAAGAAAAAAGTTGATAACTTTTATCTAAATGGTAGGGTCACAACATGGAACGAGTGATGATAGATATATTATAAATATCTGGATAACTATAATTAATGTGTGGATAATTATTACCCATAGAGCATGCTAACTGTCTGGTGATGATAGCTACATGGTAAACACATAGGTACCTCTACCCCAAACACCTGGATAACTTCAATGGAGTCGGTTGGTAACTATACCCAGATCAGGTGGGTAACTCTACAAGAAATGGATTGATAACTTTTATCTAAAGGGTAGGGTAACAATATGGAACGAGTGATGATAGATATATTATAAATACCTAGATAACTCCATAAGTAATGTGTGGATAAGTATTACCCATAGAGCATGCTAACTGTCTGGTGATAATAGCTACATGGTAAACACATAGGTACCTCTACCCCGAACACCTAGATAACTTCAATGGAGTCGGTTGATAACTATATCCAGATCAGGTGGGTAACTCTATAAGAAATGGGCTGATAACTTTTATCTAAAGGGTAGGGTAACAACATGGAACGAGTGATGATAGATATATTATAAATATCTGGATAACTCCATAAGTAATGTGTGAATAAGTATTACCCATAGAGCATGCTAACTACATCAATCTGGTGATAATAGCTACACGTTAAACACATAGGTATATCTACCTCGAACACCTGTCTAACTTCAATGAAATCGGTTGCTAACTATACCCTAATCAGGTGGGTAACTCTATAAAAAACGGGTTGATAACTTTTATCAAAAGGGTAGGATAACTACATGGAACTAGTGATGATAGATATATTATAAACACCTAGATAACTCCATAAATAATGTGTGGATAACTTTTATCCATAGATCATGCTAACTGCAATCTGGTGATGATAGCTACATGGTAAACACATAGGTATCTCTACCCGAACACCTAGATAACTTCAATGTAATTGGTTGGTAACTATACCCTAATCAGGTGGATAACTCTATAAGAAACAGGTTGATAACTTTTATCTAAAGTGTAGGGTAACTACATGAAACTAGTGATGATAGATATATTATAAACACCTGGATAACTTCATAAGTAATGTGTTGATAAGTATTACCCACAAAGCATGCTAACTACATCGATCTAGTGATAACAGCTACATAGTAAACATATAGGTATCTCTACCCCGAACACCTGGATAACTTCAATGGAATCGGTTGGTAACTATACCCTGATCAGGTTGGTAATTCTATAAGAAACATGTTGATAACTTTTATCTAAAGGGTAGGGTAACAACATTATTACCCGTAGAGCATGCTAACTACATCGATCTGATGATGATAGCTACACGGTAAACACATAGGTATCTCTACCCCGAACATGTGGATAACTGCAATGGAATTGGTTCGTAACTATACCCTGATCAAGTGGATAACTCTATAAGAAATGGGTTGATAACTTTTATCTCAAGGGTAAGGTAACTACATGGAATGGTCGCATCGATTCGAAGAGACCGGTGGGAGAGTGACACTGTCGCCGAATGGCGCACAACCGACCACATGTGCACAAACTTTTTTCCGGCTCCATATGGGCACACACCTTGGCTTGGCCACTGTCCCAAGAGATAATGCATGTGTCAACACGCACGATGTCGACTGCACTCCCACAATGAGAAGTAGGGCGACACCATGAAACTCGAATGGGAACAACATGAGTTACCACACGGTTCACCGGAAAATGACGAGTTGCACCACGACGTTGCATGTTGTTCATATATTGTGACGATTTTTCATTCTAAGAAATTGGACAAAAACTTCTTGAACTACATATCAAGCTAACAATAAAAAGCAAATCCAAATAATTTACAAAAGGAACTAAAATTTAATGCTAATTTGGATAACCACTGATATACATACATGCATATGTTGCTCAAGTGAAGCTCCCATATTTTCAGAATTCAAGATCCCGTATTATCATAATTTTTAGAAAATAAATTAAAATAATTCTTTAGACTCAAACACATGATGCACTAGAATTCAGAAGTTCGTTCATGATAAAAATAGCACACACTAAATGCAATCCTAATAATCTCAATTTTACTAGCAGAGGTAAACCATCAGGTCAAGTCTGTTCTGTACTGACATTGACGGCGAGTTTCTACATCCCCTAAGAACACCTCAACAGAGCTCCAAATTTCCACCATTTGTCAAACACGCAATCATCATCATCCATGTCTTGCCGACTGTGAAGATGTGCATGAACAAGATCACTCTACCATCCATACGATCACCATTTCTAATCTGCTAGCATCCATCCAACCAGTTTGAATGTCATTGAAAGGATAGAGATGTCGCCTAGAGGGGGATGAATAGGCAATTTCAAAACTATTACAATTTTGGCTTGATATAATGCGGAATTAAACTAACGTTTATTTTACAAGCACAAAACCTAAATAAACTAGGCTCAACTAAGTGCACCAACAACAAGTTAAGCTAAGAAAGATAGCACAAGATAAATATACCACAAGTGATAAACAAGATATAAATACTTCAAGCTCGATGGCTATCACAAGAAAAGTAAGCTCGGGTATAGAGATAACAGAGGCACGCGGAGATGAAGATGTATTCCCATGTTCCCTTACAAGTAAGGTACGTCACGTTGGAGAGGTGTGGGATTCCACGAAGAATTTCCCAACGCCACGAAGGCTCACCTTCTTCTCCGAGTCTATCCCACGAAGGAATAGGCCCTTTCCTTATGGCTAGCTTTTCCTCCACTCCTGAGATGGCGAGCTCCACAACCACTTCACAAGCTCCACGAAGGAGAAGCCCGGGTCTCTTCACAATCTTCCACGAAGAGGACACCGCGGCACCAACCGCCAAGCCAACTAGGAGGTCACCCTACAAGAGTAACAAGCTCACGGTCTCTCACTCGAACAAATTGTAATGGAGAGCTCAACACTTATGCAAGAATGCAAAGCAAGAACACCAAGGGTTCTCTAATCCTTCACTCTCAAATCCCACCAAAGCAACAAGTTATAGGGAGGAATTAGAGAGGAAGAACAATGATGGAAGTCAACAAATGACTCCAAGATCTAGATCCAATGGGTTCCCCCACTTAGAGGAGGAATTGGTTGGTGGGGATTGTAGATCTATATCTCCTCTTCCAAAGCCCTCAAAAAGATGCAAGAATCATAGGAGGGAAGGGGGAGGAAGCAATCTCAAGAGGTTCAACAATGGAGGTCAATTTCGTGGTCTAGAACACTATTAAATGTTGGGGGAAGAACCCCCTTTTATAGTGAAAGCAAATATGGCCGTTAGGAGAAATCTGTGCAAACTCTATTGAAAGTTCGGTTGGACCGGATCCAGAACCGGACGGTCCGGTTCCTAGACCGAAGAACCGAACTTAAAACTGGAATTAGGTTCAGTACAGAGTCTTGGATAGACTTGGTATAGCAAAACCGAAAAACCCGGTTTAAGATCCGGTTTTCTGGTCCTGGCACCGGACCACCCGGTCTGGGAGCCGGTTGAACCGAATCCACAACCGGGATGAGACAAGCTTCACAAAAAACGCAATAAATTTTGCATCCGGGCTCCGATTTCGATGATCTTGGGCTTTTTTTGACGAGGACAACAAGCTCTACAAGATTGAGCAGAGAAAAATCATAGCCCAATAAAGGAGGATAGAACCAAATGAAGAAAGGTAAGAAGCCTCCCTAAATAAGAATCGATAAAACCTTCAAACTCGAAAACGCCATAGAAGATGCATACGAATTCCGTTTTCGATGAACCTAGGCTTATTGAAGAGCTAGCAACAAGATCAAGAACCTCACATGGAGAAACACTAAGAAGCAATAAAATAGGAAGATGCAAAGTATGCAAAGGATTGAGCTTCCTATGACGATGTGATCAAGTTACACAACCGAAAGCCCCTCTTGACAGTGCATCTATCTATACTATAACCCGGTCTCACAACAACCACCTTGAGACCGGTAAAAGGAAAACCTAGCAAGGCCATACCTTTGCCTTGCGCATACCGCTTGATCTTGATGACAACGCTTCAAGCTCCACCCAAGCCGAAATGCAACACTTGATCATTGTTGCTTCGTGAAGACTCCTAATTTGCTCCCCCATACACCACTATGGGATAGCTTCATTAATACATGTCTTAACATGTCTATTATCACCAATATGGACGGCGACAAGCTTCAAGCAAATGATCTTCTCGAGATGCTTATCTTGAACTTGCCTTTCCCAACCTTGATGACGATCACCACTTGATAACATCCTTTCATGGGCTATATAAGATCTTCACTTTTGAAGCATGCCCATGGAAATATACCTATCCCATATAGAAAATGCAAAGGCAAACATATAATGGGTTAGTTCATGATGCATAATTGACAAGGCTTACCATACCACAAGATCCATGTGATACATTCTTTATGCTTCATGTGTTGACCAACTTGAAATCACTCTTTGTATTGGTCAACCAAGTATCTTCTCCATCTTAATATCTTGAGGTACATAAGGAACTCTTCATTTGATTACATGCTCTAAATCTTGGTCAACCATAGCTCAACTAATGAGGCTATCATGACACCTACTTAGAGTCATGTCACATCCCAAGATTTTCCAAATCTTGTAATGTGAAAAATAAAGGAATAAAATAAAATTTTGTTTAATTTTCAGAGCCAGAAGAAACTTTTTGAATTCAATTGGAGCTTCAAACCCATTTGAATTAAATAAAAATCCTAAAAGGATTTAAAAAGATAAACATTTTAAATAAAGGAAAACAAGATATTTTGGAAATACTATTTTAGATCTTTTAAATAAGAGGATTTGGCTTTCAAAAGAAAAAGAGGATTTATAAATAAAGATTATTCTATATAGCCAAATTAAACCTTGACCAATATTTTGAAATAAATATTTTGTTTTGAATAAAAATAGCAAAGGTTTTATTTAAATAAAATAATAAGGAATTAATGTTCAAATTTTATTTAAATAAAAGGTTTTACCATTTTAATTGAAACATCAAAACTTATTAAATTATTTAAAATAAGTTTTCCAAATGTTTGATATTCACAAATAAAACCTACTAAAGTGTTTTGGCTTTATTTTAGATTTCAAAATAAATATTTTAATAAAACAAATCCTATTTGATTTAATAATGGAAGTCTATTAAATTTAATTAATAATGAACTCTAAATAAAATGTTCTTTTGTTTTAAAACAAGTTTCCAAGTATGCTATATTTCCCAAATAAAACCTACTGATTTGGTTTTGAAAAATATTTAGGTTTCAAATGGGGATTTTATTAATTATATCAAACCCTATTTTATTAATAAACCATGGTCCATTTTATTTAATTATAAATGGAACCTTTAACAAAATTGTTATTTATTTTAAACAAGCTTTCTAAATATACCTTATTTTAAATACAACCCACTATTTTGGTTTTGGAAAATATATGGATTTAAATAGAGTTTGAAATAAATCAAATCCTAATTTGATTAATTAGCAATGGACAACTATTTAATTAATAATGGACTTTATTATTTAAAAATTATGGATTTTAGATTTAGGATCAGGCTACTGAACAGAACCAAGTCAAACTTACAAAGTTTGGGTGTTGTTTGAATTGATGTGAACATTGTTTGTTTGTTTGAAATTCAAAATAGAAAAATAAAATTAGAAAAGGAAAAAGATTTCAGAAAAAAAAAAATGGAACAGACTAGCCCAGCTATTCTGGCCCAAACAACCAACATGACCCACCTCCTCTTTTCCCTGAAGCGTTTTCCTTCACCACGTAAACAACCCGCATAGCCTATGACTGGTGGACCTCCCCCTCCCCCTTTTCCCACTGACGCAACGGCCCCACTCCACTGTTCTTCCTCTCCACCCCGCTCGACCGTTCCTCCCCGTTCCTGGCAGTGATTTCGCGTCGTCAATTCGACTTAATGCCACGATTAAACCTCGCAGTGATCACGCGTGATAAATCCCCTCTTCCTCCTCTTTCATTCCCCCCAAACCCCATGCCTCGAGAGCCACCAGGCTGTCGCCAATCTTTTCTGCACCGTCGCCGTCTCCGACGAGTTCTCGGCCAAATTCCGGCGGCATCACATCGCCCTTGACTTTCCGAGCAAGCAGGCAGGTTCGCCAGACTCAGGAGCACCACTCCGTAACCTCAGCTTCCCCGCGGGCGCCCCAGAACACCGTCCTCGACAAACTCCGAGCACCGCCGCGTCTGTCTCCAACTCCGGCGCGTTCCCCAGGTGAAATCCGACCACCCCGTGTTCTCTAGATCACGCACACATCTTTGCCATGATCTTGCGCAGCTAACCTAGTCCTCCGTTTGGCTTCTCGTGATCGACAGCGTCGCCTCCTACCGCAACTAGGACCACCCGACGCAGTTCTCTACTCCGGCGAGCAATCGCTGCTATACCAGAGCGCCCCTTGCCACATTGACCACACGTTGAGCATCTCCGTATCCCTGCGATCACGGTGAGCATCCTCCCCCTCTTCCTCGCATCCTATTTCGCCGGTAGCCGCCGATCGACCTCGCCGCCAAGAACCGTCATTGCTACCAAGTTTGGTCAGTGCAATGACAACCGTCCGATCTTGATCCAGCGGCTAGGAAAGAAAATGAGCGAAGGGGTATCGAACGATCTAAGCCACGCGATGTTAACTAAATCCAACGGCCAGCGTCGCCCGATCCGGCCGAACCGGTACCGTCCAACCAGGGTGTGCCGCGTGTCACCTATTCAGTTTAAAACAGATTTTAAAACAGAATTATTTGCAAACTTCAAACCTTTGTAACTTTCAAACCACACGTCCAAAAATTACAAATTTTATATCAATGGATTCAGGAGAACAAGCCCTAACCAACCATGCCCTTAGTTTAGCAAATAGTATCTGTTAGCTTGTTTGAATTTGCAGATTCATTTGTATGCTTATTTAGATTAGAAAAATTGTTTAAAAATGTTTTTAAGGTTAAAACCTTTGCAAATTGGTTTGTCGTGACCTTACTGACCCTAGGAACCAACCCATGGTTTGGAAAATAAATTTGGAAAAGTTTGGAATGGATTAATTAGTTTAGTCCATTTCTAGCCAAATAAAATTGTTGATTTTATTATAAAAATGTTTATGGAAAGAAAATTTTGAGAAAATGGTTTGGACCAAACCTACTGACCCAAAAACACCAAGTTTTGCAATAGCAACTCATTTGGTGAACAACTTAAGAGTTTTGCCTTAATAAAAACATTTTTCACCACATGAAATGATAAATGGATTTAAAAATAGTTTTGGACAAAACCCTCTTGCTAATGACTTTGCCACTTTGGTAAATGACCAATTTGGATCTTAAAAAGTTTATAAACCCCATAGAGACCCCCTTTGCAAAATAAAACTATCTTGTGTGTGCTCCCATGCATGAATTGGTCTCCTTTGTCTTGTGTGTGTGAATTTGTTTGAGTGATTATTGGTTGGAATGTAAATTGAATTGGTGTTTGCTTGATTGACTTGTAGTGAAGTGTGAGACTAGCAAGATCAAGGAGTGAACCACCATTCCCTACCAAAAAGGCAAGTGATGCTTCATACTTTTTGTCCCATTACTTTCTCTATGCATTAGTGATTTTGCTAAGTAAAACTTGCATGGATTTTGCTAAGTATAGACCTTGCTATAAGAAAACCTAGTAGATGAATCCTTAGTAGGATTTTCCTAAGTTAAATATTCCTACTACTATCAAGCTTAGCCTAGCTAATAGAAAACATGGGTGGAATATATATTCACACTATGGAAAAATATTCTAAGTCTGAGGACTTAGGTTTTGTTTAATAAAACAACTAAGTTAATGAACCTCTGGGTGGAATGGAAGGATTGGGATATGTTGAGTGGTTCACAAGGCCATGGACTTGGATTGTGTATCTCACTTGTGGATGGCCACCAGAAACAAAGGGATTTGAGATGTCAAATGTTGAGAAGCTTCAAGTGCAACCACTTGGCAATATGGGCTCTGCCATGATCATATAGGTTGCAAGAACTTAGCCAAATGGACAGTGGGTGGTAGTGTTTGATAGGTTGGAACGCGTCCATTTTGGTCTAAGGGAAGGCTTCTGAAAGATTTTGTCTTGGGAAACCAAGTCTTGTGGGTAAAGTGCACCACCTCTGCATAGTGTAAAATCTAAGTACTTAGCCATGTCCCTGGTAAAGGACAATTTGAGCATCAAGACATGGAAGCAATCAAGAATCTCATCATTCAAATTTCTAAGTTAAAACTTGTGGTTTGAACAAGGGTTGTTTGAATTCTTCAATCATTGATGGAGAGATGGCTTGGTACAAGGATCTTGAAATCTTTGATTGAGGAAAATGATTTTTGTCAAGCAAAAACTTAGTATTTTCAAAATGATAAGAAAAATCTATTTTGAGCAATGCAAGCCTCAACTCCACTTATCCAAATGCGTATAGATGATAGATTCCACTATACTACCATAGTATCACTTGCCAATACAATTCAAATGTATTGACCCTTGTGGCTGTAACTTGTATGTTGCAGGTTTGATTGATTTTAGTAAAGATTGTTTGATTAGGATTGCAAAGTCTACAACCAACATTTGCCTGTGGCACTTTGAAGATGAAGGACCCATGCTTATATTTATTCCGCTGCAATGTAATGTAATAGCCAAATGAGCTATTTGATGTAATAAACTTATGTTATTCCTGGTTATAAAGTTATATTATGACCTTTGTTTCTTGATATTACATCCTAACTGTGGATGCTAGCTATTGATCCAGGGACTAGCATTGTAAAACACAGGAGTCTCTATCTTATCTAAGATTGGGACCTCTACAAGTCATATCTTGAATTCTTCTATTGAGATCACACTCTCAAGATCTTGATCATATCATATTCTTCTCTTCAACTCGATGATTTTGATGCCAATACTCAAGGTCAAGGTATATCTTTATCTTCATGGCATCCATACTTGAATCCAACACATGGACTATAAGCATGACCTATGGAATATTCCTTCATATAAAACTCAATGAAAACATTAGTCCATAGGGATGGTCATTAATCACCAAAACCACATATAGGGGCAATTACCCTTTCAATCTCCCCCATTTTGGTAATTGCTTACAATCACAACAAGAGGGTTTATATAATGAATATTAGAAACAAGTACGCAGCTTATCCAAGAATAAGTTGTATACAAGAGGTTGTATTTGATATGGTTAACTAACACAAAGATACTAGACCATATCAAAACTGATTCTACTCACATAAACTACAACTAATGCAGGAGATGTGAGTAGAACCAACATATATAGAGCAAACTCCCCCACAATATATGCACGTGTGATGATCTTGAATTTCATTGCATACATTGTCAGGCATAACCTTCGGGAGAGTTTCCACTATATATATAACCATGCAAAACATAATAAAGATGAAATGCATGAAAGGCAAACACTTAAGAACAAACCAATCTTAAGTAGAAAACCATTTCCCTTAAAACCCTCTAAACTTCTCCCCCATTGACAACAAGTGCCAAAATGGATAACAAGGTTAGAAGGACAATATAGTATGAGTTCCTACACAAGGTGTGCATTACTCGTAAAATGAGTGAAATCACATGCACATATCCAATGACGAACACTTGGAGGAAATCAAACTATATTGAGGATCAAGTATTGATAAAAGGATAACAAGGTGAAGGAACTTCAACGGATGAAGCAAGCAATCAAAAGATCCAAATAATCAAATGGACAAATAGTGCTCTGACGGAAATAAGGAAGCTCCCCAAGGTTCGTGCATATTAGTTGTTTCATTTGAATACAATATGCACAAACATGGAATCCTTGCTCCCTCTATTATTTAGAACACAACCAAGATACAAGGATTAGATATAAACCAATACACTTGTCAAGACAAGCTTAAGTCCAAGAGAAACCAAATATGAGATATTAGTGCGTGAAGATGCAATAAAAGTAAACCAAGAACTCATAAATCAAGACCTTACCAATACCATTAAAAATCAAGAGGATAAGAGAGATGGTCAGAAAAGAGCGAGCATATCAAGGCGAGATATTAACACTCTCATGTATATAAGTTTCTAAGGGAAAAAACATGAGAATAATCCACAAAGAAACATCCACACATAAGAGGTTAATAAAAAGAATACATGAGATCCAAGCGGAAGTCATAAGATATACCAAAGTGGATATTTTGCTTAAGTGCATATATAGCCCATGGCTCTATTTTATCTTATGGTATATCAATGAACTTCACCAAAGAAAAACAAAAAAAAAAACTCAAAACCATCACAACTAACACTAAGGGAACTAATGCTAGTTGGGATACTTTGAGAAAGGCAACAAGTATCAAAAGGAATGATTCAATGCAATTTCAACAATATTGCACATGAGAGTACCTTGAGGAGTTGATATGCAATAAATTGCTAGAAGGCATATTTGGAATTGGTGAATCATGAACATGATTTTATATACTCCCCATTATATGCATCATCTTACTCACATAAGCAATAAGGATATAGAAGTCTTTTAAAGATAATTGCAAGAATCAAACATTTACAAACAAATAAATTCATGCCAAGATGCAACCTACAAGAGATTGGATGGAAGAGTAGTATGCATGAATAAGATACTTGTTACCGCGATAGCAATGGCATGATGTAGTAGATAAGAATTTTTAGATCATCCTAGATTGGCTCCAATTATAAAGTGGTGACAACACTTTCCTTATAGACGAGACAAGCATCCATTGCATATTCAATGTGTAGGGGTTCGTAGCATGGAAAACAAAAAAATTCTACCGCATGCAAACAAACAAGCCAAGATCTATCTACTAGATTGTAGCAACGAGTCGATAGAGGAACTCACCCTCGAAGATTCCAAAGCGGTTAACGAGAGCAGATTCTCATGGGTGATGTAGTCGTACACTTGCCGATCTCAAGATCGCGTAGACGATCCTTCCGGCGCTGCGTTCCGGCAGCGCTTCCGTAGTCGGTCACATGTTCGGTACTCGACGAAGACCTTCCTCTCCCTTGTTCCAAAGACGTGGAGGTTGTAGCACTCTCTCGCGATTCCGAAGACGACGTGGTACCCAAGTAGAGGAGATCTCAGAGGGCTTCGCCTTAAGCGAGTATGGTGGACTATGAGAGAGCCTTGGTGATCTAGGGTTTAGACACACCAATTATAAGGGGCTAAACCAGCGGCTAGGGCAATTAGAAGCTCTAACTCGGCGGCTTGGGAGAAATCCCTAGGCTGTGGCTAGGGTTTAGGTTTAGAGGGAGGCAACTTGTGTGTCTAGGAGGGGAGCCCTGCCCCTCCTCTTATAGGTGGAGGGAGGCGCGCCTGGGGAGGGGAGTCCCTCCCCAACTCGGACCCAAGGTGGGCCGGCGGTGGGAGGAGGAACTCCTCCCCCAAGTCGGTTTCAAACCTCCTTCTCCTCTTTCCCAAAACTAGTCGTTTGACTTTTCAAACTAGGATTTGAATAAACCCTCTATTTGGTACAGCGATGACACCAAGTACATAATGCAATCATACCAACTTGATATAACACATTCATGTACCCTTCCCCTCCGGAGTTGGGACATTCCGAACCTTCTAGAACATTCGATGAAAACACCGGAATCATTCCCCAACTCCGAAACAGGACTTTCCTTATATGAATCTTATTCTCCGGACCATTCCGGATCTCCTCGTGATAACCCGGATCCCATCCGAGACTCCGAACAACATTCAGTCTCTTTCTCATCATACCATAACTACTCAAACAACGTCGAATCCTTAAGTGTGTCTCCCTACGATTCGTGAATTATGCGGACATGATCGAGACACTTCTCCGATCAATAACCAATAGAGGAATCTGGAAATTCATATGGCTCCCACATATTTCTACGATTACTTTGCGATCGAATGAACCACTTACATACGATACCAATTTCCCTTTGTCTCACGATAGTTTACTTATCCGAGGTTATGATCGTCGGTATCTCTGCATACCTAGTTCAACCTCGTTACTGATAAGTACTCTTTTCTCGTTCCCGTGGTATGTGATACCTTGTGATCCAGTCACATGCTTGCAAGCTAATTGGATGACATTCCACCGAGAGGGCCCAGAGTATATCTATCCGTCATATGGATGGACAAATCCCACTCTTGATCCATGTGTCTCAACCAATACTTTTCGAACACTCAATGCCACCTTTATAGCCACCCTGTTACGGTGTGGTGTTTGATGTCATCAAAGCATCCTTTCGGTAAAGGTGATATGCATGATCTCATGGTCGAAGGATTTAGGTTACTATGTATCAGAAAGCTTATAGAAATGAATTATATTAAATGACTTGATCTTTATGCTACGCTTAACTATAGGAGTATGTCCATCACATCATTCTCCTAATGATATGACCCTGTTGTCAATAACATCTCTATGTTCATGATCAGGAAACCATGATCATATATTAACCAACAAGCTAGTTTAACAAGAGGCTTTACTAGGGACTCTTTTATGTTTACAAATCACACAAGTATTAATGTTTCCTGTTAATACAATTATAGCATGGTATATAAACATTTATCATTAGTATGAAGATATGATAATAACCACTTTATTATTGCCTCTTGGGCATATCTCCAACAGTCTCCCACTTGCACTAGAGTCAATAATCTAGTTTCAAACCTTTGTGTATTCAACACCTATGGCTTTCCGGTGTTGTATGTACACGATTGCTAGTAGTCAACTGATCTCCGGATCTGACACTTCCAGGTCCGTGTGTAATTGCATGTCTTTGCGTCTCTACGCATCACTCATTCTCTAATGAGATGGCTTTGTATAATTTTGGTCCTTTGGTGAGACCTTTAGTTCTTTGGGGTTAAAACATGTTGATAATATTGTCGTACAATATATCTTCATAGTATTATCCCGCTGTAAACTACACCTAGTTTTATAACAAACTACTTGACACAAATGCCCTCTTTAGCTGCTATAATAGCAGTCATATACTCAGCCTTTTGTTGTAGTATCTGTCACAGTGTCTTAACTTTGGAACTCATCCAAATCCATTATGGAACCTACTTTCCATTACATTGTGCCACCCTTAGTTCAGATTGAGATAAACTTAATTTGTACTTTGTGACAAAACTAGTATCAATGTAGTACTTTTGCAATGAACTAACCATCTATTTGTCACTTCTACAAATAATATACTCTTAGTTCTTCCAAAAGATCATAAGAATATCCTTACTATTGTCCAATGATCATATTATGAATCATTCTGGTATACGCTCATAACATTTAGAGCATAGGACATATCTGGATTTGTACATATCACAGTATGATTGATATAAATACTCTTTGTGATTTCATACATCAAGTATCAATCTATACTTGAATATTTGTTTCACTTACCAAGTGTCAATACACTTGAATATATCATCAATATTGAACTCATTCAATCCTTTCTGTGCGACAAGAACCTTTCTTGTAGTTTCTATATTGAACTCATTCAATATCTCATCTATGTACTTCTGGCACAACCATATTGGCGTCTATTGATGCCAAATATTTGGGTTTTGCCTAAGTCTTTCATCAGGATGAAATTCTTAATATGTGTTAATAAAATATACATCTTTTCCAATCAACAATATGTCCTCCACATAATGTATTAGAAATATGTCTTAGCGCTCCCACTTAATTTCTTGCAAATGCAAGCATCTTCATTGTCTCTGATGAAATTAAAATCTTTTAACAGTTTCATCATAGTGAAGATTCTAACTCCGCAATGCTTACTTCAACCATTGAAGTTTGCATATGCATTTAGCATCCCTTGAATTAACAAAACCCTTTGGACCGTGTCATGCACACGTCCTAGGTAACAATTCTATTAGAAGAACTTGTTTTGTTTATTCAACTATCATATAACAAAATTATATGTAGTGGTTGCTATATTAATCCGTCTAGACTAAATATCGCTATGAAAGATCAAATCTTGTCATATACAACCTTTGAACATTGTTGTGAATACTTTCCCAACATGTCGACTATTTCATAGATGTGAAACATCCATGTCTTATTTCTTTTATAGATCCGAATACGACTGTAAGGTCTTGTACCTTTTCAGATGGTCTTTCAAGTTCAAAGCTTGATCTCTCGTATATGGAACTATCACGGATTTTATGGCTTCAAGCCATTTGACGGAGTCAGGGCCCATCATCGCTTCTTTGTATGTAGTCAGATCATTATTGCCAAATAATGATTTAACTCTCAAATCTTGGTATTTGATTGTTTACCCGACCTACTTGTTTCAATAGAAACTTTGACCTTCGTAACCACAACCTTTGAGGCACGTGAGCCATGAGCATTGTTGCTGCCTCCGGAACACTTTTCGGCGCTGCGCAACTTTGCACATATAGCTAAGGTTCCTTTAACCTTATCAAAGTTCTATTGTCCTCCCACTTATCTTTTCACGAAAAATTCCTTCTCAAAGAAACTTGACGTTCTAAGCGACAAACACTTTTGTCTCCGGTGTTTATGGAGGAATACATAATTATTGAAACAACATACAAAGACGAGTTCATCCGACTTTGGTTGCAAACATACTTTTATGCATAGCATGCCAATGTTTAAGAAAGGACAACTTGGGTTTTATCCCAAACCATAACTTTATATGGTGTCATTTCAACGGATTATGATGGAGCTCTTTTCAGTGGAAAAACGGTAGTCTCTAAAGCTTTTAATCTTTAAAATATAATGACAGTTCTATGAATTACACCTTTGATCTTACCATGTCAAACAAGGTTTAATTACATATCTCGAATGCTCCATACTCTTATGGTGTTTGGAAATGCAAATCCACTAACGATTCCTTAAATCTTAGGTATTATGCTAAACTTGTAACTCAAATATCTTCCTTTATGATCTTATCATAAACTATTTATATTCTTGTTACAATGATTTTGCACTTCATCTTGAAAATCTTTGAACTTTTCAAATATTTCACACTTCATCCTTATTAAGTAAATATTCATATATTCACTCAAATTTTCGGAGAAAGCATATGAAGTTGAAATCCATCGCTCTTGACTACACATAATGGAATTCGTACAACAATATGTATAAGTTCCAATAAGCTAGTCATTCGTTCCTTTTTGGCCTATGGACGAAGTTTTAATTATCTCTAGGAAAGTTTCATAAGCGTCATTTGATCAAAAATCAAAAGACTCCAAAATTCCATCCACATGGAGTTTCTTCATGTTTTCTTTCCAATATAATTTAAACGGCGATGTCACTTCCGAAGTGATTTTTCAATCAATTTGTCTTTCGACATTTTTAGCACTAGTTTTATGGATGTGATTTCTCCAATGAGATTTGTGAATCATCCATCTTTTATGGATTACGGAAATTATTTGAACAACCCTTTTGTTCTCATAATACCTGATAAAACAAATCCTGAAGGCAAGCTTTGATGTTTAACGAGCAACACAATAACCCTTTATTTGTTCTTGATGAACATCATCACATATTCTTTTGCTAGTTACTTAGGCCATTGTAGTTTCATAAATTGTGTTGTTTCGTATGACGATTCATACCAACAAATTCAATATCAAATACTTAGGAACCACATTGTTTAATAAGCAAAGAATATAGCCATAACACTTATATCATCTATATACTTAAGCTGAACAATTCTAGTCTTTTCTTTTCTGCCACATACTTATGAGATTCTCTTTCAGTATTTCCTTTTCAGTTTGAAAGAATCTATCAACATCAATAGTGGAGTCATACATATGACACATAGTCCAAAGCGTGTATAGTTAAATACCAATGTCTTTGGACTTGCACTTTGAAGTAGATCACCATTATCAAATGTTTGGTGTTCTTTCAAATTCCTTTCTTTAGTAATCTCTTGGTGTAGTAAACATTTTACCTACATCAAATATTCACCCTTATCATGGAATCGTCCATGACCAAGCTACTTTTAGCTTATAACGATGAATTACGAGTATAATGTTGCTATCCAAAACCTTTTGGTGGATTAGGACAACTAGTGTCTCCAACCTTTTGAAAATTCTCATCAAATATGAGAACATGTCTTTTACCATATTATACTCTATCATGTTGCAACCAAAATTTCGTTTCAGATATCACAATATCTTCCACACATCATGGTTTCTGAAACAACTCTTTCAGATCCTAGATAACCTTGATATTAAGACAATCCTTTGAATATCAAGAATCATGGAGACAAACATGATACTCATACACTAACTCTTGGAATTGTCACTTTTGTTTTAATACCAATTATTAAACTTCATGGAGTAACCGGAACTTACTGAAAGTTTGCAATAGGACTTTTAAAACTTTAGATTAACACTTCAAAACAATACGATACCAGTTCGTAAAGTAACTAACCAGAATTCTATAGTTCTATCATCTCAATTATAACTAAGCGCAAGGTGGTAAACGGATGCCAATGACTACAACAACTATGCAATTCACTTTGATTTAATTTATGATAAATAGTGTTCAACTTTTAATTATATTGTTGTTGAACTCCCACTCAAAACAATATCCCTCACATTGTTTTAGTGATCACACAAACCAAATCCACCACATCAAAACCAATCATCACGAGAGTTGATGTAGCTTCAATGGCGAACAATCAACATGTTCATCATATCTACTATATGACTCATGCTTTACCTTTCGGTGATCCGTGTTCCGAGACCATGTCTGTACATGCTAGGCTCGTCAAGATCAACCTTAGCTTCCGCATGAGTAAATCTGGCTTGCTCACGTTGTATACACTCGCAGAATCTAACACACCCGATCATCACGTGGTGCTTCAAAACAACGAACTTTAGCAACGGTGCTTACTAAGGATGAACACTTTAAAACTTGAAATTGTGTGCTTGAGGGATCATCTTATAATGCTACCGTCGTGAACTAAGCAATACAAGATGCATAAAAGGATTAACATCACATGCAATTCATAATATGTGATATGATATGGCCTTTCTTCTTGTGCTTCCGATCTCCATCTTCAAGCACGAACATGATCTCCATCATCACCGGCATTGCATCAAGGTCAATGACGCCGCTCCATGGTTGTCGTCCACCAGCTTCAACTATTACAACCTCTTTGAACAGACAAGCGGGTCTTAACAGAATTTAAAGACAACCATGTGGCTCTTGCCGGTTGCCAACTTACAATAAGGAACATTGCATCCATCATATATAATCACAATCATGGCCATATCACATCACTGCACACCCCTGCAAAACAAAGTTAGACGCCTCTACTTTCTTTGCATATTTTACGTGGTTTGGGGCTTTCAATAAGTGTCGTTCTAACTTACGAACAAGAACCACAACATTGATACTAGTATTGTTAATCACCCGTTGTAAATTGGATCTTAACTATGCTAGGAGAAACAGGCACCTGCAAAGCCACTTATGCAATACAAGTTGCATGTCAAGCGTGGAGCAAGTCTCATGAACGATGTCATGTAAGGTTATCCCGGGCCGCTTCATCCCAACATACCGCAAGATGCAAAGTACACAAGAAGCAATCGACAATAAAAGCATCAACGCCCACAATGACCATTGTGTTCTACTAGTGCAAACAGATCTACATATAGACACGGCTCTGATACCACTGTAGGGGTTCGTAGCATGGAAAACAAAAAATTTCTACTGCATGAAAACAAACAAGCCAAGATCTATCTACTATATTGTAGCAACGAGTCGATAGAGGAACTCAGCTTCGAAGATTCCAAAGCGGTTAACGAGAGCAGATTCTCGTGGGTGATGTAGTCGTACACTTGCCGATCTCAAGATCGCGTAGACGATCCTTCCGGCGCTGCGTTCCGGCAGCGCTTCCGTAGTCGGTCACACGTTCGGTACTCAATGAAGACCTTCCTCTCCCTTGTTCCAGCAGGTAGCGGAGGTTGAAGCACTCTCCTCGCGATTCCGGCAGCACGACGGCGTGGTACCGGAAGTAGAGGGGAGATCTCGCAGGGCTTCGCCTTAAGCCGGAGTGAGTATGGTGGACTATGAGAGGGCCTTGGTGATCTAGGGTTTAGACACACCAATTAGAAGGGGCTAAACCAGCGGCTAGGGCAATTAGAAGCTCTAACTCGGCGGCTTGGGAGAAATCCCTAGGCTGTGGCTAGGGTTTAGGTTTAGAGGGAGGCAACTTGTGTGTCTAGGAGGGAGCCCTGCCCCTCCTCTTATAGGTGGAGGGAGGCGCTGGGAGGAGTCCCTCCCAACTCGGACCCAAAGTGGGCGGCGGTGGAGGAGGAACTCCTCCCCAAGTCGTTTCAAACCTCCTTCTCCTCTTTCCCAAAACTAGCCGTTTGACTTTTCAAACTAGGATTTGAATAAACCCTCTATTTGGTACAGCGATGACACCAAGTACATAATGCAATCATACCAACTTGATATAACACATTCATGTACCCTTCCCCTCCGGAGTGCCGGACATTCCGGAACCTTCTAGAACATTCTCGATGAAAACACCGGAATCATTCCCCAACTCCGAAACAGGACTTTCCTTATATGAATCTTATTCTCCGGACCATTCCGGATCTCCTCGTGATATCCCGGATCCCATCCGAGACTCCGAACAACATTCGATCTCTTTCTCATCATACCATAACTACTCAAACAACGTCGAATCCTTAAGTGTGTCTCCCTACGGTTCGTGAATTATGCGTACATGATCGAGACACTTCTCCGATCAATAACCAATAGAGGAATCTGGAAATTCATATGGCTCCCACATATTTCTACGATTACTTTGCGATCGAATGAACCACTTACATACGATACCAATTTCCCTTTGTCTCACGATAGTTTACTTATCCGAGGTTATGATCGTCGGTATCTCTGCATACCTAGTTCAACCTCGTTACTGATAAGTACTCTTTTCTCGTTCCCGTGGTATGTGATCCCTTGTGAGCCAGTCACATGCTTGCAAGCTAATTGGATGACATTCCACCGAGAGGGCCCAGAGTATATCTATCCGTCATATGGATGGACAAATCCCACTCTTGATCCATGTGTCTCAACCAATACTTTTCGAACACTCAATGCCACCTTTATAGCCACCCTGTTACGGTGTGGTGTTTGATGTAATCAAAGCATCCTTTCGGTAAAGGTGATATGCATGATCTCATGGTCGAAGGAGTTAGGTTACTATGTATCAGAAAGCTTATAGCAAATGAACTATATTAAATGACTTGATCTTTATGCTACGCTTAACTATAGGAGTATGTCCATCACATCATTCTCCTAATGATATGACCCTGTTGTCAATAACATCTCTATGTTCATGATCAGGAAACCATGATCATATATTAACCAACAAGCTAGTTTAACAAGAGGCTTTACTAGGGACTCTTTTATGTTTACAAATCACACAAGTATTAATGTTTCCTGTTAAAACAATTATAGCATGGTATGTAAACATTTATCATTAGTATGAAGATATGATAATAACCACTTTATTATTGCCTCTTGGGCATATCTCCAACACAATGTACCTGAAACAACATTCAAGTACATCTTGGTCCCCAAAATTATTGGGTCCAAAGTGGTTAGAATAACCACAACACATAGGATACACTCCATAAAAATATGTGCATATTTAGAGATAAAAATTTGAATTTCATGCACATCTTAGCCATTTAAGGATTTGATGGAGTATACCCTATATATTGGATCAAAGAAAGCAAAACATGATATAAGATATACATTTAGTAAACATGCATGCGCGAGACTTTCAAGATCCAACGAAGATATACTTTGGACAAATCACGAAAAATATTCAAGAAGACATACAAGGTGTGACAAAACACATTTGTTGTCCAAACTATATCAAAGAATCAAATCAACACAAGATTTGTTCAACAAAGTTCAACAAATGAACCGAGCAAAAACTATTAAGCATGAAAGATGAAATAAAAACACAAATGCTCAAAGATTTATCTCATTCAAGAAAATAAAATAGAGAATAAAGAATGAGATAAACAACTCCCAAAAGATCAAGGTTTAAACAAATATACCAAACCCTTAACGCTTTTCACAATGGCACAAGGTTCCGAGAATAAAAGGTTTGTCTTCCACTAAAACACATTTGATAATAATCAAAAACATCATCAAAGAGATGTTCAAAATCCAAGGAAGACAATGGGAGCCACACCAAAGTTTTGGAAAGAAAATAAGGCAATAAGAGGTTAACTCCAAAGTGAGATGATCCACAAATGCTACTACACACAAGTATATCAATTGTCGAAGACAATGAGTGTATTGGAATAAATTTCTGGTGGTATATTGCACGGATATTAAAGATAAATCTTCACAATAAAAAGCATAGGATAGAAATAAAAAGATTAAGCACTATGCAAAGATAGAGATTCTTGATAGCTTCAAATAGTCATACAATCATGCAAAGCAATGATTAGAATAACTTGAAGTAAATGGTATCCCAACTAAGATATAGAGATATGTATTTGAGAAAGACCGCACCAAGAATTTCTTAAACAAAGATAAAAAATACGAGCAATAAAAGCTTCTAAGAAAATATGACCTTGTTTGAGCCAACATGCCACCTAGAAACAAGATAATCAACAATATCAACTCTAAGTGGCACTACCTCATATATTCACATTTCCTAGGATTGTGATATGCAAAAGAAGCATATTACTCCCCCATAATGTGATATTCATTTTTCTTAATAAGAGGCAAAATAACCTCAACTAGAGATAATTAATGGACATTTAGAATTTGAATTTCTCATGATTATGATACACCACATAGTGACTAGATAAGCTTGCAATATCAATACTAAGTGGTAGTACTCATGGACACACATTTTAAGGTTTGAGAGATGCTCGAGGCATGTCACTCCCCCAAAATGGGATGTTCCATTAACCACTCGAAAAGAGCTGAATAAGATACCATCAAGATGCATTACAGGCTCAAAATAAAACACACGAGTAAATGATGTGCCAAACACCTAGACATACTTGAATACACAAAATAATCAAGCATGAGGCACACCAAATACAAACACATACTTGGTACAAAACCAAAACATGTAAAGGGGCAAGTAACTTACAATATAAATGAGTTAAGTACAAGTTACCGCGAAGAGGCACATTGGATATAAGATAGGGAAATGATAATCCTTATAACTTGGCTTGATCAAATATAATATATTAATATCCCTTATTTCTTCAAGAGTTAACAAAGTCTCCAATGCCCTCCATAAACACCTATTGATCAAGTTTGAGCTAGTTGGTCGCCAACCAAGTTGGGTCCTAAGAGGTTAGTCACAATAGGCTTGGCAACCCAAATGGTTCTTTTATTGACGCCACTTTGAGTTCCAACAAACTTGGCAAACACATTACCATCCTTATCGTTCCTAAGATAATAATCATCATCAACCATGATAGGGTTAGATAAGGTACCATTTGAACATGAAGAAGCAAAGTGCCCCTTCACACGACATATGTAGCAACAAGTGCTCCCCTTTCTGTTATTCATTGGTTTCTTGGCTTGGGGAGCATTATCTTGATTCTTCTTTGGAAGTGGCCTAACTTCAACTTGGGCTTGACCTTGAACTTGTGGCCGCTTCCCTTGTTTCTTCTCACTCAAGTGATTTTTCTTCAATGGACAAGATCTTACATGATGTCCTCCAACCTTGCACTTGAAGAAAGTAATCTTGGCCAAATTCTTGACTTGGTCTTGGCCCTTCTTCTTGTTTCTCTTTGACTTGTTATTTTTATTGGAGTTGAATCCAAGTACACTTTTATCATTTGAGGATTTTTGCACACTCAAAATATTATCAAGTGTGGATTTCCCTTCATGACTCTTTTCCAAGTCTTTCTTCAAAGAAGTGACTTGGGCCTTGAGCTCTTTGATTTCCTCTACATGGTTAGTAGAAATATAGGTACTAGAGGAAGTAGAATATTCATTGTTAGAGCAGCAAGGCAAAGCAAGTAATCTAACACAAGGTTTATCACCAGTATGACTAGAAGGATCACTAGGACTAACACATGGCAAAATAGCATTTTGAGTAGAAGTTGTGCTAATGTCCAAAAGAGGATCACAAGATGTTACCTTGGTAATACTTGCCTCACGAGCTAACTTTATCCCATCATGGGAGATTAGAAGATCATTGTGAGAGCCCGAGAGATTTTCATGACTTTCTTTCAATTTCCTATACTTCCTAGTTAGCAACTCAAGTTGAGCCCTTAGCTCAACGTTCTCCTTTAGGGGTAGATGCTTTACAATAAGTAGAGTTAGTAGCACAAGCATCATTAATGGAATTTTCCTTTTCAAGCTCATAAGATTCAAGTTTTTGTGTGAGGAGACAATTAGTGTGCTTCTCCTTGGCAAGCTCTTGCTTAAGGAGATTGAATCTCCGACTCCCATAATCAAGTTGGAAATCCAACTCCTCTATGGTTCCCGTTTGTTTAGTTATGGTGTCCATAACGTGTTTGAGACAAGTAACGGCCTTATTATTACCATGAAGAGAGGTACACAAAAAAGTCAACTCAAGCAAGAGAGCACTAGTATCCTCATCAATGTCATCATCACTATCATCATTATCATTGCTATTATGTTTACAAGATATATTGGGATCCAAAGTAGGAGTTACCTTTGATCCTCTTGCCATAAGGCACATGTGAGCACGGGAGGATGAAGATGAGGATATTCTTGAATCTTCATTCATGATCATGTCTTGCTCCATAGAATGTTTTATTTCCTCTACATTGTTAGATAAACAACTAGAGGAAATAGAAGCATTTTGTTCATGGAAACAAGGCAAATCAAGCATATCATCTACACTAGTACTCAAATAATTTCTAGATGATATACAAGGACTAGCAACACAAGGGGATATAACATCATTGTTGCAAGAAGTGCTTAAGTCCAAAATCACTACACCATTATCATTTATAGAACAAGAATCATTGGTGTAAAGAGAAACACTACCATCATCACATATGAGTTTTCCACTCACCATGCCATTACCTTGTGACTTCTCACATGTAAGTGAAGCGGAAAGAATTTAAATATCATTGCGGCCGGAGGTGGAAGTAACTTGGAGCTCTTCATGATGTGAGGGAGAAGAGAGCTCCTTGGAGATACCACTAACCCTATGAGAAATGGACCCACCAAATATTTCTTTAAGCTTGGTCCACATCTCATGAGATGACTTGCGCTTTACAATCGTCAAGAACAAATTAACGGTGGGGGTCAAGGAGAAAATAATCTCATTAGATACTTGAGCTTCGAGATGTAAATTTTTCTCATCCTCTAAAGATAAAGTTTGAGGATCCATAGGAGGAGAAAAACCTACATCTAGAAATCGCTCAATATTTGGACACAAGATCCGAAGATTACAAAGTAAGCAATTTCTCCACATAGAATAATTTGTGCCATCAAAGAAAATTGTGTCATTGTGCACTATACTACTAGCCGACATCTTTACACTCTAGGCGGTAAAGCCTAAACAAGGAGAGACCTTGCTCTGATACCAATTTAAAGGATAGAGATTTCGCCTAGAGGGGGTGAATAGGCAATTTCAAAACTATTACAGTTTTGGCTTGATAGAATGCGGAATTAAACTAACGTTTATTTTACAAGCACAAAACCTAAATACACTAGGCTCAACTAAGTGAACCAACAACAAGTTAAGCTAAGAAAGATAGCACAAGATAAATATACCACAAGTGATAAACAAGATATAAATACTTCAAGCTCGATGGCTATCACAAGGAAAGTAAGCTCGGGTATAGAGATAACCGAGGCACGCGGAGACGAAGATGTATTCCCGTGTTCCCTTACAAGTCAGGTACGTCACGTTGGAGAGGTGTGGGATTCCACAAAGAATTTCCCAACGCCACGAAGGCTCACCTTCTTCTCCGAGTCTATCCCACGAAGGAATAGGCCCTTTCCTTATGGCTAGCTTTTCCTCCACTCCGGAGATGGCAATCTCCACAACCACTTCACAAGCTCCACGAAGGATAAGCCCGGGTATCTTCACAATCTTCCACGAAGAGGACACCGCGGCACCAACCGCTAAGCCAACTAGGAGGTCACCCTCCAAGAGTAACAAGCTCACGGTCTCTCACTCGAACAAATCGTAATGGAGAGATCAACACTTATGCAAGAATGCAAAGCAATAACACCAAGGGTGCTCAAATCCTTCACTCTCAAATCCCACCAAAGCAATAAGTGCTAGGGAGGAATTAGAGAGTAAGAACAATGGTGGAAGTCAACAAATGACTCCAAGATCTAGATCCAATGGGTTCCCCTCACTTATAGGAGGAATTGGTTGGTGGGGATTGTAGATCTAGATCTCCTCTTCCAAAGCACTCAAAAATATCCAAGAATCATAAAAGGGAAGGGGAAGGAAGCAAGCTCAAGAGGTTCAACAATGGAGGTCAATTTAGTGATCAAGAACACTATTAAATGTTGGGGGAAGAACCCCATTTTATAGTGGAAAGAAAATATGGCCGTTAGGAGAAATCTGTGTGAACTCGGTTGAAAGTTCGGTTGGACTGGCTCCAGAACCGGATGGTCCGGTTCCTGGACCGTAAAACCGAACTTAAAGCCGGAATTAGGGTTAGTACACAGTCTCGGATAGACTCGGTATAGAAAAACCGAAAACCCGGTTTAAGATCCGGTTTTCCGGTCCTGGCACCGGACCACCCGGTCTGGGAGCCGGTTGAACCGAATCCACAACCGTGATGAGACAGGCTTCATGAAAAATGCAATAACTTTTGCATCCGGACTCCGATTTCGATGATCTTGGGCTTGTTTTGACGAGGACAACAAGCTATACAAGATTGTGCGGAGAAACATCATAGCCCAACAAAGGATGATAGAACCAAATGAAGAAAGGTAAGAAGCCTCCCTAAATAAGAACCGATAAAACCTTCAAACTCAAAAACGCCATAGAAGATGCATACCAATTACGTTTTAGATGAACTTGGGATTGTTGAAGAGCTATAAACAAGATCAAGAACCTCACATGGAGAAACACCAAGAAGCAACAAAATAGGAAGATGCAAAGTATGCAAAGGATTGAGCTCCCTATGACAATGTGATCAAGTTACACAACCGAAAGCCCCTCTTGACAGTGCGGCTATCTATCCTATAACCCGGTCTCACAACAACCACCTTGAGACCGGTAAAAGGAAAACCTAGCAAGGCCATACCTTTGCCTTGTGCATACCGCTTGATCTTGATGACAACACTTCAAGCTCCAGCCAAGCCGTAATGCAACACTTGATCATTGTTGAAAGAGCATTTGCTATTCCTAGTGATTTTGGTGTTTAATAACAACACACATATCGGACTAATGTGTTGCTAAGTGTGTCGCAGGTACATTAAGAAGGTTTGCAAACATTCAGAAACTATCTGCCTGGCGCGGTACCAAAGAGCGGTAGTACCTCTTTTTGCTACCGGACCAGACAGAAGCAAATGACTAACTGTCAAAAAGTCTCTGCCGTGCCAGGTACTAAAAAGCGGTAGTACCGCATTTTAGTACCTAAGCGAAGCTTGCTTTTCAGCTTGTCAAATGCTTCGCTCATTACTAAAATGCGTCTGCTTTCGTGATGAGGCTTTTGAACATTGCAAAAGGCCATCATGCCGGTAGCAAAATGCGGTAGTACCGCATTTTACTACCTGGCGTGACAGAGAGTTTTTGCACGTTGCAAAAAGGTTCTGTCTGCGCCGGTAGCGAAATGCGGTGGTACCGCGTTTTGCTACCTAGCGTGACCGAGAGTTTTTCGTATGGATTTGTGTTGTTCTCTATGGGTCCGGTAGTACCGGTTGGCTCAAGCGGTACTACCGCTACCCGGTAGCAACATCTAGTACCGCTGGGGACAGGACTTGTTGATGTTTGAAAAAGGGTTATCCGGTACCAGGTCCGGTAGTACCAGAATTCTCCGGTAGTACCGCTTCAACTTCCGGTACTACCGCTGCAGTAAATGCACCAACGGTCAGATTTTGTGGAGGGGTATAAATACCCCTCCACCTACCTTGGGACAAGGTGCTCAGCTCATTAAAGTCATTTCCCACCATTGGAGTCCATTGGAGCCACTCAAATTCTCAAGATCTCATCATCCAACCACCCAAAGTCCTTGATCTTTGGGGAATCGAAGGAGGAGGGCCCGATCTACTACTTCACCAAAAGAGATCTTCATTTCCCCCTCATTTCATTGAGGGCCCCTTTGCTCTAGTGTTTTGTTGGAAACCCTAGCTTTTGTTTTTGTTCTTACAAGCTTGTCTTTGATTGCTTTGACAGCTTGCTTGTATTTGGGAGCCTCCGATTAAGTTGTGGATGTGTGCCCCAAACTTGTAAGGTCTTGGCTTCCACCTTGAAGGTTGCCGATATAGTGGAAGGTGAATCGATCCGTTGGGGTGAGATTCATCGGAGAACAAGGAGGCCTCTCGTGGCGTTGGTGGTTTGAAACCACCCCTCTCCAAACGTACGCTTCCCTCAAAAGGAAGGAACTACGGGAAACAAATCATTGTGTCTCCGCGTCCACTTTTCGGTTACCTCTATCCTTTACCGCACCTTACTTACTTGTTACTACTTTGTGTTGTGGTAGCTCTTGCTTTTGTCATATAGGTAAATTCACCATAGTTGCATTATCTAGAGAATTTACCTTATTGTCAAACCTTAATTTGAAAAAGAAGAAAATTTGAAGTAGCACCTATTCACCCCCCTCTAGGTGCCCATACGATCCTTTCAATTGGTATCAGAGCCTCGGCTCTTTATTCGGGCTTTACCGCCTAAGAGAATATGGGTATCCAAGAAGGGGATGGTGGTAGTGAGTCAACTCCGGTGACCATGGAAGATCTCAGAAACTTGGAAACAAGATTGAGATCTTCCTTGGTCAACGAAGTCAAGAAGATGCTTGAGCAACTTCTTAAAGACAAAGATGGCTCATCACCCCCATCCCCTCAAGAGGAACTACCACCCGCACCTAAAGGGAATACTCCGGTATCCCCCGAAGGTATGGTGGTAGGGGATAAACTAGACAATGCTAATTCCTCCACACGACCTGATGGGGGGAAGGGCGAGCACCATGATTCTTGGTACTCTCCCGATCCTCCCATCCCTCACCCTCATGTGTACAATAGAGGTGACCCACCTAAGCTTGAAGAGTCTGCTACTTTTGCTCAATGGCAATCACTAATGAGAACTCATATGCGCAGCTCTTGCATTGAACTATGGAACATCATCGAGCATGGACTCTTTATTGGGGATCCAAACAACTTGAAAAGAACAGAGGTTGTCAATAGTCAACTTAATGCCACTGCTTTTCATATGATTCAACAAGGATTGGGAACAAAGGATTATCCACACATTGAGCACTTTAGCATTGCCAAGGAAGCTTGGGATGCTCTCCGTGTTGTTTGTTGGAAATGAGAGTATGAGGAGGAACAGATATGATGCTCTAAGCAATGAAGCCGAAGGTTTCTACATGAAAGAAGGTGAAGATCACGAAGACATGTATCGAAGGCTCAAGACCACCGCCACCGCTTTTAGAAATGTGGGTGCCTCACATGTGGATGATGCATGGATAAAAAGGAAATATGTGAGTGCACTCATGCCTTTTGAGCCCACCGACTTGAAGATCTTACAAGGAAGACACAACTACCATCTCATGACCTCAAACAAAGTTATGCAAGAGATGGCCGCTTTCAAGGTCGCCGCCAAGAACGCCAAAGATGCCCGTGCTCGTGCCCTCGGTATGAGCAATGTGGTCAATGTTGCTTTAAAGGCCAAAGTTGTGAACTTTGAAGATGAAGATGATAGTGATGAAGGCCTCTCCTTGGACCATCCCGATGATGTCAAGATTTCTCATAGTCAATGTATGGCTTTCTATGCAAAGAACTTTTGGAAGAATCCCGCCAAGGCCAAGATGGAAATGCAACGAAGAAGCAATCCAAATGGGAAAAGAGAGAATGCCACTAGGTTGAGAACTTGCTTCAATTGTGGTGACCGCTACCACTTTGTGGCAAGCTGCCCCTATGAGAAGTGTAACATCCCAAAAATCATGGTTTCAAAACTCATTTCAATCATATATGCATCTCATTCATTCATTTAGGGTTTATCAAAAATCACTTAGAAGCAGAAGTTGAGTCTATGATCTCATATGGGCATTTGATTCCAAGATGACCATCACACTTTGAAATTTGGAAGCTTAAGTACTTGTTTAATTGACTCCATTGTTGGAATGATTGTGTTAAACTCTACCATGATTCAAAACTTAGAAGTGATTCAAAACCCTAAATTCAAATAATTGCAACTATAGCAAAATCTCATTCCTTATGAAAACCAAGCATGACCAAACCCGACAAAGTAACCACTTGGTTAAATAACTGCATTTGAAACCACAGAACCCTACAAGGATCCCCAAATTTGTTTGAATTCAAAAAGGATTTGAAAACATATCAAAAATCAATTCAGAAAATAGAAAACAGAAAAAGAAAAGGGCAAAGAAATGGAAAAGGCCAAGCGGCAGAATCGCCCAAAGAACTAATCCAGCCAAGCCCACAGGGACTTCTTTTCTCTTCTCACGCATAAGCACTACCTTGTTGACCGACCGGACCCCACGAAAACTGCGCATATCACTGACAAGCGGGCCAACCCCACGACAGCGTCGTCTCCACCCACACGACCCATTCATTCCCCAAATCAAGCGGGCGTTTCTGGTCTTGATTCGCGGCATCAATTCGAGTTATTGGCTCAGTGATTCTCGCTCGCGAGCAAGCTATAAGAAACCCCTCTGTCCCCTCTCTCTTTTCCCCAAAACCCCGAGCACTGAACGCCCCCAGGCTGCGCGCATTGCTCTCTGCAACCCCGCCGTCTCCGACGACTGCGCCGGCAAATTCCGGTGAGTCTCGAGCTCCCCTCCGTCTCTCTTTCACACTATCTTGTTCAGTGAACTCATACGCATCTTCTGACACTCGCCGTTTACTTCGCATGATCCCTAGCCTTGCAGCGCCAACAATGGCCGTCTCCTGCAAGAACTCCGGACCCCTTCGTAAGTAACCACCGCCTTGATCTCTCGATCGCCCTGAATCCACCTCGTTTTGCATCGATAGTACCCTGTTTTGACTTAGGGCGACGAGGAACCTCGCCAACGCCGACAATCGATCGTGGCAGACGTTCGCGAACTCCGGCGAAATCTCCGACGAACCCATACGCCCTTCCCAAGCCATTGCCACCTTGAGCATCGGACTTCTGCGGTTCGTAAGCACCTCCTTCCTTCTCCGGTAACGCCAGGCGCCCATCGACCGACGCCGCTTTGTCACCGGCCGCGCTTCGTTTAGGTTAGATGAATCTTAGCCATTAGATCTGGATCTCTGGCGAGAAACACTCCACTTATCGAAGAGGTATGGACAGATCTGAGCAGCAACGTTATTTGAATCCAACGGCTCGAAAGGCGATCCGGTGCGACCGATGCGCCCGAGAAACGCCGACGTGGGTGAATTTAGATTAAAGCAATTTAAAACCGAATTTGATTCAAACTTCAAATGCTTATAACTTTCAAACGACACGTTGGATTTTTGCAAACTTTATATCGTTGAGTTCAAGAAGACAAGGCCTATCAGAATATACCTTTTGATTAGCATATAGTAACAGTTAAAAATGATTTTTATTGTGAAACATGTTTAGGGCTATTTTAGATATAGTTTTATTCTTGTAGTTATTTTTGTGCCAAATAAATTAAGTTGGCAATTTTGAGCCTTGTTAAGTTTCTGTGCTCATGAACATACTTGGTATAATTTTCAAAAATCACCATTTAGTAAATTCTTGCATGCATGCATTCATATTATTTTTGATTGTATTTATATTGTGTGTAATTGTGTGCTATTGTCTCTTGTGTAGATTTTGATAGTGATTGTGATTGTGAGGAGTGCTACTCTTCCCACTACCAAGGCAAGTGATATTATCATGAATTTCCTATCCTAAGTTTTATACTTGCATTAGATATTTTGCTAAAGTAAATGCATGATATTTTGCTTGGTGCCAAGATGGGAAATCCTAAGTAGAGTGAAGTAGTAGAATTGCTAGGGAAATTTCCCTAAGTTAAGATACCATACTTTGCTTAGCCTAGCTTATAGTAAACTAGGGTGGTGAACATCTATATGGTTTATGATAAAAATATTCTAAGTCAAGAGACTTATATTTTCTTAATAAAACAACTAAGTCAAATAAATCTCCTGGGTGGAATGGATTGATTGGGTTATGTTGAGTGGTTACACAAGGCCATGGACTTGGGTTGTGTATCTCACTTGTGGAATGCCACCAGGCACAAAGGGATTTGGAGGCCAAATGTTGAGAAAGCTAACAAGGCAACCACTTGGCAATATGGGCTCTGCCATGATCATATAGGTTGCGAACTTAGTCAATTTGGACAGAGGGTGGTAGTTGGGTTGATAGGTTGGAGCGTCCATTTTGACTAAGGAAAAGCTTCGAAAGGTCCTGTCTTGGGAAACCAAGTCTGGTGGGAAAGTGCACAACCTCTGCAGATGGAAAACCTAAGTACTTAGCCTTGTCCAAGGAAATGGACACTGAGCATCAAGACATGGAAGCCACAAGAATCTCATCACTCCAACTTCTAAATTAAAACTTGTGGGTGAACAAGGGTGAAGGACCTCAATATCTATTGATGGTTTCCTTGGGAATGTTTTGACAAAGAAAACTTAGCAATTTCAACTAATAAGTAAAACTTAATTTTGAGCAAAGCAAGCCAAGCTACACTAGCCAAATGCATATAGAACTATAGACCACTTAAAATATATATTAAGGTATCACTTGCCAATACTATTCCAAAGTATTGACCCTCCGTGCTGTAACTTATGATGTTGTGGTTATTCCGATGATGATGAGTAGGAGTCATGAGTCTACACTCAACATGATTGCACGTGGCACATGAAGATGAAGACTTGTGTTTATTACTTATTCCTAAAAACTCTTGTATTAGGCCTATGGCCTGAGTTGTAAAAAGACTATGTTTATCTCGGAATGAATGTAATAAGCGACGACCTTTGTATCTGTACTTATCTTAAACTGTGGATGCTAGTATTGATCCGTGGGACTAGCATTGCAATCACAGGATCCTATCCTTTATAAAGGAGGGTTTAACAGATGGTATCGAGCACGTGTTGCCTGAGGATTATGACCCTAGGATTGGAAAAACCACTAAGGAAAAAGTTTTTCAACTACTTCTACACTTGTCTATTCTTCTCGTAAAACTTTTCTAATCTCTTTCAACTTCCTTTGTAGATGAACTCCATCAACGTTTGTGAAGAAAGGACCACTCATGACCATGACCTTGGAATGTGAACTGAGTTTCCCAATATTCTCAAGGACCTCATGGAAGCTATGGATGCACATGGTGAAGCTGTGTACAAGGGCTTTCCAGTGATGGGATGAAGGAGTGGAGTATTGGTGGGTGCAACTACACTTGTACAAAAACAGGGAGACAACCACAAAGAAAGAGGATTCTGCATGTACACCAACACTACCATGCACACCACATTCTTTGAGTCAGCCAGGGATGCAGCTTGGAGGACTATCAAGGAACTAAGTGCTAGAGTCAAGTGCAGAATGCTCAACCTCCAAAAGGACTTAGAGAAAGAGAAAGAACTTACTCAAGAATTGGAAGACAACAACCAAGAAATAAGGGAAGATGTATTAGACTTAGTGATAGAGTCAAGGGAACAAGATTGGTGGATTGCCTCTAGGAACATAGTGTTCAATAATAGGTCCCGTGAGATTGGACTGTAATGACATTTCGTTAGTTGGACCACCACTTATCACCTTATTTTCAAAAGATATTTAAATAAGTATGGACCTTGAATGATGTAATGAATTCATGTATGCATGGCTTGTGTGACAATTAAGTTTCATGGATATGTATGAATGTTGTCATGGTTTATCTTGAATTGCTTGGTTCTAACTTTTAATCTTATAAATAGATGCTGTTGCCATCAAGACCCGTTGAGGAGTTTCGAGTTACTCGTTTTGGTCCCCGTGTCGTTGAGCTTACCACTCTTGACCTCCCTCTTCCCACCATTACGGTGTACCCACTCACCAAGTTCGAGAGGAAGGACCTCTGGGGCTTCAAGGTGACCCAGCCAGACGCCTTGGTGAGCCCTCTGAGAGGCCATCGTCTTCAAGTTGATGCACGATGGCGAGAGAGGCATGGAGGTAGTCATGCAGACTGATAGGACGATCGTTAGGCCGTCCTCCGACAGTTAGGGGTACTCACTTTCACGTCTTGATAGACGTGATGATGACGGAGAGTCCATCGACTTTGAGGACGACTCGAGGAGCCATGAGCCGATACGTCTTTATCTTCAGGACTTGGAGACTCTTCTCGAACCGTAGATACAGACGGATGACGTCATGCTTGGTAATGACGAAGCTTGTGCAGCTTCGCGAGAAGGACAAGCTTTTTGCGCAGCAGGATGAGATGATCAAGGAGATGGAGACAAAATTTGAGACCCAGGACCGCAGATTCAAGAGTCAAGAGAAACGCGTCCAGGATAGGAACAAGAGAATCCGGGACATGACAGAGGAGCTGAAGTCTAAGGACTTCGAGCTTGAGCAGCAGCAGATGGTTATTGAGAGGCTTCGCTCCCAGAAGAGGGCTCTCAAGGCCAAGGTCGATTCCTTGACTACTACAATTGAGGAGAACAAGACCGCGATGGAGAACGCAGGTCTTACTTTCGTTGAGGAGGAGATCGACGTTGATGAGTAGACTTGACTACTCGTTTACTTTTTATATTCATACTTGCTATTGTGGACTTATTATTGGACCATCCGACATGTGGATGGCTTGCCACTTGTGTGTGTACCTCATGAGCTGGTTATGTGTTCGTTGAACTTCTTTTTCTTATGTTGCTTGTTATGTGTTTGCTTATGTGTATTGTGCATGAACATCTATGGGTATCTCATTCTTATCTATTTGAACAAACCACAGATGCCTCCCCGTCGCGCAAACCCCAACCCCAACAACATCACCCCGGAAATGCAACAAATGATGAATGCGCAAACGCAGCTTATGCAAATGATGACAACGTTCATCCAAAACCAGAATAATAATAACAACAACAACAACAACAACAACAATGACCCCAACAACAACAACAACAACAACAACAACAACAACAACAACAACCCTCCGGGTTTTGATATGCTCACCAGATTTCTGCGTCTGAGGCCAGCAAAGTTTTCGGGAACAACTGATCCCATGGCAGCCAATGACTGGCTGCGTTCTGTGAACAAAGACTTGGTGATGATGGGCTGCGATGCTGAAAAAGTCAGATTCGCAGCACATCTGTTGGAAGGACCAGCCGCCACATGGTGGGATAACTTCCAAATCACCACTCCCATTGATGAAGTGACATGGGACATATTTGAGGATGGGTTTCGCACCGCTCATATCTCGTCAGGAATAATGAGTCTGAAAAAGAAGGAGTTTCACAACTTGAAGCAGCGCCATCGCAGTGGCGTAATATGTAGAAGAATTCAACAATCAAGCGCTATGCACCGGATGAGGTTGATACTGATGCCAAGAGAAAGGAAAAATTCTTGGAAGGCTTGAATGATGAGTTGAACCTACAGTTATCAGTGGCATATGTTCCAACTTATCAGTCTTTGTGTGACAAGGCTGCTATTTTGGAGAGTAAAAGGAAACAAGTCGAGAGTAGGAAGAGGAAACACTCCGACAAACACAGCTCGGGATCGTCACACAAACGGTCCCATTATGATGACAGTGGCAGCTCCGAATCCCATAAACATGGGAAGTTCAACAAGCACCACAACCACAACCGTCATGACAAACATCGTGGTCATGACAATGATAAGTACAAGAACCACAAGGGTGGACATAAGAGCCACCACAGTGGAAATGGTAGTGGAGGTGGAGGTCAATATGTCAAAAAGGACCTCAGTCAGGTTGAGTGCTACAAGTGCAAGAAGCTGGGGCATTATGCTAATGTGTGCCCTGAAAAGAAAGTTGAAGGACCTAACAAGCCAAATCCATTTCAGAAAGGACAGGTTAACCACATCAATGTGGAGGAGGTCTATGAGGAGCCTGATGCCGTTGCTGGTAAGTTCAGACTCAATTCAATTTCAGCGTTTGTACTCTTTGATACTGGTGCATCTCATTCATTCATATCAAAGGCATTTGTGGATAGAAATGGGTTTGCATCAGAAAACATTGGGTGTCCAATAAAGGTTAGTTCTCCAGGGGGAGACATGGTAGCAAGCCTTGGATGCCGAGATCTTATCATAGAGTTTGGTAAACATAAGTTCCCAGTAAGTCTGATAATCCTAGATTCCCAAGGATTGGATGTAATATTGGGAATGGATTGGATGGCTAGGTATGAGGGAGTATTAGATTGTGCCAATCGTGAGCTTACACTCACAACCCCCGAAGGAAAAAGAATAAAGTTTAAGTCAAATTTTGAATTTAAAGGAAGTAAGCTAAATTCTCTTAAGGGGGTTAGCATGGAAAGTGTACCAATTGTGTGTGAATATCCGGATGTGTTTCCGGAAGAATTGCCTGGAATGCCACCGGATAGAGATGTGGAGTTTCTGATAGATTTGGTGCCAGGATCAGGACCAATAGCTAAGAGACCGTACAAAATGTCAGTTGATGAATTAAAGGAGCTCAAGAAACAACTAGGGGAACAGTTACAGAAAGGGTTTATTCAACCAAGTTCTTCATCTTGGGAGCCCAGTTTTGTTCGAGAGAAGAAAGATAGAACCCAAAGATTGTGTATTGACTACCGTTCTCTCAACGAGGTTACAATCAAGAACAAGTATCCTTTGCCAAGAATCAATGACTTATTTGATCAGCTAGAAGGAGCATGTGTATTCTCAAGATTGATCTTGGTCAAGTTATTTTCAACTCAAGATACGAGCAAGACATACCAAAAACAGCATTCACCACAAGGTATGGATTGTATGAGTATCTTGTGATGCCTTTTGGATTAACCAACGCTCGCATACTTCATGAATATGATGAACAAGGTGTTCATGGAGTTCCTTGACAAGTTCGTTGTCGTTTTCATCGATGACATCTTAGTCTACTCCAAGAGCAAGGAAGAGCATGAAAGACACTTACGCTTGATACTTGAGAAACGAGGGAACATAAACTATATGCCAAATTCAGCAAGTGTGAGTTTTGGTTAGAAGGTTGGTTTTCTTGGTCATGTGATGACAAAAGATGGTGTGGCATTGATCCGCTAAGGTTTCAATTTGTGATTGGGAATCACCTAAAATGTGAAAGAAGTTCGTAGTTTCGGCTTAGCAGGTTACTACTGAAGGTTCATTGAGAATTTCTCAAAAGTTGCTAAGCCTATGATGTAATTACTAAAGAAAGACAAGAAGTTTGCTTGGTGCCAAGGTTGCGAAGTCGGTTTCAAGAATTGAAGAAGAGACTTGTAACACCAGTTCTATGTCTACAGATTTGGAAAAGGATTTCCAAGTGTATTGTGATGCTTCTCATCAAGGCTTAGGAGCCGTGCTTATGCAAGATGGTAGAGTCGTAGCTTATGCTTCGAGACAACTCAAAACTCATGAAGTAACATACCCTACTCATGATTTGAGTTAGCCTCATCGTCCATGCACTCAAAACATGGAGACATTACCTTTTGGGAAAGCGTTGTGAGGTGTTCACCGATCATAAGAGTTTGAAATATATTTTCACCCAAAAGGAAATCAACATGAGACAAAGGAGATGGTTAGAACTTATCAAGGATTACGACTTGAGTTTGCAATACCATCCTGGTAAAGCAAATGTAGTAGCGGATGCTCTAAGTCGTAAGACATTTGTAAATGGCCTTACAAAAGGAGAAATGCCAGATGATTTGTGTAAGCAATTCAAAGAACTCAGATTGGAGATTGTACCAGAAGGACATCTCATGTCCTTAGATGTTCAACCCACTCTATTGGACAAGATCCGGGAAGTCCAGAAGACGGATGAGGAAATTGAAAAGATTAAGGTAAACATTGGTCTAGGAAAGGCTAAAAGTTTTCATGTTGACGAACAAGGTACCTTATGGCACGGGAAACGTATATGTGTTCCACAAGACTCGGAATTGCAGGCGATCTTACAGAAGGACACAACTCTCCGTACTCTATTCACCCGGAAATACCAAGATGTACATGGACATGAAGGAGAGGTTTTGGTGGAACAATCTCAAAAGGACATCGGAACATATCGCTTTGTGTGATGTGTGTAGCGAGTCAAGCGAGCACCGAAACCAGCAGTTTGCTTCAACCATTGCCTATTTACGAATGGAAGTGGGAAAATATTGGTATGGATTTCATTACCGGATTACCAAGGACTAGATCGGGATACGATTCCATATGGGTAGTAGTGGATCGTCTAACCAAAGTGGCTCATTTTATACCCGTGAAGACAACTTATACAAGTGCTAAGTTAGCAAAAATTTACATGAGTAGGATTGTATGCCTTCACGGTGTGCCAAAGAGTATTGTGTCAGATAGGGGAACCCAGTTCACATCTCACTTTTGGAGACAACTTCATGAATCCTTAGGAACGAGATTGGAGTTTAGTACTGCTTTTCATCCTCAAACGGATGGACAAACGGAAAGAACCAACCAAATTCTTGAAGACATGTTGAGAGCTTGTGCTCTAGACTATGGAGCAAGTTGGGATGAAAGTTTGCCTTACGCGGAGTTCTCTTACAATAACAGCCATCAATCAAGTATTGGAATGGCACCGTTTGAGTTACTCTACGGAAGAAAGTGTACCACCCCATTGTTATGGAATGGTGTGGGAGAAAGAAGTTTATTTGGACCAGATCTTATCAAGGACGCCGAAGAAAAAGTTAAATTGGTTAAGGACAGGTTGAAGATAGCACAATCCCGACAGAAAAGCTACGCGGATTCTAAGCGTAGAGAAGTCACCTACGAAGTGGGGGATAGAGCCTATCTCAGGGTATCACCACTCCGTGGAGTGAAAAGATTTGGAGTCAAAGGAAAGTTGGCACCAAGATACGTCGGGCCATTCAAGATTCTAAGTCGTAAAGGAGAAGTTGCATATGAAGTGGAATTACCAGAATCTCTATCAGCAGTCCATAACGTATTTCATGTGAGTCAGCTTAAAAGTGTCACCCGAAATGGAAGAGTCTTCTTTAAAGGATACCATACCTTTGGAGGAAGTTCAGCTAGAAAGTGATCTCACTTATGAGGAAAAGCTGTCAAAATTCTAGAGACAATGAGAAGAGTCACCAGGACCAAGACTATCAAATTTTGTAAAGTGCAATGGAACCATCACTCTGAAGAGGAAGCAACATGGGAAAGAGAAGATGATCTTCGAAAGGACCACCCTCACCTATTTGCTAGCCAAACCGAATCTCGAGGGCGAGATTCATCTTAAGGGGGTTAGATTTGTAACATCCCAAAAATCATGGTTTCAAAACTCATTTCAATCATATATGCATCTCATTCATTCATTTAGGGTTTATCAAAAATCACTTAGAAGCAGAAGTTGAGTCTATGATCTCATATGGGCATTTGATTCCAAGATGACCATCACACTTTGAAATTTGGAAGCTTAAGTACTTGTTTAATTGACTCCATTGTTGGAATGATTGTGTTAAACTCTACCATGATTCAAAACTTAGAAGTGATTCAAAACCCTAAATTCAAATAATTGCAACTATAGCAAAAATCTCTGTTCCTTATGAAAACCAAGCATGACCAAACCCTACAAAGTAACCACTTGGTTAAATAACTGCATTTGAAACCACAGAACCTACAAGGATCCCCAAATTTGTTTGAATTCAAAAGGATTTGAAAACATATCAAAATCAATTCAGAAAATAAAAGCAGAAAAAAGGGCAAAGAAATGGAAAAGGCCAAGCGGCAGAATCTGACAACTAATCCAGCCAGCAAGCCCACCCGGACTTCTTTTCTCTTCTCACGCAAGCACACGCTGAACCCGGCCACGGACCCCACCGAAAACCTGCATATCATCGACAAGCGGGCCAACCCCCACGACGTCGTCTCCACCCACGACCCATTCATTCCCCAAATCAAGCGGGCGTTTGGTCTTGATTCGCGGCATCAATTCGAGTTATTGGCTCGGTGATTCTCGCTCGAGCAAGCTATAAGAAACCCTCTGTCCCTCTCTCTTTTCCCCAAAACCCGAAACCTTTGAGCAGCTTTTGCGCACTCTCTGCAACCCCCGACGATCAAGGCTGCAAATTCGGTGAGTCTCGAGCTCCCCTCCGTCTCTCTTTCACACTATCTTGTTCAGTGAACTCATACGCATCTTCTGACACTCGCCGTTTACTTTCGCATGATCCCTAGCCTTGGCAACGTCAACAACTGGCCGCCACCGTCTCCTGCAAGAACTCCGGCGACCCCCCTTCGTAAGTAACCACCGCCCCTTGATCTCTGACTGATACGCCCTGAATCCACCTCGTTTTGCGCATCTGATAGTACCCCTGTTTTGACTTAGGGCGACGAGGAACCTCGCCAACGTCGACAACTGACCGTGGCAGATGCGTTCGCGAACTCCGTGAAATCTCCGACGAACCCATACGCCCCTTCCCAAGCCATTGCCACCTTGAGCATCAGCAGCCTTCTGCGGTTCTGGTAAGCACCTCCTTCCTTCTCCGGGCGACCCAGCCGGCGCACATCGACCGCCGCCTTGTCACCGCCGGTAGCCTTCGTTTTAGGTTAGATGAATCTTAGCCATTAGATCTGGATCCTACGCGTAGAAACACTCCACTTATCGAAGAGGTATGGACAGATCTGAGCCGCGCAACGTTATTTGAATCCAACGGCTCAGAAAGGCGATCCGGTGCGAACCGCATGCGCAAAGAGAAAGCTTGACGCGTGGCAGGAATTTAGATTAAAACAGAATTTAAAACCAGAATTTGATTCAAACTTCAAATGCTTATAACTTTCAAACGACACGTTGGATTTTTGCAAACTTTATATCGTTGAGTTCAGTAAGACAAGGCCTATCAGAATATACCTTTTGATTAGCATATAGTAACAGTTAAAAATGATTTTTATTGTGAAACATGTTTAGGGCTATTTTAGATATAGTTTTATTCTTGTAGTTATTTTTTGGGCCAAATAAATATAGTTGGCAATTTTGAGCCTTGTTAAGTTTCTGTGCTCATGAACATACTTGGTATAATTTTCAAAAATCACCATTTAGTAAATTCTTGCATGCATGCATTCATATTATTTTTGATTGTATTTATATTGTGTGTAATTGTGTGCTATTGTCTCTTGTGTAGATTTTGATAGTGATTGTGATTGTGAGGAGTGCTACTCTTCCCACTACCAAGGCAAGTGATATTATCATGAATTTCCTATCCTAAGTTTTATACTTGCATTAGATATTTTGCTAAAGTAAATGCATGATATTTTGCTTGGTGCCAAGATGGGAAATCCTAAGTAGAGTGAAGTAGTAGAATTGCTAGGGAAATTTCCCTAAGTTAAGATACCATACTTTGCTTAGCCTAGCTTATAGTAAACTAGGGTGGTGAACATCTATATGGTTTATGATAAAAATATTCTAAGTCAAGAGACTTATATTTTCTTAATAAAACAACTAAGTCAAATAAATCTCACGGTGGAATGGATTGATTGGGTTATGTTGAGTGGTTACACAAGGCCATGGACTTGGGTTGTGTATCTCACTTGTGGAATGCCACCCAGCACAAAGGGATTTGGAGGCCAAATGTTGAGAAAGCTAACATGCAACCACTTGGCAATATGGGCTCGCCATGATCATATAGGTTGCGAACTTAGTCAATTTGGACAGAGGGTGGTAGTTGGGTTGATAGGTTGGAGCGTCCATTTTGACTAAGGAAAAGCTTACGAAAGGTCCTGTCTTGGGAAACCAAGTCTGGTGGGAAAGTGCACAACCTCTGCAGATGGAAAACCTAAGTACTTAGCCTTGTCCAAGGAAATGGACACTCGAGCATCAAGACATGGAAGCCACAAGAATCTCATCACTCCAACTTCTAAATTAAAAACTTGTGGGTGAACAAGGGTGAAGGACCTCAATATCTATTGATGGTTTCCTTGGGAATGTTTTGACAAAGAAAACTTAGCAATTTCAACTAATAAGTAAAACTTAATTTTGAGCAAAGCAAGCCAAGCTACACTAGCCAAATGCATATAGAACTATAGACCACTTAAAATATATATTAAGGTATCACTTGCCAATACTATTCCAAAGTATTGACCCTCGTGGTCTGTAACTTATGATGTTGCAGGTTATTCCGATGATGATGAGTAGGAGTCATGAGTCTACACTCAACATGATTGCCTGTGGCACATGAAGATGAAGACTTGTGTTTATTACTTATTCCTAAAAACTCTTGTATTAGGCCTATGGCCCTGAGTTGTAAAAGACTATGTTTATCTCTGGAATGAATGTAATAAACGACCTTTGTATCTGTGTACTTCATCTTAAACTGTGGATGCTAGTATTGATCCAGGGACTAGCATTGCAATCACAGGGATCCTATCCTTTATAAAGGAGGGGTTTAACAAGAAGAGAGAAGATAATGGTGGGAAGCTTGTGTTGAAGAAGACTCTCAAGGCACCCTACAAGAAACCTTTCATCAAAAAGAACCCCATCAACAAGAAATCGGGAGAAATTGTCTTGATCACTCATGAAGAATACTCCTCCGATAATGACGATGATGAAGATGAGGAAGAAGAAGAAACCTCACATGGTATGGCTGCTCTAGCCACCACCTCTACTCCAACACTCTCACTCTTCGACTCTCCAAATGAGAACTCTTCCTCCAAGGACGTCACTTGCCTTATGGCAAGAGGAACGGAGGTATCCTCATCATCCCACTCTACTCAATTAGATAATGATGATGAAATGTCTCTTGATGTTAAAAAGGAATTAATTGCCTTTGATGAGTTCATGACTAACCTAGAAGGTGATGCTAAACTACATTTTGGGAACATCTTAGATCAACTCTCCCACACTCAAGAGCTTCTAGATGTTAGATGTAAACTTGGGCATGAACATATGATTGAACTAGAGGCTTTAAGCAATGCTCTAGAAGAAGAACAAGAGACTAGGTTGTCCCTTGAGTCAAAACTTGAAGGGCTTGATGAGGCCAATGACATCATTGTTAACAAACTCATTAAAGAGCGTGATCATGCTATTGCTAAATACAAAAGAGCTAAAAAGGACAAGGTTGAGTTTGGTGTGGTTCATGAAAAACTTGCCAAGGACTTTAGCTTGCTTAACAAGGCCCACAAAGCCTTGGAGAGTGAACTCTTGTCTCTCACAAAGTCCCATGAAACGCTTCAAACTCAATTGGCCAATATTCTTTCACCTAGTAACTTCATTCCATCGAGTAGCACGACTATCCTTGAAGAGAATGCTAGGTTGAAGGGGGAGCTTGCAAAGACCACATTTCCACAAGGTAACAAGTCTATTGATGATATTTTGAGCAAGCAAAGGCGTAGTGGTGATAAAGGGGGCATTGGTTTTGTCTCCAAAACAAAGAAGAAGAACAACAAGAAGAAGAAGTACAAGCCCGCACAAGAGACCAACAAGACCATTGTGGGAAGTAAGACCACAATTGGCAAAACTATGTCTCATGACGATTTTATGGAAGTGCTAACCCTCACTATGTTCTAATGCGTGATTACTATGGTGATGTGTATGCACAATATGTTGGTCCGTATGATGGTTATATTGCTTGGTCTATTTGGGTTCCCAAGACCCTTGTTGCTAACAAAAGAGGACCCATTGAAAAATGGGTACCTAAAAACTAGCTTGATCTTTTGTAGACCTATGCTTCCGGAGGTTCAAAATGGGTGCTTGATAGTGGTTGCACTTGTCATATGACCGGAAGCTCGTCTATTGTCAAGGACTTGGTGTCAAATGAAGATCAAATCACCGTCACATATGCCGACAAGTCAAAATCTACGGTAATGGGTTTCGGCAAGGTAGTGGTGGCTCACGACATTACACTCGTGAACGTCATGCTTGTTGAAACCCTTGTTTACAATTTACTTTTTGTCCGTGCACTTGGAAATATGGGCTTTGCCGTCTTTATTGATAATGATATTGTGGTCCTCATGTGGAGCAAGTCTCTCAAGGTCGCTTTCGTTGGGTACGTCGAAAATGACTTGTATGTGGTGGACTTTTCGGGGCAAGCCACTACAGGTTCGATGTGCTTATACGGAAAGGCCGATGTGGGCTGGCTATGGCACCGCCGACTAGCCCATGTCAATATGAGAACTTTTCAAAGTCTCCACAAAGAAGGCCATATTGTTGGACTAAAAGAAAATGTTTCCTTTGCCAAAGATCGTGTTTGCAGGGCATGTGTTCTAGGGAAGATGCATGACGCTCCTCATAAGCCCAAGAACCAAATCAAGTCTAACAAGATCTTTGAAATCCTTCACGTGGACCTTTTTGGTCCTCCATCTCATGCAAGTCTTGTTGGGAAGAAATATTGTTTGGTGATTGTTGACAACTTTTCAAGATACTCTTGGGTTTATTTCTTCAAGTTGAAGAGTGAAACTCAAAGGACTTTTATCGACTTCATCAACTTGGTTCAACGGCAACACAATGTTCCCGTGTTGATTATAAGAAGTGACAACGACACCGAGTTCAAGAACTACACCTTGAATGACTTACTTAGTGATGAGGGAATTAAGCATCAATATTCCGCCGCATACACCCCTCAACAAAATGGTGTGGCCGAAAGGAAGAACCGGACTCTTATTGAGATGGCTAGGACCATGTTGGCGGAGTTTAAATCTCCATACAACTTTTGGGCCGAAGGCGTCTCCACCGCTTGCCATGCTTCAAACCGGCTCTACCTCCGCAAGAAAATCAACAAGACTCCATATGAGATACTTACCGGTAACAAGCCCAACATATCTTATTTCCGGGTGTTCGGTTGTAAGTGTTTCTATCTCATCAAAGGTGTTCGTTTGTCTAAATTCGAATCTAAAGCATTAGAGGGTATTTTTGTTGGCTATGGTCTCGAATCTCACACTTATAGAATCTATGGCAAGCTCTCCGGAGCCGTCATAGAATCTTGTAGTGTGACCTTCGAAGAATATGATGGTCCCCAAGGGGGGGTGTTGATGCTTGTGATGCAGATGTTGAAATGCCTCAGGATGCCATAGGAAGAATAGGTGTGGGTTATATCCGCCCCATTGAGGAACCCCTTATGGCGGATCGAGAAGAACTATGCTCCACTCGAGTGGAGCCCTCATCTTCACAACCTCAACATGCTCCATCTACCGAGGAGGACGTTGACTCAAGCCAAAGACAAGATGTGGACCCTCAACATAGTGATCAATGTGTGAACTCTAGTCAAAGGGAGCTTGGTCCATTTGATGGGGTGTCAAGTGGAGTCAAGTCAATTTGCCAAGGAAGATCCATCCAAGCTGTTTTGAGGGGTGCTCAAGTTGAGGCTAGAAGAACACTTGATCAAGACCAAAGTCAATCTGTGCCTCCCAATATAGAGAATGAATCCAATAATGACCAAGGTCAAGTTGATGGTCAAGACGAGGATCAAAATGATGAAGAGGGTCCTCCAAGAAACAATGAGGAGATCCACGCTCGTCGCGAAGCTAGAAAGGAAAGAATGTTGGAAATAAGAGACCATACTCTCCAAAATGTTGTTGGAGATTTAAGGAAAGGAATTTCCACACGAGCACAATTGAAGAGGTTCAGTGAACATCAAGCTCACATTTCCATGATTGAACCAAAGAAAGTGTGGGAAGCCCTTGAAGATTCGGATTGGTTAGAAGCTATGCACAAAGAGCTCAACAACTTTGAGAGAAACAAAGTATGGAAGTTAGTTGAGAAGCCAAAGGATTGCCACAATGTTATTGGAACAAAGTGGATATTCAAGAACAAGCAAGATGAGCATGGGTTATTGTAAGGAACAAGGCTAGATTGGTTGCACAAGGTTATTCCCAAATTGAAGGCATTGATTATGGAGAGACTTATGCACCCGTGGCTCGCCTTGAGTCCATCCGTATCCTTCTTGCTTATGCGGCACATCATAACTTTAAGTTGCAACAAATGGATGTAGAAAGTGCATTCCTTTATGGTCCTTTGAATGAATTGGTATATGTCAAGCAACCCCCGGGATTTGAGCACCCCAACTTCCCAAACCATGTCTACAAACTTGATAAGGCGCTCTATGGGCTCAAGCAAGCCCCACGCACGTGGTATGAGCACCTTAGAGAGTTATTGCTTGACCGTGGCTTTGAGGTTGGGAAAATCGATCCCACTCTTTTTACTAAGAGGGTTAATGGGGAGCTTTTTGTACGTCAAATCTATGTTGATGATATTATCTTTGGCTCTTCTAACAAAGCTTTTAATGATGAATTCTCAAAGCTTATGACTAGTAGGTTTCAGATGTCCTTGATGGGGGAGTTGAAAGTATTCCTTGGCTTTGAGATCAAGCAAGTGAGAGGAGGAACATTCTTTAATCAAGCCAAGTATACTCAAGATATGCTCAAGAGATTCAAAATGCAAGATTTGAATGGAGCCTCAACTCCCATGGCAACAAAGACTCATCTAGAACAAAATCCAAATGGTAAAGATGTGGATCAAAAGGTATACCGGTCTATGATTGGTTCTTTGCTTTACCTTTGTGCATCTAGATCCGATATTGTGTTGAGTGTAGGTGTGTGCAAGATATCAAGCTCCTAAGGAAAGCCATTTAATGGCGGTCAAGAGAATCTTTCGATATTTAGTTCATACCCCATTTTATGGTCTTTGGTACCCTCAAGGCTCAACATTCGCTCTTTGTGGATACACGGACTCGGATTGGGCGGGAGACAAGGATGATAGAAAATCAACTTCCGGGGCTTGCCAATTCCTTGGTAGGTCCTTGGTATGTTGGTCTTCTAAGAAGCAAAATTGTATATCTCTCTCCACCGCCGAAGCCGAGTATGTTGCTGCTGCTAGTGCATGCACCCAATTGCTATGGATGAGGCAAACTTTAAAGGAATACGGTGTCCATTGTGACAAAGTGCCTCTTCTATGTGACAATGAAAGTGCCATCAAGATTGCATACAACCCGGTGGATCACACAAGGACAAAGCATATTGAGATTCGACATCACTTTATTATGGATCATGTTGCTAGAGGTGATATTGATCTATCCTATGTGTCAACCAAAGATCAACTTGCCGATATCTTCACGAAGCCACTTGATGAAGCAAGGTTTTGCTACTTGAGGAATGAACTAAATATCGTAGATTCTAGGAGTTTGACTTGATTATCTTGCTCTCTCACCTAATTCTCGACCCATGTTTGGTTTAGGTGTAGGCATGGACATAGGGGGAGTGCGTTCCTAATTGATTGGACTATCCCTCCCCCCATTATGCGCAAATTAAACAAAAATCATTCCTCTTAATATCATTTTGTGATATGTGAGCTCGATGATGAGTTTCAGTAATGGACCCAAGATACATCTTCGTGGTGCCAAGCCGAGTATACTCAAATATGGTGGCCTAGGCCACCGCCCCCTCTCAATCGAGAGGTTGAAGTGCTTACTCGTGTTTGTCACCTAGTTGAATTGATTCTTACTCATGTTTGTCATCCTCTAGTTGGTGTTGATTCTTTTGGTCATGCACTCAAGTTTGGTTCTCCATATGTTTTTAGTGTTTTTCCTTGAGTGCATTGGCCCATTTCCGCGTATCTCTCTAAACCCAGGCCCCTCTTTTCCAAAGAAACCCATCTACTCGCACAAGAACCTTCCTTTTCTCAGATCTTGGCTTTCGTCCTAATGGTACCGGTACTACCGGACCTCGCATGCAGTACTACCGGCTAACGGTACTAGGAAGTCACCATGTACTACCGCCCACAGGTGTGTTTCAGTTCACTGCAAACTTCCCAGAGCGGTACTACCGTATCTACTGTACTACCTTCAGGTACTACCGCTGCAGTCTGTACTACCGCTGCGTCGGTTAAGGCCGGAGGCGAGGAGGCACCCCTCCGTGCCTCATTCATCCCTCGTCTCCCCTCCTCACTAGCGCCACCGCCAGGGCACGCCGTCGCCGGAGGAAGCCCGTCCGCCCATCCCTCTCCCGGATCCCCACCGGCTTCGGCCTCCCTGCGGGCTCCTCCCTCTTCCCCACCGTCATGGACACCGATACCACCGCCCTCCTCATCTTCTTACTTGTTTTCTCCATTGAATCTAGGGTACCTTCGATTCTTGGTTAAAACTTGCATTCTTGAGGTTGTATCGTGTCCTATTTACCAGATCTATCCCTTGGCCCGATGGGAATCGTGTTTTGACAACAAATTTGTTGCCCATACTCGGATCTTAGTTCAGATCTGCACTGTAGTCGCGGGCCGGTAGTATCGGGAATCTTTTTCCAGATTACCGCTGATACTACCGCTTGTAAATCCGTACTCGCCCAAGATCGGCAGCAATTTTTTTAAAAAACACTCAACCCCATCATCTGTTTGCCCCAGGTTCTTGTGCCCTTACCCCTATGCTTTCTCCCTCGTTCTTTCATAGGTGCAGGGGGTTCCCAGGCATCACGCAAGCGCTCTAAAGCTGACTATGAGATCGAGGACTATGAGTCAGAATCTGAGACCGAGTCTGAAGAGGAGGTCATGCCTCAACCTAGTGCCCGTCTGAAACTGCCAACAACTCGTGGTCGTGGGGGAAAGGGTGTCAAGCTAAGTGCTGGTCGTGGTAAAGCTCCTCCACCTCCTCCTCCCTCTGGTCCTCGCAAGAGTCAAAGTTCCGGGCCATCAGGGCCAAAGCTGCTGTGTGATATCTCTGAGTCTGAATTTCATGCTCTGCGGGTGGTCAGTCCGTATGGGGCGGCCCGCGCTTTTGCTCGCGAGAACAGCCTCTTCTACACGGAATTTCAGGAGCGGGTGTTTCATGAGATTCTCATGAAAGATGACAAAATTGTGGTTCCTCAAAAATGGATCGAGATGAATCATGTGAGGAAGAATCTGAACTACTTTGGTGAGGCCCTTGACATGTGTACCAACTTTGGCTTGCTTCCTATTATGGAGTTCAAATGCAACTATGATCCAATGCTCATTGCTCAGTTCTATGCAACCGTTCACTTTGCCAAGAATAACGCTAGGACTCTCACTTGGATGACCGAGGGTGTTGTCAAGGATGCATTGTTGGCTGAGTTTGCGGCTATCCTCGGGTACGAAGACCGTGGCAAGGATGTTCCCGTTGGGTTTCGGTGCCATGCAAATGACAATCCCATGAAGAAGGATAGGCTTGCCCCACTGTACATCCGGGGGCACGGCATCCCTGGTAAGATCAAAGGGCTCCTTCCTACTTATGACATCATGCACCGCATCTATCGCGAGACTATCGCCCCTCGTGCTGGGAATGTTGATGAGATTCATGCTTACATGGTGGATATTATGATGGCCACCTATCATCACCGTGACTCTGGCCTCCCTATGGATGTGATAGATGTTATCTGGAATGAGATGGTCTGCGCCACTTTTCAGCGGAGGGTGCCTCCTTTTGCTCCATACATCATGGCTCTCATCATTAGCAAGTTCCCTAAAATTGCCCGTGACTTGCCTCATCTTCATCTTGCCACTCACCGCCACAAGAATCTGCTGATCAAGACCCATCCCAAACCCCGCAATGTGGATGGTCAGATTGTTGATGAGGATGGGAACCCGGTTGAGGACTCAAGTGATGCTGCTGATGCTCCTGCTTATGTGGTCTCTCGTCGCCAGCCAGCACAACCATCTTGGGCTAAGAGGGTTGAGGCCAAACTCAAGAAGATTTTCTGCCTCCAAGTGGACAATCAGAAACGCCTGTACGAGGCCCATGTCTATGCCAAGAAGGCCTGTGCTCGTCAGAAGGAAATGATGGAGGCTCAAGGCTTAACTGCTTCCAAGGGCTCCAAGAACAACATTACCCCAGAAGACCAATGGATCTCCAAGCACAACAACTGGGAAGATGATGCCACCTCCTCCTTCCGTGCCCCTCCACCTCATGGTGCATGGGACGACGTTGATGATGATGATGATGAGTGATCTCCGGGGCGTTAGTGTTGCTCTTGTACCTTTTTGGCGTCTTGATGCCAAAGGGGGAGAAGTTGCACATTAGGTATGCGGGGAGATTTGCGAGAGGGTATGCGGGGAGATTTGCGAGGGAAAGTCACAAGCTCGTTCTTGCCTTTGATTTTATTCGCTTGTAAACTTATTTGGTTGCCTCTTATTATGTGTGACTTACTATGTGTGAACCTAACTATTTGTGCTATGTATGTTAAGACTTATGGCTATTCTTGTTGGATCCATCCTATGTGATGATTTTCCTCATTCCTAATCTATTGGTCATCACATGTTTTTTCTTGCAAAGGTATGTCCTCTATGTGCGACTTCTACTCTCTTGAATGTATGGGGCTTGTTTCTACATATCTAGGGGGAGCCCCATCTCCATCTTATCATCACTATATTTCCTTGCAAAATGTGTGTTGTCATCAAACACCAAAAAGGGGGAGATTGAAAGAGCATTTGCTATCCCTAGTGATTTTGGTGTTTAATAACAACACACATATTGGACTAATGTGTTGCTAAGTGTGTCGCAGGTACATTAAGAAGGTTTGCAAACATTCAGAAACTATCTGCCTGGCGCGGTACCAAAAAGCGGTAGTACCGCTTTTTGCTATCGACAGCAAACAATGACTAATCAAAAGTCTCGTTGCGGTACTAAAAAGCGGTAGTACCACATTTTAGTACCTAGCGCGACAGAAGCTTTTTTCATCTTGTCAAATGCTTCTGCCTGCTCCGATACTAAAATGCGGTAGTACCGCATTTTAGTATCTTCAGATGCAGGCTTTTGAACATTGCAAAGGCCATCATCGGGCGGTAGCAAAATGCGGTAGTACCGCATTTTACTACCTGGCGTGATAGAGAGTTTTGCGTTGCAAAAGGTTACATCTCGCCGTAGCGAAATGCTGGTACCGCGTTTTGCTACCTGGCGTGACAGAGAGTTTTTCGTATGGATTTGTGTTGTTCTCTCCGGGTCCGGTAGTACCGGTTGGCTCAAGCGGTACTACCGCTTCCCGGTAGCAACATCTAGTACCGCTGGGGACATGACTTGTTGCTGTTTGAAAAAGGGTGATCCGTTACTGTCCAGAGTAGGTCGAATTCTTGAGTACCGCTTCAACTTCCGGTACTACCGCTGCAGTAAATGCACCAACGGTCAAATTTTGTGGAGGGGTATAGATACCCTTACACCTACCTTGGGACAAGGTGCTCAGCTCATTAAAGTCATTGCCCACCATTGGAGTCCATTGGAGCCACTCAAATTCTCAAGATCTCATCATCCAACCACCCAAAGTCCTTGATCTTTGGGGAATCGAAGGAGGAGGGCCCGATCTACTACTTCACCAAAAGAGATCTTCATTTCCCCCTCATTTCATTGAGGGCCCCTTTGATCTAGTGTTTTGTTGGAAACCCTAGCTTTTGTTTTTGTTCTTACAAGCTTGTCTTTGATTGCTTTGACAGCTTGCTTGTATTTGGGAGCTTCCGATTAAGTTGTGGATGTGTGCCCCAAACTTGTAACGGTGCCGGCTTCCACCTTGAAGGTTGCCGATATAGTGGAAGGTGAATCGATCCCGTTGGGGTGAGATTCATCGGAGAATAAGGGAGGCCTCTCGTGGCGTTGGTGGTTTGAAACCACCCCCTCTCCAAACGTAGACGTACTTCCCCTCAAAAGGAAGGAACTACAGGAAACAAATCCTTGTGTCTCCGCGTCCACTTTTCGGTTACCTCTATCCTTTACCGCACCTTACTTACTTGTTACTACTTTGTGTTGTGGTAGCTCTTGCTTTTTTCATATAGGTAAATTCACCATAGTTGCATTATCTAGAGAATTTACCTTATTGTCAAACCTTAATTTGAAAAAGAAGAAAATTTGAAGTAGCACCTATTCACCCCCCTCTAGGTGCCCATACGATCCTTTCAATTGTTGCTTCGTGAAGACTCCTAATTTGCTCCCCCATACACTACTATGGGATAGCTTCATTAATACATGTCTTCACATGTCTATTATCACAATATGGATGGCAAGCTTCAAGCAAATGATCTTCTCGAGATGCTTATCTTGAACTTGCCTTTCCCAACCTTGATGACGATCACCACTTGATAACATCCTTTCATGGGCTATATAAGATCTTCACTTTTGAAGCATGCCCATGGAAAGATACTTATCCCATATATAAAATGCAAAGGCACACATATAATGGGTTAGTTCATGATGCATAATTGACAAGGCTTACCATATCACAAGATCCATGTGGTACATTCTTTATGCTTGATGTGTTGACCAACTTGAAATCACTCTTTGTATTGGTCAACCAAATATCTTCTCCATCTTAATATCTTGAGGTACATAAGGAACTCTTCATTTGATTACATGCTCTAAATCTTGGTCAACCATAGCCCAACTAATGAGGCTATCATGACACCTACTTAGAGCCATATCTTGAATTCTTCTATTGAGATCACACTCTCAAGATCTTGATCATATCATATTCTTCTCTTCAACTCGATGATTTTGATGCCAATACTCAAGGTCAAGGAATATCTTTATCTTCATGGCATCCATACTTGAATCCAAGACATGGACTATAAGCATGACCTATGGAATATTCCTTCATATAAAACTCAATGAAAACATTAGTCCATAGGGATTGTCATTAATCACCAAAACCACACATAGGGGAAATTACCCTTTCAGTCATTTCCGTGGAACCTTGGAATATTCATCAGATGATATCGCCAACTCCAGGCAAGAGAAGTTAGTAGCAAAGGAAACCTTGCATGTGTCAAAATGTTCAGAAACAAAATTTCCTTCAGCATAGCAGTGCATTTAGACTGTAGAGCATCTCTCAGGTTGGATATTTGGCCAGCTGCATCAAAAATAGCACTCCCGTCAGAACTTCTAGCAATCAACCCTAACCCCCATGGTGTGTATCTGCCATGAACGCCCAATCCTGGTTGATCACCACAAAGTAAACTGGCGTTGTCTTCCCCTTTGGGGCTGGTATGGCACAAAGGTTGTTTGCTGGCTTACAGAACTCGATCCATTCTGAAACATGTTTCAACAACTTATCTTTGAGGTTGTATTATAGCTGAATTTCTTCAGGTAGGTTTAAAATGTGCTCTAGAATCTCAAGGGGTGAGCTAGTCCAGAAGCTCTACTCTCACCCGGTCAAGCTTGGTTGCATCAACGGTAGGAGCAGGTTGCTGCAGGGAAAAGTGAGCACCAGGAAGCAGCGACCGACGACTTGGCTTGATAGCGAGCAAGATGCATCAACTGACCATCTCCTTTGATGATTTTCCACGCAGTCTAGCTCCTACTCCTGCTCCTCCATGTAGGTTCAGAGGAGGAGGGAAGCAGGCGAGCAGCCGGTTGTGGAGGAGGAGAGCTGCTACATCCGGAGTCCCAGATGGAGCTCCGCGGAGGGCCATCGACGGCGGCCACTAACCCTAGACGAGTTGTGGCACGCGTGTGTGAGGGGAAACAGTCCGGGAGGAACAGGGGCAAGGGGATCCATTGGGTGTTGTGTCAGATGGCGTTGGTGGTTGGTGGTGGTGGCCGACGTTGTTGACGGCACTGGTGCTAACCTAACAAGCGAGAGCGAGTCGAGGTGGAGGGAAATCGCGGGGTGGATGAGGTTCCCCGAGGAGTGCGGCTGTGTCACTGAGCGGTGCGGTCGATCACGATCGGACGGTCCAGGAGAGCCCGCCGGCTAAGACAAACTTCAGGGCACCCTGAACATAGATATTCCGTAACTTTTAGGTCTGAAAAAACATTCTCGAAACATATCAATATGAGATATAGTTGTGAAAATCTCGTCCGCGACTAGTCTATCGATAAAAACGGATCTTAAATCGGACAAACGTTTTAATCTATAAAACATTTTAAATTTTTACATTTAAATTCAGCTGGCTGATCTTTCTTGTCGTTTAGCTAGATATTTTCATACGATCAAGAAGGAAAGCTCGCTATGAAAACACACGCTGTCTAAACGTCCGTTGAATTCGTTTTTCCAACGGACGCTGCTGTGTACAAACCTGGCCAACAGGCCTTTGTTTTACGTGCCGGCACGTGGGCCCGCTAAAAAAGCCCGACACCGGTCTGGCATGGCCCATGACGTGTCGGGCCCGTGCCATCCCGTGAAGGAGCGGGGCCGTGCAGGCCACACTGAGCACACGCGTCTTGGCACGGCCGTCAAGATCGCCACCAGCTGGCACGGCCGTCAAGATCGCTACCAACAAAAATCAGTGACATAGACGCAAAAAGCGAGGTTGAGGGTCGAACTCACGACCTGCCCTCTGGATTTCCTGCGCCTAACCAGCAGATCAAGTAACATTTGGTGATTTGGTATAGATTAGAACTTTTTTTAAACAAATTTCGATGGCCCAACAGAAAAAGGCCACATCCCAGCGTGCCTAACGTGCCGCGGGCCGGCCCGTGAAGATCCGGGGCCGGGCTCGGGCCGTCAGGCGGGACACGTGGCTTGGCGGGTCACAGCGGGCCGGGCCTGCACCGTGCCGGGCCGGCCCGTTGACCAGATTTGGCTGTGTAGTCGCGTCCAAAGGGGCTTTCTCTTCACCTCCCCTGCTTGCTGCTGCTACTGACTCCCGCCGCCTCCGACTGAAACCCCCGGATCAGTTTCCCCCCTCTCGCATTCCAAATTTCCAAAGGGTAGCGCTACGCGTCCCCCGGGGGATAACTTCCCCCGATCCCCCGGGTCCCCTGGCCGACACGTGTCCCAGAAAAACACCTCTAATCCCGCTTTTGCTACAAATCACTCATTTTTGCTACAAAATATCTCGTTTTTGCTACATGTAGCAAAAAACGATTTGAACCAGAAAATAGAACAGACAGACTAGATCTCGCCGGAGACCTTATCGGCGACCTTGTAGCAAAAAAATATTTCAATGTAGCAAAACCAACATCGTCGGAAACATCGCCGGAGACTCTCGCCGAAAAAAGTCGCCGAAGACCTTGTAGCAAATAATTTACATTATTGTAGCAAAAACGTAAAACAGTTGTAGCAAAATGTTTTTTCTAATGTAGCAAACGGAATATCGTCGAAGACATCGCCGGAGATTTCCGCCGAAGATATCATAGCAAAACAATAGAGATTGGTTGTAGCAATAAGGTTGTGCGAAAGTAGCAAAAGGTATACGAATATGTAGCAAAAAAATATGATAAGGTAGCAAATGCTCGTAGCACCGACTGACAATATAATTAGCAACACTGGTCAACATAAGTAGCAACGCATGCCTGCTAGAGTAGCAAACACTGACACTGGAGACCATAGAAGCACCTCGGTCGCCTTAGGTAGCACGCCATGGCCATGGCGTGAGGCCATGGCTGCAGAATCTGGCCATGGCCACTTGTCCCACGACTGCTCCGTGAGGCCATGGTTGCAGAATATGACCATGGCCGCTTGTCCCACGGAATCTGGGCAACATCGGAGAGGAGGGAGAAGGATGTTTATGAGCTCCAATCCATAGCTAACACGGAGACCGTCGCCGCAGCAACAGCACCATCTAGGCTGGGCGGGCACTCGCCGCAGACGGCGAGTCATGGCGGCACTTCTGCCGGTGGTGTGGGCGCGGCCTGCGGCGGGCGCGTCGACAGGTGCTTGCTACGAGAGAAGGAACGGAGCTTGCCGGTGGAGCGCGGCACCGGAGGGGCGCGGCGGCAGGAGGCTCACGGCGGCTCGCGGGATTAAAGGTGCGCGGCGGCAGGAGACGTACGGGAGCAGATGCAGGGAGACGTACAGGACGAGAGGTTGAAGATAGGACGCGGCCCACCACTCGCGAGGCGTCCCACGGTTTCGAGCTACCCGGGGGATAAAATCACAGGATCCCCCGGGGGCATAGTATCATTTTCCATTTCCAAAGGTAATAATCTGCTACGGATCTCACATTTTATTTTAAAATAGGATTCAAATTTCTCACGTCTTGGGTGCTGGGTTCCTCCTCTCCATCGATTTCGAGCAGCGGCGGCAGCCATGTCTGGGCCTCGACGCAACAACTTCCAGTTCCAGGGTACCACCGCAAGGTTTTCTGGCTCGGGTAGCGCACCGCAGCAACATCCTTGTCGGCGCGCAGCAAGGGCGGGGGAGCGAAGCGCCACCCCACCACAAGGCTCCGTGCGGCGGTGGCGGCGGCCGCTCGATACGTCTCGGAATGGAGATGCTCGCGATCTGGACATTTCATCGGATGGACGAAGCGGCGAGCATTGCCGTTGCCGGCCTACAACGAGGGCTTCGCGTTGGTCATGAAGTTCCTGGCGAAGGTCTTTGACAACATGCTCGCCTACGGCATCAAGCCCGAAGATGCGCTCAGGCGCCATGGCCGCGCGCATTCGACTTCTCCGCTTAGGCCCTTGCCCATCTCAAGGGGAACAGAGCAGTAATACTAGCAGCAATCTAAGAGATTGTATAGTTCAAGTGTCTGATCTTGAGCCTCTGGGTCAAGTGGGTGGAACATGGAGTTGTAGGCAAATCTGTCGTTTGCCAAGCTACTAATATGCTTTCAGTATCAACAAGTCAAGGGGCCTATCACTGCCATTGTTCTTGCAAAAATACAAAAACCACCCAAAAATAATCCTGTGATTGGAGTGCTAACTCCCAACCTGGAGCCTGTAGCGGTCACGTGGCAATGACGATGGCAACCAAAGATCACAACTCGGTAAGCACTTCAATTCGATATGCTGCATTACCGTTGCGATTCGCGGTGCAAGATGATATATACATGCCCCACCTGAATAAAACTTTATATGCTTTACATTTTCTAATCACATGTACACTTTGCAATTTGATCTGTTCATTGACCTTGCTACTATAACAACAATCCTGTAAGGCTGTACTAATAATACACATACAAATGCTCACGCAAATCATGATGTTATTTTTACTTTTTTTTTTTTATCTTCCAGAAGCAAAGTCCTTGTGGTCTTGTGCTTGGGTGTTTCTCTTCTTTTAGCTTTGTACAGTTAAGTTGATTTGCTGGATTAGTGTATTTGCAGTTCGCAGTTCAATCTGCTTCTGCTACCTCCGCTGGAATTTGAGGTGCTTGATGAAGATGAAAAAGAGGAAGGCGAAAAGGGCGATGATGGCCAGGTGTAGGCACGTGACAAGGTTGAAGTAGCGGTCCTCGAGGCCAAGGTAGCTCTCGAGAAACTCCCGCACCGTCTGGTCTGGTTGCCCTGGTACGCTGATCAGCTCTGTTCGGTCACTCAGCTGTGAGAACATGAGCCCGTACACTGTCCACGCCGCTGGGTTAGCCCAGTACACCCACCTCCACCATATCGGGATCAGCTGCATCCACATTGCCATATAGTTGTTGTTCGTTAGGTTCGGCATGCCCGTGTTCCCTCTAGCGGGCATTGCAATTAAAGTGACAATGATTATGGGGTTAATTGGCAGAGTGAGACTAGTACCTCTCTTCCGATGATGAAGCCAGAGAAGACGTTCCAAAAGATGAAGATAACGAAGGACAATCCGGCAGCTATCTCAATGTTAGGTGTTAGTGCCACTGTCATCATCCCGTAGAGTGTGTAGTACATGAAGCTTAGCACCATGTAAAGGACAAACCAAAAGAACTTGTCAGCGGTCATCTGGAACCCAATCATTGGGTATACGATTGATGCAAAGATGGCCACTTGGACAAGCATGTAAGGCAATTCAATTGCCACCTGCAAACAGAAATCCAGCGTTGAAGGCTAAAGAAGATGCCAAAGCTGTTCTATGTTTAGATCATTTGTTTTACCTTTGAATAGAATTATAAAGTAATATTTACCTGAGCTATGGCGTAGGCCAAGGTGGAATACATGCCTGCTGCCTTTTCTCGGTAGAGAACAACTCTCTCCGTTGCCACAACTGGCTGTAAGATGCTGCAGTTCATGAAGCCTAGAAACAGTGCTGATCCATATACAATTCCTAGTATGTTGAATAAATCCTGCTCTTGTTTTCTGTTGCATAGGAATACCATGATTCAATTAGGCATGATAAGTATTCATGAAAAAAAATCATCAGGCTTGTCGTCATTACTACTTACATGGTTGATCCAATTTTCCAGAATACTATTCCAAACATAATTGATACAGCAAACGTGTTCATGAACCGGACAACATTGTGTTCTGAATTTTTCCAGTATGCACATCTTTGTTTCCACAGGCAAGCCATACACTGCACCCTGAAGTTCTGCCAGTATCCAGGTGGAAAATGTAAATCCTCTGTGTTTGACGCTGGCTGCCCCAGCTCATCAATTAGAAGCATGTTCTCCCTGCAGAAACAAGGTACATAGTCGTTGGTGCTTAGCCTTTTCCCTATTGCTGAAACCAGTTAACAGTCCAGTTGCTGCAGCTTTATGATCATATCAGGCTTACCTGTACAGGGAGGAGCTCTTATAAATTTCTGCGTAGTCCACTCCAATCTCATATTCTGTTGTGTGCGAACTGATATCCAACATCCATGCTGCTGGGTTTTGTCCCTGTTTTATCCTAGGAACACCAGGTATAGCCTGTGGCAAAGCAATTTAGTGTTTTGGTCGCTATCTTGTGAATAGACATTTAATATTAGGTAATCTTACCTCGAAATACTTGATCATGTTGCTGGACAGCGGACCTAATGAACCATTGTATATGATTTGACCGCCTCTTTTCATAAGCAGAAGCTGCAATCGGTCAATTCAAGTTGAGAAACGTAACTTAACTTGTAATCATATATTCATATAGAAGACCAATTGACTATCATTATCTATTTCTAAGCTACTATAAAAAATAAATCTGAGGGGCGAGGGCTAACTGTATGCTTTATTGTGGCAAAATTCATGCTAGTTTAGTTCTGTGTGATAAATAGTTTGATACTCTTTTGTGTCTTTGATCTTGACACCACATGGGCATTTTATTTTTTCTTCGTTGTTCTGGTAAATTTATTGATCTATTTAAAATTTAAACTCCCGTACCTCATCAAAAGATTCAAATATCCCAATGCTTGGCTGATGAATTGTGCAGACAACAGTTCGTCCAGTGTCTACTGTCTTTCTTACTGTTCTCATGACAATTGCTGCAGCACGGGCATCCAAGCCAGTGGTTGGCTCATCCATAAATATAATGGAAGGACTAGCTACCAGCTCCACAGCTATTGTTAGTCTTTTTCGCTGCTCAGCTGACAGGCCAGTTGCTCCTGCCAGGCCCACCATGGAATTCTTCAATCCAGTTAATTCTACCAGGTCCATGACTTCTTCTATAAACATCTGAAACATGTTGGACAGAAATCTTGTGAGATGTTTTGGTATATATTAACATCAAAGATGATAAAGATAGTGATCAGCTCATACATCTCTCTGGTGAGATTTAACGTTTGAAGGCAGGCGAAGCCATGCAGAAAACTGCAGCGACTCATGCACTGTGAGGTTAGGGGAGTGAATATCACTCTGTTCACAGTAGCCCGAGATCCTTGAGAATGTCTCCTGCTTCTTAGGGTATCCTTCTATTCTAATTGTACCTTCAATATATCCTCCAGTTTTCCTTCCTGCCAAAACATCGAGCAATGTTGTCTTTCCAGCACCTGTGATCCCCATCAGAGCTGTTAGCACCCCTGGCCTGAAAACACCACTGACGTCTTGTAGCAGCTGAAGTTTTTTCTCTGTTACTCCATACTTCATCATCTCCTGGTGGAAGATACGCATACTTCTGGTCAGAAAGTGACTGTAAACTATGTAGCAAGGCAGACACTGCATGAGAGCTTACCTTTGGCATGTCAACAAAATAATTGATGTGATCAAATACAAGTGAAAGAGGCCGAAATGGGATGACAACTTGACCAGTTGATGCATTGCCAATTCCAACTTTCGGGTTCTTGTACTCTGGTTTTGTCTTCATGGCATCAATGTTAACTTGATGTCTGTGTGGAGCTGCAAATGATAAACATGCAGGGTGATTTTTTTATGTTTATGTTTCAATACTTATGATTTTTTTGGTAGCTCATTATACTTACATTTCATGAACTGTAGTGCAAATATAGTGAGGACGTTGAAGACCAATGAGAATCCAAACAAAATGCTGACACAAATCCAGTACCAGTGCCACTCAGTGAGCATCCCCCTGATTTTGAGGATAGCTTCACCAACTGTATTAGCATTTGCGTAATAAAATTCCTGTCAGCATGAACGATCATCATGATCAGGGGATAACTAATTTCTACGGGTTATGTGCAGGTCAAGAATGTTAGTTGAAATAGTTGCTTACAGTAGCCCATCTTTCGTCAAGGAACTCATTTAGGGCCATTGCGTTCTGTGCATAGGTGAATGGGGATGTCCAATATCCCCAGCGCAACCATGGTTGGAGACTATCTGTCATTGTACAAAAATGGTGAGCGTCTTGCACACACACAAGTCTTCAGACCTTCCCTGTTCGCTACAGGGCTGTCATACATCTTATGTTATTCTCAGCTAAAACATCTAACCTTTTGATATGACGAAACCTCCAAATATGTAGATTGCTATAAGCGCTGCGCAGCTTAGCATGTTGGCCATTACTTGTGTTCTTCCTATTGCTGCTAAGAAACGATAGAGGCCCATTGACATTTGATGCATGGCAAAAAGTACCAAAAAGTGCTGGAAGAATCTGCAAGAGGGCAAGGTAATTATTTTCTGCTACTCTATCTTATTCAGGTATTGTCATTAGATATTGAATTGACGAAGAGAGTACCTGTGAAAGGAAGGCGCGTATCCAATCACATAGTAGGTTAAGCTGGTCCAAAGACCTGTCTCTACAAGTGACATTGGGAGGCTTATAAGGTAAGCTGAAGAAAGAAGTGCCCATCCTGGCAATGCTAGTAACTCTCTTTGCTTGTAGAAAGTGGGGAGTCGCTTTATTGTCATTGCAATTTCAGTCATGCCATTGAAGTTTACTATCACAACAGCTATAAAGAGTGATCCCATGTACTTGTTGGCATCAAGCACAGATTTCTGGTTCATAGTGGTGCGGAAGTAAACCGTTGAGATAACGAAAGCAAGAACAGTTATCTGTACAATCTTGAATATATGAAGTGGAGAGTTTCTTTTCAGAAGCAGCACTTCCCTTGAAAAGCATGCTTTGAACGTATTCCATCTGGAGATCCTGTGACTTGCACTTGTTTTAATATCCTTGCCTTTTCCTCTATTGTTTGACCGGCAGAGATCGTCTTCTACAAGTTGAGGGAGACAGGATGAACGGAAGGATTCTGCAAATTTTTCAATTGACCGGTATTGATACTTATTTTCATCACCAATCCAGTATTGCTTTTGATCCATCTTCGAGGTCACCTGGCCAAATGGAGTAAAGTTCTGTTAGTTTGTTAGGTATTATTATGCACCAGTAAGTACATATTACAGAATAATGAATTATGTAGTTGGATTCTGACACATCTAGTGCATGCTATACTTGGTGATATTAATGCACTGGTTGCCCTTAAGTTATTCTGAACTTTAATTTTGGAAAGGATAATCAGTTGCTAGCACTATTGATTTATTTAATAGGTCCTTATCAGAGTTGATAATATAGTACCTCTTGAAGGAAATCAGCTACATTCTTCCTGCTGGGGCATTTGAATCCCATAATTTCAAAGAAATCGCTAGCTTTTTCTCTTGGACCATGATATACAATTTGTCCCTCACATAAAAGGATTATGTCGTCAAATAATTCCAATGTCTCAGGAGGTGGTTGCAGCAAGGAAATAACCAGTGTGAGATCCATCAGATGGGCCATTTGTTGGAGAAACTTTATGATCTCGTATGTGGTAGCGCTATCTAGGCCTGTCGATATATCATCCATAAAGAAGCATCTTGATAGACCAACTAACATCTCTCCTGCAAGAAGGAATTTATTTTGAAACACAGAAACAATGATAAATCGACAAAAAAAAATGTTGATTATGACATCAATATCTGGATTTCTTAATCTTGGAACTGGCACCATCGAACAGTTTTTTTCTGTACAACTGGCATATTAAAATAGTCTAGTTCATGCTATTAATTTGCAGTTCGCTGTATAGAGAACATATATTATGAATGCAGCACATTGCAGTGTGGGGACCTTACTGTACTCTACATAATTTCCGATTACATCTTACACGTTCAGAGTTGCTCTGATACAGTAGAATAAATATCAAGTTTCAGTCTAATATTGAATTCATTTTTCCTGGAGAACAGTACAGTGTTCTGCATAAAGAGAGCGTTCTGTAGTATTGTCACTGGCTCACTACAAAAATACTACTCCATCGATCCAAATTTAATGGAACATTGCAAAGAAATAGATGATGGTGTCATTCTGACTCTTTGTTACTCTACAGTCTCTACATGCTGTGTTAACTTGATTTTTACACAATATGGAAGATCTGGAGGTGGTGAGATTGTAATTGTGCTAAACACAAAGTCAGATTGGAAAATGCACTCTAGAAAGTGGGAATAGAGGGTGATGAGAGGAACAAGATAGTAGAAAGAATAGAATTCTCACCAATTGTGGCTCTTTTCTTTTGTCCTCCTGATATGCCTCTCATCAGCTCATCACCCACTATGGTATCGGCGCACTCGGACAAACCAAGTATCTGCATTTACACAAAGTTCTCGATCATGTTATCAAGACAAATGTTAAACCGAAAAGTTATAATTTTTACCTTGATAATATAGTTTGTTGTAAGGTTTCTTCCTTCTCCAAAGGTGGTAGCCTGCAGAAAACAGATTTAAGTACTTGGGGGAAATGGAATCCAGTTTTAGCCAAATTGGTAGAAAATAAAATCAATGACCTTGATAAATGAGTCAAGATCTTGGTCCACTTTGTTGATGACACCCTTTTTCCTTCTTATTGCTTCTCCCAGCATCTCTAAGGTGTCCATTCCAAACAGGAATTCTGTATTAGTATTTATTTCACGCAAAAAAAGACACCTTGAATATCTTGATGAGTGCTTCTTGAGTTAGTGTCTGGACTTTGTTATAAATTAGCTCATTTCTATACACAGAAACTAAAGCTATATCAAGTGCTTTAACAGGAATATCACACCATACGCAAGAGGGTGCCTCACCGAATTCATTATTGGTTCCCAACATCTTGGAAGCGAAATCAATCGTCTCTCTGACGGTCATCTCTGCATGGTGAAGATCGTTCTGGCTAATGTAGGCACGCAGGTACTGAGGTGTTGAGGAATTCACTTCTTTTCCATTGCACATGACTTTTCCTTTGAGCTATTAAGAGATGTGGCATCAATAAAGGTGCAATTTTGGTTAATCAATGTTTTTTTTTGTTAGGAGAGGGTTTTGGTGGTATGTAAATAACTCAATGTACCTTCAAGGAAGAATCCAACTTTCCTGCCAATGCTTTTAGAAAGGTTGTCTTCCCAGAACCAGGTGCTCCTAGAAGAAGCGTCATCCTGATTATGTGATGGGATCAGAAAGTTTCAGTATGTTAGGTGAGTAAATTAATGAAAGCTAGGTGATGAACTCTTGTTTATGGGAACTTTACAAATATACTACTCATGTTGTGTAGAAACTATAATTCTCGATTTAGTAAAAAGTAGTCAGATGCTTTACCTTGATGGACGAATCGTCCCGCTTGCTCCGTTTATAATTTTGACGGGTCTTTTCCCTGTTGTACACATGTGTGAAACTGTTGCCAGTTCCTGCATAGCGCAATAATATGCATATTAAAAGAAGCATCTGGATTTAAACATACAATACTATGTGGAGTACTTCAGAGATGTTAGACTGCATGACAGCATGCATCGTCGTTTTGGTTCTGGAAAGAGACTTTTATTTTCTTTCTTACAGTTTTATGTCTTGTAATGCAGAGGCCGTAGGCGTACTTTGATCTCTCAAATTGTTTCATCAATTTAAACTGGGTCGATGTCCGAACTTGCTTAATATTCTGCAATACCTGTTGCTGTACTTCAACTATTTCCGTCACTATCGTCAGGCATACCGGTCGTTTTCCTTTCTTTGTAGTGCTATGGCTTGCAAGTAAGTACTCCATCTGCTTGTCGTTTTGTACTACTAAGTACAATTTCTGAACCTTCTATGTGCAGGTAACCGCTGATTATTTTGGCCGTGTTAGGCGCGTCCTGTGTAGGAAATGTTTGCGTGTGCTGCACTTTCTGTGAGAATGAAATGTGGCTAATTGACCAGCCAGAGGATCACTTCTGAGAAATCAAACTACTCCGTACTAGTAACAAGGTAAAACTGTCCTGCCAGATCTGCTTGGGTTATCAGCTGCAGTCCTGGCCAAACTAAACTGTTGGCTGGAGTAGATGATAATAATGGTCTAAGTACATGTGCTAGCACCAAGACAATTTGACCTTTTACTTATTCACGCCTCTAAAGAAGAGCAGTCCATTTTTCTTTCTTTATTTGGATTTCTCAACCACTTGAAATATATGTTTAATTATTAGGTGATTAATACTGGTCTAGATAGATGTGGCTCCACCAGGACAATATGATCCTTACCGATGAGTGAACCGAGTCGATCTGTCGGTACGGCGTATATTTTGTGTATATATACTGTACTTTATATCTGTATGTGCCAACTACTACTCTCCAGTCAACTGTCTGTCTACGGCGCAACTAATAACTGTAGCAACACGACAATTACCTTCACCCTTTTTGTCCTTAATTGCGAGTCATCTTCTTATCTTCCGAGTTACTACTATGTGATGTGATCACTGGTTAAGAGGGACGTGCGTGAGCTGTTTTCTGTAATCGTCTCAGGGCAAAGGTACAAGATCGCATTAAAGCAGTTGCCGTCACCCTCCTCGCTGCTGCTGTCGCCATGGCGAGCGATGGCCTGTCCACATTTGTGAAAAATGAAAGGACTTGGTTCCAGAATGGAAAAGTCCTCAAGTAACTTATTACTACTACTAGTACATCTTGACGGTTTGGTCTGTTTATGGTAAGCCTAGTTGGGGAGAACCTCAACCAACAACCATATGGTCGCGCATAGTATATTAATCACTACTTAGCCTGATTAGTGCCCTTTACTTTGGCCTTAGCCATGGAGTATAAACAATGACTGGATAGGAGAGAGAAATAGATGTCCAACGGTGTCAACAGGATATATAGCTTACAGTGTAGGTAATAAGTACGACGTACGCCTACTAAAATACTGAAGTAATTATGTTGTTCTGAACTGTTTTTTTTTGCAGGTGATTCTGAACTGTTATTAACTACTCCCTCTGTCCCAAACATAAGGTAAGCTTATGTTTCTACTACAGCGGATAATTGAGCTGTAGCGGCACGAGAATTAATTTCTACTACAGTATTACGTTTTGGGCCTTAAATTACAAGTCGTCATCTTTGTGTGGAGATCGCGATGTGACCACTTGATCAGAGAGACGTCTGTGACGAGCGTTCTCGATCGCCATTAAAGCAGTTGCAGCCACCCTTGTCGCTGCTGTCGTCTATGCCGACCCTATATTTTATGTTTTTTTTAGAAATGGAGGAATCTATATAATATATATATGGTCTTGTATAGTAGTATTACATTATTAATTCAAAACAAACTGATAGTTGCATTTTGTGATTGAATACTAGTAAGTCTTAGCTAGCCAAATCAGTATGCTTTAATTTAGTCTAACCTAGTACTACTTATAAACAATGACCTTGCACGAGCGAGTTGAGAGAGAAACTCGGATACTGTTTTTTTTTTCCGGGTAGGGCCTTATCTAATCTAAGAAGAAATAGATGCTGGACGGCGTCAACGGGATCGATCGGTTGCCGTGCGGGTAGCCAGGACGCCAATGTGACTAGTAGCTAGCTAGGACTCGAATTTCTGCATAGCAACTTTCTTAACCAATAATTAATTTCTTTCTTTTTTTGGCTAAAGGGAGCGTATATATGCACTTGTGAGATCAAATGTGAATTTCGGCCAACAATGCATAGACTACACTACAAATACAATAATAGGTCACATGCTGTCTGGTCCAGCAATGGCAAGGTAAGTTTTTCAGGACCAGCAGCATGCAAGGTAAGTTTTTCAGGACAGCAAAAGAGATCCAGCAGTGGCCGCTGCTAATTAGTTCTGGCCTTTTCTGAACGAACAAATAACCCCAAAAATGCGCACTGCTGGCTGGTCCATTATCCAAGTAGCACTGTTGGATCTTTGCATCTCAACCCCTTCCACGTGCCCCACCCACCGACCCGGCCTCTCTTCGTCGCGCCCAATGCGCACGCCATGCATCGAACAGCAATTGTTTCGTTGCTGCAAATAATAATGAACATCACCTATCGATCGTTCGTACCTGGGCGGCGTTGACGGCGCAGTTGATGAGCGTCGGCAGCGCCCGGCGGCCCACGCGCACGTCCGCCTCCACCGTGAGCTCCTCGAACCGCACCTCCACCTTCGCCGCGCCGAGACCCTGCCTGCGAAGAACCAAACCATCGTCGTCATCATGCTGATGATGAAATCCGTTAGCTAGGGGACAACATCTCTCCACTCGCTCTAACCCTTTCGTCTAAGAAACCCCCAGCCCGCCCCAATTGCAACCCAGCATAGTCTTTCATGCGCCTGGCATGAGAGTATGCATGCATGAGGACAGACAGTAGGGATCTTGGATGGATCGCGTACCTCTCCTTCTTCTCGCGGAGCATCTCGAGGAAGCCGCGGTTGTCCTCGTGGGTGAGCGGCGGCGGCAGCCTCAGCCTCGTCTCCGGCGCCGGCGGCTGCTGCTCGGCCTCCTGGCTCTGCTCCATCGTCGTCGGCCGGCCGGAGCTATACGACGTTCGGCGGCGCCTTGCTCGCGAGCAACGGTGGCGCGTGCGTGCGTACGCGCGCGGTGGCTGCTTGTCGTCCTGGACGGCGGATGAGAGAATGGGCCTAGCTAGCTAGTGCGCCTAGACGGAGATGTAGCTACGTACGTCGTCTCCTTTGTACGAGCTGAGACCGGGAAGAGATAGAGAAGATATATCTTTGGGGTTTAAAGGTAGGTGCCGAGACTGCATCGTATGTCTCCTAGTATATATAGCGGAGTTCTACGGCCCAACGCCACTCCGCCCATTACTACTGTATAAGTAGACCCCATTAATTCCTGGACACCTTTTCTCTAATCTCTCCCTCTCTCTCTTTGTTCTTGGACAGGCCTCTAGATAGATTCCGTTATATCATTGTAGCTTGACATGACGGTCGTTTTTAAAATAAATAAATCATTCTTGCAAGAGATAAACATTCTGTGGCCACCGAAATGGAGATAAAAATGTAGGAATGTTACAAGTCGCCCATGATCACCGTTATGATCACGCATAAATTCACCATGGATGGATTATTATGGATTAAGTCTCGGTGTTTGTCCGCTCCACGAACGTACCTACTACTTTATTATACGTCAGCAAAACAAAATCTTATCTTATTAACCTTATCTTTAATTTTGACAGTGGCAACAAAATAATATTGTTGCACCTGGCCATGCCTGCCGGTGCATGATCAATGCCCGATTTTGCTGTAGCATATGTAGTAGTGCAGACATGGCCCCTGACCTCTGACGAACCTTGAATGCAACACACCACTAGATCTTTCATCAGTAGTGTAGTCCCCAAATTAAAGGACAATCTCATCACGTTACAGTTTCCATTGTCCCCGGACCCCCGTTTCTTTGCTAAATTATTGTACCATCTTAATCATAGGTTCTACTCTGAAATTACTGATGCATGTGCCATCTCTCGATCGATCGTGTAGATGGATGACCCATGCATGTCATGGAGAGACAACAGGGCCGGCGGAGACTGGCATGTGTATAGGCATGCAGCTCATCTCTGCCTATGTCTCTGCTTGTACTTAATGTTTTGTCTCTTGTTATCTTGGAAAGTCTTGCACTGTGATCTCTCTTCTAAGCTACGTGGCACGCAGAAACAGATGACTGATGGCATTGCCACCTACAACACAGGGGTGTGATGTCTGTCTTTGTTGGTGTTTGGCGGTGACAAAATCGGGGGTATTTTCTCAGTCAGAAAGGGAGAGAAGGGGATACAAGCAGGAGCCTTTTCAAGAGATGATGACTAATGGCACGTACTGGCATCTAGTACAACACAGGGGGTCATGCCGATCTGTCTTGGTTGGCGGTGACAAATATGGGGTATTTGGTCAATCGGAAGAGAGAGAATGATCATGCGTAACATTCGCCAGAATAACTTTCTCTACGACTAATAACATTTTGGGATGCTATCACTTGGTTAAGTAGACAAGTAAAAGAGATGACATATATAAAACGTACGTTTCTTCCTCCATTCTATAGGAATTAGGCGTATTCTTTCGGCAGTATATGCATGCGGTTATCCATGCATGTGCCAAAATTAATTTTCAGCGGTTTTTTGTGAGTGGTCAGCGGCCCAATTATACTATTGCAATTCTTTCCTCTCTCTCTCTCTCGATTCAGCCTTCTGAATAAAAGTCTATTTTTTAATGTACGCAGTCGTAGAATACTTATACTCCCTCCCAGTTTAAAGGACACAATTTGCAAACCATGCAATCCCAAAATACTTAAACACAAAAGTATTTAATCTCTGTAATTACTCCTGTGTGAAAGCAATAAAATACTTGCATGCACATGTGTGAACAAATGCGAACACTTTTCTAACTTTTTTTCTCCTTATGCATGTTTTACTCCATACTATTAAATGGACCAATTAGATGACACCTAGGGTCTAGAGAATTGCAAATTGTGTCCTTTAAACCGGGAAGGAGGGAGTATACCGTCTTTGCTTGCAAAGAGGAAAATGTCACGTCAGACCAGGCAGTGTGATCACACTGCAAGCTGCTGCCATGAGGAACGACACACCATCATCGAGCCATGCTCGCCTAACGTGTCTCATTTAATCACCGGCCCGCTGCACCTATAGCTATCTATCTACACCCAAGAGAGATACATCACGAATACCAGTGATCAGTATTCAGTAGTAGTACTCCTTGCATGGGCAACATTTATGAACGCATCGCTCATGTTTTTTTCACGCATGACTGAAGGGTATACGCATCGCCACACTTTGTTTTCTTGGAGATTCATTCACTCAACTCAAACGTTAACAGGGCCATGTTGTCACCAGGGCACTTAAAAGTAAAAATATAGACACGGCACACGTTCTATTGTGTCCATCATAGCATTGAATTTCGTGGGGGCGTGGAGAATGTACAAACTCTAGCTCCCCATCTTCCCCTCTCTCTCGTCTTACGGTCAGGTGGCTGACCATTCCATTTTTAGCCAAAAATCCTAAACCGATCTTCACAACATAATCCGCTCGGAGGTGATCATGTGGGTACAGGCAGGCAAGATCCGTGATTTGGCGAGATTAATCATAGAGTAAGTAGCATTCTTCTTTCTTTCTTTCTTCTAAAAAAAATCCACGGATCTATTAGTAATCATCAACAGTAGTAAAAAGGCCTAAAAGTAATGAAAATTACAATGGACCACCTAGTGACAACTACAACACTAGCACGACCTAAAGGTGCGCCATTTGTCCTTGTCCCTCCATCACAAAGCTAGCCAAAGCTTATTGTAGTAGAACTTGTTATAGTAGTAGACACACGGCAAGTTGTTGCGCTAAGGCCCCGAGGACCAGCGAACTATGGTGGCAACCATCGTCAATGATGACATTCATAGATCGAAAGTGATTGACATCAAATCACACCAACGAACACGAAAACCGACCTGATCCTAGGAGATCTGCCGAACACACGACTTCACGTATCCTCCGTCGGCTCTAGAAGCACCACCGGAGTGAGGGTAGGACAGAGAGGATCTTATCCCGACTTTAGGATGTAGCCGACGCACCACCATCTCGAAAAATACACGAAAACACGGGTGGCGAGAGAGCTAGAGGGAGGGAGGGAACTGATCTTTAGATCTGGAGAACATGACCATTGATAAAGGAGAGACCACCACAAACGGTACCTGCAGTCGCCAACACCCTTGGACGTCACCAGACGCAGGCTAACACCCCGGAGTTCAGAATCCTAGGCACGAGCCCAAGTGACGAGATACCCTTACCGACGGCCACACGGGGAACCGCGACAATCACCTGTGCAGCAACAAAAGGGAGAGGTGGCGGCGTGAAAACCCTAATCGTCCTAGAGAGGACGACGCGATGGCCAAAGCATTTTTTTTCCTTTTTTTCTCGAAATAAGATTGCCGCTGCCTGACCGTTTCTTTTCTGGAGATAATCCTTGCATGGGCAACATTTATGGCGCGCGTGCTAGCTAGCTTGATGGATCGAAATAAGATTGCACGCCCTGATCGTTTTCTTTTCACGCTACGCGCATCACCATACAGGATTTGGTATAGGTGACTAATCATTTTTAGCAGTCATCGATCGGGTACAGTTTGGTATAAATATCTGTCGTACCAAAAACCTTAAGCTCTTGGAGGCGATCTCATGAGGGTGCAGGCAGGCCCTACCATAAATAGAGAAAGGAAGAGAGAATGGTAAGTTTGACAGGGATGTTGAATGGCCCTACGAATGAGGGTCTTGACTGACGATGTCCTTTTATTCTGACGGTTCTTCAGCTGATTAACATGGAAAATGTGAAGAAGTTTGACAGAGATGTGTGTACATACTGATGGAAAGAAGGTACAAACAGAAAAAACAGATGGGCTGAATGTGTAGTTGAACTTGGTCAGCAACCCTACAAACTGGCTGGCCGAGTAGACAGCAGTATCCATAAATGTTTGTATATATTAGCTTGCGTACCGTACCTGCCATTTCCCGAACTATTTCTGTCTAGCTAGCTGAGTATACTTGTCATGTTACACATATAATTTCTTGTACTGTAGCTAGGTAACCGCATCTACACTAGTAGGGATGCTTTCTGTCGTTCCACTCGTATTTTAACAGAAAATCTAGATAGCGACTGGTCTGAAAAATTTCGAATCCGGCGGGGCGCGCCGTATAGTGCACTATATAGTGTCCGCATGCCACTAAACAACAACCGAATGAAAGCAGCTAAGGAGCAAATCGAAAATTCAAAATATTTTTCAGATCAAACTATTTGTCTGATTTAGGATCCGTTTTCACCGTTGGGCTAGTCGCGAGAGATCTTCGAAACTAGATCCCATATGGATATGTTTCGATGAAAGAAAATTCGGACCAAAAAGTTATCAACCCTTAACACGTGAGTTATCCATGTCATAGTATGTAAGTTATCCACGCTAAAACATATAAATTATCCAACATATAAATATGTTGGATCGAGACGTTCTCGCATTTCTCTGGTAGTAAATTTTGTATCTTTCTCGCCTCATAAAACCTCAATTATCCCATATATTTTAGTACAACTTAATTAAATGTAAGCTATGAGCTAGTTTAATTGAGACGCGGTAGTCTAGATGTTAGGGTACCGAGAATTCGTGTTAGGGCATCGATGAGCGGTGAAGGCTTGATACCCTAACCTCCTTCCAAACTTCGTCACCGTACGCCACGGTAGCGGCCAATCGGCGACGAGAGATGAAGCCGGGGTATTAGATTACTGGTTGCGTGTTCTGTTTGTTCACTATAACTTAAGAAGATAGGTGAGGGATAAGAGCCCATTTATTATATTATTGTATGCAAAAGAAAATAAGATTTAATTTTTAAAAAAAATTATGCTTGATGTTTGACACATTAGCTTCGAGGTTGAGTCGCCCGTATGTCGTTCACGACGACGGACAATGAAACCGAGCCGTTAGAATAATTTTTATATTGTATCCGTAGGTAAATTTTTTGTAGTAATCGATAATTATATGGTATTGGGTGGGTAACATAAATGCTGAAGCATGAATAACTCTAGTGTTACTAGTGGTTAAGTATCGTACAATTCATGGATAACTTTTATTTATATCTATGGATAACTTTGTGTAATTTTTAGAATATGTTTAGTTCTCTTTGTGGCCATTATATTTTTTAAGCCCTAATTTTATCCATTTTAGTTAATTAAATATGCGATAGACTTATTTATTTTGGACATGATAGCCTAGGGTAGCGAGACTCTGTCACCATCCACTTGGTGAAAGCGGATCCAAAATCTAAAGAGTTCACATTTATGTTTTTCGTATGCATCCAAAAACTTAAACACAAAACATGTTCGTAGGGGTGGATAACTTATATGTTAATTTATAGATAACTTATATAGTACAAGCTGGATAACTTATGTGTTACGGGTAGATAACTTTTGCGTGAAAAAAAAGTTGTCAAAACATATCAATATGGGATCTACTTTCGAAGATCTTGTCGCGATTAGTCCAATGGTGAAAACGATTCATAAATCGAATACACGGTTTGACCTATAAACCATTTTAAATTTTCTAATTTCGCATTTAATTCCGATGACATCATCTATTTTGTCATTTATGTTTAACACTAAACTCACTTCCTATTTTTGACCGTAACACGGGGAAGGCACGCTAGTGCACGCGGAGGCTAGTTGTCCAAACCTGTTGCTAGTTGTTCAACCGGTTATCTAAACGTAGTACAATCCTATTATAAAACATAAAAACTTTGGACAAATCTATTCTCAGACCGGTTGCTAGTTGTCCAAACCTGCAGGAGGTGTGAACACGCGCTGTCACCTAGCTTATAATCAAACCGAAAATTTAAAATGTCTTGTAGATCAAACAATTTATTCGATTTAGGATCCGTTTTCACCGTTGGACTAGTTGTGACGAGATCTTCAAAACTAGATCCCATATTGATATGTTTCGCTGATATTTTTTCCGGACCAAACAATTATCCGCCCCTAACACATAAGTTATCCATGCTATAATATGTAAGTTATCCATCCTGTAACACATAGGTTATCCAGCATATAAATGTCAGGAATATGCAACATGTATTCCTCTGGGGCCAAAGGCCACAATATATAGTACAGGTATAGGGCAAATATGCAGGAAGCCCCTTAACATATGGGGAAAATACAATACAGATATATACATCTAACACCCCCCCTCAAACTCATGGTGGATCCACAACACTGAGTTTGGAGAGTAAGAAATCATGCTGCGCTCAGTGCATGCCTTCGTGAAATCCGCCAATAAATCTGAAGGCACATCTTGAAGCGCAACAACTGAAACCACACTGAGCACGTGTATAGAAAGCATCAACACCAATATGCTTGGTAAGCTCATGCTTGACCGGATCACGTGCTGTCAGACAAAACCAGACTGGGTGTGGTAATAGAGACCCCAAAATCCGCAAGTAACCACCGTAACCAGGTCACCTCAGCAATCAACAAGGCCATAGCACGCAACTCAGCCTCGACACTCGAACGAGAAACCGCTGTCTGTTTCTTCGTCTTCCAAGCAATAAGCAAACCACCAAGAAACACACAGTAAGCAGAAAGGGAACGGCGATCCGAAGAATCACTCGCCCACGTAGCATCCGAATAGCACTGGAGCTGGAACGAGGAAAGAAAAGGCGACGAGTAATCGTACCACGAAGATAATAAAGAACACGGAAAAGATGACTATAGTGAACAGTAGTAGGAGCAGAAACAAACTGACTCAGAATATGAACAGGATAAGAGATGTCAGGACGAGTGACAGCAAGATAAACTAGACTCCCAACAAGATAACGATAACGCGTCGGATCAGAAAGAGAATCACCATCAGTAGGTTGAAGCTTAACATTAAGCTCCATAGGGGTCTCAACAGTGCGCTCATCCCCAAGAGCAGCACGAGCAAGAAGATCCTGAATGTACTTTTCCTGAGAGATGTAAAAGCCATCAGAAGTGGAGGAAACCTCAATCCCAAGAAAATCGAAGAGGACCAAGATCAATCATAAGAAACTGATCATGAAGACGAGCCTTAACAAAGGCAATATACTCAGGGTCATCACCAGTAATGATCATATCATCAACATAGAGAAGAAGAAGAGTGCGTCCACGAGGAGAAGTGTGAACAAACAGCGCTGGATCATGAGCACTAGGGGAGAAACCAGCAGCAGTCACTACAGAAGCAAAGCGCTCAAACCAGGCACGAGGGGCCTGTTTGAGGCCATAAAGAGACCGTCGAAGACGACAAACCATCCCCTCGGGAACAGAATGTTGGAGATATGCCCTAGAGGCAATAATAAATGTAGTTATTATTATATCTTTGTGTTTATGATAAATGTTTACATTCATGCTATAATAGTATTAACAAGGAAACATTGATACTTGTGTGATTTGTAAACTTAATTTGAAGTCCCTAGTATAGCCTCTATACTTCACTAGCTTGTTGGTTGATTAAATGATTGTGGTTTCCCTATCATGAACATTGAGATGTTATCAACAACAAGATCATATCGTTAGGAGAATGATATGGTGGACATACTCCTATTGATAAGCGTAGCATAAAGATCAAGTCATTTCAATAGTTCAATTGCTATATGCTTTCGATACATAGTAACCTAATTCCTTCGACCATGAGATCATGCATATCACCTTTCGGATGGATGCTTTGATGACGCCAAACACCACACCGTGGCGGGTGGCTATAAAGGTGGCATTGAGTGTTCGGAAAGTATTGGTTGAAACACATGGATCAAGAGTGGGATTTGTCCATCCATATGACGGATAGATATACTGGGCCCTCTCGGTGGAATGTCATCCAATTAGCTTGCAAGCATGTGACGGGTCACAAGGGATCACATATCACGGAGCGAGAAAGAGTACTTATCGTGCGAGGTTGAACTAGGTATGCAGAGATCACGATCATAACCTCGGATAAGTAAACTATCGTGAGACAAAGGGAAATTGGTATCGTATGTAAGTGGTTCATTCGATCGCAAATTAATCGTAGAAATATGTGGGAGCCATATGAATTTCCAGATTCCTCTATTGGTTATTGTTCGGAGAAGTGTCTCGATCATGTCCGCATAATTCACGAACCGTAGGGAGACACACTTAAGGATTCGACGTTGTTTGAGTAGTTATGGTATTATGAGAAAGAGACCGAATGTTGTTCGGAGTCTCGGATAGGATCCGGGATATCACGAGGTGATCCGGAATGGTCCGGAGAATAAGATTCATATAAGGAAAGTCCCGTTTCGGAGTTCGGGAATGATTCCGGTGTTTTCATCGGGAATGTTCTAGAAGGGTCCGGATTGTCCCAAGACTCCGGAGGGTACATGAATGTGTCATTGAATGATTGCATCATGTACTAATTGTTCTTGCTGTTCCAAAACTTGAAAGTCAAACTGCTAGTTTGAAAGTCAAACGGCTAAAACAGGAAACTGTGGAAAACAGGAAACTGTGGGAAACAAGCAAGAGGAGTTTGAAACCAACTTGGAGGAGGAGTTCCTCTCCTCCAAGCCGGCGCCCAGCCCTAGGCCGAGTTGGGGAGGGACTCCCCTCCCTCCCTGGCGCGCCTAGCCCCTCCACCTATAAAAGGAGGGGCAGGGCCTCCTCCTTGAGACACACAAGTTTCTACCTCTAATCTCCGGTTTAGAGCCGTTTGGTTTAGAGCTTCTAATTGCTTTAGCCTGCGGTTTAGAGCCTTCTAATTGGTGTGTCTAATCTCTAGACCACTAATAGCCCTCTCTCATAATCCACCATACTCGCTCCGGCTTAAGGCGAAGTCCTCAAGGATTTCCCTCTACTTAGGTACCACGTTGTCACGGAATCGCGAGAGTGCTACAACCTCCGCCACGGAACAAGGGAGAGGAAGGTCTTCGTCAGTACGAACGTGTGACCGATCATGGAAGCGCCGGAACGCAGCGCGGAAGGATCATCCACACGATCTTGAGATCGGAAAGAGTACGACTACATCACCCACGAGAATCCGCCTCGTTAAACACTTTGGAATCTTCGGTAAGTTATTCCATCGACTCGTTGCTACAATCTAGTAGATAGATCTTGGCTTGTTTGTTTGTATGCGATAGAATTTTTGTTTTCCATGCTACGAACCCCTACAAAGGTATCATAGCCGTGTCTATATGTAGATCATTGCTGCAGTAGAACACAATGGTCATTGTGGGCGTTGATGCTTTATTATTGTCGATTGCTTTTGTGTACTTTGCATCTTGCGGTATGTTGGGATGAAGCGGCCGGGCTAACCTTACATGACATCGTTCATGAGACTTGCTCCACGCTTAACATGCAACTTGTATTGCATAAGTGGCTTTATGGTGCTGTTTCTCCTAGCATAGTTAAGATCCAATTTACAACGGGTGATCAACAATGCTAGTATCAATGTTGTGGTTCTTGTTCGTAAGTTAGAACGACACTTATTGAAAGCCCCAAACCACGTAAAATATGCAAAGAAAGTAGAGGCGTCTAACTTTGTTTTGCAGGGGTGTGCAGTGATGTGATATGGCCATGATTGTGATTATATTTGATGTATGCAATGTTCCTTATTGTAAGTTGGCAACCAAAAGGAGCCATATGGTTGTCTTTAATTTATGTTAAGACCCGCGTATCTATTCAAAGTAGTTGTAATAGTTGAAGCCGGTGGACGACAACCATGGTGAAGCGTCATTGACCTTGATGCAATGCCGGTGATGATGGAGATCATGTTCGTGCTTGAAGATGGAGATCGGAAGCACAAAGAAGAAAGGCCATATCATATCACATATTATGAATTGCATGTGATGTTAATCCTTTATGCATCTTGTATTGCTTAGTAGACGACGGTAGCATTATAAGATGATCCCTCATGCACATGAATTTCAAATCATAAAGTGTTCACCCTTAGTTAGCACCGTTTCTAAAGCTTGTTGCTTGAAGCACCACGTGATGATCGGTGTGTTAGATTACGCAAGTGTATACAACGTGAGCAAGCCAGATTTGCTCATGCGAAACTAAGGTTTGATCTTGACGATCCTAGCATGTCTGGACATGGTCTCGGAGCACGGATCACCGAAAGGTAAAGCATGAATCATATAGTAGATATGATGAACATGACGATTGTTCGCCATTGAAACTATAGCAACGCTCGTGATGATCGGTGTTGATGTGGTGGATTTGGTTAGTTTGATCACTAAAACAATGTGAGGGATGTTGTTTTGAGTGGGAGTTCACCTAGTTTAATTTCATTAATTAATTTGAACTCAATTTGTCATAAACTTAGTCTAAACTATTGCAAATATGTTGTAGATCAATGGCAGCCCCTACCATCAATTTTAATGCGTTCCTAGAGAAAGAAAAGTTGAAAAACAATGGAAGCAACTTGCGGATTGGTTCATAATTTGAGGATTGTCCTCACAAATGGTAATTTGACCTATGTCTTTGGATGCACATTGGGTGACCCACTGCGGTGATGCTTCCGATGAAGTAAAGAATGTTTACCTCGCCGGAAAATCGGTACTCCATAGTTCAGTGTGCTATCTTGTATGGTTTAGAATCGAGCTTGAAGAGGTTTGAAGAGTCGAGACCCATATGATATTGTCGAGGATCTCAAATTGATTTTTGAGACTCATGCGGCAATTGAAAGCTATGAGGCTTCGATAAGTTCTTTAACCGCAAGATGGAAGAGGGCAGCTCGTCGGTGAGCATGTGCTTAAGATGTGCAGGCATAAACAAACTTCAAAGCTTGGGTATAGTGATTCCTAATGCTTTGGGGATTTACCGCATCCTCCAGTCATTGCCACCAAGTTACAGGAACTTTGTGATGAACTACAACATGCAGAACATGAACAAAGAGTTGCTAGAACTGTTTGCTATGTTAAAGTCTGCAGAAGTGGAGATCAAGAAAGAGCACCAAGTGTTGATGGTCAATAAGACCACCAAACTCAAGAAGGGCAAGTCTAAGCAAAAGGGACACTTCAAGAAGGGTGGTAAAAAGGTTACCACGCCGGCGAAGAAAACCAAGGCTGGACCCAAGCCTGAAACTGAGTGCTTTTACTACAAGGGAGAAGGTCACTGGAAGCGGAATTGCCCAAAGTACTTGGCGGATCTGAAGAACGGCAACATCAAGAAGAAAGGTATATCTGATATACATGTTATTGATGTGTATCTCACTAGTACTCGTAGTAGTGCCTGGTATTTGATACTGGTTCGGTTGCTCATATTTGTAACTCAAACAGTCTGCGAATAAACGGAAGCTAGCGAAGAACGAGGTGACGATGCGGCGTGGGAAGCAGATCAAAGGTTGATGTGATCGCGGTCGGCACGCTACCCCTTCATCTACCATCGGGATTAGTTTTATACTTAAATAATTGTTATTTAGTGCCTGCGTTGAGCATGAACATTATATCGGGATCTTGTTTATTGCGAGACGGTTACTTGTTTAAGTCGAGAATAATGGTTGTTCGATTTATATGAGTAATATGTTTTATGCACATGCACCTTTGATAGATGGTCTATTCTTATTGAATCTCGATAGTGGAAATACAAATATCAACAACATTGAGGCTAAACGTTTGAAATCAGCGATAATTTGACCTATATGTGGCAATCGCTGCCTTGGTCACATTGGAGTGAAGCGTATGAAGAAACTCCATTCCGATGGACTTCTTGAATCACTTGATTTTGAATCACTTGAAAGATGCGAAGCATGTCTGATGGGAAAAATGACTAAGAATCCATTTTCTGGTATGATGGAGCGAGCTACGGACTTATTGGAAATCATACATACCGATGTGTGTGGTCCAATGAGTGTAGCATCGCGCGGTGGTTATCGTTATGTTCTTACCTTCACAGATGACTTGAGTAGATATGGGTATATCTATTTCATGAAACATAAGTCTGAAACTTTCGAGAAGTTTAAGGAGTTTCAAAGTGAGGTAGAGAATCAACGTAACAAGAAGATTAAATTTCTATGTTCTGATCGTGGAGGTGAATATCTAAGTTACGAGTTTGGCGAGCACTTAAAGAAGTGCGGAATACTTTCACAATTGACACCGCCGGGAACACCACAGCGTAATGGTGTGTCCGAACGTCGTAATCGAACTCTCTTAGATATGGTTCGTTCTATGATGTCACTTACAGATTTACCGCTATCATTTTGGGGTTATGCATTAGAAACATCCGCATTCACTTTAAATAGGGCACCGTCTAAATCCGTTGAAACGACACCGTATGAATTATGGTTTGGCAAGAAACCTAAATTGTCGTTCCTTAAAGTTTGGGGATGCGAAGCCTATGTAAAGAAGTTACAGCCGGACAAGCTTGAACCCAAAGCGGAAAAATGCGTCTTCATAGGATACCCGAAGGAAACTATTGGGTATACCTTCTATCATAGATCCGAAGGCAAAATCTTCGTTGCAAAGAATGGATCCTTTCTAGAGAAGGAATTTCTCTCGAAAGAAGTGACTGGAAGGAAAGTAGAACTCAACGAGGTTGTCGAACCTTCTCTCGAAATTACGAGTAGAGCAGCACCGGAAGAAGTTCCTGTGGTGCCTGCACCAATTAGAGAGGAAGCTAATGATGATGATCATGAAACTTTCGGTTGAAGTTGCTACAGAGCCTCGGAGGTCAACGAGAACTCGTACCACTCTAGATTGGTATGATTCCGTTATGAGTGTCATGTTGGTGGACAACACCGATGACCCCGAGACATATGAGGAAGCGATGATGAGCCCAGATTCCAATAAATGGCAAGAAGCCATGAAATCCGAGATTGGATCCATGTACGAAAACCAAGTATGGACTTTGGTGGACTTACCGGATGGCCAGAAGGCTGTCGAGAACAAATGGATTTTCAAGAAGAAAACAGATGCTGATGGTAATGTTACTGTCTATAAAGCTCGACTTGTCGCAAAAGGGTTTCAACAAATTCAAGGAGTTGACTACGATGAGACTTTCTCACCAGTAGCGAAGCTAAAGTCTGTGAGGATTATGTTAGCAATCGCTGCATATTACGATTATGAGATATGGCAGATGGATGTCAAAACAGCGTTCCTCAATGGAGATATTGATGAAGAGTTTTATATGATGCAACCCAAAGGTTTTGTCGATCCTAAAGATGCTAACAAGGTATGCAAACTTCAAAGGTCCATCTATGGATTGAAGCAAGCATCCCGAAGTTGGAATCAACGTTTTGATAAGGTAATCAAAAGTTTTGGTTTTATACAAACTTATGGAGAAGCTTGTATTTACAAGAAAGTGAGTGGGAGCTCTGTAGCATTCTTAATACTATATGTGGATGACATATTGTTGATTGGGAATGATGTAGACCTTCTTAATAGTGTCAAGGAATATTTGAATAATAGTTTTTCAATGAAGGATCTTGGCGAGCGCTTACATATTAGGCATAAAGATTTATAGAGATAGATCGAAACGCCAAATATCATTGTCACAGAGTACATATTTGGACAAAGTTCTAAAGAGGTTTGGAATGGAAGAAAGCAAGAAAGGGTTCTTGCCCATGTTGCCCAATACGATCTTGAGTAAAACTCAAAGTCCGACATCGGCAAAATATAGAGAAAGGATGAGTAAGACTCCCTATGCCTCAGCCATAGGATCTCTAATGTATGCCATGCTATGTACTAGACCCGACATTGCATATCTCGTTAGTTTAACTAGCAGATATCAAAGTGATCCAGAGTGGATCATTGGACGTGATCAAAAACATCCTTAAGTACTTGAGAAGAACTAAGGATATGGTTCTTTCTTATGGAGGTGATGAACAGCTCGTTGTTAATGGTTACACCGATGCTAGTTGGAACACCGATCCGGATGATTCTAAATCACAATCCGGATCGTATTTATTTTGAATGGTGCAGATTAGTGGAGGAGTGCAAAGCAAAGCGTTGTGGCGAGATCTTCAACTGAATCGGAATACATGGCTGCCGGAGGCTTCACAAGAAACGATATGGATGAAAGAGTTCATTACGAGCTGGGTGTGGTTCCTAGTGCTGGACCCAATGTCTATCTTGTGATAACATGGGCCATAGCCAATGCGCAAGAACCAAGGTCACACAAGAAGCATATCAAGCTGCGTTTTCACGCTATTCGAGAACATATCCAGGATGGGGATATAAAGATTTGCAAAGTACACACAGATCTGAATGTGGCGGATCTTGACTAAACCTCTCCCGAGGGCAAAACATGACCAACACCAAACTGCCATGGGTGTTCGGTATATTACCATGTAATCTAGATTAGATGACTCTAGTGCAAGTGGGAGACTGTTGGAGATATGCCCTAGAGGCAATAATAAATGTAGTTATTATTATATCTTTGTGTTTATGATAAATGTTTACATTCATGTTATAATAGTATTAACAAGGAAACATTGATATTTGTGTGATTTGTAAACTTAATTTGAAGTCCCTAGTATAGCCTCTATACTTCACTAGCTTGTTGGTTGATTAAATGATTGTGGTTTCCCTATCATGAACATTGAGATGTTATCAACAACAAGATCATATCGTTAGGAGAATGATATGGTGGACATACTCCTATTGATAAGCGTAGCATAAAGATCAAGTCATTTAAATAGTTCAATTGCTATATGCTTTCTGATACATAGTAACCTAATTCCTTCGACCATGAGATCATGCATATCACCTTTACCGGATGGATGCTTTGATGACGTCAAACACCACACCAGAATCGGGTGGCTATAAAGGTGGCATTGAGTGTTCGGAAAGTATTGGTTGAAACACATGGATCAAGAGTGGGATTTGTCCATCCATATGACGGATAGATATACTCTGGGCCCTCTCGGTGGAATGTCATCCAATTAGCTTGCAAGCATGTGACTGGGTCACAAGGGATCACATATCATGGGAACGAGAAAAGAGTACTTATCAGTAACGAGGTTGAACTAGGTATGCGAGATACCGATCATAACCTCGGATAAGTAAACTATCGTGAGACAAAGGAAATTGGTATCATATGTAAGTGGTTCATTCGATCACAAAGTAATCGTAGAAATATGTGGGAGACATATGAATTTCAGATTCCTCTATTGGTTATTGTTAGAAGTGTCTCGATCATGTCCGCATGATTCACGAACCGTAGGAGACACACTTAAGGATTCGACGTTGTTTGAGTAGTTATGGTATTATGAGAAAGAGACCGAATGTTGTTGAGTCTAGGATGGGATCCGGGATATCACGAGGTGATCCGGAATGGTCCGGAGAATAATATTCATATAAGGAAAGTCCGTTTGAGTTCGGGAATGATTAGGTGTTTTCATCGGGAATGTTCTAGAAGGTCCGGATTGTCCAAGACTCGGGGAGGGTACATGAATGTGTCATTGAATGATTGCATCATGTACTAAGTGTTCTTGCTGTTCCAAAACTTGAAAGTCAAACCGCTTTGAAAGTCAAACGGCTAAAACAGAAACTGTGGAAAACAGAACGTGGGAAGCAGGAAACTGTGGGAAACAAGCAAGAGGAGTTTGAAACCAACTTGGAGGAGGAGTTCCTCTCCTCCAAGCCAGCCCCTAGGCCGAGTTGGGGAGGACTCCTCCCCTCTGGCGCGCCTAGCCCTCCACCTATAAAAGGAGGCGGGGCCTCCTCCTTGAGACACACAAGTTTCTACCTCTAATCTCTGGTTTAGAGTCGTTTGGTTTAGAGCTTCTAATTGCTTTAGCCTGCGGTTTAGAGCCTTCTAATTGGTGTGTCTAATCTCTAGACCACTAATAGCCCTCTCTCATAATCCACCATACTCGCTCGGCTTAAGGCGAAGCCTGCGGATTTCCCTCTACTTAGGTACCACGCCAGTTGCCGGAATCAGGAGAGTGCTACAACCTCCATTTTCTGGAACAAGGAGAGGAAGGTCTTCGTCAGTACCGAACGTGTGACCGATTGCGAGCGCTACGGAGCATACCGGAAGGATCGTCCACACGATCTTGAGATCGGAAAGAGTACGACTACATCACCCACGAGAATCCGCTCTCGTTAAACACTTTGGAATCTTCGAGGGTAAGTTATTCCATCGACTCGTTGCTACAATCTAGTAGATAGATCTTGGCTTGTTTGTTTGTATGCGATAGAAAATTTTTGTTTTCCATGCTACGAACCCCTACACAGAATACCCAAGAGGAGGCTGCATATAAACCTCCGCACTCAACTCACCATTGAGAAAGGCGTTCTGAACATCAAGCTGGGACACAGATCAGTGACAAACAGAAGCAACAACAAGAAGAGTACGCAAAGTGGTCATATGAGCCATAGGAGCAAAGGTCTCATCATAGTCACGACCATGCTCCTGCTGAAAACCACGAGCCACAAGACGCGCTTTATAGCGCTCAAGAGATCCATCAGAGCGGGTCTTTATCTTATAGACCCACTTACACGTGATAGGACGAACACCGGGAGGGGAAGAAATAAGATCCCAGGTGCCAGTGCGCTCAAGCACAGCAATCTCCTCAGCCATGGCCATCTACCATTCAGGATGATGCTCAGCATCCCGATAAGAAGTCGGCTCTGAGGCAACAACAAGACCATACTGACTAGGAGAGTAACGATGGGGGGCACGACGCTGACGAACAGGACGAGTAGAGGGAAGCTCGTCAGAGGAAGACAACTCAGGAGACGGCGATGAAGAAGAAGGACTAGCAGAGGAAGACTCCGGAGAACGAGGAGAACTAGGAGAACTAGACGGAACAGAGGAGGACGGTGTAGAAGAAGAGACATCAGGGGGAGGAGATCCTGAAGAAGACACAATAGGAGTAGAAGGAGTAGATAGAGGGGGTGTGTCAGGAAAGAGAAGAAAAGAGATATCTTCCACCGGGTAGGTACCAGCAGTGGGACGAGGATAGAAAGGACGCGTCTCATCAAAAGTAACATCATGAGAGATACGCATCCAACGACCAACGGGGTCCCAACAGCGATAGCCCTTATGCTCATCACTGTATCCAAGGAAAACACACTCAACAGACTGAGCGGTCAGTTTGGTGCGTTCGCGAGGAGCAAGGAGAACATAGCAAACACAACCAAACAAGCGAAGCATGGAATAGTCTGGGGACTGTCCAGATAGGCGCTCAAGAGGGATGCCACCCTGCAGAGCGGCAGAAGGCTGAATATTGATGAGGTAAGCCGACGTAGCGACAGCCTCAGCCCAGAAATGCGGCGGAAGAGAAGAAGCAATCATCATGGCACGAGTGGTCTTAAGAATATGATGATGCTTACGCTCAGCAACGCCATTCTGAGCATGTGCGCCAGGACAGGAGAACTGAGCAAGGGTGCCCTGCTCAGCAAGAACACCTCGCAACATCTGGGAGATATACTCACCAGCAGAATCAGCACGAAACACACGAATGGGGGTAGAATATTGAGTACGGACCATGGCCGCAAACCACTGATATATGGAGAGCACTTCACTACGAGAGCACATAAAATACAACCAAGTGTACCGAGAAAAATCATCGATGAATAAAATATAGTAGCGACGGCCCCCTTTCGAAGCGAAAGGAGCCGGACCCCAAACATCAGAATGAACTAAATCAAAAGGTCGCTGAGATATAGACGCGCTAGTAGGATATGGAAGCTGAATCTGTTTACCCAACCTACATCCCTGACAATGTAAAGACCCATCTCCTGAGACAGACCCCAGAAGACCATGATGAACTAATGACGACAGACGAGGGTGTAACACCCTCAGAATCGGACCTACGCAAGTTTGAGCAAAATTCGCCAAACTCGCATAGAAACAATTCAAAGGTGCCCACCAGGCACTTTCGTGCGGGTGGAAAACGAAGTAATAACATTACACAACAGTCCTCGATGGGACCCACAGAACAGATAGATATAACAGCGACTCAAAGAGTCAAGAATACAAGTATAATATACAAAGATCCAAATCACCTTGAAAAACGATAGAGCGTCCAGCTACGGACAAGATGCAAATGGGGCTAAGAGCCCTGAAGAATAACCAATGGCGTCCATAACCCTGCCCAGGCCAAGCCGGAAGGGTAACCCTGCTAACGACGTCGATCTCAAAACCTGCTTAAACAAAAGGGGTGCCGACAAAGGGCAAAGGAAAAAGAAGGAGGCGTCGATCGAGGCCAAGACACGGCGAGGCTAGAATTCGGCGGTCCTCGCCTACATAGGTATGGTGGACTGAAGCAGCAGCGGCAGCATGCACTAAACAACCTATAGAGACTCGATACAACTGGCGGCAATCAGAGAGGGGTAAGAATGACCTATCCGGATCCAACCTGAAACTAACACCAAACAAACCCATCCTGGTGTTTCCCCCTCGAGACCAAACGAGGAAGTCAACCGAGGAACTCACACAGTTGGCAGTTTTACTTATTTAGTTATAGTGGCGGTACTTTACTAGTCAGGTTTTGGATGACCGTCCTGATAAAATAAGCAGTGGGCACTTTTAGTTAACCATTCCGTGATAGTGGCAACACTTACTAGTCAGATACATTTATCATGAGATAACCCAAAAACCCAGCAGTTGTTGGTACTTTTATTCAGCCATTCCGTTGTAGTTGCAAGATTTACTAATCAGGTACAATTGTCGCAAGCGACAACCAAACAAGCAATTGTGGGCAGTATTAATTAGCCATTCCGTTATAGTGAAGCTGATTACTAGTCATTATAAGTCAAATTTATAGCAGTAAACTTTAGTTATGCTTGTCATGATCGAGATATCGTGCTCCAAGTCGTCCATATCCGGACACGGCTTTGAAAGTTTTACCCGCCGGGTGCACCAATAGCAACACACGCCGATCAACCTGAAAACCAAATCAAAAACGAGGCTTTCACGAACAATCACAGGATTCAGAATTATTTCAGGGGGCCACCCATTGAGTAGATCCTTAGCGGAGTAAGCAAGCTCGAGACGGGCTCAAGGTTTGCGTCGGTCAGAAACGATCGGGAACCCGAAAAGTGGCTGGGCTTGTCGATACGCGAAAACACTCCGCTTACCTAAAAAGACAAAGGTGCTCCTCGCAATTTAAATACGTAAAGTAGCATGGCATAAGTACAGATCGTAAATAAAACCTCAAACTAGTTTGTGGCCCCAAGAAATAAGAATGAATCAAGCTCGCTCGGGGGTCCCATATACCTCCGGATGTGGATAGCGCGATAAATCAAGGAATGTATCAAGTACTGGGGTCTTACGGGACACAAGTGGGCGTCGAAACCAAATATTATCTATCACCCACCGATGCCTCGCTTATTCAATTTTAGTTGTTAAACAGAAATTAAAGTGAACAATAAGTAAAACTAGGATCATCTCCAACATCAACATGCGGCATTACATCAAAGAATCGTGGCATATGGCGACACACATCAGCACTTGAGCAAGCAACTACGACGCGCAAGTCCAACTATCTACCAAACAACAGGTAATAGGATGTGTCCAAGGCAAATATAAGGCTGCAGGGGATGTCACCGGTACGGAAGCTAAAGCATCGCAATACAGATAGCAATAGATCAACGGGAGGGAATAAAGACTATAAAGTAAGATAGGTAGAAAGGGGGAGATGCTCGCCTGAAAACATTGTCGAAGGGTTTCCCCGAAGATCGGGGCGAAGCTCACATCAACTCAACGGCCTTATCCGCGAAGAAACAAAACACTAGAAGAAACACCGGATGCAATATTTAATACACGGCAGAAGATCGGCATGATGCATGCATGATGGATGGCATGGCAAAGGTGCGATGCAATTAGGTCAAGATTAAGCGGAACCGGGGTTCCGACAATTAATTAGACAGTTCAAGTTATTTAGAACCCCCGCAAATTAAATGTTATATAGCAAGACAATAGATGGCAACGGTTCGCTACACATGTTTAAATGAGGCCAATATAAGGCTAGATTTGCCCGCATATGGGCCCCATATTTAATTATTAGGTGAATCGGCAAAAGGCCCCCAAACCACAGATATGCATGCGAGATGACAATTAAACATGCAACAACTTGTTATTATATTATAAAATTAGGGTTCTCGGATAAGGGGTTCACACATTAGGGTTTGACGAGCTTGGGGTTCCGGGGGTCGGGGTAGGTCTCGGGGTCCAGGGTTCGACGGATCTGGGGTTCGGAGTTCGACGGAGGCGTTCTTGGACTCCGGGATCCAGGGTCTTCGGATCGGGGTAGATCTTGGCGCTCGGTGTCCGGGTAGGCGATCTTGTCGGTTCAGCGGTTTCGATTGTCGGTGTAGGTCTCTGCTTGAAAGATCTTGGTGTTCTATGCGGTCGATCCTGCCGTTCCGTGATGGAGAACTTGTTGTCCGGGGGGAGTACTTGGCGTTCCGGACTCTCGATGAACCTTGGCGTCCGAGAAGAAGATCATGTCGGTCCGCGGCGTAGATCTTGGGGAGGTTCGGGTTCCACAGGTTCGGCTCTACAACTGGACCCCGGGAACGGTTCTTGGCGAACTTGGCGTGACGGGGGTTCGTCAGGGTTCAGTGTTCCGGGTCGAAGGCCTTGGCGTCACATGTCGAGGTTGGCGGTGTCGGTGCCTGACTCTGATGAAGTACTTGGAGTTCCCCGGAAGATCCCGGTCCCCATAAGGCATGCGTGGCCGACGAAGGTCTTGTCGACGTGTCGGGGGCAGCGATCTGGCCATCGTACCGGTGACCTTGGTTACATGGACACGACACGAAGGAACACGGCGGCAAGCAACAAGAGGGGTCGAGTACACAGGCAATCTTCACGTTGCCAGACCATCGGTCTCTTCCAGACAACCGACCAAACACGTTGGCTTCCCTCGGTACAGACAAAAGAGGCCACGCTCTCTGTACCTAGGTGCTGGCCGATGGCGAAAGAGGCGACAGACGGCGGGACGCTGGTTCCGGCGAGGCGGCGCGGAGGCTCGAGTCGTGGTGTGCGAGTGGGCGGCGCGGCTCATGCGGCCCAGCCGCAGGCGCAGCGTGGAGGCGGGCCCATGGCCCAGCGGGCGGAGCCGTGCTCTGGCAGCAAACACCGGCAATGCGAGGAACGGCGGCGAGGTTGGTGAGGGCGGCAGCGACGCGAGGCAGCGGCGTGGTGAGACGAAGGCGCGCTGTGCATGGCGGCAGCAGGCGGCGAGGCGAGCGGCGATTCTGCGGAGGAGAAGGAGCTGTGGCGGAGGTGGGGCGGAGGATGCGACAGCGAGGGGCGTCTTGAGGGCCGGGAGGCTCCGTCGGGCGACGCAGGACGGAGGCGAGCGGAGAAGGGCGGGCGGCAAGGAGGCCAGCGGAGAAAGCGAGGGCTCCGGCGACGGTGACGGGCGGAGGAGGTTGTCGCGGCCGGCGCAGGATGGTGGCTGGCGGCGGCGATGGGAGAGGGAGGCGGCGCAGGACGCGCCGACGCGGGGCTAGCAGAGGCGGCTAGGGGGCGGGGCGGCCGGTGGTGGAGCGAGGAGGTTGGGGAGAGGGGGCTGCTGAGAAGAGGAGGAGGGCGGCGAGTTGGGCGTCGGTTGAGGCACGCGAGGAGGAGGAAGAAGGGTGAGGGAGGCGTGGGTTGCGTGCGTGCGCGTGGAGTGCGGTGTGGGGCCCAGGCGGACCAGGGACGGGCGGGCCCAGGCGCAGCGCGTGTGTGGCGTGTCGCATCGTGTGTGTGTGTGGGGTTGTGTCTTTGTGGGGTGGGCAGGGAGTGAGGTGGAGGGATGTGGCAAGGAGGGATTGGTTGGGGGTTAACCAGGGGTGATGTGGCGCGTAGAGATAGGTGGGGGTGAGGTGGAGGGATAGGTTGGGTAGAGAGTTGGGTAGACATAGGATTTAGATGGGGCGGCAGGTTGGACCGATTATTGTGTTCTGGGGGTGGTCGTTCGGGTCGGTCTGGCCCGTTCGACTGCCCCCACTAAAAATATTATAAATTTTATTTGTTTTAAACGGGCCGTTGGCAAACCGATAGCGGCCAAAACAAAATATTCCGGGGACCCGGTTTTGATGTTTGAAAATAAAGAGGGGCGTTTAGAAAACAACACGGGCTTTGCAAACATAGTTTTAGCAAACAATGCATGATGATGACGATGCAGTGCACAAATTCAACGCGATTTTCTAGTAGTGGTTTTGCGGGATGCCACAGAGGGTCACAAAGGTGACCAAGACGATGATGCCACTGCTGAAAGGAGCTAGTAGCAGAGGCGACGACCGGAGAAGAACTGGCAGATGAAGTGGCAGCGGAAGGAACACGAAGCCAGTCTAACTCCCAAAGTCTGAGCGATCACGCGAGGCCGGCTCAACCAGGGCTGTGTGCGACGGTCTGGACAACACAAGAATCAACATCAAGAATGACGCGACAACCGAGTCGATGGTGGCTAGCAGAGAACAGATTCATCTTAAGAAGAGGGACATGAGAAATATCAGGAACAAAAAAAGAAGAAGTAGAAAGGGTGCCCCGACTAGAAACAGGAAGAGAGGTACCATTAGCCGTAAAAACACGGACAGGAGAAGGGAGAGAACGAAGAGCGGACAGAAAAGAAGACTCAGAGGTCATATGAAAAGAAGCTCCAGAATCCAGATACCACGGAGACGTACCTGACTATGTAGAAGGTGGTGGTCGCATACGGTCGGAAGAGTCGATCCAGAAGCGGTGCCGTCGAAGAAGAGCTTGTAGCGACAAGCGGACCGAAGACTCGATAATGTCCCGATCGGAGAGAGTAGGCTGAAGACCGAAGGCTGGCCCACCCACTGGTGCTGGCAGCGAACTGGGGTCCCGTGTATAACAGATGGCCCAAGTGTGGCCATCCCTATTGCAGTAAGAGCAGTGACGAAGAGAACCACGACGACCACGACCTCAAACTGCTGGTGACTCGACCACGACATTGGTCTTTGAAGTGACCGACCGACGACTGGAGGAGTGGGTAGAATCGGCGGCGGCGGCACAGGGGACCGCGGCTGAGTCGAGGAAGCAGACGACCAAGCACCACGAGTAGCAATCACAGACGGAACCGCAAGAAGACCAGCACTACGGAGACGGGTCTCCTCCGCCCTAAGCTCAGACAACACCTCAGAGAGCGGAACACGACCACGAGCATTCAACTGAGCACGCCGGGTCTCAAACTCCTGGCGAAGCCGAGATAGAAACTCATAGATGCGGTGAAACTCCAAATCCGAGCGTACAATCTGGCAGCACGAGCATGTGCCACAAACAGCAGTGCGGAGAGAATCAAGCTGACGCCAGATAGCAGCACTCTGAGTATAGAACTCATCAATAGTGGAATCACCCTGCTGAAGAGCATGCTCCTGGCGAACCACAGACAGGTAAAGAGCATCCCCAGACGGCTGATATCGTGAAGATGTGCCCATAGCAGCAAGGTGGTAGACTCATGAACTCGGCGACATCTTGAGGCGTAACATTAGAGGTGAGAACAGCAGCAGCACGAGCACCCTCATCGACCCACTGAGTGTAGGCGGTCAGAGCGTGGCGATAGGTCTCGAGATCAGCAGTCTTGTTTGAACTTCAGGTCATAAGCAGCAACAGCACTATCATCGGCACTCTGAGCAGCATCCTTGGCCTCCTGAGAAGCATCAGCACCGAGAACAATCGGCGTCGGCGGAAGAGGAGCCACAGGAGCAGGGAGGCATGGCGGACAAGAGACCTCGCCGGAGAGCACACCCCAAAGACGGAGACCGCGCATGTGAACGCGCATAAAGGCAGCGAAATCAGGGTAATTCGCACCATCGAAGATCACCGGGCAGCGAGGAATCGCAACATAGCCCGATGCAGAAGACATCTCTCTCTCTCTCTCTCTCTCTCTCTCTCTCTCTCTCTCTTTTTGCTCTTTTTTTTCTCAGATCTGGTCAACCCGAAATCCGGCAGAGGGCGGCCGAAATCCGTCCAGGCGGGGCAAGTGGCGGACGCGGCCGAGCGTTGGGAGACCAATTAAGACCACCAGGGATCGATTCCCAGCGGTGACGGTGGCCGGAGGCGCGAAATCCGGTAGCGTGGCTCGCAGCGAAGCGTGACGCGACGCATGCCGTCGAACAGACGCAGCGTCTGTGATCGGCGGGAGGCGGGCGGCGGGAGGCGGACCGGGCGTGCTCGCGTGAGGCCTGGGCGGGGGAACGCGGGGCAAGTGGCGGACGCGGCCAGGCGGTGGAGACGGGGCCAGGCGTCGGGGCAAGCGGCCAGGCGGTGGAGACGGGGTCAGATCCGATCGGAATTAGACCAGAACTTGCCCAGATTCGAACTCGCCCAGATCAGAACTCACCCAGATCCGATCGGGATGACTAGAAGACGGAGCAGAACAGGCAGATGACGGGCCGGAGAGATGGCCGAAGATAGCGGCAACCGGCGGCGGCGACGTCGGAAAAACGACGACGACAGGGACGGTGGCGGCTATGACGATGTTGCAGAAAATGGTCTAACCTAGCTCTGATACCATGTCAGGAATATGCAACATGTATTCCTCTGGGGGCCAAAGGCCACAATATATAGTACAGGTACAGGGAAATATGCAGGAAGCCTCTTAACATATGGGGAAAATACAATACAGATATATACATCTAACAATAAACATGTTTGATAAAGGCGTTCTCGTATACGTGTTGAGCATCATCAATTGGAACATGGCAGCCTAGGTGTTAGGGTACCGAGACTTTGCCCCAGTCGATGCGTTAGCATAGACGAGAGATGAAGACTCGGTACCTAACATCCTTCGAGGTTTCATCACTCATATACCGCGGTAGCAACAATGGGCAAAGAAGCCGAGCCGCTAGATTACTGGTTGTACGGTTTATTCATTACGACTTAGAATCGTGGATGGTAGGGTATAAGACCCCATTTATTATATCGTATACAAAAAAGATTAAGATTTAGTTTAAAAAAATCATCCTTTATGTTTAACATGGTAGCTTTTCAAGATTGAGTCACGCATGCACCGAAAGAACGGCGATGGGCGACGAAGCCGAGGTGATAGAATAACTTGTATATTTATCTATTAGTAATTTTTATAGTGATCATAATTTATATGTTATTTGGTGGGTAACTTACATACTGAAGCCTGGATAACAATAATATTACTCGTGGATAACTTCTAGGACAAACAAAGTTGTGTTATCCACCATTAACACGTGACTTATCAATGTCATAGTAGTTAAATGATCCATCCTGATACATATAAGTTACCCACCATATAAGTTAATTTTCTTAAAACGGTCGCCGGATACTTTTCCTACATTCATGTAAAAAAATCTCCGTGCACATGGTTTATAGGGTGGGTAACTTATATAGTACAACATGGATAACTTATGTGTTACACGTGGGTAACCTTTTGGTCCGAATTTTTTTCTTAAAACATATTAACATGAGATCTAGTTTCGAAGATCTCGTCGCGACTAGTCCATCGGTGAAAACAGATTTTTAATCGGATATACGGTTTATGCTAGAAAACTTTTAAATTTTTTCCGATTTTGCATTAAATGTTGATGATGTCAACTTTTTGCATGCATGTTAGAGGGATTGGTTTTTCTAATCACACGGAATTTTAAAACTGTCCGCTAGATTTTATCAATTCTAGACCAGTCGCCAGGTAGCAATGTCCAAAACTTTTTGGTTTGCAATTTTAGTTTTCCAAAATATTTTATATTTGCAACGGAGGTAGAACATCATAAAGAGATACTACATGCGTGATGCAGGAAGAAAATAATTTGAGCCTTCTTAAAAATCTTTTGGAATGTGGATTCTCAATTCCAACAATAAAAATGTTTATGTAATCCTTCAACTATAATACTTTGAATATTAACTCTGCAACCAATATGACTATGTGCATCGATTGATGAAATTCTTGGTATATATGTCCCTTTTCGAAAAAAAGAAGTTTCAACAATAAGCTCTAGATGGTGCACATAGTATGTTTACTATCAGCTAGCTGGCCAACTTAAGTTGCTTGCTAGATGTTAGTTAATTTGATCGATCAAAATCTAATCCAGAAGGGGCCAAATTTAATCTCTCTCATGCATTCAGTAGCTTACATATATATATATAGAAACCCTATTCGACACCCAGGGTGCAGAATAGTTATATCAACTTGTATGTATGACGAGCGACTGAGCGGTTGACTTGTTCTAATCTCGCCCAGCTGCATGGATGCAATGTATGAAGCCATCAAGCAGCATGATGGGATGACCAAGTTTAATTTCTCCCTCCCAAGAGTACACTGTGCATGCATATGCTGCGGCGGCCGGCCATGCATGGTGCACGCCATGAAATGAAGGCCATCCATGTATGCAACATTAATTTCACATGCTGTGCTAATGACGTATAATCTGCTCTCTGCTCTGCTGGTTAGGCAATGTGTTGCACCCGTTTGATCTCTCTGTGCTACCTACTCCTGCGGCGCTAACAGGATCACGTCGATCAAATTAGCACATACCGAAATTAATTAGTACAGGAATAATTTACGTCATGGACAGTTACGTAGTTCACTCCAATAATAACGAGGAATAATTTACCGTTTAATGAGTGTATGTGCGAACAATAGTGAAGCCATCGGCCGAGAAGCTACCCTGAATAGTCCATTTGCATAAATTGCGATCACAGAGTCAAAACGAACGGGTGTATAGTCTTCTTGAGATGAAGCTTCACCGATCTCTCATTCTTTCAAGAAGAAAGGCGGAGCTTGTGTATTGGAGTACTTGAGGAAGATACTCAACTAGTCAGCCCCTGCGACAATATGGAGAACTCAAGACTTCAATTTTCATACGTGTCCGTATACATACGTACCGAAAGTCCAGGAGGATATTTGACTTTATTAACACACAAGGGAAAGAACCACACACGTATATATGTGTGCTTCCCTGAGTTAACGTATCATGCAGCATATATATGATACTAGTGTGCACGTGTGATATTACCGTACGGAGGGAGTGTTTTGCTTCACGAGTGCAAAAGAATCTATTAGTATGAAAAAAATATAAAATAATTTTTAAAATGTCAAAAAATCTCACGTACATTTGGATATTTTGTGTTTGTACACAAGGTTTCATGGATACTCCCTCCATCTTAAAATAGATGTCTCGAATTTATCAAAATTTAGATTAATCTAGATACTAAATAGTATATATAACATAAAATAACAGGAAGTATACATGACAATAATATTTTTAACTTTTGAATATTTTAAGATATATTTTTAAACAATTTGCTCATCTGCCCCGTAAGGCAAATTGGATTTCCGTACTACTACTCCCTCTGTCCTGAAATACCATGCATTCTGGATTTAGTTAAGGTCAAACTTTGTAAAATACCATTAGAATCGTCATAAAATATATTTTTATAATATATACATTCGATGGTATAGATGTTTATAGTTTTTTATATTTTATTAAATTTTATAAAGTTTGACTTTGACTAAACCCAGAATACAGTGTATTTTAGGACAGAGGGAATACTTGGGTCAATGATAAGTAATAAGTACGGGGTGCTACGTGGAATGGAAAGGTTCAGTGGGCAACGATTCAAAGGAAGAGATATGGTAAGCATGCATTTTCCATGGACGAGGAAATTTACTACTACTCCTACATACAGAACACAAGAACGCGAGAATCGTACGTCGGCAAACGATAACATTCTGCTGTTCTGTTCAATACCGTTACTACTTATTTTGGCGGCACGCGCGCGCGTACGTAGGAGCACGGAACCCCGGCCGGCACGCGTGTTCGTACTGTACGTGACCGACCTGGCTGACCGGCATGCAGGCAAAACTCGGATCTATCCACGTACGGAACCCGGCCGCCCCTTTCGTTCCGTGCGTGCGTGCGTGCTTCTCGGTTGGGTAACGTTTGGCACGTGTCATGTGTGCGTGTTCGTCCTGTCCGTGACCGACCTGGCAGACCGGCCAAACTCAGCATGTGCCATAGCTTGCAGGTCGTGCCAACGCGCGTGGACACCACAAATTAAGTAGGTCTTTTGGCGAACACCGGAGACCGTCCTCTGCCTCGAACCGTGGCGGTTAAAAAATTTTGAGAACTTTCAATTGGTTTAACCACTTTGGTTTCTTCTAATTTTTTGAACCGGCTTCGTGCAGAGGCGACTTCGGAAAAGCCGCCAAAAACTAAGCTGATCTAGGTTTCTCAAGTCCGTCCGCAACAGTATTCTTTCACGTAAAGATCCGTCTCGCGACGTTTGGGATCAACCGTGCTTCAGGGAACCGAACTGATGAAAAACATTTTCGAACTATAAAAATGAAAAGTAAAACCCCCAAAAAACAAAACATGTTTAGAGAGAACATAAAAAGGGAAAATCGAAAATTAAAATGCCAGTGAAAGAAAGTAATGAAATAATATACTCCTTCCGGTCAAATATTGTTACGTTTTTATGTTAAGTTGGTCATATTTTATTATGTTTGATTTAAGACAAATGCCGGAAGACACTAACTTGTGGATGGAGGAGTACTAAAAAGTCATTTTTTTACTAACTTTCACCAAATATTTAGTAAAAAATATCTACATCTATAATATTGAATGGACATATTAAGAAATTATACTTTATAATGAATCTATTGATATTAATTCAATATTGCAAATAATTTTTTGTGTATAATCTTGATCAAACTTAGAAATAGTTGACTTTTGGCTAATGATTAGGCACCTTATATTTTAGGACAGAGGGAGTACTAAATAAACTATACTTTTACGATTATTCTGAAAAAACTGATTCATTTGTTTAAACTAGACTAAAATAGAGGATATTGTAAAGGTTCTAAACTTGCTCTAACTTGAGCTACGAAAAGCAGCTAGCATACGAAAAGCAGCTAGCATGGGATCATCATGGTCAGGACGAAGATGTTTAATTCTCTCTCTGAAGAGTAGACTACTGTTGATGCATACGCTGCGCCGGCCATGCACGATGACGCACCATGAAACGAAAACGATCCCTGTTTGCAGCATTAATTAACTCCACATGATGTGCCAATCACGCACTAATTTACGTAAGCATCCCGGAGCAGTGTCAGCTGCTCTCTGCTCTGGTTAACTAATTTGTGCGTGCGTTTGATCTCTGATTAGTTAGCACCGGCAAGAGTTAATTAGCATAGGAAAACACTTTACGTCATGTACAATAATCCACTTTAAAACATAATGATTGTAATATGTTGATCCAAATTCTATAAAGTATAGACCAACTTCTGACAAGTGGAGCGAGACCCGTTGTCGGAAGCTTGGCCAAGTAAAAGTACTGTACACTCGTAAGAAACCGGAGGGTGGCATGCATGGAATCAATGGTAATTTTGTTGGAATATTAGGCATAATTTTCACGATTAATTTCAGAATATAAATCATGACAACAGCAGCTACAATTACGTGAACCTCTAACATACTAGATGTATTGATCAACATGAACAGTATAAGCAGACTATACGCACTAACAGTCATAGTAAAACAACAGATCTGATGACGATGTACGTACTGATCGGTTGTCGATGTAGTCGTCGTTGGTGCAGTAGCATGTCGAAGAAGTCGGCGTTGAAGACGACGTGCACGAGGTCCGGCTTGACGACCGGAAAGAAACGCCGTGATGACGAACTTGAGCAGTCGCGCGGAGCGCTTTCCAAAAACCTTATTCGCCCTCTCCCGTACAGGATCGCAAAGGCGAGTGGTTCCGGAGACCTGCTCTCCCAACCGCCGGTGCACGCCGACAAGAGGTATGGAGTAGACTACGGTGGCGACGCAAGCAGAGAGGATGGCAAAACCCTAGATTGGTTTGGTATCGTGCGTTGTGGAAGCCGCACAGACGTTTATATAGAGCGGCTCGGAAATTCCGTATAGGACACGAAGTGGACCAAGCCCACATCACGCACGTTCGAGTCGGTTACAGATAGCCCACGATCCGGGAGCGATCCGAATCCGCTAACTGTTGACACGTCTGTCTAACTGCACATATTTTCCTGAGCAGCAAAATAAAGCTCGGCTCGGCGAGATTCCCGCAACCCGCAACCCGCGACGTGCGCGTCGTGATGTGACGAGGCGAGCGTGCGTGCGTGCGAGCGACATCGTCGTCATCGGAGGAGCGCGCATGTAGCTCTCTTATTGTCACTCACTTACAAAGTGGTGCAACACTTCACCTTATAAGGTGGTGCAACTCTCCTTCAATTTTCCATGTGGGACTAAACTTTTAGCTTCCACAGCTCTTGCCACACACATGTGAGCTGCCACCAACTTTGGCCAAATCACATATGAGCTTCCACATACATGGGCTTTGAGATTTAGGGAAAATCTGAAATCACACATGAGTCTAATGATTTAGCCCATTATTTCTAACAATCCTCCACCAGATCTCAAGTGCCCATTTAAAGATTTGCCAATCCTTGCTACTTGTTTATATACCAGTGTTTCAGCAGAGACTGTTAAGTTGAACTTTCGTCTAAAATCTTGAACTACGTCTATCAACAACTTGAACAATGGACGAACCTTGAATTGCAAGTTTGGTGCCAATAGATTTCACTCAAAATCAATAGAAGTACCTGGCTGCCAGTAGCCTACCCCGCGGGTTAGAGCATATGCGTCATACTCCCTGGTCTCTTCATGAGTTTACTAGAGATCACCCAAGTCTCATAGACCGCGACGTTTACAATCGAGCTCATACAGGTGTGTTCTTTCAAGAATGTCCTGTAGGACAGCATCTTTGCTAGTTAAAGCCAACAGAAACACATTAAGGCGTGTTGCCAACCTGCCTTACAGATTATGAGAGTTATGCATCTTCACATAGAGAGGGTTATCAACTACTCTCCTTAGTCAAACCACTAGCTTGTTCTTCCCAGGTCCTAATTCACGGGATCTCCGATCACATAGGTTGGGTTACCACTAGGTGTGACATCCATGGGTCTCAACCCCATCTCCCTCGATACACTTTCTATCACATTTCGTGATAGTCCCTTTTGTAAAGGGATCTGCCAGGTTTTTGTCTGTTTGAATATACGTAACAGTTATTACTCCGGAGTTTCTCAATTTCCTGACAGACTTCAAACGTCTCTTCATGTGTCTTGATGACTTCGTGTTATCCTTAGAATTGTTCACTTTGACAATAACAGTTTGGTTGTCACAATTCAAAAGGATTGCCGACACAGGTTTCTCAACCACAGCAGGGGCGGACCTAGAGCAAAATTGACCCGGTGTCACAGTCTATATTACACAATTTTTTCACTTAAATTTAGGGGTGTCACACACTTTGAATGAATGGAACATACCAAAGAAAATAGTTTTATGGGGTGTCCTTGGACCCCTATTGGCATAAGGTGGGTACGCCCCTAAACCACATGCAAGTCCATCAAGAGCTCACGCAGCCATTCTGACTCAATAGTGGTTGTGTCTAAAGCAGTAAGCTCTGCTTCCATAGTTGACCTCGTCAATATGGTTTATCTACGAGACCTCCATGACACCGCGCCACCTCCAAGGGTAAACACATACTCCCTCGTGGCATAGAGTTCATCAACGCCAGAGATTCAGTTCGAATCACTATATCCTTCAAGCACAACAGGGTGCCCTGAATAGTGAATCTCATAGCTCATTGTACCACATAGATAGCGCATGACCCTTCAAGTGCATGTCAATGATCAATACCCGGGTTAGACATGAACCTACTCAACTTGCTCACAACAAAAGAGATATCATGTCTTGTAGCGCTTGCTAAGTACATGAGAGAACCAACAACTTGTGAATATTTCAACTGATCTGTTGGTTCCTTTTTATTCTTTCGTAATGTCAAACTGGGATCATAATGTAGGGATTCGTAGCATGGAAAACAAAAAATTTCTACCGCATACAAACAAACAAGCCAAGATCTATCTACTAGATTGTAGCAATGAGTCGATGGAATAACTCACCCTCGAAGATTCCAAAGTGTTTAACGAGAGCGGATTCTCGTGGGTGATGTAGTCGTACTCTTGCCGATCTCAAGATCGCGTAGACGATCCTTCCACAAGCTGCGTTATAGCGCTCCCGCAGTCGGTCACACGTTCGGTACTCGACGAAGACCTTCCTCTCCCTTGTTCCAGCATGCATCGGAGGTTGTAGCACTCTCCTCGCGATTTCGGTAGCACGACGGCGTGGTACCGGAAGTAGAGGGGAGATCCCGCAGGTCTTCGCCTTAAGCCGGAGCGAGTATGGTGGACTATGAGAGAGCCTCGGTGATCTAGGGTTTAGACACACCAAGGAGAGGGATAAAGGCCGGTGGCTAGGGCAAGAGGGGAGCCCCAACTCGGCGACTTGGCAAACCCTAGGAGGCGGAGGCGACAATGGTGGAGGCCGGCGACTAGGGTTTAGGTTTAGAGGGGCAAGGTGTGTGTTGGAGGGGCAGCCCTGCCCCTCCTTATATAGGTGGAGGGGGCGCGCCAAGGGCAGGGGAGTCCCTCCCCAACTCGGCTTCCAAGGCCGGCGGTGGAGGGAGAGGGACTTCCTCCCCAAGTAGGTTTCCTACTCTCCCTCCACCAAACAAAATAGCCGTTTGACTTTTCAAATTGGCGTTTGACTTTTCAAACTAGGATTTGATTTAACCCTTTATTTTGTTCAGTGATGACACCTAGTACATGATGCAACCATTCCAACTTGTTATGATACATTCATGTACCCTTCCTCTCCGGAGTGTCGGACATTCCGGAACCTTCTAGAACATTCCCGATGAAAACACCGGAAACATTCTCCAACCCCGAAACAGGACTTTCCTTATATGAATCTTATTCTCCGGACCATTCCGGATCTCCTCGTGATATCCCGGATCCCATCTGAGATTCCGAACAACATTCGGTCTCTTACTCATCATTCCATAACTACTCAACAACGTCGAATCCTTAAGTGTGTCTCCCTACGGTTCGTGAATTATGCGGACATGATCGAGACACTTCTCTAAACAATAACCAATAGAGGAATCTGGAAATTCATATGGCTCCCACATATTTCTACGATTACTTTGCGATCGAATGAACCACTTACATACGATACCAATTTCCCTTTGTCTCACGATAGTTTACTTATCCGAGGTTTTGATCGTCGGTATCTCTGCATACCTAGTTCAACCTCACATCGATAAGTACTCTTTTCTTGTTCCTTGATATGTGATCCCTTGTGATCCGGTCACATGCTTGCAAGCTAATTGGATGACATTCCACCGAGAGTGCCCAGTATATCTATCCGTCATATGGATGGACAAATCCCTCTTGATCCATGTGTCTCAACCAATACTTTCAACACTCAATGCCACCTTTATAACTACCCGATCACGGTGGTGTTTGACCTATCAAGGGGCGCGCCAGGGAGGAGTCCTCCCAACTCGGCTTCCAATGATCGCTCGGTACTCGACGAAGACCTTCCTCCCCCTTGTTCCAGCAGGCAGTGGAGGTTGTAACACTCTCCTCGCGATTTCGGCAGCACAACGACGTGGTACCGGAAGTAGAGGGGAGATCTCGCAGGGCTTCGCCTTAAGCTGGAGCGAGTATGGTGAACGATGAGAGAGTCCTCGGTGTTCTAGGGTTTAGACACAACAAGGAGGGGGCAAGCCGACGGCTAGGGTTTAGCTAGGCGGCGACGACGGTTTGCCCTAGGGCCGGCGGCGGCTATGGAGGCGGCGGCGGATTGGGTCTAGGTTTAGAGGTGTAGGAACTTATGTGTCTAGGAGGAGAGCCCTGCCCCTCCTTTTATAGGTGGAGGGGGCCGGCCAAGGTGTCGGGGGGTTGACCTCGGGTAGGTCAAAGACGGGGAAAGACAGAGGTACAATCCCCGTCTAGTTTCCGAGTTACGGTCTAGATTGGCCGAATCATGAATAAGTCGGCCGACGTACGGGGGCGAGAAGCCAGTATATGTATATTAAGGCGTTACCCAGCCGAGTTACTGTGAGGGTCGGCCGGGTTAGCCCGAGTAATCTCGATGCAGGTGTAGGACAAGCCGAGCTACGCGAGGTAAGGTAAGGCCGAATGATACGAAGCTTGCAGGAGAAGGAGAAACCCAAGGTCAAACTCTAGCTGCAGGCTAGAAGGAATCTGAGCGGAGCCAAGCACAAGAGACAAAGATGCAGAGCGTCAGAGGGGCAGAAGGAGGTCACGGAGGTGACAGTCCTGAAGCCCGAGGCACGCAGGAGAGGTCCTCTGGAGCCTTGCCGTCGTTAGAAGGGCGACAGGGAAAGGAGGCCGCCGAACTACTATTTTGGGACAAGCATATTCCTCGAATATGCTTGCCCTGTCAGCCCTAACGGCACCCAAGGCTCTCCTTTATAAGGGGAGGCTTGGACCCTGAGGAGGGGATCGACTCATTTTTAGTACCGTTAAGCTGGTGAGGTTCATCTTTTGTCCCTGTATACAGCTCGAGGAGCACTTGTAGCCCAAGAGAAGAGAAATAAAGGTCTTTTCCCTAACCTCTTGTGTGTAGAATCAGTTGCATCTTCCCTCCCCAGATCCCACTAGCATCCATTGGACCCATACTTTAGCCTACCCATGGCATCTGCCGTGCCACCACCACGACAGTTGGCGCCCACCGTGGGGCCAGCAGCGGTGCTAGCTGGAGTTATGATCCGGACGGGAAACTTCATCAGCACAGGCGAGCGCATTGTTTCTGGCTTGGTCCAGAGATTTGGTCTCTGCGACTATGTCAGCGACAATGCGGGGAGCTTCAGGGGAAAGATCCCCCAGCGTGTCTTCATCACCGGGCGAGCACAGGATCTACGTCGCGTCGACATCACGGCATTTACCTCACCAAGTTGTTGTTGCAGAGAGCCACCTCTTAACGCAGCAAGCCGCCCGTCGAGCACGCCCTGCAGAGGCGTCGAGGTGGTTGCCGCCGAGCGCAAGCCGGAGCAATGATAGCCGGGTCAAGGGAGAACCAAGCAGCGCATAAGGCACACTCAGTGCACTGCCACAACCCACAGAGGTAATCCCGCCAATGACCAACCCGACCGAGCTGCAGGACACCACCCCAAAGGCACCGAGAGTAAGAGGGCCACCTCTGGAAAGGCCAGAGAACATTCTTCAGGCAACCATAGAAAACCTGACTACACCTGTAGCGCCGATACTTGATCCGGAAAATGCTTAGGCAGAGTTGGAAGAAACCAGGCAAAAGGTGTTGGTGGAGGCCAAGATAGTATCGGCCTTGCGGGAGTCCTTGAACAGGACCCTGAGAGAGTATGCAAAAGCTAATAAGCTTGATGTCGCACCCGAGCGGGTGGACGAATTAAGATTAAAGGGGAAGAACCTCATGGAGGATATTAACAAAGAGCATGAAGCTCACAGAGCAGAATCAGGTGATTTGGGCTTGCCGAGGTACAGTACCCCGGCGAAGAATCTGAGAGCGGCAAACGCCGCAGCATTGGAATTAGAGGGGTTGACCGGGGAAGCCCGACAGAAACAGCAAGAAAGAGTGAATGAGCTGGTGCGCATCGCAAACCAGCAAAATGAGGAAATACTCAGAACAAACCCGGCGAGGCCAGGGGCCTCACGGATGGTTCACTCGGCAGGGGCATCACCTGCCTTATCCACGGCAGCAGCATCTTCACCCGGAAATAATGCGCGAAGGGACAAATAAGTAACCTCAGGGAAGAGGAACAAGCAAATTGTTCCATATGATCCGACAATGGCTGGAAAGGCAAATGAGAACAGAGGCAATGCAAGCCGAGGTAACAGTGGGGAGAGAAACCACGACCGTGTTGAAAAAGACGGCGGAGGCCGAGGCAATGGAGATCTCGGCAGAAGAGATCCCGCGAGAGGTAATCATGAAAACGAGACCCCTGCCGAAGTAAGGAGAGAGAGCTACCACTAACCCTGACCAAGGCATGAACCTCGGCAGAAAGAGAAGCGAGACCAGCTCGCCATAATCAAGTGAATGAGAGGTACAACGATGGTTATTCCGAGGTGGAATATGCGATCCATGGTGGAAATAACCACTATGGGATGCAGATGAATCTCAGACAGAGATTTGCCATCGAATGATGCAAGAGTAAAGCTGGACAAGCTATACCGTCGAGTTATTGGAAGAACAGGTCCACCAGACCGACTTGTTTTGGACCACGGATCATGGGCGAACCACCGTGCCAAACTTTCAGCTAGCGAGGCACAAAACGCAATGGGAGTACCAAGCCACAAGACGGTTGATTGACTATGCCACGCTGTGAAGATAGCGGTGGGAACTTAAGATGGGCGATGCGGTATGTCCCGCAAATGTTGGAAGGACCGCTAGGGTATGGCTGAATAATCTACCAAAGCAGACGATCGTTGGTTAGATTTTGAAGAAATGTTCGTCAGCAACTTTACCAGCACATACAAGAGGCCAAACAGGCCGCAACAGTTAGCCAGGTGCAAGCAGAGGCCGAATGATACAGATAGAGAGTTTTTAACTCGATTGTGCAACTTGAGAAACTCATGTGAAGGGGTAATAGAATCGCAAGCAATAGCTTGGTTCGCGCAAGGCTGTCGTTATGCCAGCGTGTTGTGGCAACGCCTGCAAAGAGATATGCCCACCACACTGGCAGAAACTATCAGAATAGCAGACTCCTATGCATTAGGGGACCCAACGCAACCGGAATTAATGTCGGCAGATCATCGCGAGCAACCGGACCATTATGCAAGAGAATTGGCCGGGTCATCCAGGCGCGATTTCAGAGGAAGAAGAAGAGAGGAGAGGCCGGATTATAGATATAATTCGGCCCAAGTGGCAGCGATAGCACAAGATCAGCCGAGTCATGGAGCAACTCAACGGCAGAAGAATGGACCTCAGCAGTGGACACCAAAGAATGAAGGAAAAAGGCAGTGGACCACAGAGCAAAAGAAGTAGTGGCAGGAGAGGCCGAAATACACGTTCGAATCCATGTTAGATCATCCGTGCAAATTTCACACATCAAACCCATCCAGACCAGCCAATCATACGACCCGCCAATGTGCATGGATGAAAAATGCAATGGGGAACCCCGCAGGAGTTCAGGCGCCCCATCAAGTACATCAGCAGTATCAACCGCAATTAACTGGAGCAAATACACAGCAACTGATGCTACCGCCTCCTCCCCCGAGGTATGATAACTCGGATCGGAGGGATGCAGTACACCAAGTAATGAACCAGGTCCAGGATGGAAGGACGAATCAGGCAAATACTGGACGTAATGATTACAGAGAACATCACCAGTCTTATTGCGTGTTCACAACGGAACAACAAGACAAGCAGAGTGTGCAACGCCGGCATATGGAAGTCAGTGCAGTTATGCCGGTAGTACCAAGATATGTGCCATGGTCTGATCAGGAGGTGACCTGGAGCATAAAGGACCACCCCAGAATAATGCCGAGTCCAGGATCATATGCACTCGTGTTGGATCCGACATTCGTTGGACCAAGCATCAATGTGAAATTTTCAAAATTACTCATTGACAATGGAAGCAGTATCAACATCATGTACAAAGATACCATGCATAAACTAGGAATATCACAGAACATGATGCAATCCACGAGAACCACTTTCCATGGGATAGTGCCGGGGCTTTCATGCGAGCCCATCGGTAAAGTCCGAGTGGACGTGTTATTTGGTACGAGAGATAACTGCAGAGCAGAAAACTTAGAATTTGAAGTGGTGGATCTGGAAAGTTGTTATCATGCTCTACTCGGACGGCCCACACTAGCCAAATTCATGAGCAGCTATCATATAAATTATCTGAAGATGAAGCTACCCGGACCACAAGGAGTGATAACAGTTGCAGGAGATTACAAGAAGTCAATGGAGTGTGCTTCATCCGGGTCAAATTTGGCCGAATCATTGGTTATTGCAAGAGAAAAGAGAAGGATTCAAGAAGTAGTAGCCCTCGCTCAGTCGGCACAGCTGAACATGCCGGCGCTGGCCAACCCACATGGCAGTGTCTCTTTTCAGCCGACTAAAGAGACGAAGAAATTTCAGATTGATGGGCAATTCCCAGAGCGTACTGTTACTATTGGTGCAGGCCTGGACGCTAAATAGGAAAGCGAGCTCACCAACTTCCTCCGTGAGAATCGGGACATATTTGCATGGTTAACTCAAGATCTGCAAGGTGTCCCGAGGGAGTTGGCTGAGCACTCTTTGAACGTAAGGCCAGGAGCAAGGCCGGTGAAGCAACCTCTTCGCCGCTTCGCCGAAGACAGGATAAAAGTAATAGGAGATGAAATAGCTCGGCTCCTCGCAGCCGGGTTCATCATGGAGGTGCTATACCCGGATTCGTTATCAAATCTGGTGCTAGTAGAAAAGAAGAAAGATGATCCCAATGTAGCCATTGTATGGCGAATGTGTATCGATTACACCAACCTGAACAAGGCGTGTCCAAAAGATCCTTTTCCATTGCCTAGAATAGACCAAGTCATTGACTCGACCGCTGGTTGTGAGCTATTATCGTTTGTAGACGCCAGATTCGTTTCCACGGATACCGTTAAATCCGCCGATCAAATAAAGATCTGCATTTATTATCCCGTATGGGGCTTATTGTTATCGCACAATGCCATTCGCCTGCGAAATGCAGCGACATATCGAGATGCATGCAAAATGCCTGCATGATCGATAGGAAAAATGTACAAGTATACGTAGATGACGTGGTCATCAAAACTAAGGAAAGCAAAACATTACTAGGCGATATATACAGACTTTTGCGAACACGAGAAGGTTCGAATGAAGCTTAATCCAGAGAAATGCACATTTGGCGTGCGGCAGAAAATTACTCGGTTTCAGATTCAGCCGAGGTATCGAGGCTAATCCAACAAAGATAAAAGCGAGAAAGAATGGAATTGCCAAAATGTTTGAATGATGTACAAAAATTCACGCAGGTCTGCCTCGCTTAGTCGATTTGTATGTCGGCTAGAGAGAAGGCACCGCCATCTATCGGTGATGAAAAAATCAGATAAATTCATTTGGACTCCACAAGCAGACTTCGCATTTCGTGAGTTAAAAAGATGCTGGTTACGGCACCCATTTTGGCTTCTCCATTATCAAAAGAGCCTATGTTACTCTATGTAGCGGCTACCAACAGAGTAGTGAGTACTGTAGTCGTAGTGGAACGACTTGAAGATGGTAAGTCGATTTAGAGGCCGGTGTATTATATAAGTGAGGTGTTATCCACTTCAAAGCAGAATTACCCACATTATCAGAAGATGGCTTATGGAGTATATATGTCGGCGAAAAAGCTTAAACATTACTTCGAAGAGCATCCCATCAAAGTAATCTGTGAGGCACCCATAGCCGAAATATTGAGCAACAAAGACGCAAGTGGCCGAATAGCAAAATGGGCGATCGAGTTATCACCATACGCTCCACAATTTGATAGAAGAGATGCAATCAAATCTCAGGCTGTCGCCGACTTTCTCGTGGATCGAGGTGCAAGATGAGCCACCATTGCGAGATCCAAATTATTGGACTATGCATTTCGATGGTTCCAAACTAAGGAATGGTTTGGGAGCGGAATAGTGTTAACCTCGCCTAAAAAGACCAACTGAAATATGTATTACAAATACATTTTGTCAAATCAACAATGTAGCCGAATATGAAGCGCTAGTCCATGGATTGAAAGTAGCAAAAGAAATTGGCATCGCAGAATCTTATGCTATGGTGACTCGGATCTAGTAGTCTGACAAGTATCGTGCGGTTGGGACGATTAGATGCTAATATGGCTTTATACAGGTTTCACGTGCAAAAGATCAGTGGATACTTTGAAGGATGTGAATTTCACCACATACCTCGGGCAGAAAATGATGCCGCAGACACATTGTCAAAATTAGGATCAACCCGGCAGTCAATTCCTCCGGGTATTGCCCTGGAGCACCTCAGGAAACCATCAATAATCCCATCACCAGAATCCGAATCTATCTTTATCCCAGCAAATTCCGCAGAGGATCACACGCCAATGGAGGTAGATCCGCAGTACAACTCGGAACCCCCCAAGAGGAGGACAGCCGAGGTAAGCGCAATCATGGGAAAAGCCGTATATATGTCGGCAGAGAACTTGGAGATAGACAGTGAGATCACATCAGAAAAATTCACACCGTTATGGGCGCAACCCATATTTTCTTACCTAAAAGACGCGACGTTGCCGAGTAATGAGGTATTAGCTAGACAAACCGTAAGGAGAGCAAAAGCTTATACAATCATAAACAACGAGCTGTATAAAAGGAGTGTCACAAACGTGTTGCAGAAGTGTGTAAGTTCGGCAGAAGGTCAGGAGATCCTTCTAGACATACACCAAGGAGAATGTGGGCACCATGCCTCATCTCATGCCTTAGTAGCCAAGGCATTCAGGCATGGATTTTATTGGCCGACGGAATTGAAAGAAGCGAAAGAATTAGTTAAGAAATGCAATGGATGTCAGAGATACGCAACCAAAATACATATGCCATCGGCCGAGTTAAAAACAATACCCATCACTTGGCCATTTTCTGTATGGGGTTTAGATATGGTGGGACCATTCAAGCCGGCACTAGGAGGAATGACCCACATATTGGTTATGGTGGACAAGTTCACAAAATGGATTGAGGTGAAACCAATAAAAAAGTGCGATGGGTCCACGGCAGTGAAATTTCTCAAGGATATTATATTAAGATATGGGTATCCGCACAGTATTATTACAGATAATGGAACAAACTTTGCAGAAGGAGCTTTCGCCATATTTTGTCGAGAGAAGCACATAAGACTAGATATTGCCTCTGTGGCTCACCCAGCATCCAATGGGCTAGTGGAAAGGTCTAATGGACTGGTGTTAACAGGAATAAAACCACGACTTGTCGAACCATTGCAAAGGTCGGCAGGATGTTGGATTGAGGAACTCCGAGCCGTACTATGGAGCCTCAGGACTACTCCAAATAGATCAACAGGTTATACACCATTCTTCTTGGTTTACGGGGCAGAGGCCGTACTTCCAGCCGACATAATATATGACTCGCCAAGAGTTACCAAGATATACAACCCGGAGATAAACGAGATAGCTCGGCAAGATGTCAGAGACCTGCTAGAAGAAGCCAGAGAGTTGACATTGTCACGATCAACTATTTATCAGCAGAACCTGCGACGATACCACAGCAAGAAGGTGAATCCAAGAGTATTCAAAGAAGGAGATTTAGTCCTCCGACTGGTGCAACGTACGGCCGGCATGCACAAGTTGTCACCTCCATGGGAGGGACCATTCATTGTGAGCAAAGCGTTGCACAACGACGCCTATTATCTAGTCGACGCTCAGTCCCCCGGAAAGAACAGGGCAGACAAAGCCGGCGAAGAAACGAAGCGTCCATGGAATGTAGCTTTACTTCGACCATTTTACTCATAACATTGTATCTCAAGGTCAATATCCAATGATGTATTTGAACCTCGGCGCCCAGAGCAGTGACTCGGGGACTGCCATATGCTGTCTCAATTTCATGTTATGTATTTAAAACCTCGGCGCCCAGAGCAGTGACTCGGGGACTGCTGTATGTTATCTCAATTTCATGTTATGTATTTGAACCTCGCCAGAGCAGGTCTCGGGATGCTGTATGTTATCTCAATTTCATGTTATGTATTTGAACCTCGGCCTAGAGCAAAGGACTGGGACGGCCATATGTTATCTCAATTTCATGTTACGTATTTGAACCTCGGCGCCCAGAGCAGTGACTCGGGGACTGTTGTATGTTATATCAATTTCATGTTGGGTATTTAAAACCTCGGCACCTGTAGAATGACTGAACTGCCACATGCTGTTTCAGTTTTATGTTGAGCGCACCCGTATTAGTTTCTGAAATTTGGTTTACATATTGAAGTTCGGCGCGATGAACAACAATTCAGGGATTGCCATATATTCTCTCAAGGTGGTAGTCAACCGCCGTTCAGAGCACCACTCATGAAAAAACGGAGGCAAGGATAAATCCTAAAATTAGGAAATTACAGGCCACCAAAGCAGGAATTCGGACAAACAACAACTTAACCAAATGCTAATAGCTACAAGCGTATATGTCACCACGGTACACAGCAAAAGAAATTCAAGTCATACAGACAGTGGACAAAATGTTTCGCGTACATCATACGCCCGGCATGCCAGGGATAAGAGGTAACTCAAGCATCGCTCGCAGGGGAGGCAGCGACTTGGTCACGCGCTGGGCACTCCGAAGTAGGAGGAACTTCAACCGAGGTTGCTTCACACTCCGTAGAACCAAGTGCAACTTCAGCGGAAGCTCGAGGCTGCTCAGGAGCATCCGTCTGTGCAGTTGAGTGCCCGACTTTGAGGAGGACCGCGTCACCGCCGCCGCTATCCGAGCTTGAACTAGAGCTTTCAGACGTGGCCGAATTATCCTCACGCTCTCCTTGCTCAGCCGAATTGTCATCCGAGGCATCTTCAACTATGACCTCCTCATTCGGATTTGGAAGAAAACTCGGCCCTTCATTCCAGGTATGTATGTCGGCATACTCGACGAGTTGGAAGGCGTGAGCTTGCCGAAGAGCAACAAAGGTGGGGTATTCAACCCAGCGAGAACCGGTGCGCAGATTTCTCAGGATATCTAGAGAAATGTCTTTGTACCATGACATGATGACGGTAAGGGCCATATCAGCGCCAGCATGCCCGGCTGATTCCCTCCAGAGACTCAGTTGCCTCTCAGATGCCATGAGTCTTTTTTACTAGTAATTCGACCTCGTTAATATAAGGAGTACCAGATGTATTCGGCCAAAAAACGTGGTAAGCTCGGATGGCTGCTTGCACCAGGTCCCGACCCATAATTTTCATTGGGCCAACTGCAGCACCAACTGCAACCAGGAAATCCTCCATTGAGTACTCCGAGTCAGCGGTAACAGAAACACCTCGGCGCACGCGAGCTGCAAGAACCGCTTTAGAACTCACAGGCTTGGCCTCGGGGAAATGATCTGCGCAAAGCATGAACGTGTCAGGTGGTAGCGGGAACAAAAAAGAACAATGTAATTCGGCGGTGTTAAGTAGCTTACGATGAATGTAACTCATCATTATCTGAAGGTCTTTGGCCCAATCGACCTTGCTCTTCTCAAAACGAGCAATTTCCTCGCTCAACCCCTGAGTCTTTAGTTCGGCAGCCTCGAGGAGTTCTTTGTTCTTCTGCAGCTCCAAAGCCAACCGATTCTTCTCCTCGGAAAATTCTTGGTCGACCTTTTCCAGTTCGGATTTCTGAGAGAGCTTGAGAGTATCCACCTCGGATCGCAGCGAGTTATTTCATCATCTTTTTCTTGTAGTTGCGCCGAATGAATAGCGTTTTGCTCTAAAAAATGCAGCATCACGTCAGGCATGGGCATGCAATCTTGATGCGACGCTGCAAAGGTTTGCAACTCGGCTTTACCAGAGACAAACGCAATAAGGAAACTTAGCATACATGTTAAAAGGGAAAGGGTGTAAAATAAAAGGGAAACTAACCTTCCAGGCTCTTAACTTTCTTCTCAAGGCGAATATTGAGATTATTAATGTTACCTGTTTACCAAGAAAGTAAGCCGACATCTCGCGGACAAATAAATAAGAATGTTGAAATTAACGAAAAGGAACCATCGACGTACCAGCCTTCTTTACCACTGGAAGGATTTTCTCATACTTTTCTTCCAGCTTACGGTGCGAAAAAAGCAACCTCTGGAATTCGGCAGTCCTCCGATCATGTGCAACCTGTGCAATGGGGAAAAACGGTAAATCGATATTCAAAGCTAAATCAGATCCGAGTCAAGGTGACTTAACTCGATCTAGGTGGCTGGATATTCAAAGAAATCAGATCCGAATCAAGCAACTTAATTCGATCTAGGTGGCTGGATATTCAAAGTTAATCGATCCGAGTCAAGCAGGACTTAACTCAGATCTAGGTGGCTGGATATTCAAAGCTAAATCAGATCCGAATCAAGCAGAACTTAATTCAGATCTAGGTGGCTGGATATTCAAAGCTAAATCAGATCCGAGTCAAGCAGGACTTAACTCAGATCTAGGTGGCTGGATATTCAAAGCTAAATCAGATCCGAATCAAGCAGAACTTAATTCGGATCTAGGTGGCTGGATATTCAAAGCTAAAGCACATCCGAATCAAGCAAAACTTAACTCGGATCTAGATGGCCGGATTCCCGAACCCTAGAAATAAATTTAAATTAAGTCAAAGATCATTAAACTTCCAAGTATATAACAAGTTATTTCCTTGCAAGTTTCGGGGACTAGAGCATATAGTAACATCCGGGACTAATTTAAAACTCGAGAACAAGAATTGCCTCATTCATCTTGTTAGTATCAAGGATGAACTTGGCAAAGATGGTCAAAACGGCCTTGATGTCGGAAAGCTGAAAGGGCTGGTTGATAGGATTACCCTCAAACCGATCGTGGCGTTCCAATTATTGGCATTCCACCAAGACCGAGGTCGTTCCCCGTTGTCCGAGTTAAGACCTTACCGGACAGTTGTTCAACCATCATGCGCCGTAGGGCTCTTATGAAGAGCAAGCTGGGTGCTGGCCGAGGCAACGGGGGCTTTGGTAGGCGCAGCTCCCTTACGCAGCACGTCGGCGATACTCGGCTAAGAAGAGCCGACAAGACCTTTCTGAGAAGAGGAAGTCTTGGCGGCAACACTTTTTCGCTTAGAGGAGGCATCGCAGAAGTGACAACTCGTAAGTGGGGACGGCGTCTTTAGGAGCGAGGGTTACTCCGCAGAATCGCGCCGAGATAACGACCTTTTCGCCGAGGCCGGAGTGGTCAGAGAAACTTGGAGTAGATAGAGGCTCAAGAGCGCACTGGGACCCATAGAAGGGCAACGGATTCGAAAACCTCGGAGGGCCGAGTGGAATCAATGTCAATGAAGGGGTTTTTTGCACGCGACGAGGAGGCGAAGGATTCGGAGCCGAGGAGAGGCAAGACGAATAGGACTGGGAATCTGGTATCATCGAGGAGGAGGAGACGTCACCGAATCGGGCTTAGTCATGCTAGGACCGCCGGGCTTCACGGAAAGCGGGGCACTGAAAGAAAAAGAAAGAGAAAAGCGTCAGTATGGAAAACAGAAAGAGAGAAACAAGAAATACAAGTAAAAGGAGCTTACCCGGCAACCCCAGGCATAATCTTGCGCCTGGGAGGATTCGGAGCGGATTTCTTCGTTCGTTTCTTGGGGACCGCCTCCGAGGCACTAGCAGGAGCCCCACGTTTCCCCGAGGTAACAGGGGGTCGAGAGGCAATAGGCTCGGCGTCGTGAACCTGACCGGCCGGATTAGCTGGGAAAGTAGAAGCCGGAAATGCATAAGAAATAGGCATTGCGGCAACTACCTCAAGAATTTGGACCTCGTCCGAATCACCTTCTTCCTCGTGCGCCGAAGTCTTGCCACGAACTCGAGCTGGGGCAGGATCCGACTTAGGGACGAACTCCTCGGAGTCCGGCTCACCAAGATCCGGTGCTCCGTCAGGGCCACGGAAGCAACAAAACTTCGGCGTCCTCATTCTTCTGCTCTGCGAACCTCTGCAAGACAAGGACAAAGAAAGTCAGCGGAATACGTTACGAAAAAAATGGAATAGCAGAACGTTATTGATTAAGCTTACCTTGGGAGGCGGGTGATCGCGGGTGAACGGTTTCAATCCCCAAGCCCAATCCTCAGGCATCTCCGTCTTGAAGATAGCTCGGACGCGCTTGTGGATAAGGTAGTTGTCCAGCTCCACAGTCGAGACTCGGTTAGGGTCGAGGGGACCACTCATGTAGCACAGCTTGTGAGTCCGCTTCTGGAATGGGCAGATCCGGCTACTAATGAAAGTAGCCATCCGGTCTTCGCCGCATAACCCGGCGCGGATCAGCTCTTTAAGCCGAATCTCAAAAGCCTCGGCCAAGGCATGAGTTTTCCTCGGGTTGTAGAGCCAGTTCACTTTAGAAGGCGGACCAATTGAGAAGGCAGGAGCGAATCTTGTCCTCTGTCCTCTATTCTTGACGTAAAAGAAGGATTTGTGCCACTTCTTGCACGACTCTAACCCGGTGACACGAAAAATCGGACTTCCTCCGAGGTGTAATGGACGCTGCCCCACATTGGGTAAGCGATTTCTCGGAGGGGTGCAGAGATTTGTCAGGGATTACATTAGAACGAATCTGGAAGAACTTCGACCAGACGTGCACTGACAGCCACAGGCCGAAGTATCCCTCCGAAGCGGAGATAAAAGCCAAAAGAGAAGCAATGGCGTTCACAGGAAGATGATGCGGCTGAAGGCCGAAGTAGTCGAGAAACTCTCTAGCAAAGTCGCTAAGAGGGAGACCGAACCCACGCGCGAAATGCGACATAAAAACCACATACTCACCCTCTCTGACGTCCGGAGAGGACTCGTTGCCGGGTAAGCGACAGGAGACCTCGGCGGGAATCCTCCGAGTTCGGATAATCCACTCAATCTCGCGGAGCGTAACGGAAGAACCTTGCCACGAGCCTCGCTCGGGCCCAGATCCAGCATCGTCATCCTCAACCAGAGCACCACTAAAGGAGCTAGACATGGGTGGTTCGCCGGAGAGATCGACGGAAGAAGAGTTGGCGGCGGAGGGGAGTTTAGAGCTACAAGGCCCCGTCGTGATTTTACCCGGAAGCGGTGGCGGAGGAGAAGAGGAACCGCCGCACGAACACGAGATTGAAACAGAGAAATCTACGGTGAAACCTAGGCGATGCGGACGGAAAGGACTCACCGGCGACGGCCCCGAGGCTGATGAGCGCAGTAAGGCGAGGTAACGAGCAGCAGCGGAGTTCTCGCCGTCGGAAGCTCCGATGAGCGCATGCGCGAGCTGAGAAGGCGCAAGCAGCGAGAGGAAGAAGGAGGCGAGACGAACGAGAAGGGGAAAAGTAAATCCCCAAACACCGTGCCCCTCTTTATAGTCGAGCCACGAACAAGGTAGTGGGATCGTGGCTGTAGCAGTTGACTGTGTAGATCGTGGGTGCGGCACGAACGCACGACGATAAGTGGAGCCACACCAACGGTCACACGAGAACAAGGAAGGTTGCGATCCCCTGGAAGGAGCGGCACGAGCGTCATGGCATAGCAATGTATAGGCTTAACTGTAGCCTGTCAGTAAATACTGTAGAGGAACCAAAAAACTATGAAAGCAATGATGGTAGAGACACGTAGGACGAGGCGTACGAGAGAAGGAACAAGGATACCACGGACAAGGAAATTGTAACTCGGAAACAGTACTGAAGAATATGATGAAGCTGATACGACCCGACCGAAGCTATCGACAGGGCCACACCAGCTTCGGGGACTAATGTCGGGGGGTTGACCTTGGGTAGGTCAAAGACGGGGAAAGACAGAGGTACAATCCCCATCTAGTTTCCGAGTTACGGTCTAGATTGGCCGAATCATGAATAAGTCGGCCGACGTACGGGGGCGAGAAGCCAGTATATGTATATTAAGGCGTTACCCGGCCGAGTTACTGCGAGGGTCGGCCGGGTTAGCCCGAGTAATCTCGATGCAGGTGAAGGATGTCAAGCCACGCGAGGTAAGGTAAGGCCGAATGATCTAAGCTTGCAGGAGAAGGAGAAACCCAAGGTCAAACTCTAGTCAGGCTAGAAGGAATCTGATGAGCCAAGCACAAGAGACAAAGATGCAGAGCCGAGGGGCGAAGGAGGTCACGGAGGTGACAGTCCGGCCCGAGGCACGCAGGAGGGGTCCTCTGGAGCCTTGTCGTCGTTAGAAGGGCGACAGGGAAAGGAGGCCGCCGAACTACTATTTTGGGACAAGCATATTCCTCGAATATGCTTGCCCCGTTAGCCCTAAAGGCACCCAAGGCTCTCCTTTATAAGGGGAGGCTTGGACCCTGAGGAGGGGATCGACTCATTTTTAGTACCGTTAGGCTGGTGAGGTTCATCTTTTCTCCTCAGCTCGAGGAGCACTTGTAGCCCAAGAGAAGAGAAATAAAGGTCTTTCCCCTAACCTCTTGTGTGTAGAATCAGTTGCATCTTCCCTCCCCAGATCCCACTAGCATCCATTGGCCCCATACTTTAGCCTACCCATGGCATCTGCCGTGCCACCACCATGACACAAGGGGAGGGGAGTCCCTCCCCTACTCGGCTTGGTGGTGCGCCGGCGGTGGGGAGGAGGGACTCCTCCCCAAATCGGTTTCCTCCTCCTTTTCCACTTCCCAAAAATAGCCGTTTGACTTTCAAACTTGGCGTTTGACTTTTCAAACAAGGATTTGATTTAATCCTTTATTTTGTTCAGCGATGACACTTAGTACATGATGAAATCATACCAACTTGATATAACACATTCATGTACCCTTCCCCTCCGGAGTGTCGGACATTCCGGAACCTTCTAGAACATTCCCGATGAAAACACCAGAATCATTCTCCAACTCCGAAACGGGACTTTCCTTATATGAATCTTATTCTCCGGACCATTCCGGAACTCCTCGTGATATCCCGAAACCCATTCGATACTCCGAACAACATTCAGACTCTTTCTCATCATTCCATAACTACTCAAACAACGTCGAATCCTTAAGTGTGTCTCCCTACGGTTCGTGAATTATGCGGACATGATCGAGACACTTCTCCGATCAATAACCAATAGAGGAATCTGGAAATTCATATGGCTCCCACATATTTCTATGATTACTTTGCGATCGAATGAACCACTTACATACGATACCAATATCCCTTTGTCTCACGATAGTTTACTTATCCGAGGTTATGATCGTCGGTATCTCTGCATACCTAGTTCAACCTCGTTACCGATAAGTACTCTTTTCTCGTTCCCGTGATATGTGATCCCTTGTGAGCCAGTCACATGCTTGCAAGCTAATTGGATGATATTTCACCGAGAGGGCCCAGAGTATATCTATCCGTCATATGGATGGACAAATCCCATTCTTGATCCATGTGTTTCAACCAATATTTTCCGAACACTCAATGCCACCTTTATAGCCACCCAGTTATGGTGTGGTGTTTGACGTCATCAAAGCATCCATCCGGTAAAGGTGATATGCATGATCTCATGGTCGAAGGAATTAGGTTACTACGTATCAGAAAGCATATAGCAATTGAACTATTAAAATGACTTGATCTTTATGCTACGCTTATCTATAGGAGTATGTCCATCATATCATTCTCCTAACGATATGATCTTGTTGTTAATAACATCTCAATGTTCATGATAGGGAAACCACAATCATTTATTAACCAACAAGCTAGTATTATAAAGAGGCTTTACTAGGGACTCTAATTTAGTTTACAAATCACACAAGTATTAATGTTTCCTTGTTAATACTATTATAGCATGAATGTAAACATTTATCATAAACACAAAGATATAATAATAACTACATTTATTATTGCCTCTAGGGCATATCTCCAACAGTCTCCCACTTGCACTAGAGTCAACTAATCTAGATTACATGGTAATATACCGAACACCCATGGCAGTTTGGTGTTGGTCATGATTTGCCCTCGGGAGAGGTATAGTCAACGGATCCGCCACATTCAGATGTGTGTGTACTTTGCAAATCTTTATGTCACCATCTTGGACATGTTCTCGAATAGCGTGGAAATGTAGCTTAATGTGCTTCAGCTTCTTGTGTGACCTTGGTTATTGCGCATTGGCTATGGCGCCCATGTTATCACAGTAGATAGACATTGGGTCTAGCGCACTAGGAACCACACCGAGCTCTGTAATGAACTCCTTCATCCATATTGCTTCTTGCGAAGCCTCCGAAGCAGCCATGTATTCCGATTCAGTTGAAGATCTCGCCACAACGCTTTGCTTTCCACTCCTCCAGCTAACTGCTGCACCATTCAAAGTAAATACGTAACCAGATTGTGATTTAGAATCATCCGGATCGGTGTTCCCACTAGCATTGGTGTAACCATTAACAACTAGCTGTTCATCACCTCCATAAGAAAGAACCATATCCTTAGTTCTTCTCAAGTACTTAAGGATGTTTTTGACCGCTGTCCAATGATCCACTCCTGGATCACTTTGATATCTGCTAGTCAAACTAACAACATATGCAATGTCGGGTCTAGTACATAGCATGGCATACATTAGAGATCCTATGGCTGAGGCATAGGGAGTCTTACTCATCCTTTCTCTATCTTCTGCCGTTGTTGGACTTTGAGTTTTACTCAAAGTCGTATTGGGCAACATGGGCAAGAACCCTTCCTTGCTATCTTCCATTCCAAACCTCTTTAGAACTTTGTCCAAATATTTACTTTGTGACAATGATATTAGGCGTCTCGATCTATCTCTATAAATCTTTATGCCCAATATGTAAGCTGCTTCGCCAAGATCTTTCATTGAAAAACTATTATTCAAATATTCCTTGACACTATTAATAAGGTATACACCATTCCCAATCAACAATATGTCATCTACATATAGTATTAAGAATGCTACAGAGCTCCCACTCACTTTCTTGTAAATACAAGCTTCTCCATAAGTTTGTATAAAACCAAAACTTTTGATTACCTTATCAAAACGTTGATTCCAACTTTGGGATGCTTGCTTCAATCCATAAATGGACCATTGAAGTTTGCACACCTTGTTAGCATCTTTAGGATCGACAAAACCTTTGGGTTGCATCATATACAACTCTTCATCAATGTATCCATTGAGGAACGCTGTTTTGACATCCATCTGCCATATCTCATAATCGTAATATGCAGCGATTGCTAACATAATCCTCATAGACTTTAGCTTCGCTACTGGTGAGAAAGTCTCATCGTAGTCAACTCCTTGAATTTGTCGAAACCCTTTTGCGACAAGTCGAGCTTTATAGACAGTAACATTACCATCAACATATGTTTTCTTCTTGAAAATCCATTTATTCTCGTGACCTTCCGCCATCCCAGAAGTCCACCAAAGTCCATACTTGGTTTTCGTACATGGATCCAATCTCGATTTCATGGCTTCTTGCCATTTATTGGAATCTGGGCTCATCATCGCTTCCTCATATGTCGCAGGTCATCGGTGTTATCCACCAACATGACACTCATAACGCGATCATACCAATCGAGTGGTACGAGTTCTCATTGACTGCGAGGCTCAGAGCAACTACAATCGAAGTTTCATGATCATCATCATTAGCTTCCTCTTATTGGTGCAGGCACCACATGAACTTCTTCCGGTGCTGCGCTACTCGCAAGTTCGAGAGAAGGTTCGACAACCTCGTCAAGTTCTACTTTCCTTCCAGTCACTTCTTTCGAGAGAAATTCCTTCTGTAGAAAGGATCCATTTTTGGCAACGAAGATTTTTCCTTCGGATCTATGATAGAAGGTATACCCAATAGTTTCCTTTGGGTATCCTATGAAGACGCATTTTTCCGCTTTGGGTTCAAGCTTGTCCGGCTGTAACTTCTTTACATAGGCTTCGCAACCCCAAACTTTAAGGAACGACAATTTAGGTTTCTTCCCAAACCATAATTCATACGGTGTCGATTCAACGGATTTAGATGGTGCCCTATTTAAAGTGAATGCGACTGTTTCTAATGCATAACCCCAAAATGATAGCGGTAAATCTGTAAGTGACATCATAGAACAAACCATATCTAAGAGAGTTCGATTACGACGTTCGGACACACCATTACACTGTTGTGTTCCCGGCGGTGTCAATTGTGAAAGTATTCCGCATTTCTTCAAATGCTCGCCAAACTCGTAACTTAGATATTCACCTCCACGATCAGAACGCAGAAATTTAATCTTCTTGTTACCTTGATTCTCAACCTCACTTTGAAATTCCTTAAACTTCTCGAAAGTTTCGGACTTATGTTTCATGAAATAGATATACCCATATCTACTCAAGTCATCCGTGAAGGTAAGAACATAACGATAACCACCGTGCGATGCTACACTCATTGGACCACACACATCGGTATGTATGATTTCCAATAAGTCCGTAGCTCGCTCCATCATACCAGAAAATGGAGTCTTAGTCATTTTACCCACAAGACATGCTTCGCATCTTTCAAGTGATTCGAAATCAAGTGATTCAAGAAGTCCATCGGAATGGAGTTTCTTCATACGCTTCACTCCAATGTGACCAAGACGACAGTGCCACATATAGGTCGAGTTCTCGCTTGATTTCAAACGTTTAGCTTCAATGTTATTAATATGTGTATTTCCACTATCGAGATTCAATAAGAATAGACCATCTATCAAAGGTGCATGTGCATAAAACATATTAATCATATAAATCGAACAACCATTATTCTCGGACTTAAACAAGTAACCGTCTCGCAATAAACAAGATCCTGATATAATGTTCATGCTTAACGCAGGCACCAAATAACAATTATTTAAGTATAAAACTAACCCCGATGGTAGATGAAGAGGTATCATGCCGACCGCGATCACATCAACATTTGATCCATTTCCCACGCACATCGTCACCTCGTTCTTCGCTAGCTTCCGTTTATTCTGCAGCACCTGTTTCGAGTTACAAATATGAGCAACCGAACCAGTATCAAATACCTAGGCACTACTACGAGTACTAGTGAGATACACATCAATAACATGTATATCGGATATACCTTTCTTCTTGATGTTGCCGTTCTTCAAATCCTCCAAGTACTTTGGCCAATTCCGCTTCCAGTGACCTTCTCCCTTGCAGTAAAAGCACTCTGTATCAGTCTTAGGTCCAGCCTTGGTCTTCTTCGTCGGTGCGGTAACTTTCTTACCACCCTTCTTGAAGTGTCCTTTTTGCTTAGACTTGCCTTTCTTGAATTTGGTGGTCTTATTGACCATCAACACTTGGTGCTCTTTCTTGATCTCCACTTCTGCAGATTTTAACATGGAGAAGAGTTCTGGCAACTTCTTGTTCATGCTTTGCATATTGTAGTTCATCACAAAGTTCTTGTAACTTGGTGGTAGTGATTGGAGGACACGGTAAATCCCCAAAGCATTAGGAATCACTATACCCAAGCTTTGGAGTTTGTTTTATGCCCAGACATCTTAAGCACATGCTCACCGATTTGAGCCGCCTCTTCCATCTTGCAGTTAAAGAACTTTTCAGAAGCCTCATAGCTCTCAACTACCGCGTGAGTCTCAAAAATCAATTTGAGTTCACGGACAATATCATGTGGGTCTGAATTCTCAAACCTTTTCTGAAGCTCCGATTCTAAACCATACAAGATAGCACACTGAACTGTGGAGTACTAATTCTTCCGAGCGAGGTAAACGTTCTTTACTTCATCGGTAGCATCAGCTGCAGGCGGGTCACCCAGCGGTGCATCCAGCACAATAGGTCAGATTACTAGCATTGAGGATAATCCTCAAATTGCGGAACCAAGCTGCGAAGATGCTTCCATTGTTTTTCAAATTTTCTTTCTCTAGGAACGCATTAAAATTGATGGTAGGGCCCGCCATTGATCTACAACATATTTGCAATAGTTTAGACTAAGTTTATGACAAATTGAGTTCTAATTAATAGTTAAATTAATCTAGGTGAACTCCCACTCAAAACAATATCCCTCACATTGTTTTAGTGATCACACGAACCAAATCCACCACATCAACACCGATCATCACGAGAGTTGATGTAGCTTCAATGGCGAACAATCGACATGTTCATCATATCTACTATATGATTCATGCTTTACCTTTCGGTGATCCGTTCTCGAGACCATGTCCACATGCTAGGCTCGTCAAGATCAAACCTTAGCTTCCGCATGAGCAAATCTAGCTTGCTCACGTTGTATACACTTGCAGAATCTAACACACCCGATCATCACGTGGTGCTTCGAAACAACAAGCTTTAGCAACGGTGCTTACTAAGGATGAACACTTTAGAACTTGAAATTTATGTGCATGAGGGATCATATTATAATGCTACAGTCGTTAACTAAGCAATACAAGATGCATAAAGGATTAACATCACATGCAATTTATAATATGTGATATTATATGGCCTTTCTTCTTTGTGCTTCCGATCTCCATCTTCAAGCACGGACATGATCTCAGTCATCACCGGCATTGCATCAATGTCAATGAAGCTGCTCCATGGTTATCGTCCACCGGCTTCAACTATTACAACTACTTTGAATAGACACGCGGGTCTTAACATAAATTAAAGACAACCATATGGCTCCTGCCGGTTGCCAACTTATAATAAGGAACATTGCATACATCAAATATAATCACAATCATGGCCATATCACATCACGACACCCCGCAAAACAAAGTTAGACCTCTAATTTCTTTGCATGTTTTACGTGGTTTGGGGCTTTCAATAAGTGTCGATCTAACTTTTAACAAGAACCACAACGTTGATGTTTGAACTATCAAGTGCCCGTTGTAAATTGGATCTATACTATAATGGGAGAGAGACACCAAGAAAGCCACTTATGCAATACAAGTTGCATGTTGAGCGTGGAGCAAGTCTCATGAACGATGTCATGTAAGGTTAGCCCGGCCGCTTCATCCCATCATACCGCAAGATGCAAAGTACACAAGAAGCAATTGATAATAAAAGCACCACCACAATGACCATTGTGTTCTACTGTAACAGATCTACATATAGACACGGCTCGATACATCAGAGTTGTTCGTAGCATGGAAAACAAAAAATTTCTACCGCACAAACAAACAAGCCAAGATCTATCTACTAGATTGTAGCAACGAGTCGATGGAATAACTCACCGAAGATTCCAAAGTGTTTAACGAGAGGATTCTCGTGGGTGATGTAGTCGATTTCTTGCCGATCTCAAGACCGCGTAGACGATCCTTCCGGCAAGCGTTCGGCAGCCCTCAGATCGGTCACACGTTCGAGATTTCGAAGACCTTTCTCCCTTGTTCCAAAGCAGCGGAGGTTGTAGCACTCTCGCGATTCGGCAAGACGGCGTGGTACCGGAAGTAGGGGGGAGATCCCGCAGGGCTTCGCCTTAAGCCGGAGCGAGTATGGTGGACTATGAGAGAGCCTCAGTGATCTAGGGTTTAGACACACCAAGGAGAGGGAGCAAGGCCGGTGGCTAGGGCAAGAGTGGAGCCCCAACTCGGAGACTTGGCAAACCCTAGGAGGCGGCGACGCAATGGTGGAGGCCAGCGGCTAGGGTTTAGGTTTAGAGGGGCAAGGTGTGTGTTGGAGGGGCAGCCCTGCCCCTCCTTATATAGGTGGAGGGGGCGCGCCAAGGGCAGGGGAGTCCCTCCCCAACTCGGCTTCCAAGGCCGGCGGTGGAGGGAGAGGGACTTCCTCCCCAAGTAGGTTTCCTACTCTCCCTCCACCAAACAAAATAGCCGTTTGACTTTTCAAATTGGCGTTTGACTTTTCAAACTAGGATTTGATTTAACCCTTTATTTTGTTCAGCGATGACACCTAGTACATGATGCAACCATTCCAAATTGTTATGACACATTCATGTACCCTTCCTCCGGAGTGCGGACATTCCGAACCTTCTAGAACATTCCCGATGAAAACACCTAACCATTCTCCAACCCCAAACAGGACTTTCCTTATATGAATCTTATTCTCCGGACCATTCCGGATCTCCTCGTGATATCCCGGATCCCATCCAAGACTCAACAACAACATTCGGTCTCTTACTCATCATTCCATAACTACTCAACAACGTCGAATCCTTAAGTGTGTCTCCCTACGGTTCGTGAATTATGCGGACATGATCGAGACACTTCTCCGAACAATAACCAATAGAGGAATCTGGAAATTCATATGGCTCCCACATATTTCTATGATTACTTTGCGATCGAATGAACCACTTACATACGATACCAATTTCCCTTTGTCTCACGATAGTTTACTTATCCGAGGTTTTGATCGTCGGTATCTCTGCATACCTAGTTCAACCTCGTTACCGATAAGTACTATTTTCCCGTTCCCGTGATATGTGATCCCTTGTGAGCCAGTCACATGCTTGCAAGCTAATTGGATGACATTCCACCGAGAGGGCCCAGAGTATATCTATCCGTCATATGGATGGACAAATCCCACTCTTGATCCATGTGTCTCAACCAATACTTTCCGAACAGTCAATGCCACCTTTATAACCACCCAGTTACGGTGTGGTGTTTGATGTCATCAAAGCATCCTTCCGGTGATGGTGATAAGCATGATCTCATGGTCGAAGGAATTAGGTTACTATGTATCAGAAAGCATATAGCAATTGAACTATTAAAATGACTTGATCTTTATGCTATGCTTATCTATAGGAGTATGTCCATCATATCATTCTCCTAACGATATGATCTTGTTGTTAATAACATCTCAATGTTCATGATAGGGAAACCACAATCATTTATTAACCAACAAGCTAGTATTATAAAGAGGCTTTACTAGGGACTCTAATTTAGTTTACAAATCACACAAGTATTAATGTTTCCTTGTTAATACTATTATAGCATGAATGTAAACATTTATCATAAACACAAAGATATAATAATAACTACATTTATTATTGCCTCTAGGGCATATCTCCAACACATAAGGTGTTGGAGAAGTCTTGATATCATTAAAGCCAAATCGTCTCAAGACCTTCTCAAAATAATGAGATTGCGTTAAAGTAATCCCATTCTCGTTCTTAATAAGCTTGATGTTCAGAATCACATCAGCCTCTCCCAGATCTTTCATATCAAAACTCTTTGACATGAAAGACTTGACTTCATTTATCACTTTCATGTTTGTACCAAAGATCAGAATGTCATCCACGTACAAACATAATATAACGCTATCGCCCCCACCATGGCGATAGTAAACACACCTATCAGCCTCATTAATGACAAAGCCAGTAGAAAGTAGAGTTCTGTCAAACTTCTCATGCCATTGCTTAGGTGCTTGTTTTAGGCCATATAAAGATTTTAATAACTTACACACCTTTTTCTCTTCACCTTTTACCACAAACCCATCTAGATGATCCATATAGATCTCCTTTTCCAACTCTCCATTAAGGAAAGCCGTCTTCACGTCCATTTGAGGAACGAGAAGACCATAAGAGGCAGCCAGGGACAGTAGTAGTCGAATGGTGGTCAGTCTAGCGACAGGTGAATATGTGTCAAAGTAATCTTTGCCTTCTTTCTATGTGTAGCCCTTAGCTACAAGCCGCGCCTTGTACTTCTCAATAGTACCATCGGGCCTTAGATTCTTCTTGAACACCCACTTATAGCCCACAGGTTTGCAACCATAGGGTCGTTCTGATAATTCCCAAGTTCCATTAGAAAGAATTGAGTCCATCTCATTTTGGACAGCTTCTTTCCAATCATCTGCATTAAGAGATGCATATGCCTCTGCAATGGATCTGGGAGTATCGTCCACAAGGTACAGGATGAAATCATTACCAAAGGATTTTGCAATCTTCTGTCTCTTACTCATCGTGAGAGGTTTATCGTCATCCTTCTCAAGGAATTCCCCATGTGGTTGTTCAGAATTCTCAATAGATGCACTAGATTCAGGAAGTATTTCAGAAGAAATTCTACCAATGCTATGCATATCTTTCATAGGAAAATATTCTCAAAGAATGTTGCATCACGAGATTCCATTACAGTATCAACATGCATATCAGGTACCTCAGATTTAACCACTAGAAATCTATAGCCTATACTCCGTGGAGCATATCCTAGAAAGATACAATCCACTATCTTGGGTCCAAGCTTGCGTTTCTTGGGAATCGGTATGTTGACCTTCGCCAAACACCCCCAAGTGCGCAAATACGAAAGTGGTGGTTTTCTCCCAGCCCACTCCTCATAAGGGGTCTTTTCTTTATTCTTGTTAGGAACTCTATTCAGGACATGACATGAATTCAACAAAGCCTCCCCCCACCATGCCTTTGATAAACCAGCAGTGGCTAACATGGAATTCACCAAGTCAGTTAGCGTTCGGTTTTTCCTCTCAGCAACCCCGTTCGATTGGGGCGAGTAGGGAGGTGTCCTCTCATGAATAATTCCGTGTTCCTGACATAATTCATCAATTATTTTGGGAAAATACTCACCACCACGATCCGAACTAAGACGATTGATCTTTCTCTCTAGTTGATTTTCAACTTCGGACTTATAGATTTTAAAGTAGTCTAAAGCCTCATCTTTAGTTTGCAACAAGTAAACATAGCAGAATTTAGTAGCATCATCTATCAACGTCATGAAATATCTCTTTTCACCTTTTGTCAACACACCATTCATCTCGCATAGATCAGAATGTATGAGTTCTAGAGGTGCCAAATTTCTCTCCTCGGCAGTCTTGTGAGGCTTTCGAGGTTGCTTTGATTGCACACAACTATGGCACTTAGAACCTTTGGCAATAGTGAAATTCGGAATTAAACTCATAATGGACATCCGAGACATCAAACCAAAATTAATGTGACATAAATGAGAATGCCAAACACGGGTATCATCATTAACATCACCACAAATATGATTCACAGATTTATTACAAAAATCTAAAAGTGAAAATCAGAACAAGCCTCCGAACTCATAACCTTTACCAATAAATTGTCCATGTTTCAAAACAATGACTTTATTGGACTCTAACCCAACCTTAAACCCATATCTACATAGAAGGGAGAAACTAACGAGATTCTTGTTCATAGTAGGGACATGCTGCACGTTCCTCAGTTGCACGATCTTTCCGGAAGTAAACTTCAGATCCACTGTGCCAACACCACGAAAAAAAGCATGTGATCCATTCCCCATTAGGACGGCTGAATCCCGAGCGACCTGATAAGAAGTGAACATAGAGATGTCAGCACACACATAGACATTAGCATCCGTATCAATCCACCAACATGGTGATTGAAATACTGAAAGAACAGTAAATAAATTACCGTACCCATCAGTGTTGCTAGCGGTCACGACGTTGACAGTCTTCCCACCTTTCCCTCTGCGATCTGCACGATCTGGGCAGTCCTTGGAAAAGTGGCCGAGCTCTCCACATGAATAACAATGTAGCTCGGCCTTGGTCAGCTTCTTCTTCTTCTTCTTCTTCTTCTTCTTAAAGGTTGTAGTCTTTTCAGGCTTGTTGAACGAGGGCTTATAGTTCCCTTTGTTCTTGCCGAAGGTCTTCTTCTTCTCCATGTAGGCGCTAGACTGACCCTCGCCTCCTCTCTCAACAGTGTCCTTAGCCCGAGCCTTCTCCTCAACATCAAGAGACGCTATCAGGTTTTCAACCGATATCTCCTGCCTCTTGTGTTTGAGAGTTATGGCGAAGTTCCTCCACGAAGAAGGCAACTTTGCAATAATGCACCCAACCACAAACTTATCGGGTAAGATACACTTGAGGATTTCAAGCTCCTTGGCAAAACAGTGTATCTCATGAGCTTGCTCAACTACAGAACGGTTGTTAACCATCCTGTAATCATGAAAGTTCTTAATGATGTATAGCTCACTACCAACATCTGCTACACCGAACTTAGCGTTCAGTGTCTCCCAGAGCTCTTTTTCATCTTTGATGTGCATATACACATCAAATAGCTTGTTGTCAAGAACACTCAGAACGCATCCCACAAAGACAAGATTGGTTTCCTTGAACTCGTTCTGAACCTCGTCAGATGTAGTTCCTTCAGGTAAACCCTCACTAGCCTCGAATACTTTCAGAGCTTGCAGCCACATAGTGGTCTTATACTGCCACCTCTTAAAATGAACACCGGTAAACTTTCCCGGCTTCATAGCATTGGCCAAGTGTCCCATGTTTAATTCAGGAAATTGCCTATAATAAGGTTTTTAGATTGTTGGAATATTTGGCATAATTTCCACGATTAATTCCAGAATATAAATCATGACAACAACAGCTACAATCACGTTTCGTGACGTGACGTGACGTGACGAGACGTGCAGGCGTCGTCGTCGGAGGAGCGCGCGTAGCTCTCTTATTGCCACTTACTTACAAAGTGGTGCAACACTCCATCTTATAAGGTGGTGCAACTCTCTTTCAACTTTCCATGTGGGACTAAACTTTTAGCTCCTACAACTCATGCCACACACATGTGAGCTGCCACCAACTTGGGACAAATCACATATGAGCTTCCACATACATGGGTTTTGAGAGTTAGGAAAAATCTGAAATCACACATGGATCTAATGATTTAGCCTATTATTATTAACAAATTTCACATTGTCAACTTTTGTTTAATGCGTGTATGGGCAAACAACAGTGAAATGAGCGGCCGAGAAGCTGCCTACCATTACCAAACAAGAGGTCGCAAACGGCTGCTGGCTTAATGATCCAAGCTTATAAATTGCAATCGCAGGATCACAAATTAAAGAGTGGGTCTGGAGTCTTATCCTTACACTGTTGAAACGAAGCTTCTCCCTCGTCCTTCCCAGCAGAAACAAGAAGGTGGCGGCGGGCGCAATGAGTATAGACCTGCGGTTGGAAGTTGGAACACGCACGTATAGGATTACTCCAGAATGATACACGACTCCTACTACGAGAGTACGAGTACATTGTTAGTACTGTATAAGAAATTAAGATTAAGACTGCGACTGTCATAGGTAATTTTTCGATATACGTACGTTCTACCAAAAGTCCATGAGAGAATATTTTGTCTGGAAATTAACAAGGGAAATAACCAACACTGTGTGCTTTCCAAGTTAACGGCGGCGCTGCAGCTGGCAGAGAGATCCCGCGGCCACTATGCCATGGGCATTACTTTTACTTGGAAAATAGAAAATAGAATGGTACTTCCTTTGTAAGACCAAGTTACATGGATTTCTTTTACTTAGAAAAAGAAAATAGAAAAGGTAGGTATTTGTTTTAGAAAATATTTTAGGGATCCATCGTATCTCACACATCACTGATCTAAGTTGATCAAGATCACTCCATCCTCAAGCTTGACTATTGCTTGGAGAATTTAGAAGGGTATATAAGAGGCAAATGAAATATTCAAACATGGCAAGAATCTCTTGTTTTGAGAAAATAAAGAAAACCAAAATTTGGAGTGTTACAAAATCATGACATTAATTGGGTACACGCCGTGCAGAGCTAGCTACTAGTAGCCTAGTACTCCATGTAACCTGGCTGAAAGAAATCTCCAAGCAATACCTAGCTTCTATATACCCTTTTAAATTAGTCAGGTGTTTGGTTTGCTGCATTATGGCTTTCCATTCTAGACAAAACACAAGACCTATTGTTTGCTTGTAACTTCAACCAGTGTTGTCAAAACCTTTTTCATTAAGTGGTGAGGTTACACATCACATACAACTGAACACGCAATTGATAGGCAAAGGAGTTCAACATAAAACATTCATCATAAGCAGGTAGACACCCTAACTAGCAGTTATCATAATTACTAATGTTGAGGATATGCATAATGAGCATCACCGTACCATAGACTTAATCCGACTAGTCCAGGTGTGGCCACAGATGATAGCAGAGCCTATGGCCCGCTGGACGGCCTAGTTATTGGATTCCAGAAGAGAGGCCAAGCCGGATCCAGGAAAGGTTAGGCGCATTGACTAAGGACTATGCCGGAGCCTTGGAGTACATGCCATGTAGAAGTATCCGAGCAGTGTAGAACTCTATAACATGTTCAGTTAGGACTTTTACCTATAATCCTAGAACCTGACATCTTTTAAGTCGGACCTACGGAAGCCTTTAGGGCAACACAGTAGAGTATCTCTGTAACCTAGATAATTGCAGATATAGTGATTGACAACAGGAGTAGGGCCTCGCCACCGGCGTGAGTTCTGAACCTAAGTAACCCCGTATTGCAAGCCCTTCCTGGACGCTCGCTGCTTTCCCCCTATGGAAATTTGTAAACGGCAAGCACGTTTAGAGACGTAGATAGTAGTATTTACCAAAAGGAACCTCTGTTGATTTAGATATGAGAGCAGCCGGAATTGGAGCAGTCAATTAATGGAATTAAACAAGTCAGTGTAATAAGCATTCCATGCAAATTGGGTTGAGGTAAATGCGCTTCATCTGTTCATTACTCCCTCCATCCCATAATTTTGCATGCAGGTCAAACTATGCAAAGTTTGATTAAGAATATATAAAATAATATAAATATGTATGATATTAAATGTATATAATATAAAAATATATTTTAGACTAGTTCTAATAATATTAATTTAGCATTATATAGTTTTGTATTTGTATCAAACTATTTGGTTAAACATTGTAAAATTTGATTTCGGTAAAACCTTATATGCAACATAAATTGGAAAAGAGGGAGTACTACGGTATACTCCCTCCGTTTAGAAATATAAGACGTTTTAGGTTTGTGAAGAAGATGTATCTAGACACGTTTTAGTGTATAGGTTCAAATGAATTTAGACACTAAAATATGTCTAGATACATCTCATTCACAAATCTAAAACGTCTTATATTTCTAAAACGGAGGGAGTATATATTTTGACACCAAAAGGAATTAAACGAGTTTATTGATTCTACTACGGACTACGGTCAGAGTCATCAGATGCACCTACAGTGCGTAATAATTGTCAGTGATGCCGACTGCAGCTAGTTAGGCTTGAAGAAACCCCTCTAAGTGGTGGAACGGGACGATTCAAACGAACAGATGGCAAACGATTCAAATAGTCATGCATTTCCATTGACGAGGAAAGTACAACGGAACACAAGAACGGAGAATCGTACGTCGTCAAACGATAACATTCTGCTGTTCGACAGTGTTATGTTATGTTGGCGGCATGCGCGCGCGCGTAGGAGCGCGGAACCCCGCCGGCCACCTCCGTTCCGTGCGTGCGTGCTTCTCGATCGGTTGACTATATAAACGTTTGGCATGTGCCATGTGTGCGTGTTCGTACTGTACGTGACCCAGCTGGCAGACCGGACATACTCCTCGGATACTTGCAGGTCGTGCCAACGCGCCTAGTGCAGTATACACGACAAACAAATTAATCAGGATCTAATATGGCAACGGTATTTTTCTATTTCCTCTAACCTAAATTAATTGATTCGAATTTGTCTAAATTTAAATGTATCTAGCATTAAAACATGTTTAGATACATTTAAATTTAGACAAATATAAGCAAGTAATTTAGATCAAATGAGTACATAAAGGTACATCTCATTACATGAAACAAGCCAGGCGCCGACAACCAGACCCCGTCGGCGTAGCCATTAATTGTTGTCGGCTTAGGCCGTTGGCGTATGAACGCCAGCGTACCACCCCGTATCGCACGGTTGATGGCCGTTTGCCCTGGCGGCAATGCCGTCGGCTTAGTGGGTTTGGCTATAGCTACGCCGACGCCAATGCCGTCGGCCTATATTTTTTCATATTTTTTTAAATTTATTTTCAATTCTTTTCAATTTTTGTTTTAAATTGTTAATCTCAAAAACATTTTTTTAATTGTTTGACTTGTTAATCTTACAAGCATTTTTTAACTCTAAGTATGATTAATTTTTGGTTAAATTATACTTATGGTCAAACTTCCGCCTTGTTGGAGATATGCCCTCTGAGGCAATAATAAAAGTGGTTATTATTATTATATCTTTGTGTTTATGATAAATGTTTACATTCATGCTATAACAGTATTAAACTGGAAACATTAATACTTGTGTGATTTATAAACTAAATTAGAGCCCCTAGTAAAGCCTCTTTGTAATACTAGCTCGTTGGTTAATAGATGATCGTGGTTTCCCGATCATGAGCATTGAGATATTGTTAACAACAAAATCATATCATTAGGAGAATGGTATGATGGACATACTCCTATAGATAAGCGTACCATTAAGATCAAGTCATTTTAATAGTTCATTTGCTATAAGCTTTCTGATACATAGTAACCTAATTCCTTCGACCATGAGATCATGCTAATCACCATCATCGGAAGGATGCTTTGATGACATCAAACACCACACCGTAACTAGGTGGCTATAAAGGTGGCATTGAGTGTTCGGAAAGTATGGGTTGAGGCACATGGATCAAGAGTGAGATTTGTCCATCCATATGACGGATAGATATACTCTGAGCCCTCTTGGTGGAATGTCATCCAATTAGCTTGCAAGCATGTGACTGGCTCACAAGGGATCACATATCACGGGAACGAGAAAAGAGTATTTATCGGTAACGAGGTTGAACTAGGTATGCAGAGATACCGACGATCAAAACCTCGGATAAGTAAATTATCGTGAGACAAAGGGAAATTGGTATCGTATGTAAGTGGTTCATTCGATCGCAAAGTAATCGTATAAATATTTGGGAGCCAAATGAATTCCAGATTCCTCTATTGGTTATTGATCGAAGAAGTGTCTCGGTCATGTCCGCATAATTCACGAACCGTAGGGAGGCACACTTAAGGATTCAATGTTGTTTAGTAGATATGGAATGTTAATAGGGATACCGAATGTTGTTCGGAGTCTCGTATTGGATCCGGGATATCACGAGAAGATCCGAAATGGTCCGGAGAATAAGATTCATATAAGGAAAGTCCGATTCCGGAGTTCGTGAAAGTTTCCGATGTTTTCATCAGAGAGGTTCTAGAAGGGTCTAGAAGGTTCACCGGTCCGGAAGGAGAATGGTCCATGAATGTGTCATGGGTAAGTGGAATTATTGGATCATATCCTAGGTCACTTGTCCATGTCTTCCATCTTGTAGTTAAAGAACTTTTCAGAAGCCTCATAACTCTTAACTGCCGCGTGAGCCTAAAATATTATTTTGAGTTCACGGACAATATCATGTGGGTCATGGTTCTCAAACCTTTTCTGAAGCTCTGATTCCAAACCATACAAGATAGCACACTGAACTGTGGAGTACTGATTCTTCCGAGCGAGGAAAACATTCTTTACCTCATCGGTAGCATCACCGCATTGCGGAGTTACCAATGTGCATCCAGCACATATGTCAAATTACCAGCATTGAGGACAATCCTCAAATTGCGGAACCAATCCGCGAAGTTGCTTCCATTGTTTTTCAACTTTTATTTCTCTAGGAACGCATTAAAATTGATAGTAGGGGACGCCATTGATCTACAACATATTTGCAATAGTTTAGACTAAGTTTATGAAAAATTGAGTTCTAATTAATAGTTAAATTAATCTAGGTGAACTCCCGCTCAAAACAATATCCCTCACATTGCTTTAGTGATCACACGAACCAAATCCATCACATCAAAGCCGATCATCACGAGAGTTGATGTAGCTTCAATGGCGAACAATCAACATGTTCATCATATCTACTATATGACTCATGCTTTACCTTTCGGTGATCCGTGTTCCGAGACCATGTCTATACATGCTAGGCTCGTCAAGATCAAACCTTAGCTTCCGCATGAACAAATCTGGCTTGCTCACGTTGTATACACTCGCAGAATCTAACACACCCGATCATCACGTGGTGCTTCGAAACAACGAGCTTTAGCAACGGTGCTTACTAAGGATGAACACTTTAAAACTTGAAATTGTATGTTTGAGGGATCATCTTATAATGATACCGTCGTGAACTAAGCAATACAAGATGCATAAAAGGATTAACACCACATGTAATTCATAATATGTGATATGATATGGCCTTTCTTCTTGTGCTTCCGATCTCCATCTTCAAGCACGAACTTGATCTCCATCATCACCGGTATGGCATCAAGGTCAATGGAGCCGCTTCGTGGTTGTCGTCCACCAACATCAACTATTACAACTACTTTGAATAGACACGCATGTCTTAAGGGAATTTAAAAGACAACCATATGGCTCTTGCCGGTTGCCAACTTACAATAAGGAACATTGCATACATCATATATAATCACAATCATGGCCATATCACATCACAACACACCCCTGCAAAACAAAGTTAGATGCCTCTAATTTTATTTGGATGTTTTACGTGGTTTGGGGCTTTCAATAAGTGTTGTTCTAACTTATGAACAAGAACCACAACGTTGATGTTTGAACTATCAAGTGCCCATTGTAAATTGAATCTATACTATGATGGGAGAGACAGACACCCGCAAAGCCACTTATGCAATACAAGTTGCATGTTAAGCGTGGATAAAGTCTCATGAACGATGTCATGTAAGGTTAGCCCGGGCCGCTTCATTCCATCATAGCGCAAGATGCAAAGTACACAAAAAGCAATTGATAATAAAAGCACCACCGCCCACAATGACCATTGTGTTCTACTCGTACAACAGATCTACATATAGACACGGCTCTGATACCACTGTATGGGTTCGTAGCATGGAAAACAAAACATTTCTACCGCATGCACACAAATAAGCCAAGGTCTATCTACTAGATTGTAGCAACGAGTCGATAGAAGCACTCACCCTCGAAGATTCCAAAGCGGTTAACGAGAGCAGATTCTTGTGGGTGATGTAGTCGTACACTTGCCAATCTCAAGATCGCGTAGACGATCCTTCCGGCGGTGTGTTCCGGCAGCGCTTCCGCAGTCGGTCACACATTCGGTACCCGATGAAGACCTTCCTCTCCCTTGTTCCAGCAGGCAGCAAAGGTTGTTGTTCTCCCCTCGCGATTCCGGCAGCACGACGACGTGGTGTCGGAAGTAGAGGGAAGATCCCGCAGGGCTTCGCCTAAGCCGGTGCGAGTTATGGTGGATCTAGGGTTTCCCGGTGATCTAGGGTTTAGAAGACCGGGAGAAGGAGGAGGTGTCGGCTAGGGCGGGTGAGGCGGCAGGCGGCATGGCTGTGGCGGCTAGTGGCGGTGGCGGCATGGCGACTTACTTGGGTGTGGGAGGGCTAGGGCTTGATGTTTTGGGGCAGCCCCACCACTCTATTTATGAGAGGGGGGGCAGCCTTGAGAGAGGGGAGTTTGAATCCACTTCTAAACCCAAGTTGGAAGGACTCTTTCCTTCTTCCACTACGAAAGCATTGTTCCAGTTTGACTTTTCAAACCACCCGTTTGACTTTCAATTTAGAGCTTTAATTCTCTCACACAAATGTCCACACCAAGTGACCTAGGATATGATCCAATCATTCCACTTACCCATGAAACATTCATGGACCATTCCCATTCCGGATCGGTGAACCTTCTAGAACCTCTCTGATGAAAACATTGAAATCATTCCCGAACTCCGGAATCAGACTTTCCTTATATGAATCTTATTCTCCGGACCATTCCGGATCTCCTCGTGATATCCCGGATCCCATCCGAGAATCTGAACAACATTCGGTATCCCTACTAACATTCCATATCTACTAAACAACATTGAATCCTTAAGTGTCTCTCCCTAAGGTTCGTGAATTATGCGGACATGACCGAGACACTTCTCCGATCAATAACCAATAGAGGAATCTGGAAATTCATATGGCTCCCACATATTTATAAAATTCCTTTGCGATCGAATGAACCACTTACATACGATACCAATTTCCCATTGTCTCACGATAGTTTACTTATCCGAGGTTTTGATCGTCGGTATCTCTGCATACCTAGTTCAACCTCGTTACCGATAAGTACTATTTTATCGTTCCCGTGATATGTGATCCCTTGTGAACCAGTCACATGATTGCAAGCTAATTGGATGACATTCCACCGAGAGGGCCCAGAGTATATCTATCTGTCATATGGATGGACAAATCCCACTCTTGATCCATGTGCCTCAACCCATACTTTCCGAACACTCAATCCCACCTTTATAGCCACCCAGTTACAGTGTGGTGCTTGATGTCATCAAAACATTCTTCCGGTGATGGTGATTAGCATGATCTCATGGTCGAAGGAATAAGGTTATTATGTATCAGAAAGCTTATAGCAAACGAACTATTGAAATGACTTGATCTTTATTCTACGCTTATCTATAGGAGTATATCCATCATACCATTCTCCTAATGATATGATCTCGTTGTTAATAACATCCCAATGTTCATGATCGAGAAACCACGATCATCTATTAACCAACAAGCTAGTATTATAAAGTGGCTTTACTAGGGACTCTAATTTACTTTACAAATCACACAAGTATCAATGTTTCCGGTTAATACTATTATAGCATGAATGTAAACATTTATCATAAACATAATTATATAATAATAACCACTTTTATTATTGCCTCTAGGGCATATCTCCAACATATCTATGATACGCTGAGGTCATGAGGCAAGGGGTACCCCGTTGGTGGTTGACCCCATTGAAGGGAATATGCCCGAGAGGCAATAATAAAGTGGTTATTATCGTATTCCTTATTTATGATAACTGTTTATTTTGCATGCTATAATTGTATTAATTCAGAAACATTAATACATGTGTGTTTAATAAACAAAAAGAAAGTTCCTAGTTATGCCTCTCTTATAAACTAGCTCATTGATTAACAAGATGATCAAAGGTTTCCTGGTCATGGACATTGGATGTTGTTAATAACGAGGTCAAAACATTGTTCAAATGATGTGATGAACATTCATCCGAAGTATAGCATTACAATCTAGGTCATTGTGTTTATATTGCTATAACATCATACGAAGTAATCTTAGTCCTTAGACCATGAGATCATTTCAATCACTAACACCGAAAGAGTATCTTGATAACATCAAACGTCACACGGTAACAGGGTGACTATAAAGATGGGTTCAGTGCTACAAAGGTGTTATGTTGAGGCTCGTGGATCAAGAGTGGAATTTGTCCATCCCGATGACTGAGAGATATACTCTGGGTCCTCTCGGTGATATCACATTAGTTAGCTTGCAAGCAAGTGATTTGATCACTAGAATGTTATATCACGGGAACGAGAAAAGAGTACATGTCGGTAACGAGATCAAACTAGGTATGGAGATACCGATGATCTAATCTCGGACATGTAATATATCACGAGACAAAGGGATTGAGTTACATGCGTATAAAGTTCACACGATCACAGAAGTCATCGTTGAATGTGTGGGAGTCAGTATGGATCTCCAGGTCCCGATGTTGATTATTGATCGGAGAGGGGTCTCGATCATGTCTACATTATTCGTGAACCATAGGGTGATACACTTAAGGGATACCGAAACCATTCAGAGCAAATGATATGCCATAGAAATAAAAATAAAGCATAGGAATTTATTTCACTAGACACCGAAATCGTTTCGGTTGAAATTGCTAAAACTGGTTCTGTATGTGAAATTGAAATGTTATAAGGAGTTTTATGTGAATGTTTTTTAATTAGAGTAATTAACAAAATTCTGAATAAATAAATAAAAGAGTTTTATTTAAATGAGAGCTTGCATTAAATTTGGTGGAAATTTAATGCATGTGAGTGGATTTTTGAGTGGAGGCATGTTTATGTGAGTGGAGGCTTTTCATTTTGAGTGGGATCTCCACCCACATGAATGTGGAAGAGGTGGGGGCAGCCACCATGGCTAGGTGCCATGCCCCTTGGGTGCCCCCCTCTACCTATAAAAGGCCTCCCTCTCCTCCTCTCAAAGCACACCTCTTCGTGAAGGATCTCTCTTCTCCCTTTAGAATTTCTCCATGGTCTCAGATCAGCGAGATACATGTTCCCGGTGGATTTTTCTGGAAGGATTTGTTGCTTCCGCCGATTCACTGGAGCGAGGGCACGGAGGTTTTCGGGGTACCCGGACATGTGTGCGATCATGGATGCACCACTGCTTTGCGGTGATGGACTTGATGGTGTTGGACTGGCTGGACCAGATGGACTTCATCACGATCTTGAGATCAGCAAGCGTTCGACTACATCATCCATGAGTATAACCTCGTTAATGCTATTATGTCTTTGAGGGTATGTATTCAATGGATGTATATCCACCCATTGATTGTATCTAGTAGATAGATCTTCGTACTTAGTTGTTCCCATCGTAGGAATTTTTTTGTTTTCTATGCTGCAAACCCTTCAGTGGTATCAGAACCGGATCTATGCATAGATGCTTTGCATGAGTAGTAAACATATGAATATGTGGGTTCTGATGGTCATGTTATTACTTCTTCCTTGTACTTTGGACATTGGTGGCATAGTGGGATGAAGCGGCCCGGACAAACTTTACATGTCCTCGCACATGAGACCTGTTCCACCCTTGACATGCAACTAGTTTTGCATAAGTGGCTTGCGGGTGTCTGTCTCTCCTACTATAGTCAATATCTGATTTACAACAAGTTTTCAATAATTTGATTATCATCGTTGTGGTTCCATGTTCGTAGGTAAGAACGGTTCTATCTCCGAAAGCCCTCAGCCACGTAAAACTTGCAATGGATAAATTAGAAGCGTCTAGTTTAGATTGTTGCTGGGCTAGTGTGATGATATGGTGATGTTGTAGGTAAAAGTATAAGTCGATACTCTTACAACACACATAACGTGTAATTTCCATAGACCTTTTACTTACACATAGAGGAATGATGACGATCATACCATGATGCACATGATGGAGATCAAGTGCAAGAACCATATCATTTCACTTTCCACATAAGATGTTTGTTGCATCTTATATTGCTAGTTTGGTGTTTTATTAGCATAATAAGATGATCCCTCATTTATATATCAATATAAAAATGTGTTCTTCCTTAAGTATGCACCGACAAAGTTTCGCCGCTTCAAGACATCACGTGATGATCGTGTGTACTTGAATCCATGAGCATATCTTGGGTGTAAGAAAGTTTTATACACGCGAATACTAAGGTTCTTACTTGGCGAGCCTAGCATGTGCAGACATGGCCTCAGAACATGGACCGAAAGGTTAAGCATGAGTCATATGTTTTGATATGATGACCATATGGATGCTCGCCTTTGAAGCTACACCGACTCACGTGATGATCGGACTTGGTGTAGTGGATTTGGTTCATGTAATCACCAAAATAACACGAGGGATGTAATTTTTGAGTGGGAGTTCCTTTCTAATTTGGATTAGTAGAACTCAATTTATCATAAATTAAATCAAAGTGAATTTTCATAATTTGTTGTAGTCATTGGCATTCGTTCACCACCTTATGCTTAGTTGTAATTGAAATAATAGAACTATAGAATTCTGGATATTTACTTTACGAACTAGTATCGTATTGTGTTGAGTGTCAATATAAAGTTTAAAGTCCTATTGCAAACTTTCAGCAAACTATGTTTATTCTATGAAATTTAATAATTGGTATTAAATCGAGAGTAACAATTCTAGTGGTAGTATCTTAAGTATCATGTTTGCCTCCATGATTATTGATTGTTTTTAATACCAAGTTTATCTAGAAGCTGAAAGAATTGTTCCAGAAACCATAATGTGTGGCAGATATAATGATATCTAAAACAATGCTTTGGTTGCAATATGATAGAGTATAATGTATGTTCTCATATTGGATGAGGATTTGCGAAGGTTGGAGATGCTAGACATCCTAATCATCCAAAAGGGTTTTGGAAAGTAACATTATACTCACGATTTGCCTTCATAAGCTACATTAGCTTGATCATGAAAGTCGTCATGATAAGGATGAATAGAAGATGTATGTAAAGTGTTTACTACACTAAAAGATTACTAAAGAATGGATTTTGAAAGAATGTCGATCATTTGATGATGGTGATCTACTTCAAAGTGCAAGTCCAAAGGTATTATTATTTGAATATACACGCTTTGGACTGTGTGTCATATATATGACGCCACTGTTGATGTTGATAGGTTCTTTTAAAAAGGAAATGGAAATGCTGAAAGAGAATCTATAAAATATATTTGGCAGAAAAAAAAGACTGGGAATATCCAGTTTAGGTATATAAAAGATATACATGTTATGGTTGTATTCTTTTCTTGTTAAACAATGTGGTTCTTAGGTATTGAATACTGAATTGGTTGGTATGAAATTTCATACAGAACAACGCAATTCATGAACTACAATGGCCTAAGTAACTAGCAAGAGAATATGTGATGATGTTCATCGAAAACAAATAAGCTGTTGTTTATATTTCTCGTTAACATCAAAGTCTGCCTTCAAGATTTGTTTTAATAATCGTTATTTAAATCAGGTATTATGAGAACAAAGATTTTTCAAATAATTATTGTATGCCATATAAGATGGATGATTTACAAATCTAGTTGGACAAATCACATCCATAAAAATTAATGCTAAAATGTCGCAAGACAAATGATTGAAAGATCACTTACAAAGTGACATCGCCGTTTAAATTATATTGGAAAGAAAACATGAAGAAACTCCATATTCATGGATTTTTGGAGTGACGCTTGTGAGACTTTCCTCGGGATAATTAAAACTTCGTTCAAAGGCCAAAGAAGAACGATCGACTAAATTATTGGAATTTATACATATCGGTGTATGTAGTCCATTATGTGCAGTCGTAAGTGATGGATTTCAACTTCATATGCTTTCTCTAGAAATTTGAGTGAATATTCACTTAACGAGAAAGAAGTAACAAGAAAATAAATAATTTATGATTTTATCATAAAGGGATTTATTTGAGTTGCAAGTTTAGCAAAACAACTAGATTTACATCTCCTGAAACACCATAGGAATATGGAGTCTTTGGTATTTGTAATGAAACCTTGTTTGACATGGTTCGATCAAAGGTGCTATTTAGAAAACTGCCATTATGTTTTAAAAGATTAAAGCTTTAGATACTACCGCTTTTACACTGAAAAGAGCTCCATCTTGATTCGTTGAAATGAGACCATGTAAGTTATGGTTTGGGGTAAAACCCAAGTTATCCTTTCTTAAATTTTGGTACGCTAAGCGTAAGTAAGATGTTTACAACACAAGTCGGATGAGCATGTCTTTGTAGGTTATTTTATATAACCATTGGGTATTCCTCCATAACACCGAGGACAAAAGGGTTTATCGCTTGAAACATGAAGTTTCTTGAAAAAGAATTTTTTCGCAAAAGTTAAGTGGGAGAAAAATAGAACTTTGATAAGGTTAACAAACCTTAGCTATATATGCTGAGTTGCGTAGCGCCGGAAACCGTTCCGGAGGCAGACACAATGCTCATGGCTCACGTGCCTCAAAGGTTGTGGTCACATAGGTCTAAGTTCCTATTAAACCAAGTAGGTCGGATAAACATTCAAATGCCAAGATTTCAGAGTAAATCATTGTTGTTTGACAATGATGAACCGACTACATGCAAAGAAGCTATGATGGGCACTGACTCCGTCAAATGGCTTGAAGCCATAAAATCCGTGATAGTTCCATACACGAGAAATCAAGTTTTTTGAACTTTGAAGACCCTCCGAAAAGGTGTAAAAACCTATCGGTCGTATTTGGATCTATAAATAAACAGACATGGATGTTTCACATCTATGAAATAGTCGACATGTCGATAAAGTTTTTTACGACAATATTCAAGGAGTTGACTATGACAAGATTTGATCTTTCATAGCGATATTTAGTATGGGCAGATTAATATAGCAATCATTACATATAATTTTGGTATATGGTAGATGAATAAACAAAACAAAGTTCTTCTAATAGAATGGTTACCTAGGACGTGTGCATGGCACGATCCAAAGGGTTTTGTTAATTCAAAGGATGCTAAAAGGGCATGCAAACTTCAATGGTTGAAGTAAGCATCACGGAGTTGGAATTTTCACCGTGATGAAACCGATAAAGAAGTTTAATTTCATCAGGAGATGATGAAGATGCTTGCATTTGCAAGAAATTAAGTGAGAGCGCTAAGACATATTTCTAATACATTATGTGGAGGACATCTTGTTGATTGAAAATGATGTATCTTTTATTGACAAAGGTTAAGAATTTCATTTCGATTAAAGACTTAGGCAAAACCCGAATATTAAGCATGAATGTCTATATGGATAGACTGTGACGCTAATATGGTTGTGTCTGATACGTCGTAAACGTATCTATAATTTTTGATATTCCATGCTTGTTTAGTATCCACTTTGCTATGTTTTGTCTACACTTTGAGGTATTTTTATACACTTTCCTGAACTAACCTATTGACAATATGCCATAGTGTCAGTTTCCTATTTTCTTCTGTTTTTGGTTTCAGAACGCTAAAAAATGAATATTCTTGGAATTGGACGGGACAAAAGCCAAACTTCATTTTTTTTCCTGAACGATACAGAAAATCGAAGACGAGACGGAGGAGGACACTAGGGTGGCCACACCCTAGGTGGACATGGGGCCCACCCTAGCTGTGCCCACAGGGGGTGTGGGCCCCTTGGACCTCCACCGACCTTGCCTATTGCGCCTATAAGAAGCCCCTGACTCAGAAACCCTAAAGAACCCATCATAAAGCCACGAAAACCTCCATAGAGCCACCGCCACCGAAAGGGAGATTCGGGGGACAGAAAGTCTCTATTTCGGCACCCTGCCGGGACGGGGAAGTGCCCTCGGAGCCATCTCCACCACCATCTCCATCACCGTTGCTGATTCCCATGATGAGGAGGGAGTAGTTCTTCCTCGAGGCTAAGGGCTCTAGCAGTAGCTATGTGTTCATCGATCTCTCTATGCATGAACTTGTTGTGGTCATGAGCTTTGTAATCAAGTAGATCTACTTTTCTACTCAAGTTGTCACATCCCAAGATTTTCCATATCTTGTAATGTGAAAAATAAAGGAATAAAATAAAATTTTGTTGATTTTCAGAGTGAGAAGAAACTTTTTGAATCCAATTGGAAACCTTCAAACCTATTTTGATCAAACAAATCCTAAAGGGATTTGAAAAGACAAAACATTTAATAAAGGAAAATAAAAATATTTGGAATTACTATTTTGGATCTTTAAGTAAAAGGATTTGGTTTTCAAAAGAAAAGGTAGATTTATAAATAAGGATTATTTTATGGAACCAAAATAAACCTTGGTCAAGCATTTGAAATAAAACATTTTGTTTTGATAAAAATAATAAAGGTTTATTAAATAAAATAAAAATGATTTAATATCCAAGTTTATTAAAAATAAAAGTTTTACTATTTCAATTAAACATCAAAACTTATTTATTTATTTTAAAACAAGTTTTCCAAATATTCTTTATTTTCAAATAAAACCTACTGATTTGGTTTTGAAAATAATTAAATTTCAAAGGGAGAATTTAAATAAAACAAATTCCATTTTGATTTAATAAACATGGTCTATTTATTTAATTAATAATGGACCCTAAAGTAAAAATATTATTTTGTATTTGGGATTTGGAATATTGTTGTTAAACAGAACCAAATTCAATTGTAAAGTGTGATGAATGTTTCAATTGATTTGAATTTTGATTTGTTGTTTGAATTTCAAAACAGAAAATAGAATTGGAAAAAGATAAAACAATCAGGAAGAAAAAAAATAGAATTTGGACTCAGCCCAGTTGGCAAGCCCACTAAGCCCATTCGCAGCCCAGCTACACTTTCCCCTCTGCGAAACGTTTTCTACCTAAAACCTCACCCGCAGAGACACCGATTGGTGGACCCTCTTTGCCTCTCACTCCCTCGCTGACGCCCGGACCCCACACAGCCAGCTCCCCTCCTTCTTCCTCGCGCAGACGACGCCTGCCGTTTCCTGGCCTTAACGCCGGTGATCAATTCGCGTTAACCACGGCTTTAACTCCCCCTACGACGACGCCTACTAAAGCTCCAGCACCTCCTCTTCCTTTCCCCTCAGACTCCACGCCCAGAACGCCACCAGGCTGCCCTGAATCGAAGCAACACCGCCACTGCTCCGACCACCGTCCCCAGCAAATTCCGGCGAGCCCATCCACCTCCTTGCCTCCCCGACCAAGCACACATACTCCCCACTCCAAGACGCACTTGTTCGTGCCCTCCGTTCAACCGCAGGCGCCACAGAGCGTCGACTTCGACAAACCTCTGAGCGCCGCCGCGTCTGCCTCTCTCTCCGGTGAAGTCCCCTGGTAAGCACAGACCGCCCCACGCCTTATCGTTCACGCTCCCACACTCGCCACGTCCTCCTGCATCTGACCATGCTCATGTCTTGCCTTAGGGCGATCTGCAACGTCGACTCCGACCAGGACCAGAGCCGCCCGACGCCGTTCCCCACTCCGGCGAGCAATCCTGCTAGAACCAGAGCGCTCCTCGACCAACCAACCATGCCTCGAGCGTCACCTCGTCCTTGAGATCACGGTGAGCATCCTCGTTTCCTATATTGCTTCCTGTAGCTGCCGTAGCGCCACCGCCTGAGCGTCGCCGCCAGTCGCCGCCGCACAGCGCCACCCGTTGTTGACCGAGCAGTAGTGTCCGTAGGATCTAGATCGGATGAACGTGATAGATCACTTAAGCGCCGAAGGGGTACGCAACCAGAGTCGCACGATGTTATTTAGATCCAACGCACCGCATCAGTCGATCCGTGCGAACCGGTACCGCCCAATCAAAACGCGACGCGTGGCCAGTCTTCGATTTAAAAACAGATTTGAAAACCCTATAACTTTTGATCCACACGTCCAAAAATTACAAACTTTATATCAATGGAATCAGTGGAGCAAGCCCTATCCAACCATGCAATTTTTTTTTAGTAAAAAGCCTCTGGTAAAATGTTTGTTTTTGCAGAAACATTTGTATGCTTGTTTAGATTAGAAAAATTATTCCAAAATGTTTTTAGGGTTGAAACCTTTGCAAATTAGTTTGTTGTGAACTTACTGACCCTAGGAACCAAACCATGGTTTCGAAAATGAATTTGGTGAAATTTAGGATGGATGAATTGATTTAGCCATTTCTAGCCAAATAAAAATATTGGTTTTATTATGAAAATGTTTTTGGAGTAAAAACTTTGGGAAAATGATTTGGATCAAACCTACTGACCCTAAACACCAAGTTTTGAGAAACAACAATTTACTGAACAACTTAAAGTTGTTGCTTTGATAAAAACATTTTCCACTACATAAAATGATGAATGGATTTAAAAATGGTTTATGGACAAAACCCTTTTGCAAATGACTTTGCCACTTTGGAAAATGACCACTTTGAACCTTACAAAGTTTAGAAGCCTAGTGGAGACCATCTTTGCAAATAAAACTATCTCTTGCATGCTTACATGCATGACTTAGATCCCATTGTTTTATGTGTGTGAATTGTTTGATTGATTATTGGCTTGGAATGCTAGTTGATATTGTGTTTGCTTGATTGATTGTAGTGAAGTTAGAAAAGTGTGAGACTAGTAAGATCAAGGAGTGAACCAACATTCCCTACCAAAAGAAAGGCAAGTGAAACTATCATCTAAAAGTCCTACTATTTTCATTATACTTAGTGTATTTTGAAACATGCATGAAAAGAATTTCTACACTTATGCTATGCTAAATCCTAATAGGATACCCTATACATTCCTAGGTGAAAACAATGTAGTTGTTACATGCTTAGCCATGCTATATTTTGAAAAGAGATACATGTTGAGATTTTATGAGATTGAGAAAAGACTTATGTTTTATATAATAAAACAAGGACTCAATGAACCACCTGGGTGGACAAGGATACTTTGAGTTTTGGAGAAGGTGGCAACAAAAGGAACCATGTCTATGGCAATCTCTTTGTGTTGTGCTCCAAAGGAAAACCACCCAGGAAACTTAGAGATTGAACATGTTTCTCCAATTGTGGCTTTCGTGTGCAACCACATGCTATTTATGGCTCTGGCTTAGTCAACTACATTGGGAAGACCCATGCATTGTCTTCAGGTTACTAAAAATGAGGACCTGGAATCCTACATGGGTACTGAAGACAAGCTAGCAATGGTGTATGGGAGGACCCCCTGGAAAGACTTCGTCACATTCTCAATCTGCCAGTACTCCATCTTGGTGAGTACCAATCCAGTGGCCACTGGTGGCAAAAAGATGAGATTGTGACATGTGGGTAAAGTGTACTACTTCTGCAGAAGATAATAAAAATCTAAGTACTTAGCCGTGTCCCCGGTTATGGACAATATTGAGCAACTAAAGTTTGAAGCTATGGGAAATATCGACATTCTAATTTCAGAAAGAAAAACTTTTAAGTGATAACAAAAGACTTGCAGCACTTGGGGGTACCAAGGAGCTCAAGATATTTGGATAAAAACTTGATGCACTTGGGGTTACCAAGGAGCTCAAGAGATTTTGATAAAACTTGAAGTACTTGGGGGTACCAAGGATCTCAAGAGATTTTGACAAAGACACTTGGTGGATTCCAAGGAGTTCAGAAAGATTTGACAAAGGAAACAAAACCATTTGAAAAGATAGGATAAAATTATTGCTTTATGCAAATGAGCCTAAAACTCTACTTAGCCAAATATGCATGTAATGATAGGATCCACTTATATTCTACATAGTAGTGAAACTTGCCAATACAATTCAAATGTATTGACCCTTTGTGGCTGTAACTTGTAATGTTGCAGGCATGATTGTTTTTAGTGAAGATTGAATGATTAGGATTACAAAGTCTACAACCAACATGTTTGCATGTGGCACTTTGAAGATGAAGGACCCCATGATTATAGTTATTCCACTGCAATGTAATGTAATAGCCAAATGAGCTATGTAAGATGTAATAAAATTATGTTATTCCTGGTTATAAAGTTATATTATGACCTTTGTTTCTTGATATTACATCTTAACTGTGGATGCTAGCTATTGATCCAGGGACTAGCATTGTAAACACAGGGGACTCTACCTTATTTAAAGGTTGGGACCCTTACAGATGGTATCAGAGCCTTGTGTTTCCTGTAGGATTTGTAAACCTAGGATTGGACAAAAACCCTTAGAAAAATAGGAGTTGTATTTGTTCCAAAACTTATTTACAAACAATCTTGTCAACTCTTTCCTCAACCATTTTGGTTTCAACTCTACATCTCTTCTATTTCAACTTGATGGAAAAACCCACCCCATGACCAAAGACTACACCATGTGCAAAGGATTCCATCAACTCTAATGACTTCAACTTCTTCAACTCTAATGACTTCAACATCTTCAGCATGTTCACCAAGGACTTCCAACTTGGATACCACTAAGGACGACAAGTGAGACAAGGAAATCTTGCTCAAGATTTAGAGACTAAGGGAATGCAAAAAATTAGAAGGAGCCTACATCATTTGAAGTCTGTGACCAAGAATTTCTCCTAAGGAAACCATGATCTCATGCAAAAAGAATCAACCAAGAAGGATGGAAAGATCACAAGTGAACCATATAGATGTACCACCATATTTTAGTTAAGACAACCTCACCAACTTATGTGGTGTAACAAAAATATTTTGTTGCCTAAGTATGTGCTTGAACCTTGTTGTTTGAGTGAAAAGTTGTTTGTGAATGCTTGCACATTGCTTGTGTGATTTGTGATGTGTGTGATTAGAATTATTTCCTTAGAAAATCTTTTGCCTATTCTAATCTCCCTTCAACCCAAACAGATGACTACTCCAAGAGACTCCAAGGTTGATGACACCAACACCAACCAAGAGGATAGCATGAAAGAGCTCATAGCAACCCAACACCAGTTGAACCAAATGACAACTCAATTCATAGCCAACTCCAGTGGGGAAGATCCAACACTACAAGGATTTTTGGAAACTCAAGCTCAATTAATGCTTAAGGTGACAGATCAAATGATCAAAATGGAAGACAACTATTCCAAAAGAGTTTGTGACAACAAGGATGACAGAAATGTTATTCTAGATGGAGCCCCAACTTGCATCATTTGTGGAGACAAGGATCATACTTCCAAGGAGCATGGAGATCAATGCCCCAACTGTGAGGAGAAACATCCTGTTGGCCAATGCCCCACCTCTCAAGCTACTTGCTACCTATGTGAAGGAAACAACCATGTTCCTATCCAATGCCCCATCTATTCCATTGTTGAACAAAGGAAACAAGGTGGAGTGCAACAAATGATTGCAAACTATCCAGAAGGATCCAAGTCTACCAAGAAGGTTGATGACAAAAGAAAAGGACCACTTATACCTCCAAACAAAACAACCCAATTCAAAGGATCTAAGAAAGGGCATATAAATTGTCCAAGGAGCAATAGAAGGACCAAGAAACATGTAGACATTCCTACCTACCAGATAACATATGAACAACATGAACTGGATGCACTCCTAGCTTTGGAGAAACCCAAAAAGCAAAAGAAGGACAAAAGCCATGTGCAATGTCATAAATTTAAAGAAATGGGACACTATTCCAGTGAATGCCCAGAGAACCAGAAGAATAAGGAGATTGGCCAAGTGAGGTGCAACAACTGCAAAGAGCTAGGCCATTATGTAGCAACTTGTCCACAAGAGCCACGTAAAGAACTCAAAGACATCAACTGTTTCAATTGCAAGAACCCAGGACATTATGCAAGCAATTGTCCAGAAAAGATGAAGAACAAGTTAAACAATCCTATGAAGGATCTCAACCTTGGACCATGAGTCAAGAGTGGAAACAAAGGACACTATGCAGATGGTTGCCCAAAGGAGTTTCCCCAGGATCCCAAGAAGGCCAATATGTAATTTTGTTTGAAATTTTTTAAGGGTGGTAGTACCCTAGTTGTTTTGAGCCTACTAGTAACCCTAGCGTTCCCAAATCTCGGGACGAGATTTATTTTAAGGGTGGTAGCCTGTCACATCCCAAGATTTTCCAAATCTTGTAATGTGAAAAATAAAGGAATAAAATAAAACTTTGTTGATTTTCAGAGTGAGAAGAAACTTTGTGAATCCAATTGGAAACCTTCAAACCTATTTTGATCAAACAAATCCTAAAGGGATTTGAAAAGACAAAACATTTAATAAAGGAAAATAAAAATATTTGGAATTACTATTTTGGATCTTTAAATAAAAGGATTTGGTTTTCAAAAGAAAAGGTAGATTTATAAATAAGGATTATTTTATGGAACCAAAATAAACCTTGGTCAAGCATTTGAAATAAAACATTTTGTTTTGATAAAAATAATAAAGGTTTATTAAATAAAATAAAAAGGATTTAATATCCAAGTTTATTAAAAATAAAAGTTTTACTATTTCAATTAAACATCAAAACTTATTTATTTATTTTAAAACAAGTTTTCCAAATATTCTTTATTTTCAAATAAAACCTACTGATCTGGTTTTGAAAATAATTAAATTTCAAAGGGAGAATTTAAATAAAACAAATTCCGTTTTGATTTAATAAACATGGTCTATTTATTTAATTAATAATGGACCCTAAAGTAAAAATATTATTTTGTATTTGGGATTTGGAATATTGTTGTTAAACAGAACCAAATTCAATTGTAAAGTGTGATGAATGTTTGAATTGATTTGAATATTGATTTGTTGTTTGAATTTCAAAACAGAAAATAGAATTGGAAAAAGATAAAACAATCAGGAAGAAAAAAAATAGAATTTGGACTCAGCCCAGTTGGCAAGCCCACTAAGCCCATTCACAGCCCAGCTACACTTTCCCCTCAAACGCTTTTCTACCTAAATCGCACCAGAGACATCGATTAGTGGACCCTCTTTCCTCTCACTCCTCACGACGCCGGACCCCACACAGCCAGCTCCCCTCCTTCTTCCTCGCGCAGACGACGCCTGCCGTTTCCTGGCCTTAATGCCGGCGATCAATTCGCGTTAACCACGGCTTTAACTCCCCCTGCGACGACGCCTACTAAAGCGCCAGCACCTCCTCTTGCTTTCCCCTCAGACTCCACGCCCAGAACGCCACCAGGCTACCCTGAATCGAAGCAACACCGCCACTGCTCCGACCACCGTCCCCAGCAAATTCCGGCGAGCCCAGCCACCTCCTTGCCTCCCCGACCAAGCACACATACTCCCCACTCCCAGACGCACTTTTCCGTGCCCTCCGTTCAACCGCGGGCGCCACAGAGCGTCGACTTCGACAAACCTCTGAGCGCCGCCGCGTCTGCCTCTCTCTCCGGCGAAGTCCCCTGGTAAGCACAGACCGCCCCACGCCTTCTCGTTCACGCTCCCACACTCGCCACGTCCTCCTGCATCTGACCATGCTCCTGTCTTGCCTTAGGGCGATCTGCAACGTTGACTCTGACCAGGACCAGAGCCGCCCGACGTTGTTCCCCACTCTGGCGAGCAATCCTGCTAGAACCAGAGCGCCCCTCGACCAACCAACCACGCCTCGAGCATCACCTCGTCCTTGTGATCACGGTGAGCATCCTCGTTTCCTCTATTGCTTCCTGTAGCTGCCGTAGCGCCACCGCCTGAGCGTCGCCGCCAGTCGCCGCCGCACAGCGCCGCCCGTTGTTGACCGAGCAGTAGTGTCCGTAGGATCTAGATCGGACGAACGCGATAGATCACTTAAGCGCCGAAGGGGTACGCAACTAGAGCCGCACGATGTTATTTAGATCCAACGCACCGCATCAGTCGATCCGTGCGAACCGGTACCGCCCAATCAAAACGCGATGCGTGGCCAGTCTTCGATTTAAAAACAGATTTGAAAACCCTATAACTTTTGATCCACACGTCCAAAAATTACAAACTTTATATCAATGGAATCAGTGGAGCAAGCCCTAGCCAACCATGCAATTTTTTTTAGTAAAAAGCCTCTGGTAAAATGTTTGTTTTTGTAGAAACATCTGTATGCTTGTTTAGATTAGAAAAATTATTCCAAAATGTTTTTAGGGTTGAAACATTTGCAAATTAGTTTGTTGTGAACTTACTGACCCTAGGAACCAACCCATGGTTTTGAAAATGAATTTGGTGAAATTTAGGATGGATTAATTGATTTAGCCATTTCTAGCCAAATAAAAATATTGGTTTTATTATGAAAATGTTTTTGGAGTAAAAACTTTGGGAAAATGATTTGGATCAAACCCACTGACCCTAAACACCAAGTTTTGAGAAACAAAAATTTACTGAACAACTTAAAGTTGTTGCTTTGATAAAAACATTTTCCACTACATAAAATGATGAATGGATTTAAAAATGGTTTATGGACAAAACCCTTTTGCAAATGACTTTGCCCCTTTGGAAAATGACCACTTTGAACCTTACAAAGTTTAGAAGCCTAGTGGAGACCATATTTTCAAATAAAACTATCTCTTTCATGCTTACATGCATGACTTAGATCCCATTGTTTTATGTGTGTGAATTGTTTGATTGATTATTGGCTTGGAATGCTAGTTGATATTGTGTTTGCTTGATTGATTGTAGTGAAGTTAGAAAAGTGTGAGACTAGCAAGATCAAGGAGTGAACCAACATTCCCTACCAAAAGAAAGGCAAGTGACACTATCATCTAAAAGTCCTACTATTTTCATTATACTTAGTGGATTTTGAAACATGCATGAAAATAATTTCTACACTTATGCTATGCTAAATACTAATAGGATACCCTATACATTCCTAGGTGAAAACAATGTAGTTGTTACATGCTTATCCATGCTATATTTTGAAAAGAGATACATGTTGAGATTTTATGAGATTGAGAAAAGACTTATGTTTTATATAATAAAACAAGGACTCAATGAACCACCTGGGTGGACAAGGATACTTCGAGTTTTGGAGAAGGTGGCAACAAAAGGAACCATGTCTATGGCAATCTCTTTGTGTTGTGCTCCAAAGGAAAACCACCCAGGAAACTTAGAGATTGAACATGTTTCTCCAATTGTGGCTTTTGTGTGCAACCACATGCTATTTATGGCTCTGGCTTAGTCAACTACATTGGGAAGACCCATGCATTGTCTTCAGGTTACTGAAAATGAGGACCTAGAATCCTACATGGGTACTGAAGACAAGCTAGCAATGGTGTATGGGAGGACCCTCTGGAAAGACTTCGTCACATTCTCAATCTGCCAGTACTCCATCTTGGTGAGTACCAATCCAGTGGCCACTGGTGGCAAAAATATGAGATTGTGACATGTGGGTAAAGTGTACTACTTCTGCAGAAGATAATAAAAATCTAAGTACTTAGCCGTGTCCCCGGTTATGGACAATACTGAGCAACTAAAGTTTGAAGCTATGGGAAATATCGACATTCTAATTTCAGAAAGAAAAACTTTTAAGTGATAACAAAAGACTTGCAACACTTGGGGGTACCAAGGAGCTCAAGAGATTTGGATAAAAACTTGATGCACTTGGGGTTACCAAGGAGCTCAAGAGATTTTGATAAAACTTGAAGTACTTGGGGGTACCAAGGATCTCAAGAGATTTTGACAAAGACACTTGGTGGATTCCAAGGAGTTCAGAAAGATTTGACAAAGGAAACAAAACCATTTTAAAAGATAGGATAAAATTATTGCTTTATGCAAATGAGCCTAAAACTCTACTTAGCCAAATATGCATGTAATGATAGGATCCACTTATATTCTACATAGTAGTGAAACTTGCCAATACAATTCAAATGTATTGACCCTTTGTGGCTGTAACTTGTAATGTTGCAGGCATGATTGTTTTTAGTGAAGATTGAATGATTAGGATTACAAAGTCTACAACCAACATGTTTGGCTGTGGCACTTTGAAGATGAAGGACCCCATGATTATAGTTATTCCGCTGCAATGTAATGTAATAGCCAAATGAGCTATGTAAGATGTAATAAAATTATGTTATTCCTGGTTATAAAGTTATATTATGACCTTTGTTTCTTGATATTACATCTTAACTGTGGATGCTAGCTATTGATCCAGGGACTAGCATTGTAAACACAGGGGACTCTACCTTATTTAAAGGTTGGAGCCCTTACACAAGTGCTTCAATAGATCTCTGATCTCCCCATGTGTGTGAAAGTGACAGTGTTCACGCCATGGTGGAACTTAGGCTTGAGTCTACATAATTACTCATCGTGCTTTTATAGATCTATGCTTTTCCCCATGTGTGTGAAAGTGACAGCATGCACATCGTGTGCGGCACTTAAGCTAGGTTATATATATATTTCATGAGTTATATTTTGAGTTGGTTGTCTCTATGAAATTGTGGTGTTTGTTGGAACCATCTAGCACTCAAGGTGATAGTGTGGGGTTATCTAGATTGGGGAAGGCCCTACCATGGATTAGAGTGTCCAACCGGAGAGTAGTTAAGAGTAGTATTATGAAGAGATGATATTTATATGAGAGAGTGTTCACTAGTGAAAGTATGATCCCTAGGACTTGTTTCTAAACATTGAAACACTGTTTGCTACTAGATCTGTTGCATGTTTGCTTGCTTCCATCCTTTTGCCTTTAGTCTTTACCTTACTGTCAAGCTATTTTCTGGCACTCACACACGTTACCCCATGTAAACAAGTTAGAAGATATTTTATGGCACCGTTACCACTTATATTTCACTATCTCTTCGTCGAACTAGTGCACCTATACACCTGCCAAGTGTATTGGGTGTGTTGGGGACACAAGAGACTTCTTGTACCTTGATTGTATGGTTGCTTGAGAGGGAATACCTTTGACCACTTCCTCCCTGAGTTCGATAAATCTTGGGTAATCCACTTAAGGGAAACTTGCTACTGTTTTACAAACCTCTATACTTGGAGGTCCAACAATTGTCTACAAGAATATAAGTGCGTAGACATCAAGCTATTTTCTGGCGACGTTGCCTGGAAGGTTTTGGTCCTTTTACCTTACTCCACGTCAAGCTCTATCAAAGGTATTTTCTGGCGCCGTTGCCGGGGAGGTAAGGTAAAAGGTACTCACATCCTCTTGGTGTGTAAGTGCTCGAAGTTATTTCCTTTAGATTCTGCAATTTTGTCTTTTTGTTTCTTGTTTTTACTAGTTAGGCTTAATGGAAAACAACAACAAAATTACAGAGCTTTATAGTATCTATCTTGAGTTAGGACATGAAGTGTTTGAAGAGAAAATTAAAAAACCTATGGAACTTTATTTGGATGCTAATAGCAATGATATTAGTATGAATTATTTGAACTCCATTATTGCTAATGCTATGGAAAAGTATAAGCCTGGGGAAGCTAGTTTTGATGAAAATGATCTTTTTAGTCCCCCTAGCTTTGGAAGATAGATATTGTATTGCTTATGATGATACGAAACCTCCAATATATGATGATTACAATGATGAATATGATATTTTCAGCCCACCTACTATTTAGGAGAAAATTAATTGTGATTACAACATGTCTCCTATATTGGATGATTATGGTGATGAGAATGATAGTGATAGATATTTTGTTGAATTTGCTCCCACTACAATTAATAAGAATGGCCATGCTTATGTGGAGAGTAATAATTATTATATGCATGTGGCTCATGATAAGAATGTTTTATGCGATAGTTACATTGTTAATTTTATTCATGATGCTACTGAAAGTTATTATGAGAGAGGGAAACATGGTTTTATGTATCTTAAAAATATTAAGTTTCCCCTCTTTATGTTGAAAGTTTTGAAGTTGCACTTGTTTTTCTTTCGTATGCATGTTGCTTTGTGCTTTCATGACTTGTTTCTTTACAAGATTCGCATGCATAGGAAGTGGGTTAGACTTAAATGTGTTTTGAATTTGCTTCTTGATGCTCTCTTTTGCTTCAATTCATATTTCTTATGTGAGCATCTTCTCAAACTATCATGCCTAACTTAAAGGCGTTAAAGAAAAGTACTTGTTGGGATATAACCCAAGAGTTTCCTTGAGTATTGGAAGTTATTACTTCAGTAATGACCTCTCCTTATCCTTTTTATTTGTTTTTTGTGCCAAGAATGACCTCTAATGAGAGGGAAGTAAGATTTGGAGAGTTGCTGTCCGGAAACAGATTTTTGTGCTCCACTGTAAAAAATCGTGAGGAATCTCTGTAAGTCTTATTGAGATGATAATTTGTGAATAAATCCCCTAGTATATTATATAACTTTCATTAGTTCAACACTTTTTAATTTGAGTAGCATAAGGTCTTCGAAAAAATCGGTTTCTACCTGCTGGTCTGTTTTGACAGATTTCTGCCATCATTTGCATTTGCTTCTTATTGATTCCTTTTTGGGTTATTTTTGGGAAATTGAGCTTTTTGAGGGAATTGATACAGTAGCTTGTGTTTTTAGTGAAATTTTTGCTGTTCTAAAGCTAAACCCAAAGGTCTATTATCTTTTGAATACACTAATGTTGCTAATGAAGATTGTGCGAAGTTTTGTATGAAGGAAAATTTTCAGGTGTAGAGAAAGAATGATGTAATGAGATGAAGAATGGACAAAAGCTCAAGCTTGGGTATGCCACCTCGTGTCACCCCAAGAAATATTCAAGAGGTACAAGCATCAAAGCTTGGGGGTGCCCAAGGCATCCTTTCTTCATCAATAAAAATCTCAGGTCTTTTTAGACACTTCGTTTTTATTGTTTCATGTACTGTTGTGTTGTTCTTGGAGCATATTTGTTTTCGTTTTTAGATTTTGTTTGCTTAGTTTGCTTGAGTAAGTTTTTTTGATCACAACACACTTATTTTGGAGAGAGACACACTCTGTTTTCATTGCCTATGAGTGTTCTCTTTTGCTAGCACTTTGTTTAGCCTTAGTTTTCTTGTGCTTTCAGCTTAGAAATTTTTAGTTCTTCTTTGTGGATTTGTGAGACATGCTCAATAATATTTATTGATTATTATCTTTGTGAGTTGTTTTGAATAAGTCGATTGGTGTTGGAAAAGAGTAGAAAGTTTCATGCTTATAGTGGTACAAAAGTGAGCTTGCTTTGACTATGGCTTAGACTTTATCATGTCATTCTAGATGTTGTTTTTATGTTATGCTTAGTGATTATTGATTTAGCATGACTTGTTCCAAACAATTGGGATTGCTTAATTTGCCTTGAAAGAATCATGCGTTGTTTTAGCATACAAAAGCATAGTATTGTGGTATTCTCCTTTGATGCTTTATTTTGGTTGACTTGGCACATGCTTACACCATGTTATGACTATGAACCAGTCACCTTAGCCTCTATGATAATTTAGTCCTTGACTTGTAGTACCAATCTATGCCTTGATTAGTAATGTTTTGTCGCTCTGCATGATTATGGCCATTATTTCTTTCTTAGTTGGTTGCTCCCTGTCTTTTGCTAGCCTCCACTTGTATGAGTAAGCTATACTCATGCTTCCAACTCCCAAGAAACCAAGTTATTCCAAAGTGTCCACTATAAATTCCTAAGCATGGTGTGTTACACCATTCCAAGTATATTCTTGTTTTTCAGCTATCTTCCAATTAAAAAGTATTTTGTTATGTGAAAACTTAGTGATTAAAGCTCTCACAAACTTGATGGCACACTTTATATTCCTTGACCCTAATAAACTTGAACCATTGTGTCATATATTTTGTATATGATTGCACTTATACGTTGGAATTAGTAGAACCATGCTGTCATGGGGAACGTTTTCAACATTGTACTTGTACTTTGTACACAGTTGATATCATGCTCTTTTGTCTATGAATGTCACCGATGTAAAATAAAGAGGGAGATTGTAAGTCCATGGAGTTATGTATTTTGTGTTAGAGAAACGCATGGGCCGCTATCCTAAGCCATGCCTAATCATGGTGGAAACTTGCAGCATCAACATAATGAGCTATCTGTGAAGCATCCTCAATAAAAATCTATGCAAATAGTAAACAAAAAGATCGCTGAGATGCTTATTGTCTGCTTGCCTTGTCATTTTGGTTATGGGATAGCTCATGTACCATGTGCAAGGGGTACCCTGTTGGCGGTTCTCTATGATACGCATGTACTTACTATGACAAGAACTTACATGTGACTGAAGTTGAGTAGCATGAGGTGCGGCCCTCATATTCAAGGGACATGAGATTGCCAACTTATACTTTGTCAAGCATATACTCCATAGTTTGTTCACTTTAACCTTAATCACTTCAAGATGCTTATGATAGGGGCAATGAGAGCTGAAAGCTAACAAGTACCATAATTTTTGGAAGCTCTTTTTGAAACTTGAATCCCTGCTTCCCTTTATGAAGGGCCTTTCTTCCACCATTATATTGAGTCTCCACCTTCTACCTTTAGGCACCAGTTAAGAGAGCATAGTTGCCATTCTTAGTTCTATGTGCACTGTTCCAAAACTTATTGATTGATGCATATTGTTGATATTACTTGTTCTTGTGCTATTTGTATCTAGTCACTCTTATGAACTTTGAAGGTGTCTTATGCATCTATTTGCTACTCCATGAGGGACAAGATGAATGCCACTATGCTATGTTTTCTGTATGTGAAACAAAAAAACGTTTTTCAATGCATGTTATTCATGATCTTTTGTTTGTATCCTTTCATGTTGCAGCATAGTTACTTTGTCTTACTGTTAGAACTCCATATTTCATGGTCATGTTTAGAGTACTTTGATCCCAGCTTTCAATGCTTGCAAATAGTTTGATTATGATTGTGATGGTGCATGTCACCTCAAAAATTATTCTTTTTATCACTTACCTACTTGAGGACAAGCAGGAGTTAAGCTTGGGGATGCTTGATACGTTGTAAACGTATCTATAATTTTTGATGTTCCATGCTTGTTTATTATCCACCTTGCTATGTTTTGTCTACGCTTTGAGGTATTTTTATACACTTTCTGGAACTAACCTATTGACAAGATGCCACAGTGCCAGTTGCCTGTTTTCTGCTGTTTTTGGTTTTAGAAAGCTAAAAAATGAATATTCTCGGAATTGGACGGGACAAAAGCCAAACTTCATATTTTTCCTAAACGATACAGAAAATCGAAGACGAGACGAAGGAGGACACTAGGGTGGCCACACCCTAGGTGGGCGAGGGGCCCACCCTGGCCACGCCCACAGGGGGTGTGGACCCCCTGGACCTCCACCGACCTTGCCTCCTGTGCCTATAAGAAGCCTCCGACTCAGAAACCCTAAAGAACCCATCAGAAAGCCACGGAATCCTCCGTAGCACCGTCGCCACTGAAGGGGAGATTCGGGGGATAGAAAGTCTCTGTTTCGGCACCCTGCCGGGATGGGGAAGTGCCCCCGGAGCCATCTCCATCGATCTGCACCACCATCTCCATCACCGTTGCTGATTCCCATGATGAGGAGGGAGTAGTTCTTCCTCGAGGCTAAGGGGTCTACCGGTAGCTATGTGTTCATCTCTCTCCATGCATGATCTTGTTGTGGTCATGAGCTTTGTAATCAAGTAGATCTACTTTGCTACTCAAGTGCTTCAATAGATCTCTGCTATGTGTGTGAAAGTGACAGCGTGCACGCAATGGTGGCACTTAGGCTTGCGTCTAGATAAATACTAATCGTGCTTTAATAGATCTATGCTTTTCCCCATGTGTGTGAAAGTGACAGTGTGCACACCGTGTGTGGCACTTAAGCTAGGTTACATATATATTTCATGAGTTATATTTTGAGTTGGTTTTCTCTATGAAATTGTGGTGTTTGTTGGAACCATGTAGCGCTCAAGGTGATAGTGTGGAGTTATCTAGATTTGGGAAGGCCCTACCGTGGATGAGAGTGTCCAAGCGGAGAGTAGTTAAGAGTAGTATCATGAAGAGAAGATATTTATATGAGAGAGTGTTCACTAGTGAAAGTATGATCCCTAGGCCTTGTTTCTAAACATTGAAACACCGTTTGCTACTAGATATGTTTCATGTTTGCTTGCTTCCATCCTTTTGCCTTTAGTCTTTACCTCACCCTCAAGCTATTTTCTGGCACTCACCCACGTTACCCCACGTCAACAAGTCAGAAGCTATTTTCTGGCACTGTTACCGCTTGTATTTCACTATCTCTTCGCCGAACTAGTGCACCTATACACCTGACAAGTCTATTGGGTGTGTTGGTGGCACAAGAGACTTCTTTTTTCTTGATTGCAGGGTTGCTTGAGGGGGAATACATTTTACCACTTCCTCCCTGAGTTCGATAAACCTTGGGTAATCCACTTAAGGGAAACTTGCTAATGTTCTACAAACCTCTGCACTTGGAGGCCCACAACTGTCTACAAGAATAGAAGTGCGTAGACATCAGTGCCAAATGTACATATATGAGATATTGAATAAGTTCAATATGAAAACGACGAGAAAAAGGTTCTTGTGCATGGAAAAGAATTGAATCGAGATTCAAGTGTATCGACACTTGATAAGTGAAACAAGATTCAAGTGCTTTGACACTTGTTGAGTGAAATCACAAGAATGTTTTGATCAATCATACCATGATATGTACACATCCAGATATGTCATATGCTCTAAGTGTTATGAGCATATACCAGAATGAATCATAAAATGATCATTTGACGACAGTAAGGATATTCTTATAATCTTTTGGAATAATTAAGAATATATTCTATTTGTATAAGAGACAAATAGTTAATTGAAAAATTATACTAGTTTTTTCACAAGATACAAATTAAGTTTTTCTCAATTTAAACTATGGGTGGCACAATGAAATGGAAAGAAGTTTCCATGACGGATTTGGATGAATTCCAAAGTTAAGACATTATGACGGATACTACAACAAAAGGCTAAGTATATGACTGCTATAGTAGCAACAAAGGAGGGCATTTGTGTCAAGTAGTTTGTTATCAAACTAAGGTGTGGTTCACAACGGGATAACACTAAAGATATATTGTACGACAATAGTATCAACATGATTTAACCCCAAGGAACTAAAGGTCTCACCAAAAGACCAAATTTATACAATGCCATCTCATTAGAGAATGAGTGATGCTTGAAGACGCAAAGACATGCAAATACACACGGACTTGAAAGCGTCAGATACGTAGATTATGTTAACCACTTACAATCGCGTATATGGAACACCAGAAAGTCATAGGTGTTCAATACGCAAAGTTCCTAAACTAGATTATTGTCTCTAGTGCAAGTGGGAGATTGAAGGGAATATGCCCGAGAGGAAATAATGAAGTGGTTATTATCGTATTCCTTATTTATGATAACTGTATATTTTGCATGTTATAATAGTATTAATACAGAAACGTTAATATGATACATCGGAAACGTATCTATAATTTTTTATGTTCCATGCTTGTTTAGTATCTACTTTGCTTTGCTTTTTCTACGCTTTGAGGTGCTTTTTACATGTTTTCTGGTACTAACCTATTAACAAGTTGCCACAGTGCCAGTTTCCTGTTTTCTGTTGTTTTTGGTTCCAGAAAATCTAGTAAGGAAATATTCTCGGAATTGGACGCGACAAACGTCAAAGTCAATAACTTTCCGTGGGGAACAAGAAGTCCAGAGGGGAGACAGAGAAGAGGGCCAAGGCGCCCAGACCCCCCTAGGCGCAGGTGGGCCCTGCCTCGCACATAGGCAGGGTGTAGGGCTCCTGGTCACCTCCTCGGCCTCCCCCTTCGCCTACAAGAAGCCCCCGATGCAGAAACCCTAAGTACCCGATCAATATTCCACGAAACCTTCTGTAGCCACCGCCACCGTCGTCCCTAGATCGGGGGGATCTGATGTTCTTCTCGGCACCCTGCCGGAGGGGATATCATCCCGAAGGCCTTCTCTCCGGTATGATGCGTGAGTAGTTCCACCTTGGACTACGGGTCCATGTAGTAGCTAGATGGTTGTATCTCCTCCTTGTGCTTTCATGTATAGATCTTGTGAGCTCCGTTCATGATCAAGATCTAATCTATTTGTAATCATGCATGTTGTGTTTGCAGGGATCCGATGGATATTGATATTATTATGTTGGTTTGATTAATGGTTTTGTCTTTATGATTCTATCATGTATGTGTTGTTTGTGATCTTGCATGCTATCTGTTGTTAGTAGTCAACTTGGCCAAGTATTTGCTAGTGACTCCAAGAGGGAGTACTTATGCTCGATAGTGGGTTCATGCCTCTAGTTTCCAAGGGAAGTGACAGAAATCTCTTCGGTTGTAGATGTGTTGTTGCTACTAGGGAGAAAACAACGGTCTGTTACTCATGGAACATGTGGACTGTTTAACTTACACACTTCGCTTAAAGCAGTTGTCTGTTGCTTGCAACTTAATACTGGAGGGGGTTCGGATGATAACCTGAAGGTGGACTTCTAGTCATAGATGCAGTTGGATGGCGGTCTATGTATCTTGTTGTATTGCCCAATCGAATCTCATAGGATCTTCCTGACTAGTAATTGCATTGTTATGCCTTGCTCAGTTCCTGTCAATTGCCCTACTGTAATTTGTTTACCCTTCATGCCATGTTGTTTATCTAAGGAGAGCACCTCTAGTGAACTATGGCCCCTGGTCCAATCTTTACCATTGATACATCTTCCACTGTTACTTGTTTACTTGATTCAAACCATTACCTTCCACAATATGTTTAATCCTTTGTTACAGCAAACCGGTGAGCTTGACAACCTCATTGATTCGTTGATTCAAACCATTACCGGTGTTATCTTCCACTGTTACTTGTTTACTTGATTCAAACCATTACCTTCCACAATATGTTTAATCCTTTGTTACAGCAAACCGGTGAGCTTGACAACCTCATTGATTCGTTGGGGCACCTGTGTGACGTTTGTGTTGTGCAGGTCTCCGCATTGCTTGCAACACCTGTGTGACGTTTCCTCCCTCCTACTGGTTCGATAACCTCGGTTTCTTACTGAGGGAAAACTTGTTGTTGTGCTGCTTCACACCTTGCTCTTGGGGTTCCCAACGAAGCGCTCCTACATCAACTCAGCGTTGCATTAAGCTTTTCTAGCGCCATTGCCGGGGGGGGGGCTAAGGACATCTTCACTAGGGGAGTCATTCACTTCCTTTCTCTTTACTTTGTTTTTAGTTTGCTTTGTTTCTTTTGATTGGTTTTGTTTGTCTCTTTTCAACCCCCCCCCCCCAAAATTAGTCTAGTTTGGTTTGCTTGCTTTATTCAAAAAAAACAAAAAAAATAGTTCCTACTCTAGCTGCTGCTGCTGTTTTTGGCTTGCCCACCTTTTCCAAAATGAACTCTGCTGAGAACACAAAGTTGTGTGACTTCACTATCACCAACAACAATGATTTCCTTAGGACACCTATTGCTCCACCTGCTCCTGATGCTACCTTTTATGAAATTAAGCCTGTCTTGTTAAATCTTGTGATGAGAGAGCAATTTTCTGGTGCTGGTTCTTATGATCCTGCTGCCCATCTTAATAGCTTTGTTGAACTTTGTGAGATGCAAAAGTATAATGATGTAGATGGAGATATTATTAAGCTCAAGCTTTTTACTTTCTCCTTGAGAGGAAAAGCTAAAGAATGGTTGCTATCTTTGCCTAAAAATAGTATTGATTCTTGGACTAAGTGTAAATATGTTTTTATTGGAAAATACTATCCTCCTGCTAAGATTATATCTATGAGAAGTGACATTATGAAATTTAAACAACTTGATAGTGAACATGTTGCTCAAGCTTGGGAAAGAATGAAATCTTTGGTTAAGAATTGTCCCACTCATGGACTCACTGCTTGGATGATTATCCAGACTTTTTATGTAGGTTTGAACTTCTCCTCAAGAAATCTGTTGGATTCAGCTGCTGGAGGTACCTTCATGGGCCTCACTTTGGGTGCTGCAACAAGGATCCTTGATAATATGATGGTTAACTACTCTGAATGACATGTTGAGAGAGCTCTACATGGTAAGAAGGTAAATTCTGTTGAGGAAACTTCCTCTTTGAGTGAAAAGATTGATATTATTATGGCTATGCTTGTTAATGGGAAAGCTCCTCTAGATCCTAATAGTTTTCCCTTAGCCTCCTTGGTTGTTCAAGAAGATAAAGTTGATGTGAACTTCATTAGAAACAACAATTTCAACAACAATACTTATAGGAGTAATTTTGGTGGTAACAATTATAGACCTTATCTATACTATTAAAAATATTGAGACCATTCATCAACAAGCAAAATTTTCCGTATGCCGGTAAATGACGATTTTCCCCTGGCTATTTGGAGAAATAACATACACTGCCACCGCCAAGTAATCCCCTCGCCTCTGGACACGATTCCCACGGTTCGTCTCCTCCACCTGACACCGCCGGTGGCCTCGTGCTTGTCCATCCGGCGGGCGTCCTCGAGCTCCTCCACCCGGCGGGCGTCCTCAAGCTAGCTCCTCCTCGGGGTGCCGCTGGATCCAAGAGGAACATGTAGTCAACCCGCCAGGTCTGTCCTTGAGCTCCTCCACCCTGCCGCCGTCCTCGGGCTCCTCCTCGGGGCGCCGCTGTATCCAAGAGGAACATGTAGTCAACCCGCCCTGTCTTGGGCAGGACCATCCACTGAGGTGCAGGCAGGCGGGGTAGATGATCTTGGGGGTGCATGTTGGGAAGGAGGAGGGATGGCGTTGAGGACTCAATCAAGAGGAAGCATCTGGCGACTGGGGGTATTGGGCTATGCAGGGCGACCAGCAACTAGGTGCTCCAGCGATCAGGGAAGATCCTATAGGTGGAAGAACACGGGGCTCATGGTGGGAGGGGATTTGGGATCAGGTGGAATATGAGTTAATGCTAGATCTGGATCGACCTTTTTTTCTTTAGTTTTTATGAAATTAGTCATACACAGTTCTGAATTTGTTCCACACGATTGTGAATAAACAAAAGAGCGTGATTTTGTTGTGTTGTACATGATCTTTAGACTGCTACTCGGTGATCCTGTATCTAAATTTTTTGCTTCCATACATCTTATACAGTTGTATGGGCCATATGCCACGTCTTTTGACACATATTCATACATTGGGTAGGCAAAAGGAAAAGAGAGAGTCGCAGCTACGCGGGAGCCAGATGCAAGTAGAGAAGTCATGCGCTACATCAAGCTGGTGTACCGACGGCAGCACAACACAGTTTAGCAACGGCAAGCAATGTGCCTCTAGCAAAAAGATGGTTGCAAGGTTAACCGTTAAATATTGCTCTATCATCTGATCCTGATGCAAGGCACCAACGCCTTCACAAACATTTCAACACATACCATGAGTCACCGGTAAATATTATGAACAATCATTAAGTAAAAAAAGTTGTACTGCTACAAGGAAATCTGAAGTTCACCACAGTTTCGATCATGGACCTGATAACATACGAGCAGCACAAGGGTTACTCGAGGTAGTCGAATTGTAGATCGATCGATTACGAGAAGAATTAGTGCATGATCATAGCACCGCATAGATCGGATTTTGAACCAACTTGCTATACTCGGAGCAGATTGATGACAACCGCACTTGATTTTGAACTCTAAACATATTCAACAGAAAAACCTTGCCTTTGGCGACATAGTTTCTTCTTTTCGCTTCCCGGTGCAACGCACGGGTATTTTTCCTACCCCTTGTTAGAGTATGAACGTTTAAACAAAATCTTAGGATCCTAGAGAGATCTTAGTGCAATAAATAAATGGGCCCTTCCTTTCTATGCATATGAGGTCTAATTAAAATCTTAGTGTTTCTGGAATACTTTCTTTGACAAAGTATGCTTTTGGATATTATGTTGCTATCTTTTCTACACATATTTTCTTATGCGAAGAAGAGGACGGTTTCATTGAAACTTCGATCTTATAGAAAGACCCAGAAACAAGGAAAATTTACAATGAAGTCCTTCTGGGTCCCGATCTCGCCGGCGACCGGAACGAGAAGGTGGCACGCCAGTTGCCGCTGCTCATCATCTTGCCTTGGCTCGACGAGGCCAGCCCCATGGCAGCAGGGATGTCACCATTCACCGCCCCGGGAGGGGTAACGACCTAGATCAACGGCTCCACCGCGAAGCTCCACGCCGTCGTCTTCGGGATCTTCAACATAGGCGGGATCCGTCGCCTATCTGGATCCGGCAGGGGCTGATTAAGGTGCACGGCAGATCTGAGGATCTGCGAGCACATGAAAGAAGGGCTCGACGCAGAGGCACTCCAAGGATCGCCGCCGCCGGAGGGGACGAGGTGCTCCACCAAACTCGAGATCAATCGCGGCACCACCTCCTCGCCGCCGCCGCCCGGGGACCAACTGGTTCCTACACTATGTACACATCACAGCTCGGGGATACCCCATCCTCCCGCCTCCAAAGCGGCCGACGAAGGAGGAGGGATCCCACGAACTCTCGGCGGCAAGGCGAAAGAAGTGGTCGGGTTCAAGAAAATTGCTCTCTCCTTACTGTAGACGAGAGAGGGGGATGGGCCAAGTCTGTATTTTTCTAAATGTTGAGAAAAATATATCCTCTTTGTCTGAAGCTCAAACTTCCTTGATTAATAAAATGGCTGCTAAACCTGAAACCACGGAAAATATCTTTGCTGCCACTCATGCCATACAAGTTACTATTGATGAAAATGTTAGGCTGTTAGCTCAACTTCATGCTAGGTGGGAAAGGGAAGATGAAATTGATAGAAACAATAGTGTGTGCACTACTACCACTAAACCACAAGTAGTCCCTATTCCTCCTCCTACTATGCTTAAGCCTATTGAGCCTACTACTAGTGATGCTAAGTTTGGTTTTGATATTGATGGTTGCAATATTTCTGAAGTGATTATGTTCCTACAAAATCTTGCTAGAAGTTCTGATGCTAGTGATATGCATGTTGCTTTCACCAAACACATTACAGATGCTCTTGTTAATATTAAGGAAGAGAATCTAAAACACAAAACTTCTATTACTAGGAAGGTAGAAGATAGTTGGGAACCCATTATTAATGTGCAAGTGAATGACTTTGATCTCAAAGCTTTATGTGATCTTGGTTCTAGTGTCTCTATTATGCCTAGGAAGATATATGAAATGCTTGATTTGCCACCATTGGAAGATTATTATTTGGATGTCCCGCTTAATGATAATGCTAAGAAGAAACTCATGGGGAGTATTAATGATGTTCTCATTATGGTTAACAATGCTTATGTCCCTGTTGATTTCTATGTTTTGGATGTTGAATACAATGCTTCTTGTCCTATTACTTTGGGAAGACCTTTTCTTAGAACAGTTGGTGCCATCATTGATATGAAAGAAGGCACCATTAAATACCATTTTACATTCAAGAAAGGTATTCAACACTTCCCTATGAGGAGAGAGAAGTTGCTTTTTGCTCCTCCCTTGAAAGCAAGGTTTTATGTTAATGCTTCTTCATTTAAAAATACTTGATTCTCCTTGCTTCTTGTGCCTAACTTAAAGGCGTTAAAGAAAAGTACTTGTTGGGAGATAACCCAAGAGTTCCCTTGAGTCTTGGAAGTTATTACTTCAGTAATGAACTCTCCTTATCCTTTTTATTTGCTTTTTGTGCCAAGAATGACCTCTAATGAGAGGGAAGTAAGATTTGGGGAGTTGCTGTCCCGAAACAGATTTCTGTCCTCCACCATAAAAATTCGTGAGGAGTCTCTGTAAATCGTATTGAGCTCAAAACTTACGAATAAATCCCCCAGTATGTTAGATAACTTTAGTTAGTTCAAGACTTTTTGATTTGAGCAGCAGAAGATGTTCGAAAAAATCGGTTTCTACCTGCTGGTCTGTTTTGACAGATTTCTACCATTATTTGCATTTGCTTCTTATTAATTCCTTTTTGAGTTCTCTTTGGTGAAATGAGATTTTTGAAGGAGTTGCTACACTATCTTGTGTTTTTAGTGAAAATCCTTGCTGTTCCAGAGCTTTGCCAGAGGTATAATATCTTTTTGAATAAACTAATGTTGCTAATGAAGATTGTGTGAAGTTTTGTATGAAGGAAAAAATTTAGGTGTAGAGAGAGAATGATGTAATGAGATGAAGAATGGACAAAATCTCAAGATTGGGGATGCCACCCCGGTGTCACCCCAAGAAATATCCAAGAGGTACAAGCGTCAAAGCTTGGGTATGCCCAAGTCATCCCCTTCTTCATCAATAAAAAGCTTAGGTCTGTCTAGACACTTCGTTTTTATTGTTTCATGCGCAGTTGTGTTGTTCTTGGGGCATCTTAGTTTTTGTTTTCTTTGCTTAGGTTGTTTAGTTTGCTTGAATAAAGTAGTTTGGACCCCCGTTCTCGCTGTGTTGTTTTGCAAATAAGTTGCTTGGTGTTGTAAAGGAGTAGTAAGTTCTTGCTTGAAAGTGCAAGAGGAGCTTGCATTGACTGTGACTTAGACTTTACCATGAAATTCTAGTGTTATTTTGACCTTATGATTAGTGATTATTGTTGTAGCATGTCTTGTTCCAAAAATTGGGATTGCTTAGTGTGCCTTGAAGAAATTATGCGTTGTTTTAGCATGCAAAATCATAGTATTGTGGTATTCTCCTTTGATGCTTTACTTGGGATGACTTGGCACATGCTCACACCATGTTATGACTATGAACAAGTCATCATAGCCTCTATGATTATTTAGTCCTTGACTTGTAGTACCACTCTATGCTTTGATTAGTAATACTTTGTTGCACTACATTATTATGGCCATTATTGCTCTCTTACTTGGTTTCTCCCAGTCTTTTGCTAGCCTCCACTTGTATGAGTAAGTTCTACTCATGATTCCAACTCCCAAGAAACCAAGTTATTCCAAAGTGTACACTATAAAATCCTATGCATAGTGTGTTACACCATTCCAAGTATTATTCTTGTTTTCAACTATCTTTCAATTAAAAACTATTTTGTTATGTGAAAACTTAGTGATTAAAGCCCTCACGAACTTGATGGCACACTTTATATTCTTTGCCCCTAATAAACTTGAACCATTGTTTCATCTTTGTTGTATATGCTTTCACTTATACGTTGGAATTAGCAGAACCGTGCTGTCATGGGGAACATTTTCAACATTGCACTTGTACTTTGTACTCAGTTGATATCATTGCTCTTTTGTCTATGGATGTCACCAATGTGAAATAAAAAGGGAACTTGTAAGTCCATGGAGTTTGTATTCTTTGTTAGAGAAACGCCTGGGCCGCTAGCCTAAGTCATGCCTAATCATGGTGGAAACTTGCAGCATCACCATAGTGATCTATCTATGAAACATCCTCAATAAAAAGCTATGCATATGGTAAATAAAAAGATTGCTGAGATGCTTATTGTCTGCTTTCCTTGTCATTTTGGTTATGGTAAAGCTCCTGTACCATGTGCAAGGGGTACCCCGTTGGCGGTTCTCAATGATATGCAAATACTTACAATGACAAGAACTTACAGGTGGCTGAAGTTGAGTAGCATGAGGTGTGGCCCTTGTATTCAAGGGACTTGAGATTGCCAACTTATACTTCGTCAAGCATATACTCCATCTTTGTTCACTTTAACCTTAACCACTTCAAGATGCTTATGATAGGGGCAATGAGGGCTGAAAGCTAACAAGTGCCATAATTTTTGGAAGCTCTTTTTGAAACATGAAATCCCTGCTTCCTTTATAAAAGGCCTTTCTTCCACCACTATTGAGTATCCACCTTCTACCCTTAGGCAACATTAAGATAGCATAGTTTTCATTTTGTGTGCAGTGTCACAAAACTTATTGATTGATGCATATTGTGATATTACCTGTTCTTGTGCTATTTTTTTCTAGTCACCCTTGTGAACTTTGAAGGTGTCCTATGCATATATTTGGTACTCTATGAGGGACAAGATGAATGCCACTATGCTATGATTTTTATATGTGAAACAAACAAACGTTTTTAAATGCAGGTTATTCATGATCTTTGTTTGTAGCCTTTCATGATGCATGCATAGTTACTATGTCCTATTGTTAGAACTCTATCTTGCATGCACATGTTTAGAGTTCTTTGATCCTAGCTTTCAATGCTTGCAAATGGTTGGATCTTTATTGTAAGGGTGCATGTCACCTCAAAAATTATTCTTTTTCTCACTTACCTACTCGAGGACGAGCAGGAGTTAAGCTTGGGGATGCTTGATACATCGGAAACATGTCTATAATTTTTGATGTTCCATGCTTGTTTAGTATCTACTTTGATTTGCTTTGTCTACACTTTGAGGTGATTTTTACATGTTTTCTGGTACTAACCTATTAACAAGTTTCCACAGTGCCAGTTGCATGTTTTCTGCTGTTTTTGGATCCAGAAAAGCTAGTAAGGAAATATTTTCGGAATTGGACGGGACATACGTTAAAGTCAATAAATTTTCATGGGGAACAAGAAGTCTAGAGGGGAGAGGGAGAAGCGGGCCAGGGCGCCCAGACCCGTCTAGGCGCGGGTGGGACCTGCCCCGTGCCTAGGCAGGGTGTGGGGCCCCTGGTCACCGCCTCGGCCTCCCCCTTCGCCTATAATAAGCCCCCGATGCAGAAACCCTAAGTACCCGATCAATATTCCATGAAACGTTCTATAGCCTCCACCGTCGTCCCTAGATCGGGGGGATCTGAAGTTCTTCCCAGCACCCTGCCAGAGGGGAGATCATCCCAGAGGCCTTCTCTCTGGTATGATGCGTGAGTAGTTCCACCTTGGACTACGGGTCCATGTTGTAGCTAGATGGTTGTATTGAAAGGTTTCGCAGCATAGTAAATCAAAAAAATTCTACGGATGCGAACGGGAAAGCCAAGATCTAATCTAGGAGATGCAATCAACGAGAGGGATAGATGAGATATTCATACCCTTGAAGAAATCGCACAGCAGAAACGTTCAACAGAACGTGGGTGATGTAGTCGAACTAGCCTTCTCCTCCTCGCGATCCGATTCGATCCAAGGCCGCAAGTGGCGACGCCTCCGAGAGATGCACATGTACGGCACCGCGACGTATCCTACTTCCTCGGTCCAGCAAGTGGGGTGGAGAGATAGATTGGATCTACAGCACGACGGCGTGGTGCAATGGTGGAGAGTTTCTGTGGCAGGGCTTCGCCTACGCGCAATCGGGAGAGAGAGGTCTGGAGGGCAGCAGGTAGGCGGCTAGGGTTGGACGAGTGGGGGGGAGGAGGGTGCGCCCCTACCCTCTTTATATAGAGGGTTGGCCGGCCCCCTTGGCCCCTCCTCCAAGCCCTAGGGCGGCGGCCCCAAGGGTTGGAGCTTCCTCTCTTGTTGGTGCAGGCGGCACTGGAACAATTTCAGGTGCCGCGCTACTCTCCAACTCGAGAGAAGGTTCAATAACCTCGTCTAGCTCTACCTTCCTCCCACTCACTTCTTTCGAGAGAAACTCCTTCTCAAGAAAGGATCCGTTCTTTGCGACAAACACTTTGCCTTCGGATCTGTGATAGAAGGTATACCCAATCGTTTCCTTAGGGTATCCTTTGAAGACGCATTTCTCCGCTTTGGGTTCGAGCTTGTCCGGCATCAACTTCTTGACATAAGCTTCGCATCCCCAAACTTTAAGAAACGACAACTTAGGTTTAGCAAACCACATTTCATACGGTGTCGTCTCAACGGATTTAGATGGTTCCCTATTTAAAGTGAATGCAGCGGGTTCTAATGCATAACCCCAAAATGATAACGGCAAATCTGTAAGAGACATCATTGATCACACCATATCTAATAGAGTTCGATTCCGGCTTTTAGACACACCATTGCGCTGTGGTGTTCCGGGTGGCGTGAGTTGCGAAACGATTCCGCTTGCTTTAAGATGCGTGAGAAAATCATAACTCAAATATTCACCTCCATGATCGGATCGTAGAAATTTAATTTTCCTATTACGATGGTTTCCACTTTGTTCTGAAATTCTTTGAACTTTTCAAACATTTCAGATTTATGTTTCATTAAATAGATATACCCATATCTACTTAAGTCATCAGTAAAAGTGAGAAAATAGCGATATCAACCCCGCGTCGAAGCACTCATTGGTCCGCATACATCGGTATGTATGATTTCCAACAAGTTCGTTGCTCGCTCCATCATTCCGGAGAACGGGGTTTTGACCATCTTGCCCACGAGGCACGGGTCGCACGTGTCAAATGATACAAAATCAAGAGACTCCAAAAGTCCATCAGAATGGAGTTTCTTCATGCGTTTTACACCAATATGACCTAGAAGGCAGTGCCACAAATAGGTTGAATTATCACTATCTACTTTGCATCTCTTAGCCTCAATGTTATGGATGTGTGTTTCATTGCTTTCGAGATTCAGAAGAAATAAACCATTCACAGCAGGTGCATGACCATAAAAGATGTTATTCATATAAATAGAACAACCATTATTCTCCGATTTAAATGAATAACCGTCTTGCAATAAACATGATCCAGATATAATGTTCATGCTCAACGTAGGCACATAATAACATTTATTAAGGTTTAAAACTAATCCCGAAGGTAAAACTAAGGAGAGCGTGCTGACGGCCATCACATCAACTCTTGATCCATTGCCACCGCTCATCGTCACCTCATCCCTTGCTAGCCGCCGTCTATTCCGTAGCTCCTGTTTCGAGTTACAAATATTAGCAACTGAACCAGTATCAAATACCCAGGCACTACAACGAGCACTAGTAAGGTAAACATCAATAACATGTATATCAAATATACCTTTAATGGTGCCAGCCTTCTTGTCCGCTAAGTACTTCAGACAGTTGCGCTTCTAGTGACCCTTGTCCTTGCAATAAATCACTCAGTGTCCGGCTTAGGTCCAGACTTGAGCTTCTTCTTAGCAGGGGCAACACGCTTGCCGCTGCCTTTCTTGAAGGACTTCTTTGCACCCTTACCTTTCTTAAAGCTAGGGGGCTTGTTGACCATCAACACATGATTATCTTTCTTGACATCCACCTCCGCATCTTTCAGCTTAGCGAAGAGCTTAGTGATCGTATCAGTGGAACCAACCTGACTGTGAGTAACTAAAAAACCTTTGTAGCTAGGAGGGAGTGATTGCAGAACTCTGTCAATCTTGAGCTTTTCTGGAATCTTGCAGTCCAGTTGCTCAAGACGTTGAGTGTAGCCCGACATCTTAATGGCGTGCTCACTAACGGAACTCCCTTCCTCCATCTTGCAGTTAAAGAATTTCTCAGAGATCTCATATCTCTCAGAACGGGCCTGAGTCTGAAACATGGTTTTCAGTTCCTCAAGAATCTCAAAGGGCCCGGCGAACTTCTCAAAACGATTTTGAAGGTCCGATTCCATAGAAAACAACATGGTGCTCTTAATCACACCATAATCATCTTTGCGCGACTGATAAACAGGTTTTTCATCAGCCGACGCATCTATAGCAGGGGCGTCACCTAGCGCTTTCTCAAGGACATAGTCCTTTTGTCCGCCAGCGAGAATGATTCTCAGATTGCGGAACCAGTTGGTGAAGTTAGACCTATTGTTCTTAAGCTTTTCTTTCTCAGCAAAAACGTTGAAGTTGAAGTTGGACTTAGCCATTTGATCTACAAAATTTGCAAGTACAATTTAGACTATGTTCATGATAACTAGTTCAACTTAATAAAATTACTAGATGAACTCCCACTAAATTCAACGTCCCTCAAGTTGTTTAGTGAACATGATCCAAATTCACCACACCTAATCCGATCTTCACGAGAAGAGATGTGGTTTCAATGGTGGACAACAAAGTGTCGATCATATCATTCATATGACTCATGCTTAACCTTTCGGTTCGTGTGTTCCGAGTCCATGTTTGTACATGCTAGGCTCGTCACCCAAGTATTTCCGCGTGTGCAAAACTGGCTTCCACCCGTTGTATGTGGACGTAGAGTTTATAGCACCCGATCATCACGTGATGCTTGAACACGACGAACTTTTGCAACGGTGCATACATGGGGAGAACACAATTTTATCTTGATCTTTAAGTGAGGAATCATCTTATAATGCTACTGTCGCGATCTAAGCATAATAAGATACATGAAAGGATAAACATCACATGCATATAATTTTATGTGACATGGTATAGCCAATCTTCGTGCAATGATATCCATCTTGTGCGTGCCAGCATGATCTCCATCAATCCACCATGATTGCCTCCACCACGAATAGCAGCTACAACTATTGCTAACTACTTAGCGATAAAGTAAAGCTATTACATGGCGTATAAGAAGTTGACACACAAGTCATACACAATTATAAAGACAACCATATGGATCCTGCCGGTTGTGTACTCATCGACATGCAAGTCGTGAAATATTACAAAACATGATCTTTGCATACAACATACACATCATATATTGGGCCATACCATATCACAGAAACACTCCCTGCAAAAACCAGTTAGACGCCTCTACTTTGTTGTTGCATGTTTTACGTGGCTTATGGGAGTAACAAGCTAAGAACGATTCTTACCTACGGAAAGCCACAACGGTGATATTATGGTTGCCAACATCCGGCGTAAATCCCATGACAACTCAAGGTGAGAGGCGCATCCACCACCGCATGTGTGGAACAAGACACACGTCAAGTGCGGAGCCTCTGACGAGGTCGTAAAGTTGTCCTGGACCGCTTCGATCTCACTATCCCGCGTCATAAGAAGTACACAACAAGAGGCTTGCAACAGAAAACATCAACTCCCGCAACAAGCATGCTGCGTTCTACTCGTGAAACACATCTATGCATAGATCTAGTTTGATACCACTGAAGGGTTTTGCAGCATAGTAAATCAAAAAAATTCTACGGATGCGAAAGGGAAAGCCAAGATCTAATCTAGGAGATGCAATCAACGGGAGGGATAGATGAGATCTTCATACCCTTGAATAAATCGCACAGCGGAAATGTTCAACAGAACGTGGGTGATGCAGTCGAACTAGCCTTCTCCTCCTCGCGATCCGATCTGATCCAACGCCGCAAGTGGCGATGCCTCCGAGAGATGCACACGTACGGCACCGCGACGTCTCCTCCTTCCTCGGTCCAGCAAGTGGGATGGAGAGATAGATTGGATCTACATCATGATGGCGTGGTGCAATGGTGGAGAGTTTCTGCGGCAGGGCTTCGCCTACGCGCAGTCGGGAGAGAGAGAGAGAGAGATCTGGAGGGCAGTAGGTAGGCGTCTAGGGTTGGAGGAGTGGGGGAGGAGGGTGGCCCCTACCCTCTTTATATAGAGGGCTGGCCGGCCCCCTTGGCCCCTCCTCCAAGCCCTAGGGTGGCGGCCCCAAGGGTTGGAGTGGGGGGCAAGTCTTCCCCCCCTTCTAGAAGGTCCCCTAGGGTTTCCCCTAGGGTTTTGGCCGTCTGGGCCTATGGGGCCTTGTGCCCCTGGCCCAATGCGGCCAGGGCACTCCCTCATGGGCCCACGTACCCCTCCGACAAGTGGGGCCACGTTGGTACCACTCCGGAAGCTTCTAGAACCTTCCGGTACAATACCGAACATTCCGAAACAATTCCGAAATCCAAAAACTGCTTTCCTTTATATGAATCTTATTCTCCGGACCATTCCGGAACCTCTCGTGATGTCCTAGATCTCATCCGAGACTCCGAACAAAAAATCATAAACCAATTATCCATTCTATCCTAGCGTCGAGACACGTTAAGTGTGTGACCCTACGGGTTCGAGAATATGCAGACATGATCTTCTATCAATAATCAACAGCGGGATCTGGAAACCCATATTGACTCCCACATATTCATCGATGATCATATCAGATGAACCACGATGCCAGGATTCAATTAATCCAATATATATATTCCCTTCATCACATGATATTTTACTTGCCCGAGATTCGATCATTGGTATCAGCATACCTAGTTCAATCTCGTTCACAGCAAGTACTTTACTCGTTCCGTAACCGATATCACTCTGTGATTAAATCCTTAACCACGTGCTTGCAAGTGGTGTTGATATCGATTACCGAGTGGGCCCGAAGTATATCTCTCCGACTCGGGAGGGACAAATCCCATCTCGATACATACAATCCAACAAGTACTTTCCGATCACCTGAGAGACACCTTTATGATCACCCTCTCATAGGATGGCGTTTGATGACCTCAAAGCTTTCTTCCAATACCAGGGAGTTGCATTATCTCATGGTCTAAGGAATACAATATTTGACATAAGAAAAAGCTTCGCCAAGATGAACACGATGACACGACCTAATTGCTCTGCTTGATTTGGGTCTGTCCATCATATCATTCTCCTAATGACATGATCTCATTATTAATTGACAACTCATGTATATGGTATGGAAGCCTTAACCATCATGAATCAATGAGCTAGTCCATAGAGGCGTACTAGGGACACAGTGTTGTTCATAAACCACACAAGTATCAAAGTTTCCACTTAATACAATTCTAGCATGGAATATAAACTTTATCATGAAAAAGAATTATAATAATAACATCTTTATTATTGCCTCTAGGCATAATTCCAACATGTATCTCCTCCTTGTGCTTTCATGTATAGATCTTGTGAGCTCCGTTCATGATCAAGATCTAATCTATTTATAATCATGCAGGTTGTGTTTGCGGGGATCCAATGGATATTGAGATTATTATGTTGGTTTGATTAATTGTTTTGTCTTTATGATTCTATCATGTCTGTGTTGTTTGTGATCTTGCATGCTCTCCATTGTTAGTAGCTATCTTGGCCAAGTAGTTGCTAGTGACTCCAAGAGGGAGTACTTATGCTCGATACTGGGTTCATGCCTCTAGTTTCCAAGGGAAGTGATAGAAATCTCTTCGGTTGTAGATGTGTTGCTGCTACTAGGGAGAACACAATGGTCTCTTGTTCATGGAACATGTGGACTGTTTACCTTACACACTTTGCTTAAAGAAGTTGTCTGTTGCTTGCAACTTAATACTGGAGGGGGTTCGGATGATAACCTGAAGGTGGACTTCTAGCCATAGATTTAGTTTGATGGCGGTCTATGTATCTTGTTGTATTGCCCAATCGAATCTCATAATATGTTTCTGACTAGTAATTGCATTGTTATGCCTTGCTCAGTTCCTGTCAATTGACCTGCTGTAATTTGTTTACCCTTCATGACATGTTGTTTATGTAAGGAGAGCACCTCTAGTGAACTATGGACCCCGGTCCAATCTATACCATTGATACATCTTCCACTGTTACTTGTTTACTTGCTGCAAACCATTACCTTCCACACAATACGTTTAATCCTTTGTTACAGCAAACCAGTGAGCTTGACAACCTCACTAATTCGTTGGGGCAAAGTCTTGAGTTTGTGTTGTGCAGGTCTCCGTGTTGCTTGCAACACCTGTGTGACATTTCTTTCCTCCTACTGGTTCGATAACCTCGGTTTCTTACTGAGGGAAAACTTGTTGCTGTGCTGCTTCACACCTTGCTCTTGGGGTTCCCAACGAAGTGTTCCTACATCAAATCAGTGCTGCATCATAATACATGTGTGTTTAATAAAAAAAGAAAGTTCCTAGTTATGCCTCTCTTATAAACTAGCTCGTTGATTAACAAGATGATCAAAGGTTTCCTGATCATGGACATTGGATGTTGTTAATAACGAGGTCACAACATTGTTCGAATGATGTGATGAACATTCATCCGAAGTATAGCATTACCATCAGGGTCATTGTGTTTATATTGATATAACATCATACGAAGTAATCTTAGTCCTTCGACCATGAGATCATGTCAATCACTAACACCAGAAGAGTATCTTGATAACATCAAAGGTCACACCGTAACAGGGTGACTATAAAGATGGGTTTAGTGCTACGAAGGTGTTATGTTGAGGCTTGTTGATCAAGAGTGGAATTTGTCCATCCTGATGACGGAGAGATATACTCTAGGCCCTCTCGGTGATATCACATTTAGTTAGCTTGAAAGCAAGTGATTTGATCACTAGAATGTTATATCACGGGAACGAGAAAAGAGTACATGTCGGTAACGAGATCAAACTAGGTATGGAGATACCGATGATCGAATCTCAGACATGTAATATATCGTGAGACAAAGGGATTGAGTTACATGCGTATAAGGTTCACACGATCATATAAGTCATCATTGAATGTGTGGGAGTCAGTACAGATCTTTAGGTCCCGCAGCTGATTATTGATCGGAGAGGGGTCTCGGTTATGTATACATTATTCGCGAACCGTAGGGTGACACACTTAAGGGATACCGACACCATTCGGAGCAAATGATATGCCAGAGAAAGAAAAAGAAAGCGCAGGAATTTATTTCACTAGACACCGAAATCGTTTCGGTTGAAATTGCTGAAACTGGTTCTGCATGTGAAATTGAAATGTTATAAGGGGTTTTATGTGAATGTTTTTTAATTAGAGTAATTAAAAAAATTCTGAATAAATAAATAAAATAGTTTTATTTAAATGAGATCTTGCATTAAATTTGGTGGAAATTTAATGCATGTGAGTGGATTTTTGAGTGGAGGCATGTTTATGTGAGTGGAGGCTTTTCATTTTGAGTGGGAGCTCCACCCACATGAATGTGGAAGAGGTGGGGGCAGCCACCATGGCTGGGCGCCATGCCCCTTGGGTGCCCCCCTCTCCCTATAAAAGGCCTCCCTCTCCTCCTCTCAAAGCACACCGCCTCGTGAAGGATCTCTCTCCCCCTTTAGAATTTCCCCATGGTCTTGGATCAGTGAGATACATGTTCCCAGTGGATTTTTTTGGAAGGATTTGTTGCTTCTGCTGCTTCGCTGGAGCGAGGGCGCGAAGGTTGTCGGGGTACCCGGACGTGTGTGCGATCACGGATGCACCACTACTTTGCGGTGCTAGACTTGATGGTGCTGGACCGGCTGTACCAAATGGACTTCATCATGATCTTGAGATCGGCAAGCGTTCGACTACATCATCCATGAGTACAACCTCGTTAATGATATTCGATCTTCGAGGGTATGTATTGTATGGATGTATATCCACCCGTTGCTTGTAACTAGTAGATAGATCTTGGTACTTAGTTGTTCCCATCGTAGGAAAATTTTTGTTTTCTATGCTGCGAACCCTTCACGCATGGTAAATAGAAAGATCACTGAGATGCTCATTATTTTTTGCCTTGTCATTTTGATATGGGATAGCTCATGTGTCATGGGGCAAGGGGTGTAGGGGTTCGTAGCAAGGAAAACAAAAAAATTCTACCACAAGCAAACAAACAAGACAAGATCTATCAACTAGATTGTAGCAATGAGTCAATAGAGGAACTCACCCTTGAAGATTCCAAAGCGGTTAACGAGAGGAGATTCTCGTGGGTGATGTAGTCGTACTCTTGCCGATCTCAAGATCGCGTAGACGATCCTTCCGGCGCTGTGTTCCAGCACCGCTTCCGCAGTCGGTCACACGTTCGGTACTCGATGAAGACCTTCCTCTCCCTTGTTCTAGCAGGTAGCGGAGGTTGTAGCACTCTCCTCGCGATTCCGGCAGCACGACGGCGTGGTACCGGAAGTAGAGGGGAGATCTCGCAGGACTTCGCCTTAAGCCAAAGCGAGTATGGTGGACTATGAGAGAGGCCTTGGTGATCTAGGGTTTAGATGCACCAAGGGAGGGAGCTTGGCCAGCGTCTAGGGCTTGGGGAAGCCCCAAGTCGGTGACTTGGAGAAACCCTAGGAGGCGGCGGTGACTTGGAGGAGGCCGGCGGCTAGGGCAAGAGTTTTGGGTGTGTTGGGTGTAGGAAAGAGGGGCAGCCCTTCCCCTCTTTATATGGGTGGGAGGGCGCGTCTTGGGAGGAGGGAGTCCTCCCCCAAGTCGGCCTCCTTGGCCGGCGGGTGGAGGGAGAGGAACTCCTCCCCAAGTAGGTTTGACTTTTTCAATTTGGCGTTTGACTTTTAAACTAGTATTTGATTTCTTCCTTTATTTTGCCCAGCCAAGTGACCTAGTACATGATGCAACCATTCCATATTGTCATGGCACATTCATGTACCCTTCCCCTCCGGAGTTCCGGACCTTCCGGACCCTTCTAGAACATTCCCGATGAAAACACCGGAATCATTCCCCAACTCCGAAACGGGACTTTCCTTATATGAATCTTATTCTCCGGACCATTCCGGATCTCCTCGTGATATCCCGAATCCCATCCGAGACTCCGAACAATATTCGGTCTCTTACTCATCATTCCATAACTACTCCACAACATCGAATACTTAAGTGTGTCTCTCTACGGTTCGTGAATTATGCGGACATGATCGAGACACTTCTCCGATTAATAACCAATAGAGGAATCTGGAAATTCATATGGCTCCCACATATTTCTATGATTACTTTGCAATCGAATGAACCACTTACATACGATACCAATTTCCCTTTGTCTCACGATAGTTTACTTATCCGAGGTTTTGATCATCGGTATTTTTGAATACCTAGTTCAACCTCGTTACTGATAAGTACTATTTTCTCGTTCCCGTGGTATGTGATCCCTTGTGAGCCAGTCACATGCTTGCAAGCTAATTGGATGACATTCCACCGAGAGGTCCCAGAGTATATCTATCTGTCATATGGATGGACAAATCCCACTCTTGATCCATGTGTCTCAACCCATACTTTCGGAACACTCAATGCCACCTTTATAGCCACCCAGTTACGGTGTGGTGTTTGATGTCATCAAAGCGTCCTTCTGGTGATGGTGATAATCATGATCTCATGGTCAAAGGAATTAGGTTACTATGTATCAGAAAGCTTATAGCAATTGAACTATTAAAATGACTTGATCTTTATGCTACCCTTATCTATAGGAGTATGTCCATCATACCATTCTCCTAATGATATGATCTTGTTGTTAATAACATCTCAATGTTCATTATAGGGAAACCTCAATCCTCTATTAAACAACAAGCTAGTATTATGAAGAGGCTTCACTAGGGACACTAATTTAAGTTTACAAATCACACAAGTATTAATGTTTCCTGGTTAATACTGTTATAGCATGAATGTAAACATTTATCATAAACATAAAGATATAATAATAACTACATTTATTATTGTCTCTAGGGCATATCTCCAACAGTCTCCCACTTGCACTAGAGTCAACTAATCTAGATTACATGGTAATATACCGAACACCCATGGCAGTTTGGTGTTGGTCATGTTTTGCCCACGGGAGAGGTTTAGTCAACGTATCCGCCACATTCAGATCTATGTGTACTTTGCAAATCTTTATGTCACCATCTTGGACATGTTCTCGAATAGCGTGAAAACGTAGCTTGATGTGCTTCAGCTTCTTGTGTGACCTTGGTTCTTGCGCATTGGCTATGGCGCCCATGTTATCACAGTAGATAGACATTGGGTCCAGCGCACTTGGAACCACACCGAGCTCTGTAATGAAATCCTTCATCCATATCGCTTCTTGTGAAGCCTCCGAAGCAGCTATGTATTCCGATTCAGTTGAAGATCTCGCCACAACGCTTTGCTTTGCACTCCTCCAGCTAACTGTTGCACCATTCAAAGTAAATACGTATCCAGATTGAGATTTAGAATCGTCTGGATCGGTGTTCCAACTAGCATCGGTGTAACCATTAACAACGAGCTGTTCATCACCTCCATAAGAAAGAACCATATCCTTAGTTCTTCTCAAGTACTTAAGGATGTTTTTGACCACTGTCCAATGATCCACTCCTGGATCACTTTGATATCTGCTAGTTAAACTAACAACATATGCAATGTCGGGTCTAGTACATAGCATGGCATACATTAGAGATCCTATGGCTGAGGCATAGTGAGTCTTACTCATCCTTTCTCTATCTTCTGCCACTACTGGACTTTGAGTTTTACTCAAGGTCGTATTGGGCAACATGGGCAAGAACCCTTTCTTGCTATCTTCCATTCCAAACCTCTTTAGAACTTTGTCCAAATATGTACTTTGTGAAAATGATATTAGGCATCTTGATCTATCTCTATAAATATTTATGCCTAATATGTAAGCTGCTTCGCCAAGATCTTTCATTGAAAAACTATTATTCAAATAATCCTTGACACTATTAAGAAGGTCTACATCATTCCCAATCAACAATATGTCATCTACATATAGTATTAAGAATGCTACAGAGCTCCCACTCACTTTCTTGTAAATACAAGCTTCTCCATAAGTTTGTATAAAACCAAAGCTTTTGATTACCTTATCAAAACGTTGATTCCAACTTCGGGATGCTCGCTTCAATCCATATATGGACCTTTGAAGTTTGCACACCTTGTTAGCATCTTTAGGATCGACAAAACCTTTGGGTTGCATCATATACAACTCTTCATAAATGTCTACATTGAGGAACGCCGTTTTGACATCCATCTGCCATATCTCATAATCATAATATGCAGCGATTGCTAACATAATCCTCACAGACTTTAGCTTCGCTACTGGTGAGAAAGTCTCATCGTAGTCAACTCCTTGAATTTGTCGAAACCCTTTTGCGACAAGTCGAGCTTTATAGACAGTAACATTACCATCAGCATCTGTTTTCTTCTTGAAAATCCATTTGTTCTCGTGACCTTCCGCCATCCTAAGTCCACCAAAGTCCATACTTGGTTTTCGTACATGGATCCAATCTCGGATTTCATGGCTTCTTGCCATTTATTGGAATCTGGGCTCATCATCGCTTCCTCATATGTCGCAGGGTCATCGGTGTTGTCCACCAACATGCCACTCATAACGGGATCATACCAATCAGGAGTGGTACGAGTTCTTGTTGACCTGCGAGGCTCTATAGCAACTTCAACCGAAGTTTCATGATCATCATCATTAGCTTCCTCTCTTATTGGTGTAGGCGTCACAGGAACTACTTCCGGTGCTGCGCTACTCGCAAGTTCGAGAGAAGGTTCAACAACCTCGTCGAGTTCTACTTTCCTTCCAGTCACTTCTTTCGAGAGAAATTCCTTCTCTAGAAAGGATCCATTCTTAGCAACAAAGATTTTGCCCTCGGATCTATGATAGAAGGTATACCCAATAGTTTCCTTCGGGTATCCTATGAAGACGCATTTTTCCGCTTTGGGTTCAAGCTTGTCCGGCTGTAACTTCTTTACATAGGCTTCGCAACCCCAAACTTTAAGGAACGACAATTTAGGTTTCTTCCCAAACCATATTTCATACGGTGTCGTTTCAATGGATTTAGATGGTGCCGTATTTAAAGTGAATGCGGCTGTTTCTAATGCATAACCCCAAAACGACAACGGTAAATCTATAAGTGACATCATAGAACGAACCATATCTAAGAGAGTTCGATTACGACGTTCGGACACACCATTACGCTGTGGTGTTCCCGGCGGTGTCAATTGTGAAAGTATTCCACATTTCTTTAAATGCTCGCCAAACTCGTAACTTAGATATTCACCTCCACGATCAGAACGTAGAAATTTAATCTTCTTGTTACGTTGATTCTCTACCTCACTTTGAAATTCCTTAAACTTCTCGAAAGTTTCGGACTTATGTTTCATGAAATAGATATACCCATATCTACTCAAGTCATCCGTGAAGGTAAGAACATAAAGATAACCACTGCACGATGCTACACTCATTGGTCCACACACATCGGTATATATGATTTCCAACAAGTCCGTAGCTCGCTCCATCATACCAGAAACTGGAGTCTTAGTCATTTACCCATCAGACATGCTTCACATCTGTCAAGTGATTCGAAATCAAGTGATTCAAGAAGTCCATCGGAATGGAGTTTCTCCATACGCTTCACTCCGATATGACCAAGACGACAGTGCCACATATAGGTCGAGTTATCGCTCAATTTCAAACGTTTAGCCTCAATGTTATTTATATGTGTATTACTACAATCGAGATTCAGTAAGAATAGACCATCTATCAAAGGTGAATGTGCATAAAACATATTACTCATATAAATCGAACAACCATTATTCTCGGACTTAAACAAGTAACCGTCTCACAATAAACAAGATCCAGATATAATGTTCATGCTCAACGCAGGCACCAAATAACAATTATTTAAGTATAAAACTAATCCCGATGGTAGATGAAGAGGTAGCGTGCCGACCGCGATCACATCAACCTTTGATCCATTTCCAACGCGCATTGTCACCTTATTCTTCGCTAGCTTCCGTTTATTCTGCAGCACTTGTTTCGAGTTACAAATATGAGCAACCGAACTAGTATCAAATATCCAGGCACTACTACGAGTACTAGTGAGATACACATCAATAACATGTATATCGGATATACCTTTCTTCTTGATGTTGCCGTTTTCAAATCTGCCAAGTACTTTGGGCAATTCCGCTTCCAGTGACCTTCTCCCTTGTAGTAAAAGCACTCAGTATCAGGATTAGGCCCAGCCTTGGTCTTCTTTGCCGGCGTGGCAACTTTCTTACCGCCCTTCTTGAAGTTTCACTTTTGCTTGGTCTTGCCTTGTTTCTTGAATTTGGTGGTCTTATTGACCAAAAACACTTGGTGCTCTTTATTGATCTCCACTTCTGCAGATTTCAACATGGAGAAGAGTTCTGGCAATGTCTTGTCCATGTTTTGCATATTGTAGTTCATCACAAAGTTCTTGTAACCTGGTGGCAGTGATTGGAGGACACATTGAATCCCCAAAGAATTAGGAATCACTATACCCAAACTTTGGAGTTTGTTTGCGTGCCCAGACATCTTAAACACATGCTCACTGACGGAGCTGCCCTCTTCCATCTTGCAGTTAAAGAACTTTTCAGAAGCCTCATAACTCCCAACTGCCGCGTAAGCCTCAAATATCATTTTGAGTTCACGGACAATATCATGTGGGTCATGGTTCTCAAACCTTTTCTGAAGCTCTGATTCCAAACCATACAAGATAGCACACTGAACTGTGGAGTACTAATTCTTCCGAGCGAGGAAAACATTCTTTACCTCATCGGTAGCATCACCGCAAAGGGTCACCCAATGGTGCATCCAAAGACTGGTCAAATTACCAGCATTGAGGACAATCCTCAAATTGCGGAACCAATCCGCGAAGTTGCTTCCATTGTTTTTCAACTTTTCTTTCTATAGGAACGCATTAAAATTGATGGTAGGGGCCGCCATTGATCTACAACATATTTGCAATAGTTTAGACTAAGTTTATGACAAATTGAGTTCTAATTAATAGTTAAATTAATCTAGATGAACTCCCACTCAAAACAATATCCCTCACATTGTTTTAGTGATCACACGAACCAAATCCACCACATCAAAACCGATCATCACGAGAGTTGATGTAGCTTCAACGGTGAACAATCAACATGTTCATGATATCTACTATATGACTCCTGCTTTAACTTTCGGTGATCCGTGTTCCGAGACCATGTCTGTACATGCTAGGCTCGTCAAGATCAAACCTTAGCTTATGCATGAGAAAATCTGGCTTGCTCACGTTGTATACACTCGCAGAATCTAACACACCCGATCATCACGTGGTGCTTCGAAACAACGAGCTTTAGCAACGGTGCTTACTAAGGATGAACACTTTAAAACTTGAAATTTATGTGCTTGAGGGATCATCTTATAATGCTACCGTCGTTAACTAAGCAATACAAGATGCATAATGGATTAACATCACATGCAATTCAAAATATGTGATATGATATGGCCTTTCTTCTTGTGCTTCTGATCTCCATCTTCAAGCACGAACATGATCTCCATCATCACCGGCATAGCGTCAAGGTCAATGTCGCCGTTTCATGGTTGTCGTCCACCAGCTCCAACTATTACAACTACTTTGAATAGACACGCGGGTCTTAACAGAATTTAAAGACAACCATATGGCTCCTGTCGGTTGCCAAATTACAATAAGGAACATTGCATACATCAAATATAATCACAATCACAGCCATATCATATCACAACACACCCCTGCAAAACAAAGTTAGACGCCTCTAATTTTCTTTGCATATTTTACGTGGTTTGGGGCTTTTAATAAGTGTCGCTCTAACTTACGAACAAGAACCACAACGTTGATGCTATAACTATCAAGTGCCCGTTGTAAATTGGATCTATACTATGATGGGAGATACAGGCACCCACAAAGCCACTTATGCAATACAAGTTGCATGTTGAGCGTGGAGCAAGTCTCATGAACGATGTCATGTAAGGTTAGCCCGGGCCGCTTCATCCCATCATACCGCAAGATGCAAAGTACACAAGAAGCAATTGATAATAAAAGCACCACCACCCACAATGACCATTGTGTTCTACTCGTGCAACAGATCGACATATAGACACGGCTCTGATACCACTGTAGGAGTTCGTAGCAAGGAAAACAAAAAATTATACCGCATGCAAACAAACAAGCCAACATCTATCAATTAGATTGTAGCAACGAGTCGATAGAGGAACTCACCCTCGAAGATTCCAAAGCGGTTAACGAGAGCAGATTCTCGTGGGTGATGTAGTCGTACTCTTGCCGATCTCAAGATCGCGTAGACGATCCTTCCGGCGATGTGTTCCGTCAGCGCTTCCGCAGTCGGTCACACGTTCGGTACTCGATGAAGACCTTCCTCTCCCTTGTTCCAGTAGGCAGCGGAGGTTGTAGCACTCTCCTCGCGATTCCTGAAAGACACGTGGTACCGGAAGTAGAGGGGAGATCTCGCAGGGCTTCGCCTTAAGCCGAAGCGAGTATGGTGGACTATGAGAGAGGCCTTGGTGATCTAGGGTTTAGATGCACCAAGGGAGAGAGCTTGGCCGATGGCTAGGGCTTGGGGAAGCCCCAAGTCGGCGACTTGGAGAAACCCTAGGAGGCGACGACGACTTGGAGGAGGCCGGCGGCTAGGGCTAGGGTTTTGGGTGTGTTGGGTGTAGGGAAGAGGGGCAACCCTGCCCCTCTTTATATAGGTGGGAGGGCGCAGCTTGGGAGGAGGGAGTCCTACCCCAAGTCAGCCTCCTTGGCCGGCGGGTGGAGGGAGAGGAACTCCTCCCCAAGTAGGTTTCCTACTCTCCCTCCACCAAGCAAACTTGCCGTTTGACTTTTTCAAATTGGCGTTTGACCTTTAAACTAGGATTTGATTTCTTCCTTTATTTTGCCCAGCCAAGTGACCTAGTACATGATGCAACCATTCCATATTGTCATGAAACATTCATGTACCCTTCCCCTCCGGAGTGCCGGACATTCCGGACCCTTCTAGAACATTCCCGGTGAAAACACCGGAATCATTCCCCAACTCCGAAACAGGACTTTCCTTATATGAATCTTATTCTCCAGACAATTCCGGATCTCCTCGTGATATCCCGAATACCATCCGAGACTCCGAACAATATTCGGTCTCTTACTCATCATTCCATAACTACTCAACAACATCGAATCCTTAAGTGTGTCTCCCTACGGTTCGTGAATTATGCGGACATGATCGAGACACTTCTTCGATTAATAACCAATAGAGGAATCTGGAAATTCATATGGCTCCCACATATTTCTACGATTACTTTGCGATCGAATGAACCACTTACATACGATAACAATTTCCCTTTGTCTCACGATAGTTTACTTATCCGAGGTTTTGATCGTCGGTATTTCTGCATACCTAGTTCAACCTCGTTACTGATAAGTACTCTTTTCTCGTTACCGTGGTATGTGATCCCTTGTGAGCCAGTCACATGCCTGCAAGCTAATTGGATGACATTCCACCGAGAGGGCCCAGAGTATATCTATCTGTCATATGGATGGACAAATCCCACTCTTGATCCATGTGTCTCAACCCATACTTTTTGAACACTCAATGCCACCATTATAGCCACCCAGTTATGGTGTGATGTTTGATGTCATCAAAGCATCCTTCCGGTGATGGTGATAAGCATGATCTCATGGTCGAAGGAATTAGGTTACTATGTATCAGAAAGCTTATAGCAATTGAACTATTAAAATGACTTGATCATTATGCTATGCTTATCTATAGGAGTATGTCCATCATACCATTGTCCTAATGATATGATCTTGTTGTTAATAACATCTCAATGTTCATGATAGGGAAACCGCAATCATCTATTAACCAACAAGCTAGTATTATGAAGAGGCTTCACTAGGGACTCTAATTTAAGTTTACAAATCACACAAGTATTAATGTTTCCTGGTTAATACTGTTATGGCATGAATGTAAACATTTATCATAAACACAAAGATATAATAATAACTACATTTATTATTGCCTCTAGGGCATATCTCCAACAAGGGGTACCCCGTTGGAGGTTCTCTATGATACACATATACTTACAATGACAAGAAATTACATGTGAATAAAGTTGAGTAGCATGAGGAACGACCCTCGTACTCAAGGGGCATGAGATTTTCACCTTATGATTTGTCAAGCATATAACTCATATTTGCCTTCACTTTAACCTTAAACATTTAAAGATGCTTATGATAGGGGCAATGAGAGCTCAAAGCTAATGAGTACCATACTTTCAACATTTGGAAGCCTTTCAAAAAATTTAATCTTTTCTTTCACTTTTATGTCGAGTCAACATTTATTCTATGAGCACCTTCCCGAGAGCATAGCTGTCATTCTTAGTGTAATGTGCTTGTCCTAGAACACGGTTGATTGTGACATACCTATGACGCTTGTATATTTGATATTTTTATTTCTAGTCTTCACTTGAACTTCAGAGGTGCCTTGACATTTATGTTTTGCCCCAAAAAGAAAGCCAAGCAAGATACCACTTTATCATACCTTCTTATGAGCATTACAATCTTGCATATGCTTATGTTTCATGCTGCCTATTATTATTGTGTTGGAATCTCTTCATAGCTTGCATGACTATTGGGTAGACTTATATGCATACTCCTTATTATGAATTCCCTAAGTATTTGCTCATATGCTGAGAATATATACATCTTATGAAGCAAATGTGTTCATGAAAGTTTCTTTTATTGCACTTAGTTTTCAACTGAATTGCTTGAGGACAAGCAATAAGCTAAGCTTGGGGAGAGTTGATGTAACACCCTCAGAATCGGACCTATGCAAGTTTGAGCAAGATTCGCCAAACCCGCATAGAAACGATTCAAAGGTGCCCACCAGGCACTTTCGTGCGAGTGGAAAACGAAGTAATAACATTACACAACAGTCCTCGATGGGACCCACAGAACAGATATATATAACAGCGACTCAAAGAGCCAAGAATACAGATATAATATACAAAGATCCAAATCACCTTGAAAATGATAGAGCGTCCGACTACGGACAAGATGCAAATGGGGCTAAGAGCCCTGGAGAATAACCAATGGCGTCCATAACCCTGCCTGTGCCAAGGGAAGGGTAACCCCGCTAACGACGCCGATCTCATAACCGCTTAAACAAAGGGGTGCCGCAAAGGGCAAAGGAAAAGAAGGAGCGTCAAGATCGAGGCCAAGACACGGCGAGGCTAGAATTCGGCGGTCCTCGCCACATAGGTATGGTGGATCAAGCGGCAGCAAAGATGCACTAAACAACCTATAGAGACTCGATACAATGGCGGCAGTCGAGAGGGTAAGATAGACCTATCCGGATCCAACTGAAGCTAACACCAAACAAACCCATCCGGTGTTTCCTCGAGACCAAACGAGGAAGTCAACCGAGGAACTCACACAGTTGGCAGTTTTATTTATTCAGTTATCGTTGCAGTAATTACTAGTCAGGTATAGATAATCATCCTGATAAAATAAGCAGTGGGCACTTTTAGTTAACCATTCCGTGATAGTTGCAACAATTACTAATCAGGTACAGATAGCATGAGATAAACCCAAAACCCAGCAGTTGTTGGTACTTTTATTCAGCCATTCCGTTGTAGTTGCAATACTTACTAGTCAGGTACAATGGTCGCAAGCGACAATCCAAACAAGCAATTGTGGGCAGTATTATTAGCCATTCCATTATAGTGAAGCTGATTACTAGTCATTATAAAGTCAAATTTATAGCAATAAACTTTAGTTATGCTTGTCTATGATCGAGATACTGTGCTCCAAGTCGTCCATATCCGCGGACACGGCTTTCAGAAAGTTTTACCCGGCCGGGGTGCACCAATAGCAACACACGCTCGATCAACCTCGGAAAAACCAAAACAAAACCCAACGAGGCTTTCACGACGAAAATCACAGATTCGAAATATTTGGGGCCACCCCATTGAGTAGATCCCATAGCGGAGTAAGCAAGCTCGAGACGGACTCAAGGTTTGCGACAATGGTCAGAAGCGATCGGGAACCCGAAAGTGTGGCTGGGCTTGTCGATACCGCGTAATCAATCCGCTTACCTAAATAAAGTAAAGGTGCTCCTCGCACAAATTAAATACGAAAGTAGCATGGCATAAATGCAGATCGTAAATAAAACCTCAAACTAGTTTGTGGCCCCAAGAAATATGGTGAATCAAGCTCGCTCGGGGGTCCCATATACCTCCGGATGTGGATAGCGATAAATCAAGGCAGTATCAAGTACTCGGGGTCTTACGGGACACAAGTGGGCGTTCGGAAACCAAATATTTTCTATCACCCACCGATGCCTCTGCTTATTTCAATTTTAGTTGTTAAACAGAAATTAAAGTGACGATAAGTAAAACTAGAACCATCTCCAACATCAACATGCGGCAATACATCAGCAACTGTGGCATATGACGACACACATCAGCACCTGGGCAAGGAACTACGACGCGCGAGTCCAACTATCTACCAAACAACAGGTAATAGGGTGTGTCCAAGGCAATATAAGGCTGCAAGGGATATCACAGGTACGGAAACTAAAGCATCGCAACACAGATAGCAATAGATCAACAGGAGGGAATAAAGACTATAAAAGTAAGATAGGTAGAAAGGGGAGATGCTCGCCTGAAAACGTTGTCGAAGGTTTTCCCCGAAGATCGGGGCGAAGCTCACATCAACTCAATGGCCTTATCTGCGTAGAAGCAAAACACTAGAATAAACACCGGGTGCAATATTTAATACAACGGCAGAAGATCGGCATGATGCATGTATGATGTATGGCATGGCAAGGATGCGATGCAATTAGGTCATATTAAGCGGAACCGGGGTCCCGACAATTAGTTAGACAGTTCAAGTTATTTAGAACCCCCGCAAATTAAATGTTATATAGCAAGACAATAGATGGCAACGGTTCGCTACACATGTTTAAATGAGGCCAATATAAGGCTAGATTTGCCCGCATATGGGCCCCATATTTAATTATTAGGTGAATCGGCATAAGGCCCCCAAACCACAGATATGCATGTGAGCATGACAATTAAATATGCAACAATTGTATTATATTGAGAAATTAGGGTTCCGGGAAGGGGTTCACACATAGGGTTCTCGACGGTCTTGGTTCCGGGGTTCGGGGTCCGGTCTCGGGGTCCAGGGTACGACGGTTCGGTCTCGGCGGAAGCGTTCTCGGGTTACCGGGGTTCGGGGTCTTCGGATCTGTGAAGGAGATCATGGCGTTCCGAGGAGATGATCTCGGCGTGCCTAGAGTTCGGTCTTCAATCCCGGAAAGGATGTCTTGCGGTTTTCCCGTGAAGGTGATCTTGACGCTCGATGCCCGTGAAGTAGAACTTGGCGTTCCGCGGCGATGTGCTCGTTGTTCTGTGTGGCGATCTTGGCGTCCGGTGGACCGGTCCTCGGGGTCGATCTTGGATCTCGGCGCCGGAAGATCTTGAGGTTCCATTGGGGTTCGTCGAGGTTCGATGTCTTCGGCTCCGTGAAGAAGATCTTGTGGTATCCTTGATGGAGGCCTTGAAATTCTTGGTCGAGGATTCGGGTGTCGGTGACGGACTTGGGTCGAGGCTCATGGTGCGGATCCCCATGAGCTTGGTCGGCCAGATTTGCTTGTGCGCGCGCGACGTACGGCCACAAGGAAGGCAGGGGCCTGGCGATATGACTCTATGCGGTAGGTGTCAAGAGGAGCAGGGACATGATGGTGTGATGCTCATGTAAGGCAACAGGCACAAGGCCCAAGGATCATGGTCGGACGCATGCGGTGCCGGAAACAAGAGAAGCAGGGGCATCGGGATCGAGAGAGAGAGAGTGGGTTCCACGGGATGGATGGGGAGGTGGCGTCGGTGGCCGAGGAGCGAAGCGGGCGGACAGAGGAGGTCATGGAGGCGGTGACTCCCGTGGCGGCGCCGCATAGGGGCACCACCGGTGGTGGCGTGAAGGCGGTGGGCTCGGAGGAGGCGACCGGCAGAGGGGAGGCCGAGGATCGCCAGGAGGCGCACTGGAGGTCGCGAGGCGGAGGTCGGCGCCCAGGAGAAGGGACGACCGGGGGAAGGTCGACGGGGAGCAGACGCCCGGGAAGAGCGGCTCGGGGGAGAGGGGCCGGGCGGGCTCGCCCGGCGCACATGGGCGGAGGAGCCGGAGGCGGCGGAGCGGCGGAAGAGGGCGGCGATGCGCTCCACGGGCGAGTGCGGTGGTGGCGGGCGCGGGCCGGCGAGGCGGAGGCGCCGCGCTGTGGAGGCGGTGAGCGCGCCATGAGCGGGCAGCGGCTGCAGGAACGAGGAGGAGGGAGAGGCGCGTCGGCGAGGTGGTGGCGAGCAGCGGCGGCGCACGCGCGGCTGCCTGGGAGCGGCGGCGGCGGACAGAGGAACGGGGGGCGGGGTGGAGCGGTAGAGGACGGAGCTCGGGGGTGGCGAGCGAGCGAGGAGAGAGAGGGAAGAAGGAGACGGGCGCAAGGTGGGGGACGCGCAGGCGAGCGCGGTTGGTGGTGGAGAGCGCGTCGGTGGGGTAGGCCCGGCGGAGATCCCGAGGTGGAGAGGCGGGTGGTGGGCGTGGTCAAAGCAGGTGGGGCCGGGGAGCCGGCCTGGGCGGGAAACCGTTCGGTGGTGGGGCCACGGGGAAGCGGGGAGCGAGGCTGGCAGGCGCGTGCGGGGCGGTGGGGTGAGCTGGGAAGTGGGGCGGGACCCACGGGACAGGGACCAGGGGTCGGTTTGTGAGGGAGAGAGGAAGAGCTGAGCCACGTGGCAGGGTGGGGTTGGTTGGAGGGGAGGGAGAGGGTGACGTGGCGGCCTAGGATAGGTGGGGGTGAGGTGGCCAGAGGGGTGGTTAGGATAGTTGGTAACTTTAGGATTTAGATGGGGCTGGCAGGGTGGACCGATTATTATTCCTGGGGGTGGTCGTTCGGGTCGGGACGGCCCGTTCGACTGCCCCCGCTAAAATAATTATAATTTTTATTTGTTTCAAACAAGTCTTTGGCAACCCGATACCCGGCAAAACAAAATATTCCGGCGACCCGGGTTTGGCGTTTGAATAAAAGACGGGGCGTTAGAAAACGAAACGGGCTTGGCGAAAATAGTTTTATGCAACAATGCATGATGATGACGATGCAATGCACAAATTCAACGCGATTTTCTAGTAGTGGTTTTTGCGGGATGCCACAATTCGACACCACTAACAATGGATCTCGCCCTCGAGATCCTCCTCATGGTACCGGAAAGGAAGGTCGGCGATCTGAATCTTCTCGCTTCGTGTAGGTCTTCGCGACACCACTAACAAGAGGTCGTTGTCCGGTATCGTCGAGGAACACTCCGGGGACAAAAGGTCGAAGGTAGAGGCATCCACAAATAAAGCCACCTCTAGCTCCGATGGAAAAGGGAACCGATGCATTCTCGTCCACTTCAATGTACAAAAGCGAATAGAAAGGGTAGTCGGCATGGGGGCCAATCCATCACGCACCCAAACTATTACTCTGCACAATCAGTAGAGGGAAGTGCAACCATTCCCGGAATTAGACTGAAGATCTCGACAAGCGAGGTTCGGAAACAAAGGAGTGATGCAGACTCTGCATCGGATCTCGCATAGGGGATGTCGTCGCGTCGGAAAACACCGGAAGGCACAAGCAAGGAACAAAGAATGGTAACACCGTAGACGGATTCCTCAGATAGCATGAACACCGGATGGTAGAACACCGTTACCAAAGGAGGAAGCGGAACCCTGAAGGTACGACGGAAACCCAACCACGAGAAATCCTGGACTCGAAGAGAGAGAAGAGAGCGGATTCAAAACACGTTGAGGTAAGAGAAGAATAGCAAAGGGTAAGGAGTAAAATCAGACCTAACCAGAACTATCCAACCGATTTTCAAAATAGTTTTGACACTTCTACTTCGGCCGTTAGCTAGGTTATCCTACAGGCTGGACTTGTGGGGTATCGCAACTGCTGAGCTCTGATACCACTCTGTAACACCCTCAGAATCGGACCTATGCAAGTTTGAGCAAGATTCGCCAAACCCGCATAGAAACGATTCAAAGGTGCCCACCAGGCACTTTCGTGCGGGTGGAAAACGAAGTAATAACATTACACAACAGTCCTCGATGGGACCCACAGAACAGATATATATATAACAGCGACTCAAAGAGCCAAGAATACAGATATAATATACAAAGATCCAAATCACCTTGAAAATGATAGAGCGTCCGACTACAGACAAGATGCAAATGGGGCTAAGAGCCCTGGAGAATAACCAATGGCGTCCATAACCCTGCCCAGGCCAAGCCGGAAGGGTAACCCTGCTAACGACGTCGATCTCATAACCTGCTTAAACAAAAGGGGTGCCGGCAAAGGGCAAAGGAAAAAGAAGGAGCGTCAAGATCGAGGCCAAGACAGCGAGGCTAGAATTCGGCGGTCCTCGCCACATAGGTATGGTGGATCAAGCGGCAGCAAAGATGCACTAAACAACCTATAGAGACTCGATACAACTGGCGACAGTCAGAGAGGGGTAAGATAGACCTATCCGGATCCAACCTGAAGCTAACACCAAACAAACCCATCCTGGTGTTTCCCCCTCGAGACCAAACGAGGAAGTCAACCGAGGAACTCACACAGTTGGCAGTTTTATTTATTCAGTTATCGTTGCAGTAATTACTAGTCAGGTATAGATAATCATCCTGATAAAATAAGCAGTGGGCACTTTTAGTTAACCATTCCGTGATAGTTGCAACAATTACTAATCAGGTACAGATAGCATGAGATAAACCCAAAACCCAGCAGTTGTTGGTACTTTTATTCAGCCATTCCGTTGTAGTTGCAATACTTACTAGTCAGGTACAATGGTCGCAAGCGACAATCCAAACAAGCAATTGTGGGCAGTATTATTAGCCATTCCATTATAGTGAAGCTGATTACTAGTCATTATAAAGTCAAATTTATAGCAATAAACTTTAGTTATGCTTGTCTATGATCGAGAATCTGCTCCAAGTCGTCCATATCCATGGACACGGCTTTCGGAAAGTTTTACCCGGGGTGCACCAATAGCAACACACGCCGATCAACCTCGGAAAAACCAAAACAAAACCCAACGAGGCTTTCACGGTGAACAATCACAGATTGAGAAATATTTCAGGCCACCCCATTGAGTAGATCCATAACGGAGTAAGCAAGCTCGAGACGGACTCAAGGTTTGCGACAATGGTCAGAAGTTAATCGGGAACCCGAAAGTGTGGCTGGGCTTGTCGATACCGCGTAATCAATCCGCTTACCTAAGCGAAGACAGTGTGCTCCTCGCACAAATTAAATACGAAAGTAGCATGGCATAAGTACAGGATCGTAAATAAAACCTCAAACTAGTTTGTGGCCCCAAGAAATATGATGAATCAAGCTCGCTCGGGGGTCCCATATACCTCCCGGATGTGGATAGCGCGATAAATCAAGGAACAGTATCAAGTACTCGGGGTCTTACGGACACAAGTGGGCGTTCGAAACCAAATATTCTCTATCACCCACCGATGCCTCGCTTATTTCAATTTTAGTTGTTAAACAGAAATTAAAGTGACGATAAGTAAAACTAGAACCATCTCCAACATCAACATGCGGCAATACATCAAGAATCGTGTGGCATATGACGACACACATCAAGACTGGCAAGCAACTACGACGCGAGTCCAACTATCTACCAAACAACAGGTAATAGGGTGTGTCCAAGGCAATATAAGGCTGCAAGGGATATCACGAATGCACTAAAGCATCGCAACACAGATAGCAATAGATCAACAGGAGGGAATAAAGACTATAAAAGTAAGATAGGTAGAAAGGGGAGATGCTCGCCTGAAAACGTTGTCGAAGGTTTTCCCCGAAGATCGGGGCGAAGCTCACATCAACTCAATGGCCTTATCCGCGAAGAAACAAAACACTAGAAGAAACACCGGGTGCAATATTTAATACAACGGCAGAAGATCGGCATGATGCATGTATGATGTATGGCATGGCAAGGATGCGATGCAATTAGGTCATATTAAGCGGAACCGGGGTCCCGACAATTAGTTAGACAGTTCAAGTTATTTAGAACCCCCGCAAATTAAATGTTATATAGCAAGACAATAGATGGCAACGGTTCGCTACACATGTTTAAATGAGGCCAATATAAGGCTAGATTTGCCCGCATATGGGCCCCATATTTAATTATTAGGTGAATCGGCATAAGGCCCCCAAACCACAGATATGCATGTGAGCATGACAATTAAATATGCAACAATTGTATTATATTGAGAAATTAGGGTTCCGGGAAGGGGTTCACACATAGGGTTCTCGACGGTCTTGGTTCCGGGGTTCGGGGTCCGGTCTCGGGGTCCAGGGTACGACGGTTCGGTCTCGGCGGAAGCGTTCTCGGGTTACCGGGGTTCGGGGTCTTCGGATCTGTGAAGGAGATCATGGCGTTCCGAGGAGATGATCTCGGCGTGCCTAGAGTTCGGTCTTCAATCCCGGAAAGGATGTCTTGCGGTTTTCCCGTGAAGGTGATCTTGACGCTCGATGCCCGTGAAGTAGAACTTGGCGTTCCGCGGCGATGTGCTCGTTGTTCTGTGTGGCGATCTTGGCGTCCGGTGGACCGGTCCTCGGGGTCGATCTTGGATCTCGGCGCCGGAAGATCTTGAGGTTCCATTGGGGTTCGTCGAGGTTCGATGTCTTCGGCTCCGTGAAGAAGATCTTGTGGTATCCTTGATGGAGGCCTTGAAATTCTTGGTCGAGGATTCGGGTGTCGGTGACGGACTTGGGTCGAGGCTCATGGTGCGGATCCCCATGAGCTTGGTCGGCCAGATTTGCTTGTGCGCGCGCGACGTACGGCCACAAGGAAGGCAGGGGCCTGGCGATATGACTCTATGCGGTAGGTGTCAAGAGGAGCAGGGACATGATGGTGTGATGCTCGCGGTAAGGCAACAGCGGCACAAGGCCCAAGGATCATGGTCGGAGACGCATGCGGCGGCCGGGAAACAAGAGAAGCAGGGGCATCGGGGATCGAGAGCAGAGAGAGAGGTGGGTTCCACGGGATGGATGGGGAGGTGGCGTCGGGTGGCCGAGAGGAGCGAGCGGCGCGGGCGGACAGAGGAGGTCGCGGAGGCGGTGACTCCCGCTCGTGGCGGCGCTCGCATGTGGGGCACCACCGGTGGTGGCAGGTGAAGGCCGGTGGGCTCGGAGGAGGGCGACCGGCAGAGGGGGGGAGGCCGGAGGACGCGGCCAGGAGGCGACCTGGAGGTCGCGAGGAGGCGGAGGTCGGCGCCATGGAGGGGACCGGCGGGAAGGTCGACGGGAGCAGAGACGCCCGGGAAGAGCGGCCTGGTCGGGGAGAGGGGCTGCCGGGCTCGCGGCCAGGCTGGGCAGGCGGAGGAGCGAGGCGCCGAGCGGCGGAAGAGGGCGGGCGATGCGCCACGGGCGAGGGTGTGGTGGTGGCGGGCGCGGGCGAGGCGGAGGCGCAGCGCAGTGAGGAGGCGGTGGCGCCTGTGAGCGGAGCGCTGCAGGAGGAACGCGAGGAGAGGAGAGGCGCCCGGCGAGGTGGTGGCGGCAGCGCGGCTGGGAGCGGAGGCGGCGGACAGAGGAACGGGGGGCGGGGTGGAGCGGTAGAGGACGGAGCTCGGGGGTGGCGAGCGAGCGAGGAGAGAGAGGGAAGAAGGAGACGGGCGCAAGGTGGGGGACGCGCAGGCGAGCGCGGCTGGTGGAGGAGAGCGCGTCGGTGGGGTGGGCCCGGCGGAGATCCCGAGGTGGAGAGGCGGGTGGTGGGCGTGGTCAAAGCAGGTGGGGCCGGGGAGCCGGCTCGGCGGAAACTGCTCGGTGGTGGGGCCACGGGAAGCGGGAGCGAGGCTGGCAAAGGCGGGTGGGGTGAGCGGGGAAGTGGGGCGGGACCCACGGGACAGGGACCAGGGGTGGGTTTGTGAGGGAGAGAGGAAGAGCTGAGCCACGTGGCAGGGTGGGGTTGGTTGGAGGGGAGGGAGAGGGTGACATGGCGGCCTAGGATAGGTGGGGTGAGGTGGCGGAGGGTGGTTAGGATAGTTGGTAACTTTAGGATTTAGATGGGGTCAGGTGGACCGATTATTATTCCTGGGGGTGGTCGTTCGGGTCGGGACGGCCCGTTCGACTGCCCCCGCTAAAATAATTATAATTTTTATTTGTTTCAAACAAGTCTTTGGCAACCCGATACCCGGCAAAACAAAATATTCCGGCGACCCGGGTTTGGTGTTTGAATAAAAGACGGGGCGTTAGAAAACGAAACGGGCTTGGCGAAAATAGTTTTATGCAACAATGCATGATGATGACGATGCAATGCACAAATTCAATGCGATTTTCTAGTAGTGGTTTTTGAGGGATGCCACAGTTGATATGTCCAAAACGTATCTACTTTTCCGAACACGTTTGCTATTGTTTCTCCTCTAATTTGTGTGATTTGGATACAAATAACGCGGACTAACGCTGTTTTCAGCAGAATTGATTTGGTGTCTCGTTTTTGTGCAGAAAATCAACTTTTAGGAAAAGTCCCAGAAAATATGCCAAAAATCCTATTTTCCCAAAATACTCACGTAGCCATAAGACGGAGGGGAGAGAAGCCTCGAGGAGCCCACACCACCTCTAGGCGCGGGCCAGGACAGGTCGCGCCAGGGCATGGTGTGGCCGCCTCGGACTTCCACTCGGCCCCTCCTTTCGCCTACATATACCATCTGACCTAGAAACACTAGGGAGTTCGAGAATTTCTAGAAAATAGTTCTGTTGCGCCGCCACCACAAAAAACCGTGATTCGGAACCAGAAACTCCGTTCTGGCACCTTGCCAGGACGGGCAATTGGAGGAGATCATCGCCATCATCATCACCAATGCCTCTCCATCAACCATCCATGATTCCCCCATCCATAAGTGAGTAATTCCCCGCTGTAGGCTATGGGGATGGTAGGGATTGGATGAGATCGTTCATGTAATTGCATAAGTTTGTTAGAGCATGGTGCCTAGTATCTATTGTTAGTGCTTTTTGATATTGTTGCAACTTGTTATGCTTAATGCTTGTCACGGGCACGAGTGCCATGATCTGTCATATCTAAACATGTTATTGATTCATGGTGATATTATTGTTTGTGATCTTACCTGCAAGTTGTATACACATATCGTTGTCCAGAACCCGAGGCCCCTAAGTGACAGAAATTGGGATAACCGGAGGGGATGGCTGTGATATGAGGATCACATGTGTTCATGGAGTGTTAATGCTTTGCTCTGGTGCTCTATTAAAATGAGCACCTTAATTACCAGTAGATTCCCTAGAGGCCCCACTGCTAACGAGCTGGCAGGATAAAAGATGTTGTGCAAGTTCTCATTGCGAGCACGCATGACTATATACGGAACAAATGCCTATGGTTATTTAGTACTGGATGCTTTATCTTTATCAACTGCAAATGCCTTAGCCTTGATTATTATATGAATTGTCTTGTCCATGCAACGCCCGTCCATCCATCCCTATGCCTACCCTACAATTGTTATTATTGTCTTTATTTTACTACTGCTGTTATTTTGCTATTGCTACTACAAAATTGTTGCTACTGATAAACTATTGCGAGCAAAACTATTTCTAGGTGCAGCTGAATTGACAACTCATCTGTTAAGGCTTATAAATATTCTTTGGATCCCCTTGTGTCAAATCAATAAATTTGGGATTTACTACCCTCGAAGATAGTTGCGATACCCTATACTTGCGGGTCATCAGAGAGCTGGTCCTTTCTCCTTTGTGCTTGGCCTTCCTATATCCGCTCGCATGACCCTTATCTCGTACTATATGCTTTGAGGAAGGGCTGTGTTGAGCGTTTCTTGGGGATATTTTTCCCAAAGCCTCCCCTTCTCTTGCTGACACATGTCCTACTCTATATATAAAAAAAAGAGGTTGCACTGAAGAAACAATTCCCCTTTTTCTTTTGCTCCGTTGAAGCAAAAAAGAGTTCGACTTCATAAAACGAAAAAGAATTGGTCAAACAAAAAAGTATGGTGAGACCTCACTAGAGAGCTCGCTAAGACCTCGTAGCGAAAGTATTGTGATATTGTAGCATCGTTGCATGATTTTTTTCGCGGTGGTTAAAAAGGTGCAGAATCACCAACGAGGTCCTCTGATGAGACTCTGATGATATAAAACCGTTGGGGGTTTGGGAGGCGGCCACACATCGCTGGTGAGGATCGGTGAGGGATCCACTAACAAGCGAGGAAAGGGCGGCCTTACGAGGGTGAGGAAGAAGAGATTGAGAGAGAGCGGGTGAGAGGGACTTGAGAACAAGGAGGATAAAGAGATAAGGCTAGGTCCTAGTGTGCGGGGCCCAAAGGGACACGTGTCACACATGCAAATAGGAGGACACAATTCTCCGACTGAACGAGGGTGTTTCCCTTTGAGGAAAGCTATTAGGTTGGCGAGTTAGTATTCAATTTTTAATTTTTTGAATTTACATAATTAGGGCTCCTTATTTTAAATTCGTTGAAGGATAACTGTCCATGCATCTTGAGTTATTTGAGGAAACACCTAACAAGAAGTACAAAGTCCGAGTCTTTGTAGACAGAGAACTTAGATCAACTCAAACTAGCCTAGTTTCAGGGTCCTCTTTGCATATTTACAAGACTTCAGTGTAATTTTTCTTATTTTTTGTCCTGTTGTACTTTGTACCCACTGAGAAATATAATCTGGCAGCCTCAGGGTCCTTAGAGACCCCTCTCCCGTTTCAAAAAAAAAGTATGATACCGTCCGGATCCACTCAATTGGTTTATCAATTAAATCTTATCCAAGAGAAAAGATTCCACAACATGCATGGTGTTCATCTCCTAGAGGAAGTCTTGTTCATGTCTCTGTAAGTCCTTAGTGTTGCAGGTGGATGCATACACTCTTACAATTATCTAAACATCATCTCTAATCCTAGTTTAATTAGGGTACATCTGGCCTCACATCCCATAGCCACAAAGAGTTAATCTAGCCTCCTCCTAAAATATGATACATATAGTTTTTGGTCAAAGTCAAACTTTCTAAAATTTGACCAACTATAGTAGAAAAGATTGTAAACATTTTTTTTATCTCAAATCAATATTGCTAGCACCATTATGAAATATATTTTCATATTATACATGCGTTAGATACTAGATACTGTAGAATATTTTTCTTGATTATAGTTGGTCAAATTTTAAAAGTTTGGCATTGACTAAAAGTTATATGCGCCCTATTTATTTTGGGGAGGGAGTGCATGTGCTTATGTGCTGGCAGGCATATACATCGGAGTCTCCAGGGGTGCAGCTAGCTCATGCATTCAGTCAGTAACTCAGTACACAATCATATAGCACCTGCATCCGCCGGCGTACTGCTCCCACGCTAGCAACTTGTATCAGCGTTGACTTGTTCTGGGTTGTGTGTGATCTCGCTGAGCTGCATGCATCTAGCATGATAACACTTGAGCTATCAAGCAGCTAGTAGCATGGGATCATCATGGTCGGGACGACGACGATGTTCAATTCTCTCTCTCTCTCGCGGAAGAGTAGACTACTGTTCATGCATACGCTGAGCCGGCCGGGCATGCACGATGATGCACCACGAAATGAAAGCGGTCCCTGTTCGCAGGATTAATTGAGGTGCTAACGCTATTAGGAAAATGCCTGTTCGTGGCGCACCTGAAAAGGCCATCTGTAGCGCACTAGCAGTGCGTCACGGGCCTCGCGCTACGGCTATCTCCTAGCCGTGGCGCACTACCTGGTGCGCCACGGTTGTGTCGAGATAGGCGTGGCGCACATGCCAGTACGCCGGAAAGTAGTCCAGGTGCGTCGCGCGTATGAAACGATAACCATGGCGCACTAGGTGATGTGCGCCACGGATATAAATTTCAAAATTCAAAAAAAAAGCAGCAGATCTGGATCTCGTCGTCAGTGCCGTCGCGCGTCGGTGCACGTTGCCGTCATCGCCTCGTTGTCGCCGCCTCCTCGTCGTCACCTCGTCGTCGCCTCCTCGTCGTCGTCGGAACTGCAAGGAGGAGGAGGAGAATAGGAGGAAGAGGAGGAGAAGAAGAGGAGGAGGAGAAGAAGAGGAGGAAGAGGAGGAGAAGAAGAGGAGGAGGAGGAGGAGAAGAAGAAGAGGAGACCTCGTCGTCGTCGGAACTACAAGGAGGAGGAGGAAGAGGAGGAGAAGAAGGAGCCCGCCATCTCGTCGTCGGAACTGCAAGGAGGAGGCCGCCGTCACCATCTTCACTGCAAGGAGGAGGAAGAGGAGGAGAAGGAGAAGGAGAAAGAGAAAGAGAAGGAGAAGGAGGAGAAGAAGAAGGAAATGGGAAGGGAGGAGAAGGAAAGGGAAAAGAAAAGGGATAGGTGGGCGGGGTGAGGATTCAAAATTTGAATCCTGCCCAAGCTTATCCGTGGCGCACTAGGTGGTGGTGCGCTACGGGTAAGTCACCCTCTATTTTTTTCTGCAGGAAAAAACGGTCTTTTGACCGTAACTTTTTACTCTTTTCGAATTTTGAAAATCTAAAAAATCGCTAAACGACCTACGTTGCGAGCGGATGCGGAATCTTGTTCTCGTCATTTAGGTATATTATACGATTTTTTTCGATATCGTATGCAAATGTTACGGCCTTTTTACCGTGGCATGACTTTTTTTGCAGATAAAGTCGAAACTCATGTTTGTTAATTTTACTAGAAGCTATACCACATTACCTACCTAAATATGAAAGGATTTAATTTTTTTTAAGTGTTTATCATTTTGTTTTATTTTTTGCAAAGTCTAAAAAGGCGATCCACGGGGGGAGGGGGGGGAGGGGGTGGGTGGGTGGAGTTGGTGCTAGGGCACTAGGGCAAGGTGCCCTACTACTAAGTTTATACATCCGTGGCGCACATGCCATAGTGCGCGACGGATGTGTCTGGCCGTTTCACAGCAGAGAGGGGCATGCGCTTAGGCGTAGCGCACCCCCTCCATGTGCGCCACGGTTGACACTAACAACCGTAGCGCACCTACCCTATATGCGCTACGGATGTTTGGCGTGCGGCCAACAGGGCCCTGGCCCACACATATCTGTGGCGCACTATAGTCATGTGCGCCACGGTTGTTCTAGTTACTAGTAGGGCACTGCCCATAGGTGAGCCACGCCTGTTTTAGCCGTGGGGCACTTCAACCATATGAGCCACGGATGTGCTGATTACCTATAGCCATTTTTCTAGTAGTGTAATCACGTACAGTACGTGTTCCATGTTGTACTTCTACTACTACGTATTAGCAGATGAGCATCAAGGAACAGTGCCTTTTAATTATTCGATATGATCTAGTATTAGCTGCTCTCTGCTGTGGTTAGTTGACGTGTGCACGCGCTTGTTCTCTGGTTAGCACCGGCTGGAGTTACTAATTAGCATCGTAACATCTCTGCTGTGGTTAGCATTGATGATCTGGTCACATTGATTAAGCATGATTAATCATGAAACTGGCAGGTGACATGGAATTAATTTTAATTTCACATTGTCAAACTTTAGTTTATTGCGTGTATGGGCAAACAACAGTGAAATGATGGGCGATCGTGGAGCTACCTAGCAAACTCGCAAACGTCCGGCTTAGGGGAATATCCAACAGGGGGCCCAAAATGGCTTAGCTAGGACGCGGACTTTTTGAGTAGTCCCGGTGAAGATGCCCTAACAATCCATGTTTTAAACTGCAATCACAGGATCAGAATTCAGAAGCTACCTGGCAAGCTCGCAAACGGCCGTCTAGAGTCTATCCTCGTACTGTTGAAACGAAGCTTCTGGTTCTCCCTCCCTCGTCCTTCCCATAAACAGGGGTGTGGCCGGCATGTGTGTAGTACAGAACTGCGGTTGGAAGTTGGAACACGCATAGGATTACTCCACAAAGATACACAGCTAGCTCCTGCTACAACATTACATTAAGAAATTAAGATTAAGACTATGATTGTCATGTGTAATTTGTCCGTATACCAAAAGTCCCGGAGAGAATATTTTGACTGGAATTTAACAATGGAAACCAACATTTTGTGTGCTATCTTTCCGATTTAACTTGACAATCAGTTACTCCCTCTGTGGTCCATAATGTATGACCGAAGAAATCTTTGTTAGATATTAATTGAGCTAGCTTGTACTACTAATACTACTAAGTGCTACCACTACTGATAAGATCGATCACTGAACTGTTACTTAATTGTTGGCTAGCTTGGTTGGAAAGAAATCTCTGTTGATTCAGATGCGGGCAGCCGTACCACTGGTAGAAAACGCCCCATGCGTCCCGGTTGGTAAGGGCCATTAGTCCCGGTTGCCCAACCGGGACGGGGGCATCGGGACTAAAGCTCCAACCATTAGTCCCGGTTGCCCCAATGGGGGCACACGTGGCGGCATCAGAGCGCGAGGGGGTGGAGCATTAGTCCCGGTTCGTAACATGAACCGGGACTAAATACCCCGCCGCCGCAGAGATTTGCTGCCATTTCTTCCGCAAGGCGTAGAATTCATTTTGGCACATTTTGTTGCACAGCGCATTTTCGCCACTTTTGTGCCGCAGAGAATTCATTTAGGTTGTTTTATTGTTTATTTAGTGTTTTGCACTTATCAATGAAGGAACCTTATATTACACAAGATCATCATGACAACATTACATTCAATACGGATCGAGTTCATGCACTACATACAAAAGTTGCTATTCGATGCTACCGCCAATTTCTTGAAAGTTGCTATTTTACAATTCCTATTGTCTATACACAGCCGAGTAGTATTCCCTTGTGTGTTTAGTACTTACGCATCCAAGAATCCCGCCAATTCCTCCTGTATTGCTCGTATGCGATCCTTTGGCGAAGACCGTCCGTAGACGCTCGATCTGATTTAAAAAAGGAGTCAGCCTATATGAATATAAAACTAAACACAATTTGATTGTAATTAAAAACTATAGAAATTGTTTACGTACGTGGAGTTGCTCTAAATTCCTGCCCTTCTCATCGCACGTCTGTCGGATGAACTCGCATACATAGTATCCACATAGATTGTTACCTGGTCCTCGCGTCAGCACTTTACGACAACAGAGTTCAATCAAAATAATAATCAAGCATGATAATAACTGTATCAAAACTAGAATCAAAGAGATGCGCGGATATAGCTAGTGGTGCTTACATCTAGTGGTTGAAATGTAAGCTCCTCTTTCCAAACACCCCTAGCCTTCTTGGTGAACCGTTTTCAAGCGCTGCCCGGCGTAGAAAACGAATAAAATAAGTTATTAAGTACTTGATATCATAAAATTCACGAACGTTGCCGATATAGTGTCGTAATGATTAGAATTACCGCTGGAGAAGTATCTGCATGTCCTTCCACGTCTCAAGGGGTTATGTTTCGAGTCCATGACTAGTACACGCCTTTGTCAAGTTGAATGATTAATGAATATAGTGGTACTGCGAATGCAAAACTAATCAATTATATACTTAACATTGAGTAAGCGAAATAGAAAGTGTATACAAGACAATAACACTCATCGGAAGTTGTAAGGAAATAGTATTTCCCTTTTGGTTTCTTGAAACCTTAACGCTGTACTATATTATCCTCCGTATCCCGGGGCTTATTTTGAGATTAGCTTCATGAACCCAATATGGGTCAATGAAGCCAATGTCATAGATTTGTCCTCTGCTGCATTCGAGAATCTTCATTCTGCATATTAAAGTATGATTATATACATGCAATAAACAAAATATTATAGATGGAGACTAAATTAATTACGAATTAGTACTTACGGACAATAGGCACTCATGAGAGATTTGTCCAAGGCGCCTTGATTGAATAATTGAAATAGTTCATCAAATTCAATGGATATCATGTCATCGTTTTCTTTCCCATGATGCTTTTTGTAACCCTCAAAGACTATCCGATTAGCCGGCCTTGTGGCATGCATGTACGATTATGCAATCTTCGCATTTTGTTGGAAGATTGTTTACCTCCTCGTTTGACGAGAGGTTTTCCGTCTTGGTATTGGTATGCTACTTCACTCACGGGAAGAACTCTAATCGGGATAAGTCTTGGGCAATACTCATACCTTGAGCAATGACTTCTCAGTGTGCAACTACCGGATCATCTTGCTCTTACCCCATATTTGCTCGACCCACATTGGTTTGAGAAATCACCTTGAGAGGGCGCAAGTCTGCTTTTGCTTGTTCTCCGAGCTGGGCAATAGATTTCCGCTTGCATCAAGATCGCTCTTCGAGGCTTTTTTGTGCATGTGACTTGAGAATAGAACGCTCATAGTCCGATGGCTTTGGCTCGGGTTGATGAAGAGTCTTTAGCATTTTCAACACTTTGGCTTTTTCTTCTTTGGTCTTTGGGGAACTCGCTCTTTCGGCCGCTCGCCTTAGCTTAAAACGCCGTCGTTCCGCATCAACGATCGCCGTGATCTCCTCTTCAAGATCATAAGCTCTCTTGGGAGGAACCGTTGGTACTTTTGGAAGAGGCTCTTGTTTACGTTTCGCGATCGCCACGACAAGATGTATGCGCTTACGCGCTTTTTATCCTAAGGCGCGATGGCTCCAAGGGCGATGGCTGCACCGGAGATTGGTGAGGCGACGAGCGGGTGAGGCGACGAAGACGGCTGCATGGCGCGGCATTTACCTCGGAGACGGGTGAGGCGGCGATGGCCTTGGCGTGTGATTTCAAGCACGATACAATCCTTCGGCCATAGAATGGTGACGTTTTTGCGTCACCAAGCGATCACATCCCTTCACCAGCAGGTAGTGAAGATCCAAAACCTCAAAGGTGGGCATGATTTCATCCACGCCGACAACAGCGTAGCCTCTGGAACCGGACGACCGTGGTAAGTTGGTGTGGGTCCAATTGGTAAGCATAGCCGACCGCCACCTTCATTGATATGTTCACAACTTTGACATGTAGCTCGCGATGTGTCATCTCGTGATATCATCCACTGGTAGCCAACAGAGCCATCGTCGGTGCATCATCGGCATCGCCATTGTCATCACCGGGACCTCGGTGGAAGCCACCGCTTTTCGATTATTCGATAGGCGGTAGCATCGAATGCGGTGTCAGCCTTGAGATGGGCGCCGGTAGTACTTTGCTCTTTAAGTGAGTTAATTTCATCTTGTTGTTGCTTTAATCGTTCTTCAATTAAACGCATTCGCTCTTTCGACTTTCGCTTCAACCGCCCGTGCCCTTACTCCTCTGACGGCTTCTATCAGGATATTTCTTCCTCTCTTCGGAAACCCAGTCCTCCATGATTGGGAGCCTATTGTGCCTCGTGTTCGTCCATCATGTTCCTTATTTCCAAGGCGAGTGTGAGCTCATCATTCTCTCTATCGGGAATGAAGTCCCCATCTTTAACAGCCTTTCTTGCTTTCGATCCTCTCAATTGGCAAGGGTCTTCTTTATGTCGTATGGTATATATACACCTCCTTCCGAGTCCAACGTGCCCACATGCCCGTAAAACCAATTCCTTGCACGTTCTACCCAATCGCATCTCTGGGGGATATTTTTATCACGCAGTTCCTGCTCAAGTTTCTCCCACTTAGGAATGCCACCACAGAGCCACCTTGCCCCATAGTATGGTGATACTTCTTGTTAGCAAGATTCAGCTTATTCGTTTTAGACATTTTCTTATCTTTTTTCGATTTCTTGTATTCCACAAACTCATCCCGTAATGGTTTTATCTTCTCAAACCGAATATTCTTGAAATCGGGAGTCTTCTTTTCCACGACATAGTCAAGGTGCAATCTTTTCTTCCAGTTGGTGAAACACTGGGCCATATTCTTCAAAGCCCACTCCCTGACCTTAGCCTCCATGGCTCTCCCATGTTGTAAGGCGTCCTCAACTGGATCCTCCGCATTTGGATCCAGCTCTATCTTCGGTAGTTTGAAATTAACCATGAGCCTCTTCCACAGTAAATCTTTGGCGTGGTTAGGGACAAATAAACATGTTCCCTCTTCATCCGCATTAGCAGGCCTATTCCAATTTCTAATGGTGATCGGGATTAAGTCCCTAACGATTACTCCGCATTGTGCCACAAATTTGGTTGCGACAGCTTCGGGAGCTGTCGGTCTGCCGTCTACAGCGACATCTTCGATCCTGAACCTCTCATGGTCTTCCAACTTTTTGGTTGGGCCTCGTCCGCTCTTTTCAGTAGATTCCTTCGATCCGGAGGGCTAAAAGAAGAAAGATCGCCGTTACTATTTCTATATAGATAGCAGATGATTAATTAATGAATTGATTTATATTACATGCACCTTGCCGGAGCCGGTCGTCTTCTCGATTACAAGGCATCGCTTTCTCCCTCATGAAGGCAACACCTTCAACCTCAAACAAGTTGTCTACTCGGTAAAGAGGATCACCTCACGGAGTTGTTCGAAACGTTGATACGCCTAAATTATCTTCCCCACGGATCACACCTTGGATCAACTCTTCCTTTTCTTCGTCTCGTGTGGGTCCATATTTTCTGCATAGGTGGAAAAACGAATAAGTCAAAGCGGCTAAAGGAGAAAGTTAAGTACGGTATTGAGAGATATAAACCCTAATTCAGAGAAACCCTAATATATACATACACAATAATAAAAATGAAGAGAAAGGGAAACCGTGTAGTAGATAGGCACATCGTCGAACCCACATGCACCTAAGTTGCTTGACAATGTGAATAGGGTCTGGGGCTACCCACAGTGACTGACCAGTGGGGCCGAAGACCAATAATACCAAAGTAATTAATAAACCTAATAATACCTAACTAATAATAAACCTAATAATCAAAACACTGAAAAGAAAGGGAAATAATCAACACATGGCATGCAATGCTCAAGCAAGTATGATGATATGACAAGTTAATTTGCATTGAATGTAACCCTAAGACATGCTCGACGATTTCATCGGGGTTCCGAGGGGTGAAAATCCTAACTCGGGGAAACTCCGGAACATATGAGAGGGGTGCATTTGTTCTTCTAATTATACTTGTCATTTAAGTTGTTGAACAATGCATGATTATAGTTTAGATAGATAGGTTTCATTTTTCTGAACAATTTGATATATTATTTGTATTTTTTTGACTTATAAACAATAAGTTATTGATTTTACAATATTAAGTCATTTTCTGGAATTAAAAAAAAGGCAAATAGTTTTTACACCGGGGCGCCCCCTAGCCAGTGAGACTGACAGAAGGGCCCCAGTGCCAACTCAGCCTCCACGCGTACAGATAATTTTCCTACCACAGAGAAGCCTACCCACTGAAGCTGACTGATGGGCACTAGGCCACATCAGCTGCCACGCGAGCACGAGTGACGTCAGCACGACGTCACGGCGAGCTCGCAGGCGGCGTGGCGGCGATAGCGAGCTCGACGGGCCGGATGGGCGTGTTAGAGAGAGCACGATGCAGGGAGAAAGAGAGTGGCGGCGCCGCTCCTTGTTGGTCACCGGAGCGTCGCCTCCGCCGAGCTCGAGCGGCAGCGTCGTCGGGCACACGCGAGGAGAGTAGTACAGGAGGAGAGGGAGAGAAAGAAGAACACCGTGAGGATCAGCAACTCACTAGGAACACGACAGAGGTGGTGGCGAGGTCGGCGAGCTCGGGAGACCGGAATCGACGGAGGCGACGCGGACGAGCTTCCAATCCAGCGATTGAGGTCACGCGCGAGGCAAAGTAGCAGCGTGGGCGGAGGCGGCGGTGGCGGACCAACGCGGGTGGCGGCGAAGCTCGGCAGCCTGCCCGGCGTCAAGGCGCGTCGGTGAGAAGCAGTGAGATGGGGAAGAAGAAGAGGCGCGATTATAACGAAGGGCCTTTAGTCCGATTGGTGGCTCCAACTGGGACTAAAAGGATACGTCCCGGTTGGAGCCACCAACCGGGACCTATACTCCAATATTTTCAGCAGCCCAAGCGTTGGCGCGCAGGAGGTCTTTAGTCCCGGTTGGTGGCTCCAACCGAGACATATTCCCCTATTTTCAAAATTTTTCAGGTATTTTCTCTCTGTTCCCGCCTTATTTTTTATTTTGGGGTTTAAATTTGTATTGTTTTTTAAATGATAATTAATTTGGAATTTAGAAAAACTTTAAACATAAGAAGTGTTTGGATTTGAATAAATAATTCAAAACCATTTTCTGTTTTAAAAAATAATTAATGTAACCATTTAAAATATGAACCATTTACAATTAAAAATGAATTAACTTATATTTATTTAATATCAATTTGGAATTTAGAAAAACTTTAAACATAAGAAGTGTTTGGATTTGAATAAATAATTCAAAACCATTTTCTGTTTTAAAAAATAATTAATGTAACCATTTAAAATATGAACCATTTACAATTAAAAATGAATTAACTTATATTTTTTGAATATCAATTTGGAATTTAGAAAAACTTTAAACATAAGAAGTGTTTGGATTTGAATAAATAATTCAAAAACATATTCTATTTTAAAAATAATTAATGTCACCTTTTAAAATATGAACCATTTACAATTAAAAATGAATTAACTTATATTTTTTTAATATCAATTTGGAATTTAGAAAAACTTTAAACATAAGAAGTGTTTGGATTTGAATAAATAATTCAAAAACATATTCTATTTTTAAAAAATAATTAATGTCACCTTTTAAAATATGCCGTGATTCAGCACATAACATCGGTCATTTGGACCGAAAGCCATGAAACCTCGAACATGATAGGTCATTTTGTGAAGGTTTTTTCGAAACATGATCAATATACCAAGTCTGGTATTTTTCCTTTCAACTATGTAACATAATATGACACCACGCGAAGGATTTTCATTGTTCGGATTTTTTTTGAATTTATTATGCCCGTTTTGAATTATCTGAATTTCTAACTATGGTCGAACCGGTGTGCATGAAGATAGGGGACGGGCATTGTTAGAACTTGCATTGGATCTCTGAAGAAACCACATATTGCGAGTCTAAAAATGATTTTTTTCAAAAAATCACGGGCGATAGATCATGTACCTGTAGTACAAACCGGACCCACTTCCGATTCACAGCGAACATTTGTCCTTTTTACCCGGGATGGACGAAAAGGTTTGAGATGTACCGATTGGGAGATAGTCCATGTAAGGTGTTCTAGTATTTTAGGAAAATGGGACGGTAGCATTGTGAAACGGCATTTTGGTGGTTATTACTTCACAAAACGACCCGTTTTTTGCGCTCGGAAAATAGAAAAGGGCTTTTCCGTGCGACAAAAAGGAAAACTTCCTCCTGCAACATTGTTCTCCATACCAATGTCCACACACATGCATAATATGGGCACAAAATCACAAACTATGCCGTGATTCAGCACATAACATCGGTCATTTGGACCGAAAGCCATGAAACCTCGAACATGATAGGTCATTTTGTGAAGGTTTTTTCGAAACATGATCAATATACCAAGTCTGGTATTTTTCCTTTCAACTATGTAACATAATATGACACCACGCGAAGGATTTTCATTGTTCGGATTTTTTTTTAATTTATTATGCCCGTTTTGAATTATCTGAATTTCTAACTATGGTCGAACCGGTGTGCATGAAGATAGGGGACGGGCATCGTTAGAACTTGCATTGGATCTCTGAAGAAACCACATATTGCGAGTCTAAAAATGATTTTTCAAAAAATCACGGGCGGTAGATCATGTACCTGTAGTACAAACCGGACCCACTTCCCCGATTCTACAGACATTTGTCCTTTTACCCGGATGGACGAAAAGGTTTGAGATGTACCGTTGGGAGATAGTCCATGTAAGGTGGTCTAGTATTTTAGGAAAATGGTACGGTAGCATTGTGAAACGGCATTTTGGTGGTTACTTCACAAAGCGACCCGTTTTTTTGCTCGGAAAATAGAAAAGGGCTTTTCCGTATGCGACAAAAGGAAAACTTCCTCTGCAACATTGTTCTCCATACCAATGTCCACACACATGCATAATATGGGCACAACATCACAAACTAAGCCGTGATTCAGCACATAACATCGGTCATTTGGACGAAAGCCATGAAACCTCGAACATGATAGGTCATTTTGTGAAGGTTTTTGAAACATGATCAATATACCAAGTCCGGTATTTTTCCTTTCAACTATGTAACATAATATGACACCACGTGACGGATTTTCATTGTTCGGATTTTTTTGAATTTGTCCCGGTTTGTTAGCTAGTCCCGATTTGTCCGGTTTTAATATTAATAAATGTCTTAAGTGTTACCTAATAAATAGAGGAAATGCCTATATAAAGAGAGGGTTCATATTTAGTCTCGGTTGGAGAAACCAACCGCGATGAAGGATTGCGGCAGTGGGCGAGACAACACTAATAATAGGTGAGTGTCGACATTATGTCGATGCGGCTTGTACCTTGTCCCGGATGGTGTCACCAACGGGACTAAAGATGAACCTTTAGTCCCGGTTGGAGACACCAACCGGACTAAAGATGAGTCACTAATAATAGGGTGAGTGTCGACATTATGTCGTGAGTGTCGACATTATGCCGTTGCTTGTACTATAAATATGCATCCTTGTGAGTCAGTCCTCCGGCCAGTTTGAGGCATCTCCAAGATGGTTTTAGAGAGCAGGACACCACTACGCCGATTCGGGGAGATCTTGACGGAGCCCAGTCCTCCCAAGCATCTCCAGAAACTGGTCATAGAGGCACTCCTAATATGTGAAATTAGTTAGCTCGAGGCGTATTGATCTAGTTAGTGAAGTTACAAGCTGCAAGATGGTTTTCGAGAGCGAGGACACCACTGCGGCGTTTCGAGGAGATGCCGACGAGCCTGGTCCTCCGGCATCTCCAGAAACTGGTCATAGAGGCACTCTAATATGTGAAATTAGTTAGCTCTGAGGCGATATTGATCTAGTTAGTGAAGTTACAAGCTGCAAGATGGTTTTCGAGAGCAGGGACACCTGCGGCCAGTTCGAGGAGATGCCGCGGAGCTCGTCCTCCGCATCTCCGAGAAACTGGTCATAGAGGCACTTCCTAATATGTGAAATTAGTTATCTCCGAGGCGATTGATCTAGTTAGTGAAGTTACAAGCTGCAAGATGGTTTTCGAGCAGGGACACCACTGCTGCGGCAGTGAGATGCCGACGGAGCCCAGTCCTCCCAAGATCTCCGAGAAACTGGTCATAGAGGCACTCGGTCCAGCCACAAAATGGGACTAACACTCAAGACATTTATTAATATTAAAAACTAAGACTACAAAACCGGGACTAAAGGCCACAAATCGAAAAGATATCCTTCGTCAAGCCACAAACCGCGAAAGACATGAACTAGAGTTACATAATATGAGCATGAACTTCTTGGCATATGTCATTCCTTATGACCGCTTGACGTAACCATGGAGCATCTTCTTTACTTAACGGAATGCTTGGGTCGGTTTTCCTTTGTGAAGGGCGGAATTTCATCAAACTTATTATAATCTTCGACATGTCCATCTTGTCCTCGATTCCCACGATGTTTCTTTTCCTGAAAGAACTATGTGACGCTTTGGCTCATCATATGATGTATTCGTTTGCATATTTTTCTTTTTTTGGTCCGGAGGACATGTCCTTCACATAGAAAACGAGACACATCATTGGCTAGGACGAATGGTTCATCTCTATAACCAAGATTGTTGAGATCCACTATTGTCATTCCGACAACCGGTCTATCTTTACCCTTCCCCATTCAAAGTTGACCCATTTGTGAAAAAAGAGACTCCATAGTCTAGTTCCCATATCTCCTCTATGTAACCATAATATGTGTCCTTTTGTCCATTCTCGTCTATTGCATCAAAGCGGACACCACTATTTTGGTTGGTGCTCTTTATCTTGGGCGATCGTGTAGAATGTATTCCCATTTATTTCGCACCCTTGGAAATTCAATACAAGAGAAGATGGTGACGCGCCAACAAGTATAGCTGATCTCCAACAGTGGTGTCATTCAAGAGATGTGTCGCATCCAACCACCGACAGACTTCATGTGTTCATCTGTAATCCATGATTCGAGCTTCCCGGGTTTTGAGCGCATAATATTCTTGTGTTCCTCCATATACGGAGCTGCCAAGGTGGAATTATGTAGAACTGTAGTGTGCTTTAGTGAAAGAATCCCGTCCCTACATATCGTTGCTTTCTTTCCTAGCGTTTTTCCACTTAGTCTTCCCTCATGCCGCGAGTCGAAACACCAATCGGCTTAAGGTCAGGAATAAAGTCAACACAAAACTCAATGACCTCCTCTATTCCATATCCCTTGAGATGCTTCCTTCGGGTCTAGCACGGTTATGAACATATTTCTTTAAGACTCCCATGAACCTCTCAAAGGGGAACATATTGTGCAGAAATACCGGACCGAGAATGGCAATCTCTTCCACTAGATGAACCAGAGATGCGTCATAATATTGAAGAAGGATGGTGGGAACACCAATTCAAAACTAACAAGACATTGTACCACATCCTTCAGAACCTTGGCGTAATATCCGGATTGATTACCTTCCGAGATATTGCATTGAGGAATGCACAGCTTCACAATGGGTACTCGAACATTTTCGTAGAAGCCTCAATGCAATCGAAGCAATGCGTCATAATCACGTGATGTCATGAGACTTCGTGTTTTGGAACTTTTTCTCGCCATATTTATTATCCCTTTATATTAGATGAGAAGCCTGACGCACCTTGATACCGTAAAGGACTTCAAAAGATTTCCTTCTCGCTTTGGTAAGAGCATAGCACGACTTAAGTGACGCCTTTATCCTTCTTGTTATCTCAGATGCATGTTCTTTGGGTCTTTCATAATTTGTTGGTCCTCCCGTGCTTCGTGTGTATCTTTTGTCTTCCCATACACGCCTAGGAATCCTAGCAGGTTCACGCAGAGATTCTTCGTCACGCATCACGCCGATTGAAGAGCGGACACGCAGGACTTTCCAATATGGCAGCTCCCAAAATATAGATTTCTTCTTCCACATGGGTGCGTGTCTGTAGCGACGCCGTTCGAATCGATTGACCACGGGACCCTTTCCAAAGATTACTTCTATGTCCTTGACCATACCAAATACATCATCACCACCGGGAGTTCAGCTTCTTCCGTGATCGCCTCACCATTGAAATGCTTGCCTTTCTTTCTTACGGATGATTGGTCGGAAGAAATCGTCGATTCGCTAGGTACACAACCTTCTTGCATTTATGCAAATATGTACCTTCGGTCTTATCTAAATAGTGGGTGCATGCCTTATATCCTTTGTTTGTCCGTCTGAAGGTTACTAAGAGCAGCCAATCATTGATGGTTATGAATAACAACCCTCGAGATTAAATGGCTCCTGCTTGTTCTCATCCCACGCACGCATACACCTGGTTTGCCCCACAACCGTAAGAGTTCTTCAACTAATGGCCTAAGGTACACATCAATGTCGCGTTCGGTTGCTTGGGCCTTGATGAGCACCGCATCATAATGAACTTACGCTTCATGCACAACCAAGGAGGCAGGTTGTAGATACATAGAGTCACGGGCCAGGTGTGGATGCAGCTCGCTCCCAAAAGGATTCATGCCATCCGTATTAGACCAAACCATAAGTTCCTTGCGCCACCCGCAAAGTCCGGGAAGTCTCTCGATTTTTCTCCATCGTGACCCATCGCCAGGGTGTCTCAACTCCCGCCTTTCTTACGGTCTTCTTTGTGCCATCGCAACAACCCGGCATGCTCTTTGTTTCGAACATGCTTTCAACCTTGGTATTATAGGAGCATACCATAACCTTAGCAGAACCCTCTTCCGAGGGGCTCTCCTCAACATCACCGTGGTCATCTCGTTCGATCTTATACCGAACGCTGCTGCATACCGGCATTTATCTAAATTCTCATACTCCTCATGGTAGAGGATGCGATCATTAATGCATGCATGTATCTTTTGCACATCTAATCCGAGGATGAGAGTCTTCTTTGCTTCAGAGGTACTCTCGGAAGTTCGTTATGTTTTGGAAACTTCGCTTCATTATTTTCAAGATCTTTTCAAATGAGGAGTCGGTTAGACCACACTCGCCTTCCATCGCAACAATTCCAAAGGTCGCATCGAGCTTTGTGCCGCCATCTTCACAATTTGGGTACAACAATTTCTTGTGATCTTCTAACATGCCCTCTAACTTCAACTTCTCATTTTCTGCTTTCACGGTCTCGCTTTGCATCGAAATGACCCTACCAAGTTCATCACCGGCTCATCCGATGCCCGCTTCACCTTTTTCCTCTCCATTGTCTTCCATTGCAAGATCATCAGATTCAGAAACATATGATGATAGTTGTTATCATCATCTTCTTCTTCACCATCTTCCATCATAACCCCTCTTTCCCCGTGCTTGGTCCAAAGAATTATAGTTGGGCATGAAACCTTTCATAATCAGTGGCGAATGATTTTCGAGGAAGAGTACTCCTTTTGTTCCGACATTGAACACATGGACAACGATAAATCCATTCTCTTTGTTTGCCGTAGCCACATCGATAAATTTATCCACGCCTTTGATATACCCGGCTACCCGGTCACCGTACATCCATTCCCGACCGCTCATCTGCATCATATAAGTAAGTTTATCAAAAACAGGACATCATAAATAGTGAAATAACCAATTCACACCGACACATGAATTGTATCAATGACCTAGAAAAGATAAAATTGCTAACCTCGATCGAGGGAAATAAAGAGGAGAAAGCTCAAGTGCGCCTCGAACACCTTCTATATTTTTGTTCTATGAGAAATTCAACGGATTTTTCACTCAAACATTTCAACAAACACCTTCAATGCATGCATGAAAAAACTAGCACACACCTCACACCTTACACCATTCAAAAAAGCAGAGGCGCAGAGGGCAAGGCGTGATTTATAGAGGCAGGGCCTTTAGTCCGGTTAAAGCCAAGAACCGGGACTAAAGGCGTGCCAGCCACGTGGTGGTAAATCTTTAGTGGCTCCAACCGACGACGCCTTACCAACCGGGACTCATGCCTCGCCCCGCGTTCGCCCAACCGACAGCGTTAAGATAGTTCTGCCGCTTGAATCCCACTAATGCCCGGGTCGCGAATCTGACGACCCTTTTTCCTCTAGTGTACGTAGCCATGCACATGCAAAACTGCAGGGTGGACACGCGTAGAGCTAGCTAGCAAACGGTGTCTGTCAAGAGAGAGTTAAGTGCACGCACATGCTGAGGAAACCTTTTGGAGGGTCATGACCCATGCTACTTAGCAAAATCATTAGGATCTAAATAAATGACCCATACATAATTTTGTGTATGACGGAGAAATTTCTTCAACATATATATAGATTCTAATTGGCCCGTTGTCTTAATTGTCTGTCAGTGGCATACTGTCACGCTCCGGTACGCCACTATCACTATGCATGAGGAAATTAAGGGACACGCGTAAGATTGTTGTCAAACGACGACTAGTTAAGCTAGCACGCGTATACGTATGTACGTACGTATAGTACAAAAGAGAGCCATCACAGATGGCTTTCAATCGTACGTAGCACTATACAATCTGCTGTTCGGCACTGTCGAGGTCGGTTGGCGGCACGTACACGTACGGATGCGCACGTGCGAACACGTACGGAACCCCGGCCGCGTCCGTTGCGTGCGTGCGGCGCGCTTCGCTAAACCACGATGTATACGTTTGGCACGTGTTCGTACCGTACGTGTCCGAGCTGGCAGGGCCAGCCAATCTTTTGGATAGATAGCAGCAACCGGCGGTGCCCTAGCTTGCAGGTCGTGCTATTGTACCTGTACGTAACGTACATGCATGCAGCAAGCAAACTGAGCAGGATTGTCTGAGTTTCTCGATCTCATCTGCAGCGTCCTTTTTTTTCCACATAAAGTCTATTGCAACGTTGGAAAACAGCCGCGACGATGTGTGCATGCATGTTTTAGCCTTGATCTGCACTAATTTCTTCCAATGAGAGAGATTAGAGAGTTTACATCCACAAGCCATATATCCACTGGACACTAGAGCCAATAATCCAGCAAGTGGATCGATGTCATCCCTATGTTTATTTGACCTTGCAAAGTTGCAATGCCAGTTCATAGAAAAATATGAGACCAGCCAGAGCTAGCTCTTGGTGGTGTATTGTTACACGAAAACAACACGCACGCGATTCCACAACTCAAAGCATGCATGCACGGTGCATGTGAGACGGAAACCGCACGGGAGTACTATAAAATATAAATAATAGACACAAAAACAAGGAACAAAGGATATTATAGACACATCAAAGAAATAAAAATATAAAACGAAAATAAAAATAACATTCATAATATGATTTGGCTGGCAAAAACAACGAGAAACAAAGCAAAAACTAGGGGAAAAGGAAGACAAAAAAAACATCACAGAACTTCTATAGCCCTTATTGGGCCAGCCCAATATAATATGTTGTGATTGGTGAAAAATTAGGGGCACCCCTATTTGACGCTCTAAGTGCGAGGGATTCCCTCAGCTCCGTTGGCTACGGCCCAACAGGTAACCTTTTACTTTCTCAAAACAAAAAACATGTAACCTTTTGCTGTTTTTTCTGATTTTACTTTTATTTTATGTTGTGGTTTAAAAATATTTCAGAAAAGTTTAGATTTTTAAAAAAATTATACTCCCTCCGTCCCAAAATACATGTCTTAGGTTTTTTAAAATTTGGATGAATCTATATACTAAATAGTGTCTAGATTTATCTAAATTTTTACAAACTTGAGACATCTATTTGGAAACCGAGGGAGTATTTCATTTTTTCTGATTCAATTTTTTTATAAAGGTTTAAATTTATTCAAATTTGAAAAATGTTTAAATTTGAAAATTACTCATTTACAAAAAATATTTTTTTGAAATGTTAGAGTCAAAATTATTCAGACTTGAAAACTATTCAAATTTTGAATGTTTGAGTTTAAAAATAGAAAAGAAAAATTAGGAAAACTATATTTTTAAAGGAAAACTGGTTAAAAAAAACCCGTCCTAGAAAAGTCGATGCCACTTTAATGGGCCGACCAATGTGGCCTTCTCCCGGGAGATGCAATGTGTCACACAGTATGTGGACAATAGGGGTACGGCTAGAAAAAGACCAACCTTTATGGATGTCCGGCTGGAAAGAAAATCGTGGGCGCGTGGCGCTCCTGCTGACGCGTTGTAGATCTGGGATACGGAATAATTATACATACATCAGTCTAGTTTTTTTCTTTTTTACCTTTTTTCTATGTATTGGCTTTCTGCTCGAATCAAAACGTCTATGGCGCATCAAATTTTCATAAATATCGTGAAGGGGGTGCATTGGTCGTGGTGCCCGTTTATCGTCTCACAATTTATCGCGGTACGGCTCGACTTTACCTCGAATCAAGACGCCTACGGCACATAAAAATATAGAAGTACAAGTGTGCTAAGAGGCAAAATATACTAAAGTACAAGTATATGCAGATTTGAAGCACCTGAAGGTATACTTATGCTCACATACAAAATACAATGGATATACAACTGTACTCAGACCCGAAGCACGTGAAATTATAGATGTACTAAAAGTTGAAGTACGAAAGTACAACTGTAGTTAGAGCCCGAAGTACACGTAAAGTACAAATGTACTAAAATTCAAAGTACGTGAAAGTACAACTCTACTCGAAATACAGATGTACTAAAAGTCGAAGTATGCGAAACATATAACTGTACTAAGAGTCAAAGTACACATAAGTACAAGTATACTCACAGTCAAAGTACACGGAAGTACAGACATATTATAGCCAAGTACATGAAACTACTACTGTATTAGGAGTCGAAGTACAGAAAATACAAGTGTACTCATAGACAAAGTACAAAAATACAAGTATGTAGTAACCCGAATATAAAGTATACTAAAAACCCAAAGTACAAAAGTACATAACTGAAGTAACCTAAAGTACGAACACGACGTTTTTGAAAGTACGAACAGTTGTTCGAAACCTATCAACATAGTATCTAGTTTTAAAAATCTCGGCACCAAAAGCTCAAAAATGAAAACTATTCGTAATTTGGACAAATGGTTTTATAGATATTTCATTTTAAATCATCAAATTTAAAAATTAAAATAAAAAACCTGTACTTTTATCCTCACGTGCCTTCCCTCCTCTCTCTCATTCTAATCTCATATTGCTTCTTGTTGTGACACTTGTCAAACATACAGAGACCTATTAAAAGGACCGTGCGTAGGAGAAGACACCACTTGGCACGACGACGATGTGCATGACAGACCTTTGAGAACGGAGTTTAGTATTTTTTTAAGATTTCCGAGAGAATAGAGTTTTCTGAATATTACCGACCTCCTATTTACTACTCCAGCCTTGTGAAAAAATCGTAAATGGGCCACATCTAAAAAATTCGTAGTACTTCACATGGCGCTACCGCTCCAGACTTGTGAAAAAAATCGTAAATGGGCCACGTCTGATGCAGCTCATTGATAATTAGTATTTTCTTTTTATTTACGTTGAAAGAATGTATTTATGTCTTTATAAATTAAGGAAATATTTTACTTGTAAAAATTAAGTATGTATGAATTGTAGGGTGCATTGCAAAGAAAACAAAAAATTCTATCGCAAGAACACATAAAACCAAGATCCAATCTATGACAAAGCCAAGATTTAATCCACGAGATCGGTGCAACGAGATTAAAGAGAACTAAACCTCGTAGATCCAAAGCGTTTAAACAAGATCAGATTCTCGTGGTTGATGTAATCCATCACTTGCCGATCTCAAGATCGCGTAGACGATCCTTCCGGCACCGCGTTCCGACAGCGCTTCCGCACTCAGTCACACGTACGGAGTCGATGAAGACCTTCCTCTCCCTGTTTCAGCGGGCAGCGGAGGTAGTAAATCCCCTCGGAATCCCAGCAGCACGACGGCATGGTGATGGTGGTGGAGGAGAAATCCCTACAGGGCTTCGCCTAAGCCGCAGCAGGAAGATGGAGGTGGCGGCTAGGGTTGGTGGCGCCTGGGAAAAGGGACAAGGGACAAGGAGGGGTGCGCCCCCACCCCTCATTATATAGTGGGGGGTAGCGTCCAAGGGGGTTCCTAGCCCTAGTCGAGTTCTCCCCCCCAACTCGGCCATAAGGGGAAGAGTTGGGGACTTGGCCCCAAAGTCTCCCCTCTTACAAAACTAGGGTTTGACACCATTTTTTGGTAGCTGGATTTTCCCCCTTGGGCTTTGGTGCGGCTGGACCTAGTGCTCCCCCGCAGCATACCTCAGCTCAAGTGGCCCCTCCCAGGGTCGTGGACCCACTGGTTGACGAGGTTTCGACTCGTCAATGCCCATTGTTATGGACTTGGGTTTTGGAGAAGATGGGGATACTGGAGATCGCGGAACGGTTAGCAAACAAGCAACACGGGGACACGAGGTTTACCCAGGTTCAGGCCCCTGGAGGGAAAACCCTACTCATGCTTGTCTGCTCTTGATTACGGCGGAACCGGTGATTACAGGGGTGCGCAGATGCAATCTAGCGTGGGGGTGTGTATGCGGGAGTATGAGAGAGAGAGAGATCTAGATCTGTAGATATATTGTGGTCTAGTCTATCGGGGGTGCCCTCCTCGTTGGCCCCTCCTAGCCTTTATATATGGGGAGGCTAAGTCTCAGGTACCGATACGAGTAGGTTACAAGTTGTATTCAAACTCTAGTCTTGAGCTTTCCTTGTCTTGTGCGCTTGGGAGTTCGTGTCCATATGGGCTTCATAGCAGCCGAACCGTCATAGGCGTCATGGACCCTGGTAGGTCGTCGAGTGGGCCTTCCGTCGGGCCGGACCAGGTATGCTAACATCGGGTACCCGTAGGTTATAACCATGTCAGTAGCCCCCGAGTGTTCAGTCGAATCGTAGATTCGGCTGAGGACTCTTCAATCTTTCGGGTGCATTTGTTTTTGTTCATCAAAGAATAATTTGAGTGTGCAGGGATTGTTGATGCGTGTGCCTGACTCTCCCGACGGATCGGGGCCAGTTAACTGTCTTAGGACAAAACAACACGATCTTCTTCAGATTCGAGTCCCTCGACTCGAACCCGGAAAAAATGCTGGCGTAATTCAACTCAGGTCGTTGAGGACTTACAGGAGTAGAATTCCAGTAATTTTCAAATGATGTACCCAACACGTCTGTCAGGATTTTTATCGCGCATGCTGGCACAGATTCTTACTAGCAGAGCACAGTCGTGTGCGTTTCCAGGCCATCAGATGGTATCTGTAGGTCTTATCTTTGCATCGCAGACAAAGCATCCGAACGTTTATCACCGTAGAGGTGTTTCGGGTGGCCAAGGAGAACTTTACTCACTTAGCATTAATTAGGGAAGAGTTGCCGAAAAGTTTTGCATGCTAATCCGAAGGATCGCACTCGAAGAATTCATAGGGTGCGCGACAAGCGCTCCCTATGGGAGTAGCCCCCGAGTGTCTGTTCGAGTCGTAGACTCGAGCGGAGACTTTAATTCAGCCATTTATTCGACTTCCGGTCCGTAGGACACAATTTTTTTGGATGCTTGAATCCATCCTCCCTATGGGAGTAGCCCCCGAGTCCATAGTGGAGTCGCAGACTCGACGTAGGACTCGAAGAATAGATTGTTGGTGTAGTACCTTAATCGTGCGTCGGGTGCGCGACCAACGCTAAAGTTTGGAGTAGCCCTCGAGTGTCTGGCGGAGTCGTAGACTCGGACAGAGACTCGAGTCTTGAATCGTGTAGACGCAGTCGACAATCTCGCGGGCATACCGCTGACCCGGAAGTACATCGAGTGCGTGACCAGCGCTCCTGATAGGAGTAGCCCCCGAGTGTCTAGTCGAGTCGCCGACTCGAGTGGAGACTCATGCGAGGAGAAACCACCGACCCGGAAGTGCATCGAGTCAGCGTCTCACGCATAAGGAGCCAGGAGTCAACGCAGCGGAGTGATGCGGCATTTTAGCCGGAAAGACTCGACGTTGCGGGTGAAGTTGACACAGTTGCTTCTGTCGGGTGCGCGACCAGCGTCTCGTCTGTCTGATGCGCGACCAGCGTCTCGGCTGTAGGATGTGTGACCAGCGCCGCGTCTGTCGGGTGCATGGCCAGCGTCACATCTTCGTAGCATCAAGCAATGCAACCATCTGAGGAGGGAATCGACTCGGGTCTTCAGTTTATGGCGTTCTGCGGCGAGATCCAATCTGCCCATCAACGAGTCGGTCTCCACCGGCCGCATGATAGCGATCGGCGAGATGCTCCAGATCTTGCCGAGCAGCTACGTCCCGGCGGCGCGACCCGTCACGCACAGCATGATCTTGCCGGTTGGCACGATCAACCTCTTCGTCGTCCTCACCGACGTCATCGTCTCGGAGGACTCGGCTCGCATTCGCGAGTCGCCGCCACGCGACCGGCTCTCCGAGAGCCAGGTCCGCACGATCCATCGCCTCGCCTCTGAGTACAACTCGGCCCACAACAACGTTGACGAAAACTCCGCGGCCGCGGAAGACGCGGCCCTCAACGACGACGCCGACTCGGCGACCCCGGCGTCACTCGTCGGATCCATTACCGCGGCTTCGCCCGCGGGCTCCATCACCCAGGTCTCCAACGTGGGAGACTTCGAGGATCCCTCCATCCTTGGGATCTTCGACTTTGACTCCGGGTCAGAAAATTCCGCCGATCTCCGCGACGGGACCGGTCGCCACGCCGCGACCTACATGGCGACTGACACCGATCCGCCGGAGGATCCCTTCTCCACCCCGATCCCTCCTAACTCCACGTCAACGGAGGTCGAGCAACTCCGCCTGAAGCTAGCGGAGGCAGTCCGCAAGGAGCAAGCCGAGCGCGATTTTTTTTTGCCTCGAGCAGGTGACGGCGCAGGAGCTGTCGCGCTACCACCAGCAGCGAATCAGGTCGCGCTTGAACCCCACCGTCCAGGGGCGCGCCCTGAACTTCGACGACGAGAACGACCCGACCCGCGTGTCCGAGCGCGCGATCTGCGAGAACGCACCACCAGGAGGAAGCGCCGCCACTGTGGTCGACGGCGAACGGCCCACCTCCACCCAACCGCACACCCCTGTGGATCAGCCACGGATAGTGGTCTCTTCACGGAGCGAGACGAACGGCCTACCATCGCTTCTCCACCCCGATGGACAACCTGTGGCGGGCGAGCAGCGGCCGACAACATCACGCCACCGTGACGGCGCCTAGATCCAAGACATCAGGTCCCTCGCCGCAAAGGCGGTCGAAAGCAAAAGCAGCGCCGACGCAGGGTCGGGTGTACTGCGTTTAGGGCAGCAGAGAGGCCTCAGCGGCCGCCATTGGCGGCAAACACCTCAACCGCCCGCCACCAACCATCAGAGCTCCAACACCGACCCGCGAACGCGACACTCTCCACCAACGACCCCAGGCCAGCGACCAACTTCGTCGCCGCCAACGGTCAGCCCGTCGACGCCCGCACCCACATCATCAACAACCAAAGCTGGCGCAGACGCCAGCCCGACGACCTGCGACACACCCTAACCAATCGCCGTGACGGCGAGCCGATGGGATCGCTAAGCCGACTCGGGCCCAGGTGCTTCGGACCGATGATCCAAGGCGAAAAATAGCCGGCGAACTTCAAAGCGCTGAAGGAAATAGAGAAGTACGACCCTTCGTACGACCCCTCCGTGTGGCTGGACACATACCTCATGGCGATGGGGTCACTGGCCACACCGACCTGCTAGCCGCCCGCTACCTCCCCCTGATGATGGAGGGAACGTGCAGGCAGTGGATCAACACCCTTCCTCAGGATAGCATCGACTCCTGGGAAGAGACGCGAGATGCCTTCGTCAGGCACTTCGAGTGCTCCTACACCCGCGCCACCACCATCGAGGACACGAACGAGCGCCGCCAGGGACCCCGCGAGTCGACCCGCAACTGGGTCCAGCGGTGGCAAGAACTATGGTACAACGCGGTCGGCATCCACCCGGACACCGCGATCCACTCCTTCAAGACCTCGTGCCGCTACGAGCCCTTGGTCGCCAAGCTCAAGCGACATTCCCGCACACTCGACAACATACCAGACCTCCTCGAGATCGCCAAAATATACGCGGAGGAAGACCCAAACCAGGAAACCGACGCCGAGTCGGGAGGCCAACGCCGCACGAGCGGCAACGACAACGGACGACGGTCCGACCTACGCTACAGCAACACTCGCCTCACCGGCAAGTGCCGCAGTGACGGGCGAGTCGACTTCGTCACCAACGCTGGGCACGTGCAGCGCGAGCCCAAGAGCTTCCGCCGCGACGGAGGGCAACGCCGCGACGGCGGCAATTACAAGACGAAACCAAGGTTCGACCCCGCGGCCCTCCTTAACCAACCCTGTGCGTTTCACAGCAGGGAAGGGAAGCCCGCCATGAACACGACCGCCAACTGCCACTCTCTCAAGGAGATTGAGAAGGCACGGCGAGTGCGGGAGGACCCCGACAACAACCCGCCAAACGGCGTAAAATTCGGCAGTGTGGCCGGCTCGCTCCACACCTTCACAGGCTTCAACACGAAGCACGAGAATAAGGTCATCGCCCGCGCCGTAGCTGTCAACGTGGTGGCCCAGGTGGATGTTCCTCAACTGGTCGGAGCAGCCCATCACCTGGAGCCGCCAGGACCACTCGCCACGCATCGAGTACCTAGGACGAGTCTCACTGGTGGTCAAGCCCTAGGTGGGAGACTACTGGCTCCCCAAGACATTGATGGACGGCGGCAGCTCCATCAACATCCTGTACCTGGACACCTTCAGGCGACCGCGGCTCCCACAGTCGATGGTCGAAACGACCTACACCACGTTCCACGGCATCGTCCCCGGTCGGAAGGCGTACCCGATCTGCAAGGTCACGCTACCAGTCACCTTCGGCACACCAGCAAACTTCCGCACCGAGCGAATCGTCTTCGAGCTGGTACCCTTCGACAGCCCCTTCCACTGCGTCCTGGGGCGCCAGGCGTTCGCCAAGTTTATGGCAGCACCCCACTACGCGTACAACGCGATGAAGCTCCCCAGGCCGCGCGGCGTCATCACCGTCAACGGCGACCCCGACATGGCCGCCGAGTGCAAGGCCAAAGGAGCCGAACTCGCCGACGCCGTCATCGCGGCAGAGACCAACCACGCCGACGAGCTCGCCAAATACGCGAGCGGGGTCAACAACGACGACCCCACCATACTCAAGAAGCCCAATTCAGAGGGCGCCAACACCTTCGCCTTCGAGGCAACGACGCACACCCGCACCGTCGAGCTGGTCCCAGGCGACTCCAGCTAGACGGTGACGATCGGGACGGGCATGAGCCCAGCCTAGGAAGGCGTGCTCATCGAGTTCCTCCGTGAGAACAGGGACATCTTCGCATGGAAGCCCACTGACATGCCTGGTGTCCCTAGGGAACTCGCTGAGCACAAACTAAACGCCGACCCCAAGGTGCGACCCGTCAAGCATTCGCTGCGGCCCTTCAATGAAGAGCGCCGCCGAGCCATCGCCGAGGAGGTGCAGTGTCTACTCACTGCAGGCTTCATCCGGCCAATCAAATACTCCAAGTGGCTGGCAAACCCAGTCCTGGTCGAGAAGAAAAATGGGACCTGGAGGATGTGTATCGACTACACAAACTTAAACAGCGCCTGCCTGAAGGAGCAATTCGTCCTCCCGCGGATCGACCAAATAATCGATTCCACTGCGGACTCGGAGTCGTTGTGTTTCCTCGACGCCTACTCTGGGTACAACCATATCAAAATAGTTGTTGAGGACAGGGAAAAGACGGCGTTCATCACGCCATTCGGAGCCTTCTGCTACACTGCCATGACCTTCGGCCTCAAGAACGTCGGGGCGACCTACCATCGGTGCATGTAGGAATGCCTTGCGAGCCAAATTGGCCGCAATAATCATGTCTACATCGACGACGTGGTAGTGAAGTCCGCTCGCCAGGGCGATCTACTCGCCGACCTGGCGGAAACATTCGCCAACCTGCGGAAATACAAGATAAAGCTAAACCCAGGCAAATGCACCTTCGGTGTACCAGCAGGGCAACTACTGGGGTACGTCGTCTCCAAGCGTGGGATCGAGGCGAACCCCACCAAGATCGACACAATCGCTCAAATCGGAAAACCCGAGTGCCTGCGCGACGTCCAGAAGCTTGCCGGGCGAGTCGCGGCTCTCAGCCGCTTCATCCACCGATTGGTCCAAAAGGCGATGCCCCTATACCGCCTGATGCGGAAGAACCCCACCTTCCAGTGGGACAAGGAGGCGGACGACGCACTCCGCGACCTCAAGAAGGTGCTACCACAACCGCCATCGACCGCCCGTCGACAAAGAACCCATGCTGGTTCACGCCGCTTCCGAGCGTCGTCTGCCGGCCATGGTCGTCGAGCGGCCAGAGGAAGGAAAGGAGCGCCTGGTACAACGACTGGTGTACTATATCAGCGAGGTCCTCACCGAGTCACGCCAGCGGTACCCGCAATACCAGAAACTGGTGTATGCAGTCTTCAGAGCACAACGGCGACTGCCGCACTACTTCCAGGAGCACCCGATCACGGTCGTCTCCTCAGCACCGTTGTAGGACAACATCCGCGAATCGCGGTTTACTCGAAAGTCGCCAAGGGGTCCGAAATTGGCGTCCACAACATCAAGTACGAGCCACGGAAAGCGATCAAGTCGCGGGCTCTCGCGGACTTCATCGCCGACTGGGAAGAAGCCCAGCAGCCGGAAAAACTGCCATACCTCCACCACTAGAGCCTGCACTTCGACGGCTCCAAGAACGCGGACGTCGCAGAGCGGGGATCGTGCTGACTTCCCCGAAGGGCGACAAGCTCCGCTACGTCCTCTGCCTCGACTTCACCCCCTGCACCAACAACATGGCCGAGTACGAGGCACTACTCCATGGCATGCGAGCTGCCAGGGAGATGAATGTCAACCGCCTACGTTGCTACGGCGACTCCGACCTCGTCACTGGGCAAGTCGCTGGTACTTGTGACGCCGTCTCTCCCACCATGGCGGCATACCTCCAGGAAGTAGACAAACTGGGTTGACACTTCGCAGGCTACTCCGTCGAGTGGATCGACAGGAGGAAGAACGAGGAGGCCGACGCACTCTCTCGCATCGGGTCGGCTCGACTCGCACCACCCACCGACGTCTTCCTCGACACGATCACCAAGCCGTCCGTCTCTCCCCCGAGGGAGATCGACATCAGAGTCCCGCTGCAACCAGAGGCAGCCCTAGTCGCACTCATCGCCGAGCCAGACGACTGGACCAAGCCGTACATCGCCTACCTGGAGGCTGGCACCTTGCCGGCAGACGAGACAGACGCCCGGATGGTTGCACGCCGATGCAAATCCTTCACCATCATCGACAGCGAGCTCCACAAACGCAACGTGACCGGCGTGTTCCAACGCTGCGTCCAACCCGCTGAAGGACGCAAGATCCTCCACGACATCCACTCCGGCGACTGCGGCCACCACGCCGGAGCCCGCTCTCTGGTCACAAAGGCTATGCGGCACGACTTTTACTGGCCCACCGCACACGCCGATGCCGTCGACATTGTCCAGCGGTGCGCCGGGTGCCAGAAGTACGCCAACCAGACACACGTGCCGAGCTCAGCGCTCAAGACAATCCCCATCACCTGGCCATTTGCCGTATGGGGTATGGACATGGTAGGCCCTTTCAAAAAGGCCCCCTCTGGCTTCACCCACCTCCTGGTCGCGGTCGACAAATTCACAAAGTGGGTGGAGGCCAAGCCAGTCCGGAAATGCGACGGGAAGACCGCCACCAAATTCCTACGCGAGCTCATATATCGCTACGGGTTCCCAAACAACATCATCACGGACAACGGCACCAACTTCGCCAAAGGAGCCATGGCCGAGTTCTGCGAGGAACAACACATCCGGCTCGACCTCGCGTCAGTTGCCCACCCGGAGTCCAACGGCCAGGCGGAACGGGCCAACCAGAGCATCCTCCACGGCCTGAAGCCGCGGCTCCAAGTACCGCTCGAGCGCACCGCCGGCTGCTGGGTCGAGGAGCTACCCTCCGTCATCTAGGGTATCCACACCTCAGTTAATAGGTCAACAGGGTTCACCCCCTTCTTCATGGTGTACGGCGCCGAGGCAGTCATGCCCACCGACCTCGAGCATGACTCGCCAATGGTCGTCCACTACACGGAGGCTGCGAACGAACTCGCACGTCAGGACGGAGTCGATCAACTCGACGAGGCACACGACCTAGCTCGCTCTCGCACTGCCATCTACCATCAAGGACTCCGCTGCTACCATAGCCGGCGGGTGAAAACTCGCACCTTCCAGGAAGGCGACCTGGTGCTACGACTCATCCAGGACAAGAAGGGCATGCACAAGCTCTCCCCCATGGGAGGGACCATTCTCCATCGGGCGAGTACTCGGCAACGACGCGTCCTACCTCACCGACGTCGGCGGGGACGACAAACTCGACGTCAAGCGACCATGGAATGTAAACCTCCAACAGAAGTTCTACTCCTAGAACTCCACATATGTATCCTCCAGTCGCTATGAAATAAAAATATTGGTTACCGCAAATTGCGTCTACTCTCCGTGTCTTGTGCCACTCGCACTCATAGTAACAACACCAAGCTAACTGCAGGAGTCAACCTCTAGTATAGCGATCGACACGGCCAAGTAGTGCACTACAAGGGCACTGGGTTACCCCAGGTCTTGTAACGTCCACGAAAAACGCCTACCCGGAGCCCCATTGGAGTCGCCTAGCTCGACTGGCTTAACGATCCAAGACAACTGCCTTCGCTCCTCACAGCGACCATGATCCTCCGCATCCTCGACACAACGACTCGAACGGCCAAGTACCACGCTCGGGGACTGACGACTAGTTCAGCGCGAGCGGCTAGGGAAAACGCCAAGTATGAGAGCATGCCCAGAACTGGCCACGCGACTGACCCGACGGGCCAGGCAGGAGTGATGCGCTTACCCTAACGCGATCAGTCCTCACCCACCCTAGAGTTGCGCCTAGAACAACCAAGTACCACGCTCGGGGACTCGGCTACCCGGCCTCGTTAGCGCAAGGGAAAACGGTGAAGTACAGAGCACTCATGGGAGTCACCTTGCGACTGGCTTTCCAAGCTCGGGTGAGTCGATCTCAATAACAAAACGTTCAAAACCACAAACACATAAACAAACGAGGTGAACCCCATAAAAGGGCGGACGCGCTCGGGGACTCGTTCAACCCTCCATCACAAACACACGACAATTCACAAAATAACGTGATATTCCATTATATCAGATCATAGTTGTTACACAGTACAATGTGCGCCCAATGGCGAAACCGCTACTAACGCCCCAGGGCCCAATGTCTTATTCCGCAGGCTTCGGTGACGACTCGCCGCCACCCTTGCGGTTGCGAATGAAGGGAGTGTACGGGTTCGATGGGTACGTTGTCAACTCACCCGCCATCACCGCACGGAAGGGCTGCTCGATCTTGAAGTCCCGGTGCTGCGGCTTAGGGTCGTTGGGTGCGACGATCATCTCCTGATAAGGAAGGAGGTCGCCCATCGCCCAGACGCGCTCGGAGTATACCGCGGCGCGGTCCGTCAGCTTCAGCACCTCGGCGATCTCCACCGAGCCAGTCGACGATGGGTAGCCACTCGTCATGTCATCAAGATCAAAATCTTCCGAGAAGTGGGCGAGCCCAAGGCTAAGCGCCGTAGCCGCCACGCGCCGGAAGGCCGGCCGTGTCATAAACTCGACGACTGACGGCGCCTTCTCCAAGTACCGCCACACTTCGACGAGGTCGCTGGGAATCACTTCCGTGGGCGACATCTCCTGAATATACGCCCGAATACAAGTCGCGGACAGCGTGGCCGAGTCGACCAGAGTGGCCACACGCTGCCGCGCGTCGAACGACCGTGCCTCCTCCGCGCTATCAATAATCCGACCTGTGGATAGGAGGGGTAGTGAGAACATCAAAGATTACACAATGGAAATATTATAGGCAGAGGCGGCACACATACCAATCAAAGGACGGGAGAGCTCAGTGATGAAGTTTTGAAGAGAAGAGTAGTCATCTTGAAGCCTAGTAACAAGGGCGTCGGAGACCTTACGCTCCTCAGCGGCGGCCGTAACAGCAGCCTTGGCTCGCCCATCCGCCGAGCTCGCCTCCTCCTTCGCGCCCGCAAGTTCGCGCTCAAGGTCGGCGATCCGCTTCTCCGCCAAATTCAACGCCGATTGCGCCGCCGTCAGTTCACTCGCCGGGACAAGGCCCTGGCGAACCTCTTCTGCCTTCGCAGCAATCGCCTGGAGTCCCTTGTTCGCCTCTTGAGCGGCAACAAGTTCCTTCTCCACGCGACATTTCGCAGCAAGCCGGCCGGCTGATTCACGCTGCAAACCCTGTGCAAAAGTCAAACAATTAGCAAAATGGAATCCTAAGTGCCCACCCACTGAAATTCAGCGAATGCGCACTCGGGGACTGGAGATCAAAAAATCCTAAGTGCCCACCCGCTGAAATTCAACGAATGCGCACTCGGGGACTGGAGATCAAAAAACCCTAAGCGCCCACCCGCTGAAATTCAACGAATGCGCACTCGGGGACTGGAGATCAAAAAACCCTAAGCGCCCACCCGCTGAAATTCAGTGAATGCGCACTCGGGACCGCGCGAAATAAAACAAAACACCAAAGAATCACCATCGCACTTCAAGGGCCCGATCCTCGTGGATCGACATACGGATGGCTGCGCCAAGCATGCCATGAAGCTGTAGCGCGTCCACGGAAGCGAGAAGAGCCGGAGTGTGCCCGCGACGTTTTTCGACCTCCGTCTCGGCGACCCCAGGCACGCGGCTCGATGGCGTGGTACCACTCGCCGTGGCTGCTCTGGCCATGAAGCTGGGGAAGTCGCGATGGATGCGCCAACACCAAAAGAGGCCGGCTCGGCCATCCCAGGCGAGGAAGCACCCTCCTTGATCGCCGAGGCCGCCCCCGCCGCAGGATCACTCAGAGCCATCGTCGTGTCGTCGGACACCATGACGACTTCGTCGTTCTTGGCCTTCTTGGCTCTGTCTGTGGGGGCAGCGGCTTCATCAGCCTTCCTCTTCCGAGAATGGTCCTCCTCGGCAACGACTGGCGGCACCTTGGCCACGGACGGGTGGCCTATCTTTTTAACCCTAGTCCTGCAAATTGATTACATGAGCAAAGTGGTTCGAGTACAACAAAAAATAAAGCAGGTGAATAAAACTCACTTGGCGACTGGTATGAACCGGAGCCCTGTGCAGATGCTAGCCGGCTTCTCTAGTTAGGGGCCCAGTTGCCGATTGAGGCCCATCTCCAGGATATCATGCGTCCAAGACACAGACGGCCTCTTTGTTGATGAGGCCGCGACAGGAGCCTCCGCAACATTTTCGGCAGGAGCTTTCCTGGGAGGCGAAGCTGCCGCGGCTGGAGCGACCCCCGACCCAGAGACCGGGGCGAATGGGGGAGGCATCGAGGCTAGAGGCACCTCACTCAGGACGGCGGTGAAATCCGGCGCTGCCGTCGTCTGTGGCGCTTCATCCCTAGCCAGGCTAGTGGCGTCGGAGCTGCTCGCCGAATGAGGCGGAGATGCCTGCCTCGCTGGCTTCGTCTTCCTCTTTGGAGGGGCCTTTACCTCCTTATTCTTATTCTTCTTCGACGGAGTGGCCTCGCGACGCGAGGTGAGCTCGGGAAGTTCATCGTCGTCATTGTCGTGACGTTCGAGGCTTCTACTCGCCTCGAGTTCGCGCTGACGCTGCCCGTGAGTTTTGCGAACCAGCGGGGCGACCTCTTCCTCGGACTCGTCGTCGTCGTCGCTCCTGTCACTCTCGACGCCTCCTTTGGCAGGTGGCGACTCGCCCCCGTCCTGGACGGACGAGCTCGAATTCTCGTCGTCTGCGGGCGGAAGCCACCCTTCCACCACTTGAAATAACTGCAATAAGCATGATACAGTATCAGTATAACCGCGACAGCATTAACTACTACTGCAAATGATAGAAAGTGACTTACCGTTGGGGCTGGATGCTTCGCGGTGTAGGGGGCGACCCCGGCCTTCGCGTCCAGGTACACCGCCTGGGTGATATTCTTCAACGCCGGGATGTAGTCCTCGAGTTTCCACTCGGCGAGAAAGGATTTCGTCGAGTCCTCCCGGCCCGTGTACTCGTACATATAATGGTCACGGCGGGCCAGGGGAACGAGTCGCCGCCCAAGCCAGCAGTTGTACAAATTGATGGTCTGGAGACCTTTCTTCTTCAGGCCATGGATGGTCTGAAGCATCTCATCCACAACAATCCGCTAGTCTGTTGGAAGCTTGCCGACTAGGAGTCGGCGCGGTTTGGGCCGGTCGGCGAAATATCTTGGGATCGCCACCTCGCCGTCTGGAGTCGCCTCGGTGACATAAAACCAAGACTTCTTCCACTCACTCGCCGCCTTGGCAGGTAGCATCAGATCAAAAAAGGAAGCCTTCGACTTCAGTTGAAACGTCAAGCCACCCGCTGCAAGCATTGGGCCGCCTGCTTCTTCGCGACTGATCCTCCCGTGGAACAGATCTTGCCATAGGGGGAAGTAGGGCCTGCAGCCCAGGTAGCACTCGCAGAACGCCACGAAAATGGCAAGCTGATCGATGCTGTGCGGACCCAGGTCCGATGGTTGGATCCTGTAGAAGGCACAGAAGCGCCGGAAGAATAGAGATGTGGGGAATCCCAGCCCCCGTTCCAGGTGGCTGGTGAAGCAGACGAATTCTCCCTGGGTGGAGTCACCTCCGCCGCGGGATGCGCCACTGCCGGCCAGAATCCCGCCTCCTCGAAGGATGCCAAGAGCGCTCAGACACTTGGACCTGCCCCATGGTTCGGTGGAGGGGGCCATTGGCGGAAGGGTTCGTGGAGGTCGGAGGATTTTGGTTCGGCTGGATCGCGATGCGGAGGAAAACGGAGGTGCGCGCAATCTGAGGAAATGACGAGGAGGTGGTTTTCCGATCGCCTACCATTCCCTTTATATAGCGGTTGTTACCCGCCAAATCAAGGAGCCATTACTACGCGGTGATTACGCCAGAAGTTACCGTTGGATTACCCCAACGGCTAGTTTTGACCGCGTTTGACGGTCCAACTTTAGCCACTCGGCTCGCCGGCCCGATCACTACAACAGTGACTAACTATTTCGCTGACCCGTTCGCCGAGCTGCGACCAGAATGATTAGTTTTTTCCTTTATTCAGGAGCCCGCCACCAATTCGACTGGGTGTCCGCATTGGACCCGATGTTCGATCGCCGGAACCACTGCGTCCAATCGACGGCCTCGGGACTATCGATGGGGATATGCCTACCGGGTATACCCAAGGACGCTTCCGACCGCCCAGAACTGGCTAGTGGGCTCGCAAGACGGGCATCGGATCAAGACTGGCGTGGATCCAAGCGATCGGAAGTCAAGGCCTGGAGAGTAGATAGGCCCAGTCGGATTAGGTTAAACGAGTACCGAAACCTTAACTGATTTGGTTGAGATATGTAAACCCTAGGGGAGGGTGAGTCTATATAAACCTCCCTACAGGGCTTGTAAACATACGTTCCATCATCCACCCAAGCGACTCGCCGCCTAGCCGTCGAGCTCGCCCCATTGTATCTCCAACATAATACAATCTAGCAGGAGTAGGTCTTTACCCTCCGGGGGGCCGAACCTGGGTAAAACCCTGTGTCTCCGCCCTCATCATGCACCGCAGATGGCTGGCCACCCTTGTCCTTCGTTCTACTACTCGCTGCCGATTGCAGCATCTGCCGTGGTCATTCCCACGACAGCGTTCGAGGTGCTCGAGTGCGTGGAGCCGATGGCACATTAGGTTACTCAAAGAGGGCGCAGCCCCCGAGTGTTTCGAGTGCGAGTTAAAAAAGAAATCAGCTCTAAGTAGAGAGAAACTTAGCTTTATTGGTAGTTGTGGAGAAGTTAACGTGGTAGTGGATCACACGGCGGACGTAGTCGACACGGCGGACCACGGTCATAGCAGCGACGGGTTTCCAAAGTTGATGGTAGTAGAGAGCTCCGCATCCGAAGTTGTGTTCCTCGATCAGGAGCAGATGGTAGGCCATCAGCAGGTCCCATGAGGAGTCTGCAGGCAGGACTATGCTGCCCGCCACGGCGGCGCGTGCCTGGGCCGATCCTTCTTTGCTAAGGCGGATGACATGGCCATTGTTGTCCCCTTCGGGTGGGGGGGAGGGACTGGCTTCTTCTGTTCCCGCTGTTTCGGTCTTGCGGGTTGGGTGTCGGGTTGGGCAGCGGGTTGGGTGTTTGCTGCTCCACGTCGCCCTGGATGACTACGACGCATTGGTAGCGCTCGTAGATTGGTCTGCTGCCGCAACTTTTGGATCCGGAACCATAGGTCCCTTCATCCGATGGCGGATCACACAGATCGGAGTTGCAGCTGCTGCTGTCGTAGGACTCATCTGTTGATGATGTTGTGCGTAGCACAGGGTGTGGGGCCCATGAAGCGGGCCTGATTGATGGTAGGGGCACCCGCTCAGGGAGGCGGAGGGTGCCAGTTTTCCCCACTTGGAAGCAGAAGCTCCCGAACAGGATCTCGAGTCCGTCGCCTACGGGCTCGAAGTCCTTCATGGTGGCTGGTGAGTGGGCGGTGAAGTCGAAAGCGCCGAAGAAGAGGTGACTCTCCGTCGCTGCAGAGTTGTATATCGATCGGGTTGGGACCGTCACAATCACACAATCAGCGTCCCCAGTTCCCACAGACGACGCCAATTGACGAGGTTTCGACTCGTCAATGCCCATTGTTATGGACTTGGGTTTTGGAGAAGATGGGGATGCTGGAGATCGCGGAGCGGTTAGCAAAAAAGCAACACGGGGACACGAGATTTACCCAGGTTCAGGCCCCCAGAGGGAAAACCCTACTCCTGCTTGTCTGCTCTTGATTACGGCGGAACCGGTGATTACAGGGGTGCGCAGATGCAATCTAGCGTGGAGGTGTGTATGCGGGAGTATGAGAGAGAGAGAGAGAGAGAGAGATCTAGATCTATAGATCTATTGTGGTCTAGTCTATCAGGGGTGCCCTCCTCGTTGGACCCTCCTAGCCTTTATATATGGGGAGGCTAGGTCTCAGGTACCGATACGAGTAGGTTACAATTTGTATTCAAACTCTAGTCTTGAGTTTTCCTTGTCTTGTGCGCTTGGGAGTCCGTGTCCATATGGGCTTCATAGCAGCCGAACTGTCATAGGCGTCATGGACCGTGGTAGGTCGTCGAGTGGGCCTTCCGTCGGGCCTTACCAGGTATGCTAACATCGGGTACCCGTAGGGTATAACCATGTCACTGGTGGTCCTTCTAGAACATTCTAGAAGCTTTCGGTCAAAACACCAAAAACATTTCTGAACCCCGGAAATTGACTTTCCTTATATGAATCTTATTCTTTGGACCACTCCGGATCTCCCCGTGATATGCTGGATCCAATCCGATACTCGGAACAATATTCGGTCTCCAACTCATATTCCATATATATTTAAACAACATCGAACCTTAAGTGTGTCACCCTACGATTCGCGAACTATGCAGACATGATCGAGACACCTCTCCGGTAAATAACCAATAGCGGGATCTGGAGATCGATAATGGATACCACATATTCAACGATGACTTCATGATCGAATGAACCATTCACATGATACCGATTCCCTTTGACGCGCGATACTTTACTTATCCGAGGTTTGGTCGTTGGTACCTCCATACCTAGTTCAACCTCGTTACCGATAAGTACTCTTTACTCGTTCCATCATATGACATCCCTTGTGACCTAGTCACATGCTTGCAAGCCAATTGGATGACATTCTACCAAGAGGGTCCAGAGTATATCTATCCTTCATATGGATGGACAAATCCCACTCTTGATCCATGCACTTCAACACATACTTTCAGAATACCCAATGCCACCTTTATAACCACCCAGTTATGGAAGTGGCATTTGATATCATCAAAGTACTCATCCGATGATGGTGATTAACATGATCTCATGCTCGAAGGATTAGGTTACTATGTATCTTAAAGCTTGTATCAAACGAACTTAATGACTTGATCTATGTTATGCTTACTATGGGTGTGTGTCCATCACATTATTCTCCTAATGATATGATCTTGTTATTAATATTCATTGTCCATGACCAAGAAACCATGATCATTTATTAATCAACAAGCTAGTTTAACAATAGGCTTACTAGGGACTCTTTTATGTTTACAAAACACACAAGTATTAATATTTCTTGTTAATACAATTATAGCATGATATGTAAACATTTATCATAAACACAAAGATATAATAATAACCACTTTATTATTGCCTCTTGGTCATATCTCCAATAGTCTCCCACTTGAACTAGAGTCAATAATCTAGTTTGAAAAACTTTGTGCATTCAACACCTATGGCTTTCTGGTGTTGTATATACACGATTGCTAGTGGTAAACATAATATTCGGATCTGATACTTCCAGGTCCGTGTGTATTTGCATGTCTTTGCGTCTCTACGTATCACTCATTCTTTAGTGAGATGGCATTATAGAAATTTGGTCCTTTGGTGAGACCTTTAGTTCCTTGGGGTTAAATCATGTCGATATAATTGTCATACAATATATCTTCATAGTACTAGCCCACTGTGAACCACACCTAGTTTGACAACAAACTACTTGACACAAATGCCCTCTTTTGCTGCTACAATAACAGTCATATACTTAGGATTTTGTTGTAGTATCTGTCACAATATCTTAACTTTGGAACTCATTCAAATCCTCTATGGGACTTCCTTTCCATTACATTGTGACACCCATAGTTTAAATTGAGATAAACTTAATTTATATCTTGTGACAAAACTAGTATCGATGCAACACTTTACAATGAACTATCTATCTAATTGTCACCTCTACATAAATAACATATTCTTAGTTCGTGCAAAGCTCATAATAATATCATTATTAATGTACAATGATTATCTTATGAATCATCCTGGTATATGCTCATAACATTTAGAGCATAAACATATCTGGATGTGTATATATCACAGTATGATTGATGATACGCCCAATTTGCATCACCATTCTATATCATAATTTACCTCTATTCATTGACATATATCTTATTATGAGGTATTACTTATGGATTTTCATCTTTTTATGCATGTTGGATGATTCTTGGAGGATGGACTGCCGGAGTCTGGATTCTGATGGAAAAGAAGGCGTTTCGGTGCAATTTCATGAAGATTAGAAAATTACCAGAAAAATATGGGAAAATATTATTTTTCCAGAAGATTGAGGAAACCAGAAGGAGGAGCGAAGAGGGGCCGCAGGGGGCCCACACCCCTAGGCGCGGGCCCACCCTAGGTTGTGCCTAGGGCAGGTGTGGCCCACCTGCCCGGCTCCCGACTCCGCCCCTTCGTCTATATCTTCCCTACGGAACCCTAAGCCTCAGGGAGCGATCACAGATAGTTTCCACAACCTCTGGGGGTGGAAAACACCGAGAGATAAAGATCTCTCCGACAGACAGATTTCTGCCAGGGGAATTCCTTCCTGGAGAGGGGAGACCGTCGCCATCAACACCATCGTCAAGCTAGGCTTCATCGGGATCATCATCATCATCCACATCATCACCTCCACTAGCACCATCATCACCACTCCGTCCCGCTGTAACAATTGTGTTGGATATTGCTTTAGTTCTTAGGGGAAAATTTCCTAGTGTTGATTACTATTGTAGTTGATGCTTGTGAGTGGAACCATTGGATTATTGTTTATGTTCAGATTGTTATCCATTACCATATCATCTTTGATCTTGATCCATATGATGTCTTATGAGTAGTTCGTCTAGTTCTTGAGGACATGGGAGAATTCATGTTTTTTTACACTTTTACCATAGGGGAAGCCCCTACGGTGTAATTTTATGAATAACCAAGAACCAAATAGGAGAAACAGGTGGAAACAAAGGGTAGAGGAAAGTTCAGGGGGGGTAGAAGGGTCTAGAAGTCATTACACTCAGGCTACAAATGAAGAAACCATCCATTCAACCAAGGGTTGAACCAGGATCGGTTTTAATCTATGTCTATGCAAAGCTAAGTCACTCTGAAATACTAGTTTCCATCTTGAGAAAGAGGCTGGAGTATTGTTGAAAATAAGTTCATTGCGCATTCTCCAAATATTCCAAGCAACACAAGCAAACACTTCAGTGAAGCACGGGCCATCGAAGGTATTCTTGGCTGCAGCAAATACTTTAGCAAAAGACCCACTGTCAATCCAGAGGATATGAAGGAAGTCCCAGCAGGTTCTGGCGAAGCCACACTCAGAATTCATGTTATTATTAGTGGATTTGTGTTGAGTTATTATTCAATGGTTTAGTATTTAAGTTGTGGTGCTATTCTTCTAGTGGTGTCATGTGAACATCGACTACATGATACTTCACCATTTATGGGCCTAGGGGAATGCATTGTGTATTTGGCTACTAATTGTGGGGTTGCCGGAGTGACAGAAACCTTAACCCCCGTTAGTACACCTTTCCACAAGGGAGCATAGGATTTAAGAGTTTAAGGCTGAGGTTAGATTTATATCTTAATTACTTTCCTATAGTTACGGATGTTTGCAGGGGGTTTAATCACAAGTATGTATTAGTCCAAGTAAGGTCCGTATGTTAGCACAGGTTCACCCACACAACACTTACAACACCAGAGAATAGTACTCAGCTATATGAAGTGAAAGCACTTGACGAAATTCCCATGTGTCCTTGAGAACGTTTGGTCCTTATAAGTATTTCTACCGGCTTTTCCTTTGCTAAGAAAGGATTGGGCCACTTGCTACGTTTGTTCTTTATTACTTGCACTTCGTTTTGTTGCCTTATCAAAAAACCACTAAAAATTTGTTTGCTAAGTATTTGCAGAGAGTTCCTGCTCCATACCACTGTTCACCACCTTCTGCTCCTCGTTGGGATCGACACTCCTATTTATCGAAAGTACTATGATACACCACCTATACTTGTGGGTCATCAAGACTATTTTATGGCGCTGTTTCCAGGGAGTGAAGCGCTATTGAAGAGTGGAACTGGTAAGGGAAACTTCTACTATGAGTATTTCTTTTGTTACTGCTTGTTACTTTGTTTCCAATATGGATAACCCACTTGGTTTTCTGTTTGGGAAAACTACTACCACTGCTAGGGTAGTAGATGAACCACCACCTGTTGAGATAGATCCTTTTAAGATACCTACAAGTATTGTTAATTGTGTTATGGATAAATATTATTTAGGGGATGGAACTGTCTATCCCGGTGATCACTTGCTTTTTATCCATGAATTATGCGGGTTGTTTAAGTGTGCAGGTATCACAACTGAACAGGTGAAGAAGAAGTTACTCTCCATATCCTTGAAAGGGAGAGCTGAAGAATGGTATAAGTTGCTGAAGAATGGACAATCCATGGAATGGGAGGAGATGACATCTCTCTTTTACTCTAAATTTTATCCTCCCAGTGATATTCATAAGGATAGAAATCTTATATATAACTTTTGGCCTCTTGATAGAGAAAGTACGGCTCAAGCTTGGGGGAGATTGAAGTTACTAATGCTTAACTTTCCTATTCATGAACTCTCTAACAATATTATTATCAATAACTTTTATGCTAGGCTTTCTCTTCATGATAAAGATTTACTAGATGCTTCTTGTGCTGGATCATTCAAACGTATGAAGGAAGAAGCTAAATGGGATCTACTAGACCGTATTCAAGATAACACTGAGGCTTGGGAGAATGACAAAGGAAGAAAGTCAGGTATAAACTATGATTATGAATGCATTAAATCTTTTATGGGAACTGATGACTTCCGTGATATTAGCAATGAGTTTGGTCTTGATCCTCAAGTTCTTGCAAAATGTTTTAATGCCTTTGCCTCTTATATTGAATTTCCCAAGAAAGAGTGGGACAAGTACCATGCTCCTTATAAAGACATTGTCACCCATGTTCCTGCTAGCATAGAGGTTTGTACTGTTGATCCTATTTTGCCTAAACCTTATGTGGATAAAATCCCTTTTCCTGCTAAGGTAAGGGAACATTCCATTATAGCTAATGTGGTTAGCAAAAGTGCAAATAAAACTGTGGAGCCTGATGAGCTCATTGATATTGAGCCTGTGGTAGCTATTGTGAAAGATCTTGTCACTAGAAATATAGAGGATGAGCATATTATCTTTTGTGAAGATGCTACTAATATTGTTTCTCATCCTAAAAAAGCTAGTGTCCATGTGCTTTCTGTTAGAATTGGTAATCATAGCTATTATGGTTTATGTGATATTGGTGCTAGTTCTAGTGCTATTCCTTATGAGCTTTACAGGGAAATTATGCATGAAATTGGTCCTTGTGAGCTTGAAGACATTGATGTGGTTATTCACCTTGCCAATAGAGAGCAAGTTTGCCCCATTAGCATTGTAAGATATGTGGAGGTCCTTTGTGGTAAGATTAAATATCCTGCTGATTTTCTAGTACTTGGTAAAGAAGCTAGTAAAACCTATCCTATTATCTTTGGTAGACCCTTCCTGAATACTTGTGGGGCTATTATAGATTGTAGGAAGGAAAAAGTTTTGACTAAGTTTGATGGAGAGTCTTATGAGTTTAATTTTTCCAATTTTCCAAAACTCCTTATGAAAATGAACTGCCTAATGATGATTTCAGGGTTGAACAACTTTCTGCTATTTCTCTTGATCCTAACAATGCCTTGTAGCAGTTTATGGAAGATCATGAAAGTTATGTCTTCATGAAGGAAAGAAATGAGATTGACGAGGTTTTCCTTCGTCAGTCGGAGCAACTTAAGCATAATCTACCTATGGAAGACTTGGGAACTACACTACCTCCTAAAGAGGACCTTGTTTTCTAATTAAAACCTTTACCTGATGAACATAAATATGCTTATTTTGATAATAAGAAAGTATATCCTGTTATTATTAGTTCTAAACTTTCAGGAAAGGAAGAAGAAAGGTTATTGGAGATATTGAAGAAACACCGAGGAGCTATGGGTTATACTCTTGATGATTTAAAAGGAATTTCTCCCACTATATGTCAGCATGCTATTAATATTGAGCCTGATGCAAAACCAGTTGTTGAGCACCAACGACGTCTAAATCCTAATATGAAGGATGTGGTAAGAAATGATGTATTAAAACTCCTTGATGCTGGTATTATTTCTCCTATTACTGACTGTCAATGGGTTAGCTCTGTTCATTGTGTTCCCAAGAAAGCGGGAATAACTGTTGTGCCTAATGAAGATAATGAGCTTATACCCCAAAGAGTAGTGGTTGGGTATAGAATGTGCATTGATTTTAGAAAGATCAATAAAGTTACTAAGAAAGATCATTATCCTTTGCCCTTTATTGATCAAATGCTTGAGAGGCTGTCAAAAAAGACTCACTTTTGTTTTCCTGATGGTTATTATGGGTTTTATCAAATTGCTGTGAAAGCACAAGACCAAGAGAAAACTACTTTCACTTGTCCTGATGGTACTTATGCTTATAGGCGTATGCCTTTTGGTTTATGTAATGCCCCTGCTAACTTTCAGAGATGTTTGTCTACTATCTTTCATGGTTTTTGTGAAGAAATTGTGGAGGTTTTCATGGACAATTTTTCCGTCTATGGAACTTCTTTTGATAACTGTTTACACAACCTTGATAAAGTTTTGCAGAGATGTGAAGAAACCAACCTTGTTCTTAATTGGGAGAAATGCTATTTCATGGTTAATGAAGGGATTGTTCTTGGACATAAGATCTCTAAAAGAGGCATTGAAGTTGACAGAGCCAAAATTGAAGCAATTGAGAAGATGCCTTGTCCTAGAGATATCAAAGGTATTCATAGTATCCTTGGTCATGCTGGTTTTTATAGGAGGTTTATTTAAGATTTCTCCAAAATTTCAAAGCCCCTTACTAATCTTATTCAAAAAGATGTACCTTTTGCTTTTGATGATGATTGTAAGAAAGCTTTTGACCAACCACCTAATTGGAGTTTACCTTTTGAAATTATGTGTGATGCTAGTGACTTTGCTGTGGTTGCTGTCCTTGGACAATGTGTTGACAAGAATTTGAATGTTATTCATTATGCTAGCAAGACTCTGGATGCTGCTCAAAAGAATTATGCTACTACTGAAAAAGAGTTCTTAGCTATAATATTTGCTTGTGATAAGTTTAGACCTTATATTGTTGATTCTAAGGTCACTATTCATACTGATCATGCTGCTATTAAGTACCTTATGACAAAGAAGGACGCAAAGCCTAGGCTTATAAGGAGGGTGTTGCTTTTGCAAGAGTTTGATATGCATATTGTGGATAGGAAAGGTGTTGATAATCTTGTTGCTGATAATTTATCTCGTTTGGAAAACATTTCTTTTGACCCTTTTCCTATTAATGATAGTTTTCCAAATGAGCAGTTAGATGCAATAAGGGTAAGTCCGCATGAGAGTCCTTGTTATGCTGATTATGCTAACTTTATTGTTTCCAAGTATTTGCCTCCAACCTTTACAGCTCAGCAAAGAAGGAAATTCTTTTATGATCTAAGGCATTAATTTTGGGATGACCCACACTTATATAAAGAAGGAGTAGATGGCATTATGTGAAGGTGTGTTCCAGAATTTGAACAACAAGAGATATTGAGAAAATGTCATGGCAGTGCTTATGAAGGACATCATGTTGGGGATAGGACTGCACAAAAGGTTTTACAATCTGGATTTTATTGGCCTACCATTTTCAAAGATGCAAGGAAGTTTGTCTTATCATGTGATGAATGCCAACGAGTAGGTAACATCTCTAGACGCAATGAAATGCCTATGAATTATTCTCTTGTTATTGAACCTTTTGATTGTTGGGGATTTGACTTTATGGGACCTTTTACCCCTTCAAAAGGGTACACTCATATTCTTGTTGTTGTCGACTATGTTACAAAGTGGGTAGAAGCCATACCTACAAATAGTGCTAATGGTAAGACCTCTTTGAAAATGCTTAAGGATGTTACTTTTCCTAGGTTCGGTGTGCCTAGATATCTCATGACTGATGGAGGCTCTCATTTTATTCATGGGGGTTTTAGAAAAACTCTCGCTAAGTATGATGTAAACCATAGAATTGCTTCAGCTTATCACCCCCAAACTAGTGGGCAAGTAGAACTGTCCAATAGGGAAATTATATCTATCTTGCAGAAGACTGTCAATAGATCTAGAAAAAATTGGGCTAAAAAGTTGAATGACGCTTTGTGGGCTTATAGAACTGCTTATAAAAATCCTATGGGGATGTCTCCTTACAAAATGGTCTATGGGAAAGCTTGTCACTTGCATTTATAATTAGAACACAGTGCTTATTGGGCAGTGAAAGAATTGAATAGAGATTTTAAACTTGCTGGTGAGAAAAGACTGCTCGACTTAAGTAATCTAGATGAGTGGAGAGGTGAAGATTATGAAAATGTTAGGCTCTTTAAGGAAAAAGTAAAAAGATGGCATGATAGGAGAATTCTCAAAAGGGAGTTCCATGTTGGTGAGAAAGTTCTTTTGTATAGGTCTTGTCTCAGAATTTTTGCAGGGAAACTACTCTCAAAATGGGAAGGACCTTTTGTTATCAAGGAAGTATACCGTTCAGGTGCCAATAAAATATCTTCTTTGAAGGATGACACAACACAAGTGGTGAATGGGCAAAGACTAAAACATTATATTTCTGGATATTCTTATAATGAAGATGTGGATGTTATTCGAATGGTGACTCCAGGAGAATTTATCAGAAGCCAAACACCAGAAAACCGCAGAGTTCGTCATTGACTAGGTAAAAGTGGTGAAAACAGAAGGTTCGTGAAACCCCAATCTTTTTATATTTTTGATGTTTTTAATATATAAGGGAAGTTACGAGATGGAGGAAGAAGAGGAAACGAATTCCGGGGTGAGAAGATAATTTTAGTTGAAATTTTAATCCTTGGAGACCACCTCTCTATTTCATTTTTTTATGCTTCAGTGGCTTCCAAACTTATTTGTCTATGAGTGCTTGTTCCTCTTGTCTGAATCTTTGGCACTCATATTTGTTCTCTCATGCCTTGTATTGTTGAATGAACATTGGATGAGTGCGGATTCCATGATTATGCACCTTGTTTCCAAATACAATTATCATAATTGGTGCATTATCTTTGGGGAGCTCATCTAATTCATTTAATAATGCTCATTTGTCTTCTTTCTCATTTATTGTGCCTTAAATGTTTATGGAGGAGTGAGGATTCCATATTTGTGCATTTTTGTATTGAAATACACTGATTTTAAAGTATGCACAAATCTTGGGGAGCTTATCTATTTTATTTAAGCATTTATTTGATCTTTCATTTGTTGTGTTTTAAATACTTATGGGGGAGCAAGGATTCCATATTTGTGCATTATGTATTCCCATGATCCCTCCCAAGTATTCATCATTGGATATGTGCGAAGGCAGACCTTTGGAGGAATTATTACTATTTTGCCTTCTAGAACTTGTCACCCATTTAGGCAATCGATGCCAACGGGGGAGAAGTTTTAGAGAGTTTAATGTAAGTTGGGCTATGCATTGAGTTGGTTCTTAAGCATTTGCCTTTCATGCTCTTGCATCTTTGTTGTTTCTTAGCGTGTGATATATAGAGGAAACTCCACCAATGATAATTGGCAATATATGCAATGAATTTAAGTTCATCACACATGCATAGATTATGGGGGAGTTTGCTCTATATATGGTGGTGGTACCAATATCACATACTTATGTAGTATTTGATATTTGTGTTACCATTTTATTCAATTACCAAAATGGGGGAGATTGAAAGAACATGCGGGCCCCCATGTGTGGTTTTGGTAATTAATGACAATCTTTATGGACTAATGTGTGTATTAAGTTGTACTTGTAGGAATTGTCCATTGGCATCGCTTGGAGCATGTGTTGGCTTCAAGGTCAATGAAATGCGAAGAAGAAGTGTTGCGCAAGCTCAAAATGCGCTATCTATAGAAGATATCATGTTTGATGCTTTCCATCCTCAGTGATCATGGATCGATGATGAAGAATCAAGAAATGCGTTCCATCTTGAGTACGGAAAGATCGTCTACATCGAGCTCAAGTGGTATGCTCAAGGCAAAGGTATAATCTTGATAGGTTTTCCCGTTTGCCGGTCTCATATTGTTAGTGGGAGACCGGGTTTAGGATAGATAGCCGTACTATCAAGAGGGGCTCTTGAATGAGTAACTCGATCATATCGTTTGGAGAGGGCTCAAACCTTTGCATACTTGCACCATCGTATTTGGTTGTTATTTGCTCTTATCCATTTGAGGATATAGAGCTTGTGGTAATCTCCATAACAAGCTCTTGTTCATCAAAATCGGATCTCCCTTTTATATCATGTTGCGATTTTGATCTATGCGGTTTTCCGGTTTCTCACCAAGTGAGGCATCTCACATTATTTCCGGTTGTCTTCCTCTTTCCAACGCAATTAAAATCGGATCAATCGGAGCTACCGATCAAAAGTTATCGCAGTTGGAATATTTGCTTTTATATGGTTTGAAAAAAAAGGAAAGATGTTTTCTGGGCCGTCCGGTACTACCGGGCCCAGTACCGGACGCGCCTGGCGCGCGCCACCGATCTGCTAGCCTGCCCGGTAGCCCTGCCCGGTACTACCGGCCAATGCGGCTCTACCGCACCGGGCGGCCGGTAGTACCGGGCCTCCCCAGGCCCATATTGCTTGCCAGGCCGTTCCCCCACTTCGCTTGCTTGTCCTGCTCGCTCGTTGCGCTCGCCGCTGCCGCCGCCGCTGTCGCCGCTGCCCGCTCGGCCACTTCGCTCGCGCCTCGCTCCATTCTGTCATCAGCGCTGGCCGCCTCGCTTCGCTGCGCTGCAGCGCTCTCTGCTTCGCCGCCCGCTCGCCGCTTTGCCTAGCTGTTGCGTTGCTCTGCAAGGCAAGCTATCTTGAACCCCACCTGTCGCCAAGACGCGCCTGGCCGCTTGCTCGTTGTTTGATCTGATTTCTCTACGCATGCTCTGCTGCTTCTCTTTCCTGGAGCATGCGGTAGTACCGGACCGTTCCGAAAAAAGCCTCAACGGCCAGATTTTTGGGCCCCCTATTTAAGGCTTTGCCCGTTTTGAGTTTAGGTAGCTTCTTCCTCTTCTATTAGGCTAAGATTTATCCACACTTGCTCTAGATTTTGAAGCTTGCCTAATCTTTTCCTTCCTATGATTCTTTCCCATACTTGAGTGGAAGAGAGAGGAGATCTAGATCCACGTTTTGACCTAACCGATTCATCTCTTTGTGAGTGCATTTTTGGTGATCTATATTTTGGGGGATTTTGTGTCTCTCTCTTTGATTCCTCCTCTCTTGTTCCCCCAATAGCTTTAGTAGCTTTGTTGGAACTTGAGAGTGAGGGATTTGAGCACCTTTGTGGTGTTCTTGCCATTTGCATTTGGTGCATCTGTTTGAGTTCTCCTCGGAGGATTTGGTTCATGTGACTCATTGGAGCTTGTCCCTCTTGGGTTCTTGGAACCCTAGATGGTTTTGTGGCCTTGGTGGCATTGTGGTATTTTGTGGCATTTGTTGGGAGCCTCCAATTAAGTTGTGGAGAAGTGCCCCAACCTTGTGAGAGGTTCCGGTTGCCACCGACAAGTGAACCGATAGTGGAAGCATGGATCGATCCAATTGGGGTGAGATTCACCGGAGAATAAGGGAGGCCTTTTGTGGCGTAGGTGGTTAGATACCAGCCCCTCTCCAAACAATACGTACTCCATGTTGGGAGGAACTCGATAAAATATCGTCGTCCCCGCGTGCCTCGGTTATCTCTATACCCGAGATCTTTACTTATGCACTTTACATTGTGATAGCCTTCGTTCTTGAAGTAATATATATCTTGCTATCACTTTGTTGCTTGTATTGCTTAGCATAAGTTGTTGGTGCACATAGGTGAACCATAGTTGTTCTAGGTTGTGCTTGAAAAAGTAAACGCTAGTTTAATTCCGCCTTTGTCGAGTCACTCTCGAAAAAGTTTTAATCACCTATTCACCCCCTCTAGGCGACATCTATATCCTTTCACCAACCTTGCTAGCCAAAATCCCATTTTGAGAAGGCATACTTCTCATGTTTCCAAATCCTTTTGAACCAAAACATATGCCATTTGTGTCCACAATATCTACCTAGTAGCTTTTGCTATTCCAAGAAAATTCTCAAGCTTCATCTATCTTTCGAACTAAAAAGTACTTTGTTATGTGAAAACTAGTTAGTAAAGCTCTCATGAACTTGATGGCACACCTTATTTCTTTGCCCCTAATAGACTTGAACCATTGTGCCATCGAAGTTGTATATGCTTGCATCTATACGTTGGAATTAGCAGAACTGTGTTGTCACGAGGAACGTTTTCAACATTGCACATGTACTTTGTACTCAGTTGATATCATGCTCTTTTATCTATGGATGTCAACGGTGTGAAATAAAGAGGGAACTTGTAAGTCCATGGAGTTTGTATTTTGTGTTAGAGAAACGTCTGGGACGCTAGCCTAAGCCATGCCTAATCATGGTGGAAACTTGAGCATCGCCATAGTGAGGTATCTATGAAGCATCCTCAATAAAAATCTATGCACATAGTAAATAAAAAGATCGCTAAGATGCTCATTGTCTGCTTGCCTTGTCATTTTGGTTATGAGAAAGATCATGTACCATGTGCAAGGGGTACCCCGTTGGCGGTTCTCTTTGATACGCATGTACTTACAATGACAAGAACTTACAAGTGACCAAAGTTGAGTAGCATGAGGAGTGGCCCTCATATTCAAGGGACATGAGATTGCCAACTTATATTTCGTCAAGCATATACTCCATCTTTGTGCACTTTAACCTTAATCATCTCAAGATGCCTATGATAGGGGCAATGAGGTCTCAAAGCTAGTAAGTACCATAATCTTTTGGAAGCTCTTTATGACTTGTAATCCCTGCTTCCCTCTATAAAGGGACCTTTCTTCCACTTCCAAGTTGAGTCAGCAAACCTACTTATCTCTATCTCCAGGAAGCATTTGAGTTGTTGTGTTTCAAGCATTCATATGGTGATTTATTCAATCATGTTCTTTATCTTCCTTGTTTGCACAAAACTCTTATCTATTGACTATTACTTTGAAAGCCTTCACTTGTGAAAGACCTTTTTGAGCTCTTGTTTTGAAAACTTCTACAAAGCTTTATTTGTGAAACTGCTTGCCAGCTGTTCTCTGACCAGGAACAAAGTTTGCCAATTCCAATTATGATTTATCTTTATGCATCTCTTTTGTGACTGCTATACTTGGTTGCAAGCTAAGTTATATAATGGTGAGTTGCTTTCTTCTATGAGTTGTGCCATGGTAAGTGTGATGCTTCTTGTTCGTTTTTTTTATTTACACTTCACTCCATAAACATATGTACATGTTTACTGAGCTTAGTTTTCGCTTGGGGACAAGTGAAGGTCTAAGCTTGGGGGAGTTGATACGCCCAATTTGATATATGTATTATTATGAGGTATTACTTATGGCTTTTCATCTATTTATGCATGTTGGATGATTCTTGGAGGATGGACTGCCGGAGTATGGATTCTGATGGAAAAGAAGGTGTTTCGGTGCAATTTTGCGAAGATCAGAAAAAATACCAGAAAAATATGGGAAAATATTATTTTTCCAGAAGATTGAGGAAGCTAGAAGGAGGAGCGAAGAGGGGCCGCAGGGGGCCCACACCCCCTAGGCGCGGGCCCACCCTAGGCCACGCCTAGGGCAGGTGTGGCCCACCTGCCCGGCTCCCGACTCCGCCCCTTCGCCTATATCTTCCCTACGGAACCCTAAGCCTCGGGGAGCGACCACAGATAGATTTTCGCCGCCTCTAGGCGGCGGAAAATACCGATAGAGAAAGATCTCCCCAGCAGACAGATTTCTGCCGGGGGAATTCCTTCCCGGATAGGGGAGACCTCGCCATCAACACCATCGTCAAGCTAGGCTTTATCGGGATTATCATCATCATCCACATGATCCACCTGCACCAGCACCATCATCACCACTCCGTCCCGCTGTAACAATTGTGTTGGATATTGCTTTAGTTCTTAGGGGAAACTTTCCCGGTGTTGATTACTATTGTAGTTGATGCTTGTGAGTGGAACCATTGGATTATTGTTTATGTTCAGATTGTTATCCATTACCATATCATCTTTGATCTTGATCCATATGATGTCTTGTGAGTAGTTCGTCTAGTTCTTGAGGACATGCGAGAAGTCATGTTGTTATTAGTGGATTCATGTTGAGTTATTATTCAATGGTTTAGTATTTAAGTTGTGGTGTTATTCTTCTAGTGGTGTCGTGTGAACATCGACTACATGATACTTCACCATTTATGGGCCTAGGCGAATGCATTGTGTATTTGGCTACTAATTGTGGGGTTGCCGGAATGACAGAAACTCGAACCCCCGTTAGGACACCTTTGCACAAGGGAGCGTAGGATCTCAGAGTTTAAGGCGGTGGTTAGATTTATATCTTAATTACTTTCCTGTAGTTACAGATGTTTGTAGGGGGTTTAATCACAAGTATGTATTAGTCCAAGTAAGGTCGGTATGTTAGACAGGTTCACCCACACAACACTTACAACACCAGAGAAGAGTACTCAGCTATATGAAGCTGTAACATCCCTAATTTTTCCTAAATTTGGAATGATAAAATAAAATTATTAAGTTGATTGGATTGCTTAATCTTGTTGAAATTTTGAATGAAAAGAAACTTTTGTTGTTGATTGATATTTTACTAAGCCACAGTAAAAGAAGAGGATTACTATGACTACCAAGTTTTGAACAAACCCAAGACAATTGTTTGATTTCTCATCCGTGAACCTTCCATTAATACAAGTTCTTAAGTTAAATCACCGTTTGCAAACCCTATTTTGAAATTACCGAAAATACTCCTACAAGACTACAAACAAGGTATTATGAACCCATTTGTTTAAATATGAAAAATATTTCTATAAAGTGCCCTGTGATGATCTACAGAATTTTAGAAAGTTTTGGAGACAAGAATCAACTCTTTTGGAGATCATATGAAAAAGATATAAAGTAAATAAGAAAATAGAAAAGGAGAAAAGAATAAACAAAAAAAACTAAACCTAACCGCTAACGGACCGAGCGGCCCAGCATCCCACCTCTCCCTTCTCCTTCCTACCGCCGCGAGCAGCGCGCAGTGCGCTAGCCGTGCCAACGGGCCGGCCCAACACTAGCCCGCCTCCTCTCCCGTGGCCGCTGACGCATGGACCCTACATGTCATCTCCCTCCTCCGGTTAGAGACCTGGACGCGAACGCCGCCGCTCCCGAACGGAATCCCCACGAATTTCGCCGATTTCCGCACAAATCCTTGCCCCCTTCTGCACGAATCCCCCCATATAAATCCTCTAACCCCCGCAGCTTTTTTCCCCTTTCGAAACACCCCGAAAACCCTAGCCCTGAGCCGATTCAGATCTCGCCGACGCCGCGCCATTGTTGCCCACGGGAGCTCGAGGTAGAGCACGGTATGGTCCACCCCGTGCCCTCTCCTCTCCCTAGATCCCTTCTCCTTGGAGCACCGCTTCACCCTGTTCCGTTTTCCCTCTCGCAGGAACACCGTAGACCGCAGAATTCGTCGCTGAAGTACCACATGCGCCACGGAGTTCCATCCGACCGTCTCTGTCGTTGCAGGAAGCAATGGAGGTCACTAAGGGTACCCGCGAGACCGTGGTAACGCGTCGCACCCCGTCGTCCACTCCGACGTCCTGGGAACTCGCCAGAGCGCTACCTAACATCGCCATCTGAGCCGCTCGCCGCCGCTCGCCGTCGGCCAGGCCGGTGAGCCAGCAGGGTTTGGTTCCCATCCATCGGATCTGAGACGGACGCTCCAGATTAGAAGCTTTCCCGAACCGGTATCGTCCAACAGATTTGCACCGCGTGTCCGCCTAGTCAGCAAGCTCGTCAGCACGCCGCGTCACCGCTTCGTCATCGCCAGGTCAGCGGTCAACTGCACAGACAGCGTGGTCAATTTGTTTAAATAGTTTCGTATTAAAAATAGCCAGAAATTTTCCCAACCTTGTATAATTCATAGAAAAAGATTTATAAGGCCAAAAAATGCAAATAATATACCTATGGATTCAGAAAATTATGTAGAATGTTATTATGCTATTAGATCTGACTTGTACTGTATATATTTACTGTATAAATTTAATTAGTTTAATAGACTTTTTAGACTAAATAAATCATAATAAATTATTTATAGATCGGAAAAATATAAATAATATGTCTCTAGATTCACAATTTCACGCAGAACACATATCTGGTATTAGAGATAATTTATGATGAATTAAATAGTTTGAATGATTTAAACTCTATTAAATAGTAATTAAATCATAGAAAATGATTTATAACTCCAAATTTAGTAAAACCAATTTGTACTGTTCAGTTATGATCATATCTATCCAGTAAAAGTATACACAAAATTATTTGGCGTTGTTTTATCAGATGATCTTGCAGAAAGTCTAAATTGCATTGTTATATTAATTAAATTCTACAAAAATATTTGTAGATCCTTTTTGCATGTTTCCAATTACTACTGGCTCTAATTTGAGATACCTATAAAGTGGTATTTAATTCACAATTTAATAATACGAAAACACCAGATTTTGAGTAAAGTGACTTAAACCCTGTTTAAATTAATATAGTTCATTAATAAAAAAATTTATGCATTAAATTCTTTTAATATGCTTCATTTGTTATAATAGTGTTAAGAATACTAAAATACAACCAGTGTGATACTGTAAATCATCATGCATGTTTGTGATCATCCTTGTTGTGTTTGCTATGTTTGCAATTGTTTTGATTGGAACTACCTTGTCCTCGTATTAGATTGTTCGGAGAGTGCGATTGCTGTGGAGAAATACAATCATCACCCATACTATCAACATAAGGCAAGTTACACCACTTGTTCATAATTTTTGTCCCAGTTTTGATTTTATGCATGTGATCTTCAAAATTCCGTAGTACGCATATGTAGGATGTTCTAGTAGGATTTTCCTTAGTATTATTTTGCAAGTGCGATGATTTTGTAGTATGCCATGAGTAGCTCTATACTTAGGATTTACCCTCCTAATAGGTTCCCTGTTTTGTTAAGTATTGCTTGCTACGCTATATATATAAAAAGTACCGTTGGGGGGTTCGAAAGACAATGAATTTTTCTAAGTATAAAGGCTCTCTTGAAAAAACTTTTCTTCTCAAATCCACTTCAAAATAAAACTAAGTTTTCTTCTAGGCAGAATGGTTGTCGGGTCAACGAGTGAGATTTTGGTGGAGGACGGCCGTCCAGGAATCAAAGAAGTCTGCCATGTTTGATTGAAGCTTCAAAGGCAACCACAATACATATGGGCTCTGTCTTGGCCTAGTACTTAGTGGGAAACCTCACCTGGATACCAACATTTGGAGGTTCTTGGCACAGTTGGATCCAGAACGTAGAGGGGCTACTAAGGGAAAGCCTCGCCATGGTCTTGTCTGTAAAAGGACTTGATCGTGGATTGTGGGTAAGGTGCACAAACTCTCGAGAGTATTGCAACCTGATCGATCAGCCGTGTTCACGGAAACAGAACAACATTGAGCATATGAAGGATGGAGCCTCTGAAGGATCTTCCTCTCTCTTTTCTAAACAAAGTTTTGAAACCCCATGGCGTGAGTAATATCGCCAATGGGTGGGATTTTGGGAACTTGGTGCGTAATATCCAAGTGTCACTTGGTGAGTAATATCCAAGTGTTTGGTTGTTTGGACACTTGGTCAGTAATATCCTTGTGTGCCATTCGACCCTATTTTATCTAAGCAAATGTTTACAAAGTAGGGTAAAACTCTCTCCCTTTTCTCTCCATACTTAGTGAAAATTAGCTTTATGCAAATGAACTCCAAAGCCTAAACTAGCCTTGCATTTAGAGTTAGTCTTTCCTTCCTTGGTGTAATTTACCAATACATTCAAAGTATTGACCCAACTTGTTGGCTGCACGTTTCATGTGCAGAATTTCGGAGATCGTTGAAAGGTGCGCTAGGATCGCGGGTCTTCACTCAACCTGCCTGTGGCATTGATAGGACTCCAAGTTGTATTTATATCACTTTTGTTGTAAAAATGTAAACTCTGGATTATTCGATTCATGTAATAAAGACTTGTGTTTTACATGTTATTTCATCGACTATGAGTGCTAGCTATTGATCCAGGTACTAGCATGTTAATCACAGGGACTTAGGATCATTCTCGATCCGAGGTCACTATAGATGGTATCAGAGCATAGGTTGACTGTATATCGTGACCCTAGACATGGAAAAACCTTAGGACAAATATTTTCTAAGTTATTTCAGAAAACTCTCATACTTCTCATCATCTACCTTTGGGGTTTTAAAATTTCTTAAGTCTCTTCTTTTCAACATTAGAAAATGACCACTACACACTTCAAGAAGAAACTTTCTCAAGATTACCTTTTCAAAGAAGATCATCTCAATGTTTCGATTAAGTCGGGACTTGAAGACCTCCATGAAAGATGTTCCAAGACTGAAGCTACGAGACTAAAGACTTCAAAGGCCTTAAGTTAATGTTATTAACTAAAGAACTCGAAAGATTGAAGTTTATGAAGAACATGAAGACTATCAAGAGCACGAAGACTTTTGAAGACTCGAAGCCTCGAAGTTTCCAAGTGACCTATTAGGAACCAAACCCGAATAAGATTTCGCTAATTAATTCGTCTAGACTGAATATCGCTATGTAAGATCAAATCTTGTCATATTCAAGTGATTGAACATTGTCGTAAACTCTTTCCCGACATGTCGACAATTTCATAGATGTGAACATCCATGTCTATTTCTTTATAGATCCAAATACGAATGAAAGGTTTTACACCTTTTTAGAGGGTCTTACAAGTTCAAAACATGATTTCTCGTGTAACTATCACGGATTTTATGGCTTCAAGCCATTTGACGAAGTCAGGGCCCATCATCGCTTCTTTGCATGTAGTCGGTTCACCATTGTCAAACAACAATGATTTACTCTCAAATCTTAGTATTTGAGTGTTTATCCGATCTACTCGGTTCAATAGGAACTTAGACCTCCATGACCACAGCCTTTGAGACACGTGAGCCATGAGCATTGTTGCTTCCTCCAGGACACTTTACGGCGCTTCGCAACTCAACACATATAACCAAGGTTCAATAACCTTATCAAAGTTCTATTGTCCTTCCACTTAACTTTTTACGAAAAAAATCCTTCTAAAGAAACTTGACGTGGACAAAAACTTTTGTCTTCGCTGTTATGGAGGAATATCCAACATTTATTCTAAATAACATACAAATACATGCTTGTCCGACTTTGGTTGTAAACATTTTACTTATGCCTATCATACCAAAATTAAAGAAAGGACAACTTGGATTTTATCCCAGATCATATCTTATATGGTGTCATTTCAACAGATCACGGCGGAGCTCTTTTCAGTGTAAAAGCGGTAGTCACTAAAGCTTTAAACCTATTTCAAATATAATGGCAGTCTTATAAATGACTCCTTTGATCTTCACCATGTCAAACAAGGTTTCATTACATACCTCGAACACTCCATGCTATTATGGTGTTTCGGGAAATGCAAATCTATGGAATGATTCCAATAATCTTAGGTGTTATGCTAAACTTGTAACTCAAATATCTTCCTCTATGATCCAATCATAAACTCTTTATTCTCTTATTACAATGATTTTCCACTTCATCTTGAAAGTCTTTGAACACTTTCAAATATTTCACACTTCTTCCTCATTAACTAAATATGCACATATATTCACTCAAATTTCTGGAGAAAGCATATGAAGTTGAAATCCATCGCTCACGACTACACATAATGGACTATATACATCAATATGTACAAATTCCAATAAGTTAGTCGTTCGTTTTTCTTTGGCCTTTCAAGAAAATTTCAATTATCTCTAGGAAAGTCTCATAAGCGTCATTTGATCAAAATCAAAAGACTCCAAAATTCCATCAACATGGAGTTTCTACATGTTTTATTTCCACTATAATTTAAATGGCGATGTCACTTCATAAGTGATCTTTCAACCATTTGTCTTTTAACATTTTTAGCATTAGTTTTATGGACATTATTTATCCAACCAGACTTGTGAATCATCCATCTTTTATGGAATACAATAATTATTTGAACAACCTTTTGTTCTCATAACACCTGATCAAAATAACAATTATTGAAACAAATCTTAAAGGTAATCTTTGATGTCAACGAGAAACTCAACAACACTTTGTTTGTTTTCGATGAGCATCATCACATATTCTCTTGCTGGTTACTTAGGCCATTGCAGTTTATAAATTATGTTGTCCCGTATGACAATTCACATCAACCAATTCGGTATCCAATACCCAAGAACCACATTGTTTAACAAGCAAAGAATACAACCATAACATGTATATCATCTATATACTTAAGCTAAACATTTCCCATCTTTTCTTTTTTGGCCAAATATTTCTGAGATTCTCTTTTAGCATTTCCTTTCCCTTCAAAACGAATCTATCAACATCAAAAGTGGCGCTATACACATGCACATAGTCCAAAGCGTGTATAGTAAAATAGTAATACCTTTGGATTTGCACCTTGAAGTAGATCACCATCATCAAATGTTTGGTGTTCTTTCAAAACCATTCTTTAGTAATCTTTTAGTGTAGTAAAAATTTTACCTACATCTTCTATTCATCCTTATCATGACAACTTTCATGATCAAGATATCATAGCTTATAAAGGAGAACCACGAGTATAATGTTGCTATCCAAAACCTTTTGGAGGATTAGGATGTCTAGCATCTCCAACCTTCGCAAATTCTCATCAAATATGAGAACATATATTTTGCCAAATTATACTCTATCATGTTTCAACCAAAACATTGTTTTAGATATCGCAATATCTTCCACACATGATGGTTTATGAAACAATTCCTTCATCTCCTAGATAACCTTGATATTAAAACAATCTTTTTGAATATCAAGAATCATGGAGGCAAACATGATACTTTAGATATTAACATTGGAATTGTTACTCTTGATCTAGTACTAATTATTAAACTTCATGGAGTAAAAGGAATTTGCTGAAAGTTTGCAATAGGACTTTTAAACTTTAGATTGACACTCAAAACAATACGATACCATTTTGTAAAGTAACTATCCAGAATTCTATAGTTTTATTATATCAATTATAACTAAGCATAAGGTGGTGAACATATGCCAATGACTACACCAATTATGCAAATTCACTTCGATTTAATTATGATAAATTGTGTTCAACTTTAATCATATTACTATTTGAACTCCCACTTAAAACAACATCCCTCAAGTCATTTTGGTGATTAAACGAACCAAATCCACTACACCAAGTGCGATCATCACGAGAGATGATGTAGCTTCAAAGGATAACAATCAACATGTTCATCATATCATCCATATGACTCATGCTTTACCTTTCGGTATTTCGTATTCAGAGACCATGTCTGTACATGCTAGGCTCATCAAGGTTAACCTTAGTATCCGCATGTGCAAATCTGGCTTGCACCCGTTATATGCACATGTAGAATCTATCACACCCGATCATCACGAGATGCTTCGAATCGACAAGTCTTACAAACGGTGCCTACTAAGGACGAATACTTTATTACTTAATATTTAGTGAGAGGGATCATCTTATAATCCTATCGTCGCGATCTAAGCAATACAAGATGCATAAAAAGGATTAACATCACATGCAATTCATAATATGTGATATGATATGGCCTTTATTCTTATGCCTTTGATCTTCATCTCCAAAACATGGACATGATCTACATCATCACCAGCATTGCGTCAAGGTCCATGGCGCCGCTTCATGGTTGTCCATCACCAACAACAACTATTACAACTACTTGGAATAAAGTATTACATGATGAATAGACACACAAGTCTTAACAAATTTAAAGAAAACCATTAGGCTCCCGTCGGTTGCCAAATTACAATAAGGATCATTGCATACATCAAATATAATCACAATCACATCATGGCCATATCACATCACATTCCCCTACATAAACAAGTTAGATGCCTCTAATTTTCTTTGCATGTTTTAGTGGCTTGGGGCTTTCGAATAAGAATCGTTCATACCCATGAAAAAGAACCACAATGTCGAGACAAGGGTTGTCAAGTGCACATTGTAAATTTAATCTTAACTAACTATGGTGGGAGAGAGAGACACCCGCAAAGCCACTTGTGCAATGCAAGTTGCACGTTGAGCATGGAGCAAGTCTCATGTACAACGACATGTAAGGTTAGCCCGGGCCGCTTCATCCCACCATCCCGCAAGATGCAAAGTACATGAAAATAAAGCTAAAACAAGAGCATCAACGCCCACAAAACCATTGTGTTCTACTCGTGCAACAGATCTATGCATAGAAATGGCTCTGGTACCACTATAGGGTTCATTGCAAGGAAAACAAAAAATTCTATCGCAAGAACACATAAAACCAAGATCCAATCTATGGAGAAGCCAAGATCTAATCCACGAGATCGGTGCAACGAGATTGAAGAGAACTAACCCTCATAGATCCAAAGCATTTAAACAAGATTAGATTCTCATGGTTGATGTAGTCCATCACTTGTCGATCTCAATATCGTGTAGACGATCCTTCCGGCGTCGCGTTCCGGCAGCGCTTCCGCACTCGGTCACACGTATGGAGTAAATGAATACCTTCCTCTCCCTGTTCTAGCAGGCGGTGGACGTAGTCAATCCCCTTGGAATCCCAGCAACATGATAGCGTGGTGATGGTGGTGGAGGAGAAATCCCTGCAGGGATTCGCCTAAGCCGCAACAGGAAGATGGAGGTGGCGGCTAGGGTTGCTGGCGCCTGGGACAAGGGACAAGGGGGTGCGCCCCCACCCCCTCATTATATAGTGGGGGTCGGCGTCCAGAGGGGTTCCTAGCCCTAGACGAGTTCCCCCCTAACTCGGCTACAAGGGGAAGAGTTGGGGACTTGTCCCCCAAGTCTCCCCTCTTACCAAACTAGGGTTTGACCCCAATTCTTTTGGTAGTCTGATTTTCCCCCTTGGGATTTGGCGCGGCTGGACGTAGTGCACCCCAGCGACATGCCTCATACCAAGTGGCCCCTCCCGGGGTGGTGTACATAAAGGTGGTCCTTCTAGAACATTCTAGAAGCTTCCGGTCAAAACACCAAAAACATTTCCGAACCCCAGAAATTGACTTTCCGTATATGAATCTTATTCTCCGGACCATTCCGGATCTCCTCGTGATGTCCTGGATCCAATCCGAGACTCCAAACAACATTTTGTCTCCAACTCATATTCTATATCTACTTAAACAACATCGAACCTTAAGTGTGTCACCCTACGGTTCGCGAACTATACAGACATGATTGAGACACCTCTCCGGTCAATAACCAATAGTGGGATCTGGAGATCTTTAGTGTCTCCCACATATTCAAAGATGACTTCGTGATTGAATGAACCATTCACATATGATACCGATTCCCTTTGTCGCGCGATACTTTACTTATCTGAGGTTTGGTCGTTGGTATCTCCATACCTAGTTCAACCTCGTTACCGATAAGTACTCTTTACTCGTTCCATGATATGACATACCTTGTGACCTAGTCACATGCTTGCAAGCCAATTGGATGACATTTCACCGAGAGGGCCCATAGTATATCTATTTTTCATATGGATGGACAAATCCCACTCTTGATCCATGCGCCTCAACACATACTTTCAGAATACCCAATTCCACCTTTATAACCACCCAGTTACGGAAGTGGCGTTTGATGGCATCAAATTACTCATCCGGTGACGATGATTAACATGATCTCATGGTCGAAGGATTAGGTTACTATGTATCTGAAAGCTTGTAGCAAACGAACTTAATGACTTGATCTTATGCTATGCTTACTATGGGTGTGTGTCCATTACATCATTCTCCTAATGATATGATCTTGTTATTAATAACATCCAATGTCCATTACCAGGAAACCATGATCATTTATTAATCAACAAGCTAGGTTAACAAGAGGCTTACTAGGGACTCTTTTATGTTTACAAAACACACAAGTATTAATGTTTCTTGTTAATACAATTATAACATGAGATGTACACATTTATCATAAACACAAAGATATAATATTAACCATTTTATTATTGCCTTGTAGGCATATCTCCAATATGAATAAAAAATAAATGTTCATTATTTATAGATTTGGCTTCTATGTATGAAAAAAGGTCCATACATATAATAAAATATTAATGCTTATGTATATTTTAAAAGCTTTTGCGAATTGCAAACAATAAAAAAGGGAAAATCAAAAGGAAGCATAAAATGGAAAAAGGAAAAAAATCATGTATCTATAGACAAAAATGAAAGAAGAACATAAAACCTTAACAATAAAAAAGGAAACAACAAAATGGAAAAAAATTGTGACCCAAGCTTAACAAAAAGAAAAGTCTGTCCGCGGAAACTGTTGGAGATATGCCCTAGAGGCAATAATAAAAGTGGTTATTATTATATCTTTTTGTTTATGATAAATGTTTACATTCATGCTATAATAGTATTAACCGGAAAAATTAATACTTGTGTGATTTGTAAACTAAATTAGAGTCCCTAGTAAAGCCTCTTTGTAATACTAGCTTGTTGGTTAATAGATGATCGTGGTTTCCCGATCATGAACATTGAGATGTTGTTAACATACTCCTATAGATAAGCGTAGCATTAAGATCAAGTCATTTCAATAGTTTGTTTGATATAAGCTTTCTGATACATAGTAACCTAATTCCTTCGACCATGAGATCATGCTAATCACCATCACCGTAAGAATGCTTTGATGACATCAAACACCACACCGTAACTGGGTGGCTATAAAGGTGGCATTGAGTGTTCGGAAAGTATGTGTTGAGGCACATGGATCAACAGTGGGATTTGTCCATCCATATGACAGATAGATATAATCTGGGCCCTCTCGGTGGAATGTCATCCAATTAGCTTGAAAGCATGTGACTGGCTCACAAGGGATCACATATCACGGGAACAAGAAAAGATTACTTATCGGTAACGAGGTTGAACTAGGTATGTAGAGATACCGATGATCAAACCTCGGATAAGTAAACTACCGTGAGACAAAGGGAAATTGGTATCGTATGTAAGTGGTTCATTCGATCACAAAGTAATCGTACAAATATGTGGGAGCCATATGAATTTCCAAATTCCTCTATTGGTTATTGATCGGAGAAGTGTCTCGGTCATGTCCGCATAATTCACGAACCGTAGGGAGACACACTTAAGGATTCAATGTTGTTTAGTAGATATGGAATGTAAGTAGGGAAACTGAATGTTGTTCGTAGTCTCGGATGGGATCCGGGATATCACGAGGAGATCCGGAATGGTCCAGAGAATAAGATTCATATAAGGAAAGTCCGATTCCAGAGTTCGGGAATGATTTCGATGTTTTCATCGGAGAGGTTCTAGAAGGTTCACCGGACCGGAAGTGGAATGGTCCATGAATGTGTCATGGGTAAGTGGAATGATTGATCATATCCTAGGTCACTTTGTTGGGCATTTACAAGAGAGAATTAAAGCTCTAAACTAAAAGTCAAAAGGGAGGTTTCAAAAGTCAAACTGGAACAATAGTTTCCTAGTGGAGAAGGAAAGAGTCCTTCCTTCTATCCAACTTGGGTTTGGGTTTGGATTCAAACTCTCCCCTCCCAAGGCTGCCCCCTCTCATAAATAGAGGGGGAGGGCTGCCCCAAACAACACAAGAGCCAGCCCTCCCCACCCCGTGCGCCGTCGCTGCCGCCGCCTCGCGCCGCCATCGGCTCGTCGCCGTCTCCCTAGCCGCTGCCGACACCATCTCCTCCTCTCCGGCCTTCTAAACATAGATCGCCGGAAACCCTAGATCCACCATAACTCGCACCGGCTTAGGTGAAGCCTTGCGGGATCTTCCCTCTACTTCCGACACCACACTGCCGTGCTGCCGGAATCGCAAGGGGAGAACTACAACCTCCGCTGCCTGCTAGAACAAGGGATAGGAAGGTCTTCATCGAGTACCGAATGTGTGACCGACTGCGGAAGCGCTGCCGGAACGCAGCGCCGGAAGGATCGTCTACGCGATCTTGAGATCGGCAAGTGTACGACTACATCACCCACGAGAATCTGCTCTCGTTAACCGCTTTGTAATCTTCGAGGGTGAGTACTCTAATCGACTCGTTGCTACAATCTAGTAGATAGATCTTGTCTTGTTTGTGTGCATGCGGTAGAATTTTTTTGTTTTCCATGCTACGAACCCCTAATATGTAGATCTGTTGCACGAGTATAACACAATGGTCATTGTGGGCGTTTATGCTTTTGTTGTCGATTGCTTGTTGTGTACTTTGCATCTTGTGGGATGGTGGGATGAAGCGTTCCGGGATAACCTTACATGACATTGTTCATGAGACTTGCTCCACGCTCGACATGTAACTTGCATTGCATAAGTGGCTTTGCGGGTGCCTATTTATCCCAACATAGTTAAGATTCAATTTACAATGGGTGATTGACAATACTAGTATCAATGTTGTGGTTCTTGTTCGTAAGTTAGAACGACACTTATTGAAAGCCCCAAACCACGTAAACATGCAAAGAAAATTAGAGGCATCTAACTTTGTTTTGCAGGGGTGTGTTGTGATGTGATATGGCCATGATTGTGATTATATATGATGTATGCAATGTTCCTTATTCTAAGTCGGCAACCGGCAGGAGCCATATGGTTGTCTTTTAATTCCATTAAGACCTGCGTGTCTATTATTCAAAGTAGTTGTAATAGTTGAATCTGGTGGACGACAACCATGAAGCGGCGCCAACTATTAATTAGAACTCAATTTGTCATAAACTTAGTCCAAACTATTGCAAATATGTTGTAGATCAATGGCGGCCCCTACCATCAATTTTAATGCGTTCCTAGAGAAAGAAAAGTTGAAAAACAATGGAAGAAACTTTGCGGATTGGTTCCATAATTTGAGGATTGTCCTCAATGCTGGTAATTTGACCTATGTACTGGATGCACCGCTGGGTGACCCACCTGCAGCTGATGTTACCGATGAGGTAAAGAATGTTTTCCTCGCTCGGAAGAATCAGTACTCCACAGTTCAATGTGCTATCTTGTATGGTTTGGAATCGGAGCTTCAGAAAAGGTTGAGAACCATGACCCACATGATATTGTCCATGAACTCAAAATGATATTTGAGGCTCACGCGGCAGTTGAGAGTTATGAGGCTTCTGAAAAGTTCTTTAACTGCAAGATGGAAGAGGGCAGCTTCGTTAGTGAGAACGTGCTTAAGATGTCTGGGCATGCAAGCAAGCTTCAAATCTTGGGTATAGTGATTCCTAATGCTTTGGGGATTCACCGTGTCCTCCAATCACTACCACCAAGTTAGAAGAACTTTGTGATGAACTACAATATGCCAAACATGGACAAGTCGTTGCCCGAACTCTTCTCCATGTTAAAGTCTACAGAAGTGGAGATCAAGAAAGAGAACCAAGTGTTATTGGTCAATAATACCACCAAATTCAAGAAGCAAGGCAAGTCTAAGAAAAAGGGAAACTTCAAGAAGGGCGGTAAGAAAGTTACCGCGTCGGCGAAGAAGACCAAGGCTGGGCCTAAGGCTGATACTGAGTGCTTTTACTGCAAGGGAGAAGGTCACTGGAAGCAGAATTGCCCTAAGTACTTGGCGGATTTGAAGAACGGTGATACTTCGGAAACGTATCTATAATTTTTGATGCTCCATGCCTGTTTAGTATCTACTTTGCCTTGCTTTGTATACACTTTGAGGTGTTTTATATCTTTTCTGGAACTAACCTATTAACAAGTTGTCACAGTGCCAGTTGCCTGTTTTCTTCTGTTTTTGTTTCCAGAAAGGCAAAAAATCAATATTCTCGAAATTGGACGGGACAAAAGCCAAAGTTATTATTTTTCCCGGAGCAACACGGAACCACGAAGCGGAGCTGGAGGGGGCCACAGGGTGGACGCATCCCCCTAGGCGCGAGCAAGCCCTGGAGACGCCTGGAGCGGGTGTGGTCCCCCTGGACCCCCACCGACCTTGATTCATGCGTCTATAAGAAGCCTCCGACCCAAAAACCCTAGATCATCCAGAAGAAATCCATGAAAACCTCTGTAGCGCCGCCGCCACCGAAAGGGAGATTTGGGGGACAGAAAGTCTCTGTTCCGGCACCCTGTCGGGATGGGGAAGTGCCCCCGGAGCCATCTCCATCGATCTCCATCGCCATCTTCATCACCGTTACTGATTCCCATGATGAGGAGGGAGTAGTTCTTCCTCGAGGCTAAGGTCTCTACCGATAGCTATGTGTTCATCTCTCTCTCTCTATGCATGATCTTATGGTCATGAGCTTTGTAATCAAGTAGATCTACCTTGCTACTCAAGTGCTTCATTAGATCTCTGCTCTCCCCATGTGTGTGAAAGTGACAACGTGCACGCCATGGTGGCACTTAGGTTTGAGTCTACATAAATACTCTTTGTGCTTTAATAGATCTATGCTTTTCCCCATGTGTGTGAAAGTGACAACGTGCATACCGTGTGTGGCACTTTGGCTAGATTGAATATTTGTTATGAGTTATATTTGGAGTTGGGTGTCTTTATGAAATTGTGGTGTTTGTTGGAACCATCTAGCCCTCAAGGTGACAGTGTGGGGTTATCTAGATTGGGGAAGGCAGACTTTGAGGAGTGCTGTTATAGCCCTACCATGGATTAGAGTGTCCAACCCGGGAGTAGTTAAGAGTAGTATCATGAAGAGAGGATATTTATATGAGAGAGTGTTCACTAGTGAAAGTATGATCCCTAGGCCTTGTTTCTAAACATTAAAACACTATTTGCTACTAGATCTATTGCATGTTTGCTTGCTTCCTTCTTGTTGCCTTTAGTATTTACCTCACCGTCAAGCTCTTTTCTGGCACCGTTATCACTTGTATTTAACTATCTCTTCGCCGAACTAGTGCACCTATATTGGGTGGGTTGGGAACACAAGAGACTTCTTGTATATTGATTGCAGGGTTTCTTGAGAGGGAATACCTTTGACCACTTCCTCCCTAAGTTCGATAAACCTTGGGTAATCCACTTAAGGGAACTTGCTGATGTTCTACAAAAGTCTGCACTTGGAGGCCCAACAATTGTCTACAAGAATAGAAGTGCGTAGACATCAAGCTCTTTTCTGGCGCCATCGCCGGGGAGGTAAGGTAAAAGGTACTCACATCCTCCGGTGTGGGTGCTCGGAGTTATTTCCTTTAGATTCTGCAATTTTGTCTTTTTGTTTCTTGTTTTCACTAGTTAGGCTTAATGGATAACAACAACAAAAATAGAGTGCTTTATAGTGTTTATCTTGAGTTAGGATATGAAGTGTTTGAAGAGAAAATTTTAAAACCTATGGAGATTTATTTGCATGTTAATAGCAATGTTATTAGTATGAATTTTTTGAACACCATTATTACTAATGGTATGGAAACGTCTAATGTCAACACCTGGATTTTTCAATCCTAGATGCCTGTTATGCCATACATCGCAATCCCAGGATTACCATTTTTGCCGAGACATAACAGAATTGGATACCATAGTACTTCATCCATTACAAACGATACATAAGTTCTTACACAAATAGGGATCTCATGATCCAGTTCTTAATACAACATCAAGCAGCGGAATACGTAATAATAACGGTAGCATAGGCGAAGCTCCATCTTCGGGGTCACATGCAATGCTGACGATGGTAGATGATCCTAGTTGTCGTAACCTTCCTGGGGTCCATCCTCCAGGTACTCCTCTTCATAGTCTGGCCATGGGAATAGCCAGGGACAAAGCCATGAGTACTCTTTAAGTACTCGCAGACTAATACTAACAAGTAAAGGGGTTTTTGCATAGTAGGACACTAGGCTCTAGGGTTGTTTTGCAAAAGCCAGATTTATCTCTACTAGGTTCCAGAGCTAGTCACAATTTTATAACTCCTAAGTGGGATCTTGTAATTCAGGTCACAACTCTGTTGTGGTCAAGTCAAAGTCTCAATTCATTTCACAAGTCATTTTGAAAAGTCTGACGGGGGAACAGTATGGCCACTCCAACTATCCATAACCGCGGACGCGGCTATTCGAATAGTTTGACACTCTGCAGAGATTGTACACTTTCACCACAACATTCGATACATCCGTCAGGAACAAATCCTGAATTCACCATACTCAGTATGCGGATAATCAATCCTAACCTTTCAATTACATGCCTTAGTATAAGCACCTCTCCTGTGAGTTTGGCCTCCCAACCATGACCACTGTCATCTTGGAGTCTTGCTGCAGTGGACAATCTTCACAAGGTAGCCTCAGCTCAGACCTTGGCCGTGAGGGAACTAATACTAAGGGATATAAGTTTCCAGTCTAGCCCTACCCAATATTCGGGTATTGTGGTTATACAATAAAATTGGAATGGTATCGCATCCAGACAACCATCAGTTTTATAAAGGGCTAAGGCTCATGCCTCAACATTTTTATCACCAGAATCATCAAGTGTTTGGAAACACATGTCCAAAACATTTCAATAGAATGATCCATCATTCCAAGGTTTTCATAACCATTTTTCCACCAAGTATTCCCATCTAAAAGTTGATCAAGTTTTAAGCTTAGCACTAGCATCTACAGGTGGGGGTAGTAATAATGAGGGGTGGTAACTAGTGGAGTTTCACTAAGTCCAACCTTATATCTTAGGCTGATATCAAGGTTTCTAGCTTAGGCCAAATTTTATGCTCTTTATGCCACCTTCAGCACAACTGTCTGGTATCTACCAAACTCTTAGGTAGACTCTAAGTAAGCTTTGATAAAGAAATAAAGTAAGAAGCTTGCCATAAAACTAGGATTGGTTTAACAAGTAGGCAGGATCACAAGTATGGGTTTGTGGTATCAGTAGGGCATCTTGCAAGGGTTAGCTTGCATCAATACCAGTATAAGCTTGCATAGTTACTAGCTTGCCTTGTGCAGAGCAGTGGTTGAAGTTCTCCTCGGCTTCCTCTTCGTAGTATCCTCCTTCCTCCTTGTAGTATCCTTGGTCGGTACTAACGTCTATGAATAAATACGAGGTACACAATCACCAAACAATACTTAACTACTTGCAATCACCACACACAAGGGTCCTATGGATGATCTAGCATCATCCCTAACATTACAAGGTTAAGGCTTGATTTAATTCCTTTTATTTTCTTAGAAAAGTAATTTCTACTCATTGAAGAACTACTTAAGATTTAATATTCTCCAAACAAAATATGGGATCATGTTGACACATGTCATCACCACATATTGTAGTCCATGGGAATGTGATTTAAAGTGGTGTCACAATTTAATAAGGTTTTACCCTTTTATTTTAATTAATTAAAGTGGCTAGAAATGCTTATGTAGCATTCTTTTTTTCCTTGAACAATATTTCTGCAAGTAAACCTATATATTTTTATATATTCTGAAAGGTATGGTTAAATGTGATTTTTGAGAGTTGGAATCAACTCAAAAGCCTTTATGGTTTAAATTTGAAAAATGTTTGAATGCAGAAAAGCTTCTGCCTTGTTATTTTTACTATGGGTGGTCTACAGATCCAAATGACTTGAATCCAACGGGCTTGGATTAAGCATTCACAGACCTTTCCAACAAAATTGGTTTCATCCAATTTGGTGCACTGAATCGATATGGGTTGATTTTTGAAGTTGGGTGCTGAAGTGTGTTTGAAATGAAATAGAAAAAGTTTTAATTTGAATTGCTGGGCTGCGCGGGAAATTCTAACGGGCCGGCCTGCTAAGCGCAGTGCTCCCGCAGGCTGCTTAAGTGGGTGTCCCCACTCTTCAGTGACACGGGGCAGGGCGAAGCGGTATGGGGCAACGTGGATCGTTCGATCTAGTCTAATCCAACGGCTGAGGGTCATCGTCGACGCGAGACAACTCCGGCGAGAACGAAACCTAGCGCGGCCAGTGAGGGGTGCTGGGGGCTCACCGGGGTACGGGCGAGGGTCGGCGAGGCGGGCGAACGACGAAGTCGACGACGGCGAACCTCTTGGTACCGGTGGCTTCTCCTGGGGCGGATCCAATCGCTGGCTTCCTTCTTCTCCGGTAGCGGAAGGCTCCGGTGAAATTACGGCGAGGTGGTGCTCGCCTTGCTCTGAGAATGGTGTGGCACGATCAGTGAGGAGAGGGGAGTGAGATGGTGTGAAGAAATCGTGCGGGGGTGGCCTCTATTTATAGTCGAGCGAGGGGACCGTCGGGGCGCACGGTGATCTCGTCGGGCGGCGTTACAGTGACTAAAGGCATGGGCAAAGGTAGGGATGGTGCTGTGTCTCTGGCGATGCTCAACGACATGGTCGAGGCATGGGGCGGTGTGGTTTGATGCAGGCGGCGGTGCTCTGCGGCAGGCGGCGTCTTCGACGGCGGTGGCTGTATGGAGCAGGCAAACGGGGATGTCTGGCGGTCTCCTGGGTCGGTGGTGATCGTGTGTGCACGCGGTGAGGGCGGCGCGCGGTCTGTGGGTGATGGTCGAGGGTGGCGCTCTGGCGCACGCTCGGCATGGTCTGGGCGCGGCTTGTGCGCGTGGTCCAGGGCTTGGAAACGCTCGCGGCTGGGACAGGGAGTGGCGGTGGACGGTGGGCTGCCTCCCAGACATGCTGGCTAGGCTTGCTGTTGCTCCTAGCTTGATGTCCACAATGGGGTGGCATGGGCGTGCTCATTGTTCACCATTAATGGCAATGGCAAGCTCACAGTGCTAGTGTTGGGCTAATCTTTCTAGATGATCTCTTTGAGTTGTGTGTGAGCTAAATAGGGAACAAGTTAGGCTCAAAACACCGCACACTATAGTGTTTGATGTTTTGTTTGATTTGTGTTTGCAACTGTTTGATGAAATGGCGCATGAAATCAAGTTTTGAATTTTGAAATGATTTTGGTGGGTTTGCTAGATTGGTGCTGGTGAGTCTGCAGATGCTTGGGTTTTGAAAATTGAGCTTGTTTGAGTGGGTTTTGAAAAGTGGGATCTTCCCATATGAAGAAGATTCAATTTTGAATTGTCAATTAAACTATGCATTTGAAAGTTTCGGATGATCACAAAGTGGGCCTTGATACCTTGTTATGAGTACATTCAAGGGTGCAAAGATCCGAAAAGTTTCATTAGGTTTTGAAAGTTTGAGACAGCCAAAGTAGGCATGGGAGTTAAATTGGTCAAAATGACCATTCACTTCATATATTTGTTTTGATTTACTTGTCTTTAGGAAAAGTGTGGGAAATGTTTTAGATGATGTTCATTTCACCTAAGAAACATTTTACAAGCAATGGATCACACAAACAAGGTGGTTTTTAAAGAAATTCAAAATCCATGCATACACATATACATGTATTCATGGGTTTACTTAGAAAAGTTTGTGTTAACCCTAATCTTGATGATTAGTGTTTTGATGATCTAAGTTTGGTATTTTTGGGATGTTACAAATCTTCCCCCCTTAAACAAAATGTCGTCCCGAGATTTGAAAAAGGACGAAAAGATTACCTAGGGTTTGAAGAGATCTGGAAACTCCGTCCTGATGTGATCTTCGCGTTCCCAGGTAGCTTTCTCTTCTGTGTGGTTGCTCCACTGAATCTTGAGAAACTTGATGCTTCGGGTTCTGGTAGTTCGAAAGTCTTCTTCCAATATACGGATGGGTACTTCGGGATAGGTTAGGTCATCGTTGATCTCTATGGTTCGGTGATCGATATTTTTGAACACTTCGGTCTTCTCGGGGACTTCGAGACACTTGCGAAGTAACGAGATATGGAACACATTGTGCACAGCTTACATCTCTTAAGGTAGTTCCAATTGATATGATACTTCTCCTTGACGGTTCAGAATTTTGAAAGGTCCGATATATCTGGGGGCTAACTTTCCTTTGAGTTGGAAACGCTGCATTCCCTTCAATGGCGACACTTTCAGATAAACAAAATCTCCGATGTTGAAGGCGAGGTCTCGACGTCTCTTGTCGGCGTAACTCTTCTGTCGGGATTGGGCTGTCTTGAGGTGCTCACGAATCTTGTGAACCTTCTCTTCTGCTTCTCGTAGGATGTCGGGTCCGAAGATCTGACTCTCTCCTACTTCCGACCATTTCAAAGGGGTGCTGCATTTTCTTCCGTACATGAATTCAAATGGGGCCATTTGCAAACTGGCTTGGTAACTGTTGTTGTATGAAAATTCTGCAAACGGCAGACAGTCTTCCCACTTGTATCCATATTCTAGCACACATGCTCTAAGCCTATCTTCGAGTATTTGGTTTACTCGCTCTGTTTGTCCATCGCTCTGAGGGTGATACGCGGTACTGAAATCTAGGCGGGTTCCTAAACCTTCTTGGACTTTCTTCCAGAATCTCGAGGTAAACTGAGTTCCTCGATCCGATACGATGTTCTTGGGGACTTCGTGCAAACTAATGATTCTAGCGATGTACAACTCTGCTAGCTTCGAACTCTGATAGGTGGTTTTAACGGGCAAGAAATGGGCGACTTTGGACAATCTGTCCACTATGACCCAAATAGAGTCATTTCCCCTACTAGAAGTAGGTAGTCCAGTGATAAAGTCCATTCCTACAGAATCCCATTTCCATTCCGGAATTTGCAAAGGTTGTAACAATCCAGCGGGTCTTTGATGTCCTGCCTTGACTCGCTGACATATATCACACTTGGCGATATAGCTTCCGATTTCTCTCTTCATCTTATGCCACCAAAATTGCTCTTTCAAATCTTGATACATCTTAGTTCCTCCGGGATGGATAGAATAAAGAGTATCGTGAGCCTCCTTTAAGATAACTTCTTTTAACTCAGAATCTGATGGTACACAAAGGCGTCCTTTGTAACACAAGACTCCTTCTTCGTCCTCGGTGAATCCGGGTACTTTGCCTGTACCGATACGACGCTTGATTCCGTCGATACTAGCATTTCCTTTCTGCGCCTCTTTAATCTGACTGATCAAAGTGGGCTAAAGTTCTATGCTAGCCAAAAATCCTTCACTTACTAATTCCATTCGAAAATCTTCCATCTCTTTGTGCAAACTTGGTTGCTCCTTCAAAATCATGGAGTTCAAGCGGCACGTCAATCTGCTAAGGGCATCGGCTACCACATTGGCTTTTCCAGGGTGATAGTGAATGTCCAGGTCGTAATCCTTGATTAGTTCAATCCATCTTCTCTGCCTCATATTTAGCTCCTTCTGAGTGAATATATACCTTAGGCTCTTGTGATCCGAATAAATCTCACAACGATTTCCCATCAAGTAATGTATCCATGTCTTTAGGGCTAGAACTACGGCTACGAGTTCGAGGTCATGGGTTGGGTAATTTTGTTCATGTTGCTTCAATTGTCACGATAGATAAGATATAACTTTGCCTTCTTGCATTAGCACACATCCGAGACCAATCTTGGATGCGTCACAATACACATCGAAGGGCTTCGTGATATCCGGCATGATCAGAATTGGGGCTGAAATCAATCTCCTTTTGAGTTCTTGAAAACTCGCTTCACATTTTTCGGTCCATTCAAACTTCTTGTCCTTCTTCAGCAATTGGGTCATGGGTCTGGCGATACTAGAGAATCCTTCTACGAATTTGCGGCAATATCCCGCCAATCCGAGAAAAGCACGAACTTGGGTTTGAGTGGTTGGGGCTTGCCAATCTTCTACATATTTTACCTTGGCAGGGTCAATGGCAATTCCTCCGGCTGATACAATGTGACCGAGGAATCCTACTTCCTGTAACCAGAATTCACATTTGCTAAACTTTGCATACAACTGATGCTCTCTAAGGGTTCCAAGAATGGTCCTTAGGTGTAGCTCATGTTCTTCTTCTGATTTGGAATAAATCAGAATGTCATCGATGAAAACAACGACAAACTTATCCAGGAAGTCCATAAAAATCTTATTCATGAGGTTCATGAAATAAGCGGGGCATTGGTTAATCCAAAAGACATGTTGTATACTCATACAATCCATATCGGTGGTAAAGGCGGTCTTTGGGATATCCTCTGCAATTTTGAGTTGATGATAGCCAGTTCTAAGGTCAATCTTAGAAAACACACAGGCACCGGTCAAGCGATCAAACAAATCCTCTATCTTGGGCAAGGGTACTTATTTTTATGGTGACATCATTCAACTTTCGATAATCCGTACAAGCGGTTACCTCCATCCTTCTTGTCCACAAACAAGACAGTGATCTCGAGGGGGCCTTTTCGGTTGAATCAATCCGATTTCCAACATGGAATCCAGTTGCTTCTTCAGTTCTTCTAGTTCCGACGGGTTCATACTATAGGGTCTCTGGGCTATGGGTCCTGTTCCGGGGATTAGTTCAATGATAAACTCGATATCCCGATCTGGGGGCATACCGGGCAAAACATCTGGAAATACATCGGGGTATTCGCATACTATCCGAACTTGGTCAATGGTAGGTTGGGCTATACTCTTGTTACACTTGAATTGGCAAGGTAAGGTTTCAGATATATATGTGATATTCCGTGATCTTGGTCATGGTGATGGCTTTCTTGGCACAGTCAATCAATCCTTTATGTTTGGACAACCAATCCATTCCTAGTACTACTTCCAAACCTTTAGTTCTGATTACTATTAGGTTAGCATAAAAATCTATGCCATGAATTCGGATAGGGACGGCCTTGCAAATTTGCCTAGCCTTAGTGGTTGATCCAGGAATTTGTACAATCATCACATGCTTCAATTTGGTTGGTTGAATTTTACTAGTGCAGGAAAATTCTTTGGTGACAAATGAATGCGATGCACCAGAGTCAAACAACACTCTTGCAAGTACTGAATTAACAGAAAACATACCCAGCACGACGTCTGGTTCTTCCTGAGCTTCTTCAGCATGCATGAGAAAAAGACGGCCATTGCGGTTGAGTGAATTCCCTGGGGCAAATCTTCTTCCTGGCTGAACACGACGCTGCTGCTGAGCTAGGACATTGGTGTTGGGGGCTGTAGCATTCTTCTTGTTGGGGCACTCGTTGGAATAGTGGCATTTATTTCCACAGTCATAACAGGTCACTTGTGACTTATCCTTGGCTGCGACAGGCACAACATTGCTTCCAGTCCTCGGGGCAGTGTTGGGGTTGGCGGTAGCATTGTTGGTGTTGAACTTGGGTGGGGCAGGGGTGAAATTTCTGGAGTTGCCGGGGTTGCTGTGATTTCCTACGGTTCTAGGGTTTCCACGGTTGGGATAGGTTGGACGGGTCATAGGGGGTCTGTTGGTTCTTGGGGCAAATCTTGGAGATGGGTTGGGGCGATACTTTGGGGTCTGATGGGTTCCTGGTTGATGCATCATGCGACGCTTGCGGTTCTCATTGGCCTGGTTGATCTTTCCTTCCATTTGGATAGCAGAGTCGACAAGGGCTTCAATATCAACAAAGGGGATATTGACTAACACCGTCTGCATCTCGTCATGCAGACCATTCAGGAATCTTTCTTTCTTCTTAGCTTCGGTGTCTATATCGTCCGGGGCATACCTAGCTAATGACAAAAAAAATTCACGGTATTCCACTACAGTCATCCTTCCTTGCTTCAACTCTCTGAACTCGTCTCTCATTCTCTTGATCAAACCGGGTGGCACATGGGTTCTGCTAAACTTGACCTTGAATTCCTCCCAGGTCATCATCTGGCCTCCGGTCATTGCACGAACACTGTTCCACCATGCCCTGGCATCTCCGGCTAGATAATGGGTGGCAAATAGGACTTTATCGTTGGCTTCCACTCCTGCTACTTCTAAGTTATTTTCCATGGTTTGCAGCCAATCATCGGCGTCTAGGGGTTCTTCTGACTTGGTGAAAACGGGTGGGTTGGTATTCTGGAAATTCTTGAGCTTAGATCCATGGTTGTCCTAATTTCCATGGCCTTGGTTGTTGTGGGCTAGCTGGGCTATCTGTTGCAGAGTGGCTAGGTTGGCTTGACGTTCCGCTCTTTCAGCTTCGCGGTCAGAAGTCAACATTTGCAGGATCTGCAACATCGGGTCCGGGGCTGAACCACTTCCTCCACGTGGCATCTGAAGATTGATATAGATTATGAGAAAAGAGGGAAATTGCTAAGGTTTTGGGTTTTTGAAAAGTTTTCAGAGCTTGACTCAGGTTTTTCTAGCAACTTGCTTTTTCATTCATTCACTCATAGCACACAATACAAACACACACCACAACAAAGAAAAACAGATGGTTTTAAGAACCATTCTGGGAACTACGATATAGTGGGACCGACTACTACTTACTACGCTAGTGCTCAGTGCTACTACTCCTCGGAGTCTGTGGCTTCATCATCTTCAGCATCATCGATGAATGTGAAATCATCCTCATCGGTGAAGAAGTCCATGGCCTGATCCTCCAGAAAATCATCGTCATCGCTGAGATAGGAGTAAGGATCTCCACGAAGATCCTCTCCGGCATTCTCCCTTTCCTCTAACTGCATGTCTCCCTCGTGGATGGTCTCTTCCAGAGATGAGATGCGATGGCGAAGACGGGCAATAATGCTCTCCTTCTTGTCGAGTTGACGGCGGCGAGACTTGCGATCCTTTGCTAGCATGGCGATGGTCTGGTCCTTCATCTTGATGATGGCAGACTTGTGGTTGCAATAGTCACGGCAGTTGTCCAACTCCTGCTGACGATCATACATCATGAAGCTAAGGTGGTCCAATTGAGTCTTCAGCTCGGGGTGGTATGGGGCTTCCAGTGGTTGGCCATTTGCATCACGCCTTGGGCAAAACTCAAAGCGAGTACCCTTGATCTGATTGATGCTCTGCCCACACAGACGGGAAAGAGCTTCCTGCATTGCTCTGGCAAGTCCATCGAGCTAATTGTTTTCCCTCAAGGTAAACTGAATTCCCTCTGCAATGGGAGGTTCAATCTTTCCTTGGAGACTTGCAACAATTAGCCACTGCATATCTTCTCCTCCTTGATAATTGAGCTGAGCTCCGAAGAACTCGGGGTGCGGACGCTCCAGAAGTTCCGAAAGCTGATCCAGATCCCTCTCAAAGATAAGGTCTCCACCATTCCCCAGTTGGTAAAACTTGTTGTAATTCACGTCCATCTATAAAAATAGAGGATGAGTAGATTAGCAGAGTGATCAAGTGTGTCAAAATTTTATCTATTTTGCAAGAGTTTTTGAGGAACATGAAGTTTTATTAAAGAATTAAAGAGGTAAGAATGAGAATAAGTTTTCGTAAATATTTTTGTTCTTTGGTTTTGAAACTAAGTTTTTGGTTCAACGTCCCATCTAACTAGGGTCTCCTATGGTCAGGATGGCTCTGATACCAACTTGTCAACACCCGGATTTTTCAATCCTAGATGCCTGTTATGCCATACATCGCAATCCCAGGATTACCATTTTGCGAGACATAACAATTGGATACCATAGTACTTCATCCATTACAAGCGATACATAAGTTCTTACACAAATAGGGATCTCATGATCCGGTTCTTAATACAACATCAAGCAGCGGAATACGTAATAATAGCGGTGGCGTGGTAAGCTCCATCTTGAGGTCACGAGCAATGCGGCGATGGGAGATGATCCTAGTTGTCGTAACCTTCACAGGGTCCATCCTCCGGTACTCCTCTTCATAGTCAGCCATGGGAATAGCCAGGGACAAAGCCATGAGTACTCTTTAAGTACTCGCAAACTAATACTAACAAGTAAAGGGGTTTTTGCATAGTAGGACACTAGGCTCTAGGGTTGTTTTGCAAAAGCCAGATTTATCTCTACTAGGTTCCAGAGCTAGTCACAATTTTATAACTCCTAAGTGGGATCTTCTAATTCAGGTCACAACTCTGTTGTGGTCAAGTCAAAGTCTCAATTCATTTCACAAGTCATTTTGAAAAGTCTGACGGGGGAACAGTATGGCCACTCCAACTGTCCATAACCGTGGACGCGGCTATTCGAATAGTTTGACACTCTACAGAGATTGTACACTTTCACCACAACATTCGATACATCCGTCAGGAACAAATCCTGAATTCACCATACTCAGTATGCGGATAATCAATCCTAACCTTTCAATTACACGCCTTAGTATAAGCACCTTTCCTGTGAGTTTGGCCTCCCAACCATGACCACTGTCATCTTGGGTACTGCACAGGTGGACAATCTTCACAAGGTAGCCTCAGCTCAGACCTTGGCCGTGAGGGAACTAATACTAAGGGATATAAGTTTCCAGTCAATCCCTACCCAATATTCGGGTATTGTGGTTGTACGCAAAAATTGGAATGGTATCGCATCCAGACAACCATCAGTTTTATAAAGGGCTAAGGATCATGCCTCAACATTTTTATCACCAGAATCAAGTGTTTGGAAACACATGTCCAAAACATTTCAATAGAATGATCCATCATTCCAAGGTTTTCATAACCATTTTTCCACCAAGTATTCCCATCTAAAAGTTGATCAAGTGTTAAGCTTAGCACTAGCATCTACAGGTGGGGGTAGTAATAATGAGGGGTGGTAACTAGTGGAGTTTCACTAAGTCCGACCTTATATCTTAGGCTGATATCAAGGTTTCTAGCTTAGGCCAAATTTTATGCTCTTTATGCCACCTTCAGCACAACTGTCTGGTATCTACCAAACTCTTAGGTAGACTCTAAGTAAGCTTTGATAAAGAAATAAAGTAAGAAGCTTGCCATAAAACTAGGATTGGTTTACCAAGTAGGCAGGATCACAAGTATGGGTTTGTGGTATCAGTAGGGCATCTTGCAAGGGTTAGCTTGCATCAATATCCGTATAAGCTTGCATAGTTACTAGCTTGCCTTGTGCAGAGCAGTGGTTGAAGTTCTCCTCGGCTTCCTCTTCGTAGTATCCTCCTTCCTCCTCGTAGTATCCTTGGTCGGTACTAACGTCTATGAATAAATACGAGGTACACAATCACCAAACAATACTTAACTACTTGCAATCACCACACACAAGGGTCCTATGGATGATCTAGCATCATCCCTAACATTACAAGGTTAAGGCTTGATTTAATTCCTTTTATTTTCTTAGAAAAGTAATTTCTACTCATTGAAGAACTACTTAAGTTTTAATATTCTCCAAACCAAATATGGGATCATGTTGACACATGTCATCACCACATATTGTAGTCCATGGGAATGTGATTTAAAGTGGTGTCACAATTTAATAAGGTTTTACCATTTTATTTTAATTAATTAAAGTGGCTAGAAATGCTTATGTAGCATTCTTTTATTCCTTGAACAATATTTCTGCTAGTAAACCTATATATTTTTATATATTCTGAAAGGTATGGTTAAATGTGATTTTTGAGAGTTGGAATCAACTCAAAAGCCTTTATGGTTTAAATTTGAAAAATGTTTGAATGCAGAAAAGCTTCTGCCTTGTTATTTTTACTATAGGTGATCTACAGATCCAAATGACTTGAATCCAACGGGCTTGGATTAAGCATTCACAGAGCTTTACAACAAAATTGGTTTCATCCAATTTGGTGCACTGAATCGATCTGGGTTGATTTTTGAAGTTTGGTGCTGAAGTGTGTTTGAAATGAAATAGAAAAAGTTTTAATTTGAATTGCTGGGCTGCGCGGGAAATTCTAACGGGCCGGCCTGCTAAGCGCAGTGCTCCCGCGGGCTGCTTAAGTGGGTGTCCCCACTCGTCAGTGACATGGTGCTGGGCGAAGCGGTATGGGGCAACGTGGATCGTTCGATCTAGTTCTAATCCAACGGCTGAGGGTCATCGTCGACGCGAGACAACTCCGGCGAGAACGAAACCTAAGCGGCGGTGAGGGTCTGGGGCTCACCGAGTGCAGGCGAGGTCGGCGAGGCGGGTGAACGACGAAGTCGACGACGGCGAACCTCCTGGTACCGGTGGCTTCTCCTGGGGCGGCTCCAATCGCTGGCTTCCTTCTTCTCCGACAGCGGCAGGCTCCGGTGAAATTCCGGCGATGTGGTGCTCGCCTTGCTCTGAGAATGGTGTGGCACGATCAGTGAGGAGAGGGGAGTGAGATGGTGTGAAGAAATCGTGCGGGGGTGGCCTCTATTTATAGTCGAGCGAGGGGACCGTCGGGGCGCACGGTGAGCTCGTCGGGGGCGACATTACAGGCGGCTAAAGTCATGGGCAAAGGTAGGGGACGGTGCTGTGTCTCCTGGCGATGCTCAACGACATGGTCGCGAGGCATGGGGCGGTGTGGTTTGATGCAGGCGGTGCTCTGCGCAGGCGGCGTCTTCGATGGCGGCGGTGGCTGTATGCCAGGCGGCAACAGGGATGTCTGGCGGTCTCTGGGTCGGTGGTGATCGTGTGTGCAGCGGTGAGGCTGTGATGCGTGGTGATGGTCGGTGGCGCTCTGGCGCACGCTCGGCATGGTCTGGCGCGGCTTGTGGCGTGGTCGAGCTTGGCAACACTTTCATGGGACAGGAAGTGGCAGTGGACGGTGGGCTGCCTCCCAGACATGCTGGCTAGGCTTGCTGCTGCTCCTAGCTTGTTGTCCACAATGGGGTGACATGGGGGTGCTCGGCTGTTCACCATTAATGGCAATGGCAAGCTCACAGGGGTGCTAGTGTTGGGCTAATCTTTCTAGATGATCTACTAAGTTGTGTGTGAGCTAACTAGGGAACAAGTTAGGCTCAAAACACTGCACACTATAGTGTTTGATGTTTTGTTTGATTTGTGTCTACAACCTGTTTGATGAAATGGCCGCATGAAATCAAGTTTTGAATTTTGAAATGATTTTTGGTGTTGCTAGATTGGTGCTGGTGAGTCTGCAGATGCTTGGGTTTTGAAAATTGAGCTTGTTTGAGTGGGTTTTGGAAAAGTGGGATCTTCCCATATGAAGAAGATTCAATTTTGAATTGTCAATTAAACTATGCATTTGAAAGTTTTTGGATGATCACAAAGTGGGCCTTGATACCTTGTTATGAGTACATTCAAGGGGTGCAAAGATCCAGAAAAGTTTCTGTTAGGTTTTGAAAGTTTGAGACAACCAAAGTAGGCATGGGAGTTAAATTGGTCAAAATGACCATTCACTTCATATATTTGTTTTGATTTACTTGTCTTTAGGAAAAGTGTGGTAAATGTTTTAGATGATGTTCATTTCACCTAAGAAACATTTTACAAGCAATGGATCACACAAACAAGGTGGTTTTTAAAGAAATTCAAAATCCATGCATACACATATACATGCATTCATGGGTTTACTTAGAAAAGTTTTTGTTAACCCTAATCTTGATGATTAGTGTTTTGATGATCTAAGTTTGGTATTTTTGGGATGTTACATCTAAGCTTGGGGAAGCTAGTTTTATGAAAAAGATATTTCTAGTTCCCAAGCTTTAAGGAAGAAAGTTTATTCTTATGATACCCAATCTACCATATGTGGTAATTCTAATGATACTTGTGATATTTTAAATCCACATACTGAAAGTGTCCCTTTTAAAATACCTATTGAAATTGTTGAACGTGTTATGAATAGCTGCTATTTTGGAGATGGAACTGTCCATCTTAGTGATCATTTACTCTTTATACATGAATTATGCGAGTTGTTCAAGTGTGCAGGTATTTAAATGGACCAAGTTAAGAGTAAGTTATTCCCTTTCTCACTTAGGGACAAAGCAAGGGAGTGGTATGAGCTACTAGATGATCCTCATCATTTGGAGTGGAAGGAACTTGAATCTCTCTTTTATTATAAATTTTATCCTCCTCGTGAAATTTATAAAGATAGGAATTATATTTATAATTTTCATCCTCATGAGGGAGAAAGTATTTCCAAATCTTGGGGGATATTGAAGTCACTAATGCTCAAATGTCCCATTCATGAGCTCCCCAGCAATGTTGTTATCAATAATTTTTATGCAAGGCTTTCAGGACATTACAAGGACTATTTGGATACCTGTTTAGAGGGATCCTTCGCAAGTAAGGAGGTCAAGGCTAAGTGGGATCTTCCTGAAACAATTCAAAGCAATACCGAAGGTTGGGATAACGACAAAGGTAAAAAACCAGGTATAAACTATGAGTATGATTGCATTAAGTCTTTCTGTCACATCCCAAGATTTTCCAAATCTTGTAATGTGAAAAATAAATGAATAAAATAAAACTTTGTTTGATTTTCAGAGTGAGAAGAAACTTTTTGAATCCAATTGGAAATCTTCAAACCAATTTGGATCAAATAAATCTTAAAGGGATTTATAAAGTAAAACATTTAATAAAGGAAAATAAAATATTTTGGGATTACTATTTTGGATCTTTTAAAATAAAAGGATTTGGTTTTCAAAAGAAATAGAAGTTTTATAAATAAGGATTATTTTATAGAGCCAAATTAAACCTTGGCCAAGCTTTTGAAATAAAACATTTTGTTTTGATAAAAATAGTAAAGGTTTATTTGAAATAAATTAATAAGGATTTAATATCCAAGTTTTATTAATAAAGGTTTTACTATTTACAAAACATCAAAACTTATTTAATTATTTAAAATAAGTTTTCCAAGTATCTTCTATTTTCAAATAAAACCTACTAATTTGGTTTTGAGAAATATTTGGATTTCAAATAGAGATTTTATTAAATAAATCAAACCCTATTTGATTAATAAACCATGGTACATTTTATTTAATTAATGAATGGAACCTAAAAAGATTTAAAATATTATTTCATTTTGGACTTTGGTTTATGTGTTAAACAGAACCAAATTCAAATGAAAAGTTTGATGATTGTTTGATATGTTTTGTTTATTGATTTGATTGTTTGGTTTTCAAAACAGAAAATGAGAACAGAAAAGGAAAAACAGTTGGAAGAAAAAAAAATAGAATCTGGACCAGCCCAGTCGAGAAAGCCCACAAGGCCCAGTACTAGCCCAGCTATCTTTACCCTGAAAGAAAACGATTCGCACTCGATTTTGAACCCACAGAGAAGCTGACCGGTGGACCTCCTTTCCTTCTCGCATCCTCACTAACGACTGGACCCCACCTCTCCTGTTCATCCTCCTCACCCGCGCGACTCCTTCTCCCCAAACCTCGCTGCCGTTGCTGCCATTGAAAGCCGCGTTCAATTCACCTTAATGCCGTGCCTTAAACCTCGCTGCGACCACGCACGATAAAACGCCTGCGTCTTCTCCTCCTTTCCCCTCACACGCCACTCCCTCTCTGCCCCGAGGCTGCCTCAATTTGGCTTGGCACACCCTCTGTTCCGACGATGCTCCGGTGCCAATTCCGGCAACTCAGCGCCGCCCCTTGTCTCATTGACCACGCACACACACTCACCACTCCCTGGCGCATCTCCCAGTACCCTCCGTTCTACCGTGGGCGCCCTAGAGCATCACCTTCGTCAAGCTCTGACCTCGCCGTCGTCTCCGTCGAGCTCCTCCGGTAAGTCCAGACCGCCCCAAGCTTTCTCCTTCACGCTCGCATCATCTCCGTGATCTTCTGCATCTGACCACACTCTCTGTTTGCCTCCTCGTGATCGATAGCGTCGCCTTCGACCATGAACAGAATCGCCCGTCGCCAGACCTTACTCCGGCGAGCAATCCACCGCAACCCTGAGCGCCCCTCGACCCAAGAAGACCACGTCGAGCTTCCCCAGCCTCCTGCGATCTCGGTGAGCACCTTCCCATCCTTCCCCGTTTCCTGTTTTGCTAGCATTGCCACCACCTGGCCGTGCGCCGCCGCTAGCCGCCGTCGGCGCCGCTCGCATATGGTCAAGCAGACCAGCACCGTAAGATCGAGATTTGACGCTCACGATTAGATCACTTAACTTCGAAAGGGTACGCGTCCTATGCCGCATGATCTATTTAGATCCAACGCACCGCAGAGCCGATCCGGCCGAACCGGTACCAGCCAGTCATATTGCGACGCGTGGCCAGTTCTGTTTAAAACAGAATTTGAAAAACAGATTTGAGTTGCAATTTGAAAACCCTATAACTTTTGATCCACATGTCCAAAAATTGCAAACTTTATACCGTTGGAATCAGTAGAACAAGCCCTAGCCAACCATGCCTTTTGTTTAGCAAATAGTATCTGTTAGATTGGTTGATTTTGCAGAAACATTTGTATGCTTGTTTAGATTAGAAAAATGATTCAAAAATGTTTTTGAGTTTGAAACCTTGGCAAATTAGTTTGTTGTGAACTTACTGACCCTAGGAACCAACCCATGGTTTTGAAAATGGATTTGGTGAAGTTTAGGATGGACTAATTGATTTAGTCCATTTCTAGTCAAATGAAAATAAAGATTTTGGTTATGAAAATATTTTTGTAAAGAAAACTTTGGGGAAATGTTTTGTATCAAACCTACTGACCCTAAACACCAAGTTTTGATAAACAACAACTTATTTTGGTGAACAACTTAAAGTTATTGCTTTGGTAAAAATATTTTCCACCACATAAAATGATGAATGGATTTAAAAATGGTTTTTAGACAAAACTCTTTTGCAAATGTCTTTGCCACTTTGGAAAATGACCATTTTGAACCTTACCAAGTTTAGAAGCCTAGTGGAGACCATCTTTGCAAATAGAACCACCTCTTGCATGCTTGCATGCATAACTTAGATCCCATTGTTTTATTTGTGTGAAATGTTTGATTGATTATTGGTTTGGAATGCTAGTTGATATTGTGTTTGCTTGATTTATTGTAGTGAAGTTAGAAAAGTGTGAGACTAGCAAGATCAAGGAGTGAACCAACATTCCCTACCAAAAAGGCAAGTGACACTATCATCTAAAGTCCTACTATTTTCATTATACTTAGTGGATTTTGAAAACATGCATGAAAAGATATTTCTATACTTATGCTATGCTAAATCCTAATAGGATTCCCTATACATTCCTTAGTGAAAACAATGTAGTTGTTACATGCTTAGCCATGCTATAGTTTGAGAAGAGATACATGTTGAGATTTTATGAAGTTGAGAAAAGGACTTGTGTTTTTATATAATAAAACAAGGACTCAATGAACCACCTGGGTGGCCAAGGATACTTTCAGTTTTGGAGAAGGTGGCAACAAAAGGAACCATGTATATGGCAATCTCTTTGTGTTGTGCTCCAAAGGAAACCACCCAGGAAACTTAGAGATTGAACATGTTTCTCCAATTGTGGCTTTCGTGTGCAACCACATGCTATTATGGCTCTGGCTTAGTCAACTACATTGGGAAGACCCATGCATTATCTTCAGGCTACTGGACATGAGGACCTGGAATCCTACATGGGTACTTGAAGACAAGATAGCAATGGTGCATGGGAGGACCCTTTGGAAAGACTTTGTCACATTTTCAATCTGCCGGTACTCCATCTTGGTGAGCACTAATCCAGTGGCCACTGGTGGCAAAAGGATGGGATTGTGACATGTGGGTAAAGTGTACTCCTTCTACAAAATATAATAAAATCTAAGTACTTAGCCGCGTCCCCGGTTATGGACAATACTGAGCAACTAAAGTTTGAAGCTATGGGAGATCTCGACATTCTAATTTCTAAAGGAAAACTTTTAAAGACTTGATGCACTTGGGGTTACCAAGGGGCTCAAGAGACTTTGACAAAACTTGATGTAATTGGGGGTACCAAGGAACTCAAGAGATTTTGTTGAAAACATGAACACTTGGGGTTACCAAGGAACTCATGAGATTTTTTTATAAGACTTGATGCACTTGGGGTTACCAAGTAGCTCAAAGGATTTTGACAAAGACTTGAACACTTGGGGTTACCAAGGAGTTCAAGGGATTTTTGAAAAGGAGATTTAACAAAGGACCAAAACCATTTTGAAAAGATAGGATAAAATTTTGCTTTATGCAAATGAGCCTAAAACTCTACTTAGCCAAATATGCATGTAATGTTAGGATCCACTTATATTCCACATAGTAGTGAAACTTGCCAATACAATTCAAATGTATTGACCCTTGTGGCTGTAACTTGTAATGTTGCAGGTTTGATTGATTTAGTGAAGATTGATTGATTAGGATTACAAAGTCTACAACCAACATCTGCCTGTGGCACTTTGAAGATGAAGGACCCATGCTTATAGTTATTCCGCTGCAATGTATTGTAATAGCCAAATGAGCTATGTAAGATGTAATAAAATTATGTTATTCCTGGTTATAAAGTTAAATTATGACATTTGTATCTTGATATTACATCTTAACTGTGGATGCTAGCTATTGATCTAGGGACTAGCATTGTAAACATAGGGGACTCCACCTTATATTGTGTAAAGGTTGGGACACTCCCTCTACACTTTCGCTGAAACTGCTAATTTTCGAGAGCTTAGTGCTAGATATGGTATTGATCCTCAAATTCTTGTTAAATATTATAGAGCCTTTGCTTCCCATATTAATGCTCCTAAAGAAAAGTGGGACATGTATCATGAACCTTTTAAATACACTTGCATGGAAAATGAAAATGTTATTAATGATTGCAATAAACATGCTCAAACTTCTGAAAGTACTATTTCTTATAAGCATGTTAATTTTTGTGGTATGCATAGACCTTGTGAGAAGAATCAAACAAAAGAATAATATTGTATCACCCACTAGAATGAAAAAACTAGAAAAGTGGTATAAGGCTCTAGATGATCTTGGTAAAAAAATTTGTGCCCTCTATCCTTTTATTTGTGAACTTTGCTTTGAAGTGGGTCATTTAAATTTTCAATGCTCAGGCCATAATAATCCTGCAAGTTTGTATTGTGATAACATGATCACTGATAATCAACATGATGAACTTACATTATTTTTGGGGTGTGAAAAGTTATCAAGAAAAACCTCTTTGATAGACATGAGTACTTTTGATATGAATAGCGTCCTGCATGGTTGTCATCTTTATTGTGTTGAAAACTGCCACGCAAATACTTACATACAAAATCTTATAAAAGATGACATTTTACCAAATTATGACAGGACTGATATGTGTTTTGATCTTATTAATGAAAAGGAGGAATCCTCCAAAGTTTCTTCTATTGTCTCTAACAATAAACCAGGGTATGTGGAGAAGCTTCCTTTCAAGCCTCTCCCTCCTAAAGAGGAGGAGGAGAAGAAGAGGAGTAAAAGGAGAGAGGAAACTGTATCTTCCCCTAAGCATGTTACTCCTATCATAGTTTTTGCTGATGAGTCTGAACTAGATGATGTTCCTATGCCTGTTACCTATATTAGTGATCATGATTGGGAAAACAACACTACTTTTGATATTGAAAATCTCTTGGGTACCAACTCTAAAAATGATGATATTAATAATTGTTGTGCTATTAGTGTTATCCATGTTCCTTCCAATGATGATATGTTTACAAATGAACACACTTGGGAAGATAGTTATTCTATTGCTTATCATGATACCAAACCTCCAATATATGATGATTACAATGATGAGTATGATATTTTCAGTCCACCTACTATTGAGGAGAAAACGAATTGTGATTATAATATGCCTCCTATATTTGATGATTATGGTGATGAGAATAGTAATGATAGCTATTTTGTTGAATTTGCTCCCATTACAATTAATAAGAATGACTATTCTTATGTGGAGAGTAATAATGATTTTATGCATGTGGCTCATGATAAGAATGTTTTATGTGATAGTTATATTGTTAATTTTATTCATGATGCTACTGAAAGTTATTCTGAGAGAGGGAAACATGGTTTTATGTATCTCAAAAATATTAAGTTTCCCCTCTTTATGTTAAAAATCTTGAAGTTGCATTTGTTTTGCTTTCCTATGCTTGTTGATTTGTGCTTTCATGACTTGTTTCTTTACAAGATGCCTATGCATAGGAAGTGGGTTAGACTTAAATGTTCTTTGAATTTGCTTCTTGATGCTCTATTTTAAATCAATTCATATTTCCTATGTGAGCATCTTTGAAACTATCTTGCCTAACTTAAAGGCATTAAAGAAAAGTACTTGTTGGGAGATATGTAGGGATTCGTAGCATGGAAAACAAAAAATTCTACCGCATGCACGCAAACAAGCCAAGATCTATCTACTAGATTGTAGCAATAAGTCGATAGAAGCACTCATCCTTGAAGATTCCACAGCGGTTAACGAGAGCAAATTCTCGTGGGTGATGTAGTCGTACACTTTCCGATCTCAAGATCGCGTAGACGATCCTCCCGGCGCTGCGTTCCAGCAGCGCTTCCGCAGTCGGTCACACGTTCGGTACTCGATAAAGACCTTCCTCTCCCTTGTTAAAATAGGCAGAGGAGGTTGTAGTTCTCCCCTCGCGAATGCGGCAGCACGACGGCGTGGTGTCGGAAGTAGAGGGAAGATCCCGCAGGGCTTCGCCTATGCCGGTGCAAGTTATGGTGGATCTAGGGTTTCTTGATGATCTAGGGTTTATAAGATCGGGGGGTGTCGGCGGCGGCTAGAGTGGCGGCGACGAAACGGCGGCGGTGACTGGCAGCGGCGGATTGGCGCGGCGGCGGTGGCTTGGGTGTGGGAGGGCTTGGTTCTTTGGGTCAACCCTCCCCCTCTATTTATGAGAGGGGGGAAGCCTTGAGAGAGGTGAGTTTGAATCCACTTCCAAACCCAAGTTGGAAGGACTCTTTTCTTTTTCCACTAGGAAACCATTGTTCCAGTTTGACTTTTCAAACCTCCCGTTTGAATTTCAATTTAGAGCTTTAATTTTCTCTCACAAATGCCCACACCAAGTGACCTAGGATATGATCCAATCACTCCACTTACCCATGACACATTCATGGACCATTCCCCTTCCGGTCTGGTGAACCTTCTAGAACCTCTCCGATGAAAACATCGGAATCTTTCCCGAACTCCGGAAACGGACTTTCCTTATATGAATCTTATTCTCCGGACCATTCCGAATCTCCTCGTGATATCCCGGATCCCATACGAGACTCCGAACAACATTCGGTATCCCTACTAACATTCCATATCTACTAAACAACATTGAATCCTTAAGTGTGTCTCCCTATGGTTCGTGAATTATGCGGACATGACCGAGACACTTCTCCGATCAATAACCAATAGAGGAATCTGGAAATTCATATGGCTCCCACATATTTCTACAAGATTCGAACCACTTACATACGATACCAATTTCCCTTTGTCTCACGATAGTTTACTTATCCGAGGTTTTGATCGTCGGTATCTCTAAATATCTAGTTCAACCTCGTTATCGATAAGTACTATTTTCTCGTTCCCGTGATATGTGATCCCTTGTGAGCCAGTCACATGCTTGCAAGCCAATTGGATGACATTCCACCGAGAGGGCCCAGAGTATATCTATCTGTCATATGGATGGACAAATCCCAATCTTGATCCATGTGCCTCAACAAAAACTTTCCGAACACTCAATGCCACCATTATAGCCACCCCGTTACGGTGTGGTGTTTGATGTCATCAAAGCATCCTTTCGGTGATGGTGATTAGCATGATATCATGTTCGAAGGAAGTAGGTTACTGTGTATCAAAAAACTTATAGCAAATGAACTATTGAAATGACTTGATCTTTATGCTATGCTTATCTATAGGAGTATGTCCATCATACCATTCTCCTAATGATATGATCTTGTTTTTAATAACATCTCAATGTTCATGATCAAGAAACAACGATCATCTATTAACCAACAACCTAGTATTATAAAGAGGCTTTACCAGGGACTCTAATTTAGTTTACAAATCACACAAGTATTAATGTTTCCTGTTAATACTATTATAGCATGAATGTAAACATTTATCATAAACACAAAGATATAATAATAACCACTTTTATTATTGCCTCTAGGGCATATCTCCAACAGTCTCCCACTTGCACTAGAGTCAACTAATCTAGATTACATGGTAATATACCGAACACCCATGGCGGTTTGGTGCTGGTCATGTTTTTCCCTCGGGAGAGGTTTAGTCAACGGATCTGCCACATTCAGATATGTGTGTACTTTGCAAATCTTTATGTCACCATCTTGGACATGCTCTCGAATAGCGTGAAAACACAGCTTTATATGCTTCAGCTTCTTGTGTGACCTTGGTTCTTGCGCATTGTCTATGGCGCCCATGTTAACAATAGATATACATTGGGTCCAGTGCACTTGGAACCACACCGAGCTCTGTAATGAACTATTTCATCCATATCGCCTCTTGTGAAGCTTCTGAAGCAGCTATGTATTCCGATTCAGTTGAAGATCTCGCCACCACGCTTTGCTTTGCACTCCTCCAGCTAACTGCTGCACCATTCAAAGTAAATACGTATCCAGATTGAGATTTAGAATCATCTGGATCGGTGTTCCAACTAGCATCGGTGTAACCATTAACAACGAGTTGTTCATCACCTCCATAAGAATGAACCAAATCCTTAGTTCTTCTCAAGTACTTAAGGATGTTTTTGACCACTGTCCAATGATATACTCCTGGATCACTTTGATATCTGCTAGTCAAACTAACAGCATATGGAATGTCGGGTCTAGTACATAGCATGGCATACATAAGAGATCCTATGGCTGGGGCATAGGGAGTCTTACTCATCCTTTCTCTATCTTCTGCTGTTGCAGGACTTTGAGTTTTACTCAAGGTCGTATTGGGCAACATGGGTAAGAACCCTTTCTTGATATCTTCCATTCCTGTAGAGGTCCCAACCTTTATTAAGGTAGAGATCCCTATGTTTACAATGCTAGTCCCTGGATCAATAGCTAGCATCCACAGTTAAGATGTAATATCAAGAAATAAAGGTCATAATACAACTTTATAACCAGGAATAAAATAATTCATTACATCTTACATAGCTCATTTGGATATCACATTACAATGCAGCAGAATATTTATATAGCATGGAGTCCTTCATCTTCAAAGTGCCACAGGCAATCATGCTGGTTGTAGACTTGTAATCCTAATCAACACACTTCACTAACATCAAACAAACCTGCAACATAATAAGTTGCAGCCACAAGGGTCAATAAATTTGAATTGTATTGGCAAGTTTCACTACTATGTAGAAATAAGTGGAACCTATCAATATATGCATATTTGGCTAAGTAGGGTTTAGGATCATTTGCAGAAAACAATATAGTTTTGTCCTATCTTTTCAAAATAGTTTTGATCTTTTGACAATCTTTTTGAACTCCTTGGAAGACTCCAAGTTCTTCTAATCCCTTGTTGACACCATCAAGTTTTACTTTGAGAAATTGGAATGTCGAGATCTTCCAAAGCTTCAAGCCTTAGTTGCTCAGAGTTGTCCGTAACCGGGGACACAGCTAAGTATTTAGAATTTGATCTTCTGCAGAAGTTGTACACTTTACCCACATGACAGAATATCGTCTTGATGCCACCAGTGGTCGCTGGATAAGTACTCACCAAATGGAGTCCCGGTAGATCGAGAATGTGACAAAGTCTTTCCATAGAGGTCCTTCCAATACACAATGCTATCTTGTCTACCAGGCACTAATGTATGGATAAATTTCCAATACACGAATCCCGTTAACCTAAGTAGGTGCCAATGCAAGGGTCTTCTACTATGTAGTTGACTAAGCCAGAGCCCATTTAGCATGTGGTTGTACACGGAAGCAACTGTACGAGAAATGTGTTCAATCTCTAAGTCCCTGGGTGGTTTTCTTCTAGTGCACATACAAAAAATAGCCATATAAACATGGTTACCTTTGTTGCCACCTTGTCCAAAATTGAGTAACCACATTCCACCCAGGTGGTTCATTGAGTACTTGTTTTATTATATAAAATATATATTTTTTCAACACTTTATATAATCATATCATGTACTCCATTCCAAATATATAGCAGGGCTAAGCATACTACAACTAAAATGTTTTCACTAAGGAAGATATAAGGATATCCTAATAGGACATAGCATAGCATAGTAATGTAATATTCCTATCATGCATACTACAAAAATCCACTAAGTGTAATGAAAATAATAGGACATGGATGATAGTGTCACTTGCCTTTTTTTAGTAGAGAATATTGGTTCACTCCTTGATCTTGCAACAATCACACTCTTCAAATTTTACTACAATTCAATCAAGCAAGCATATATTCAAACTAACATTCAAACAATTCACCACATGAAATGATAAAAACAAAGCAATGCATGCAAGCATGCAAAAGATTGTTTTATTTGGAAAAGTGGTTTCTAGTAGGCTCTAAACATTTTAAAGCTCCTATTGGTCATTTACAAAAGTGGTAAAACCATTTAAATTCAAGTTGGTGAAAATGGCCATTTAAATCATTTTTGTTTTGCTAGAAGTGATTTAAATCAAAGTAATATTTTGTAGTCTTAGTCAAATATATTCTTTAAACATAAATGCTAGTTTTTATGGTCAACGGGTTTAATATTAATCCATTTGCAAAAGGTTTCACCTAAATTCTATTTTTTTAAATCAAACAACATTTTTATTTGCTAGAAATGCCTTTAACAAAGTAATAATTTACTAAGGTTCATCAAATATGTTTTCAAATCCCAAAACTTGGTATTTAGGGTTAGAGAGTTTAAATCAAACCACTTTCCAAAGGTTTTAGTCAAAAAGAATTTTTAAACCATAATCAATATTTTTATTTAGCTAGAAATGATTTTATTCAAAGATTTAATTCCTAAGTGTCACCAAATATACTTTTAAATCTACAAGTTGGTTTCTATGGTCAGTAGGTTCAAAACAATCCATTTACAAAAGATTTTACCCTAAAAACATTTTTAGAATAAATTTTATAGTCAAAATAAGCCTAAATATGTTTCTGCATAAACAACCAATTTTATAGAAGAAAAATACTAAACAAAGTACATAGTTGGAAATTTCACATTTTTCTGAATCCATTAATATAAAATTTGTAAAATTTGGACGTGTGGATTAAAAGTTATGATTTTATAAAATCAAACATATAATAGAACATTTCTGGTTTTAAAATCAAAGTCAGTGCCACGCGTCTTAATTTTATTGGTCTATACCGCTTCGGGTGGATCGTGCTATGAAGGTTGTCAGATCTAAATTAATCGCACGGTGCAGAAACCATCTTACCTCTTCGTTTAAGTTTCTATCGTGACGCTTGGATCTAAATCCTACGGTTATAAACGCAATGACCACAGAGGGGCGGCGCTGGCGGCGGCTGCGCGGCGGTGGTTCTCTGGCGGTGGCGTTGCCGATGAACCAAGAAGCGCGGGCGAGGGAGAAGGGGCTTACCAGACTCGCAGGAGTGTGGCAATGCTCAACATGGTCTTTGTCGTCCAAGGGGCACACGGGTTCCAGAGGGATTGCTCACCGGAGTTAGCGGCAGCGTCGGGTTCATCTGGTCGTTGTCGGAGGCGAGGTTGTAGGTTATGCCAAGGCAAACGGGAGGGGGTGTTAGACACGGGCGAGTGTGGAGATCATGGGAGCATCATCGAGAGGGACAGGGGTGGATGGTACTTACGGGGAGGGGTCGCCGGAGAAGTGACAGACAACGGCGGCATTCGGGTGAGTTTGTTGCCGATGCTGTGGAGCGATCGCGGCGAAGTTGGCACCACTGGTAGATGCGCACTGGTCTAGGGACCAAACTCGTGTGAAGCAGGGGCTGTGGGGGTGACTATCCTCACCGGAATCGACGAAGGAGCTCGTCAGAGCAAAGGGGTTCGACGTTGCGATTGTGGCAGCCTGGTGGCAGAGAGGGAGTGAAGCCTGGGGGAAAATGGAGAGGGAGCGTGGGAGTTAAAGTGTGCGTCATCACTGACGTGAATTAACCGCTCATTGACGCGAATTTCATGGGAGTTAATCGCGGCAGAAACGGCGAGGTTGCGAGGGGAATGGTCGACGCAGGGTTGATGACGATGAGGTGGCCAGTGGGTCCCGTTCGTCAGCGATGTGAGAGGAAATGCATGTGGGGTCGAGCGTTCAGTGACTGCGTGGGTGAGATTGCGAGTGCGAAACGTTTTCTGCGGGTGAGAGATGAGTTGGGCTCGCTGGGCTGGACTGGGCCTGTTTTCTGGGCTGGCTTTGTTTCTCTTTTTTATTATTCTAAATCTTTTTATTTTTTCCTTTTTTGTTTTGATTTTTGTTCAAATAATTCAAACACTATTTGAATTCAAACCTTTACCAAAATTTGTGTATATTTTTAATACTGTTTATTAACATATTTTAAAGTCCAATTTAGAATATTTCTTTTATTCTTTTTAGGGTCTATTATTTATTTTTAAATAGACATTTGTCTTTATTTCCATTAATATTTGAATATGTTTTCAAACTCTATTTGAATCCTAACTTTTACCAAACCTTTTTCAGTAGGTTTTATTTATTCTTTAGTGCAAATTAATTCACTTTGTTTTATTATTTAAAACACCTTAATAAGATTTATATTTAAATTGGGAATTTGTCTTTATTTTAATAAAATTGGATAATAATCAATCCTTATTTATTTAAACAAAATTGGCTTCAATACTTATGATTTTATTTAAATAATCCTTTACTCTTTTCATTAATCAATAATCTTTCATATTATTTGTTTGGCCAAGATTTAATTTGATTCTTTAAATATTCCCTATTTATTTATTTCTTCCTTTGCCTTATAAAATCCATATCTTTTTATTTAAGGATCCAAAATTGGTGATTCCAATTTGTATAATTTTATTTAATTTTTGTTTATCCTTATAAATCTCTATAGGATTTATTTGTTCAAGATGGGTTTTGATGTTTCCATTTGTAATCAAAAAGTTTCTTTTTACCCTAAATTTCAACATTCATTTCTTTTGTTTATTTATTTTCACATTTCAAAATTTAGAAAATTTTGGGATGTGACAGGCTACCACCCTTAAAAGAAATCTCATCCCGAGATTTGGGAAGGTTAGAGGTTACAAGTTGGCTTCAAGGCAACTAGGGTAATACCACCCTTAAAAGAAAGTCTTATAGGGTTACATTGATGATTCACTTGACTATGGTTTAATACTTGATATCCAAACAAGGAATCCTTATTTGACTCAACTGAGTTAACTAATTCTCATCATCCACATCATCTAATTTTTCAATGATTCCATACATGTCGATGTGGTTCACATGTCCTTTCTGGGCCACATTGGAGCCATTTCCATTGGAGTTTCTAGCATCCTTTTTCTTTTTCTTCTCAGGACAGTCTAATGCATAGTGTCCAAGTTCCTTACAATTTTAGCACTGCAACTGGCTAATGTCCTTCTTCCTGGATCTGCCAGGTTGGTTATGACCAAGGTCATCTCCATTGTCAGTATCATTTCCATTATTATCACTTCCATTGTTGTTGTGGTGATGCTGATGTGGTTCAGGATCTTCATTGCTCTTTTTGAATGAACGCTTCTTTTGTGATGATCCTAAGTGATACTTGAGGATATGCTTTCTCTTTCTTTTCTCAACTTGATTCATCTTGTTTTCCAAGATGGTGGCTTTGTCACAGAGTGATTGATAAGTTGGGACATAGGCAACGGACAGCTGCAGGTTCAACTCATCATTAAGTCCTTCGAGGAATTTATCCTTCCTCTTAGCATCTGTATCAACTTCATCTGGTGCATAACATGCCAGATTGTTGAATTCGTCAATGTACTCAGCCACACTGAGGTGACGCTGTTTCAGATTGTGGAACTCCTTTTTCTTCAAGTTCATCACTCCAAATGAGATGTGAGCTGTACGGAAACCATCCTCAAAAATAGCCCAGGTCACATCCTCAAGGGGAGTGGTGATCTGAAAGTTGTCCCACCATGTTGCTGCTGGCCCTTCAAGCAGATATGCTGCAAACCTAACTTTTTCCTTGTCGGTGCAGCCAACAGTCACTAAGTCCTTGTTCACCGAGCGTAACCAGTCATTGGCTACCATTGGATCAGTTGTTTCAGAGAACCTTGCAGGCCTTAGTTTCAGAAATCTGGTGAGCATGTCAATTGCTGGAGGATTATTTTGATTGTTGTTGTTGTTATTGTTGTTCTGATTCTGATTTTGCATAAACCGAGCCATCATCTGCATCATTTGAGCTTGAGATGTCATCAACTGCTGCATCTCGGGAGTGACGTTGTTGTTGTTGTTTTGGTTGGGGTTGGCACGACGGGGAGGCATCTGTTGGTTTGATAGGGATAAGTAATGATAGATAGATCTAAAGAAGTTCTAACACACCACCCAAAACAATCAAGTTCAATCAAACAATCAACAAGCAACTATTCAGTTAACAACTTATGAGCTTAACTCATGAGTTGAATGAAACAACAAGTTTTATTAAGACAATCAACTTAGTATAGTCATACCTCATAGGTCAATATGATCCATACTCTAACATGTTATCAAAGTCTTAGATAGTTGGTAGGCAATCTAATGTCTCTTGGTTTTTCACTTGTAGTCCTTAGTGATGTCTAAGTTGAAGTCCTTGGTGAAACTAAAGTTGAAGTCATTGGTGTTGGTGAAGTCTTTGCTCATGGTGGAGGCTTTGTCCATCAAGTTGAAACGGAAGAGATGTAGAATCAAAACCAAAAAGGTTGAGGAAAGAGTTTACAAGATTGTTTGTAAATAAGTTTTGGAACAAATACAACCCCTATTTTTCCAAGGGGTTTTGTCCAATCCTAGGGTTACAATCCTACAGGCAACACAGTGCTCTGATACCATCTATAGAGGTCCCAACCTTTATTAAGTTAGAGATCCCTATGTTTACAATGCTAGTCCCTGGATCAATAGCTAGCATCCACAGTTAAGATCTAATATCAAGAAATAAAGGTCATAATACAACTTTATAACCAGGAATAAAATAATTCATTACATCTTACATAGCTCATTTGGCTATCACATTACAATGCAGCAGAATATCTATATAGCATGGAGTCCTTCATCTTCAAAGTGCCACAGGCAATCATGTTTGTTGTAGACTTGTAATCCTAATCAACACACTTCACTAACATCAAACAAACCTGCAAGATAATAAGTTACAGCCACAAGGGTCAATATATTTGAATTGTATTGGCAAGTTTCAGTACTATGTAGAAATAAGTGGAACCTATCAATATATGCATATTTGGCTAAGTAGGGTTTAGGCTCATTTGCAGAAAACAATATAGTTTTGTCCTATCTTTTCAAAATAGTTTTGATCTTTTGACAATCTTTCTGAACTCCTTGTAACACTCCAAGTGCTTATAATCCCTTGTTTAAACCATCAAGTTTTACTTTGAGAAATTGGAATGTCGAGATCTTCCATAGCTTCAGGCCTTAGTTGCTCAGAGTTGTCCGTAACCGGGGACACGGCTAAGTACTTAGAATTTGATCTTCTGCAGAAGTTGTACACTTTACCCACATGACAGAATATCGTCTTGACGCCACCAGTGGCCGCTGGATAAGTACTCACCAAATGGAGTCCCGACAGATCGAGAATGTGACAAAGTCTTTCCATAGAGGTCCTCCCAATACACAATGCTAGCTTGTCTACCAGGAACTAATGTATGGATAAATTTCAAATACACGAATCCCGTTAACCTGAGTAGGTGCCAATGCAAGGGTCTTCTACTATGTAGTTGACTAAGCCAGAGCCCATTTAGCATGTGGCTGTACACGGAATCCACTGTACGAGAAACATGTTCAATCTCTAAGTCCCTGGGTGGTTTTATTCTAGTTCACATACAAAAATATAGCCATATAAACATGGTTCCCTTTGTTGCCACCTTGTCCAAAATTGAGTAACCACATTCCACCCAGGTGGTTCATTGAGTACTTGTTTTATTATATAAAACATATATTTTTCCAACACTTTATATAATCAGATTATGTGATCCATCCCAAATATATAGCAGGGCTAAGCATACTACAACTACAATGTTTTCACTAAGGAAGATATAAGGATATCCTAATAGGACATATCATAGCATAGTAATATAATATTCCTATCATGCATACTACAAAAATCCACTAAGTGTAATGAAAATAGTAGGACATGGATGATAGTGTCACTTTCCTTTTTTTAGTAGAGAATATTGGTTCACACCTTGATCTTGCAACAATCACACGCTTCAAATTTTACTACAATTCAATCAAGCAAGCATATATTCAAACTAACATTCAAACAATTCACCACATGAAATGGTAAAAACAAGGAAATGCATGCAAGCATGCAAAAGATTGTTTTATTTGGAAAAGTGGTTTCTAGTAGGCTCTAAACATTATAAAGCTCCTATTGATAATTTACAAAAGTGGTAAAACCATTTAAATTCAAGTTGGTGAAAATGGCCATTTAAATCATTTTTTTTTGCTAGAAGTGATTTAAATCAAAGTAATATTTTGTAGTCTTAGTCAAATATATTCTTTAAACACAAATGTTAGTGTTTATGGTTAATGGGTTTAATATTAATCCATTTGCAAAAGGTTTCACCTAAATTATATTTTTTAAATCAAACAACATTTTTATTTGCTAGAATTGCATTTAACAAAGTAATAATTTACTAAGGTTCATCAAATATGTTTTCAAATCCCAAAACTTGGTGTTTAGGGTCAGAGAGTTTAAATCAAACCACTTTCCAAAGGTTTTAGTCAAAAAGCATTTTTAAACCATAATCAATATTTTTATTTAGCTAGTAATGCTTTTATTCAAAGATTTAATTCCTAAGTGTCACCAAATATAATTTTAAATCTAGTGGTTTCTATGGTCAGTAGGTTCAAAACAATCCATTTACAAAATATTTTACCTTAAAAACATTTTTAGAATAAATTTTACACTCAAAATAAGCCTAAATATGTTTCTGCATAAACAACCAATTTTACAGAAGCAAAATACTAAACAAAGTAAAGGTTCGAAAGTTCAAATTTTTCTGAATCCAGTGATATAAAATTTGTAAAATTTGGACGTGTGGATTAAAAATTATGAATTTTATAAAATAAAACATATAATAGAACATTTCTGTTTTTAAAATCGAAGTCAGTGCCACGCGTCTTAATCTTACTGGTCTATACCGCTTCGGGTGGATCGTGCTACTCAGGCCGTCAGATCTAACTTAATCGCACGGTGCAGAAACCATCTTACCTCTTCATTTAAGTTTCTATCGTGATGCTTGGATCTAAATCCTACAGTTATAAACGCGATGACCACAGAGAGGAGGCACTGGTGGCGGCGGCGCTCTAGCGGTGGCGTTGTCGATGAACCAGGAAGTGCGAGCGAGGGAGAAGGGGTTTAACAGACTCGCAGGAGTGTGGCGATGCTCAACGTGGTCTTTGTTAGCCAAGGGGCGCACGGGTTCCAGAGGGATTGCTCACCGGAGTTAGCGGTGGCGTCGGGTTCGTCTGGTCGTTGTCAGAGGCGAGGTTGTAGGCTATGCCAAGGAAAACGGGAGGGGGCGTTAGACGCGTGCGAGTGTGGAGATCATGGGAGCATCATCGAGAGGGACATGGGTGGACGGTACTTACGGGGAGGGGTCGCCGGAGAAGTGACAGACAACGGCGGCGTTCGGGCGAGTTTGTTGCCGACACTGTGGAGCGAGCGCGGCCAAGCTGGCACCACTGGTAGATGCGCACTAGTCTGGGGAACAAACTCGTGTGAAGCAGGGGACGTGGGGGTGACTATCCTCACCGAAATCGACGAAGGAGCTCGTGGGAGCAGAGGGGTTCGAGGTTGCTATTGTGGCAGCCTGGTGGCAGAAAGGGAGTGAAGCCTGGGGGGAAATGGAGAGGGAGCGTGGGCGTTTAACTGTGCCTCATCACTGGCGTGAATTAACCGCGCATTGACACGAATTTCATCAGAGTTAATCGCGACAGAAACGGCGAGATTGCGAGGGGAACGGTCGACGCGGGGTTGATGACGATGAGGTGGCCAGTGGGTCCCGTTCGTCAGCGATGTGAGAGGAAATGCACGTGGGGCCAAGCGTTCAGTGACTGCGTGGGTGAGATTGCGAGTGCGAAATGTTTTTTGTAGGTGAGAGATGAGTTGGGCTCGCTGGGCTGGACTGGGCCTGTTTTCTGGGCTCGCTTTGTTTCTCTTTTTTTTATTTTGAATCTTTTTCTTTTTCCTTTTCTGTTTTGATTTTTGTTCAAATAATTCAAACACTATTTGAATTCAAACCTTTACCAAAATTTGTGTATATTTTTAATATTGTTTAGTAACATATTTTAAAGTCCAATTTAGAATATTTCTTTTATTCTTTTTAGGGTCTATTATTTATTTTTAAATAGACATTTGTCTTTATTTAAATTAAGATTTGAATATGTTTTCAAACTCTATTTGAATTCTAACTTTTACCAAACCTTTTTCAGTAGGTTTTATTTATTCTTTAGTGCAAAGTAATTCACTTTGAATTATTATTTAAAACACCTTAATAAGATTTATATTTAAATTGGGAATTTGTCTTTATTTAAATAAAATTGGATAATAATCAATCCTTATGATTTTATTTAAATAATCCTTTACTCTTTTCATTAATCAATAATCTTTCATATGATTTGTTTGTCCAAGATTTAATTTGATTTTTTAAATATTCCCTATTTATTTATTTCTTCCTTTGCCCTATAAAATCCATATCTTTTTATTTAAGGATCCAAAATTGGTGATTCCAATTTGTATAATGTTATTTAATTTTTGTTTATCCTTTTAAATCTCTTTAGGATTTATTTGTTCAAGATGGGTTTTGATGTTTCCTCATTTGGAATCAAAAAGTTTCTTTTTACCCTAAATTTCAACATTCATTTCTTTTGATTATTTATTTTTCATATTTCAAAATTTGGAAAATTTTGGGATGTGACAATTCCAAACCTCTTTAGAACTTTGTCCAAATATGTACTCTGTGACAATTATATTAAGCGTCTTGATCTATCTCTATAAATCTTTATGCCTAATATGTAAGCTGCTTCGCCAAGATCTTTCATTGAAAAACTATTATTCAAATAATCCTTGACACTGTTAAGAAGGTCTACATCATTCCCATTCAACAATATGTCATCTACATATAGTATTAAGAATGCTACCGAGCTCCCACTCACTTTCTTGTAAATACAAGCTTCTCCATAAGTTTGTATAAAATCAAAGCTTTTGATCACCTTATCAAAATGTTGATTTCAACTCCGGGATGCTTGCTTCAATCCATAAATGGACCGTTGAAGTTTGCATACCTTGTTAACATCTTTAGGATCGACAAAACCTTTGGATTGCATCATATACATCTCTTCATCAATGTCTCCATTGAGGAACGCTGTTTTGACATCCATCTGCCATATCTCATAATCATAATATGCAGTGATTGCTAACATAATCCTCATAGACTTTAGCTTTGCTACTGGTGAGAAAGTCTCTGTCACATCCCAAAATTTTCCAAATTTTGAAATGTGAAAAATAGATAAACAAAATAAATAATTGTTGAAATTTAGGGTGAAAACAACTTTTTATTTCTAAATGGAAACATCAAAACCCATCTTGAACAAACTTTGAATAAAATTTGAATCCAACTAAATTCAAATCAAGTGAAATGCATTCTTCATAAATGCATCATGAAATTTAAACACTTGGAAAATGAACCAAAACCCTAAAACCCTAATGGAAGAAAAACATTTCCAAGATACCTCAAAGACTATGGATTTAATCCATATAAAAATTTGTCAGAAAACATCTATAAATTATCAAGGATAATAAATAAAAATATTATAAAACCATAAGAAATTGATTTCATTTAATTTGGAACCATAGATAAAAACTTATGAATTTAATAAGTTAAAAAGGAAATAATTTCCAAAGCTATTAAGGCTCTTATCTAAAATCCATACTAAATTGTGAACAAATTAATCCTAAAGAGATTAAAAGGATAAGACAATATCAAATAAAGTTAATACAATTTGGAATCACCAAGTTTGGATCTTTAAATAAAAAGATATGGATTTTATAAGATAAAGAAAGAAATAATAAATAGGGTATATTTAAAAGCCAAATTAAATCTTGGCCTAATCCATAAGCAAATGGAATGAATATAATCCAAATCCAAATAAAAGAAAGGGATAAAGAATAAGCAAATAAAAGTATATGAGATTAAACCCTACTCTAATTAAATTTAATAAAGACAAAATCCCTAATAGAAATGATTAATTAAATCATGAGAAAATGATAATTGGAATTAGCCCAAGAGGAGTAAAAGTTATTTAATTGACTTAAATGGAATCAAATCATTATTTGAATAAAATTTATATTGATTTAAAACCATATTGGATTTTATTTAAATAAATAAAATTGCTCAATTCAAATGATTAATAAGCCATATTAGAAATATTTCAAAATATTCAAAGTGAATTATTTAAAGACCCTATTAAATAAATAAAACCTACTGAATAAGGTTTGGTGAAAATTAGAATTCAAATAAAGAGTTTGAAAATATAATTAAATCTTGTTTGAATAAAAACAATTGTCTATTTAAATAAATAACAAACCATGTGTAAATGAAATATTTTATTCTAAAAATGGACATTAAATACATGTCTTAAACAGTGTAGAAAACTTACAGAAAAATTTGGTAAAAATATGAATTTAAATGGTTGTTTAAACTGTTTGAACAAATTCAAAAAAGAAAAAGAAAACAGAAAAAGAAAAATGGAACAGAACAAAAAAAAAGGAAAGAGACCAGCCCAGCTATCCCCATCCCATCTAAGCCCAGCGATTTGAGTTTCCCCTTCTCCCCCGAAGCGTTTTCTACTAAGCCCCGCACCATCACTGACCGCTGCACCGCACCGCAAACCCTTCTCTCATGCTAACGATATGACCCCACATGTCAGTCATCACTTTCACCCACGCGACTAGTTCTTCCTCTCTCTCTCCCGTTTCTGATTGATTCTCGCAAGCTTAATTCGCCTTAATGCCGAGGCTGTTACCCACCATGATCACGCCCTCTTAACCGTCCAGTCCTCCTCTACCTTTCCCCCCAAACCGCTCTGTCTATGAGCCACCAGGCCACAACAATTGTTGTTCGGGACGCCCACTGCTCCGGCGAGCCTTTCCTATGATTCCGGCCACCACCGCTAGCCCCACTGCCCCCAGAGCACACGAGAGTGATCCCCATCATCCCCTGCATCTTCCAGTGTCTCTAGCTAGCTTGCGTGCTCTGAAATGTCGGCAACATCAACACCAGAGCGCCACCGCCTCCTGCCTCAACTCCGGCGAGTTTCCCCGGTGAGTTCTGACCGCCCCTCTCCCTCTAGTTGTTACACGCATGATCACCGACCTCGTGCGCAGCTAACTCAGCCCTTGTCTTATCTTAGCACGGTCCAAAACGTCGCCAACGAAGACAGCTCGAACACACCATCGCCAGAAGCTTCTCCGGCCAGAAATTACCGTCGACCTCGAGCGCCCCCTGCCTTTCGACTACCATGTTGAGCATCAGCAACGTGCTGTGAACTCGGTGAGCTACCCCACTCCTCCTCTAGCTCCCTGCATCATCGGCACCGTCCTCGTCTGAGCGCGCTGCCGCCACTCACTGCTGCCAGCGCCGCCAGTAGATGGCCAGTAGATGTGAGCCGTTGGATGGCGATCTTGCGGACGCGATAGAATCATTTAACGAAACAGTATGGAGTGATCTGTGACGCTCGATCCTCTTTAGATCCAACGCACCACGTAGGCCGATCCGTGCGAACCGGTACCAACGAATCAGAACACACCACGTGGCCTATAGGTTGATTTAAAAGACAGAAACATTTCTATTAATTGTTTGAATTTGTAAATTGCATAACTTTTGATACACACGTCCAAATTTTGCAAATTTTATATCAATGGAATCAGCAAAACAAATAATTTCCAACCATGCACTTTGTTTAGTGAATGGCTTCTGTAAAATTAGTTGTTTTTGCAGAAACATGTGTAGGCATATTTTGAATATAAAATTTATTCTAAAATTATTTTTAGGATAAAATCTTTTGAAAATGGTTTGTTTTGAACCTACTGACCATAGAAACCAACTTTTGGATTTAAAAACATATTTTGTGAAGCTAAAGAATAAATCCTTGAATTAAAGCGTTTCTAGTAAAATAAAAATATTGTTTATGTGTTAAAATACATTTTGAGTAAAACCTTTGGAAAATGATTTGATTTAAACTCTCTGACCCTAAAACACCAAGTTTTGGGATTTAAAAATATATTTGGTAAACCCTAGTAAAAATTATTACTTTGGTCAAAGGCATTTCTAACAAATAAAATATTGCTTTGGTATAAAAATGGTTTATAGGTAAAACCTTTTGCAAATGGTTTTAATATTAAATCTTGACCTTAAAACACTAAAATTTGTGCTTAAAAATACATTTGACAAACACTAGAAATTATTACTTTGATTTAAATCACTACTAGCAAAACAAAAGGGATTTAAAGTAGCCATTTTCACTAACTTGATAAAAAATGGTTTTGACACATTTATAAATTACCAATAAATGTTTTAAAATGTTTATAACCTATTATAAACCACTTTTCCAAATAAAACAATCTTTGGCATGGTTACATGCATTGCTTTGTTTTTATTATTCTATGTGATGAATTGCTTGAATGGTAGATTGAATTCGTGCCTTGATTGAATTGTAGTGGAATTTGAAGAGTGTGACTATTGCAAGATCAAGGAGTGGACTTATTATCTCTACCAAAAAGGCAAGTGGTGCTTCATACTTTTTTCCCATTTTTTTCACTATGCATTAGTGATATTTCAAAGTAGGACTTGTATAGAATTTTACTAAGTGTGCTATGCCATGGGAAATCCTAGTAGTTGATTCCTTAGTAGAATTTTCCTAAGTTAAGATTCCTACTACTATCATGCTTAGCCTAGCTAGTAGAAAACAAGGGTGGATTATATTCATGCTATGAAATATTTCTAAGTCTTTGACTCTTGTTTTGCTTAATAAAAAAACTAAGTGAATGAAACACCTGGGTGGAATGGTGGATTGGTTTGTGTTGAGTGGTTACACAAGGCCCATTTCTATGGTTTACCTTGTGTATCACACTTGTGGAATGCCACCCAGGAACAAAGATATTTGAGATGTCAAATGTTGAGAAGCTTCAAGTGTAGCCACTTGGCATTATGGGCTCTGCCTGGATCATATAGGTTGCAATAACTTAGCCAAATGGACAGTTGGTGGTAGGGGATGATAGGTTGGAACGCGTCCATTCTGGTCTAAGGGAAGGCTTCTGAAAGATCTTGTCTCGATGCATGTCGAGTCTTGTGGGGAAAGTGCACCACTTCTGCAGAAGGAAAAAATCTAAGTACTTAGTCGTGTCCCCGGCAATGGACAATTTGAGCATCAAGACATGGAAGCTATCAAGAATCTCCTCATCCCAATTTATAAGTTGAAAACTTGTGGATGAACAAGGGTTAAAGGATCACCAATTTCTATTGGGAGATGCCTTGGGTGATTTTTGCCAAACAAAAACTTAGTGTTTTCAAATGATAAGGAAAATCTATTTTGAGCAAAGAAAGCCTAAGCTCCACCTAGACAAATGCATATAGATGATAGTTACCACTATACTACCACAGTATCACTTGCCAATACAATTCAAATGTATTGACCCTTGTGGCTGTAACTTGTGATGTTGCAGGTTTGTTTGATGTTAGAGAAATGTGTTGATTATGATTACAAGTCTACAACCAACATGTTTGCATGTGGCACTTTGAAGATGAAGGACTCCATGCTATAGTTATTTCTGCTGCATTGTAATGAGATAGCCAAATTAGCTATGTAAGATGTAATGAATTATTTTATTCCTGGTTATAAAGTTGTATTATGACCTTTGTTTCTTGATATTACATCTTAACTGTGGATGCTAGCTATTGATCCAGGGACTAGCATTGTAAACATAGGGATATTTACCTTTATAAAGGTGGGATCTTACAGTCTCAACATAGTCAACTCCTTGAATTTTTCGAAACCCTTTTGCGACAAGTCGAGCTTTATAGACAGTAACATTACCATCAGCATATGTTTTCTTCTTGAAAATCCATTTGTTCTCGACAGCCTTCCGGCCATCCGGTAAGTCCACCAAAGTCCATACTTGGTTTTCGTACATGGATCCAATCTCAGATTTCATGGCTTCTTGCCATTTATTGGAATCTGGGCTCATTATCGCTTCCTCATATGTCGCAGGGTCATCGATGTTGTCCACCAACATGACACGCATAACAGGATCATACCAATCAGGAGTGATACGAGTTCTCATTGACCTGCGAGGTTTCGTAGTAACTTCAACCAAAGTTTCATGATCAACATCATTAGCTTCCTCTCTTATTGGTGTAGGCGCCACAGGAACTACTTCCGGTGTTGTGCTACTGGCAAGTTCGAGAGAAGGTTCAACAACCTCGTTGAGTTCTACTTTCCTTCCAGTCACTTCTTTCGAGAGAAACTCCTTCTCTAGAAAGGATCCATTCTTGGCAACGAAGATTTTGACCTCAGATCTATGATAGAAGGTATACCCAATAGTTTCCTCTGGGTATCCTATGAAGACGCATTTTCCGCTTTGGGTTCAACCTTGTCGGGCTGTAACTTCTTTACATAAGCTTCACAACCCCAAACTTTAAGGAATGACAATTTACGTTTCTTCCCAAACCATAATTCATACGGTGTCATTTCAACGGATTTAGATGGTGCCCTATTTAAAGTGAATGCGGTTGTTTCTAATGCATAATCCCAAAATTATAGCGGTAAATATGTAAGTGACATCATAGAACGAACCACATCTAAGAGAGTTCGATTACGACGTTCGGACACACCATTACGTTGTGGTGTTCCCGGCGGTGTCAATTGTGAAAGTATTCTGCATTTCTTCAAATGATCGCCAAACTCGTAACTTAGATATTCACCTCCACAATCAGATCGTAGAAATTTAATCTTCTTGTTACGTTGATTCTCTACCTCACTTTGAAATTCGTTAAACTTCTCGAAAGTTTCGGACTTATGTTTCATGAAATAGATATACCCATATCTACTCAAGTCATCCGTGAAGGTAAGAACATAGCGATAACCACCGAGCGATGCTACACTCATTGGACCACACACATCAGTATTTATGATTTCCAATAACTCCGTAGCTTGCTCCATCATACCAGAAAATGGAGTCTTAGTCATTTTACCCATCAGACATGCTTCACATCTTTCAAGTGATTCGAAATCAAGTGATTCAAGAAGTCCATCGGAATGGAGTTTCTTCACACGCTTCAGTCCAAAATGACCAAGACGACAGTGCAACATATAGGTCGAGTTATCACTCAATTTCAAACGTTTAGCTTCAATGTTATTAATGTGTGTATTACTACAATCGAGATTCAATAAGAATAGACCATCTATCAAAGGTGCATGTGCATAAAATATATTACTCATATAAATCGAACAACCATTATTCTCGGACTTAAACAAGTAACCGTCTCGCAATAAACATGATCCGGATATAATGTTCATGCTCAACGCAGGCACCAAATAATAATTATTTAAGTATAAAACTAATCCCGATGGTAGATGAAGAGGTAGCGTGCCGACCACGATCACATCAAACTTTGATCCATTTCCAACGCGCATCGTCACCTCGTTCTTCGCTAGCTTCCGTTTATTCTGCAGCACATGTTTCGAGATACAAATATGAGCAACTGAAGCAGTATAAAATACCCAGGCACTACTACGAGTACTAGTAAGATACACATCAATAACATGTATATCGGATATACCTTTCTTCTTGATGTTGCCGTTCTTCAAATCCGCCAAGTACTTTGGGCAATTCCGCTTCCAGTGACCTTCTCCCTTGCAGTAAAAGCACTCAGTATCAGGCTTAGGCCTAGCCTTGGTCTTCTTCGCTGGTGCGGCAACTTTCTTACCGCCCTTCTTGAAGTTTCCCTTTTGCTTGGACTTGCCTTTCTTGAATTTGGTGGTCTTATTGACCAAGAACACTTGGTGCTCTTTCTTGATCTCCACTTCTACAGACTTCAACATGGAGAAGAGTTCTGGCAACGTCTTGTCCATGTTTTTCATATTGTAGTTCATCACAAAGTTCTTGTAACTTGGTGGTAGTGATTGGAGGACACGGTGAATCCCCAAAGCATTAGGAATCACTATACCTAAGCTTTGAAGCTTGCTTGCGTGCCCAGACATCTTAAGCACGTGCTCACTAACGGAGCTGCCCTCTTCCATCTTGCAGTTAAAGAACTTTTCATAAGCCTCATAACTCGCAACTGCCGTGTGAGCCTCAAATATCATTTTGAGTTCACGGACAATATCATGTGGGTCATGGTTCTCAAACCTTTTCTGAAGCTCCGATTCCAAACCATACAAGATAACACACTGAACTGCGGAGTACTGATTCTTCTGAGCGAGGAAAACATTCTTTACCTCATCGGTATCATCAGCTGCAAGCGGGTTACCCAGCGGTGCATCGAGCACATAGGTCAAATTACCAGCATTGAGGACAACCCTCAAATTGAGGAACCAATCTGCGAAGTTGCTTCCATTGTTTTTCAACTTTTCTTTCTCTAGGAATGCATTAAAATTGATGGTAGGGGCCGCCATTGATCTACAACATATTTGCAATAGTTTAGACTAAGTTTATGACAAATTGAGTTCTAATTAATAGTTAAATTAATCTAGGTGAACTCCTACTCAAAAAAAATCCGTCACATTGTTTTAGTGATCACACGAACCAAATCCACCACATCAAAACCGATCATCACGAGAGTTGATGTAGCTTCAATGGCGAACAATCAACATGTTCATCATATCTACTATATGACTCATGCTTTACCTTTCGGTGATCCGTGTTCCGAGACCATGTCTGTACATGTAGGCTCGTCAAGATCAAACCTTAGCTTCCGCATGAGCAAATCTGGCTTGATCACGTTGTATACACTCACAAAATCTAACACACCCGATCATCACGTGGTGCTTCGAAACAACGAGCTTTAGAAACGGTGCTTACTAAGGATGAACACTTTAAAACTTGAAATTTTGTGTTTGAGGGATCATCTTATAATGCTACCATCACAAACTAAGCAATACAAGATGCATAAAAGGATTAACATCACATGCAATTCATAATATGTGATATGATATGGCCTTTCTTCTTGTGCTTCTGATCTCCATCTTCAAGCAGGAACATGATCTCCATCATCACCGGTATGGCGTCAAGGTCAATGGTGCCTCTTCATGGTTGTCGTCCACCAGCATCAACTATTACAACTACTTTGAATAGACACGCAGGTCTTAACAAAATAAAAAGACAACCATATGGCTCCTGCCGGTTGCCGACTTACAATAAGGAACATTGCATACATCATATATAATCACAATCATGGCCATATCACATCACAGCACACCCCTGAAAAACAAAGTTAGACGCCTCTAATTTTCTTTGCATATTTTACGTGGTTTGGGGATTTCAATAAGTGGCGTTCTAACTTATGAACAAGAACCACAACGTTGATGCTTGAACTATCAAGTGCCCGTTGTAAATTGAATCTATACTATGATGGGAGAGACACAAGAAAGCCACTTATGCAATACAAGTTGCATGTTAAGCGTGGAGCAAGTCTCATGAACGATGTCATGTAAGGTTAGCCCGGGCCACTTCATCCCATCATACCGCAAGATGCAAAGTACACAAAAAGCAATTGATAATAAAAGCACCACCACCCATAATGACTATTGTGTTCTACTCGTGCAATATATCTACATATAAACCTGGCTCTGATACCACTGTAGGGGTTCGTAGCATGGAAAACAAAAAATTTCTACCGCATGCACGCAAACAAGCCAAGATCTATCTACTAGATTAGAGCAATGAGTCGATAGAAGCACTCACCCTCGAAGATTCCAAAGCTGTTAACAAGAGCAGATTCTCGTGGGCGATGTAGTCGTACACTTGCCGATCTTAAGATCGCGTAGACGATCCTTCTGGCGCTGCGTTCCAGCAGCGCTTCATGATCGGTCACACGTTGATTTTCGATGAAGACCTTCCTCTCCCTTGTTCCAGCAGGCAGCGGAGGTTGTAGTTCTCCCCTCGCGATTCCAGCAGCACGACGGCGTGGTGTCGGAAGTAGAGGGAAGATCCTGCAGCGCTTCTCCTAAGCCGGTGCGAGTTATGCTGGATCTATGGTTTCCCGACGATCTAGGGTTTAGAAGACCGGGAGGTGTCGGCGGCGGCTAGAGCGGCGGCGACGAAACGGCGGTGGCGGCTGGCGGCGGCAGCGACTTGGGTGTGGGAGGGCTTGGTTCTTTGGGGCAGCCCTCCCCCTCTATTTATGAGAGAGGGGCAGCCTTGTGGAAGGACTCTTTTCTTCTTCCACTAGGAAACCATTGTTCTAGTTTGACTTTTCAAACCTCCCATTTGACTTTCAATTTAGAGCTTTAATTCTCTCACACAAATGCCCACACCAAGTGACCTAGGATATGATCCAATCACTCCACTTACCCATGACACATTCATGGACCATTCCCCTTCCAGTCCGGTGAACCTTCTAGAACCTTTTAGAACCTCTCTGATGAAAACATCGGAATCTTTCCCGAACTCCGGAATCGGACTTTCCTTATATGGATCTTATTCTCTGGACCATTCCAGATCTCCTCGTGATATCCCGGATCCCATTCGAGACTCCGAACAACATTCGGCATCCCTATTAATATTCAATATCTACTAAACAACATCGAATCCTTAAGTGTGTCTCCCTACGGTTCGTAAATTATGCGGACATGATCGAGACACTTCTCCGATCTATAACCAATAGAGGAATCTGGAAATTAATATGGCTCCCACATATTTCTATGATTACTTTGCGATCGAATGAACCACTTACATACGATACCAATTTACCTTTGTCTCATGATAGTTTACTTATCCGAGGTTTTGATCGTCGGTATCTCTGCATACCTAGTTCAACCTCGTTATCGATAAGTACTCTTTTCTCATTTCCGTGATATGTGATCCCTTGTGATCCAGTCACATGCTTTCAAGCTAATTGGATGACATTCCACCGAGAGGGCCCAGAATATATCTATCCGTCATATGGATGGACAAATCCCACTCTTGATCCATGTGCCTCAACAAATACTTTCCGAACACTCAATGCCACTGTTATAGCCACCCGGTTACGGTGTGGTGTTTGATGTCATCAAAGCATCCTTCCGGTGATGGTGATTAGCATGATCTCATGGTCTAAGGAATTAGGTTACTATGTATCAGAAATCTTATAGCAAACAAACTATTGAAATGACTTGATCTTTATGCTATGCTTATCTATAGGAGTATGTACATCATACCATTCTCCTAATGATATGATCTTGTTGTTAATAACATCTCAATGTTCATGAGAGGATTTACCAGGGACTCTAATTTAGTTTACAAATCACACAAGTATTAATGTTTCCGATTAATACTATTATAGCATGAATGTAAACATTTATCATAAACACAAAGATATAATAATAACCACTTTTATTATTGCCTCTAGGGCATATCTCCAACAATATAACCCAAGAGTTTTCTTGAGTCTTGGAAGTTATTACTTTTGTACCTCTCCTTATCCTTGTTGTTTGCTTTTTGTGCCAAGAATGACCTCTAATGAGAGGGAAGTAAGATTTGGGAAGTTACTTGTTTAAATCTGAGAATAATGGTTGTTCGATTTATATGAGTAATATGTTTTATGCACATGCACCTTTGATAGATAGTCTATTCTTATTGAATCTCGATTATAGTAATACACATATTAATAACATTGAAGCTAAACGTTTGAAATTGAGCGATAACTCGACCTATATGTGGCACTATCGTCTTGGTCACATTGGAGTGAAGCGTATGAAGAAACTCCATTCCAATGGACTTCTTGAATCACTTGATTTCGAATCACTTGAAAGATGTGAAGCATGTCTGATGGGCAAAATGACTAAGACTCCATTTTCTGGTATGATGGAGCGAGCTACTGACTTATTGGAAATCATACATACCGATGTGTGTGGTCCAATGAGTGTAGCATCGCGCGGTGGTTATCGTTATGTTCTTACCTTCACGGATGACTTGAGTAGATATGGGTATATCTATTTCATGAAACACAACTCCGAAACTTTCGAGAAGTTTAAGGAATTTCAAAGTGAGGTAGAGAATCAACATAACAAGAAGATTAAATTTCTACGATCTGATCGTGGAGGTGAATATCTAAGTTACGAGTTTGGCGAGCATTTTAAGAAATGCGGAATACTTTCACAATTGACACCGCCGGGAACACCACAACGTAATGGTGTGTCCAAACGTCGTAATCGAACTATCTTAGATATGGTTTGTTTTATGATGTCACTTACAGATTTACCGCTATCATTTTGGGGTTATGCATTAGAAACAGCCGCATTCACTTTAAATATGGCACCATCTAAATCCGTTGAAATGACACCGTATGAATTATGGTTTGGGAAGAAACCTAAATTGTCGTTCCTTAAAGTTTGGGGTTGCGAAGCTTATGTAAAGAAGTTACAGCCCGACAAGCTTGAACCCAAAGCGGAAAAATGCGTCTTCATAGGATACCCTAAGGAAACTATTGGGTATTACCTTCTATCATACATCCGAGGGAAAAATCTTCGTTGCTAAGAATGGATCCTTTCTAGAGAAGGAGTTTCTCTTGAAAGAAGTGACTGGAAGGAAAGTAGAACTCGACGAGGTTGTTGAACCTTATCTCGAACTTGAGAGTAACGCAGCACCGGAAGTTGTTCTTGTGGTGCCTACACCAATAAGAGAGGAAGCTAATGAAGTTGATCATGAAACTTCGGTTGAAGTAACTACGGAACCTCGCATGTCAACGAGAACTCGTACTATTCCTGATTGGTATGATCTCGTTATGAGTGTCATGTTGGTGGACAACACTGATGACCCTGCGACATATGAGGAAGCGATGATGAGCCTAGATTCCAATAAATGGCAAGAAGCCATGAAATCCGAGATTGGATCCATGTACGAAAACCAAGTATGGACTTTGGTGGACTTACCGGATAACCAGAAGGCTGTCGAGAAAAAATGGATTTTCAAGAAGAAAACAGATTTTGATGGTAATGTTACTGTCTATAAAGCTCGACTTTTCGCAAAAGGGTTTCGACAAATTCAAGGAGTTGACTCCGATGAGACTTTCTCACCGGTAGCGAAGCTAAAGTCTGTGAGGATTTTGTTAGCAATCGCTGCATATTATGATTATGAGATATGGCAGATGGATGTTAAAACGGCGTTCCTCAATGGAGACATTGATGAAGAGTTGTATATGGTACAACCCAAAGGTTTTGTCGATCCTAAAGGTGCTAACAAGGTATGCAAACTTCAACGGTCCATTTATGGATTGAAGCAAGCATCCGAAGTTGGAATCAATATTTTGATAAGGTAATCAAAAGCTTTGGTTTTATACAAACTTATGGAGAAGCTTGTATTTATAAGAAAGTGAGTGGGAGCTCTGTAACATTCTTAATACTATATGTAGATGACATATTGTTGATTGGGAATGATGTAGACCATCTTAATAGTGTCAAGGATTATCTGAATAATAGTTTTTCAATGATAGATCTTGGCGAAGCAGCTTACATATTAGGCATACAGATTTATAAAGATAGATCAAGGCGCCTAATATCATTGTCACAAAGTACATATTTGGACAAAGTTATAAAGAAGTTTGGAATGGAAGATAGCAAGAAAGGGTTCTTGCCCATGTTGCCCAATACGACCTTGAGTAAAAATCAAAGTCCTGCAATGCAGAAGATAGAGAAAGGATGAGTAAGACTCCCTATGCCTCAGCCATAGGATCTCTTATGCATGCCATGCTATGTACTAGACCCGATATTGATATGTTGTTAGTTTGACTAGCAGATATCAAAGTGATCCAGGAGTGGATCATTGGACAGCGGTCAAAAACATCCTTAAGTACTTGAGAAGAACTAAGGATATGGTTCTTTCTTATGGAGGTGATGAACAACTCGTAGTTAATGGTTACACCGATGCTAGTTGGAACACCGATCCGGATGATTCTAAATCTCAATCTGGATACGTATTTACTTTGAACGGTGCAGCAGTTAGCTGGAGGAGTGCAAAGCAAAGCATTGTGACAAGATCTTCAACTGAATCGGAATACATAGCTGCTTCGGAGGCTTCACAAGAGGCGATATGGATGAAGGGGTTCATTACAGAGCTCGGTGTGGTTCCAAGTGCGCTGGACCCAATGTCTATATATTGTGATAACATGGGCGCCATAGCCAATGCGCAAGAACCAAGGTCACACAAGAAGCTGAAGCACATCAAGCTACGTTTTCACGCTATTCAAGAGAATGTCCAAGATGGTGACATAAAGATTTGCAAAGTACACACAGATCTGAATGTGGCGGATTCATTGACTAAACCTCTCCCGAGGGCAAAACATGACTAGCACCAAACCGCCATGGGTGTTCGGTATATTACCATGTAATCTAGATTAGTTGACTCTAGTGCAAGTGGGAGACTGTTGGAGATATGCCCTAGAGGCAATAATAAAAGTGGTTATTATTATATCTTTGTGTTTATGATAAATGTTTACATTCATGCTATAATAGTATTAACCGAAAACATTAATACTTGTGTGATTTGTAAACTAAATTAGAGTCCCTAGTAAAGCCTCTTTGTAATACTAGCTTGTTAGTTAATAGATGATCGTGGTTTCCCGATCATGAACATTGAGATGTTGTTAACAACAAGATTATATCATTAGGAGAATGGTGTGATGGACATAATCCTATAGATAAGTGTAGCATTAAGATCAAGTCATTTTAATAGTTTGCTTGCTATAAGCTTTCTGATACATAGTAACCTAATTCCTTCGACCAAGAGATCATGCTAATCACCATCACCGGAAGAATGCTTTGATGACATCAAACACCACACCGTAACTAGGTGGCTATAAAGGTGGCATTGAGTGTTCGGAAAGTATGGGTTGAGGCACATGGATCAAGAGTGGGATTTGTCCATCCATATGACGGATAGATATATTCTGGGCCCTCTCGGTGGAATGTCATCCAATTAGCTTGCAAGCATGTGACTGGATCACAAGGGATCACATATCACGGGAACAAGAAAAGAGTACTTATCGGTAACGAGGTTGAACTAGGTATGCAGAGATACCAACGATCAAACCTCGGATAAGTAAACTATCGCGAGACAAAGGGAAATTGGTATCGTATGTAAGTGGTTCATTCGATCACAAAGTAATCGTAGAAATATGTGGGAGCCATATGAATTTCCAGATTACTCTATTGGTTATTGATCGGAGAAGTGTCTCGGTCATGTCCACATAATTCACGAACTTAGGGAGACACACTTTGGATTCGATGTTGTTTAGTAGATATGGAATGTAAGTAGGGAAACCGAATGTTGTTCGGAGTCTCGGATGGGATCCAGGATATCACGAGGAGATCCGGAATGGTCCGGAGAATAAGATTCATATAAGGAAAGTCCGATTCTGGAGTTCGGGAATGATTTTGATGTTTTCATCGGAGAGGTTCTAGAAGGGTCTAGAAGGTTCACCGGACCGGAAGGGGAATGGTCCATTAATGTGTCATGGGTAAGTGGAATGATTGGATCATATCCTAGGTCACTTGGTTGGGCATTTAAAAGAGTGAATTAAAGCTCTAAATTAAAAGTCAAAAGGGAGGTTTGAAAAGTCAAACTGGAACAATAGTTTCCTAGTGGAAGAAGGAAAGAGTCCTTCCTTCTATCCAACTTGGGTTTGGGTTTGGATTCAAACTCTTCCCTCCTAAGGCTGCCCCCCTCTCATAAATAGAGGGGGAGGGCTGCCCCAAACAACACAAGAGCCATCCCTCTGCACCCTCTGCACTGCCGCTGTCACCGTGCCGCCTAGCGCCGCCGCGCCGCCATCACCCTAGCCGCTGCCGACACCATCTCCTCCTCTCTGGCCTTCTAAACCTAGATCGTCGGAAACCCTAGATTCACCATAACTCGCACTGGCTTAGGCGAAGCCCTGCGGGATATTCCCTCTACTTCCGACACCACGCCGTCGTGCTTCCGGAATCGCGAGGGGAGAACTACAACCTCCGCTGCCTGCTGGAACAAGGGAGAGGAAGGTCTTCATCGAGTACCGAATGTGTGACCGATTGTGAAGCGCCTTGGACGCCGTAAGGATCGTCTACGCGATCTTGAGATTGGCAAGTGTACGACTACATCACCCATGAGAATCTGCTCTCGTTAACCGCTTTGAAATCTTCGAGGGTGAGTACTCTAATCGACTCATTGATACAATCTAGTAGATAGATCTTGGCTTGTTTGTGTGCATGCGATAGAAATTTTTTGTTTTCCATGCTACGAACCCCTTTAGAAACAATTGGGACCTTCCCGTATAGTCGAGGAGCCGAGGAGGGCATGCCAGGCTGCAATAACTTTTGCAATGTGCGGTAAATAAAATGCCCTAGTATTTTCTTGGCAAAATAAACTTGTGAAAAAACTAAGTTACCCATTGGGAGAAATGGGGATAGTGTATTTTCTATAATGTAGTGTTTGGATGTAGGAATTTTTGTTGGAATTTGCTATTTGGAATCGATGGGGCGAATTCACTCGTTTGGAGAGGTTGTGGAATTAGAAGCTGAAAATTAGACACGATTCTGAGTTGAAATCCCACATGTGTTCGCCCAGCCTCGAGAAATTATGAGCTGCTACCCTCGAAAAGGCATGAAAAGAGTGAAGCCATGCGGGTTCCCGTAATAATTATGCCCAATCCCTTAATATTGGATCATTTAAGTCTGATTGACTTGGACCTGTTTTGAAATTGTTAAGGTAGAAGTGCTAAACTATTGGCACGGGGTAGAAACGGATGCGGTTAAGAAATTACAACATTCCAAATAGGAACTAGCAGTACGCTCCCTCCATCCCGTGATAGAAATAGGAGTGAGGCTCGCTTGGGACACGTCAGCGAGCTCCAGCAGCAGGCATCGCTGCTGGTAAGCTCCGCTCTTCTCCCCATCCCCGCCATCCTCTCCCCTACCCTCCGTCCTCTTCCCTCTCACTCCAGATTGGTTGCGGGAGCCATGCCCGAACGCTAAATCCGCCAACCCTAAATTGTTGGTGGAAGCTTCCTGACTTGCATACCAGCCGATCTTTCGCATGGTGGGCTTTAATCGGTGACAATAATACGCATGGATGAGTGCTTGCTTTTTGGTTACCTATTCATGAACATCTTACAGGCTGACATGTAAATACAACCTACATGAAGAACTGCAAGGCTATTGCGCTGCACTTTTGTTCTATCGGTTGTTGCGAGATTGTGAATTTAGTTCCATCGATGTGGAACGAAGGGAAGGGTGCAAATTTCGTGTCCTGGGCTTACACGATGTGCTTGTAAGAGACATAAACTATCCACTTGCTGTGCTAATTGTTAGAGGCAACTATTATCCATGTTGTGATTGTTGTTGGTACTTGAAAACTATTTTGTGTCGTGCTTCATGATATTTTAATGTCATTCTGAGGGAAACATAGTACATAAACATCAAATATGTACATACTACTTTGCATACATGTAGACAAGTTTAAATTGTCAAAACTCAACAAAATTTCCAATTACATGATTTGTACATCCAAACAGGATTTTCCAACAGCAAATTTTCCATTACAGCTTAACTACCCAATTATTATGATGTCATACTCACTGACCCAATCTTCGGGTCTGGGATGAGTGACAATAGGGTCACCAAAACTGACCATGTGTCCGGAACCCCAAAGGTGCCGAGCATATTTGATGTCCAACAGGTTTGCAACATCAAAGTCAATGATATGCAAGGTAGCATCAAGCGTTCTGCGGAACTTGTATGCTCCAAAAGGTGGGTGGATAATCCGTTGACCAAAACCCTCGCAAAGACTGCAGTGACCTGACAACAGAAGTATAAAAATGTCTTATTTCATGAAATTTTAAGGTCTATTTAAGATGCGTGCAGGAGGAAGGGGTGGATGGATGGGGGTAGAGCTTTTACCGCTTCGAGAGACAGAGTCCTGCACAGGGCAGCATCGCACGACACCCGCTTGGCGTGTATGTTCTGCAAAGAAGAGCTGTATGGCTGCCGGATTATCTCTGGGAGTGGCCATGAAGTTGATATGATGGCAATCACGCTGGCCAATGCTGACGCCACAAACAGCATGGAGCTGTAGCTCAGGTCCCTTGGAGTAGTAGCAATGGCGATTAGCACAGTGATCAAAGAAACAAAAGAGCGTATGCAGATGTGAGTAATGAGTAATTGGATAAAGAGACTGATCACTCACCCCAACGGTGCGGTTCCAGTGGTCGATCGCCATGTTGGCGACCTTGTGTCTCCCTCGTTGCCAGGTTCTGATGAGCTCCTTCCTCTCCACCGTGAGCTTGGACTCTGCCGCCGAGCAACCGTCGAGTGGAGGAGCCGAAGGTGGGACGAGCAGGGCAGAGAGTCGCTCTATGTCCCCGATGGATAGAAGGCCGCTGCTGTCGGCGAGCAGTTCTGCGACGGCAGGGCTCGTGGCGACTCCGGACTGCGCGAACAGAGCGAATGCCTCGCAGTTGGGGTGCCCGGCGGCGACAGCGGCAGCGTGGTAGTGGTCATAGCCTCGGTCAGCAGCATCGTCCGGCGGGAGGAGAGTGAGGCCGATGAAGGAGCCCAGCTCGATGTGATTGAGGTCGACGACGTCGACAACGGTATCTTCAGCGGCGAAGCGGTCGGGGGCAGAGGCGGCGTGGAGCCATACTGTGTTCACGATGACATTGGAGGCGCCGTCGGGGAGCGGGCCGAAGCATTGGCCGCCGGCGAGGAGTGCGGGGAGGAGGGACGGCATCGTCGGCGCGCCGTCGGGGCCGTTGAAAGGGAGGCGCCCGAGGGCGCACAGGTAGGCGTCGTGGATGGTGCTCCTCAGAGCGGTCTTCCTCTCCCACCTTTCGTTGGGGGCGACGCCGGGGCCACCACGGGTGTGGCGCGGGAGGTGCTGGAAGAAGAACTGCGCCGTCTCCGGGAGCGCAAGCGGTGGGCGCTTGGACGAGAGGGACGTCGACGACATGGCCTTCGCCCACCTCGCCTCCATTGGGTTCACCGGCTTCCGTGGGCGATCCCGGCGACGAGGTCTCATATCCGGTCACCGCCTGGTCTGTCCTCTCCTCACCGATCTGGGAAAGGGAAATGATAGGACTCCCCCGGGGGATTTCCCCGGGTCGCTCGTTGCTCGTGCGCGTGCGTGTGCCCCACCACTGGCACTATCTGATATCTCTTGGCTAGAGGTGGAAGAAGACACACACGAAGATGAACACACAGAGTTATGGCACCGCACACACTTGTGCCCTTTTCTGTATTTCTCTCTCTCTTAACTGAACTGATTCTGAGACTCCTTTTAAAGGAAACTCACACCCACGGCCAAACCATATCGCTTGATCCGTACTTCACGCTCCTGCCAAGCACTACTCGCACACGTTTCAGCACTAGTACACTGACTAACCACTATCTCGCATGCACACGCACTCTGTTGACCAGCTCCACTAATCGTTTTGCCTCAACTAACTCAGCTCACATAGAGCTAGTCTCTCGACACACGCGTTTAGGTCCTCTCTTAGCTACATGTACCGGTGAGATTATGGTGAAACTAGACTAGGACTTGACACTACATGCATGTACTCACACTCGGCTACACTCGACCACGATCAGCTCGCACCATTTGCCGATCGACCTGTCCACTTACCAGGATGACATGCATCAACTGTACTAGTCTATGACCGAATAAAAACCAAACGGAAATAAAACACAATGAACTACTAACAACAAGGTTAACTCCAACAATCACTCCCTTAACCTTGTTGCCTTTTATTTGGAACTCCATGATGAGCTTCAGAGCAGCGCCGGATGCTCGTCGACGTCCGCGACGGCAAGATGAGCCTGCTCCTTCCTTGGCTCCGTGCAATCCCTGGAGAAGTGCCCATAATTCTGGCAGTTGTAGCAGCGGACCTTCTTGATGTCGAAAGTGCTCTTCTTCTTGCCGGCACCGCTGCGGTCGCGAGCACGCCACTCTTGCTCTGTGAGGAGAAGGCGAGTTCCACCATGCTGCTCGCCCTCGTCGTCCTCCATGTCGAGCTCCTCCTCCACAGCCATGAACCGGCCTGTTAGCTCTTCAACGGTCATGGTCTTGAGATCGAGGAGCTGAGTAATGGAGTGGGCGAGCTGCTTGAACCGCTTTGGCACGACCCGAAGGAACTTCAACACGGCCTTGTGCTCGGAGACGCCATCTCCCAAGACCTCCAGGTCGTGCATGATGCCGGTGAGGCGCATGGCGAACTGCTCCACCTTCTCGCCGTCCTTGAATTGGATGTTCTCGAACTCGGTGCGGCGAGTCTGCGCCCTTGCTTCACGGACGCGCTCGCACCCCAACCTCAAGGTTTTGAGGGTGTCCCAAGCATCCTTCGCGGTCTTCTTCACCGCTTGTGTGCGCAGCATCTCCGGCGGCACAGCCCGAAGGATGACGCCGAGAGCCTCGCGGTCGGTGTGGTAGTCGCAGACGCCGGGCTCGATCGCCGTCCACCATCCGTTGGACTGCAGCTGCACCTGCACCACAAGAGCCCAGTCGGAGTAGTTCGTGCGTGTCAGCACAAGAGGCGGCGCCACCACGGAGCTGTGGCGGACCACGCGCTCCACGACGCGAAGCTCGCCGCCGCCGCTGCCCTCGCCGTCGGTGAGCTGCGCCCTTGGCGGAGTGAACGGCTCCACCTCCGCCATCTTCTTCGCCAGCTCCGCCGCCTTAGCCGCATCATCTCCGTCTTGCGCCATTACCACAGGAACCAAGAGCGCAAGGGCTCTGATACCAAATGATATCTCTTGGCTAGAGGTGGAAGAAGACACACACGAAGATGAACACACAGAGTTATGGCACCGCACACACTTGTGCCCTTTTCTGTATTTCTCTCTCTCTTAACTGAACTGATTACAGACTCCTTTTAAAGGGAAACTCACACCCACGGCCAAACCATACATCGGCTTGATCCGTACTTCACTCCTGCCAGCTACTACGCGTTTCAGCACTAGTACAACTGACTAACCACTATCTCGCATGCACATGCAGCCACTCTGTTGACCAGCTCCACTAATCGTTTTTGCCTCAACTAACTCAGCTCACATAGAGCTAGTCTCTCGGCACACAACGTTTAGGTCCTCTCTTAGCTACATGTACCGGTGAGATTATGGACTGAAACTAGACTAGGACTTGACACTACATGCATGTACTCACAGCTACTGGCTACACTCGACCACGATCAGCTCGCACCATTTGCCGATCGACCTGTCCACTTACCAGGATGACATGCATCAACTGTACTAGTCTATGACCGAATAAAAACCAAACGGAAATAAAACACAATGAACTACTAACAACAAGGTTAACTCCAACACTATCACCCCGTCTCTCCTCGTGCTCCTGTCTGCTTAGGCTTAGCGCTACACGCACACCTCACACACACGCCTCGAGGGACAGACCGACGCCATGGGCTTCCCGGTGGGCTACTCTGAGCTGCTCCTCCCGCGGCTGCTCCTCCAGGTGCTCCTCCTCCTCGGCCAGCTCCACCGCTTCCTCCTCTGGTCCTTCCACGCAGTCGGCCAGCGTTGCTACGTACGTCACCAGCGTTGCTACGTACGTCGTCGAGGTTTGCTACATGGGGGTCGGCGGTGCTACGTCGTCCCTCGCCGGAGGTTTGCTACGTCGTCCCTCGCCGGAGGTACCACCGCCACACCTCCGTGCCATGGCCGCCCTCTGCTGGAGTTTTCTCTTCCGACACAGTGCTACAGGCGGGCGACAATGCTACTGGAAGTGATCATTGGTTCTACAGATGAAGGGTCACGATGCTACTGACCAATTGACGCGTTTTGATATTTTGCTACAGAGTGATGCTACAATAGTAGCAAGTTTTTGCTATTTCTCTTCTATGTTTTTGCTATAATAGCACAAAATATTTGCTACGATATTTTTGACGAAAGTCCTCAGCAAAGTCGGTTTTTCTACGACAGGCACTGGTGATATCTCCGGCGAGGTCGTTCTTTTTGCTACATTAGTACTTTTTTTTGCTACCACCGTTTTACAGTTTTGCTACAATAGCGTAACGTTTTTGCTACCCGGTCTCCGGTGAGGTCTAGCGCGAAAGCCTCCGTGAGTCTCCGGTGAGGTCGGGTTTGCTACATTAGCTTAACTTTTGCTACACGGTCGTGGCGAGGTCTCGTGAAATCTCGGCGAGGTCTAGTCTTTTTTATTTTAATCGAACGTTTTTGCTACAATGTAGCAAAAGCGGGGCAAATGTAGCAAAAACGGGACAAATGTAGCAAAAGCGGGATTTTGAATTCAAAAAACGGACACGTGGTTGGCTGGGGACCCGGGGGATAAAAACCACATATCCCCCGGGGGACGCGTAGGGCTGTCCTTTGGGAAATTTGATCTGTGGCTCCGCCATACCTGTCACTTTGATAGTTAACTGTCTGTCCAAGTGCCAGGAGAGCAAGAGATGAAATCGGAACTCGAAGCTGAATCAGATTCGATCGGGTTAGGGGAACTGGCAACCGTTTTATAGGTGTAGCACTAGGTTTGTAACTCTTACAAGGTTGTAACAAGATAAAGAAAATCAGGTAAAAAAAAGATCAAGAAAATACAAGGTTGCACTTTTTTTGAGTGGAGGTTGCATATTTTAGATTCAAATTTTACACACAACTGATGAAATCAAAAAGATAAATAAAGTCCTTTATGATGCTGAATTCATAAACCGATTTATGGTTTTTGTTTATGAAGATTTGAATAGAATTTTGTACAATGATACAAGGTGTGTAATCTGTGTATTTTGTTGTGCATTTCCGTGGGCCGAACCGTTCACGGCTAGAAGCCTGGTGAGTAGTTTTGTACAAAGTTTACAGAGGGATAAGGCATAGGAACCTACCTCTTTTCACCGAATGAATTTGGCTTATACATGCATCTATTGTGGGAGCATGAAGGTGATTCTTCCTATCAAACTAAATTTGTGTGAGATGACCCAAAACCTTCTATAATTATGTGTTGTCCTATGATTGTGCTTGGATGAGTCAATACGCTGGTTTGGCAAGCCTAGGATTGTATTACAAGTTGTATATAAGCCTAGGTGCTGAGATAAATTTTGGTGGACACACGGTTGTCCAGTCATGTTGGGTTTAGTTTGGCATAGGTTGTGGCACGTGGATATAAGAACTTATGAGTGCAATGATAGCATATAAGTCTTTTGTGAGGGAGGGAGAGAGAGTGAATCTAAAATGCCTCATAAATTTATGTTCTGTGTTGGGACCTAAACAGAATAAGCACTAGTGAAGCAGACTTACGACGCAAAAGAGGATGAGAACTTGGAATAGTTATTAACATGAAGGATTTGCGTCTCCTCTTCGTCTTGTCGAGGGTGCAAGATTGATCAAAATTATCAAGCTAGTGCCCCAAGCATTCTTAGATTCTACGAGCCTTGTTCTCAAAGGCGGGAAATATATCTTACATTGGAAAATGTGTCTTGAACCTCTTACTCCATCTTGCTAGAACAAAGAAGATTGATGTGATAGACTCCCTCTATCATGAGAAAAGGATTAACATTATGAAGATGTGTTTCCTTGTTTTTGCTCCACACATTCAAGATCTCTTTCATGGTCTAACCAAGCGAACTTACACGAAAGGTTGTAGATTCAAGAGACTTGCGATCCATAGATCCGTCATTGAGAAGCCAATAAAACTGGTCACCAAGAAATATCTCCAGAGAAAAGAAGACTAGAGAGACTCTAGCTACATGGGCATTATGGTGCCCATCAGTCATGAGGCCAAAATGAGAGATAATGCAATCATGCATGCTCTCGAGGGGGTCGTTAGCATGTGTAAGGCTATCTCATATGAGGCATCAAAAAGGACCATGTTAGGAATAAGAGAAACACGAAGATTATTAAGGAAGTGAATAATGAGTGTGGACAAGATGTGGCTCTAAAGGAGAAGAGAAAAACTTACCAAGATCCCAAATCTGCTTGTGAGTGGTGATGATGAAGAAGCATTTCCTCCACTTGCAAAATGACGAGGATGGGTAGGAAGAATAAATCTAGGTGCTTACGTTAGCCTCGGTCTTTCCTTTTTTTAGTGTATTTATGCCCCAAAGGGGAGTAATAGTTCTGTTAAGTTGCCTTATGTTTTTTAATTATGTGTATATGAAGCTACAAGCCATGTGGTTTTATTTTTTTTATTTTTAAGAGAGGTTTTATTTGATATTGTTATCTTATAAAACTAGTTGTATAACTATTGTGTGTTGGGATAGTCTATATTGGTCTTTTTATGTATATAAGTCTATGTTGATATGCTTTAGTTGATCTTTCTTTTGTTGAATCGTGTGCTATTTGTTTGTATCATGGATCTTTGACAAGTGCTTGTTATAGATTCTCTTATCTCTATGCACTTTATCCCTCCATGTTATTTTGTGCACATGTTTCTTTTCATAGTGATCACACTCATTTGTGCAAAGTTATTTATCGTTCTATAATCATACTTGGGCATGTATCGGACGGGCTGGGCCAAAAAAGCCCGCGGGACAAAATCTAGGCCCGGGCATTGCCCGGTCTGGCCAAAAAGCCCAAGAGCCCGCCAAGACTACGGGCCACGGGACAGGACTTTTCTTAAAACGTTGATACACATAGCCCAAGCCTGGCCCGGTCGGGCTGCCCATGCCCAGGTATGTTCTATATCAAGAACACTTTGCACCGTGATATGTCGTCAACTCATCAATTTCTTTTGGAGTTCAATTGTGTATTTACCTAATCTACTCAAACACGAGAAGGCAATTTTCAACCTAAGTTTATGTTGTATCACATATTTTTGTTGGAGTAAATTCTAGTTTTTACCCCCTAGTTTGAGAATTTTGACGCTAATTACTCCTTTTAGAAAATTTTCATCTTAATTACCCCATTTAGTAAAAGTTGTGCCGATATTTACCCCCTTATTTCTTTAAGAAAATTGAGATATATGGTTTTCGAGGATTCCAGCCCATCAGCTACAGATGGCGTGCCACGTAGACTGTTTTCATTCCCGAGTATGTATAGGTAGTCAAAGTTTTTGATTTTTTTGAGCAACATGTGACCGACCCGATGACATGCAGCAGTTCAGGACACTACACTTGAGGTGAGGGAATATGGTGGCGATGGTGGTGCCGCTGTCCACCAGCGCGGCAAGCTCTGGAACCTGTCCTCTGTGCCCACTCACGACCAGGTCCATCAAGAAGTGCTCGTGGCAATCTGCATAGTGTTGGGAGAGCTACCGTTTGGTTAGTTTTGATATTAGATGCCCGACCTTCTTCTTTTGAATTACCAGCACTGGCTGATCTTTACATAATTTGTATACTAGTTGCATTGCGTATGCAAGTTATAAGAAATTTTCTAGTTTTTACACTCCCTACTGATCTCACTCAGAAATGCTCGACGAACTCCTCCCGGCCCAGCTTAAGTTTTGCATACTACAAAGGCTAAAATTTTATACCTTAGATAGGTATTCTTTCAAAATATCCACTCGATTAAACAAAAACAATCAAGGTATGTCGGGACCATGCTCAAAAAATTTAGAAGGGGTAAAAACTGGCACAACTTTCACTAAATGGGGTAATTAGGATAAAAATATATTAAATGGGGTAATTAGCATCACAATTATTAAACTAGAGGGTAAAAACTAAAATTTACTCTTTTTGTTGAAATGGGGAAATAGACTTAAAGTAGCTACAAGAGTGTGACGCCTACCCTCGTGGGACACACATGTGCCCCATCGCCCTTTCTCTGATGTCTATGTCCAACTCTAAAACCCTACTCATGATTTATCAACACCAGCAAAGGACTGATACCAAGGTCACTCACTTAAAAGAAACTTGTTGCTCTCTATAGGTCATAGCAAATTGTCTACAATGAAGTGAATTTGTAGCACCAAACAACGATTTTCCGGTGTCATTGCCAGGAAGATAATTATCAGTCATGTTTGTCTTTAGATTTAGTTTATTCAAAATTTTAGCCTCTTATTTAATCACCTTAGTTTGCTTTTTCAAACAATAGAAATATATTAATCATCTCAGTTTGCTAGTGTAGCCAAAACCTAATATGTATATACTTGTCACCTTTTTGTCTAACTGAAGTTGGTACCGCTTATGCCAATACTAAATTACGTGACTTGATTTCATAGTGCTCCTAATCCGTATTCCATTAGTAGTTATGTACTCATGAACTAAAGCGAATGCTTTTGAAATAAGTCCATATTTGTTCAATGCAATATCAAAAGAGCTATTTTGAGGTACTAGAGATGATGTTGTTATACATTTGCTTGATTTCTACAACATATATGATAAGCGGAAAAAATAAAGATGTGAATCAAATTTGGTGAAGTTAAAATTATGCCCTTACTGAAGGGAGATCTCGCGTGGTTTTTATCATTACCAAATGTTAGTACTGCCATCGTGATGAATTATACAAATGGGGAAAATGAACTTTAAGCAAAACAAGAATTAACATGTTTCTAATTTGGGAAAGCTAGGTCTGGCTTGTCACCAGAGCAATGGACCCCAAATCCCCGATGCGTGAGGAGGTGTCCGGGCTCGACGAACATCGCAAAATCCAATCTGTCACAAGGGCAGCCGACACTTCTTCAGGCCCTGTTCGGTTTGGCATGGATTGAAGGGAATTGGCATGGTTTGACATGGATTAAATCCATTCTAAGTCAAAATACTCATAATTCCACTCCAATCCACCCCAATCCAATTGGGAGGTGGAATAACCAAACATGCCCTCAAGAAGTTCAACAAAAAAGAACCATGACGAACTGTCCTCATGATGTAACACCTGCGGCTAGGGTGACAAGCGAGGACTACAAGTTCTAGCAAACTTACTTTTGAGTACCAATTGGTAGAATTATGAAAACCCAATATGAAAAATACAAGTGTCGTGCACATTCAAATATAATAGAATTTGGATTTGTCAGATTGTCTCACAGGGAAAACAAATGATTTTTCCAAGAGGTTGGGGTGGATCAAAAAATTGCTATGAAATGTAATGCAAAGCAATCCTTCGGAAAAATCATATCCAATTCGATCCTACAAATCATATAACCAACATATGAAAGATTCCTAGGATTCTATCCTCCAAAACTCATACAAAAATGCTTTGAATCGAAGACGCCCAAAGGTACCACCAAAAAAACCTGAACAAACATAGACCAAACTATGACAACAAAGTACGCTATAATTAGGTAATTACACCGTCACAGCACAAGTACTGTTGCAAATCTGTGACCTGCTATCCTGACACAAAACACAGAAAGACATCACTTGAAAATAATCTTTAATAAGACTACGAAACGACACACAAGGAAGGTACTCATGTACAACACAGATTATATGACATGATGACGCCAAGTATTACCACCTTCGAAAGAACTTCGACAACATCCGTTGCCCAACCATTGCTACGCTACAACCTGACTGATATAACGATTTTTTTTCCTCTGCTCACATATATGATCACCATCCTTCAATTCATCATTCAACATACTCGGCTAGATTCAGATTTCTGCTCTGCTATAGAAACCCAAGTTGTTTGAACTTTGATCTATGCTGATTGCTGCGACTGCTGTTGCTGTTGTTGCTGCTGCTGCTGTTGCTGAGCATGCTGCTGCTGCTGTGATGGCTGCTGCTGTTGTTGCTGTATTTGCAGCTGCTGCATCTGAATGAGCTGGGAGTTCATATGCTGCTGTAGGCCCATCTTCGACATACGAGCATCAGTAATCTCACCAGTTGCGAGTTTCAAACGCTGGACCTCACCAGTTAGTGCTTCATTTAAAGCTGTATACACATGAATCAGACAGAGAAACATAAATAAGTGGACACAAGACTGCAAGACAATAGAAATAAATTATATAACAACATCCATTCCATCAATGCAATAGTTCTGGATATGGCAGGAAAAACAAATATACATCAACAAGGAAAAAGCTTCCATTGTCTAAAAAGAAAAAACAATTACACATGCACAATAGGTTTTTAAAAAGAAAAGGCTTCCACTGTATAAAGCAAGATTATCCTATTTTTTCAGTTACCCAGAGATAAGTCCACATGACCCCACTCAACTCTTGGTGAAGTTCAGATTACAACCGTCATGTGCAAAACTGTTTAAAATACAACACTCAGTTCTCAAAAGAATTCTCTCTCCTCTTTGTGGCAACCATGCCATCATATCTCTCCTCTTTGCGTATGTCAGAATATGAGGCAGCAACTTAAAGTGATTTTCTCCTAAACTGTCGGTATAAATTGAGCTGAAATTTGGACTGTCGACTGAGCAAATTATGTTTGATTTGTGTAATTTTACAAAACTAACTGAAACTGAACAGTTCGAAATTTCAGTGAAAATTTTATATACCAACTTAAAACGCAAGCTTTTCCTGAGATAATTCCGCAAATGAGATGAAATTTGAATAATTCACTCGGTAAATAACTTCTGATTTTTCTGTAATCGTTTCACCTTTACTGAACAGTCTGAAATTTCAGTAAAAACTAGGATGTGACACTTAAAAAGTGATCTTAAAAAACATTCTAGACTGCTTGTATTTTTTCAAATTATGTTCATTTTTTGTGGAGAAAGAGAGAGAAGATGACACGGCTGACAAGTAAGACAAAGGCAGGTGAAAACTGGGGGAGTGTTTTAATCTGAAGCGTTTTGAGAGCTGAGGGGGTATCTTAAACAGGTCTGTACTTCAGGGGTTGTAATCTGAATTTCCCCAGAATTTGAGGGTTCTTACCCAAATGACACAATGGGACATAACTGGCTTGATATACTCCCTCCGTTCACTGATGTAAGACCTTCTAGCTTTTTCTGGAAATGCATGTATCTAGACATGTTTTATTGTTTAGGTTCATCCATTTTAGTCTGAATCTAGTATATTTTAAAATATCTAGAAGGTCTTACATTAGTAAACGGAGGGGGTAACATACTCCCTCAGTCCCCATTTAGGTGGGGCACGCGTTTTTGAGGTCTAAGTTTGAACATCAGTTTGGCCAATGAAACATGGATTATATGTCAAAGTTATACTATTGAACTCGTATCCGATTAAAGCTTTTAAGGGTATAAATTTTATAACACGTGACACATTTATTATTGGTCAAATTAGTGGTCAAAATTAAAACACGAAAAACAAGTGCGCAACATGCATTGGGACGGAGGGAGTAAGAAGAAAACTGAAATGGGTTCTTGCCAAACAATACAACAACACAGGACTGGTTTGATATAGCATGCAAGAAAACACTTCAAATTACAATCTGAACAATTAAAGAACATAAACATAACTGATACTATGGCATCAGGTTGACAATAATACGAACATCGTTAAGATTATTATGTTTGCCTAAGTTATCCAGGTAGGACTAGCAATTGGCATACAATGCTATCTTGAACTAAGATCAAATCCTTGAGCATAACCAACAGCAATTTCTCATGCTAACTATAGTGACATAGGTTACCTTACATTACTTACATATCGACTATATGTAAATCCCTAGTGAGGACTCGTGTCAATGAAATCACTAGCATGATTTAATGACTGCTATAGCATTTGCTCAAATCATGAAACCAACTGTGGTGCCAGAAATGATCAAAGATGCACAAACCACACAAGAGGGAACATGGAGTGATAGATTTTACTTCACACTATAAATGGTTAAGAAAAACAAATAAACATCACCAGCATGGACTTCCAGAAACAGTTTGTGCAGTAAATGAAATAAAAATCTAACATAAGGTGTGAATAAGTTATTAACTAGATTTCAGATGCATGGAATATTTGAATCTTGCCAACTATGAGAAAATATATAAACTATTTTGACCCAACATCAAATTATAGAAGGAAACTTTATTGTGACCCACAGGGGGAAAAAAAGAAGATAAAGTAGTGTTGGGGTACACGAGATATTCAAAATACTTAAACATATTGATTAGAGATAAAATAGAGTTGATGCATGAAACATATTAAAAATACTTGGAACATATTGATCAAAATGTTCCTTTTCTAATAGGAGTATGTACCATGGTACAACCCGGCCATCCGGTTACCCCTTCATGCAAACCAAATATATAAATAAACAGATTGCAGTAGCATTATTCAACTGGACCGATTTGCAAACTGTGTCATCGACTCATCGTTCCTAAGAACAAAGGACTTCAATCTACTCAGCAAGTAATCAATGCCAGGTAGATGCGCACACAAACACAAAGAGAATCAACAATAATTACAACCGCAGTTTAATATAACTGAAAACCACAGAGAATTAGCATGCAATCTTATAGCTGGGATTTATTCGCAATCGGTCCTTGCAATCGTGCAAAAATGGGCAACTTGCTATTGGATTTGAATGTAAACTAAATAGGTAAATCTAGGTTCCTTGGGGTTGACAAACCCTACGGTGTCAAGTGCGCATAAACAAAAATACCCCAACCACATAACAAATGTAGCCTCCCAACAATAAAAGGACCGCTCAGCATTGCCGATATTACATGCCTAGCACGCAGTCCGCACAAAGACGTCATCCAAATTCATTTTCGTCAGCAGAAATGAATAATGACACTGAAGAGGACCATAATAAGAAGATAAGAAGCATACCATCTCTCAGCTGTGCTTGTTGCTCCATTGCTTGTAGCCTTATTTTCAACTCGTTGTTCTGAGTCGCAAGTCCTCCAGAGTCCCTCTGCAAACAAGTGCGTCGGGGACAATTAAAAGGAATCCTACTAGCATAAGGTAAATCGAAATATCCAGAGCACATCCACAAGACAAACCTGTAGCATTGTCAACTGCGCTGAAAGTGTAGTGGCCTCTGTCTGCAGAACCTGTACCTTATGCTCAAGCTCTTGAATGTACCTCATCTTGCGCTCCTTTGACCTTGCCGCAGACTGGCGATTTGCCAAAATCCTGTGCATTTAAACAAGTCGAGATGCTTTAATTTGATCTCAGAGGAAAAGAAGATTTCTTTTTTACGCTTTATGAAGAAAGAAGAAAATGCACACCTCTTGACCCTCTTCGGATCAGTCAAAGCAATCTCTGCCAGGCGTTCATTTGCCATGATCTTCTTCTTCTCAGCCTCACTGAACTCCCCATTGGCAAACTCTGCACCAAAGAGCGCGGCAGCACCACCACCATCCAAGGAGCCGCTCCCGCTCCTTGAAAGTCCCCCACCGGCAGGGGACGGCAGTGGCAGCTTTGGCGACTCGTCACCCGCGGCGAAGTTGAGCTTCCCCATGAAGCTGTCCATGGACAAGCTCCGACAATGCCGGGACTCGGCCCCGTCCTTCCTGTCCGCGGAGGTGGACTGGCTCTCGGCCTCGTTCTCGCTGCTGTCGGCCGCGCTCCCAGCTCGCGTGCCGCTGGCACGGCTGTCACGGTCGTCGGAGTTGAGCGCGTCCATCCCGTCGAGGTCCATGTAGGCGTTGACGAGGTCGTAGAGGGCGGCGTCGTCGCCGTCCAGTCTGGCGGCGCCGGCGGCATCCGGCCCCGTGGGCGCCTCGCGCTTGACCGGCGCCGGCGGAGGCAGGGGCGGGCTGAGCTGCGAGAAGCCGAAGGGGATGTCGCTCTGGGAGCGGCGGTGGGCAGCCCTCCGCGGCGGCAGGCCGAAGGGAGGCGGGTCGGAGGTGGAGGATGGCGGGGAGGGCGGGATGGCGGGCGGGCCGGCCAGATCGGCGTAGGGCGGCGGCGGGAGCGAGTCGAGCGAGAAGAAGAGCGGCTGCGAGAGCGAGCGCGCGTGGTGGCCGGAGGGGATCTGGCCGTAGGGCGACGGGAGACGCGCCTGCGGGTGCGCCGGGGGCCTGGGGGACGGGGAGAGCCGGCGGTGGTAGGAGGCCGACGCGGCGGCGGCGGCGGCAGAGAGGTCGAGCGGGGTCGGGGAGCGCGGCACCGGCGGCTGCCCACCGCCACCGCCGCCCTGCGGCGAGAGGTGCGGCTGGCGCGCCGGATCAGCGGCGCTGAAGTCGTCCATTGGGAAGGCTGTAGAAGGTTTCGGTGGGGGCAGGCGGCGGAATGCGGACGGCGAGGAGAGCTGAGGCTGGGGCGCCGACCTCGAGCTGGAGCTGGACAGAGAGAGAGAGAAAGTGGCAGCCAAGAGCGGAGGCGAGGGGCACGCTCGTTTGCTCGAAACAAAACAAAATAAAAAAAACTACTAGTATAGTGTAATTTTCTGGGCGAAGTTATCGGATTTAATCATTTTTTAATTCGGGTTTGCGTGTGCATGTGGTACGAGGCGGGGCTACGTGCCGCCTGACTTCATTGGACAGCGAAACTCTAAAAATAATCAATCTCCTTTTCTACTCCCTCCGTCTCGGTTCATAAGACCTTACGCGTATTTCTAGAACAATAAATTAACCAATTTAGCATGAGGTATATAAAATAAAAACTATATTATTAGAAACTTTAAATGTTATATTTTCTAATGATATAATTTTTATATTATATAATTTATATTATATAGCTCATGCGGACGACCTAGGTATACGCGTAAGTCTTATAAACTGGAATAGAGGTAGTAGTAGTATTCTGCTTTGGAAATAAAATATTAAATAAAATAATTCTTGGTGGGAAAATGAAATCCGGTTGACCAGATGGCTCCCTCTGCTATACTGGGCGGGCGGACATCGCAGCGTGATTTTGCCCCTCCGCGATTGGTCTTTTGTCGACGTTAATGATTGACAGCGGCTTGCTTGATTGATGCGCCGTGATTAGTGGGTGGGTGCGAGGGCGTGGGCGTGGGATTAGGGTCCTGTTTCGGCCCTCGGTGCTATGTCTTTTCTCTTCTTCTTTTTTCGGACAGAGGAGTATTATTTTCTTTTTCTTATTGTAGCCTCACATGGTTTCTTTCTTGGAGATACGGACCACCCTTTGATTCCTCGTCGCCATCGGGTATGTCTACCACAGCTGCTCTGCTGTGTATACGAAATGAAATCTTCCAAACAATCTCACCCACAGAGAAAAACACTCGTTTAAAATTCAAAGTCATATATGGAAATCCCCAAAAGAGGATGGGAACGAGGCCCTTGGCCCATTCCGCGGCTATGATTGCAACGTGACTTGCGCCTAAATACATGGGGGTATTATCTCCGTTGCTGAAAAGAAAACGTCTATACATTTAAAAATACTATGAGTCTTTGACCAAGTATTTGGGCATTATTATAATGAGGGTTATGTGTCACAAAAATAATACGTACCATTTGAATACCTTTCCTGCGAGTCTAATGATATCAATCTTGTACTCCCTCCGATCATAAATAAGTGTCACCATTTTGAACTAACTCTAGTTCAAAATGGCGACACTTATTTAGAATCGGAGGGAGTAGTATATAGTATAACATAAATTATGAATTGTTAAGACTAATTTTTGTCAAAGATGAATTTTGGGTACCCGCACAAAAAAAGATGAATTTGGGGAAGATAGTGCGCCTTCTTATCATCTGAAATGGGTGGAGGGCATACTCCAATTGAAAGTGTAATGTTTTTCTCACTCTAGTAGGAAAAAATGACCTCCATTACTTAGCTTGGTCTCCAAGGAAAAATGATTGCCGGGGCACTCAGTCAGTCTCCACAGGTGAGCTGACAGAGCGGAAATTAAACCATGTACAACCAACCGACCAACCATTTAATCCCTTGTTGCGTTTGACCGACTTGTTTTGACCCGATTGCACGGCAGCGCAGAAGAGTCCTGGGCAAGCTTCGTTCTCGTCTGAAAATGCAGCGGTGCACAATCATCACTCGACTCGACCAAAAATCGAGCGGTGTCCGTCCGGTGACGTGGCGCGCGGGCGTCCCGGATCAAACTCAACAGCGGCGGAGCCACCACGCCGGTGCGTGCGGGAGGACGGACAAGCCGATGGCCGACGGGGGAGTCGCCGACGCGAAAGAATACCAAGTCAAGTGGAGTAGTGGTAGCTCTGGGACGCGACGGACGGGGCGGCGGTGGCGGTGGCAGGCAGCGAGCGTCTTGGGTCGTCGGTCCCGTCAGCCTCCATCCGTCCATTATGAATCCATCCATGCAACGCAACGTGGTGTGCTGGACGTCGCGAAAGCGACCATGCCTATTGAATTTCTCCATGCCGTGACGCGACAAACGACGCTTTCCACCGGTCGCCCTCGCGCGGCCCCCATCTTGGCTCGGGCATCTCGGGGAAATCGGGGAGCCACGGCCGCGCGCACGGCCGCACACCGCTGCCGCTCCACCTCCACTGCTTGTCGTGAAAGAGACGGCGACGCGGTCTCTACGTGTGGTGGACCGTGGACAATGGACATGCCCGGCCAGGTTTCACGGGAATCCGAGGGAAAAATCTCGTGTTTGTAGACAGCACGATCACGGAAACTTGGAATATGGACTCGGGTCGTGCGTGCGTGCGTGCGCCGCGGGGTATTACCGGTCTCGAGGGGACACGCCGACGCGTCGGTCACGCGGCACCGGCTGATCATTGGGGTATCCTGTGTGCGTTGGGTCCATGCGATAGGGCTCGGCCGTGGACCAAAGAAGTGCGATCTGCACAAGACTAAGCGTGTATTTTTTTTGCCTTTTGACCACTTCTCTACTGAAAAAAGCAGAAAAACGAAACAAACCATCCGCTATGTGTTAGGCTTTTGGCAAAGTATTTTTACGAAACAGGCGTCGCGGCCAAAGTACGTCGCTGGGTGCTTTCCGCAGTTTCCCACAAATGCCAGCGAACCGTTTTCATAATTGGACGTAATTTCGCCTCAATTTACAAGACAATGCCACCGGGACTAATTCCCATACGATGAGCCCAGTTTCCCGGGAAAAAAAAACGCCACGACCTGGGCCTCGTACGCAAACGCGAGTACTCGCGATAGGGTTCCTCGCCCCGCGTCCTTCTCGCCTTGCCACGCCTCCTCCCCGCCTCCCACTGCCGGCCTCCTTCCTCCATGCCTCCTCCGGCCCTCCTCCCTCCTCCTCCTCCTCCCTGCCTCCTCCCCTACCTCCTCCCCGCCTCCTCCCTGGCTCTCCTCCTCCCTCGCCGCCTCCTGCCTTCCTGACCTCACACTTGCCGCCAAGACCGCCTACCTCTCCGGTGAGGCCAATGTCTACTTGATTTTGGGGTTGTTTACTTGATTCTTGTTGTTTGATGTGGTATGAAATTTGATGTTGTTAGATGTTAGATGTGGGATGTGGTACAAGAATCAAGTGCTATGAAATTTGATGTTGTTAGATGTTGTACTGCTATAAAATTCCATACGTGTATTTGTTCATGTGGGGCTGTTTGAAAATTTGATGTCACTTGTAAAACCGAATGACCAATTTGATGATGTTTGCTGCTAATAATGTGTTGGTCTTGCTGAAATTATGTTGCTTGTTGTAGTATTGGTACGTGGTGGTCTTCTGAAATATTGAAGATGGTTTGGGATCCATACCACACTAGAGTTTTCTATGACATTTGTATGGAGGAAGTAAATGGCAACAATAGGGATGGGGGTTGCTTAAGTAGAAAGGGGTACAAGAATCTTGGAGACAAATTTGCTGAAAAAACAGGGGAAAGATTAACGCAAAAACAATTCAAGAACAAATGGGATGCTTTAAAGAAGGATTACACGGGGTGGATGGAACTGCAAAATGCGATCGGTCTTGGTTAGGATCCTATAACAAAAACTATGGATGCAGATGATGATTGGTGGAAGAATCACATAGCTGTAAGTTACCATTTTTATACTTGTCTTTCCTTTGTATTAGTTATTATGATCATCGGATTGATCTCTGTATTATGTTCTTATTTGCAGATTCGTCCTGACCATGCAAAATTTAGGAATAGGCCACCTTCCAACTTGGAAGAACAGGATGTTATGTTTAGGAAGGCACATGTCACTGGACAATCAGCTGCCATTGCAGGTCAGGAAGAAGGAAATGGAAATGAGACTCCAATAATGCTTGATGATGATACCTCACATTACAACAATGCAATAGCGAAACGCAAGCATGTAGAGAATGAAATGGGAACGGGGAAACGCAAGTATGTGGAGAAGGATTTTTTCTCGGCTTACAACAATGCACTGAACACAATTGTATCAAGGCACACTGAAGGAAGTTCTAGCAGTAAGGATGATCAGGTCCCAACTATGAAGGAGTTTTTAGGAATGGTTCGAGATTGTGGAGTGAGTGAAGGAACTGCTATCATGTACATTGCTGGCAAGCTAGCTATGAACATGGATCATAGAGAGGTGTTCGCAATTGCAACAATTGCGGGCAGGCTCGGTTGGCTCTAGAGGACACATGATGAGATGAACAAGTAGATGTATAATTGCTTTGTTGTCATTGCAGAACTTGTGTGCACTATGTATCTGTTGGAAACTACTTGTTATTATTATTTCTCTATTTATTTTGCCAAGACTATTTGTGATCATTGTAAAACATTTGTTGATTGTTGTGTGAAACATTTGATGATTGTTGCATGTCTAGTCATTATTGTGTGAAGCATTTGCTGATTGTTGCATGTCTAGTAATTATTTTGTGAAGCATTTGCTGATTTTGACATGTTCTAATTATTTTGTAGATGGATGGTGGTGGTGATGATCGTGACTATGAACTAGAAAAGACACAACAGTTGCTCGGAATGGTGCATGACCTTGCCGTGTTGGGATACTATGGTAATATCTATAGTCAGAAGTACTTGAATAAAGAACCTAGGAGGGTTCCGGAACAAACTGGTCCTGAATGGGTGAATGAACAACTTGGAAATGGGAAAATATGCTACAAAATGTTTAGAATGTATCCATGCATTGCACAACCTTCTAGTTTCTAGCTACGGGTTAAAGTCAACTAGAGACATGTCATCTGTTGAATGCCTAGCTATGTTTGGATGGTTGGAGGACCACAATCATTTATCCAAGTTGAGAACCATTTTTGTCGTTCAACTGAAACAATTCATAGGAAGTTTCACATGGTTTTGGATTACTTGTACAAGTTGGGTAAGGATAACATAAAGCCAGTAGATAGAGAGTTCAAGGATGTGCATCCAAGACTTCAAGATGCACACTTCTGGCCTCATTTCAAAGATGCCATTAGCGCCATAGATGGCTCGCACATTCCAGTTGAAGTACCTGCAGAAGAGGTGGTTAACCATACAGGAAGGCATGGTTACACATCACAGAATATTCTAGCGATATTTGACTTCGATTTGAGATTCACATTTGTTGTCGCTGGATGGCCTAGTTCGGCGCATGATACACGCATTCTACAACGCTCCATTGAGAAGTATCGAATAGATTTTCCGACTCCTCCTGGTGGTAATATTTTATATCTTTGTCTACATGGTACACACATAGTTATAAATGCATTGTTGTTGATGTTTGTTTTTTTCGTTCATGTGCAGATAAATATTACCTTATTGATTCTGGTTATCCAAATATAAAAGGGTCCTTACAAGCAGAACACATACCACATACCATATTTTCATCGAGAAGGGAGACCAACAAATAGGGAAGAGATTTTCAACTATCTACACTCATCGCTCTGGAATGCTATCGAGCGTGTCTTTGGTATATTGAAAAACAAGTGGCACATATTAAAGTATATTTCTTCCTATGGTCTGGTTACTCAGAAAAGAATTATTCTTGCTTGCATAGCACTTCACAATTTTATTAGAGACTCCAACTTACGCGACAAGAAGTTTGATCGGTGTGATGCAGATGAGGATTACCTTCCTAAGGTCCAAAGGCAATCAGTAACATCAGTCGGTGATACTGCTCCGAGTAGACTACACACAGTAGACATGAACTCAACGTGTGATCGCATCGCTACTGCATTGTACAATGCTAGAAGAAGATGATCGGTTTGATCGGTGTGGATGTATCTATATTCATTATGCGACTATATTTATTTGTTTAATGGTTGGATATGTATTTTGGACAAACTAATATGTGACATATGGTATCTAATAATAACATATGCGTTTATGCACCTCAATACTGAAGTTTACGTGTTATATTAATTACAGGAACATTACAGACAATTCCTTAGCACACAGCCAAACAGCCAGTCAAGTTGCCAAATAGTCAAACTCAAAGAAGTAGCTTTTCTCAACAATGACTTTCCTGCATTTGCCTGACATACAGCCTAGCCACCGGTCCAAACAAACAGGACCTAAGAGCATCTCCACTCGGCTACCCAGGACGTCGATCCGGACTAGGTCCGGATGCCGAAATTTCGCCCAGTCGCGTACCTAGAAACCTGTTTTCATCCGGATTTGGGCCAACTTTGGTCCGGACTCCCCAGGCCGTACCCAGAATCTCGGATCATACAGAACGCTAGGCGAGCGAATTCGTGAGTGGACCCGATCCAACAAGATATATTCACCCATATTCATCCAAAGTTCGCCCATATTCGCCCAAAGTTCGTCCATATTCGCCCAAAGTTCGTTCATATCGCCATATTCGCCTAAAATTCGTCCATATATACCATATTCGCCCAAAGTTCGCCCAAAATTCGTCCATATTCGGCCATATTCGCCCAAAGTTCATTCGTATCGCCCATATTCGCCCAAAGTTTGCTCATAGTTCGTTCATATCACCATATTCGCCCAAAGTTCATCCATATAGACCATATTCGCCCAAAGTTCGCCCAAAATTCGGTCATATTCGCCCAAAGTTTGTCTGTATCGCCCATATTCACCCAAATTTCGCCCATAGTTCGTCCATATCGTCCATATTCGCCCAAAATTCGTCCATATCGACCATATTCGCCCAAAGTTCGCCCATATTCGCCCAAAACCGCTTATATTCGCCCAAAGTTTGCTGAAATTTGTTAAATTTTAGCCAAACGCGGGAACTCGCCTGGGAACGCGAGTGGGAAACTTGGCGTTCCTAAGCCGAAAACGAGTTTCGTCCGGCCAAAATTTGGTCTAAATTTTGGCCTGGGAACGAGTGGAGATGCTCTAAGACCGGGTTCGTTCGCCCTACCAAATTCCAGTTCTACACACGGTGATGTACCGTCGGATGCCTGCTTGTAGTGGATTTCTCTCGCTCCTGCGTGGCGCGACGCCATTTGAAGGGATACGGGTAGGCTACACTAGCGCAAATCAAAAATTTCTACCGCGTAAACCAGGAATACTGTTGTCATAGATCACAGAATTACCACTAGACGCGCAGTTGCGGAACTTGATGAAGCGCGTCGAGGCAGTTTATGTTGGAGATATGCCCAAGAGGCAATAATAAAGTGGTTATTATCATATCTTCATGCTTATGATAAATGTTTACATACCATGCTATAATTGTATTAACCGGAAACATTAATACTTGTGTGATTTGTAAACATAAAAGAGTCCCTAGTGAAAGAACATTTCATAATCCCTAGTGTTTTGTGTGTTAGATAACAATATCAAGGATTATTTAATGTGTGTTGAATAGTTGCAGATCTTTACATTGAAAAAGAAAAAGGAAATCTTCTTTTGGGGGCGGATAATCCGCCCCACCCCATACCCAGAAGGGTGGAACCCCCAGAGAGGGTGCGGAGAATCAGCCGGATTTTCTGGCATGGGCGGATAATCCACCCCCTGAGGGGGGCGGATAATCCTACCCTCGTGGAAATTCACCAAGTTCGGCATGCGTCGCTCTCTGTATGGGGGCGGATTTTCCCCCGGACTTTCCGGCTCGGGGGCGGAGTTTTCCCCTAGGCTGGATAGTTCGCCCCTTGAGCGGGGCAGATAATCCGCCCCCCGAGGAATTTTGCCAAGTCTGGACCTGCGTCGCTCTCTGTATGGGGGGGGGCAGATTTCCCCCCGGAGTTTCCGTCCTGGGGGCGGAGTTTTTCCCCTTGGTGGATAATCCGCCCCTAGTAGGGGGCGGATAATCCGCCCCCAAACTTCTTCAACGGGCAGATCTGGGTAGGGGTATTTAATCCTGCCTTCCCCCTCCTACCAAATCTCTTGGTTCATTCGAAAAAGTCAAGATCTGATCTGCAACCTTCATCCTAGAGATCTCCACCTAGATCCACCCAAAGGCCTCGTCCCTTGGGGAATCGAAGGAGGAGAACTTGATCTTCAACAACAACAATCAAGCGCTTCATATCCTCTCCATTCGTTTGGAGAATCTCCGATCTAGTATTTCTTACAAATATCTAGATCCTTGCTTTTGATTATATTGATAATCCTTGTTCTTGTGACAGCTTGTTGTTATTACGGGAGCCCCCAATTCAGTTGTGGGTGTGTGCCCCGGTAGAGTTGTAAAGGCACCGGTTCCCGCCTCGAAGGGTACCAATAGTAGAGAAGGTGGATCAGGCCTCTCGTGGCGAGATCCATCGGAGAATAGGGTGAGGCCTATTGTGGCGTGGTGGTCTTAGAACCGTCCACCCCTCCAACACAGATGTACTTCCCTTAACAAGGAAGGAACTACGGTAAAACAAATCCATGTGTCTCCATGTGCTCCGCTACGGTTCCCTCGATCCTCTCTTTACGTGCTTAGTAGCTAGGGTTGCATATAGGGAAATTCTCGTAGTTGCATATCTAGAGAATTTACTTTATGCCAGGCCTAAATTGAAACAAAACTAAAAAAATGAGTAGCACCTATTCACCCCCCTCTAGGTGCCCATACGATCCATTTCAATTGGTATCAGAGCCCCGGCTCTTAATTCAGGCTTAACCGCCTAAGAGAAGTATGGGTTCCAAGGGATATGGGAGTGATGCTCCGGAGGTAGTCACCATGAACGATCTCAAGACGTTGGAAACAACCTTGGTGAGTTCAATGGAGGCTAAGATGGAAGAGATGCGTCAATTGATAATGCGTCTCTCCACATCCGCAGCATCACCTCCATCTAACTCTGAGGCTACCACTCCGCAATCCAAGGAAACGGGTAAAACCGATTCCAAAGATAACGAAGTGGTTGGTGATGGCACTAGCAAGAGCTCCTCCTCAAAAAAGGATAGTGGTAAGGAAGGATACAATGAGGTTTCCCATGTGTATTCTCTTGATCCACCTATCCCTCATCCACATATACATAATAGGGGTGATCCACCCAAAGTTTCAGCATCTACTTTCATTCAATGGCAATTTTTGATGAAGTCTCATGTGTGCAGTTCCTTCATTGAGTTGTGGAAAATTATCGAGAATGGTCTTCATGTTGGAGATCCCAACAATCTAACAATAAGAGAGGTTGTTGATAGTCAACTCAACGCTACAGCTCTACACATGATACAACTTGGTGTGGGTGACAAAGACATGCCACACATTCAACATCTTAGTACAGCTAAGGAAGCTTGGGATGCTCTCACCGAGCTCTTCGTCGGAAATGAAAGTATGAGAAGGAATAGATATGATGCTTTGAGAAATGAAGCTGAAGGATTTTATATGTTGGATGGAGAAAACCACGAGGACATGTATAGGAGGCTCAAGGCAATAGCCACCACTTTCAGGAATCATGGTGCCTCTCACGTTGATGATGCATGGATCAAGCGCAAGTATGTCAGTGCTCTTATGCCATTTGAGCTCACAAATTTGAAAAGTCTCCAAGGTAGGCATAACTACCACCTTATGACATCCAATGAGGTAATGCAAGAGATGGCCACTTTCAAAGTGGCTGCCAAGAATGCCGAAGATGCTCGTGCAGGAGCTATGGGGATGCAAAAGGGGGTCAACATGGCCTTGAAGACTAGTGTGATTGATCATGATGAATATGCCATATAAGGTATGGACTTTCCCGAGGATATAAAAAGGATCCACGAACAATACCTGGCTCTTTATGCTAGAAACTTTTGGAAAGACTCGACCAAGGCTAAAGCTGAACTAGAATGCAAGAGTGGAGCTTATGGAAGAAAGGAAAATGGTCCCAAGCTAAGAACATGTTTCAACTGTGGAGACCGGCTGCACTTTGTAGCTGAGTGTCCATATCAAAGTAGGGAAGATAATGGAGGAAGACTTATTTTCAAAGACAAGTCAAAGGCTCCACGCAAGAAACAATTTGTAAAGAAGAATGAACCTTTCAAGAAGCAACCAAAGATTGTTCTAGTCGCTCAAGAAGAATATTCTTCGGGAAGTGAAGATGAGGACGAGGATGATAGCTCTTAAGAGGTGGCTGTTATAGTCACCACATCTACATCAACATCACTCTTCGACTCTCCGAACGAAAATGTCATCAACAAGAATGCTACTTGTCTCATGGCAAGAAGTTCCGAGGTAACTACTTCTAACTCTTCTTTTCCTAAGGCTATGATTGGCATGGATGATCCTACTAGTCTTAAGGTTAAAGAAGAGATTATTGCTTTGGACTATTTCTTCAGTAACTTGCAAGGTGATCATAAAATACGTTTTGAGGCTCTTATGGACCAGCTGGCCCAAAATGAAGCTCTCCTCGAAGAAAAGGGCAGAATTTAAAGGGAGGATGCAATGGAAATTGCATCCTTAAAAAATGCTCTAGAAGAAGAAGAAGAGGCTCGGGTTTCTCTTGAAGAGAGGCTTGAGTCCATTGAGGAGTCACATGAAGAAATAGTAGCTAAGCTTGTTAAGGAATGTGACAATGCAGTCGCCAAAGCAAAGAAGTTAAAGAAGGAAAAGATTGACTTTGGGGCTGCTCATGATAGACTCTCCGAGGAATTGGAGAAACTTGACATCGCTCACAAGGCGTTGAAAAGCGATTTATCCATTATCAATGAGTCACATGATCAGCTCCAAATTCGATTGGCCAAGTATGATGTTCCTAGCACATCCAAGTCAACATATAGTCACAAGGAAAATGCTAGTGTGGAAGAAGAATTTGTCAAGGACATCACTCCCAAAGATAAGGGTGTTCTTGATGAAGTTATTGGCAAGAAAAAGTCAAATCGTGGTAAAGAGGGACTTGGGTATGTCACCAAGTCCAAGAAGAAGAAAAACAAGAAGAACAAGACCAAGAATGTACAATCAAAGACAAGCACCGCTGAGAAGAATGTCACACAAGACAAAACTAACAATATTGGTTTTGCAGGGTCTCACAATCCAAATTATGAACTCTTTTGTGATTATTATGGCAATGTTTATGCTTATTATGTCGGTCCTTTTGATGAATATGTTGCTTGGTCTATTTGGGTTCCAAAGACCCTTGTTACTAACATGAGAGGACCCATTGAAAATGGGTACCTAAAACCAAGAAGTAATTCTCTTGCAGGGCTATGCTTCCAGTGGGTCGAAATGGGTGCTAGATAGTGGATGCACTAGTCATATGACCGGACGCAAGGAGATCACCACGGAGATGCGTCCCAATCATGATAATATTACAGTCTCCCATGGTGATAAGTCTAAATCTCAGGTATTGGGTCTTGGCAAGGTTGTGGTTGCCCACGATATCTCTCTCGTGGACGTCATGCTTGTTGAGACCCTTGGTTACAACCTTCTCTCTGTTCGCGCCCTTGGCAAGATGGGTTTTGCTGTTTTCATTGATGATGATTTGGTGGTACTCTTGTAGAGAAAGTCTCTAAAGGTCGCTTTCGTTGGGTACGTCGAAAATGACCTGTATGTGGTGGACTTTTCGGGGAAAACCACTTCGGGTCCGATGTGCCTATTCGGAAAGGCCGATGTGGGCTGGTTATGGCATCACCGTTTAGCTCATGTTAACATGAGAACTTTGCAAAGTCTCCACAAGGGTGGCCACATCCTTGGACTAAAAGACAATGTCTCCTTTGCCAAAGATCGTGTTTGCAGGGCTTGTGTTGAAGGCAAAATGCATCACTCTCCCCACAAGAGGAATACTATTGTGTCTTCAAAGAGAATCTTGGAATTACTTCATGTGGATTTATTTGCTCCTCCATCTCATGCCAGTCTCGGTGGGAAGAAATATTGCTTGGTCAATGTCGATGATTACTCAAGATATACATGGGTCTATTTCTTCAAGCTAAAGAGTGAGACTCAACAAACGGTCATTGAATTTGCCAATGAAGTTTAACGTCAACACAATGTTCCTATCTTGGCAATAAGAAGTGACAATGGCTCTGAATTCAAGAACTACACTTTGAATGAGTTTCTAAGTGAAGAGGGGATAAGACATCAATATTCCGCTGCGTACACCCCTCAACAAAATGGTGTATCCGAGAGGAAGAACCGCACCTTGATGGATATGGCAAGATCAATGTTGGCTGAATTCAAGTCTCCTTACAATTTTTGGGCTGAAGCCATTTCCACCGCTTGTCACTCATCTAACCGGCTCTACCTCCGGAAAATCTTGAACAAGACTCCATATGAAATACTTACCGGTAACAATCCCAACATCTCATACTTCAGGGTATTCGGGTGTAAGTGTTTCTTTCTTATCAAAGGTGTCCGCTTGTCTAAATTTGAGTCCAAGGCTTTAGAAGGTATTTTTGTTGGTTACGGTGCCGAATCCCACACTTATAGAGTCTACAACAAGCTCACTGGGATTGTTGTAGAATCTTGTAGTGTGGAGTTCGATGAAAATAATGGCTCCTTTGTAGGGCAAGTTGATGTTTGTGATGCAGATGTTGAAATACCCCAAGATGCCATAAGAAGAATGGGCGTGGGATTTTTCCGCCCCATCGAGGAACCCCTTGTGGTGGATCGGGAAGGACAATGCTCCACTCAAGTGGAGCCCTCGTCTACACAAGATCAACAAGCTCCTACTGCTGGAGAAAACTCTGCACCAACACCACAACTTTCTGAAGCTCATCAGTCTCCTGGACAAAATGGTAGTCCTAGGCCGGACTATCCGCCCCCTCCAAGGGGCGAACAGTCCATCCCTGGCACTCCAACTCGTCCCAGGGGATCAGAAGAAGAGAACAACCAAGAAGACTCCATGCCGGATTCTCTGGCCCTGAGGGCGGATTATTCGGCCCTAGATCTCCCAGCTCTGTCAGGCACTCTCAGGAAGAGGAAGTTGTAGCCACATCTCCCAGGACGGATAGTCCAGCCCCACCAAGGGGCGGATTATCCGGCCCTGAAGAACATGTTCAGCAGCAAGCTCCTATCATCAACTCAGATCAAGATCAAGGGCAAGGTAGTGGACAAGACACGGATACAAATGTTGAATCAACTCCTTCTAGAAACAATAAGGACATTGAGGCTCGTCGCAAGGCTCGTGCTGATCGGAACCTTGAGCTAAGGGGTCACACTCTTGACAAGGTTGTCGGTGATCTACGAAGAAGGGTGTCTACTAGAAATGAACTTGCAAGCTTCTGTGATCATTAAGCTCACATTTCTATGGTTGAACCAAAGAAGGTCTTGGATGCTCTTGAAGATCCCAATTGGGTAGTTGCAATGCATGAAAAATTAAATAACTTCGAGCGCAACAAAGTTTGGAAGCTGGTTGAGAAACCAAAAGATTGCCGCAATGTTATCGGCACCTATTGGATTTTCAAGAACAAACAAGATGAAAATGGCATTGTTGTGAGGAACAAAGCAAGACTCGTGACTTAAGGATTCTCTCAAGTGGAAGGAATTGATTTTGGCGAGACTTATGCTCTTGTGGCACGTCTTGAGTCCATCTGTATCCTTCTTGCATATGTTGCTCATCATAATTTTAAATTACAGCAAATGGATGTTAAGAGTGCATTTCTTAATGGTCCACTGCATGAGTTGGTATACGTCAAGCAACCCCCGGGTTTTGAGGACCCCAAATTTCCGAACCATGTCTACAAACTCGATGAGGCGCTCTATGGCCTTAAAAAAGCCCCACGTGCGTGGTATGAGCACCTTAAAGAGCTTTTGTTAGACCGTGGATTCGAAGTTGGGCAAATCGATCCCACTATTTTTACTAAGAAGGTTAATGGGGAGCTTTTTATATGCCAACTATATGTAGACGACATTATTTTTGGCTCTACTAACCAAGCTTTTAACGATGAATTTTCAAAGATTATGACTGACAGGTTTGAGATGTCTATGATGGGTGAGTTGAGGATCTTTCTTGGATTCGAGATCAAACAACTTAGAGAGGGAACTTTTATTAATCAAGCTAAGTACATCCAAGACATGCTCAAGAGGTTCAAGATGACGGATCTCAATGGCGTTGCTACTCCAATGCAAACAAAGTGTCATCTTGAGCTTAATCCCAAGGGTAAATATGTGGACTAAAAGGTATACCGATCCATGATCGGCTCTCTCCTTTACCTTTGCGCATATAGGCCCGATATCGTGTTAAGTGTAGGAGTGTGTGCAAGGTACCAAGCCGCTCCTAAAGAAAGCCACTTAGTGGCGGTCAAACGAATCTTCCGATATTTGGTTCATTCCCCAAATTTTGGGTTATGGTATCCCAAAGGTTCAAGTTTCTCTCTATGTGGTTACACTGTTTCAGATTGGGCTGGTGACAAAGATGATCAAAAATCAACTTCTGGTGCATGTCAATTCTTGGGCAGGTCTCTAGTGTGTTGGTCTTCAAAGAAACAGAATTGCATATCACTCTCAACCGCTGAAGCTGAATATGTTGCTGCTACAAGTGATTGTACACAGTTATTATGGATGAGGCAAACTTTAAAAGAATATGATGTCAAGTAAGAACCTTAGTATTCGCGTGTGTAACTGTCTTACACCCGAAATATGGTCATGGATCCAAGAACACCCGATCATTACGTGATGTCTTGGAGCGACGAAAACATAATCGATGCATACTAAAGGAAGAACACATTCTTATCTTGATATTTAAATGAGGGATCATCTTATTATGCTAATAAAACGCCAAACAAGCAATATAAGATGCTATCAAACATCACATGTTTATTAGTGAAATGATATGGTTCCCGCATATGATCTCTATCATGTGCACCGTGGTATGATCACTATCATATCTTTATGTGTAAGGCCAAGATCTATGGAACTTACACGTTATGTGTGTTGTAAGAGTATCATCCCGTACTTCTACTTACAACATCACCATACCATAACACTAGCCCGGCAACAATCTAAACTAGACGCCTCTAATTTATCCATTGCAAGTTTTACGTGGCTTAGGGCTTTCGAAGATAGAACCGTTATTACCTATGAACATGAACCACAACTAGGATAACCAAATTGTTGACAACTCGTTGCAAAGTAGATATTGATTATAGTAGGAGAGACAGACACCCGCTAGCCACTTATGCAAACTAGTTGCATGTCAAGCGTTGAACAGGTCTCATGTGCGAGGACATGTAAAGTTTTTCCGGGACGCTTCATCCCACTATGCCACCAATATCCAAAATTACAACTAAGAAGCAACAACATGATCATCATCGCCCACATACTCATATGTGTACTACCCGTGTAAAGCATCTACGCATAGATCCGGCTCTGATACCACTGTAGGGTTCGCAGCATAGAAAATAAAAAATTTCCTACGATGGGAACAACTATGTACCAAGATCTATCTACTAGATACAAACAACAGGCGTATATATATCCATAGAGAACATACCCTTGAAGACAGACAAAGCTTAACGAGTTAAACTCGTGGTTGATGTAGACGATCTCTTTCCGATCTCAAGATCGAGAGGAAGTCCTAGCGCCGCAAATCAGCAGCGCATCCGTGCTCACACACACGTCCGAGGCACCAAGCAACCTCCGCCTCCTTGCTCCAGCGATGCAGCGGAAGCACAACTCTTTCTTGCCGAATAGCTACCGGGAACATGTATCTCGCTAGTCCGAGACCATGGGGGATAAATTCTAGAGGGAGAGAGAGATCCTTCACGAGGAGGTGTAAGTGAGAGAAAGGGAGAGGGGTGCCTTTTATAGGAGGAGGGGGGAACCCCAAGGGGGTGGCCAGCGCAAGGGGCTTCCCCTTTCCCTCCCCTCATTCATGTGGGTGGACACTCCACTTACAAAATTCCTTTATATTCCCTCCACTCAAAATTGCTTTTAAATTTCCACCAAATTTAATGCAAACTCTCATTAAATAAAACTCTTTTATTTATTCAGATTTTTGTCAATTACTTTAATGACAAACATTCACATATAACCCCTTGCTAGAATTCTATTTCACATGCAAAAACACTTTCTGCAATTTCACCCGAAAACCTGTTTCGGTATCTAGTGAAATAAATTCCTGCGCTTGTTATTCTTTCCGGCATGAAAATTTTGCTCCAATTGGATGTCGGTGTATCTTAAGTGTGTCACCCTACGTTTCGCGAATAATGCAGACATGATCGAGACCCCTCTCAGATCAATAATCAGAAGCGGGATCTAGAGACCCATATTGACTCCCACATATTCAACGATGACTTTCTTGTGATCGTCGGAACCTTTTACGCTAGTATCTTAATCCCTTTGTTTCACGATATATTACATGTCCGAGATTCAATCATCGGTATCTCCATACCTAGTTTGTTCTCGTTACTAGCATGCACTCTTTTCTCGTTCCCGTGATATAACATTCTAGTGATCAAATCACTTGCTTGCAATCTAACCAATGTGATATCACCGAGAGGGTCTAGAGTATATCTATCCGTCATCGGGATGAACAAATTCCATTCTCGATCCATGGGCCTCAACATAACACTTTATTAGTTCTGAACCCATCTTTATAATCATCCTGTTACGTTTTGATGTTTGATGTTATCAAGAAACTCTTTCGGTGTTAGTGATTGACATGATCTCATGGTCTAAGGATTAGGATCACTTTGTAAGTTGTTATAGCAATATAAACTCAATGACTTTGATCGTAATGCTATACTTTGGATGAATGTTCATCACACCATTACACTAATGTTGTGAACTCGTTATTAACAACATCCAATGTCCATGATCCGGAAACCTTGATCATCTTGTTAATCAACGAGCTAGTTTATGAGAGAGGCATAATTAGGAACTTTCTGTTTGTTTATTAAACACACATGTATTAACGTTTCCGTATTAATACAATTATATCATGCAAAATAAACATCTATCATATACTTGGAATACACATAATAAACACTTTATTATTGCCTCTCAGGGCATATTCCCTTCAGTCTCCCACTTTCACTAGAGACAATAATCTAGTTACATAGTGATGAATCTAACACCCATGGAGTTCTGGTGTTGATCATGTTTTGCTCTAGGGAGAGTTTTATTCAACGGATCTGCTACATTGAGATCCGTGTGTACTTTACAAATCTTTATATCTCCATCCTTGACATGCTCGCAGATGGAGTGAAACCGGCGCTTAATATGCTTGGAATTCTTGTGAGACCTTGGTTCTTTGGCATTTGCAATGGCACCATTGTTGTCACAATAGATCACCATTGGGTCCAACGCGCTTGCAACCACACCTAGTTCGGATATGAACTCCTTCATCCAAACCGCTTCCTGAGCCGCTTCCGAAGCAACAACATATTCAGCCTCCGTTATTGATCCCGCCACCACAGGTTGTTTGGAACTCCTCCAACTAACTGCTCCACCATTCATGAGAAATATGTATCCGGATTGAGACTTAGAGTCATCTGGATCGGTGTCAAAGCTTGCGTCAACATAACACTTAGCGGCGATCTCTTCTTCACCTTCATACACAAGAAACATATCCTTAGTTCTTCGCAAGTACTTAAGGATATTCTTGACCGCTATCTAGTGTTCCGAACCTGGATCCGATTGGTACCTACTAGTCAAACTAATAGCATGTGCCACATCCGGTCTTGTACATAGCATGGCATACATTATAGAGCCTATGGCTGAAGCATAGGGGACTTTGTCCATTATCTCTCTTTCTTTCGCCGTAGCCGGACTTTGAGTCTTACTCAATGTCTTGCCTTGCAACATAGGTAAGAACCCCTTCTTACTTCCGTCCATTTTAAACTTCTTTAAAATCTTATCAAGGTATGTACTTTGCGATAGCCCTATTAGGCACCTAGCTATATCTCTATAGATCTTTATGCCTAATATGTATGACGCTTCACATAGGTCCTTCATTGAAATTTTGTTGTTTAGATAACTTTTAACACTGTTTAAAAGATCTATACCATTTCCGATCAATAATATGTCATCCACATATAATATCATAAATGCCACATTGCTCCCACTCACTTTCTTGTAAATACAAGCTTCTCCATAAGTTTGGACAAATCCAAACTCTTTGATCACCTCATCAAAGCGGAGATTCCAACTTCGTGATGCTTGCTTCAATCCATAGATGGATCGCTGACGCTTGCACACCTTGTTAGCATCCTTAGGATCGACAAAACCCTTTGGTTGTATCATATACAACTCTTCTTCAATATTACCATTGAGAAACGCGGTTTTGACACCCATCTGCCATATCTCATAATCGAAATATGCAGCAATTTCTAACATAATCCTAACGGACTTTAGCATCGCTACGGGAGAAGTCTCATCGTAGTCAACTCCTTGAATTTGTCGAAACCCCTTTGCGACAAGTCGAGCTTTATAGACGGTCACATTACCATCAGCATCAGTTTTCCTTTTGAAAATCCATTTGTTCTCCACGGTCTTTCGGTCGTGAGGTAATTCCACCAAGTTCCAAACTTGATTTTCAAACATGGATTCCATCTCGGATTTCATGGCTTCTAACCATTTGTTGGAATACGGGCTCATCATCGCTTCTTCATACGCCGCAGGGTCATCAATTTCATCAACCAGGAAATTCATAACAGGGTTTCCGTATAGCTCGGGAGCTGCACGCGTCCTGCTAGATATGCGAGGTTCGTTAGTACTCTCTTTCGGAGTTTCATGATCATTATCATTAGTTACCTCTTCAAATGGTGAAGCCAACTCCGGAACGACTTCCGGCGCTGCGCTACTTGCCATACTTTGAAGAGAAGGTTCAATAACCTCTTCGAGTTCTACCTTCCGAATACTCACACCTTTTGCGAGAAAATCTTTCTCTAGAAAGGATCCATTCTTGGCAACAAAAACCTTGCCCTCAGATCTATGATAGAAGGAATACCCAATATTTTTCTTAGGGTATCCTATGAAGACGCATTTTTCTGCTTTGGGTTCGAGTTTATCCGGTTGAAGTTTCTTCACATAAACATCGCATCCCCGAACTTTAAGAAATGACAGCTTAGGTTTGTTTCCAAACCACAATTCCTACGGTGTCTTTTCAACGGATTTAGATGGTGCCCAATTTAAAGTGAATGCAGCAGTTTCTAGTGCATAACCCCAAAATGACAATGACGAGTCCGTTAGAGACATCATAGATCGAACCATATCCAATAAAGTATGATTACGACGTTCCGACACACCATTTCGCTGTGGTGTTCCGGCAGGCGTGAGTTGTGAAACAATTCCACACTCTTTCATGTGAGTGATAAACTCGTAACTTAGATACTCACCTCCACGGTCGGACCGTAGAAATTTGATTTTTCTATTACGATGATTTTCCACTTCATTCTGAAATTCGTTGAACTTTTCAAAGGTTTCAGACTTGTTTTCATCAAGTATATATAACCGTATCTACTCAAATCATCCATGAAAGTAACAAAATAACGATATCCACCTCGCGCCGACACACTCATTGGACCACATACATCAGAATGTATGATTTCCAATAAATCTGTCGCCCGTTCCATTGTACCGGAAAACAGCGTTCTAGTCATCTTTCCCACAAGGCATGGCTCACATGTATCAAATGATTCAAAATCAAATGATTCCAAATGTCCATACGAATGGAGCTTCTTCATGCGTTTAACGCTAATATGACCTAGACGGTAGTGCCACATATATGCGAATATATCATCATTAAGTTTAATCCTTTTAGCATCGACATTGTGAATATGTGTAACACTATTATCAATATCTAATAGAAATAAACCATTCATCATTGGTGCATGACCATAAAAGATTTCATTCATATAAATAGAACAACCATTGTTCTTGGATTTAAATGAATAACCACTTCGCATCAAACACAATCCAGATACAATGTTCATGCTCAGTGCTGGCACAAGATAACAATTATTCAATTTTATTACTAATCCCGACGGCAAGTGGAGAGGTAGCGTTCCGACGGCGATCACATCAACACTTGATCCATTTTCGACACGCATCTTGACCTCACCCCTTGCTAGCAGTCGCTCTTTCCGTAGCCCCTGATTCGAGTTACAAATATTAGCAACTGAATCGGTATCAAATACCCAGGTGCTAATGCAAGCACTAGTCAAGTACACATCAATAACATGCATATCATATATACCTTTGTTTGCCTTGCTGGCTTTGTTGTCTGCCAAATACTTGGGGCGGTTGCGCTTCCAGTGGCCAGTCCCCTTACAATAGTAGCACTCGATATCATACTTAGGGCCAACTCGGGGTTTCTTTTCAGGCACAGCAACTGGCTTGCCGCCCTTATTTCCCTTCCGTTTACCCTTCTTGTATTTCTTGAAACCAGTGTTCTTATTAATCATCAACACTTGATGTTCCTTCTTCATCTCCACTTCTGCAGTTTTAAGCATTGATAGAAGCTCGGGGAGAGACTTCGTCATGCCTTGCATATTATAGTTCATCACGAAGCTCTTATAGCTAGGTGGCAGAGACTGCAAAACATGATGGATGCCTAAGTCAATGGAATCGATATTCCCAAGGACACAAGATTATTAGCGTAACCCGACATCTTGAGTACATGCTCACTTACGGAGCTGTGCTCTTCCATCATGCAGCTAAAGAACTTTTCTGAAGCATTGTAGCTCTCTACAGCAGCATGTGTGTCAAAAATCATTTTCAACTCACCCATTTTATCAAATGCATTGCTGTTTTTGAAACGCTTTCGAAGTTCTGGCTCTAGCCCATACAATATGCCGCAATGAACTAAGTTGTGGTCCTCCTGACGAGTCTGATAGACATTCTTCTCCTCGTCAGGGGCATCATCTAAAGGTGGGGGGCCTAGCGGCGCTTCTATCACATATTGCTTTTGTGCAACAGAGAGGAGAATCCTCAAATTCATGGCCCATTCGGTCAAGTTGCTACCGTTCGTTGCAAGTTTCTCTTTCTCCATGAACACATTGAAATTAAAAGCAGGTGGTGCCATCTACAACAGAATTTGTAAAGTTTAGACTAAGTTTATGATAGATTGAGTTTAACTAATCCACATTACGAATGAACTCCCACTCAAAAACGACATCCCTCGTGTCTTTTTGGTGATTACATGAACCAAATCCACTACACCAAGTCCGATCATCACGTTAGTCGGTGTAGCTTCAAAGGCGAGCATCAAATGTGCATCATATCTACTATATGACTCATGCTTAACCTTTTGGTCCGTGTTCCGAGGCCATGTCTGTACATGCTAGGCTCGCCAAGTAAGAACCTTAGTATTCGCGTGTGCAACTGTCTTACACCCGAAATATGGCCGTGGATCCAAGAACACCCGATCATCACGTGATGTCTTGGAGCGACGAAAACATAATCAGTGCATACTAAAGTAAGAACACATTCTTATCTTGATATTTAAATGAGGGATCATCTTATTATGCTAATAAAATGCCAAACAAGCAATATAAGATGCTATAAAACATCACATGTTTATTAGTGGAATGATATGGTTCCCGCATATGATCTCTATCATGTGCATCGTGGTATGATCACTATCATATCTTTATGTGTAAGGCCAAGATCTATGGAACTTACACGTTATGTGTGTTGTAAGAGTATCATCCCATACTTCTACTTACAACATCACCATATCATAACACTAGCCCAACAACAATCTAAACTAGATGCCTCTAATTTATCCATTGCAAGTTTTACGTGGCTTAGGGCTTTCGGAGATAGAACCGTTCTTACCTATGAACATGAACCACAACAAGGATAACCAAATTGTTGACAACTCGTTGCAAAGTAGATATTGACTATAGTAGGAGAGACAGACACCCGCTAGCCACTTATGCAAACTAGTTGCATGTCAAGCGTGGAACAGGTCTCATGTGCGAGGACATGTAAAGTTTGTCCGGGCCGCTTCATCCCACTATGCCACCAATATCCAAAATTACAACTAAGAAGCAACAACATGATCATCATCGCCCACATACTCATATGTGTACTACCCGTGTAAATCATCTACGCATAAATCCGGCTCTGATACCACTGTAGGGTTCGCAGCATAGAAAACAAAAAATTTCCTACGATGGGAACAACTATGTACCAAGATCTATCTAATAGATACAAACAACGGGTGGATGTATATCCGTAGAGAACAAACCCTTGAAGACCGACAAAGCTTAACGAGTTAAACTCGTGGTTGATGTAGATGATCTTTTCTGATCTCAAGATCGAGAAGAAGTCCTAGCACCACAAATCAGCAGCGCATCTGTGCTCGCACAAACGTCCGAGGCACCGAGCATCCTTCGCCTACTCGCTTCAGCGATGCAGCGGAAGCACAACTCTTTCTTGCCGAATAGCCACCGGTAACATGTATCTTGCTAGTCCGAGACCGTGGGGGATAAATTCTAGACGGGGATAGAGATCCTTCACGAGGAGGTGTGAGTGAGAGAGAGGAAGAGGGGTGCCTTTTATAGGAGGAGGGGGGAACCCCAAGGGGGTGTCCGGTGCATGGGGGCTGCCCCTTGCCCTCCCCTCATTCATGTGTGTGGACACTCCACTCACAAAATTCCTTTAAATTCCCTCCACTCAAAATCCCACTCAAAATTGCTATTAAATTTCCACCAAATTTAATGCAAACTCTCATTAAATAAAACTCTTTTATTTATTCAGAATTTTGTCAATTACTTTAATGACAAACATTCACATATAACCCCTTGCTAGAATTCTATTTCACATGCAAAAACACTTTCTGCAATTTCACCCGAAAACCTGTTTCGGTATCTAGTGAAATAAATTCATGCGCTTGTTATTCTTTCCGACATGAAACTTTTGCTCCAATTGGATGTCGGTGTCTCTTAAGTGTGTCACCCTACGCTTCGCGAATAATGCGGATATTATCAAGACCACTCTCGGATCAATAATCAGAAGCGGGATCTGGAGACCCATACTGACTCCCACATATTCAACGATGACTTTCTTGTGATCGTCGGAACATTTTATGCTAGTATCTTAATCCCTTTGTTTCACGATATATTACATGTCCGAGATTCGATCATCGGTATCTCCTATAGAGGTCCCAACCTTTAATAAGGTAGAGATCCATATGTTTACAATGCTAGTCCGTGGATTAATAGCTAGCATCCACAATTAAGATGTAATATCAAGAAACAAAGGTCATAATACAACTTTATAACCAGGAATAAAATAATTCATTACATCTTACATAGCTCATTTGGCTATCTCATTACAATACAACAGGAATAACTATAGCATGGAGTCCTTCATCTTCAAAATGCCACAGACAATCATGTTGGTTGTAGACTTGTAATCCTAATCAACACACTTCACTAACATCAAACAAACCTGCAACATAATAAGTTACAGCCACAAGGGTCAATACATTTGAATTGTATTGGCAAGTTTCACTAATATGTGGAAATAAGTTGGATCCTATCAATATATGCATATTTGGCTAAGTAGAGTTTAGGCTCATTTGCAGAAAGCAATATGGTTTTATCATATCTTCTCAAAATAGTTTTGATCGTTCAATCAATATTTCTGAACTCCTTGGCAAACTCCAAGTGCTTCTAATCCCTTGTTGACACCATCAAGTTTTACTTTGAGAAATTGGAATGTCGAGATATTCCATAGCTTCAGGCCTTAGTTTCTCAGAGTTGTCCGTAACCGGGGACACGGCTAAGTACTTAGAATTTGATCTTCTGCAGAAGTTGTACACTTTACCCACATGACACAATCTCGTCTTGACGCCACAAGTGGCCGCTGGATAAGTACACACCAAATGGAGTACCGGCAGATCGAGAATGTGACAAAGTCTTTCCATAGAAGTCCTCCCAATACACAATGTTAGCTTGTCTACCAGGCACCAATGTAAGGATATATTTCCAATACACAATTCTAGTTAACCTGAAGATGCCAATGCAAGGGTCTTCTACTATGTAGTTGACTAATCTAGAGCCCATTTAGAATGTGGCTGTACACGGAAGCCACTGTACGAGAAACATGTTCAATCTCTAAGTCCCTGGGTGGTTTTCTTCTAGTGCACATACAAAAAGATAGCCATATAAACATGGTTCCCTTTGTTGCCACCTTGTCCAAAACTTGAGTATCCTTTTTCCACCCAGGTGGTTCATTGAGTACTTGTTTTATTATATAAAACATATATTTTTTCAACACTTCATATAACCATGATATGATATTCCACCCCAAGTCTATAGCAGGGCTAAGCATTCTACAACTATGATATTTTCACTAAGGGAGATTGATTTCCTAATAGGACATAGCATAGCATAAAAACATAGTAGCCCTATCATGCATACTACAAAAATACCACTAAGTGTAGTGAAAATAGTAGGACATGGATGATAGTGTCACTTGCCTTTTAAGTAGAGAATATTGGTTCACTCCTTGATCTTGCAAATATCACACTCTTCAAACTTCACTACAATTCAATCAAGCAAGCACATATTCAAACTAACATCCAAACAATTCACCACATGAAATGATAAAGACAAAGCAATGCATGCAAGCATGCAAAAGATTGTTTTATTTGGAAGAGTGGTTTCTAGTAGGCTCTAAACATTTTAAAGCTCCTATTGGTCATTTACAAAAGTGGTAAAACCATTTAAATTCAAGTTGGAGGAAATGTCCATTTAAATCATTTTTGTTTTGCTAGAAGTGATTTAAATCAAAGTAATATTTTGTAGTCTTAGTCAAATATATTCTTTAAACACAAATGCTAGTGTTTATGATTTAAGGGTTTAATATTAATCCATTTGCAAAAAGGTTCCACCTAATTTCCATTTTTAAATCAAACCATATTTTTATTTGATAGAAATGTTTTTAACAAGTAATAATTTACTAAGGTTCATCAAATATGTTTTCAAATCCCAAAACTTGGTGTTTAGGGTCAGAGAGTTTAAATCACATCATTTTCCAAAAGGTTTTACTTTAAAAGCATTTTTAAACCATAAGCAATATTTTTTATTTAGTTAGAAATGCATTTATTCAAAGATTTAATTCCTAAGTGTCACCAAATATACTTTTAAATCTACAAGTTGGTTCTTAGGGTCAGTAGGTTCAAAACAACCCATTTAGAAAAGATTTTACCTTAAAAACATTTTTAGAACAAATTTTATATCCAAAATAGGCCTAAGCAAGTTTCTGTAAAAACAACTCATTTTCCAGAAGAAAATCATTAAACAAAGTGCATGGTTGGAAAGGTTTTGTTCTCTTGATTCCAATAATATAAAATTTACAAAATTTGGACGTGTGGATTAAAAGTTATGAATTTTGCAAGTTTAATCAATCCAAAATCATTTCTGGAATTTTATTCAAACAGAGCAAACGCGTGTCCTAATCTTACTGGCGCGTACTGATTCGCGTGGATCGCACTCTGTGGGCCGTTGGATTTAAACTAGATCGTGTGGCACTGATCAAAACTTACCTCTTCGTCTAAATCTAATCTTAGCCAGACGATAAGCATCCTACGGCTACCAGCGCATCTGCCAAGAACTGGCGGCGCTCGACAGTGGCGCGCGGAGGCGGAGCTCTGGCGGTGGTGTTGGCGACGAACTAGGAAGCACAAGAGGGAGTGAGGATGCTCACCAGACTCGCTGTGAAGCACTGATGCTCGACGTGGTCTCTGTTCGTCGAGGGGTGCTCGGGGATAGCGGTGATTGCTCACCGGAGTTCGCGGCAGCGCCAGGTGCCTCTGTTCGTCGACGGGGGAGAGGTTACAGGCCACCCGAAGGAAAAAGATAAGTTGCGTTAGACGCGGGCGAGTGTGGCGATTACGGGAGCATCATCTAGAGGGACAGGGTGGACGGTACCTACGGGGAGGGGTCGCCGGAGGAGTGGCAGACGATAGGTGGTCCTTGCCGACGTTCTGAAGCGCGTGCGAGCGTGTGAGTGGTATTGGGAGAAGCACCAGGAGATGGGGAGCAGGCTCGCATGCACTGGAAGGCAAGGGGTGGTCGGACGATGCCGGATTTCGCCGGAGAGGCTCGTCGGAGCGGAATTAATCGCGGCAGAAACGGGAGGCGTGAAGGGGGAACGGTCGTCGCGGGGTGGAAGAGATGACTAACAGCGTGGGGTCGCATCGACAGTGAGAGATAGGAAGTGGGTGTGGGGTCTGCTGGTCAGCGACTGCGCGGGTGTGCTCGTGGGTGGAAAACATTTCGCGAGAGGGAAAGGAGTAGGCTGCGCTGTTGGGCTTTAGTTGGGCCAGATGGGTTGGGTTGCTTTGTTTCTCTTTTTTTTATCTGGATCTTTTTATTTTTGCTTTTCTATTATTTTGTTTTGATTTTTGTACAAATAATTCAAACCCCAATTGAATTCAAACCTTTTCCAAACTTTGAGTATATTTTAATACTGTTTATTAACATATTCTAAAGTCCAATTTAGAGTATTTATTTTATTCTTTTAGGGCATATTAATTATTTAAAAAAGTCCCTTGTCTTAATTCAAATGAGGTCTTAATTATGTTTTTTTTTCAAACTCTATTTGAAATCTAAATTTTACCAAACCCTTTTCAGTAGGTTTTATTTATTCAAAATAACTTCACTTTGAGTTACTATTTGAAATACTTTAATATGTTTTAATGTTCATTTAAATTGGGAAATGCCTTTTTTAAATAAAATGGATATTAATAAATCCTTATGATTTTATTTAAATAATCCTTTACTCTTTTTATTAAAAAAATATTTTATTTTATTTGCTTGGCCAAGTTTTAATTTGGCTTTTTAAAATAGTCCTTATTTATTTATTTCTTCCTTTGTTTATAAAATCCTTATCTTTTTATTTAAAGATCAAAAATGGTGATTCCAACTTTTGAAATTTTATTTGTTATTTGTTTATCCTTTTAAATCCCTTTTCATTCAAAGTTTGTCCAAGATGGGTCTTTGATGTTTCTATTTGGAAACGAAAAGTTTCTTTTCACCCTAAATTTTAACCCTTATTTATTTTGTTTATTTCTTTTTCACATTTCAAAATTTGGAAAATTTTGGGATGTGACATCTCCATACCAAGTTTGATATCGTTACTGACATGGACTCTTTTCTCGTTCCCGTGATATAACATTCTAGTGATCAAATCACTTGCTTGCAAGCTAACCAATGTGATATCACCGAGAGGGCCCAGAGTATATCTATCTGTCATCGGGATGAACAAATTCCATTCTCGATCCATGGGCCTCAACATAAAACTTTATTAGTTCTGAACCCATCTTTATAATCACCCTGTTACAGTGTGACGTTTGATGTTATCAAGAAACTCTTCTGGTGTTAGTGATTGACATGATCTCATGGTCTAAGGATTAGGATCACTTCGTAAGTTGTTATAACAATATAAACTCAATGACTTTGATCGTAATGCTATACATCGGATGAATGTTCATCACACCATTACACTAATGTTGCGACCTTGTTATTAACAACATCCAATGTCCATGATCATGAAACCTTGATCATCTTGTTAATCAACGAGCTAGTTTATGAGAGAGGCATAACTAGGAACTTTATGTTTGTTTATTAAACACACATGTATTAACGTTTCCGTATTAATACAATTATAGCATGCAAAATAAACATCTATCATATACTTGGAATACACATAATAAACACTTTATTATTGCCTCTTAGGGCATATTCCCTTCACATGATTTCCTGATCATGAACATAGAGATGTTATTAACAACAGGGTCATATCATTAGGAGAATGATGTGATGGACATACTCCTATAGTTAAGCGTAGCATAAATATCAAGTCATTTAGTATAGTTCATTTGATATAAGCTTTCTGATACATAGTAACCTAATTGTTTCGACCATGAGATCATGCTAATCACCATCACCGGAAGGATGCTTTGATGACATCAAACACCACACCGTAACTGGGTGGTTATAAAGGTGGCATTGAATGTTCAGAAAGTATGTGTTGAGGCACATGGATCAAGAGTGGGATTTGTCCATCCATATGACGGATAGATATACTCTGGCCCTCTCCGTGGAATGTCATCCAATTAGCTTGCAAGCATGTGACTGGCTCACAAGGGATCACATATCACAGGAACGAGAAAAGAGTACTTATCGGTAACGAGGTTGAACTAGGTATGCAGAGATACCGACGATGAAACCTCGGATAAGTAAACTATCGTGAGATAAAGGGAAATTGGTATCGTATGTAAGTAGTTCATTCGATCGCTAAGTAATCGTAGAAATATGTGGGAGCCATATGAATTTCTAGATTCCTCTATTGGTTATTGATCAGAGAAGTGTCTCGGTCATGTCCGTATAATTCACGAATCATAGGGAGACACACTTAAGGATTCTATGTTGTTTACTAGATATGGAATGTAAGTAGGGAAACCTAATGTTGTTCAGAGTCTCGGATGGGATCCGGGAAATCACGAGGAGATCCGGAATGGTCCGGAGAATAAGATTCATATAAGGAAAGTCTGATTCCGGAATTCGGGAATGATTTCGATGTTTTCATCGGAGAGGTTCTAGAAGGTTCACCAGACCGGAAGGGGAATGGTCCATGAATGTGTCATGGGTAAGTGGAATGATTGGATCATGTCCTAGGTCACTTGGTTGGGCATTTGCAAGAGAGAATTAAAGCTCTAAATTGAAAGTCAAAAGGGAGGCTTGAAAAGTCAAACTGGAACAATAGTTTCCTAGTGAAAGAAGGAAAGAGTCCTACCTTCTATCCAACTTGGGTTTGGGTATGGATTCAAACTCCCCTCTCCCAAGGCTTCCCCCCTCTCATAAATAGAGGGGGAGGGCTGCCCCAAGAACACAACACCAAGCCCTCCCCACCATGCGCCGCCGCCGCACGCCGCCGCCGACACCACCTCCTCCTCTCCGGCCTTCTAAACCTAGATCGCCGGAAACCCTAGATACACCATAACTCACATCGTCTTAGGCGAAGCTCTGTGAGATCTTCCCTCTACTTCTGACACCACGCCGTCGTGCTGCCGGAATTGCGAGGGGAGAACTACAACCTCCGCTGCCTGCTGGAACAAGGGAGAGGAAGGTCTTCATCGAGTACCGAACGTGTGACCGACTGCGGAAGCGCTGCCAGAACGCAGCGCCGGAAGGATCGTCTACGCGATCTTGAGATCGGCAAGTGTACGACTACATCATCCACGAGAATCTGCTCTCGTTAACCGCTTTGGAATCTTCGAGGGTGAGTACTCTAATCGACTCGTTGCTACAATCTAGTAGATAGATCTTGGCTTGTTTGTATGCATGCGGTAGAAATTTTTTGTTTTCCATGCTACGAACCCCTATAGTTTAGACGTTCTACGTCTCCTCCTTGTCCTTGTCCCACGAGCAGCTCCCCTTGCGTGGCTCGTCCAAGTGCTACTGCTGCAGCACCTCCGAGGTATCCACACGTGCAGGGTGGAAGCGTCAGACGCCGGACTGGTAGGTCCGCGCGTGCAACACAAGCGTGAGGGGTGGCGGCTAGGTGGAATGGTCTAACCCTGGTCAGCTTGCCCCATCCTCTCTTATATAGGCGTCCCTAGTGGGCTTCTACATTAGCAACCCATTAGAAGCCTAAGCCTAGTCTAATTCAGATCTAATCCTCATTAGGCTTCCAGCCCCTTAAGTGTGTGACCCTATAGGTTCATATACGTATAGACATGACACGAATACACTTATTCTGTTAATAGTTGGTAGCGGCCTCTAGCAAGACGTGCCAACTCCTAAACGCATACAAAGATCATATCAGACGAACCATCACAAGGTTTAGTACATGTCTTTCCCTTTGCCTCACGATATTTGGTTTAGCTCCAAGCTGACCTCCCTCTTTCTCGATACCGTGATTCGGAATCCCTTCACTAGGTTAACTCTTAACCTTATGTAGCACGATCATGCATTTCTGGATCCGATCACTAGAGGGGCCTAGAGATATCTCTCTCAAGTAGAGAGGGGCAAATCCCATCTTGATTGACCATGCCTTGCAGCATGCTTCAGGACAAACCTGAAAGCTACCTTTATAACTACCCAGTTACGGAGTAGCCTCTGATAGCCCCAAAGTAGGTCGATCCACATCTCAAGTACATGCGACAATCTTAGGTGTAAGGACAAAACATACACGATGTGTAGAGAGAGCTGCAAGTCTAATTGTCAGTCTCAAGTTGGGTCAGTCCAACCCCATGTTCATAACATGTGTCCACATCATTGGTTTGACATCTCCATGTCTATGACTTGCGAAACATAGTCATCAACCAATCGATGTTCTAGTCTAATATTCATGTGTGTCCTCGCATGAACTCCGACTAGGAACAACTATTTGGATAACCATACAAGTAAAGAGTTTCACAAACAATTCACATAATTGCCAATCAATACAAGTCACCTGATATGGATATTCAAGGAACATTACAATAACTCATGGATACATAAGAAATATAATCATCTCTATGATTGCCTCTAGGGCATATTTCCTTCATCATCTTGCACAGTGTAGCTGCAGTCAGACTTTGCGCCCGTAGCAATGTTGTGGATGCACTAGATATCTATGCAAGTCGCAGCACAACACAACATAGTGGCATCGCCGCGTGGCTAGTGTGGTACACACGAGTAACAACATCGCTATGTGGCAAAGAAATTGTATACGATTTATATTCTTTATAATAAGTTCTTATATATCTTATTTGGTCTGTAGGTATGAAACACGTGATTTTTTTATGTGCTACCATGCATGCAGTTCTATATGAATTATTTCCTTAGTGTTATCTCCACAATCATTGATTGACTTTGGGGATGGGTCCACCCTCCGCACCAACCTCGACAAATGCTCGACCAACATAATCTGTTGCTACGAGGCAGAGAAAGCTTTGGTGACTAAGGAGTTGGGATGCCCTATCGTTCCGTTCATGCTCGGATACCTCGGGTTGCGCTTCGCCCTGAGAAAGCCGACGACCGCATAGCTTCAATGTCTGCTGGATAGCGTGGCATATCAGCTGCTAGGGTGGAGAGCATCGATGCTCAACCAAGGTGGACACCCGGAGCAGGTCAAATCAACGCTATCCACAATTTCCATCTTTGCCATGATGTCTCGAGACATTCCGATAGAGATGTTGATTGTGATCGAGAAAATCATCTAAGGATTCCCGTGGAAGGGGAGGAAGGATGTGTACGTAGGTCACTGTCTAGTGGCATGGGACAAAGTCTGCATGTCCAAGTAGTTCAGTGGCCTCGGCATCCCCAACATGTGCCTCAAAAACATAGCATCGAGAGCCAGGTGGTTTTGGCTTAAGCGAGTCAATGTCTCCAAGCCGTGGAAAGATCTTAAGATCCAAGTCTCTGTGATGGCGAAACAACTCGTTGACGCTACAACATCATCGGCCCTTGGCGATGGTGCTCCAGACTTCTTCTAGACGGATAGTTGGCTTCCATGTGGCATTTTTTGTGATGTTGCACCAAACATGTTCGCAACGGTCCCAAAGTGGGCGGGATTGACGCGCCTCCACGCCGGGTACTGTCAAAACCCGGATTTTTAATCATAGATGCCTGTTATGCCATACATCGCAATCCCAGGATTACCATTTTTGCGAGACATAACAGATTGGATATCACAGTACATCATCCATTACAAACCATACATAAGGTCTTACACAAATAAGGATCTCATGATCCAGTCATAATACAATTCAAGCAGCGGAATAACGTAATAATAACGATAGTGTGGGCGAGGCTCCATCTTCATGGTCACAGGCAATGCTGACGATGGGAGATGATCCTAGTTGTCGTAATATTCTTGCTGTCCATCTTCCTGATACTCCTCTTCATAGTCTGGCCACAGGAATAGCCAGTGACAAAGCCATGAGTACTCTTTAAGTACTCGCAAACTAATACTAACAAGTAAAGTGGTTTTGAGTAGGATACTAAGCTCTAGGGTTGTTTTGCAAAAAGCCAGATTTACCTCTACTAAGTTCAGAAGCAAAGAAATCTAGTTGAAAGTTTTATAACACCTAAGTGGGATCTTGAATTTCATGTCACGACTTTGTTGTGGTCAAGTCAAAGTCATAAAACATTTCATAATTCATTTTGAAAACATCTGATGACGGAACAGTATGGCCACTCCAACTGTCCATAACCGCGGACACGGCTATTCGAATAGTTTGACACTCTGCAGATATTGTACACTTTCACCACAACATTCGATACATCCGTCACGAACAATCCTGAATTCACCATACTCAGTATGCGGATAATCAATCCTAACCTTTCAATTACACGCCCTAGTATAGGCACCTCTCATGTGAGTTTGGCCTCCCAACCATGACTGTCGTGGTGGTGGCACGGCAGATGCCATGGGTAGGCTAAAGTATGGGGCCAATGGATGCTAGAGGGATCTGGGGAGGGAAGATGTAGATACTTCTACACACGAATGACTAACATACAGATCTTTATTTCTCCTCTCTCGGGCTACAAGTGCTCCTTGAGCTGTTTGCAGGGAGAAGAGAAGAACTTCACGAGCCTAACGGTGTAGAATGAATCGATCCCCTTCTCAGGAATCCGTGCCTCCCCTTATAAAGGGGGGCCTTGGGTCCTCTAGGGCTGACGTGGCAAGCATATTCGAAGAATATGCTTGTCCCAATATAGTAACTCGGCGACCTCCTTTCCGTGTCCCTCTTCTAATGACGGCAAAGTTCTAGAGAACCCCACCTACACGCCTCGGGCTCCAGGACTGTCACCTCCGTGACCCCGTTCTGCCCTTCTGCTGCTCTACGCCTTGTCCATTGCGCTTGGCTCTGTTCAGATTCTTCTTTGCCCGTGGCTAGGGTTTGACTATAGGCACCTCCTTCTCCTGCAAGCTTCATGTCATTCGGCCCTGTTTCGCTTAACTCGGCTTGGCCTTCACCTGCATTTAGGTTATTCGGACTTACTCGGTCGACTTAACTCATATGTCGGCCGAGTAACGTATAGCTCCTCTCATAGGTGTCATGGTCATGCTTATCTCGGACGACCTTTACATGATTCAGCCGATATAGACAGTAACTCGGCATATGACAGGGGAAACTCCTTTTTTCTTTCCCCGTCATGACCCTATCCGGGGTCACCTCCCCAACATTAGTCCCAGAAGCTGGTGTGGTCCTGCCCGTAACCTCGGTCGGGCCATATCAGTTTCCCAATATTCATTTCTCCTCATTTCTGAGTTACTTTCTCCTGTTCGAGGTATCCGCGCAGCTTCTCGTGCACGCCTCGTCCTACGTGTAACACTTATCATTGTTTCTCTAGTTTTTTTGTTCCTCTAGAGTGCCCACTGACAAGCTACAGTAATTACTTCACTCGTCGCGTCGGCGCTGCGACGCCTCGCGCACCGCATCGGTCAGGGGGCCTGATCGTCTCCTGCGTCATGTGGTCACCGGTGTGGCTCCACTCGCCCACAAGCGGTTCCGCCGCACGCACGATCTACACGGTTACTGCTTCGCATGCACGATCCCACTACTGCCAGGACCGCACGGTTATAAAGAGGAGCACGAGGCTAGAGGGTTCACTTTCCCCCTTCGCCTACCGTTGCTCTTCTTACTCCTTGCGTCCATGCGTATGCTCGCGTTCCTATGGCCGCGCGCTCGTCGGAATCTTTGACGGCGAGGCCACAGTTCCTCTGCTCCGTCGACCTCGTCCCCGCGCGCTTGCTCCGGCGCCGTCGCCGGTGAGTTTCTCTGTGGTCCCACTGCCTATATTTCTCTCTAGACTCATCTGCCGCTTTCTAGGCTTCCCGCAGCGGTTCTTTTCTGCTCCGCCGCTGTCTTCGCTTAGAACCACGACGGGGCCCTGCGTCTCTAAGCCTTGCTCCGCCGTTATTTTTTCTTCTGTCGATTCCTCCGGCGACCCTATGTCTAGTTCAGTTAGCAGCGCGCTCATCGAAGATGACGACGCAGCGTCTAGTCCAGAGCGGGGCTCCTAGCAGGGTTCCACCGTTACTCGTCAAGAGATCGAGTGGTTAATTAGAACTCGCCAGATTCCTGTCGAGGTAGGTTGTCGCTTACCCGGCAGCGAATCTTCTCCCGTTCTTAATGAAGGCGAGTATGTCGTCTTTATGTACCACTTTGCTCGCGGGTTTGGTCTTCCCCTTAGCGATTTCGCTAGGGAATTCCTTGATTACTTCGGCCTGCAGCCGCATCACCTTCCGGCTAACGCCATTGCTTCCCTATCGCTTTTATCTCGGCCTCGGAAGGATACTTTGGCCTGTGGCCATCTGTGCATGTATGGTCCAAATTCTTCCAGATCCGATCCAATGTCGTTCCAGACAAATCCCTTCATCCTTCCGAGAAGTTGCTTACCCAGTGTGGTGCCGCGTCCATAACACCTCGGAGGAAATCCGAGTTCCCTCGTGTTGCTGGTCTCGAGTCTTGCAAGAAATGGCATAGATCGTTTTTCTATGTCAAGAATACTGGGAAGGAAGACAAGATTCGGCTCCCTGCTTTCTCCATTGGTCCCCCTTCCAAGAAGAACTGGACTTACAACCCCAGGAAGAGCCACGCTTTGGCCTAGGCCTTCGAGATTCGGCTAAAGGAGCTGATCCGCGCCGGGCTACACGGCGAGGATATGATGACCACCTTCGTCAGAAGCCGAATCTGCCCTTTTCAGCATCGCACGCACAAGCTCTATTACATGAGCGGTCCCCTCGATCCCAACCGAGTCTCAACGGTCGAGCTCGATGATTATCTTATTTTCAAGCGTGTCCGAGCTATCTTCAAGACAGATATGCCGGAGGACTGGACCTGGGGACTGAAGCCGTTTACCCACGGGAATCCCCCCCCCCCGAGGTAAGTTCACGCATTTGTGTTTTGCCTCCTAATTGCGTTTGTGATTCCTTTTGCTTATTTATCTTTGTCTCTTTTCTTGTAGAGATTTGCGGAGCAGAAGATCGAGGATGCCGAGGTTCTGGCTCTTCCGTGGACCGCAAATCGGAATGCCCCCGACAGCGGGGAGCCTGACTCGGAGGAGTTTGTCCCCAAGTCAGACATCGTTCCGGCTCGTGCCCGTGGCAGGACCTCGGCTCACGGGGAGGAAGGTGATTCGGACGATGTCCAAGTTCTTGAGGTAGTTGCCGCAATGCCTATCTCTTATGCATTTCTGGCTTCTACGTCCTCAGCTAATCAGGCCGGTCAGGTGCATGACGCCGAGCCTCTCGCCTCCCAACCTCCTGCTACCTCGAGGAAGCGTACTGCTCCAGCAGGTGTCTCGGAAGCCGCTCCCAAGAAACGAACAAAGAAGTCAGCCCAGCACCTTCCGAAGCGTAAAACTATGCCTGGAGTTACTGGGTGAGTTCATTTTCATTTTTATTTCTTGTTTCTCTTTTTCTGTCTTTTGATTTGACTTTCTGTGCTTTTGCAGCGCTCCTCTTTCTGTTAAGCCCAGTGGCCCGAGTATGACGAGTCACACAACTCGGCCGCCTTCTCCTCCGTCTCCTGAAGATACCAGAGTTCCTAGTCCTGCTCGCGTAGACTCTCCTCCTGCTCCGAATCAGACATCACCTCGGCAAGATGTACCCATGGTTTCCACAGCTGAGGCCGACATAACTCGGCCAGTAGATCCTCCTACTGAACCTGCTGCCTCCGTCGTGAACCCTGGAGTTTCCCCCGAGATTCCTTTGACCCCCACAATTTCAACCGCAACTCCAACTCCAGCCGAGGATGTCACCATCTCGGCGCCCTCAGAAACCATAATTCCTCTGATCCCCAAAAATGCCACTCCAAGTGCCGAGGTTGCGGCCCCTGCCGACATCTCTTCTAAGGCGAAAAAGGTTGTTGGTACCAGACCTTCCTCATCTCAGAAAGGACTTGCCAGTTCTTCTCAACTCACCATTGCTGATGCGCTCCGCAAGGGGGTTTCCTCTGCTAAGACCATTGTCACCCCGGCCGCTGATACTCAGCTTACTCTCCACAAGAGTCCTGCGTCGGCGGTGGTTACACAATGTTTCCGAGGTAAAGTCCTGACTCATACTGAGAGTGGGAACAGCCTCGGCTCCTTGGTTGAGTGTGCCAATAATTGGAACGCTGCTGATCAGCTTGAGGGCAATCCGAGCAATCAGCCATTTCAACTTTCTGACATCAGCAGTTCGCTTGCACATGGCTGATCGTGCTTGTCAGCGATAAGATGAACGAGGTAATTGCTTTTGTTTTACATTTGGTAAGTTATTCGAATGATAATATATACTCTAGTCCCCGAAGCTTGCAACCTAATAACTTGTTGCTCGTTTCGAAGCTTTGTTAAGCTTTAAGTGCATTATTTTGCCTAGTAAGTTTCCTGCATGATTTTGACTCATTGTCTTAGCTTTGTTGTTCGTCTTAACTTTGAATGTGCAACCACCTAGATCCGAGTTAAGCTTTGCTTGATTCTGATCCGTCTTAGCTTTAAATATCCAGCCGCCTAGGCCCGAGTTAAGCTTTGCTTAATTCGGATCTGTCTTAGCTTTAAATATCCAGCCGCCTAGATCCAAGTTAAGCTTTGCTTAATTCGGATCTATCTTAGCTTTAAATATCCAGCCGCCTAGATCCGGGTTAAGATTTGCTTGATTCTGATCTGTCTTAGCTTTAAATATCCAGCCGCCTAGGCCCGAGTTAATCTTTGCTTAATTCGGATATGTCTTAGCTTTAAATATCCAGCCGCCTAGATCCGAGTTAAGATTTGCTTAATTCAGATCTGTCTTAGCTTCGAATATCCAACCGCCTATATCCGAGTTAAGCTTTGCTTGATTCGGATCTGCCTTAGCTTCGGGTATCTGACTGTGTAGTTTACTTTGTCGCTTAGGTTGCCCATGATCGGCGGACAGCCGAATTCCAAAGGCTGCTTTTCGCGCACAAGAAGTTGCAAGAAAAGTACGAGAAAGTTCTTCCCGTGGTGAAGAAAGCTGGTAACTTAACAATTCTTTGTATTGTCCCTTAAGCTCTTAATAATTTCGACTTGAGGTGTTAACTCATTTTGCTGGTAAACAGGTAATATAATAATCTTAATATCCTTCTTGAGAAGAAAGTCAAGGCCCTGGAAGGTTAGTTATCCGTTCTCTTTACTGCTTTTTGTTCGAGACTTATCCTGGGTTTCTTATAGCCTTCTGGCTTTCCTATAGCGGAGTTACAAACTCTTGCAGTGTCGCATCAAGAATGCATACCCGTGCCTAACATGATGCTGCATTTTCTAGAGAAAGCCGCTACTCATTCAGCACAATTGAAAGAGAAAGATGATGAGATAACCCGGTTGTGTGCCGAGGTGGAGTACCTCAAGCTTTCTCAGAAATCTGAGCTAGATAAAGTTGATCAGGAGTTCTCCGAAGAAAAGAACCGGCTAAGTCTGCAATTGTAGAAGGATAAAGAACTCCTCGAGGCTGCCGAACTTAAGACTCGGACGATGAGCGAGGAAATCACTCTCTTTGAGAAGACTAAGGTTGATTGGACTCAAGATCTTCAGAAAATGTTGAGCTATATTCATCATAAGTTTCTGACCGTGGCCGAGTTATATTCTCCTCTTTCTTACTTTTAACTGATATACTCTTATTTTGCATAGATCATTTTCCGGAAGCTAGGCCCGTGAGCTCTAGAGCGGTGATTAATGCTCGCCAGCGCCGAGGTGTCCCTGCAAATTCGAGTCCAGAATATTCAATGGAAGAATTCTTGGTTGTCGTTGGCGCTGCTATTGGGCCAATGAAGATTATGGGCAGGGATTTGGTGCAAGCAGCCATTCGGGCCTACCATGTTCTCTGGCCGAATACTTCTGGAACTCCTGATATTGACGAGATCAAGATACTTGTGTAAAGGTTAATGGCATCCCAGACTCAGTTAAATCTCTGGAGGGAATCCACAGGAAGAGATGGTGTTGATATGGCGCTCACAGTCATTATGTCTTGGTATGAGGACATTTCGCTTGACACTCTGATAAACTTGCGCACCGGCTCTCGTTGGGTTGAGGATCCAGAATTTGTCGCTCGCCGCCAAGCTCGTGCCTTCCAGCTTGTTGATTATGCTGATGTGCATAACTGGATTGAAGGGCTGAGTTTTCTTCCCAACCCAGCGGATGACTTTGAAATCGAAGATGCCTCCGATCATAATTCGACCGACCAGGAGGAGGGTGAGGGTGAATCGGACAACTCTGGTGATTCCAGCGCAAGATCGGATGGGGACGGCGACGCGCGATCATCTTCCAAAGGGACTGGGCATTCTCAAGCCCAAACTAATGCTTCTCAACAGCCAAGGGCTGCCCTTGAAGTTACTATTGCTTCTGTGGAGGGCGAAGTGACTTCGGCCGAGGCGCCGTCTACCTCGGAGCGCCCAGTGCCTGATCAAGCCGCATCCCCTTAGGTTCAAAAAACTTCTTAACTTATTACTTATCCTCGGTATGCCGGGCGTATGATGTGTGTGAAACATTTGTCCGACTTTCTTTGTGGTATGAACCCTTTTTGCCTTTTGCCGCTGAGGGACGTATGATGGTGATCATTATTAGTTTGTCTAAACAGATCTTGTTGGTTTAAATCTTTGCTTTGGTGGCCTTCAATCTCATAGGTTCGGATCGTGTATTTTCATTTGACTGACCTTAGTTCGGCGTTAATATTGCCTGGCCTTTATAAATTCGACGGCTTAACCATTGTGTTCTTGATCCTTATCCGAGCTATAAAGCCCGAAGCCCATATTTGGGGAAAGTGAAAGAATATCGTTCAAGGTAGTCTCTGACTTATCATTCGGGGTGCCGAAGTTTAATACCCATTTTTGGAACAGGAGACCATCATGGGGCAATTCCCTAGCCAGTGCTTTAGGAATCGAGGTATTAATGCATAATCCGAGATAAGGGATAATATGTCATAGTCCCCGAGTCCCCTTGCTCGAAGTCCTGAGACTCAACACATAATTCAGGAATAATAAATAACGTTGGGCAGTCCCCGAGTCACTGCTCAAAGTGCCGAGGTTTAGTACATAACTCAAAAATAAGAAATAACATAGGGCAGTCCCCGAGTCACTGCTCAAGGTGCCGAGGTTTAATACATAACTCAAAATGTGAAATAACATAAGGCAGTCCCCGAGTACTACTCAAGGTGCCGAGTTTTAATACATAACTCAAAACGTGAAATAACATAAGGCAGTCCCCGAGTCACTACTCAAGGTGCCGAGGTTTAACACATAGTCGATACTTCGAATTGAAGCGTCATATTACAACGTATCATAGATGGCTCTTACGAGTAAAACAGACGAAGTAAAGCTATGTTCCATGGTCTTTTTGATTCTTCGCTGGCTTTGTTTGCCTTGTTCTTTTCCGGTGATTGAGCATAGATTAGGTAATATGCATCATTGTGCAATGCTTTGCTCACGATGAATGGTCCCTCCCATGGGGGTGATAGTTTGTGCATGCCGGCTGTGCGTTGCACTAGCCGAAGAACCAAATCTCCTTCTTTAAACACTCTTGGATTGACTTTTTCCTGTGATATCGTCGTAAGTCTTGCTGATAAATAGCTGACCTTGATAGTGCCAACTCCCTAGCTTCTTCTAGCAAACCGACATCATCTTGCCGAGCTACCTCATTTACCTCAGCGGTTGTATACTGGGTTACTCTTGGCGAATCATGTATTATGTCGGCTGGGAGCACGGCTTCTTCTCCATATACCAGAAAAATGGGGTATACCCTGTTGACCTGTTTGGGGTAGTTCTGAGGCTCCATAGTACTGCTGGTAGTTCCTCGATCCAGCATCCTGCTGACCTTTGCAGAGGTTCGACGAGTCGGGGTTTTATTCCGGACAATACTAGTCCATTAGATCTTTCCACTTGCCCCATTGGATGCCGGGTGAGCCACCGAGGCGACATCTAGTCTTATGTGTTTTTCTTGGCAGAATCTAGCAAAAGCCCCTTTAGCGAAGTTTGTGCCATTGTCTGTAATAACACTATGTGGATAACCATATCTCAAGATAATATCTTTGAGGAATTTTACTGTTGTTGGTCCATCACATTTTTTATCGGTTTTACTTCAATCCACTTTGTGAATTTATCCACCATGACTAAAATGTGGGTCATCCCGCCCCGGGCCGGCTTGAATGGTCCCACCATATCCAAGCACCATACAGAAAATGGCCAAGTAATTGGTATCGTCTTTAATTCGGACGATGGCATATGTATCTAGCTGGCATATCTCTGGCAACCATTACATTTTTCTACCAATTCTTTGGCTTCTTTCAACGTCGTTGGCCAATAAAATCCATGCCTGAATGCTTTGTCCACTAAAGCTCTGGACCAGGCATGATGCCCGCATTCTCCTTGATGTATATCTAGGAGGATTTCCTGGAATTCCGCCGAGTCAACACATCTTTGCAGCACGCTTGTGCCGCTCCTTTTATACAACTCATTATTTATGATTGTATAAGCTTTTGCTCTTCTCAATGTCTGTCTAGCCAGTACCTCATTACTCGGCAAAATTGCATCCTTAAGGAAGGAAAATATGGGTTGCGCCCATGCTGGCATGATTTTCTCTGGGATAATTTTACTATCTATTTCCATATTTTCCGCCAACATAACAGCCTCGGATCTTTCCATATCCATTCGTGTGACGGCCGGGTTCACTTCCGGAAACTCTAGGTTAAATTCTTTGTCAATTTCCATCGGCATACTATCTTCTCTTGATTTTGCCGGGATAAAAATGGATTCGAACTCTAGTGATGGTGCTATTGATGGTTTTCTCAGGTGCTCTAGGGCGATACCCGGGGGAATTGATTGCCTGGTTGATCCGAGTTTTGACAGCATGTCTGCAGCGTCATTTTCTTCCCGGGGTATATGATGAAATTCACATGCATCAAAGTACCCACTGAGTTTTTGCACATGGAATCTATATAAGTCCATATTCGCATCTAGCGCGTCCCAATTGCCTGATACTTGCTGTACTACTAGATCTGAATATCCGTAGCATAGGATCCGACGTATCCCAATCTCTTTTTCCACCTTTAATCCATGGACGAGTGCTTCGTACTCGGCTACATTGTTTGACGCGACAAAATGTATTTGCAGCACATATTTCAGCTGATCTCTTTTTGGCGAGTTTAACACTATCCCTGCCCCCAAGCCATTCCTTAGCTTGGAACCGTCAAAGTGCATTGTCCAATAATTCAGATCTGGTAATGGTGGCTCATATTGTACCTCGGCCCAATCCACAATGAAGTCGGCCACTGCCTGAGATTTGATTGCATCTCGCCTATCGAATTGCGGAGCATAAGGTGACAATTCAATTGCCCATTTTGCTATTCAGCCGCTTGCATCTTTGTTGCTCAATATGTCAGCTATGGGCGCTTCACAGATCACTTTGATCGGGTGTTCTTCGAAGTAATGTTAAACTTCTTAGCCGACATGTATACTCCATAGGCCATCTTCTAGTAGTGTGGGTAGTTTTGTTTTGAGGCTGATAGTACCTCGCTTAGGTAGTATACCGGCCTTTGTATTGATTTATCATCTTCATTTCGTTCCACAACGATCACCGCACTTACCACTCTGTTTGTGGCGGCTATGTAAAGTAACATAGGCTCTTTTGACAATGGAGAAGCCAGGATTGGTGTTGTGACCAACATCTTTTTTAGTTCATGAAATGCATTATCTGCCTGCGGTGTCCAAAGGAATTTATCAGATTTTTCATCAGTTGATATAGTGGTAATGCCTTCTCTCCCAGCTGACATACGAATCGGCTAAGCGAGGCCAGGCAACCCGTGAACTTATGTATGTCATTTAGACATCTCGGCAATTCCATCCTTTCTACCGCTCTTATTTTAGTTGGATTGGCCTCTATACCTCGGCTGGATACGAGAAAACCGAGTAGTTTCCTAGCTGGTACACCGAAGGTGCATTTTTCCGGGTTAAGCTTCATTCGGAACCTTCTCAAGTTCGCGAATGTCTGCCGAATATCATCCAGTAGCGTTTTGCTCTCTTTGGTTTTGATAACCACATCGTCTACATATACTTGTACATTTTTTCCTATCTGGTCATGTAGACATTTTTGCATACATCTCTGGTACGTTGCCCCTGCGTTACGCAGGCCGAATGGCATGGTGCGATAGCAATAATCCCCGTATGGGGTAATAAACGTAGTCTTTATTTGATTAGACGGATTTAACGGTATCTGGTGGAAACCAGAATACGCGTCTACAAATAATAACAGCTCACAACCAGCGGTCGAATCAATGACTTGGTCTATCCTAGGTAAAGGAAAAGGATCTTTGGGACACGCCTTGTTCAGGTTCGTGTAATCAATACACATTCGCCATACGATGGCTACATTTGGATCATCCTTTTTCTTTTCTACTAACACCGGATTTGATAGCCAATCCGGATAGAGCACTTCCATGATGAACCCGGCCGCAAGGAGCCAAGCTATCTCATCCCCTATTATTTTTCTCCTGTCTTCGGCGAAGCGGCGGAGAGGTTGCTTCACCGGCTTTGCTCCTGGCCTTACATTCAAAGAGTTCTCAGCCAACTCCCTCGGCACACCTTGCAGGTCTTGAGTTGACCATGCAAAGATATCCCGATTCTCACGGAGGAAGTTGGTGAGCTCGCCTTCCTATTTGGCATCTAGGCCGGCACCAATGGTGATGGTGCGTTCTGGGAACTGCTCATCTATTTGGACCTTTTTCGTTTCTTTAGTCGGCTGGAAAGAAACACTTCCATGTGGGTTGGCCAATGCCGGCATATTCAGTTGTGTCGACTGAGCGAGAGCCGCTACCTCTTGAATCCTTCTTTTTTCTCTTGCGATCACCAGTGACTCAGCCAGGTTTGATCCGGCCGAGGCACATTCCATTGACTTCCTGTAATCTCCTGCCACTGTCATCACCCCTTGTGGACCAGGTAGCTTCATTTTCAAGTAGGTGATGTGGCAGCTGCTCATTAATTTGGCCAATGCTGGCCGCTCGAGTAAAGCATGATAGCAACTTTCTAGATCCACCACCTCAAACTCTAAATTTTCCGCTCTGCAGTTATCCCTTGTGCCGAATAATACATCTACTCGAACCTTCCCAATGGGTTCGCCCGACACTATTCCATGGAACGTGGTTCTCGTGGATTGCAACCTATTCTGCGATATTCCGAGTTTATGCATTGTATCTTTGTACATGATATTTATACTGCTCCCATTGTCAATGAGTACTTTTGAAAATTTCACATTAATGCTGGGCCCGAAAAATGTCGGATCTAATACGAGTGCGTACGACCCCGGATTCGGCATTATTTTGGGATGATCCTTTATGCTCCAAGTTACTTCTTGATCTGACCAAGGCAGATATCTTGGTACTTCCGGCATAACTGCATTTACTTCCATATGCCGACGCTGTACACTTTGCCTGTCTTGCTGTTCTGTTGTGAACACGCAATATGATTGATGATGTTGCCTGTAATCATTGCGTCCGTTATTTCCTGGGTTTGTCCTTCCATCCTGACCCTGATTTATCACTTGATGCATTGCATCTCTACGGTCCGAGTTATCATACCTCGGCGGAGGAGGGGGTAACATTAACTGCTGTGCATTTGCCCCAGTCAACTGCGGCTGCTATTGCTGATGTGCCTGATGAGAAGGTGCTTGCATGCCTGCCGGGTTCCCCATTGCATTTTTCATCCAGGCGCATTGCCGGGTTGTATGATTAGCCGACTTGGCTGGGTTTGGAGTGTGAAACTTACACGGTTGATCCAACATGGATTCAAACGTATACTTTGACTTTTTTTGCCACTGCTTCTTCTGTTCTGGTGTCCACTGTCTCTTCCCTTCATTCCTTGGTGTCCATTGCTGAGGACCATTCTTCTGCCGTTGACTGTTTCCGTGAGTCGGCTGGTCTTGCACTACTGCTGCTACCTGATTGGAGGCATATCTGTAATCCAGTCTTTCCTCTCTTCTTCTACCTCTGAACTCATTGCGCCTCGATGATCCGGCCGCATCTCTTGTATATTGATCTTGATGCTCCCGATGCTCTGCCAACATTAGTTCCGGTTGTGTCGGATCACCTAATGCGTATGAATCCGCTATCCTGATGGTTTCTGCCAAAGTGGTTGGCATATCTCTTTGCAGTCTCTGCCATAAGACACTGGCATAACGGCATCCTTGAGCGAACCAAGCTATTGCTTGAGATTCTATAACTCCCTCGCATGAGTTCCTAAGGTTACATCACCGAGTTAGAAACTCTCTGTCTGTCTCATTCAACCTTTGCTTGCACATAGCAAGCTGTTGTGGCCTGTTTGGTCTTTTGTAAGTACTGGTGAAGTTGCTGACAAACATCTCTTCAAAATCTAACCAACAGTTGATCTTGCTGGCAGATTATTCAGCATACCGCTGGTCCTTCCAAAGATTGCGGACATATCTTACCGCCCATCGCAAGTTTCCACTTGCTATTTTTACAGCAGTGGCATAGTAAATCAACCAATCCTGTGGTTTGGTGCTCCCATTGTATGTTTTCGTGCCTCTTGCCAGCTGAAAGTTCGGCACTGGCGGCTCGCCCATGATTTGGGGTCCGAAACATGCTGGACCCGGCGGACCCTGCTCTTCTAACAACTCGGACCGGTACAATCTGTCCAGTTTTAGTCTTGCATCACTTGATGGCAAGTCTCTGTACATAATTCTTTCCTGCATTCCATAATGGTTATTCCCACCATGACCCGCATATTCCATATCTGAGTAACCATCATTGTATCTCTCATTTGCCTGATTGTGGCGAGTTGGTCTCACTTCTCTTTCCTGCCGAGGTTCATACCTCGGCTGAGGATTGGGCTGCGAATCCCTCCTTCCTTCTGCTGGGATATGGTTCTCATGATTTCCTCTTCCGAGGTCTCCATTACCTCGGCTTTCGTTGCCTCTGTTGGCACGGTGGGGGTTTCTTTCGCCAATGTTATCTCGGCTTCCATTGCCTCTGTTCTCATTGATCTTTTCAGCTACCGCTGGATCATACGGTACAATCTGCTTGTTTCTTTTTCCTGAAGTTACTGCTCTATCTTTTCGCGCATTGTTTCCGGGTGATGATGCATTTGCCATCGAAGGGTGTCGCTCACCGAATGAACCATTCGTGAGGCACCAGGTCTTGCCGGGTCTGCCTTAAGCATTTCTTCATTCTGCTGGTTCGCAATGCGCACCAGCTCATTCACTCTTTCTTGCTGTTTCTGCCGGGCTTCACCGGTCAGCCCTTCCAACTCTAGTGCTGCGGCATTTGCCGCCCTTAGGTTTTTCGCGGGGTGTTATACCTCGGCAAACCTAGATCGACTGAATCTGCCTTATGAGCTTCATGCTCTTTGTTGATATCATTCATGAGGTTTTTTCCTCTCAATCTTAACTCATCAACCCGCTCTGGGGCAACATCTAGCTTATTTACCTTAGCATATTCTCACAGGGTCCTGTTCAAGGATTCCCGCAAGGCCGACACCTTTTTTGCCTCTACCAGCACTTTTTGCCTGGTCTCTTCTAACTCTGCCTGAGCATTATCCGGATCAAGTATCGACGCTACAGGCGTAGTCAGATTATCTATAGTTGCCTAGAGAATATTTTCTGGTCTTTCCAGAGGTGGCCATCTTACCCTTGGTGCCTTCGGGGTCGTCTCCTGCACCTCGGCTGGCTTTGCTGCCGAAGGATCTACCTCGGTGGGCTGTGGAGCTGCCTACTTTGTGGTGACGTGTCCTCCTGTTGTCGGGTCCTTGCTTGATCCGGCACCTCCTGCTGCTACCTGCACTCCTGCTGTGACCATTACCTCGACGCCGCTGGCGGGGCGTTCTCCACGCGGACCGTTCACAACGCTGAGGGGGGGGGGGGCTCTCCTGCAACGATGACTCAGTGAGGGTAGACGCAGGAGGTGTCGATGCCGACATAGATCTGGTGCATGCCCATGTTGATGAAGACGTCGTTGCGCGGAGGAGCTTTTCCCCTGAAGCTGCCTGCGTTATCGCTAACATAGTCACAGAGATCAAATCTCTGAACTAAGCCAGAGACAACGCGCTCACCAGTGTGGATGAAGTTTCCCGTCCGGATCTTGACTCCAGCTAGCACCGCTGCTGGCCCCACGGTGGGCGCCAACTGTCGTGGTGGTGGCACGGCAGATGCGATGGGTAGGCTAAAGTATGGGGCCAATGGATGCTAGAGGGATCCGGGGAGGGAAGATGTAGATACTTCTACACACGAATGACTAACATACAGATCTTTATTTCTCCTCTCTCGGGCTACAAGTGCTCCTTGAGCTGTTTGCAGGGAGAAGAGAAGAACTTCACGAGCCTAACAGTGTAGAATGAATCGATCCCCTTCTCAGGAATCCATGCCTCCCCTTATAAAGGGGAACTTGGCTCCTCTAGGGTTGACGTGGCAAGAATATTCGAAGAATATGCTTGCCCCAATATAGTAACTCGGCGACCTCCTTTCCGTGTCCCTCCTCTAATGACGGCAAAGTTCCAGAGAACCCCACCTACACGCCTCGGGCTCCAGGACTGTCACCTCCGTGATCCCCTTCTGCCCTTCTGCTGCTCTACGCCTTGTCCTTTGCGCTTGGCTCTGTTCAGATTCTCCTTAGCCCGTGGCTAGGGTTTGACTATAGGCACCTCTTTCTCCTGCAAGCTTCATGTCATTCGGCCCTGTCTCGCTTAACTCAGCTTGGCCTTCACCTGCATTTAGGTTATTCGGACTTACTCGGCCGACTTAACTCATATGTCGGCCGGGTAACGTATAGATCCTCTCATAGGTGTGATGGTTGTTCTTACCTCGGCCGACCTTTACATGATTTGTCCGATATAGACAGTAACTCGGCATATGACAGGGGAAACTCCTTTTGTCTTTCCCCGTCATGACCCTATCCGGGGTCACCTCCCCAACAATGACCAACTGTCATCTTGGGTACTGCACAGGTGGACAATCTTCACAAGGTAGCCTCAGCTCAAACCTTGGCCGCAAGGGAACCCATACTAAGGTATATAAATTTCTAGTCAAGCCCTACCCAAATTTTGGGTATTGTGGTTGTACGGTAAAATTGGAATGGTATCGTATCCAGGCAACCATCAGTTTTATAAAGGCTAAGGATCATGCCTTAACATTTTCATCATCAAAATCATCGGGTGTTCAAGAACACATGTCAAAACATTTCAGTAGAATGACTCATCATTCTAAGGTTTTCATAACCTTTTTCACCAAGTATTCCCATCTAAAGTGATCAAGTTTATGCTTAGCACTAGCATCTACAAATGGGGGTAAATACTAATGAGGGGTGGTAAACAAATGTGAACTAGCTAAGTTCAATCTCATGCCTCAGTATGACATCAAGATTATCTAACTTAGGCCAAGTTTTATGCTCTTTATGCTACCTTTAAATATCTTTCTAATATCTACAAGTCACTAAGTAAACTCAAATAAAAGCTTTGATAAAGAAATAAAAGAATTAAGCTTGCAAGTAAAACTGGGATTTGGTATCCTAAAATGTATCTAACCAAGCATGCTTAATGCATTGCATAGGTTATCTAACTTTCATAGTTGCAAGTGTTAGCTTGCCTTGTGCAATGCAGTGGTTGAAGTTCTCCTCGGCTTCTTCCTCGTAGTATCCTCCTTCCTCCTCGTATCCTTGGTCGGTACTATCGTCTATAAATAAATACGAGGTACACAATCACCACACAATTCTTAACTACTCTATTTAGCACACAAAGGTTCACACTAGATGATCTAGCATCATCACTATTATCACAAAGATTAAAGCACTTGTCTTATTTATTTTATTTTAGCAAAGTAATTTCTACTCATTGAAAAACTACTTAAGATTTAATATTCTCCAACTCAAACATGGGATCATGTTGACACATGTCATCACCACATATTTCAGTACATGGGAATGTGATTTAAAGTGGCGTCACAATTTAATAAAGTTTAACCTTTTTATTTTAATTAATTAAAGTGACTAGAAATGCCTATGAGGCATTCTTTTATTGCTTGACCATTATTTCTGTAAGTAAACCTAGATATTTTTATATATTATGAAAGGTATGGTTAAATGTGATTTTTGAGAGTTGGGATCAACTCAAAAGCTTTTATGGTTGAATTTTAAAAAATGGTTGAATGCAGAAAAGCTTCTGCCTTGTTATTTTTACCATGGGTGATCTACAACTCCAATTGGTTTGAATCCAACGGGCTTGGGTTAAGCACTCCAGTACCTTTCTAATAAAATTGGTTTCATGCATTTTTGGTTCAGTGAATGGAGATGGGTTGATTTTTGAATTTGGGTACATAACTAAGTTTAGAACTAAATGAATAAACCTAAGTTTGAATTGCTGGGTCACGCGGGATGTTTAACTGGGCCGGCCCACTACGCATAGCGCGCGCGGGCTGGTTAAGTGAGAGACCCTACTCGTCGGTGAGACAGCGAGTGGCGAAGTGGTATGGGTGAATCTAGACCGTGAGATCCAACTCTAATCCTACGGCTCTGGTTCATCGTCCATGCCTGAACAGGACGAGGCGAGGCTGAACCCTAGTGTGGCCAGTGGGGGTCGTGGGAGGCTCACCGGGGCTCCAGTGATGATCGGCGATGGGGGCGAACGACGAAGTCGACTACGGCGATCCTCCTGGTACCGGTAGCTCCTCCTGGGGCGGCTCCAATCAACGACGCCTCTCCTCCTCTGCAGCGGCAAACTCCGGCGAAATTCTGGACACTTTGTGCTCGCCTTGCTCCGGGAGTGAGTGGTGGACAGTGAGATGGTGTGCTCAATTCGAACGCGGGTGGCCTCCTTTTATAGTGCCTGAAGGGAACCGACGGGCGCGGGTGGAGCTCGTCACGGTCATCGGCACAGTGGGCTAATGGCATGGGATATGATAGGGGTGGTGCGTTGCCTCCTGGCAAAGCTCAACGGCTTGATGACATAGCATGGGGTGGTGAGGAATGGTCGGAATGTCATGGCGCTCTAGGCCGGTACGACGGCAAGTTTAATGGCGCACAGGCTGTCCTGGTCGCGTGGCGGCAAACAGGGTTGTCTGGCGGGGTGCTGGGATGCTGGCGATCACGTATGCAAGCGGCGAGGGTGGCACGCGGTCTGTGGGCTGGTGTCGTGTGCAGCGCTCTGGCGCGCTCTCGGCTCGCACACAGAGAGACTAGGCGCGTGCTTGGCGGGTGGTCCAGTGGCTGGCAAGGCTTGAGCGTTGGACATGGGGTGGCGGTGGACGGTGCTGCGTGTCTCAGACAAGGTTGGCAAGGCTAGTGCTTCCTCTAGCTCGCTGGCGACATGGGGGTGGAAATGGTGCTCTCGGCATGGTCACCATTGATGGCTATGCTTGCTCACAGTGGTGATAAGGATTGTTAAAGGAGCTAGATGATCTACTAAGAGCTTTCTGCAACCAGAGAGGGAAAAAGGTTGGCCAAATTCACTGCTACAAATAGTGTTTGATGTTTTGTTGTTTGCTGTTGGCAAGGTGTTTGATGAAATGGCCGCAAGAAATTCAAATTTTAATTTTGGATTCAAACTTGGTGGGTTTGCTAGGCGCATACTAGGAAGTATTGGGTTAGTTGGATTGGTCAAGAGGCACTGGTTTGGTTGGGTTTTGAAAAGGTGTGATCTTCACATATGATAAAGACTCAATTTTGAATTGTGATTTGAATGAGGTTGCCAAATGTTTCTGTAAGTTTTAAAGGTGGGATTTGATTCACTTTTACTTGGTATTGCAAGGGGTGGAAAGAAATCTTGGACTAGAAACACTCAAAGTGACCTAGTGAGCAAGATTGGCAAAAATGACCATTTGCTTTATTTGTTTTGTTTTTGTTTTTCTCTTGATTTGTTTCTGCTTGGAAATGTTTTAGATGATGTTATTTTCATCTTTAAACCATTCCTTGCTATTTAGGTTAATCACACAAGTCCATTCATGCATTCATACAATCATCATAAACACACATGCATTCATTTGTTTTTTATTTAATCAAAGTTTTTGTTAACCCTAATTTTGGTGATTTAGAATTTGATAAACATGATCAAGATTTTTGGGATGTTACAAACCTTCCCTCCTTAAACAAAATCTCGTCTCGAGATTTGAAAAAGAAGAAAAAAGATTACCTAGGATTTAAAGAGATCAGGAAACTCCGTCCTGATGTGATCTTCTCGCTCCCAGGTAGCTTCTTCTTCAGTGTGGTTGCTCCACTAAATCTTGAGAAACTTGATGCTTCGGGTTCTGGTGGTTCTGAAAGCTTCCTCCAAAATATGGATGGGTACTTCGGGATACATCAGGTCATCGTTGATCTCTATGGTGCGGTGATCAATGTTCTTGAAAACTTCGGTCTTCTTCGGAACTTCAAGGAATTTGTGAAGTAACGATATATGGAACACACTGTGCACGGCTGACATTTCCTCTGGCAGTTCCAATTGATACGATACTTCTCCTCGACGATTCAGAATCTTGAAGGGTCCGATATATCTGGGGGCTAACTTTCTTTTGAGCTGGACTCTTTGAGATACACAAAATCTCCGATATTGAAAGCAAGGTCTCGACGTCTCTTGTCGGCATAACTCTTCTGTCTTGACTGGGCGGTCTTGAGGTGCTCACGAATCTCGTGAACTTTCTCTTCTTCTACTCGTAGGATGTCGGGTCCGAAGATCTGACTCTCTCCAACTTCCGACCAATTCAAAGGGGTACGACACTTCCTTCCATACATGAACTCAAATGGGGCCATTTGCAAACTAGCTTGATAACTGTTGTTGTAAGAAAATTCTGTGAACGACAGACAGTCTTCCCATTTAGATCCATACTCTATCACACATTCTCTAAACATATCTTCGAGTATTTGATTTACTCGCTCCGTTTGTCCATCAGTTTGAGGGTGATACGCTGTGCTGAAATCCAGTCGGGTTCCTAAACCTTCTTGGAATTTCTTCCAGAATCTCGAGGTAAACTGAGTTCCTCGATCTGATACGATGTTCTTGGGGTCTCCGTGCAAACTGACGATTCTAGCGATGTATAACTCCGCTAGCTTCGAACTTTGGTAGGTGGTCTTGACTGGTAAGAAATGGGCTACCTTGGACAATCTGTCAACTATGACCCAAATAGAGTCATTTCCCTTACTAGAAGTATGCAATCCGGTGATAAAGTCCATTCCAACTGAATCCAATTTCCATTCCGGAATATGCAATGGTTGCAACAGTCCTGCGGGTCTCTGATGTCCCGCCTGGACTCTCTAACAAATATAACACTTGGTGATGTAGCTCCCGATTTCTCTATTCATCTTATGCCACCAAAATTGTTCCTTTAGATCCTGATACATCTTTGTTCCTCCGGGGTGGATAGAATAAAGAGTATCATGGGCCTCTTTCAAAATAACTTCTTTCAACTCTGAATCTGCTGGTACACAGAGACGTCCTTTGTACCATAGAACTTCTTCTTCATCCTTGATAAATCCGGGTACTTTGCCTGTACCGATACGACGTTTTATTCCATCGATACTAGCATTTCCTTTCTGCGCCTCCTTGATATGACTGATCAAAGTGGGTTGAAGTTCGATGCTAGCCAAAAATACTTCACTTACTAATTCCATTCTAAAATCTTCCATATCTTTGTGCAAACTTGGTTGCTCCTTCAGAATCATGGAGTTCAAGCGTCACGACAATCTGCTAAGGGCATCTGCTACCACATTAGCTTTACCGGGGTGATAGTGAATGTCCAGATCATAGTCCTTGGTTAGCTCAATCCATCGTCTCTGCCTCATATTCATCTCCTTCTGAGTGAATATATAATTTAGGCTTTTGTGATCCGAATAAATCTCACAACAGTTTCCAATCGGATAATGCCTCCATGTCTTCAGGGCGAGAACTACGGCTGCGAGTTCAAGGTCATGGGTTGGATAATTCTGTTCATGCTGCTTCAGTTTTCGGGATAGATAAGATATAACTTTTCCTTCTTGCATCAACACACATCCGAGACCAATCTTGGATGCGTCACAATACACATCAAACGGCTTCGTGATATCCGGCATGATCAAGATTGGGGCTAAAATCAATCTCTTCTTGAGTTCCTGAAAACTCGCTTCACATTTGTCCGTCCATTCAAACTTCTTGTCCTTCTTCAACAATTGGGTCATGGGTCTGGCGATACTCGAGAATCCTTCTACGAACTTGCGGTAATATCCCGCTAATCCGAGAAATGCACGAACTTGGGTTTGAGTGGTTGGGGCTTACCAATCTTCAACATCCTTCACCTTTGTAGGGTCAATGGTAATTCCTCCGGCTGATACGATATGTCCGAGGAATCCTACCTCCTATAACCAGAATTCATGTTTGCTAAACTTGGCATATAGCTGATGCTCTCTAAGGGTTCCAAGAATGGTCCTTAGGTGTAGCTCATGTTCTTCTTCTGATTTAGAATAAATCAGAATGTCATCGATGAAAACAACGACAAACTTATCCAGGAAGTCCATAAAAATCGTATTCATGAGGTTCATGAAATAAGCGGGGGCATTGGTTAATCCAAAATACATGACAGTATACTCATATAATCCATATCTGGTGGTAAAGGCAGCCTTTGGAATATCCTCTGCGCGAATCTTGAGTTGATGATAGCCAGTTCTAAGATCAATCTTAGAAAACACTTTGGCACCAGTCAAATGTTCAAACAGGTCTTCTATCTTGGGCAACGGGTACTTGTTCTTGATGGTGACATCATTCAACTTCCGATAATCCGTACACAAACGGTTACCTCCATCCTTCTTGTCCACAAACAAGACATGTGATCTCCATGGCGACGCACTTGGTTGGATCAATCCTATTTCCATCATAGAATCCAGTTACTTCTTCACTTCCAATAGTTTAGACGGGTTCATACTATAGGGTCTCTGGGCTATGGGTCCGGTTCCAGGGATTAGTTCAATGATAAAATCGATATCCTGATATGGGGGCATACGGGGCAAAACATTTGGAAATACATCGGGGTATTCACAGACTATCCAGACTTGGTCAATGGTTGGCTGGGCTATACTCTTGTTGCACTTGAATTGACGGGGCAAGGTTTCAGATACATGCTCTACTGATATTCCGGCTGTACTGGTCATGGTTATGGCTTTCTTGGCACAGTCAATTAATCCTTTATGTTTGGACATACAATCCATTCCTAGTACTACTTTCAAACCTTTAGTTCCGAGTACTATTAGATTAGCATAAAAATCTATGCCATGGATTCGGATAGGTACGGCTTTGCAAATTTGTCTAGCTTTGGTGGTTGAACCCGGTATTTGAACTATCATAACATTCTTCAATTTGGTTGGTTGAATCTTACTAGTGCATGTAAATTCTTCAGTAACAAATGAGTGCGATGTTCTAGAATCAAACAACACTCTTGCAAGTACTGAGTTAACAGAAAACATACCCAGCATGACATCTGGCGCTTCTTGGGATTCTTTATCATGCATGAGAAAGAGACGACCGTTGCGGTTGAGCGAGTTCCCTGGGGCAAACCTTCTTCCGGGCTGAACACGATGCTGCTGCTGAGCTAGGGAATTTGCATTGGGGGCTGCGGCAATCTTCTTGGGGCACTCATTGGAATAGTGACCCTTGTTTCCACATTCATAACAAGTCACTTGCGACTTGTCCTTTGCTGCAACAGGCACAAAATTGCTTCCAGTCCTTGGGGCAGTGTTGGTGTTGGTGGCGACATTGTTGTTGTTGAACTTAGGCGGGGAATGATTGAAGTTGCTAGGGTTGTTGTTGTTTTCTCTAGGCCTTGGGTTTCCACGGTTGGCATAGGTCGGACGGTTCATCGGGAGTCTGTTGTTTCTTGTTGGAGATATGCCCCAGAGGGAATAATAAAAGTGGTTATTATTATATCTTTGTGTTTATGATAAATGTTTACATTCATGCTATAATAGTATTGACCGGAAACATTAATACTTGTGTGATTTGTAAACTAAATTAGAGTCCCTGATAAAGCCTCTTTATAATACTAGCTTGTTGGTTAATAGATGATTGTGGTTCCTCGATCATGAACATTGAGATGCTGTTAACAAAAAAATCATATCATTAGGAGAATAGTATGACAGACATACTCCTATAGATAAGCGTAGCATTAAGATCAAGTCATTTCAATAGTTAATTTGCTATAAGCTTTCTGATACATAGTAACCTAATTCCTTCGACCATGAGATCATGATAATCACCATCACCGGAAGGATTCTTTGATGACATCAAACACCACACCATAACTGGGTGGCTATAAAGGTGTAAGATCCCTCCTTTATAAAGGAAAAGGATCCATGTGATTGAAATGCTAGTCCCTGGATCAATGCTAGCATACACAGTTTAAGATGAAGTACACAGAAACAAAGGTCATTATTATAGTCATTCCAGAGACAACATAGTCTTTACAACTCCACGGACACTGGCCTATTACAAGAGTTTAAATAAGTAAATAGAATAAAAGTCTTCATCTTCATGTGCCATAGGCAAACATGTTGAGTGTAGACTCATGACTCCTAATTCTCATCAGAGTAACCTGCAACATCACAAGTTACAGCCACAGTGGGTCAATACATTGGAATAGTATTGGCAAGTGATACCTTAGTATAATTTTTGGTGGACTAGATACTATATGCAATTTGTCTAAGTGTAGCTTAGGCTTGCTTTGCTCAAAATAGGTTTTGCCTATTAGTTGAAAACACTAAGTTTTTCTTAGTCAAAACTTTTCCCAAGGAACCACAATAGACATTGGAGTCCTTCACCCTTGTTCACCCACAAGTTTTACTTAGAAATTGGGATGAGGAGATTCTTGATAGCTTCCATGTCTTGATGCTCAAGTTGTCCTTTTCCAGGGACATGGCTAAGTACTTAGATTCTTCCATCTGCAGAGGTTGTGCACTTTCCCCACAAGCCTTGATTTTCACACGGACAGGACCTTTGAGAAGCCTTCCCTTAGACCAAATGGACGCGTTCCAACCTATCATCCCACTACCACCAACTGTCCAAGTGGCTAAGTTCTAGCAACCTATGTGATCCAGGCAGAGCCCATATTGCCAAGTGGCTGCACTAGAAGCTTCTTAACATTTGGCCTCTAAAATCTCTTTGTTCCTGGGTGGCTTTCCACAAGTGAGATACACAAGGCAAACCATAGAAATGGGCCTTGTGTAACCACTCAACATAAACCATTCCTTCCATTCCACCCAGGTGTTTCATTAACTTAGTTGTTTTATTAGGAAAAACACAAGTCCAAAGACTTAGAAATATTTTATCGTAGCATGTATATTTCACCACCCTTGGTTGCTACTAGCTAGGCTAAGCATGGCATAGATAAGCATTTTAACTTAGAAATTTCCTAGCAATTCTACAACTACTAGGATTTCCCATCATGGCATATAAGCAAAATATAACATGCAAGACTAGCACAATAATTCTAATGCTTAGTAGAAAATATAGGGATAAAAATATCATGAAGTACCACTTTCCTTGGTATTTTGGAGAGTAGCTACACTCCTCACAATCACAATCACTATTGGCACCAAAATCTACACATAAAATCATAGCAACAATCACATACAAAATATATACAAACAAAAATATATGAATGCATGCAATATGATATGTGATGATTTTTAAAACTCAACAAAGCAAGTGTACAGTACTGGTTCATAAAAAAGTTCAAAACTTGCCAAACAACATTTATTTAAACCTTAAAACATTTCTTAAACAATTCATATACTCAAAATAGCCCTACACATGTTTCTGTAAATAAAACCATTTTTAACAGAAGCAAAACATTAAACACATTGCATAATTAGAAAGGGCTTGTTCTCATGATTCCATTGATATAAAATTCATCAAATTTGGACGTGGGGATCAAAAGTTATGGCTAAATCAAATTCAAACATCTAATAGATTTAAATCCTGATTTTAAACCTAAACTCTAGCCACGCGTCTTAATCTGATTGGTGCGTACCGGTTTGCTCAGGATCGCGTCTGTGAGCCGTTAGATCTACTTAATCTGCAAGGCCCAGATCTACTCGTAACGCTTCGATAAGTGATCTGTTTATACGCGCTGGATCTAGATCCTACGGTCGTGGATCAAACGACCACAGATGGACGACGCTGGCGGTGGCTACTGGCGGCGGCGGGCTCGGTCTACGGCGGCGCGGCGCTACAGGTGGCTCTGGGGTCGTCGGAGATGCTTACCAGAATCGTGGCGATGCACTGATGCTCAACCTGGCGACGTCTTGGCAAGGGGCGCACGGACACGGCTGCACGGGCTCGTCGGAGTTGCTGTCAGCGTCGGGCTTGGGTGGACGACGATGTTGGCGATGCTCCTGGTCACCCTAGCACGAAACAAAGGCATCAGGGGATGCGCAAGACTACGACGAACATGATCGTGTGAATCAGAGGTGAAGGGGAACAAGGGGCTCACCGAATTTGATCACCGGAGTTGAGGATGTCGTCGGGAGCTTGCAGAGTTTGACGAAGTCGACGACCTGGGGCAGTATAGGACGAACCAGTGGGGTCAGAAGGTGCGCAAGAAAGTTGTGAAGCGGCTCGTATGAACCAGAGGGAGAGGGGCGCACGGGGCTCACCGGGATTGGTCGCCGGAGTGAGCTCTGTCTGCGGCGGCGCGAGGATGATTGTGGGCAGCCTGCGGGCGTTTCTGTCTGGCTTTGTTGGGGGAAATGGCCGCGAGGGGGAGGTGGTCTTATAGCCAGAGCGGGGGTGAGGATCGCGCGCGGTATCAAGGGCAATTAAGCGAGGAATCAACGTGGCAGTGAATGGCGGAGGGAACGGCCGGCGACGTGGTCGTGGGCGCGATTTGGGGAAGATGAGGATGAGCTGGCGAGGTCCACCAGTCAGCGATTGAAACATATAGGGGGTGGGGTCGTGTGGTCAGTGACCTCGTGGGTTCGTCTGCGAGTGAGAGAGAGAGAGAACCCGGGTGGGCTTAGTGGGCTGAAACCGTTGTTGGGCTAGATAGGTGGCGCTGGCCTTTTTCCATTTCTTTTCTCCTTTTCTTTTTCTGTTTTCAATTTTAGGAACCAAATTCAAATGATTTCAAAATCTATTTGAATTCAAATCTTTTCAGGATTTTTGTAGTGTGCAACAATCACATTTCTGGGCATAAAACCAAGTGGTCACTTTGAATTAGCTTGGTCACTTGGAATAAAATAAAATAAGCAGCGGCATAGCACTAGTTTGAATAGGTTTTGAAATTGGTTTTCAAATCATATTTGTTTTGAAACTTTGGTTTAAATCTTAGCAATCTAGCAATACAACCTGAGAGCAATAAGACAACAAAGTTTGGTTTCTTGAACAACAATCTCTCATTGGAGAGTAGCATTTGTTTCAAATGCTGATCACATAAAATAATGAGCTCATATGCTCCTGTTTTTGAAATGATTTGTTTGAAATGAACTCTATATGATCATGGATGCATGGATGATATGCATGAGTTTGAAACTTGATTTTAGTGATGTTACAAATCTAACCCCATTAAGGTGAATCTCGCCCTCGAGATTTGGATTGGCTAGCAAATAGGTGAGGGTGGTCTTTCCGAAGATCATCTTCTCTTTCCCATGTTGCTTCCTCTTCGGAATGATGGTTCCACTGAACTTTGCAAAACTTGATAGTCTTAGTCCGTGTGACCCTTTCTGTAGTCTCAAGAATCTTGATAGGTTTCTCCTCATAAGTGAGGTCACTTTCCAGCTGAACCTCTTCTAAAGGTATAGTATCTTTTAAAGAAGTTTCTTCCATTTCTGGATGACATTTCTTAAGCTGACTCACATGAAACACATTATGAACAGCTGATAAGTACTCTGGCAATTCTATCTCATATGCTACTTCTCCTTTGCGACTCAGAATCTTGAATGGTCCAACATATCTTGGGGCCAACTTTCCTTTGACTCCGAACCTCTTCACTCCACGAAGTGGTGACACTCTAAGATAAGCTCTATCACCAACTTCGTAGGTGACTTCTCTATGCTTAGGATCTGCGTAGCTTTTCTGTCGGGACTGTGCTATCTTCAATCTGTCCTTAACTAGCTTGACTTTCTCTTCAGCTTCCTTGATTAGTTCTGGTCCGGACAGACTTCTTTCTCCCACTCCATTCCATAGTAATGGGGTGGTACACTTTCTCCCATAGAGAAATTCAAATGGTGCCATCTCAATACTGGCTTGATAGCTGTTGTTATACGAAAATTCTGCGTAAGGCAGACTTTCATCCCAACTGGCTCCATAGTCTAGGGCACATGCCCTCAACATGTCTTCAAGAATCTGATTAGTCCTTTATGTCTGTCCATCAGTTTGAGGATGGAAAGCAGTGCTGAATTCCAACCTCGTTCCCAATGACTCATGCAATTGTCTCCAAAAATGGGAAGTGAATTGAGTTCCCCTATCAGACACAATACTCTTGGGCACTCCATGCAGACACACAATTCTACTCATATAGATCTTGGCCAACTTAGCACTTGTATAGGTTGTCTTCACGGGTATGAAATGAGCCACTTTAGTTAGGCGATCCACTACTACCCAAATAGAATCGTATCATGACCGGGTCCTTGGTAATCCGGTAATGAAATCCATACCAATCTTGTCCCACTTCCAATCAAGAATAGGTAGTGGTTGAAGCAAACCTGCTGGTTTTTGATGTTCCGCTTTCACTCTACTACACACATCACACAAAGCAATATGTTCGGCGATGTCCTTCTTGAGATTATTCCACCAAAATCTTTCCTTCATATCCATGTACATTTTGGTGTTACCCGGATGAATGGAATACGGTGAGTTGTGTCCTTCTTGTAATATCAGTTTCCGAAGCTCCGGATCTTGTTGAACACAGATACGTTTCCCATGCCATAAAGTACCCTGTTCGTCTTCATGGAATCCTTTGGCTTTTCCTTTGCCAATCTTTTCCTTAATTTCTTCAATTTCCTTATCAATCTTCTAGGCTTCTTTGATCTTGTCCAACAAAGTGGGTTGAACATCCAAAGACATGAGATGTCCTTCAGGAACTATCTCCAATCTGAGATCTCTAAATTGGGCACACAAATCATCTGGCAATTCTCCTTTAGTAAGTCCATTCACAAAAACCTTACGGCTTAGAGCATCTGCTACAACATTTGCTTTACCGGGGTGGTATTGCAAACTTAAGTCATAGTCCTTGATGAGTTCTAGTCATCTTCTTTGTCTCATGTTAATTTCTTTCTGGGTGAAGATATACTTCAAACTCTTGTGATCTGTGAACACTTCACAACGCTTTCCCAAAAGATAATGTCTACATGTTTTGAGTGCATGGACAATAGAGGCTAACTCTAGATCATGAGTAGGGTAGTTCACTTCATGAGTTTTGAGTTGTCTCGAGGCATAAGCCACAACTTTCCCGTCTTGCATAAGTACTGCTCCCAAACCATGATGAGATGCATCACAATATACTTGGAAATCTTTTTCCAAATCTGGCAAACACAAGACTGGTGCTGTCACAAGTCTCTTCTTCAATTCCTGAAAGCTGAGTTCACAACCTTCAGACCAAGCAAATTTCTTGTCTTTCTTTAGCAATTCTGTCATAGGCTTAGCTACCTTGGAGAAATTCTCAATGAACCTTCTGTAGTAACCTGCTAAGCCAAGGAAACTACGAACTTCTTTCACTGACTTGGGAGATTCCCATTCATTTACAGCTGAAACTTTAGTAGGATCAACTGCTACACCATCTCCTGACACAACGTGTCCAAGAAATCCAACTTCATTTAGCCAAAATTCACACTTGCTGAATTTGGCATACAGTTTATGCTCTCTAAGCTTCTCAAGTATCAAACGCAAATGTCCTTCATGCTCTTCTTTGCTCTTGGAGTAGACTAAAATGTCATCGATGAAAACGACAACAAACATATCAAGGAATTCCATGAACACCTTGTTCATCATATTCATAAAGTATGCTGGAGCATTGGTGAAACCAAATGGCATCACAGTATACTCATACAATCCATACCTTGTGGTGAAAGCTGTCTTAGGTATGTCTTGTTCCCTTATCTTGAGTTGGAAATAACCTGACCGAAGATGAATCTTTGAGAACACACAATCTCCTTCTAGCTGATCAAACAAGTCATTGATTCTAGGCAAAGGGTATTTGTTCTTGCTAGTCACCTCATTGAGTTAACGGTAATCTATGCATAACCTTTGACTTCTATCTTTCTTCTCCACAAACAAAACTAGGGCTCCCCAAGATGAAGAACATGGTTGAATAAATCCTTTCTGCAACTGTTCTCCAAATTGTTTTAGTTCTTTCAGTTCATCAATTGACATCTTGTATGGTCTCTTTGCTATTGGTCCAGATCCTGGTAGCAAATCAATAAGAAACTCCACATCTCTATCTGGTGGCATTCCCGGCAATTCTTCTGCAAACACATCCGGATATTCACTTACAATTGGCACACTGTCTATGCTAACCCCCTTAAGAGAATTTAGCATACTCCTTCTTGCTTCAAAGTTGGTCTTGAATCTGATCCTTTTATTTTCTGGAGTTGTGAGTGAGATAGTATGGTTGGCACAATCTATCACTCCCTTGTGCTTAGTCATCCAGTCCATTCCCAAAATGACATCCAATCCTTGGGAGTTTAGAATTATCAAGTTAACGGGAAACTTATACTTCCCAAACTCTATGAATAGATCATGACACCCTGAATTCACTATCATTTCTCCGCCAGGAGAACTTACTTTTATAGGACACCCAATAGTTTCTACCGGTAGTTCATTTCTTTCAACAAATGCTCTTGATATGAATGAATGAGATGCACCAGTATCAAAGAGAACAAATGCTGGAACAGAATTGAGTTTGAACTTACCAACAACAGCATCAGGCTCCTCATAGATTTCCTCCACATTGATGTGGTTCACTTGTCCCTTCTGAAAAGGGTTGGGCTTGTTGGGTCCTTCAACTTTCTTTTCTGGGCACTCATTTGCATAATGCCCCATCTTCTTGCACTTGAAGCACTCAACCTAACTAATGTCCTTCTTGACAGGCTGGCTTCCACTGCCACTTCCACTACCACTGTGGTGGCTCTTATATCCACCCTTGTGGTTCTTGTACTTGTCATTGCCATGACTACGGTGATGCTTGTTGTCATGATGACGGTTATGGTTGTGGTGCTTGTTGAATTTCCCATGCTTGTGGGATCCTGAGCTTCCACTATCATCATAATGGGAACGTTTGTGAGACGATCCTAAGCTGTGCTTGTCCGAGTGCTTTCTCTTCCTGCTTTCAACTTGCTTCATTTTGTTCTCCAAAATAGCAGCCTTATCACAAAGAGACTGGTAGGTGGGAACATAGGCCACTGCTAGCTACAGGTTCACTTCATCATTCAGCCCTTCAAGGAACTTTTCCTTCCTCTTAGCATCAGTGTCAACCTCGTCCGGTGCATAACGCGCCAGATTGTTGAACTCCTCAATATGTTCAGCCACGCTGCGGTGGCGCTGCTTCAGATTATGGAACTCTTTCTTTTTTAGACTCATCACTCCAGATGAGATATGAGCAGTACGAAAGCCATCCTCAAAGATAGCCCATGTCACATCTTCTATGGGAGTGGTGATCTGGAAGTTATCCCACCAAGTGGCGGCTGGTCCTTCCAACAAATGTCTTTGAAATCGACTTTTTACGCACCAAGACATTACAGTTACCAAGTCCTTGTTCACAGAGCGTAGCCAATCATTGGCCACCATGGGATCAGTTGTTCCTGAGAACTTTGCTGGCCTCAATCTCAAGAACCTGGTAAGCATGTCAAAACCCGGTGGGTTGTTGTTGTTGTTATTGTTATTATTGTTGTTGTTGTTGTTGTTGTTGTTGTTGTTGTTGTTTTGGTTCTGGATGAACATCGTCATCATTTGCATCAGCTGAGTCTGAGCTGTCATCATTTGCTGCATTTCAGGTGTGATGTTGTTGTTGTTGAGGTTGGGATTGGCACGACAGGGAGGAATCTGTGGTTTGTTCAATAGAGATAAGAATGAGATACCCATAGATGCTTTCATGCACAATACATCACATAAACAATCACAAAACATGCATCATAATAATAATAGTTCAACAACAAAAACGACAAGTTTGCAAAGTAAACACACCAATAACAAGCCATCCACATGTTGGATGGTCATTGTGACACAAATAAAGTATGATAAATAAATGATAAATGAGTAGTCAACTCTACTCCTCGGCATCAACCTCCTCCTCAACAAAGGTAAGACCTGCATTCTCCATAGCGGTCTTGTATTCCTCGACATTGGCGGTCAAGGTCTCTACTTTAGATTTGAGAGCCCTCTTCTGAGAACGAAGCCTCTCAATCACCGTCTGCTGATGCTCGAGCTCGAAGTCCTTGTCCTGCAGTTCTTCAGTCATGTCCCGAATCCTCTTGTTCCTATCCTGGACTCGCTTCTCTTGACTCTTGAACTTTCTGTCCTGGATCTCGAACTTTGCCTCCATATCCTTGACTATCTCATCTTGCTCCGCGAAGAGCTTGTCCTTCTCACAAAGCTGCACCTGGAGTTCGTCATTATTGAGCATGGCGTTGGTCCTATCAGTGTCCACGTGCCTAATGAGAGCCTCTAAGTCCTGGAGGTATAGACGAATTAGCTCTGCTGTCTCCCTCGAAGTGTCCTCAAAGTCGATGGCCTCTCCATCCTCATCACGTCTACCGAAGACGTGGAAGTGAGTACCTCTAACCTGTCGAGAGTGTCTCCCTAGCAGACGTCCAATCAAGTCCTGCATGACTACCTCTAGGCCTCTCTCCTTGTCATCGTGCATGAGCTTGAAGATGATAGCCTCCGTGGTAGGCTCAGTCTGGCGTCCGGGCTGATTGACCTTGAAACCCCAAAGGTCTTTCCTCTCAAACTTGGTGAGGGGAAGCACCATGATGGTAGGAAGAGGGAGATTGAGCAAACTAGTAAGCTCAATAATACGAGGGCCAAAGCGAGTTCCCTGGAACTCCTCAACGTGCTGATGGTAACATTGTTGGAATTATGCCCTAGAGGCAATAATAAAGATGTTATTATTATAATTCTTGTTCGTGATAATGTTTATATTCCATGCTAGAATTGTATTAAGCGGAAACTTTAATACTTGTGTGGTTTGTGAACAACACCGTGTCCCTAGTACGCCTCTATGGACTAGCTCATTGATCAATGATGGTTAAGGTTTCCTAACCATAGACATGAGTTGTCAATTGATAATGAGATCATATCATTGGGGAATGATATGGTGGACATACCCAAACTAAGCGAAGCAATTAGATCGTGTCATCGTGTTCGTCTTTGCGAAGCTTTTCTTATGTCAAATATTGTATTCCTTAGACCATGAGATAATACAACTCCCTGGTATCGGAAGAAAGCTTTGAGGTCATCAAACGTCATCCTATGAGAGGGTGGTCATAAAGGTGTCTCTCAGGTGATCGGAAAGTATCTGTTGGGTTGTATGTATCGAGATGGGATTTGTCCCTCCCAAGTCGGAGAGATATACTTCGGGCCCACTCGGTAATCGATATCAACACCGCTTGCAAGCATGTGGTTAAGGATTTAATCACAAAGTGATATCGGATTACGAGTAAAGTACTTCTTGTGACGAGATTGAACTAGGTATGACGGTACCGACGATCGAATCTCGGGCAAGTAAAATATCGCGAGACGAAGGGAATATACATATGGGATTGATTGAATCCTGGCATCGTGGTTCATCCGATATGATCATAGATGAATGTGTGGGAGTCAATATGGGTTACCAGACCCCGCTGTTGATTATTGATAGAAGATTATGTCTGCATATTCTCGAACCCGCAGGGTCACACACTTAACGTGTCTCGACGCTAGGATAGATTGGATAATTGGTTTATGAGTTTTTGTTCGGAGTCTCGGATGGGATCCGGGACATCACGAGAGGTTCCGGAGTGGTCCGGAGAATAAGATTCATATAAGGCAGTGCAGTTTTTGGAGTTGAATTGTTGGATTAATCGGTATTGTCTTAAGCTTCTAGAACCTTCCGGAAGGGGACCAACGTGGCCCCACCTTCCGGGAGGGCATGGGCCTATGAGGAGTGCCCTGGCGCATTGGGCCAGGGGCACAAGGGGCCCCCATAGGGCCAAGAGGTTTAAACTCGAGATAGACCTTCTAGAAGGGGGTTTCCTTGCCCCCTCCTTATCCTTTGGGGCCGCGGTTTGGGCTTGGGAGGGGCTGGGCTGCGCCCCATCTATATAAAGAGGGTGGGGCGCAACCCCTACACCTTCCCTCCATCCCTAGCTGCCTTTGCCCTCTCTCCCTCCCGATGTTTGTAGGCGAAGCCTGCTGCAGAAATTCTCCACCATATACACCACGTCGTGTTGTAGATCCAATCCGTCTCCACCATACTTGCTGGTCCGAGGAAGGAGGAGACGCCGAGGTGCTGCGTGTGCATCTCACGGAGGCACCGCCACTTGTGGTGCTAGATCGGATCGGATCGCGAGGAGGAGAAGCGAGCACTACATCACCTACATTAATTGAACGTTCCATGCGAATCTTCAAGGGTATGAAGATCTAATCCAATCTCTCTCGTTGTTTGCATCTCCTAGATTATATCTTGGATTTCCCTCTGTTCGCATCCGTAGAAAATTTTGATTTACTATGCCGCGAAACCCTTCAAACATTAGGCATCTATTTATAAGATAGAAAAAGTTAGAAGCAACACAATTTAAGATAAAACACAAGGCAAAGCATCACATGCATATCTTTGGAAATCAAAACACACAAGTCATGGCATACATGAATCCATTACAACATCCAAGGTTCAACTTATTTTTAGCAACATTTGGAAAATAAGGTGATAAGTGGTGGTCCAACTAACGAAGTACGCTTACAATCCTATCTCACTAGATATGTTGGATAACACAATATTTCTAGAAGCAATCACTCTATCTTGAGCACATGACTCCATCACTAAGTCTATAATGTCTCCTCTTAAGGTTTGGTTGGTAGCCTCCAACTCTTGGGTATGTTTCTTCTCCTCCTTTAGGTCATTCTGGATGTTGAGCATTCTGCACTTGACTCTATCCCCAAGTTCTTTGATAGTCTTCCAAGCTGCATCCCTTGCTGATTCAAAGAATGTGGTGTGCACCACAGAATTGGTGAACTTGCAGAATCCTGATTCCTTGTGGTTGTCTTCCTTGTTTTTATACAAGTGAAGTTGCACCCACCAGTACTCAACTCCATCCATCACAGGAAAACCTTTGTACACAGCTGCACCATGTATTTCCATTGCAACCATGAGGTCCTTGAGAGCCTTGGGAAATTCTGTCTCACACTCCAAGGTCACTGTCATGAGTGGTCCTTTCCTTACGGCTTCGTTGATGGAGTTCATCTACAAATAGAGTTGAGAAAGAAGATTAGAAAAGTTTACGAGAAGAATAGACAAGTGTAGAAGTTGTTGAAATTTTTTCCTTAGTGGTTTCCAATCCTAGGGTCATAATCATACAGGCAACACAGTGCTCTGATACCATCTTTAAGATCCCTCCTTTATAAAGGAAAAGGATCCCTGTGATTGCAATGCTAGTCCCTGGATCAATGCTAGCATCCACAGTTTAAGATGAAGTACACAGAAACAAAGGTCATTATTACAGTCATTCCAGAGACACCATAGTCTTTACAACTCCATGGCCACTGGCCTATTACAAGAGTTTAAATAATAAATAGAATAAAAGTCTTCATCTTCATGTGCCACAGGCAAACATGTTGAGTGTAGACTCATGACTCCTAATCCTCATCAGAGTAACCTGCAACATCACAAGTTACAGCCACAGTGGGTCAATACACTAGAATAGTATTGGCAAGTGATACCTTAGTATAATTTTTGGTGGACTAGATACTATATGCAATTTGGCTAAGTGTAGCTTAGGCTTGCTTTGCTCAAAATAGGTTTTGCCTATTAGTTGAAAACACTAAGTTTTTCTTTGTCAAAACATTTCCCAAGGAACCACAATAGACATTGGAGTCCTTCACCCTTGTTCACCCACAAGTTTTACTTAGAAATTGGGATGAGGAGATTCTTGATAGCTTCCATGTCTTGATGCTCAAGTTGTCCTTTTCCAGGGACATGGCTAAGTACTTAGATTTTTCCATCTGCAGAGGTTGTGCACTTTCCCCACCAGACTTGGTTTCACCAAGACAGGACCTTTCAGAAGCCTTCCCTTAGACCAAATGGACGCCTTCCAACCTATCATCCCACTACCACCAACTGTCCAAATGCCTAAGTTCTAGAAACCTATGTGATCCAGGCAGAGCCCATATTGCCAAGTGGCTGCACTAGAAGCTTATTAACATTTGGCCTCTAAAATCTCTTTGTTCCTGGGTGGCTTTCCACAAGTGAGATACACAAGGTAAACCATAGAAATGGGCCTTGTGTAACCACTCAACATAAACCATTCCTTCCATTCCACCCAGGTGTTTCATTAACTTAGTTGTTTTATTAAGCAAAACACAAGTCCAAAGACTTAGAAATATTTTATCATAGCATGTATATTTCACCACCCTTGGTTGCTACTAGCTAGGCTAATCATGGCATAGATAAGCATTTTAACTTAGAAATTTCCTAGCAATTCTACAACTACGAGGATTTCCCATCATGGCATATAAGCAAAATATAACATGCAAGACTAGCAAAATAATTCTAATGCTTAGTAGAAAACATAGGGATAAAAATATCATGAAGTACCACTTGCCTTGGTAGTTTGGAGAGTAGCTACACTCCTCACAATCACAATCACTATTGGCACCAAAATCTACACATAAAATCATAGCAACAATCACATACAAAATATATACAAACAAATATATATGCATGCATGCAATATGATATGTGATGATTTTTAAAACTCAACAAAGCAAGTGTACAGTACTGGTTCATAAACAAGTTTAAAACTTGCCAAACAACATTTATTTAAACCTTAAAACATTTCTTAAACAATTCATACACTCAAAATAAGCCTACACATGTTTCTGTAAATAAAACCATTTTTAACATAAGCAAAACATTAAACACATTGCATAATTAAAAAGGGCTTGTTCTCCTGATTCCATTGATATAAAATTCATCAAATTTGGATGTGGGGATCAAAAGTTATGGCTAAATCAAATTCAAACATCTAATAGATTTAAATCCTGATTTTAAACCTAAACTCTAGCCACGCGTCTTAATCTGATTGGTGCGTACCGGTTCGCTCAGGATCGCGTCTGTGAGCCGTTAGATCTACTTAATCTGCACGGCCCAAATCTACTCGTAACGCTTCGATAAGTGATCTATTTATACGCGCTGGATCTAGATCATACGGTCCTGGATCAAACGACCACAGATGGGCGGCGTTGGCGGTGGCAACTGGCGGCGGCGAGCTCGGTCTATGGCGGCGCGGCGCTACAGGTGGCTGTGGGGTCGTCGGAGATGCTTACCACAATCGTGGCGATGCACTGATGTTCAACCTAGCGACGGCTTGGCAAGGGGCGCACGGACACGGCTGCACGGGCTCGTCGGAGTTGCTGTCAGCGTCGGGCTTGGGTGGACGACGACGTTGGCGACCCTCCTGGTCACCCTAGCACGAAACAAAGGCATCAGGGGATGCGCAAGACTACGGCGAACATGATCGTGTGAATCAGAGGTGAAGGGGAACAAGGGGATCACCAAATTTGATCGTCGGAGTTGAGGATGTCGTCGGGAGCTTGCAGCGTTTGACGAAGTCGACGACCTGGGGCAGTATAGGACGAACCAGTGGGGTCAGAAGGTGTGCAAGAAAGTTGTGAAGCGGCTCGTATGAACCAGAGGGAGAGGGGCGCACGGGGCTCACTGGGATTGGTCGCCGGAGTGAGCTCTGTCTGCGGCGGCGCGATGATGATTGCGGGCACCCTGGGGGCGTTTCTGTCTGGCTTTGTTGGGGGAAATGGCTGCAAGGGGTAGGTGGTCTTATAGCCAGAGCGGGGGCGAGGATCGCGCGCGGTATCAAGGGAAATTAAGCGAGGAATCAATGCGGCAGTGAATGGCGGAGGGAACGGCCGGCGACGTGGTCGTGGGCACGATTTGGGGAAGATGAGGATGAGCTGGCGAGGTCCACCAGTCAGCGAGTGAAACAGAGAGGGGGTGGGGTCGTGTGGTCAGTGACCTGGTGGGTTCGTCTTCGAGTGAGAGAGAGAGAACCCGGGTGGGCTTAGTGGGCTGAAACCGTTGTTGGGCTAGATAGGTGGCACTGGCCTTTTTCCATTTCTTTTCTCCTTTTCTTTTTCTGTTTTCAATTTCAGGAACCAAATTCAAATGATTTCAAAATCTATTTGAATTCAAATCTTTTCAGGATTTTTGTAGTGTGCAACAGTCACATTTCTGGGCATAAAACCAAGTGGTCAGTTTGAATTAGCTTGGTCACTTGGAATAAAATAAAATAAGCAGTGGCATAGCACTAGTTTGAATAGGTTTTGAAATTGGTTTTCAAATCATATTTGTTTTGAAACTTTGGTTTAAATCTTAGCAATCTAGCAATACAACCTGAGAGCAATAAGACAACAAAGTTTGGTTTCTTGAACAACAATCTCTCATTGGAGAGTAGCATTTGTTTCAAATGCTAATCACATAAAATAATGAGCTCATATGCTCCTGTTTTTGAAATGATTTGTTTGAAATGAACTCTATATGATCATGGATGCATGGATGATATGCATGAGTTTGAAACATGATTTTAGGGATGTTACAAAAGGTGGCATTGATTGTTCGGAAAGTATGTGTTGAGGCGCATGGATCAAGAGTGGGATTTGTCCATCAATATGATAGATAGATATACTCTGGGCCCTCTCGGTGGAATGTCATCCAATTGGCTTGCAAGCATGTGACTGGCTTACAAGGGATCACATATCACGGGAACGATAAAAGAGTACTTATCGGTAACGAGGTTGAACTAGGTATGCAGAGATACCGACGATCAAACCTCGGATAAGTAAACTATCGCGAGACAAAGGGAAATTGGTATCGTATGTAAGTGGTTCATTCGATCGCAAAGTAATCGTTGAAATATGTGGGAGCCATATGAATTTCCATATTCCTCTATTGGTTATTGATCGGAGAAGTGTCTCGGTCATGTCCGCATAATTCACGAACCGTAGGGAGACACACTTAAGGATTCGATGTTGTTTAGTAGATATGGAATGTAAGTAGGGATACCAAATGTTGTTCGGAGTCTCGGATGGGATCCGGGATATCATGAGGAGATTCGGAATGGTTTGGAGAATAAGATTCATATAAGGAAAGTCCGATTCCGGAGTTCGGGAATGATTTCGATGTTTTCATCGGAGAGGTTCTAGAAGGTTCACCGGACTGGAAGGGGAATGGTCCATGAATGTGTCATGGGTAAGTGGAATGATTGGATCATATCCTAGGTCACTTGGTTTGGTCATTTGCAAGAGAGAATTAAAACTCTAAATTAAAAGTCAAACTGTAGGTTTGAAAAGTCAAACTGGAACAATGGTTTCCTAGTGGAAGAAGGAAAGAGTCCTTCCTTCAATCCAACTTGGGTTTGGGTTTGGATTCAAACTCTCCCCTCCCATGGCTGCCCCCACTTTCATAAATAGAGGGGGAGGGCTGCCCCAAACAACACCAAGCCAGCCCTACCCACCCCGTGCGCCGCAGCCTAGCCACCGCCGTGCCGCCGCCCCTCGCCGCCACCGCCGCGTCACCGTCGCCTAAACTTCCTCCTCCCCCCGGCCTTCTAAACCTAGATCGCCGGAAAACCCTAGATCCACCATAACTCGCATCGACTTAGGCGAAGCCTTGCGGGATCTTCCCTCTACTTTCGACACCATGCCGTCGTGCTGCCGGAATCGCAAGGGGAGAACTACAACCTCCGCTGCATGCTGGAACAAGGGAGAGGAAGGTATTCATCGAGTAATCAACGCAGTGACCGATCATGGAAGCGCTTGCCGAACGCAGCGTTGGGAAGGATCTTCTACGCGATCTTGAGATCCGCAAGGGTACGACTACATCACCCACGAGAATCTGCTCTCGTTAACCGCTTTGGAATCTTTGAGGGTGAGAACTCTAATCGACTCGTTGCTACAATCTAGTAGATAGATCTAGGCTTGTTTGCGTGCATGCGGTAGAAATTTTTTGTTTTCCATGCTACGAACCCCTACAGTGGTATCAGAGCCGTCTCTATATGTAGATCTGTTGCACGAGTATAACACAATGGTCATTGTGGGCGTTGATGCTTTTGTTGTCGATTGCTTGTTGTGTACTTTGCATCTTGTGGGATGGTGGGATAAAGCGGTCCGGGATAACCTTACATGACATTGTTCATGAGACTTGCTCCACGCTCGACATGTAACTTGTATTGCATCAGTGGCTTTGCGGGTGCCTATTTCTCCCAACATAGTTAAGATTCAATTTACAACGGGTGATTGACAATACTACTATCAATGTTGTGGTTCTTGTTCGTAAGTTAGAACGACACTTAATGAAAGCCCCAAACCACGTAAAACATGCAAAGAAAATTAGAGGCGTCTAAGTTTGTTTTGCAGGGGTGTGCTATGATGTGATATGACCATGATTGTGATTATATATGATGTATGCAATGTTCATTATTGTAAGTCGGCAACCGGCACGAGCCATATGGTTGTCTTTTAATTCCGTTAATACCTGCGTGTCTATTATTCAAAGTAGTTGTAATAGTTGATGCTGGTGGACGATAACCATGAAGCGGCGCTATTGACCTTGTCGCCGTGCCGGTGATGACGGAGATCATGTTCGTGCTTGAAGATGGAGATCGGAAGCACAAGAAGAAAGGCCATATCATATCACATATTATGAATTGCATGTGATGTTAATCCTTTTAGGCATCTTGTATTGCTTAGTTCGTGACGGTAGCATTATAAGATGATCCCTCAAGCACAAAAATTTCAAGTTATAAAGTGTTCATCCTTAGTAAGCACCGTTGCTAAAATCTCGTTGTTTCGAAGCACCACATGATGATCGGGTGTGTTAAATTCTGCGAGTGTATACAACGTGAGCAAGATAGATTTGCTCATGCGGAAGCTAAGGTTTGATCTTGACAAGCCTAGCATGTACAGACATGGTCTCAGAACACGGATCACCGAAAGGTAAAGCATGTGTCATATAGTAGATATGATGAACATGTTGATTGTTCGCCATTGAAGCTACATAACCTCTCGTGATAATTGGTTTTGATGCGGTGGACTAGGTTCGTGTGATCACTAAAACAATGTGAGGGATATTGTTTTGAGTGGGAGTTCAACTAGATTAATTTTACTATTAATTAGAACTCAATTTGTCATAAACTTAGTCTAAACTATTGCAAATATGTTGTAGATCAATGGCGGCCCCTACCATCAATTTTAATGCGTTCCTAGAGAAAGAAAAGTTGAAAAACAATGGAAGCAACTTCGCGGATTGGTTCCGCAATTTGAGGATTGTCCTCAATGCTGGTAATTTGACCTATGTGCTGGATGCACCACTGGGTGACCCACCTATAGCTGATGCTACTGATGAGGTAAAGAATGTTTTCCTCGCTCGGAAGAATTAGTACTCCACAGTTCAGTGTGCTATCTTGTATGGTTTGGAATTGGAGCTTTAGAAAAGGTTTGAGAACCATGACCCACATGATATCGTCCGTGAACTCAAAATGATATTTGAGGCTCACACGGCAGTTGAGAGTTATGAGGCTTCTGAAAAGTTCTTTAACTGCAAGATGGAAGAGGGAAGCTCCGTCAGTGAGCACGTGCTTAAGATGTTTGGGCACGCAAGAAAGCTTCAAAGCTTGGGTATAGTGATTCCTAATGCTTTGGGGATTCATCGTGTCCTCCAATCACTACCACAAAGTTACAAGAACTTTGTGATGAAATACAATATGCAAAACATGTACAAGTCGTTGCCCGAACTCTTCTCATGTTAAAGTCTGCAGAAGTGGAGATCAAGAAAGAGAACCAAGTGTTTGATGGTCAATAAGACCACCAAATTCAAGAAGCAAGGCAAGTATAAGAAAAAGGGAAACTTCAAGAAGGGTGGTAAGAAAGTTACCGCGTCGGCGAAGAAGACCAAGGCTGGGCCTAAGCCTGATACTGAGTGCTTTTACTACAAGGGAGAAGGTCACTGGAAGTGGAATTGCCCTAAGTACTTGGCGGATTTGAAGAACAGCAACATCAAGAAGAAAGGTATATCCGATATACATGTTATTGATGTGTATCTCACTAGTACTCGTAGTAGTGCACGGTATTTGAATCTTGGTTGCTCACATTTGTAACTCAAACAAAAGGTATCTGAATAGACGGAAACTAGCGAAGAACGAGGTGATGATGCGCGTAGGAAATGGATGAAAGGTTAATGTGATCGCGGTCGGCACGCTACCTCTTCATCTACCATCGGGATTAGTTTTATACTTAAATAATTGTTATTTGGTGCCTGCGTTGAGCATGAACATTATATATCTGGATCATGTTTATTGCGAGACGATTACTTGTTTAAGTCCGAGAATAATGGTTGTTCGATTTATATGAGTAATATGTTTTATGCACATGCACCTTTGATAGATGGTCTATTCTTATTGAATCTCGATTGTAGTAATACACATATTAATAACATTGAAGCTAAACGTTTGAAATTGAACGATAACTCGACCTATATGTGGAACTATCGTCTTGGTCACATTGGAGTGAATCGTATGAAGAAACTCCATTCTGATGGACTTCTTGAATCACTTGATTTCGAATCACTTGAAAGATGCGAAGCATGTCTGATGGGTAAAATGACTAAGACTCCATTTTCTGGTATGATGGAGCGAGCTACGGAATTATTGGAAATCATACATACCGATGTGTGTGGCCCAATGAGTGTAGCATCGCACGGTGCTTATCGTTATGTTCTTACCTTCACGGATGACTTGAGTAGATATGGGTATATCTATTTCATGAAACATAAGTCTGAAACTTTCGAGAAGTTTAAGGAATTTCAAAGTGAGGTAGAGAATCAACGTAACAAGAAGATTAAATTTCTACGATCTGATCACGGAGGTGAATATCTAAGTTACGAGTTTGGCGAGCATTTGATGAAATGCGGAATACTTTCACAATTGACACCGCCGGGAACACCACAATGTAATGGTGTGTCCGAACGTCGTAACTGAACTCTCTTAGATATGGTTCGTTCTATGATGTCACTTATAGATTTACCGCTATCGTTTTGGGGTTATGCATTAGAAACAGCCGCATTCACTTTAAATAGGACACCATCTAAATCTGTTGAAACGACACCGTATGAATTATGGTTTGGGAAGAAACCTAAATTGTCGTTCCTTAAAGTTTGGGGTTGCGAAGCTTATGTAAAGAAGTTATAGCCCGACAATCTTGAACCCAAAGCAGAAAAATGCGTCTTCATAGGATACCCGAAGGAAACTATTGGGTATACCTTCTATCATAGATCTGAGGGCAAAATCTTCGTTGCCAAGAATGGATCCTTTCTAGAGAAGGAGTTTCTCTCGGAAGAAGTGACTAGAAGGAAAGTAGAAATCGACGAGGTTGTTGAACCTTCTCTCGAACTTGAGAGTATCGCATCACCGGAAGTAGTTCCTGTGGCGCCTACACCAATAAGAGAGGAAGCTGATGATGTTGATCATGAAACTTCGATTGAAGTTACTACGGAACCTCGCAGGTCAACAAGAACTTGTACCACTCCTGATTGGTATGATCCCGTTATGAGTGTCATGCTGCTGGACAACACCGATGACCCTGCGACATATGAGGAAGCGATGATGATCCCATATTCCAATAAATGGCAAGAAGCCATGAAATCCGAGATTGGATCCATGTACGAAAACCAAGTATGGACTTTGGTGGACTTACCGGATGGCCGGAAGGCTGTCGAGAACAAATGGATTTTCAAGAAGAAAACAGTTGCTGATGGTAATGTTACTGTCTATAAAGCTCGACTTGTCGCAAAAGGGTTTCGACAAATTCAAGGAGTTGACTACGATGAGACTTTCTCACTGGTAGCGAAGCTAAAGTTTGAGAGGATTTTGTTAGCAATCGCTGCATATTATGATTATGAGATATGGCAGATGGATGTCAAAACAACGTTCCTCAATGGAGACATTGATGAAGAGTTGTATATGATGCAACCCAAAGGTTTTGTCGATCCTAAAGATGCTAACAATGTATGCAAACTTCAACAGTCCATTTATGGATTGAAGCAAGCATCCCAGAGTTGGAATCAACATTTTGATAAGGTAATCAAAAGTTTTGGATTTATACAAACTTATGGAGAAGCTTGTATTTACAAGAAAGTGAGTGGGAGCTCTATAGCATTCTTAATACTATATGTAGATGACATATTGTTGATTGGGAATGATGTAGACCTTCTTAATAGTGTCAAGGATTATTTGAATAATATTTTTTCAATGAAAGATCTTGGCGAAGCAGCTTACATATTAGGCATACAGATTTATAGAGATAGATCGAGATACCTAATATCATTGTCATAGAGTACATATTTGGACAAAGTTATAAAGAGCTATGGAATGGAAGATAGCAAGAAAGGGTTCTTGCCCATGTTGCCCAATATGACCTTGAGTAAAACTCAAAGTCCTGCAACGACAGAAGATAGATAAAGGATGAGTAAGACTCCCTATGCCTCAACAATAGGATCTCTTATGTATGCCATGCTATGTACTAGACCCGACATTGCATATGCTGTTAGTTTGACTAGCAGAAATCAAAGTGATCCAGGAGTGGATCATTGGACAACGGTCAAAAACATCCTTAAGTACTTGAGAAGAACTAAGGATATGGTTCTTTCTTATGGAGGTGATGAACAACTCGTTGTTAATGGTTACACCGATGCTGGTTGGAACACCGATCCAGATGATTCTAAATCTCAATATGGATACGTATTTACTTTGAATGGTGCAGCAGTTAGCTAGAGGAGTGCAAAGCGTTGTGGCAAGATATTCAACTGAATCAGAATACATAGCTGCTTCTGAGGCTTCACAAGAGGCGATATGGATTAACGAGTTCATTACAAAGCTCGGTGTGGTTCCAAGTGCGCTGGACCCAATGTTTATCTACTATGATAACATGGGCGCCATAGCCAATGCGCAAGAACCAAGGTCACACAAGAAGCTGAAGCATATCAAGCTACGTTTTCACTCTATTCGAGAGCATGTCCAAGATGGTGACATAAAGATTTCCAAAGTACACGCAGATTTGAATGTGGCGGATCCGTTGAGTAAACCTCTCCCGAGGGCAAAACATGACCAGCACCAAACTGCCATGGGTGGTCGGTATATTACCATGTAATCTAGATTAGTTGACTCTAGTGCAAGTGGGAGACTATTGGAGATATGCCCTAGAGGCAATAATAAAAGTGGTTATTATTATATCTTTGTGTTTATGATAAATGTTTACATTCATGCTATAATAGTACTGATCGGAAACATTAATACTTGTGTGATTGGTAAACTAAACTAGAGTCCCTGGTAAAGCATCTTTATAATACTAGCTTGTTGGTTAATAGATGATCGTGGTTCCTCGATCATGAACATTGCGATGTTGTTAACAACAACATCATATCATTAGGAGAATGGTATGACGGACATACTCCTATAGATAAGCGTAGCATTAAGATCAAGTCATTTCAATAGTTCATTTGCTATAAGTTTTCTGATACATAGTAACCTAATTCCTTCGACCATGAGATCATGCTAATCACCATCATCGGAAGGATGCTTTTATGACATCAAACAACACACCGTAACTGGGTGGCTATAAAGGTGACATTGAGTGTTCGGAAAGTATGTGTTGAGGCGCATGGATCAAGTGTGGGATTTTTCCATCCATATGACAGATAGATATACTCTGGGACCTCTCGGTGGAATGTCATCCAATTGTCTTGCAAGCATGTGACTGGCTCACAAGGGATCACATATCATGGGAACAAGAAAAGAGTACTTATCTGTAATGAGGTTGAACTAGGAATGCAGATATACCGACGATCAAACCTCGGATAAGTAAACTATCGCGAGACAAAGGGAAATTGGTATCGTATGTAAGTGGTTCATTCGATCGCAAAGTAATCGTTGAAATATGTGGGAGCCATATGAATTTCCAGATTCCTCTATTGGTTATTGATCGGAGAAGTGTCTCGGTCATGTCCGCATAATTAACGAACCGTAGGGAGACACACTTAAGGATTCGATGTTGTTTGGTAGATATGGAATGTAAGTAGGGATACTGAATGTTGTTCGGAGTCACGGATGGGATCCGGGATATCATGAGGAGATCCGGAATGGTCCGTAGAATATGATTCATATAAGGAAAGTCCGATTACGGAGTTCGGGAATGATTTCGATGTTTTCATCGGAGAGTTCTAGAAGGTTCTAGAAGGTTCACCAGACCGGAAGGGGAATGGTCCATGAATGTGTCATGGGTAAGTGGAATGATTGGATCATATCCTAGGTCACTTAGTTTGGTAATTTGGAAAAGAGAATTAAAGCTCTAAATTGAAAGTCAAACGGGAGGTTTGAAAAGTCAAACTGGAACAATGGTTTCGTAGTGGAAGAAGGAAAGAGTCCTTCCTTCAATCCAACTTGGGTTTGGGTTTGGATTCAAACTCTCCCCTCCCAAGGCTCCCCCTCTCATAAATAGAGGGGGACGACTGCCCCAAACAACACACGGCCAGCCCTCCCTACCCCGTGCGTCGCTGCCGCCTAGCCGCCGGCTCGTCCCTGTCGCCCTAGCCGCCGCTGACACCTCCTCCTGGCCTTCTAAACCTAGATCGCCGGAAAACCCTAGATCCAACATAACTCGCACCGGCTTAGGCGAAGCCCTGCGGGATCTTCCCTCTACTTCCGACACCACGTCGTCGGCTCTCGGAATCGCGAGGGGAGAACTACAACCTCCGCTGCCTGCTGGAACAAGGGAGAGGAAGGTCTTCATCGAGTACCAAACCTGTGACCGACTATGGAAGCGCTGCCGGAACACAGCGCCGGAAGGATCGTCGACGTGATCTTGAGATCGTCAAGTGTACGACTACATCACCCAAGAGAATTTTCTCTCTTTAACCGCTTTGGAATCTTCTAGGGTGAGTACTCTAATCAACTCGTTGCTACAATCTAGTAGATAGATCTTGGCTTGTTTGTGTGCATGCGGTGGAATTTTTTGTTTTCCATGCTACGAACCCCTACAGTTCTTGGGGCAAATCCTGGAGATGGGTTGGGACGATACTTTGGTGTATGTTGGGTTCCTAGTTGATGCATCATGCGACGCTTGTGGTTCTCATTAGCTTGGTTGATCTTGCCATCCATCTGAATGGCAGAGTCAACTAAATCTTCAATATCAGCAAAGGGGATATTGACTAACACCGTCTGCATTTCATCGTGCAGACCATTCAGGAATCTCTCCTTCTTCTTGGCTTCAGTATCTATTTCATCAGGTGCATACCTAGCCAATTAAAAAAATTGTAATGGTATTCCACTACTGCCATCCTGCCTTGCTTCAGTTCCCTGAATTCATCTCTCATCCTCTTGATCAAACCCGGTGGCACATGGGTTCTGCTGAACTTGACTTTGAACTCTTCCCAAGTCATCAGCTGACCTCCTGTCATTGCGCGAACGCTGTTCCACATGCTCTTGCATCTCCGGCCAGGTAGTGGGTGGCAAACAACACTTTCTCGTTAGCTTCCACTCCTACAACTTCCAAATTGTTCTCCATGGTTTGCAACTAATCATCGGCATCGAGGGGCTCTTCAGACTTAGTGAAAACGGGTGGATTGGTGTTCTGGAAATTCTTGAGCTTAGATCCATGGTTGTCCTGATTTCCATGGCCTTGATTGTTGTTGGCCATCTGAGCTATTTGTTGAAGGGTGGCTAAATTGGCTTGACGTTCGACTCTTTCGGCTTCGCGGTCAGAAACCAACATTTGCAAGATTTGCAACATCGGGTCCGGGGATGAGTTGCTTCCTCCTCTAGGCATCTGAAGATTGAGATAGATTATGAGAAAAGAGGGAAATTTCTAAGGTTCAGGGTTTTGTGTTTGAAAAGTTTTCAAAGTTTGACTCGGATTTTTCTAGCAACTGGCTTTTCATTCATTAACTCATAGCACACGATACAAACACACACCACAACAAAGGAAAACAGATTTTTCTAGCAATTGGCTTTTCATTCATTAATTCATTCTAGGAAACTACGATACAATGGGACCGAATACAACTCACTAACGCTAGTGCTCAAGTGCTACTACTCCTCGAAGTCAGTGTCCTCATCATCCTCATCCTCATCATCATCGATGAAGGCGAAATCATCCTCATCGGTCAAGAAGTCCATGGCCTGATCCTCCAGAAAGTCATCATCATCACTGAGATAGGAGTAGGGGTCTCCACGAAGGTCTTCCCCTGCATTATCCCTCTCCACCAACTGCATATCTCTCTCGTGGATGGTCTCCTCCAAATCCGTGATCCGGTGGCGAAGACGAGCAATAATGTGCTCCTTCTTGTCGAGCTGACGGCAACGAGCCTGGCTATCCTTCACTAGCATGGCAATGGTCTGATCCTTCTTGGCGGCGATGGCATACTTGTGGTTGGCGTAGGAGCGGGCATTGTCCAACTCCTTCTGACGATCATACATCATGAAGCTGAGGTGGTTCAGTCGACTCTTCAGCTCATGGTGGTATGGGGCCTCCAGTGGCTGTCCCATAACATCACGCCTTGGATAGAACTCAAAGCGAGTACCCTTGATCTGATTGATACTCTGCCCACACAAACGGGCAAGAGATTCCTGCATGGCCCTGGCAAGTCCATCAAGCCAGTTTTCTCTCTCAAGGTGAACTGAATTCCCTCTGCGGTGGGGGCTTCAATCTTTCCCCGGATACTTGCAACAACTAGCCACAGCAAATCCTCTCCTTCCAGAACTCGGGGTGCGGACGCTCTAGCATTTCTGCCATCTGGTCCAAGTCACACTCAAAGATGAGGTCTCCTCCATTCCCCAACTGATAAAACTTGTTGTACTTCACGTCCATCTATAAGAATATAGGATGAGTAAGTTAGTAGAGTGATCAAGTGTGTCAAATTTTTAGGTAAGTCTGCAAGAATTTTGAGGAACATGAATTTTCATGAAAGAATCCAAGTGATAAGAATGATAATAAGTTTTCGTAAATACTCACTTCCTTGGTTTTGAAACTAAATTTTTGATTCAAACGTCCATTCTAAACTAGGGTCTCCTATGGTCAGGATGGCTCTGATACCAACTTGTCAACACCTGGATTTTTAATCACAGATGCCTGTTATGCCATACATCGCAATCCCAGGATTACCATTTTCGCGAGACATAACATATTGTATATCACAGTACATCATCCATTACAAACCATACATAAGGTCTTACACAAATAAGGATATCATGATCTAGTCTTAATACAATTCAAGCAACGGAATAACGTAATAATAACGATAGCGTGGGTGAGGCTCCATCTTCATGGTCACAGGCAATGCTGACGATGGGAGATGATCCTAGTTGCCGTAACCTTCCTGTTGTCCATCTTCCTGATACTCCTCTTCATAGTATGGCCACGGGAATAGCCAGGGACAAAGCCATGAGTACTCTTTAAGTACTCGCAAACTAATACTAACAAGTAAAGTGGTTTTGAGTAGGATATTAAGATCTAGGGTTGTTTTGCAAAAATCCAGATTTACCTCTACTAAGTTCAGAAGCAAATAAATCTAGTTGAAAGTTTTATAACACCTAAGTGGGATCTTGAATTTCATGTCACAACTTTGTTGTGGTCAAGTCAAAGTCATAAATCATTTCATAAGTCATTTTGAAAACATCTGACGACGGAACAGTATGGCCACTCCAACTGTCCATAACCGCGGACGCGTCTATTCGAATAGTTTGACACTCTGTGGAGATTGTACACTTTCACCACAACATTCGATACATCCGTCAGGAATAATCCTGAATTCACCATACTCAGTATGCGGATAATCAATCCTAACCTTTCAATTACACGCCCTAGTATATGTAACATCCCAAAAATACTAAGCTTGGATCATCAAACACTAATCCTCAAACTTAGGGTTAACAAAAACTTTTCTAAACAAAATTATGGAAGCATGCATGTGAGTATGCGTTTCATTTTGAATTATTTCAAACCACCTTGTTTGTGTGTTCCTTTGCTTGTAAATGGATGCTTAGGTGAAATAAACATCATCTAAACATTTAACACACTTTTCCTAAAGACAAGTAAATCAAAACAAATAAAATAAGGGAATGGTCATTTTGGCCAATTTAACTCCCATGCCTACTTTGGCTGTCTCAAACTTTCAGAACCTAACAAAAACTTTTCTGGATCTTTGCACCCCTTGATTGTACTCATAACAAAGTATCAAGGACCACTTTGTGATCATCCAGAAACTTTCAAATGCATAGTTTAATTGACAATTCAAAATTGAATCTATATCACATGGGAAGATGCCACTTTTTCAAAAACCACTCAAACAAGCTCAACTTTCAAAACCCAAGCATCTGCAGACTCACCAGCACCAACCTAGCACACCCACCAAAAATCTTTTCAAAATTCAAAAATTGACTTCTTGCGGCCATTTCATCAAACACTTGGCAGATTCAAATCAAACTGGCCTAACTTCACTGTTTTGAGCAGTAATTTGACTAAGCAATGTTCACCATTGATCACCCTTGTCTCCCTTAGTGCCAACCAGTGCTTGGACCAACTCTAGCCCCTACCCTTTGCCTCATGCCATGCCAACCCGAGCACCCCCTTGCCAGCCGACCATGGCTAGCTATCCAGAGCAAGCACCAAGCCGAAACAGCATGTCTAGGACATAGCCCACCGTCCACCGCCACCCCCTGTCTAGCGCTCGAACCCTGCCAGCCACTGGACCACACGCACGGACCGCGCCTATCTCACCAGCAACCATGCCGAGCATGCGCCAGAGCGCCACCCTCGACCAAATCCCACATACTGCGCGCCTCCCTCGCCGCGTGCATACTCGATCACCACCGACCCAGGAGACCGCCAGACATCCCCGTTCGCCGCCCCGTGACGCACAGCCCACCGTCAAGACACCGCCGCCGTGCGAGCATCGCCTGCTCGTTCAAACCGCACCGCCCCTACTCGCGCATTAAAGCCGTAGCGCATCGCCAGGAGACCACCAAGCGATCGCCACCGCCGGCCATGCCTCTAGCAGCCCGTAGCCATGTCGCCACCGTCGCTTGCCCATCCCGTTCGGTCTCGTCGTCGAGCCTATAAAAGGAGGACTCCCCCGCTCGATTTCTTCACACCATTCCACTCCTCTCTCACCCAGAACCACCCCACCTTAGTCCCGGAGCAAGGCGAGCAGCGCATCGCCGGAATTGCACCGGAGCAGGCCGCCTCTGGAGGAGAAGGGCGCCATCGATTTCGTCCACCCCAGGAGCTGCCGCGACCACCCCTGAGTTCGCCGTCGTCGACTTTGTCGTTCGCCCGCCTCGCCGACCCTCGCCCGCACCCCGGTGAGCCCCTAACGACCCACACTGGCCGCGTTAGGTTTCTGTCTCGCCGGCGTTGCCCAACGTCGACGATGACTCTCAGCCGTTGGATTAGAACCAGATCGAATGCACCATAGCGTCCCATACCGCTTCGCACCCCCTCGTCTCACTGACGCGTGGGGATAGACACTTAAACAGCCATGAAGGCGCGCTTAGCAGCCGCCCAAGATCGTTTCCTCAAGCAGCCCAGTTATTTGAATTAAACCTTTTCTATTTTATTTCAAACACTTCTGTACCCAATTTCAAAAATCAACCCAGGTCGACTCAGTGAACCAAATTGAATGAAACCAATTTTTTTAGATAGGTCTGGGTATGCTGAATCCAAGCCCGTTGGATTCAAGTCATTTGGATCTGTAGATCATCCTTGGTAAAAATAACAAGGCAGAAGCTTTTCTGCATTCAAACATTTTTCAAAGTTAAACGACAATAGCTTTTGAGTTGATTCCAACTCTCAAAAATCACATTTAACTATACCTTTCAGAATATATAAAAATATATAGGTTTACTTACAGAAATAATGTTCAAGTAATAAAAGAATGCCACATAGGCATTTCTAGACATATTATCAAATTAAAATAAAAGGGTAAAACCTTATTAAATTGTGACACCACTTTAAATCACATTTCCATGGACTAAAATATGTGGTGATGACATGTGTCAACATGATCCCATGTTTGGTTTGGAAAATATTAAATCTTAAGTAGTTTTTCAATGAGTAGAAATTACTTTTCTAAAAATAAAAGGGATTTTAAACCAAACTCAAATCTTGTAATGTTAGTGATGATGCTAGATCATCTATAGGACCCTTTTGTGTGATGATTGCAAGTAATTAAGTATTGCTTGGTGATTGTGTACATCGTATTTATTTATAGACGCTAGTACCGACCAAGGATACGAGGAGGAAGGAGGATTCTACGAACAAGAAGCCGAGGAGAACTTCAACCACTGCTCTGCACAAGGCAAGCCTTACTAATCAAGTTGACCTATGCAAGCTTATACTTGCAATTGTGCAAGCAAATACTTGCTTGTTACCATGCCAACCATATGCCTTAAGCATATGTGATTATACCCACTTGATACCCCAATCCTAGTTTTATTTGCAAGCTTCTACTTTACTTCTTTATCAAATATTTATCTTAGAGTTGACTTAAGTGACTTATAGATCCTAGAAAGATATATTTTAAGGTTGCATAAAGAACATAAAATTTGGCCTAAGTTAGAAACCTTGATATCATCCTAAGATATAAGGTTGTACCTAGTTGAAATTCCACTAGTTCACCACCCCTCATTAGTGCTACCCCCACTTGTAGATGCTAGTGCTAAGCATAAAACTTCATCAACTTTAGATGGGAATACTTGGCGAAAATGGTTATGAAAACCTTAGAATGATGGATCATTCTACCGAGATGTTTTGACATATGTTTCCGAACACCAGATGATTTTGGTGACGAAAATGTTGAGGCATGAGCCTTAGCCCTTTTTAAAACTGATGGTTGTCTGGATGCGATACCATTCCAATGTTACCGTACAACCACAATACCCGAAGATTGGGTAGGGCTTGACTAGAAGCTTATATACCTTAGTATTAGTTCCCTCACGGCCAAGGTCTGAGCTGAGGCTACCTTGTGAAGATTGCCCACCTGTGCAGTACCCAAGATGACAGTTGGTCATGGTTGGGAGGCCAAACTCACAGGAGAGGTTCTTATACTAGGGCGTGTAATTGAAAGGTTAGGATTGATTATCCGCATATTGAGTATGGTGAATTCAGGATTTATTCCTGACAGATGTATCGAATGTTGTGGTGAAAGTGTACAATCTCTGCAGAGTGTCAAACTATTCGAATAGCCGTGTCCGCGGTTATGGACAGTTGGAGTGGCCATACTGTTCCCGTCAGATGTTTTCAAAATGACTTGTGAAATGAATTGAGACTTTGACTTGACCACAACAAAGTTGTGACATGAGTTACAATTTCCCCCTTTAGGAGTTATAAAATTGTGACTAGTTTCTTTTTGAACTTAGTAGAGATAAATCTAGCTTTTTGCAAAACAACCCTAGAGTCTAGTGTCCTATTATCAACCCCCCCTTCACTTGTTAGTATTAGTTTGCGAGTACTTAAAGAGTAATCATGGCTTTGTCCCTGGCTATTCCCGTGGCCAGACTATGAAGAGGAGTACCTGGAAGATGGACCCCAGGAAGGTTACAACAACTAGGATCATCTCCCATCGTCAGCATTGCCTGTGACCCCGAAGATGGAGCTTCGCCTACGCTACCGTTATTATTACGTATTTCCGCTACTTGAAGTTATATTAAGAACTGGATCATGAGATCCCTATTTGTGTAAGACCTTATATATGGTTTGTACTGGATGATGTACTGTGGTATCCAATTTTGTTATGTCTCGCAAAAATGGTAATCCTGGGATTGCGATGTATGGCATAACAGGCATCTGGGATTATAAATTCGGGTGTTGACAGTATAGGCACCTCTCCTGTGATTTTGGCCTCCCAACCATGACCAACTATCATCTTGGGTACTGCACAGGTGGACAATCTTCACAAGGTAGCCTCATCTCAAACCTTGTCTGCAAGGGAACCCATACTAAGGTATATAAATTTCCAGTCAAGCCCTACCCAAATTTCGGGTATTGTGGTTGTACGGTAAAATTGGAATGGTATTGCATCCAGACAACCATCAGTTTTATAAAGGCTAAGGCTCATGCCTTAACATTTTCATCATCAAAATCATCTGGTGTTCAAGAACACATGTCAAAACATTTCAGTAGAATGACTCATCATTCTAAGGTTTTCATAACCTTTTTCACCAAGTATTCCCATCTAAAGTGATCAAGTTTATGCTTAGCACTAGCATCTACAAATGGGGGTAAATACTAATGAGGGGTGGTAAACAAATGTGAACTAGCTAAGTTCAATCTCATGCCTCAGGATGACATCAAGATTATCTAACTTAGGCCAAGTTTTATGCTCTTTATGCTACCTTTAAATATCTTTCTAATATCTACAAGTCACTAAGTAAACTCAAATAAAAGCTTTGATAAATAAATAAAAGAATTAAGCTTGCAAGTAAGACTGGGATTTGGTATCCTCAAATGTATCTAACCAAGCATGCTTAATGCATTTCATAGGTTATCTAACTTTCATAGTTGCAAGTGTTAGCTTTCCTTGTGTAGAGCAGTGGTTGAAGTTCTCCTCGGCTTCTTCCTCGTAGTATCCTCCTTCCTCCTCGTATCCTTGGTCGGTACTATCGTCTATAAATAAATACGAGGTACACAATCACCACACAATTCTTAACTACTCTATTTAGCACACAAAGGTTCACACTAGATGATCTAGCATCATCACTATTATCACAAAGATTAAAGCACTTGTCTTATTTATTTTATTTTAGCAAAGTAATTTCTACTCATTAAAAAACTACTTAAGATTTAATATTCTCCAACTCAAACATGGGATCATGTTGACACATGTCATCACCACATATTTCAGTACATGGGAATGTGATTTAAAGAGGCGTCAAAATTTAATAAAGTTTAACCTTTTTATTTTAATTAATTAAAGTGACTAGAAATGCCTATGAGGCATTCTTTTATTGATTGACCATTATTTCTGCAAGTAAACCTAGATATTTTTATATATTTTGAAAGGTATGGTTAAATGTGATTTTTGAGAGTTGGGATCAACTCAAAAGCTTTTATGGTTGAATTTTAAAAAATGTTTGAATGCAGAAAAACTTCTGCCTTGTTATCTTTACCATGGGTGATCTACAACTCCAATTGGTTTGAATCCAACGGGCTTGGGTTAAGCACTCCAGTACCTTTCTAACAAAATTGGTTTCATGCATTTTGGTTCAGTGAATCGAGCTGGGTTGATTTTTGAATTTGGGTACATAACTAAGTTTAGAACTAAATGAATAAACCTAAGTTTGAATTGCTGGGTCACGCGGGATGTTTAACTGGGCCGGCCCACTACGCACAGCGCGCACGGGCTGGTTAAGTGAGCGACCCCACTCGTCAGTGAGACAACGAGTGGCAAAGCGGTATGGGTGAATCTAGGCCATGCGATCCAACTCTAATCCTATGGCTCTGGTTCATCGTCCATGCCTGAACAGGACGCGGCGAGGCTGAACCCTAGCACGGCCAGTGAGGGTCGTGGGAGGCTCACCGGGGCTCCGGTGATGATCGTCGATGGGGGCGATCGACGAAGTCGACTACGGCGATCCTCCTGGTACCGGCAGCTCCTCCTGGGGAAGCTCCAATCGACGGCGCCTCTCCTCCTCTGCAGCGGCAAACTCCGGTGAAATTTCGACCACCTGGTGCTCGCCTTGCTCCGGGAGTGAGTGGGTGTGATCAGTTAGAGGTGGGGAGTGAGATGGTGTGCTCAATTCGAATGGTGTGCTCAATTCGAATGGGAGTGAGATGGTGTGCTCAAGTGAAACTGGTGACGAGGTTTAATCTCGTCAATGCCCATTGTTATGGACTTGGGTTTTGGATAAGATGGGGATGCTGGAGATCGTGGCACGGTTAACAGAAAAGCAACCAGGGGACACAAGATTTACCCAGGTTCAGGTCCCCCGGAGGGAAAACCCTACTCCTGCTTGTCTGCTCTTTGATTACGGCGGAACCGAAGGTTACAGGATGCAGCGAAAGTATGAGTCGAGGTTGGGTGAGTTGCCCTAGGACGTACCCTCCTGGCCTTTATATAGACTTAGGCAGGTCCCGGGTATAGTCCTAGTCGGTTACAAGTTCTAGGGCGTTTGCCCTTTTGAGTTTCCTATCTAAACTAGTCTTGTTCTCCAAGGATCCGAAGACGTCATGGGCCTTGGCCACCCGAAAATCTCCATGGGCCAGCGTATGTTTGCCATGGGCCTTCCTTGGGCTGGACTAGGTATCTTTGAAGTTACGTGCCGTGAGGGTATAACCATGTCAAGAGCCCTGAGTGATCGGTTGAATCGTAGATTCGGCTAGGACTCTTCAATCCTTCGTGCAACTCGTCTTTCAAGAGAATGTGTAGGGATTGTTGATACGTGTCTCGACTCACCCGACGGATCGTGGTCGATTAAGCGTCTTAGGACGAAACAACACGATCTTCTTGATTCGGGTCCCTTAACCCGGCCCGGAACATATGGCGTAATTCAACTCAGCCGGAGGACTTACAGGAGAGGAATTCCAGTGATTTTAATTGGTGTACCCAACGCGTCCGTCAGGATTTTTCATCGTACCTGCTGGTACGGATTCATGCTAGCAGAGCGCAGTCAGGTGCGTTGCCAGGCCATCAGATGATATCTGTAGGTCTTATCTTTGCGTCGCAGACGCAGCATCCGAACATTTATCACCTCGGCGGTGCTTCGGGTGGCCAAGGAGATTGTTGCTCACTTAGCGTTCTGTTGGGGCAGAGTTGCCAAAAAGTTTTTTGCGTGCTGATCTGAAAGATCGCAGTCGAAGACTTCATAGGGTGCGCGACCAGCGCTCCCTATGGGAGTAGCCCCCAAGTGTCTGTTCGAGTCGTAGACTCGAACGGAGACTTTTAGTCCAAGCATTGTTTCAATCATTAGGTCCGCAGGACTCGAAAATTTTCGGATGCTTAAATCCATCCTCCCTATGGGAGTATCCCCCGAGTCCGTAGTGGAGTCGTAGACTCGACGTAGGACTCAGAGAAGTAATTTTGTCCTCATTTGTCTGTCGGGTGCGCGGCCAGCGCTCCTGATAGGAGTAGCCCCCAAGTATTTAGTCGAATCGTAGATTCGAGTGAGTACTTTTAGATGTGGATCCGAAGTGGTGCTAGTATAGCTTTTGATGACGTCAGTGCTTACGATTGATGACCTCAAGCGTCTGCTATGCCAGAGATGACTTGACGGGACGAAGCGTGGGTCCCACTTGCTGACTTTGAATTGACCGGCCACGCGGGGCGTGGAGATGATTATGGCGCCTCCTCGATTTCCGCGCGTAGTGGGCGGCGTGGTAACGACGGTTCGTTGTGGTGTTGACACGTGTACGGTCAGATCTACCGTTGGCGTTAGGTCTTCTCGATGGACGGCTGGTGTGCGTCGTCTTCGCTGTTATAATCCTGGGTGAAATCGTGGTTTGTTTTTCATCGCACCAGTTCATCCGTTTGCTGCCTTCTTGTTCTTGAGCGATTCTTGCTGCTCGCGGAGCTTTTCTTCCTCATTTCCTTCGCTCTTTCTGCGTTGTCATCGCCACCACCACTGCAGCGCCATGGGGAAAACAAAGAAGTCCTCATCTGCGGTTGGGACCAGCGCTGCCGGAGGCAAGAAGGGCACCGCCGCTGCTCGCGTCATCGATGGTGGCTGGCGGCAATCGGAGACGCGGGAGAGCGATCTCCGCAAACTGCGTGAGCGGAGTCTGATCCCGCAAGATGCGACGGCCGTGAGACTCCCCGGCAATGAGGTAATCCCCCGTCCCCCAGCTGGGTACCGGGTTATGTTTCTTGACTTTGTCTTGCGTGGGTTCTCGTATCCAGTCCATGACTTCCTTCGTGGACTCTTCTTCTATGGGGTTCAGCATCATCTGCCTCCCAACTCCCTTCTCCACATTGTGTGTTTTATCACGCTTATGCAGTGTTGGCTTGGCATTGAGTCAGACTTTGGCCTCTTCCGAAGCTTTATTCCGTGAAGAGGCAATCTGGTTCGGATGGTGTGTATCCCATTGGGGGTTTCATCATCTCTCTCAGTCCCAATGTCCAATTCTTTTCCTTTTCCATGTCCGAATCTGTCCAGTACTGGCGGAGGAAATGGTTTTACATCCGTGAGTCCGTACTGCCTGGGCAAGATTTTGGTCTCGTTCCTTTTGACCCCTCCCAGTTGATTGAGAAGAAAAGATCCTGGAAAAACCAAATCTTAGATGGTGAGGTGGCCGAGATTGAGGCCCTATACCGTCGAGTGGAGGATCTCCAACTGATTCCTGAGAAGGAGGTGAACGGTGTCGACGTCATCTGAACGTTTCTTGAGCGTCGGGTGCAGCCTCTCTAAGCGAGGGCGCATCTGATGTTTCTTTACTCTGGGCACCGTGATCCGACGAGGGTTTCGAGTGAGAAAATCTCCGAGGCGGAACTTGACAAGACTCTTCGCGCGCTGTTGAAGTTCAAGGCAGACGAAGAAATTCCGGGGAAGTCGCAGACTCCTCCCTTTTCTTTGACGTTGGTCGTACCGAAGGTGTAGATTTGTGCATGTAGTGCTTCCTTTTGTTTTGTCAGCTGTGTACTTTTTCTGTTTTTTGCTAACAAAGTTCCTTTTCCTTTTGCAGAGCTTCAAAGTCCCGGGCATGGCACCACCGTTGCCCGAAAGGTATCCGAATGCCCCGGATAATGAAGTCGTGGACTCCGTGTCCGAGCTACCGTCAGCGCGATCTCCAGCGGAGGATGCCGACGAGTCGAGTGAGGACCATTCGCGCAAGCGATCACGGAGCTCCAGCGAGTCTTCGGATGCCTCGACTCCTCCGACTAGAATCCTGGGCCTTGAGCGTCATGATGATGTTCGGGGTTCTTCCTCTCCCTTCCTCGCCGTTCTGCGGCTGTTGCTCCATGGCCAAAGAAAGCGAAGAAGGAAGAAAAGAAGGAGGAGAAGAAGGAAGAAAAGAAGGAAGAGAAGAGGGCCGAAGGGCTTCTCCTATCTTCGACACAGCGTTGGGCTCGTAAGTTTTCTTCGCCTTTGTTTTCCCTTTGTTTCCTTGCAATTTTGCACCTGTGTTGATTGGTCCGTGTAGGCAATCTTCCGGCTCTAGTGATGGAGCGCGAGATGATGGGGAGTCGAACATTGCGTCGCCTCCTCCTCGACGGTGGCGACTTACGTGACGCTGGCGCTTGCTCCTGCGGTGAGAGGCTGGTTGCGCCTCGATTTCGGAGGCGGCTGCGGGTTCGCCTTGAGCACGTAAGTTGTCCTTCTTGATGTTATGGGAAGCCCCGAGTGTCTTCGAGTCTTGATGTTGTTGTGGCTTCTTTGTGGGGCGATCCCCAAGTCATGTTCTTCTTCTGTTTTTCTCGCAGCCTTTTGTCCAAGAGGCCAAGCGGTGGTGGAGGAGCGCTGACTGAGGCAAAAGCTAGGGCACTGCAAGGTATTCGTCTGCCTTGTAGTATTTTTCTTGCGTATCCTGGTCCTTTTCTTTGACACTTGCTTGTTGTAAATGCAGAGGAACATAATGACTCTCTCCGCGAGGTTGATGTTCTGAAGAAGAGCCTTGGCCAAGCGGAGCAGAAGGCCGAAGCTGCTGCAGGTGCGCGAGAGCGCCTTGAGCTGGAGCCGATGAAGGCAGCCGAAGCAAAAGAGCTTCTTCAGCAGGAGGCCGCCGATCGTGAGGAGTAGCTGGCCACCGTTGCGGCTGCTCGTGAAAAAGGGGTGGCAGATAAGATCATGGCTGCTGCCAAGGCCGTTTCGGTGAGTACAAGCTTTTGGACTTGTTTATTTTTCTGCGGATCTTCTTCTATGCTGCCGTTCTTCATGTTTTCTTCTCTTTTGTCTCAGATGCCGCAGGCATTGAGTTCGACCGCGGTGCTCTGGAGCACGGGAGTGCTCTAGATGATGCCACCGTATGGCGGTCGAAGACCGCCGCAGACCGTCGTCAACTCCCTTGCCAAGGCGAAGGAGGTCCTTGGTCGCTTCTACCAGGAGCTCTTCCCGAAGGGTGCGTCTCTTGAAGATGTGGATGCCCTGGCAGAGGCTCTGTCGGGCGAAGCGCCTGCAGCGTACAAGCGCAAGCAGAAGGGCATCGGCGCGGCCGTCGGGCTGGCGATGGCCATGGCGACTGGGGCGGAGCTGGACCTGCCCCAGATTACTTCTCGGATGCCTACGGCTGTAGATGGATCCAAGGTAGCTTTCTCCGCCTACTCCGCTCGCTGCCGACGATATGGGCCTAAGCTCATTGACTTGTTGTCTGAGTACGCACTGCGGCAGCAGGGCGAGGCCAAAGCTAGGAAATCTGGTTCTGAGGCGACTCAGTGTCCTGCATCTGAGGCATAGTAGACGTAGGGTAGTTTGTAGTCTCCTTCTGTTGTAAATATCTTTTGTAGTACCATCCTTGTGCCACGTAGTGGCCTTATATTAATGAATTCCTCCGTGTTGTGCTTTTATCCTTGGCTGAATGTTTGTGTGCCTTTCTGCTGCTATAGGTTCCTTCGGGTGTTGACCCAGTTGATACTTCATCCGAAAGGCCCTTGCGAACATCATTGGATGATTCCTCGCAGCTCGCTTTTCTTCGGGATCGCGTGCGTAGCTTGGAGACGGATTTGCTTGGGTTACGCGGTCGTGCTGACCTTTGGAAATCCAAAGCAGACCGTGGTGCAGCCAGAGAGGAGTATTTGATGGCGGAGCTGGGTCGACTGTCCGAGCAGCTGCAATGTAAGTTGATCCTTCTTTTGGGCTGTAGCCCGTTCTTGAGTGAGCCCGCCGCCTTACGCTTGTTTTGTGCGGTTGTCGCGGTGCCAATATTGCTCGAGGGAAGAAAAGGCGTATTGCTGTTCGAGTCAATTGTTTGACTCAACAGGACATGGAGGCCGTGGCTTCTTCCGGATGGACCGTGATCGCGCCATAGTTACGCGACGGCAGGATCGCGTCTACCAGGTTTCGCGGTGCTCCGCCAGTGCGAACATCCTTGTCTTGATGCACGTCATGTTTCCTGGATGCCGTGCCGACGACTCTTGCGGTCTTCGACGAAGTTTGAATGCCGAAATGTCAAGGAGCTGGTGCGGCAGCGGCTTCGTCAGGGTGAAGGCTGCCTTGTCTCTTGTGAGGGTGCACCGCCCGACGTAGATTTGGCTATGGCGAGGGCCACCTCCTCGACCAGATGGTGGCGAGTGGAACATGCGTCCGCATTACAGCTGTAAGGCAAGATGCGAGCAAATTGTAGACTTGTTTGAGCAGCGCAGTTATTCTTGAGTAGATAGGACCTGAAAATAAAGATAGATGTAAAATTTGTATATTGCGGTGGGCGTATGTGCCCTTTGTTGTAAAGGTTTGCATGTGTGTGAGCACGCAGTGCTTTGATTGAGCACGTGTCCTTTTCGTTTGCTCGACGAGTGACTACTCAGTGTACACGTTTGGTCCTCGATCGATCAAATCGTGAGGTGGGGAGCCCCGAGCGCTTGTAGCATGTAGTAAAGTTGCAAAATAGTCAACCGAAGGTTGGGAGCGAGACACTTAGCTTTATTTATATCGTAATGGAGGAGGTACATGGTTCGGCTGAATAGCCTTGGCTGAAAGCCTTATTGAAAGTAAAAATAAGGGGTAGGTTGCTACGGGTAGAATCGTCGCAGGTGCGAGACGTTCCATGGGTTGGAGTATGCGACTCCAGACTCCACATGCTTGAGGCGATAGGCGCCACCTGGGATGACCTCGGTGATGGCGTAGGGTCCTTCCCATGGTGAATCGAGCTTGTTCGGGCGCTTTTGCTTGAGTCGCAAGACGAGGTCTCCTTCGACGAAGGACCTTGGGCAGCGGTGACCGTGGTAGTTGCGAGACTTTCCGGTACACCGATCTAGCTGCTATATCCCGTGCTTCGTCGAGTGTGTCGACGGCATCTTCGAGCTTGATCGTGGACTCGGCATTGCACGCCACGACTCGTGGAGCTCGATGCGTGCCGGGTAGCACTGCCTCGGCTCCGTGAACCATGAAGAACTGTGTGTAGCCGGTGGAGCTGTTTGGCGTAGTACGTAAACTCCACAGGACAGACGATAGCTCTATCGTCCAGTTTCCAGCTTTGTGCTCGAGTGAGCTCATGAGGCGCTTCTTGATGCCGGCGCCGATTAGGCCGTTGGTCTTTTCCACCTGCCCGTTTGTTTGCGGGTGTGCCACTGAGGCATACGTGATATTGATCCCGAGGCCTTCGCAGAAGTCCTGGAATTCGTCGGAGATGAAGTTTGAGCCGTTGTCGGTGATGATGCTGTGCGGTACGCCAAATCTGTAGACAATGGATTCGAAGAACTTGACGGCGGTTGTGCCCTTCTGGTTGGTGACTGGCATGGCTTCGATCCACTTGGTGAATTTGTCGACTGCTGCCAGGAGGAAAACGTGTCCTCCCTTTGAGGATTTTGGCAGTTTGCCGATCATGTCGAGGCCCCATTGGGCAAAAGGCCAGGCTATGGGTATGGGTCGAAGTTCGGACCCAGGTGCATGCGGTTTGTCGGCGAACCGTTGGCACCCGTTGCATCTTCGGACGATGTCCTTCGCGTCGCTCATGGCCGTTGGCCAGTAGAATCCTGCTCGCAGAGCTTTGGCGACGAGGGAGCGGCTGCCTGCGTGGTGACCGCAGATGCCCTCATGGATATCTTGGAGTATGGCCTTGCCGTCGTCGATGGTGACGCACCGTTGTAGTACACCCGTAATGCTGCGTTTGTACAACTCGCCGTTGATGATGGTGAAGGCTTTTGACCGACGAGATATGCGCCGGGCATCTGTCGGGCTGTCTGGCAATTCTTCGTTTGTTAGGAACTGGAGGTATGGACGTGTCCAAGTTTCTTCGACTGCCATGACCTGCATCAGGTTGACCATGGCAACTTCGGTATCCAACTTTTCGGGTCCTTCCTGACCTTCGGGTAGCGTAGCCCCCGAGTGCTCTGCTTCTTCGGGTGATCCTTTAGGGAATTTCCGCTTGATCGATGGCACGCAGATCTGTTCGACGAACACACCTGGTGGTACCTTGGCACAAGTGGAGCCTATGTTGGCGACTCTATCGGCCTCCTCGTTGCTCTCTCTTCCAACGTGCCGAAGTTCGCAGCCATCGAATTCTCCTTCGAGTGCGTTGTATAGCGCCCGGTACACGATCATGTTTTCGGCGTGTGCGTCGCACTCATTCATCGTCTGCTGTACGACAAGGTTGGAGTCGCCGTAGATAACCAGGCACGTTGCGCCGCATATTTTTGCCATCTTCATGCCATGGATGAGGGCTTCGTATTCGGCCTCATTGTTGGAGGCTCTGAATTTCTTCCGGAGGACGTACTTCATCTTGTCACCTTGCGGGGAGGTTAGTATGACTCCTGCCCCTGCTCCGGCTTCGCGTTTGGAGCCGTCAAAATGCATTGTCCAAGACCGCGACATGTCTGGGGTGTCCGGAAGCTGCAGCTCCATCCAGTGCGCCAGGAAATCCGGAAGGACTTGAGATTTGATTGCGTGTCGCTTCTTGTAGACGATGTCCAAGGGTGATAGTTCGATGCCCCACAGGGCCACACGTCCTGTGGCCTCTGGGTTATTCAGGATCTTTGTTGCGCCTCGTTGGCGACCATCGCTGATGCTCCCGGAAGTAGTGGCTCACCGTCGAGCCGTCATGAACACGCCGTAGGCCAGTAGTCGCAGTGGTACCGCTGTTTTGTTGGAGTGAGGACTTTCCGAGGTAGTAAATTGGGCGTTGTACCCGTGGGTCTTGCCTTCTTCGGGTCGTTCGACCACGAGTACTGTGCTGACCACCTGGTGCGTGGCTGCTATGTACAGCAGCAGGGGCTCGCGCTCTTTTGGCGTGACCAAAACGGGCGAGGTAGAGAGGAGCCGCTTGAGGCTTTCGAATGCGTCATTGGCTTCTGGTGTCCACTGAACTTGTCGCCTTGCGTAGCATTGGTAGAATGGTAGGGCCTTCTCGCCCATGCGGCTGATGAACCTGCTTAGTGCCGCTACTCGCCCTGCGAGCTGCTGAACGCCCTTGAGGTTTTTCGGCTTTTCCATTGTCATGATAGCTTTGATTTTCTTCGGGTTCGCTTCGATCCCTCGTTGAGAGATGAAGTATCCGAGCAGTGACCCGAGGGGACGCGAAGGAGCACTTTTTCGATTGAGCTTGATCTGTGGCGATCAAGGTTGTCGAATGTCTCGGAGATCGTCGATAAGTGTTCTTGCCTCCTGGTTTTTATGACTATGTCCGACATAGACTTGGACGCTATGACCGATCCGTCCTTGAGGCATGCATGCATCGCTGGTACGTGGCGCCCGCGTTCTTTAGCCCGAAAGGCATTGTCTTGTAGCAGTATACTCCGAACGGTGTGATGAACGCCGTTTTCTCTTGATCTTCGACCTTGAGTCGAATTTGGTTATAGCCTGAGTAGGCGTCGAGGAAGGAGAGTTTCTCACAACCTGCAGTCGAATCGATGATCTGGTCGATCCGAGGAAGAGGGAAGTGGTCCTTAGGGCAGTGTTTGTTTAGTGACGTGAAGTCTGCGCACATCCGCAGGATGTCCGTGTCCTTCTTCGGGACCATCACCGTATTTGCCAGCCTCTCGCTTTCCTTGATTTCCCGTATGAAGTCTGCTACGAGTAATCTGTTGATCTCCTTGCCGATAGCTTCGGCTCGTGGCTCCGACAATCTTCGGATAGACTGCTTGACTGGCTTGGTGTCTGGGAAGACATTGAGTGCGTGCTCGGCGAATTCTCTGGGAACTCCTGGCATGTCCGCAGGACACCAGGCAAATATTTCCCAGCGCTCATGGAGGAATTCGACGCGCTTTCCTGCTTGAGGTCGAGGTCGCGATCAGCGCCGTCTTGGAGGCGTCTGTCGGATGGACCTGCACTTTCTTGGTGTTGACGGTGGAGTCGAAGGACATGTCGGGTGCGTTCTGCCTTGTGACTGGGGGTAGCCCATTGTCCGTCTCCTCGCGGAGCCTTACGAGCTCGTCTTGCATGCCGAAAGACTGGGAGATTTTGTTGAAATCCCTGTCGCATTGGTCCGATCGGGTGAAGCTCCCGTGGATTGTGATGACGCCCCTTGGTCCTGGCATCTTGAGTAGTAGGTATGCGTAGTGTGGGACGGCCAGGAACCTTGCGAATGCTACGCGTCCCAGGATGGCATGGTATTGCGACGGCCAGTCCACCACTTCGAATTCTAGGCGCTCCTGCCGAAAGTTGTCCGGCTTCCCGAAGATGACGTCGAGCCCTATTTTGCCCAGGGGGAAGATGCCCTTCCTGAAGGGTTTCGCGGCATAGTAAATCAAAATTTTCTATGGATGCGAACAGAGGGAAAGCCAAGATCTAATCTAGGAGATGCAATCAACGAGAGAGATTGGATTAGATCTTCATACCCTTGAAGATTAAGACTGTTGAACGTTAATCGGAACGTGGGTGATGTAGTCGTACTTCTCCTCCTCGCGATCCGATCCGATCTAGCACCACAAGTGGCGGTGCCTCCGTGAGATGCACACGCAGCACCTCGGCGTCTCCTCCTTCCTCGGACCAACGAGTATGGTGGAGATAGATTGGATCTACAACACGGTGTGGTGTATATGGTGGAGAATTTCACTGCAGGCTTCGCCACAAACATCGGGAGGGAGAGAGGAAGGTAGCAAGGCAGCTAGGGCTTGGAGGAAGGTGTGTGGGAGGGCACCACCCTCTATATAGAGGGGGGCAGCCAGCCTGCCCTCCTCCAAGCCTATCTCTAGTTTAAACAATTTAAACTCTCCCTTATCTAGAAATCCTATCTCTAGTTTAAACGATTTAAACTCTCCCTTATCTAGAAATTCTATCCCGAGATTTAAACGAGTCAAATCTATCTAGAATCGGATGGGCCCTATGGGGCCTTGTGCCCCTGGCCCAATGCGACCAGGACACTCCCTCATAGGCCCATGCCCCCTCCCGGAAGGTGGGGCCACGTTGGTCCCCTTCCGGAAGGTTCTAGAAGCTTCCGGTACAATACCGATTAACCCGGAACAATTCCGAACTCCAAAAACTGCACTGCCTTATATGAATCTTATTCTCCGGACCATTTCGGAACCTCTCGTGATATCCCGGATCCCATCCGAGACTCCGAACAAAAATTCATAAACCAATTATCCAATCTATCCTAGCGTCGAGATACGTTAAGTGTGTGACCCTGCGGGTTCGAGAATATGCAGACATGATCTTCTATCAATAATCAAAAGTGGGGTCTAGGCACCCATATTGACTCCCACACATTCATCGATGATCATATCGGATGAACCACGATGCCAGGATTCAATCAATCCCATATATATATTCCCTTCGTCTCGCGATATTTTACTTGCCCGAGATTCGATCGTCGGTACCGTCATACCTAGTTCAATCTCGTTCACAGCAAGTACTTTACTCGTTCCGTAATCCGATATCACATTTTGATTAACTCCTTAACCACATGCTTGCAAGCGGTGTTGATATCGACACGAGTGGGCCAAGTATATCTCTCGACTTGGGAGGGACAAATCCCATCTCGATACATACAACCCAGATACTTTCCGATCACCGAGAGACACCTTTATGATCACCCTCTCATAGGATGACGTTTGATGACCTCAAAGCTTTCTTCCGGTACGGTAGTTGCATTATCTCATGGTCTAAGGAATACAATATTTGACATAGGAAAAGCTTCGAAAGACGAACACGATGACACGATCTAATTGCTCTGCTTTGTTTGGGTCTATCCACCATATCATTCTCCCAATGATATGATCTCATTATCAATTGACAACTCATGTCTATGGTTAGGAAACCTTAACCATCATTGATCAATGAGCTAGTCCATAGAGGCGTACTAGGGACACGGTGTTGTTTACAAACCACACAAGTATTAATGTTTCCGCTTAATACAATTCTAGCATGGAATATAAACTTTATCATGAACAAGAATTATAATAATAACATCTTTATTATTGCCTCTAGGGCATAATTCCAATAGTCTCCCACTTGCACTAGAGTCAATAATCTAGTTTACATCTGGCAACAATCTCACACCCATGGCAATCGAGGTGTTGATCATGTTTTACACGTGGAAGAGGTTTAGTCAATGGATCTGCGACATTCAGATCCGTATGTACTTTGCTAATCTTCGATCTCCATCCGCTATATAATCTCGGATTATATGAAACTTGCGTTGATATGCTTGGTCTTTGGATGATATCTTGGTTCCTTAGCGAGTGCTATGGCGCGGTGTTGTCACACAATATCTCCAGTGGGTCCAATGCACTTGGAACCACAAGCTCGATGATGAAGTTTCGATCCAAACTCCTTCACTTGACGCTGCGGCAGCCATGTATTCCGCTTCTCTGTAGATCCCGCGATCACGCTTTGCTTGCAGCTTCTCTCCACAGCTCCTCCATTCAAAATATAAACGTATCACGTCTCGAGATTTGGAATCATCCTTGTTTGTCGAAACTAGCATCAACGTAACCTTTTACGACAAGTCGTTCATCACCCCATAGACTAAGAACATTTCTTTAGTTCTATTTAGGTACTTTAGGATGTTCTTCACGGTTGTCCAAAGGTTCCACTCGGATCACTTTGATATCTGCTCGTCAAACTAAGAGCATTGGACACATCCGGTCTAGTACACAGCATGGCATACATGATGGAACCTATTGCCGAGGCATAAGGCACTTTGCTCATAGCTTCCCTATCATTTACCGTAGCTGGACACTGAGCCTTGCTCAATATCTTACCTGACAACATAGGCACTGAACCTTTCTTTGCCTTATCCATTCTGAACCTTTTCAGAACTTTGTCTAGGTATACTCTGGCTTAAAGCTATCAGGCGTCTTTGTCTATCTCTATAGATTTTGATGCCCAATATATAAGCAGCTTCACCTAGGTCTTTCATTGAAAAACACTTGTTCAAATAATTCTTCACATCGTTAAGCATGTTGATGTCATTTCCAATAATCAATATGTCATCCACATATAGTACCAGAAACGTCACCGAGCTCCCACTCACTTTCTTGTAGATACAAGCTTCGTAGCAATTTGGAACAAATCCAAAGCTCTTGATCACTTGATCAAAATGAAGGTTCCAACTCCGAGATGCTTGCTTCAGTCCATAAATGGAACGTTGAAGTTTGCATACTTTACTAGTATCCTTAGGATCGACAAAACCTTCGGGTTGCATCATATACAACTCTTCATCAATGTTGCCATTGAGGAAAGCAGTCTTGACATCCATCTGCCACATCTCATAATCATGAAACGCAGCAATTGCTAATAAAATCCGAATGGACTTAAACATCACTACGGGAGAGAAAGTCTCATCGTAGTCAACACCTTGAACTTGTCGAAAACCTTTTGCGACAAGCCGTGCTTTATAGACGGTAACATTACCATCCGCGTCCGTTTTCTTCTTGAATATCCATTTGCACTCAACGGCCTTTCGGTCGCTAGGAGGGTCCACCAAAGTCCATACTTGGTTTTCGCTCATGGATCCCAATTCGTATTTCATGGCTTCCAGCCATTTCTCAGAGTCTGGGCTCATCATCGCTTCCTCATAGTTCGTAGGTTCACTGTCTTCTACTAACAAGACAGTCAAGACAGGGTTGTCGTACCACTCAGGAGGGGCACGCGACCTTGTCGACCTGCGACGTTCAGTAGCAGCATCGTCCGAAGCTTCATGATCCTTGTCATTAGCTTCCTCTATTGTTGCAAAGCGGAATCTGGAACAATTTCAGGTTGCGCTACTCTCCAATTCAAGAGAAGGTTCAATAACCTCGTCAAGCTCTACTTTCCTCCCACTCACTTATTTCGAGAGAAACTCCTTCTCAAGAAAGGAACCGTTTCATGACAAACACTTTGCCTTCGGTTACGTGATAGAAGGTATACCCAATAGTTTCCTTAGGGTATCCTATGAAGACGCATTTCTCCGCTTTGGGTTCGAGCTTGTCCGCATTAACTTCTTGACGAAGCTTCGCATCCCCAAACTTTAAGAAACGACAACTTAGGTTTAGCACCAAACCACAGTTCATACGGTGTCGTCTCAACGGATTTAGATGGATCCCTATTTAAAGTGAATGCACGGTTTCTAATGCATAACCACAAAATGATAACGGCAAATCAAGAAGAGACATCATTGATCGGACCATATCTAATAGGGTTCGATTCCGGCTCGAACACACCATTGAGCTGTGGTGTTCCGGTGGCGTGAGTTGTGAAACGATTCCACTTGCTTTAAGATGCGTGAGAAAATCATAACTCAAATATTCGCCCCATGATCGGATCATAGAAACTTAATCTTCATTACGATGGTTCTCCACTTCATTCTGAAATTCCTTGAACTTTTCAAATGTTTCAGATTTATGTTTCATTAAATAGATATACCCATATCTACTTAAGTCATCGGTAAAAGTGAGGAAATAGCGATATCCACCGCGTCGAAACACTCATCGGTCCGCATACATCGGTATGTATGATTTCCAACAAGTCCGTTGCTCGCTCCATCATACCGAGAACGGGTTTTGATCATCTTGCCCATGAGGCATGGTTCGCATGTGTCAAATGATTCAAAATCAAGAGACTCCAAAAGTCCATCGAATGGAGTTTCTTCATGCTTTACACCAATATGACCTAGACGACGATTGCCACAAATAAGTAGTATTATCACTATCTACTTTGCATCTCTTAGCCTCAATGTTATGGATGTGTGTTTCATCCCTTCGAGATTTAGAAGAAATAAACCATTCACAAGAGGTGCATGACCATAAAAGATGTTACTCATATAAATAGAACAACCATTATTCTCGATTTAAATGAATAACCGTCTTGCAATAAACATGATCCGAAATAATGTTCATGCTCAACGCAGCACATAATAACATTTATTAAGGTTTAAAACTAATCCCGAAGGTAAAACTAAGGAGAGCGTGACGGCCATCACATCAACTCTTGATCCGCTGCAACGCGATCGTCACCTCATCCTCGCAAGCCGTCTCATTCCGTAGCTCTGCTTCGAGTTACAAATATTAGCAACCGAACCGTATCAAATACCCGTGCACTACAACGAGGGCTAGTAAGGAAAACATCAATAACATGTATATCAAATATACCTTTGATGGTGCCATCCTTCTTGTCCGCTAAGTACTTGATACGATTCGCTTCTAGTGACCCTGTCCTTGCAATAGAAGAACTCGGTCCGGCTTAGGACCGACTGAGCTTCTTCTCGCCAGGGCATTGCGCTTGTCGCCGCCCTTTTGAAGGGCTTCTTGCTCCTTACCTTTCTTAAAGGAGGGCTTGTTGACCATCAACACATGATTATCCTTCTTGATGTCCACTTCAGCCTTGACTTTGCGAAGAGCTCGGTGACCGTATCGATGGAACCAATCTGATTATGAGCCACTACAAAACTTTTGTAGCTGGGAGGGAGTGATTGCAGAACTGTCAATCTTGAGCTCCTCCGAATCGTGCATTCCAGTTGCTCAAGCGTTGAGTGTAGCACATATTTATGGCGTGCTCACTAACGGAACTCCCTTCCTCCATCTTGCGTTAAAGAACTTCTCGGAGATCTCATATCTCTCGAGCGGGCTTGAGTCTCAAACATGGTTTTCAGCTCCTCGAGAATCTCAAAGGGCCCGGATAGGTTTCAAAACGATTTTGAAGCTCGGTTCCATAGCAAACAACATGGTGCTCTTAATCACACCATAATCATCTTTATGACGATAGACAACTTTCTCATTAGCTTAAGCTTGCAGCAGGGGGTCACCTAACGCTTTACCAAGGACATAGTCCTTTTGTCCGCCAGACAGAATGATTCTTAGATTGCGGAACCAATTGGTGAAGTTAGACCCATTGTTTCTAAGCTTTTCCTTCTCAGCAAAAAACGTTGAAGTTGAAGTTGGATTTGGCCATGTGATCTACAGTATTTGCAAGTACAATTTAGACTATGTTCATGATAAATAGTTCAACCTAATCAAATTACTAGATGAACTCCCACTAAATTCAACATCCCTCAAGTTGTTTAGTGAACACGATCCAAATTCACCACACCTAATCCGATCATCACGAGAAGAGATGTGGTTTCAATGGTGGACAACAAAGTGTCGATCATATCATTCATATGACTCATGCTTAACCTTTCGGTTCTTGTGTTCCGAGGCCATGTCTGTACATGCTAGGCTCGTCAAGCTAGACCCAAGTATTTCCGCGTGTGCAAAAACTAGCTTGCACCCGTTGTATGTGAGCGTAGAGTCTATAGCACCCGATCATCACGTGATGCTTGGAAACGACGAACTTTCATAGCGGTGCATACTTGGGGAGAACACGTTTTTATCTTGATCTTTATGAGGAATCATCTTATAATGCTACCGTCGCGATCTAAGCATAATAAGATACATAAAAGGATAAACATCACATGCATATAACTTTATGTGACATGGTATAGCCAATCTTGGCGCAATGATCTCCATCTTGTGCGTTCCAAGATGATCTCCATCACTCCACCATGATTGCCTCCACCACGAATAGCAACTACAACTATTGCTAACTACTTAGCGATAAAGTAAAGCTATTACATGGCGTATAAGAAGTTGACTCGCAGGTCATACACAATTATAAAGACAACCATATGGCTCGCCGGTTGTGTACTCATCGACATGCAAGTCGTGAAACATTACAAAACATGATCATCGCATACAATATACACATCACATCTTGGGCCATACCATATCACGAAAACACTCCTGCAAAAACAAGTTAGACGCCTACTTTGTTGTTGCATGTTTTACGTGGCTTATGGGAGTAGATGCTAAGAACGATTCTTACCTACGAAAGCCACAACGGTGATATTATGGTTGCCAAACTCCGGTGTTAATCCCATGACAACTATAGTGAGAGAAACCGACATCCACCAGCCGCATGTGTGGAACAAGCCACACGTCAAGTGCGGAGCCGGTCTCGCGAACGACGTCGCGTAAGGTTGGCCTGGACCGCTTCAATCTCACTATCCCGCGTCATAAGAAGAACACAAACAAGAGGCTTGCAACAGAAAACATCAACGCCCGCAACAACCATGTTACGTTCTACTCGTGAAACACATCTACGCATAGATCTAGCTCTGATACCACTGAAGGGTTTCGCGGCATAGTAAATCAAAATTTTCTACGGATGCGAACAGAGGGAAAGCCAAGATCTAATCTAGGAGATGCAAACAACGAGAGAGATTGGATTAGATCTTCATACCCTTGAAGATTCAAGATGCGGAACGCTCGTTAACGTGGGTGATGTAGTCATACTCGCTTCTCCTCCTCGCGATCCGATCCGATCTAGCACCACAAGTGGCGGTGCCTCCATGAGATGCACACGCAGCACCTCGACGCCTCCTTCCTCGGACCAGCGAGTATGGTGGAGAGATAGATTGGATCTACAACACGACGGGCGTGGTGTATATGGTGGAGAATTTCTGCTGCAGGGCTTCGCCTACAAACAGTCGGGAGGGCGAGAGGAAGATAGCAAGGCAGCTAGGGCTTGGAGGAAGGTGTGTAGGGGAGGGGGCGCACCACCCCTCTATTTATAGAGGGGGCGGCCAGCCCTTGCCCCTCCTCCAAGCCTATCTCTAGTTTAAAAAATTTAAACTCTCCCTTATCTAGAAATCCTATCTCTAGTTTAAACGATTTAAACTCTCCCTTATCTAGAAATTCTATCCCGAGATTTAAACGAGTCAAATCTCTCTAGAATCGGCTGGGCCCTATGGGGCCTTGTGCCCTGGCCCAATGCGCACAGGACACTCCCTCATAGGCCCATGCCCCTCCCGAAGGTGGGGCCACGTTGGTCCCCTTCCGATGCATACCGATTAACCCGAACAATTCAACTCCAAAACTGCACCGCCTTATATGAATCTTATTCTCCGGACCATTCGGAACCTCTCGTGATATCCGGATCCCATCCGAGACTCGAACAAAAATTCATAAACCAATTATCCAATCTATCCTAGCGTCGAGATACGTTAAGTGTGTGACCCTGCGGGTTCGAGAATATGCGAACATGATCTTCTATCAATAATCAACAGGGTGCAGGCACCCATATTGACTCCACACATTCATCGATGATCATATCGGATGAACCACGATGCCGGATTCAATCAATCCCATATATATATTCCCTCTGTCTCGCGATATTTTACTTGCCGAGATTCGACCGCTCATGCCGTCATACCTAGTTCAATCTCGCTCACACAAGAAGTACTTTACTCGTTCCGTAATCCGATATCACATTGTGATTAACTCCTTAACCACATGCTTGCAAGCGTGTTGATATCGACACGAGTGGGCCAAGTATATCTCCGACTTGGGAGGACAAATCCCATCTCGATACATACAACCCAGATACTTTTTCGATCACCGAGAGACACCTTTATGATCACCCTCTCATAGGATGACGTTTGATGACCTCAAAGCTTTCTTCCGGTACGAGGAGTTGCATTATCTCATGGTCTAAGGAATACAATATTTGACATAGGAAAAGAAAGCTTACGAACACGATGACACGATCTAATTGCTCTGCTTTGTTTGGGTCTATCCACCATATCATTCTCCCAATGATATGATCTCATTATCAATTGAAAACTCATGTCTATGGTTAGGAAACCTTATGCATCATTGATCAATGAGCTAGTCCATAGAGGCGTACTAGGGACACGGTGTTGTTTACAAACCACACAAGTATTAATGTTTCTGCTTAATACAATTCTAGCATGGAATATAAACTTTATCATGAACAAGAATTATAATAATAACATCTTTATTATTGCCTCTAGGGCATAATTCCAATACTTCCCTGGGACAATGCCGTGGAACGTTGTGTCTGATTGTTCCAGGCTGCATTGCGGGATCCGCATAGCTGCTAGAGTGCTTGCGAACATTAGGTTGATGCCGCTGCCACCGTCCATGAAGACGCGACTCATCTCGAAGCCGCCGATCTGCGCCCAAAGACTGGCAGCATGACTGGGCGAGGGATCTGGCGCAAGGGTGATCCGCGAGTGAATGTGATGCAGACTCCGATCCGCCGAGGTACTCGTGGATTGCAGCGGAGTTACTACGCCAAGTTGATTTGTCGGGTGATTTTCTTCGCACCCTGTTTGTTGGGCGCCCTTCCGATCATATTGAGTGCTCCTTTTGATGGGGGTATGGTACCCGGCGTTGTTTTGTTGGTGCGATTGGTTGGTTTTGGCCTCCAATAGGCGGCGTGGAGGAGCTCCGTGTGCTATTTCACTGGCAGCGTTTCGAACGCAGAATTGGAGCTTGTTTCCTCATCGCATCATGCCTTCGCTGAGTTTACGAACTCGCGGCAGTCCTTGAGCATGTGGCTGGCTTTCTTTTTGCCATCCTGTTTGTCGATGTAGAAGTGAATGGTGCATGGACCCGAAAGTTTGTCGAATGCTGATGGTCCGTTGTCGCGGTCGCGGCGTTGCCACGACTGCGCTGGTCGTCCGTTGTCGCGGAAGTTTCCGCTGCGGTATCCTCCGCTGTTGCGGCTGTTGTCGTTGCGGCGGTCGGCGTAGCCGGCTGCGACCATGTCGGGTCCGTCGCGGTCCTCGTAGACGCGCGATCTCCTCTTGCTGCGGCGTTCGCGTCTTCGGCCGTAGTCGTCCTCTTCATCTGATTGCGGTCGCTGGATGCAATCTTCGCCGTCTGCCCAACTGTTGGCGATTTCCATGAGGTGATCGAGTGTCTTGGGCTTTACACGCCCAAGTTCCTCCTTGAAGTCTGGGCGCTTGACGCCGTCCCTGAAGGCGTCGATGGCCCTCTCTTCGGAGATGTGTGCTGCGGAGTTCTTGGTCGTAGACCAGCGTAGTATGTATGAGCGAATAGATTCACCCGTTCTTTGAGTGCAGGCTCGCAATTCTTCGATTGAGGCAGGCCTCTTGCTGGTGCCTTTGAAATTTCGGATGAAGCTGTAGGCGAGCTCCTCCCGGCCGGATGGATCCCGATGATAGGCACGAGCTGCATCAGATCGCTACCGCTGTCACCGCAATGAAGGCATTGCATGGCGTTTCTTTGTTGCCTCCATGAAGCTTCGGATGACAGTGGTCACCGAGCGGACTTTGAATCTTGCGTCGCTGAACTTCGGAGTATTCGAAGGAAGCTTGAAGTTACGTGGCATCCGTGTTCGCCGAATGATCTGCCAAGCATCGGGCTCAAGAGTTCTCCTTCGTCTTCATCCATCTCGATTGGACGAGCATGCGCGTTTGGCGCGTGCTTTGTCGATCTTGCGCTGTGTAAGCTTGTCTCTGGTGTCGTAGTCTCGTTTGTGGCGGTTGGAGCTCTTCTTCCTTCGAGGAAGATCGTGCTCCTCTTCCTCTTCGGATGAGGGTGTGGGGCTCCGGTCGCGCCTGGCCGGAGCTTTCTTCTTTGGCTCCGCAGGAGCGTCTTCGTGGAGCGCAGCTCCGATTAGTCCTAGTCCGGTGAGTGCGGACTTATGCATGGCCCTTTTCGGGTCCCCCTCCGGAGGTGGGTGAGCCGCGAGATATGCAGTGGCTGCCATGATCGCAGCTTGTGGCGTCTTCGGGGTGATGTTGCCGTCAGCGTCCATATCCATGAACGATGTATGGAGAGTTCGGGTCACGTCACGCCGCTCCTTGGGGTCCATGTTTTCCATCCGAGAGCGATGCTTGTTTCCCTGATTCCTGTTTGTGCTAGAGCCGGGTTCCATGGCGGAGAGCGCAGCTCGTCAAGACTGGACTCAGCGGCTGCTTGCTTGCGTTGTCGGCGTCTCGCATCTCGACTTGTTTCTTGTGCTCCTCGATAAGGAGGTAGTGGTATGCTCTCAGCAGATCACGGGGAGTCCAGGTAGGACTATTTCGCCGCTGACGGTAGCGGCGTGCCGACCCATCCTTCTTTGCTAAGTTGGATGAGGTGGCCCGTTTTCCCGTTATCGTCGTTTCCACCGTTTCGCCGTTTACATCCTGCGGGTTGGGGTTGGGCGGCGGGTTGGGCGTTCTCGTCGGTTTGATGATCGCGCCATGATAGCGCTGCAGATTGGTTATTGCCGCAGCTTTGGATCCGAACCGTAGGTCCCTTCATCCAAAGGTGGATCGCCAGATCGGAGTTGCATTGCCGCTGTAGAACTCATCTGTTGATGGTGATGTGTGTAGCACGGGTGTGGAGCCCATGAAGCGGCCTGATTGACGGCGGGCACCCGCCCGGGAGGCGAGGGTGCCATTGTCCCACAGGAAGCGAAGCTCCGAACAAAATTTCGAGTCCGCCGCCACGAGCTCGAAATCCTTCATGGTGGCCGCGAGTGGGCGGTGAAGTCGCCAAGAGGAGGTGATTCTCCGTCGTTGCAGAGTTGTAGATCGATTGGGTCGGAACCGCCACGATCAAGACATCAAGAGCCCCAATTCCCACAGACGGCGCCAATTGACGAGGTTTAATCTCGCCAATGCCCATTGTTATGGACTTGGGTTTTGGAGAAGATGGGGATGCTGGAGATCGTGGCACGGTTAACAGACAAGCAACCAGGGGACACAAGATTTACCCAGGTTCAGGCCCCCGGAGGGAAAACCCTACTCCTGCTAGTCTGCTCATTGATTACGGTGGAATTGAAGGTTACAGGGTGCGCAGATTCGATCTGGCGTGTATGCGTATGCGAAAGTATGAGTCGAGGTTGGGTGAGTTGCCCTAGGACGTACCCTTCTGGCCTTTATATAGACTTAGGCAGGTCCCGGGTATAGTCCTAGTCGGTTACAAGTTCTAGGGCGTTTGCCCTTTTGAGTTTCCTATCTAAACTAGTCTTGTTCTCCAAGGATCCGAAGACGTCATGGGCCTTGGCCACCCGAAAATCTCCATGGGCCAGCGTATGTTTGCCGTGGGCCTTCCTTGGGCTAGACTAGGTATGCTGAAGTTACGTACCCGTAGGGTATAACCATGTCAACTGGGACCCGAGCAAGACTTACTCTGCTCGGTCCTGCTACAAGGCCATGTTTGCTGGTAGGGTGTCCATGGACGACGGGGTGCAGATCTCGTGCTCTCGCGCCCCTTCTAGCTGCAAGGTCTCGCTAATGCTGGCAGTCATGAACAAATGTTGGACAACTGACAGGCTTAGTTATCATGGGTTGCAACACCAGGAAGCATGCCCATCTTGTGATCAATGTGGCAAAACGATTAACCATCTATTGGTGGGGTGTGTCCGCACGCGGGAGGTGTGGACAACCTGCCTAGGCTGGTGTGGAAAATTGCAATGGACGCTGGAGGAGAGGTGCGGTGGCAAGTGTAGGGGTTCGTAGCATGGAAAACAAAAAAATTCTACCGCATGCACACAAATAAGCCAAGATCTATCTGCTAGATTGTAGCAACAAGTCGATTAGAGTACTCACCCTCGAAGATTCCAAAGCGGTTAACGAGAGCAGATTCTCGTGGGTGATGTAGTCGTACACTTTCCAATCTTAAGATCGCATAGACAATCCTTCCGGCGCTGCGTTCTGGCAGCGTTTCCGCAATCGGTCACACGTTCAGTACTCGATGAAGACCTTCATCTCCCTTGTTCCAGCAGGCAGCGGAGGTTGTAGTTCTCCCCTCGTGATTCTGGCGATCTAGGGTTTAGAAGGGCCGGAGAGCAGGAGGTGGAGTCGGCGGTGGCTAGGGCGATGTCGACGATACGGCCAGCAAGACAAGGGATGGCGGCAGGGCGATGGCGCGGTGGCGGGCGGCTGATGGCGCGGGCTGACTTAGTGGGAGGGGCTGGTTGTGTGGTCTTGGGCCCCATCCCCTATATTTATGAGAGGGAGGGCAGCTTGGGAGAGAGGAGTTTGAATCCTTCCCCAACTCCCTCTCCTTGTTGGCTTGTGGTGGATGGAAAGAAGGATTCTTTCCTTCCTCCACTAGGACACATTGTCCCAGTTTCACTTTTCAAACTTGCCTTTTGACTTTCAATTTGGAGCTAGATTTCTTTCTTGCTAATTCCCAACCAAGTGACCTAGGACATGATTCAATCATTCCACTTATCCATGACACATTCATGTACCCTTCCCCTTCCGGTCTGGTGAACCTTCTAGACCCTTCTAGAACCTCTCCGATGAAATCATCGGAATCATTCCCGAACTCCGGAATTGGACTTTCCTTATATGAATCTTATTCTTCGGACCATTCCGGATCTCCTCATGATATCCCGGATCCCATCCGAGACTCCGGACAACATTCGGTCTCCCTACTTACATTCCATATCTACTAAACAACATTGAATCCTTAAGTGTGTCTCCCTACGGTTCGTGAATTACGCGGACATGACCGAGACACTTCTTCGATCAATAACCAATGGAGGAATCTAGAAATTCATATGGATCCCACATATTTCTACGATTACTTTGCGATCGAATGAACCACTTACATACGATACCAATTTCCCTTTGTCTCGCGATAGTTTACTTATCCGAGGTCTGATCGTCGGTATCTCTGCATACCTAGTTCAACCTTGTTACCAATAAGTACTCTTTTCTCGTTCCCGTGATATGTGATCGCATGTGAGACAGTCACATGCTTGCAAGCTAATTGGATGACATTCCACCGAGAGGGCCCAGAGTATATCTATCCATCATATGGATGGACAAATCCCACTCTTGATCCATGTGCCTCAACACATACTTTCTGAACACTCAATGCCACCTTTCTAGCCACCTAGTTACGGTGTGGTGTTTGATGTCATCAAAGCATCCTTCCAGTGATGGTGATTAGCATGATCTCATGGTCGAAGGAATTAGGTTACTATGTATCAGAAAGCTTATAGCAAACGAACTATTGAAATGACTTTGATCTTTATGCTATGCTTTTATATAGGAGTATGTCCATCACACCATTATCCTAATGATATGATCTCTTGTTAATAACATCTCAATGTTCATGATCGGGAAACCACGATCATCTATTAACCAACAAGATAGTATTACAAAGAGACTTTACTAGGGACTCTAATTTAGTTTACAGATCACACAAGTATTAATGTTTCCGGTTAATACTATTATAGCATGAATGCAAACATTTATCATAAACACAAAGATATAATAATAACCACTTTTATTATTGCCTCTAGGGCATATCTCCAACAGTCTCCCACTTGCACTACAGTCAACTGGTAATATACCAAACACCCATGGCGGTTTGGTGCTGATCATGTTTGCCCTCGGGAGAGGTTTAGTCAGTGGATCTGCCACATTCAGATCGGTGTGTGCTTTGCAAATCTTTATGTCACCATCTTGGACATGCCCTCGAATAGCGTGAAAATGTAGCTTGATGTGCTTCAGCTTCTTGTGTGACCTTGGTCCTTGCGCATTGGCTAAGGCGCCCATGTTATCACAGTAGATAGACATTGGGTCTAGCGCACTGGGAACCACACCGAGCTCTGTAATGAACTCCTTCATCCATATCGCCTCTTGTGAAGCATCTGAAGTAGCTATGTATTCCAATTCAGTTGAAGATCTCGCCACAACGCTTTGCTTTGCACTCCTCCAGCTAATTGCTGCACCATTCAAAGTAAATATGTATCCAGATTGAGATTTAGAATCATCCGGATCGGTGTTCCAACTAGCATCGGTGTAACCATTAACAACGAGCTGTTCATCACCTCCATAAGAAAGAACCATATCTATAGTTCTTCTCAAGTACTTAAGGATGTTTTTGACCGCTGTCCAATGATCCACTCCTGGATCACTTTGATATCTGCTAGTCAAACTAACAGCATATGCAATGTCGGGTCTAGTACATAGCATGGCATACATGATAGATCCTATGGTTGAGGCATATGGATTCTTACTCATCCTTTCTCTATCTTCTGCCGTAGCAGGACTTTGAGTTTTACTCAAGGTCGTATTGGGCAACATGGGCAAGAACCCTTTCTTGCTATCTTCCATTCCAAACCTCTTTAAAACTTTGTCCAAATATGTACTCTATGAAAATGATATTAGGCGTCTTGATCTATCTCTATAAATCTTTATGCCTAATATGTAAGCTACTTCGCCAAGATCTTTCATTGAAAAACTATTATTTAAATAATCCTTGACACTATTAATAAGGTCTACATCATTCCCAATCAACAATATGTCATCCACATATAGTACTAGGAATGCTACAGAGCTCCCACTCACTTTCTTGTAAATACAAGCTTCTCCATAAGTTTGTATAAAACCAAAACTTTTGATTACCTTATCAAAACGTTGATTCCAACTTCGGGATTCTTGCTTCAATACATAAATTGACCATTGAAGTTTACATACCTTGTTAGCATCTTTAGGATCGACAAAACCTTTTGGTTGTACCATATACAACTCTTCATCAATGTCTCCATTGATGAATGCCATTTTGACATCCATCTGCCATATCTCATAATCATAATATGCAACGGTTGCTAAAAAATCCTCATAGACTTTAGCTTCGCTACCGGTGAGAAAGTCTCATCGTAGTCAACTCCTTGAATTTGTCGGAACCCTTTCGTGACAAGTCGAGCTTCATAGACAGTAACATTACTACCAACATCTGTTTTTTCTTGAAAATCCATTTGTTCTCGATAGCCTTTCGGCCATCTGGTAAGTCCACCAAAGTCCATACTTGGTTTTCATACATGGATCCAATCTCAGATTTCATGACTTCTTGCCATTAATTGTAATCTGGGCTCATCATCGCTTCCTCATATGTCGCAGGGTCATCGGTGTTGTCCACCAACATGACACTCATAACGAGATCATACCAATCAGGAGTGGTACGATTTCTTGTTGACCTGCGAGGTTTCGTAGGAACTTCAACCAAAGTTTCATGATCAACATCATTAGCTTCCTCTCTTATTGTTGTAGGCGCCACAGGAACTACTTCCGGTGTTGCGCTACTCTCAAATTTGAGAGAAGGTTCAACAACCTCGTAGAGTTCTACTTTCCTTTCAATCACTTCTTTCGAGAGAAACTCCTTCTCTAGAAAGGATCCATCCTTGGCAACGAAGATTTTGCCCTCGGATCTATGATAAAAGGTATACCCAATAGTTTCCTTCGAGTATCCTATGAAGATGCATTTTTTCCGCTTTGGGTTCAAGCTTGTCGGGTTGTAACTTCTTTACATAAGCTTCGCAACCCCAAACTTTAAGGAACGACAATTTAGGTTTATTGCCAAAACATAATTCATACGGTGTCGTTTCAACAGATTTAGATGGTGCCCTATTTAAAGTGAATGTGGTTGTTTCTAATGCATAACCCCAAAATGATAGCGGTAAATCTATAAGTGACATCATAGAATGAACCATATCTAAGAGAGTTCGATTATGATGTTCGGACACACCATTTCACTGTGGTGTTCCCGGTGGTGTCAATTGTGAAAGTATTCCGCATTTCTTCAAATGCTCGCCAAACTCGTAACTTAGATATTCACCTCCACGATCATATCGTAGAAACTTAATCTTATTATTACATTGATTATCTACTTCACTTTGAAATTCGTTAAACTTCTCGAAAGTTTCGGACTTATGTTTCATGAAATAGATATACCCATATCTACTCAAGTCATTCGTGAAAGTAAGAACATAATGATAACCACCGCGCGATGCTACACTCATTGGACCACACACATCAGTATGTGTGATTTCCAAGAAGTCCGTAGCTCGCTCCATCATGCCAGAAAATGGAGTCTTAGTCATTTTACCCATCAGACATGCTTCGCATCTTTCAAGTGATTCAAAATCAAGTGATTCAAGAAGTCCATAGGAATGGAGTTTCTTCATACGCTTCCGTCCAATGTGACCAAGACGACAGTGCCACATATAGTTTGAGTTATCGCTCAATTTCAAACGTTTAGCTTCAATGTTATTAATATGTGTATTACTACAATCGAGATTCAACAAGAATAGACCATCTATCAAAGGTGCATGTGCATACAACATATTACTCATATAAATTGAACAACCATTATTCTCAGACTTAAACAAGTAACCGTCTCGCAGTAAACATTATCTGGATATAATGTTCATGCTCAGCGCAGGCACCAAATAACAATTATTTAAGTATAAAACTAATCCCGATGGTAGATGAAGAGGTAGCGTGCTGACCGCAATCACATCAACCTTTGATCCATTTCCAACATGCATCGTCACCTCGTTCTTCGCTAGTTTCCGTCTATTCTGCAGCACTTGTTTCGAGTTACAAATATGAGCAACTGAACCAGTATCAAATACCCAGGCACTACTACGACTACTAGTGAGATACACATCAATAACATGTATATCGGATATACCTTTCTTCTTGATGTTGTCATTCTTAAAATCCTCCAAGTACTTAGGGAAATTCCGCTTCCAGTGACCTTCTCCCTTGCAGTAAAATCAATCAGTATGAGGCTTAGGCCCAGCCTTGGTCTTCTTTGCCGGTGCGGTAACTTTCTTACCACCCTTCTTGAAGTTTACCTTTTTCTTAGACTTGCCTTGCTTCTTGAATTTGGTGGTCTTATTGACCATCAACACTTGGTGCTCTTTATTGATCTCCACTTCTGCAGACTTTAACATGGAGAAGAGTTCGGGCAACGACTTGTTCATGTTTTGCATATTGTAGTTCATCACAAAGTTCTTGTAACTTGGTGGTAGTGATTGGAGGACACGGTGAATCCCCAAAGCGTTAGGAATCACTATACCCAAGATTTGGAGCTTACTTGCGTGCCCATACATCTTGAGAACATGCTCACTGACGGAGCTGCCCTCTTCCATATTGCAGTTAAAGAACTTTTCAGAAGCCTCATAACTCTCAATTGTCGCGTGAGCCTCAAATATCATTTTGAGTTCACGGACAATATCATGTGGGTCATGGTTCTTAAACCATTTCTGAAGCTCCAATTCCAAACCGTACAAGATAGCACACTGAACTGTGGAGTACTGATTCTTTTGAGCGAGGAAAACATTCTTTACAACATCGGTAGCATCAACTGCAGGTGGGTCACCTAGCGGTGCATCGAGCACATATATCGAATTACCAGCATTGAGGACAATCCTCAAGTTGCGGAACCAGACCGCGAAGTTGCTTCCATTGTTTTTCAACTTTTCTTTCTCTAGGAACGCATTAAAATTGATGGTAGGGGCCGCCATTGATCTACAACATATTTGCAATAGTTTAGACTAAGTTTATGACAAATTGAGTCCTAATTAATAGTTAAATTAATCTAGGTGAACTCCCACTCAAAACAATATCCCTCACATTGTTTTAGTGATCACATGAACCAAATCCACCACATCAAAACCGATCATCACAAGAGATGATGTAGCTTCAATGGCGAACAATCAACATGTTTATCATATCTACTATATGACTCATACTTTACCTTTTGGTGATCCGTGTTCCGAGACCATGTTTGTACATGCTAGACTCGTCAAGATCAAACCTTAGCTTCCGCATGATCAAATCTGGCTTGCTCCCGTTGTATACACTCGCAGAATCTAACACACCCGATCATCACGTGGTGCTTCGAAACAACAAGCTTTAGCAACGGTGCCTACTAAGGACAAACACTTTATAACTTGATATTTTGTGAGAGGGGTCATCTTATAATGCTACCGTCGCGAACTAAGCAATACAAGATGCATAAAAGGATTAACATCACATGCAATTCATAATATGTGATATGATATGGCATTTCTTCTGGTGCTTCCGATCTCCATCTTCAAGCACGAACATGATCTCCATCATCACCGGCACTGCGTCAAGGTCAATGGCGCCACGCTGCTCCATGGTTGTCGTCCACGAGCATCAACTATTACAACTACTTTGAATAATAGACACGCAGGTCTAGACGAAATTAAAAGACAACCATATGGCTCCTGCCGGTTGCCGACTTACAATAAGGAATATTGCATACATCATATATAATCACAATCATGGCCATATCGCATCACAGCACACCCCTGCAAAACAAAGTTAGGCGCCTCTAATTTTATTTGCATGTTTTACGTGGTCTGGGGCTTTCAATAAGTGTCGTTCTAACTTACGAACAAGAACCACAACGTTGATACTAGTATTGTCAATCACCCGTTGTAAATTGAATCTTAACTATGTTGGGAGAAACAGGCACCCACAAAGCCACTTATGCAATACGAGTTGCATGTCAAGCATGGAGCAAGTCTCATAAATGATGTCATGTAAGGTTAGCCCGGGCCGCTTCATCCCACCATACCGCAAGATGCAAAGTACACAAGAAGCAATCGACAACAAAAGCATCAACGCCCACAATGACCATTGTGTTCTACTCGTGCAACAGATCTACATATAGACACGACTCTGATACCACTTTAGGGGTTCGTTGCATGGAAAATAAAAAAAATCTACCGTATGCACACAAACAAGCCAAGATCTATCTACTAGATTGTACCAATGAGTCGATTAGAGTACTCACCCTCGAAGATTCCAAAACGGTTAACGAGAGCAGATTCTCGTGGGTGATGTAGTCGTACACTTGCCAATCTCAAGATCGCGTAGACGATCCTTTCGGCGTTGCGTTTCGGCAGCGCTTCCACAGTCGGTCACATGTTCGGTACTCGATGAAGACCTTCCTCTCCCTTGTTCCAGCAGGCAGCGGAGGTTGTGTCGGAAATAGTGGGAAAATCCTACAGGGATTCGCCTAAGCCGGAGTAGGTTATGGTGGATCTAGGGTTTCCAGTGATCTAGGGTTTAGAAGGGCCGGAGAGGAGGAGGTGGAGTCTGTGGCGGCTAGGGTGACAGCGATGATCCGGCAGCGGTGGCGCAGCTTGGTGGGAAGGGCCTGGTTGTGTGGTCTTGGGGCACCCCTCCCCTCTATTTATGAGAGGGAGGGCAGCTTGGGAGAGGGGAGTTTGAATCTTACCCCAGCTCCCTCTCCTTGTTGGCTTGTGGTGGAGGGAAAGAAGGATTCTTTCCTTCCTCCACTAGGACACATTGTCCAAGTTTGACTTTTCAAACTTGCCTTTTGACTTTCAATTTAGAGCTTGATTTCTTTCTTGGTAATGCCCAACCAAGTGACCTAGGACATGATTCCATCATTCCACTTATCCATGACACATTCATGTACCCTTCCCCTTCCGGTCTGGTGAACCTTCTAGACCCTTCTAGAACCTCTCCGGTGAAATCATCGTAATCATTCGCGAACTCCGGAATTGGACTTTCCTTATATGAGTCGTATTCTCCGGACCATTCCGGATCTCCTCGTGATATCCCGGATCCCATCCGAGACTCCGGACAACATTCGGTCTCCCTACTTACATCCTATATCTACTAAACAACATTGAATCCTTAAGTGTGTCTCCCTACGCTTCGTGAATTACGCGGACATGACCGAGACACTTCTCCTATCAATAACCAATAGAGGAATCTAGAAATTCATATGGCTCCCACATATTTCTACGATTACTTTGCGATCGAATGAACCACTTACATACGATACCAATTTCCCTTTGTCTCGCGATAGTTTACTTATCCGAGGTTTGATCGTCGGTATCTTTGCATACCTAGTTCAACCTCGTTAACGATAAGTACTCTTTTCTCGTTCCCGTGATATGTGATCCCTTGTGAGACAGTCACATGCTTGCAAGCTAATTGGATGACATTCCACCGAGAGGGCCCAGAGTATATCTATCCATCATATGGATGGACAAATCCCACTCTTGATCCATGTGCCTCAACACATACTTTCCGAACACACAATGCCACCTTTATAGCCACCTAGTTACGGTGTGGTGTTTGATGTCATCAAAGCATCCTTCCAGTGATGGTGATTAGCATGATCTCATGGTCGAAGGAATTAGGTTACTATGTATCAGAAAGCTTATAGCAAATGAACTATTGAAATGAATTTGATCTTTATGCTACGCTTATCTATAGGAGTATGTGTATCACACCATTCTCCTAATGATATAATCTTGTTGTTAATAACATCTCAATGTTCATGATCGGGAAACCACGATCATCTATTAACCAACAAGCTAGTATTACAAAGAGGCTTTACTAGGGACTCTAATTTAGTTTACAAATCACACAAGTATTAATGTTTCCGGTTAATACTATTATAACATGAATGCAAAAATTTATCATAAACACAAAGATATAATAATAACCACTTTTATTATTGCCTCTAGGGCATATCTCCAACAGCAAGGGGCGTGAACGAATTCTTTGGACAGATGTGGCCCTCGTCTGTTGGAGTCTTGGGTGCCATAAGAACCACGTGGTGTTCGAAGGATCCACACCATCATCGACTGAGGTTCTCACAAATATTGCCTCTAAGACAGCGTTTGGCATGCGACGGAGCTCTTCCGTGATTGCCTAGGACATGTAGGTAGGCGGAGATGTTATGATTAGTTGGTTAGAGATTGAGTGTTGTCATTGCGACGACATGGATTTGTGCTATTGGTGGGTGTGCCATATTGTGTTGTAATCTGGATGCTTGGTCCTTCCTCTATGAAATCAACATGTCTCCCAATCTCCTAGTCCCAAGATGTATCCTTGAAAAATGTTCTAACCTCGTATTATGCTCTTGTTTTTAACGATAACTATGGCATGCACGTGTTTCTTTCGAGAAATTTATGTATGTTTCATGTGGTGCACTAAAACATGTTTTATTACACACTCGTGTTTCTAATTCCTTGAGGACTCAACATCAGCCTGGTAGAAGAAGTCCTGAGCAACCATCAACAAATAGTTGCATTCACTAACCATGTATTCCTAGTTTCCTACTGATCATTCGGGAAAGAAAAAATCATAATTGTATCTAGTATACAACCATATGGATAACCTGCAAAAAAATTATAAAATTCTTTGCGTTAAAAGCAATATCATTTCTGCAGTTCCATATCGACCAGACCAAAGCAGAAACGCCAATACGAATCCTAACTTAGTTTCCTTGTCAGTTCCGTTCAACCAATTTCCAAACATGTTCGTTATATTAGTTGGCGGAGGTATGTTATAAGTAGAGAACACAATTCTCCATATTAATCTAGAAAAAGAATATGAGAGAAATAAGTGTTCAACTGTTTCTTCTGCATCACAGAAGTAACACTTATTCCATCCAGTTCCTTTTAACTAGATTATCCCTAGTTAATAAAACGTTTTTTACTTAGGAATCACATGAAAATCTTGATTTTAAGTGGGATTTTTAGTTTTCATAAATATTTGCGGAGAAACCTTGTATCACCATTAATGAGATTATTATACATAGATTTAACAGAAAATTGCCTAGAGGGTGTCAGTTTCCCAACAAATTTATCAGTTTCATTGTTCAAAGTTACCCCTATTAGTCTTTGGCATAAATGTACCCATAAGTTTCACTTATTGCCAGTAAGTGACCTCCTAAAACCAATGTCTAAAGGGCTCACATACAAAATATTTGAAACGGTAACATTTTCTCGATGCACGATATTATATAATAATGGTTATTGTTCAGCAAGAACACAACATCAGATACATGAGAGCCTTGGTGCTCCGTCATCAGCCCGTACCGGAAGAAGGCTCCGTAGAGTAGTGCATGATCTTGTTAGCTTAGCTAGGAGCTGAGAGCAACATGCGTGTGGTTGACCCTTTTGCCCAGCTGTTGTTGTTGCGTTATTTTGTACTAGTTAGGAATCCGCGGGCTTGCCCGTCTACGGAGGGTAAGCAGATATGAAAAAATGATGAAAAAGTTGTTGTACTTGAGTGAATTTTATGTGTTAAGTCCATGGCCATGTGATATGCATTTACAAAATGGTGTTTGCTCTATATGTTTTCACTTTAGTAATGCATATCATATTAATAGAACATAGGATTACTTAGTTGTACATCTACATCAGCAGTGCACATACGGTACACTTGAGCAGGAGAAATATTTTTTTTAGAAATGTCTTAAGGAGAGATCTGTAGATTCTAAAAGACAGATTCTCTGCCGAGACAATATAAGAACATCACCTTCTCTACAACGGTAAGTTTGTTCTGAATGTTTGTGTATTGATTATGTAGAAATGCCATGGCTACAGTTGACTATATATACGTAGCTGATTTTGATCGCACAAGTCCGAACAGCACCTTGTAAAAACAAGGCCACACAACTCTCTACGCCCTAGTTGACACAAATCATGAGCTACTAAGTTGCACTTTCTGTTTTCTTTCTTCAGAATTACCCGGCGATCTGGTGGCTTTTTCAAGCAGAAATCCTTTGTAATCATACCAAACTCATATATGTCCATACTGAGCTCCTAGAATGCTTCGATAGTAGTTCTACAATCTGTCTCAATGATCATATTTGTCGAAGATATAGGCCGTGGCATCTCAAGTGCAGAGGCACGCTAGGGCTCCTCCCATGGCTGTAGTTTGGCAGTGCAGGAAGGATACAGTCCCAGGGTGACCATGGAACTTCATCGTTATTATCCCTTAGCACTGCCCCCAACTTCCCAAGCTCCATCCCTACTATCTGGTTTAAAGCTAGCATCCATATTATTACACTTCATCCAGCCTAGCTCTAGTTTTTGCAATGACTCTTTGACGCCTTCTGCATGAAGCAGATCCTGGATAGGTACATCCATTGTTTGAGCTGCTTGTACTTTTCCTTTTCTATCAACAGTATCATGCCCATTTGTAAGGCCCTGCATAGTATCTAGATAATTATGTAAGTGGCGTACAGAATTCTCAATAGATGCACCATGTCTCCCCAAAATGGTATCATTTCTATGATGCCAAGCTCTCCATCTGTCCATCAGATGGACATCATCTTTTCTCATATCTAAGTTTAGTTTATCAAGCATGACAAGTGAAGTTCAGACTCGGGTGGGAACTTCCAAACTTTATTTAAACCTTGTCTCAAGCCCTGTCACAACAGTAACTATTTTGTTATATTGAAAACCACAAGTACTAGATAATGCCCCGCGTGTTGCGGCGGAATATCCAATGAAAAGCTTTGGAACAAATGCCATCAAAGAGAAATGCAATCATGGTATTAAGTGGCATGTTCCTCTTGTATTTGTGTAGAAACAATTAATTATATAGTTTCTGGAAGTAAGAAGTGGCTAAATTTTTCTGTCATCTTGATACATATGGTTAGATAAAAAAATGAACATAAAGTAGTGAAATGACTAACAAAACATAAACATATATATTAGATGAGAACTGCTCGTGATACAGTTAATAACGTTTATGATATTATTCTTACACGGTTATGCAAAAGAAAGTGTAATCTGGTTTGGACGATGACCAAAAGTGAGCTATTAGTAGTGACAAAAAAACACAGTTGCATTATGTTAGCGACCATTTTGTATTATCTGCCTCTAGTACTTGTTCTTTTCTCCCTAAGTTATTACTATTGAGAATCTCCAATAATAAATGAATAATTCCTCCAATTTCATGAGAATCATCTCATGCTAAGTTCATGGTATTCCATTCTGCATGTTGATGTAGAACACTAATCCATCTGAAACGCAGTTTATATAAAGAAGAGCCTCAAGAGAAGAGGTTTGATTTATATTTCTGAGACACCTGTTAGTGTATAAAGAAAAGAGAATGGGAACCATCTTCAATGTAGATGAGATACAACCAACATTACCAAGAGAAGTAAGAAACGTCTAAACAACTACTTAACCATTTGCAGGAAATAATAGTTTGGTTTACTACACCCAAAAGTTGTTTAATTGAGGCACTATCCAGCATCAATAAAGCAAAGATGAACTCACCTATTCATATAGTCCAACAACCTAGTAATTTGATATACCATTATCCTCTACAGGTCCAATACTGCTCACACTCAGCCTAATGCATGTATTTAGCATGGCCATTTATTCGTACACTTACAACTAATCAGACCATTGTCATAAGAATTAACCGAACTATTGAAGACAAAAGGAAAGATGCACATTTACATCTTGGCAGTAGTTTATCTTTCCACCATGTTGTGCCTATTCATCAAACACGTAGCTGCTACTGTACTATGTGGTGTACTAACCTGCACATTCAGAAAAGAATGGTAACATCTAAGAATCGGATGGAAGGAGTTGGAGCAGTTTTGTTACAAAGAAAAAAATCCTCCACATAGGATAGGAACGAAGGCAATTCAACCAAACTATTTATTAACAAAGAATATTGGAGCAATTCCATCCGAAGTTAAGGCAAAGCAACAAATAAAATGAAGGAATGTAAGTACTGGGTGTTCATTACACTAAAGAAATCTAAAATAAAGTTAATAATAAGTGCATTCCTGCCTTTCTCTATACTTTCTGCTGACATGGGCTTTCGGATGATTGATGCTGATTTGTATGATAGTGGTCATTCCTCGTGACGTGGATGGCTGAAACACTTGGGATAGACGTGCTGAGAAATGGAGATGAACTTCTTAGTTATATAGGATTAGAGAGGCAATCAAAATTAAGTACTGAACAGAAATAGCAAATCCTCACTACAGATTCCACACTATATGCAAAAATGTATAAAATATATTTACACATTTATAGCAAGAAATGCTCCTACTTTTAATATACAACAACTCTAATTTTGATCATGCACTTGTGTAATTTTGCTACTAAAAAGTAAAGTGTGAACATTTAGAAATATCATGTTATCGAAAATGGTTCATGCAAGTTAACAAAAAAAATGCACAAATACACAATATTTCGCTTAAAACATGTAAATCACTAGATTAGAGATTTGAAACTGCCGTATAGTTTTTTTCGAAATGGGGGATGTTCAGTACTATTTACATCCATTGTCATAACACTCTTGTAAAAAATAATTTGATAGATTGTGTGCCGCATCAGATTGATTCGAACAACATGATTACACAATTTTAAAGCTAGAGAAGCGAACAAACCTAACAGCAAAAAAAAGAGTGCTAATGACTAATGAGCCAAATAAGGTACAAAATGTAAATTAAATGCCAAAATAAGGTAATATCGATCAACGATAGGGAGAACTTTATAATTCACCCCCACCATCCAACACCCAAGCCAGAACATAATAGCATAAGGAATAGAGAGCAACATACAGTGTATAAATGAAAGGAAAGCTTCCTTTTCTATTCTAAATTGCAAGAGCTTCCGAGGATTATCACCTTCTCTCATCCAAGATGCATCTTAGTATATTGTATGTTTCACCTTCTCTCTTCTAACACACATCTAATATATTGTATGTTTCCTATTTCTCTAATTTAAGAAACATCTAGCAAATGAATCATAGCTGGTAACTCATAATATCACTTTTTAGGCTAATCACGGTGACTATAAACCTTTTTCTTGGAGGGAGAGAAAAGATTATACATGAACACAACGTCTTGCGAAAGAATAAACAACATATGTCCAAATATAGAGCCTTGTGTGTAACATTGAAAAAAAAGGAGAGGTCCCACCTGATTATTACCCGTGGACTGAATTGAACTTGGAATTTGCTTAATCGAGCACTATCAACTCGAAACACTCTTTGGTTATCTACCACCAGGAAAACATAAAAGGAGTGAGTTGTTCCTTTATACACAAAATATCCAAATATTAGCTTAACTTAGCGAGAGTAATATATAAGTTGTTTGGCGTCCTCGTTCAAAACTTATGGCTCGATACCAGCTGGTGACAACCAACTGCAAGACAACTCGAGTAAGCTCGGATGATTTTAAATAAAATTATCACCAACCATGAACGGATATCACTTTTTGTAAAGCAATATTACATGAGGGTTAGGTATCTTTTTGTAAATGGTAAATTGTGTAGTCTGGTTGTAAGACATGGCATTATCAGCAAATATTATATGCTAAATAATATGGAGAAACAAATGTTCAATGACATAAAATGAAGGCTCTAAAAAAGACATAAAAGGCAATCATCGTCGTCTCACAGGCCCGGGCACATAATTTCTGGGTTCCAAATTTTGGTATAGGCCTACATATATGTATGCAGCAAAAAATAAATTTGAAACTTTCCTTTGATGGAATTCTGGCCCGTCGTCGCTAGGAAGTAAAAAAGGCCGGCACTGACCTTACCTGGGCCTCAATAATCGATCGGAGATAGCTAGCATCGATGGCTCGATCGATCCCGTCGATCGATTTGCCCGAGACCAAGCATGCGACGCGAGCGAAGCCCCTAAAAGTTTTAGAGGTTTTTTTTCGGCTGCTAACGACCGTGACGCACCGATTCCTAATCAGTTTTTAGCGGAGAAATATTTTAAGTCCGGTTTCTTGGCGGCCCCTAAATATAGCCGAGCGTGGTCGCTGGACTAAAAAAATTCTCTTCCACTTTGGCCTCCACCTCTCACCCCGCACTGTCATAAATTCGCCGCCGACTTGCTGTCGATGAGTCCAGCGGCGAAATCCGGCCGCCCCCGACCGTAGTAGGCTTCCCTAACCCTCCTATGTTCTTCACTAATCCGTTTGCCAGAATCGAGTCCCCGCAACTGGGATTCGTCGAGCTTTCGTCGGATTCGCGTGGTCACACCTCCGGCATGGCTTATTTCTCCACGCGCTGGAGCAACTCGCCGGATTTGCTTGAGGACCTCACCTGATCCCCCCGCACCTCTAGCATGGCTGGAGGACCTCCTGCGGGCAACCACACCTGCTCCGACGGTGCCAGCAGCACCTGCACCGGCACCACCAGATCCGCCACCGCCAAGGTGTGTTCACCGCCAAGATGGTTCTAGTGACGAGGTAGGAAAAAATCCATAGACGGTGGAAAAACCTAATTTCTCGGGTTTATGATGGTTATAATAATTTATATGACTTATATGCAGTACAAATCTACTTATGATATATTTTGTCATGTATTCACATGGTCAAATTTGTAAATTTGATTGATTTTTTTAGTGCTCTAAGTTATTGGGGATCGGTTCCGGCGCACAAAATTTAGAGGACTAAATATAGGAAGTTAAAATATAGGGAGGCTTTTTCTTCTCTATTTTTTGGGATCGGTTAGAGTTGCTCTTACCCGAAGCTGACCTACGACTCGGGATCATCAGTGTGCAGCGTCAGTTCGTGTCATTGAGTTGCCGACACTGCGTAGTTTTGTTGTTCTTCCTCCGATTTTCCAGTTTAATTATCAGCCAATTGTGAAAACTGAATGTATGAATTGAACGCAAATTAGTATGTGCGTGCAATCCTCACCCCTCATGTTAAAATATGCCCTAGGTGTTTTATTTTTCTGTGTTTGCTCAATTGCCCTAAGTGTTCTACTTTTCTCCAGTCCCAAATCCCAAATTCGTTTAACTGTGTTGTATTGTTGTTTATCTCTTCTGTAAAACTAAGTGCGTACTACGATGACACAACAGTGGCTCAATATTTTGGCCACAATAGCACTTAAGAGTGAAGTGTTGGAGAATATTGGTTACGAGGATACTATTGAAGACGTTATTTTTTTAGGAAATTGAAGAAGTCATTTTGAAGAACGGCAAAATCTAATTAGGATGACAACTGTTCTAATTCCCTGACTGACTGGATCAAAAACGTAGTTTACTCTGGATCCAAAAAATGGAGAGTTCCATTAGGATGACAACTGTTCTAATCCTGTTACGACTGATTGGGCATGAACAATTTTGCACGTTTTTTCACAGAATGTTAGACCATCTTTTTACAAAATGTTGCAGAAAATATGATCTACTTAAGTATCAAGCAGCTGGCAGAGACTAATTAACTTCCAAACAACATCAAAGCTCTCACCTATTTTTTTGAAGTTAACTCCCGGCAAAATCGTCAAACCTCCACAAGATTTTTACTTTCTGATAAACCCAAAACATCCTATCACTCTTCTTTTTTTGTTTTGAATGTCTTCTTCACAATCTTTTTTGAACAAGTTTTGTGCATTATTCGTGAACAAAGAAATCCCATACGCTCTGCCAGTGCATCATATTGAGTAAAAGAGCAATTTATCAAGCGAATTATCCATAATAAACGCTAGATAAAACATGATTAAAATAATAGACAATATACTAATCATGTGAAATAGCGAATATAAATTATGGCAGATAACCAAACAGACTGCAAGGTGTAGAACTTGAGATGTGATCAGAACAAGGTTGAGAAGAAAAATATACATGGCAGTAGCAGCAGAGGAACCGCCGGCGTTTGGATTGGCACCGCCGTTAGCCATGTCGTCGAGAAAGAGGGTGCTGATGTCGGGGAAAAAGTCCTCGTTAGGAAAGACGTCGCCACAATCGCTATCCGAGAGGGAGTCCGTGATGAAGTCAGTAGTCGCGCCAATAGCGCTCCCCAAAAACCTTATCGTCCTTCTCCCGTACAAGATTCGAAGCAGCGGGGTCTCGGAGGCCTATTGTCCTGGCTCGCGGTGCACGCCGCAAGACGGGATGGGGAAGACTAGGTAGCACAGTGCTCTAGAACTAGAGGCGCAAAGGATGTGTGGCAGTGTGTCTGGGAGGAGGCGCGACCTCTCTCTTATAGGCACAGAGGGGAAGGCAGACAGGCTGCGCAGGAGATAAAACAAATCGACAAAAGTTGAAACGAATATGCGGCAGCCCACCGGACAGCCTTCACTCAGTTTCTATTCATTTAGCTCGTATTAAAAGTCCACTCGAGCAAAAACGTTTCAGCTTCTGTACAACTGTTCATATACCATTCATGTGTGGATGGACAAATCCCACTCTTGATCCATGTGCCTCAACACATACTTTTCGAACACACAATGCCACCTTTATAGCCACCTAGTTACGGTGTGGTGTTTGATGTCATCAAAGCATCCTTCCAGTGATGGTGATTAGCATGATCTCATGGTCGAAGGAATTAGGTTACTATGTATCAGAAAGCTTATAGCAAATGAACTATTGAAATGAATTTGATCTTTATGCTACGCTTATCTATAGGAGTATGTGTATCACACCATTCTCCTAATGATATAATCTTGTTGTTAATAACATCTCAATGTTCATGATCGGGAAACCACGATCATCTATTAACCAAGAAGCTAGTATTACAAAGAGGCTTTACTAGGGACTCTAATTTAGTTTACAAATCACACAAGTATTAATGTTTTCGGTTAATACTATTATAACATGAATGCAAAAATTTATCATAAACACAAAGATATAATAATAACCACTTTTATTATTGCCTCTAGGGCATATCTCCAACAGCAAGGGGCGTGAACGAATTCTTTGGACAGATGTGGCCCTCGTCTGTTGGAGTCTTGGGTGCCATAAGAACCACGTGGTGTTCGAAGGATCCACACCATCATCGACTGAGGTTCTCACAAATATTGCCTCTAAGACAGCGTTTGGCATGCGGCGGAGCTCTTTCGTGATTGCCTAGGACAGGTAGGTAGGCGGAGATGTTATGATTAGTTGGTTAGAGATTGAGTGTTGTCATTGCGACGACATGGATTTGTGCTATTGGTGGGTGTGCCATATTGTGTTGTAATCTGGATGCTTGGTCCTTCCTCTATGAAATCAACATGTCTCCCAATCTCCTAGTCCCAAGATGTATCCTTGAAAAATGTTCTAACCTCGTATTATGCTCTTGTTTTTAACGATAACTATGGCATGCACGTGTTTCTTTCGAGAAATTTATGTATGTTTCATGTGGTGCACTAAAACATGTTCTATTACACACTCGTGTTTCTAATTCCTTGAGGACTCAACATCAGCCTGGTAGAAGAAGTCCTGAGCAACCATCAAAAAATAGTTGCATTCACTAACCATGTATTCCTAGTTTCCTACTGATCATTCGGGAAAGAAAAAATCATAATTGTATCTAGTATACAACCATATGGATAACCTGCAAAAAAATTATAAAATTCTTTGCGTTAAAAGCAATATCATTTCTGCAGTTCCATATCGACTGACCAAAGGTAAACGCAATACGAATCCTAACTTAGTTTCCTTGTCGGTTCAACCAATTTCCAAACATGTTCGTTATATTAGTTGGCGGAGGTATGTTATAAGTAGAGAACACAATTCTCCATATTAATCTAGAAAAGAATATGAGAGAAATAAGTGTTCAACTGCTTTTCCGCATCACAAGTAACACTTATTCCATCCAGTTCCTTTTAACTAGATTATCCCTAGTTAATAAAACGTTTTTTACTTAGGAATCACATGAAAATCTTGATTTTAAGTGGGATTTTTAGTTTTCATAAATATTTGCGGAGAAACCTTGTATCACCATTAATGAGATTATTATACATAGATTTAACAGAAAATTGCCTAGAGGGTGTCAGTTTCCCAACAAATTTATCAGTTTCATTGTTCAAAGTTACCCCTATTAGTCTTTGGCATAAATGTACCCATAAGTTTCACTTATTGCCAGTAAGTGACCTCCTAAAACCAATGTTTAAAGGGCTCACATACAAAATAAAGGTCGGCTCGGCGAGATTCCCGCAACCCGCAACCCGCAGCGCGCGTCGTGACGAGGCGAGGCGAGGCGTGGCGTGGCGAGCAATGAGGAGGAGGAGCGCACGTGTATATGTCTTCTCTTATCAAGCTCGTACAAGTGATGGAAGAGCTCTCCTTATAAGCTAGTCCAACTTCCACTCAACTAGCAATGTGGGACTAAATATTTGTCTCAGCTCTTGCCTTGCATGAATGGGCCAAATGAGCCTCTAGGATCAGGATTTTGTTGGCATATAATAAATGGGCTGGGCCTATTTAGGAAAAAAATTCAACAATCCCCCACCAGATCCCAGAGGCACATGAAGTTTGCCTTTTGTTCCAAAACATTGTTTATATACCGGTACTGTAGTGGAGACTGTTAAGTTGAACTTCCACCTAGAGCTTTATGTTATACTAGGATGCAACTTGTACAGTGGACTATGCCTTGAACAGCAAGTTTGCTGTGAACCTAGCTTCACAAAAAGTCTTGACCGATACTAGGCTATCGTGGGAATTCCCCGCGGGTGGAGCTTATGCGTCATACTCCATGGCCTTTCATGAAATTATTAGAGAGCACCCTATTCTCATAGACTGCGATGTTTTAACAGTCAGTCTCATATAGGTGTGTTCTTTAAAAGATGATCTGCAGGACAACATCTTTGCTTAGGATAAGCCACTTAGAACACATTAAGATAATAAATCAACCTACCGTGCAGAATAGGAAAGTATTGCATCTTTATGAAGTGGTGTTTATTAAAGTAGGGATACTTTCCTCTCAGCTAACCAATAACTTGTCTTCCAATTCTAATTCACGGGATCTCAGATCACATAGAGTGGTTTACCACTGTGGAAATCTCAAATTGTGGGTCTCATACCCATCTCCTTCGATGCATTTTCTATCACGTTGCGTGATAGACCCTTTGTGAAGGGATCTGCCAAGTTTTTAGATGTTTGGATATAATCCAATGCAATAACTCCGAAGTTTCTCATTTTCCTGACAGATTTCAGTCTCCTCTTCACATGTCTTGATGACTTCATATTATCCTTAGAACTATTTACCTTGAAAATCACATTTTGATTATCCCAGTTCATAAGGATTGTGGGTATTGGTTTTTCAACCACAGGTAAGTTCATCAAGAGTTCATGAAGCCACTCTGCTTTAACAGTGGTTGTGTCTAATGCTGTGAGTTTTGCTTCCATAGTTGACCTCGTTAAGATGGTCTGCTTGCAAGACTTCCAAGAAACAGCGCCACCAGCAAGTGTGAATACATATCCACTTGTGGCCTTTATCTCGTCAGCATCGGATATCCAATTTGAATCACTATAACCCTCTAGTACCCTCGGATACCCGGTATAGTGAATGCCATAGCTCGCAGTGCCTTTTAGATAGCGCATCTCTCTCAAGAGCATGCTAGTGATCATCTCCTGGATTTGAAACAAATCGACTGAGTTTGCTTATAGCAAAGGCGATGTCAGGCCTCGTGGCACTAGCTAAATACATAAGCGAGCTAGTAATTTGAGAGTATCTCAGTTGGTCTCTAGCATTTCCTCGATTCTTTCGAAGCAACACACTAGGATCATACGGTGTAGGAGAAAGCTTGAAGTCACTATACCCGAAACGACTCAAGACCTTTTCCACATAGTGGGACTGAAGCAATGTAATCCCACCGTCATCATCTCTCAATAGCTTGATGTTCAGGATGACATCAGCTACTCCCAGATCCTTCATCTCAAAGGAACAAGATAAGAAATATTTGACCTCCTTAATTGCATTAAGGTTGGTTTCGAAAATCAGTATGTCATCAACATACAAACAAAGGATGACTCCCTCACCCCCACCATGGCGATGGTACACACATTTATCAGCTTCATTTACAACAAAGCCTGCAGCAGTTAAAGTTATTTCGAACTTCTCATGCCACTGCTTAGGGGCTTGTTTTAGGCCATATAAATACTTCAACAACTTGCACACCTTTCCTTCTTGACCATTTACCATAAAGCCATCTGGCTGCTCCATGTAAATTTCCTCATCCAACTCTCCATTAAGGAAAGCTTTCTTAACGTCCATCTGATGAACGAGAAGACCATGAGAGGCAGCCAGTGAGATTAATACTCGAATGGTGGTCAATTTGGCAATGGGTGAGTAAGTGTCAAAGAAGTCTTCACCTTCTTTTTGAGTATATCCCTTGGCTACAAGCCGTGCCTTGTACTTCTCAATAGTACCATCAGGTCAAAGCTTTTTCTTAAACACCCACTTGCATCCTACAGGTTTGCACCCATAAGGGAGATCAGTGATCTCCCATGTTCCATTAGCTAAGATGGAATTAATCTCACTATGAACGTCTTCCTTCTAGTAGTCAGCATCAGGAGATGCATATGCTTCTAAAATGTAAGTGGGAGTGTCATCCACAAGGTACACAATGAAATCATCACCAAAGGACTTTGCAGTCCTTTGTCTCTTTCTCCTTTTAGTATTTTCATTATCATCCTCCTTAGGACTTTCAGAGTGTTCAATTGGAATGGTAGGTTCAGGGAATGTAGCAAATTCCTGATTAGATGAACTAGGTATCTCCGGATTTGATGAGTTAGGTTTATCCTTCATAGGAAAGATATCCTAAAAAAATCGCATCGGTCGACTCCATGATTGTACCGACATGAATGTCAGGTACTTCAGATTTTACTATCAAGAATCTATAACCAATGCTATGGAAAGCATAGCCCGGAAAAACACAATCAATGGTTTTGGGTCCAAGCTTGCGCTTCTTGGGGATTGGTACATTAACTTTTGCCAAACAACCCCAAGTACGTAAGTAAGAGAGTTTTAATCATTTCTTCTCCCATTCTTCGAATGGAGTAATTTTTTGTTCTTAGTGGGAACTCTGTTTAGGACACGACACACAGTCAATAGTGCCTCCCTCCACCATTCCTTGGACAGACCCGATGTGTCTAACATGGCGTTAATCAAATCTGTTAGAGTACGGTTCTTTCTTTCGGCTACTCCATTTGACTGGGGTGAGTAGAGATGCGTCCTCTCATGAATTATACCATGTTCCGCACAAAATAAATCAAACTCGTTGGAAAAATACTCTCCACCACGATCAGACCTAAGCCTCTTAATCTTTCGATCAAGTTGATTTTCTGCCTCAGCTTTATAGATTTTGAAGAAACTCAAAGCCGCATCTTTTGATTTCAGAAGATATACATGACAATATCTCGTAGAGTCATCGATCAAAGTCATGAAATATTTCTTTCCACCTTTTGTCAACATACCATTCATCTCACAAAGATCAGAATGTATGAGCTCTAGTGGTGTTCAATTTCTCACTTCTACAGTCGTATGTGACTTGCGAGGTTGTTTAGCTTGCACGCAGACTTGGCACTTAGATTCCTTAATAGTTGTGAAATCAGGGATTAAATTCATTTTGGCTAGTCGTGTCATACAACCAAAATTAATATGAAAAATACGAGAGTGCCAAACATTTGATTCAAAATTCGTGTAAATATGATTAACAACTTTATTACAAATGTCTGATAGAGAAAAGCGGAACAAACCTCCGAACTCATAGCCTTTACCAACAAAGGTTCCATACTTCTAAATTACAAATTTATCAGACTCGAATACAATCTTGTAGCCATCTCGACACAAAAGAGATCCGCTAACAAGATTTTTATTTATTGAGGGAACATGATGCACGTTCTTCAGGCGCACGGTCTTTTCCAAAGTGAACTTCAGATCGGCCGTACCAACACCATGAACAGAAGCATGCGAGCCCTTCCCCATCAACACAGTTTGAGTCCCTCTGACCTGATATGAAGAAAACATGGAAATATCAGAACAAGCCTGTGATGAAGATAGTAGTCGTGCCAATAGCGTTCCCCAAAAACCTTATCGTCCTTCTCCCGTACAAGACTCGAAGCAGTGGGGTCTCGGAGGCCTACTGTCCCGGCTCGCGGCGCACGCGGCAAGACGGGATGGGAAAGACTAGGTAGCACAATGCTCTGAAACTGGAGGCGCAAAGGATGTGTGGCAGTGTATCTGAGAGGAGGCGCGGCCTCTCTCTTATAGGCACAGAGGGAAAGGCAGACAGGCTGCGTAGGAGATGAAACGAATCGACAGAAGTTGAAACAAACAGGCGGCAGCCCACCGGACAGCCTCCACTCAGTTCGTATTCATTTAGCTCGTATTAAAAGTCCACTCGAGCAAAAAAGTTTCAGCTTCTATACAACTGTTCATATACCATTCATGCGTGGCAAAATAAAACTCGGCTGGGCGAGATTCCCGCAACCCGCGGCGCGCACGCGTTGTGACGCGGCGAGGCGTGGCGTGGCGAGCGAGGAGAAGGAGGAGAAGCGCGAGTGTATATGTCTTCTCTTCTCAAGATCGTACAAGTGGTGGAAGAGCTCTACTTATAAGCTGGTCCAACTTCCACTCAACTAGCAATGTGGGACTAAACATTTGTCCCAGCTCTTGCCTTGCATGAATGGGCCAAATGGGCCTCTAGGATTTCAGAAATTTATTAGCATATAATAAATGGGCTAGGCCTATTTAGGCAAAAATTCCAACACATCATAATTTTGGAAGAACCAAGAAGTAATCAACTCAACGCACCATCACACAAATATGTCATGGTCTATAAGCGTCTATCCCTGAAACAAGTTTGTGCATCTCTTTATAAATAAAGCACAAACGGTAAATCCTATACAAGGTAGTGAGAAAACCCTCTTAGAAAGCAAGTCAAAACGGCATCCGAGAAGATAGCGAGAACGCCACTAACTCAAAGTCGAGCAAGGAAACCAGAAAAGCCATACCTAGCACTAGACAATCTAGACTACCAAGCAGAACCGTCCCCGCGTCTCCTTAGGAACCATCGAACACCATGCACCGAAGATGCCAAGTTGTAACTGGAGAAGGCAGCCTGCCCGCCACTCGCTCTAAGTTGTGGAGCGCTGATCCTGCCAACGGCAACGAGGACAAGAATGATGACAATAGGATCACACATATGAGATAGGAGATCAACTTGGTCACCCCTTGTAGAAACTTCACATCGAAAACAAGGCAAGTCTAAGACATCGGTATGATGCAACCAACATGTACCTAAGCTCCAAGACAACACCTCCAAGAGGGTAACAATAAGACGCCCCGTCACCCTCGAGCCCGAAGAATCGCAAAATGATTTTCACCTGGAGCCCTAGCACGAAGAGGGACCCACAATGATGGCCCTATAGGGATAAAACAATCACAAACGCTATCGCGGAGCTTTCACTTGAACCCTCATACGTGATACCCGAATACAAGGGTCGCCGGTCCAACCGGAGGTAAAGACCGTCGCAGCCAGCCGAAGACCTCCAGATCTATAATTAACCAAGATGAAGGTTCTGTTTGTTAGCGCTTCTTCCCCCGTTTCTGCGTTCTAGAATCGCTAGCTAAAACAAATAGGCAAATTCTCGACCCGCTGGCGAAAAACGGGCTGAAAAATACACTAGCAACCGCTGATATGTCCAATTTGCATCACCATTCTATATCATAATTTGCCTCTATTCATTGATATATTTCATATTAAGAGGTGTTACTTATGTCTTTTCATCTGTTTTTGCATGTTGGATGATTCTGGGAGGATGAACTGCCGGAGTCAGGATTCTGATGGAAAAAGCGGTATTTTGATGCAATTTCGCGAAGATCAGAAAAATACCAAAAAGCTATGGAAAATCCTATTTGACCAGAAGACGAAGAATGCCAGAAGGGGAGGCGGAGTTGGGCCATAGGGGGCCCACACCCCCCAGGCGCGGGCCACCCTAGGCCGCGCCTACAGGGGGTGTGGCCACCCTGGCCCACCTCTGGCTCCTCCCTCTCTCCTATATCTTCTCCTCGAAACCGTAATACACGGGGAGCGACCACAGAAAGATTCTGCCACCTCTATGGGGCGGAAAACACCGAGAGAGAAAGAGCTCTCTGGAAGACAGATTTCTGCCGAGGAAATTCCTTCCCGGAGAGGGAAGATCGTCGCCATCAACACCGTCATCAAGTTAGACTTCATCGGGATCATCATCATCATTCACACCATCATCTCCACCAGCACCATCATCACCACTCCATCCCGATGTAACAATTATGTTGAATCTTGCATAGTTCTTAGGGGAAACTTTCTCGGTGTTGATTACTATTGTAGTTGATGCTTGTGAATGGAACCATTGGATTATTGTTTATGTTAAGATTGTTATTCATCACCATATCATCTTTGATATTGATCCATATGATGTCTCGTGAGTAGTTCGTTTAGTTCTTAAGGACATGGGAGAAGTCATGTTGTTAGTAGTGGACTTGTGTTGAGGTATTATGCAATGGTTTAATATTTAAGTTGTGGTGCTATTCTTCTAGTGGTGTTATGTGAACGTCGACTACATGATACTTCACCATTTATGGGCCTAGGAGAATGCATTGTGTATTTTTCTACTAATTTTGGGGTTGCCAGAATGACAGAAACCCGAAACCCATTAGGAAACCATTGCACAAGGGAGTGTAGGATCTCAGAGTTTAAGGTTGTGGTTAGGTTTATATCTTAATTGCTTTCTTTTAGTTGCGGATGCTTGCAAGGGGTTTAATCACAAGTATGTATTAGTCCAAGTAAGGTCGGTACATTAGCACAGGTTCACCAACACAACACTTATAAAACCAAAAAAGACTACTCAGCTATATGAAGCGAAAGCACTTGACAGAATTCCCATGTGTCCTCGAGAATGTTTGGTCCTCATTAGTATTTCCACCGGCTTGTCCTTTGCTAAGAAAGGATTGGGTTACTTGCTGCAATTATTTGCTGTCTTTATTACTTGCACTTTATTTCCTTGCTCTACCCCTAAAAATCCGTTTGCTAAGTATTTACAGAGATTTTCTGCTCAATACCACTAGTCAACACATTCTGCTCCTCGTTGGGATCGACACTCCTATTTATTGAAAGTACTACGATACACCCCCTGTACTTGTGGGTTATCAAGACTATTTTCTGGCGTCATTGCCAGGGAGTGAAGCGCTATTGAAGAGTGGAACTTGTAAAGGAAGCTTCTACTGTGAGTATTGTTTTTATTTCTGTTTGTTACTTTGTTTCCATTATGGATAACCCATTTGGTTTTCTATTTGGAAAAACTACTACCACTGTTAGGGTAATAGATGAACCACCACCTATTGAAATAGATCCTTTTAATATAGCTACAAGTATTGTTGATCGTGTTATGGGTAATTATTATTTAGGGGATGGAACTGTCTATCCTGGTGATCATTTTCTTTTTATCCATAAATTATGGGGGTTGTTTAAGTGTGCAGGTGATGAGGTTTCATCTCGTCAATGCCCATTGTTATGGACTTGGGTTTTGGAGAAGATGGGGATGCTGGAGATCGTGGCACGGTTAACAGAGAAGCAACCAGGGGACACAAGATTTACCCAGGTTCAGGCCCCCGGAGGGAAAACCCTACTCCTGCTTGTCTGCTCTTTGATTACGGCGGAACCGAAGGTTCAGGTGCAGATTCGATCTGGCGTGGATGCGTATGCGAAAGTATGAGTCGAGGTTGGGTGAGTTGCCCTAGGACGTACCCTCCTGGCCTTTATATAGACTTAGGCAGGTCCCGGGTATAGTCCTAGTCGGTTACAAGTTCTAGGGCGTTTGCCCTTTTGAGTTTCCTATCTAAACTAGTCTTGTTCTCCAAGGATCCGAAGACGTCATGGGCCTTGGCCACCCGAAAATCTCCATGGGCCAGCGTATGTTTGCCGTGGGCCTTCCTTGGGCTGGACTAGGTATGCTGAAGTTACGTACCCGTAGGGTATAACCATGTCAGTAGCCCCCGAGTGATCAGTCGAATCGTAGATTCGGCTGAGGACTCTTCAATCCTTCGGGTGCAACTCTGTCTTTCAAGAGAATGTGTAGGGATTGTTGATACGTGTGTCTGACTCACCCGACGGATCAGGGTCAGTTAACTGTCTTAGGACGAAACAACACGATCTTCTTCAGATTCGGGTCCCTTAACCCGGGCCTGGAACATATGCTGGCGTAATTCAACTCAGGCCGTGGAGGACTTATAGAAGAGGAATTCCAGTGATTTTAATTGGTGTACCCAACGCGTCCGTCAGGATTTTTCATCGTACCTGCTGGTACGGATTCATGCTAGCAGAGCGCAGTCAGGTGCGTTCCCAGGCCATCAGATGATATCTGTAGGTCTTATCTTTGTGTCGCAGACGCAGCATCCGAACATTTATCACCTCGGCGGTGCTTCGGGTGGCCAAGGAGATTGTTGCTCACTTAGCCTTCTGTTGGGGCAGAGTTGCCAAAAAGTTTTTTGCGTGCTGATCCGAAAGATCGCAGTCGAAGACTTCATAGGGTGCGCGACCAGCGCTCCTATGGGAGTAACCCCAGTGTCTGCTCGAGTCGAGACTGAACGGAGACTTTTAGTCCAAGCATTGTTTCAATCATTAGGTCCGCGGGACTTCGAAAATTTCGGATGCTTAAATCCATCCTCCCTATGGGAGTAGCCCCGAGTCCGTAGTGGAGTCGTGACTCGACGTAGAACTCGAGAAGTAATTTTGTCCTCATTTGTATGCAGCCGGTGCGGCCGGTATCGATGGAGTAGCCCCAAGTATTTAGTCGAATCGTAGATTCGGTGAGTACACAGATGTGGAGCCGAAGTGGTGCTAGTATAGCTTTTGATGACGTCAGTGCTTACGATTGATGACCTCAAGCGTCTGCTGCGCCAGAGATGACTTGACGGGACGAAGCGTGGGTCCCACTTGCTGACTTTGAATTGACCGGTCACGCGGGGCGTGGAGATGATTACGGCGCCTCCTCGATTTCCACGCGTAGTGGGCGGCGTGGTAACGACGGTTCGTTGTGGTGTTGACACGTGTACGTTCAGATCTACCGTTGGTGTTAGGTCTTCTCGACGGACGGCTGGTGTGCGTCGTCTTCGCTGTTATAATCCTGGGTGAAATCGTGGTTTGTTTTTCACTGCACCAGTTCATCTGTTTGCTGCCTTCTTGTTCTTGAGCGATTCTTGCTGCGCGCGGAGCTTTTCTTCCTCATTTCCTTCGCTCTTTCTGCGTTGTCATCGCCACCACCGCTGCAGCGCCATGGGGAAAACAAAGAAGTCCTCATCTGCGGTTGGGACTGGGACCAGCGAGGAGAAGAAAGGCACCGCCGCTCGCGTCACCGATGGTGGTGGCGGCGATCGGAGACGCGGGAGAGCGATCTCCATAAGCTGCGCGATCGATCCCCGCAAAGATGCGACGGTGAGACTCCCGGCAATGAGGTAATCCCGTCCCGAGCTGGGTACCGGGTTATGTTTCTTGCCTTTGTCTTGCGTGGGTTCTCGTATCCAGTCCATGACTTCCTTCGTGGACTGCTCTTCTTCTATGGGGTTCAGTTGCATCATCTGTCTCCCATCTCCCTTCTCCACATTGCGTGTTTTATCACGCTTTGCGAGTGTTGGCTTGGCATTGAGCCGCACTTTGGCCTCTTCCGGAAGCTTTATTCCGTGAAGAGGCAATCTGGTTCGGATGGTGTGTATCCCATTGGGGGTTTAATCATCTCTCTCAGTCCCAATGTCCAATTCTTTTCCTTTTCCATGTCCGAATCTATCCAGTACTGGCGGAGGAAATGGTTTTACATCCGTGACTCCGTACTGCCTGGGCAAGATTTTGGTCTCGTTCCTTTTGACCCCTCCCAGTTGATTGAGAAGAAAAGATCCTGGAAAAACCAAATCTTAGATGGTGAGGTGGCCGAGATTGAGGCCATGTACCGTCGAGTGGAGGATCTCAAGCGATTCACGAAGGAGGTGAATGGTGTCGACGTCATCCGAACGTTTCTTGAGCGTCGGGTGCAGCCTCTCCAAGCGAGGGCGCATCCGATGTTTCTTTACTCTGGGCGCCGTGATCCGACGAGGGTTTCGAGTGAGAAAATCTCCGAGGCGGAACTTGACAAGACTCTTCGCGCGCTGTTGAAGTTCAAGGCAGACGAAGAAATTCCGGGGAAGTCGCAGACTCCTCCCTTTTCTTCGACGTTGGTCGTACCGAAGGTGTAGATTTGTGCACGTAGTGCTTCCTTTTGTTTTTTCAGCTGTGTACTTTTTCCCTTTTTTGCTAACAAAGTTCCTTTTCCTTTTGCAGAGCTTCAAAGTCCCGGGCATGGCACCACCGTTGCCCGAAAGGTATCCGAATGCCCCGGATAATGAAGTCGTGGACTCCGTGTCCAAGCTACCGTCAGCGCGATCTCCAGCGGAGGATGCCGACGAGTCGAGTGAAGACCATTCGCGCAAGCGATCACGGAGCTCCAGCGAGTCTTCGGATGCCTCGACTCCTCCGACTCCCAGAAATCCGCTGGGCCTTGAGCGTCATGATGATGTTCAGGGGGGTTCTTCCTCTCCCCTTCCTGCCGTTCCTATGCGGGCTGTTGCTCCGCAGCCGCCATCAAAGAGGAAGAAGGAAGAAAAGAAGGAGGATAAGAAGGAAGAAAATAAGGAAGAGAAGAGGGCCCGAAGGGCTTCTCCTATCTTCGACCTGAGCGCGTTGGGCTCGTAAGTTTTCTTCGTGCCACTGTTTTCCTTTGTTTCCTTGCAATTTTGGCACCTGTGTTGATTGGTTCGTGTGTAGGCAATCTTCCGACGGCTCTAGTGATGGAGCGCACGAGATGATGGGGGAGTCGAACATTGCGTCGCCTCCTCCTCAGACGGTGGCGACTTCTGGTGACGCTGCGCCAGTTCCTCCTGTGCAGGAGAGGCTGGTGGTTGCGCCTCAGAATTTCGGAGGCGTGCCTGCGAGTTCGCCTTCGGAACACGTAAGTTGTCCTTCTTGATGTTATGGGGGGAAGCACCCGAGTGTGTTCGAGTGCTGATGTTGCTGTGGCTTCTTTGTGTGGGGCATAGCCCCCAAGTCATGTTCTTACTGCTGTTGCCTTTTCCTGCAGCCTTTTGTCCAAGAGGCCAAGCGGCTGGTGGAGGAGCGCTTTGCTGGAGGCAAAAGCTTGGCAGCTGCAAGGTATTAAATCGCCTTGTAGTATTTTTCTTGCGTATCCTGGTCCTTTTCTTTGACACTTGCTTGTTGTAAATGCAGAGGAACATAACGACTCTCTCCGCGAGGTTGATACTCTGAAGAAGAGCCTTGGCCAAGCGGAGCAGAAGGCCGAAGCTGCTGCAGGTGCGCGAGAGCGCCTTGAGCTGGAGCTGACGAAGGCAGCCGAAGCAAAAGAGCTTCTTCAGTAGGAGGCCGCCGATCGTGAGGAGCAGCTGGCCACCGTTGCGGCTGCTCGTGAAAAAGGGGTGGCAGATAAGATCATGGCTGCTGCCAAGGCCGTTTCGGTGAGTACAAGCTTTTGGACTTGTTTATTTTTCTGCGGATCTTCTTCTATGCTGCCGTTCTTCATGTTTTCTTCTCTTTTGTCTCAGATGCCGCAGGCATTGAGTTCGACTGCGGTGCTCTGGAGCACGGGAGTGCTCTAGATGATGCCACTGTGGCGGTCGAAGACCGCTGCAGCACCGTCATCAACTCCCTTGCCAAGGCGAAGGAGGTCCTTGGTCGCTTCTACCAGGAGCTCTTCCCGAAGGGTGCGTCTCTTAAAGATGTGGATGCCCTGGCGGAGGCTCTGTCGGGCGAAGCGCCTGTAGCGTACAAGCGCAAGCAGAAGGGCATCGGCGCGGCCGTCGGGCTGGCGATGGCCATGGCGTCTGGGGCAGAGCTGGACCTGCCCCAGATTACTTCTCGGATGCCTACGGCTGCGGATGGATCCAAGGTAGCTTTCGCCGCCTACTCCGCTTTCGAAGCGATATGGGCCTAAGCTCATTGACTTGTTGTCTGAGTACGCACTGCGGCAGCAGGGCAAGGCCAAAGCTAGGCAATCTGGTTCTGAGGCGACTCAGTGTCCTGCATCTGAGGCATAGTAGACGTAGGGTAGTTTGTAGTCTCCTTCTGTTGTAAATATCTTTTGTAGTACCATCCTTGTGCCACGTAGTGGCCTTATTTTAATGAATTCCTCCGTGTTGTGCTTTTGTCCTTGGCTGAATGTCTGTGTGCCTTTCTGCTGCTATAGGTTCCTTCGGGTGTTGACCCAGTTGATACTTCATCCGAAAGGCCCTTGCGAACATCATTGGATGATTCCTCGCAGCTCGCTTTTCTTCGGGATCGCGTGCGTAGCTTGGAGACGGATTTGCTTGGGTTCTGGCGGTCGTGGCGTTTGGAAATCCAAAGCGGACCGTGGTGCAGCGAGAGGAGTATTTGATGGCGGAGCTGGGTCATTGTCGAGCAACCGCAATGTAAGTTGATCCTTCTTTAGGCTGTAGCCAGTTCTTGGTGAGCTTCTTGGCCTTACGCTTTTTTGTGCGGTTGTCGCGGTGCCAATATTGCTCGAGGGAAGAAAAGGCGTATTGCTGTTCGAGTCAATTGTTTGACTCAATAGGACATGGAGCGGCGGCTTCTTACGGATGGACCGTGATCGCGCCATAGTTACGTGGCGGTGCGGATCGCGTCTACCAGGTTTCGCGGGTGCTCCGCGGTGCGAACATCACTTGTCTTGATGCTGCGTCATGTTTCCGGATGGATCTTGCGACTCTTGCGGGTCTTCTGACGAAGTTTCGGAATGCCGGAAATGTCAAGGAGCTGGTGCGGCAGCAGCTCGTCGCAGGGGTGAAGGCTGCCTTGTCTCTTGTGAGGGTGCACCGCCCTGACGTAGATTTGGCTGCTGTGGCGACCGGGCCACCTCCTCGACCAGATGGTGGCGAGTGGAACATGCGTCCGCATTACGCGGCTGTAAGGCAGTATGCCGAGCAAATTGTAGACTTGTTTGAGCAGCGTGCGCAGGTTATTCTTCAGAGTAGATAGGACCTGAAAATAAACAGATAGATGTAAAATTTGTATATTGCGGCTAGGCGTGTATGTGCCCTTTGTTGTAAAGGTTTGCATGTGTGTGAGCACGCAGTTCTTTGATTGAGTACGTGTCCTTTTCGTTTGCCTGACGTAGTCAGCTACTCAAGTGTACACGTTTGGTCCTCAGTCGATGAAATCGTGAGGTGGGGGAGCCCCCGAGTGCGTTTGTAGCATGTAGTAAAGTTGCAGAAAATTGTCAACCGAAGGTTGGGAGCGAGACACTTAGCTTTATTTATATCGTAATGGAGGAGGTACATGGTTCGGCTGAATAGCCTTGGCTGAAAGCCTTATTGAAAGTAAAAATAAGGGGTAGGTTGCTACGGGTAGAATCGTCGCAGGTGCGAGACGTTCCATGGGTTGGAGTATCGACTCGGACTCCACATGCTTGAGGCGATAGGCGCCACAGGATGACCTCGGTGATGGCGTAGGGTCCTTCCCATGGTGAATCGAGCTTGTCCGGCGCTTTTGCTTGAGTCGCAAGAGCGAGGTCTCCTTCGACGAAGGACCTTGGGCGCCAAGCCGGCTGTGGTAGTTGCGGAGACTTTCTGGTACACCGCTGATCTAGTCTGCTATATCCGTGCTTCGAGTGTGTCGACGGCATCTTCGGCCTTGATCGTGGACTCGGCTTATGCGCTACGACTCGTGGAGCCTAATGCCGTGCCGGTGGTAGCCTGCCTCGCGTGAACCATGAAGAGCGGTGTGTAGCCGGTGGAGCTGTTTGGCGTGTCGTAAACTCCACGGGGAGACGGTAGCTCTATCGTCGATTTCGGCTTTGTGCTCGAGTGAGCTCATGAGGCGCTTCTTGATGCGGGCCGATTAGGCGTTGGCCTTTTCCACCTGCCCGTTTGTTTGCGGGTGTGCCCTTTGAGGCATACGTGATATTGATCCCGAGGCCTTCACGAAGTCACGGAATTCGTCGGAGATGAAGTTTGAGCCGTTGTCGGTGATGATCTTTGTGCGATACGCCAAATCTGAGACAATGGATTCGAAGAACAGCGGCGGTTGTGCCCTTCGGTTGGTGGTGGCATGGCTTCGATCCACTTGGTGAATTTGTCGACGCTACCGGAGGAAAGCGTGTCCTCCTTTGAGGATTTTGGCGGTTTGCCGATCATGTCGAGGCCCCATTGGGCAAAAGGCCAGGCTATGGGTATGGGTCGAAGTTCGGACCCAGGTGCGTGCGGTTTGTCGGCGAACCGTTGGCACCCGTTGCATCTTCGGACGATGTCCTTCGCGTCGCTCATGGCCGTTGGCCAGTAAAATCCTGCTCGCAGAGCTTTGGCGACGAGGGAGCGGCTGCCTGCGTGGTGGCCGCAGATGCCCTCATGGATATCTTGGAGTATAGCCTTGCCGTCGTCGATGGTGACGCACCGTTGTAGTTCACCCGAAATGCTGCGTTTGTACAGCTCGCCGTTGATGATGGTGAAGGCTTTTGACCGACGAGATATGCGCCGGGCATCTGTCGGGCTGTCTGGCAATTCTCCGTTTGTCAGGAACTGGAGGTATGGACGTGTCCAAGTTTCTTCGACTGCCATGACCTGCATCAGGTTGACCATGGCAACTTTGGTATCCAACTTTTCGGGTCCTTCCTGACCTTCGGGTAGCGTAGCCCCCGAGTGCTCTGCTTCTTCGGGTGATCCTTTAGGGAATTTCCGCTTGATCGATGGCACGCAGATCTGTTCGAGGAACACACCTGGTGGTACCTTGGCACAAGTGGAGCCGATGTTGGCGAGTCTATCGTCCTCCTCGTTGCTCTCTCTTCCAACATGCCGAAGTTCGCAGCCGTCGAATTCTCCTTCGAGTGCATTGTATAGCGCCCGGTACGCGATCATGTTTTCGGCGTGTGCGTCGCACTCATTCATCGTCTGCTGTACGACAAGGTTGGAGTCGCCGTAGATAACCAGGCGCGTTGCGCCGCATATTTTTGCCATCTTCATGCCATGGATGAGGGCTTCGTATTCGGCCTCGTTGTTGGAGGATCTGAATTTCATCCGGAGGACGTACTTCATCTTTTCACCTTGCGGGGAGGTTAGTATGACTCCTGCCCCTGCTCCGGCTTCGCTTTTGGAGCCGTCAAAATGCATTGTCCAAGACTGCGACATGTCTGGGGTGTCCGGCAGCTGCAGCTCCATCCAGTGCACCAGGAAATCCGGAAGGACTTGAGATTTGATTGCATGTCGCTTCTCGTGAGCGATGTCCAAGGTGATAGTTCGATGCCCCACGGGCCACGTCCTGTGGCCTCTGGTTATTCGGGATCTTTGTTGGGGGCGGCTCATAGGCGACCATCACACGATGCTCTTTGGAAGTAGTGGCTCGATCGTCGAGCCGTCATGAACACGCCGTAGAAGCCACAGTAGTGCGGGTACCGCTGTTTTGTTGGAGTGAGGACTTCACCGAGGTAGTAAATTGGGCGTTGTACCCGTGGGTCTTGCCTTCTTGGTCGTTCGACCACGAGTCTTCTTGACCACACAGTGCGTGGCTGCTATGTCTGACGAGGGGCTCGCTCTTTTGGCGTGACCAAAGCGGGCGAGGTAGAGAGCCGCAGAGGCTTTGAATCGTCGTTGGCTTGGTGTCCACTCGAACTTATGCGCCTTGTGTAGCAGCTGGTAGAATGGTAGGGCCTTCTCGCCCATGCGGTGATGAACACCTTAGTGCCGCTACTCGCCTGCTTCTTTGAGCCCTTGAGGTTTTCGGCTTTTCCATTGTCATGATAGCTTTGATTTTCTTCGGTTCGCTTGATCCCTCGTTGAGAGATGAAGTATCCGAGCGGTGACCGAGGGGCCTGAAGGCGCACTTTTCTGGATTGAGCTTGATCTGTGGCGATCAAGGTTGTCGAGCGTCTCGTGGAGATCGTCGATAAGTGTTCTTGCCTCCTGGTTTTATGACTATGTCGACATAGACTTGGACATTGGACCGACGATCTGGTCCTTGAGGCAGGCCTGCATGCATCAACTGGTACATGGCGCCCGTGTTCTTTAGCCGAAGGCATTGTGTTGTAGCGGTATACTCGAGCGGTGTGATGAACGCCGTTTTCTCTTGATCTTCGACCTTGAGTCGAATCTGGTTATAGCCTGAGTAGGCGTCGAGGAAGGAGAGTTTCTCACAACCTGCAGTCGAATCGATGATCTGGTCGATCCGAGGAAGAGGGAAGTGGTCCTTAGGGCAGTGTTTGTTTAGTGACGTGAAGTCTACGCACATACGCAGGATGTCCGTGTCCTTCTTCGGGACCATCACCGTATTTGCCAGCCACTCGCTTTCCTTGATTTCCCGTATGAAGTCTGCTGCGAGTAATCTGTTGATCTCCTTGCCGATAGCTTCAGCTCGTGGCTCCGACAATCTTCGGATAGACTGCTTGAATGGCTTGGTGTCTGGGAAGACATTGAGTGCGTGCTCGGCGAATTCTCTGGGAACTCCTGGCATGTCCGCAGGACACCAGGCGAATATTTCCCAGCGCTCATGGAGGAATTCGACGCCTTCCTATCTTGATCTTGAGTCGTTGGCGATCAGCGCCGTCTTGGAGCGTCTGTCGGATGGACCTGCACTTTCTTGGTGTTGATGGTGGAGTCGAAGGACATGTCGGTGCGTTCTGCCTTGTGACTGGGGGTAGCCCATTGTCGTCTCCTCGCGGAGCCTTACGAGCTCGTCTTGCATGCCGAAAGACTGGGAGATTTTGTTGAAATCCCTGTCGCATTGGTCCGATCGGGTGAAGCTCCCGTGGATTGTGATGACGCCCTTGGTCACGGCATCTTGAGTAGTAGGTATGCGTAGTGTGGGACGGCCAGGAACCTTGCGAATGCTACGCGTCCCAGGATGGCATGGTATTGCGACGGCCAGTCCACCACTTCGAATTCTAGGCGCTCCTGCCGAAAGTTGTCCGGCTTCCCGAAGATGACGTTGAGCCCTATTTTGCCTAGGGGGAAGATGCCCTTCCCTGGGACAATGCCGTGGAACGTTGTGTCTGATTGTTCCAGGCTGCATTGCGGGATCCGCATAGCTACTAGAGTGCTTGCGAACATTAGGTTGATGCCGCTGCCACCGTCCATGAAGACGCAACTCATCTCAAAGCCTCCGATCTGCGCCTCCAGCACCAGGGCAGCATGACCTGGGCGAGGGATCTGGCAAGGGTGATCCGCGCGAGTGAATGTGATGCAGGACTCCGATCCGCTGAGGTACTCAGGGATTGCAGGCGGAGTTGCTACGGCCAAGTTGATTTGTCGGGTGATTTTCTTCTGCACCCTGTTTGTTGGGCGTCCCTTCTGGATCATATTGAGTGCTCCTTTTGATGGGGGGTATGGTACCCCGACGTTGTTATCTTGTTGGTGTGGTTGGTTTTGGCCTCAATAGGCGGCGGTGGAGGAGCTCCGTGTGCTATTTCACTGGCGCAGTGCGTTTCGAGCAGGAATTGGAGCTTGTTGCCTCATCTGCATCCTGCCTTCGCTGAGTTTCTGGAACTCGCGACAGTCCTTGAGCATGTGGCTGGCTTTCTTTTTGCCATCCTATTTGTCGATGTAGAAGTGAATGGTGCATGGACCCGAAAGTTTGTCGAATGCTGATGGTCCGTTGTCGCGGTCGCGGCGTTGCCACGACTGCGCTGGTCATCCGTTGTTGCGGAAGTTTCCGCTGCGGTATCCTCCGCTATTGCGGCTGTTGTCGTTGCGGCGGTCGGCGGCAGCTGCGACCATGTCGGGTCGTCGCGGTCCTCGTGAGCGTCGATCTCCTCTTCTTGCGGCGTTCGCGTCTTGGCCGTAGTCGTCCTCTTCATCGATTGCGGTCATGGATGCAATCTTCGCCGTCTGCTTAATGGCGATTTCCATGAGGTGATCGAGTGTCTTGGGCTTTACACGCCCAAGTTCCTCCTTGAAGTCTGGGCGCTTGACGCCGTCCCTGAAGGCGTCGATGGCCCTCTCTTCGGAGATGTGTGCTGCGGAGTTCTTGGTCGTAGACCAGCGTAGTATGTATGAGCGAATAGATTCACCCGTTCTTTGAGTGCAGGCTCGCAATTCTTCGATTGAGGCAGGCCTCTTGCTGGTGCCTTTGAAATTTCGGATGAAGCTGTAGGCGAGCTCCTCCCAGCTTCGGATGGATCCTGATGATAGGCTGCTGAGCCAGACCCGCGCCGCGCCTGTCAGCTGCAGCTGAAGGCATTGCATGGCAGTTTCTTTGTTGCCTCCATGAAGCTTGACGGATGACAGGTGGTCACTGAGCCAGGACTTTGGATCTTGCGTACCGTTGAACTTCGGAGTATCCGAAGGAAGCTTGAAGTTGCGTGGCATCTGTGTTCGCCGAACAGATCTGCTGAAGCATCGGGCTCCGCAGAGTTCTCCTTCGTCTTCATCCATCTCAGATTCAGACGAGCATGCGCGTTTGGCGCGTGCTTTGTCGATCTTGCGCTGTGTAAGCTTGTCTCTGGCGTCGTAGTCGCGTTTGTGGCGGTTGGAGCTCTTCTTCCTTCGAGGAAGATCGTGCTCCTCTTCCTCTTCGGATGAGGGTGTGGGGCTCCGGTCGCGCCTGGCCGGAGCTTTCTTCTTTGGCTCCGCAGGAGCGTCTTCGTGGAGCGCAGCTCCGATTAGTCCTAGTCCGGTGAGTGCGGACTTATGCATGGCCCTTTTCGGGTCCCCCTCCGGAGGTGGGTGAGCCGCGAGATATGCAGTGGCTGCCATGATCGCAGCTTGTGGCGTCTTCGGGGTGATGTTGCCGTCAGCGTCCATATCCATGAACGATGTATGGAGAGTTCGGGTCACGTCACGCCGCTCCTTGGGGTCCATGTTTTCCATCCGAGAGCGATGCTTGTTTCCTTGATTCCTGTTTGTGCTAGAGCCGGGTTCCATGGCGGAGAGCGCAGCTCGTCGCGCACTGGACTCAGTGGCTGCTTGCTTGCGTTTGTCGAGCGTCTTCTGCATCTCGACTTGTTTCTTGTGCTCCTCGATGAGGAGGTAGTGGTATGCTCTCTGCAGATCACGTGGGGAGTCCAGAGGTAGGACTATTTCGCCTGCGACGGCGCGGCGTGCTTCGACCCATCCTTCTTTGCTAAGTTGGATGAGGTGGCCGCCGTTTTCCCCGTTATCGCCGTTTCCACCGTTTTCGCCGTTTCTGTCCTGCGGGTTGGGGTTGGGCGGCGGGTTGGGCGTTTCCTCGTCGGTTTGGATGACTACAGCGCACAGATAGCGCCTGCAGATTGGTTGGCTGCTGTCGCAGCTTTCGGATCCGGAACCGTAGGCCCTTCATCCGAAGATGGATCGCACAGATCGGAGTTGCAGCAGCTGCTGCTGTAGAACTCATCTGTTGATGGTGATGTGCATAGCACGGGGTGTGGAGCCCACGAAGCGGGCCTGATTGACGGCACGGGGACCCGCTCCGGGAGGCGGAGGGTGCGGTTGTCCCACAGGCGAAGCTCCCGAACAAAATTTGAGTCCGTCGCCTACGGGCTCGAAATCCTTCATGGTGGCCGAGTGGGCGGTGAAGTCGAAGCGCCGAAGGAGGTGATTCTCCGTCGTTGCAGAGTTGTAGATCGATCGGGTCGAACCGTCACGACCGCTGTCAGCCCCAATTCCACAGACGGCGCCAATTGGCGAGGTTTAATCTCGTCAATGCCCATTGTTATGGACTTGGGTTTTAGAAGATGGGGATCTTTGGAGATCGTGGCACGGTTAACGGACAAGCAACCGGGGACACAAGATTTACCAGTTCAGGCCCGGAGGGAAAACCCTACTCTGCTTGTCGCTCTTTGATTACTGGCGGAACCGAAGGTTCTGGTGCGGATTCGATCTGGCGTGGATGCGTATGCGAAAGTATGAGTCGAGGTTGGGTGAGTTGCCCTAGGACGTACCCTCCTGGCCTTTATATAGACTTAGGCAGGTCCCGGGTATAGTCCTAGTCGGTTACAAGTTCTAGGACGTTTGCCCTTTTGAGTTTCCTATCTAAACTAGTCTTGTTCTCCAAGGATCCGAAGACATCATGGGCCTTGGCCACCCGAAAATCTCCATGGGCCAGCGTATGTTTGCCGTGGGCCTTCCTTGGGCTGGACTAGGTATGCTGAAGTTACGTACCCGTAGGGTATAACCATGTCAGCAGGTATCACAACTGAACAGGTGAAGAAGAAGTTACTCTCTATATCATTGAAAGGAAGAGCTGAAGAATGATATAAGCTGCTGAAGAATGGACAATCCATGGAATAGGAAGAAATAATACCTCTCTTTTATTCTAAACTAGTTAAATGTCCGTGCGTTGCCACGGGCTCTCACGATTCTTTCTTGACAGCACATGTAACCATAATGCAAGTAAAATTCATTGTGAAGTGTAAGATATGTGAATAAATATAGATTCTGATTCAACATTTTAACAATAATAACGTCGGACCAAGGGGAAGATCATACAATTTGGATTACTCAAATTACAAGTCATGTTCTTAATCTACTTCAACACTGCAATCTTAGCGACAGTTCTTTTTCATGTTGCCTTAGACATTTATTGCTCATCCCATGAAGTAACAATTGGCATAATAATAATAAGAAACAAAAATATTTTCTGTCCAACAACAATTAGACCGAGGCTATCAGTACTGAGTAAAACAAATCCGTTTTCAAAATAAAGGAGATGCTATCTTCTTGCTTGTTGAGAAGCTCGTGTTTCTCTAATGACAATGTAGTAGACCCCGACTCATGAACAAGCAATATCTTACAGCGATGTAGCAATATCCATGCAAGCATCTCTTGATCTTCACCCTACAAATTAGAGATTACATGGAATAATAAGCAAAACTCTATAAAAGCACCTTTTTTAAAACTGACTTTCATAGTATATTTTGGTAGTATCGCCCTGTGTAAATATCTATAAGGAGAAAAATAAAAAAGTAGCGACTCTAAAAGGCACATTTTAAACTAACTTTGGTAGAATATTCGCTCATTTTTCGACTATGGTAGTGATAATAATCAACCATGTGTAGAGTTTTAGTAAAACACCATTTTTCGAAAAGAAGCAACACGTCCGGTCTCTGCATCATTCTGCAACCAGATTATCCTCTCCCTAATATAACCGATTACAAACTGTGAATTCATTCCCAAGAATAAACATTTTAAACTGACAATATGGACACGATATTTCCATTTCAGTAGATGATATTAAGGCGCACTGAATTTAACTTTTTTTATTGTTTAGCTTGAGAGAAGTGGCAAAGGATCTAGTTTGCTCCACATTAGAGGACGGCCTTTCTTCCAATACCAATAGCATCATGGTAGCAGCAATATGCTCCACACTGAGAACATAGTATCTGGCTAGCAGGACCTCAAAATAGTTTGAAAATTAAGTGCGCACATATGATATGTTTGAAAATTAAACTAAGTTTATTTTTTCTAGCAAAGAAGAACCAAGGAAATGACCTAGCTTCATGTCATGCGTCTTTTAAACCTTTAATACAGACCAATCACATGCACATGTAGCATGATGTATCGTTCATGTAATTTTTGTTATAATAGTAATTTTTTTATGCTCATCTCGTGGAAAACAAGAGCATGCTTCTAGGTGAAATTGCATTTCTTTTTTGGATTCAGAGTTCTTACAAGGACACAGTACTCCCAATATGCCCATACTCAATCACGAAATGTATGGTACCAAGATATATTAAGGCACAACATGGACTATAATATATCACTGAATATTTACAAAATCAAAGCTATTCTCAAGCTAGTCCGCGTCCAATATTGAATGGTGAGGGCTAATTTGTACACATGGACTGGTACATCAGTGGAATCAATATACATGGGCCATTGTTATTCAATCCTTATTATGCCTTTCTGTTTACACCAAAAAGGGGATGAGATCTAAAAATGGAAAAAACAGATCTGGGAACGTTTGGATACTGGGCTATTGCTCGCGTAGCCTCGCTGGGCAGTCTTAGCGTTTGGAACAGCAGGAAAAACCTAGCTTTTGAGGGCAAGCTGTCCTCGGTGGGCAAGGGAAACGTCCGTGAGCTGGGAGAGCCATTTGGCTCGCTCTCGATGGCAAGGTTTTCCCGCAAGTTATAGCCAGGCTAGGCTAGGTGAGCAATAAAACCAAACGTTCCCAGAGGTCATGCCACCATATAAAGAAAATAAAGGCTGGACACCTTGGTAGCCAACCACTTTCAGTTTACCGGTACACAACTTTATCTAAGAAAATATATTGGTATAGAAGCTCAAAAGGAAATCATCTCGGGGAAAAATCCAATAATAAAGCTTCAATTGATAAATTATACAATGAATATATTGATGCGCAAGAACTGACTTAAAGAAAAAAGTGAATTACAAAATAAGTATCCAAATTATACATGCAAATGTGTACACAAACATTGGCAGAAAAACACCAATATCTGAGATCGGGTTTCATTTTCTAGGCTAATGGCGAGTTGATGTTCCACTTTTATCAATGGAGCATCATATCTCATAGCTACTAATCATGAGTTAGTGCAGAGTGCTCCGCACATGCATAGAAGGGAGCCGAATGATGTACATCGCAAAGTGAAAAAGTACTAAAACATTACCTTTTCCATAGAACTTTTTAAGGATTAGGTGGCTAGTGGTTGCACCTTGGTAGAAGAAAAAAGTGGAAATAATATTCCAGGTGCTACTTAACGTCCCAGAAAATTTCATTCAGTTTCAGTGGATGTGGAGTACTGTCAAGGAGTGTTCTCTATACAAAATGAATTTACAAACGTTCTACTATTTGCATATCTTACCAAATAATACATGGAATACCAAAACATGAATTTACGTACTCCCTCCGACCCATATTAATTGACTTGGATTTGTCAAAATTTGAATGAATCTAGACACTATTTAGTATATAGGTTCATCCAAAATTTGACAAATCAAAGTCAATTAATATGGGCCGGAGGGAGTAGTATCAATAATTCAAATGAGCATGCATCTGATTTGGTGGTATTGGGTGTAAATGTAATAGAGAATGAGGGGGCACATCCACATAAAGATTGACCTGGCCTGTTTTTGTTGGTAGGATTTTTCCCATCAATCCTGTCACTGCAACAACTAATCAAAGGTTACTACGACATCAAATCTGATTACTGAGAAAAAAGTAGAAGAATAAGCTGGTATATATTGCACGAAAAGGTATATAAGGAACATACTGTTATACTGGGATCCAAATATGCATAGGCTAAAAAATATCTTCAACCATGGTCTAAAAGAAACTGATTAACAAATGTGCAATGTGTAATGAGATATCAAAAGATGCAAGAAAATATAATTTAAGAACATCGGTATGTTAAGTAGCACCTGGAATATTATTTCCACTTTTTTCTTCTAGAAAGCCATCGATCGCTCCTTGCTGATGCTGCTAAGAACGTGGGTCAGATACCTCAAATATCCAGCGATGAAAGACACATTTTAATTCAACATATGTCACATAAGTCTGATTAAGTAAGTAGCACCTGGAATATTATTTACACTCCTTGCTAATGCGGATAGGAATGTGGGTCAGATACCTCAAATAGGGTTTAGGGGAAAGAGAAGATACCAACATATACCGAGGAATCGCAAAATTTCCTTAACGACAATAGTAACCACTAATTAATTAAGAAATAAGCTGCCCTTTCCATAACAATATCTAGACAGAAAACTTTGCAACTTTCTGTGAGATAGTTATCATTTTGTTCATCCCTCTCTAAATAAGAGGGTGAACAATCAGTGCCACCAAGCAACTCAGTCATATGGTCATATAACTGATTCATGCTTGCTCCATTATAGTATCTCTATACACCAAGCATTAGGGGACTTTCTGGTACTTAGCTTAAGGCACTTCAATGTGTTGTTTGTTAGCTAAAAAAGATAAATTAGCTAGTGATACTCCAATTTAAAAATTGCAGTAGCATATAACTGAATTTGTATACATCCATGTTCGACAAATCAAACAAGAAATAGACATATTGAAGATGTACTCTAATTCAACATATTCTCCATCAATGTCTAATAGATTAGACATTTTTCTACAACTGAATTCCAGATCAGTAGATACCAAACTATTGCTCCAACTAAAAAACACACTATTTTCTCAAGATCCATCGTTATCATAATCCTTGTTAAATGCGCACAGGCCCAAATATACTCGTATCATTAGTAACATGTTAGGTGTGCAAACAGTGAGTAGAAATTGTAAGTAGTATAGATGAGGAAGAGGAGGAGCACCGACCTGTTGGCTGTTGGAGGCCATGGCGAGTCACCTCTTGTCATCGTGCAAACCAAACTGGCGTGGATCTCGGACAGATTCTGGTCCGCCGTGGCCATCTCTACCTGGCGCGACATCACGTCCCTTCGCTTTTTGTAGGGATCTATCCGAGCTTCACGACCCGTCCATGGTCGTGAGCACCTAGGGATGAGCTTCCTACTGGACATGCGGTGAGGAAGGGGCGAGCGAACAAATCGAAGGCTCTTCTCCTCTCATCCATCCCCAACCCATTGGGGACCAGGCCGTTGTAGAGGCCGCATCTGGGCGGGTCGGCGGGGGCGGGGCGGAGGCAAGGGCGGATGATGGAATACCTATGTGTAGGGTTCGCAGCATAGAAAACAAAACATTTCCTACGATGTGAACTATATACCAAGATCTATCTACTAGAAACAAACAACGGGCGGATGTATATCCGTAGAGAACATACCCTTGAAGACCGACAAAGCTTAACGAGTTCAACTCGTGGTTGATGTAGACGATCTCTTGCCGATCTCAAGATCGAGAGAAAGTCCTAGCGCCGCAAATCAGCAGCGCATCCGTGCTTCTGACACACGTTCGAGGCACCGAGCAACCTCCGCCTCCTCGCTCCAGCGTGATGCGGAAGCACAACTCTTTCTTGCTGAATAGCCATCGGGAACATGTATCTCGCTAGTCCGAGACCATGGGGGATAAATTCTAGAGGGGGAGAGAGATCCTTCACGAGGAGGTGTGAGAGACAAGTGAGGAGGGGGGCTCCTTTTATAGGAGGAGGGGGGAACCCCAAGGGGGTGGCCGGCGCATGGGGGCTGCCCCCTTGCCCTCCCCTCTTCATGTGGGTGGACACTCCACTCACAAATCTCCTTTAAATTCCCTCCACTCAAAAGTCCACTCAAATTCCCATTAAATTTCCACCAAATTTAATGCAAACTCTCATTAAATAAAACTCTTTTATTTTATTCAGAATTTTTCAATTACTTTAATGACAAACATTCACAAATAACCCCTTGCTAGAATTCTATTTCACATGCATAACCACTTTATGCAATTTCACCCAAAACCTGTTTGATCTAGTGAAATAAATTCCTGCGCTTGTTCATTCTTTCGGTGAAACATTTGCTCCAATTGGATGTCGGTGTCTCTTAAGTGTGTCACCCTACGGTTCGTGAATAATGCGGACATGATCGAGACCCTCTCGGATCAATAATCAGCGGGATCTGGAGACCCATACTGACTCCCACACATTCAACGATGACTTTCTTGTGATCGTCGGAACCTTTTATGCTAGTATCTTAATCCCTTTGTTTCACGATATATTACATGTCCAAGATTCGATCATCGGTACCTCCATACCTAGTTTGATCTCGTTACCGACATGCACTCTTTTCTCGTTCCTGTGATATAACATTCTAGTGATCAAATCACTTGCTTGCAAGCTAATCAATGTGATATCACCGAGAGGGCCCAAAGTATATCTATCCGTCATCAGGATGAACAAATTCCACTCTCGATCCATGAGCCTCAACATAACACTTTATTAGTTCTCAAGTATAATCACCCTGTTACGGTGTGACGTTTGATGTTATCAAGAAACTCTTCCGGTGTTAGTGATTGACATGATCTCATGGTCTAAGGATTAGGATCACTTCGTAAGTTGTTATAGCAATATAAACTCAATGACTTTGATCGTAATGCTATACTTCGGATGAATGTTCATCACACCATTACACTAATGTTGTGATCCCGTTATTAACAACATCCAATGTCCATGATCAGGAAACCTTGATCATCTTGTTAATCAACGAGCTAGTTTATGAGAGAGGCATAACTAGGAACTTTTTGTTTGTTTATTAAACACACATGTATTAACGTTTACGTATTAATAAAATTATAGCATGCAAAATAAACATCTATCATATACTTGGAATACACATAATAAACACTTTATTATTGCCTCTCAGGGCATATTCCTTGATCTCCCACTTGCACTAGAGACAATAATCTAGTTACATAGTGATAAATCTAACACCCATTGAGTTCTGGTGTTGATCATGTTTTGCTCTAGGGAGAGTTTTAGTCAACAGATCTGCTACATTGAGATCCGTATGTACTTTACAAATCTTTATATCTCCATCCTTGACATGCTCGCGGATGGAGTGAAACCGGCGCTTAATATGCTTGGAATGCTTGTGAGACCTTGGCTCTTTGGCATTGGCAATGGTACCATTGTTGTCACAATAGATCACCATTGGGTCCAACGTGTTTGCAACCACTCCTAGTTCGGATATGAACTCCTTCATCCAAAGCTGCTTCTGAGCCGCTCAAGCAACATATTCGCCTCGTTTTTGATCCGCTACCACAGTTGTTTGGAGCTCCTCCAACTAACGCTCGCCACTCATGAGAAATAATATCCGGATTGAGACTTAGAGTCATCCGGATCGGTGTCAAAAGCGTCGACATAACACTTAGCGACGAGCTCTTCTTCACCTCCGTATACAAGAAACATATCCTTAGTTCTTCGTAAGTATTTAAGGATATTCTTGACCGATATCCAGTGTTCCGAACCTGGATCCGATTGGTACCTACTAGTCAAACTAATAGCATGTGCCACATCCGGTCTTGTACATAGCATGGCGTACATTATAGAGCCTATGGCTGAAGCATAGGGGACTTTGTCCATTATCTCTCTTTCTTCCGCCGAAGCCGGACTTTGAGTCTTACTCAATGTCTTGCCTTGCAACATAGGTAAGAACCCCTTCTTACTTCCGTCCATTTTAAACTTTGCGATAGCCCTATTAGGCGCCTAGATCTATCTCTATAGATCTTTATGCCTAATATGTATGACGCTTCACCTAGGTCCTTCATTGAAAATTTGCTGTTTAGATAACTTTTAACACTGTTTAAAAGATCTATATCATTTCCGATCAATAATATGTCATCCACATATAATATTAGAAATGCCACATTGCTCCCACTCACTTTCTTGTAAATACAAGATTCTCCATAAGTTTGGACAAATCCAAACTCTTTGATCACCTCATCAAAGCGGAGATTCCAACTTCGTGATGCTTGCTTCAATCCATAGATGGATCGCTGAAGCTTGCACACCTTGTTAGCATCCTTAGGATCGACAAAACCCTTTGGTTGTATCATATACAACTCTTCTTCAATATTACCATTGAGAAACGCGGTTTGACATCCATCTGCCATATCTCATAATCGAAATATGCAGCAATTGCTAACATAATCCTAACGACTTTAGCATCGCTACGGAGAGAAAGTCTCATCATAGTCAACTCCTTGAATTTGTCGAAACCCCTTTGCGACAAGTCGAGCTTTATAGACGGTCACATTACCATCGCATCAGTTTTCCTTTTGAAAATCCATTTGTTCTCCACGGCCTTTGGTGGTGAGGTAATTCCACCAAGTTCCAAACTTGATTTTCATACATGGATTCCATCTCGGTTCATGGCTTCTAACCATTTGTTGGAATCCGGGCTCATCATCGCTTCTTCATACGTCGCAGGTCATCATTTTCATCAACCATGAAATTCATGACAGGATTTCCTGACTTGGGAGCTGCAGCGTCTGTTTGACCTGCGAGGTTCGTAGTACTCTCTTTTGGAGTTTCATGATCATTATCATTAGTTCCCTCTTCAATGGTGGAGCCAACTCGGAACAACTTCCGGTACTGCTACCCGCCATACTTTGAAGAGAAGGTTCCACAACCTCTTGAGTTCTACCTTGACTACTCACACCTTTCGAGAAACTCTTTCTCTAGAAAGGATCCATTCTTGGCAACAAAACCTTGCCCTCGGATCTGTGATAGAAGGAATACCCAATAGTTTCTTTAGGGTATCCTATGAAGACGCATTTTTCGCTTTGGGTTCGAGTTTATCCGATTGAAGTTTCTTCACATAAACATCGCATCCCCAAACTTTAAGAAATGACACTTAGGTTTGTTTCAAACCACAATTCATACGGTGTCTTTTCAACGGTTTAGATGGTGCCCGATTTAAAGTGAATGCAGGTTTCTAGTGCATAACTCCAAAATGACAACGGCAAGTCCGCTGAGACATCATAGATCGAACCATATCTAATAAAGTACGATTACGACGTTCACACACCATTTCATTGTGGTGTTCCGGCGGTGTGAGTTGTGAAACAATTCCACACTCTTTCATGTGAGTGCTAAACTCGTAACTTAGATACTCACCTCACGGTCGGACCGTAGAAATTTGATCTTTCTATTACGATGATTTTCCACTTCATTCGAAATTCCGTGAACTTTTCTAAGGTTTCAGACTTGTGTTTCATCAAGTAGATATAACCGTATCTACTCAAATCATCCGTGAAAGTAACAAAATAACGATATCCACCTCGCGCCAACACACTCATTGGACCACATACATCAGAATGTATGATTTCCAATAAATCTGTCGCCCGTTCCATTGAACCGGAAAACGGCGTTCTAGTCATCTTGCCCATAAGGCATGGCTCACATGTATCAAATGATTCATAATCAAGTGATTCCAAAAGTCCATCCGAATGGAGCTTCTTCATGCGTTTAACGCCAATATGACCTAGACGGCAGTGCCACATATATGCGGATATATCATCATTAAGTTTAATCCTTTTAGCATCAACATTATGAATATGTGTAAAATTATCATCGAGATCTAATAGAAATAAACCATTCATCATCGGTGCATGACCATAAAAGATTTCATTCATATAAATGGAACAACCATTGTTCTCGGATTTAAATGAATAACCACCGCATCAAACACGATCCAGATACAATGTTCATGCTCATCGGCACCGGATAACATTTATTCAAGTTTATAACTAATCCCGGCGGCAAGTGGAGAGGCAGCGTTAACGGCGATCACATCAACGCTTGATCCATTGCCGACGCATCTTGACCTCACCCTTGCTAGCGGTCGCTTGTTCAAGCCCACGATTCGAGTTACAAATATTAGCAACTGAACCGATATCAAATACCCAGGTGCTACTGCGAGCACTAGTCAAGTACACATCAATAACATGTATATCATATATACCTTTGTTTGCCTTGCCGGCCTTCTTGTCTGCCAGATACTTGGGGCAGTTGTGCTTCTAGTGGCCAGTCCCCTTACAATAGTAGCACTCGGAATCAGACTTAGGTCCAACTCGGGGTTTCTTTTCAGGCGCGGCAACAGGCTTGCCGCCCTTACTTCCCTTCCGTTTTCCCTTCTTGTCTTTCTTGAAACCAGTGTTCCTATTGATCATCAACACTTGATGTTCCTTTTTTATCTCCACTTCTGCAGTTTTAAGCATTGACAGAAGCTCGGGGAGAGACTTCTTCATGCCTTGCATATTATAGTTCATCACGAAGCTCTTATAGCTAGGTGGCAGAGACTACAGAACACGATGGATGCCTAAGTCAATGGGAATCGATATTCCCAAGGACACAAGCTTATCGGTGTAACCCGACATCTTGAGTACATGCTCACTAACGGAGCTGTGCTCTTCCATCATGCAGCTAAAGAACTTTTACAAGCGTTGTAGCTCTCTACAGCATGTGTGTCGAAAATCATTTTCAACTCACCCATTGTATCAAATGCATTGCCGTTTAAACGCTTTGAAGTTCGGCTCTAGCCCATACAATATGCCGCAATGAACTAAATTGTGGTCCTCCGACGAGTCGATAGACATTCTTCTCCTCGTCGGGGCATCATCTAAAGGTGGGGGCCTAAGGCGCTTCTAGCACATATTGCTTTTGTGCAGCAGAGAGGAGAATCCTCAAATTCATGGCCCGTTCGGTAAAGTTGCTACCGTTCGTTGCTAGTTTCTCTTTCTCCATGAACACATTGAAATTAAAAGCAGGTGGTGCCATCTACAACAGAATTTGTAAAGTTTAGACTACGTGTATGATAGATTGAGTTCAAATAATCCATATTATGAATGAACTCCTACTCAAAAACGACATCCCTCGTGCCTTTTTGGTGATTACATGAACTAAATCCACTACACCAAGTCCGATCATCACGTGAGTCGGTATAGCTTCAAAGGCGAGCATCAAATGGGCATCATATCAACTATATGACTCATGCTTAACCTTTCGGTCCGTGTTCCGAGGCCATGTCTGTACATGCTAGGCTCGCCAAGTTAGAACCTTAGTTGATCCGAAATATGGTCGTGGATCCAAGAACACCCGATCATCACGTGATGTCTTGGAGCGACGAAAACATAATCGGTGCATACTAAAGGAAGAACACATTCTTATATTGATATTTAAATGAGGGATCATCTTATTATGCTAATAAAGCGCTAAACCAGCAATATAAGATGCTATCAAACATCATATGTTTATTAGTGAAATGATATGGTTCCCACAGATGATCTCTATCATGTGCATCGTGGTATGATCACTATCATACCTATATGTGTAAATCCAAGGTCTATGGATTTTACACGCTATGTGTGTTGTAAGAGTATCATCTCATACTTCTACTTACAACACTACCATATCATAACACTAGCCCAGCAACAATCTAAACTAGACGCCTCTAATTTATCCATTGCAAGTTTTACGTGGCTTAGGGCTTTCGAGATAGAACCGTTCTTACCTATGAACATGAACCACAACAAGGATAATCAAATTGTTGACAACTCGCTTGCAAAATAGATATTGACTATAGTAGGAGAGACACCCGCTAGCCACTTATGCAAACTAGTTGCATGTCAAGCGTGGAACAGGTCTCATGTGCGAGGACATGTAAAGTTTGTCCGGGCGCTTCCCACTATGCCACCAATATCCAAAATTACAACAAAGGAGCAACAACGTGATCATCATCGCCCACATACTCATATGTGTACTACCCGTGTAAAGTATCTACGCATAGATCCGGCTCTGATACCACTGTAGGGTTCGCAGCATAGAAAACAAAAAATTTCCTACGATGTGAACTATATACCAAGATCTATCTACTAGATACAAACAACGGGCAGATGTATATCCGTAGAGAACATACCCTTGAAGACCGACAAAGCTTAACGAGTTCAACTTGTGGTTGATGTAGACGATCTCTTGCCGATCTCAAGATCGAGAGGAAGTCCTAGCGCCGCAAATCAGCAGCGCATCCGTGCTCGCACACACGTTCGAGGCACCGAGCAACCTCCGCCTCCTCGCTCCAGCGATGCAGCGGAATCACAACTCTTTCTTGCCGAATAGCCACCGGGAACATGTATCTCGCTAGTCCGAGACCATGGGGGATAAATTCTAGAGGGAGAGAGATCCTTCACGAGGGTGTGAGAGACAAGTGAGGAGGGGCTCCTTTTATAGGAGGAGGGGAACCCCAAGGGGTGGCAGCGCATGGGAGCTGCCCCCTTGCCCTCCCCTCTTCATGTGGGTGGACACTCCACTCACAAATCTCCTTTAAATTCCCTCCACTCAAAAGTCCACTCAAATTCCCATTAAATTTCCACCAAATTTAATGCAAACTCTCATTAAATAAAACTCTTTTATTTTATTCAGAATTTTTTCAATTACTTTAATGACAAACATTCACAAATAACCCCTTGCTAGAATTCTATTTCACATGCATAACCACTTTATGAAATTTCACCTGAAAACCTGTTACGGTATCTAGTGAAATAAATTCCTGCGTTTGTTCATTCTTTCGGCATGAAACATTTGCTCCAATTGGATGTCAGTGCCTCTTAAGTGTGTCACCCTACGGTTCGTGAATAATGTGGACATGATCGAGACCCCTCTCGGATCAATAATCAGAAGCGGGATCTGGAGACCCATACTGACTCCCACACATTCAACGATGACTTTCTTGTGATCGTCGGAACCTTTTACGCTAGTATCTTAATCCCTTTGTTTCACGATATATTACATGTCCGAGATTCGATCATCGGTATCTCCATACCTAGTTTGATCTCGTTACCGGCATGCACTCTTTTCTCGTTCCTGTGATATAACATTCTAGTGATCAAAACACTTGCTTGCAAGCTAATCAATGTGATATCACCGAGAAGGCCCAAAGTATATCTATCCGTCATCGGGATGAACAAATTCCACTCTCGATCCATGAGCCTCAACATAACACTTTATTAGTTCTGAATCCATCTTTATAATCACCCTGTTACGGTGTGACGTTTGATGTTATCAAGAAACTCTTCCGGTGTTAGTGATTGACATGATCTCATGGTCTAAGGATTAGGATCACTTCGTAAGTTGTTATAGCAATATAAACTCAATGACTTTGATCGTAATGCTATACTTCGGATGAATGTTCATCACACCATTACACTAATGTTGTGATCCCGTTATTAACAACATCCAATGTCCATGATCAGGAAACCTTGATCATCTTGTTAATCAACGAGCTAGTTTATGAGAGAGGCATAACTAGGAACTTTCTGTTTGTTTATTAAACACACATGTATTAACGTTTCCGTATTAATACAATTATAGCATGCAAAATAAACATCTATCATATACTTGGAATACACATAATAAACACTTTATTATTGCCTCTCAGGGCATATTCCCTTCACTATGGTGTCGACCTCGACGTGATGAGGGATTGGGAGAAGATGGTGGCACTGGAAAGGATGGGAGAGGCGGTCTCAGAGCTGCGGGGTTAGCGGTGTCGCCTGGTGAGAGAGAAGAGAGGATTTCGCGAAATGCTTCATGCTTCCTACATCCCACCTGTCAGCGCTAAGAATTGTTTGACAAGCCAGAGGTGTGACGAAAAGGAGCGACGTATTGAGCCTAGAGACTAGAGACTAGAGAGTAGAGATAGAGATTCTATCCTCCCAGTAAGATTCATAAGGATAGGAATCTAATATATAACTTTTGGTCTCGTGATGGAGATAGTATAGCTTAAGCTTGGGGGAGATTGAAGTTACTAATGCTTAAATGTCCTATTTATGAACTTCCTAACAATATTATTATCAATAACTTTTATGCTAGGGTTTCTCTTCATGATAAAGATTTACAAGATGCTTTTTGTGTTAGATCATTCACACGTATGAAGGAATAAGCTAAATGGGATCTCCTAGGCCGTATTCAAGAGAACACCGGAGCATGGGAGAATGACAAAGGAAGAAAGTCAGGTATAAACTATAATTATGAATGCATTAAATCTTTTATGGGAACTGATGACTTCCGTGATATTAGTACCAAGTATGGTATTGATTCTCAAAGTATTGCCAATTGTTTTAAGGCATTTGCCTCTTACATAGAAATTCAGAAAAAGAAGTGAAATAAGTACCATGCACCTTATAAAGATGTTGTTAATCATGTTCCTGTTAGAAACACCGAAGTTTGTACTATTAATCGTACTTTGCCTGAACCTTATGTTGAGAAAACACCTTTCCCAGCTAAGGTAAAGGAGTATTCTATGATGACTAGTGTGAATAACAAAGGTGCAAAGAAAAATATGGAACTCGGTGAGCAAATAAACATTGAACCTGCAGTAGCTATTGTGAAAGATATTGTCACTAAAAATATAGAGGATGAGCACATTGTCTTATGTGAAGACGCTTCTAATATTATCTCTCATCCTAGTAAAGCTAGTGTCCCTGTGTTTTCTGTTAGAATTGGTGATCATTGCTATTATGGTTTATGTGATATTGGTGCTAGTTCTAGTGTTATTCCTTATGAGCTTTACAGGGAAATTATGCATGAAATTTGTCCTTGTGAACTTGAGGATATTGATGTGGTTATTCACCTTTCTAATAGAGAGACAATTTGTCCAATTGATATTGTAAGAGATGTGGAAGTCCTTTGTGGTAAGATTAAATATCCTACTGATTTTCTAGTGCTTGGTTCTGAAGCTAGTAAAACCTGTCCTATTATCTTTGGTAGACCTTTCTTAAATACTTGTGGAGCTATTATAGATTGTAAGAAGGAGAAAGTTTTAACTAAGTTTGATGGATTCTTATGAGTTTAACTTTTCTAAATTTGCTAAAGATCCTTATGAAAATAGATTGTCTAATGAAAATTTCCAGTTTATGAGCTTGGACCTCTTTTTGATGATTCTAAGTATGCTCATTCTGATAATAAAGTTGTTTCTTGTGACAGTTATATTGTCAACTTTATTCAAAGTTCTACTGAAAGTTATTATGAAAGAGGGAAACATGGTTTTATGCATCTCAATAACATTAAGTTTCCCCGTTTTATATTGAAAGCTTTGAAGTTGCATTTGTTTTGTCTTCCTATGCTAGTGGCTTTTTGTTTCAATAATTTGTTTTCTCATGAGACCCCCTTGCATAGGAAGTGGGTTAGACTCAAATGTGTTGGATATTTGCTTCTTGATGCTCTCTTTCACTTCAAATATATATCTCCTATGTGAGCATCTTTGAAATCATCAAGCCTAACTTAAAGGCATTAAATAAAAGTACTTCTTGGGAGATAACCCAATAGTTTTGTTGAGTCTTGGAAGTTATTACCTCAGTAAACCTCTCCTTATCCTTTTTGTTTTGTTTTTTTGTGTCAATATCAACTACTTTTGAGAAGTAGAGGAGTTGTGAAAAGTGGCTGTCCTGGGACAGATTTTTGTGCTGCATTGTAAAAAATCGTGAAGGAGCTCAGTACAACGGATGGATATGTATTTGTATTCGCTTGTTCTTCAATCTGTTATCCAACTTTCATTAGTTTTGCACTTTTTTATTTGAGCAACAGAAGTTCTTCGAAAAAATCAATCTTTACCTGATGGTCTGTTTTGACAGATTTCTGCCATCATTTGCATTTGCCTCTTATATTGATTCCCTTTCAGTTTCTTTTTGGGCTTTTGGAAAGGAGTTGCTATAGTAGCTTTGTTTTGATAGATTTAAATTGAAGTTTTAACCTAAAGGTTTATTGTTTTTGCATACACTAATGTTGCTATTGAGGTTTGTGTAAGGCCTTGTATGAAAGGAATTTTCAGGAGATGGAAAGAAGGAATCTGCAGAGTCCATCTTTGAATAGGTAAAAAGTGGTGAAAACAGAAGGTTCGTGAAAACTTTATCCTTTTATATTTTTGATGTTTTTATTACATACGAAGGTTACGAGACAAAATAGAGGAGGAAACGGAAGGTAGGCCACACCCACCCTAGGCATGGGCCCGAGCTGGCCACACCTATAGGGGGTGTGAGCCCCCTGGAGTCCATCTCCGCCTCGTTTTCGCACAGTACCTTCCTTATGCATTGAAACTTCGTAATATATAACCCCCGGATCCCTCGAGGTTCGTATATCGTGTTCTCGTCGTGTTTTCGTTTCGATCTGTTTCTGTCAGGAAATCTTCTTAAGTTTAGAGCACAATGGTCTCCGCCAACGACAAGGGAAAGAAGCCCGTGGAAGATGATCCTCGAAACCCCAAGGAGGAGGAGATCTTGGTTGAGGATAAAGAAGATGTAGAGGGGGACGAGCATCCGGACACCCGGGCTACCGTTGCAAGAATTGGAGTGGTGGCAAACCCTACCAAGCTTAAGAGGACAGCACGAATTTCTACAGGAGGGAGAAATCCACGTCATATCCTCGCTCCACGGTCACTTACTTAATGTACCAAGAACCCCTTCCATACTCTCATAATTGAGCAACAATACTAAAAGGTTCCCCAAGGGAGTTACCCTCTGTTTGGGATCTGCCTCGTTCTAACCATGCAGGGAAGGAACACACTAAGAAGGAAGAGTGGGGAAAGAATAACAAGGACTAGGATTCTCGGTCTGACATGATCATGAACCGGATTGAGCATAATTCGTAGTTGATTCATACTCTGACCTTCGAGATTGAGGATTTGAGGGAACTGGTTGAAAAGCTTATCAAGAGAACACCACCACCAAAGGAGTAATTTGTCATCAGGTTTGACATCCCCTTGGCTTGTTCCAAGCTTGGGGGAGTGCCGCGGTATCACATCATTTTCTTTCAACTTTTACCTTTTTAGTAGAGTCATGTATTGGGTAGAGAAGTTATCTTATAGGTTGGTTTGCATATGGAAGTGTCTCTCCTTTAGTTGGTTATCTATGTATCCCTTGGTGTGAGTGCCTTTATGGAATATTAATGAGAAGTTTCATCTTTTACTTTTTGCACTTCTTATTTTAGTTTGCAATCTTTATTATATGATTGATCTTGTTGATCAGTATTGGTATCATTTTGGGAGCATCAAGTGGATCTAAATTGGTTTTGGCAAACCAAGCTCTGGTCAGTAGACACAACACTTTTTGAGGTTTGAAAGGAAAAGAGAAAAAGCTTACAGGTATTTTGCATCATTTATTTTCTTTCTTGATTGGCTCATAAGCTTAGTATTCTTTATTTAAGATCTTTTTGTGTCTTCAAGGAAGATTGCATGTTTGGATTTATCACTTGTAGGTTTTCTTGTTTCCTTCAACTCTTTTTCTTGCTACCCAACCTTGCTAGCCAAAAACCTGTTTTAAGAAGGCATACTTCTCATGCATCCAACCCCTTTGAACCAAAACCTATGCCATTTGTGTCCACCATATCTACCTATTAGCATTATTGCTATTCCAAGATAATTCTCAAGCTTCATCTATCTTTCGAATTAAAAATTATTTTGTTATGTGAAAACTAGTTAGTAAAGCTCTCACGAACTTGATGGCACACCTTATTTTATTGCCCCTAATAAACTTGAACCATTGTGTCATCGAAATTGTATATGCTTGCATCTATACGTTGGGATTAGCAGAACTGTGTTCTTATTGATTCCTTTTTCAGTTCTCTTTTGGGGATTGAGCTTTTTGAAGGAGTTGATACAATAGCTTGTGTTTTTAGTGAAAGGTGTTGTTGTTCCAAAGCTTTTCCTAAGGGTCTAATATCTTTTGAATACACTAATGTTGCTAATGAAGATTGTGTGATGTTTTGTATGAAGGAAAATTTTCAGGTGTAGAGAGAGAATGAAGTAATAAGATGAAGAATGGACAAAAGCTCAAGCTTGGAGATGCCACCCTGGTGTCACCCCAATAAATAACCAAGAGGTACAAGCGTCAAAGCTTGGGGATTCCCAAGTCATCCCCTTCTTCATCAATAAAAATCTCAGGTATTTCTAGACACTTCATTTTTATTGTTTCATGCATTGTTGTGTTGTTCTTGGAGCGTCTTAGTTTTCGTTTGCCTAGTTTGCTTGAGTAATTTGGTTGGTTACACCACACTTCTTTTGGAGAGAGACACACTCTGTTTTCCTTGCCTAAAACACTCTAGTTTTCATTCTTATTGTTCTGTGAGTGTTCTCTTTTGCTAGCACTGTGTTTAGCCTTAATTTTCTTGTGCTTTCATCTTAGAACATTTTAGTTCTTATTTGTGGATTTGTGAGACAAGCTCACTAATCTTTATTGATTATTATCTTTGTGAGTTGTTTCAAATAAGTTGTTTGGTGTTGGAAAAGAGTAGGAAGCTTCATGCTTAAGTGGTACAAAAGTGAGCTTGCTTTGACTGTGGCTTAGACTTTATCATGGCATGCTAGATGTTGCTTTGACCTTATGCTTAGTGATTATTGATTTAGCATGACTTGTTCCAAACAATTGGGATTGCTTAGTGTGCCTTGAAGAAATTATGCGTTGTTTTAGCATGCAAAAGCATAGTATTGTGGTATTATACTTTGATGCTTTATTTGGGTTGACTTGGCACATGCTCACACTATGTTATGACTATTACAAGTCACCATAGCCTCTATGATCATTTAGTCCTTGACTTGTAGTACCACTCTATGTTTTGATTAGTAATGCTTTGTTTCTCTGCATGATTATGGCCATTATGCTCTCTTAGTTGGTTGCTCCTAGTCTTTTGCTAGCCTCCACTTGTATGAGTAAGTCCTACTCATGCTTCCAACTCCCAAGAAACCAAGTTTTTCCAAAGTGTTCACTATAAATTCCTATGCGTGGTGTGTTACACCATTCCAAGTATATTCTTGTTTTCAGCTATCTTCCAATTAAAAACTATTTTGTTATGTGAAAACTTAGTGATTAAAGCCCTCACAAACTTGATGGTACACTTTATATTCCTTGCTCCTAATAAACTTGAACCATTGTGTCATCTATGTTATATATGCTTGCACTTATACATTGGAATTAGCAGAACCGTGCTGTCACGGGGAACGTTTTCAACATTGCACTTGTACTTTGTACCCAGTTGATATCATGCTCATTTGTCTATGGATGTAACCGGTGTGAAATAAAGAGGGAGCTTGTAAGTCCATGGAGTATGTATTTTGTGTTAGAGAAATGCCTAGGAGCCATGCCTAATCATGGTGGAAACTTGCAGCATCACCATAGTGAGCTATCTATGAAGCATCCTCAATAAAAAGCTATGCATATAGTAAATAAAAAGATCGCTGAGATTCTCATTGTCTGCTTGCCTTGTCATTTTGGTTATGGGATAGCTCCTGTACCATGTGCAAGGGGTACCCCATTGGCGGTTCTCTATGATATGCATGTACTTACAATGACAAGAACTTACAGGTGACTAAAGTTGAGTAGCATGAGGTGTGGCCCTCGTATTCAAGGGACTTGAGATTGCCAACTTATACTTCGTCAAACATATACTCCATGTTTGTTCACTTTAACCTTAACCACTTCAAGATGCTTATGATAGGGGCAATGAGGGCTTAAAGCTAACAAGTACCATAATTTTTGGAAGATATTTTTGAAACTTGTAATCCCTTCTTCCTTTATAAAAAAAGCCTTTCTTCCACCATTATTGAGTCTCCACCTTATACCTTTAGGCACCATTCAGAGAGCATAGTTGTCATTCTGTGTGTAGTGTTCCAAAGCTTATTAATTGATGCATATTGCGATATTACTTGTTCTTGTGCTATTTGTTTCTAGTCACCCTTGTGAACTTTTAAGGTGTCCTATGCATCTATTTGCTACTCTATGAGGTACAAGCCGATTGCCACTATGCTATGTTTTCTGTATGTGAAACAAACAAACGTTTTTCAATGCATGTTATTCATGATCTTTGTTTGTAGCCTTTCATGTTGCATACATAGTTACTATGTCTTATTGTTATGAATCCATCTTTCATGCACATGTGCTCCATAGAAAATATCCTCCAACCAAGCTCATCCATAGGCACAAGTTTCCTATATGGAAACCTGCACCATATGGGGCCCAGCTATAAGCAGCTTACTCATACTTGCATAGTGATGTGCTGTCAAGCATTAGAGGCATCACAGGTAGTACAAAGAAGAGAGAACAGCCGTAGCTGGTAACAAGCAGCTGCTCAGAATCCCCCACACACCTTGTTTAGCTCAAAAGAAAACCACCCTAGTTCACTTTAGTTCATCACCAGATTCCTCTCAACAAATCAGCCAATACCACTATAACCAGCATGGTTACTTAGTGGAGTTTAGAAAACAGGCCAAGACAGGAGCACAATAAGGAGGGGGCAGGAGTAGACCAAGTTTATCAAGAGGAAGTGCAGCAACAACAATACAAGTAGATTCCTTGGCAGCACACCCACAAGACAAGGAGCACAGCCACATACCAGCAGATCTACAGGCATCAGGTTGATAGACCACAACTCAATCAATACATGATTTAATCAGATTTGAACATAGATTTTTTGTTGAGATCGGGAGAACTCTCAGACTAGCATAGAAGTGCTATGCTAGTCTCATCATTGAGTTAAAAAGATAAACTATAAGCATCTATTTCAATCACCATTAGGGCCTCAGCCTTTGCATCCTAGGCAGGGGCTATAGCACACTTCTACTAATCATACCAAGGCCATAAAAGCATACAAATCATCTTTGCACAAACCAGCAAGCATGAGGGATTGCTGGGCACAAATCCAAAAGAATTGGAATTGCACCTCAGGCACAATCCCAAACTCACTCCCACCAAACTCTCAATCTAGTCTTTAAAACTAGAATATCAGCCCTTCATCAAGTTTGATAATAAATCATTTTCTTAGATATTCAAAAATATCTAAGAATCACTTTATATTTTAAAACAAAGGTAACTGAATCAGTTACACACTGCTCATCTTCACAGTTTGATTCAAGGCAGCTCATACTACAACAAATATCACAATCTTCATTTTATAAGATCATCCAGAATTCAACAGCTACCCTCTCATATAAGTTTAGAAGAATTCAAATCATTTTCTTAGATAATAAGCCAGTAATCATTAGTGCACTGCTATTATCCCTGACAGAGGAGTGTATATCTTAACACACTCAAAGCTAATTGCCATATGTCATTCATCATCCAACAATAATTTCAAGCCAATATGATTTCCAGATCATTTTCCTAACCAATTCAACTAGGAATCAGTGTTAATAGTTCTTAACTGTCAACATGAACTAGGAAATGTTCAGACCAGCAAGTATCCCAAACAGATAAAATCCAAACCAATGGTTTGAATTTTCATGTCTACTATAATCATCTAGAAGGGTTTTTCAGATCATCTACCCAGATTAAGAGTAGCATAAACCTACTCTTACCATAGTACCTCATCATTTAATCATAGGGTAAAGAATTAAAACAAAGCCTTGAGACCATCACAAGTAAACCAAGCATGTCAATTGAGCATCAAACCAGAGCTAAGATATCTCCACAAGACACAGTTATTCACCAGATGTGAACCCTAGGTTCAGAGATGAAATCTAGACAGTGGGGAATCACAGAAAGCACACTTGACATAACAAGGTAGATAAAGCCTGGAGGGGAGCATAGAAGAGAAAAACACCTACCTTTGGCGAGTCATATCTCGCCGGTGAGGAAGCAGAAGTAGTATCGATGGCAACGGAAACACAGAACACCACGGGGAAGGCTTCACCATACACCACCACCTAGCCCAGCATCAATCTCACCACCAAGGCGACACAGGGAGCAGCCCTGAGGGCCACAACATCCTACACCGGCCTAGAATACGAACTACATTGAGCAGCGGCGTCGGAATCGACAGCCGCTATACCATGGCAGGGCTAGGGTTTCCAACGAGTGAGCATCAGGGGGTGCGCAAGCCAAATTAACGGAGTAAGAGGAAGGGGAAGAGGTGGCGAAATAACGCCAGCAGACGGTGGAGGCGGTGGTGGTCAAGCGGCAATGGCCAGTGGCAAGCATCGCGCACGGAGAGGAACATGAGAGAGACAGGGTTGTGTCTGTGTGCGTGTGTGCGGGTGAGAGGAGAGAAAGAAAGGGGTGGGCTGTGGTCTAGATGACCTAGGCCAACTTAGATGGGCCAGGCCAGCCCATGTACCAACCCAAAACAGCCCAAGTCAAATGAAATAAGAAATAAAATAAAAGTAAAATAAATAAATTACCAAAATAACCTTTAAATATTTTCAGCTATAAAAAAATTATAGAAAAATGATAGAAATACAATTAATATGCTAAAATTATCATAAAAATAATATCTATCTAATAAAAATATAAATTTATTTATTTAAAATAAATATAGAGCACATAAATATTCACATCATTAAATCCTGAGTAAAATTTCATAAAATAAGAAAAACTTCTAAAAATAAATAAAAATCATTTTTGTGTATAAAAATAATTCTACTATTTTATAAAAATATTAACTTAGAATTTTACAAATAAAATATAAAGCAAATATTTAAAGACACTAAATTTTGAAGAAGTTTATAAAAATAAAGGTAAGACTTAAAAATAAATAAAATTCATTTTTAAGATCTTTAATAAGTATATTCCACTAGAAAAATACCATGTATATCATTCAAAAATACTTTAAGATAAATAAAAATCATTACTATTTTAATCAAATGAAATAACCACTTTGTTAATTCTTAAAATTATTTCTTAAGTAGGAAATAATCACATTTTCTTATAAAACACCAAAAACTTTAAAGTTTAATTCCTAAGTCTAAATATATAATAAAAATAAAACTTAAATATAATTATTAACCTTTAAATGTTTTTAAATCTTAAATTCAAATTAAACCCCTTTTAAATAAATATTACATAACACTCATGTGTAAGAGGGTGAATAATATCCATCCCTCAACCACTCTTAAAATGATTCCAAACCCTAACAAAATTTGTAAGATCATCTAATTATGCTCCCATTAATAAATTGCATATTATTAAATTTATCTTTCATTTAAATTAAAAGGGATCATCCTTAATCATATTTGCCAAAACCGTAAAACTGGATGATATTCTAAAACTCATCATATCTTACAATTCACTTCTATTTTTATCGTTAACTTTGGTTTAAACAATTATAAACATCTCATTTGAAGTTTATTCATGTTTTAAAGTTGACTTTAGCCACTTGTATCATCAATTAAAATATGATAACTTAACACCATTCATAACCATCACGAACCCTAATGTAAAATCTAATAAACCTTAAGACCAATTAACCTTAACTAAATACTAGTTTCTTCAAATGTTATTCTTTTTGCCACTTCACACAAACAAGTCTATATTAGTTCCTTCAACTCTTAAGAAGTCAACCCAAGGACTTTTTATCCCAATCACCAGATAATAATTAATCATAATCACATTATTCTACTAGTATTTGTATATTTTGGATTGTTAACACTTATGTTCCTTATCAATGTCATTGTTTATAAAATAAACATAAAGATAAACCCAATCTTAAAGAAAATACCTAAAATCAACTTATTCAAAATACTAAGGGTTTCACTTTGGGAAGTATAAAATTTCATAGCATTACTTATGCATAATGGCATCCTGCTTCTTTAAACATTAATCCTTACCGGACCAATTATGTTGTTTTCAGATATTGGATCTTCTATTATCTCGAATACCGTGAGTGCATAATATTGCAATCACAAAAGGCAAGTTCATCACTTGCTCATGTCCTTTGATTATTTTCTGTAAAGTATTTTGCAAATCCAGTGTTGTCATCACCTGCATTTGAAAAAGATCAGAAAACACTATTTTCATAATAATATGATTATAGGTTATTTACCATGAGGTAATAATCTACTATGAAAGTTCCGGTGTTAAAGGAACATATTATCTAGGACTTAACAACCAATGTCGCCAGTGATTCTTGCGCTGTATATTACGCGTTAACCATGAGATTTGGAATGGGACGGAGAAGTCAGCTGGATCGGCTCCCTTTCGCATGCATTGGACACTGTTCTGGGCATTTGTAAGTTGCAGATCGTGGGTATAGCCGTTTTATACGGGGGAAGTCTACCGTGGATCTGGGCTTACAAAAGACAGATATCTAGTGTTAATGGTTGTTGTGTGTATCCAATTAAGGTATAGCCGTTTTATACGGGGAAAAGTCTACCTTGAGTTTGGTCATCCAACAGTTGTGGTGTATGCGGGGTCGCGGAGAAGGACAGTGATTGGCTTGGATCTTAGTATGGGCCTCATACCAAGGAAGTGTGAACGAGCCTATAAATCGGATGTGCAACAAAGCTAAGATCTCTCATGGGTAAAGTAACGCACCTCTGCAGAGTGTAAGAACTATAACTTGTTACTCCATGTTCCGGGAAGGAGCTGCCAATGCTGCGGGGAAGGAACTCCATGAAAGTTCTGGTAAACCCGTGAAGGATGATGGACATAGCTTTTCAGAATAAAATCAACCTTTGAAGAAATGTTTATGAAAACTTGCATTGACTACGACATATGGTCTATGGTGGTAGATAGTGCATCAAACACTCCTCTTTAGTGAATTTGCTGAGTACGCTCATACTCAACGTATCTTCTTAATATTGGAATTATGCCCTAGAGGCAATAATAAAGATGTTATTATTATAATTCTTGTTCATGATAAAGTTTATATTCCATGCTAGTATTGTATTAAGCAGGAACTTTAATACTTGTGTGGTTTATGAACAACACCGTGTCCCTAGTATGCCTCTATGGACTAGCTCATTGATTAATGATGGTTAAGGTTTCCTAACCATAGACATGAGTTGTCGATTAATAAAGAGATCATATCATTGGGAGAATGATATGATGGACAGACCCAAACTAAGCGGAGCAATTAGATAGTGTCATCGTGTTCATCTTTGCGAAGCTTTTCCTATGTCAAATATTGTATTCCTTAGACCATGAGATAATGCAACTCCCTGGTATTGGAAGAAAGCTTTGAGGTCATCAAACGTCATCCTATGAGAGGGTGATCATAAAGGTGTCTCTCAGGTGATCGGAAAGTACCTGTTGGGTTGTATGTATCGAGATGGGATTTGTCCCTCCCAAGTCGGAGAGATATACTTCGGGCCCACTCGGTAATCGATATCAACACCGCTTGCAAGCATGTGGTTAAGGAGTTAATCACAAAGTGATATCGGATTACGGAACGAGTAAAGTACTTTCTGTGAACGAGATTGAACTAGGTATGACGGTACCGACGATCAAATCTCAGGCAAGTAAAATATCGCGAGACGAAGGGAATACATATATGGGATTGATTGAATCCTGGCATCATGGTTCATCCGATATGATCATCGATGAATGTGTGGGAGTCAATATGGGTTTCCAGACCCCGCTGTTGATCATTGATATAAGATCATGTCTGCATATTCTCGAACCCGAAGGGTCACACACTTAACGTGTCTCCAAGCTAGGATAGATTAGATAATTGGTTTATGAGTTTTTGTTCGGAGTCTCGGATGGGATCCGGGACATCACGAGAGGTTCCGGAATGGTCCGGAGAATAAGATTCGATTCATATAAGGCAATGCAGTTTTTGGAGTTCGGAATTGTTTCGGGTTAATCAGTATTGTACCGGAAGCTTCTAGAACCTTTCGGAAGGGGACCAACGTGGCCCCACCTGCCGGGAGGGGGCATGGGCCTATGAGGGAGTGCCCTGGCCGCATTGGGCCAGGGGCACAAGGCCCCATAGGGCCCAGCCGGCCAACCTAGGGAAAAACCCTAGGAGAGCTTCTAGAAGGGGGGAACTTGCCCCCCCACTCCTCCCTCCTTGGCCGCCGGCCCTAGGGTTTGGGGGAGGGGCAAGGGCTAGCCGCCCACCCCTCTATATAAAAAGGGTTGGCCGCGCACCCCCTCCTCAAGCCCTAGGTGCCCTGCTGCCCTCCTCTCTCTCTCTCCCTCCCGAATGCGTGTAGGCGAAGCCCTGCTGCAGAAACTCTCCACCATTTGCACCGCGTCGTCGCGTTGTAGATCCAATCCGTCTCTCCACCATACTTGCTGGACCAAGGAAGGAGGAGACGTCGAGGTGCCGCACGTGTGCATCTCTCGGAGGCATCGCCACTTGCGGTGCTAGATCGGATCGGATCGCGAGGAGGAGAAGCGAGTACGACTACATCACCCACGCCCGTTAACCGAGCGTTCACTGTCGAATCTTCAAGGGTATGAAGATCTCATCTATTCCCCCTCGTTGTTTGCATCTCCTAGATTATATATTGGCTTTCCACGTTCGCATACGTAAAAAAATTTGATTTACTATGCTGCGAAACCCTTCAGTGGTATCAAAGCTAGATCTATGCGTAGATGTGTTTCACGAGTAGAACGCAGCATGGTTATTGCGGGCGTTGATGTTTTCTGTTGCAAGCCTCTTGTTTGTGTTCTTCTTATGATGCGGGATAGTGAGATTGAAGCGGTCCAGGCCAAGTTTACGCGACGTCATTCGCGAGACCGGCTCTGCACTTGACGTGTGGCTTGTTCCACACATGCGGCTGGTGGATGCCTGTTTCTCTCACTATAGTTTTCATGGGTTTTACACCAGAGTTTGGCAACCATAATATCACCGTTGTGGCTTTCCATAGGTAAGAATCGTTCTTAGCTTGCTACTCCCATAAGCCACGTAAAATATGCAACAACAAAGTAGAGGCGTCTAACTTGTTTTTGCAGGGAGTGTTTTCTATGATATGGTATGGCCCAAGATGTGATGTGTATGTTGTATGCAATGATCATGTTTTGTAATGTTTCACGACTTGAATGTCGATGAGTACACAACCGGCAGGAGCCATATGGTTGTCTTTATAATTGTGTATGACCTGTGTGTCAACTTCTTATACGCCATGTAATAGTTTCACTTTATCGCTAAGTAGTTAGCAATAGTTGTAGTTGCTATTCGTGGTGGAGGCAATCATGGTGGAGTGATGGAGATCATGCCGGCACGCACAAGATGGAGATCATTGCGCGAAGATTGGCTATACCATGTCACATAAAGTTATATGCATGTGATGTTTATCCTTTTATGTATCTTATTATGCTTAGATCGCGACAGTAGCACTATAAGATGATTCCTCACTTAATGATCAAGATAAAACTGTGTTCTCCCCATGTATGCACCATTGCGAAAGTTCGTCGTGTCCAAGCATCACGTGATGATCGGGTGCTATAGACTCTACGTTCACATACAACGGGTGCAAGCCAGTTTTGCACACGCGGAAATACTTGGGTTTGACTTGACGAGCCTAGCATGTACAGACATGGCCTCGGAACACATGAACCGAAAGGTTAAGCATGAGTCATATGAATGATATGATCGACACTTTGTTGTACACCATTGAAACCACATCTCTTCTCGTGAAGATCGGATTAGGTGTGGTGAATTTGGATCATGTTCACTAAACAACTTGAGGGATGTTGAATTTAGTGGGAGTTCATCTAGTAATTTGATTAAAAGTTGAACTAATTATCATGAACATAGTCTAATTTGTACTTGCAAATATTGTAGATCAAATGGCTAAGTCCAACTTCAACGTTTTTGCTGAGAAAGAAAAGCTTAGAAACAATGGGTCTAACTTCACCAACTGGTTCCGCAATCTGAGAATCATTCTCGCTGGCGGACAAAAGGACTATGTCCTTGAGAATGCGCTAGGTGACGCCCCTGCTGTAGATGCGCCGGCTGATGAGAAAGTTGTCTATCAGTCGCGCAAAGATGATTATGGTGTGATTAAGAGGACCATGTTGTTTGCTATGGAATCGGACCTTCAAAATCATTTTGAAGACTATCCCGGGCCCTTTGAGATTCTTGAGGAGCTAAAAACTATGTTTCAGACTCAGGCCCGTTCTGAGAGATATGAGATCCCTGAGAAATTCTTTAACTGCAAGATGGAGGAAGGGAGTTCCGTTAGTGAGCACGCCATAAAGATGTCGGGCTACACTCAACGCCTTGAGCAACTGGACTGCAAGATTCCAGAGGATCTCAAGATTGACAAGGTTCTGCAATCACTCCCTCCCAGCTACAAAATTTTTGTAGTGACTCATAATCAGATTGGTTCCACTGATACGATCACCGAGCTCTTCGCAAAGCTGAAGGCTACGGAGGTGGACATCAAAAAGGATAATCATGTGTTGATGGTCAACAAGCCCCCCACCTTCAAGATAGGTAAGGGTGCAAAGAAGCCCTTCAAGAAAGGCGGCGGCAAGCGCGTTGCCCTGCTGAGAAGAAGTTCAAGTCTGGACCTAAGCCGGACACTGAGTGCTTCTATTGCAAGGACAAGGGTCACTGGAAGCGCAACTGTCTGAAGTACTTAGCGGACAAGAAGGCTGGCACCATCAAAGGTATATTTGATATACATGTTCTTGATGTTTTCCTTACTATCCCTCGTTGTAGTGCCTGGGTATTTGATATTGGTTCAGTTGCTAATATTTGTAACTCGAAACAGGAGATACGGAATAGACGGAGGCTTGCGAGGGATGAGGTGACGATGCGTGTTGGCAACGGATCAAGAGTTGATGTGATGGCCGTCAGCACGCTCTCCTTAGTTTTACCTTCGAGATTAGTTTTAAACCTTAATAAGTGTTATTATGTGCCTGCGTTGAGCATGAACATTATTTCTGGATCGTGTTTATTGCAAGACGGTTATTCATTTAAATCGGAGAATAATGGTTGTTCTATTTATATGAGTAACATCTTTTATGGTCATGCACCTACTGTGAATGGTTTATTTCTTCTGAATCTCGAAAGGGACGAAACACACATCCATAACATTGAGGCTAAGATATGCAAAGTAGATAGTGATAATACTACTTATTTGTGGCACTGTCGTCTAGGTCATATTGGATTAAAGCGCATGAAGAAACTCCATTCTGATGGACTTTTGGAGTCTCTTGATTTTGAATCATTTGACACATGCGAACCATGCCTCATGGGCAAGATGATCAAAACCCCATTCTCCGGAATGATGGAGCGAGCAACGGACTTGTTGGAAATCATACATACCGATGTATGCGGACCGATGAGTGTTTCGACGCGCGGTGGATATCGCTATTTTCTCACTTTTACCGATGACTGAAGTAGATATGGATATATCTATTTGATGAAACATAAATCTGAAACATTTGAAAAGTTCAAGGAATTTCAGAATGAAGTGGAGAACCATCGTAACAGAAAGATTAATTTTCTACGATCCGATCGTGGAGGTGAATATTTGAGTTATGATTTTCTCATGAATATTAAAGCAAGCGGAATAGTTTCACAACTCACGCCACCCGAAACCACGGCGCAATGGTGTGTCTGAACGCCGGAATCGAACTCTATTAGATATGGTCCGATCAATGATGTCTCTTACTGATTTGCCGTTATCATTTTGGGGTTATGCATTAGAAACCACCGCATTCACTTTAAATAGGGCACCATCTAAATCCGTTGAGATGACACTGTATGAACTGTGGTTTGGTGCTAAACCTAAGTTGTCGTTTCTTAAAGTTTGGGGATGCGAAGCTTACGTCAAGAAGTTTATGCCGGACAAGCTCGAACCCAAAGCGGAGAAATGCGTCTTCATAGGATATCCTAAGGAAACTATTGGGTATACCTTCTATCACAGAACCGAAGGCAAAGTGTTTGTCGCAAAGAACGGTTCCTTTCTTGAGAAGCAGTTTCTCTCGAAAGAAGTGAGTGGGAGGAAAGTAGAGCTAGATGAGGTTATTGAACCTTCTCTTGAATTGGAGAGTAGCGCATCACCTGAAATTGTTCCAGTGCCGCCTGCACCAACGATAGAGGAAGCTAATGACAAGGATCATGAAGCTTCGGACGATCTCGCTCTTGAACGTCGCAGTCGACAAGGTCGCGTGCCCTCCCGAGTGGTACAGCAACCTGTCTTGACTGTCTTGTTGGTAGAAGACGGTGAACCTACGAACTATGAGGAAGCGATGATGAGCCGGACTACGAAATGGCTAGAAGCCATGAAATCCGAATTGGGATCCATGAGCGAAAACCAAGTATGGACTTTGGTGGACCCTCCTAGCGACCGAAAGGCCGTTGAGTGCAAATGGATCTTCAAGAAGAAAACGGACGCGGATGGTAATGTTACCGTCTAGAAGGCACGGCTTGTCGCGAAAGGTTTTCGACAAGTTCAAGGTGTTGACTACGATGAGACTTTCTCTCCCGTAGCGATGTTTAAGTCCATTCGGATTTTATTAGCAATTGCTGCGTTTCATGATTATGAAATATGGTAGATAGATGTCAAGACCGCGTTCCTCAATGGCAACATTGATGAAGAGTTGTATATGATGCAACCCGAAGGTTTTGTCGATCCTAAGGATGCTGATAAAGTATGCAAACTTCAGCGTTCCATTTATGGACTGAAGCAAGCATCTCGAAGTTGGAACCTTCGTTTTGATCAAGTGATCAAGAGCTTTGGATTTGTTCCAAATTGCTACGAAGCTTGTATCTACAAGAAAGTGAGTGGGAGCTCGATGATATTTCTGGTACTATATGTGGATGACATATTAATTATTGGAAATGACATAAACATGCTTAACGATGTGAAGAGTTATTTGAACAAGTGTTTTTCAATGAAAGACCTAGGGGAAGCTGCTTATATATTGGGCATCAAGATCTATAGAGATAGACAAAGACGCCTGATAGCTTTAAGCCAGAGTACATACCTAGACAAAGTTCTGAAAAGGTTCAGAATGGATAAGGCAAAGAAAGGTTCAATGCCTATGTTGTCAGGTAAGATATTGAGCAAGGCTCAGTGTCCAGCTACGGTAAATGATAGAGAAGCTATGAGCAAAGTGCCTTATGCCTCGGCCATAGGTTCTATCATGTATGCCATGCTATGTACTAGACCGGATGTGTCCAATGCTCTTAGTTTCACGAGCAGATACCAAAGTGATCCAGGAGTGGAACACTGGACAGCCGTGAAGAACATCCTAAAGTACCTAAATAGGACTAAAGAAATGTTCTTAGTCTATGGGGGTGATGAACTTCTCGTCGTAAAAGTTTACGACGACGCTAGTTTCGACACCGACAAGAATGATTCTAAATCTCAGACAGGATACGTTTATATTTTGAATGGAGGAGCTGTGAGCTGGAGAAGCTGCAAGCAAAGCGTGATCGCGGGATCTACAGTAGAATCAGAATACATGGCTGCTGCAGAAGCGTCAAGTGAAGGAGTTTGGATCAGGAACTTCATCACCGAGCTTGGCGTGGTTCCAAGTGCCTTGGACCCACTAGAGATATTGTGTGACAACACTGGCGCCATAGAACTCGCTAAGGAACCAAGATATCATCCAAAGACCAAGCATATCAACCGCAAGTTTCATATAATCCGAGATTATATAGCATATGGAGATCTGAAGATTAGCAAAGTACATAAATATCTGAATGTCGCAGATCCATTGACTAAAACTCTTCCACGTGCAAAACATGATCAGCACCTCAGTGCCATGGGTGTTAGATTGTTGCCAAATGTAAACTAGATTACTGACTCTAGTGCAAGTGGGAGACTGTTGGAATTATGCCCTAGAGGCAATAATAAAGATGTTATTATTATAATTCTTGTTCATGATAAAGTTTATATTCCATGCTAGAATTGTATTAAGCGGAAACTTTAATACTTGTGTGGTTTATGAACAACACCGTGTCCCTAGTATGCCTCTATGGACTAGCTCATTGATTAATGATGGTTAAGGTTTCCTAACCATAGACATGAGTTGTCGATTAATAATGAGATCATATCATAGGGAGAATGATATGATGGACATACCCAAACTAAGCGGAGCAATTAGATCGTGTCATTGTGTTCATATTTGCGAAGCTTTTCCTATGTCAAATATTGTATTCCTTAGACCATGAGATAATTCAACTCCCTGGTATTGGAAGAAATCTTTGAGGTCATCAAACGTCATCCTATGAGAGGGTGATCATAAAGGTGTCTCTCAGGTGATCGGAACCTGTTGGGTTGTATGTATCGAGATGGGATTTGTCCCTCCCAAGTCGGAGAGATATACTTCGGGCCCGCTCGGTAATCGATATCAACACCGCTTGCAAGCATGTGGTTAAGGAGTTAATCACAAAGTGATATCGGATTACGGAACGAGTAAAGTACTTGCTGTGAACGAGATTGAACTAGGTATGACGGTACCGACGATCAAATCTCGGGCAAGTAAAATATCGCGAGATAAAGGGAATACATATATGGGATTGATTGAATCCTGGCATCATGGTTCATCCGATATGATCATCGATGAATGTGTGGGAGTCAATATGGGTTTCCAGACCCCGCTGTTGATTATTGATATAAGATCATGTCTGCATATTCTCGAACGCGAAGGGTCACACACTTAACGTGTCTCAACGCTAGGATAGATTGGATAATTGGTTTATGAGTTTTTGTTCGGAGTCCCGGATGGGATCTGGGACATCACGAGAGGTTCCAGAATGGTCTGGAGAATAAGATTCATATAAGGCAATGCAGTTTTTGGAGTTCGGAATTGTTTCGGGTTAATCGGTATTGTACCGGAAGCTTTTAGAACCTTCCGGAAGGGGACCAACGTGGCCCCACCTGCCGGGAGGGGGCATGGGCCTATTAGGGAGTGACCTGGCCGCATTGGGCCAGGGGCACAAGGCCCCATAGGGCCCAGCCATCCAACATAGGGCAAAACCCTAGGAGAGCTTCTAGAAGGGGGGAAACTTGCCCCCCACTCCTCCCTCCTTGGCCGCCGGCCCTAGGGTTTGGGGGAGGGGCAAGGGCTGGCCGCCCACCCCTCTATATAAAGAGGGCTGGGGGCGCACCCCCTCCCACACCTCATCCTCAAGCCCTAGCCGCCCTGCTGCCCTCCTCTCTCTCTCCCTCCCGACTACGTGTAGGCGAAGCCCTGCTGCAGAAAATCTAACCCCATGTATTATGCCAAATCCATAGTGGCATGAATGACAAGACAGTATTATTGTAGTACAAGTAGATCCATATAGGTTATGAAACTAGTTAAAACTTGAGAATTATTTGTTGTTATAATAAATATGTTTAGAAAAGTTAATATTAGAAACAAAAGGGTAGAAATGTGAGAATGATGTTTAGGATGTAACTCCAAGGATAATTAAGTTATAACCAATTATAGAGTGATTTAACCAACTATATCTAGAGTCGGATCAAATTTTACCAAAAGTTATCCCTTTGCAGATGGGAAAATGGTGTAATTTCATAGGCAAAGAACATTATGAGCCATACAAATAGGTATATAACGGTAGAATTCCATACACTATATGTATCAAAAATTGTAGTGTATAACATCAAAGCCTAAGTACAAGAGATGTTTTACTCCAAGTACTGTGTCTACAGGCTTTTGATGTATGTTTGCTAGAGATAACATTTGGATTTTATTGTGTGACTAGGACTGTGCATGAAGTTTGAAATTTATGGGCATATGCATGATGTTTCATGAAGTCCTTACTTGATGTACATGTCTAGAAGGAAAATGGGTTCGCGTGAGGGAGAGGCGAATTATCACTTTAATGTTGGAAAGATGAAGGCTCATGATATGTTGGTGATACAACAAAAGGAGGTTAACCAGGCAGTTCTGAAGGACGGATCAAATCAAAAGCCATATTTAACTACCAAAGAGGAGGTTCTTCAGTATATGAGGAGTATGGAAGAAGGAAGAAAGGTTGAAACCGATAGGCAGAACCAGTTTTATCGGGTGTAACTACCTCGGTGAACTACGCTCCTAGATACAAGCCTGGATGAGTGATAGCGGTTGAAATAGTACGGTGGGGCCCCAAAAGCCACTCACTGGTAGTCCTTTCAGACGTCCCAACCGCTACCCTCTCAACGGGACCTGTACGGGCGGCGTAGTCGGCAGGCGAAGGGATCAACTACGTACACAAGTGGGTATGTACGCAAGCCACCATACAAGAGTACATCACAGCCATCCCATCTAGAAAGAAAGAAAATATAGCAACGCCATACGGCAAGATTCAAATGACCTAGATAGATCTATATTTTAGGATAACTCCTCATACAACACACATCAGAGTATCATGCGGAAGTGGCAAACAAAATCCGAGTACAGATAAGAAGCAAATCGGCATAAGATGCCATAGAAATAAGCACATCCCAACTACAGGTCTCACGGATCCCCGTTCCCGGAATCTCTACACCATACGATCGTTGCCCACATCTTCGGCTTCTTCCACCCAAAGATCCGTCACGAGAAGGTACTGTTCATCCGAATCAAGAATTTATCGTGTGAGACCCTAAGGGTGCTCAGCAAGACTTGATGCCTCTAAAGGGACACAACTGGGGTGACGCAATTGCAAAAGATAAACCCTAGCAATTCTACAGATAACGCTAACCATCCGCCTAACCAATGATAGGCGGATGTCCGTGAATTTAAGTACAACGATTATAATGGCAATCTCATCCGATCCATCCTCCTCCACGCTTACAACAGGAAGCGGATAACAACCCCATCCGTTGGCAATTTTATTAACCATTCCATGAGTGTTGCACTATTTACTAGTCAAGTTACTTAGTCAAATTAAGCGGTACTTTAGTTATGCTTGTCTATGATCAAGAAAGCGTGCTCCAAGTCGTCCATATCCGCGGACACGGCTTTGAAAGTTTTACCGGCCGGGTGCACCAATAGCAACACACGCCGATCAACCTCGGAAAAACCAAATCAAAACCCAACGAGGCTTTCACGGTGAACAATCACAGAATTGAAATATTTCAGGCCACCCTTAAGTAGATCCATAGCGAACGGTAACCGACTCAGACGGGCTCAAGGTTTGGGTATACTGTGTGAACGACTGGAACCCGAAAGTGTGGCTGGGCTTGTCGACACCTGGCTAATCGTGTCCCGATCCTAAGCGATGCTGTGCACCTCGCACAATCGTAAATAAAGCGGTAAACATGGCATAAGTACCGGATAGTAAAAACACCTCAAACTAGTTTGTGGCCCCAAGAAATAAGACGGAATCAAGCTCTGGCTCAGGGGGGTCCCATATACCTCCCGGATGTGGATAGCGCGATAAATCAAGGAACAGGAATCAAGTACTCGGGTCTTACGGGACACAAGTGAGCAGGAAAAACCAAATAGCAGATGTTGCTCACCGGTGCCACTTTCTTTAGTTATCCCAGAACTACACAGGTTAAGTTGTTTAGGTACCTCATTATCCAACAGACACTCACATACCCTACACATGCTGTTCTACGACTCGCATGGCTCAAACAACTCCTATAGTAGTGGCTCGTGGGATGGAGGAAACAAGCTTGGTGGGGTGTAAAAGTAAAGGCTATGCATACTTGGGATTCAATTTAATGCAATCGCGACTCAATGATGCAAGAATAAGATAGAGGCAATAGGTACTGTATGTATGCAAGCAATTGGTAGTGCTTGCCTGGTATCTCTGTTGAAGCAAGGGACGGTTCTGGGTAGTGCTCCTGGTTCTCTTGATACAGCCCCTGCTCAGTGTCTATCCGAGAAAAACCAAACAAACAAGGCCAACATGAATATAGAGCACAAGCATATGAATAAGATGCGTCAAGCAAACAATCATGCCAATGATGAATGATGCACAATTTACATGGCAAGTAAAGTAGCATGGCATGGGTGAGGTGTGGAGGACAAGAAAATAACATTTAGTTGGGTTTTAGAATCACATTTGTTGCCATAACAGTTGTTGTTCAATATATATTTATATGATGCATGCTTCAATTGAAGTAATGGATAGCATAAACAGAAAGGTCTCGTCGAGCTGATCAATTTAGACATATCATTTGCTAAATCTGGAGTTTTAAATCAAAAGTTATGAATTATTGAAAGTCCAGTGGCAATTGTGTAATTAAACTAAACTTGGAATTTTACTTGTGCAAAAGTCAAAATAGATGGCATATTTGGAATCCTCTCATCTTGCTGATATCCAAACATATATCATTTGCCAAAAAATGGATTAAGTATGACAAAGTTATTAAAAACTGAATTAGATTTGAATTTTGAATTTATTTAAAATAAATTTGAATTTTAAAACAATCTGAAACGTTTTCTACACAGCCTAACTTATCCTGAGCATGCAGGTGGGGCCAGGGGGTTTCTCTGGCCCACACGGCAGTGCCTGGAACAACTCTGGACCGCGGGTTGATTACAGCAAAAGCCAGGAGCCTTTTTGCAAAGTTGCAACAGACGCTGACAAGGGGCTAGGCTGGACCGCGGGTTTAGCAAAAGAGATGGCAGGGGGTTATGTGCAAAACGCATGGCGCATCTTTTCTTCCTCGGCGACGAGCACGCACGCTGACAGAGAAAAGGGTGCGCCAGGGTCGATCTCGCATGACGCGCTGTGTGGCGGAACAGTCCGGTGGGCGGGCTGATGCTATGGGGTCGCTCGCGTGCTAGGTAGGTTAGCACGCTGGGTGGCTGCGCATCAACGAAAGCAGAGACGCACGGAGGCGTGCTCGACCGTCCGGCGAGTCTAGGGCGAGATCGGCGAGAGGGGGTTGTCTAGGAGGGTCGTGGGCTCACCGCGGGCGTGCTGGCGTGGTCGGCGTGGCGCGGGGAGCAGGCGATCACCGGCGAAGCTCACGGACTGATGAGCTAGGGTTTCCTCGGGGCGCGGCGGTCCTGGCGAGCTGCGTCTCTCCTCCTCGATGGCGTCGCAGCGTGGCGCCGGGCTCAGTTCTCTCGGCCACTGCAGCAAGACTCCACCGGTAGATCGGCAGGGCGGGGTAGTGGCGGTGTGGCGAGAGCGTTGGGGTGGTGTGGAGGAAGGGGGTGCGAGGCAAGCCTCGGGCGGATGGGGTGGTCGAGAGGGGGAGAGGATAAGAACGAGGGAGGTGTGGCTTGCGTGGGAGAGGGTAGCTGGACGGGCGCTGCCACCTTTTTTCGATCACGTGATCGGCATGGGGGCAGGGTGGCGTGGTAGAGCTGGGAAAAGGGAGAGGGAGGCTGGCAGGTGGCCCTGGGGGGGGAGGCGCGTGGGCAGGGGCTGCCTTGGCTGAGAGAGAGCTAGAGGGGAGAGGGGTAGCCTCGGGTAGATGGTTGGGAGCTAGGGTAGGAGAGAGGGGGCATGGTCGGGCTAGGTTAGGGTAGATAGGAGGGGGTCCTGGTCGGGTGTGGGGCAGGTAGGGTGCTGGGTGGTCGAGTTAGAGCTAGAAGGGAGAGGTGAGAGGGACATGGGGCATGGGAACATGCTAGATAGGGGGAAAAGGAGAGGTAGGTTTTGTTTGGGTTTTGTTTAGAGGTAGATGTAGATTAGGGATTATTTTAGGATATATGTAAAAATAGGGTTTTGGTTTAGGGTAGAAAAGGGGAGAGAGGGAGCACTTGTTTTTGCATAGACTAGGTGGGTTTGTGGATTAGCTAGTTTGGGGTTTAGGGTTGGATTAGGGTTTTGCTAAGAGGGGGAAGATATGGTGGTGCTAAAGTTTGACCAAGCATGCTTCAACAACCTCAACAAGATCAAGCAAAAAAAGGATGGATAGGAAGAGAGAGATGAGCAAGATGATGGGGTCCTTCTTTGGTTAATGCATGATCCAAATAAGGGCCAAGCAAGATCCAAGAGAGGGGAGGGTTTTGATGAAGAAGCTACAAGCCCAAACAAGATTTAGCAAAGGGAAAAGGTCCAACTAAAAAGCAAGCAAAACCCAAAAACTGGAAAAAGTGCCACTTGCATGGCCCATGCAAAAGTAGTTAATGCCAAATTATCCTTGTGAAAACAATATTATAATCATGGCATTATCCATATGCATTCCCAGTGGATGGGCCAGGTCAAGCAAAGGTTATGGGTGGATCCAACCAACAACATGGGCTAGAGATAACTCAATAAAAGGCCAAGCCCATATTATTGGATGGTGGAATTATAAGGTGGTGAAAGAAAAAGGTGGTGGAGTCAAAAGACAGATGCCCCCAACTCAACTTGGGCATATAACAATTTATTAAGACCCAAATACAATATCAAGAGGCAGATACAATTAATTATGCACATGAGATAAGAACCAATCAAGAAAAAGGTTTTATATGATGCTCAAATGCAAGGGGACATGATGACATGAGCATGATATGATGATGATGCAACAATTATATGTTGGAAGTGGCCCATTTTATTATTATGACTAGTAGCATTACAGGGGTTAGACAGCTGGGATGCTACAACTCTCCCCCACTAAACAGGAATCTCGCCCCGAGATTCTAGGAAGAAGAAGATACAAAGAGAGAAGGATGGTTGACACGGAGTTCATCTTCACGCTCCCATGTTGCTTCATCAACAGAATGGTGTGACCACTGCACCTTGCAAAACTTGATGGACTTGTTGCGTCCTGATTCTGCGGTCTCAAGGATTTTGGTGGGGTGTTCTTGATAAGAGATCTTCTTGGAGGTCGATTAGCTCATGGTCCACGGTCTTGCCGGGGTCTTTGAAGCACTTCTTGAGCTGAGAGATGTGGAAAACATCATGGACTTTGAGTTTTTCCGGAAGCTCTAGTGCATAAACAACTTCTCCTCTTCTACCACGTATCTTGAAAGGACCGATATATCTAGGAGCCAACTTTCCTTTGATACCGAAGCGGTGTGTTCCTCTCATGGGAGTGACACGAAGGTAGACGAGATCACCAGGGGCATATACCATATCTGTGTGCTTCCTGTCATAGTTGCTCTTCTGACGGCTTTGAGCAATCTTCAGGTTCTCCAGAATGATATGCACTTTCTCCTCCGCTTGGGTTACAATGTCAGGGCCAAACCAGATTCTTTCTCCTGCACCTGACCAACCAATCGGAGTTCTGCACTTGCGACCATAGAGAGCCTCGAATGGTGCCATCTTCAGACTCTTCCGGAAGCTGTTGTAGGAGAATTCAGCATATGGAAGACACTCCTCCCACTTCATGCCAAAGAGATGGCAAGCTCTAAGCATGTCCTCGAGAATCGATTGATCCTCTCCACTTGTCCTTGCGTGAGGGTGGTAGCGATCTTGAAGTTCAACTTTGTTCCCAAAGCTTTTGGAAACTCTCCCGTAACTTTGAGGTGAAGATGCTCCCACGGTCGAACTGATTTCAAGTGGAACCCCATACAAAGAGACAATCCTGTTGATATAGAGCTCAAATCAAGTCCGTAAATTGTTTCTTTGATCGGGAAGAAGTGAGCCACTTTAGAAAGCCTCGATGACAACAAAGATTGCATTGTTGCCCTTTGCGACCTTGGAAAACCGTGATGAAATCCATCTCTACTTTCTCCCATTTCCATTCCGGAGGTTTCAATGGTCAGAAGACCAAAAGGTTTCGATGGACAGCCTTTTCTGCGCAGACATCACATTCTGAGACATACTTGGCACAATACCTTTTCAACCCAGGCCACCAGTATTGTCTTTTCAAGTCCATGTACATCTTTGTGCTGCCAGGATGGATAGAAAGAACCGACTCATGTGCCTCCTTGAGCAATTGATCTCTTAGACCCGGGTAGTTCGAAACAAACATCCGGTGTTCAAAGAAGAGCGTGCCTTGATCATCCACATGGAAGGATTCATACTTCGGAGTGACAAGCTTAGAGATGAGCTTTCTGGTGTGCGGATCACCAAGCTGACGAGAACGAATCTGTTCTTCCAAGAGAGGAGTAGCCAGAAGGTTCAGGAGATGCCCTTGTTCCACAATTTCCAGGTTCACCGTGGAATTCCTCGCACAAGAGAGGCTGCTGCTCTTCTACCATGAGGTTGTTGACATAAGCTTTTCGGCTAAGCGCATCTGCCATGACGTTTGCTTTGCCTGGAGTGTAGTTGATGGTCACATCAAAGTCATTGATGGCTTCAATACATCTCCTTTGCCGAAGATTGAGATCCAGTTGAGTGAAGATATACTTCAAACTCTTGTGATCCGAGAAGATCTCACAGCGGTTACCAAGCAAGTAGTGCCTCCATAGCTTCAAAGCAAAGACCACTGCTGCTAGCTCAAGGTCATGTGTGGGATAGTTGATCTCATGCGTCTTCAACTGACGAGAGGCATAAGCAACCACCTGTCTCTCTTGCATAAGGACCGCACCCAATCCTTGCAAAGAGGCATCGCAGAATATCTGGAAAGGCTTAGATGTATCCGGAGGAACCAAGACTGGTGTGGAAGTGAGCTTCTCTTTGAGTGTCTCAAAACTTTCTTGACAAGCAGGAGTCCACAGGTACTTCTTGCCTTTCTTGAGGAGATCGAAGAGGCTTTGCTATCTTTGAGAAGTTCGCACAAAGCGACGACAATAGCTAGCTGCCGAGGAAACTCCGCACTTCCTTGACATTAGCAGGAGGAAGCCATTCAACTATTGTCTTCACGGTTTCGGGTTGACCGCAATGCCCTTGGCGAGATGACATGTCCCAGATATGTTACTCAGTAACAGAACTCACATTTGGAGAACTTTGCATACAAGCGGTTCTCACGAAGCTTGTTCAGACACACCGCAGTGCTCTTCATGCTCCTCCTTAGACTTGGAATAGACCAGAATGTCATCCAGTTATACCACCACAAACTTGTCCAGGTACTCCATGAAAACGGAGTTCATCAGCCTCGAGAAGGTAGCAGGTGCGTTGGTGAGGCCAAAAGACATGACCGTGTACTCATACAGGCCATAGCGAGTGGTGAAAGCTGTCTTGGGCACATCCTCTTTGCGAATTTTGATTTGGTGATAACCACTTCTCAAGTCCAGCTTAGAGAACACCACGGCTCACCGGTGATCAAATAGATCATTTATTCGAGGGAGAGGATATTTGTTCTTGATGGTCTTAGCATTTAGAGCCCGGTAATCAACACATAGCCTATCGGTTCTGTCACGCTTCTTCACAAAGATTGTTGGACTACCCCAAGAAGAAGTGCTGTGTTGAATGAAGCCCAATTTCTCTTGTTCATCAAGTTGTCGTTTGAGTTCAGCCAACTCAGAAGGACCCATTTTATATGGCCTCTTGGAGATAGGAGCCGTTCCAGGTTCAAGCTCAATCACGAATTCAACCTCGCGATCCGGAGGCATACCTGGCAACTCTTCAGGAAAGACATCCGGAAACTCACAGACCACTGGTACCCTCTGAATAGCTTCCATAGCATCATCATTGAGAGTTGCCAAGGAATAGAGCTGGACATCAGGAGTCATACTTGGAGAGAAGACTATGTGGCCTTCAGGGATCTTCAGAGACACTGAGCGTTCAGCACAATCGATCACAGCTGCATTTGCTGTCAACCAATCCATGCCCAGGATGACATCAATGTCAGAGTTGCCCAGCAGAATTAAAGAAGCCAAGAATGAGGAACCACCAATCTCGATCTGGTTGCCATGACTGATCTTAGATGTTACCATATTTGCTCCAGGCGAAAGAACCATTAACCGCTTTTGGAGAGGGACCATGACTAACTCATTCTCATTTGCAAACTTGTGAGACACAAATGAATGCGATGCACCAGAATCAAAGAGAACTCGTGCAGGGACTGAGTTAACTGAAAGCATACCCATGACAACTCCAGGTGCGAGCTCAGCTTGAGAGGCGTTGACGTAGTTAGCTCGAACAACCGCAGACCCGTGCTTAGTGTTGATGTTGAGAGCCCGAGGCGGTGGTGCACGAACCGAAGGAGAGCTTGTTGCAGATCTTGGCGGGGGTTGAGGGAGAGCTTTGTTCTTCATTGGGCAGTTCCAGCTTGGATGTCCATGATCTCCACATGTGTAACAAGCACCGTGAGGACGTGGAGCAGAGTAGCCAGGGACTCCGCCAGGCGCTCGGTAAGGGTTGTTGTAGCCCACAGGAGCCGCAGTGGTGAAGTTTGGTGGCCTTGACGTGAAGCTCGCAGGTCTTGGTGGAGCCGGGAGCGACGGTGGGGTGTTAGGAACCCAGACACGCCGCTTAGAAGGAGCTGCCATAACTGCAGAGCTTGATGCATCCCTGTTATGTTTCTTGGACTCCTCGAACATTTGCCTACTAGCCTCCTCTTGTAGTGCCATATGCTGCAGTTCCAGGAAGGTTGCCGGTCTTGCGTGCGTGAGTGCATACTTGATCGACGCATTGAGCCCTTGCCTGAATCTTTTCTGCTTTTTCTTGTCATCAGATACCTCATCACCACCATAGCGAGACAGGTTCATAAAGTTCCTGATATAGGTGTTGACGTTATCATTTCCCTGCTTCAGGTTGAGGAAAGCATCCTTCATCCTTTCCATCACAATCTCTGAGAGAAACTGCTCCTTGAAAGCGGTGAACCTCTCCCAAGTTGGCTGGAACCCAGTGCAGCTTGCCTTCAAGTAGTTTTCCCACCAAAGAGCCGCATCTCCCTTGAGAAGGTGGGTAGCACACTTGACCCACTCCTGTTCTGGAACATCAGCAGTCTCGAGCAACCTTGAGATCTCGCGCAGCCAATCATCCGCGTCAAGAGGTCGGTCAGACACGTCGAACTGGCGAGGGTTGAACTTGAGGAAGCTCTTGATGTCACCACGCTTGGGAGGTGGAGGAAGTGGAGCGAACTCATTCCTTCTGACGCTCTCCTCGAAGCGCTGCTGGTTCTCTTGCATTGCCGCCAAAGCATTAGCTATGCTTCAAATGAGCCAGCCGATTCGGAGGAATGTCCTCCTCAGTCCGGCGTGGGGGAGCCATCCTGTTAATGATATAAAACTCAAGTCAGTACTATAATGGAAGATGATAATAATCCAAAATAGTACCAAGATGGAATTAACCAAGATTAAAGGATACAATTTACTGAGATGATATTAAAATATCAACAAAGTTCATAGCACCTAGAGATATTAAGCATATCGCACACGACTGAAAAGGAGTGTGGTACACAAACATATCAAAGAAAAATTTTCCACAAATTTCGGCATTAGAATACCAATAGATGCGCAAAATTACTTAACGAATCAAGATTAGTGACTCTACCGATCCAATATACAAAAGCAAATGATACAAGTAGTGGTATGGTCGCGACTCCATCCCGCACTCAAATCATTACTCCGCACATGAACAAGTGGAACACATATCCTAACCCCTTCTTCTCACGACGAAACCTAAGATTGGAATCTACGGAAACGAACACCCCAAACAAGATAGCGTCGGATACAAAAAGGAAGATAGATTGCGTCAGTTTACAAAAGCCTGTCGGTATGGAATGTACCAACAGTTGATAACCAAAGGCAGATAAGATAACAACTTGGATGCAACAGATAGACAAGGATTACACACAGACACACACACACACACAACCTATGGTACTACGGAAACCCAGAACACGTGAATCCTAGTTTGAACTTTGAGAAGAGGATTGAAAACGTTGCACTTCCTTACCAGAAAAAGGGTGGTGGGAGGTAAGAAGAAAAAGTGGAAGCAGTCCTACTCTCGCGTTTTGTTTTTCCCTAATATACATAACTACCAAAATATTTGCTAGACTGACAACGACCGTTTGGCTGAAACCCTGAAGGTCGGGATGGCTCTGATACCAATTGTAACTACCTCGGTGAACTACGCTCCTAGATACAAGCCTGGATGAGTGATAGCGGTTGAAATAGTACGGTGGGGCCCCAAAAGCCACTCACTGGTAGTCCTTTCAGACGTCCCAACCGCTACCCTCTCAACGGGACACCTGCGGGCAGCGTGGTCGGCGAAGGGATCAACTACGTGCACAAGTGGGTATGTACGCAAGCCACCATACAAGAGTACATCATGCCATCCCATCGAAAGAAAGAAAATATAGCATACGGCAAGATTCAAATGACCTAGATAGATCTATATTTTAGGATAACTCCTCATACAACACACATCGAGTATCATGCGGGCAAACAGAATCCGAGTACGGATAAGAAGCAAATCGGCATAAGATGCCATAGAAATAAGCACATCCCAACTACAGGTCTCACGGATCCCCATTCCGAATCTCTACACCATACGATCGTTGCCCACATCTTGGCTTCTTCCACCCAAAGATCCGTCCACGAGAAGGTACACATTCATCGAATCAAGAATTTATCGTGTGAGACCCTAAGGGTGCTCGGCAAGACTTGATGCCTCTAAAGGGGACACAACACAGGGTGACGAATTGCAGCAAAAGATAAACCCTAGCAATTCTACAGATAACGCTAACCATCCGCCTAACCAATGATAGCGGATGTCCGTGAATTTAAGTACAACAGTTATAATGGCAATCTCATCCGATCCATCCTCCTCCCTGCTTACCAACAAGGAAGCGGACGAACAACCCCCATCCGTTGGCAATTTTATTAACCATTCCATGAGTGTTGCACTATTTACTAGTCAAGTTACTTAGTCAAATTAAGGTACTTTAGTTATGCTTGTCTATGATCAAGAAATCGTGCTCCAAGTCGTCCATATCCGCGGACACGGCTTTGAAAGTTTTACCCGGGGTGCACCAATAACACACGCCGATCAACCTCGGAAAAACCAAATCAAAACCCACGAGGCTTTCACTGAACAATCACAAATTAGAAATATTTCAGGGGCCACCTTAAGTAGATCCCGAACGGTGACTCCGAGACGGGCTCAAGGTTTGGGTATACGGCTGTGAACGACTGGGAACCCGAAAGTGTGGCTGGGCTTGTCGACACCGCGGAATCGTGTCCCGATCCTAAACAGTACAGTGTGCACCTCGCACAATCGTAAATAAAGCGGTAAACATGGCATAAGTACCGGATAGTAAAAACACCTCAAACTAGTTTGTGGCCCCAAGAAATAAGACGGAATCAAGCTCTGGCTCAGGGGGGTCCCATATACCTCCCGGATGTGGATAGCGTGATAAATCAAGGAACAGGAATCAAGTACTCGGGTCTTACGGGACACAAGTGAGCAGGAAAAACCAAATAGCAGATGTTGCTCACCGGTGCCACTTTCTTTAGTTATCCCAGAACTACACAGGTTAAGTTGTTTAGGTACCTCGTTATCCAACAGACACTCACATACCCTACACATGCTGTTCTACGACTCGCATGGCTCAAACAACTCCTATAGTAGTGGCTCATGGGATGGAGGAAACAAGCTTGGTGGGGTGTAAAAGTAAAGGCTATGCATACTTGGGATTCAATTTAATGCAATCGCGACTCAATGATGCAAGAATAAGATAGAGGCAATAGGTCGTATGTATGCAAGCATGTGGTAGTGCTTGCACGGTATCTCTGTTGAAGCAAGGGACGGTTACGGTAGTGCTCTGGTTCTCTTGATACACCTTTCAAGGTGTCTATCCGAGAAAAACCAAACAAACAAGGCCAACATGAATATAGAGCACAAGCATATGAATAAGATGCGTCAAGCAAACAATCATGCCAATGATGAACGATGCACAATTTACATGGCAAGTAAAGTAGCATGGCATGGGTGAGGTGTGGAGGACAAGAAAATAACATTTAGTTGGGTTTTAGAATCACATTTGTTGCCATAACAGTTGTTGTTCAATATATATTTATATGATGCATGCTGCAATTGAAGTAATGGATAGCATAAACAGAAAGGTCTCGTCGAGCTGATCAATTTAGACATATCATTTGCTAAATCTGGAGTTTTAAATCAAAAGTTATGAATTATTGAAAGTCCAGTGGCAATTGTGTAATTAAACTAAACTTGGAATTTTACTTGTGCAAAAGTCAAAATAGATGGCATATTTGGAATCCTCTCATCTTGCTGATATCCAAACATATATCATTTGCCAAAAATGGATTAAGTATGACAAAGTTATTAAAAACTGAATTAGATTTGAATTTTGAATTTATTTAAAATAAATTTGAATTTTAAAACAATCTGAAACGTTTTCTACACAGCCTAACTTATCCTGAGTCATGAGAATTGGGGCCGGGGGTTTCTCGCCCACACGGCGTTCTGGAACAACTCTGGACCGCGGGTTGATTACAGCAAAAGCCAGGAGCCTTTTTGCAAAGTTGCAACAGACGCTGACAAGGGGCTAGGCTGGACCGCGGGTTTAGCAAAAGAGATGGCAGGGGGGTATGTGCAAAAACGCCGCTCTGTTTTCTTCCTCTGTGACGAAGCGAGCACGCATGACAGAGAAAGGGGCGCCGTGGGTCGATCTCGCGACCGCGGACTTGCTGATGCGGAACCAAGGCGGGGCATGGGCTGATGCTATGGGGTCGCTCGCGTGCTAGGTAGGTTGGCCGCAACGCGGGGTGGCTGCAGACCGAAACGAACAGAGACGCACGGAGGGCGTTCGACGACCGGTCCGGCGAGTCTAGGGCGAGATCGGCGAGAGGGGGTTGTCTAGGAGGGTCGTGGGCTCACCGCGGGCGTGCTTGCGTGGTCGGCGTGGCGCGGGCGAGCGATCACCGTGAAGCTCATGGATCGATGAGCTAGGGTTTCCTCGGGCGGTCTGGCGAGTTGCGGTCCGTCTCTCCTCGATGGCGTCTGTGAGCGTGGCGGGGCTCGCTGGTTCTCCTCGGCCACTGCAGCAAAGACTCCACCGGGTAGATCGGCAAGGCGGTGGGGCGGTGTGGCAGCGAGAGGGCGTTGGGGTGGTGTGGAGGAAGGGGGGTGCGAGGCAAGCCTCAGGGGCGGATCTGGGGTGGTCAGAGAGGGGGGGGAGAGGATAAGAACGAGGGAGGGGTGTGGCTTGCGGGGGGGGGGGGTAGCTGGGCCAGGCGCGTGGGCCACCTTTTAGGATCACGTGATCAGCATGGGGGGGGCGGGGGGTGGCGTGGTAGAGCGGGGAAAAGGGAGGGGGGGGCTGGCAGGGGGCCCGGGGGGGAGGCGCGTGGGCAGGGGCTGCCTTGGCTGAGAGAGAGCTAGAGGGGAGAGGGGTAGCCTCGGGTAGATGGTTGGGAGCTAGGGTAGGAGAGAGGGGGCATGGTCGGGCTAGGTTAGGGTAGATAGGAGGGGTCTGGTCGGGTGTGGGGACGGTAGGGTGATGGGTGGTCGAGTTAGAGCTAGAAGGGAGAGGTGAGAGGGACATGGGGCATGGGAACATGCTAGATAGGGGAAAAGGAGAGGTAGGTTTTGTTTGGGTTTTGTTTAGAGGTAGATGTATATTAGGGATTATTTTAGGATATATGTAAAAATAGGGTTTTGGTTTAGGGTAGAAAAGGGGAGAGAGGGAGCACTTGTTTTTGCATAGACTAGGTGGGTTTGTGGATTAGCTAGTTTGGGGTTTAGGGTTGGATTAGGGTTTTGCTAAGAGGGGGAAGATATGGTGGTGCTAAAGTTTGACCAAGCATGCTTCAACAACCTCAACAAGATCAAGCAAGAAAAGGATGGATAGGAAGAGAGAGATGAGCAAGATGATGGGGTCCTTCTTTGGTTAATGCATGATCCAAATAAGGGCCAAGCAAGATCCAAGAGAGGGGAGGGTTTTGATGAAGAAGCTACAAGCCCAAACAAGATTTAGCAAAGGGAAAAGGTCCAACTAAAAAGCAAGCAAAACCCAAAAACTAGAAAAAGTGCCACTTGCATGGCCCATGCAAAATTAGTTAATGCCAAATTATCCTTGTGAAAACAATATTATAATCATGGCATTATCCATATGCATTCCCAGTGGATGGGCCAGGTCAAGCAAAGGTTATGGGTGGATCCAACCAACAACATGGGCTAGAGATAACTCAATAAAAGGCCAAGCCCATATTATTGGATGGTGGAATTATAAGGTGGTGAAAGAAAAAGGTGGTGGAGTCAAAAGAGAGATGCCCCCAACTCAACTTGGGCATATAACAATTTATTAAGACCCAAATACAATATCAAGAGGCAGATACAATTAATTATGCACATGAGATAAGAACCAATCAAGAAAAAGGTTCTATATGATGCTCAAATGCAAGGGGACATGATGACATGAGCATGATATGATGATGATGCAACAATTATATGTTGGAAGTGGCCCATTTTATTATTATGACTAGTAGCATTACAGGGGTTAGACAGCTGGGATGCTACATCGGGAGACATTAAAAGTTAGACAAGGGAAGCAATTCAAGGAATTACATCCAAGGGTTAAACTGGTAGAATTCTTAGAAACCAAACCCTGGAGTTTTTCTATGGTTGAAGAACCTATGGAGGCGGAAAATCGGTTAATGGATACATCCCGTAAGCTTAAAAGTGTGGGATGCAAGGATGAAGAAAAGGTGCGCTATGCAACTTATCTATTGACCGGAACCGCAGCCACGTATTGGGAGAAATCCAAGTTTGTGATTCTGGAAGGCGGTGTCAATACTTGGGCTGAGTTCAAAAAGAAGTTTCGGGAAGAATTTGTTCATCGGGACAATGGGAAAAGGAAGGAGAATGAAGCCTTAGAGAACAAGAATCTCCCAGTCCTGAAACATGTACGAGAATTTAACCGTTTGTCCAAGTACATTAGTGAGAAAGTAAACAAGGAGGTGAAACGACAAAAGAAGTTCATGAAAGGACTACAAGCAATTATGAAGATACAGCTCAGGATTGTGTGTGCGAAGGAGTTCCAGGAATTGGTGGATAGTGCACATATATCAGGAGAAAGAGAATTCAAAAACAGACCACAACAGGTCAGGCCCAAGGACATATGAGAAAGAATTATCCGGATCCACATATGACATACACAACAGAGAAGATATGTCAAAACTGTTGAATTAGGGGCCACATTTTGAAGGAGTGTCCAAAACATAAGATAGTATGTTATCAATGTGGAGAACCAGGACACATGAAAAGGAACTGCCTAAAACCGCAGTTAACTCATGGATGGATAGCAGGAGTAATAGAACCAATACTGGGGTTATCATCTACTCAAAATATTCCGCCCAATCCAAATGGAGAAAGTAATTTAGGAGCATTTCAGGGGAAATGTAGCAAGTGTGGAGTTTTAGGACACAAGAAATCATGTTGTCTGGAACATCAGGAGGATTATGGAACATCAGTGGGAAGAGACATAACATCCACAAAAGCACCGTCAAAGGAGGGTGTAGGTGAATAAGATACATCCTTAAAGAAGCGGAAGTATGAAACCATAAATGAAGTCAATAACAACAACCACCACAACAAAGCAAGTGGTAAGTCGAAACATTATTAATGATATAAGTTACCTTATACATGCATTTAAGGAGTTGGATATTTTGCACCACTATTTCACAAGTATGTGGGTATACCATTTGTTCCTCAAAAGACCATTAGGAAATCTCAAGGGGGAGAGTGAATAATGAAGCATCAGAAGTTGAGATTCGGAGTAAGGTTTAGGGAAAGCCAAAAACATTGTTAAAAAGTAAGTCATAAGGAATAAGTATACCATAAATAGATGAATAATAGAGTCAAGCTACATTTAGCCAAAGTGTAAACCAGAATCTTACCTTAAGGAGACTTTCTAAAAACTTAGACACTTCTTAAATAGATGTCCTAAACTGAAAACACTCAAGAGGATCTGATCAGGGCAAAAGTGCTAGATTCAAAATAAGTTTATACATCAAATAGGATTAGAAGTTGGCTCATTTCAAATCAAAAGAGGGTCCAAGGAAAAGTTTGAATGAAGATCAAAAATTATCTTCATCCTGGATTTAAAAGAGTCACTAGGATCTGAAGAAGTCAATCTTATCTTCCGAAACGTAAGAGGGTGCGAACTTCGAGGACGAAGTTTATTTTTAAGGGGGAGAGTCTGTAACATCCCAGGATTTAGCATCTAGAAATAGAGAGGACACAGGTTTGTGCATTGCATTCGTGCATAAGAAAATCCAGGGAATTTTTGCGCAAAACTAAAAGAGCTATGGAGGGATCGGGATCTCTCTTGTACTGAAGGAAACTTCGGAGCAAGTGCGATAGATTTCGACATGACCTTTGTAGAATTCTTTGTTTCGAGGAAAACTTGTTCAAACATGTATTTGAATTTAAAATATGAAATTCAAATGAATTTATAAGATACACAAATGGAAATTAGAAAAATTTTAATAACTTGAAATAAAATGATTACATAAATAATATAACAAGGATTCTTTATTAAAATAAATATATATGCATATAGTATTATTTTACAATAGATAAATAAAAGAATTCTTTATATAAGACATTGCCTTTACAATTAGAAAACAAATAAGTAGGAAAAAGAATTACAATTGAAATAAATAACAACATTCTTTATTACAACAATTTATATGACATTATCCTTACAAAAGAATTGTAAAATAAATAAAAAATAAAATAAGTAAACTTTATTGAATTGAATACAATAAAACAATGTTTTTACAATATATTAAACAAAAAAAAAATTACAATATTTGATACTAATAAATTCCTAAACTACTGTTCTTTTATCCCTACATCATCTGGCATTTTCTTCTTGATCTTCATTTCCTGAAAACACAACAAAAAAGAAAAAGAAAACAAAACAAAAGTAAAATAAAAGAAGGATTAGTGGTTAGTTTGCTCTCAGAAGTGAACAGTGAGTTGCACTGTTAAAAATTCATCATTAAGCTAAATTTTTGAAAGGGGCAAGTTTCACCAAAAAGTAGCATCCATATCAGTATTTTTGCCTCAGTACAACATCATTGGCTCACTAAGAATCCACTTGGCAACATCCAAAATGATAGCTCAACTCAAGATAATACCAAACTTCCAGCACAAGTGCTCCATAGAAAATATCCTACAACCAAGCTCATCCATAGGCACAAGTTTCCTATATGGAAACCTGCACCATATGGGGCCCAGCTGTAAGCAGCTTACTCATACATGCATGCTGATGTGTTGTCAAGCATTAGAGGCATCACAGGTAGTACAAATAAGAGAGCACAGCCGTAGCTGGTAACAAGTAGCTTCTCAGAATCCCCCACACACCTTGTTTAGCTCAAAAGAAAACCACCCTAGTTCACTTTAGTTCATCACCAGATTCCTCTCAACAAATCAGCCAATACCACTATAACCAGCATGGTTACTTAGTGGAGTTTAGAAAATAGGCCAAGACAGGAGCACAAGAAGGAGGGGGCAGGAGTAGAGCAAGTTTATCAAGAGGAAGTGGAGCAACAACAATACAAGTAGATTCCTTGGCAGCACACCCACAAGACAAGGAGCACATCCACATACCAGCAGATCTACAGGCATCAGGTTGATAGACCACAACTCAATCAATACATGAGTTAATCAGATTTAAACATAGATTTTTTGTTGAGATCGGGAGAACTCTCAGACTAGCATACAAGTGCTATGCTAGTCTCATCATTGAGTTAAAAAGATAAACTATAAGCATCTGTTTCAATCATCATTAGGGCCTCAGCCTTTGCATCCTAGGCGGGGGCTATAGCACACTTCTACTAATCATACCAAGGCCATAAAAGCATACAAATCATCTTTGCACAAACCAGCAAGCATGAGGGATTGCTGGGCACAAATCCAAAAGAATTGGAATTGCACCTCAGGCACAATCCCAAACTCACTCCCACCAAACTCTCAATCTAGTCTTTAAAACTAGAACATCAGCCCTTCATCAAGTTTGATAATAAATCATTTTCTTAGATATTCAAATATATCTAAGAATCATTTTATATTTTAAAACAAAGGTAACTGAATCAAAGATTCAGTTCCACACTGCTCATCTTCACAGTTTGATTCAAGGCAGCTCATACTACAACAGATATCACAATCTTCATTTTATAAGATCATCCAGAATTCAACAGCTACCCTCTCATATAAGTTTAGAAGAATTCAAATCATTTTCTTAGATAATAAGCCAGTAATCATTAGTGCACTGCTATTATCCCTGACAGAGGAGTGTATATCTTAACACACTCAGAGCTAATTGCCATATGTCATTCATCATCCAGCAATAATTTCAAGCCAATATGATTTCCAGATCATTTTCTTAACCAATTCAATTAGGAATCAGTGTCAATAGTGCTTAACTGTCAACATGAACTAGCAAATGTTCAGACCAGCAAGTATCCCAAACAGATAAAATCCAAACCAATGGTTTGAATTTTCATGTCTACTGTAATCATCCAGAAGGGTTTTTCAGATCATCTACCCAGATTAAGAGTAGCATAAACCTACTATTACCATAGTATTGTCGTGGTATTGCCGACGAGTATGCCATGGAGGGGTCCTCACGTTGCGTGTTTAGAGACGTGGGGTAAGGCGGACGGTTGACGGGTACGAGGTAACACAGCTTACCCAGGTTCAGATCCCACAACGGTGGCGGAATCCTACTCCTGCTATAAATCACTATAAGGGAAATACGCCGAGTTACAGAGATAGGTTTGATGTGCGAGGTTGTATGAATCGATACTAGGTTATGCCCTAAAGGCTCCCATAGGCCCGACTTATATAGTTACCAGGTCCTAGGGTTACAGGAAAAGTCCTAGCCGGACAGGTTACAGAGTCCTACACCGTCTATCACTAGTCTTGTGTATCTTGCACTCCAAGGCTCCGGGTACGCTGGTGACTCCATCGTAGCCTTCCTTTATCTGGCATGGGCCTCCCTTCTGGATCCACCTAACTGGGCCGCCCAGCAGGCCATAGTCCATGCTACCGACTATGGGCCACCCGGGTTAGCCGGATAAGAGACATGATATAAGGATACCCATATAGCATATCCCCAACAGTAGCCCCCGGAGAACTCCGAGATCTTGCGCCGTCTTGCCTCTTCACGTGGAACGCTCCGTCTAGATGGATGTTGGCAAATCGTCAAGCAATATCTTGTAGTCCTCCCAAAGAACCCTGCAAGGTTTTCTCCGTCTTCGCTTTGTAAGCCAGAGAAATGCTGAATCTTCCATCGTACTCTTCCATAGTCGGATTAAATCCGTCCATGCCAGAATCTTCGATGTGACGGCTCATCTACCCGTGTCAGCTATGACGACGTAGGCTTAGGTCAGCGACTCCTCGTAACTCACACATGCAGAGAACACAATCATATCCGATTTTCCCGCACGAGCGATATGAACCGTTGGTGGCGGCGGTTGGAGACGTGGCGAAATTTCCGCGCACATTCACGAACACGTCGCATACGTGGCAACCGTCCGATTAGCTGCACGAATCTTGACGCCGAGGATGATAAAAAGTAATCGTGGGGCATTTTCCACTTTTTACCTCATTCTCCTCGCATCATCGTCTTCTTCCTCTAGCCGCACGCCTCCTCGAGATCTCCGCGAGAAACCTCGAAAACCCTAGCTTCCATCTGTGTCAGTCGCATCCGTCCATCACTCCATGGCCAGCAGCAGCTCCTCCCCATCGATGGCGGCGTCGAGCGAAGCCGCGGCGAAGCCAGCTAGCTCTGTCGTCGTGCCCCCAGAGGCCTTGTTTATCCCCGCATCAGCGGTGATCGAGTCCACCGGCGGCGACCAAAACTTGGCGGCGCTAGAGCCACTGGAGGAGGAACCAGATTCGCATAAGGGCGACTGACGCGGCTCGGACATCAACGACCGTGACATCCAGGAGATGGTCGCTGAAGGCTACCTCCCCGCGACGGAGGGGCTCGCCTGGCGGGCGGCGCCGGCCGGTGAGGTGACACCTTCTCCCCAAGCCGGAGAAAAGGTGTACCTCAAGGCTCACCGGTGATGCGTTTCCTGCCCATCTCCCACTTCTTCCTCTCCGTCTTGAACCACTACAAGGTCCAACCCCATAACCTCTCCCCCAATAGCATCTTAGTGCTTAGCAACTTTGCGGCACTTTGCGAGGGTTATCTAGGGATAAGGCCAAGGTTAGACTTGTTCGTGTACTTCTTCACCGTCAAACGTGAAGCCGGACATAGTAGGGAGGAGCTTAGGAATTGCGGCACCATAAGCTTCAAGATTCGACCTGGCCGGCGGTTCCCCTATATCATCGGCCACGAGTCCTGCAAGAATTGGCAGCAGACGTACTTCTACGGCCCCGACATTCCTTTGGCGGGCCGAGAAGTGACGTACCCAGACTTCGTGGATGGAGCCGCCGCTGAAGTTTCTACATGGAGATCCCATGCCCCCCTTACCTCCGACCTCGATGCTTCTAGCGCAATAAGGCGGATCGAATGGTTCGTAGAGACGGGTTTGACCGGCTTGGACCTAGCCATGTGCTGGTTCATCAGGCGAATCCAACCTCTGCAGCATCGCGTGAAGTACATGCACGAGTATACCAGTGATCGAAGGGATACCCTCCGGATCTCCGTGGATAACTTCTCGAGTGACTCCGTCAAGCTCCGCCTAAAGGACATCGTCAAAGTGAAGGATAAGAAGCGTGGCTTCACCATCACCTACGACATGTTTGTAGACGGCAAGTGCCCAAAGGTAGGTATTTATTTTCCATGTACGACATATGCTCCAGTTTTTCTGTATTGCCAATACCATCTTATCTAACACGGTGATTTCTCACTTAACAGCTTAGAGATCTAGATGAGGGCAACCTGGCTGCCCAAATCTACGATCCAAAGATGAAGGAACTCACGGTCATGTCCGACGATGATGTCCCGTTGGCACGAAAGCGGAAGAGCTCCACCTCTGACGCTGCCGACGGAGGCAAGAAGAAGAAGACGGAGGGTGGAGCCTCCAAGAAGACTACCGCCGCCCTGGAGGCGCAAAATAGAAAAGCCACCGGGATTTTTGCCAAAGCGCCCCCCCTAGTGTAAGCCTCTCATTATCCGACATTGTCTATTTATCTGTCTTGTTCCTGTACTTATGCACTTTGCACGTTTCAGGAAGAAAGCCACGACCATCCTCAAGAAGACCTCCAAAGCTTTGGGGGCTTCTAGAAATATCAAAGACATGCTGCATCGCGACACCTCCCCACCATCGCCCCTGCTACCCCTGCCGTCAAACCCTCCTTTGCCCCGACAAGCTCTCAAGCTAAGGAGGCACCAGGCCCTTCCGCCATGGAAGTGGATTCTGGCGCCTCTACCAAACTCGCTGTTGTCGGCGATCAGGCGACGCAAGAGAGCACTGCTCTAAAAATGGCTGAAGCTCCGGCTAAGGATGCCATCGGTAGCGGCAAGGCGGTGGTGGAAGCTGGTACTTCTACCGAAGGCGATACCCCTGCTCCCCAGAAACCCTTTGAATTTCCGAAGATAGTTTACCCGGCGCTCATGCCGAGTAACACAACTCTGGTTCCTGGAGGAGTACCGTCATCTCCGACGTGCGGTCTTGAGGAGCTACTCCGACAAGCGGATATCTTGCGAGGAAATAGCATCTCCTTTGGCAAGCTGCTAGCCGAGAGCACTACAAACCTCAAGATTACTGCACTTGTAAGTTTTACTTTGCCTTTTTGCATTTCATATGAGTATCCCACTGTAGCCCCCGAGAATGTAGACGGAAAACCATAAGTTTTGCATCTATATGCTCTAAGAATGACTAAGTTAGAAAAAACTCTCACTGTAGCCCCCAAACATTTATATGGAACAAACTATTCCGACTAGATGCTTTAAGAGTAGCATAAGCAGTGTTTATAATTTTCAATACTGTAGCCCCCAAGCCTCTAGTTGTAAATGAATTAGTTCTGACTAGATGCTTAAAGAAAAGCTAAGCAGATTCCGAGTTAAAAACTTTATACTGTAGCCCCCAAGCTTCTAATCGAGAACTGAATTAGCTCCGGCTAGATGCTTAAAGAAAAGCTAAGCATATTGCTAAGTTTAAAAACTCTCGCTGTAGCCCCCGAGCGCCTAGGTGAAATGTTCCGACTAGGTACTCCAAGCAGACTAAACAATGGTTCAACTTTGTACTTTTTTCCACAGAACGAGAATGCTCGGAGGGGCATGGCCAACGACAAGTACCAGAAGATGCGCGCAGATCTTGAAGCCGAAAAGGGTAAAACTTTCATCTTGAAGGAACAGATCAAAAAAACAAGAGTCTATTTTATTTTTGCGCATTTCCGTCTTGTTTTTGTGCCCACAATCTCCGAGTACTCGTTGTGTACTTTGTTTTCTCCGACTTGTAGAACATGTCGCCAAGGCCAAGGATATTGTCGAGCAGTCCAAGCACATCCAGCAGCTGGACAGTGAGAACAAAATCCTTAAGAAGGAGAGGGAAGAGATGTTGAAGATGCATGAGGATTCCATGAAGGCCCTGCAGGATTCCGCCACCGCAGAAATCAATCGCTTGAAGGAGGAGCTTGCGATCTTAAAAGATCAGAAGCAAGCTGCCGATGATCAAAACCAACGCCACAGCGAGGCGTTTAATCTCCTCCAACAAGAGAAAGAATCCCTGGCAGACACCCTCTGGCAGGCCAAGGCCAGCATCTTCAGCAAGTTTCCTCCGCCTTGTATTTCTGTAGTCTAGATACTTAGAGTTTATTGAACTCATGCACTCCTTGTCGGAACTTGCAACTCCTATGGGTTTAACACGCTCGCCTCCTTCGGACAAGGAATGCATGGTTCTTGCCGGCAACTTCATCAACACCTCCATCACCCAGGCCAAAGAGATTGCCAAGCCCCTCTAGATATACATCAAGGCCTCGGACTCCATGACGAAGTACTCGGAGATTCTGCGTCGAGACCCCGTGCATGTCACAAGCTAGAAATCTTCATGTGCACGGGCTGGCACAAGGATGGCGCTTTCAATGGTGAAGGCACACTACGAAGGTGCCGACATCGACACGGTGACCTCTGGTATCCCCGACGTTGACGATGACGGCAAAGAGATTGATCACGAAGCCATCTTGCCATCACTCGCGGGTTACGACACCATAGTTGCCGAGTTGGTGGACATTGACGTCTTCGTGCCCATGAACACCATCGACAGCGTCAACCAAGATTCCTCTGAGTCTCATCACAGTGCCGACGTTGAGGGTGATTCTCCGGCTGGTGACGATGCTGCTTCCAAGTCTCCTGCGCCCAAAGAATGAAAAAACACTATGTAATATTTGTTTCACCTTTGGTGTATGCGCGAAAAAACTTGGCGATGTAACTTAATGCAGAAAACAATGGTTGTTATGTCCTGCTGCTTAAGAACTAATTTCCATCATGTATATATTTTTTAAGCAAGTGCTAGCTTATCCATTACTTTGGTTCTTATGCTTGACTTTTCTTGAGTTGGAAGACTCGTTGTCGGAACCATGCGCTTAGGTGATGATGCCCAATGGTAATGTCAATAACCCGAGCACAAAATCGCCGACAACAAGTGCCAAAAGTCACTACTCCAGAATCCACATAAAAATGACAAAGAACGTGTAGACCAGAAAACTTAAGCTAATGCCCGTAGGTGGAATTTTCACAAGTGCAAACACAATACTTGTGCATAAAGGTTTTACATGATCCAAAAATGAACACTAAAGGAGGTAAAAGACTCAGAAATATGAGTGAACCACAGATCTTTATTTCATTGATCATATAAGAGGTACACAATTAGATAAAAAAATGCTAAGTGTAAAAAGGACGTAGCTGTGCTATGTTCCATGGCCGATCAAGCTCCGGGTAGTCATCATCCGGGTCACGTCGCTTACGCATATGATCCTTGTTTGGTCTATCCTTTAGTTCACTGTTTTCAACAAGGTAGTAAGACCCATTGAGCGACGCCTTGCTTATGATGAACGGTCCTTCCCATGGCGGGGATAATTTGTGTGACTTCTTCTGCTTAAGTCGGAGAACCAAATCCCCCTCTTTAAACGAGCGATGCCGAATGCGGCGACTATGGTAGCTGCGTAGCTTCTGCTGGTAGATGGCGGATCTTTGGCATGCCAAAACGCGCTCCTCCTCGAGAAGGTCTACATCTAGGCGTCTGGATTCTTCAGCGTCATCCTCGTCATAGGCGGCAACTCTTGGTGCATCATGGAGGATGTCGGAAGGTAAGATGTCTTCTGCTCCATATACCATGAAGTAAGGGGTGTAGCCGGTGGATCTATTGGGTGTAGTTCGTAAACTCCACAACACAGATGGCAATTCTTCCGCCCAGGCTCCAGCTGCTCTATGTAGCGGCGCCTCAAGACGTGGCTTGATTCCCTGCAGAATTAATCCATTGGCTCGCTCAACCTGACCATTGGATTGTGGGTGTGCCACAGATGCAAGGTCAAGTCGGATGCCTTTCTCCCAGCAATAAGCCTCCACTTCTCCGAGTGACAAGTTGCTTCCATTGTCGGTGATAATGCTATGTGAGAGACCAAATATCACCACTAGATCCTGAACAAACCTGAGGAAAGTTGCCCCATCAAGCTTTCTAATGGGTTTAACTTCTATCCATTTGGTGAATTTGTCAACTGCTACAAGCAGATGCGTAAACCCACAAGGTGTTGTCTGTAATGGTCCCACCATGTCTAGCCCCCAGACTGCAAACGGCCAAGTTATTGGTATTGTTCGCAATTCTTCAGTAGGAACATGTGGTTGTCAGGCATAATACTGGCATCCCGTGCATGTCTCGACCAGCTTGTCAGTGTCCGCCTTTGCTGTCAGCCAGTAGAATCCTTGCCAGAAGGCTTTTGCGACCAACAATCGGGGAGCAGCGTGATGCCCGCAATCTCCGAGATGGATTTCGCGTAGGATTTCCATACCTTCTAGCTAGAAAACACACTTTAGGTATACACCAGTAGTGCTCCTTTTATAGAGTTGCCCCTTGATTATGGTATAACCCTTTGCTCGTCATACTATTTGCTGTCTTTCGACTTCGTCGTCGGGCAAAGTTTCATGTTCGAGATATTCCATGAACGGTTTTTTCCAAGCCGGAGGGACCTTAGTCACCATGTTGACGAAAGAGTCCGCTCTATCTGGGTTGTCGATGTTGGATCCCTTCACGGATGGTGTGCGCAGGTGATCTAGGAAAACTTGTCGTGGTGGTATCACGGCATATGCCATGGGTAGGCTAAAGTTGGGGCCGATGGACATGGAGGAATCCGGGGAGGGATGATGCAGTGAAGACCGCACTCGTATGAACAAAGATAGATGGAATGTATATTGGATTGAAGCTCTCAAGTGGAGATAACACCTCACTCTATACATCTAATCTCTTATAATCTTGCCATACTTGTGGCTACAATCATGCTCCTTGAGCTGTATCTCCTATGCTTCTATCTAGATCTCTCTGTGAGAGTAGAGGAAGAGGAGGAAGGAGAGCTCCTAGTGAGCAGAGAGGGGAGGAGCCCTTCGGGGCCTCTCTTAGAACGATCCCCCTGGTGCTCCTTATAAAGGGGAGCCCAGGGGACAAATCTTGTTCCCCACGATTGGTATCTAGGCAGCATATTCCCGACATCTTCTTAGATGCTGAGCATATGCCTTGGCATCTTTGGAGATGCCAGGGCATATTCCTTAGCATATTCCTAGATGCCATGGGCATATTCCATACACCATGTGCCAGTCTGAGCTGGTGGGCTCCAAGACTGGCACGATACTTGTTGCTCTTGTCCTGACTCGATGGCGTGTTCTTCTGGAGACCGTGGAGGCATCTGGTGGTAAATTACAGGTCGTATAGATCATTATAACTCGGCCCAAAGGTCCTAGAGGTAGTGGCAACTCGGCATGGGCTTTGGTTGATTCGGCCTGGGGGAGAGGCAGCCCAGCCGGATCATCTAGCGGCCCAGCCGAGGTCCGGCAGTGGCCCAGCCGGGGTTGCGCTCGTCCGGATTGAAGGGAAGAGCCCGCGGTGGGCCGAGATGACCGAGGTCGGCCCACCCGGGGGTGGCGCTTGGGCTGGTGGAGTCCGCTGGCTTGGGAGCACAAGGTTCCCCGTGGTAGGCCGAATCCAGCCCTTCCGGGGGAAGCGATTGAGGCAGGGGGGATCGACGTACGCGGGAACTTCGGCGCGAGGAGGAGACGGTGTGGCGGTTCGGGCGACGTGGCGAGGTGGGAGCCAGAGTACGGTGGGCTGGGTAGTTGGTTCGGTCTAGAGGTGGGCGGTGAGGCCTTCGGCCCAGCCGGGATATAGGGTTAATTCGGCCAGGGAGGCCCAGAACTATGCTGGTAAGGGTTAATTCGGCCTAGGAAGGATTTGACCAGGCCGACTTTTATTTAATTCGGCTTGTGTGCCTTTTTCCCTTCTTCAGGCAATATTTCTCTCTTCAAGCTTTATACATTTTGACATATCCTCTTTATATCTCCATATTCTTTATACCTTAACTCTGGGGTACCTGGGGTTATATCCCCGACATTAGTCCCCGAGGCCATGTGGGATTCATAGAATCACTCATGGGCTTTATATCTAAAATATCCCCAGAGTTGTTTTTAGACATACAACTTCTTTGTCATACATTTCTTGGTCGCATAATCCTTTTGGGTAAATTTGTGACTTCGGCCTTCTTGGGCTCTGCTCATAACCCTTCTGGGACAGTTTTTTGACTTCCGGCCTTCTCTGGCGCTGGTCATAACCTCTTCGGGTAAGTTTCTTGACTTCTGGCCTTCGTGGGCTCAGGTCATAACCCCTTTGGGTAAGTTTCTGGACCTCTGGCCTTCATGGGCTCAGGTCATAACCCCTTTGGGTAAGTTTCTGGACTTCTGGACTTCATGGGCTCAAGTCATAACCCCTTTGGGTAAGTTTCTTGACTTCTAGCCTTCGTGGGCTCAGGTCATAATCCCTTTGGGTAAGTTTCTGGACTTCTGGCCTTCATGGGCACTGGTCATAACCTCTTTGGGGAAGTTTCTTGACTCCTGGCCTTCGTGGGCTCAAGTCATAACCCCTTTGGGTAAGTTTCTGGACCTCTGGCCTTCATTGGCTCAGGTCATAACCCCTTTGGGTAAGTTTCTGGACTTCTGGCCTTCATGGGCTCAAGTCATAACCCCTTTGGGTAAGTTTCTCGACTTCTGGCCTTTGTGGGCTCAGGTCATAATCCCTTTGGGTAAGTTTCTGGACCTCTGGCCTTCATGGGCACTGGTCATAACCTCTTTGGGTAAGTTTCTTGACTTCTGGCCTTCTTGGGCATTGCTCTTTTAACCCCATTGGGTAAGTCATGAGTTCCTGCCTTCTTGGGCATCGCTCTTTTAACCCCATTGGGTAAGTTATGAGTTCCTGCCTTCTTGGTCATCGCTCTTTTAACCCCATTAGGTAAGTTATGAGTTCCTGCCTTCTTGGGCATTGCTCTTTTAACCCCATTGGGTAAGTTATGAGTTCCTGCCTTCTTGGGCATTGCTCTTTTAACCCCATTGGGTAAGTTATGAATTCTTGCCTTCTTGGGCATTGCTTTTTTAACCTCTTTGGGTAAGTTATTATTCGAGTCACCTGATTCCAAATCTGAGTTACCTTACTCAAAATTGACTCTATGTCCTAAGTCTGAGTCATCTGACTCAAATCCGAGTTACTTTACTCAATTTTGAATTTATGTCTTAAGTGAGTCAACTGACTCAAATCCGAGTTATATGACTCAAATCCGAGTTAACTCATCCCAAATCTGAGTTACTTTACTCAACTTTGACTTTATGTCTTAAGTCTGAGTCATCTGACTCAAATCCGAGTTATATGACTCAAATCCGAGTTAACTCATCCCAAATCCGAGTTATTTTACTCAATTTTGACTTTATGTTTAAAGTCTGAGTCATCTGACTCAAATCCGAGTTATATGACTCAAATCCGAGTTATATGACTCAAATCCGAGTTATATGACTCAAATCCGAGTTAACTCATCCCAAATATGAGTTAACTCATCCCAAATCCGAGTTATTTTACTCAATTTTGACTTTATGTCTAAAGTCTGAGTCATCTGACTCAAATCCGAGTTATATGACTCAAATCCGAGTTAACTGATCCCAAATCCGAGTTAACTCATCCCAAATCCGAGTTATTTTACTCAATTTTGACTGTGTCTTAAGTCTGAGTCATCTGACTCAAATCCGAGTTATATGTTTGCCACGATATAACTTGATTTGGCGTGATGACGATAATTTGCCTTTGATATGGATCCGAGATATAGATCCGAGATTAAGCTTTGGGATATGATAATAGGGCTAACCGCTGAGAGATCTGATTCGAGATGTAGATATGAGATATAGATTTGAGATATGATAAGCTGGCCAATAGTCATTCGAGATATGGGATAACTTGGAAAGATGGTGAAATATCAATCCGAGTCATAACATATCCTGGCAATCTGGCGAATTGAATAAAGCTTCGGCCCGAATCAGAAATATGATTAGTACACCGAGTCTGAATACCAATCCGAATTATAATATACCCTGGCAAGCTGAATCAAATGTTAGTCTGAATCAGAGACAATCTACTCAGCTGAGTTAAAGGTTAATTCGAAGCATAAACAAATTGACTCAAATTATATCCGAATCATCAATAAGCTGGTCGGTAAGCTGAGTTAAAGGACAATCCAAAGCATAAATAAACTGACTCAAATTCTATCCGACTCACAAGTAAGCTGACTCAAATTCTATCTGGATCATAAATAAGTTGATTCAACTTCTGTCCGAGTTATAAATAAGATGGCTAGGGAGCTGAGTTACGGGGTAATCGAAAGCATAAGTAAACTGACTCAGAATTTATCTGAATCACAAATAAGCAGATTCAACTAATGGCCGAGTTATAAATAAGCTGGCATGTGAGCTGAGTCACAGGATAACCCACAGCATAAACTAACTAACTCAAAATCTATATGAATCACAAATAAGCTGTTTCAACTTATGGCCGAGTTATAAACAAGCTGGCTGGAGCACAGATCTAAATCAACACAATGCTCTCTTAATCTAAAGGTGACTCTACGGATAAGTTGACTAGTCCCCGGGTTAAGTTATTTTCTCCCTAGGCTGAAGGATTGAGTGTAGGTGGCTGAGTTACCTGGCACTTACAGTATACTTGGAGAAGTGTTTGGGTGAGTTTTGCTAGGTCATACCTGCCCTGCTGAGTTACTTGGTACTTACAGTAAGCTTGGAGTAGTGCTTGAGTCCTTCTTGCTGAGTCTTACCTGCTTTGACGGTGGGCGCCAAATGTCATGGTGGTATCACGGCATATGCCATGGGTAGGCTAAAGTTGGGGCCGATGGACGTGGAGGAATCCGGGGAGGGATGATGCAGTGAAGACCGCACTCGTATGAACAAAGATAGATGCAATGTATATTGGATTGAAGCTCTCAAGTGAAGATAACATGTAACACCCTCAGAATCGGACCTATGCAAGTTTTAGCGAAACCCGCCAAACCCGCATAGAAACGATTCAAAGGTGCCCACCAGGCACTTTCATGCGGGTGGAAAACGAAGTAATAGCATTACACAACAGTCCTCGATGGGACCCACAGAACAGATATATATACAGCAAGACTCCAAGAGTCAAGAATACAGATATAATATACAAAGATCCAAATCACCTTGAAATGATAGAGCGTCCGACTACGGACAATATGCAAATGGGGCTAAGAGCCCTGAAGAATAACCAATGGCGTCCATAACCCTGCCCAGGCCAAGCCGGAAGGGTAACCCTGCTAACGACGTCGATCTCAAAACCTTCTTAAACAAAAGGGGTGCCGACAAAGGGCAAAGGAAAAAGAGCGTCGATCGAGGCCGATACAGCGAGGCTAGAATTCGGCGGTCCTCGCCTACATAGGTATGGTGGACTGAAGCGGCAGCGGCAGCATGCACTAAACAACCTATAGAGACTCGGTGCAACTGGCGGTTATCAGAGAGGGGTAAGAAAGACCTATCCGGAACCAACCTGACTCTACCATCAAGCAAACCCATCCTGGCGTTTCCCCGTCGAGACCAAACGAGGAAGTCAACCGAGGAACTCACACAGTTGGCAGTTTTATTTATTCGGTTATCGTTGCAGCAATTACTAGTCAAGTATTGATAGTCATCCTGATAAAATAAGCAGTGGGCCCTTTTAATTAACCATTCCGTTGTAGTTGCAACACTTACTAGGAAGATACAATTAGCATGAGATAGCCCAAAACCCAGCAGTTATTGGTACTTTTATTCAGCCATTCCGTTGTAGTTGCAATACTTACTAGTCAGATACAATTGTCGCAAGCGACCAACCAAACAAGCAATTGTGGGCAGTATTATTTAGCCATTCCATTATAGTGAAGCTGATTACTAGTCATTATAAAGTCAAATTTATAGCACTACTTTAGTTATGCTTGTCTATGATCGAGATACTGTGCTCCAAGTCGTCCATAACCGCGGACACGGCTTTCAGAAAGTTTTACCCGGCCGGGGTGCACCAATAGCAACACACACTCGATCAACCTCGGAAAAACCAAATCAAAACCCAACGAGGCCTTCACGACAAAGCAATCACAGGATTGAAATATTTCAGGGGCCACCCTTAAAGTAGACCATAGCAACGGCCGGCTCGAGACGGACTTAAGGTTGTGGGACGGTGTGAACGACGGGAACCCGAAAGTGTGGCTGGGCTTGTCGACACAGCGGAATCGTGCACGATCCTAAACTGATAAAGGTGCTCCTCGCACAAACGTAAATACAGAAGTAGCATGGCATAAGTACAGGATAGTAAATAAAACCTCAAACTAGTTTGTGGCCCCAAGAAATAAGACTGAATCAAGCTCTGGCTCAGGGGGGTCCCATAATCCTCCCGGATGTGGATAGCGCGATAAATCAAGGAACAGGTATCAAGTACACGGGGTCCTACGGGACACAAGTGGGCGTTCGGAAACCAAATATTATCTATCACCCATTGATGCCTCTGCTTACTTCAATTTTAGTTGTTAAACAGGAAATTAAAGTGAACGATAAGTAAAACCATGATCATCTCCAACATCAAACATGCGGCATTACTTCAACAACTGTGGCACTCGGCGACACGCAACAGCACATGAGCAAGCGACTACGACGCGCAAGTCCAACTATCTACCAAACAACAGGTAATAGGAGGTGTCCAAGGCGATATAAGGCTGCGGGGGATATCACGGTGCGAAAACTAGAGCATAACACAGATAGCAATAGATCAACAGGAGGAAATAAATACTAAAAAGTAAGATAGGTAGAAAGGGAGATGCTGCTTTGAAAACATTGTCGAAGATTCAACCGAAGATCGGTCGACATCGCATCAACTCAACGGCCTTATCCGAAGAACCAAAACACTAGAATAAACACCGGATGCAATATTTAATACTACGGCAAAAGATCGGGCATGATGCATGTATGGTGCATGGCATGGTGATATGCGGTGCAATTAGGTCAATATTAAGTGGAACCGGGGTCCTGACATTAATTAACGGTTCAAGTTATTTAACTACCCCGCAATTTAAATGTTGCATTATCAAGATAAAAGATAGCACCGGTTCGCTACACAATTTAAATGAGGCCAATATAAGACTAGATTTGCCCGCATATGGGCCCCATATTTAATTATCAGGTGAATCGGCATAGGGCCCCCAAACCACATGACAAGCATGCATGCAAGAATGACAAGTTAATATGCAACAGGTTTTATGTTTAGCATTTATAAAAATAAGGGTTCGGATAAGGGTCACACATTTAGGGTTCGGCAGATCTTGGGGTTCCGGGGTTCGGGGTCGGTCTCAGGGTTCGGATCTGGGGTTCGGTCTCGGTGGGAGCGTTCTCGGATAACTGAGGTAGATCTTGTCGTCTCCGGGAAGCAGGGCTTGGTTCGGCGCCGGGGGCGCATCGGACTCGCCCTGGTCGTGTCGATCTTGTCGCATTCGTGGAGACCCTGTCAGGTCCGCGGGTCGGGTCGGACTTGGCGTTCCTTTCGGTTCGGGTCTTGGCGTCCGAGGTAGTACTTGGCGTCCGTGAAGGAGAACTTGAGGGTCCAGCGTCTCGGTGTCCTCGGATCCGAGCGGAAGAACTTGTCGGGCCGGGTCCGGCCTTCGGGGTCCGGGAGGGAGAACTTGGCGTTCGGGTCACGGCGTCTTCGGGTCCGTGTAGACGATCATGGCGTTCCGAGGAGAAGATCTCGTCACTCCAGGAGAAGATCTTGGGGTTCCTCGTCGACGGCCTTCGGGTACGGGGTCTCGGCGGTGTTCGGGTTCGGATCCGGGTCTTGATGTCCATGTAGAAGTACTTGGTGCTACGACGGAGTTCTCGGAGTACGACCATCGGATTCCGGGTGGAAGAACTCGGGGTGTCGTGACGACGATCTTGTCGGTGACCTTGGCACGTCGGATCCTTGAGATCGGGGTCTAACCAAGCGTGCAGGGGTACCAAAACGCGTGTGCTCAGGGTACACCACAGCACAAAAAGGCGCCTGAGTGCTACAACACGCCTGCGGGCGGATAGCAGGGAGCGGCGGCAGAGCTGCGGAGGAGGTAGAGCCGCGAGCTTGGCGTCGGGGAAGGAGGGGTGTGGAGGTCCCCAGGCAGCCGACAGCGGAGGACCCAGCGGCAGAGGTTGGGCGGCGTGGACGAGCGGCGGCTTCGCGAGCAGGGAGGTTGACGGGAACCCGGTGGCGGAGGCGGGCTCGGCGGCGGCTGGCGAGTGGGCTCTGACGGCGAGGGGGGTCTGAGGCGGCGCTTGGAGGCGGCGCCAGCGGGTCGGCCGCGAGGGAGAGGAGGCGGGCGCGCATGCGGCCATGAGGCGCTGGGCGGCAGGCGGAAGCGGTAGGGGTCGAGGTGGTCGAGGAAGGACGGAGAGCACTCGGGCAGACGCGAGGCGAGAGGCGGTTGGCGGTGGCGGCAGCGGCAGCGGGCGGGCGAGCAGCAGACGGGCGGCGGCAGCGAAGGGAGAGGCTGCTCATGTGACGAGGGAGGCGGCGGCGATGGTCGCGGGCTCGGGTCGGCGGCCGGGAAGGTGTGTGTGGGTTGGGGTGGAGCAGGCGGAGGAAAGGAGGGGCGGGCTTCGGCGGAGGAGGGGGAGCTCGCCGGCGGGCGGGTTGAGGCGGAGGTGTGCTGCCAGGGGAGGAGGCATGGTCGGGAGGAGAGGAGAACGAGGGAGAGGAGCGAGGTTGGGGAACGGCGCGGGGCAGGGGCGCGTGAGGTCGTGGTGGGGTCGGGGGCGTGGGTCCAGGGCGGACCAGGTGGGCGTGGGGCGCGCGTGTGTGCTCTGTGTGAGCTGCGTGCGTGTGTGGGTGGGATGTGGCTGGAGGGAGAGAGAGGAGAGAGAGGGGGGCAGGTGGCAGATGGGGATAGGCTAGGGGGGAAGGGTGAGGTGAGGTGGCGTCTCGTGATAGGAGGGGTGTGGGGGTAGATAGGTTGGTAGTCAGGATTATGGGTGGGCCTTGTATTTTCTGGGTGGTCGTTCGGGTCATTACGCTCGATCGCCCACTAAAATAATATAATTTTTTATTTAACTTTTGCAATAAGCTTGTATAAATAGATTTTAGACAAACAAAAATATCCGGAAGCGTCCGGGGGTTTAATTTGAAATAGAAGGAGGGTAAATTTTAGAAAACGATTGTCTTTCGCAACTAGTTTTTAGGCAAATTAATATGCATGATGATGACGATGCTCAAATGCAATGTGGCATGATGACATGAGCATGCGGTCATGATGATGCAATGCACAAAAACAACGCGATTTTCTTGTAGTGGTTTTGCGGGATGCCACAATTCGACACCACTAACAAAGGATCTCGCCCTCGAGATCCGCCTCATGGTACCGGAAAGGAAGGTCGGCGATCTGAATCTTCTCGCTTCATGTAGATCCTCGCGACACCACTAACAAGAGGTCATTATCCGTGATCGTCGAGAGAACACTCCGGGAACAAAAGGGTCGAAGGTGGAGGTTTCAACAAATAAAGCCACCCCTAACTTCGATGGGAAAACGGAACCGATGCATTCTCATCCACTTCAATGTACAAAAGCGAATAGGAGGGGTAGTCGGCATGGGGGCCAATCCATCACGCACCCAAACTATTACCCTGCACAATCAGTAGAAAAGAGTGCAACCATTCTCGGAATCAGACTGAAGATCTCGACAAGCGAGGTTCGGAAACAAGGAGTGATGCATCAGACTGCGCCGGATCGCGTAGATGATGTCGTCGCGTCGGAAAACACCGGAAGGCACAAACAAGGAACAAAGAATGGTCCACCAGATGAAGGATTCCTCGGGTAGCATGAAGACCAGATGTAGCAACACCGTTATCAAAGGAGGCGAAACCACAAGGTACGGAAAAACCCAACCACGAGAATTCCTGGACTCGAAGAAATAGAAGAGAGCGGATTCAAAACACGCTGAGGTGAGAGGAGAGCAGCAGAGGGGTAAGGAGTAAAATCAGACCTAATCAGAACTATCCTACAGATTTTGCAAAATAGTTTTGGACACTCTACTACGGCCGTTAGCTAGGGTTTCCTACAGGCTAGACTTGTGGGGTATCGCAACTGCTGAGCTCTGATACCACTCTGTAACACCCTCAGAATCGGACCTATGCAAGTTTTAGCGAAACCCGCCAAACCCGCCAAACCCGCATAGAAACGATTCAAAGGTGCCCACCAGGCACTTTCGTGCGGGTGGAAAACGAAGTAATAACATTACACAACAGTCCTCGATGGGACCCACAGAACAGATATATATATACAGCACGACTCCAAGAGTCAAGAATACAGATATAATATACAAAGATCCAAATCACCTTGAATGATAGGCGTCCGACTACGGACAAGATGCAAATGGGGCTAAGAGCCACGAAGAATAACCAATGGCGTCCATAACCTGCCGAGGCCAAGCGGAAGGGTAACCCACTAACGTCGATCTCAAAACACCTTAAACAAAGGGTGCCGACAAAGGGCAAAGGAAAAGAGGAGCATCGATCGAGGCCAATACACGGCGAGGCTAGAATTCGGCGGTCCTCGCCTACATAGGTATGGTGGACTGAAGCGGCAGCGGCAGCATGCACTAAACAACCTATAGAGACTCGGTACAACTGGCGGTTATTAGAGAGGGGTAAGAAAGACCTATCCGGAACCAACCTGACTCTACCATCAAGCAAACCCATCCTGGCGTTTCCCCCTCGAGACCAAACGAGGAAGTCAACCGAGGAACTCACACAGTTGGCAGTTTTATTTATTCGGTTATTGTTGCAGCAATTACTAGTCAAGTATTGATAGTCATCCTGATAAAATAAGCAGTGGGCCCTTTTAATTAACCATTCCGTTGTAGTTGCAACACTTACTAGGAAGATACAATTAGCATGAGATAGCCCAAAACCCAGCAGTTATTGGTACTTTTATTCAGCCATTCCGTTGTAGTTGCAATACTTACTAGTCAGATACAATTGTCGCAAGCGACCAACCAAACAAGCAATTGTGGGCAGTATTATTTAGCCATTCCATTATAGTGAAGCTGATTACTAGTCATTATAAAGTCAAATTTATAGCACTACTTTAGTTATGCTTGTCTATGATCGAGAATCTTGTGCTCCAAGTCGTCCATAACCGGACACGGCTTTGAGAAAAGTTTTACCGGGGGTGCACCAATAGCAACACACACTCGATCAACCTCGGAAAAACCAAATCAAAACCCAACGAGGCCTTCACGACAAAGCAATCACAGGATTCAGAAATATTTGAGGCCACCCTTAAAGTAGACATAGCAACGGCCGGCCGAGGGCGGACTTAAGGTTGTGGGGACGGTTGTGAACGATCGGGAACCCGAAAGTGTGGGCTTGTCGACACCGCGGAATCGCGATCCTAAACATGAAGTGTGCTCCTCGCACAAACGTAATTACAGTAGCATGGCATAAGTGGGATAGTAAATAAAACCTCAAACTAGTTTGTGGCCCCAAGAAATAAGACTGAATCAAGCTCTGGCTCAGGGGGGTCCCATAATCCTCCCGGATGTGGATAGCGCGATAAATCAAGGAACAGGTATCAAGTACACGGGGTCCTACTGGACACAAGTGGGCGTTCGGAAACCAAATATTATCTATCACCCACTGATGCCTCTGCTTACTTCAATTTTAGTTGTTAAACAGGAAATTAAAGTGAACGATAAGTAAAACCATGATCATCTCCAACATCAAACATGCGGCATTACTTCAACAACTGTGGCACTCGGCGACACGCAACAGCACATGAGCAAGCGACTACGACGCGCAAGTCCAACTATCTACCAAACAATAGGTAATAGGAGGTGTCCAAGGCGATATAAGGCTGCGGGGGATATCACGGGTACGAAACTAGAGCATCGCAACACAGATAGCAATAGATCAACAGGAGGGAAATAAATACTAAAAAAGTAAGATAGGTAGAAAGGGGGAGATGCTCGCCTGAAAACATTGTCGAAGATTCAACCGAAGATCGGGTCGACACTCGCATCAACTCAACGGCCTTATCCGCGAAGAACCAAAACACTAGAATAAACACCGGATGCAATATTTAATACTACGGCAAAAGATCGGGCATGATGCATGTATGGTGCATGGCATGGTGATATGCGGTGCAATTAGGTCAATATTAAGTGGAACCGGGGTCCCGACATTAATTAACGGTTCAAGTTATTTAACTACCCCGCAATTTAAATGTTGCATTATCAAGATAAAAGATAGCACCGGTTCGCTACACAATTTAAATGAGGCCAATATAAGACTAGATTTGCCCGCATATGGGCCCCATATTTAATTATCAGGTGAATCGGCATAGGGCCCCCAAACCACATGACAAGCATGCATGCAAGAATGACAAGTTAATATGCAACAGGTTTTATGTTTAGCATTTATAAAAATAAGGGTTCGGATAAGGGTCACACATTTAGGGTTCGGCAGATCTTGGGGTTCCGGGGTTCGGGGTCGGTCTCAGGGTTCGGATCTGGGGTTCGGTCTCGGCGGGAGCGTTCTCGGATAACTGAGGTAGATCTTCTCGTCTCCGGGAAGCAGGGCTTGGTTCGGCGCCGGGGGCGCATCGGACTCATACGTGGGTGTCGATCTTGTCGCGTCGTGGAGACCCCGCCAGTCCGCGGGTCGGGTCGGACTTGGCGTTCCTTTCGGTTCGGGTCTTGGCGTTCGAGGCAGTACTTGGCGTCCGTGAAGGAGAACTTGAGGGTCCAGCGTCTCGGTGTCCTCGGATCCGAGCGGAAGAACTTGTCGGGCCGGGTCCGGCCTTCGGGGTCCGGGAGGGAGAACTTGGCGTTCGGGTCACGGCGTCTTCGGGTCCGTGTAGACGATCATGGCGTTCCGAGGAGAAGATATCGTCACTCCAGGAGAAGATCTTGGGGTTCCTCGTCGACGGCCTTCGGGTACGGGGTCTCGGCGGTGTTCGGGTTCAGATCCGGGTCTTGATGTCCATGTAGAAGTACTTGGTGCTACGACGGAGTTCTCGGAGTACGACCATCGGATTCCGGGTGGAAGAACTCGGGGTGTCGTGACGACGATCTTGTCGGTGACCTTGGCACGTCGGATCCTTGAGATCGGGGTCTAACCAAGCGTGCAGGGGTACCCGAAACGTGTGCCTGTAGGGTACACCACAGCACAAAAGGGCGCACGCGAGTGCTACAACACACGCACACGGGCCAGATAGCAGGAACGGCGACGCGCGGCAGCCTGCGGAGGTAGAGCTCGGGCCAGAGCTTGGCGTCGGGGAAGGAGGGGTGTGGAGGTCCCCAGGCAGCCGACAGCGGAGGACCCAGCGGCAGAGGTTGGGGGCGCTGTGGACGAGCGGCAGCGGCCTGCTGCAGGCTTGGGGGAGGTTGACGGGGAACCTGGTGGCGGAGGCGGGGCTCGGCGGCGGCTTTGGCGAGGTGGGCTCTGGACGGCGGAGGGTCTGAGGCGGCGGCGCTGAGGCGCGCCGCAGCGGCGGGTCGGCCGCGCGGAGGAGAAAGAGGCGGGCGCGCCGGCGCGCTGCAGCAGGCGGCGGCCGGGCGGCGGGCGGTAGGGAAGGAGTGGTCGAAGGGGCGGAGAGCTCGGGCGGCGAGACGCGAGGCGAAGGCGGTTGTGGCGGTCGGTGGGCCTGGTGGCGGGCGCCGGGAAGGTGAGCGGGTTGGGGTGGGCAGCCGAGCAGGAAAGGAGGGCGGCCAGCGGAGGAGGGAGCTTCGCGGTGGCGGTACAAAGTGACGGGCGGAGGTGTGCGTGAGGCGCCAAGGGAGGGAGCGTGGTCGGGGAGGGAGAGGAGAACGAGGGAGAGGAGCGAGGTTGGGGAACGGCGCGGGGCAGGGGCGCGTGAGGTCGTGGTGGGGTCGGGGGCGTGGGTCCAGGGCGGACCAGGTGGGCGTGGGGCGCGCGTGTGTGCTCTATGTGAGCTGCGTGCGTGTGTGGGTGGGATGTGGCTGGAGGGAGAGAGAGGAGAGAGAGGGGGGCAGGTGGCAGATGGGGATAGGCTAGGGGGGAAGGGTGAGGTGAGGTCGCGTCTTGTGATAGGAGGGGGTGAGGTGGAGGGGGTGTGGGGGTAGATAGGTTGGTAGCTGTAGGATTATGGGTGGGCCGTTTGTATTTTCTAGGGTGGTCGTTCGGGTCATTCGGCCCGTTCGACTGCCCCACTAAAATAATATAATTTTTTATTTAACTTTTGCAATAAGCTTGTATAAATAGATTTTAGACAAACAAAAATATCCGGAAGCGTCCGGGGGTTTAATTTGAAATAGAAGGAGGGTAAATTTTAGAAAACGATTGTCTTTCGCAACTAGTTTTTAGGCAAATTAATATGCATGATGATGACGATGCTCAAATGCAATGTGGCATAATGACATGAGCATGCGGTCATGATGATGCAATGCACAAAAACAACGCGATTTTCTAGTAGTGGTTTTGCGGGATGCCACATAACACCTCACTCTATACATCTAATCTCTTATAATCTTGCCATACTTGTGGCTACAATCATGCTCCTTGAGTTGTATCTCCTATGCTTCTATCTAGATCTCTCTGTGAGAGTAGAGGAAGAGGAGGAAGGAGAGCTCCTAGTGAGCAGAGAGGGGAGGAGCCCTTCGGGGCCTCTCTTAGAACGATCCCCCTGGTGCTCCTTATAAAGGGGAGCCCAGGGGACAAATCTTGTTCCCCACGATTGGTATCTAGGCAGCATATTCCCGGCATCTTCTTAGATGCTGAGCATATGCCTTGGCATCTTTGGAGATGCCAGGGCATATTCCTTAGCATATTCCTAGATGCCATGGGCATATTCCATACGCCATGTGCCAGTCTGAGCTGGTGGGCTCCAAGACTGGCACGATATTTGTTCCTCTTGTCCTGACTCGATGGCGTGTTCTTGTGGAGACCGTGGAGGCATCTGGTGGTAAATTACAGGTCGTATAGATCATTATAACTCGGCCCAAAGGTCCTAGAGGTAGTGGCAACACGTCATGGGCTTTGGTTGATTCGGCCTGGGGGAGAGGCAGCCCAGCCGAGGTCCGGCAGCGGCCCAGCCGGGGTTGCGCTCGTCCGGATTGAAGGGGAGAGCCCGCGATGGGCCGAGATGACCGAGGTCGGCCCACCCGGGAGAGGCGCTTGGGCTGGTGGAGTCCGCTGGCTTGGGAGCACAAGGTTCCCCGTGGTAGGCCGAATCCAGCCCTTCCGGGGGAAGCGATTGAGGCAGGGGGGATCGACGTATGCGGGAACTTCGGCGCGAGGAGGAGACGGTTTGGCGGTTCGGGTGACGTGGCGAGGTGGGAGCCAGAGTACGGTGGGCTGGGTAGTTGGTTCGGTGCCGAGGTGGGCCGGCTGGGGGCAGCTCGGCCCAGCCGGGATATAGGGTTAATTCGGCCAGGGAGGCCCAGAACTATGCTGGTAAGGGTTAATTCGGCCTGGGAAGGATTTGACCAGGCCGACTTTTATTTAATTCGGCCTGTGTGCCTTTTTCCCTTCTTCAGGCAATATTTCTCTCTTCAAGCTTTATACATTTTGACATATCCTCTTTATATCTCCATATTTTTTATACCTTAACTCTGGGGTACCTGGGGTTATCTCCCCGACAAAACTCCTGGTGGAATTCGCTTGCACCCTGATCCAAGATTAGACAGTAGATCAGCCGCCTCGTTTTGTTCCCTAGGTACATACTTGACTACGTAGCCCAATAAGCTCTTGGCTATCTCGTCCACTTCATCTCGATATGCCGCCATCATAGGGTTCCGCGCATTCTAGGTGTCAGCCACCTGCTGGGCAACCAAGTCGGAATCTCCACAGCAAACTATGCGCTTGATGCCAATATCATTGGCTACACGCAGTCCGTGAATGAGTGCTTCGTACTCCGCCATGTTGTTTGTAGCCTCGAAGTGGATCTGCATAACGTAATGTAGCTTGTCTCCTTTTGGTGACTGTAGAAATACACCAGCCCCCGAGCCAGTGAGAAACTTTGATCCGTCAAAGTGCATCACCCAGTACTCTGGTTCTGGCAACGGAGTAGCATCTGGCATCTCCGTCCAATCTGCAACCAAATCCGCCAAGGCCTGTGACTTGATAGCGTCGCGTCTCTTGTAGGTGATCTCGAAGGCAGCAAGTTCAATGCCCCACTTCACGACCCTTCCTGTAGCGTCGTTGTTATTGATAATGTCGGACAGTGGAGTCTTGCTTACCACTGTGATTGGGTGCTCCTAAAAGTAATGCCTCAGCTTTTGGGAAGCAAGGAATACTCCATAAGCTATATTTTGGTAGTGCGGGTAACGCTGCTTGGACTCCGTCAAGACCTCGCTTACATAGTAAACTGGTCGTTGAACTCCGTGCTCATAGCCTGGTTCCTTCCGCTCTACCACGACGACGATGCTGATAACCCGGTTGGTTGCCGCCATGTAAATTAACAGGGGCTCTCCAGGCTTAGGTGCTGCAAGGATGGGCGCTGAGGAAAGCATTTCCTTGAGCTGCTTCAATTCTGCATCTGCTTCGTCCGTCCACGTGAATTTGTCCGCCTTCTTCAGCAACTTGTACAGCGGCAGAGCCTTCTCTCCAAGTCGGCCAACGAACCGACTAACTGCTGGAACATAACCTGTTAGTCGTTGGATGTCCTTTAGGCATGTCAGACGGTTTATGTTTAAGATGGAATTGATTTTCTCCGGGTTGACCTTGATTCCACGTTGGGAAACGATGAAGCCCAACAATTTGCCGGCTGGAACCCCGAAGACGCACTTCTTAGGGTTGAGCATCATGTTGTATTTCCGGAGATTATCAAAGGTTTCTTTTAAGTCGGAGGTTAAGTCGTTTGACTTTTTAGACATCACCGTGATATCGTCCACATAGGCGTGAACGTTCCGACCAATTTGGTCGTGAAGGTAACGTTGCATTGTCCGCTGGTAGGTAGCACCTACGTTTTTCAGCCCAAAGGGCATCGTGACATAGCAAAATGTGTCGTATGGGGTAGTGAACGAAGTGGCCAATTGGTCTGACTTCCTCATCTTGATCTGGTGGTGTCCTGAGTATGCATCTATAAAACACAAAAGTTCCGAGCCAGCCATCGAGTCAATGACTCAATGCGAGGCAAAGCAAACGGATCTTTGGGACATGCTTTGTTCAAGCCGGTGTAATCAACGCACATTCTTATTTCATTGGTTCCCTTTTTGGGGACAAGTATAGGATTGGCCACCCATCGGGTGTGAAGGACTTCTCGGATAAACCCATCTTTAAGTAACCTAGCTATCTTTTTGCCAATGGCGCGTCTCTTCTCATCTCTGAAGCGTCGTAGAGGTTGTTTCACTGGTTTGCATTTTGGATCAATGTTTAATCTGTGCTCGGCAAGTTCCCTAGGTACACCTTTCATGTCGGCAGGTTGCCAGGCAAAGATATCCCTATTCTCACGGAGGAACTCGACGAGCGCGCTTTCCTATTTGGGATCCAGGTTCGTCCCAATGGCGGTGACCTTGGAGGCACCGCCTACCACAAGTTCCACCGGCTTGGTCTCGTTAGAGGCCTTGAATGCAGGAGCGGAGTCGGAGATCTGTTTCTTCGACGCGGGCATCTCTGAGTCATTGACCTTGCTATGGATCTCCTTGAATTCTTCGCTCTAGAGGACAGCTTCTACAACGGCTGCTTCATTGATCTCGCAGTCCCTTGACTTGGTAAAGCTTCCGGATACGATGATGACACCGTTCGGTCCGGGTATCTTGAGCTTGTTGTAGACGAAGCATGGCTTGGCCATGAACGTGTGGAATATGTCGCGGCCGAATATGACGTGGTACACGCTCTTGAAGGGGACCACCTCAAAGGTCATGCGCTCTTGGAGGTAATTGTTAACGTCGCCAAAGGCTACCTGAAGTGTGATGCACCCAAGGGACCGAGCCTCCCGTCTAGGAACGACGCCATGGAACACGGTGTTGGTCCGCCTTAGGTTTGCCTCCGTCAAGTTCATCTTCTGAAGTGTATCCAGGTACATGATGTTGATGCTGCTTCCACTATCCACCATGCACTTGGTGAACTCCACGCCGTCAATCAATGGGTTGATGACCATGATGTACTGGTTCTCCGCGGGCACAAGGTCTGGGTGGTCCGTTCTGTCCCATGTTATTGGAACTTCCGACCAGCGCAGGTACTGGGGGACCGAAGGGAGAGTGGCCATCAAGATCCTTAGAGAGGTCTTCTGTTGTCAGACGGTGGGGGTGCCAAGGAAAGTGTGGTAGACTAGAGCCTTCTTTGCGAAGGGGTTCTTGCCCTTGTCGTCGCTCTTGGCGGCGTTCTTGGGGTCAATGTCTTCATCCATGTCACTTGAATCCTTGGACTCCTCCTCCTTCTTATTCCCTTTGCCCTTGCCTCGTGGTCTGTTCTTCCGACTTCGCTTGTAGCCGGACTCCGGGTCTTCCTTGAGGTCGTTGACGAACTTGTAGTGTCGATTGGTATGGGTGGCCTTGTCGTTGGCGTCGAGGTGTACGAGGCACGGCATATCGCGGTACTCCTCGTAGGTTTGGGGAACGCGGAGCGGCGCCGAGGTGGTTTCACTTCCTCGTTGCTGCCCACGGACAGCTCCCCTTCCTCGGCCATGTTGTCCGCCTTCTCCTCGTCCTGCGAAAGTCATAGCGACCATGTCGTTAGATTGCTTTTCTTCTGGAGCGGTTTTCCACTTTGTACTGTTGTTCCTCCGAGCTTGAGTTGGAACGGCCATTGCCGGCAAAGAGCCACGAGCATCGTCGTCGGCAGTTGCGAACTCACTAGCTAACTGAATCATATGATTCAAGTCAAGCTAGTGGTTGTCCTGCAAGCGCTTCAGCTTATGTCGGAGCAACGTGCCCCTTTCCAACCCATCGATGAAGGCGGCCATGGCGGTCTGAGCGTGCACTCCTGCGCAAGAATTCTTCATATCTAGCCATCGGGAGAGGTAGGCGCGAGATGTCTCGTCTTTTTCTTGCATGCGCCGCTGTAGATCGCCCACAGTGCAGGGACTCTTGGTGAATGCTTCTTGCATGTCCAGCCAGTTGTAGATAGATTTCTCCGGCAAGTCGTCGATCCATTGACGGGCCGTGCCTGCCAACATTAGCAGGAGGTACTTGACGGCGACGTTGGGGTTGCCTCCGGCAATCTCCACCGCGTTGTCGTAGTCCTGCAACCATGTGGCTGGTTTGGCGGTGCCGTCATAGGGCTTGATGGTCTTGTCAATCCGGAAACCTTTGGGGTAAGTTGTGGACCGTATTGCAGGTCCAAAGCAACGTGGTCCCAAGTATGGTCCTTCCCGGGCCTCGTGGATCTTATTGATCCGCGAACGTGCATCGTATGGCTTCGGGTTCTTCTTCTTTTTGTCAACAGGGGATGGGCTGTGTGAACGACGCGGGCCTCTTCCGCGATGGTGACTGCTTGGCGGCGACGGAGGCGGAGGTGGCGGTGGGTTAGCCTTCTTGCTGTTACCCTCCTATGACGCCTCACGCCTTTCACGGTTGCTTGTCGGACGCGGAGGGTCGTGGTGTGACCTGCTCTTGTGTCCTTGGTTGTGTTCTCCATCATAACGGGTTTGTGCCGCGTTGTCGCGGATGACGATGCCGCACTGCTTTGGTGGGGGCATATCCATACGATGGTGAACCTTGTAGTCTTCCTGACGTCAGGGGGATCGGGGCGGTGGAGATGGGCGACGAGGTCGGGCTTTTTCTCCATGGTCGGAGGATATGGGGATAGCATCCTTCCTATTGCACGCATCCCTCCGTCTTCGTTCTGATGAACCCGTCCGTGACCCGACATGGTGAGAGATCTGTCCCTTGGCGGTTTGTACTGGCTAGATCGGCAGAGCAGTGGGTCAGACTCAAGCCTCTGAGAGGTGGCCTTTTCCTGCTGCTTCACCTCCTTGGCCATCAGGTCATAGACCTGTTCCACTGACTCAGGTGATCTATCCTGCTCCAGAAGGGTCTTGGCGACAGCGAGGTTAAGGAGTGGGGTGGGCATCACCTGCTTGCCTTCACTGTCAATGTATGGCTTGGCTGCGGCCGAGGGAGCCCATCCTAGGTTGCGTCGTACACCAGGATCGTTGATGACGCGAGCCGGAGCTTTCTTAGCCTTCTGCTGCTGTAGCAGAGTCTTGTACTCGGCCTCCATTGCTCTAGCTTTCTCTATGGACTTCTGCGTGTTGACCAGATCTCGATCTAGTTTAGCGCCTTGCTCCGCGATGGCTTGCGCTTCCTCCAGCAGCTGCTGGCGCTTCTCGTCAAGCTGGGTCACGTTCCAGATATGAGCGATGGTTAGTGGCTCGACAAGGAGATTTCCGTACATCACTCTATCAGCTAGAGTAACATTGGTTGTTGCCGACGTGGATGCTGGAGGCGGCAAGTTTGCGGTGTTATTGTTGCTCAGGACGGTGCCGAGTTCCTGCGGCTGCTGCACTGGGTTAGGCGGGGGAGGCATAACCTTTGCGCGATCAGTGTCAGCAGCAATAAGTGGCCCCTTCCCCTTGTCCAGCGCTGTAGGCAAAACTTGTCCGGGTTGATCTTCATCCATCGTCGTCCCAATGGTGACGAACACCCCTCGAGACGTGACGGTGTTGTTGGCTTGTTCGTCGCGCGAGTACTCCTCCTCCATCTCCTGCATAGCGGAGTCTAGCTCTTCTGGACTGAAGTCTATCTCCTCTGAATCTGCACTGAAGTCAGCATAAAGCGCGTCAATGAAAGATTCGGAGGGTGCCAGGACTTCCTCGATGACGGGTGGTGGAGGTGCAACGGCCTCGATGATGACTGGAGGTGGTGGTGCTACGACGATGGCGGCCGGAGGCGGTGGTGGCGGTGGCTGAATCAGAGGGGCTCCGTCAATGAGCGCAAGCGCTGTCTGAGCTGCCGCTTAGGCCTCCGCGTAGTTGTTGACGGTGTTCACCATGCCTTCGAAGGTAAGGCGTCCTGACGCCTGCTGCCGTCTTAGAGAATGTCGGAGAAGCGTGCCATGGTCCAGTCCTTCCACAAAGTGATGGATAGCATCATCATTGGGGTAGTGGGCCAGATCGGATCATATACGGAGCCACCTGGTGTTGGGGATATGCTATATGGGTATCCTCATAGCATGTCTCTTATCCGACTAACCCGGGTGGCCCATAGTCGGTAGCATGGCCTATGGCCTGCTGGGCGGCCCAATTAGGTGGATCCAGAAGGGAGGCCCATGCCGGATAAAGGAAGGCTACGGTGGAGTCACCAGCGTACCCGGAGCCTTGGAGTGCAAGATACACAAGACTAGTAATAGACGGTGTAGCACTCTGTAACCTGTCCGGCTAGGACTTTTCCCTGTAACCCTAGGATCTGACGACTATATAAGTCGGGCCTATGGGAGCCTTTAGGGCACGATCTCAGACAACTTCACACACCTCGCACAACGGACCTAATCTCTGTAACTCGACGTATTGCCATTATAGTGATTTATAGTAGGAGTAGGATTCTGCCACCGTTGTGGGATCTGAACCTGGGTAAGCTGTGTTACCTCATACCCGTCAACCGTCCGCCTTACCCCACGTCTCTAAACACGCACTGTGAGGACCCCTCCATGGCGTACTCGTCGGCAATACCACGACAGTTGGCGCCCACCGTGGAGCAAGAGGCGCTTCAGGCTCTTCAGCGGGCGAGGACCAAGATCTTTGCGGGAATCGGCAAAACCGTAGCCATCGGTCGCGTTCTCTTCTCCGGCAATGTTCCGATCGTCCCTCCCTCCCAACAAGTTCTGGATCCCGGCGAAGACGAACCCTACGCGGTGTTCGATCGTTCCTATCAGAGACATCCACCTCTTCATCGGCGAAACCGACTCGGGAACTAGTTCCCTGGGAGTCGGAGGAGCATCAAGACCCGCACGGACCGCCTACGGGCAGAACACGTTCGCGGAAGGATCGATGCCGGATCTCTCCTCAGAGTTTGCCGGCAAAGATCGGAAAAGTTCAAGACCCACCCAAACCACCCCTGTGCAGGATATAAAGGTGGAAGATCACTACAAATCCACCAGCTTCGCCCGTGCGTCTGGACAGCAGAGATCCAAGTTTGTCGGCGTGGTTACCATCTTCGATCTGGCGCGCTGCGTTCAGAGAGAGGGCAAAAAACCCCGCAACTACCTCGTCAGGTGGCTCCGTATACGGGCCGACCTGGCCAATTACCCCAATGTTGATGCCATCTATCACTTTGTGGAAGGACTGGACCATGGCACGCTTCTCCGACATTCTCTAAGACGGCAACAGGCGTCAGGACGCCTCACTTTCAAAGGCATGGTGAGCACCGTCAACAACTACGCGGAGGCTGAAGCGGCAGCTCAGACAGCGCTTGCGCTCATTGGCGGAGCACCTCCGATTCAGCCACCACCACCGCCTCCGGCCGCCATCATCGCAGCAGCGCCACCACCTCTAGTCATCGTCGAGGCCGTTGCACCTCCACCGCCCATCATCAAGGAAGCCCTGGCACCCTCCAACTCTGTCATCGACGCGCTTTATGCTGATTTCAGTGCAGATTCCGAGGAGATAGACTTCAGTCCAGAAGAGCTAGACTCCGCCATGCAGGAGATGGAGGAGGAGTACTTGCGCGACGAACAAGATAATAACACCGTCATGTCCCGAGGGGTGTTCGTCACCATTGGGATAGCGATGGATGAAGACCAACCCGGGCAAGCTCCGCCTACGGCGCTGGATAAGGGGAAGGGGCCACTTATTGCTGCTGACGATGATCGCGCAAGAGTCATGCCTCCTCCGCCTAAACCAGTGCAGCAGCCGCAGGAACTCGGCACCGGTCCGAGCAACAACAACACCGCAAACTTGCCGCCTCCAGCATCTACGTCGGCAGCAGCCCATGTTACGGAAATGATAGAGTGATGTACGGCAATCTCCTCGTTGAGCCACTAACTGTTGATCATATCCGGAACGTGACTCAGCTTGACGAGAAGCTCCAGCAGCTACTGGAGGAAGCGCAAGCCATCGCGGAGCAAGGCGCTAAACTAGATCGAGATCTGGTTAACACGCTGAAGTCCATAGAAAAAGCTAGAGCAATGGAGGCCGAGTACAAGATTCTGCTCCAGCAGCAGAAGGCTAAGAAGGCTCTGGCTCGCGTCATCAACGATCCTGGTGTACGGCGCAACCTAGGATGGGCTTCCTCGAAGCCGGCACAGGACAAGCCATACATTGACAGTGAAGGCAAGCAGGTGATGCCCACCCCACTCCTTAACCTCGCCGTCGCCAAGACCCTTCTGGAGCAGGATAGATCGTCTGAGGCAGTGGAACAGGTCTATGACCTAGTGGCAAAGGCAGTAAAGCAGCAGGAAAAGGACACCTCTCAGAGACTTGAGTCTGACCCAGCGCTCTGCCGATCTAGCCAGTACAAACCGCCAAGGGACAGATCTCCTCAGGATGTCGGATCGCGGACGGGTTCATCAGAACAAAGACGGAGGGATGCGCGCAACAGGAAGGGTGCCACCCCATATCCTCCGACCACGGAGAAAGAGCCCAACCTCGCCGCCCATCGCCACCGCCCCGATCCCCCCGACGTCAGGAAGACTACAAGGCTCACCATCGTACGGATATGCCCCCACCAAAGCAGAGTGGCATCGTCATCTGCGACAACGCGGAGCAGACCCGTCATGACGGAAAGCACAACGAAGGACATAAGAGCAGGTCGCGCCATGACCCTCCGCGTCCGACAAGCAACCGTGACAGGCGTGAGGCGTCGCGGGAGGGTAACAGCAAGAAGGCTAACCCACCACCACCTCCGTCGCCGCCAAGCAGTCACCATGGCGGAGGGGGCCCGCGTCGTTGGTGCAGCCCATCCCCTGTTGACAAAAAGAAGAAGAACCCGGAGCCGTACGATGCACGTTCGCGGATCGATAAGATCCACGAGGCCCGGGAAGGACCATACCTAGGACCACGTTGCTTTGGACCTGCAATACGGACCGCAACTTACCACAAAGGTTTTCGGATTGACAAGACCATCAAGCCCTATGACGGCACCGCCAAGCCTGCCACATGGTTGCAGGACTACGGCAACGCGGTGGAGATTGCCGGAGGCAACCCCAACGTCGCTGTCAGTACCTCCCGTTAATGTTGGTGGGCACGGCCCGTCAATGGATCGACGACTTGCCGGAGAAATCTATCTACAACTGGTTGGACATGCAAGAAGCGTTCACCAAAAACTTTGAGGGTACATACAAGCCATGGCCGCCTTCATCGATGGGTTGGAAAGGGGCACGTTGCTCCGACATAAGCTGAAGCGCTTGCAGGACAATCATCAGCTTGACTTGAATCAGATGATTCAGCTAGCTAGTGAGTTCGCAGCTGCCGCCGACGATGCTCGTGGCTCCTTGCCGGCAACGGCCGTTGCAACTCAAGCCCGGAGGAACAGCAGTACAAAGCGGAAAACCGCTCTAGAAGAAAAGCAATCTACCGACATGGTTGCCATGACTTTTGCAGGACGAGGAGAAGGCGGACAACGTGGCCGAGGAAGGGGAACAGGCCGTGGGCAGCAGCGAGGAAGTGAAACCAACTCGGCGCCACTCCGCGTTCCCCAAACCTACGAAGAGTACCACGATATGCCGTGCCTCGTACACCTCGACGCCAACGGCAAGGCCACCCATACCAATCGACACTACAAGTTCGTCAACGACCTCAAGGAAGACCCGGAGTCCGGCTATAAGCGAAGTCGGAAGAACAGACCGCAAGGCAAGGGAAAGGGGAAGAAGAAGGAGGAGGAGTCCAAGGATTCAAGTGACATGGATGAGGACGTTGACCCCAAGCATGCCGCCAAGAGCGATGACAAGGGCAAGAAACCCTTCGCAAAGAAGGCCCCAGTCTACCACACTTTCCTTGGCACCCCCACCGTCTGACAACAGAAGACCTCTCTAAGGATCCTGATGGCCACTCTCCCCCCAGTTCCCCAATACCTGCGCTGGTCGGAGGTTCCAATCACTTGGGACAGGACGGACCACCCAGACCTTGTGCCCACGGAGAACCAATACGCCATGGTCATCAACCCATTGATTGACGGCGTGGAGTTCACCAAGTGCATGGTGGATAGTGGAAGCAGCATCAACATCATGTACCTGGATACACTTCAGAAGATGAACTTGACGGAGGCAAACCTAAGGCGGACCAACACCGTGTTCCGTGGTGTCGTTCCTAGACGGGAGGCTTGGTCCCTTGGGTGCATCACACTTCAGGTAGCCTTTGGCGACGTTAACAATTACCGCCAAGAGCGCATGACCTTTGAGGTGGTCCCCTTCAAGAGCGTGTACCACGTCATATTCGGCCGCGACATATTCCACACGTTCATGGCCAAGCCATGCTTCGTCTACAACAAGCTCAAGATACCCGGACCGAACGGTGTCATCACCGTATCCGGAAGCTTTACCAAGGCAAGGGACTGCGAGATCAATGAAGAAGCCGTTGCAGAAACTGTCCTCTACAGCGAAGAATTCAAGGAGATCCAGAGCAAGGTCAATGACTCAGAGATGCCCGCGTCGAAGAAACAGATCTCCGACTCCGCTCCTGCGTTCAAGGCCGCTATCGAGACCAAGCCGGTGGAACTTGTGGTAGGCGGTGCCTCCAAGGTCACCGCCATTGGGACGAACCTGGATCCCAAATAGGAAAGCGCGCTCGTCGAGTTCCTCCATGAGAATAGGGACATCTTTGCCTGGCAACCTGCCGACATGAAAGGTGTACCTAGGGAACTTGCCGAGCATAGCTTAAACATAGATCCAAAATGTAAACCAGTGAAACAACCTCTACGACGCTTCGGAGATGAGAAGAGACGCGCCATTGGCAAAGAGATAGCTATGTTACTTAAGGTTGAGTTTATCCGAGAAGTCCTTCACACCCGATGGGTGGCCAATCCTGTACTTGTCCCCAAAAAGGGAACCAATGAATTAATAATGTGCGTTGATTACACCGGCTTGAACAAAGCATGTCCCAAAGATCCGTTTGCTTTGCCTCGCATTGACCAAGTCATTGACTCGACGACTGGCTCGGAACTTTTGTGTTTTCTCGATGCATACTCAGGATACCACCAGATCAAGATGAGGAAGTCGGACCAATTGGCCACTTCGTTCACTACCCCTTACCGCACGTTTTGCTATGTCACGGTGCCCTTTGGGCTAAAAACGCAGGTGCTACCTACCAGCGGACAATGCAACGTTGCCTTCACGATCAAATTGGTCGGAACGTTCACGCCTATGTGGACGATATAGCGGTGATGTCTAAAAAGTCAAATGACTTAATCTCCGACTTAAAAGAAACCTTTTGATAATCTCCGGAAATACAACATGATGCTCAACCCTAAGAAGTGCGTCTTGAGGTTCCGGTAAAATTGTTGGGCTTCATCGTTTCCCAGTGCGGAATCGAGGTCAACCCGGAGAAAATCAAGGCCATCTTAAACATAAACCGTCCGACATGCCTAAAGGACATCCAACGACTAACAGGTTGTGTTGCAGCAGTTAGTCGGTTCATCAGCCGACTTGGAGAGAAGGCTCTGCCGCTGTACAAGTTGCTAAAGAAGGCGGACAAATTCACATGGACGGACGAGGCAGATGCAGCATTGAAGCAGCTCAAGGAGATTCTTTCCCCAGCGCCCATCCTTGCAGCACCCGAGCCTGGTGAGCCCCTGTTAATTTATATGGCGGCAACCAACCGGGTTATTAGCATCGTCATCGTGGTAGAGCGGAAGGAACCAGGCTATGAGCACGGAGTGCAACGACCAGTTTACTATGTAAGCGAGGTCTTGACGGAGTCCAAGCAGCGTTACCCGCACTACCAAAAGATAGCTTATGGAGTATTCCTCGCTTCGCGGAAGTTGAGGCATTACTTTCAGGAGCACCCAATCACAGTAGTGAGCAAGACTCCACTGTCCGACATTATCAACAACAGCGACGCTACAGGAAGGGTCGCGAAGTGGGGCATTGAACTTGCCGCCTTCGAGATCACCTACAAAAGACGCGACGCTATCAAGTCACAAGCCTTGTCGGATTTCATCGCAGATTGGACGGAGATGCCGGATGCCACTCCGTTGCCGGAACCAGAGTACTGGGTGATGCACTTTGACGGATCAAAGCTGCTCAACGGCTCGGGGGCTGGTGTATTGCTACAGTCACCAAAAGGAGACAAGCTACACTACGTTCTGCAGATCCACTTCGTGGCTACAAACAACATGGCGGAGTACGAAGCACTCATTCACGGACTGCGTGTAGCCAAGGATATTGGCATCAAGCGCATAGTTTGCTGTGGAGATTCTGACTTGGTTGCCCAGCAGGTGGCTGGCACCTAGAATGCGCGGAACCCTATGATGGCGGCATATCGCGACGAAGTGGACGAGATAGCCAAGAGCTTCTTAGGCTACGAAGTCAAGTATGTGCCTAGGGAGCAAAACGAGGCGGCTGATCTATTGTCTAAACTTGGATCAGGGCGCAAGCAGATTCCGCCAGGAGTTTTCCTAGAGCATCTACGTACACCATCCGTGAAGGGAGCCGACATCGACAACCCGGATAGAGCTGATTCTTTCGTCAACATGGTGACAAAGATCCCACCGGCTTGGACAAAACCGTTCATGGAATATCTCGAACACGGAAATTTGCCCGATGACGAGGTCGAAAGATGGCAAATAGTACGACGAGCAAAGGGTTATACCATAATCAATGGGCAACTCTACAAAAGGAGCACTACTGGGGTATACCTAAAGTGTGTTTCCCAGCTAGAAGGTATGGAAATCCTACGCGAAATCCATCTCGGAGATTGCGGGCATCACGCCGCTCCTCGATCGTTGGTCGCGAAAACCTTCCGGCAAGGATTCTACTGGCTGACCACGAAGGCGGACGCCGACAAGCTGGTTGAGACATGTACAGGATGCCAGTATTATGCCCGACAACCACATGTTCATGCTGAAGAATTGCGAACAATACCAATAACTTGGCCGTTTGCAGTCTGGGGGCTTGTCGTGGTGGTGGCACGGCAGATGCCATGGGTAGGCTAAAGTATGGGGCCAATGGATGCTAGTGGGATCTGGGGAGGGAAAATGCAACTGTTTTTACACTCAAGCTACTAAAGTGAAGAACTTTATTTCTCTCTTGATGGGTTACAAGTGCTCCTTGAGCTGTTTACAGGGGAACAATGTGAATCTCCCCAGCCTAACGTTGCTCAAAAGATCCTCCCTTCCCTCAGGGTCCAAACCTCCCCTTATAAAGGGGTGCCTTGGGTGCCCTTAGGGCTGACGGGGCAAGCATATTCGTGGAATATGCTTGTCCCAAAATAATGGTCGGCGGCCTCCTTTCCCTGTCGCCCTTCTAATGACAAGCAAGGTCGGTGGTCCCCTCCTGCGTGCCTCGGGCTCCGGACTGTCACCTCCGTGACCTCCTTCCCTCCTCGGCCGTGCACCCTTGTCTCTTGTGCTTGGCCTGTTCAGATTCCTTCTAGCACGACTACGGTTTGACCACAGGCTTCTCCTTCTCCGCAAGCTTCGTTTAATTCGGCCTTACCTCATGTTATTCGGCTCGTTCCTTACGCATGAAGATCATTTGGGTAACCCGGCCGAGTTTCTCATTAACTTCGGCCGGTAACCACTTGATACTGTACATGAGCTTCTTGCCTCCATTCATCGGCCGACATATCCATGATTCGCCGACCTAGGCCGTAGCTCGGCAACTTGATGTGACAGTACCTCTGTCTTTCCCGTCTCTCCTACCCGAGTTAACCCCGACATTAGTCCCGAAGCTGGTGTGGCCCTCATTACTTTGGCGGGTATATCACTTCATCTTTCTTTAGTCTTGTTCGAGCTATGGCCTCGTCAAAGTTTCCTCGTTCCTTCCATCATACGCCACGTCCTCGTGTCACCCCATCATTGCTTTCCTAGTTTTAGGTCCTTATAAGATGTTCTTGACAAGCCACGATGAACCACAGTACTGCTGCCGCCGTTCTGACGCCTCGTGTTCCGCTCCGCTTGGGATCGTAACAACTTTTTATTTGTATGTGGTCGTTGGTGTGGCTCCATTCACCGTCATGCGTTTGTGCTACCCACGATCCACACGCAATCGCCACCACGATCCCACTTCCTGTTCATTGCTTGCCTATAAAGTGGGGAAAGCGCGTTGGGTTCACTTTTCCCTTATCGCTTCATGCCGTCGCTCTCCTTCTTCCCTTAAATCGTGTGCTCTCTCTTGCCGCTCCGCCGCCACCAGTAGCTTCCGGCGAGATTCCACCGCGTCGTTCGGCCTTTTTGCCGCTCTGGTGGCCCCGCCACGGTGAGTCCTTTACAGCCATCTTGCCCTGTCCTTGCTCTAGATCGATCCGCACAGTTTCCGTACTCGAGCGGTTTCTCCTCTTTTCGCCATTGTTTTCGTGCTAAGTTCGGCGGGGCCTGTAGCTCTAAGCTCTCCTCCGCCAGTTTTTCCTCCGGCGATCTCGGCGGAACTATGTCTAGTTCGTTTAGCGGTGCTCTAGTTGAGGGCGATGGCGGCTCCGAACTGGCGTGGATCGTGGCGGGCTCTTGATCACGCCGCGGAGATTGAATGGCTCATCCGAACTCGGCGGATTCTGCCGAGGTTTCTGTCGTTTACGGCGAATCCTCCAGTTCTCGGAGAGGGTGAGTATGTGGTTTTCATGTCCCACTTCGCATGGCGGTCTCCCTCTTAGCGATTTCGCTAGAGAATTTCTCGATTACTTGACCTTGACGCATCACCTTCCTTGACGCCATAGCTTCTCTTTCCGCTTTCATCTCAGCCGGAGGGTTACTTGACTGTGGCCGTCGATGTCTGGTGAAGTTCTTCCGGATCCGCTCAACGTTGTTCTGACAAATCTACGCATCCTTCCGAGAAGTTGCTCACCCAATGTGGGCGGCATCTATTACACCTCGGAGGAAATCCGTGTTCCCCGCGTCACCGGGTTGGAGTCGTGCAAGAAATGGCACAAGTCATTCTTCTCGTCAAGAACGGAGGGCTAAGACAAGATTCGGCTCCCGTTCTCAATCGGCCCCCTCCAAAGTGAACGGCTATATAATCCGAGAAAACTCATGCCTTGGCCGAGGCTTTGAGATTCGGCTAAAGAGTTGATCCGGGCCGGGCTGCGGCGAAGACACGATGGCAACTTTTATCAAGTGGCGGATGCCCTTCGAAGCGGACCCACAAGCTTTGCTACATGAGTGGTCCTCTTGATCCGACCGAGTCTCGACCGTGGAGCTGGACAACTATCTTATTCATAAGCGTCGAGCTATCTTCAAGACCGAGATGCACGAGGATTGGTCACGGGGTTAAAACCATTTACCGCGACAATCCGCCTCCGGTATGCCTAATCCTCACTACTCTATTTCTCCTTAATTCCTAGAGACTGGTTTACATGATTTTCTTTCTCCTTCCTGCAGAGGTTTGCGAGCGAAGGGCGAGGGCCGAGGTTCTGCAGCTCCTTGGCCCGCAGAGGAGTGCCGGATCTTGGTGAGCGGACTCAGGGTGTTCGTCCCTAAGTCGGATCCTGCTCGGCCCGAGCTCATGCAAAACTCCAGCGCAAGAAGAGGAAGGTGATTCGGACGAGGTCCAAGTTCTTGAGGTAGTTGCCTCCATGCCTATTTCTTATGCATTTCCGGCTTCTACTTTCCCAGCTAATCCGGCCGGTCAGGTTCACAACGCCGAACCTATTGCTTCCCGGCCTCCCGTTACCTCGGGGAAGCGCGGGGCTCCTGCTAGTGCCTCGGAGGCGGCTCCTAAGAAGCGAATAAAGAAATCCGCCCCGAATCCTCCCAGGCGCAAGGCTATGCCCGGGGTTGCTGGGTAAGTTCTTTTGCCTATATTTCTTGTTTCTATCTTTCTGTTTCCCATACTGACAAATCCTCTTTCTTATTTTGGCAGTGCTCCTCTGTCTGTTAAAACCGGCGGTCCTAGTATGACTAGCCGTCCGATTCGGCCGCCATCTCCTCCTCCTGCTGATGATAGTCGAATTCCTAGTCCTATTCGTCCTGCTTCTCCCCCTGCTCTAAATCGTGCTTTGCTCGTCGTGATGCCCCGAGACTTCTCCCATTGATCGGATCCGATCCGGCCTCCGGCGTTTTCGTCGAGCCAGCTATCCCTTCTATGGGTCCCGTGTTACCATTGAGCCTCCATCTACTCCTGCAGCTCCTACGGTCATCCCGACCTCTGCGAGAAGGTCGTTGCCCGGCGCCCTCGCAAGCTTAACCTCCATGAACCTAAGGACTCCGTCCCTACTTGGGCGCAACTTCCTTCTGGTTCCTCTTCTAAGGAGAAAGCGTGTTATTCTAGTCAAGACTTCTTCTCAAAAGGTCTTGCCGGCACTTCTCAACCAGTATTGCGGGCTGCGCCAAAGGCTGCATCGCCAAAGTCCTTGTTACCTCGGCCAGCGGCGTGACTTGCTCTTCATAAGAGTCCTGCGGCTGCCGGGTGGGACACTGCCCGGGGTAAAGTTTTAACTTGGACGGCTAGCGGAAGCAGTCTTGGGCGCTGGTTGAGTTTGCCAACAAGCGGAATCTGCCGATCGATTCGAGGAATCCGCCAACCAACCTTTCGACTTTCGACATCGTGACGCTTTGACCATGCCTTGTTTATCATTGATCTGAACAAGATGAATGCGGTAATTGTTTTATCTCCGAGTCTTAAATTATCTTCCAGATGTTATCATACTCTCTAGTCCCCGAAACTTGCAAGGAAATAACTTGTTGTATGCTTGGAAGTTTGACTTATTTCTATTTCTAAGGTTTGTTAGTCCGGCCGTCTAGTTCGTAGTTTATTCGGACGTGATGTAGCTTTGAATATCCGTTCCCCTAAAGTCGAGTTAAGTCCTTCTTGACTCGGATCTGGCATAGTTTTGAATATCCAGCCACCTGTAGCCGAATCAAGCTTTGCTTGATTTGGATGTAGTTTAGTTTTGAATATCCAGCCACCTGTAGCCGAATCAAGCTTTGCTTGATTTGGATGTAGTTTAGTTTTGAATATCCAGCCACCTAGATCGGAGTTAAGCTTTGCTTGATTCGGATTTGGTATAGTTTCGAATATCCAGCCACCTAGAGCCGAATTAAGCTTTGCTTGATTTGGATCTAGTATATCTTTGAATATCCAGCCACCTAGAGCCGATTTGAGCTTTGCTTGATTCGGATCTAGCTTAGCTTTGAATATCCAGCCACCTAGATCTGAATTAAGCTTTGCTTATTTCAGATCTGGTATTGCTTTGAATATCTAGCCACCTAGAGCCGAATTGAGCTTTGCTTGATTCAGATCTAGTTTAGCTTTGAATATCCAGCCACCTAGAGCCGAATTAAGCTTTGCTTGATTCGGATCTAGTTTAGCTTTTAATATCCAGCCACCTAGAGCCAAATTAAGCTTTACTTGATTCGGATGTAAATTAGCTTTTAATTGTTGTTTTATAACTTTGCTTCATTGCTTAGGTTGCACATGACCGACGGACCGCCGAGTTCCAGAGGTTGCTTTTTTCGCACCGTAAGCTGGAAGAGAAGTATGAGAAAGTTCTGCCCGTGGCCAAAAAGGCCGGTAAGTCAATAATTCGTTTTCCTCATTTCCTCCTTACTCATATACTCGTCCGCGGAATGCCGGCTCACCTCTTGTTGAATAGGTAATATCAATAACCTCAATATCCGCCTTGAAAAGAAGATCAAGACCTTGGAAGGTTAGTTTCCTTTCTACTTCCTTTCTTCTCCTTTTAGTATCTAAACTAAGTTTCCTTATTGCGTTGGGCTGTGGCAAAGCCGAGTTGCAAGACTTTGCAGTGTCGCAACAAGATTGCATGCCCATGCCTGACGTGATGCTTCATTTTTTAGAACAAAGTGCAGTTCACTCGGCGCAACTACAAGAGAAAGATGATGAGATAGCTCGTCTGAAATTCGAGGTGAATACACTCAAGCTCTCTCAGAAATCCGAGCTAGAAAAGGTTGACCAAGAATTTGCCGAGGAGAAGAATCGGCTGACTCTGGATTCTGGAAGAGCAAAGAGCTCCTCGAAGCTGCCGAACTTAAAACTCGTGGTTTGAGCGAGGAACTAGCTCGTTTGAGAAGAGTAAACTGCTTGGGCCAAAGACCTTGATAATGATGAGCTATATTCATCGTAAGTTATTTGGCTGGCCGAGCTAAAAAATTTCTTTGTTTTCGCTGCTATCCTTTGACATGTTCATGTTTTATGCAGATCACTTCCCGAGGCCAAACCGTGAGTTCTAGAGCTGTTCTTGCAGCTCGCGTTCGTCGAGTGAACACGATCTTTGTTGACTTTGAATATTCGATGGAGGATTTCTTGGTTGCCGTTGGTCTTGCGGTTGGTCCGATGAAAATCATGGGCGGGACTTGGTGCGCTGCTATCAAAGCTTACCATGCACTACGGCGAATACCTCGGGGTCTCCCCGATATCGACGAGTCAAGTTATTGGTGACGGGCTGAAGGCATCCGAGAGGCGATTGAGTCTTTGGAGGAATCTGCTGCGGCGTCTTTGGTGCCGACATGGCCCTTCTTGTAATCATGTCATGGTATGAAGACATCTCTCTTAACATTCGATGAATCTGCGCTGGCTCCCTGGGTTGAAGATCCGACCTTTGTTGCTCTTGACAAGCTCGGGCTTTCCGGCTCGTCGAGTATCTTGCGTGCATACTTGGAATGAAGGGCGAGTTTTCTCCCGGATCCGGATCGAGGTCGCGGTGAAGGTGCTTGGTGATGATTCGGTGAGCGGGGAAGGTGAGGATGATTCGGCCATCCGATAGCTCGGCTCAAGCTCAGATAGCAACGGCGATGCGATCTTCCTCCAAAGGCACGGGCACTCTAGCGTCTTGACGCTCTGAACAACCCAGCGATACCGCGAAGTTACACAGGTCGGCGGAGGCGGCGACCTCGGTCGAAGTCCTCCTTCTTGAGTGCCCTTTTGAGCAAGTGGTTGCCCTCCAGCGAACAACGCCTAGGTTATTCGCTATCCCTGGTATGCGGGCGCACAATGTAGCGAAAAATTTGTCAACTCGTATGATTCGAGGCTCTTTTGCAATATGTCGTTGAGATTCTTGGTTAAATGGATGCTTGTCAATTCTTGCCTCGTTGGCTCGTAATTTCTTCATCTTCGGGGTTCAATTTTGCCGTTATTTTGATGATCTTATTCGGGCATTGTCGCTGAATATCTAAGTTGTTGACCTGCTTTCAACATAAGATAATTACTCCGTTGTGGAGGTAAGCAACGATCATTTGGATCGTCGTTTACCGTCTGAGAACTTCCTTTTATAAATTAAGTTTGGATATGATTGCGTTTAGCATAGGTTTGATGTATCATACGGTAGTCTCCGAGTCGTTGCTTAAATGCGAAGTTTACATGTCTCGAATTTGTCATATCCTATGATAATCCACGAGTTAATGCTTTGGGTACACAGGTGCATATTCGTAACATGAAAGAAACACAACATATGGCATTCGCCGAGTCATTGCTCTGTCGCCAATGTTCAAGTATGTAACGAAAGAGATAGATATACCATATGGCGGTCCCGAGCTATTGCTCACGGATGCCGAGGTCTGAACATGTAAGACCAAATAATCATTGCATATGGCGGTCCCGAGTAATCGCTCTTGGTGCCGAGGTTCTAATATCAAACATGAAATAACATCACATATGGCGGTCCCAGTAATCGCTTTCAGGTGCGGGTTTCAAATATCAAACATGAAACAACATCACATATGGCGGTCCCGAGCTATTGCTGGGTCGAGGTTCAAATATCAAACATGAAACAACATCACATATGGCGGTCCCGAGTAACTGCCTGCGGGTGCCGAGGTTTGAATACATGATATGAAATAAATATAACCTCTGGTGTCCCAGTCTTTTCACGGGTGCCGAGGTTCAAATACATCATTGGTTTTTGACCTTGAGATACAATCCTATGAGTAAAATGGCGATAACGCCACATTCCGGGGCGCCGTTTCTTCACCAGCTTTATGCCTTGCCTTCTCTAGGGATTGAGCATCAATCAGATAATATGCATCGTTGTGCAATGCTTTGCTTACGATAAATGGTCCTTCCCATGGGGTGATAATTTGTGCATGCCGCCGTGCGTTGCACCCGGAGGACTAAATCTCCTTCTTTGAATACCCTTGGATTCACTTTCCTCTGTGATACTGCCGTAAGTTACGTTGATAAATGGCCGATCGTGATAATGTCAACTCTGGCTTCTTCCGGATCTACATCTCGGCATCTTCGAGCTATTTCGTTTGTTTGAGGGTTGTGTCTTGGCGACTCTTGGCGAGTCATATATTATGTCGGTGAGATGCGGTCTCCGCCCGTATACCGAAAGAATGGAGTGTAACCTGTTGACCTATTCGGAGTAGTTGAAGGCTCCATAATACGGCTGGGATTTCTTCGATCCAACATCCTGACCGTTGCAAAGGTTCAACAAGTCGTGGTTTTATTCACGATAACACCAGTCCATTAGATCTTTCAACTTGTCCATTGGATCTTGGGTGTGCCACCGAGGCAACATCTAGTCTTATGTGCTTCTCTTGGCAAAATCTGAAGGCTCATACGCAAAGTTCGTGCCATTATCCGTAATAATGCTATGTGGGTATCCGTATCTCAAGATGATATCCTTGAGGAATTTCACTCTTGTGTGCCCATCACACTTTTGATTGGTTTTACTTCAATCCATTTCGTGAACTTGTCTACCATAACCAAGATGTGGGTCATTCCTCCTCTTGCCGGCTGAAAGGTCCTACCATGTCTAAACCCCATACGAGAAAATGGCCATGTGATGGGTATTGTTTTTAACTTTCCGACGGCATATGTATTCAGGTTGCATATCTCGACACCCATTGCACTTCTTAACTAATTCTTACGCCTCTTTTACTTGTTGGCATAAAATCCATGCTGAATGCCTTGGCTACTAAAGCGAGATGAGGCATGGTGCCCACATTCTCCTTGGTGTATATCTAGAAGGATTTCACGACCTTCTGGACTCACGCATTTACGCAATATGTTTGTTACGCTTCTCTTATATAACTCATTGTTTATGATTGTATAGGCCTTTGCTCTTGACGGTTTGTGCAGCTAATACTTCATTACTCGGCAAGATCTGCGTCTTTTAGGTGCGAAAATATGGGTTGCACCCATATCGGCGTTGCTCTTTCTCTGATGATTTCACTTTATCTCCATGTTCTCTGCCGACATACATACCTCGGCTCTTTCCATGATTGCTATTACGTGGTGTCCCCTCTTTAGGGGTTCCGAATCTTTATGCGGATCTATCTCCATTGGCGTATGATTCATCAGAACTTTGGGATAAAGATTGATTCGGATTACGGTGATGGGTTTATTGGCGGTTTCTGAGGTGCTCGAGGCTATACAGCGGAATCGATTGCGGGTTGATCCTAATTTTGACAATGTGTCGGCGTCATTTTCTTTCGTGGTATGTGGTGGAATTCACATCCTTCAAAATATCCACTGATCTTCTGCACATGGAATCTGTATAAAGCCATATTAGCATCTAATGCGTCCCAAGTGCCCGACACTTGCTGTACTACCAGATCCGAGTCACCGTAGCATAGGATTCGGCGTATTCCAATTTCTTTTGCTACTTTTAATCCATGGACTAGTGCTTCATATTCAGCTACATTGTTGGACGCGGCAAAATGTATTTGCAGTACATACTTCAATTGATCTTTTTTAGGCGAGGTCAGCACTATTCCTGCGCCCAAACCGTTCCTTAGTTTGGAACCATCAAAATGCATTGTCCAGTAATTTGGATCTGGCAAGGGTGGCTCATACTGCACCTCGGCCCAATCTACGAGAAAATCGGCGACAGCCTGAGATTTGATTGCATCTCTTCTATCAAATTGTGGAGCATACGGTGATAACTCGATCGCCCATTTTGCTATTTGGCCACTCGCATCTTTGTTGTTCAATATGTCGGCTATGGGTGCCCCACATATTACTCTGATGGGATGCTCTTCAAAGTAATGCTTAAGCTTTTTTGCCGACATATATACTCCATAGGCCATCTTCTGATAATGCGGATAATTCTGCTTTGAAGTGGATAATACTTCACTTAAATAATATACTGGCCTCTGGTGACTTACCCTCTTCAAGTCGTTCCACTACAACCACAGTACTAACTACTCGATTGGTAGCCGCTATATAAAGTAGCATAGGTTCTTTCGATAATGGAGAAGCTAAAATGGGTGCCGTAACTAGCATCTTTTTCAACTCGTGAAACGCAAGGTCGGCCTGGGGAGTCCAGCCGAATTTGTCCGACTTTCTCATCAGCTGATAAAGTGGCAGTGCCTTTTCTCCTAGCCGACATACAAATCGACTAAGCGGCGAGCAGCCCGTGAATTTTGTACATCATTCAAACATCTCGGCAATTCCATTTTTCTATTGCTCTTATCTTCGTTGGATTAGCCTCTATACCTCATTTGGACACAAGGAACCCGAGTAGTTTTCCTGCCGACGCGTAAACGTGCATTTCTGGATTAAGTTTCATTGGAACCTTCTCGGGTTCGCGAAAGTTTCAGTATATCTTCTAGCAGGTTACGCTGCTTTCCTTAGTTTTGATGACTACGTCATCCACATATACTGTACATTTTTCCTATCGATCATGTAAGCATTTTGCATGCACCTTTGATACGTTGCTCCGCATTTCTCGGCTGAATGGCATTGTGCGATAACAATAAGCCCGTGACGGGTAATAAATCTGATCTTTATTTGATCGGCGGATTTAACGGTATCGGTGGAAACGAATCTGGCGTCTACAAATGATAACAACTCACACCGGTCGAGTCAATGACTTGGTCTATTCTAGGCAATGGAAAAGGATCTTTCGGACACGCCTTGTTTAGGTTAGTGTAGTCGATACACATTCGCCACACAATGGCTACATTAGGATCATCTTTTTCTTTTCTACTAGCACGGTTGATAACCAATCCGGATAAAGCACCATGATATACCCGGCGGCGAGCTATCTCATCCTATTACTTTTCTCCTGTCTTGGCGACGGCGGAGGTTGCTTCACCGGCCGTGCTCTGGCACGGCGTTTAAAGAGTGCTCACCAACTCCTCGGCACACCTTGCAGATCTTGAGTTGACCATGCAAATATGTCCCGATTCTCACGGAGGAAGTTGGTGAGCTCGCCTTCCTATTTAGCGTCAAGACCTGCACCAATAGTAACAGTGCGCTCTGGGAATTGCTCATCAATCTGAAATTTCTTCGTCTCTTTGGTTGGTTGAAAAGAAACAACGCCATGAGGTTGGCGGTCTTGGCATGCTTAATGTCTTGTTGAGCGAGGCTGCTACCTCTTGAATCCTTTTCTTTTCTCTTGCTATAACCAATGACTCGCCAAATTTGACCCGCCGAGGCACACTCCATTGACTTCTTGTAATCCCGCGATTGTTATCACCCTTGTGGTCGGGTAACTTCATCTTTAGATAACCTATATGACAGTGCACATGAATTTGGCGGTCGGGCGTCCAGTGAAACATGATAACAGCTTTCGGATCGACCACCTCAAATTCCAAATTTTACGCTCTGCGATTATCTCTTATGCGAATAATCGTCCACTCGGACTTTACCGATGGGCTCACATGAAAGCCCCGGCACTATCCCATGGAAAGTTGTCCTCGTGGATGCGGCATGTTACGTGATATACCGAGCTTATGCATGGTATCTTTGTACATGATGTTATCTTGCTTCCATTGTCGATGAGTACCTTTGAGAACTTCACATTGATGCTTGGCCCCACAAATGTCGGATCCAACACAAGTGCGTATGATCCTGGACTCGGCATTATTACGGGTGATCTTTCATGCTCCAAGTTATCTCTGATCGACCATGGCTGGTATCTTGGCACTCTTGGTACAAGCGCATTCACTTCCATATGTCGGTATTGCACTCTGCTTGTCTCTTTGTTACATCGTGAACACACAATAAGACGGTGATGTTCCTGTAATCATTACGTCCGGCATTTGCGGGATTTATCCTTCCGTCACGCCTTGGTTCATTACTTGATGCCTGCGTCCCTCCGATCGAGTTATCGTACCTCGGGGAGGCGGTAGCATCGATTCTTGTCATTGCTCCGATTAGCTGCGGTGATCTGCTGTTGCCCACGATGGGGAGCACGAACTCTGCGGGTTCCCATCGCATTTTCATCGAGCGCATTGCCGGGTTGTGTGATTGGCTGGTCTAGATGGGTTTGACGTGTGAAATTTACAAGGCTGATCCAACATGGATTCAAACGTATACTTCGGCTTCTCTTGCCATTGCTTCTTTTGCTCTGGGGTCCATTGCCTCTTCCCATCATTTCTTGCGGTCCACTGTTGAGGTCCATTTTTCTGTCGTTGAGTTGCTCCGTGACTCGGCTGATCTTGTGCTACAGCTGCCACCTGGGCCGAACTATACCTATAATCCGGCCTCTATTCTCTTCTCCTTCCTCTGAAATCCCGCCTAGATGACCCGGCCAATTCTCTCGTGTATTGGTCTTGTTGCTCACGATGATCTGCCGACATTAACTCCGGTTGGGTTGGGTCACCCAATGCATAGGAGTCCGCTATTCTGATAGTTTCTGCCAGTGTGGTTGGCATGTCTCTCTGCAGGCGCTGCCACAGCACGCTGCCGTAACGGCAGCCTTGCGCGAACCAAGCGATTGCTTGTGATTCAATAACTCCTTCACATGAGTTTCTCAGGTTACACCATCGAGTTAAAAACTCTCTATCTGTTTCATTCGGCCTTTGCTTGCACATGGCGATTCTTTGTCTATTCGATCTCTTGTATGTCTTTGGTAAAGTTCTTGTGAACATCTCTTGAAATCTAACCAGCGGTTGATCTGCCTTTGGTTGATTATTCAACCATACCACGGCTGGTCCTTCCAACATCGTGGGACATACCGATGCCATCTTAGGTTGCCACCCGCTATCTTTCTGCGGTGGCATAATCAATTAACGATCTTGTGGCTTGGTACTTCCGTTGTAAGTTTTGTGCCTCTTGCCAACTGAAAATTTGGCACGGTGGTTCGCCCATGATCCGTGGCCCAAAACATGCGGACTGGTGGACCTTGCTCTTCCAATAGCTCGGACGGTATAACCGATCCAATTTTACTCTTGCATCACTTTTGGCAAGTCTGCATCAGGATTCTATCCGCATCCCATAGTGATTGTCTCCACCTTGGTTTACGTATTCTAGCTCGAATATCCATCATTATACCTTTCATTCACACGATTGTAGCGAGCTGGCCTCACTTCTCTTTCTTCGAGGCTCGGGTCTTGGTTGTGGGTTGAGACACTTCTCTCCTTACTTGGTGGGGTTTGGTTTTCATGATTGTCTCTTGCGGGTTCTTTCTGCCGTGTTCCCCATTACCTCGGCCTTAGTCCCTTTCCATCTGACGTGGTTTCTCTCCCCACTATTACCTCGGCTTGCATTGCCTCTGTTCTCATTTGCCTTTCCGGCTATTCTTGGGTCATATGGAACAATTTGTTTGTTCCTCTTCCACAGGTTCTTGCTTTTTCTTTTCTAGCGTTGTTTCGGGTGAAGATCTTTGCTGCATGAGATAAGCAGTCTGCCCTGCCGAATGAACCATCCGTGAAGCCCTGGTCTTGGGTTAGCTCGAGCATTTCCTCATTTCTTTGGTTCGCGATGCTTTGCTCATTTACTCTTTCTTGTTGCTTACGAGCTTCCCTGTTAACCCCTCTAGTTCCAATCTGCGGCATTTGCCGCTCTTAGGTTTTTCGAGTCTGTACCTCGGCAAACCCAAATCGCTGATTCGACTCTGTGAGCTTCATGCTCTTTGTTAATGTCATTCATGAGGTTCTTTCCTCTCAATCTCAGCTCGTCCACCCGCTCGGTGCGATATCAACTTATTAGCTTTTGCATATTCTCTCGGGGTCTGTTCAAGGATTCTCATGCAGGCTGATACTTTTTGGCCTCTACCAGCACCTTTTTGGTTTCCTCTAACTCTGCTGAGCATTTGCGGATCAAGTATCGGCCACAGTGTGGTTAAGTTCTCTATAGTTGCACGAAGAATGTTCTCTGGTCTCTCCAGAGGTGGTCCCCTCACTCTAGGTGCCTTTGGGGTGGTGTCATGTAGCTCGGCCAGGTTCGCTGCATGGAATTACCTCGGCGGTTTGCGGTCGATCTGCTTGGCGCAGACCACATGCGCTGCGCGGGTTCTTTGCTTGACCCGGCTAATCTTGCTCCCACTTGTGTCCTGCTGCGACCATCACCTCGGCGCTGCCGCGGATGCTCTCGATGGACAGCTCGCGCTTGAGGTGGTTCCCTGCAACAATAACTGGTGAGGATAAGCGTCGGTGATGTCGGCCGACGTAGACCCTGCTTTCGCCCGGGCCGATGAAGATCCCGTTGCGTGGGGGTTTCCTGAAGCTCCTGCATTGTCTCGACATAGTCACGAGACCAAATCTGGACCAAGCGAAACAACGCTCGCGGTGTTGATGAAGTTTCCGTCCGGATCACAACTCCAGCTAGCACTGGCTGCCCCAGTGCGCCAAGCGTGAAGTGGTGGTGGCACGGCAGATGCCATGGGTAGGCTAAAGTATGGGGCCAATGGATGCTAGTGGGATCTGGGGAGGGAAAATGCAACTGTTTTTACACTCAAGCTACTAAAGTGAAGAACTCTATTTCTCTCTTGATGGGTTACAAGTGCTCCTTGAGCTGTTTATAGGGGAACAATGTGAATCTCCCCAGCCTAACGTTGCTCAAAAGATCCTCCCTTCCCTCAGGGTCCAAACCTCCCCTTATAAAGGGGTGCCTTGGGTGCCCTTAGGGCTGACGGGGCAAGCATATTCGTGGAATATGCTTGTCCCAAATAATAATTCGGCGGCCTCCTTTCCTGTCGCCCTTCTAATGACCAAGAAGGTCCGTGGTCCCTCCTGCGTGCCTCGGGCTCCGGCTGTCACCTCCGTGACCTCCTTACGCTCCTCCGACGCCCGTGCACCCTTGTCTCTTGTGCTTGGCCTGTTGATTCCTTCTAGCTGCAGCTACGGTTTGACCACAGGCTTCTCCTTCTCCTGCAAGCTTCGTTTAATTCGGCCTTACCTCATGTTATTCGGCTTGTTCCTTACGCGCATGAAGATCATTTGGGTAACCCGGCCGAGTTCTCATTAACTTCGGCCAGGTAACCACTTGATACTGTACATGAGCTTCTTGCCTCCATTCATCGGCCGACATATCCATGATTCGGCCGACCTAGGTAGCTCGGCAACAGCGGGGGCCTACCTGTCTTTCCCGTCTCGACCTACCGAGGTTAACCCCGGCGGCTAGACATGGTTGGGCGTTTCAAAGGGCACCGTGTGGGTTTACGCTTGCTGTATAGATTGACAAATTCACCAAATGGATAGAAGCTGAACCCATTAGAAAGCTTGATGGGGCAACTGCCCTCAGGTTTGTCCAGGATCTAGTGGTGAGATTTGGTCTCCCATATAGCATTATCACCGACAACGGAAGCAACTTGTCACTCGGAGAAGTGGAGGCCTATTGCTGGGACAAAGGCATCCAACTTGACCTTGCATCTGTGGCTCACCCACAATCCAATGGTCAAGTTGAGCGAGCCAATGGATTAATTCTGCAGGGAATCAAGCCACGTCTTGAGGCACCGCTACATAGAGCAGCTGGAGCCTGAGCGGAAGAATTGCCATCTGTGTTGTGGAGTTTACGAACTACACCCAACAGATCCACCGGCTACACCCCTTATTTCATGGTATATGGAGCAGAAGCCATCCTACATTCCAACATCCTACACGATGCACCAAGAGTTGTCACCTATGACGAAGATGATGCTGAAGAATCCAGATGCCTAGATGTGGACCTTCTCGAGGAGGAGCGCGTTTTGGCATGCCAAAGATCCGCCATCTACCAGCAGAAGCTACGCAGCTACCATAGTCGCCGTGTCCGGCATCGCTCGTTTAAAGAGGGGGATTTGGTGCTCCGACTTAAGCAGAAGAAGTCACACAAATTATCCCCGCCATGGGAAGGACCGTTCATCATAAGCAAGGCGCTGCTCAATGGGTCTTACTACCTTGTCGACAATCGTGAGCTCAAGGATAGGCCCAACGAGGATCATAAACGTAAGCGATGTGACCCGGATGATGATTACCCGGAGCTTGATCGGCCATGGAACATAGCACAGCTACGTCATTTCTACACTTAGAATTTTTTATCTAATTGTGTACCTCTTATATGATCAAATGAAATAAAGCTCTCTGGTTCACTCATATTGCTGAGTCTTTTACCTCCTTTAGTATTCATTTTTTGGATCATATAAACCTTTATGCACAAGCTTTGCGATTGCACTTGTGAAAATTCCGCCTACGGGCGTTAGCTTAAGTTTTCTGGTCTACACGTTCTTTGTTGTTTTTATGTGGATTCTGGAGTAGTGACTTTCGGCACTTATTGTCGGCGATTTTGTGCTAAGGTTATTGACGGTGCCATTGGGTATCATCACCTAAGCGCATGGTACCGACAACGAGTCTTCCGACTCACGAAAAGTCAAGCATAAGAACCAGAGTAATGGATAAGCCAGCACTTGCTTAAAAAATATATACATACTGGGCATTAATTCTTAAGTAGAAGGATACTACAACCACTGTTTTCCGCCTTAAGATTCCATCACCAAGTTTTTTCAATGCACATTCCAGAGGTGAAACAAGAATTACAAAGTGTTTTTCACTCCTTGGTTGTAGGGGACTTGGAGGCCGCATCATCAACAGTCGGAGATTCACCCTCAGCGTCGCCACTGTGAGGAGACTCGGAGGATTCAGGGTCGGCGTTGTCAAGAAAGTTCCTGGGCACGAAGACGTCGACGTCCACCAACTCGGCAACCCTGGTGTCATAGCCCGCGAGTGATGACAGGATGGCTTCGTGATCAATCTCCTTGCCGTCATCATCCACGTCGGGGATACCAGATGTCACCGTGTCGATGTCGGCACCTTCATAGTGTGCCTTCACCATGGACAACGCCATCCTTGCGCCAGCCCGTGCACATGAAGCTTTCCAGCTTGTGACACGCTCGAGGGCTCGGCGCAGAATCTCCGAGTACTTCACCATGGAGTCCGAGGCCTTGATGTAAATCTGCAGGGGCGTGGCGATCTCCTTGGCTTGGGTGATGGCGGTGTTGATGAAGTTGCCGGCAAGAATCATGCATTCCTTGTCCGAAGGAGGCGAGCGGGTTAAACCGAGGTACGCTGAAAATTCCGACAACGATTGCATGAGTTCAAAAATTCTAAAGTATCCAAACTACAGAGCTACAAGGCGGAGGATACTTACTGAAGATGCTGGCCTTAGCCTGCCAGACGACGTCCTCCAAGGATTCTTTCTCTTGTTGGAGGAGCTTAAACGCCTCGCTATGGCGAAGGTTTTGCTCATCGGCAGCTTGCTTCTGATCCTTTAGGATCGCAAGCTCCTCCTTCAAGCGATTGATCTCAGCGGAGGCGGAGTCCTGCAGGGCTTTCATGGAATCCTCATGCATCTTCAGCATTTCCTCCCTCTCCTTCTTAAGGATCTTGTTCTCGCCGTCCAGCTGCTGGATGTGCTTGGACTGCTCGACAATATCCTTGGCCTTGGCTACATGCTCTGCAAGTCGGAGAAAACAAAGTACACCGTGTGTACTCGAAGAAGGAAGGAACAAAAGTAAGTCGGAAGTGCGCAAAAAGAAAACAGACTCTTGTTTTTGATGATCTGTTCCTTCAAGATGGCGGTTTTATCCATTTCAGCTTCAAGGTCCGCGCGCATCTTCTGGTACTTATCATTGGCCATGCCCCTCCGAGCATTCTCGTTCTGTGGAAACAAATACAAAGTCAAGTTGTTGTTCAATCTACTTGGAGCCCCTAGTCGGAGATTTTCCATCTAGGCGCTCGGGGGCTACAGTGAGAGTTTTTAACTTAGCAATATGCTTAGATTTTCTTTAAGCATCTAGTCGGAGCTAGTTCAGTTCTCAACTAGAGGCTTGGGGGCTACAGTATAAAGTTTTAACTCGGAAAATGCTTAGCTTTTCTTTAAGCATCTAGTCGGAACTAATTCAGTTACAACTAGAAGCTTGGGGGCTACAGCACTTAAAATTATGAACACTGTGTATGCTACTCTTAAAGCATCTAGTCGAAATAATTCATTCCATCTAAATGCTTGGGGGCTACAGTGAGAGTTTTTTCTAACTTAGTCACTCTTAGAGCATATAGATGCAAAACCAATGCTTTTCCGTCTACATCCTCGGGGGCTACAGTGGGATACTCGTATGAAATGCAAAAGGTAAAGTAAAACTTACAAGTGCGATGATCTTGAGGTTTGTAGCACTCTCGGCCAGCAGCTTGCCAAAGGAAACGATGTTGCTTTGCAAGATGTCTGCTTGACGGAGTATCTCCTCAAGACCGCATGTCGGAGATGACGGCACTCCTCCAGGAACCATAGTTGTGCTACCCGGTGTAAGCACCGGGAAGATAATCTTCGGCAGTTCTAAGGGTTTCTAGGGAGCAGAGGCGCCGCCTTCGGCAAAGGTACCAGCACCCACCACCTCCTTGCCGCTACCGATGGCATCCTTAGACGGAGCTTCAGCCATTTGAAGAGCAGCGCTCTCCTGCGTCGCCTGCTCGCCGACAACTACGAGTTCGGTAGAAGCGCCAGAATCCACTTCCATGGCAGAAGGGCCTGGTGCCTCCTGGGCTTGGGAGCTTGTCAGAGCGGAGGAGGGCTTGACGGCAGGATTAGCTGGGGCGATGGCGGGGGAAGAGTCGCGATGCAGCATATCTTTAATATTTCTAGAAGCCCCAAGAGTCTTGGAGGACTTCTTGAGGCTGGTTGTGCCTTTCTTCCTGAAACGTGCAAAATGCATAAGTACAGGAATAAGACAGATAAATGAGACAATGTCGGAGAATAAGAAGCTTACACTAGGGGGCGCTTTGGCAAACATCCCGGTGGCTTTCTTCTTTTCCGCCTCCAGGGCGGCAGTACTCTTTTTGGAGGCTCCACCCTCCGTCTTCTTTTTCTTGCCTCCGTCGGCAGCGCCAGAGGTGGAGCTCTTCCACTTTCGCGCCAACGGGGCGTCATCGTCGGACACGACCGTGACTTCCTTCATCTTGGGATCGTAGATTTGGGTGGCCAGGTTTCCCTCCTCTAGATCGCTAAGCTGTTAAGTGAGAAATCATTGTGTTAGACAAGATGGAATTAGCAAGACGGAAAAACTGGAGCAATGTCATACACGGAAAATAAATACCTACCTTTGGGCACTTTACCTCTACGAACATGTCATAGGTGAGGGTGAAGCCACGCTTCTTGTCCTTCACTTTGACGATGTCCTTGAGGCGGAACTTGACGAAGTCGCTCGAGAAGTTGTCCTCGGAGATCCGGAGGGTATCCCTTCGGTCGCCGGTGTACTCGTGCATAAGCTTCGTACGGTGTTGCAGAGGTTGGATCCGCCTGATGAACCAGCACATGGCTAGGTCCAAGCCGGTCAGACCCGTATCTACAAACCATTTGATCCGACTTATTGTGCGAGAAGCGTTGAGGTCGGAGGGAAGGGAGGCATGGGACCGCCATGTGGGGACTTCGGCGGCGGCTCTGTCCACAAAGTCCGGGTACGTTACTTCTCGGACCGACAAAGGAATGTCGGGGCCGTAGAAGTACGTCTGCTGCCAATTTTTGCATGACTCGTGGTCGACGATGTCAGGGAACCGCCGGCCAGGACGGTATCTTGAAGCTTATGGTGCCGTAGTTTCTAAGCTCCTCCTTGCTGTGTCCGGCTTAACGTTTGACGGTGAATAAGTACACAAACAAATCTAACCTAGGCCTAATCCCTAGGTAACCCTCACAAAGTGTCGCGAAGTTGCTAAGCACTAGGATACTATTGGGGGAGAGGTTGTGGTGTTGGACCTTGAAGTGATTCAAGACGGATAGGAAGAAGTGGGAGATGGGCAGAGAAACGCCGCGTACCAATTGCGCCTTGGGGTACACTTTCTCTCCGGCTTGGGGAGAGGGGGTCACCTCGCCGGCCGGTGCCGCCCGCCAGGCGAGCCCCTCCGTCACAGGGAGATAACCCTCAGCGACCATCTCTTGGAGGTCGCGGCTGGTGATGTCCGAGCCGCGCCAGTCGCCTTTGTGGGAGTCTGGCTCCTCTTCCAGGGGCTCCAGCGCCGCCAGATTATGGTTGCCGCCGGTGGTTTCTATCACCGCCGATGAGGGGATGACCAGGCCCTCTAGGGGCACGACGATGGAGCTCGCCGGCTTCGCCGCGGCTTCGCTTGACGCCGCCATTGATGAGGATGAACTGCTGCTAGCCATGGAGGAAGGAGAGGGCACGACTGGTGCAGGCAAGAGGCAAGGGTTTCTCGAGGTTTTCGCGGAGAGCTCGAGGAGGCGCGCGGCTGGAGGAAGAGACGATGACGTGAGAGAATGGGGTGAAAAAGTGGCAAGTGTCTCACGGTCACTATTTATCTTACTCTGCGTCAAGATTCGTGCAGCTAATCGGACGGTTGCCGCATAGACGACGTGTTCGTGAACGTGCGTGGTAATTTCGCCACGTCCCCAACTGTCGCCGCCAACGGTTCGTATCACTCGCGCGGGAAAATTTGATATGATTACGTTCTCTGCATGTGTGAGTTACGAGGCGTCGCTGACCTACAGCCTTCGTCGTCATAACTGACATGGTAGATGAGCCGTCCCATCGAATATTCCGGCATGGACGGATTTAATCTAACAACGGAAGCGTACGATGGAAGATTCAGCATTTCTCCAACTTACTCATAGAAGACGGAGAAAACCTTGCAGGGTTCTTTGGGAGGAATACAAGATATTCCTTGACGATTTGTCGACATCCATCTAGATGGAGCATTCCACGAGAAGAGGCAAGACGGCGCAAGATCTCGGAGTTCTCCGGGGGCTACTGTTGGGGATATGCTATATGGGTATCCTCATAGCATGTCTCTTATCTGACTAACCCGGGTGGCCCATAGTCGGTAGCATGGCCTATGGCCTGCTGGGCGGCCCAGTTAGGTGGATCCAGAAGGGAGGCCCATGCCGGATAAAGGAAGGCTACGGTGGAGTCACCAGCGTACCCGGAGCCTTGGAGTGCAAGATACACAAGACTAGTAATAGACGGTGTAGAACTCTGTAACCTGTCTGGCTAGGAATTTTCCCTGTAACCCTAGGATCTGACGACTATATAAGTCGGGCCTATGGGAGCCTTTAGGGCACGATCTCAGACAACTTCACACACCTCGCACAGCGAACCTAATCTCTGTAACTCGGCGTATTGCCATTATAGTGATTTATAGCAGGAGTAGGATTCCGCCATCGTTGTGGGATCTGAACCTGGGTAAGCTGTGTTACCTCGTACCCGTCAACCGTCCGCCTTACCCCACATTTCTAAACACGCACTGTGAGGACCCCTCCATGGCGTACTCGTCGGCAATACCACGACACATGGCCAGGTAGTTGCGGGGGTTTTCGCCCTCTCTCTAAACGCAGCGCGCCAGATCGAAGATGGTAACCACACCGACGAACTTGGATCTCTGCTGTCCAGACGCACGGACGAAGCCGGCGGATTTGCAGTGATCTTCTACCTTTATATCCTGCACGAGGGCATTTTGGGTGGGCCTTGAATTTTTCCGATCTTTGTCGGCAAACTCCAAGGAGAGACCCGACATTGATCCTTCCGCGAACGTATCCTGCCTGTAGGCGGTCTGTGCGGGCCTTGGTACTTTCCGATCTTTGTCGGCAAACTCCGAAGAGAGATCCGACATCGATCCTTACGCGAACATATCCTGCCCGTAGGCGGTCTGTGCGGGTCTTGATGCTCCTCCGACTCCCAGGGAACTAGTGCCCGAGTCGGTTTCGCCGATGAAGAGGTGGATGTCTCCGATAGGAACGATCGAACACCGCGTAGGGTTCGTCTTCTCCGGGATCCAGAACTCATCAGGAGGGACGATCAGAACATTGTCGGAGAAGAGAACGCGTCCGATGGCTACGGTTTTGCTGATTCCCGTGAAGATCTTGGTCCTCGCCCGTTGAAGAGCCTGAAGCGCCTCTTACCCCATGGTGGGCGCCAACTATCGTGGTATTGCCGACGAGTATGCCATGGAGGGGTCCTCACAGTGCGTGTTTAGAGACGTGGGGTAAGGCGGACGGTTGACGGGTACGAGGTAACATAACTTACCTAGGTTCAGATCCCACAACGGTGGCGGAATCCTACTCCTGCTATAAATCACTATAAGGGCAATACGCCGAGTTACAGAGATAGGTTCGCTGTGCGAGGTTGTATGAATCGATACTAGGTTATGCCCTAAAGGCTCCCATAGGCCCGACTTATACAGTCGCCAGGTCCTAGGGTTACAGGGAAAAGTCCTAGCCGGACAGGTTACAGAGTCCTACACTGTCTATCACTAGTCTTGTGTATCTTGCACTCCAAGGCTCAGATGCACTGGTGACTCCACCGTAGCCTTCCTTTATCCGGCATGGGCCTCCCTTCTGGATCCACCTAACTGGGCCGCCCAGCAGGCCATAGGCCATGCTACCGACTATGGTCCACCCGGGTTAGCTGGATAAGAAAAATGCTATAAGGATACCCATCTAGCATATCCCCAACAAGTACCTCATCATTTAATCATAGGGTAAAGAATTAAAACAAGGCCTTGAGACCATCACAAGTAAACCAAGCATGTCAATTGAGCATCAAACCAGAGCTAAGATATCTCCACAAGACACAGTTATTCACCAGATGTGAACCCTAGGTTCAGAGATGAAATCTAGACAGTGGGGAATCACAGAAAGAACACTTGACATAGCAAGGTAGATAAAGCCTGGAGGGGAGCATAGAAGAGAAAAACACCTACCTTTGGCGAGTCATATCTTGCCGGAGAGGAAGCAGAAGTAGTATCGACGGCAACAGCAACACAGAACACCACGGGGAAGGCTTCACCATACACCACCACCTAGCCCAGCATCAATCTCACCACCAAGGTGACACAGGGAACAGCCTTGAGGGCCACAACATTCTACACCGGCCTAGAATACGAACTACAGTGAGCGGCGGTGTCGAAATCGACAGTCGCTATACTATGGAAGGGCTAGGGTTTCCAACGAGTGCGCATCAGGGGGCGCACAAGCCAAATTAACGGAGGAAGATGAAGGGGAAGAGGTGGCGAAACAGCGCCGTGAGCAATGATGGAGATGGTGGTGGCGGTACAGGCGACCATCAGCGCATGGAGAGGAACATGAGAGAGATAGGGTCGTGTCTGTGTGTGTGCGAGTGAGAGGAGAGAAAGAAAGGGGTGGGTTATGGTCTAGATGACCCAGGCCAACTTAGATGGGCCAGGCCAGCCCATGTACCAACCCAAAACAGCCCAAGTCAAATGAAATAAGAAATAAAATAAAAGTAAAATAAATAAATTACCAAAATAACCTTTAAACATTTTCAGCTATAAAAAATTATAGAAAAATCATAGAAATACAATTAATATGTTAAAATTATCATAAAAATAAGATCTATCTAATAAAAATATTAATTTATTTATTTAAAATAAATATAGAGCACATAAATATTCACATCATTAAATCCTGAGTAAAATTTCATAAAATAAGAAAAACTTCTAAAAATAAATAAAAATCATTTTTGTGTATAAAAATAACTCTACTATTTTATAAAAATATTAACTTAGAGTTTTACAAATAAAATATAAAGCAAATATTTAAAGACACTAAATTATTTGAAGAATTTTATAAAAATAAAGGTAAGACTTAAAAATAAATAAAATTCATTTTTAAGTTCTTTAATAAGTATATTCCACTATAAAAATACCATGTATATCATTCAAAAATATTTTAAGATAAATAAAAATCATTACTATTTTAAATAATGAAATAACCACTTTGTTAATTCTTAAAATTATTTCTTAAGTAGGAAATAATCACATTTTCTTATAAAACACCAAAACCTTTAAAGTTTAATTACTAAGTCTAAATATATAATAAAAATAAAACTTAAATATAATTATTAACCTTTAAATGTTTTTAAATCTTAAATTCAAATTGAACCCCTTTTAAATAAATATTACATAACACTCATGTGTAAGAGGGTGAATAATATCCATCCCTCAACCACTCTTAAAATGATTCCAAACCCTAACAAAATTTTTAAGATCATCTAATTATGCTCCCATTAATAAATTGCATATTATTAAATTTATCTTTCATTTAAATTAAAAGGGATCATCCTTAATCATATTTGCCAAAACCCTAAAACTGGATGCTATTCTAAAACTCATCATATCTTACAATTCACTTCTATTTTTATAGTTAACTTTGGTTTAAACAATTATAAACATCTCATTTGAAGTTTATTCATGTTTTAAAGTTAACTTTAGCCACTTGTATCATCAATTAAAATATGATAACTTAACACCATTCATAACCATCACCAACCCTAATGTAAAATCTAATAAATGTTAAGACTAATTAACCTTAACTAAATACTAGTTTCTTCAAATGTTATTCTTTTTGCCACTTCACACAAATAAGTCTATATTAGTTCCTTCAGCTCTTAAGAACTCAACTCAAGGACTTTTTATCCCAATCACCAGATAACAATTAATCATAATCACATTATTCTACTAGTATTTGTATATTTTGGATTGTTAACACTTAAGTTCCTTATCAATGTCATTGCTTATAAAATAAACCTAAAGATAAACCCAATCTTAAAGAAAATACCTAAAATCAACTTATTCAAAATACTAAGGGTTTCACTTTGGGAAGTATAAAATTGCATAACATTACTTATGCATAATGGCATCCTGCTTCTTTAAACATTAGTCCTTACCGGACCAATGATGTTGTTTTTAGACATTGGATCTTCTATTATCTCGAAGACCGTGAGTGCATAATCTTGCAATCACAAAAGGCAAGTTCATCACTTGATCATGTCCTTTGATTATTTTCTATAAAGTATTTTGCAAATCCAGTGTTGTCATCACCTGCATTTGAAAAACATCAGAAAACACTATTTTCATAATAATATGATTATAGGTTATTTACCATGAGGTAATAATCTACTATGAAAGTTCCAGTGGTAAAGGAACATATTACCTAGGACTTAACAACCAATGTCGCCAGTGATTATTGCGATGTATATTACGCGTTAACCATGAGATTGGGAATGGGACGGAAAAGTCGGCTGGATCGGCTCCCTTTCGCATGCATTGGACACTATTCTGGGAATTTGTAAGTTGCAGATCATGGGTATAGCCGTTTTATACAGGGGAAGTCTACCGTGGATCTGGGCTTACAAAAGACAGATATCTAGTGTTAATGGTTGTTGTGTGTATCCAATTAAGGTATAGCCGTTTTATACGGGGAAAAGTCTACCTTGAGTTTGGTCATCCAACAGTTGTGGTGTATGCGGGGTCGCGGAGAAGGACAGTGATTGGCTTGGATCTTAGTCTGGGCCTCATACCAAGGAAGTGTGAACGAGCCTATAACTCGGATGTGCAACAAAGCTAAGATCTCTCATGGGTAAAGTAACGCACCTCTGCAGAGTGTAAGAACTATAACTTGTTACTCCCTGTTCCGGGAAGGAGCTGCGAACGCTGCGGGAAAGGAACTCCATGAAAGTTCTGGTAAACCCGTGAAGGCTGATGGACATAGCTTTTCAGAATAAAATCAACCTTTGAAGAAATGTTTACGAAAACTTGCATTGCCTACGACCTATGGTTTGTGGCGGTAGATAGTGCATCAAACACTCCTCTTTAGTGAATTTGCTGAGTACGCTCGTACTCAACGTATCTTCTTAACCCTTGCTAGATCTCGGAGAAACCAATGACGTTTCCAGGAAATAAGTCACTTGAAGAGTTGAAGATATCTAAGGGAGATCAACAGAGTCGAAGACCTTACCAGAATCTATCGAAGACAAGACTAAAGCATAGAATAGAAATAAAACTCCTAGAATCTAGAAACTACTTCTGTAGAAAAATTCTATAGTAGTACTTTCAAGCCTTATACATATATTAATAGTAGTACTTCTAAAGTAACTCTGAGTGGATCTTTCTGGTTCTTTCTGTATAATATTCCTCACTGTCCGAGGAAGCTCTCTCGATCTTTTGTAATATGCTATATGTAATATAAAGTGTTGTCTTGGACCCACCATGTTTCTGTTATACCACTCTAAGGGATATAATGCGAATGGAACGGTGTTCCATTGGTATTATATCAACGACTATAGTGTACTACACCATGCAGTGGTATGCTGGGTCACCGCATTATATGAGAGAGTGTTCACTAGTGAAAGTATGATCCCTAGGCCTTGTTTCTAAGAATTGAAACACCATTTGCTACTAGATCTGTTGCATGTTTCCTTGCTTCCTTCTTGTTTCCTTTAGTCTTTGCCTCACCGTCAAGCTATTTTCTGGCATCGTTACCACTTGCATTTCACTATCTCTTCGCCGAACTAGTGCACCTATATTGGGTGTGTTGGGGACACAAGAGACTTCTTGTATCTTGATTGTAGGGTTGCTTGAGAGGGAATACCTTTGACCACTTCCTCCCTGAGTTCGATAAACCTTGGGTAATCCACTTAAGGGAAACGTGTTGTTGTTCTACAAACCTCTGCACTTGGAGTCCCAACAAATGCCTACAAGAATAGAAGTGCGTAGACATCAGATATCAAAGGTATTCGTAGTATCCTTGGTCATGCTGGTTTCTATAGGAGGTTTATTAAAGATTTCTCCAAGATTTCAAAGCCCCTTACTAATCTTCTTCAAAAAGATGTACCTTTTGTTTTTTATGATGGTTGTATGGAAGCTTTTGAAACTTTGAAGAAAGCTTTGACAACTGCTCCTATTGTCCAACCACCTGATTGGAGTTTACCTTTTGAATTATGTGTGATGCTAGTGACTTTGCTGTGGGTGCTGTCCTTGGAAAACGTGTTGACAAGAAGTTGAATGTTATTCATTATGCTAGCAAGACTCTGGATGCTGCTCAAAAGAATTATGCTACTACTGAAAAAGAGTTCTTAGCTGTAATCTTTGCTTGTGATAAGTTTAGGCCTTACATCGTTGATTCTAAGGTTACTATTCATACTGATCATGCTGCTATTAAGTACCTTATGACAAATAACGACGCTAAGTCTAGGCTTATAAGGTGGGTGTTGCTTTTGCAAAAGTTTGATCTGCATATTGTGGATAGGAAAGGTGCTCATAATCATGTTGCTGATAATTTATCTCATTTGGAAAACATTTCTTTTGACCCATTGCCTATTAATGATAGTTTTCCAAATGAGCAGTTAGCTGCAATAAGTGTAAGTCCGCATGAGAGTCCTTGGTATGTTGATTATGCTAACTTTATTGTTTCCAAGTATTTGCCTCCAACCTTTATAGCTCAGCAAAGAAGGGAATTCTTTTATGATCTAAAGCATTACTTTTGGGATGACCCACACTTATATAAAGAGGGAGTAGATGGCATTATGTGAAGATGTGTTCCATAATTTGAACAACAAGAGATATTGAGAAAATGTCATGGTAGTGCTTATGGAGGACATCATGCTGGGGATAGGACTGCACAAAAGGTTTTACAATCTGGATTTTATTGGCCTACCCTTTTTAAAGATGTAAGGAAGTTTGTCTTATCATGTGATGAATGTCAACGAGTAGGTAACATCTCTAGACGTAATGAAATGCCTATGAATTATTCTCTTGTTATTGAACCTTTTGATTGTCGAGGATTTGACTTTATGGGACCTTTTCCTCCTTCAAAAGGGTATACTCATATTCTTGTTATTGTTGACTATGTTACAAAGTGGGTAGAAGCCATACCTACAAATAGTGCTGATGGTAAGACCTCTTTGAAAATGCTTAAAGATGTCATTTTTCCTAGGTTCGGTGTGCCTAGATATCTCATGACTGATGGAGGCTCTCATTTATTCATAGGGGTTTTAGAAAAACTCTAACTAAGCATGATATAAACCATAGAATTGCTTCAGCTTATCACCCCCAAACTAGTGGGCAAGTAGAACTTTCCAATAGGGAAATTAAATCTATCTTGCAGAAGACTGTTAATAGATCTAGAAAAATTGGGCTAAAAAGTTGAATGACGCTTTGTGGGCTTATAGTACCGCTTATAAAAATCCTATGGGGATGTATCCTTACAAAATGGTCTATGGGAAAGCTTGTCACTTGCCTTTAGAATTAGAACACAAAGCTTATTGAGAAGTGAAAGAGTTGAATAGAGATTTTAGACTTGCTAGTGAGAAAAGACTGCTCGACTTAAGTAATCTAGATGAGTGGAGAGTTGAGGCTTATGAAAATGCTAGGCTCTTTAAGGAAAAAGGAAAAAGATGGCATGATAGGAGAATTCTCAAAAGGGAGTTCCATGTTGGCGAGAAAGTTATTTTGTATAGGTCTCGTCTCAGATTTTTTGCAGGGAAACTACTCTGAAAATGGGAAGGACCTTTTGTCATCAAGGAAGTATACCGTTTGGGTGCCATCAAAATATCTTATTTGAAGGATGACACAACACAGGTGGTGAATGGTCAAAGACTAAATCACTATATTTTTGGAGATTCATATAATGAATATGTTGACACAATTCAACTTGTGACTCTGGAAGAATTTATTAGAAGCCAAACACCAGATTTTGCAGAGTTCGACTTTGAATAGGTAAAAGTGGTGAAAATAGAAGGTTCGTGAAACCCCAATCTTTTTATATTTTTGATGTTTTTAGCACATAAGGCAAGTTACGAGACGGAACAAAGGAGGAACCGGAGGCCGGGGTGGCCAAACCCACCCTAGGTGCGGGCCCCAGTTGGCTGCGCCTGGAGGGGGTTTGACTCCCCCGAGCTCCGACTCCGCCTCGTTTCCGAATCAGAACCTTCCTTATACCTAGAAAATTCGTAATATATAACCCCTCGGGTTCCCCGAGGTTCTTGTATCGATTTCTCATCGTGTTTTTGTTTCGATCTGTTTCTGTCAGCCAGATTCTCAGATTTGGAGCCTCGATGTCTTCCTATGGATCACCCACGGAGGATTCCTCTGTGGACATCCTCAACCCGTACATGTATGAGTTGAGGATTCATCCCAAGGAGTTGATTCTCAAAGAGGGGAAGGTACAGATGAAAGAAGTTCAAGGCCCTAAAGGAGAAGGCAGTCTGGAAGACAGGATGGAAGCATTGGAGCAGGAAGTTTTCAGGTACAAGAAGACGGCAGAACGCGAAGTGGATGTTGTTCACAAGATAAGTTCATAACTCATCACCAAGCACAAAGGAGAAGTTTCTAACCTCCGCGAAGAGATCTTCTCACTCCATCAGATCACCAACCAATTGCAAGCACATCTCTATGACATACAAAACCAAAACTATGAGTATGAGGCTAGATTTGATCGCATAAGCTCTGCTGCTAGTTTCAGGATTGCGGAGACAAGGACATCCTTTCTTGATGGGGAACCATTGCCTTGGAAGTCGTATGATGACAAGAGAACACCACCACCACCGAAGGAGTAATTCATCACCAGGTTTGGCATCCCCTTGGATTGTTCCAAGCTTGGGGGAGTGCCACTGTATCACCACCATTATCTTTTATCTTTTACCTTTTTAGTGGATTCATATCTGTGGTAGAGAGGTTATCTTATAGTTTGGTTTGCATGTGGAAGTATCTCTAATTTAGTTGATTATCTATGTATCCCTTGGTGTGAGTGCCTTTATTGAATATTAATTAGAAGTCTCATCTTTTACTTTTTGCACTTCTTATTTTAGTTTGCAATATCTATTATATGATGGATCTTGTTGATCAATATTGGCACCACTTTGGGAGCATCAAGTGGATCTAAATTGGTTTTGGCAAACCAAGTTATGGTTAGTAGCATTACTTTGAAAGAGAAAAGAGAAAAGGCTTACAGGTATTTTGTATCATTTGTTTTCTTTCTTGTTGGCTCATAAGCTTAGTATTCTTTATTTAAGATAATTTGTGTCTTCAAGGAAGATTGCATGTTTGGCTTTATTACTTGTATGTTTGCTTGTTTCTTTCAACTCTCTTGCTTGCTACCTAGCCTTGCTAGCCAAAAACCTGTTTTGAGAAGGCATACTTCTCATGTTTCCAAATCCTTTGAACCAAACTTTTGCCATTTGTGTCCACTATATCTACCTAGAAGATTTTGCTATTTCAAGCAAATTCTCAAGCTTCATCTACCTTTCGAATTAAAAAGTATTTTGTTATGTGAAAACTAGTTAGTAAAGCTCTCGCGAACTTGGTGGCACACTTTATTTCCTTGCCCCTAATAGACTTGAACCATTGTGAACATCGAAGTTGTATATGCTTGCATCTATACGTTGGAATTAGTAGAACCGTGCTGTCACGGGGAACATTTTCAACATTGCACTTGTACTCTGTACACAGTTGTTATCATGCTCTTTTGTCTATGGATGTCAACGGTGTGAAATAAAGAGGGAACTTGTAAGTCCATGGAGTCTGTATTCTGTATTAGAGAAACGCCTGGGCCGCTAGCCTAAGCCATGCCTAATTATGGTGGAAACTTGCAGCATCACCATAGTGAGCTATCCATGAAGCATCCTCAATAAAAAGCTATGCACATGGTAAATAAAAAGATCGCTGAGATGCTCACTATCTGCTTGCCTTATCGTTTTGGTTATGGGAAAGCTCCTGTACCATGTGCAAGGGGTACCCCGTTGGCGGTTCTCAATGATATGCAAATACTTACAATGATAAGAACGTACCTGTGACCAAAGTTGAGTAGCATGAGGAGTGGCCCTCATATTCAAGAGACATGAGATTGCCAACTTATATTTTGTCAAGCATATACTCCATCCTTGTTCACTTTAACCTTAATCATCTCAAGATGCCTATGATAGGGGCAATGCGGGTTCAAAGCTAGTAAGTACCATAATCTTTTGGAAGCTCTTTATGACTTGTAATCCATGCTTCCCTCTATAAAGGGACCTTTCTCCCACTTCCAAGTTGAGTCAGTAAACCTACTTCCTCTCTATCTCCAGCAAGCATTTGAGTTGTTGTGTTTCAAGCATTCATATGGTGATTTATTCAATCATGTTCTTTATCTTCCTTATTTGCACAAAACTCTTATCTATTGAGTATTACTTTGAAAGCCTTCACTTGTGAAAAACGTTTTGAGCAAAGAGTGCTCCTGTTTTGAAACTTCTACAAAAAGCTTTTGTGAAACTATTTGCTAGGTGTTCTCTGACCAAGAACAAGTTTGCCAATTCCAATTAGCATCTCTATTGTGATTGTTGTACTTGATTGTAAGGTAAGTTATATAATGGTGAGTTGCTTTCTTCTATGAGTTATGCAATGGTAAGTGTGATGCTTCTTGTTCGTATTCTTTTATCCACACTTCACTCCATAAACCTGTGGACATGTTCTTGAGCTCGGTTTTAAGCTTGGGACAAGCGAAGTCTAAGCTTGGGGGAGTTGATACGCCCAATTTGCATCACCATTCTATATCATAATTTACCTCTATTCATTGATATTTGTCTTATTATGAGGTTTTACTTATGGCTTTTCATCTGTTTATGCATGTTGGATGATTCTTGGAGGATGGACTGCCGGAGTCTAGATGCTGATGGAAAAGAAGGCGTTTCGATGCAATTTCGTGAAGATCAGAAAAATACTAGAAAAATATGGAAACATATTATTTTACCAGATGACAAAGGAATCCAGAAGGAGGAGCGAAGAGGGGCCTCAGGGGGCCCACACCCCCCTAGGCGCGGGCCCACCTGACTCCGCGCCTAGGGCAGGTGTGGCCCACCTGCCTGGCCTCCGACTCTCCCCCTTCGCCTATATCTTCCCTACAAAACCCTAAGCCTCGGGGAGCGACCATAGCTACATTGTTGCCACCTCTGGGGGGCAGAAAACACCGAGAGAGAAAGATCTCCGGCAGATGGATTTCTGCTGGGGGAATTCCTTCCTAGAGTGGGGAGACCGTCGCCATCAACATCATCGTCAAGCTAGGCTTCATCGAGATCATAATCTTCATCATCCACACCATCATCTCCAACAGCACCATCATCACCACTCCGTCCCGCTGTAACAATTGTGTTGGATATTGCTTAGTTCATGATACTTCACCATTTATGGGCCTAAGGGAATGCATTGTGTATTTGGCTACTAATTGTGGGGTTGCCGGAGTGACAGAAACCTGAACCCCCGTTAGGACACCTTTGCACAAGGGAGTGTAGGATCTCAGAGTTTAAGGTTGTGCTTAGATTTATATCTTAATTACTTTCTTGTAGTTATGGATGTTTGTAGGGAGTTTAATCACAAGTATGTATTAGTCCTAGGAAGGGCGGTATGTTAGAACAGGTTCACCCACACAACACTTACAAATACCAGAGAAGAGTACTCAACTATTTGAAATAAAAGCACTTGACAGAATTCTCATGTGTCCTCGAGAACGTTTGGTCCTTATAAGTATTTCCACCGGCTTGTCCTTTGCTAAGAAAGGATTGGGCCACTTGCTCCGTTTGTCCGTTACCTTTGTTACTTGCTCCTTGTTGTGTTTCCTTGTCAAAAAACCACTAAAAATCCTTTTGCTAAGTATTCACAGGGATTTCCTGCTCCATACCACTGTTCAGCACCTTCTGCTCCTCGTTGGGATCGACACTCCTATTTATCAAAAGTACTACGATACACTCCCTATACTTGTGGGTCATCACACCTTTGGAAGATTGTTATTTGGATGTCCCACTTAATGATAATGCTAAGAAGAAACTCATGGGGAGTATTAATGATGTTCTCATTATGGTTAACAATGCTTATGTCCCTATTGAGTACTATGTTTCGGATGTTGAATACAATGCTTCTTGTCCTATTACTTTGGGAAGACCTTTTCTTAGAACTGTTGGTGCCATCATTGATATGAAAGAAGGTATCATTAAATATCATTTTCCATTAAATAAAGCTATTGAACACTTCCCTATGAGGAGAGAGAAGTTGCTTTTTGCTCCTCCTTTGAAAGCAAGGTTTGATGTTAATGCTTCCTCATTTGAAAATACTTGATTTCTTGCTTCTTGTGCCTAACTTAAAGGCGTTAAGGAAAAGTACTTGTTGGGAGATAACCCAAGAGTTTTCTTGAGTCTTGGAAGTTATTACTTCAGTAATTATCTCTCCTTATCCTTTTTTGTTTGCTTTTTGTGCCAAGAATTACCTCTAATGAGAGGGAAGTAAGATCTGGGGAGTTGCTGTCCCAAAACAGATTTATGTCCTCCACCATAAAAATTCGTGAGGAGACTCTGTAAGTCGGATTGAGCTGAAAATTTATGTATAAATCCCCTAGTATGTTAGATAACTTTAGTTAGTTCGACACTTTTTGATTTGAGCAACATAATATGTTCGAAAAAATCAGTTTCTACCTGCTGGTCTGTTTTGACAAATTTCTGCCATTATTTTCATTTGCTTGCTATTGATTCCTTTTTTAGTTTTATTTTGGGGAATTGAGCTTTTTGAAGGAATTGCTACAATAGCTTTTGTTTTTAGTGAAAAGTTTTTCTGTTCTAAAGCTAAGCCTAAAGGTATATTATCTTTTGAATACACTAATGTTGCTAATGAAGATTGTGTGAAGTTTTGTATGAAGGAAAAAATTTCAGGTGTAGAGAGAGAATGATGTAATGAGATGAAGAATGGACAAAAGCTCAAGCTTGGGGATTCCACCCCGGTGTCACCCCAAGAAATATCCAAGAGGTACAAGCGTCAAAGCTTGGGGATGCCCAAGGTATCCCCTTCTTCATCAATAAAAAGCTCAGTGTCTAGACACTTCGTTTTTATTGTTTCATGCACAATTGTGTTGTTCTTGGAGCGTCTTAGTTTTCGTTTGCTTTGATTAGTTTGTTTAATTTGCTTGAATAAAGTAGTTCGGACGCCCGTTCTCGCTGTGTTGTTTCAAATAAGTCAATTGGTGTTGGAAAGGAGTAGAAAGTTCTTGCTTGGAAGTGCAAGAGGAGCTTGCATTGACTGTGACTTAGACTTTAGCATGACATGCTAGGTGTTGTTTTGACCTTATGCTTAGTGATTATTGCTGTAGCATGTCTTGTTCCAAAAAAATGGGATTGCTTAGTGTGCCTTAAAGAAATTATGCATTGTTTTAGCATACAAAAGCATAATATTGTGGTATTCTCCTTTGATGCTTTGTTTGGGTTGACTTGGCACATGCTCACACCATGTTATGACTATGACAAGTCACCATAAGCCTCTATGATCATTTAGTCCTTGACTTGTTGAAAGGATACGGATGTCGCCTAGAGGGGGGGTGAATAGGCGATTAAAACTTTTCCTAGAGTGGATCAACAAAGGCGGAATAAAACTAGTGTTTACTTTGTAAAGCACAACCTAGAAACAACTAAGGTTTACCTATGTGCACCAACAACTTATGTTAAGCAATACAAGCAACAAAGTGATAGCAAGATATATATTACTTCAAGCACGAAGGCTATCACAATGTAAAGTGCATAAGTAAAGAGCTCGGGTATAGAGATAACCGAGGCACGCGAGGACACTGATATTCTACCGAGTTCCTCCCAACATGGAGTACGTCTCGTTTGGAGAGGGGGTGGTATCAAACCACCAACGCCACAAAAGGCCTCCCTTATTCTCCGGTGAATCTCACCCCAATGGGATCGATCCACGCTTCCACTATCAGTGCACTTGTCGGTGGCAACCGAAACCTCTCACAAGGTTGGGGCACAACTCCACAACTTAATTGGAGGCTCCCAACAAACGCCACAAAAGGCCTCAACAAATGCCACCAAGGCCACAATGCCACCAAGGCCACAAAGCTAGGGTTCCAAGAACCCAAGAGGGACAAGCTCCAATGAGCAATTCAAACCAAATCCTCCGAGGAGAACTCAAACCGATGCAACAAATGCAAATGGCAAGAACACCACAAAGATGCCCAAATACCTCACTCTCAAGTTCCAACAAAGCTACTAAAGCTATTGGGGAACAAGAGAGGAGGAATCAAAGAGAGACACAAAATCCTCCAAAATCTAGATCCCCAAGTATGCACTCACAAAGAGATGAATCGGTTAGGTCAAAACGTGGGGCTAGATCTCCTCCAACAACCCCTCAAATATTTGCAAGAATGAATGGAGGGATGTGTAGAAATCAAGCTTAAAGAGTAGAGCAAATGGGGGCAAAGCTTGGGCAAGAAAAGGAGGAAGAAGTAACCCTAAATGAAAATGGAGAAAAGACTTATATAGGGCTAGCCAAAATATGGCCGTTGGGGCAATTTTTCTGGACGGTCCGGTAGTACCGGATTTGTCCGGTACTACCGGACCCAAACAACAAATCGCTAGAAAAGAGCCAGAGGCTAAGCGACGAAGAGAGAGAGACCCGGTAGCAGCGATGCATGCGCCAATGGCGGTGGCGGCAGTTCTTGTGCAACAACAAGGCAGCGGCGGCAGAGCCAGCAGCAAAGCGGGCGCGGTCAGCGTGAGAAGAGCGGCGATGGCGGCGTAGCGTGGGGCAGGTCAGCGACTGCAACGGCACAGATCTGGATCTGGGCGAATTTAGACAAGAAAAAGCGGGCGCGGTAGTGCCCGCCCGGTACTACGGGCGGCGGTACTACCAAATAGGTACCTAGCGAGGCAAGAAAAGCGGGCCGTTTTCAGGCCGAGTAATGCAAGCCCGTCCGGTACTACCGCTTGTAAAACGACTGAGCAAATATTCAAACGGCAATAACTTTTGACTGGAAGCTCCGATTGATCCGATTCAAATTGCGTTGGATAGAGGGCGACAAGGGCTTCCCAATAAAAAGTGCAAATATTGATTATCACCAAGTAAGAAAGTATCAAGTAGAATAATGTGATATACCTCACTTGGTGAGAAACCAAAAAGGCGCATAAATCAAAATCGCAACAAGATACAAATAGGAGATCCGATTTAGATGAACATGAGCTTGTTATGGAGATTACCACAAGCTCTATATCATCACATAGATAAGACCAAATAACAGCCAAATATGATGATGCAAGTATGCAAAGGTTTGAGCTCTCTCCGAACGATGTGATCGAGTTACTCATTCGAGAGCCCCTCTTGATAGTACAGTTATCTATCCTAAACCCGGTCTCCTACACACAACAAGAGACCGGCAAAAGAGAAAACCTATCACGATTATACCTTTGCTTTGAGCATTCCACTTGAGCTCGATGTAGACGGTCTTGCCCTTCTCAAGATGGAACGCCTTTCTTAATTCCTCATCATCGACCTCGCATATTGAGCTTGCCCAACAAATCTTCTTTGCATTTCATTGACCTTGAAGCCAACACATGCTCCAAGAGATGCCAATGGAAAAATCCTACAAGTATAACTTAATACACACATTAGTCCATAAAGATTGTCATTAATTACCAAAACCACACATGGGGACCCAACATGTTCTTTCACTTGTAGCACCACTCTATGCTTTGATTAGTAATGTTTTGTCTTTGTGCATGATTATGGCCATTATTGCTCTCTTAGTTGGCTGCTCCTAGTCTTTTGCTAGCCTCCACTTGTATGAGTAAGCTCTACTCATGCTTCCAACTCCCAAGAAACCCAGTTATTCCAAAGTGTCCACTATAAATTCCTATGCATGGTGTGTTACACCATTCCAAGTATATTCTTGTTTTCAGCTATCTTCCAATTAAAAAGTATTTTGTTATGTGAAAACTTAGTGGTTAAAGCCATCACAAACTTTATGGCACACTTTATATTCTTTGCCCCTAATAAACTTGAACCATTGTGTCGTATATGTTGTATATGCTTGCACTTATAAGGTGGGAATTAGCAGAACCATGTTGTCATGGGGAACGTTTTCAACATTGCACTTGTACTTTGTAGGCAGTTGATATCATGCTCTTTTGTCTATGGATGTCACCGGTGTGAAATAAAGAGGGAACTTGTAAGTCCATGGAGTTATGTATTTTGTGTTAGAGAAACGCCTGGGCCGCTAGCCTAAGCCATGCCTAATAATGGTGGAAACTTGTAACATCACTATAATGAGCTATCTATGAATCATCCTCAATAAAAAGCTATGCACATAGTAAATAAAAATATCACTGAGCTGCTCATTGTCAGCTTGCCTTGTCATTTTGGTTATGGGATAGCTCCTGTACCATGTTCAAGGGGTGCCCCGTTGGCGGTTCTCTATGATACGCATGTACTTACTATGACAAGAACTTACATGTGACTGAAGTTGAGTAGCATGAGGTGTGGCCCTCGTATTCAAGGTACATGAGATTGCCAACTTATACTTTGTCAAGCATATACTCCATAGTTTGTTCACTTTAACCTTAATCACTTTAAGATGCTTATGATAGGGGCAATGAGGGCTGAAAGCTAACAAGTATCATAATTTTTGGAAGCTCTTTTTGAAACTTGAAATCCCTGGTTCCCTTTATGAAGGAACTTTCTTCCACTATTATATTGAGTTTCCACCTTCTACCTTTAGGCACCATTAAGAGAGCATAGTTGCCATTCTTAGTTCTATGTGTAGTGTCCCAAAACTTATTGATTGATGCGTATTGTGATATTACTTGTTCTTTTGCTACTTGTATCTAGTCACTATTATGAACTTTGAAGGTGTACTATGCATCTATTTGCTACTCTATGAGGGACAAGATGATTGCCACTATGCCATGTTTTTTGCATGTGAAACAAACACACATTTTTCAATGCATGCTATTCATGATCTTTGTTTGTAGACTTTCATGTTGCATGCATAGTTACTTTGTCTTATTGTTAGAACTCCATGTTTCATGCACATGTTTAGAGTTCTTTGATCCCAACTTTCAATGCTTGCAAATGGTTTGATCTTTATTGTGAAGGTGCATGTCACCTAAAAATTATTCTTTTATCACTTACCTACTCGAGGACGAGCAGGAGTTAAGCTTGGGGATGCTTGATACGTCAGAAACGTATCTATAATTTTTGATGTTCCATGCTTGTTTAGTATCTACTTTGCTTTGCTTTGTATACACTTTGAGGTGTTTTTATATGTTTTCTGGAACTAACCTATTTTCAAGTTGCCACAGTGGCAGTTGCCTGTTTTCTTCTATTTTTGGTTCTAGAAAGGCAGAAAATCAATATTCTCGGAATTGGACGGGACAAAAGCCAAAGTCAACATTTTACCGTGGGCAACACGAAGTCTAGAGGAGAGACGGAGAGGAGCCACAGGGCGTCCAGACCCCCTAGGCGTGGGCCCACCTTGGTCACGCCTGGGAAGGGTGTGGCCCCCCTAGCCGCCTCCCAGCCTCGCCTCTTCGCCTATAAGAAACCCCCGATGCAAAAACCCTAGGAACCCGGTCAAAACTCCACGGAACCATCTATAGCCGCCGCCACCATCGTCCCTAGATCGGGGGGATCTGAAGTTATTCCCGGCACCCTGTCGGAGGGGAAATCATCCCGGAGGCCTTCTTCTCCGTATGATGCATGAGTAGTTCCACCTTGTACTATGGGTCCATGTAATAGCTAGATGGTTGTATCTCCTCCTTGTGCTTTCATGTTTAGATCTTGTGAGCTCCGTTAATGATCAAGATCTAATCTATTTGTAATCATGCATGTTATGTTTGCGGGGATCCGATGGATATTGAGATTACTATGTCAGATTGATTAATGGTTTTGTCTTACTGATTCTATCATGTGTGTGTTGTTTGTGATCTTGCATGTTCTCCGTTGTTAGTAGCTATCTTGGCCAAGTACTTCCTAGTGACTCCAAGAGGGGGTATTTATGCTCGATAGTGGGTTCATGCCTCTAGTTTCCAAGGGAAGTGACATAAATCTCTTCGGTTGTAGATGTGTTGTTGCCACTAGGGAGAAAACAACGGTCTCTTGTTCATGGAGCAAGTAGATTGTTTACCTTACACACTTTTATTAAAGCAGTTGTCTGTTGCTTGCAACTTAATACTGGATGGGGTTCGGATGATAACCTGAAGGTGGACTTCTAGTCATACATGCAGTTGGATGGCGGTCTATGTATATTGTTGTATTGCCCAATCGAATCTCATAGGATCTTTTTGTCTAGTATTGCATTGTTATGCCTTGCTTAGTTCCTGTCAATTGCCCTGTTGTAATTTGTTTACCCTTCATGCCATGTTGTTTATCTAAGGAGAGCACCTCTAGTGAACTATGGACCCCGGTCCAATCTTTACCATTGATACATCTTCCACTACTTACTTTGCTCCAAACCATTCATCACCTTCCACACCATACATTTATTCCTTTGTTATAGCAAACCGGTGAGCTTGACAACCTCACTATTCATTGGGAGAAAGTCTTGAGTTTGTGTTGTACAGGTTTCCACGTTGCTTGCAACACCTTCGATACGTTTCCTTCCTCCTACGGGTTCGATAACCTCGGTTTCTTACAGAGGGAAAACTTGATGTTGTGCTCATCACACCTTGATCTTGGGGTTTCCAACGAAGCGCTCCTACATCAACCCAGCGTTGCATCAAGCTTTTCCGACGCCGTTGCCGGGGAGGCTAAGGACGTATTCACAAGGGGAGTCCTCCTCAACCTTTCTCTTTACTTTGTTTTTAGTTTGCTTAGTTTCTTTTGCTTGGTTTTGTTTGCCTCTTGTTTTCAAAATCTCCAAAAAAAATAGTTTAGTTTGGTTTGCTTTCTCTTTTCAAAAACACAAAAAAATTTAGTCCCTACTCTAGCTGTTGCTGGTGTTTTTGGCTTGCCCACCTTTGCCAAAATGAACTCCACTGAGAACACCAAGTTGTGTGACTTCACTAGCACAAACAACAATGATTTCCTTAGCACTCATATTGCTCCACCTGCTCCTGATGCTACATTTTATGAAATTAAGCCTGCTTTGTTGAATCTTGTGATGAGAGAGCAATTTTCTGGTGCTAGTTCTGACTGTTGCGACCACTATGCCATCCCTGTTGCCCAGCTCGTCTAGGCGGCCCTCCGCGACCCGCAGTGGCACGCGGCCATGCAGGACGAGTTCGATGCCCTGCAGCACAACAAGACGTGGCAGCTGGTTCCTCGACCTCGCCACGACCACGTCATCACCGTGAAGTGGGTTTTCAAGCACAAGTTTCATCCAGATGGCACCCTCGACCGTTGATGTCTATGCACACTTATTTTCTTGTAGACAGTGTTGGGCCTCCAAGTCCAGAGGTTCGTAGAACAGTAGCGAGTTTACCTCAAGTGGATCACCCACGGTTTATCGAACTAAGGGAGGAAGAGGTCAAAGGTATCCCTCTCAAGCAACCCTGCAATTAAGAAACAAGAAGTCTCTTGTGTCCCCAACACACCCAATACACTTGTCAGGTGTATAGGTGCACTAGTTTGGCGAAGAGATAGTGAAATACAAGTAATATGTGATTATAAGTGGTAATTGCAATCTGAAATAAAAATGGCAGCAAGCAAAGATGTAGCGGGACTGGTTGTAAACGGTGGTTTAATGCTTAGAAACAAGGCCTAGGGATCATACTTTCACTAGTGTACACTCTCAACAATGATAACATAATTGAACACATAAATATCTTCTCTCCACTATGTTACCCTGAACTACTCTCCTGTTGGATAACGAACACCAATTCACCGCGTAGGGCTATAAAAGCACACCTTAAAGTTCGCATTCCCCATCTAGGTAACCCCACACTGTCACCTTGAGCGCTAGATGGTTCCAGACAAACACCACAATTTCATAGATACATCCAACACAAATTATAACTCATGGTAAGTATTTATGATCTTTAGCCTAAAAGCCACACACGGTGCGCACACTGTCACCTTCACACACGTGGGACAAGGTGTCTCTAGAGATCATATTAATAAAAGCACTTGAGTAGCATAATAGATGAAGAGTAACATCTACTTATTCAACTATATTACAAAGCTTATGATCATATAAAGATCACACTATGGATAGAGAGATGAACACATAGCTACCGGTGGAGCCCTTAGCCTCGGGGTATAACTACTCACTCCTGATCATGGGAGTCAGCAACAACGATGGAGATGGCGGTGGAGTCGATGGATATGGCTCCAAGGGAAATTCCCCGTCCCGGCAGGGTGCCGGAACAAAGACTTCTGTCCCTCGAATCTCGTCTTCGGTGGCGGCGGTGCTGCGGAATTTTTCGTGGATTTCTGATCTGATGATTAGGGTTTTCGTCTCGGGGGGAATATATAGGCGAAGGTGCAAGGTCTATGGACGCCTGAGGGGCCCACACCATAACCAGGCGCGGCCAGGGGGTGCGCCATCCTATGGTGTGGCTGCCTCACGACGCCTCTTCGTCTCTCCTTCGGACTCCGTGTCGTGTCGGGGAAAATAGGAACTTTGGCTTTTGTTTCGTCCAACTCCGAGAATATTTCTTTACTAGTTTTTCTGAAACCAAAAACAACAGAAAACATGGAAATGGCTCTGCGGCATCTTGTTAATAGTTTAGTTCCATAAATGCATAAAAATGCAACGAAGTGCAAGCAAAACATAAAGCAATTGGTTTAAAACAAGCATGGAGCATCAAAAATTATATATATGTTTGCAACGTATCAGCATCCCCAGGCAACACAAACAAAATATCATGAATAATGCTTTGAAAGATATTTGTTTGTTTCACATATAAAAAACATAACAAGAGTGGTATTTAGCTTGTCCTTCATGGAATAGCAAAACATAAATGCATAGGACACCTTCAAAGTTCATAAGGGTGACTAGATACAAATAATTTAAGAACAAGCAATACTAGAATTATGAATCAATCAACAAGTTTTGGGACAATGCACATTGAACTCAGAATGACAACTATGCTCTCTTAACTGGTGCATAAAGATAGAAGATGGAGACTCAAAAAAAAGTAAAAAGAAAAGCCCTTCGCTGAGGGAAGTAGGGAATAAATGGTTTTATAAAGCTTCCAAAAATTATGGTACTTATTAGCTTTGAGATCTCATTACCCCTATTATAAGCATCTTGAATTTATTAAGGTTAAAGTGAGGGAAAATAAGAGTTATATGCTTGACAGATTATAAGTTGAAAATCTCACGCCCCCTGAGTACGAGTACCAAGACCTCATGCTACTCAAATTTGGTCCCAAGCAAGTTATTGTCATTGTAAGTATATGTCTATCATAGAGAACCGCCAACGGGGTACCCCTTGCCCCATGACATAGGAGTTATACCATATCAAAATGACAAGGCAACAGACAGTGAGCATCTCAGCGATCTTTTTATTTGTTATTTGCATAGTTTTTATTGAGGATGCTTCATAGAATGCCACTATGGTTTTGTTGCAAGTTTTCACCATGATTAGGCATGGCTTAGGCTAGCCGCCCAGGCATTTCTCTAACACAAATACAAACTCCATGGACTTACAAGCTCCCATCTAATTTCACATCGTCAGCATCCATAAACAAAAGAACATGATATCAACTAAATAGAATAAGTGCAATGTTGAAAGCGTACCCTATGACAACATGGTTTTGATAATTACCAACGTATAATTTGCAAGCATATAGGCACATAAGACACTCACAATGGTTCAGGTTTATTAAGTGTAAGAAATAAAATGTGCCTTCAAGTTTGTGAGAGCTTTAATCACTATTTTTCACATAACAAAAAATTAATTTGGAATATATATAAAAACATGAATATACTTGGAATGGTGTAACACACCATGCATAGGAATTTATAGTGGGATCTTTGGAATAACTTGGTTTCTTGGGATTTGGATGCACAAGTAGAGATCATACTCAGTACAGGTGGAGGCTAGCAAAAGATTGAGAGCGACCAAGTAAGAGATCAATAATGGCCATAATCATGCAAAGCGACAAAACATTATTAATCAAAGCATAAAGTGATATCACAAGTCAAAAACTAAATGATCATAGAGGCTAAGGTGACTGGTTCATAGTCATAACATGGTGTAAGCATGTGCCAAGTCAACCCAAATAAAACATCAAAGGAGAATACCACAAGATTATGCTTTTGTATTCTAAATCAACACATGATTCTTTCATGGCACATTAAGGAATCTCAATTGTTTGAAACAATTCATGCTACAACAATAATCACTAAGCATATGGTCAAAGCAACATCTAACATGACATGATAAAGTCCAAGTCGCAGTCAAAACAAGCTTCTTTTTATACCACCATAAGCATGAAACATTCTACTCTTTTCCAACACCAATCAACTTATTTGAAACAACTCACAAGGATAATAATAAATAAAGACCAGAGAGCATGTATCACCTAACTACAAAGAAGAACTAAACATTTCTAAGAAAAAAGAAGAAGAAAACTAAAGCTAAACGAAATGTTAGCAAAAGAAGAACAAGGTGTGACTTCTCCAAAATAAGTGCGCTGGGTCCAACCAACTTATTATAGCAAACTAAACAAAAGAAAACTAAAAACAAAAACAAAGACGCTCCAAGAACAACACATAGTGCAACAAGCAAAAATAAAGTGTCTTGAAAGAAGACCTGAGATTTTGATGCTTGTACCTCTTGAATATTTCTTGGGGTGACACGGGTGGCATCCCCGAGCTTGAGATTTTCTCCATACTTCATCTCATCACATCATCCTTTCCCTACACTTGAAAACTTCCTTTATACAAAACTTCACACAATCTTTATTAGCAACATTAGTGTATTCAAGATAATAAGCCTTTGGGTTCAGTTTCAACTCAAGTAAATCATCCATTAAAACATAAGCTACTATAGCAACTCCTTTTAAAATCTCAAGTGATCAAAAGAACACAAAAACAAATCGATTAAGAGGCAAATGCAAATAATGACAGAAATTTGTCAAAACAGAACAGCAGGTAAAGATCGATTTTTTCGAAAATCTTCTATTGCTCAAATAAAAAAGTGCAAAACTAACGAAATTTAGATAATAACCTGGGGCATGCGCCCAAAAAATTTCAGATCAATACGACGTTCTGGGATTTTTCACATTTTTTACAGCGAAGCACAAAAATCTATTTCGGGATAGCAACTTCCCCAAATCTTACTTCCCTCTCATTAGAGGCTATTCTTGGCACAAAAACAAAATAAAAAGGTTAAGGAGAGGTTGCTACAGAGGTAACAACTTCCAAGACTCAAATAAACAAAAATAAACTGAAAGAAAAATATAATGGGTTGTCTCCCAAAAGCTCTTTCTTTATAGCCATTAAGATAGGCATGATAATTTCGAGGATGCTCACATAAGAAATATGAATTAAAGTAGAAGATAGCATCAATAAGCAAATATAAAACAAATTTAAGTCCAACCCACTTCCTATGAAAAATAATCTTGTAAAGAAACAAGTCATGAAAGCATAAAGCAACAAGCATAGGAAAGCAAAACAAGTGCAACTTCAAAATTTTCAACATAAAGAGGGGAAACTTAATATTGTTAAGATACATAAAACCATGTTTCCCTCTCTAATAATAAATTTTAGTAGCATCATGAATAAAATTAACAATATAACTATCACATAAAACATTCTTATCATGAGCCACATGCATATAATAATTATTACTCTCCACATAAGCATAGTCATTCTTATTAATTGTAGTGGGAGCAAATTCAACAAAATAGCTATTATTGTTATTCTCATCACCATAATCATCAAATACAGGAGGCATATTGTAATCATAATTAATTTTCTCCTCAATAGTAGGTGGAATGAAAATATCATATTCATCATTGTAATCATCATATATTGGAGGTATAGTGTCATCATAAGCGATAGAATAGTTATCTTCCAAAGTGTGTTCATTTGTAAACATATCATCATTGGAAGGGACATGGATAGTACTAATAGTACAACAATTATTAACATCATCAGTTTCAGAATTGGTACCCAAGAGATTTTGAATATCAAAAGTAGTGTGCTTTTCCCAATCATGATCACTACTATAGGCAATAGGCATAGGTTCATCATCGAGTTCAGACTCATCACCAAAAACTATAATAGGAGCAACATGCTTAGGGTAAAATACCGTTTCCTCTCTCCTTTTACTCCTCCTCCTCTTCTTCTTCTTCCCCTCTTTAGGAGGGAGAGACTTGAAAGGAAGCTTCTCCACATACCCTGGTTTATTGTTAGAGACAATAGAAGAAACTTTGGAGGATTCCCCCTTTTCATTAATAAGAGCAAAACACATATTAGTTCTGTCATATTTTGGTAAAATATCATCTTTTATAATATTTTGTATGTAAGTATTTGCGTGGCAATTACCAACACAGTAAAGATGACAACCATGCACGACGCTATTCATATCAAAAGCACTCATATCTATCAAATAAGTTTTTCTTGATAACTCTTCTCACCCCAAAAATAATGTAAGTTCATCATGCTGATTAGGAGTGATCATGTCATCACAATACAAATTTGCGGTACTCATTGGATTAGAAAGGCTATTATCATAGCTTGAGCATTGAAAATTGAAATGACCCACTTTATGGCAAAGTTCACAAATAAAAGGATAGAAGGCACAAATTTTTTGACCAAGATCATTTAGATCCCTATCCCACGTTCTAGTTTTTTCATTCCTATGGTGGATACAATATTCTTCTTCGAATTGATTCTTTTCACAAGGTCTAATTACTCCACAAAAATTAACATACTTATAAGAAATAGTACTTTTAGAGGTTTGAGCATGTTTATTGCAATCATTAATAACAATTTCACTTGTCATGCAAGTGTCTTTAAAAGGTTCATGATACATGTACCAATTTTCTTTAGGAGCATTAATACGAGAAGCAAAGGCTCTATAATAATCTACAAAAATTTGAGGATCAAGACCATATTTAGCACTAAGCTCTTGAAAGTCAGCAGTTTTAGCGAAAAACTTAATGCAATCATACTCATAGTTTATTTAGATTTGTCGTTATCCCAATCTTCGTTATTGCTTTGAATTGTTTCAAGAATATCCCACTTAGCTTTGACCTCCTTACTTGTGAAGGATCCCTCTAAACAGGCATCTAGATAGTCCTTGTAATGTCCTGGAATCCTTGCATAAAAATTATTAATAAAAATATTAATGGGGAGCTCATGAATGGGAAATTTGAGCATTAGTGACTTAAATCTTCCCCATGCTTGTGCAATACTTTCTCCATCATGAGGATTAAAATTATAAATATAATTCATATCTTTATGAATTTCATGAGGAGGATAAAATTTAGAGTAAAAGAGAGATTCAAGTTCCTTCCACTTCGAATGATGTGGATCATCTAGTAGCTCATACCACTCCCGTGCTTTGTCCTTAAGTGATAAAGAGAATAACTTTCTCTTTATGTATAATTTATGTATAAAGAGTAAATGATCACCAGGATGGACACTTCCATCTCCAAAATAGCAGTTATTCATAACATGTTCAACAATTTCCATAGGTATTTTAAAAGGGACACTTTCAGTATATGGATTTGAAATATCACAAGCATCATTGGAATTACCACATATGGGAGATAAAGTATCTTCACAGCAAACTTTCTCCTCTAAAGCTAGGGAACTAAAAAGATCACTTTCATAAAAACTAGCTTCCCAATCTTAGATGTTTCCACAGCATTAGCAACAATGGTGTTCAAAAAATTCATAATAATAACATTTCTATTAGAATGCAAAGAAAGTTCCATAGGTTTTTTAATTTTCTCTTCAAACACTTCAGGTCTTAACTCAGGAAAAATACTATAAAGCTCTCTAATTTTGTTGGTGTTTTCCATTAAGCCTAACTAGTGAAAATAAAAACAAGAAACAAAAATATATAATTGCAGAATCTAAAGGAAATAACTTCGAGCACTCACACACCAGCAACAGTACTAGAAGATAGCTTAGTAGCCAGAGAATGTGAGTATCTTTTACCTTACCTCCCCGGCAACAGCGCCAGAAAAGAGCTTGTTGTCTACGCATGCTTCTATTCTTATAAACAGTGTTGGGCCTCCAAGTGCAGAGGTTCGTAGAACATCAACAAGTTTCCCTTAAGTGGATCACCCAAGGTTTATCGAACCCAGGGAGGAAGAGGTCAAAGGTATCCCTCTCAAGCAACCCTGCAATTAAGATACAAGAAGTCTCTTGTGTCCCAAACACACCCAATACACTTGTCAGGTGTATAGGTGCACTAGTTCGACGAAGAGATACTAAAATACAAGTAATACGGATGATTATAAGTGGTAATTTCAATATGAAATAAAAATGGCAGCAAGCAAACATGTAGCAGGACTGGTTGTAAATGGTGTTTTAATGCTTAGAAACAAGGCCTAGGGATCATACTTTAACTAGTGGACACTCTCAACAATGACAACATAATTGAACACATAAATATCTTCTCTCCGCTATGCTACCCTGAACTACTCTCCGGTTGGATAACAAACACCAATTCACCGCGTAGGGCTATAAAAACACACCTTAAAGTTCGCATTCCCCATATAGGTAACCCCACAATGTCACCTTGAGCGCTAGATGGTTCCAGACAAACACCACAATTTCATAGAGACATCCAACTCAAATTATAACTCATGATAAGTATTTATGTAATCTTTAGCCTAAGATCCATGTGCATACACTGTCACCTTCACACACGTGGAACAAGGCATCTCCGGAGATCACATTAATAAAATCACTTGAGTAGCATAATAGATGAAGAGTAACATCTACTTATTCAACTAGATTACAAAGCTCATGATCACATAAAGATCACACCATGGAGAGAGAGATGAACACATAGCTACCGGTAGAGCCCTTAGCCTCGGGGGAGAACTACTCCCTTCTCATCATGGGAGTCAGAGACGGCGATGGAGATGGCGGTGGAGTCGATGGAGATGGCTCCAGGGGCAATTCCATGTCCCGGCAGGGTGCTAGAATAGAGACTTCTGTCCCCCGAATCTCGTCTTTATTGGCGGCGGCGCTGTGGAACTTTTCTTGGATTTCTGATCCGATGATTAGGGTTTTAGTCTTGGGGGGAATATATAGGCGAAGGGGCAAGGTCAGTGGACGCCCGAGGGGCCCACACCATAGCCAGGCGCGGTCAGGGGGTTGCGCCACCCTATGGTGTGGCTGCCTCGCGGCACATCTTCGTCTCTCCTTTGGACTCCGTGTCATGTCGATAAAAATAGGAACTTCAACTTTTGTTTCATCCAATTCCGAGAATATTTCTTTACTAGTTTTTATGAAACCAAAAACAGCAGAAAACAGGGAACTAGCTTTGTGGCATCTTGTTAATAGGTTAATTCCAGAAAAATGCATCAAAATGCCACGAAGTGCAAGCAAAACATAAAGCAATTGGTGTAAAACAAGCATGGAGCATCAAAAATTATAGATACGTTTGCAACGTATTAGCCGTCACAAGGCGCGTTGGGTCATTCGTGGCTTTCGTCAGCGTGTCGGCGTCGACTTCACCGACACCTTCGCCCCAGTTGTCAAGCCCAAGACCATCTGCGCCATGCTTCAACTCGTTGTGTCTCGCCGCTGGCCTGTTCACCAGATGGACGTCTCCAATGCCTTCCTCCATGGCCATCTTGAGGAACAAGTGTTCTATCAGCAGCCCACTGGCTTCGTCGACTCTGCTCATCCGGATCATGTGTGCCTGCTTTCGTGCTCATTATATGGGCTCAAGCAGGCGCTCCGTGCGTGGTACCAATGCATCACAACATTTCTTCACCAACTCGTCTTCCGCTCCACATGCTCTGATGCCTCGCTGTTCGTCTACCACCTGGGAGACGCCACAGCTTACCTGCTGCTATACGTCGATGATATCATCCTGACGGCCAACACCTCTGCGCTTCTACAACAGCCTACTGATCGTCTACGTGATGAGTTTGCTCTCAAGGATTTGGGGTCCCTACACTACTTCCTCGGCATTGAGGTCGTGCGCCGACTGGATGGTTTCTTCCTTCATCAACGAAAGTATGTCCATGAGATTCTTGACCGCGCTGGGATGCTTAACTGCATCCCTGTGGCCACGCTTGTCAACACGAAGGCCAAGCTCTCCGCCATAGATGGTTCACAGGCTCCTGATGCTTCACTCTCCCGGTCCATTGTCGGTGCATTACATTATCTCACTCTCACCCGACCGGAGCTACAGTACGCTGTTCAGAAGGTGTGCCTTCATATGCATGCACCCCTTGATTCTCATTGGACATCGGTGAAGCGGATTCTCTGCTACGTTCGTGGTACTTTGGACCTTGGTCTCTCGCTACAAGCTTCCACCGACACGGACATCATCGCCTACTCGGATGCTCACTAGGACGGCTACCCTGACACGAGAAGCTCCATGACATGGATATGCCCTATGGGTACTCAATGTTAGCCTACCTAGTCTGGCCCAACGAAAGCCCATGAAGAAGGCCTGCTGCAATCAAGAAGCCCATGAGGTTTTTGGGTGGCCCAAGTACGGTGATGACTCAAACCCTTGGAGAACACGCCTAGATTAGATAGAAGTTAAAGGGGTAAACCCTAACTTGTAACTGACTAGACCTCCCCGAGACCTGACCTCCCCATATAAAGGCCAGGAGGGCACGAGGAGGAGGATGATACACAACCCTAGCCTACACACCTTACCAAATCTCATCTGTGCACCCTTGTAATCATCGGCATCGCCATATATCAAGAATAGACAAGCAGGAGTAGGGTTTTCCCTCTGGGGGTCTGAACCTAGGTAAACCTCGTGTCCCCGCATTGCGAATATGCTAGTCGTTTCGCGATCTCCAGCGTCCCCTCCTTCTCCAAAATCCAAGTCCATAACAATGGGCATTGATGAGTCGAACCCTCGTCACTCGACAGCTGCCTATTACGTCTATCTTGGACCATCGCTCATCACTTGGCGGTCCAAGCGACGGTCCACTGTTTCCTGTTCCAGTGCCGAGGCGGAGTATCAGGCTATGGCTAATGTTGTTGCCGAGTGCTCTTGGCTACATCAGCTCCTTCTCGATCTCTCCTATCCTGTCGACAAGGCCACCGTGGTGTACCGCGACAACGTCTCCGCCGTGTATCTCTCTACCAACCCTGTTCATCATCGTCAGACGAAGCATATCGAGCTCGACATTCATTGTGTTTGCGAATAGGTGGCTCTTGGTCGCATACGTGTGCTACATGCACCCGCCTCTCAGCAGTTCGCGGATATCATGACTAAAGGACTACCTATGGCGTCCTTCGAGGAGTTTTGATCCAGTCTTTGCGTCCACTCTGCCGTCGCTTCGACTACAGGGGGTGTTGAGTAGATATATTCTGCATATATTGTATTTAGTACATTAGAACTTATGCCCCTCCTCTCTTGTATATCTGATGATGTGGTGTCCTTCCTCTGTACCTATATATGTACGTGCTATGCACCCGATTAATACATCGTGAGTTGCAATCCAATTCTACACCAACAGTGCATGAGAGGCTACGGGTTTCTAGATTTACACCTCATTTCAATGGTGCAATTGGTGCTATTGATGGGACACACATACCGGTTATTGCGCCAACTACTGCTATGGTCAACCATCTTGACCGCCTTGGATATTCCACACAGAATGTTATGGCCGTGTGTGATTTTGACTTGCGGTTCACCTCCATAGTTGCAGGATGGCCGGGTTCTGTGTATGACACGAGGATATCTAAATATACATTGCTTAAGTCTGAAGAAAAGTTTTTTGCATCCTCCTCCAGGTATATGTTAGACTTGTGCACTCTTCATTTTTTGGAATTGGTGTCATATATCCCATCACTCACTCGTGTTTCATTTAGGAAGATACTATCTAGTTGATTCGGATTATCCCAATCAGGATGGCTATGTTTCACCATATACAAGTATCAAGTATCATCTACATGAGTTCAGACTTGCTAGAGCGCTTACTGGAAAGGAAGAAATATTCAACCATGCCCATTCATCTTTGCGAAATGCTATTGAGAGAACATTTGGGGGTTGAAGCATAAATGGTGCATCTTGCATGGCGTGCCAAGTTACCCGTTAGAGAAGCAGACCGACATTATCATTGCATGCATGGCTCTTCATAACTTCATCAGGGATAGTCATTTGTTTGATCTCCACTTTTGCCGATGTGATCATGATGAGAACTGTATGTCTTGAGGGCATGTTGTTTCCACATCCGCATGCAATGTGGGCAATGATTTGGAGAGGACCATGTTAGCATGAACAACATGTGTGATAACATAGCCGATGCATTGTTCGTTGCAACACGAGGTGTGTTGGAGACATGAAACCTTGTACTTCTTTTGAGTTTATATGGACAACCCTGTAACTTAAGTATGTCACAACCTCGTATTATATTTTGGTGTGATAATGACAAGGACTATACGATGTTTTATGTTTATAGACAAACGTTATGTAACACTCCAGTTTTAGCTAATGTCTAATTAAGGTTTTTATCGTGCATTCATGAGCATCATATTAAAAAATGCATGCATTGATGAAATAAAGTAAAACCCTAAAACCCTAGATTTTCCCTCTCTTTCTGAAATACATTCAAATGGTTTTGAATATTTTGAAACTACCAAAACAATTGGAGCCCAAATTGTTATAACGGCACCTGCAATATTTTCATATGTTTTATAAAAACCCCTGGTATTTTTAACATGCCTAAAACAATTTAGAAATTGAAAATACAAACAGAAAAGAGAAACAAAAAAGGAAAAAGGTTTTAGACAAATAAAACAGTTTCCAGAGCCAACCAGGCCGCGTAGCCCATTTCTCCTTTTCCCTCTCCACCGCTCGAGCGCCCGCAGCCAACCCAAGCGCATCCCACACCGGTCCACCCAGGCCCGCGTACCCCTTCGCCTCTCCCGTTGTCGTCTTCCTCAAGGAGGCAAGCTCCTACGTGTCACCACCGGCGTTGCCCAATGCCGTCGCCGCGTCGAGATCCCTGCCACCGCTCCTGGACGTGGATAAGACCACGACGCGAACGTCTCTCTCTCCCTTATCCTCTCTCCTTGCATGCTCTCTCTCCCTCTCTGTTCTGCGCAAGCCCGAAACCTAGCAGAGCCTCGTCGACGAATCGCCGCCGTCTTGAACCGCTCGAGCCAAGCCGTTGTGCCCACGAGCTCTGCCTCTCCGCCCTCTACCTCCCCATCGAAGGAATCGAAGATGGGTGCCCATAATCGCCCTCATCCACATCGTCATCCCCGCCTCTGGACACCGCTTTCGTCGACGTTGTCGACGCCGTCCGACCTTCCCTCGCGTCAACGACCGCACCACTGTGCTCCCGGTGAGCATCCAGTCCTCCTGGACCCCTCCTTTGCCTCCCTCGCGTGTCGTAGCCGTCGCACGCCGATCACCTGCAAGCTCCTCTGCCGCCGCTCGCTTGAGTTGTCGCTCCAGTGACCAAGAACCGGTGGCGCCGCCATAGTTAGGTCCGCCTCTATGCACTCTTTTGAACGAGACCTAGCACGCCTCCCGTGCCTTGTAGCGCCTTCCTCACCATCGGCCGACGTGTACTCCGACAACCCCGCGTGGTTCCTATGTGGTGTCGACGTGGCGCCCGCGTTGCTGTGACGAAGGCACCAACAACCTTCGCCAGCATGGCAAGGTGACCTTTCCCCAAGGCCCAGCAGTCAGTGACTAGGGCTAGATACAGCCCCAGTATTCCGGCTGCGCATAACCGAACTGAAACCGAAAATCGAATCGGAAAAAACCTAACCGCAACCGAAATTCTAGTTTTTTCAGTTTGTGGTTAAGGTTACAGTTAGCAAAAGTTCTAACCGTTTGGCACTCGGTTAATTCGGTTTTAAACCAAAAAACCGGGGGTTTTACCGAAATGAACCGAATATTCTTTTGCAGTAAAAAAATCCTGTAATATACCTAGTCCAACTTCACTAAAACGCGTTATATAGGGCCTAGACTTAATTAAGTCATGAAACTTCTTGCAGCATACTGGTTACCATGTGCTAACATTTGTTTCTTCTCCCAAGGTCATGAGTTCAACTCTCGTGTAAGCACTAATTTCTATTTTGCCGATTTCTCTCTTGCAATACACCCAGTTTGGTCATACAAAAATACTAAATTAGTTTATTTTGGCCGAAATTTATTGTTTTTCTTATTTATCTCTTACAACACATCTAGTATGATCATATATCATATAAAATGGTAAACTGATATATATACGACCATAAAAGTTATACGTTATTAAAAAAATCGCGTCAACTATGGTTAATTTGGTTATTATCGAAACCGAACCGATATTTAATGGTTATTACCGAAACCGAACCGTATTTTTGTACAAAACTGTATTTACTGAAGTATTAAAACCGTATTTACCGTATAATCGTATTAACCGAACCGAATTAACCGAACGCGCAGCCGGACCCAGTATGAAATGACCCCCACCCCTATGTAGATGTCAGCATGATGCAATAAAGGTTTTAATTGGTTTAAATAAATTCAAAAAATGCTATAAAACTTGTAAAATTCATATCTAATTATTTATAAGTCAGAAAAATACAAATAATATATCAAAATGTTTAGAAAAATGAGATCTATCTCATAGCATCAAAACAATGCATTGATCAACAACTTCAATGGCAAGTTTAATTAGAAGAACATAGTAACCCCTTATAGTAACCCCTTATAGGTGTTTGATACGTCGTAAACGTATCTATAATTTTTGATGTTCCATGCTTGTTTAGTATCAACTTTGCTATGTTTTGTCTATACTTTGAGGTGTTTTTATATATTTTCTAGGACTAACCTATTAACAAGATTCCGCAGTGCCAGTTGCCTATTTTTTGCTGTTTTTGGTTTCAGAGAAGCTAGTAAGAAAATATTCTCGAAATTGGACGGGACAAAAGCCAAATTCAATATTTTACCGGAACAAACACAAAGACCGAAGGGCAGCCGAAGGAGGGCCACGAGGCCGCCACATGGTAGGGTGGCGAGACACCCCTAGGGCGCGCCGCCACCTAGTGTGGGCGCCCCAGGTTCCCCCATACCTAGCGTCTTCGCCTATAAAAGCCCCATGATGCAGAAACCCTAAGCACCCGATCAGATCTCCACGAAATAGTCTGTAGCCGCCGCCATCATCGTCCCTAGATCGGGGGATCTGAAGCTCTTCCCGGCACCCTCCCGGAGGGGAGAGATTATCCTAGAGGCCTTCTTCATCACCATGCCAGCCTCCGGTATGATGCGTGAATAGTTCACCCTTGGACTATGGATCCATACAGTAGCTAGATGGTTGTTTCTCCTCCTTTGTGCTATCATGTTTAGATCTTGTGAGCTCCGTTCATGATCAAGATCATCTATTTGTAATCATGCATGGTGTGTTTGTAGGGATTTGATGGATATTGAGATACTATGCCAGATTGATTATTGATTCTGTCATGTCTTATTGATTATTGAGTCTATCATGTCTTATTGATTATTGAGTCTATCATGTCTATGTTGTTTGTGATCTTGCATGCTCTTCGTTGCTAGTAGCTATCTTGACCAAGTAGATGCTATACGTCGATGATATTATCCTGACGGCCAACACCTCTGAGCTTCTACAACAGCCTACTGATCGTCTACGTGATGAGTTTGCTCTCAAGGATTTGGGGTCCCTACACTACTTCCTTGGCATTGAGGTCGTGCGCCGACTGGATGGTTTCTTCCTTCATCAACGAAAGTATGTCCATGAGCTTCTTGACCGCGCTGGGATGCTTAACTGCATCCCTGTGGCCACGCTTGTCAACACGAAGGCCAAACTCTCCGCCATGTATGGTTCACAGGCTCCTGATGCTTCACTCTCCCGGTCCATTGTCGGTGCATTACATTATCTCACTCTCACCCGACCGGAGCTACAGTACGCTGTTCAGAAGGTGTGCCTTCATATGCATGCACCCCTTGATTCTCATTGGACATCGGTGAAGCGGATTCTCTGCTACGTTCATGGTACTTTGGACCTTGGTCTCTCGCTACAAGCTTCCACCGACACGGACATCATCGCCTACTCGGATGCTCACTGGGATGGCTAACCAGACACGTGACGCTCCATGACATGGATATGCCCTATGGGTACTCAATATTAGCCTACCTAGTCCGGCCCAACGAAAGCCCATGAATAAGGCCTGCTGCAATCAAGAAGCCCATGAGGTTTTTGGGTGGCCCAAGTACGGTGATGACTCGAACCCTTGGAGAACACGCCTAGATTAGATAAAAGTTTAAAGGGGTAAACCCTAACTTGTAACTGACTAGACCTCCCCGAGACCTGACCTCCCCATATAAAGGCCAGGAGGGCACGACGAGGAGGATGATACACAACCCTAGCCTACACACCTTACCAGATCTCATCTGTGCACCCTTGTAATCATCGGCATCGCCATCAATCAAGAATAGACAAGCAGGAGTAGGGTTTTCCCTCTGGGGGTCTGAACCTAGGTAAACCTCGTGTCCCCGCATTGTGAATATGCTAGTCGTTTCGCGATCTCCAGCGTCCCCTCCTTCTCCAAAATCCAAGTCCATAACAATGGGCATTGACGAGTCGAACCCTCGTCACTCCACTGCTGCCTATTACGTCTATCTTGGACCATCGCTCATCTCTTGGTCGTCCAAGCGACAGTCCACTGTTTCCTGTTCCAGTGCCGAGGCGGAGTATCAGGCTATGGCTAATGTTGTTGCCGAGTGATCTTGGCTACGTCAGCTCCTTCTCGAGCTCTCCTATCCTATCGACAAGGCCACCGTGGTGTACCGCGACAACGTATCCGCCGTGTATCTCTCTACCAACCCTGTTCATCATCGTCAGACGAAGCATATCGAGCTCGACATTCATTGTGTTTGCGAATAGGTGGCTCTTGGCCGCATACGTGTGCTACATGCACCCGCCTCTCAGCAGTTCGCGGATATCATGACTAAAGGACTACCTATGGCGTCCTTCGAGGAGTTTTGATCCAGTATTTGCGTCCGCTCTGCCGACGCTTCGACTACAGGGGGTGTTGAGTAGATATATTCTGCATATATTGTATTTAGTACATTAGAACTTATGCCCCTCCTCTCTTGTATATCTGATGATGTGGTGTCCTTCCTCTGTACCTATATATGTACGTGTTATGCACCCGATTAATACATCGTGAGTTGCAATCCAATTCTACACCAACAGTGCATAAGAGGCTACGGGGTTCTAGATTTACACCTCATTTTAATGGTGCAATTGGTGCTATTGATGGGACACACATACCGGTTATTGTGCCAACTACTGCTATGGTCAACCATCTTGACCGCCTTGGATATTCCACACAGAATGTTATGGCCGTGTGTGATTTTGACTTGCGGTTCACCTCCATAGTTGCAGGATGGCCGGGTTCTGTGTATGACACGAGGATATCTAAATATACATTGCTTAAGTCTGAAGAAAAGTTTTTTGTATCCTCCTCCAGGTATATGTTAGACTTGTGCACTCTTCATTTTTTGGAATTGGTGTCATATATCCCATCACTCACTTGTGTTTCATTCAGGAAGATACTATCTAGTTGATTCGGATTATCCCAATCAGGATGGCTATCTTTCACCATATACAAGTATCAAGTATCATCTACATGAGTTCAGACTTGCTGGAGCGCTTACTGGAAAGGAAGAAATATTCAACCATGCCCATTCATCTTTGTGAAATGCTATGGAGGGAACATTTGGGGGTGTTGAAGCATAAATGGTGCATCTTACATGGCGTGCCAAGTTACCCGTTAGAGAAGCAGACTGACATTATCATTGCATGCATGGATCTTCATAACTTCATCAGGGATAGTCAGTTGTTTGATCTCCACTTTTGCCGATGTGATCATGATGAGAACTATATGTCTCGAGGGCATGTTGTTTCCACATCTGCATGCAATGTGGGCAATGATTTGGAGAGTACCATGTTAGCATGAACAACATGTGTAATAACATAGCCGATGCATTGTTCGTTGCAACAGGAGGTGTGTTGGAGACATGAAACCTTGTACTTCTTTTGCGTTTATATGGACAACCCTGTAAGTTAAGTATGTGTAACTACCTCGGTAAATTACGCTCCTAGTTACAAGCCTGGATGAGCGAAAATGGTTGAAATAGTACGGTGGGGCCCAAATGCCACTCACAGGTAGACCTTTCGGTCGTCCCAACCATCTCCAAACATCGGGACAAGAACGGGCGGCGTAATCGGCAGGCGAAGGGATCAACTACATACACAAATGAGTATGTATGCAAGCCACCATACAACAGTACATCATAGCCATTCCATCTAAAAGAAATAGAAATATTGCAACGCCATACGGCAAGATCCCAAATATCCTAGATAGATATAATAGTTTAGGATATCTCCTCATACATCAAACATCAGAGTATCAGGCGGAAGCGGCAAACAAGATCCGAGTACGGATAAGAAGCAAATCGGCATAAGATGCCCCATAAATAAACACATCCCGCCCACAGATCTCACGGATCCCCATTCCCGGAATCTCTACACGAATGATCGTTGCCCACATCGTCTCCTCTCCACCCAGTATCCATCTTGTGAGTGTACCTGTTCATCTGAATCAAATAATTTATCGTGTGAGACCCTAGGGTACTCAGCAAGTCTTTATGCCTCTAAAGGGGACACAACCTGGGGTGACGCAATTGCAGCAAAAGATAAACCCTAACAATTCTATAGATACTCTCTAACCATCCGCCTAACCAAAGATAGACGGATGTCCGTGAATTAAGAATAACAGTTATAACGGTAATATTAACAGATCCATCCTCCTCCTCGCTTACCAACGAGGAAGCGGACGAACACCCCCCCATCCGTTGGCAGTTTTATTATCCATTCCATGAGTGTTACACTATTTACTAGTCAGTTACATAGTCAAATTTAAAAGCGGTACTTTAGTTATGCTTATCTATGATCAAGAAACTGTGCTCCAAGTCGTCCATAACATGACACGGCCAGAAAGTTTTACCTAGGGTGCACAAATAGCAACACACACTCGATCAACCTCGGAAAAACCAAATCAAAACCCAACGAGGCTTTCACGACAAAGCAATCACAAGATTCAGAAATATTTGGGGCCACCCATTAAGCTACCATAACGAAGTTAGTGACTCGAGACGGACTCAAGGTTTGGGTAGACGGTACGTAAGCTTGGGAACCCGAAAGTATGACTGGCTTGTCGATACGCGAAACGTGTCCCGATCCTAAGCAAGACAAAGTGCGTTACATCGCACAATTTAAATAAAGCGATAAAGCATGGCATAAGTACAGGATAGTAAATAAAACCTCAAACTAGTTTGTGGCCCCAAGAAATAAGAATGAATCAAGATCGCCTGTGGGGTCCCATAAGCCTCCGGATGTGGATAGCGAATATTCAAGGAACAGGAATCAAGTACTCGGGGTCCCACGGACACAAGTGAGCATGAAAACCAAATAGCAGATATTGCTCACGGTGCCACTTTCATTAGTTATCCCATTACTACTCGTTAAGTTGTTTAGGTACCTCGTTATCCATCAGACACTCACATACCCTACACATGATGTTCTACGACTCGCATGGCTCAAACAACTCCTGTAGTAATGGCTCATGGGATGGAGGAACAAGCTTCGGTGGTTTAAAAGTAAAGGCTATGCAATACTTGGGATTCAGATTAATGCAATCGCGACTCAATGATGCAAGAATAAGATAGAGGCAATAGGTACTATATGTATGCAAGCATGTGGTAGTGCTTGCTGGCGACTTGAAGCGAGAGAAGGATGCAGGTAGTGCTCCTGGTTTTCTTGATATATCCCCTGCTCAGCGTCTATTCGAAGAAGAACCAAACAAACAAGGGCCAACATAAATAAAGTGCACAAGCATAGGAATAAAATGCGACAAGCAAACAATCATGCCATGATGAATGATGCACAATTTGCATGGCAATAAAGTAGCATGGCATGGGTGAGATGTGGAATACAAGATTAAAGCCTTTTATTGAGTTTTGGTCACGTTTTAACCTCATATTAGTTGCTGTATGCTTTATAATTACATGATGCATGCTGCAATTCAGAACATGGAATGATTAAAACAGAAAGGTCTCGTCGAGCTAATCATTTTAGACATATCATTTGTTAAATTTGGAGTTATAAATCAAAAGTTATTAATTAATTAATGCAAAAGGGCATTTTAATGTAATTTTAATCAACTTGAAATTTAAAGTGTTCAAAATATATTTTGGAGGGCATATTTGAATTCCTCACATTTTTCTGATTTGAAAACATATATTATTTGTATTATTTGAATTATGAATTTAAATTTATTTTAAAGTCAAAATTAGTCAAATGGAGTCAAAGTCAAAGGTTTGACTAGTTTGAATTAGTTCTGAAAATATTTGACTAAAGATTTGAATTAACATTCAAAAACAAAACATATTTCATATAGAGTTTGAATTCAAATTCCAAAACATTTGAAAGTTATGAAGAGATTTATATTTGATTGGATTTGGGAATTTGGTTTGAATTTGAAATCTGGAGGGGTCCTAAACTTTTGTTACATGGGATGGGTTTACACGCAGTCAATGACGAGTGGGACTAGGGAGCTAACGGGTCCACGCGCACAGCAGTGAGGAGGCGACACGTGGGAGATCCGGGTAGCCGGGTTAAGGGTTGGAAAGTGGGGTGTTTCGCAAAACTAATCGGGAGGTCGACTAGCGCCACTGGGCTGCGGTTTAGCGGGAAAAAGGGAGGGGCTCACAAAGCAGTCGGCCGAGGTCGATTTAACGCGGCTCTGACGGCGGTGGATCTGGCCGGAGTTTGGACGACGATGGCGACGCCTACGCCGGACTAAACGCGCCGCCACAAAAACGAAAAAGGGAGAGGGATCCACGGGCTACCACTTTCGTTCAGAGAGCTAGCACGGAGTGTTGGAGATATGCCCAAGAGGCAATAATAAAGTGGTTATTATCATATCTTCACACTTATGATAAATGTTTACATACCATGCTATAATTGTATTAACCGGAAACATTAATACTTGTGTGATTTGTAAACTAAAATAAGAGTCCCTAGTAAAGCCTCTTGTTAAACTAGCTTGTTGGTTAATATATGATCATGGTTTCCTGATCATGAACATAGAGATGTTATTAAACAACAGGATCATATCATTAGGAGAATGATGTGATGGACATACTCCTATAGATAAGCGTAGCATAAAGATCAAGTCATTTAAATAGTTCAATTGCTATATGCTTTCTGATACATAGTAACCTAATTCCTTCGACCATGAGATCATGCATATCACCTTTACCGGATGGATGCTTTGATGACATCAAACACCACACCGTAACAGGGTGGCTATAAAGGTGGCATTGAGTGTTCAGAAAGTATTGGTTGAAACACATGGATCAAGAGTGGGATTTGTCCATCCATATGACGGATAGATATACTGGGCCCTCTCGGTGGAATGTCATCCAATTAGCTTGCAAGCATGTGACCGCTCACAAGGGATCACATATCACGAACGAGAAAAGAGTACTTATCGAACGAGGTTGAACTAGGTATGCGAGATACAAGCGATCATAACCTCGGATAAGTAAACTATCGTGAGACAAAGGGAAATTGGTATCGTATGTAAGTGGTTCATTCGATCGCAAAGTAATCGAGAAATATGTGGGAGCCATATGAATTTCAGATTCCTCTATTGGTTATTGTTCGAGAAGTGTCTCGATCATGTCCGCATAATTCACGAACCGTAGGGAGACACACTTAAGGATTCGACGTTGTTTGAGTAGTTATGGTATTATGAGAAAGAGACCGAATGTTGTTCGAGTCTCGGATGGGATCCGGATATCACGAGGTGATCCGGAATGGTCCGAGAATAAGATTCATATAAGGAAAGTCCCGTTGGAGTTCGGAAATGATTTCGTGTTTTCATCGGAATGTTCTAGAAGGTTCCGAATGTCCCAAGCACCGGGGGTACATGAATGTGTCATTACATATTGAATGATTGCATCATGTACTAAGTGTTCTTGCTGTTCCAAAACTGAAAGTCAAACTGCCAGTTTGAAAGTCAAGCAGCTACTAAAACAGAAACTATGGAAAACAGAAACTGTGGGAAACAGAAAGTGGGAAACAAGCAAGAGGTGGTTGAACCGACTTGGGGAGGAGTCCTCCAAGCCGTGGCCAACCAAGGCCGACTTGGGAGGGACTCCTCCCTTGCCCCTCCCACCTATAAAAGGAGGCGGGCCTCCTCCTCTAGACACACAAGTTCCTATTCTCTAATCTCCGGTTTAGAGCCGCTTTTGGTTTAGAGCTTCTAATTGCTCTAGCCTTGGATTAGAGCCTTCTAATTGGTGTGTCTAAACCTAGACCACTAATAGCTCTCTCATACTCCACCATACTCGCTCGGCTTAAAGCGAAGCCTGCGGATCTCCCTCTACTTAGGTACCACGCCAGTCAGTCTTTGGAATCGCGAGAGTGCTACAACCTCCGCGTCACCTGGAACAAGGGAGAGTAAGGTCTTCGTCGAGTACCAACGTGTGACCGATCTGAGCGCCGCCGAACGCAGCCTTAGGAAGGATCGTCTACGCGATCTTGAGATTGGCAAGTGTACGACTACATCACCCACGAGAATCTGCTCTCGTTAACCGCTTTGGAATCTTCGAGGTTGAGTTCCTCTATCGACTCGTTGCTACAATCTAGTAGATAGATCTTGGCTTGTTTGTGTGCATACGGTAGAATTTTTTTTGTTTTCTATGCTACGAACCCCTACAGTGGTATCAGAGCTGTGTCTATATGTAGATCTGTTGCACGAGTAGAACACAATGGTCATTGTGGGCGTTGATGCTTTTATTGTCGATTGCTTCTTGTGTACTTTGCATCTTGCGGTATGTTGGGATGAAGCGGCCCGGGCTAACCTTACATGACATCGTTCATGATACTTGCTCCACGCTTGACATGCAACTTGTATTGCATAAGTGGCTTTATGTGCTGCTTTCTCCTAGCATAGTTAAGATCCAATTTACAACAGGTGATTAACAATACTAGTATCAATGTTGTGGTTCTTGTTCGTAAGTTAGAACGACACTTATTGAAAGCCCCAAACCACGTAAAATATGCAAAGAAAGTAGAGGCGTCTAACTTTGTTTTGCAGGGGTGTGCTGTGATGTGATATGGCCATGATTGTGATTATATATGATGTATGCAATGTTCCTTATTGTAAGTTGGCAACCGGCAGGAGCCATATGGTTGTCTTTAATTTATGTTAAGACCCGCGTGTCTATTCAAATTAGTTGTAATAGTTGAAGTCGGTGGACGACAACCATGGAGAAGCGTCATTGACCTTGATGCAATGCCGATGATGATGGAGATCATGTTCGTGCTTGAAGATGGAGATCGGAAGCACAAAGAAGAAAGGCCATATCATATCACATATTATTGAATTGCATGTGATGTTAATCCTTTATGCATCTTGTATTGCTTAGTAGACGACGGTAGCATTATAAGATGATCCCTCATGCACATGAATTTCAAGTCATAAAGTGTTCACCCTTAGTTAGCACCGTTGCTAAAGCTTGTTGTTTCAAGCACCACGTGATGATCGGGTGTTAGATTCAGCAAGTGTATACAACGTGAGCAAGCCAGATTTGCTCATGCAGAAACTAAGGTTTGATCTTGACGAGCCTAGCATGTACAGACATGGCCTCAGGAACACGGATTACCGAAAGGTAGAGCATGAGTCATATAGTAGATATGATGAACATGTTGATTGTTCGCCATTGAAGCTATATCAACTCTCGTGATGATCGGTTTTGATGTGGTGGATATGGTTCGTGTGATCACTAAAACAATGTGAGGGATATTGTTTTGAGTGGGAGTTCACCTAGATTAATTTAATTATTAATTAGAACTCAATTTATCATAAACTAAATCAAAGTGAAATTGCATAGTTGTTGTAGTCATTGGCATCCGCTTACCACCTTGCGCTTAGTTATAATTGAGATAATAGAACTATAGAATTCGGTTAGTTACTTTCTTAACCGGTATCGTATTGTTTTGAAGTGTTAATCTAAAGTTTAAAAGTCCTATTGTAAACTTTCAAGAAGTTCCTTACTCCATGAAGTTTAATAATTAGTATTAAATCAAGAGTAACAATTCCAAGTGTTAGTATCATGTTTGTTTCCATGATTCTTGATATTCAAAGGATTGTCTTAATATCAAGGTTATCTAGGATCTGAAAGAGTTGTTTGAAACCATGATGTGGAAGATATTGTGATATCTGAAACGAAGTTTTAGTTGCAACATGATAGAGTATAATATGGCTAAAGTCATGTTCTCATATTTGATGAGAATTTTCAAAAGGTTGGAGACACTTGTTGTCCTAATCCTCCAAAAGGTTTTGGATAGCAACATTATACTCATAATTCATCGTTATAAGCTAACGGTAGCTTGATCATGGGCGATTCCATGATAAGGGTGAATATTTGATGTAGGTAAAATGTTTACTACACCAAGAGATTACTAAAGAAAGGAATTTGAAAGAACACCAAATATTTGATGATGGTGATCTACTAAAGTGCAAGTCCAAAGACATTGGTATTTAATTATACACGCTTTGGACTATATGTCATATGTATGACTCCACTATTGATGTTGATAGATTCTTTCAAATGTAAAAGGAAATCTTGAAAGAGAATCTCATAAATATATGGCGGAAAGGAAAAGACTAGAATTGTTCAAGTATATAGATGATATACATGTTATGGATATATTCTTTGCTTATTAAACAATGTGGTTCTCAAGTATTTGATATCTGAATTTGTTGGTGTGAATCGTCATACGAAACAACACAATTCATGAACTACAATGGCCTAAGTAACTAGCAAAAGAATATGTGATGATGTTCATCGAGAACAAATAAAGGGTTATTGTGTTGCTCGTTAAACATCAAAGCTTGCCTTCAAAGATTTGTTTTATCGGTATTATATTATGAGAACAAAAGGGTTGTTCAAATAATTGTCGTAATCCATAAAAGATGGATTCGCAAATCTCGTTGGAGACATCACATCCATAAAACTAGTGCTAAAGATGTCGAAAGACAAATTGATTGAAAGATCACTTAGGAAGTGACGTCGCCGTTTAAATTATACTGAAAGGAAAACATGAATAAACTCCATGTGGATGGAATTTTGGAGTCTTTTGATTTTTGATCAAATGACACTTGTGAAACTTTCCTAGAGATAATTGAAACTTCGTTCATAGGCCAAAAGGGAACGAAAGACTAGCTTATTATAATTTGTACATATTGTTGTACGAAGTCCATTATGTGTAGTCAAGAGCGATGGATTTTAACTTCATTTGCTTTTTCCGAAATTTTGAGTGAATATATGAATATTTACTTAATAAGGATGAAGTATGAAACATTTGAAAAGTTCAAAGACTTTCAAGATGAAGTGCAAAATCATTGTAACAAGAATATAAACAGTTTATGATAAAGATCATAAAGGAAGATATTTGAGTTACAGAGTTTAGCATAATACCTAAGATTTAAGGAATCGTTAAGTGGATTTGCATTTCAAACACCATAAGGGTATGGAGCGTTCGAGATATGTAATTAAACCTTGTTTGACATGGTAAGATCAAAGGTATAATTCATAAAACTGCCATTATATTTTAAAGATTAAAAGCTTTAGAGATTACCGTTTTTCCACTGAAAAGAGCTCCATCATAATCCGTTGAAATGACACCATATAAAGTTATGGTTTGGGATAAAACCCAAGTTGTCCTTTCTTAAACAATGGTTTGCTATACATAAGAAAGATGTTTGCAACCAAAGTCGGATGAACCTGTCTTTGTATAACTGTTGAGTATTCCTCCATAACACCAGAGACAAAAGTGTTTGTCACTTAGAACGTAAAGTTTCTTTGGGAAGGAATTTTTCGTGAAAAGAAAAGTGGCAGGACAATAGAACTTTGATAAGGTTAAAGGAACCTTAGCTATATGTGCAAAGTTGCGCAGCACCGAAAAGTGTTCCGGAGGCAGCAACAATGCTCATGGCTCACGTGCCTCAAAGGTTGTGGTCACGGAGATCTAAGTTCCTATTGAAACAAGTAGATCGGGTAAACAATCAAATACCAAGATTTGAGGGTTGAATCATTATTTGAGAATAATGAACCGACTACATGCAAAGAAGCGATGATGGGCCCTGACTCCGTCAAATGGCTTGAAGCCATAAAATCCGTGATAGTTCCATATACGAGAGATCAAGATTTGAACTTGAAAGACCCTCTGGGAAGGTACAAGACCTTACAGTCGTGTTTGGATCTATAAAGAAATAGACATGGATGTTTCACATCTATGAAATAGTCGACATGTTGGGAAAGAGTTCACAACAATGTTCAAAGGTTGTATATGACAAGATTTGATCTTTCATAGCGATTTTTAGTCTAGACGGATTAATGTAGCAACCACTACATATAATTTGTTATATAGTAGTTGAATAAACAAAACAAGTTCTTCTAATAGAATCGTTACCTAGGACATGTGCATAACACGGTCCATAGGGTTTTGTTAATTCAAAGGATGATAAAAGCATATGCAAACTTCAATGGTTAAAGTGAGCATCGCGGAGTTGGAATCTTCAATGTGATGAAACTGTTAAAGGAGTTTAAAAGTTCATTAGAGATGATGAAGATGCTTGCATTTGCAAGAAATTAAGTGGGAGCGCTAAGACATGTTTCTAATACATTATGTGGAAGACATATTTTTGATTGGAAATAATGTATCTTTTATTAACACATATTAAGAATTTCATCACGATGAAAGACTTAGGCAAAACCCAAATATTTGGCATCAATAGACGCTAATATGGTTGTGCCAGAAGTACATAGACAAGATATTGAATGAGTTCAATATAGAAACTACAAGAGAGGTTCTTGTCGCACAGAAAGGATTGAATGAGTTCAATGTTGATGATATATTCAAGTGTATTGACATTTGGTAAAGTGAAACAAATAATCAAGTATAGATTGATACTTGATGTATGAAATCACAAAGAGTATTTATATCAATCATACTGTGATATGTACAAATCCAGATATGTCCTATGCTCTAAATGATGTGAGCATATACCAGAATGATTCATAAGATGTTCATTGGACAATAGTAAGGATATTCTTATGATCTTCTGGAAGAACTAAGAATATATTGTTTTGTAGAAGTGACAAATAGATGGTTAGTTCATTGTAAAAGTACTACATTGATACTAGTTTTGTCACAAAATACAAATTAAGTTTATCTCAATCTAAACTAAGGGTGGCACAATATAATGGAAAGTGAGTTCCATAATGAATTTGGATGAGTTCCAAAGTTAAGACATTGTGACAGATACTACAACAAAAGGCTAAGTATATGACTGCTATTTTAGCAGCAAAAGAGGGTATTTGTGTCAAGTAGTTTGTTATCAAACTAGGTGTAGTTCACAGTGGGATAATACTATGAAGATATATTGTGCGACAATATTATCAACATGCTTTAACCCCAAAGAGCTAAAGGTCACACCGAAAGACCAAATTTATACAAAGCCATCTCATTAGAGAATGAGTGATGCGTAGAGACGCAAAGACATGCAATTACACACGGACCTGGAAGTGTCAGATCCGGAGATCAGTTGACCACTAGCAATCGTGTACATACAACACCGGAAAGCCATGGGTGTTGAATACACAAAGGTTTGAAACTAGATTATTGACTCTAGTGCAAGTGGGAGACTGTTGGAGATATGCCCAAGAGGCAATAATAAAGTGGTTATTATCATATCTTCACACTTATGATAAATGTTTACATACCATGCTATAATTGTATTAACCGGAAACTTTAATACTTGTGTGATTTGTAAACTAAAATAAGAGTCCCTAGTAAAGCCTCTTGTTAAACTAGCTTGTTGGTTAATATATGATCATGGTTTCCTGATCATGAACATAGAGATGTTATTAAACAACAAGATCATATCATTAGGAGAATGATGTGATGGACATACTCCTATAGATAAGCGTAGCATAAAGATCAAGTCATTTAAATAGTTCAATTGCTATATGCTTTCTGATACATAGTAACCTAATTCCTTCGACCATGAGATTATGCATATCACCTTTACCGGATGGATGCTTTGATGACATCAAACACCACACCGTAACTGGGTGGCTATAAAGGTGGCATTGAGTGTTCGGAAAGTATTGGTTGAAACACATGGATCAAGAGTGGGATTTGTCCATCCATATGACGGATAGATATACTCTGGGCCCTCTCGGTGGAATGTCATCCAATTAGCTTGCAAGCATGTGACTGGCTCACAAGGGATCACATATCACGGGAACGAGAAAAGAGTACTTATCGAACGAGGTTGAACTAGGTATGCGAGATACCGACGATCATAACCTCGGATAAGTAAACTATCGTGAGACAAAGGGACATTGGTATCGTATGTAAGTGGTTCATTCGATCGCAAAGTAATCGAGAAATATGTGGGAGCCATATGAATTTCCAGATTCCTCTATTGGTTATTGTTCGGAGAAGTGTCTCGATCATGTCCGCATAATTCACGAACCGTAGGGAGACACACTTAAGGATTGACGTTGTTTGAGTAGTTATGGTATTATGAGAAAGAGACCGAATGTTGTTCGAGTCTCGGATGGGATCCGGATATCACGAGGTGATCCGGAATGGTCCGGAGAATAAGATTCATATAAGGAAAGTCCTGCTTTGGAGTTCGGAAATGATTCCTGTTTTCATGGAATGTTCTAGAAGGTTCGGAATGTCCAAGCACTCAAGGCGGTACATGAATGTGTCATTACATATTGAATGATTGCATCATGTACTAAGTGTTCTTGCTGTTCCAAAACTGAAAGTCAAACTGCCAGTTTGAAAGTCAAACGGCTAAAACAGAAACTGTGAAAACAGAAACTGTGGGAAACAGAAACTGTGGGAAACAAGCAAGAGGTGGTTGAACCGACTGGGGAGGAGTCCTCCAAGCCGCGCCAACCAAGGCCGACTTGGGAGGGACTCCTCCCTTGGCCCTCCCACCTATAAAAGGAGGGGCAGGCCTCCTCTAGACACACACAAGTTCCTATCCTCTAATCTCCTTTAGAGCCGCTTTGGTTTAGAGCTTCTAATTGCTCTAGCCTTCGGATTAGAGCCTTCTAATTGGTGTGTCTAAACCTAGACCACTAATAGCTCTCTCATACTCCACCATACTCGCTCCGCTTAAAGTGAAGCTCATGATCTCCCTCTACTTAGGTACCACGCCAGCCGCCGGAATCGCGAGGAGAGTGCTACAACCTCCGCTACTTTGGAACAAGGAGAGGAAGGTCTTCGTCGAGCACCGAACGCAGTGACCGATCACGGAGCGCCGATGACGCACGGAAGGATCGCTCACGCGATCTTGAGATCGGCAAGTGTACGACTACATCACCCACAAGAATCGCTCGTTAACCGCTTTGGAATCTTCGAGGGTGAGTTCCTCTATCGACTCGTTGCTACAATCTAGTAGATAGATCTTGGCTTGTTTGTGTGCATGCGGTAGAATTTTTTTTGTTTTCCATGCTACGAACCCCTACACGGAGGAGGGCTGCTACAAGGCGGAGAAAAGGGGAAACGCACGCCGCAGACGGATCGACGCCAAGACGGGCGGTGATCGCGGGCGACAAGACGCACGCAGGTGCTCGACGCAGGCGGGCGGCCACGGCCAGAGAGGGAAGGGGTCCATGTCTAGGAGATGCAGGGGCTCACCGCGGGTAGGTCGGTGTGGTCGGAGGAGCTCGGGGCGGTCGCGATCTGGCGTGGGGCTTGCCGGCCGGAGCTAGGGTTTCTGGTCGGGCTCGGCGGCGCTAGGCCGCTCCGGCGAGGTTCCGGCCCAGGTCCTGGTTCGAGCCGAAGAAGGGGACGCAGAGGAACTCGTCGATGCTCCTGGACACTTACTAGCACACTCCAACCGCCTCCTTTGGGTCTTGGCCGAGGTGGAATTTAGGAGAGGCATGGAGATGGCCATGGCCATGGTTTTGCCTTGGGAAAGGAGGAAGGAGGGAGGGGATCTCCTGGTTGATCTCTGTTCAAGTCGTGGAGGAGGGGTAGATAAGGAGAGGGGGGCAAGGCTGGCACATGGGGCTTGTTTCACCTTTTTACAAAAGCAAGAGGAGGCTCGGTGGTGCTTCCTTCTCTCTCCTTCCTCTCTTGTCTTGAAGCCAAAGAAAGAGTGGGGCAGAGGAGGGGTGTGATCGGGTTGGACCAGGGAGAGAGAGGGCTGTGGGGCCAAGGAGGGGCTCATGAGGAAGAGAAGAGAGGAGGGACCAGGTGTAACTAGGGTTATATGGAGGGGATAGCTAGGGTAGGAGGAGTGGCTCGGGTTAGGGTTAGAGAGAGGAGGGATTAGAGAGAGAGAGATGGGGAGGGACCTAGGGTTTAAAGAGAGGATTAGGTGGAGGGTTTTCTTTGTCAAGATCAAGCAAGAACATGCCAAGCTCAAACAAGATCTAGACAAGAAAAGAGAGGGTGAAATAAAAGGTGAGGTATGGATGGAGATGGTTATAGGTTTTGGATGCTTGCATGCTTCAAGCAAGATCAAGCATAAGAGGGTAGAGGGAGATATGGGGAAGATCCACTCAAAAAGACCAAATAAAAACAAAGGAGGCAAAATATGGAGATGGTTGCATGGCCCATGCAAATGCATTAAATGCCATGTCTTAATCTTGTGAAAACAAAATAATTATTCATGGCATTTATACATACGCATTCCAAAATATGGGGTAAGGGCCAAGCTAAGGATTTACATGAAAGTTCCAAGTGGAGTAGATGGAGATGATCATATTTGAATAAAATGGGACATGCTAGTGTGTATATTCCACTAGATGTTTAATAGTCCCAAAAATATCCCAACATGAGCATCAATCCATGATAATCCATATGAAAGCTAGGAAAAAGGAGCACTACTCATAATGCATACAAAGGTGACTCCACATATCAATAATGTGAAAACCACATGATGCATATATGAGAGCATGTGGAGATAGAATTGGATCCATCCCAACCCACATGAGCTAGAGGTAAAACCAAATAAAGTGCAAAGCTCATATTTAGTTGGATGGTGGAATTATAAGGTGGTGAAAGAAAAGGTGGTGGAGTGGAATAAAAGATATGCCTCCAACTCAACTTGGGCATTTAAACAATATATCAAGAACCAAATACAATATCAAGAGGAAAATACAATTTACAATGCATATGAGAGAAGAACCAAAACAAAAGGGTTTTATATGATGCTCAAATGCAAGGTGGCATGATGACATGAGCATGATATAATTATGATGCAACAATTATGTATAGGAAGTAGCATTTATATAGACTAGGCTAGTAGCGTTGCAATGGTTAGACAATTGGGATGCTACAGTATGTCACAACCTCGTATTATATTTTGGTGTGATAAGGACAAGGACTATACGATGCTTTATGTTTATAGACAAACGTTATGTAACACTCCAGTTTTAGCTAATGTCTAATTAAGGTTTTTATCGTGCATTCATGAGCATCATATTAAAAAATGCATGCATTGATGAAATAAAGTAAAACCCTAAAACCCTAGATTTCCCCTCTCTTTCTGAAATACATTCAAATGGTTTTGAATATTTTGAAACTACCAAAACAATTGGAGCCCAAATTGTTATAACGGCCCCTGCAATATTTTCATATGTTTTATAAAAACCCCTGGTATTTTTAACATACCTAAAATAATTTAAAAATTGAAAATACAAACAGAAAAGAGAAACAGAAAAGGAAAAAGGTTTTAGACAAATAAAACAGTTTCCAGAGCCAACCAGGCCGCGTAGCCCATTTCTCCTTTTCCCTCTCCACCGCTCGAGCGCCCGCAGCCAACCCAAGCGCATCCCACACCGGCCACCTAGGCCCGCATACCCCTTCGCCTCTCCCGTTGTCGTCTTCCTCGAGGAGGCAAGCTCCTACGTGTCACCACCGGCGTTGCCCAATGCCGTCGCCGCGTCGCGATCTCTGCCACCGCTCCTGGACGTGGATAAGACCACGACGCGAATGTCTCTCTCTCCCTTATCCTCTCTCCCTGCATGCTCTCTCTCCCTCGCTCGCAGAAGCCGAAACCTAGCAGAGCCTCGCCGATTTAATCGCCGCCGTCTTGAACCGCCGAGCCAAGCAGTGCCCACGAGCTCGCCGCCGCCTCTACCTCCCCATCAAGGAATCAAGATGGGTGCCCATAACGCCTCATCCACATCGTCATCCCCGCTCGACACCGCTGCCGACGTTGTCGACGCTGTCCGACCTTCCCTCGCGTCAACGACCGCACCACTGTGCTCCCGGTGAGCATCCAGTCCTCCTGGACCCCTCCTTTGCCTCCCTCGCGTGTCGTAGCCGTCGCACACCGATCACCTGCAAGCTCCTCTGCCGCCGCTCGCTTGAGTTGTCGCTCCAGTGACCAAGAACCGGTGGCGCCGCCATAGTTTGGTCCGCCTCTATGCGCTCTTTCGAACGAGACCTAGCACGCCTCCCGTGCCTTGTAGCGCCTTCCCCACCATCGGCCGACGTGTACTCCGACGACCCCGCGTGGTTCCTATGTGGTGTTGACGTGGCGCCCGCGTTGCTGTGACGAAGGCACCAACAACCTTCGCCAGCATGGCAAGGTGACCTTTCCCCAAGGCCCAACAGTCAGTGACTAGGGCTAGATACAGCCCCAGTATTCCGGCTGCGCATAACCGAACTGAAACCGAAAATCGAATCGGAAAAAACCTAACCGCAACCGAAATTCTAGTTTTTTCAGTTTGTGGTTAAGGTTACAGTTAGCAAAAGTTCTAACCGTTTGGCACTCGGTTAATTCGGTTTTAAACCTAAAAACCGGGGGTTTTACCGAAATGAACCGAACATTCTTTTGCAGTAAAAAAATCCTGTAATATACCTAGTCCAACTTCACTAAAACACGTCATATAGGGCCTAGACTTAATTAAGTCATGAAACTTTTTGCAGCATACTGGTTACCATGTGCTAACATTTGTTTCTTCTCCCAAGGTCATGAGTTCAACTCTGGTGTAAGCACTAATTTCTATTTTGCCGATTTCTCTCTTGCAATACACCCAGTTTGGTCATACAAAAATACTAAATTAGTTTATTTTGGCCGAAATTCATTGTTTTTCTTATTTATCTCTTACAACACATCTAGTATGATCATATATCATATAAAATGGTAAACTGATATATATACGATCATAAAAGTTATACATTATTAAAAAAATCGCGTCAACTATGGTTAATTTGGTTATTATCGAAACCGAACCGATATTTAATGGTTATTACCGAAATTGAACCGTATTTTTGTACAAAACCGTATTTACCGAAGTATTAAAACCGTATTTACCGTATAATCGTATTAACCGAACGCGCAGCCGGACCCAGTATGAAATGACCCCCACCCCTATGCTCATGTCAGCATGATGCAATAAAGGTTTTAGTTGGTTTAAATAAATTCAGAAAATGCTATAAAACTTGTAAAATTCATATCTAATTATTTATAAGTCAGAAAATACAAATAATATATCAAAATGTTTAGAAAAATGAGATCTATCTCATAGCATCAAAACCATACATTGATCAACAACTTCAATGACAAGTTTAATTAGAAGAACATAGTAACCCCTTATAGGTGTTTGATACGTCGTAAACGTATCTATAATTTTTTATGTTCCATGCTTGTTTAGTATCAATTTTGCTATGTTTTGTCTATACTTTGAGGTGTTTTTATATATTTTCAAGAACTAACCTATTAACAAGATGCCACAGCGCCAGTTGCCTATTTTTCTGTTGTTTTTGGTTTCAGAAAAGCTAGTAAGGAAATATTCTCGGAATTGGACGGGACAAAAGCCAAATTTAATATTTTACCGAAACAAACACAGAGACCGAAGGGCAGCCGAAGGAGGGCCACGAGGCCGCCACATGGTAGGGTGGCGAGACCCTCCTAGGGCGCGCCGCCACCTAGTGTGGGCGCCCCAGGTTCCCCCATACCTAGCGTCTTCGCCTATAAAAGCCCCATGATGCAGAAATCCTAAGCATCCGATTAGATCTCCACGAAATAGTCTGTAGCCGCCGCCACCATCGTCCCTAGATCGGGGGATCTGAAGCTCTTCCTGGCACCCTGCCGGAGGGGAGAGATTATCCTAGAGGCCTTCTTCATCACCATGCCAGCCTCCGGTATGATGCGTGAATAGTTCACCCTTGGACTATGGGTCCATACAGTAGCTAGATGGTTGTTTCTCCTCCTTTGTGCTATCATGTTTAGATCTTGTGAGCTCCGTTCATGATCAAGATCATCTATTTGTAATCATGCATGGTGTGTTTGCAGGGATTTGATGGATATTGCGATACTATGCCAAATTGATTATTGATTCTGTCATGTCTTATTGATTATTGAGTCTATCATGTCTATGTTGTTTGTGATCTTGCATGCTCTTCGTTGCTAGTAGCTATCTTGGCCAAGTAGATGCTAGTGACTCCAAGAGGCCAAGATAGATGCTAGTGACTCCAAGAGGGAGTATTTATGCTCGATAGTGGGTTCATGCCTCTATTAAATCCGGGGAAGTGACAAGAATCTCTAAGGTTGTAGATGTGTTGTTGCTACTAGGGATAAAACAACAATCTTTTGTTCATGGAATAATTGTATTGTTTACTTTATACACATTGCTTAATGCAGTTATCTGTTGCTTGCAACTTAATACTAGAGGGGGTTCAGATGATAACCTGAAGGTGGATTATTAGTCATAGATGCAGTTGGATGGCGATCTATGTATATTGTTGTAATGCACAATCAAATCTCATAGGAATCATGATGTCTAGTATTTGCATTGTTATGCCTTGCTCAGTCCTGACAATTGCCCCGCTGTAATTTGTTCACCAGCATGTTATGTCATTTATCTTAAGAAGAACACCTCTAGTGAACTGTGGACCTCGGTCCAATCTTTACCATTATTACGTCATCTACTGTTACCGTTTGCTTTCTACAAGCAACCATTACCTTCCATACTATACGTTTAATCCTTTGTTTTTAGCAAACCAGTGAGATTGACAACCTCACTGTAAGTTGGGGCAAAGTCTTAAGTTTGTGTTGTGCAGGATTCCAAGTTGCTAGCAACAGCTTCGAGTTATTTCCTTACTCCTACTGATTCGATAACCTTGGTTTCATAACTGAGGGAAAATTTGCCGTTGTGCTCATCATACCTTCCTCTTGGGGTCTCCCAAAGAAGCTCTACAACTGAGTCGCGTCAAGATATTTTTTAGCGCCGTTGCCGGGGAGTTAAGGACATCTTCACAAGGGGAGTCTTTCACAACCATTCTCTTTACTTTGTTTTTGTTTTGTTTAGTTCCTTTTGCTTTGTTTTGCTTGATTCTTTCTTTCAAAAATCACAAAAAAAATAGTTTCATTTGGTTTGCTTTTTTCCTATCAGAAACACAAAAAAATTAGTTCCTACTTTAGTTACTACGATGTCTAGTGTTGCTCCAATCACTGTGTCACCTGTGGAAATGATCTTTACTTTCAAACAAGGAAGTGAAGAGAGTTTCAAAGAAGCTTGGTCTAGAATTTCTGATTCACATGGAAAAACTGAGCCTAAAATGACTCTAGGGTTAGTTATTAGCAGTTTATACCATGGTCTTGCTCTTTGTTATAGATATGCTTTGGATGCTGTAGTTGGAAGAGATTTTTTCCAATGTAATGAGGATGAAGCTTTGAATGCCATAAAGAAGTTGATTACAATTTAAATTTGCCTAGTAAATCCGATTCTTCCTTTATAAACATCTATGCTAGGTTGAACACTCTTAAGACCAGTACAACTAGTTTAAAATATTGCTATAACATTCTTAGAGAGCATCATGCTTATGTTCCAATAAATTCTGAGCCTTCAAAATGGTTTCCTACAATAAAAGTTGCTATAAACAATGAAACTTTTGATGCTCGTTGTGATATCATGTCTGAATTTTGTCTTATGCCTAAAGATATCTATGAATCTTCGAATCTTTGGGGACTTTCTGAAGGAGTAGAAGAAATATCTCTTACCAATAATGCAACTATATTACCCATTGGAATAGATGAAGGAGTGTTTCAAAGATCTTAGGAAAAGTGGTGTCTACTGATTATCTTGTTATTGAATGTGTAGGAAAATGACAAATTACACTTGGAAGATCCCTACTGAAACTCCATGAAGCAATAATAGATGTGGGAAAATGCATTATGCATTTTGCTTCTCCAACCAGCAATCATACACTCCCTAAAAATAAGAGTGAAGGTAAGAAAGGCAGGGGTAAGAAATTTGATGTTAATGCTTCTTCATTTAAAAATACTTGATTCTTGCTTCTTGTGCCTAACTTAAAGGCGTTAAAGAAAAGTACTTCTTGGGAGATAACTGATACGCCCAATTTGCATCACCATTCTATATCATAATTTACCTCTATTCATTGATATATACCTTATTATGGGGTATTACTTATGTCTTTTCATCTGTTTATGCATGTTGGATGATTCTTGGAGGATGAACTGCCGGAGTCTGGATTCTGATGGAAAAGAAGGCGTTTGGATGCAATTTCGCGAAGATCAGAAAAATACCAGAAAAATACCAGAAAAATATGGGAAAATAATATTTTCCCAGAAGATAGAGGAAGCTGGATGAGGGCGAATAAGGTCAGGGGCCCACACCCTAGGCGCGGTCCACCCTAGGTCGCCAGGATGTGTGGCCCACCGCCTCCCGACTCCGCCCTTTCGCCTATATCTTCCCTACGGCATCCTAACAACAGGGGAGCGACCATAGATAGATTTTTGCCACCACTGGGGGCAGAAAAACACCGAGAGAGAAAGATCTCTCCGGCAGACGGATTTCTGCTGGGGGAATTCCTTCCTAGAGTGGGGAGACCGTCGCCATCAACATCATCGTCAAGCTAGGCTTCATCGGGATCATCATCATCATCCACACCATCATCTCCAACAGCACCATCATCACCACTCTGTCCCGCTGTAACAATTGTGTTTGATATTGCTTAGTTCATTAGGAGAAACTTTTCCGGTGTTGATTACTATTGTAGTTGATGCTTTTGTAGAAGAGTAAGTGTTTCCTGAAGATCAGTTTGATACTGAATCGACACCGACGAGTAGCCTGGGGTTCCCGGCCGGCAACCTGGAATCTATGGGCTGGGACGTCATCGTTATGATTCAGGCCTCTTAGGCCATTTGTTAAGTTTGCTATACTTAATAGCATGATTTATCTTCCGTTGTTTGGTGTTTTGTGGTCATTGATCTCTGCTTATAATAATTTGGCTCTTCGCTCAGTTATGAGCTTGCTTAATAATTTTTGTGTTGTAGGGTCACTGTTGTGTTACCGATTCTTTAATGGATATCCTCGAGCTCAAGGTTAAGCTTATGTCAAGCGAAGGTCTGAGATTTATTTAGCCCTGATCCCGGGGGTGTCACACGTTAGAATTTAATTGTCATGATAAATTTTATTATCATTTGGAATGTAACACCCTCAGAATCGGACCTATGCAAGTTTGAGCAAGATTCGCCAAACCCGCATAGAAACGATTCAAAGGTGCCCACCAGGCACTTTCGTGCGGGTGGAAAACGAAGTAATAACATTACACAACAGTCCTCGATGGGACCCACGTAATGTATATATATACAACAAATGACTCAAAGAGTCAAGAATACAAATATACTGGACAAAGATCCAAATCACCTTGAAAGAGGGAGCGTCCGACTACGGACAAGATGCAAATGGGGCTAAGAGCCCTCAAGAATAACCAATGGCGCCCATAACCCCGCCTGTGCCAAGTTTAAGGGTAACCCCGCTAACGGCGTCGATCTCAAAACCCGCTTAAACAAAAGGGTGCCGACAAGGGCAAAGGAAAAAGAGGAGCCAAGATCGAGGCCAAGACACATGAGGCTAGAATTGCGGTCCTCGCCACATAGGTATGGTGGATCAAGCGGCAACATGCACTAAACAACCTATAGAGACTCGATACAATGGCGGTTATCGACAGGTGAGAAAAACCTATTCGGATCCAACATGATACTATCATCAAACAAACCCATCCCGGCGCTTCCCTCGAGACCAAACGAGGAAGTCAACCGAGGAACTCACACGGTTGGCGCTTTACTTATTCGTTATAGTTGCGCACTTTACTAGTCGTGTTTAGATAATCATCCCGATAAAAATAAGCAAAGGCACTTTTAGTCAATCATTCCGTTATAGTTGCAGCTCCTACTAATCGACATGATAGCATGAGATAAACCCAAAACCCAAAGAGCTTGTTGGTACTTTTATTCACCATTTCGCTAGAAGTTGCCATATTTACTAGTCGATACATTTGTCGCAAGCGACAACCAAACAAGCAATGGTGGGCGTATTAATTAGCCATTCCGTTAAAGTGAAGCTGATTACTAGTCATTATAAGTCAAATTAATAGCAAGAACTTTAGTTATGCTTGTCTATGATCGAGATATCAGGCTCCAAGTCGTCCATATCCGCGACACGGCCGTAAAGTTTTACCCGCCGGTGCACCAATAGCAACACACGCCGATCAACCTCGAAAACCAAATCAAAACCCAACGAGGCTTTCACGATCGAACAATCACAGATTCAGAATATTTCAGGCCACCCTTTGAGTAGAACCCAACGAAGTAAGCTAGCCGAGACGGCCTCAAGGTTAGCGCCAATGGTCAGAAGCGACTGGGAACCCGAAAGTGTGGCTGGGCTTGTCGATACCGTAATCACTCCGCCTTCCTAAATAAAGACAAGCAGTGCCCTCGACAAATTAAATACGTAAAGTAGCATGGCATAAGTACAGGATCGTAAATAAAACCTCAAACTAGTTTGTGGCCCCAAGAAATAAGACGAATCAAGCTCGCTGTGGGGTCCCATATACCTCCGGATGTGGATAGCGCAAAAATCAAGGAACAGTATCAAGTACTGGGTCTTACGGGACACAAGTGGGCTCGAAACCAAATATTATCTATCACCCACCGATGCCTCGCTTATTCGGTTTTAGTTGTTAAACAGAAATTAAAGTGACGATAAGTAAAACTAGAATCATCTCCAACATCAACATGCGGCAATACATCAAGAATCGTGGCATATGACGACACACATCAATACTTGAGCAAGCAACTACGACGCAAGAAGTCCATCTATCTACCAAACAAAGGTGTAATAGGGTGTGTCCAAGGCAATATATGGCTGCAAGGGATATCAAGGGTACGGAATCTAGAGCATCGCAACACAGATAGCAATAGATCAATAGGAGGGAATAAATACTATAAAAGTAAGATAGGTAGAAAGGGGGGAGATGCTCGCCTGAAAACATTGTCGAAAGGTTCATCCGAAGATCGGGGCGAAGCTCACATCAACTCAACGGTCTTATCCGCGAAGAAGCAAAACACTAGAATAAACCGGATGCAATATTTAATACAACGGCAGAAGATCGGCATGATGCATGCATGATGAATGACATGGCAAGGTGCGATGCAATTAGGTCAAATTAAGCGGAACCGGGGTCCCGACAATTATTAAGGTGGTTCATGTTATTTAGCTACCCCGCAATTTAAATGTTGTTTAGCAAGGCAAGATAAGATACCGGTTCGCTACACAAGTGTAAATGAGGCCGATATGAGACTAGATTTGCCCGCATATGGGCCCCACATTTAAGTATTAGGTGAATCGGCATAAGGCCCCCAAACCACAGATATGCATGCAAGGGTGGCAATTCAATATGCAACGAGTTGTTATTATGTTTTAAAATAGGGTTCTCGGATAAAGGTCACACTTTAGGGTTCTCGACGATCTTGGGGTTTCCGGGGTTCGGGGTTCGACAGGTCCAGGTCCGTGGTTCGACGGAACGCCCCTGACCGGAAGGACTTGGTTCGGTGTCGTTCTTGTCGCATGCAGATCTTGTCGGTACCGCGTATCGGGACGGTCTTGGCATCCGAGGGGAAGTTCATGTCGCATCCGGGTCCTCGGGCATCGGATCTGGGGAAGTACTTGTTGCACCTACCGCCTTCGGGTTTGCTTCAATCGGATCCATGTCGGAGTACTTGTCGTCCCAGGAAGGAGATCTTGCGTCTAGGGTCTCGGCGAACTTGGCGGTTCCGAGGGTTCGGATTCCGGGGTTCGACGTTCCGCTCCGGGGTCGGTCTTGATGTCGCCGGAGTACTTGGGTTACCGTTGGTGCGGTCATGGCGTCGGAAGGGGAACTTGAAGTCCGTGACGGGGGTCTTGTCGGGGTTTGGCGTTCCGCGGTCTGTGATGGAGATCTTGTACTTGTGCAGCGGATCATGTCTCTCCAACTCGATCTTGGAGCACCACCGACTTCCAAGCGTCACCACACTACACCATGTACACGTCGACATCGACCACTGCACAACTTCACTTGGTATTCCTTCGCGGTTCAAACCAACTTCGGTCGCAGCACTTGGTCCCAGGGAGCTCACGCGGGTCGGCGAGGTTGGCGGGAGCTGTGTGGCCTTCGGCGTGGGCGGGCCCGAGGCGGGGCCCGAGGCTGCCTGTGGCGAAGAGGGAGACGCCAGCACGATGACGAGGCGGCGATCTTGGCGGGAGGAGGCGGCGAGGCCGGTTCAGCGGTCGGGTAGGTAGGTGGCGGCGCGTGACGGCGGCTGCTCGCCGAGGCGGACGGGCGACGGGCCGGGGCTGCCGGCCGGTGGCGGACGGAGGACGGGGAAGGAGGCGAGGCGCGAGGCGAGGTGGTCCGTGGGCGTCTGGCGGCAGGCGAGTGGCTCCGGGAGGTGAGGCGGCAGCAGCGCAGGTGGATCGAGCAAGGACCGCGGGTGACGCCAGGTGGCGGAGGGCGGCGGGGCCGGGTCGAGGAAGCGAGCCGGGCGAGGCTCGCCGAGAGCGAGGGAGGCGGCGGGTCGTCTGAGGGGCCGCGAGGAGGTGGGCGGAGAGGAGGAAGGAGGAGCGGCCGGGGAGGTTGGCTGGCGCCCGGCCTTGAGGAGAGGAGGCGCCTGGCGCGGTTGGTGGGAGCGGCGATGGGGGGAGAGAGAAGAGAGTGGTGGGGGACGGCTGCGTGAGTGCGCGCGGGTGCGTGTGTGGGCCAGGGAGGGGCGGGGCCCACGGGCAGGGAGAGGGTTAGTGGTAGCTGCGCGTGTAGTGTGTGCGTGTTTGGTGTGTGTCGGTCTGGGGCAGAGTGTGGCCTGAGTGGGTTTTGGGTTGGTGGGTGTGAGCTGTGAGAGAGGGAGAGAGAAAAGAGAGGGAGAGAGAGGGACAAGTGGCAGGGAGGGATTGGGTGAGGGAGAGAGGGTGGCTGAGGTGGCAGGATGTTATTGGAGGGAGTGAGGTGGCCTGAGGGTTGGGTAGGATAGTGGGTAGCTTTAGGATTTAGGGGCGGGACAGGTTGGGCCGTTTTAATTTCTGGGGCGGTCGTCGGCCGATGCTCATTGCCCGCTAAAAATAATTATAATTTTTATTCATTACAAACAAGGCTTTTGCTACCCGATTTCGGGCAAAACAAAATATTCCGGGGACCCGGTTTTCGGTGTTTGAAATAAGATGGAGCGTTTTAGAAAAACAAAACGGGCTTGCGAACATAGTTTTATGCAAACAACGCATGATGATGACGATGCAATGCACAAATTCAACGCGATTTTCTAGTAGTGGTTTTGCGGGATGCCACAATTCGACACCACTAACAAGGGATCTCGCCCTCGAGATCCGCCTCATGGTACCGGAAGGAAGGTCGGCGATCTGCGTCTTCTCGCTTTGTGTAGATCCTCGCGACACCACTAACGAGGGTTCATCCTCCATCTTGAAATCTGCGACACCACCAACAAAGGGTCGTTGCTCCTGATCGTCGCGAGAGCACTCCGGGAACAAAAGGTCGAAGGTAGAGGCATCGCAAATAAAGCCACCCCTAACTTCCGTTAGAAGAGGGAAAAGTTACATTGATCCACCAGTTCGATGTACAGAGCGAACAGTAGAGTCGGGTAGGGTGATCAGTCCATCCCGGACCCAACTATCAACTCTATACATGGGTAGGAGAATCATGCAACTCAACTCTCGAGATATAGACTGAAGACCTTCATCGGTGGTATCCGGAACAAGGAATGCTGCCAGCAGAAATCGTAGGTAAAACACAATGATTAGGTTCCGCAATGGTTCCATTGGCATGAACAACACATGCTCAAGGTATACTCCAACTTCACCAATGCTCGTCCTTCTCATATGTTTTCAACGACACTGCTATCCAGCAAGGAACACATATGGATAAAGAGCTCAAGAACTAAAGATTGAAGGAAGGGTACAACAGACAAGTTGCAGATTGATGATCGTAGCACCTCCGTTACAAAAGGGAGAAAGCGAAACCCTGAAGGTACGACGGAAACCCAACCACGAGATATCCTGGACTCGAAGAAAGAGAAGAGAGCGGATTCAAAACACGTCGGGATCAGAGGAGAATAGCAGAGGGGTAAGAAGTAAAATCAGACCTAATCAGATCTATCCAACCGATTTTGCAAAAATAGTTTTGACACTCTACTTCGCCCATTAGCTAGGTTATCCTACAGGCTGGACTTGTGGGGTATCGCAACCGCCGAAGCTCGATACCACTCAGAACACCCTCGAATCGGACCTATGCAAGTTTGAGCAAAATTCGCCAAACCCGCATAGAAACGATTCAAAGTGCCCACCAGCACTTTAAATGCGGGAAAGCGATAATAACATTACACAACAGGTCCTCGATGGGACCCACGAGCAGAGATATATATACAACAATGACTCAAAGAGTCAAGAATACAAATATACGGTACAAAGATCCAAATCACCTTGAAAGAGGAAGCGTCCGACTACGGACAAGATGCAAATGGGGCTAAGAGCCCCAAGAATAACCAATGGCGTCCATAACCCCGCCTGTGCCAAGCGGAAGGGTAACCCGCTAACGGCGTCGATCTCAAAACCTGCTTAAACAAAAGGGTGCCGACAAAGGGCAAAGGAAAAGAGGAGCGTCAAGATCGAGGCCAAGACAGCGAGGCTAGAATTCGGCGGTCCTCGCCACATAGGTATGGTGGATCAAGCGGCGGCAAGATGCACTAAACAACCTATAGAGACTCGATACAATGGCGGTTATCGAGAGAGGTGAGAAAACCTATTCGGATCCAACATGATACTATCATCAAACAAACCCATCCTGGCGTTTCCCCCTCGAGACCAAACGAGGAAGTCAACCGAGGAACTCACACGGTTGGCAGCTTTACTTATTCGGTTATAGTTGCGGCACTTTACTAGTCAGGTTTAGATAATCATCCGATAAAAATAAGCAATGGGCACTTTAGTCAATCATTCCGTTATAGTTGCAGCCCTACTAATCGAATCGACATGATAGCATGAGATAAACCCAAAACCCAGGTTGTTGGTACTTTTATTCACCATTTCGTTGAAGTTGCCATATTTACTAGTCGATACATTTGTCGCGTTTACAACCAAACAAGCAATGGTGGGCGTATTAATTAGCCATTCCGTTAAAGTGAAGCGATTACTAGTCATTATAAGTCAAATTAATAGCAATAAACTTTAGTTATGCTTGTTCATGATCGAGATATCGTGCTCCAAGTCGTCCATATCCGGACACGGCTTTGAAAGTTTTACCCGGCGGGGTGCACCAATAGCAACACACGCCGATCAACCTCGGAAAAACCAAATCAAAACCCAACGAGGCTTTCACGATGAACAATCATAGGATTCAGAAATATTTGGGGCCACCTTTGAGTAGAACCCGCAACGGTAAGCTAGCTTCGAGACGGCCTCAAGGTTAGCGCCAATGGTCAGAAGCGATCGGGAACCCGAAAGTGTGACTGGGCTTGTCGATACCGCGTAATCACTCCGCCTTCCTAAGCGATGCGTGTGCCCTCGCACAAATTAAATACGTAGTAGCATGGCATAAGTACAGGATCGTAAATAAAACCTCAAACTAGTTTGTGGCCCCAAGAAATAAGACTGAATCAAGCTCGCTCGGGGTCCCATATACCTCCGGATGTGGATAGCGCAAAAATCAAGGCAGTATCAAGTACTCGGGTCTTACGGGACACAAGTGGGCGTTCGAAACCAAATATTATCTATCACCCACCGATGCCTCTGCTTATTCGGCTTTTAGTTGTTAAACAGAAATTAAAGTGACGATAAGTAAAACTAGAATCATCTCCAACATCAACATGCGGCAATACATCAAGAATCGTGGCATATGACACACATCAATACTTGAGCAAGCAATCACGACAGCAAGTCCATCTATCTACCAAACAACAGGTAATAGGTGTGTCCAAGGCAATATATGGCTGCAAGGGATATCAAGGGTACGGAATCTAGAGCATCGCAACACAGATAGCAATAGATCAACAGGAGGGAATAAATACTATAAAAGTAAGATAGGTAGAAAGGGGGGAGATGCTCGCCTGAAAACATTGTCGAAAGGTTCATCCGAAGATCGGGGCGAAGCTCACATCAAATCAACGGTCTTATCCGCGAAGAAGCAAAACACTAGAATAAACCGGATGCAATATTTAATACAACGGCAGAAGATCGGCATGATGCATGCATGATGAATGACATGGCAAGGTGCGATGCAATTAGGTCAAATTAAGCGGAACCGGGGTCCCGACAATTATTAAGGTGGTTCATGTTATTTAGCTACCCCGCAATTTAAATGTTGTTTAGCAAGGCAAGATAAGATACCGGTTCGCTACACAAGTGTAAATGAGGCCGATATGAGACTAGATTTGCCCGCATATGGGCCCCACATTTAAGTATTAGGTGAATCGGCATAAGGCCCCCAAACCACAGATATGCATGCAAGGGTGGCAATTCAATATGCAACGAGTTGTTATTATGTTTTAAAATAGGGTTCTCGGATAAAGGTCACACTTTAGGGTTCTCGACGATCTTGGGGTTTCCGGGGTTCGGGGTTCGACAGGGTCCAGGGTCCAGGGTTCGACGGGAACGTCCTCGGACTCCGGGAAGGACTTGGTTCGGTGTCGTTCTTGTCGCATGCAGATCTTGTCGATGCATCACAGACGGACGGTCTTGGCATCCGGGAAGTTCATGTCGCATCCGGTCCCTGCATCGGATCCGGGAAGTACTTGTTGCACCTACCGCCTTCGGGTTTGCTTCAATCGGATCCATGTCGAGTACTTGTCGTCGTGAAGGAGATCTTGCGTCTAGGGTCTCGGCGAACTTGGCGGTTCGAGGTTCGATTCGGTTCGACGTTCCGCCCGGTCGGTCTTGATGTCGCCGAGTACTTGGGTTACCGTTGCGGTCATGGCCGGAAGGAACTTGAAGTCCGTGGGGGTCTTGTCGGGGTTTGGCGTTCATGATGCGTGATGGAGATCTTGTACTTGTCATGGATCATGTCTCCAACTCGATCTTGAGCACCACCGACTTCCAAGCGCCACCACACTACACCATGTACACGTCGACATCGACCACGCACAACTTCACTTGGTATTCCTTCGCGGTTCAAACCAACTTCGGCCGCAAAGACTTGGTCCTGTGGAGCTCACGCGGTCGGCGAGGTTGGCGGGGCTGTGGCGCGCCGACGTGGGGCCGCCCGGCGAGGCGGGGCCGAGGAGGCGCTGCCAGGGAGACGCTGAAGAGGGCGAGACGGTGATCTTGGCGGAGGAGCGAGGCTGCGACGCGGTCGGGGTAGGTAGTGGCGGCGTGACGGCGGCGCGAGGGCGACGGCAGCGGCCGAAGCGGTCATGGCGAGCGGACGGAGGGAAGGAGGTGGCCGTGAGCGCGGTGGCAGTGGCCGGGCGAGGTGGCGGCGGCGGGCCCAGTGGCAGCGAGGCGGCGAGGCCGTGGTGAGTGGTGGCGGAGGGCAGCAGGGCGGGGTGAGGCGAGCCGGGAGGCGAGCTCGCTGGCGAGGCCTTGAGCGTCGGAGGCTGAGGCGGTGGGAGGTGGTGGCGGAGAGAGGAAGGAGGGAGCTGGGGAGTTGATGGCGCCGGCCGAGAAGGAGGAGGCGCTGGCAGTTGGTGGGGCGGCGATGGGGAGAGAAGAGAAGGCGGTGGGGGCAATTGCGTGAGTCTTGTGAGTGCGTGTGGGCCAGGGAGGGCGGGGCAGGAGAGGTTAGTGGTAGGCTGCGTGTGTGCGTGTTTGGTGTGTGTCGTGCAGGGCAGTGTGGCCCGAGTGGGTTTTGGGTTGGTGGGTGTGAGTGTGAGAGAGGAGAGAAAAGAGAGGAGAGAGGGACAAGTGGCGGGGGATTGGGTGAGGAAAAGAGGGTGAGGTGGCGGGATGTTATTGGAGGGAGTGAGGTGGCGAGGGTTGGGTAGGATAGTGGGTAGCTTTAGGATTTAGGGACGGAGTTGGGCTTTTAATTTCGGGGGCGTTTCAGTCGATCGGCCCGTTCATTAAAAATAATTATAATTTTTATTCATTACAAACAAGGCTTTTGCTACCCATTTCGGGCAAAACAAAATATTCCGGGGACCCGGTTTTCGGTGTTTGAAATAAGATGGAGCGTTTTAGAAAAACAAAACGGGCTTGCGAACATAGTTTTATGCAAACAACGCATGATGATGACGATGCAATGCACAAATTCAACGCGATTTTCTAGTAGTGGTTTTGCGGGATGCCACATGGAATAACCCTTGAACGTAGTATTTAAGTAAAAAAGGTTAGAAACAACTAATTCATTTCAAAACGACACTTATGTAACATCTACTATACTTAGGGTTATTTCAGACATTTCGGTTCTTAAACCAGCCACATCGGCCATCAAAAACATTTTTGGAGAACACCAAATCTCCGATTCCAACAACTGCTTCCTATAGCTGATTTTCCATATATGCTTTTCAAAAGCTGCAGCCCAAATAAACAAGCCCGAAAGCTAAATGACTTTTATTCAAAACAATATAGAGAAACCTGTGTAAGAGTCCTCCTCTCTTCGTCCTATGAAGGAGAGCGGAGCTAGGGTGGGTGTTCAGTCATGACCAAAATTTCGGTCCTTGCATTTTGGTCTATTTTAAAACTGGTCTTAAAAAAATAAAGACCTAATTTACTTATTATTTTTACTAACCGATAAATTCGGTTACCCGATAATTCGGGTTCGCTTTCGGTCATGATCAAATTGTGTTATAGATATTATCAAATACAAAAGTTAGATAATATTTGGTAAACCATTTGGTACTATTTCAGTTGTAATTTGAATATAAAATACACTTTATATAGTTATAGGCAACTAGGAGTTTGGAACTAGGCCACTCTCACCTAAAGTTCGGTTACCAAGAACTAACCGAACTAAATTCGGTCTACAAAATTTGCTATCCATTTTTTAATTGGTCCTTTCGGTCTCGGTCTATTCGGTTTTGGTCTCGATCTTTGATTTTTGGTTATTCGTTTTTTTGCCCATCCCTAGGAGATGGTCCTTTCTGTGAGAACGGCAGAAAGATACTGGCATCGCAACCTGGCAAGAGCCGAGAGGCCAATCACGCAAGGCACCATCGAATCGCCAAAAACCGCACCATCGCAAAAAGATGTCACGGGCCGTGGTGGTCCAGCCTGGGTCACTGACGGAGTGACCCCACAGCCAGATCAGTACAAAGCACAACAGCACAAGACACTCCTCCCTCTCGGTCTCTCTCCACTCCCCCCACCCCCTCCCATTCGCCTCCTCCTCTCCCCCAAATCGTACGCCTCTAGCAGAAATCCCCCCGAAATTTCCGCTCCCCTCTCCGATCGCCTCATCCGCAGCTCGCGTAAACCCTAGCCAGGGCATCCTCCCTCCTCATCGGCTTCGCGGTCGCGCTTCGGCCTTCCTTCCTCGCCGCGGGGGACAAAACCCTAGCCCCCGCCGCCAGATCCCGATCCCGCGCGGCGGGAGCCGGTAGTACCCGCGCCCCCGCGAAATGGAGGCCGCGGCGGCGCGCAAGGAGTGGCGCGCCGTCCCCGACGCCCCGCTCCGCACCAATGGCGCAGAGGTCTCTCTCTCCTCGCTTCCCCCGCACGGAAAAACCCTTCCTTTCTCCCCCCTCCCCACTGTCACCCGTCTCTGCTGCCCGTACTCACGCCGCCTCACCGTGTTGTTTGTTTTGGTGTTTAGGATGCTGCGGAGCGCGTGAAGATGGCGCAATCCGAGGGCAGGGCTATCTACGAGGTGCGTGCTCTCTTCCTCCGCTTAGCCATGCGCCTGGTCTTTGGCAATTGTTGGTCTGAGCCGGCGGTGGAATGTTTCTTTTGTGCAGGACGAGACGCGAGGGCTCGAGGACTTCTGCTCGATCACCATCGATGGGAGCGGTGGGCTCAGCGAGGACATCCTGCAGCAGCGCCTGCAGAGCATCATGCGTCAGCGTGAGGAGCTTCAGCAGGTTGAGATCGACCTCCGTGCACAGGCCATTGCCCACCCGCAGATCATCGAGGTGCAGCGCAGGTTCGGGGAGGCTGCCAAGGAGCATGCTGTGGCAGCTGAAAAGCTCAAGGTCGTCTCGCTTTTCCCTTTATGTGCTGCATGCTGTTGCCCTACTCCCTTCTAGTGATTGCAGACGACATGGTATGTACACTTGGTCAGTGGTTGCCTGGGAAGTACTACATGCTACTGATAGTTTTGAGAGCCATGATTGCCAAAAAGGCATCACCTAGTTCTGCGTTATGTTCAAGGAGATGATGTAGCTCTATAGGTGTCCTTTCTGTATTTTTTGTGTTGCATTGTCACTGTTTTGTGGTTTTCTGCTGATGAGCAAATCTGAATGGTGGTTGATGCTCTAACATAGTTATGTGATGCACATCTGTAGGTCCATTAGTGCGATATCAGTAAGATGCAGGGTATCTTCAGATTAGCTTATCTAGTTTCTTGGGTTGACTTCAACTACACATTGCCTTGTGCGTGTGCTGTGTTGTTTCTTTGTTGAGTTGTACCTTTAGTTGTTTTGATTACACATGTAGCATCTAGTTTGTGGTGATATAATTGATGCAGGCCTTATGCTACCTTTGTTGTGGGGAACAAAACTGATGCCCAGATTGAACAGGAACAACTACATGAACGGGAGAAGTACATTCTTGAGCTGGAACTGAAATTGGATAATACGCACAGGGAATTGGATGCTCTAAAGATTGACCATCAAACGGTTGGTTGGCTTAATTGTTATTTTTTGCAATGTTCACACGGAGCGCTGATGTACTTTATTGCCATCTTTGTTCTTTTTGGCAGGTGTGGGCAAATCAGGATCTTCTTAGAGAACAGACCAAGGAGCTCGCAAGTTTCAGGTATTACCTTGTACTCCTGTAGATCTTCTTGCATAAAACATTATATCTTAGGTTCAAAATACACCAGTGAAGTTTAACACCTTACTTCGAAACACATTTCCTCTATGGTCTGCTGATGGGTCAAGCAACATCACTAGATCTTGTCATTTTTTTTTAAATGAACAAAAACATGTCATTTATCCATGCAACTCCAAAATATAGTTCTATTTTTTAAAACCTGTTCTCCATTCTGCACTAGGGGTTTATTTGCTGTCTGAATAAAACGTTTTCATTTATGACCTAAAATATAGGCCTGATGTTTCTTATTTTGTGTAGAAGGGAGCGTGATAATATTGAAGCTGAAAGAGCCCAGCATCTTAAACAAATTCATGATCTCCAAGAACACATACGAGAAAAGGATAGCCAGTGTCTTACATTAGAGGAACAGGTACCCCTCTCTATCCTTTCTGGTTTCATTTGTATTTTGGACCCTGTCGAAACAATTGGCCGATTAACCCATTAACTGGCCGATAAATCCCTGCTCAGGGGTCACTGGGCAACTGATTAACTGATTGATTGGCTGATTAACTGGCCAATTAACTGCTTCTGTTAATCCTCTACTCGCCAGCTGATGGAGCAGTTTTCGACGAGCCATGCATTACTTAGTTAGCTTCCATCAAATTAAAGCACTTTACTGTTTGTGTATGTCTACAAGTTGATAGTTTGCTTGATATCCATAAGTAACTGTTCTAATCAGTTTTTTTTTTGCATGGCAGCGTCATAAAATGGATTTAATCCTGTAATTTTTAACATGCTTGTCTCATAAAATGTCCGTCGTGCAGCAACCTCGAAATAAAATTACTGAATGTAAACTAGTCCATTTCCAAAATTTCATCTTATAAGTGCAGGCTTCTCCTGTATCCTTTTCTTGGTTCAGAAATTATTTGTGTTGACCAAATGTTGGGTGTAATTCCGATTGTGTTAGTTGTTGTATTCATGCCTGAGCATAGAAAATGTTATTTGTTTGCGGGGACATTCTTTACGAGTATTACAATTCAGGCATTCACAAATGAACATTTTATTTTCCAGAATAGGGTTGCTCAAGATAACATTCTTTACAAAGATGAACAGTTGAGGGATGCTCATTCTTGGATTTCACGAGTTCAAGAAATGGATATATTACAGTCGCAGTCACTGCAAGCTGAGTTACGTGAGCGTACTGATCAATTTGGTCAATGTTGGTCCACTTTCCAGCAACAGGTTAGTTAAGTTCGGTAGACGCCTTGTTTTGTTACTCAAGTATGATTTGTGCTTCTGTGAAATTCTTTGTGCTCTTCTGTTCATGGCTCAGTTCACTCTGTAATATTAGAATTCTCATTATTTGAATCTCTTGTTCGCTGCAGTATATTGAAATGCAGCAGAGTTTTCTGCATACAATACAGCGACTCCAGCTAGAACTTTTTGAGTTAAGAGACCGTAGTGGAGAACAAGAAGATGGTTCGCAAGCTCCTCAAGAGGGTTCAAGTGAATCGTCATATGTTCAAAGCAAGGGGAGCAACATGGATCCAAATGGTAGTGCATTAGCAGATGGCAACCAGTCTGCAAATGTCTTCGCTAAGGTATTACTGATTTTGAGCAACTTCAGTAATGTTTGTGTGTATCACGGATGATACAAAATATTGTTCATCGTTGATTGCGTGACTACATTATAGTATACTGAGTTATTGTTGTTGGGTAGCATCAGTGTGTCTTAGCCTGGCTTGTTGCCGCTTCCATTTCAGATATTGTAGTTGGTTTGTTGATCATACTATTTCATTATCCTTTTGAATAGTGTTCCTAAGCACACTTTGATTCTACTACTTCCAGGGATATGCCCATCCAGTACCTGCTGTTCCATCTTCCCTATTAGGACTAGGTGGTTTTGCTCCTCCTGGGCAGATGGCGGGGATGCATTCCTATATGTTGCATCCTCAAGGTATTCCTCAGTCTTTAGCCTCACCCAACTCTGGTCTTCCTCAGTTTGGTACTTTTCAACCTACAGTCCAACCAAGCCTACACTGGCCAAATCAACAGGTAATGTTTTACTCATAAGCATTTCGTTTGTTGTATCATTATTTTGTTGACAGCGATACTCCTTCTAATTTGGAAATGGATCCCTTAATCTAGGAAGCACAAACTGCCTCACAAACACCTGATGCAACGAACTATCAGCCATCACAATCAGATCATACTGCAATAGAGCCAGCTGCTAGTAATAGTGCTGACCTCTCTTCTAAGCAGAGTCAGGTAACCCATCCAGAACATCTTACAGCTCATGTGGAGCAACAGCAACGTTCCACAAGTGTGGTTGCTGAATCAACTCATGAACCAAAGGTTAGCCCATTTGCTTCTTTTCGCATTCTCTTCTGTCCAGCCCTTGCAATGCTGTTCCTGCTGAAAACAAAAACTGTTGACAGGTTGTGGAATCCAATGTTACGGAAAATTTAGTTTATAGTGAAGAGCAAAAAACCCATGATTCATCTTCGAATGCTAGCTCTACTGGAAAGTTTGAACACCAAGAGGAAAAAGTGGAATTAAAGGTTTCTTTTTTTGTTATTTGCTAAATAAAATTCCATAACTGTGTAGGCCTGCTGATTTGACACATACTCTATGTTCAACCAGGGTGAGAAAGTTGCATCTGGCAAGCAGTCTGTGGAGCATGTACCCAGGAAGCAGAATCAAGCTTCCGATTTTGCTGGATCAACTACCCAGATCCACTTGAACAATGCGGTCCCAGAGTTGAAGTCTAATGTTGTGAATCAGGCTGACACACTTACATCTGCCGGTGGTAGTGCGGGTTCATTTTTACCTTACGCACCAAAGGAGCCTGTCCTTCTAGATGAAAGATCCCTTCTAGCTTGCATTGTTCGTGCAGTTCCTGCTGGATCTGATAACCGAATCAGGATAAGTTCAACTGTGAGTGGCCACTTGTGGGATTTTCTTTTTCTTTACTGGAACATTTTCTGATTCATGTGCATTTTTATGCAGCTGCCAAATAGGCTTGGGAAAGTATTGGCTCCTCTTCATTGGCATGACTATAAGAAGCAATATGGGAAGCTAGATGATTTTGTGGCTAGTCATAACGAGGTTTGTTTTCCTTACATTATTTTGTCAGAAGAACAATAATTATTGATACACCTCCCATACATTAATTCATGTGCATTCAATTGTGCCTGCAGCTTTTTGTGATTGAGGGGGACTTCATTCACCTTCGTGAAGGAGCACAACAGATAATTTCAGCTACAACAGCTGCTGCTAAAATTGCAGCTGCTGCAGCTGCATCTTCTGCTTCTTACTCTTCGTTGTTGCCTTCAGTTGCTGTTACTCCTGTGGCACAAATCACTCGGCAAAAGAGAGGGCCTGCCGGTGATTCCAGATCTTCAAATTCAATACCATCAGGAAATGGCTCTACTACAGCACATCAACACCAAGCAAACGGCTTTTCTGAGGAAGTTCGAGCTGGGCAGTCATCGAGGCACACGGCTGCTGCCAATGGGGGAAGGCATGACAAAGGCCCAAGACATGGTTATGGAGGAAAGCAACAGGGCAGGTATGGTCTATTCCAGATTCTGTGTCAAAGTTCAGATGTGTGCCTGTCTCATCATCTGCTATAAATTACTTCTGTTTTTCAGATCTACAGGGATTGAACCCAATTCAAGAAGATAAGTAGGTGGCTTCTATTCAGGTATGTTTTGATGTGAAAAAATGTTTCTCGATGACCATCTAGACCTTTTGGAAACTGTTTATGTTCGTTGCTGTTGGTACTATCCGGGTTTCCTTGGCTTTGCTTTCTTTAGTTGAGGGTTTCCATCCCGGGTGTAGTAAAACCCTGCTGTGCAGGTTCAGAACTGATTGCAAGTTGTTCCATGTACTCCCTCCGTCCAGAAATAACTGATTTGGGTTTGCCTAGATTTGAATGTATCTATACACTAAAATGCGTCTAGATACATTTGAATCTAGACAAAGCCAAGTCAGTTATTTCTGGATGGACGGAGTACATGTCTTACACGAACCAGTTTTAAGTCTCTCTCTTTCTATGTAATTATATATGTGAACTGTCCACCTAAAATTTGGTTGCCCTACCCACATGTTGTTTCTTAGCGGTCTATCTCATGTTACTCCTTGCACCTTCGCTAACCAGTAAGGCTGTACCTCCCCTGACATTGTCCTTGGATGTCTTCCATTTGGTGCTAAAATAGTCATAAAAATGCTACAGTATGTATTTGAGTCTCAGAACGAGCTGATATAATTTTTCTCATTGTAGGTCCCGTTGGTTCATTGAGCGGAGGGTGAAGTGGTTAAAAATCATGTCAAGTGGTTGTTTTGGTGACAAATGGTTGGACGCGAAATATGACCTGAACTCATATTCCAAAATTTAGTTCTGCACCATTGCTTTTTCTGCAGTGCCTGTATTGGGCCTTATTTTGGCAAGTTGAGTTGTCCTGAAACCCTAGTCCAGAATCATTAAAGTACCGAGGAAGTCTTCTGTGCTTGCATGATGTGGTGCGCACTTGAATTGATATCATCTTATGTCCCTAGTCGCGTTGCGTGGTACTTGTCTTGTTTACATGCCCAACATGAATCCTTAGTTGGGGCTCTTCATCATGTCTTCATACAAATGAGCATCTGTTATGAACTGAGAACAGTTTGCTGATCGATCGAGCCCTAACGAGTGACAGTAGTGTGCAGCATTTTGCTGAGTAGTCCGGTTGGTTTTCTGTGGCTGCTCACAGCTGAGTGGTACTCCCTCCGTTTAGAAATATAAGATGCTTTAGCTTTGTGAATCGAATGTGTCTGGATGTTTTTTAGTGTATATAGGTTCATAGTTTTAGAGTGAATCTATACATTGAAAAGGTCTAGTCTAGATACATTCATTCATATATTCGAATGAAGGGAGTAGTAAGGACTAGCAAATAGTGGAGAACCATGGCCCCTGATTTCATTAGGGCATCTCCACTGGGTCAACCCATCTGGTCGGAGTGTGTTCAAAATTGTGGCTCCTCGACCGTTCCATTTAGACAAACGTGTCTGACTCGACCTATCCATGCATCTCCTTCCTTTATTTTTGGCAGTCCCTCCCGCAAGTGGTATAGAAACTACACAACTTCTATCTTCAAAAAATCTCTCCCAAATTTCCATTGGCGGGAACGGGAGCTCTTAGGCGTTCTTGCCGCCCGGCTGAAGAAGCATGCAAAGGACCATACGTCGGAGGAGCGAAAGATCGAGTCGGACAAGCGCGTTGATCGGTAGGAAGCGGCGAGAAATTGACGTGTCGCTGCTAAGCTCGAGGCGGAGCACCAGGAGGAGGGCCTCCTCGTCACCCAGAACAGGGTCGACGCCAACAAGCTGGGAGCGAATGCCGCCAAGCAAACCCTCAACATGATCCAGCAGGAGGTGATTATCGTTGTTTTCGGCGGTGCGAGGAACAATCTCTCCCTTTCCAAGCGATGGGGCACCATCCATGGCGAGTGTAGCAAGTTCCAAGGCTCCTACGAGATGGTGACGAAAAGGAAAATAAGCGGAAGCCGGTTGACATGGTACACTCTTTTTTCTCTCTTTTGCCAATGTCTTGCATTTCGGTTGAGCCATTGTTGGCATTCATATGTGTAGATCTTGAAGGCAATGGAGCACTTCAGAACGGTGAATGATAATAAGGCATTCACCTTGTCCCATTGTTGGTTGTTGAACAAGGATACCAAAAATGGGAAATTAGCTTTGCCCTTTGAAAAGAAATGAACAAAAAGAAGGGCAAGAGCAATGCTTCGACGGGCGGCGCCGTCGACCTAGACGACAACAATGACGAAGGCTTAGTCACCTCTACAAGCAACGAGACCGCCAGCCGTGTCTGCCGCCCTGGTGGCCACAAGGCCACGAAGGCCGACCTTGCTCGCCAGGCTAGTTTCTTGGCGTTTCAGGAGACGTTGAAGAAGATCCTGGAGAAGAAGGAAGAGGCCGTCGCCGAGAGAGAGGACATGCGGCGCAAAGAGAAAGAGGCTGTTGGAATTATGCCCTAGAGGCAATAATAAAGATGTTATTATTATAATTCTTGTTCATGATAAAGTTTATATTCCATGCTAGAATTGTATTAAGCGGAAACATTAATACTTGTGTGGTTTGTGAACAACACCGTGTCCCTGGTACGCCTCTAAGGACTAGCTCATTGATCAATGATGGTTAAGGTTTCCTAACCATAGACATGAGTTGTCAATTGATAATGAGATCATATCATTGGGAGAATGATATGATGGATGACCAAACTAAGCGAAGCAATTAGATCGTTTCATCGTGTTCATCTTTGCGAAGCTTTTCCTATGTCAAATATTGTATTCCTTAGACCATGAGATAATGCAACTCCTTGGTGGAAGAAAGCTTTGAGGTCATCAAACGTCATCCTATGAGAGGGTGATCATAAAGGTGTCTCTCGGTGATCGGAAGTATCTGTTGGGTTGTATGTATCGAGATGGAATTTGTCCCTCCCAAGTCGGAGATATACTTCGCCCACTTGGTAATCGATATCAACACCGCTTGCAAGCATGTGGTTAAGGAGTTAATCACAAAGTGATATCGGATTACGGAGCAGTAAAGTACTTGCCGTGAACGAGATTGAACTAGGTATGACGATACACGATCGAATCTCGGGCAAGTAAAATATCGCGAGACGAAGGGAATATATATATGGGATTGATTGAATCTCGGCATCGTGGTTCATCCGATATGATCATCGATGAATGTGTGGGAGTCAATATGGGTGCCCATACCTCCGTTGATTATTGATAGAAGATCATGTCGCATATTCTCGAACCCGCGGTCACACACTTAACGTATCTCGACGCTAGGATAGATTGGATAATTGGTTTATGAATTTTTGTTCGAGTCTCGGATGGGATCCGGACATCACGAGAGGTCTTAATGGTCCAGGAGAATAAGATTCATATAAGGCGTGCAGTTTTGGAGTTCGGAATTGTTCAGGTTAATCGGTATTGTACGGAAGCTTCTAGAACCTTCCGGAAGGGACCAACGTGGCCCCACCTTCCGGGAGTGGGCATGGGCCTATGAGGGAGTGTCTGGCGCATTGGGCCAGGCACAAGGCCCCATAGGGCCCACGATCCTAGAGAGTTTAAATCGTTTAAACTAGAGATAGGGTTTCTAGAAGAGGAGAGTCCATGCCCCCACTCTTATCCTTTGGGCTTGGGGAGGGCTAGGGCTGCGCCTCTCTATATAAAGAGGGTGGGCGCACCCCCCACACCTCTCCTCCAAACCCTAGACGCCTTGCTAGCTCTCTCTCTCCCTCGCTGTTTGTAGGCGAAGCCTCAGAAATTCTCCACCATATACACCACGCCGGTGTTGTAGATCCAATCTATCTCTCCACCATACTTGCTGGTCCGAGGAAGGAGGAGACGCCGAGTCTTTGCACGTGTGTATCTCACGGAGGCACCGCCACTTGTGGTGCTAGATCGGATCGGATCGCGAGGAGGAGAAGCGAGCACGACTACATCACCCACGTTAACAGGCGTTCACTGTCTCGAATCTTCAAGGGTATGAAGATCTAATCCAATCTCTCTCGTTGATTGCATCTCCTAGATTAGATCTTGGCTTTCCGCTCGCATCCGTAGAAAATTTTGATTTACTATGCCGAAACCCTTCATGGTATCGAGCTAGATCTACGTAGATGTGTTTCACGAGTAGAACACAACATGGTAGTTAAGGCGTTGATGTTTTCTGTTGCAAGGCTCTTGTTTGTGTTCTTCTTATGACGGGATAGTGAGATTGAAGCGGTCCAGCCAACCTTACGCGACGTCGCTCGTGAGACCGGCTCCGACTTGACGTGTGGCTTGTACCACACATGCGGTGGTGGATGTCGGTTTCTCACTATAGTTGTCATGGGATTAACACCGAGTTTGGTAACCATAATATCACCGTTGTGGCTTTCCGTAGGTAAGAATCGTTCTTAGCATCTACTCCCATAAGCCACGTAAAACATGCAACAACAAAGTAGAGGCGTCTAACTTGTTTTTGCAGGAGTGTTTTCTGTGATATGGTATGGCCCAAGATGTGATGTGTATATTGTATGCGATGATCATGTTTTGTAATGTTTCACGACTTGCATGTCGATGAGTACACAACCGGCAGAGCCATATGGTTGTATTTATAATTGTGTATGACCATGAGTCAACTTCTTATACGCCATGTAATAGCTTTACTTTATCGCTAAGTAGTTAGCAATAGTTGTAGTTGCTATTCGTGGTGGAGGCAATCATGGTGGAGTGATGGAGATCATCTTAACGCACAAGATGGAGATCATTCTTGAGGATTGGCTATACCATGTCACATAAAGTTATATGCATGTGATGTTTATCCCTTTATGTATCTTATTATGCTTAGATCGCGACGGTAGCATTATAAGATGATTCCTCACTTAAAGATCAAGATAAAACTGTGTTCTCCCCAAGTATGCACCGTTGCGAAAGTTCGTCGTGTCCAAGCATCACGTGATGATCGGGTGCTATAGACTCTACGCTCACATACAACGGGTGCAAGCCAGTTTTGCACACGCAGAAATACTTGGGTCTAGCTTGACGAGCCTAGCATGTACAGACATGGCCTCGGAACACAAGAACCGAAAGGTTAAGCATGAGTCATATGAGTGATATGATCGACACTTTGTTGTCCACCATTGAAACCACATCTCTTCTCGTGATGATCGGATTAGGTGTGGTGAATTTGGATCGTGTTCACTAAACAACTTGAGGGATGTTGAATTTAGTGGGAGTTCATCTAGTAATTTGATTAAATTGAACTATTTATCATGAACATAGTCTAAATTGTACTTGCAAATACTGTAGATCACATGGCCAAGTCCAACTTCAACTTCAACGTTTTTGCCGAGAAGGAAAAGCTTAGAAACAATGGGTCTAACTTCACCAATTGGTTCCGCAATCTAAGAATCATTCTGTCTGGCGGACAAAAGGACTATGTCCTTGGGAATGCGTTAGGTGACCCCCTAAGCAAGCTGCGGTACCGATGAGAAAGGCATCTCATCGCGCAAAGATGATTATGGTGTGATTAAGAGCACCATGTTGTTTGCTGTGGAACCGAGCTTAAAATCGTTTTGAAGAGTATCCGGGCCCTTCGAGATTCTCGAGGCCGAAAACCATGTTTGAGACTCGGGCCCGCTCGAGAGATATGAGATCTTCGAGAAGTTCTTTAACTGCAAGATGGAGGAAGGGAGTTCCGTTAGTGAGCACGCCATAAAGATGTCGGGCTACACTCAACGTCTTGAGCAACTGGGATGCACGATTCCAGAGGAGCTCAAGATTGACAGGGTTCTGCAATCACTCCCTCCCAGCTACAAAAGTTTGTAGTGACTCATAATCAGATTGGCTCCACTGATACGATCACCGAGCTCTTCGCAAAGCTGAAGGCTGCAGAGGTGGACATCAAGAAGGATAATCATGTGTTGATGGTCAACAAGCCCTCCTTTAAGAAAGGTAAGGGAGCAAATAAGCCCTTCAAGAAGGGCGGCAGTTTAATGCTCTGGCGAGAAGAAGCTCAAGTCCGGTCCTAAGCGGACATCGAGTGCTTCTATTGCAAGGACAAGGGTCCTTTGGGCATCGTCCAAGTACTTAGCGGACAAAAGGTGGCACCATCAAAGGTATATTTGATATACATGTTATTGATGTTTTCCTTACTAGCCCTCGTTGTAGTGCTCGGTATTTGATCTTGGTTCGGTTGCTAATATTTGTAACTCAAACAGAGCTACGGAATAGGCGACTTGCGAGGGATGAGGTGACGACGCGTTGGCAACGGATCAAGAGTTGATGTGATGGCCGTCAAGACGCTCTCCTTAGTTTTACCTTCGGGATTAGTTTTAAACCTTAATAAATGTTATTATGTGCTGCGTTGAGCATGAACATTATTTCGGATCGTGTTTATTGCAAGACGGTTATTCATTTAAATCGGAGAATAATGGTTGTTCTATTTATATGAGTAACATCTTTTATGGTCATGCACCTCTTGTGAATGGTTTATTTCTTCTAAATCTCGAAGGGATGAAACACACATCCATAACATTGAGGCTAAGAGATGCAAAGTAGATAGTGATAATACTACTTATTTGTGGCAATCGTCTCAGGTCATATTGGTGTAAAGCGATGAAGAAACTCCATTCGATGGACTTTTGGAGTCTCTTGATTTTGAATCATTTGACACATGCGAACCATGCCTCATGGGCAAGATGATCAAAACCCGTTCTCCGGTATGATGGAGCGAGCAACGGACTTGTTGGAAATCATACATACCGATGTATGCGGACCGATGAGTGTTTGACGCGGTGGATATCGCTATTTCCTCACTTTTACCGATGACTTAAGTAGATATGGGTATATCTATTTAATGAAACATAAATCTGAAACATTTGAAAAGTTCAAGGAATTTCGAATGAAGTGGAGAACCATCGTAATGAAGATTAAGTTTCTACGATCCGATCGTGGAGGTGAATATTTGAGTTATGATTTTCTCACGCATCTTAAAGCAAGTGGAATCGTTTCACAACTCACGCCACGGAACACCACAGCGCAATGGTGTGTCTCGAGCACGAATCGAACCCTATTAGATATGGTCCGATCAATGATGTCTCTTACTGATTTGCCGTTATCATTTTGGGGTTATGCATTAGAAACCGCTGCATTCACTTTAAATAGGGCTCCATCTAAATCCGTTGAGACGACACCGTATGAACTGTGGTTTGGTGCTAAACCTAAGTTGTCGTTTCTTAAAGTTTGGGGATGCGAAGCTTACGTCAAGAAGTTGATGCCGGACAAGCTCGAACCCAAAGCAGAGAAATGCGTCTTCATAGGATACCCTAAGGAAACTATTGGGTATACCTTCTATCACAGAACCGAAGGCAAAGTGTTTGTCGCAAAGAACGGTTCCTTTCTTGAGAAGGAGTTTCTCTCGAAAGAAGTGAGTGGGAGGAAAGTAGAGCTTGACGAGGTTATTGAACCTTCTCTTGAATTGGAGAGTAGTGCATCACCTGAAATTGTTCCAGTGCCGCCTGCACCAACAATAGAGGAAGCTAATGACAAGGATCATGAAGCTTGGACGATCTGCATCGAACGTCGCAGTCGACAAGGTCGCGTGCCCTCCCGAGTGGTACGGCAACCTGTCTTGACTGTCTTGCTTGTAGAAGACGGTGAACCTACGAACTATGAGGAAGCGATGATGAGCGGACTCGAGAAATGGCTAGAAGCCATGAAATCCGAATTGGGATCCATGAGCGAAAACCAAGTATGGACTTTGGTGGATCCTCCTAGCGACCGAAAGGACGTTGAGTGCAAATGGATCTTCAAGAAGAAAACGGACGCGGATGGTAATGTTACCGTCTATAAAGCACGGCTTGTCGCGAAAGGTTTTCGACAAGTTCAAGGTGTTGACTACGATGAGACTTTCTCTCCCGTAGCGATGTTTAAGTCCATTCGGATTTTATTAGCAATTGCTGCGTTTCATGATTATGAAATATGGCAGATGGATGTCAAGACTGCGTTCCTCAATGGCAACATTGATGAAGAGTTGTATATGATGCAACCCGAAGGTTTTGTCGATCCTAAGGATGCTAGTAAAGTATGCAAACTTAAGCGTTCCATTTATGGTGAAGCAAGCATCTCGGAGTTGGAACCTTCGTTTTGATCAAGTGATCAAGAGCTTTGGATTTGTTCCAAATTGCTACGAAGCTTGTATCTACAAGAAAGTGAGTGGGAGCTCGGTGACGTTTCTGGTACTGTATGTGGATGACATATTGATTATGGAAATGACATCAACATGCTTAACGATGTGAAGAGTTATTTGAACAAGTGTTTTCAATGAAAGACCTAGGTGAAGCTTATATATTGGGCATCAAAATCTATAGAGATAGACAAAGACGCTGATAGCTTTAAGCGGTACATACCTAGACAAAGTTCGAAAAGGTTCGAGAATGGATAAGGCAAAGAAAGGTTCGTGCCTATGTTGTCGGTAAGATATTGAGCAAGGCTCGGTGTCCACCACGGTAAATGATAGGGAAGCTATGAGCAAAGTGCCTTATGCCTCGCCATAGGTTCCATCATGTATGCCATGTTGTGTACTAGACCGGATGTGTCCAATGCTCTTAGTTTGACGAGATATCAAAGTGATCCAGAGTGTAACATCGACAGTCGTGAAGAACATCCTAAAGTACCTAAATAGAACTAAAGAAATGTTCTTAGTCAATGGGGTGATGAACGACTTGTCGTAAAGGTTACGTCGATGCTAGTTTCGACACCGACAAGGATGATTCCAAATATCGATGTGATACGTTTATATTTTGAATGGAGGAGTGTGAGTGGAGAAGTGCAAGCAAAGCGTGATCGCGGGATCTACAAAGGAAGCGGAATACATGGCTGCTGCGAGCGTCAAGTGAAGGAGTTTGGATCGAACTTCATCACTGAGCTTGGCGTGGTTCCAAGTGCATTGGACCCACTGGAGATATTGTGTGACAACACTGGCGCCATAGCACTCGCTAAGGAACCAAGATATCATCCAAAGACCAAGCATATCAACCGCAAGTTTCATATAATCCGAGATTATATAGCAGATGGAGATCTGAAGATTAGCAAAGTACATACGGATCTGAATGTTGCAGATCCATTGACTAAACCTCTTCCACGTGTAAAACATGATCAACACCTCAGTGCCATGGGTGTGAGATTGTTGCCAGATGTAAACTAGATTATTGACTCTAGTGCAAGTGGGAGACTGTTGGAATTATGCCCTAGAGGCAATAATAAAGATGTTATTATTATAATTCTTGTTCATGATAAAGTTTATATTCCATGCTAGAATTGTATTAAGCGGAAACATTAATACTTGGGTGGTTTGTGAACAACACCGTGTCCCTGGTACGCCTCTAAGGACTAGCTCATTGATCAATGATGGTTAAGGTTTCCTAACCATAGACATGAGTTGTCAATTGATAATGAGATCATATCATTGGGAGAATGATATGATGGATGGACCAAACTAAGCGAAGCAATTAGATCGTTCATCGTGTTCATCTTTGCGAAGCTTTTCCTATGTCAAATATTGTATTCCTTAGACCATGAGATAATGCAACTCCCAATGGAAGAAAGCTTTGAGGTCATCAAACGTCATCCTATGAGAGGGTGATCATAAAGGTGTCTCTCAGGTGATCGGAAAGTATCTGTTGGGTTGTATGTATCGAGATGGAATTTGTCCCTCCCAAGTCGGAGAGATATACTTCGGGCCCACTCGTGTCGATATCAACACCGCTTGCAAGCATGTGGTTAAGGAGTTAATCACAAAGTGATATCGGATTACGGAACGAGTAAAGTACTTGCTGTGAACGAGATTGAACTAGGTATGACGGTACCGACGATCGAATCTCGGGCAAGTAAAATATCGCGAGACGAAGGGAATATATATATGGGATTGATTGAATCCTGGCATCGTGGTTCACTCGATATGATCATCGATCAATGTGTGGGAGTCAATATGGGTGGCATCCCGCAAAACCACTACTAGAAAATCGCGGTGTTTTTGTGCATTGCATCATCATGACCTCAGCATGCATCTGTTTGCCTAAAAGAATTTGCTAAAAGCCTAGTTTTGCTTTGTACAAATACCCCTCTTTATTTCAAATGCAAAGCCCCGATCGTATCGGATATTTTATTTACCTATAAACTAATTGCAAAGTAGTCTTGTTTTAAAATAATCAAAACAAAACAAACAAATATTTACAAACTATTAAAACCTAAACTCTAAATCCTACCCCCACCCAATTCTAGTCTACCCACCAATCACAGCTTGCCATCTCACCATCTCCCCCAATCCCTACCCACCTTGCCACCTCACCAATCCTTCCTCTCTCCTCTGCCCACACCCACACACAGCCCTCCTACCCCTCTCCCTTACACCCTGGCCCCACCCCCAACACACACACCCAGGAACCCCACCTCCCCACACCGACCCACTCTCTCTCCCTCTCCCTGTCCCTGGGCCCCACCCGCACCAACCCTCTCCCAAAGAAGCCTGCCTCATGGTCCCACCGCAGCCCCACTCCCCTCCCTCACGCCCCAGCCTCCTCCTTCCTCTTCCCTCTCTGGCCGCCTGACCCCTTCCACTGGCCTCTGCCTCTCCTCACGCCTTGCCGCCCGCCGACCGCTTGAGACCACGCGCCCGACCTTGGCTCGCTGCTCGCCTCCCTCGCTCAGCCTGCTCGGCCATGGCGCCTGCTTCTCGCCTCTCTCTCGCCCGTCGGCCTCTGTCGCGCTGAGCCTCCTCAAGGGCCGCCCGCTCTGCGACCACCGACGAGCTCAACCTCGTCGGGCCCCCCGCCTCCTCGCCGGCTCGCCGACGACCCCCTCCTCCGGCCTGTCTCTCGGCCGCATCCTCCTTCTCGGCCCAGGCCGCCTCCCGCCCGCCTTGGCCTCCTCTCCTGAAGGCGCCGCGCCTTGACGCGCCTCAAGGCCTCCGGCCGAGCCTCCCGACCTGCGGCCTCCGCCTCATGGCGCCTCACACCGGCCACCAGCTCGCCGGAGCGTCCCCACGAACCCCGCACCTGCCTCGCCCGCGCTGCCTCGTCATCACATGAGCCGCCGCACACCTCACCTCTCTGCGGTGTCGCCGTCCTCCTCCCCAAAGCCGGGCTCTCGCCGCGTCCTCTCCCCGGCCGTGCACCTCCGGCTCGCCACCCTCTCCCCTCCATCCGCCGCCGGGCTCCCTTGCCACGAGCACGCCCCAGCGAGCTCTCTGATTCCCCGCGGCACATCGCCCCCCGTCTCGGTACATCGATGTTTCCCCATGTTCTGCAGGTCACCCTGCCCTTTCCCCATGGCTCTTGTCGCCTGTCGTCTCCCTGACCCATCTGCGTACCTTCCGTCCTCCTACTCCACGGCGTCGCCAAGATCTTCGATGCGGAGACCCCCGTGTACCGGTACCGACGTAAGAGGTGGAACCCGAAGGTCGCCATCATGGATCCACAAGACCTCCTCCATGGACATCCGAAGACCCCGACCCATGGAAACCGAAGACCCTGAATCCGGATCTGAAGACCGAACCCGGTCATGCCAAATTCTTCGGCTCGAAGGACACAGAGGCGACAAGTACGTCTTCCCGGATCTGATGCCCGAGAACCCGGACGCCAAGGTCGTCGACACGGATTCGCCAAGTATTTCCTCGAGGACACCAAGTTCTTCACCCCGGACGCCAAGACCGACCCGATACGGGGACACGACAAGATATTCGCGACGACAAGATCGGCACCGACCAGGACGATTCCGATGCGCCCCCGACACCGAACCAAGTCCTTCCCCCAGAACGCCAAGCTCTTCATCTTGCAACCGACCTTCAAAGACCGATCCCGTCGAACCCTAAACCCTGAGACCCGACCCCGAACCCCGGAACCCCAAGTTCGCCGAACCCTAATGTGTGACCCCTTTTCTCGAGCCCTATTTTATAAATGAAATATAAACTTGTTGCATATTAAATTGTCATACTCGCATGCATTTTTGTGTGGTTTGGGGGCCTTATGCCGATTCACCTCATAATTAAATATGGGGCCCATATGCGGGCAAACCTAGTCTTATATTGGCCCCATTTAAATTAGTGTAGCGAACCGGTGATATATTTTGCCATGTTAAGACAACATTTAAAATGCGGGGTACCTAAACAACATGAACCACCTATTTAATTATCGGGACCCCCGGTTCCGCTTAATATGACCTAATTGCATCGCATCTTTGCCATGTCATACATCATACAAGCATCATGCCCGGTCTTCTGCCGTAACCTTAAATAGTGCATCCGGTGCTTGTTCTAGTGTTTTGGTTCTTCGCGGATAAGGCCGTTGAGTTGATGCGAGTGTCGACCCGATCTTCGGTTGAACCTTCGGCAATGTTTTCAGGCGAGCATCTCCCCCTTTCTACCTATCTTACTTTTATAGTATTTATTCCCTCCTGTTGATCTATTGCTATCTGTGTTGCGATGCTCTAGTTTCCGTATCCGTGATCTCCCTTGCAGCCCTATATTGCCTTGGACACATCCTATTACCCGTGGTTTGGTAGCTAGTTGGACTGCGTCGAAGTCGCTTGCTCAAGTCTTTGTTGCGTCGTCAGGTACCAGCTTGTTGGAGTATTGCCGCATGTCGATGTTGGAGATGATCATGGCTTTAACTATCGCTCACTTTAATTCCTGTTTAACAACTAAAATTGAAGTAAGTAAGCAGGCATGGTGGGCAATAGATGTTATTTGGTTGTTAACCGTCCACTTGTGTCCGTGGGACCCGAGTACTTGATACATTCCTTGAATTTTCGCTATCCACATCCGGAGGATTATGGGACCCCCGAGCGAGCTTGATTCATTCTTATTTCTTGGGGCCACAAACTAGTTTGAGGTTTTATTTACTATCTGTACTTATGCCATGCTTTATCGCTTTATTACGATTGTGCGAGGAGCACTTTATTTAGGAAAGCGCAGTGTTTTCGTGTATCGACAAGCCCAGTTTGGGTTCCCATCGTTTCTGACCATTGTCGCATAAACCTTGAGTCCGTCTCGAGTCAGCTAACCGTTCTTGGTTCTACTCAATGGGGTGGCCCCTAAATATTTCTGAATCCTGTGATTGCTTTGTCGTGAAGGCCTTGTTGGGTTTTGATTTGGTTTTTCCGAGGTTGATCGAGTGTGTGTTGCTATTTGTGCACCCCTGCAGGGTAAAACTTTCTGAAAGCCGTGTCCGCGGTTATGGACGACTTGGAGCACAGTATCTCGATCATAGACAACTATAACTAACGTAGTGCTATAAATTTGACTTTATAATGACTAGTAATCAGCTTCACTATAATGGAATGGTTAAATAAAACTGCCAACAATTGCTTGTTTGGTTTGTCGCTTGCGACAATTGTATCTGACTAGTAAGTATTGCAACTACAACGGAATGGCTAAATAAAAGTACCAACAACTGCTGGGTTTCAGGTTATCTCATGCTAATTGTATTTGACTAGTAAGTGTCGCAACTACAACGGAATGGATAACTAAAACTGCCCACTGCTTATTTTATCAGGATGACTATCTATATCTGACTAGTAATTGCTGCAACGATAACTGAATAAATAAAACTGCCAACTGTGTGAGTTCCTCGGTTGACTTCCTTGTTTGGTCTCGAGGGGGAAATACCAGGATGGGTATGTTTGGTGGTAGTATCAGGTTGGTTTCGAATAGGTCTTTCCTACCCCTCTCTGATAGCCGCCAGTTGTTTCGAGTCTCTATAGGTTGTTTAGTGCATGCTGCCGCTGCCGCTTCAGTCCACCATACCTATGTAGGCGAGGACCGCCGAATTCTAGTCTCGCTGTCTTGGCCTCGATCGACCGCTCTCTCTTTTCCTTTGCCCTTTGTCGGCACCCTTTTTTTAAGCAGGTTTTGAGATCGACGTTAGCAGGTGGTTACCCTTCCTTTGGCCTCGGGGTTATGGACACCATTGGTTATTCTTCAGGGCTCTTAGCCCCATTTGCATCTTGTCCGTAGCTGGACGCTCTATCGTTTTCAAGGTGATTTGGATCTTTGTATATTATATTTGTATTCTTGACTCATGGAGTCGTGTTGTATATATATCTGTCCTGTGGGTCCCATCGAGGACTGTTGTGTAATGTTATTACTTCGTTTTCCACCCGCACGCAAGTGCCTGGTGGGCACCTTTGAATCGTTTCTATGCGGGTTTGGCGGGTTTCGCTAAAACTTGCATGGGTCCGATTCTGAGGGTGTTACAATATGGGTGCCCAGACCCCGCTGTTGATTATTTATAGAAGATCATGTCTGCATATTCTCGAACCCGCAGGGTCACGCACTTAACGTATCTCGACGCTAGGATAGATTGGATAATTGGTTTATGAATTTTTGTTCGGAGTCTCGGATGGGATCCGGGACATCACGAGAGGTTCCGGAATGGTCCGAAGAATAAGATTCATATAAGGCGGCAATTTTGGAGTTGAATTGTTCCGGTTAATCGGTATTGTACGGAAGCTTCTAGAACCTTCCGGAAGGGACCAACGTGGCCCCACCTTCCGAGAGGGGCATGGGCCTATGAGGGAGTGTCTGGACGCATTGGGCCAGGGCACAAGGCCCCATAGGGCCAAATGATCCTAGAGAGTTTAAATCGTTTAAACTAGAGATAGGGTTTCTAGAAGATTGGAGAGTCCATGCCCCCACTCCTTATCCTTTGGGCTTGGGAGGGGCTAGGCTGCGCCTCTATATAAAGAGGGTGGGGCGCAACCCCCACACCTCTCGTCCAAACCCTAGACGCCTTGCTAGCTCTCCTCTCCCTCCCGATCGCTTGTAGGCGAAGCCTGCAGTAAATTCTCCACCATATACACCACGCCGTGTTGTAGATCCAATCTATCTCGCCACCATACTTGCTGGTCCGAGGAAGGAGGAGACGCCGAGGTGCTGACGTGTGCATCTCACGGAGGCACCGCCACTTGTGGTTCTAGATCGGATCGGATCGCGAGGAGAAGCGAGCACGACTACATCACCCACGTTAATTTAACGTTCACTGTATGAATCTTCAAGGGTATGAAGATCTAATCCAATCTCTCTCGTTGATTGCATTTCCTAGATTAGATCTTGGCTTTCCCTCTATTCGCATCAGTAGAAAATTTTGATTTACTATGCCGCGAAACCCTTCAGAGGCCGCCACCAAGACATTTGTCGAGCTGCAGACGAGGTCCATCGAGGTGGAGGAGACCAACGCCAATGTTAGGCTAATGGAGACCGAGGCCAATGCGAAGGAGGCCGAAGCCAATGCCAAGAAGGTCGAGGCCAGGTCTAGGATGCTGGAGGTCGAAGCCAATATCATGGCCGAGGAGAACGCCATCATGCTCACCGACCTGGATGGCATCGCCGACCCCAATCGCAGGGCTTGTGTTGCAAAGAGGCAGCAGGCCATCAGGGCTCACGATGCCTGAAGGACAATGGCGACGGCGGATGCAACTTTTTGGACAGGGAAGCTGCCATTTTAGGAACATTTGTGTATAAAAATGTCCCCTTTTGTAAATTTCAGAACCAGTGGCCACTTGTTGACGATGCCCAGAGGGCGATGGCGCAAGTCTGCCATGTTATTTGCTAGTTAATTTGCATGTCTTTGGCCTGTCAATTGACATTTTCAATTGATTTGCATGACTTCCCAGTGATTGCGTCAACGCCCGCCTGCGTAGACAAATGGGTCGCGCTGCTGGGCACGGCTGGCCGGACCCCCTCCCCATATCTTTGGGTCGGCCTGGTGGAGATGCCATTATGCCCCACTTGGGAGGCCAGTTTGTTTTCCTGCTCTGGTTTGCTCATGAGGGAATTTGGACGTGCACCGTCCATCCCAAGTAAAATATACAAAGATTAGCTTTTCTATTTGGATATGTTAGTATTTTTGGCCGGTAATCAAATAAACAGGAAGCTAGTCCTCTTAAACTCCATAAAAATTGAATCTTTTAACATACACCAACATGCACCAGTATAGCATACACGAGCAACCCACGTTAACTTACATAGAAACATCCTAGGTCATTTTAACAGTCATCCATGAATACAAACTTTAATTTTTTCAGATCAACAACAAAGTAGGTTACTTAAATTATAAATAATAGCCGTTCGACATACTTGAACTCGGATGGACTTCTAAAGACTTGAACTCAGATGGACTTCTGAAGACTTGAATTTGGCATCCTAAATAAATGAAATCAATATTAGATACTATATTAAGACAATAGACATCATTCTAATCCTAGGGATAGTCATGAATAGACCACATCGACAAGAATAAGCACATGAGCAACAAGTCACTTTTCGATAGCTACAAATATTGTTAACAATATGAGCACATGGGCATGGCCAAACTATATATAAAACTATCAACTAGAAACAATTTGCAGGGTACATTCCTGCCTAGTACTTACGATCAAGGAGCCATGATCAAATCATTCTTCAATGTCATCCAATTATCATCCAGTAATAAAAATAGTAGTACTAAAAGAAAGGGCAATGAGCTGCTTATATGGAGGTAACTTAATTCCCAGCTTCCCAACCTCCTTCTTCAACCACAAACCACGGAGTCTTGCATCATAAGAAAGAAAAACCTCTCTATTTGATGCATCTTTGAAAGTACTTCTAAGCATTTTGGAATGGAGTATTATTTTTCCGATGCTTGTTCTTTAATTCCTACTTGTTCTCTATTGAGTTTGACAAACTTTGACATTATTTCTTCAATGCGTGGGACTGGGATATATGTGTGGCTCCTATGCTCCCTGTGCTTTCTAGGTCTTACTGATTGTGCGTCACCATTACTACTCTTGAATTCTCTTGATCAAAGCTCCTTTGCACATCTTCATCCTCCTCGCCACCTTGAGGGTTAAGTTCATCATCATTTTGAGATTGATAAGAAAGAATCCTTTCACTAGCACTCATTCTTTCAACTTCACTGAACCTGTTTTGCCCTTCATCTTCAAGTGTGTCATTGTTTGTACTTTGACTTGTCATAGCACTGATTTTTGGAACCATATTTCTAGTGCTCTGCCTCTCATCACTTTGATGTTTTCTACTAGTGATATGTGGAGGTTGGCTAGAAGTCATGCAATGTTTCCCTTGAGCAATATTACCTTCATAAAGAAAATCCAGTGCATCAAACAAAGAGAACTCCTTGCCCTGAAGCCTTCTGAACTTTGGGTCCTCATGTAAAAGCAAAGAATGAGTGAAATTCAAACTGGTTGTTGGTGCAAAGAATGAATGAAACTTTGGGTCCTTGTGAAAAATAATGCACTAGCTAACCCACATTAGAATACAGATGCAAACCGTAATGCACTAGTATATAGAACTTTTGAAAAATAAATCACATGGGTAGGTGAAAGATCACGGATGCCGCCTAGAGGGGAAGGGTGAATATGCGGTTAAAAACTTTTACGAGATGGGCTTAACAAAGTCGGAATAAAACTAGTGTTTTCTTTTGTCAAACACAAAGCTTATATATACTAAGGTTCACCTATGTGCACCAACGACTTATGCTAAGCAAGACAGGCAACAAAGATAGCAATAAAGATCACTTCAAGCACAAAGGCTATCACAATGTAAAGTGCATAAGTAAAGAGCTTGGGTATAGACATAACTGAGGCACGCAAGGACGACGATATTTTACCGAGTTCCTTCCTATAAGGAAGTATGTCTCGTTGGAGGGGTGAGCGGTACTAAGAACATCAACACCACAGGAGGCCTCACCCTATTTTCCCGAGCACCCGCCGCACGATAAGCACCCAATCCACAATGCGACACTTGAGGGCGGTCACCAAACCCATACAAGATTGGGGCAATCTCCACAACTTAATTAGAGGATCCCAATAAAAACCACCAAGGCCACTAGCTTGGGGATAGCTCCACAACTTAATTGGAGCCCCCAAGAACACACCACAAAGGCCACACAACCGTCTAGGGTTCCAAGAACCCAAGAGGGACAAGCTTATTGATTTTCACCAAACAAATCCTTCGAGGAGAACTCAAATCGATGCACCTAATGCAAATGGCAAGAAAACTATAAAGATGCTCCAATCCTTCACTCTCAAGTTCCAACAAAGCTACTAAAGCTATTGGGGAACACGAGAGGAAGAACACAAGGAAAACACAAAATCCTCCAAGATCTAGATCCCAAAGAATCACTCACAAAGAGAAGAAATAGTTTGGTCAAATTGTAGATCTAGATCTCCTCAATATTCCTCTCAAATATGGGCAAGAATCATTGGAGGTGAAGCATCAAATCAAGCTTAAGAGGGTAAGAACAATGGGGCAAAAGGCTTGATAAAAGAGGAAGAAGAAATTCTCAAAAAGAGAGAGAGAGAGAGAGAGAGAGAGAGAGAGAGAGAGAGAGAGAGAGGGAGAAGAGGGGGCCAAGAATCTGCCCGTTGGGGCTAATTTGGCCATGGGCCGATAGTACCGCATGAGGCCCGGTACTACCACTCACAACCAGGCGACCCAGGAACGCGCGTGCAAGGCAGACGCAAGCGAGCGAGCGCGCAGGGCAGGAGGAGCGAGACGTAGGGGATCGGGGAGAGCGTGTGGGCGGGGCCAACTGGTGAGCGAGCGTGCAAGCGACGTAGTCGAGCGTGTGAGAGAGGCAGTCGAGCACGCGGGGGATCGCGGGCGAGCGGCGCTGGAGCTTGGCCCAAGCGGGCGGTGATGGTTGAACCTAGGCGAGCAAGGTGGGCCGGCCTGGTACTATCGCCCTGGCCGAGCGGTAGTGTCGGCCTAGGCCTACCAGGCGGCACAGAGAGAATAGGCCAAGCGCAACAGCGGGCGGTAGAAGATCCGGTAGTACCGACTGGGCCCAGGAAAAGTCCTTTTTCCTTTTTCCTTTTAAATCAAACAAAGAGGCAAATTCAAATGGCAATATCTTGAGCTAGAAAACTCCGATCGACACGAAACCAATTTTGTTGGAAAGAAGACGAAAAGAGATACCCAATAATGTGAGATACCTCCCTTGGTGAGAAACCGTAAAACCTCCAAGATAAAAAACGCAATAAGATATAAAAGGGAAATCCATTTTTGATGAACTAGAGCTTGTTATGAAGATTACCATGATACGTCGGAAACGTATCTATAATTTTTGATGCTCCATGCTTGTTTAGTATCTAATTTGCTTTGCTTTGTCTACACTTTGAGGTGTTTTTATATCTTTTCTGGAACTAACCTATTAACAAATTGCCACAGTGCCAGTTGCCTGTTTTCTTCTGCTTTTGATTCTAGAAAGGCAGAAAATCAATATTCTCAGAATTGGACGGGACAAAAGCCAATGTCAATATTTTACCATGGGAGACACAAAGTCTGGAGGAGAGACGGAGAGGCGCCACATGGCGGCCAAACCCCCCTAGGCGCGGGTGGGCCCAGCCCACGCCTGGGCAGGGTGTGCCCCTCCTAGTTTCCTCTCAGCCTCGCCTCTTTGCCTATAAGAAGCCCCCGGTACAGAAACCCTAGGCACCCGATCAAAACTCCATGAAACCTTCGATATCCCCCGCCACCGTCGTCCCTAGATCAGGGGGGGGGGAGGATCTGAAGTTCTTCCTGGCACCCTGTCAGAGGGGAAATCATCCCGGAGGTCTTCTCCGGTATGAAGCGTGAGTAGTTCCACCTTGGACTACGGGTCCATGTAGTATCTAGATGGTTGTATCTCCTCCTTGTGCTTTCATGTATAGATCTTGTGAGATCCGTTCATGATCAAGATCTAATCTATTTGTAATCATGCATGTTGTGTTTGCGGGATCCGATGGATATTGAGATTACTATGTCAGATTGATTAATGGTTTTGTCTATTTGATTCTATCATGTCTGTGTTGTTTGTGATCTTGCATGCTCTCCGTTGTTAGTAGCTATCTTGGACAAGTAGTTGGTAGTGACTCCAAGAGGGGGTATTTATGCTCGATAGTGGGTTCATGCCTCTAGTTTCCAAAGGAAGTGACAGAAATCTCTTCGATAGTAGATGTGCTGTTGCCACTAGGGAGAAAACAACGGTCTCTTGTTCATGGAACAAGTGGATTGTTTACCTTACACACTTTGCTTAAAGAAGTTGTTTGTTGCTTGCAACTTAATACTGGAGGGGGTTCAGATGATAACCTGAAGGTGGACTTCTAGTCATATATGCAGTTGGATGGCGGTCTATGTATCTTGTTGTATTGCCCAATCAACCTCATAGGATCTTTCTGACTAGTAATTGCATTGTTATGCCTTGCTCAGTTCCTGTCAATTGTCCTGTTGTAATTTGTTTACCCTTCATGCCATGTTGTTTATCTAAGGAGAGAACCTCTAGTGAACTATGGCCCCGGTCCAATCTTTACCATTGATACATCTTCCATTGTTACTTGTTTACTTGATGCAAACCATCATCACTTTCCAAACCATACGTTTAATCCTTTGTTATAGCAAAACGGTGAGCTTGACAACCTCACTGATTCATTGGGGCAAAGTCTTGAGTTTGTGTTGTGCAGGTTTCCACGTTGCTAGCAACACCTGTGTGACATCTCCTTCCTCCTACTGGTTCGATAACCTTGGTTTCTTACTGAGGGAAAACTTGCTGCTGTGCTGCATCACACCTTGCTCTTGGGGTTTCCCGACGAAGCACTGCACGTTGACGCAGTGCCATCAAGCTTCTTTCTGGCGCCGTTGCCGGGGAGGCTAAGGACGTCTTCACAAGGGGAGTCCTCCTCAACCTTTCTCTTTACTTTGTTTTTAGTTTGCTTAGTTTCTTTTGCTCGGTTTTGTTTTCCTCTTTTAATCAAAAACTCCAAATAAATTAGTATAGTTTGGTTTGCTTTTTCTATTCAAAAACACAAACAATTAGTTCCTACCCTAGTTGCTACCATGTCTGGTTTTGTTTCTATCTCTCTGACACATATGGAAGAGATATTTTATTTCAAGAAAAAAGGTGAAGAGAGTTTTAAAGAAGCTTGGTCTAGAATCTCTGCTTTACAAAGTGAAACTGAGCCTAAGATGAGTCTCAGCTTGGTTATCAGTAGTTTCTACCGAGGTATTGCTCTTTGTTATAGATATGCTTTGGATGCTGTGGCTGGGAAAGATATTTTTCAATGTACTGAGTATGAAGATTTTGATGCCATAAAGAAATTGATTATAATTTATAATACACCTGGCAAGTTTGATTCCTCTTTCATAAATATTTTTGCTAGGTTGAACACTCTTGAGTCCAGTACTGCTGCTTTGAAAAATTGCTATCACACACTTAGGGAGTACCATAATTATGTTCCAATGAATTCTGGGCCTTCAAATTGGTTTCCCACAATCAAAGTCACTATAAATAGTGCAACTTTTGATGCTCGTTGTGATATCATGTCTGAATTTTGCCTTATGCCTAAAGATATTTATGAGTCTTTGAGTCTTTAGGGATTTCTAAAGGAGGAGAGGAAATCTATCTTACTAATAATGCCACTTTATTACCCGTTGGAATAGCTGAAGGTGTGTTTACCAAAATCTCAGGGAAAATGGTGTCTACTGATTATCTTGTTATTGAATGTGTAGGCAAAGGACATATTACACTTGGAAGATCCCTACTGAAATACCTTGGAGAAATAATAGATGTGGGAAAGGGAATTATGCATTTTTATCCTCCAGTAAGCAATCATATCTTCCCTAAAGAGAAGAAGAAAGGTAAGAAAGGAAGGAGCAAGAGGGGTAACAATTCCTCATTTGAAAATACTTGATTTCTTCCTTCTTGTGCCTAACTTAAAGGCGTTAAATAAAAGTACTTGTTGGGAGATAACCCAAGAGTTTCCTTGAGTCTTGAAAGTTATTAATTCAGTAATGACCTCTCCTTATCCTTTTTGTTTGCTTTTTGTGCCAAGAATGACCTCTAATAAGAGGGAAGTAAGATTTGGAAAGTTGCTGTCCTGAAACAGATTTCTATCCTCCACCATAAAAATTCGTGAAGCGTCTCTATAAGTCGTATTGAGCTGAAAATTTACGAATAAATCCCCCATTATGTTATCTAACATTCGTTAGTTCAACATGTTTTGATTTGAGCAACAGAAGATTTTTTGAAAAAATCGGTTTATACCTCCTGGTCTGTTTTGACAGATTTCTGCCATAATTTGCATTTGCTTCTTATTGATTCCTTTTTGAGTTCTCTTTTGGGGAATTGAATTTTTTGAAGGAGTTGCTACAATAGCTTGTCTTTTAGTTGAAAAGTTTTGCTGTTCCAAAGCTAAACCCAAAGGTCTATTATCTTTTGAATACACTAATGTTGCTAATGAAGATTGTGTGAAGTTTTGTATGAAGGAAAAAAATTCAGGTGTAAAGAGAGAATGATGTAATGAGATGAATAATGGACAAAAGATCAAGCTTGGGGATGCCACCCCGGTGTCACTCCAATAAATATCCAAGAGTTACAAGCATCAAAGCTTGGGGATGCCCAAGGCGGCCCCTTCTTCATCAATAAAAAGCTCAGGTCTGTCTAGACACTTTGTTTTTATCGTTCATGCACTATTGTGTTGTTCTTGGAGAGTCTTAGTTTTTGTTTGGTTTGCTTAGTTGTTTAGTTTGCTTGAATAAAGTAGTTTGGACCCCCATTCTCGTTGTGTTGTTTCAAATAAGTTGATTGGTGTTGGAAAGGAGTAGGAAGTTCCTGCTTGAAAGTGCAAGAGGAGCTTGCATTGAATGTGACTTAGACTTTAGCATGCCATTCTAGGTGTTGTTTTGACCTTATGCTTAGTGATTATGGTTGTACCATGTCTTGTTCCAAATAACTGGAATTGCTTAGTGTGCCTTGAAAGAATCATGCGTTGTTTTAGCATGAAAAAGCATAGTATTGTGGTATTCTCCTTTGATGCTTTGTTTGGGTTGACTTGGCACATACTCACACCATGTTGTGACTATGAACAAGTCACCATAGCCTCTATGATAATTTATTCCTTGACTTGTAGTACCACTCTATGCTTTGATTAGTAATGTTTTGTCGCTCTGCATGATTATGGTCATTATTGCTCTCTTAGTTGGTTGCTCCCAGTATTTTGCTAGCCTCCACTTGTATGAGTAAGCTCTAATCATGCTTCCAACTCCCAAGAAACCCAGTTATTCCAAAGTGTACACTATAAATTCCTATGCATGGTGTGTTACACCATTCCAAGTATATTCTTGTTTTCATCTATCTTCCAATTAAAAAGTATTTTGTTATGTGAAAACTTAGTGATTAAAGCCCTCACAAACTTGATGGCACACTTTATATTCATTGCCCCTAATAAACTTGAACCATTGTGTCATCTAAGTTGTATATGCTTGCACTTATAAGTTGGAATTAGCAGAACCATGCTGTCACGGGGAACATTTTCAACATTGCACTTATACTTTGTACACAGTTGATATCATGCTCTTTTGTCTATGGATGTCACCAGTGTGAAATAAAGAGGGAGCTTGTAAGTCCATGGAGTTATGTATTTTGTGTTAGAGAAACGCTTGGGCTGCTAGCCTAAGCCATGCCTAATCATGGTGGAAACTTGCAGCATCACCATAGTGAGCAATCTGTGAAGCATCCTCAATAAAAAAGCTATGCACATAGTAAATAAAAAGATTCCTAGGATGCTCATTGTCTGCTTGCCTTGTCATTTTGGTTATAGGATAGATCCTGTACCATGTGAAAGGGGTACCACATTGGCGGTTCTCTATGATACACATGTACTTACTATGACAAAATCTTACAGGTGACTGAAGTTGAGTAGCATGAGGTGTGGCCCTCGTATTCAAGGGACTTGAGATTGCAAACTTATACTTTGTCAAGCATATACTCCATAGTTTGTTCACTATAACCTTAATCACTCCAAGATGCTTATGATAGGGCAATGAGGGCTGAAAGATAACAAGTACCATAATTTTTGGAAGCTCTTTTGGAAACTTGAAATCCCTGCTTCCCTTTATGAAGGACCTTTCTTCCACCATTATATTGAGTCTCCACCTTCTACCTTTAGGCACCATTAAGAGAGCATAGTTGCCATTCTGTGTGCAGTGTCCCAAAACTTATTGATTGATGCATATTGTGATATTACTTGTTCTTGTGCTACTTATATCTAGTCACTCTTATAAACTTTGAAGGTGTCCTCTGCATATTTTTGCTACTCCATGAGGGACAAGCTGAATGCCACTATGCCATGTTTTCTGTATGTGAAACAAACACACGTTTTTCAATGCATGTTATTCATGATCTTTGTTTGTAGCCTTTCATGTTGCATGCATAGTTACTTTGTCTTATTGTTAGAACTCCATCTTTCATGCACATGTTTAGAGTTCTTTGATACCAGCTTTCAATGCTTGCAAATGGTTTGATCTTGGTTTTGATGGTCCATGTCACCTAAAAAAATATTCTTTTTATCACTTACCTACTCAAGGACGAGCATGAGTTAAGCTTGGGGATGCTTGATACATCGAAAACGTATCTATAATTTTTGATGCTCCATGCTTGTTTAGTATCTACTTTGCTTTGCTTTGTCTACACTTTGAGGTGTTTTTATATATTTTATGGAACTAACCTATTAACAAGTTGCCACAATGCCAGTTGCCTGTTTTCTTATGTTTTTGGTTCCAGAAAGGCAGAAAATCAATATTCTCGGAATTGGACGGGACAAAAGACAAAGTCAATATTTTACCGTGGGCGACATGAAGTCCAGAGGAGAGACGGAGAGGCGCCACAGGGCGGCCAAATCCCACCTAGGCGTGGATGGGCCCAGCCCGCGCATGGGTAGGGTGTGGCCCCCCTGGTCGCCTCCCAGCCTCGCCTCTTCGCCTATAAGAATCCCCCGATACAGAAACCCTAAGCACCCGATCAAAACTCAATGAAACCTTTTGTAGCCGCCGCCACCGTCGTCCCTAGATCGGGGGGATCTGAAGTTCTTCCTGACACTATGTCGGAGGGGAAATCATCCCGGAGGCCTTCTTCTTTGGTATGAAGCGTGAGTAGTCATATTGATGCTAGTGATGGTTCATGCCTCTGTTCAAGCGAAGTGACAGTTGTCAGATGTGCCGCCACCACCCTGTTCATGAACAGTGATTACTCATTTTTCAGCGCTGGTTGCAACGAGGGGTTCGATCAGATGCAGCTGATGGCTGATATGCATATTGTTGTATTTTCCAATCGAACTCACAGGATCTTATTGTTCAGTTTCATGTCTTTCATGCTTCTTGCCCATCTTATCATTGATAACCTTATTTTACTTGCAGCATCATTGCCAACATTGCAGACGCTTCTTTCTTCGGGTTCGATAATCGTTTCATCGAGGAAAACTTGTCGCCGTTACATCATACCTTACTCTTGGGGTTTCCCTACGAGAGACTTCGTTGGAAACCCCAAGAGCAAGGTGTGATGAGAACAACAGCAAGTCTTCCCTCAGTAAGAAACTGAGGTTATCAAACCAGAAGGAGGAAGGAAACGTCACATAGGTGTTGCTAGCAACGCGGAGACCTACACAACACAAACTGAAGACTTTGCCACAACGAACAATGAGGTTGTCAAGCTCACCGGTTTGCTGTAACAAAGGATTAAACATCTGGTGTGGAAGGTAATGGTTTACAACAAGTAAACAAGTAACAGTAGAATATGTATCAATGGTAAAGATTGGACCGGGGTCCATAGTTCACTAGAGGTGCTCTCCTTAGATAAACAACATGGCATGAAGGGTAAACAAATTACAGCAGGGCAATTGTCACGAACTGAGCAAGGCATAACAATGCAATTACTAGTCAGAAAGATCCTATGAGGTTTATTGGGCAATACAACAAGATACATAGACCGCCATCCAACTGCATCTATGACTAGAAGTCCACCTTCAGGTTATCATCCGAACCCCCTCTAGTATTTAGTTGCAAGCAACAGACAACTGCTTTAAGAAAAGTGTGTAAGGTAAACATTCCACATGTTCCATGAACAAGAGACTGTTGTTTTCTCCCTAGTAGCAACAACACATCTACAACCTAAGAGATTATTGTCACTTCCCTTGAAAACTAGAGGTGTGAACCCACTATCGAGCATAAATACCCCCTCTTGGAGTCACTAGCAACTACTTGGCCAAGATAGCTACTAACAACGGAGAGAATGCAAGATCACAAACAACACAGACATGATAGAATCATAAAGACAAAATCATTAATCAAACCAACATAATAATCTCAATATCCATCGGATCCCCGCAAACACAACATGCATGATTACAAATAGATTAGATCTTGATCATGAACGGAGCTCATAAGGTCTATACATGAAAGCACAAAGGATGAGATACAACCATCTAGATACTACATGGACTCATAGTCCAAGGTGGAACTACCCACGCATCATACCGGAGAGAAGGCCTTCGAGATGATCTCCCCTCCGGCAGGGTTCCTGGAAGAACTTCAGATCTCACCGATCTAGGGACGATGGTGGCGGGGGCTATAGACGGTTTTGTGGAGATTTGATCGGGTAATCAGGGTTTTTGCATCGGGGGCTTCTTATAGGCGAAGGGGGAGACCGAGGCGGCAGCCAGGGCAGGCAAACCCTAGCCAGGCGCGGGCTAGGGCCCACCCACGCCTAGGGTGGGACTGCCCCCCTGGCTGGCCTCCCGGGCTCTCCTCTGGACTTGTTGTTCCCCACAGAAAGTAATTGACTTTGTCCGAGAATATTTATTTTACTAACTTTTCTGAAACCAAAAACAGTAGAAAACAGGCATCTGACACTATTGCAACTTGTTAGTAGGTTAGTACCAGAAAACATGTAAAAATCACCTCAAAGTGTGGACAAGTAAAGAAAAGTAGATACTAAACAAGCATGGAGCATCAAAAATTATAGATACGTTTCCAACGTATCAACATCCCCAAGCTTAACTCCTGCTCGTCCTCGAGTAGGTAAGTGATAAACCGAATAAACCATTTGCAAGCATTGAAAGCTGGGATAAAAAACTCTAAACATGTGCATGAAAGATGGAGTTCTAACAATAGGACATAATAACTATGCATGCAACATGACAAGCTACAAACAAAAATTTATGAATAACATGCATTGAAAAACGTTTGTTTGTTTCACATGTAGAAAACATAGCATAATGGCATTCAACTTGTCCCTCGTAGATTAGCAATAAAATTCATAGGACACCTGCAAAGTTCACAAGGGTGACTAGAAACAAGTAGCACAAGAGCAAGTAATAACACAATATGCATCAATTAATAAGATTTGGAACACTGCACACAGAATGACAACTATTCTCTCGTAATGGTGCCTAAAGATAGAAGGTGGAGACTCAATAGTGGTGGAATAAAGGCCTTTTTGTAAAGGAAGCAGGGATTACAAGTTTCAAAAAGAGCTTCCAAAAATTATGGTACTTGTTAGCTTTCAGCCCTCATTGCCCCTATCATAAGCATCTTGAAGTGGTTAAGGTTAAAGTGGCAAAGCTGGAGTATATGCTTGACGAAGTATAAGTTGGCAATCTCAAGTCCCTTGAATACGAGGGCCACAATTCATGCATACTCAACTTTGGGTCCAAGTAAGTTCTTGTCACTATAAGCATTTGCATATCATTGAGAACCGCCAATAGGGTACCCCTTGCACATGGTACATGAGCTTTCCCATAACCAAAATGACAAGACAAGCAAACAATGAGCATCTCAGCAATCTTTTTATTTACCATATGCATAGGTTTTTATTGAGGATGCTTCATAGATAGCTTATTATGGTGATGCTGCAAGTTTCCACCATGATTAGGCATGGCTTAGGCTAGCGGCCCAGGCATTTCTCTAACACAGAATACAAACTCCATGGACTTACAAGTCCCCTCTTTATTTAACACCGGTGACATCCATAGACAAAAGAACATGATATCAACTGAGTACAACAAGGTACAAGTGCAATGTTGAAAACGTTCCCCGTGACAGAACGGTTTTGCTAACTCCAACTTATAAGTGCAAGCTTATACAACAAAATTGTCAAAATGGTTCAAGTTTATTAGGGGCAAAGAATAAAGTGTGCCATCAAGTTCGTGAGGGATTTAATCACTAAGTTTTCACATAACAAAATAGTTTTTAATTGGAAGATAGTTGAAAAAAATAATATGCTTGGAATGGTGTAACACACCATGCATAGGAATTTATAGTGGACACTTTGGAATAACTTGTAGGGGTTCGTAGCATGGAAAACAAAAAATTTCTATCGCATGCAAACAAAAAGCCAAGATCTATCTACTAGATTGTAGCAACGAGTCGATAGAGGAACTCACCCTCGAAGATTCCAAAGCGGTTATGTCACATCCCAAGATTTTCCAAATCTTGTTATGTGAAAAATATTGAATAAAATAAAACTTTTTTGATTTTCAGAGTGAGAAGAAACTTTTTGAATCCAATTGGGAACTTTCAAAACCTATTTGGATCAAATATAATCCTAAAGGGATTTAAAAAGTTAACTAAACAATGAAGTTAAAATATTTAAAATTACTATATTTTGGATCTTTAAATAAAAAGATTTGGTTTTCAAATGAAATAAAAGTTTTACAAATAAGGATTATTTTGTAAGCCAAATTAAAATTTGGCCAAGCCTTTGAAATAAAATATTTCTATTTGATAAAAATAGTAAAGGTTTATTTAAAATAAATTAATAAGGATTTAATATCCAAGTTTTATAAATAAAGGTTTTACTATTTTAAATAACCACTAAAACTTATTTATTTATTTCAAATAAGTTTTCCAAGTATTTTGTATTCTCAAATAAAACCTACTGATTTGGTTTTGATAATATTTTAGATTTCAAAATGGAGTTTTGAATAAATCAAAATCTATTTTGATTTAATAACAATGGTCTATCTATTTAATTAATAATGGACCCTAAAATAAAAATATTATTTTGTTCTTTGGAATTTGGTTTATGTTGTTAAACAGAACCAAATTCAATTGCAAGGTTTGGTGAATGTTTGAATTGATTTGAATGTGGATTAGTTGTTTGAATTTCAAAACAGAAAATAGAATTGGAAAAAGAAAAATCATTCAGGAAAAAAATAGAGTCAGACTCAGCCCAGCAGGCCAAGCCCATTAGCCCAGTACTAGCCCAGCTTCTCTCCCCCACGCGCCAAGCGTTTTTCACCAGAACCCGTGAAAGAACATTTCTTAATCCCTAGTGTTTTGTGTGTTAGATAACAATACCAAGGATCATTTAATGTGTGTTGAAGTGTTGCAGCTCAGAACTCTGCCTTTGGGGGCGGATAATCCGGCCCCACCAGGGGCGGATAATCCGCCCCTCCCTCTGCCCAAGCGCAAGCCCCAAGGGGGTGGAACATTGGTCGACTTCCGGCCAGCCGGGATAATCCGCCTCCTCCCGCCATCGCCAAGGCGCAAGCCCCTGAGAGGGCGGAGTTTTGGCCGGACTTTCCGCTCCGGGATAATCCGCCCCACAGGGCGGATAATCCGCCCCAAGATCTTCTCCAAGTTTCTCAAGGCGCAAGCCCAGAGGGGCGGAGTTTCCGGGGCGGATAATCCGCCTCAAGTGGGGCGGATAATCCGCCTCAAAGTTGTGCAACGCCAGATCCGGGAGGGGTATTTAAGCCAGCAATCCCCTCCGTAACTCTTGATTCATCTCGAAAAGAACAGATCGATCTCAAAACTTCATACAAGAGTGCTCCACCTAGATCCATCCAAAGGCCCCATCCCTTGGGGAATCAAGGAGGAGAACTCGATCTTCATCATCGCAATCAAGCGCTTCATCTCCTCTCCATTCATTTGGAGAACCTCCGATCTAGTATTTCTTGCAAAGATCTAGATCCTTGTTTTTGTTTATATTGATAAACCTTGTGTTTGTGACAGCTTGTTGTCATCCCGGAGCCCCCAATTAGGGTGTGTGCCCGATAGTGTTGTAAAGGCACCTGCCTCTCAAGGGATCCAATAGTGGAGAAGTTGGATCAGCCTCGTGGCGAGATCCATCGGAGAATAGGGTGAGGTTTATTGTGGAGTGGTGGTCTTAGAACCGCCCACCCTCCAACGCAGATGTACTTCCCTTAACAAGGAAGGAACCGGTAAACAAATCTCGTGTCTCCGCTGCTCCACTACGGTTTCTCGCCTTTTTACGTGCTTAGTAGTTAGGGTTACATATAGGGAAATTCTCGTAGTTGCATATCTAGAGAATTTACTTTGTGTCAAGCCTAAAAATGAAAAAGTATATTAAAATTGGTTAGCACCTATTCACCCCCCCTCTAGGTGCCCATACGATCCATTTCAATTGGTATCAGAGCCTCGGCTCTTATTTCGGGCTTAACCGCCTAAGAGAAGTATGGGTTCCAAGGGAGATGGGAGTGATGCTCCGGAGGTAGTCACCATGAACGATCTCAAGACGTTGGAAACAACCTTGGTGAGTTCAATGGAGGCTAAGATGGAAGAGATGCGTCAATTGATAATGCGTCTCTCCACATCCGCAGCATCACCTCCATCTAACTCTGAGGATACCACTCCACAATCCAAGGAAACGGGTAAAACTGTTTCCAAAGATAACGAAGTGGTAGGTGATGATACTAGTAAGAGCTCCTCCTTGAAAAAGGATAGCGGTAAGGATGGATACAATGAGGTTTCTCATGTGTATTCCCCTGATCTGCCTATTCCTCACTCACACATACATAATAGGGGTGATCCACCCAAACTATCAGCTTCTACTTTCTCTCAATGTCAATTTTTGATGAAATCTCATGTGTGCAGTTCCTCCATAGAGTTGTGGAAGATCATCGAAAATGGTCTTCACGTTGGAAATCCTAACAATCTCACAAGGAGAGAAGTGGTCGATAGCCAACTCAATGCTACAGCTCTACACATGATACAGCTTGGTGTGGGTGATAAAGACATGCCACACATTCAAAGATCTTAGCACGACTAAAGAAGCTTGGGATGCTTACCGAGCTCTTCATCGGAAATGAAAGTATGAGAAGGAATAGATATGATGCCTTGAGCAATGAAGCTGAAGGATTTTATATGCTGGATGGAGAAGACCACGAGGACATGTATAGGAGGCTCAAGGCAATAGCTACTACCTTCAGAAACCACGACGCAACTCATGTTGATGATGCTTGGATCAAGCGCAAGTATGTCAGTGCTCTTATGCCATTTGAGCCCACAAATTTGAAAAGTCTCCAAGGTAGGCATAATTATCACCTCATGTCATCCAATGAGGTAATGCAAGAAATGGCCGCATTCAAAGTGGCTGCCAAGAATGCCGAAGATGCTCGTTCTCGAGCTATGGGGATGCATAAGGGGGTCAACATGGCTTTGAAGACTAGTGTGATTGATCATGATGAATATGCGGTAGAAGGCCTGGACTGTCCCGAAGATATAAAAAGGATCCACGGACAATACTTGGCTCTTTATGCAAGAAACTTTTGGAAAGATCCAGCCAAGGCTAAAGCTGAACTAGATCGCAAAAGTGGAGCCTATGGAAGAAAAGAAAATGGTCCCAAGCTGAGAACATGCTTTAATTGTGGTGACCGTCAGACTTCAGCTGAAAGTGTCCATATCAAAGTAGAGAGGATAATGGAGGAAGACTCATTTTCAAGGACAAATCAAAAGCTCCACGTGAAGAAACAGTTTGTAAAGAAAATGCTCCTTTCAAGAAGCAACCAAAGATTGTTCTAGTAGCTCAAGAAGAATATTCATCGGGAGTGAAGATGAGGACGAGGACGATAGCTCTCAAGAGGTGGCTGCTATAGCCACCACATCTACATCAACATCACTCTTCGACTCTCCAAACGAAAACATCATCAACAAGAATCCTACTTGTCTCATGGCAAGAAGCTCCGAGGTAACTTCTTCTAACTCTTCCTTTCCCAAGGCTATGATAGACATGGATGATCCTGCTAGTCTTAAGGTTAAAGAAGAGATTATTGCCTTGGATTATTTCTATACTAACTTGCAAGGTGAGCACAAAGTTCGCTTTTGAGGCTCTTATGGATCAGTTGGCCCAAAACGAAGCACTCCTCAAGAAAAGGGCAGAATTGAAAGGGAGGATGCAATGGAAATTGCATCCCTAAAAATGCTCTTGAAGAAGAAGAAGCTCGGTCTCTTGAAGAGAGGCTTGAGTCTATGGAAGAGTCACATGAAGAAATTGTGACTAAACTCATGAACGTGACAATGCGGTCACCAAGGCAAAGAAGTTAAAGAAGGAAAGGATTGACTTTGGGGCTGCTCATGATAGACTCTCCGAGGAATTGGAGAAACTTGACAATGCTCACGAGGCGTTGAAAAACGAGTTCTCTATCCTCAATGAGTCACATGATCAGCTTCAAAGTCGATTGGCCGAATATGATACTCCTAGCTCGTCCAACTCAACATATAGTAACAAGAAAAATGCTAATGTGGAAAAAGGAGTGATCAAGGACATCACTATAAAGGACAAAGGTGTGCTTGATGAAGTCCTTGACAAGCAAAGGTCAAATCATGGTAGAGAGGGACTTGGGTATGTCACCAAGTCCAAGAAGAAGAAAACCAAGAAGAACAAGACCAAGAATGTGCAATTAAAGACAAGAACTGCTGAGAAGGTTGTCACAAAATACAAGACTAATAATATTGGTTTTGCAGGGTCTCACAATCCGAATTATGAACTCTTTTGTGATGATTATGGCGATGTTTATGCTTATTATGTTTGTCCTTTTGATGAATATATTGCTTGGTCTATTTGGGTCCCGAAGACCCTTGTTACTAACATGAAAGGACCCATTGAAAAATGGGTACCTAAAACCAAGAAGTAATTTTCTTGCAGGGCTATGCTTCCGGTGGGTCGAAATGGGTGCTGGATAGTGGCTGCACTAGTCATATGACCGGAAGCAAGGAGATCATCACGGATATGCGTCCAAATCTTGATAATATCACAGTCTCCTATGGTGATAAGTCTAAATCTCAGGTATTGGGTCTTGGCAAGGTTGTGGTTGCCCACGATATCTCTCTCGTGGACGTCATGCTTGTTGAGACCCTTGGCTATAATCTTCTTCTGCTCGTGCCCTTGGCAAGATGGGTTTTGCTGTTTTATCGATGATGATTTGGTGGTGCTCTTATGGAGCAAGTCTCTAAAGGTCGCTTTCGTTGGATACGCCGAAAATGACCTCGTATGTGGTGGACTTCTCGGGAAAACCACTTCGGGTCCGATGTGTCTATTCGGAAAGGCCGACGGCTGGCTATGGCATCGCTGTTTAGCCCATGTCAACATGAGAACTTTGCAAAGTCTCCAAAAGGGTGGCCACATCCTTGGACTAAAAGACAATGTCTCTTTGCCAAAGACCGTGTTTGCAGGGCCTGTGTTGAAGGAAAAATGCATGATTCTCAGGAAGACTATTGTGTCATCGAAGAGGATCTTGGAATTACTCCATGTGGATTTATTTGGACCTCCTTCTCATGCAAGTCTTGGTGGGAAGAAATATTGCTTGGTCATCGTCGATGATTACTCAAGATATACATGGGTATATTTCTTCAAGCTGAAAAGTGAGACTCAACAAACTGTCATCGACTTTGCCAATGAAGTTCAACGTCAACACAATGTTCCCATCTTGGCAATTAGAAGTGACAAAGACACAGAATTCAAGAACTACACTTTAAACGAGTTTCTTAGCGAAGAGGGGATTAGACACCAATATTCCATGCAGACACCCCTCAACAAAATGGTGTAGCCGAGAGGAAGAACCGGACTTTGATGGATATGGCAAGATCTATGCTAGCTGAAATTAAGTCTCCTTATAATTTTGGGCTGAAGCCATATCCACGCTTGTCACTCATCAAACCGCTTTACCTTCTAAGATCTTGGACAAGACCCCATATGAAATACTTACCGCAACAAACCCAACATCTCATACTTCGTGGTATTCGGTGTAAGTGTTTCTTTCTTATTAAAGGTGTCCGCTTGTCAAAATTTGAATCCAAGGCTTTAGAGGGTATATTTGTTGGTTACGGTTTAATCCCACACTTATAGAGTCTACAACAAGATCACCGGGATTGTTGTAGAATCTTGCATTGTGGAGTTCGATGAAAATAACGGCTCCTTTGTAGGGCAAGTTGATGTTTGTGATGCAGATGTTGAAATACCCCAAGATGCCATAAGAAGAATGGGCGTGATTTTTCCGCCCCATTGAGGAACCCCTTGTGGCGGATCGAAGGACAATGCTCCACTCAAGTGGATCCTCATCTTCACAAGATCAACAAGCTCCTACCGTTGGAGAAAACTCGCACCAACACCGCAACCCGTCAAGATCATCGTCCTGGACAAGATGGTAGTCCCAGGCCGGATTATCCGCCCCCTCCAAGGGGCGGACAACCCGCCCTGGCACTCCAACTCGTACCAGGGGATCCGAAGGAGAAATCAACATCTCTGATGCTCCCAGGCCGGATTCTCCGGCCCCTAGGGACGGATTATCCGGCCATGGCTCTCCAACTCCAGTCAGGCTTTCTCAGGAAGATGGTTCTGGTACTTCAACTCCCAGGCCGGATAGTCCGGCCCCTCCAAGGGGCGGATAATACGGGCCTAAAGAAAATGTTCAGCAACAATCTTCTGGCAGTACCGGTGACCAAGATCAAGGGCAATGCAGTAATCAAGACAAGGATACAACAATTGAATCCACTCCTCCGAGAAACAATAAGGATATTGAGGCTCGTCGCAAGGCTCGTTCTGATCGCAACCTTGAACTAAGAGGTCACACTCTTGACAAGGTAGTTGGTGATCTACGACGAAGGGTATCCACTCGAAGAGAGCTTGCTAGCTTATGTGATCATCAAGCTCACATTTCCATGGTTGAACCAAAGAAGGTTTTTGATGCTCTTGAAGACCCCGATTGGGTTATTGCAATGCATGAAGAATTAAACAACTTCGAACGCAAAAAAGTTTGGAAGCTCGTAGAAAAGCCAAAGGATTGCCGCAATGTTATCGGCACCAAGTGGATCTTCAAGAACAAACAGGATGAAAATGGCATTGTTGTGAGGAATAAAGCACGACTCGTGGCTCAAGGATTCTCTCAAGTAGAAGCAATTGATTTTGGCGAGACCTACGCTCCTGTATCTCGCCTTGAGTCCATCCGTATCCTTCTTGCATATGCAGCCCATCATAATTTTAAATTACAACAAATGGATGTTAAGAGCGCTTTCCTTAATGGTCCTCTACATGAGTTAGTATACGTCAAGCAGCCCCCGGGGTTTGAGGACCCCAAATTTCCGAACCATGTCTACAAACTCGATAAGGCGCTCTATGGCCTTAAACAAGCCCCACGTGCGTGGTATGAGCACCTTAAAGAGCTTTTGCTAGACCGTGGATTCGAAGTTGGGCAAATAGATCCCACTATTTTTACTAAGAAGGTCAATGGGGAGCTTTTTGTATGCCAACTTTATGTAGATGACATTATTTTTTGCTCTACTAACCAAGCTTTTAACGATGAATTTTCAAAGCTTATGACTGACAGGTTTGAGATGTCCATGATGGGTGAGCTAAGGTTTTTTCTCGGATTTGAAATAAAACAACTTAGAGAGGGGACCTTTATTAATCAAGCTAAGTACATCCAAGACATGCTCAAAAGGTTCAAGATGACGGATCTCAATGGCGCTATACCCCAATGCAAACAAAGTGTCATCTTGAGCTCAATCCCAAGGGTAAAGATGTGGATCAAAAGGTATACCGATCCATGATCGGCTCTCTCCTTTACCTCTGCGATCTAGGCCCGATATCGTGTTAAGTGTAGGAGTGTGCAAGGTACCAAGCCGCTCCTAAAGAAAGCCACTTAGTGGTGGTCAAGCTTAATCTTCCGATATTTGGTTCATTCCCCAAATTTTGGGTTATGGTATCCCAAGGGATCAAGTTTCTCTCTATGTGGTTACACCGATTCAGATTGGGCTGGTGACAAAGATGATAGGAAATCAACCTCTGGTGCATGCCAATTCTTGGGCAGGTCTTTAGTGTGTTGGTCATCAAAGAAACAGAATTGTATTTCACTCTCAACCGTCGAAGCTGAATATGTTGCTACTGCAAGTGCTTGTACTCAATTGTTATGGATGAGACAAACTTTAAAGGAATATGGTGTCAATTGTGACAAAGTGCCTCTTTTATGCGACAATGAAAGTGCTATCAAAATTGCTTACAATCCCGTGCAGCATACGAGAACAAAACATATAGAGATTCGCAACCACTTTATTCGGGATCATGTTGCTCGTGGAGATATTGCTCTATCCTTTGTGAGCACGAAGAACCAACTTGCTGATATTTTCACGAAGCCCCACGATGAAGCAAGATTTTGTTATTTGCGGAATGAGCTAAATATCATAGATTCAAGGAGCTTGGCTTGACTATTCTTGCACACTCACTTGCTCTTATTCATGTATTTGGTTTAGATGCGGGCATAGACATAGGGGGAGTGTGGTCCTAATTGATTGGGCCAACCCTCCCCCCATAATGCCGAAAGCAAGTAAAATCATTTCCTTAATATCATTTTGTGATATGTGGGTCATCGATGAGCATTGGTTTTGAACTCAAGATACATCTTCGCGTGTCATGCCATGCGCTCAACATGGTGGCTTACACCGCCCTCTTCCTCGAGAAGAGCTGGTTTTTCATGGGTCTCGTTGGATTTTCTTGCATCGCTCTTCTTCCTTTTTGGCGTTTCGATGCCAAAGGGGGAGAAGTAGTTCTATTAGGTCTCGTGGATTTGCAAGGGTCGGGCACAAGCTCTTCGTTTTTAGTCGCTCTTCGATTTTAGTCGTTTTTCATTTGCTTGCTTGTGCCTTTTCTAGCGTGAACGTGTTTGCTATTTGTGATTGTTTGTGTAAGACTATGTCGTACTCCACTGTTTGGTACTATGTTTGGTATTCATGGATTTCTGGATTTATCTATCATGGACCCCATGGAATTCTGGAATTATGGAGCATATTTGATGACATATGGATTCATGGGATTTTCTATGTATGCCTTGGCTATATATTCCGGTGGTATGACATTTTTTCTCCAAACCTTTAAGTAGTGTTCTACCTAGTGTGTGTATTTGTATTCAAATGCAAATCTTAAATATGCACACATCTAGGGGGAGCGTCTCTCATTATCTAAGGTGGCACTTGCCGGTTTCATTGCAAATCCTAGTATTGTCATCTAACACCAAAAAGGGGGAGATTGAAAGAACATTTCTTAATCCCTAGTGTTTTGTGTGTTAGATAACAATACCAAGGATCATTTAATGTGTGTTGAAGTGTTGCAGCTCGAACTGCCTTTGGGGCGGATAATCCGCCCCACTGGCGGATTATCCGCCTCCTCCGCCAAGCAAGCGCAAGCCCGGAAGGGGGCGGAACATTGGCGGACTTTCCGGCCAGGCGGATAATCCGCCTCCTCGAGGCGGATAATCCGCCTCCCGCCATCGCCAAGGCGCAAGCCCGAGAGGGGCGGAGTTTTGCCGGACTTTTCGCCTCGCCGGATAATCCGCCCCACAAGGGGGCCGGATAATCCGCCCCACAAGGGGGCCGGATAATCCGCCCCCAAGATCTTCTCCAAGTTTCTCCAAGGCGCAAGCTCCAGAGAGGGGGCGGAGTTTCCCCCGGAGAATCCGCCCTTGGGGCGGAGTTTTCCCAGGGGGCGGATAATCCGCCCCAAGTGGGGGGCGGATAATCCGCCCCCAAAGTTGTGCAACGGCCAGATCTGGGGAGGGGGTATTTAAGCCAGCAATCCCCCTCCTGCCAGAACTCTTGATTCATCTCGAAAAAGAACAGATCAGATCTCAAAACTTCATACAAGAGTGCTCCACCTAGATCCATCCAAAGGCCCCATCCCTTGGGGAATCGAAGGAGGAGAACTCGATCTTCATCATCAGCAATCAAGCGCTTCATATCCTCTCCATTCATTTGGAGAACCTCCGATCTAGTATTTCTTGCAAAGATCTAGATCCTTGTTTTTGTTTATATTGATAAACCTTGTGTTTGTGACAGCTTGTTGTCATCCCGGGAGCCCCCAATTCGGTTGTGGGTGTGTGCCCCGATAGTGTTGTAAAAGGCACCGGTTCCCGCCTCGAAGGGATCCAATAGTGGAGAAGGTGGATCAGGCCTCTCGTGGCGAGATCCATCGGAGAATAGGGTGAGGCCTATTGTGGCGTGGTGGTCTTAGAACCGCCCACCCCTCCAACGCATATGTACTTCCCTTAACAAGGAAGGAACCGCGGTAAAACAAATCCTGTTCTCGCGTGCTCCACTACGGTTTCCTCGCTCCTCTTTTACGTGCTTAGTAGTTAGGGTTACATATAGGGAAATTCTCGTAGTTGCATATCTAGAGAATTTACTTTGTGTCAAGCCTAAAATTGAAAAAGTATATTAAAATTGGTTAGCACCTATTCACCCCCCCTCTAGGTGCCCATACGGTCCATTTCAACCCGCACCCGCAGAGTGACTGACCAGTGGACCCCACCCTCCCCCTCTCTCTCGCTGCCAGACGGCCCCACTGCTGCGTCATCGTCTTCCTCACCCCGCGACCAGTTCCTCCCCCTCGTCGCCGTTGCTGCCTCTAATTGCTCGCATCAATTCGAGTAAATGGCCGATGGAATTCTCCCAGTAACCTCACACATTTAATCGCCTGTGTCTCCTCCTCCTTTACCCTCTGTCATCATAACCAACACGCCACCAGGCTACACAAATTTCGCCAGAGACCACTCACTGCTCCGACGAGCCTTTGCTCAAATTCCGGCGAAACCAACCACCACCGTGCCTCCCCGACCTAGCACACACGTTCCCCAGCCTCAGGCGCTTCGTCTGCATTTTGTTCAACTGGGCGCCTAGAGCCGATTACGACAAGCCTCCGAGCGCCGCCGCGTCTGCCTTCTTCTCCGGCGAAGCTTCCTGGTAAGAACAGACCACCCCGCGCCTTCTCATTCACGCACGCAACTTCGCCTTGATCTGGCGCATCTAACTGCGTCTTCCTTTTTCCTCGGGGCGAACCACAACACCATCCTCGACGAACCCCAGGACCATCTGACGCTGACCACGTCTCCGACGAGCAATCCACCGCAACCTTGCGCGCCCCTCGTCAAACCAACGATACCTTGAGCCTCCCCAGGCCTCTGCGATCACGGTGAGCCTCTCCTCCTCTTCTCTCGCTTCCTAGACCGCCGACACCGTCCACGCCTGACCGCGCCGCCAGTCGCCGCCGCGTCAGCGCCGCCCGAGTATGGTCGACTAGCTGTACACCGTTAGATTTCGATCCTGCGGTTAGAAATAGAACCAGAGCGAAAGGGTACGACTGAGACTGCGCCGTGCGATCTGCTTAAGATCCAACGCACCAGAGAGGCTGATCCGCACGAAGCGGTACCGCCCAATAGGAACATGACGCGTGGCCAGGTTTTCGATTTAAAAACAGATTGAAAACAGATTTGAATTGCAAATTGAAACTCTTATAACTTTTGATCCACACGTCCAAAAATTACAAACTTTATATCGTTGGAATCAGTGGAACAAACCCTAGCCAACCATGCAATTTGTTTAGTAAATAGTATCTGTTAGATTTTTGTTTTTGCAGAAACATTTGTATGCTTGTTTAGATTAGAAAAATTAGTCAAAAATGTTTTTGAGGTTGAAATCTTGACAAATTAGTTTGTGGTGAACTTACTGACCCTAGGAACCAACCCATGGTTTTGAAAATGGATTTGGTGAAGTTTAGGATAGACTAATTGGTTTAGCCCATTTCTAGCCAAATAAAAATAATGGTTTTGGTTATGAAAATGTTTTTGGAGTAAAAACTTTGGGAAAATGTTTTGGAGCAAACCTACTGACCCTAAACACCAAGTTTTGAGAAACAACAACTTATTTGGTGAACAACATAAAGTTGTTGCTTTGATAAAAATATTTTCCACCACATAAAATAATGAATGGATTTAAAAATGGTTTATGGATAAAACCCTTTTGCAAATGACTTTGCCACTTTGGAAAAATGACCATTTTGAACCTTACCAAGTTTAGAAGCCTAGTGTAGACCACATTTGCAAATAAACCTATCTCTTGCATGCTTACATGCATGACTTAGATCCCATTGTTTTATGTGTGTGAATTGTTTGATTGATTATTGGTTTGGAATGCTAGTTGATATTGTGTTTGCTTGATTGATTGTAGTGAAGTTAGAAAAGTGTGAGACTAGCAAGATCAAGGAGTGAACCAACATTCCCTACCAAAATAAAGGCAAGTGACACTATCATCTAAAGTCCTACTATTTTCATTATACTTAGTGGATTTTTGAAAACATGCATGAAAATAATTTCTATACTTATGCTATGCTAAATCCTAATAGGATACCCTATACATTCCTTAGTGAAAACAATGTAGTTGATACATGCTTAGCCATGCTATATTTTGAAAAGAGATACATGTTGAGATTTTATGAGATTGAGAAAAGACTTATGTTTTATATAATAAAACAAGGACTCAATGAACCACCTGGGTGGATAAGGATACTTTGAGTTTTGGAGAAGGTGGCAACAAAAGGAACCATGTCTATGGCAATCTCTTTGTGTTTTGCTCCAAAGGAAAACCACCCAGGAAACTTAGAGATTGAACATGTTTCAGACATGGCTTCCGTGTACCACATGCTAAATGGTCTCTGGCTTAGTCAACTACATAGTGGAAGTCCCATGCATTGGCATCTTCAGGTTAACTAGATTTGTGTAAGGGAGCAACCCTACATTTGTGCCTGGTAGACAAGCTAGCATTTTGTATTGGGAGGACTCCTATGGAAAGACTTTGTCACATTCTCAATCTGCCAGTACTCCATCTTGGTGAGTACTTATCCAGCGGCCACTGGTGGCATCAAGATGAGATTGTGTCATGTGGGTAAAGTGTACAACTTCTGCAGAAGATCAAATTCTAAGTACTTAGCCGTGTCCCCGGTTATGGACAATACTGAGCAACTAAGGCCTGAAGCTATGGAAGATCTCGACATTTCAATTTCTAAAAGAAAAACTTGTAAGTGACAACAAAAAGACTTGATGCACTTGGGGGTACCAAGGAGCTCAAGAGATTTTGATAAAACTTGATGCACTTGGGGTTACCAAGGAACTCAAGAGGTTTTTGACAAGGACTTGAATACTTGGGGATACCAAGGAGTTCAAGGGTTTTTGATAAAGAGATTTGACAAAGGAAACAAAACCATTTGAAAAGATAGGATAAATTATTGCTTTCTGCAAATGAGCCTTAAACCCTACTTAGCCAAAAATGCATGTAATGATAGGATCCACTTATATTCAACATAGTAGTGAGACTTGCCAATACAATTCAAATGTATTGACCCTTGTGGCTGTAACTTGTAATGTTGCAGGTTTGATTGATTTTAGTGAAGATTGATTGATTAGGATTACAAAGTCTACAACCAACATGTCTGCTTGTGGCACTTTGAAGATGAAGGACCCCCTGCTTATAGTTATTCCGCTGCAATGTAATGTATTAGCCTAATGAGCTATGTAAGATGTAATAAAATTATGTTATTCCTGGTTATAAAGTTATATTATGACCTTTGTTTCTTGATATTACATCTTAACTGTGGATGCTAGCTTTTGATCCAGGGACTAGCATTGTAAACACAGGGGACTCCACCTTATATTGTTTAAAGGTTGGGACACTCCCTCTACAGGTTAACGAGAGCTGATTCTCGTGGGTGATGTAGTCGTACTCTTGCCGATCTCAAGATCGCGTAGACGATCCTTCCGGCGCTGTGTTCCGGCAGCGCTTCCGCAGTCGGTCACACGTTCGGTACTCGATGAAGACCTTCCTCTCCCTTGTTCCAGCAGGCAGCGGAGGTTGTAGCACTTTCCTCGCGATTCCGACAACACGACGGTGTGGTGTCGGAAGTAGAGGGGAGATCCCGCAGGGATTCGCCTTAAGCCGGTGCGAGTATGGTGGACTATGAGAGAGGCCTTGGTGATCTAGGGTTTAGAGGGCACCAAGGGGAGGGTGTGGCCGGCGGCTAGGGCTTGGAGAATCCCCAACTCGCCGAGTTGGAGGGGAAACCCTAGGCGGCGGCTGCACTTGGAGGTGGAGGCGCGCAGGAGCTAGGGTTTGAGGTGGGAGGGAGAGGGGCAGCCCTACCCCTCCTTATATAGGTGGGAGGGTGTGGATTTGGAGGAGGGAGTCCTCCCCCAAGTAGGCCTCCTTGGCCGGCGGGTGGAGGGAGGAGACTTCCTCCCCAAATAGGTTTCCTACTCTCCCTCCAACAAGCAAACTTGCCGTTTGACTTTTCAAATTGGCGTTTGACTTTCAAACTAGGATTTGATTTCTCCCTTTATTTTGCCCAGCCAAGTGACCTAGTACATGATGCAACCATTCCATGTTGTCATGACACATTCATGTACTCTTCCCCTCCGGAGTTCCGGACCTTCCGGACCCTTCTAGAACATTCCTGGTGGAAACACCGGAATCATTACTCAACTCCGAAACAGGACTTTCCTTATATGAATCTTATTCTCCGGACCATTCCGGATGTCCTCATGATATCCCGGATCTCATCCAAGACTCTGAACAACATTCGGTCTCTTTCTCATCATTCCATAACTACTCAACAACATCGAATCCTTAAGTGTGTCTCCCTACGGTTCGTGAATTATGCGGACATGATCGAGACACTTCTCCGATCAATAACCAATAGAGGAATCTGGAAATTCATATGGCTCCCACATATTTCTACGATTACTTTGCGATCGAATGAACCACTTACATACGATACCAATTTCCCTTTGTCTCACGATAGTTTACTTATCCGAGGTTTTGATCGTCGGTATCTCTGCATACCTAGTTCAACCTCGTTACTGATAAGTACTCTTTTCTTGTTCCCGTGGTATGTGATCCCTTGTGAGCCAGTCACATGCTTTCAAGCTAATTGGATGACATTCCACCGAGAGGGCCCAGAGTATATATATCCGTCATATGGATGGACAAATCCCATTCTTGATCCATGTGTCTCAACCCATACTTTCCGAACACTCAATGCCATCTTTATAGCCACCCAGTTACGGTGTGGTGTTTGATGTCATCAAAGCATCCTTCCGGTGATGGTGATAATCATGACCTCATGGTCGAAGGAATTAGGTTACTATGTATCAGAAAGCTTATAGAAATTGAACTATTAAATGACTTGATCTTTATGCTACGCTTATCTATAGGAGTATGTCCATCATACCATTCTCCTAATGATATGACCTTGTTATTAACAACATCTCAAATGTTCATGATCAAGAAACCATGATCATCTATTAATCAACAAGCTAGTATTATAAAGAGGCTTTACCAGGGACTCTAATTTAGTTTACAAATCACACAAGTATTAATGTTTCTGGTTAATACTATTATAGCATGAATGTAAACATTTATAATAAACACAAAGATATAATAATAACTACTTTTATTATTGCCTCTAGGGCATATCTCCAACATAACTTTGTTTCTTTGGAGTTGGAGGCATGAGTAGAACTTACTCATACAAGTGGAGGCTAGCAAAATACTGGGAGCAACCAACTAAGAGAGCAATAATGGCCAAAATCATGCAGTGCAACAAAGCAAACTAATCAAAGCAAAGAGTGGTACTACAAGTCAAGGACTAAATGATCATAGAGGCTAATGGTGACTTGTGAGATTCATAACATGGCGTGAGCATGTGCCAAGTCAACCCAAGCAAAGCATCAAAGGAGAATACCACAATACTATGCTTTTGCATGCTAAAACAACGCATAATTTCTTCAAGGCACACTAAGCAATCCCAATTGTTTGGAACAAGACATGATACAACAATAATCACTAAGCATAATGCTAAAACAACACCTATCATGTCATGCTAAAGTCTAAGTCACAATCAATGCAAGGTCCTCTTGCACTTCAAACAAGAACTTACTACTCCTTTCCAAACACCAAGCAACCTTACTTGCAAAACAACACAACGAGAACGGGGGTACAAACTTCTTTAGAAAAATAAAAAACTAAGCAAATACGCTCCAAGAACAACACAACTGTGCATGAAAGAATAAAAACGAAATGTCCAGACAGACCTGAGCTTTTTATTGATGAAGAAGGGGATGCCCAAGGCATCCCCAAGCTTTGACGCTTGTACCTCTTGGATATTTCTTGGGGTGACACCATGGTGGCATCCCAAAGCTTGAGATTTTGTCCATTGTTCATCTCATTGCATCACTCTTTCTCTACACCTAAATTTTTTCCTTCATACAAAACTTCACACAATCTTCATTAGCAACATTAGTGTATTCAAAAGATATTAGACCACTGGAAAAGCTTTGGAACAGCAAGAATTTTCACTAAAAACACAAGCTACTATAGTAACTCCTTCAAAAAGCTCAATTTACCTGAAGATAACTCAAAAAGGAATCAATAAGAAGCAAATGCAAATAACGACAGAAATCTGTCAAAACAGACCAGCAGGTAGAAACCTATTTTTTCAAACATCTTATGTAGCTCAAATCAACAAGTGTTGAATTAACGAAAGTTAGCTAACATACTGGGGGATTTATTCCTAAATTTTTAGCTCAATTCGAGTTACAGAGCCTCCTCATGAATGTTTTTGGTGGAGGACAGAAATCTGTTGCGGGACAACAACTCCCCAAATCTTACTTCCCTCTCATTAGAGGTCATTCTTGGCACAAAAAGCAAACAAAAAGGATAAGGAGAGGTCATTACTGAAGTAATAACTTCCAAGACTCAAGGAAACTCTTGGGTTATCTCCCAACAAGTACTTTTCTTTAACGCCTTTAAGTTAGGCATAAGAAGCAAGAAGAATCAAGTGTTTTCAAATGAAGAAGCATTAACATCAAATCTTGCTTTCAAAGGAGGATAAAAAAGTAACTTCTCTCTCCTCATAGGGAAGTGTTCAATACCTTTCTTGAATGGAAAATGATATTTAATGGTGACTTCTTTCATATCAATGATGGCACAAACTGTTCTAAGAAAAGGTCTTCCCAAAGTAATAGGACAAGAAGCATTGTATTCAACATCCAAAACATAGAAATCCACAGGGACATAAGCATTGTTAACCATGATGAGAACATCATTAATACTCCCCATGAGTTTCTTCTTAGCATTATCATTGAGTGGGACATCTAAATAACAATCTTCCAAAGGTGGCAAATCAAGCATTTCATAAATCTTCCTAGGCATAATAGAAACACTAGAACCAAGATCACATGAAGCTTTGAGATCAAAGTCATTTGATTGCATATTAATAATGGGTTCCCAATTATCTCCTACTTTCCTAGGAATAGAAGCTTTGTGTTTTAGCTTCTCTTCCTTAATCTTAACAAGAGCATCTGTAATGTGTTTGGTAAAGGAAACATGCATGTCATTAGCATCAGGACTTCTAGCAAGCTTTTGCAAGAACATAATCACTTCAGAAATATTGCAACCATCAATATCAAAGTCAAACTTGGCATCACAAGTAGTAGGATCAATAGGCTTAGGCATAGTAGGAGTAGGAATAGGGACTACTTGTGGTTTAGTGGTGATGGTGCATACACTATTGTTTCTATCAATTTCATCTTCCCTTTCCCACTTAGCATGAAGTTGAGCAAACAGCCTAACATTTTCATCAATAGTAAATTGTATGGCATGAGCAGTAGAAAAGTTGTTTTCCATAGTTTCAGGTTTAACAGCCATTTTATTAATCAAGGAAGACTGAGCTTCAGACAAAGAGGATATATTTTTCTCAACAGTTAAAAGCTTTTCCTCTATAGTCTTATTGAAAGTGGTTTGTTTACTAATAAAGTCCTTGAGAATGACTTCAAGTTCAGAGGGGGCACTTCTAGCATTATTGTAAGAGCTTCCATAGGAATTGCCATTATTAGGAGGATAAGGCCTATAATTGTTGTTGCTACCAAAATTATTCCTATAGGCATTGTTGTTGAAATTGTTGTTTCTAATGAAGTTCACATCAACTTGCTCTTCTTGAGCAACCAAAGAGGCTAAGGGAACACTATTAGGATCTAGAGGAGCTTTCCTATTAACAAGCATAGCCATAATAACATCAATCTTTTCACTCAAAGAGGAGGTTTCCTAAACATAATTTACCTTCTTACCATGTGGAGCTCTCTCAACATGCCATTGAGAGTAGTTAACCATCATATTATCAAGGAGCCTTGTTGCAGCACCCAAAGTGAGGCCCATGAAAGTACCTCCAGCAGCTGAATCCAACATATTTCTTGAGGAGAAGTTCAAACCTGCATAAAAAGTCTGGATAATCACCCAAGAGTGAGTCCATGAGTAGGGCAATTTTTAACCAAAGATTTCATTCTTTCCCAAGCTGGAGCAACATGTTCACTATCAAGTTGTTTAAATTTCATAATGTCACTTCTCATAGATATTATCTTAGCATGAGGATATTACTTTCCAATAAAAGCATCCTTGCACTTAGTGCAATAATCAATACTATTTTTAGGCAAAGAAAGCAACCATTCTTTAGCTTTTCCCCTCAAGGAGAAAGGAAAAAGCTTGAGCTTAATAATATATCCATCTACATCCTTATACTTATGCATCCACAAAGTTCAACAAATCTATTAAGATGGACAGCATGATCATCAGAACCAACACCAGAAAATTGCTCTCTCATCACAAGATTCAGCAAAGTAGGCTTAATTTCATAAAAGGTAGCATCAGGAGCAGGTGTAGAAATAGGAGTGCTTAGTAAATCATTGTTGTTGGTGCTAGTGAAGTCACACAACTTGGTGTTCTCAGCGGAGTTCATTTTGGCAAAGGTGGGCAAGCCAAAAACAACAACAGCTAGAGCAGGAACTAATTTTTTGTTGTTTTTGAATAAAGCAAGCAAACCAAACTAGACTAATTTTTTTGGGTTTTTTGGAAAGAGGCAAACAAAACCAAGCAAAAGAAACAAAGAAAACTAAAAACAAAGTAAAGAGAAAGGAAGTGAAGGACTCCTCTAGTGAAGATGTCCTTAGCCTCCCTGGCAACGGCCCCCAAAAAGACTTGATGGTGCTCGACGTGGCACTTTGTTGGTAACCCCAAGCGCATGGTGTGAATAGCAAGCAAAAAGTTTTCCCCTAGTTGAGGCCGAGGTTATCGAACTAGAAGGAGGAAGAAAACGTCACACAGGTGTTGCAAACAACGTGGAGACCTGCACAACAAAAACTCAAGACTTTGCCCCAACGAACAGTGAGGTTGTCAAGCTCACCGTTTTGCTGTAACAAAGGATTAAACGTATGGTGTGGAAGGTAATGGTTTGCAGAAAGTAAACAAGTAACAGTGGAAGATGTATCAATGGTAAAGATTGAACCGGGGTCCATAGTTCACTAGAGGTGCTCTCCTTAGATAAACAACATGACATGAAGGGTAAACAAATTACATCAGGGCAAGTGACAGGAACTGAGCAAGGCATAACAATGCAATTACTAGTCAGAAAGATCCTATGAGGTTGATCGGGCAATACAACAAGATACATAGACCGCCATCCAACTGCATCTATGACTAGAAGTCCACCTTCAGGTTATCATCCGAACCCCCTCTAGTATTAAGTTGCAAGCAACAGACAACTGCTTTAAGCAAAGTGTGTAAGGTAAACAATCCACATGTTCCATGAACAAGAGACCGTTTTTTCTCCCTAGTAGCAACATCGCATCTACAACCGAAGAGATTATTGTTATTTCCCTTGGAAACTCGAGGTATGAACCCACTATCGAGTATAAATACCCCCTCTTGGAGTCACTAGCAACTACTTGGCCAAGATAGCTACTAACAACGGAGAGCACGCAAGATCACAAACAACATAGACATGGTAGAATCATAAAGACAAAACCATTAATCAAACCAACATAATAATCTCAATATCCATCGAATCCCTGCAAACACAACATGCATGATTACAAATAGATTAGATCTTGATCATGAACGGAGCTCACAAGATCTAAACATGAAAGCACAAAGGAGGAGATACAACCATCTAGCTACTACATGGACCCATAGTCCAAGGTGGAACTACTCACACATCATACCAGAGAGAAGGCCTCCGGGATGATCTCCCCTCCGACAGGGTGCCGGGAAGAACTTCAGATCCCTCCCGATATAGGGACGATGGTGGCAGCGTCTATAGACGGCTTTGTGGAGATTTGATCGGGTACTCAGGGTTTCTTCATCGGGGGTTTCTTATAGGCGAAGGGGGAGACCGAGGCGGCGGCCAGGGCTGGAAAACCCTAGCTAGGCGTAGGATAGGGCCGACCCGCAACTAGGGTGGGTCTGGCCTCCCGGGATCTCCTCTGGACTTCTTGTTCCCCACGGAAAGTAATTGCCTTTGTCCTTTGTTCCGTCCAATTCTCAGAATATTTCTTTACTAACTTTTCTGAAACCAAAAACGGCAGAAAACAGGCATCTGGCACTGTTGCAACTTGTTAGTAGGTTAGTACCAGAAAACATGTAAAAAGCACCTCAAAGTGTGGACAAGTAAAGCAAAGTAGATACTAAACAAGCATGGAGCATCAAAAATTATAGATACGTTTCCAACGTATCAGCCCGCCTCTCCGGCTCCCCTCTGGACTTCTTGTTCCCCATGAAAAGTAATTAACTTTGACGTTTGTCCCGTCCAATTCCGAGAATATTTATTTACTAAATTTTCTGGAACCAAAAATAGCAGAAAACAGGCAACTGGCACTGTGGCAACTTGTTAATAGGTTAGTACGAGAAAACATGTAAAAAACACCTCAAAGTGTAGACAAAGCAAAGCAAAGTAGATACTAAACAAGCATGGAGCATCAAAAATTATAGATACGTTTCTGACGTATCATATACCTCCCCCAAGCTTAGGCTTTTGGCCTAAATGGAGATCAACCCCAAGCTGGCCAAGAAGGGGCACCTCCATCATATGACGAAGAAGTGCCTTCGTCCTGATACGAACTCGAGGAAGCCCCGGCATAGTGCGCAGAGTAGTCATAAGAGGGCACATCCCCCTCCTGGTGTTGCTCGTGGAAACCAAGTAAGCGGAGCTGCTCGTCCATATCCTCCTTGGAGCACGGCCATGGCCTCCTGCAAATACTGAACAAGGTAGACTGTGGCAAGGGAATTTCCCTCTCGTCTCCGTCAATAAAAAACATCCAGTAAACTAAACTCTCTGAACTAGAGTTAGCAGTAACAAAGTGATGTCCTTTCATAGCAGCTACATCAAGTCTCTATGGGGCCAGCACTGTATCATTAGGATCAATAGAAAGTTCCATGGAAATAACCATGCGCGCAGCAATAATGCCCCCATAAATGGATCCTCTAGCAGCTAGGCGGCGAGCGATAAGAGAACCAAGATTATACTTGGTTTCATTATTAAGTGCAGCGGCAAGAAAATCTAAATGGTAATTATAAATATTACTAGTGTTCTCCCTACCAAGAATGCTAGTGGCAAGATAGTAAGCATAATATCTAAGAGCTGGGAGTTGAATGTTTCTTATCTTGCCGCGCTGAGCTGTGCGGTCATCATCGTTTGTTACACCTCGGTAGAGATCCAGCAAATCAGCGGGTCGACCTTAGATCTTCTTTATTGTCCCAGTCATGCCAATGCCTATAATGCTGCAAAATCTTTCCAATGGCATGGTAATAGGCATATCATAGATTTTGAATGAAACAATTGACCTATAAGGGGTGTTAGTGAAAGTGAAACTTTCAACAAAAGTTTTGGTGAGCAAAGCATATTGCTCACTCTCATCCTGCATGTAAGTGGTTAGACCAACCCTCTGAACAAGAAGTAAGAAATCATCAAGGATCCCAATAGCTTGCAAAAAGGCAAAACAAGGGAAGGTAGATGGGTGCGCATCTCCATCATCTCCCTTATTGCCAAAGCGCGGCGCAATAAGATCTTCATTATATGATGGCCTAAATCCAGAAGCTGTTCTCGAAGGCCTTGCCCTCCTGGGTGTGTATCTCTCAAATACTGCTCCAAAAGTATGGTTGTCCATCTCTCTTTTTCTGAAATTTTTAGACAAACATCACAAGAAGAAATTTCAAAGTGACTACATAATGAAGGGGACTACTATAGGGACTTGTAAGAGGACTAAGCATGCATCAAAATAATTTCTCTAAGCAAATAACAAGCATGCAATCTCACATAACCTGTCACCTATAATAGAAAAATACTCTAGATATAATCCACTAATCACAAATCTAGTTGGACAAGCGGAGGAGTCTCATACCGGAACAAATGCTTCAAATCTCAGCAGCAAATGTGGGCTGAGCAAGGAGATCGAAAATCGCGAGCAAGAACAGAAAGAACACGGGTTTGGGCAATGAAATGGTGTTTTCTCGGGAGAGAGAGAAGTGGCAGGAGGGAGAATAACTGGAGGGCCAGGAGTGGCCCACACCATGGCCATGCACGCCCCTGGTGTGGCCGCACCACCAGGTGGTGTTCCTGCCTGGTGGGCCCTCCTAGGTCACTCCAGGTGCCCCTCTGCCCCTTTTTTGGCGTAAAAATTAAATATGTATTTTCTGGAATTTTTCGAGAAAATTTATTCTGAGGAATTTTTAGGTATTGATAAATGATTATCTCACAGAAAAATGATTTTGGAATGATGCAAAAAAAGAATCAAAACTAAAACTTCAGAAGTTCTAAGACACTCTAATATGCAAGCTACTAGCAATACAAAGATGAACAAGGTGAAAGCAAAGATTGAAATAAAGAGAATAAGAGTAAACAAAGATAACCATGGTGAAAACATTGTTTTGTTAATCCAAAATCCCTTTGTTAACAAGGTTGATTAGGTCTTGTTACCAAAACAATTTTATATGAATCAAAACTTTGCATTTCACTAAATGATTGTGTTACCTCAACCTTGATAGAAATAATCCCAATCATAATAGTTTCATAATTTTCTTGTGGTATGGGACAATATATTTCTCCAACTTTGATGCCTTCAATATTTTCAATTCAATTTAGGCCATAATTCTTATCAATCTTTTTGCGGAAATAGATAGTATGCTCCTTGTCATTAATATTAAAAGTTACTTTTACTTAATTACAATTAATGACAACACCTGCAGTATTAAGAAAAGGTCTCCCAAGAATAATAGACATATTATCATCTTCAGGCATTTCAAGCGCAACAAAGTCAGTTAATATCAAACAATTATGAGCCACTTGAACAGAAACATCCTCACATATACCAACAAGAATAGTAGTAGACTTATCAGCCATTTGCAAATATATATCAGTTGGTATCAATTTTTCCAGTTGAATTCTCTTGTAGAGAGAAAAAGGCATAACACTAACTCCTGCTCCCAAAATCACACAAAGCAGTTCTAACATAATTATTTTTAATATAGCAAGGAATAGTTAGAATCCCTAGGTCTCCAAGTTTCTTTGGAACGTTACCGTTGAAGGAATAATTAGCAAGCAAAGTGGATATTTCCTCATTATGAATCTTCCTTTTATTAGAGACAATATCCTTCATATACTTTGAATAAGGAGGCAATTTAATAGCATTAGTCAAAGGAATTTGCAAAAATAAAGGTTTCATCCACTCACAAAAGTTGTTATAGTGTTCTTCTTCCTTTGACTTGTGTTTCTTATCAGGAAAAGGCAATGGTTTTTGAACCCAAGGCTCTTATTCACTACCATGTTTATTAGCAACAAAATCTTCCTTAGTGTACTAAGTATTCTTAGTGTGACTTTCAGGTTCTTCTTCAATTTCTTCTTTATCAGGAGCATCATTTTTATCATTACCACTTTCAGTTTCAGCATCAGAGACAGATATACTATTAGGATCTTTAGCAAGTTTAGAAGGTTCTACAGCTGTTTTATGTTTCTTTTTCTTTCTCTTAGAAGAAGTACCACTATTTTCAACTTGTTGAGAATATTGCTCAATTATTTTAGGATGTACCTCAAGATATAAAGGATCCCGAGTGGAAGCACCACTCCTAGTTCTAATTTCATAAGCATGTTTTACTCTAGAAGCATTAACTAGCAAATCTTTTTATACTTTAGTAAGCTGATCAATTTGAGTTCGAACCATTTGGAAATGTTTAACAAGCATATTAACATCATTGGAGGTTCTTTCCACAATATCATGCAACTCATTAATAGCTCTAGAGTTTTCCATTAAATGATTCTGCACTCTCTTATTAAAATTATCTTTCTTAACAACATAAATACCAAATTCTTCTAAGCATTGATCAGGAGGTTTAGAATAAGGAATATCACCTTCATAAAAATGTTGGAGAGAGTGTACCTCAATAGTGGATGAGTGGGAGATCATCTTACACAATTCTTCTATAGGAGGTAAATTCTTCACATCTTCATATTTAATACCCTTCTCCTTAAGAAATTTCTTAGCTTCATCACTTCATCATTTAGTTCAATCACTCCCCTCTTCTTTGGTGTTGGTGTTGGGGTTGGCTCAGGCACAGTTGGTTCGGGTGTAGTTGTCTTAGGTGTAGTTGACTCAGATGTAGTCAAGTCATCATAATTCTTGCTTATTTTAGTCATTAATTCCTCATCTTCTTTGGGAGTTCTTTTTCTGAAAACACAATCAGCAAAACTATCCAGGTATGTCCTAGATTCATCAGTTAGTTCATTATAGTATATATCAAGAAGCTCATTTTTAGGTATTGGACATCCATGTTGTGCTTGAATTAAAGCACAAAACCTTGCCCATGATTCAGACAATTTCTCTTATTTTCCCTGTTTAAAATCAAAAAGTTCCTGCAAAATTGCCTATTGAGCACTAGGAGGGAAATATTTCTGAAAGAAAGTATTAATTCATCAGGAATTTCAATAGATCCAAGAGATAAATAATTAAACCAAGCTTTAGCTTCTCCTTTCAATGAAAAAGGGAAATTTTAGCAACAAAATAGGTGCGTTTCTTAATATCATTAGAAAATAAGCCACTCATAGTAGAGAGCTCAGTCATATGTGCCACAACACTTTCATTTTTGGTCCCACAAAAAGGTTCTTTCTCAACAATGGTTATATAGGATAAATCAAGAGAGAAATCATAATCCTTATCTTTAATGTTTATGGGAGATGTGGGAAACTTAGCATTAGGAGATAATTTAGGTATAACAGTATGTCTCTCAAGAAGACTTTTAATAGCACTTGCACCATGAGTCTTTTGACATTCCTTAATAAATTAATTAGTCATTTCAATATAACCGTCATCAATATCGTAGCTAGGACTCTCTCTAGACTCGGGTGAACTAATAGGTGTAGTAATATCTTCATTAAGAGTTTCAGTGTTTCCAATTATAGTTCTAGCAATTGTAGCATCTAGGGAAGGACCTAATAAACCACTCTCATCAAGCATAGTAGAAGTAACATCAGGAGTATCAGAAGCAATTTCAGATTCAGCAGAAGTAGTATGTGTAACATGTGTATGTTGTGGTGGTGTAAGGAGCTTACTCATCAGAGATGGTGAATCAAGAGAAACAGAGGTGTTCAGAACTATACCTCTTCTTGTAGTGGACGGTAATATAGGAACTTTTCCATCATGAGTTTTACCCATGATGAATGGATAGCAGCGAACAATAATAATTCCAAGTGAACTTTATAAATAGAGTTATGCTCCCTGGCAACGGCGCCATAAAATAGTCTTGATGACCAACAAGTATAGGGGATCCCAACAATCTTTAAGGGAAGTAAAGCCCAGTTTGTTGATTCAACACAAGGGGAGACAAAGAATATTTATAAGCCTTAACAACTGAGTTGTCAATTCAGCTGTACCAAGAATCAGTCTTGCTCGCAATAGTTTATCAGTAGCAATAGTTTTCTAGTAGCAATAGCAAAGTAACAACAGTAGTAAAATAAGGACAGTGGTAACAATTGTAATAAACAGCAGGATTAAAGTGCGGTAGGCATAGGGATGGATAGGCGGGCGTTGCATGGACAAGAAAATTCATGTAATAATCAAGACAAGGGGATTTGCAGATAAATAAGATAAAGCATCTAAGTACTAAATAATCATAGGCATGTGTTCCATATATAGTCATACGTGCTCGCAATAAGAACTTGCACAACATATTTTGTCCTGCCAGCCCGTTGCAGCGGGGCCTCTAGGGAATCTACTGGCAATTAAGGTGCTCCTTTTAATAGAGCACCAGAGCAAAGCATTAACACTCCATGAACACATGTGATCCTCACAACACATCCATCCCCTCCGGTTATCCCAATTTCTGTCACTTTGGGGCCTCGGGTTCTGAACAATGATATGTGTATACAACTGGAAGGTAAGATCATAAACAATAATATCATCATGAATCAATAACATGTTCATATCTGAGATCATGGCACTCGGGCCCTAGTGACAAGAATTAATCATAACAAGTTGCAACAATGTCAAAAAGCACTAACAATAGATACTAGGCACCATGCCCTAACAATCTTATGCAATTACATGAGAGATCTCATCAAATCCCCACCATTCCCATAGCCTAGTGCGGGGGATTACTCACTCATGGATGGGAGAATCATGATGGTTGATGTAGAGACGTTGGTGATGATGATGGCGATGATCTCCTCCAATTCCCCGTCCCGACAGGGTGTCAGAACGGACTTTCTGGTTCCGACTCGTGGTTTATGGTGGTGGCTGCGCAGCGGAACTCTATCTGGAAAAACGTCGACCCCCCTGGTATTTTTAGGTCAGAGGGTATTTTTAGGCGAAAGGAGAGATCGAGGCGGAGTCCGAGGAGGCCACACCCTGCCCTGGCGTGGCCAGGCCTGGCCCGCGCCAGGGGGTGGTGTGGGCCCCTCTGGCCTCTTCTCCCCTCCGTCTTATGGCTCCGTGAGTCTTCTGGGAAAATAGGATTTTCGGCATAGTTTTTGGGATTTTCCCTGAAAGTTGAATTTCCTGCACAAAAATGAGACACCAAAGCAATTCTGCTAAAAACAACGTCAGTATGTGTTAGTTATATCCAAATCACACAAATTAGAGGGAAAACAATAGCAAAAGTGTTCGGGAAAGTAGATATATTTTGGACGTATCAGGGGCCCACATGCTCTTTCAGCAGGATTGTAGCAGAGGAAAAGAACAACTATATACTGAGGCAACAATATACAATAACATTGCTATAACTTTAGTATTCAACACATGTAAACCATCATACCTCAACTATTTCCTCCCATTTTTTAGGTGTGGTGTTTATCATGCAACTGTTTGAATTTCATGAGATGCCACTTCTATTGATAATGGATTTGACAACTTTGTACTCTTTCTTCAATTGACCCTTTTTGTCTTGAACTTGGGACTTAACAAATTTTTCTTCTAGAAAGTGGTCGTCTAAATCTTTTACAATTCGATTCCAGCCTTCAGAAGTCCATCCATTTTGACCACGGTAGTGAGAAAAGTTGTACTCTGTAAGTACATCCACAAGCCCCTTCTCATACTGAGATGTCCATCTTGCTCTCTGTGAAAGGATAGGTATTTCTAACATACATTAGACAAATAAAATATACCTCAAAATATGGCCAATAGAGGGGACTTGATGAAATCTTGATGTGAGGATTCCTGGATGGAAGCTTGATTAAATCATATGCCAATGATGTGATCGCATTAATGGAAGCATTGATATGCCTATGGACTATTTCTGGGCTATGATGGAATCTGTTTGTCAATGTACGGTAGCTTGCATTTCTTTACAACATGTACATCAATATATCTAATTTCTCCTCCACACTAACCCTCTTGATTTTTCCAAAAGTTTTCTAGACTTAAGATCATCACAAAGTTCTTGGAAAATATGGGACTCCATTCTTAAAACATCATAACATCTAGTAGGATGACCATCAAGTAATTCTCTGATATACATGAGACCCGTGAGGACAGAAGTATTCACTGGGGTTCTAATTTTCTTGGACAATTTGTATAATGCCGAAAAAAATAAGGAAAGTCATTTCCTCATCCTCTTCCTTGTCGGAATCGGTCGTCACCATTTCCAAATTACTCATCTAATCCTAAGAAATGTAGATCCCTTTTCTGAAAGGAAGAAAAATTGGGCGAAAAGGTTAACTCAAGGTATCCAGGTGCGCAACAAGGAAGATTATTTCAAGATGTTGCATAACCAACATGCCCAGGATGACTAATAGAATACATAGTACTTATTAGATCTAGAGCCAAAGTTAACTGATTTATGAAGCACCCAATAAATTGTTTTGAAATATTAAGAAATAGAATCAGCAATGCAGATATCACATAGCCTTCATCATCCTCTTATGCATTGTACATGAGGTGTACCTAGCTCTTTATATATTCAGATCATCTGATGATAATAAAATTGACATAGGCGCCATCTATAAAAAATGCCAGAAAGTAGCTGCACCATGTACAAAAGGAGAAAAATAATGGTCTTTCACATTTTTTTGAAACGAGGCAAATGAGTTGCCTTTTCATTGATATAGTAGAAGATAAAGGGACAATTTATGAGGAAAACTAACCAAAAACGATACAACTCGACACAGCACGCCGACCCCGAGGCCGCGCTCCACACATGTCGACGACCAAGACGCCCAAGCGAACAAGGTCAACACCTAAACACAAACACCTCAACGCAACAAGGCGGAGGCAAAGACCAGAGCCGCCGCTCCGACATCCACGCCGACCCCGGGGCCGTGCTCCTTCTAGCCGAAGACAAAAACGCCAACGCCAACCACCAACACACTCCACAGGTCCCTCCGGCCGGTGGAACATCCAAAGCGAGGCCTCAAGAGGAAAAACGACGCAAGAGCGCCACACTCGCCCGAACCTGCAAGGGATCAAGGGTTTCCCCCGGAGAACCCGGGCGGAGGAGCGAACACACCTCTTCGACGACAACTTCAAGAAGCACACGACGCCCAAAGGCATTGCCGTCGTCGGTCCTAGCCAGCCGCCAGGACAAGGCTTTCGCCCAGCAATGAGTCGCAAACCACGCGCCCGCCTCGCAAGGACCGGCCAAACCACCACACCAATCCACGTCACGACGTCCATCGTCGAAGCCCCATAAAGGAGCAGCCAGATCCAGCATCCCGCACGCCGCCACGCCTAGGCTCCCCGTCGCCGCGACGAAAGCCGCCGTCCGAATCATCACCGCTGCCCAGGAGAAAGAAGAGAACCCGAGCAGCCGCCACCGCGAGCGGGACCAAAGACCGTAGCCACCGCCGTCCTCCGCCCAACATCAACACCGATGCCAACGAGCCCGTGTCGCCGCGACGAGCCCTCCGACCACGCTCCACAACACCATCCTTGCCGGCAAGCGGAGCAGCATCTCCAACGTCGCGAGCGGCACCACCCAAAGCGCGCTACCCTAGATCTGCACCCTCCTCCGTCGCGTCGCCCCACGCTAAGGCGGGCCGCCCAGCGCCCTCAACGACTGCGGCCTGCCCGACCCATCAGGTCCAGATCGGGACCCGCCTGGCGCCGCCAGCCGCTGCGGCCCCTGTAGCGGCCTTGCCATAAGAAGACGCTAGAAAGAACCGCCACGCGCGCCTGCCTGAAGCGCCGCCGCCGCCTGCAGCGGCGCCGCGCCGGGGAAACGCGGGGGGAAACGAAGAAGACGGAGAAACGCCCCGCCGCCGCCGTCCTAGAGGTGTGCGCGGCTTCGCCGGCGGCCCCTCCGGCGGCGGCGATGCGGGGGAGGCAGAGGGAGGAGGAGTTGGGCGGCGCTGGTCACGGAAGCGAAGGGGCAGGGGAACGGACAGAATTGGTCTTTCACATTAGAACATAGGGGCATGCGATAACATGGTAAATGATAGTACATTCTGAATAAATCATATCACAACTATCTTCAACACTTCCAGATACTCATGCTCTAGTTCAAATCTTCATGCCCATTGTTAAGAACAGAGATACTCCCTCCGTTTTAAAATATAAGATGTTTTAAATTTGTGAAGAAAGTGAATCTAGACTTGTTTTAGTATATAGGTTTACTCAACTTTAGAATGAATCTACGTGTTAAAAGAAGTCTAGATTCATCTTCTTCACAAACCTAAAACATCTTATATTTTAAAACAGAGGGAGTACGTGCCTATAGACTAAACACTGTCCTTGCAGGTCAATACGATTGTTACTTCTATCAATACGATTGGTGATGACTCGTAGCAGTAGTTAAACTCCTAGATTACTATCTGTATTGCAACAACACTGAAGTACCGAATGCGCTCAAGCTCGATGAGACATTGTACTCCCAATACTTTCTTCCACACACGGAAATGAAAATTCGTTTTTTCACCGGAGAAATCAGCGCTATTCTATGCAGTCCGGTGTTTTAGTTGTCAGACCGCCGGTCTACGAGAGATAGCAACGAAATTGAAAAAACACTTGGTTTTTGTTGTCAGCACTTGCCGCAGTTCTTGCATATCCTAAGAACATGAGCTTCCCAGAAATGGGGAAGACGAGTGGGAGTAGATGAAATACCTTGCCTGCAGATCTTGCACCGTCGGTCGAGTCATTGCTGCCGGTGTTCGTCGGAGACCTTGCGCCGCCGGACGAGTCGCTGCCGCCGGTGTTTGTCACAGACCTCGCGCCGCTGGACGAGACAGGTCGCTGTTGCCGCAGCTCTTCGCAGATCTTGCATCTTCCCGTCGAACTCGTCGCTGCCACCACCGCCAGCAGCTCCACAAGCTCACGCCGCCCCACCAGCCGCCATCGTGCTAGGGTTGGAAAGTGTCGCGACGGGCTCTCGTCTGGTGTTTCGGGTTAGAAATAAAAACGACCCCCGCACGTCCATAAAGTTTTCGCCTGTAAATGGGCCGGAAATGATTTAGAGGAAAAAAATAGCCAACCAAGTGCCAATACTGGTGTTAGAACATAATTTAACCGGCTCCGATTAAAACAACTATTTTGGGCTAAAATACAGTGAATCAAGCGGGGCCTTAGGCTAGCATGTTGCGTTTTAGTCTAGTGAAATGCGAGTTTATCTCCTCCGCCGCTCCTGATGTCAAAACGTAGCGGGTTGAAAACCAACCTGTACCATTATGTGTGTACCGTTATGTGAAGGCTATTGCGATAAAAGAGAAGGCGATGTGGCAGGTGAGTCGTCCTGAATCCTGTCGTCTTGCTTTTGTGAGAGTATTCCAGACTTCCTGCTACCAAAAGGACGTCTTTGCTTTGGGCAACTCCAAATAGACCGACATGTCCGGCGGACAGCGCGGACCAATCCCTCGTTGCCCAGATGGCGCTCTGCTTGAGGCGATGCACGGCACGCGTGGCGGCGTTCAACATCACGTTGAAGATATGTCGACGCCAGCACCGCCCTCTGCCTCCTCGTTGGCCAACGTCGCCTCCATCCCAGTGCGCGTCCTGCTCGGCCTCCACCGCAGCGAGCTTCGCCGCAGCGTGGTCCTTCATCTCGCTTTGAAGCGCTCTGTTGTCGCAGACCGACATTGTGTCCTTTGCCAATGGTTTTCCACGCGGCTTGCCTTCGCGGGCGCGCTCGGTGTGGCCTCCTGTGTGGGTCGTCCATGAGTCCCTAATCTGCTTCCATGGCTTTCGCCTCCGCCACACGGTCCTCCTCTGCTGCATCATCGGCGGCATGTTTGGCCTGCTCGTGCGCCATGGCGTCCGTCGCCTCCTTGCGTGAAGTGTCGCCTCCTTGCGTGAAGTGTCGCCTCCTTGCGTGAAGTGGTGGTGTGGCGAAGCTCATGCAAGGTGATCGTGGCGGCCAAGGTAAGCCGGCGCGCTCGGTATGGCCTCCTGCGTGGTGGTATCAGCCTCCTCCTCGTCCACGAGTCCCCAAGCTGCTGCCGTGGTTGTCACCTCCGCCACGCGGTCCTCCTCCGCTGCATCATCTGTGGCTTATTCTGTTATGGGGTAACCCCTTGGGGTGACCCGATCTTTCACGAATCTCCACGGGAAACGAGGGAAAAGCGGTGGACGGGGGAAGAGGGGATGAAAACCACGAACACACGCACACAAATCACGATACACGCCGATAACTCACGCCGGTGGCAACCGGTCCAACATAATCCCTAGGATCGGTGTTGGGCGAAGCTCTCTCTCCACGACCAACAATGGGGGCGAGATGCTTGGTGAGATCTTGACGACTTGGGGGGCGAGAAACCGAGAACCCAAGGCCTTATACAACTTAAACGCACTAGGCAAGATCCAAGAGGAGGGTGGATAATAGGGTGCCCCTTGGTAGGAGCATGAGACCAATAGATGAAAGATCCTTAAAGGGGTGTCCTTAATCTATTATTATCTAAGTCTAGGGTTTACAATAGAGGGTGAGGGCTATTTATAGGCCAACCACATAAACAAGGGTATTTTAGGAACAAATAGCGAAAATATAGAGAGGGTTACAGGGCGCTGGGCCGACTTAACACGGTCAGGTTCACGCACGTCCGGTAGTACCGGCCTAGCTACCGGTAGTACCGGTAGTACCGCTTCCGGGCCCGGTAGTACCGCTTGCCGTCTTGGGACTTCCGTTGGCGTCTTCAGTGGGGAGCGGTAGTAGGGGCGGTAGTGCCGCAGACCGGTAGTACCGGTTCCAGAGCTGGTAGTACCGCTGGAGACAGAGAGTATTTGGCTGCTGTTGGCGTCTTCAGTGGGGAGCGGTAGTAGGGGGCGGTAGTGCCGCTGGGCGGTAGTACCGGCCGCCAGTGCCGGTAGTACCGCTGGAGGCAGAGGGTATTTGGCTTCTTCCGCTGGTGCTCCTCCGTTCGCTGGGTCCTTCTCTTCGTACCTGATGATGCACACGGTATGCGTATGAAGTAGCAGGCCATCCAAGGGTGTATCGAAGTCACACAAGGAGAGGAGCGAGTTCACCTTAGCTTGTAGGAGTTTGGCTCGGGCGCGAGTCATGGGTCCACTTGGGGAGCTCGTGGGAGTAGATGTAGTAGCGTTCGTAGGACGGGCTGCATCAGCTCCCCCCCCCTTGGGAAAGAGTCGTCCTTGACTCTTCAACCTTCTCAACTTCATCTTCTCCATGGTAGGGTGTCCTTGACATTGAATGTCGAGCTCACAAGATACTTTGATGGTGGGATATCGATGATATAGGCGTTGTTGTTGATCCTCTTTAGTACTTTGAATGGTCTATCACCTCTTGGCTTGAGTTTGGAGTCGGGTTCCTTGGGAAAGCGGTCTTTACTTAAATGTATCCACACAAGGTCGCCCTCTTCAAAGATCAACTCTTTCTTGTTATTGTTTAGCCTTGATGCTTGGCGAAGGATTTGTTGCTCGATCGTAGCTCTTGTGTCTTCATAGAGTTTCTTCATTGTTTGGGCACGCTTGACAACGTCCATATTGGCACGTTCATGAAGCGGTAGTGGAAGGATATCGAGCGCGGTGAGAGGCTCGAAGCCATAGACGATCATGAACGAACTCCTCATGGTGGTGGAGTGCTTGGCGCGGTTGTAGGCGAACTCGGCATGTGGAATACATTCCTCCCAGTCTTTAAGATTCTTCTTGATCAACACCCGGAGGAGTGTGACAAGGCTTCGATTGATGACCTCGGTTTGTCCATCGGTTTGAGGATGCGAGGCGGACGAGAAGAGGAGCTTGATGCCGAGCTTGGCCAGGAGAGTCTTCCAGAAGTAGCTCATGAATTTGACGTCGCGGTCGGAGACGATTGTTCTTGGTACACCGTGTAGCCGAATTATTTCCCTAAAAAACAAATTTGCTACATGTGAAGCATCATCGGTCTTATGGCACGGAATGAAGTGTGCCATTTTTGAAAAGCGATCCACTACCACAAATATAGAATCATGTCCATGTTTAGATCTAGGCAAGCCTAACACAAAGTCCATGCTAATGTCCTATAGGGTTCGCAGCATAGAAAACAAAAAAATTCCTATGATGGGAACTATGTACCAAGATCTATCTACTAGATACAAACAACGGGCGGATGTATATCCGTAGAGAACATACCCTTGAATACTGACAAAGCTTAATGAGTTCAACTCGTGGTTGATGTAGACGATCTCTTCCCGATCTCAAGATTGAGAGGAAATCCTAGCGCCGCAAAGCAGCAGCGCATCCGTGCTCGCACACACGTACAAGACACCGGGCAACCTTCGCCTCCTCGCTCCAGCGATGCAGCGGAAGCACAACCCTTTCTTGCCGAATAGCCACCGGGAACATGTATCTCGCTAGTCCGAGACCATGGGGGATAAATTCTAGAGGGGGAGAGAGATCCTTCACGAGGAGGTGTGAGAGACAAGTGAGAGGAGGGGCTCCTTTTATAGGAGGAGGGGGGCACCCAAGGGGGTGGCCGCCGGCCATGGGGGCTTCCCCCTCCCCTCCTTCATTCATGTGGGTGGACACTCCACTCACAAAATGTCCTTTAAATTCCCTCCACTCAAAAGTCCAGTCAAATTCCCATTAAATTTCCACCAAATTTAATGCAAACTCTCATTAAATAAAACTCTTTTAATTTTATTCAGAATTTTGTCAATTACTTTAATGACAAACATTCACAAATAACCCCTTGCTAGAATTCCATTTCACATGCATAACCACTTTATGCAATTTCACCCGAAAACCTGTTTCGGTATCTCGTGAAATAAATTCCTGCGCTTGTTTATTCTTTCGGCATGAAACATTTGCTCCAACTGGATGCCAGTGTCCCTTAAGTGTGTCATCCTATGGTTCGCGAATAATGCGGACATGATCGAGACCCTTCTCCGATCAATAATCAGTAGCGGGACCTGGAGATCCAAACTGACTCCCACACATTCAACGATGACTTTTCCTGTGATCGTCGGAACCTTTTACGCTTGTATCTTAATCCCTTTGTTTCACGATATATTACATGTCCGAGATTCGATCATTGGTATCTCCATACCTAGTTTGATCTCGTTACTGACATGCACTCTTTTCTCGTTCCCGTGATATAACATTCTAGTGATCAAATCACTTGCTTGCAAGCTAACCAATGTGATATCACCGAGAGGGCCCAGAGCATATCTATCCGTCATCGGGATGAACAAATTCCACTCTTGATCCATGATTCTCAACATAACACTTTAGTAGCTTTGAAGCCATCTTTATAATCACCCAGTTACGGAGTGACGTTTGATGTCAACAAGAAACTCTTCCGGTGTTAGTGATTGGCATGATCTCATGGTCTAAGGATTAGGACTACTTCGTAGTTTGTTTATAGCAATATAAACTCAATGACTTTGATCGTAATGCTATACTTCGGATGAATGTTCATCACACCATTACACTAATGTTGTGATCTCGTTATTAACAACATCCAATGTCGTGGTGGTGGCACGGCAGATGCCATGGGTAGGCTAAAGTACGGGGCCAATGGATGCTAGTGGGATCTGGGGAGGGAAGATGCAACTGTCTTTTCACTCAAGCTGCCAAAGTGATCAACTTTATTTCTCTCTGATGGGTTACAAGTGCTCCTTGAGCTGTATACAGGGGGACAATGTGAATCTCCCCAGCCTAACGGTCCTCAAAGAATCTCCTCTCCCCTCAGGGTCCAAACCTCCCCTTATAAAGGGGTGCCTTGGGTGCCCTTAGGGCTGACGAGGCAAGCATATTCGTGGAATATGCTTGTCCCAAATTAGTAGTTCGGCGGCCTCCTTTCCCTGTCGCCCTTCTAATGACGGCAAGGCTCCAATGGCCCCTCCTGCCTCGGGCTCCGGACTGCCACCTCCGTGACCTCCTTACGCCCTCCGACTTGTGCATCCTTGTCTCTTGTGCTTGGCCTTGTCACGATTCCTTCTAGCCCGCAACTATTTGTTTGACCTGGCTTCTCCTTCTCTGCAAGCCTCGTATCACTCGGCCTTACCTTGTGTTACTCGGCTCGTTCCTCACCGCATGAAGATCATTTGGGTAACCCGCCGATTCTCTCATTAACTCGGCCGTAACCACTTGACACCTATACATGGGCTTCTTGCCTCGTTCTTGGCCGACATATCCATGATTCGCCGACCTAGGCAATAACTTCGGAAACTGCAGGGACAAGGTGCCTGTCTTCCCCGTCTCTGACCTACCCGAGGTTAACCCCCCGACATTAGTCCCCGAAGCTGGTGTGGCCCTGTCAATAGCTTTGGCCGGGTTATATCAGCTTCAACACTTTTTTCAATCTTGTTTCCGAGCTATGGCCTTGTCCGAGGTTTCCTCGTTCCTTCCCTCGTACGCCACGTCCTACGTGTCACCCCATCATTGCTCTTCTAGTTTTTAGGTCCTTCTACAGTGTTTACTGACAAGCTACAGTGAACCCTGCACCTGCCGCGCCGCCGCCGCGACGCCTCGCGTGCCGCTCCCCTTGGGATCGTAACAACTTTTCTCTGTCTGTGGCCGTTGGTGTGGCTCCACTCACCGTCGTGCGTTCGTGCAGTTCCCACGATCTACACGGGTAACTGCCACACCCACGATCCCACTCCCCTATTCGTGGCTTGACTATAAAGAGGGGAAACGCGCCCGCAGGGTTCATCCTTCCCCTTATCGCTCGCCTCCGCTCTCCTTCTTCCTTTCGCCTGCGTGTTCTCTTGCTGCTCCGCCGCCGCTCGTCAGCCAGTGCCTCCGCCGGCGAGGATTCCGCCGCGTCGTTCGGCCTTTCTTGCCCGCGTTCTGCGGCTGTGGCTCCGCCGCCGGTGAGTCCTCTCTGACCCTCTTGCCCTGATCTTGCCCTAGATCGATCCGCTCCGTTTTCGTGCTCAGGCGACGGTTTCTCCGCTCTTCTCCATTGTTCTCGTGCTAAGTTCCGACGGGACCTTGTAGCTCTAAGCTTCCCTCCGCCGCCAGTTTTTCCTCCGACGATCTCTCCGGCGCCCTCATGTCTAGTTCGTTTAGCGGCGCTCTTGTTGAGGACGATGACGCTGGCTCCAGGCCCGAGCGTGGCTCGTGGCAGGGCTCTTCAGTCACGCGCCGTGAAATTGAATGGCTCATCCGAACTCGACGGATTCCTGCCGAGGTTTCCTGTCGTTTACCCGGCAGCGAATCCTCTCCATTATCGAGAGGGCAGTATGTGGTTTTCATGTCTCACTTCGCCGCATGCTTCTCCCTCTTAGTGATTTTGCTAGAGAATTCCTCGATTACGGCCTTCACCGCACCACCTTCTGCGAACGCCATAGCTTCTTTTACGCTTTCATCTCCGCCGAGGGTTACTTGACCTCGGCCGTCGGCATGTCTGGTCGTTCTTCCAGATCCGCTCCAACGTTGTTCCCGACAAATCTCGCATCCTTCCGAGAAGTTGCTTACCCAAGGTGGGCGTCTATTACACCTCAAGGAAATCCGTGTTCCCCGTGTCACTGGGTTGGAGTCGTGCAAAAGTGGCACAAGTCATTTTCTCGTCAAGAACAGAGGCGGAAGACAAGATTCGGCTCCTCCATTTTCAATTGGCCCACCTTCAAAAGTGAACTGGCTCTATAATCCGAGGAAAGTCACGCCTTGGCCGAGGCCTTGAGATTCGCTAAAGAGTTGATTCGGGCCGGGTGCGGGCGAAGACCTGATGGCAACTTTTATTAGTAGCCGGATCTGCCCCTTCCAGCAGCAGACCCACAAGCTATGCTACATGAGTGGTCCTCTTGACCCTAACCGAGTCTCGACTGTGGAGCTGGATAATTACCTTATTCACAAGCGCGTCCGAGCTATCTTCAAGACTGAGATGCCTGAGGACTGGTCTTGGGGGCTAAAACCATTCACCCGCGACCGTCCGCCTCCCGAGGTAAGCCTAATCTCCTTTACTCGATTATTCCACAGTTTTTTAGAAACTGGTTTTCATGATTTTCTTTCTCCTTGTCTTGCAGAGGTTCACAGAGCAGAAGAACGAGGACGCCGAAGTCCTGCAGCTCCCTTGGCCCGCGGACAGGAGTGCCCCGGATACTGGCGAGCCGGACTCCGAGGAGTTCGTCCCTAAGTCGGATCCTGCTCCGGCTCGAGCTCGCGGCAAGACTTAAGCGCAAGAGGAGGAAGGTGATTCGGACGAGGTCCAAATTCTTGAGGTAGTTGCCGCCATGCCTATTTCTTATGCATTTCCGGCTTCTACTTTCCCAGCTAATCCGGCCGGTCAGGTTCACGATGCCGAACCTATTGCTTCCCGGCCTCCCGTTACCTCGGGGAAGCGCGGGGCTCCTGCTAGTGCCTCGGAGGCGGCTCCTAAGAAGCGAATAAAGAAATCCGCTCCGAATCCTCCCAGGCGCAAGACTATGCCCGGGTCGCTGGTAAGTTCTTTTGCCTATATTTCTTGTTTCACTGCTTTCTCACATCGACAAATCTTCTTTCTTATTTTTGCGCTCCTCTGCATTAAACCCGGTCCTAGTATGACTAGTCCGTCCGATTCGCCGCCATCTCCTCCTCCCGCGATGACACGAATTCCTAGTCCTATTCGTCCTGCTTCTCCCCGCTCCGACATTGCCGCCTGCTCGCATGATGCCCCTGAGGCCTCTTCCATTGACCTGGATCCGATCCGGCCCTCCGATGTTTTCGTTGAGCCAGCTGTGCCTTCTATGGGCCCCAGCTTTACCATTGAGCCTCCATCTACTCCGGCAGTTTCCACGGTCGTCCCGACCTCGGCCGAAAAGGTCGTTGCCCCGGCGCCCTCTGCGACCTTATCCTCCGCTGGTCCTAAGGACTCCGTCCCCACTTCGGAGGTGCAACTTCCTGCTGATGCCTCTTTTAAGGAGAAAAGTGCTATTGCCGTCAAGATTTCTTCTCAGAAAGGTCTTGCCGGCTCTTCTCAGCCGAGTATTGCTGACGTGCTGCGTAAGGGAGCTGCATCTGCCAAAGTCCCTGTTACCTCGGCCATCGGCCCCGACTTGCTCTTCATAAGAGCCCTGCGACCGTGGTGGTCGGACCGCCTGGGTAAAGTTTTAACTCGGACTAGCGGAACGACCTTGAGCGCTGGTTGAGTATGCCAATAACTGGAATGCTGCTGATCAGTTTGAGGGTAATCCAGCCAACCAACCTTTCCAGCTTTCTGACATCAGCGGCCGTTTTGACCATGCTGCCCAGTTTATCATCGATACCAACAAGATGAATGCGGTAATTGTTTTATCTCTGAGTCTTAAATTATTCTCCAGATGTTACCATATTCTCTAGTCCCCGAAACTTGCAAGGAGATAACTTGTTGTATGCTTGGAAGTTTAATTTAACTTTATCTCTAAGGTTCGTTAGTCCGTCCATCTAGTTCATAGTTTATTTGGACTTGGTGTAGCTTTGAATATCCAGCCACTTAGAGCCGAGTTAAGTCCTTCTTGACTCGGATCTGGTATACCTTTGAATATCCAGCCACCTATAGCCGAATTAAGCTTTGCTTGATTCGGATCTAGTTTAGCTTTGAATATCTAGCCACCTAGATCTGAGTTAAGTCCTTCTTGACTCGGATTTAGTATAGCTTTGAATATCCAGCCACCTAGAGCCGAGTTAAGTCCTTCTTGACTCGGATTTAGTATAGCTTTGAATATCCAGCCACCTAGAGCCGAATTGAGCTTTGCTTGATTCGGATCTAGTTTAGCTTTGAATATCCAGCCACCTAGATCTGAGTTAAGTCCTTCTTGACTCAGATTTAGTATAGCTTTGAATATCCAGCCACCTAGAGCCGAATTGAGCTTTGCTTGATTTGGATCTGGTATAGCTTTGACTTGTTGTTTTATCATTTTGCTTCATTACTCAGGTTGCACATGACCGACGGACCGCCGAGTTCCAGAGGTTGCTTTTTTCGCACCGCAAGCTGGAAGAGAAGTACGAGAAAGTTCTGCCCGTGGCAAAGAAGGCCGGTAAGTCGATAGTTCCTTTTCCTTATTCCCAACTTTCTCATGTACTCGTCCGCGGAATGCCGGCTTACTTCTTGTTGAATAGGTAATATCAATAACCTCAATATCCGCCTTGAAAAGAAGATCAAGACCTTGGAAGGTTAGTTTCCTTTCTATCTTATTCCTTCTCCTTTTAATATTTATGCTAAGTTTCCTTATTGCGTTGGGCTGTGGTAAAGCCGAGTTGCAAGACTTTGCAGTGTCGCAACAAGATTGCGTGCCCATGCCTGACGTGATGCTGCATTTTTTAGAACAAAGCGCAGTTCATTCGGCGCAAATACAAGAAAAATATGATGAGATAGCTCGCCTGAGATCCGAGGTGAATACACTCAAGCTCTCTCAGAAGTCCGAGCTAGAAAAGGTCGACCAAGAATTTTCCGAGGAAAAGAATCGGCTGACTCTGGATATACAGAAGAACAAAGAACTCCTCGAAGCTGCCAAACTTAAAACTCGCGGTTTGAGCGAGGAAATTGCTCGTTTCGAGAAGAGTAAAGCTGCTTGGGCCAAAGACCTTCAGATAATGATGAGCTACATTCATCGTAAGTTATTTGGCATGGCCGAACTATATTTTCTTTGTCGTCGCTGCTACCCTTTGACATGACCATGTTTTGCGCAGATCACTTCCCCGAGGCCAAACCCGTGAGTTCTAAAGCTGTTCTTGCAGCTCGCGCTCGTCGAGGTGAACCGGTTGCTGTTGACTTTGAATATTCGATGGAGGATTTCTTGGTTGCTGTTGGTGCTGCAGTTGGTCCGATGAAAATTATGGGCCGGGACCTGGTGCAGGCCGCTATCCGAGCTTACCATGTACTCTGGCCGAATACCTCAGGGACTCCTGATATCAATGAAGTCAAGTTATTGGTGACAAGGCTTATGGCATCTGAGAGACAGTTGAGTCTTTGGAGAGAATCTGCTGCGTCTTGGTGCCGACATGGCCTCATCAGTAATCATGTCATGGTATGAAGACATCTCTCTGACATTCCGAGGAATCACGCTGGCTCGCTGGGTTGAAGATCCCACCTTTGTTGCTCTTGACAAGCTCGGGCTTTCCAGCGTCGAGTACGCCGACATGCACACTTGGAATGAAGGGCGAGTTTTCTCCCGATCCGGATCGAGGTCGCGGCTGAAGGTGCTTCGGGTGATGATTCAGCTGAGCACGGGGAAGGTGAAGATGATTCGGCCACATCCGACAGCTCCAGCTCAAGCTCGGATAGCAACGGTGATGCGCGGTCCTCCTCCAAAGGCACCGGGCATTCTACCGCACGTACTGACGCTCCTGAACAACCCCGTGATACCCCGGTTGCACTGGTCATGGAGGGCGAGGCGACCTCAGTCGAAGTTCCTCCTACTTCGGAGTGCCCCGCACCTGAGCAAGTAGCTGCCCCTCCAACGAACAACGCCTAGGTTATTTGCGATCCCTGGTATGCCGGGCGTATAATGTAGACGAAAAATTTGTCAACTCGTATGATTCGAACTTCTTTTGCTATGTGTTGTTGATATTCTTTGTTAAGTGGATGTTCGTCCGAATTCTTGTCTCGCTAGCTCGTAATTTCTTCATCTTTTAGGGCTCTACTTTGCCATTATTTTGATGATCTTATCCAGGCATTAGCGCTGAATATCTACGCTATTGACCTGTTTTGAATATAAGTTAACTACTCCGTTGTGGAAATAAGCAACAATCGCTGGATCGTCGTTTACTGTCCGGAACTTCCTTATATAAATCAAGTTTCGGAGGTGGTATAAAACTGATATGATTGCGTTTAGCATAGGTTTGAGGTATCATACGGTAGTCCCCGAATCGTTGCTTTAGATGCCGAGGTTTAAGTGTCAATACGCAATTGACATATCATATGATAGTCCCTGAGTCAATGCTTTTGGCACCGAGGTGCATATTCGTAACATGAAAGGAACACAACATACGGCAGTCCCCGAGTCACTGCTCTGGTCGCCAATGTTCAAGTATGTAACGCGAAAGAAATAAATATACCATATGGCAGTCCCCGAGTCATTGCTCTGCGTGTCGAGGTTCAAACATATAATACGAAATAATCATTACATATGGCAGTCCCCGAGTAACTGCTCTGGGTGCCGAGGTTTAAACATCTAACATGAAATAACATAACATATGGTAGTCCCCGAGTAACTGCTCTGGGTGCCGAGGTTTGAAATACATGATATGAAATAAATATATCCTACGGCAGTCCCCGAGTCACTGCTCTGGGTGCCGAGATGCAAATACATCATTGGATTTTGACCTTGAGATATAACTCTACGAGTAAAATGGCCGAAGTAAAGCCACATTCCGTGGGCGCGCTTTCTTCACCAGCTTTGCGCCTTGTTCTCCAGGATTGAGCATCGATCAGATAATATGCATCGTTGTGCAATGCTTTGCTCACGATAAATGGTCCTTCCCATGGGGGTGATAATTTGTGCATGCCGGCCGTGCGCTGCACTAGCCGGAGGACTAAATCTCCTTCTTTGAATACTCTTGGATTCACTTTCTTGCTGTGATACCGCCGTAAGTTCTGTTGATAAATGGCCGATCGTGATAATGTCAACTCCCTGGCTTCTTCCAACAGGTCTACGGCATCTTTCCGAGCTATTTCATTTGTTTCTGAGGTTGTGTACTGAGCAACTCTTGGCGAGTCATAGATTATGTCGGCTGGGAGTACGGCTTCTGCCCCGTATACCAGAAAGAATGGAGTGTAACCTGTTGATCTATTCGGAGTAGTCCGAAGGCTCCATAACACGGCTGGGATTTCTTCGATCCAACATCCTGCCGACCGTTGCAAAGGTTCAACAAGTCGTGGCTTTATTCCTGATAACACCAGTCCATTAGACCTTTCAACTTGCCCATTGGATGCTGGGTGGGCCACCGAGGCAACATCTAGTCTTATGTGCTTCTCTTGGCAAAATCTGGCGAAGGCTCCTTCTGCAAAGTTCGTGCCATTATCCGTAATAATGCTATGTGGGTATCCGTATCTCAAGATGATATCCTTGAGAAATTTCACTGCTGTGTGCCCATCACACTTTTTGATTGGTTTTACTTCAATCCACTTTGTGAACTTGTCTACCATAACCAAGATGTGGGTCATTCCTCCTCTCGCCGGCTTGAAAGGTCCCACCATGTCTAAACCCCATACAGAAAATGGCCAAGTGATGGGTATTGTTTTTAACTCTACTGACGGCATATGTATTCTGTTGCATATCTGACACCCATTGCACTTCTTAACTAATTCTTCTGCCTCTTTTAACGCCGTTGGCCAGTAAAATCCATGCCTGAAAGCCTTGGCTACTAAAGCGCGAGATGAGGCATGGTGCCCACACTCTCCTTGGTGTATGTCTAGAAGGATTTCCTGACATTCTGTGGAACTCACGCACTTCTTCAATATGTTTGTTACGCTTCTCTTATATAACTCATTGTTTATGATTGTATAGGCTTTTGCTCTTCTGATGGTTTGTCTGGCTAATATTTCATTACTCGGCAATACCGCGTCTTTTAGGTACGAAAATATGGGTTGCGCCCATATCGGCGTTACTCTTTCTGCAGTGATCTCACTGTCTATCTCCATGTTTTCTGCCGACGTATATACCTCGGCTCTCTTCATGATTGCTATTACCTCGGCTGTCCCTCTCTTTAGGGATTCCGAATCTTTCTGCGGATCTACCTCCATTGGCGTATGATTCTCTGCAGAACTTGCTGGGATAAAGATTGATTCGGACTCTGGTGATGGGTTTATTGATGGTTTCCTGAGGTGCTCTAGGGCAATACCTGGCGGAATTGATTGCCGGGTTGATCCTAATTTTGACAATGTGTCAGCAGCGTCATTTTCTGCTCGAGGTATGTGGTGGAATTCACATCCTTCAAAATATCCACTGATCTTTTGCACATGGAATCTGTATAAAGCCATATTAGCATCTAATGCATCCCAACTGCCCGATACTTGCTGTACTACTAGATCCGAGTCACCGTAGCATAGGATTCGGCGTATACCAATTTCTTTTGCCACTTTTAATCCATGGACTAGTGCTTCATATTCAGCTACATTGTTGGATGCGGCAAAATGTATTTGCAGTACATATTTCAATTGATCTTTTTTAGGCGAGGTTAGCACTATTCCTGCTCCCAAACCGTTCCTTAGTTTGGAACCATCAAAATGCATTGTCCATAATTTGGATCCGGCAAGGTGGCTCATATTGCACCTCGCCCATTACGAGAAAGTCGGCGACTGAGATTTGATCGCATCTCTTCTATCAAATTGTGGAGCATACGGTGATAACTCGATTGCCCATTTTGCTATTCGCCACTTGCATCTTTGTTGTTCAATATGTCGGCTATGGGTGCCTCATGATTACTTTGATGGGGTGCTCTTCAAAGTAATGCTTAAGCTTTTGCCGACATATATACTCCATAAGCCATCTTACGATAGTGCGGATAATTACGCTTTGAAGTGGATAATACTTCACTTAGATAATATCTTGGCCTCTGAACTGACTTACCCTCTTCAAGTCGTTCCACTACAACCACAGTACTAACTACTCGATTGGTAGCCGCTACATAGAGTAGCATAGGTTCTTTCGATAATGGAGAAGCTAAAATGGGTGCCGTAACTAGCATCTTTTTCAACTCATGAAATGCAAGGTCCGCCTGGGGAGTCCAGTTGAATTTGTCCGACTTTCTCATCAGCTGATAATGTGGCAGTGCCTTTTCTCCTAGCCGACATACAAATCGACTAAGCGAGGCCAGGCAGCCCGTGAATTTTTGTACATCGTTCAAACATCTCGGCAATTCCATTCTTTCTATTGCTCTTATCTTCATTGGATTAGCCTCGATACCTCGGCTGGACACAAGGAAACCGAGTAGTTTTCCTGCCGGCACACCAAATGTGCACTTCTCTGGATTAAGTTTCATTCGGAACCTTCTCAGGTTCGCGAAAGTTTGCCGTATATCTTCTAGCAAGGTTTTTCTCTCCTTAGTTTTGATGACTACGTCATCCACATATACTTGTACATTTTTTCCTATCTGATCATGTAGGCATTTTTGCATGCACCTTTGATACGTTGCTCCTGCATTTCGCAGGCCGAATGGCATTGTGCGATAACAATAAGCCCCGTACGGGGTAATAAATGCAGTCTTTATTTGATCGGCCGGATTTAACGGTATCTGGTGGAAACCGAATCGCGTCTACAAATGATAACAGCTCACGGCGGTTGAGTCAATGACTTGGTCTATTCAGGCAAAGGAAAAGGATCTTTCGGACATGCCTTGTTCAGGTTAGTGTAGTCGATACACATTCGCCACACGGTGGCTACATTGGGGTCATCTTTTTCTTTTCTACTAGCACCGGATTTGATAACCAATCCGGATACAAGACCTCCATGATGAACCCGGCTGCGAAGCCGAGCTATTTCATCCCTATTACTTTTCTCTGTCTTCGCGGCGGCGAGAGGTTGCTTCACCGCCTTGCTCCCGGCACGACGTTTAAAGAGTGCTCACCAACTCCTCGGCACACCTTGCAGATCTTGAGTTGACCATGCAAATATGTCCCGATTCTCACGGAGGAAGTTGGTGAGCTCGCCTTCCTATTTAGCGTCAAGGCCTGCACCAATAATAGTGATGCGCTCTGGGAATTGCTCATCAATCTGAAATTTCTTCGTCTCTTTGGTCGGTGAAAAGAAACACGCCATGAGGGTTGGCGGTCGGCATGCTTAACTGTTGGCGAGCGAGCTGCTACCTCTGAATCCTTTTCTTTTCTCTTGCTATAACCAATGACTCGGCCAAATTTGACCGGCGAGCACACTCCATTGACTTCTTGTAATCCCCTGCATGTTATCACCCCTTGTGGTCCGGGTAACTTCATCTTTAGATAACCTATATGACTGCTCATGAATTTGGCCAGTCTTGGTCCGAGTAGAGCATGATAACAACTTTCGGATCGACCACCTCAAATTCTAAATTTTACGCTCTGCGATTATCTCTTATCGAATAACACGTCCACTCGGACTTTACCGATGGGCTCACATGAAAGCCTGGCACTATCCCATGGAAAGTTGTCCTCGTGGACTGCGGCATATTCGTGATATTCGAGCTTATGCATGGTATCTTTGTACATGATGTTGATCTTCCATTGTCGATGAGTACTTTTGAGAATTTCACATTGATGCTTGGTCCCAGCGTCGGATCCAACACGAGTGCATATGATCCTGGACTCGGCATTATTCGGGGTGGTCTTTCATGCTCCGGTCATCTCTGATCGGACCATGGCTGGTATCTTGGCCTTTGCATCTGCATTCACTTCCATATGCGTAGCGCACACTCTGCTTGTCCTGCTGTTCCGTCGTGAACACACAATAAGACTGGTGATGTTCCCTGTAATCATTACGTCCAGCATTCGCCGGATTTATCCTTCCGTCCTACCCCTGGTTCATTACTTGATGCACTGCATCCCTTCGATCCGAGTTATCGTACCTCGGGGAGGCGGTAGCATCAGTTGCTGTGTATTTGCTCCAGTTAACTGCGGCTGATGCTGCTGTTGCCCCTGATGGGGAACCTGAACTCCTGCCGGGTTCCCCATCGCATTTTTCATCCAGGCGCATTGCCGGGTTGTATGATTGGCCGGTCTAGATGGGTTTGATGTGTGAAATTTACATGGCTGATCCAACATGGATTGACGTATACTTCGCCTCTCTTGCCATTGCTTCTTTTGCTCGGGGTCCATTGCCTCTTTCCCTCATTTCTTGATGTCCCGTTGAGGTCCATTTTTAGTCGTTGAGTTGCTCGTGACCCGGTGATCTTGTGCTACACCGCCACAGGCTGAATTATATCTATAATCCGGCCTCTCTTCTCTTCTTCTTCCTCTGAAATCACGCCTAGATGACCCGACCAATTCTCTCGTGTACTGGTCTTGTTGCTCACGATGATCTGCCGACATTAACTCCGGTTGGGTTGGGTCACCCAATGCATAGGAGTCCGCTATTCTGATAGTTTACGCGGTGTGGTTGGCATATCTCTCTGCAGCGTTGCCACTGACGCGGCATAACGGCAGCCTTGCGCGAACCAAGCGATTGCTTGCGATTCGATAACTCCCTCACATGAGTTTCTCAGGTTACACCATCGAGTTAAAAACTCTCTATCTGTTTCATTCGGCCTCTGCTTGCACATGGCTAGTTGCTGTGGTCTATTCGGTCTTCTTGTATGTGCTGGTGAAGTTGCTAACGAACATCTCTTCGAAATCTAACCAGCAGTTGATACTGCCAACTGGTTGATTATTCAACCATACCCTGGCTGGTCCTTCCAACATCTGTGGGACATACCGCACAGCCCATCTTAGGTTGCCACCCGCTATCTTCACAGCGGTGGCATAATCAATTAACCAGTCTTGTGGCTTGGTACTTCCATTGTACGTTTTTGTGCCTCTTGCCAACTGAAAATTCGGCACTGGTGGTTCGCCCATGATCCGTGGTCCAAAACATGTCGGACCTGGTGGGCCTTGCTCTTCCAATAGCTCGGACCGGTATAGCCGATCCAACTTTACCCTTGCATCATTTGCTGGCAAATCTCTGTACAGGATTCTATCCTGCATCCCATAGTGATTGTTTCCACCCTGGTTTGCGTATTCTACCTCGGAATATCCATCATTATACCTTTCATTCATCTGATTGTATCGAGCTGGCCTCACTTCTCTTTCCTGCCGAGGCTCATGTCTTGGTTGCGGGTTGAGCGACACTTCTCTCCTTACCTCGGCCGGGGTTTGGTTTTCATGATTGTCTCTTGCAGGCTCTTTCCTGCCGTGCTCCCCATTACCTCGGCCGCCGCCGTCCTTTTCCATGCGGCCGTGGTTTCTCTCCCCACTATTACCTCGGCTTGCATTGCCTCTGTTCTCATTTGCCTTTCCAGCTATTGCCGGGTCATATGGAACAATTTGTTTGTTCCTCTTCCCGAGGTTCTTGCTTTTCTTTTCTAGCGTTGTTTCGGTGAAGACGCTGCATGGATAAAGCAGTGCTTGCCCCCGAATGAACCATCCGTGAAGCCCCTGGTCTTGCCGGGTTAGCTCGAGCATTTCCTCATTTTGCTGGTTCGCGATGCGCAGCTCATTCACTCTTTCTTGTTGTTTCGCCGAGCTTCCCGTTAATCCCTCTAATTCCAATGCTGCGGCATTTGCCGCTCTCGTGTTTTCGCCGATTTACCTCGGCAAACCCATCGCTTCGATTCGGCTCTGTGAGCTTCATGCTCTTTGTTAATATCATTCATGAGGTTCTTACCTCTTAATCTTAATTCGTCCACCGCTCGGGTGCGATATCAACTTATTAGCTTTTGCATATTCTCTCGAGGTCTGTTCAAGGATTCCCTTGGTGATACTTTTTTGGCCTCTACCAGCACCTTTTGCCTGGTTTCCTCTAACTCTGCCTGAGCATTTGCCGGATCAAGTATCGGCGCTACTGGTGTGGTTAAGTTCTCTATAGTTGCCTGAAGAATGTTCTCTGGTCTCTCCAGAGGTGGTCCTCTCACTCTTGGTGCCTTTGGGGTGGTGTCATGCAGCTCGGCCGGGTTTGTCACTGGCGGAATTACCTCGGCGGTTTGCAGTGTGATCTGCTTGGGCGGACCCTGTGCGCCTGCGGCGGGTTCTCTGCTTGACCCGGCTAATGCTGCTCCCGCTTGAGTCCCTGCTGCGACCATCACCTCGACGCTGCCTGCCCGATGCTCCCCTGATGGACTGCTCGCCGCGCTTCGAGGTGGTTCCCCTGCAACAACAACCTGGTGAGGATAAATGTCGGTGATGTCGACGCCGACGTAGACCCTGTGCTCGCCCAGGCCGATGAAGATCCCGTTGCGCGGGGGGGTTTCCCCCTGAAGCTCCCTGCATTGTCTCTGACATAGTCGCAGAGACCAAATCTCTGGACCAAGCCAGAAACAACGCGCTCGCCGGTGTTGATGAAGTTTCCCGTCCGGATCACGACTCCAGCTAGCATTGCTGGCCCCTGATGGCGCCAAGCGTCGTTGTGGTGGCACGGCAGATGCCATGGGTAGGCTAAAGTACGGGGCCAATGGATTCTAGTGGGATCTGGGGAGGGAAGATGCAACTGTCTTTTCACTCAAGCTGCCAAAGTGATCAACTTTATTTCTCTCTGATGGGTTACAAGTGCTCCTTGAGCTGTATACAGGGGGACAATGTGAATCTCCCCAGCCTAACGGTCCTCAAAGAATCTCCTCTCCCCTCAGGGTCCAAACCTCCCCTTATAAAGGGGTGCCTTGGGTGCCCTTAGGGCTGACGAGGCAAGCATATTCGTGGAATATGCTTGTCCCAAAATAGTAGTTCGGCGGCCTCCTTTCCCTGTCGCCCTTCTAATGACGGCAAGGCTCCAGTGGCCCCCTCCTGCGTGCCTCGGGCTCCAGGACTGTCACCTCCGTGACCTCCTTCTGCCCCTCTGACGCTGTGCATCCTTGTCTCTTGTGCTTGGCCCTGTCCTGATTCCTTCTAGCCTGCAGCTATTTGTTTGACCCTGGGCTTCTCCTTCTCCTGCAAGCCTCGTATCACTCGGCCTTACCTTGTGTTACTCGGCTCGTTCCTCACCTGCATGAAGATCATTTGGGTAACCCGGCCGATTCTCTCATTAACTCGGCCGTGTAACCACTTGACACCTATACATGGGCTTCTTGCCTCCGTTCTTCAGCCGACATATCCATGATTAGGCCGACCTAGGCAATAACTCGGAAACCAGACGGGGACAGTGCCTCTGTCTTTCCCCGTCTCTGACCTACCCGAGGTTAACCCCCCGACATCCAATGTCTATGATCAGGAAACCGTGATCATCTTGTTAATCAGCGAACTACTTTATGAGAGAGGCATAACTAGGAACTTTCTGTTTGTTTATTAAACACACATGTATTAACGTTTCCGTATTAATACAATTATAACATGCAAAATAAACATCTATCATATACTTGGAATACACATAATAAACATTTTATTATTGCCTCTCAGGGCATCTTCCCTTCAGTCTCCCACTTGCACTAGAGACAATAATCTAGTTACATTGTGATGTATCTAACACCCATGGAGTTCTGGTGTAGATCATGTTTTGCTCTAGGGAGAGTTTTAGTCAACGGATCTGCTACATTGAGATCCGTATGTACTTTACAAATCTTTATATCTCCATCCTTGACATGCTCGTGGATGGTGTGAAACCGGCGCTTAATATGCTTGGAATGCTCGTGAGACCTTGGCTCTTTGGCATTGGCAATGGCACCACTGTTGTCACAATAGATCACCATTGGGTCCAACGCGTTTGCAACCACACCTAGTTCGGATATGAACTCCTTCATCCAAACTGCTTCCTGAGCCGCTTCTGAAGCAGCAACATATTCGGCCTCCGTCGTTGATCTTGCCACCACAGGTTGTTTGGAGCTCCTCCAACTAACCGCTCTGCCATTCATGAGAAATACGTATCCGGATTGAGACTTAGAGTCATCCGGATCGGTGTCAAAGCTAGCGTCGACATAACACTTAGCGACGAGCTCTTCTTCACCTCCGTATACAAGAAACATATCCTCAGTTCTTCGCAAGTACTTAAGGATATTCTTGACCGCTTTCCAGTGTTCTGAACCTTGATCCGATTGGTAGTCAAACTAATAGCATGTGCCACATCCGGTCTTGTACATAGCATGGCGTACATTATAGAGCCTATGGATGAAGCATAGGGGACCTTGTCCATTATCTATCTTTCTTCCGCCGAAGCCGGACTTTGAGTCTTACTCAATGTCGTGCCTTGTGTCATAGGTAAGAACCCCTTCTTACTATTTTCCATTTTAAACTTCTTGAAAATCTTATCAAGGTATGTAATTTGCGATAGCCCTATTAGGCACCTAGATCTATCTCTATAGATCTTTATGCCTAATATGTATGACGCTTCACCTAGGTCCTTCATTGAAAATTTGCTGTTTAGATAACTTTTAACACTGTTTAAAATATCTATATCATTTCCGATCAATAATATGTCATCCACATATAATATCAGAAATGCCACATTGCTCCCACTCACTTTCTTGTAAATACAAGATTCTCCATAAGTTTGGACAAATCCAAACTCTTTGATCACCTCATCAAAGCGGAGATTCCAACCGTGCTTGCTTCAATCCATAGATGGATCGCTGAAGCTTGCACACCTTGTTAGCATCCTTAGGATCGACAAAACCCTTTGGTTGTATCATATACAACTCTTCTTCAATATTACCATTGAGAAACGCGGTTTGACATCCATCTGCCATATCTCATAATCGAAATATGCAGCAATTGCTAACATAATCCTAAATGACTTTAGCATCGCTACGGGAGAGAAAGTCTCATCATAGTCAACTCCTTGAATTTTTCGAAACCCCTTTGCGACAAGTCGAGCTTTATAGACGGTCACATTACCATCAGCATCAGTTTTCCTTTTGAAAATCCATTTGTTCTCCACGGCCTTTCGGTCGTGAGGTAATTCCACCAAGTTCCAAACTTGATTTTCATACATGGATTCCATCTCGGATTTCATGGCTTCTAACCATTTGTTGGAATCCGGGCTCATCATCGCTTCTTCATACGTCGCAGGGTCATCATTTTCATCAACCATGAAATTCATGACAGATTTCCGTACTCGGGAGCTGCGCGTCTGTTTGACCTGCGAGGTTGGTAGTACTCTCTTTCGGAGTTTCATGATCATTATCATTAGTTCCCTCTTCAACAGGTGGAGCCAACTCCGGAACAACTTCCGGCGCTGCGCTACCCGCCATACTTTGAAGAGAAGGTTCCACAACCTCTTCGAGTTCTACCTTCCGACTACTCACACCTTTCGTGAGAAACTCTTTCTCTAGAAAGGATCCATTCTTGGCAACAAAAACCTTGCCCTCGGATCTGTGATAGAAGGAATACCCAATAGTTTCTTTAGGGTATCCTATGAAGACGCATTTTTCCGCTTTGGGTTCGAGTTTATCCGGTTAAAGTTTCTTCACATAAACATCGCATCCCAAACTTTAAGAAATGGCAGCTTAGGTTTGTTTCCAAACCACAATTCATACGGTGTCTTTTCAACGGATTTAGATGGTGCCCGATTTAAAGTGAATGCAGCAGTTTCTAGTGCATAACCCCAAAATGACAACGGCAAGTCCGTCAGAGACATCATAGATCGAACCATATCTAATAAAGTACGATTACGACGTTCCGACACACCATTTATTTGTGGTGTTCGGCGTGTGAGTTGTGAAACAATTCCACACTCTTTCATGTGAGTGCTAAACTCGTAACTTAGATACTCACCTCCACGGACCGTAGAAATTTGATCTTTCTATTACGATGATTTTCCACTTCATTACGAAATTCCTTGAACTTTTCAAAGGTTTCAAACTTGTGTTTCATCAAGTAGATATAACCGTATCTACTCAAATCATCCGTGAAAGTAACAAAATAACGATATCCACCTCATACGACACACTCATTGGACCACATACATCGAATGTATGATTTCCAATAAATCATGTTGCCCGTTCCATTGAACCGAAGCGGCGTTCTAGTCATCTTGCCCATAAGGCATGGCTCACATGTATCAAATGATTCATAATCAAGTGATTCCAAAAGTCCATCCGAATGGAGCTTCTTCATGCGTTTAACGCCAATATGACCTAGACGGCGATTACCACATATATGCGGATATATCATCATTAAGTTTAATCCTTTTAGCATCAACATTATGAATATGTGTAACATTATCATCGAGATATAATATAAATAAACCATTCATCATCGGTGCATGACCATAAAGATTTCATTCATATAAATGGAACAACCATTGTTCTCGGTTTAAATGAATAACCACTTCGCATCAAACACGATCCAGATACAATGTTCATGCTCGGTCGGGCACGGATAACATTTATTCAAGTATATAACTAATCCGGCGGCAAGTGGAGAGGCAGCGTTCGACGGCGATCACATCAACGCTTGATCTATTGCCGACACGCATCTTGACCTCACCCCTTGCTAGCGGTCGCTTGTTCGCAGCCCACGATTTGAGTTACAAATATTAGCAACCGAACGGTATCAAATACCGGTGCTACTGCGAGCACTAGTCAATTACACATCAATAACATGTATATCATATATACCTTTGTTTGCCATGCCGGCCTTCTTATGCGCGGATACTTGGGGATTCGCTTCTAGTGGATCCCCTTACAATAGTAGCACTCGGAATCGACTTAGGTCCAACTCGGGTTTCTTTTCAGCGCGGCAACCAGCTTGCCGCCTTACTTCCCTTCCGTTTTCCTTCTTGTCTTTCTTGAAACCGGTGTTCCTATTGATCATCAACACTTGATGTTCCTTTTGATCTCCACTTAGCGGTTTAAGCATTGGCGAGCTCGGGAGACTTCTTCATGCCTTGCATATTATAGTTCATCACGAGCTCTTATAGCTAGGTGGCGAGACTACGACACGATGGATGCCTAAGTCAATGGGAATCGATATTCCCAAGGACACAAGCTTATCGGCGTAACCCGACATCTTGAGTACATGCTCACTAACGGAGCTGTGCTCTTCCATCATGCAGCTAAAGAACTTTTCAGGCGTTGTAGCTCTCTGCTGACATGTGTGTCGAAAATCATTTTCAACTCACCCGTTGTATCAAATGCATTGCCGTTTTCGAAACGCTTTCGAAGTTCGGCTCTAGCCCATACAATATGCCGCAATGAACTAAGTTGTGGTCCTCCTGACGAGTCTGATAGACATTCTTTTCCTCGTCAGGGGCATCATCAAAAGGTGGGGGGCCTAACGGCGCTCCTAGCACATATTGCTTTTGTGCAGCAGAGAGGAGAATCCTCAAATTCATGGCCCATTCGGTAAAGTTGCTACCGTTCGTTGCTAGTTTCTCTTTCTCCATGAACACATTGAAATTAAAAGCAGGTGGTGCCATCTACAGAATTTGTAAAGTTTAGACTAAATGTATGATAGATTGAGTTCAACTAATATATATTACGAATGAACTCCCACTCAAAAACGACATCCCTCGTGCCTTTTTGGTGATTACATGAACCAAATCCACTACACCAAGTCCGATCATCACGTGAGTCGGTATAGCTTCAAAGGCGAGCATCAAATGGGCATCATATCAACTATATGACTCATGCTTAACCTTTCGGTCCGTGTTCCGAGGCCATGTCTGTACATGCTAGGCTCGCCAAGTTAGAACCTTAGTATTCGCGTATGTAACTATTTTACACCCGAAATATGGTCGTGGATCCAAGAACACCCGATCATCACGTGATGTCTTGGAGCGACAAAAACATAATCGGTGCATACTAAAGGAAGAACACATTCTTATCTCGATATTTAAATGAGGGATCATCTTATTATGCTAACAAAGCGCTAAACAAGCAATACAAGATGCTATCAAACATCACATGTTTATTAGTGAAATGATATGGTTCCCGCATATGATCTCTATCATGTGCACCGTGGTATGATCACTATCATGTTTGAATTATGCCCTAGAGGCAATAATAAAGATGTTATTATTATAATTCTGGTTCATGATAATGTTTATATTCCATGCTAGAATTGTATTAAGCGGAAACTTTAATACTTGTGTGGTTTGTGAACAACACCGTGTCCCTAGTACGCCTCTATGGACTAGCTCATTGATTAATGATGGTTAAGGTTTCCTAACCATGGACATGAGTTGTCGATTAATAATGAGATCATATCATTGGGAGAATGATATGATGGACAGGCCCAAACTAAGCGAAGCAATTAGATCGTGTCATCGTGTTCATCTTTGCGAAGCTTTTCTTATGTCAAATATTGTATTCCTTAGACCATGAGATAATACAACTCCCTGGTATCGGAAGAAAGCTTTGAGGTCATCAAACGTCATCCTATGAGAGGGTGATCATAAAGGTGTCTCTCAGGTGATCGGAAAGTATCTGTTGGGTTGTATGTATCGAGATGGGATTTGTCCCTCCCAAGTCGGAGAGATATACTTCGGGCCCACTCGGTAATCGATATCAACAACGCTTGAAAGCATGTGGTTAAGGAGTTAATCACAAAGTGATATCGAATTACAGAACTAGTAAAGTACTTGTTGTGAACGAGATTGAACTAGGTATGACGGTACCGACGATCAAATCTCGGACAAGTAAAATATCGCGAGACGAAGGGAATATATATATGGGATTGATTGAATCCTGGCATCATGGTTCATCTGATATGATCCTCGATGAATGTGTGGGAGTCAATATGGGTTTCCAGACCCCGCTGTTGATTATTGATAGAAGATCATGTCCGCATATTCTCGAACCCAAAGGGTCACACACTTAACGTGTCTCGACGCTAGGATTGATTGGATAATTGGTTTATGAGTTTTTGTTAGGAGTCTCGGATGGGATCCAGGACATCACGAGAGGTTCCGGAATGGTCCGGAGAATAAGATTCATATAAGGCAGTGGAGTTTTTGGAGTTCGGAATTGTTCCGGGTTAATCGGTATTGTACCGGAAGCTTCTAGAACCTTCCGGAAGGGGGCCAACGTGGTCCCACCTGTCGGGAGGGGGCATGGGCCTATGAGGGAGTGCCTTGGCCGCATTGGGACAGGGTCACAAGGCCCCATAGGGCCCAGCCGTGTCACATCCCAAGATTTTCCAAATCTTGTTATGTGAAAGATATTGAATAAAATAAAACTTTGTTGATTTTCAGGGTGAGAAGAAACTTTTGAATTCAATTGGAAACTTTCAAACCTATTTTGATCAAACAAATCCTAAAGGGATTTGAAAAGACAAAACCTTTAATAAAGAAAAATTTAAATATTTGGAATTGCTATTTGGATCTTTTAATAAAAAAGATTTGATTTTCAAATGAAAAGGTAGAAATTTAAATAAGGTTATTTTATAAGCCAAATTAAAACTTGGCCAAGCCTTTGAAATAAAATATTTCTATTTGATAAAAATAGTAAAGGTTTATTTAAATAAAATAATAAGGATTTAATATCCAAGTTTATTGAAAATAAAAGTTTTACTATTTTAATTAAACATCAAAACTTATTTATTTATTTTAAAACAAGTTTTCCAAGTATTTTATGTTTTCAAATAAAACCTACGGATTTGGTTCTGAAAATATTTAAATTTCAAATGGAATTTTAAATAAATCAAATCCTATTTTGATTAATAAACAAGGTCTATTTATTTAATTAATAATGGACCCTAAAATAAAAATATTATTTTTTTATTTATGGGACTTTGGTTTATGTTAAACATAACCAAAACTCAATACAAAGTTTGGTGAAAGTTTGATGTGAATTGAATGTTTGATTTGTTGTTTTAATTTCAAAACAGAAAATAGAATTGGAAAAAGAAAAAGCATACAAGAAGAAAAAAATAGAATTGGACACAGCCCAGCCGGCCAGCCCAATAAGCCCAACAACCAGCCCACTCCCTCTCTCCCGAAGAAAACGTTTCGCACCTGAACACATACCCACATAAACACTAATTGGTGGACCCTCTTCCCCTCTCTCTCTCCCTCACTGCTAGATAGACCCCACCGCCACGTATCCATCGTCTTCACCTGCCGATGACCTCGCCCCTCTCCTCGCTGCCGTTTCTTGCCAGAAATCAATCCGTTAAATTCTCTCTAAATGCTGGAGTAAACCCCGCCCCGATCACGCACACTTAAACCCCTGTTCCTCCTCTCCGTTTTCCCCTAGGAACCACCCACTCTCTGCCCCCAGGCCGCTCCCATAGTTGCTCGCACCACCGCGGTCTCCGACGAGCCTTTGCTCCAATTCCGGCCCAACCTCGCCACCCCTTGCCTCCCTGAGCACACGACCGTGACCCCCACTCCCAGGTGCTTCTTCCTGTGCCATCCGTTCAACCGCGGGCGCCCTAGAACCTCGGCTTCGACGACCTCTGAGCGCTGCCGCTTCTGCTTCCTTCTCCGGCGACCCTTCTGGTAAGCACCTGACCGCCCCGCTCTTTCCCGATGATGCTCCTGCACTCCCTAACCTCGGCTGCATCTAACCATGCCCTTGCTTTTCCACGGGGCGAACCACAGCACCACCCTCGACGAGCTCCAGGACCATCAGACACCGACCACGTCTCCGGCGAGCAATTAACCGCAACCTTGCGCGCCCCTCGTCGAACCAACAACACGTTGAGCTTCCCCACGCTACTGCGAACACGGTAAGCACCTCCCTTCCCTTCTTGATTCCTAGAACCGCCACTAGCCCACCGTTCGAAAGGCGTGCGTTGCCATACCGCACGCCGCCCGTTGTTGACCAAGTAGTGGTGTCCGTAGGATCTAGATCGGACGCACACGATAGAAACTAGGCGAAGCGGTAAGTAGCGTCTCAGCGCCGTGCGATGTAATTTAATCCAACGGCCCGCATCGCTCGATCCGTGCGAACCGGTACCGGCCAGTCATATTACGCCGCGTGGCACCAGTTTGTTTAAAACAGAATTTGAAAACAGATTTAGATGCAAATTTGAAACCCTTGTAACTTTTGATCCACACGTCCAAAAATTGCAAACTTTATATCAATGGAATCAGTGGAACAAGCCCTAGCCAACCATGCAATGTGTTTAGTAAAAATATTCTGGTAAAATGTTTGTTTTTGCAGAAACATTTGTATGCATGTTTAGGTTGTAAAAATTATTCCAAAATGTTTTTAGGGTTGAAACCTTTGCAAATTGGTTTGTTGTGAACCTACTGACCCTAGGAACCAACCCATGGTTTTAAAAATGGATTTTGTGAAGTTTAGGAATAAAAACTTGAATTAGCCCATTTCTAGCCAAATAAAAATAATGATTTTTCTATGAAAATGATTTTAGAATAAAAACTTTGGGAAAATGATTTGAATCAAACCTACTGACCCTAAACACCAAGTTTTGAGAATTAACAACTTATTTGGTGAACAACATAAAGTTTTGAATTGATAAAATCATCTTCCACCACATAAAATAATGATTGGATTTAAAAATGGTTTTTGGATAAAACCCTTTTGCAAATGGTTTTGACACTTTAGAAAATGTCCACTTTGCGCCTTACATTGTGTAGAGCCTAGTAGAAACCACCTTTGCAAATAGAACTACCTTTTGAATGCTTGCATGCATGACTTAGCCTCTATTATTTTATGTGTGTGTTTGATTGTTTGAATATTGGTTGGAATGCTAGTTGATATTGTGTTTGCTTGATTGATTTGTAGTGAAGTTAGAAAAGTGTGAAACTAGCAAGATCAAGAAGTGAACCAACATTCCCTACCAAAAAGGCAAGTGACACTATCATCTAAAGCCCTACTATTTTCATTATACTTAGTGGATTTTGAAACATGCATGAAAACAATTTCTATACTTATGCTATGCTAAATCCTAATAGGATAACTTATATATTCTTTAGTGAAAACAATGTAGTTGTAGTATGCTTAGCCCAGCTATATATTGGGATGGGATACATGTTATGATTACATAAAATATTGAAAAGACTTATGTTTTATATAATAAAACAAGTACTCAATGAACCACCTGGGTGGACAAGGATACTCAAGCTTTTGGACAAGGTGGCAACAAAAGGAACCATGTTTATATGGCAATCTCTTCTTGTTGTGCACTAAAAGAAAACCACCCAGGAACTTAGAGATTGAACATATTTCTCGTACAGTGGCTTCCGTGTACAACCACATGCTAAATGGGCTCTGGCTTAGTCAACTACATAGTGGAAGTCCCATGCATTGGCATCTTCAGGTTAACTAGATTTGTGTAAGGGAGCTTGAAACCCTACATTGGTGCCTGGTAGACAAGCTAGCATTTTGTATTGGGAGGACTCCTATGGAAAGACTTTGTCACATTCTCAATCTGCCAGCACTCCATCTTGGTGAGTACTTATCCAGTGGCCACTGGTGGCATCAAGATGAGACTGTGTCATGTGGGTAAAGTGTACAACTTCTGCAGAAGGTCAAATTCTAAGTACTTAGCCGTGTCCCCGGTTATGGACAATACTGAGCAACTAAGGCCTGAAGCTATGGAAGATCTCGACATTCCAATTTCTCAAAGTTAAAACTTGAGGGTGACAACAAGGGATTTTGAAACACTTGGTGGATTCCAAGGAGTTTAGAAAGATTTGACAAAAGATCAAAACTATTTTGAAAAGATAGGATAAAACTATATTGCTTTCTGCAAATGAGCCTAAACCCCACTTAGCCAAATATGCATGTATTGATAGGATCCACTCATATTGTACATAGTAGTGAAACTTTCCAATACAATTCAAATGTATTGACCTTTGTGGCTGCAACTTGTTATGTTGCAGGTTTGATTGATATTAGTGAAGTTGATTGATTAGGATTACAAGTCTACAACCAACATGTTTGCCTGTGGCACTTTGAAGATGAAGGACCCCATGCTTATAAATATTCTGCTGCAATGTAATGTATTAGCCAACTGAGCTATGTAATATGTAATAAAATTATGTTATTCCTGGTTATAAAGTTGTATTATGACCTTTGTTTCTTGATATTACATCTTAACTGTGGATGCTAGCTATTGATCCAGGGACTAGCATTGTAAACACAGGGGACTCTAACTTATTAAAGGTTGGGACCCTTACAAGCCGGCCAAACAAGGGGAAACCCTAGTTTGGAGCTTCTAGAAGGGGGGGGGTTTCCTTGCCCCCCACTCCTCCCTCCTTTGGCCGCCGGCCTAGGCTTGGGGGAGGGGCTAGGGTTGGCGCCCACCCCTCTATATATAGAGGGCTGGGGCGCACCACCCCCCACACCTTCCCCTCAAGCCTAGTCGCCATGCTGCCCTCCTCTCTCTCTTCCTCCCGACCGCGTGTAGGCGAAGCCCTGCTGCAGGAACTCTCCACCAATTGCACCGCACCGTCGCGTTGTAGATCCAATCCATCTCTCCACCTTACTTGCTGGACCAAGGAAGGAGGAGACGTCGAGGTGCTGCACGTGTGCATCTCATGGAGGCATCGCCACTTGTGGTGCAAGATCGGATCGGATCGCGAGGAGGAGAAGCGAGTACGACTACATCACCCACGTTCCGACGAACGTTCCGCTGTGCGAATCTTCAAGGGTATGAAGATCTTATCCAATCTCTCTCGTTGTTTGCATCTCCTAGATTAGATCTTGGCTTCCCTCTGTTCGCATCCGTAGAAAATTTTGATTTACTATGCCGCGAAACCCTTCATATCATACCTACATGTGTAAATCCAAGGTCTATGGAGTTTACACGCTATGTGTGTTGTAAGAGTATCATCTCATACTTCTACTTACAACATTACCATATCATAACACTAGCCCAGCAACAATCTAAACTAGACGCCTCTAATTTATCCATTGCAAGTTTTACGTGGCTTAGGGCTTTCGAGATAGAACCGTTCTTACCTACGAACATGAACCACAACGAGGATAACCAAATTGTTGACAACTCGTTTGCAAAATAGATATTGACTATAGTAGGAGAGACATACATCCGCTATTCACTTATGCAAACTATTTGCATGTCAAGCGTGGAACAGGTCTCATGTCCGGGCCGCTTCATCCCACTATGCCACCAATATCTAAAATTACAACAAAGGAGCAACAACATGATCATCATCGCCCACATACTCATATGTGTACTACCCGTGTAAAGTATTGATGGGGATATGCCTACCGGGGTATACCCAGTAGGACGTTTCCGGCTGGCCCAGGAACTGGCGAGTGGGCCTGCAAGACGGCGACTGGACCAAGGCCTGGTGTGGATCCAAGCGACTGGAAGCTGAAGGCCCAGGCGAGTAGATAGGCCCAGTCGGATTAGGTTAAACGAGTACTGAAGCCTTAACTGATTCGGTTGAGATATGTAAACCATAGGGGAGGTGAGTCTATATAAACCTCATTCCATCATACACCCAAGCGACTCGCCGCCTAGCCGCCGAGTTCTCCCCATTGTACCACCATCGTAATACAATCTAGCAGGAGTAGGTCTTTACCCTCCGGGGGGCCGAACCTGGGTAAAACCTGTGTCTCCGCCCTCATCTCGCACCGCAGATGGTTGGCCGCCCCTGCCCCTCGTTCTACTAGTCGCTGCCGATTGCAGCATCTGCCATGACCATTCCCACGACAGTGGCGCCCACCATGGGGCCTGGCCGGTGTTCTGCGGCGAGATCCAATCTGCCCATCAACGAGACGGTCGCCACCGGCCGCATGATAGCGGTCGGCGAGATGCTCCAGATCCTGCCGAGCAGCTACGTCCCGGCGGCGCGACCCGTCACACACAGCGTGATCCTGCCGGTCGGCATGATCAGCCTCTTCGTCGGCCTCACCGACGTCATCGCCTCGGAGGACTCGGCTCGCATCCGCGAGTCGCCGCCGTGCGACCGGCTCTCCGAGAGCCAGGTCTGCACGACCCATCGCCTCGCCTCCGAGTACAACTCGGCCCACAACAACGTTGCCGAAAACTCCGCGGCCATGGAAGACGCGGCCCTCAACGACGATGCCGACTCGGCGACCCCGACATCACTCGCCGGATCCATCACCGCGTCTTCACCCGCGGGCTCCATCACCCAGGTCTCCAACATGGGAGACTTCGAGGATCCCTCCATCCTTGGGATCTTCGGCTTTGACTCTGGATCGGAAAACTCCACCGATCTCCGCGACGGGACCAGTCGCCACGCCGCGACTTACATGGCGACTGGCACCGATCCGCCAGAGGATCCCTTCTCCACCCCGATCCCTCCTAACGCCACGGCAACGGAGGTCGAGGAACTTCTCCTAAAACTGGCGGAGGCAGTCCGCAAGGAACAAGCCGAGTGCAAAAAAATTCGCCTCGAGAAGGTGACGGCGCAGGAGCTGTCGCGCTACCACCAGCAGCCAATCAGGTCGCGCCTGAACCCCACCGTCCAGGGGTGCGCCCTGAACTTCGATGACAAAAACGACCCGGCCCGCGTGGCCGAGCGCGCGATCTGCGAGAACGCGCCGCCAGGAGGAAGCGCCCGGCCCCCACCAGGGTCGACGGCGAACGGTGCCCCACCTCCACCCAACCGCACACCCCCCAGGGATCAACCGCGGATAGTGGTCTCCTCACGAGAGCGCGACGCGAATGGCCTACCACTGTTCTCCACCCCGATGGACAACCTCGTGGCAGGTCGAGCAGCCGCCGACAACATCACGGCCACCGGCGACGGCGCCCTACAGATCCAGTACGTCAGGGCCCTGCTCGCAAAGGCGGTCGAGCAGCAAAACGCGGGCGCCGACTCACAGGGTCGGGTGTACTCGCGTTCTTCGGGCAGCAGAGCGGCCTCAAGCGGCCGCCCGTTGGCGGCAAACACCCTCAACTGCCCGCCACCAGAGCCACTGCAGGTCCAACATCTACCCGCGAACGCGGCACTCTCCACCAACGACCCCAGGCCAGCGACCAACTTCGTCGCCTCCAATGGTCAGCCCATCGACGCCCGCACCCACATCATCAACAACCAAAGCTGGTGCGCACGCCAGCCCGACGACCTGCGACACACCCTAACCAATCGCTGCGATGACGAGTCGATGGGGTCGCTAAGCCGACTCGGGCCCAGGTGCTTCGGACCGATGATCCGAGGAAAAAAACACCCGGCGAACTTCAAGGCGCCGAAGGAAATAGAGAAGTACGACCCTTCGTACGACCCCTCCGTGTGACTGGATACATACCTCATGGCGATGGGGATCACGGGCCACACCGACCTGCTAGCCGCCCGCTACCTCCCCTTGATGATGGAGGGGACGTGCAGGCAGTGGATCAACACCCTCCCCCAGGATAGCATCGACTCCTGGGAGGAGATGCGCGACGCCTTCGTCAGGCACTTCGAGTGCTCCTACACCCGCACCACCACCATCGAGGACCTGGGCGGGCGTCCAGGGACCCGCAGTCGACCAAGAATCGGGTCCAGCGGTGGCAAGAACTATGGTACAACGCGGTCGGCATCCACCCGGACACCGCGATCCATTGCTTCAAGACCTCGTGCCGCTACGAGCCCTTGGTCGCCAAGCTCAAGCGACATTCTCGCACGCTCGACAACATACCGGACCTCCTCGGGATCGCCAAACGGTACGCGGAGGAAGATCCAAACCAGGAAACCGACGACGAGTCGGGAGGCCAACGCCGCACGAGTGGCAACAACAACGGATGACGGTCCGACCTACGCTACAGCAACACTCGCCTCACTGGCAAGCGCCGCAATGACGGGCGAGTCGACTTTGTCACCAATGTCGGGCACGCACAGCGCGAGCCCAAGAGCTTCCGCCACGACGGAGGGCAACGCCGGCAACTACAAGGCGAAACCAAGGTTCGACCCCGTGGACCTCCTTAACCAACCTTGTGCGTTTCACAGCAGGGAAGGGAAGCCCGCTACACACACGACCGCCGACTGCCACACTCTCAGGGAGATTGAGAAGGCACGGCGAGCGCGGGAGGACCCCAATAAAAACCCGCCAAACGGCGGAAAATTCGGCAATGTGGCCGGCTCGCTCCATACCTTCATTGGCTTCAACACGAAGCGCGAGAAGAAGGTCATCGCCCGCGCCGTCGCCGTCAACGCGGTGGCCCAGGTAGACGTTCCCCAGTTCCTCAACTGGTCGGAGCAGCCCATCACCTGGAGCCGCCAGGACCACTCGCCACGCATCGAGTACCCAGGCCGAGTCTCCCTGGTGGTCAAGCCTAAGGTGGGCGACTACTGGCTCCCCAAGACATTGATGGACGGCGGTAGATCCATCAACATCATGTACCTGGACACCTTCAAGCGATTGCGGCTCCCGAAATCGATGGTCGAGACGACCTACACCACGTTCCACGGCATCGTCCCCGGTCGGAAGGCGTACCCGATCGGCAAGGTCACGCTGCCAGTCACCTTCGGCACACCAGCAAACTTCCGCACCGAGCGGATCGTCTTCGAGCTGGTACCCTTGACCCCTACCATCGCGTCTGGGCGCCAGGCGTTCGCCAAATTCATGGCAGCGCCCCACTACGCGTACAACGCAATGAAGCTCCCCGGGCCGTGCGGCGTCATCACCATCAACGGCGACCCCGACATGGCCGCCGAGTGCGAGGCCAAAGGAGCCGAACTCGCCGACGCCGTCATCGCGGCAGATACCAACCACGCCGATGAGCTTGCCAAGTACGCGAGCGGGGTCAACAACGATGACCCCACCAAACTCAAGAAGCCCAATTCGGAGGGCACAAACACCTCAGACTTCGAGGCAACGACGCACACCCGCACCGTCGAGCTGGTCCCAGGTGACTCCAGCCAGACGGTGACGAACAGGACGGGCATGAGCCCAGCCTAGGAAGGCGCGCTCATCGAGTTCCTCCGTGAGAACAGGTACATCTTCGCATGGAAGCCCTCTGACATGCCGGGTGTCCCTAGGGAGCTCGCTGAGCACAAACTAAACGCCAACCCCAAAGTGTGACCCGTCAAGCAGTCGCTGCGGCCCTTTAATGAAGAGCGCCGCCGAGCTATTGCCGAGGAGGTGCGGCGTCTACTCGCTGCAGGCTTCATCCGGCCAATTAAATACTCCAAGTGGCTGGCAAACCCAATCTTGGCCGAGAAGAAGAACGGGACCTGGAGGATGTGTATCGACTACATAAACTTGAACAGCGCCTGCCCGAAGGAGCAGTTCGTCTTCCCGCGGATCGACCAAATAATCGACTCCACCGCGGGCTCGGAGTCGCTGTGTTTCCTCGACGCCTACTCTGGGTACAACCAGATCAAAATGGCTTTTGAGTACGAGGAGAAGACGGCGTTCATCGCGCCATTCGGAGCCTTCTGCTACACCGCCATGACCTTCGGCCTCAAGAACGCCGGGGCGACCTACCAGCGGTGCATGCAGGAGTGCCTCGCGAGCCAAATTGGTTGCAACATCCACGTCTACATCGACGACGTGGTCATAAAATCCGCTCGCCAGGACAATCTACTCGCCGACCTGGCGGAAACATTTGCCAACCTGCGGAAATACAAGATAAAGCTCAACCCAGGCAAATGCACCTTCGGTGTACCAGCAGGACAACTACTGGGGTACGTTGTCTCCAAGCGCGGGATCGAGGCGAACCCCACCAAGATCGACACGATCGCTCGACTCAGCAAACCCGAGTGCCTGCGCGACATCCAGAAGCTGGCCGGGCGAGTAGCGGCTCTCAGTCGCTTCATCCCCCGCCTGGGCGAAAAGGCGATGCCCCTATACCGCCTGATGCGCAAGAACCCCACCTTCCAGTGGGACAAAGAGGCGGACAACGCGCTCCGCGACCTCAAGAAGGTTCTACTCGCAGCACAGCTACTCGCCTCCCCCGCCGACAAAGAACCCATGCTGGTCTACGTCGCGGCTTCCGAGCGCGTCGTCAGCGCCGTCATGGTCGTCGAGCGGCCAGAGGAAGGCAAGGAGCGCCCGGTATAGCGACCGGTGTACTACATCAGCGAGGTCCTCACCGAGTCGCGCGCAATGTACCCAATACCGGCTGGTATATGCGGTCTTGAGTACAGCGATGCCGCACTACTTCTAGGAGCACCCGATCACGGTCGTCTCCTCAGCACCATTGCAGGACATCATCGGCAACCGCGAGGCGACTGGGCGAGTCGCCAAGTGGGCCGTCGAAATCGGCGTCCACAACATCAAGTATGAGCCGCGAAAAGCGATCAAATCGCAGGCTCTCGCGGACTTCATCGCCGACTGGGAAGAGGCCCAGCAGCCGAAAAAACTGCCATACCTCCACTACTGGAGCCTACACTTCGACGGCTCCAAAAACGCGGACGACGCAGGAGCAGGGATCGTGCTGACTTCACCGAAGGGCGACAAGCTCCGCTACGTCCTCCGCCTCGACTTCACCCCCTGCACCAACAACATGGCCGAGTATGATGCCCTACTCCACGGCATCCGAGCAGCCAAGGAAATGAACGTCAACCGCCTACGCTGCTACGGAGACTCCGACCTCGTCGCTGGGCAAGTCGAGCTGGCACCTGCGACGCCGTCTCCCCCACCATGGTGGCATACCGCCAAGCAGTAGACAAGCTGGGGGGACATTTTGCAGGGTACTCCGTCGAGTGGATTGACAGGCGAAAGAACGAGGAGGCTGACTCACTCTCTCGCATCGGGTCATCTCGACTCGCACCACCCGTCGGCCTCTTCCTCGACACGATCACCAAGCCTTCAGTCTCTCCCCCAAGGGAGATCAACATCGGAGTCCCGCTGCAACCGGAGGCATCCCTGGTCGCACTCGTCGCTGAGCGCATTAACCGGACCAAGCCGTCGTCGCCTACGAGGCGGCACCTTGCCCGGCGAGACAGACGCCCGGATGATTGCACGCCGATGCAAATCCTTCACCATCATCGACGGCGAGCTCCACAAGCACAGCGTGACCGGCGTGTTCCAACGCTGCGTCCAACCCGCCGAAGGACACAAGATCCTCCACGACATCCACTCCGGCGACTGCGGCCACCACGCCGGCGCCCGCTCTCTGGTCGCCAAGGCTATGCGGCACGGCTTCTACTGGCCCAACGCACACGCCGACGCCGTCGACATCGTCCAGCGGTGCGCCGGGTGCCAGAAATACGCCAACCAGACACACGTGCCGAGCTCAGCGCTCAAGACAATCCCCATCACCTGGCCATTCGCCGTGTGGGGTATGGACATGGTAGGCCCCTTCAAAAAGGCCCCCTCCGGCTTCACCCACCTCCTGGTCGCGGTCGACAAATTCACAAAGTGGGTGGAGGCCAAGCCAGTCCGGAAATGTGACGGGAAGACCGCCACCAAATTCCTACGCGAGCTCATATCTCGCTACGGGTTCCCAAATAGCATCATCACGGACAACGGCACCAACTTCTCCAAAGGAGCCATGGCCGAGTTCTGCGAGGAACACCACATCTGGCTCGACCTCGCGTCAGTCGCCCACTCGGAGTCCAACGGCCAGGCGGAACTGGCCAACCAGAGTATCCTCCACGGCCTAAAGCCGCGGCTCCAAGTACCACTCGAGCGCACCGCCGGGTTCTGGGTCGAGGATCTACCCTCCGTCATCTAGGGCATCCGCACCTCGGTCAACAGGTCGACAGGGTTCACCCCCTTCTTCATGGTGTACGGCACCGAGGCAGTCATGCCCACCGACCTCGAGCACGACTCGCCAAGGGTCGTCCACTACACGGAGGCCGCGAACGAACTCGCACGACAGGATGGAGTCGACCGACTCGACGAGGCATGCGACCTAGCTCGCTCACGCACCGCCATCTACCAGCAAGGACTCCGCCGCTACCACAGCCGGCGGGTGAAAAATCGCACCTTCCAAGAAGGCAACCTAGTGTTGCGCCTCATCCAGGACAAGAAGGGCATGCACAAGCTTTCCCCCCCGTGGGAGGGACCATTCGCCATCGGGCGAGTACTAGGCGACGACGCCTAGTACCTCATCGACGTTCGCGGAGACGGCAAACTCGACGTCAAGCGACCATGGAATGTAAACCTCCTACGGAAGTTCTACTCCTAGAACCCCACATATGTACCCTCCAGTCGCTATGAAATAAAAAGAATTGGTTACCGCAAATTGCGCCTACTCTCCGTGTCTTGTGCCACTCGCACTCGTAATAACAGCGTCAAGCTAACTGCATAAGTCAACCTCTGGTACAGCGATCAGCACGGCCAAGTAGTGCGTTACAAGGGCACTGTGTCACCTGTGGTCTTGTAACGTCCACGAAAAAGGCCTACCCGGAGCCCCATTGGAGTCGCCTAGCTCGACTGGTTCTACGAGCCAAGACAATTGCCTTTGCTTCTCACAGCGACCATGATCCTCCGCATCCTCGACATAGCGACTCGAACGACCAAGTACCACGCTCGGGGACTGATGACCAGTTTAGCACGAGCGGCTAGGGAAAACGCCAAGTATGAGAGCATGCCCAGGACTCGCCATGCGACTGACCCAACGGGCCAGGCAGGAGTGATGCGCTCACCTTAACGTGCCAAGTCCTCACCCACCCTCGAGTCGCGCCTAGAACAACCAAGTACCATGTTCGGGGACTCGGCCACCTGACCTCGTTCGCGCAAGGGAAAACGGTGAAGTACAGAGCACTCATGGGAGTCGCCTTGCGACTGGCTTTCCAAGCTCAGGCGAGTCGACCTCAATAACAAAACATTCAAAACCGCCAACACATAACAAACGAGGTAAACCCCATAAAAAGGGCGGACGCGCTCGGGGACTCGTTCAACCCTCAATAAAAAACACACGACAATTCACAAAACAACACGATATCTCGTTATAACATGTCGCAATTGTCACAAAATACAAGGTATGCTCAATGGCAGAACTGCTACTAACGCCCTAGGGCACAATATTCTACTCCGCAGGCTTCGACGACGACTCGCCACCACCCTTGCGATTGCGAATGAAGGGAGTGTACGGGTTTGACGGGTACGTCATCAGCTCACCCACCATCGCTGCACGGAAGGGTTGCTCGATCTTGAAGTCCCGGTGCTGCGGCTCAGGGTCGTTGGGTGCGACAACCGTCTCCTGATAAGGAAGGAGGTCGCCCATCGCCCAGACGCGCTTGGAGTATACCGCGGCACGGTCCGTCAGCTTCAGTACCTCGGAGATCTCCACCGAGCCGGTCGACGACGGGTAGCCACTCGTCACGTCGTCCAGATCGAAGTCTTCCGGGAAGTGAGCGAGCCCAAGGCTAGGCGCCGTCGCCGCTCCGCGTCGGAACACCGATCGCGTCATGAATTCGACGACCGATGGCGCCTTCTCCAAGTATCGCCACACCTCGACGAGGTCACTGGGAATCACCTCCGTGGGTGACATTTCCTGGAGATACACCCGTATGCACGTCGCCGACAACGTGGCCGAGTCGAACAGCGTGGCCACACATTGTCGTGCGTCGAGCGAACTCGCCTCTTCCGCGCTGTCAATGATTCGACCTGCGGACAGAAAGCGACAGTGAGTACATCAAATATTACAAAATGCAAAACGTTACAGGCACAGGAAGGCACACTCACCAATCAAGGGGCGGGAGAGATCCGTGATGAAGCTCTGAAGAGAGGTGTAGTCGTCTTGAAGCCCAGCAACAAGGGCGTCGGAGACCTTACGCTCCTCAGCGGCGGCGGCTGTAACGGCAGCCTTGGCTCGCCCATCCGCCAAAGGTGCCTCCTCCCTCGCCTCCTTCAGCTCGCGTTCAAGGTGGGCGATCCGCTCCTCAACTGAGTTTAAAGCAGTTTGAGCTGCCGCCATCTCAGTCGCTGGGACGAGGCCCTGGCGGACCTCCTCTGCCTTCGCAGCAATCGCCTGGAGCCCCTTTTTTGCCTCATGGACGGCGGCCAGTTCCCTCTCCACATGACGTTTTGCAGCGAGCCGGTCGGATGACTCGCTCTGCAAACCCTGAACACAAGTCAAACAGTTAGCAACAGCGGAATCCTAAGTGCCCACCCGCTGAAATTCAGCGATGCGCTCGAGGGCAATCAAAAACCCTAAGTGCCCACCCGCTGAAATTCAGCGAGTGCGCACTCGGAGACTGGCAATCAAAAATCCTAAGTGCCCACCCGCTGAAATTCAGCGAGTGCGCACTCGGGGACTGGCAATCAAAAAACCTAAGTGCCCACCCGCTGAAATTCAGCGAGCATGCACTCGGGGACTGGACGCGAAAAACAAAAGCAAGACATTAAAAGAATCAGAACGCTGCAATACAGAGGCCTGATCCTCGGGGACTGGACATACCTGGATGGCTGCGCCAAGCATACCATGAAGCTGTATCGCGTGCACGGATGCGAGGAGAGCCGACGTGTGCCCGCGACGTTGCTCGACCTCCGTGTCAGCGACCCCAGGTGCGTGGCTCGAGGGCGAGGTACCACTCGCTGTAGCCGCTCTGGTTATGAAGCGCGGGAAGGTTGCGATGGATGCACCGGCACCAAAGGAGGCCGGCTCGGCTGCACCAGATGAGGGAGCACCCTCCTTGGTCGTCAAGGCCGCCTCCGCCACGGGTTCACTCGGCGCGATCGCCGTGTCGTCAGATATTATGACGACCTCGTCGCCCTTGGTCTTCTTGGCGCTATACGCGGGGGCGACGACCTCGTCCGCTTTCCTCTTCCGGGAGGGATCCTCCTCGCTGACGACTGGCGGCACCTTGGCCACGGTCGGGTGACCTATCTTCTTGGCTCCAGTCCTACAAATTAATCCCATGAGAAAGTGGTCCGAGTACAATGAAAAACAAAAGGCAGGTGAATAAAACTCACTTGGCGACTGGTAGGAACCGCAGCCCCGTGCGGATGCCAGCCGGCTTCTCCAGTTCGGGACCCAGCCGTCGACTCAGGCCCATCTCCAGGACATCGCGTGCCCAAGACACGGACGGTTTCTTTGTTGTCGAGGCCGCGACCGGAGCTTCCGAAACGTTTTTGGCGCGAGCCTCCTGGCGGCGGCCTGGGAGCAGACCCGGCCTGGGGCGAACGGCGGGGCCATCGAGGCAAGAGGCACCTCACTCAGAACGGCGGTGATGTCCGGCGCTGCTACCTTCTGTGGAGCTTCGCCCCTGGCCAGGCTGGTGGCGTCGGAGCTGCTTGGCGAATGAGGCGGAGACGCCTGTCTCGCTGGCTTCGTCTTCCTCTTTGGAGGGGCCTTCGCCTACTTATTCTTCTTATTCTTCGATGGAGTGGACTCGCGATGCGAGGTGTGCTCGGGGAGCTCATCATCATCATCGTCATGACGTTCGAGGCTTTTGCTCGCTTCGAGCTCACGCTGCCGCTGTCCGCGAGTTTTCCGGACCAGCGGGGCGACCCCTTCCTCAGACTCCTCGTCGTCGCCGCTCCTGTCACTCTCGACGCTGCCCCCTGCTGGAGGCGATTCGCCCACCTCCTGGACGGACGAGCTCGAGTTCTCATCGTCCGCGGGTGGAAGCCACCCTTCCACCACCTGAAATAGCTGCAATAGGTATAAGACAACATCAGCATGACCGCGACTGCATTTAGCTGCGACTGCGAATGACAGAAAAATGACTTACCATTGGGGCTAGATGCTTCACGGTGTAGGGGGCGACCCCAGCCTTCGCGTCGAGGTACGCTGCCTGGGTGATCTTCTCCAGCGCCAGGAGGTAATCCTCGAGTTGCCACTCGGCGAGGCAGGACTTCATCGAGTCCTCCCGGCCCGCGTACTCGTACATGTAGTGGTCACGGCGGGCCAGGGGGACGAGTCACCGCCCGAGCCAGCAGTTATACAAGTTGATGGGCTGGAGACCCCTCTTCTTCAGGCCGCGGATGGTCTGAAGCATTTCATCCACAACCATCCGCTGGTCTGTTGGAAGCTTGCCGACCTGGAGTCGGCGCGGTTCGGGTCGGTCGGCGGAGTATCTTGGGATCGCCACCTCGCCGTCCGGAGTCGCCTCGGTGACATAAAACCACGATTTCTTCCATTCACTCGCCGCCTTGGCGGGTAGCATCAGATCGAAGAAGGAAGCCTTCGATTTCAACTGAAATGTCAGGCCGCCCGCAGCGAGCATTGGGCCGCCCGCTTCCTCGCGACTGATCCTCCTGTGGAATAGGTCTTGCCACAGAGGGAAGTAGGGCCTGCAGCCCAGGTAGCACTCGCAGAACGCCACGAAAATGGCGAGCTGCTCGATCTATCGGGCCCAGTCCGGAGTTGGATCCGTAGAAGGCATGAAGCGGAAGAAAAGAGATGTTGGGAATCCCATCCCCCGCTCTAGGTGGCTGGTGAAGCAGACGAACTCTCCCTCGCGCGGGTCTGGAGTCACCTCTCCGGCCGTGGGGATGCGCCACCTACCGGCACGCAGGATCCCGGCCTCTTCGAAGGACGCCAGTTGCGCTCTCATGCATTTGGATCTGCCCCCATGGCTCGGTGGAGGGGGCCATATGCGGAAGGATTCGTGGGGGTCGGAGGACTTTGGTTCGGCTGGATCGCGATGCGGAGGAAAACAAAGGTGTGCGCAATCGGAGGAAATGACGAGGAGGTGGTTCTCCGATCGCCTACCATTCCCTTTATATAGCGGTTGTTACCCGCCAAATCAGGGAGCCGTTACTACGCGGTGATTACGCCAAAAGTTACCGTTGGATTACCCCAACGGCTAGTTTGACTGCGTCTGGACGGTCCAACTTCAGCCACTCGGCTCGCCGACCCGATCACTACAAACAGTGATTAAATATTTCGCCGACCCAATCGCCAAAGCTGCGACCAGAATGACTAGTTTTCTCCTTTATTCACGAGCCCGCCACCGATTCGACTGGATGTCCGCATTGAAAGCCGTATACTCCGACTGCCAGCGACCACCTGCGCCCAATCGATGACGGCCTTGGGGACGACTGATGGGGATATGCCTACCGGGGTATACCCAGCAGGACGTTTCCGGCTGGCCCAGGAACTGGCGAGTGGGCCTGCAAGACGGCGACTGGACCAAGGCCTGGTGTGGATCCAAGCGACTGGAAGCTGAAGGCTCAGGCGAGTAGATAGGCCCAGTCGGATTAGGTTAAACGAGTACCGAAGCCTTAACTGATTCGGTTGAGATATGTAAACCCTAGGGAAGGTGAGTCTATATAAACCTCCCTACAGGGCGTGTAGAGATACGTTCCATCATACACCCAAGCGACTCGCCGCCTAGCCGCCGAGTTCGCCCCATTGTACCACCATCGTAATACAATCTAGCAGGAGTAGGTCTTTACCCTCAGGGGGGGCGAACCTGGGTAAAACCCTGTGTCTCCGCCCTCATATCGCACCGCAGATGGCTGGCCGCCCTTGCCCCTCGTTCTACTACTCGCTGCCGATTGCAGCATCTGCCTGACCATTCCCACAACAAGTATCTACGCATAGATCCGGCTCTGATACCACTGTAGGGTTCACATCATAGAAAACAAAAAAAATCCTACAATGGGAACTATGTACCAAGATCTATCTACTAGATACAAACAACGGGCGGATGTATATCCGTAGAGAACATACCCTTGAAGACCGACAAAGCTTAACGAGTTCAACTCGTGGTTGATGTAGACGATCTCTTGCCGATCTCAAGATCGAGAGGAAGTCCTAACACCGCAAAGCAGCAGCGCATCCGTGCTCGCACACATGTACAAGACACCGGGAAACCTCCGCCTCCTCGCTCCAGCGATGCAGCGGAAGCACAACCCTTTATTGCCGAATAACCACTGGGAACATGTATCTCGCTAGTCCGAGACCATGGGGGATAAATTCTAGAGGGGGAGAGAGATCCCTCACGAGGAGGTGTGAGAGACAAGTGAGAGGAGGGGATCCTTTTATAGGAGGAGGGCGGGCACCCAAGGGGGTGGCCTCCGGCCATGGGGGCTGCCCCCTCCCCTCCTTCATTCATGTGGGTGGACACTCCACTCACAAAATGTCCTTTAAATTCCCTCCACTCAAAAGTCCACTCAAATTCCCATTAAATTTCCACCAAATTTAATGCAAACTCTCATTAAATAAAACTCTTTTATTTTTATTCAGAATTTTTTCAATTACTTTAATGACAAACATTCACAAATAACCCCTTGCTAGAATTCCATTTCACATGCATAACCACTTTATGCAATTTCACCCGAAAACCTGTTTCGGTATCTAGTGAAATAAATTCCTGCGCTTGTTTATTCTTTCGGCATGAAACATTTGCTCCAAATGGATGCCAGTGTCCCTTAAGTGTGTCACCCTACGGTTCGCGAATAATGCGGACATGATCGAGACCCTTCTCCGATCAATAATCGATGGCGGACACGGAGATCCATCGACTCCACACATTCAACGATGACTCTTCATGTGATCGGAACCTTTACGCTTGTATCTTAATCCCTTTGTTTCACGATATATTACATGTCCGAGATTCGATCATTGGTATCTCCATACCTAGTTTGATCTCGTTCGACATGCACTCTTTCTCGTTCCGTGATATAACATTCTAGTGATCAAATCACTTGCTTGCAAGCTAACCAATGTGATATCACCGAGAGGGCCCAGAGCATATCTATCCGTCATCGGGATGAACAAATTCCACTCTTGATCCATGATTCTCAACATAACACTTTAGTAGCTTTGAAGCCATCTTTATAATCACCCAGTTACGGAGTGACGTTTGATGTCAACAAGAAACTCTTTCGGTGTTAGTGATTGGCATGATCTCATGGTCTAAGGATTAGGACTACTTCGTAGTTTGTTTATAGCAATATAAACTCAATGAATTTGATCGTAATGCTATACTTCAGATGAATGTTCATCACACCGTTACACTAATGTTGTGATCTCGTTATTAACAACATCCAACGTCTATGATCAGGAAACTGTGATCATCTTGTTAATCAACGAACTAGTTTATGAGAGAGGCATAACTAGGAACTTTCTGTTTGTTTATTAAACACACATGTATTAACGTTTCCGTATTAATACAATTATAGCATGCAAAATAAACATCTATCATATACTTGGAATACACATAATAAACATTTTATTATTGCCTCTCAGGGCATATTCCCTTCATGTCCGACCAAGGTGCATGAGGAATAGGCAATGGCATATAAAGACCAAAGGGGTTAGACTTAGACTTTGCTTGGATACATGTAGTGCATCGTTGGACGTGGCGCTCCACGTCGCGTTTCATCTTTGGCCAAAAGTAGTGAGTGGAAAGCATGTCATATGTCTTGTCACGGCTAAAGTGACCCATAAGGCCTCCACCATGGGACTCTTGAAGAAGCAAAATTTGGAGAGACGACTTCGAAATGCAAAGCTTGTTTTGTTTGAAAATAAAACCCTTATGCAAATAGAAATCATCAATCCCCTTGTCTATTGAACATTTTGCAAAAATTGGTCCAAAGAAAAGGTCGGACGCGTACAAAGATTTGATGTCCTCAAGACCCAAGACATTTACTTCGAGCCGCGTAAGAAGGTTTGTGTTTTTGCGAGACAAGGCGTCCGCTACCACATTTTCTTTGCCCTTCTTGTATTTGACAATGTAAGGAAAGGACTCCATGAACTCAACCCATTTGGCGTGCCTTTTACTCAAATTGGCTTGGCCCTTAAGATATTTCAACGACTCATGGTCGGAATGGATGATAAATTCTTTGGGCCAAAGATAGTGTTGCCACACTTGAAGGACACGAACCAAGGCAAAAAGCTCTTTGTCATAAATGGGGTAATTTAGGCATGCTCCATCAAGTTTCTCACTATGGTATGCAATGGGACGCCCATTTTGCATAAGGACGCCTCCAATGCCAATTCCACTAGCGTCACATTCAATCTCAAAGGTTTTTGTGAAATCCAGTAATGCAAGAAGTGGTGCTTCGGTGAGCCTCTTTTTGAGCTCATCAAAAGCCTTTTGTTGTGCTTTTCCCCAAACGAACGTGACATTTTTCTTGGTCAATTCGTTGAGGGGGCAAGCAATGGTAGAAAAGTCTTTCACAAAGCGACGGTAAAAGCCAGCCAACCCATGAAAACTACGAAGTTCGCTAACATTGGTCGGTATGGGCCAATCTCGTATGTCCTTAACTTTTGAGACATCGACTTCAATGTCATTAGAAGACACAAAAAAACCAAGGAAAATGAGCTTGTCTTTTGCAAAAGTGCACTTTGGGAGATTAGCATAAAGCTTTTCATGACGAAGGATTTGAAGGACCTCCTTAACATGAGTAACATGCTCCTCTAGTGACTTGCTATAGACAAGGATGTCATCAAAGTAAACAACGACACTTTTCCCAATTAGAGATCTCAAAATATGGTTCATGAGGCGCATGAAGGTAGATGGGGCATTTGATAAGCCAAGGGGCATAACCAACCATTCATAGAGACCAAGCTTGGTCTTGAAGGCGGTTTTCCACTCATCACCTTCGGCCATGCGAATTTGATGGTAACCACTACGAAGATCAATTTTCGAAAATATAGTGGCTCCACATAACTCATCAAGCATGTCATCAAGACGCGGTATAGGATGTCGATAACGCACGGTGATAGCATTGATTGGACGGCAGTCCATGCATAACCGCAACGTATCATCCGTTTTTGGAACTAGAATAACGGGGACCGCGCTTGGGCTAGTGCTTACTTGGATCAAACCTTTGGAGACGAGTTGGTTGATTTGTCGTTCTATCTCCTATGTCTCTTTCGGGTTCGTGCGATACGCGGCGCGGTTTGGGAGTGGGGCGCCGGGTATGAGGTCGATGCGGTGCTCGATTCCATGAAGAGGAGGTAGGCCATGAGGAAGCTCTTCGGGAAATACATCGTGGAATTCCTGCAAAATAGCCATCAAAGAAGGAGGAACATTTGTCAAGTCATTAGTTCCTTGCGCTAGTCCCTTGCAAACAAGGACATAGTGCAAGATGGATGGGTTGTTCCGCACTTCTCTCATCTCACTTTTGGTGGCAAGAAGAACACTCTTAGTTTTTCCACTCGAGTTTGGCTTGTGGCACTCACTCACTATGGTGTGGTTCTCTTGCTCACCACTCTTCTCACAAGGTGTTTTTGTGTATTGCGCCCTTGCTAAAGCCTTTGCATTGTCCTCAATTATTTGGCTAGGATTCATTGGTTGCAACACACAAGTTTTATCAAGCCATTTGAAGGTATAAGTGTTTGAGTGACCATCATGCAAAGCACGCTTGTCATATTGCCACGGCCTTCCGAGCAACATATGGCAAACCGCCATTGGGACCACGTCACATTCCACCGTGTCCTTGTAGGGTCCAATTGAGAACGTTACCGAGACAGTGTGCTTGATCTTGATGGACCCTTGGTCGCTTAGCCATTGTATTATGTAGGGGTGTTTATGCGGATGGAGGGTGAGGTTAAGTTTCTCACACAATTCCGTGCTTGCAAGATTGTGTCAACTCCCTCCATCGATGACAACTTTGATGGACTTCCCATTGATGCCGGCACGAGTTTGGAAGATGTTCGAGCGTTGGTCTTCATTCTCATTGGCTTGGGTAGTTAAGACCCGTGTGACCACAAGCGATGGACTTGCGTCATGCTCACACACAAGAAGTTCTTGGTCCTCTTCCAAATGTTGCCCTTGCCATGGCTTCCTTGACCCTTGCATCAAACTCTTCTTCACTCAATTATTCTTCATCGCCGTTGTCATGGATGAACAAAACTTTCTTGTTTCCACATGCAGCCGACTTGTGTGCTTTGCCTCCACACTTGTAGCATTCACCATTGAATGGTTGATCATCCCTTGTGTATTTGCCACTTGGGGGCTGTTTTCCTTGAGGGAGTGTTGGCTTGAAGGGAAGCTTGGTGGTACTTGAGGAGCTTCCACTTGGTGTTGTTGGAGTAGTGGCTGGTGCTTGCTTGTAGGTGAAGTACGTCTTTCGCTTGTTGTACTTGATGTCCTCTTGCACTTGACGCTCGGCCTTTGATGCGATGTGCACAAGCTCAACCATGTTGTTGTACTTTTGGAACTCGGTGATGCGCTTGATTTGATGGTTCAAGCCATTGAGGAAGCGTGCCATTGTTTGTTCATCACGCTCTTCAATGTTGGCACGGATCATGTTGAGATCCATTTGCTTGAAGTACTCTTCCACGGTCTCTGTCCCTTGACTAAGTGTTTGAAGCTTGTTGAAGAGGTCACGCGTGTAGTGCGAAGGAACAAAGCGGGATCTCATATGGGCCTTCATATCTTGCCAAGTTGAGATTGGAGGCTCTTCTTTTGCTTCGCGAGCGAGTTGGACTTGTTCCCACCAAAGGTTGGCATACTCATCGAACTCGAGGGATGCCATGGCCATCATGTTCTCATTGCTATAGTTGTGCATGCGGAAGATCTTGTCAACCTTGAGTTCCCACGAGAGATATTCTTCGGGTTCATTGGAACCGGTGAACTTGGGCATGGTGAATTTGAGTTTGCCGAAAGTTTCTTCTCCATTTTGGTTCCGGTTGCGGAGGTTGCCATGATTTTGGCGGTCTTCATCATCATCCGAGCTCTCATGTCTTGCTTGGTGATGGTTGCGTTGCTCTTGCGGTTGTTGATGTGCCGCGTTTGGTGGTGGAACTTGGTTTTGACGACGATCTTGGGGAGCTTGCTCGTGTTGTTGGCGCGGTTGAGGACGAGGAGGAGGTTGATGGTCCTCACGACGAGCTTGGGGAGCTTGCTCTTGTTCTTGTCGCGGTTGATGCCGAGGAGCATTGTCTTGAGCCATGTGGCGAGGAGGACGTCGAGCCGCATGCGCAATGGGCTGTTCTCCTTCTTCTTGATGTGGAGGAGGCTCGTCATGATGATCATGTTGTCGACGTTGTCGATCATGTCGATGATGACGCCTTGGTGGATCTTCGAGTGCTTCACGTCGACGGTGATCTTGTTCGTCCTCTTCGGATGCTTCACTTGTTGAAAGAACATGTCGACGGCGATGGGCTTGGTGGTCCATGTGAGGTTGCTCTTGTTGAATCACAAGTGCCCTTGGTTGTGGCCGGTTTGCTTCACGTCTTGGAGGTCTTGCGGAGAGGTCACCATCATAGCTTGACGTTGCGGCGTGTCGCGGAGATGGTACGGCTTGAGAAGAGCTCATGGATTGAAGGACGGGTCCATCCCGGTGCCTTGAAGCGTGACGGCGAGGTGCACTTGATTCACTTGAGGAGTGCCGAGATGAGCTTGAGTCACGCGAGTGTGGCCTTGCTAGCCCATCAATGAGGCGTTGAAGCTTCTCATCCGTTGAGGCGAGGGCGCGACCAAGAGCTTCATTTTGATGACCGAGGTTGTGTTGCATGGCATGCATTTGGCCTCGGACTTCTTCGAAGCGGTTGTCGATGTTCTTGAACTCCACGCGGGCTTCGCTAAATTGTTCATCTTGGCGCCTCTCAAGAGCTTCACAACGGTAGTTGAATTCTCCTCGGACCTTCCAATGGTCCCATCTTGTCATGTATTGAGTGTCGTCCTCCGGAGGTGGTGGTGGTTGGGACGGCTCGCCATTCCTGTCCATGATGCAAATCCGACAAGGGTTGTATATGGAGAATAAGGGTGCGTAGAGTTAGACTTTTACCTCACCTTGGAGATTATATCAAACCAATTGCCACACAAAGGAGCGAACAGCGTGCAAAGTGAAATGGTAAAGAAACTCACACACAAATATGCTACAACTCTCAAAAGCTTTTGGTGGAAGGTTAGGATTGTGGAAAACCAAATGAAACGATCCAAGCAAAAGGTTATTGTTCTAAGTGGTAAAGAACCAAAGATCAAAAGCAAAAGGATACGATCTACCAAAACACGGAAAAACGCACACGTGGAGAAAAACGGGGTTAGCACGACTATGAAAATGAGCACAAAAGGTCCTAACGAAGACTACGCTCAGTTGTCGTGCCAACTCAAGGAGAGACCACAACTCGTTTTCCAAAAGAGGATAAGCAATAGATTTGTGCACTTGCCTTGGTGCGCTCTTTTCTCTCTCTTTTTGGCTTACAAGCTTGGTATTCTCTTTGTATTGGGAGACTATGTATCTTTCTATTTTTTCTTTTTTTTTCTTTTCCTTTTTCTCCCTTTCTATGCTACTATGTTAACTTTTGTATTTGGCCTCACACTCTCACTTTCCAAAGTCAAGTGCACAATTCTTAGACAAACACAAAATGAGTTGATCTCATAGGATAGATACACACAAAGGAAGATATGGGGCTGTCAAAGTGGCACAAGTGATACCTTTGGTATTGTTGACGACTTGCAACCGTTGGTGGGGATGATGTTCGAGTGTCGCGGTGTCGTTGAGCGCGTGGTGGCTTTGATGCGGAAGTTTGTGTTAAAATGGCGACAAACACGCGAAACACGAACAAGTTAAAGAGGGAAAGTCAGCAAACGAAGTTGAGGTGTCAAGAGAAGATGAAAAACTGTCTGTGTCGCGCGGTAGTACCGCCAGGTACGACCGGTAGTACCGGAGGGCGTTAGTACCGCCTGCGCGACCGGTAGTACCGCCGGGCGCAGAACAAGAACGGGATCCACTTGACACAAACCTCAAATTCGTGGTAATCTGACTGAAAGGCTGGGCTAGGAACAAAAAGGGTGATAGATCGACTCCGAAAGCAACAGATCTATGGACCAAAACCACGAAAAACTAACCAAATCCAAAGATCGATCCGAAGGCAAATTGGGGCTCTTTTTGGTGGGATTTTTGATTTTGAGGGGGATAAAAGAAAAATTGGGGGGAAATTCGTGATCAACCTTGCTCTTGATACCAAGATGTTATGGGATAACCCCTTGGGGTGGCCCGATCTTTCACGAATCTCCACGGGAAACGAGGGAAAAGCGGTGGACAGGGGAAGAGGGGATGAAAACCACGAACACACGCACACAAATCATGATACACGCCGATAACTCACGCCGGTGGCAACCTGTCCAACATAATCCCTAGGATCGGTGTTGGACGAAGCTCTCTCTCCACGACCAACAAGAGGGGCGAGATGCTTGGTGAGATCTTGACGACTTGGGGGCGAGAAACCGAGAATCCAAGGCCTTGTACAACTTGAACGCGCTAGGCAAGATCCAAGAGGAGGGTGGATAATAGGGTGCCCCTTGGTAGGAGCATGAGACCAATAGTTGAAAGATCCTCAAAGGGGTGTCATTAATCTATTATTATCCAAGTCTAGGGTTTACAATAGAGGGTGGGGCTATTTATAGGCCAACCACATAAACAGGGGTATTTTAGGAACAAATAGCGAAAACATAGAGAGGGTTACAGGGCGCTGGGCCGACTTAACACGGTCAGGTTCACGCACGTCCGGTAGTACCGGTCTCAGTCGGTAGTACCGCTTCCGGGCCCGGTAGTACCGCTTGCCGCCCTGGGACTTCCGTTGGCGTCTTCAGTGGGGAGACCGGTAGTACCGGTTCCAGAGCTGGTAGTACCACTGGAGACAGAGAGTATTTGGCTGCTGTTGGCGTCTTCAGTGGGGAGCGGTAGTAGGGGGCGGTAGTGCCGCTGGGCGGTAGTACCGGCCGCCTTGATAGTACCTGGAGGCAGAGGGTATTTGGCTTCTTCCGCTGGTGCTCCTCCATTCGCTGGGTCCTTCTCTTCGTACCTGATGATGCACAAGGTATGCGTATGAAGTAGCAGGCCATCCAAGGGTGTATCTAAGTCACACAAGGAGAGGAGCGAGTTCACCTTAGCTTGTAGGAGTTTGGCTCGGGCGCGAGTCATGGGTCCACTTGGGGAGATCATGGGAGTAGATGTAGTAGCGTTCGTAGGACGGGCTGCATCATATTCGGCCTACTCGTGTGTCGCGGCGTCCGTCGCCTCCTTGCGTTAAGTGGTGGTGTGGCGAAGCTCGCGCACGGTGACCGTGGCGGCTTCCTTGGTCACCGTCTCCAGTGTTACCATGGCTGCCTCGTGGCGGATCTCGCATAGGGATGCAAGGCGGCCTCCTTGGCCGCAACATAGTGAATCTCGCACACTTTGAATTGGGCAGCCTAGAGAGTTGCTGCCTCGACCACCTCCAACTCCTGCCATGAAGGCTTCACAGCATAGAAAACAAATTTTTCTGTGATAAGAACGCCAAGATGTAATCTAGTAGATGGTAATAACGAGTAAGGGGTGATCCATAAAAAATCACCCTCGAAGACCGAAATATTTTTACGAAATTTGATTTGTTGTTGATGTAGTCGATCACTTGCCGATCTCAAGATCGAGTTATAGAGCGCCGCAAAACAGCAGCACGTCCGTACTCGGGCACGTGTCCGGCTCCCGACAACCTTCCCACCTCAATTCTAGTAGAGCAACAGAAGGAGTAGATAAATCTTACTCTGAGAAACCAACGGAACATGTACTTCGCTAATCCGAAGCCATGGGGAATTTCCAGAGGGGGAAGAGAGCCTTCACGGGGAGATGGTGCAAATGGAGAGGAGAATAGGAGGGTCTTTTATAGGGGGAGGGGCTGCCCCTCTCCCTTATTTATTCCCTCATTTATTCCCCCATTCATGTAAGTGAAACCTCCATTTCAATTACATTAAATTCCCATAGCATAAATGCATTTCTCTCCTTAAATAAAACTCTTTTATTTATTTTATTCAGAATTTTGTTAACATTCACATAAAACCCCTTGCATTTTCTCAATATTACATCTGAAACCATTTTTAGCGATTTAATGCGAAACAATTCCGGTGATCATCGAAACAATCTTAGCTCTATCAATATTATTCTCGGATATGTTTTATTTACCACTTAGTGTTGGAGAACCTTAAGTGTGTCACCCTGCAGTTTATGAATGATGCAGACATGATAGAGACACATCTCTTATCAATAATCAGAAGCGGTACATAGAGATCCATACCAACTCCCACATATTCAACGATGGCTCTAGTGATCATGTGAACCATTAATGGCGTAACAAAATCCTTTCATCTCGCGATATTTTACTTATCCGAGATCCAATCATAGGTATCAACTATACCCTAGTTTTATCTCATTCCCGACAAATACTCTTTACTCGTTCTGTGATACAAGGCCTAGTCATATGCTTGCAAGCGGTGTTGATGTGATTTCACCGAGAAGGACCAGGGTATATCTCTCGGTCATTAGGATGAACAAATCCCACTATTGATCCATGAGCCTTAACATAACACTTTAGGAATACCCGAATCCACCTTTATAGTCACCATGTTATGGTGTGACGTTTGATGCTATCAAGACACTCTTTCGGTATTAGCGATTAACATGATCCCATGGACTAAGGATTAAGTCTACTTCGTATATGTTTGATGTAGCAATGAAACTTAATAAATAGATCGTATTGCTAAATATATTTTGGGTGTATATTCATCGTATCATTCTCTTAATTATATGATCCCGTTATTAACAACATCCAATGTTCATGATCAGAAAACATTGATCATCTGTTAATCAACGAGCTAGTTAAAATGAGAGGCATAACTAGGAACTCTGGTTTGTTTATTAAACACACATGTATTATTGTTTCCGATTAATATAATTCTAGCACGAGAAATAAATGTTTATCATAAACATGGAATAAGATAATAACCATTATATTATTGTCTCTCCGGCATATTCCATTTAGCCTCCCACTTGCACTAGAGTTAATAATCTAGTTGATACATGATACGTTCAAAACGTATCTACTTTTTCGAACACTTTGCTATCGTTTCTCCTCTAAACTTATGTGATTTGGATACAACTAACATAGACTGACGCTTTTTTCAGCAGAATTACCTTGGTGTCTTGTTTTTATGCAGAAAATCAACTATTAGGAAAAATCCCGAAAAATATGCGAAAAACTATTTTTCACCAAAAGATCCACGAAGCCAGAAGGGGAGATAGAGAGGGGGCCTGGGGGGCTAGACCCACCCCAGGCAGCTCCTTGGCCTCCCTCTGCGCCTATAAGTTGCCTTTCAACCTAAAAACCGAGGGGGGTTCGATAGTTTTCCAGAAGGAGTTCTGCTCCGCCGTCGCCACCAGAAACCAAGATTCAGATCCAGAAACTCCGTTCTGGCACCCTGCCGGGACGGGGAATTTGGAGAGGATCATCGCCATCGTCATCACCAACGCATCTCCATCAAACACCGATATTTCCCTCATCCATGAGTGAGTAATCCCCCGCTGTAGGCTTGGGGATGGTAGGTATTGGATGAGTTCTATAATGTAATCGAATAAGATCTATTAGGGCATAGTGCCTAGTATCTCTATTAGTGCTATTTGACTTTGTTGCAACTTGTTTTGCTTAATGCTTGTCACTAGGGCCCGAGTGCCATGATCTCAGATCTGAACTTATTATTAAACCATTATGATAGTATTGTTTGTGATCTTATCTGCAAGTTGTCTACACATATCATTGTCCGGATCCAAAAGGCCCCAAAGTGACAATAATTGAGACAACCAGAGGGGATGGCTGTGGTGTGAGGATCACATGTGTTCACGAAGTGTTAATGCTTTGCTCCGGTGCTCTATTAAAAGAAGCACCTTAATTGCCAGTAGTTCCTTAGAGGCCCCACTGCCACGGTCTGGCTGGACAGAAGATGTTGTGCAAGTTCTCATTGCGAGCACGTATGACTATATTTGGAGCACATGCCTAGGATTGTTTAGTACTTGGATGCTTGTTATTAATCATTTGCAATGCCCTATATCTTGAAGTTGCATGTTTAGACTCGTCCATGCAACGCCCGTCCATCCATCCCTATGCCTACCGCACTCGAATCCTACTATTACCGTTACTGTTACTATTGCTCATGTTTCACTGTTGTTGTTGTTGTTGTTGTTGTTGTTGCTACTACAAACTTTTGCTACTGATAAACTTCTGTGAGTAAGAACTATTTTTAGGTGCAGCTGAACTGACAACTCAGTTGTTAAGGCTTGCAAGTATTCTTTGGCTCCCCTTGTGTCGAATATATAAATTGGGTAATACTACCCGCGAAGACTGTTGCGATCCCCTATACTTGTGGGTCATCAATACATGCGCACTTTTAACACCTATGGCTTTCTGGTGTTGTTCATACGTATTGCTTGTGGTAAACCTAATCTCCAGATATGACGCTTTCAGGTTTGTGTGTATTTGTATGTCTTTGCGTCTCTACGCATCACTCATTCTTAAATCAGATGGCATTGTATAAATTTGGTCTTTTGGTGAGACCTTAGTTCCTTGGCGTTAAAAATGTTGATACTATTGTCGTATAATATACCTTCACAGTATTATCCCTCTTGGAACTACACTTAGTTTGATTAACAAACTTCTTGACATAAATGCCCTCTTTGTTGCTACTAGAGCAGTCATATACTCAGTCTTTGTTGTAGAATCGGTCACAATGTCTTTAACTTTTAAACTTATCGAAATCCATCATGGAACTTTCTTCCATTACATTGTCCCACTCCCACCTTAACCTATAGCCTAAATTGAGATAATTTAATTTTGTATCTTATGACAAAACTAGTTCCATTGTAACACTTTACAATAAACTATCTGTATAGTACCAATGTAACACTTTATAATGAACTATCTTTAACCTCTATATATAGAATATATTCTTAGTTCTTCCAAAGATCATAAGAATATCCTTACTTTCGTCTGATAATCATCTTATGAGTCAGCTGGTATGTGCTCATAACATTTAGAGCATATGACATATCTGGATATGTAAATATCACGGTATGATTGATCAAAATATTCATATTTGGATATGTACGTCTGAGGTGAATCCATTAGCGGTGGCCTGTGCCCCCAACAGTTCACCCCATTTGGGGGGCCCTCTTATCCGCACACTTTGAGTTGATTGCCAGTCAGCGCCAATGGCGGCGTTTAACATCCCAAAAATATAAAACATGATCATCAAACTCTAATCACTAAAATTAGGGTTAACAAAAACTTTGAGTAATTAAAATCATATGAATGCATGTGTGTATGTGATGATTTGATAAATGCATGAATGAACTTGTGTGATTAACCTAAATATCAAGAAATGGTTTAAAGATTAAAATAACATCATATAAAACATTTCCAAGCAGAAACAAACAAAGAGAAAATCAAAAACAAATCAATTAAAGCAAATGGTCATTTTTGCCAATCTTGCTCACTAGGTCACTTTGAGTGTTTCTAGTCCAAGATTTCAAACAGAAACTTTTCCAATTATTTTCACGCCTTGCTAGACCAAGTAAAAGTGAAGCAAAGCCCATTTTGCAAACTTGCATAAACATTTGGCAACCTCATTCAAATAATAAGTAAAAATTGAATCTTCATCGTATGTGAAGATCACACATTTTCAAAACCCAATCAAACCAGTGCCCCTTGACTAATCCAACTAACCATAGACTCCCTAGTATGTGCCTAGCAAACCCATCTTTCGGCCATTTCATCAAACACCTTGTCAGCAGCAAACAAACAAACACAAAACACTATTAGGAGCAGTGATTTTGGCCAACCTTGTTCCCTCTCTAGCTCACTCTATACTCTCAGTAGATGATCTAGCCCAATTAACAAGCCTTAGCACCACTGTGAGCTTGGCATAGCCATTAATCGTGACCATGCCGAGCCTAATTTGCCAACCCCAATGTCGCCAGCGATCTAGGGGAAGAACTAGCCCCGCCAACCTTGTCTGGAACACGCAGCACCGTCCACTACCACTCCCTGTCCCAGCACCGAGCGCAGCCAGCCACTAGACCACCCGCCAAGCACGCGCCTAGTCTCTCTGCATGCGAGCCGAGAGCGCGCCAGTGCGCCACACTCGACCAGCGCCCACAGACCGCGCGCCGCCCTCGCCGCTTGCGTACGTAATCGCCAGCACCCCAGCAACCCCATAGACATGCCAGTTCATCGCTGCGCGGACCGTAGACGCTGTGCGCCATTAAAATCACCGTCGGACCCGCCCAGTGCGTCGACGCGTTCCGATCGATCAGCATCGCCCCACGCCTCGCCACCACGCTGTTGAGCTTCACCAGGGAGCACAACACCACCCCTATCGTCGCCCATGCCATTAGCCCTCTGTACTGTCGACCACGACGAGCTCAGCCCGCGCCCGTCGGTCCCCTTCAGCCACTATAAAAGGATACCTCCCCCGCTTGTTTTCTTCACACCAGTTCACTCCCCACCTCTCACTGATCACACCCACTCACTCCCGGAGCAAGGCGAGCACCAGGTGGCCGGAATTTCACCGGAGTTCGCCGCTGCAGAGGAGGAGAGGCGCCGTCGATTGGAGCCGCCCCAGGAGAAGCTGCCGGTACCAGGAGAACCGCCGTCGTCGACTTCATTGTTCGCCCCAGTCGCCGACCATCGCCTGAGCCCCGCTGAGCCTCCCACGACCCCCACCTGCCGTGCTAGGGTTCTGTCTCGCCGGCGCTGCCCGACGTGGACGATGAACCAGAGCCGTTTGATTAGAGTTAGATCATGCGGCCTAGATCACCCCGTACCGCTTCGCCACTCGTTGTCCCACTGACGAGTGGGGTCCTTAGTTAACCAGCCTGCACGTCCGCTGTGCATAGTGGGCCGGCCCAGTTAAACATCCCGTGCAACCCACTGATTCAAATTTAGTTTTATTCATTTAATTTCAAACACGGTTCTGTACCTAGATTCAAAAATCAACCCAGCTCGATTCACTAAACCAAAATGCATAAAACCAATTTTGTTAGAAAGGTGTTGGAATGCTTAATCCAAAGCACATTGGATTCAAACCATATATAATTGTAGATCACCCCTGGTAAAAATAACAAGGCAGAAGCTTTTATGCATTCAAACATTTTTAAAAATTCAACCATAAAAGCTTTTGAGTTGATTCCAACTCTTAAATATCACATTTGAATATACCTTTCAGAATATATAAAAATATATAGGTTTACTTACAGAAATAATGATCAAGTAATAAAAGAATGCCACATAGGCATTTCTAGTCACTTTAATTAAATAAAATAAAAAGGTTAAACCTTATTAAATTGTGACACCACTTTAAATCACATTCCCATGTACTAAAATATGTGGTGATGACATGTGTCAACATGATCCCATGTTTGAGTTGGAGAATATTAAATCTTAAGTAGTTTTTAATGAGTAGAAGTTACTTCTCTCAAAATAAAATAAATGGGAAAAGTGCTTTAATCTTGTAATGTTAGTGATGATGATAGATCACCTAGTGTGAACCTTTGTGTGATGTTTAGCAATAGTTAAGTATTGTTTGGTGATTGTGTACCTCGTATTTATTTATAGACGCTAGTACCGACCAAGGATACGAGGAGGAAGGAGGATACTACGAGGAAGAAGCCGAGGAGAACTTCAACCACTGCTCTACACAAGTCAAGCCTAATACTACTAATTTAATTAGCAAGCTAACACTTGCAACCTAGCAAGCTTACACCACTTGATACCCAATCTTAGTTTTACTTACAAGCCTAATACTTTATTTTCTTTATCAAGGATTTCTCCTAAAGTTTACTTAGTGACTTGTAGATTCTAGAAAGATAACTGAAGGTAGCATAAAGAGCATAAAATTTGGCCTAAGTTAGATAATCTTGATGTCATCCTAAGGAATGAGATTGAACTTAGCTAATCCCCACTTGTTTATTACCCCTCATTAGTATTTACCCCCACTTGTAGATGCTAGTGCTAAGCATAAAACTTGATCAACTTTAGATGGGAATACTTGGTGAAAAGGGTTATGAAACCCTTAGAATGATGAGTCATTCTACTAAAATGTTTTGACATGTGTTCTTTAACGCCAGATGATTTTGATGATGAAAATGTTGAGGCATGAGCCTTAGCCCTTTATAAAACTGATGGTTGTCTGGATGCGATACCATTCCAATTTTACCGTACAACCACAATACCCGAAATTTGGGTAGGGCTTGACTGGAAATTTATATACCTTAGTATGGGTTCCCTTGCGGCCAAGGTATAAGCTGAGGCTACCTTGTAAATATTGTCCACCTGTGCAGTACCCAAGATGACAGTTGGTCATGGTTGGGAGGCCAAACTCACAGGAGAGGTGCCTATAATAGGGCGTGTAATGGAAAGGTTAGGATTGATTATCCGCATATTGAGTTTGGTGAATTCAAGATTGTTCCTGACGGATGTATTGAATGTTGTGGTGAAAGTGTACAATCTCTGCATAGTGTCAAACTATTCGAATAGCCACTTCCGCGGTTATGGACAGTTGGAGTGGCCATACTGTTCTATCGTCAGATGTTTTCAAAATGACTTATGAAATGATTTATGACTTTGACTTGACCACAACAGAGTTGTGACATGAAATGCAAGTTCCCACTTAGGTGTTATAAAACTTTCAACTAGTGTTCTTTACTTATGAACTTAGTAGAGCTAAATCTGGCTTTTTTTGCAAAACAACCCTAGAGCTTAGTATATCCTATTCAAAAAACCCTTCACTTATTAGTATTAGTTTGTGAGTACTTAAAGAGTACTCATGGCTTTGTCCCTGGCTATTCCCGTGGCCAGACTATGAAGAGGAGTATCAGAATGACGGACCGCAGGAAGGTTACGATAACTAGGATCATCTCCCATCATCAGCATTGCCTGTGACCATGAAGATGGAGCTTCGCCTACGCTATCGTTACTATTACCTTATTCCGCTGCTTGAATTGTACTAAGAACTAGATCATGAGATTCTTATTTGTGTAAGACCTTATGTATGGTTTGTAATGGATGATGTACTGTGATATCCAAATCTGTTATGTCTCGCAAAAATGGTAATCCTGGGATTGCGATGTATGGCATAACAGGCATCTGTTATTAAAAATCTGGGTGTTGACACGGCGGTTGTCTCCCGCCAGATATTTTCCCGCCCGCTAGCCACAGCCTTTCCTGCCATGCTGCGGCCTTTCCCACCCGCCTCTCCCTTCCCATCCTATGTTGCCGCCGAGGACCGCCCGCAATTATAAAATGTCCGGCCGCTGGGATGGGGAGCACCAAGCCCTTTGCCATGCCGAACAACTGCCTCCCTATGACATGGTGAAAGAGCATGTGGGACTTAGTGTGGTTTTGGTAATTAATGACAATCTCTATGTACTAATGTTTGCATTGATTTACACTTGTAGGAATTGTCCATTAGCATCGCTTGGATCATGCGTTGGCTTCAAGGTAGAAGAAATGAAGAAGAAGCATTATCCAAGGGCTCTGTCCTATTGGAATCATGTATAGGAAGAAGAATAAAGAAAAGAAGATCAAGAGTGTGTGAATAAGAAGATATAGTTCCTCATGTGTATCTTGAAGACATCATTCTAATGGAGTTAAAAAAATGAAGTGCAAACTCAAGATGCTCCATCTATAGGATAGCACATTCTTGAAGCTTTCCATACTCGGTGATCATGGATTGATGAAGACAAGTTCAAAGAAGTGGTTTCTCCATGGTGTATGGGGGAGAAATTCACAAGTCTTCATTAAGCAAGCGCGAGCAAGAGAAAACAAGACAGAAGTTCCATCTCGATGAGGACAAGATCATATAAATCAAGATCAAGTGGAATGCTCAAGGCAAAGGTATTATCTTGATATGTTTTACCTTTTAGCAGTCTCATGTTGTTAGTTGCGAGACCATTTTATAGGATAGATAACCGTACTATCAAGAGGGGCTCTCCAGTGAGTAACTTGATCATATCTTTTGGAGAGAACTCAAACCTTTGCATACTTGGCATAATATTTCTTGGTTCTTATCCATGAGAGTATTTATAGCTTGTATTAATCTCCATGAAAAGCCTTGGTTCATTTAAAACGGATTTCATATGAATTCTCTATTGCGTTTTCGATGTTGGAGGTTTTTCTGGTTTGTATTTTTTAGATGGGTTAAACCTTTCATCATTTTTTCTATCCTACCTTTCTATACTATGATGGTTCATTGCATAATCTTGTATAGCTTGTTGTTCTCTTTGAAACGAGCCCAATATCATCGAAATCGGAGTCCCGGTGCAAAAGTTATGATCGTTTTGGTACTGATGTTTCTGTTAGTTTTCGGGGGGGGCGGAAACTTGGTCTCCGAGGAGCGGAGTCTCCTGCCCGAACAGAGTTTCCGACCCAAAAAGTCTCCGAACAGACACCAGGAGGTTGCAACTTTGTCTACTCTCGATCTCGATGTTCTAGGGGAGAAGACTCCGGGGTTTGGACCTCAGAGACTCTGGGTTAAGTGCCCAGCAACGGCTAGTTGACATGGAGGGACCTATAAAAGGTCCCCTTCTTACCCAAGGGACTGGTTGCTTGCTCTCCCTCTCTCCTCCATTGTTTCTATCTTCAAGAGCTTGCAAATACTCTCAATCCCTCCCATATTTCTTGAATCTTTTTGGGGATTTGAAAGGGGAGATCTAGATCTACAACTCCACCAATCCATCTCTCCTCTATGTAATGGGAACATCTTGGGTTCTAGATCTTGGGGTTTCTTTTATGGATTTCCTCTTGTGTTTATCCTCTCTTATTCCCACAATAGCTTTTTTAGCTTTATTGGAATTTGAGAGTGAAGGACTTGCCATTGCATTAGGTGCATCAGTTTGAGTTATCTATGGAGGATTTGGTTGGTGAAATCAAGAAGCTTGTTACTCTTGGGTTCTTAGAACCCTAGACGGTGTAGTGGCCTTTGTGGTAAGTTCTTGGAGCCTCCAATTAAGTTGTGGATCTCTCCCTAAGTTAGTGGCCTTGGTGGTGATTATTGGGAGCCTCCAATTAAGTTGTGAAGCTTTCTCCAATCTTGTATGGGTTTGGTAACCGCCCTCAAATGTCCTAGAGTGGATCGGGTGCTTTCCGTGCGGCGGGTGCTCGGGAGAATAGGGCGAGGCTCTTGTGGCATTAGTGGTCTTAGTACCGCCCACCCCTCCAACGAGACGTACTCCCTTGTAGGGAGGAACTCGGTAAAACATCGTCGTCTCTGTGTGCCTTGGTTATCTCTATACCCGAGCCCTTTACTTATGCACTTTACATTGTGATAACTTCATGCTTGAAATAATATTTCTTGCTATCACTTTGTTGCTTATACTGCTTAGCATATGTTGTTGGTTGATGACCCACAAGTATAGGGGATCGCAACAGTCTTCGAGGATAGTATTACCCAATTTATTGATTCGACACAAGGGGAGCCAAAGAATACTTGCAAGCCTTAACAACTGAGTTGTCAATTCAGCTGCACCTGGAAGTAGTTCTTACTCACAGAAGTTTATCAGTAGCAACAGTTTATAGTAGCAATAGCAAAGCAACAACAGCAGCAAAACAAGAGCAATAGTAACGGTAGTAGCAAACAATAGGATATGAGCGCGGTAGGCATAGGGATGGATGGACGGGCGTTGCATGGACGAGTCTAAACATGTAACTTCAAGATCTAGGGAAATTGCAGATAAATAAGAATAAGCATCCAAGTACTAAACAATCATAGGCATGTGCTCCATATATAGTCATGCGTGCTCGCAGTGAGAACTTGCACAACATCTTTTGTCATGCCAGCCTGTTGCAGCGGGGCCTCAAGGGAACTACTGGCAATTAAGGTGATCCTTTTAATAGAGCACCGGAGCAAAACATTAACACTTCGTAAACACATGTGATCCTCACATCACAGCCATCCCCTCAGGCTGTCCCAATTTCTGTCACTTCGGGGCCTTTGGATCCGGATAATGATATGTGTACACAACTTGCAGATAAGATCACAAACAATACTATCATAATGATTCAATAATAAGTTCAGATATAAGATCATGGAACTCGGGCCCTAGTGACAATCATTAAGCACAACAAGTTGTAACAAAGTCAAATAGCACTAATAGAGATACTAGGCACCATGCCCTAACAATCTTATTTGATTACATGATAGAACTCATCCAATCCCTACCATCCCCATAGCCTACAACGGGGGATTACTAACTTATGGATGAGGGAAACATGGATGGTTGATGGAGAGGCGTTGGTGATGACGATGGTGATAATCCTCTCCAAATTCCCCGTCCCGGCAGGGTGCCAGAATGGAGTTTCTGGTTCCGAATCGTGGTTTTTGGTGATAGCGGCGCAACGAAAATCTTTTGGAAAAAACATCGAACCCCCTCGGTTTTTAGCTCAAGAGGCATCTTATAGGCGAAGAGGGAACCCGAGGGGGTGCCTGGGGCAGCCACACCCCCTCCAAGCGTGGGCTGGGCCCACCCACGCGATAGGGGGTGTGTGGGCCCCTAGGGCTCCACTCCGTCTCGTATTCTGGCTTTGTGGATCTTCTGGTGAAATAGGATTTTGGGCATATTTTCCGGGATTTTTCCTGATAGTTGATTTTCTGCATAAAAACTAAACACCAAGGTAATTCTGCTGAAAATAGCGTCAGTCCGTGTTAGTTGTATCCAAATCACACAAGTTTAGAGGAGAAACAATAGCAAAAGTGTTCGGAAAAGTAGATACGTTTTGGATGTATCATTGGTGCACATAGGTGAACCATAGTATATATATATATATGCTTTGAGCTTGACAAAATAAAATGCTAGTTTTATTCTGCCTTTGTTTAAACCATCTCGTAATAGTTTTTAACCTCCTATTCACCCCCTCTAGACGGCATCTATGAACTTTCACCTATAGTGACCTCAGCAAGTACGCCCTTGCCGCCTACCCCCTTCCTCTCAGGGCGCCGGTGAGAAATGCCCCTTTTTTGGGGCGGGGGAGGGGGACGAGGAGGCTGACGAGGAGGAGGAGAACATGCTGGAGGAGTGGGAGGCCAAGGAGGAGGAGGACATGGGGGAGTGGGAGGACACTATCCACAACAAAGGTGACGGCGGCGCGTGCCCCTAGCATGTGGCCGTCTACTACGTCATCGAGAAGCACGTCCTCGAGATTTCCTGGGAGTTGGCGGCGAGGGATGTCGATGGTCAGCAACCCGGCGAGCGGCTGCTGCAGGAGCCTATGGTCGTGGCCAGGAAGACGAAAGCGACGCTCGAGGAGCACGACGAGCGGGACACACATGCAGCGATGGAAGCTGAGCAGGCCGCCCGGGTCGCCGTTGAGACCTCCATGGAGGAAGGAGGCAACGGCAGGATGCGCAGGCGAAGAAGGAGGCATGCTGGCCCTAGGCTGGTACTCACAGAGGAGGGTAGACGAGGCAGAGACGAGGGGGCTAGGGGAGAAAAGTTTGAGCAACGTGGTCAGTATTGAGCGCACAGAGTTTTCCAAGCGCCGTCGCGGTCATTGCTCTGGCAAGCAATTGTTGTCGTAGTATGATCCGCCGTCATAAGAAGACTACCCTAAAAGCACCAGCGAGCAAAGGCTCATCTTGTTCGCGACTCCATCGAGCTAGAACACCACCGGAGCGACGTTCTCGACAAGACCTAGTCGGCAGGCCACCATCTTCATCTATTCCGGTGGATTCCATCGACGCCGAGCCTCAAAGGGCACCCCATCGTCTCGAATCGACCGCCTCGCAGACTACATGAACAACATCGACACCTCCTTTCCTCATCACACCGTCGTGCCTGACACCCCTGCCTCTTGAAGGATTTTTTTTGTTTCTTTATAGAAAGGATATCACATGCATATTCACACGTGGTCTCTCGAAAATTTACAGAAAACCTCAATATTTAAAACCATATAACAACCATCCAGACGGAGACGGTTAGCCCTGCCACGTATGCCTGACAATGGGACCCACCGGTCAGAACACACTAAGATCGCACTAACCGAGCAGTCAACGGTTTTTGTCACACTGTTTAGGCCTTTGTTTGACGGGAGAGGTTTCTAGTGTTTTAGGCTTTGTTCGGTTGCACATGTTTAGATCCACTAGTGGATTTAACTCCTGCGTGGATTTGGTGATCCCCGGTTGTCACCCTAATCCCCACTATCTCTCTCCGCACGTTCCCTACCAATCCCTGCTGTCCGTTGCCATTCGGTTAATCCCGGTTGCTTTCCACTGTCCGTTGTAAAACAACAAGCAAAACAGTAACAACAGGTAGCAAGCAGCATAGGCAACAAGCAGCATCACCCTTTAAAAAAATACAAACAGAAAAAAAAAGACAGCACCTTTAAATCTAAATAATATCTTTTTTGCCATGAGCTTTGAGCATCACAAACAAGATACAAAATAAAATACAGGATATAACTGAAACATAAGTATCTAAAAATCTTGATTATTTCAAGGTACAGTTGATTCATTCTCAGAAAAATAGTGACGCGGCAACTAAATATAGTGAATAAATATGTAGTCCTTCCACTAAAGCACACGCGAATTTATCGTCAGGGCACCCTTGCTTTTCTTCTTCTAGAGTTTGATCATGTAAAACTACAAGTCTTGGCATCTGGCAATATATAGAGCAATGAGAAAGCATAACTATTAGAATCTATTAGTTCAATCGAAGAAAAAAAATACAAGCAGGCTGGATGGAACATTTGAAATTAAAGGAAGCCCAATACCAGCAAGTCTAGTTTCAGCTTTAAACAAAAGGAATCCTAAAGGTAGTGCAAGATATAAGCAGGAAAATAATATAAGGAACACGAGTAAGTGGCAGCATATACATCTACATATTTCTGTTCTATTGAAGACATGCAATATAACACTTGTTGCAAGTGTTGTCAGCTTCTACAGCTAGCACTAAACAACAATAAACAGACTATAAGCAAGTAGAGTTTCCATGCAAGTACAGCTAGGGTGTCAAGTGAACAAAACTTTGATTGAGCGGAGTTACTGCTACGGCCATAACCATACAAGCAAGAAGAGAATATATTACCTTTCCTATGCGATTTCAGCTCGCAGCCACAGCAAACGGTCTCCGGGTCAGTGCAAATGAATAGCTCGCGGTTCTCTGCAATTTTAAAGACCGATAGAGCTTTTACCTTCTCCTCCTGTGAGAGTGGCATTGTGCCTAGTCGAGCAATGCAATTCTTGATTGAGAATTCATCCACAATTCTTGAGCCAGTTTGTGCATTCTCAATCTGCTTAGTCTTCATCTCAATGTACTTTTCCATCATTGCAGAAACTTCTCCATTGTTTCGACGCCTTCTAGGTTCGTTGTCGGTGCTTGTTGATGGTGCGGTAGGCCCCGTTGGATGAGCCTCATCATGGCCAACAATATTTACTTGCACATTAGCCTCTTGCATCCCTCCTTGTGTATCATCCTGAGCATCCACCAAGGTCTCTCCAACATGAGAATGAGAGTGTGTGACATCTACAGAACTAACCTCAGGATCGAGCTCCACTACATGAGATTGAGATGGTTGCTGGGATCGCTGAGTGGAGATGAAGTTGTATGTGCCCTCGGCTGTTTGTCCATCATATAGCTCCCCCAAGGAATCAAAAAGCGGGAAACCTTTTGTACGGAACTTCCCTATCTTAGGAAATGACTGCATAACAGAAATAAACACAAGAGAAATGCACATTATAACAAAGAACAAGGAATGACCAGAGGTGTGCAAGAATAAAGGAACTATCTTACAATGATCAGGTTGTCCCACAACTCTGGTTCAGCTTCAATCATCCAACGCTTCTCATTCCAGGAAACCCCACTCTGTTGCCTTGCTTCTTTTAACATCTTGTATACCCTTTTTAATTCCTTCTCCTTCTCTTGGACTTGTAACTTTGTGTAACTCACATATGGATTATTTTCATGGAATTTCTTGACGATCTTGTTCCAGGTGTCAGAGGACCACCCATTTTGACCCTTATATTCAGGTGTATTATGGTCATGGAGCAGATCAACAAGATACTTTTCTAACTCAGAATTCCAAGAGGCTCTAACTGCATCAGAATATTTTTCAAGTTAGCTAAAACAAGCATGCATAAATAAAAAGAAAGCTATTTGTGCTAGACAATTGAAGGCAATCACCTTTAGACGACGATCCATGCCTCTTTGTTACCCTGCCTTTTGGTGAAAGCTTACTCTGGGATACTTTAGATTGCAAAAGATTAATCCTCGGAGATCCTCTTGCAGTCATCATCATGGTCCCTGAACAATATTCATGAGATTGCAAGAGATTACATCATATAAGAAGAAAACTAAGTTCACATGGACTACTTTATTACATCACAAAAGAAGCAAAACAAGCTCACATAAGAGACACCATAAGTTCACATGTCACTATTTTATTACATTACAAAATAAGCAAAATAAGTTCACATGTCACTACTTTATTACATCACATATGACTTGCATTCCCACAAACTAATGCCGGTAATCCGCCCACATCTGATTCGCAATCATGTCTCTAAGGTTGTTGCCTTCATTGTTGATTTGATGATTTTGAGGAAGGTCACCATCAGGTAGGTCCACATAGTTTGCCGGAGGTATTAATTCTGTTTGGTTATCCAACCAACCCTCATCTCCCTTATGCAAACGGATGATGTTATGTAATATTGCAGCAGCCGCCGGTAACTTTACTTGATTCTCTATTGTGTGATGTGTTCCCACTTTAAGAATGGGGAAGCGTTTCTTCAAGACCCCCAATGCTCGCTCAATATGATTCCGTAATATGGCATGTCGGATATTGAACAACTCCTTGTAGTTTTGGGGTGCACGACGACCGCGCCCAAACTCCTTCAAATGATACCGAACACCACGGTAAGGTGCAATAAAGAATGGAGTATTTGCGTAGCCACCATCCACGAGATAGAACTTGCCATGAGGCACCTTAAAACCTTTGAGAAGTGCTGATCTAAGAACCTTAGCGTCAGTCGCAGATCCCTCCGAACCACAAGAGATGAAGGTGAAGTTTAGGTCGAAGTCACACGCGACCATGACATTCTGGCTGAGTGTCTTCTTCCTATTTCTAAAGGGTGCAGCTTTTTCGCTTGAAATGGTCATGGGAATATGTGTTCCATCAATGGCTCCAATACAATTCTACAAAAAAAACAATTGTTACTATTTGGTCTCTGAAAAGGAACATAATGTCATAGGAATATGAATCTAGAAAAAACCTGAAAATAAGGGAAGAATCTCGGGTTAGACTGAATCTTTGGATGTACTTGAGCAGGATTTGGAGGCTTGAGAAAATGTCTCGATAGAGCAGGGACTATGTTGAAGAATATCTTCATGTGCTTATGGAAAGTGTCACCACTGCGCTTGAATTGGACTTGGAGGTCCTGGAAGGTGGAATTATGGGACAACATCCATAGAAAGGCTGCTAGTTTCTCTTCAACGGTTAGTCTAGTATCACGTACCAACTTCTCCCTTCGAAGGAAACTAGCCAAAGACCTAAAGATATGAGGCTCCATCCTAAATGCTACTTGACAATTTTTTACATGCCCTTCAAGCAAGTCCCTTACAACCTCCTCGCCTCTCAGCATCGATGTATGGCGCGGCTTTTTTACCCTTGGTTCACTTCCACCCAATAGATGCAACATTGGTAAGAGGAAAAGCATCATGTCGTCATCCTCCTCCTCCTCCTCCACTCTCTTCCTAATGTGATCCCTCATTCTCAAATCCATTCTAGACTAAGAAATAATAGTACAAGGTGAGGAAATGACAATCATACATAATTAAGACTATTTAGCAGTACTACTATAATACAACAAGAAATTATACTCCATTTGTTTAAAAATCATCAGGATATATATGCATCTAGCTAGCAGTGTACACATGCTTGCCAAATCCCACGGGACATTAACAGAGGTGTATTACATATGAAACCAGCATTACAATGCGTCATGTGTGATCCCAGGTTTATTTGATATCATTAACAAATCACTAATTAACTCTCTAAAATGGATGTACTCCCACCAAATCACCATCTGATCGTGCTCAATATATGGGAAGAATAGAGACGGTGGTTTTGTTTGACGGCTAAACCTGGCTAAACCTGGCACTAACATGGCTAAACTGAAATCATATTAGGTAAACTTAAATATACAAAAACATAGAGTAGTGACAAAAGAAAAGTGCCAGCAGAATTTGGAAAATGGACAGAGCGGCGTGGGTGTGACAGTGGCTAAATTATCTGTGGGTTTGACAGTGGCTAAACCTGGCACTAACACAGCAAAATAGATGAAACTCAGATTGAAGCAAACGGCTAAACCTGACACTAACACTTGGACTCTGACGCTAACTGAATTTATTTGATGCCTAAGTCTGAAACTCACTGAGCCTGAACTGAATTATTAACCAACAAATCTCAGCTCGAACTAAACAGGATATGAACAATGGCCAGAGATCAGAGCGCCACGCCACCACACGCACGCATCAGCTACACAGGGAATCCCGCTGCATAATTTACAATGCCCTAAGCTAAGCTCCCGATCGATGGGTAGCATCTGTCTCTACCACGCATTAGTAGTGGGTGCGCCGCGCTGTTGTTGCGATGGCGACGGCCGACGGGCAGGCCAATCCCAAGCAGAACTGGCCCCTTGTCAAACTACCCTTCTTCCTCATGTAGTCCAGAACAGACTACAAATCAACGGGAGCGACGAGATCCAACAAGATCAGATGCTACCACCATCTCAACATCTCGTATCTTAGATTGCAAGAAAAAGATCATGGTCCCTAATTTTACTAGAAGAGGGGATGGGGAGGAGATGTAGGAGTGGAGCTTACCTTCTAGCGGCCGGCGTCGAGGTGGAGAAGGGGGATATGCCGGAGATCTGTAGCTTCCGGGTTGGGAGCAGCCGCCGTCGCCTCCCCTTAGCCGCCGCCACCCCTGTCGCGAGAAGGAGCTCGCGTTTCTTCGTTCGTTCGGGATTGTTTCCACGGGTGAGAGCTCGATTTTTTTTAACCCGGTGGTACGGGGAGGTTTTGGTGAAAACCGGCCGGGCTGGAAACCGCACAGGGCATAACCGAACGTGCTACAGAAGCGGGACTGGATTAAACCCCGACGGTCCAGATCCCGGCCGACCCACGGGGTTATGGCCCAATACCGACGGGGTTGGGTCAAAACGAACAAAGCCTTAATGAGTATTATGGCACGGGGATTGGATGAAAATACTTGATTCACCCAATACTCTTCTTCATCCGAATCCCCCCACCGATATCATACTTGGCTGTTTTGGTAGACATGTTTGATTCAGCAAATATCGTTTCGTCTTTGTCCAGGAGATAGCAGCTGAGCGTGGCCTGATCAAGGGGAGAAGACAGCGATGTGTTGAGAAACGGCTGAAAACGCGAGGGGGTACGCGTGTGTCTGATCCACTTTAACCCAACGAGTTTTCCGGGTATTGCTGGGGCTCAGCCCATCCAAGCCCGACCTACAAAACGATCCATGGAGAGGTTTTGAGAGTATTAGGTTGGCCGGGAAATACACTACAAACCCAGCAAAAACTCATGTGCAAAACGAGGCCTGATTAGTGGATGGTTTTTGAGAAAAAATTGTTAAGTGGTGCCTTTTTAAAAGGAAAAACGATACATTTCCCCCGGGGGATCACATGCTCGCATCCCCCGGGTGCGGGACCGTTGGATCAAATCGATTGTGCGGGTACCGATTTTGTTGGCTCCACTCGACACTAGCCCACCATCCTGATAAAAATAATATCTACCTTATCCTCTCGATCAATCTCATCTTCTCTATGGCTCCTTCCCCGTTTCCACGACCCGTCCTCAATCTCATCTTCTCCAGTCTCCACCGCTCCTTCCCTGTTCTCCACCGCCCGGTCGCGCGTGCCCTGGTGAGCTGTTGCCGCCCCCCAAACCTGCCATCTCCGCCTCCCGTCCCTGTTACGGCCGTTACCCCGCGGATGAGCTCGTCTAGCTCCTGCAGCCTCACGTTTTTTTCTGGCCATGGCCCTCAGATGCCTGCATCACCTCGAGCTCTACTAAGCCCCCCGCGCTTTCTCGGCTCGGCCCCGATGCCACAAAACTACGGTGGAACTTGCTACAGCGGAGCTCCACCAAAGTGGTGGCGGCTCTTGCTACAACGGTGACAGCGCTCTGCTATAGCGGTTGCGGCGCTTTGCTACATCGGCAGCGGATGTCTGCTACATCGGCGGTAGAGGTATGCTACATGCGTGACACTCTGCTACATGCGGGCGCGGTGACACTCGCTTCTAATGGCTACGTTTGCTACGGTTGCGGCGCTTTGCTACATCGGCGTGAATGTACGCTACATCGGCGGTAGAGGTATGCTACATGCGCGGCAAGCACTCTGCTACATGCGGCGGCGGTGACACTCGCCATAATGGCTACGTCGCTTTGCTACAGTTGCGGCGCTTTGCTACATCGGCGTGAATATACGCTACATCGGATGAGGTATGCTACATGCGCGGCGGCGGCATCTGCTACATGCGGCGGCTGTGACACTCGCTACAATGGCTACGTCGCTTGTTACGGCGGTTGTGGCGCTTACTACAAACGGAGGCGTGTTGCTACGGCGATGGCGGGTGCTACATGCGGCGATGGCACTGCTACATGCGGTGGCGGCTCTGCTACATCGGGCGACGAGGGCTACAAGCCGTGGCGGTGTTACGCTATCGGCGGCGACACTTGCTCAGCGGCGGTGCTACATCGCAGCGGCGCGGTGGTGCTCTCTACGGGCGTGTCGCTCTGCTACAACTGCGGCGGCGCTTGCTCTAGCGGCGCCGACGCTCGCTAAGCCACGGCGTTCTTCTACATCGGCGGTGATGCGCTACATGTGGCGGCGGCGCTTGCTCGATGGTGGGCGCTACGCTACATGCGACAACGGCCCTCGCTACAACGGCGGTGTCGCTCTGCTACAAGCTACCACATCATTGTGCTCATGCTGGCCGACGACAGTGCTACCGACGGCGTCTTGTATTTCTCCTGCGGCAGACGTAATTGCTGCAAGATATGGCAGATGCTAGCGATAATAATGTAGTCGGTGGTGCTCCAACCATGCTCCGGTGGTGGAGGTACTACGGAGGAAGAGATTGATGCTGGAGGTGGAGGTACTATGGAGGAAGAGATTGACGCTGGAGCTGTGGTTGTGCTCGCGGAGGAAACAGATGGAACCAATCCACTTCCCGTCCGTTTTGTTTTTCAGAAAAAGGACACGTGTCACCACCTGGACCCGGGGATGGGGGAATTTGATCCCCCGGGGGACAGGGGGACGCGTAGTACTCCCCTTTTAAAAGGCTGGCCTCAAATGTGGTGGTTTGTTTGCAATTTTCTCGATGCCCCACCGTGCGGAGGGCGCTCGAGCAGTCGTCGTCGATGGTGGCGACGGCGGCGCTACGACTAGGAAGGTCACCTTGCTCGATCTGTATTGCAGATCCTCCCTCACTTCCCACTTTCCTAACCGTGCGTGGAACATGGGCGTCCTCGTCCGCTTCCCATGCCAGTCCGGGTGATCGAGCACCATCTTCGTCTGGGTGTTGTTGCCCGCGCACTCACCAGTCACCACGGCAGCATTCCTGGGCGGGACCTCGCCGCCGCCGCGGCCGCCGCGGAGGCTTCGGCTTCCACCGACCACGCCCCGTAAAACCACGGACGGCTACAACCGCCTCCTCGCTGGCATCGTGAGGTCACAAGGCGGCCGCCTCTCCGACACACCCTACCTGTTCGACAGAATCCCGGACCCGGACGCTGTCTTCTACAACCCGCTCCTCTCCTGCCACAGTGCCACTTCACCAGAGGCGATGTTGGCGGCTCTTCTCCGTGATGCTGGCCATGGACGTGCCTCCTGGAACACCATGGTGACCGGGCTGTTGAGGAACAAGGTCGTGGAGGAGGCCAGGGCCATGTTCTTGGTGATGCCGGTGAGGAACGCCGCCTCGTGGAATGCCATGGTTTCCGGGTTTGCTTCTGCTTTAGATATGGGCATGGCTGATGCGTGCTTCAAGGACACGCCGGAGAAGGAGGACGCCGTTCTCTGAACAGCGATGATGTCGGGGTACATGGATGCTGCCAATGTGGAGAAGGCTATGGGTTCTTTCAGGTAATGCGGCGGTTGCTGGCTATGTGAAAAACTCATGCCCGGAGGCGCCTTGAGGTTAAGGGTGTTCAAGACAAGGTTGGGGACGCCAATGTTCGGCCAATTGAGTCGACACTAAGTAGCGTGCTCCTTGGATGCAGCAACATGTCTGCACTAGGATTCGGGAGGCAGATACATCAGTGGTGCATGAAGTTGCCGTTGAGTAGGAGATTGACTGTGGGCAACGTCCCTTGTGACTTGTGAGCATGTGCTGCAAGTTTGGGGACTTAGAGGTGCATGCAAGCTGTTCAGTGAGATGCGAACGAGGGATCTAGTTGCATGGGATGCAATTATTTCCGGCTACGCTGAGCATGGGGATGGACGGGAAGCTATCAAGTTATTTCGAAAATATGAAGGATAAAGGAGTTGAGCCAAACTGGATTACTTTCGTGGCAGTATTGCCAGCTTGTATCCACACTGGATTGTGTGATTTTGGAATACAGTGCTTCGAGAGTATCCACGAAGTCTATGGAATTGAGCCCCGGGTTGATCATTACTCTTGCATGGTGGATCTTCTCTGCCCAGTTGGTTTTCCTTAAAGATCAGTAAACTTGATTCGCTCTATGCCCTTTGAGCCACATCCTTCGGCCTATGGGACTCTATTGGATGCTTGTCGAGTTTATACGAATTTGGAATTTGCCAAGTTTGCTGCTGGAAAGCTAATCGAACAGAATTTGCAGAGGGCAGGCGGCTATGAGATAGCTTCGAGGTAGAAGCTGAAAAATATATCACCCCTCTGCATTTCTTACCAAAGCTAAAGCAGATGGTCTTAGATGGTTTACTGAGAGATGCACTGAAGACAGCAAAGGGGACCATATAACTTGGTACTGTTCCTGTTGCTCAAAAAGTTAGAAAATAAATGTCTGTCCAAAGCTTTGCAGTGTTCTAGTGAGCCCAGGTCTCCAAGAAATGAGCATAGAAGGCTGGATTCTTGCAGTTTGCTCACTAGCAGATTTAACAACCCTGTCTGTGTTCAAGTATCAAGGAGTAAATCCTTTCCTCAGTTTAGAGGTCATCTCTTGGCCATCTCTCCTCAGTTCAGAGGTAAAGTCGAGCCATTCATCATGGTAGTGCCTCTAGAACCAGCAAAGGGACAGTTAAAGACCTCTGCAAATACTTCGAAATTTGATTCTAGATGCTCAAGACACAAAACTTGTCTTTCCAACTAGTAAGTCACTTTTCAATTCTTTCTTCCACATGTTTCAACTCAGCATTAAGTTAAAAAATTTAGGAGAGAATTTTCCTTCTCCTCGCCTCCTCACCAACTACGGAAGCATGCAGCCTTTAAGTATGAGTACCAGGATTTTACTCTCGGTTACGTACCAGGCCCAATTATCCGTGATAATAGTATGAGTACTAGGATTTTAGTATTTGTTCATGACGCATGGTACTCAAGATAGAAACCCGAATTCAGTGTCCGTGAGGATTTGAACCGGTGTTGGTCTCCACTTATATAACTTTTGTTTGGACACCTGAGCTGTACGGAGTCCAATTTCTCCACGGTACAGGTAAACAACATGATTTTCTGGCAGCTGAGAAGAACAGTGCCTTAATTTACCTGAGAGATTTGTGGTTCAGCTTCATACTGATGTTAGTTGATTCCGCACACCAACAAAAAAATCGTAATCTCTTCTCTTCCATCGGTGTGCGCCCGTCAGGTGCTTCATGAAATGCTTGAACGTGTAGCATACTCCTGCTGAAAGTACATGCAATTGATTTCTTGTTTCCAGCCATCAATTACTTTTAGAAACCAGTGTGGTCAAAATTGGCACACTGAATCCTCAAATGTCCCCATTTCGTTGTCACCCACCCATTACTGCACTCACCCACTTGCTTTGGTCCAGCTTCCACCACTAGTCTTGTAGTAGCTCTTATCTCCCTGCCCACTTTTTTTGGTCCAACTTGAATTAATGGTTGACGCCGAAGACCAAAAATATCAGCTTGCCTTCCAAGGACGCGTCCCCAGACTCCTGTGCTCCATCCTTGCTTCCCGTCGCCCATTTCTTCTCTCATAGCTTGCTGAGAGTACCATCCTGCGGAAGCACTGCGAGTGGCGTAACATGGCCGAGACGTTGCTTCTCCCCGTGGTACGCGCCGCAGCTGGCAAGGCCGCTGATGCCCTGGTCCAGAGGGTGACCAGCATGTGTGGCATCGACGACGATCGCCATAAGCTGGAGCGCCAGCTGCTGGCTGTCCAGTACAAGCTGGCCGATGCCGAGATGAAGAGCGAGACTAACCAGTACATCAAGAGGTGGATGAAGGACTTCAGAACAGTCACCTACGAGGCCAACGACGTCCTCGACGGCTTACAGTACGAGGCGCTCCGCCGTGAGGCGCAGATCGGCAACTCGAAGGCACGCAAGGTACTATGTCACTTCACGTCGCACAGCCCACTGCTGTTCCGTTTTGATGCGAGTAGGAAGCTGAGCAACGTCCTGAAGAAGATCAATGAGCTTGTTGAGGAGATGAACAAGTTTGGACTGGTTGAGCACACGGAGCCGCCACAACTTCTTTACCGGCAGACGCACTCGGCACTGGACGACTCTGCTGACATCTTTGGCAGAGACGATGACAAGGAATTGCTCGTGAAGCTGTTGCTCGGTCAACGAGATCACAGCAAGGTGCAGGTGCTGCCCATCTTTGGGATGGGGGGTTTGGGAAAGACTACACTTGCCAAGATGGTTTACAACGACAGCAGGGTTCAGCAACATTTTCAGTTGAACATGTGGCACTGTGTCTCAGAAAACTTTGAAGCCGTTCATCTTGTGAAATCCTTCATTGAGTTGGCTACCCAAACCGAATGCAACCTGCCAAACACCATCGAGCTATTGCGAGGGCGACTTAAGGAAGCTATTGGACACAAGAGGTTTCTGCTTGTTCTTGATGATGTATGGAATGAAGATAAGAGAAAGTGGGAGGATGATCTGAAACCTCTCTTGTGTTCTCTTGGTGGACTAGGAAGTGTTATAGTCGTCACATGTCGAAGCCAGCAAGTGGCCTCTATAATGACCACCCTTAAACCCCATGAGCTAGCATGTCTGAGTGAAGATGATTCATGGGAACTCTTCTCAAAGAAAGCATTTTGTAATGGTGTAGAGGAGCAAGCAGAGTTGGTCACCATTGGTAGAGCAATTGTCAAGAAGTGCAGGGGGATGCCTCTTGCCCTGAAGACGATAGGTGGCTTGATGAGTTCTAAACAACAAGTGCGGGAATGGAAGGCCATAGAAGAAAGCAATATTGGGGATAATGCCTGCAGCAAAGATGAGATCATATCTGTACTGAAATTGAGCTACAGACACTTGCCATCTGAAATGAAACAGTGTTTTGCCTTTTGTTCAGTGTTCGCCAAGGATTGTGAGATGGAGAAGGACATGTTGATACAACTATGGATAGCAAATGGTCTTATTCAAGAAGAGCGTACAATGGATTTGTCACAGAAAGGAGAATTAATTTTCCATTACTTGGTTTGGAGATCCTTTCTTCAAGATGTGAAAGAGAAGGAAGTTCAATTTGGCTGGATAGAACATAAGGAAATTTGTTGTAAAATGCATGATTTAATGCATGACCTAGCAAAAGATGTCACGGACGAATGTGCAACTGTTGAGGACTTGATTCAACAGAGGGCATCGATAAATGATACCCACCACATACAGATTATTACACGGTCTGAAGTGGAACAAATCAATGGATTACTGAAAGGCAAGGCAGATCTACACACTTTGTTAGGGCCAAGTACACCAAACAAGAATCTTAAGGAGTTGAGACTGATGTCACTTAGAGCATTGCATATTTATGTTCCTTCCATTATCCATAAGCAGGTCTTAAATGCAAAACATTTGCGTTATCTTGACCTTTCTAAGTCAGACATTGTTAGTTTGCCAGATTCAGTATGTGTGTTGTATAACTTGCAATCTTTGAGGCTCAATTATTGCCGGAAACTACAAGTGTTACCAGAAGATATGAGTACTATGAGGAAGCTCATCCATCTTTATCTTCTTGGATGTGATCGTTTGGAAAGCATGCCACCAAAATTTAGTTTACTGAATAATCTTCACACATTAACAACATTTATTGTTGACAGCGGAGATGGTCGTGGGATTAATGAACTGAAAGACCTGCGACATCTTGCCAACAGGTTGGAACTGTATAATTTGAGAAAAGTAAAGAGTGTGCAAGATGCAAAGGAAGCTAATCTTCATCAGAAACAAAACATAAGGGAGTTGTCGTTGTATTGGGGACGCTCCAAAGCTGAGAAGTCTGAACAAGAGGCTTGTAATGGGGAACAAGTGCTGGATTGTCTTGCACCTCACAGTAATCTCCAGAGTCTAGAGGTAGCTGGCTACCTTGGCCTAAAAGTATCACGATGGATGAGAGACCCTCAGATGTTTCAGTGGTTGAGAAGACTCATAATTTCCAACTGCCCAAGTTGTGAGGATTTACCTGTAGTATGGTTGTCAGTCTCCCTCGAGTACCTGTTCTTAAAAAATTTGAGTAGCCTTACCACATTAGGAAAGATGACCGAGGTGGAAGCAGAAGGATACAATACCCATCTGCAAATTTTCCCCAAGTTAAAGGAGATGGCCTTATATGATTTACCAAGCTTGGATAGATGGATGGAAAACAGCATGGGAGAGCCCATCAACTCCACAGTATTTCCTATGCTAGAAGTGCTACACATAAAAAATTGCCCAAAGATTGCAAGTGTTCCAGGGAGCCCTGTTCTGAAACATCTGTGCATAGCAGGACTCTGTTGTCCTCCAATCAGTTCACTCACACATCTTACAACAGTGTCTTATCTCAGATACCATGGAAACGATGCTGTGTCTACAAGCATACCTATGCGCTCTTGGCCATGTCTGGAGAAGTTAGAGGTTCAGTCGCTGGCAAACATGATGGCGGTGCCTCTAGAGGACCAGCAGAGCCGAAGCTGCAGAAGAGCTTTGGAAACCCTTCGGAGTTTGAGTCTTTACGGCCCCAACTGCTTTGTCACATCATCCGTATTGTCCAAATCGCACCTTGGGTATTGGGAATGCTTTGCCTTTGTGGAAGAACTGGCAATTCATTACAGCAACGAACTTGTGCTTTGGCCAATGGAGGAACTCCAGCACTTGACTCGCCTTCGCTCCCTGTCTATTTTCGCTTGTGCAAGCCTGGAGGGGAAGGTTCCACCGCCCGAGCAGACCTTTCCAGTGCCCCAGCTGGAGAGGTTAGATATTAGAAACTGTCACAGTTTGATGGAGCTTCCGAAGTTGCCTACATCCCTCGAGCAACTGAAACTTTTCGATTGCGAAAAATTGGTGGCTCTGCCTTCAAACCTTGGAGATCTGGTCAAGATGAGGGATCTTGATATCGGTGTCTGCAGATGCCTGAAAGTACTGCCTGATGGGATGGATAAACTCACTTGCCTAGAGCGGTTGTGCATTTTGCATTGTCCCGGGATAGAGAAATTCCCACAGGGTCTCCATGATCGGCTCCATGCCCTCGGAACCCTAGTAATAAATAACTGCCCCGAGTTAGAAAGACATTGCAGAGAAGGTGGGGAGTATTTCCACTCGGTCTCGTCTGTCCCACAGAAAAGCATTCGATCAACGATAAGAGAATCCAGCAACAAGAATTTTCTAAGGAGGCTCGTCCCTTCGTGTGCTAGCTCGAACTGAGGTGCCTATGCCTGTGGGCGTTTCCTTCCCAGTTTCTTTCTTTCTATTTCTATTCCAGAATGCAGCATGGCTTTTTTACTACTTCTGTGCACATCCGAACCTAACTTCTCCCCTTTTCCTCTTTTTAGGATGTGAGTTCATCTTCAGCTCCTGCGGTTCCAAGATTTTTGAAGTTGTTTCCATGTACTCCACGAATCCTTGCCACGTTTGTTCTTTGGAGTTGTGTTAGAATCAGGGCTGTCAGGAACTGACTCTCTGAAATCTGAAACTCTGAAGAATTGACCCTTGTGCTGTTACTCCACTCACTGCACTTGCGTTGCGTACCGGTTGGCTTCGCCTTAATCAACCTAGACTGTCGATGAGATCACTCGGTATTCCTGCAATGTCCTATTGCCTGATAGGATGGATGGCCTCACTTCGCTTGATTGGTTGACGATCGGGTATTGTCCAGGGATAGAGAAACTGCTGGAAGGTCTCCTCCAGCGGCTCCCAGCCCTCAAATCCATATGCGTACAGGGCTGCCCTGACTTGGGAAGACGTTGTACAGAAGGTGGGGAATCTTTCCAGTTGGTCTCCTGTATCCCAGATAAAGTCATTCAACTGGCAGATCACAGAGCCAAAGCAACACAAACAGTGTCCAACAAAAAGAAGTTTCTAAGGAGGCTCCTTCCTTCCTGTGATGACTCAAACTGAGGTGTGTAGCATTATAAACTATCTTAAATTTCATGTATTCTTTCATAAAAAAAGTATGACCGGTAAAATAAAATGATGAGAATAGAGCAGAAAGTAAAAAACAATCTGTTAGAAGGATAAACTCTAAGCTACGCTGAAATTCGTGTAAATATTTTACAAGATCATGTTAGAAGGATAAAAGATGAGAATATAGCCATAAAAATAGAAATGACAAGCACTAGAGAACAATCTGAAAACAACAGAAATGCGCATGATCCCTCAAAAATCAGTTAATCGTTTCAATTGGTCACATCGACCCATCGACATTACCAGCTAATTAACTATATTTGTGTAAGCTGTCCCCCATAATTACAACAATTGCTTTGGAATTGCCGGCAGATTTGGAGTCTTTTGGGTAGTATTCATGGAGCCTTTGCTCCATACCTCTGATCATTCCAATCCCTGTAACAAGTCTACCCTTGTTTGTTGAAGATGAACCGCATCAGGAGAATTGCTGGGATGGGCAAGCCTAGACCTCTGATTTGGAGGAGATCCGGTCGGACGCGTCCACAAACATCAGTAGCCCATGGGACTTCAGTTGACACCATGAGACGATTTCCATGGTGTTGGCAGAGGCAGGGAATGTCAAGATGGATATGATTGGAAGACCATAAGGTAATAACGGAGGCGGGATCCTGGGCATGATGAAGACATTGTTTCATAGGCTACCGTGTGGGTTTGGCCGCGGGACTTTTCCTGTCCCAACCACTCATGTGATGCCTATGAGTCTGGTGATTGCTGATTTACAGCAGCGGCCTAGCCAAGTAAGGGATCTGTTACTTGGGACCTCAACTCTGGTCGTGCTCCTCGCATACCGAGTCGTGATTTTCGGGGTAAAAAGCCAAGTTCTCTGGCATTTATTGGTTATACCTGACAATGATCTTGTTGAAGATATTGTTTTTTGGAACTTGAGCTTTCTCTAGGGTGAAAACCTAATATCTTTGATCGAGTGACAACAATACTGGTGCATTGTTTTTTCTTGGAGACATTCCTTATGGAGAACCTTTTAGTACATGTGTTGTCTCTGGTGGTGGTCAGAGTGTTGCTGCTGTGAGTGTTTGGTCACCATGGCGATGTCTTTTTCTCATTTTCGTTTTCTTTTTTTTGGGCTGTGTGCATCCTGATGTCAATATTATTGTATTCTCTCGATTAAAAAAAAAATTCCATGTCGGGGGGTCTGAAAAATCTGGATCCAGGAGTCTCGTTGACATGCTCTACTTTTTTTTAGGCACTGGCATCTGCGCACAGCATGAATCCACGAGTCTGTACATGTGACTCCAATTGGGTAGAGCTAGCTCTTCCCAGCCAAGTATTTGGTAGGAGATGAGATAATGCTCTTTGCTCTGATCCTTAATCAGAGACAGTAGAGCAATTCAACCGGGACAATCTACAAGACACATGGCTGAATCGCTGCTCCTCCCCGTGGTGCGTGGTGTGGTCTGCAAGGCCGCTGACGAGCTTGTCCACGGCGTGGCCGCCATGTGGGGCGTCGACCATGATCGGCGCAAGCTCGAGTGCAAGCTGGGGTTGGTCCAGTTCAAGATAGCCGATGCGGAGCTAAAGAGTGAGACCAACACTGCCATCAAGATGTGGATGAAGGACCTCAAGGCCGCCGCGCACCAGGCCGACGATGTCCTCGACGGGTTCCGGTACAAGGCGCTGCGCCGAGAGGCACAGATCGGCGGGCGCACGACCTGTAAGGTACTCGACTACTTCACGTCCCACAGCCCGCTTCTGTTCCGTGTCACCATGAGCTGGAAGTTGAATGCTGTCCTAAAGAAGATCAATGAGCTCGTAGCAGAGATGAACACATTTGGACTGGAAAACCGTGCGGAGGTGCCACCACATGTTCTTTATCGGCAGACCCACGCAGCAATGGATGACTTTGCAGAGATCTTCGGGAGAGACGACGACAAGGGGGTAGTTCTGAAGCTACTGCTTGACCAGAAAGATCAGCGTATGGTGCAGGTGCTGCCCATCTTCGGGATGGGAGGTTTGGGCAAGACGACTCTTGCCAAGATAGTGTACAACGACCGCAGGGTCCAGCAGCATTTCCATTTTAAGATGTGGCACTGCGTGTCAGAAAACTTTGAAGCCATTACTGTTGTTAAATCCATCATAGAACTGGCTACCAAAGGGAGATGTGACTTGCCTGATACCATCGAGCTGTTGCGAGGGCGGCTCCAGGAAGTCATTGGCCAGAGAAGGTATCTGCTTGTTCTTGATGATGTATGGAATGAAGAGCAGAGAAAGTGGGCGGATGACCTGAAGCCACTGTTGTGTTCTGTTGGTGGACCTGGAAGTGTGATAGTTGTCACGTGTCGAAGTCGACAAGTTGCCTCCATAATGGCCACATTAGGACCCTATGAGCTAGCATGTTTGTGTGAGCATGATTCATGGGAATTGTTCTCAAAAAGAGCATTTAGTCGAGGTCCAGAGGAGCAAGCGGAGTTGCTCACCATTGGCAGACGCGTTGTCAAGAAGTGCAGAGGGTTGCCTCTTGCTCTCAAGACAATGGGTGGATTGATGAGTTCAAAAAAACAAGTGAACCAATGGGAGGCAATTGCGCAAAGCAATATTGGTGATAATGTTGGAGGAAAATATGAAATCCTACCCATACTAAAGTTGAGCTACAGTCACTTATCAGCTGAAATGAAGCAATGTTTTGCCTTCTGTGCAGTTTTCCAGAAGGACTATGAGATGGAGAAGGACATATTGATCCAACTATGGATGGCGAATGGTTTTATTCAACAAGAAAGAACAATGGATCTGGCACAGAAAGGAGAATTCATTTTCTATGATTTGGTTTGGAGATCCTTTCTCCAAGATGTGAAAGTGAATGTGCGTCATTACACTTCCACGTCATATGAGTGGATTGGTTGTAAAATGCATGATTTAATGCATGACCTTGCAAAAGATGTTACACATGAATGTGCAAGTATGGAAGAGTTGGTTCAACAGAAAGCATCGATGCAAGATGTCTGGCATATATGGATTGCTCCACAATATGAGTTGAAACAAAACACCGGAGTATTCAAAGGCATGACATCTCTTCGCACGTTGTTAACACCCTCAAAATCACACAAGGATCTTATGGAGATAAAACAGATGCCATTAAGAGCCATGCATTGTTATGATCCTTCTGTTATCCATAGGCAGGTCATAAATGCAAAACATTTGCGGTATCTTGACATATCATGGTCTGACATTTTCACATTGCCTGATTCAGTTTGTTCGTTATATAACTTGCAAACACTGAGGCTCGATTGTTGCTCAAAGCTGCAGTGTTTACCTGAGGGCATGAGTGCAATGAAGAATCTCATCCATCTTCATCTTTTTGGATGTGATAGTTTGGAGCGGATGCCTCGGAATATAAGTCTACTGAAAAACCTTCACACACTAACAACATTTGTTGTGGACACTGAAGTTGGCCGTGGAATTGAGGAGCTCAATGACCTACGTCACCTTGGCAACAGGTTGGAATTGTATAGCTTGATAAAAATAACGAGTTGGCAAAATGCAGATAAAGCCACTCTCCAGCATAAGCAAAATCTGAGTGAATTATTGCTGTGTTGGGGCCGCAAAAAAAGTTATGAGCCTGGAGATGAGGCCTGGAATGAAGAAGTGTTAGAGTCGCTTACACCTCATAGTAGGCTGAAAATTTTGGAAGTCTGTGGTTATGGTGGTCTAGAAATATCACAATGGATGGGGGATCCTCAAATGTTCCGGTTCCTAAGAAAATTCTATATATCCAACTGTGCAAGATGTCAGACTCTACCTATGATATGGCTATCAGATACTCTTGCGTATTTGAGCGTAGAAAATATGCGTAACCTAACAACATTATGTAAGAGCTTTAATATGGAAGCTGAAGGTCACAATACCCTTATGCAATTATCTCCCAAGCTGAAGGAGATTGTGCTAGATGAGCTACCAAACTTGGAGAGATGGGGGGAGAATTGTGATGGAGAGCCTAATGGCTTGTTGGCGTTTCCTTTGCTCGAACACCTAACGATCACCAAGTGCCCAAAGCTTGCAAGTGTTCCATGGAGCCCAGTTCTCAAAGACCTGCTCATGAAGAAAAGCTGCAGTCTTCCTATGAGTTCACTCGCACATCTGATGACCTTGAATTATCTTGCATACGATGGGACAGGTCTTGTGTCTACAACCATACCTTCTGGCTCTTGGCTGTTTCTTGTCAGTTTAAGGGTTTGGTCAATGGGAAGCATGACGGTGATGCCTGTAGATGACCAATGCCAAAGACCTCTTGAGACACTTCGGAGTTTGAGTCTAAATGGGCCCAACTGCTTCACAACATCAAGATTATCCCAACCGAATCCTGTCCTCTGGGACTGCTTTGCCTTTGTGGAAGAATTGAAGATTATTGGGTGTGATGAACTGGTTCGCTGGCCAGTAGAGGAGCTGCGGAGCTTGGTTCGCCTCCGGTATCTGGGTATCAGCCTTTGCGATAACCTGGAAGGGAAGGGTTCATCGTCGGAGGAGACCCTTCCACTGCCCCAGCTGAAGAGGCTACACATCGAGGGTTGTGTCAACTTACAAGAGATACCGAAGTTGCTCGCGTCCCTCGAGCAACTGCAGATTGCATGTTGCACAAACTTGGAGGCACTCCCTTCTAACCTTGGGGGTTTAGCCAAGCTAAGGGAGCTCACTCTGTATTCCTGCAATGGCCTGAAACTTCTGCCTGATAGGATGGATGGACTCACTTCGCTTGATCGGTTGGCGATTGGGTATTGTCCATGGATAGAGAAACTGCCGGAAGGTCTCCTCCAGCGGCTGCCAGACCTCAAATCCATATGCGTACAGGGCTGCCCTGACTTGGGAAGACGTTGTACAGAAGGTGGGGAATATTTCCACTTGGTCTCCTTTATCCCAGATAAAGTCATTCAAGTGGCAGATCACAGAGTCCAAGCAACACAAACAGTGTCCAACAAAAAGAAGTTTCTAAGGAGGCTCCTTCCTTCCTGTGCTGACTCAAACTGAGGTGTGTAGCATTATAAACTGTCTTAGTATATTTTATATAAAAAGTACAACCAGTAAAATAAAATGACGAGAATAGAGCAGAAAGTAAAAGACAAGAAATGACAAGCGCAAGATCCAAAAGCACTTACATGTCTGATAAACCATAAGCTACGCTGAAATTCGTGTAAATGTTTTACAAGATCATGTTAGAAGGATAAAAGATGAGAATATAGCCATATAAAAATAGAAATGACAAGCACTAGAGACAGACAGAAAAAGACACCACGCACTTAGAGAACAATCTGAAAACAACAGCAACGCGTATGATCCCTAAAAATCAGTTAATCGTTTCCATTGGTCACATCGACCCATCAACACCACCAGCTAATTAACTATATTTGTGTAAGCTGTCCCCCATAATTACAACAATCACTTTGGAATCGCCGGCAGATTTGGAGTCTTTTGGGTAGTATTCATAGAGCCTCTGTCAAAATCTCCATACCTCCCTCTGATCATTCCAATCCCTGTAACAAGTATACCCGTGTGTTTGTTGAAGATGAACCGCATCAGGAGAATTGCTGGGATGGGAAAGCCTAAGGTCCCATCCGCAGTTCAGAAAGATAAAGATGAGAGCATAGTTTTCTTCAGGGAGCTGTACAAGCACGAGAAGGATACGGATGTGAACCTCCTGGAACCGATGTACTCCGTCGAGTTTGATGCTATACAAGGTGAGATCTTTGATTCTTGCTTTGCTTGCTACCATTTTCATACGCATGCTGATGTCCAGGAAAATATGCTCCTACCAATATTGTCCACAAACATATCCATATCCAACAATCCTTTTGCCTAAGCAGGCATGACTCCTCAATAATCATATGCAGTTTTGACGAAACTAATTCCACTTGTTGTGTTCCAATCTCTTACTAGGTGGTCATATGTCCAAACCTCCCCCGGCGAGGAGAGATCTCCTCATGCCAATCGCCGAGAAGCATGACTATGACTGGTAGGTTCATCTGGTCCTATAAGAACATATATATGTGTACTGGAAGCGGTTTTTACAAGTGTCTTACTTCAGGCTGAAGACCACTCCAGCTACATCTCTGTTTCCTTCCCTTGAGGTGGAAGCCAACTCCTCCAAGATGGTTTTCCAGGAGCTACCGATCCCTCGACCGGTGAAACCTTTCGCTTCAAGGGTATATACTAAATCTCCTCTATTATGCATACTTATTCATCGTTTCAAAACCGAGTTTGAACATTTTTTGTAATCTGGACTCTGTTTTCCTCTTGAATCCAATCCACCACAGTTCTTAGGCAGGCCAGATGCGACCAAAAAAGCTTCACCTTCATCTGGTCCTTCGCCCAAGAACTTGTCTAACCAGGCCTGCACAGTCGACAAGAGATCAACCCACACTGCCTTACCCAGCAGGCAGCAGAAGCCAGCCGCTGTGAGTGCTAGAGCTACTACTCCTACAAGCAGCAACTCAGCCAAGAAACAATCGGATAGGTTCTATGCAAGCCAAGACGGCGGTGCAAACGCAACTACGGAGACAGTGGAGAACCCAGAAGTTCCTTACAAGGCACCCAAGAATCTGCTCACGACTGGGTCTAGATTCATGCGCCGTCCACCATCGACGGCGTCGGCAGTGAAAGCTCCGTCTGCAGGTCCTGCATTTGCTGCGGACGCCGAAGGAGGTGTCAGGTCAAGGAGGCCGCCTCCGTGCCCGCCGACTGCCACAGCAAGAGGTTTTAAGGAGCCGCAGGTAGATAGCAGGAAGAATGTTTTACCGGCGAAGGCCAAGGAGCTGCAGGTCGATAGCAAGAAGAGTGTTTTACCAGCAAAGGCCAAGCCAATAGCTGCTTGCGACGGCAGCCATGCTGTAGAGGATGCACGGGCCAAGGGAATAAGAACGGCAGATGGGAAGAGCGGGCGGAGACGACCAAAGTTTGCAGACAAGTGAATAGGGAGTATGTACCAGTCGATTTATATGTTCAGAAGCATGATGGTTTCAGCAAAACTATCGAAATTTATGCACTGTTTGCAGATGTTGCAAATGTGAAAAAACAAAGTTTCAGACAACCATATAAATTTTGATCCTTCCATCGCAGAGACCTTTCGGTTAATTTGTCAAGTACTCGAGTATATGATTTTGTACTTTCAACTACCGCCCGTGAGATCAAAAGACAAGTTCACATGTCCAGCAGTAATACATGCATGTACCTGGCATAAAACATCCTTCCTGTTTCAGGGGCTCACACCAAAATGGAACCAGCAAAACCATGAAGCATCTAAGCTAAAATATCCCCTGTTTTTGTCAGCCCCTCGGAACAGGGCGATGGGCTTCCAGTGACATTAAACAGCGCTGCTGGGGTTGAGCTGTGGCTTCCCTCGCCCCATGGCAAATCCTTTTGTGCCATCCGGCATGCGCGGACCAGGAGGCGGCTTTGGCACCACCGGATGCTCGGCGTTGTGATTTGACGGGGGAGTGCCAATTGGATGGCCACCATCCCGGCTCTGGCCATGGTACTGGCCCCGGCCACGTCCTCTTCCCCCACGTCCTCGTCCTCTCCCACCGCGTCCCATTCCAGATTTGTCATAGAAACCATCCTCAGCCTATAAGATGATAAGAGCCCATTAGACTATCCATCCTTGATGAAGTTTCAGATGCATCAGCATAATGTAGTACTAACTAGTACTACCTCCATTCCAAATTAACTGACACAGATTTGTCTAGATGCGCATGTATCTATCGTTTAGATACATGCTTATCTAGACAAAGTTGTGTCAATTAATTTGGAACTGAGGAAGCAAATGACAGAAGCAGATCGGAATGGAGGACCACTAGAATACCTGGGTTGTATCTTCTGCTTCATACTCCTGTGGCGTGTCAGGGTCATATTCATCTGCAGCCTCCTCATCTCCGCCTTTTCTTCCTTGGCCCAACCCATGTTTCTAGTGGAATAACAAAATTAAATGTCAAAACTTATCTTTGACTTTTACAATGAAGTGTTTGATATAATACTGATCCAGCAAATTTCCAAGTCAGTCTTTTGTCAAGTCCTCAGATGAAAATGTTCACCGGGCAGGCTTATACTATCAATCAAATATGTAGCTATACCAAGAATGGTGTGAGTGGACAACCAATATTCCAGATGTTAATAACATAGATCTAGCCAGGTTAGTAGGATAGACAAGAGGAAACCATATAATAGTTTTATGTGCAATCTGCTCCCCATCAGTATCTGATTACTAAAAAAATTATAATAAAGAGCATAGAATGAACAATGAAAAATACATTGCATCAGCCAGGAATCATTAACGTACCAGGCAACCAAGCAGCGAGCGGACTCTTGGCCCTTCTCTCCAGTTTTTCCCACCACTGAACTCGGCAACCTATATATGAAAAATATTGTTCTTTTAAATGCTGCACAGGTGCCAAAGCACAATCAGATAGCAGTCAAGATGACACACCGCCTTTTCAGCAGCTTCAACAGTTCCATACTCCACAAAAGCATGCAGCTGCAAGTACAGCAGAATAGAAACATTAGTGGAACAAAAAGAACGAATTATTAGAAGATCTTACAAACAGCAGATTCATTGCTTCATAAGAAGCTACAAAATTATTCATCGACTTTTAGTGGTCATATAGAGGTAGATAGATCATGATACAGACCTTATTAGCAAAAAGCATCTCAATCCTTGATGCTTTGCCAGCAGCAGGTCCAGAAATGTCAATCCCTTGCGGTTGCGGATAGCAGGTACGTATTGACTTCACACTGCAAAATCAATAATATCATAATATGATGTGTTCAACTTTGCATTCGGCAATTACTCATGGTAACAGACATCCATACCTCCCAACAGCTGAGAAAATCCTCATAAGAGTCTGATAGCGATGATCTTCAGGTAAATTTTCAGCAACAATAATGCGAGCCTAAGCACAAACAAAACATAAGATTTCAGAAACATGACATAGCAAATAGAATACTTGGCTGATTAGATTGCTAACCTGCACTTCTTCAGCATCAACATCAGAGAAGGGCACTCGGCGCCTAACCATCTTCCCATCATCTGAAACTACCTATAAATCATAAAGTTGTATTCTTAGTAAAGAACCACACTAACTATGTAGTAGCATTCATTGTGTTTGGATCAGGAGAAATGAGCACTAATGCATCATATCACGGGATAATTGATTTTTTTTTTTTTGCTTTATCCCTGCATGGCTGCACTGGGGCAGCCATCTCCAAGATTTAACTAATGAAACCATAAAGGAAATTAATAAAAATGTGAAATATAGGTACAATAAATCAAGTGCTGGCCTAGAAAAAAATATGCATATCCAAAAGAATGAGTAAACAGATCAAAATAATATATATAGTTGAGATTCTTACCAGCTCCGTTGATGTCCTTAATGCAGCAGGCAACAAGGATCTGTCAATTAATTCCCGAATTTTCCTAAATGTTGCAACTACGGACATCGGCACTGTAGAACAGAATAAAAATATAATCATATTAAAAAAAGCCGATATCAGCAGACATATAAGTCAACAACATCCATCATGTACAAGCGATCATGACATCACATGGAGATGTATCAACTGCTCTCTACCAAAACTTAATGCAGAAAAAGATAACATGAAGTATGGCATGCAGCTCCCAGTACTAAATTAATGATGCAAGCATATTAGATAAGGAGTACTAATTAAAAGCAAGATTTTCCCTATTTCAAACATGTCGGTACTCTATAGTCCCCAACTACAGCAGAACAAGATTACCTCTCAAAGCTAGAACCCTAAATGTATGAATTACTTATTGCTAGTAACAAGTAAATTTACAAGAAAACATGGCTGGATGAAGTGTATATATATCAGCATTTGCAAGAAATTTATCATCACATCTCATATTGCATAAATAATAAATTTAATTGATTTTAGCCATCAAATGTTTTATGAAAGAAACATACGTGAAAGTAAACAGCATGATCCTCAAGCGCTTTATTAGAATTTAACAGGTCAAACTTACCAAATCCATCTGGATCTTTAGTAATAAACCTCATCAGATGGTCAGTTGTAGCCAAATTGACATCACTGAAGTAAAATTCCACCTGTCATGTTTTCATATACATTACATATCAAATGATTACACAATTGAAAAGATGCATATGAAGCAAAGATTACGGTTTAATTGTGTTAACAGGCAGGTAAATAGGAAATAGTAAAGGTGAAGCTAGTACAAAAAGTTTAGAAATATATCTGAGTGTAGATGAAATAAAACGGAAAGGGCGTAGACGATGATAAAGGAAAACAAGAGAAAGTTATTTTCTCTTGTTTATGACCTCAACTGCAACCATTGTTCAGCAGATTTCCTACTATGGCTACACCTCACCCACCACTCTCAGGTCTTACTTCAGTCCGTACTATACCAGAGTACAATCTCCCCACCACATCTTATCTATATCATAGTTACGAAACAACATGAGGAGAGCCCATCAGATAAATGATGAGATAAACCGCTACGCCGTACATGAAAAATCAAGAATCCAATGTTGGGATATCCCACGGTCATCTATGTGTTCAACATACTTTGGAGCTCAAAATTACATTTTGCCAGCGGATAATACTATGATACATGTGTAATGAAGTTATGGAGCAGCAAATAAACAAACAATCAAATCATAGACCACCAGTACACATCCCTAAGTCTCAACAAAAACCCATCTAAACCTCGCCTTATTTTGCCAAAGGGTCCATCTTTATCTCGAGGCGCCTCAGATTTCGTAGCAATCGACTGGAAGAAAAAAAAAACTACCTGCTTGACGACCCGGCGAGCGAGCTCCTCGGGCAGGACGAGCTGAGCGTCCCTCTCCACCACCCCAGCGGCATCCCCCTCATCCTCGCCGTGGTGATTCTGGTGGCGGTGTTGGTGCTGGTGCTGGTGATGCGGCTGGTGATGGTGATGCTGCTGGTGGTGATGCTGATTGTGGGGCCCGCGACGATGGGGATGGACTTGATGGTGGGCGGCGGATCGGGGGGTAAACTCCGGGGCGGCGGCGTTGAGACGGCCAGCCGCCGACGCCGACGAGGAGGGGGAGGAGGACTCCGAGGCCTCGTCTTGCGCCATGGAGATTGGAGCGGGTGGGGGGAAGGGGGGTTTCGTCTCGCGTTTGCCTTGGCTTCCGGGTAGTAGGGAAGAGGGCGAGGAGGAGGCCGACACAGATACAAAAAGGCGGCCTCACTTCCCAAACAAAGAGAAATAAGGCTGTTTGGTAGTACTCCCGTGTGGTAAAGAGGAAGACCTAGACGAGTATACAATTACAAATCACAAATCAGCAGAAAACAAAACACATGATTTTGGGTGCAATCCCTCTGGTAAAGTTTCATCTCGGGTACCTCCCTTCCAATGAATAGTCTTTATATATTTAGTTAAAAGTCAATGACTTCTAAATTTTTTATCAACGTTTTGAAACCGCCACCCTTGTCGCCAACATCGTCGGTCCGCTCCGGTGGCCCCAGGGCCTTGGAGGTGTGGCGGACCACGACCTCTTACCGACGGGAGGTTTTTCATTTTTTATTTAGCCTATTTTTAAAGGGTTTACAGCATAAAAAACAAAGCAAAAATCCTACGACACGAACACCTAATTACCCAACATCTAATCTAATAGATGCTAGTAACAAGGCGTGATTCAGAAAAAATCACCCTCGAAGACCCAAAGCTTTTTATGAAATCTTATTTCGTTGTTGATATAGTCGATCATTTGCCAATCTCAAGATCGAGTTATACAGCGCTGCTGGTTTGCAGCGCATCCGTGCCCAGGCACACATTTGGCTCCCGACAACCTCCACGCCCACACTCCAGCAGAGCAACGAAAGCAATAGACCTTTTTCCAGAGAATTCAACAATACATGTACTTCGCTAATCCAAAGCCACGGTAAAATACTAGAGGGAAAAAAGAACCTTCACGAGGAGGTGGTGCTAGGAGGGAGTGCCCTCGTTATATAGGGGAGGGGTCAGCCCAAGGGGGCCATGGCGCTGGCCATGGAGGGTGTCTTTACCTCTTCCCACATCCATGTGAGTGGACATTCCACTCATATAAACTCTCTCCACTCATATAAACTCTCTCCACTCACATACATTTAATATCCACTAAATTAAATGCATTTCTCTATTAAATAAAAAGACTTTTTATTTATTTTATTCCCTTACATTATTTGGAGTTCGGAGAATAAGATTCATATAAGGCAGTGCAGTTTTTGGAGTTCGGAATTGTTCCGGGTTAATCGGTATTGTACCGGAAGCTTCTAGAACCTTCCGGAAGGGAACCAACGTGCCCCACCTTTCGGGAGGGGGCATGGGCCTATGAGGGAGTGCCCTGGCCGCATTGGGCCAGGGGCACAAGGCCCCATAGGGCCCAGCCGGCCAAAGAGAGTTTAAACTCTAGATAGACTTTCTAGAAGGGGGTTTCCTTGCCCCCACTCCTCCTTTGGGGCCATGGCCTTGGCTTGGGAGGGGCTGGGGCTGCCCACCCTCTATATAGAGGGCTGGGCACCAACCCCCACACCTTCCTCCAACCCTAGCCTGCGCCTCCTCTCTCCTCCCGATCGCTTGTAGGCGAAGCCTGCTGCAGAATTCTCCACCAATTGCACCGCAGCCGCGTTGTAGATCCAACCCATCTCTCCACCATACTTGCCGGACCAAGGAAGGAGGAGACGCCGAGGTCTTGCACGTGTGCATCTCACGAGGCATCGCCACTTGTGGTGCTAGATCGGATCGGATCGCGGAGGAGAAGCGAGTACGACTACATCACCCACGCGTTACGAGCGTTCACCGTTGTCTTGAATCTTCAAGGGTATGAAGATCTAATCCAATCTCTCTCGTTGTTTGCATCTCCTAGATTAGATCTTGGCTTTTCCTCTGCTCGCATCCAGAAAATTTTGATTTACTATGTGAAACCCTTGATGGTATCGAGCTAGATCTATGCGTAGATGTGTTTCACGAGTAGAACGCAACATGGTTGTTGCGGGCGTTGATGTTTTCTGCTGCAAGCCTCTTGTTTGTGTTCTTCTTATGACGGGATAGTGAGATTGAAGCGGTCGGGCCAACCTTACGCGACGTCGTTCGCGAGACCGCTCCGCACTTGACGTGTGGCTTGTTCCACATGCGGTGGTGGATGCCGTTTCTCTCACTATAGTTGTCATGGGATTAACACCGGAGTTTGGCAACCATAATATCACCGTTGTGGCTTTCCGTAGGTAAGAATCGTTCTTAGCATCTACTCCCATAAGCCACGTAAAACATGCAACAACAAAGTAGAGGCGTCTAACTTGTTTTTGCAGAGTGATATGGTATGGCCCAAGATGTGATGTGTATATTGTATGCGATGATCATGTTTTGTAATGTTTCACGACTTGCATGTCGATGAGTACACAACCGGCAGGAGCCATATGGTTGTCTTTATAATTGTGTATGACCTGCGAGTCAACTTCTTATACGTCATGTAATAGCTTTACTTTATCGCTAAGTAGTTAGCAATAGTTGTAGTTGCTATTCGTGGTGGAGGCAATCATGGTGGAGTGATGGAGAGGAATGCACAAGATGGAGATCATTGCGCGAAGATTGGCTATACCATGTCACATAAAGTTATATGCATGTGATGTTTATCCTTTTATGTATCTTATTATGCTTAGATCGCGACGGTAGCATTATGAGATGATTCCTCACTTAAAGATCAAGATAAAAACGGTGTTCTCCCCAAGTATGCACCGTTGCGAAAGTTCGTCGTGTCCAAGCATCACGTGATGATCGGGTGCTATAGACTCTATGCTCACATACAATGGGTGCAAGCAAGTTTTGCACACGCGGAAATACTTGGGTCTAACTTGACGAGCCTAGCATGTACAGACATGGCCTCGGAACACATGAACCGAAAGGTTAAGCATGAGTCATATGAATGATATGATCGACACTTCATTGTCCACCATTGAAACCACATCTCTTCTCGTGATGATCGGATTAGGTGTGGTGAATTTGGATTGTGTTCACTAAACAACTTGAGGGATGTTGAATTTAGTGGGAGTTCATCTAGTAATTTGATTAAGTTGAACTATTTATCATGAATATAGTCTAAATTGTACTTGCAAATACTGTAGATCACATGGCCAAGTCCGACTTCAACTTCAACGTTTTTGCTGAGATAGAAAAGCTTAGAAACAATGGGTCTAACTTCACCAAATGGTTCCGCATTCTAAGAATCATTCTAACTGGCGGACAAAAGGACTATGTCCTTGAGAAAGCGCTAGGTGACGCCCCTGCTATAGATGCACCGGCTGATGAGAAAGTTGTTTATTAGTCGCGCAAGGATGATTATGATTTGATTAAGATCGCCATGTTGTATGCTATGGAATCGGATCTTCAAAATCGTTTTGAGGAGTTCGCCGGGCCCTTTGAGATTCTCGAGGAGCTGAAAAACATGTTTTAGACTCAAGCCTGTTCTGAGAGATATGAGATCTCTAAGAAATTCTTTAACTACAAGATGGAGGAAGGGAGTTCCGTTAGTGAGCACGCCATTAAGATGTCGAGCTACACTCAACGCCTTGAGCAACTGGACTGCAAGATTCCAGAAGAGCTCAATATTGACACTCCTAGCTACAAAAGTTTTGTAGTTGCTCACAATCAAATTGGTTCCACTGATATGATCACTGAGCTCTTCGCTAAGATGAAAGTAGCGGAGGTGGACATCAAAAAGAATAATCATATGTTGATGGTCAACAAGCCCCCCACCTTCAAGAAAGTTAAGGGTGCAAAGAAGCCCTTCAAGAAAGGCGGCAGCAAGCGCGTTGCCCCTGCTGAGAAGAAGATGAAGTCTGGTCCTAAGCCGGACACTGAGTGCTTCTATTGCAAGGACAAGGGTCACTGGGCAAGCTGTCAAGTACTTAGCGGACAAGAAGGTGGCACCATCAAAGATATATTTGATATACATGTTATTGATGTTTTCCTTACTAGCCCTCGTTGTAGTGCCCGGGTATTTGATCTGTTCGGTTGCTAATATTTGTAACTCAAAGCAGAGCTACGGAATAGACGGCGGCTTGCGAGGGATGAGGTGACGATGCGCGTTGGCAACGGATCAAGAGTTGATGTGATGGTCGTCGGCACGCTCTCCTTAGTTTTACCTTCGGGATTAGTTTTAAACCTTAATAAATGTTATTATATGTCTGCGTTGAGCATGAACATTATTTCTGGATCGTGTTTATTGCAAGACGGGTATTCATTTAAATCGGAGAATAATGGTTGTTCTATTTATATGAGTAACATCTTTTATGGTCATGCACCTCTTGTGAATGGTTTATTTCTTCTAAATCTCGAAAGGGATGAAACACACATCCATAACATTGAGGCTAAGAGATGCAAAGTAGATAGTGATAATACTACTTATTTGTGGCACTGTCGTCTAGGTCATATTGGTGTAAAGCGCATGAAGAAACTCCATTCTGATGGACTTTTGGAGTCTCTTGATTTTGAATCATTTGACACATGCGAACCATGCCTCATGGGCAAGATGATCAAAACCCGTTCTCCGGTATGATGGAGCGAGCAAAGGAGTTGGTGGAAATCATACATACCGATGTATGCGGACCGATGAGTGTTTCGACGCGGTGGATATCGCTATTTTCTCACTTTTACCGATGACTTAAGTAGATATGGGTATATCTATTTAATGAAACATAAATCAAACGTTTGAAAAGTTCAAAGAATTTGAATGAAGTGGAGAACCATCGTAATGTAAAGATTAAGTTTCTACGATCCGATCGTGGAGGTGAATATTTGAGTTATGATTTTCTCACGCATCTTAAAGCAAGTGGAATCGTTTCACAACTCACGCCACCGGAACACCACACAGCAATGGTGTGTCCGAGCAGAATCGAACCCTATTAGATATGGTCTGATCAATGATGTCTCTTACTGATTTGCCGTTATCATTTTGGGGTTATGCATTAGAAACCGCTGCATTCACTTTAAATAGGGCTCCATCTAAATCCGTTGAGACGACACCGTATGAACTGTGGTTTGGTGCTAAACCTAAGTTGTCGTTTCTTAAAGTTTGGGGATGCGAAGCTTACGTCAAGAAATTAATGCCGGACAATCTCGAACCCAAAGCGGAGAAATGCGTCTTCATAGGATACCCTAAGGAAACTATTGGGTATACCTTCTATCACAGAACCGAAGGCAAAGTGTTTGTCGCAAAGAACGGTTCCTTTCTTGAGAAGGAGTTTCTCTCGAAAGAAGTGAGTGGGAGGAAAGTAGAGCTAGACGAAATTATTGAACCTTCTCTTGAATTAGAGAGTAGCGCAGCACCTGAAATTGTTCCAGTGCCGCCTGCACCAACAATAGAGGAAGCTAATGACAAGGATCATGAAGCTTCGGACGATGCTGCTACTGAACGTCGCAGGTCGACAAGGTCACGTGCCCCTCCTGAGTTGTACGGCAACCCTGTCTTGACTGTCTTGTTAGTAGAAGAATGTGAACCTACGAGCTATGAGGAAGCGATGATGAGCCCAGACTCTGAGAAATGGCTGGAAGCCATGAAATCCGAATTGGGATCCATGAGCGAAAACCAAGTATGGACTTTGGTGGACCCTCCTAGCGACCGAAAGGCCGTTGAGTGCAAATGGATCTTCAAGAAGAAAACGGACACGGATGGTAATGTTACCGTCTATAAAGCACGGCTTGTTGCGAAAGGTTTTCGACAAGTTCAAGGTGTTGACTACGATGAGACTTTCTCTCCCGTAGCGATGTTTAAGTCCATTCGGATTTTATTAGCAATTGCTGCGTTTCATGATTATGAAATATGGCAGATGGATGTCAAGACTGCTTTCCTCAATGGCAACATTGATGAAGAGTTGTATATGATGCAACCCGAAGGTTTTGTCGATCCTAAGGATGTTGATAAAGTGTGCAAACTTCAGCGTTCCATTTATGGACTGAAGCAAGCATCTCGGAGTTGGAACCTTCGTTTTGATCAAGTGATCAAGAGCTTTGTATTTGTTCCAAATTGCTACAAAGCTTGCATCTACAAGAAAGTGAGTGGGAGCTCGGTGACGTTTCTGGTACTATATGTGGATGACATATTGATTATTGGAAATGACATCAACATTCTTAACGATGTGAAGAGTTATTTGAACAAGTGTTTTTCAATGAAAGACCTAGGTGAAGCTGCTTATATATTGGGCATCAAGATCTATAGAGATAGACAAAGACGCCTGATAGCTTTAAGACAGAGTACATACCTAGACAAAGTTCTGAAAAGGTTCAGAATGGATAAGGCAAAGAAAGGTTCAGTGCCTATGTTGTCAGGTAAGATATTGAGCAAGGCTCAGTGTCCAGCTATGGTAAATGATAGGGAAGCTATGAGCAAAGTGCCTTATGCCTCGGCCATAGGTTCCATCATGTATGCCATGCTGTGTACTAGACCGGATGTGTCCAATGCTCTTAGTTTGACGAGCAGATATCAAAGTGATCCAGGAGTGGAACCTTTGGACAGCCATGAAGAACATCCTAAAGTACCTAAATAGAACTAAAGAAATGTTCTTAGTCTATGGGGTGATGAACACTCGTCAGTAAAGGTTACGTCGACGCTAGTTTCGACACCGACAAGGATGATTCTAAATCTTAGACAGGATACGTTTATATTTTGAATGGAGGAGCTGTGAGCTGGAGAAGCTGCAAGCAAAGCGTGATCGCGGGATCTACAGTAGAAGCGGAATACATGACTGCTGCAGAAGTGTCAAGTGAAGGAGTTTGGATCAAAAACTTCATCACTGAGCTTGGAGTGGTTCCAAGTGCATTGGACCCACTGGAGATATTGTGTGACAACACTAGCGCCATAGCACTCGCTAAGGAACCAAGATATCATCCAAAGACCAAGCATATCAACCGCAAGTTTCATATAATCCGATATTATATAGCAGATGGAGATCTGAAGATTAGCAAAGTACATACAGATCTGAATGTCGCAGATCCATTGACTAAACCTCTTCCGCGTGCAAAACATGATCAGCACCTCAGTGCCATGGGTGTGAGATTGTTGCCAAATGTAAACTAGATTATTGACTCTAGTGCAAGGGGGAGACTGTTGGAATTATGCCCTAGAGGCAATAATAAAGATGTTATTATTATAATTCTTGTTCATGATAATGTTTATATTCCATGCTAGAATTGTATTAAGCGGAAACTTTAATACTTGTGTTGTTTGTGAACAACACCGTGTCCCTAGTACGCCTCTATGGACTAGCTCATTGATCAATGATGGTTAAGGTTTCCTAACCATAGACATGAGTTGTCAATTGATAATGAGATCATATCATTGGGAGAATGATATGATGGATGACAAACTAAGTGAAGCAATTAGATCGTGTCATCGTGTTCGTCTTTGCGAAGCTTTTCTTATGTCAAATATTGTATTCCTTAGACCATGAGATAATACAACTCCCTGGTATCGGAAGAAAGCTTTGAGGTCATCAAACGTCATCCTATGAGAGGGTGATCATAAAGGTGTCTCTCAGGTATCGGAAAGTATTTGTTGGGTTGTATGTATCGAGATGGGATTTGTCCCTCCCAAGTCGAGAGATATACTTGGGCCACTCGTGTCGATATCAACACCGCTTGCAAGCATGTGGTTAAGGAGTTAATCACAAAGTGATATCGGATTACGGAGCAGTAAAATACTTGCCGTGAACGAGATTGAACTAGGTATGGCATCGACGATCAAATCTCGGGCAAGTAAAATATCGCGAGACAAAGGGAATATATATATGGGATTGATTGAATCACGGCATCGTGGTTCATCCGATATGATCATCGATGAATGTGTGAGTCAATATGGGTTTCGGACCCGCTGTTGATTATTGATAGAAGATCATGTGCGCATATTCTCGAACCGTGGTCACACACTTAACGTGTCTCGACGCTAGGATAGATTGGATAATTGGTTTATGAGTTTTTGTTCGGAGTCTCGGATAGGATCCGGACATCACGAGAGGTTCCGGAGTGGTCCGGAGAATAATATTCATATAAGGTAGTGCAGTTTTTGGAGTTCGGAATTGTTCCGGGTTAATCGGTATTGTACCGGAAGCTTCTAGAACCTTTCGGAAGGGGACCAACGTGACCCCACCTTTCAGGAGGGGGCATGGGCCTATGAGGGAGTTCCCTGGCCGCATTGGGCCAGGGGCATAAGGCCCCATAGGGCCCAGCCGGCCAAAGAGAGTTTAAACTCTAGATAGACTTTCTAGAAGGGGGGGTTTCCTTGCCCCCCACTTGTAACACCCTCAGAATCGGACCTATGCAAGTTTTAGGGAAACCCGCCAAACCCGCATAGAAATGATTCAAAGGTGCCCACCAGGCACTTTCGTGCGGGTGGAAAACGAAGTAATAACATTACACAACAGTCCTCGATGGGACCCACAGAACAGATATATATAACACGACTCCATGAGTCAATAATACAAAGATAATATACAAAGATCCAAATCACCTTGAAAACGACAGAGCGTCCGGCTACGGACAAGATGCAAATGGGGCTAAGAGCCCTGAAGAATAACCAATGGCGTCCATAACCCTGCCCAGGCCAAGCCGGAAGGGTAACCCTGCTAACGACGTCGATCTCAAAACCTGCTTAAACAAAAGGGGTGCCGACAAAGGGAAAAGGAAAAGAGGAGGCGTCGATCGAGGCCAAGACAGCGAGGCTAATTCGGCGGTCCTCGCCTACATAGGTATGGTGGATCAAGCGGCGTGAAGATGCACTAAACAACCTATAGAGACTCGATACAACTGGCGCCTATTAGAGAGGGGTAAGAAAGACCTATTCGGAGCCAACCTGATGCTATCACCAAACAAAACCCATCCTGGTGTTTCCCCCTCGAGACCAATCGAGGAAGTCAACCGAGGAACTCACACCGTTGGCAGTTTTATTTATTCAGTTCTCGTTGCAGCAATTACTAGTCAAGTATAGATAATCATCCTGATAAAATAAGCAGTGGGCCATTTTAGTTAACCATTCCGTTGTAGTTGCAACACTTACTAGTCAGATATAATTAGCATGAGATAACCCAAAACCCAGCAGTTGTTGGTAGTTTTAGTTAGCCATTCCGTTGTAGTTGTAATACTTACTAGTCAGGTACAATGGTCGCAAGCGACAATCCAAACAAGCAATTGTGGGAAGTATTATTTAGCCATTCCATTATAGTGAAGCTGATTACTAGTAATTATAAAGTCAAATTTATAGTACTACTTTAGTTATGCTTGTCTATGGTCGAGATACTGTGCTCCAAGTCGTCCATAACCGCGGACACGGCTTTCAGAAAGTTTTAACCCGGCCGGGGTGCACAAATAGCAACACACACTCGATCAACCTCGGAAAAACCAAATCAAAACCCAATGAGGCCTTCACGACAAAGCAATCACAGGATTCAGAAATATTTCAGGGGGACACCCTTGAGTACACCATAGCAACGGCTAGTGACTTCAAGACGGACCCGAGGTTTGGGTGGGCCAGATGATCGGGAACCCAAAAGCTGGGCTTGTCGACACCGCGAAACGTGTCCCGATCCTAACAAGACAGTGTGCTCCTCGCTGTCGTAAATCTGATAGTAGCATGGCATAAGTACAGGATAGTAAATAAAACCTCAAACTAGTTTGTGGCCCCAAGAAATAAGATGAATCAAGAACTGGCTCGGGGTCCCATAATCCTCCGGATGTGGATAGCGATAAATCAAGGAACAGGTATCAAGTACTCGGGGTCCTACGGGACACAAGTGGGCGGTCGGAAACCAAATATTATCTATCACCCACCGATGCCTCTGCTTACTTACTTCAATTTTAGTTGTTAAACAGTAATTAAAGTGAACGATAATTAAAGCCATAATCATCTCCAACAACAAACATGCGGCAAGGCTCCAACAACTGTGGTACTTGACGTCACGCAACAGCACTTGAGCAAGCGACTACGACGCGCAAGTCCAACTATCTATCAAACAACAGGTAATAGGATGTGTCCAAGGCAATATAAGGCTGCAAGGGATATCACGGTACGAAAACTAGAGCATCGTGACACAGATAGAAATAGATCAACAGGAGGGAGTAAATACTATGAAAGTAAGATAGGTAGAAAGGGGGAGATGATCGCCTGAAAACATTGCCGAGGTTTCATCCGAAGATCGGGTCCACACTCGCATCAACTCAACGGCCTTATCCGCGAAGAAGCAAAACACTAGAATAAACACCGGATGCAATATTTAATACAACGGCAGAAGATCAGCATGATGCATGTATGATGCATGACATGGCAAGGGTGCGATGCGATTAGGTCAATATTAAGTGGAACCGGGGTCCCGGCATTTAATTAAGTGGTGCATGTTGTTTAACTACCCCGCAATTTAAATGTTGTCTTAACATGGCAAAATAAGTTAACGGTTCGCTACACAAATTTAAATGAGGCCAATATGAGACTAGATTTGCCCGCATATGGGCCCCATATTTAATTATAAGGTGAATCGGCGTAAGGCCCCCAAACCAATGACATGCATGCGAGAATGACAATTTAATATGCGACAAGTTGTATTATATTATAAAAATAGGGTTTTCGGGAAGGGGTTCACACATTAGGGTTCGGCAGATCTTGGGATTCCGGGGTTTGGGGTCGGTCTCAGGGTTCAGGGTTCGACGGCCTCGGCGGGATCGTTCTCGGAGAACTGAGGTCGTTCTTGGCCTTCCGGGAAGGCGGACTTGGTTAGCGTCGGGGGCGCATCGGGTTCGTTCTGGTCGGTGCCGATCTTGTCGTCGCCGTGGTCTTCGGGTCCGTGTAGGCGGTCATGGCGTCCCAGGTGGCGAACTTGGCGTTCCGATGGATCGGTCCCCGGGGTCGAAGAACTTGGCGTCCGAGGGACGATTCTATCGCATCCGCGGTCGTTGGGCCATGTCGTCGGTCTTGTCGTCTCACGGCGGAGATCTTGGTGTCCCGGGATGAAGGTCTTACGGTTTCCGTGTCTTCGGTTCCCTGAAGACGTGCTTGTCCTCCGTGATGGCGAGCTCGATGTCCCGAGAAGATCTTGTCAGTTCCATGTCGACGTCCTTGGGGTTCGGTATTCATCCTGGGTGGTGACGAAGATCTTGCCGAGATTAACTTGGGTCTGCGACAGTTCTCTGGCGAACTCATGTTGTTCTTCACGGCAGCAGACGACCTTGGGGTTCATGAAGAGGCCGCCACCAAAACGTGCACACACGGGATGGAGGTCATCGCGTACGGGTGCTCGGAGGCGATGTCAGAGACGGGTCGCGGGCAGGGACATGGAGGCTCCAGGAGATGCACGGTCGGGGACGGGGCGAGCTCGGGCGTATGGCAGCGGCGATGGCTCGGGTTGAGGAAGGAGCATCAGGGGCGGGGTCTGCGGGCGGTCAAGTGGGCGAGGAGCCGCGGAGGCGAGGGACGGAGGCAGAGAGGGGCGGCGTGGGGACGGCCGAGAAGGGTGGCGGGCGGCTGTCGGGGAGAGAGGAACGGCGGGAGCTCGGCGAGGAGGAGGCGGGTGGAGGCGGACGTGGAGACGACGGGTTGGTGGTTGGCGGCCGGGCCGGAGGTGGCGAGGGTGCGGGGTGGTCGCCGTGGCGGTGGGCGGGTAGTGGCGGTGGCGAGGAGGTCGGGGGTGGTCGCGCCGTGGCGGGTCAAGGACTACTGTGGCGGCGGGATGGGGTGGCGGGCTGCAGGAGGTTGGCGGGCTGCAGACAGGAGGAGGCGGTGGCTGGCGTCAGCGGGTGGAGAGGCGGGCGTGTGGTGTGGCGGAAGGTCGGGCGCCGGTGTGGGCGAGGCCATGGAGCGGCTTGGAGAGGGAAAGGGGTCCGAGGGAGGAGGAGGAGGGAGGAGTGGTGGGTCCGGGGGCGCGGTAGGGGGGGGGCTGACATGTGGGGGCCACGGGAGGGGAGAAACGGGCCAGGGGCGGTGGCGTGTGGGGTGGGTGTGACCGGCTGGGTGAGAGAGGTGGAGAGATAGTTGGGGGGTGAGGTGGCTGTGTGGGATAGGGTGAGGGAGAGAGGAGAGGTGAGGTGGCATATGGTGATTGGCCAGGGTGAGGTGGAGGCAAGGGTGGGTAGATTAGGTTGGGTAGCTTTAGGATTATGGGTGGGCCGTTTTAATTTCTGGGGGTGGTCGTTCGGGTCGAATCGGCCCGTTCGACTGCCCCACTAAAAATAATTTAATATTTTATTCATTTTAAACGGACCGTTTGCAAACCGTAGTAGTCAAAACAAAATATTCCGGAGACCCGGTTTTGGTTTTGAATAAAGATGGGGCGTTTAGAAAACACAAACAGGTTTTTCTGCAAATAGTTTTATGCAAGCAAATGCAAGATGACGACAATGCTCAAATGCAAGGTGGCATGATGACATGAGCATGCGGTCATGATGACGCAATGCACAAAAACAACGCGATTTTCTAGTAGTGGTTTTTGCGGGATGCCACACCACTCCTCCTCCTTTGGGGCCGCCGGCCTTGGCTTGGGGGAGGGGCTAGGGCTGCGCCCACCCCTCTATATATAGAGGGCTGGGGGCGCACCAACCCCCCACACCTTCCCCTCCAACCCTAGCCGCCTTGCCCTCCTCCTCCTCCTCCCGATCGCTTGTGGCGAAGCCTCGCTGAAATTCTCCACCAATTGCACCGCGCCGTCGCGTTGTAGATCCAACCCATCTCTCCACCATACTTGCTGGACCAAGGAAGGAGGAGACGTCGAGGTGCTGCACGTGTGCATCTCACGGAGGCATCGCCACTTGTGGTGCTAGATCGGATCGGATCGCGAGGAGGAGAAGCGAGTACGACTACATCACCCACGTTCCGAACGCGTTCCGTCTTGAATCTTCAAGGGTATGAAGATCTAATCCAATCTCTCTCGTTGTTTGCATCTCCTAGATTAGATCTTGGCTTTCCCTCTGTTCACATCCGTAGAAAATTTTGATTTACTATGCAGCGAAACCCTTCATGTTCATCATATCATTCTTCTAATGATATGATCTTATTATTAACAACATCCAATATTTATGATCAGAAAACATTAATCATTTGTTAATCAATGAGCTAGTTAAATGAGAGGCATTACTAGGAACTTTGGCTTGTTTATTAAACACACATATATTAATGTTTCCGATTAATACAATTCTAGCATGAGAAATAAACATTTATCATACATATGGATAAGATAATAATCATTTTATTTTTTCCTCTCGGGCATATTCCCTTCAGTTTTTAGTGTATTTTTTGGAATGTTGAGAAGACGACTACATCCTGAAGTCAAAATAAGATCTTTTTCGCTCTATCCTCTCTATGGTGGTGGATCTAACATCGATAGAGGACGTGCGAAATCGTTTATCGGTGGATCTCCTGAGATCTAGTACGTTTTTGTGTTCATTGGTTTCTTTTTGTCAGTCTCTTTCAGTCTACGGTTGTTATCATCGGTGATTGTTGTTGCTCTGGTGTGTTGGTTATTTGTGTCCTTTGCACGATGACTTCCCATCTGTCTACTATAACAAGGTATAATACGACAAGCTTTACCCGGCTCCAGTGATGGAGGGGTGAGAACAGCGCGCCTTCAGCATGCGCTAATGTTTGTAGTCGTCGTTAGGTGATTCGGTGATCTATTTGTAATTTTCATTACTTTTGGGTCTCTTTGTACCATTGTTAATGATTACTAATAGATCAGTGGGATTTTGTAAAAACAATACCAAGTCAATGTCAATAGGTCTACCATAAAATATATCTTCATAGTGTATTTATTTTATATCGTAGTTGTTCATATGTTTTCTATTTCTTTGCTAAAATTTAGTAGGTTTGACTTTTGACTATGTTGTAGATATTGATATATTTTTTGTACTTTCGTAACAAATGTAGTAAAACATAGTAAGTTTGGCTTTTGACTAAATTTATAAGCCTTATTCATTGAATATAGCAAACATTACTAAGTTTTAGAAACGTATAGAATAATATCAGCATCTATGATATGAAATAAATACATTATGAAAAATATATTTTATGGTGAATCTATTAACATTGATCTTGTATTGTAGTTTATTCATTTGTTCAAAAAAAATTGGTCAAACTTAGAAGTCGTTGACTTTGACTAAATTTATAAGCCTTAATTATTAGAAGGGAGGGAGTATTTTTTTGCATGTGCTAATTCTCAATTGATCGAGAATTAAATTAGAGCTTAGTCAGGTCCTAAGTCATTGGATTTGCGTCGCGATTTGTTTGCAACTGAATTTCTTTAGTTGCAAGTGGGAGTTGCAACTGAGATTTTCGGTTACATATGGGACGGAAGTGGGGTTGCAACTCATATTGAATGACATCATCTGACCGAGATGTACTCAATTATATACACCCATTTGTTTATGTTCACGAATGATATTTAGAATTTATAAGTGGTTATTATGGTATGCTACTGAAAGGATAAAGATGTCGCCTAGAGGGGGAATGAATAGGCAATTTTAAAACTATTACGGTTTTGGCTTAATAGAATGCAGAATTAAACTAACATTTATTTTACAAGCATAAAACCTAAATACACTAGGCTCAACTAAGTGCACCAACAACAAGTTAAGCTAAGCAAGATAGCACAAGATAAATATACCACAAGTGATAAGCAAGATATACGTACTTCAAGCTCAAAGGCTATCACAAGGAAAGTAAGCTTGGATATAAAGATAACCGAGGTACGCGGAGACGAAGATGTATTCTCGTATTCCCTTACAAGTAAGGTACGTCACATTGGATAGGTGTGGGATTCCACAAAGGATCTCCTAACGCCACGAAGGCTCACCTTCTTTGCCGAGTCTATCCCACGAAGGAATAGGCTCTTTCCTTATGGCTAGTTTTTTCTCCACTCTGGAGATGGCAAGCTCCACAACCACTTCACAAGCTCCAAGAAGGAGAATCCTAGGTCTCTTCACAATCTTCCACGAAGAGGACACCGCGGTACCAACCGTCAAGCCAACTAGGAGGTCACCCACCAAGACTAACAAGCTCACGGTCTCTCACTCGAAAAAATTGTAATAGAGAGCTCAACACTTATGCAAGAATGCAAAGCAAGAACACCAAGGGTTCTCAAATAATTCACTCTCAAATCCCACCAAAGCAACAAGTGCTAGGGACGAATTAGAAAGGAAGAACAATGGTGGAAATTAACAAATAACTCCAAGATCTAGATCCAATGGGTTTCCCTCGCTTAGAGGAGGAATTGATTGGTGGGGATTATAGATCTAGATATCCTATTCCAAAGCCCTCAAAAAGATGCAAGAAACATAGAAGCAAAGGGAGAGGAAGCAAGCTCAAAGGGGTCAACAATGGTGGTAAAAAACATGCTTAAGAGCCCTAGAACTTTGGGGAAGAAGCCCCCCTTTTATACCCCTTCAAGGGGGATGACCGTTGGAGACAAAATGAGCTGGACGGACACGTTTCGACGGTGAAACCGGCGCCACCGGATCTGCCGCCGGAATTTCCGGTCAAAACCAAAAGTTCCGGTAAAAACCGAAATAGCATACAAAATAGATTTTTGGTGGTTCATGATGCATAATTGACAAGGCTTACCATACCACAAGAACCATGTGGTACATTCTTTGTGCTTCATGAGTTGATCATCTTGAAATCACTCTTCACTCTTTGTATAGGTCAACCATGTATCTTCGCATGCTCCATCTCAATATCTTGAGGTACATAAAGAATAATTCATTTTATTACATGCTCTAAATTTTAGTCAACCATAGCTCAACCAATGAGGCTATCATGACACCGTCTTAGAGCCATATCTTGAATTATTCTATTGAGATCCCACTCTCAAGATCTTGATCATATCATATTCTTATCTTCAACTCCATGATCTTGATGCCAATACTCAAGGTTGATACGTTCAATTTGCATCACCATTCTATATCTAATTTGCCTCTATTCATTGATATATTTCATATTAAGAGGTGTTACTTATGTCTTTTCATATGTTTTTGCATGTTGGATGATTCTTGGAGGATGAACTGCCGGAGTCAGGATTCTAATGGAAAAAATGGTGTTTTGATGCAATTTCACGAAGATCAGAAACATACCAGAAAAACAAAAAAAAAATTCCCAGAAGACGAAGGATGCCAGAAGGGGAGGCGGAGTTGGGCCACAGGGGGGCCACACCCCTAGGCGTGGGCCACCCTGGGCCGCGCCTACAGGGGGTGTGGCCACCCTGGCCCACCTATAGGTACCCCCTCTCGCCTATATCTTCTCCTCGAAACCCTAAAGTCATAGGAGCAACCACAGAAAGATTTCGTCGCCTCTACAGGGCGGAAAACACTGAGAGAGAAAGAGCTCTTCGGCAGACAGATTTCTGCCAGGGAAATTCCTTCCCGGAAAGGGGAGATCGTCGCCATCAACACCATCATCAAGCTAGACTTCATCGGGATCATCATCATCATCCACACCATCATCTCCACCAGCACTATCGTCACCACTCCATCCCGCTGTAACAATTGTGTTGAATCTTGCATAGTTCTTAGGGGAAACTTTCCCGGTGTTGATTACTATTGTAGTTGATGCTTGTGAGTGGAACCATTGAATTATTGTTTATGTTCAGATTGTTATCCATCATTATATCATCTCTGATCTTGATCCATATGATGTCTCGTGAGTAGTTCGTTTAGTTCTTGAGGACATGGGAGAAGTCATGTTGTTAGTAGTGGAATTGTGTTGAGGTATTATTCAATGGTTTAATATTTAAGTTGTGGTATTATTCTTCTAGTGGTGTCATGTGAACATCGACTACATGATACTTCACCATTTATGGGCCTAGGGGAATGCATTGTGTATTTGGCTACTAATTGTGGGGTTGCCAGAGTGACAAAAACCTGAACCCCCTTTAGGAAACCTTTGCACAAGGGAGTGTAGGATCTCAGAGTTTAAGGCGGTGGTTAGGTTTTTATCTTAATTGCTTTCTTGTAGTTGCGGATGCTTGCAAGGGGTTTAATCACAAGTATGTATTAGTCCAAGTAAGGTCGGTACATTAGCACAGGTTCACCCACACAACACTTATAAAACCAAAGAAGATTAATCAGCTATATGAAACAAAAGCACATGACAGTATTCCCATGTGTCCCCGAGAACGCTTGGTCCTCATTAGTATTTCCACTGGCTTGTCCTTTGCTAAGAAAGTATTGGGCCACTTGCTGCAATTTGTTTGTTGTCTTTATTACTTGCACCTTATTTCTTTGCTTTATTAGAAAACCCCTAAAAATCCGTTTGCTAAGTATTTACAGAGATTTCCTGCTCCAAACCACTAGTAAACACCTTCTTCTCCTTGTTGGGATCGACACTCCTATTTATCGAAATCACTACGATACACCCCCTATACTTGTGGGTCATCAAGACTATTTTCTGGCGCCGTTGCCGGGGAGTGAAGCGCTATTGAAGAGTGGAACTGGTAAAGGAAACTTCTACTGTGAGTATTGTTTTTTATTTCTGTTTCTTACTTTTTTTCAAATATGTATAACCCACTTGGTTTCCTGTTTGGGAAAACTACTGCCACTGTAAGGATAGTAGATGAATCACCACCTGTTGAGATAGGTCCTTTTAAGATACCTACAAGTATTGTTGATCTTGTTATGGATAATTATTATTTTGGGGATGGAACTGTCCATCCTGGTGATCATTTGCTTTTTATCCATGAATTATGTGGACTGTTTAAGTGTCACTGAGCAATGTGAAGAAGAAGTTACTCTCTATATCATTGAAAGGAAGAGCTGAAGAATGGTATAAGCTGCTGAAGAATGGATAATCCATGGAATGGGAGGAAATAGTACCTCTCTTTTATTCTAAATTCTATCCTCCCAATGAGATTAATAAGGATAGGAATCAAATATATAACTTTTGGCCTCGTGATGGAGAGAGTACAAACCAAGCTTGGGGGAGATTAAAGTTACTGATGCTTAAATGTCCTATCCATGAACTCCCTAACAATATTATTATTAATAACTTTTATGCAAGGCTTTCTCTTCATGATAAAGATTTATTAGATGCTTCTTGTGCTCGATCATTCACACGTATGAAGGAAGAAGCTAAATGGGATCTCCTAGACCTTATTCAAGATAACACTGAAGCATGGGAGAATGACAAAGGAAGAAAGTCAGGTATAAATTATGATTATGAATGCATTAAATATTTTATGGGAACTGATGTATTCCATGATATTAGTACGGAGTATGGTCTTGACTCCCAAAGTATTGCCAATTGTTTTAAGGCTTTTGCCTCTTATATTGAGATTCCTAAAAAGAAGTGGAATAAGTACCATGCACCTTATAAAGATGTTATTAATCATGTTCCTGTTAGAAGCACTGAAGTTTGTACTATTGATCATATTTTGCCTGAATCTTATGTTGAGAAAACACCTTTCCCAGCTAAGGTAAAGGAGCATTCCATGATAATTAGTGCAGTTAGCAAAAGTACAAAGAAAACTGTGGAACCTGATGAGCAAATAAACATTGAACCTATGGTAGCCATTGTGAAAGATATTGTCACTAAAAATGTAGAGGATGAGCACATTGTATTTTGTGAAGATACTTCTAATATTGTCTCTCATCCTAGAAAAGCTAGGAAAACTAGTGTCTATGTGCTTTCTGTTAGAATTGGTGATCATTGCTATTATGGTTTATGTGATATTGGTGCTAGTTCTAGTGCTATTCCTTATGAGCTTTACAGGGAAATTATGCATGAAATTGGTCCTTGTAAACTTGAGGACATTGATGTGTTTATTCACCTTGTTAATAAGGAAACTATGTGCCCTATTGGTATTGTAAGAGATGTGGAAGTCCTTTGCGGTAAGATTAAGTATCCTGCCGATTTTCTAGTTCTTAGTTCAGCAGCTAGTAAAACTTGTCCTATCATTTTTGGTAGACCCTTTCTAAACACTTGTGGAGCTATTATAGATTGTAAAAAGGAGAAAGTTTTAACTAAGTTTGCTAGAGATTCTTATGAGTTTAACTTTTCCAAATTTGCTAAAGCTCCTTATGAAAATGAATTGCCTAATGAAGATTTTAGGGTGGACCAACTTGCTCCTATTGATCCAGTTTATGACCTTAGACCTCTTTTTGATGATTGTAAGTATGCTCATTCTGTTGATAAAGTTGTTTCTTGTAACACCCTCAGAATCGACCCTATGCAAGTTTTAGCGAAAACCCGCCAAACCCGCATAGAAACGATTCAAAGGTGCCCACCAGGCACTTTCGTGCGGGTGGAAAAGGAAGTCATAACATTACACAACAGTCCTCGATGGGACCCACAGAACAGATATATATACAACACGACTCCATGAGTCAAGAATACAGATATACGGTGCAAAGATCCAAATCACCTTGAAAATGATAGAGCGTCCGACTACGGACAAGATGCAAATGGGGCTAAGAGCCCTGAAGAATAACCAATGGCGTCCATAACCCTGCCCAGGCCAAGCCGGAAGGGTAACCCTGCTAACGACGTCGATCTCAAAACCTGCTTAAACAAAAGGGGTGCCGACAAAGGGCAAAGGAAAAAGAGGCGTTAATCGAGGCCGATGCAGCGAGGCTAGAATTCGGCGGTCCTCGCCTACATAGGTATGGTGGACTGAAGCGGCAGCGGCAGCATGCGCTAAACAACCTATAGAGACTCGATGCAACTGACGGCTATCTGAGAGGGGTAAGAAAGACCTATCCGGAACCAGACTGATACTAACACCAAACAATCCCATCCTGGTATTCCCCCTCGAGACCAAACGAGTAAGTCAACCGAGGAACTCACACAGTTGGCAGTTTTATCTATTTAGTTATCGTTGCAGCAATTACTAGTCAGGTTTAGATAGTCATCCTGATAAAATATGCAGTGGGCACTTTTAGTTGACCATTCCGTGATAGTTGCAACACTTACTAGTCATATACAATTAGCATGAGATAACCCCAAAACCCAGCAGTTGTTGGTACTTTTATGTAGCCATTCCGTTATAGTGAAGCTGATTACTAGTCATATCGGATACAAGTCAATTTATAACAGTAAACTTTAGTTATAGTTGTCTATGATCAAGCACTGTGCTCCAAGTTGTCCATAACCGCAGACACGGCTTCTCGAAAATATTTAACCCTACAGGGGTGCACCAAAGTATCCACAAGCACTTTGACCCTTTTTGCCAGATTAGTTAACATACACCCATCGGTATGTCGGCGGGGCCTAAGTCATGACGTTCCCAGACCCAAAGCAAGCACGGGGGGCCACCCCACTAAGTCTACCCGCAACGAAGTCGGCCGGTCTCCGAGACGGACTCAGGGTTTGCGTCAGTGGCTGTAAACGACAGCAAATCCCAAAACTGGGACTGTCGATACCGCGAAAACACTCCGCTTCCTAAACAGTATAGTGTGCTCCTCGCACAATCGTAAATAAAGCAGTAAAGCATGGCATAAGTACAGGATAGTAAATAAAACCTCAAACTAGTTTGTGGCCCTAGTACAATACTTTGAAATCAGGTAATAATCAATGGGGGGCCCATATCTCCCCACCTGTGGTTAGCGCTCTCGATCTCGGAACAGGTGTCAAGAACTCGGGGTCCTACGGGACATAAGTGGGCGGTCGGAAACCAACATTATCTATCACCCACCGATGCCTCTGCTTACTTACTTCAATTTTAGTTGTTAAACAGTAATTAAAGTGAACGAAAAGTAAAGCCATGATCATCTCCAACATCACACATGCGGCAATACTCCAACAACTGTGGCACTTGACAACACGCAACAGCACTTGAGCAAGCGACTACGACGCGCAGGTCCAACTAACTACCACACAACAGGTAATAGGAGGTGTCCAAGGCAATATAAGGCTGCAAGGGATATCACGGGTACGAAAGCTAGAGCATCGCAACACAGATAGCAATAGATCAACAGGAGGGAAATAAATACTATAAAAGTAAGATAGGTAGAAAGGGGGAGATGCTCGCCTGAAAACATTGCCGAAGGGTTCATCCGAAGATCGGGGCGAAGCTCACATCAACTCAACGGCCTTATCCGCGAAGAAGCAAAACACTAGAATAAACACCGGATGCAATATTTAATACTACGGCAAAAGATCGGGCATGATGCATGTATGATGTATGACATGGCAAAGGTGCGATGCAATTAGGTCATATTAAGCGGAACCGGGGTCCCGACAATTAGTTAGATGGTTCAAGTTGTTTATCTACCCCGCAAAGTAAATGTTGTTTTAGCATGGCAAAAGATAGCACTGGTTCTCTACACAAATTTAAATGAGGCCAATATAAGGCTAGATTTGCCCGCATATGGGCCCCATATTTAATTATAAGGTGAATCGGCGTAAGGCCCCCAAACCACATGACAAGGATGCATGCATGAACAATTAATATGCGACAAGTTGTATTATATTATAAAATAGGGTTTCGGGAAGGGGTTCACACATTAGAGGGCCTCGACGAACTTGAGGTTCCGGGGTTCGGGGTCCGGTCTCAGGGTCCGGGGTCCGGTCTCGGGGTTCAGGGTTCGACGGGATCATTCTCGGATAACTGAGGTAGGTATTGTCGCATCCGGGAGGAGGACTTGGTTCGGTGTCGGGGGCGCATCGGACTCGCCCCGGTCGGTGTCGATCTTGTCATCGCGAAGATCTTGTCGTGTCCCCGTATCGGGTCGGTCTTGGCGTCTGGGGTGAAGCACTCGGCGTCCTCGAGGAAGTACTTGTCGCACATGTGGTCTTCGGGTTCTATGACGATGACCTTGTCGTTTCGATGTCGGGGTCTCGAAAACCGTGAAGAGAGCCTTGTCGCCCTTGGGTGAAGAACATGTCATCCCGTGGGTCCGTGTAGAAGTGCTCGATGATCCATGACGGAGGTCTCCGGGTTCGGCTTCGAGTCCATGAAAGAGATCTTGGGGTTTTCTATGTCGACGACCTTGGGTACCATCTTGCTCACCGGTGGCGAGCTTGGGATCTGCGTCAGGGCCTTCGCTTTCCACCTAGTACATTCTTCTAATCCAACAGCATCGAGCTGATCTTGTCGACAAGGGGAACTTGACGCCTTATCCTTGCCCTCCATGTTCGATTGTCGACAAGGAGGCGGGCCGAGGTGGTCGCGGATGGCCGCTCGGGGAAGCTTCTGCGGGGACGGAGGCGAGCAGGCGTCATGGTTGGGGCGGCGAGCGCGGCAGCTGGCCGGGCGCTTGGCGGGAGACGGCGAAGGCGCTGGCGGGCAGGACTCAAGGCGAGGCCCGAGGCGGAGAAGGCGGCGAGAGCGGCTCGACGGAGGTGAGGCCGAGGCGGGTGCTGGGAGGACGAGTGGGGAGAAAAGCGGGGAGGCGGCCTCCAGTGAGGCAGCGGCGGCGGCTGGGCGCCAGAGGCGGCGGACGGCCAGCTGTGACATGAGCGGAGCGAGGCAGGGAGGAGCGTCGGCTGCAGAGGGGGGAAGAGGGGCGAGGTCGGGGGAGGACGGTGGGGCGGTGGATGCTGGGGGGAGGAAGGAGCAGGGTCGTGGACGGTGGGGAGGCGCGCGGGAGACAGAGGGAGGGTGCGGGAGGAAGGAGAGAGGAGGGAGCAGGCGGGGTCGGGTGGGCCAGAGAGGTGGGGCCAGGGGGGAGAGGTGGGGCGCGGGACAGGGGGAGAGGCCAGGCGGGTGGGGGCTGCGGCGGGCCTGCGGTGGGACCCAGAGGGAGAGAGAGAGTGGGTAGGCTGGGGGAGGGTTTGACCAGGGGAGGCAGGTGGGGAGGGAGTGGGGCTGTGGGGTGGAAGTAGTGACGTGGCAGCTAGGGAGTGGTGGAGGGAGTGAGAGAGGTGAGGTGGCGAGAGCGGATTGGGTGGGGTGAGGTGGCTGGAGGGGTGGGTAGATTAGGACTGGTAGGAATAGATTTTTGGGTGGACCGTTTGTAGGTAGTCTGGACCGATTTTATTATGGGGGTGGTCGTTCGGGTCGAATCGGCCCGTTTGACTGCCCCACTAAAAATAATTAACTATTTTATTTATTTCAAACCGGGCTTTTGCAAACCGATAGCAGACAAATCAAAATATTCCGGCGACCCGGGTTTTGCGTTTGAACAAAGACGGGGCGTTTAGAAAACAAGAACAGGTTTTTCCGCAAATAATTTTATGCAAGCAAATGCAAGATGACGACGATGCTCAAATGCAATGTGGCATGATGACATGAGCATGCGGTCATGACGATGCAATGCACAAAAACAACGCGATTTTCTAGTAGTGGTTTTGCGGGATGCCACATTTCTTGTGACAATTATATTGTCAAATTTATTCAAAGTGCTACTGAAAGTTATTATGAGAGAGGGAAACATGGTTTTATGCATCTCAATAATATTAAGTATCCCCACTTTATGTTAAAAGCTTTGAAGTTGCATTTGTTTTGTCTCCCTATGCTAGTGGCCTTTTGTTTCAATAATTTGTTTTCTCATGAGACTCCCTTGCATAGGAAGTGGGTTAGACTCAAATGTGTTGGATATTTGCTTCTTGATGCTCTCTTTCACTTCAAATCTATATCTCCTATGTGAGCATCTTTGAAATTATCAAGCCTAACTTAAAGGCATCTTTGAAATGTGTTGGATATTTACTTCTTGGGAGATAACCCAATAGTTTTATTGAGTCTTGGAAGTTATTACTTGTAATAACCTCTCCTTATCCTTTTTTGTTTTGGTTTTTGAGTCAAGATCAACCTCTTTTGAGAAGTAGAGGAGTTGTGAAAAGTTGCTGTCCTAGGACAGATTTTTGTGCTACATTGTAAAAATTCGTGAAGGAGCTCAGTACATCGGATGGAGCTGCAATTTTCTATGATTTGTATCCAAGTTGTTATCCAACTTTCATTAGTTTTACACTTTTTTATTTGAGCAACAGAAGTTTTTCGAAAAAATAAATCTTTACCTGCTGGTCTGTTTTGACAGATTTCTGCCATCATTTGTATTTGCCTCTTATATTGATTCCCTTTCAGATCCTTTTTGGGCTTTTGAAAAGGAGTTGCTATAGTAGCTTTTGTTTTGATGGATTTCAGTTCAAGTTTGAACCTAAAGGTTTATTGTTTTTGCATACACTAATATTGCCAATGAAGTTTGTGTGAGGCCTTGCATGAAAGGAATTTTCAGGCGATGGAGAGAAGGAATCCGCAGAGTCCGTCTTTGAATAGGTAAAAAGTGATGCAAACAGAAGGTTCGTGAAAACCTTATATTTTTATATTTTTGATGTTTTTATTACATATGGAAGGTCACAAGATGAAACAGAGGAGGAAACAGAGCCTAGGTGGGTCACACCCACCTGTGGCATGGGCCCCAGCTGGCCGCGCCACCAGGGGTGTGAGCCCCTAGAGTCCGTCTCTGCCTCGTTTTCGCACAGTACCTTCCTTATGTTGTAAAACTTCGTAATATATAACCCCTGGATCCCCCCTCTAATATATCGTGTTCTCATCGTGTTTTCGTTTTGATTTGTTTCTGTCAGGAAATACTCTCAAGTTTAGAGGCACCATGGTATCCGCCAACGACAAGGGCAAGGAGCCCGTGGAAGAAGAAAGGATCGCTGCTAGGCACGAATACATGGATTGGAGCATCGAGGAGAAAGTAAAGGACATGTCAGCAGGCATGAAGGGACAAGCTGCCACAGGATCAAGGGCAAAAAAACCTACTTTTGTAGGGGCAATTAACACTAGACGTGCTTTTTCTCATAATATGCAAGGTATTATGACCTCCGTTCTAGACTTTAAATCCTTCCCTGAGGCAGTGGAAGCCCTTCGAACCACTAATGAGTTTTGTGATAAGTACCATGCTCTAAGGATAAAGGTGGATATACTTCAAGAGGAGAATAACAGGATCCGTAAGATGCTGGAGGGTTTTCTCACCCTAAACAGGGGAACACAACCACCACCAAAGGATTAATTCATCACCAGGTTTGGCATCCTCTTGGATTTTTCCAAGCTTGGGGGAATGCCGCGGTATCACATCATTATCTTTTATCTTTTTACCCTTTTAGTAGAGTCATATATTGGATAGAGAAGTTATCTTATAGGTTGGTTTGCATTGTGGAAGTATCTCTCCTTTAGTTGGTTATCTATGTATCCCTTGGTGTGAGTGCCTTTATGGAATATTAATGAGAAGTCTCATCTTTTACTTTTTGTACTTCTTATTTTAGTTTGCAATCTCTATTATATGATTGATCTTGTTGATCAGTATTGGTATCACTTTGGGAGCATCAAGTAGATCTAAATTGGTTTTGGCAAACCGAGCTCTGTGCAGTAGCAACATTTTTGAGGTTTGAAAGGAAAAGAGCACTTACAGGTATTTTAAATTGTTTTCTTTCTTTCTTGATTGGCTCATAAGCTTAGTATTCCTTATTTAAGATCTTCTGTGTCTTCAAGGAAGATTGCATGTTTGGCTTTATCACTTGTATGTTTGCTTGTTTCCTTCAACTCTTTTGCTTGCTACCCAGCCTTGCTAGCCAAAAACCTGTGTTGAGAGGGAATACTTCTCATGCATCCAATCCTTTAAACCAAAACTTATTCCATTTGTGTCCACCATACCTACCTATTAGCATTATTGCTATTCCAAGTAAATTCTCAAGCTTCATCTATCTTTCAAATTAAAAATTATTTTGTTATGTGAAAACTAGTTAGTAAAGCTCTCACGAACTTGATGGCACGCCTTATTTTCTTTCCCCTAATAAACTTGAACCCTTGTGTCATCGAAGTTGTATATGCTTGCATCTATACGTTGGGATTAGCAGAACCGTGTTGTCACGGGGAACGCTTTAAACACTTGTAAATATCTACCCCGTTGATATCATGCTCTTTTGTTTATGGATGTCATCAGTGTGAAATAAAATGGAAGCTTGTAAGTCCATGGAGTTATGTATGGGTGTTAGAGAAACGCTTGGGCCGCTAGCCTAAGCCATGCCTAATCATGGTGGAAACTTGTAGCATCACCATAATGAGCAATCTATGAAGCTTTCTTCTTATATTAAAAAAGAGACTTATTGAAAAGAGGAAAGAGAGAAAAACACCATTTTCCCATGGTAAATAAGAGATTGATGAGATGCTCTTGCCTTGTCATTTTTATTATCCGATAGCTCCTGTATCATGGGGCAAGGGGTACCCCGTTGGAGGTTCTCTATGATACACATGTACTTACTATGACAAAAACTTACTGGTAACTAAAGTTGAGTAACATGAGGAGCGGCCCTCATACTCAAGGGACATGAGATTTCCAACTTATATTTCATCAAGCATATACTCCATGTTTGTTCACTTTAACCTTAATCACCTCAAGATTCTTATGATAGGGGCAATGAGATCTCAAAGCTAGTAAGTACCATAATCTTTTGAAAGCTCTTTATGAACTTGAAATCCCTGCTTCCCTCTATGAAAGGCCTTTCTTCTACTTCTAAGTTGAGTCAGTAAACCTATTCCTCTCTATCTCTAGCAACCATTTGAGTTGTTGTGTTTCAAGCATTCATATGATGTTTTATTCAATCATGTTCTTTATCTTCCTTGTTTTCACAAGACTCTTATCTAAATGAGTATTACTTTGAAAGCCATCAATGTGAAAAGCCTTTTATGTTTGATCAAAGAGTACTCCTATTATAAACTTCTTTACAAAAGCTTTGCTTGAAAACTGTTTGCCAACTGTTCTCTGACCAAGAACAAAGTTTGCCAATCCCAAGTTTGATTTATATTTATGCATATTTATTGTGACTCTCATACTTGTTGCAAGCTAAGTTATATAATGGTGAGTTGCTTTCTTCTATGAGTTGTGTATTGGTAAGTGTGATGTTTCTTGTCCGTATTATTTTTATCGACACTTCACTCCATAAACCTGTGGACATGTTTATTGAGCTCAGTTTTCGCTTGGGGACAAGCGAGGTCTAAGCTTGGGGGGAGTCGATACGTCCAATTTGCATCACCATTATATATCATAATTTGCCTCTATTCATTGATATATTTCATATTAAGAGGTGTTACTTATGTCTTTTCATCTATTTTTGCATGTTGGATGATTCTTGGAGGATGAACTGCCGGAGTCAGGATTCTGATGGAAAAAGCGGTGTTTTGATGCAATTTCACGAAGATCAGAAAAATACCAGAAAAACTACAGAAAAATATATTTTCCCAGAAGACGAAGGATGCCAGAAGGGGAAGCGGAGTTGGGCCACAGGGAGCCCACACCCCCAGGCGCGGGCCACCCTGGGTTGTGCCTACAGGGGTGGCCACCCTAGCCCACCTTTGGCTCCGCCCTCTCGCCTATATCTTCTCCTTGAAATGCTATATTCAGAGGAGCGACCACAGAAAGATTCCGCCACCTCTGTGGGGCTGAAAACACCGAGAGAGAAAGAGCTCTCCAGCTGACAGATTTCTGCCGAGGAAATTCCTTCTCAGAGAGGGGAGATCATCGCCATCAACACCATTGATGACCTACAAGTATAGGGGGTGTATCGTAGTACTTTCGATAAATAGAAGTGTCGATCCCAATTAGGAGCAGAAGGTGTTGACTAGTGGTATGGAGCAGGAAATCTCTGTATATACTTAGCAAACGGATTTTTAGGGGTTTTCTGATAAAGCAAAGAAATAAGGTGCAAGTAATAAAGACAATAAAAAAATTGCAGCAAGTGGCCCAATCCTTTCTTAGCAAAGGACAAGCCGGTGGAAATACTTATAAGGACCAAACATTCTCGAGGACACATGGGAATTTTGTCAAGTGCTTTCGCTTCAAATAGCTGAGTAGTCTTCTTTGGTTTTATAAGTGTTGTGTGGGTGAACCTGTGCTAATGTACCGACCTTACTTGGACTAATACATACTTGTGATTAAACCCCGTTCAAGCATCCGCAACTATAGGAAAGCAATTAAGATAAAAACCTAACCACCGCCTTAAACTCTGAGATCCTATGCTCCCTTGTGCAATCGTGTCCTAACAGGGGTTCAGGTTTCTGTCACTCCGGCAACCCCACAATTAGTAGCCAAATACACAATGAATTCCCTAGCCCCATAAATGGTGAAGTATCATGTAGTCGATCTTCACATGACACCACTAGAAGAATAGCACCACAACTTAAATGTTAAACCATTGAATAATATGTCAACACAAATCCACTACTAACAACATGACTTCTCCCATGTCCTCAAGAACTAAATGAACTACTCACAAGACATAATATGGATCAAGATCAAAGATGATATGGTGATGGATAACAATCTGAACATAAACAATAATCCAATGGTTCCACTCACAAGGATCAACTACAATAGTAATCAACACCGGGAAAGTTTCCCCTAAGTACTATGCAAGTATTCAACACAATTGTTCCAGCGGGATGGAGTGGTGATGATGGTGGTGGTGGAGATGATTGTGTGGATGATGATCCCGATGAAGTCTAGCTTGATGCTGGTGTTGATGGCGACGATATCCCCTCTCCAGGAAGGTATTTCCCTGACAGAAATCTGTCTGCCGGAGAGCTCTTTCTCTCTCGGTGTTTTTCGCCCCACAGATGCGGAGGAATATTACTATGGTTGCTCCTCGTATTTTAGGGTTTCGAGGATAAGATATAGGCGAGAGGGCGGAGCCAAAGGTGGGCTAGGTGGGCCACACCCCCTGTAGGCGCGACCTAGGGGTGGCCCGCGCCTGGGGGGTGTGGGCCCGTGTGGCCCATCTCCACCTCCCCTTCTAGCTTTCTTCGTATTCTGGGAAAATATGATTTTCCATAGTTTTTCTGGTATTTTTCCAATCTTCGTGAAATTTCATCAAAACACCTCTTTTTCCATCAGAATCCTGACTCCGGCAGTTCATCCTCCAAGAATCATCCAACATGCAAAAACATATGAAAAGACATAAGTAACACCTCTTAATAAGAAATATATCAAAAAATAGAGGCAAATTATGATATAGAATGATGATGCAAATTGAACGTATCAACTCCCCCAAGCTTAGACCTTCGCTTGTCCCCAAGCAAAAACTGAGCTTAGTAAACATTCCCACAAGTTTATGGAGTGAAGTGTCGATAAAAGAATAAGGACAAGAAGCATCACACTTACCATTACACAACTTATAGAAGAAAACAACTCACCATTATATAACTTAGATTGCAACAAGTATAGGAGTCATAATAGAGATGCATAAAGATAAATCATAATTGGAATTGGCAAACTTTTTTCTTGGTCAGAGAACAGCTGGCAAACAATTTCACAAAAAGCTTTTGTAGAAGTCTTCACAACAAGAGTACTCTTTGCTCAAACATAAAAGATTTTTCACAATGATGGCTTTCAAAGTAATACTCAATAGATAAGAGTCTTGTGCAAACAAGGAATATAAAGAACATGATTGAATAAATCATCATATGAATGCTTGAAACACAACAACTCAAATGCTTGCTGGAGATAGAGAGGAAAAAGATTTACTAACTCAACTTAGAAATAGAAGAAAGTCCCTTCGTAGAGGGAAACAGGGATTTCAAGTTCATAAAGAGCTTACAAAAGATTATGGTACTTACTAGCTCTGAGCCCTCATTGCCCCTATCATAAGCATCTTGAGGTGATTAAGGTTAAAGTGAACAAAGATGGAGTATATGCTTGACGAAATATAAACTAGCAATCTCATGTCCCTTGAGTATGAGGGCCGCTCGTCATGCTACTCAACTTTAGTTACCGGTAAGTTCTTGTCATTGTAAGTACATGTGTATCATAAAGAACCTGGTATCCCTTACACATGATATAGGAGCTATCCCATAATCAAAATGACAAGGCAAGCAGATAGTGAGCATCTCAGCGATCTTTTTATTTGCTATTTGCATAGGTTTTTATTGGGGATGCTTCACAGATTGCTCACTATGGTTATGCTGCAAGTTTCCACCATGATTAGGCATGGCTTAGGCTAGCGGCCCAGGCGTTTCCCTAACACACATACATAACTCCATGGGCTTACAAGCTCCCCTTTTATTTCACACCGACGACATCCGCAAACAAAAGAGCATGATATCAACTGGATATGTATCCATAAGTGTTGAAAGCGTTCCCCGTGACAACACGGTTCTGCTAATCCCAATGTATAGATGCAAGCATATACAACTTCGATGACACAATGGTTCAAGTTTATTAGGGGAAAGAAAATAAGGTGTGCCATCAAGTTCGTGAGAGCTTTACTAACTAGTTTTCACATAATAAAATAAATTTTAATTCGAAAGATAGATGAAGCTTGAGAATTTTCTTGGAATAGAAATAATGCTAATAGGTAGATATGGTGGACACAAATGGCACAAGTTTGGTTCAAAGGGGTTGGACGCATGAGAAGTATGCCTTCTCAAAACAGGTTTTTGGCTAGCAAGGCTGGGTAGCAAGCAAAAGAGTTGAAGGAAACAAGCAAACCTACAAGTGATAAAGCCAAACATGCAATCTTCCTTGAAGACACAAAAGATCTTAAATAAAGAATACCAAGCTTATGAGCCAATCAAGAAAGAAAATAAATGATACAAAATACCTATAAGCTTTTTCTCTTTTCCTTTCAAACCTCAAAAAGTTTTGCTACTAACCAGAGGCCAGTTTGCCAAAACCAATTTAGATCTACTTGATGCTCCCAAAGTGATACCAATACTGATTAACAAGATCAATCATATAATAGAGATTGCAAACTAAAATAAGAAGTGCAAAAAGTAAAAGATGAACTTCTCATTAATATTCCATAAAGGCACTCACACCAAGGGATACATAGATAATCAACTAAAGGAGAGATACTTCCACATGCAAACCAACCTATAAGATAACTTCTCTACCAAAGATATGAATCTACTTAAAAGGTAAAAGATAAAAGATAATGATGTGATACCACGGCACTCCCCCAAGCTTGGAACAAGCCAAGGGGATGCCAAACCTGATGACGAATTACTCCTTCGGTGATGGTGGTGTTCTCTTTTCATCATCATACTTCCAAGGAAAAGGTTCTCCATCCAAAAAGGATGCCTTGGTTTCCACAATCCTGAAACTGAAAACTTCCTGCTCCAATGCTTCCATCCCATTTTCTAGATTGCCTTCTCCTTTAGGGCCTTGAACTTCTTTCATTTGCACCTTCCCATACTTGAGAATCAACTCCTTGGGTTGAATCTTCAACTCATACATATACGGGTTGCTAGCACCCGCGGAGGAGTCCTCCATGGGTGATCCAGAGGAATATATTGATGCTCCAAACTAAGAATCTGCCTGACGGAAATAGATTGAAACATAAACACGATATACGAACCTCGGGGGACCCCGGGGTGTATATATTACGAAGTTTCAAAGCATAAGGAAGGTACTGGTGTGAAAATGACGCGGAGACGGAGCTCAGGGGGCTCACACCCCCTCCAGGTGCGACCAGCTAGGGCTCGCGCCTAGGGTGGGTGTGGCCACCCTGGCCTCTGTTTCCTCCTCTGTTTTGTTTTGTAACCTTCCGTATGTAATAAAAACATCAAAAATATAAAAATAAAGGGTTTTCATGAACCTTCTGTTGTCACCACTTTTACCTATTCAAAGATGAACTCGGCAGATTCCTTTTCTCCTTATCCTAGAAATTTGTTTCATGCAAGGCTTTACACAAACCTCAATGGCAATAGTAGTGTATGCAAAAACAATAAACCTTTAGGTTCACACTTCAACTAAAATCCATCAAAACAAAAGTTACTGCAGCAACTCCTTTCCAAAAACCCAAAAGAATCTGGAAGGGAATCAATATAAGAGGCAAGTGCAAATGATGGCAGAAATCTTTCAAAACAGACCAGCAGATAAAGATTGATTTTTTTCAAAAACCTTCTGTTGCTCAAATCAAAAAGTGCAAAAAATAATGAAAGTTGGGTAACAACTTGGAGAACAAGCACAGAAAAATACAGCTCCATCCGAAGTACTGAGCTCCTTCATGAATTTTTACAATGCAGTACAAAAATCTGTCCCAGGACAGCCACTTTTCACAACTCCTCTACTTCTCAAAAGTAGTTGATCTTGACACAAAAACCAAAAAAAAAATGATAAGGAGCGGTTATTACTGAGGTAATAACTTGCAAGACTCGACAAAACTATTGGGTTATCTCCCAAGAAGTACTTTTCTGTAATGCCTTTAAGTTAGGCTTGATAGTTTGAAAGATGCTCACATAGGAGATAAATATCTGAAGTGAAAGAGAGCATCAAGAAGAAAATAACTAACACATTTGAGTCTAACCCACTTCCTATGCATGGGGGTATCATGAGAAAACAAATTGTTGAAACAAAAAGCCACTAGCATAGGAATACAAAACAAATGCAACTTCAAAGCTTTCAACATAAAACAGGGAAACTTAACATTATTGAGATGCATAAAACCATGTTTCCCTCTCTCATAATAACTTTCAGTAGCACTTTGAATAAAATTGACAATATAACTATAACTGTCAACAACTTTATCATCAGAATGAGCATACTTACAATCAACAAAAAGAGGCCCAAGGTCATAAACCGGATCAATAGAAGCAAGTTGTTTCATCATGAAATCTTTATTATGCAAGCTATTTTCACAAGGAGCTTTAGCAAATTTGGAAAAATTAAACTCATAAGACTCTCCATCATACTTAGTCAAAACTTTTTCCTTCCTACAATCTATAATATCTCCACAAGTGTTCAAGAAAGGTCTACCAAAAATGATAGGACAAGTTTTGCTAGCTGCTGAATTAAGCACTAGAAAACCAGCAGGATACTTAATCTTACCGCAGAGGACCTCCACATCTCTTACAATACCAATAGGGCAAATGGTTTCCTTATTAGCAAGGTGAATAACCACATCAATGTCCTCAAGCTCACAAGGACCAATTTCATGCATAATTTCCCTGTAAATCTCATAAGAAATAGCACTAGAACTAGCACCAATATCACATAAACCATAATAGCAATGATCACCAATTCTAACAAAAAGCACAGGGACACTAGCTTTTATAGCTTTACTAGGATGAGAAATAATATTAGAAGCGTCTTTACAGAATACAATGTGCTCATCCACTATATTTCTAGTGAAAACATTTTTTCACAATAGCTACCACAGGTCCAGTATTCATTTGCTCATCAGGTTCCACGATTTTCTTTGTACCTTTGTTATTCGCACTAATAATCATAGAATACTCCTTTACCTTAGCTGGGAAAGGTATTTCCTCAACATAAGGTTCAGGAAAAATATGATCAATAGTACAAACTTGAGTGCTTCTAACAGGAACGTGACTAACAACATCTTTATAAGGTGCATGGTACTTATTCCACTTCTTTTTAGGAATTTCTATGTAAGAGGCAAAAGCCTTAAAACAATTGGAAATACTTTGGGAGTCAAGACCATACTCATTACTAATATCACGGAAGTCATCAGTTCCAATAAAAGATTTAATGCATTCATAATCATAATTTATACCTGACTTTCTTCCTTTGTCATTCTCCCAAGCTTCAGTGTTCTCTTGAATATGGTCTAGGAGATCCCATTTAGCTTCTTCCTTCATACGTGTGAATGATCCAGCACAAGAAGCATCTAGTAAATCTTTATCATGATGAGAAAGCCTAGCATAAAAGTTATTGATAATAATATTGTTAGGGAGTTCATGAATAGGACATTTAAGCATTAGTAACTTCAATCTCCACCAAGCTTGAGCTGTACTCCATCACGAGACCAAAAGTTATATATCAGATTCCTATCCTTATGAATTTCACTGGGAGGATAAAATTAAGAATAAAAGAGAGGTACTATTTCCTCCCGTTCCATGGATTGCCCATTCTTCAGCAGCTTATACCATTCTTCAGCTCTCCCTTTCAAGGATATAGAGAGTAACTTCTTCTTCACCTGTTCAGTTGTGATACCTGCACACTTAAACAACCCGCATAATTCATAGATAAAAAGCAAATGATCACCAAGGTGGACAATTCCATCCCCTAAATAATAATTATCCATAACACGATCAACAATACTTGTAGGTATCTTAAAAGGATCTATCTCAACAGGTGGTGGTTCATCTACTACCCTAACAGTGGTAGTAGTTTTCCCAAACAGAAAACCAACTGGGTTATCCATATTGGAAACAAAGTAACAAACTGAAATAAAAAGCAATACTCACAGTAGAAGTTTCCTTTACTAGTTCCACTCTTCAATAGCGCTTCACTCCCTGGCAACGGCGCCGGAAAATAGTCTTGATGACCCACAAGTATAGGGGGTGTATCATAGTACTTTTGATAAGTAGGAGTGTCGATCCCAACGAGGAGCAGAAGGTGTTGACTAGTGGTATGGAGCAAGAAATCTCTATAAATACTTAGCAAACAGATTTTTAGGGGTTTTCTAATAAAGCAAAGAAATAAGGTGCAAGTAATAAAGACAACAAACAAATTGCAGCAAGTGGCCCAATCCTTTCTTAGCAAAGGACAAGCCAGTGAAAATACTTATAAGGACCAAACGTTCTCGAGGACACATGGGAAATCTGCCAAGTGCTTTCGCTTCAAATAGCTGAGTAGTCTTCTTTGGTGTTGTAAGTGTTGTGTGGGTGAACCTATGCTAATGTGCCGACCTTACTTGGACTATTACATACTTGTGATTAAACCCCCTGCAAGTATCGGCAACTACAGGAAAGCAATTAAGATATAAACCTAACCACAACCTTAAATTCTGAGATCCTACGCTCCCGTCTGCAATGGTGTCCTAACGGGGGTTCATGTTTATGTCACTCCGGCAACCCCACAGTTAGTATCCAAATACACAATGAATTCCCCTAGGCCCATAAATGGTGAAGTATCATGTAGTCGACGTTCACATGACACCACTAGAAAAATAGCACCACAACTTAAATACTGAACCATTGAATAATATCTCAACACAAATCCACTAATAACAACATGACTTCTCCCATGTCCTCAAGAACTAAACGAACTACTCACAAGACATCATATGGATCAAGATCAAAGATGATATGGTGATGGATAACAATCTGAACATAAACAATAATCCAATGGTTCCACTCACAAGCATCAACTACAATAGTAATCAACACCGGGAAAGTTTCCCCTAAGTACTATGCAAGTATTCAACACAATTGTTACAGCGGGATGGAGTGGTGATGATGGTGCTGGTGGAGATGATGGCGTGGATGATGATGATGATCCCGATGAAGTCTAGCTTGGTGATGGTGTTGATGGCAATGATCTCCCCTCTCTGGGAAGTAATTTCCTTGGCAGAAATCTTTCTACGGGAGAGCTCTTTCTCTCTCGGTGTTTTCCACCCTGCAGAGGCAGCGGAATATTTCTGTGGTCGCTCCTCGTGTTTTAGGGTTTTGAGGAGAAGATATAAGCGAGATGGCAGAGCCAGAGGTGGGATAGGTGGGCCACACCCCCTGTAGGCGCGACCTAGGGGTGGCCCATGCCTGGGGGGTGTGTGGCCCCCCTATGGTCCATCTCCGCCTCCCCTTCTGGCTTTCTTCGTCTTGTGAGAAAATATGATTTTCCGTAATTTTTTGGTATTTTTCTGATCTTCGCGAAATTGCATCAAAACACGTCTTTTTCCATCAGAATCTTGACTCCACCAGTTCATCCTCCAAGAATCATCCAATATGCAAAAAACAGATGAAAATACATAAGTAACACCTCTTAATAATAAATATACCAAAGAATAGAGGCAAATTGTGATATAGAATGATGATGCTAATTGGACGTATCAACCATCATCAATATAGACTTCATCGGGATCATCATCATCATCCACACCATCATCTCCACCAGCACCCTCATCACCACTCCATCTCGCTGTAACAATTGTGTTGAATCTTGCATAGTTCGTAGGGGAAACTTTCCCGGTGTTGATTACTATTGTAGTTGATGCTTGTGAGTGGAACCATTGAATTATTGTTTATGTTTAGATTGTTTTCCATCATTATATCATCTCTGATCTTGATGCATATGATGTCTCGTGAGTAGTTCCTTTAGTTCTGGAGGGCATGGGAGAATTCATGTTGTTAGTAGTGGAATTGTGTTGAGGTATTATTCAATGGTTTAACATTTAAGTTGTGGTGCTATTCTTCTAGCGGTGTCATGTGAACGTCGACTACATGATACTTCACCATTTATGGGCCTAGGGGAATGCATTGTGTATTTGGCTACTAATTGTGGGGTTGCCGGAATGACAAAAACCTGAACCCCCATTATGAAACCTTTGCACAAGGGAGTGTAGGATCTCAGAGTTTAAGGCCGTGGTTAGGTTTTTATCTTAATTGCTTTCTTGTAGTTGCGGATGCTTGCAAGGGGTTTAATCAAAATTATGTATTAGTCCACGTAAGGTTGGTACATTAGCACAGTTCACCCACACAACACTTATAAAACCAAAGAAGATTAATCATTTGTATGAAACGAAAGCACTTGACCGTATTCCCATGTGTCCTCGAGAACGTTTGGTCCTCATTAGTATTTCCACCGGCTTTTCATTTGCTAAGAAAGGATTGTTCCACTTGCTGCAATTATTTGTTGTCTTTATTTACTTGCACTTTTCCTTGCTTTATCAGAAACCCCCCAAAAATCCATTTGCTAAGTATTTACAGAGATTTCCTGCTCCAAACCACTAGTCAACACCTTCGGCTCCACGTTGGGATCGACACTCCTATTTATCAAAAGTATTACGATAGATCCCCTATACTTGTGGGTCATCAAAGGTATATCTTTATCTTTATGGCATCCATACTTGAATCCAACACATAGACTACAAGCATGACCTATGGAATATTTATTCATATAAAACTCAGTGAAAACATTAGTCCATAGGGATTGTCATTAATCACCAAAACCACACATAGGGGCAATTACTCTTTCAGCTATTTTTGAGAAGGAAGCCACTATTATGAATTAGAATCACATTAAAAAATGCAATTTAAGTTATATAGTGTGATAGAGCCAAATCCATAAGAGTTTTTAAGTCGCTGATTCAACCCCTCTAGGCGCCATTTTGTTCCTTCATGATCTAGCACCGGTGGTCCTCTAGCGAGGCGGATTCGTCACTGACAAGTCTAGGATGGTGAGTTTGGTGCCTCCATTACTGATGGTGAGGTAAGTGATTTTGTGATTTTTTTCCTATGGGAATGGTCATGCGATCTACTACAAGCTTGTATGTTTTTGGTGTGTACGCACATGTAAAATGATGCGGTTATTCTTAATGAATGCTACAAAGTGTTTCTCAAATGTTGTTGATGTGTTTCAATAAAGTTGGATTTTCTTGGCACATATGTTGGGTGTGTGGATTTGTTAGTTGCAAATGGTGACACACTTTAAGAACGTGTTGCTGCAAACAAATGGAGACTCGTTGCATTCACATTTTATTTTTGCTACATATGTGTGTTCCTTGTTTTACATTTTTTCAATCAATGTAATCCTTAGACCTGAGGTTATTTGATGGCGCCCAGCACTTGTCGTGGGGCGCTTCGTTGGAAAACCCCAGAGGAAGGTGTGATGAGCACAACAGCAAGTTTTCCCTCAGTAAGAAACCGAGGTTATCGAACCAGTAGGAGGAAGGAAACGTCTAAAAGGTGTTGCAAGCAACATGGAAACCTGCACAACACAAACTCAAGACTTTGCCCCAATAAATCAGTGAGGTTGTCAAGCTCACTGGTTTGCTGTAACAAAGGATTAAACGTATGGTGTGGAAGGTAATGGTTTGCAGCAAGTAAATAGGTAACAGTGGAGGAAGTATCAATGGTAAAGATTGGACCGAGTTCCATAGTTCACTAGAGGTGCTCTCCTTAGATAAACAACATGGCATGAAGGGTAAACAAATTACAGTAGGGAAATTGACAGGAACTGAGCAAGGCATAACAATGCAATACCAGACAAAAAGATCCTATGAGATTCGATTGGGAAATACAACAATATACATAGATCACCATCCAACTGCATCTATGACTAGAAGTCCACCTTCAGGTTATCATCCGAACCCCCTCCAGTATTAAGTTGCAAGCAACATACAACTACTTTAAGCAAAGTGTGTAAGGTAAACAATACACTTGTTCTATGAACAAGAGACCGTTGTTTTCTCCCTAGTGGAAATAGCACATCTACAATCGAAGAGATTTCTGTCACTTCCCTTGGAAACTAGAGGTATGAACCCACTATCGAGCATAAATACCCTCTCTTGGAGTCACTAGCAACTACTTGGCCAAGATAGCTACTAACAACAGAGAGCATGCAAGATCACAAACAATACAGACATGATAGTATCAAATAGACAAAACCATTAATGAATCTGACATAGTAATCTCAATATCCATCGGATTCCCGCAAACACAACATGCATGATTACAAATATATTAGATCTTGATCATGAATGGAGCTCACAAGATCTATACATGAAATAACAAAGGAGGAGATACAACCATCTAGCTACTACATGGACCCATATTCCAAGGTGGAACTACTCACGCTTCATACCGGAGAAGAAGGCCTCCGGGATGATTTCCCCTCCGGTAGGGTGCCGGGAAGAACTTCAGATCCCCCCGATCTAGGGACGACGGTGGCGGTGGCTACAGAAGGTTTCGTGGAGTTTTGATCGGGTGCCTAGGGTTTCTACATCGGGGGATTCTTATAGGCGAAGAGGTGAGGCTGGGAGGCGGCCAGGGGGGCACACCCTACCCAGGCGCGAGGTGGGCCCACCCACGCCTAGGGGGTGTGGCGGCCCTGGTTCGGCTCTCCGTCTCTCCTCTGGACTTTGTGTCACCCACGGTAAAATATTGACTTTGGATTTTGTCCCGTCCAATTCCAAGAATATTGATTTTCTGCCTTTCTGGAACCAAAAACAGAAGAAAACAGGCAACTGGCACTGTGGCAAATTGTTAATAGGTTAGTTCCATAAAAGATATAAAAACACCTCAAAGTGTAGACGAAGCAAAGCAAAGTAGATACTAAATAAGCATGGAGCATCAAAACTTATAGATACGTTTCCGACGTATCAAGCATCCCCAAGCTTAACTCATGATCGTCCTCGAGTAGGTAAGTGATAAAAAGAATAATTTTTGAGGTGACATGCACCATCAAAACCAATATCAAACCATTTGTAAGCATTGAAAGCTGGTATCAAAGAACTCTAAACATGTGCATGAAAGATGGAGTTCTAACAATAAGACAAAGTAACTATGCATGCAACATGAAAGGCTACAAACAAAGATCATGAATAACATGCATTGAAAAACATTTGTTTGTTTCACATACATAAAACATGACATAGTGGCATTCAGCTTGTCCCTCATAGAGTAGCAAATATATGCATTGGACACCTTAAAAGTTTATAAGAATGACTAGATACAAATAGCACAAGAACAAGTAATATCACAATATGCATCAATCAATAAGTTTTGGGACATTGCACATAGAATGTAAACTATGCTCTCTTAATGGTGCCTAAAGGTAGAAGGTGGAGACTCAAATAATGGTGGAAGAAAGGCCGTTCACAAAGGGAAGCGGGGATTTCAAGTCTCAAAAAGAGGTTCCAAAAATTATGGTACTTGTTAGCTTTCATCCCTCATTGCCCCTATCATAAGCATCTTGAAGTGATTAAGGTTAAAGTGAACAAACTATGGAGTATATGCTTGACAAATTATAAGTTGGCAATCTCAAGTCCCTTGAATATGAGGGCCACACCTCATGCTACTCAACTTTAGTCACATGTAAGTTCTTGTCATAGTAAGTACATGCGTATCATAGAGAACCGACAACGGGGTACCCCTTGCACATGGTATAGGAGCTATCCCATAACCAAAATGACAAGACAAGCAGACAATGAGCATCTCAGCGATCTTTTTATTTACTATGTGCATAGCTTTTTATTGAGGATGCTTCACATATAGCTCATTATGGTGATGATGCAAGTTTCCACCATGATTAGGCATGGCTTAGGCTAGCGGCCTAGGAGTTTCTCTAACACACAATACATAACTCCATGGACTTACAAGCTCCCTCTTTATTTCACACCGGTGACATCCATAGACAAAAGAGCATGATATCAACTGTGTACAAAGTACAAGTGCAATGTTGAAAACTTTCCTCGTGACAACACGATTCCGCCAATTCCAACATATAAGTGCAAGCATATACAACAAATATGACATAATGGTTCAAATTTATTAGGGGCAAAGAATATAAAGTGTGCCATCAAGTTCGTGAGAGCTTTAATCACTAAGTTTTCACATAACGAAATACTTTTTAATTGGAAGATAGCTGAAAACAAGAATATAATTGGGATGGTGTAACACACCATGCATAGGAGTTTATAGTGGCCACTTTGTAATAACTTGGTTTCTTGAGAGTTGGAAGCATGAGTAGAGCTTACTCATACAAGTGGAGGCTAGCAAAAGACTGGGGGCAACCAACTAAGAGAGCAATAATGGCCATAATCATGCAGAGCGACAAAACATTACTAATCAAAGCATAATGTGGTACTACAAGTCAACTACTAGATGATCATAGAGGCTATGGTGACTTGTCATAGTCATAACATGGTGTGAGCATGGGCCAAGTCAACCCAAACAAAGCATCAAAGGGTAATACCACAATACTATGCTTTTGTATGCTAAAACAACGCATAATTTGTTCAAGGCACACTAAGCAATCCCAATTGTTTGGAACAAGACATGCTATAGCAATAATCACTAAGCATAAGGTTAAAACAACACCTAGCATGTCATGCTAAAGTCTAAGTCACAGTCAATGCAAGCTCCTCTTGCACTTATTAAGCAAGAACTTCCTACTCCTTTCCAACACCAAGCAACTTATTTGAAACAACACAACGAGAATGGCGGTCCAACCTACTTTATGCAAACAAACTAAACAACTAAGAAAACCAACGAAAACTAAGACGCTCCAAGAACAACACAATAATGCATGAAACAATAAAAATGAAGTGTCTAGACAGACCTGAGCTTTTTATTGATGAAGAAGGGGATGCCTTGGGCATCCCCAAGCTTTGACGCTTGTACCTCTTGGATATTTCTTGGGGTGACATCAGGTGGCATCCCCAAGCTTGAGATTTTGTCCATTCTTCATCTCATTACATCATTCTTTCTCTACACCTGAAATTTTTCCTTCATACAAAACTTCACACAATCTTCATTAGCAACATTAGTGTATTCAAAAGATAAAATACCTTTGGGATAAGCTTTGGAACAACAAAACTTTTCACTAAAAACACAAGATACTGTAGCAACTCCTTCAAAAATCCCAATTCCCCAAAAGATAACTCAAAAAGGAATCAATAAGAAGCAAATGCAAATAATAACAGAAATCTATCAAAACAGACCAGCAGGTAGAAACCGATTTTTTGAAAACCTTCCGTTACTCAAATCAAAAAGTGTTGAACTAATGAAAGTTATCTAACATACTGGGGGATTTATTAGTAAATTTTCAGCTCAATACGACTTATAGAGACTCCTCGCGAATTGTTTTGGTGGAGGACAGAAATCTGTTTCGGAACATCAACTCCCCAAATCTTACTTCCCTCTCATTAGAGGTCATTCTTGGCACAAAAGAAAAAAAATGATAAGGAGAGGTCATTACTGAAGTAATAACTTCCAAGACTCAAAGAAACTCTTGTGTTATCTCCCAACAAGTACTTTTCTTTAACGCCTTTAAGTTAGGCACAAGAAGCAAGAAATCAAGTATTTTCAAATGAAGAAGAATTAACATCAAACCTTGCTTTCAAAGGAGGAACAAAAAGCAACTTCTATCTCTTCATAGGGAAGTGTTCAATACCTTTCTTGAATGGAAATTGATATTTAATGGTGCCCTCTTTCATATCAATGATGGCACCAACAGTTCTAAGAAAAGGTCTTCCCAAAGTAATAGGACAAGAAGCATTGTATTCAACATCCAAAACATAGAAATCAACATGGACATAAACATTGTTAACCATAATGAGAACATAATTAATACTCCCCATTAGTTTCTTCTTAGCATTATCATCAAGTAGGACATTCAAATAACAATCTTCTAAAGGTGGCAAATCAAGCATTTCATAAATCTTCCTAGGCATAATAGAGATACTAGAACCAAGATCACAAGAAGCTTTGAGATCAAAGTCATTCACTTGCATATTAATAATGGGTTCCCAACTATCTTCTACTTTCCTAGGAATAGAAGCTTTGTGTTTTAGCTTCTCTTCCTTAATATTAACAAGAGCATTTGTAATGTGTTTAGTGAAAGCAACATGCATATCACTAGCATCAGGACTTCTAGCAAGCTTTTGCAAAAACGGGATCACTTCAGAAATATTGCAACCATCTATATCAAAATCCAACTTAGCATCACTAGTAATAGACTCATTAGTCTTAGGTACTGTAGAGGAGGAATAGGGACTTCTTGTGGTTTAGTGGTATCCATTCTAGTGATGGCGCACACACTATTGTTTCTATCAATTTCAGCTTCCCTTTCCCACTTAGCATGAAGTTGGGCTAACGGTCTAACATTTTCATCAATAGTAACTTGTATGGCATGAGTAGCAGCAAAGGTAATTTCCATGGTTTTAGGTTTAGAAGCCATTTTATTAATCAAAGAGGACTGTGCTTCAAACAAAGAGCCATTTTTTGTTGAAATTGTTGTTTCTAATGAAGTTCACTTCAACTTGATCTTCTTGAGAAACCAAAGAGGCTAAGGGAACATTGTTTGGATATAAAGGATCTTTCCCATTAACAAGCATAGCCATAATAACATCAATCTTATCACTCAAAGAGGAGGTTTCTTCAACAAAATTTACCTTCTTACCATGTGGAGCTCTCTCAGTGTTCCATTCAGAGTAATTAACCATCATATTGTCAAGGAGTTTTGTTGCAGCACCCAAAGTGATGCCCATAAAGGTACCTCCAGCAGCTGAATCCAACAAGTTTCTTGAAGAGAAGTTCAAACCTGCATAAAAATTCTGGATAATCATCCAAGCAGTGAGTCCATGAGTGGGACAATTCTTAACCAAAGATTTCATTCTTTCCCAAGCTTGAGCAACATGTTCATTATCAAGTTGTTTAAATTTCATAATATCACTTCTCATAGATATAATCTTAGCAGGAGGATAGTACTTTCCAATAAAAGCATCTTTGCACTTAGTCCAAGAATCAATACTATTTCTAGGCAAGGATAGCAACCATTCTTTAGCTTTTCCTCTCAAGGAGAAAGGAAACAACTTGAGCTTAATAATATCTCCATCTACATCCTTATACTTTTGCATCTCACAAAGTTCAACAAAGTTATTGAGATGGGCAGCAGCAACATCAGAACTAGCACCAGAAAATTGCTCTCTTATCACAAGATTCAACAAAGCAGGCTTAATTTCATAAAAGGTAGCATCAGGAGCAGGTGGAGCAATATGAGTGCTAAGGAAATCATTGTTGTTGGTGCTAGTGAAGTCACACAACTTGGTGTTCTCAGCAGAGTTCATTTTTGCAAAGGTGGGAAAGCCAAAAACAACAACAGCAGCTAGAGCAGGAACTATTTTTTTTTTGTTTTTGAATAAAGAAAGCAAACCAAACCAAACTATTTTTTTTGGAGTTTTTGAAAAGAGGCAAACAAAACCAAGCAAAATAAACTAAGCAAACTAAAAACAAAGTAAAGAGAAAGGTTGAGGAGGACTCCCCTTGTGAAGACGTCCTTAGCCTCCCCGGCAACGGTGCCAGAAAATAGCTTGATGGCGCCCAACACTTGTCGTGGGACGCTTCGTTGGAAACCCCAAGAGGAAGGTGTGACGAGCACAACAACAAGTTTTCCCTCAGTAATAAACCGAGATTATCAAACCAGCAGGAGGAAAGAAACGTCTCAAATGTGTTGCAAGCAACATGGAAACCTGTACAACACAAACTCAAGACTTTGCCCCAACGAATCAGTGAGGTTGTCAAGCTCACCGGTTTGCTATAACAAAGGATTAAACGTATGGTGTGGAAGGTAATGGTTTGCAGCAAGTAAACAAGTAACAGTGGATGATGTATCAATGGTAAAGATTGGACCGGGGTCCATAGTTCACTAGAGGTTCTCTCCTTAGATAAACAACAAGTCATGAAGGGTACACAAATTACAACAGGGCAATTGACAGGAAGTGAGCAAGGCATAACAATGCAATACCGGACAAAAATATCCTATAAGATTCGATTGGGCAATACAATAATATACATAGACCGCCATCCAACTACATCTATGACTAGAATTCCACCTTCAGGTTATCATCCGAAACCCCTCCAGTATTAAGTTGCAAGCAACAAACAACTGCTTTAAGCAAAATGTGTAAGGTAAACAATCCACTTGTTCTATGAACAAGAGACCATTGTTTTCTCCCTAGTGCCAACAACACATCTACAACCGAAGACATTTCTGTCACTTCCCTTGGAAACTAGAGGCATGAACCCACTATCGAGCATAAATACCCCCTCTTGGAGTCACTAGCAACTACTTGGCCAAGATAGCTACTAACAACGGAGAGCATGCAAGATCACAAACAACACATACATGATAGTATCAAATAGACAAAACCATTAATCAATCTGACATAGTAATCTCAATATCCATCGGATCCCCGCAAACACAACATGCATGATTACAAATAGATTAGATCTTGATCATGAATAGATCTCACAAGATCTATACATGAAAGCACAAAGGAGGAAATACAGTCATCTAGCTACTACATGGACCCGTAGTCCAAGGTGGAACTACTCACACTTCATACCAGAGAAGAAGGCCTCCGGGATGATTTCCCCTCCGGCAGGGTGCCGGGAAGAACTTCAGATCCCCCAATCTAGGGACGACAGTGGTTGTGGCTACAGAAGGTTTCGTGGAGTTTTGATCGGGTGCCTAGATTTTCTGCATCGGGGGCTTTTTATAGGCGAAGAGGCGAGGCTGGGAGGCGGCCAGGGGGACCACACCCTACCCAGGCGCGGGGTGGGCCCACCCATGCCTAGGGGGGTGTGGAGGCCCTGGTTCACCTCTCCATCTCCCCTTTGGACTTCATGTCGCCCACGGTAAAATATTGACTTTGGCTCTTGTCCCCTCCAATTCCGAGAATATTTATTTTATGCCTTTTTGGAACCAAAAGAAGAAGAAAACAGACAACTGACACTATGGCAACTTGTTAATAGGTTAGTTCCAGAAAAGATATAAAAACACCTCAAAGTGTAGACAAAGCAAAGCAAAGTAGATACTAAACAAGCATGGAGCATCAAAAATTATAGATACATTTCCGACGTATCATTATTGCATAGTCCGAGTTGAGGATCACCGACTTAGGTTCTGTCAAACGCTGATCCATAACTGGACATTTATAAATGCAGAGTTCGGGTCGACTGAGAATCAAACTGCGTGATGTGAATAACCAAGATTGGATTTTGCCCCTCCATTTAGAGAGATATTCTCTGGTCCCTCTCGGATGATATGATTCAGAAATCATGGCCATACATGACTCGGTTAAGTGTTAACCGAGGCGATCGACTAAGAGTTAGTCGGATGAATCACTTACTCGGATTGAGAAGAGAGTCGTACTATTTAAGGGATGAAAAATATTCGCCTATACTCTGACAAGGTATATCATGAGGCAAAAGGGACTCAGACGTAAGTCGCATTGGAAAGGCAAGTTGCCATGACTCTTTGGTGCTTGGGAGTCGGCACATTCTGCTAGGAGCCGCTACCGACTGATCGATTGAGAGTCAGACTCTAATCGTGTCCAAGTAGCCATGAGACTGTGGGGTCACACACTTTAGAGTGGGAGCAAATTCGGATTGGATCTAAACCGGACATCTGGTTGGGTTGGACCCGAGCCGGATTTGGACTGATTCAGTGAGTCATACTCACGGTGACTGGTATTATATGGGCTTTAGTGAATGGACCACGAAAGTGGAGCCCATGTTCACTCCCTATATATAGTGGAGCACAGTAACCCAGAAGGGTTAATCGTTGATCGGTTAGGTCATTCCATGAGTTGGAAACCCTAGCTCCACAGTAGTCCTGCTGTCGTAACAAACCTAGCAGTTCGCCGCCGGTGATCCTCCTTGTACGTGTGGATACCAGCAGAGGTGTTGTACGATCAACACTAGGACGATCGGATCGTAAGGACTGCACTGCATTCAACAGACATGCTACATCAGTAATCCTCAACTGCGCGTCTAGTGGTAAATCTCGTGGCCTTCTACCTTAGCTAGATCTTGGGATCACCACGTTAGAGGGGAAATTTTTTGTTTTATCTCTATGTGGCTCAACAATGACCTCCAGGCAGCATGCAACACCGAGATCTGGTCCAGAACGGCTCGCCCCACCTCTAGCGTTGCACCGAGCTAGCACGACAATGCGCCGCCATCAGCCACCGCTGCACGTGCCCGTCTGCACCCCTCCTCCATCCGATCCTCCGTGATACACCCAAGACCCGTCGATGCCATACCCCACCGCACATGGATATCAGCCATGTGAGCCCTCTCCTTCCCTCCGCCTTTAGCGAGAAGGGCGCCACCATTGCTGCCGGTGTCGACGGTGGCAACCACTAGTACAAATTCGCTACTTAGAGACATCAATTTCCCATAGGCCTTAGGCGGTTTCTTGTTTCGGCCCAAGCGCATAGCTTATAACAGCACACCACTTGAGCCGGGTTTTTTTGCGGCTCTAATATACGTGACCTCATATGGTGGAAAAAGGAAAACACCTCTAACATGTACGAGTTGGAGACGTCCAATATTTCTGACCGCTTGCAAGAACTCTTCAACCTCAGACGACTTGTACTAGGGACCGTATCCAATAGTGAAGCAACATGAGTCGAATTATAACAAAGACCATTTCTAGAACTAGTGTGCCTTGAAGCGTATTTTTAAATTGACCATCTCTAGTGTGTAAACCATTTTAAATTGTAGTATGCTAATTCGATCCCGATCATAGCTGACATGACACATAATCATGATTCAGCAGCCAGATAGAAGATTAACTCAAGAACATAAATATATAGAAACTCGATCGCGGTAAACATTAGCCAAATATATATAGTTGGGGAAATCCATACAAATTAAGCCATTACACATTACGACAGTACATACAAAGTGCATTACATAAAATAATCAGCTATCACAATTAGTACTATCTAAGAAACCAACATTGCATTTATAATGGGCCACCCCGTGGAAGTTTCTGAACCAGAATATGTACCTCTCCATTTTTAGGTTGAAGCAAAAAAGTACAATGTTACCCATCTTTAGGTTGAAGCTTCTCACAACCTTCTCCCACCCAATTGTCAAGATTGCATTTGATCCAGCTCCCACCTTCATCCTAACCATCTTTGGCCTTTTGCTTTTCATTTGCCAAACATGGACATTAATAAGTTCATCAAGGAGATTATTTAGGTATTTTCTTGTGAACTCGGCTCCAAATGTCTAGGAAAGTACAAAGAATTGAAGAATTAGTATGCTTGTGATTACTGGAAGTATTTAAATATCACAAGGTAGCTTGTTGTTGATAACATTATCAAGAATATATCATCTTACCAGCTTGACCTTCTTTTTCATGACAGATGAATTGGGCAACCTATAGATGTAGTGCTTGATTTCTAGTGGAAATTCGGGTTCACACAAGTCTAAGAGGAAGTCTACATGAACTTCTTTCAGATACATGTCGTTTCCAAAAAGGCTATACTTATCAAAATCAGTGCCCCCTTGTGTTGAGGCCCTTATGCAACAACAAATCAATGTCTACCGTCTAAACACATACAAAACAGATGACTAAAATTTTGATGTTCTATTTTGATATCTAAACTCAATCCTCTCAGTGAGCTCTTCATCTGATGACTGGAAATCAAAACCATCAAAGGAAAAGCGAAAACTATCGTCGCTAGATAGCGATATTGCATCGTGATACGTTGCAAACATATCTATAATTTTTTGATGCTCCATGGTTATTTTGTACCAATTATATTATGCTTTTGTCTACACTTTGTAGCATTTTTTATGAATTTTCTAGAACTAACATATTAACAAGTTCCACAGAGCCAGTTTCCTGTTTTCTGCTATCTTTAGTTTCAGAAAAACTAGTAAAGAAATATTCTCGGAATTGGACGAAACAAAATCCGAAGTTCCTATTTTTCCGACACGACACGAAGCCTGAAGGAGAGGGGTAGACACACCCCAGGGCGGCCACACCTGGGCCAGGCGCGGCCAGGGGCACGCGTCGCCTTAGGGTGTGGGCCCCCTAGCGCTCCACCGACCTCGCCCCTTCGCCTATATAACCCTCCCCCCCACCCCGAGACGAAAAGCCTAAGGATCCGATCAGAATTCCACGAAAAAGTCCATAGCCGCTGGCACCATCGTCCCTAGATTGGGAGGGATCTGAATCTCTTCCCGGCACCCTGCCGGAGAGGGGAGATCATCCCGGAGGCCTTATTCATCACCATGCCTACCTCCAGAGTGATGTGTGAGTAGTTCATCCTTGGACTACGGGACCATAGCAGTAGCTAGATGGTTGTTTCTCCTATTTGTGTCATCATGTTTAGATCTTGTGAGCTGCCTATCATGATCAAGATCATCCTATTGTATTGCTACATGTCGTGTTTGCGGGGATCTAGTGGATGTTGAGTATTATGTCAGATTGATTATTGTTCTATCATGTCTATGTTATTTGTGATCTTGCATGATCTTTGTTGCTAGTAGTTACTCTGGCCAAGTATTTGCTTGTGACTCTAAGAGGGAGTATTTATGCTCGATAGTTGTAACATCCCTAAAATCAAATTTCAAAACTCATGCATATCATCCATGCATCCATCATCATTTAGGGTTTCATCTCAAAATCATTTCAAAAACAGGAGCAAATGTTGCTCATTATTTTATGTATAAAAACTCTAGCCTTTGTGCTACCTGCTAATGAGAAAGGTGCTATTATTCATTCAGAATGTTTTGAGTTCAAACTTAAGTGATTTCAAAAGCTTGGGCAAAGTTTCAAAACAAAGTATGGAATAAAACCAAAGATATGCCTATTATTATATCTCCTAAAAGGCTTGGTTTTATTGTATTATTTTCAAATAACCCAAGTAGGTCTGAGTGAACAGAGGTGTTTGACACTTATTTGGGTGCAAGGATCACTGTACAAAAAGCTAGAGCAGGTTTGAATTCAAACTTATTTGAAATAGAGTTTGAAAACCATTTCTAGAAAATCAATCAGAAAAAGAAAAGAAGTAAAGAAGAAAAAAATAGACAGCCAGCCAATCTGGCCGACCCAGCCCAACACGGCCCAGCTAGCCAGCAGCTCCCACCCCCGCGAAACGTTTTCTTTCACCCGCCACCGCACCCACCAGCTCGCTGACAGGAAGGACCCACTCCCTCTCCTCCCCTCTCGCTGGCAACCGCGACCCACATGGGTATCGTCGTCTCCACCCCCGCGACTGGTTCTTCCCCAATTGACGCCGGGCGTTTCCTGTTTTGATTCGCAGCTTCAATTCGCATAAATGCACGAGTAAATCTCGCTCGTATCCTGGCTACTAAAACCCCCTCTGCCCCTCTCCATTCTCCCCCAAACCCCCAGCCCAGGCGCCCCAGTGCGAGAATTGCTCACCGCAACCTCGCTGCTCGATTTAATGCAGCCACGATTTCGCCAACCTCGGCCACCCTCCGCTCTGGTTCACACGCAGGCTCCATTTGACCTCGCGCACCTCCCAACCACTAGCTCGCCTGCGTGCTGCGACCCGAAGAACGCAAGCGACTGAGCGCCACCGTCTTCGGCTTCAACTCCGTCGAGCTCCTCCGGTAAGTCCAGACCGCCCCAAGCCTTCTCCTTCACGCACGCGTTTTCTCCGTGATCTCCTGCATCTGACCACATCCTCTGTTTGCCTCCTCGTGATCGACAGCGTCGCCTTCGACCTCGAACAGAGCCACCCGTTGCCAGACCCTACTCTGTCGAGCAATCCACCGCAAACCTGAGCGCCCCTTGCCGAGCCATCCGTACGTTGAGCATCACCACGTCCTCGCGATCACGGTGAGTACTTTCCCTACCCTTCTAGCTTCCTGTATCGCCGGCGCCGCCACCATCTGACCGTCGCCACATTGTTAAGCGCCGCCAGTTAGTGGCTTGCTGTTTGCGTCCGTTGGATCTATATCGTAGGGCTATGATAGATTATAATCGAAGAGGTATCGTATGTCTCTGCGCCGTTAGATCTAAGTTAGATCCTGCGTTCAAGGCTGTCGATCCGAACGAATCGGTACCGACCAACCAAAACACGACGCGTGTCACGAGTTCAGTTCAAAAACAGATTTCAAACCAGATTTAGATCTAATTTTCAAAAGGCTATAACTTTTGATTCCCACGTTAGATTTTTGCAAATTTTATACCGTTGGAATCAGTGAGTCAATCCCTTTATGAATTTGCAATGTGTTTAACAAAAAATATCTGTTAAAATGACTTTGTGTGCAGAAACATATTTAGGTCTATTTTGAGTATAGTATTTGTTTAGCAATTTGTTTTAGTGCTAAATAAGTTTATTTAGCAAACTTTGTGACTTGTTATGTTTCTGTATCATACACTTGCTTGGTAGAGTTTTAAAAATCATCACTTAGTAATTTCTTGCATGCATGCATTCATATTTTTGTTTGTATATAAATTGTGTGTAATTGTATGCTACAAATTTTTATGTAGATTTTGCTAGTGACTGTGATTGTGAAGAGTGCTACTCTCCCCATTACCAAGGCAAGTGATACTTCATGATAATTCCCTTCCCTTTATTTTGAATAAGCATTAGAATTATTTTGCTAAGTTTTGCATGTTACTTTTGCCAAATGCTATGTTGGGAAATCCTATGTAGTTGTAGAATTGTAGAATTGCTAGGGATTTTCCTAAGTTAAGTTACTATGCCATGCTTAGCCTAGCTAGTAGAAAACAAGGGTTGGTAAAGTATGTACATGCTATGATAAAATAATTCTAAGTCCTTTGGACTCATGCTTTTCTTAATAAAACAACTAAGTCAATGAACTTCCTAGGTGGAATGGGACTTGAATGGTGGTTTTTGGTTGAGTGGTTACACAAGGCCATGGATTTGGCTTGTGTATCTCACTTGTGGTATGTCACTCAGGCACAAAGGGATTTGGAGGCCAAGTGTTGAGAAAGCTTACAATGCAACCACTTGGCAATATGGGCTCTGCCATGATCATATAGGTTGCTAGAACTTAGTCACTTGGACAGTTGGTGGTAGTGGGAATGATAGGTTGGAGCGCGTCCATTTGACTAAGGAAAGGCTTCTGAAAGGTCCTGTCTTGGGAAACCAAGTCAGTGGGAAAGTGCACAACCTCTGCAGATGGAAAATCTAAGTACTTAGCCAAGTCCATGGCAATGGAAAACTTGAGCATCAAGACATGGAAGCTACAAGAATCTCATCACTCCAACTTCTAAGTAAAACTTGTGGGTGAACAAGGGTGAAGGACCCCAATGTCTATTGGTGGTTTCTTGGGAAGTTTTTGACAAAGAAAAACTTAGTGATTTCAACTAATAGGAAAAACCTATTTTCAAGCAAAGCAAGCCAAGCTACACTTAGCCAAAATGCATATAGTAATATAGTCCACTTAAAATCTACTAAGGTATCACTTGCCAATACTATTCCAAAGTATTGACCCACTGTGGTTGTAACTTGTGATGTTGCAGGTTACTCCGATGATGATTAGGAGTCATGAGTCTACACTCAACATGCTTGCATGTGGCACATGAAGATGAAGACTTGTGTTTATTTACTTATTCCAAAACTCTTGTATTAGGCCTGTGGCCATGAGTTGTATAAGACTATGTTTTATCTCTGGAATGAATGTAATAAAAGACCTTTGTATCTGTGTACTTCATCTTAAACTGTGGATGCTAGCAATGATCCAGGGACTAGCATTGCAATCACAGGGATCCTTTTTCCTTTACAAAGGAGGGACCTTACAGATGGTATCAGAGCACTGTGTTGCCTGTAGGATTATGACCCTAGGATTGGAAAACCACTAAGGAAAAAAATTTCAACTACTTCTACACTTGTCTATTCTTCTCGTAAACTTTTCTAATCTTCTCATTCTCATCTCTACTTGTAGATGAACTCCATCAACGAAGCCGTGAAGAAAGGACCACTCATGACCATGACCTTGGAGTGTGAAACTGAGTTTCCCAAAATTCTCAAGGACCTCATGGTGGCAATGGAGGCACATGGTGCAGCTGTTTACAAAGGCTTTCCAGTGATGGATGAAGGAGTGGAGTATTGGTGGGTGCAACTTCACTTGTACAAGAACAAGGAAGACAACCACAAAGAAAGAGGATTCTGCATGTACACCAACACTGTGATGCACACCACATTCTTTGAGTCAGCAAGAGAAGCAGCTTGGAGGACTATCAAAGAACTTAGTGCAAGAGTCAAGTGCAGAATGCTCAACCTCCAAAAAGACTTAGAGAAAGAGAAGGAACTTACCCAAGAGTTGGAAGCCACCAACCAAACCTTAAGGGGAGATATTATAGACTTAGTGATGGAGTCATGTGAACAAGATAGGTGGATTGCCTCTAGGAACATTGTGTTAGCCAACAGATCCAGTGAGATAGGATTGTGAACGTACTTCGTTAGTTGGACCACCACCTATCACCTTATTTTCCAAAAAGATACCTTAAATAAGTTTGGACTTGATTGATGTAATGGATTCATGTATGCATTACTTGTGTGATTTTGTGTTCCAAGGATATGTAAGAAATGTTTGTCTTGTTTATCTTAAATTGTGTTGTTCTAACTTTTCTATCTTATAAATAGATGCCTATTACCATCAACACTGTTGAGGAGTTCCAGGGTACCCGTTTTGGTCCTCGTATCGTTGAGCTTACCACTTTGCTCGATCTCCCTCTTCCCACCATCATGGTGCACCCACTCACCAAGTTCGAGAGGAAGGACCTCTGGGGCTTCAAGGTTAACCAGCCCGGACGCCAGACAGAGCCCACTACGGAGGCCATCGTCTTCAAGCTGATGCACGACGACAGGGAGAGAGGCATGGAGGTAGTCATGCAGGACCTGATAGGACGTCTGCTAGGCCGTCACTCCCGACAGGTTAGGGGCACCCACTTCCACGTCTTCGGAAGACGTGATGATGATGGAGAGTCCATCGACTTTGAGGACGACTCGAGGGACGCAGCAGAGCCGATACGTCTCTATCTCCAGGACTTAGAGTCTCTCATCAGGCACGTGGACACGGACAGGACCAACGTCATGCTCAGCAATGACGAGCTCCAGGTGCAGCTTCGCGAGAAGGACAAGCTTTTCGCACAGCAGGACGAGATAGTCAAGGAAATGGAGGCGAAGTTCGAGACCCAGGACCGTAAGTTCAAGAGTCAGGAGAAACGCGTCCAGGATAGGAACAAGAAGATCCGGGACATGACTGAAGAACTGAAGTCCAAGGATTTCGAGCTAGAGCAGCAGTAGATGGTGATCGAGAGGCTTCGCTCCCAGAAGAGGGCTCTCAAGGCCAAGATCGATTCCTTGACCACTACTATTGAGGAGAACAAGACCGCGATGGAGAACGCAGGTCTTACCTTTGTCGAGGAGGAGATTGATGCTGATGAGTAGACTTGACTACTCGCTTGTCTTTTATTATTATCGTACTTGTTATTTGTGAACTTGTTATTGGACCATCCGACATGTGGATGGCTTGCCACTTGAGTGTTTTACTTTGAGACTTTGTTATTCTGTTGTTGAGCTTTTATCCTTGTGTTGCATGCTATGTGTTTGCTTTTGTGATGTAATGTGCATAAAACATCTATGGGTATCTCATTCTTATCTCTATTTGAACAAACCACAGATGCCTCCCCGTCGCGCAAACCCCAACCCCAACAACATCACTCCAGAAATGCAACAGATGATGAATGCTCAAACACAGCTTATGCAGATGATGACAACATTCATCCAAAACCATAATAACAAAAACAACCCCAATAACAACAACAACAATAACAACATCAACAACAACCCTCCGGGTTTTGATATGCTCACCAGATTTCTGCGTTTGAGGCCAGCTAAGTTCTCGGGGACAACTGATCCCATGGTGGCCAATGATTGGCTACGTTCTGTGAACAAGGACTTAGTGACCGTGGGCTGCACGGATCTTTGAAAAGGTCGATTTGCAAAGACATCCGCCGGAAGGGCCAGCCACATGGTGGGACAACTTCCAAATCACCACTCCTTTAGATGAGGTGACTTGGGCTATCTTGAAGATGGTTTTCCAGATCGCTCATATCTCATCGGAATGATGAGCACGAAAAGAAGGAGTTTCACAACTTGAAGCGCCACCACGCGTGGTGAATACATAGAAGAGTTCAACAATCTGGCGTTATGCACCGGATGAGGTTGACAGATGCCAAAAGAAAAGAAAAGTTTCTGGAAGGCTTGAATGATGAGCTGAATCTACAGCTGGCTGGCATATGTGTTCACTTATATCAGTCGCTCTGTGACAAGGCTGCTATATTGGAGAACAAAATGAAGCAAGTCGAGAGTAGGAAGAGGAAACACTCCGACAAGCACAGCTCGGGATCGTCTCACAAACGATCTCACTATGATGATAGTGGAAGCTCAGGATCCCATAAGCATGGGAAATTCAACAAGCACCACAACCACAACCGTCATGACAACAAGCATCATCGCAGTCATGACAATGACAAGTACAAGAACCACAAGAGTGGACATAAGAGCCACCACAGTGGGAATGGTAGTGGAAGTGGAAGTCAGCCTGCAAAAAGGGACATCAGTCAGGTTGAGTGCTTCAAATGCAAGAAGATGGGACACTATGCAAATGAGTGCCCCGAAAATAAAGTTGAAGGACCTGTCAAACCCAATCCTTTCCAGAAAGGACAGGTGAACCACATTAATGTGGAGGAGGTCTATGAGGAGCCTGACGCTGTTGCTGGTAAGTTCAGACTCAATTCCATTCCAGCATTTGTACTCTTTGACACTGGTGCATCTCATTCATTCATATCAAAAGCATTTGTTGATAGAAATGGGTTTGCATCTGAAAACATTGGGTGTCCAATAAAAGTTAGCTCTCCGGGTGGAGATATGATAGTAAGTCTTGGATGTCGGGACCTTGTCATAGAGTTTGGAAAGCATAAGTTCCCAGTGAGCCTGATAATCCTAGATTCCCAAGGATTGGATGTAATTTTAGGAATGGATTGGATGGCTAAGTATGAAGGAGTGCTAGATTGTGCTAATCATACTGTTGCACTCACAAACCCAGAAGGAAAAAGGATAAAATTCAGGTCAAACTTTGAATCCAAAGGAAGTAAGCTAAATTCTCTTAAGGGGGGTAGCATGGACAGTGTGCCAATTGTGTGTGAGTATCCGGATGTATTTCCGGAAGAATTGCCAGGAATGCCACCGGATAGAGATGTGGAATTTCTGATAGATTTGGTACCAGGTTCTGGACCAATAGCAAAGAGACCATACAAAATGTCAGTTGATGAACTGAAGGAGCTCAAAAAGCAACTAGGAGAACAGTTGTAGAAAGGATTTATTCAACCAAGTTCTTCATCTTGGGGAGCCCCAGTCTTGTTTGTGGAGAAGAAGGATAGAAGCCAAAGTTTATGCATAGATTATCGTTCCCTCAACGAGGTAACTATCAAGAACAAATATCCTTTGCCTAGAATCAATGACTTGTTTGATCAGCTAGAGGGAGCATGTGTGTTCTCGAAGATTGATCTTCGGTCGGGCTATTTTCAACTCAAGATAAGAGAGCAAGACATACCTAAAACAACATTCACAACAAGGTATGGATTGTATGAGTATACCGTAATGCCTTTCGGCTTAACCAACGCTCCAGCATACTTCATGAATATGATGAACAAAGTGTTCATGGAATTTCTTGACAAGTTCGTTGCCATTTTCATCGATGACATCTTAGTCTACTCCAAGAGCAAAGAAGAGCATGAGGGACACTTGCGTTTGATACTTGAGAAGTTGAGAGAGCATAAGCTTTATGCCAAATTCAGCAAGTGTGAGTTCTGGTTAGAGGAAGTTGGTTTTCTTGGTCATGTTATGACAAAGGATGGGGCGGCAGTTGATCCTGCTAAAGTTTCAGCTATGACAGAATGGGAATCTCCCAAGAATGTAAAAGAAGTTCGTAGTTTCCTTGGCTTAGCGGGTTACTACAGAAGATTCATTGAGAATTTCTCAAAGGTTGCTAAGCCCATGACTGAATTATTAAAGAAAGACAAGAAGTTTGCTTGGTCTGAAGGATGTGAAGTTAGCTTCCAAGAATTGAAGAAGAGACTTGTGACAGCACCCGTTCTATGTCTGCCAGATTTGGAAAAGGATTTCCAAGTATATTGTGATGCGTCTCATCAGGGTTTAGGTGCCGTACTTATGCAAGACGGTAAAGTTGTGGCTTATGCCTCGAGACAACTCAAAACTCATGAAGTAAACTATCCTACTCATGATTTGGAGTTAGCCTCCGTCGTCCATGCACTCAAAACATGGAGACATTACCTTTTGGGAAAGCGTTGTGAAGTGTTCACCGATCATAAGAGTTTGAAGTATATTTTCACCCAAAAGGAAATCAATATGAGACAAAGAAGATGGTTAGAGCTTATCGAGGATTACGACTTAAGTTTGCAATACCACCCCGGTAAAGCAAACGTTGTAGCGGATGCTCTAAGTCGTAAGGTATTTGTAAATGGCCTTATCAAAGGAGAATTGCCAGATGATTTGTTTACTCAATTCAAAGAACTCAGATTGGAGATTGTGCCTGAAGGACATCTCATGTCCTTGGATGTTCAACCCACTTTGTTGGACAAGATCCGAGAAGCTCAGAAGACCGATAAGGAAGTTGAAAGGATTAAGGAAAATATTGGCTAAGGGAGAGCTAAAAATTTCCATGAAGACGAACAGGGTACATTATGGCATGGGAAACGTATCTGTGTTCCACAAGATCCAGAGTTACGGAAACTGATTTTGCAAGAAGCGCACAACTCTCCATATTCCATTCACCCGGGTAACACCAAAATGTACATGGACATGAAAGAAAGATTTTGGTGGAACAATCTCAATAGGGACATTGCCGAGCATATTGTCTTATGTGATGTGTGTAGTAGAGTAAAAGCGGAGCATCAGAAACCAGCAGGTTTGCTTCAACCACTACCTATTCCTGATTAGAAATGGGACAAAATTGGTATGGATTTCATCACCGGATTGCCAAGGACCAGATCAGGATATGATTCCATTTGGGTAGTAGTGGACCGCCTAACTAAAGTGGCTCATTTCTTACCCGTGAAGACAACCTATACAAGTGCCAAGTTAGCCAAAATCTACATGAGTAGAATTGTATGCCTTCACGGTGTGCCTAAGAGTATTGTGTCCGATAGGGGAACCCAATTCACTTCCCATTTTTGGAGGCAGCTACATGAGTCGTTGGGAACGAGGTTGGTATTCAGTACTACTTTTCATCCTCAAACCGATGGATAAACAGAAAGGACTAATCAAATTCTGGAAGACATGTTGAGGGCATGCGCCCTAGATTATGGAGCAAGTTGGGATGAAAGTCTGCCTTACGCAGAATTTTCTTACAACAACAGCTATCAAGCCAGCATTGAGATGGCACCGTTTGAGTTTCTCTACGGAAGAAAATGTACCACCCCATTGTTATGGAATGGTGTGGGAGAAAGAAGTTTATTCGGGCCAGATCTTATCAAAGAAGCCGAAGAGAAGGTCAAATTGGTTAAGGACAGGTTGAAGATAGCACAGTCCCGACAGAAAAGCTACGCAGATCCTAAGCGTAGAGAAGTCACCTACGAAGTTGGTGATAGAGCCTATCTTAGAGTATCACCACTCCGTGGAGTGAAAAGATTTGGAGTCAAAGGAAAGTTGGCACCAAGATATGTTGGGCCATTCAAGATTCTGAGTCGCAAAGGAGAAGTTGCTTATGAAATTGAACTGCCAGCATCTCTACCAGCAGTCCATAATGTATTTCATGTGAGTCAGCTTAAGAAATGTCATCCAGAAATGGAAGAATCTTCTTTGAAAGATACCATACCTTTGGAAGAAGTTCAACTAGAAAGTGATCTCACTTATGAAGAAAAGCCTATCAAGATTCTTGAGACTTCAGAAAGAGTCACGAGAACAAAGACTATTAAGTTTTGCAAAGTGCAATGGAACCATCATACCGAAGAGGAAGCAACATGGGAAAGAGAAGATGATCTTCGGAAAGACCACCCTCACCTATTTGCTAGCCAATCCGAATCTCGAGGGCGAGATTCACATTAAGGGGGTTAGATTTGTAACATCCCTAAAATCAAATTTCAAAACTCATGCATATCATCCATGCATCCATCATCATTTAGGGTTTCATCTCAAAATCATTTCAAAAACAGGAGCAAATGTTGCTCATTATTTTATGTATAAAAACTCTAGCCTTTGTGCTACCTGCTAATGAGAAAGGTGCTATTATTCATTTAGAATGTTTTGAGTTCAAACTTAAGTGATTTCAAAAGCTTGGGCAAAGTTTCAAAACAAAGTATGGAATAAAACCAAAGATATGCCTATTATTATATCTCCTAAAAGGCTTGGTTTTATTGTATTATTTTCAAATAACCCAAGTAGGTCTGAGTGAACAGAGGTGTTTGACACTTATTTGGGTGCAAGGATCACTGTACAAAAAGCTAGAGCAGGTTTGAATTCAAACTTATTTGAAATAGAGTTTGAAAACCATTTCTAGAAAATCAATCAGAAAAAGAAAAGAAGTAAAGAAGAAGAAAATAGACAGCCATTAACTGCCGACCAATTTAACACGGCCCAAATAGCCAGCTCCACCCACAAACGCTTTTCTTTCACCATGCACCCACCAGCTCGCTGACAGGAAGGACCCACTCCCTCTCCTCCCCTCTCGCTGGCAACCGCGACCCACATGGGTATCGTCGTCTCCACCCCCGCGACTGGTTCTTCCCCAATTGACGCCGGGCGTTTCCTGTTTTGATTCGCAGCTTCAATTCGCATAAATGCACGAGTAAATCTCGCTCGTATCCTGGCTACTAAAACCCCCTCTGCCCCTCTCCATTCTCCCCCAAACCCCAAGCCCAGAGCGCCCCCAGGCTGCGAGAATTGCTCACCGCAACCTCGCTGCTCCGACGAACTGCAGCCACGATTTCGGCCAACCTCGGCCACCCCTCTGCTCCTGGTTCACACGAGCAGGCTCCATTTGACCTCGCGCACCTCCCAGTACCACTAGCTCGCCCGCGCGTGACCCAGAACGTCGGCAACGCAAGCGACTGAGCGCCACCGTCTTCGGCTTCAACTCCGTCGAGCTCCTCCGGTAAGTCCAGACCGCCCCAAGCCTTCTCCTTCACGCACGCGTTTTCTCCGTGATCTCCTGCATCTGACCACATCCTCTGTTTGCCTCCTCGTGATCGACAGAGTCGCCTTCGACCTCGAACAGAGCCACCCGTCGCCAGACCCTACTCTGTCGAGCAATCCACCGCAAACCTGAGCGCCCCTTGCCGAGCCATCCGTACGTTGAGCATCACCACGTCCTCGCGATCACGGTGAGTACTTTCCCTACCCTTCTAGCTTCCTGTATCGCCGGCGCCGCCACCATCTGACCGTCGCCGCCGCGCGCAGCCGTTAAGCGCCGCCAGTTAGTGGCTTGCTGTTTGCGTCCGTTGGATCTATATCGTAGGGCTATGATAGATTATAATCGAAGAGGTATCGTATGTCTCTGCGCCGTTAGATCTAAGTTAGATCCTGCGGTCTGCGTCTGTCGATCCGAACGAATCGGTACCGACCAACCAAAACACGACGCGTGTCACCAGTTCAGTTCAAAAACAGATTTCAAACCAGATTTAGATCTAATTTTCAAAAGGCTATAACTTTTGATTCCCACGTTAGATTTTTGCAAATTTTATACCGTTGGAATCAGTGAGTCAAGCCCTTTATGAATCTGCAATGTGTTTAACAAAAAATATCTGTTAAAATGACTTTGTGTGCAGAAACATATTTAGGTCTATGAACTTTTGGCGGCAATTATTCTTGTACATTGCCCCGGGTTCGCTAACTCATCTCTAAAAAAAGGACACTAATGTGTATTGCCTCGCTTTTGGGGAAAATTTCAATCATTGGCCATAATAAGATATATAGTAGAACCAATTCAAAGATCATATAGTTCATATGAGAATAAATCAAGGGCCTCATAATTTTTTCAGAGATGGAATTGGGGAACCAAAGTACCAACAACACAACCTATATTGTTTGTGTAGCTTCCTCAGGTTCACCAACCCATCCCTAAAAAAATGACACCAACAAATGTGTGTCACCCTGTAATCTTTTGGGGAAAATTTCAATCATCGAAATCAGTGAGAAACTGAAATGTATTTCTTACTATACACCATGAATGCATGCAATACAATTCAAAGATCATATAGTTCATGGGAATAATGTAGAATAAATCCGGGGGCCTCATAAATTTTTTCAGAGATGGAGTAAGTGAACCAAAGTACAAACATCACAACCTATATTGTTTGTGTATATTGCATCAGGTTCAATTACTCGTCCTTAAAAAATGGACACTAACAAAATGTGTCACCCCCTGCAATCTCTTGGGGAAAATTTCAATCATCCTCAGTAAGAAACTGAAATGTAATTCGTCTACACTATGAATGCATGAATAACAATTTAAAGATCATAGTTCATATGAATGTAAAATAAATCTGGGGGGCTCGTTTAGAAGTTTCTTCAGAGATGGAGTCAGCGAACCAAAGTACCAGCACAACCTATATTGTATTTTTGTACATTGACTCAGGTTCACTCACCCGTCCCTAAAAGAGCCGACACCAACAAAATGTGTGTCACTCGGCCCCTTCAAACTTTTGGGGGAAATTTTCAATCACCAGCCTAATAATGAATGCAGAAACAGTTCAAAGATGATAATTCATATGTGTAGAATAAATTTGGGGCCTCATAAGTTTTTTAGAGATGGTGTTGGTGAACCAAAGTACCAATTGCACAACTTTTATTGTTGTGCATTGCCTCGGGTTCACTCACACCATCCCTAAAAAAATCTGACATCATATATATGTGTCTTCCCCTTGCACTCTTTTGGTGCAAAATTGAATCATTGGCCTCAGTAAGTAATAGGAATGTAATGTTATATGCTTGTTGTGTACCAAAATCAATACTCATCTAGCAATCTCTAAAACCCCTAAAATAAAATGTTACAGATCAATTAAATTTACAACACAAGCCGTGTATGAACAAAAACAAGCCAAGTAAATGTAAATTTACTAGATGGCAGATGAGCAGGTCTAATTAAATCTCCAAAACAATCGACCATTCAAACCATATATATTCCCTACAACAAGAGGAAAATAATCTATAGACGATTGATCAAATCCTACGTATGAACAGTGAAATCTGCGGCTACGACTAAAGAAGCTAGCGAAGTAGTACCTCAGACTCCTCATTGGAGACCTCCTCCTCGAACTCGTCATTCTTCGCGACTGCGTCGAGGAGTTCTTGGTGGAGGATGGGGTCGTTGATGTAGATCACCCGCTGGTTGCCTCCGCCTACCCCTCCCCAAGATCTACCGCTGGCACCACGATGTTGTCGGCCACCTTAAAAGAATATAGATGATGCCTAGAGGCGGGGTGAATAGGCGGTTTAAAACTTTTCTGAGAGTGGCTCAACAAAGGTGGAAAAGAACTATTGTTTACTTTGTCAAGCACAAAACCTAGAACAACTAGGGTTAACCTATGTGTACCAACAACTTATGCTAAGCAAGACAAGCAACTATGTGATAGCAAGATATATACTGCAAGCATGAAGGCTATCACAAAGTAAGGTGCATAAGTAAGAGTTCGAATATAGAGATAACCGAGGCACGCTGAGACGACAATGTTTTACCAAGTTCCTCCCAACATGGAGAACATCTCGTTTGGAGATGGGGTGGTATCAAACCACAAAAGTCCTCCCTTGTTCTTCGGTGAATCTTACCCCAACGTGATCGATCCACACTTCCACTATCGGTGCACTTGTCGGTGGCAATCCGGAACCTCTCACAAGGTTGGGGCACTTCTCCACAACTCAATTGGAGGCTCCCAACAAACAATCTTGGGTAAATCTCCACACCTAAATTTGAGGCCCCAAGTAATCCTCAAACCTGCAAAACAACCAAACCGTCTAGGGTTCCAAGAACCCAAGAGTAAAAAGCTTCTCAACTTTCACCCAATCAAATCCTCACTGAGAACTCAAACTGATGCAACAAATGCAAAGGCAAGAACACCACAAAGATGATCCAATCTCTCACTCTCAAGTTCCAACAAAGCTACTAAAGCTAGCTATTGGGGGAACAAGAAAGGAGGAATCAAAGAGGAACACAAAATCCCCCAAGATCTAGATCCCAAAGATACACTCACGAAGAGATGATATGGCTTGGTCAAATTGTAGATCTAGATCCCCTCAATCTTCCCCTCAAATGTGTGCAAGAATAATTGGATGGGGAGAAAGAAATCAAGCTAGAGATAAGTCAAAGCAATGGTAAAAATCTTGAAGAAAGAGGGAAGAAGTAACCCAAATAGAAAGAGGAGAAAGCTATTTAAAGGGAGGGGCCAAATCCGCTCGTTGGGGCCTTTTAGACCTAGGTGGGCTGGTAGTACCGTATTGGGTCGGTACTACCAGACCCAACCCACCAGCAATGCACAAAGCGAGCAAGCGAGGAAGCCAGTCAAGAGGGCAGCACGCGAGGCGAGCAAGAGGTCAACAGCACAAAGACGCGCGGAGCGAGCGGGTGGCGAGAACTTGGCCCAACCCAATGAAGGAGCGAGGCGGCGATCTTGGAAGCACGAAAGAGAGAGGGCAGCGTGAGGCAAAGCGAGCACACGAGAGGCAGGGAGGAACTAGGTCGGACGTGCACTGGGTTAGCGGGAGCGAGGCGGCGGCAGCAGGGAAGGCGAGTGGGGCGAGTTGGGCCAGTTGGGAGGACTACCTAGGTCGGCCGGTAGTACTGGCCCACCCGGGTGATACTATTGGGCCAGGCCGGTAGTGCCGGATGGGGCGACCGGGCCAGGCAGGAGCTGTACGCGCGAACACCGGGCTGTCTGGTACTAGGCCCGGTAGTACCGTACGACCCACAAAAATAATTTCCTTTTTCCTTTTTTCAAATAAGAATGTCAAATATTCAAACGACTATAACTTTTGTTTGATAACTCCGATTGATCCGATTCCAATTGTGTTGAAAATAGGACGAAAAGAGCTACCCAATATTGGATATCACCAAGTAAGAATATATCAAGTATTATAATGTGAGATACCTCACTTGGTGAGAAACCGTAAAACCGCCAACATCAAAATGACAACAAGATATAAACGGGAGATCCGATTTTGATGACAAAGATCTTGTTATGGAGATTACCACAAGATCTAAATCCTCTCATGGATAAGACCAAATAACAACCAAATATTGTGATGCAAGTATGCAAAGGTTTGAGCTCTCTCCGAACGATATGATCGAGTTACTCATTCGAGAGCCCCTCTTGATAGTACGGCTATCTATCCTAAACATGGTTTCCCACTAACAACATGAGACTGGCAAAAGGTAAAACCTATCAAGATTATACCTTTGTCTTGAGCATTCCACTTGAGCAAGATGTAGAAGATCTCGACCTTCTCAAGATGTAACACCTTTCTTGATTCCTCATCATCGATCCAAGACCATCGAGGATGGCAAAGCACCAAACATGAGATCTTCTAGAGATAGAGCATTTGAGCTTGCAAAACACATCTTCTTCTTTATTTCATCGACCTTGAAGCCAATACATGCTCCAAGCGATGCCAATGGACAAATCCTACAAGTGCAACTTAATACACACATTAGTCCATAAAGATTGTCATTAATTACCAAAACCACACATGGGGGACCACATGCTCTTTCAGATGGCAAGCTTCAAGCATGTGATCTTCTAGATATGAAACATATTTAGCTTGCACAACATTTCTTCTAACTCCATAAGGATGATGTCCTGAAGATACACCTGAGGAACTCTATCTTCTTCAAGACACCCTTAATCTTCTTTTCTTTATTATTCTCCTTCATTTCTTCTTTCTTTATTATGTTGGTGTCTTGAAGGTACACACTAGGTATCACTCCATATATTATTCAAGACACACTTGCTATAGCATCAACTCTCACATGACCAATCTTTGGATCACTCCTTGAACACCTTGGTCACCACTTGATATTCTTCACTTTCTTCTTCTCCCAACCTTGAATACAACATATGGTTCAAGCATTGCCTATGGAAAATTCCTACAAGTACAACTTGATACAACCATTATTCCATAGAGATTGTCATTAATTACCAAAACCACACATGGGGCCCACATGCTCTTTCAATATCCCCCATTTTGGTAATTGATGACAATCTCTTGAGAGGGTTTATATACGGAATTCAAATGAATAAAATGGTAGCACCAATATAAAATACTACACAAGTATGTGACATTGGTAATACCACCATATATAGAGCAAACTCCCTCGCAATCTATGCATGTGTGATGAACTTGAACTTCATTGCATATATTGCCAATCATTATCATTGGTGGAGTTTCCTCTATATATACCACATGCAAATAAATAACTAAAGGGAATATGCCCGAGAGGCAATACTAAAGTGGTTATTATCGTATTCCTTATTTATGATAAATAATTATTTTGCATGCTATAATTGTATTAATACGGAAACGTTAATACATGTGTGTTTAATAAACAAAAAGATAGTTCCTAGTTATGCCTCTCTTATAAACTAGCTCGTTGATTAACAAGATGATCAAAGGTTTCCTGATCATGGACATTGGATGTTGTTAATAACAAGGTCACAACATTATTGGAATGATGTGATGAACATTCATCCGAAGTATAGCATTACGATCAAGGTCATTGTGTTTATATTGCTATAACATCATACGAAGTAATCTTAGTCCTTAGACCATGAGATCATTTCAATCACTAACACCAGAAGAGTATCTTGATAACATCAAATGTCACACTGTAACAAGGTGACTATAAAGATGGGTTCAGTGCTATGAATGTGTTATGTTGAGGCTCATGGATCAAGAGTGGAATTTTTCCATCCTGATGATGGATATATATACTCTGGGCCCTCTCGGTGATATCATATTAGTTAGCTTGCAAGCAAGTGATTTGATCACTAGAATGTTATATCATGGGAACAAGAAAAGAGTACATGTCGGTAACGTGATCAAACTAGGTATGGAGATACCGATGATCGAATCTCGGACATGTAATATATCGCGAGATAAAGGGATTGAGTTACATGCGTATAAGGTTCACACGGTCACAGAAGTCATCGTTGAATGTGTGGGAGTTAGTACGGATCTCCAGGTCCCGCTGCTGATTATTGATCAAAGAGGGGTCTCGATCATGTCTACATTATTCGCGGACCATAGGGTGACACACTTAAGGGATACATACACCATTTGGAGAAAATAATATGCCAGATAAATAAAAAGGAAAGCGCGGGAATTTATTTCACTAGACACCGGAACTATTTCGGTTGAAATTGCTGAAACTGGTTCTGCATGTAAAATTGAAATGTTATAAGGGTTTTATGTGAATGTTTGTGAATTGGAGTAATTAACAAAAATTTGAATAAATAAATAAAATAGTTTTATTTAAAAGAGATCTTGCATTAAATTTGGTGGCAATTTAATGCATGTGAGTGGATTTTTGAGTGGGGGGCATGTTTATGTGAGTGGATTTTTGATTGGGGGCATGTTTATGTGAGTGGAGGCTTTTCATTTTGAGTGGGATCTCCACTGACATGAATGTGGAAGAGGTGGGGGCAGCCACCATGGATGGGTGTCATGCTCCTTGGGGTGCTCCCCTCTCCCTATAAAAGGCCCCCTTCTCCTCCTCTCACAACACACCTCCTCGTGAAGGATGTCTCTCCCCCCTTTAGAATTTCCCATGGTCTCGGATCAGCGAGATACATGTTCCCGGTGGATTTTTCTGAAAGGATTTGTTGCTTCCACTGCTTCGCTGGATCAAGAGCGCAGAGGTTGTCGGGATACCCGGACGTGTGTGCGATCACGGATGCACCACTGCTTTGCGGTGCTGGACTGGATGGTGCTGGACCTGATGGACCGGATGGACTTCTTCTCAATCTTGAATCGGCAAGCGTTCGACTACATCATCCACTAGTACAACCTCGTTAACGCTATTCGGTCTTTGAGGTTATGTATTCTATGGATGTATATCCACCCATTGCTTGTATTTAGTAGATAGATCTTGGTACATAGTTGTTCTCATCGTAGGAAAATTTTTGTTTTCTATGCTGCGAATCCTATAGTGGTATCAGATCCGGATCTATGCGTAGATGTTTTGCACGGGTAGTACACATATGTATATGTGGGCGATAATGATCATGTTATTGCTTCTTAGTTGTACTTTGTATATTGGTGGCATAGTGGGATGAAGCGGCCCGGACAAACTTTACATGTCCTCGCACATGAGACCTGTTCCACGCTTTACATGCAACTAGTTTTTCATAAGTGGCTAGAGGGTGTCTGTCTCTCCTACTATAGTCAATATCTAATTTGCAACAAGTTGTCAACAATTTGGTTATCCTCGTTGTGGTTCATGTTCGTAGGTAAGAACGGTTTTATCTTCGAAAGCCCTAAGCCACATAAAACTTGTAATGGATAAATTAGAGGCGTCTAGTTTAGAATGTTGCTGGGCTAGTGTCATGATATGGTGATGTTGTAAGTAAAAGTATAGGTCTATACTCTTACAACATACATAACGTGTAAGTTCCATAGACCTTGGACTTACACATAAAGTAATGATGAGGATCATACCACGATGCACATGATGGAGATCAAGTGCAAGAACCATATCATTTCACTTATTAACATGAGATATTTGTTGCATCTTATATTGCTTGTTTGGTGTTTTATTAGCATAATAAGATGATCCCTCATTTAGATATCAAGAGAAAAAATGTGTTCTCCCTTAAGTATGCACTGATTATGTTTCGTCGCTCCAAGACATCATGTGATGATCGTTTGTTCTTGGATCCACGATCATATTTTGGGTGTAAGATAGTTTACACACGCGAATACTAAGATTCTTACTTGGCGAGCCTAGCATGTACAAACATGGCCTCGGAACATGGACCGAAAGGTTAAGCATGAGTCATATGAAAGATATGATGCCCATTTGATGCTCGCCTTTGAAGCTACACCGACTCACGTGATGATCAGACTTGGTGTAGTGGATTTGGTTCATGTAATCACCAAAAAGACACGAGGGATATCGTTTTTGAGTGGGAGTTTATTTCTAATTTGGATGAGTAGAACTCAATTTATCATAAATTAAATCAAAGTGAATTTGGATAATTTGTTGTAGTCATTGGCATTCATTCACCACCTTATGCTTAGTTGTAATTGAGATAATAGAACTATAGAATTCTGGATATTTACTTTACGAACTGGTACCATATTGTGTTGAGTGTCAAGCTAACGTCTAAAGTCCTATTGCAAACTTTCAGCAAACTTTGTTTACTCCGTGAAATTTAATAATTGGTATTAAATCGATAGTAACAATTCCAGTGTTAGTATCTTAAGTATCATGTTTGCCTCCATGATTCTTGATTGTTTTAATATCAAGTTTATCTAGGAGCTGAAAGAATTATTTCAGAAACCATCATGTGTGACAGATATAGCGATATCTAAAATAATTTTTCCGTTGCAATATGATAGAGTATAATATATGTTCTCATATTGGATGAGAATTTGCAAAGGTTGGAGATGCTAGACATCCTAATCATCCAAAAGGGTTTTGGAAAGTAATGTTATACTCACAATTCGCCTTTATAAGCTACATTAGCTTGATCATGAAAGTCGTCATGATAAGGATGAATAGAAGATGTATGTAAAGTGTTTACTACACTAAAAGATTACTAAAGAATGGATTTTGGAAGAATGCCGATCATTTGATGATGGTGATCTACTTCAAAGAGGAAGTCCAAAGGTATTAGTATTTGAATATACATGCTTTGGACTATGTGTCATGTATATGGTGCCACTGTTGATGTTGATGGATTCTTTTAAAAAGTAAAAGGAAATGATGAAAGAGAATCTATAAAATATATTTGGCAGAAAATAAAAGACTAGAAATATCTAGTTTAGGTATATAGATGATATACATGTTATGGTTGTATTCTTTGCTTGTTAAACAATGTAGTTCTTGGGTATTAGATATCGAATTGGTTGGTATGAAATTTCATACAGAATGACGCAATTCATTAACTACAATGGCCTAAGTAACTAGCAAGAGATTATGTGATGATGATCATCGAAAACAAACAAGCCATTGTTTGTATTTCTCGTTGACATCAAAGCTTGCCTTCAAGTTTTGTTTTAATAATAGTTATTTAAATCAGGTATTATGAGAACAAATATTGTTCAAATAATTACCGTATTCCATATAAGATGGATGATACAAATCTAGTTGGATAAATCACATCCATAAAACTAATGCTAAAATGTCACAAGACAAATGATTGGAAGATCACTTACGAAGTGACTTCACCGTTTAAATTATATTGGAAATAAAACATGAAGAAACTCCATTTTTATGGATTTTTGGAGTCTTTGATTTGATCAAATGACGCTTGTGAGACTTTCCTCACGATAATTTAAACTTCGTTCAAAGGCCAAAGAAGAATGATCGACTAAATTATTGGAATTTATACATATCGATGTATGTAGTCCATTATGTGTAGTCGTAAGCGATGGATTTCAACTGCATATGATTTCTCCGGAAATTTGAGTGAATATTCACTTAATGAGAAAGACGTATGAAATATTTGAAAACGTTCAAAGACTTTCAAGATGAAGTGGAAAATCATTGTCATAAGAAAATAAATGATTTATGATTTTATCATAAAGGGATTTATTTGAGTTGCAAGTGTAACAAGAAAACAAATGATTTATGATTTTATCATAAAAGGATTTATTTGAGTTGCAAGTTTAGCAAAACACCTAGATTTACATCTCCCGAAACACCATAAGCATATGGAGTGTTTGAGATTTGTAATGAAACCTTGTTTGACATGGTTGGATCAAAGGTGTTATTTATAAAACTGCCATTATGTTTTAAAAGATTAAAAGCTTTAGATACTACCACTTTTACAATGAAAAGAGCTCCATCTTGATCCGTTGAAATGACACCATGTAAGTTATGGTTTGGGGTAAAACCCAAGTTGTCATTTCTTAAATTTTGGTATGCTAAGCATAAGTAAGATGTTTACAACCAAAGTCGGATGAGCATGTCTTTGTAGGTTATTTCCAATAACCATTGGGTATTCCTCCATAACACCGAGGATAAAATGGTTTGTCGCTTGAAACATGAAGTTTCTTGAAAACGGAATTTTCGCAAAAGATAAGTGGGAGGACAATAGAACTTTGATAAGGTTAACGAACGTTAGCTATATGTGTTGAGTTGCGCAGCGCCGGAAAACGTTTCGGAGGCAGCCAGAATGCTCATGGCTCACGTACCTTAAAGGTTGTGGTCACGAAGTTCTAAGTTCCTATTGAACCAAGTAGGTCGGATAAACAATCAAATGCTAAAATTTGAGAGTAAATCATTATTGTTTGACAATGATGAACCGACTACATGCAAAGAAGTGATGATGGGTCCTAACTCCATCAAATGGCTTGAAGCCATAAAATCCGTGATAGTTTCATACACGAGAAATCAAGTTTTTTGAACTTGGAAGACCCTCCGGAAAGGTGTAAAAACCTATCGGTCGTATTTGGATCTATAAAGAAACAGACATGGATGTTTCACATCTATGAAATAGTCGACATGTCGTAAAGTTTTTTACGACAATGTTTAAGGAGTTGACTATGACAAGATTTGATCTTTCATAGCAATATTTAGTCTGGACGGATTAAAGTAGCAACCACCACATATAATTTAGTATATGGTAGATGAATAAACAAAACAAAGTTCTTCTAAAATAATGGTTACCTAGGACGTGTGCATGACACGATCCAAAGGGTTTTGTTAATTCAAAGGATGCTAAAAAGGGCATGCAAACTTCAATGGTTGAAGTAAGCACCGCGGAGTTGGAATATTCACCGTGATGAAACTGTTAAAGGGGTTTTCATTTGGAGACGATGAAGATGCTTGCATTTGCAAGAAATTAAGTGGGAGCACTGAGACATATTTCTAATACATTATGTGGAGGACATCTTGTTGATTGGAAATGATGTATCTTTTATTGACAAAGGTTAAGAATTTCATTTCGATGAAAGACTTAGGCAAAACCCGAATATTTAGCATGAATGTATGCATGGATAGACAGTGACACTAATATGGTCGTGCCAAACGTACATGTATGAGATATTGAAGGGGTTCAATATAGAAACAACGAGAAAAGGATCTTGTCGCATGGAAAGGATTGAATCAAGATTCAAGTGTATCGACACTTGATAAGTGAAACAAGATTCAAGTTCTTTGACACTTGATGAGTGAAATCACAAGAATGTTTTGATCAATCATACCATGATATGTACACATCCAGATATGTCCTATGCTCTAAGTGTTATGAGCATATACCAGAATAAATCATAAAATAATCATTGGATGATAGTAAGGAAATTCTTATGATCTTTTGGAAGAACTAAGAATATATTTGTGTAGAGGTGACAAACAATTACAAATATTTCACTATAAAGCGTTACATTGATACTAGTTTTGTCATAAGATACAAAATTAAGTTTATCTCAATTTAAACTATGGGTGGCACAATGAAATGGAAAGAAGTTTTCATGACAGATTTGGATGCATTCCAAAGTTAAGACATTGTGACGAATACTACAACAAAAGGCTAAGTATATGACTGCTATAGTAGCAGCAAAGGAGGGCATTTATGTCAAGTAGTTTGTTATCAAACTAAGGTGTGGTTCGCAACGGGCTAACACTAAAGATATATTGTACGATAATAGTATCGACATGTTTTAACCCCAAGGAACTAAAGGTCTTAACAAAAGACCAAATTTATACAATGTCATCTCATTAGAGAAATGAGTGATGCGTGGAGACGTAAAGACATGTAAATACACACGGACCTGAAAGCGTCAGATCCGTAGATTATGTTAATCACCTGCAATTGTGTATATGAAACACCGGAAAGCCATATGTGTTAAATACGCTAAGTTTCTTAACTAGATTATTGTCTTTAGTGCAAGTGGGAGACTAGAGGAAATATGCCCGAGAGGCAATAATAAAGTGGTTATTATCGTATTCCTTATTTATGATAAATGTTTATTTTGCATGCTATAATTGTATTAATACGTAAACGTTAATACATATGTGTTTAATAAACAAAAAGAAAGTTCCTAGTTATGCCTCTCTTATAAACTAGCTCGTTGATTAACAACATGATCAAAGGTTTCCTGATCATGGACATTGGATGTTGTTAGTAACGAGGTCACAAAATTATTGGAATGGTGTGATGAACATTCATCCGAAGTATAGCATTACGATCAAGGTCATTGTGTTTATATTTCTATAACATCATACGGAGTAATCTTAGTACTTAGACCATGATATCATGTCAATCACTAACACCAGAAGAGTATCTTGATAACATCAAACGTCACACCGTAACAAGGTGACTATAAAGATGGGTTCAGTGTATGAAGGTGTTATGTTGAGGCTCATGGATCAAGAGTGGAATTTGTCCATCCCGATGACAGATAGATATACTCTGGGCCCTCTTGGTGATATCATATTAGTTAGCTTGCAAGCAAGTGATTTGATCACTAGAATGTTATATCATGGGAACAAGAAAAGAGTACATGTCGGTAACGAGATCAAACTAGGTATGGAGATACCGATGATCGAATCTCGGACATGTAATATATCGCGAGACAAAGGGATTGAGTTACATGCGTATAAGGTTCACATGATCACAAAAGTCATCGTTGAATGTGTGGGAGTCAGTACAGATCTCCAGGTCATGCTGCTGATTATTGATCGGAGAGGGGTCTCGATCATGTCTACATTATTCGCGAACCATAGGGTGACACACTTAAGGGATACTGACACCATTTGGAGCAAATAATATGCTAGAGAAAGAGAAAGGAAAGCACGGGAATTTATTTCACTAGACACCGGAACTGTTTCAGTTGAAATTGCTAAAACTGGTTCTGCATGTGAAATTGAAATGTTATAAGGGGTTTTATGTGAATGTTTGTTAATTAGAGTAATTAAAAAAATTCTCAATAAATAAATAAAAGATTTTTATTTAAAAGATAGCTTGCATTAAATTTGGTGTAAATTTAATGCATGTGAGTGAATTTTTGAGTGGAGGCATGTTTATGTGAGTGGAGGCTTTTCATTTTGAGTTGGAGCTCCACCCACATGAATGTGGAAGAGTTGGGGGCAGCCACCATGGCTGGGTGCCATGCCCCTTTGGGTGCCCCCTCTCCCTATAAAATCCCCCCTCTTCTCCTCTCACAACACACCTCGTGAAGGATCTCTCTCTCCCTTTAGAATTTCCCCATGGTCTCGGATCAGCGAGATACATGTTCCCGGTGGCTTTTTCTGGAATGATTTGTTGCTTCCGCTGCTTCGTCGGAGCGAGGGCGCGGAGGTTGTCGGGGTACCCGGACGTCACGCTGGGCATAAAACCCGAGATCCGAAGCCCGAACCCGAATTACCCGCACCCGAACCCGAAGTACCCGTACCCGAAAAAATCGATCAGTAGAACGGGTGGCTAATGTCAAAACCCGAATTATTTTTGGGCAACTCGGGTTCGCTCCGTGGGTACCCGAGGCACCCAAACTATGACTAAAAACCAGGTATTCCCCGAGGCTGCGAGGCCCAGCCCAAAACATTCCTGCACGCAGCCGCAAACCCTACCTACTCCTGCAAATCCTCCACTCTCCCCCAGGCCCCAGCGCAGCGCCGCACTCCCTCCCGAGTTCCGACTGTCTGCAAACCCTAGATTCATCACCGTCAGCGACGCCGCCCGCTAGCTCGCCATAATCCGCCGCCGCCCAATCTGGCCGCCTAATCCGCCGCCCTGCAGTCGACCAGGAGCCCTTGTCCAGTTCCCGGAGCACGTTGATCCGACGACCGCGACACAAGGTTCCGGGCTGCGGCGGTGCTGCACGACGACTTAGCGACACCATCATCCATTAGGCATCAAGGCATCAAGAGTTCAAGCCTCTCTCGTGAATCAAGCCATCAATCTGACTACAGTAAGTCATCCATATTCCCCAATCTCCAACGCGTTTCTGAATTCACTCATGTCTCATGTGTTGTGCGTGTCTGCGTGAATCAATACTACTAGGTTACTAGCATGTCTAAATCACTCCTAGTAATGATGCTTTTAGCCTATTTAGATTACAGGAGCATAGCTATGTATATTCAGATTACACTTGTTGATTCAGATTACAGGAGCGTAGCTATTTATCTTATATTCAGATTACTAGCTATCCTATGTTCAGATTATACTAGCTATATTCAGATTATATAACTATATTCAGATTATATAGCTATAGTCTAAATCACTCCTAGTAATTAGCCTATATTTAGATTACTAGCTATATTCAGATTACTAGGCTACTAGCATGTACTGATGCTTTTATTCAGATTACTAGGCTACTAGCCTGTACTGATGCTTTTATTCAGATTACTAGGCTACTAGCATGTACTGATGCTTTTATTTATCATGTATGTACTGGTTTGTTTGTGAGCTTAGTTTTATTTTTGTATACAAATGAACTAAGATTTATTTTTCTACTTTCTATAAATGTGAACTGAAAAATTATTGTCTACTTGTCTTATAGATGTCAGAATCTGAAACGCACATGGATATGGATGAAGGGGCCAACACTCGTTCCGACCCATCAACAGGTCAATCTTCGCATGCAGAAGCACATGAGAAAGCTACTCAAAATGAGGTCGTTGATGTGGACAAGGAACTTGCAGCTGCAGTAAATCAAGGAAGGAGGGAGGTGGCAGCAAGGTCGGACATGTGGGAGCACTTCAACAAGGTGAGAGATGGTGTTAATGTTGTGAGGGCTGGTAGCTGCAAGTATTGCACATGTGAAATCAAGGACGAATCAAAGAAGGATGGTACATCAGCTTTGAGGAGGCACTTCAATGCATGTAAACGCAATCCACACAAGCTGGCTAAAGACCCAACTCAATATTTGCCGCAAATAACTCTAGGGGAACACCCTGGAAACTACAAGTTTGATCAAGAAGCTATTAGGCAAGCTTTTACTGAGATGATCATTGAAGACGAGCTGCCATTTGCTTTTGGTGAGAAGTCAGGCTTTCGGAAATTTATGTCCAAAGCCTGTCGACGTTTCAATGTGCCATCTAGAAGAACTACCACCCGAGACGCTGTGCGATGTTACTTCCAAGAGAAGGCCAAGTTGAAGAATTTTTTCAAAGAATCTTGTCAAATGGTATGTCTAACAACAGATTATTGGACATCCCAGCAGCAAGATGGTTATATGACTGTGACAGCAAGTTTTATTGATGACAACTGGATTTTGCAGAAGAAAGTCATCAACTTATTCTTGATAAAAGGGCACAAGGGGGAGGATATTGGTAAGAATTTGCTGAAATGCATGGCTGAATGGGGTATGGAGAGAGTTTTGACCATAACTGTTGATAATGCAAGTGCCAATGATGGTGATATTGTGTACATGAGGAGGCAGCTGAACAAACACCTGATCCAACATAGCAAAGGGAAAGTACATGCACATGAGATGTGTTGCACACATTCTTAACCTCATTGTGCAAGATGGCCTAAAGGAAGTCGACCCCTCGGTAAAGCGTGTACGAGGTGTTGTTAGATACATTATAAATGGTGGAACTAGATTGGAGAAGTTTAAGGAATTTGTAATAGAAGAGAAGGTGGACAGCAAGACATTTTTAAAGATTGATGTCTCAACTAGGTGGAACTCCACCTATATAATGCTTAAAGCTGCAAATGTGTATGAAAAGGTGTTCTTGAGGTTAGCCGAGGAGGATTTCAGTTACAGTTATGCTCTGTCTGAAGAGAATAATGGGTTTGGCTGCCCTGAAGAACTAGATTAGGAGAATGCAAAGAAGATGGAAGATTTTCTAGGTCATTTCTTTGAGCTTACAACTCGAGTATCCGCTAGTCTTAGTGTCACTTGCAACAGTTTATTTCATGAGATTGCAGAAGTGCACTTGTTGATTAAAACTTGGCTAGAAAGTGAAGATGCTTTGCAAGTTGCTATGGGACAAAGAATGAAAGAGAAATATAACAAATATTGCGGCCTTTGGCACATCAACAACAAGGAGAACATGCACGAGATGGACACTGAAGAACAAATTGTCAAGGGAGGTGAGAAGAAGGGCAAGAAAGGAAAAGGAAAGGAGAAGGAAAAGGAGAACATTAACTAGCTAATTTTGATTGCAGTAGTTGTTGATCCAAGATACAAATTATCTAACTACACTAATGCTGTAATTGAAGAGATATTTGTACAAGAAAATGGACAACTAGTTTGGGCAGCAACTACAACTTGTCTGAATGATTTGTTTGAAGAGTATAGGCAAATGTATGCTCCAACTGAAGGAACAACTGAATTAGATGACACGAGAGTATCAAAGGTGGTAAGAGGAAGCATGTTGAAGGATGTTATTGCCAAGAAGTTAAAGATGAACAATGGTGCAAGTTCTAATGCCAAGTCAGAACTTGACAAATATCTTGCTGAAGATTGTGAAGACCAAGAAGGAAAGTTTGATATTCTAGGTTGGTGGAAGATCAATGAAGTCCGTTTTTCCATCTTGTCTCACTTGTCACGTGATGTCCTTGCCATACCCATCACTTCCGTCGCTTCGGAGTCGGATTTCAGCATAGTTGGACGTATATTAGATGACTTTCGAACCTCACTTACTCCATTCATGCTGGAAGCTCTTGTTTGCGCACAAGATTGGATACGTCGGACTACTCCTATTGACATCCAGGAGAATATGGAGGAATTAGCTAAGATGGAAAAGGGTAAAAATACTACCTCATTTACTACTTTGTATTTATTTTCTTGAATCATATCCCAAAGGCCCAAACTACCAATATTTTCTAATTGTTGGATGCATGCATACTTGTTCCGCTCTTTGCAGAATTAATTGAGGAATTTGGTGGCCTCCATTATTCCAAAGGAAAAGGCAAATGTGATAAAAATACGACATCAACTTCTAAATCTACTGCAAGCATGTCAATCTCCAAACCTTGAACACAGTGAGGTAAGGTCATAAGGAACTTGTGCTCGTTCTCAAATCTGATGTATTTATTAAGGTTGTCGACTTGTCGTATTCTCCATTTTTACTACTTTTATTCATGATTCATGAACCTATGTTTGTGTAATTTGTAGAGACAAGCAACTAAGTTGGAGTAATAGAGGCTTGGAGTTGGACTGTTAGAGGTTGGACCTCACTTTGAAGTCCTGGAACTTGACTGGTGTTACTTGTTATTGAACATTTGAACTGGACTGGACTGTTGTTACTTGTTATTGAACATTTGAGTTGATTGTTATTGAACTGGACACTTGCACTCATACTTGAGAGTTGAGAAGAACTGTTGTTATGATGCAAAATATTCTATTATGTTGTCATCTATTATAGAACTTTTGTTATCCGTCGAAATACTGCAAAAATGTTGTCAAAATGCTGCAGAAACTCTGTCGAAATTTTGCATAAATGTTACAGCAACTTGTTCATTGCTGTGTTTGTCCGGTAATTCGGGAATACCCGAACCTGAACCCGAAATAACGGGTACCCGAAATAGCGGGTAGCAATGGAACAAGACATTTTCCAGGCACCATTTTCTGAAACCCGAATTTCAATTAACCCGAACTACCCGACCCAAATTATCGGGTTTACACCACTGCTTTGTGGTGCTAGACTGGATGGTGCTGGACCTGCTGGACCGGATGGAGTTCTTCTCGATCTTGAGATCGGCAAGCGTTCGACTACATCATCCATGAGCACAACCTCATTAGCACTATTTGGTTTTCGAGGGTATGTATTCTATGGATGTCTATCCACCCGTTGCTTGTACCTAGTAGATAGATCTTGGTACATAGTTGTTCCCATCGTAGGAATTTTTTGTTTTCTATGTTGCGAACCCTACAACAAAAAAGATGCAAGAGCATGAGAGGCAAATGCTTAAGAACAAACTCAAGGCATAAACCGACTTCCTTTAAACCCTCTAAAACTTCTCCCCCATTGGCATCGATTGCCGAAATGGGTGACCAGTTCTAGAAGGCTAATATAGTGAACAATTCCTCCAAAGGTGTGCATTAACACATATCCGATGATGGATACTTGGGACAAAGTAGAACTATACTGAGGATCCAAAGATTGCCAAAGAAATAAAATGAAAGAAACATCAACAAATGATGCAAGCAATCACAATATCCGACAAACCAATTGAAAACAACAAGTGAGACCAAATGGAAACAACAAGATATTATGATACGAGCAAAAGAGTGTTTTAAATGGAAATAGATAAACTTCCCAAGATTTGTGCACACATCAGAATAGTCGCATTTGAATACAACATGCACAAATATGGAATCCTCACTCGCCCATAATCATTTAAGACACAACACATGAAAAATAAGGCAAATGAGTATTATTAAATGAATTAGAGGAGCTCGCCAAAGATAATGCACCAATTATGATAATTGCATTTGGGAACAAAGTGCATAATCATGTAATGCTTACTCATCCAAATTCATTTTAACAATACAAGTCATGAGTGAACAAATATGATAAGCACAAAGTGATACTATAAATAAAATTAGGAAGCTCCCCAATGTACGTGCACAAATTAGGTTTCTGTATGTGAACATAATATGCAAAACATGGAATCCTCACTTCCTATATTTTACTTACAACACAACTATGTGCAAATGATAATATACCAAGGCATAAAATTTATAAGAAACAAATGGTTGAGCGACAAGAAAGAGACAACATAATAGCAGGATCAACCACAAGGATGCGTGAGAGGCATGACAAAGCATATTATAAGACTAGTACAAAGATGATCATTGAGTATCAACATAGCCTTCAATGAATGATATTGCTTAGTATGACCTTACAACACACACGAAACAAAGAAAATATCAAAAATAGAGAAGTAACATTTCTCATGTGTAAGTAGACAATCTCACAAAGATATTGAACCACCAAGAAACATGTGCACACAAAATAGATACTAAAATAAATAGAGCAACATATCCAAAATAAAGTCATGAAAATACACCACTAAGATCTTTGCTTGATAGCATGGCCAAAAGGCTCAATTTTATCTTATTGTATAAGGATGAACTTCAACCACAAATATATCAAATACATCACAACTATCACTAAGGGAAGAAGAGATAGTTGGAATGTATTGCAAAAGGAAACAAGTATCACAAATAAAGAATCAATTTTGCACATGAGAGTACTTTGAGGGAATGATAGGCAATATAATTGCTAGATTTACATATTTGGGATTGGTGAATCATGAGCATGATTTTGTATAGTCCCAATTATATGCACTCATCTCAACTTACTCACATATGCAATAGAGAGTCTTTAAGACCAAATAAAGAACCACAACAATTGCCAATACATAAAATTCATGCCAAGATGCAACCTGTCATAGGTTGGAAGATGATATGTATGCATGAGTAAGATATACTTGTTACCGGGATATCATTGGTGTGATGAAGAAGATATGAGTTTTTTTGACCATCCTAGCTTATATCTAATTTTAATTGAGTCATCACTTCTTTCTTATGAAAGAGACAAACATCTCATACATCTCCAATGTACCTAAAACAAAATTCAAGTACAATATGGTCCCCAAACTTATTGGGTCCAAAGTAGTTAGACAACTACTATACAGAGGAGAGGCTCCACATAAATATGTGTATATTGATATGAAATTGAATTTCATGCACAACTTAGCCGATGGGATTTGGTGGATTTACCCCTATATATTGGATCAAACAAAGCACGTATGCCATAATATAAACATATAGTAAATATGCATGCACAAGGCTTCCAAGAACCAAAAAAGGAGATACAATCTGAACAAAACACCAAGTAGACCGAGATGTTACACACAAGAGTGTGACACGACAAAAATTATCCAAATTATATCAAAGAACCAATTCAACACATGAAATATCACAAGTTTAACAAATGAATTATACAAAGTCCAAAGAGCAAAAGATAGACACGAACACAAATGCTCAAGGGTTTATCTCATTCTAAAAGGTCAACACATGAAACAAGGAATGAGACAAAACCAACTCCCAAAAGGAGCAAGGTTCCAACAAATAAACCAAACTCTCCACACTTTCATAATGGCACAAAATACCAAAAAAAAAGATCAAACTTCCAAGAACATAAAACATGATATGGAACAAAACAAGAAGCATAAATATGAGTGTTCTAAATAATATAGGAGAGCTCCCCCATAGATAGTGCATTATGTAGGATTTTCCTTTTGAATGCAAAATGCACACAAATGGGATCATCACTAGTACCTACATTTAAATAAAACACAAAAATGATATCAATAAACTAATAGGATCCACAAGAGGCAAAGAAAGCTTGGGAGACAACACAAAACATTTTATTGGCAAGAGATAGTACAACATTAAGCAAAGACCAAAGTGAATATGATCAATAAATTCTACCATAAATCTAGTAATAATTGTCCAAGGATAAGAAGTATTGATAATAATCTTTATCCAAGATCATATTCATACAAAGTAGCATATAACAAAGTATAATAATTAAGCTTGATGCTATGAAAGAGATTCTTGGTAGCTTCCAAATAGTCACACAATCACTAGTTATTCGAGTAACTTGAAGCTAATGGTTTCCATGAGTATATAGAGATCAGAATATGAGGAAACACATATCAAGAAACACTCTCACAAACAAGATCCAAAATATGAGAAATAAAGACATTCAAGCAAATTTAAACTTGATTGAGCAAATGTGTCACATAGGAGCTAGATAATTATTAATATCAATTCTAGGTGACACAACCTCGAATTTTCACATTTTCTAGATTTGTAATATGTACTAAACATATGACTCCCCCATAATGTGATAAACCATAAATCTCAACATGAGGCAAAAAGATCCAAATAGAGATAATTAATGGACATAATAGAATTTGAATTTCTCATGAGATCATACCACATATAGACTAGATAATATTGCAATATCAATACTAGGTGGTATTCCTCATGTACACACATTTTTAGGATCGTGGAATGCCCAAGCATAACACTCCCCCAGAATAGGATAGTTCATTAATCTCTCATAAGATCCAAATAAGATATCGAATATAATCAAGAAAGGCTCCAACACAAGAAACACACATACATGTTGGGTCCTAAGAAGGTGTTCAAGAAAGCTATTAATCTCTCAGAAGGCTTCAAGCATGAGATCTTCTAGATATGGAACATCTTTAGATTGCATAACATTTTTTCTAACTCCATTCAGATGATGTCTTGAAGATACACACGAGGAACTCTATATTTTTCTTCAAGACTCCCTTAATCTTCTTTTCTTTATTCTTCTCCTTCATTTCTTATTTCTTTATTATGTTGGTGTCTTGAAGGTACACAATAGGTATCACTCCATATATTCTTCAAGACACACTTGCTATAGGATCAACTCTCACATGACCAATCTTTGGATCACTCCTTGAACACCTTGGTCATCACTTAATCTTCTTCACTCTCTTCTTCTCCCAACCTTGAAGCCAACATATGTTTCAAGCATTGCCTATGGATAATTCCTACGAGTACAACTTGATACAAGCATTAGTCCATGGAGATTGTCATTAATTACCAAAACCATACATGGGGGCCCACATGTTGTTTCACACCTGCTGCTCGACGACGACAGGGATCATTGCTGGCTGCATGGAGCCCGAAGCCTCGCCTACTCTGCGACGAGCGGCGTGCATGCCCGGAATCACCTCCGCCTGCTCTGCGACGAGCGCGTGCGTGCCCGGAGCCGCCTCGACCTGCTCGGCGACGACCGAGTCATGTGCTGTTGCGCCTCAAACTGGCTTCACCTCCAGCTTGTCTCCATACGCTTCATGGCGCAGCTAAGAGGAGGGCAGTGGTGCAAGCGAAGGAGCTTTGGCACGTGCGGAAGGTGCAGTTGGGGTTTTGTGACTAGACAGATTGGAAGAAAATGACACGAGCTCGTGGAAGAAGAAGGCCGAGCAGGCTTATATACGCGGGACTATTCGTAGTCCTCGAGTGGACACGTGTGAGTGTGGACTCGTGTGGGTGGGGGCTAGCACGATCTCCACTTTTTATTTTGCATTAACAACACGTGCACGGTATCTCGAGAACGTGCACGACGCGAGTATTCGAGGCGGGTGGCATAATGGTCCGCCTCAGTAGACCCCTAGAGGCGTTTAATATTTCTGACGTGCCGCGGTTGAGTGATCTAGGGAGACAGACAATAATTACCATCGTCTCATGTCGTGGGAATGGCCACGACAGATGGTGCGATCGACAGCGAGTAGTAGAACGAGAGGCAATGGCGGCCAGCCATCTGCGGTGCGAGATAAGGACAAAGACACATGGATTTATCCAGGTTCGGCCCCCCCGGAGGGTAAAGAACTACTCCTGCTAGATTGTATTGATGAGAGAGTACAATGGGCGAGCTCAGCGGCGAGTCGAGGGGTGTATGATGGAACGTAAGTGCTATGCGTGCCCTAGGGAGGTTTATATAGAGTCACCTCGCTAGGGTTTATAGATCTACAACCGAGTTGGATAAGGACTCAGAAGGTTTTGACCTAATCCGACTGGGCCTAGCTATGCTTCTGGGCCTCCAGCTTCCAATCGCCTGGCTCCTTCTTGGATCGCGATCCAGTCGCGCCCACTCGCTGGGAGTGTGATCCAGTAGGGCTCCTGCTGGGTATACCCTACTCGGCATATCCCATCATCTCAGGTTCCATTTAAAGGCATTTTGTTTTAACGAGCGGCTGAGGACGTAGTCATACTAGAGATGATGCCGATTAAAAATTGTCCGAGGTTAAAGTTAGATGCGGTCTAGGCACAGTCTCTAAATAGCGAGTTTGTACTAATGAACGGCCCGACAGAGCTGGAGGTGGAGGGGCTAGGCGACAGCGGCAGCGGGCCTCTAGGATCGCCCGAGCGGGGAGCTACCTGGGAGTGATCATATTTTCATGGGAGCACTCATTAGGTTCAAATCCCCACGGATGCGAAATTAGGTTCTTATTTATACTTGAGGACCGTGCTCTTCTGGTACTCATGTAATTTAACTGAGGATCATGTTTGGTATTTTACCAAGATTAAAAATCATAGTATTCATCTTTAACGGATGTGTGCATTTCTAATTGGTGCATAGATCCGGAAAGTGAAATTCTCCCCCTTTTTATCCCATATCCTTGTCTAATAGAGTTTTCACCTGCCGCCGGCCGGTTACACGGTCATGGGTACCCGTTGGCATCCCATCCCCTATATCAGCCGACAAACGCCTAACACCAGCCTTAACCAATGGTGGTCTGTAATTTTCACCAATGGTGGTGGCCTCATTATAACTTCCAAGTTTTTGTTTTCAGGTTGACTTTAGGCTCCCTTGATCCTCATTCGAGGAATGGATTGCAATAGCTGTTTGTTAAATATGAGTTAATATGGGGTGGGGATGTCAAAAGTCCACCCACACGCAGTTCTTCCGAATGTTGAATCCTGAATGACTTCCTCGAACAGCTTCTGCAGTGGGGACTACGAACGAAGGAAGTTGTCACACGAGAATTAAGATCACCAGGTCAGAATCACAGCGGGCCTCCTCTTTTGGGGGTCAAATGTTACATCACTAGTCCAACAGAACTGAATCTTTTTAGCAGACTTTTACCTGTATCCTGACTGGCTGTTTCAGGTCCAAGAGCAAAACATTCTTTTGAGCAGACTTTCACCTGCATGCAAAACTATTCCTCCAATACAAGGCTACAGTACAATACAAGCACAGCTGAGGTGATTTTGTTTTGGCAGCAAAAGTACCTTCACCTAAACATCGGCAGTTCAGCACCATATAAGCTCTAGTTCATGCCAATCCCCACCATTCGATCGAACAGCCTCGAGCGAAACAGCCCTTAACTATGTACAGCATCCTCTTCACGGTGCACGGTTGCTACCCTGATCTTCTACAGCGCATACATCTTCTTGTATTCGGTGTTCATCATCGCCTCTGGGTCCATGTCTGAGTCGACCGGCATGGACCACGAAAGGGACTGGCTCGCGGAGGCCTTCCTGATCTTCCTCATGCTCTTCTCCTCCATCCTGTGCGCTACGATGCAGTAGCACATGGACCCGAGGGTGGTCAGCATGATCACGGCCCCAATGGCCATCGTGCACCAGGCCAGCCACCAGTCGCCGCGGCCGACCACGACATAGGTCAAGGCGATGAAGGCCGCCGAGATGAAGAGGCACGCCAGCCACATCAGCTTGTTCATCACGAACACCATCCTCTTCTTTGCCTTCTGCTCCACCACGATCAGGGACGTCTGGACGACCACCACGGCCAGCGAGATGAAGAGGGCCAGGGAGTCGAACACCAGGAACATGATGAAGGCTGGGTTGCTCGCCACGAACGCCTGCCCCAGTGACATGTCGCTCCCTGGGGGAGCTTGGCTCATATCCTCTAGGAAGTTGCCAGGGACGGTGAAGATGGCAGCAAAGGCGACCGTGGCGATAAGAACCGCGACGACAGTGTTGGAGTTGATGGCGTTGTTTAGCCCACCGATGTGGAGCTTCTCGAGCCTGCTCTTGATCTTCTGGACTTGCATCTTGGTCTGCCGCGTTTGCTTTATCTGTGACTGGACATCATGTCGAATATCACTCACTGTCTGCTTAAGTTGCTTTGCTGGATTTGCAGGACGCGCTTGCTCTTTTGCAGTTACTCCACCGGCATCCCTCAGGATGTTGACAAGTTCTTCGTTGTTCATCTTCTCAGCGATGGCAAGAGCGGTCTCTCCAGATCTGTTCACTGCATTGACATCAATCCCCTCAATTGATAGTAGAGTCTGCACTATCTGCAAGGAATTACACATATATCAGCCACGATGCAAAAAGAATAAAACCTAGGAACTGGAAAGTTTTGAACAAGATCAGCTACAAACTATTCTTAAGAGCCAGCAGTTATATTTTGCCCATAAAGCAAAGTTGCTCCATACTTTAACAGGTTGACATAGTGTTGTTCTAAAGTTTACTTTATTTGAAAGGAAAAGAAAGATCACATGTTTACAGCAAAATTGCTGCTGAACTATAGGCTCAAATTATCCTTAGAAAAACTAGGTTCAGCAAGTAACAAGACAGGATAGCAAATGAACAAAAAACAATATAACTGAAAAACTAGGCAGATGTTTACAGCAAAAATAACTGCTGAACTTTAGGCTCAAATTATCCTTAGCAGAACTAGGTTCAGTAAGTAACAGGACAGGATAGCAAGTGAATAAAAAACAATATAACTGAAAAACCAAGCAGATGTTTACAGCAAAAATAACTGCTGAACTGTAGGCTCAAATTATCCTTAGCAAAACTAGGTTCAGCAAGTAACAAGACAGGATAGCAAATGAACAGAAAACAATATAACTGAAAAACTAGGCAGATGTTTACAGCAAAAATAACTTCTGAACTTGAGGCTGAAACTATCCTTAGCAAAACTAGGTTCAGTAAGTAACAGTCCAGGATAGCAAATGACTGAAAGCAAATATAACTGAAAAACAGTAAAATATAACTATGGAAAATAATTCACATTATCTGATCACTTACAATGATATTGCCCTTTCGAGTTGCAACATGCAGTGGCCTGTTCCCCTTGTTGTCTTCTACATGGCTAACTGAGACATCCGGCTTCAACAATTCAACCACAATTTCGGCATTTGTTCCTTTTGACGCCATATGCAGCGCCGTTTGCCCCTTCTTGTCCTTTCTTAAACCAATACCTGGATCCTTATTAAGCAATGATCTTACTACTTCCACGTGGCCCATCCTTGCTGCTGAATGCAGAACTGTTTTTCCATTATTTCTCGCAATTTTAGCAAGGCTAGCATCAGTTTCCAGTAGGAGGTTGACAATATCAATGTGACCCTGAATGGCAGCAGTTTCCAGAGCTGTAGCATTTACAGAATTTGTAGTCATAGCTAGAGCAGGAAAGGCCTGCAACAGCTCCTTCAAAACATCTGCAAAACCACGAAATGGAGGAACAAAATAAGTCACAAATGTTTTGGGAATTTACCTCAAACCACATGTCATTACAGCTATGGCGTATGACTGCAATTTGATCTCCACTAGCAGAAAGTCAACATATCAGAATGATGTAAACTTCAGCAGAATCAAACAGGCTGAGATCAGACATCCAATGTGCACAATAGAACTACAACCATTTCCTTTTTTGAAACTAGAACTAGAACCATTTTATATACATCACACCATAACTTCTTCTTTCAGAATAATTCAAGACTCCTTCAACCCTGCATAAATCAAGAATACTAGTGCTAACGACAAACCCAACTTGTGAGCTGCCATCCACTCCACATAAAATAGTCAAGATTAGAGGCTAAATCAAACCAGGTGTGCCTTCTTTTCAGCCCATTAACGAGAAAAAGATAGCCACGAAATTATTGAAGCTAGCACTTGGCAGCTGAAAAGAACATGAACATAAATTATTGTTCTTGTAGTGAGCACTAGCATGTCAGTAACTCAATCAGATAAGAATACACGACCTGACAAAAATTATTCACTGCACCGATATATGCACAAATTCCATTTCCACAAATTTCTAAGGATCATTTCATAGACTTGGATCGAAATGAATTATCTGAACAATATGATTATTTTTCCCGAAATGGATCAGAAGTCAGAACAATATGATGTCGATGAGGAAAAATAAGTTACCGAGATGGCCCTGCTTCGCGGAGATGTGGAAAGCGTCGAAGCTGTTGCTGGCCTTGATCCCGGCCGTCTGCACATCGGAGACCTTGAGGATCTCGCGCACAACCTCGGTGTGGCCCTTCTCGGCGGCCACGTAGAGCGCCGTCTCCCCGTCCTGGTTCGGCCGGGCGGCCAGCTCCCGGTCGAACTCAGCTAGGATCTTGTGGACATGGGGCACGCTGCCTGCCCTCGCGGCGAGGTGGAGCGCCGTGTCGCCGCGCTTGCCGGGGCTGTCCTTGCTCCTCCCTCGGAAGTTGTCCATCCCCCGGAAGCTCTTCAGCTTCTCCAGCGCGCCCAGGCGGAAACTGCCCTGCTTCTCCATCGCCGTCCAAGCCCAGGAACCAACTGGACAGCACTGGCAAAAAAATCCCCAAGTTTGCCTCACCCAATTCGAGGTTTGTTTCTGTTGATGACGGGAGAATCCTAGACTTCCCTTATTTGGATAAAACAAGCGGCGGAGATCTCCAAGTGCTGCAGCCGCACAAAAGTTCAGAGTCGAAGGCTGCGGCCACCGATCAATATAGCCTTGGGCCGTGAACACAAGACCTGATACTGCGAAGGGGAGAACAAAAATTTCAGCATTCGCACCAGCTTTTGACAGGGCTATCGGAACATCTCCAAGAACTGAAGATGAACAAGAAAAACTATGAACCTCGAACCAACAAACTGAAAGAAAAAATAAGGGAGAGCAATGGCGAGGCAGAAAACCCAAGCAGCACCCAAGAAAAACAAAACCAAATGATTGATGCGGAGAGTCCCCAAAACCCCACCTTTCTGCACCAGCCGCCACGAACCCAGATGGCCAGCCAGATGTGCCAGGACCTTCTCCAATGAGCCAAGAAAAAGAGAAGGGAACCAAGGTCCAGTGCGAATCTTGGACCTCTCCCGGCTTTTATTCTTCTTCTTTGCTGGCTCCCTCTCCTATCCCAGAGCTCGCTTTCAGGCTTCACCGCCTCTGCTTGGCCTCTTCCACCCAAGAGCAGTACCGTTTGTTTCATGCGTTTCTAGGGAATAATTAACCCTGCAACTTGCAAAGTCTTTGTTGCCAACCTATTCTTTTCCGTGCTATAGAATTAATTTATATATATAGAAAACCTAAACCAATAATAGAACATCTCTTTGGTTAAAATGTTTTTAAAAAGCACCAATAGAAAAAAAAAAGAATTTCATGACATACTAATCCTTAGCCGTTATAGAAAGTATTGGTATCTCCAAGGTTTCATAGTGGATAGTAAAGCACAATAACTTCTGTATGATGTATTCTCGTTGAAACAAAGGAATTTCTATTTACGAGATTGTGCTCAATGGAAATGTTTTTATTTAGATTAATAGTAGACTTTAAAAAATCAATTCTACAAACCAAACAAGTTCAACTCGATGGAACTCTTTTTTTTTAAATATGAAAGGTGAGAGAGTTTTTCAGGGTAAAACGTTTACAACATATTTAAAAAAAACATAAAACACTTGATTTGCATTGAGGGAGTAAGCATCTTTATTGCCCATCTAACAATCTTTCACCTTTTCACTTCTCTATATATGTGAATTGTATGTCTAGTTTCTTGGTAATGTATACATGTATTTAGACACGTTTTATTCTTTATATACATGTGAATCTGGATAAATCTTTGATACCTACAAAAAAAAATTAGGACGGAGAGACTACGTCTATTTTGGTCATGAAAACTGTACACGTGATATTATACCATGTATAGTGCCATAGTGGAGCTGGTCATTTTCAATTGTACTTAATCCCTCTCTACGATATCTCTGTCTCAACAGAACGGCCACCTTTTCTTTTTTGGATCCAATGGAGCGAGGTAATGGTGGCCATCACAATCGCCATTGATTAGAGTAAAAGGAGAGGTTAAATTACTGTATTATCTAACATTAAAAGTTGGGAATCGCCATACCTTACACGTGATGCCGACAGAATTGTCGTGGAGCCCACCTTTCAGCGTAACGTCACCGTGTCAGTCACTGAGTATGAGGCTAATTTTTTTTAAATAATACATTTTTTTATTAAATTGCACAAATAATACATAAAACGGATAAATTGCAAATCTGTTGGTCGGTCGGCCGTTCGACAAACGACAAACTCGCTTCGTCCGTTCAACGGACAACACGCTGCCTTCGTCCGTTTAACAGACGACACGCCCTGCTGGGTTTGCAAGATGTATCGTCTGTTGAATGGACGAAGGCAGCGTATCAACGTTGAACGGATGAAGGCAGTGTTTCGTTGAACGGACGAAGGCAGTGTTTCGTCTGTTGAACGGCTGACCGACCAACAGATTTGCAATTTGTCCCTTTTATATATTATTTGTGAAATTGAATTAAAAAATGTATTATTTAAAAAAAATTAGCGAGTATGAGCCTCTGAGGCTCAAGCTCAACGTGCACATGCTGTCGCTGTCCGCGGGGTGGGGGCTCAGGCAGCCGAAAGCCGCCAAAGCTTAATCGCTTGGGCGTAGAAGAGTACAAGAACGTGCATGTGGGTGTGGCCGGCCTGCCTCGCTCCTCCGGGGTTTAAATAGTACGAAAATATTCTGGATTTTCTTAAAATTCTCGTAAATATTTTCTTTAATAAAAAACACCCTGAAGTGCCCTCCTCCTCTGCCCTCACTTCACTTGCAAGTTCAGAGTAAAGCAGTTGGTGAGTGACTGAGTGGAAAATGAGAAACATGGTGACATAGATATTTCATAAAGCCACCTCATGGAGATTGATTTTTATAGTATTAAAGAAAAGAAGGAGAGATTTGAATTTAGATACGGCAGCGGTACATCTGTTCCGGCCTTCATGATTGTCCTCAAAATTCCTCCAAAAGAATTTATTATCCTCAAAAGGAATAAATTTAAATGCAATCATGGCTACGTAGATAAAAATATACATGGCTGAATCATGTCAGGCCGCATCATGTGCCGATGTCCCCTCCGTCTCCGTGTGCGGAGCACCTACCACAGGCCTCAGCCAGTAATGGAAGCCGGCCATGGCGATGCATGGTGCGTCAGATTTGCACCTAACGCTACCTGCAATTCTTTTAAGTACGTAGTACTCCTACCCGGCTGCATTTTAGCCAGGGGCCCCATGTAAATTCTTTAAAGTAACCTGGCTTGCACACGTAGTACGTGGTCCTAATAAGCTGGTGCGGGTCAGTGTCGGCCGTCGTTGAGCTCTGTTGCCTTGTGGGGGCATGGATGGTGTAGTCCTGTTCAGTATGAGATTAGGCTAATCTTTTGCATGGACTCAGAGGTCTTCATTTTAATTAAGATCAATATGGAGCTCCTCCCCGGTTAAATTGAAAGGCGTGAGACCAAAGTGGCAAAGTGTGACATAGGTTTTTCGGTATATAGTACCCAAAAGCGTGAAACTAGAAGAGCTAATTTCTACGGCATTAGCAGAAAAACGAACACACCTATCCCTCCAATCAATATTAATACGTACTTCCCGCGTTCGCAAATAAATATACTTCTAGCTTTGTCTTAAGTCAAAGTTAGTAAAATTTGATTTACTTTATAGAAAAACATAGTAATATTTATGACACTAAATTGTTACTATTAGATATGTTTTCAAATTTAGTTTCATAATATATCAATTTAATGTAACATATAAATTGTTATATTTATCTACGGAGGGAGTAGCTTTAATTTTATCTAGATACAAATACATCTAGTCAAAATATTTAACTAAATACATATGAATCTAGATAAAATTAAAGCCGTTAATATGGATCGAGGGGAGTAACATTTTTGAACTTTCAAATGTTCAGCAAGACAACATCAAACATAAAGTCGAGGCCATTAATAGATAATTTCTTATTGCTCTTTATTTTTAGATCGTTGATACATGTTTTGAGCTTAACTAATTTTTGGTTGTAAGACTTTGTTTTTGTTAAAGTATGCAATAAAAAGGTTGTGTGCATCACCCGATAGAGAGGTCAGGGTTTTCCTTCCCTATTCTGAAAAAAAAATCAGTTATGGAAAATCAAAGCAGCATTCTTTGAATGATCACGAACCCAAGATATAGCTACCGGTTCATTTGACATGCCTATTATAACATCAAATAATTCATAAACTAGAGGCCAAATGTTGTGGCAACTACATAATTAAATATAAGGTGGTAAACTGGTTCATGTTCCGTACCGAAAGCTTGTGACCCATGTGTAGTGGCGGAGCGTGACAAGAAAATCTGGGGGTGGGGTGGGGGGTGGGGGGCAAAATACAAAACTTGAATTTCTAGAGAGGAGGCAAAATGCTCTAAATTTCCTAATTTATACCTAGTAGAAAAAAATCTTCACTAATTATCTAAAAGCTGGGGGGCTGCAACCCCCTTTCGCATACACTACGCTCCGCCAGTGCCCATGTGGGAGCATTAAGGTGGTGTGGATGTTTGGTGCGGACACTTGACCTAGGCCTCTCTTGTAATTTCTGGCTTGCCCGTTCCAAGTTGCGTAGTGGGCTGAGTGGCCAAAGCGCCACCGGTTGAAGGATAACAGCCCGTTGCAACACGTGCCCGCTCTGGCCCAGAGTCCTTCCATAACAGACCACCATCTTTTTAAGAAATTCATCGTTGTAGCCGACGTCCTGCAACGTCTGGTTTGTCTTGCTTGGACTCGCGGATACCTAGCCCACCCATCTCATACGACCCGTGTCTGATCTTACAATATGTAGACGATGCCCTCATCCTCTGCAGAGCTACCCCTGAGGTGGCCTCCTACCTTAAAAAGATTCTCTATGACTTTGCCCTTGCCACTGGCCTCGCCATCAATTTCCACAAATCTTATTTCATTCCTATGAACTTCCCCTCGGAGGATGCCACCTCCATGGTGACCTGCCTTGGCTGCCCCATCTCTTCCTTCCCCCAGACGTACTTAGGTCTTCCTCTTTCCCCCACTAAACTTCCCAACTCTGCTTATTATTTCCTTTGATCTTCGCCACTCCGAGTGGAAAGCTCTCCTCCTCTCGTCGGGGGGGGGGGGGGGGGGTCTGGTGTTGTGCAATGCTGCACTTAACAATCTTTGTACTTACTATATGTGTTGCTTTTTGCTTCCTAAGGGTGTCATTGAAAGTATTGATAAGAGGCGTCGTGCATATTTGGACCGGTAAGGATTCTTGTTCATGTTCTTGTTGTCTAATTGCCTGGGATGAGGTTTTGTTGCCTAAGCAGGAGGGTGGTTTCGGCACCAGGGATCTCCGCCGGTAGAACATGTGTCTCCTCCTCGACTTTGTCCACAAACTACACCAGCATGACTCTCTCTCATGGAAAAACCGGTTCCGCCGCCACGTCCGAGATCTCGGTGACGTCTCCTCCTCCCCCTCTTTCTTGGATCGGATTATCCAGGAGTGTCTTCCACTCTACAGATCCCTGACCAGGCGACAGTGGTCAGCGGCTCATCCACCGCATTTTGGTTGGACAAATGGCTGGTCAGGGATTGCCTCACCAATAGGTTCCCGGCCCTGTACTCCCACTGCACTTGCCCTCGTGCCACTGTTGCGATTGTGGAGGCCTCAGGCTTCGATCTCCAGCCTCGCCTCACGGCGGCCGTGGAGGTTGAGCTTGAAGCGGTTCGGAGGCTGCTTCTGTGTGTCACGCTCAGGGAGGGTGCTGAGCACACCATGGACTCCCCCTTCGCGGGCCTTTCAGCTCGAGGGCTGCCTACAGGGCATCTGCCCCCGTGCACCCGCTGGACCCCTCTGATGTGGTGGCGTGGAAACTTCGGCTGCCCACCAAGGTGCGCTTCTTCTCCTACCTTGCCGACATCGACCGTCTGAGTACGCGTGTGACATGGCTCAATAGTAGAGCTTCGTTGGGAGACCCCAAGAGCAAGGTATGATGAGCACGACAACAAGTTTTCCCTCAGTTATGAAACCAAGGTTATCGAACCAGTAGGAGCAAGGAAACAACTCCAAGGTGTTGCTAACAACTTGGAATCCTACACAACACAAACTCAAGACTTTGCCCCAACTTACAGTGAAGTTGTCAATCTCACTGGTTTGCTGAAAACAAAGAATTAAACATACAGTGTGGAAGGTAATGGTTGCTTGTAGAAAGAAAACGGTAACAATAGATGATGTAACAATGGTAAAGATTGTACTGGGGTCCACAGTTCACTAGAGGTGTTCTCTTTAAGATAAATAAATTAACATGCTGGGTAAACAAATTACAGCGGGGCAATTGACAGGACTGAGCAAGGCATAACAATGCAAATACTAGACATCATGATTCCTATGAGATTTGATTGGGCATTACAACAATATACATAGACCGCCATCCAAATACATCTATAACTAGTAATTCACCTTCAGGTTATCATACGAACCCCCTTCAGTATTAAGTTGCAAGCAACAGATAACTGCATTAATCAATGTGTGTAAAGTAAACAATACAATCATTCCATGAACAAAAGATTGTTGTTTTCTCCCTAGTGGCAACACCACATCTACAACCTTAGAGATTCATGTCACTTCCCCAGATTACTAGAGGCATGAACCCACTATCGAGCATAAATACTCCCTCTTGGAGTCACTATCATCTACGTGGCCAAGATAACTACTAGCAACAGAGAGCATGCAAGATCACAAACAACACAGACATGATAGAATCAGTAATCAATAAGACATGATAGAATCAATAATCAATCTGATATAGCAATCTCAATATCCATCGGATCCCCGCAAACACAACATGTATGATTACAAATACATGATCTTGACCATGAACGGAGCTCACAAGATCTAAACATGATAGCACAAAGGAGGAGAAACAACCATCTAGCTACTGTATGGACCCATAGCCTAAGAGTGAACTACTCACGCATCATACCGGAGGCTGGCATGGTGATGAAGAAGGCCTCCAAAGTGATCTCTCCCCTCCGGCAGGATGCCGGGAAGAGCTTCAGATCCCCCTGATCTAGGGACGATGGTGGCGGCGGCTACGGACTGTTTCGTGGAGATCTGATCAGGTACTTAGGGTTTTGCGTCAGGAGGCTTTTATAGGCGAAGAGGCGAGGCAGGGGCAGCCAGGGTGCCCACACCATAGGGCGGAGCTCCCTAGGAGGGCCCGCGCGGCCCTAGGGTGTGGCGGCCCTGTGGCCCTCCATCGGCTGCCCTTCGGTCTCTGTGTTCGTTTCGGTAAAATATTGACTTTGGATTTTATACCATCCAATTCCGAGAATATTTCCTTAATAGCTTTTCTAAAACCAAAAACAGCAGAAAACAGGCAACTGGCACTACGTCATCTTGTTAATAGGTTAGTCCTAGAAAATGTATAAAAATACCTCAAAGTGTAGACAAAGCATAGCAAAGTGGATACTAAACAAGCATGAAACATCAAAAATTATAGATATGTTTACGACGTATCAAGCATCCCCAAGCTTAACTCCTGCTCGTCCTCGGGTAGGTAAGTGATAAAAAGAATAATTTTTGAGGTGACATGCACCATCACAATCTTGATCAAACTATTTGCAAGCATTGGAAGCTGGGATCAAAGTACTCTAAACATGAGAATGAAAGATGAAGTTCTAACAATAAGACATAGTAACTATGTTGCAACATGAGAGGATACAAACAAAGATCATGATTAAAAATGCATTGAAAGACTTTTGTTTGTTTCACATATAGAAAACATAGCATAGTGGCATTCAGCTTGTCCCTCATGGAGTAGCAAAACATAAATGCATAGGACACCTTCAAAGTTCATAAGGGTGACTAGATACAAATAGTTCAAGAACAAGCAATATCAACATTATGAATCAATCAATAAGTTTTGGGACAATGCACATAGAACTAATAATGACAACTATGCTCTCTTAATTTGTGCCTAAGGATAGAAGGTGGAGACTCAATATAAAAGTGGAAGAAATGCCCTTCACAGGGAAGCAGGGATTTCAAGTTTCATAAAGAGCTTCCAAAAATTATGGTACTTGTTAGCTTTCAGCTCTCATTGCCCCTATCATAAGCATCTTGAAGTGATTAAGGTTAAAGTGAACAAAGTATGGACTATATGCTTGATAAAGTATAAGTTGGCAATCTCATGTCCCTTGAGTACGAGGGTCGTTCCTCATGCTACTCAACTTTAGTTACCGGTAAGTTCGTGTCATTGTAAGTATGTGTATCATAGAGAACCGCCAACGGGGTACCCCTTGCCCCATGACACAGGAGCTATCCCATATCAAAATGACAAGGCAACATACAATGAGCATCTCAACAATCTTCTTATTTACCATGGGAAAATGGTGTTTTTTTCTCTTCTTTCCTCTTTTTTTCTTTTTCTCTTTTTTCTATCTCTCTTTTTAATAAGAATGATTCATAGATTGCTCACTATGGTGATGTTGCAAGTTTCCACCATGATTAGGCATGGCTTGGGCTAGCGGCCCAGGCATTTCTCTAACACATATACATAAATCCATGGACTTACAAGCTCCCCTTTTATTTCACACCGCCGGCATCCATAAATAAAAGAGCATGATATCAACTGGGTAGATATTTACAGGTGTTGAAAGTGTTCCCCGTGACAGCACGGTTCTGCTAATTCCCAACTTATAAGTGCAAGCATATACAACATAGATAACACAATGGTTCAAGTTTATTAGGGGCAAGAAAAATAAAGTGTGCCATCAGGTTTGTGAGATCTTTAATCACTAATTTTCACATAAGAAGTTTAATTTGCAAGATAGATAAAACAAGAATATACTTGGAATGGTGTAACACACCATGCATAGGAATTTATAGTGGGCACTTTGGAATAACTTGGTTTCTTGGGAGTTGGATGCATGAGTAGAGCTTACTCAATACAAGTGGAGGCTAGCAAAAGACTGGGAGCGACCAAGCAATAATGGCCATAATCATGCAGAGCGACAAAACATTATCAATCAAAGCATAAAGTGGTATCACAAGTCAAAAACTAAATGATCATAAAGGCTAAGGTGACTGGTTCATAGTCATAACATGGTGTGAACATGTGCCAAGTCAACCCAAATAAAGCATCAAAGGAGAATACCACAATATTATGCTTTTGTATGCTAAAACAACACATGATTCTTTCAAGGAACACTAAGTAATCTGAATTGTTTGCTACAAGTCATGCTACAATAATAATCACTAAGCCTAAGTTCAAAACAACATCTAGCATGACATGATAAAGTCTAAGCCACAATCAAAACAAGCTCCATTTTGTATCACTATAAGCATGAAACTTTCTACTCTTTTCCAGCACCAATCAACTTATTTGAAACATCATAGCAAAAGCAGGGGTTAAAATACTTTATTCAAGCAAACTAAGCAAACTAAAACCAAAACAAAAACTAAGACGCTCCAAGAACAACACAACAGTGCATGAAACAATAAAAACGAAGTGCCTTTAAAGAGACCTGAGATTTTTATTGATGAAGAAGAGGATGCCTTGGGCATCCCCAAGCTTTGATGCTTGTACCACTTGAATATTTCTTGGGGTGACACGGGGTGGCATTAACGATGGCTCGGATGATTGTTGAGCTTCGTAGGGAGACCCCAAGAGGAAGGTATCATGAGCACATCAGTAAGTTTTTCCCTCAGTAAGAAACCAAGGTTATCAAACCAGTAGGAGGAAGGAAACGACTCAAAGGTGTTGCTAGCAACTTGGAAACCTGCACAACACAAACTCAAGACTTTGCCCCAACGACCAGTGAGGTTGTCAATCTCACCGGTTTGCTGAAAACAAAGGATTAACTGTATGGTGTGGAAGGTAATAGTGGTTTGCAGAAAGTAAACAGTAAAAGTGGAAGATGTATCAATGGTAAAGATTGGACCGGGGTACATAGTTCACTAGAGGTGTTCTCCTTAAGATAAACAACATGGCATGCTGGGTAAACAAATTATAGCAGGGCAATTGGCGGGACTGATCAAGGCATAACAATGCAATACTAGACATTCATGATCCTATGAGATTTGATTGGGCAATACAACAAGATACATAGATCGCCATCCAACTGCATCTATGACTAGTAATCCACCTTCAGATTATCATCCGAACCACCTCCAGTATTAAGTTGCAAGCAATGGATAACTGCTTTAAGCAAAGTGTGCAAAGTAAACAATCCACTTGTTCCATGAACAAGAGACCGTTGTTTTCTCCCTAGTAGCAACAACACATCTACAACCTTAGAGATTTCTGTCACTTCCCTTAGATTAAATAGAGGCATGAACCTACTATCGAGCATAAATACTCCCTGTTGGAGCCACTAGCATCTACTTGGCCAAGATAGCTACTAGAAACGGAGAGCATGCAAGATCACAAACAACATAGACATGATAGAATCAATAAGACAAAACCATTAATCAATCTGACATAGTAATCTCAATATCCATCGGATCCCCGCAAACACAACATGCATGATTACAAATAGATGATGTTGATCATGAACGGAGCTCACAAGATCTAAACATGGTAGCACAAAGGAGGAGAGACAACCATCTAGCTACTACATGGACCCGTAGTCCAAGGTGGAACTACTCACGCTTCATACCGGAGGTTGGCATGATGATGAAGAAGGCCTTCGGGATGATCTCCCCTTCGGCAGGGTGCCGGGAAGAGCTTCAGATCCCCCGAACTAGGGACGATGGTGGCGGCGGCTATAGACTATTTCGTGGAAGATTAATCGGGTACTTAGGGTTTTGGTATCGGAGGCTTCTTATAGGCGAAGAGGTGAGGAAGGGACGCAGGGGTGATACGTACAATTTGCATCACCATTCTATATCATAATTTGCCTCTATTCATTGATATATGTCTTATTATGAGGTATTACTTATGTCTTTTCCAACGTTTTTGCATGTTGGATGATTCTTGGAGGATGGACTGTCAGAGTCTAGATTCTGATGGAAAAAGAGGTGTTTTGATACAATTTCGCGAATATCAGAAAAATACCAGAAAAATATGGGAAATTATATTTTCCCAAAAGACAGAGGAAGCCAGAAGGGGAGACGAAGAAGGGCCACAGGGGCCCCACACCCCCTAGGCGCGGGCCCACCTTGCCCCGCACCTAGGACAGGTGTGGCCCACCTGCTCGGCCTCCGACTCCGCCCTCTCGCCTATATATTCCTCACGGAACCATAACACCAGGGGAGCGACCACAAATAGATTTTCGCTGCCTGTACGCGGCGGAAAACACCGAGAGAGAAAGATCTCTCCGGCAGATAGATTTCTGCCGGGGAAATTCCTTCCTGGAGAGGGGAGATAGTCGCCATCAACACCGTCATCAAGCTAGGCTTCATCGGGATCATCATCATCCACACCACCATCTCCACCAGCACCATCATCACCACTCTGTCCCGCTGTAACAATTGTGTTGGATATTTCTTTAGTTCTTAGGGGAAACTTTCCCGGTGTTAATTACTATTGTATTTGATGCTTGTGAGTGGAACCGTTGGATTATTGTTTATGTTCAGATTGTTATTCATCACCATATCATCTTTGATCTTGATCCATATGATGTCTTGTGAGTAGTTCGTCTAGTTCTTGAGGACATGGGAGAAGCTATGTTGTTAGTAGTGGATCTGTGTTGAGTTATTATTCAATGGTTTGGTATTTAAGTTGTGGTGCTATTCTTCTAGTGGTGTCATGTGAACGTCGACTAGATGATACTTCACCATTTATGGGCCTAGGGGAATGCATTGTGTATTTGGATACTAATTGTGGGGTTGCCGGAGTGACAGAAACATGAACCCCTGTTAGGACACTATTGCATAAGGGAGCATAGGATATTAGAGTTTAAGGCTGTGGTTAGGTTTATATCTTAATTACTTTCCTATAGTTGCGGATGATTATAGGGGGTTTAATCACAAGTATGTATTAGTACAAGTAAGGTCGGTACATTATCACAGGTTCACCCACACAACACTTACAACACCAAAGAAGAGTACTCATCTTTATGAAGCGAAAGCACTTGATAGAATTCCCATGTGTCCTCGAGAACGTTTGGTCTTTATAAGTATTTCCACCGGCTTGTCCTTTGCTAAGAAAGGATTGGGCCACTTGCTGCAGTTGTTCATTGTATTTATTACTTGCTCTTTGTTTTGTTGCCGTATCAGAAAACCACTAAAAATCCGTTTGCTAAGTATTTGCAGAGATTTCCTGCTCCATACCACTAGTCAACACCTTCTGATCCTCGTTGGGATCGACACTCCTATTTATCGAAAGTACTACGATACACCCCCTATACTTGTGGGTCATCAAGACTATTTTCTAGCACCGTTGCCGGGGAGTGAAGCGCTATTGAAGAGTGGAACTGGTAAAGGAAACTTCTACTATGAGTATTGCTTTTTGTTACTGTTAGTTGCTTTGTTTCCAATATGGATAACCCACTTGGTTTTCTATTTGGGAAAACTACTACCACTGCTAGGGTAGTAGATGAACCACCGCCTGTTGAGAATGAGATAGATCCTTTTAAGATACCTACAAGTATTGTTGATCGTGTTATGGATAATTATTATTTTGGGGATGGAACTGTTCATCCTGGTGATCATTTGCTTTTTATCCATGAATTATGCGGGTTGTTTAAGTGTGCAGGTATCACAACTGAAATGGTGAAGAAGAAGTTACTCTCTATATCCTTGAAAGGGAGAGCTGAAGAATGGTATAAGCTGCTGAAGAATGGACAATCCATGGAATGGGAGGAAATGACATCTCTCTTTTATTCTAAATTCTATCCTCTCAGTGATATTCATAAGGATAGAAATCTGATATATAACTTTTGGCCTTGTGATGGAGAGAGTACAACTCAAGCTTGGGGGAGATTGAAGTTACTAATGCTTAAATGTCCTATTCATGAACTCCCTAACAATATTATTATCAATAACTTTTATGCTAGGCTTTCTCTTCATGATAAAGATTTACTAGATGCTTCTTATGCTGGATCATTCACACATATGAAGGAAGAAGCTAAATGGGATCTCCTATACCGTATTCAAGAGAACACTGAAGCTTGGGAGAACGACAAAGGAAGAAAGTCAGGTATAAACTATGATTATGAGTGTATTAAATCTTTTATGGGAACTGATGACTTCCGTGATATTAGTAATGAGTTTGGTCTTGATTCCCAAAGTATTGCCAACTGTTTTAAAGCCTTTGCCTCTTACATAGAAATTCCCAAGAAGAAGTGGAATAAGTACCATGCTCCTTATAAAGATGTTGTTAGTCATGTTCCTGTTAGAACTGCTGAAGTTTGTACTATGTCATGGGAATGGCCACGACAGATGCTGCAATCGACAGCGAGTAGTAGAACGAGGGGCAAGGGTGTACAGCCATCTGCGGTGCGAGATGAGGACGAAGACACAAGGGTTTACCCAGGTTCGGCCCCCGGAGGGTAAAGACCTACTCCTGCTAGATTGTATTGATGAGAGAGTACAAAGAGCGAGCTCGACGACTAGGCGGCGAGTCGCATGGGGTGTATGATGGAACGTGTCCTCTATGCGTATCCTAGGGAGGTTTATATAGGCTCACCTCGCTAGGGTTTATAGATCTACAACCAAATTAGTTAAGGATTCAGAGGGTACTTAACCTAATCCGACTGGGCCTAGCTACACTTTTGGGCCTCCAGCTTCCAGTCGCCTGGCTCCTTGCCAAGTCTCGATCCAGTCGCCGTCCTGCAGGCCCACTCGCTGGCTGCTTGGGCTAGTAGGAAACGTCATGTTGGGTATACCTCATTCGGCATATCCCCATCAGTAGTCCCCGAGGCCGTCGTTGATTCGTCGCAGGTGTTTGTTGGCAGTCAGAGTATGCGGATCCAATTTGGATGCCCAGTCAAATCAGCGGTGGACTCCCTAAATAAAAGAGGGAACTTTTCACTTCGGTCGCAAAAACGGCGACCAGTCGAATCGCAGCACGGCGAATGGGTCGGCGAGTAGTTGAAGTGTTAAAGTTGGCGAGTCGAGTAGACGAAGTTGGACCGTCAGCGCTGGTCAAACTAGCCATTGGGTAATCCAACGGTAATATCGGCGTAATCACCGCGCGGTAACAGCTCCCCGAAGATGGCGGGTAACAACCGTTATATAAGGAGAGTGACGGGTGAAGGAAGACCATTCCCTCACTTCCTCTGATCCCGCGCGCTCCTAGTCTTCCGCTCCTTCGCAGCGATCAGATCAACCCAAAGCGACTCACGACCCTAGATCCTCCAATTTGATGGCGCCCTCGACGGAGCAACGGGGCAGATCCAAGTGCACGAAGGTGCTGTTGAAATCTTTCGAGGAGGCGGGGATCCTCCGCGCCAGGAGATGGCGCATCCTCGTGACCGGAGAAGTGATACGAGATCCACGCGAGGGAGAGTTCATCTGCTTCACCAGCCACCTAGAGAGGGGGTTCGGATTCCCCACCTCCCTCTTCTTTGGCCGTTTTTGTGCCTACTATGGCATCCAGCCGTTAGACCTAGGTCCGCATAGTATCGAGCAACTTGCCATTTTTGTGGTGTTTTGCCAGTGCTACCTGGGCTGCCGGCAGTATTTCCCCTTGTGGCAAGATCTATTCCACGGGAGGATCGGACGTGAAGAAGCAGGCGGGCCGATGCTGGCCGCGGGCGGCCTCACGTTTCAGTTGAAGTCGAAGGCCTCCTTCTTCGACTTGATGCTGCCAAAGAAGGCAGCGAACGAGTGGAAGAAGATTTGGTTCTACGTGACCGAGTCACCGCCGGGCGACGAGGTGGCGCTCCCGATGTACTCTGCCGACCGGCCCAAACCACGTCGGCTCCAAGTTACCAAGGTCCCGCTGGACCAGCGGATGGTCATCGACGAGATGCGGCAGACTATCCACAATTTGAAGAAGAAGGGCGTCCAAACCATCAATTTATACAATTGCTGGTTCAGGCGGCGACTGGTGCCTCTGGCCAGTCGCGCCCACTACATGTACGAGTACATAGGCAAGGACGACCCGACGAAGTCCTGCCTTGCCGAGTGGAGGCTCAATGACTACACCTTGGCCTTGAATAAGATCACCGGGGCAGAGTATCTCGACGTGAAGGCCGGTGCGCCCCTTACACCGCGAAGCACAAGGATCCAACGGTAAGTCCTTTCTTTCTTGTGTACTCGCAGTCGCAGATTTGCATTCGCGGTCATGGTAATTTCGTCTTGTTGTTGCAGTTGTTCCAAGTGGTGGAAGGTTGGCTTCCACCCGCAGACGACGAGAACTCGAACTCCTCCGCCAAGGATGATAGCGAGTCTTTGCCCAACAAGGGTGGTGTCAGAAGTGACGAGGGAGGCGATGATGACGGCGGCGATGAGGCCGTTGAAGTCGCCGCACCTACGGTCCGCAAGACCCGCGGACAGCATCAACGCGAGCTCGAGGCCAGCAAGAGCCTCGAGGCTCACGATGAGGACGATGATGAGCTCCCCGGGCATACCTCATAGCGCGAGGCTATGCCACCAAAGAAGAAACCACCGCCACCGAAGAAGAAGAGGCCGGCTAAGTCAGTATCACCGCCTTGGTCCGCAAGTAGCTTCGATGCTACTAGTGCGGCCGAGGAAGCTAGGGCCGACGCACCGGCACATGCGAATGCGGTGGCCGACGCGACCATTGTAGAAGGCAAGGTGCCGTTGGCGTCGTTGCCGCCGCCCTTCATCCCAGTCACCGGGCTCGGGGCCGCTCTAGCCGCGGGGACCTCGCCACCAAGGGGAGCACCCGCGACGATCGCCGCTGATCCTCCTGCTGTGGCCTCATCCTCGAAGAAGCCGTCGGTGTCTTGGGCACAGAGCGTGTTCGAGATGGGCCTCAGTCGGAAACTGGGGCCAGATTTGGAAAATCCGGCCAGCATCTGTACTGGCCCACGTTTTATCCTAGTCGCCAAGTGAGTATTTTTGAGTTTTTCGTTTGTCCAATCGATTTATGTCCGACTGGCGAGTTTGCTGATAGCATTGTTTTGCAGGACTAGGATGAAGAAAATAGGTCACCCTTCGGTGGACAAGGTCCCGTTGGGTGTCGCGGAGGCACTAGTCGACCCTTCGAAGAAGAGGAAGGGTGACATGGTAAAGGCGCCTATTGAAGGCGCAAAGAAGGCAAATGACGATGAGGTCATCATGATTTCGGACAAACCGGCGGTCGCCCCGAGCAAAACTCCGATTGGAGAGGATGCGGCCTCGAAGGCTACGATGGACGCGGAGTCACAGCGGGTGGAGCCCGTGGCGTCGGTCGAGGCAACGGGCCCATCCTCGAGTGGAGCGGGAGCCACGGTGGCGATGTTCCCCCGCTTTATAGCAAAGGCATCCGCGGCGAGTGCGTCGGTGCCATCGAGCCAGGTGCCTGAGGTCGTCGGCACGGAGGTCGAGCAACATCGTGGGCGCACTTTGTTTGTGCTCCCGTCGGTGGATGCGATGGAGCTTCACGGCATGCTAGGTGCCGCCATCCAGGTATGTCCAGTCCCCAAGGATCGGGCCACTGAATTTTAGTGGTAGGATCCTTATTGGTTTTGAAGTCCGGTCCCCGAGTGTCGAGTCGCTGGATTTCAGCGGCTAAGCACTTAGGTATTTTTTCGATGTCCATTCCCCGAGTGGCTAGTCGCTGAATTTCAGCGGCTAGGCACTTAGGAATATTTCGCTGTCCAGTACCGAGTGTCGAGTCGCTGGATTTTAGCGGCTAGGCACTTAGGTATTTTTTTGTTGTCAGTCCCCGAGTGGCTAGTCACTGAATTTCAGCGGCTAGGCACTTAGGAATTTTTCGTAGCTGATGCTTCCATGGTTGCGCAGGGCCTGCAGCGCGAGTCGGCGCAGCGACTTGCCGCCAGGGAGCGTCTGGAGAGGGAGCTCCTCGTTGTCCGAGAAACGAACGAGTAGCTTCGAGCGACTGCGGGTGAGTGGTTGTCGTGCTTGTTACTGGTCGTAAAGCTTGTTCTTCTCGTATTCATGGTTTTTTTATGCAGAGGATAATGCGACCGCGGTGGAGAAGGCTCGTCAGCCTGGTTCCGGTGAGTGAACTAATGGCTGCACAGCCATCCTTGAGCGCCGCGGAGAAGCGAATCGCCGACCTGGAGCGGGGGCTCAAGGAGGCGAAGGAGGAGGCGACCTCGACGGATGGGAGGGCCAAGGTAGCCGTTGCTTCTGCTGCTGAGGAGCGGAAGATGTTAGATGCGCTCGTCGCCGGGCTGCAGGATGATCTCTCTGGTCTTCAGGATTTCATCACGGAGCGCTGTCGCCCGTTGATTGGTGAGCTCTCTGTTTTTTGGCGAGTCCCCGAGCGTGCAGGTCGCTTTGTTTTTGCTGAAGCCTTCCTTATTGTTTGCTAGTGTGTTGTAGGCAGGATTACTGATGACGCTGACGAAACGCAGTCATATGACGCGCGGCAATGCGTCACCACGCTGGTTGACTCTGCCGCTCTGTCAGCGACCTGCATTCGGGCGTACCTTCAGGAGATCTCACCCACGGAGGTGATCCCCAGCGACATCGTCGAGGTCTGGCGCTACCTGGAGAAGGCTCCGACTGTGGTTGACTTCATGTCGCGGTCGGCGTTCGTCGTGGTGCAGCGACTGCGCTGATCCTTGGGCTTGCGCACTTCCCCGACGATTTCGACCTCAACGACGTCACCAGCGGGAACCCTTCGTCGACGGGCACGATTGAGATCGCCGAAGTGCTGAAGCTAACCGAGCGTGATGCGGTGTACGCCGACCGGGTGTGGGCGATGGGTGACCTTATTCCGTACCAGGAGACGATCGTCGCCCCGAACGACCTTGAGCCGGCGCACCGCGACTTCAAGGTGGAGCAGCCATTCCGAGCGGCCATGGAGGGGGAACTCACGACGTACCCTTCGAACCCGTGGGTTCCTTTTATCCGCCGTCGCAGGAGTGGTGGCGCCTCGTCGTCAAAGCCTGCGGAGTAGAATAGTTTGTCGACTGGCGTTAGTTAGAATAGATATGTAACTGCCCTTGTAAGCGAACAAATTTTGCTGTTTGAAGGAATGCAAGGATGCTTTTGTCAATGTTTTTTATTTGATTGTTGGTTGTGCGAGTCCCCGAGCGCGTCCGTCCTTTTATGGGGTTTACCTCGTTTTTATGTATGTTGTATAAACTGTTAGTAAGTTAAGGTCTACTCGTCGTGGCTTGGAAAGCCAGTCGCATGGCGACTCCAAGGGGTGCTCTGTAGTTGGCCGTTTTCCCGGGCGCGAACAGGGTCGGGTGGCCGAGGCCCTGAGCGTGGTACTTGGCTTTTCTAGTCGCATACCCAAGGTAGGTGAGGACGGGGCGCGTTGTTTTTGGCGTGTCCCTCCACCCGATCCGTAGGACCAGTCGCGCGACGAGTCCGGGGCGCGCTCTCATACTTGGCGTTTTCCCTAGTCGCTCGAGTTTGGACTGGTGTCAGTCCCCGAGCAGGGTACTTAGCCATTCGAGTCGCTGCGCCGAGGATGTGGAGGACTGGGTCGCTGTGGGAAGCGAATGCAGTTGTCTTGGCTTGGAAAGCCAGTCTAGCGAGGCGACTCCGATGGGGCTCCGGGTCAGATTTTTTCGTGGACGAAGCGAGGCCCGAAATTTTCGGTGCCCTCGTACCGCACTACTTGGCCGTGCTGGTTGTGTAACCAAGAGTTCACTTCCGTGAGTAGCATGGCGCTGTTATTACGAGTGCGAGTGGCACAAGGTACGGAGAGTGGACACAATTTGTGCGAATCTATCTTCTTTATTTCATAGCGGGTAGGAGGTACATGTCTGGAGTTCTAGGAGTAGAACTTCCGTAGGAGGTTTACATTCCATGGACGCTTGATGTCGAGTTTTTCGTTGCCTCGGACGTCGGTGAGCTAGTAGGCATCGTTGCCCAGGCCTCGCCCGATGGCGAATGGTCCCTCCCAAGGGGGAGAGAGCTTGTGCATGCCCTTCTTGTCCTGGATCGGACGCAGTACCAGGTCGCCTTCCTGGAAGGTGCTAGTCCGTACTTGCCGGCTGTGGTAGCAGCGAAGCCCTTGCTGGTAGATGGCGGTGCAGGAGTGAGCTAGGCCGCGTGCTTCGTCGAGCTGGTCGACTCCGTCCTGGCGTGCGAGCTCATTGTCGGCTTCCGCGTAGTTGACCACCCGAGGTGAGTCGTGCTCGAGGTCGGTTGGCATGATGTCCTCGACACCGTACACCATGAAGAAGAGGGTGAATCATGTCGACCTATTGACGGAGGTGCGGATGCTCCAGATGACAGAGGGGAGCTCTTCGACCCAGCACCCCGGAGTTCGCTCGAGTGGAGCTTGCAGTTGTGGCTTCATGCCATGGAGGATGCTCAGGTTGGCGCGTTACGCCTGGCCATTGGACTCCAGGTGGGCGACTGAGGCGTGGTCGATTCGTATGTGGTGCTCCTCGCAGAATTCGGCCATGGCTCCTTTGGCGAAGTTGGTGCCGTTGTCCGTGATGAGGCTGTGCGGGAACCCGTAGCGATGGATGAGCTCGCGCAAGAACTTGGTGGCGGTCTTCCCGTCTCACTTGCGGACTGGCTTGGCCTCCACCCACTTTGTAAATTTGTCGACTGCGACTAGGAGGTGGGTGAAGCTAGAGGGGGGCTTTCTTGAAGAGGCCTACCATGTCCATGCCCCATACGGCGAATGGCCAGGTGACGGGGATGGTCTTGAGTGCTGAGCTCGGGACATGGGTCTGGTTGGCGTACTTCTGGCATCTGACATAGTGTTGGACGATGTCGACCGCGTCAGCGTGTGCGGTTAGCCAGTAGAATCCGTGTCACATGGCCTTGGCAACCATGGATCAAGCACCGGCATGGTGGCCGCAGTCGCCAGCGTGGATGTCATGGAGGATCTTGCGACCTTCTGTGGGTTGGACGCAGCATTGGAACACGCCGGTCACGCTGCGCTTGTGGAGCTCGCCGTTGATGATGACGAAGGATTTGCAGCGGCGTACTATCATTCGGGCCTCCGTCTCGTCAGCGGGTAGGGTCCCTCCCTCCAAGTAGGCGACATATGGCGCGGTCCAGTCGCTTGGTTCGGAGAACATGGCGACCAGAGCTTCTTCTGGTTGCAGCGGAATGCTGATGTCGATCTCCCGCGGGGGAGAGACGGAAGGTTTGGTGATGGTGTCGAGGAAGACACCGACGGGTGGCGCGAGGCGAGCCGATCCGATGCGGGAGAGGGCGTCAGCTTCCTCGTTCTTGCGCTGATCGATCCACTCGACGGAGTAGCCGGCAAAGTGGCCTCCCAACTGGTCCACTGCTTGGCGGTATGCCGCCATGGTGGGGGAGACTGCGTCGCAAGTGTCGGGGACTTGCCCGGCGACGAGGTCAGAGTCGCCTTAGCAGCGCGGGCGATTGATGTTCATTTCCTTGGCTGCTCGCATACCGTGGAGGAGCATCTCGTACTCATCCATGTTGTTGGTGCAGGGGGTGAAGTCGAGGTACATGACGTAGCGTAGCTTGTCTCCCTTTGGAGATGTGAGGACGATCCCTGCCCCTGCACCATCTGCATTCTTGGAGCCATCGAAGTGTAGGGACCAGTAGTGGATGTACGGCAGTTTCTCTGGCTGCTGCGCCTCCTCCCAGTCGGCAAGAAAGTCTACTAGAGTGCGACTTGATCGCCTTGCATGGCTCGTACCTGATGTTGTGGACTCCGATCTCGACGGCCCACTTGGCGACTCGCTCGGTCGCCTCACGGTTGCGGATGATGTCCTACAACGGTGTTGAGGAGACGACCGTGATTGGGTGCTGCTAGAAGTAGTGCGGAAGTTGCCGCTGGGCTCTGAAGACCGCATATACCAATTTTTGGTACTGCGGGTAGCGCTTGAGCGACTCGGTGAGGACTTCGCTGATGTAGTATACAGGTCGTTGTACCGGGCGCTCCTTGCCCTCTTTTGGTCGTTCGACGACCATGACGGCGTTGACGACTCGCTTAGAGGCCGCGACGTAGACGAGCATGGGATCCTTGTCGACAGGGGCAGCGAGTAGCGGTGCCGCGAGTAGCACCTCTTTGAGAGCGTGGAGCGCGTTGTCTGCCTCTTTGTCCCACTGGAACGTGGGGTTCTTGCGCATTAGGCGGTAGAGGGGCATCGCCTTCTCGCCTAGCCGGGGGATGAAGCGACTGAGAGCCGCGACTCGCCCGGCCAACTTCTGGATGTCGCGCAGGCACTCGGGTTTGCCGAGTCGGGCGATCGTGTTGATCTTGGTGGGTTTCGCCTCGATCCCGCGCTTGGAGACGTACTGCGGCTGTCCAAGAGGGTACAATCGAAGGTGCACTTTCCTGGGTTTAGCTTTATCTTGTACCTCCACAGGTTTGCGAAGGTTTCCGCCAGGTCGGCGAGTAGATCGCCCTGGCGAGTGGACTTCACCACCACGTCGTCGATGTAGATGTGGATGTTGTGGCCAATTTGGCTCGCAAGGCACTCCTGCATGCACCTCTGGTAGGTCGCCCTGGCGTTCTTAAGGCCGAAGGTCATGGCGGTGTAGCAGAAGGCTCCAAATGGCATGATGAATGCCGTCTTCTCCTCGTCCTCGGCTGACATTTTGATCTGGTTGTAACCAGAGTAGGCGTCGAGGAAGCACAACGACTCCGAGCCCGCGGTCGAGTCGATGATTTGATCAATCTGCGGGAGGACAAACTGCTCTTTCGGGCAGGCACTGTTTAGGTTTGTGTAATCGATACACATTCTCCAGGTCCCGTTTTTCTTCTCGACCAGGATTGGGTTTGCTAGCCACTTGGAGTATTTGATTGGCCGAATGAAGCCTACAACAAGTAGATGCTGCACCTCCTCGGCGATTGCTCGGCGGCGCTCTTCATTGAAGGGCCGCAGCGACTGCTTCACGGGTCACGCTTTGGGGTCGGCGTTGAGTTTGTGCTCAGCGAGTTCCCTCGGGACACCAGGCATGTTGGATGGCTTCCATGCAAAGATGTCGCGATTCTCACGTAGGAACTTGATGCGCGCGCCTTCCTATGCTGGGATCATGCCCGTCCCGATCTTCACCGTCTGGCTTGGGTTGCGTGGGACCAGCTCGACGGTGTGGGTGTGCGTTGTTTCCTCAAGGCGGTGGAACCGCCGCCCTCCGAGTTGGGCTTCTTGAGAATCGTGGGGTCATCATTGTTGACCCCGCTCGCGTACTTGGCGAGCTCCTCCACGTGGTTGGCTTCTGCCGCTATGACGGCATCAGCGAGCTCGGTGCCTTTTTCCTCGCACTCGGCGACCATGTCGGGGTCGCCATGGACGGTGATGATGCCGCACGGCCATGGGATCTTCATCGCGTTGTACGCATAGTGGGCTGCCGCCATGAATTTGGCGAACGCCTGCCGCCCCAAGACGCAGTGGTAGGGGCTGTTGAAGGGAACCATCTCGAAGACTATTCGCTCGGTGCGGAATTTCGCTGGAGTGCCGAAGGTGACTGGCAGCGTCACCTTGCCGATCGGGTACGCCTTCTGATCGGGGATGATGTCGTGGAAGGTGGTGTAGGTCGTCTCAATCATCAACTGCGGGAGCCACAGTCGCCTGAACGTGTCTAGGTAGAGAATGTTGATGGAGCTTCCGCCGTCCATCAGTGTTTTGGGGCGCCAATAGTCTCCCGCCTTGGGCTTGACCACCAAGACGACTCGGACCGGATATTCGATCTGTGGTGAGTGATCTTCGCGGATCCAGGTGATCCGCTGCTCGGACCAGTTGAGGAAGCGCGGGACGTCAACCTGGGATACCACGTTGACGGCGACGACGCGAGCGATGACCTTCTTCTCGCGCTTGGTGCTGAACCCAGTGAAGGTGTAGAGCAATCCCACATCATTGCCGAATGCCCCACCGTTTTGCGGGTGGTTGTTGGGGTCCTCCCTTGCGTGTCGTGCCTTCTCGATCTCCCTCATCGAGTGGCAGTCGACGGTCGTGTGCGTGACGGGCTTCCCCTCCCTGTTGTGGAACACACAAGGCTGGTTAAGGAGAGTCGCGGGGTCGAACCTCGGCTTCGCCTTGTAGTTGCCGCCATCATGGCACTGGCCTCCATCGCGGCGGAAGCTCTTGGGATCGCATGGGGCATAGCCGGCGTTGGCGACGAAGTCGACTCGCCCATCACCGCGGCGTTTGCTGGTGAGGCGAGTGTTATTGTAGTGTAGCTCGGGTCATCTCCGTTGTCGTGGCCGCTCGTGCGGCGGTTTCCTCCCGACTCGTCGTCGGTTTCTTGGTTCGGGTCCTCCTCCGCGTACCTTTTGTCTATCTCAAGGAGGTCCGGTATGTTGTCGAGTGTTTTGTACACTCGCTTGATCTTGGCGACCAAGGGATCATAGCGGCACGAGGTCTTGAAGCAGTGAACCGCGGTGTCTGGGTGGATGTCGGCCGCGTTGTACCACAGGTCCTACCACCGCTGGACCCAGCTGCGGGTTGACTCGCGGGGTCCCTGGACGCATCGCTCCAGGTCCTCGATGGTGGTGGCGCGGGTGTAGGATCCCTCGAAGTGCCCGCCGAAGGCGTCGCGCATTTCCTCCTAGGAGTCAATGATGTCTGCGAGGAGGGTGTTGATCTATTGCCGGCATGCTCCCTCCATCATCAGGGGAGGTAGCGAGTGACGAGCAGGTCGGTGTGGCCGACGATTCCCATCGCCATGAGGTACGTGTCTATCCACCCGGAGGGGACGTACAAGGGGTCGTACTTCTCGATTTCCTTCGGATCTTTGAAGTTCGCCGGGTACTTTTCGCCTCAGATCATTGGTCTGAAGCACTGGGGGCCGACTCGGCTGAGGGACCCTCTCGGCTCGCTGTCGCGGCAATTGGTGAGGGTGTGCTTTAGGTCGTCAGGTTGGCGTGCGCGCTAGCTCTGGTTGTTGATGATGTGGGTCCGCGCGTCGATTGGCTGCCTGTTGGCAGCGACCATGTTGTTCATCAGGCGCGGGTCGTTGGTGGAGAGTGCCGCGTTCGCGGGTCGTGGTTGGAGCTGCAGGGGCTCGGGAGGCGGGCAATTGAGTGTGTTTGCCATCGACGGGCGGCCGCTTGAGGCCACCCTGCTTCCTGACGAGCGGGAGTACACGCGTCCCCGCAAGTCTGCTCCCGTGGCTTGTTGCTCGACGGCCTTTGCGAGTAGGGCCCTGGCATACTGGATCTACAGGGCGCCTTCCCCGGTCACGTTGATGTTGTCGACCACGACAAGACTCGCGATGACGTTGTCCATCGGAGTAGAAAACAGTGGGAGGTCGTTCGCATCTCGCTCCTGCACGGAGATCATGATTCGCGGTTGGTTTGGAGGCGGTGTGCGGTCGGGTGGTGGTGGGGGTGCGTCGTTCGCTGACGCGCCCGGTGGTGGTCGAGCGCTTCCTCCCGGTGGCGTGTTTTCGCAGATTATGTGGTCGGCCGCGCGGGCCGGGTCATTCTCTTCGTCGAAGTTCAGGGAACGGCCCTGAACGGTGGGGTTCAGTCGTGACCTGATGCGGAGGTGGTGATAGCGCGAGAGCTCCTGCGTCGTCACCTGCTCAAGGTGAAATTTGTCGCGCTCGGCATGCTCTTTGCGGACCGCGTCCACCAGTCACAGGCGGAGTTCTTCGACCTCCGTCGTCGTCGCGGTCGGCGGGATCGGCGTGGAGAAGAGGTCTGGCGGGGCGTCTGTGCCGTTCGCCATGTAGGTCGCGACGTGGCGACCAGGTCCGGCGTGGAGGTCGCCGGAGTTCTCTGATCCGGAGTCGGAGTCTAAGATCCCAAGGATGGAGGGATCCTCAAAGTCTCCCACATTGGAGACCTGGGTGATGGAATCCGCGGATGATGCAGTGACGATGGATCCGGCGACTGACGCCGGGGTCGCCGAGTCGGCGTCGTCGTTGAGGGCCGCGTCGTCTGCGACCACGGTGGTTTCGGCCATGTTGTTGGCAGAGTCGTACTCGGAGGCGAGGCGGTGGATGGTGCGGACCGGACTCTCGGAGAGCCGGTCGTGCGGTGGCGACTCGTGTATGCGATCCGAATCCTCCAAGACGATGGTATCGATGAAGCCGACGAAGAGGCTGATCGTGCCGAACAGCATGATTACGCTGTGCGTGATGGGACGCTCCTCCCGGGACGTAGCTACTCGGCAAGATCTGGAGGATCTCGCCGATTGCGATCATGCGGCCGGTGGCGACCGTCTGGTTGATGGGAAGATTGGATCTCGCCGCAGAACATCGTCCTGATCGGCCAGGCCCCACGGTGGGCGCGACTGTCGTGGGAATGGCCACGACAGATGCTGCAATCGGCAGCGAGTAGTAGAACAAGGGGCAAGGGCGTCTCGCCATCTGCAGTGCGAGATGAGGGCGGAGACACAAGGGTTTACCCAGGTTCGCCCCCCGGAGGGTAAAGACCTACTTCTGCTAGATTGTATTTATGAGAGAGTACAAAGGGCGAGCTCGACGACTAGGTGGCGAGTCACGGGGGTGTATGATGGAACGTGTCCTCTATGCGTACCCTAGGGAGGTTTATATAGGCTCACCTTGCTAGGGTTTACAGATCTACAACCGAATTAGTTAAGGATTTGGAGGGTACTTGACCTAATCCGACTGGGCCTAGCTATGCTTCTGGGCCTCCAGCTTCTAGTCGCATGGCTCCTTGCCAAGTCTTGATCCAGTCGATGTCCTGCAGGCCCACTCGCTGGCTGCTTGGGCTAGTAGGAAACGTCCTGCTGGGTATACCTCATTCGGCATATCCCCATCATACTACTAATCATATTGTGTCTGAACCTTATGTTGAGAAAATACCTTTCCCAGCTGAGGTAAAGGAGTATTCTATGATGATTAGTGCAAATAATAAAGGTACTAAGAAAACTGTGGAGCCAGATGAGCAATTGAATGTTGAACCTGTGGTAGCTATTGTGGAAGACCCTGTCACTAGAAATATAGAGGATGAGCACATTGTATTCTGTGAAGACGCTCCTAATATTATCTCTCATCCTAGTAAGACTAGAAAAGCTAGTGTTCATGTGCTTTATGTTAAAATTGGTGATCATTGCTATTATGGTTTATGTGATATTGGTGCTAGTTCTAGTGCTATTCCTTATGAGCTTTACCGGGAAATTATGCATGAAATTGGTCCTTGTGAGCTTGAGGACATTGAAGTGGTTATTCACCTTGCTAATAAGGAAACCATTTGTCCTATTGGTATTGTAAGAGATGTGGAGGTTCTTTGTGGTATGATTAAGTATCCTGCTGATTTTCTAGTGCTTAATTCAGCAGCTAGTAAAACTTGTCCTATCATTTTTGGTAGACCTTTCTTGAACACTTGTGGAGCTATTATGGATTGTAAGAAGGAGAAAGTTTTAACTAAGTTTGATGGAGATTCTTATGAGTTTAACTTTTCCAAATTTGCTAAAGCTCCTTGTGAAAATAGCTTGCCTAATAAAATTTTCAGGATGTAACAACTTGCTTCTATTGATCCAGTTTATGACCTTGGACCTCTTTTTGGTGATAGTAAGTATGCTCATTCTTATGATAAAGTTTTTGCCAGTGAGAGTTATATTGTCAACTTTATTCAGAGTGCTACTGAAAGTTATTATGAGAGAGGGAAACATGGTTTTATTCTCCTTAATAATGTTAAGTTTCCCCGTTTTATGTTGAAATCTTTGAAGTTGCATTTGTTTTGTTTTCCTATGCTAGTGGATTTTTGTTTCAACAATTCGTTTTATCATGATACCCCCATGCATAGGAAGTGGGTTAGACTCAAATGTGTTGGTTATTTGCTTCTTGATGCTCTCTTTCACTTCAAATATTTATCTCCTTTGTGAGCATCATTGAAAGTTTCAAGCCTAACTTAAAGGAATTAAAGAAAAGTACTTGTTGGGAGATAACCCAAGAGTTTGGTTGAGTCTTGGAAGTTATTACCTCAGTAATAACCGCTCCTTATCCTTTTTGTTTTGTTTTTGTGTCAAGTTCAACTACTTTTGTGAAGTAGAGGAGTTGTGAAAAGTGGCTGTCCTGAGACAGATTTTTGTGCTGCATTGTAAAAATTTGTGAGGAAGATCAGTATGTCGGATGGAGATGAATTGTTCTAAGATTGTTCTCCAAGTTGTTATACAACTTTCATTAGTTCTGCACTTTTTGATTTTAGCAACAGAAGGTTTTCGAAAAAATCAATATTTACCCGCTGGTCTGTTTTGACAGATTTCTGTTATCATTTGTATTTGCCTCTTATAGAAGCCTTTGTTTTGATGGATTTCAGTTGAAGTGTGCACCTAAAGGTTAATTGTTTTTGCTTACACTAATTTTTCCATTAAGGTTTGTGTGAGACCTTGTAGGAAAGGAAATTCCAGGAGAAGGAGAAAAGGAGTCTGCAGAGTTCGTCTTTGAATAGGTAAAAGTGGTGAGAATAGAAGGTTCGTGAAACCCCAATCTTTTTATATTTTTGATGTTTTTAATACATAAGGGAAGTTACGAGACGGAACAAAGGAGGAACCAGAGGCCGGGGTGGCCAAACCCACCCTAGGCGCGGGCCCCAGCTGCCCCGCGCCTGGAGGGGGTGAGACCACCCCGAGCTCCGTCTCCGCCTCGATTTCGTATCAAAACCTTCCTTATGCATTGAAACTTCGTGCATCATGTTCTCATCGTGTTTTCATTTCGATCTGTTTCTGTCAGGAAAAATTCTCAAGTTTAGAGCACCATGGTCTCCACCAATGACAAAGGCAAGAAGCCCGAGGAAGACGATCCTCGCAAACCCAAGGAGGAGGAGATTTTGGTAGGTTATGAAGGAGACATGGAGGAGGACAAGCAACCGGACACCCGCACTACCGTCGCAAGCATTGGAGTGGTGGCAAAACCTACCAATCTTAAGAGGACAACACGGATGTCTACAGGAGGGAAACCTCCGTGTCATACCCTCTCTCCATGATTACCTCCTCCAAGTACCAAGAAACCCTTCCACACTCTTATACATGAGCGTCAATATCAACATGTGCCCAAAGGGAACTTGCCCTCGATGTGGGATATTCCTCGTTCTAACCATGCAGGGGAGGAACACACTAAGAAGGAAGAGTGGGGAAAGAATAATAAGGACTGGAATTATCTGTCCGATATGATCATGAACCGCATTGAGCAAAACTTGGAGTTGATTAGTACTCTAACCTTTGAGATTGAGGAGTTGAGGAAGCTTATTGAGGAGCTTATCAAGTTAACACCACCACCGAAGAGTAATTCATCATCAGGTTTGGCATCCCCTTGGCATGTTCCAAGCTTGGGGGGAATGCCGCAGTATCACAACCATTATCTTTATGTTTTACCTTTTTAGTGGATTCATATCTTTGGTAGAGAGGTTATCCTATAGTTTGGTTTGCATAAGGAAGTATCTCTCCTTTATTTGATTATCTATGTATCCCTTGGTGTGAGTGCCTTTATGGAATATTAATGAGAAGTTTCATCTTTTACTTTTTGTACTTCTTATTTTAGTTTGCAATCTCTATTATATGACGGATCTTGTTGATCAGTATTGGCATCACTTGGGGATCATCAAGTGGATCTAAATTGGTTTTGGCAAACCAAGTTCTGGTCAGTAGCAACACTTTTTGAGGTTTGAAAGAAAAAGAGAAAAAGATTACTGGTATTTTGTATCATTTATTTTCTTTCTTGTTAGCTCATAAGCTTAGTATTCTTTATTTAAGATATTTTGTGCCTTCAAGTAAGATTGCATGTTTGGCTTTATCACTTGTAGGTTTGCTTGTTTCTTTCAACTCTTTTGCTTGCTACCCAGCCTTGCTAGCCAAAAACCTGTTTTGAGAAGGCATACTTCTCATGTTTCCAATCCCTTTGAACCAAAACCTTTGCCATTTGTGTCCACCATATCTACCCATTAGCAATTGCTATTCCAAGAAAATTCACAAGCTTCATCTATCTTTTGAATTAAAAAGTATTTTGTTATGTGAAAACTAGTTAGTAAATCTCACGAACTTGATGGCACACCTTATTTTCTTGCCCCTAATAGACTTGAACCATTGTGTCATCGAAGTTGTATATGCTTGCATATATACATTGGAATTAGCAGAACCGTGCTGTCACGGGGAACGCTTTCAACGTTGCACTTGTACTTTGTACACAGTTGATATCGTGCTCTTTTGTCTATGGATGTCAATGGTGTGAAATAAATAGGGAACTTGTAAGTCCATGGAGTCTGTATTTTGTGTTAGAGAAACGCCTGGGCCGCTAGTCTAAGCCATGCCTAATCATGGTGGGAACTTGCAACATCACCATAGTGAGCTATCTGTGAAGAATCCTCAATAAAAAGCTATGCACATAGTAAATAAAAAGATCGCTGAGATGTTCATTGTCTGCTTGCCTTATCATTTTGGTTATGGGATAGCTCATGTACCATGTGCAAGGGGTACCCCATTGGCGGTTCTCTATGATACACATGTACTTACAATGACAAGAACTTACCGGTAACTGAAGTTGAGTAGCACGAGGAGTGGCCCTCATATTCAAGGGACATGAGATTGCCAACTTATATTTCGTCAAGCATATACTCCATCTTTGTGCACTTTAACCTTAATCATCTCAAGATGCCTATGATAGGGGCAATGAGGGCTCAAAGATAGTAAGTACCATAATATTTTGGAAGCTCTTTATGACTTGAAATCCCTGCTACCCTCTATGAAGGGACCTTTCTCCTATTTTCTAAGTTGAGTCAGTAAACCTACTTCCTCTCTATCTCCAGCAAGCATTTGAGTTGTTGTGTTGCAAGCATTCATATGGTGATTTATTAAATCATGTCCTTTATCTTCCTTGTTTTCACAAGACTCTTATCTATTGAGTATTACTTTGAAAGCCTTCATTGTGAAAAACATATTTGAGCAAAGAGTGCTCCTGTTATAAAACTTCTACAAAAAGCTTTTTGTGAAACTTTTTGCCAGCTGTTCTATGACCAGGAACAAGAGTTTGCCAATTCCAATTATGATTTATCTTTATGCATCTCTATTGTGACTCCTGTACTTGTTGCAAGCTAAGTTATATAATGGTGAGTTGCTTTCTTCCATGAGTTGTGTAATGGTAAGTGTGATGCTTCTTGTCCGTATTCTTTTATCGACACTTCACTCCATAAACCTATGGACATGTTTACTGAGCTTAGTTTTCGCTTGGGGACAAGCGAAGGTCTAATCATGGGGGGAGTTGATACGTCCAATTTCCATCACCATTCTATATCATAATTTGCCTCTATTCATTGATATATGTCTTATTATGAGGTATTAATTATGTCTTTTCCACTGTTTTTGCATGTTGGATGATTCTTGGAGGATGGACTGCCGTGAGTCTGTATTATGATGGAAAAGGAGGTGTTTTGATGCAATTTCGCAAAGATCAGAAAAATACCAGACAAATATGGGAAAATTATATTTTCCTGGAAGACAGAGGAAGCCAGAAGGGGAGACGAAGAAGGGCCACAGGGGGCCCACCCCCTAGGCGCGGGCCCACCTTGACCCGCGCCTAGGGCAGGTGTGGCCCACCTGCTCGGCCTCCGACTCCGCCCTCTCGCCTATATCTTCCTCACGGAACCCTAACACCAGGGGAGCGACCACAGATAGATTTCTGCTGCCTCTGCGGGGCGGAAAACACAGAGAGAGAAAGATCTCTCCGGCAGACAGATTTCTGCACGGGAAATTCCTTCCCGGAGAGGGGAGATCGTCGCCATCAACACCGTCATCAAGCTAGGCTTCATCGGGATCATCATCATCATCATCCACACCATCATCTCCACTAGCACCATCATCACCACTCCGTCCTGTTGTAACAATTGTGTTGGATATTGCTTTAGTTCTTAGGGGAAACTTTCCCGGTGTTAATTACTATTGTAGTTGATGCTTGTGAGTGGAACCATTGGATTATTGTTTATGTTCAGATTATTATTCATCAGCATATCATATTTGATCTTGATCCATATGATGTCTTGTGAGTAGTTCGTCTAGTTCTTGAGGACATGGGAGAAGTCATGTTGTTAGTAGTGGATTTGTGTTGAGTTATTATTCAATGGTTTAGTATTTAAGTTGTGGTGCTATTTTTCTAATGGTGTCATGTGAATGTCGACTACATGATACTTCACCATTTATGGGCCTAGGGGAATGCATTGTGTATTTGGCTACTAATTGTGGGGTTACCGGAGTGACAGGAACCTGAACCCCCATTAGGACACCATTGCATAAGGGAGCGTAGGATCTCAGAGTTTAAGGTTGTGGTTAGGTTTATATCTTAATTACTTTCCTATAGTTGCGAATGCTTGCAGGGGGTTTAATCACAAGTATGCATTAATCCAAGTAAGGTCGGTACATAAGCACATGTTCACCCACACAACACTTACAACACCAAATAAGAGTACTCAGTTATATGAAGCGAAAGCACTTGACAGAATTCCCATGTGTCCTCGAGAATGTTTGGTCTTTATAAGTATTTCCACCGGCTTGTCCTTTGCTAAGAAAGGATTGGGACACTTGTTGCAGTTTTTTGTTGTCTTTATTACTTGCTCTTTGTTTTGTTGCCTTATCAGAAAACCACTAAAAATCCGTTTGCTAAGTATTTGCAGATATTTTCTGCTCCATACCACTAGTAAACACCTTCTGATCCTCGTTGGGATCGACACTCCTATTTATCGAAAGTACTGTGATACACCCCCTATACTTGTGGGTCATCAGGAAGCACCCAGGGTTGAAAGGATCGTATGGGCACCTAGAGGGGGGGGGGATAGGTGCTACTTCAAATTTTCTTCTTTTTCAAATTAAGGTTTGACAATAAGGTAAATTCTCTAGATAATGCAACTACGGTGAATTTACCTATATGACAAAATGCAAGAGCTACCATAACACAAAGAAGAAACAAGTAAGTAAGGTGCGGTAAAGGATAGAGGTAACCGAAAAGTGGACACGGAGACACAAGGATTTGTTTCCCGTAGTTCCTTCCTTTTGAGGGGAAGTACGTCTACGTTTGGAGAGGTGGTGGTTTCAAACCACCAACGCCACAAGAGGCCTCCCTTGTTCTCCGATGAATCTCACCCCAATGGGATCGATTCACCTTCCACTATATCGGCAACCTTCAAGGTGGAAGCCGGCACCGTTACAAGTTTGGGGCACACATCCACAACTTAATCAGAGGCTCCCAAATACAAGCAAGCTGTCAAAGCAAACAAAGACAAGCTTGTAAGAACAAAAACTTGAGCTAGGGTTTCCAAAAAACACTAGAGCAAAGAGGGGCCTCAATGAAATGAGGGGGAAATGAAGATCTTGTTTGGTGAAGTAGTAGATCGGGGACTCCTCCTTCGAATTCCAAAAGATCAAGGACTTTGGATGGTTGGATGATGAGATCTTGCGAATTTGAGTGGCTCCAATGAACTCCAATGGTGGGCAATGACTTTAATGTGCTGAGCCATTTTTCCCAAGGTAGGTGGAGGAGTATTTATACCCCTCCACGAAAAAGGTGGCCGTTGGAGCAATAAATGACCGGTAGTACCGGTACTCAAGCGGTAGTACCGCTTGCAAGCGGTACTACCGGTCCAGTACCGGACCAAGTACCGGTGGAGACCTTGTCCTTGTGTGAAATCTTGGGTCTTGGCGGTACCCCCTTGCGGTACTACCCCCAAGCGGTAGTACCGGACATTGTCAGCGGTACTACCGGTTCGAGCGGTAGTACCGGTCCCAAGTACCGCTTGGTACTGACCAAAGTAGAGAGGGGAGGGTGCTAGTCAGTGTGCAGCGGTACCGATGAGCGGTACGACCGCCTCAAGCGGTAGTACCGCTTGTACCAAGCGGTACTACCGGTTGGAGCGGTAGTGCCGCTCCGTGGTACCGGTGGGTACTGACTAGTACTCACCCTTCTCTCTTTTGATCTGCGCCAACCGGTACTAGAACCGGTAGTACCGGTGTCAAGCGGTAGTACCGGTTGCAGGTCCGGTACTACCGGTTGACACAGAAGTTTTGCAAGGGGAAAACTGCTATGCCATGACTTGTGCCTTCTTTTGTCAATCCTGTGATAAACTTAGTACACGGTTAAATCGATAAATGTATTGTTATCAAACATCAAAATCAGAGGGATTAGAAAAATGCTCTTTCAATCTCCCCCTTTTTGGTGTTTGATGACAATACACTTTTGCAGGATGATATTAACAATAGGCAACTGAGATTTGTAAACTAGAGAAGACACTCCCGCTAGATGTGTAGAAACAAATCTCCCCCTCTATTTTACAAACCCAACAAGGGTGCACAAGTATGGAAACTAGAATTTGAAGACTTACCTTTGCCCAAAACATGTGATGAGGAATAAATAGACAATAGGTGTTGCATAACATCACAAGATGGATCCACAGACATAAATCACATAGTCGCATAAGATGGATCCAACCACAAAGTCACAAAGATTCACATACGACATAAACACATAGTAGTCTCACACATAGAATAGAGATAAATCGAAGTTCACAAGCAATAAAAAAGGATCAAGAGAAGAGCGAGCTTGTGACTCCCCATGCAACACCCGTGCCTAAAGTGAGTGCAACTTCTCCCCCTTTGGCATCAAGACGCCAAAAAGGGACAAGTTCAGAGCTAACGCCCCAAAGATCAATCATCATACTCCTCCTCCTCCTCTTCCTCCTCATCCTCAAGATCCTCCTCATCTTCATATGTAGGTGGGGCGCGGTGTGAGGAAGAGACATCATCGTCCCAACGGCTGTGCTGAGAAATCCACTGATCCTCTGGAGTGATATTGTTCTCGGATCCCTCAGAGATGGTCAACCCTTGAGCAGACATGAGATCCTTCTGACGAGCACAGGCTTTCTTTGCAGACACGTGCGCCTCATACAAACGCTTCTGGTTGTCAACCTGGAAGCAGAAGATCTTCTTGAGCTTGACCTCCATCCTTTTGGCCCAAGAGGGCTGGGCGTGCTTGCGGCGAGAGATCTCAAAGTCATCGTCATGACCACTTTCAGCATGCTCAGAGTCATCCTCATCCTCATCCTCCGCACCTGGTGCAGCGCGAGGTTTGGCATGAACCTTGATCTTGAGGGCCTTTGGCTTGTGCGCAACAAGAGAGCGAGTGGAGAGCGTCCGAGCAACGACAGGGCACTTGGACACAATGAGGGCCATAATGTAAGGCGCAAAAGGTGGAACCCTCCGAGTGTGTGCAGCGGCAACCATCTCATTCCAAATGTAGTCTGTCACATCAAGAGGTTGACCGGTTTCTCTGTTGAGGAAGGTGTTGAACAGCAAGTCAACGGAGAATCCATGTATCTCGTCCTTGTTGCCAGCGCGAGGAGCCACAGTCTCACGGAAAATGCGATGGAGAATGTCATAAGTGGGGAGGAGGTCCTTGATTTTACCAGCAATCCCACGGTCTCAAATATACAATGGTCGAAGAACATCCTTTTTGGAGGGATTCTCCCGCATGTGGCAGCGGAAACCACAAGGAACGTCCCGACCGCGATCCTCATACCCAAAAATGGCAGCAAACTCCGCAAGCGTAGCCTCCTTGACAGCACCTTGAGTCATCCATGTAATCTTCCGAGTGCGGCCGGTGGAAGTGAGTGGCATAAAACTGGCAGATGAGCAGGGGATCATAGTCATGCTGAAACTGCATAATGGGGAGCATACCAAGGTTTGAGCAGATTTCCTTAGCTTCACCAAAATAGTCAGAGTTCTTGTCAATGTGGCCCAAGTCAATCCACTGCTGAGGCACCACCAGCTGGGTATTGGTCATAAGAACCTCATGGTACACACGCTCTTGGAAGTCATCATAGAAAAGACTGTCTGCCCTTAACGCGCTCCTGCTGTGAGAGTATGCATTGTCCAGACGGAGAGCCCTAAACTCTGCCTCAGAGATGTCAGAGAGTGTCTTTGGCCCAGATGGCCCAGAGCTGAGACTCTTGGTACGCCCAGTGGAAGGGGGGCGAGGGGGAGGGGCTCTGCCACGCCCAGCTGAGCGCTTGGTAGCCCCTTCGCGACCCCCACGGCCACCTCGAGTGGTAGGCAACTTGGAACGGCGTCTAGGCTGAGGCATAACTTCTTCCTCAGACTCAGTCTCTTCCTCAACAATCTCACGGTCAGACTTGGAGCGCTTCCGTGCACCCCGAGAACCACCTGCATCTGTGAAAGCATGAGGGAGGAAAGCACGGAGATAAGGACACAAGAATCAAGAAGGCAATACCGAGAGAATCTACAAGTTTGAGCGAACACGTGGCCGAGTGGACCGGTACTACGGACTCGACAACGGTAGTACACAGCAAGCGGTAGTACCGGAAAAAGTTCCGGTACTACCGGTTGAGCGGCACACAGGTTGTCAGATCTGATGGGAACGGCCCAAATTGACAATGTATACTGTTAAATTGAAGATCCTACGCGATAACAAGGAATAACATGGCAGTACAACCTTGCAAGTAGTCAATTTCTCCGCGGATCTAAGCCAAAACCTAGATCTAATGGGGAAATTAAACAAGAAGAGGAGGGGCGGTTGTACCGGGATCCATGGCGGTGGAAGGGAGTGGGAGCTTGCCCAGAGGCCGAATCCAAAGGGAATCCGGAGGGAGGAGGGCGCGGCAGAGCTCAGGGGCCTTCAAGATCTCCGGTGGCGGCGCAGGTAAGACAGGGGGAAGTGGGAAATAATGAGGCACTGAGGTGCCTCCCACGCCGCCCTTATATATACTGAACCGTCCAACCGGTAGTACTGTTTGAGCGGTACTACCGCTTGAAGCGGTAGTACTGTAGTACCCGGTCATCACCGGTAGGGCCGGACACGCGGGCGGTAGTACCGTTCCTGGAGAAGTTTGCCAGGACATGACCTGGGAACTTCCCAGGTGCGGTAGTACCGCTCCCACATCCGGTAGTACCGGTTCCATCTGAGTCCAAAGCCAGGGATCAAGGATGATTCTTGTGCGGGAATAGAGAGGGTTTTTATGAGGGAGTACGGAGGCTTGGGTTAAGACACGAGAGCTGAGAAGCACATGCACTCTAAAACCAAATGGAGGAAACACCTAAAAACCAAACTAGAGTGCATGAGACAAAGAAGGACGAAGACACTTCAAAAAAACGATGGCAAATAAGAGTGAAGACCAAAACAACCAAGTGACAAACATGAGTAAGCACATCCAACCTCTCGACTGAGAGGGGGCGGTGGCCTAGGCCACCATATTTGAGTATACTCGGCTTGGCACCACGAAGATATATCTTGGGTCCATTACCGAAACTCATCATTGAGCTCACATATCACAAAATGATATTAAGAGGAATGATTTTTGTTTAATTTGTGCATAATGGGGGGAGGGATAGTCCAATCAATTAGGACCGCACTCCCCCTATTCCATGCCTACACCTAAACCAAACAAGGGTCGAGAAATAGGTGAGAGTGCAAGATAATCAAGTCAAACTCCTGGAATCTACGATATTTAGTTCATTCCTCAAGTATCAGAACCTTGCTTCATCAAGTGGCTTCGTGAAGATATCGGCAAGTTGATCTTTGGTTGATACATAGGATAGATCAATATCACCTCTAGCAACATGATCTCTAATAAAGTGATGTCGAATCTCAATATGCTTTGTCCGTGTGTGATCCACCGGGTTGTATGCAATCTTGATGGCACTTTCATTGTCACATAGAAGAGGCACTTTGTCACAATGGACACCGTATTCCTTTAAAGTTTGCCTCATCCATAGCAATTGGGTGCACTAGCAAAGAACATACTCGGCCACGGTGGAGAGAAATACAATTTTGCTTCTTAGAAGACCAACATACCAAGGACCTACCAAGGAATTGGCAAGCCCCGGATGTTGATTTTCTATCATCCTTGTCTCCCGCCCAATCCGAGTCCGTGTATCCACAAAGAGCGAATGTTGAGCCTTGAGGGTACCAAAGACCATAAAATGGGGTATGAACTAAATATCGAAAGATTCTCTTGACCGCCATTAAATGGCTTTCCTTAGGAGCCGCTTGATATCTTGCACACACACCTACACTAAACACAATATCGGGTCTAGATGCACAAAGGTAAAGCGAAGAACCAATCATAGACCGGTATACCTTTTGATCCACATCTTTACCATTTGGATTTTGTTCTAGATGAGTCTTTGTTGCCATGGGAGTTGAGGCTCCATTCAAATCTTGCATTTTGAATCTCTTGAGCATATCTTGGGTATGCTTGGCTTGATTGAAGAATGTTCCTCCTCTAACTTGCTTGATCTAAAACCCAAGGAATACTTTCAACTCCCCCATCAAGGACATCCGGAACCTACTAGTCATAAGCTTTGAGAATTCATCATTAAAAGCTTTGTTAGAAGAGCCAAAGATAATGTCATCAACATAGATTTGGCATACGAAAAGCTCCCCATTAACTCTCTTAGTAAAAAGAGTGGGATCGATTTTCCCAACCTCAAAGCCACGGTCAAACAATAACTCTCTAAGGTGCTCATACCACGTGCGTGGGGCTTGCTTGAGCCCATAGAGCGCCTTATCAAGTTTGTAGACATGGTTTGGGAAGTTGGGGTCCTAAAATCCCGGGGGTTGCTTGACATATACCAATTCATTCAAGGGGCCGTAAAGCAATGCACTTTCTACATCCATTTGTTGCAACTTAAAGTTATGGTGTGCCGCAAAAGCAAGAAGGATACGGATGGACTCAAGGCGAGCCACGGGTGCATAAGTCTCTCCATAATCAATGCCTTCAATTTGGGAATAACCTTGTGCAACCAATCTAGCCTTGTTCCTTACAATAATCCCATGCTCATCTTGCTTGTTCTTGAATATCCACTTTGTTCCAATAACATTGCGGCAATCCTTTGGCTTCTCCACTAACTTCCACACTTTGTTTCTCTCAAAGTTGTTGAGCTCTTTGTGCATAGCTTCTAACCAATCCGAATCTTCAAGAGCTTCCCATACTTTCTTTGGTTCAATCATGGAAATGTGAGCTTGATGTTCACTGAATCTCTTCAATTGTGCTCGTGTGGAAATACCTTTCCTTAAATCTCCAACAACATTTTGGAGGGAGTGGTCTCTTATTTCCAACATTCTTTCCTTTCTAGATTCGCGACGAGCGTGGATCTCCTTGTTGTTTCTTGGAGGACCCTCTTCATCATTTTGATCCTCGTCTTGACCATCAACTTGACCTTGATCATTATTGGATTCATTCTCTATATTGGGAGGCACGGATTGAACTTGGTCTTGATCAAGTGTTCTTCTAGCCTCAACTTGAGTATCCCTCAAAACATCTTGGATGGATCTTCCTTGGCAAAATGACTTGACTCCACTTGACACCCCATCAGATAGATCACGTTCCCTTTGACTAGAGTTCACACAATGATCACTATGTTGAGGGTCCACATCTTGTCTATGGCTTGAGTCAACATCCTCCTCGGTAGATGGAGCATGTTGAGGTTGTGAAGATGAGGGCTCCACTCGAGTGGAGCATAGTTCTTCTCAATCCGCCATAAGGGGTTCCTCAATGGGGCGGATATAACCCACACCCATTCTTCCTATGGCATCCTGAGGCATTTCAACATCTGCATCACAAGCATCAACACGCCCCCCTTGGGGACCATCATATTCTTCGAAGGTCACACTACAAGATTCTATGACAACTCCGAGAGCTTGTCATAGATTCTATAAGTGTGAGATTCGAGACCATAGCCAACAAAAATACCCTCTAATGCTTTAGATTCGAATTTGGACAAACGAACACCTTTGATGAGATAGAAACACTTACAACACCGGAAATAAGATATGTTGGGCTTGTTACGGTAAGTATCTCATATGGAGTCTTGTTGATTTTCTTGCGGAGGTAGAGCCGGTTTGAAGCATGGCAAGCGGTGGAGACGGCCGCCCGAAGTTGTATGGAGATTTAAACTCCAACATGGTCCTAGCCATCTCAATGAGAGTCCGGTTCTTCCTTTCGCCACACCATTTTGTTGTTGAGGGTGTATGCGGAATCTCGATGCTTAATCCCTCATCACTAAGAAAGTCATTCAAGGTGTAGTTTTTGAACTCGGTGCCGTTGTCACTTCTTATAATCAACACGGAACATTGTGTTGCCGTTGAACCAAGTTGATGAAGTCGATGAAAGTCCTTTGAGTTTCACTCTTCAACTTGAAGAAATAAACCCAAGAGTATCTTGAAAAGTCACAACAATCACCAAACAATATTTCTTCCCACCAAGGCTTGCATGAAATGGAGGACCAAATAGGTCCACATGAAGAAGTTCCAAGATCTTGTTAGACTTGATTTGGTTCGTGGGCTTATGAGGAGCGTCATGCATCTTCACTACAACACATGCCATGCCAAAACGATATTTGGCAAAGGAAACATTTTCTTTTAGTCCAACAATATGGCCCTCTTTATGGAGACTTTGCAAAGTTCTCATATTGACATGGGCTAGTCGGCGGTGCCATAGCCAACCCACATCAGCCTTTCCGTATAAGCACATTGGACCTGCAGTGGCTTGACCGAAAAGTCCACCACATACAAGTCATTTTCAACGTACTAACGAAAAGCGACCTTGAGAGACTTGCTCCACATGAGGACCACAATATCATTATCAATAAAGACGGCAAAGCCCATCTTTCCAAGAGCACGACGTAAAAGTAAATTGTATCCAAGGGTTTCAACAAGCATGACGTTCACAAGTGTAATGTCGTGAGCCACCACTACCTTGCGAAACCCATTACCGTAGATTTTGACTTGTCGGCATATGTGACGGTGATTTGATCTTCATTTGACACCAAGTCCTTGACAATAGACGAGCTCGGTCATATGACAAGTGCAACCACTATCAAGCACCCATTTTGAACCTCCGAAGCATAGGTCTACAAAAGATCAAGCTAGTTTTTAGGTACCCATTTTTCAATGGGTCCTCTTTTGTTAGCAACAAGGGTCTTGGGAACCCAAATAGACCAAGCAATATAACCATCATAAGGACCAACATATTGTGCATACACATCACCATAGTAGTCACGCATTAAAACATAGTGAGGGTTAGCACTTCCTTGAAATCGTCATGAGACATAGTTTTGCCAATTGTGGTCTTACTTCCCACAATGGTCTTGTTGGTCTCTTGTGCGGGCTTGTCCTTCTTCTTCTTGTTGTTCTTCTTCTTTGTTTTGGAGACAAAACCAATGCCCCCTTTATCACCACTACGCCTTTGCTTGCTCAAAAAATCATCAATAGACTTGTTACCTTGTGGAAATGTGGTCTTCGCAAGTACCCCCTTCAACCTAGCATTCTCTTCAAGGATAGTCGTGCTACTCGATGGAATGAAGTTACTAGGTGAAGGAATATTGGCCAATTGAGTTTGAAGAGGTTCATGGGACTTTGTGAGAGACAAGAGTTCACTTTCCAAGGCTTTGTGGGCCTTGTTAAGCAAGCTAAAGTCCTCGGCAAGTTTTTCATGAACCACACCAAACTCAATCTTGTCCTTTTTAGCTCTTTTGTATTTAGCAATAGCATGATCACGCTCTTTAATGAGTTTGTTAACAATGATGTCATTGGCCTCATCAATCCCTTCAAGTTTTGACTCAAGGGACAACCTAGTCTCTTGTTCTTCTTCTAGAGCATTGCTTAAAGCCTCTAGTTCAATCATATGTTCATGCCCAAGTTTACATCTAACATCTAGAAGTTCTTGAGTGTGGGAGAGTTGATCTAAGATGTTCCCAAAATGTAGTTTAGCATCACCTTCTAGGTTAGTCATGAACTCATCAAAGGCAATTAGTTCCTTTTTAACATCAAGAGACATTTCATCATCAATTTCATCATTATCTAATTTAGTAGAGTGGGATGATGAGGATACCTCCGTTCCTCTTGCCATGAGGCAAGTGACGTCCTTGGAGGAAGGGATCTCATTTGGAGAGTCGAAGAGTGAGATTGTCGGAGTAGAGGTGGTGGCTAGAGCCGCCATACCATGTGAGGTTTCTTCTTCTTCCTCATCTTCATCATCTTCATTATCCGAAGAGTATTCTTCATGAGTGATCAAGACAATTTCTCCCGATTTCTTGTTGATGGGGTTCTTTTTGATGAAAGGTTTCTTGTAGGGTGCCTTGAGAGTCTTCTTCAACACAAGCTTCCCACCATTATCTTCTCTCTTCTCATAGGGGCAGCTTGCCACAAAGTGGTAGCGGTCACCACAATTGAAGCACGTTCTCAATCTAGTGGCATTCTCTCTTTTCCCATTTGGATTGCTTCTCCGTTGCATTTCCATCTTGGCCTTGGCGGGATTCTTCCAAAAGTTCTTTGCATAGAAAGACATATATTGACTATGAGCAATCTTGACATCATCGGGATGGTCCAAGGAGAGGCCTTCATCACTATCATCTTCATCTTCAAAGTTCACAACTTTGGCCTTTAAAGCAACATTGACCACATTGCTCATACCGAGGGCACGAGCACGGGCATCTTTGGCGTTCTTGGCGGCAACCTTGAAAGCGGCCATCTCTTGCATAACTTCGTTTGAGGTCATGAGATGGTAGTTGTGTCTTACTTGTAGGCTCTTCAAGTCGGTGGGCTCAAAAGGCATGAGTGCACTCACATATTTCCTTTTTATCCATGCATCATCCACATGTGAGGCACCCACATTTCTAAAAGCGGTGGAGGTGGTCTTGAGCCTTCGATACATGTCTTCGTGATCTTCACCTTCTTTCATGTAGAAACCTTCGGCTTCATTGCTTAGAGCATCATATCTGTTCCTCCTCATACTCTCATTTCCAACAAACAACACAGTGAGAGCATCCCAGGCTTCCTTGGCAATGCTAAAGTGCTCAATGTGTGGATAATCCTTTGTTCCCAATCCTTGTTGAATCATATGCAAAGCAGTGGCATTGAGTTGACTGTTGACAACCTCTCTTCTTGTCAAGTTGTTTGGATCCCCAATAAAGAGTCCATGCTCGATGATGTTCCATAGTTCAATGCAAGAGCTGCGCATATGAGTTCTCATTAGTGATTGCCATTGAGCAAAAGTAGCGACGCCTTCAAGCTTATGTGGGTCACCTCTATTGTACACATGAGGGTGAGGGATGGGAGGATCGGGAGAGTACCAAGTGTCACGGTGCTCGCCCTTCCCCCCATCAGGTCGTGTGGAGGAAATAGTAGTGTCTAGTTTATCCCCTACCACCATACCTTCGGGGGATACCGGAGTATTCCCTTTAGGTGCGGATGGTAGTTCCTCTTGAGGGGAAGGGGGTGATGAGCCATCTTTGTCTTTAAGAAGTTGCTCAAGCATCTTCTTGACTTCGTTGACCAAGGAAGAGCTCAATCTTGTTTCCAAGTTTCTGAGATCTTCCATGGTCACCGGAGTTGACTCACTACCACCTTCCCCTTCTTGGCTACCCATATTATCTTAGGCGGTAAAGCCCGAATAAAGAGTCGTGGCTCTGATACCAATTGAATGGATCGTATGGGCACCTAGAGGGGGGGGGAATAGGTGCTACTTCAAATTTTCTTCTTTTTCAAATTAAGGTTTGACAATAAGGTAAATTCTCTAGATAATGCAACTACGGTGAATTTACCTATATGACAAAATTCAAGAGCTACCACAACACAAAGAAGAAACAAGTAAGTAAGGTGCGGTAAAGGATAGAGGTAACCGAAAAGTGGACACGGAGACACAAGGATTTGTTTCCCGTAGTTCCTTCCTTTGAGGGAAGTACGTCTACGTTTGGAGAGGGGGTGGTTTCAAACCACCAACGCCACAAGAGGCCTCCCTTGTTCTCCGATGAATCTCACCCCAATGGGATCGATTCACCTTCCACTATATCGGCAACCTTCAAGGTGGAAGCCGGCACCGTTACAAGTTTGGGGCACACATCCACAACTTAATCAGAGGCTCCCAAATACAAGCAAGCTGTCAAAGCAAACAAAGACAAGCTTGTAAGAACAAAAACTTGAGCTAGGGTTTCCAACAAACACTAGAGCAAAGAGGGGCCTCAATGAAATGAGGGGGAAATGAAGATCTTGTTTGGTGAAGTAGTAGATCGGGGACTCCTCCTTCGAATCCCAAAAGATCAAGGACTTTGGATGGTTGGATGATGAGATCTTGCGAATTTGAGTGGCTCCAATGAACTCCAATGGTGGGAAATGACTTTAATGTGCTGAGCCATTTGTCCCAAGGTAGGTGGAGGAGTATTTATACCCCTCCACGAAAAAGGTGGCCGTTGGAGCAATAAATGACCGGTAGTACCGGTACTCAAGCGGTAGTACCGCTTGCAAGCGGTACTACCGGTCTAGTACCGGACCAAGTACCGGTGGAGACCTTGTCCTTGTGTGAAATCTTCAGTCTTGGGCGGTACCCCCTTGCGGTACTACCCCCAAGCGGTAGTACCGGACATTGTCAGCGGTACTACCGGTTCGAGCGGTAGTACCGGTCCCAAGTACCGCTTGGTACTGACCAAAGTAGAGAGGGGAGGGTTGTGGCATCCCGCAAAAACCACTACTAGAAAATCGCGTTGGATTTGTGCATTGCATCGTCATCATCATGCATTGTTTGCCAAAACTATTTTCGCAAAGCCCGTTTTGTTTTCTAAAACGCCCCATCTTTTATTCACACCTCAAAACCGGGTCCCCAGAATATTTTGTTTTGTTCAAATATGTTGTGCAGCGGTCCGTTTAATTAAATAAAACATTTAGTTAATTTTTAGCGGGGCAGTCGAACGGGCCGAAGCGACCCGAACGACCGCCCCAGAAATAAAATCGGTCCAGCTGTACCGCCCTTCTAAATCCTATCCCACCTAAAATCCTACCCACCCTCTGTGGCCACATCTCCCTGGCCATTCCCCTTGCGCCACCTCACCCACTCCTCTCCTTCCAACCAATCAGATCACTCCCTCTCTCTCACCCCCTCTCTCCACCTAGGCAGCACACGCACACACACCGAAACCCCCACTTCCACGGCGCCCACAGGCTCCATGCGCACAGACTCCAGCCCCAGCCGCCCCTACCCTCTCTCTCTGCCGCTGGGGCCCTCACCGCCCCTGGCCCGCCCCCCAGTCCCACACCCCACCTCCCTCGCAGCCGGCACCTCCCATCGACCCCTGTCCCCCGCCCACCACTACCACGCACGCAAGCACGCGACGCTGAGCCCTCCGCTGCCCCTCCCCACCGCCTCCGCGCACACCTCCCCAAGCGCCGCCCTCCGCCCGCCGCCTCCCCGCCAGCGGTCCTCCGCCGCCCGCCCTCTCCATCCTCGCCGTCGCCCCCCAGGGAGCTCCCCTCCGTCGACCCGCGTCACCGACAGCAGCGGCCTCCACCCCGCCTCCTCCGGGCCGCCGCCCTCCTCCGCTGCCCCTCGCCGCAGCCCCATCCGCGCGCCAGACGCCCGTCGCCACGGCCTCCGCCTCCTCCTCCGCGGCGCCGGAGCCCGCCTGACGCGCTCCGCCCCGCGCCTGCGTCTTCCCCGACCAGCCCAAGACTCGCCGGCGACCTCGCCCGCCGCTGCGAAGCCTGCGGCCCGCGCCGGGCTCCCCGAGCTCCTCGCTGCTCGCTGCGCGCCAGGGCCGCCTGAGCCGCCGCGCTCCGCCGCCGAGCCGCGACCTCCAGCGCCGGTCCCGCCTCACTCCACCGCCAGACGTGGCGCGCCTCCTCCTGCGAGCCGGGCCCTGCCCCCAACCGCAGCAGAGCCCCAGGCTCGCCGCCCAGCGCGCTGCCGCGTCCGCCGCCGGCGCCAGCGCTCTGCTCCGAGCCCCCCCGCGAACCGGGCCCGCATCGCCTCGGTCGGCGAGGCCCCTCCGTCAACAGTCCGAGGACAAACCCCGAAGACCGATCCCGGGGCCCGATCCAAAGACCACACGGGCGACAAGTTCACCTCCCGGAGTCGGACCCGAAGACGCCGTGACCCGGACGCAGAAACCACCAACAAGCTCTCCAACCCGGATACCCCAAGTGCTTCTTCCCGGAACCGAGGATCAAGCCTCGGCATCCCGAACCCGATCCCGACACCGGCAAAACAAGATGGCACCGCAAGACCGTCACGGGACAACATGACCTCTCCTCGGGCCTCAAGAGCTACTTCTCGGGAATCCGGAGACCGATCCCCAAACTGAACCCAAACCGACGGCGAACCCGAGACCTCCGACATGGAACCCGGAAGACCCCGGACGTCCGAGATCCGAAGACCCGTTCGGGCGAAGTCCGACCGATGACCGCCAAGAACGCCACCGGTCCAACAAGCGCTTCGTTCCGGACACCAAGTACTGTTTTCCGAACGACGAGGCCCTAGCAATGGCAAGACCGACCCCGTGGGACCCGACAAGAACGGCACGACCCGGAAGAAGCCGATGCGACCCGACAGCGACCCAAGTCCTGCTCCGGAACGCCAAGATCTACCTCAGTTGCCGAGAACGTTCCGGCAAACCCTGGACCCTGTCGAACCCCGAACCCCGGAAACCCCAAGATCGCCGAACCCCTAATGTGTGATCCCCTTCCCGAAACCCTACTTTTATAACATAACTTGTCGCATAATAATTGTTTTGCATGCATACATTCATGTGGTTTGGGGGCCTTACGCCGATTCACCTAATAAATAAATATGGGGCCCATATGCGGGCAAATATAGCCTTATATTGGCCTCATTTAATTGATGTAGCGAACCGATACTATATTTTGGCCATGTTAAAACAACATTTAAATTGCGGGGGTTCTAAACAACTTGAACCATTTAATTAATTGTCGGGACCCCGGTTCCGCTTAACATGACCTAATCGCATCGCACCTTTATCATGTCATCCATCATACATGCATCATGCCGATCTTCTGCCGTTTTATTAAATATTGCATCCGGTGCTTCTTCTAGTGTTTTGCTTCTTCGCGGATAAGGCCGTTGAGTTGATGTGAGCTTCGCCTCGATCTTCGGGGAAAACCTTCGACAACGTTTTCAGGCGAGCATCTCCCTCTTTCTACCTATCTTACTTTTATAGTGCTTTACTCCTTCCTGTTGATCTACTGCTATCTGTGTTGCGATGCTTTAGTTTCCGTACCTGTGATATACCCTGCAGCCCCATATTGCCTTGGACACACCCTAATACCTGTTGTTTGGTAGATAGTTGGACTTGCGCGTCGTAGTTGCTTGCTCAAGTGCTGATGTGTGTCGTCATATGCCACAGTTGCTGATGTATTGCCGCATGTTGATGTTGGAGTTGATTCTAGTTTTACTTATCGTCACTTTAATTTCTGTTTAACAACTAAAATTGAAATAAGCAGAGGCATCGGTGGGTGATAGATAATATTTGGTTTCCGAACGCCCACTTGTGTCCCGTAAGACCCCGAGTACTTGATTCCTGTTCCTTGTTTTATCGCGCTATCCACATCCGGGAGGTATATGGGGCCCACGTAGAGCTTGATTCCGTCTTATTTCTTGGGGCCACAAACTAGTTTGAGGTGTTTTACTATCTGTACTTATGCCATGCTACTTTACGTATTTAAATTGTGCGAGAGCACCTTGCATCTTAGGATCGGGACACGATTCCGCGGTCGACAAGCCCAGCCACTTTCGGGTTCCCGATCGTTCACCGTCTACCCAAACCTTGAGCCCGTCCTCGAGTCGGTGGCTTCGTTGGATCTACTTAAGTGGCCCCAAATATTTCTGAATCTTGTGATTGTTCACCGTGAAAGCCTCGTTGGGTTTTGATTTGGTTTTCCGAGGCTGATCGGCGTGTGTTGCTATTGGTGCACCCGCCGGGTAAAACTTTCTGAAAGCCGTGTCATGCGGATATGGACGACTTGGAGCCAGTTCTTGATCATAGACAAGCATAACTAAAGTTTATTGTTATAAATTTGACTTATAATGACTAGTAATCAGCTTCACTATAATGGAATGGTTAATTAATACTGCCCACCATTGCTTGGTTGGAGTGTCGCTTGCGACCATTGTACCTGACTAGTAAGTATTGCAACTACAACGGAAGGGCTGAATAAAAGTACCAACAACTGCTGGGTTTTGGGTTATCTCATGCTAGCTGTACCTGATTAGTAAATGTTGCAACTATCACGGAATGGATAACTAAAAGTGCGCACTGCTTACTTTATCAGGATGATTATCTATACCTGACTAGTAATTACTGCAACGATAACTGAATAAATAAACGCCAACCGTGTGAGTTCCTCGGTTGACTTCCTCGTTTGGTATCGAGGAAACACCAGATGGGTTTGTTTGATGCTAGTATCGAGTTGGATCCGAATAGGTCTTTCTTACCCCCTCGATTTTCCGCCATTGTATCGAGTCTCTACAGTTGTTTAGTGCATCTTTGCCGCTTGCCCACCCACCATACCTATGTGGCGAGGGCCGAATTCTAGCCTCGCCGTGTCTTGGCCTCGATCTTGGCTCCTTCTTTTCCTCTGCCTTTGTCGGCACCCCTTTTGTTTAAGCAGGTTTGAGATCGACGTCGTTAGCGAGGTTACCCTTACGGCTTGGCCAGGCAGGGTTATGGACGCCATTGGTTATTCTTGAGGCTCTTAGCCCCATTTGCATCTTGTTCGTATGGACGCTCTATCTTTTCAAGGTGATTTGGATCTTTGTATATTATATCGTATTCTTGACTCATGGAGTCGTGTTGTATATATATCTGCTACGTGGGTCCCATCGAGGGCTGTTGTGTAATGTTATTACTTTGCTTTCCACCATACGAAAGTGCTGGTGGCACCTTTGAATCGTTTCTATGCGGGTTTGGCGAATTTAGCTCAAACTTGCATAGGTCCGATTCGAGGGTGTTCTGAGTGGTATCGAGCTCGGTTGCGATACCCACAAGTCCACTGTAGGATAACCTAGCTAACGGCCGAAGTACAGAGTCAAAACTATTTTCGAAAATCGGTTGGATAGTTCTGAATAGGTCTGATTTTACTCCTTACCCCTCTGCTGTTCTCCTCTTACCTCTACGTGTTTTGAAATCTGCTCTCTTATCTTCTCTTCGAGTCCAGGAATTCTCGTGGTTGGGTTTCCGTCGTACCTTCAGGGTTTCGCTTCCCCCCTGATAACGGTGTTCTATCAACCGGTGTTCAAGCCGCCTGAGGAATCCGTCTACGGTGTTACCATTCTTTGATCCTTGTTTGTGCCTTCCGGTGTTTTCCGACGCGACGACATCATCTACGCGGATCCGGCGCAGTCTGATGATCACTCCTTTGTATCCGAACCTCGCTTGTCGAGATCTTCAGTCTAATTCCGAGAGTTGGTTGCATAATCCGCCTATTTGTGTGCAGAGTAATGGTTTGGGTGCGGGATGGAGTAGCTACCATACCACTACTCTTATCATTCGCTCTTGTACATCGAATCAGTGGATCCAGCGATTTTACTCCGTTCACGGAAGTTAGGGGTGGCTTTATTTGTTGATACCTCTACCTTCGACCTTTTGTTACCGGAGAGTTATCTCGACGATCACGGGCAACGACCTCTTGTTAGTGGTGTCGCGAGGATCTACACGAAGCGCGAAGGATCAAATCGCCGACCTTCCTTCCGGTACCATGAGGCGGATCTCGAGGGCGAGATCCATTGTTAGTGGTGTCGAATTGTGGCATCCCGCAAAAACCACTACTAGAAAATCGCGTTGGATTTGTGCATTGCATCGTCATCATCATGCATTGTTTGCCAAAACTATTTTCGCAAAGCCCGTTTTGTTTTCTAAAACGCCCCATCTTTTATTCACACCTCAAAACCGGGTCCCCGGAATATTTTGTTTTGTTCAAATATGTTGTGCAGCGGTCCGTTTAATTAAATAAAACATTTAGTTAATTTTTAGTGGGGCAGTCGAACGGGCCGAAGCGACCCGAACGACCGCCCCAGAAATAAAATCGGTCCAGCTGTACCCGCCCTTCTAAATCCTATCCCACCTAAAATCCTACCCACCCTCTGTGGCCACATCACCCTGGCCATTCCCCTTGCGCCACCTCACCCACTCCTCTCCTTCCAACCAATCAGATCACTCCCTCTCTCTCACCCCCTCTCTCCACCTAGACAGCACACGCACACACACCGAACCCCCCACTTCCACTCAGCGCCCACCGCGTGGCCCACGCGCGCGCGCACCTCCCTGGCCAGCCCCCAGCCGCCCCCTACCCTCTCTCTCTGCCGCTGGGGCCCTCACCGCCCCTGGCCCGCCTCCCAGTCACACACCCCACCTCCCCCTGGCAGCTGGCACCCTCCCCATCGACCCCCGCTGTCCCCCTGGCCCACCACTACCACGCACGCAAGCACGCACGCGAGCCCCGCGGCGTCTCCTCCGTCGTCCCCTCCCCACCGCCTCCGCGCGCGCACCCCTCCCCAAGCGCCGCCTCTCGCCCGCCTCCCGCCAGCGGTCTCGCCGCCCGCCCTCTCCATCCTCGCCGCCTGTGGAGCTCCTCCGTCGGCCCGCGTCATCGGCAGCGGCCTCCACCCCGCCTCCTCGGCGCGCCTCCCGTCCTCCTCCGTCGTCCCCCCTCGCCAGCCCCCATCCGCGCCCAGACGCCCGCCCGCCACGGCCTCCGCTCGTCCCTCATGGCGTCCGGAGCCCGCCCGGCCTCGCCCCTTCGCCGCGCCTGCGTCTTCCCGACCTCGCAGCTCCAGCACCTCGCCGGCGACCCACCGGCGCCCGCCTCATGCCTCCGCGTCCGCCGGCGCCCGTCCCGGCTCCTCTCGCCGTTCGCTGCGCCAGTGGCCACCCTGAAGCCCGCGCGCCTCGCTGCCGCCCGGAGCCGCGACCTCCAGCGCGGTCCGCCCCTCACTCCACCGCCCGCGTGGCGCGCCCCTCCTCCCGAGCCGGGCCGCGTCCCCAACCGCAGCAGAGCCCAGGCGTCGCCCAGCGCTTGCCGCGTCCTGCTCGCCAAGCAACACCCCAGGCTCTGCTCCGAGCCCCCGCGAACCGGGCCGTGACGCCTCGGTCGGCGAGGCCCCTCAACAGTCCAGGGGCAGACTCAAGACCGATCCCGGGGCCCGATCCAAAGACCACACGGGCGACAAGTTCACCTTCCCGGAGTCGGACCCGAAGACGCCGTGACCCGGACGCAGAAACCACCAACAAGCTCTCCAACCCGGATACCCCAAGTGCTTCTTCCCGGAACCGAGGATCAAGCCTCGGCATCCCGAACCCGATCCCGACACCGGCAAAACAAGATGGCACCGCAAGACCGTCACGGGACAACATGACCTCTCCTCGGGCCTCAAGAGCTACTTCTCGGGAATCCGGAGACCGATCCCCAAACTGAACCCAAACCGACGGCGAACCCCGAGACCTCCGACATGGAACCCCGGAAGACCCCGGACGTCGAGATCCTGAAGACCCGTTCCCGGGGCGAAGTCCGGACCCGATGACCGCCAAGAACGCCACCGGTCCAACAAGCGCTTCGTTCCGGACACCAAGTACTGTTTTCCGAACGACGAGGCCCTAGCAATGGCAAGACCGACCCCGTGGGACCCGACAAGAACGGCACGACCCGGAAGAAGCCGATGCGACCCGACAGCGACCCAAGTCCTGCTCCGGAACGCCAAGATCTACCTCAGTTGCCGAGAACGTTCCGGCAAACCCTGGACCCTGTCGAACCCCGAACCCCGGAAACCCCAAGATCGTCGAACCCCTAATGTGTGAACCCCTTCCCGAAACCCTACTTTTATAACATAACTTGTCGCATAATAATTGTTTTGCATGCATACATTCATGTGGTTTGGGGGCCTTACGCCGATTCACCTAATAAATAAATATGGGGCCCATATGCGGGCAAATCTAGCCTTATATTGGCCTCATTTAATTGATGTAGCGAACCGATACTATATTTTGGCCATGTTAAAACAACATTTAAATTGCGGGGGTTCTAAACAACTTGAACCATTTAATTAATTGTCGGGACCCCGGTTCCGCTTAACATGACCTAATCGCATCGCACCTTTGCCATGTCATCCATCATACATGCATCATGCCGATCTTCTGTCGTTTTATTAAATATTGCATCCGGTGCTTCTTCTAGTGTTTTGCTTCTTCGCGGATAAGGCCGTTGAGTTGATGTGAGCTTCGCCTCGATCTTCGGGGAAAACCTTCGACAACGTTTTCAGGCGAGCATCTCCCTCTTTCTACCTATCTTACTTTTATAGTGCTTTACTCCTTCCTGTTGATCTACTACTATCTGTGTTGCGATGCTTTAGTTTCCGTACCTGTGATATACCCTGCAGCCCCATATTGCCTTGGACACACCCTAATACCTGTTGTTTGGTAGATAGTTGGACTTGCGCGTCGTAGTTGCTTGCTCAAGTCGATGTGTCGTCATATGCCACGATTCTTGATGTATTGCCGCATGTTGATGTTGGAGTTGATTCTAGTTTTACTTATCGTCACTTTAATTTCTGTTTAACAACTAAAATTGAAATAAGCGAGGCATCGGTGGGTGATAGATAATATTTGGTTTCGACGCCCACTTGTGTCCCGTAAGACCCCGAGTACTTGATTCCTGTTCCTTGTTTTATCGCGCTATCCACATCCGAGGTATATGGGCCCCCGCCGAGCTTGATTCCGTCTTATTTCTTGGGGCCACAAACTAGTTTGAGGTGTTTTTACTATCCTGTACTTATGCCATGCTACTACGTATTTAAATTGTGCGAGGAGCACACTGTACTGTTAGGATCGGGACACGATTCCGCGGTGTCGACAAGCCCAGCCACACTTTCGGGTTCCCAGTCGTTCACAGCCGTCTACCCAAACCTTGAGCCCGTCTCGGAGTCAGCTGGCTTCGTTGCGGGATCTACTTAAGGGGTGGCCCCCTGAAATATTTCTGAATCTTGTGATTGTTCGGTCGTGAAAGCCTCGTTGGGTTTTGATTTGGTTTTTCCGAGGCTGATCGAGCGTGTGTTGCTATTGGTGCACCCCGGCCGGGTAAAACTTTCTGAAAGCCGTGTCCGCGGATATGGACGACTTGGAGCACAGTTTCTTGATCATAGACAAGCATAACTAAAGTTTATTGTTATAAATTTGACTTATAATGACTAGTAATCAGCTTCACTATAATGGAATGGTTAATTAATACTGCCCACCATTGCTTGGTTGGAGTGTCGCTTGCGACCATTGTACCTGACTAGTAAGTATTGCAACTACAACGGAAGGGCTGAATAAAAGTACCAACAACTGCTGGGTTTTGGGTTATCTCATGCTAGTTGTACCTGATTAGTAAATGTTGCAACTATCACGGAATGGATAACTAAAAGTGCCCACTGCTTACTTTATCAGGATGATTATCTATACCTGACTAGTAATTACTGCAACGATAACTGAATAAATAAAACGGCCAACTGTGTGAGTTCCTCGGTTGACTTCCTCGTTTGGTATCGAGGGGGAAACACCAGGATGGGTTTGTTTGATGCTAGTATCAGGTTGGATCCGAATAGGTCTTTCTTACCCCCTCTGATTTTCCGCCAGTTGTATCGAGTCTCTACAGGTTGTTTAGTGCATGCTGCCGCTGCCGCTTCAGCCCACCATACCTATGTAGGCGAGGACCGCCGAATTCTAGCCTCGCCGTAATGGCCTCGATCGACGCTCCTTCTTTTCCTCTGCCTTTGTCGGCACCCTTTTGTTTAAGCAGGTTTGAGATCGACGCGTCGTTAGCAGGTTACCCTTCCGCTTGGCACAGGCAGGTTATGGACGCCATTGGTTATTCTTCAGGGCTCTTAGCCCCATTTGCATCTTGTCCGTAGCTGGACGCTCTATCGTTTCAAGGTGATTTGGATCTTTGTATATTATATCTGTATTCTTGACTCATGGAGTCGTGTTGTATATATATCTGTTCTGTGGGTCCCATCGAGGGCTGTTGTGTAATGTTATTACTTTGCTTTCCACCCGCACGAAAGTGCCTGGTGGGCACCTTTGAATCGTTTCTATGCGGGTTTGGCGAATTTAGCTCAAACTTGCATAGGTCCGATTCTGAGGGTGTTACAAGGGTGCTAGTCAGTGTGCAGCGGTACCGATGAGCGGTACGACCGCCTCAAGCGGTAGTACCGCTTGTACCAAGCGGTACTACCGGTTGGAGCGGTAGTGCCGCTCCGTGGTACCGGTGGGTACTGACTAGTACTCACCCTTCTCTCTTTTGATCTGCGCCAACCTGTACTAGAACCGGTAGTACCGGTGTCAAGCGGTAGTACCGGTTGCAGGTCCGGTACTACCGGTTGATACAGAAGTTTTGCAAGGGGAAAACTGCTATGTCATGACTTGTGCCTTCTTTTGTCAATCCTGTGATAAACTTAGTACACGGTTAAATAGATAAATGTATTGTTATCAAACATCAAAATCAGAGGGATTAGAAAAATGCTCTTTCAAGGGTGGCCGCACCCCCCCTCCCCCAGGCGTCGGCCCAGCCTGGCCACGCAGCCACGGGGTGTGGCTCCCTGGTGGCTCCCCTCCGTCTCATATTCTGGCTCCGTGTTCCCCACGGTAAAATATTGACTTTGGCTTTTGTCCTGTCCAATTCCGATAATAATAATTTTCTGCCTTTTCTAGAACCTAAAACAGAAAAAAACAGGAAAATGGAACTGTGGCATCTTGTTAATAGGTTAGTACCAGAAAACATATAAAAACACCTCAAAGTTTAGACAAAGCAAAGCAAAGTAGATACTAAACAAGCATGGAACATCAAAAATTATAGATACGTTTTCGACGTATCAAGCATCCCCAAGCTTAACTACTGCTCGTCCTCGAGTAGGTAAGTGATAAAAAGAATAATTTTTGAGGTGACATGAACCATCAAAATCAAGATCAAACCATATACAAGCATTGAAAGATGGGATCAAAGAACTCTAAACATGAGCATGAAAGATGGAGTTCTAACAGTAAGACAAAGTAACTATGCATGCAACATGAAAGGTTACAAACAAAGATCATGAATAATAATGCATTGAAAGACGTTTGTTTGTTTCACATATAGAAAACATAGCATAGTGGAATTCGGCTTGTCCCTCATGGAGTAGCAAATAGATGCATAGGACACCTTCAAAGTTCATAAGAGTGACTAGATACAAATAGTTCAAGAACAAGCAATATCAACAATATGAATCAATCAATAAATTTTGGTACAATTCACATAGAACTAAGATGGTAACTATGCTCTCTTAATTGGCGCCTAAGGATAGAAGGTGGAGACTCAATATAATAGTGGAAGAAAGGCCCTTCATAAAGAGGGAAGCAGGGATTTCAAGTCTCAAAAAGAGCTTCCATTGTGAAACTTGTTTGATTTCAGCTCTCATTGCCCCTATCATAAGCATCTTGAAGTGATTAAGGTTAAAGTGAACAAACTATGGAGTATATGCTTGACAAAGTATAAGTTGGAAATCTCATGTCCCTTGAATACGAGGGTCGCTCCTCATGCTACTCAACTTTAGTCACTTGTAAGTTCTTGTCATAGTAAGTACATGTGTATCATAGAGAACCGCCAACGGTGTACCCCTTGCACATGATACTGGAGTTATCCCATAATCAAAATGACTAGGCAAGCAGACAATGAGCATCTAAGCAATATTCTTATTTACCATGGGAAAATGGTGATTTTTCTCTCTTTCCTATTTTCAATGTGTCTCTTTTTTTATAAGAAGAAAGCTTCATAGATTGCTCACTATGGCGATGCTGCAAGTTTCCACCATGATTAGGCATGACTTAGGCTAGAGGCCCAGGCGTTTCTCTAACACACATACATAACTCCATGGACTTACACACTCCCCTTTTATTTCACACTGACGGCATCCATAAACAAAAGAGAATGATATCAACTGTGTATAGTGTACAAGTGCAATGTTGAAAGCGTTCCCCGTGACAGCACGGTTCTGCTAATTCCAATGTATAAGTGCAAGCATATACAACATAGATGACACAATGATTCAAGTTTATTTAGAGGCAACAAAAATAAAGTGTGCCATCAAGTTTGTGATAGCTTTAGTCACTAAGTTTTCACATAACAAAGAGACTTTTTAATTGGAAGGTAAATGAAAACAAGAATATACTTGGAATGGTGTAACACACCATGCATAGGAATTTATAGTGTACACTTTAGAATAACTTGGTTTCTTGGGAGTTGTATGCATGAGTAGAGCTTAATCATACAAGTGGAGGCTACCAAAAGACGGGGAGCGACCAACTAAGAGAGCAATAATGGCCATAATCATGCAGAGCGGCAAAACATTACTAATCAAAGCATAAAGTGGTACTACAAGTCAAGGACTAAATGATCATAGTGTCTATGGTGACTTGTTCATAGTCATAACATGGTGTAAGCATGTGCCAAGTCAACCCAAACAAAGCATTAAAGGAGAATACCACAATACTATGCTTTTTTATTCTAAAACAACGCATAATTCCTTCAAGGCACATTAAGCAATCCAAATTGTTTGGAACAAGTCATGCTAAAGCAATAATCACTAATCATAAGGTCAAAAAAAATCTAGCATGACATGCTAAAGTCTAAGTCACAGTCAAAGCAAGCTCCTCTTGTACTATTCAAGCAAGAACTTTCTACTCCTCTCCAACACCAATCAACTTATTTGAAACAACACAGCGAGAACGTGGATCCAACCACTTTATTCAAGAAAACTAAGAAAACCAAAAACCAAAAACAAAAACTAAGATGCTCCAAGAACAACACAACAGTGCATGAAACCATAAAAACGAAGTGTCTAGAAAGACCTGAGATTTTTATTGATGAAGAAGGGGGTGCCTTGGGCATCCCCAAGCTTTGACGCTTGTACTTCTTGAATATTTCTTGGGGTGACACGGGATGGCATACCCAAGCTTGAGATTTTGTCCATTATTCATATCATTACATCATTCTTCCTCTACACCTACAAATTTTTCCTTCATACAATCTTCATTAGCAACATTAGTGTATTCAAAAGATAATAGAACCTTGGGGTTTAGTTTCAAAACAGAAAAACTTTCACTAAAAACACAAGATACTGTAGAAATTCCCTCAAAAAGCTCAATTTCCCTAAAAGAACCCAAAAAGGAATCAATAAGAAGCAAATGCAAATAATGGCAGAAATCTGTCAAAAACAGACCAGCAGGTAGAAACCGTTTTTTTCGAAGATCTTATGTTGCTAAAATCAAAATGTTTTGAACTAAATAAAGTTATCTAACATACTGGGGGATTTATTCAGAAAATTACAGATTAACCCGACTTACAGAGATTTTACACGAATTTTTACGGTGGAGCACAAAATCCTGTTTCGGGACAGCAACTCCCCAAATCTTACTTCCCTCTCATTAGAGGTTATTCTTGGCACAAAAGGCAAATAAAAAGGATAAGGAGAGGTCATTATATAAGTAAAAACTTTCAAGACTCAATAAAAAATTTGGGTTATCTCCCAATAAGTACTTTTCTTTAACGTCTTTAAGTTAGGCACAAGAAGCAAGAATCAAGTATTTTCAAATCAAGAAGCATTAACATCAAACCTTGCTTTCAAAGGAGGAGAAAAAAGAAACTTCTCTATCCTCATAGAGAAGTGTTCAATACCTTTCTTGAATGTAAATTGATATTTAATGGTGCCTTCTTTCATATCAATGATGGCACCAACAGTTCTAAGAAAAGGTATTCCAATTGGAATAGGACAAGAAGCATTGTATTCAACATCCAAAACATAGAAATCAACAGGGACATAAGCATTGTTAACCATAATAAGAACATCATTAACACCCCCCATGAGTTTATTTTTAGCATTATCATTAAGTGGGACATCCAAATAACAATCTTTCAAAGGTGGCAAATCAAACATTTCATAAATCTTTCTAGGCATAATAGAGACACTATAACCAAGGTCACATGAAGCTTTGAGATCAAAGTCATTCACTTGCATATTAATGATGGGTTCCCAACTATCTTCTACTTTCCAAGGAATAGAGGCTTTGTGTTTCAACCTTTCTTCCTTAATTTTAATGAGAGCATATGTAATGTGTTTGGTGAAAGCTACATTTATATCACTAACATGAGGACTTCTAGCAAGCTTTTGTAGGAACATAATAACTTCATAAATATTGAAATCATCAAGATCAAAATCAAACTTAGCATCACTAGTAGTAGACTCATTGGGTTTAGTAATTGTGGTAGGAGGAATAGGGACTTCTTGTGGTTTAGTGGCATCCATATTGCTGGTGATGATAGTGCACACACTATTGTTTATAGCAATTCCAGCTTCTCTACCCACTTAGCATGTAGTTGGGATAACAGTCTAACATTTTCATCAATAGTAACTTGTATAGCATGAGTAGCAACAAAGGTACTTTCCAAAGTATCAGGTTTAGCATCCATTTTATTAATCAAAGAGGAAAGTGCTTCAGACAAAGAGGAAATATTTTTCTCAACATTCAAAAGCTTTTCCTCCACAGTCTTGTTGAAAGTGGTTTGTTTACTAATAAAGTCTTTGAGCATGAATTCAAGTTCAGAGGGAGCACTTTTAGTATTTTTGTAGGAGTTTGCATAGGTATTGCCATTATTAGGAGGATAAGGCCTATAATTGTTGTTACTACCAAAATTATTCCTATAGGCATTGTTGTTGAAATTGTTGTTTCTAATGAAGTTCACATCAACTTGCTCTTCTTGAGCAACCAAAGAGGCTAAAGGAACATTATTTGGATCAATATGAGTTTTTCCATTAACAAGCATAGTCATGATAACATCAATCTTATCACTCAAAGAGGAGGTTTCTTCAACAGAATTTACCTTCTTACCATGTGGAGCTCTCTCAGCGTGCCATTAAGAATAGTTAACCCTCATATTATCAAGGAGCTTTGTTGCAGCCCCCAAGGTAATGCTCATAAAGGTACCTCCAGCAGCTGAATCCAACAGGTTTCTTGAGGAGAAGTTTAAACCTGCATAAAAAGTCTGGATAATCATCCAAGTAGTAAGTCCATGAGTGGGACAATTCTTAACCAAAGATTTCATTTTTCCCAAGATTGAGCAACATGTTCATTATCAAGTGTTCAAATTTCATTATTTCACTTATCATAGATATAATCTTAGCAGGAGGATAATATTTTCTAATAAAAGCATCTTTGCACTTAATCCAAGAATCAATACTATTCCTAGGCAAGGATAGCAACCATTCTTTAGCTTTCCATCTCAAGGAGAAAGAAAACAACTTGAGCTTAATAATATGTCCATCTACATCCTTATATTTTTGCATCTCACAAAGTTCAACAAAGTTATTGAGGTGGGTAGCAGCATCATCAGAACTAGCACCAGAAAATTGCTCTTTCATCACAAGATTCAACAAAGCAAGCTTAATTTCATAAAAGGTAGCATCAGGAGCAGGTGGAGCAATAGGTGTACTCAGGAATTAATTGTTGTTTGTGCTAGTGAAGTCACACAACTTGGTGTTCTCAGCAGAGTTCATTTTGGCAAAAGTGGAGCAAGCCAACAGCAGCAGCAACTAGAGCAGGAACTATTTTTTTTGTTTTTGATAAGGAAAAGTAAACCAAACGAAACTAATTTTTTCGAGTTTTTGATAAAAATAGGCAAGCAAAACCAAGAAAAAGAAAATAAGCAAAACAAAAACAAATTAAAGAGAAAGGTTGTGAAGGACTCCCCTTGTGAAGCCGTCCTTAGCCTCCCCAGCAATGGTGCCAGAAAAAGCTTGACGATGGCTCAGCTGATTGTTGAGCTTCGTTGGGAGACCCCAAGAGGAAGGTATGATGAGCACAACAGCAAGTTTTTCCCTCGGTAAGAAACCAAGGTTATCGAACCACTAGGAGGAAGGAAACGACTCAAAGGTGTTGCTAGCAACTTGGAAACCTACACAACACAAACTCAAGACTTTGCCCCAACGAACAGTGAGGTTGTCAATCTCACTGGTTTGCTGAAAACAAAGGATTAACTGTATGGTGTGGAAGGTAATACTGATTTGCAGAAAGTAAACAGTAATAGTGGAAGATGAATCAATGGTAAAGATTGGACCGGGTTCCATAGTTCACTAGAGGTGTTCTCCATAAGATAAACAACATGTCATGCTAGGTAAACAAATTACAGCAGGGCAATTGATATGACTGAGCAAGGCACAACAATGCATTACTAGACATTCATGATCCTATGAGATTTAGTTGGGTAATACAACAAGATACATAGACCGCCATCCAACTGCATCTATGACTAGTAATCCACCTTCAGATTATCATCCGAACCCCCTCCAGTATTAAGTTGCAAGCAATGGATAACTGCTTTAAGCAAAGTGTGCAAAGTAAACAATCCACTTGTTCCATGAACAGGAGACCGTTGTTTTCTCCCTAGTAGCAACAACACATCTACAACCTTAGAGATTTATGTCACTTCCCTTAGATTAAATAGATGCATGAACCCACTATCGAGCATAAATACTCCCTCTTGGATTCACTAGCATCTACTTGGACAAGATAGTACCAGAAACGAAGAGCATGCAAGTTCACAAACAACACATACATGATAGATTCAATAAGACAAAACCATTAATCAATCTGACATAGTAATCTCAATATCCATCGGATCCCCGCAAACACAACATGCATGATTACAAATAGATGATCTTGGTCATGAACGGAGCTCACAAGATCTAAACATGGTATCACAAAGGAGGAGAGACAACCATCTAGCTACTATATGGACCCATAGTTCAAGAGTGAACTACTCACGCTTCATACCGGAGGCTGGCATGATGATGAAGAAGGCCTCCGGGATGATCTCCCCTCCGGCAGGGTGCCGGGAAGAGCTTTAGATCCTCCCTCCGATCTAGGGACGATGGTGGCGGCGGCTACGGACCGTTTCATGAAAGATTGACCGGGTACTTAGATTTTTGGTATCGGGGGCTTCTTATAGGCGAAGAGGCGAGGCAGGGCACCTGTGGTGGCCGCTGCCCAGTCACGGCCTGTGGGTGTGGCCCCCTGGTGGCTCCCCCCGTCTCGTATTTTGGCTTCATGTTCCCCATGGTAAAATATTGACTTTAGCTTTTGTCCTGTCCAATTCCGAGAATACTGATTTTCTGTCTTTTTTAGAACCAAAAAGAGAAGAAAATAGGCAACTGGCACTGTGGCATCTTGTTAATAGGTTAGTACCAGAAAACATATAAAAACACCTCAAAGTTTAGACAAAGCAAAGCAAAGTAGATACTAAACAAGCATGGAACATCAAAAATTATAGATACGTTTCCGACGTATCAGGCATCCCCAAGCTTGAGCTTTTGTCCATTCTTCATCTCATTACATCATTCTTCCCCTACACTTGGAAATTTCCTTCATACAAAACTTCACACAATATTCATTAGAAAAATTAGTGCATCCAAAAGTAATAAACCTTTGGATTTAGTTTCAAAACAACAAAACTTTCATTAAAAACACAAGCTACTGTAGCAATTCCTTCAAAAAGCTCAATTCACCAAAAAGAAATTGATAAGAGGCAAATGCAAATAATGGCAGAAATCTGTCAAAACAGACCAGCAGGTAAAAACCATTTTTTTCAAAGACCTTATGTTTCTCAAATCAAAAAGTGTTAGATAACACTTTTTAACACTTTTTGATTTGAGAAACATAAGGTCTTTGAAAAAAATTGGTTTGACACGCTCAGGGAGGGTGCTGACAAAAAGACCTCACGGCGGCCGTGGAGGCTGAGCTTGAAGCGGTTCGGAGGTTGCTTCTGTCTATCACGCCAGGAGGTGTGGCCGCACCATGGACTCCCCTTCGAGGGCCTTTCACCGAGGGCTGCCTCTGTATGCCCGTCTGCACCCGCTGGACCCCTCTGATGTGGTGGCGTGGCAACTTCGGCTGCCCACCAAGGTGCGCTTCTTCTCCTACCTTGCCGACATCGACCGTCTGAGTACGCGTGTGACATGGCTCAATAGTAGAGCTTCGTTGGGAGACCCCAAGAGCAAGGTATGATGAGGACGACAACAAATTTTCCATCATTTATGAAACCAAGGTTATCGAACCAGTAGGAGCAAGGAAACAACTCCAAGGTGTTGCTAACAACTTGGAATCCTACACAACACAAACTCAAGACTTTGCCCCAACTTACAGTGAAGTTGTCAATCTCACTGGTTTGCTGAAAACAAAGAATTAAACATACAGTGTGGAAGGTAATGGTTGCTTGTAGAAAGAAAACGGTAACAGTAGATGATGTAACAATGGTAAAGATTGTACTGGGGTCCACAATTCACTATAGGTGTTCTCTTTAAGATAAATAAATTAACATGCTGGGTAAACAAATTACAGCGGGGCAATTAACATGACTGAGCAAGGCATAACAATGCAAATACTAGACATCATGATTCCTATGAGATTTGATTGGGCATTACAACAATATACATAGACCGCCATCCAACTGCATCTATGACTAGTAATTCACCTTCAGGTTATCATCCGAACCCCCTTCAGTATTAAGTTGCAAGCAACAGATAACTGCATTAAGCAATGTGTGTAAAGTAAACAATACAATCATTCCATGAACAAAAGATTGTTGTTTTCTCCCTAGTGGCAACACCACAACTACAACCTTAGAGATTCATGTCACTTCCCCAGATTACTAGAGGCATGAACCCACTATCGAGCATAAATACTCCCTCTTGGAGTCACTATCATCTACGTGGCCAAGATAACTACTAGCAACAAAGAGCATGCAAGATCACAAACAACACAGACATGATAGAATCAGTAATCAATAAGACATGATAGAATCAATAATCAATCTGATATAGCAATCTCAGAGGCTGACATGGTGATGAAGAAGGCCTCCGGGATGATCTCTCCCCTCCGGCAGGGTGCCGGGAAGAGCTTCAGATCCTCCCCCCGATCTAGGGGGGGGGGGTATAGACGAAGAGGCGAGGCAGGGGCAGCCAGGGTGCCCACACCATAGGGTCGCGCGGCCCTAGGGTGGGGCGGACCTAGGGCCCTCCTTCGGCTGCCCTTCAGTCTCTGTGTTCGTTCCTGTAAAATATTGACTTTGGCTTTTGTCCCGTCCAATTTCGAGAATATTACCTTACTAGCTTTTCTGAAACAAAAAATAGCAGAAAACAGGCAACTGACACTGCAGCATCTTGTTAATAGGTTAGTCCTAGAAAATATATAAAAATACCTCAAAGTGTAGACAAAGTGTAGCAAAGTGGATATTAAACAAGCATGGAACATAAAAAATTATAGATACGTTTACGACGTATCACCGTGCCAACCTCTTCCATAAGCATTGTGCGCCGTCCGACCTCTATGCCGCCTTCCCCTCAGTCGAGACCGAGAGGCACATGTTCTTCGACTGTGGCACCGCTGCCACCGTGTGGTCCAGGTTGGGGATTGTGATCCCCACTAGCAGGTTCTCCATCTAGGACATTGACGGGCCACCCGGGATTGACGCAGGTATCTGGCGCATGGGCATTGCCACTATCCTTTGGTCGCTCTAGAAGGCCCGTAATGACCTCGTCTTCAACAACCATAGCACGATGCCCTCCACCGTGCTCCGTCGTGCATGTGATGACATCGCCATCTGGCGTTGGCGGCTCCCGGTCGCTGAACATGATAGTTACGACTCCTTGCGCTCTCTCCTACTCTCTCTCGCTGTGTAAATGCTTGTATTGCTTCACTTCTCCTCCATGTACCCCTCCTCTCTTGTAATCTGTTGTATTGACTTGCCAAGGCGTTCAAGTAATAAATACCGGTGGGGAGCAATCCCCCTGTCTTTCTCAAAAAAAAAGAAGGAACAATCTTCAGTTTCATGATTTTTCACTTTCTCAGATTGGTTACTCCCTCCGACCCAAATTAGTTGACACAAATTTGTCAAGATATGGACCTAGATCCACAATTTACATGAACAACACAGCTTAAATACATGGGTTCAAATTTTGTTAAGATTACACTACAAATAGTATATTTTAGTATAAATATCATCATAACTCTAATGGATAGTTCTGAAGTACGCTTTAAACTATTAGACAAATAGTGCAATCTATATGGTGTAAGCTATTTTATATTTCTGGATGGGGTGCCATGGAACCCATGCATGGAACCCCTAGATCCGCCATGTTGACACCTTTGAAGTCGTAGGAATAAAAACTCGACAAACACGCCTAAAATTAATTACAATGAAAATAAAGATAGTATAGAATAGAATCCCTTACTCTCAAGTTGCCAAATGAGAGAATCAACTTCATCTATTGGAATATAATCCCTCTTGCAATATCATCTAGTTTATACCATTATGTGCCATGAGTTTCTCATTGAAATTCCTCCTAAAGTCAATTGCAATTGGACACCATCCCGGACATCAGAGATGGTAATATTCTGTTCATTATAAACGATACTAACCTCCTAGAATTGGACAAGTCCAGAGGAAGTGCCAAACAAGGTATCTTCCCAAAACCCGGCATTTTCCTCAGTAGCCGCCTATAACCAAACTTTATAACCTTATAAGAAGGTCCAGGGCACCCTTCTGAAATCTAGAGGAATGCAAGGACTTGCAAGTAAAAAACATTAGGAAATACTCCCTCCCTTTGAAAATATAAGATGTTTTAGGTTTGTGAAGGAGATGTATCTAGACATCTTTTAGTGTATAGGTTCAAATGAATCTAGACACTAAAATATGTCTAGATATATCTCATTCACAAACCTAGAACATCTTATATTTCTAAACGGAGGGAGTACCTCGTTTGGCACTTCCGGTTGGTTTCGGCTAAAAAGCACACGACAAAATGCTTTGAAAAAAAAACGGTACGATTGGTGTTTATCCGAGTATCATGTAAATATAAGAAACTAAAAATGCTATATTTAGAGTAATACTTCTTTTGTTTTAAAATTTAAGATGTTTTAGGTTTTTTTTAAACACGTGTATATGAACGTTTTTTAACGTGTAGGTTCACTCATTTTGCTCCGGACTTACAATCTTAAGATATCTAGCCTACCATAACACAACTAGTCAAAGAGCTCCATTAAATAAGTTCCCTTAACGATTTTCCGTAAGAGCTGTTAGTACGCAATGGTCTTGACAGAGTACGTTGAAGTAGTGTTTTATACTCCCTCCGTCTTAAAATAGATGTCTTAGATTTTTTAAAATTTAGACGAATCTATATACTAAATAGTGTCTAGATTCATTTAAATTTTAAGAAATTTGAGACATCTATTTTAAGACGGAGGGATTATATAAATTCCAATTACTAAGCATGGTGATATGCAGGATGATATGTAGTGTGAACACTCGGATAACCATCCTAGATCGGCGTGGGAGCTACCCACCGAAGAAATTAGGCATATCTCTCTCTCATGGGGAGAAGCAAGATCATATGTTAATGTGTTCCCTGATTGATGAAAGCTATTTGATTAACAAGAAGTAGTAGTAGTACTAGTAGACAGCAGGAGATGGATCTAACACAGGATTGACGTACTGGCCGGCTGCGCGATCCGTTAAGGACACGTGCAAGGGGACATACAGATCGATGTGGCTACGTAGCTAGCTAGGAGGATGCATGGCGGACTCCACGCTATGTAATGTAATCTCCGTCAGCGATCTCGTAGCTAGATAGCCACCGTGACCAACGAGAATATAATAATAAGTCAGGCACGTTTGTTCGTTTTGCGTCGCCGCCATGGAGGTCCCGACTTCCACCTCTGGTCAATGGGGGCAGCACCACACCCTGGCGTTCGCGTACGTGCACCCAGTTAACAGTTCCACATGCTCCCGCTGGCGATCAAGCAGCCTATCGGGTCAACGGAGTCAACACATATAATTGTGGGCGACCAAACAGCCCAAGACCTAAGTGGAAGCATGCATGCCTGGTTATATCATCAGTACCTCACACTCTACCGAAACACTTTGTTGTTGACCACTTTATAAACCGTGTTCTAAAGGGGCGATGGCTGGTAAGTCAACGATTATTCAGTCTATATATCAAGTAGTAGCAGATCTTTTTTTAGGTATGAGCTAGATAGTTCAGTTGAATTCAGTCAAACGCCATGGGTGAGAAAAGAGTTTTACACACGATTTGCTTACTCCCCGGCAACTTGGTGAGAGGTCGATCGCATCGCGGCTCACAGTCACAGCATATACTACCAATCCTTGTTCCCCGGAATTCCATCGCTTCCTTCCACCGTCCCTGGAAGCGTTGAGGAGCAACCAGTTCTCGCCGGCACACGCAAAACCACGTGGAAATCCAGTTCCAAGTTTTGTTTTGACTCAAAACACCCAGCACGGAACGAATGTAAAATTCAGTGTGGCCATGGACAGCCCCTAAAGATTTACGGGGAATGGTCGATTTGTTTTTCTGCAACTGTTTCTGATTGCAAGCAAAGCAAAGCAAAGCCCTGAGATGGTTTTTTTTATTTTTTTTTTGCGTACAAGCATCAAACAGGTGAAACCACCTCGGCCTGTTAACCATCTTCGTTTGAGGCCCAAATCCCGCATCCCCTCGTCTCTTTTTCTCGCACGCAGAGACACCATAACCCTCCTAGGTTAGTACCACCTCGCCAATCGACACAATCAGAGACCAGCTTAAATACCCTGCTCCCCTACTTCGTCTCACCGAGCCTGGTAGCGCTGGCTTGTCACCCGAGCGGGGTAATTAAGGTGGTGTTTGGATGCCTGGCATGTCGCACTGGCCTGGGCCTGGGTAGGCACGTTCTTGCGGCCCGCCCGTCCCAAGTTGAGTAGTGCGCTAGGGGGCTCGAGCGAAGGCTCTGGGCCTCACGGTCGCATAATGCGGCGGGTACACCTGACGATATATCGGCTCCTGGAGCATTGCAAATTAATCGGGCATCGTAAACCTGCTGTCAACAAAAAAAATAGGCATTGTACACTTATATCCATGATACTTAAGAGTTTTCCTATAAAAACTTTTGCTGTTCTTCTATTTTTGTTATGAGCCACCAGCAGATTACTGCTTGTGCTGCAATTCGCATTTCTTTCTCTGCATAAATTCAAGACGGGGAAGGAAAATTTCGCAAATATATACCTCCACTGAATAAGAACATGCATACAGGTCCATTCTGGAAGCACTTGGCCAAGACAAAGAAATTGGGAATTACGAAAATATATTTCAACAAAGCATGTAAATAATTCGGAGGATTCCTGTACATAATCGCATGCAGTTCCTATCAATCAAATCATCAGAGATTTTATTTTAACAAAACATTACAAATTAGCGCAGCCCAGAAACACCTCCACGGTCTTGGCACCCACATCGACAGTTTAAAAGAGTAACGTTGTACTGGACTGTTTTCCAGTTTGAAGGGTATACATGAATTCTGACCGTGTTTCTACCATGTAAATGAAGGCAAAACATGAGATGGGTATGAGCTATGTTTGCAGCACAATGCACTGACGGCATCATCTTCAGCAGTTTCACCGAATTCACTGAGTCCAAGTTCAGCCGCATGGACCCCTCCAGTGACGAACGCAGATGCCATTCCTGCTCTGTTTGCGCCTTTGATGTCGTGATGCAGCGAATCCCCCACGGTGATACATTCGTGAGCTTCAACACCTGCTACCGACATTGCCGATGTGTAGATAACCTGAGAAAGCAGCAGCATATGAGTACCTTGCAAGGGCCAGTTGCCACACAAAAAACTAAAATGCCGAGAGAAGGCTGTTTAGACCAAGCAATCAACTACAGTTGCAATCACAAGTTCACAGCCCTGTGGTTCACCACAGCGTGAACGCCATTTCGACTTTATATCATGTTTAAGTAGTCGAATTATTTGTTTATTAATATACAAAAAGTAGACATGCCATGTGTTACCTTATCAGGCTTTCCCATCCACTTCACTTCACCACCAAGACTCTCGTATTTTGCTGCCAGAGTGCCTAAAAGAGAAACAGATCGAGCATTTCAGTACTACCAATACCACCAGTTGCCAGTTGGTACTGCAAGAATTAGTCATATTTCCATCCTATCTCAGAATTAAAGGGAAGTCTAATTTGAAGTAGTCTATCTCATGGGTTCAAATAATTCTGTTATCTAGTAAGTGTGAAATAATCAGCATGCCATCAAACAAATCAACCCACCAGGCATGACACGCAGGTCTCGAGCCTCAACAGTGACATAGTCTGGATTAGCTACCACCATTGGGAGCCTCTTTTGAACACCAAGCAATAAAACCTGCTCAAGCTCCTCGAGGCTTTTGGGAAGCGGATCACCTGAAGGTACACCCAGGGCTTCGGTACCATGGGCTAGTATAAACTCTGCATCATCAACACTGCTCACAACTTGCAAATCAAGACCCTAATAGGAGAATACAGGTAATATTGATTAGGTCAAGTACATCTGTATTGCAAATACAACCAACGGATTTGATAAATAATAATGAGAAATCATTTTCTATGGAATCTTGTATACCTCATAATAGTGCTAGCGTGTTTTGCCATTAGTAATAGTTATCCAAATATATTGTTGGATGACCTCAGTCATTTGATGAGAACATATGGCATACAAATTTGATGTTAATACTCCTTATGTTTTCTTTACTATTATCAAATTGTAATCAATGGGGATGGTATGTCATGCTGTTTTGCATTTAACCCCTCCAAAAGTTGCCAATCAACATGCAATCCTTTGCCCCTGTTTTTCTTTGAAATTCCTTTGCCCCTGTTGTCTGATTTATCTATGATGAGGAAATTGCCACCGAACACATCTGTCCTTCGCACCTTCTCCTTGGTATGTCACCTCCCATCCGAACCGCACCACGCTTAAACAAGCCGGTAAAAAACCAGCCAATGATCAAACATCTACAGAGGACTCCTGCCATCGCCTATGCCCACCGAGATAGAGCCCCTCCGACGACTCCTGAGCCGAGGCCCCTGTGCATCAGTTCCCATGAAAAGGACCAACACATCCCTGCTCCCCTCTCCATCCGAGGTCCACACGCCATCATCCGAACGACGAGGAGCAGCAGCCACAACAGATGGTGGGCAACATGCCTGGTCACCGGCGAAGGTCAAGGGAGCCCAAGTCACCCCACTCTCTTTCTCTTGCCTCACTCCACGGATCTGATTCCACAGCCGACCTCCCAGGAGGCCTCTCCGATGGCAAGACCTGAGCCAATCTCCCTGGAGGCCAGGACTTTTACTTTCCTGGTGGGCTGTGGCTGGCAGAGCAACCTAGTCACCACCTACCTAGGCCGGCTCTTCATGCAATTGAAAATTAGCGCGTTCTCATACTTTGCTGTATGGAACAACGACTATAACCAGCAGTTTTTTTATCTGAATTGTGTGTATATGGAGTAGCAACTATGAAAAAAATCGACAAATTAGTAGTTCATTAGGTACAACCTTTTCTGTACAAAATCTGTATATTTTTGTGTGCTTCTTCCATAGCAGACACAGGGCAGATACTCAAAGAGATCTGATTGCATTTGTTTGTCTATGGAAGTGCCTGTTAGTGCTGATGTATTGTTCAGTTCAAAAAATGTGATTTTCCCATGTAAAGGACACGTGCTTTATTACCTGATAAGAAACTCATACAATTTATCTGACTACTTGAGTCCAGATATGAAAAGCATATTACCAGGAATGTGATTAATATTCAGATCATGAATGTGGAGTGTGAAGTTTGTCCGAGTGTTTACTGAAACTATTGTTCAAGTTCAGACACTGGCAAGTAGTCGGTAGCATGCTACAACATTTGGTACCGGTGGTAATTGCAAGTTCAGGAGTATTTCATACTTTGCATCTTGTGTTGTAGGCAACAAGTTTAAATCTACAAGCCTTTCCAAACACAAGTTATAAATAGCTCTAGCTTATTTAGAGCTTATATGGACCGTTCAAAAACCACCCTTAGTTGTTGTTGCAGCTGGTAGCCTGCTATACCATCTCAAGAGGTGAACATTGAAATGGTTGATCACAATGAACAAATTGAAGATGCTGTTCACCTAGCAGGATTATGCTGATGCGAATTGCGTAACAAACAGACTGCTACTCCTTTCATTCCAAATAAATTGAAGTTCTATCTTTGCTCCAGGTCAATTTTATTCAATTGACCAAGTCTACAGAAAAATGTGATAACAAACTTAACAAAGTTTGACTTAGCACAAAGTCATAACTTTAATTAATTTGTAATGGAGAGAGTATACGTTTATCCTATGATTTTGACGAATACAGAATGCTTATTCTTTGCCTTTCTGTGATTGTATATAGGAGTTATATCCCTTCATTCAATGTGTATCCTAATCAAGCAAGCACTTGGAGTGGATATAGACTAACTGGTACTGATATTTTCGATTTTGATACAAACGATATTTAAGTTTCTACAAAAGTAGAAAGGTGGAAGCAGTAATTCCATGGATAAAAAATGATTTTTTTGGGCCACATATTAAGGGACCGAGTGAGTAGTCGTTTATAGTTATAGCTTGCTTTTTTTTCAATGCAATGCTAGACACCCATATTAGCATCTAACGGAATTCCTCATCGCTAGCGAAATGATCAATGGCTTCGGTTTCATACATTCTTTGGTGTTCATGTGTGACAAGAGCGTATTCCAGACGTGGCGTATGGTGAAATATTAAACATTCTTAAAAATTTCATAGTTTTTGGTTGGTCTGTGGCAACGCACAGGTATTTAGCTAGTAAGAACCAATTGCTAAAGAAAATAACAGGACAACATACCTCCAGAGAAATTGCTCCCCGACTGCCCCATGTCAGATGGATACACTTCCTTCCAAGAGCCGCAAACCATGGGTCATCCCTCCTATTTTTAACGATTCAAATCAGAGTTTACCTTAAGTTTCTGAGAAAGTTCCATCATCATAAGAATATAAAAGCAGAAGAAACATCAGCATCAAGCTTTACTTCTCAAGGTACTGATGCGTGAGCTCCCCGCTAGTGATTGCTCCAAGGAAACAAGTCATGTCGAACCCAAGGCTCTGCAGCTTCTCCATGGTCACCGACGACCGCCTCGAGGAGTTGCTGATTATCACCATCTTCGCGCCATTCCCAGCGAGCTTCTCCACTGCAACACGCACAACTCAATTAGGTATCACATCACAGCACAAAAGAGGCAATGGTAATGTGCACAAATTACAGTGTCCGGAGTGACCAACATACATGCCAAGATGGCGCCAGGGTAGGGTTTCTTCCCGTCATGAAGAACACCAAACTGGTCCAGGAACCACGCCTGGCAGACAAAGTCAGGTGTGAACAGAATAGCAGGAGAGGCATGCACAGATATTCCAACATGATAGGCACAACCAGATGCTGTGCGCGGAGGAACCAACTTTTCCCCAAAATTCTAGCTGAAATTCCGCAACTTGATTTAACCGATTCCATCATCCCAATCCATGGGGGATCCTAGCGCGGCTGCTACTTGGACGAGCAAAACGAGCAGCGATTCATCTAAAAAAAAAGAGCAGCGATTCTGTGAAGAGAGCGGGGAGCTTGCCTTGAAGCGGCCGGACTCGGCGAGGGGTCGGATCCCGGCAAGCCTCTCGAACACCGGCGCCGGCGCCGATGACATTCTCCCGGCCGCCGCGCCTCGAGAGCACCTTCTGCCTGCGGTAGGTGGAGGGCGGAGGCGACTGAGGGAGTCAGAGGGACTCCGTTTGCGAGGGTAAGGCGATGAAGACGCCGAGCAACAAGGCAGTGGTTGGGTTTGGACGAGCAGAAAGCTATCGAGCGGCCTATACGCCGCGTGACTGCGGTGTCTCGCCGGCAGCACGGCCGCCGACGGCAATCGTAAATGTGCACAAGGATGTATGTCTGCTGTTTGCCCCATTTTACTCGCGCAGAAATGCAGCATGAAGAATTTCTGACAAAGGAAGTGTTTCAAAATCTAGCACGGAAAAGTACAGTAGAATGCACTTCACAATACCATCAAACTTCACATCTCAAGCCAGTTTGTCAGTGCAAGTAAAGAACATTGTAAACAGCTAGATTCAGTAAAGGCCGATTCACAAAGCTCGGAATGCACACATGATCAGGGGGGTGAGACCAGTTTTTCTGCTATTTCATGATCTTAACCCAAACTCTCAGGTACAAAGGTACATTTAGCTATGCTATTACAAAACAGAGGATCCATATGGCTTGTTTGCAGACAACGAGTGCGCCTCAGTTCAGCTTCTCGATCAGTTCGTTGATCTTATCGCCACGGTTGCCTGTGTCGCCACCAGCCTTGAAGGGCTTCTTCTTCATCTGCAGCCTCCTCTCTGGACATTTGAGCTTGAAGGGCATGAGGAAGCTCGACGTTTCTCTGAAGTGCGGCCCGACAGTGGAGATCTCGTGCACGACATCTTCCAAACATATGACGCCATGTTCTCCCAGAGCCTGTTTTTAGCAAAGCACATGTGTTTAGTGTCCATTAAGAAATAGATTTGCCGCAATAATGGGCATAGCAATGAAGATATTTTTCCAACTGAAGTGTGGTAGTGTGAAAAGTTTGGAGCATCTGAACCTAGCAAATATCATCTCTAAAGAATTAGACACCAAAGAATTCAAGGTTTATTGTCGGGTCAGAATAGAAACTAGAGTATTCAAGTTCAGTAGCAATGGTGGAAGTGGCTAGGTAAACCTATCAGACATAGACCATGGTTATGCCTTATTGATTACTTCCTATGCTTATTGTTCAGTTTGCCATAGACAAATCAACTAATGTCCTCGGAGCTTTACACGACCGCCTGAAACCTCAATCTTCAGAAGATTTTACATACTATACCTTCTCAATGAGGTCATTGCTGGTAAGGGGGAAAGGTTCCTTGTCGAAAAATCCGCGACCCTTCTTGTAAATAAGCTCCTTCACGTTCTTCAAGTTGGGGAACCTATTGCAATCACACAAATTAACATAATTTAATAATCACCATAAAAAACAGCTAACAAAACAATGGATCAAGTTGCATTTCAATCAATACAATGGAGTTACCCATATGTGACAAACAGGTCAACAGCAGCAAGCCTCTTCAAGTTTGCCTCCGTGGCCTTGAGGAACACGCCGGACAGGACCTGAGTGAGCCGGAGCTTGGCCAAGATCTTCCTGATGTCCGGGTGCACGTCCGTAGTGCTGCAAATCACACGCAAAGACAGAAAAGCCGATGTTAACAGCGAGGCACCATCATCAACCAGCCAAAGAAAGCAGGAAATAGAGGGTAAGCTACGGACCCGGGGATGCGGATGGCGAAGAGCAGCTTGGCGTCGATAGCCTCGGCGGGGCGCAGCTTGCGGACCTTGAGGCGCGTCCGCATCCGCAAGAAGTCGAGCTCCTTGTTGCGGAACTCCCTGACGAACTCCTCGGGCCGCTTGATGGTGCCCTTGGCCTCGTTGCGGCGGCGCTGCTTCTTGGCCGCCTTGCGCTCCCGGTTCTTGATGGCCCAGTCCTCGTTCACCTTCCGCTTCTTCAGCACCGTCTCCCGCACGAAGGCCAGCTGCTGCGTTCCCTCCTCCTCCGCCATGGCTGGCGGGAGTGGGGTTCTCTTGGTGGTGTAGGAGGCGGCGGCAGCGGAGGTGAGGAGAGGCGGCGGTCGGGGAGAGGAGAGGAGGGTTTGGGAAGAAGACCCGGGTGGATTTTTCCCTGCTGGGGTCTTAAGGTCCTTCGTGGGCTGGGCTGAGACGAAACTGGCCTGATAAGAGAGGTTGGGCTCATGGGCCGTACCAGGCTTTATTTGATTACAGCTCACTTTGGAAGACAACGGATTTCTTTAGCACGTGTTCTCGTGTTGCGGCGCCGTGCCCGTTCCGTTCCGTTGGGTACAAAATTGTCTTGCCCGTGGTCCAAGTCTGACCATCTCCATAGCCGTCACTCACCCCGCCTTCTTCCTCGCGGCGTCGCCGTCGACTCGCCTCTGCTACAGCGCCGGGCGGCAGCCTGCGATCGTCGCCGGGCCACGCCGTTTCCGCGACCCCCCACCCTGGGCAAAGAGGTACACGACAATCTGCTTCCAGATATTCTTCGATCATACTGGAATTTAGGGAATGAAATTGCACGAGTGCGTTAGTCGGTTGTTTGTAGACATCCTTATAGACCTTGCTATAAACTTCCGAAAGTGGAATTCGTATGGGCAGAGAGCTATAATATAGCGCACTATGCAAAAAGTGCAAGATTAAGTGTACTCCCTCCATCCTGAAAAGGTTCGTCCAAAATTAGACAAATTTGCAACATCCTTTTCAGGACAGAGGAAGTAAATTAGCATGCTTGATCTGATTACAAATCTTGGGGTTGACCTCCTAATTAAGTTGAATAGGCAAATATGATACCGCAAAATTTTCATTCGGAGTATTATTTTGCTTTAGGATTAGGAATATAAAATATGGCTGGGGTTAACACAGAGGCAACAACCAAGGAGACGGAGGCATTGCATCATGTTGGGAAGAAAACCCAGGAAACCCAAGTAAGTAATATGCTTCACTGTTTATCTTTCTCATGAACTGATTGGAAGTTTTTCCTCGAATTTCTTGCGTGGCTGCTTCTCCGTATTTCATACTTATGTTGGTACATGGAGTAAATGTTGGGGATGAACAAGAGGAAGAAGTTGAGAACCATTCAACCTATTTGTCGATACTATTCTAGAACATGTTCTTGTTGTGATGTTTTTTTTTCATTGCCTCGTAAATTGGTCGCATAGTGTACATGCTTTCTCATATCATCCTTCTCTTGAATGATCCTTGCACTGGAGGCACAGCTGTACATTTTCTTTGCTGGTAAATAAGCTTCCCATTTTTGCAGCAGCAGAATCTGAATAAGGTGGCTAGTGTGGCAGATGTAACCTTGCCAAAAGAACTCAAAGTTGCAGACAGCAATGCTGGGGCTCCCGGAGTTCAGTCCTCACCACTAGAAGATGGTGATGATGCGCCGGTGAATGTTCTATCTGAAGTTGGAGCAGAAGGTAACAACTATACTTTTCAAGTTCTCGTCGCAGAGTTTCTCATCTAGAACTGGACCAGAGTAAAGCTTCGGCTATTCTGTCTAGCATTTGGGAACTGGGATGTGAACCATGTGATTACTGATTATTCTAACTTTTATCTTTGAAATGGATAGCTTCAGTGGCTGCGAAGAAGAAAAAGAAGAAAAGCAAGGTCAAGCTTAAGTGGGTTCTATATTTCAATTCAATCATTAATTTTCATGTTTGGTTTGCTCTGTTTTACAAGCATACAACGTGTTTTCTGTAGAAAGAAGAACCCCCTTCAGCAGACAGATCCTCCATCAATCCCTGTTGATGAGCTTTTCCCTTCTGGAGATTTTCCTGAGGGTGAAATCCAGGAATACAAGGATGAGTAAGTATAAGCCTGACACCAATAGCTGAATTGCCGCTGTAATGAATTCAGTTGAATGAATTAACGAATGATAAAAATGGTGTGTGTTTTTATGTTCATCAAAACATGCCACGCTAATACCTGGGTTAAAATCGCATGAATGGTCTTAACTTCTGAAAATGACGCAGAAATAATATTTTGGTTCATTTGTTCCCAATGATGGATGCTGCAGGATAGCAGTTATCTTCTACTCCCTCTATTGCAACATATAAGACGTTTTACCAAGCTGTTTTAGCTTGCTAAAACGTCTTATATTTTGCAAAATAGGGAATATTGCATAAAGTAAATCATGTTATTGTTCTTCAGTAATTTATGGAGAACAACTAGTGAAGAAAAGAGGGAACAAGAACGACTGCAAAAGCCTATATACAATTCTGTTCGCCAAGCAGCAGAAGTTCATAGACAGGTTTGGAATATACGCTTATTTGTTTTTTTATTTCAGCTTTCTTTTAATTTTCTGATGTTGGCTACAACTGTACAATGTATACTATGGTTTTCTAGGTGCGGAAATATACGAGGAGCATTGTAAAACCTGGAATGTTAATGATTGAACTATGCGAGACTCTGGAAAACATGGTTCGGAAACTTATCAAGGAGAATGGACTGCAAGCTGGTATTGCCTTTCCAACAGGATGTTCCTTGAATTGGTACGGTATCCCTCTAGAGTGATTCATGTTACTGCATCCCCTTCTTACATTAACGAGAAAAATTCAATGCTTAGGGTTGCAGCTCACTGGACTCCAAATTCTGGTGATAAAACTGTACTACAATATGATGATGTAATGAAGCTGGATTTTGGAACACATATAGATGGTCTGTCAGTCATACTATGTTTGATTCTTTTTTAGTGACTAGCACAAAACCCGTGCATTGCTACGGTGCCACATTAAATATAGCGAACGATATTTCATATGAAAAACAAAATCCCCTACTATGTTCCCTTATTGAAGATGCGGCGAGAATACCGATGGCGATGAAGTTGAGCTCAGAAATCAATTGGTGGCTGACTCGGGACGCTGGGCATCCGGGTTTTGCGGCATAGTCGGTCTGCACCGCCTTGGCGCCGAGTTTTGCGACCCTCGTCGAAGCACAACATAGCTCCTAGATCTCATGCCAAGAACAGAACTAATGACAAGTTTACAAAATAACACAAATAATCAATAGTACTTTCAGTAATATTCTCATTATTCTTGGAGACGTTAGTACAATAACGTCATTCTTACCTTGGACTACATACATTCTTATAGATGAGATTTCATAGTTGCCTGAAACCAAGCGGTGTAATCTGTTAGGCAGAACACATGACACAACTTAACAATAGAGCATAGAGCTGCCACGAGTTAAAAAATTGTCTATGACTGCAGGAACTAAACCAGTATCATACACACGTATAGGGTACCACCAAGAATGGAAAACGCAGCGCATCAAAGCAGTACTGCTGCGATGTTATTTACCTGCCTGACGAAGGGTTCGATGAATCAATCTCATCTCTTCTTGCGCACTGCGTCTGTCTACTTATACCAACCAACATACATCTCTGAGACTGACCAGACAAAATTAGATCTCAATCTGAATCCCCAAAGGCACAGTGAATTGATGGACACCGCACATGTACAACACATCAGCAGTCCAGCGAGAGTGCTCCTTGCCTCCTTCCACCGAGATCGTGCCTGTACCGTGGGTAGCCAGGTACGCCACCGCCTCGTTCAGCCGATAATTGATGGCACAGCAGCAGCACAACGGGAGCGCTCCATGCCTCCCTCCACCTAGTTGAATATGGATCGGCAGGCGGCCCTGCTTGTCATTCAGATTGGCGATTTTGGTGTCTCGGAGTCGGAGGCCGTCAGAGGGTGCCGTTTCTTTCGGCTGCGCTTCGAAGCACCCCTGGGCGGTGGGCGCATAGGGTATAGGCAAGAGCTGCGATGAAGGCGGACACAAAACCTATGTAAAGAGGGATGGGCGGAGGCGGGGATGACAGGGAACACGGGAACGGTTTTATTAGCGATTGAACGAACCGACAAGATGGTACGTACGTGTATTTACGGGAAACCATGACGGTTATGATTGTTTTCATCCACGGGAGCTGGAACGTATGGAAGTCTTGTTGAGTTTGGTCCATACGTGGGATAAAAGGAGCATAGGAAGACTCGTGTAGTAACACTAAGTACGGAACAAACATAGGAAGGAAAGATTTTTGACTTGCTAGGAAACATATTCTTTTGACCTACCGATGGTGGTATTGGTGGACAATTTGGTGTTTGGTGTGAGGGCAAAGTTGTCTAAAAAAGTGTTGGACCGGGAGAAACACTTCGTGCTTTATTATATACTAGTACAAAACCCATACGTTGCTACGGCGCGCCGTAATTTGTACATGCTAGAATGGAATATAATTATTTATAGTAAATATGTCGTTGCGATCGGACCGTGGTGTAATCTTAGTGTCTCAGCCGAGCCCCTATGATCAATTTGGCCTTTCGTCCTAATCATTAATTATTTTTTATTGAGGTGAAGTGGTTCTGGTTGACACTAAATTGAGTAATTTCGAATTTGAGTGTATATAGAAAACGTGTCCGTACGTTGCATCGGGAGAAATAAATGCTCTAGTAAACCATCCTTATTGACACCTCTCTTTGTCACCGCCGTCGATGCTGTCACGTATTTCTCCTTTGCATGATGAGAACGTAAGCATATCTAATGATATTACTCCCTCCATTCGAAAATAGATGTCATAGACAAATTCCCAACATGATGGCAGGCGACAACCTTAGTTTTTATTATTTTAAAATGAATTTACATGTAGTACAAACATAATATTTTGCCAATATTTCAAAATTTAGTGCTTAAAACTCTGTACAGCTCAATTTTCCCCAACAATCTAGGGAGCATCGTAACCCTAGACTTAATTTGTCCATTTTCTATTTTTAACATAGCATGGGTTGAGAAAATATGTCTCATTTAAAGACAAATCTAAATCACTTATTTTCGAACGAAAAGAGTATAATGAATTGACGTGCTACCACTACTTCGCTCCTTAGATCTTACTTCCAGTTTATATACGAAAAATGCAGTTTAAATTTTCTCAAAATCAATCAAACAAACCTCAAATATGTCATTGTTAATTTAATTTGTTATATCATGTTAGAAATTGCACTCATATAGTTCTCTCCACCACATTTTTTCATATACGACGCACGCACTCACTCCCTCATATAAAGCCTCTCTTTTCCATCTATCTTCTTATTTGCTTTCTTCTTGGTGTTGCTTGGAGCTGGTTTATAAGGGCACGTACATCGCAGCCGTTGCTAGCGTCGGTGCGAGAAGTAACGTCGGACGCTTCAGTTTGTTTCCGTGAAAAACGTTCTCGCCCAGTAGGAAAAAAATGTTTTTAGCGCCCCAAATTAACGTCCTCGGTTGCAGGTTTAGACGCTTATCCGTTTAATTTACAATAATTAATTGCTTGGTTTAGATGTGCAGCAGGCACCCCACAGAGTCTGGTTGCTTAGTTTATTTCGGATTAGCTTGCTGATACTAAGGCAAATTTGCAACGTATATAAACTGGTGAAGATCGATTTAAGGTAGCAGTGTGGGACTAAAATACCTGGTCCTGGTTCCGACGTGAAGTCGTAGCAGAGCCAAACGGACATGGTATCAGCAAAGCTAATTGAAAATTCTGCTGTCTCGTTGATGTTGGTCAGGCCCAGCAGAGCCAAACGGACATGCACGTAAGCCGCACGCACGTCAGGCCCAGCATGTGGTGACCTGCACGTGGTTGACCAACCATCGCTGGCCCCGATCTCGCAGGTCCTCACGATCTGTTATTGTCCATACGCAAGATTTGTTTATTTTCAACCGCTATTTTCGCTTGAAGGTGGCATTGGTGGCTAACATGTGTTTTGGTGGAAGGGCAAAACAGTTTAAAAAAGAGTTGGACCGGACGAAACACTTCGTCTTTTAATATTACGACGGAAGAAGTTAGTATTTGTTGTGTCGGTGATGAGTTTTTTTAAATCAGTGGCGTGTCGCAGTGTAGACAGTTTTTTTAACTTGCTCAGGTAGAGAAAATATCAGTGCGTTGCAGCAGGAGAGAAAATATTTAGGTCACGGAACCTTACAAATTATATTGTCGCTAGTTTTTCTATATTCCTGTCCCATCTCATATCCAGAGACAACGAACATCAATAAAACAATTTTCGACAATAATTTCGAGAAAGATTGCCCATTACAAAGTTCATAAACCCTCCAAAAAAGAGCAAAGTTTGTATATATTTCTGAGTTCATCTTTGCAAGAACGTCTCAGACGTAGAAAGTAACATGATTTCATGCTAATTGTCGTTTGCGACGGAGAAAAATTGCATCGTCAATGTGGATACTTCCACCTGTGAAGACTGTTCCTTGGCACGTCTTATCAATTATGAAAGCTAGAGCTAGTATGTGCAGTGCCACGGAAGGGGCATACATGATGAAGTGGTCCTCTATTGTATAGGAAAGTAAAATTTAACATTAAGTACAAAACGCACACACAAAGAAACTCAACATGGTTTTAGTGGCACCCACGTGCAAATTCCCATCTAGTAATTCAGGCTAATAGCGTCTTCTCATCCACTCAGAGGCGTATAGCGTCCGAGAGCTGCAGTCACGCTGGCGCTCTTGTCTGCCTTCTTGCTCAGGTAGAGATTTGTGTTGCGCTTAGTCGTCATGCGTAGAACACGATGTCGTCGGCGATATCGTTCTTGAGGGCGTCGTTGTACCATCTCGTCTCAGGGAGTAGACGTTATCGATCGATGCTCATGGCCAGTATATGGGATAGTTTTCATCTCGATATCTGTATCCGCATCTCACGTGTATATATATCCACGGAACCCGGGGTAGAAGCTATGAAACGTGTGTGCAAAGGAAAGCTAAACCCGATTGACATAGAGTTGTCTTCGCTTTCTTTTTATTTCTACTTACCGGTGGCAATTATGGTTATATATGAGGCTAAATCTGTCCAAAAAAAGTGTTGGACACCGTGGTCCACCACCAATTTCACTCTCTATATTATGCTCGATGACAACCGCTCCTCGACCAATTTCACACCGTGGCCCACCACCAATTCCACTCTCTATATTATGCCCACAAATTCTTCCCTATATTATAGCCAACCAATTCCACTCTCTATATTAGGAGACCATATATATTCAATCTTTAAATAGCCCACAAATTCTTCCCGTTTTGTTAGACAATTCGTATTGTCAATTACACGGATCCCATTTAATTAGCCCATAATCCATCTTGTTTTATTGCTGCTTGCTGATTCCTTGCTGATACGCTGCACAATCGATCCGTATATAAACAGGTGGGGCTCCTTATAAAGCAGCAGTGTGGGACTAAATCCTAAACTATAGCAGGTTTGATTACACGATGATATGTCAAATAAACCAGTGCACCATTTACGGCTGGTGCCCCAGGCTTGTACACACATGTGCCTCGGCCCATGGCATAATGGCAGCCCACTACGTGTTTTTCTCCGGCGGGACGGTGCCTGACAGAGTGACAGCCTGAGGCAGGTAAATATCGAACGAAGAAGTCGCTGCTACTCATCTCTCTTTTCGTCTTCACTCATTTTCCCCTTCCTTTGCCCCACACCGCCGCCGAATCCTCCACATCCTCCTCACACCCAGGAGTGACCGGAACCTTCCTGCACTGTACCAACGCAGCTCGCCGGCTCTAAACCGCGCTCCGCCGCCCATTTGTGCTCTTACTACTCCAGACACACATCGCGACAGAAGAAGCCTATTTATCTCAATCCGCTGCAAAAGGACCGTTCTCTTGCTGCCCCCGTTGCAGGAGGGAGGACTGTCGCGCCGCGGGTGATGTAGGGGCTGTGAGAGACGGCTACAGCCTCCCTTGTGATGCGCCCGATGGGCTATGCGTTAGAGGAGGGTGGGACGTGCCGCGTTATAGGAAGGATGCCTGGCGGCTAGACGGCAGGGCGGCGGACGACAAGGAGAAAGAGAACGGACATGCCGGCCGGTGTCGAGTGCTCGGGAGAGGACAGTCGAGTATTGGGATTGGAAAGAAGAGACGTTCTCCTCGTATATAAAACAAACCGTTATTTGACTGAGGTGACATTGTCTAGTAATTAGCTATACGTGGAGGGGTAAATTTGTCCAGAAATTCTCCTCCAGAATTACGTGCGACGGCAGGACTCCCGTGTTTGAGAGAGGTCAGGGCTCGCCGGATGCATAAGGGCGCATCGGACGATTCTTACGTGCAGGTGGTGTTGGTGCTAATATGTGATTTAGTGGGAGGGTAAAACGGTCTAAAAAAGTGTTGGACCGGGAGAAACACTTCGTGCTTTATTATTAGGTATATATATATATATATATATATATATATATATATACTAGCAAAATGCCCGCGCGTTGCGGCGGAAGAATTTATTCGTTGTTGTGCTGGTGGTGATTTTTTTAAATCAGTGGCACGATCATAGCATAGACAGTTTTTTAACTTGCTCGGTGACATCCGCTCCTCAATTAATCGATTATTGATTGTTTCAATTCGCAAGCAGAATATGAGAAAGGCAAGAAGTTTTATTGAAATATTTTTAGATCCCTAAGAATTTCACTACTTGGAATCAGTTTTTGTTAATAAAAAGAAGTGAATTTCTTAACTAAATTTACCTAGAATTTCTAGTGATAGTAGATAGAAATTACTTCATTAGTTGGGAAATTCATAGAGGACCTAGAGAAAAAAAGTAAACATGCATCTTGCCCAGCTCGCAAGCAAGCCGCACATCTCGTACGCGCGGCCGCTCGAGCCTCCCCGCACACCGCCTTCGTCGAGCTCTGGCCGCCTCCGCCTCCTGCAACTCGGCGCCAACGACTGATCTGCATGTCGATTATTAGCCAGCCCGGATGCTTTCCATATATAGCCTTGATTATTTTTGCCCAATAGCTAGCTCTATTCACCCCTATGCTAGCTCTATTCACCCCTATGCCAGCCGTTGCCCTCTTTCGATTTTAGTTTAGCTCACACACCAGGAACCCTCCTTTTAATTCGATTATTAGCCAGCCCGGATGCTTTCCATATATAGCCTTGATTATTTTTGCCCAATAGACCCCTATGCCAGCCGTTGCCCTCTTTCGATTTTAGTTTAGCTCACACACCAGGAACCCTCCTTTTAATTCAATGCAGGCTGGCAACGCCCCTCTCTTTAATTCAGGCAGGCAACAGATTTTCAAATCAATCAATGGTTTTCGAGGAACTCATTGTTCGCTGATATACAACCAACTTTAAACGTATATAAACCGGTGTGAATTATTGTAATGTAACGATGTGGGACTATTCACCAAGAAATATAGAGCTATAGCTATTTTTCTGAAGGGATTCGATCGAACGCATGTATGCCATATCGTGGGCCAAGGATGACCTGATGTATGTACGGGTTATTAAAGCCCACATGTCTGATGTATGTACAGATTATTAAAGCCCACATGTCTTTCTGGATGGATTCGACCGGCATATGTATGCCGTAGCGATGGGCCAAGGATGACCTGGTGTATGTACGGATTATTAAAGCCCATAGGTTGATCGATTCGGGTTGTTATTTTTTTCTGACTTTGGGTGGTACGCACCGTATTATGTGATTTAGTGGGAAGGCAAAACGGTCTAAAAAAGTGTTGGACCGGGAGAAACACTTCGTGCTTTATTATTAATTAAAGTAAGTATAGATATATATATATATATAGATATAGATATAGATTGCTTGGTATATATTTTGTAGGATGTATTTCTAACTATATCGTGTGGTTATTCCCAGGGCACATAGTTGATTCTGCATTTACGGTCACGTTCAATCCCATGTTTGATCCATTGCTTCAAGCAACTAGAGACGCCACAAATACCGGAATCAAGGTAATTCTACATATTTTTTCACTCTTTGACGGCTGTGTATTTTAGGTCAACTGACTTGGATATACCGAATGAATGCTTCTCATAAGCACCTCTGTATATAGGATTTATTAGCATAAAATTACCACATTTCAGCTGAAAGTTCGAATAACCACCACTTTACAAAAAAAATCGTAAAAAACCACCACTTTTCGGCAGATTTGTTGCAATTCGCGCTAAAACAGCATTAAGATTCAATTGACACCAAAACTGACAGTAGGACCCACCCGTCGGGCTGACTTGACGACGCGGGTCAACCGCGTTAATGCTATTTTGCATGCAGGTCCTCAAGTTCCACAAGAAAATTATACACGGGTCCTGGCGCCTCGCAGTTTTTTTTAAAAAACCTATTTATTTGAAACGTTCATAACTTTTGAATACGGATTCAAATGGAAAAACTTTTAATACGAAAAGTGCTCGAAAATGTTTGAATATAAAATTGGTTCACTATTTTTAGATACCTAAAATATGTAAACAATTAAAAATGCTTCTATTAATAATGCAAACTTTAAAAATTCATAACTTTAGTTATATGACTCCGAATAATATAAATAATATGTCTAAATTTATTATAAAAATCCAACCAATCCATTTCTGACATCTTGCATGCATGTATGAGATCCGTTTCTCGTTGATGTTATAATCGGATTGATATTGATATATATATATATATATATATATATATATACGCACAAAACAGTCTACCATTATAAACTAAATATTCATAACTTTTGTTATATAACTCAAAATAATATAAATAATATGTCTAAATTTATTAGGAAAAATCAACCAATCCATTTCTGACATCCATTATACAAGACCGAGGTCTTCCCGGTGCACTGCGGGCAGATCAACATCGAAGATCTGCTGTCACCATTTCCCGCCAAACTTGCCACTTTCCCTGGGAAGTACTTGGGCCTCCCACCGCACATCCGTCGCCTGCGCAAAGTGGACCTCTAGCCCCTTTTCGACAAAATCGCCGGGAAACTTCCGGGATGGTATGGAAAAAACATCGCGCGACCGGGGAGAATAACCCTTGCAAAATCCGTCCTCATGGCCACCGCAACATACCACGCCACCGCCATCCCACTCTCTAAATGGGCGCGCAAGAAGATCATAAAGATCGTCCGGAACTTTTTCTGGGCGGGCGACGAGGGGGAGCACGCGGCAAAGGGCAAGGCGTTTGTCAACTAGAAGACGGTCTGCAAACCAAAAGACTTGGGAGGACTTGGCATGCCTCACCTCAAGCGTATCGGAAGAGCCCTTAGACTCTGTTGGCCTTGGCTTCAATGGACCGACCCTGAGCGCACCTTGGCGGGATCAAAACTTCTCTGCAACTCGGCCGATATGGCGCTTTTCAGAGCATCCACGAAGATCACCTTAGGAAACGGCGAAAAGGCCTCTTTTTGGCACGACAACTGGAGTACCAAGGGTCCAATTTGGCTATGGGCCCCAGACCTTTACATGATTGCCAATAGGAAAAACAGGACCATTGCAAAAGAATTTAGCAATAACAATTGGATACGCTCCATTGCTCGACTAGACACTCCCATCCAATTGGACCATTATCTCCAACTATGGGACCTCATTCAAGACACTACATTGACTGCCCTACAACACGAATCCATCAGATGGACGCTCACGGCCGACGGCACATACAGTGCTGCCTCCGCCGATCATGCATAATTTTATGGGTGCTTCTCCAAGTTTAAGGCCGAGAAAATTTGGTCCGCTCACGCGGAGCCGAAATGCAAACTCTTCTCCTGGCTTGCCCTCCATGGCAAGCTCCTCAATGCTGACATGCTCGCCGTCAGGGGATGGCCCTGTTGGAGATATGCCCTAGAGGCAATAATAAATATAGTTATTATTATATCTTTGTGTTTATGATAAATGTTTATATTCATGCTATAATGGTATTAACAAGGAAACATTAATACTTGTGTGATTTGTAAACTTAAATTGAAGTCCCTAGTAAAGCCTCTATACATCACTAGCTTGTTGGTTAATAAATGATTGTGGTTTCCCTATCATGAACATTGAGATGTTATTAACAACAAGATCATATCGTTAGGAGAATGATATGGTGGACATACTCCTATAAATAAGCATAGCATAAAGATCAAGTCATTTTAAATAGTTCAATTGCTATATGCTTTCTGATACATAGTAACCTAATTCCTTCGACCATGAGATCATGCATATCACCTTTACCGGATGGATGCTTTGATGACATCAAACACCACACCGTAACTGGGTGGCTAGAAAGGTGGCATTGAGTGTTCGGAAAGTATTGGTTGAGACACATGGATCAAGAGTGGGATTTGTCCATCCATATGACGGATAGATATACTCTGGGCCCTCTCGGTGAAATGTCATCCAATTAGCTTGCAAGCATGTGACTGGCTCACAAGGGATCACATATCACGGGAACGAGAAAAGAGTACTTATCGATAACGAGGTTGAACTAGGTATGAAGAGATACCGACGATCATAACCTCGGATAAGTAAACTATTGTGAGACAAAGGGAAATTGGTATCGTATGTAAGTGGTTCATTCGATCGCAAAGTAATCGTAGAAATATGTGGGAGCCATATGAATTTCCAGATTCCTCTATTGGTTATTGTTCGGAGAAGTGTCTCGATCATGTCCGCATAATTCACGAACCGTAGGGAGACACACTTAAGGATTCGACGTTGTTTGAGTAGTTATGGAATGATGAGAAAGAGTCCGAATGTTGTTCGGAGTCTCAAATTGGATTCGGGATATCACGAGGAGATCCGAAATGGTCCGGAGAATAAGATTCATATACGGAAAGTCCCGTTTCGGAGTTGGGGAATGGTTCCGGTGTTTTCATCGGGAATGTTCTAGAAGGTTCCGGAATGTCCGGCACTCCGGAGGGGAAGGGTACATAAATGTGTTATATCAAATTGGTATGATTGCATCATGTACTCGGTGTCATCGCTGAACAAAATAGAGGGTTTATTCAAATCCTAGTTTGAAAAGTCAAACGCCAAGTTTGAAAGTCAAACGGCTATTTTTGGGAAGTGGAGAAAGAGGAGGAAACCGAGTTGGGGAGGAGTCCCTCCTCCACCGCCGGCCCACCTCCATGCCGAGTTGGGGAGGGACTCCCCTACCCTTGGTCGGCCGGCCCCTCCACCTATATAAGGAGGGGCAGGGCTCCCCTCCTAGACACACAAGATCCCCGCCTCAAAACCCTAAGCCGCCGGCGCCGCCACCTGCTGCTGCCGCCGCCGTCCTAGGTCAAGCCGCCGCCGCCTAGCAACCCTAGCCGCCGGCCAAGCTTCCTCCTCGGCGTGTCTAAACCCTAGATCGTCGAGGGACTCTCTCATACTCCACCATACTCGCTCCGGCTTAAGGCCGCGAGATCTCCCTCTACTTAGGTACCACGCCGTTGTGTTGCCGGAATCACGAGGAGAGTGCTACAACCTCCGCTTCCTGCTGGAACAAGGGAGAGGAAGGTCTTTGTCGAGTACCGAACGTGTGACCGATCATGGAGCGCCTGTCGAACAATACGGAAGGATCGTCTACGCGACCTTGAGATCGGGAAGAGTACGACTACATCACCCACGAGAATCCGCTCTTGTTAAACACTTTGGAATCTTCGAGGGTGAGTTATTCCATCGACTCGTTGCTACAATCTAGTAGATAGATCTTGGCTTGTTTGTTTGTATGCGATAGAAATTTTTTGTTTTCCATGCTACGAATCCCTACAATGGTATCAGAGCCGTGTCTATATGTAGATCTGTTGCACGAGTAGAACACAATGGTCATTGTGGGCGTTGATGCTTTTATTGTCGATTGCTTCTTGTGTACTTTGCATCTTGCGGGATGTTGGGATGAAGCGGCCCGGGCTAACCTTACATGACATCGTTCATGAGATTTGCTCCACGCTTGACATGCAACTTGTATTGCATAAGTGGCTTTGTGGGTGCCTATTTCTCCTAGCATAGTTAAGATCCAATTTACAACGGGTGATTAACAATACTAGTATCAATGTTGTGGTTCATGTTCGTAAGTTAGAACGACACTTATTGAAAGCCCCAAACCACGTAAAACATGCAAAGAAAGTAGAGGCGTCTAACTTTGTTTTGCAGGGGTGTGCTGTGATGTGATACGGCCGTGATTTTATGTTAAGACCCGCGTGTCTATTCAAAGTAGTTGTAATAGTTGAGCTGGTGGACGACAACCATGGAGAAGCGTCATTGACCTTGATGCAATGCCGGTGATGATGGAGATCATGTTCGTGCTAGAAGATGGAGATCGGAAGCACAAAGAAGAAAGGCCATATCATATCACATATTATGAATCACATGTGATGTTAATCCTTTATGCATCTTGTATTGCTTAGTAGACGACGGTAGCATTATAAGATGATCCCTCATGCACAAGAATTTCAAGTCATAAAGTGTTCACCCTTAGTTAGCACCGTTGCTAAAGCTTGTTGTTTCGAAGCACCACGTGATGATCGGGTGTGTTAGATTCCGCAAGTGTATACAACGTGAGCAAGCCAGATTTGCTCATGCGGAAACTAAGGTTTAATCTTGACGAGCCTAGCATGTACATACATGGTCTCGGAACACGGATCACCGAAAGGTAAAGCATGAATCATATAGTAGATATGATGAACATGTCGATTGTTCGCCATTGAAACTATATCAACTCTCGTGATGATCGGTGTTGATGTGGTGGATTTGGTTCGTGTGATCACTAAAACAATGTGAGGGATATTGTTTTGAGTGGGAGTTCACCTAGATTAATTTTATTATTAATTTGAACTCAATTTGTCATAAACTTAGTCTAAACTATTGCAAATATGTTGTATATCAATGGCAGCCCCTACCATCAATTTTAATGCGTTCCTAGAGAAAGAAAAGTTGAAAACAATGGAAGCAACATGGATTGGTTCCGCAATTTGAGGATTGTCCTCACCTGGTAATTTGACCTATGTGCCGGATGCACATTGGTGACCCACTGCAATGATCTTGCCGATGAAGTAAAGAATGTTTACCTCACTCGGAAGACTCAAGACTCCACGATTCGATGTGCTATCTTGTATGGTTTAGAATCGGAGCTTCAGAAAAGGTTTGAGAATTCAGACCGATGTGATATTGTCGAGGATCTCAAATTGATCTTTGAGACTCATGCGGCAATTGAAAGCTATGAGGCTTCTGAAAAGTTCTTTAACTGCAAGATGGCAGCTCCGTCAGTGAGCATGTGCTTAAGATGTCTGGGGACGCAAACAAACTTCAAAGCTTGGGTATAGTGATTCCTAATGCTTTGGGGATTTACCGCATCCTCCAATCACTACCACCAAGTTACAAGAACTTTGTGATGAACTACAACATGCAAAACATGAATAAGACGTTGCCAGAACTCTTTGCCATGTTGAAATTTGCAGAAGTGGAGATCAAGAAAGAGCACCTAGTGTTGTTGGTCAATAAGACCACCAAATTCAAGAAAGGCAAGTCTAAGCAGAAGGGACACTTCAAGAAGGGTGGTAAGAAAGTTATCATGCCAACGAAGAAGACCAAGGCTGGACCTAAGCCTGATACTGAGTGCTTTTACTGCAAGGGAGAAGGTCACTGGAAGCGGAATTGCCCAAAGTACTTGGCGGATTTGAAGAACGGCAACATCAAGAAGAAAGGTATATCTGATATACATGTTATTGATGTGTATTTCACTAGTACTCGTAGTAGTGCCTGGGTATTTGATACTGGTTCGGTTGCTCATATTTGTAACTCAAAACAGGTGCTGCAGAATAAACGGAAGCTAGCGAAGAACGAGGTGACGATGCGCGTGGGAAACGGATCAAAGGTTGATGTGATCGCGGTCGGCATGCTACCCCTTCATCTACCATCGGGATTAGTTTTATACTTAAATAATTGTTATTTGGTGCCTGCGTTAAGCATGAACATTATATAGGGATCTTGTTTATTGCGAGACGGTTACTTGTTTAAGTCCGAGAATAATGGTTGTTCGATTTATATGAGTAATATGTTTTATGCACATGCACCTTTGATAGATGGTCTATTCTTGTTGAATCTCGATAGTGGAAATACACATATTAATAACAATAAGGCTAAACGTTTGAAATCGAGCGATAACTCGACCTATATGTGGCACTGTCGTCTTGGTCACATTGGAGTGAAGCGTATGAAGAAACTCCATTCTGATGGACTTCTTGAATCACTTGATTTTGAATCACTTGAAAGATGTGAAGCATGTCTGATGGGTAAAATGACTAAGACTCCATTCTCTGGTATGATGGAGCGAGCTACGGACTTATTGGAAATCATACATACCGATGTGTGTGGTCCAATGAGTGTAGCATCGTTGGTTATCGTTATGTTCTTACCTTCACGGATGATTTGAGTAGATATGGGTATATCTATTTCATGAAACATAAGTCCGAAACTTTCGAGAAGTTTAAGGAATTTCAAAGTGAGGTAGAGAATCAACGTAACAAGAAGATAAAATTTCTACGTTCTGATCGTGGAGGTGAATATCTAAGTTACGAGTTTGACGAGCATTTGAAGAAATGCGGAATACTTTCACAATTGACACCGCCGGGAACACCACAACGTAATGGTGTGTCCGAACGTCGTAATCGAACTCTCTTAGATATGGTTCGTTCTATGATGTCACTTACAGATTTACCGCTATCATTTTGGGGTTATGCATTAGAAACAGCCGCATTCACTTTAAATAGGGCACCATCTAAATCCGTTGAAACGACACCATATGAATTATGGTTTGGGAAGAAACCTAGATTGTCGTTCCTTAAAGTTTGGGGTTGCGAAGCCTATGTAAAGAAGTTACAACCGGACAAGCTTGAACCCAAAGCGGAAAAATGCGTCTTCATAGGATACCCGAAGGAAACTATTGGGTATACCTTCTATCATAGATCCGAAGGCAAAATCTTCGTTACCAAGAATGGATCCTTTATAGAGAAGGAATTTCTCTCGAAAGAAGTGACTGGAAGAAAAGTAGAACTCGACGAGGTTGTCGAACCTTCTCTCGAAATTGCGAGTAGCGCAGCACCGGAAGAAGTTCCTATGGTGCCTGCACCAGTTAGAGAGGAAGCTAATGATGATGATCATGAAACTTCGGTTGAAGTTGCTACAGAGCCTCGCAGGTCAACGAGAACTCGTACCACTCCAGATTGGTATGATCTCGTTATGAGTGTCATGTTGGTGGACAACACCGATGACCCTAAGACATATGAGGAAGCGATGATGAGCCCAGATTCCAATAAATGGCAAGAAGCCATGAAATCCGAGATTGGATCCATGTACGAAAACCAAGTATGGACTTTGGTGGACTTACCGGATGGCCGGAAGGCTGTCGAGAACAAATGGATTTTCAAGAAGAAAACAGATGCTGATGGTAATGTTACTGTCTATAAAGCTCGACTTGTCGCAAAGGGGTTTCGACAAATTCAAGGAGTTGACTACGATGAGACTTTCTCACCAGTAGCAAAGCTAAAGTCTGTGGGGATTATGTTAGCAATCGCTGCATATTATGATTATGAGATATGGCAGATGGATGTCAAAACAGCATTCCTCAATGGAGACATTGATGAAGAGTTGTATATGATGCAACCCAAAGGTTTTGTCGATCCTAAAGATGCTAACAAGGTATGCAAACTTCAACGGTCCATCTATGGATTGAAGCAAGCATCCCGAAGTTGGAATCAACGTTTTGATAAGGTGATCAAAAGTTTTGGTTTTGTACAAACTTATGGAGAAGCTTGTATTTACAAGAAAGTGAGTGGGAGCTCTGTAGTATTCTTAATACTATATGTAGATGACATATTGTTGATTGGGAATGATGTAGACCTTCTTAATAGTGTCAAGGAATATTTGAATAATAGTTTTTCAATGAAAGATCTTGGCGAAGCAGCTTACATATTAGGCATAAAGATTTATAGAGATAGATCAAGACACCAAATATCATTGTCACAAAGTACATATTTGGACAAAGTTCTAAAGAGGTTTGGAATGGAAGATAGCAAGAAAGGGTTCTTGCCCATGTTGCCCAATACGACCTTGAGTAAAACTCAAAGTCCGACATCGGCAGAAGATAGAGAAAGGATGAGTAAGACTCCCTATGCCTCAGCCATAGGATCTCTAATGTATGCCATGCTATGTACTAGACCCGACATTGCATATGTTGTTAGTTTAACTAGTAGATATCAAAGTGATCCAGGAGTGGATCATTGGACAGCGGTCAAAAACATCCTTAAGTACTTAAGAAGAACTAAGGATATGGTTCTTTCTTATGGAGGTGATGAACAACTCGTTGTAAATGGTTACACCGATGCTAGTTGGAACACCGATCCGGATGATTCTAAATCATAATATGGATACGTATTTATTTTGAATGGTGCGGAAGCTTAATGGAGGAGTGCAAAGCAAAGCGTTGTGGCGAGATATTCAACCGAATCGGAATACATGGTCGCTTCCGGAGGCTTCACAAGAAGCGATATGGATGAAAGAGTTCATTACAGAGCTGGGTGTGGTTCCTAGTACGCTGGACCCAATGTATATCTACTGTGATAACATGGGTGCCATAGCCAATGCGCAAGAACCAAGGTCACACAAGAAGCTGAAGCACATCAAGCTACGTTTTCACGCTATTCGAGAACATGTCCAAGATGAGGACATAAAGATTTGCAAAGTACACACAGATCTGAATGTGGCGGATCCGTTGACTAAACCTCTCCCGAGGGCAAAACATGACCAGCACCAAACTGCCATGGGTGTTCGGTATATTACCATGTAATCTAGATTAGATGACTCTAGTGCAAGTGGGAGACTGTTGGAGATATGCCCTAGAGGCAATAATAAATGTAGTTATTATTATATCTTTGTGTTTATGATAAATGTTTATATTCATGCTATAATGGTATTAATAAGGAAACATTAATACTTGTGTGATTTGTAAACTTAAATTGAAGTCCCTAGTAAAGCCTCTATACATCACTAGCTTGTTGGTTAATAAATGATTGTGGTTTCCCTATCATGAACATTGAGATGTTATTAACAACAAGATCATATCGTTAGGAGAATGATATGGTGGACATACTCCTATAGATAAGCATAGCATAAAGATCAAGTCATTTTAAATAGTTCAATTGCTATATGCTTTCTGATACATAGTAACCTAATTCCTTTGACCATGAGATCATGCATATCACCTTTACCGGATGGATGCTTTGATGACATCAAACACAACACCGTAACTGGGTGGCTATAAAGGTGGCATTGAGTGTTCAGAAAGTATTGGTTGAGACACATGGATCAAGAGTGGGATTTGTCCATCCATATGACGGATAGATATACTCTGGGCCCTCTCGGTGAAATGTCATCCAATTAGCTTGCAAGCATGTGACTGGCTCACAAGGGATCACATATCACGGAAACGATAAAAGAGTACTTATCGGTAACGAGGTTGAACTAGGTATGAAGAGATACCGACGATCATAACCTCGGATAAGTAAACTATCGTGAGACAAAGGGAAATTGGTATCGTATGTAAGTGGTTCATTCGATCGCAAAGTAATCGTAGAAATATGTGGGAGCCATATGAATTTCCAGATTCCTCTATTGGTTATTGTTCGGAGAAGTGTCTCGATCATGTCCGCATAATTCACGAACCGTAGGGAGACACACTTAAGGATTCGACGTTGTTTGAGTAGTTATGGAATGATGAGAAAGAGTCCGAATGTTGTTTGGAGTCTCGAATGGGATTCGGGATATCACGAGGAGATCCAGAATGGTCCGGAGAATAAGATTCATATAAGGAAAGTCCCGTTTTGGAGTTGGGGAATGGTTCCGGTGTTTTCATCGGGAATGTTCTAGAAGGTTCCGGAATGTCCGGCACTCCGGAGGGTAAGGGTACATGAATGTTTTATATCAAGTTGGTATGATTGCATCATGTACTCGGTGTCATCGCTGAACAAAATAGAGGGTTTATTCAAATCCTAGTTTGAAAAGTCAAACGCCAAGTTTGAAAGTCAAATGGCTATTTTTGGGAAGTGGAGAAAGAGGAGGAAACCGAGTTGGGGAGGAGTCCCTCCTCCACCGCCGGCCCACCTCCAAGCCGAGTTGGGGAGGGACTCCCCTACCCTTGGCCGGCCGGCCCCTCCACCTATATAAGGAGGGGCAGGGCTCCCCTCCTAGACACACAAGATCCCCGCCTCAAAACCCTAAGCCGCCACCCGCCGCCGCCTAGGTCAAGCCGCCGCCTAGCAACCCTAGCCGTCGGCCAATCTTCCTCCTCGGCGTGTCTAAACCCTAGATCGTCGAGGACTCTCTCATACTCCACCATACCGCCCGGCTTAAGGCGAAGCCTGCGAGATCTCCCTCTACTTCGGTACCACGCTTGTCTGCCGGAATCACGAGGAGAGTGCTACAACCTCCGTCTTTGGAACAAGGGAGAGGAAGGTCTTCGTCGAGTATCGAACGTGTGACCGATCGGGAGCACCGCCGAACGCAATACCGAAAGGATCGCTCACGCGATCTTGAGATCGGGAAGAGTACGACTACATCACCCACGAGAATCCGCTCTCGTTAAACACTTTGGAATCTTCGAGGGTGAGTTATTCCATCGACTCGTTGCTACAATCTAGTAGATAGATCTTGGCTTGTTTGTTTGTATGCGATAGAAATTTTTTGTTTTCCATGCTACGAATCCCTACAGGCCCCACGACCCAACATGCGCACTATGTGGCTCTGCCCCTGAATCTGCTGCCCACCTTTGCAAAGACTTCCCCTTCACGACGGCGGTTTGGGTCACCACTCAAACTTGGGACGACGAGTTTGTGGGCAATCGGGGCCAATCTTTCGCCTCCATCACCGATTGGTGGGATGACATGATCGAAAGGAAGACCAAAGACGCCCAACGACATATTATATTAGCGCTCTCGTTCTGGAATGCCTGGAAGGAAAGGAATCGAAGAATCTTTACCGGAAAACGCCTTACCTACATTGAGGTGGCTTCCATTGCTCGGGACGACATCCAACAAAGGGAACGGGCCTTCGGCACCTTTGTGCCGGCTATCCCTGCCGAGCCGGATTAGGTTTTTCTCCCTCTTTTGTTTTTTTAGGGGGGTTTTCTGGCTTTTTCCCACCCTTGATAATAAAAAAAAGCCATCGTGTACAGTGTTCATGTTTGTTTTTCTCTCTTCTAATAGAAAAGGCAGCGCTCCTGCCGGTTGCTTCAAAAAAATTATACATGAATCACATCCGTTTATTTTAGATGTTATGATCTATTGATATCAGTATATATAATATGTCTATACTTATTAGAAAAGTCCAACGGATCCATTTCTAACATCCTTCATGCATGTATCTGATCCATTTCTCTTGGATGTTATAATCGATTAATATTGGTATATATATGTATGTATGTACAAAACAATATACCTTACAGTACTAGCACGTATAACATTATTATTGAATATGTATTTGAATCGGTAATTATAGACAAGCATGACGTATCCTATGTGCCGCGCGCTAGGTATCGGTTCGTCGGTCCATCTTGATCGAGAGAGCATATATACACGAGCATATGCATTATTTTTAAAATGTGTGGGCTACAAACTAAACAGGTGACATGCGTACAACGTCGAGGGCATGACTCGGGTGATGAATACTTTGTTTACATGTACACGTGTGATGACGTCCTTTAGACCGTACGTACGTGCTCTAACTACGCAAATCGATAGTTTGTTTGTCGATCTATGTAGACCGGACATACGTGATCTAACTATAAATCGATAGTCTATCGATCTATATGTACCTGCCGGCCTTGACATATATACAAATACATATCGGTCACTTATGGCGTAGCATGCAAAAAAAGAATAGAAAGAGGCTCTAAGATAGGTTGTATTTGTACGTACATATATACCGATATCAATGGATCATAACATCTAAAATAAACGGATGTGATTCATGCATAATGGATGTCAGAAATTTATTCTAATAAATTTAGACATATTATTTATATTATTTTAAGTTATATAACAAAAGTTATGAATATTTAAAATTTATAATAGTAGACTGTTTTATACGTACATATATATATCAATATTAATCCGATTATAACATCAACGAGAAACAGATCTGATACATGCATGAAGGATGTCAGAAATGGATTGGTTGGATTTTTATAATAAATTTAGACATATTATTTATATTATTCGGAGTCATATAACTAAAGTTATGAATTTTTAAAATTTGCATTATTAATAGAAGAATTTTTAATTGTTTGCATATTTTAGGTATCTGAAAATAGTGAACCAATTTTATATTCAAAATATTCAAACATTTTCGAGCACTTTTTGTATTAAATTTTTTTCCATTTGAATCTGTATTCAAAAGTTATGAACGTTTCAAATAAATAGGTTTTTTTTTTTAAAACTGCGAGGCTCCAGGAACCCATGTATAATTTTGTTGCGGAACTCGAGGACCTGCATACAAAATAGCAATCAGCGCGGTTGACCCGCGTCGCCACTTCAGCCCGACGGGTGGGTCCTACTGTCAGTTTTGGTGTCAATTGGATCTAAATCCCGTTTTAGCGCGAATTGCAACAAATCTGCCGAAAAGTGGTGTTTTTTTGCGATTTTTTATAAAGTGGTGGTTATTCGAAATTTCAGCCGAAATGTGGTAGTTTTATGCTAATAACTCTTGTACATAGTATTTCTGATAGCAGCTCTAATTTTTGTTGAAGCTTCTGCTTTTGATTACTTCCTTGTAGTGTTTATAAGTTTGCCTGTTATGGCGTACTGTTATCTCTCAAACAGTGTATGTACGGTGATTTCCTTGTGTCCGTGACTTTTGTTTATCAGTTGTTAATGTTCTGTTATATAGTTATTTGTAATCATATGCTCCCCTAAATCAGGTCTGTTATTTGTTATTCAACAACGTCTGTCCTTCATTTCAGGAAGCTGGAATAGATGCACGGCTTTGCGATGTCGGTGCTGCGATCCAAGAAGTGATGGAGTCATATGAGGTTGAAATTAATGGAAATGTTTTCCAAGGTGTGTGCAGTTTCATTCTTTTATATCCATTGCACACAAGTAGAACTGTGTGACAGCATGAAGATTCAAATTGCTTGTTTGCTCCGTGGCAGTAAAAAGCGTGAGAAACCTCAATGGACACAGCATTGAACCATACCGAATCCATGCTGGGAAATCAGTTCCAATTGTAAAAGGCGGGGAACAAACTAAAATGGAAGAGGGTGAACTTTATGCAATTGAAACTTTTGGGTCCACAGGTATGTGATTATATATAGCCTGAACTCATATTTCGAAATACACTAACGTCATAATTTTATTATAGCACTACAGTAGTTTGTAAAAGGGCACTTCCCCTTGTATCTAACTAGAATAGCATGGCTTTCGTGACAGAATATAACCGATATCTGTTTTCCCTACTTAGGCGCGTGTTAGAATTCGTGGATAGTTTTACATTTCAGAAGTGTCATTCAATTTACAGGAAAGGGATTTGTGAGAGAGGACTTGGAATGCAGCCATTACATGAAGAACTTTGATGTTGGGCATGTACCATTGAGGGTTGCGAAAGCCAAGCAACTTCTCGGGACAATCAACAATAACTTTGGGACACTTGCATTTTGCCGTCGGTACTTAGACCGCATCGGTGAGACCAAGTATCTCATGGCACTGAAAAATCTATGTGATGTTGGCATTGTTCAGTTAAGTAAAGCACCACCATTTCCACTCAAGCATCGGATCCCTGTCATATATCCATGGTTACTCACGGTTTTCTGCCCTGTTTGCAGCCGATCCCTCCAATGTGCGACGTGAAGGGCAGCTATGTGTCGCAGTTCGAGCACACCATCTTGCTCCGACCAACCTGTAAAGAAGTCATATCTAGAGGCAACGACTACTGATCGGTAGTGTTGCAGTTCCTAGTTGTACCGGTTGCCTTCACGATCATTGTAAAATCTTGCTACCTATGTCTTCTTCGATATAATGGCTCATGACAATCACACATATAATGCTGCTCTTCATGGCAGTGTATTGTTTATTGAGCACCTTCTGTGTTTCTTTTTTTTTCTGTCAAGACCTGTGTTTCGTTGTGTGTGTGTGTGTGTGGGTGGGTGGGGTGGGGGGTAGATTTTGTGCAAACTGGTTTGTAAAAATTGCTACCATGCTGTACTTGGCTGGATTGCTATATAAAGGTCAGTCTTACAACTCAGAGAACTCTATCATTAGCATGGAACAGTTGGAAGTTCATGTATTTCTGCGACTGCGGATGTTTTCTTTGTCGCGTAAACTGTTAGGAAAATTTCTTCTGTTTACAAATCTAAGTTTCCCAATCACATTGTTCCAGGAAAAAATAGGAAAAACATTGTAAGCATACCACACATCTCATGATTGGACATTTTACTCCAGTATTTTTACATGCCACCACACAGGACACAAGCATAGCTAGCACTAGTAGCACAACGGTACTAGTAGTACTCATTATTTTTTCAACAGTTTGGCCAGAGCCGGCTCTGACCCATGGCCACCTTGTGCACCGGCCAATGACTCATGCCTTGAAGGGGCCCATCACCGCATACTTTAACATAGCTTGTGCCCTGTTGTTTCATGCCGTGCTGAAAAAATGGCTGCAAAGGGCGAGTCAACAACACAAAATCATACGCACTAGGCAGATAACAATCCAAGTTGAAAAACAGATACCGAGGCACGCACGGACCCGGGAGAGGAAACGTACGCAGACACGTAGCCGATTGATATCCTTCATTTTTTTTTTCTCTTATTAGTCTTTTCAACTTCCTCTCTACTGCTTGTATGCCTCCTTCGCCTGGAGTCTAGAGATGGCCCTTGACCTACTCGTGCGTACCCTCTGGTAACGCGATCTAATTCGTTATCTATCTCTAGTTTAATCCATGATTTAATTTATAAATTCCTTGTCTATTTTGTAAACATGGTAAACTAGGTTCTAATTTTACGTACTTTCTCTGTCTCAAAAATAATGTCGTAGATTTAACTAAATCTGCATGTATTTAAACATGTTTTAGTGTAATGATACATGCGAATATAGAAAAATTCACGACATCCTTGACTGAGGGAGTATTAAATTCTTATAAGTGTTACAATCCTAAACCAGTGATGCGAAAAGAAATAAAAACAGAAGAATGGGCTTATTAAATAAAAAAGTGCTTTAAATAAACACTTTTCTAAGTACTCTTGAAGTCAATAACAAAAAAAACAATAGAACACAAGCACTCAACCTAGACATGATGATGATCAGAAATAAAAAATGGAGCTTGAGGTAACTAACTAAAATAGCATCTATTTTCTTGCAAAAATTTAAATGCATATGTCGACGTTGATGTTAACGAAGACAGGGGGAGGGAATTGCAGCCTTTGCCTGATGATCGAAATGTTAGGAATGTATGTTAGATTTTAACTTCTAATATTTTGGAAATAAAAATTGATTCATACATGTCTATATATCTACCTGTATATTAGCTTTAGAGGCCCATATCGTCAAACTTCGTACAAGGGCCCCGAAAATTATAGAGCCGGCCCTAAGTTTGGCTACTCATTAGGATCAGCGCATTACAAGTTTAGCACAAAACATAGGTGTAAGCTAGTAGCATTACAAGCTACGATATGCAGGATCAACCCGCGCCTAGCGTCTATCCTGTCCGTCTATTGCGCCAAGATTGGTGAGCGTTTATTTGCAAAAAGGCCCCTCCCTTTGACGAATTCCGCTCAGGAAGTCCTGCCAGCTTTACAACAATGTTCGAGTATGGAACCTTTCATATAAAGTTCTTTGCAAGTTCCTGGTAACGATCTAGCACTGATTTATAAAGTACTTCCTATTCTTCACAGGAATTTGAAAGAATTACAAGTTCTTCGTGATTGCTCAAAACAATCTGGCAAGTATTGCATGAAGTACTTTGTATTCTGCAGTTCTTCATTTTGATAGAACAACAAAGTTCTTCACAAACTTTTACCTGGATCGGGCTGTGTGATTACAAAGTTTTGGTACCTAAATAGGGAAGGGGACCTAGAATCGAAATGAAAATCCAAAAAAAATCAAGGAAAAAAATAGAGGAAAACGGGATCCAGATCATACATTGGAGCTCCTCCAGATCATCCCGCCTTCCGCATCGCGCCGGTGGAGCTCCTCCAGGTCAGGGCGACAACGTTGTGGCGGGTCTAGGCGGATGGGAGGATGGGGCGGTGGACGAACTCGCTTCCCGCCGGTCTTCACGACGCGCCAAACCAGTGGCGTCAGCGATGCGCTGGGCGCGACACGTGGACGAGTCGGGACGGTGGTGCGACGACGCGTGGATGGGTCGGGGAGGTGGCGGCACGATGGGGAAGGCAGCGGCAGCACACGCGCACGGAGGCGGTTGGTGGGATCTGGTCGGGTGCGTTAGGGTTCGTGCTTCTCTTATCCACTCGCCTGCGGGGACTGCGGCATAATTTGAAGATTATGTGGGGGTTAAAGTGCAAAACTGCAAGTGCGAATCTCCGCATGTGCGTGGTCGTGTTTGGATTGGCGTTGGGCGCCATAACCGCTGGAGAATCTCTTTTTTGAGGATGTCATCGCTTTTGAACTCGCTTTACAACTATAGCTTTAGCACCTCAACTACTACGTTCTTTGTCGTATAATTCTGCTATTTAGCCATTTAGCCACAGATCCAGAAATGGACAAGGCAGACTTGTAATCCTTGGGTTGTAACTCTAGCCACCTCTGTTCGAGGTTAGGCCATATTGTATATGTACTCGCGTAGAAATCCTCCAATAAAACTCTAAATTCGCGAGCAAATCTCTGAATTTTATCTTCTTGTTGGTTCTTAGGAAGCTTAGCCCTGTCACTCTAGTTGTTCCCTGGTCCATCTTTGCCGGGTTCCTATCACGCAAGTAGTAGTTCCTTAGTCGTTCGCTTACACCACCACGGTAGTCATGTGTGAGTGTGGTGGTGTCGAGAGTGTAAATGCAAATGTAGCGTGTGGGGCATGTGTGCTAGTTGTGCTTGTGTGGTGAGACTACAAGTCGCCGGATTGTACGTGAGCAGGATTATGACTGAAATGAGAAAAAGAAACTAAACTCTGCCTTCTCCTTCCTCGTGTTCTTTCTTCCTCCTCACGAAAGTCATCCGATCCCCGTTCTAGCCATCATACTGGATCAAGGTGGTACAATTGGTATCCGAATCATCAATCTCTAGGAGCGCTCCATGGGTCGACAGGTTCGGGTGGCCATCCTTTGGTCACTCATCTGGTAACATCCTCATCCCCGTGGCGACGTCGAGTTCAATGATCTCCCAATTCTCCGCGCCGTTGAACCGTAAAATCTCAAGAGGCATTCGCGCGGATCGGTTGAATCCGGCCGGTGAGAAGTCACCACGGCTTAGTTGAAGGTAGCGAAGCCGTCTCTGCAAACGACATTGGTGTTGGAGGCGATGGGAGAGGTGGCGGCGGTGACGGTGGCCTCCCTCACCGAGGTCCTCCAGGCGGTCAATCTACTTCATGGGGCATGTGGCCGTCCTGGACACCACTCAGCAAGGTCTGGTCGCACGGATGGACCTCATCTCAAAAGTGGTGGAATACAGTGCACAGATGAATTCGCCCACGACGCATCAGCTTGCTGCGATCGAGGACAAGTGCATTGATTATTTTCGTCTATCCAATGTCCATCTGTCTCTCTCGCTGGTATCCTCCACTCTGCACATGGATGGGAACATGACTCTTTGGCTCAAGGCATATCGCCTTTGGCATGCAATTCGTACATGGCCGGAGCTGATGACAGTAGTAGAGGAAAATTTTGGCGTGGATGATCACAGAAAATTCATGAAGCAGTTCTTGAGTCTAAAGCAACGGGGCACGGTGGAAGAGTACCAAGATTAGTTGTATCATTTGTGTTCACGTGAATAATATGTCTACTATTCATCAAGCAACTGAAATTGCAGGTATAAATGAAGTACAAAGAATCATGATCGTGTTGAAAAACAAATAGATATATAGTATTGTTGTTCAATATTAAATTCAGTTTTCTCAAAGAAGATCTATGATCAAATTTGTGATGAACAAGATCAAACCAATTCAAACTATGTGAAAACCGAATTGATTCAGGCCATGCTTCAACTACGCTACTCTGATTATTATGAACATAATCATTTTGTTCAGTATGTAACATGCAACTCAATTTGCAAATATCAGTGAAGTATATAGTAGTAGCACACTTATGCAACATGTTATGGGACAAACACAAGGGGTATGAAAAATCTGATTCAAATCTAGAAAGATTAGAACAATCCAACATAGGTAAAGTTACTTTTTTTGGGTGGACTGTAAGGTTCCCAACCTTTAATAAGGTAGAGATCCCTGTGTTTACAATGCTAGTCCCTGGATCAATAGCTAGCATCCACGGTTAAGATGTAATATCAAGAAAAAAAGGTCATAATACAACTTTATAACCAGGAATAAAATAATTCATTACATCTTACATAGCTCATTTGTCTATTACATTACATTGCAACAGAATATCTATAAGCATGGGGTCCTTCATATTCAAAGTGCCACATGCAATCATGTTGGTTGTAGACTTGTAATCCTATTCAACACACTTCACTAACATCAAACAAACCTTCAACATAATAAGTTGCAGCCACAAGGGTCAATACATTTGAATTGTATTGGCAAGCTTCACTACTATGTAGAATTAAGTGGATCCTATCATTACATGCATATTTGGCTAAGTAGGGTTTAGGCTCTTTTGTAGAAAGCAATATAGTTTTATCCTATCTTTTCAAAATAATTTTTGATCTTTGTCAAATCTTTTTGAACTTCTTGGAAAACTCTAAGTGCTTCATATCCCTTGTTGTCACCATCAAGTTTTACTTTGAGAAATTGGAATGTCGAGATCTTCCATAGCTTCAGGCCTTAGTTGCTCAGTATTGTCCATTACCGGGGACACGGCTAAGTACTTAGAATTTTGATCTTCTGCAGAAGTTGTACACTTTACCCACATGACACAATCTCATCTTGATGCCACCAGTGGCCGCTGGATAAGTACTCACCAAGATGGAGTACTCGCAGATTGAGAATGTGACAAAGTCTTTCCATAGAAGTCCTCCCAATACACAATGCTAGCTTGTCATTAGGCACCAATGTAGGGTTTCAAGTTCCCTTACACAAATCTAGTTAACCTGAAGATGCCAATGCATGGGTCTTCCACTATGTAGTTGACTAAGCCAGAGCCCATTTAGCATGTGGCTGTACACGGAAGCCACTGTACGAGAAACATGTTCAATCTCTAAGTCCCTGGGTGGTTTTCTTATAGTGCACATACAAAAAGAGATAGCCATATAAACATGGTTCCTTTTGTTGCCACCTTGTCCAATCTTGAGTATCCTTGTCCACCCAGGTGGTTCATTGAGTACTTGTTTTATTATATAAAACATATAACTTTTAACTCTTCATATAAACATAACATGTATCCCATCCCAAATATATAGCAGGGCTAAGCATACTACAACTACATTGTTTCCACTAAGGAATATATAAGGGTATCCTATTAGGATTTAGCATAGCATAAAATATAGTAAACCTTATCATGCATGTTTCAAAAATCCACTAAGTGCAATGAAAATAGTAGGACTTGGATGATAGTGTCACTTGACTTTTTAGTAGAGAATGTTGGTTCACTTCTTGATCTTACTAATATCACACTCTTGTAATTCCACTACAATTCAATCAAGCAAACATAGATTCCACTAGCATTCCAACCAATTTATCACACAAAAAATAACAAAAACAAGGTCATGCATGCAAGCATGTAAAAGATAGTTTTACTTGCAAAAGTGGTTCCTACTAGGCTCTAAACATTGTAAGGTTAAAAAGTGGTCATTTACTAAAGTGGTAAAACCATTTGCAAAAGGTTTTATCTATAAACCATTTTTAAATCAAATCATTATTTTATGTGGTTGAAAAATGCTCTTAGTAAAGCAATATTCTTTAAGGAGTTCACCAAATATATTTTAATTCTCAAAACTTGGTGTTTAGGGTCAGAAGGTTTGAATCAAATAATTTCCCAAAGGTTTCACTCAAAAATCATTTCTACACCATAAACATTATTTTTATTTGACTAGAAATGAGTTAATTCAAATATTTATTCCTAAACTTTACAAAATACATTTTTAAATCCATAAGTTGGTTCCTAGGGTCAGTAGGTTCACAACAAACCATTTTGCAAAGATTTCATATTAAAAATATATCTATAACAATTTTTATATTCAAAATAAGCCTACACATATTTTTGCAATTTCAACCAATTTTCCAGAAGCAAATCATTAAAAAAATTGCATGGTTGCAAAGTAATTGTTCTACTGATTCCATTGATATAAAATTTGCAAAATTTGGACGTGTGGAATTAAAGTTAGGAATTTTACAAGTTTGCATATGAATCAGATTCAAAATTCTGTTTTAAACTAAACCATGTCCACGTGGCGCGTTTCTACTGGACGATACCGGTTCGCACGGATTGAGCTCTGTGGACCGTAGGATTTAAGTGAGATCGTGCGGCACAGAGCACACGATACCCTTTCGCTTGCATCTAATCTTAGCCAGACGATTTGCATCGCACGACTCACAGCAGCTCGACCAGTATCTGGCGGCGCTCGCGGCGACGACTGGCGGAGCTCTCTCTGCTCGCGGCGGAGCTGGTGATAGAGGAAGCGAGGAAGAGGGGAAATTGGCTCACCGTGCTCGCAAGGAGATTCTGAAGCTCAACGTGTGGTCGTCTTGGCGAGGGGCGCTCAGATGCGACTGGGATTCCTCGCCTGAGTGCTTGTCGGCGTCGGGTTCCTCTGGTCGTCGACGGGGGCGAGGCTAGAGGTCATGCCTGTAGGGTTCGCAGCATAGAAAACAAAAATTTTCCTACGATGTGAACTATATACCAAGATCTATCTACTAGATACAAACAACGGGCGGATGTATATCCGTAGAGAACATACCCTTGAAGACCAACAAAGCTTAACGAGTTCAACTCGTGGTTGATGTAGACGATCTCTTGCCGATCTCAAGATCGAGAGGAAGTCCTAGCGCCGCAAATCAGCAACGCATCCGTGCTCGCACACACGTTCGAGGAACCGAGCAACCTCCGCCTCGCCTCCAAATGATGCATGGAAGCACAACTCTTTCTTGCCGAATAGCCACCGGAAACATGAATCTCGCTAGTCCGAGACCATGGGGGATAAATTCTAGAGGGGGAGAGAAATCCTTCACGAGGAGGTGTGTGAGACAAGTGAGGAGGGGGGCTCCTTTTATAGGAGGAGGGGGGCACCCAAGGGTGGCCACGCCATGGGGCTGCCTCCCTCCTTCATTCATGTGGGTGGACACTCCACTCACAAAATGCCCTTTAAAATCCCTCCACTCAAAAGTCCACTCAAATTCCCATTAAATTTCCACCAAATTTAATGCAAACTCTCATTAAATAAAACTCTTTTATTTTATTCAGAATTTTGTCAATTACTTTAATGACAAACATTCACAAATAACCCCTTGCTAGAATTCTATTTCACATGCATAACCACTTTATGCAATTTCACCAAAACTGCTTTGTATTTAGTGAAATAAATTCCTGCGCTTGTTCATTCTTTCGGCATGAAACATTTGCTCCAATTGGATGTCGGTGTCTCTTAAGTGTGTCACCCTACGGTTCGTGAATAATGCGGACATGATCGAGACCCCTCTCGGATCAATAATCAGAAGCGGGATCTGGAGACCCATACTGACTCCCACACATTCAACGATGACTTTCTTGTGATCGTCGGAACCTTTTACGCTAGTATCTTGTAACACCCTCAGGATCGGCCCTATGCAAGTTTTAGCGAAACTCGCCAAACCCGCATAGAAACGATTCAAAGGTGCCCACCAGGCACTTTCGTGCGGGTGGAAAACGAAGTAATAACATTACACAACAGTCCTCGATGGGACCCACAGAACAGATATATACAACAGCGACTCAAAGAGTCAAGAATACAGATATAATGTACAAAGACCCAAATCACCTTGAAAATGATACAGCGTCCGACTACGGACAAGATGCAAATGGGGCTAAGAGCCCTGAAGAATAACCAATGGCGTCCATAACTCGCCTGTGCCAAGCGGAAGGGTAACCCCGCTAACGGCCGATCTCAAAACCTGCTTAAACAAAAGGGGTGCCGACAAAGGGCAAAGGAAAAGAGGAGGCCAAGATCGAGGCCAAGACACGAGGCTAGAATTCGGCGGTCCTCGCCTACATAGGTATGGTGGACTGAGCGGCAGCGGCAGCATGCACTGAACAACCTATAGAGACTCGATACAACTGACGACTATCAGAGAGGGGTAAGGAAGACCTATTCGGATCCAACCTGATACTAGCATCAAACAAACCCATCCTGGCGTCTCCCCCTCGAGACCAAACGAGGAAGTCAACCGAGGAACTCACACAGTTGGCAGTTTTACTTATTCAGTTGTCGTTGCAGCAATTACTAGTCAGATTTAGATAATCGTCCTGATAAAGTAAGCAGTGGGCATTTTTAGTTAATCATTCCGTTATAGTGGCAACACTTACTAGTCAGATACAATTAGCATGTGACAACCCCAAACCCAGCAGTTGTTGGTACTTTTACTTAGCCATTCCGTTGTAGTGAAGCTGATTACTAATCATATCGGATACAAGTCAATTTATAACAATAAACTTTAGTTATAGTTGTCTATGATCAAGCACTATGCTCCAAGTCGTCCATAACCGCGGACACGGCTTCTAAAAGATTTAACCGCAGGGTGCACCAAAGTATCCACAGCACTTGACCCTTTTGCCGATCATTAACATACACCCATCGGTATGTCGGCGGGCCTAAGTCACGACGCCCTGCACCCAAAGCAAGTACATGGGGCCACCCCACCGAGTCGACACCGCAACGGAGTCGGCGGTCTCGAGACGGACTCGGGGTTTGGGTATACACTGCACGACAAAGAAATCCCCAAACGGGACTGCCGGCACCATGAATCGTGTCCCGATCCTAAACAGTACACGTGCTATCTGTCGCACAATTTAAAATAAAGCAGTAAGCATGGCATAAGTACATGATAGTAGATAAAACCTCAAACTAGTTGTGGCCCCCAGTACAATACTTTGAAATCAGGTAATTATCAATGGGGGGCCCATATCTCCCCACCTGTGGTTAGCGCGCTCGATCTCGGAACAGGTGTCAAGAACTCGGGTCCTACGGGACACAAGTGGGCGGTCGGAAACCAAATCTTACCTATCACCCACCGATGCCTCTGCTTAATTCAATTTTAGTTGTTAAACAGGAATTAAAGTGAACAATAAGTAAAACCATGATCATCTCCAACATCAACATGCGGCAAAACCTCCAACAGTTGTGGTACTTGACGACAAGCAAAACACTTGAGCAAGCGACTACGACACGCGGGTCCAACTATCTACCAAACAACAGGTAATAGGATGTGTCCAAGGCTATATATGGCTGCAAGGGTTATCCGCATAAAACTAGAGCATCGCAACATAGATAGCAAAGATCAATGAAGGGAATAAATACTAGAAAAGTAAGATAGGTAGAAAGGGGAGATGCTCACCAAAACATTGCCGAAGGTTCAACCAAGATCGGGCGAAGCTCACATCAACTCAACGGCCTTATCCATGCCAAGAACCAAAACACTAGAAGAAACACCGGATGCACTATTTAATACTGACAGAAGATCGGCATGATGCATGCATGATGGATGACATGGCAAAGGTGCGATGCGATTAGGTCAATATTAAGCGGAACCGGGGTCCCGACATTAATTAGGTGGTTCAAGTTATTTGTCTACCCCGCAAATTATATGTTGTTTAGCAATGCAACAGATGGAACCGCTACACATGTTTAAATGAGGCCAATATAAGGCTAGATTTGCCCGCATATGGGCCCCATATTTAATTATTAGGTGAATCGGCATAAGGCCCCCAAACCACATGACGAGATGCATGCAAGATGACAATTAAATATGCGACAAGTTGTTATTATATGATAAAATAGGGCTCGGAAAGGGGTCACACATTTAGGGGGTCTCGACGAACTTGGGGTTCCGGGGTTCGGGGTCGGTCTCTGGGTTCAGGGTTCGACGGTTCGGTCTCGGCGGAAACATTCTCGAACAGCGGGGCAGATCTTGTCGCATCCGGGTTCTCGGCGGACTCGGTGTCCGGGGTGAAATACTTGACGTTCTCGAGGGAGTACTTGTCGCACATGTGTTCTTCGGGTTCTCTGTCGAAGATCTTGTCGTCGGGACGAACTTGTCGGGTCCGCGAAGCAGGTCTTGGTTCGGTGTCGGGCGGCAATTGGCGCTCGCGTTGATGTTCTTATCGTCCGGATTTTCGGCATCGCATCCGAGAAGGAGTACTTGGCGTCCAACGGTTCCATGTCGACGACCTTGGTTTTCGATGGCGAACTCAGCGTATCCGTGGCGTGGTCCTTGTCGGGGTTCTCGGCTCCGGGCGCCGGGGTCGGGCTTCGGGGTGATCCATCCTCGGATGGTCTTGGCCGCGACACACTTCTGGGCACATTGCCTTCGGGTTTGGGACCACTTGGCGGAGCGCTTGGTCTTGCCGGTGGGGCGGGGCGCAGATGGTCGCGACGGGGCCGACGAAGGGGTCGGCGCGAGGTGCTCAGGGGGGAGGTTCGCGGGATCGCTGGGGAAGAACCACCGGGAAGCTCGCTGACCGACGGCGGGTGAGGCGGGCTCGACAGGGCCTCCGGCGAGGCATCGAGCCGGCGAGCAGGAGGGTCGGCGCGGCACCGTGGCGCACCAGGAGGGCGAGCGCAGGAGCTTGGGGGTCCGCGACGGTCGCGGGCGAGCGGCCGCGGAACCTGCGAGGACGGGGGCGGTGGAGGGTCGGTCGAGCGGCGGCCAGCGGAGGCGGAGCCCGGCGGCGAGCCGAAGGGAGGGGTGCGGCCGCGGAGGAAGAAGAGGGCAGGGAGGCGCTGCGGGGACGGGTTGTGGAGGAGGGAGGCGGGTGCGCGACGGTGTCCTCTGGGCGGCCTGGCGAGGCGGCAGAGGAGCCAGGGGGCCGCGGCCAGGAGAGCGAGAGGGAGGCGGAGCTTGCAGGGTGCGGCGGGAGACGGCGAGGGGAGCGAGGGCGAGGGGCGCGGTGGTGGTCTGGGACGGGCGGTGGCGCGGCGAGGTCGCCGGGGAGGAGAGGCGGTGAGCTGGGCGGCGGGACCTGAGGGGGGGGTGGAGGAGCGGCGGCGAGCGAGCGCGTGCAGCTCCGGCGGCGGGGCCGGCGGGCGCCAGAGAGCGGAAGGAGGGAGGGGCGAGCGGCGCAGAGGCCCAGGGGAGCCGGCGGCGGAGAAGAAGAAAGAACGCGGGGAGGGGAGAGAGACGGGTCCGCTCGGGCGGCGGTGGGGCCCATGGTGGGCCCCAGTGAGGCGCGTGTGTTCCTGTGGGCGTGGGTGTGGTGGACCGCGTGGGGGAGGTGGGATCTGGTGGGGGGGCTGTGTGGGTGAGAGGGAGAGAGATAAGAGAGAGGGGGCTGATGTGGCAGGGGGGGATTGGGTAGAGGGAAGGGGCAGGGTGACGTGGCAGGCGGTGATAGGTGGGAGTGAGGTGGAGGGTTGGGTTGGGTAGTTTTCTGGGTAGCTGTAGGAATAAGGGGTGGGCCGATTTTAATCTAGGGGTGGTCGTTCGGGTCGGGACGGACCGTTCGACTGCCCCCGCTAAAAATAAAATAAATTTTATTTGTTTTGCAGACACCGTCTGCAAACCGATATCAGACACACAAAAAAAATAATCCGGGGACCCGGGGTTTGATATTTGAATAAAGAGGGGCGTTTTAGAAAACAACACGGGCTTTGCAAACATAGTTTTGGCAAACCATGCATGATGACGACGATGCAATGCACAAATTCAACGCGATTTTCTAGTAGTGGAATTGCGGGATGCCACAATTCGACACCACTAACAAGGGATCTCGCCCTCGAGATCCGCCTCATGGCTCCGGAAGGAAGGTCGACGAGCTGCGTCTTCTCGCTTCGTGTAGATCTTCGCGACACCACTAACAAGAGGTCGTTGTCCCTGAACGTCGAGAGAGCCCTCCGGAACGAAAAAGGTCGAAGGTAGAGGCATCAGCAAATTAAGCCACCTCTAGCTTCCGTGGAAGGAGTAGAGTTGCATCGATCCACCATTCAATGTACATAAGCGAATGATAAGAGTAGTGGTATGGTCGCGACTCCATCCCGCACTCAAAGCATTACTATGTACACGAATAGACAGATTACGCAACCAACTCTCAGGATTCAGACTGAAGATCTCGACAAGCGTGGTTCGGATCAAAGGAGTGATGCAGACTCTGCATCAGATCTGGCATAGAGGATGTCGTCGCGTCAGAAAACACCGGAAGGGACAAACAAGGAATAAAGAATGGTACCACGGAGGACGGATTCCTCGGATAGCATGAAGACCGGAAGTAGCAACACCGTTACCAAAAGAGGAAGTGAAACCCTGAAGGTACGACGGAAACCCCATCACGAGAAATCCTGGACTCGAAGAAAGATAAGAGAGCAGATTCAAAACACGTCGAGATAAGAGGGGAATAGCAGAGGGGTAAGGAGTAAAATCAGAACTATCCAACCGATTTTCAAAAATAGTTTTGACACTCTACTTCGGCCGTTAGCTAGGTTATCCTACAGGCTGGACTTGTGGGGTATCGCAACTGCTGAGCTCTGATACCACTCTGTAACACCCTCAGGATCGGCCCTATGCAAGTTTTAGCGAAACTCGCCAAACCCGCATAGAAACGATTCAAAGGTGCCCACCAGGCACTTTCGTGCGGGTGGAAAACGAAGTAATAACATTACACAACAGTCCTCGATGGGACCCACAGAACAGATATATACAACAGTGACTCAAAGAGTCAAGAATACAGATATAATGTACAAAGACCCAAATCACCTTGAAAATGATACAGCGTCCGACTACGGACAAGATGCAAATGGGGCTAAGAGCCCTGAAGAATAACCAATGGCGTCCATAACCCTGTGCCAAGCCGGAAGGGTAACCGCTAACGGCGTTGATCTCAAAACCGCTTAAACAAAAGGGTGCCGACAAAGGGCAAAGGAAAAAGAGGAGCGTCGATCGAGGCCAAGACACGGGCGAGGCTAGAATTCGCGTCCTCGCCTACATAGGTATGGTGGATCGAGCGGCAGGCAACATGCAATCGAACAACCTATAGAGACTCGATACAACCGACTATCATCGAGAGGGTAAGGAAGACCTATTCGGATCCAACCCGATACTAGCATCAAACAAACCCATCTGGCGTCCCCTCGAGACCAAACGAGGAAGTCAACCGAGGAACTCACGCTTGGCGCTTTACTTATTCATTGTCGTTGCAGCAATTACTAGTCGATTTAGATAATCGCCCCGATAAAGTAAGCAAAGGGGCATTTTAGTTAATCATTCCGTTATAGTGGCAACACTTACTAGTCGATACAATTAGCATGTGACAACCCCAAACCCAAAGAGCTTGTTGGTACTTTTACTTAGCCATTCCGTTGTAGTGAAGCGATTACTAATCATATCGGATACAAGTCAATTTATAACAATAAACTTTAGTTATAGTTGTCTATGATCAATCGTGCTCCAAGTCGTCCATAACCATGACACGGCTTCGAAAAGATTTAACCGCAGGGTGCACCAAAGTATCCACAGCACTTGACCCTTTTGCCGATCGTTAACATACACCCATCGGTATGTCGGCGGGCCTAAGTCACGACGTTCCTGCACCCAAAGCAAGTACATGGGGCCACCCACCGAGTCGACACCAACGGAGTCGGTCTCCGAGACGGACTCAGGGTTTGGGTATACGGCTGTGCACGACAGCAAATCCCCAAACGGGGACTGTCGGCACCGCGGAATCGTGTCCCGATCCTAAACAGTACACGTGCTATCTGTCGCACAATTTAAAATAAAGCAGTAAGCATGGCATAAGTACAGGATAGTAGATAAAACCTCAAACTAGTTGTGGCCCCCAGTACAATACTTTGAAATCAGGTAATTATCAATGGGGGGCCCATATCTCCCCACCTGTGGTTAGCGCGCTCGATCTCGGAACAGGTGTCAAGAACTCGGGTCCTACGGGACACAAGTGGGCGGTCGGAAACCAAATCTTACCTATCACCCACCGATGCCTCTGCTTAATTCAATTTTAGTTGTTAAACAGGAATTAAAGTGAACAATAAGTAAAACCATGATCATCTCCAACATCAACATGCGGCAAAACCTCCAACAGTTGTGGTACTTGACGACAAGCAAAACACTTGAGCAAGCGACTACGACACGCGGGTCCAACTATCTACCAAACAACAGGTAATAGGATGTGTCCAAGGCTATATATGGCTGCAAGGGTTATCCGGGTACGAAAACTAGAGCATCGCAACATAGATAGCAAAGATCAACAGAAGGGAATAAATACTAGAAAAGTAAGATAGGTAGAAAGGGGGAGATGCTCGCCTGAAAACATTGCCGAAGGTTCAACCGAAGATCGGGGCGAAGCTCACATCAACTCAACGGCCTTATCCGCGAAGAACCAAAACACTAGAAGAAACACTGGATGCACTATTTAATACGACGGCAGAAGATCGGCATGATGGATGACATGGCAAAGGTGCGATGCGATTAGGTCAATATTAAGCGGAACCGGGGTCCCGACATTAATTAGGTGGTTCAAGTTATTTGTCTACCCCGCAAATTATATGTTGTTTAGCAATGCAACAGATGGAACCGGTTCGCTACACATGTTTAAATGAGGCCAATATAAGGCTAGATTTGCCCGCATATGGGCCCCATATTTAATTATTAGGTGAATCGGCATAAGGCCCCCAAACCACATGACGAGATGCATGCAAGATGACAATTAAATATGCGACAAGTTGTTATTATATGATAAAATAGGGCTCGGAAAGGGGTCACACATTTAGGGGGTCTCACGAACTTGGGGTTCCGGTTCGGTCGGTCTCGGGTTCGTGGTTCGGTCTCGGCGAAACATTCTCGAAACGGGCAGATCTTGTCGCATCCGGGTTCTCGGCGGACTCGGTGTCCGGGGTGAAATACTTGACGTTCTCGAGGGAGTACTTGTCGCACATGTGTTCTTCGGGTTCTCTGTCGAAGATCTTGTCGTCGGGACGAACTTGTCGGGTCCGCGAAGCAGGTCTTGGTTCGGTGTCGGGGCGAAGCAATTGGCGTTCTGCGTTGATGTTCTTATCGTCCGGATTTTCGGGCATCGCATCCGAGAAGGAGTACTTGGCGTCCAACGGTTCCATGTCGACGACCTTGGTTTTCTCGATGGCGAACTCGGCGTATCCGTGGCGTGGTCCTTGTCGGGGTTCTCGGCTCCGGGCGCCGGGGTCGGGCTTCGGGGTGATCCATCCTCGGATGGTCTTGGCCGCGACACACTTCTGGGCACATTGCCTTCGGGTTTGGGACCACTTGGCGGAGCGCTTGGTCTTGCCGGTGGGGCGGGGCGCAGATGGTCGCGACGGGGCCGGCGAAGGGGTCGGCGCGAGGTGCTCAGGGGGGAGGCTCGCGGGGACTGCGCGGGGAAGAACCACCGGGGAAGCTCCGGCGGCCGACGGCGGGCGGAGGCGCGGCCCGCGACAGGCATCTCCGGCGAGGGGCATCGAGCCGGGCGAGAGGGAGCCGGCGCACCGGGCGAGCACTGGGGAGCACAGCGGCGAGGAGCTTGGGGGTCCGCGACGGCGCAAGTGAGCGGCCATGAACGCGAGGACGGGGCGACGAGGGTCGGTCGAGCGGGGCGGAGGCGAGCAGGCGGCGAAGGCGCGGCGCGGAGGAAGAAGAGGGAGGTGGAGGCGCTGGGACGGGTTGTGGAGGAGGGAGGCGGGTGTCTTCGGGCGGCTCGGCGAGGCGCAGAGGAGCTGGGGGCCGGAGAGCGAGAGGGAGGGAGCTTGCGGCAAGGCGGAGACGGGCCTGAGGGGAGTGAGGGGCGAGGGAGAGGGCGGCGGTGGTCTGGGACGGCGGGGCGGGCGAGGCCGGGAGGAGAGGCGGTGAGCTGGGCGGCGGGACCTGAGGGGGGGGTGGAGGAGCGGCGGCGAGCGCAGCCCGGCAGGGCCGGGGGCCAGAGAGCTAAGGAGGGAGGGCGAGCGCAGAGGCCTGGGGAGCCACGGCGGGAAGAAGAAGGGACGCGGGGAGGGGAGAGAGACGGGGCCGCTCGGTCGGCGGTGGGGCCCGCGGGTCGGGTGGGCCCCAGAGGCGTGGCGTGCATGTGTTCCTGTGGGCGTGGGTGTGGTGGACCGCGTGGGGGAGGTGGGATCTGGTGGGGGGGCTGTGTGGGTGAGAGGGAGAGAGAGAAGAGAGAGGGGGCTGATGTGGCAGGGGGGGGATTGGGTAGAGGGAAGGGGCAGGGTGACGTGGCAGGCGGTGATAGGTGGGAGTGAGGTGGAGGGTTGGGTTGGGTAGTTTTCTGGGTAGCTGTAGGAATAAGGGGTGGGCCGATTTTAATCTAGGGGTGGTCGTTCGGGTCGGGACGGCCCGTTCGACTGCCCCCGCTAAAAATAAAATAAATTTTATTTGTTTTGCAGACACCGTCTGCAAACCGATATCAGACACACAAAAAAAATAATCCGGGGACCCGGGGTTTGATATTTGAATAAAGAGGGGCGTTTTAGAAAACAACACGGGCTTTGCAAACATAGTTTTGGCAAACCATGCATGATGACGACGATGCAATGCACAAATTCAACGCGATTTTCTAGTAGTGGAATTGCGGGATGCCACATATCTTAATCCCTTTGTTTCACGATATATTACATGTCTGAGATTCGATCATCGGTATCTCCACACCTAGTTTGATCTCGTTACCAACATGCACTCTTTTCTCGTTCCTGTGATATAACATTCTAGTGATCAAATCACTTGCTTGCAAGCTAATCAATGTGATATCACCGAGAGGGCCCAGAGTATATCTATCCGTCACCGGGATGAACAAATTCCACTCTCGATCCATGAGCCTCAACATAACACTTTATTAGTTCTGAATCCATCTTTATAATCACCCTGTTACGGTGTGACATTTGATGTTATCAAGAAACTCTTCCGGTGTTAGTGATTGACATGATCTCATGGTCTAAGGATTAGGATCACTTCGTAAGTTGTTATAGCAATATAAACTCAATGACTTTGATCGTAATGCTATACTTCGAATGAATGTTCATCACACCATTACACTAATGTTGTGATCCCGTTATTAACAACATCCAATGTCCATGATCATGAAACCTTGATCATCTTGTTAATCAACGAGCTAGTTTATGAGAGAGGCATAACTAGGAACTTTCTGTTTGTTTATTAAACACACATGTATTAACGTTTCCGTATTAATACAATTATAGCATGCAAAATAAACATCTATCATATACTTGGAATACACATAATAAACACTTTATTATTGCCTCTCAGGGCATATTCCCTTCAGTCTCCCACTTGCACTAGAGACAATAATCTAGTTACATAGTGATAAATCTAACACCCATTGAGTTCTGGTGTTGATCATGTTTTGCTCTAAGGAGAGTTTTAGTCAACGGATCTGCTACATTGAGATCCGTATGTACTTCACAAATATTTATATCTCCATCCTTGACATGCTCGTGGATGGAGTGAAACCGGCACTTAATATGCTTGGAATGCTTGTGAGACCTTGGCTCTTTGGCATTGGCAATGGCACCATTGTTGTCACAATAGATCACCATTGGGTCCAACGCGTTTGCCACCACTCCTAGTTCGGATATGAACTCCTTCATCCAAACTGCTTCCTGAGCCGCTTCGGCAAAGAACATATTCGGCCTCCGTTGTTGATCCCGCTACCACAGGTTGTTTGGAGCTCCTCCAACTAACCGCTCCGCCATTCATGAGAAATACGTATCCGGATTGAGACTTAGAGTCATCCAGATCGGGCGGTTAAATGGGCGTGGTCACTGGAGGAATTAGGGCCGCCATTAACGCGAATTCAACGTCGGAGTTAATCGGCAGAACGCCGTTGAGGAGAGGGGGTAAACGGCTGGCGCGGGTTGAAACGATGCACAGTGGTGTGGGTCCTGTCTATCAGCGAGGGGGAGAGAGGTCGTTGGGTCCATCGCATTGCCTCAAGGGTTCCTTTCTAAGTAGAAAACGTTACCGAGAGGGAGAGAGCTGGTCATGAGTTGGGGTCTTTGGGCAGTTGGGTTAATGTGTCTGTTTCACTTTTTTTATACAGATTGCTTTTTCTTTTTCTATTTGATTTTCTGTTTTGATTTTCAAACAAACAATTCAAACACCCAAATGAATTCAAACCTTTGCCAAACTTTGTGTAGATTTTAATTTTGTTTAACAACACAAAACAAAGTCCAAAACAAAATAATTTTTATTCTTTCTAGGATCCATTTAATAATTAAATAATAGACCTTAGTCATTAATTCAAATAGGGTTTAATTTATTTTAAATATCTATTTGAAATCCAAAATAATAACAAAATCAATTCAGTAGGTTTTATTTGAAAACATAAAACACTTGGAAATCTCATTTAAAATAAATTAGCAAGTTTTAGTGTTTATTTAAAATGGAAAGCCTTTACCTTAATAAAATTGGATATTAATAAATCCTCATTACTTTATTTAAATAAACCTCTACTCTTTTTATCAAATAGAAATACTTTATTTCAAAAGCTTGGCCAAGATTTAATTTGGCTCTATAAAATAATCCTTGTTTATAATTCTACCTTTTCTTTTGAAAACCAAATCTTTTTATTAAAAGATCTAAAAATAGTGATTCCAAATATTTTAACTTTATTGTTTATTTATCTTTTAAAATCCCTTTAGGATTTTATTTGATCAAAATAGGTTTTGATATTTCCAATTGGAATCAAAAAGTTTCTTCTCACCCTAAAAATCAACAATTGTTTATTTTGTTTATTCATTTTTCACATTTCAAAATTTGGAAAATTTTGGGATGTGACATGGACTATATCAACTAGATGAGAATTTACTTTCATATTATCACAAATTGTAGTATCTATTCCACTACAAAGATATCTTGACAAATAGCATGTATGGCTAAACACAACAAGTTTCAATTCAATAATTCTATCACATGTAATGCATATGTGATCCACAAGAATTTTTTTCATCCATGTTATATTCACCAATTAGATTAAAGATGAAATAAGGAGAATATGTGCTTGAATTCAGACATGTAGAAATCTTATCCAAAGCACAACTCATATTCATACGTTCATTTAGCATGATGGAATACACAATATCATTAGGTGGTATTCGATCAAGTCTTTCCTTATGTGTAATCAGTACCACATGTGTAAATATTGAATGAAGTAAGCTATCACATGGTGCTGTAACATTAGTACACGAAAAATCACAAGGAGGCAGCAACAAAGGAATAGACTCACAATATGTTGCGCTTGTTGGCTGTAGCTCCAAATCAGTACTAATATCAATAGTGTTTTTCTCACATGTAGTAGGCACTGGTACATCCTCCTCAAGTGACAATGCACAGTTTAGCGATACAAGTTGTAATATAGATGGCTCCTTTTCTTCAAAAACAACATGGATATCACAAGAAACAACACTAGGAGTAGAGATGATTACATTAGTAGAAACCTCATTTGTCCCATCAACTCTCACTCTCGGTTCTTCTACGACAGGATCAACATGTGGTTTTATGTTGGTGGTTATAGGTACACATAGGTTTTGACGCCTAATATCATGAAATTTCTTAATATGTGTACGTGCTAACCACGTGTGCTTATCATTCCAAACGACAGAAGGATCAGAACACTCACTATCAAACACAACCTGGAACGTATCACACCACCTTTTTCCTAACACGATATGGCAGGAATTAAACGCTCTAGGAACGACAAAACAAGAAATATATCTTCTAGCGCCATAAATGGTGAGTGGAACACATGCGATCTGAGTAACTGGTAGTGCATGATCAGAAGTTGCTAACATAAATGGGTTTGTTAATGCACGTGTGTATAACTGTAGCTTGTTAACAACCTCAACACTAACCAAATTTATGAAAGAACAAGTATCAATGGTAGTAGCAGCATGTCTACCACAAATTTCTTTCGTGAAGTGGAACAAACCCGAAGTAGGCACCACTCCTGACTCCTCCTCCCAGAATGTGTTACTGCAATGGTATTGTAATGGGAAGGGATAATCATTGGCATCCATTTTCTGCATGATAGCAACACTACTAGAATACATGATTAGTATATTAGTGCAATAAACAAAATCTGTTTGGTGGAACACTCAACCCACTCACAACTGACAAGAAAGTAGATCTTACCGTTCCAAAGTGAATAGAGATGCGTAACCAAAACGAGATCAAGACTGATGCACTGATGTGATGAAGTGAATATCAAGGGTATAGAGAACGATCACATGGCACACATGTTATTTATGGTGGAGCTGTAGGTATGGAATCCTAACTACACCACAAACAAGTCCTAGTGCTGATCGTACAAACACCTAAGAAACACACGTGGAGATAAATGTGGCAATGCAACTATGAAGGATGTTGCACTACGCTAGAGAGACACTAGCAAGGTTCAATGTCATAGGCACAAGATTGCTCAATCTACCGGTGCACAAAGAAATCAGTAGGCCTCTTGCACAATTCACTTCTCCTTCTCTCTCTATTTTTTATACAATCCTTTTTTTGCTCTATTCTCTTTTTTATACTATGAAGCACACTTTGATCACGACCAATTCACAAACACAACACCACAACTATGAGCAGCCTGGAGGAGCGGGAACCAGTCTCAATGGGCAAGTTCCTAACACCTATGTATGAATGGCTATGGCTAAAGGTTGCAAGAAAACAATGATCAAAAGTTTATGTGTCAAGTTGTCGTGGCAGAAAAATAGGGCAAAAATGTGTCGTGGCAGAAATCTGGCAGCCCTGTCGCGGCAAAAAAAATTCTCGCCTGGGTTGAGAATTGTCTGAGGTCCGGCGGCAGATCCTGTCGCGGCAGGAAAATGGGGCTTTTCTGTGCCGCGGCAGACCAGGACTCCATTTTTTTTTTGTGAATCCGAGTTGGAAAAAGTAATCTAAGAGGACTCTTTGCTTGGATCGTATCTGAGGTGATGGTGGCGGAAAAATAGATGGGAATTACGACTAGACACAGAAACTAACTATTAGAAGAGATCTAGATTGGATCTAACGGAAGAACACAACCAGCAACTAAAACTCGAAAGTAATGTAATCTAGTCTATGGCAAATCTTTTTATGAGGCTTTTTCTGTATAGGAAGAAAAATAAACTAATCTATGGATGGATTTTTGGATGCTCACCGAGTAAATGAGGAAGTCTGATACCAAGATGATATGGATCGTCCCGATGATCTTATAGTTTTGTCCCTATCTTTCACTGCGAGACAACCAGGTAGCTAATATCCCAATTACGCGATGGACGTAACCTGAAGAAGAGGAATCAATCCGGCTAGTAACATGATGAAGATCACCACGCCTCAAACCTGAGCACGACAATCCTTGATGAACACAAGAACCTCTGCAGCAATATCTATAAGAATCTGATAATGGTATCGCCATCCCTGGAGGGATGATACACAGTGGAGCACAATATAGTTTTTAGACTAAACAACTGAACTCCCTAAACCCTAACTCGGCCAGCTCCTTATATGAGGGCTGGGATGCCCCACTAGTTGGGTCACGACTCGACTTGGTTGAACAGACCCAAACCAAGCCCACACACATAATAAAACCTAATTGGCCCACATGACCAGGAATAATAAAACCTAATTATTAAATTACAAAGACACGCCTAGCTTGGTGGAGTCCTGAAATTGGGCCGCACCTCCTCTGTCGTTCCCATATCACAACTGCGACGCCCCACTTGTCATCGGACGGGCAACAACCAAGGCAGATGATGGAGTCACGAGGTCATCATTTGAAGGGCCCTAAGAGGCGCACAAGTGACAAAGTATAAGGACAAGAGCAATTGACATTAGTAGAAGGAAATACATATATTCACATCAACATAACCACTACGTGGTAGCATCAAATTCATCAAGTAGGCATTACATGCGCAATGGGAAAAGCAAACTTAAAACTACAAAAGCAACTATGAAGCAGAAGGACCCTAAGAAGCAGTCGCATCTAGAGCAACTTCGGACTCTAAGGTTCTCGCCTTGGCCACCCACTATGCTCTAACGCATAGGTGGCTAGAAGGTCAATGAGACGTGGGCCATAATGCTTGCAGCGGGAGGCAAAGGAAGCAAAGGATACCTCAGTGCTATCCACCGCCACCGGCATCTTGGAGGTGACCTGGCTCAGGTTCAGCTGCGCGCCAGAGGCCATCGCCATCGGTAGGCCAAGGGTAGTGCCCACGCCCTTCTGGGTCTTCTTATAATCTGCAGGCGCATCACCCGCCAGGGACCTCGCCAAGGAGTTGACGTCGTCGAGGGCAATGCCCTTAGGAAAGATCTCCTGGTAGAAGCGGCTAAGGACCTCCTTGGCCTTACCCAACATCTCGACGATAGAGCTGCAGCAGTCTTCGACCACTACAACGACATCCGCAATAGGGTCCCCATGATCCAAGACATCGCGATCAAACGCAATTCCAGTGGCATCTGCAAATGTGTCAAATAAGTTTCAAGTCAAACGAAGGAAACACACCAAAAAACTGTTGGGAATACGCCCTAGAGGCAATCATGTATGATGAGATTTACCATTGCATTCATAAAGATATAAAGTTGTCCTTGTATAAACATATGATGTGTATCATTGAATATGTGATTCGGTTGTGGAACTATACATTCATGTTGTTTGTACTAAATGTCCTTGGTCATTGAGGTTGTGCTGGACACATAACTTAAATCAATGTGAAGGTTGGCTTGATGACTCGGTTCCACTTGTCATGGGCATGGAGATGTTATTTTAACTTACACAGATTCGGCTAAAGAGTTTAGCGATTCGGATTGGCCCATATTGAGGTACAACGAACAAGTTGTCATTTGTATATCTCAATCAATGTAATCCTTAGACCTGAGGTTATTGCATAGTCCGAGTTGAGGATCACCGACTTAGGTTCTATCAAACGCTGATCCGTAACTGGGCAGTTATAAAGGCAGAGTTCGGGTCAACTGAGAATCAAGATGCGTGATGTGAATAACCAAGATGGGATTTTGCCCCTCCACTCGGAGAGATATTCTCTGGGCCCTCTCGGATGATATGATTCGGAAAGCATGGCCATGCATGACTCGGTTAAGTGTTAACCGAGGCGATCGACTAAGAGTTAGTCGGGTGAATCACTTATCTAGGATTGAGAAGAGAGCCGAACTATTTAAGGGATGACAATTATTCGCCTATAGTCTGACAAGGCATATCGTGAGGCAAAAGGGACTCGGACGTAAGTCGCATTGGAAAGTCAAGTCGTCATGACTCTTCGGTACTTGGGAGTCGGCACGTTCTGCTAGGAGCCGCTACCGACCGATCTATTGAGAGTCAGACTCTAATCGTGTCCAAGTAGCCATGAGCCTGCGGGGTCACACACTTAAGAGTGGGAGCAAGTTTGGATTAGATCTGAACCAGAAATCTGGTTGAGTTGGACCCGAGCCTGATTTGGACCGAGTCAGTGAGTCGGACTCACATGGACTAATATTATATGGGCTTTAGTGAATGGGCCGCGCGAGCAGAGCCCACGTTCACTCCCTATATATAGTGGAGCACCGTAACCCAGAAAGGTTAATCGTTGTTCGGTTAGGTCATTCCATGTGTTGGAAACCCTAGCTCCACAGTAGTCCTGCTGTCGTATCGAACCTAGCAGTTCGTCGTCGGCGCTCCTCCTTGTACGTGTGGATACTAGTAGAGGTGCTATACAATCAGCACCAGGACGATCAGATCGCAAAGGACTGCACTGCATCAACTGACGCGCTTCATCAGTAATCCGCAACTGCGCGTCTAGTGGTAAACCTCGTGGCCTTCTATCTCGGCTAGATCTTGGGATCACCATGTTAGAGGAAAAAGTTTTGTTTTATCTCTGCGTGGCCCAATAGTGGTATCAGAGCGATAGCTTCTGGTTTTAGGCTCAAGGTCTCGCATATGTGATATGCGGTTGGCTGTAGATGAGATCTATGTGTTGTTTGGTGGTCAATTTATGAGATAGATCGGTTTTGTACGAGGTTGATTGGATCAACTGTACTCGGGGAATGGTAGATCTGATTTCCGTGATCATACTACTGAGGTCGTGGAACGACATACCCCTACCGATCGGTTTCCGCCATCGGGGTAGACTGTGACACGTAAATCCAGAGGCGGTGATCGAAGATCAAAAAGTTTGATCGAATCGGAACAATGGTCGGAATCCATGTCCGGATCGTAGATGAGATCTACGTTTTCGGAAAAATCGTCGGGCGCTGTCGTAGCGCCTTAGATGTCGTTGCGAGTTTTACAACACCGTTAGATATCGTATCTATGCATAACTTGTTTTTGCAGGAAGTTGTGAATGGTATGATTCATGTGCATGTGATGTATGTGTGTAATCCATACGTGATCTCGAATCACGGTTTTGTCAGCCGGCTGGAGCCTAGGTGCTGTCATTTTATTGTATAATGACATGCGTGTCGGATTCTCCATGTAATTTACTTTACTAAGATAGTGTAGCTGTTTGGAGAACCCGGATGGCATGCAAGGCGATGTACAAGTCGGCGACATGGTGTAAGATGGCAAGTGACAAGAGTTGGCACGGGTCAGATTACAGGCTTTGTGGAGATGGAGATCGCCATGAAGGGAGCCATACCATTTCACATTATAATTGCTTTATTTTGTGTTATTGTTATGTCTCTGTTTTACCTCTATTAGATAGTCGGTAAAATTTAATCCCTCAAAGAAGGTCTAGTCGGTTTTCCCGCCAGTGTTTGCACCTCATAAAATTGAGGTGATACCAATTCTTTCCAACTAGGTGGGTTCGAGTCAGACTCTTACTGCGGAAACACTCGGTAAGCTAGACGGGTCTATCACAACGGTTGTGGGGCTCGGGGAAAAGTCGGACGGGAGCCGGGGCATGTGATGCCACCCGTCCAACAGGAGTCGTATGAGATACGATTGACAAGGAGTTGTCTACCTAGATCACTTGGCGGCTAGCGGTGATGCTAAAGCTCACTAGCCGACTTGCTTATTGAGGATCCTGAATCACTAAGTAACCATCGGAGGGATGTTGGTTCTAGTGGGAGCATAAAATATTAAAAATGTTTAATATGATTGCTCTTTTATGAATACATGTCTTAAGTGTTTTGCATATTTTCTGTTGTAGATCATGGAACCAAGTAGCAATCGCTCTCAGATATCCGGTTTTGCATTGAGAACCATTCTTGAGAAAGATAAACTGAACGACACTAATTTTACCAACTGGTATCGAAATCTGAGAATTGTTCTCATACAAGAAAGAAGGACCATGTCCTAGACAATCCACTTACAGATGAGCCGAATGAGAATGCGACTGTCGCTGCCACCAATGCCTACTGTCGGGCTAAGGATGATTCCACGGATATTAGCTGTCTTATGCTTGCTCACATGGAACCGGACTTGCAAAAGCAGTTCGAGCATGTTGAGGCCTACGATATGATCGAAAGCCTCAAAAGTATGTTCGTGCTCAGTAAGACTGAGAGGTATCAAGTCTCTCAGGATTTGCTGAGTTGCAAGCTTAAGGATGGTAATCCACTGAGTCCACATGTGATCAAAATGGTTGGTTATGTGCAGTCTCTGGAGAGGCTTGGCTACCCCATTAGCGAAGAGTTTGCTACGGATATAATTATAAACTCTCTTCCTAGTGCATATGGGTAGTTCATTTCGAACTACCACATGCATGGTATGGATAAGAAGCTCACTGAATTGCATGGGATACTCAAGCAGGCAGAGGCGGAACTCAAGAAGGGCGCCAGTCAAGTGTTGATGGTGCAGAATAAGGCTAAGTTCAAGAAGAGTTCTTGGACTAAGAAGAAGGCTAAGTCGGGAGAAAAGAAGGCTCAGGACCCGGTACCAAGCGCTTCCTCAGGGACTAAGCCATCTCCTTCAGCCGGATCCACATGCTTCTACTGCAAGGCGGATGGCCACTGGAAGAGGAACTGCAGCAAGTACTTGGCTGATAAAGCCAAGAGTGGAGGTATGACTTCCGACTCAGGTACACTTGTTTGCAATGTTATAGACATATATCTTGCTGATGCACCTAATAGTTCTTGGGTATATGATACCGGATCAGTTATTCACATATGCAACTCGTTGCAGGGACTGGTAAGAACTAGGAGCGTAGCAAGTGGTGAGGTTGATATTCGAGTCGGCAACAAAGCAAGAGTTGCTGCGTTGGAAGTCGGCACGATGCAGCTTCATTTACCTTCTGGATTCATTATGGAACTGAATAATTGTTATTATGTTCTAGTGCTCAGTCGGAACATTATTTCTGCTTCATGTTTGATGAGGCAAGGCTATGAGTTGAATATCAAGAATAATGGTTGTTCTTTGTATTTGAATGATATGTTTCACGGCTTTGCACCCGTCCAGGATGGGTTATTTGTTTTGAATCTTGATGGTGAGTCGGTTTATAACATAAATGTTAAAAGGTTGAAACCAAATGATATGAATATGACTTACTTTTGGCATTGTCGGCTTGGTCATATAAGTTGGAAACGCATGAAGAAGCTCCATGATGATGGACTCCTAACTTCGTTCGACTTGGAGTCGTTCGATACATGCGAATCTTGCCTACTCGGCAAAATGACCAAGACACCTTTTGCAAAGAGTTGCGAAAGGGCGCCCGACTTGTTGGGACTAGTACATAGTGATGTATGTGGACCAATGAGCACGACAGCCAGGGGTGGTTATGAGTACTTCATTACCTTCACTAATGATTTGAGTAGGTATGGATAAATCTACTTGATGAAACATAAGTCGGAAGCCTTTGTGAAAGGGCATGTATGCACCCATGTGTGGTTTTGGTAATTAATGACAATCTCTATGGACTAATGTGTAAATTGAGTTTCACTTGTAGGTTTGTCCATTGGCATCGCTTGGGCCATGTGTTGGTCTCAAGGTTGGAAGATGAAGAAATGTCCAAGGGCTTTTTGCCCATTGGAATCATGAAGAAAGAAGGAGCTTGAAGGTCGATCAAGGAATGTGCAAAGAGTTGCATCAAGATGGATTAACCTCAATTAAGGATGAAGAAGGACGAGCTCAAGATGCGCCATCTCTAGAAGATCTCATGCTTGAAGCTTGCCATCCTCGTGCTCATGGAATGATGAAGACAAGTTCAAAGAAGAGGTTTCCCCATGGAGTATGGGGGAGCATTTTGCAAGTCTTCATCAAGCAAGAGCGAGCAAGAGCAAACAAGAAAGGTGTTCCCACTATAGAAGAACAAGACGGTCTACATCAAGTTCAAGTGGGACGCTCAAGGCAAAGGTATGTTGATAGGGCTTCTCTTTTGCCGGTCTCGTGTTGTTAGTTGGGAGACCGGGTTTAGGATAGATAGCCGTACTATCAAGAGGGGCTCTCAAGCGGGTGTCTCGTTTGCATCGTTCGGAGAGAGCTCAAACCTTTGCATTCATATCATCATCTTTCTTGGTTATTATTTGGTTCTTGTCCATGAGAGGATCTAGAGCTTGTGGTCACCATCATAACAAGCTCTAGCTCATCATCTAAGGATTTCACTTGCATATCTTATTGCAGTTTTGATCTTGCGAGTTTTCCGGCTCCACACCTTGGGGGATTCTATTCGTCGTTATCTTTCCAACAAAATTGGTTTCATCCCATTTGGAGTTCGGATGCAAAAGTTATTGTTTACGGTTTTACGGTTTCGAATTTCTCGAGGAAGTTCCGGCTTCCACGGAAGTTCCGCTAGGCATCTTTGCCGAAGTTCGTGGAAGTTCCGGTCTTCTTCGCTCACGCCGGAACCTTCTGCTTAGAAGCGTTCTATTTGCGGAACTTGCTCGAAGTTCAGGAACTTCCGTCTGTTTTGACCGAACTTCGATTCGCTTATGGAGCGGCGTCAACGGTCGATGACCGTTGGAGCTGTGGCGAACTTCCGCCCAGAAGTTCCGCCATGTTTTGTTTTCAGTTTCTCGCTCCGCAGTTTTCGTCCGTTGGCTGGGTGCCACCGGAACTTCCGGCCTCCCACCGGAAGTTCCGGCCAGGTGTCGCGAATGCCCATAACGGGCAGATCTGGGAGCCCTTTAAAAGGGGCTCCTCTTCCCCTTCGTGGGCACTAGCTTTTCTTCTTGGTTCTTGGCTTTCTCTCTCTCCTCCATTGTCAACCTTGAAGAAGCTTTCCCTCTCCCTTTCCCCTCCTATGATTCTTGCATCTTTTTGAGGGATTTGAGAGAGGAGATCTAGATCTACAATCCTCCCAAGTCAAATCCCTTCTTTGTGAAGGAATCATTGGGATCTAGATCAGGACTTGCCCTTGCATTTGGTGCATAGGTTTGAGTTCTACTCTTGTGTTCTTCCTCCCTTATTCCCCCAATAGATTTTGTAGCTTTGTTGGAATTTGGGGGAGAAGGACTTGCCCTTGCATTTGGTGCATAGGTTTGAGTTCTACTCTTGTGTTCTTCCTCCCTTATTCCCCAATAGCTTTTGTAGATTTGTTGGAATTTGGGGGAGAAGGACTTGCCCTTGCATTTGGTGCATAGGTTTGAGTTCTCCTCGGAGATTCGGCGAGTTCAAGCTTGTGAGCTTGTTTCTCTTGGGTTCCTTGGAACCCTAGGCAGTGTGTGGTTGGATTGTTGACCTTTTGTGGTCTTGTTGACCTTTGTGGTCTTGTAGCCTTTTGTGGCGTTGTTGGACTTTGTGGCATTGTTGGCCTTTTGTGGCTTTGTTGTTGGGAGCCTCCAATTGAGTTGTGGAGTTAGCCCCAATCTTATGCAGGTTCGGTGACCGCCTCAAGCATCCCATAGTGGAGCAAGTGCACGCCTTTGTGTAGTGCACTTGGGAGAATAGGGTGAGCCTTTTGTGGCGTCGGTGAGTTGCGTGCTTTCGCATCCGGGGTGAGGCCTTGTGTGGCGTTGGGTGAGCATCGAACCACCACACCTCGAGGTGAGCCATTTGTGGCGTTCGGAGAGCATTGCGCCATCGCACCTCTCCAACGGAGACGTAGCTTCTTTGGAAGTGAACTTCGGGAAACAAATCTTCGTCTCCGCGTCCATCGGTTATCTCTCAACCGAACCCTTTACTTATGCACTTTACATTGTGATAGCCATCGTGCTTGAAGTTTTTATACCTTGCTATCACCTTGTTGCTTGTTTTGCTTAGCATAGGTTGTTGGTGCACCTAGGTGAACTTAGTGGCTAGGTTTTGTGCTCAATAAATTAAACGTTAGTTTTATTCCGCATTTACTTGAGCCTAAACCGTAATATTTTTAAAAGCCTATTCACCCCCCCTCTAGGCAACTTCCTTTGTACTTTCACTTTGAAAAGTTCAAAGAATTCCAGAATGAAGCACAGAATCAACTCGACAAGAAAATAAAGTTTCTTCGGTCGGACCGAGGAGGCGAGTACATGAGCCATGAGTTTGATGACCATCTGAAAAGTTGTGGAATAGTTCCTCAACTTACTCCGCTTGGAACGTGGCAAAGGAACGGTGTTTCGGAAAGGCGGAATCGGACCTTGTTGGATATGGTACGATCAATGATGAGTCGGACATATCTGCCTTTATCATTTTGGGGTTATTGTCTAGAAACAGCAGCGTTCACACTAAACAGAGTACCATCAAAGTCAGTAGAGAAGACACCGCATGATATGTGGACAGGCAAAAGGCCGAGTTTGTCTTTTCTTAAGATTTGGGGTTGTGAAGCATTTGTCAAGCGACTTCAGTCGGACAAGCTCACGGCCAAGTCGGATAAGTGTTTTTTCATGGGGTATCCGAGGGAAACATTGGGTTACTACTTCTACAACCGAGAAGAGGGCAAAGTGTTTGTCGCTCAGAACGGTGTCTTCCTTGAGAAAGAGTTTCTCAGTCGGGGAGTAAGTGGTATCACGGTGCAACTCGAAGAAATTCGAGAGGAACCGGCTAGTAGCGAGTCGGAAAAAACCTTAGAGGTTGAGACGGTCGTGGTAGCTGAGCCGGCAGCAGCACCTGTACTACGAAGATCGGCAAAATTACGAAGTGTTCGTGATGTATTATTGTTATACAGTGATGAGCCGGCAAATTATTCAGAAGCGATGGTGGGATCTGATTCTGAGTCATGGCTTGGAGCCATGAGATCCGAGTTAAAGTCCATGGATGAAAATCAAGTTTGGAACTTGGTTGATCTGACAGACGATGCAAGACCCGTCGAGTGCAAATGTGTCTTTAAGAAGAAAACTGATATGGATGGAAATGTTTCAGTCTATAAAGCACGCCTTGTCACGAAGGGGTTCCGACAAGTTCAAGGAGTTGATTATGATGAGACTTTCTCGCCCGTAGTGATGCTTAAAACAATTCGGATCATGTTAGCTATAGCAGCCTATTTCGACTATGAGATATGGCAGATGGATGTCAAAACGGCTTTCCTTAATGGAAATTTAACCGAGGACGTGTATATGATACAACCCGAGGGTTTTGTCGATCCAGCTAATGCTGACAAGGTGTGGAAACTTCAGAAATCCATTTATGGTTTGAAGCAAGCATCTCGGAGTTGGAATATTCGCTTTGATGAGGTAGTCAAATCGTTTGGCTTCATAAAGAGTGATCATGATTCTTATTTGTACAAGAGGGAACAAAGTAAACTTTCTAATCTTATATGTGGATGACATATTATTGATTGGAAATGATATCCAGATGTTGCAAGAAACCAAGGAATCATTGGAAAGGAGTTTCTCAATGAAAGACTTGGGTGAGGCAACATATATTCTAGGAATCCGGATCTATAGAGATAGATCAAGACGGCTCATTGGATTGAGTCAGAGTACTTATTTGGACAAAGTGTTGAAGAAGTTCAACATGGAATCGTCTAAGAAGGGGTTCTTACCGATGTCCCATGGTGTAAAACTTAGCAAGACTCAGTGTCCTTCGACAACTGATGAGTGAAGTCGGATGAGTGCGATTCCGTATGCTTCTGCAGTCGGATCCATCATGTATGCCATGATTTGTACTAGGCCGGATGTTTCCTATGCTCTAAGTGTTGTGAGCAGATACCAGGCTGATCCTGGAGAAATCCACTGGACAGTGGCTAAAAATATCCTAAAGTACTTGAGAAGGACTAAGGATATGTTCTTGGTTTATGGTGGTGAAGATGAACTTAGTGTAAAGGGTTACACGGATGCGAGTTATCTTACCGACTCTGATGATTCTCATTCGCAATCCGGATACGTGTTTATTATAAACGGAGGTGCTGTGAGATGGAAGAGTTCCAAGCAAGAGACTGTGTCTGCATCTATAACAGAGGCTGAGTATATTGCCGCCTTAGAGGCAGCAAAGGAAGCTGTTTGGTTGAGGAATTTCCTCATGGATCTTGGTGTGGTTTAGGGCTCGTCCAATCCGTTAGACGTGCATTGTGACAACAATGGTGCTATTGCACAAGCCAAAGAACCTAGACAACACCAGAAGAACAAGCACATACTCATACGGTACCACCTGATTCGCTAGTTCGTGGATCAGGGTTCAATTTATGCAAGGTACACCACGGATGCAAATATTGCGGATCCGTTGACAAAGCCATTACCACAGCCAAAGCATGAGGCGCACCTAAGATCCATGGGCATTAGATGCTTAGACATGCGATGTCGGAAGATTGACTCTAGTGCAAGTGGGAGACTGTTGGGAATATGCTCTAGAGGCAATCATGTATGATGAGATTTCCCATTGTATTCATAAAGATATAAAGTTGTCCTTGTATAAACGTATGACTTGTATCATTGAATATGTGATTCGGTTGTGGAACTATACATTCATGTTGTTTGTACTAAATGTCCTTGGTCATTGAGGTTGTACTGGACACACAACTTATATCAATGTGAAGGTTGGCTTGATGACTCGGTTCCACTTGTCATGGGCATGGAGATGCTTTTCCAACTTACACAGATTCGGCTAAAGAGTTTAGCGATTCAGATTGACCCATATTGAGGTACAACGAACAAGTTGTCATTTGTATATCTCAATCAATGTAATCCTTAGACCTGAGGTTATTGCATAGTCCGAGTTGAGGATCACCGACTTAGGTTCTATCAAACGCTGATCCGTAACTGGGCAGTTATAAAGGAAGAGTTCGGGTCGACTGAGAATCAAGCGACGTGATGTGAATAACCAAGATGGGATTTTGCCCCTCCACTCGGAGAGATATTCTCTGGGACCTCTCGGATGATATGATTCGGAAAGCATGGCCATGCACGATTCGGTTAAGTGTTAACCGAGGCGATCGACTAAGAGTTAGTCGGGTGAATCACTTATCTCGGATCGAGAAGAGAGTCGGACTATTTAAGGGATGACAATTATTCGCCTATAGTCTGACAAGGCATATCGTGAGGCAAAAGGGACTCGGACGTAAGTCGCATTGGAAAGGCAAGTCATTATGACTCTTCGATACTTGGGAGTCGGCACGTTCTGCTAGGAGCCACTACCGACTGATCGATTGAGAGTCGGACTCTAATCGTGTCCAAGTAGCCATGATCCTACGGGGTCACACACTTAAGAGCGGGAGCAAGTTCGGATTAGATCTGAACCGGAAATCTGGTTGGGTTGGACCCGAGCCTGATTTGGACTAAGTCAGTGAGTCGGACTCACAGGGACTAATATTATATGGGATTTAGTGCATGGGCCGCGCGAGCAGAGCCCATGTTCATTCCCTATATATAGTGGAGCACCGTAACCCGGAAAGGTTTATCGTTGTTCGGTTAGGTCATTCCATGTGTTGGAAACCCTAGCTCCACAGCAGTCCTGCCGTCGTATCGAACCTAGCAGTTCGCCGTCGGTGCTCCTCCTTGTACGTGTGGATACCAACAGAGGTGTTGTACGATCAGCACCAGGATGATCGGATCGCAAAGGACCGCATTGCATCGACTCACGTGCTTCATCAGTAATCTGCAACTGCGCGTCTAGTGGTAAACCTCGTGGCCTTCTACCTCGGCTAGATCTTGGGATCACCACATTAGAGGAAAAAGTTTTGTTTTATCTCTGCGTGGCCCAACAAAAGATTAGGAAGAAGAGAAGTATGGTAACTCACCATACAACACTTTGGCAGCCGCCATAAGTTTCTCTGCCATCGCCTTCTCCCGAGATACAGCAACAGCTGCAAGTTGTTCTTCGTGCTCCTGGTCCCCTTTCTTACAATGCTCAAGGGCCTCCACGTCATCTTTCACCTTGGTTTCTGTAACTACCTCGGTGAATTACGCTCCTAGATACAAGCCTGGATGAGCGGTAGTGGTTGAAATAGTATGGTGGGGCCCCAAAAGCCACTCACGGGTAGACCTTTCGGCCGTCCCAACCACTACCAACACAACGGACACAGACGGCGAATCGGTGAAGGGATCAACTACATACACAAGTGGGTATGTATGCAAGCCACCATACAAGAGTACATCAGAGCCATACCATCTAGAAAGAAAGGAAATATAGCAACGCCATACGGCAAGATTCAAATGACCTAGATAGGTATAATATTTTAGGATACTTCCTCATACAACACACATCAGAGTATCAAGCGGAAGCGACAAAACAAAGTCCGGGTACGGACAAGAAGCAAATCGGCATAAGATGCCATAGAAGTAAGAACATCCCGCCCACAGATCTCACGGATCCCCGTTCCCGGAATCTCTACACCGAACGATCGTTGCCCGCATCATCAGCCTCTTCCACCCAGTATCCGTCCTGCGAGGGTACCTGTTCATCTGAACCAATAATTTATCGTGTGAGACCCTAAGGGTACTCAGCAAGACTTAATGCCTCTGAAGGGGACACAACCTGGGGTGACGCAATTGCAGCGAAAGATAAGCCCTAGCAGTTCTACAGATAAACGCTAACCATCCGCCTAACCAATGATAAACGGATGTCCGTGAATTTAAGAACAACAGTTATAATAGTAATTTCATCAGATCCATCCTCCTCGCTAAACACCAGCGAGGCGGATAACAACCCCATCCGTTGGAAATTTTATTAACCATTCCATGAGTATTGCACTATTTACTAGTCATGTTACTTAGTCGATTAAAGCGGTACTTTAGTTATGCTTGTCAATGATCGAGAAACTGCTCCAAGTCGTCCATATCCATGGACACGGCTTTGAAAGTTTTACCCGCCGAGGTGCACCAATAGCAACACACGCTCGATCAACCTCGGAAAAACCAAATCAAAACCCAACGAGGCTTTCACGACTAAGCAATCACGGATTCAGAAATATTTGAGGCCACCCCATTGAGTACACCATAGCGAAGCTAAATGACTCGAGACGGACTCAAGGTTTATGCTGGTCAGAACGACAGCAGATCCCCAATCGGGACCGATACTGCACAAAACACTCCGCTTCAAAAGATGCAGTGCTCCTCGCACAATCGTAATAAAGCGATAAAGCATGGCATAAGTACAGATAGTAACAAAACCTCAAACTAGTTGTGGCCCCAAGAAATAAACCTGAATCAAGCTCGGCTGGGGGTCCCATATACCTCCGGATGTGGATAGCGATAAATCAAGGAACAGAATCAAGTACTCGGGGTCTTACGGGACACAAGTGAGCAGGAAAAACCAAATAGCAGATGTTGCTCACCGTGCCACTTTCATTAGTTATCCCATTACTACTCGGGTTAAGTTGTTTAGGTACCTCGTTATCCAACAGACTCTCACATACCCTACACATCTTTGTTCTACGACTCGCATGGCTCAAACAACTCCTGTAGTAATGGCTCATAGGATGGAGGTACAAGCTTGTGGGGTTTAAAAGTAAAGGCTATGCATACTTGGGATTCAATTTAATGCAATCGCGACTCAATGATGCAAGAATAAGATAGAGGCAATAGGTACTGTATGTATGCAAGCATGTGGAAGTGCTTGCCTGGCAACTCAGTTGAAGCGAGGGACGGATCTGGGTAGTGCTCCTGGTTCTCTTGATATATCCCCTGCTCAGCGTCTATTCGAAAGAAGAACCAAACAAGCAAGGGCCAACATAAATAAAGTGCACAAGCATAGGAATAAAATGCGACAAGCAAACAATCATGCCATGATGAATGATGCACAAGTTGCATAGCAATAAGTAGCATGTCTTGGGTGAGGTGTGGTATGCAAGAATAAGGCATTTTATTAAGGTTGGCCACAATTTTGTTGTCATAACAGTTGCTGTTCACTATATATTTATATGATGCATGCTGCAATTGAAGTCATGGATAGCATAAACAGAAAGGTCTCGTCGAGCTGATCATTTTAGACATATCATTTGTTAAATTTGGAATTATAAATCAAAAGTTATTAATTATTTAAGTTCTAGTGGCATTTGTGGTAATTTAATTCAACTTGGAATTTTAAATGTTCAAAAGGCAGTTTGAATGGCATATTTGAAATCCTCACATTTTTCTGGTTCAGAAACATATAACATTTGCATTATTTGGTTTTATAAATGAAAAGTTATTTAAATCTGAATTGAGATTTGAATTTGAATTAAATTTAAATAGTTTTGAATTTAAACAGAATCTGAAAACGTTTTAACACCCAGGCCAATCCTATCCCTAGTCACAGACACGTGGGGCCAGACACACATTGACCCACACGCCAGAGGCTGAGAGGGAGGGGGACCGCGGGTTGAAACTTGAAAACTTCAGGACCCTTTTTGTAAAACAACTCTGACGCTGACTGTGGGGCTAGGGGCTGCGGGTTGAGACAAAAGAAGGCCAGGGGGTTTTGTGCAAAAAGCACGGCGAGCACTGTGCTTCTTCTCTCTGAATCTACTGACAGAAAACGGCCGCGGCCTTGTGTGGGGCTCGAACAGCAGGACCCGGCTCATGTGAGGCCGGAGCCACTGCGGTAGGCTTGGGTAGGTGACAGGAGGGAGGGCGCGTGCTAGATAGGGCTATGCGGCACGGGTTAGCGGCAGAACGTCGACGAGCTCTGGCGCACGGAAGCCGCTCGACGAAAAGATCGCCGCGTCCAGGAAGCGACCAAGGTTGGGAGGATGTCTGGGAGGGCTAGGAGCTCACCGCGGTTGTGTTGGTGTGGACGGAACGGGTCGGGGCGGTCGCGATCGACGGCGAGGCAGACGCGCTGGCGCTAGGGTTTGTCGGGGCGGCACCGACGTGCAGGCTCCTGGGTGGCTCCTCCTCCTCGCGGCTAAGTACGGGGGCGACGCGGACGTCCTCCGAAGCTTCCTCGACACCCGCAACTCCGCGCCCGCCTCCTGGTTCGTGTGTGCTGGCGAGATCGACGGCGTGGCCGGCGTGGTGCGCAGTGGAGAAAGAGGCGGAGGGGAAAAGCGAGGCAGAGCCCCTGGGCAGATCTGGGGACGGCTAGAGACGAAGGGAGAGGATAAGAAGGAGAGGGGAAGGTGGGGGCTTGCGTGGGGGAGGGGCAGGTCGGCTCGGCCACCTTTCTCTCCTCACGTGCATGGGTCGAGCGGCACATGGGGAGGAAGGAGGCTGCCAGGTGGGGTAGGGCGAGGCCAGAGAGGCAGGCAGGTTTGGAGGGGCCCCTTGGCCAGGGAGAGAAAAGAGGGAGAGGGAGAGAGGGCCGGCTCGGGCTAGGGTTAGGTGAGGGGGTGTCCCTGGTTGTGTGGGGTGGGGTAGATAGGGGGACATGGTGATCATGTGGCCAGCTAGGGCTAGGTGAGAGGAGTGGCTCGACTAGAGAGGAGAGAAAGAGGGGGCACCTTGGTTTGTGATTAGAATAGGTGTGGTTTAGGGTTTTTAGCTAGGATGGTTATGGGGCATGGGGTAGATAGAGAGGACTAGGATAGATGATTAGAAAGAGAGGTGGATTAGGTTTGCTTTGAATCGTGCATGCTCCAAAAAAAAGACCAAGCAAGATCAAAAGAAAAGAGGTAGGGAGAGGGAGGTGGGGTAGGGCTTATGCACACCCACATGATCACATGTGCATGCATGGATGTGGATGGTGAAAAGGATAGGGTTTAGATTAAGAGGAGGGTTTAGAGAAAAAGAGAGCCACACAAAACAAAGAAAGCCAAAATACATGCAAAAAGGTGGCAATTGCATGGGCCATGCAAAAACATGAAATGCCATGGATCATACTTGTGTAAACAAAGATAATAATCATGGCACTAGGTATTTGCATCCTCACAAGATGGAGTAGGCCCAAGCAAAAGAAAGAAGGAAAGGTCCATGTGGAGTGAATGGGGAGATGATCACATTGGAATATATTTGGGACTTGCTAGTGTGTATATGCCACTAGATATTTAATAAGCCCACAAAATATCCCCACATGATGATAACCCCAACAACACACATATGGAAGCTAGGGAGAAAAGGTCCCACTCACAAGGCATGCAAAGGTGGCCATGTGGCTCTCATGCATCAATAATGTGAAAACAAAATGATGCCAAGATGAGAACATGTGGAAAAGAAAAGGATCCATCCCAACCCACATGAGCTAGAAGTAAACCCATAAATGCCAAGCTCATATTTAGTTGGATGGTGGAATTATAAGGTGGTGAAAGAAAGGTGGTAGAGTTAATAAGAGATATGCCCCCAAATAAACTTGGGCATTTAACAATATATCAAGATCCAAATACAATATCAAGAGGCAACTACAATTAATAATGCACATGAGATAAGAACCAAACAAGAAGGGGTTTTATATGATGCTCAAATGCAAGGTGACATGATGACATGAGCATGACATGATGATGATGCAACAATTATATGTTGGAAGTGGCCCTTTTATTACTAGAACAAGTAGCATTACAGGTGTTAGACAACTGGGATGCTACAGTTTCTGCCTGGCTGTGCCTCTTACCGAGTGCGTCCAGCTTGCGGAGGGCCTCGTTGTTCTCATCTACGAAAAGAAAAAGGAAAAAAAGATCAGAAAGCAAAACCCACCATTGGCACCCGAGGAAAATAGTCAGTAATGTACATACCTTGGAGCTGTTGAAAGCTTTCCTCCAAGGAGAGGTATTGTCGCCGGAGGCGGTTCATGTCGTGGATGAAGGGCTGCAACAAGAAAAAACCAATTAGGTAAATAGACAACTCGGGGGCTCCCCGTGTCAAAGGGATAGTACTCACATGGCCACCCGAAGAACCCGAAGGAGCAACTTGCATATTTTGGGTCACAGCTGCACGAGTCCTCAGTTTCGAGGAACTCGACACGCCATCACCAGAGTTGGCCGATATCTTTGGGGAGGACGTCGCAGGCTCTGCATGCATCATCTTCGAGCCCACGGCTACCTCTTCAGTCTCATCCTTCATGGATTCACCTAAGGAGGACCCCTTTCTACAACAAAACGAGCAAGTCACTCAAAACATCAAGAAGGCTAAATTTTAGCACAATCAAAACACAGGAGCATTCGATACTTATGAAGGGATATCGGAGAGGTTAAATATCAGCGTCCCCTTCTTCTTCTTGGCCTGCGGTTGAGGATCCACAACCCGAATGGGCACCGCAGGAATGGGGGAGGTAGCACCTTCATCCGCAGAATGTCGATGCAGGAAGGCGAGACCTTTCGGTGATGGTGGCATCGTGGAATCCGAGATTTCTCTTCCGGCTCTCTTGCGAGAGTTCCCTTCTCTATGCTTGGGGGATTCCTCCGTCGGCGAGTGCGTAGAAGGGACTGTGGAATCAGATTCCATGTCCCCGCCATCTGGCGCAGCCGTGTACTTCTCAGGAAGGGGAGGCATCATGCTCTCCACCTTAAGTTCGTACGGAACACCGAAGACTCACGTCAAAGTTAAGGATAGAAGACACAAAAAAAGAAAATGCATTACGTGCAAATAAAAAACACCTGAGGAACTTCCTTCTTCGCGCTGAAGGGCGCAATCAACGACTTCCCCGACAACTCCTCGTCGCCCCTGGAGCATAGCATTGTCGAAGCTTGATATGTTGTAAACGTATCTATAATTTTTTATGTTCCATGCTTTGTTTAGTATCTACTTTGCTTTGCTTTGTCTACACTTTGAGGTATTTTTGTATGATTTCTAGGACTAACCTATTAACAAGATGCCATAGAGCCAGATGCCTGTTTTCTATTGTTTTTGGTTCCAGAAGAGTCAGAAAATGAGTATTCTCGGAATTGAACGGGACAAAAGCTAAAGTCCATATTTTACCGTGGGGAACACGGAGCCAGATGTCACATCCCAAGATTTTCCAAATCTTGTAATGTCAAAAATGAATGAATAAAATAAAACTTTGTTTGATTTTTAGAGTGAGAAGAAACTTTTTGAATCCAATTGGAAACCTTCAAACCAATTTGGATCAAATAAAATACTAAAGAGATTTAAAAAGGTAAACATTTGATAAAGGAAAATAAAATATTTTGGAATTACTATTTTGGATCTTTTAAATAAAAGGATTTGGTTTTCAAAAGAAATAGAAGTTTTACAAATAAGGATTATTTTATAGAGCCAAATTAAACCTTGGCCAAGCTTTTGAAATAAAACATTTTGTTTTGATAAAAATGGTAAAGGTTTATTAAATAAATAATAAGGATTTAATATCCAAGTTTTATTAATAAAGGTTTTACTATTTCCAAAACATCAAAACTTATTTATTTATTTAAAATAAGTTTTCTAAGTATTTTATATTTTCAAATAAAACCTACTGATTTGGTTTTGAGAATATTTAGATTTCAAATGGAGTTTTAAAATAAATTAAAACCTATTTGATTTTGAACTAGGTCCATTTTATTTAATTATAAATGGACTCTAAAATAAAATTATTATTTTGGTTTTGAAATTTTGGTTTATGTTACTGAACATAACCAAATTCAAAGTTACAAAGTGTGGTGATTATTTGAATTGATTTGAATGTTGTTTGTTTGTTTGAATTTCAAAACAGAAATTAGATTTGGAAAAAGAAAAAGGTTTCAGGAAGAAAAAAATGGAATCTGGACACAGCCTAGTTGCCAAGCCCAAGAAGCCCAGAACCATCACAGTTTCTACTCTCCCTCGGCGAAACGTTTTTACTCAGAACCGCACCCGCTGAGCCAATGACTAGTGGACCCTCCCCTCACTCCTTTTCTCACTGACCATCCGACCCCACCTTCCTATTCATCCTCCTCACCCGCGCGACCCCTTTTCCCCCAAACCTCGCTGCCGTTCTCTGTCATTCAATCTGCGCGTAAATTCGCAGTAATGCTATAGTGATTCCGCTCAGCAACCTTGCCTTCTTAAGCGCTAGCACTCCCTCTTCAATTTCCCTCGGTCGCCCCACTCTAGAACGCCCCCAGGCTGCCCAATTCCTCGCCGCACCACTCTCTGTCCGACGAAACTCCGGTGACGATTCCGGCGAGCACGAACCGCCCCGTGCCTCCCCGAGCACACGAGCACACTCACCACTCCCTGGCACATCTTCCTGTACCCGCCGTTCAACCACGGGCACCTCAGAACGACGCCAACCACTTCGACGGAGCGCCACCGCATCTGCAACATCTCTGGCGACGTTTCCTGGTAAGTCCAGACCGCCCCAAGCTTTCTCCTTCATGCACGCATCTTCTCTGTGATCTCCTACATCTGACCACACTCTCTGTTTGCCTCCTCGTGATTGACAGCGTCGCCTTCGACCGCGAACAGAACCACCCGTCGCCAGACGCTACTCCGGCGAGCAATCCACCGTAACCCTGAGCGCCCCTTGCCAAGCTGACTGTACCTCGAGCATCACCACGTCCTTGCGACCTCGGTGAGCACTTTCCCTCCCCTCTTTGCTTCCTGTAACCGCCGTAGCGCCACCGCTGCGTCTGTTGCCGCTAGCCACCGTCGGCGCCGCTCGCGTTTGGTCAAGCAAACCAGCGCCGTAGGATCGTGATCTGACGAACACGATAGATCCACTTAGCACCGAAGGGGTACGCGATCAGGACCGTGTGATCTATTTAGATCCAACGCGCCGCAGAGCCGATCTGGACGAACCGGTACCAGCCAGTAGCGTTGCGACGCGTGGCCAGTTCTTATTTAAAACAGAAATTTGAATCTGTTTAGAATATGATTTTGAAACTCTTGTAACTTTTGATCCACACGTCCAAAAATTACAAACTTTATGTCGTTGGAACCAGTGTAACAAGCCCTAGCCAACCATGGAATTTGTTTAGCAAATAGTATCTGTTAGATTGTTTGTTTATGCAGAAACATTTGTATGCTTGTTTAGATTAGAAAAATGATTCAAAAATGTTTTGGAGTTTGAAACCTTGGCAAATTAGTTTGTTGTGAACCTACTGACCCTAGGAATCAACCCATGGTTTTGAAAATGAATTTGGTGAAGTTTAGGATGGATTAATTAGTTTAGCCCATTTTCTAGCCAAATAAAATTATTGGTTTTGATATGAAAATGTTTTTGGAATAAAAACTTTGGGAAAATGTTTTAGATCAAACCTACTGACCCTAAACACCAAGTTTTGAGAAACAACAACTTATTTGGTGAACAACCTAGAATTGTTGCTTTGATAAAAATATTTTCCACCACATAAAATGATGATTGGATTTAAAAATGGTTTATGGACAAAACCCTTTGCAAATGACTTTTGCCACTTAGGAAAAATGACCACCTTGAACCTTACAAAGCCTAGAAGCCTAGTGGAGACCATCTTTGCAAATAAAACTAACTCTTGCATGCTTGCATGCATAAGTTAGATCCCATTGTTTTGTGTGTGTGAAATTGTTGATTGATTATTGGTTTGGAATTCTAGTTGATATTGTGTTTGCTTGATTGATTGTAGTGAAGTTAGAAAAGTGTGAGACTAGCAAGATCAAGGAGTAAACCAACATTCCCTACCAAAATAAAGGCAAGTGACACTATCATTCAAAGTCCTACTATTTTCATTATACTTAGTGGATTTTTGAAAACATGCATGGAAGAATTTCTATACTTATGCTATGCTAAATCCTAATAGGATTCCCTATACATTCCTTAGTGAAAACAATGTAGTTGTTACATGCTTAGCCATGCTATATTTTGAGAACAGTTACATGTTGAGATTTTATGAAGTTGAGAAAAGGACTTGTGATTTTACATAATAAAACAAGGACTCAATGAACCACCTGGGTGGCCAAGGATACTTTGAGTTTTGGAGAAGGTGGCAACAAAAGGAACCATGTCTATGGCAATCTCTTTGTGTTGTGCTCCAAAGGGAACCACCCAGGAAACTTAGAGATTGAACATGTTTCTCCAATTGTGGCTTTCGTGTGCAACCACATGATATTATGGCTCTGGCTTAGTCAACTACATTGGGAAGACCCATGCATTGTCTTCAGGCTACAGGACATGAGGACCTGGAATCCTACATGGGTACTTGAAGACAAGCTAGCAATGGTGTATGGGAGGACCCTTTGGAAAGACTTCGTCACATTCTCAATCTGCCGGTACTCCATCTTGGTGAGCACCAATCCAGTGGCCACTGGTGGCAAAAGGATGGGATTGTGACATGTGGGTAAAGTGTACTCCTTCTGCAGAAGATAATAAAATCTAAGTACTTAGCCGTGTCCCCGGTTATGGACAATACTGAGCAACTAAAGTTTGAAGCTATGGGAGATCTCGACATTCTAATTTCTAAAAGAAAACTTTTAAAACTTGATGTACTTGGGGGTACCAAGGAACTCAAGAGATTTTGATAAAACTTGATGCACTTGGGGTTACCAAGGAGCTCAAGAGACTTTGATAAAACTTTATGTACTTGGGGGTACCAAGGAACTCAAGAGATTTTTGATGAAAACATGAACACTTGGGGTTACCAAGGGACTCATGAGATTTTGATAAAACTTGATGCACTTGGGGTTACCAAGTAGCTCAAGGGATTTTTGACAAGGACTTGAACACTTGGGGTTACCAAGGAGTTCAAGGGATTTGTTAAAGAGATTTGACAAAGGAAAACAAAGCCATTTGAAAAGATAGGATAAAGTATTGCTTTCTGCAAATGAGCCTTAAACCCTACTTAGCCAAAAATGCATGTAATTATAGGATCCACTTATATTCCACATAGTAGTGAAACTTTCCAATGCAATTAAAATGTATTGACCCTTGTGGCTGTAACTTGTAATGTTGCAGGTTTGATTGATTTTAGTGAAGATTGATTGATTAGGATTACAAAGTCTACAACCAACATCTGCCTATGGCTCTTTGAAGATGAAGGACCCATACTTATAGTTATTCCGCTGCAATGTAATGTAATAGCCAAATGAGCTATGTATGATGTAATAAAATTATGTTATTCCTGGTTATAAAGTTATATTATGACCTTTGTTTCTTGATATTACATCTTAACTGTGAATGCTAGCTATTGATGCAGGGACTAGCATTGTAAACACAGGGGACTGCACCTTATATTGTGTAAAGGTTGGGACACTCCCTCTACACCAGAAGACGAGACGGAGGAGGGCCTCGAGGGGGCCAAACCCCCTAGACGCGCGGCCAGGCCTGACCCGCGCCTGGGGGGGTGCAGCCGCCCCATCCCCTCGGCCTCCCTCTTGCCTATAAGAAGCCCCTGATACCTAAACCCTAAGTACCTAATCAATCTTCCACGAAATAGTCTGTAGCCGCTGCCACCATCGTCCCTAGATCGGGGGGATCTTAAGCTCTTCCCGGCACCCTGCCGGAGGGGAGGGATCATCCCAGAGGCCTTCTTCGTCACCATGCCAGCCTCTGGTATGAAGAGTGAGTAGTTCCACCTTGGACTATGGGTCCATGTAGTATCTAGATGGTTGTTTCTCCTCCTTTGTGCTACCATGTTTAGATCTTGTGAGCTCCGTTCATGATCAAGATCATCTATTTGTAATCATGCATGTTGCGTTTGTGGGGATCCGATGGATATTGAGATTACTATGTCAGATTGGTTAATGATTCTATATTATTGATTCTATCATGTCTGTGTTGTTTGTGATCTTGCTTGCTCTCCGTTTCTAGTAGCTATCTTGGCCAAGTAGATGCTAGTGACTCAAAGAGGGAGTATTTATGCTGATAGTGGGTTCATGCCTCTATTTAATCTAGGGAAGTAACAGAAATCTCTAAGGTTCTAGATGTGCTATTTCTACGAGGGAGAAAACAATGATCTCTTGTTCATGGAACAAGTGTATTGTTTACTTTACACACCTTGCTTAAAGCATTTATCCATTGCTTGCAACTTAATACTGGAGGGGTTCGGATGATAACCTGAAGGTGGATTACTAGTCATAGATGAAGTTGTATGGCGGTCTATGTATATTGTTGTAATGCCCAATCAATTCCCATATGATCATGAATGTCTAGTATTGCGTTGTTATGCCTTGCTTTGTCCTGTCAATTGCCCTGCTATAATTTGTTTACCCAGCATGCCATGTTGTTTATATTAAGGATACCACCTCTAGTGAACTATGGACCCCGGTCCAATCTTTACTATTGATACATCTTCCACTGTTACTATTTACTTTCTGCAAGCCACCATTACCTTCCACACCATATAGTTAATCCTTTGTTTTCAGCAAACCGATGAGATTGAAAACCTCACTGTTCGTTGGGGGCAAAGTCTTGAGTTTGTGTTGTGCAAGTTTCCAGTTGATAGTAACACCTTTGAGTCGTTTCCTTCCTCCTACTGGTTCGATAACCTTGGTTTCTACTGAGGGAAAACTTGCTGCTATGCTCATCATACCTTTCTCTTGGGGTTTCCCAACGAAGCTCTACAGTGATTGATGACCCACAAGTATAGGGGGTGTATCATAGTACTTTTGATAAATGTCACATCCCAAGATTTTCCAAATCTTGTAAAATAAAACTTTGTTTGATTTTCAGAGTGAAAAGAAACTATTTGAATCCAAATGGAAACCTTCAAACCAAATTGGATCAAATAAACTCTAAAGGGATTTAAAAAGATAAACATTTAAATAAAGGAAAATAAAATATTTTAAAATTACTATTTTGGATCTTCTAATAAAAGGATTTGGTTTTCAAAAGAAATATAAGTTTTATAAATAAGGATAATTTTATAGAGCCAAAATAAACCTTGGTCAAGCTTTTTAAATAAAACATTTTGTTTTAGTAAAAATAGTAAAGGTTTATTTAAATAAAATAATAAGGATTTAATATCCAATTTTATTTAAAATAAAAGGTTTTTACCATTTTAAATAAAACATCAAAACTTATTAAATTATTTAAAATAAGTTTTCCAAATATTTTATATTCCCAAATAAAACCTACTGATTTGGTTTTGAAAATAATTAGTTTTCAAAATGGAGTTTTAAAATAAAAATCAAATCCTATTTTGATTTATTAAAACAAGGTCTATTTATTTAATTAATAATGGACCCTAAAATAAAATTATTATTTTTGGTTTTGGAATTTTGGTCTATGTTACTGAACAGAACCAAATTCAAAGTTACAAAGTATGGTGATTGTTTGAATTGATTTGAGTGTTGTTTGGTTGTTTGAATTTCAAAACAGAAATTGAATTTAGAAAAAGAAAAAGTATCAGACAGAAAAAAATAGAGTTGGACTCGACCCAACCCAACAGCCCAACTAAGCCCAGTACCAGCCCACTTCCACTCTCCCTCTGCGAAACGTTTTCCACCAATTAACTGACCCGCAGAACCAATGACTGGTGGCCCCAAACCCCTCACTCCCTTTCCCACTGACCAGCCGACCCCACTTTCCTGTTCATCCTCCTCACCCGCCGCGACCAGTTCTTCCCCGTTTCTGCCTTTGATTTCGCGTCGTAAATTCACCTTAAAGCCGCATTTAAACCTCGCAGTGATCACGCGTGATAAATCCCCTCCCTCTCCTCTTCATTTCCCCTCAAACCCCGCTACCAGAGAGCCCCTAGGCTGCCTCGAATCAACCTTGCACCGCCGCTGCTCCGACGAGCTTCCTCCTCCAATTTTGGCCGAGCCTCGCCACCTCCTGCCTCCCCGAGCACACGAGAACACTCACCACTCCCAGACGCTCCTCCCAGTACCCTCCGTTCAACTGCGGGCGCCCCAGAAATCTGTCTTCGACAAGCTCTGAGCACCGCCGTGTCTGTTTACTTCTCCGGCGAGTTCCCCAGGTGAAATCCGACCGCCCCTCTTCTTCTCCTTCACGCACACAACTTTGCCTTGATCTTGCGCACCTAACCATGCCTCTGTTTGGCTTCTCGTGATCGACAGCGTCGCCTCCGACCACGACCAGATCCGCCTAACGCCGTCCTTGACTCCCGCGAGGAATTGCTGGAGACCCTGAGCACCCCCTGCCACGTCGACCACACGTTGAGCATCACCACGTCCTTGCGATCACGGTGAGCACTTTCCCTTCCCTTATAGCTTCCTGCATCGCCGACGCCGCCACCATCTGACCGTCGCCGCCGCGCGCAGCTGTCAAGCGCCGCCAGTTCTTGGCTAGTAGATGAGAGCCGTTCGATTTAGATCGGAGAGACACGATAGATCCACTTAAGCGCTAAAAGGGTACGCGTCCTATGCCGCACGATCTGTTTAGATCCAACGCGCCGCAGAGCCGATCCGAATGAACCGGTACCAACGAATAGCGTTGTGACGCGTGGCCAGTTCTTATTTAAAACAGAAGTTTGAATCTATTTAGAATATGATTTTGAAACTCTTGTAACTTTTGATCATTACGTCCAAAAATTACAAACTTTATATCGTTGGAATCAGTGGAACAAGCCCTAGCCAACCATGGAATTTGTTTAGCAAATAGTATCTGTTAGATTGATTTTTTTGCAGAAACATTTGTATGCTAGTTTAAATTAGAAAAAATGTTCAAAAATGTTTTTAGGGTTAAAACCTTTGCAAATTAGTTTGTGGTGAACTCACGGACCCTAGGAACCAACCCATGGTTTTGAAAATGAATTTGGTGAAGTTTAGTATGGATAAATTGGTTTAGCCCATTTCTAGCCAAATAAAAATAATGGTTTTGTTATGAAAATTGTTTTGGAATAAAAACTTTGGAAAAATGTTTTGGATCAAACCTACTGACCCTAAAACACCAAGTTTTGAGAAACAACAACTCATTTGGTGAACAACTTAAAGTTGTTGCTTTGATAAAAATATTTTCCACCACATAAAATAATGATTGGATTTAAAAATGGTTTATGGACAAAACCCTTTTGCAAAAGACTAAGCCACTTTGGAAAATGACCAACTTGAACCTTACAAAGTTTAGAAACCTAGTGGAGACCATCTTTGCAAACAAACCTATCTCTTGCATGCTTGCATGCATAACCTAGATCCCATTGTTTTATGTGTGTAAATTGTTTGATTGATTATTGGTTTGGAATGCTAGTTGATATTGTGTTTGCTTGATTGATTGTAGTGGTGTTAGAAAAGTGTGAGACTAGCAAGATCAAGGAGTGAACCAACATTCCCTACCAAAAAGGCAAGTGACACTATCATCTAAAGTCCTACTATTTTCATTATACTTAGTGGATTTTGAAAACATGAATGAAAAGAATTTCTATACTTATGCTATGCTAAATCCTAATAGGATTCCCTATACAATCCTTAGTGAAAACAATGTAGTTGTTACATGCTTAGCCATGCTATATTTTTAAAAGATATACATGTTGAGATTTTTATGGAATTGAGAAAAGGACTTGTGTTTTTATATAATAAAACAAGGACTCAATGAACCACCTGGGTGGACAAGGATACTTTGAGTTTTGGAGAAGGTGGCAACAAAAGGAACCATGTCTATGGCAATCTCTTTGTGTTGTGCTCCAAAGGAAAACCACCCAGGAAACTTAGAGATTGAACATGTTTCTCCAATTGTGGCTTTTGTGTGCAACCACATGCTATTTATGGCTCTGGATTAGTCAACTACATTGGGAAGACCCATGAATTGTCTTCAGGCTACTGGACATGAGGACTTGGAATCCTACATGGGTACTTGAAGATAAGCTAGCAATGGTGTATGGGAGGACCCTCTGGAAAGACTTCGTCACATTCTCAATCTGCCGGTACTCCATCTTGGTGAGCACTAATCCAGTGGCCACTGGTGGCAAAAGGATGGGATTGTGACATGTGGGTAAAGTGTACTACTTCTGCAGAAGATAATAAAATCTAAGTACTTAGCCGTGTCCCCGGTGATGGACAATACTGAGCAACTAAAGTTTGAAGCTATGGGCAATCTCGACATTCTAATTTCTAAAAGAAAATTTTCTAAGTGATAACAAAAGACTTGATGCACTTGGGGGTACCAAGGAGCTCAAGAGATTTTGATGAAACTTGATGTACTTGGGGGTACCAAGGACTCAAGAGATTTTGATAAAACTTGATGCACTTGGGGGTACCAAGGAGCTCAAGAGATTTTTGACAAGGACTTGAACACTTGGGGTTACCAAGGAGTTCAAGGAAATTTTGAAAAGGAGATTTGACAAAGGACCAAAACCATTTTGAAAAGATAGGATAAATTTTGCTTCTGCAAATGAGCCTTAAACCCTACTTAGCCAAAAATGCATATAGTGATAGAATCCACTTATATTCTACATAGTAGTGAAACTTGCCAATACAATTCAAATTTATTGACCCTTGTGGCCGTAACTTGTAATGTTGCAGGTTTGATTGTTTTAGAGAAGATTGAATGATTGATTAGGATTACAAAGTCTACAACCAACATCTGCCTGTGGCACTTTGAAGATGAAGGACCCCATGACTATAGTTATTCCGCTGCAATGTAATGTAATAGCCAAAAGAGCTATGTAAGATGTAATAAAAACTATGTTATTCCTGGTTATAAAGTTATATTATGACCTTTGTTTCTTGATATTACATCTTAACTGTGGATGCTAGCTATTGATCTAGGGACTAGCATTGTAAACACAGGGGACTCCACCTTATATTGTTTAAAGGTTGGGACACTCCGTCTACAGATGGTATCAGAGCATTGTGTTGCCTGTAGGATTTGTAAACCTAGGATTGGACAAAAACCCTTAGAAAATAGGAGTTGTACTTATTCCAAAAACTTATATACAAAAACACTTGTAAACTCTTTCCTCAACCATTTTGGTTTCAACTCTACATCTCTTCTACTTCAACTTGATGGAAAAACCTACCCCATGGCCAAAGACTACACCATGTGCAAAGGATTTCTTCAACTTCTTCAACTCTAATGACTTCAACATCTTCAACTCTAATGACTTCAACATCTTCAGCATATTCACCAAGGACTTCCAACTTGGATACCACTAAGGACTACAAGTGAAAACAAGGAAATCTTGCTCAAGATTTAGAGACTGAGGGAATGCAAAAGTTAGAAGGATCCCACATCACTTGAAGTCTTGTGACCAAGAGTTTTTCTCAAGGAAGCCATGATCTCATACAAGAAGAATCAACCAAGAAGGATGGAAAGATCACAAGTAAACCATATAGATGGACTACCATATTTTAGTTAAGACAAAACTACCAACTTATGTGGTGTAACAAAAATATTTTGTTGTTTAAGTATGTGCCTGAACTTTGTTGTTTGAGTGAAAAGTTGTTTGTGAATGCTTGCACCTTGCTTGTGTGAATTGTGATGTGTGTGATTAGAATTGATTCCTTAGAAATATCTTGCCTATGCTAATCTTCATCCAACCCAAACAGATGACTACTCCAAGAGACTCCAACATCAAGGTTGATGACACCAACACCAACCAAGAGGACAGCATGAAAGAGCTCATAGCAACCCAGAACCAGTTGAACCAAGTGACAGCTCAATTCATAGCTAACACTAGTGGAGAAGATCCAACACTGCAAGGATTTTTGGAAACTCAAGGCCAACTGATGCTCAAGGTGACTGATCAAATGATCAAAATGGAAGAAAACTATTCCAAAAGAGTTAGTGAAAACAGAGATGACATAAATGTTATTCTAGATGGAGCCCCAGCTTGCATTATTTGTGGAGACAAGGATCATACTTCCAAAGAGCATGGAGATCAATGCCCCAACTGTGAAGAGAAACATCCTGTTGGACAATGTCCCACTTCTCAAGCTACTTGCTACCTATGTGAAGGAAACAACCATGTTCCTATCCAATGCCCCATCTATTCCATTGTGGAACAAAGGAAACAAGGTGGAGTGAAACAAATGATTGCAAAACATCAAGAAGGATCCAAGTCTACCAAGAAGGTTGATGACAAAGGAAAAGGACCACTTATACCTCCAAACAAAACAACCCAATTCAAAGGACCAAAGAAGAATTATCCAAAGAGCAATAGAAGGTCCAGGAAACATGTAGACATTCCTACCTACCAGATAACATATGAACAACATGAACTGGATGCACTCCCATCTTTGGAGAAACCCAAAAAGCAAAAGAAGGACAAAAGCCATGTGCAATGTCATAAATGTAAGGAAATGGGACATTATTCCAGTGAATGCCCAGATAACCAGAAGAATAAGGAGATTGGCCAAGTGGTGTGCAACAACTGCAAAGAGCTAGGCCATTATGTAGCAACTTGTCCACAAGAGCTACGAAAAGAACTCAAAGATATCAACTGTTTCAATTGCAAGAACCCAGGACATTATGCAAGCAACTGTCCAGAAAAGATGAAGAACAAGTTGAACAAGCCTATGGAGAAACTCAACCTTGTCCCATGAGTCAAGTGTGGGAACCAAGGAAACAATGCAAATGTTGCTTAGAGAAGTTTCCCCAGGATCCCAAGAAGGCCAATATGTAATTTTTGTTTGAAAATTTTTAAGGGTGGTAGTACCCTAGTTGTTTTGAGCCTACTTGTAACCCTAGCCTTCCCAAATCTCGGGACGAGATTTATTTTAAGGGTGGTAGCCTGTCACATCCCAAGATTTTCCAAATCTTGTAATGTGAAAAATGAATGAATAAAATAAAACTTTGTTTGATTTTCAGAGTGAAAATAAACTTTTTGAATACAAATGGAAACCTTCAAACCAAATTGGATCAAATAAATCCTAAAGGGATTTAAAAAGATAAACATTTAAATAAAGGAAAATAAAATATTTTAAAATTACTATTTTGGATCTTCTAATAAAAGGATTTGGTTTTCAAAAGAAATAGAAGTTTTATAAATAAGGATAATTTTATAGAGCCAAAATAAACCTTGGTCAAGCTTTTGAAATAAAACATTTTGTTTTAGTAAAAATAGTAAAGGTTTATTTAAATAAAATAATAAGGATTTAATATCCAATTTTATTTAAAATAAAAGGTTTTTACCATTTTAAATAAAACATCAAAACTTATTAAATTATTTAAAATAAGTTTTCCAAATATTTTATATTCCCAAATAAAACCTACTGATTTGGTTTTGAAAATAATTAGTTTTCAAAATGGAGTTTTAAAATAAAAATCAAATCCTATTTTGATTTATTAAAACAAGGTCTATTTATTTAATTAATAATGGACCCTAAAATAAAATTATTATTTTTGGTTTTGGAATTTTGGTCTATGTTACTGAACAGAACCAAATTCAAAGTTACAAAGTATGGTGATTGTTTGAATTGATTTGAGTGTTGTTTGGTTGTTTGAATTTCAAAACAGAAATTGAATTTAGAAAAAGAAAAAGTATCAGATAGAAAAAAATAGAGTTGGACTCGACCCAACCCAACAGCCCAACTAAGCCCAGTACCAGCCCACTTCCACTCTCCCTCTGTGAAACGTTTTCCACCTGTTAACTGACCCGCAGAACCAATGACTGGTGGCCCCAAACCCCTCACTCCCTTTCCCACTGACCAGCCGACCCCACTTTCCTGTTCATCCTCCTCACCCGCCGCGACCAGTTCTTCCCCGTTTCTGCCTTTGATTTCGCGTTGTAAATTCACCTTAAAGCCGCATTTAAACCTCGCAGTGATCACGCGTGATAAATCCCCTCCCTCTCCTCTTCATTTCCCCTCAAACCCCACTACCAGAGAGCCCCTAGGCTGCCTCGAATCAACCTTGCACCGCCGCTGCTCCGACGAGCTTCCTCCTACAATTCCGTCCGAGCCTCGCCACCTCCTGCCTCCCCGAGCACACGAGAACACTCACCACTCCCAGACGCTCCTCCCAGTACCCTCCGTTCAACCGCGGGCGCCCTAGAAAGCCGTCTTCGACAAGCTCTGAGCGCCGCCGTGTCTGTTTACTTCTCCGGCGAGTTCCCCAGGTGAAATCCGACCGCCCTTCTTCTTCTCCTTCACGCACACAACTTTGCCTTGATCTTGCGCACCTAACCATGCCTCTGTTCGGCTTCTCGTGATCGACAGTGTCGCCTGCGACCACGACCAGAGCCGCCTGACGCCGTCCTTGACTCCGGCGAGGAATTGCTGCAGACCCTGAGCACCTCCTGCCACGTCGACCACACGTTGAGCATCACCACGTCCTTGCAATCACGGTGAGCACTTTCCCGTCCCTTCTAGCTTCCTGCATCGCCGGCGCCGCCACCATCTGACCGTCGCTGCCGCGTGCAGCTGTCAAGCGCCGCCAGTTCTTGGCTAGTAGATGAGAGCCGTTCGATTTAGATCGGAGAGACACGATAGATCCACTTAAGCGCTAAAAGGGTACGCATCCTATGCCGCACGATCTGTTTAGATCCAACGCGCCGCAGAGCCGATCCAACCGAACCGGTACCAACGAATAGTGTTGCTACGCGTGGCCAGTTCTTATTTAAAACAGAAGTTTGAATCTGTTTAGAATATGATTTTGAAACTCTTGTAACTTTTGATCCACACGTCCAAAAATTACAAACTTTATATCGTTGGAATCAGTGGAACAAGCCCTAACCAACCATGGAATTTGTTTAGCAAATAGTATCTGTTAGATTGATTGTTTTTGCAGAAACATTTGTATGCTAGTTTAGATTAGAAAAATTGTTCAAAAATGTTTTTAGAGTTAAAACCTTTGCAAATTAGTTTGTGGTGAACTCACTAACCCTAGGAACCAACCTATGGTTTTGAAAATGAATTTGGTGAATTTTAGTATGGATTAACTGGTTTAGCCCATTTCTAGCCAAATAAAAATAATGGTTTTGTTATGAAAATTGTTTTGGAATAAAATCTTCGGAAAAATGTTTTGGATCAAACCTACTGACCCTAAAACACCAAGTTTTGAGAAACAACAACTCATTTGGTGAACAACTTAAAGTTGTTTCTGTGATAAAAATATTTTCCACCACATAAAATAATGATTGGATTTAAAAATGGTTTATGGACAAAACCCTTTTGCAAAAGACTAAGCCACTTTGGAAAATGACCAACTTGAACCTTACAAAGTTTAGAAACCTAGTGGAGACCATCTTTGCAAACAAACCTATCTCTTGCATGCTTGCATGCATAACCTAGATCCCATTGTTTTATGTGTGTAAATTGTTTGATTGATTATTGGTTTGGAATGCTAGTTGATATTGTGTTTGCTTGATTGATTGTAGTGGTGTTAGAAAAGTGTGAGACTAGCAAGATCAAGGAGTGAACCAACATTCCCTACCAAAAAGGCAAGTGACACTATCATCTAAAGTCCTACTATTTTCATTATACTTAGTGGATTTTGAAAACATGCATGAAAAGAATTTCTATACTTATGCTATGCTAAATCCTAATAGGATTCCCTATACATTCCTTAGCAAAAACAATGTAGTTCTTACATGCTTAGCCATGCTATATTTTGAAAAGAGATACATGTTGAGATTTTTATGGAATTGAGAAAAGGACTTGTGTTTTTATATAATAAAACAAGGACTCAATGAACCACCTGGGTGGCCAAGGATACTTTGAGTTTTGGAGAAGGTGGCAACAAAAGGAACCATGTCTATGGCAATCTCTTTGTGTTGTGCTCCAAAGGAAAACCACCCAGGAAACTTAGAGATTGAACATGTTTCTCCAATTGTGGCTTTTGTGTGCAACCACATGATATTTATGGCTCTGGCTTAGTCAACTACATTGGGAAGACCCATGCATTGTCTTCAGGCTACTGGACATGAGGACCTGGAATCCTACATGGGTACTTGAAGACAAGCTAGCAATGGTGTATGGGAGGACCCTCTGGAAAGACTTCGTCACATTCTCAATCTGCCGGTACTCCATCTTGGTGAGCACCAATCCAGTGGCCACTGGTGGCAAAAGGATGGGATTGTGACATGTGGGTAAAGTGTACTCCTTCTGCAGAAGATAATAAAATCTAAGTACTTAGCCGTGTCCCCGGTTATGGACAATACTGAGCAACTAAAGTTTGAAGCTATGGGAAATCTCGACATTCTAATTTCTAAAAGAAAATTTTCTAAGCGATAACAAAAGACTTGATGCACTTGGGGGTACCAAGGAGATCAAGAGATTTTGATGAAACTTGATGTACTTGGGGGTACCAAGGACTCAAGAGATTTTGATAAAACTTGATGCACTTGGGGGTACCAAGGAGCTCAAGAGATTTTTGACAAGGACTTGAACACTTGGGGTTACCAAGGAGTTCAAGGAAATTTTGAAAAGGAGATTTGACAAAGGACCAAAACCATTTTGAAAAGATAGGATAAATTTTGCTTCTGCAAATGAGCCTTAAACCCTACTTAGCCAAAAATGCATATAGTGATAGAATCCACTTATATTCTACATAGTAGTGAAACTTGCCAATACAATTCAAATGTATTGACCCTTGTGGATGTAACTTGTAATGTTGCAGGTTTGATTGTTTTAGAGAAGATTGAATGATTGATTAGGATTACAAAGTCTACAACCAACATCTGCCTGTGGCACTTTGAAGATGAAGGACCCCATGACTATAGTTATTCCGCTGCAATGTAATGTAATAGCCAAAAGAGCTATGTAAGATGTAATAAAAACTATGTTATTCCTGGTTATAAAGTTATATTATGACCTTTGTTTATTGATATTACATCTTAACTGTGGATGCTAGCTATTGATCCAGGGACTAGCATTGTAAACACAGGGGAATCCACCTTATATTGTTTAAAGGTTGGGACACTCCCTCTACAATAAATAGGAGTGTCGATCCCAACGAGGAGCAGAAGGTGTTGAACAGTGGTATGGAGCAGGAAATCCCTGTGAATACTTAGCAAACGGATTTTTAGTGGTTTTCTGACAAGGTAACAAAACAAAGAGCAAGTAATAGAAGTAATGAACAAACGAAGCAAGTGGCCCAATCCTTTCTTAGCAAAGGACAAGCCGGTGGAAATACTTATAAGGACCAAACGTTCTCGAGGACACATGGGAATTCTGTCAAGTGCTTTCGCTGCAAATAGCTGAGTATTCTTCTTTGGTGTTTGTAAGTGTTGTGTGGGTGAACCTGTGCTAACATAATGCCCGTCCTAGGACTTATACATACTTGTGATTAGACCCCTGTAAACATCCGTAACTATAGGAAAATAATTAAGATATAAATTTAACCATAGCCCTAAACTCTGAGATCCTATGCTCCCTTGTGCAAAGGTGTCCTAACGGGGGTTCAGGTTTCTATCACTCCGGCAACCCCACAATTAGTAGCCAAATACACAATCCATTCCCCTAGGCCCATAAATGGTGAAGTGTCATGTAGTCGACGTTCACATGACACCACTAGAAGAATAACACCACAACTTAAATACTAAACCATTGAATAATAACTCATCACAGATTCACTACTAACAACATGACTTCTCCCATGTCCTCAAGAACTAAACGAACTAATCACAAGACATCATATGGATCAAGATCAAATATGATATGATAATAGATAAAAATCTGAACATAAATAATAATCCAATGGTTCCACTCACAAGCATCAACTACAATAGTAATTAACACCGGGGAAGTTTCCCCTAACGAACTAAAGCAATATCCAATACAATTGTTACAACGGAACAGAGTGATGGTGCTGGTGGAGATGATGGTGTGGATGATGATGATCCTGATGAAGCCTAGCTTGATGACGGTGTTGATGGCGACGGTCTCCCCTCTCCGGGAAGGAATTCCCCCGGCAGAAATCTGTCTGCCAGAGAGATATTTCTCTCTTGGTGTTTTCCGCCCCCAAGAGGTGGAGGAAATCTATTTGTGGTCCCTCCCCTGGTGTTAGGGTTCCGTAGGGAAGATATAGGCTAAGGGGCGGAGTCGGAGGCCGAACAGGTGGGCCAAACCCACCCTAGGCGCGGGGTCAGGTGGGCCCACACCTAGTGGGGTGTGGGCCCCCTGAGGCCCCCCTTCGCTCCTCCTTCTGGCTTCCTTCGTCTTCCGGTAAAATAATATGTTTCCATATTTTTCTGGTATTTTTCTGATCTTCGCGAAATTGCACCGAAACACCATCTTTTCCATCAGAATCCAGACTCCGGCAGTCCATCCTCCAGGAATCATCCAACATGCATAAACAGATGAAAATCCATAAGTAATACCTCATAATAAGACAAATATCAATGAATAGAGGTAAATTATGATATAGAATGGTGATGCAAATTGGGCGTATCAACTCCCCCAAGCTTAGACTTCGCTTGTCCCCAAGCGAATACTGAGCTCAGTAAACATGTCCTCAGGTTTTATGGAGTGAAGTGTCGATAAAAAGAATACGAACAAGAAGCATCACACTTACCATTGCACAACTCATAGAAGAAAGCAACTCACCATTATATAATTTAGATTGCAACCAAGTGCAGCAGTCACAAATAGAGATGCATAAAGATAAATCATAATTGGAATTGGCAAACTTGTTCTTGGTCAGAGAACACCTGGCAAACAGTTTCACAAAAGCTTTTTGTAGAAGTTTCAAAACTGGGGCACTCTTTGCTCAAAAAGGTTTTTCACAAGTGAAGGCTTTCAAAGTAATACTCAATAGATAAGAGTTTTGTGCAAACAAGGGAGATAAAGAACATGATAGAATAAATTACCATATGAATGCTTGAAACACAATAACTCAAAATCTTACTAGGGATAGAGAGGAAGTAGGTTTACTGACTCAACTGGTAACTGGTAGAAAGGTCCCTTTTTAGAGGGTAGCAGGGATTACAAGTCATAAAGAGCTTCCAAAAGATTATGGTACTTACTAGCTTTGAGCCCTCATTGCCCCTATCATAAGCATCTTTAGATGATTAAGGTTAAAGTGAACAAAGATGGAGTATATGCTTGACGAAATATAAGTTGGCAATCTCATGTCCCTTGAATATGAGGGCCACTCCTCATGCATACTCAGCTTTGGGTCCAGGTAAGTTCTTGTCATCGTAAGTATTTGCATATCATTGAGAACCGCCAACGGGGTACCCCTTGCACATGGTACATGATCTTTCCCATAACCAAAATGACAAGGCAAGCAGACAATTAGCATCTCAGTAATCTTTTTATTTACTATGCATATAGCTTTTTATTGAGGATGCTTCATAGATGATTCACTATGGTGATGCTACAAGTTTCCACCATGATTAAGCATGGCTTAGTCTAGCGGCCCAGGCATTTCTCTAACACAGAATACAAACTCCATGAACTTACAAGTCCCCTCTTTATTTCACACTGTTGACATCCATAGACAAAAGAGCACGATATCGACTATGTACAACAAGGTACAAGTGCAATGTTGAAAACGTTCCCCGTGACAGCACGGTTCTGCTGATTCCAGCGTATATATGCAAGCATATACAACTTCAATGTCCACAATGGTTCAAGTTTATCATGGGCAAGTAAATAAAGTGTGCCATCAAGTTTGTGAGAGCTTTACTAACTAGTTTTCACATAACAAAATACTTTTTAATTTGAAAGGTAGATGAAGCTTGAGAATTTGCTAGGAATAACAAAAGATACTAGGTAGATATGGTGGACACAAATGGAAAAGGTTTTGGTTCAAAGGGTTTTGGAAACATGAGAAGTACGCCTTCTCAAAATAGGTTTTTGGCTAGCAAGGCTGGGTAGCAAGCAAGGGAGTTGAAAGAAACAAGCAAACATACAAGTAATAAAGACAAACATGCAATCTTCCTTGAAGACACAAAAGAATCTTAAATAAAGAATACTAAGCTTATGAGCCAACAAGAAAGAAAACAAATGATACCAAATACCTGTAAGCTTTTTTCTTTCTTTCTTTTTCTTTCAAATTAATGCCACTGACCAGAACTTGGTTTGCCAAAACCAACTTAGATCCACTTGATGATCCCAGAGTGGTGCCAATACTGAACAACAAGATCCATCATATAATAGAGATTGAAAACTAAAAATAAGAAGATCAAGAAGTAAAAGATGAGACTTCTCATTAATAATCAAATAAAGGCACTCACACTAAGGGATACATAGGTAATCAACTAAAGGAGAGATACTTCCTCATGCAAACAAAACTATAAGATAGCCTCTCTACCACCGATATGAATCCACTAAAAAGGTAAAATATGAAAGATAATGATGGTGATACCGCGGCACTCCCCCAAGCTTGGAACAAGCCAAGGGGATGCCAAACCTGATGACGAATCACTCCTTTTGTGGTGGTGTTCTTCCAACTCTATCTCCAAGGGCTTCTTGCCTTTTTCGTCGGCGGAGGACATGGTGCTCTAAACTTGAGAAGATCTCCTGACAGAAACAGATTGAAATGAAAACACGATGAGAACACGAAGCACGAACCTCGGGGAACCCGGGGGGTTATATATTACGAAGTTTCAATGCATAAGGGAGGTTTTGACACGGAAACAAAGCAGAGACGGAGTTCGAGGGTGGCAAACCCCCTCCAGGCGCAGACAGTGGGCCGCTGGGTGGGTTTGTCCACCCTGCTCCTTCTTCTTTAGTCCGTAACTTCCCTTATGTATTAAAAACATCAAAAATATAAAAAGATTGGAGTTTCACGAACCTTCTATTTTCACCACTTTTACCTATTCATAGACGAACTCTGTAGATTCTGGTGTTTGGTTCTTGATAAATTCTTCTAGAGTCACCATTTGAATGACACCCACTTCTTCATTGTAAGAATCTCCAGAAATATAATGTTTTAGTCTTTGACCATTAACCACCTGTGTTGTGTCATCCTTCAGAGAAGAGATTTTGATGGCACATGAACGGTACAGTTCCTTGATAACAAAAGGTCCTTCCCATTTGGAGAGTAGTTTCCCTGCAAAAAATCTGAGACAAGACCTATACAAAAGAACTTTCTCGCCAACATGGAACTCCCTTTTGAGAATTCTCCTATCATGCCATCTTTTTACTTTTTCCTTAAAGAGCCTAGAATTTTCGTAAGCTTCCCCTCTCCACTCATCTAGATTACTTAAATCGAGCAGTCTTTTCTCACCAGCAAGTCTAAAATCTCTATTCAACTCTTTCACTTCCCAATAAGCTTTGTGTTCTAATTCTAAAGGCAAGTGACAAGCTTTCCCATAGACCATTTTGTAAGGAGACATCCCCATAGGATTTTTATAAGCAGTTATATAAGCCCACAAAGCTTCATTCAAATTTTTAGCCTAATTTTTCCTAGACCTATTGACAGTCTTCTACAAGATAGATTTAATTTCCCTATTGGAAAGTTCTACTTGCCCACTAGTTTGGGGGTGATAAGATGAAGCTATTCTATGGTTTACATCATACTTAGCGAGAGTTTTTCTAAAACCCCCATGAATAAAATGGGAACCTCCATCAGTCATGAGATATCTAGGTACACCGAACCTAGGAAAAATGACATCTTTGAGCATTTTCAAAGAGGTCTTACCATCAGCACTGCTTGTAGGTATGGCTTCTACCCACTTTGTAACATAGTCAACAACAACAAGAATATGAGTATACCCTTTTGAAGGAGGAAAATGCCCCATAAAGTCGAATCCCCAACAATCAAAAGGTTCAATAACAAGAGAATAATTCATAGGCATTTCATTGCGTCTAGAGATGTTACCTAATCGTTGGCATTCATCATAGGATAAGATAAACTTCCTTGTATCTTTAAAAAGAGTAGGCCAATAAAATCCAGATTATAAAACCTTATGTGCAGTCCTATCCCTAGCATGATGTCCTCCATAAGCACTGCCATGACATTTTCTCAATATCTCTTGTTGTTCAAATTCTAGAACACATCTTCTCATAATGCCATCTACTCCTTCCTTATATAGGTGTGGGTCATCCCAAAAGTAATGCCTTAGATCATAGAAGAATTTCCTTTTTTGTTGGGCTGTAAAGGTTGGAGGCAAATACTTGGAAACAATAAAGTTAGCATAATCAGCATACCAAGGATTCTCATGTGGACTTACCCTTATTGCAGCTAACTTCTCATTCGGAAAATTATCATTAAAAGGCAAAGGGTCAAAAGAAATGTTTTCCAAACGAGATAAATTATCAACAACAGGATTATCAGCACCTTTCCTATCTATAATATGCAGATCAAACTCTTGCAAAAGCAACACCCACCTTATAAGCCTAGGCTTAGCGTCCTTCTTTGTCATAAGGTACTTAATAGCTGCATGGTCAGTATGAATAGTAACCTTAGAATCAACAATATAAGGTCTAAACTTACCACAAGCAAATATTACAGCTAAGAACTCTTTTTTAGTAGTAGCATAATTCTTTTGAGAAGCATCTAGGGTCTTGCTAGCATAATGAATAACATTCAGCTTCTTATCAATACGTTGTCCAAGGATAGCACCCTCAACAAAGTCACTAGCATCAGACATGATTTCAAAAGGTAAACTCCAATCAGGTGGTTCGACTATAGGAGCAGTTGTTAAAGCTTTCTTCAAAGTTTCAAAAGCTTCCTTACAATCATCATCAAAAACAAAAGGTACATCTTTTTGAAGAAGATTAGTAAGGGGCTTTGAAATTTTGGAAAATTCTTTAATAAATCTCCTATAGAAACCAGCATGACCAAGGGTACTACGAATACCTTTGATATCCCTAGGACAAGGCATCTTCTCAATTGCTTCAATTTTAGCTCTCTCAACTTCAATACCTCTTTCAGAGATCTTATGTCCAAGAACAATTCCTTCATTAACCATGAAATGACATTTCTCCCAGTTAAGAACAAGGTTGGTTTCTTCACATCTCTGCAAAACTTTATCAAGGTTGTGCAAACAGTTATCAAAAGAAGTTCCATAGACGGAAAAATCGTCCATGAAAACCTCCACAATTTCTTCACAAAAACCATGAAAGATAGCATACATACATCCAGTGGCGAAGGATGAAAAAGAATTGAGGTCGGGCGAACTCTGAGACATTAAAAAAATTGATGCAAAGAATTCCAAAATGTGTCGACAAAATTGTAAAAGCATAATCATGGTGTACAATGGTAATAACGGCATATTTGAATTGGAGTAGAACATACAAACATAGAAATAATGAAGCTTTAATGCAATGACATAACTCTAACTTCTTTTTGAAAATCTGCAATTGAATTATTGAAAACAAAATCAAACTTCCTTCCATTGTTCAATCAGGACTGAGTTCATTTGACCACAAAGTCAAAAATTATACATGCCCCCTTCGTAGTTGCAGGTTTATTACCTTTCTTGCCCATATTACCACAAATTGGCAGAACCTAGACAGGCCTAGACGACAGTATAGACAGTCAATTACGAAGATACAGAGTATGTAGGAGTAGAATACTTCCAGTTGCCAAATGTACGAGAAAGGATGCTAGCCCTCAAACCAAAAGAAAAGCATCAATATACTCCGTTCCAATTCCAACTAGCCTCCCTTAAATAGACTCTAGTATATATTAAATAAGAAAGAATTTTCCAAGTTCGTAGAGTAGAGTAGGATCCTACTTCTCAAGTTCGTAGAGTAGACTATCAAATATGAGTAGAAGTGTAGAATAGAAATTACGAATTCCAAGACTGTTCTAGTCTTGCCCTAGCCTGATAGTCCTGCACCCACCTGGAGAGTGGAGCCGGAGAAGTGGAGAACCAAGGGCGGGTGGACCAGCGGCCGGCGAGCAGTCCTGGCGTCGGAAGGAGTCACGACGACATAGACGGGAGACGCCGTCTCACACGTCTGGAGTACGGAAAGACGGTGGCGCTACTGAGTCGTGGTTCTGTTGATCACTTTTTTTGAGCGGAGGTTCAGCTGATCACTTGGTCAGGTTGATATTTTTTTTGAGCATTTACTTGGTCAGTTTGATCGATCGGGTATACAGTCGAACGAGTCGGAGCCAGCGAAGCCCAGCAAAGGCCCGAGAAGGCCAAAACCACTCCAATGCGGCCCATGTTGGTGTTTTCATTTGTTTTTTCTATAGAACATACAAATTTTACTTAAAACTGTATCTGTATCGAAAAGAAACATACATATATGCGATTTTTAGTGAAAAATTAAGGTAGCGCAGCTGCCATACCTTGCCCAAAGGGGAGATGCGCCCCTGCATACATCTCTGAAAGGTAGCAGGAGCATTACATAAACCAAAAGGCATACGCCTATAAGCATAAGTACCATTAGGACAAGTGAAAGTGGTTTTATCCTGGTCATGCGCTTTCACAGTGATTTGAGAAAACCCAGAATAACCATCAAGAAAGAAAAATTGAGTCTTTTTGGACAGCCTCTCAAGCATTTGATCAATAAAGGGCAAAGGATAATGATCTTTCTTAGTAACTATATTAATATTTTTAAAATCAATACACATTCTATACCCACCACTACTCTCTAGGGTATAAGCTCATTATCCTCATTAGGCACAACAGTAATTCCTCCTTTCTTGGGAACACAATGAACAGGGCTAACCCATTGACTATCATCAATAGGATAAATAATACCACCATCAAGGAGTTTCAATACCTCATTTCTTACCACTTCCTTCATTTTAGGATTCAGACAGCGCTGGTGCTCAACAACTGGTTTTGCATCAGGCCCAATATTAATAGCATGCTGACATATAGTGGGATAAATTCCTTTTAAATCATCAAGAGTATAACCCATAGCTCCTCGGTGCTTCTTCAATACCTCCAATATCCTTTCTTCTTCCTTCCCTGAAAGTTTAGAACTAATAATAACAGGATATATCTTCTTATCATCAAGATAAACACATTTAAGATCATCAAGTAAAGGTTTTAATTCGAAAACAGGATCCCCTTTGGGTGGTAGTGTGGTACCCAAACCTTCCACAAGTAAATTATGCTTAAGTAACTCAGGCTGGCGAAGGAAAACCTCATCAATCTCATTTCTTTCCTTCATAAAGGCATCACTTTCATGATCTTCCATGAACTGCTGCAAAGCACTGTTAGGAGCAAGAGAAATGGAAGACAGTTGTTCAACCTTGAAATCATCATCAGGTAATTCATTTTCATAAGGGGTTTTGGCAAATTTAGAAAAATTAAACTCATAAGATTCTCCATCAAACTTAGTCAAAACTTTTTCCTTCCTACAATCTGTGATAGCTCCACAAGTATTAAAGAAGGGTCTACCAAAGATGATAGGATAGGTTTTACTAGCTTCTTTACCAAGTACTAGAAAATCAGCAGGATATTTAATCTTACCACAAAGGACCTCCACATCTCTTACAATACCAATGGGGAAAACTTTCTCTCTATTGGCAAGGAAAATAACCACATCAATGTCTTCAAGCTCACAAGGACCAATCTCATGCATAATTTCCCTGTAAAGCTCATAAGGAATAGCACTAGAACTAGCACCAATATCACATAAACCATAGTATCAATGATCACAAATTTTAACAGAGAGCACAGTAACACTAGCTTTTATAGCCTTACTAGGATGAGAGATAATATTAGAAGCGTCTTCATAGAAGACAATATACTCATCCTCTATATTTCTAGTAACAAGATCTTTCACAATAGCTACTACAGGTTCAACATCAACAAGCTCATCGGAACCTATGGTTTTCTTTGCACTTTTACTAACCACATTAGCCAAAATAGAGTGCTCCCTTACCTTGGAGGGAAAATGGATCTTCTTAACCTAAGGTTCAGGAAAAATAGGGTCAACAGTACAAACCTCTACACTGGTAGGAACGTGGGTAACAATGTCTTTATAAGGAGCATGGTACTTGTCCCACTCTTTCTTGGGAATCTCAATATAAGAGGCAAAAGCATTAAACCATTCCGCAAGAACTTGAGGATCGAGGCCAAACTTATTGCTAATATCACGGAAGTTATCAGTTCCCATAAAAGATTTAATGCACTCATAATCATAGTTTGTACCTGACTTTCTTCCTTTGTCATTCTCCCAAGCCTCGGTATTATCTTGAATACGATCTAAAAGATCCCATTTAGCTTCTTCCTTCATACTTGTGAATGATCCAGCGCACGAAGCATCCAATAAACCTTTATCATGAAGAGAAAGCCTAGCATAAAAGTTATTGAGGATAATATTGTTAGGGAGTTCATGAATAGGACATTTAAGCATTAGCAACTTCAATCTCCCCCAAGCTTGAGCTGTACTTTCTCCATCAAGAGGCCAAAAGTTATATATAAGACTTCTATCCTTTTGGATTTCACTAGGAGGATAAAATTTAGAGTAAAAGAGAGATGCCATCTCCTCCCATTCCATGGATTGTCCATTCTTTAACAGCTTATACCATGCCTCAGCTCTCCCTTTCAAGGATATGGAGAGTAACTTCTTCTTCACTTGTTCAGTTGTGATACCTTCACACTTAAACAACCCGCATAATTCATGGATATAAAGCAAGTGATCACCAGGATGGACAGTTCCATCCCCAAAATAATAATTATCCATGACACAATTAGCAATACTCGCAGGTATCTTAAAAGGATCTATCTCAACAGGTGGTGGTTCATCTACTACCATATAAGTGGTAGTAGTTTTCCCAAACAGAAAACCAAGTGGTTCATTCATATTGGAAACAAAGTAACAAGCAGTAACAAAAGCAATACTCACAGTAAAAGTTTCCCTTACCAGTTCCACTCTTTAATAGCGCTTCCCCCCTGGCAACAATGCCAGAAAATAGTCTTGATGACCCACAAGTATAGGGGGTGTATCATAGTACTTTTGATTAATGGGAGTGTCGATCCCAACGAGGAGAAGAAGGTGTTGAACAGTGGTATGGAGCAGGAAATCCCTATGAATACTTAGCAAACGGATTTTTAGTGGTTTTCTGACAAGGTAACAAAACAAAGAGCAAGTAACATAAGTAACAAACAAACGGAGAAAGTGGCCCAATACTTTCTTAGTAAAGGACAAGCCGGTGGAAATACTTATAAGGACCAAACGTTCTCGAGGAAACATGGGAATTCTGTCAAGTGCTTTCGCTGCAAATAGCTGATTCTTCTTCTTTGGTGTTTGTAAGTGTTGTGTGGGTGAACCTGTGCTAACATACTGCCCTTCCTAGGACTTATACATATTTGTGATTAAACCCCCTGCAAACATCCATAACTACAGGAAAGTAATTAAGATATAAATCTAACCACAGCCTTAAACTCTGAGATCCTACGCTCCCTTGTGCAAAGGTGTCCTAACGGGGGTTCAGTTTACATCACCCGCAACCCCACAATTAGTAGCCAAATACACAATGCATTCTCCTAGGACCATAAATGGTGAAGTGTCATGTAGTCGATGTTCACATGACACCACTAGAAGAATAGAACCACAACTTAAATACTAAACCATTGAATAATAACTCATCACAGATTCACTACTAACAACATGACTTCTCCCATGTCCTCAAGAACTAAACGAACTACTCACAAGACATCATATGGATCAAGATCAAATATGATATGATAATGGATAACAATATGAACATAAACAATAATCCAATGGTTCCACTCACAAGCATCAACTACAATAGTATTAACACCAGGAAAGTTTCCCCTAACGAACTAAAGCAATATCCAATACAATTGTTACAGCGGAACGGAGTGATGGTGCTGGTGGAGATGATGGTGTGGATGATGATGATGATGATCCCGATGAAGCCTAGCTTGATGACGGTGTTGATGGCGATGGTCTACCCTCTCCGGGAAGGAATTCCCCCGGCAGAAATCTGTCTGCCAGAGAGATCTTTCTCTCTCAGTGTTTTCCGCCCCCGAGAGGCAGCGGAAATCTATCTGTGGTCCCTCCCCTGGTGTTAGGGTGCCGTAGGGAAGATATAGGCGAAGGGGCGGAGTCGGAGGCCGAACAGGTGGGCCAAAACCACCCTAGGCGCAGGGTCAGGTGGGCCCACGCCTAGGGGGTGTGTGGGCCCTCTGAGGCCCCCATTCGCTCCCTTTTGGCATCCTTCGTCTTCCGGTAAAATAATATGTTTCCATATTTTTCTGGTATTTTTCTGATCTTCGCGAAATTGCACCGAAACACCGTCTTTTCCATCAGAATCCAGACTCCGGCAGTCCATCCTGCAGAAATCATCCAACATGCATAAACAGATGAAAATCCATAAGTAATACCTCATAATAAGACAAATATCAATGAATATAGAATGGTGATGCAAATTGGGCGTATCAGTGATCTGAGCTACACATCATTAAAGCTCCCGGTAGATGTCGATTGAGGACATCTCCTCATCTGACATTCTCGTCAGGTCATTGGCGCCGTTGTACAGAAACATCGAGTACGCCCTCGCCTAGAGGGGCTACACCGACTCTTGTGGAAGGTTTGGATGATGTCGATGTCGAAGACCTCCTTGCCCTGCACCAACTGTAGCCCCTCCACCCGCTTGTACAGCTTCTCCACCACTTTGGTTTCACCCTCAAGGATGTTGTTAGACCACGAACGCTTGTAGTTGACCACTTGGATGGCGTCGAAGGGAGCCAATCCATAGTGTTGGCTGTCGAGCTTGGAGTCACGAAGATAGAACCACTTGTTCCTCCATCCTTGGACGGATTCACAGAAATGGAAGGTAAAGTACTGGATGTTGGGGAGGATGGATATCTTGCACCCGCCCATCGCGTAAACGCCGCATGTGCCAGACTGCCTCTTCATGGAATAGAGCTTCCTGAAGAGGCAAAAGTGCGGCTCAATTCTGAGCCAGCACTCGCACAACATGATGAAGCACGCAATATGCAAAAGGGAGTTGGGCGACAACTAATGAAGTTGCAGCCTGTAAAGAAAAAAAGAGCCCACGAAGAAATTCATGGGCAAGAAGAGAAAGAACGCGGATGACAAATGCATAAAACATCACCCAGAAACCTTCGCCGGGGGGGGTCCAAGGTTACCTCAGATTTAGGGAGAATGGCGTCGCCTTTCTCCTGCGGGATTAGGCCCGATTCATGCAGGCGACGCAGGTCCGTCTCCCTCATCGCTAAGCGCCGCTAGCCAAAATCAGTGACGCGGCCGGCGGTAGTGGTTTTCTTGGCGGCGCTCATCACAACAGCAGTAGAAGATGATCTCTTGGGCTTGCCCATCTTGTTAGCTCGGCGCGTAGCACAATGAGCATGGAGAAAGGAAGATAGGAAATGAGGAGAATGTCCAGTGCAAAGGACGTGAGAGCTTTAAATGGAGGAGGCTAATCCACGAAGGAAGTGGTGAAGGGAAAAATTTCCGCAGATCCTCATAGTATAAAACGATGAAGACGAAGAAGCGCAACGGTTGATTCATTAACCCTAACACGTGCCCTTTATCGCATCATACACATGGCAAGCATCGTCCGAACCGTCACGAGCATGTCATCCACTACATGCGGAAATCGAGGAGACACAATAACTATCGCGTAAACTACGCGTGACTAGTCAAATCCTGGTTAGAAAGTGGGACCCATGATTGTCTCGTCACATCGTTTTTGCTATGGCAGACATTTGAGCTCACCAAGCATTAGCAATGATGTCAGCAAAAGCAAAGGCCATCAATGGCTAATAATATTTCAACTCAAAACAAAAGTACTTACTCGAGTCTGCGACTCAACCAACTACTCGAGGCTAATTCTATTAGGAGCGCTGGTCGCGCACCTGAAAAATTGGTAGGAACCTAGGTCAGTCGAACAAACTCATAAAATATTTGAGTCTACGACTCCATTACGGACCCGGGGGCTATTCCCATAGGGAGCGCTGACTGTGCATTCAAAAAAGTGCCGGCGCTAATGGTGTTTTATAAGTTCATCTAAAGAACTTATGGATCACCATAATGCACAACTGATAACTATAAGTCTCTGTTCGAGTCTACGACTCGAACAGACACTCGGGGGCTACTCCCATAGGGAGCGCTGGTCGCGCACCCTATGAAGTAAATTAATTAGATCCTACGGATCCTCTATGATTACAAAAAAAGCATACATCACATTTATCAACTCTGCTCAAAATAATGCTAAGAGAGATAACGTCTCCTTAGTCACCTGAAACGCCTCTGTGGTGATAAACTTTCGGATGTTGTGTCTACGATGCAAAGGTAAGACCTACAAATACTTCTGATGGCCTGGCAATACACATGACTGCGCTTTGCTAGTAATATTCCGTGTCAGCAGGCACGATGAAAAATTCTTGACGGACGCGTTGGGTACATAATTTAAAAAAACACTAGAATTCGACTCCTGTAAGATCTCCGCAGTCTGGGTCGAATTACGCTAACAATTTTATGGATTCGAGTCCGGGGAATCGAGTCTAAAGTAGATCGTGTTGTTTTGTCCAAAGACAGTTAACTGACCCTGATCCATCGGGCGAGTCAGGCACACGTATTAACAATCCCTATGAACCAATACATAGACCCGAAACTTGTTCGGATGAAAGAACTCGAAAGACTTAAGAGTCTCTAATCGAATCTACGATTAGACTGAACACTCGGGGGCTACTGACATGGGTATGCCCCGTCGGGCCACGCGGAGATAAAATAAAATTTTCCTCTAACGTGGTGATCCCAAGATCTAGCTGAGGTAGAAGGCCACGAGGTTTACCACTAGACGCGCGGTTGCGGATTACTGATGAAGCGCGTCAGTTGATGCAGTGTAGTCCTCACGATCCGATCGTCCTGGTGCTGATCGCACAACACCTCTGCTGGTATCCACACGCATAGGAGGAGCGCGGGCGAACTGCTAGGTTCGTTACGGCGGACTGTCAGGAGCTAGGGTTTCCAACACATGGAATGACCTAACCGAACAACGATTAACCTTTACGGGTTCTTGTGCTCCACTATATATAGGAGTGAACGTGGGCTCGCCACCCATTCACTAAAGCCCATATAACACTAGTCACCGTGAGTCCAACTCACTAACTCAGTCCTAATCTGGTTTAGGTCCAACCCAACCAGATTATATGTTCAGATCCAATCCGAACATGCTCCCGCTCTTAAGTGTGTGACCCCGCAGGCTCATGGCTACTTGGACACGATTAGAGTCCGACTCACAATCGATCAGTCGGCATCGGCTCCTAGCAGAACGTGCCGACTCCCAAGTACCAAAGAGTCATGACGACTTGCCTTTCCAATGCGACTTACGTCTGAGTCCCTTTTGCCTCACGATATACCTTGTTAGACTATAGGCGAATATATGTCATCCCTTAAATAGTCCAACTCTCTTCTCGATCCGAGATAAGTGACTCACACGACTAACTCTTAGTCGATCGCCTCGGTTAACACTTAACCGAGTCGCGCATGGCCATGCTTTCCGAATCATATCTCACGAGAGGGCCCAGAGAATATCTCTCCGAGTGGAGGGGCAAAATCCCATCTTGGTTATTCACATCACGCAGCTTGATTCTCACCGACCAACTCGCCTTTATAACGCCAGCCATTTGATCAGCGCTTGATGTAACCTAAGTCGGTGATCCTCAACTCGGACTATGCAACAACCTCAGGTCTAAGGATTATATTGATTGAGATATACAAATGACAGCTTAGTTCGTTGTACCTCAATATGGGTCAATCCGACTCGCTAAACTCTTTAGCCTAGTCTGTGTAAGTTGGAATAGCATCTCCATGCCCATGACAAGTGGAACCGAGTCATCAAGCCAACTTTCACATTGGTCTAAGTTGTGTGTCCAAAGACAACCTCGATGACCAAGGATATTTAGTACAAACAACATGAATGCATAGTTCCACAACTGAATTACATATTCAATGATACACATCAGATGTTTATACAAGGACTACTTAATAACTTTATGAATACAATGGGAAATCTCATCATACATGATTGCCTCTAGGGCATATTCCCACAGCCTCCCACTTGCACTAGAGTCAATCTTCCGACATCATATGTCTAAGCATCTAATGCCCATGGCTCTTAGGTGCGCCTCATGCTTCGCTGGGTAACGGCTTTGTCAACGGATCCGCAATATTTGCATCCGTGTGTACCTTGCATAACTTGATATCACCCCGATCCACTTAACGGCGAATTAGGTGGTACCGCATGAGTATGTGCTTGTTCTTCCGGTGTTGTCTAGGTTCCTTGGCTTGTGCAATAGCACCATTGTTGTCACAATACACGCCCAACGGATTGGACGAGCCACGAACCACACCAAGATCCATGAGGAAATTCCTCATCCAAACAGCTTCCTTTGCTCCGAGGCGCAATATACTCAACCTCTGTTGTAGACGCATACGCCTCTTGCTTGGAACTTTTCCAGCTCACAAGACCTCCGTTTATAATAAACACGATCCGGATTGCGGCGAGAATCATCGAGTCGGTGAGATAACTCGCATCCGTGTAACCCTTTACACCGAGTTCATCTTCACCACCATAAACCAAGAACATATCCTTAGTCCTTCTCAAGTACTTTAGGATATTTTTAGCCGTCGATGGATCTCCAGGATCAGCCTGGTATCTGCTCACAACACTTAGAGCATAGGAAACATCCGGCCTAGTACAAATCATGGCGTACATGATGGATCCAACTGCAGAAGCATATGGAATCGCACTCATCCTACTTCGCTCATTAGTTGTCGAAGGACACTGAGTCTTGCTAAGTTTTACACCATGGGACATCGGTAAGAACCCCTTCTTAGACGATTCCATTATGAACTTTTTCAACACTTTGTCCAAATAAGTACTCTGACTCAATACAATGAGCCTCCTTGATCTATCTCTGTAGATCCGGATTCCGAGGATGTATGTTGCCTTACCCAAGTCTTTCATTGAGAAACTCCTTTCCAATGATTCCTTGGTTTCTTGCAACATCTGGACATCATTTCCAATCAGTAATATGTCATCCACATATAAGATTAGAAAATTTACTTTGTTCCCACTAAACTTCTTGTACAAACAAGAATCATGATCACTCTTGATGAAGCCAAACGATTTGACTACCTCATCAAAGCGAATATTCCAACTCCGAGATGCTTGCTTCAACCCATAAATGGATTTCTGAAGTTTGCATACCTTGTCAGCATTAGCCGGATCGACAAAACCCTCGGGCTGTATCATATACACGTCCTCGATTAAATTTCCGTTGAGGAAAGCCGTTTTGACATCCATCTGCCATATCTCATAGTCGAAATAGGCCGCTATAGCTAACATGAACCAAACTGATTTAAGCATCGCTACAGGCGAGAAAGTCTCGTCGTAATCAACTCCTTGAACTTTTCGGAACCCCTTCGCGACAAGGCGTGCTTTATAGACGGAAACATTTCCATCCATATCTTTTCTTCTTAAAGACCCATTTGCACTCGACGGGTCTTGCACCGTTCGGCAGATCAACCAAGTTTCAAACTTGATTTTCATCCATGGACTTTAACTCGGATCTCATGGCTCCAAGCCATGACTCGAATCGATCCCACCATCGCTTCAATAATTTGCGGCTCATCACCGCTAACAAGAAGACATCACGAACACTTCGTAATCTTGCCGATCTTCGTAGTACAGTGCTTTGTCGGCTCATTGCCACGATCGGCTCAACCTCCAAGGTTTTGCCGATTCGCTATTAGCCGATTCCTCTCGAATTTCTTCGAGTTGCACCGTGCTCCCACTTACTCCGACCGAAACTCTTTCTCAAGGAAGACACCATTCCGAGCGACAAACACTTTGCCCTCTTCTCGGTAGAAGTAGTAACCCAAGGTTTCTCGGATACCCCACGAAAATACATTTATCCGACTTGGTCAGAAGCTTGTCCGATCAAGTCGCTGACAAAAGCTTCACAACCCCAAATCTTAAGAAAAGACAAACTCGGCTTTTGCCTGTCCACATCTCATGCGTGTCTTCTACCGATTTTGATGGTACTTTGTTTAGTGTGAACGCCATGCTTTCTAGACAATAACCCCAAAATGATAAAGGCAGATCTGTTCGACTCATCATTGATCGTACCATGTCCAACAAGGTCCGATTCCGCCTTCCAAACACCATTCCTTTGTATGCGTTCTGGCGGAGTAAGTTGAGGAACTATTCCACAACTTTTCGATGGTCATCAAACTCATGGCTCATGTACTCGCCTCCTCGGTCCAATCAAGAAACTTTATTTTCTTGCCGAGTTGATTACGTGCTTCATTCGGAATTCTTTGAACTTTTCAAAGGCTTCCGACTTATGTTTCATTAAGTAGATATATCCATACCTACTCAAATCATCGTGAAGGTAATGAAGTACTCATAACCACCTCGTCGTCGTGCTCATTGGTCCACATACACCACTATGTACTAGTCCCAACAAGTCGACGCCTTCGCAACTCTTTGCAAAAGGTGTCTTGGTCATTTTGCCGAGTAGGCAAGATTCAGCATGTCTCGAACGACTCCAAGTCGAACGGGTTAGAGTCCATCATCATGGAGCTTCTTCATGCGTTTCCAACTTATATGACCAAGCCGACAGTGCCAAAAGTAAGTCATATTCAGATCATTTGGTTTCAACCTTTTAACATTTATGTTATAAACCGACTCACCATCAAGATTCAAAATAAATAACCCGTTCTGAACGGGTGCAAAGCCGTGAAACATATCATTCAAATACAAAGAACAACCATTATTCTTGATATTCGACTCATAGCCTTGCCTCATCAAACATGAAGCAGAAATAATGTTTCGACTGAGCACTGGAACATAATAACAATTATTTAGTTCCATAATGAATCCGGAAGGTAAATGAAGTTGCATCGTGCCGACTTCCAACGCAGCAACTCTTGCTTTGTTGCCGACTCGAATATCAACCTCGCCTCTTGCTACGCTCCTAGTTCTTACTACCTCGCAACGAGTTGCAGATGTGAATAATCGATCCGTATCATATACCCAAGAACTATTAGGTGCATCAGCAAGATATATGTCTATAACATTGCAAACAAGTGTACCTGAGTCGAAGTCATACCTCCACTCTTGGCTTTGTCGCCAAGTACTTGCTGCAGTTCCTCTTCCAATGGCCATCCGCCTTGCAAGAGAAGCAAGTGGATCCGTTGAAGGAGATGGCTTAGTCCCCGAGGAAGCGCTTGGGACAGGTCCCGAGCCCTTTCCTCCCGACTTGGCCTTCTTCTTAGTCCAAGAACTCTTCTTGAACTTAGCCTTATTCGCACCATCAACACTTGATCGGTGCCCTTCTTGAGATCCGCCCGCCGCTTGAGCATACCATGCAATTCGGTGAGCTTCTTATCCATACCATGCATGTGGTAGTTCAAATGAACTGCCCATATGCACTAGGAAGAGAGTTCAGAATTATATCCGTAGCGAACTCTTCGCTTATGGGGTAGCCAAGCCTTTCCAGACCGCACGTAACCAACCATTTTGATTACATGCGACTCGGTGGATCACCATCCTTAAGCTTGCAACTCAGAAAGCCCGAGAGACTTGATACCTCTCGCCTCACCGAGCTCGAACATACTTTTGAGGCTTTCGATCATATAGTAGGCCTCAACATGCTCGAACTGCTTTTGCAAGTCCGGTTCCATGTGAGCAAGCATAAGATGCTAATATCCGTGGACTCATCTTTAGCCCGACGGTAGGCATTGGTGGTCATGACAATCGCATTCTCATTCGGCTCATCCGGAAGTGGGTTGTCTAGGACATGGTCCTTCTTTTCTTGTTTGAGAACAATTCTCGATTTCGATACCAGTTGGTAAAATTAGTGTCGCTCAGTTTATCTTTCTCAAGAATGGTTCTCAACGCAAAACCGGATATCCGAGAGTGACTGCTACTTGGTGCCATGATCTACAATGTAAAATATGCAAAACACTTAAGACATGTATTCATAAAAGAGCAAACATATTAAACATTTTAATATTTTATGCTCCCACTAGAACCAACACCCTCCGATGGTTACTTAGTGATTCAGATCCTAAATAAGCAAGTCGGCTAGTGAGCTTTAGCATCACCGCTAGCCGCCAAGTGATCTAGGTAGACAACTCCTTGTCAATCGCATCCCATGCGACTCTGCTGGACGGGTGGCATCACATGCCCGGCTCCCATCCGACTTTTCCCGAGTCCCACAACCGTTGTGATAGACCCGTCTAGCTTACCAAGTGTTTCTGCAAGAAGAGTCCGACTGAACCCACCTAGTCGGAAAGAATTGGCAGCACCTCAATTTTATGAGCCCACTACCAAAAATGTCCGACTTGTGATGGTGCAAACACTGGCGGAAAACCGACTAGACCTTCTTTGAGGGATTAAATTTTTTACCGACTATCTAATAGAGGTAAAACTGAGACATAACAATAACACAAAATAAAGCATTTATAATGTGAAATGGTATGGCTCTTCATGGCGATCTCCATCTCCACAAAGCTCGTAATCCGACTCGTGCCAACTCTTGTCACTTGTCGCCTTACTCCATGTCGCCGACATGTACAACGCCTTGCATGCCTTCCGGTTCTCCAAACAGCTACACTAGCTTAGTAAAGTAAATTACATAGAGAATCCGACACGGTGTCGTTATACAATAAAATGACAGACCTAGGCTCCGGTCGACAAAAACCGTGATTCGCAGATCACGTATGGATTACACACATACATCACATGCACATGAACCATACCATTCACAACTTCCTGCAAAAACAAGTTATGCATAGATACAATATCTATCGGCGTTGTGAAACTCGCAACGACATCTAAGGCGCTACGACAGGGCGAAGCCGGCGGTCCCGAAAACGTAGATCTCATCTACGATCTCATCTACGATCCGAACATGGATTCCGACCATCGTTCCGATTCGATCAAACTTTTTGATCTTCGATCACCGCTTCTGGATTTACGTGTCACAGTCTACCCCGATGGCGGAAGCCGACCGGTAGGGGTATGTCGTTCCACGACCTCAGCAGTATGATCACGGAAATCAGATCTACCATTCCCCGAGTACAGTTGATCCAATCAACTTCATACAAAACCGATCTATCTCATAGATCGACCACCAAAACAGCACATAGATCTCATCTATAGCCTACCGCATATCACATATGCGAGATCTCGAGCCAAAACCAGAAGCTATCGCCTCGATACCACCGTCGGGCCACGCGGAGATAAAATAAAATTTTCCTCTAACGTGGTGATCCCAAGATCTAGCCGAGGTAGAAGGCCACGAGGTTTACCACTAGACGCGGTTGCGGATTACCGATGAAGCGCGTCGATTGATGCAAAGGTCCTCACGATCCGATCGTCCGTGCCGATCGCACAACACCTCGCTGGTATCCACACGCATAAGGAGGAGCGCGCCGCGAATCGCTAGGTTCGTTACGGCCGGACTGTCAGGAGCTAGGGTTTCCAACACATGGAATGACCTAACCGAACAACGATTAACCTTTCTGGGTTACTGTGCTCCACTATATATAGGGAGTGAACGTGGGCTCTACTCGCGCGACCCATTCACTAAAGCCCATATAACACTAGTCACCGTGAGTCCAACTCACTAACTCAGTCCTAATCTGGTTTAGGTCCAACCCAACCAGATTATATGTTCAGATCCAATCCGAACATGCTCCCGCTCTTAAGTGTGTGACCCCGCAGGCTCATGGCTACTTGGACACGATTAGAGTCCGACTCACAATAGATCAGTCGGCATCGGCTCCTAGCAGAACGTGCCGACTCCCAAGTACCAAAGAGTCATGACGACTTGCCTTTCCAAGGCGACTTACGTCTGAGTCCCTTTTGCCTCACGATATACCTTGTCAGACTATAGGCGAATATATGTCATCCCTTAAATAGTCCAACTCTCTTCTCGATCCGAGATAAGTGACTCACCCGACTAACTCTTAGTCGATCGCCTCGGTTAACACTTAACCGAGTCGCGCATGGTCATGCTTTCCGAATCATATCTCACGAGAGGGCCCAGAGAATATCTCTCCGAGTGGAGGGCAAAATCCCATCTTGGTTATTCACATCACGCAGCTTGATTCTCAGTCGACCCGAACCCTGCCTTTATAACTGCCCAGTTAAGGATCAGCGTTTGACAGAACCTAAGTCGGTGATCCTCAACTCGGACTATGCAACAACCTCAGGTCTAAGGATTACATTGATTGAGATATACAAATGACAGCTTAGTTCGTTGTACCTCAATATGGGTCAATCCGACTCGCTAAACTCTTTAGCCTAGTCTGTGTAAGTTGGAATAGCATCTCCATGCCCATGACAAGTGGAACCGAGTCATCAAGCCAACTTTCACATTGGTCTAAGTTGTGTGTCCAGCACAACCTCGATGACCAAGGATATTTAGTACAAACAACATGAATGCATAGTTCCACAACTGAATCACATATTTAATGATACACATCAGATGTTTATACAAGGACTACTTAATAACTTTATGAATACAATGGGAAATCTCATCATACATGATTGCCTCTAGGGCATATTCCCAACATGCCCTATGGGTGCCTGATGTCAGCCTACCCGGTCCAGCTTGGCAAAATCCCATACAATTACCCGCTCCAGATGGCGAAGCCTAGGAAGGATTCGGGTGAACCAGGCACATGAAGGATGCGACTCCTTAGAGAACACGACCAGCTTTAGATAGAAATTCAAAGGGTCAAACCGTAACTTGTAACTGACTCGACCTAAACCACGAGACCTGGCCTTCCCATTTAAAGGCCAGGAGGGCACGGCGAGGAGGACAATCCATAATCCTAGCATACAACTCGCCAGATCTCATTTGCGCACCCCTGTAACCTCCGACATCGCCATCAATCAAGAACAGACAAGAAGGAGTAGGGTTTTCCCTCCAGGGGCCTAAAACTGGGTAAACCTCGTGTCCCCGTGTCGCGAATCTATTAGCTATTCCGCGATATCCAGCATCCCCTCCTTCTCCAAAACCCAAGTCCATAACAATGGGCATTGATAAGTCGAACCCTCGTCACAAGTATTTCGGGCCTTTCGAGATTGTGGAGTGCATTGGCAAGGTGTCTTATCACCTACAACTACCTCCTAACAGCCTAGTCCATCCGGTGTTTCATGTATTACAACTAAAGGAATTTTGACCAGATTATTCACTTGTGTTTGCTGATCTACCCAAGCTCCCAACACTCGACACAATGGACCCTATACCCGAAGTTGTTCTTCATAGGAACATGGTGAAGAAAGGAGGATCCGCTATTACCCGAGTTCTTATCAAGTGGACTAATCTCTTGGCAGATTCCACAACCTGGGAAGATTGGGAGGTGCTCTGCTCTAAATTTCTTCAGGTGGTTGCTTGAGGACAAGTAACAATTTCTCCAGGGGTATTGTCACGCATGTGGTAGTTCATTAGCTGTTTGCTTGCACCACTATGATAGTCATGTGTGAGTGTGGTGGTGCCGAGAGTGCAAATGCAAATGTAGCACGTGGGTCCCACATGCCAGCTGTGCGTGTGTGGTCATACTAAAAGTCGTTGAATTGTACGCGAGCAAGATTATGACTAAAATGAGAAAAGGAAACAGAACTCTGCCTCCTCCTTCCTCGTGTTCTTTCTTCGTCCTCATAGAAGTCATCTGGGGCACGCACTACCTACCGTCATCGTAATTCCTCCCTCCTTCCTCTCTCCCTCCTTCCCCTCCCCGGTTGTGAGTCCACCGCTATTGGCCGGGGCTTCCTGGTGTCCCCCCCACCAGACTAGCTGGCTAGGGATGGACAAAGGGAGGCGTGATACGTCCATTTTACATCACTATTCTATATCATAATTTGCTTCTATTCATTGATATATTTCTTATTAATAGGTGATACTTATGTTATTTCATCTATTTTTGCATGTTGGATGATTCTTGGAGGATGAACTCACGGAGTCAGGATTCTGATGAAAAAAGCGGAGTCTAGTTGCAATTTTTGCGAAGATCAGAAAAATACCAGAAAATCTATGGAAAAACATATTTTCCCAAAAGACGAAGGAAGCCAGAAGGGGAGGTGGAGTTGGGCCACAGGGGGCCCACACCACCTAGGCACGGGCCACCCTGGGTCGTACCTACAGGGGGTGTGATCACCCTGTCCCACCTCTGTCTCCGCCCTCTCTCCTATATCATCTCCTAGAAACCCTAAAGTCAGGAGAGCGACCACAGAAAGATTCCGCCGCCTCTGCGGGGCGGAAACTACAGATAGAGAGAAAAAGCTCTCCAGAAGACAGATTTCTCCCGGGAAAATTCCTTCCCGGAGAGGATAGATCGTCGCCATCAGGACCGTCATCAAGCTAGACTTCATTGGGATCATCATCATCATCCTCACCACCATCTCCAACATCACCATCATCACCACTCCATCCCGCTGTAACAATTGTGTTGAATCTTGCATAGTTCTTAGGGGAAACTTGCCCGGTGTTGATTACTTTAGTAGTTGATGCTTGTGAGTGGAACCATTGAATTATTGTTTATGTTCAGATTGTTAATCATCATCATATCATCTCTGATCTTGATCCATATGATGTCTCTTGAGTAGTTTGTTTATTTCTTGAGGACATGGGAGAATTCATGTTGTTAGTAGTGAAATTGTGTTGAGGTATTATTCAATAGTTTAATATTTAAGTTGTGGTGCTATTCTTCTAGTGGTGTCATGTGAACGTCGACTACATGATACTTCACCATTTGTGGGCCTAGGGGAATGCATTGTGTATTTGGCTACTAATTGTGGGGTTGCCGGAGTGACAGAAACCTGAACCCCCGTTAGGAAACCTTTGCACAAGGGAGTGTAGGATCTCAGAGTTTAAGGATATGGTTAGGTTTTTATCTTACTTTCTTGTAGTTGCGGATTCTTGCAAGGGGTTTAATCACAAGTATGTATTAGTCCTAATACGGTCAGTACATTAGCACATGTTCACCCACAAAACACTTATCAAACCAAATAAGATTAATCAACTATATGAAACAAAAGCACTTGACAGTATTCCCTTGTGTCCTTGAGAACATTTGGTCCTTATAAGTATTACCACCGGCTTGTCCTTTGCTAACAAAGGATTGGGCCACTTGCTGCAATTATTTGATGTATTTACTTACTTGCACTTTATTTCCTTGCTTTATCAAAAACCCCTAAAATCCGTTTGCTAAGTATTTATAGAGATTTCCTGCTCCATACCACTAGTCAACACCTTCGGCTCCTCGTTGGGATCGACACTCCTATTTATTGAAAGTACTACGATACACCCCCTATACTTGTGGGTCATCAATACTATTTTCTGGTGCTGTTGCCGGGGACTGAAGCGCTATTGAAGAGTGGAACTGGTAAAGGAAACTTCTACTGTGAGTATTGCTTTTTATTTCTGTTTGCTACTTTATTTCCAATATGGATAACCAACTTGGTTTCCTATTTGGGAAAACTACTACCACTGTTAGGGTAGTAGATGAACCACCACCTGTTGAGATGGATCCTTTTAAGATACCTACAAGAATTGTTGATCGTGTTATGGATAATAATAATTTTGGGGATGGAACTGTCCATCCTGGTGATCACTTGCTTTTTATCCATGAATTATGCGGGTTGTTTAAGTGTGCAGGTATCACAACTGAACAGGTTAAGAAGAAGTTACTCTCTATATCATTGAAAGGAAGAGCTGAAGAATGGTATAAGCTGCTAAAGAATGGACAATGTATGAATGGGAGGAAATAGTACCTCTCTTTTATTCTAAATTCTATCCTCCTAGTGAGATTCATAAGGATAGGAATCTAATATATAACTTTTGGCCTCGTGATGGAGAGAGTACAACCCAAGCTTGGGGGAGACTGAAGTTACTAATGCTTAAATGTCCTAATCATGAACTCCCGAATAATATCATTATCAATAACTTTTATGCAAGGCTTTCTCTTCATGATAAAGATTTATTAGATGCTTCTTGCGTTGGATCATTCACACGTATGAAAGAAGAAGCTAAATGGGATCTTCTAGACCGTATTCAAGAAAACACTGAAGCATGTGAGAATGACAAAGGAAGAAAGTCAAGTATAAATTATGACTATGAATGCATTAAATCTTTTATGGGAACTGATGAATTCCGTGATATTAGTACTGAGTATGGTCTTAATTGTCAAAGTATAGCCAATTGTTTTAAGGCCTTTGCCTCTTATATAGAAATTTCTAAAAAGAAGTAGGACAAGTACCATGCACCTTATAAAGATATTGTTAATCATGTTCCTGTTAGAAACACTGAGGTTTGTACTGTTGATCCTATTTTGCCTGAACCCTATATTGAGAAAATATCTTTCCCTGCCAAGTTAAAGGAACATTCTATTATGGATAATGTGGTTAGCAAAAGTACAAATAAAGCTGTTGAACCTGATGAACAAATAAATATAGAACCTTTAGTAGCCATCATGAAAGATCTTGTCACTAAAAATGTAGAAGATGGGCACATTATCTTTTGTGAAGATGCTTCTAATATTGTCTCTCATTCTAGTAAAGATAGTAAATCTAGTGTCACTGTGCTTTCTGTTAGAATTGGTGAACATTTCTATTATGGTTTATGTGACATTGATGCTAGTTCTAGTGCTATTCCTTATGAGCTTTATAGAGAAATTATGCATGAAATTGGTCCTTGTGAACTTGAGGACATTGATGTGGTTATTCACCTTGCTAATAAGGAAACCATTTGTCCAATTGGTATTGTAAGAGATGTGGAATTTCTCTGTGGTAAGATTAAGTATCCTGCTGATTTTCTAGTGCTCAGTTCAGCAGCAAGTAAAACTTATCCTATCATTTTTGGTAGGACCTTTTTGACCACCTGTGGAGCTATTATAGATTATAAGAAGGATAAAGTTTTAACTAAGTTTGATGGATAATCTTATGAGTTTTACTTTTCCAAATTTTCCAAAGCTCCTTATGAAAATAATTTGCTTAATGAGGATTTTAGTGCAACTTGCTTCTATTGATCCAGTTTATGACCTTAGACCTCTTTTTGGTGACTGTAAGCATGCTCATTCTAATGATAAAGTTGTTTCTTGTGACAGTTATATTGTCAACTTTGTTCAAAGTTCTACTGAAATTTATTATGAGAGAGGGAAACATGGTTTTATGCATATAAATAATATTAAGTTTCCCCGTTTATGTTGAAAGCTTTGAAGTTGCACTCGTTTTGTCTTCCTATGCTATTGGCCTTTTGTTTCAATAATTTGTTTTATCATGAGACTCCTTTGCATAGTAAGTGGGTTAGACTTAAATGTGTTGGATATTTGCTTCTTGATGCTCTCTTTCACTTCAAATTTATATCTCCTATGTGAGCATCATTGAAATCATTATGCCCATCTTAATGGCTATAAAGAAAGAGATTTTGGGAGGCAACCCATTTTAGTTTTCATTGGGGTTTTGTTTCTTTGAGTCTTGGAAGTTATTACCTGTGTAATAACCGCTCCTTATCCTTTTTTGGTTTTTGTGTCAAGATCATCCTCTTTGAGAAGTAGAGGAGTTGTGAAAAGTTGCTGTCCAGGAACAGATTTTTATGCTGCATTGTAAAAATTCATGAAGGAGCTCAGTATTTCGGATGGAGCTATAATTTTCTGTGCTTGTGCCCCAAGTTGTTATTCAACTTTCGTTAGTTTTGCACTTTTTGATTTGAGCAACAGACAATTTTCGAAAAAATCAATCTTTACCTGCTGGTCTGTTTTGATAGATTTCTGCCATCATTTGCATTTGCCTCTTAAATCGATTTCCTATCATATTATTTTGGGCTTTTGAAAGGACTTTCTACAGTAGCTTTTGTTTTGATGGATTTCAGTTGAAGTTTGAACCCAAAGGTTTATTGTTTTTTCATACACTAATGTTGCTAATAAAGATAATGTGAGGCTTTGTATGAAAGGAACTTTCAAGTGTTGGAGAGAAGGAAAATGCAGAGTCCGTCTTTGAATAGGTAAAAGAGCTGGAAATCAAAGGTTCACTAAAAACTTATCTCTTTATATTTTTGTTGTTTTATTCCATATGGAAGGTTACGAGACGAAAAAGAGGAGGAAACGGAGCCTGGGTGTGTAGGGGTTCGTAGCATGGAAAATAAAAATTTTCTACCGCATACAAACAAACAAGCCAAGATCTATCTACTAGATTGTAGCAACGAGTCGATAGAATAACTCACCCTCGAAGATTCCAAAGAGTTTAACGAGAGCGGATTCTCGTGGGTGATGTAGTCGTACTCTTGCCGATCTCAAGATCGTGTAGACGATCCTTCCGGCGCTGCGTTCCGGCAGCGCTCCCGTAGTCGGTCGCACGTTCGGTACTCGATGAAAACCTTCCTCTCCCTTGTTCCAACAGGCAGCGGAGGTTGTAGCACTCTCCTCGCGATTCCGGCAGCACGACGGCGTGGTACCAGAAGTAGATTGGAGATCTCGCAGGGCTTCGCCTTAAGCCGGAGCGAGTATGGTGGACTATGAGAGAGACCTGGGCAATCTAGGGTTTAGAGGCGCCAAGGGAGGAGCCTAGCCGGCGGCTAGGGTTAGGGTTTCACCCCAACTCGGCGAGTTGGTGGTGCCCTAGGCGGCGGCGGCAGTAGGAGGTGGTGGCGCCGGCGGCTTAGGGCTAGGGTTTGGGTGGTGAGAGGTGTAGGTCTAGAGGGGCACCCCTGCCCCTCCTTTTATAGGTTGGAGGGCGCCGGTTGGGAGGAGGGAGTCCTCCCCCAACTCGGCCTCCTTGTCCGGCGGTGGAGGGAGGAGTACTTCCTCCCCAAGTAGGTTTCCTACTCTCCCTCCACCAAGAAAACTTGTCGTTTGACTTTTCAAATTGGCGTTTGACTTTTCAAACTAGGATTTGATTTATCCCTTTATTTTGCTCAGTGATTACACCTAGTACATGATGCAACCATTCCAACTTGTTATGACACATTCATGTACCCTTCCCCTCCGGAGTGCCGGACCTTCCGGACCCTTCTAGAACATTCCCGATGAAAACACCGGAATCATTCTCCAACTCCGAAACAGGACTTTCCTTATATGAATCTTATTCTCCGGACCATTCCGGATCTCCTCGTGATATCCCGGATCCCATCCGAGACTCCGAACAACATTCGGTCTCTTACTCATCATTCCATAACTACTCAACAACATCGAATCCTTAAGTGTGTCTCCCTACGGTTCGTGAATTATGCGGACATGATCGAGACACTTCTCCGAACAATAACCAATAGAGGAATCTGGAAATTCATATGGCTCCCACATATTTCTACGATTACTTTGCGATCGAATGAACCACTTACATACGATACCAATTTCCCTTTGTCTCACGATAGTTTACTTATCCGAGGTTTTGATCGTCGGTATCTCTGCATACCTAGTTCAACCTCGTTACTGATAAGTACTCTTTTCTCGTTCCCGTGATATGTGATCCCTTGTGAGCCAGTCACATGCTTGCAAGCCAATTGGATTACATTCCACCGAGGTGGCCCAGAGTATATCTATCCGTCATATGGATGGACAAATCCCACTCTTGATACATGTGTCTCAACCCATACTTTCCGAACACTCAATGCCACCTTTATAGCCACCCAGTTACGGTGTGGTGTTTGATGTCATCAAAGCATCCTTCCGGTGATGGTGATAAGCATGATCTCATGGTCGAAGGAATTAGGTTACTATGTATCAGAAATCATATAGCAATTGAACTATTAAAATGACTTGATCTTTATGCTACGCTTATCTATAGGAGTATGTCCATCATACCATTCTCCTAACGATATGATCTTGTTGTTAATAACATCTCAATGTTCATGATAGGGAAACCACAATCATTTATTAACCAACAAGCTAGTATTATGAAGAGGCTTTACTAGGCACTCTAATTTGGTTTACAAATCACACAGGTATTAATGTTTCCTTGTTAATACTATTATAGCATGAATGTAAACATTTATCATAAACACAAAGATATAATAATAACTACATTTATTATTGCCTCTAGGGCTTATCTCCAACAGTCTCCCACTTGCACTAGAGTCAACTAATCTAGATTACATGGTAATATACCAAACACCCATGGCAGTTTGGTGTTGGTCATGTTTTGCCCTTGGGAGAGGTTTAGTCAATGGATCTGCCACATTCAGATCTGTGTGTACTTTGCAAATCTTTATGTCACCATCTTGGACATGTTCTCGAATATCGTGAAAACGTAGCTTGATGTGCTTCAACTTCTTGTGTGACCTTGGTTCTTGTGCATTGGCTATGGTGCCCATGTTATCACAGTAGATAGACATTGGGTCCAGCGCACTTGGAACCACACCGAGCTCTGTAATGAACTCCTTCATCCATATCGCTTCTTGGGAAGCCTCCGAAGCAGCTATGTATTCCGATTCAGTTGAAGATCTCGCCACAACGCTTTGATTTGCACTCCTCCAGCTAACTGCTGCACCATTCAAAGTAAATACGTATCCAGAATGAGATTTAGAATCATCTGGATCGGTGTTCCAACTAGCATCGGTGTAACCATTAACAACGAGCTGTTCATCACCTCCATAAGAAAGAACCATATCCTTAGTTCTTCTTAAGTACTTAAGGATATTTTTGACCGCTGTCCAATAATCCACTCCTGGATCACTTTGATATCTGCTAGTTAAACTAACAGCATATGCAATGTCGGGTCTAGTACATAGCATAGCATACATTAGAGATCCTATGGCTGAGGCATAGGGAGTCTTACTCATCCTTTCTCTATCTTCTGTCGTTGCTGGACTTTGAGTTTTACTCAAGGTCGTATTGGGCAACATGGGCAAAAACCCTTTATTGCTATCTTCCATTCCAAACCTCTTTAGAACTTTGTCACATCCCAAGATTTTCCAAATCTTGTAATGTGAAAAAAAATTGTTGAAAATTAGGGTGAAAAGAAACTTTTGTTTCTAAATGGAAACTTAAAATTCCATCTTGAACAAACTTTGGTCAATGTTTGAATCTAACTAAATCCAAATCAACTGGAATGCATTCTCTTTAAATGCATCTGGAAATTTAAACACTTGAAAAATAAACCAAAACTCTAAAACCCAAATGGAAGAAAATATTTCCAAAGCTATCTCTAAACCTATGGATTTGATCCATATAATATTTGTCAAACAAACATTTCAAAATTATCAAAAATGATAAATAGAAATATTATAAAACCATATAAATTGGTTTCACTTAATTTGGAGCCATAGATAAAATCTTATGAATATTATAAGATAAGGAAATTGAATTTCCAAAGCCAATAGAGCACCTATCTAAAAATCCATACCAAATGGTGAGCCAATAATCCTAAAGAGATAAAAAAAGATAAACAAATATTAAATAAGATTTTACGAATTGGAATCACCAAGTTTGGATCTATAAATAAAAAGATATGGATTTTTAAGATAAAGACAGAAATATTAAATAAGAAATATTTAAAGACCAAATTAAATCTTGGCATAATCCATTAAGCAAATGGAATGAATATAATCCAAATCCAAATAAAATAATGGATAAAGAATTTTCCAAATAAAATAAAGTGGCAAACCAAATTCTATTTCTATTTTGGAATAAAGACAAAATCCCTATTAAGAAATGATTACATAAATCATGGGAAAATAGAATTTGGAATTTACCCAAGTGGAATAAAAGTTGTTTAATTAACTTAAATAAAGATCAAAGAAATCTTCCAAATAAAATTTATGTAATTAAAACTATATTTAATTTCATTGGAATTAAAACAAATACCCAATTCAAATGATGAATAAATCATTTTCCAAACAAGTCAAGGTGAAATATTTGACACCCTATTAAATAAATAAACCTACTGAAAAGGTTTTGTGAGAATTGAAATTAAATAAGGGTTTAAAATATATTTGATATTAATTAAATTTAAATGCATGAGCCTATTTTTAAATAATTAAAAGACCCTAAGAGAATAAAAGAAATATTCTAATTTGGACTTTAAAATGAACTATTAATCAGTATTTGAATCTACACAAATTTTTGTTGAGTTTTGAAATCAAATTGATGTTTAAATTGATTAATCAAAATCAAAACAGAATAATAAGAATGGAAAAAGAAAAATGATTAGTACAAAAAAAAGAATCTAGCCAGTCCAGCCCAGTCTAGCCCATCTCCCCCTCCCGCAGTGAAACATTTTTCACTCGTGAACTTACCCGTAGCGTCGCTGACGACCAGGCCCTAACCCTCCTCTCTCTCACTCGCTGCCAAACGGACCCCACTCGGCCGCGTCATCATGTTCCTCGCCCCGCTGACCCCTCCCCTCACCTCGCCGGCCGTTGTAGTCGATTAAGACTCGAGTTAATTTGTGTTAACGCCGCAGTAAAACCATCCCGCGACCGTGCCATCTTAAGCGCCTCGACGCCCTCTCTCTTCCCCCTTCGTCGCCACACCCTCCCCGCCACCAGGCCGCTCGGAATCATCTCCGAACCTCCACTGCCTCCGACGCCCTCCGGCGGCAATTCAGGCCAGTCGTCGCCCCTCGCTCTCTCGACCACACAAACATGCTCCCCACCCCCTGGCGCTTCTCTCTGCATCCTCAGCTTGCCCGCGCTTGACCCAGAACATGGGCAACCACCTCGACTGAACTTCGCCGCCGTCTGCCTCCTCTCCGTCAACCTTTCCCGATGAGTGCTGACCGCTTTTCTTCCTCTCGTTGATGCACGCATGATCGACAACCTCGTGCGCAGCTAATGCAGTCCTTAACTTGTCTTATCGTGGTTCAAAACGTCGCCAACGACGACAGCCCGAGCGCACCGCCGCCAGAAGCTTCTCCGGCGAGCAATCACTATCATCCTCGAGCGCCCCCTCGCCAACCAAGGACACTACGAGCATCAACAAGATCACGCGATTCTGGTGAGCATCTCCCTTCACTCTCTCGCTTCCTGTAGCGTAGACACTGCCACCGTCGACACAGCGCCACCGCCGCGCCCGCCACTCGATGGCAAGCATGCTGTGCACCGTCCGATCTGGATCGGAGTGACGTGATAGATTCACTTAACCGAAGGGGTACGAGAGCCTCTGAGCCGTGCGATGTCACTTAGATCCAACGCTCCACAGAGCTCAATCCACACGAATCGTTTTCAGCCAATCAGATTAGTCCACGTGGCCCTATCTGTTTGAATAAAACCAGAAATGATCTATTTGATGTTCTAATTTGAAAAATTCATAACTTTCAAACCACATGTCCAAATTTTGCAAATTTTATATCAGTGGATTCAGCAAAACAAGTACTTTCTGACCATGCACTTGGTTTAGTAAAATATTTCTGTTAAATTGATTGTTTTTCCATAAACTTATGTAGGCATATTTAGAATATAAAATTTGTTCTAAAATGATTTTAGGGATAAAATCTTTGTCAAATAGTTTGTTTTGAACCTACTAACCATAGAAATCAATTTGTGGGTTCAAAAATATATTTGGTGAAACAAAAGAATAAACCTTTGATTTAAACCATTTCTAGTCAGATAAAAATAATGTTAATTTATTAAAAATACTTTTGGGAGAAAATCTTTGGGAAATGTTTTGATTTGAACTCTCTGACCCTAAACAAAATGTTTTATGATTTGAAAACATATTTTGTGAACCCTATAGATTTTTGCCTTATTAAAAGCATTTCTCCACCACATAAAATAATGCTTTGGTTTAAAATGGTTTATAAGTAGAATCTTTTGAAAATAGTTTTGCCACTTTATAAAATGACTAATAAGTGTTTTAGAATGTTTATAACCTATTATAAACCACTTTTGTAAATAAAACAAAGTTTGGCATGCTTGCATGCATTGTTTTGGTTCTATTATTTTATGTGATGTTGCTTGAATGGTAGATTGAAATATTGCTTGCTTGATTGAATTGTAGTGATTTGAAGAGTGTGAATATTGCAAAGATCAAGGAGTGAACTTATATTCTCTACCAAAAAGGAAAGTGATGCTTCATAATTTTGTCCCATTATTTTCACTATGCATTAGTGATATTTCTAAGTAGGACTTGCATGGAATTTTGCTAAGTATAAACTATGCCATGGGAAATCCTAGTAGATGAAACCTTAGTAGAATTTTCCTAAGTTAAGATTCCTACTACTATCATGCTTAGCTTAGCTAGTAGAAAACAAGGGTGGAATATATATTCATACTATGGAATATTTCTAAGTCAAGGACTTGTGTTTTGTTTAATAAAACAAATAAGTGAATGAATCACCTGGGTGGAATGGAAGGAATGGTTTGTGTTGAGTGGTTCACAAGGCCCATTTCTATGGTTTACCTTGTATATCTCACTTGTGGATGGCCACCCAGGAACAAAGAGATTTGAGATGTCAAATGTTGAGAAGCTTCAAGTGCAGCCACTTGGCATTATGGGCTCTGCCTGGATCATATAGGTTGCAATAACTTAGCCAAATGGACAGTTGGTGGTAGGGGACTGATAGGTTGGAGCGCATCCATTCTGGTCTAAGGGAAGGCTTCTGAAAGATCTTGTCTTGGGAAACCAAGTCTTGTGGGGAAAGTGCACCACCTCTGCAGAGTGTAAAATCTAAGTACTTGGCCATGTCCCTGGAAATGGACAATTTGAGCATCAAGACATGGAAGCTATCAAGAATCTCCTCATCCCAATTTCTAAGTTAAAAACTTGTGGTTGAACAAGGGTTGAAGGATCACCAATTTCTATTGGGAGATGCCTTGGGTGATTTTGTCAAGCAAAAACTTAGTGTTTTAAAAATGATAAGGAAAAATCTATTTTGAGCAAAGCAAGCCTAAGATCCACTTAGCCAAATGCATATAGATGATAGACTCCACTATACTACCATAGTTTCACTTGCCAATACAATTCAAATGTACTGACCCTTGTGGCTGTAACTTGTTATGTTGCAGGTTTGTTTGATATTAGTGAAGTGTGTTGAAATAGGATTACAAGTCTACAACCAACATGTTTTCCTGTGGCAATTTGAAGATGAAGGACCCCATGCTATTGTTATATTCTGCTGCATTGTAATGAGATAGCCAAATGAGCTATGTAATATGTAATGAATTATTTTATTCCTGGTTATAAAGTTGTATTATGACCTTTGTTTCTTGATATTACATCTTAACTGTGGATGCTAGCTATTGATCCAGGGACTAGCATTGTAAACACAGGGATCTCTACCTTATTAAAGGTTGGGAACCTTACAGATGGTATCAGAGCATTGTGTTGCCTGTAGGATTTGTAACCCTAGGATTGGACAAAACCCCTTAGAAAAATAGGAGTTATATTTGTTCCAAAACTTATTTACAAACAATCTTGTAAACTCTTTCCTCAACCATTTTTGGTTTTGATTCTACATCTCTTCTATTTCAAATTTGATGGACAAAGCCTACCCCATGGCCAAAGACTTCACCATGTGCAAAGGACTTCATCAACTCAAATGACTTCAACATCTTCAAGTGATTTCAACTTTATTTTCACCAAGGACTTCAACTTGGATATCACTAAGGACTACAAGTGAGACAAGAAATACTACCCAAGACTTGAAGGCTAAAGAAACACAACTTAGAAGGAACCATCATTACCTTGAAATTTTGAGGCCAAGATGCCAGAAATTCTCTAAGTATACAAACATCTTGTTCATGAAGAATCAACTAAGAAGAATGGAATGATCTCAAGTGAACCATATAGTTGGACCACCATGTTTAGTTTAAATAAAACACACCAACCTATGTGGTGTAGCAAAACATTATTTTCTTGCCTAAAAATGTGCTTGAAACTTGTTGTTTGAATGGAGTGTTTGTTTGTGATTGCCTGCACATTGCTTGAGTGAATTGTGATGTGTGTGATTAGAATTGTTTCCTTAGAAATCTTTTTCCTATTCTAATCCCAATCCAACCCAAACAGATGACTACTCCAAGGAACTTAAACATCAAGAATGACAACAACAACAACCAAGAGATGCACATGAGAGAACAACTACTAGCAAACCAAACCCAGTTGAACCAAGTGACAACTCGGTTTTTAGCCAACAACAATGGATTAGACCCAACCATACAAAAAAATTTGGAAATTCAATCCCAATTGTTGCAAGGAATTGCCACTCAAATGATCAACATGGGAGACAACCTTTCCCAAGGAGTTTGTGACAACAAGGATGTCAAGGATGATATTTTATAAGGAACCCAAGCTTGCAATGTTTGTGGAAACAAGGATCACACTCCCAAGGAACATAAATATCAATGCCCCAATTGTGAAGATAAACATCCAACTAATCAATGCCCCACATCTCAAGCTACTTGTTTCCTATGTGAAGGAAATAATCATGTCCCTATCCAATGCCCCATCTATTCCATAGTTCAACAAAGGAAACAAGGTGGAGTGCTACAACAGTTTGTAAACCCTCATGAAGGAACAACTTCTACCAAGAAGGATGAAGGCAAAGTCAAAACTATGCACCATAAGGCCAAATCCAAAGTGATCACAAAGTGTTTCTACTCTTGTGAAGAAGAAGGTCATATCTCTAGTAAATGCCCCAAGAAGAGAGAGAAAGATTTCCCACCTTTGTGGTAAAGTATTAAGAGCATGAATTAGAAGAACTCCTAGCTTTGGAGATACCCAAGAAGAAGAAGAAATGCCCCAACCCTAGCAAGAAAGATATTACCCAAGAGCAATATTACAATTGCAAAGAGATGGGACACTATGCCAATGAATGCCCAGAAAATAAGAAGAACCAAGGAAACAAACAAGAGGCAATGATACCAAAGGAAAAGAAAGATATCGGCCAAGTGATGTGTTTCAATTGCAAAGAACCAGGACATTATGCAAGCAATTGTCCAAAAAAGATGAAGCACAAGATAAATAAGCCTATGAAGGATATCAGCCTTGTCACATGTTTCAAGTGTGGAAACAAAGGACACAATGCAGATGTTTGCCCAGAGAAATTTCAACAAGATTCCAAGCAAGCCAAGAAGTAATCTAGTTGGAAAATTTTTAAGGGTGGTAGTACCCTAGTTGCTCTGAGCCAACTTGTAACCATAGGCTTCCCAAATCTCGGGACGAGATTTATTTTAAGGGTGGTATCCTGTCACATCCCAAGATTTTCCAAATCTTGTAATGTGAAAAAAAATAAACAAAATAAATAATTGTTGAAAATTAAGGTGAAAAGAAACTTTTGTTTCTAAATGGAAAATTAATATTCCATCTTGAACAAACTTTGGTCAATGTTTGAATCTAACTAAATTCAAATCAAGTGGAATGCATTCTCTTTAAATGCATCTGGAAATTTAAACACTTGAAAAATAAACCAAAACTCTAAAACCCTAATGGAAGAAAATATTTCCAAAGCTATCTCTAAACCTATGGATTTGATCCATATAATATTTGTCAAACAAACATTTCAAAATGATCAAAAATGATAAATAGAAATATTATAAAACCATATAAATTGGTTTCACTTAATTTGGAGCCATAAATAAAATCTCATGAATATTATAAGATAAGGAAATTGAATTTCCAAAGCCAATAGAGCACCTATCTAAAAATCCATACCAAATGGTGAGAAAATAATCCTAAAGAGATAAAAAAAGATAAACAAATATTAAATAAGATTTTACCAATTGGAATCACCAAGTTTGGATCTATAAATAAAAAGATATGGATTTTTAAGATAAAGACAGAAATATTTAAAGACCAAATTAAATCTTGGCATAATCCATTAAGCAAATGGAATAAATATAATCCAAATCCAAATAAAATAATGGATAAAGAATTTTCCAAATAAAATAAAGTGGCATTAACCAAATTCTATTTCTATTTTGGAATAAAGACAAAATCCCTATTAAGAAATGATTACATAAATCATGGGAAAATAGAATTTGGAATTTACCCAAGTGGAATAAAAGTTGTTTAACTTAAATAAATATTAAAGAAATCTTCCAAATAAAATTTATGGAATTAAAACTATATTTAATTTCATTGGAATTAAAACAAATACCCAATTCAAATGATGAATAAATCATTTTCCAAACAAGTCAAGGTGAAATATTTGACACCCTATTAAATAAATAAACCTACTGAAAAGGTTTTGTGAGAATTGAAATTAAATAAGGGTTTAAAATATATTTGATAATAATTAAATTTAAATGCATGGGCCTATTTTTAAATAATTAAAAGACCCTAAGAGAATAAACGAAATATTCTAATTTTGACTTTAAAATGAACTATTAATCAGTATTTGAATCTACACAAATTTTTGTTGAGTTTTGAAATCAAATTGATGTTTAAATTGATTAATCAAAATCAAAACAGAATAATAAGAATCGAAAAAGAAAAATGATCAGTACAAAAAAAGAATCTAGCCAGCCCAGCCCACTAAGCCCAGTCTAGCCCATCTCCCCCTCCCGCAGTGAAACGTTTTTCACTCGCGAACTTACCCGTAGCGTCGCTGACGACCAGGCCCCACCCCTCCTCTCTCTCACTCGTTGCCAAACGGACCCCACTCGGCCGCGTCATCATCTTCCTCGCCCCGCTGACCCCGCCCCTCACCTCGCCGGCCGTTGCAGTCGATTAAGACTCGAGTTAATTCGCGTTAACGCCGTAGTAAAACCACCCCGCGACCGTTCCATCTTAAGCGCCTTGACGCCCTATCTCTTCCCCCTCCGTCGCCACAACCTCCCCGCCACCAGGCTGCTCGGAATCATCTCCGAACCTCCACTGCCTCCGACGCCCTCCGACGGCAATTCAGGCCAGTCGTCCTCGCCCCTCGCTCTCTCGACCACACGAACATGCTCCCCACCCCCTGGCGCTTCTCTCTGCATCCTCAGCTTGCCCGCGCTTGACCCAGAACATGGGCAACCACCTCGACTGAACTTCGCCGCCGTCTGCCTTCGCTCCATCAACCTTTCCCGGTTAGTGCTGACTGCTTTTCTTCCTCTCGTTGATGCACGCATGATCGACAACCTCGTGCGCAGCTAATGCAGTCCTTAACTTGTCTTATCGTGGTTCGAAACATCGCTAACGACGATAGCCCGAGCGCACCGCCGCCAGAAGCTTTGTACACAGCTGCACCTTGTATCTCTAATGCAACCATGAGGTCCTTGAGAGCCTTGGGGAATTCTGCCTCACACTCCAAAGTCATTGTCCTGAGTAGTCCTTTCCTTACGGCTTCGTTGATGGAATTCATCTACAAATAGAGATGAGGAAGAAGATTAGAAAAGTTTACGAGAGGAATAGACAAGTGTAGAAGTTGCTGAATTTTTTTTTGCTTAGTGGTTTCCAATCCTAGGGTCATAATCCTACAGGCAACACAGTGCTCTGATACCATCTGTAAGATCCCTCCTTTATAAAGGAAAAGGATCCCTATGATTGCAATGCTAGTCCCTGGATTAATGCTAGCATCCACAGTTTAAGATGAAGTACACAGATACAAAGGTCATTTATTACAGCCATTCCAGAGATAAACATAGTCTTTACAACTCCAAGGCCACAGGCCTAATACAAGAGTTTGAATAAGTAAATAAATAAAAGTCTTCATCTTCATGTGCCACAGGCATACATGTTGAGTGTCGACTCATGGCACCTAATCCTCATCAGAGTAACCTGCAACATCACAAGTTACAGCCACAGTGGGTCAATACTTTGGAATAGTATTGGCAAGTGATACCTTAGTATAATTTTAAGTGGACTAGATACTATATGCAATTTGGCTAAGTGTAGCTCGGCTTGCTTTGCTGAAAATAGATTTTTTCCTATTAGTTGAAATCACTAAGTTTTTCTTTGTCAAAACTTTTCCCAAGGAACCACCAATAGACATTGAGGTCCTTCACCCTTGTTCACCCGCAATTTTTTACTTAGAAATTGGGATGAGGAGATTCTTGATAGCTTCCATGCCTTGATTCTCAAGTTGTCCATTGCCATTGACTTGGCTAAGTACTTAGATTTTTCCATCTGCAGAGGTTGTGCACTTTCCCCACCAGACTTGGTTTCACCAAGACAGGACCTTTCAGAAGCCTTCCCTTAGACCAAATGGACGCGTTCCAACCTATCATCCCACTACCACCATCTGTCCAAATGGCTAGGTTCTAGCAACCTATGTGATCCAGGCAGAGCCCATATTGCCAAGTGGTTGCACTAGAAGCTTCTTAACACTTGGCCTCTAAAATCTCTTTGTTCCTGGGTGACTTACCACAAGTGAGATACACAAGGTAAAAACCATAGAAATGGGCCTTGTGTAACCACTCAACATAAACCTTTCCTTCCATTCCACCCAGGTGTTTTATTAACTTAGTTGTTTTATTAGACAAAACACAAGTCCAAAGGACTTAGGAATATTTTCATCATAGCATGTATATATTTCACCAACCCTTGGTTGCTACTAGCTAGGCTAAGCATGGCATAGATAGTAACTTAACCTAGAAATTCCCTAGCATTTCTACAACTACTAGGATTGCCCCAACATGGCATATAAGCAAAATATAGCATGCAAGTCTAACAAAATAATTCTAACGCTTAGTATAAAACATAGGAATGATAATATTCATGAAGTACCACTTGCCTTGGTAGTTGGGAGAGTAACACTCCTCACAATCACAATCACTAGCACCAAAATCTACACAAAGAATGGTAGCAACAAATTACACACAAAACATATACAATCAAAAATATGTGCATGCATGCAAGATGATATGTGATGATTTTTAAAACTGCACAAAGCAAGTAAACAGTACTGATTCATAAACAAGTTGAAAACTTGCCAAACAACATTTGTTTAAACCCTAAATCATTTCCTAAACTTTTCATATACTTAAATTAGTCCTACACAAGTTTCTGCAAATAAAACCTTTTTAACATAAGCTAAACATTAAACACATTGCATATTTAGAAAGAGCTTGCTCTCCTGATTCCAACGGTATAAAATTTGTCAAATTCTAACGTGGGGATCAAAATTTATAGCCAAAACAAAATTGAACATAAATCAGATTCAAAATCCAGTTTTAAATCTAACCCTAGCCACACGTCTGTTTCTGATTGGTGCGTACCGCTTCACACCGGATCACGCTCGGTTATCGTTGGATCTAACTAAACACGCACGGCTCAAATCTAAACTTAGCGGTTCGATAAGTGAACTAATCCTACGCGCTGGGTCTAGATCTGACGGCTACGAATCAACCGACCAAAACTGAGCGGCGCTAGCGGCGGCGAGCTCTGCCTACGGAGGCGCGGCGCTACAGGTCGCCCGGAAAGGTGGGAGGATTCTCACCAGGTTCGCAGCGACGAGGAGAATATCAACTTGGCGGCGGCTTGGCAAGGGGCGCACGGAGTGGGCTGCTGGAGCTCGTCGGAGTTGCGGGCGGCGTCGGGTTCGAGTAGATGGCGACGTTGGCGACGCTCCTGGTCTCCCTAGCACAAACAAACGGCACCAGATGACGCACAAGACAGTGGCGAACAACTTCGTGTGAATCAGAGGCGAAGGGGCGCAAAGGGCTTACGGAATTTGGTCGCCTGAGTCGAGGTTGTCGTCGGGTGCTTGCGGTGTCGAGCGGGCACGACACTGGGCGTCTGAGACAAACCAGTGGGGTCAGGAGGTGCGCAAAGAAGTTTCAAAGCGGCTCGTATGAACCAGAGGGGAAGGGGCGCACGGGGCTCACCGGAATCGATCGCCGGAGTGAGATCTGTCTGCGGCGGTGTGAGGTTGATTGCGGGCAGCCTGGTGCCGGAGAGGTGGTGCTAAGTGAGGGGAAATGGTTGCAGAGAGGTGGGGGTTAAGTAGGCGGAGCAGGGGCGAGAATCTCGTGAGCAATCAACGCCAATTAAGCGCATTTGCGTCGGGGAAGAAACGGCCACGGCGAGCAGTTCTTCAGCGCGAGATTGACGACGAGCCTGACGTGGCAGTGGGTCTACCTGTCAGCGAATAAAACAGAGAGGGGGTGGGGTCCTGGCGTCAGTCTCTCTGTGGGTTCGTCTGCGAGTGAGAAGGAGAGAGGGGGAACCCGGGTGGGCTAAATGGGCTGCGTCTGCTGCTGGGTTCAATTGCTGGCGCCAGCCCTTTTCTCTTTCTTATCTCTTTTTCTTTTTCTAAATCGATTCTGGAATGATTTTCAATAAAATTCAAAGGCATTTGAATTTCAAACCTTTTCTGGATTTTTGTAAAGTGTAATCATCATACTTTTGGACACAAAACCAAGTGATCTCTCTGTACTTGCTTGGTCCCTTTGAATAAACAAAAATAAACAGTGCTATGGCACTTGATTTGGAAATGCTTTGAAAATGGTTTTGAAACCATATTTGCTTTGTAAATTTTTGTCCAAACTCTACATTCAATCTAAACAACAAGGAAGCAAACAAGACTTGGTTAAAACACTTATGCTCTCAATTGAGGATAGTCATTTGATTTATGTTTGCTCACATAAAATGATAGCACTATGTGCTTCTGTTTTCTTGAAAATGGTTTGAAAATGATCTCAAAATTATATGCATGCATGAATGATGTGCAATCTTTGAAATCATGATTTTAGGGATGTTACAAATTCAACCTGTCCTTAACCAACTTGAACTTCTCTTCGGCTTCTTTGATAAGATCTGTCCCGAATAAACTTCTTTCTCCCACACCATTCCATAACAATGGGGTGGTACACTTTCTTCCGTAGAGAAACTCAAATGGTGCCATCTCAATGCTGGCTTGATAGCTGTTGTTATAAGAAAATTCTGCGTAAGGCAGACTTTCATCCCAACTGGCTCCATAGTCTAGGGCACATGCCCTCAACATGTCTTCAAGAATTTGATTAGTCCTTTCGGTTTGTCCATCGGTTTGAGGATGAAAAGCAGTACTGAATTCCAACCTCGTTCCCAATGACTCATGTAACTGTCTCCAAAAATGGGAAGTGAATTGAGTTCCCCTATCAGACACAATACTCTTGGGCACTCCATGTAGACATACAATTCTACTCATGTAGATTTTGGATAACTTAGCGCTTTTATAGGTTGTCTTCACGGGTATGAAATGAGCCACTTTAGTTAGGCGATCCACTACTACCTAAATAGAATCGTATCCTGACCGGGTCCTTGGTAATCCAGTAATTAAATCCATACCAATCTTGTCCCACTTCCAATCAAGAATAGGTAGTGGTTGAAGCAAACCTGCTGGTTTCTGATGTTCCGCTTTCACTCTACTACACACATCACACAAAGCAATATGTTCGGCGATGTCCTTCTTGAGATTATTCCACCTAAATCTTTCTTTCATGTCCATGTACATTTTGGTGTTACCCGGATGAATGGAATACGGGGAGTTGTGTGCTTCTTGCAAAATCAGTTTCATGACTCGGATCTTGTGGAACATGAATCGTTTCCCATGCCATAAACTACCCTGTTCGTCTTCATGGAACCCTTTGGCTTTTCCTTTGCCAATCTTTTCTTTAATCTCTTCGATTTCTTTATCAATCTTCTGAGCTTCTTTGATCTTGTCCAACAAAGTGGGTTGAACATCCAAAGACATGAGATGTCCTTCAGGCACAATCTCCAATCTGAATTTTCTGAATTGGGCACACAAATCATCTGCCAATTCTCCTTTGGTAAGGCCATTCACAAAAACTTTACGACTTAAGGCATCTGCTACAACATTTGCTTTACCGGGGTGGTATTGCAAACTTAAGTCATAGTCCTTGATAAGTTCTAGCCATCTTCTTTGTATCATATTAATTTCCTTCTGGGTGAAGATATACTTCAAACTTTTGTGATCTGTGAACACTTCACAATGCTTTCCCAAAAGATAGTGTCTCCATGTTTTTAATGCATGGACAACAGAGGCTAACTCTAAATCATGAGTACGATAGTTCACTTCATGAGTTTTGAGTTGTCTCGAGGCATACGCCACAACTTTTCCTTCTTGCATAAGTATTGCACCCAAACCCTGATGAGATGCATCACAATATACTTGGAAATCTTTTTCCAAATCTGGCAGACACAAGACTGGTGCTGTCACAAGTCTCTTCTTCAATTTCTGAAAGCTGAGTTCACAACCTTCAGACCAAGCAAACTTCTTGTCTTTCTTTAGCAATTCCGTCATGGGCTTAGCGACCTTAGAGAAATTCTCAATGAACCTTCTGTAGTAACCTGCTAAGCCAAGGAAACTACGAACTTCTTTCACGGACTTGGGAGATTCCCATTCAGTTACAGCTGAAACTTTAGCAGGATCAACTGCTACACCATCCTTTGTCATAACATGTCCAAGAAATCCAACTTCATTCAACCAGAATTCACACTTGCTGAATTTAGCATACAGTTTATGCTCCCGTAACTTCTCAAGTATCAATCGCAAATGTCCTTCATGCTCTTCTTTGCTCTTGGAGTAGACTAAAATGTCATCGATGAAAACGACAACAAACTTGTCAAGGAATTCCATGAACACCTTGTTCATCATATTCATGAAGTATGCTGGAGCATTGGTCAAACCAAAAGGCATTACGGTATACTCATACAATCCATACCTTGTAGTGAACGCTGTCTTAGGTATGTCTTGTTATCTTATCTTGTGTTGAAAATAGCCTGACCGGAGATCAATCTTTGATAACACACATGCTCTTTCTAGCTGATCAAACAAGTCATTGATTCTAGGAAAAGGGTATTTGTTCTTGATAGTCACCTCGTTGAGTAAACGGTAATCTATGCATAACCTTTGACTTCTATCTTTCTTCTCCACGAACAAAACTGGGGCTCCCCAAGATGAAGAACTTGGTTGAATAAATCCTTTCTACAACTGTTCTCCAAGTTGTTTCTTGAGTTCTTTTAGTTCATCAACTGACATTTTATAAGGTCTCTTTGCTATTGGTCCAGATCCTGGTACCAAATCTATCAGAAACTCCACATCTCTATCTGGTGGCATTCCCGGCAATTCTTCCGGAAACACGTCCGGATACTCACTCACAATTGGCACACTGTCCATGCTAACCCCCTTAAGAGAATTTAGCAGACTCCTTCTTGCTTCAAAGTTGGTCTTGAGTCTGATCCTTTTATTTTCTGGAGTTGTGAGTGAGACAATATGGTTGGCACAATCTATCACTCCCTTGTTCTTAGTCATCCAGTCCATTCCCAAAATGACATCCAATCCTTGGGAGTTTAGGATTATCAAGTTAACGGGAAACTTATACTTCCCAAATTCTATGACTAGATCATGACATCCTGAATTCACTATCATTTCTCCACCTGGAGAACTTAATTTTATAGGACACCCAATAGTTTCTACCGGCAGTTCATTTCTTTCAACAAATGCTCTTGATATGAATGAATGAGATGCACCAGTATCAAAGAGAACAAATGCTGGAACAGAATTGAGTTTGAACTTACCAGCCACAGCATCAGGTTCCTCATAGATTTCCTCCACATTGATGTGGTTCACCTGTCCCTTCTTGAAAGGGTTGGGCTTGTTGGGTCCTTCAACTTTATTTTTTGGGAATTCAGTTGCATAATGCCCCATCTTCTTGCACTTGAAGCATTCAACCTGACTAATGTCCTTCTTGACAGGCTGACTTCCACTTCCACTTCCATTACCACTGTGGTGGCTCTTATATCCACCCTTGTGGTTCTTGTACTTGTCATTTTCATGACTGCGGTGATGCTTGTTGTCATGACGGTTGTGGTGGTGCTTGTTGAATTTCCCATGCTTGTGGGATCCTGAGCTTCCACTGTCATCATAATGGGAACGTTTGTGAGACGATCCCGAGATGTGCTTGTCTAGGTGCTTTCTCTTCCTGCTTTCGACTTGCTTCATTTTGTTCTCCAAAATAGCAGCCTTGTCACAGAGAGACTGATAAGTGGGAACATAGGCCACAGCCAACTGCAGATTCAGCTCATCATTCAACCCTTCGAGGAACTTTTCTTTCCTCTTAGCATCAGTGTCAACTTCATCCGGTGCATATCGCGCCAGATTGTTGAACTCCTCAATATATTCAGCCACGCTGCGGTGGCGCTGCTTCAGGTTATGAAACTCCTTCTTTTTCAGACTCATCACTCCAGATGAGATATGAGCAGTACGAAAGCCATCCTCAAAGATATCCCATGTCACATCTTCTATGGGAGTGGTGATCTGGAAGTTATCCCACCAAGTGGTGGCTGGTCCTTCCAGCAAATGTGCCGCAAATCTGACCTTTCCAGCATCCGTACAGCCCACGATTACCAAGTCCTTGTTCATAGAACGTAGCCAATCATTGGCCACCATGGGATCAGTTGTTCCTGAGAACTTTGCTGGCCTCAATCTCAAGAACCTGGTAAGCATATCAAAACCCGGTGGGTTGTTGTTGTTGTTATTGTTGTTGTTGTTGTTATTGTTGTTGTTGTTGTTTTGGTTTTGGATGAACGTCGTCATCATCTACATCAGCTGAGTTTGAGAGGTCATCATTTGCTGCATTTCTGGAGTGATGTTGTTGTTGTTGGGGTTGGGGTTTGCACGACGGGGAGGCATCTGTGGTTTGTTCAATAGAGATAAGAATGAGATACCCATAGATTCTTTCATGCACATTACATCACATAAGCAAACACAAAGCATGCAGCACAATGATAAAGGTTCAACAACAAGATAACAAGTTCACAAAGTAAAACACACAAGTAGCAAGCCATCCACATGTCGGATGGTCAAATAACAAGTTCTCAAACAACAAGTATGATAATAAATGATAAATGAGTAGTCAAATCTACTCCTCGGCATCAATCTCCTCCTCGACAAAGGTAAGACATGCATTCTCCATCGTGGTCTTGTATTCCTCGACACTAGTGGTCAAGGTCTCTATCTTGGCTTTGAGAGCCCTCTTCTGGGAACGAAGCCTCTCAATCACCGTCTGCTGTTGCTCAATCTCGAAGTCCTTGGACTACAGTTCTTCAGTCGTGTCCCGGATCTTCTTGTTCCTATCCTGGACACGCTTCTCCTGACTCTTGAACTTCCTGTCCTGGCTCTCGAACTTCGCCTCCATCTCCTTGACTATCTCATCTTGCTCCGCGGAGAGCTTGTCCTTCTCGCGAAGCTGCACCTGGAGTTCGTCATTGTTGAGCATGACGTTTGTCCTGTCAGTGTCCACGTGCCTAATGAGAGACTCTAAATCCTGGAGGTACAGGCGAATCGGCTCTGTTGTGTCCCTCGAATCGTCCTCGAAGTCGATGGACTCTCCATCCTCATCACGTCTACCGAAGACGTGGAAGTGAGTACCTCTAACCTGTCGGGAGTGTCTCCCTAGCAGACGTCCTATCAGATCCTACATGACTACCTCAAGGCCTCTCTCCTTGTCATCATGCATGAGCTTGAAGACGATGGCCTCCGTGGTAGGCTCTGTCTGGCATCCGGGCTGGTTGACCTTGAAGCCCCAGAGGTCTTTCCTCTCAAACTTGGTGAGGGGAAGCACCATGATGGTAGGAAGAGGGAGATTGAGCAAAGTAGTAAGATCAACAATACAAGGACCAAAGCGGGTAACCTGGAACTCCTCAACAGTGTTGATGGTAATAGTAGGCATCTATTTATAAGATAGAAAAAGTTAGAACAACACAATTCAAGTTACAACACAAGGAAAAACATCACATACATATCCTTGGAAAGCAAAACACACAAGTCATGCATACATGAAACCATTACAAGAACCAAGGTTCAATCTTTTTTTAAAACAACATTTGGAAAATAAGGTGATAAGTGGTGGTCCAACTAATGAAGTACGCTTACAATCCTATCTCACTGGATCTGTTGGCTAACACAATGTTTCTAGAAGCAATCAGCCTATCTTGCTCACATGATTCCATCACTAAGTCTATAATGTCTCCTCTTAAGGTTTGGTTGGTAGCTTCCAACTCTTGGGTATGTTCCTTCTCTTTCTTTAGATCATTTTGGAGGTTGAGCATTCTGCACTTGACTCTATCACCAAGTTCTTGGATGGTCTTCCAAGCTGCATCCCTTGCTGATTCAAAGAATGTAGTGTGCACCACTGAATTGGTGAACATGCAGAATCCTTTTTCCTGGTGGTTGTCTTCCTTGTTCTTATACAAGTGAAGTTGCACCCACCAGTATTCCACTCCTTCATCCATCACAGGAAAACCTTTGTACACAGCTGCACCTTGTATCTCTAATGCAACCATGAGGTCCTTGAGAGCCTTGGGGAATTCTGTCTCACACTCCAAAGTCATTGTCATGAGTGGTCCTTTCCTTACGGCTTTGTTGATGGAATTCATCTACAAATAGAGATGAGGAAGAAGATTAGAAAAGTTTACGAGAGGAATAGACAAGTGTAGAAGTTGCTGAAATTTTTTTTTTGCTTAGTGGTTTCCAATCCTAGGGTCATAATCCTATAGGCAACACAGTGCTCTGATACCATCTGTAAGATCCCTCCTTTATAAAGGAAAAGGATCCCTGTGATTGCAATGCTAGTCCCTGGATCAATGCTAGCATCCACAGTTTAAGATGAAGTACACAGATACAAAGGTCATTTATTACAGCCATTCCAGAGATAAACATAGTCTTTACAACTCCAAGGCCACATGCCTAATACAAGAGTTTGAATAAGTAAATAAATAAAAGTCTTCATCTTCATGTGCCACAGGCATACATGTTGAGTGTAGACTCATGACACCTAATCCTCATCAGAGTAACCTGCAACATCACAAGTTACAGCCACAGTGGGTCAATACTTTGGAATAGTATTGGCAAGTGATACCTTAGTATAATTTTAAGTGGACTAGATACTATATGCAATTTGGCTAAGTGTGGCTTGGCTTGCTTTGCTCAAAATAGATTTTTGCCTATTAGTTGAAATCACTAAGTTTTTCTTTGTCAAAACTTTTCCCAAGGAACCACCAATAGACATTGAGGTCCTTCACTGTAGAGACCTTGGATCGGTAAGGATCCTAAGTCCCTCTTATTGAGATGGTCCATCTGTCGAGTCGACCAAGGTCTAGAGTAGGAACGAATAGAGTATGGAAGAAGAAGAATAACCCATACAAGGAATTTTTATTTATAAAATAGGTTTTCATTAGCTAAGGTAATAAACCATACAAGATATCAAACAATTTGTCGCATCTAATATTTAGTGAAATCTATCCATTTTGGTCCCTAATAGGTCACCTGGAATCTTTGAGGCTTAGTCTTCAATGTCTTCATGATCTTGACAATCTTCATGATCTTCGATCTTTCAAGGCTTTAGTTAATAACCTTTACTTAAGGCCTTTGAAGTATTCGGTACTTATAGCTTTGAAGTCTTCGATTCTTGTATCTTTAGTCTTGGAACATCTTTTGCGAAGGTCTTCAAGTCATGACTTGGGGGAAACATTGAGAAGATCTTCATCAGAAAGGTAGTCTTGAGAGAAGTTTCTTCTTGAAGTGCATAGTGGTTATTTCTAATGTTGAAAAGAAGAGACTTAAGAAATTTTAAAACCCCAAGGTAGATGATGAGAAGTATGAGAGTTTTCTGAAATAACTTAGAAAATATTTATCCTAAGGTTTTTCCATGTCTAGGGTCACGTTCTACAGTCAACTTATGCTCTGATACCATCTGTAGTGACCTTGGATCGGTAAGGATCCTAAGTCCCTGTGATTAACATGCTAGTCCCTGGATCAATAGCTAGCACTCACAGTCGATGGAATATCACGTAAAACACAAGTCTTTATTACATGAATCGAATAATCCAGAGTTTACATTATTACAACAGAAGCGATATAAATTCATCTTGGAGTCCCATCAATGCCACAGGCAGGTTGAGTGAAGACCCGCGATCCTAGCGCACCTTTCAACGATCTCTGAAATTCTGCACATGAAACGTGCAGCCAACAAGTTGGGTCAATAATTTGAATGTATTTGCAAATTACACCAAGGAAGGAAAGACTAACTCTACATGCAAGGCTAGTTTAGGCTTTGGAGTTCATTTGCATAAAGCTAGTTTTCTTAAGTAGTGAGAAGAAGAGCGGATTGTCCTACTTTGCAAACATTTGCTTAGATAATAATAAGGTCAAGTGGAACACAAGGATATTACGCACCAAGTGTCCAAACAACCAAACACTTGGATATTACGCACCAAGCGTCACTTGGATATTACACACCAAGTTCCCAAATTCCCACCCATTGGCGATATTACGCACGCCATGGGGTTTCAAAACTTTGTTTTAGAAAAGAGAGAGGAAGATCCTTCAGAGGCTCCATCCTTCAGATGCTCAATGTTGTTCTGTTTCCGTGAACACGGCTTAGGTGGCGGTCAACGGCGACGGGAACAGTGGCTTCGGCGGCGGCGGCGCTCGGATGTCAGTGGTGGAGGCGGTTCTGGTGGCCTCCGGTGACGGCGGAGTAGGCGACGGGGTGCAGATCGTCTCAGCGAACCCTATGGCACGCTCATCTTCGCTGTTTGCTTCCTGGAATAGCCACGACGTGCGGATGGAGTGCCAGCGGGTCGGTGGAGCTCCCGGCGTGCTTTCATGCTGTCTTTGCGCTGAGGGGGAAAACAGGGTGAGGAGACGCGGCGAAACAAGGGGAAGACGATGGGGTAAAGAATAGGGCTCGGGGTGCTCGAAATCAATAGCAGGCTTGACCTCCCGAAGCTCCTGTAATGGCGACGGCGGAATTGGAGTAGATCGATCTGGCGGCTAGGGTTTGTCGATGGAGAAACTTCTCTCGGGGAAAAGGGAGACGGTATATATGGGGAGATTTGCGTGCGGAGGGGGCAAGAACAACGAACCAGATCGACGAATTTCGCGGGATTTGGATCGGGCACGCGATGAACTCGTGGGGAAAGCGGTCTCTGGCTAAGGAAAGGAGATGACAAGCGGGCCCGGTCTGTCGGTGACTGCGAGGAAAAAAACAAGGGAGAGGGGTTTTCTCTCAGCGGGCTGCGGTGGCTGTTGCTCTGGGCTGGCCCACCATGCTATGTTCTACTCGCTGGTGGGGAGCGGCGTCAAATAGAGGGGAGGAGGGAGTGGGCCGGGCCAGGGTGGTCCACGGGGTAGGTTAGATTTTTTTTGTTTATTCTTTTCTCTGTTTCTATTTTCTTATTTCCTTTATATCTTTTTCATATGATCACCAAATGAGTTGATTCTTGTCTCCAAGATTTTCTAAAATTATGTAGATCATCATAGGATCCTTTATAGAAATATTTTTCATATTTAAACAAATGGGTTCATAATACCTTGTTTGCAAACGGTGATTTAACTTAAGAACTTGTATTAATGGAAGGTTCACAGATGAGAATCAAACAATTGTCTTGTTCAAAACTTGGTAGTCATAGTAACCCTCTTCTTTTACTGTGGCTTAGTAAAATATCAATCAACAACAAAAGTTTCTTTTCATTCAAAATTTCAACAAGATTAAGCAATCCAATCAACTTAATAATTTTATTTTATCATTACAAATTTAGAAAAAATTCGGGATGTTACATTCACCCTTGTTCACCCACAAGTTTTTACTTAGAAATTGGGATGAGGAGATTCTTGATAGCTTCCATGCCTTGATGCTCAAGTTGTCCATTGCCATGGACTTGGCTAAGTACTTAGATTTTTCCATCTGCAGAGGTTGTGCACTTTTCCCACCAGACTTGGTTTCACCAAGACAGGACCTTTAAGAAGCCTTCCCTTAGACCAAATGGACGCGTTCCAACCTATCATCCCACTACCACCATCTGTCCAAATGGCTAAGTTCTAGCAACCTATGTGATCCAGGCAGAGCCCATATTGCCAAGTGGCTGCACTAGAAGCTTCTTAACACTTGGCCTCTAAAATCTCTTTGTTCCTGGGTGGCTTACCACAAGTGAGATACACAAGGTAAAAACCATAGAAATGAGCCTTGTGTAACCACTCAACATAAACCTTTCCTTCCATTCCACCCAGGTGTTTTATTAACTTAGTTGTTTTATTAGACAAAACACAAGTCCAAAGGACTTAGGAATATTTTCATCATAGCATGCATATATTTCACCAACCCTTGGTTGCTACTAGCTAGGCTAAGCATGGCATAGATAGTAACTTAACTTAGAAATTCCCTAGCATTTCTACAACTACTAGGATTTCCCCAACATGGCATATAAGCAAAATATAGCATGCAAGTCTAACAAAATAATTCTAACGCTTAGTAGAAAACATAGGAATGATAATATTCATGAAGTACCACTTGCCTTGGTAGTTGGGAGAGTAGCACTCCTCATAATCACAATCACTAGCACCAAAATCTACACAAAGAATGGTAGCAACAAATTACACACAAAACATATACAATCAAAAATATGTGCATGCATGCAAGATGATATGTGATGATTTTTAAAACTCCACAAAGCAAGTAAACAGTACTGATTCATAAACAAGTTGAAACCTTGCCAAACAACATTTGTTTAAACCCTAAATCATTTCCTAAACTTTTCATATACTTAAATTAGTCCTACACAAGTTTTTGCAAATAAAACCTTTTTAACATAAGCTAAACATTAAACACATTGCATATTTAGAAAGAGCTTGCTCTCCTGATTCCAACGGTATAAAATTTGTCAAATTCTAACGTGGGGATCAAAAGTTATAGCCAAAACAAAATTGAACATAAATCAGATTCAAAATCCAGTTTTAAATCTAACCCTAGCCACGTCTTTTACGATTAGTGCGCATCGCCGGATCACGCTCGATTACCGTTGGATCTAACTAAACACGCACGGCTCATATCTAAACTTAGCGGTTCGATAAGTGAACTAATCCTACGCGCTGGATCTAGATCTGACGGCTACGAATCAACCGACCAAAACTGAGCGGCGCTAGCGGCGGCGAGCTCTGCCTACGGCGGCGTGGCGCTACAGGTCGCCCGGAAAGGTGGGAGGATGCTCACCAGGTTCGCAGCGATGAGGAGAATCTCAACTTGGCGGCGGCTTGGCAAGGGGCGCACGGAGTGGGATGCTGGAGCTCGTCGGAGTTGCGGGCGGCGTCGGGTTCGAGTAGACGGCGACGTTAGCGATGCTCCTGGTCTCCCTAGCACAAACAAACGGCACCAGATGACGCACAAGACAGTGGCGAACAACTTCATGTGAATCAGAGGCGAAGGGGCGCAAAGGGCTTACGGAATTTGGTCGCCTGAGTCGAGGTTGTCGTCGGGTGCTTGCGGTGTCGAACGGAACCGACGACCTGGGGCAGTACAGGACAAACCAGTGGGGTCAGGAGGTGCGCAAAGAAGTTGCGAAGCGGCTCGTATGAACCAGAGGGGAAGGGGCGCACGGGGATCACCGGAATCGATCGCCGGAGTGAGCTCTGTCTGCAGCGGTGTGAGGTTGATTGCGGGCAGCCTGGTGGTGGAGAGGTGGTGCTAAGTGAGGGGAATGGTCGCAGAGAGGTGGGGTTAAGTAGGCGGAGCAGGGGCGAGAATCTCGCGAGCAATCAACGCCAATTAAGCGCATTTGCGTCGGGGAAGAAACGGCCACGGCGAGCAGTTCTTCAGCGCGAGATTGACGACGAGCCTGACGTGGCAGTGGGTCTACATCGTGAATAAAAGCGAGAGGGGTGGGGTCTGCGGGTCTCTGTGGGTTCGTCTGCGAGTGAGAAGGAGAGAGGGGGAACCCGAGTGGGCTAAATGGGCTGCGTCTGCTGCTGGGCTCAATTGCTGGCGCCGGCCCTTTTCTCTTTCTTATCTCTTTTTCTTTTTCTAAATCGATTTTCTGGAATGATTTTCAATCAAATTCAAAGGCATTTGAATTTCAAACCTTTTCTGGATTTTGTAAAGTGTAATCATCATACTTTTGGACATAAAACCAAGTGATCTCTTTGTACTTGCTTGGTCCCTTTGAATAAACAAAAATAAACAGTGCTATGGCACTTGATTTGGAAATGCTTTGAAAATGGTTTTGAAACCATATTTGCTTTGTAAATTTTTGTCCAAACTCTACATTCAATCTAAACAACAAGGAAGCAAACAAGACTTGGTTAATACACTTATGCTCTCAATTGAGGATAGTCATTTGATTTATGTTTGCTCACATAAAATGATAGCACTATGTGCTTCTGTTTTCTTGAAAATGGTTTGAAAATGATCTCAAAATTATATGCATGCATGAATGATGTGCAATCTTTGAAATCATGATTTTAGGGATGTTACACACTTAACCGAAGGGGTACGAGAGCCTCTGAGCCGTGCGATGTCACTTAGATCCAACGCTCCACAGAGCTCAATCCACACGAATCGTTTTCAGCCAATCAGATTAGTCCACGTGGCCTGTCTGTTTGAATAAAACCAGAAATGATCTATTTGATGTTCTAATTTTAAAAATTCATAACTTTCAAACCACACGTCCAAATTTTGCAAATTTTATATCAATGGATTCAGCAAAACAAGTACTTTCTGACCATGCACTTGGTTTAGTAAAATGTTTCTGTTAAATTGATTGGTTTTGCAGAAACTTATGTAGGAATATTTAGAATATAAAATTTGTTCTAAAATGATTTTAGGGATAAAATCTTTGGAAAATAGTTTGTTTTGAACCTACTGACCATAGAAATCAATTTTTGGTTTAAGAAATATATTTGGTGAAACAAAAGAATAAACCTTTGATTTAAACCATTTCTAGTCAGATAAAAATAATGTTTATTTATTAAAAATACTTTTGGGAGAAAATCTTTGGGAAATGTTTTGATTTAAACTCTTTGACCCTAAACAAAATGTTTTATGATTTGAAAACATATTTTGTGAACCGTATAGATTGTTGCCTTATTAAAAGCATTTCTCCACCACATAAAATAATGCTTTGGTTTAAAAATGGTTTATAAGTAGAATCTTTTGCAAATAGTTTTGCCACTTTATAAAATGACTAATAAGTGTTTTAGAATGTTTATAACCTATTATAAACCACTTTTGTAAATAAAACAAAGTTTGGCATGCTTGCATGCATAGTTTTGGTTCTATTATTTTATGTGATGTTGCTTGAATGGTAGATTGAAATATTGCTTGCTTGATTGAATTATAGTGATTTGAAGAGTGTGAATATTTAAAAGATCAAGGAGTGAACTTATATTATCTACCAAAAAGGCAAGTGATGCTTCATACTTTTGTCCCATTATTTTCACTATGCATTAGTGATATTTCTAAGTAGGACTTGCATGGAAATTTGCTAAGTATAAACTATGCCATGGGAAATCCTAGTAGATGAAACCTTAGTAGAATTTTCCTAAGTTAAGATTCCTACTACTATCATCCTTAGCTTAGCTAGTATAAAACAAGGGTGGAATATATTCATACTATGGAATATTTCTAAGTTAAGGACTTGTGTTTTGTTTAATAAAACAACTAAGTGAATGAATCACCTGGGTGGAATGGAAGGAATGGTTTGTGTTGAGTGGTTCACAAGGCCCATTTCTATGGTTTACCTTGTGTATCTCACTTGTGGATGGCCACCCAGGAACAAAGAGATTTGAGATGTCAAATGTTGAGAAGCTTCAAGTGCAGCCACTTGGCATTATGGGCTCTGCCTGGATCATATAGGTTGCAATAACTTAGCCAAATGGACAGTTTGTGGTAGGGGATTGATAGGTTGGAGCGCGTCCATTCTGGTCTAAGGGAAGGCTTCTGAAAGATCTTGTCTTGGGAAACCAAGTCTTGTGGGGAAAGTGCACCACCTCTGCAGAGTGTAAAATCTAAGTACTTAGCCATGTCCCTGGAAATGGACAATTTGAGCATCAAGACATGGAAGCTATCAAGAATCTCCTCATCCCAATTTCTAAGTTAAAAACTTGTGGTTGAATAAGGGTTGAAGGATCACCAATTTCTATTGGGAGATGCCTTGGGTGATTTTGTCAAGCAAAAACTTAGTGTTTTAAAAATGATAAGGAAAAATCTATTTTGAGCAAATCAGGCCTAAGATCCACTTAGCCAAATGCATATAGATGATAGACTCCACTATACTACCATAGTATCACTTGCCAATACAATTCAAATGTATTGACCCTTGTGGCTGTAACTTGTTATGTTGCAGGTTTGTTTGATATTAGTGAAGTGTGTTGAAATAGGATTACAAGTCTACAACCAACATGTTTGCCTGTGGCAATTTGAAGATGAAGGACCCCATGCTATTGTTATATTCTGCTGCATTGTAATGAGATAGCCAAATGAGCTATGTAAGATGTAATGAATTATTTTATTCCTGGTTATAAAGTTGTATTATGACCTTTGTTTCTTGATATTACATCTTAACTGTGGATGCTAGCTATTGATCCAGGGACTAGCATTGTAAACACAGGGATCTCTACCTTATTAAAGGTTGGGAACCTTACAAACTTTTTCCAAATATGTACTTTGTGACAATGATATTTGGCGTCTCGATCTATCTCTATAAATCTTTATGCCTAATATGTAAGCTGCTTCGCCAAGATCTTTCATTGAAAAACTATTATTCAAATATTCCTTGACACTATTAAGAATGTCTACATCATTCCCAATCAACAATATGTCATCTACATATAGTATTAATAATGCTACAGAGCTCCCACTCACTTTCTTGTAAATACAAGCTTCTGTTGGAATTATTCCCTAGAGGCAATAATAAAGATGTTATTATTATAATTCTTGTTCATGATAAAGTTTATATTCCATGCTAGAATTGTATTAAGCGGAAACTTTAATACTTGTGTGGTTGTGAACAACACCGTGTCCCTAGTACGCCTCTATGGACTAGCTCATTGATCAATGATGGTTAAGGTTTCCTAACCATAGACATGAGTTGTCAATTGATAATGAGATCATATCATTGGAGAATGATATGGTGGACAGACCCAAACTAAGCGAAGCAATTAGATCGTATCATCGTGTTCATCTTTGTGAAGCTTTTCCTATGTCAAGTATTGTATTCCTTAGACCATGAGATAATACAACTCCCTGGTATCGGAAGAAAGCTTTGAGGTCATCAAACGTCATCCTATGAGAGGGTGATCATAAAGGTGTCTCTCAGGTGATCGGAAAGTATCTGTTGGGTTGTATGTATCGAGATGGGATTTGTCCCTCCCAAGTCGGAGAGATATACTTCGGGCCCACTCGTGTCGATATCAACACCGCTTGCAAGCATGTGGTTAAGGAGTTAATCACAAAGTGATATCGGATTAGACGAGTAAAGTACTTTTGTGAGCGAGATTGAACTAGGTATGACGATGCATCGACGATCGAATCTAGGGCAAGTAAAATATCGCGAGACGAAGGGAATATATATATGGGATTGATTGAATCTGGCATCGTGGTTCATCCGATATGATCATCGATGAATGTGTGGGAGTCAATATGGGTGCCTGCACCCATTGTTGATTTTTAATAGAAGATCATGTCTGCATATTCTCGAACCCGTAGGGTCACACACTTAACGTGTCTCGACGCTAGGATAGATTGGATAATTGGTTTATGAGTTTTTGTTCGGAGTCTCGGATGGGATCTGGGACATCACGAGAGGTTCCGGAGTGGTCCGGAGAATAAGATTCATATAAGGCAGTGCAGTTTTTGGAGTTCGGAATTGTTCCGGGTTAATCGGTATTGTACCGGAAGATTCTAGAACCTTCCGGAAGGGGACCAACGTGGCCCCACCTTCCGGGAGGGGGCATGGGCCTATGAGGGAGTGTCCTGGCCGTTTTGGTCCAGGGGCACAAGGTCCCATAGGGCCCAGCCGATCCTATAGGGTTTAAATCGTTTAAACTAGAGATAGGGTTTCTAGAAGAGGGGAGAGTCCTTGCCCCCACTCCTCCCTCCCTTGGCCGCCGGCCCAAGGCTTGGAGGAGGGGCAAGGGTTGGCCGCCCCCCCCTCTATAAATAGAGGGCTGGTGCGTCCCCTCCCCCCTACACCTTGCCTCCAACCCTAGTAGCCCTGCTGCCTTCCTCTCTCCCTCCCGACTGTTTGTAGGTGAAGCCCTGCAGCAGAAATTCTCCACCATATACACCACGCCGTCGTGTTGTAGATCCAATCTATATCTCCACCATACTTGCTGGTCCGAGGAAGGAGGAGACGTCGAGGTGCTGCACGTGTGCATCTCATGGAGGCACCGCCACTTGTGGTGCTAGATCGGATCAGATCGCGAGGAGGAGAAGCGAGTACGACTACATCACCCACGTTCCGAGCGTTCATTGCGAATCTTCAAGGGTATGAATATCTAATCCAATCTCTGTCGTTGATTGCATCTCCTAGATTAGATCTTGGCTTTCCCTATGTTCGCATCCGTAGAAAATTTTGATTTACTATGCCGCAAAACCCATCAGTGGTATCAGAGCTAGATCTATGTGTAGATGTGTTTCACGAGTAGAACGCAACATGGTTGTTGCGGGCGTTGATGTTTTCTGTTGCAAGCCTCTTGTTTGTGTTCTTCTTATGACGCGGGATAGTGAGATTGAAGCGGTCCAGGCCAACCTTACGCGACGTCGTCATGACCGCTCCGCACTTGACGTGTGGCTTATTCCACACATGCGGCTGGTGGATGTCAGTTTCTCTCACTATAGTTGTCATGGGATTAACACCGGAGTTTGGCAACCATAATATCACCGTTGTGGCTTTCCGTAGGTAAGAATCGTTCTTAGCATCTACTCCCATAAGCCACGTAAAACGTGCAACAACAAAGTAGAGGCGTCTAACTTGTTTTGCAGGAGTGTTTTCGTGATTTGGTATGGCCCAAGATCCGATGTGTATATTGTATGCGATGATCATATTTTGTAATGTTTCACGACTTGCATGTCGATGAGTACACAACCGCAGGAGCCATATGGTTGTCTTTATAATTGTGTATGACCCTTGAGTCAACTTCTTATAAGCCATGTAATAGCTTTACTTTATCGCTAAGTAGTTAGCAATAGTTGTAGTTGCTATTCGTGGTGGAGGCAATCATGGTGGAGTGATGGAGATCATGCCGAACGCACAAGATGGAGATCATTGCGAAGATTGGCTATACCATGTCACATAAAGTTATATGCATGTGATGTTTATCCTTTTATGTATCTTATTATGCTTAGATCATGACGGTAGCATTATAAGATGATTCCTCACTTAAAGATCAAGATAAAACTGTGTTCTCCCCAAGTATGCACTGCTATAAAGTTCGTCGTGTCCAAGCACCACGTGATGATGGGGTGCTATAGACTCTACGCCACATACAACGGTGCAAGCCGCTTTGCACGCGGAAATACTTGGGTCTAGCTTGACGAGCCTAGCATGTACAGACATGGCCTCGGAACACAAGAACCGAAAGGTTAAGCATGAGTCATATGAATGATATGATCGACACTTTGTTGTCCACCATTGAAACCACATCTCTTCTCGTGATGATCGGATTAGGTGTGGTGAATTTGGATCGTGTTCACTAAAAAACTTGAGGGATGTTGAATTTAGTGGGAGTTCATCTAGTAATTTGATTAAGTTGAACTATTTATCATGAACATAGTCTAAATTGTACTTGCAAATACTGTAGATCACATGGCCAAGTCCAACTTCAACTTCAACGTTTTTGCTGAGAAGGAAAAGCTTAGAAACAATGGGTCTAACTTCACCAATTGGTTCCGCAATCTAAGAATCATTCTGTCTGGCGGACAAAAGGACTATGTCCTTGGGAAAGCATTAGGTGACCCCCTTGCAAGCTACCGGCTGATGAGAAAGCTGTCTATCAGTCGCGCAAAGATGATTATGGTGTGATTAAGAGCACCATGTTGTTTGCTATGGAACCGAAACTTCAAAATCGTTTTGAAACCTATCCTGGGCCCTTTGAGATTCTCGAGGAGCTTAAAACCATGTTTCAGACTCAAGCCCGCTCGAGAGATATTAGATCTCGAGAAGTTCTTTAAGCGCAAGATGGAGGAAGGGAGTTCCGTTAGTGAGCACGCCATAAAGATGTCGGGCTACACTCAACGCTTGAGCAAGCTGGAATGCACGATTCGGAGGAGCTCAAGATTGACAGGTTCGCAATCACTCCTCCCGCCTACAAAAGTTTTGTAGTGACTCATAATCGATTGGTTCCATCGATACGATCACCGAGCTCTTCGCAAAGTCAAGGCTGCGGAGGTGGACATCAAGAAGGATAATCATGTGTTGATGGTCAACAAGCCCTCCTTTAAGAAAGGTAAGGAGCAAAGAAGCCCTTCAAGAAGGGCGGCAAGCTTAATGCCCTGCCGAGAAGAATCTCAGGTTTGGTCCCAAGCCGACCTCGAGTGCTTCTATTGCAAGGACAAGGGTCCTCGAAGCGCAATCGTCCAAGTACTTAGCAGACAAGAAGGTGGCACCATCAAAGGTATATTTGATATACATGTTATTGATGTTTTCCTTACTAGCCCTCGTTGTAGTGCACGGGTATTTGATACCGGTTCGGTTGCTAATATTTGTAACTCAAACAGAGCTACGGAATGACGGCGGCTTGCGAGGATGAGGTGACGTTATGCTGGCAACGGATCAAGAGTTGATGTGATGGCCATCGCACGCCTCCTTAGTTTTACCTTCGGGATTAGTTTTAAACCTTAATAAATGTTATTATGTGCTGCGTTGAGCATGAACATCATTTCGGATCGTGTTTATTGCAAGACGGTTATTCATTTAAATCGGAGAATAATGGTTGTTCTATTTATATGAGTAACATCTTTTATGGTCATGCACCTCTTGTGAATGGTTTATTTCTTCTAAATCTCGAAAGGGATGAAACACACATCCATAACATTGAGGCTAAGAGATGCAAAGTAGATAGTGATAATACTACTTATTTGTGGCACTGTCGTCTAGGTCATATTGGTGTAAAACGCATGAAGAAACTCCATTCTGATGGACTTTTGGAGTCTCTTGATTTTGAATCATTTGACACATGCGAACCATGCCTCATGGGCAAGATGATCAAAACCCCGTTCTCCGGTATGATGGAGCGAGCAACGGACTTGTTGGAAATCATACATACTGATGTATGCGGACCAATGAGTGTTTCGACGCGCGGTGGATATCGCTATTTCCTCACTTTTAACGATGACTTAAGTAGATATGGGTATATCTATTTGATGAAACATAAATCTGAAACATTTGAAAAGTTCAAGGAATTTCAGAATGAAGTGGAGAACCATCGTAATAGAAAGATTAAGTTTCTATGATCCGATCGTGGAGGTGAATATTTGAGTTATGATTTTCTCACGCATCTTAAAGCAAGGGGAATCGTTTCACAACTCACGCCACCCGGAACACCACAGCGCAATGGTGTGTCTGAACGCCGGAATCGAACCCTATTAGATATGGTCCGATCAATGATGTCTCTTACTGATTTGCCGTTATCATTTTGGGGTTATGCATTAGAAACCACTGCATTCACTTTAAATAGGCTCCATCTAAATCCGTTGAGACGACACCGTATGAACTGTGGTTTGGTGCTAAACCTAAGTTGTCGTTTCTTAAAGTTTGGGGATGCGAAGCTTACGTCAAGAAGTTGATGCCGGACAAGCTCGAACCCAAATCGGAGAAATGCGTCTTCATAGGATGCCCTAAGGAAACTATTGGGTATACCTTCTATCACAGAACCGAAGGCAAAGTGTTTGTCGCGACGAACGGTTCCTTTCTTGAGAAGGAGTTTCTCTCGAAAGAAGTGAGTGGGAGGAAAGTAGAGCTTGACGAGGTTATTGAACCTTCTCTTGAATTGGAGAGTAGCGCAGCACCTGAAATTGTTCCGGTCACGCACCAACAATAGAGGAAGCTAATGACAAGGATCATGAAGCTTGGACGATCTCACATCTTGAACGTCGCAGGTCGACAAGGTCGCGTGCCCCTCCTGAGTGGTACGGCAACCCTGTCTTGACTGTCTTGTTAGTAGAAGACAGTGAACCTACGAACTATGAGGAAGCGATGATGAGCCCAGACTCTGAGAAATGGCTGGAAGCCATGAAATCCGAATTGGGATCCATGAGCGAAAACCAAGTATGAACTTTGGTGGACCCTCCTACAAGTTCAAGGTGTTGACTACGATGAGACTTTCTCTCCCGTAGCGATGTTTAAGTCCATTCGGATTTTATTAGCAATTGCTGCGTTTCATGATTATGAAATATGGCAGATGGATGTCAAGACTGCGTTCCTCAATGGCAACATTGATGAAGAGTTGTATATGATGCAACCCGAAGGTTTTGTCGATCCTAAGGATGCTGATAAAGTATGCAAACTTCAGCGTTCCATTTATGGACTGAAGCAAGCATCTCGGAGTTGGAACCTTCGTGTTGATCAAGTAATCAAGAGCTTTGGATTTGTTCCAAATTGCTACGAAGCTTGCATCTACAAGAAAGTGAGTGGGAGCTCGGTGACGTTTCTGGTACTATATGTGGATGACATATTGATTTTTGGAAATGACATCAACATGCTTAACGATGTGAAGAGTTATTTGAACAAGTGTTTTTCAATGAAAGACCTAGGTGAAGCTGCTTATATATTGGGCATCAAAATCTATAGAGATAGACAAAGACGCCTGATAGCTTTAAGCCAGAGTACATACCTAGACAAAGTTCTGAAAAGGTTCGAATGGATAAGGCAAAGAAAGGTTCGGTGCCTATGTTGTCGGGTAAGATATTGAGCAAGGCTCGGTGTCCAGCTACGGTAAATGATAGGAAGCTATGAGCAAAGTGCCTTATGCCTCGCCATAGGTTCCATCATGTATGCCATCTTGTGTACTAGACCGGATGTGTCCAATGCTCTTAGTTTGACGCAGATATCAAAGTGATCCAGAGTGGAACACGAGAGCCGTGAAGAACATCCTAAAGTACCTAAATAGGACTAAAGAAATGTTCTTAGTCTATGGGGTGATGAACGACTTGTCGTAAAGGTTACGTCGACGCTAGTTTTGACACCGACAAGGATGATTCCAAATCTCAGACAGGATACGTTTATATTTTGAATGGAGTAGCTGTGAGCTGGAGAAGCTGCAAGCAAAGCATGATCGCGGGATCTACAGTGGAAGCGGAATACATGGCTGCTGCAGAAGCGTCAAGTGAAGGAGTTTGGATCAGAAACTTCATCACTGAGCTTGGCGTGGTTCCAAGTGCATTGGACCCACTGGAGATATTGTGTGACAACACTGGCGCCATATCACTTGCTAAGGAACCAAGATATCATCCAAAGACCAAGCATATCAACCGCAAGTTTCATATAATCCGAGATTATACTGCAGATGGAGATCTGAAGATTAGCAAAGTACATACAGATCTGAATGTCGCAGATCCATTGACTAAACCTCTTCCACGTGTAAAACATGATCAGCACCTCAGTGCCATGGGTGTGAGATTGTTTCCAAATGTAAACTAGATTATTGACTCTAGTGCAAGTGGGAGACTGTTGGAATTATGCCCTAGAAGCAATAATAAAGATGTTATTATTATAATTCTTGTTCATGATAAAGTTTATATTCCATGCTAGAATTGTATTAAGCGGAAACTTTAATACTTGTGTGGTTTGTGAACAACACCGTGTCCCTTGTACGCCTCTATGGACTAGCTCATTGATCAATGATGGTTAAGGTTTCCTAACCATAGACATGAGTTGTCAATTGATAATGAGATCATATCATTGGAGAATGATATGGTGGACAGACCCAAACTAAGCGAAGCAATTAGATCGTATCATCGTGTTCATCTTTGTGAAGCTTTTCCTATGTCAAATATTGTATTCCTTAGACCATGAGATAATACAACTCCCTGGTATCGAAAGAAAGCTTTGAGGTCATCAAACGTCATCCTATGAGAGGGTGATCATAAAGGTGTCTCTCAGGTGATCGGAAAGTATCTGTTGGGTTGTATGTATCGAGATGGGATTTGTCCCTCCCAAGTCGGAGAGATATACTTCAGGCCCACTCGGTAATCGATATCAACACTGCTTGCAAGCATGTGGTTAAGGAGTTAATCACAAAGTGATATCGGATTACGGAACGAGTAAAGTACTTGCTGTGAACGAGATTGAACTAGGTATGACGGTACCGACGATCGAATCTCGGGGAAGTAAAATATGGTGAGACGAAGGGAATATATATATGGGATTGATTGAATCCTGGCATCATGGTTCATCCGATATGATCATCGATGAATGTGTGGGAGTCAATATGGGTGCCCAGACCCCGCTGTTGATTATTGATAGAAGATCATGTCTGCATATCTCGAACCCGCAGGGTCACACACTTAACGTGTCTCGACACTAGGATAGATTGGATAATTGGTTTATGAGTTTTTTTTCGGAGTCTCGGATGGGATCCGGGACATCACGAGAGGTTCCGGAGTGGTCCGGAGAATAAGATTCATATAAGGCAGTGCAGTTTTTGGAGTTCGGAATTGTTCCGGGTTAATCGGTATTGTACCGGAAGCTTCTAGAACCTTCCGGAAGGGGACCAACGTGGCCCCACCTTTCGGGAGGGGGCATGGGCCTATGAGGGAGTGTCCTGGCCGTTTTGGGCCAGGGGCACAAGGCCCCATAGGGCCCAGCCGATCCTATAGGGTTTAAATAGTTTAAACTAGAGATAGGGTTTCTAGAAGAGGGGAGAGTCCTTGCCCCCCACTCCTCCCTCCCTTGGCCGTCGGCCCAAGGCTTGGAGGAGGGGCAAGGGCTGGCCGCCCCCCCCCTCTATAAATAGAGGGCTGGTGCGCCCCTCCCCCCTACACCTTGCCTCCAACCCTAGTAGCCCTGCTGCCTTCCTCTCTCCCTCCCGACTGTTTGTAGGCGAAGCCCTGCAGCAGAAATTCTCCACCATATACACCACGCCGTCGTGTTGTAGATCCAATCTATCTCTCCACCATACTTGCTGGTCCGAGGAAGGAGGAGACGTCGAGGTCTTTGCGTGTGCATCTCACGGAGGCACCGCCACTTGTGGTGCTAGATCGGATCGGATCGCGAGGAGGAGAAGCGAGTACGACTACATCACCCACGTCCGATTTAGCGTTCATTGTCGAATCTTCAAGGGTATGAAGATCTAATCCAATCTCTCTCGTTGATTGCATCTCCTAGATTAGATCTTGGCTTTCCCTCTGTTCGCATCCGTAGAAAATTTTGATTTACTATGCCGCGAAACCCATCAGCTTCTCCATAAGTTTGTATAAAACCAAAACTTTTGATTACCTTATCAAAACGTTGATTCCATCTTCGGGATGCTTGCTTCAATCCATATATGGACCGTTGAAGTTTGCATACCTTGTTAGCATATTTAGGATCGACAAAACCTTTGGTTTGCATCATATACAACTCTTCATCAATGTCTCCATTGAGGAACGTTGTTTTGACATCCATCTGACATATCTCATAATCATAATATGCAGCGATTGCTAACAAAATCCTCACAGACTTTAGCTTCGCTACTGGTGAGAAAGTCTCATCGTAGTCAACTCCTTGAATTTGTCGAAACCCTTTTGCGACAAGTCGAGCTTTATAAACAGTAACATTACCATCAGCATATGTTTTCTTCTTGAAAATCCATTTGTTCTCGGACTTCCGACCATCCGGTAAGTCCACCAAAGTCCATACTTGGTTTTCGAACATGGATCCAATCTCGGATTTCAAGGCTTCTTGCCATTTATTGGAATCTGGGCTCATCATCGCTTCCTCATATGTCGCAGGGTCATCGGTGTTGTCCACCAACATGACACTCATAACGGGATCATACCAATCAGGAGTGGTACGAGTTCTTGTTGACCTATGAGGCTCTGTAGCAACTTCAACCGAAGTTTCATGATCATCATCATTATCTTCCTCTCTTATTGGTGCAGGCACCACAGGAACTTCTTCCGGTGTTGCGCTACTCGCAAGTTCGAGAGAAGGTTCGACAACCTCGTCGAGTTCTACTTTCCTTCCAGTCACTTCTTTCGAGAGAAATTCCTTCTCTAGAAAGGATCCATTCTTGGCAACAAAGATTTTGCCTTCGGATCTATGATAGAAGGTATACCCAATAGTTTCCTTTGGGTATCCTATGAAGACGCATTTTTCCGCTTTGGGTTCAAGCTTGTCCGGCTGTAACTTCTTTACATAGGCTTCGCAACCCCAAACTTTAAGGAACGACAATTTAGGTTTCTTCCCAAACCATAATTCATATGGTGTCGTTTCAACGGATTTAGATGGTGCCCTATTTAAAATGAATGCGGCTGTTTCTAATGCATAACCCCAAAATGATAGCGGTAAATCTGTAAGTGACATCATAGAACGAACCATATCTAAGAGAGTTCGATTATGACGTTCGGACACACCATTACGCTGTGGTGTTCCCGACGGTGTCAATTGTGAAAGTATTCCGCATTTCTTTAAATGCTCGCCAAACTCGTAACTTAGATATTCACCTCCACGATCAGAGCGTAGAAATTTAATCTTCTTGTTACGTTGATTCTCCACCTCACTTTGAAATTCCTTAAACTTCTCGAAAGTTTCGGACTTATGTTTCATGAAATAGATATACCCATATCTACTCAAGTCATCTGTGAAGGTAAGAACATAGCGATAACCACCGCGCGATGCTACACTCATCGGACCACACACATCGGTATGTATGATTTCCAATAAGTCCGTAGCTCGCTCCATCATACCAGAAAATGGAGTCTTAGTCATTTTACCCATCAGACATGCTTCACATATTTCAAGTGATTCGAAATCAAGTGATTCAAGAAGTCCATCGGAATGGAGTTTCTTCATACGCTTCACTCCAATGTGACCAAGACCACAGTGCCACATATAGGTCGAGTTATCGCTCAATTTCAAACATCTAGCTTCAATGTTATTAATATGTGTATTTCCACTATCGAGATTCAATAAGAATAGACCATCTATCAAAGGTGCATGTGCATAAAACATATTACTCATATAAATCGAACAACCATTATTCTCGGACTTAAACAAGTAACCGTCTCACAATAAACAAGATCCCGATATAATGTTCATGCTTAACGCAGGCACCAAATAACAATTATTTAAGTATAGAACTAATCCCGATGGTAGATGAAGAGGTAGCGTGCCGACCGCGATCACATCAACCTTTGATCCATTTCCAACACGCATCGCCACCTCGTTCTTCGCTAGCTTCCATTTATTCTACAGAACCTATTTTGAGTTACAAATATGAGCAACCGAACCAGTATCAAATACCCAGGCACTACTACGAGTACTAGTGAGATACACATCAATAACATGTATATCGGATATACCTTTCTTCTTCATGTTGCCGTTCTTCAAATCCGCCAAGTACTTTGGGCAATTCCGCTTCCAGTGACCTTATCCCTTGCAGTAAAAGCACTCGGTATCAGGCTTAGTTCCAGCCTTGGTATTCTTCGTCGGTGCGGCAACTTTCTTACCACCCTTCTTGAAGTGTCCCTTTTGCTTAGACTTGCCTTTCTTGAATTTGGTGGTCTTATTTACCATCAACACTTGGTGCTCTTTCTTGATCTCCACTTCTGCAGATTTCAACATGGAGAAGAGTTCTGGCAACTGCTTGTTCATGCTTTGCATATTGTAGTTCATCACAAAGTTCTTGTAACTTGGTGGTAGTGATTGGAGGACACGGTAAATCCCCAAAGCATTAGGAATCACTATACCCAAGCTTTGGAGTTTGTTTGCGTGCCAGACATCTTAAGCACATGCTCACTAATAGAGCTGCCCTCTTCCATCTTGCAGTTAAAGAACTTTTCAGAAGCCTCATAACTCTCAACTGCCGCGTGAGTCTCAAATATCAATTTGAGTTCACGGACAATATCATGTGGGTCTGAATTCTCAAACCTTTCTGAAGCTCCGATTCCAAACCATACAAGATAGCACACTGAACTGTGGAGTACTGATTCCTCCGAGCGAGGTAAACATTCTTTACTTCATCGGTAGCATCACCGCAGGGTCACCCAGTGCATCCAAAGACATAGGTCAAATTACCAGCATTGAGGACAATCCTCAAATTGCGGAACCAATCCACGAAGTTGCTTCCATTGTTTTTCAACTTTTCTTTCTCTAGGAACGCATTAAAATTGATGGTAGGGGCCGCCATTGATCTACAACATATTTGCAATGATTTAGACTAAGTTTATGACAAATTGTGTTCTAATTAATAGTTATATTAATCTAGGTGAACTCCCACTCAAACCAATATCCCTCACATTGTTTTAGTTATCACACGAACCAAATCCACCACATCAAAACTGATCATCACGAAAGTTGATGTAGCTTCAATGGCGAACAATCGACATGTTCATCATATCTACTATATGATTCATGCTTTACCTTTCGGTGATCCGTGTTCCGAGACCATGTTTGTACATGCTAGGCTCGTCAAGATCAAACCTTAGCTTCCGCATGAGCAAATCTGGCTTGCTCACGTTGTATACACTTGCAGAATCTAACACACCCGATCATCACGTGGTGCTTCGAAACAAGAAGCTTTAGCAACGGTGCTTACTAAGGATGAACACTTTAGAAATTGAAATTTATGTGCATGAGGGATCATCTTATAATGCTACCATCGTTAACTAAGCAATACAAGATGCATAAAGGATTAACATCACATGCAATTCATAATATGTGATATGATATGGCCTTTCTTCTTTGTGCTTCCGATCTCCATCTTCAAGCACGAACATGATCTCCATCATCACCGACATTGCATCAAGGTCAATGACGCTGCTCCATGATTGTCGTCCACCATCTTCAACTATTACAACTACTTTGAATAGACACGCGAGTCTTAACAGAAATTAAAGACAACCATATGGCTCCTGCCGGTTGCCAACTTACAATAAGGAACATTGCATACATCAAATATAATCACAATCATGGCCATATCACATCACAACACACCCCTGCAAAACAAAGTTAGATGCCTCTAATTTCTTTGCATATTTTACGTGGTTTGGGGCTTTCAATAAGTGTCGACCTAACTTACGAACAAGAACCACAACTTTGATGTTTGAACTATCAAGTGCCCGTTGTAAATTGGATCTGTACTATAATGGGAGAGACAGACACCCGCAAAGCCACTTATGCAATACAAGTTGCATGTTGAGCGTGGAGCAAGTCTCATGAACGATGTCATGTAAGGTTAGCCCGGGCCGCTTCATCCCATCATACCGCAAGATGCAAAGTACACAAGAAGCAATTGGTAATAAAAGCACCACCGCCCATAATGACCATGGTGTTCTACTCGTGCAACAGATCTACATATAGACACGGCTCTAATACCACTGTAGGGTTTCGTAGCATGGAAAACAAAAAAATTCTACCGCATACAAACAAACAAGCCAAGATCTATCTACTAGATTGTAGCAACGAGTCGATAGAATAACTCACCCTCGAAGATTCCAAAGTGTTTAACGAGAGCGGATTCTCGTGGGTGATGTAGTCGTACTCTTGCCGATCTCAAGATCGTGTAGACGATCCTTCCGGCGCTGCGTTCCAGCAGCGCTCCCGCAGTCGGTCACACGTTCGGTACTCTATGAATACCTTCCTCTCCCTTGTTCCAGCAGGCAGCAAAGGTTGTAGCACTCTCCTTGCGATTCCGACAGCACGACGACGTGGTACCGGAAGTAGAGGGGAGATCTCGCAGGGCTTCGCCTTAAGCCGGAGCGAGTATGGTGGACTATGAGAGAGACCTTGGCAATCTAGGGTTTAGAGGCTCCAAGGGAGGATCCTAGCCGGCGGCTAGGGTTATGGTTTCACCCCAACTCGGCGAGTTGGTGGTGCCCTAGGCGGCGGCAGCAGGAGGAGGTGGTGGCGCCGGCGGCTTAGGGCTAGGGTTTGGGTGGTGAGAGGTGTAGGTCTAGAGGGGCACCCGTGCCCCTCCTTTTATAGGTGGGAGGGCGCCGGTTTGGAGGAGGGAGTCCTCCCCCAACTCGGCCTCCTTGGCCGGCGGTGGAGGGAGGAGGACTTCCTCCCCAAGTAAGTTTCCTACTCTCCCTCCACCAAGCAAACTTGCCGTTTGACTTTTCAAATTGGCGTTTGACTTTTCAAACTAGGATTTGATTCATCCCTTTATTTTGCTCAGTGATTACACCTAGTACATGATGCAACCATTCCAACTTGTTATGACACATTCATGTACCCTTCCTCTCGAGTCTTGGGACCTTGACCCTTCTAGAACATTCCCGATGAAAACACCGGAACCATTCCCCAACTCCGAAATGGGACTTTCCTTATATGAATCTTATTCTCCGGACCATTCCGGATCTCCTCGTGATATCCCGAATCCCATTCGAGACTCCGAACAACATTTGGACTCTTTCTCATCATTCCATAACTACTCAAACAACGTCGAATCCTTAAGTGTGTCTCCCTACGGTTCGTGAATTATGCGGACATGATCGAGACACTTCTCCGAACAATAACCAATAGAGGAATCTGGAAATTCATATGGCTCCCACATATTTCTACGATTACTTTGCGATCGAATGAACCACTTACATATGATACCAATTTCCCTTTGTCTCACGATAGTTTACTTATCCGAGGTTATGATCGTCGGTATCTCTGCATACCTAGTTCAACCTCGTTACTGATAAGTACTCTTTTCTCGTTTCCGTGATATGTGATCCCTTGTGAGCCAGTCACATGCTTGCAAGCTAATTGGATGACATTTCACCGAGAGGGCCCAGAGTATATCTATCTGTCATATGGATGGACAAATCCCACTCTTGATCCATGTGTCTCAACCAATACTTTCTGAACACTCAATGCCACCTTTATAGCCACCCAGTTACGGTGTGGTGTTTGATGTCATCAAAGCATCCATCCGGTAAAGGTGATATGCATGATCTCATGGTCGAAGGAATTAGGTTACTATGTATCAGAAAGCATATTGCAATTGAACTATTAAAATGACTTGATCTTTATGCTACGCTTATCTATAGGAGTATGTCCATCATACGATTCTCCTAACGATATGATCTTGTTGTTAATAACATCTCAATGTTCATGATAGGGAAACCACAATCATTTATTAACCAACAAGCTAGTATTATGAAGAGGCTTTACTAGGGACTCTAATTTAGTTTACAAATCACACAAGTATTAATGTTTCCTTGTTTTTTTTTGAACGGATTAATGTTTCCTTGTTAATACTGTTATAGCATGAATGTAAAGATTTATCATAAACACAAAGATATAATAATAACTACATTTATTATTGCCTCTAGGGCATATCTCCAATAGGGTGGGCCACACCCGCCAGTGGCGCGGGCCCCAACTGGCCGCGCCACCAGGGGTGTGAGCCCCCTAGAGTCTGTCTCCGCCCCGTTTTCGCCCTATACCTTCCTTATGTAGTGAAACTTTGTAATATATAACCCCCCGGATCCCTCGAGGTTCGTATTCTCGTTAGGCAGATTCTTAGATTTGGAGCCTCAATGTCTTCCTCTACATCACCCAAGGAGGATTCCTCCGCGGACACCATCAACCCATACATGTGTGAGTTGAGGATGCATCCCAAGGAGTTGTTTCTCAAGGATGGAGAGGTGCAGATAAAAGAAGTTTAGGGGCTTAAAGGAGAAGACAGTCTGGAAGATAGGATGGAAGCATTAGAGCAAGAAGTCTTTAGGTACAAGAAGATGGGGAACACTAAGTGGATATCATCCATAAGATAAGTTCAGAACTCATCGCCGAGCACAAGAGGGAGACTGCCGAGCTTTGGGATGAAATTCTCTCACTCCATTAGACCACCAACCAATTACAAGCACAGCTCTACGACATACAAAATCAAAACTGTGAGTATGAGGCTAGGTTTAAACACATAAGCTCTGTTGCTAGTTTCAGGATATTTGATACCAAGACATCCTTTGTGGATGGGGAGCCTTTACCTTGGAAGTCTGACGATGACAAGGGAACACCACCACCACCGAAGGAGTAATTCGTCATCAGGTTTTGGCATCCCCTTGGTTATTTCCAAGCTTGGGGGACTGTCGCGGTATCACATCATTATCTTTCACCTTTTTACCTTTTTAGTAGAGTTTTATCTTGATTAGAGAAGTTATCATATAGGATAGTTTGCATTGTGGAAGTATCTCTCCTTTAGTTGGTTATCTATGTATCCCTTGGTGTGAGTGCCTTTATGGAATATTAATGAGAGTTTCATCTTTTACTTTTTTCACTTCTTATTTTAGTTTGCAATCTCTATTATATGATTGATCTTGTTGATTAGTATTGGCATCACTTTTGGAGCATCAAGTAAATCTAAACTGGTTTTGGCAAACTGAGCTCTGGTCAGTAGCAACACTTTTTGAGGTTTGAAAGGAAAAGAGAAAAGCACTTACAGGTATTTTATATTGTTTTCTTTCTTTCTTGATTGGCTCATAAGATTAGTATTCTTTAGTTCAGATCTTTTGAGTTTTCAAGGAAGATTGCATGTTTGTCTTTATCACTTGTATGTTTGCTTGTTTCCTTCAACTCTTTTGCTTGCTACCCAGCCTTGCTAGCCAAAAACCTGTACTAAGAGGGAATACTTCTCGTGCATCCTGTCCTTTAAACCAAAACCTATGCCATTTGAGTCCACCATATCTACCTATTAGCATTATTGCTATTCCAAGTAAATTTCCAAGCTTCATCTATCTTTCAAATTAAAATTCTTTTGTTATTTGAAAACTAGTTAGTAAATCTCTCATGAACTTGATGGCACACCTTATTTTCTTGCCCTTAATAAACTTGAACCATTGTATCATCTATGTTGTATATGCTTGCACTTATAAGTTGGGATTAGCATAACCGTGTTGTCACGAGGAACACTTTCAACACTTGTAAATATCTACCCCGTTGATATCATGCTCTTTTTTTTATGGATGTCGTCGGTGTGAAATAAAAGTGGAGCTTGTAAGTCCATGGAGTTATGTATATGTGTTAGAAAAACATCTAGGCCGCTAGCCTAAGCCATGCCTAATCATGGTGGAAACTTGCAGCATCACCATAGTGAGCAATCTATGAAGATTTCTTCTTATAAAAAAAGAGATATGATACATAGAAAAAGAGGAAAGAGAGAAAAAAGCACCATTTCCCATGGTAAATAAGAAGATTGTTGGGATGCTCATTGTTTGCTTGTCTTGTCATTTTGATATGGGATAGCTCCTATATCATGTGCAAGGGGTACCCCGTTGGCGTTTCTCTATGATACACATGTACTTACTATGACAAGAACTTACCGGTAACTAAACTTGAGTAGCATGAGGAGCGGCCCCCGTACTCAAGGGACATGAGATTGCCAACTTATACTTCGTCAAGCATATACTCCATCTTTGTTCACTTTAACCTTAGTCACCTCAAGGTGCTTATGATAGGGGCAATGCATCTCAAAGCTGTTGGAATTATGCCCTAGAGGCAATAATAAAGATGTTATTATTATAATTCTTGTTCATGATAAAGTTTATATTACATGCTAGAATTGCATTAAGCGGAAACTTTAATACTTGTGTGGTTTATGAACAACACTGTGTCCCTAGTACGCCTCTATGGACTAGCGCATTGATTAATGATGGTTAAGGTTTCCTAACCATAGACATGAGTTGTCGATTAATAATGAGATCACATCATTTGGAGAATGGTATGATGGACAGACCCAAATCAAGCAGAGCAATTAGATTGTGTCATCGTGTTCATCTTTGCGAAGCCTTTTCTTATGTCAAATATTGTATTCCTTAGACCATGAGATAATGCAACTCCCTGGTATCGAAAGAAAGCTTTGAGGTCATCAAACTTCATCCTATGAGAGGGTGATCATAAAGGTGTCTCTCAGGTGATCGGAAAGTACTTGTTGGGTTGTATGTATCGAGATGGGATTTGTCCCTCCCAAGTCGGAGAGATATACTTCGGGCCCACTCGGTAATCGATATCAACACCGCTTGCAAGCACGTGGTTAAGAAGTTAATCACAAAGTGATATCGGATTACGGAACGAGTAAAGTACTTGATGTTAACGAGATTGAACTAGGTATGCCGATGCCGACGATGGAATCTCGGACAAGTAAAATATCGCGTGACGAAGGGAATATGTATATGGGATTAATTGAATCCTGGCATCGTGGTTCATCGATATGATCATCTATGAGTATGTGGGAGTCAATATGGGTTTCTAGACCCTGCTGTTGATTATTGATAGAAGATCATGTCTGCATATTCTCGAACCCGCAGGGTCACACACTTAACGTGTCTCGACGCTAGGATAGATTGGATAATTGGTTTATGAGTTTTTGTTCGGAGTCTCGGATGGGATCCAGGACATCACGAGAGGTTCCGGAATAGTCCGGAGAATAAGATTCATGTAAGGCAAAGCAGTTTTTGGAGTTCGGAATTGTTTCGGATTGTTCGGTATTGTACCGAAAGCTTCTAGAACCTTCTAGAGTGGGACCAACGTGGCCCCACTTGTCGCGAGGGGGAGTGGGCCTACGAGGGAGTGCCCTGGCCGCATTGGGTCAGGGGCACAAGGCCCCATAGGCCCAGCCGGCCAATCCCTAGGGGAAACCTTAGGGAGAGCTTCTAGATGGAAGGGGGAAACTTGCCATTGATCTACAACATATTTGCAATGATTTAGACTAAGTTTATGACAAATTGTGTTCTAATTAATAGTTATATTAATCTAGGTGAACTCCCACTCAAAACAATATCCCTCACATTGTTTTAGTGATCACACGAACCAAATCCACCACATCAAAACTGATCATCACGAAAGTTGATGTAGCTTCAATGGCGAACAATCGACATGTTCATCATATCTACTATATGATTCATGCTTTACCTTTCGGTGATCCGTGTTCCGAGACCATGTTTGTACATGCTAGGCTCGTCAAGATCAAACCTTAGCTTCCGCATGAGCAAATCTGGCTTGCTCACGTTGTATACACTTGCAGAATCTAACACACCCGATCATCACGTGGTGCTTCAAAACAAGAAGCTTTAGCAACGGTTCTTACTAAGGATGAACACTTTAGAAATTGAAATTTATGTGCATGAGGGATCATCTTATAATGCTACCATCGTTAACTAAGCAATACAAGATGCATAAAGGATTAACATCACATGCAATTCATAATATGTGATATGATATGGCCTTTCTTCTTTGTGCTTCCGATCTCCATCTTCAAGCACGAACATGATCTCCATCATCACCGACATTGCATCAAGGTCAATGACGCTGCTCCATGATTTTCGTCCACCATCTTCAACTATTACAACTACTTTGAATAGACACGCGAGTCTTAACAGAAATTAAAGACAACCATATGGCTCCTGCCGGTTGCCAACTTACAATAAGGAACATTGCATACATCAAATATAATCACAATCATTGTCGGGGGGTTAACCTCGGGTAGGTCAGAGACGGGGAAAGACAGAGGTACTGTCCCCGTCAAGTTGCCGAGCTACGGCCTAGGTCGGCCGAATCATGGATATGTCGGCCGATGAATGGAGGCAAGAAGCTCATGTACAGGTATCAAGTGGTTACCTGGCCGAGTTAATGAGAAACTCGGCCGGGTTACCCAAATGATCTTCATGCAGGTAAGGAACGAGCCGAATAACATGAGGTAAGGCCGAATTAAACGAAGCTTGCAGGAGAAGGAGAAGCCCAGGGTCAAACCGTAGCTGCAGGCTAGAAGGAATCTGAACAGGGCCAAGCACAAGAGACAAGGGTGCACGGCGTCGGAGGAGCAGAAGGAGGTCACGGAGGTGACAGTCCTGGAGCCCGAGGCACGCAGGAGGGGACCACTGGACCTTTGCCGTCATTAGAAGGGCGACAGGGAAAGGAGGCCGCCGAACTACCATTTTGGGACAAGCATATTCCACGAATATGCTTGCCCCGTCAGCCCTAAGGGCACCCAAGGCACCCCTTTATAAGGGGAGGTTTGGACCCTGAGGGAAGGGAGGATCTTTTGAGCAACGTTAGGCTGGGGAGATTCACATTGTTCCCCTGTAAACAGCTCAAGGAGCACTTGTAACCCATCAAGAGAGAAATAAAGTTCTTCACTTTAGCAGCTTGAGTGTAAAAACAGTTGCATTTTCCCTCCCCAGATCCCACTAGCATCCATTGGCCCCATACTTTAGCCTACCCATGGCATCTGCCGTGTCACCACCACGACAGTTGGCGCCATCAGTGGCCGGCGGTGCTAATGGAGTTGTGATCCGGACGGGAAACTTCATCAACACCGGCGAGCGCGTTGTTTCTGGCTTGGTCCAGAGATTTGGTCTCTGTGACTATGTCAGAGACAATGCAGGGAGCTTCAGGGGAAAAACCCCCCCATGCAACGGGATCTTCATCGGCCTGGGCGAGCACAGGGTCTACGTCGGTGTCGACATCACCGACGTTTATCCTCACCAGGTTATTGTTGCAGGGGAACCACCTCGAAGCGCGGCGAGCTGTCCATCAGGAGAGCATCTGGCGGGCAGCGTCGAGGTGATGGTCGCAGCAGGGACACAAGTGGGAGCAGCATTAGCCGGGTCAAGCAAAGAACCCGCCGCAGGCGCACAGGGTCTGCCCAAGCAGATCGCACTGCAAACCGCCGAGGTAATTCCGCCGGTAGCGAACCTGGCCGAGCTACATGACACCACCCCAAAGGCACCTAGAGTGAGGGGACCACCTCTGGAGAGACCAGAGAACATTCTTCAGGCAACTATAGAGAACTTAACCACACCTGTGGCGCCGATACTTGATCCGGCAAATGCTCAGGCAGAGTTAGAGGAAACCAGGCAAAAGGTGCTGGTAGAGGCCAAAAAAGTATCGACCTGGGAATCCTTGAACAGGACCCTGAGAGAATATGCAAAAGCTAATAAGCTTGAGATCGCACCCGAGCGGCTGGACGAGCTGAGATTGAGAGGAAAGAACCTCATGAATGACATTAACAAAGAGCATGAAGCTCACAAAGCCGAATCAGCGATTTGGGTTTGCCGAGGTACGATGCCTGAAAAACCTAAGAGCGGCAAATGCCGCAGCATTGGAACTAGAGGGTTAACAGGGAAGCTCGGCGAAGCAACAAGAAAGAGTAAATGAGCTGGTGCGCATCGAACCAGCAAAATGAGGAAATGCTCGAGCTAACCGGCAAGACCAGGGCTTCACGGATGGTTCATTCGGCAGGCAGCACTGCTTTATCTGCGGCAAAGATCTTCACCGAAACAACGCTAGAAAAGAAAAGCGGTAACCTCGGGAAGAGGAACAAACAAATTGTTCCATATGACCCAACAATAGCTGGAAAGGCAAATGAGAGCAGAGGCAAGCCGAGGTAATAGTGGGAGAGAAACCACGGCCGTATGGAAAGGGACGGCGGCCGAGGTAATGGGGAACACGGCAGAAAGAACCCGCAAGAGACAATCATGAAAACCAAACTCCGGCCAAGTAAGGAGAAGTGCGCTCAACCCACAACCAAGACTGAGCCTCGGCAAGAAAGAGAAGTGAGGCCAGCTCGCTACAATCGTGAATGAAAGGTACAATGATGGATATTCCGAGCTAGAATACGTAAACCAAGGTGGAGACAATCACTATGGGATGCAGGATAGAATCCTGTACAGAGACTTGCCAGCGAGTGATGCAAGAGTAAAATTGGATCGGTTATACCGGTCCGAGCTATTGGAAGAGCAAGGTCCACCAGGTCCGGCATGTTTTGGGCCACGGATCATGGGCGAACCACCAGTGCCAAATTTTCAGTTGGCAAGAGGCACAAAAACTTACAACGGAAGTACCAAGCCACAAGATCGGTTAATTGATTATGCCACATGATAAAGATAGCGGTGGCAACCTAAGATGGCTGTACGGTATGTCCCACGGATGTTGGAAGGACCAGCCAGGTATGGTTGAATAATCAACCACCAGCGGTATCAACCGCTGGTTAGATTTCGAAGAGATGTTAAAGGCAACTTTACCAAGACATACAAGAGACCGAATAGACCACGACAATCGCCATGTGCAAGCAAAGGCCGAATGAAACAGATAGAGTTTTAACTCGATGGTGTAACCCGAGAAACTCATGTGAAGGAGTTATTGAATCACAAGCAATCGCTTGGTTTAGCAAAACTGCCGTTACGGCAGCGTCAGCGGCGCCGCAGAGATATGTCAACCACCTGGCGAAACTATCGAATAGCGGACTCCTATGCATTGGGTGACCCAACCCAACCGGAGTTAATGTCGGCATCATCGTGAGCAACAAGACCGATTACGAGAGAATTGGCCGGGTCATCTAGGCGGGATTTCAGAGGAAGGAGAAGAGAAGAGAGGCCGGATTATAGGTATAGTTCGGCCCAGGTGGCAGCTGTAGCACAAGATCAGCCGAGTCACGGAGCAACTCAACGACAGAAAAATGGACCTCAACAGTGGACCGCAAGAAATGATGGGAAGAGGCAATGGACCCCAGAGCAAAAGAAGCAATGGCAAGAGAAGCCGAAGTATACGTTTGAATCCATGTTGGATCAGCCTTGTAAATTTCACACGTCAAACCCATCTAGACCAGCCAATCACACAACCCGGCAATGCGCCTGGATGAAAAATGCGATGGGGAACCCGGCAGGAGTTCAGGCTCCCCATCAGGGGCAACAGCAGCATCGGCCTTGATTAATCTGGAGCAAATGCAAGAATCGATGCTACCGCCCCCTCCCCCGAGGTACGATAACTCGGATCGGAGGGACGCAGTGCATCAAGTAATGAACCAAGGGCAGGACGGAAGGATAAATCCGGCAAATGCTGGACGTAATGATTACAGGGAACATCACCAGTCTTATTGTGTGTTCACGACAGAACAGCAGGACAAGCAGAGTGTGCAGCGCCGACATATGGAAGTGAATGCAGTTGTACCAGCAGTGCCAAGATACCAGCCATGGTCAGATCAGGAGATAACTTGGAGCATGAAAGATCACCCCAGAATAATGCCGAGTCCAGGATCATACGCACTTGTGTTGGATCCGACATTTGTGGGGCCAAGCATCAATGTGAAGTTCTCAAAGGTACTCATCGACAATGGAAGCAGTATTAACATCATGTACAAAGATACCATGCATAAGCTCGGTATATCACAGAACATCTTTGTAGTCCACGAGGACAACTTTCCATGGGATAGTGCGGGCTTTCATGTGAGCCCATCGGTAAAGTCCAGTGGACGTATTATTCGATAAGAGATAAGCTGCAGAGCGTAAAATTTGGAATTTGAGGTGGTCGATGAAAGCTGTTATCATGCTCTACTCGGACGGCCTTGACCGCCAAATTCATGAGCGGTGTCATATAGGTTATCTAAAGATGAAGTTACCCGGACCACAAGGGGTGATAACAGTCGCGGGGGATTACAAGAAGTCAATGGAGTGTGCCTCGGCCGGGTCAAATTTGGCCGAGTCATTGGTTATAGCAAGAGAAAAGAAAAGGATTCAAGAGGTAGCAGCCCTCGCTCAGTCAGCACAGTTAAGCATGCCGGCACTGGCCAACCCTCATGGCAGTGTTTCTTTTCAACCAACCAAAGAGACGAAGAAATTTCAGATTGATGAGCAATTCCCAGAGCGCACCGTTACTATTGGTGCAGGTCTTGACGCTAAATAGGAAGGCGAGCTCACCAACTTCCTCCGTGAGAATCGGGACATATTTGCATGGTCAACTCAAGACCTGCAAGGTGTGCCGAGGGAGTTGGCTGAGCACTCTTTAAACGTCAGGCCAGGAGCACGGCCGGTGAAGCAACCTCTCCGCCGCTTCGCCGAAGACAGGAGAAAAGTAATAGGGGATGAGATAGCTCGGCTTCTCGCCGCCGGGTTTATCATGGAGGTGCTTTATCCGGATTGGTTATCAAATCCGGTGCTAGTAGAAAAGAAAAAAGATGATCCTAATGTAGCCATTGTGTGGCGAATGTGTATCGACTACACTAACCTAAACAAGGCGTGTCCGAAAGATCCTTTTCCATTGCCTAGAATAGACCAAGTCATTGACTCGACCTGGCCGTGAGTTGTTATCATTTGTGACGCGTATTCGGTTTCCACGAGATACCGTTAAATCGCCGATCAAATAAAGACTGCATTTATTACCCGTCACGGGCTTATTGTTATCGCACAATGCCATTCGCCCGAGAAATGCAGAACAACGTATCAAAGGTGCATGCAAAAATGCTTACATGATCGAGATAGGAAAAATGTACAAGTATATGTGGATGACGTAGTCATCAAAACTAAGGAAAGCGAACCCTGCTAGAAGATATCTGACAAACTTTCGCGAACACGAGAAGGTTCGAATGAAACAATCGAGAGAAATGCACGTTTGGCGTGCACAGGAAAACTACTCGGGTTCCTTGTGTCCAGCCGAGGTATAGAGGCTAATCCGACGAAGATAAGAGCAATAGAAAAAATGGAATTGCCGAGATGTTTGAATGATGTACAAAAATTCACGGGCTGCCTCGCCTCTCTTAGTCGATTTGTATGTCGGCTAGGAGAAAACACGCCACTTTATCACTAATGAGAAAGTCGGACAAATTAATTTGGACTCCCAGGCCGACCTTGCGTTCACGAGTTGAAAAAGATGCTAGTTCTGGCACCCATTTTAGCTTCTCCATTATCGAAAGAACCTATGCTACTTTATATAGCGGCTACCAATCGAGTAGTTAATCTTGTGGTTGTAGTGGAGCGACTTGAAGAGGGTAAGTCAGTTCGGAGGCCGATATTATTTAAGTGAAGTATTATCCACTTCAAAGCGTAATTATCCGCATTATCGGAAGATGGCCTATGGAGTATATATGTCGGCAAAAAGCTTAAGCATTACTTTGAAGAGCATCCCATCAGAGTAATATGTGAGGCACCCATAGCCGACATATTGAACAACAAAGATGCGAGTGGCCGAATAGCAAAATGGGCGATCGAGTTATCACCGTATGCTCCACAATTTGATAGAAGAGATGCAATCAAATCTCGGTCATCGCCGATTTTCTCATAGATTGGGCGAGGTGCGGTATGAGCCACCCTTGCCGATCCAAATTCGGACAATGCATTTTGATGGTTCCAAACTAAGGAACGGTTTGGGCGCAGGAATAGTGCTGACCTCGCCTAAAAAAGATCAATTGAAGTATGTACTGCAAATACATTTTGCCGCGTCCAACAATGTAGCTGAATATGAAGCACTAGTCCATGGATTAAAAGTGGCAAAAGAAATTGGAATACGTCGAATCCTATGCTACGGTGACTCGGATCTGGTAGTACAGCAAGTGTCGGGCACTTGGGACGCATTAGATGCTAATATGGCTTTATACAGATTCCATGTGCAGAAGATCAGTGGATATTTTGAAGGATGTGAATTCCACCACATACCACGAGCAGAAAATGACGCTGCTGACACATTGTCAAAATTAGGATCAACCCGGCAATCGATTCCGCCAGTATAGCCTCGAGCACCTCAGAAACCGTCAATAAACCCATCACGAGAATCCGAATCAATCTTTATCCCGAAAGTTCTCGGAGAATCATACGCCAATGGAGATAGATCCGCAGAAGATTCGGAACCCTAAAGAGGGGACGCCGAGGTAATAGCAATCATGGAAAGAGCCGAGGTATGTATGTCGGCAGAGAACATGGAGATAGCAGTGAAATCACTGCAGAAGAGCAACGCCGATATGGGCAACCCATATTTTCGTACCTAAAAGACGCAAGATCGCCGAGTAATGAAGTATTAGCGGACAAACCGTCGGAAGAGCAAAGGCCTATACAATCATAAACAATGAGTTATATAAGAGAAGCGTAACAAACATATTGCGTAAATGCGTGAGTCCATGAAGGTCGAAATCCTTCTAGATATACACCAAGGAGAATGTGGGCACCATGCCTCATCTCGCTTTAGTAGCCAAGGCATTCGGGCATGGATTTTCTTGTGTGGCGTTAAAAGAGGCGAGAAGAATTAGTTAAGAAGTGCAATGGGTGTCGAGATATGCAACCAGAATACATATCTTGTCGGTAGAGTTAAAAACAATACCCATCACATGGCCATTTTACGTATGGGGTTTAGACATGGTAGGACCTTTCGTGCCGGCAAGAGGAGGAATGACCCACATCTTGGTTATGGTAGACAAGTTCACGAAATGGATTGAAGTAAAACCAATCAAAAAGTGTGATGGGCACACAACAGTGAAATTCCTCAAGGATATCATCTTGAGATACGGATACCCACATAGCATTATTACGGATAATGGCACGAACTTTGCAGAAGGAGCCTTCGCCAGATTTTGCCAAGAGAAGCACATAAGACTAGATGTTGCCTCTGTGGCACACCCAGCATCCAATGGACAAGTTGAAAGATCTAATGGACTAGTGTTATCAGGAATAAAACCACGACTTGTTGAACCTTTGCAACGGTCGGCAGGATGTTGGATCGAAGAAATCCCAGCCGTATTATGGAGCCTTCGAACTACTCCGAATAGGTCAACAGGTTACACTCCATTCTTTACGGTATCTGGGCGGGCCGTACTCCCGACATAATATATGACTCGCCAAGAGTCGCTCAGTACACAACCTCTGAAACAAATGAAATAGCTCGGCAAGATGCCGTAGACCTGTTGGAAGAAGCCAGAGAGTTGACATTATCACGATCGGCCATTTATCAACAGAACTTATGGCGGTATCACAACAGGAAAGTGAATCCAAGGGTATTCAAAGAAGGAGATTTAGTCCTCCGGCTGGTGCAACGCACGGCCGGCATGCACAAATTATCACCCCCATGGGAAGGACCATTTATCGTAAATAAGCAAGCAACGATGTGATGCATATTATCGATTGATGCTCAATCCCGGAGAAGGCAAGGCGGACAAAATGGTGAAGAAACGGCGCCCACGGAATGTGGCGTTACTTCGGCCATTTTACTCATAGGATTGTATCTCAAGGTCAAAAAACCAATGATGTATTTGAACCTCGGCACCCAGAGCAGTGACTCGGGGACAGCCGTAGGTTATATTTATTTCATATCATGTATTCAAACCTCGGCACCCAGAGCAGTTACTCGGGGACTGCCATATGTGATGTTGTTTCATGTTTGATATTTGAAACCCGGCACCCAGAGCAGTTACTCGGGGACTGCCATATGTGATGTTATTTCATGTTTGATATTAGAACCTCGGCACCAAGAGCAGTTACTCGGGGACTGCCATATGCAATGATTATTTGGTCTTACATGTTCAGACCTCGGCATCCAGAGCAATAGCTCGGGGACTGCCATATGGTATATCTATCTCTTTCGCGTTACATACTTGAACATTGGCGACCAGAGCAATGACTCGGCGAATGCCATATGTTGTGTTTCTTTCATGTTACGAATATGCACCCAGGTACCCAAAGCATTAACTCAGGGATTATCATAGGATATGACAAATTCGTAGACATGTAAACTTCGGCATTTAAGCCAGCGACTCGGAGACTACCGTATGATACATCAAACCTATGCTAAACGCAGTCATATCCGAAACTTAATTTATAAAAGGAAGTTCTGCACGTGGCAGACGATCCGGTGATCGTTGCTTACCTCCAACGAGTAATTATCTTATGTTGAAAGCAGGTCAACAACTTAGATATTCAGACAATGCCTGAATAAGATCATCAAAATAACGGCAAAAATTGAACCCTGAAAGATGAAGAAATTACGAGCCAACGAGGCAAGAATTCGGACAAGCATCCATTTAACCAAGAATCTCAACGACATATTGCAAAAGAGCCTCGAATCATACGAGTTGACAAATTTTTCGTCTACATTGTGCGCCCGGCATACCAGGGATAGCGAATAACCTAGGCGTTGTTCGTTGGAGGGGCAACCACTTGCTCAGGTGCGGGGCACTCCGAAGAAGGAGGGACTTCGACCGAGGTCGCCTCGCCCTCCGCCGACCCAGGTGTAACTTCGGCGGTATCGCGGGGTTGTTCAGGAGCGTCAGTACGCGCGGTAGAGTGCCCGGTGCCTTTGGAGGAAGATCGTGCATCGCCGTTGCTATCTGAGCTTGAGCTGGAGCTATCGGATGTGGCCGAATCATCCTCACCTTCCCCGTGCTCAGCTGAATCATCACCCGAAGCACCTTCAGCTGCGACCTCCTGATCCGGATCTGGGAGAAAACTCGGCCCTTCATTCCAAGTGTGCACGTCGGCATACTCGACGAGCTGGAAAGCCGAGCTTGCGAAGAGCAACAAAGGTCGGATCTTCAACCCAGCGGAGCCGGCGCAGATTCATCGAATGTCAAGAGATGTCTTCATACCATGACATGATTACGATGAAGGGCCATGTCGGCACCAAGACGCAGCAGATTCCCTCAAAGACTCAATCGCCTCTCAGATGCCTTCAGCCTGGTCACCAATAACTTGACCTCGTCGATATCAGGAGACCCTGCGGTATTCGGCAAGAGTGCAAGGTAAGCTTTGATAGCAGCACACCAAGTCCCGCCCATGATTTTCATCGGACCAAGCTGCGGCACGGCAACCAAGAAATCCTCCATCGAATATTCAAAGTCAACAGCATCAGGTTCACCTCGACGAACGCGAGCTGCAAGAACAGCTCTAGAACTCACGGGTTTGGCCTCGGGGAAGTGATCTGCGCAAAACATGAACATGTCAAAGGATAGCAGCGAAAACAAAGAAATTTTTTAGCTCGGCGGGCCAAATAACTACGATGAATATAGCTCATCATTATGAAGGTCTTTGGCCCAAGCAGTTTACTCTTCTCGAAACGAGCTAGTTCCTCGCTCAAACCACGAGTTTTAAGTTCGGCAGCTTCGAGGAGCTCTTTGCTCTTCTGTAAATCCAGAGTCAGCCGATTCTTCTCCTCGGCAAATTCTTGGTCAACCTTTTCTAGCTCGGATTTCTGAGAGAGCTTGAGTGTATTCACCTCGGATTTCAGACGAGCTATCTCATCATCTTTCTCTTGTAGTTGCTTGAAGTGAACTGCGCTTTGTTCTAAAAATGAAGCATCACGTCGAGGCATGGGCATGCAATCTTGTTGCGACCTTTGCAAAGTCTTGCAACTCGGCTTTGCCACAGCCCAACGCAATAAGGAAACTTAGTTTAGATACTAAAAGGAGAAGAAAGGAAGTAGAAAGGAAACTAACCTTCCAAGGTCTTGATCTTCTTTTCAAGGCGGATATTGAGGTTATTGATATTACCTATTCAACAAGAGGTGAGCCGGCATTCCGCGGACGAGTATATGAGTAAGGAGGAAATGAGGAAAACGAATTATTGACTTACCGGCCTTTTTGGCCACGGGCAGAACTTTCTCATACTTCTCTTCCAGCTTACGGTGCGAAAAAAGCAACCTCTGGAACTCGGCGGTCCGTCGGTCATGTGCAACCTAAGCAATGAAGCAAAGTTATAAAACAACAATTAAAAGCTAATTTAGATCCGAATCAAGTAAAGCTTAATTCGGCTCTAGGTGGCTGGATATTAAAAGCTAAACTAGATCCGAATCAAGCAAAGCTTAATTCGGCTCTAGGTGGCTGGATATTCAAAGCTAAACTAGATCCGAATCAAGCAAAGCTTAATTCAGATCTAGGTGGCTGGATATTCAAAGCTAAGCTAGATCCGAATCAAGCAAAGCTCAAATCGGCTCTAGGTGGCTGGATATTCAAAGATATACTAGATCCAAATCAAGCAAAGCTTAATTCGGCTCTAGGTGGCTGGATATTCGAAACTATACCAAATCCGAATCAAGCAAAGCTTAACTCCGATCTAGGTGGCTGGATATTCAAAACTAAACTACATCCAAATCAAGCAAAGCTTGATTCGGCTACAGGTGGCTGGATATTCAAAACTATGCCAGATCCGAGTCAAGAAGGACTTAACTCGACTTTAGGGGAACGGATATTCAAAGCTACATCACGTCCGAATAAACTACGAACTAGACGGCCGGACTAACAAACCTTAGAAATAGAAATAAGTCAAACTTCCAAGCATACAACAAGTTATTTCCTTGCAAGTTTCGGGGACTAGAGAGTATGATAACATCTGGAAGATAATTTAAGACTCGGAGATAAAACAATTACCGCATTCATCTTGTTCGTATCAATGATAAAGGGCAGGCAGCATGGTCAAAGCGTCATTGATGTCGAGAAAATTTGGAAAGGTTGGTTGGTGGATTACCCTCGAGATCAATGACATTCAGTTGTTGGCAAACTCAACCAACGCTCCAAGACTGTTCCGCTTAGTTGTCCGAGTTAAAACTTTACCCAGGCGGTCCGACCACAGCGATCGCGGGACTCTTATGAAGAGCAAGCTGGTGCCGAGGTAGAAATGATGACTTTGGCGGATGCAGCTCCTTTGGCGCCTCTGCAATACTCGGTTGAGAAGTGCCGGCAAGACCTTTTGAGAAGAAGTCTTGGCGGCAATAACACGCTTTCTCCTTAGAAGAGGAACCGAGGAAAGTTGCGCCTCAGTAGGGACGAGTCCTTAGGTTCGATGGAGGTTAAGCTTGCAGAGGCGGGCAACGACCTTCTCGGCAGAGGTCGGGATGACCGTAGGAGCTGCAGGAGTAGATGGAGGCTCAATGGTAACACTAGGACCCATAGAAGGATAGCTGGCTCGATTTAAAGCGTCGGAGGGCGGATCGGATCCGGATCAATGGGAGAAGTCTCGGGGCATCACGACGAGCGGCGTATTTAAGCAGGGGAGAAGCGGGACGAATAGGACTAGGAATTCGACTATCATCGGCAGGAGGAGGAGATGGCGGTTTAATCGGACGGCTAGTCATACTAGGACCGCCGGGTTTAACAGAGGAGCACCGCCAAAATAAGAAAGAGGATTCACAAGATGGGAAGCAGAAGAGAGAAACAAGAAATATAGGCAAAAGAACTTACCCGGCAACCCGGGCATAGTCTTGCGCTGGGAGGATTCGAGATTTCTTTATTCGCTTAGGAGCCGCCTCCGAGGCACTAGCAGGAGCCCCGCTTCCCGAGGTACGGGAGGCGGGAAGCAATAGGTTCGGCGTTGTGAACCTGACCGGCGGATTAGCTGGGATAGTAGAAGCGAAATGCATAAGAAATAGGCATGGCAGCAACTACCTCAAGAACTTGGACCTCGTCCGAATCACCTTCCTCTTCTTGCTGGAGTTTTGCATGAGCTCGGGCCGAGCAGGATCCGACTTAGGGACGAACTCCTCGGTCCGGCTCACCAAGATCCGGGCACTCATCTGCGGGCCAAGGGAGCTGCAGAACCTCGGCGTCGTCATACTTCGCTCTGCAAACCTCTGCAGGACGAGGAGAAAGAAAATCATGTAAACCAGTCTCTAGGAATTAAGGAGAAATAGAGTAGTGAGGATTAGGCATACCTCGGGAGGCGGATTGTCGCGGGTAAATGGTTTTAACCCCCAGGACCAATCCTCAGGCATCTCGGTCTTGAAGATAGCTCGGACGCGCTTATGAATAAGATAGTTGTCCAGCTCCACGGTCGAGACTCGGTTCGGATCAAGAGGACCACTCATGTAGCAAAGCTTGTGGGTCCGTCTTTGGAAGGCGAATCCGACTCTTGATAAAGGTTGCCATCGGTCTTCGCCCGCCCGGCCGGATCAACTCTTTTAGCGAATCTCGAAGCCTCGGCCAAGGCATGAGTTTTCCTCGGATTATATAGCAGTTCACTTTGGAGGGGGATTGAGAACGGTGGGGCGAATCTTGTCTTAGCCCTCTGTTCTTGACGTAGAAGAATGACTTGTGCCATTTCTTGCACGACTCCAACCCGGTGACGCGGGGGAACACGGATTTCCTCCGAGGTGTAATAGATGCCGCCCCACATTGGGTGAGCAACTTCTCGGAAGGATGCAGAGATTTGTCGGGAACAACGTTGGAGCGGATCTGGAAGAACTTCGACCAGACATGTACTGACGGCCACAGGCCGAAGTAACCCTCCGAAGCTGAGATGAAAGCGGAAAGAGAAGCTATGGACAGGGAAGTGGGATCGTGGGTGTGGCAGTTACCCGTGTGGATCGTGGGGTAGCACAAACGCACGACGGTGAATGGAGCCACACCAACGGCCACATACAAAGAAAAGTTGTTACGATCCCAAGCGGAGCGGAACACGAGGCGTCGTAACGGCGGCGCAGCAGGTACAGGGTTCACTGTGGCTTGTCAGTAAATACTGTAGAAGGACCTAAAAACTAGGAAAGCAATGATGGGGTGACACGTAGGACGTAGCGTATGATGGAAGGAACGATGAAACTTCGGACGAGGCCATAGCTCGGGAACAAGACTAAAGAAACTGATGAAGGCGATATACCCGGCCAAAGTAATGGGCGGGGCCACACCACAGGGACTAATGTCGGGGTTAACCTCGGGTAGGTCGAGACGGGAAAGACAGGTATCCCCGTCAAGTTGCCGAAACTACGGCCTAGGTCGGCGAATCATGGATATGTCGGCCGATGAATGGAGGCAAGAAGCTCATGTACAGTATCAAGTGGTTACCTAGCCGAGTTAATGAAACTCGGCGGGTTACCCAAATGATCTTCATGCAGGTAAGGAACGGCGAATAACATGAGGTAAGGCGAAAACGAAGCTTGCAGGAGAAGGAGAAGCCCAGGGTCAAACCGTAGCTGCAGGCTAGAAGGAATCTGAACAGGGCCAAGCACAAGAGACAAGGGTGCACGGCGTCGGAGGAGCAGAAGGAGGTCACGGAGGTGACAGTCCTGGAGCCCGAGGCACGCAGGAGAGGACCACTGAACCTTGAGTCATTAGAAGGGCGACAGGGAAAGGAGGCCGCCGAACTACCATTTTGGGACAAGCATATTCCACGAATATGCTTGCCCCGTCAGCCCTAAGGGCACCCAAGGCACCCCTTTATAAGGGGAGGTTTGGACCCTGAGGGAAGGGAGGATCTTTTGAGCAACGTTAGGCTGGGGAGATTCACATTGTTCCCCTGTAAACAGCTCAAGGAGCACTTGTAACCCATCAAGAGAGAAATAAAGTTCTTCACTTTAGCAGCTTGAGTGTAAAAACAGTTGCATTTTCCCTCCCCAGATCCCACTAGCATCCATTGGCCCCATACTTTAGCCTACCCATGGCATCTGCCGTGTCACCACCACGACAATCATGGCCATATCACATCACAACACACCCCTGCAAAACAAAGTTAGATGCCTCTAATTTCTTTGCATATTTTACGTGGTTTGGGGCTTTCAATAAGTGTCGACCTAACTTACGAACAAGAACCACAACGTTGATGTTTGAACTATCAAGTGCCCGTTGTAAATTGGATCTATACTATAATGGGAGAGACAGACACCCGCAAAGCCACTTATGCAATACAAGTTGCATGTTGAGCGTGGAGCAAGTCTCATGAACGATGTCATGTAAGGTTAGCCCGGGCCGCTTCATCCCATCATACCGCAAGATGCAAAGTACACAAGAAGCAATTGGTAATAAAAGCACCACCGCCCATAATGACCATGGTGTTCTACTCGTGCAACAGATCTACATATAGACACGGCTCTAATACCACTGTAGGATTTCGTAGCATGGAAAACAAAAAAATTCTACCGCATACAAACAAACAAGCCAAGATCTATCTACTAGATTGTAGCAACGAGTCGATAGAATAACTCACCCTCGAAGATTCCAAAGTGTTTAACGAGAGCGGATTCTCGTGGGTGATGTAGTCATACTCTTGCCGATCTCAAGATCGTGTAGACGATCCTTCCCGCTGCGTTCAATGGCGCTCCATGATCGGTCACACGTTCGGTACTCTATGAATACCTTCCTCTCCCTTGTTCCAGCAGGCAGCAAAGGTTGTAGCACTCTCCTTGCGATTCAAGAAGACTGACGGCGTGTACCGGAAGTAGAGGGGAGATCTCGCAGGGCTTCGCCTTAAGCCGGAGCGAGTATGGTGGACTATGAGAGAGACCTTGGCAATCTAGGGTTTAGAGGCTCCAAGGGAGGATCCTAGCCGGCGGCTAGGGTTATGGTTTCACCCCAACTCGGCGAGTTGGTGGTGCCCTAGGCGGCGGCAGCAGGAGGAGGTGGTGGCGCCGGCGGCTTAGGGCTAGGGTTTGGGTGGTGAGAGGTGTAGGTCTAGAGGGGCACCCCTGCCCCTCCTTTTATAGGTGGGAGGGCGCCGGTTTGGAGGAGGGAGTCCTCCCCCAACTCGGCCTCCTTGACCGGCGGTGGAGGGAGGAGGACTTCCTCCCCAAGTAAGTTTCCTACTCTCCCTCCACCAAGCAAACTTGCCGTTTGACTTTTCAAATTGGCGTTTGACTTTTCAAACTAGGATTTGATTCATCCCTTTATTTTGCTCAGTGATTACACCTAGTACATGATGCAACCATTCCAACTTGTTATGACACATTCATGTACCCTTCCCCTCCGGAGTGCCGGACCTTCCGGACCCTTCTAGAACATTCCCGATGAAAACACCGGAACCATTCCCCAACTCCGAAATGGGACTTTCCTTATATGAATCTTATTCTCCGGACCATTCCGGATCTCCTCGTGATATCCCGAATCCCATTCGAGACTCCGAACAACATTTGGACTCTTTCTCATCATTCCATAACTACTCAAACAACATCGAATCCTTAAGTGTGTCTCCCTACGGTTCGTGAATTATGCGGACATGATCGAGACACTTCTCCGAACAATAACCAATAGAGGAATCTGGAAATTCATATGGCTCCCACATATTTCTACGATTACTTTGCGATCGAATGAACCACTTACATATGATACCAATTTCCCTTTGTCTCACGATAGTTTACTTATCCGAGGTTATGATCGTCGGTATCTCGCATACCTAGTTCAACCTCGTTCGATAAGTACTCTTTTCGTTCGTGATATGTGATCCCTTGTGAGCCAGTCACATGCTTGCAAGCTAATTGGATGACATTTCACCGAGAGGGCCCAGAGTATATCTATCCGTCATATGGATGGACAAATCCCACTCTTGATCCATGTGTCTCAACCAATACTTTCTGAACACTCAATGCCACCTTTATAGCCACCCGATTCACGGTGTGGTGTTTGATGTCATCAAAGCATCCATCCGGTAAAGGTGATATGCATGATCTCATGGTCGAAGGAATTAGGTTACTATGTATCAGAAAGCATATTGCAATTGAACTATTAAAATGACTTGATCTTTATGCTACGCTTATCTATAGGAGTATGTCCATCATACGATTCTCCTAACGATATGATCTTGTTGTTAATAACATCTCAATGTTCATGATAGGGAAACCACAATCATTTATTAACCAACAAGCTAGTATTATGAAGAGGCTTTACTAGGGACTCTAATTTAGTTTACAAATCACACAAGTATTAATGTTTCCTTGTTAATACTGTTATAGCATGAATGTAAAGATTTATCATAAACACAAAGATATAATAATAACTACATTTATTATTGCCTCTAGGGCATATCTCCAATAGGGTGGGCCACACCGCTTGATGGCTTGGCCCCAATCGCCCACCAGTGTGAGCCCCCGAGTCCTGCCTCCGCCCGTTTAGCCCTATACCTTCCTTATGTAGTGAAACTTTGTAATATATAACCCCCCGGATCCCTCGAGGTTCGTATTCTCGTTAGGCAGATTCTTAGATTTGGAGCCTCAATGTCTTCCTCTGCATCACCCAAGGAGGATTCCTCCGCGGACACCATCAACCCATACATGTGTGAGTTGAGGATGCATCCCAAGGAGTTGTTTCTCAAGGATGGAGAGGTGCAGATAAAAGAAGTTTAGGGGCTTAAAGGAGAAGGCAGTCTGGAAGATAGGATGGAAGCATTAGAGAAAGAAGTCTTTAGGTACAAGAAGATGGGGAACACTAAGTGGATATCATCCATAAGATAAGTTCAGAACTCATCGCCGAGCACAAGAGGGAGACTGCCGAGCTTCGGGATGAAATTATCTCACTCCATTAGACCACCAACCAATTACAAGCACAGCTCTACGACATACAAAATCAAAACTGTGAGTATGAGGCTAGGTTTAAACACATAAGCTCTGTTGCTAGTTTCAGGATATTTGATACCAAGACATCCTTTGTGGATGGGGAGCCTTTACCTTGGAAGTTTGACGATGACAAGGGAACACCACCACCACCGAAGGAGTAATTCGTCATCAGGTTTTGGCATCCCCTTGGTTATTTCCAATCTTGGGGGACTGTCGCGGTATCACATCATTATCTTTCACCTTTTTACCTTTTTAGTAGAGTTTTATCTTGATTAGAGAAGTTATCATATAGGATAGTTTGCATTGTGGAAGTATCTCTCCTTTAGTTGGTTATCTATGTATCCCTTGGTGTGAGTGCCTTTATGGAATATTAATGAGAGTTTCATCTTTTACTTTTTTCACTTCTTATTTTAGTTTGCAATCTCTATTATATGATTGATCTTGTTGATTAGTATTGGCATCACTTTTGGAGCATCAAGTAAATCTAAACTGGTTTTGGCAAACTGAGCTCTGGTCAGTAGCAACACTTTTTGAGGTTTGAAAGGAAAAGAGAAAAGCACTTACAGGTATTTTATATTGTTTTCTTTCTTTCTTGATTGGCTCATAAGATTAGTATTCTTTAGTTCAGATCTTTTGAGTTTTCAAGGAAGATTGCATGTTTGTCTTTATCACTTGTATGTTTGCTTGTTTCCTTCAACTCTTTTGCTTGCTACCCAGCCTTGCTAGCCAAAAACCTGTACTAAGAGGGAATACTTCTCGTGCATATTGTCCTTTAAACCAAAACCTATGCCATTTGAGTCCACCATATCTACCTATTAGCATTATTGCTATTCCAAGTAAATTTCCAAGCTTCATCTATCTTTCAAATTAAAATTCTTTTGTTATTTGAAAACTAGTTAGTAAATCTCTCATGAACTTGATGGCACACCTTATTTTCTTGCCCTTAATAAACTTGAACCATTGTATCATCTATGTTGTATATGCTTGCACTTATAAGTTGGGATTAGCATAATCGTGCTGTCACGAGGAACACTTTCAACACTTGTAAATATCTACCCCGTTGATATCATGCTCTTTTTTTTATGGATGTCGTCGGTGTGAAATAAAAGTGGAGCTTGTAAGTCCATGGAGTTATGTATATGTGTTAGAAAAACATCTAGGCCGCTAGCCTAAGCCATGCCTAATCATGGTGGAAACTTGCAGCATCACCATAGTGAGCAATCTATGAAGCTTTCTTCTTATAAAAAAGAGATATGATACATAGAAAAAGAGGAAAGAGAGAAAAAATCACCATTTCCCATGGTAAATAAGAAGATTGTTGGGATGCTCATTGTCTGCTTGTCTTGTCATTTTGATATGGGATAGCTCCTATATCATGTGCAAGGGGTACCCCGTTGGCGTTTCTCTATGATACACATGTACTTACTATGACAAGAACTTACCGGTAACTAAACTTGAGTAGCATGAGGAGCGGCCCCCGTACTCAAGGGACATGCGATTGCCAACTTATACTTCGTCAAGCATATACTCCATCTTTGTTCACTTTAACCTTAGTCACCTCAAGATGCTTATGATAGGGGCAATGCATCTCAAAGCTATTGGAATTATGCCCTAGAGGCAATAATAAAGATGTTATTATTATAATTCTTGTTCATGATAAAGTTTATATTCCATGCTAGAATTGCATTAAGCGGAAACTTTAATACTTGTGTGGTTTATGAACAACACTGTGTCCCTAGTACGCCTCTATGGACTAGCGCATTGATTAATGATGGTTAAGGTTTCCTAACCATAGACATGAGTTGTCGATTAATAATGAGATCACATCATATGGAGAATGGTATGATGGACAGACCCAAATCAAGCAGAGCAATTAGATTGTGTCATCGTGTTCATCTTTGCGAAGCCTTTTCTTATGTCAAATATTGTATTCCTTAGACCATGAGATAATGCAACTCCCTGGTATCGAAAGAAAGCTTTGAGGTCATCAAACTTCATCCTATGAGAGGGTGATCATAAAGGTGTCTCTCAGGTGATCGGAAAGTACTTGTTGGGTTGTATGTATCGAGATGGGATTTGTCCCTCCCAAGTCGGAGAGATATACTTCGGGCCCACTCGGTAATCGATATCAACACCGCTTGCAAGCACGTGGTTAAGAAGTTAATCACAAAGTGATATCGGATTACGGAACGAGTAAAGTACTTGATGTTAACGAGATTGAACTAGGTATGCCGATCAAGCGATGGAATCTCGGACAAGTAAAATATCGCGTGACGAAGGGAATATGTATATGGGATTAATTGAATCCTGGCATCGTGGTTCATCCGATATGATCATCTATGAGTATGTGGGAGTCAATATGGGTTTCTAGACCCCGCTGTTGATTATTGATAGAAGATCATGTCTGCATATTCTCGAACCCGCAGGGTCACACACTTAACGTGTCTCGACGCTAGGATAGATTGGATAATTGGTTTATGAGTTTTTGTTCGGAGTCTCGGATGGGATCCAGAACATCACGAGAGGTTCCGGAATAGTCCGGAGAATAAGATTCATATAAGGCAAAGCAGTTTTTGGAGTTCGGAATTGTTTCGGATTGTTTGGTATTGTACCGAAAGCTTCTAGAACCTTCTAGAGTGGGACCAACGTGGCCCCACTTGTCGCGAGGGGGAGTGGGCCTACGAGGGAGTGCCCTGGCCGCATTGGGTCAGGGCACAAGGCCCCATAGGCCCAGCCGGCCAATCCCTAGGGGAAACCTTAGGGAGAGCTTCTAGAAGGAAGGGGGAAACTTGCCCCCCACTCCTCCCTCTTGGCCGCCGGCCCTAGGCTTGGAGGAGGGGCAAGGGGCAGCCGCCCACCCTTCTATATAAAGAGTGCTGGGGGCGCACCCTCCCGATACACCTCCTCAAGCCCTAGTCGCCCTTCTGCCCTCCTCTCTCTCTCCCTCCCGACTACGCGTAGGCGAAGCCCTGCCGCAGAAACTCTCCACCGTTTGCACCACGCCGTCGTGTTGTAGATCCAACCTATCTCTCCACCCCACTTGTTGGACCGAGGAAGGAGGGGACGTCCAGGTGCCGTACGTGTGCATCTATCGGAGGCATCGCCACTTGCGGTGTTGGATCGGATTGGATCGCGAGGAGAAGAAGCGAGTACGACTACATCAACCACGTTCCGTCGAACATTCCGCTGTGCGAATCTTCAAGGGCATGAAGATCTCATCTATCCCCCCTCGTTGTTTGCATCTCCTAGATTAGATCTTGGCTTCCTCGTTCGCATCCGTAGAATTTTTTTGATTAACTATGCTGCGAAAACCTTCAGTGGTATCAGAGCTAGATCTATGCGTAGATCTGTTTCACGAGTAGAACGCAACATGCTTGTTGCGGGCGTTGATGTTTTCTGTTGCAAGCCTCTTGTTTGTGTACTTCTTATGACGCGGGATAGTGAGATCGAAGCGGTCCAGGCCAACTTTACGCGACCTCGTTCGCGAGACCGGCTCCGCAATTGAAGTGTGGCTTGTTCCACACATGCGGCTGGTGGATGCCAGTTTCTCTCACTATAGTTGTCATGGGATTTACACCGGATGTTGGCAACCATAATATCACCGTTGTGGCTTTCCGTAGGTAAGAATCGTTCTTAGCTTGTTACTCCCATAAGCCACGTAAAACATGCAACAACAAACTAGAGGCGTCTAACTTGTTTTTGCAGGGAGTGTTTTGTGATATGGTATGGCCCAAGATGTGATGTGTATGTTGTATGCAATGATCATGTTTTGTAATGTTTCACGACTTGCATGTCGATGAGTACACAACCGGCAGGAGCCATATGGTTGTCTTTATAATTGTGTATGACCTGTGTGTCAACTTCTTATACGCCATGTAATAGCTTTACTTTGTCGCTAAGTAGTTAGCAATAGTTGTAGTTGCTATTCGTGGTGGAGGCAATCATGGTGGAGTGATGGAGATCATTCTGGCACGCACAATATGGAGATCGGTGCGCGGAGATTGGCTATACCATGTCACATGATTATATACATGTGATGTTTATCCTTTTATGTATCTTATTATGCTTAGATCGCGACGGTAGCATTATAAGATGATTCCTCACTTAAAGATCAAGATAAAACTGTGTTCTCCCCATGTATGCACCGTTGCGAAAGTTCGTCGTGTTCAAGCATCACGTGATGATCGGGTGCTATAAACTCTACGTTCGCATACAATGGGTGCAAGCTAGTTTTGCACACGCGGAAATACTTGGGTTTGACTTGACGAGCCTAGCATGTACAGACATGGCCTCGGAACACACGAACCGAAAGGTTAAGCATGAGTCATATGAATGATATGATCGACACTTTGTTGTCCACCATTGAAACCACATCTCTTCTCGTGAAGATCGGATTAGGTGTGGTGAATTTGGATCGTGTTCACTAAACAACTTGAGGGATGTTGAATTTAGTGGGAGTTCATCTAGTAAATTGATTAAGTTGAACTAGTTATCATGAACATAGTCTAAATTGTACTTGCAAATTTTGTAGATCAAATGGCTAAGTCCAACTTCAACTTCAACGTTTTTGCTGAGAAAGAAAAGCTTAAGAACAATGGGTCTAACTTCACCAACTGGTTCTGCAATCTGAGAATCATTCTCTCTGGCGGACAAAAGGACTATGTCCTTGAGAAAGCGCTAGGTGACGCCCCTGCTGTAGATGCGCCAGCTGATGAGAAATGTAGAGGTCCCAAGCTAATAAGGTAGAGTCCTCCTGTGTTTTACAATGCTAGTCCCTGGATCAATAGCTAGCATCCACAGTTAAGATGTAATATCAAGATACAAAGGTCATAACATAACTTTATAACCAGGAATAACATAAGTTTATTACATCAAACATAGCTCATTTGGCTATTACATTACATTGCAGCGGAATAACTATAGTCATCGGTCCTTCATCTTCAAAGTGCCACATGCAGATGTTGGTTGTAGACTTTGTAATCCTAGTCAATCAAACAATCTTCATTTGAAACAATCAAACCTGCAACATTACAAGTTACAGCCACAAGGGTCAATACATTTGAATTGTATTGGCAAGTTTCACTTTTATGTATAATAAGATTGGGTCCTATCATTATATGCATATTTGGCTAAGTGGAGTTTAAGGCTTGTTTGCAATAAGAAATATTTAACCTATCTTTTCAAAATGGTTTTGGTCTTTTGTCAAATCTCATTTCCAAGTTCCTTGAACTCCTTGGTAGACACTCAAGTGTTCAAGTACTTGTCAAAAATCCTTGAGCACCTTGGTAACCCCAAGTGCTATAAGTTTTATCAAAACTCATGAGTTCCTTGGTAACCCCAAGTACGTCATGCTCTTGTGCACCTTGGTAACCCCAAGTGCAACAAGCTTAACAAAGTCTCTTTGAATTCCTTGGTACCCCCCAAGTGCATCAAGTTTTTATATTAGAAATTAGAATGTCGAGATCTCCCATAGTTCAAACTTTTAGTTGCTCAGTATTGTCCATAACCGGGGCCACGGCTAAGTACTTAGATTTTATTAACTTCTGCAGAAGGAGTACACTTTACCCACATGACACAATCCCATCTTGTTGCCACCAGTGGCCTACTGGATTAGTGCTCACCAATATGGAGTACTGGCAGACTGAGAGTGTGATGAAGTCTTTCCAAAAGGTCCTCCCATACATCATTGCTAGCTTGCCTTCAGCCCCCATGAAGCATTCCAGATCCCCATGTCCGGTAACTAAAGACAATGTATGGGTCTTCCTAAAGTAGTTGACTAAGCCAGAGCCATAATAGCATGTGGTTGCACACGAAAGCCACAATTGGAGAAACATGTTCAATCTCTAAGTTTCCTAGGTGGTTTTCATTTGGAGCACAACACAAAGTGATTGCCATAGACATGGTTCCCTTTTGTTGCCACCTTCTCCAAAACATAAAGTGTCCACCACCTAGGTGGTTCATTGAGTCCTTGTTTTATTATATAAAAACACAAGTCCTTTTCTCAACCTTTGTAAAATCTCAACATGTATCTCTTTTCAAAACATAGCATGGCTAAGCATGTACAACTTCAATATTTTTACTAAGGAGTGTATAGGGAATCCTAATAGGATTAGCATAGCATAAGTATAAAACATTTCCATGCATGTTTACAAAATCCACTAAGTATAATGAAAATAGTAGGTCTTTTGTATGATAGTGTAACTTGCCTTTTTGTTAGGGAATGATAGTCACTTCTTGATCTTGCTAGTCTCACACTTTGCTAATTTTCACTACAATCAAACAAGCATAGTATCAAGTAGCATTCCAAACCAACATTCAAACAATATTTCACATACACAAAGCAATGGATCCTAAGTCTTGTAAAAGAGGGTTCTATTGCAAGGTTGGTCTCTACTAGGTTTATAAACTTTGTAAGGCCCACATTGGTCATTTACCAAAATGGCAAATTCATTAGTTAGAGGGTTTTGCTCAAAAATCTATTTTAAAATCCATTCAACATTTTATGTGGTGAAAATTATTCTTTTCAAAGCAAAACTTTATGTTTTTCACCAAGTGAGTTGCCCTTGGCAAGGCTTGGTGTTTTGGGTCAGTAAGTTTGGTCCATAACATTTTCCCAAAGTTTTCCTTGCAAAAACATTTCTATAACAAAATCAATGAGTTTATTTGGCTAGAAAATGGCTAGGTTAAATAATTCAACCTATATTTCACCAAAATCATTTTTAACACCCAGGGTTGGTTCCTAGGGTCAGTAAGGTCACAAAAATCCATTTTGCAAAAGTTTTAATCCTAAAATCAATTTTAAACAATTTTTATACTCTAAACAAGTACACAAATGTTTCTGCAAATTCAAACAAGCTAACGGATACTATTTTCAAAACTAAGGCCATGGTTGGCTAGGGTTTGTTCTCCTGATTTTATTGATATAAAATTTGCCAAATTTGGACGTGTGGATCCAAAGATATAAGGGTTTGAAGTTTGCAAAAATTTCTGTTTTCAAAACTGTTTTTAAACCTAATAGGCGACATGCGGCGTGTTCTTACTGGTCGATACCGGTTCGGCCGGATCGGCTCTGTGGAACGTTAGATCTAGTTAGATCGAGTGGCCCAGATTGAGTACCTCTTCGTGTTTAAGTCATTCTATCCCATCCACTCAATTGATATCGGACGGCTCCTATCTAATGATCCGGCTGGCGGCGCGATAACAGCACGGCGGCAGCCAGTTAGGCGGCGCTAGCGAAACAGGACGCGAAAAAGAGGGGGAGGATGCTCACCAGGTTCGAAATGCAACACTGATGCTCAACTCGCTTGTGGTTTGACAGGGGCGCTCAGGGGCAGTCGCAATTTCTCGTCGGAGTTGGGAACGGCGACGGACGCGTCAGGTGGTCGTCGGGGACGGCGCTGTGGATCACCTCAAAGTGAAATGACGACACGGTTAGATGCGCAGGAACAATACAGAGTTGTGTGCGTGAACTAGAAGGCGCGGGGTGGTCAGATACTACCTGTGGGCTTCGCCGGAGATGAAGCAGACGGTGGCGACGGTGGCCGTTGTCGGCGAGGTTCTGGGGTACCCGGATCGAGTTTGGTGCACTAGCAGATGCGCTGAGAGTGGGATCTTGTGAGCTTGGTCGGGAGGAGAGGGCGGTAGTCTTGGCGGAATTAGCGAGGAGGGTCGGAGTAGCAGTGCGGCAGAGGGAAATTGGCGTCACTGGAGGCAGAGGGGAGGTGTGCAGGGAAAAGCGGAGGAGAGGCGATTAAAAGGCGTGGTCGACGAGGAATTAACACGGAGTTAAGGCGAATTGATCACGGCATTCATGGGCGGCAGCTGCGTCTGGAAGGCATGGTCACGCGAGGAAGAAGAAGGAGGAGGCGGTGGGGTCGTGGCGTTGAAAGAAAAGAAGAAGGAGGGTCCGGTTGTCGGTGGCTTTGGTGCAGGAATGAGTAGAAAACGTCGTGGGAGAGGGAGCTGCTGTTGAGCTGCTGGGCCTTGTTGGGCTGCTGTTATTTTTTTCTGCCTAATTCTTTTTCTTTTTCTATTTCTATTTCCTGATTTGTTATTTCAAACAATCATTCAAGCATTCAAATAATTCAACAATTCAAACAATCATTAAACCTTGCATTGTGTTTTTGGTTCTGTTCATTAACATAATCCAACACTTCAAAATAAAATAATATTTTAAATCTTTTTAGGTTCCATTTATTGATTAAACAAAATGGACTATGGTTTATTAATAAAATAGGGTTTGGTTTAATTAATAAAATCCCCATTTGAAATCCAAATATTTTCAAAACCAAATCAGTAGGTTTTATTTGAGAATATAAGATACTTGGAATACTTGTTAAAATAAAATAACATTTTATTATAGGGTCCATTAATAATTAAATATAATAGACTTTCATTATTATTTCAAATAAGTTTTATTTTATTGAGATATTTATTTTGAATCTTAAAATAAAGCCAAAACATTTCAGTAGATTTTATTTGTGAATTTCAAATAATTGAGAAAACTTATTTTAAGTAATTTAATAAGTTTTGATGTTTCAATTTAAATTGGTAACACCTCTTATCTTCAAATAAGGTTGGATGTTAAATCCTTATTATTTTATTTGAACAATCCTTTATTATATTGTTTTAAAAATGTTTTAATTTCCAAAGCTTGTCAAATTTTTAATTTGGCTTTTTAAAACATTCTTTATTTATAAACTTCTATTTCATTTGAAAACAAATCCTTTCTTTTAATTGTTTCAAAATAATATTTCCAAATGTTTTTATTTTTCCTTTTATTAAATGTTTATCTTTTTAAATCTCTTTAGGTTTATTTTTAATTCAAATGGGTTTGAGATTCCCATTGAGTTCAAAAAGTTTCTTCTAGCTCTGAAATTTAAACAAAGTTTTATTTTATTCATTTATTTTCACATTACAAGATTTGGAAAATCTTGGGATGTGACAAGAAAGCTGTTTATTAGTCGCGCAAGGATGATTATGGTGTGATTAAGAGCACCATGTTGTTTGCTATGGAATCGGACCTTCAAAATCGTTTTGAGGAGTTCCCCGGGCCCTTTGAGATTCTTGAGGAACTGAAAACTATGTTTCAGACCCAGGCCCATTCTGAGAGATATGAGATCTCTGAGAAATTCTTTAACTGCAAGATGGAGGAAGGGATTTTCGTTAGTGAGAACGCCATTAAGATGTCGGGCTACACTCAACGCCTTGAGCAACTGGACTGCAAGATTCTAGAGGAGCTCAAGATTGACAGAGTTCTGCAATCACTCCCTCCTAGCTACAAAGGTTTTGTAGTTACTCATAATCAGATTGGTTCCACTGATACGATCACTGAGCTCTTCGCTAAGCTGAAAGCTGCGGAGGTGGACATTAAGAAATATAATCATGTGTTGATGGTCAACAATCCCCCCATCTTTAAGAAAGGTAAGGGTGCAAAGAAGTCCTTCAAGAAGGGCAGCGGCAAGCGCGTTGCCCCTACTGAGAAGAAGCTCAAGTCTGGACCTAAGACGGACATTGAGTGCTTCTATTGCAAGGACAAGGGTCACTAGAAGCGCAAATGTCCGAAGTACTTAGCGGACAAGAAGGCTGGCACCATTAAAGGTATATTTGATATACATGTTATTGATGTTTTCCTTACTAGCCCTCGTTGTAGTGCCTGGGTATTTGATACCGGTTCAGTTGCTAATATTTGTAACTGAAAACAGGAGCTACGGAATAGACGGAGGCTAGCGAGGGATGAGGTGACAATGTGCGTTGGCAACGTATCAAGAGTTGATGTGATGGTCGTCAGCACGCTCTCCTTAGTTTTACCTTCGGGATTGGTTTTAAACCTCAATAAATATTATTATGTGCCTGTGTTGAGCATGAACATCATATCTGGATCGTGTTTATTGCAAGACGGTTATTCATTTAAATCGGAGAATAATGGTTGTTCTATTTATATGAGTAACATCTTTTATGGTCATGCACCTGCTATGAATGGTTTATTTCTTCTGAATCTCTAAAGCGATGAAACACACATCCATAACATTGAGGCTAAGAGATGCAAGGTAGATAGTGATAATACTACTTATTTGTGGCACTGCCGTCTAGGTCATATTGGTGTAAAACGCATGAAGAAACTCCATTCTGATGGACTTTTGGAGTCTCTTGATTTTGAATCATTTGACACGTGCGAGCCGTGCCTCATGGGCAAGATGATCAAAACCCCATTCTCCGGAATGATGGAGCGAGCAACGGACTTGTTGGAAATCATACATACCGATGTATGCGGACCAATGATTGTTTCGACGCGCGGTGGATATCGCTATTTTCTCACTTTTACTGATGACTTAAGTAGATATGGGTATATCTATTTAATAAAACATAAATCTGAAACGTTTGAAAAGTTCAAAGAATTTCAGAATGAAGTGGAAAACCATCATAACAGAAAAATTATATTTCTACGATCCGATCGTGGAGGTGAATATTTGAGTTATGATTTTCTCACGCATCTTAAAGCAAGCGGAATAGTTTCGCAACTCACGCCACCCAGAACACCACAGCGCAATGGTGTGTCTGAACGCCGGAATTGAACTCTATTAGATATGGTGCGATCAATGATATCTCTTAAAGATTTGCCGTTATCATTTTGGGGTTATGCATTAGAAACCGCTGCATTCACTTTAAATAGGGCACCATCTAAATCCATTGAGACGACACCGTATGAACTATAGTTTGGTGCTAAACCTAAGTTGTCGTTTATTAAAGTTTGGGGATGCGAAGCTTACGTCAAGAAGTTGATGCCGGACTAGCTCGAACCCAAAGCGGAGAAATGCGTCTTCATAGGATACCCTAAGGAAACTATTGGGTATACCTTCTATCACAGATCCGAAGGCAAAGTATTTGTTGCAAAGAACGGATCCTTTCTTGAGAAGGAGTTTCTCTCGAAAGAAGTGAGTGGGAGGAAAGTAGAGCTAGACGAGGTTATTGAACCTTCTCTTGAGTTGGAGAGTAGCGCAACACCTAAAATTGTTCCAGTGCCATCTGCACCAAAAATAGAGGAAGCTAATGACAAGGATCATGAAGCTTCGGACGATGCTACTACTGAACGTCGCAGGTCGACAAGGTCGCGTGCCCCTCCTGACTAGTACGGCAACCCTGTCTTAACTGTCTTGTTAGTAGACGACAGTGAACCTGCGAACTATGAGGAAGCAATGATGAGCCCAGACTCTGAGAAATGGCTAGAAGCCATGAAATCCGAATTGGGATCCATGAGCGAAAACCAAGTATGGACTTTGGTGGACCCTCCTAGAGACCGAAGGCCGTTGAGTGCAAATGGACTTTCAAGAAGAAAACAACGGATGGTAATGTTACTGTCCATAATGCACGGCTTGTCACGAAAGGTTTTCGACAAGTTCAAGGTGTTGACTACGATGAGACTTTCTCTCCCGTAGCGATGTTTAAGTCCATTCGGATTTTATTAGCAATTGCTGCGTTTCATGATTATGAAATATGGCAGATAGATGTCAAGACTGCGTTCCTCAATGGCAACATTGATGAAGAGTTGTATATGATGCAACCCGAAGGTTTTTTCAATCCTAAGGATGCTGATAAAGTGTGCAAACTTCAGCGTTCCATTTATGGACTGAAGCAAGCATCTCGGAGTTGGAACCTTCGTTTTGATCAAGTGATCAAGAGCTTTGGATTTGTTCCAAATTTCTACGAAGCTTGTATCTACAAGAAAGTGAGTGGGAGCTCAGTGACATTCCTAGTACTATATGTGGATGACATATTGATTATTGGAAATGACATTGACATGCTTAACGATGTGAAGAGTTATTTGAACAAATGTTTTTCAATAAAAGACCTAGGGGAAGATGCTTATATATTGGGCATCAAAATCTATAGAGATAGACAAAGACGCCTGATAGCTTTAAGCCAAAGTACATACCTAGACAAAGTTCTGAAAAGGTTCAGAATGGATAAGGCAAAGAAAGGTTCAGTGCCTATGTTGTCAGGTAAGATATTGAGCAAGGCTCAGTGTCCATTCTGATGGCGATAGAGAAGCTATGAGCAAAGTGCCTTATGCCTCGGCCATAGGTTCTATCATGTATGCCATGATGTGTACTAGACCGGATGTGTCCAATGCTCTTAGTTTGACGAGCAGATACCAAAGTGATCCAGGAGTGGAACACTGGACAGCCGTGAAGAACATCCTAAAGTACTTAAATAGGACTAAAGAAATGTTCTTAGTCTATGGAGGTGAAGAATAGCTCATCGTAAAAGGTTACGTCGATGCTAGTTTCGACACCGACAAGGATGATTCTAAATCTCAGACAGGATACGTTTATATTTTGAATGGAGGAGCTTTGAGCTGGAGAAGCTGCAAGCAAAGCGTGATCGCGGGATCTACAGTAGAAGCGGAATACATGGCTGTTGTAGAAGCTCAAGTGAAGGAGTTTGGATCAGGAACTTCATCATTGAGCTTGGTGTGGTTCCAAGTGCCTTGGACCCACTGGAGATATTGTGTGACAACACTGGCGCCATAGCACTGGCTAAGGAACCAAGATATCATCCAAATACCAAGCATATCAACCGCAAGTTTCATATAATTCGAGATTATATAACAGATGGAGATCTGAAGATTAGCAAAGTACATACGGATCTGAATGTCACAGACCCGTTGACTAAACCTCTTCCACGAGCAAAACATGATCAGAACCTTAGTGCCATGGGTGTTAGATTGTTACCATATGTAAACTAGATTATTGACTCTAGTGCAAGTGGGAGACTGTTGGAATTATGCCCTAGAGGCAATAATAAATATGTTATTATTATAATTCTTGTTCATGATAAAGTTTATATTCCATGCTAGAATTGTATTAAGCGGAAACTTTAATACTTGTGTGGTTTATGAACAACACCGTGTCCCTAGTACGCCTCTATGGACTAGATCATTGATTAATGATGGTTAAGGTTTCCTAACCATAGACATGAGTTGTCGGTTAATAATGAGATCACATCATTGGGAGAATGGTATGATGGATAGACCCAAATCAAGAAGAGCAATTATATCGTGTCATCGTGTTCATCTTTGCGAAGCCTTTTCTTATGTCAAATATTGTATTCCTTAGACCATGAGATAATGCAACTCCCTGGTATCGGAAGAAAGCTTTGAGGTCATCAAACTTCATCCTATGAGAGGGTGATCATAAAGGTGTCTCTCAGGTGATCCGAAAGTACTTGTTGGGTTGTATGTATCGAGATGGGATTTGTCCCTCCCAAGTCGGAGAGATATACTTTGGGCCCACTCGGTAATCGATATCAACACCGCTTGCAAGCATGTGGTTAAGGAGTTAATCACAAAGTGATATCGGATTACCGAAGGAGTAAAGTACTTGCTGTTAACGAGATTGAACTAGGTATGCTGATGCCGACGATCGAATCTCGGGCGAGTAAAATATCGCGTGACAAAGGGAATATGTATATGGGATTAATTGAATCCTGGCATCGTGGTTCATCCGATATGATCATCGATGAGTATGTGGGAGTCAATATGGGTTTCCAGACCCCGCTATTGATTATTGATAGAAGATCATGTCTGCATATTCTCGAACCCGCAGGAGTCACACACTTAACGTGTCTCGACGCTAGGATAGATTGGATAATTGGTTTATGAGTTTTTGTTCGGAGTCTCGGATGGGATCCAGGACATCACGAGAGGTTCCGGAATGGTCCGGAGAATAAGATTCATATAAGGCAAAGCAATTTTTGGAGTTCGGAATTGTTCGGTATTGTACCAGAAGCTTCTAGAACCTTCCGGAGTGGGACCAACGTGGCCCCACTTGTCAGGAGGGGGCGTGGGCCTACGAGGGAGTGCCCTGGCCACATTGGGCCAGGGGCACAAGGCCCCATAGGCCCAGCCGGCCAAGCCCTAGGGGAAACCCTAGGGAGAGCTTCTAGAAGGAAGGGGAAACTTGCCCCCCACTCCTCCCTCTTGGCCGCCGGCCCTAGGCTTGGAGGAGGGGAAAGGGGCAGCCACCCACCCCTCTATATAAAGAGGGCTGGGGGCACACCCTCCCGACACACCTCCTCAAGCCCTAGCCGCCCTGCTGCCCTCCTCTCTCTCCCTCCCGACTACGCGTAGGCGAAGCCCTGCCGCAGAAACTCTCCACCATTTGCACCACGATCCAACCTATCTCTCCACCCTACTTGCTGGACCGAGGAAGGAGGAGACATCAAGGTGCCGTATGTGTGCATCTCTCGGAGGCATCGCCACTTGTGGTGTTGGATCGGATTGGATCGCGAGGAGGAGAAGCGAGTATGACTACATCAACCACGTTCCGTCGAACGTTCCGCTGTGCGAATCTTCAAGGGTATGAAGATCTCATCTATCCCTCCTCGTTGTTTGCGTCTCCTAGATTAGATCTTGGCTTCCCCGTTCGCATCCGTAGAATTTTTTGATTTACTATGCTACGAGACCCTTCAAAAGCTAGTAAGTACCATAATATTTTGAAAGCTCTTTATGAACTTGAAATCCCTGCTTCCCTTTGAAAGGGCCTTTCTTTTACATCTTAGTTGAGTTAGTAAACCTTTTCCTCTCTTTCTCCAGCAAGCATTTGAGTTGTTGTGTTTCAATCATTCATATCATGATTTATTCAATCATGTTCCTCATCTTCATTGTTTTGCACAAAACTCTTATCTAAATGAGTATTACTTTGAAAGCCATCATTGTGAAAAACCTTTTATGTTTGAGCGAAGAGTACTCCTATTATAAACTTGTTTACAAAATCTTTGCTTGAAAACTGATTTATCAACTGTTCTCTAACCAAGAACAAAGTTAGCCATTTCCAATTATTATTTATCTTTATGCATCCTTATTGTGACTCCCATACTCATTGCAAGTTAAGTTATATAATGGTGAGTTGCTTTCTATTATGGGTTGTGTATTGGTAAGTGTGATGCTTCTTGTTCGTATTCTTTTTATCGACACTTCACTCCATAAACCTGTGGACATGTTTACTGAGCTCAGTTTTCGCTTGGGGACATGCGAGGTCTAAGCTTGGGGGGAGTTTATACATCCATTTTGCATCACTATTTTATATCATAATTTTCTTCTGTTCATTGACATATTTCTTATTAAGAGGTGATACTTATGTTATTTCATCTATTTTTGCATGTTGGATGATTCTTGGAGGATGAACTGCCAGAGTCAGGATTCTGATGGAAAAAGCGGTGTCTAGATGCAATTTTTGCGAAGATAATAAAAATACTAGAAAAACTATGGAAATCATATTTTCCCAGAAGACGAAGGAAGCTAGAAGGGGAGGCAGAGTTGGGCCATAGGGGACCCACACCCCCTAGACGCGGGCCTCCCTGGGCCACACCTACAGTGGGTGTGGCCACCCTGGCCCACCTCTGGCTCCTCCCTCTCGCCTATATCTTATCCTCGAAACCCTAAAGTCAGGAGAGCGACCATAGAAAGATTCCGCCGCCTCTGCGGGGCGGAAACTACATAGAGAGAAAAAGCTCTCAAGCAGACAGATTTCTGCCGGGGAAATTCCTTCTCGGAGAGGGGAGATCGTCGCCATTAACACCGTCATCAAGCTATACTTCATCGGGTTCATCATCATCATCATAATCCTCACCACCATCTCCACCAGAACCATCATAACCACTCCATCCCGCTATAACAATTGTGTTGAATCTTGCATAGTTCTTAGGGGAAACTTTCCCTGTGTTGATTACTTTTCTAGTTGATGCTTGTGAATGGAACCATTGAATTATTGTTTATGTTTAGATTGTTATTCATCATCATATCATCTCTCATCTTGATCCATATGATGTCTCGTGAGTAGTTCGTTTAGTTCTTGAGGACATGGGAGAATTCATGTTGTTAGTAGTGGAATTGTGTTGAGGTATTATTCAATGGTTTAATATTTAAGTTGTGGTGTTATTCTTCTAGTGGTGTCATGTGAACATCTACTACATGATACTTCACCATTTATGGGCCTAGTGTAATGCATTGTGTATTTGGCTACTAACTGTGGGGTTGCTGGAGTGACAGAAACCTGAACCCCCGTTAGGAAACCTTTGCACAAGGGAGTGTAGGATCTCAGAGTTTAAGGCTATGGTTAGGTTTTACTTAATTACTTTCTTGTAGTTGCAGATGCTTGCAAGGGGTTTAATCACAAGTATGTATTAGTCTTAATAAGGTCAGTACATTAGCACAGGTTCACCCACACAACACTTATCAAACCAAATAAGATTAATCAACTATATGAAACGAAAGCACTTGATAGTATTCCCTTGTGTCCTCGAGAACGTTTGGTCCTCATAAGTATTACCACCGGCTTCTCCTTTGCTAAAAAAGGATTGGGTCACTTGCTGAAATTATTTGCTGTCTTTACTTGCTTGCACTTTATTTCCTTACTTTATCAAAAACCCCTAAAAATTCGTTTGCTAAGTATTTACAGAGATTTCCTGCTCCATACCACTAGTCAACACGTTCTGCTCCTCAATGGGATCGACACTCCTATTTATAAAAAGTACTACGATACACCCATATACTTGTGGGTCATCAAGGCGCTGCTAGTAGGGTTAGTTGTAGGAGTTGGCAGTGTTTTGCCGTTGTTTGGCGTTATGCCGGGAGCAGATACCATGATCTCCGGCCCGAGATCTTGGCATGGCTGGCGGCAGCGCTGCTCTTCGAGGTGCTTTGGAGGACACAGTCGTGGGCGAGGGGCGGCACTGCTGGCGGCGTCTCCTCTAATAACAAGCACCGTAGGAGCCTCCCTCTCTTGCTTGGATGCGCTGATTTCAATCCTCTCCTGTCCAGCCTTGGTGGCGAGGAGGAGAGGGTGAACGGTGAGGCGCTTGTCACTGCTCTTCCTTCCCTGGCCAGCCGAGGTGGCGAGGGGGCAAAGAAGAGTCCGTCATTGCTTGTTGTAGGTAGAGGGAAGTGTTGTCCATGGCACAAGATGGGCACGGTCCCTTCTCTTTCAGGCCGCCGAGGAGGTGGAAGATGGAGTGGAGACGGTTTCCATGTCGTGCGTCTGCCTGATGCTGCGTATGATGAATCTCCCAAGCGAAGGTTTGCAATCCAAAGCTATCCAAGATGCAAGGTTTTTAGGTTTGAAAACTTTTGGATAGAACATCCAGGATTCAAAGACACAGTGGCGACGACATGGAAAATTCCTTTAGGTAACAGGAATCCGGCTTCAACGCTTAATTTTAAGCTTAAGAACACTAGAAGAGCTTTAAGAAGATGGAGTAAGTCTATCTATAAATTATTATTATTAATTGATAACTATCACAAAGTTTTAAATCAAGTGGACCAGTTGGAGCGGCTTAGACACTTGAAAATTCCAGAATGGAACTTTAGGAAAATTCTAAAGAATCATATAGGCAGACTTTTATCTTACAAGCAACAATACTAGAAGAAAATGTGTACGGAAAGATGGATAAAATATGGAGATGAAAATACCAAATTCTTTCATCGAGTTAGTACAGAGAGGCACGGGAAAAACAGTATTGCAGCTATAACTAGTTCTGATGGAAGTCGAAGATCATGATGGTAAAGATCAAATTTTATTTGAAGCTTACAAGGAGAGATTGGGAGTTTCTGAACAGCATGCAATGAGCTTCAGTATGAAACTTTTATTCAAGCACGCTACAGGTTTAGAGGCCATTTCAACACCTTTTTCAAAAGAAGAAATTGATAAGGCAGTTCAAAAAATTCCAATTGACAAGAGTCCTAGACCTGATGGTTTCAATGGTTGTTTCCTTAAAACCTGCTGGGTAGCAGCGAAATTTCATAAACCATGTCAAACTTTCATGGAAGGCAATGCTATTCTAGACAGTGTTAATAGCTCTCTTATTACATTAATCCCTAAAAACCTTCACCTTCTTTAGTTAATGATTATCGTCCAATTTCTCTGTTAAATACTAGTCTGAAGCTTCTATCTAAACTATTAGCTGGCAGACTAGAGCAGTGGATTTTAAAGTTTGTGAGTGAGAATCAATATGGATTTATTAAAGGTAGATCTATACAAGACTTCTTAGCATGAGCTTTTGAGTTCCTATACCAACGTGAAAAGTCCAAAAAGGAAATCATTGTTCTAAAACTAGATATTGAGAAAGATTTTGACATAATTGAACATGACACCATTCTTGAGATTCTCAAACAAATGGGTTGTAGTGAGCTCTGGTTAAATTGGATAAAATTCTTACTATCCTCTAGTCACTTAGCTATCCTGCTAAAAATGGAGTTCCAGAAAAATCTTTTCATTGAAAAAGAGGGTTAAGGCAGAGAGATCCACGGTCTCCTCTATTATTTATTATGGCTTTTGAACTCTTGCAACTGGTTGTGAATAGAGAAATGATTGAGGGAAGACTAAACCTTCCTATCCCATGTGGTGGTAAATTCCCTGGTACTGCAGGCTAAGAGCGAGGAAGTGGCTCATCTAAAAAATATCTTACTACGGTATGCATCTTCCATCAGGCTAAAAATTAACTTTCAGAAATCGAGTCTAATTCCTATAAATATATCAAATGCCAAGGCTCAATAGCTGGCTTCCATATTTGGATGTTCGGTAGCGACCATGCCATTTACTTGGGTTTGCCCATGGGGACGACTAAACCATCAATTACTGAACTTATGTTTTTGGTAGACAGAAATTGAAAGAAAAATTACAAGTGCAACGTTATTATTGTCCCATGCTGGGAAACTAGCTTGTGTTAATGTTATATTGACCTCCATTGCCACATATACAATGTGTACCATTGAGATCCACCCAAAAATCTTGGAATATGTTGACAAGAAGATGTCTCTAGAATAAGAAGACAAATAATGGGGAAAATGTTTATCTCTGGCTGCATGGGACATGGTTTGTAAACCGAAGAAGAAAGGTGGTCTTGGGGTCCTAAATATGAAAATTCAAAATCAAGGGCTCTTGTTAAAATTGTGGATAAATTCTAATAGGAGAGATATGCCATGGTGAATTTGGTTCGGGAAAAATATTACAAACATTTTGTCCCTCATGTAGATAGTACTGTCGGTTCTTTTTGGTGGAAATCTATAATGAAGTTGTCGCCTATTTTTCGTGGAATAGCTTCTTGCATAATTGGAAAAGGAGACAAAGTCTTATTTTGGAAAGATGAATGGAATGATGCAATCACGCAAGACCAATATCCAAGACTTTACTCATTCACGATCAATGAGTATATTTCAGTATGATTTTTTTCTAAAACTAACAATATTCAGGAGCTCTTTCATTGTCCCTTATCTCTAGAAGCCTTAACAGAATATGAGCAATTACAACTCAACATGGATTCAGTACAGCTACAAGAGGAAGTCAGAGACAAATGGATCTTTAAATGGGGGGGACAAATATACCTCAAGGAAATATTATAAATTATATTTTCGTTTACTGGAGCCCTGGGTTCAGTTTACCTGGATTTGGAATTCAAAATTATGGCCCAAACTGAAAATATTTGCTTGGCTTTTACTGTCGGATAGACTAAACACAAAAAATATATTGAGATGGAGACACTTAAATCTGGGTTAAGAACATAATTACAACTGCCCATTATGTGTTTTGGGGGTGGAAGAGACATTGGAACACTTATTTTTCTTTTGTCCTTTCAGTGAAGCGGGTTGGAATCGTTTAAACATTAACTGGACGGGCAGTACGTACAGATTCAACCTTCTAAGCCATGCAAGAGTTAACTTCTAGACTGACCTTTTCTTTAAGATATTTGTGATAGCAGCCTGGGGTATTTGGAAAGAAAGAAACAATTTAATATTTCAAAGAGTGAGACAGTCAAGAGAGGCCTGGAGAGTTAGAGTCAAGGTTGATTTGAACTTGTTAAGGTTCAGGATTACCCAAAACCTGGAAAACATCATAGATCTGTGCTTTTTGTAATGTGATGCTTATGCATCCTGATGTAAATTTTTTCTTTATTAATATAGTACCGCAGTAGGAGTCTCTCCTACTGTTTTATGGTAAAAAAGCTATCCATGGCCAATGGGGCCTTTTCTCGCTCAGAAGAAGTCGATCTCTTTCTTTAGCAGGGCCAAGGTGCCGCAAGGATGCGCACTAAAGCCGAAGCTGAAGCTCTTTGTCGACCACAACAAGGGGCTCAAGGCCGGTGATGCCCCAAGTGGCATGCTCCCCGATGGCGTCGTTGCCTCCCTCGCCGTGTGGTCAAGCGGATGCGGTGGAGAATATGCTCAAGGACCTGATTGCTTTTAATTTTTAGTCCTAGGGTCTTTTCTGCAAAAGTATCAGTACTTCTTTCAACTACCCCTTCTCTTAGGGGCCTATTTATAACATATACCCACCGCCCAACTTAATACGAACAGCTTTTAGGGTTTTCGGACCCTACCCTGTTTAAAAAAAGTTATCGAATCCCCGTTTTAGCCATCATACCGGATCGGGGTGGTACAGTTCCAGGAGGAGTGGCGCAAGCTGCCTGAGCGAACATTGGATGAGGATCCTGGAGCGAGAGCCTGGGTCAAAGGGTTTTTGTTCGAATTTGTAAGTCTTGTTAGTTGCCTCTCCGTGCTCCTCCCTGCGGCCCAATCAGCCTAGGCAGTACCCAAACACAGCCCAACAAGCCTTATTTTCCTCCTTTTTTCCTAGTTGAACAATATACCAGATCCCCGACTTCTACATCCCTACTACTTACTACTTGCATATGTCAGCTTTCTAGGCCGCTCTCATCCTGCCGCTCCTCCTCCGCAACTCCTCTCCTCCTCCTGGCGGCCCTCTTGCTCGGGCCTCGCCTCTGTCAGAATGGAGCTCCAGGAAGGAGGAATCTCGGCAACACGCACAGATAGTTTGGATTCAGCGGTGGTTGGATTAAAACAGGGCGTCAGAACTGTAGATGTTTCTTCAGGTTCTATGGGAGGTACTTCTGTGTGTTCATCGAGCTCATGTTTTCCTTGATCCATATCTGATTTATTTCCTTTGAGCCACGAGATTCCCGTGGCACCGCGTGATAACTCCCTGGATCACGATTTGATTTCCGGCAATCTAGAGTCCCGTCACAGATTTAGTCCGGAAATTCGTTTCTCTGGTTCGAATCGATGGAGATTATATGCTCTGGAAAATCCTCCTGTTGATGGTGTTCTAGGAACGTATCCTATGGCTATAGTGACGACTCCGTATGATTTTGTTAGCCTTTCCGTTCCTTCGAAAGACCATCCAATGCATAACACATGTCATGATCCCGGGGGAGAGGACCGAAGATATGCGGTAGATTCTCAAGGGGGTCCGGAAACCCTAGATCACGGGATATAAAGGACACCGATTATTCTGCCTCCTGCTCAGATCTAGACTCGCTCTTTGGCCACTTCTAGTCATATTCTTCCTGTAACTCAAACTATGCGAGGGGTGAATCCTTCGGTTGGTGGAAAGGAAAGGTTGCAGGTGATCCACGGTCCTTTGCCCAAGTTGCTGCTTCTCCTTCAATAGGGGACGGTGATGGCAGGTTTGGTGGTCGGGGGAACTATGCCGCCAATCATGGACGGGGCGCCATGTGTGGAATCGTAAAGATGCACAGGCTTCTTCGAGTGCTGGACCTCGTGGATCGGGTTCTCAACAGTCTGGAGACCGCTGGGGAATTGCTGCTCGTGAATCTAAGCAAAGGCACCAAGAGGTTGCCTCCCTGGTTGATAACTCTGGGAAGAACAACTCTTCTGGATCCCCTGCGGTTGTAAGTGGCTATCTGCTCCAACTGTAAAGTGAAAGGTCACCTTGCTGCTTTGTTTCCTACTGCTAGATGTGAGCGTTGTAAGAAACTTGGGCATGTTAGTCAAATTTGCCAACTATGCTTCCATGGGAATGTATACCGCGTATGTGTGCGTTCCAGTCCCCTAGCATGGGGTTCTTTTTCATCCCTGATTCCAGTACTTCCAAGCAAAGCAAAGAAAATTCTAGCAATGTGGTTATTTCTATGATTGAAGGAAATGCTACGGCTAGGGAACTTGAGATGGAGTTCAATATAGTTTTTGGAGACAGTTGGAGGTGCACTGCAAGGCTGATTGGACCTAATCAATACATCATGCATTTTCCAAATCCTCGTGAAGTAGAAAGGGAAGTGTATTATGGGGCTTCCATGAGACTCAAGTCTATTGATGCTACTGTTAGACTATCCAATTGGACTGCTTTTGTGGGTGCCAAGGCAGTTCTGCAAAAATCTTGGGTGAGAGTCAGTAACATTCCTTTGGATAAGAGGACTAAAGCTATTGTTTTATTTGTTGGTTCACTGGTGGGAGTTTCTATGGATCTGGATGCATCTACTCTGCATAAACCTGAATATGTAAGGGTGCTCATTGGTTGTAGAGATGTGGAGCTTATTCCTGCAAAAGCCGAGGGATGCTTGGGAGACAACTTTTATGACTTCTTTGAGATTGACAAGGTGGTTGTGGCTGGTCCTCCTAGACATACTAGTAAACTTCCTATTGGGGGTAATAGTGCAACATCTCTAGATAGAGCTAGGGTGGATTAGAGTCTCACTACAACTGCTACTGATGAGGCATCTGAAGAACAAGCTTTCTGCAGTCAGACTGACTCTGTTAGGCAACATGGAAATCATGAAATGGTTGAGCCAAATCTGGACAAGGAACATGAATGTGAGGATGATAGTACTATGGTTGGGAATGAGTTTCTTATTGAAACTTTAGCTAGAGAGCATGAAGCTTCCCTTTCTTCTGGTTTGTCTGATAGCTCTAACAAATAGTTGGTTGATACGTTGGAAACGTATCTATAATTTTTGATGCTCCATGCTTGTTTAGTATCTACTTTGCTTTACTTGTCTACACTTTGAGGTGCTTTTTACATGTTTTCTAGTACTAACCTATTAACAAGTTGCAACAGTGCCAGATGCCTGTTTTCTGCTGTTTTTGCTTTTAGAAAATTTAGTAAAGAAATATTCTCGGAATTGGACGGGACAAACGTCAAATTCAATTACTTTCCGTGGGGAACAAGAAGTCTACAGGGGAGACGAGGAAGCGAACCAGGACAGCCAGACCCCCCAGTCACGACCAGGGGTGGGCCCGTGCAATGAGATGAAGAATGGACATAAGCTCAAGCTTGAGGATGCCACCATGGTGTCACCCCAAGAAATATCCAAGAGGTACAAGCGTCAAAGCTTGGGGATGCCCAAGGCATCCCCTTCTTCATCAATAAAAAGCTCAGGCCTGTCTAGACACTTCGTTTTTATTGTTTCATGCTCATTTGTGTTGTTCTTGGAGCGTCTTAGATTTTGTTTGCTTTGATTAGGTTGTTTAGTTTGCTTGAATAATGAAGTTTGGACCCCCGTTCTCGCTGTGTTGTTTTGCAAATAAGTTGCTTGGTGTTGGAAAGGAGTAGTAAGTTCTTGCTTGAAGTGCAAGAGGAGCTTGCATTGACTGTGACTTAGACTTTAGCATGACATGCTAGGTGTTGTTTTGACCTTATGCTTAGTGATTATTGTCATAGCATGTCTTGTTCCAAACAATTGGGATTGCTTAGTGTGCCTTGAAGAAATTATGTGTTGTTTTAGCATGCAAAAAACATAGTATTGTGGTATTCTCCTTTGATGCTTTTCTTGGGTTGACTTGGCACATGCTCACACCATGTTATGACTATGACAAGTCACCATTAGCCTCTATGATCATTTAGTCCATGACTTGTAGTACCACTCTTTGCTTTGATTAGTATGCTTTGTTGCACTAAATGATTATGGCCATTATGCTCTCTTAGTTGGTTGCTCCCAGTCTTTTGCTAGCCTTCACTTGTATGAGTAAGTTATACTCATGCTTCCAACTCCCAAGAAACCAAGTTATTCCAAAGTGTCCACTATAAACTCCTATGCATGGTGTTTTACACCATTCCAAGTATATTCTTGTTTTCAACTATCTTCCAATTACAAATTATTTTGTTATGTGAAAACTTAGTGATTAAAGCCCTCACGAACTTGATGGCACACTTTATATTCTTTGCCCATGTTGTTAGAACTCCATCTTTCATGCACATGTTTAGAGTTCTTTGATCCTAGCTTTCAATGCTTGCAAATGGTTGGATCTTTATTGTGAGGGTGCATATCATCTAAAAAATAATTCTTTTATCACTTACCTACTCGAGGACGAGCAGGAGTTAAGTTTAGGGATGCTGATACGTTGGAAACATATCTATAATTTTTTATGCTCCATACTTGTTTAGTATCTAATTTGTTTTACTTGTGTACACTTTGAGGTGCTTTTTACATGTTTTCTGGTACTAAGCTATTAACCAGTTGCAAGAGTGCCAGATGCCTGTTTTCTGCTGTTTTTGGTTTCAGAAAACTTAGTAAAGAAATATTCTCGGAATTGGACGGGACAAACGTCAAAGTCAATTACTTTCCGTGGGGAACAAGAAGTCCAGAGGGGAGACGAGGAAGCGGGCCAGGATAGCCAGACCCCCTAGGCACGGCCAGGGGTGGGCCCGCGTCTGGCTAGGGTTTGGCCCCCTGGTCGCCTCCTCGGCCTCCCCCTTCGCCTATAAGAAGCCCCTGATGCAGAAACCCTAAGAACCCGATCAAATCTCCACGAAACCGTCTATAGCCGCCGCCACCATCGTCCCTAGATCGGGGGATCTGAAGTTCTTCCCGGTAACCTGCCGGAGGGGAGATCATCCCGGAGGCCTTCTCTCCGGTATGATGTGTGAGTAGTTCCACCTTGGACTATGGGTCCATGTAGTAGCTAGATGGTTGTATCTTCTCCTTTGTTCTTTCATTTATAGATCTTGTGAGCTCCGTTCATGATCAAGATCTAATCTATTTGTAATCATGCATGTTGTGTTTGCGAGGATCCGATGGATATTGAGATTATTATGTTGGTTTGATTAATGATTTTGTCTTTATGATTCTATCATGTATGTGTTGTTTGTGATCTTGCATTCTCTCTGTTGTTAGTAGCTATCTTGGCCAAGTAGTTGCTAGTGACTCCAAGAGGGGGTATTTATGCTCGATAGTTGGTTCATGCCTCTAGTATCCAAGGGAAGTGACAATAATCTCTTCGGCTGTAGATGTGATGTTGCTGCTAGGGAGAAAACAACGGTCTCTTATTCATGGAACATGTGGACTGTTTACCTTACACACTTTGCTTAAAGTAGTTGTCTGTTGCTTGTAACTTAATACTGGAGGGGGTTGGGATGATAACCTGAAGGTGGGCTTCTAGTCATAGATGCAGTTGGATGGCGGTTTATGTATCTTATTGTATTACCCAATCGAATCTCATAGGATCTTTCTGACTAGTAATTGCATTGTTATGCCTTGCTCAGTTACTGTCAATTGCCCTGCTGTAATTTGTTTATCCTTCATGCCATGTTGTTTATCTAAGGAGAGCACCTCTAGTGAACTATGGACCCCGGTCCAATCTTTACCATTGATACATCTTCCACTGTTACTTGTTTACTTGCTGCAAACCATTACCTTCCACACCATATGTTTAATCCTTTGTTACAGCAAAACGGTGAGCTTGACAACCTCACTGATTCGTTGGGACAAAGTCTTGAGTTTGTGTTGTGCAGGTCTCCACATTGCTTGCAACACCTTTGAGACGTTTCCTTCCTCCTTCAGGTTCGATAACCTCGGTCTCTACTGAGGGAAACTTGCTGTTGTGCTCATCACACCTTTCTCTTGGGGTTTCGACAAAGTGTCCCACGTCAACACTGGGTGCACGCATCAAGATTTCTAGCGCCGTTGCCGGGGAGGCTAAGGACATCTTCACAAGGGGAGTCCTTCACTTCCTTTCTCTTTACTTTGTTTTTAGTTTGCTTTGTTTCTTTTGCTTGGTTTTGTTTGCCTCTTTCCAAAAAAAACCCAAAAAATTAGTATAGTTTGGTTTGCTTGCTTTATTCAAAAACACAAAAAAATTAGTTCCTGATCTAGTTACCACCTTGCTCTATCTTACCATGTTGCTCCCCAAGTTCGCCCTAAAAGATCTTACAATAGGTAGTGGCTCCATAATTGGGAAAGATAATATTGAAGAATTCTTTAATTATGTTAGAAAGCATGAGGATATTGAGGATAAATCTATAGCAGAGCTTGCTCCTAATTATGAGATTTCTGCAGCTTCTTTAGTTCATATGTTGGAGGCTAGGTTTTTTAGCCTTAACCCCTTCATACAATTCTTGTTCCTAAAACTAAAAGAAGAAAAGAATGTTGAAAAGAGAGAATTCATCTTTGAAACTTTATCAAAAGAATTCTATGATGTTGCTAGGGAAGCCAAAAAGGTCTTTGAGCGTTTCAATATGCTAGCCTCAAGTGTATATGTTGTGGGTATTTCTGATAAAACTGAGCCTAGAGAAGAATTTAAGATACTCATACCCTTTAAGCTTGTTGGAATGCATGAAGCCTTTGAAAAGAATTTTGATTGGATTGCTCCTGAAAATATTTTTGATGAAAATAGTAGACCAAAGAGAGATGAGAAGGGATCCTCCAAAACCCATTTGTTTGAGATACATTTCATAGTTGAAGATTTTGCAAGTATGGATGTTAATGCTTCTTCATTTGAAAATACTTGATTCTTCTTGCTTCTTGTGCCTAACTTAAAGGCGTTAAAGAAAAGTACTTGTTGGGAGATAACCCAAGAATTTCCTTGAGTCTTGGAAGTTATTACTTAAGTAATGACTTCTCCTTATCCTTTTTGTGTTCTTTTTGTGCCAAGAATGACCTCTAATGAGAGGGAAGTAAGATTTGGGGAGTTGCTGTCCTAAAACAGATTTCTGTCCTCCACCAAAAATAATCGTGAGGAGTCTCTGTAACTCGCATTGAGCTAAAAATTTACGAATAAATCCCCCAGTATGTTAGGTAACTTTTTTTAGTTCAACAATTTTTGATTTGATCAACATAAGCTGTTCGAAAAAATTGGTTTCTACCTGCTGGTCTGTTTTGACAGATTTCTGCCATTATTTGCATTTGCTTCTTATTGATTCCTTTTTGAGTTCTCTTTAGGTGAATTGAGCTTTTTGAAGGAGTTACTACAATAGCTTGTATTTTTAGTGAAAAGTCTTGCTGTTCCAAAGCTTTGCCAGGGGTCTAATATCTTTTGAATAAACTAATGTTGCTAATGAAGATTGTGTGAAGTTTTGTATGAAGGAAAAATTTCAGGTGTAGAGAGAGAATGATGCAATGAGATGAATAATGGACATAAGCTCAAGCTTGAGGATGCCACCATGGTGTCACCCCAAGAAATATCCAAGAGGTACAAGCGTCAAAGCTTGGGGATGCCCAAGGCATCCCCTTCTTCATCAATAAAAAGGTCAGGTCTGTCTAGACACTTCGTTTTTATTGTTTCATGCTCATTTGTGTTGTTCTTGGAGCGTCTTATATTTTTTTTGCTTTTATTAGGTTGTTTAGTTTGCTTGAATAATAAAGTTTGGACCCCCGTTCTCGCTGTGTTGTTTTGCAAATAAGTTGCTTGGTGTTGGAAAGGAGTAGTAAGTTCTTGCTTGAAGTGCAAGAGGAGCTTGCATTGACTGTGACTTAGACTTTAGCATGACATGCTAGGTGTTTTTTTGACCTTATGATTAGTGATTATTGCTGTAGCATGTATTGTTCCAAACAATTGGGATTGCTTAGTGTGCCTTGAAGAAATTATGCGTTGTTTTAGCATGCAAAAAACATAGTATTGTGGTATTCTCCTTTGATGCTTTTCTTGGGTTGACTTGGCACATGCTCACACCATGTTATGACTATGACAAGTCACCATTCGCCTCTATGATCATTTAGTCCATGACTTGTAGTACCACTCTTTGCTTTGATTAGTATGCTTTGTTGCACTGCATGATTATGGCCATTATGCTCTCTTAGTTGGTTGCTCCCAGTCTTTTGCTAGCCTTCACTTGTATGAGTAAGTTATACTCATGCTTCCAACTCCCAAGAAACCAAGTTATTTCAAAGTGTCCACTATAAAATCCTATGCATGGTGTGTTACACCATTCCAAGTATATTCTTGTTTTCAACTATCTTCCAATTAAAAACTATTTTGTTATGTGAAAACTTAGTGATTAAAGCCCTCACGAACTTGATGGCACACTTTATATTCTTTGCCCCTAATAAACTTGAACCATTGTGACAATTTTGTTGTATATGCTTGCACTTATAAGTTGGAATTAGCAGAACCGTGCTGTCACGGGGAACATTTTGAACATTGCACTTGTACTTTGTACTCAGTTGATATCATGTTCTTTTGTATATGGATGTCACTGGTGTGAAATAAAGAGGGAACTTGTAAGTCCATGGAGTTTGTATCCTGTGTTAGAGAAATGCCTGGGCCGCTAGCCTAAGCCATGCCTAATTATGGTGGAAACTTGCAGCCTCACCCTAATGAGCTATATATGAAGCATCCTCAATAAAAAAGCTATGCATATGGTAAATAAAAAGATTGATGAGATGCTCATTGTTTGCTTGCCTTGTCATTTTGGTTATGGAAAAGCTCATGTACCATGTGCAAGGGGTACCCCGTTGGCGGTTCTCAATGATATGCAAATACTTACAATGACAAGAACTTACCCGGACCCAAACTTGAGTATGCATGAGGTGTGGCCCTCGTATTCAAGGTACTTGAGATTGCCAACTTATACTTCATCAAGCATATACTCCATATTTGCCACTTTAACCTTAACCACTTCAAGATGCTTATGATAGTGGCAATGAGGGCTGAAAGCTAACAAGTACCATAATTTTTGGAAGCTCTTTTTGAAACTTGTAATCCCTGCTTCCTTTACAAAAAGGCCTTTCTTCCACCACTATTGAGTCTCCACCTTCTACCTTTAGGCACCATTAAGAGAGCATAGTTATCATTCTGTGTGCAGTGTTCCAAGCTTATTGATTGATGCATATTATGATATTACTTGTTCTTGTGCTATTTGTTTCTAGTCACCCTTGTGAACTTTGAAGGTGTCATATGCATCTATATTGCTACTCTATGAGGGACAAGCTGATTGCCACTATGCTATGTTTTCTGTATGTGAAACAAACAAACGTTTTTCAATGCATGTTATTCATGATCTTTGTTTGTAATTTGACATGTTGCATGCATAATTACTATGTCCTATTGTTAGAACTCCATCTTTCATGCACATGTTTAGAGTTCTTTGATCCTAGCTTTCAATGCTTGCAAATGGTTGGATCTTTATTGTGAGGGTGCATGTCATCTAAAAAATAATTCTTTTATCACTTACCTACTCGAGGACGAGCAGGAGTTAATTTTAGGGATGCTGATACGTTGGAAACATATCTATAATTTTTTATGCTCCATGCTTGTTTAGTATCTAATTTGTTTTACTTGTCTACACTTTGAGGTGCTTTTTACATGTTTTCTGGTACTAAGCTATTAACAAGTTGCAAGAGTGCCAGATGCCTGTTTTCTGCAGTTTTTGGTTTAAGAAAGTTAGTAAAGAAATATTCTCGAAATTGGACGGGACAAACGTCAAAGTCAATTACTTTCCGTGGGGAATAAGAAGTCTAGAGGGGAGACGAGGAAGCGGGCCAGGACAGTCAGACCCCCCCAGGCGCGGCCAGGCCTGGTCGCCTCCTCGGCCTCCCCCTTCGCCTATAACAAGCCCCCGATGCAGAAACCCTAAGCACCCGATCAAATCTCCATGAAACTGTCTGTAGCCGCCGCCACCATCGTCCCTAGATCGAGGGGATCTGAAGTTCTTCCCGGCACCCTGCCGGAGGGGAGATCATCCTGGAGGCCTTCTCTCCGGTATGATGTGTGAGTAGTTCCACCTTGGACTATGGGTCCATGTAGTAGCTAGATGGTTGTATATCCTCCTTTGTGCTTTCATGTATAGATCTTGTGAGCTCCGTTCATGATCAATATCTAATCTATTTGTAATCATGCATGTTGTGTTGCGGGGATCCGATGGATATTGAGATTATTATGTTGGTTTGATTAATGGTTTTGTCTTTATGATTCTATCATGTTTGTGTTGTTTATGATCTTGCATGCTCTCCGTTGTTAGTAGCTATCTTGGCCAAGTATGTGGCATTCCGCAAAAAAAACCACTACTAGAAAATCGCGTTGATTTTGTGCATTGCATCATCATGACCGCATGCTCATGTCATCATGCCACATTGCATTTGAGCATCGTCATCATCTTGCATTTGCTTGCATAAAACTATTTGCAGAAAAGCCTGGTTTTGTTTTCTAAACGCCCCATCTTTATTCAAACGCAAAACCCCGGGTCACCGGAATTATTTTGTTTTGTCTGCTATTGGTTTGCAGAGGCTTTGTTTTAATCAAATAAAATATTAAATTATTTTAGCGGGCAATGAACGGGCCGACCCGAACCACCAAAGATTATAAACGGTCCAACCTACAAACCCTTTTTCTACCCATCCTAATCTACCCACAGCCCCTCCACCTCATCCCACCCAACCCCCACCTGACACCTCACCCCACCCCTCTCCCTTACCCAATCCCGGGCCAACACCTGTCCACCCCCCTCACCCCCACTCCCCTCCACCTCACCCACTCAACCCACCCTGCACACACGCACACACGCAACACGCGCGCGGCACCACCCAAACCCGACCCTGCACTCACGCACACACAGCAGCCGCAGCACACCCCCTCCCTGCCACCGGGCCCCACCCCGCGTGGGCCCGACCACCCGATCCCCACCCCGATGCTCTTCTTCCTCCCTGGACCTCTCTCTCGCGCGCCCCACGCAGCCCTCCTCCCCTACCTCCCGATCGACCTCGCCCGCTGGTACCTCTCTCCGCCTCGTTCTCCGGCGCCCCTACCGAGCCTTTCCCAAGACGCTGGCACACAAGGCCAACCCCAGCCTAACCTCCTCCACCCTTCCGGCCTCCACCCTCCACGCTGCATTACGTCGGCCACAGCCCTCGAAGGCCATGGCGCCGCCTCAGACGCCTCGTCTGCTGGCCGACTGGCCCAGCTTCCCGGCGACCAAGCTGCCGCGCTGGCCAAGGCTCCTCCGCCACTGCCCCTCGCCTCAGCGCCGAGCCTCGAGTTTCTCCGCTGGGCATTCTCCCCGCTGCCTCGCCGCTTCTCCCCATCCTCGCTCGCCAGTTCTCGACCACCTCCGCCACGCCGCGCGCCTGTGCGCAGGTTCTCTCCTCCTCTCGCTTGGCTTCGCGCCGCTTCGCTCGTCTTCTTTCCGCCAGAACCCCGAGCGCCGCTGCCGAAGCTCACTGGCGATCCTTCCGCCACCGCTAGCACCTCTGCCGCCGCCGTCTGCAGCAGCCCCGACGACCTCCATCGCCTCTCTCCGCCGAGCAGCCTTCAAGATTCGCCCCACTCGCCTGGCCCCGCCACCGTCATCCTGTGGGCCCCTGCCTCCCGTGAGCGTGTCTGCGTGTGCTCGTGTATGTGTGCCATGGGAATATGCTAGTGTTCCCTATGGCCCGTCTTGAAGCACCCCGAGTTCGCCAACGGCCTTCGGCGCCGAACCAAGGACACTCGACGACACCCCGGCAAGATCTTCGACATGGCCAAGATCTACCGCAACCGAGTCCGGCACCGACAAGTGAAATCAGAACCACCAAGACCTTCGCCGCGGAATCCCCAAGGCCTTCGATGGGGAACCACAAGGGATACTACGCGACCCCGAAGACCGGTCAGAAACGCCAAGTTCGCCTCATGAGCCCCGAAGACCCGAACCCGAAGCCACCAAGATCGCCGACGCAGCATGCCAAGTACTTCACCCCGGATGAGACAAGTACTACTTCCCGGTACGCGAACCGACAAGATCTCCGCAAAGATAAGATCGACACCGACCAGGGCGAGTCCGATGCCTCGACGCCAGACCAAGTACTTCCTCCCGGAACGCCAAGATCTCCGCGTGAGACGACAAGACTGACAACATGACCCGAAGACCGCGAATGCGCCAAGATCTACCCCGTTACCGAGAACGATCCTGCCGAGTCCGATCCCGTCGAACCCTGGACCCTGAGACCGGACCCCGAACCCGGAACCCCAAGTTCGTCGAGACCCCCTAATGTGTGAACCCCTTCCCGAAAACCCTATTTTATAATATAATCCAACTTGTCGCATATTAATTGTTCATGCATGCATGCTTGTCTGTGGTTTGGGGGCCTTATGCCGATTCACCTACTAATTAAATATGGGGCCCATATGCGGGCAAATCTAGTCTCATATCGGCCCCATTTAAATTTGTGCATCGAACCGGTACCATATCTTGCCATGTAAATACAACATTCAAATTGCGGGTAGCTATACAACCTGGAACCATTTAATTAATTGTCGGACCCGGTTCCATATCGACCTAATTGCATCGCATCTTTGCCATGCCATACATCATGCATGCATCATGCCGATTTTCTGTCGTAATCTTAAATATTGCATCCGGTGTTCCTTCTAGTGTTTTGCTTCTTCGCGGATTGGGCCGTTGAGTTGATGCGAGTGTCGACCCGATCTTCGATTGAACCTTCGGCAATGTTTTCAGGCGAGCATCTCCCCTTTCTACCTATCTTACTTTTCTAGTATTTATTCCCTCCTGTTGATCTTTTGCTATCTGTGTTGCGATGCTCTAGTTTTCGTACCCGTGAGATCCCTTGCAGCCATATATTGCCTTGGACACATCCTATTCCCTGTTGTTTGATAGATAGTTGGACCCGCGCGTCGTAGTCGCTTGCTCAAGTGTTGTTGCGTGTCGTCAAGTACCACGGTTGTTGGAGAAGTGTCGCATGTTCAATGTCGGAGATGATCATGGCTTTACTTATGGTTCACTTTATTTATTGTTTAACAACTAAAATTGAAGTAAGTAAGCAGAGGCATCGGTGGGTGATAGGTAATATTTGCTTTCCGACCGCCCACTTGTGTCCCGTAGGACCCCGAGTTCTTGACACCTGTTCCGAGATCGAGCGTGCTAACCACAGGTAGGGAGATATGGGCCCCCCATTGATTATTACCTGATTTCAAAGTATTGTACTGGGGGCCACAAACTAGTTTGAGGTTTTATTTACGATCCTGTACTTATGCCATGCTTTACTGCTTTATTACGTTTGTGCGAGGAGCACACGCATCTTTAGGATCGGGACACGTTTTCGCGGTGTCGATGGTCCCGCTTTTGGGATTTGTCGTCGCTCACAGTCTACCCAAACCCTAAGTCCGTCTCGAGACCGGCCGACTTCGCTATGGTTCGACTTGGTGGGTGGCCCCATGTACTTGCTTTAGTCCGGGAACGCCGTGACTTAGGCCCCGACATACCGATGGGTGTATGTTAACCGATCCGGCAAAAGGGTCGAAGTGCCTGTGGATACTTTGGTGCACCCCTGCAGGGTTAAATCTTTTCGAGAAGCCGTGTCCGCGGTTATGGACGACTTGGAGCACAGTGCTTGATCATAGACAACTATAACTAAAGTTTACTGTTATAAATTAACTTGTATCCGATTTGACTAGTAATCAGCTTCACTAAAACGGAATGGCTAAGCAAAAGTACCAACAACTGCTGGGTTTTTGGGGTTATCTCATGCTAATTGTATCTGACTAGTAAGTGTTGCCACTATAACGGATTGGTTAACTAAAAGTGCCCACTGCTTACTTCATCAGGATGATTATCTAAACCTGACTAGTAAAGTGCCGCAACTATAACTGAATAAGTAAAACTGCCAACTGTGTGAGTTCCTCGGTTGACTTCCTCGTTTGGTCTCGAGGGGGAATCCAGGATGGGATTGATTGGTGTTAGTATCAGGCTGGTTCCGGATAGGTCTTTCTTACCCCTCTCTGATACTCGCCAGTTGTATCGAGTCTCTATAGGTTGTTTAGTGCATGCTGCCGCTGCCGCTTCAGTCCACCATACCTATGTAGGCGAGGACCGCCGAATTCTAGCCTCACCGCAATCGGCCTCAAGATCGACGCCTCTTTTTCCTTTGCCCTTTGTCGGCACCCCTTTTGTTTAAGCAGGTTTCGAGATCGACGCCGTTAGCAGGGTTACCCTTCCGGCTTGGCCTGGGCAGGGTTATGGACGCCATTGTTTATTCTTCAGGGCTCTTGGCCCCATTTGCATCTTGTCCGTAGCTGGACGCTCTGTCGTTTTCAAGGTGATTTGGATCTTTGTTCTGTATATCTGTATTCTTGACTCATGGAGTCGTGTTGTATATATATATCTGTTCTGTGGGTCCCATCAAGGACTGTTGTGTAATGTTATTACTTCGTTTTCCACCCGCACGCAAGTGCCTGGTGGGCACCTTCGAATCGTTTCTATGCGGGTTTGGCGGGTTTCGCTAAAACTTGCATAGGGCCGATTCTGAGGGTGTTACAAAGTAGTTGCTAGTGAATCCAAGAGGGGGTATTTATGCTCGATAGTGGGTTCATGCCTCTAGTTTCCAAGGAAAGTGACAATAATCTCTTCGATTGTAGATGTGATGTTTATACTAGGGAGAAAACAACGGTCTCTTGTTCATGAAACATGTGGCAGCGGCGGACCTACAGGGTATGCCGGGGCATACCCTGCGGCCGGACAACGCTACCGTATACTATACCGTATATTAGTTAAGAAAAAATAGCGCCGAACAATTTATTGCGGAACTGGTCTGCTGAAACGGGCATGCGGCCGGTTACGTTTTGTATGCTATTTTATTGATCGGAAGGAAACCAGAACCGGTCAGCTGAAAACTAGGAGTACTCTCCTCTACCGATTCAACAATTCCAATCTCTCGTCCTGTTTGCGTGGAGCCGTGGGAGACGCGACGCCGCCTTGCCGATTGTCGTGCGCCGCCACTCCACGACGGGCCTCACACAGCCAGGCCAGGATCCGATCAGATTGTTGGCTATTGACCTGAACGCCGGGCACCGACAATCACACACGCCATGAGGTTTCTGAACTCTGAAGATCGGCACGGCGCTCGCCGCAATAAAGTAAGGTATGACATCAGTTCGTGGCTTGATGTTTTCTATTTCGAAGTCGTCTTGAGCCTAGGAAATTAGGATATTTGTAATCTAAAAGGCGCATCCGAGCGAAGCTAATGGTCGGTAGCTTATAGATTCACGTATACATTGTCATGCTATTAAATAATTGTCTTCTAATTTAAATTTTTAGCTATGAAGAAGAGAGGTGGAGACATTGCATCCCTTTTTCAAAAACACGCGGCAAAGAAGGTCGCCGTTGCTTCAAAAGCTTATGAGGATGAAATTGTGGCGGCAGAGGAAACTCAAGAGCAAGAGAATGTAGTTGAAGAAGTTTTGAATGATATGCCACCATCACCGCCACCGCCGTCGTCGCCATCGCCATCGCCACCGCCACAGTTGGTTTATGACATCAACAACCTTCCGCGTGATCCAGGTGAAAGGAAACCCATTCAAAGTTAACTTGTCAATGATCAAGATTCAGTTCGGAGGACATATGTTATGAACGAGTCATTCAAACCTTATATACATGTTTTTCCAAAAAGAAAGATTTCTGGAAAAGATCGTTAGTTCAATTTTGTATGGATGCATAATCATGAATGGCTTGAATATAGTATCAAGAAGGATTCTGTGTTTTTATTTATATGTTACTTGTTCAAGAAGGTCTGCTCGATACATTTACGATTGATGGTGGAGAAACTGGAATATAGGAGAAAGCACTTTTCAAACATATGGGTTCTAAGGCACATAATGCGGCTCAAGAGAGATACATTGGCTTCAGGAATCCCAAGGTAGCAATTGATTATCACATTGAGAAGTGGGTGATGAGGATCTTCGTCTATATAAGATAAGGTTGACTTATTCACTTAGATGTATCAAGTTTCTTTTGCACCAAGGATTGGCATTCCGTGGACACGATGAAAGTAAAGAGTCTAGCAACAGGGGGAACTTTCTTGAACTTTTGGAGTTTCTTGCAGAAAACAGTGAAGAAGTACATAAGTATGTTTTGAACAATGCTCCAGGTAATTGCATATTAACTAGCCCAAAGATACAAAAGGATATTATTGAATGTTGTGCTATAGAAACTAGAAATAAAATTATTGAAGAACTTGGTGATGAGCCCTATGCAATTTTGGCTGATGAGTCTAGTGATATATCACATAAAGAACAACTTGCTCTTTGTTTGCGCTATGTCAATTAATTAGGAAGACCATGTGAGCACTTCATTGGAGTTGTTCATGTATGCGACACTACCTCTTTATCACTGAAGAATGCAATTGAAGCTTTACTTGCTAGTCATGGCTTGACTATGGCTCAAATTCGTGGTCAAGGTTATGATGGAGCTAGCAACATGAAAGAAGATATTAAAGGACTAAAAACATTGATCATGCAAGAGTCACCTTCTGCTTATTATATACATTGGTTTGCACATCAACTCCAGCTAGTTCTTATTGTTGTTGCTAAGGGAAATGTTGATTGTGTGAGCTTTTTTGATCAAGTGTCTCTCTTGCTGAATATTGTTGGATTTTCTTGTAAGCGTCATGACATGCTTCGAAATTCTAGGCTTGAGAGTATCAAGAAAGCACTTGATTGTGGTGAACTTGAAACTGGGAGTGGATTAAATCAAGAGATGTGTTTGCCTAGGCCAGGTGACACTCGTTGGGGATATCATTTTAGAACTATATACAACATAGTTGTTATGTTTTCCACAATTCATGACATGCTCACTGATCTTGGAGATGATACCTCATTTAAGGATGATTGGACAAGGATACATTATGTACTTGGAGCATTTGAGTCCTTTGAGTTTGTTTTCTTTGCACACTTGATGGTTGTTATTCTTGGATATACAAACGAATTATCTCAGTGTTTGCAAAGAAGGGAACAAGATATTCTTAATGCAATCTCACTTGTTAACGGGGCAAAGGACAAAATACAACAAATGAGGTCTAATGGTTGGGTTCAGTTTCTTGAGAGGGTCACTTTGTTTTGTGTTGAACATGGTGTTGATGTTCCTTCTATGGATGGTAATTATGTGCCTTATGGAAAATCAACAAGGTATGCTCGTGCTCGAAATCAAACAAATGATGACCACTTTAGAAGAGAAGTATATATTGGTGTCATAGATCAAATTAGTCAAGAGCTTGATAACCGGTTTGATGAGGTAAATATGGAGTTACTCTCTTGTATGTCGGCATTAAATCCTTCAAATTCATTTACTTCTTTTGATGCACAGAAGATACGCAGACTAGCTCAATTCTATCCTAATGATATTCCAGAAAATTATTTGCTAAAGCTTGAAATGTAGTTTGATAATTATATTGCCGATATGAGACGAGATGATAGCTTCCAAGGCATAGAGAGTCTTGTTGACCTATCAGTTAAGCTTGTTGATACAAAGAGACATAGAGTGTATGATATGGTTTACTTGCTTTTGAAATTAGTATTGGTTCTACCGGTGGCGACGGCAAGTGTTGAAAGGGTGTTTTCTGCAATGACTTTAGTGAAAACAAAGTTAAGAAATAAGATGGGTGATAGTCTCTTTGATGATTGTCTCGTAACATACATAGAGCGGGATATTTTCTTTGAAGTGGATGAGTATGATATAATCGAGAGTTTCATGACCTTAAGAAACCGTAGGCCAGTCAAGTCGAAGAAATAGTATTGTAAGTTTCTTTATGCATATTTTAGACTATTAGTTGTCTTTTAAGTATTTATGGGGTAATTTGTGCAACATTCTAAGTTAATCTTTTAGCTATTATTTGTTATTTCTTTTCGCTTTGCAATGCAAGTAATATATTTTATCAAAATTGTCATTAAAAAATTTATGGGCATACCCATCAGTAAAATCCTAGGTCCGCCACTGACATGTGGACTGTTTACCTTACACACTTTGCTTAAAGCAGTTGTCTGTTGCTTGCAACTTAATACTGGAGGGGGTTGGGATGATAACCTGAAGGTGGACTTCTAGTCATAGATGCAGTTGGATGGCGGTCTATGTATCTTGTTGTATTGCACAATCGAATCTCATAGGATCTTTCTGACTAGTAATTGCATTGTTATGCCTTGCTCGGTTCCTGTCAATTGCCCTACTGTAATTTTTTTACCCTTCATGCCATGTTGTTTATCTAAGGAGGGCACCTCTAGTGAACTATGGACTCCAGTACAATCTTTACCATTGATACATATTTCGCTGTTACTTGTTTACTTGTTGCAAACCATTACCTTCCACACCATACGTTTAATCCTTTGTTACAGCAAACCGGTGAGCTTGACAACATCACTGATTCGTTGGGACAAAGTCTTGAGTTTGTGTTGTGCAGGTCTCCACGTTTCTTGCAACACCTTTGAGACGTTTCCTTCCTCCTTCAGGTTCGATAACCTCGGTCTCTACTGAGGGAAACTTGCTGCTGTGCTCATCACACCTTGCTCTTGGGGTTCCAACGAAGTGTCCCACGTCAATACTGGGTGCACGCATCACTGGTTCCCTGTTCCATTCCTCCTCACATTCACTCTCAAGGTGTCTTGGAAAACTCTTTGTCTGCACATGATTGGCCCTCTCTTCCTGTTATCACTGATGTCACTGCTGATTCATCAACTCCAATAAGAGAATCTCCTTATCTAGTGTGATCTCCTGATTCTGCTCCCATGGAAGATAAAACAGTGGTTAATGAAGAAAATTCTGAGAGATTCAGTCAGAGGCTCCAAGCTAAAGCAAATGTGCATGTGATCGAAAAAGTGGCTAATGTTTCCAAGAAGAGGAATATGGAAGGTAATAACTATCATAATCCTGGCCCCTTAGATGGTAACTCCTTTGATGTCTTATCTGATAATGAACTTATACTTAGAACCTCTATGATGGGAGTTAAAAATTCCTGATAATGATTTCTCTTTTGTTCATGTGCTTAGAGAACATGCTAGAAAGGGGTTGCATGATAAAAATGAGCCAAAAACATGTCCACAAAAGTTGTATATTGAAAATAATACTGGTTTGAATACTCCTTTATCTATGACTTGGGTTGATTCTTCTGATGTTGATGATTCTTCCTTTACTCTGGCTGAGAGTAGAAAAAAAGTGCTAAGAGAAAACCTAGTGTTGTGATTTCTAAACCCTTGACTAGAAGTCAAAATAAAAAATGAAAAATGGTGGCATTTCTACCTTGCATCCTGGTAGGAATGTCAGAAATAGAGCTAAACCCCAAAGATACAGATGAAAGGAGCCTTTTTCAATGTTAGGGGAGTGGGTAAGAAAGGTGTTTCCTCTTGTTTAAATGATATAATGGTTAGTTACTCCTTAGATTTTATTTGTATTCAAGAAACTATGAAAAAAGACTATAAAATGAGTTTTTTTAGGAAACTTGACCCTGGGAGTAAGCATTTTTGGAAATGGTCCCCTTCTGTTGGGAAATCTGGGGGAATTTTATGTGGTTTTAATTCTGATACTCTTGATGTTAATGCTTTTAAAATTGGCGGATATATGCTTCATTTTTTCCTTTGGGATAAAATTAAGAAATGCAATTGGGGGCTCATAGTTGTTTATGGAGATGCTCATGAGGAGCACAAAGAGGATTTCCTGACTGAATTGGCCTCCTTCTATCATGGGAATCTCATGCCTTATATTGTGGGTGGAGATTTTAATGTGCTGAGACATAGTGGTGAGAAGAATACCCTGTTTATTAACTCTCATTCCACTGGTCTCCTTAATTCTATTATTCATACTCATGGTCTGAGAGAAATTTTCATGCATGGAGGTAAATATATTTGGTCCAATAGACATGCTTCACCTAATTTGGAAAAACTTGATAGAGTTATGATGTTTCCTGATTGGGAAGACCTTTTTCCCTTGGTTTCAGTTAGGAAGTTGGTGAGAGATATATCTGATCATAATGCTTTACTTCTTGATGCTGGTGTTAGTCCTAATTTAGTTAATGATAAAAGAGAGTTTAGATTTGATGTCTCCTGGTTAGAGGAGTTCCTTCCCTCTGTTGATAATATTTGGAGTAAACCTGTCCATTGTTCTGATCCCATTGATGTCCTTCACATTAAGTTGAAAAGATTTAAAAAATACTTCAAAGGTTGGGGGTCTAATCTGTTTGGGCATAATAAGAAAAGAAAGATGGAACTTAAAGAGGAGTTAGCTTACATTGAAACCCTTGAGGAAGAATGTGAGCTTCCTCATGATATTGGTTCGAGGAAGACTGTCATTTTGGTTGAGTTAATGAAGCTCTATGCTGAGGAAGAATCTCAATGGTATCAAAAAGCTCATGCTAAATGGCTCCTGGAGGGTGACTCAAACACTAGTTATTTCCATAGAGTGGCTAACTGGAGGAAAAGGAAGAATTCTATTCTTTCTATTTCTAAGGATGATGTGAATATTGGGGGAACTGAGAACATTTTGAAACATGCAACTGAGTATTATAAGGACCTTTTTGGTCCTGCTCCTAGGAACTTGTTCCCTATTAATTTTGATATGTGGGAGCCTCATGAAAAACTTACTGAGGAAGATAATACCAAGATAGGTGAACCTTTCTCTGAGGAAGAAATTAAACATGCCTTATTTTCCATGGCTAAGAATAAAGCTCCTGGTCCTGATAATATCCCAATTGCATTGCTAGGACATTGTTAAGTATGATATTATGAGGCTTTTTGCTGCTTTTCATGCTGGTAACCTTGATGTTCAGAGATTGAATTATGGCACTATAACTCTTCTACCAAAAAATTCTAAGGCAAATAAGATTAGTCAATATAGACCTATTTGTCTTCTTAGATGCATTTATAAGCTCATTACCAAAGTTCTAACAATTAGGGTGGAGATTTTGTTATACAAGTTGATTAGTGTTAACCAAAATGCTTTTATGAAACAAAGGAGCATTATTGATGGGATCATGTCTCTTCATGAGGTCATGCATCATACTCATTCCAAAAAGCATGTGGGGATCATTCTAAAGTTGTATTTTGATAAAGTAAATTGGGATTTTTTGGTTGGATGTCATGAGGCTATGGGGTTTGGATCCTTTTGGAGAGACATGTTAAATAAAGGCCTCTATAATGGGTACTGTTTCTATTAAGATCAATAATACTAATGGTCCCTATTTTCAAAGTGCCAAAGGAGTGAGGAAAGGTGATCCTGTGTCCCCTTTTTTATTCAATTATGTTGTTCAGTGTTTGACTAAAATGGTGCTTGAGGCCTAGAAAATGGGTTACTATTAGGTCTGGCTCCTGATTTTATTAACAAAGGGGTGTCTATTATGCAGTATGCTGATGATATTGTTTTATGTTTAACTCATGATCTTGATAAAGCTTTAAATTTGAAATTACTTCTTTATGTGTTTGAACTCATGTCTAGGTTGAAAATCAATTATCAAAAAGTGAGATTTTCATGATTGGAGGGGACAATGGTATTGCTGAGTTTCATTCTGATATGTTTGGCTGTAAGGTTGGGTTATTGCCTATGAAGTATCTGGGGGTTCCTGTCACCTTTAGGGCTTTAAAAAATTCTGATTTGGATTTTATTGATGCTACATTTGTTGTTAAGCTTGATGTTTGGGTGGGAGGGGCTGCCTCTTCTGGTGGTAGATTGACCTTGGTCAATGCTTGCTTATCTAGTTTGCCTTCTTATGTTATGAGTCTTTTCCTGCTAAATAAAACTTTCATTGCTAAGCTGGATAAGCATAGATGTTGATTTTTTTGGCATGGAAAAAATCAAAAGAAGGGCTATTATATGGTTGCTTGGAAGAGAATTTGTAGATCTAAAAAGAAGGGTGGCCTGGGAGGTTAAAGATTTGAGGAAGCAAAATATTAGCCTTCTTTGTAAATGGTGGTGGAAACTTGAAAAAGGAGATGGCCTTTGGAAACAAATTGTTAGGGCCAAATATCTCAAGAAACATAATGGTGTCACTGTTATGGAGAATGTTTCCGACTCTCCTTGCTGGAAAACTCTCCTCAGAATTAGGAAAAACTATTTGGCTAGGAGGAAGATTTCCCTAGGCAATGGAAATTTAACTAGTCTATGGAATGATTCTATTGGGGGAACTTACCCTTTTCTGAATGTTTTCCTAGGTTGTTTGATATTTTCCAAGATCAAAATGTTACCATTAAGAAATGTATTGAGATGGATTTTAGGGTGCCTTTTAGGAGAACCCTTAGAGGTGACATGCTTGTTCAATGGACCCACATTTATGATGCTATTAGATCTTTGCCTCTTTCATCAGAGAATGATAATGTTTACTGGTCCCTAAACACAAATGGAATCTTCACAACCAAATCTATGTACCTGTGGCTGGAAAGGAACTTTGCTGGCTCTAGTAACAAATGGATTTGGAAAGCTAAGCTTCCTCTTAAAATCAAGATTTTCATGTGGCAATTATGCAGAAATGCTCTCCTCACTAGACATAATATGCACCAAAGAAAATGGTCTAGCTCCCCTCTATGTTCTTTTGTAACCAAGTGGAAACAAATTATCACCTCTTCTTCACATGTTCTGTTGCTAGGATAGTTTGGGGGGTCGTAGGTGTAACTATGGGGACAAATTTGGTTCCTAATAATTTTTGGCAGGCTATGGCTTGGTTCCACTCTTTTCTTCCCCAGCATGAGAAACTTTATGTGGTTTTAATTGCTTCCTTGTGTTGGGCAATTTGGCTTACTCGTAACAAAGTTACTTTTGAGAATCACAAGCTCCACTCTCCCAGTGAAATGTCCTTTTTTGTTGTTTCTTTACTTTTGTACTGGGCAAGTTTACAGAAAGAGAACGACAACGAGATGCTGACTTAGGGAGCGTCCCAGCTGATGCAAGTTGCGGCAAGGGTTTATGCAAGATCCGACTCTAGGGCGCAACCTATCCTGATGATCGCTGGTCCATGATGTTCTGATGGTGGAGTTCGCGCTTCTGGGTGGCTTCTTCCTGGAGACTTTCTTAGTTTCATGTTTTCCTTTTGATGGACTGTCGAACTATTTGTCCGTGTTTTAGTTGTGGTACCAGGTTTTTGTCCTATGATGACGTCAACTCGCTTTCATTTTCCCTACTCCTTTTTTCTGGACTGTAATAACTTCACACTATGACCTTGTTATTTTCGTTTGATATGAATGGAAAGGGATGAAAGCACGGTTGGAAAAAAATATACCAGATCCCCTAAAAAGGACAATATACCTGATCGAATACAGAGAGATATCGGAATATATACGATTTGATTACCACTTTCTGCAATTGAAATTTTTAGGTCCATCATTCGCAAAAAAAAAAAAAGGATCCACATATATGTATGCCACTATGTGTATCTACTCCATATATATAGCTTGTCGGTCGCATACGTATATACCAGTAGATACAAACTTTCGCCGAGACATATATATAGCACACGATCGACGGCCACGACACGCACCGGACGTCACAGGCGACGTCGCCTCACCTGGCCTGCTCTGCTAGATAGGCACCAAAACCAACCAACTCACACAGAGCGGCCACTGCTAGTGTACCCATAGACGCACACGTCATCTTCACGGAGACGACATATTATTTGGACGGATCACATACTAGTATAGTATAGTATATCTATACGGTCTCAAGGATCAATTGAACTGGACGATGGAGCTGTAGATGGCGTCGGGCTGCCAGTCGGCGGGGATGACCTGGTCGGCGACGAGCGTCTTGCCGGACTCGTTGGTGATGCGCAGCGAGAAGGGCCCCTGCATGGGCCGCCCGGTGTCCATCCTCCAGATGGACCCCCACGACTCCCTCATCGGCTCCCACTGCCCCGTCGGCGACATCCCGCCCACGCCGGGCCGCGACTCCATGATGTCCACCTGGACCACGTCGCCGTCGCCGTCCTCGTACTCCACCAGGATCGCCATGTAGTTCGGGTTCGACCCCTCCTCCACGTGGAACGTCACCGTCAGCCCCGGGTACTCGCACGGCACCCTGCAAAAATTCATCACCAACACAACGTCAGTCACCGTTCAAAAAAAAACACAACGTCAGTCAGTGCATGTGCATGCTTGCCGTTTTAACCCGACCCTCGTCGTCGACAAGACAAAAAAATAGTCAATGCTATCGGTTATCTAGGTTTTGTTTTGTAGTCTGCTTATGCAGAAGCGGCCGGGCGTCGCAGACGCAGAGCAAGGAACGGACGGTTGAGACGTACGGTGGCCGGTAGTGCGAGCTAAGCGGTGGAGATAGATGGTGGTGAGACGATGACGATGACGACGACCGCCAATGCAGGTAGGTGTTGTGGATTTCTTTTACTATCGAAGTTAAGGTAGGTGCCGTGGATCGATCTGTGGTGGTGGTAGTACACTAGTACCTCCTGAACTGCATGTCGATGATTCCGGCGTGGCGGAGCTGGTCGTTGAGGCCCGGCAGCGCCATGGCGCCGAACGCCGTGCCGCTGAGGTCGAAGTGGTAGAGGGAGACGGGGTAGTAGTTCATGTCCGTGATGATCACCGTCTCCGGCACGCCCGAGCACGCCGGGTTGTTCTGGGCCACGCACCGTATCTGCCACAATTGCAAGTAGCGATCCAGGATCTATCAGTTACATGATGCACGTACGATCGATTCACAGGCTGTAGAAACGACATGGACGTACATGCTGCACGGTTGCTGCTGCTAATTATAATTTAGAAAATTGGAATGTAGTAGCTAGTAAAGGATCGGAGTATATTGATTATACTTTCGTAGTACCTGGTAGCATGAGCCGCAGCCCTTTCCGTCCTTGAAGAGCGGCTGGTTGCCGCAGGAGGTCATGGAGGAGAAGGGCGGCTGGTTGACGTGCTTGAACCCGCAGGCGCCGCCGTCGTCGTCGGGCCCGGCGCCGGTGGGCGCGCCGTACCACGTCGCCCTCGCGTCCAGCCAGCCGGCGTCGGCATCGGTGCCGTTGACGCTAGTAGGATTGGCTGCAGGGGGCGGTGGGCTGTTGGTGGCCGCGGGAGACGAAGGAGGTTGACTCTCGGCGCCGTGGGCGGCGAGGATGCAGAAGAGCATGACAAACGCGACGGCACCCGAGGAGGAAGAAGAGGATGCCATGGCTTCGCTAGGGAGCTGGGTTGAATTGTGCTGCCTGGATTGATGATCTGCCGGATGGCGCTGGGCAGTGGCCGGTATTTATAGTGGCTGCCGGGCGGGCGGGCAGGCTGGGATCGAATCGAAGCGGTCGTGATGCATGGCATGATTGGTCTGTTGCGGACCTGCGGAAGCAGCAGCACACTAGCTAGCGGACGAGCGAGGGGCCGTGATTGTGAATGTGATTGCCGCCGGGCAGTGGCCAATTTGGTTCACATGCGGATGGAGCGACTCACCACCGGGGGTCACGAGCACAATTCTCTCTGCCTTAATAAGTATACATTCTCTCTACCTTAATATACTCTCCGCATACTGCAAAATCGTACACTGCAACTAGTACAGATATACTGCAAAACGTCCCATCGAGAGCACTTCCCTACACGTACGCATCTCCCGTTGGGATCCACACCACACACACCGTTGGGTAAAAACCTTTTGTTTCTTTGTCCGTATCTCCGCAGCTTGGCTCTGTTCCTGCCAAGTGTTTGTGCATACAGTGTATATGGCCTAATATTTTTCTTTTTTTGAAATGAGCATATATTAATATTTTCATGATACCAATTACACTTAGACTCTGCAGCAACGCATTATTCTATTGTCATTACGGATGCACACAAAAAAATGAGAATAAAAAAAAGTCCCGCTGCAGCGATAAGACCCTTAGTAGCAGCGACACTAACCCCACCAGAACAACACCAGAATTCCAATAGACACCGTGGCAACTTGTTAATAGGTTAGTATCAAAAACATATAAAAACCTCAAAGTGCGGACAAGGCAAAGCAAAATAGATACGAAACAACCCTAAAAAAATAGATACCAAACAAGCATGAAACATAAAAAATTATAAATATGTTTCCGACGTATCACTCGGCTGCCAACATTGTCGTAGAAAACCTCCAAATCTAACCCTCGCTCTCTCATCCTCAATGATCATGTTGTGAAGAATGACACAACATTTCATGATGTTCTTAAGGGTTTTCATATCCCCAAAACAATCAGTACTCTCACAATAGCAAATCTAGCCTACGGGACACCAAAATCTCTCAATATCATTTCGGGCTACCTCTTGAGCTTTGGCAAAATTAGATTCTACCTTTGTGGTTGGCTTATGAATGGTTTTCACCAAAGTGATCCAATCTGGATATATGCCATCGGCAAGGTAGTAGCTCATTGTGTACTCATGGTTCATAATTTTGTAATTGCAAGTTGGACAATCACCTGCATAAGCTTCCCATTTAGCACCATGCTCAGACGGATGGAAGATGACTTCCAAAACCACATCCATGTATCAATCGTGCATTTTACATGCTCCCTCCGTTTTAAAATATAAGATGTTTTAGGTTTATAAAGAAAATATATTTAGACTTTTTTTAGTATATAGATTTACTCTAAACCCGTGTAAACCTACTTACTAAAAAAAGTCTAGATACATTTGCTTCACAAAGCTAAAATATCTTATATTTTAAAACGGACGGAGTACTAATGAAATATCCTCTTGACAGGTTCCCAACTAGTTGTCACATTTTATTGGCTGCGAACAAGACTTCTAGACGGGTGAGGGTAATATACTAAAGACTGTCCACCATATTCTAGTACTCCCTCTGACCCATATTAGTTGACTTGGATTTTTCAAAATTTGGATGAACCTATATAATAAATAGTGTTTAGATTCATCCAAATTTAGACAAATCTAAGTCAACTAATATGGATCGGAGGGAGTATTTAAATCATCGGCATTGAGTACTTGGCCACTGTCACGGGCCAGTTTATCTGTCGATAACATAGACCGCCTTGCAATTCTCCATATGAGCACGCGACAGCAAACCAAGCGCATACTTTCATGACCGAACATAAGTTTGCTCCAGGCAGATTTTGCAGGGCATGTATTATTCGAACTGGGTCGTATGTGCTCCTATAGGGATTCAACGGGCCTTCATGCCCTTCGGTTGGAAGCGGTATTGAGAACATCTTGGTGGTTCATCAGTTTAAACAAATGCGGAGTTTGGAGGAGGACGCTGAAGCAAAAGTGAGTTTTTTCTACCTAGACGTGTGTTACAATTTGTGAATAGTTCTAAATTGTCATTATATTTGCATGAGAGGGATTTGTGAGAGAAGACTTGAAGTGCAGCCGCTACCATGTTGTATTTGGCTGGATTTCCTCTGTAAAGAATAAAAATTAGTCTAGCACTGAGAGAACTTCAGCACACAACAATTGTAAGTGAATGCGTTCCTGTGACACGATTGTCCTTTGTCTGTGCACTGTGTTGACAAATCTGCTTGTGTACTCATAGCCCTATGTCCTATATTAATCACATATTTCTAGGAAAATTGTGCTTGCTAAATTTAATTATAAAAAAATCCCGGTTCCTTATATTTGCCCTATTTTTTCTTTGAGAAACACATGGTACTTAATTATCTATGGAGAAAACAAAACATAATGGCCTAGTTCTTTTGGCGGTTTAAAACTAAGCTCCCTCCTCCCTAGCTTTTCTCATAAACCGACTAGCTTATTAGTTGGATCTTCCAAAGAAATTATCCCACAATTGATTTACAAGTCTTGAATAATAAGCATGGTGGCTTATGGGCTGAAGTTCAAGAGGGGGCAGCTTATTTTTTGTATCATACTCCATTTGTTTGGATGTATCAAGCAACTCAACATATCTCATGCACCATAATTGTGGTGCAACCGGTGTACGGATGATTGATGCACATTTTACAAGTTATAAAAATTATGAACATAATATACTACGTAGGAATGGTATACATCTACCATGCTATAAAAAATCAAGATCTATATCGAAACACAACTTAAGAAGAAGAAAATAAAAATTCGTGGCACCATTTGTAATAAACTATAATATTGGTAATACAAATTGACCTTTTTGTGTCCCTTGTGAAAAGAACTGGGTCCATATTTTTACATGGAAAATATAAATTGTATTTGTGTGTTGAACTACTTTCATTTTTTTTTTTGACGAATTTTAGAGTGTATTTTAATATCGAGTGCATCGACTGCAACACAATAGCAGGTGAACTGGATATGTTCACCAAGCAACCTAGCATACCAGTCATGCTTTCTTATGAATTGAGTGATACTAATTCGTTGATAAGCAAACAAAAATTACATGTGATAAAATAACTCTTGTGAAAAAAAATCCACAAATCAAACCAGCACAATTTTTTTTGGTTCAAAAATCCCCATAAATAAATTTGTTGGGCCTAACGAAGAAGCCCATTAACTGAAGCCCCCGTCCAACTAAAGCCAACTTCTAGGGTTTTGTCTACCAGTGTTATAAAGCCTCTCTCCCCTGCCGCCGTAATTTCTTCCTTCCGTTTGATCTTCTTAAGCAGCCGCCGCCGGCAGACCTCGACGAACACCCAACCTACCTCAGGAGGAAGATGGTAAATTGCCCTCCGTCTCCTGCCCGATTCTTTGTGTCCGAGTTTATGTTGTTTGCCCTGTGTTTTCTCATGTCCATGTGTTTCTGCTGTCTCCAGCCGAAGCAGATCCATGAGATCAAAGACTTCCTTCTCACCGCGAGGAGGAAGGACGCCCGGTCCGTGAGGATCAAGAGGAGCAAAGACGCTGTCAAGTTCAAGGTCCGCTGCTCCAGGTACCTGTACACCCTCTGCGTCTTCGACACCGAGAAGGCGAACAAGCTCAAGCAGTCTCTGCCACCAGGTAGCTAATTCATGATAGACATTGTTTACTTTCATGTTCTAATAATGTCGATACACTTGGGAGTTCATGTTCTTGCTGTTTGTTTAACTGCGCAACAAATTTCCGTGCTTTGTGTTGACATCGCATCTCTTAGTTATGCAGTGTGTGTAGTCGATGTCCCAGTGAAGATAAAATTCAGGTCCAAAGATGGTTGGTGACTGGTTTTAGCTTCAAGCCTCCTGTCATACAATGTTGATGAATTGATGGCTTGGGGCTAAAACCATTGTTTAGAATTGTCGATGATGGCCATATTAGCTATGAGATCTGAGGGACATCTATATGATTACGCCATCCTTTGTTCTCCTTTGTTTCTACTATTCAGCTGAGTGTGTTATTATCCTATTGAGTAGCAGTCTTTGTAGTGCCTTGCTCAAGTTATAGTGTCCTGATGAAGAAGACAATACTACCAGAGATGAATCTATCGATTAGTTTTAGCTTCAAGCCATTCTAGTCTTTACTTTTGACGTGTGGCTTGTGGTTAAAACTAATTTGATTTCAAAAGTTCATCGGTGATGGCAATAGCTATGAGATCTGAGGGATTTGACATTTGAGGCATGCCTATTTGTCACAGCAGTTGGGCTGGCTCTGCATTTTTTTTGTTTAATTCAGATGTATATCCTATCTAAGCTATCATTTCTGCTTGGTTCATCCTTATCTGCTCTGCAAGATACAATATATATTCTGTATTTGATGAATTTCCATCGATCCAGGTTTGTCTGTCCAGGAGATCTGAAGATAGAAGCTGAAGTCTTGACGAAATAGCAAAGCTTCACTTGTGTTTACTCTTGAAACTTTTGGACCATGAGCAATTAGACCTGACAGCAATGTATATCTGAATCACTACTTCTGAGGAAAATGCTTTTTGCCACGCTATAGAAGGCCTCAATTTGGCTCATTTGTTGTATGCACTGCCTGTTGCGTTATGACAATCTACCTTTTTGGCCCATTTCTTGTGTGCACTGCCTGTTGCAACCTTCTATGATATCTGAAACTGCAGTTGCTGGTGAGGCATATCGCCGATCAGTTGCACCGAGCATATATTGCATTTTCTATCTTTGTTGTGATGTATCTCATGTCGAGCTCTGAGATTTTGGATCGATTGTCAGTTTTTATCCTGTCAACTGTCCGTTGATTGCCAAATTCATTGCAAGTCGAGCATAGTACTCCTTTCTTGAAAGGGATGTTTGAGGGGTCATTTTGCAAAAAGGCCCCTGCCAGATTTCTGACATAACCTGAGGTCCCCAACGCTGCCCCTCTTCATCCTCTCTCCCCTCGCTCGCTCTCTTGTCGATGCTGCCCGCCACCTGACGTGGCCTGCCACCTTGCTTTCCTTGTGCTGCTGCCTCCCTCTTCCTCTTGCATGTCCCCTCCGGCGCCATTGGCGAGGCAGCTGCTTAGGTCGTGCATACTGGTCCCTTTGCCCCTCTCATAGTATGTAGCTCCAGGAGGTATGGGGGTCCCCATTGAGGCGGAAGCTGTCGGAGAAGAGGAGCACCTAGGAGGCCCGTGCTTTTCCCCCTGCAATTTCTTCTCTTTCTTACATTTTTCAAGTACAATGTATTCTTCAGACATGAACAGCTAGCTCTGTTGGTGTATAAGTTTCCAAACAAAGTCCATTCTAGCTAGCCGTGTTATATTTTGAAGAGAATGGTCCTGATGAAGCAAGCACATCTACAGTTGTTTGAACTAGGAATTTAGCTCTGTTGGAATATTGACACTATTGTTGGTGTTCTTAATTATCTCTGTTGGAGTATAAGGTACTGACATTCTTAATAAGAGAACTACTAAGAATTTGGCTCTCTTGGTTACACACAAGAATTTAGCTCTGTTTCTATATTTTTGATCAGAACAGCCTAAGGTACTGATATGCTTGTGGAAGGTGTAGGAGATTAAATATCTTGGAGTATAATGGATCTTGCATTGATTCTTGAAGCACTTCTATGAACAAATTCAGGAGCTGTCCTCTTGGATGTCATCAGCATGAATGGTATGCCTCGCCTTTCTGCAACATTGTGACAGTTGAAATGTCCCATTTCCTTGGTGTTTTTTCCTGTTCATATCTTTTGGGGATCACATAATTGTAGAAATAGAGCTTTATGATGGGAAGAAATAGACCTATACTGCATTGTCTGTCCTGATCAAAAGAGTACTGCATTGTTTTTGCTGTACACATCTGTATATAGGATTTCCAACTGAATTTGTATTGAACTGTCAAGCTAAATATGTCAATAACACAAGTTAATTAAGGTTGCAGATACAGCTATTCATGACTGATCAGAAAGACAATACACACACAAGTTCTATTACTGAACTGTCAAACTGAATCTATCAATAACAGATTATATACACAAGTATACATTCTCCTCCTTCCTCTACCTCTTTATCATACACAAGTACACACACAAGTATACATTCACCCTCCTTCCTCTACCTCTTTATCATACACAAGTACACACACAAGTACTGTACTCCATTGTTTGTGCTACACACAAGTCTATATTCTCCTCCTTCCTCTACATCTCATTTTCTTTCTCTACCTCTCCTTAAGGACTTTGGTTTGTGCAAGTAGCTCAGCTAGGATAGATAGAGCGATTGTTCTGTATCTCTGTCTCGAACTGTTTGCTTGCCTGCGTGTATTGATAGAATTCATATAAATATTGATGTTGGAGTACAAAAATGAAACTTGGACAACAATAAAACATTATACTCCTTGTTCTAATGCTGGTAGAAAGATACTTGGAAGCAAAGACACAACTATGTGCTGCCATAACTTAAACCATATGTATATATAAATCTCTGGATTTGAAATCCAAAGTGTGCTCTGTTCTGTAACTAAAACTGCTGAGATATTGCTCTGTTTTGGGTGTTCTCCTAGCATGTCTATTTAATTAAATCTGAAACAAGGAAACCTGATGCATGTCAAGGGGGCAACTGGAAACATGGTTCCAACAGTGACAATTATTGTGGAGACTAGTACTCATTTTACTCCTTTTCTAGATGAAAGTTACAGTTCCTCTTTATCATTGTGCTTTTACTGGTTTGGTATGCCCAAAACAAGCTGTATAGACTATTATAATTCAGGGAATCAGAAATGGAGTTTTTTACATAATGATCTGTTCCAAGCATATAATTACTGTGATTTCCTGTTTTTTGCTGAAATATCAAGGTAATTAAAGACACACAAGTTATGACAGCTGCTACTTCACTGCATTTTTCTTATCAGATGTACACTTAAGCCATTCATAAATCTCCATGTAGTATTTCAATTAACGTTTACCTTTGTTTGAAGGTGAGATACTGTTTGAAGGTGGCATGGCTTCACAGTTTGATGCTCCCTACTCAAACAGAGCATGTTACCATGCAGGTGCTAAACTGCTAAAGACCATCGCTGCCCATTCCCTGTTCTGCAAGAAGCTATCTCCAGAGCTGCTAATGCTTATGAAAAAGCTGTTTCTGCAGAGAAGTTCATTGTAAGCATGCAAACTGATTTGAGTTTGAATTGGCCAAATATGAAACAATTTGACTGTATTAGGGAGTTTTTTGCAAAAGAAAAAAATGAACTAGGAGGGGACGAGTTGCACATCTTTTCTGGAATGGAAGTAGTTAAATATTTTTTTAGAGGATTGTATGTATTGAGTTGATTTGACAAGATAATGCTGCAGTGAGTTATTGATACCATTAAATTACCTTTTAAACTTACAAACACCCGGTTTTGTTGCTGGGATTCAGCCATATTCCATAACAATAATGTCATTTGACAAAATCATGGTAACAATTAAGGCACGGACACAACATAAATCTACATCGTCACAAAAATTCTAGTGTAAGACTAACCATAACTTCAAATGAGAAAATTGCAAAATTTTGTTCGTGCTTCTATGTCATTACCTTCTTTTCAGAATTGTTAGTAACTTATAAATCTGCCAACCAGAGCTGGGTGTACTGGACATTTTCTCAGCAAGTGCCATACCGTTCATCACAGAATCATCAGACAAGAGTTGATGCAATTTGGAATGAATGATTTGGCATTTGCGTCCGCACATTTTTTTGGCAGTTTTTTACATCGGAGTTCCAGGCGAAGATAAATCGAACATGGAATATATGTATGCCAAAAATGAAACTGACTGGGAAGGAAACAAGGGTTCGACTCCGGAAGAAAGAGCCTGAGCTAAATCATATTTACTGGATTGCTTTGCAGCCACAGCACGGTTAGTCTCACTACACATCTTATTATTAATGGGAGTTGGTGTTGGTAGATTAATCACGACCATCAAATTGCCCTCAAACACACTCACCAAATATTGGAAGAATCATAGCCATCTATCCTGCGCGCATCCAATCCATTTAATAGTGCGTGAAAACATGGAAAGCAAATACCGTTTCAAAGTCCCCTTGAGTGCTGAGTACATCAGACTTTAATTAACACAACTCTATTTCATACTTATACTTTAACATATGTCCAACACAATTTATTTTATCAGGAATTATTTTTGCTAATTATGACTTACATACTCACGTATTAAGTGGTGGAATCCATCACAGAATTCAGATTGTTAACTGCGAAGACTTATATCTACATTTCAATACAACATATGATTACTTGCATGCTAAAAATTTGTATGCATTTGAGATCTTCCTCACCTCTAGCTAACTTGATATATAGCTAGACATTGTGCTAACCTCACTAACAACACCACATGAGAATTTCGGTCAGCTAGAATAAGCAGCTATGATGCAAACATGGACAGAAAAAGTAACTTCATGTTTACGAAGCTAGATGATGCAATAACCTCTATGCGAGGGGTTGGTACCTTTAGATGTATATCCTTCCTCTACCATTTAATTTTCTTCAACCCAAAAATGTCTTGTATAGTATCTTTCTATGCTTTTGTTTAGCTATTATAGACCTGCAATAACATACTTATCTCATCCATGTGTTTTCTAATGGAAAGCAATAAATATAAATGATAGTTGTAATTTTTTTGCCCAACAAATATAATAAAAACTCTTATTTCGCCAGGTTCTTACCTAGCATGGTTATAAATATCTTTTGGAGACCAAGAGGAGGATGAGGTGAGTTTAAGAGGGCTTACAGAATTTTTTCAAGGTTTCATAAGTAGTCCAACACTTCCATCTCATCGTACAAGTCCCTCTGTTCCTTTAGAACTCTTGGTCTGTCATTAACTATTTCCAGGACCTAGCCATAAGAGTTGAACATCAAACACCATAAAAGTTTTTGCGCCATCCCTATGATTAGATAATAAGAACGTGCATTAACATATTAAAATTTACTAGTCAAGCAGGCTCGAAATTTTCAATAAAACAAGTCATTTCTTTTTTAAACAAGAAAAGATACTCTCTTCGATCCAAATTAATGTACTCAGATTTGTCCGAATCTAGACAAATCTGAGACCATTAATTTGGATCGGAGGGAGTATCATGAGATTATTGCAAATAATACATATATGATGCACGGATCTAAAACATTTAACACACACTATGAATGTAGCAAATGGTTCCTAGTTCAACATAGAGAACACTAAATGTCGTAAATTCCATACTAAAAGGAAGATATTTACCTCTGGTCTCGAATGCAGTACACCATATGACATGCCCACATCAACACACCAAACTTTACCATCGCATTTGCTGGGAACAATGAGAGTGTTATTTATAGTTTATGGGAGAAAAATTTCGATATATTGTCATTACTCAGTTGACAACAATGAATACCAATTCACTCCACGAGTCTGGGGAGTGTGTCCTACAACCATCCCTTTAGCTCCAACAGATTTCAATGTTTGTTCAGCAATAACAGAAGATAGCTAAACCAACAAAAATATTTGTATTATAATTCTGTTAAGCATGTTGTAACAGTTTCATAATTAAAATATTTTCCATGGTGAAAAAGGAAATCATAAGTTTGGTGGATCCGATCTCCTCTCACATTCCAAGACCGTTGTGTCCTCTCGACTGAATCTTGAGAGTACAACCGAGTCCATACTACACTGTCATAGCCTCTGGTTGCTATGAAAGGTAGATCGGGATCATCCGTGTCTTCACTTAAACCTTGCATCCAATTTGATACTTCAGTGTTGATGCGCTCGATCCCGTATTCAACTATGAATTGAGTGGAAATTAAGTTAGATAACATGGACAGAAATTTTTGTTACCAAGTAGAGCATACTAGGTGAATTTCTTATACCAGAAGCAGAAATGTTAATGCTGAGCACAAATCACACGACCTATTCCTTAAACGTGGGAGAACAAGGGGGCTCACCATGATGAGGAAGAAGGCCACCATGACAAAATATCCAGTCATTGACAATAAGTACAACAGGATGTCGTGCCAATTCGCAAGCTAATGGGCCACCTTGCTTAAAAAGTGATGCTCTTGCGGCAAAGCCTTTCTGTTTCTGTCTTAGCATTTGGAGGGAAATATATCAGAAATAGAAGAAATGCTGGTGGTTAATTATTTAATGTTAATTTTTTGTGGATTTAGTTACCAACTTATCAAATTGAAACATACAAATCATGGCATGAACTTGTATATCCAAAATTGGTTAATTGAGCAAGTTCAGTAATTATCCATTGAGTAAACAGTCAACGTTACCTTGACAAAGTTCAAAGGAAGCCAGTCACCATTAGGTGATGCCCGATACTCATCCTTCGACCTTTGAGAAACATTAACCCAGTTGACGAAAGCATCATCCCAATTGCCATCAAATTCCTCCAAGTATTCCATAAAGCGTATACACTCGTCAAATGATCCTGGGTGGACACACCGGAAATCGCCTTCCACATTCATGGTTTCATGATTCCCATTAACCTAACATTTATGTTAAATATTACGAAGTCATAGATCACGTAGAGATGAACATGAAGTGACGATCAAACCTGAAAAACTGCACCGCCTTGAGATTTTGCTTGCATGTTTAGCGAACTCAATAGGGATAGAATCGCGATTTCATCTTCGCCGCGGTCAAGGATGTCCCCAACTTGAACCAGAACCTGTACACGAGCGAATTACACAAAACCTTCACCTGAGAACAGTAACCAAGACAAAATTCTAAAATGTGTTGTGTGTGCATCCATGTGGGACACACATGAAGCCCAGTACTGGTACGACGCAAGGTGTGGGCATCCATACAAAATACATACCCCTAAAAAATACAAAATACAAAATACATAGTTGACATCATTCAATGGTTGTGTGATTTTCAGGGGCCTGGGGCTTTGCCTCCTTTTCGAAAAGAAACAAAAAAGATCAAACGGGGAAAAAAATGAATGCGCCAGATGAATATGTGATGCACATGCTCCATGGATTCTCTTAACAATAACATGGAAATGAATACTTTAAAACGAACCAACAAAAAGAAGTTCAATTGTGCAGCAAACATGGAAGTGGGAGTTGAAAAGAAGAATGAGTTTACCGTCTGGCCGCCTGTCCATAGGTGGCCATCTGATTCCGGGCAAAGGACACCGGCCATCACCAGGGCAGCTTTCGTTTGGCAGAGATCACCATGGAGGTCGCCAACTGCAATGCAATGAGAATTAGCAAGCCAACATGGACAGTGTTCAGATGATAACATTTGGAAAGGTAATGAATGAATGACCCATGACATCTTGAATAGAAATTGGGTGGTGGGTTCACTTGGAATTGAACTGGAAAGATCACAGGTATTCAGATATTTGCCATCTCGAAGAACAGAGTTTTGGTTATGAATGCGACGCATATTCCTAGTACTAGTAGAGTCCAAGGCACAAAGTCCAATGTTGGGTTTGCTTTACTCTTCTTTTGCAGTTGCACAAATTCCCACCAAAAATACCCGTCCGTGCCAGCATTCAAAAACAAGATGATCACACGTGTGACAAAGACAGAGTTATGATCCTGAATGCAAGTAGTAGACGACTCGGTGTTTGGCTGTCAAACGAATATACATAGGTCTATATTTCTTCAGAACCGAGAAGAAAAGAAAAACTCGATGAGGACAGACATGGTATACGTACCGGCGACAATGCGGCGCCCGGGCGCGGACACGAAGGTGGGCGGGTCACCGGTGACGGTGATCGGCCCCCCTGCCGCCGCATCCGCACGGCAGGAAAGCGGAGAGAGCACGAACCTGCCCCCGCCGGCGACTCTGTGCTGCCTGGTAGGAGTAGGACAGACAGAAGTCGAGAAGCTCAAGCCGGTGGTGGCGGCCGTGAGCAGCCTGAAAGGAAGCACGGCGGCCATGCCGTCGCAGGTGCCGGCGACTCCGTGGCTGCCAGTTGGCCAGGTGAGAAGATGAGACGAGGGAGGGCGTGTACGTAGGGCGTACTAGGCTGTAAAAAAGTAGAGGAGTGTTACGCGGCTCGTCCTTCTCCTTCTTCTCAGCCAGTCATTTGCGGATGAGTGTGGTCGTGTCGTGTCTTGGCTTCGGTTCGATATTTCGATTGATCGGCCTAGCTGGGCCTCTCCCTTTCTCTATCTGGTCTCGCAGTCGCGGAGCCCGAGCCCAAAATGCTGCCATGATAAAACCCTCTCGGCCCTACAGCTTCCTCAGCGTTTTCTTTGGGGAAAAATGAAGAAGCTTTTGCTCACTGTCCTGCTAATGAAACGTGGCCACGTGGGTACTGGCCGGAGGAGTACCACGACCCAAACAGCTCGGCCAAACCTGGCCAACGGCCGGCCCTTTACGGCACTGGCCCGACACAGGTTTGACGTGCCTAGCCCGACATGGCACGCGGCGACCCGTTAGGCTCGCGGGCCTCGCCGTGTCGGCACTCATGCCCCCTATGGCCCGGGCACGGCATGAAAGCCAGGCGGAACGGCCCCTTCCTCCGCCGTCCTAGAGCTTTCCCGCCCCTCTCCCTTCTCATCATTGTCATCGGCGGGCGTCATCGGTCGTTGCCCATGCGATGCCGCTTCAGAGCTGGATGTGGAGGTCCCTTCCTCCACCCGAGTCGTGGAAGCCTACTTGGGTGGTCAACGCGGTAGTGGAGCTTCTAGGCTAGTGGTGCTTCAGTCCTTATGGGGATGGTAGCGGGGTGGTTGGCGTGGGCGCGTGGCCACTTGGTGGTGCGGGTGGCATGTGTCTGGTCTGGTTGGCAGGGATATGTTGGCCTAGATTTGGGCCCGATCTAGGTCAGCGTGGGTTGGGGCAAGCTCAACGGTGTCTCCTATGGTTGGAAGTAGGTGTTCGTGATGATGGGGATGGTAGGACAGCGCCACACGTGTTGCAACGCAACTGCGGGAGATTCATAGGCCTGTTCTAGACCCGACCAGGCCTATGTCGCTCAATAAGAGGGTAGCGGCGATGGTAGCCTACGTGCAACAGCGTAGCGGAGGGGACTTTACGGACCCCATCGGGGTCCGACTAGGCCTGCTTGGCCTGGTGTGTCCCTACTGTCGCGTCTGTTTGGCACCCACCATTGGTGGTGGAGGATGTCCTCGAGGTGGTTGTGCTATTGCTGCCCTCCGGCCCTAATGTTGGCATGGTGTTCTCTTGTTGCTCGTCCGATCGGCTACCTCCTATGGTAGTGGAGGTTGTTCCCTCCCGTGTGGTTGCGATACTACTGTCCCGTGTCTACGGTGGTTTGTTCTCGATCCGGCCAGCTTCAAAGTGTTTCCCATGGTGAGACGACGATGGTGTCTACAAGACCGTGTTGGTGCATGTTGGTGGTGAAAAGAATATCCTAAAACGCAATAATAAAGTGGTTATTATGCTATTCCAGATTTATAATAGATGTTTATTTTTCTTAATATAATTATGTTAATAGGAAAAATTAATATATATATATGTGATTTATAAACAGAAAAGATTCCTAGTAATGCCTCTCTTAATACTAGCTTGTTGATTAACAGATGATCAAGGTTTCCTGATCATGAATATTGGATGTTGTTAATAACAGGGTAATATCATTGGAGAATGATATGATGAATAGTCACCCTCATTAGATTTATCAATATGATCAAGTCCTCAAGTTTATATTGCTATCACATTCGTAGTAACTCAATATCCTTAGACCATAAGATCACGTCAATCACTTCAACCAGAAAAGTACGTTGATTCCATCAAACGTCACACCATAACTGGGTGATTATAAAGGTGTCGTCAGGTGCTTGGAAAGTGTTAGCTGAGGCTCGTGGATCAAGTGTGGGATTTGTCCATCCAAATGACGGTGAGATATGCTCAGGGCCCTCTCGGTGATATCACATTGATATAGCTTGCAAGCAAGTGATTTGATCACTAGAATGTTATATCACGGGAAATAGAAAAATAGTACTTGTCGGTAATGAGATTGAACAAAGGTATGGATTGTTGGAGATATGCCCTAGAGGCAATAATAAATGCAGTTATTATTATATCTTTGTGTTTATGATAAATATTTACATTCATGCTATAATAGTATTAACCAAAAACATTAATACTTGTGTGATTTGTAAACTAAATTAGAGTCTCTGGTAAAGCCTCTTTATAATACTAGCTTGTTGATTAATAGATGATCGTGATTTCTCGATCATGAACATTGAGATGTTGTTAATAACAAGATCATATCATTAGGAGAATGGTATGATGGACATACTCCTATAGATAAGCGTAGCATTAAGATCAAGTCATTTCAATAGTTCGTTTGCTATAAGCTTTCTGATACATAGTAACCTAATTCCTTCAACCATGAGATCATGTTAATCACCATCATCGGAAGGATGCTTTGATGACATCAAACACCACACCGTAACTGGGTGGCTATAAAGGTGGAATTGAGTGTTCGGAAAGTATGGGTTGAGGCACATGGATCAAGAGTGGGATTTGTCCATCCATATGACGGATAGATATACTCTGGGCCCTCTCGGTGAAATGTCATCCAATTATCTTGCAAGCATGTGACTGGCTCACAAGGAATCACATATCACAGGAATGAGAAAAGAGTACTTATCAGTAACGAGGTTGAACTAGGTATGTAGAGATACCGACGATCAAAACCTCGGATAAGTAAACTATTGTGAGACAAAGGGAAATTGGTATCGTATGTAAATGGTTCATTTGATCGCAAAAGTAATCATTGAAATATGTGGGAGCCATATGAATTTCCAGATTCCTCTATTGGTTATTGATCGGAGAAGTGTCTCGGTCATGTCCGCGTAATTCAAGAACTGTAGGGAGACACACTTAAGGATTCGATGTTGTTTAGTAGATATGGAATGTTAGTAGGGATACCGAATGTTGTTCGGAGTCTCGGATGGGATCCGGGATATCACGAGGAGATCCAGAATGGTCCGGAGAATAAGATTCATATAAGGAAAGTCCTATTTTGGAGTTCGGAAAAGTTTCCGATGATTTCATCGGAGAGGTTCTAAAAGGTTCTAGAAGGTTCACCGGTCCAGAAGGAGAATGGTCCATGAATGTGTCATGGGTATGTGGAATGATTGGATCATGTCCAAGGTCATTTGGTGTTGGCATATGCAAGAGAGAATTAAAGCTCTAAATTGAAAGTCAAACGGGAGTTTGAAAAGTCAAACTGGAACAATGGTTTCCTAGTGGGAGAAGAAACAAGTCCTTCTCTCAATCCAACTTGGTTTTGGAAGTGGATTCAAACCCACCCCTCCCAAGGCTGCCCCTCCCTCTCATAAATAGAGGGGGAGGGCTTCCCCAACACCACAAGCACCTGCCTCTCCACTGAGCCCGCCATGTTGACCCGCCCTTGCCGCCGCTGCGCCGCCTAGCGCCGCCACCGGTCCGTCGCCGCCGCCGTCAACACTTCCTCCTCATCCCGGTTGTCTAAACCCTAGATCTCTGGGAAATCCTAATCCACCATAACTCGCATCGGCTTAGGCGAAGCCCTGTGGGATCTTCCCTCTACTTCCGACACCACACCGTCGTGCTGCCAGAATCACGAAGGGAGAACTACAACCTCCGCTGCCTGCTGGAACAAGGGAGAGGAAGGTCTTCATCGAGTACCGAACGTGTGACCGACTGCGTAAGCGCTGCCGGAACGCAGCGCCGGAAGGATCGTCTACGCGATCTTGAGATCGGCAAGTGTACGACTACATCACCCACGAGAATCTGCTCTCGTTAACCGCTTTGGAATCTTCGAGGGTGAGTTCTTCTATCGACTCGTTGCTACAATCTAGTAGATAGATCTTGGCTTGTTTGTGTGCATGCGGTAGAAAATTTTTGTTTTCCATGCTACGAACCCCTACATTTGTATCAGAGTCGTGTCTATATGTAGATTTGTTGCACGAGTAGAACACAATGGTCGTTATGGGCGGTGGTGCTTTTATTATCAATTGCTTTTTGTGTACTTTGCATCTTGCGGTATGATGGGATGAAGCGGCCCGGGCTAACCTTACATGACATCGTTCATGAGACCTGCTCCACGCTCAACATGCAAATTGTATTGCATAAGTGGCTTTGCGGGTGTCTGTCTCTCCCATCGTAGTATAGATTCAATTTGCAACGGGCACTTGATAGTTCAAGCATCAACGTTGTGGTTCTTGTTCGTAAGTTAGAACGACACTTATTGAAAGCCCCAAACCACGTAAAACATGCAAAGAAAATTAGAGGCGTCTAACTTTGTTTTGCAGGGGTGTGCTGTGATGTGATATGGCCATGATTGTGATTATATATGATGTATGCAATGTTCCTTATTGTAATTTGGCAACCGGCAGGAGCCATATAGTTGTCTTTTAAATTCCGTTAAGACCTGTGTGTCTATTCAAAGTAGTTGTAATAGTTGGAGCTGGTGGACGACAACCATGAAACGGCGCCATTGACCTTGACGCCATACCGGTGATGATGGAGATCATGTTCGTGCTTGAAGATGGAGATCGGAAGCACAAGAAGAAAAGCCATATCATATCACATATTATGAATTGCATGTGATGTTAATCCTTTATGCATCTTGTATTGCTTAGTTCACGACGGTAGCATTATAAGATGATCCCTCAAGCACACAATTTCAAGATTTAAAGTGTTCATCCTTAGTAAGCACCGTTGCTAAAGCTCGTTGCTTCGAAGCACCACGTGATGATCGGGTGTGCTAGATTCTGCGAGTGTATACAATGTGAGCAAGCCAGATTTGCTCATGTGGAAGCTAAGGTTTAATCTTGACGAGCCTAGCATGTACAGACATGGTCTCGGAACACGGATCACCGAAAGGTAAAGCATGAGTCATATAGTAGATATGATGAACATGTTGATTGTTCGCCATTGAAGCTACATCAACTCTCGTGATGATCGGTTTTGATGCGGTGTATTTGGTTCGTGTGATCACTAAAACAATTTGAGGGATGTTGTTTTGAGTGGGAGTTCACCTAGATTAATTTAACTATTAATTAGAACTCAATTTGTCATAAACTTAGTCTAAACTATTGCAAATATGTTGTAGATCAATGGCGGCCCCTACCATCAATTTTAATGTGTTCCTAGAGAAAGAAAAGTTGAAAAACAATGGAAGCAAATTTGCGGATTGGTTCCGAAATTTGAGGATTGTCCTCAATGCTGGTATTTTGACCTATGTGTTGGATGCACCGCTGGGTAACCCGCCTGCAGCTACTGCTATCGATGAGGTAAAGAATGTTTTCCTCGCTCGGAAGAATCAGTACTTCACAGTTCGGTGTGCTATCTTGTATGGTTTGGAATCAGAGCTTCAGAAAAGGTTTGAGAACCATGACCCACATGATATTGTCCGTGAACTCAAAATGATATTTGAGGCTCACACGGCAGTTGAGAGTTATGAGGGTTCTGAAAAGTTCTTTAACTGCAAGATGGAAGAGGGCAGCTTCGTCAGTGAGCACGTGCTTAAGATGTCTGGGCACGCAAGTAAACTCCAAAGCTTGGGTATAGTGATTCCTAATTCTTTGGGGATTCACCGTGTCCTCCAATCACTACCACCAAGTTACAAGAACTTTGTGATGAACTACAATATGCAAAACATGGACAAGTCGTTGCCAGAACTCTTCTCCATGTTGAAATCTGCAGAAGTGGAGATCAAGAAAGAGCACCAAGTGTTGTTGGTCAATAAGACCACCAAATTCAAGAAGCAAGGCAAGTCTAAGAAAAAGGGAAACTTCAAGAAGGGCGGTAAGAAAGTTGTCGCGCCGACGAAGAAGACCAAGGCTGGGCCTAAGCCTGATACTGAATGCTTTTAATGCAAGGGAGAAGGTCACTGGAAGCGGAATTGCCCAAAGTACTTGGCGGATTTGAAGAACGACAACATCAAGAAGAAAGGTATTTCTGATATACATGTTATTGATGTGTATCTCACTAGTACTCGTAGTAGTGCCTGGGTATTTGATACTGGTTCGGTTGCTCATATTTGTAACTCGAAACAGGTACTGCGGAATAAACGGAAGCTAGCGAAGAACGAGGTGACGATGCGCGTAGGAAATGGATCAAAGGTTGATGTAATCGCGGTCGGCACGCTACCTCTTCATCTACCATCGGGATTAGTTTTATACTTAAATAATTGTTATTTGGTGCCTATGTTGAGCATGAACATTATATCTGGATCATGTTTATTGCGATACGGTTACTTGTTTAAGTCCGAGAATAATGGTTGTTCGATTTATATGAGTAATATGTTTTATGCACATGCACCTTTGATAGATGGTCTATTCTTATTGAATATCGATTGTGGAAATACACACATTAATAACATTGAAGATAAACGTTTGAAATTGAGCGATAACTCGACCTATATGTGGCACTATCGTCTTGGTCACATTGGAATGAAATGTATGAAGAAACTCCATTCCGATGGACTTCCTGAATCACTTGATTTCGAATCACTTGAAAGATGCGAAGCATGTCTGATGGGTAAAATGACTAAGACTCCATTTTCTGGTATGATGGAGCGAGCTACGGACTTATTGGAAATCATACATACCGATGTGTGTGGCCCAATGAGTGTAGCATCGCGCGGTGGTTATCGTTATGTTCTCACCTTCACGGATGACTTGAGTAGATATGGGTATATCTATTTCATGAAACATAAGTCCGAAACTTTTGAAAAGTTTAAGGAATTTCAAAATGAGGTAGAGAATCAACGTAACAAGAAGATTAAATTTCTATGATCTGATCGTGGAGGCGAATATCTAAGTTACGAGTTTGGCGAGAATTTGAAGAAATGCGGAATACTTTCACAATTGACACCGCCAGGAACACCACAGCGTAATGGTGTGTCTGAACGTCGTAATCGAACTCTCTTAGATATGGTTCGTTCTATGATGTCACTTACAGATTTACCGCTATCGTTTTGGGGTTATGCATTAGAAACAGCCGCATTCACTTTAAATAGGGCACCATCTAAATCCGTTGAAACGACACTGTATGAATTATGGTTTGTAAAGAAACCGAAATTGTTGTTTCTTAAAATTTGGGGTTGTGAAGCTTATGTAAAGAAGTTACAGCCTGACAAGCTTGAAACCAAAGCGGAAAAATGCGTCTTCATAGGATACCCGAAGGAAACTATTGGGTATACCTTTTATCATAGATCCGAGGGCAAAATCTTCGTTGCCAAGAATGGATCCTTTCTAGAGAAGGAGTTTCTCTCGAAAGAAGTGACCAGAAGGAAAGTAGAACTCGACGAGGTTGATGAACCTTCTCTCGAACTTGCGAGTAGCGCAGCACCGGAAGTAGTTCCCGTGGCGCCTGCACCAATAAGATAGGAAGCTAATGATGTTGATCGTGAAACTTCGGTTGAAGTTACTATGGAACCTCGCAGGTCAACGAGAACTCATACCACTCCTGATTGGTATGATCCCGTTATGAGTGTCATGTTGGTGGACAACACTGATGACCATGCGACATATGAGGAAGCGATGATGAGCCCAGATTCCAATAAATGGCAAGAGTCCATGAAATCCGAGAATGGATCCATGTACGAAAACCAAGTATGGACTTTGGTGGACTTACCAGATGGCCGGAAGGCTATCGAGAACAAATGGATTTTCAAGAATAAAACAGATGCTGATGGTAATATTACTGTCTATAAAGCTCGACTTGTCGCAAAAGGGTTTCGACAAATTCAAAGAGTTAACTACGATGAGACTTTCTCACCAGTAACGAAGCTAAAGTCAAGGATTATTTGAATAATAGTTTTTCAATGAAAGATCTTGGCCAAGCAGATTACATATTAGGCATAAAGATTTACAGAGATAGATCGAGACGCCTAATATCATTGTCACAAAGTACATATTTGGACAAAGTTCTAAAGAGGTTTGGAATGGAAGATAGCAAGAAAGGGTTCTTACCCATGTTGCCCAATACGAACTTGAGTAAAACTCAAAGTCCTGCAACGGCAAAAGATAGAGAAAGGATGAGTAAGACTCTCTATGCCTCAGCCATAGGATCTCTAATGTATGTCATGCTATGTACTAGACCTGACATTGCATATGCTGTTAGTTTGACTAGCAGATATCAAAGTGATCTAGGAGTGGTGTAAGATCCCTCCCTTTATAAAGGTAAGGATCCCTGTGATTGCAATGCTAGTCCCTGGATCAATGCTAGCATCCACAGTTTAAGATGAAGTACACAGAAACAAAGGTCATTATTACATATCATTCCAGAGACAAACATAGTCTTTTACAAACTCCATGGCCACAAGCCTAATACAAGAGTTCAAATATATAATAAGATAAATAAGTCTTCATCTTCATGTGCCACAGGAAAGCATGTTCAGTGTAGACTCATGACTCCTATTCATCATCAGAATATCCTGCAACATCACAAGTTACAGCCACAGTGGGTCAATACATTGGAATAGTATTGGCAAGTGACACCTTAGTAGAATATTGGTGGACTAAATACTATATGCATTTTGGCTAAGTGTAGCTTAGGCTTGCTTTGCTCAAAATAGGTTTTGCCTATTAGTTGAAAACACTAAGTTTTTCTTTGTCAAAATCTTTCCCAAGGAACCACCAATAGACATTGGGTCCTTCACCCTTGTTCAACCACAAGTTTTTACTTAGAAATTGGGATGAGGAGATTCTTGATAGCTTCCATGTCTTGATTCTCAAGTTGTCCAACACCAGGGACATGGCTAAGTACTTAGATTCTTCCATCTGCAGAGGCTATGCACTTTCCCCACAAGACTTGATTTTTAACAAGACAGGACCTTTCAGAAGCCTTCCCTTAGACCAAATGGACGCGTTCCAACCTATCATCCCACTACCACCAACTGTCCAAATGGCTAAGTTATTGCAACCTATGTGATCCAGGCAGAGCCCATATTGCCAAGTGGCTGCACTAGAAGCTTCTTAACATTTGGCCTCTCAATTCCCTTTGTTCCTGGGTGGCTTTCCACAAGTGAGATACACAAGGTAAGCCATAGAAATGGGCCTTGTGTAACCACTCGACATAACCCATTCTTTCCATTCCACCCAGGTGTTTCATTCATTTAGTTGTTTTATTAAGCAAAAACATAGTCTAAAGACTTAGAAATATTTATTCATAGCATGAATATATAACCACCCTTGGTTGCTACTAGCTAGGCTAAGCATGGCATTGATAAGACTTAGAATATTTCTAGCAATTCTACAACTACTAGGATTTCCCAAGCATAGCATATAGATCAAAATTTATCCATGCAAGACTAGCAAAATATTTCTAATGCATAGTTGAAAAACATAGGAATAAATCATGAAGCACCACTTGCCTTGGTAGTTTGGAGAGTAGCTACAATCCTCACAATCACAATCACTACTTGCACCAAAATCTACACATAAAATGATAGCACCAAAATCACATACAAAATAAATACAAGCAAAAATATATGGATGCATGCATAATGCCATGTGATGATTTCCTACACCAAACAAGACAAGTGCATGGTACTGAATCATAAACAAGCAAAACAAGCTAAATAAACTTTATTTGAACATTAAAACATTTTTCAAATAATTAATATACCCAAATTATGCCTACAAATGTTTCTGCAAAAACACCCATTTTAACAGAAGCAAAACATTAAACACATTGCATATATGTAAAGGGATTTCTCTCCTGATTCCATTGATATGAAATTTGTCAAATTTGGACGTGGGAATCAAAAGTTATGAATTAAACAAGTTTAAACATTTAATAGATCAAATTTCTAATTTTAAATCTAACTCATAGCCACGCGGCGCTTTCTAATTGGCTGGTACCGCTTCGCACTGGATCGCGCTTACGAGCCGTTAGATCTAACTAAAACGCGCGGTCAGATCTGATCCATACCCCTTCGTTAAGTGATCTATCCTACACGTCAGATCCAGATCCAACGGTGCTCGATCAACCTACCAAAGTCTGGCGGCGCGCGGCGACGCGCTCTGTCTACGGCGGCGCGGTGGCTTCAGAGGGGGTTGGGGTCGTCGGAGAGGCTTACCAGACTCGTGGTGGTGTGCTGAAGCTCAACGTGTGATCGGTTGGCGAAGGGGCGCTCGGAGTCGTCGCGGATTGCTCGTCGGAGAAGTCCCTGGCGACGGATGCTTCTGTTCGTCGACGTTGGCGACGCTCTGGGCCACTATAAGATGAGAGAAGGGTGTCGTTAGATGCGTAGGACACTGGGGATCTCATGTGTATCAAACAGAGGAAGAGGGGAAGTTGGTGCTTACGGTGAACAGTTGCCGGAGTTCGAGCAGAGAGTGGCGGAGCTCAGTCGTTGACGCTGCCGAGGCTACAGATCATGCGCGAGCAAACGGAGAGTGTAAGTAGGTGTGCACGGAGATGTAGAACAAGACAGTATGAACCATAGGCAGAGGGGAGCTCGGTGCTCATCGGAATTCGATGACGAACTCGTCTGAGCCGAGGGCGTCCAGAGAGAAATTCGAGCAGCCTGGTGGCTCCGGTGAGGTGTGGTTTGGGGGAAAAGGGGGAGGGCGGCATGGTGCTTAAGTAGGCGAGGACGGGGGCGTGCATTACTCAGGCATTGAACGTGAATTGAAGCCGTGAATTAAACAGGAAACGCCCGGCGTGATTTGGGGATGAACTGGTCGCTGTGGGTGGAGACGACGACTGCCATGTGGGCCGCGGTTGTCAGCGAGAGAAACAGAGGGGAGGTGGGGTCAGGCAGTCAGTGACTCTGTGGGTGTGGGTGCGAGTAAAGAAAAACGATTCGCGGGAGGGAGTTGTTGGGCTAGCTGGGTCGAGTTGGGCTGGGTTGGGCCAGATTGGTTGTTTGCTTTTTTTTTCCTCTTTACTCCTTTTCTTTTTATGTTTGATTTTCTAGAAATGGTTTTCAAACTCTATTTCAAATCAGTTTGATTTCAAACCTTCTCTGGATTTTTGTACAGTGAACTTTGTACTCAAATAAGTGTCAAACACTTCTGTTTGCTCAAACATACTTGGGTCATTTGAAAATTAAAATAAAACCAAGCCTTTATGAGATATAAAAATAGGCATAAATTGGTTTTACATTCATACTTTTTTTTGAAACTTTGCTCAAGATTTTGGAAGCACTTAAGTTTGAATCCAAAACATTACTGAAAACAATAAGTACCTTTCTCAAAAGAAAGTAGCACTAAGGCTTAAGCATACTTACATAAAATGATGAGCAACATATGCTCCTGTTTTTGAAATGGTTTTGAAATTGGAACCCTAAATGATCATGGATGCATGGATGATATGCATGGGTTTTGAAACATGATTTTAGGGATGTTACAAATCTAACCCCATTAAGGTGAATCTCGCCCTCGAGATTCGGGTTGGCTAGCAAATAGGTGAGGGTGGTCTTTCCGAAGATCATCTTCTCTTTCCCATGTTGCTTCTTCTTCGGAATGATGGTTCCATTGAACTTTGCAGAATTTGATAGTCTTAGTCCGAGTAACTCTTTCTGCAGTCTCAAGAATCTTGATAGGTTTCTCTTCATAGGTGAGATCACTCTCCAATTGAACCTCTTCCAAAGGTATAGTATCCTTCAAAGAAGTTTCTTCCATTTCTGGATGACATTTCTTAAGCTGACTCACATGAAACACATTATGAACAACTGACAAGGACTCTGGCAATTCAATCTCATAAGCTACTTCTCCTTTACGACTCAGAATCTTGAATGGTCCAACATACCTTGGGGCCAATTTACCTTTGACTCCAAATCTCTTCACTCCACGAAGTGGTGACACTCTAAGATAATCTCTATCACCTACTTCATAGGTGACTTCTCTACGCTTAGGATCTGCGTAGCTCTTTTGTCGGGACTGTGCTATCTTCAATCTGTCCTTAACTAGCTTGACTTTCTCTTCAGCCTCTTTGATTAGTTCTGGTCCGAACAAACTTCTTTCTCCCACACCATTACATAGCAATGGGGTGGTACACTTTCTCCCATAGAGAAACTCAAATGGTGCATCTCAATACTGGCTTGATAGCTGTTATTGTAAGAGAATTCTGCGTAAGGTAGACTTTCATCCCAACTGGCTCCATATTCTAGAGCACATTCTCTCAACATATCTTCAAGAATCTGATTGGTCCTTTCTGTCTGTCCATCAGTCTGAGGATGAAAAACAGTGTTGAATTCCAACCTCGTTCCCAATGACTCATGTAGTTGCCTCCAAAAATGAGAAGTGAATTGAGTTCCCCTATCAGACACAATGCTCTTGGGTACTCCATGTAGACATACAATTCTACTCATATAGATCTTGGCTAACTTAGCACTTGTATAAGTTGTTTTCACGGGTATAAAATGAGCCACTTTAGTCAAGCGATCCACTACCACCCAAATAGAATCATATCCTGACCGGGTCCTTCGTAATCCGTTAATGAAATCCATACCAATCTTGTCCCACTTCCAATCAGGAATGGGTAGTGGTTGTAACAATCCTGCTGGTTTCTGATGTTCCGCTTTCACTCTACTACATACATCACACAAAGCAATATGTTCGGCGATGTCTTTCTTGAGATTATTCCACCAAAATCTTTCCTTCATATCCATGTACATTTTGGTGTTACCCGGATGAATAGAATATGGTGAGTTGTGTGCTTCTTGTAAAATCAGTTTCCGAAGCTCCGGATCTTGTGGAACACAGATACGTTTTCCATGCCATAAAGTACCCTGTTCGTCTTCATGGAATCCTTTGGCTTTTCCCTTGCCAATATTTTCCTTAATCTCTTCAATTTCCTTATCTGCCTTTTGGGCTTCTTTGATCCTGTCCAACAAGGTGGGTTGAACATCCAAGGACATGAGATGTCCCTCAGGACAATATCCAATCTGAGATCTCAAAATTGGGCACACAGATCATATGGCAATTCTCCCTTAGTAAGGCCATTCACAAAAACCTTACGGCTTAGAGCATCCGCTACAACATTTGCTTTACCGGGGTGGTATTGCAAACTCAAGTCATAGTCCTTGATGAGTTCTAGCCATCTTCTTTGTCTCATGTTAATTTCCTTCTGGGTGAAGATATACTTCAAACTCTTGTGATATGTGAACACTTCACATCGCTTTCCCAAAAGATAATGTCTCCATGTTTTGAGTGCATGGACAACAGAGGCTAACTCTAAATCATGAGTAGGGTAGTTTACCTCATGAGCTTTGAGTTGTCTCGAGGCATAAGCCACAACTTTCCCTTCTTGCATAAGTACTGCACCTAATCCATGATGAGATGCATCATAATACACTTGGAAATCTTTCTCCAAATCTGGCAAACATAAGACTGGTGTTGTCACTAGTCTCTTCTTCAATTCTTGAAAATTGAGTTCACATCCTTCAGACCAAGCAAATTTCTTGTCTTTCTTTAGTAATTCTGTCATAGGCTTAGCTACCTTGGAGAAGTTCTCAATGAACCTTCTGTAGTAACCTGCTAAGCCAAGGAAACTACAAACCTCTTTCACTGACTTAGGAGATTCCCATTCAGTTACAGCTGAAACTTTAGCAGGATCAACTGCTACACCATCTCCTGACACAACGTGTCCAAGAAATCCAACTTCATTCAACCAAAATTCACACTTGCTGAACTTGGCATATAGCTTATGCTCTCTAAGCTTCTCAAGTATCAAACGTAGATGTCCTTCATGCTCTTCTTTGCTCTTGGAGTAGATTAGAATGTCATTGATGAATACGACAACAAACTTGTCGAGGAACTCCATGAACACTTTGTTCATCATATTCATGAAGTATGTTGGTGCATTGGTTAAACCAAATGGCATCACGGTATACTCATACAATCCATACCTTGTGGTGAAAGCTGTCTTAGGTATGTCTTGTTCCCTTATCTTCAGCTGGAAATAACCTGACCGGAGATCAATCTTTGAGAACACACAGGCTCCTTCTAACTGATCAAACAAGTCATTGATTCTTGGCAAAGGGTATTTGTTCTTGATAGTCACCTCATTGAGTGAACGGTAATCTATGCATAACCTTTGACTTCTATCTTTCTTTTCCACAAACAAAACTGGTGCTCCCCAAGATGAAGAACTTGGTTGGATAAATCCTTTCTGCAACTATTCTCCAAGCTGCTTCTTGAGTTCTTTCAACTCATCCACTGACATCTTGTACGGTCTCTTTGCTATTGGTCCAGATCCTGGAAGCAAATCAATAAGAAATTCCACGTCTCTATCAGGTGGCATTCCCGGCAATTCTTCCGGAAATACATCCGTATATTCACTCACAATTGGCACACTGTCTATGCTAACCCCCTTAAGAGAATTTAGCTTACTCCTTTTTGCTTCAAAGTTGGTCTTGAATCTAATCGTTTTGTTTTTTGGAGTTGTGAATGAGACAGTATGGTTGGCACAATCTATCACTCCCTTGTGCTTAGTCATCCAGTCCATTCCCAATATAACATCCAATCCTTGGGAGTTTAGGATTATCAGGTTAACGGGAAACTTATACCTCCCAAACTCTATGACTAGATCATGACATCCTGGATTCACTATCATTTCTCCGCTAGGAGAACTTACTTTTATAGGACACCCAATAGTTTCTACCGGTAGTTCATTTCTTTCAACAAATTCTCTTGATATGAATGAATGAGATGCACCAGTATCAAAGAGAACAAATGCTGGAACAAAATTGAGTTTGAACTTACCAGCAACAACATCAGGTTCCTCATAGATTTACTCCACATTGATGTGGTTCACTTGTCCCTTTTGAAAAGGGCTGGGCTTCTTGGGTCCTTCAACTTTCTTTTCTAGGCATTCATTTGCATAATGCCCCATCTTCTTGCACTTGAAACATTCAACCTGACTAAGATCCTTCTTAACAGGCTGGCTTCCACTGCCACTTCCACTTCCACTATGGTGGCTCTTATATCCACCTTTGTTATTCTTGTACTTATCGTTGTCATGACTACGGTGGTGCTTGTTGTCATGATAACGGTTGTGGTTGTGGTGCTTGTTGAACTTCCCATGCTTGTGGGATCCAGAACTCCCACTGTCATCATAATGGGAACGCTTATGGGACGATCCCGAGCTATGCTTGTCAGAGTGCTTTCTCTTCCTGCTTTCAACTTGTTTCATCTTGCTCTCCAAAATAGCAGCCTTGTCACAAAGAGACTGGTATGTGGGAACATAGGCCACAGCTAACTACAGGTTCAATTCATCATTCAACCCTTCAAGGAACTTTTCCTTCCTCTTAGCATCAGTGTCAACTTCATCCGGTGCATATCGCGCCAGATTGTTGAACTCCTCAATATATTCAGCCACGCTGCGGTGGCGCTGCTTCAAGTTATGGAACTCTTTCTTCTTCAAACTCATCACTCCAGATGAGATGTGAGAAGTACGGAAACCATCTTCAAAGATAGCCCATGTCACATCCTCAATGGGAGTGGTGATCTGGAAATTATCCCACCAAGTGGTTGCTGGTCCTTCCAACAATTGAGCTGCAAATCTGACTTTCTCTTCATGAGTACAGCCAACAGTTACCAAGTCCTTGTTCACAGAGCGTAGCCAATCATTGGCCACCATAGGATCAGTAGTTCCTGAGAACTTTGCTGGCCTCAATCTTAAGAACCTGGTAAGCATGTCAAAACCCGGTGGGTTGTTCTGATTGTTGTTGTTGTTATTGTTGTTGTTCTGATTCTGGATGAACATAGTCATCATTTGCATCAGCTATGTCTGAGCTATCATCATTTGCTGCATCTCAGGAGTGATGTTGTTGTTGTTGGGGTTGGGATTGGCACGTCGGGGAGGCATCTGTGGTTTTCAATAAGGATAAGAATGAGATACCCATAGATGCTAACATGCACAATACATCACATAAAAAATCACAATCATGCATCATAGTAATAAAAGTTCAACAACATAGACAACAAGTTCTGAAAAGTAAACACACCAATAGCAAGCCATCCACATGTTGGATGGTCATTGCGACTCAATAATCAAAGGCATGATAAATAAAGGTAAATGAGTAGTCATCACTACTCCTCGGCATCAACCTCCTCATAAACAAATGTAAGACCTGCATTCTCCATAGCGGTCTTGTATTCCTCGACATTGGTGGTCAAGGTCTCTACTTTGGCTTTGAGAGCCCTCTTCTGTGAACGAAGCCTCTCAATCACAGTCTGCTGATGCTCGAGCTCGAAGTCCTTGGCCTCTAGTTCTGCAGTCATGTCTCGAATCCTCTTGTTCCTATCTTGGACTCGCTTCTCTTAACTCTTGAACTTTCTATCCTAACTCTCAAACTTAGCCTCCGTCTCCTTGACTATCTCATCTTGCTCCGCGAAGAGCTTGTCCTTCTCACGAAGCTGCACCTGAAGTTCGTCATTGCTAAGCATGACATTGGTCCTATCAGTTTCTATGTGCCTAAGAAGAACCTCTAAGTCCTAGAGGTATAGGCGAATCGGCTCTGCCGTCTCTCTCAAAGTATCCTCAAAGTCAATGGCATCACCATCATCATCACGTCTACCAAAGGTGTGTAAGTGAGTACCTCTAACCTCTCGAGAGTGTCTCCCTAGTAAACGTCCAATCAAATCCTGCATGACCACCTCTAGGCCTCTCTCCTTGTCATCATGCATGAGCTTGAAGATGATGGATTCTGTGGCTGGCTCAGTCTGGCGTCCTGGCTGATTGACCTTGAAGCCCCAAAGGTCTTTCCTCTCAAACTTGGTGAGGGGAAGCATCATGATAGTAGGAAGAGGGAGATTGAGCAGACTAGTGAGCTCAATAATACGAGTGCCAAAACGAGTTCCCTTGAACTCTTCAGCCGTGCTGATAGTAACATTAGGCATCTATTTAATAAGATAGAAAAAGTTAGAATCAACACAATTTTAAGACAATTCACAAGACAAGGCATCACATGCATGACTTTGGAAATCAGAACACACAAGTCATGGCATACCTGGATCCATTAAAAATAACCAAGGTTCAACTTACTTTAAACAGAATTTGGGAAATAAAATGATAAGTGTGGTGGTCCAACTAACGAAGTACGTTACAATCCCATCTCACTTGCCAAGTTGGCTAACAGGGCATCCCTAGAGGCAATCTGTTTGTCTAGATCACAAGACTCCATTGCTAAGTCTATGATGTCCTTCCTTAAGCTTTGGTTGGTAGCTTCTAACTCTTGGGTATGCTTCTTTTCTTCCCTAAGATCATTCTGGGTGTCAAGCATTCTGCACTTGATTCTATCACCAAGTTCTTTGATGGCTTTCCAAGCTGCATCCCTTGCTAAATCAAAGAATGTGGTGTGCATCACTGAGTTGGTGACCATGCAGAATCCTGGGTCCTTGTGGTTGTCTTCCTTGTTTTTATACAAGTGAATTTGCACCCACCAGTACTCAACTCCTTCATCCATCACAGGAAAACCTTTGTACACAGCTGCACCATGTATTCCCATGGCATGCACGAGGTCCTTGAGAGTGTTGGGGAACTCTGTCTCACATTCCAAAGTCATAGTCATGAGTGGTCCCTTATTCACGGCTTCGTTGATGGAGTTCATCTACAAATAGAGATGAGAAAGAAGATTAGAAAAGTTACGAGAAGAAAAGACAAGTGTGGAAGTTGTTGAAATTTTTTCCTTAGTGGTTTCCAATCCTAGGGTCATAATCCTACAGGCAACACAGTGCTCTGATACCATCTGTAAGATCCCTCCCTTTATAAAGGTAAGGATCCCTATGATTGCAATGCTAGTCCCTGGATCAATGCTAGCATCCACAGTTTAAGATGAAGTACACAGAAACAAAGGTCATTATTACATATCATTCCAGAGACAAACATAGTCTTTTACAAACTCCATGGCCACATTCCTAATACAAGAGTTCAAATATATAATAAGATAAATAAGTCTTCATATTCATGTGCCACATGCAAGCATGTTGAGTGTAGACTCATGACTCCTATTCATCATCAGAATATCCTGCAACATCACAAGTTACAGCCACAGTGGGTCAATACATTGGAATAGTATTGGCAAGTGATACCTTAGTAGAATATTGGTGGACTAAATACTATATGCATTTTGGCTAAGTGTAGCTTAGGCTTGCTTTGATCAAAATAGGTTTTGCCTATTAGTTGAAAACACTAAGTTTTTCTTTGTCAAAATCTTTCCCAAGGAACCACCAATAGACATTGGGGTCCTTCACCCTTGTTCAACCACAAGTTTTTACTTAGAAATTGGGATGAGGAGATTCTTGATAGCTTCCATGTCATGATTCTCAAGTTGTCCAATACCAGGGACATGGCCAAGTACTTAGATTCTTCCATCTGCAGAGGTTGTACACTTTCCCCACAAGACTTGATTTTTAACAAGACAGGACCTTTCAGAAGCCTTCCCTTAGACCAAATGGACGCGTTCTAACCTATCATCCCAGTACCACCAACTGTCCAAATGGCTAAGTTATTGCAACCTATGTGATCCAGGCAGAGCCCATATTGCCAAGTGGATGCACTAGAAGCTTCTTAACATTTGGCCTCTCAAATCCCTTTGTTCCTGGGTGGCTTTCCACAAGTGAGATACACAAGGTAAGCCATAGAAATGGGCCTTGTGTAACCACTCAACATAACCCATTCTTTCCATTCCACCCAGGTGTTTCATTCACTTAGTTGTTTTATTAAGCAAAAACATAGTCCAAAGACTTAGAAATATTTATTCATAGCATGAATATATAACCACCCTTGGTTGCTACTAGCTAGTCTAAGCATGGCATTGATAAGACTTAGAATATTTCTAGCAATTCTATAACTACTAGGATTTCCCAAGCATAGCATATAGATCAAAATATATCCATGCAAGACTAGCAAAATATTTCTAATGCATAGTTGAAAAACATAGGAATAAATCATGAAGCACCACTTGCCTTGGTAGTTTGGAGAGTAGATACAATCCTCACAATCACAATCACTACTTTCACCAAAATCTACACATAAAATGATAGCACCAAAATCACATACAAAATAAATACAAGCAAAAATATATGGATGCATGCATAATGCCATGTGATGATTTTCTACACCAAACAAGACAAGTGCATGGTACTGAATCATAAACAAGTACAAAACAAGCTAAATAAACTTTATTTGAACATTAAAACATTTTTCAAATAATTAATATACCCAAATTATGCCTACAAATGTTTCTGCAAAAACACCCATTTTAACAGAAGCAAAACATTAAACACATTGCATATATGTAAAGGGCTTTCTCTCCTGATTCCATTGATATAAAATTTGTCAAATTTGGACGTGGGAATCAAAAGTTATGAATTAAACAAGTTTAAACATTTAATAAATCAAATTTCTGATTTTAAATCTAACTCACAGCCACGCGGCGCTTTCTAATTGGCTGGTACCGCTTCGCGCTGGATCGCGCTTCCGAGCCATTAGATCTAACTAAAACGTGCGGTCAAATCTGATCCATACCCCTTCCTTAAGTGATCTATCCTACATGTCAGATCCAGATCCAACGGTGCTCGATCAACCTACCAAAGTCTGGCGGCGCGCGGCGACGATGAGCGGCGGCGCGCTCTGTATACGGCGGCGTGGTGGCTACAGAGGGGGTTGGGGTCGTCGGAGAGGCTTACCAGACTCGTGGTGGTGTGCTGAAGCTCAACGTGTGCTCGGTTGGCGAAGGGGCGCTCAGAGTCGTCGCAGATTGCTCATCGGAGAAGTCCCTGGCGACGGATGCTTCTGTTCATCGACGTTGGCGACGCTCTGGGCCACGCTAAGACGAGAGAAGGGTGTCGTTAGATGCGCAGGACACTGGGGATCTCATGCATATCAAACAGAGGAAGAGGGGAAGCTGGTGCTTACGGTGAACGGTCACCGGAGTTCGAGCAGAGAGTGGCGGAGCTCAGTCGTTGACGTTGTCGAGGCTACAGATCATGCGCGAGCAAACGGAGAGTGTCAGTAGGTGCGCACAAAGATGTAGAACAAGTCAGTATGGACCATAGGCAGAGGGGAGCGCGGTGCTCACCGGAATTCGACGACGAACTCGTCGGAGCCGAGGGCGTCCAGAGAGAAATTCGAGCAACTTGGTGGCTCCGGTGAGGTGTGGTTTGGGGGAAAAGGGGGAGGGCGGCATGGTGCTTAAGTAGGCGAGGGCGGGGGCGTGCATTACTCAGGCATTTAACGGGAATTGAATCCACGAATTAAACAGGAAACACCTTGCGTGATTTAGGGATGAACTGGTCGCTGTGGGTGGAGACGACGACTGCCATGTGGGCCACGGTTGTCAGCGAGAGAAACAGAGGGGAGGTGGGGTCAAGCAGTCAGTGAATCTGTGGGTGTGGGTGCGAGTAAAGAAAAACGATTCGCGGGAGGGAGTTGCTGGGCTAGCTAGGTCGAGTTGGGCTGGGTTGGGCCAGATTGGCTGTTTGCTTATTTGTTTTTGCTCTTTACTCCTTTTCTTTTTCTGTTTGATTTTCTAGAAATGGTTTTCAAACTCTATTTCAAATCAGTTTGATTTCAAACCTTTTCTGGATTTTTGTACAGTGAACTTTGTACTCAAATAAGTGTCAAACACTTCTGTTTGCTCAAACATACTTGGGTCATTTGAAAAGTAAAATAAAACCAAGCCTTTATGAGATATAAAAATAGGCATAAATTGGTTTTACATTCATACTTTGTTTTGAAACTTTGCTCAAGCTTTTGGAAGCACTTAAGTTTGAATCCAAAACATTACTGAAAACAATAAGTACCTTTCTCAAAATAAAGTAGCACTAAGGCTTAAGCATACTTACATAAAATAATGAGCAACATATGCTCCTGTTTTTGAAATGGTTTTGAAATTGGAGCCCTAAATGATCATGGATGCATGGATGATATGCATGGGTTTTGAAACATGATTTTAGGGATGTTACAAGTGGATCATTGGACAGCGGTAAAAAACATCCTTAAGTACTTGAGAAGAACTATGGATATGGTTCTTTCTTATGGAGGTGATGAACAGCTCGTTGTTAATGGTTACACCGATGCTAGTTGGAACACCGATCCGGATGATTCTAAATCACAATATGGATACGTATTTACTTTGAATGGTGCAGCAGTTAGCTAGAGGAGTGCAAAGCAAAGCATTGTGGCGAGATCTTCAACTGAATCAGAATACATAGCTGCTTCGGAGGCTTCACAAGAGGCGATATGGATGAAGGAGTTCATTATAGAGCTCGGTGTGGTTCCAAGTGCACTGGACCCAATGCCTATCTACCGTGATAACATGGGCGCCATAGCCAATGAGCAAGAACCAAGGTCACACAAGAAGCTGAAGCACATCAAGCTACGTTTTCACGCTATTTGAGAACATGTCCAAGATGGTGACATAAAGATTTGCAAAGTACACACAGATATGAATGTGGCGGATCCGTTGACTAAACCTCTCCCGAGGGCAAAACATGACCAACACCAAACCGCCATGGGTGTTCGGTATATTACCATGTAATATAGATTAGTTGACTCTAGTGCAAGTGGGTGACTGTTGGAGATATGCCCTAGAGGCAATAATAAAAGCAGTTATTATTATATCTTTGTGATTATGATAAATGGTTACATTCATGCTATAATAGTATTAACCGGAAACATTAATACTTGTGTGATTTGTAAACTAAATTAGAGTCCCATGTAAATCCTCTTTATAATACTAGCTTGTTGATTAATAGATGATCGTGGTTTCTCGATCATGAACATTGAGATGTTGTTAATAACAAGATCATATCATTAGGAGAATGGTATGATGGACATACTCCTATAGATAAGCGTAGCATTAAGATCAAGTCATTTCAATAGTTCTTTTGGTATAAGCTTTCTGATACATAGTAACCTAATTCCTTCGACCATGAGATCATGTTAATCACCATCACCGGAAGGATGCTTTGATGACATCAAACACCACACCGTAACTGGGTGGCTATAAAGGTGGAATTGAGTGTTCTAATAGTATGGGTTGAGGCACATGGATCAAGATTGGGATTTGTCCATCCATATGACGGATAGATATACTCTGGGCCCTCTCGGTGGAATGGCATCCAATTAGCTTGCAAGCATGTGACTGGCTCACAAGGGATCACATATCACAGGAACGAGAAAAGAGTACTTATCAGTAACGAGGTTGAACTAGCTATGTAGAGATACCGACGATCAAAACCTCGGATAAGTAAACTATCGTGGGACAAAGGGAAATTGCTATCGTATGTAAATGGTTCATTCAATCGCAAAAGTAATCGTTGAAATATGTGGGAGCCATATGAATTTCCAGATTCCTCTATTGGTTATTGATCGGAGAAGTGTCTCGGTCATGTCCGCGTAATTCACGAACCGTAGGGAGACACACTTAAGGATTCGATGTTGTTTAGTAGATATGGAATGTTAGTAGGGATACCGAATGTTGTTCGGAGTCTCGGATGGGATCCAGGATATCACGAGGAGAATCGGAATGGTCCGTAGAATAAGATTCATATAAGGAAAGTCCTATTTTGGAGTTCGGAAAAGTTTCCGATGATTTCATCAGAGAGGTTCTAGAAGGTTCTAGAAGGTTCACCGGTCCGGAAGGAGAATGGTCCATGAATGTGTCATGGGTATGTGGAATGATTGGATCATGTCCAAGGTCATTTGGTGTTGGCATATGCAAGAGAGAATTAAAGCTCTAAATTGAAAGTCAAACGGGAGTTTGAAAAGTCAAACTGGAACAATGGTTTCCTAGTGGGAGAAGAAACAAGTCCTTCTCTCAATCCAACTTGGTTTTGGAAGTGGATTCAAACCCACCTCTCCCAAGGCTGCCCCTCCCTCTCATAAATAGAGGGGGAGGGCTTCCCACCAAGCACCGCCTCCACCCGAGCCCATGCCGCCGCCTGGCCAAGACGCCGCCGACGCCGCCAAGATGCCGCCATCGGTCCGTCGCAGCCGCCCTAGCCGCCGCCGACACTTCCTCCTTCTTCCGGTTGTCTAAACCCTAGATCTCTAGTAAACCCTAATCCACCATAACTCGCACCGGCTTAGGCGAAGCCCTGTGGGATCTTCCCTCTACTTCCGACACCACACCGTCGTGCTGTCGGAATCACGAAGGGAGAACTACAACCTCCGCTACCTGCTAGAACAAGGGAGAGGAAGTTCTTCATCGAGTATCGAACGTGTGACCGACTATGGAAGCGCTGCCGAAACGCAGCGCCGGAAGGATCGTCTACGTGATCTTGAGATCGGCAAGTGTACGACTACATCACCCACGAGAATCTGCTCTCGTTAACCGCTTTGGAATCTTCGAGGGTGAGTTCTTCTATCGACTCATTGCTACAATCTAGTAGATAGATCTTGGCTTGTTTGTGTGCATGCGGTAGAATTTTTTTGTTTTCCATGCTACGAACCCCTACATGGATGATACCAAATGATTAGATCTCGGACAAGTAAAAGATATCGCGAGACAAAATAAATTTTATTACAGCGAAAAAGGTTCAGACGATCATTGATTTTTGTAGCTAGTGGGAGTCATTATGGATCTCCAGGTCCCGCTAATGATTATTGATCGGAAAAAGTATTGATCATGTCTACATAGTTCTTGAACCCGTAGGGAGACACACTTAAGGGTAGTTAACGCAATTGAGTGGATAGGAAACGCATGAGAAGGCACTGGACATCGCAGGATTTTGTTCTATAGAATCTGCTGAAATGGTTTCGGTGTATCAAGACAAAGCAATGGAATAAAATGTTAATGTATTAATTAAATGAAGTACTCATTAAATGAAGTACTTAGTAAATGAAATATTCATTAGTTGCATTAAACCAAGAGAATAAAGTGCTTTAATTGAAATACTTTTGGTTTTTGAGTGGAGATTTAATAGGAGAAAGTGGAGCTTGATTATTTGTGAGTGGAGTGTCCACCCACATGAATAAGAGGAGGTAAGGGGGCACCCTATTGGCCACCAGACAAGGTAGTGGCTTGCCCCCTCCCCCTATAAAAGGAGGTGGAGACCTCATCTTCTCATACACACTCTCCCTCTCCTCTCATATGCCCTTTGGTTGGCATCTTACCTCTTGCTAGCATTTTCCATTACCAAAATAAAGGTGCTTAGGAGAAGCCATGCTTGAGATCTTCCCCTCCACCACCTATCCCATGTCGTAGTTCTACTGGAGTTCCTGGGAATCAACTACTTCCGCTGCCTGGCTGGAGCGAGGGACAGAAGTCGCCTTCACACCGTATGTGTGACCGATTAGGAAGGCGCTGCCCTCTTGTGGCGTTGATCGTCTTACGGTCTTAAAGGGTGAGTCCATCTGAAATCGTTACATAGTATCGCCTTGATTCAATCTTGGCAGTTGCAACCATAGGAAATTTTTTGTTTTCTATGCAACCAAACCCATCAGGTGGGCAACAAGCTTGGCGGAGAGCTACGAATTGTCCGGACGGTGGTTTTTTGGGGGTTAGGAGAAATCCTTGTCAGCTCGGCCGACACTGATGCGGTGACACATGTTGGCGCTGCCAAAGGGTGTAAGGTGTACCCTTCCCCACTTCCCTCGTGTACCGGGAGAAATCTTAGGATCTTTTCGGTTATCAGTTTCATAGTCGTCGCATTTCTTCTTGAAGGTGTTGCTTGGTACATGGCTATTGGTACATATGAGCATGGTGGGACTACTCCGGAGGGTGCAAAGGTTGTGGGACATCATCGGTTTTGTAGAATTGGCGTTAGCAGCTTTATTTTATTTTCTCTTTATTTTGTTTTTTCTCTTGGGCTTGATTGTGTTGTTTGATCTAGCAGGGGTCTATTATATCGTGTGTTTGTTATATTAATATAGCAAGACGAAAGCCTGTTTCTAAGATAATGATGTAGTTATATGCTCTACGACTTTTTGAGCATGCACTGTCATCGTGAACCACATCAGGTGATAGCAGCATAGCGGCAGTGCCTACATGCAACTTGTAGTCTAGGAGAACCAGCCAACTGACCTTGGAGCCTGAGTTGTGTGCTACCAGGGTGCAATTGGAAAACACCGACGTCTCCCTCCCATCCCGTACCGTCCCCTCCCATCTCCATGCGGCCGCCGTTGGGCCACACCAGGCAGACACCCAATGACATGCGCTCTCGATGTAGGCACTTCGTTGGGAGACCCCAAGAGGAAGGTGTGATGAGCACAACAACAAGTTTTCCCTCAGTTATGAAACCAATGTTATCGAACCAGTAGGAGTAAGGAAACAACTCAAAGGTGTTGCTAACAACTTGGAATCCTGCACAACACAAACTCAAGACTTTGCCCCAACTTACAGTGAGGTTGCCAATCTCACTAGTTTGCTGAAAACAAAGGATTAAACGTATGGTGTGGAAGGTAATGATTGCTTGCAGAAAGTAAACGGTAACAGTAGATGATGTAGCAATGGTAAATATTGGACCGGGGTCCACAGTTCACTAGAGGTGTTCTCCTTGAGATAAATAACATAACATGTTGGGTAAACAAATTACAGCGGGGCAATCGACAGGAACTGAGCAAGGCATAACAATGCAAATATTAGACATTCATGATCCTATGAGATTTGATTGGGCATTACAACAATATACATAGACCGCCATCCAACTACAACTATGACTAATAATCCACCTCCAGGTTATCATCCGAACCCCCTCCAGTATTATGTTGCAAGCAACAGATTATTGCTTTAAGCAATGTGTGTAAAGTAAAAAATACAATTGTTCCATGAACAAAAGATTGTTGTTTTCTCCCTAGTGGAAACAGCACATCTACAACCTTATAGATTTCTGTCACTTCCCTAGATTCAATAGAGGCATGAACCCACCATCGAGCATAAATACTCCCTCTTAGAGTCACTAGCATCTACTTGGCCAAGATAGTTACTAGAAACGGAGAACATGCAAGATCTCAAACAACATAGACATGATAGAATAAATAATCAATAAGACATGATAGAATCAATAATCAATCTAACATAGTATCTCAATATCCATCGGATCCCCACAAACACAACATGTATGATTACAAATAGATGATCTTAATCATGAATGGAGCTCACAAGATCTAAACATGACAACACAAAGGAGGAGAAACAACCATCTAGCTATTATATGGACCCATAGTCCAAGGGTGAACTAATCACGCATCATACCAGAGGCTGGCATGGTGATGAAGAAGGCCTCCGGGATGATCTCTCCCCTTTGGCAGGGTGCCAGGAAGAGCTTTAGACCCCCCGATCTAGGGACAATGGTGGCGGCGGCTACAGACTGTTTCATGGAGAGTTGATTGGATACTTAGGGTTTGGCATCAGAGGGTTATATAGGCGAAGAGGCGAGGCAGGAGGGCGGCCAGGGGGGCCACACCCTGCCCAGGCATGGCTAGGGTGAGCTCGCGCGTGGGGGGCGGGGTGCGGCTGCCCTAGGGCTCCCCATCCGTCTCTCCTCTGGACTCCGTGTTCTCCTCGGTGAAATATTTACTTTGGCTTTTGTCCCGTCCAATTCCGATAATATTTCCTTACTAGCTTTTCTGAAACCAAAAACAGCAGAAAACAGGCAACTGGCACTGTGGCATCTTGTTAATAGGTTAGTCCCAGAAAATGTATAAAAATACCTCAAAGTGTAGACAAAGCATAAAAAAGTAGATACTAAACAGGCATGAAACATAAAAATTATAGATACGTTTATGATGTATCAAGCATCCCCAAGCTTAACTCATGCTCGTCCTTGATTAGGTAAGTGATAAAAAGAATAATTTTTTAGGTGACATGAACCATCACAATCTTGATCAAACCATTTGCAAGCATTGAAAGCTGGGATCAAAGTACTCTAAACATGAGCATGAGAGATGAAGTTATAACAATAAGACATAGTAACTATGTTGCAACATGAACAGATACAAACAAAGATCATGAATAACAATGCATTGAAAGACGTTTGTTTGTTTCACATATAGAAAACATAGCATAGTGGTATTCAGCTTGTCCCTCATGGAGTAGCAAAACATAAATGCATAGGACACCTTAAAAGTTCATAAGGGTAACTAGATACAAATAGTTCAAGAAAAAGAAATATCAACATTATGAATCAATCAATAAGATTTGGGACAATGCACATAAAACTAAGAATGACAACTATGCTCTCCTAGTTGGTGCATAAAGATATAAGGTGGAGACCCAATATAATAGTAGGAAGAAAGGCCCTTCACAAAGGGAAGCATGGATTTCAAGTTTCATAAAGAGATTCCAAAAATTATGGTACTTGTTAGCTTTCAACTCTCATTGCCCCTATCATAAGCATATTGAAGTGATTAAGCTTAAAGTGAGCAAAGTATGGAGTATATGCTTGACAAAGTATAAGTTGGCAATCTCAAGTCCCTTGAGTACGAGGGCAATCTCAACTTTAGTCACCGGTAAGTTCTTGTCATAGTAAGTATATGTGTATCATAAAGAACCGCCAACGGGGTACCCCTTGCCCCATGATACAGGAGCTATCCCATATCAAAATGACAAGGCAACAAACAATGAGCATCTCAACGATCTTTTTATTTGCTATTTGCATAGGTTTTTATTGAGGATGCTTCACAGATTGCTCACTATGGTTATGCTGCAAGTTTCCACCATGATTAGGCATGGCTTAGGCTAGCGGCCCAGGCATTTCTCTAACACATGTACATAACTCCATGGACTTATAATATCCCCTTTTATTTCACACCGCCGACATCCATAAACAAAATAGCATGATATCAACTGGGTAGATATTTACAGGTGTTGAAAACGTTCCCTGTGACAACACGGTTCTGCTAATTCCCAACTTATAAGTTCAAGCATATACAACATAGATGACACAATGGTTCAAGTTTATTAGGGGCAAGAAAAATAATGTGTGCCATCAAGTTTGTGAGAGCTTTAATCACTAATTTTCACATAACAAGTTTAATTTGGAAGATAGATAAAACAAGAATATACTTGGAATGGTGTAACACACCATGCATAGGAATTTATAGTGTACTCTTTGGAATAACTTGGTTTCTTGGGAGTTGGATGCATGAGTAGAGCTTACTCAATACAAGTGGAGGCTAGCAAAAGGCTGGGAGCGACCAACTAAGAGAGCAATAATGTCCATAATCATGCCGAGCGACAAAACATTATCAACTAAAACATAAAGTGGTACCACAATTCAAAAACTAAATGATCATAAAGGCTAAGGTGACTGGTTCATAGTCATAACATGGTGTGAGCATGTGCCAAGTCAACCCAAACAAAGCATCAAAGGAGAATACCAAAATATTATGCTTTTGTATGCTAAAACAACGCATGATTCTTGCAAGGCATATTAAGAAATCTCAATTGTTTGGAACAAGTCATGCTACATCAATGATCACTAAGCATAAGGTCAAAACAACATCTAGCATGGCATGATAAAGTCTAATCCACAGTCTAAACAAGCTCCCTTTTGTACCACTATAAGCATGAAACTTTCTACTCCTTTACAACACCAATCAACTTATTTGAAACATCACAGCGAAAGCGGGGGTTCAACTACTTTATTCAAGCAAACTAAACAAACGAAAACTAATATGCTCCAAGAACAACACAACAGTGCATGAAACAATAAAAACGAAGTGTCTAGAAAGAGACCTGAGGTTTTTATTGATGAAGAAGGGGATGCCTTGGGCATCCCGAAGATTTAACGCTTGTACCTCTTGAATATTTATTGGGTTGACAGGGGGTGGCATCCCCAAGCTTGAGCTTTTGTCCATTCTTCATCTTATTACATCATTCTTTCCCTACACTTGAAATTTTCCTTCATACAAAACTTCACACAATTTTCATTAGCAACATTAGTGCATTCAAAAGTAATAGACCTTTGGGTTTAGTTTTAAAACAGCAAAACTTTAATCAAAAACACAAGCTACTGTAGCAATTCCTTCAAAAATCTCAATTTACCAAAGAGAACCCAATAAGAAATCAATAAAGAGGCAAATGCAAATAATGGCAGAAATCTGTCGAAACAGACCAGCAGGTAAAAACCGTTTTTTTGGAAGACCTTATTTTGCTCAAATCAAAAAGTGTTGAACTAACGAAAGTTAGCTAATAACCTGGGGGATTTATTCAGAAAATTACAGCTCAATCCGACATATAGATATGTTTCACGAATTTTTTACAGTGAAGCACAAAAATCTGTTTCAGGACAGCACTTCCCCAAATCATACTTCTCTCTCATTAGAGATTATTCTTGGTACAAAAATTAAACAAAAAGGATAAGGAGAGGTTATTACAGAAGTAATAACTTTCAAGACTCAAGAAAACTATTTGGGTTATCTCCCAAGAAGTACTTTTCTTTGACGCCTTTAAGTTAGGCATAAGAAGCAAGCATCAAGTATTTTCAAATGAAGAAGCATTGACATCAAATTTTGCTTTCAAATAAGGAGCAAAGGGTAACTTCTCTCTCCTCATAGGGAAGTGTTCTATACCTTTATTTAATGGAAATTGATATTTAATGGTTCCTTCTTTCATATCAATGATGGCACCAACAGTTCTAAGAAAAGGTCTTCCCAAAGTAATAGGACAAGAAGCATTGCATTCAACATCCAAAACATAGAAATCAACAGGGACATAGGCATTCTTAACCATAATAATAACATCATTAATAGTCCCCATAAGTTTCCTCTTAGCATTATCATCAAGTGGGGCATCTAAATAGCAATCTTTCAAAGGTGGCAAATCAAGCATTTCATAAATCTTTCTAGGCATAATAGAGACACTAGAACCAAGGTCACATGAAGCTTTAAGATCAAAGTCATTCACTTGCATATTAATGATGGGTTCCCAACTATCTTCTATTTTCCAAGGAATAGAAGCTTTGTGTTTCAATTTTTCTTCCTTAATTTAATGAGAGAATCTGTAATGTGTTTTATAAAATCCATATTCATAGCACTAGCATTAGGAGTTCTAGCAAGCTTTTGTAGGAACACGATCACTTTAGAAATATTGTAGCCATCAAGATCAAAATCAAAATTAGCATCATAGGTAGTAGACTTATCGGGTTTAGGCATTATTGTAGGAGGAATGGGGACTTATTGTGGTTTACTAGCTTCAACATTGGTGGTGGTAATAGTACAAATACTATTGTTTCTAGCAATTTCATCTTCTCTTTCCCACTTAGCATGTAATTTAGCTAACAGTCTAACATTTTCATCAATAGTAACTTGTATGGCATGAGTAGCAGCAAAGGTACTTTCCAAGGTTTCAGGTTTAGCTGCCATTTTATTAATCAAAGAGGATTGTGCTTCAGACAAACATGAAATATTTTTATCAACATTCAAAAGCTTTTCCTCCACAGTCTTGTTAAAAGTAGTTTGTTTACTAATAAAGTCTTTAAGAATGACTTCAAGTTCAGAGGGAGCACTTCTATTATTTTTGTAGGAATTTCCATAAGCATTACCATTATTGGAAGGATAATGCCTATAATTATTATTGCCAAGATTATTCTTATAGGCATTGTTGCTGAAGTTGTTATTTCTAATGAAGTTCACATCAACTTGCTCTTCTTGAGCAACCAAAGATGCTAAAGGAACATTATTAGGATCAATATGAGCTTTTCCATTAACAAGCATAGACATGATAACATCAATTTTATCACTCAAGGAGGAGGTTTCTTCAACAGAATTTACCTTCTTACCATGTGGAGCTCTCTCAGTGTGCCATTCAAAATAATTAACCATCATATTATTAAGGAGCTTTGGTGCAGCACCCAAAGTAATAGTCATAAAGGTACCTCCAGTAGCAGAATCCAACGAAATCCTTGAAAAGAAGTTTAGTCCTGCATAAAAAGTCTAGATAATCATCTAAGCAGTCAGTCCATGAGTGGGACAATTCTTTACCAAAGATTGCATTCTTTCCCAAGCTTGAGCAACATGTTCATTATCAAGTTGTTTAAATTTCATTATTTCACTTATCATAGATATAATCTTAGCAGGAGGATAGTATTTTCCAATAAAAGCATCTTTGCATTTAATCCAAGAATAAATACTATTTCTAGTCAAGGATAGCAACCATTATTTAGCTTTTCCTCTCAAGGAGAAAGGAGACAATTTGAGCTTAATAATATCTCCATCTACATCCTTATATTTTTGCATCTCACAAAGTTCAACAAAGTTATTAAGGTGGGCAGCATCATCAGAACTAACACTAGAAAATTGCTCTTTCATATCAAGATTCAACAAAACAGGCTTAATTTCATAAAAGGTAGCATCAGGAGCAGGTGGAGCAATAGGTGTACTCAGTAAATCATTGTTGTTTGTGCTAGTGAAGTGACACAACTTGGTCTTTTCAGCAGAATTCATTTTTGCAAAGGTGAAGCAAGCCAACAGCAGTAGCAACTAGAGTAGGAATTAATTTTTTGTGTGTTTTTTATAAGAAAAAGGAAACCAAATGAAACTATTTTTTTTTTTGGAATTTTTGATAGAAATAAGCAAGCAAAACAAATCAAAAGAAACCAAGCAAAACAAAAACAAAGTAAAGAGAGTGGTTGTGAAGGACTCCCCTTGTGAAGTTGTCCTTAGACTCCCCGGCAACAGCGCCAGAAAAAGTCTTGACTTGCGCTCTTGATCTAGGCACTTCGTTGGGAGACCCCAAGAGGAAGGTGTGATGAGCACATCGGCAAGTTTTCCCTCAGTTATGAAACCAAGGTTATCAAACCAGTAGGAGTAAGGAAACAACTCAAAGGTGTTGCTAACAACTTGGAATCCTGCACAACACAAACTCAAGACTTTGCCCCAACTTACAGTGAGGTTGTCAATCTCACTGGTTTGCTGAAAACAAAGGATTAAACATATGGTGTGGAAGGTAATTATTGCTTGCTGAAAGTAAACGATAATAGTAGATGATGTAACAATGGTAAAGATTGGACCGGGGTCCACAGTTCACTAGAGGTTTTCTCCTTGAGATAAATAACATAACATGCTAGATGAACAAATTACAGCGGGGCAATTGACAGGAACTGAGCAAGGCATAAAAATGCAAATACTAGACATTCATGATTGAAAGGATCGTATGGCCACCTAGAGGGGGGATGAATAGGTGCTACTTCAAATTTTACTCTTTTTCAAATTAGGGTTTGACAAGAAAGGTAGATTCTCTAGAATATGCAACCATGGTGAATTTACCTATATGTCAATCAAGCACAAACTAACACAACACTAAGCAAGAACAAGTAAGTAAAGTGCGGAAAAGGATAGAAGTAACCAAGGGAGTGGACGCAGAGACACAAGGATTTGTTTCCCGTAGTTCCTTCCTTTTGAGGGGAAGTACGTCTACGTTTGGAGAGGGGGTGGTTTCAAACCACCAACGCCACGAGAGGCCTCCCTTGTTCTCCGATGAACCTCACCCCAACGGGCTCGATTCACCTTCCACTATATCGGCAACCTTCGAGGTGGAAGCCGGCACCTTTACAACAAGTTTGGGGAACACATCCACAACTGAATTGGAGGCTCCCAAATACAAGCAAGTTGTCAAGACAAATCAAATACAAGCTTGTAAGAACCAAATCAAAGTTAGGGTTTCCAAAGAAACACTAGAGCTTGGGGGCCCTCAAGTGAATGAGGGGGAAATGAATATCTCTCTTGGTGAAGATGTAAATCAAGGCCTCCTCCTTCGATTCTCCAAAGATCAATGACTTTGGATGGTTGGATGAAGAGATCTTGTAGATTTGGTAGCTCTAATGGGGTTGGTGTTCTTGAGAAGCTCGAGCACCTGGAGGAAGAAGATAAGGGTTCCTTTTTATAGGCAGCCCCCTCCACGAACCGTTTTCTGACCGTTGTAGAAAAGTCAGACCAGAGACTCCGGTCCGAGACGGAGACTCGTCCGCACTGCAGACTCCGGCCAATCTCCTGACCGCCTTCCGACCGACCTGCACTACGCAGACAAAGAACACCGAGACTCCTTCCAACACCGGAGACTCCAGACTGACCAAAGTCCGGATACTCCGGAGTAACCTCCGGTGCAGCCTCCGGACCCCTAGTCAGAATGTCTCAGCCAGGTCCTGGGAAGCACCACCGGAGCCAGAACCGGAAACTCTGGACCACACCGGATACTCCGGTCTTGGCAGACCGGAGACTCCGGTCTGGATTTTCCAGATCAGTGGCAAATGAATGTGGTATTTTACCAAGAGTGTGTGTGTAGTTTATCAATGATAATACCAACCTGTGGACAATAACAAACAGTAAAATGATCTACTTGTTGTTAACGAACACCAAAAGTGATTATGACAATAAATGCCCTTTCAATCTCCCCCTTTTTGGTGTTCGATGACAACAAGTGATTTGCATGGAATAACATATAAATGTGGCTCCCCCTGACTATGTGCAGCAAGATAATGAAGTAAATCATGTAAGGAAGATAATATCAACGATAGCACACATAGATCTCACATGAGTTACAATAGGTGTTGCACACAAGCACATAGTCATAGACACACATAAGAACAGCAGATAACACACATAAAGTTCAAGTTCGAATATCCAAATAAAAGGAACCTAAAGGCAGATAGTCACAAATCCCAAATCCCATGCAAAGCGATGAGAATGTCTTCTCCCCCTTTGGCATTGAAACACCGAAAAAGGGAAAAGACCTATACTAGCGCCCCCAAACGCTCAGTAGTCATCGTGATCCTCGTCATCCTCATCCTCCTCCTGGTCACCCTCATCCTGGTCATAGTCATCATCATCATCCTCAGGGACATCAGGCCCTTTGCCGTGAGGGCGAGAAGAAGAAGTACCCTGGTACCCAAACCCTGAGGTGACATCAGCAAATGTCTCCCAATCCACCAGACTATCCCGTTGAGCATTCCATGCCCCAAATGAGAGTGTATGATCAGACTCTGTGGACTGCTGAGCCCCATGATCATCATTGTATTCATATTCACATTCCTCATTATACTCAGCACCATGTTGCTTGATCTCTTTGAGAAGCTTCTCAATGCGGCAGTTGCTTTGGTAGGATGCATGCTGCTGCTTGCAAATGTCGACGTTCATGCAACAAAGGGTCCTCTCCCAAAGGCTGGCCTTCTTGACCCTCTCATGCACATAGTCTCGAGTCATGGTAGGCATAGGGGCATTGGAGGCATTCTTCCTCCAAACTCTAGGTGGAGAGGGAGCCCTCTCCGTCTCAATCTCCTCCTCATCATCATTCCCATAGCGACGCCTTGGAGCAGGCCCCATGTGCCCCTTCTGCTGCAGAGAGACCAGAGTGTGCACAGTGAGGTGTGGTGGTATGCCATGTGGAGAATCATGCTCCTGGGAGTTGATGAGCCTCATAACCAAGGGTGCATATGGAGGAGATTTCTTGTAAAGAATGGCATGGAACATCTCCTCGAAAATGAAGTCCATCACATCAATGGGTGCAGCATCAGCCTCAGGTCCAACATTGAAGGTCCGGTGAGTATGGTACAGGAGGTTAACAAGCCCACCCCTGATAGCATCATCATTTCCAGCACTTGGAGCAATAGTGTGACGGAAAATCCTCAGCATAAGGTTGTAGAGGGTCTTGAGTCCCTTGGAACACCCCACAACACCATCATCATACAGAGGTGCCAGCTTCATCTTGTTCTCACCCAAAGCTGTCGAGTGCATGCGCAGCCCCATAGGAGTAGATACACCATGAAAGGTCTCAAAGATGACATTGGCAAAGTCATGAAATGTAGCCGTGCAGCGAGTAGTGCCAGTCATCCACACCATGGTCCTGTCAAGATCAGACCCAAACACAACTGTGGCATAAAACTGCTGAACAAGGTGTACACTGTAGTCTTCGCGCAGCTCCATCAAGTTGTAGAGACCCAGCTTCTCATAGATCCACAGGGCATCATTGAAGTAAGGGCTCTGGCGCATTTGCTCAACACTCATGAACTTCTGAGGGTAGACAGGTGATCTGGTGAGTACACCATACACATCCTTCATGAACACAGTCTGTTCTTTCCTCTAGAAATGAGGGTCATCACTGGTATGAGGCAGCGCATAGAAATCTGTCTTTCTCAGCTCACGGTACTCCTCTTTAGACATCTTGGCTAGGGACTGGAGGTTGTCATACTTGGCTCTCTTTGCACGTTCCTCCCGTTCAGCCCTCTCCTGATCCCTCTTCATGTAAGCTGCATCACGTGCCCGCTGTTTCCGGTTGGACGAGGCGCGATAAACTGACCCTGAGCTTCATCATAGCGAGGATTGCCCCTTTGGGACTTGGCCTTGGTACGACGAGGACGACCAGAACCATCACCTGTGAACAGCAGTGAGGGAGATAGCATGGAGATGAGTATATATGTCCCAAAGATGCAGTACAAGAACTTTGATGCATTTCTGGACTACTTTGATTCACCCAACACCGGAGTCTCCACACCAGATACCGGAGTCTCCGGTTCAGACCGGAGTCTCCGGACCTAAGTCCGGAATCTCCGGTCAGGAGGCTCCGGTATGAGATGGGGAGATGCTGGTGAGGGTGAATCTAGTAGATCGGGCAATGCAACAATGCTAAAGTACTAGAGTGCACACAAACAAGTGATTCCAATGGACAAATCAGCAACAATCCTCAAAAGCACATCTAGGGATGAACCCTAGGAGAAAAAGGAGAGGAGAGGTACCAGATCTGTCCATGGGATCAATTCCTCCGGTGGGAATGACCCAATGGAGGAGAGGGGAAGGTTGGCCGGCGGCACGGCGGATCCCGGGGGATTCTTGACCTCCGGGGAGGATTTTTGGGGGAGGAGGCGACGGGTTTGGAGGTAGGGGACGGGGTGAAGAATGAGGAACTGTTGTACCAGTTCACCCCGTGCCCCCTTATTTAAGTGACGAAACCGTCCAGACCAGAGACTCCGGCCTACACCGGAGACTCTGGTGTATGTACACCGGAGACTCCGGTCCTCCTCGACCAAAAGTTCCAGGAAAGGTGTTTGGGGACATATATGAGAGATAGATGGTTTTTAAGATAGGGAAAGGGCTTGCGTTGAGACATCAAACTGTCAAGAACCAACAAGAGCCATAGGGATTCAAAAAAAATGTCCAGAAAAGCTCCAAGAGACTAGAATCAAGCAAATGACAAACATGAGTAAATGCCAACCTCTCAAATGAGAGAGGGCGATGGCCTAGGCCACCATATTTGAGTATACTTGGCTTGGTACCATGAAGATATATCTTGGGTCCATTACCAAAACTCATCATTAAGCTCACATATCACTAAATGATATTAAGAGGAATGATTTTGATTGCTTTGGGCATAATGGGGGGAGGGATGGTCCAATCAATTAGGACCGCACTCCCCCTATATCCATGCCTACACCTAAACCAAATATGAGATGAAACATAGGTGAGGATTCAAGAATATCAAGTCAAGCTCCTTGAATCTACGATATTTAGTTCATTCCTCAAGTAGCAAAACCTTGCTTCATCAAGTGGCTTCGTGAAGATACCGGCAAGTTGATCCTTGGTTGATACATATGATAGATCAATATCACCTCGAGCAACATGATCTCTAATAAAGTGATGGCGAATCTCAATATGCTTTGTCCTTGTGTGATCCACCGGGTTGTACGCAATCTTGATGGAACTTTCATTGTCACATATAAGAGGTACTTTGTCACAATGGACACCGTATTCCTTTAAAGTTTGCCTCATCCATAGCAATTGAGTGCAAGCACTAGCATCTGCCACATACTCGGCTTCGGCGGTGGAGAGAGATATACAATTTTGCTTCTTGGAAGACCAACATACCAAGGACCTACCAAGGAATTGGCAAGCCCCGGATGTTGATTTTCGATCATCCTTGTCACCCGCCCAATCCGAATCCATGTATCCACAAAGAGCAAATGTTGAGCCTTGAGGATACCAAAGACCATAAAATGGGGTATGAACCAAATATCGAAAGATTCTCTTGACTGCCATTAAATGGCTTTCTTTAGGAGCCGCTTGATATCTTGCACACACACCTACACTCAACATAATATCGGGTCTAGATGCACAAAGGTAAAGCAAAGAACCAATCATAGACCGGTATACCTTTTGATCCACATCTTTACCATTTGGATTTTGTTCTAGATGAGTCTTTGTAGCCATGGGAGTAGGAGCTCCATTTAAATCTTGCATTTTGAATCTCTTGAGCATATCTTGAGTATACTTGTCTTGATTTAATAATGTCCCTCCTCTAACTTGCTTGATCTCAAAGCCAAGAAATACTCTCAACTCCCCCATCAAGGAAATCCGGAACCTACTAGTCATAAGCTTTGAGAATTCATCATTAAAAGCTTTGTTAGATGAGCCAAATATAATATCATCAACATATATTTGGCATACAAAAAGCTCCCCATTGACCCTCTTAGTAAAAAGAGTGGGATCGATTTTCGCAACCTCAAAGCCACGGACAAACAATAACTCTGTAAGGTGCTCATACCACGTGCGTGGGGCTTGCTTGAGCCCATAGAGCGCCCTATCAAGTTTGTAGACATGGTTTGGGAAGTTGGGGTCCTCAAATACCGGGGGTTGCTTAACATATACCAATTCATTTAATGGACCATAAAGAAATGCACTTTCTACATCCATTTGTTGCAACTTAAAGTTATGATGTGCCGCATAAGCAAGAAGGATACGGATGGACTCAAGGCGAGCCACGGGCGCATAAGTCTCTCCATAATCAATGCCTTCAATTTGAGAATACCCTTGTGCAACCAATATAGCCTTGTTCCTTACAATAATTCCATGCTCATCTTGCTTGTTTATGAATATCCACTTTGTTCCAATAACATTGCGGCAATCCTTTGGCTTCTCAACTAACTTCCATACTTTGTTTCTCTCAAAGTTGTTGAGCTCTTTATGCATAGCCTCTAACAATTCCGAATCTTCAAGAGCTTCCCACACTTTCTTTGGTTCAAACATGGAGATGTGAGCTTGGTATTCACTGAACCTCTTCAATTGTGCTCTTGTGGAAATACATTTCCTTAGATCACCAACTACATTTTGTAGAGTGTGATCTCTTATTTCCAACATTCTTTCCTTTCTAGGCTCGCGACGAGCGTGGATCTCCGTGTTGTTTCTTGGAGGACCCTCTTCATCATTCTGATCCTCGTCTTGACCATCAACTTGACCTTGATCATCATTGGAGTCATCCTTTACATTGGGAGGCAAAGATTGACGTTGGTCTTGATCAAGTGCACTTCTAGCGTCAATTTGAGCTTGTCTCAAAGCAGCCTGTACAGATCTTCCTTGACAAATTGACTTGGCACCACTTGACAATCCGTCGAATGGACCAAGCCCCCCTTGACTGGAGTTGACACTTTGCTCACCATGTCGAGGGTCCACATATTGTCTTTGGCTTGAGTCAATGTCCTCTTCGGTGGATGGAGCATGTTGAGGTTGTGAAGATGAGGGCTCCACTTGAGTGGAGCATAGTTCTTCTCGATCCGCCATAAGGGGTTCCTCAACGGGGCGGATATATCCCACACCCATTCTTCCTATGGCATCCTGAGGCATTTCATCATCTGCATCACAAGCATCAACACGCCCCCCTTCGGGACCATCATATTCTTCGAAGGTCACACTACAAGATTCTATGACGGCTCCGGAGAGCTTATCATAGATTCTATAAGTGTGAGATTCGAGACCATAGCAAACAAAAATACCCTCTAATGCTTTAGACTCGAATTTAGACAAACGAACACCTTTTATGAGATAGAAACACTTACAACCGAACACCCGGAAGTAAGATATGTTGGGCTTGTTACCGGTAAGTATTTCATATGGAGTCTTGTTGATTTCTTTGCGGAGGTAGAGTCGGTTTGAAGCATGGCAAGCAGTGGAGATGGCTTCGGCCCAAAAGTTGTATGGAGATTTAAACTCCGCCAACATGGTCCTAGCCATCTCAATAAGAGTCCGGTTCTTCCTTTCGGCCACACCATTTTGTTGAGGGGTGTATGCAGCGGAATATTGATGTTTAATCCCCTCATCACTAAGGAAATCATTCAAGGTGTAGTTCTTGAACTCGGTGCCGTTGTCACTTCTTATGATCAACATGGGAACATTGTATTGCCGTTGAACCAAGTTGATGAAGTCGATAAAAGTATTTTGAGTCTCACTCTTCAACTTGAAGAAATAAACCCAATAGTATCTTGAAAAGTCATCAACAATCACCAAGCAATATTTCTTCCCACCAAGACTTGCATGAGATGGAGGACCAAATAGGTCCACGTGAAGGAGCTCCAAGATCTTGGTGGACTTGATGCGGTTCTTAGGCTTATGAGGAGCATCATGCATCTTCCCTAGAACACATGCCCTTCAAACACGATCTTTGGCAAAGGAAACATTTTCTTTTAGTCCAACAATATGGCCCTCCTTGTGGAGACTTTGCAAAGTTCTCATATTGACATGGGCCAGTCGGCGATGCCATAACCAACCCACATCGGCCTTTCCGAATAAGCACATCGCACTTGTAGTGGCTTGCCCCGAAAATTCCACCACATACAAGTCATGTTCGACATACCCAACGAAAGCGACCTTGAGAGACTTGCTCCACATGAGGACCACAAGATCATTATGTATAAAGACGGAAAAACCATCTTTCCAAGAGCATGCATGAAAGTAAATTGTACCCAAGGGTCTCAACAAGCATGACGTTCACGAGTGTAATGTCGTGAGCAACCACAACTTTGCCAAAACCCATTACCTTAGACTTTGACTTGTCGACATATGTCACGGTGATTAGATCATCATTTGGCTTTAAGTCCTTGACAATAGACGAGCTTCCGGTCATATGACTTGTGCAACCACTATCAAGCACCCACTTTGACCCTCCGGAAGCATAAGTCTACAAAAGATCAAGCTAATTTTTAGGTACCCATTTTTCAATGGGTCCTCTTTTGTTAGCAACAAGGGTCTTGGGAACCCAAATAGACCAAGCAATATAACCATCACATGGGCCAACATATTGTGCATACACATCACCATAATAATCACGCATTAGAACATAGTGAGGGTTAGCACTACCCGCAAAGTCATCATGAGACATAGTTTTACCACTTGTGGTCTTACTACCCACAATGGCCTTGTTAGTTTCTTGTGTGGGCTTGGCCTTCTTCTTGTTGTTCTTCTTCTTCTTCTTAGAATTGGAGACAAATCCAATGCCCCCTTTATCACCACTAGGCCTTTGCTTACTCAAAAGATCATCAATAGACTTGTTGCCTTGTGGAAATGTGGCCTTAGCAAGCTCCCCCTTCAACCTAGCATTCTCTTCAAGAATAGTTGTACTACTAGATGTAATGAAGTTACTAGGTGAAGGAATATTGGCCAATTGAGTTTGAAGCGTTTCATGGGACTTTGTGAGTGACAAGAGTTCACTCTCCAAAGCCTTGTGGGCCTTGTTAAGCAACCTAAAGTCCTCGACAAGTTTTTCATGAACCACACAAAACTCAATCTTGTCATTTTTAGAACTTTTGTATTTAGTAATAGCATGATCATGCTCTTTGATGAGTTTGTTAACAATATTGTCATTGGCCTCATCAAGCCCTTCAAATTTTAACTCAAGTGATAACCTAGTTTCTTGTTCTTCTTCTAGAGCATTGTTTAAAGCCTCTAGCTCAATCATGTGTTCTTGCCCAAGTTTACATCTTACATCTAGAAGCTCTTGAGTACGTGAAAGTTGATCTAGGATGTCTTCAAAGTGTAACTTATCATCTCCTTTTAGGTTAGTCATAAACTCATCAAAGGCAATTAATTCCTTTTTAACATCAAGAGACATCTCATCATCAAGTTCATCATTATCTAAGGGAGTAGAGTGGGATGATGAGGATACCTCCGTTCCTCTTGCCATAAGGCAAGTGACGTTCTTGGTGGGAGAGTTATCATTTGGAGAATCAAAGAGTGAGAATGTCGGAGTAGAGGTGGTGGCTAGAGCAGCCACTGTAGGGGTTCGTAGCATGGAAAACAAAAATTTTCTATCGCATACAAACAAACAAGCCAAGATCTATCTACTAGATTGTAGCAACGAGTCGATGGAATAACTTACCCTCGAAGATTCCAAAGTGTTTAACGAGAGCGGATTCTCGTGGGTGATGTAGTCGTACTCTTTCCGATCTCAAGATCGTGGACGATCCTTCCGCTGCGTTAAGGCAGCGCTTCGCAGTCGGTCACACGTTCGTACTGACTTAAGACCTTCCTCTCCCTTGTTCCAGCAGACCGGAGGTTGTAGCACTCTCTCGCGATTCCAAAGACAACTGGCGTGGTACCTAAGTAGAGGGAGATCCCAGGAGCTTCATAAGCCGGAGCGAGTATGGTGGATTATGAGAGAGGCTATTAGTGGTCTAGAGATTATACACACCAATTAGAAGGCTCTAAACCGCAGGCTAAAGCAATTAGAAGCTCTAAACCAAACGGCTCTAAACACGAGATTAGAGGTGGAAACTTGTGTGTCTCTAGGAGGAGCCCTGCCTCCTTATATAGGTGGAGGGGCCTTGGCGCCAGGAGGGAGAGGAGTCCCTCCCCAACTCGCCTAGGGCTGGGCGCCTGGAGGAGTCCAACTCCTCCTCCAAATTGGTTCCAACTCCTCTTGCTTGTTTCCCACGCTTCCTATTTCCCACGTTTCTGTTTTAGCCGCTTGACTTTCAAACGGCAATTTGACTTTCATGTTTTTGGAACAGCAAGAACACTTAGTACATGATGCAATCATTCAATGACACACTCATGTACCCTCCCCGAGTGCTGGGACAATCCGGAACCTTCTAGAACATTCCCGATGAAAACAGGAATCATTCCCGAACTCAAACGGACTTTCCTTATATGAATCTTATTCTCCGGACCATTCCGGATCACCTCGTGATATCCCGGATCCCATCCGAGACTCGAACAACATTCGGTCTCTTTCTCATAATACCATAACTACTCAAAACAACGTCGAATCCTTAAGTGTGTCTCCCTACGGTTCGTGAATTATGCGGACATGATCGAGACACTTCTCCTAACAATAACCAATAGAGGAATCTGGAAATTCATATGGCTCCCACATATTTCTCGATTACTTTGCGATCGAATGAACCACTTACATACGATACCAATTTCCCTTTGTCTCACGATAGTTTACTTATCCGAGGTTATGATCGTCGGTATCTCCGCATACCTAGTTCAACCTCGTTCGATAAGTACTCTTTTCTTCCCGTGATATGTGATCCCTTGTGACCAAGTCACATGCTTGCAAGCTAATTGGATGACATTCCACCGAGAGGGCCCAGTATATCTATCCGTCATGTGGATGGACAAATCCCACTCTTGATCCATGTGTTTCAACCAATACTTTCCAACACTTAATGCCACCTTTATAGCCACCCGCCACGGTGTGGTGTTTGATGTCATCAAAGCATCCATCCGGTAAAGGTGATATGCATGATCTCATGGTCGAAGGAATTAGGTTACTATGTATCATAAAGCATATAGCAATTGAACTATTGAAATGACTTGATCTTTATGCTACGCTTATCAATAGGAGTATGTCCACCATATCATTCTCCTAACGATATGATCTTGTTGTTGATAACATCTCAATGTTCATGATATGGAAACCACAATCATTTAATCAACCAACAAGCTAGTGAAGTATAGAGGCTATACTAGGGACTTCAAATTAAGTTTACAAATCACACAAGTATTAATGTTTCCTTGTTAATACTATTATAGCATGAATATAAACATTTATCATAAACACAAAGATATAATAATAACTATATTTATTATTGCCTCTAGGGCATATCTCCAACAGTCTCCCACTTGCACTAGAGTCATCTAATCTAGATTACATGGTAATATACCTAACACCCATGGCAGTTTGGTGTTGGTCATGTTTTGCCCTCGGAGAGGTTTAGTCAACGGATCCGCCACATTCAGATCTGTGTACTTTGCAAATCTTTATATCCCCATCCCGGATATGTTCTCGAATAGCGTGAAAACGCAGCTTGATATGCTTGACTTCTTGTGTGACCTTGGTTCTGCGCATTGGCTATGGCGCCCATGTTATCACAAGAGATAGACATTGGGTCCAAGCACTTGGAACCACACCCACTGTAATGAACTCTTTCATCCATATCGCTTCTTGTGAAGCCTCCGGAAGCCCATGTATTCCGATTCAGTTGAAGATCTCACCACAACGCTTTGCTTTGCACTCCTCCACTAATTCTGCACCATTCAAAATAAATATGTACCCAGATTGTGATTTAGAATCATCTGGATCGGTGTTCCAACTAGCATCGGTGTAACCATTAACAACGAGCTGTTCATCACCTCCATAAGAAAGAACCATATCCTTAGTTCTTCTCAAGTACTTAAGGATGTTTTTGACCGCTGTCCAATGATCCACTCCTGGATCACTTTGATATCTGCTAGTTAAAATAACAGCATATGCAATGTCGGGTCTAGTACATAGCATGGCATACATTAGAGATCCTATGGCTGAGGCATAGGGAGTCTTACTCATCGTTTCTCTATCTTCTGCCGATGTTGGACTTTGAGTTTTACTCAAGTTCGTATTGGGCAACATGGGCAAGAACCCTTTCTTGCTTTCTTCCATTCCAAACTTCTTTAGAACTTTGTCCAAATATGTACTCTGTGACAATGATATTTGGCGTTTCGATCTATCTCTATAAATCTTTATGCCTAATATGTAAGCTGCTTCGCCAAGATCCTTCATTGAAAAACTATTATTCAAATATTCCTTGACACTATTAAGAAGGTCTACATCATTCCCAATCAACAATATGTCATCCACATACAGTATTAAGAATGCTACAGAGCTCCCACTCACTTTCTTGTAAATACAAGCTTCTCCATAAGTTTGTATAAAACCAAAACTTTTGATTACCTTATCAAAACGTTGATTCCAACTTCGGATGCTTGCTTCAATCCATAGATGGACCTTTGAAGTTTGCATACCTTGTTAGCATCTTTAGGATCGACAAAACCTTTGGGTTGCATCATATACAACTATTCATCAATATCTCCATTGAGGAATGTTTTGACATCCATCCGCCATATCTCATAATCATAATATGCGCGATTGCTAACATAATCCTCACAGACTTTAGCTTCGCCATTGGTGAGAAAGTCTCATCGTAGTCAACTCCTTGAATTTGTCGAAACCCTTTTGCGACAAGTCGAGCTTTATAGACGAACATTACCATCAACATCTGCTTTCTTCTTGAAAATCCATTTGTTCTCGACAGCCTTCCCGCCATCCGATAAGTCCACCAAAGTCCATACTTGGTTTTCGTACATGGATCCAATCTCGGATTTCATGGCTTCTTGCCATTTATTGGAATCTGGGCTCATCATCGTTTCCTCATATGTCTCGGGTCATCGGTGTTGTCCACCAACATGACACTCATAATGTAATCATACCAATTTGGAGTGGTACGAGTTCTCGTTGACCTCCGAGGCTCAGAGTAACTTCAACCGAAGTTTCATGATCATCATCATTAGATTCCTCTCTAATTGGTGCGCACCACAGAACTTCTTCCGGTCTTTGCGCTACTCGCAATCTCGAGAGAAGGTTCGACAACCTCGTCGAGTTCTACTTTCCTTCCAGTCACTTCTTTCGAGAGAAATTCCTTCTCTAGAAAGGATCCATTCTTGGCAACGAAGTTTTTGCCTTCGGATCTATGATAGAAGGTATACCCAATAGTTTCCTTCGGGTATCCTATGAAGACGCATTTTTCCGCTTTGGGTTCAAGCTTGTCCGGCTGTAACTTCTTTACATAGGCTTCGCATCCCCAAACTTTAAGGAACGACAATTTAGGTTTCTTCCCAAACCATAATTCATACGGTGTCGTTTCAACGGATTTAGACGGTGCCCTATTTAAAGTGAATGCGGTTGTTTCTAATGCATAACCCCAAAATGATAGCGTTAAATCTGTAAGTGATATCATAGAACGAACCATATCTAAGAGAGTTCGATTACGACGTTCAGACACACCATTACGCTGTGGTGTTCCCGGCGGTGTCAATTGTGGAAGTATTCCGTACTTCTTTAAATGCTCGCCAAACTCGTATAGATATTCACCTCCACGATCAGAACGTAGAAATTTAATCTTCTTGTTAGGTTGATTCTCTACCTCACTTTGAAACTCCTTAAACTTCTCGAAAGTTTCGGACTTGTGTTTCATGAAATAGATATACCCATATCTACTCAAGTCATCTGTGAAGGTAAGAACATAACGATAACCACCGCGCGATGCTACACTCATTGGTCCACACACATCGGTATGTATGATTTCCAATAAGTCCGTAGCTCGCTCCATCATACCAGAAAATGGAGTCTTAGTCATTTTTCCCATCAGACATGCTTCGCATCTTTCAAGTGATTCAAAATCAAGTGATTCAAGAAGTCCATCGGAATGGAGTTTCTTCATACGCTTCACTCCAATGTGACCAAGACGATGCCACATATAGGTCGAATTATCGCTGATTTCAAACGTTCAGCCTCAATATTGTTGATATGTGTATTTCCACTATCGAGATTCAATAAGAATATACCATCTATCAAAGGTGCATGTGCGTAAAACATATTACTCATATAAATCGAACAACCATTATTCTCTGACTTAAACAAGTAACCGTCTCGCAATAAACAAGATCCCGATATAATGTTCATGCTCAACGCAGCACTAAATAACAATTATTTAAGTATAAAACTAATCCCGATGGTAGATGAAGAGGTAGCGCGACCGCGATCACATCAACCTTTGATCCGCTTCCCACGCGCATCGTCACCTCGTTCTTCGCTAGCTTCGCTTATTCTGCAAAGACTGCTTCGAGTTACAAATATGAGCAACCAAACCAAGATCAAATACCTGGTACTACTACGAGTACTAGTGAGATACACATCAATAACATGTATATCGGATATACCTTTCTTCTTGATGTTGCCGTTCTTGATCCGCCAAGTACTTTGGGCAATTCCGCCCAAAGGACCTTCTCCTTGTAGTAAAAGCACTCGCCTGGGCTTTGGTCCAGCCTTGGTTTTCTTCGTCGGCGTGGTAACTTTCTTACCACCCTTCTTGAAGTGTCCCTTTGCTTAGACTTGCCTTTCTTGAGTTTGGTGGTCTTATTGACCATCAACACTTGGTGCTCTTTCTTGATCTCCACTTCGCAGACTTTAACATAGCAAACAGCCTGTAACTCTTTGTTCATGTTCGCATGTTGTAGTTCATCACAAAGTTCTGTAACTTGGTGGGTGATGGAGGACGGTAAATCCCCAAAGCATTAGGAATCACTATACCCAAGCTTTGAAGTTTGTTTATGCGTCAGACATCTTAAGCACATGCTCACCGACTGAGCTGCCCTCTTCCATCTTGCGGTTAAAGAACTTTTGAAGCCTCATAGCTTTCAATTGCCGCATGAGTCTCAAAATCAATTTGAGATCCTCGACAATATCATATGGGTCCGACTCTTCAAACATTTTCAAGCTCTGATTCTAAACCATACAAGATAGCACATCGAACTATGGAGTACCGATTCTTCCGAGCGAGGTAAACATTCTTTACTTCATCGAGCATCACCGCAGTGGGTCACCCAATGTGCATCCAAAGACATAGGTCAAATTACCACCGTGAGGACAATCCTCAAAATGCGAACCAATCCGAAGTTGCTTCCATTGTTTTTCAACTTTTCTTTCTCTAGGAACGCATTAAAATTGATGGTAGGGGCTGCCATTGATCTACAACATATTTGCAATAGTTTAGACTAAGTTTATGACAAATTGAGTTCAAATTAATTAATGAAATTAAACTAGGTGAACTCCCACTCAAAACAACATCCCTCACATTGTTTTAGTGATCACACGAACCAAATCCACTACATCAACACCGATCATCACGAGAGTTGATATAGTTTCAATGGCGAACAATCGTCATGTTCATCATATCTACTATATGATTCATGCTTTACCTTTCGGTAATCCGTGTTCTGAGACCATGTCTGTACATGCTAGGCTCGTCAAGATCAAACCTTAGTTTACGCGCATGAGCAAATCGCTTGCTCACGTTGTATACACTTGCAGAATCTAACACACCCGATCATCACGTGGTGCTTCGAAACAACAAGCTTTAGCAACGGTGCTAACTAAGGATGAACACTATATGATTTGAAATTCATGTGCATGAGGGATCATCTTATAATGCTACCGCTGCCTACTAAGCAAGACAAGATTCATAAAGGATTAACATCACATGCTATTCATAATGTGTGATATGATATGGCCTTTCTTCTTTGTGCTTCCGATCTCCATCTTCAAGCACGAACATGATCTCCATCATCACCGCATTGCATCAAGGTCAATGACGCTTCACCATGGTTGTCGCCCACCGCTTTAACTATTACAACTACTTTGAATAGACACGCTGGTCTTAACATAAATTAAAGACAACCATATGGCTCTCGCCATTGCCAACTTACAATAAGGAACATTGCATACATCAAATATAATCACAATCATGGCCATATCACATCATCGACACCCCTGCAAAACAAAGTTAGACGCTTCTACTTTCTTTGCATATTTTACGTGGTTTGGGGCTTTCAATAAGTGTTGTTCTAACTTACGAACAAGAACCACAACATTGATACTAGCATTGTTGATTACCCGTTGTAAATTGGATCTTAACTATGCTAGGAGAAACAGGCACCCGCAAAGCCACTTATGCAATACAAGTTGCATGTCAAGCGTGGAGCAAGTCTCATGAACGATGTCATGTAAGGTTAGCCCGGGCCGCTTCATCCCAACATACCGCAAGATGCAAAGTACACAAAAAGCAATCGACAATAAAAGCATCAACGCCCACAATGACCATTGTGTTCTACTCGTGCAACAGATCTACATATAGACACGGCTCTGATACCACTGTAGGGGTTCGTAGCATGGAAAACAAAATTTTTCTATCGCATACAAACAAACAAGCCAAGATCTATCTACTAGATTGTAGCAACGAGTCGATGGAATAACTTACCCTCGAAGATTCCAAAGTGTTTAACGAGAGCGGATTCTCGTGGGTGATGTAGTCGTACTCTTTCCGATCTCAAGATCGTGTGGACGATCCTTCCGCGCCTGCGTTAAGCAGCGCTTCATGATCGGTCACACGCTCGATACTCGACGAAGACCTTCCTCTCCTTGTTCCAAAGAAAATGAGGTTGTAGCACTCTCCTCGCGATTCCGGCAAAGACAACGGTGGTACCCAAGTAGAGGGAGATCCGCAGGCTTCGCCTTAAGCCGGAGCGAGTATGGTGGATTATGAGAGAGGGCTATTAGTGGTCTAGAGATTAGACACACCAATTAGAAGGCTCTAAACCGCAGGCTAAAGCAATTAGAAGCTCTAAACCAAACGGCTCTAAACCTGAAATTAGAGGTGGAAACTTGTGTGTCTCTAGGAGGAGCCCTGCCCCTCCTTATATAGGTGGAGGGGCCTTGGCGCGCCAGGGGAGGGAGGAGTCCTCCCAACTCGCCTAGGGCTGGGCGCCGCCCGAGGAGTCCAACTCCTCCTCCAAGTTGGTTCCAACTCCTCTTGCTTGTTTCCCAGCTTCTGCTTCCCACTGCTTTTAGCCGCTTGACTTTCAAACCGGCAATTTGACTTTCATGTTTTTGGAACAGAAGAACACTTAGTACATGATGCAATCATTCAATGACACACTCATGTACCCTCCCCGAGTGCCGGACAATCCGAACCTTCTAGAACATTCCGATGAAAACACCTAATCATTCCCGAACTCAAACGGGACTTTCCTTATATGAATCTTATTCTCGACCATTCCGGATCACCTCGTGATATCCCGAATCCCATCCGAGACTCAACAACATTCGGTCTCTTTCTCATAATACCATAACTACTCAAAACAACGTCGAATCCTTAAGTGTGTCTCCCTACGTCGTGAATTATGCGACATGATCGAGACACTTCTCCGAACAATAACCAATAGAGGAATCTGGAAATTCATATGGCTCCCACATATTTCTACGATTACTTTGATCGAATGAACCACTTACATACGATACCAATTTCCTTTGTCTCACGATAGTTTACTTATCCGAGGTTATGATCGCTTGATCTCGCATACCTAGTTCAACCTCGCATCGATAAGTACTCTTTTCTCGTTCCCGTGATATGTGATCCCTTGTGACCAAGTCACATGCTTGCAAGCTAATTGGATGACATTCCACCGAGAGGGCCCAGAGTATATCTATCCGTCATGTGGATGGACAAATCCCACTCTTGATCCATGTGTTTCAACCAATACTTTCCGAACACTTAATGCCACCTTTATAGCCACCCAGTTACGGTGTGGTGTTTGATGTCATCAAATCATCCATCCGGTAAAGGTGATATGCATGATCTCATGGTCGAAGTAATTAGGTTACTATGTATCAGAAAGCATATAGCAATTGAACTATTGAAATGACTTGATCTTTATGCTACGCTTATCAATAGGAGTATGTCCACCATATCATTCTCCTAACGATATGATCTTGTTTTTGATAACATCTCAATGTTCATGATATGGAAACCACAATCATTTAATCAACCAACAAGCTAGTGAAGTATAGAGGCTATACTAGGGGCTTCAAATTAAGTTTACAAATAACACAAGTATTAATGTTTCCTTGTTAATACTATTATAGCATGAATATAAACATTTATCATAAACACAAAGATATAATAATAACTATATTTATTATTGCCTCTAGGGCATATCTCCAACAGCCACAACATGCGAAGTTTCCTCTTCCTCATCTTCATTGTCGGAGGAGTATTCTTCATGAGTGATCAAGACAATTTCTCCCGACTTCTTGTTGATGGGATTCTTCTTGATGAAAGGTTTCTTGTAAGGTGCCTTGAGAGTATTCTTCAACACAATATTACCCCCGTGATCTTCTCTCTTTTCATAGGGACAACTTGCTACAAAGTGATAGCGGTCACCACAATTGAAGCAAGTTCTCAATCTCATTGTATTTTCTCTTTTCCCATTTGGGTTGCTTTTTCTTTGCATTTCCAACTTGGCCTTGGCGGGGTTCTTCCAAAAGTTCTTTGCATAGAAGGCCATATATTGACTATGAGCAATCTTAACTTCATCGGGGTGGAACATGGAAGGCCCTTCATCACTATCATCTTCATCCCCATGGTCCACAACTTTGGCCTTTAACGCAACATTGACAACATTGCTCATACCAAGGGCACGAGAACGAGCATCTTTGGCATTCTTGGCGGCAACCTTGAAAGCGGCCATCTCTTGCATAACTTCATTTGAGGTCATGAGATGGTAGTTGTGTCTTCCTTGTAGGCTCTTCAAGTCGGTGGGCTCAAAAGGCATGAGTGCACTCACATATTTCCTTTTTATCCATGCATCATCCACATGTGAGGCACCCACATTCCTAAAAGCGGTGGCGGTGGTCTTGAGCCTTCAGTACATGTCTTCGTGATCTTCACCTTCTTTCATGTAGATGCCTTCGGCTTCATTGCTTAAAGCATCATATCGGTTACTCCTCATACTCTCATTTCCAACAAACAACACAGTGAAAGCATCCAAGCTTCCTTGGCAATGCTAAAGTGCTCAATGTGTGGATAATCCTTTGTCCCCAAACCTTGTTGAATCATATGCAAAGCAGTGGCATTGAGTTGACTATTAACAATCTCTCTTCTTGTCAAGTTGTTTGGATACCCAATAAAGAGTCCATGCTCGATGATGTTCCATAGTTCAATGCAAGAGCTGCGCATATGAGTCCTCATTAGTGATTGCCATTGAGAAAAAGTAGCAGATTCTTCAATCTAAGGTGGGTCACCTCTATTGTATACATGAGGGTGAGGGATTGGAGGGTCGGGAGAGTACCATGAATCACGGTGCTCACCCTTCCCACCATCATTGTGTGTGGAGGAATTAACGTTGTCTAGTTTACCCCCCACCACCATACCCTCGGGGGATACTGACGTATTCCCCTTAGGTAAAATGGATGGTTGATCCTCTTGAGGAGATGGGGGTGATGAGCCATCTTTGTCTTTAAGAAGTTGCTCAAGCATCTTCTTGACTTCGTTGACAAAGGAAGAGCTCAATCTTGTTTCCAAGTTTTTGAGATCTTCCATGGTCACCGGGGTCGGCTCACTACCACCATCCCCATCATTGCTACCCATATTCTCTTAGGCGGTAAAGCCCGAATAAAGAGCCGAGGCTCTGATACCAATTGAAAGGATCGTATGGGCACCTAGAGGGGGGGTGAATAGGTGCTACTTCAAATTTTACTCCTTTTCAAATTAGGGTTTGACAAGAAAGGTAGATTCTCTAGAATATGCAACCATGGTTAATTTACCTATATGTCAATCAAGCACAAACTAACACAACACTAAGCAAGAACAAGTAAGTAAAGTGTGGTAAAGGATAGAAGTAACCAAGGGAGTGGACGCGGAGACACAAGGATTTGTTTCCCGTAGTTCCTTCCTTTTGAGGGGAAGTACGTCTACGTTTGGAGAGGGGGTGGTTTCAAACCACCAATGCCACGAGAGGCCTCCCTTGTTCTCTGATGAACCTCACCCCAACGGGCTCGATTCACCTTCCACTATATTGACAACCTTCGAGGTGGAAGCCGACACCTTTACAACAAGTTCGGGGCACACATCCACAACTGAATTGGAGGCTCCCAAATACAAGCAAGCTGTCAAGACAAATCAAAGACAAGCTTGTAAGAACCAACTCAAAGTTAGGGTTTCCAAAGAAACACTAGATCTTGGGGGACCTCAAGTGAATGAGGGGGAAATGAAGATCTCTCTTGGTGAAGATGTAAATCAAGGCCTCCTCCTTCGATTCTCCAAAGATCAGTGACTTTGGATGGTTGGATGAAGAGATCTTGTATATTTGGTGGCTCAAATGGGGTTGGTGTTCTTGAGCAGCTCGAGCAGCTGGAGGAAGAAGATAAGGGTCCCTTTTTATAGGCAGCTCCCTCCACAAACTATTTTCTGGCCGTTGTAGAAAAGTCAGACCGGAGACTCCGGTCTGCACCGGAGACTCCGGCCAATCTCCCACCAGTCTCCGATCTCCTGATCGACCTGCACTACCTCAGATTAAGAACACCGGAGACTCCGGCCTTCCAAAACCGGAGACTCCAGCCTTCCAAAACCGGAGACTCCGGACTGACCAAAGTCCGGAGACTCCGGAGTAACCTCCGGTGCAGCCTCCGGACCCCTAGTCAGAATGTCCTGCCAGTCCTGGAAGCACCATCGAGCAGTAACGAACTCAGACACCGGAGACTCCGGTCTTGGAAGACCGGAGACTCCGGTCTGGATTTTCCAGATCAGTGGCAAATGAATGTGGTCTTTTCCCAAGAGTGTGTGTGTAGTTTATCAATGATAATACCAACCTGTGGACAATAACAAACAGTAAAATGATCTACTTGTTGTTAACGAACACCAAAAGTGATTATGACAATAAATGCCCTTTCAATGATCCTATGAGATTTGATTGGGCATTACAACAATATAATAGACCGTCATCCAACTGCATCTATGAATAATAATCCACCTTCAGGTTATCATCCGAACCCCCTCTAGTATTAAGTTGCAAGCAACAGATTATTTCTTTAAGCAATGTGTGTAAAGTAAACAATACAATTGTTCCATGAACAAAATATTGTTGTTTTCTCCCTAGTGGCAATAGCACATCTACAACCTTAGAGATTTCTGTCACTTCTCCAGATTCAATAGAGGCATGAACCCACTATCGAGCATAAATACTCCCTCTTGGAGTCACTATCATCTACTTGGCCAAGATAGTTACTAGAAACGGAGAGCATGCAAGATCTCAAACAACACACACATGATAGAATCAATAATCAATAAGACATGATAGAATCAATAATCAATCTGAAATAGTATCTCAATATCCATCGGATCCCCGCAAACACAACATGTATGATTACAAATAGATGATCTTGATCATGAACGGAGCTCACAAGATCTAAACATGATAGCACAAAGGAGGAGAAACAACCATCTAGCTACTGTATGGACCCATAGTCCAAGGGTGAACTACTCACACATCATACCTGAGGCTGGCATGGTGATGAAGAAGGCCTTTAGGATGATATCTCCCCTCCGGCAGGGTGCCAGGAAGAGCTTCAGATCCCCCTGATCTAGGGATGATGGTGGTGACAACTACGGACTGTTTCGTGGAGAGTTGATCTGGTACTTAGGGTTTTGGCATCGGGGGGATTATATAGGCGAAGAGGCGAGGTAGGAGGGCGGCCAGGGGGGCACACCCTGCCTAGGCGCGGCCTAGGGTGGGCCCGCACATGGGGAGGGGTGCGGTCGTCCTAGGGCTCCCATCTGTCTCTCCTCTGGACACTGTGTTCTCCTCGGTGAAATATTGACTTTGGCTTTTGTCCCGTCCAATTCCGAGAATATTTCCTTACTAGATTTTCTGAAAACAAAAATAGCAGAAAACATGCAACTGATACTGCGGCATCTTGTTAATAGGTTAGTCCCAGAAAATGTATAAAAATACCTGAAAGTGTATACAAAGCATAGCAAAGTAGATACTAAACAAGCCTAGAACATAAAAAATTATAGATACGTTTACGACGTATCACCCACCTTGATGCGGCTCAGATCACAATAGATCTTCATTGGGAGACCCCAAGAGGAAGGTATGATGAGTACAACAGCAAGTTTGTCCATCAGTAAGAAACCAAGGTTATCAAACCAGTAGGAGGAAGGAAACGACTCAAAGGTGTTGCTAGCAACTGGAAACCTGCACAACATAAACTCAAGACTTTGCCCCAATGAACAGTGAGGTTGTCAATCTCACCGGTTTGCTGAAAACAAAGGATTAACTGTATGGTGTGGAAGGTAATGGTGGTTTGCAGAAAGTAAACAGTAAAAGTGGAAGATGTATGAATGGTAAAGATTGGACCGAGAACCATAGTTTACTAGAGGTGTTATCCTTAAGATAAACAGCATGGCATGCTGGGTAAACAAATTACAGCGGGGCAATTGACAGGACAGAGCAAGGCATAACAATGCAATACTAGACATTCTTTCAAGGCACATTAAGCAATCCTAATTGTTTGGAACAAGTCATGATATAGCAATAATCACTAAGCATAAGGTCAAAAAAACATCTAGCATGATATGATAAAGTCTAAGTCACAGTCAAAGCAAGATCCTCTTGTACTACTAAGCAAGAACTTCCTACTCCTTTCCAACACCAATCAACTTATTTGGAACAACACAGCGAGAACGGGGGTCCAACTGATTTATTCAAGCAAACTAAGCAAACAAAGACCAAAAACAAAAACTAATACGCTCCAAGAACAACACAACTTGTGCATGAAACAATAAAAATGAAGTGTCTAGAAAGACCTGAGATTTTTATTGATGAAGAGGGGATGCCTTGGGCATCCCCAAGCTTTGACGCTTGTAACTCTTAAATATTTCTTGGAGTTACATGGGGTGGCATCCCCAAGCTTGAGATTTTTTTCCATTCTTCATCTTATTACATCATTCTTTTTCTACACCTGAAAATTTTCCTTCATACAAAACTTCACACAATCTTCATTAGCAACATTGGTGTATTCAAAAGATAATAGACCTTTGGGTTTTAGTTTTAAAACAGAAAAACTTTCACTAAAGACACAAGCTACTGTAGCAATTCCCTCAAAAATCTCAATTTCCCAAAAAGAACCCCAAAAAGGAGTCAATAAGAAGCAAATGCAAATAATGGCAGAAATCTGTCAAAACAGACCAGCAGGTAGAAACCAATTTTTTCAAAGACCTTCTGTTGCTCAAATAAAAAAGTGTTGAACTAATGAAAGTTAGATAGAAATATGAGGGATTTATTCAGAAAATTACAGTTCAATCTGACTTACAGAGATTTTACACTAATTTTTACGGCGGACCACAAAAATCTATTTCGGGACAGCAACTCCCCAAATCTTACTTCCCTGTCATTAGAGGTTATTCTTGGCACAAAAATCAAACAAAAAGGATAAGGAGAGGTCATTACAGAAGTAATAACTTCCAAGACTCAAGAAAACTATTGGATTATCTCCCAAGAAGTACTTTTCTTTAATGCCTTCAAGTTAGGTTTGATAGTTTGAGAAGATGCTCACATAAGAAATATGAATTAAAGTAAAAGAGAGCATCAAGAAGCAAATTCAAAACACCTTTAAGTCTAACCCACTTCCTATGCATAGGAATATTGTATGCAAATAAATTCACAAAGAACAAAGTGACATGCATAGGAAGATAAAACAAGAGTAACTTTGAAACTTTTAGCACATAGAGAGGTGTTTCAGTACCATAAAAACTTCTACAACCATATTTTCCTCTCTCAAAATAATTTTCAGTAGCCTCATGAATAATATCAACAATATAACTATCACATAAAGAAGGCTTTTCATGATCTACAAACACATAATTTTTATCAAGCTCAAAAATAGTGGGATTAGAACCTTCAAACCCACTTTTAACAATTTTATAACAAGGTGACTGATCATTCAATATAGTACCATCATCTAGAGCTTTATCATAAACATTTTCTAAGAAAAACTCTTTAGTACCATGCATTTCGAGGTCAGGTACAAATAAAGGATTACCATAGATAACTGGAGCATAATTATTATCACAAGTTTTACCCATAGTAGGTATCTCAAAAGAATCCACAGGAACATAACATTCATCCTCCTTTGGTAAGCATGAGGGACAATCAAATAATGTAAGGGATAAAGAGTTACTCTCATTAGAAGGTAGGCATGGGTAGCTAATCCATTCTTCCTCCTTTTGTTCATCACTCTCCTTCTCATTTTCATCTAATGAGCTTTCAGGTTCAGCAATTTCTTCTTCCATAGGCTCCTGCAAATTGTGGACACATTCTTGTGCATGACAGAGTCTCTCTTTATAATCAATGATATAACAATTATTGCTGAAATTTTCTATGCAATGATCAAGGATAGAAGAGACCATATCTTTAAGGTCTTTACAAGCAACACGGGTTTCATAGTTTTTAGACATGAAGGATTCTATTTCAGAAGCTCCCATAAACAAAACAAATTGTTCTACTTCTTCAAATCCAAGATGAATATATTTATTCCAATGATAGTTCATAATTACAAATTCTTTACTAAAGCCACATTGGAATTTAAGATGTTTAGTATCCTGTTCAGAGCAACAATTATATCATGGCGTTTAAGCAAAATTTTAGCAATTAGATCCAACCTTTTTAACACGTCTCTCATGAATTTACCCTTATAAGATTCTCTATACCTTATAAAATCTTCCATGGAGGTTCTAGCAGACGGTGGTTCATCTAATACCTTAGCAGTGATAGTAGTTTTCCCAAATAGGAAACCGAGTGGGTTATCCATAATGAAATAGTGACTGGAGCAGAACTAGACATAAAAACAACTTGAAGTAGGAACTAATTTTTTGTGTGTTTTTTATAAGAGAAAGCAAACCAAACGAAAATATTTTTTTGGAGTTTTTGAAAAAAAGTCAAACAAAACAAGGCAAAAGAAACTAAGCAAAACAAAAACAAAGTAAAGAGAAAGGTTGTGAAGGACTCCTCTTGTGAAGCCGTCCTTAGCCTCCCCGGTAACGGCGCCAGAAAAAGGCTTGATGCGGCTCAGATCACTGTAGAGCTTCGTTGGAAGACCCCAAGAGGAAGGTGATGAGTACAGCGACAAGTTTTTCCTTCAGTAAGAAACCAAGGTTATTGAACCAGTAGGAGGAAGGAAACGACTCAAAGGTGTTGCTAGCAACTGGAAACCTACACAACACAAACTCAAGACTTTGCCCCAACAAACAGTGAGGTTGTCAATCTCGCCGGTTTGCTGAAAACAAAGGATTAACTGTATGGTGTGGAAGGTAATGGTGGTTTGCAGAAAGTAAACAATATTGGAAGATGTATCAATGGTAAAGATTGGACCGGGGTCCATAGTTCACTAGAGGTGTTCTCCTTAAGATAAACAACATGGCATGTTGGGTAAACAAATTACAGCGGGGCAATTGACAGGACAGAGCAAGGGATAACAATGCAATACTAGACATTCATGATCCTATGAGATCTGATTGGGCAATACAACAAGATACATAGACCACCATCCAACTGCATCTATGACTAGTAATCCATCTTCAGGTTATCATCCGAACCCCCTCCAGTATTAAGTTGCAAGCAACGGATAACTGCTTTAAGCAAAGTGTGTAAGGTAAACAATCCACTTGTTCCATGAACAAGAGATCGTTGTTTTCTCCCTAGTAGCAACAACACATCGGCAACCTTAGAGATTTCTGTCACTTCCCCAGATTAAATAGAGGTATGAACCCACTATCGACCATAAATACTCCCTCTTGGAGTCACTAGCATATACTTGGCCAAGATAGCTATTAGAAACGGAGAGCATGCAAGATCACAAACAACACAGACATGATAGAATCAATAAGATAGAATCATTAACCAATCTGACATAGTATCTCAATATCCATCGGATCCCCGCAAACACAACATGCATGATTACAAATAGATGATCTTGATCATGAACGGAGCTCACAAGATCTAAACATGGTAGCACAAAGGAGGATAAACAACCATCTAGCTACTACATGGACCCGTAGTCCAAGGTGGAACTACTCACGCATCATACCGGAGGCTGGCATGGTGATGAAGAAGGCCTACAGGATGATCTCTCCCCTCCGGCAGGATGCCGAAAAGAGCTTCAGATCCCCCTTATCTAGGGACGATGGTGGCGGCGGCTACAGACTATTTCGTGCAAGATTGATCGGGTACTTAGGGTTTTATTATCGGGGGCTTCTTATAGGAGAAGAGGGAGGCCGAGGGGGTACCCGAGGAGGCTGCACCCCCTAGGCGCAGGCTAGGCATGGTCGCACGGCCAGGGGTTGTGGCCCCCTCGAGGCCCTCCTTCGTCTCATCTTCTGGCTCCGTGTTCCCCACGGTAAAATATTGACTTTGGCTTTTGTCCCGTCCAATTCCGAGAATATTGATTTTCTGCCTTTTCTGGAACCGGCATGTAACATCAAAAAAGTAGATATTAAACAAGCATGTAACATCAAAATTATAGATACGTTTACGACGTATCACACCTCCACAACCGGTTCTCCCCTCCTTGTGATGCCCTCCTCCCCGCTGCTGCCGACAACGTTGCTGGGCAAAGCCCCCACAGCGGGCGGCGACGGCCTTTGTCCTTACGTCCCGATCTGATCCAGATCTTGGTTGCGGTGTCCTCGGCCTCGAGCGGCGGTGGCAGCCTGCAGCTCGACCCACGAAGTGATGGCATCATGGCGGCGGCCAGGGAGCGCCAACGGCGGGGCTAAAGGCGGTTGGGTGGTTGGAGGCGACGATCTAGGGTTTCTCGGATTGTCCTTTACTCTGCCCTCCATCGTCCTTGGTCGGACGTCATGCGTCTTCTCTTGGATCTACTACGCATCAGGAGGACGCTTGGGGCAGAGGCCCTGGGTTTGGTGGCGGTGGGCATCTTCTCCGTTGAAGGTGGTCGGCCTGAGGCTGGTTTGGTAGATCTCGGGTTCCGTCATCTAGTCTTGGCAGCGAGGCGGGGATACCTAGGTGCCGGTGAAAACCGAGCCATTGGCGGGCGATGGCGGTGTTAACACGTCGTTACCTTGATGAAGGCATTGTCGTGCACCTAGTGTCGACCTCAATCGTGCTACTCCGAGGGAAACCCTAAGATCTTTGGATCGGGCGATGGCGGCGCCATGGTGTCGTGTTCTATCTTGGGAGCATCGTTTGTGGAGCAGCGATGGATGGAAGAGGCAGGACAAGTGGAGTGGCTTTGTCTTGCATGGAGCTTCAATGGCGATGTCAAGTCATGCTTGACCGACATGTGCTACACTGAGTCATACATGTTCGGCAGGTGCTACGCGCGATAGATCCTCTGAAGACTTCAATTTGTGTTTGTCGGTGGTAATTGGTGGCATGGTGCTGCGGGATACCGGTGGCAACCGCGATGTGCTTTGGATATAGTGCGCAGGGAGGTGGTGCTACTTGACATCGCGGCGATGTCGGTGCCTGGGGTGGAGAGAGTATGCACATCGACATGCATGCTGATGATGGTCTGGCGGAAGATAGTGGAGGCAGCGACATCCAGAGCTTGTGCGTGGGCATCTTTTCGTGGATAGGCTAGGCGGATCTGGTCTTCTGGAGTGCATGGGGCAGCTAGATGTTTGCTAGATCTCGTCGGGGAGCTGGTGATATGGTTATCGTTTTTCTCGGTGTTTTTGTTTGGCGGTTCCGGTTTGTATGACCTTTGTACTGGCTTTTGTCACATTTTATTGTTTTAATAATAAATAAAGGTTGTATGCATCGTTCGATGCAGATGCCGAGATTTCGCTTTCTATTTTGAGTTTTTTTTTTGGAAAACACCCAAGTTAGCAGTGCTACGGACCAAAAATGACAAACTTCCTTCGCTTAGCCAGACGCTCGATGTACATGCAAGACAGACTTGTAGGCTAACCCCCATGATTCAGGTGTGGTCCTTGAATGATAGTTTCCATGACGCTTTAAGGAAAACAAATGTGAATCAACTGATAGTGACAATATTAGTGAAGGACTAGTTTAATGCGGACTTTTGGCTATCGGGTGCTACACACTCCACATTTGAAAAATAAAAATAATAATTAAAAAAGGTTAAAAGAAATTGAACTTTTTTTCAAATCAAAGATGATCAGGTATTGTACTCGTATAAAAATATTTGGAAATGAAATGATTCACATGGTCTTAAAAAAACAAAAACATGACGAATCAAAGGTGAATAGTACCTGGTCATGGGGCGTTTCAAATTGTTTTTTTACCTAGGATGCAATGAAAGTAATTCCCTAAGAAAATATTTTTATACAAGTAGCATATATGGTTATCTTTTGATTTCCAAAAAGTTTGATTTTTTTAACCTCTTTTAATTATTTAAATTTTTCCAGGCACGGGGGTGTGTAGCACCTGGGAGCCACACTGTAATTCTCAGGACTAGTTGTACTATTTTAGCACAAAACTAACTCAGGAGCATCTCTCAGGACATATCAAACATTTTAAGTAGACCTCCAAGGTTTAAACAATTGAAATAACTCTAGCATGGTAAGGTAATCGAAACAAAATACGAATCAAGAGGAGGCCCTTGGTAAGTCTATTAAGACATCCATAGCATGTGTAATGACCAATAAGAGAAAAAATAAGCCTATGTCAACCTTGTTATATATTAAACATTTCTTATACTAACTAAACTGTCCTATGGTGAGTTGGCACAACCGGTCGTTAAGACATTAGATCAAGTCAACAGAGAGTTAAAGGAACTAATGGGACTTCTTGTATGTTGAGGTACTTCTTGTTGTGCTCAACAGAATTAGCCAGTTCAATAGCATCATCGCAACGTTTCATGCTCGCGGGTAACCTGAGAAAGAAACATAATTAAGTGAAAAATAAGAAGCCGCCCGCTGATCGGGATTGAACCTTTATTTTGCATATGTTGCCATCACCTATGTGGGCAGCACCATATGTCATATGTGAATTCCAGTTCCGGTCACCACACTCCCTTGGGGGCACTCTGAGAAAGCTGCATATCGTGCGTGCCATGGAGGAGGAGGTGGAAAGGGAGGTGGTCAGCAATGGGCAAAAAATGGGGTATCGATCAGACGGTAGTGCCGACTGGCGGTGGACTCGCTCTCGATCGAGAACCTTGGTGCAATAGGTTCGATCCATATAGACATTACACAGTTGATTTTTCGGTCAAAATATTCGTAATTGCATGGTTTAGTGGATTTGATCCACGGTAAGTCACAAATGATCCTAATCACACAAAAAAAAACACAAATAAGCCAACTCGAAAAGTGTAAGTTACTCTTTGAGACAGACTGACTCGATTTGTTCGGTAATCTCAACTCTTTGAGACAAACTGACTTGATTTGTTCGGCACTCCGAACTCTTTGAGACAAACTGTCTCCTTTAATAGACGTGAAAAAAGAAACTCCTCTTTTAAGCCAACTTCCATCTCTCTAGTGACCATAATTAGCTCCTGCATTACACGCACACCATATATTTACCTTTTTTCTCAAGTACACGGTTACCTACCTACATGAAAATCACCCAGCTCCAACGTCCATCTTGAAGTATTTTAATTTTAATGTGTTACAAAGTGTGGTTGGATCAGGCAAAATGCTGTCAAAATATGATGATTCATTTATTGTTTGTTATAATTTTTCTGTAGCCACGCATGGGTTTTAGTTAGTGATATCAGAGATTAAGTTTACATAGGATAATATTTTTAGCAACAGATAGTGCAAATTTATGAATCAAAATACGAGTAAGTTAAAGTGTCTTTGTGTAACTGTCACATCCCAAAATTCTCCTAATTTTGGAATGTGAAATAAATAAATAAGTTTGATTGATTGTTTGACTATGTTGAAAATTCTCAATGAGAAGAAACTTTTTGAATAAAAAATCCTCTCAACCTTGAATTCAAAATCCTATATTCTTTTGTTAAGACCTAAGTAGCCATATAGGCAAAAGGGCATGGATTGATTATGGATTGTAGAATTGGTGTGCAAGATTTTAAAATGAAAATCATGAAGCATTCATAAGCATTTCATTACATCCATGCAAAGTTCTCACAAACTAAATCCAAATCCTGATATCTAAATCATATAGTTGATTCGCCCAAATGTTCCTAAGGGTAATTAAATTGACTTATTAAAACCCACTGTTGCTAAGGCATAAATTATTGATAATTATAGCCTAAAGAGATCCAATTAATTGCTTGTCACAAAAATATAAATGATATACCGATGGATAGCTGGTTCCATGTAGATCATCAATATGCAATTAGTTCTGCCTTTGACTGTAAGGTTTTGCCGTGAAGATTTAAATGGTTTAATGGCTTATTTAGAGTAATAAATTTATAAGAAAATAAATACTATTCTGAAAATTACAAATAATATGTCCCTGGATTCACAATTCCGTGGAGATTACAGATATAATTTTAGTTTGTTTTTTAGACAACAGAAACTATATAAATCATTTAAAACCATTAAACACTATTTAAATCATACAAAAAGATTTATAACTACGATTAAGGTGAATCCAACGCCTACTGGTTCGTATTAACGTCATCTTTCCAGTAAACCCAAGAAACAAATTTAATTAGACAGTTAGAACAGGCGTTACAACAGAACTATTAAAAACCCTATATTGACAAGTAATTATTAATAACAAGTACTCCATTGCATTAATTGGTCTCTTGCATGCATCATATACTCCAGTATTTTGTAGAGAACTAAAGTAACAACCATTGTGACTTATTAAATTGTCATCCATTCATTTGTTGCATTTGTTTGATCTCTATGTGCTATTGTTTATGTTGTATGCAATTGTTTGATCGATAGATTGCGAGGAGTGCAACGTGTGTGATTGCAACTACTATGATTGCAAGTATTGTGGTTATGACGAGAGCAACCATTATATCTATGAGAATTGTGAGGATTATCTAATCGACTACATCTACAACAAAGGCAAGTGGTGCTATCTTGGTCATAAACGTCCTACTGATTTCCTATGCATTATAGATGTTTTTGTAGAATTGCATATGTAGGAATTGATGTGTATATGTTATGCTATGTCCCATATTATTCCCTAGTATTCCTTGTTTATGAGCCATCGTATTGGTAGATTGCTTAGCTATTCTATTTAGACGAGAAAGGGAATCATATCATAAAAAGTTATATATTTTGAAAGGCTTATGTTTTGCTAAATTACAAACCAATATGTTTTAATGAACCACCTGGGCGGAATGGCATTGATTGGGTCATCGAGTGTGGATTTATGGTGGGGAATGCCGCCCAGGACACTGAGAAATGATTGGTTTCTTTGTTTGAAAGCTTTCGTGTGCAACCATGTGCCAATAATGAAATGGGCGGTTGGTTGAACTCAATAGGTTGTGGTAACTCGAACCCGCGTATCCAGAGATGTAGATAGTGTAGGTTGGATCGGTGCGTGTCGGGATTGGGGAGCTACTTCCCGAACGGTTCCTTCTTGGACTTCTCCCTATCATCACCCAATATGAGAGTGGTGGTACGAGCTGGGCTGGCCAAGTCACATGGGTAAAGTGTACTAACCCCTGCAGGGTGTATAAACTAATCGATTAGCCGTGTCCCCGGTTATGGACAATTTGAGCGACCTGATACTGATGCTATGATATTTCTCACTCATCCTTATTTCTTAATTACCTAAAACTTGTTGGGTGAACTTAATTGGGTAGGAGCACCTGGGAGTGAACCAGAGTGTCCTATTTATCGTATTGGAAAACTACTTTGTTACAAATGTTAGGATAAAACTGTTGCTTTATGCAAATGAGCCTGAACTCCACTTGGCCAAATAAGCATGTAGTTGATAGATCTGTTGTTAACCACTTTAGCCTACTTGTCATACATTCAATGTATTGACCATTCGTGGCTGCAACGATTCATGTTGCAGGTTATATCGTATCTGAGTGATCGTTCATAGGTCGCGAGACTCCACTCAACATTTGTTCGTCTGTGGCATATTTGAAGGATAGATTTCTACCTTGTATTCGTTTTCCGCTGTGTACTTGTATAAATAATGTAAATTCTGGATCATATTCGTTGTATTTATGATGCATAGTTATATTTGGTATCATTTTGTACTGTGTGTGCCAGTGAACCGATCCAGGGATTGGCACTATACACATGAACTCAACCTTATCAGGCGAGGGTGTTACAGTAACACCCCAGCCTCTTTGGACCGGCGGCTATCACTCCTGACAGCTCAATAAAATCTCTAGACTAATTCCGCAAACGCTAATTTTTTTCTGCGCACTTTGTTCTCGCTCGTGCGCACCCGGTACCCACTTCCCGGTTGGTCACACATCCTTAAATTGCTTTAGGCCAAACATGCTTAACCTCAGAATTTTTTCAGATGAGTTTACGGAAAAGAAGTTATAACTTGTTGGTATGAGTATTATCAATCCTATTAAGCCATACGTCAGGGTCTCACATACACACACCCTTAGAAGATCAACGCCCAAAAGCTGCTGGTATCGACCCGTTGAATGAAAAAATGTGAAGGTCCAGGATCTCCTCGAGGATGAACGCCCAATTCGATCCTTGAAAGACCCATTGCACTACAGCGGCAGCTCGGGCTCGAGCATTGATCAACCACAAAGCCAGAAACGTCCCCTCTTGACACACTTTGTGCGTCCAGTGCCGGCATATGTGCCATGTCGTGTCCACTTCAGGCCACACGCGTCATACTCCACATGTTCGCCACTAACTGCACACGCCCGTATAACCGTGAGGATCGGCTCTGATACCACTTTAAACACCCGGACTCTCCGGACCGACGGCTGTTACTCCTGACAACTCAATAGGATATCTAGGCTAACCCTACAAACCAACACTAGTCTTTTCTGAGCACTTTGTTCTCATGCGTGCGCACCCGGTACCCATTTTCCGGTCGGTCACTCATTTTCAAATTGCTCTAGGCCAATCATGCATAAACTTAGAGTTCTTTTCAGATGAGTTTTCAGAAAAGAAGTTGCAACTTATTGGTATGAGTATGCTATCAATCCTATCAAGCCATGCGTCAGGGTCTTTGGCTGCCAAACTTCCTTATTTTTTAAAAATTCATAAATTATATTTTAACATTTATAAAAAACTTAAAATAATTCTATATCTAGTCAATGCTGTATCCCACAAGCTGGAAAAATCCCAAACCGAAATTCTTTCTATTGTGGGCCACACAAAAGTGAAAAAATCTGATAAAAAGGGATTTGAAAATATGCATGCACAAATCTACATTTTTGTCATTTTTGTGTAGTTGAAAATACAAGATATTTAAAATTGATATTTTACATGTTTGTGGGATATATCATTGGCTACATGTGAATATGTTTTTCAATTTTTATTGAAACTCGCAAATATGATTTTCGAAAATTTTAGTAACATGGGAGCCAAATATCTCCACTGACAAGAACATGTCATATGCACCCATCCCATCGAAGTGGTGCAACCGATGCTCCCAACCAAAAATATACATGCAAAAGTTTTGAAAATAATGTATCATGTGGCTATAGTCTGCATCTATTACGTCATAAAAATTTCAAACACATCTCGGAAAATAAAAATGAAAAATTTAGCTCTTCAAATATTAATGGGCTCAATTGACAGCCCAACATGAAATAAGTACTATTCATCATGTGATTTTCCGTTTTTATATTCTAGAGTTTTTGGTAGAATTTGGAATTCTTTTTTTTGGGATCACATACATACACTATATCTACATGATAAATTATTTTCGACATTTTTCTATAACTTTGTTCGTGTATACTTTCGGTTGGGTGCACCAATTTAATGGATGCATAGGATACATTCTCAATAGATGACAATAGAAGTTTAAGTTGGACTAAATTGTTCCAGGTTCTAAGAGAATCTCCAGCCGCCCCACAAGACGCCATTTTTGGCACCGGTGACAAAAAAATTCCCACCCGGACCCTGAGGAGTCTGTTTTTCATTAGTATGGGATAAATTTCCATCCCGCGTACCCATCCGGAACCCAACATGCAGGGAGTTGAGCGAGGACGTTGGCTAAAGGGCAAAGTAGGGTAGACCCGCTTTATCGGTGAGGCGACGCAAAATCCACCCCACGCCCACCTATTTCCATGACACCTGACCGTTTCCACCCCACGCCGCCGGATCACCGTCGACACCACCCCTGCTTTGCTATTTTTGGTACGCTACTTTCTTTGAATAGTATGTGAAAGGCGATAAATGCATGTGTTATCTTGCACAAAATGATCACTAATAGCGAGCACGAGAAGCCGATGATTGATAACCATATTTCAGATATGATCCTCTTGTAGAAGTGATCACCAGGTGCCGTCTGCATTTGCTGCCTTCCTCGCCATGCGTGAGAAAATCGATACCCACGTACACATTTATCCTCGCCATTTTCAAAATTATAGTTTATTTTTTCTTTCATTTTTCACAAAACATCACCCGCAGGCCGCAGCTGGGTGACACCACCACCCAGCGCCACAGCAAGACGTCGGCACCGTCTAAATAGCGCCGACGATTTTACTGGGTGCAACGGCTGGAGCCTGGAGATTCAGATGGCCGGTTGGTTGTATGCAATTGTCGCGGGGAGACGAAAAAAAATACCTACCACATATAGACCAAATAAGGTGTAGCTCAGATGGGCCACTTTTGGGAACTGTAAACAGCAGTGCCCACCACAAAGGCCCAGGCCCGTTAATACTATCCTGGGCGTGTGGTCTCAAAACCCTAAACCCTTGTCCTTTTTATTCCTTCCCCCTCGCAGGCTCGCAGCCGCCAACTCCATCTCATCTGCGCTCTTGCTTCGTCACGACTCAAGCAGGCAGCAGAGCAGGTAGATTTTCTTTGCGCTAATTCGTGATCTTGCTTTTCCTCTGTGTGTTTGCTTCGATTTTGTTGGGATGGGATTTGGAGCCTTGGCTTGCACATATCGAAGGCTTTCTAGGCGTCATTATCCAAAGGCCTATTGAGCTCAATGTTTGTGCGAAATCGAACCATGTTCATCTCCTCGCCCTATGATCTCCAGCAGTGCTACCCTGGAGACCATGCAAGGACCGATCGAACACACCCCATAACAATTTGTGTTCCATACTAGACAGATCTGAAGAATTTGATAAGTACAGTTTTCCCCTTTGCTATTGCTGATAGTACGTCTGATGCAGGAGAAAGGAGCAAAAGCAGTGAGCAGCAGCAATGGCGGCGAAGAACCCCAAGGTCTTCTTCGACATCCTGATCGGCCAGGCCAAGGCGGGCCGCATCACGATGGAGCTCTTCGCCGACAAGGTGCCCCGCACGGCCGACAACTTCCGTCTCCTCTGCACGGGCTCCAAGGGCCTGTCCCCCACCTCCGGCAAGCCGCTCCACTACAAGGGGTCCCCGTTCCACCGCATCATCCCGGGCTTCATGTGCCAGGGCGGCGACTTCACCCGCGGCAACGGCACCGGGGGCGAGTCCGTCTACGGCGCCAAGTTCGCCGACGAGAACTTCGATCTGCGGCACACGGGCCCCGGGGTGCTCTCTATGGCCAACGCCGGGCCTGGCACCAACGGGTCGCAGTTTTTCATCTGTACCGCCAGCACGCCGTGGCTCGATGGGAAGCACGTGGTGTTTGGGAAGGTGGTGGATGGGTACGGTGTGGTGGAGAAGATGGAGAAGGTGGGGAGCAGCAGCGGGAGAACGGCCGAGCCGGTCCTCATTGAGGACTGTGGCGAGATCGCCGACGACAAACACTGCTGATCGAGTTTTTTTCCTGCTTGTTTAGTTTAGGTAAAAATCTTGAATAAATTCGTTTGCAAGGTGTATGATTCCCTATTACTTGGCTGTTCAAGTTTCAGTTACCAATTGGATGATACTACTGTTATAAGTCAACCTGACACCAATTTCGCTATACCAACACCAACTGTTTAACTAGAATTCCCTGTGTCATTTCAATCTACTCTTCCTGGGAGGCAGAGACAAGTTACAAACTCACATGTTTAGTGGTGTTTGTCTGATGTAAAATTAATTTCAACATCAAGCCATTCGAAAGCATTAGGATCTCAAGACACCTCTGAATCTACCATCAGAGGCTTGCTTAACACAGGAGATTTGAGGAATTCTTGGCCGTGTTCTTGTTAGTTCTTTCGTGTGTTCTTGGTTTGCTATTCTTTGGTACAGATCTCTTTCATCAAACAGAGAGAACTTGAAACTACAACTACAGCTAGCAAAACCAGGCAGTTAATTTCATTCATATGAAATGAAAAAGGGTAATCATTGGTTGCACATTAGTACCAGAATGTTGATATTCAGATATAATAAAATCAGCATGATTAAATGTCAAATGAAGTCAGAGCTTAATTTGATACTCCCTCCGTTTCGGTTTATAAGTCGCGTATATCTAGGTTATCAATTTGACCTATATAATTTGAATTATATAATATAAAAATTATATCATTGAAAAGTACAAAGTCTAAAGTTTCCGGTGATATATTTTTTGTAATATATGTATCATACTAAGTTGCTCAATTTGGCGACATAGAACTACGTGCAGGACTTGTAAACCGAAACGGAGGGAGTAGCTGGTTTTCAAGCTATGCCGAGATTTCTTTTCACAGTTGTATAAGCCCGTGTGTACTTGTGTATGTTACATGTGGGAACAAGTGTATGTTACATGTGGGAACAAGTTTCCCGTGTGTACTTGTATGTTACATGTGGGAACAAGTTTCAGAGTACATTAGGATCTCTTTGTTGACTTTTGCAGAGCTTTAAGCTATAGAATTTCTGTATTCTGCATATTATGTACTCCATACTGCTTGTTTATCTTCAGAAAATTTGTTGTTAGTTCATTTTATTCACTAGACTAGTATGAAACCAATAAGTTCCATATCACAGTTTTGAAGTAATGGTATTCCTTAATTCTTCCATTGCCATGACTCCATCTTATCAGACAAGTATACAACAGGCCAATTATATTCAGAGTAATACCACACATATTTATAGCAGTTGCACTCTGCAGTTTGTAAATTTAGAGACAAACCGATAAAAAATATGTTGGGTATCAACAAATTGAGAACTTGAGATTTTTTTCAAGAGAACCACCTTCTTTTATTTATTTCGATAATAACATTCTGAAGAGTTACAACATCTACCTTATTACAACAGACGCCACATCTATACATTACCCTATTATAGAAAAACAGAAGAAAACATCTTCTCCAAGGCTATCTCAATACTAGCTATCTTGGTTGCCTGCTCCTTTACTTTCCTTGATTTCTCTTGTCCCTCTGTGCGACATATCTAGGCCGAACATATTCAGGAAGTACAAACAAAGAGTATCACTCGCATCAATAAAAACTTGGGCATCTAGTATGGTCTATTTGGTTCACAATTAATTAATTCAGACCAGTAAGTGGTACCAAAAGAATTTGTACTAACCTCTTATAGTATCCTGTTCTTCACCTATTGACATCCTTTTCAAAGCTAGAAAGCAGCAACAATATAAGATCAAAGACTGTAATAACTAATTACACAGTATTGTCTCAAACTAGAGCCTGCTACAGTTGACTTATGGTAAATATGTGTATGCTGAATCAATAAAAAACAGGACATAGAATTAAGCGATATTACATCAGTTGACACTAATGGAACATGGAGTATATTTTTGACATATGCGTCAAAATCAAAGAAAACCTCAAAATCAGGTTGAGCTATGCACATGTCAAGCATTAATTCAGTACTCTACGTTCATTTGGAATATGTGATTAATCAAGAATTACTGCCTAAAGAATAAAGGGGAAAGGAAATGAGTAGTTGTATAGAAACATACAACTTCCAGTACTAGATTAGTGCTAAGTACAAGCTACTCCCTCTTGGTTCTCAACATGCACATTCAGCAGCTAGTAATGTCAAAAATTATCTCAATAGTTACAATTAGATTTGCAAGCAAGCATACACATGTATAAAACACTCAAGGCCCTGAAGCTAATTCTATGGGAGTGCTAATTAAGAAAGTGATGTTGCTAATGTGCTGGTTAGTGTCCCTTGTGATTGGGACTGGTGCTTGCGTGTGTGCCTGGAAAGCAAAGTACAAGTAGTGAGTTGAGGTCACAAATAGAGTTGTGATATGAAGATTAATTGATCAACACTGAATTCAGCAGGAATTAACTGGAATTATACTTCATGATTTGGCAGCAGGGAATCAACGAGTCGGTTGCATGAATTAGTCGGCTTGGAGTAGATGACTACATGCTACATGGTTGTCTGGCTTGGAGAAGATGAATTCACCTAGAAATTCTGGTATGAGAAATTTTGACTGTAACAAGAAGAAATGAGTAACTATGCCTGACAGTGAAGGTTGTCTGAGTGTACAAAATGTTGATGGTGGTGGTGTGGGACAGCACCCTTTCTTCCTCTCACCTCACAACATACTCTCACCATGTGTACATGCTAGATATTTTTGATCTAGTTGCTTAATCCAACAGATTTTTAATCTAATTGCTTGTCCTACACATTCTATCTCATTTACGGGCACTGCTCATCATACATATCTTTATGGTTATTATAACTGTAACTATGAATCAGTACCAGTACAGGTACAGGCATTTTCAGTTTTGAACTAATAAAGTGTGAAAACAGCTAGGAGTTGCTAGTTTGTACCTTCAGATATTAAGCTAATTGATCAGGTCATGTTTTCAGTTATACTCCATTCTTAACCAGACTCGACCAGAAAAATAGCATGAACAATTCAGAGGAAGGAGCGGGGTGGGCGTGACCCGAGACGAAGGAGGAGGCACATGACCAGAGGTGGAAGGTGAGGTCAAGGAGGACGAGAATCGCACAGGCAATGGCGGAGACGAGCACGAGAAGTACCGCACTCCCGCACCACACTCCTGCATCGCGTCCCCTTTCTCTGCCACGCCCCCGCCACCACCCCTCCCACAACATCACTCCAATCGACGGGATCCGCAACCGGATCAAAATCAAAGGGATCCTCAACCGGATCGAAATCGAAGGGATCCTCAACCTGTGGGGGAAGCAAGGTGGTGTCTTGGACACAAAAATCCGACCTTCGGCAGTGATGTCTTCGTAGTCGGCAACTGCGGGGGAGCTAGATGATGAGGGAACAGGCTGGTGGTAGCGCAATGTAGGGGAAGCGACGACGTGGGAGGGGGTAGGGAGGAGAGGCGTGGGACGGGGAAGGGAGTAGAGCAGCAGCGTGGGCCGGCGAGGCGAGCAGAACGGAGACGAGTGTGTGGACTGCGGGGTTTGTCAGGATTTGTTAAGTTTTTTTCTGTAAGATGACCCCTCCGACATCCTTTGTTGGACGTAGGGAGTACTCCCTCCGGTTGTCAATTTAGACAACAAAATATAAATAGTATAATATAAAAATTATACCATTAGAAATTTTAGAGGTTATATTTTTTAATGGTATAATTTTTATGTTATATAAGTTATATTTTGTTAGTCAAATTAATAATCTAGGTATATGCGTAGAACCTATAATCTCGAACAGAGGGAGTACTTGGCAATACATTGCATAAGCTACAGTTGTACAACCAAAGCCAATGCCTCATGTTTGCAAAATAAGCCTTCCTACTTCCTATCCAGGCAGCTCAAAATCCTTGAAAAAGAAACTATTAGGGCCTTGAGTACCCCGTGCATAAAACAGTAGTAAACTGAGAAATCTTTGCGGACTCCCTTTATAGCATGATCCTATGTCTCTAGATGGAGTAGGAACAGCTGAAGATCCAAAGTTATGCCTTTTGCGAAGTATACATCAACCTGAATTGTTCTTTGACTCTGCAGCAAACAATGAGACTGCAATCAATAAGCATGCAATAGATTCATACGAATATAAGAATAACATTAATTTAACTTTATAAGACCATGTACTATGTGTGTCAAAAGCAATTCAAAGCCTCTTATGAGCCGATTCCTCACATAGGAGAGCATCGGCTCATTGCCTCCGACAGAAAGGGCGAATCATCTTCTTGGTTCGCTTATTTGCATGCACATGTGGTCCTTTGAGCAGAGTTGTGAGGGAGAAAAGCTGGAAAGAGTAGAAAAGTAGCTAGTTGTTTATTGAAAAGTGAGGCCCACACATGGTTCAACACATAGCAGCAAAAATCTATCGACTCCTATTCTAACACAATTTTTCTTTGAACCAATGGAACATAGTGCATGGTCTAAAGGACTATCTAAATGCACTATAGGTAATGGAAGAACACACTCTTTAGGCCAGAGTTATGGGATAGTTCGATCAAACAACAACAATATCCTCATATTTTATTCCTTTGCCAAAAAAGGGGTTGTGTCAATTCAGCATGCTATTAATACCAGTTCAAAAAAAAGCATGCTATTAATACTGAATACATGGAGAACCTTCTTCACCTCTTTCTCAACAATATTTTCAGGAATTCCTACAATTAGAAACTTTTTAAGAAAGCTACACTTAGAAGACCAAATGGATATTGGGACCTACATTTGGAATTCCTCGGTTTACTCATCTAGCAAGGTTGATAAGGATATGATCGAGTTTCAACATGTGATACCTCACTTTTAGTGGATATGGAATAGTTCATGTAAACATAGACATAAATTCTTATTCTGGTTGCTGCTACACCACATATGGAACGAAACCTTCTCAAAAGGAAGGACATTGTCTATCAAGACTACTCCCTCTGTTCAGAAATATAAGATGTTTTATCTTTGTGAATTGAATGTATTTAGACGTCTTTTAGCGCACTAAAAAGCGTCTAGATACATTCATTTCACAAAGCTAAAATATCTTATATTTATGAACATATACACTAAAAGACGTCTGGATACATTCAATTTACAAATATAAAACGTCTTATATTTCTAAAACGGAGGGAGTATATCTATACACTAAGGATGTGCAATGAGGAAGAGAATCCACGACATCTCTTTTGGACCTATCCATTTGCACAAGACAGATGGGATTTTCTTTGTTCCAATAGATCTCCAGGTCTTTCAGTTCATGAAGTTTTTGAGATCATCAAGCACAAATCAAATGTACCTTCTTATTAAAATTATCTTTATTGCGTTATGGTGCATTTGGATTGCCAGGAATAAGAAGATTTTTGAGAAATGAAGCCCCTACTCCCTTAGGCTTGCTTACAATATAATATATTGTCTAACATTTTTCATTAGTTCTAACTTTTGGTTGAGTTGGCCAGCGAACAAAGTTTGAATATGGTATTAGAGCGAATAGATCTTAAGTTGAAGACCCTGTACACATAGTACTAAATAAATATTATACGTCCTACATTGAACCCACACGAAGGACTAAAATAGTCTAGACGTGAGAGCGAATATTGAGAATATAATATAATGGCACGTCCTTTCCATTTCAGAATTTTTAGGCATGGGCCTGGTAAAGCCCATGAAATGGATCCATATCAACGTAGAAATGGGCTACAGATGTTTGGCCACTCTCTTAGTTTTTTTAGATAATTATTAGTTTAGAGATTAGCGATTTGCTCAAAATAGCTCATAAGTGAATTCCTAATATGCTCTAGAAAAATTGGATTCCTAATAATGAAATTAACCCTTTACTTACTACTTTGTGTGATATTTTATTGTTCTTGGTGAAGTTGCGAACTCTGCACAATATCTGTTGGAATTATTCCCTAGAGGCAATAATAAAGATGTTATTATTATAATTCTTGTTCATGATAATGTTTATATTCCAAGCTAGAATTGTATTAAGCGGAAACTTTAATACTTGTGTGGTTTGTGAACAACATTGATGAAGAGTTGTATATGATGCAACCCGAAGGTTTTGTCGATCCTAAGGATGCTGATAAAGTATGCAAACTTCAGCGTTCCATTTATGGACTGAAGCAAGCATCTCGGAGTTGGAACCTTCGTTTTGATCAAGTGATCAAGAGCTTTGGATTTGTTCCAAATTGCTACGAAGCTTGTATCTATAAGAAAGTGAGTGGGAGCTCGGTGACGTTTCTGGTACTATATGTGGATGACATATTGATTATTGGAAATGACATCAACATGCTTAACGATGTGAAGAGTTATTTGAACAAGTGTTTTTCAATGAAAGACCTAGGTGAAGCTGCTTATATATTGGGCATCAAAATCTATAGAGATAGACAAAGACGCCTGATAGCTTTAAGCCAGAGTACATACCTAGACAAAGTTCTGAAAAGGTTCCGAATGGATAAGGCAAAGAAAGGTTCAGTGCCTACGTTGTTAGGTAAGATATTGAGCAAGGCTCAGTGTCCAGCTACGGTAAATGATAGGGAAGTTATGAGCAAAGTGCATAAGTGGATAAGTAAAGAGCTCGGGTATAGAGATAACCGAGGCACGCGGGGACACCGGTATTTTACCGAGTTCCTCCCAATATGGAGTACGTCTCGTTTGGAGAGGGGGTGGTATCAAACCGCCAACGCCATAAAAGGCCTCCCTTATTCTCCGGTGAATCTCACCCCAATGGGATCGATCCACGCTTCCACTCTCGGTGCACTTGTCGGTGGCAACCGGAACCTCTCACAAGGTTGGGGCACAACTCCACAACTTAATTGGAGGCTCCCAACAAACGCCACAAAAGGCCTCAACAAATGCCACCAAGGCTACAATGCCACCAAGGCCACAAAACCGTCTAGGGTTCCAAGAACCCAAGAGGGACAAGCTCCAATGAGCAATTCAAACCAAATCCTCCGAGGAGAACCCAAACCGATGCAACAAATGCAAATGGCAAGAACACCACAAAGATGCTCAAATTCCTCACTCTCAAGTTCCAACAAAGCTACCAAAGCTATTGGGGGAACAAGAGAGGAGAAATCAAAGAGAGACACAAAATCCCCGAAAATCTAGATCCCCAAAGATACACTCACAAAGAGATGTTTTTGTTTGGTCAAAACGTAGATCTAGATCTCCTCCAACAACCCCTCAAATATTTACAAGAACCAATGGAGGGATGTGTAGAAATCAAGCTTAAGGAGTAGAGAAAATGGGGCAAAGCTTGGGCAAGAAAAGGAGGAAGAAGTTTTCCTAAAGGAAAATGGGGCAAAGCTATTTAAAGACACGGCCAAAATCTGGCCGTTGGGGTGATTTTTCTGGACGGTCCGGTAGTACCGGATTGGCCCGGTACTACCGGACCGAACACAACACATACAACGAGCAAGCCAGAGAGAGAGAGAGAAAGCAACAGCGCAGGGCAGTGCGTCGAGTCAACGCCTCGGCCAGAAGACATGCGTGACTGCGGGCGGCGAAAAGCGGCGGCGACATGGCGGCGATCAGGCCAGCGCCATGCGTATGCAGCGGCAACAGCATGCATCTTGTCGCGTGCATGCCAGAAGCGGGCCAATGAGCCAGGAAGAGGCGCGGGCGTTAAGCGGGACGGCGTCTTGCGGACAGAGAACGACACAAAAGCTGGATCTGGCGAAAAAGAAAAATGGGCAAATAAACTGGTAAGAGTATGCCACCCGGTGATACTACTGCCAGCCGATACTACCGCAAAAAGGTACCTAGCGAGGCAGATAGAAATCGGGCCGTTTTAGGCGGTAGTCTGGCAGTGATACTACTGGTTTAGCCTAAACGACTGCCAGGCAAATATTCAAACGGCAATAACTTTTGACTGAAAGCTCCGATTGACCCGATTCAAATTGCGTTGGATAGAGGACGACAAGGTCTTCCCAATAACAGAAATATTGATTATCACCAAGTGAGAAAGTATCAAGTAGAATAATGTGATATACCTCACTTGGTGAGAAACCGAAAAGCCGCATAAATCAAAATCGCAACAAGATACAAATGGAAGATCCGATTTTGATGAACAAGAGCTTGTTATGGAGATTACCACAAGCTCTATATCCTCACATGGGAAATACCAAATAACAACCAAACATGATGATGCAAGTATGCAAAGGTTTGAGCTCTCTCCGAACAATGTGACCGAATTACTCATACGAGAGCCCCTCTTGATAGTACAGTTATCTATCCTAAACCCGGTCTCACACACACAACGTGAGACCGGCAAAAGGGAAAACCTATCAAGATTATACCTTTGCCTTGAGCATTACACTTGAGCTCGATGTATACGATCTTGCCCTTCTCAAGATGGAACGCCTTTCTTAATTCCTCATCATCGACCTCGCATATTGAGCTTGCCCAACATATGTTCTTTGCATTTCATCGACCTTGAAGCCAACACATGCTCCAAGCGATGCCAATGGACAAATCCTACAAGTATAACTTAATAAACACATTAGTCCATAAAGATTGTCATTAATTACCAAAACCACACATGGGGGCCCAACATGTTCTTTCATGCCCTAGAGGCAATAATAAAGATGTTATTATTATAATTCTTGTTCATGATAATGTTTATATTCCAAGCTAGAATTGTATTAAGCGGAAACTTTAATACTTGTGTGGTTTGTGAACAACACCGTGTCCCTAGTATGCCTCTATGGACTAGCTCATTGATTAATGATGGTTAAGGTTTCTTAGCCATGGATATGAGTTGTCGATTAAAAATGAGATCATATCATTGGGAGAATGATATGGTGGACAAACCCAAACTAAGCGAAGCAATTAGATCGTGTCATCGTGTTCGTCTTTGCGAAGCTTTTCTTATGTCAAATATTGTATTCCTTAGACCATGATATAATACAACTCCCTGGTATCGGAAGAAAGCTTTGAGGTCATCAAACGTCATCCTATGAGAGGGTGATCATAAAGGTGTCTCTCAGGTGATCGGAAAGTATCTGTTGGGTTGTATGTATCGAGATGGGATTTGTCCCTCCCAAGTCGGAGAGATATACTTCGGGCCCACTCGGTAATCGATATCAACACCGCTTGCAAGCATGTGGTTAAGGAGTTAATCACAAAGTGATATCGGATTACGGAACGAGTAAAGTACTTGCTGTGAACGAGATTGAACTAGGTATGACGGTACCGACGATCGAATCTCGGGCAAGTAAAATATCACGAGACGAAGGGAATATATATATATGGGATTTATTGAATCCTGGCATCGTGGTTCATCCGATATGATCATCTATGAATGTGTGGGAGTCAATATGGGTTTCCAGACCCCGTTGTTGATTATTGATAGAAGATCATGTCTGCACATTCTCGAACCCGCAGGGTCACACACTTAACGTGTCTCGACGCTAGGATAGATTGGATAATTGGTTTATGAGTTTTTGTTCGGAGTCCCCGATGGGATCCGGGACATCACGAGAGGTTCCGGAGTGGTCCGGAGAATAAGATTCATATAAAGGCGGTGCAGTTTTGGAGTTGAATTGTTCGGTTAATCGGTATTGTACCGGAAGCTTCTAGAACCTTCCGGAAGGGGACCAACGTGGCCCCACCTTCCGGGAGGGGGCATGGGCCTATGAGGGAGTGCCCTGTCCGCATAGGGCCAGGGGCACAAGGCCCCATAGGGCCCAGCCGGCCAAGGGGGTTTTAAACTCGAGATAGACCTTCTAGAAGGGGGGTTTCCTTGCCCCCCACTCCTTCTCCTTGGGGCCGCCGGTTTGGCTTGGGGGAGGGGGCTAGGGTTGCAGCCGCCCACCCCTCTATATAAAGAGGGCTGGGGGAGCACCACCCCCTTACACCTTCACCTCCAAGAGCTAGCCGTCCTGCTGCCCTCCTCTCTCCCTCCCGACTGTTTGTAGGCGAAGCCCTGCTGCAGAAATTCTCCACCATATACACCACGCCGTCGTGTTGTAGATCCAATCCATCTCTCCACCATACTTGCTGGTCCGAGGAAGGAGGAGACGTCGAGGTGCTGCACGTGTGCATCTCACGGAGGCACCGCCACTTGTGGTGCTAGATCGGATCAGATCGCGAGGAGGAGAAGCGAGTACGACTACATCACCCACGTTCCGACGAACGTTCCGCTATGCAAATCTTCAAGGGTATGAAGATCTAATTCAATCTCTCTCGTTGTTTGCATCTCCTAGATTAGATCTTGGCTTCCTCTCTGTTCGCATCCGTAGAAAATTTTGATTTACTATGCCGCGAAACCCTTCAGTGGTATCAGAGCTAGATCTATGCGTAGATGTGTTTCACGAGTAGAACGCAACATGGTTGTTGCGGGCATTGATGTTTTCTGTTGCAAGCCTCTTGTTTGTGTTCTTCTTATGACGCGGGATAGTGAGATTGAAGCGGTCCAGGCCAACCTTACGCGACGTCGTTCGCGAGACCGGCTCCGCACTTGACGTGTGGTTTGTTCCACACATGCGGCTGGTGGATGCCAGTTTCTCTCACTATAGTTGTCATGGGATTAACACCGGAGTTTGGCAACCATAATATCACCGTTGTGTCTTTCTGTAGGTAAGAATCGTTCTTAGCATCTACTCCCATAAGCCACGTAAAACATGCAACAACAAAGTAGAGGCGTCTAACTTGTTTTTGCAGGGAGTGTTTTCTGTGATATGGTATGGCCCAAGATGTGATGTGTATAATGTATGCGATGATCATGTTTTGTAATGTTTCACGACTTGCATGTCGATGAGTACACAACCGGCAGGAACCATATGGTTGTCTTTATAATTGTGTATGACCTGTGTGTCAACTTCTTATGCGCCATGTAATAGTTTCACTTTATCGCTAAGTAGTTAGCAATAATTGTAGTTGCTATTCATGGTGGAGGCAATCATGGTGGAGTGATGGAGATCATGCCGGAGCGCACAAGATGGAGATCATTGCGCGAAGATTGGCTATACCATGTCACATTAAAGTTATATGCATGTGATGTTTATCCTTTTATGTATCTTATCATGCTTAGATCGCGACGGTAGCATTATAAGATGATTCCTCACTTAAAGATCAAGATAAAAACTGTGTTCTCCCCGAGTATGCACCGTTGCGAAAGTTCGTCGTGTCCAAGCATCACGTGATGATCGGGTGCTATAGACTCTACGCTCACATACAACGGGTGCAAGCCAGTTTTGCACACGCGGAAATACTTGGGTCTAACTTGACGAGCCTAGCATGTACAGACATGGCCTCGGAACACATGAACCGAAAGGTTAAGCATGAGTCATATGAATGATATGATCGACACTTCGTTGTCCACCATTGAAACCACATCTCTTCTCGTGAAGATCGGATTAGGTGTGGTGAATTTGGATCGTGTTCACTAAACAACTTGAGGGATGTTGAATTTAGTGGGAGTTCATCTAGTAATTTGATTAAAAGTTGAACTAGTTATCATGAACATAGTCTAATTTGTACTTGCAAATATTGTAGATCAAATGGCTAAATCCAACTTCAACTTCAACATTTTCGCTGAGAAGGAAAAGCTTAGAAACAATGGGTCTAACTTCACCAATTGGTTCCGCAATCTAAGAATCATTCTCTCTGGCGGTCAAAAGGACTATGTCCTTGGGAAAGCGTTAGGTGACCCCCCTGCTGCAACTGCGTCGGCTGATGAGAAAGCTGTCTATCAGTCGCGCAAAGATGATTATGGTGTGATTAAGAGCACCATGTTGTTTGCTATGGAACCGGAACTTCAAAATCGTTTTGAAGACTATCCCGGGCCCTTTGAGATTCTCAAAGAGCTGAAAACCATGTTTCAGACTCAGGCCCGTTCTGAGAGATATGAGATCTCTGAGAAGTTCTTTAACCGCAAGATGGAGGAAGGGAGTTCCGTTAGTGAGCACGCCATTAAGATGACAAGCTACACTCAACGCTTGAGTAAGCTGGAATGCACGATTCCAGAGGAGCTCAAGATTGACAGGTTCGCAATCACTCCCTCCCGCTACAAAAGTTTTGTAGTGACTCATAATCGATTGGTTCCATCGACGATCACCGAGCTCTTCGCAAAGCTGAAGGCCGCGGAAGTGGACATCAAAAAGGATAATCATGTGTTGATGGTCAACAAGCCTACCTTCAAGAAAGGTAAGGGTGCAAATAAGCCCTTCAAGAAAGGCGGCGGCAAGCGCGTTGCCCCTGCTGAGAAGAAGCTTAGGTCTGGTCCTAAGCCGGACACTGAGTGCTTCTATTGCAAGGACAAGGGTCACTAGAAGCGCAAATGTCCGAAGTACTTAGCGGACAAGAAGGCTGGCACCATCAAAGGTATATTTGATATACATGCTATTGATGTTTTCCTTACTAGACCTCGTTGTAGTGCCTGGGTATTTGATACCGGTTCAGTTGCTAATATTTGTAACTCAAAACAGGAGCTACGGAATAGATGGCGGCTTGCGAGGGATGAGGTGACGATGCGCGTTGGCAACGGATCAAGAGTTGATGTGATGGCCGTCGGCACACTCTCCTTAGTTTTACCTTCGGGATTAGTTTTAAACCTTAATAAGTGTTATTATGTGCCCGCGTTGAGCATGAACATTATTTCTGGATCTTGTTTATTGCAAGACGGTTATTCATTTAAATCGGAGAATAACGGTTGTTCTATTTATATGAGTAACATCTTTTATGGTCATGCACCTCTTGTGAATGGTTTATTTCTTCTAAATATCGAAAGGGATGAAACACACATCCATAACATTGAGGCTAAGAGATGCAAAGTAGATAGTGATAATACTACTTATTTGTGGCGCTGTCGTCTAGGTCATATTGGTGTAAAGCGCATGAAGAAACTCCATTCTGATGGACTTTTGGAGTCTCTTGATTTTGAATCATTTTACACATGCGAACCATGCCTCATGGGCAAGATGATCAAAACCCCGTTCTCCGGTATGATGGAGCGAGCAACGGACTTGTTGGAAATCATAAATACCGATGTATGCGGACCGATTAGTGTTTCGACGCGCAGTGGATATCGCTATTTTCTCACTTTTACCGATGACTTAAGTAGATATGGGTATATCTATTTAATAAAACATAAATCTGAAACGTTTGAAAAGTTCAAAGAATTTCAGAATGAAGTGGAGAACCATAAATGTAAAGATTAAGTTTCTACGATCCGATCGTGGAGGTGAATATTTGAGTTATGATTTTCTCACGCATCTTAAAGCAAGCGGAATCGTTTCGCAACTCACGCCACCCGGAACACCATAGCGCAATGGTGTGTCTGAACGTCGGAATAGAACCCTATTAGATATGGTCCGATCAATGATGTCTCTTACTGATTTGCCGTTATCATTTTGGGGTTATGCATTAGAACCCGTTGCATTCACTTTAAATAGGGCTCCATCCTAAATCCGTTGAGACGACACCGTATGAACTGTGGTTTGGTGCTAAACCTAAGTTGTCGTTTCTTAAAGTTTGGGGATGCGAAGCTTACGTCAAGAAGTTGATGCCGGACAAGCTCGAACCCAAAGCTGAGAAATGCTTCTTCATAGGATACCCTAAGGAAACTATTGGGTATACCTTCTATCACAGAACCGAAGACAAAGTATTTGTCGCAAAGAACGGTTCCTTTCTTGAGAAGGAGTTTCTCTCAAAAGAAGTGAGTGGGAGGAAAGTAGAGCTAGACGAGGTTATTGAACCTTCTCTTGAATTGGAGAGTAGCGCAGCACCTGAAATTGTTCCAGTGCCGCCTGCACCAACAATGGAGGAAGCTAATGACAAGGATCATGAAGCTTGGACGATCTTGCTCTTGAACGTTCTTTGGTCGACAAGGTCGCGTGCCCCTCTGAGTGGTACGGCAACCTGTCTTGTTGTCTTGCTAGTAGAAGGCGGTGAACCCACGAGCTATGAGGAAGCGATGATGAGCCGGACTCGAGAAATGGCTAGAAGCCATGAAATCCGAATTGGGATCCATGAGCGAAAACCAAGTATGGACTTTGGTGGACCCTCCTAGCGACCGAAAGGCCGTTGATTGCAAATGGATCTTCAAGAAGAAAACGGACTCGGATGGTAATGTTACCGTCTGTAAATCACGGCTTGTTGCGAAAGGTTTTCGACAAGTTCAAGGTGTTGACTACGATGAGACTTTCTCTCCCGTAGCGATGTTTAAGTCCATTCGGATTTTATTAGCAATTGCTGCGTTTCATGATTAAGAGTTCAAGGTGTATGTCAAGACTGCTTTCCTCAATGGCAACATTGATGAAGAGTTGTATATGATGCAACCCGAAGGTTTTGTCGATCCTAAGGATGCTGATAAAGCATGCAAACTTCAGCGTTCCATTTATGGACTGAAGCAAGCATCTCGGAGTTGGAACCTTCATTTTGATCAAGTGATCAAGAGCTTTGGATTTGTTCCAAATTGCTACGAAGCTTGTATCTACAAGAAAGTGAGTGGGAGCTCGGTGACGTTTCTGGTACTATATGTGTATGACATATTGATTATTGGAAATGACATCAACATGCTTAATGATGTGAAGAGTTTTTTGAACAAGTGTTTTTCAATGAAAGACCTATGTGAAGCTGCTTATATATTGGGCATCAAAATCTATAGAGATAGACAAAGACGCCTAATAGCTTTAAGCCAGAGTACATACCTAGACAAAGTTCTGAAAAGGTTCAGAATGGATAAGGCAAAGAAAGGTTCAGTGCCTATGTTGTCAGGTAAGATATTGAGCAAGGCTCAGTGTCCAGCTACGGTAAATGATAGGGAAGCTATGAGCAAAGTGCCGTATGCCTCGACCATAGGTTCCATCATGTATGCCATGCGGTGTACTAGACCGGATGTGTCCAATGTTCTTAGTTTGACGAGCAGATATCAAAGTGATCCAGGAGTGGAACACTGGACAGCCGTGAAGAACATCCTAAAGTACCTAAATAGGACTAAATAAATGTTCTTAGTCTGTGGGGGTGATGAACAACTCGTCGTAAAAGGTTACGTCGACACTAGTTTTGACACCGACAAGGATAATTCTAAATCCCAGACAGGATACGTTTATATTTTGAATGGAGGAGCTGTGAGCTGGAGAAGCTGCAAGCAAAGCGTGATCGCGGGATCTACAGTAGAAGCGGAATACATGGTTGCTGCAGAAGCGTCAAGGTGAAGGAGTTTGGATCAGGAACTTCATCATTGAGCTTGGCGTGGTTCCAAGTGCATTGGACCCACTGGAGATATTGTGTGACAACACTGACGCCATAGCACTCGCTAAGGAACCAAGATATCATCCAAAGACCAAGCATATCAACCGCAAGTTTCATATAATCCGAGATTATATAGCAGATGGATATCTGAAGATTAGCAAAGTACATACAGAACTGAATGTCGCAGATCCATTGACTAAACCTCTTCCACGTGTAAAACATGATCAGCACCTCAGTGCCATGGGTGTGAGATTGTTTCCAGATGTAAACTAGATTATTGACTCTAGTGCAAGTGGGAGACTGTTGGAATTATGCCCTAGAGGCAATAATAAAGATGTTATTATTATAATTCTTGTTCATGATAATGTTTATATTCCATGCTAGAATTGTATTAAGCGGAAACTTTAATACTTGTGTGGTTTGTGAACAACACCGTGTCCCTAGTATGCCTCTATGGACTAGCTCATTGATTAATGATGGTTAAGGTTTCCTAGCCATGGACATGAGTTGTCGATTAATAATGAGATCATATCATTGGGAGAATGATATGGTGGATGACCAAACTAAGCGAAGCAATTAGATCGTGTCATCGTGTTCGTCTTTGCGAAGCTTTTCTTATGTCAAATATTGTATTCCTTAGACCATGATATAATACAACTCCGGTATCGAAGAAAGCTTTGAGGTCATCAAACGTCATCCTATGAGAGGGTGATCATAAAGGTGTCTCTCGGTGATCGGAAAGTATATGTTGGGTTGTATGTATCGAGATGGGATTTGTCCCTCCCAAGTCGGAGAGATATACTTGGGCCCACTTGTCGATATCAACACCGCTTGCAAGCATGTGGTTAAGGAGTTAATCACAAAGTGATATCGGATTACGGAACGAGTAAAGTACTTTTGTGAGCGAGATTGAACTAGGTATGGCGATGCAAGCGATCGAATCTCGCAAGTAAAATATCGCGAGCGAAGGGAATATATATATGGGATTGATTGAATCCTGGCATCGTGGTTCATCCGATATGATCATCGATAAATGTGTGGGAGTCAATATGGGTTTCAGACCCAGTTGATTATTGATAGAAGATCATGTGCATATTCTCGAACCCGAAGGGTCACACACTTAACGTGTCTCGACGCTAGGATAGATTGGATAATTGGTTTATGAGTTTTTGTTTGGAGTCTCCGATGGGATCCGGGACATCACGAGAGGTTCCGGAGTGGTCAGGAGAATAAGATTCATATAAGGCAGTGCAGTTTTGGAGTTGAATTGTTCGGGTTAATCGATATTGTCGGAAGCTTCTAGAACCTTCGGAAGGGGACCAACGTGGCCCCACCTTCCGGGAGGTGGCATGGGCCTATGAGGGAGTGCCCTGGCGCATTGGGCCAGGGCACAAGGCCCCATAGGGCCCAGCCGTCAAGGGTTTTAAACTCGAGATAGACCTTCTAGAAGGGGTTTCCTTGCCCCCTCCTTCTCCTTGGGGCCGCCGGTTTGGCTTGGGGAAGGGCTAGGGTTGCAGCCCACCCTCTATATAAAGAGGGCTGGCGCCCCCTCACATTCCTCCAAGAGCTAGCCGCCCTTTCCTCCTCTCCCTCCCGACTGTTTGTAGGCGAAGCCCTTCTGCAGAAATTCTCCACCATATACACCACACCGTCGTGTTGTAGATCCAATCAATCTCTCCACCATACTTTCTGGTCCAAGGAAGGAGGAGACGTCGAGGTGCTGCACGTGTGCATCTCACGGAGGCACCGCCACTTGTGGTGCTAGATCGGATCGGATCGCGAGGAGGAGAAGCGAGTACGACTACAGCACCCACGCCCGTTTAACGCGTTCTATGCGAATCTTCAAGGGTATGAAGATCTAATCCAATCTCTCTCGTTGTTTGCATCTCCTAGATTAGATCTTGGCTTTCCCTCTGTTCACATCCGTAGAAAATTTTGATTTACTATGCCGCGAAACCCTTCAATAACCTCTTTGCATCTTGTTACCGATGCTATGGAAGGACACACTCCCATTTCGACGCTTATACACGCAACAAGTATGGTTGCTACAAGGTTTATTATTATAGCTCAATTTTGTTTCTCTTTTCATATGTCTATCTTTGATATGTCCTTTGGTTGTTTCTTATGCGAGTTGCGAGTTGTCTATGGCCATTCAGAACGACAACAATGTCTCGTTTGTTTGCATAGTTTGAGGGTGATGTCCCCACTGATTCTCCTTCAACAACGCATCGACCCCATACCTGGGATACCCTTCTACTATGGAGACCAAACTAGGCTTGGTCTTCGATAGTTCTATGCAGTTGTTCTAATGGTTATGTTTGCTGCCTTCGTCTTTCTTTCATGACGACCATGATCATGGTGAGTGAAGTTGTGGGCCAAAGAACACGAAGGCCCTTTTATTTTTTATGTATTTTTTATTTTATTTGGGGCCTTATTTGCTTCTTTTTGGAACATATGTCCAATATCGTGATGTCTGTCCTTATCTAATACTTTCTTAATTTTATAATTCTTTAACCGCTTTTAGTTCAAAAGGAAGTGCACAAGATGTATTCCTTAAAAAAAGACATGCCCATAAAAAAATAGTCAATTCATCTCAAAATAAATATAAACATTCGTCTAATTTTGGTGGAATGAGAATTAGCTTAGTTCTCATTCAAAAACATCAACCACATCCGGAGAGAAAATTTTAGTTGCATCTGTAGTCCAAATAAAAAATTTCAATTGCAAGCATAGTGCAACAGAAAAAAAATCAGTTTATAATACGTATATATGTATATAAAAGATTCAATTGCACAGTATGCAACTAAAAAATCAGTTGAAACTCAAATTCCAATATCCAACCGCTAAAGAGTTGATTGAGCTTTAGCTAACTTGACATTCGGCTGAGAATTACTACCTCCGTTTTAAAATATAAGACTTTTTAGCAGTTCAATTTACACTATTAAAAAAACTTATATCGTGAAAGGGAAGTAGTAGAAAAGCAAAGAAACAAAATAAAAAATATGAGTACTTGTGTAGTGGTGCGGCCAAAAAGATCCTACCCTCGTGAGCAGGAGGCCCTCTCGTCGTCCACTCGCCTCCGCTCCCCAACACAAACACAGAGCCCGCCATGGCGCCACCTCCACTTCCCCTCTTCTCCCCGTCCCCGAAGCAGCCGCCTCCGCCACCGTGGCTCCACGGCCCCAACACCCCCGCAGCCGTGGCCCCTCCAAACCACATCCAAGCACCTCCGAAGCCCCAGAACGACCCCAAACCGCAAAGGAAAAACAGCTCCTCCAACAATCCCCTCACTGCCGGCGTCCCCGGCGGCCGCACCCGCCGCGCCGTTCTCGGAATCATCCGCCGAGTCCGCTCCCTGGATCTCTCCGACCCGCCAAATACGAAACCCAGACCCACCAGTAGCAGCACTATCCCCTTCGACCTCCCGATCGACAGGCCGCACGAAGAGGAGACGCGGATGGATGAGAAAGAGAGGCCGAGTTCTAGGGCGGTTCCGTGGTCCGCGGCGAGGCACGAGGACCTAAAGGTCGCGCTGCGCCGGGAGAAGAAGGTGCGAGAGCCGACGCCCGCTGAGCGGCTGCTGGAGGCCGCCGAGCTGGAGCGGCTGCGGCGGGCGGCGCGTGGGATGGATAGGTGGGTGCGGGCCAAGAAAGCCGGGGTGACGGACGAGTTGGTGGATGAGGTGCGGAGGGAGTGGTCGAGCGGCCAGGAGCTCGCTGCGGTTCGGATCGTCGAGCCGCTCCGGCGGTGCATGGACAGAGCAAGGGAGATCCTTGAGGTGAGTCATACGCTGTTAGTGTGGTCAACATAACATTGGGCTTCACTTTGACCATTTTTTTCTTTTAGAAAAGATGCAAATAAGATTTTGATGTTGGTGCATACTGCATATTCATCATGTGAGATAGTGTGATCTTATGCAAGAGATGCTACTCCTACATGGATGCATTTCTTATTGATGCAAGAACATAATCAATTATGTGCAGAGAACCGTGTGCTGAGAAATTCAAATCAGAATGGTTGTTTTACCTGTGTCTATGTACTGGCAATGAAATATAAATTTTGATACAATTGGTCGGAAGTGATAATAGTTGATTGGAACTGTAGTGAACGATGTAGCCTAAGGTCTGCAGATTATGCAAAAATGTTGGCAGCATGCTGCTAATCGTGCAAAGGGTAATGTGGTGAAAGTATGACATACGTCTTGCCACTGTTTTTTTTTCCTGATGTCTGGTACATTTACGTATGTTTTTGGGCGAGTTGAGAGTTGTTGAGTGAGGGCAATCAACATTGTGTCCTAGTGACATGGTGGTCAGAGATTATTTTGATGCAAAACCTGCTTATTTATGAACTATTTCAATTCTTCGACGACTCAATTTGATCAGAGAAAATATTAAATCTTAAATTTTACCTTTTGTACTTCCACTTTTATCAGACAAAAACAGGAGGCTTAGTTGTTTGGACAAGAGGAGATATACATTTTGTAGCTGATATTCAAAAAGTTCCCGTGTTAAAATGTACTATCCCTGAATCCCAATGGACACATGGAAGCATCTCTGAGACTTCAATTAATGGTAATGCTGACGCGCATGGTGCTTTCCGAGAGATCGATCAGGGCATTGGTACATATGGAGCACCTATCGAAGGAACACTCTATGAAAGAGAAGTTGACAGACTGTTGGACAGTTTGGGCCCCCGGTTTATAGATTGGTGGTGGAACACACCATTGCCTGTGGATGCTGATCTCCTTCCAGAAGTTGTCCCAGGCTACAAGACACCATTTAGACAATGTCCTCCTGGTGTGAGACCGACATTAGCAGATGGGGAACTGACATACTTGCGCAAGCTTGCACGCCCTTTGCCAACACATTTTGCCCTAGGTGAGTCCCACGTTTTGCTCATGTTATTTAAGTATATAGTAGTTCCAAACAACTATGCTTTTATAGGCTGATTAAGTGTTAACTGCCTCCACACTCTACATTCTTAACATATTATGCATGTGTCACTTTATAGTTCCACAAGAAATATTGTAGAATCACAAGAGGCTCATAAATTTGTCCCAATTAATATGTATGGCAGGTAGAAATACAAAACTACAGGGGTTGGCTGCTGCTATTCTAAAGCTTTGGGAAAAGAGCCTTATAGCAAAGATTGCAGTGAAAGTGGGTATCCAGAATACCAAGAATGAACAAATGGCGTGGAATCTTAAGGCAAGTACTATTCCACATGAAATCCTGTTATGCTACTTGTTGTGCATGTAACTATCAAAAACACACAGATCTCCAAACTGATATACTGCACAGAGTACTGTGGAAGCGTGAACTCTATGATAGTATATTAGAATAAGCACTTAAGTATGCATTCATGCTTTCTTTACTTCCAAGTTCAGTGATTCTTTATCAGTAACCCGGTCACTGTCTTTCTGTTGATGGTTGGTTCGTCTTTGTATCTTCATCTGTGTAAAACGGAATCTCCTTGGTGCAGCATCTTACCGGAGGAACTATCATATTGAGAAACAAGGATTTTATTATTCTATATAGAGGCAAGGATTTTCTTCCTGGTGAAGTTAAACAATCTGTTATTGAACAAGAAGCTCGGGTAGATGTCCAGCAGGTGAAGGAAGAAGAAGCCCGATTAATGGTGATTGACTCCCTTCAGGTATTCACTGGTTTACCATCCGAGGAAAGTTCTGTGGGGACTTTCAGAGAGTATCAAGATTTCCAGGTTAACCATGTGCATAAAACAACGGAAACAAACAAGGCCATGACAGAACTAGAGGCCGAGAAGCATAGATTGGAGAAGGAACTGAAAGACCAGGAACGGAGGCTTTTCATTGTAATACCTGGTCTACACTAATGCTCTTGTTTGGAATCCATTGACTTGCAACTTGTGATAGTACCTAATGAAACAAAACTGGTCTGTACTGCAGCTCACTAAGAAGATTGAAAGATCCAACCAGGCGCTGGCAAAGCTTCGTAGTTCTTGGAACCCTTCAGAGCAATCTTCAGACAAAGAACTCTTAACAGAGGAGGAAATGATGATATTCCGAAAGATTGGCCTAAAGATGGATGAGCATGTGCTCCTCGGTATAGCTTTCCGCGTTTAACTATAGAATTTATGTTCATATGTGCCCGTATCATTGTGCAGGTGACCATAAAAAGCTATTTATCCTTCTCTGATCCCAAATTTATTTATATTTTGTTTTTCCTTGCAGGAAGACGCGGTATCTTTGATGGTGTAATTGAAGAGATTCATCAACACTGGAAACATAAAGAGATTGTGAAAGTAATTACGAAGCAGACTCAAGCTTACCAGATAACATACACATCGATGCTGCTTGAGGTTGAAACAGGAGGAACTTTAATAGCAACACAAAAGCTCACAAACAGCCACGCCATAATACTTTACCGTGGAAAGAATTATCGCCGCCCAACAAAATCAGAACCCGGTAATCTCCTGACTAAAAGAGAAGCATTACGAAGATCAATCGAGGTTCAACGACGAGGGGTATGGATCCGCATAAAATTATTACTCCCTCCGATCCATATTACTTGTCGTTGAAATGAATGTATCTAGCACTAAAACATGTCTAGATACGTTCATTTTAGTGACAAATAATATGGACCGGAGGGAGTATTTCACTTTGCCCGCCAAATATCTATTTCACCAAGTGTTGTGCCTTATCTTATCTCCGTTCATTTATTTGCAGTCGATGAAATACTATGTTTGGGAGAGACAGAAATCCATTGAGCAATTGAACTGGAGATTGGTGAGTTGACAACGACATTTCTTGCATATGAAGTATCAAGGGACCATCAATAGTGAAATTAATTTTCATACACTTTTGTGACTAGAAATTTATCTGGGTTTTTATTTTTGTTGTGATGCAGGCCAACGTGACAAAGAAAATCAGGAAACTAACCCCATGATTAATGAAGAGTTTAGACAGAGTATGGAAATGAATCAGAGATTTTGAATAATCATCCCAACTAGTTTTTTTTGTTTGTGTCACCTACATGGTACAAAGCACAAAGTGAGGCGGGGCTTCCGAGTTGATCGGGAAATTTGTACAGCTACAACTAAAAATGGTGATTGTGTTGAAATTGTACAGTTGTATAATTTTCTGTTCATGTGCATATTGGTATTTCAGCACATTGATCTGCGACATTTGATGGTAATGAATGCAGTGAAAACGTTTGTTTTCAAATCAATCATTGGATGTTGGTTAAAAACACAGATGTTGCTGAACGAGATTAGACAGACACAGAAAGCGCGACAAATGGTTCTTTCCTGGCAAGCTGCACTTTGATTAGGCGAAGGCAAATAGTCGATGTCAGGTTTGAGGAAGAGCTCTATGAAAACCTGAAAATTACACAGTAACAAGCTTAAGTCCATGTCGGCATGTATTTACTAGCATCCGTCTGTTCATGTGGCCGGACTGGAAACGGAGACGGATCACAGATGAGGTCATGGCTTGGGAGGCTCCCCTTTTAGCTCCCTCTTGGGCCTCTGTGGTGCCGGCGCCGGCGCGTTCTTGGGGTTGGTGAACCACGTCGTGTAGAGGAATTGCTTGTGAGGTCCGTCGTGGTCGCAGATGAGCTTGAGCTTCTGCTTCTCCCTCATCCACCGCAGCATGATCTTCATCTGCCTCTTGCTCGTCAGACCCCTCAGCCCTACGTCCTGAGGAAAATTAACACGACACATTTGTAATTGCACCCGTCAGAAGAGGAACGTTCTAAACTAAAAGAAAATCCTAAGCCATTCTTCTTGGAAGATCATCACTGACGAGATGACGATGTCTGTCTACTGAAGTCGGTGCAGCTTACTCCCACAGAGACATTCGGCCGAATAGGTTGCGTGCGGGGGCGGAACGGACATTTTAGTGTAGGTCAGACAGGCCGCGTACCTTGACATGCTCCCACACGTCGGAGATGGTGAGCGGGCCGTGCTCCCTGACGACGTCGAAGATGGCGCGAGTGATGGACTGCGTCTGCTCCGGCGGCGTCGTCAGCTCGATCGGCGCCATCTTGGGCTTCCCGGTCTTGGCCGCCCATCGCGCCGCCGTCGCGAACATTTCGGCGGGTTGGCCCCTACCGGCAGCGCACGCCTCTCCCCTGCTTCTGCTTGCTGATCTCGAGCCGAGAGAGCGCCCTCTGCGCTGCACGCGGCGAGTTCAGCGCCCACACCTCTGCGACGCACGCGACTGCGCTATGGTGGCGAGAATGCGACAAGCAGCAGCAACACTACCAGAGCACAAATGGGCCGAGTTGGAAAGCCCAGGGTTAATATCAATGGGCCGAAAAACGGTGAAGACCCAACGGAAGGCACTCGACAGTGTCTTGTGGTCAAAAAGAAAAAGAGAAAAAAACAGCCAGCGACAACTGAAATTCATCGGCGGCCTCCTTCAACTTTCTTTTGAGGGAGCCTCCTTCAACTTGTTGTAGAGACGAGAATGAGATGGAGCCATGGAGGCGTTTGCACACTCGAGAGTTTCTAAAAGAATTACATGACTACACTAGCTCGTGATTGCAACCAGATGGCTTGTTTGTAGAGAATCCCTATGCCTGAAACTACATAGTTCTTGCTTCTTTTTTGGAAAAGAGTATCACGAAGATACTAGTTACACCCAGCCATTGCAACAACACATGTCCTAGCAGTCTTACGGATACACACAACCCAGAAAAAAGAGACAAAAATTATAAAAAAATAAAAGTCCCGCTACAGAGAACTATTCCCCAGAGCAACGACACTAACACCACCAGAACAACACCAGTACTCCAACCACTCCAAAAGCAACGCCTTAAAAAAGGAACAGTGCACAAGTGCCATCGTCGTCCGCTCAAAGATCATAGGTTTTCACCCTGAAGAAAGTCCTCACTCGCAAAACAATGCCTTCAACAAGGCCATTGCCAGGCACAACCAATTAAGGTCAGACCTTGGATTTTCACCCTGCAAGGTAAGACCGAGAACTCCTCTTGTGTTGTCGCCCTCACAAACAGTCGCTGTTCCGAGTCACAAATCACGCAGCCAGTTCCTCGATGCCACAAAGGCTCAAACCACCATCACAACACTCATGTTCCTCCTTTCTTGACATTCTCCGCCTCTGACTTCACTATGGATCGTTGAAGACATGATACATGATGGTAACAGATAGCAGAGCTTCGCAATGCTCCCGCTGAAACCAAACGGCCAAAAAAACATGGGTACGCACGACCGAATACCTTCCAATCCAGCAATCTCCAGACATATTCGCCCATGGGAGTTCGCCGACGGAGCCTTTCGAAACACGCCGGTCCATTTCGGATCAACGAGGGCAAGTGACAAGCAGATCTTGTCTTGGCGCTGAAGAAATCCTAAGACCGCCCGCCATTATTCGCAAGACTCGCAGCCCCCCATGCCGCCAGTCACCATCTAGCAGGAGAGAGCAACATAGGAGGGCCAACAAGTACTTGGCTGCAGAATCACCGGCGTGACCGAGGTCACCGTCAGAATCCACGGCCGAAGCCCTTGCTGGACCGAACGACCCAGATCAGAAGAAATCTTGGTCATCGAGGCACATATCTCGCCGCCTCCTCCTCGTCGGAATGGCCACACGGCGACGCGTCGCCGCCACCTTGTCTCCTCTCCGCTGGAGGGCCTCAGGCCCTAGCCTCCTGGCCACGCCGCCCCGAGACCACCGACGACGCCCTACCATCCCTCATGCAGCACCGCCTAGGACACCTCACCTTCCCACCGTCAGTTCCGACGAGATGGGCGCCGCCACCGCCGCTGGAGTCGGCAGCAGCGGCGGCCAAGAGGATAGGGATCGGGGGGGAGGCGAGAGGAAGGGAGGGAGGGAGCCTCCGGAGTCGCTCGAGGGAGGACCGACTCGGGAGGGAGGAGATCTGTTTCCTAGAGTAATATCAACCTAACTCTAGTTCTTGCTTCTTGATTGTAACATTAGCAGAAGAAAACATGGGCCAGCCACACACACCAGGAGCAGGGAAGAGTAGAATGTTTTCCTTCCAATTTATAACCACATAATAACTGAATTACTAGCAACAGCCGGGGGTGGTACTTAATTGGTTCATAATTAAACGCACTCACTGATGTCTTGTCCACGCAGAGGGCCGGACACATCATTTGAAGACTAACCACACCTAACAGTCGATCCCTAATCAAGCACGATCCCTTCTTAAGTCTTAACACAACTTACTACTACTAACACTCACTGATGTCTTGTCCACGCGGACGGCCGGACACATCATTTGAACGAAGACTAAACACGCCTAACAGTCGATCCCTAATCAAGCACGAGATCCCTTCTTAACACAACTTACTACTACTAGCTAGATCGATCCACCGGCTGCTGGCGCCAACAAACCACACATCGCCCCTAGTCCTCGCACACGGCGACCCAGGCGGCACGGCTGTGCATGAGCGCCACGGCCACCGTCATGGCCACTCCCGTAGGCGAGCCCATGCCGTACCAGGCGTCGTCGGCAACGCAGCCGCTCACGTACAGGAACCCGTCCTCGATGGTGACGACGGCGAGGAGCCATGTGGCGAGGGAGAGGGCCACGGCGAAGAGGAGCAGCGCGCGTACCGACACCCGGTGCCACTTTGCCGCGATGCAGCCGACCCCCTTGACGGCGGCCTCGTGCTTGGCGTCGGCCTTGGCTCCGGCGGCGATGAAGGCGGCCTCGGCGCTGCTGACCTCCGTCCGCGCCAGTTGGAGGAAGATGGCAGCGGAGAGGGCGGTGAGGATGAGAGTGGTGGGCGAGGACGACGCGGACGTGGAGGTCCCACCCGCAGGCGTTGGCCGGGTTGGCCGGCAGCACGCGGAAGAAGCTGCCCAGCAGGACAGCGAGGTACAGCAGCCTGAGCTGCTCCGTTGCAACTATCTTGAACATCGCCATGGCGCTCGCTCTCTGCCCTCACTCACCGGCTCTGGCTGCTTGGTAGGGACGACAGGGGGAGGGATGGAGCGCGCAGGGGACGTCCAACGGCTGGCTTGGGCATCCTGGTTATGTAGTAGGCATAGCGGACACTGTAGCTCCTTCGGATTGGCGCTCGACTAGCTGGATAGCAAGGGAGAGCTTGAACATTTGAATTTGAACTTGGTCCGACGTATTTTGCTACCGTATCTCTCTGCTCTCCTTGTACTGTAAAGCTAGCTAAGCTTTTCTGCGTGCAACCAGGGAGGACCCGGTCAGTTGCGGCCTCCACAGCATCGTCATGCATGTGTTAAACGGCACGCGAGCCTTGGACTGCCGGTCAAAAGACCAAAAGCTCCAATGGACGCTGCGTAGTGGAGTAGGGTGGCATCATCCTCAGGTTTGTCTTCACATCACAACTAGGGAGCAGAGAGGCATCTACTCATCGATAGGGTACGCTACAGCTACGGCCAGTTTTATACAAGATCAGATTTACGGACTCAAGTGTACATCAGCTGTCAGCCGAGGAATTAATGCCCTAAGAGCATCTCCACTCGGGCCGAAACCATGCCGAAAATTGGTCTGTTTTTCGGCCGAACAAAACTAGTTTTTGGCCTCGTACGTCCATTTTTCCACTCGCGTATCTAGTATGTGTTCCTAAGTTCGGCTAAAATTCATCAAAAATGGGGGAATTTCATTAAGTTGGGCGAATATAGCGGATTACATCAAATTTAAACTAAACTACTACATAATAAACTTAAAAAAGCCGCCGACATAGCCTACGCCGGTGAACTCGCCGTCCTACATGCCAAAGTTGTTGTAGAACGCAGTGTAGTCGGGGTCGGCGCGGTCGTCATCCTTGCCGTCGTCGTGGTCATCGCTCGGCGGCTTGTTCAGGCGGGAGCTCCCGGCACAGGTCGCCGCCGCCGCCGCCGGCTTGTTACAGCGGAGCTCCTCGCCTGGCCGCACCTCCAGGGCTGGAAGGACGGGCCTTCGTCGTCGTCGTCGTCGAGAACGTAGAGCGGGGCGCCCTGGTAGGCGAGCTCACGCCAAGACAACTCCCGACGCCGGGCGGCTTCTCGCCTGCTGCCGCAGCCGAGATGCGCCGCCCGCCCGCTTCTCGCCCTTCTGACCACTCCAGATGTCCGCGAGAGGGCTCCACCGCGGCGTCTACGGCGTCTGCTAAGCCATGAGCGATCGCTTCCAGCGCCATCTTTAACGCGGCGTCTTCGGCCGGCGCCGAACCTTCTATCTTGGGGCGGCGTAGGCGTAGGTGGACGGTTGGTGACGCCGTCGTCCGGGGCCCGTGAATGACGATGCCGCGCGAGCGCGTCCACGGCAGCGAGCGACAGCGACTCCGCGCCGCGCTTGATCGCCGCAGCGCGTGCGGCGCCGAAGCCGGAGGGACGCCGACGCGAAGGAGGACAAGCTCATGCTCGCCATCCTCCTCGGCATCTAGTTCGGCGGAGGACGCCGCCCCGTCCTGGCCGCCGGCGTCGGCGTGCGTGGGAAGCCGAGCCGCGGCGTGTTCCCGTGGTTGATGTGCTCCATCACTGCCTCAAGGGTCCGTCCTGGCGCGCTCCACCAACGCCGACGTCTAGCCGATTTGTTGCGCTTCGGCGACGACTCGTTCGGCGGACCCTCGTGGTGGGCAATCTCCTGCTAGCGGCGTTCGACGAAGAACTGCTCCCAGTGGAGGAGGTTGTCGGCGCTCTCGGCTTCGACGGGGTCGTCCATGCCGTTGATGTACTCCTGCACATCATACGGCAACTCGTCCGGCGTCGGCAACGGCGGGACAGGGATGCCGCCGGCACTCAATTTCCAGCCGGGAGGCATCCGCATGTCCGGCGGCGCCATATAGCCGGCGTCGTGCAGGAGCCGTGCCTCCTAGGCCTGCAGGGTGCGCCGGCCGAAGCCGTTCTCCGCAGCTCCATCACCGGGGTACCGGGAGGCCATGGCGGGGAAGGGGAAAGCAGTGAGAGAGGGTTCGCCGGAGTTTGTTGGTGGGGAGCTGTGAGAGAGTGTGGAGATCTCCGGCGAGGGGTACGACTTATAAAGGCCGAGTTGGGCGGCGAGGGCGGGAGGGGTTTAGCGGCGAGGGCGGGAAAAGGGGAAACGACTGGAAGTTAGTGCCCGCCGGTCCGTCGCGGGAGTCGATGCGGCGACGGTGGCGTCGTAAATCGGCGACGCATGGCCGACGCGATGGGCAGTTAATGTCCGGCGGTCGCCGCGTGGTTTTGAGGATGACGACGACTCGACTTCTATCGCTGACTCGGCGGGTCCATGCGCCGCGTCGTTTTTTTTCCACCAAACTCGCTGAGTCCGGCGTTTCCAGGGCGTACCCGGAAACCTGGGTTTGGCCTGGGTAGTCCGGACCAAAATTGGCCCAAATCCGGCCGAAAACAGGTCCTTGGGTACGCGACTGGACCAATTTTCGGCGTCCGGACCAAAATTTGGCGTCCGGATCGGCCTCCTGGGTAGGCGAGTGGAGATGCTCTAAGACCAACTCCAATGCCCCCTGTTTGGTCCCTAATGGCCGACTTTGTCCGTTTGCGGGGCGGGGTGGACAGGCCCGGGACGACGTCCGGTCTGGAATGGCCGGTGCACCTAACGGTGGAGCCTCCCCATTTATCCGGCCCTTTCCTTTTGTTGCCTGTCAAAACCCACCGGCGAGCAGCGACGAGCAACACGAAGAGCCGGGAGGCTCCCAGAACTGCTGGTGGGCCCTGGTCCCTCGGGCAACGGCCCGCAAAACTCCGGCACACGTCTTGGCTTGGTTCAAGGGCGTGCCACCTGACCTATACCTGGTCAGGAAGGTGATGGATTGCTTCGATCAGTTTCCTGCATGGTAAACAAGTATACGTAAAATTCGAGCCGTAACGGCTCCTGAGTTTTCGTGAATCGGCTCCTCGAGCCGATTATCCCATGGTTCGCATTAGATCTACGATAACATGGGGTTTTGCTTCATCATTACAAGTTAAATCGATCATTTACGGTTTAACGTTTTCACCACGTAATTGGAACGTCCTACACGTAATTGAGCTGGTAGATACAAAAGATAATGGAAAACTAACCCTAGAGAAGGCCTAACAACCGACGTAAAGTCAATTCCGGAACAACTCCTCTCGAACTAGCAAACCATATCCTCACGCATCTTGGATCGTTCAACCCGCTTTGCAAGGCCGACTACGTGGATATCAAACTAAACCTTGGAGAACAAGGCATACTATAACAGATCAAATCAATGAATAAAGATTAAGCAAGATGCTACCCTTACACCGGAAAAGGTGCAAAGGCGGGATAACTAGGGCGCATAACCAAACAAACATAGCGAAAAGTACCGATGCTTGGCCTCAACAAATCTATGATAATAGTATTACTCGCCATCAACAAGGCTTCAAAGACGAGTAACACCAAATAACGATAGTAGATATCGCCTAGATCGCAAGATGCGATCTAGGCAGCATGACACTTACTAAAGAAACCCTAGAAACAAGGGGTGGCGATGCGCCGAGATTGTGTTTGTTGTGAACGTGATTGTCCTCCTTTTCTCAATAACCTTAGGTACATATTTATAGTCCGGAGACTTTCTATCTTTGCAATAACTCTACAACTCTATCTCTTACCTAAACCGAAACGGAACCTACTACAATATACAGATACACGGGCAATTTAGCCCAAATCCACGCACAAGGCCGATTCAACAACACGTTGCATATATGTATCTTCCAAGCCCATCTTGATTACGGCCCATCTCCTCCTTTGGCCAAAATATGGCGATAACACATGCCCCCCTGGTTTTGGCAATAATAATTCCAAAACCACTCTGTTGATGTTTTTTCTTCCCCCCTTCTTTTTTTATATCGGGTTACGCGTTGCAGAGCAGAATCGTCACACCACCCCCTCATCATGATGCCCTGTCTTCTCAACTTCTCCGCAGTGCGTGATTTGACAATTTTGGCACCGCATTCTGGGACACCGCTATGGCATTGAACCACCTCCCACTATTCCCCTTTATTTAAACTCATCTGGGCAGTTCGCATCCCCATCTTCCTCCAGTAGCCAAAAAACCCTCTTCCTCCGCCGAAAAAAAACCTCTTCCTCCGCCATGGCCTCATCTTCTTCTGCCCTTTCCTCCCAATCTTCCAACACGATTAGCGACCGGGAGCCGACGCCGGAGCACCCGCCAACGGCGGCGTACGAGACTCTCGCCCCACAATGGTGGGACGAGAGGGATTGGAACTTCGCCGCCTGGTCGGAGGACGACGAGTCCTTGACCGACGGCGAGGAGGGCCTGCAGTTCCTCGTCGACGGGGAACTGGAGGCGGAGAGCACCGACGACGCCGGTCTCGGATGGCGTCGAATCCTCCGAGGAGGAGGAGTCGGAGGAGGACACCTCTTCCGACGAGTACCCACCGGTGAAGCGCTTCCGCGCCGGGTCCAGCGAGGACACCGAAGACGACGACGAGGACGAGGAGGCCCTTGCTGGCATCTTCAAAGAAGAAGAATGAAGACGACGCAGCAATACCGATGACGTGACAGGACGACGGCGAAGACAGCGGCGACGACATCGGCCTCTAGATTAGGAACTACTAGTAGTAGTAGTAGTAGATTTCCTTTTGTAAGCAATCAGCTCCATTGTAAACAATCGTCTTTTGAATGAACGAAGATTGCTTTTCCAACTCGCAGATTGCTTTTTCCGACTCAATTTTGCCGATAGTCAAAATAGGTCGATGCTCCAGAAGCCGATAATACTGTATCGGCTTTTACCACACTGCGCTCATACAGTCAACCAAGTCAAAGATCAAAGAGCCGATGGTAAAACATCGGCTTTCAAAAAACGTTGACAAGGTCAATTTTGGTCGCCTACTTAGACAAATCTGAGCGGCCACTTCCCAGTTTCAAACGGTAGCCTGCGACCCTCTTCAAAAAAGGGCGACCCAGATCTCCAATTGCTCACCGACCAGATCGAGCTCACAGCGACAAGAACCCTCGATCCCCAACTGCATAGATCCATCTCCGCCGGCAAACTAGATGGCGGAATCATCCAACACCAACCCAGCGGTCTCCGGTCTGAAGGTACGCCTACTCCTCGCAGTCTGAACACGGTGCTAGAATTAATGGCAAACATCTGGATTAATGCTTTATTCCACCATTAAATTTTTTAGGTTTCAGACATTCTGCTACCGCATCCTTCTCTCCCAAATTCTCTCTGTCTTGGCCCCCGTACAGAATCTAGTCCTGCCCATCTAATCTCTTGCGAAGCAAACAGAATCCCCTTCGTAAGCCAAGACCTAGATTTGAACTCTTGGGCCGACTGCCTGCGAGCCTGGCCTAATCCCCCTGAACATTGGGTCTCTTGGTTTAGCAGGGTAGCTAGAGCTTACCAATCCCAATGGGAAACCACGGGAATAGCTGATGCGTTGCATTTGTCATTGTCTCCTCTTGAGAAACATGAAAATCTCCTAAAAACCATCGGCTACTTCTGGTCTGACGCTCTGAACTGCTTCCTGTTCGGTCATGGCCCCATGTCACCAACTCTGTTAGACGTGGTGATGATTACTGGTCTGGATGTTACATCACCCAGCCCTTCTGCTTTTAAGCTGACCAAGGTCCCCTACAAGCTGTCTTCCAAAACAGCAATTTAACCGGGTGCCTACCTCCAACGCCATATGAAAACTAAAGGCCCTGTCACAGAGAAAGAACACACAGCCTTTCTCAACTTCTGGCTGGAACATTTCATATTCTGTGGCCCTTCCCTTGCTCCAACCAAGAATTACCTCTTCTTAGCCTACGAGCTTGCCAAAGGCACTCAACTTGGTATCGGCAAACTGTTCCTTGGAGAGGTCTATCGATATCTCCAGTTGATGTCTGTCAAACTGTTCTCTGGCATAGCAGTCAAAACAGGAGGTCCTTGGTGGTTCATTCAGCTATGGGCTCAGCTGTATTTTCAAAACCACGTCCCAAACTTCCCCTTTTGGCGAGTTGCACCTTTCCAGATGTCAAAGGGAAGCAGATCCGATGCACCAGCTATGGCCAAGCTTTGTATAGGCTGTGTAGTAAACCGATCCCTCGAAGCATCCAAGTGGTTCAAGACTTTCTTTCAAGGCCTGGACAATCCTATCTTCTTTCCTACATGGAAGAATCGGAACATTTTGAAAATCCAATCTCCTTCAGTTAGACAACTTTGCCGATGACACCAAAGACTTCAGCTCTTCTCCACTGTGATCCGTCCCTGTTTCCTTCCAGTTGGCATGAGTACATCCAACAGAATAATCAAGCCTGGGTACGAATTCTACCAGCCGGTCGTAGTGGCTCGGCAATTTGGCCTTGGACAAGTACCTCCCCATTTCTTTCTCCACCACCTTACAGAGAGCAGAGCCGACCTGCCTGATCCTCTCACCAGTCAAAGGTGTTATTCCTTCTTTGATGCTCTGACCATCCCAATTCCTAACGACCTCATCTTCGCCTCATCAACCGATGGCTTTGAAAACTGGTGGTTGATGTGGAAGACTCATGCCTTCAGGAGAGCTCTGGGACCGTTGCTGAAACAGCTCGATGCTGACTATGATATCCCCGTGGAACAGGTACCACTACTTGCATATTTTCTTGATGCAGCTCACAAGTGATTCTTCTACTAACCCACTCTCTCTCTTTGCAGCAACAAGATGGTCCTGAACCTACGCACGGTGATGGCTCCCCCTTCGAGTTCTTTCCGCCAGCTCCTGTGGTTCTTTCTGCAAAAACTCGCCACCTTTGAAAAAGGTCATAATGCAGAACCAACCGATATCACCACAATCGGCTTCCAAGAACCAAGCAACTTCTAAGTCAGCTGCCCCTCCAGTTCCAACTAAAACAAGAACGATGGTGAGGAAGGTAGCTGCCAGGAAGACCTTGAGGCGCCGGAGCCCTTCTCCAGAAAGTTCGCATGTACGCTGATCCATGCCTTGGTCGATCTTCTCACCCTTGCAAATCTGCTCGTGCTTACTAGTTCTCCTTTCTTACAGGCTTCCGTCGAAGACACCTCCAGCGAGGACACTCAATCCAATCGAGGAGAATTGGGCCCAACAGATTCTGAGAGGACCATCATACCGAGCCAGCCAGATTTACCACCATCGGCTTCCAGAAAAAGGTCGGTTCCTAAACCCATCGCCTCGAGCACCGGTCGAGGGGCCGGTATGAGCCCCAAGCGGGCTCGCAAGGGACTGCAAACTTCTTCGTCGAGCCAAGAGGTTTCAAAGGTCACCACCCTTCATGCTCTTTCCACTTGTTTCTTCATCTGCCGATTCATCACCGTTTGCATCGGCTAAGCACCTTTCATGCAGACGACCGACGCTTATAGTGGGAAGGCCGGGGCCGTGCCGATGCCTTTAGCCAAGCCGGATCGAGCAATCCCCAAAGGTGCAGATGACACGGCTACCACTTTGGCCAAGCCCCCAGCAACCACACACAAGCCGATTGTCTCGTAATCTGCTATCCCATCGATCTTAGGAGAGGTACGTTAGCTTCTTTCGGCTCATCCTTACATGTTGGACGCATACTGACGCCTTTCTGGGTTGCCAGGGTTGTGATATTTCAGGCTTGCTGACGTTCGACCCTGAATCCATCGAACCAACTCCCTCTGTTGCCAATGATGAACCACGAGCCAGGGCTGTTCTACCTTAATTCCAGCGTCTTAAAGCCTTGCTGTCCTCCCTGATCGAGGAGTTGATCGAGGGTTCTGAGGAGGTGAAGAGCGTTCTTGCTGAGATCAAGGATCAACTCCCAGTAGCATTGCAGGTGAAGCTTTGGCCAGTTGTAACTCTATCTTTCTACGGGTCAAGGGTGAAGTTAGCTCGTGAAAGGATCAATCTGCGCCGCGCCCAACTTCCGCTGAAGGCCAATATCGCAGCATGATGTCGACTCAACGAGAAAAGGCGTCGGATGCCAAACCGACACCTCTGTCGATGCCGAGCTCGCATCCTTGAAAAGGGAGTTGGAAGACCTCAAGAGAAGGTCCGGCGACTAAACAGCTCATTCGCGACAAGGAAGAATCCATCGCCCGCTCCCAAGACGGGCGTAAAGCCTCAAAGCTCAATCAAGACCGATCGGCGAATACGTGCCTGAACAAGCGGTTAGTGACGGGCAAGGACGAAGACGACGGCCGAGATCGCCGAGGTGGATCGTGTCCGCGGCCGACGCCTCCACGCCTTCGAGGCATTTCTTGATGAGCTTCGTTCATGTAAACCGCACCGCTTGTAACAGTTTGAACCTCTAGAGTCGGCGACGTGCATCGGCTATATATTATTGTTTGGTTTTTTTATTTGGCCGATTTCGTATCGCCCCCACCTTTCATCGTCCATCATCCCACATGCTTGGGAAATATTTCTTGAGATGTTGACCGCTGATACCATGGGAATTTCACGCCGTCCGGCTCCTCAAGCATGTACGCGTTCCTCTTAAAACTTGATCGACTGTATGGCCCGTGCCAATATGGAGACCATTTACCATATCTTGCATCCTTAGTCCCCAATGGCAACACGACTTCCCATACCGGATCGCCAACGTGGAACTCCTTTGGTCTCACCTTCTTATTATATGCACGAGCCACCTTGGCCTTGTTCTCTTTGATTTTCTCGGCGACCACAGCCTAAGCTCGCTTAAATCCTCAACACCGTCACTCATTAAAGCCGCATATTCTTGGCTTGTTAGATCGCTCGAAAAGTGACACGTCTCGATCCAGCCGTAATCTCCTGTGGCAATACGGCTTCTTGTCCATAGACTAGATGGTATGGCGAGGTTTTTATCGCTCCATGGCATGACATGCGATAAGCCCATAAAGCCTCTGACAAAACCTCGTGCCAACGCCTAGGGTGCTCGTCGACTTTCCTCTTGATCAACTTGATAAGGCTCTGGTTGGACGCTTCAGCTTTCCCATTTGCTTGAGCATAGTATAGAGATGATCGAATCAGCTTAATCCCCGTGTCCTCACAGAACTTTCTAAACTCGTTAGAAATAAAGACCGAACCTCCATCGGTCGTGATAGTTTGGGGAATCCCGAATCTATGAATGACATGTTCTTTCACAAAATTGATAACATCCTTTGAGTTCACTGACTTCATAGGGACAGCTTCCACCCATTTAGTGAAATAATCAGTAATGGCCAAAATCCACATGTGGCCTTTGCTTGATGGAGGATTGATCTTGCCGATCATATCCATGCCCCAACCTCGGAATGGCCAAGGCTTGATGATGGGGTTCATTGCTGACGCGGGCACCATCTGAATTTTCCCAAATTTCTGACATGCTTGACACCCTTTGTAGTACTTGAAACAGTCCTCAAGCATGGTGGGCCAATAAAACCCTGATCGCCTGATCAACCATTTCATCTTGTGAGCCGACTGGTGAGTTCCACAGGCGCCTTCGTGTACCTCGTGTAGGAGCCGATTGGCCTCGGTTGGCCCCAGACATTTGAGCAGTAACCTCCGTAGTCTGTAAAACATGTCGTCCCCAATAAGCACATACTTCATGGCCTTGTACCTTATCCGTTTAGGTGCCCCGAGCCGAATCCTTCAAGTAATTGAAGATATCGGCTCCGCCTTCGCTTGTGAACTATACGAACATCGGCTCCTCTGCTACGTCCTTGTAGCGAAGCCATTTGTGCAAGATCATTTGCCTCGGTATTTCGCGATCGGGATCCGTGAAGTTTATGTACCGGAAGCGCCATCACTCACGGCATTGCAGCCATAATGGGAAGAGCGACTCGCTCTCACACTTGTATTCCTCCGTGAGTTGGGAAATCACCAACTTGGAGTCTCCAAAAATTTCACCGCTTACGCTCCGGCTTCGATGAGCAACTCCATTCCCTTGCGTATCGCCTCATACTCAGCGACGTTGTTGGTGCGAGGGGTAGATAACCTGATGGAGAAGGAAAATGTTGCCCCCCGGGGCGACACGAGTAGCATGCCGATGCCGCAACCATCGTCACAAACCGATCCATCGAAAAACATAGCCCACGCTCGTATAGACAGCGCTGCTATATTAGTGTTGATCCTTTCAGCGATAAGGTCGGCCAATGCCTGACCCTTAACCGCTTTCGCGGGTTGATACCGTATGTCAAATTCCGATAACGCAAACATCCATTTGCCGAGTCGGCCTTTTAACATAGGAGCCGATAGCATGTGCTTTATGACATCTGATTTGCATATGATGACAATCTCCGCTGAGAGCAAGATGTGGCACAGCTTGGTGCAGGTGAAAAACAGGCAGAGGCACAACTTATCAATCTCAGGATACCTTGTCTCTGCATCCAGCATCCTTCTGCTTATGTAAAACACGACTCGCTCCAGACCATCATAGACTTGCACCACCACCGAGGCGATGGACGTGTCACCATCGACAAGTAAATGTAGAACGGTTTGTCCGGCGGAACCAACATGGCGGCCGTCGGATATTCTTTGATCTCGTCGAAGGCTCGTTGTTGTTCTCGCCCCGGAATTCCTCGTCGAATTTTCACCGGTCCATGAACGGCTCTATTCTTCCCGATGATTGGAGATGAATCTTCTGACGAAGTTGATCTTGCCGATGAGGGACTGCAGTTCTTTCTTCGTGGTAGGTGGCTTCATTGTTCGCACCGCCTCCTGACTTTTCAGGCCGATCTCAATTCCGCGTTCATGGACCAAGAAACCCAAGAACCGACCGCCGTCACCCCGAAGGCACACTTTTTTGGATTCATCCGTAGCCCGAATTTTCTTGTTCGGTCTAGGACGCGTCGCAGATCGTCCAAGTGTCCTTGTACTGAAGCAGACTTGACCACCACGTCATCGATGTAAATTTCCACCAGTTTGCCGATCAGATCATGGAAAATGTAATTCGTGGCTCTTTGGTACGTGGCGCCGGCATTCTTCAGTCCAAACGTCATGACTACATGTTCAAACAACCCCACCGAACCTGGGACTCTGAATGCAGTCTTGTGTATGTCTTCTGGGGCCATAAAAATTTGGTTGTAACCGGCATTGCCATCCATGAAGCTCAAGATCTTGTGACCAGCCGCTGCGTTGATTAATGTCTCTGCTACCGGCATCGGATATTCATCCTTTGGGGTAGCTCTGTTGAGATCCCGAAAATCTATGGCAACACGCCAGCCATCCTTTTCTTCTGTGCACGATACTAGAAATCCACTCAAGATACCGCATGGCCTGATTAACTTGGTGTCAACATTTTCTCGACCTCCTTCTTGACTTCTTCGAATTTCGGCCTTCATCCGCCGTGCTCGCTGGAATGGCCGAAATCCTTTTTTAAGCGGGAGTCGATGCTCAATGATGCTCCTGTCTAACCCGGGCATCTCTGTATAGTCCCAGGCAAAGCAGTCTGGATATTCTTTTAACAAAGCTATCATTGGACCCCGCAAATTCAGATCTAACTTCTTGCTGATAAATGTTGGTCGTGGCTTATCCCCAGGACCGATGTCGATCTCCTCTAGCTCATCAGCGGATGTAAACCCATACCCTAGCTTTCCGTCACCTGTTAAATCGATGCTAAACACAGGGCAAACAGTTGGTGAGGTTAACAACAATAATTTGGGCCGATTGCCTGAATCGGCCCCCTTTTTGATTGCATTAGTCACGAACGGTTTACACCTTATTTGTGCTTTACAATGACAGGGAATCTCCCTACTACGACTGCATGATCTGCTTGTCGTAAGATTACTGCTTTTTATTTTTTGTGGCCGATCGCAGGGATCGGCCATACCACGCACGATCGTGGACTTTGCTACTCTGTCAGGCCAGTGGATAAGACCAGCCTCACCCCGTTTTTTGTAGCTTCAATGCGCTCACAGCCGTCTAGACTGATTCCAGAGATCGGCTCTTGGTCTTCTGCTTCCCAGACGTTCATGCTAGCTATGGAGATCTCGATCGAATCATCTGCATGAATGACCTCCACTTCATCTCCATCCCATCAGACAGGCTTCGGTGCATCGTGGACGGAATGCAGCGATTAGCGTGAATCAATCTCTCCCTAGCAAGACACAGGTGCTTTTGCTGTCCACGACGAAGAATGACGTAGGGATGGTTTTTCTGCCCACGGTCGATCCACATTGACGCCTTGCGTTCAAGAAGGTTGGCCGTTGAAATCGCTTAACGTGGCGTTGGTTTTGATCGATCTGCGGTGAGCGTCCCAAACGCCGTAGCATGGAGTATGGCATTATATTGACCGCCGCTCCGGTGTCAACTAACATCTTGCTGACAGGCTGCCCATTGATGTAACCTCGCAGGTACAGGGCTTTCAGATGTTTGTAGCCCTTCTCACGTGGCTTTTCAAAGATAACCGTGGGCGCGATCAAACCGTACACTGGTAGCTCGTTGGTTCTTGGAGCGCAAAACTTTGACGGAAGTATGAACACCATGTTTGTGCCAGCCGATGTCTTCGCATCGGCTCTTACCGGTTTGGGGCGCCACTCTTTCCTTTTCGGGCGATCTTCCGTTTCCAAGGTCTGCCGGATTTTAACGGCCAGATCGGGCCGTGCTTTCCTTAAAGCGTGGAGGTACTGTGCTTCGGCTTGCTCCAAGTTACGCAGCCGCTGAACTCTACGCTTTTGGGTGTGTCTGAGTCCATCGGGACACCACCTTGGATGGTGATATCTGTCTTCTTCTTTGTCATCCATTGGCTCCTCGAGGTCTTTTGCTCGAGCGGACTCCCTGTGTTGGCTCTGAGGTGGGAGAGTCCCTAGACGCTTGAACACTGAAACTGGCCCCGTGTCCTCCTTCTGCTGTCCACATTCCGGGCAGTTGTCGATTGTAGGCAATCGGCTTATTCCTGCATCCCAGCAATACTTGAAGAAAGGACAATCCCAATGTTTGTCTACGCCTTCCTTCTCTTTTGATGTTCCCCTAGCGAGGTGCTCATATCCTTCATCGTCTCCATCGCGCCTGCGACGTCGGTCATACTGACGCTCATACTTGTTAAGGAGATGCGTGGAGTGTGGCTTCTGATATCGCACGCTTCTCACCTGCTCCTCAGTTAAATATCTCCTGTCATCGTAACGGGGCCGGTCGCGTGGACCAGCCTCCTCTCTTTCTTTGCCCCGAGAGCGACCACCTTCCTCCTTGCACGTGCCATGGTGATACACAGGTCCTGCCATATTGACATCGAACGAGAAATCTAACTGACGCCTCGTGGAGTGGTTGTGTTCTACCATGTTGATGCCGGGAAATGGGTTTGTGTCTACTTTCATGGCGAACTGCCCAAGGATCAGACGGCCCTGTTCTATCGCCGTTTGGATCTGGCGACGTAGCTCTTTGCAGTCATTGGTGATGTGGGTGAACGAGTGATGCCACTTGCAGTATGGTCTCCCGTTCATCTCTTGAGCCGTAGGGATTTTATGGCCTTCGGGTAACTTTAGCTGTTTTTCCTTCAACAAGAATCGAATATCCGCCGCTTTGCTCACATCAAGTCGAACCCTTTTGCAGGCCCTTGCGCTTCACCCATTTGCAGGACACAGATCGCCCGAGCCCATTCAGCCACGGCCACCTCCTGGTCTTGTGTAGGATCCTCTTCTTCAGACGACCGGCCTACCGGACGTTTGAACTTGTCTTGGTACAACTCGGGTGGTATTTGTTCATACATTGTCGCTTCGGGCCATGTGCCAATGAGTTGTACTCTACTTGAAAGCGGATCCTTGACAGTCTTGAGAGACCCAACACCGCCTCCGATCGCTTCTTTCGCTAAACGAGCCGAATAACATCGGTTCTTGATCTGAACGCTGGATGTACTGGCTACCGCTTCTCCCGCTTTTGCACTTTTGTGCAGTCCGCAATGCCACCGTAGCTTCTGAATGATACTGAATGTGGAACTGTTCTTCCAGTTGCTTCCAGGTCTGGATCGAATCAGGTGGCAACGAGGTGTACCACCCAAACGCTGGTCCTGTCAGAGATTGAGCAAAGAACCTTACGCGCAACTGATCCGATGCTGAAATCATGCCTAAATGTGCCAGGTATCGGCTCACGTGCTCGATCGAGCTCGACCCTTCTGATCCGCTAAACCTTGAGAACTCAGGGAGCCGATACTTGCGCGGCAGAATCGAGATCAAACTTCGTTAAGTACGGCTTGAATAGCCGATTGTTCTTCTCTTCGCACGGCGAACCGGTCTCTCGAGATAGTACGGATTTGCTCCACCGCTTTGAGCAGGGCTAAATTCTCATGACTCGTTCGGTGGCATATTTGGCTAGCCACGCTTTATCGGCGTCCATGCCGGACATCCTGCTCGTAAACACACGCCTCAAGCCCTGCTCCGGGAACTCCTGCCCGAAATCCTCGCGCGGTTGCAATCTGGTTCGTGCGTGTCGTTATTGCAGTCAAGACGTGGGTGCACACATATCCATGTGGGATTTCTTTAGGTGGTTCAAACAGAGGCAATCGCTGGGTCACCCCGACCTTGTAGACGACGACGCCGCTGCCCCGGTGGCTCCGGAGCTGCAAGTGTGAATGGCAGGTGGCACAGTCTGAGCGGCCTTTATCCTGGTGAGTCCCTAGTAGGCCCCGACGGAGAGTACTGATTTTTCATGATCTCCTGGACTACGCGAACTGCGATCCGCTCGAAAGCGTTTACCAGGCTCTCAGAATGGCGGTGAAGAGAATGAGCCACCATGTAGTTGACTTCCTGTCGCAGAGCTCTGGTGCGCTCCTCTGAAGGAACAGATAGATCCACCTCATCAAGAGCACCCTCGAGTAAGAACCCTTTCCACCTGACGCCATGCTTACGAGTCCTCTCAAAAGAGCCGATGAGATCGGCTTCGAAGAGAGCTTTGATGTCATCATACTTCGCCTTGTGCTCCTCAGGCAGCTCGTCGTACGTGACCGGTCTGTCCCCCATCTCAGCGTCGGATGTTGATGCAGATGCTGTTGAAGGTCCCACCGGGCGTTCCAGAATGTGTTGCCTGTCAAAACCCACCGGCGAGCAGCGACGAGCAACACGAAGAGCCGGGAGGCTCAGAATCGCTGGTGGGCCCTGGTCCCTTGGGCAACGGCCCGCAAAACTCGCACACGCCTTGGCTTGGTTCAAGGCGTGCCACGACCTATACCTGGTCGAAGGTGATGGATTGCTCGATCAGTTTCCTGCATGGTAAACAAGTATACGTAAAATTCGAGCCGTAACCGGCTCCCAGGTTTCCCTGTGAATCGGCTCCTGGAGCCGATTATCCCATGGTTCTGCATTAGATCTACGATAACATGGGGTTTTGCTTCATCATTACAAGTTAAATCGATCTACGACAGTTTAACGTTTTCACCACGTAATTGGAACGTCCTACACGTAATTGAGCCTGGTAGATACAAAAGATAATGGAAAACTAACCCTAGAGAAGGCCTAACAACCGACGTAAAGTCAATTCCCGGAACAACTCCTCTCGAACTAGCAAACCATATCCTCACGTACTACTGGATCGTTCAACCCGTTTGCAAGGCCTGACTACGTGGATATCAAACTAAACCTTGGAGAACAAGGCATACTATAACAGATCAAATCAACTGAATAAAGATCAAGCAAGATGCTACCCTTACACCCGGGAAAAGGTGCAAAGGCAGTGAGATAACTAGGGGCAGCATAACCAAACAAACATAGCGAAAAGTACCGATGCTGGCCTCAACAAATCTATGATAATAGTATTACTCGCCATCAACAAGGCTTCAGTACGAGTAACACCAAATAACGCATAAGCAGATACTGCCTAGATCGCAAGATGCGATCTAGGCAGCATGACACTTACCCGAAAGAAACCCTACAAACAAGGGGTGGCGATGCACCGAGATTGTGTTTGTTGTGAACGTGATTGTCCTCCTTTTCTCGATAACCTTAGGTACATATTTATAGTCCGGAGACTTTCTATCTTTGGAATAACTCTACAACTCTATCTCTTACCTAAACCGAAACGGAACCTACTACAATATACAGATACACGGGCAATTTAGCCCAAATCCACGCACAAGGCCGATTCAACAACACGTTGCATATATGTATCTTCCAATCCCATCTTGATTACGGCCCATCTCCTCCTTTGGCCAAAATATGGTGATAACACTTTTACATGGACCAGCTGAACCAAATTCAAAAAGAAGGCTAGTAGAGTACCAAACTAAAAGAAATTTGAAGGACCGACGGAGTACGAAATCAGGACACATTGTTCATACATGCACGCAAACATAGATAGAGGATGAATCTATGCATCTCGCTCATAGTTCATCTTCTCCTTTTTCTGGAACCAACTCTGTTGAATTGGGTTTATCTCGGAGAGATACGCAATCATGATGCGGTTTTCTTTGGCAAGTCGCTGGAGCTCTACCTTCTCCTTTCTTGCACGGGCGTTGATTTCTTCTATCTTCAGACGCTTCGATTGGATGTCGTAGTAGTTCTTCGCCACATCTTCTCTCTCCTTGTGTTTCCTCTCTTCCCTCTTGTCGATGGACACCTCCTTGTCGGCGATCAACTCTTTCAACGTCTCCTGGATGGCAACTAACGAAGCTTCATGCTTGAGCTCTTGCTTGGAGCTGTTTCTCCCTCTCGGCCTCTTGGTTGCCGTCTCTTCCTCGTCGATGATGATTCCAGCGCCTCCTCCCTTTGCATTTCCCACGTAGAGCTCTTTCTACTTCTCGCAATCTTTGAGCTTCGTCCAACAATGGCCCAACATGAACGCTTTCTTCTCGTGGCAAGTATTGAAGTGCTCCAACGCTTGCCACACCTAAACCAACAAGTTTAAGTTCATGTTAGAGTGTAAAACTCGTATGAATAACATATAGATATGATATGTATAGGAACATACTATGTCTTCAACTCCAATCCGCTCACGGGCCTTGACTTAACATGGTCATAGGAGGCACAAAACTTCATGCATTGTTCGGAGATGAATGTCCACCTCTTCGTAAGTGAGTTCTCGTTGTGATCGCTCGTAAACAGATGGTCACCGAAATGTTTTTGCTCGTGAAAGTATCTCCATACTCTGTTCCAAAATGCCCCTCCCTTTTATTCTGTACCAGTTATTGGATCCTAGCTAATTTCCATCCATGCCTCGCAAATCATCTTGTCCTAAAGGGTTGAGTATGATCCGCTCCTATGTCTTTGTATGCCACGTTTTGAAATTGTATTGATACTGCTATATACCTTTCGATTTTCGTCTCTCGCAGACACGTGAGTATACATGTACAGTGAGTATATTTTTAAGAGGACCATTCAGAATTTGGATGGGTTCGTATGGTCTTCGAAACGAGTCGGTATCAAATTTTTATTGTCAAAGTTTGGAAAAAAAGACACTAAAACAAAAGTGCATTGTAAATACCCATGCTCGAAGTTCTGGGTTCACCCCAGCTTTGTAGTGGGTGAAAATCCCGGAGCAGTTTTGGGGTTTTCCGTCCCAAAAGATGATCACCCTATTTGCATGTCGAAATCTTTGATCCACTTGCGGCCACGAGACTTATACTCGAGATCGAAGCGACTTTATGTCGTACATTTGTTTCACGCACAAAGCTCGTGCTAATACTATGTCATGGTGCTAATTCATCGTGTCTATTGTTGGGCCGAAGTGTTAGAAACAAACTTAGGCCCAAGATGTAACACGAAGCTGTCTCCGTTAGTGTTAGCCACCTAATGACATATGTTCACCCTTAAAAAAACCTAGACATATGTTGCCATTTTGTAGGCTGCTTTAGGCATTGATATCTTAAATGTGGTTTGAATGAAAAACATGTGGATTACATGATTCATAGGTCGAAAGGATCACAGTCTTAGGGCATCTTCAATATGATAAAAAAAAGCTTGTCTTAAAAACCATCATTGCGAATTTTGCTAAGGGCGACCTCAGCTTGAAGTCAACCTTAGCCATAAGGATGAAGTGAGGATTTGTTACCTTTGGATGAGGATGATACCATGATAAAAAATTAAGAAAAGTAGTGCAAATTATCATTAAAACTCTAGCTTTTTTTCACGGCATTAACACGAATGATGTACTATATCATAATATTTCACATCAGGATTCATATCACAAAGAGAGAATCAAAAAATATAAAATATATTGAAAATATATCCAAAAGAAAACATATAAGACTACACACTATTCACATTAATTTGTCTTTTTTTGTTTTTGCAATGTATAAATCAGTTTTGGTTCAAATTATTCAGAATAGTCTTGCCGTCATTTGTACCAAGTTTTTAAGCTGGTACATTTTAAGGCTGGTATCACTAGATAAACTCTCCACGTGAGAGGTACGGCTGTTGATGGAAAAAACGAGTCAATATTATTTTTAGTATTCCATCTTCCAGAATTATTTGTCACATATTTGTATAGATACTTATGTATTTAGACATATTGTTAGTATGTAGATACATGGGTATCTTGTAACTACCTCGGTGAACTACGCTCCTAGATACAAGCCTGGATGAGTGATAGTGGTTGAAATAGTACGGTGGGGCCCCAAAAGCCACTCACTGGTAGTCCTTTCAGATGGCCCAACCACTACCCTCTCAACGGGACTGTCAGACGCGTGAGTCGGCGAAGGGATCAACTACGTACACAAGTGGGTATGTACGCAAGCCACCATACAAGAGTACATCAGAGCCACACCATCTAGAAAGAAAGGAAATATACCAACGCCATACGGCAAGATTCAAATGACCTGGATAAATCTATATTTTAGGATAACTCCTCATACAACACACATCAGAGTATCATGCGGAAGCGGCAAACAAGATCCGAGTACGGATAAGAAGCAAATCGGCATAAGATGCCAGAGAAATAAGCACATCCCAACTACAGGTCTCATGGATCCCGTTCGGAATCTCTACACAACGATCGTTGCCCACATCATCGGCTTCTTCCACCCAAGATCCGTCCCCGAGAAGGTACCTGTTCATCTGAATCAAGAATTTATCGTGTGAGACCCTAAGGGTACTCAGCAGGTCTTAATGCCTCTAAAGGGGACACAACCTGGGGTGACGCAATTGCAGCAAAAGATAAACCCTAGCAATTCTACAGATAAACGCTAACCATCCGCCTAACCAATGATAGACGGATGTCCGGGAATTTAAGAACAACAGTTATAATGGTAATTTTATCTGATCCATCCTCCTCCCTGCTTACCAACAAGGAAGCGGACGAACAACCCCCCATCCGTTGGCAATTTTATTAACCATTCCATGAGTGTTGCACTATTTACTAATCAAATTACTTAGTCAAATTAAGGCGGTACTTTAGTTATGCTTGTCTATGATCGAGAAACTGTGCTCCAAGTCGTCCATATCCGCGGACACGGCTTTCAGAAAGTTTTACCCGGCCGGGGTGCACCAATAGCAACACACGCTCGATCAGCCTCGGAAAAACCAAATCAAAACCCAACGAGGCTTTCACGACTGAACAATCACAGGATTCATTAATATTTCAGGGGGCCACCCCTTAAGTAGATCCCGCAATGGAGATAGCTGACTCCGAGACGGGCTCAAGGTTTGCGTCAGTGGCTGTAAACGACTGGGAACCCGAAAGTGTGGCTGGGCTTGTCGATACCGCGAAAACACTCCGCCTTCCTAACAAAGATGCAGTGTGCTCCTCGCACAAATGAAATCTGAAAGTAGCATGGCATAAGTAAGGATAGTAAATAAAACCTCAAACTAGTTTGTGGCCCCAAGAAATAGACGGAATCAAGCTCGCCGGGGGTCCCATATACCTCCGGATGTGGATAGCGATAAATCAAGGAACAGGAATCAAGTACTCGGGGTCTTACGGACACAAGTGAGCGGAAAACCAAATAGCAGATGTTGCTCACCGGTGCCACTTTCTTTAGTTATCCCGAACTACTCAGGTTAAGTTGTTTAGGTACCTCGTTATTCATCGACTCTCACAAACCCTACACATGTTGTTTCACGACTGCATGGCTCAAACAACTCCTATAGTAGTGGCTCATGGGATGGAGGAAACAAGCTTGGTGGGGTTTAAAAGTAAAGGCTATGCATACTTGGGATTCAATTTAATGCAATCGCGACTCAATGATGCAAGAATAAGATAGAGGCAATATGTACTGTATGTATGCAAGCATGTGATAGTGCTTGCCTGTCAACTCAGTTGTAGCAAGGGACGGTCAGGTAGTGCTCGGTTCTCTTGATACAGCCCCTCGATGTCTATCCGAGAAAACCCAAACAAACAAGGCCAACATGAATATAGAGCACAAGCATATGAATAAGATGCGTCAAACAAACAATCATGCCATGATGAATGATGCACAATTTACATGGCAAGAAAGGTAGCATGGCATGGTGAGGTGTGGAGAACAAGAAAGTAACATTTAATTGGGTTTTAGTCACCTTTTGTTGTCATAAGTGTTGTTCACTATATTTTTATATGATGCATGCTGCAATTGAAGTCATGGATAGCATAAACAGAAAGGTCTCGTCGAGCTGATCAATTTAGACTCATCATTTGCTAAATTTGGGTTTAGGAATTAAAAGTTATGAATTATTTAAATCCTAGTGGCAATTTGGGTAATTAAACTAAACTTGGAATTTTACTTGTGCAAAAGTCAAAATAGATGGCATATTTGGAATCCTCTCATTTTTCTGATATCCAAACATATATTACTTGTTCAATTTGGATTTACAAATAAAAAGTTATTTAAAACTGAAAAGAATTTGAATTTTGAATTTATTTAAACAGGTTTTGAATTTAAAACAGTCCCTGAACGTTTTCTACTCAGACTGACCCAGCTCTGGTCACTGACAGGTGGGGCCAGGGGGGTTCTCTGGCCCACACGCCAGTGCCTGGGAACAGAGGGACCGCGGGTTTATTTTAGCAAACGCCAGGAGCCTTTTTGCAAAGATACCTGGACACAGACAAGTGGGCCGTCTGGACTGCGGGTTTGCAAAACAAAAGCTGGGGGGGGGTTTCGCAAAAGGGACGCGGTGCACTGTACTTCTTCCCACGCGTGCATCTGACAAGGCCTTGGCGCAAGAAGGGACTCGAACCCGCGACCGGTGACGCTTGCGGACGCAGAGCCGCTGCGGTGGCTGCGGGTTGACGTTCGGAGGGAGCTCGCGTGCTAGATGTGGTGGCCGCGTCTGGGAGCTAGCAGAAAAGAACTCGCCGCCGCCGCACCGAGAGCGCTCGACGAAACGAACGCCGGCGGCAGGAAGCGAGGCGGTTCCAGAGCATGTCTAGGAGGGGTGGCGGCTTCATGAGACGGATGGAGGGCTTGGATCGTGGCGGGAGCAGAGGAACAGCGTCGTGCATTGGACGGGCGAGGCTAGGGTTCCGGCTCGGGCGGCGCTGCTGGCGGCTCGGTCCTTCTCCTCCGCTCACAGGTACGGCGATGCGGACGTCCTTCAGGCCCTCCTCGACGCCTGCAGCTCCGCGCCTGCCTCTTGCTGCGAGGGTACTGGCGAGGTGGACGGGGGTCTGGCCGGCGTCGGTGTGGAAGAGGTGGAGAAGGAGGAGGAAGGGGATAGCACTTTAGGGGAGGGATCTGGGGCGAGGACAGAGTGTGTGGGAGGGGATAAGAACGAGGGCGAGGTGGGGCTTGTGGGAGGCGGTCGGCCGCTTTTGCTCCTTCCTCACGGGCACGGCATGGGCCAGGGTGGCGTGGTCGAGCTGGGGAGGTGAGAGGGGGCTGGTAGGTGGCCCTGGGGAGGTTCGGTGGAGGGGTCCCATGCCGAGAGAGAGAGAGGCTCGGCTAGATAGGTTTGGAGCTAGGTTAGGAGAAAGAGGGGGGCATGGTTCGGCTAGGGTAGGGTTGGGGTGGTCCTGGTCACGTGTGGGGCAGGTAGAAAGAGGGAGTGGCGGTGGGGTGGGGCATGCATGGAAAGGGGAAGGGTCGAGCTAGGTGGGGTGCCCAAGCTAAAAGGAGGAGGGTATTAGGGTTTTTGCTAGGGAGAGGTAGATTAGGATAAGAGGGTGGTTTAGGGTTTGGTTTAGGGGATGTTGATTAGAGGGGATAGCTTAGGGTTTAGGTTTAGCTAGAAGGATAGATGGCAAGAGTAGGATTAGGGTTTTGCTAAAAGAGGTAAGAAAGATGGAGGGGTACTTAGGCTTAAACAAACATGCTACAAACTACACTTAGCAAGATCAAGCAAGAAAAGAGGAAGAGGAAGAGAGATGGCCAAGGTGATGATGGTCCTCCTTTGGCCCATGCATGATCCAAGCAAGAACAAGCAAGATCCAAGGGAGGGGGTTTTAGAGGGTGCATGCCACATTAGCACAAGTGTGTGCATGGGACATGGGGTAGGGTTTTAGCTAAAGGATGAAGAGAGAGAGAAGATAAGGAGAAACAAACTACAAGCCAACACATGATTTAAACCAAGGAAGAAGATCCAACTAGGATTCAAATAAAACCAAATACTAGATTAGGTGGCACTTGCATGGCCCATGCAACATAATTAATGCCCAATGGTTATATTGTGAAAACAACATTATTTCATGTGGCTTTAATCCTTGCATTCCCAAAAAGTGTGGGCAAAGGCCAAGCAAAAGATGATGGGTGGATCCAACCAACAACATGAGCTAGAGATAAATCAACAAAGCCAAGCTCAGATTAGTTGGGTGGTGGAATATAAAAGGTGGTGAAAGATAAGGTGGTGGAGTCAAAAAGAGAGATGCCCCCAACTCAACTTGGGCATTTAACAATTTATCAAGACCCAAATACAATATCAAGAGGCAAATACAATTAATCATGCACATGAGATAAGAACCAAACAAGAAAGGGTTTTATATGATGCTCAAATGCAAGGTGGTATGATGATATGAGCATGATATGATGATGATGCAACAACTATATGTTGGAAGTGGCCCTTTTTATTATTACGACATGTAGCATTACAGGGGTTAGACAACTGGGATGCTACATATCTAGACAAATATATCACAAGTATTCGGGGCCGAGGAAGTACGTGATGAAGCCCATCTTAAGGTATGGCTCCACTAGCACTTCCTAGCAGGAGGTCCTAGGTCCTCCCTTCGGTATGACTTAAAAAAACATTCGCAATGAGGAAATATGTTCTAGAGTCAATAATAAATATTATTATTTTATGTGTTCATTATTATTATTTAATATATTTATGCTATAACTGTTATGAATATTGAATATAAGATTCAAAGGAAGACTCATATGCATGTGTATAGAGATAAACACAAAGAGTCCCTAGTCCCGCCTCTAAAACTAGCTCATGTGCGTTAGATGATCTTGGTTTTCTAATCATGACATAGTCATAGTAACAAGGATGTCAACGATACTAAGAGCACATTATTGGCTGAACAAGTATGCTTAACAAACCCATATTCTATGGTAGACTATGAGATTACATCATTACATAGTTATTGGTTTTATCGTAGAATTGTTGCTTGTACTTTTGTATCCTAAGACCATGAGGATATCATATAGTTTCATACCAAAATATCACTTTGATGATCATCAAGCGTTGTATGCAACATGGTCGGTGGATAATTCGGAAATGTATGTCAAAACACAGTAGTCCAAGAATGGGAATTGCTACTCTGACGATAGAGAGATACCCTTCGGGCCCTCTCGATATTAAGATATCCAATATTGTCTAGCCAAACATAGTGTAATATGAATCATGGGGATATAAAAATACGATAACGCGAAAAGAGAACAAATTGGTAACGATGATAACCTGGTATAGTGAGTGATCGATGTGTTGGTTTGCAAGGATACCAATCTATCTCACATCGGGTTTGTTATGTATCGTGAAGCAATTTGAAACATGCATGAGAACAAGAGGTTTCGCTCGGATCACACTCATGTATATGCGGGAATCAATATAGTTGTCCAGATCCCACTATTGATTATTGGTTGGAAAGGAGTTTCTAGATCATGTCCATATATTACCGAACCAAAAAATTCACACGCTTAAGTCGCTTTTATATGTTGAATGTATGGTACTTTCTTTATATAAGAATATTATGTTGGTGTATGTTCTAGATAATTGACATGAGTTCTAGAGTGAAATTGGAATTCAGAAGTCCGAAAGTGTTTCGAAGGCATATACGAGAAGTCCAATTAATAAGGGAATTAATTTTTCCATAATATTAATTATTTATCATAAATAATAAATGGACCCAGTTGGGGAACCCACATGGACCATGTGCCAAGGAGAAGGGGGCATCCCATCCCGTAGCGGCCAAGCCGACACAAGGTGATAAGGAGACTCTCTTACAAAGCAGATAAAAAATAATCAAAAAGAAACAAGAAGAGCCAAGACTTGCCACCGAAGCCAACAAATCGAGACTGAGGGGGATCCGAGCACCACCACGATGCCCCTAAGAGGGTAACGACGTACATGCCATCTTCATTGATACCGCAAGGTCAAGGATTTTCACCCAGAGCACTAGCGCGGCAAAGGTAACCGCAATGGCGCCCTCAAGAGAGTTACGAGACCCACAGTTGCCACCGTTGGCACCAAAACGCTGAGCTTTCGCTCGGAGAAAATTCACACATGTCTGATCTCTCGAACCGCCCATTGTCTTCAAGCGTATCATCTAGAACACGATATGGGAGAAGACAATATCGAAGCGCAATCAACTCCAAGATGTCCTGCCACCTGATCCCTATCATCCAAATGACCAAGAATAAGGCCACCACCACCTCCATGTCGCTCACCGTAGAGACGTCCGTGCAGTCCACCTTCTGGAACCGCTGGTCCGGCATCCATGGTATTTAGAATAGAATGTGATAGATAGCTAACCGAAAGACCAACGAGTCAACAAGGGGATCCGGTACCAACCGACTTGAGTGATGAGAAAAGTGCGTTTGGCCAACTCCAACGCCCCCTTGCATTTTGGATACCGAATCCGCCTGATTCAGTGTGTTTACGGGGGGTGGCGGAAGGCCACCCAGGCTTACCCCGGGTGCGGTGGCCCGTGCCCCCAACCGGCTACCCCATATGCGCCCTCCTATCCGCGGGGAGCCATCAAGCTCAAGCTGATGTCCAGTCAGCGCTAATGGCGGCCAGTGTCCATGCGTTATTCTCCCACCGGGACTCCAGTTCCTGCCCGCTGGCCCCATCCTTTCTCGCCTAGACCGTGCCATTTCCCGCCCGCCTCTCATTTCCCGCCCGCCATTCCCGCCAAGCACCCCCACGAATATAAAAAGGGTTGGTCGCCGGGACGGGGAGAACCAACCCCTCGCCATGCCGAATAGCCTCCTTGTGACATGGGACGAGCTCAGCAAGTTCGCCCTTGCCGTATACCCCCTTCCCCTCGGGCGCCGGTGAATCTTGGGAGGGCGACAAGGAGGAGGACATGGGATAGTTGGTGGAGGAGGCGGAGGAGGAGGCAGATAACAAAGTCAATAGCGCATACGCAACCCACTACGTCCTAGAGAAGCACATCTACGAGCTTTACCGGGCCTTCCTGGCGAGGGATGCCGCCGATCGGCAACCCGGCGAGCGACTGTGGCTGGAGGCTGAGGACGTGGAGAGGGAGGCGGTAGCGACCATCAAGGACCACGAAGAGCGGGAAGCGAAGGAATCGATGGAGGCCGAGAAGGCCGCCCGGGTCACCGCTGAGGCCTCCACGGAGGAGGAGTGGCAGCGACAGGACGCGTAGGAGATGGTGGAGGCCGTGGCCTTGGACATAGTCTTGTCATGCCGATGCTAGGAAAGGGAGACCGCCCTCAACGGTTTCATCCAACAAGAGATGGTGGTGGCCGTAGCCAAGCGACAGGTGGTGGTGGAGGCGGTTGCCTTGCGTGTTGTGGTGGCGGCTGCCGCCAAAGGGAAGCGAGAGAGGCAAGCATCCGCAACAGCGGCAAGGCAGAGGAAGACGGACACCCTCACGCCCCACCGCAGGAGGTAGGCAACAAAGGCCAAGAACGCAGCCTTGGCGGCCTGGCGGTCACAGGAAGACAAGAACGCAACCTCTTGCCATGATGGGGAATGCTTAGTAGATTAGTTTAGTTTAAGAACTAAGTATTTTTATGTATATAATGAAAGCAAGTTGTTAGCAATTTCTGTGTATGACACGCGAGCCTAGATAAAAACCCATCTAGACGCGTGGACAGCAAACTTTGCGGGTGCGCATTAGTGCATGACCTCATTCCGCAAGGACAGGATCGGCACCGAGCCATCCGTCGGTTGCCATTAGTCTCAAAGACTCGTCGCTCAAAACTCGTTCTCAAAAAGTCAATCCTTTCCAAACAACCACTATAAGTTCTAATTCCTGCTGCCCCCGTTATACACTAGTAGAAAACAGGTCTTTCGTCCAGGCCATTAGTCCCGACTGTGGCTGGGGCCGGGACTAATGGCCGGCACCGGACGGCCTGAGCCACCCCAAACCATATGTCCCGTCTCGTTAGACACCATTAGTCCTGGTGTGAGATACAAACCGAGACTAAAGGGTCTGGGGCCTGCCGCTCGCTGTGGGCACCCCCTTTAGTCCCGGTTTGTATCTCACACCGGGACTAATGGTCTGGCCCTATATATATGGCACAGCCCCTCCCCCTCTCAACTATTTTTTTCCTGGTGGGAGAGGTGGTGTTGTGCTATTTTTTTTCTTGTTCATATGCACTAGAGGTGTTCGGTGAAATGCCCATTAGAGCGATGCGACTTTAGGTCACACCAGACAGACATGATATGAGGTGCCCGAGCCACACTTAAGTTTTCTCATCTTTGTTTCCAAGTGTGCTAAAAGGTTAGCAACTATTTTCTTGTTTAGACCACGCGGTACTAATTTTAGCATCGTGATTGCGTTTGATATATATTTGTATGATACAGATGATACATCCATGGATGTACGGTGACCGACGCTCTGCCGCTTTTAGAGAAGGCGTGCGTTCTTTTCATCTTGTGGCCGAGGAGAACAAGCGATGGGATGGTTTTATGTGTTGTCCATGTGTTAACTCTAGGAATGAGAAGGCTCACACTTCCGCAAGAGTCATTCAGAGCCACCTGCTTCGGTCTGGTTTTATGTCCGGCTATAATGTTTGGACCAAACACGGAGAAAGAGCGGTTGCGATGGAAGACGATGATGAAGAAGAGAACGATGATGACAACTACCGATCTATGTTCCCTGAATACGCTGAGACCGCAATGGAAGACAATGAAGAATAAGGAGGTGAAGAACGGGAACCAGATGAGCCCACTGATGATCTTGGTCGGGTCTTTTCTGATGCAAAGAGAGACTACGACACGGAAAAGGAGAGGTTGCAGTTCAAGCAGATGTTATAGGACCACAAAAAATTGTTGTACCCAACTTGTGAAGATGGCCAGAAGAAGCTAGGTAGCACACTGGAATTGCTGAAGTGGAAGGCAAATATCGGTGTGACCGACTCGGGATTTGAGAAGTTGCTGGTACTCATGAAGAAGTTGCTTTCAAGAAATAACGAATTGCCCGCCAGTACGTACGAAGCAAAGAAGCTCGTCTGCCCTCTAGGATTAGATGTGCAGAATATACATGTGTGCCCTAATGACTGCATCCTCTACCGCAGTGAGAATTACGAGAATTTGGATAAATGTCCGGTATGCACTGAATTGCGGTATAAGATCAGAAAAGATGACCTGATGATGTTGATGGCGAGCCACCCAGGAAGAGGGTTCATTCCAAGGTGACATGGTATGCTCCTATAATACCACGGTTGAAACAATTGTTTAGAAACAAGGAGCATGCCAAGTTGTTGTGATGGCACATGGAAGAACATAAGAAAGACGGGATGTTGAGGCACCCCGCTGATGGTCGGCAGTGGAGAAAAATCGAGAGATACTTCCTAGACTTTGTTGGTGATGCAAGAAACTTATGGTTTGGTCTAAGTACAGATGGCATGAATCCTTTTGGGGCGTAGAGCTGCAGTCACAACACCTGGCCCGTGACTCTATGTATCTACAACCTTCCTCCTTGGTTGTACATGAAGCGGAAGTTCATTATGATGCCAGTGCTCATCCAAGGCCCGAAGCAACTCGGCAACGACATTGATGTGTACCTAAGGCCATTAGTTGATGAACTTTTACAGTTGTGGGTCGAACCAGGTTTACGTGTGTGGGATGAGCACAAACAGGAGCCATTCAACCTACGAGCATTTTTGTTCGTAACCATCAATGATTGGCCTGCTCTTAGTAACATCTCAGGATAGACGAACAAGGGATACAATGCATGCACACACTGTTTAGATGAGACTGAAAGTATATATCTGGATAAATCTAGGAAGAATGTGTACCCGTATAATCGTAATTTTCTTCCGTCCAGACATCCCTTAAGGAAAAAAGGCAAGCATTTCGATGGCGAGGCAGATCACCGGAAGAAGCCTGACCCCCGTACTGGTGCTGATGTATTTGGTATGGTCAAGAATTTAAATTTCATATTTGGAAAGGGTCCTGGAGGACAACCTGTTCCGAAAGACGCCGACGGACACACACCCATGTGAAAGAAGAAATCCATATTTTGGGAGCTACCCTATTGGGAAGTCCATGAGGTCCGCTCTGCAATCGACTTGATGCACCTGACGAAGAATCTTTGCGTGAATATTGTAGGCTTCTTGGGCTTGTATGGGAAATCAAAAGATACATCGGAAGCACGGGAGAACTAGCAATGTCATAAAGGATGAGACGACAAGCATCCAGGGCGGTTTCAAGGGCCTGCCAGCTATGCTCTTACCAAGGAAGAGAAGGAAATATTTTTTGAAGTCCTTTTCAGTATCAAGGTCTTGTATGGCTTCTCGTCTAACATAAACAAAATAGTAAATATGAAAGAGAAAAATTCCAAAAGCTAAAGTCCCATGACTTCCATGTGCTTATGACGCAATTTCTTCTGGTTGCATTGAGGGGGATTCTACCGGAAAATGTTCGACTGGCCATTGTGAAGGTATGTGCATTCCTCAATACAATTTCTTAGAAGGTAATCGATCCAGAAAGTCTATCAGGGTTACAGATTGATGTGGTCCAATGTCTGGTCATCTTCTAGTTGTTGTACCCTCCATCTTTCTTCAATATTATGACACACCTCCTAGTTCACCTAGTCAAAGAGATTAGAATTCTCGGTCCTGTGTTTCTATACAATATATTCCCCTTCGAGAGGTTCATGGGAGTCTTAAAGAAATATGTTCATAACCGTGCTAGGACAGAAGGAAGCATCTCCAAGGGCTATGGAACAGAGGAGGTCATTGAGTTTTGTGTTGACTTTCTTCCTGACCTTAAGCCGATTAGTGTTCCTGAATCTCGGTATGAGGGAAGGCTGACTGGAAAAGGCACACTAGGAAGGAAAGCAATGGTATGTATGGACGGGGATTTTTTCATTAAAGCACACTACACAGTTCTACACAATTCCACCTTGGTGGCTCTATATATCGAGAAACACAAGATTATTCTACACTCGAAAAACCCGGGGAAGCCTGACTCCTGGATTAAAGTGCAACACGAGGACACTTTCGGCAGTTGGTTGCAGTGTTGGCAGTTGGTTGCAGACACATCTCATGAATAACAACACTGTTGGAGATCAGCTATACTTGTTGGCACGGTTACCATCTTCGACTATATGTACTTTCCAAGGGTACAAGATAAATGGTAATACATTTTACACGATCGCCCAAGATAAAAATAGCACCAACCAAAACAGTGGTGTCTTCTTTGATGCAACAGATGACAATGGGCAGAATGACACATATTATGAGTACATAGGAGATATGGGGACTTGAGTATGGACCTACTTTTAAGGTCCCTTTGTTTCAGTGCAAATGGATCAAGATGACAGGAGGCGGGGTACATGTAGACAAAAAGTATGGCATGAAAACTGTGGATCTCAACAATCTCGCGTACATGGATGAACCATTCATCCTAGCCAACGATGTGGCTCAGGTTTCTATGTGAAGGACATGTCTACGAAATCGAGAAAAAGAAATCAGCAAAAGAATACATCGTCTGATGAGCCAAAGCGCCACATAGTTCTTTTAGGGAAAAGAAACATCATGGGAGTGGATGACAAGACAGATATGTCAGAAGATTATAATAAGTTTCATGAAATACTACCCTTCAAAGTGAAAACTGACCCAAGCCTCCTGTTAAATGATGACGATTCTCCATGGCTACGGCGCAGAAGAAAACCAAAACACTAGATAGGGATGTTGGTGATCTATGCAATACATTAAACCTTTTATGTAATCATATTGTGAATCCTATTGTGAGTCAAACATTTTACCCAGATCCACATGCATGCAACATTGGTCATTTTGAAACTAATACATCTTGCTCAATCAATGCCATCCCTACGGAGCCTAGTCTAGATCAGACAACCTATAAATAGAGGGAAAGGCCTATAAATAGAGGGAAAGGGTTCATCTTGAGTCCCGATTGGAGAAACCAATCGCGACTGAAGGGATTGCAGCAGGCTGGGCCAGGCAGCACTAATGATAGGGGTGAGTGTCGATATTATGTCGTGCGGCTTGTACCTTGTCCTGGATGGTGTCGCCAACCAAGACTAAAGCTGAACCTTTAGTCCCGGTTGGAGACACCAACCGGGACAAAACACGAGTCAACACTAATAATAGGGGTGAGTGTCAACATTATGTCGTGAGTGTCGACACTATGCCGAGTTGCTTGTACTATAAATAGGCATCCTTGTGAGTCCAGTCCTCTAGCTACATTGAGGCATCTCCAAGATGGTTTTCGAGAGCAGGGACACCACTATGGCCAGTTTCAGGGAGATGCCGCCGGAGCCCAATCATCCGGCATCTCCAAGAAACTAGTCATAGAGGCACTCCCTAATATGTGAAATTAGTTAGCTCCCAGGTGTATTGATCTAGTTAGAGAAGTTACAAGCTGCAAGATGGTGTGCGAGAGCAGGACACCACTACGGCTAGTTTGAGGGAGATGCCTGAGGAGCCTAGTCCTCCGGCATCTCCAACAAACTGGTCATAGAGGAACTCACTAATATGTGAACACGCGCGTTTGGAGACCAGATCTTAATGGTAAGTACGAATCAGGACAACATCTTTATAGTTCGGGAAATTCGTTGTATGAATCGGGACTAAAGGCCCCCCTTTAGTCCTGGTCCAGCCACAAAACGGGCTAACACACCCAAGATGGTTTGCGGACAACACTATGCAGTCCCGGTCTAGCCACAAACCGGGACTAACACTCAATACATTTACTAATATTAAAAAACCGAGACTACGGAATCGGGACTAAAGACCCCCTTTAGTCATGCTCATATCTAGCCCTATAGTACTCAGCTTCAGGGTCGTCTTCATCTTTGTCGCCATCATCGTGGTCGTTGCTAGGCGCACGCGGTTGGATCCTCAGCCCAGCCATGGCATATTGTGGGGGCACCTGCCACTACGGCCTCGGATTCACGACGCGTGGGGGAGGAGGCTCCCGGATGATGACGATGCTACACCCGCGACCTTCACCACCGCAACCCTTCTTATGGCTCTATGGCGGCTGCGGGTACCACATGCGAGGATGGTCTCCCCCAGCGATGTAGCGCATCACGCCGATGATAGTCTGGTTCGCCCATCACAGGCGGCGGCCGGCTTTGTTGTGGTTCACCAGTGGAGGGTCGTCACCCTCGTACCTGACAAGCTCCCTTTCCCGCCGGTTAGCAAAGAAGGCATTCCAGGTGTCATAGTTGTCGGGATCCCACTGGGGATCCATCCGCTGTTCCGGCGTGAGCTCGTGGTAGAAGTGGTTCGTGATGGCCGCCTGGCGTGCGGAACCTTGAAGGACAGGAGGGAGAGGAACCACTCCAACGCCAAAGATCCAGCGGCGGCGGGCGGTAGCCGGTGGCAAGGTAGCTGAGGCGCGCAGCCTCCTCGAGGGTCGAATGGCCCGAGGGCGTATCCATTTTGTGAGAGAGGAAGGTGTGGATGTGTGCATAACCATGGTGCGGTCGGCCTATATATAGATGGAAAGGGCAGGGAAACATGGCGGGAAGTGGTGGGAAATATCGGGAAATATCTTTAGTCTCGGTTAGTGGCTACAACCGGGACTAAATGCTCGGTTCAGAGGGAAAGGGCGGGACAAATTGGCAGGAAGCGGTGGGAAATGACGGGAAATATCTTTAGTCCCTGTTAGTGGATACAACCGGGACTAAATCTTATTCAGAAAATGGATTTGGATTACTTATTCAAATTTGAGCACTTTTCATCTTGAAAGTTTAGTGAGATTCAAAAATATGCAAAATATAATTAATGCATTTTGAAATTGATAATGGCAAAATGGTTAATATTGGACTAGTTGAAATAATTATTTTTGTAAAACAGAACATGGATTTGGATTGCTTATTCAAATTTAAGCACTTTCCATTTTGAAAGTTTAGTGAGATTCAAAAATATGCAAAAAATAATAGTTAATGCATTTTTAAATTGATAATGGTAAAATGGTTAATAATATGACTATAAAATAATTATTTTATAAAACACAAAATGGATTTGGATTACTTATTCAAATTCAAGCACTTTTCATGTTGAAAGTTTTCTCAAATTCATAAGTATGCAAAAAATGTATAATTTAAATGTTTTAAATGATATATTCAAAAATTTGAAAAAATCACAGCTTCTTTGGTTTTGGCCCAACACAAGAATGAACCCCTCGAGTCCCGGCGTGGCACCGGTAGGACTAGAGACCTCTTAGTCATTTGGTGCCACGACCGACTAGAGGGGGGTATAAAAGCCTTCTCACCCGTATGCTCTCAGACCGGGAGATTTTGTAACATCCCAAAAATATTTAACAATGATTATCAAATTCCAATCACTCAAAATTAGGGTTAACAAAACCTTTTGTCAATCAACATCATATGAATGCATGTGTGTATGTGATGATTGTATGAATGCATGAATGGACTTGTTTGATTGTTGTAAATATCAAGGAATGGTTTAAATATGAAAACAACATCATCTAAAACATTTACAAGCAGAAACAAATCAAGAGAAAATCAAAAACAAGCAAATGGTCATTTTTTCCAATCTTGCTCACTAGGCCACTTTGAGTGTTTCTAGTCCAAGATTTCAAACAGAAATAATTCCATTTCTTTTCACCCCTTGCTAGACCAAGTAAAAGATAACCCAAGCTCATCTTTCAAACTTACAAAAAAAATTGGCAACTTGATTCCAATGACAATTCAAAATTAAATCTTTAACATATGTGAAGATCACCAATTCTCAAAAACCAACCAAACCAATTCACCTTGACCTTTACAACTAACCAGAGACTACCTAGTATGTAACTAGTACACCCACAAAGTTTGAACCAAAAATTCAAATTCAAATCTCTTTCAGCCATTTCATCAAACACCTTGCAAACACAAATCAAACAAACAACAAACACTATTGTGAGCAGTGTTTGGGCCTAATTTGTTCCCTCTCTAAATCCCAGTATGCTATTAGTAGATCATCTAGCTCAATTAACCAGCTTTAGCTCACTATGAGCTTGCCATTGCCATCAATGGTGAGCATGCCGAGCCTCACCTTGCCACCCCAGTGTCGACAGCCAGCTAGGAGTAGCACCAAGACTAGCCACCTTGTCTGGGACATTGACCACTGTCCACCGCCACCCCCTGTCCAACGCCAACGCCATGCCAGCCCCTGGACCACCCCAGAACCGCCGCGCCCTATGCCTCTGTGCCATGCCGAGAGCGCACCAGAGCGCCGCACTCGACACGCGCCCACAGACCACGCGCCGCCCTCGCTGCTTGCAAGCGTGATCACCACCGTCCGAGGAACCGCCAGGACACGCCCGTTCGTCGTCGCGCGACCAGGAGAGCCCGTGCGCCATTAAAATGCCCGTCGGATCCGCCTAGAGCACCGCAGCATTCCGACCGTCTCGCACCGCCCCACGCCTCGAGACCACGCCGTTGAGCTTCTCTAGGGAGCACAACACCACCCCCTACCATCGCCCATGCCATTAGCCCACTGTGACGACGACCACATCGAGCTCCACCCGCGCCCTTCGGTCCCCTCTGGGCACTATAAATAGAGGCCACCCCCGTTCGATTTCTTCACACCAACACACTCCCCTCTCTCTCAGAACCACCCCACCTCATTCTCGGAGCAAGACGAGCACCAGGTCACCAGAATTTGGCCGGAGTCTGCCGCGGAGGAGGAAGAAAGGAGACAGCGATCAGAGCCGCCCCAGGAGAAGCCACCGGTACCAGGAGGTTCGCCGTCGTCGACTTCGTCATTCGCCCCCATCGCCGACCCTCTCCTGAGCCCCGGTGAGCCCACCGTAGACCCCCACTAGACGCGCTAGGGTTCTGTCTCGCTGGAGTTGCCCGACGGAGACGATAAATCACAGTCGTTCGATTAGAAGTTGATCATGTGGTTTAGATTGCCCCGTACCGCTTCGCACCCCCTGTCTCACTGACTGGTGGGGACAGCCACTTAAACTCACCCGCATGCGTTGTGCGTCGTTAGCCGACCCATTTACATTCCCGCGTGACCAAGTAGTTTGAATTTAGGTTTATTCATTTAGTTTCAAACTTAGTTCTGTACCTAGATTCAAAAATCAACCCAGGTCGATTCACTAAACCAAAATGCATGAAACTAATTTTGTTAGAAAGGTACTGGAATTCTTAATCCAAGGCTGTTGGATTCAAGTCATTTGGAACTGTAGATCACCTATAGTAAAAATAACAAGGCAGAAGCGTTTCTGCATTCAAACATTTTTCAAAATTTAACCACAAAAGCTTTTGAGTTGATTCCAACTCTCAAAAATCACATTTAACTAGACCTTTATGAATATATAAAAATATCTAGGTATACTTAATGGACAAGTAATAAAAGAATGCCCCATAGGCATTTCTAGTCACTTTATTTAATGAAAATAAAAAGGTTAAACCTTATTAAATTGTGACACGACTTTAAATCACATTCCCATGTACTGAAATATGTGGTGATAACATGTGTCAACCTGATCCCATGTTTTAGTTGGACAATATTAACTCTTAAGTATTTTTCAATGAGTAGAAATTACTTTTCCAAAATAAAATAAATAAGACAAGTGCTTTGATGATTGTACTGTATGTGATGATGCTAGACCATCTAGTGAAAACCATGGTGTGATAAATAAAAAGTAGTTAGGTATTGTTTGATGATTATGTACCTCGTATTTATTTATAGACGCTAGTACCGACCAAGGATACGAGGAGGAAGGAGAATACTACGAGGAAGAAGCCAAGGAGAACTTCAACCATTGCTCTGCACAAGACAAGCTATCTAAGAAAGTTTATACTTTCAATTATGCAAGCCTCACTATACAAGTTGACTTGGCAAGCTAATCCTTGCAAGCTTACACCACTTGATACCCAATCCTAGTTTTACTTGCAAGCTTAGTATTTTATTTCTTTATCAAAATTTTCTATTGGAGTTTACTTAGTGACTTGTAGATTTTAGAAAGATAATTAAAGGTAGCATAAAGAGCATAAAACTTGGACTAAGTTAGATAATCTTTATGTCATCCTGAGGCATGAGATTTAACTTAGATAAGATACACTTGTTTACCAACCCTCGTTAGTGTTTACCCCCACTTGTAGATGCTAGTGCTAAGCATAAAACTTGATCACTTTAGATGGGAATACTTGGTAAAAATGGTTATGAAAACCTTAGAATGATGAGTCATTCTACTGAAATGTTTTGACATGTGTTCTTGAACACCAGATGATTTTGATGATGAAAATGTTAAGGCATGAGCCTTAGCCCTTTATAAAACTGATGGTTGTCTGGATGCGATACCATTCCAATTTTGCCGTACAACCACAATACCCGAAATTTTGGTAGGGCTTGACTGGAAATTTATATACCTTAGTATGGGTTCCCTTGCAGCCAAGGTTTGAGCTGAGGCTACCTTATGAAGATTGTCCACCTGTGCAGTTCCCAAGATGACAGTTGGTCATGTTTGGGAGGCCAAACTCATAGGAGAGGTTCCTATACTAGAACGTGTAATTGAAAGGTTAGGATTGATTATCCGTATACTGAGTATGGTGAATTTAGGATTATTCCTGACGGATGTATCGAATGTTGTGGTGAAAGTGCACCACCTCTACAGAGTGTCAAACTATTCGAACAGCCGCGTCCGCGGTTATGGACAGTTTGAGTGGCCATACTGTTCCGTCGTCAGATGTTTTCAAAATGACTTATGAAATGATTCATGACTTGACTTGACCACAACAAGGTTGTGATATGAAAACTCAAGTTCCCACTTAGGTCTTAGAAAACCTTCAACTAGTTTTCTTTTCTTCTGAACTCAGTTAAGATAAATCTGGCTTTTTGCAAAACAACCTAGAGCTTCGTACTCCTACTCAAAACCCCTTCACTTGTTAGTATTAGTTTGCGAGTACTTAAAGAGTAATCATGGCTTTGTCCCTGGATATTTCCGTGGCCAGACTATGAAGAGGACTACCAGGAGGATGGACCGTAGGAAGGTTACGACAACTAGGATCATCTCCCATCATCAGCATTGCATGTGACCATGAATATGGAGTCTCGCCTATGGTACTGTTATTATTACGTTATTCCGCTGCTTGATTTGTATTAAGACTGGATCATGTGATCCTTTATTTGTTGTAAGACCTTATGTATGGTTTGTAATGGATGATGTACTGTGATATCCAATATGTTATGTCTCGTAAAAAATGGTAATCCTGGGATTGAGATGTATGGCATAACAGGAATCTGGGATTAAAAATCCGGGTATTGATAGATTTGGAGGCCACACGACGAACAGACGCCGTCAGGCTGCCGGATTTTCGATCGACGAACCGCCACCGCGCCTCCACCCTCTGCGCCTAAGCCTCCACGCTTGCCCGAGCCGCCACCGCTGCGGCGCCGCCTCCCGCCTCTCTCTCGCCTCACGCCGGCGCTGGCACCTTTCGCCACCTGCCACCGGGCGCCAAGTCCCCCACCACCGGCCACCTCCCCCGCCACCGGCTGCGCCACCCCCCGCCGCCGGCCCCCTCTCGACCTCCTCATCAATAGATGGGTGGGACCCACGAAGCGGGCCTGATGGATGGTGGTGGCACCCGCTCTGGGAGGCGGAGGGTGCCGGTCTGCCCCACCTAGAAGAAGAAGCTCCCGAACAGCATCTCGAGCCCATCGCCGACGGACTCGAAATCCCTCAGGGTGGCCGGCGAGTGGGCGGTGAAGTCGAAGGTGCCGAAGAGGAGGTGACTCTCCGTCGCTGATGAGTTGTAGATCGCTCCGGATGGGACCGTCACGATCGCACAATCAGCGCCCCCAATTCCCACGGACGGCGCCAATTGACGAGGTTCGATCTCGTCAATGCCCATTGTTATGGACTTGGGTTTTGGAGAAGATGGGGATGCTATAGATCGCGGAACGGTTAACATACAAGAAACACGGGACATGAGGTTTACCCAGGTTCAGGTCCCCGGAGGGAAAACCATACTCCTGCTTGTATGCTCTTGATTACGACGGAACCGAAGATTACATGGGTGCGCAGATGCAATCTGACGTGAGGTGCGTATGTGGTGGTGGAAGATATCCTTCTCGTCGTGCCCTCCTGGCCTTTATATAGATAGGCAGGTCTCGAGCTTAGGTCAAGTCGGTTACAGATTAGGGTTAGTACCCTTTGAAATTCTATCTACTCTAGACTTGTTGTCCAAAGATCCGAAGACATCATGGGCTTGGGCCACCCGAAATCACGAGAGGCCGCGTGTCTTGACGTGAGCCTTCCCTTGGGCTGGACCAGGTATACCAATGTTGCGTACCCGTAGGGTATAACCATGTCAGTAGGTATAATAGTTTTTTTATAGGATTATGAGTAATTGGTTTAGTATATATATGATTATGATTAGTACTATAGGATCATTTTAGTATATATATAATCTAGGATTATTTTAGTATATGATTATAATTAGTATAGGATTATTTTAGTATATATATAATCCAGGATTATTTTAGTATAGGATTTTGATTAGTTTAGTATATGATTATGATTAGTTTAGGATTAGTTTAGGATTATTTTAGTATATATATAATCTAGGATTATTTTAGTATATGATTATGATTAGTATAGGATTATTTTAGTATATATAATCTAGGATTATTTTAGTATATATTGGAATTATTTTAGTATATATAATCTAGGATTATTTTATGATTAGATTTTTATTATAATATAATAGTGTAATATAGTATTTTTATTGTAATATTGTAAGACCCTCTTTGTAACCGAAGTTAGGGTTAGGGTTAGGGTGTTAGTGCTCGGTGGTGACCGGAGTTAGGGTTAGGGTGGTGGTTCTCGCGGGAAGCTGTAGTCGCTCGCCTCTCTCGCGGCCAACATCACCAGCACCGGCAACCGCCATCGCACCTCCGGGTTTAGGGTTTATTTGTTATGTTTAAATAAATATTGTGTGCATTTTGCAGGAACTATGGATGCACCTAGTCCAATCCACAGAGACCTAGATTCAGAACACTTTCTCGAGGATATGATTCACGATGACGATCCATCCGGTGAGGGACCTCCCTCGAGGTATCTGAACTAATCCGGTGAGGAGGAGGAGATCAACAAACGAGAGGAAGAAGCCCATGGACGCGTAACGAAGACCGACGAGGTATATATATATATGATGTCCGATGATCACTAGATGTACCAAGTTGTATATATATTATATTAATGAATGTTTCTTCTCTTAGGCCTCTACATCGAGCAAAATAATCAAGCACGGACCGGACAAAAAGTTGGATGCCTGTACTATTTTTGAAATTACAGAGGTCTCAGTACAGGGCGAACCATTGGAACCAAAAAAAGCAAAACAAGCATTTGTACAACAATGCGGAGTTGTTTCTAGATATCGCGTCCCGATCACTGTTCGAGAGTGGAATAAGTCCAAAGAGGCGGAATGGAGTGATCTGTATATCGACGATAGGTACAAAGAGCAACTTTTTAATGACCTCATGGCACATTTCAAGCTGCCAGAATGTGAGACTGATGACGAGACGGCTGAAATGAGAAAGAAAGTCAAGCAGTTTGCTCTTAAGAAGATGGACGAACTATTCAAAAACTGGAAGAAATCATTATGGCTATAGTATTAGAAGGACAAGAAAACTCCAAAATTCGAAGGCTATCTAGAGAAGCAGCAACATTACTGGGATGCATTTATGGAGTATAGGAAGTCAGGAGTTGCTACGGAAAAGTCAGAAAAAAAACAAGAAAAATACTGCGAAGAAGAAATATCACCATAACATGGGGCCAGGAGGCTACGTGGCTGCCATGCCTAAGCGGGATGCAAAAGAGAAAGAGCTTAATGATAAAGGTATCATTCCAGAACCAATTCACGAAGAATGGGATTTGAGGTTAAGAAATTGGTTCCTTGGGAATGAGAGTACGTATGACGAACTTACATGGGACATTCTTTATAGTGACGGGATAAAGGTACCCAGGAGTGCATGGCTAAAAGTGGTGCAAGATATTAAAGATGGGATAAAATAGTTTCATCCTGATAGAGATAACGACTCGCTGACCTTGGTCCTCGGGAATCGCGAACACGGAGGACGAGTTTGAGACCTTGACTCTAGTTTCACGTGGGAGACTGGGTTCTCTAAGGACCAAGGTACTTATAGAAGCCGAGCAAGAGAAAAACAACAACGTGAGGAGGAGGGAGACAAGTTCAACCAGCTGCTAGCAAGACTTGACAAGCAGCAACAGATCGACGAACTTAGAGGAGTAGCGCGCTTGCAAGATCCTCCACTCGATATTACCGCCAACCCATCTCAGCGGAGAAGCAGTGTGGCTGAATCGGATGTCCCTCCTGACGATGCACTCTATACAGATGGCGGTCCCGGCTACCCTGTGAATGAAATTAAGAAGCAGATATCTTGCGAGCTCCATCATAAGTTGAAGAACATATCTGTGAAGGTGGCGGTCGGATCTGCTTTACCTTGTTCGCCTGACACATGTTGGCATGGCCGCGAGATTCCACCTGGATATGCTAAAGTCGGGGTGGATCAAATCGTAAAGGAGTGGAAGTCAATTGAGCTTGACATCCCTGGACCTGAAGGTGAGAGCACACTCGGAGAAGTACTGGGTGGTATCATTCTATGGGACAAGAACAACATACGGTTTCCAGGCTCGGCCCCAAGGCCAACACCGCCTCCGAGTCGTTGCAGGTCTCCTTCACCTCCATCACCTCCAAGAAGCCCACCCCATGATGACTACGACCACCACATCGCGAGTCCATCTCGATCTCCGCCGCAGGTTCAGCAGTCTTCGCCGCCCGCTAAGGACAATAAGTGGAAACGTGCTCCGTCAGTGAGTACTAAAGGACGCGGTAGCCCAAAACGGAAAATGTCGCCCCTCCCAACAGTGCCTCATAAGAATCTTCCCATCAAACCTTGCGATCATACTGATGTAGAAACTGCAGCGATAGCAAAGGCCAAAGTGGCGCGCATTTTGTGAAGAAGAAACCCGAGCCCGCTCCGGTATACACCGAGAAGCAAAAGGCATATGCAATTGATTTTCTGAACACAAAATCGCAATATGAGTTGCATCATAAGCCAGATGACTATCTACGCACACTTTAGAAAGAAGTGGCGAAGACAAATCAAGCAAATCAAGTGCAAGCGGTAAAAAATCAACAAGCACATGTGCAAGCGGGAGCAAAACAACAATCAGTAAAAATCAGACGTTCCCCTTCTCGGACAACATTCCAAACAAACGATCGCACCCTCAAGGTGTTTTCATAAAACGTTCCCCTTCTCGCACAACAGCCACTAGATACGGAAGTAGCTGCGGAGTTGGCGACCAGTATGGAAATTAGTATTGATGAACTGTTAGGCCCCCAACTCGACCTTCTACCCAAGGCTGATGTAGCCCGTAGATATGTCGCATGTGAGGATTTGGTCAGCAAAGAAAAGGTGAAAGAACTGCCAACACAACTGCGGAATCTCCATGAGTGGTACTTGACAGCTACAAAGAAAGGGAGAATATTTATCACAGCGAAAGTCCCACATGAGTACTACTTCAGACCCGGCGACGAGGTCCATGTTGAGTTTTCAGAACTGTTCCAGTTATATAATCTCGATGCCCTCGACAAATCTATCCTCAGCTGCTATTGTCTGTAAGTTATTGAATTCATTGTTTACATGTTCAGTTCATTGCATGTAATTATCCTCATTATATCCTTTTGTACTCTATTATTATTGCAGAATAAAGATCCAGGAATGTAAAATAAGAAGAATCTATAGTGTTGGGTTCATTGACCTAGATAAAGTACATATAAATACGCTAACGAAAAATCCCGAGGAGATGGAGGAAAACATTTTAAGGTTTTTAAAGGAGCAAAATTTCTGTGACCACATACTGTTTCCTTACAATTTCGAGTACGGGTCTTACTGTGTTGTACACATTCATTTTTGATTACTCGATGCTAAGTATAACTGATGAGTTACTGATGTATATATATATATATATAAATGTTTGCAGCTTTTACTGGATTCTGCTAGACATTCAACTTGATAAGAGAAGCGTTGAAGTCATGGACCCATCAAAGAGAAAGCTGGAAGCGTTCCACAGCATGCATGACATGCCCCAGAAGTAATTTTCTCGCTATATCGGTCTCTTTCGTTGATTTCCTGAGATATCAGGTAATGAATAACCCATTCATTTATTTTCTTCGCCGGTCAGGGTTTGGATTCGGTTCAAGCGTGAGGTTACGGATTCCTTTAGTCAGAAGCTGACGTTTAAGATCTCGGTAAGTAGCACGTGATATGTCCGCGCATCTCTTTATTTCTAGTTTCAATACAATAACGATGCTAGATTATTATTTTGATTGATTTCTATTCTCGTGAAGTGCGCGAGGCAACCACATGGGTCGAATTTATGTGGATTCTACGTTTACGAGTTCATTCGCACGTTTACCACCGAGCACAAAGATTATAGAGTCGACGTAAGCAATACATCCACACCATCATTTTATTACCGTCCTTTTTTGTCATCATGATTGATATTCATATTGATCTCCTTTTTTTATATAGTTCGAGAGAATGCGGGATAATCTCCTACCACATCAAGCGTGTACTAGCAATTGCGGAGGAGCTAACATGTTTCATTTTCAAAGAGATGGTACACGATGGCGGAGAATTTAGTGTGAATAGACGCTAATGATCTCCATGTAATTGAATAGACGGTCTCTAGTACCGGTAATTGTGATCTCCATATAACTATGGAAATTGTATATATTTGTATGCTCGATATCGTAATACAAGTTATCTTATATATGCACGAACGTGTACGATATGTGGTGGCGTAGAAATATTCAAAAACTATTTTGAAATAATAAATAAATAAATAAAACAATACAAAATGAATTCTCTGCCGCGATAGAGAAAGAGCATAAAATACTACCGCGACAGAGAAACACTAGTCAAAGGTAATACTCTGCTGCGGCAGAGAAAAAACGCAAAATGCTGCCGCGGCAGAGACCAACTAGTCTCGGTCCTTAACACCAACCGGAACTAGTGGGGGTGAACCTCGAGCGCGCCGTGACGGCCACATGGCATCCATTAGCCCCGGCTGGTGACTGGGCCGGGACTAATGGGTGAGCCTCTAGTCCCGCTAGATTAGTCCCGGTTTAGAGACCCTTACGGTGCGGGACTAGAGACCCTCTTTCCGACTAAGACTACCGGTAAATCCTTTCGGATGAACTGACCTGTTTCTTTCATGTGAAATAATACAAAGAGGAAATGTGCCGGTACAATTGTACAAGTTCACCTGTAATCCCTGCCTTCACGTTCAGACAGAAGAAAGGAGCCAGGCAGGAAGCAGGAACAGTTATCATGCAGCCATGCATCATGGGAAGGAGAAGATAGGGCTACGCAATCTGCAACTCTGCATGACGTGGCCTTATTCATATTCTTACCGATGAGGCGATGATACTGTGGACCGTGGTCACTGGAAAGAAACGGTATGTGCCCCCGCAGTACACATGCGAGATGTAGCAGCAGCCAGCAGTGTACTCCCTCCGTTTTAAAATGGAGGGAATACCTTTAACGCGATCCGAATCCAGTGTGTGTGCTCAGTTGACTTTGGACGCCAGAATTTCGCAAGAGTTTTGTGTACAAATCCATGCATTTCTTGTACTCGTAGGAAGATTTGCAGGAATTGCATCGGTGTCTGTCCTGGATTGAAAGAACCCTTCCCATTATCTTCGCGCAAGTAAAAGACGGAGTACTAGTAATATTCCCACTGATCGACTGATTTTGGCATCCTTGGCCATAACAGTGATATGCTTATTTGTCAGCCACGAAGCTCTTGTGGTCTGCCCACGTTGGCGCCGACGTCCTGTGTGCAGCTACCACATGCACATGAACGGAACCTTGTTTAAGAAAGAGGCTCCATGTAGGACGGAGTTATTACAGGGGCATGAAGATGTATCCAAGAATAAGTTGGATTATATTCAGATGAGGAACAGGAGACAAAGCACATGCTCACCAACTGTTTCTTCCGCTGCAGCATGCTCCACTCCTCTGTGCTGATCTGGATGGACCATGCATGCATGCATCGGCCGGTTTGACAGTGCGCAGATCGCATCTGGCTCAAAGTTTATTGTTATTACTTGTGAAACTACAGGTGTCATCTCTTCTCAGCGCCTCCTTCTGCCCATCATGCATGGCGGCCAGCACGGAGCATATCTTTCATGCACAACAAGATTTACCACATGTGGTAAATTAACTTCGAGATGCGTGCGCTCTAACAATCAGGCACGGCACGTTTGGATCAACCTGGAGTGTTAGCAGTGCCTTGCAGATTGAGCAAAGGAAAAGCTAGAGAAGTAGTACTGCCTTAAATTAACTTCGAGATGCATGGGCTCTAGCAATGAGGCACGGCAAATTTGGATCAATCTGGAGTGTTAAACGGTGCCTTGCAGATTGAGCAAAGGAAAATCTAGAAAAGTACCCTAAATTCCCTAGCAATAGGTTAATGGGGGCACTATCAGTAGTACCTTGCATGTTGGCACTGATCCAAGATCGAGGCTATATTATTTTATTTGAACTTTTTGTTCCTTCGAGCACTTGAGTTCAACATCAAACGTTTTCATTTTAGTTTTTCGAGGGGAAAAGTGTGCACTATGTTCCTTACTTTCCAAGTGAGCATTGTAAACATGAAAACGAGATACTCGCTCCAGTATAACACTACTGCTGGCGAGAGATTCCATGCATGGTTCAACCGAATTAATTAAATATACTTTGAGTTGTTATCCGTACATATAATTATATAGCAGATTTTAGCTGTACTTTGGATGATGCAATGCATTGTTTGTATGGATAAGAATACTCTGGCAACCAACCGGCAGTGCATATGCAGACAGTATTATACAGTGGTTACGAGATCCCCATCAGCGAGTACCATGATCGAGGCAGCGACTGCATTATTAGAGCAAGTTCAATAATAAAGCCTGTTGTTGGCTATGTAATCGCCGTCATCTATACCAACCTAATACCAATACGCATAATATAGCTATAACTATATACTACTTTATTTGACTGCGCCCACCTTACATTCACACAAAGTGCTTTTAGGAGCGTGTCTATTTTACTGCGTGAGAGCCCACTAATCTTCTCTCTCCACTTCTCTCTCATCCACATCATCTCAAATATATTATTTAAAGGCTTATAGCCTGCTTACATAAGCTTATTGTACTTGCTCTTATCCCCAACGCTGACCAGAATGCATCCACGGGGAACGCTGTCCGTCTAGGCCATCTCCAGCGGCATGGCCTAAATATTCGTACCACGTTACGAAGCGTCCCGATGACACCCGAGTAGTGGGTGTGTGCGCCCTATTTTAGCGGGGCTGCTCATTCGAACCGATTTGTCCAGCGTGATTCATCGGCGTATCAAATTTGAATGGCCAATGTGTCTGTGACAGGGTTAGACCGAATGCACGTTCGGACACCGGGCAGTGGGACCAGAACGTAAGCGGCATAGAAAGCTCGGTCGTCTGCAACACCGCTTCGCCGCGTGCGTTAGTACCGCTCAAGACAGTTTCAGCCGGTGGCATCCCTATCTCAGCGGGGCACGATTGTAAATGTGTAGTTCCCCACAAAACAACTAGATAAAAGTTTCCATTCATATTTATAAGGTTTTACAAAGATTTGAATGGAAACAAGCTAAACTACATGCGGCGGTGTGACGGTGGCAGCAACAATCCACGCAGGTCGTGGCACCGCATGAAGGATTCGACGTCGCCCGAGCGTGGAGGGTAAACGAGACCCCACTCCTCTTCAAGAGAGAAGTAGATCGCCCTCTGTGTGTCTAGCTCCACCTTTGCTAGGTCGAGGTGGACGCGCAACGCCTCTTCGTCAGGGCGAACGCGCACAACCTCGAGTTTCTCAGTGTAAGCCAACTCCAGTTCTTGTCGTCGAAGGTGCCACGCGGCAAGAACATGTCGTTGAGGACATCCCAACTGAAGGGTTGGCCGGTCGTGCGGTTGACCGCTGTTCGCCACACGGAGGTACCGGCCTTGGGCCTCCGGGAGCTCCCGCGTTGCTCGATTTGCACCGGCTGGTCAAAGTCGGAGTGGTCATCCAACTCCTCCCCCAGGGGGCGACGCGAGCTCGACGAGTATTTGCCGGAGCTCATACGTTGGGGTTGGGTGCACAGGTGGTGGTAATGCGGCAGCCAGACATGGTGGGTGTTGTGCTATGCGACCAGTCCACCACGTAGGGTTTTAAGGGTGTGGTGAAAATTCACCAGAAGCAATGAGAACGGCGGAAACTGATAGCAAAAAAGGCCAGCGCGGATAGGTTAGGTCACGCCGTTACGATCCAAATTTTTCGGCGAGGCGATCCATCCAGACCAAATCAAAAGGTTTACCTCATCGATTTGAGTTATCCCGCTGGAGATACTCTTAGTAGTACTCTATCATTTATTGGATCATGTACTACTCCTCTACAGAAATGAGGGTTTTTACGGCACCCTTGTACTCCATAATTATGGGTGGGAGTACCACTTAAATCTGACCATCCATATAGAAGGGCAGTTTAGTCTTTTTCGGTGGGTTTGATCTAATCGTCGTGAATAAAATCCGTGCATCTATGTCACGAGTGAACTGCTCCGCGCTGCTCCGGCTACGATCAGGCCGCTACCGCCGCCGTCCCTTTCAAGAGGTCACCATACATCCATCGACGCCATCTAATTTTCCTTGCATTCAGTGTTACGGATCAAACAAGCCATGGCTACAAGGTTCTGGTAGACACAAAACTGCAGAGATGAGAGATGGGCACCGGAATTCTAACAAAATCGATCGCGTAATGGAGCACAGATTAAATATCAACCAATCTCTTTCTTTTATGCAGTGCATATTAATTATATGATATTTTTTTGAAATGGGGAATAGTCCTGGCCTCTGCATCAAATGATGCACACAACCTGATTAATTATATGACGTAAGGATCGATCCCAAGCATTAGGCTGTTGCGTGCGTCGTACTGGTCAGTGACCATGGACGACGCTCCGAAGGTCCATGGATCAAAGGCCGCTGTCCTCCAGCACACGATGGCCGCCGTCTGGCAACGAACCGGAGATTAGGGTTCACGGAATAACTAGTGGGCAAACGAAGATCAAACCGATTTTCGTAGCAGCCAGTCTAATATATGTGACGAATGATAATAAAATTACAAATCACAGTGTAGATTGCAATTTTACCCCTAAACTTGAGGTACTCCCCTAGCTTTATTAGAGCATCTCAAGCAGGCGCCGCAAAATAGCGCATCGCTATAATTTGCAGCGCGCGGGCGCTGCAAACGTCTCCAGCAGAGGCTGTAAAATAGGGCGCACGCGCTATTTTGCGCTATCCAAAGCGGTATATTTACAGCTCCATTTAGCGCGCGCTTTTTAATCTTTTGTTCTAGGGTCTTTTTTTGCAAAGTTCTTTGTACTGCTTTTAGTTTCCCCTTTTTATAGGGGCCTTCTTATATTTTGTACCCACCGCCCTGATTATATGAGCAGCTTCTAGGGTCTTCGGGCCCTGTTTCCGTTCAAAAAAAAAATTTAGCACGCGCTGCATGTCTGGAGCACTCGCGCTGCCTAAAACTTCCGACTGCGCTGCAAAATAGAGCTTCTGGTTTAGGTCGCGCTAAAATTGCGCGCGCAAATGCTGTAACGCGCGCTGTATCGAGATGTCTGTGCGCTCTATTTTTTGGCATCTGCTGGAGATGCTTTTAGCCGGTACTCTCTCAGCCTCACCGTGGAGTACCATCTGAGATCAGCCGTCAGATGGGAAGAAATGAAGGGCTAATGTTAATTTCAGGGTATTGTAAAAGTGCTCGTACAGAAATACTCATGTTCCTTTTTGTCGCAAGAGAAAAAAGTCCTGGACATTTTTCCCCAACATGGATAAGAGCAAGTTTAATAGAAGAGCTCGTTGTTGGCTATATAGACATGACATGTCAGCTAAAGCCATCATAAAAGCCCACTAGTACAATAGGCTGGCTGTTAGTCTAGCTATTAATAGGCTTTAATTAGGATTTAACTATTCTAAGTATGCATGCTATTGGGTTAAGGCTACATGCAGGGCTCTTTTGCCTCAAACGCTGTGCTGCAGCCGGCGATATACTAAGAGCAAGTACAATAAGGTGACATCAGCTGACTATAAGAGATAAAATACTATATTTTAGCTGAGTTGGAGGAGAGAGAAGAGGAGAGAGAAGAGGAGAGAGAAGAAGAGCTGGCTGTAAGTTAAGAGCCAGCTACAACACGTGCTCCTAGGCACTTTGTGGGAGTGACATGTGGGTCATGTATTAGTAAACTAGTACATGTTTGTAGTTATCTATTGTACTTGTTGGCTATAGTGATGGCTATAGATGACATGGCAGTGACCTTATAGCCAACAATAGGCTATACTATTAAACTTGCTCTAAGAGCCGGCTTTCCTCTCTCTCATATATTCTCTCTCTTCCACATAGGATTCTCATGCATTGAAAACTGTTATAGCTAGCTGACTAAGCATTGTTGTACTTTTTTTTTTTTTTGAACAGTACAAGGGCCCAGAGGACCCAAGAAGCTGCAAATTAATAAACGTGGTGGGTACAAATTACGGTTAGGCCCTTAGCATTAAGAACTCTAGCCAGGCTAGACAAAAAAGAGAAGGGCCCAACACTTACAAAAAGCACCCTAGGACTAAAACATAGAAAGCAATCAAGTCCTCGGGAGCCTCCATCACGATCTCCCATGACCTCCACCATGGCGAGGTCGTGGTCTCTCTTGCTTACGCCTTCCGAGCCGGAGAAGCAAGCCACCACCTTCTTGACAATGACGGGGACAAACCACTTGTCGGTGCCAAGTCGTCGAGCTCGGCATCAAGCTTGGCGGGGCCTCCAATGGAGGATGAAACCCTCGGCGCCGCCCGGCAGGCGGCGGCAATTTCGCTACCAAAGGACCACTGCGAAGAAAGATCACGAGTCGCAGCAGCGCAACAAACCATAGCACCCATATGAAGCAGGCTTGGAATCACAGAAGGCCGAGCTTGCGAGCACCCTTCTCCTCGCCACCACGGCCGGCCGGAGAAGAGCAACAGGAACTCAAAGCCAACCTCCGCGACCCAAAACCACCAGCCTTATGAAGGGGCTCCCCGGAGTCAAGCACCACCGGTGAACGAGCCCGAGCATCAGGCACGCGCTTATTACGAGGATTCGCATGGAGCAACATCACCGACGCCTTCCTCCTCTGAAGGACATAGAGAGTCACCCACCGCGGTCTCCTGCCGCCGCGCAAATGCTTCAGGAGGCAAAATCCATTACCTCTTCCTCTAGTGGTCGCAACCCCGCTAGCATCCCTCTTCCCCTCGCCACCACGGCCGGCCGGCAGAGGGAGAGCTAGCAGGTCACCAACACGGGGAAGAAGAGGCAAACAAAAGCTGGAGCACAAAGTCATGGTCGAAGAAGCTCCCCCATCCCCGGCCACCATAGCCGGACCAGAGGGGACCAACCAAACTCCAGCAGCTTCCAGCTCCAGCAGGCCTTTATTGGAGGAGATGCGAGCCCCACCCCAACACCACCCTCACCAGCGAGGCAAGGGGGCAAGGAGGGCGCGCCGCCGCCACATCCCGGCGAAGGATGGAGACAGCCTCCCGGCGGCACCCGGCCACCAAACACAGGGACAAGCCCCAAAACACCTACTACTACTACAGCGGCCAACGCCCCCCTTCCACCCAGCTCAGCCAGCAGCGCCGGCGAGCGAGGCTTCAGGGCGGCGCGGCTCAGAGCAAACCAAGGAACGAGAGGATAAGGTTTTGGCTGAACGAGAGGATAAGGAAGAGAGCCCCTGTTGCAGTCTCCCTGGTGCTTGTTGTAGCATTGTTGTACTTGCTCTAAGAACAGTCAATGTGTTGTACCACGGTCCGTTGGAAGAGTAAGTGGGAGTACCGAGTACGTGTACCATGGATAAGTAGGAGTACCGAGTACGTGTACGGTAGGTCTTGGAAGTCAAACTAGTGCAAAGTGTCGGCAACTAAACCCAACGTACCGTTGGGTCGTTGACCGAACTAAGTTAATTGGCGCTGGCAGACGCACTTGGACTGAGCTCGTGCTTATCTATGTGAAAACAAGAAAAAAATTACATTGTACTCTTATGGAACTGGTGAAAAACTATATTTTAGCTGCAACATTATCGGCTGTGATGATCGACCTAAAAAACAGTTTTAGCTGCTTTTATGGAACTGGTGAAAAACTATATTTTAGACGGGAACAAAAACGTTTTTTCCGTAATAACGTACGTCCTCTTTCTCTAGTCTTTCCACAGCAGCTGCATGCAGTCAAAACAAAAGATTTTTACCCATGCTTGCGTCCTGGGAACTCCGCTCTGCCTCATGGAAAGCGACGCCTCAACGTAGCCGCACCCACTGTCTCCCCGGTCCCACCCTACGATCTCGTAGACGCAGAGCGCCTTTTCACACGCACCACGGTACTGTACCGAGCCTGCCCTCTGCTACTCTTTCTCTGTGCCTGCCGCTGCTCGCTGCCCCGCGTGCGCTCAGCTCAAAGAAGTCAGTCGCCTTCTCTTCTCTCACATGTTCGAGAGAGAGAGAGAGAGGCAGAAGCGCCATTTCCAGTCTTGGCACCGCCGCTGCGAGGGCCAACAACGGGCGGGGATTGCTGCTGGATGTGACAGGGCCAGCCAGCGAGCTTTCCTGATCAGAGCGGAATCATAGCAGGCCGCGAAAGCCGCCGCCTCGCCGCTCTCCTATAGGACCGTAGCCTCCGCCTCCCCTCTCCTCTCCTCGTATAGGCTGAGGCGGCACGGGAAGAATCCATCAATCAATCGTCTTCTCCGCCCATGCTCCTCCCAACTTCCTCTTCACGGGAAGACTAAGCAAGGAGCAGTGGGGGTCCGTCTCGCCTGCCTCACGGGATTCACCAGGCTTTCCTCAAGAGGTGCGTACACGTCTTCACTTCCCCTCCCCGCCTCCTCCTCTTCTTCTTCTTCTTCTTCTTCTTCTTCTTCTTCTTCTTCTTCTCCCAAGCAGAAGCAGGATTTATGTATGTATGATGCCTTCACTTTGTGCTCGCCATTGCTGTGACCTGCGAGGAACTCCGTGTCTTCTCTTTTCTTCTGCCATTACCTTTCTGGGTTTTTTTTCTTCCACCCCTGAATGAAGATACAGTATGTTTCTAGGAATTAGCTGGAAGAACACCGATTGCCTTGCTAGTACAGCTGTTAAGATTGTTCCTCTTACCTCCTTGTATGCCATGTGGTGACGATGACCATTGCGTTTGCGTCTCTCACTCTGCTTTCATCAGTGGCGAGTATGAACAAAATGAGCTGTTTCTGTCCGCTCCAGATTCGCTTTCAGTATGCAGCTCTAGGACGGGATGGGTGTAGGGCCGGCCACTTTGACTGGGATTGGATCTGCTCATTGATGCTCCGGATGAACCCATTAGTAAATCCTTTCCAACAAACAGCACCCTCCCTACTCACCTAGCCCTCACGGCCGTACCCCTTGCCGCCGCCACCATTGCTGGTCTTTTACAGTGTTGATTTACTAGTAACGTTAGGTCGCTCTTCTCTTCATCTTTTTTCTCTCCTGCAATTAGATTAGATTGTTCTGGGAGTAGTACTAGTTAACGACCGACCCCCTTTTGTGTCTCTCCAATTTGCTCTGCTTTCCTTGTTCAGAAAATGACAGTGCATGATTTTGTTTCTACTGTACTAGTAGTACTTTTTAACTACCCTTCCTGCGTCCCTACCAAGTGGCATTTGCTGACAGCCTCTTACTTGTAAGCCTAAAAAGGGTTTGCAGTACGGGACCATGTTAGTTTGGATTATTAAGCTATCACTAGAAAGCTGCAGCATTGATGACAGTTGGTAGTTGTAGATCTTTTCCCCCTTTTGTTATGACTAGCCCAGGTTGTCTACCACCGACCCATCATCACTCATCTTCTCACTTTCCAGTTCTCTCCAGTCGTCCTCCCTGTTTTCTCATACAGTGAGTGAACACGGCTGTCTCTGAACCGTACTGAACAAACTATGTGCAGGTGATGGCTTCGCTCGTACCCGGGGTCCTCCTCAAGCTCCTTCAGCACATGAACAGCGAGGTCAAGGTCGCAGGCGAGCACCGCTCGTCCCTTCTCCAGGTGGTCAGCATCGTCCCGGCGCTCGCCGGGAGCGACCTCTTCACCAGCCAGGGCTTCTACCTCAAGGTGTCTGACTCGTCGCACGCCACCTACGTTTCCCTGCCGGAGGAGCAGCATGATCTCATACTGAGCGACACCATTCAGCTGGGGCAGTTCATCCATGTGGACCGTCTCGAGGCCGCCACCCCGGTGCCGGTCTTGAGGGGGGTCAGGCCGGTTCCAGGCCGGCACGCGTGCGTCGGCAGTCCCGAGGACCTTGTGATGACTGGCGGAAGCTCCTCCAGTTTACTCGGCACCAACAAGGCGCACCAACCTTCCGTCAATGGTTCCAAGGATGCCAGCGCTCTGTCGCTAGAGAAAGAGCAGAGCAAGTTACAGAAGATAAACGCTTCTGTGAAAAGCGACGGGACTGAAAGCAAGAAACCACAACAGCTGACCAAGACAAACTCTTCGCTCTCGAAACAAGCGCTGGCTAGCCTTTTTGATAAGAAGGAAGTGATTACTTCAAAGGTGAAGCCAAACATTGCTAGGTCGACACCTTCGTCGCCTACCAGCGCTCGTTCTCTACCTGCATCGTCAATTGAAAGTTTGCCAAATGATGTCAAGATGAGAACAAAAGCGAAAGGAGCAGACAAGTCATCGCCATCTAGGTTATCCTTGCTAGAAAAGGCTGCTTCTGTGCTGAAGGTTACTACGGCGGGGAGGAAGTCCTCTGCGGGTAACTTGCTTAGTAATACTTTCTTAAGTATTGAATCGGGACCAAAGGCGTTGAGAAGAAGCTGGGAAGGGAAGGCGGATACAAAAAGCAAAGGCAATTCAGATGCAAAGGCAGCCAAACCTGACAGGAAATCTGAGAATAGGAGCACATCGGTATGCTGACTATACTTGTCATTTATATGGCTCAATATGCGCGTTATGTTCTAATTCATGCCAAGCATTGACTGTCATAGAATCTTCCTTTTGAGAACTTTATATATATCACAATGATGCTTAAACTCGTTGTGCTTCCTGTCTGTGTCCTTATCCAATCAATATCCATAATAACTTAACTTGTTGTTTCTTTATGATCAGACTCCTAGACGAAGACCGCCAGCTGATGAGAAGCCCTCACACAAGGATGACACTAAGATTCAGACTCCTCCAAGAAAGAGCACGTCAAGTGCTCCTTCAGATGATTCTGACAGAACGGTCAATAAGCATCTTTCTCCAATAAGGCGATCGTCAGGGGTTTTAAGCAACCCCAATATGACAAATTTAGTGAAGATTGCTGCAAATAGCAAAAAGCTGACTGATCCAAGTACTTCATGGACATCGCTTCCACCACCACTTGCTAAATTAGGAAAGGTATGGCCAGTTAGCTAGCTCACATTCACATTATCACTAACTTCTTTATACATGTCAGGTCTAGCATTTCTAATTCTCTGGCATCTTGAGCAGTTGAGCTTGCTGTTTTTCTATGGTTATCTACTGAATTAATAAATACATATGCTATACTTTTCACCAGATATGTGAAAACTCACGCATACATAAGCTCCTTGAATGTTTACTGGCTGGGCCACTATATTGCAGTTGTTGTAAATATTTTCATCCATTTCCGTTAGGCCACTGGCTGAAGAAAGTATAGAACGGGTTGCTAGCAATGTACCATATTTGCCGAGGAGAGGGTGAAAAAAACCAGTTTAGTGTTTGGTAGTTAAGCATTTTATGTTATGTACTTGTGCTTCATGATTTTATTTTATTTTGTTACAGGAGCTTCTCAAGTACAGGGATGCAGCACAAATGGCTGCAGTTGAAGCCATACAAGAAGCTTCTGCTGCAGAGAGCTTGCTTCGATGTTTAAGGTGATTTTTATACTCGTTACAGAATTTAATTTTACTTCAAAATGCCTATAATTGACAACAATTCATAGCATTGCCAAATCAACTGCCTTCAAAATTCCAATACTGAATGACCTTGAATTGTTCCTATTTCGGGAGCAGTTCCTTTCCAAATTCCACTTTTTAAAGGCTGGCACTTATTGATAGCTCCTATTAAGTGAATGTACATGTTTGTAAGTCTTTCGATGTACTCCCCTTTAGCTCTCTCTCTTTGAAAACGTTTTCATTTTCATTCAAGTTTTCCAAGCATGCAAAATTCACCAATCGATGGAAGGCATCTAAGTTTCACATGGCTTTTATTCTTCTAATTATGTGAGCCTTGATAGTTGATACTACTTCTCTTGGTGTTTTTCTCACATGGTTCCTGAAATAATTGGGACATTCCTAATGTCTTGGCTCTAGCTGGCTTGCATGTGGCAATGATGCTATCAACCATCTTGGCTGGCTCCCTCACCTTTCGACACATAATAAACGGACTTGTGATTATTTCTGCACATGTTTGGAGTTTACACTTCACATGTTCTTGTCGCAGCAAGCTAGGTTGTGCCTTCGCCAGTGTTCATACACTGTCTGTTGATTCTTGTTCATACTGCCAAACTAGAAGTACATCCTACTTGTACTTGCTACTGTAATATGTCCTCTAGAAATGCTACTGACTGTTTGAACGCAATTGCATTGTATTTTTTTTACCGAGCTCCCAGTTCTGCTGAAATAAGAGTTTTACTGTAGCATTACAACTTATTCAGAAAGTGAACTATCGACTATGTAAGAGTGATGCAGCAAGAACTTAATTACCTTCATTGACATTGTTGTCTGTTGATGTGAGCAGCTCCTACGCCGAGGTGAGCTCGACTGCGGAGGAGCAGAACCCGCAGCTAGCCGTGGAGCAGTTCCTTGCCCTGCACTCAGCCATGTCACGTGCCACAGCCGTCGCCGACTCGCTAGCCAAGGCAGCCGTCGGAACCTCTATGTCTACGGCGACCTCACCCGACCGATCAACAGTGGGCGAAGCCAAGAGCATCGACGAGGACTCCCTTGCCGTCGCGGCGGAGCGCCGCCGCCGTGCGGTCTCCTGGGTGGGCGCCGGTCTCGCCACTGACCTCTCCGCCTTCTCCCTCTACAACCTCAGACCGACACCCGCCAATGCAGCTTTCCCTCTGGCCGTCGTTCTCGTCGACGAGTCGGCGAAGCCGGCGGCAGTGAAGGCATCTCCACCGGCGAAGTCGCGGCTGTCGCCAGCGAAGGGGAAGGGGAGGTCGGCCCCTGTCGCGGCCGCGGCGGGAGCTTCCGCGCCTCCCCCGGAGTGGGAGAGGGGAGGCGGCGCGGAGGAGAGGGGCGAGCTCGCGAGGCGGCTCGGGGAGGAGGCGAGGCGGTGGTTCCTGTCGTTTGTGGAGCGGTTCCTTGACGCCGACGTGGAGGCGGCGGCGCCGTGGGACCGCGACCGTGCTGCCCGGATGCTACCGCAGCTGAAGCGCGTCAACGACTGGCTAAGCGAGATCGGGAAGCCGCCCGTGGTGGAACCGCCGGCTCCGCCCGCCGATGTGGACGGCGAGGAGCCCGTCGCCACCGCCGCCCCTGCCACTGCGTCCAACGGCGTGCCGGAGGAGACGATAGAGCGACTAAGGAAGAAGATCTACGAGTACCTCCTCACCAACGTCGACTCAGCCGCCGCCGTGCTCGGCGAGACATCGCCGGCAGCGAACGGGAGGAACTAGGAAGGGGTGACGTGGGCTTTAAATTTCATGGCGGTACTAAGGAGGTTTTTGTTGGGCTTGGCGTTCAATTCGGCTGGGCCAAGAAATATGAATCACCTAGTGCGATTTTGGTGTATTTCCTTTGTGTATTTTCAGGTAGAAAGAGAAGTGGAGAAAGGAATATGTTGTCTCCGTTCATGTATGCAGAAGAATGTGTCATGGAGATAGTGCTTTTCTTTATCATGGAAAACATGGTTAAAAATCTGTCATGGAAATAGTAATTTTCTTGATCTTGGAGAAGATGGTTAATCTGCACAAGCGTACCAGGTAAAGCGAGAATCACCACGAGACAAACATGCCTGAAAGCAAATTTGCACAAAGAAACCCGCGATAAGTAAAATTATAATTCGACCCTTGGAGAAACTTGTGTTGCACCAAATCATCGTCTACTTTCGTCCTCCGTTGCTGTGGCAGCTCCAAAAAAAAGGACGAACTCCTCCATCGCCATGGCAGCTTTGGAAAAAGGGACGAACAACCACCATACCTAGATCTAGGAGAGTACCTTCACATATAACTATGTTTTTTAACCAATGAACCAAAGTGTCACAAGCGACAAGACCGGAAATTTGTGGCATGTCGGGTAGGGATCTTCCGCATGTTCACTAGATCTCGACACCATCAACTTCATCCGACAAAGAAGAGGAATGTCGTCGCATGTCGTCACCCACGCACCCAACTACAAGACACCGGCCAGTGGCAGAGCTTGACGAAAGTGGCTGGGGGAAGAGGAGGGGGCAAAAGATAAATTATGGATGATTTGGGAGGGGGGGAGGGTACCAAAAAAATTCAGTTAAGCCCTTCCCAAACAAATCCTTCAAGGATTGGTCCAAATCTGGGAGGGCGGTGGCCCGCTGACTTAAACTAAGCTCCGCCAGTGACATCATGCACAACTGTAGCCGACCCGACTACCATTTGCGAGAGTGCTGAGCGTCGACCAATAGACATGAATCTCACTGGATTGAGAGACCGGCGAGACAATCGGGCCGCTAGCCCCCAAACTCCACCAGTTAGAGCGACGCCGAGATCCCTAGCGGAGTGCCTTGGAGACGAAACTAGGCGACTGCCCCCTTTCAAAAGATATGTACATATTTTTCTAGACATATTCTCCATTGATCGTTTTCTGTTTCTGGGTTCGCTGTCAGAGGAGCCAGGAGAAAGAGGTCTTAGTTTTCATCCAGCCTTTACTTCCAACACAGCGTATTGATGATTGTAGTTGGGCTATATTGACTGATTCTTGATGATTTTCCTAGCTGCCCAGCCGTGGATGGATCTTGGGGGTCAAATCTCTTATTTTTTACAAATAGAACTCTCTTACTATGTCAATTCCTATGTGCGAGTCATCTAAAAATAAATAGTATGTGTGTCAAAAAATCACTGCTAGCCATATCTGTGGATCCTTGCCAAAAAATATTTCTCCTCCCCTACTTGGTAGGTCATTTCCTGCGTAACCTAAGAAGTTAAATGCAATTACATGATTGAAAACCATCTCTTAAAAGTAAGCAAAAATTGCGTGCATGGTTCAAGCTAAATCAGAAAAGGTTTAGTTTGGCCCCTGCTATGCTTTTGGTCATGCTCCGCCACTGGCCGAGATGGAGGAAGAGCGGCGACAATTTATTCTGACACGGCGCCATCTTCTTGATAGAAGCAACACCCCAAGAAAACACTAAATCAACCCTAAATACAGGCTAGAGCCAAAACGCCAGGACACACTCTTAAATCTAGTATTCGATCTCTTCATCCGAAAATAAGTACCAACTCAAATTTATGTAGATTCATGTATATCTATATACTAAAATACGTCTAGATTATTTCGGACTGAATGTGCATATGGAAATCGGAGGCTCGTTCAAAAAAAAAAAATGAAAATCGGAGGGAATATTTCTTGTAACAACAGATCTTTAATTTTGGTTGCGTGAGACAGAGTATATACATACTAGCAAAGAGCAGAAGCGAGCGAGAGTACGAAGAACATGTGCTTTTGCGCGCACACAAGCAAAGCATCTTATTACGGCTCCCAAGCACGGTGCATCTTTTAATTTCTTCCTACGCGACATTTTGATACAGGTTATTCCTCGCATTGTTATTCTTGTCCCGGCCCTCTTCGCCTGACCTCCTGCCGCCAAGCACCGGGGCTCCGACTGATCGAGCCGCCGACCGGAGTGGAGGCCCGCCGACATGGGCTCCCTGCTGATGCCGCTGCTGAGCAGCGTGGCCGCGAAGGCTGGCGACGCGCTGGTGGGCGAGCTGCTGCGGGCGTGGGGGCTGGACCAGGCCCGTCGGAAGCTGGAGCGCCACCTCTCGGCCGTCCGGTACATCCTCCTGGACGCCGAGGCCAAGAGCCGCACCAATCCCGCCGTCCGCGAGTGGATCGAGGACCTCAAGACCGCCGCCTACCAAGCCGACGACGTCCTCGACGACTTCCGCTACGAGGCGCTGCGCCGTGCCGCCAAGATCCGCGGCTCCACGTCGCGCAAGGTTCGTTCGCCCTACATTCTCAGAGCCCACGAACCCTGTGGCTCTATTTTCAGTTGCTCATCGTAGCTTTGTGTGCTTCTGTCCCCTCTCCCTTCCCCTCAAATCTAAGTTTGTATGGACCAAGTTTTTTTTACTCGTCGAAATTCATATTCAGGCTATGTATATCTCTCGTGAGATTGAGAGAGTGAGAATTGACCACACAATGAGGGTCTCCCGGATTTCATATATTACATGATCACAATCGGATCACATTCAATATACAATCCTAACCATAATGGCCTTACTTATGTGTAAAAGATATGAGCACTAATGTGGTAGGATACGGGATCAATTATGTCTAACATCCCCTCGCAGTCTCAACGGGAGATTCTCGTAGGCTGAGACTGGACCAAAAGTCCAAGAATATCAGAGATGGCGGGCCTTTGGTGAAGATGTCCGCAAACTGGCGAAAGGACGGTACATGAAGAACTCGAATATGCCCAAGCGCGACACGGTCTCAAACGAAGTGAAGGTCGACCTCGATGTGCTTAGTGCGCTGGTGCTAAACAGGGTTTGTGGACATGCAGATGGCACTGACATTGTCACAAAAGACAACGGTCGCTGTGGGGAGAGGTCGTTTAAGCTCCTGAAGCTTGCTTCAACGACGATGTTGGCGACTGCTCGGTACTCAGCCTTGGCGCTAGAGCGAGAGACGGTGTGTTGTCTCTTGGAGGACCATGAGACCAAGTTGTCTCCGAGGAAGACACGGTAGCCGGATGTAGAGCGGCGAGTGTCAGGACAACCAGCCCAGTCGGCGTCCGTGTAGGCGACGAGGCGGTCGGTGGCAGAGGGCATGAGCTGAAGTCCATGACACAGGGTGCCATTGATGTAGCGAAGAACTCGCTTGGCGAGGGTCAAGTGCGGGTCGCGAGGGTCATGCATGTGAAGGCAGATCTGCTGCACGGCGTAGGCGATGTCCGGACGGGTGAAGGTCAGGTACTGAAGCGCACCGGCCAAACTCCGGTACTCGAACGGATCAAGGACGGGGGAGCCAGCGGTAGCGGCCAGCTTCGGTGAGGTGTCCACGGGAGTCGATGCAGATTGACACGAGCTCATGCCGGCACGCTCAAGAATCTTGAGAGCGTACTGGGTCTGCGAGAGGAACATCCCGTTGGAGTCGCGGCGAACTACGAGACCAAGGAAGTGGTGCAGCTCGCCCAAGTCGGACATGGCGAACTCGGCGCTGAGGGTGGTGATGACCCACTCAAGTATAGTCGACATAGATGCGGTGAGGATGATGCTGTCGACATAGAGCAGTAGGTATACGTCCCCATGGATCCATGCAGGATGAAGAGGGAGGTGTCCGACTTGGAGTAGGTGAATCCGAGGGTGGTGATTAAGCTCGCGAAGCGGTGGTACCACACCTGAGGTGCTTGTTTCAAACCGTAGAGCGCAAGGTTGAGACGACACGCATGATCATGGCATGTGGAGTCGATGAAGCCGGTGGGTTGGTGATAGTAGACCAACTCGAAGAGTTTCCCATGAAGGAAGGCGTTCTTGATGTCGAGCTGGTATCCTCCAGTTGAGCGAGAGGGCGACGGAGAGGGTGACGTGGATGGTGTCCGGTTTGACAACCGGGCTGAAGGTCTCGTCGAAGTCGACGTCATGCTCCTGAGAAAAAGCGCGAAGGACCCAACGAGCGTTGTAGTGATCGAGAGTACCGTCGGCCTTGAGCTTGTGGCGAAACATCCATTTTCCTGAGACGGCATTCGCGTTGGCGGGGGGAGGGGGCAAACAAGGTCCCAGGTGTTGTTGGCGAGGAGGGCGCCATACTCGTCTGTCATGGCGGCGAGCCAGTTCGGGTCTTGGAGAGCACCGTGAACTGACTTGGGAACTAGCGAGGGTGGTGTAGGCAACATGACGGTGTCGACGTGAAGGTTGAGACGATCGTGAGGACCAATGACCTTGCCCGCTTGTCGTAGTGTCATCATGGGATGAGGGGCAGCAGCCGGAGGATGTCGTCGAGACGACGGTGGTGTGCGGAGTCGAGGTGCCAAAGCTGGAGCTGTTGGAGATAGGGGCGTCGGTGCTCGACGCGGGTGTAGCAGCGCCCGAGGCAGCGGGGAAGGCCGGCGGCGTGGGACCGCGACCGGCTAGTGCTGGAGGTGCCGAGGGTCCAGCAGGGGTCCACGACGAGGCAGGCGGGGCCGTGGGCCGCATGGAGAGGGGCGGCGTCGAGCGCCCGGGCGCGGTCCTGCGCAGCCCCGGGTGCATGGGGGCACGGGGACCGAGGAATCGACGTCGATCGGCTCGGAGGGGGCGCCGATTGCATGTTAGTTAGAGAAAAATCTGGGGCAAATGGAAATCGAGTTTCGTCAAAAACAACATGCCATGAGATGAGTATGCGACGAGTCTCAAGATCCAGACAGCGGTAACCACGATGATTAGAGGCGTATCCGAGGAACACACATGCAACAGAATGGTGTGAGAGTTTATGGGGCATACTGGCAGTAGTGTTCGGATAGCAAAAACAACCAAACATGTGAAGCTGGGTGTATGTGGGTGGCGTGGGAAAGAGGGCAGAGAAGGGACAGGGGGTGGTGATGGCCTTAGTGGGGAGTCTGTTGAGGAGATAGGTGGCGGTATGGAGGGATTCGACCCAATAGGTAGGGGCATGCTAGCCTGGAACAACAAGGTGCGAGAGGTGTCATTAACAATGCGGATGATGCGCTCAGCTTTACCGTTTTGCGGGAATGTGTAGGGGCATGAGAACCGGAGGAGGACACCTCGTGCGCGGCAGCGAGAGTGTGAAGGGCACAGTTGTCGAATTCCTGTCTGTTGTCGCGTTGGATAGCGTGCAAAGAGAGAGAAAACTGTATAGCGACATAATTGCGAAAATTGGACAGGCGAGAGTAAGCTTCGAATTTTCTCCATAAAGGAAAAAAATGAGTAAAATCATCTAATAGGACAAGAAAATATTTAAAGCCGGATACACTTTCAATCGGGCGATGTCCAAAAATCACAATGAATTAATTTAAATGGTCGTTTGGTACTAGTGGTAGAAGTAGCAAAAGTCAAAAGTACATGACCAACGAGCTGATAAGCAGGATACAAACTAGGGGTATGAGAAACTTTATTTAGTGAGAGGAGGGATGACGACGCGAGGTGCTAAAGCGACGCTGGACCGGGATGGCCAAGGAGGCGATGCCAGAGGTCGGTGTCGGTGTCGGTGGTGATGGAGGCGAGGGCGCGGGGCACGGACGGCAGGATGGTGAGGGGATAAAGGTCGCCCGTACTACTGCACCTGAGAATCACGACCCATGTCCTAAAGACCCATGTCCTAAGATCCCTCACAAAAAAAACCCCAAGGGTCAAATTCAACTGCAGTGGTAAATTAACGTACAGAGATGAGATTTTCAATGATGCGAGGAGTAACAAGAACATCACAAAGTGAAAGGCGACGACATGAGGCAGGGGTGGCAAATTGACATGACTAGAATGAGTGATGGAAAGAGAGGTGCCATCACCGACTATGACGTGTTTATGAGGAGGATTAGGAGATAGATATGTGAGGTTACCGGCGTCCGAAGACATGTGGTGGAGGCTCCAGTGTCCATGACCCACTCGGAGGGGGCATGGAGGCTCATGGAGTTGAAGTAGTTGGCGAGAGCGGAGGGGTCCCATGTCGGCGCCGAGGAGAAACTGTAGATTGGGTAGTTGGGGTAGAAGGCCATCGCCTGCTGCGGATCCATGGTCGGTGGAGTGGACAACGTCACGTACGCCTGGGGGTGGCGCTGTGGCGGTGCTTAGGGCCGTGGCCCGAGCATCCCCGGGGCGAAGGCCCATGCGCCCTGAGGGGCACCCAACATCGGGTGCATGTAGATGGCGCCGGTCCAGGGGTGGTGCGGGATGGGGTAGGCGAGGGCGACGTATCCCCCGGTCTCCTTCTTCTTCCCCTATTTCCAGTCGTAGTCGGGTACGGAGGGCGCGCCGAAAACGGTCTGGCAGCGGGAGGAAACAATGCAGGAGGGGAAGGAGCACCACGCGGGCCGCCGGTGGGAGGGGCAGCGTAGAAGGCCGTCGGTGACGATGAACGCGCGGTGGAGGGCTTGAGCTACTGGAGGAGAAGCATGTTGCGGAACTGCATGAACATGGGGAACAGAGTGAGGAGCGGCGCGAGGGCATCCATGCCCTCATACTTCTCGTCGACACCCTTGATGGTGTTCCAGACGAGGGCGTCATCGATGACGGGGGTGCCGACATCGGCGAGGGCATCGACGGCGGCCTTCTGCTCAAGGCAGTAGACGGTGATGTTCTTGTCGCCTTGCTCGATGTTGCGGAACTTCTGGCCGAGGTAGCCCGCACGCGCCTGCTGGTTGTCGCGGAAGAGGGCGGTGATGCGCGAGAAGATGGAGAAGGCGGTGGTAGGTGCCTCCATCACCATGTCGACGATGTCCGAAGACACCGATCCGTACAACCAATGGAGGACGGTGGCGTCCATCCGTAGCCACTCCGCGGCATCGGCGTCGGAGGGAGGGGTGGGGGTGTCGAGATGGTCGCCGAGGGCGTACTAGGATATGGCGACGACGACAAAGTTGCGCCACTTGGTGTTGGAGGCTTTGAGGTCGAGGGTGACGGGGATCAGGGCCTTGATGCCCTGGATCGCGGTGGCATGCGCCCATAGGGCGGCATGGGGATGGGGTTCGGCGCCGTCGGCCATGGAGTTGGGGGAGGTGGGACGGCGGTGGCTGGAGGAGGAGGAAACCCTAGGGCGGCGACGGTAGTGGAGAGGAACGGAACGTTTGTCTGATACCATGTTAGATTGAGAGAGAGAATTGACCACACAATGGGGTCTCCCGAATTTCATATATATAGGCTGATTACAGGATCACAATTGGATCACAATCAATATAGAATCCTAACCATAATGGTGGTATCAAAGCTGGATATAGATGTACTTGGTCGAGCTGGATATACTCCACATTGCTACTAGCTGATCCGACCTCCCGTTATCGCGATCTACGTTTTTGCATGTCACATTTTAAAACTTTGATGTTACTGCTTTATACCTTCCGATTTCCATGTCCCGCAGGCATATGAGTATACGACGTCTAAAAGGGCTTTGGATAGGTTCATATTGTCGTTGATACGAATCGGTATCGGTTTTTTGTTGTCGAAGTTTGAAAAGGAGGGAGGACACCGAAACAAAAGTACATCGTAGCTCATATTCCCTCCATGCTAAACAAATGTGTCATGATCTGAAGTATCAACTGACATACACATACCCAGACCTCAGTGAGTAGCTTCAACAACCATTTGCTAATGACACATTTGTTCTTAAGATCACGATCTTGTCTCCTAACCCTTACGAGTACATAGAATTCCATGTTTTACAAGTCCATTCGTGTATGCTGATCTCACTTCCGAAATAATTTGAATCAATAATGTCTAGTCTTTTCGAACTCCTTACAAGATCTCCAAAATGATATCATATAAATAAACAGTTTGCTCAACATCGAGTTGAGGACCAATTGGTCACCACGTTACAGGTTTTGTGCACGCCAACTGCTTCAACATTTGTCAAGGTGATCGTCATCATTCCTCCAACCTATATCACTTAAATTATACTACTCCCTCGATCCAAATTAATTGACTTGGATTGTCTAGATTCGAATGTATCTAAATATGTTTTAGTAATAGATACATCTAAATCTAGACAAATCCAAGTCAATTATTTTAAACCGGAGGGAGTAATGTATAGAAATGTTCAGGTATTTGAACATAAATGAGCCAACCCCACAACTAGAGATGGAAGTTTGAAACCATTAGGATACCCTCTTTTTTAGTCTAGTTCAAATAAATGAACTAATTTTGTCAAAAAGTGATGATTTGTAAAAACTTAGTTTAATTTTTTTATACTAAAGAGGGTAAAGATACCTAAAAGTTACCCATTGCCATTCCTTACCCATAACATAAAGTTGGGCATAATCAGGCTTTCTGATTCTGCACCTTTCTGAAACAATAAATTCCACTTTCTTGAAAGTTAAATTTAAGCCTATATAATTGTTTGAACAAGCGTAAAATAAGATTTAAGTTAGAACCTTTCTCAAAATTATAGAACAGGGTCCCGCCTCTAGTGGAGTACTATGAGGTGGCCACCTATCCATATTTAAATGCCTTTCGAACTCAGACTTTTCCCTTTGGATGGTCATAAGGGCATCTCCACCGGGGGACTAAACAGACGACTTAAACGGTCCAATTATGTCTATTTGATGGGCCACAGACGATTTGGGATGTCTGGACCAGTATGTGTCCGCGTCTGTCTGGACAGACCCATCCATGCATCAGATCTGGGTCATGAATATGTCGGTACGGCCTGATTAATCCGGATGGGTCGTGCTGCTAGGACGCCGCGTATGTCCCGTGCTCCTAAGAGACATGCGGTTATAGTAGACTCTACTTGGGCTTGGGTCTTTGCCTCTTTGGAAGGGCACACAAGGAGGCACGTGGAAAGATTTAAAGAGAATCTCCAAGGGAAATGCCCCGGTTGTTCACCCACAAGAGAGATTTCACATTCACCTATTCCCTATTTTTATTTTTATTTCTTTATTTTAACATTGGATGTTGACATGCAAGATGAGGCATAGTATTTCAAATATAAAGTTTGCACTCATATCAACAATAATTTGAAAACTTTCATATTGTTCAACTGACATAATTTAATTAACATAGTTCAAACATCATAAATTTAACAACACAATTCGAACATATAATTCTAGCGACATGGTGACACATAATTCAAACGATATAAACTACATAGTCACACAAGCTTGATCGTGACTACTTCTCCTGTAGCATGAACACACGTACTTGTTCCCCTCTAAGGTCAGGGGAAATCGTTCCCGCTATTGACGCCCTTCCTATGTGATAAAATACCAGATCGTAAAATGATGTCAATCTTGTCGTTAGCCATGTAGGCAGGCTCATCGGCTTGCCTCCCATAGACCTCGTCGGTGTCCTCTTCTATATCGGACACTCACTCACTTCACTGCGCTCCTACGGAAACTTGTGCCTCGTCCTCGGCATGGGATTACTCCACCGAGACAGGATTGTGCGTTGTTAGCTTCAGGCCTCCTACTACTTGACCTCCCCACATTGGAGCTTGTCGAGGGCGATGGTCTCAACGATCTTTGCAAGTGTGGTGGTCACGACGAGGAGACCGTGTAGGCAAGCAGGGATGATAGAAGAGGAGCAGCGTCAGAGTTTGGCAATACGAACGACGAGATTGAGCTCATGGTGGAAGTACAACGGGAGGAGCTCAAACTTAGGAGGAGGCGCAACACCCGTAGGACAAACATCATCGGAGGAGCCGTACAGAAGAGGCGAGCTCAAGTGATATGACAACAAGCTGATGATGCTGGATCTAAGTGGCCATAACGCGGGATATGGTCGGCTGCAAGCACGAGAGGTGGGAGGTGTGCCAGCGATGGCAAAATCTGAAGGAGAATCTCCTAGACGGGGTTGGGTGTGGAAAGAGAGAAGTTCGGGGAGAGAATAAAGAGGAGATAGAGCAAATAAGATGTACCTATGACATGCGAGCTTGGTAGACAAAGTGGTGAGGTGGCCTGAATACTAGATAAACGTGGGACATAACAAGTTTTGGATAAAGTTGGACAAATGAGTGTCCTCGTGGGTGGAGTTTTTGTAAACCTTGAGCATCGATGGGCAAGGGAAAAAGGGATAGATGCACTTTTTAAATAAAAAAGGTAGGTGCAATTTGGAGCGTGGTCGGTAACCAACATGGATTTTCGGGCTCATTCTGGCTAGACCTTGAGGGCATGTCCACACGAAAATGGTCTTTGGGCCATCTTCGACACTTATTTGGTTGCCTGCCTAGCCTTTTTTTTTTGGCCCGGGAGAGATATGTGTGGTGGTTGTTTGGTTGCATTCCTTGCAGCCCAAGGAGGAAGCCACAAATAGTAGCAGTTGTTTGATTGTCTCCAAAACATTTTGTATGGTAACCTCTTTTCATGAGTGATGAGGTTGCTATACACTTAACAATAGATAATCATATCAACAAGTGAGTATGATATTAGCTAATCACTTCAACAACAGTTGCGCGAATAGCTGATGCACCATGATCTAAACACCCCAAAACAACAACTCATGATGCATCACAAGTTTATTATCAAAGGGGTTAATATATACCACCTTGCATAATATTATATACCAGGATAAGTTCTCATCAAGTCTAGTGATACTAGACCACCTCCCAAAATATACATGACTGCATCAACGGTTCATGAGCGCGATCGCTAGTAGGAAAGCGAAAGCCCTGATTGAAATTTATGCATACCTAGGTCCTAAGACAGGCTATCCTCTCACATGGTCCATCTTAACATAGGCGGAACCTGCTTCTTTGTTGTCTGCAAGGAGGTCTACGCTTTCACAAACAATTTTGGATTAGAGAGTTGTCTACAGTCTACATACTTTAGCATGAAGATCATCTTCATCTGAGCATAGTTTGTTATGGGCGTGTATACCAACTCAAGGAGATTTTGGAAGGCCTACGATTCAGAAAAGAGTGTGTTAGTGCATATCAATTTGTAGGTTACGAACAAGGTAAAACATAAGGTGTCGTTGTGCCATGTTACCATGAGCATCTGCTTCAGCATGTCATCATCATGGACTATAAAGGGTGTGCTTTCCGCATACCATATAAGCCCTATTTTTGTCTAAGCTTTTATATCATGTTCCACTTCACTCTCCACTTTATCATGTAGTTGTACATCCGAAGAGTGGTCACTGTGAAGTCAAGAATATCATTGGCAATCTTCTGCAACCGCCTCTCTTTGAACCCAAACGCACAATTTATTACCCTATTGTTCACGATATTAATCATCCTATTTAGAAAGAACTCCGATAAAGCAGTTTCCCAAATCACTGAAGGTTTAGAGGGCATAGAAGTGGCATTTTAGTAGGCCCCATCCACCTCATGTCAATGTTCCGCACATAAGAAGCAGACAAGTCGGGAGAGCTAGTAAACATGATGTTCTACAGTCATTTAAACATGGTAGAAACAAGAACAATGGTAAGTACCTTTCTTAAATCCTACCCCTCTAGCAATAATCGTCATAATCATGATACAAATGGCTATCGCACATGACGAACAAACATATAGTGCAAATACAACATGAGAGGGTGAAGGTTTTTTTTACAACGAGAGGAGTAGGCTTCAACATAGAGGTCGGGAAGAGGAGGAATCCGGTAGGACCACCGCGACGTGCTCGAGGGTGAAGATGACAGGACCACCGTCGATGTGCTCGAGGGGGGCGGCAGAATGACCTATAATTGAGTAGGACGAACATCAATGTTTGTAAATACATACATCTAGCACATCCTTACAGATCTAAGCTAGATCAAGGGTTCGGGATTCTTAAAGCAGGTGGAACAACATCTAGCACAAGTCATGGAAGACGTGGATTTGAGGAGCTAGTCAACGGTCCCCGTCGCCGCACTCGAGATCCAAGCTCCCATCGTGACCATGGAAATCAGAGGAGGGGGGGACTCGAGATCCAAGCTCCCATCATAACATGACCAAGAAAACCTACTTCCTCTAACCAGAACTCACACTTGCTGAATTTGGCATATAGTTTATGCTCTCGTAACTTCTCAAGTATCAAACGCAAGTGTCCTTCATGCTCATCTTTGCTCTTGGAGTAGACTAAGATGTCATCAATGAAAACGACAACAAACTTGTCGAGGAATTCCATGAACACTTTGTTCATCATATTCATGAAGTATGCTGGAGCATTTGTTAAGCCAAAAGGCATTACAGTATACTCATACAATCCATACCTTGTGGTGAATGCTGTTTTAGGTATGTCTTGATCTCTTATCTTAAGTTGAAAATAGCCTGACCTTAGATCAATCTTTGAAAACACACATGTGTAACACCCTCAGAATCGGACCTATGCAAGTTTTAGCGAAACCCGCCAAACCCGCATAGAAACGATTCAAAGGTGCCCACCGGGCACTTTCGTGCGGGTGGAAAACGAAGTAATAACATTACACAACAGTCCTCGATGGGACCCACAGATCAGATATATATAACAGCGACTCAAGAGCCAAGAATACAGATATAATACACAAAGATCCAAATCACCTTGAAAATGTCGAAGTGTCCGACTACGGACAAGATGCAAATGGGGCTAAGAGCCCTGAAGAATAACCAATGGCGTCCATAACCCTGCCCAGGCCAAGCCGGAAGGGTAACCCTGCTAACGACGTCGATCTCAAAACCTGCTTAAACAAAAGGGGTGCCGACAAAGGGCAAAGGAAAAAGAAGGAGCGTCCAAGATCGAGGCCAAGACACGGCGAAGTCTAGAATTCGCGTCCTCGCCACATAGGTATGGTGGATCGAGGCGGCAGCGGCAAAGATGCATTAAACAACCTATAGAGACTCGATACATCGACGGCAATCGAGGGGGAAAGAAAGGCCTATTCGAACCAACCCGATACTAACACCAAACAAACCCATCCCGGTGTTTCTCGAGACCAAACGAGGAAGTCAACCGAGGAACTCACCAGCTTGGCGCTTTACTTCTTCGCTTATGGTTGCAGCAATTACTAGTCAGGTTTAGATAATTGTCCTGATTAAAGAAGCAGTGGGCCCTTTTAGTGATTCATTCCGTTGTAGTTGCAGCAATTACTAATCAGATACAGATAGCATGAGATAAACCCAAAACCTAGCAGTTGTTGGTACTTTTATTCAGCCATTCCGTTGAAGTTGCAAGATTTACTAGTCAGTACAATGGTCGCAGTTTACACTCCAAACAAGCAATTGTGGGCGTATTATTTAGACATTCCGTTATAGTGAAGCTTATTACTATTCTTTATAAAGTCAAATTTATAGCAATAAACTGTAGTTATGCTTGTCTATGATCGAGATACTGTGCTCCAAGTCGTCCATATCCGCGGACACGGCTTTCAGAAAGTTTTACCCGCCGGGTGCACCAATAGCAACACACGCCGATCAACCTCGAAAAACCAAAACAAAACCCAACGAGGCTTTCACGATTGAACAATCACAGGATTCAGAATTATTTCAGGGGCCACCCTTAAGTAGATCCATAACGGAGCTAGCTGACTCGAGACGGACTCAAGGTTTGCGCTGGTCGAAACGACTAGGAACCCAAAGTGTGGCTGGGCTTGTCGATACCGCAAAACACTCCGCTTACCTAAATAAAGATGGTGCTCCTCGCACAATCAGAAACATAAGTAGCATGGCATAAGTACAGATCGTAAATAAAACCTCAAACTAGTTTGTGGCCCCAAGAAATAAGATGAATCAAGCTCTAGCTCGGGGGTCCCATATACCTCCCGGATGTGGATAGCGCGATAAATCAAGGAACAGTATCAAGTACTCGGGGTCCCACGGACACAAGTGGGCTCGAAACCAAATATTATCTATCACCCACCGATGCCTCTACTTACTTCAATTTTAGTTGTTAAACAGGAATTAAAGTGAACGATAAGTAAAACTAGGATCGCTCCAACATCAACATGCGGCAATACATCAACAATCGTGGCATTTGACGACACACAACAAAGACTTGAGCAAGCGACTACACGCATAAGTCCAACTATCTACCAAACAATGTATTAGGATGTGTCCAAGGCAATATATGGCTGCAAGGGATATCACGGGTACGGAAACTAGAGCATCGCAACACAGATAGCAATAGATCAACAGGAGGGAATAAATACTATAAAAGTAAGATAGGTAGAAAGGGGGAGATGCTCGCCTGAAAACATTGCCGAAGGTTCAACCGAAGATCGGGTCGACACTCGCATCAACTCAACGGCCTTATCGCGAAGAAGCAAAACACTAGAATAAACACCGGATGCAATATTTAATACAACGGCAGAAGATCGGCATGATGCATGCATGATGTATGGCATGGCAAAGATGCGATGCAATTAGGTCATATTAAGTGGAACCGGGGTCCCGACAATTATTTAGACGGTTCAAGTTGTTTAGCTAATCCCCGCAATTAAATGTTGTTTAACAAGGCAAAAGATAGCACCGGTTCGCTACACCGATTTAGATGAGGCCAATATGAGACTAGATTTGCCCGCATATGGGCCCCATATTTAATTATGCATGAATCGCATAAGGCCCCCAAACCAATGATGAGCATGCGAGATGACAATTAAATATGCAACAATTCATATAGTTGACCATTTATAAAATAGGGTTCTCGGAAAGGGGTTCACATTGAGGGGTCTCGACGATCTTGGGGATCCGGGTTCGGGTTCGGGTCGGTCTCGGATCCGTGGTTCGACGAAACGCTTCTCGACCGGATCGCTTCTCGAATAATGAGGTAGGTCTTGGCGTGTCCGGTGCGGGTCTTGGTTCGGGCGCATCGGACTCGCCTCTCGGTGTAGTCCTCGTTGTCGCGAAGGTCTTGTCGGGTCCCACGGGTCGATCTTGCTGCTCTGTGATGAACTTGGCGTTCTCGTGGCGGAGGGCTTGTTGTGCGATGGCGATCTTGGCGGTCTCCGGTTCGCCTTCGGATCCATGAAGGAGGTCTTGGCGCCAAGACCGGGTTCGAGGTGTCGAGGCTTGGTCTTCGAGGTTCATGAGGCAGACTTGGCGTTCGAGGGGTGTCTCCGAGTCCATGGTGCGACCAGGTGGTAGATCTTGTTCGGTCCCGACGCCGAGGTATTGCATAGTTCCCCGGTTCTCGACTCGTGTCGGCCTTGTGGTCCGAGAGGACTACTTGTCGTCCGTGAAGGCGACGCGTCGGTGGTGTGGCGAGCTTGTTACGCACCAGCCTCGTATCCTTTCTTGAGAAGATCTCGAGCCCCACGACACCACAAATCTGCTGTTGAAGAGGGTGGAAGCAGGCATGCCGACAGGACAAGGACGGCCGGGCGGTGGAGGTTGGACGGCGGGCGTGGCGGCGCCGCCCGGAGACAAGAGGTGGAGAGCCGAGGCGGAGCTCGCGGCTTGCCGCAGAGAGGGAGGCCCGACGCCGGCGTGAGGCGGCTTAGCGAGGCGGGCTCGGAGCACGCCGGTCGCTGCGATGCGGGAGGACGCCCGAGGGGCAGCGGGCGGAGCCGGCGGCCTGTGAAGCTGGGGTCGCCCAGCCGGAGGGCGGAAGGGCGGCGGGCGGGAGGCGCCGGGCAGAGCGGCGGGAGACGCCGGGGCGAGCCAGAGGCGGCTGAGGTGAGCGCGGGCGGCGGCCAGCGAGGGGCGCGCGCGAGGCGAGGCAGCGGAGCGGGAAAGCGGAGGCAGGAGGAGACGGAGGAGGCCAGGCGAGTGGGAGAGGGCGGGGGAGAGCTGGAGGGGAGGCTGGCGAGGCACTCGTCGGCGGAGGAAGGGGAAGGAGAGCGAGGCGGAGAGGTGCGGGGCTGCTGTGGGGAGAGGAGGAGGGTTGTCAGGGCGGGTTGGGAGGAAGGAAGAGGAGGAGGAGGAAGAAGAACAGGGCCGAGAGTGGGGCGGACGTGGGGCCAGTGGGTCCAGGCGGCAGTGGGAGGCAGGGGGGTGAGTCACAGTGTGGCTGCAGGTTCTGAGTGTGTGTGCTGCGTCGTTTGGTGGGGTGGGGAGGGATGAGTTAGTCTAGGTGGCAACCTAGGATTGGTAGAGGGGAGGGAGAGGGTGAGGTGGCAAGTGGGGATTGGGTGGGGTGATGTGGAGGGTTGGGCTGGGTAGGTAGGTTGGTAGGAATAGGATTAGAGGTGGACCGTTTGTAAAATCCTGGGGGTGGTCGTTCGGGTCGAAACGGCCCGTTCGACTGCCCCCGCTAAAATAATAAATATTTTTATTTGTTTTAAACGGGCCGTGTGCAAACCGATAGCGGCCAAAATAATTAATCCGGAGAACCGGGCTTTGCATTTGAATTAAGATGGGGCGCTTGGAAAACAAAACGGGCTTTGCGAAAATAGTTTTATGCGAACAATGCATGATGATGACGATGCAATGCACAAATTCAACGCGATTTTCTAGTAGTGGTTTTGCGGGATGCCACAACACATGCTCCTTCAAGCTGATCAAATAAGTCATTGATTCTAGGCAAAGGATATTTGTTCTTGATAGTTACCTCGTTGAGTGAACGGTAATCTATGCATAACCTTTGACTTCTGTCTTTCTTTTCCACAAACAAGACTGGGGCTCCCCAAGATGAAGAACTTGGTTGAATAAATCCTTTCTGCAACTGTTCTCCTAGTTGCTTCTTGAGCTCTTTCAGTTCATCAACTGACATTTTATATGGTCTCTTTGCTATTGGTCCAGACCCTGGTACCAAATCTATCAGAAATTCTACGTCTCTATCCGGTGGCATTCCTGGCAATTCTTCCGGAAATACATCCGGGTACTCACACACAATTGGCACACTGTCCATGCTAACCCCTTTAAGAGAATTAAGCATACTCCTTTTTGCTTCAAAGCTGGTCTTGAATCTGATCCTTTTATTTTCCGGAGTTGTGAGTGAGACAGTATGGCTGGCACAATCTATCACTCCTTTGTACTTAGTCATCCATCCATTCCCGAATGACATCCAATCCTTGGGAGTTTAGTATTATCAAGTTAACGGAAACTTATACTTCCCAAATTCTATGACTAGATCATGGCATCCTGAATTCACTATCATTTCTCCACCAGAGAACTTACTTTTATAGGACACCCAATAGTTTCTACCGGTAGTTCATTTCTTTCAACAAATGCTCTTGATATGAATGAATGAGATGCACCAGATCAAAGAGTACAAATGCTGGAATGGAATTGAGTCTGAACTTACCGACAACGTCAGGCTCCTCATAGACCTCCTCCACATTGATGTGGTTCACCTGTCCTTTCTGGAAAGGATTGGGCTTGACAGGTCCTTCAACTTTCTTTTCGGGGCACTCATTTGCATAGTGTCCCATCTTCTTGCATTTGAAGCATTCAACCTGACTGATGTATCTCTTAGCAGGCTGACTTCCACTCCCACTACCATTACCACTGTGGTGGCTCTTATGTCCACTCTTGTGGTTCTTGTACTTGTCATTGTCATGACTGCGATGATGCTTGTTGTCATGACGGTTGTGGTTGTGGTGCTTGTTGAATTTCCCTTGCTTGTGGGATCCTGAGCTTCCACTGTCATCATAGTGAGATCGTTTATGAGGACTCGAACTGTGCTTGTCGGAGTGCTTTCTCTTTCTACTCTCGACTTGCTTCATTTTGTTCTCTAATATAGCAGCCTTGTCACAGAGTGACTGATAAGTGGGAACATATGCCACAGCCAGCTGCAGATTCAGCTCATCATTCAAGACTTCCAGAAATTTTTCCTTTCTCTTGGCATCTGTGTCAACCTCATCCGGTGCATAACGCGCCAGATTGTTGAACTCTTCAATGTACCCACCCAGCAAGGGTGGCGCTTCAGATTGTGGAACTCTTTCTTTTCGTGCTCATTATTCCGATGAGATATGAGCAAAGGTCTGCAAATCCTCAAAGATATCCCAAGTCACCTCATCTATAGGAGTGGTGATTTGGAAGTTGTCCCACCAGTGGGTGGCCCTTCCAGCAGATGTCTGCCGAATCGACCTTTTCAAAGATCCGTGCCCACGGTTACTAAGTCCTTGTTTACAGAACATAGCCAATCATTGGTCACCATGGGATCAGTTGTCCCCGAGAACTTAGCTGGCCTCAATCGCAGAAATCTGGTGAGCATATCAAAGCCCGGAGGGTTGTTGTTGTTATTGTTGTTATTGGGGTTGTTGTTGTTATTGTTTTGGTTCTGAATGAATGTTGTCATCATCTGCATGAGCTGTGTTTGAGCATTCGTCATTTGCTGCATTTCTGGAGTGATGTTGTTGTTGTTGGGGTTGGGGTTTGCGCGACGGGGAGACATCTGTGGTTTGTTCAAATAGAGATAAGAATGAGATACCCATAGATGTTTTCATGCACATTACATCACATAAGCAAACACAAGCATGCAACAGAAGATAAAAGTTCAACAACAAGATAACAAGTTCACAAAGTAAAACACACAAGTGGCAAGCCATCCACATGTCGGATGGTCCAATAACAAGTTCACAAACAACAAGTACAGTAATAAAAGATAAACGAGTAGTCAAGTCTACTCATCAGCATCAATCTCCTCCTCGACAAAGGTAAGACCTGCGTTCTCCATCGCGGTCTTGTTCTCCTCAATAGGTGTGGTCAAGGACTCAATCTTGGCCTTGAGAGCCCTCTTCTGGGAATGAAGCCTCTCAATCACCATCTGCTGCTGCTCTAGCTCGAAGTCCTTGGACTTCAGTTCTTCAGTCATGTCCCGGATCTTCTTGTTCCTATCCTGGAAACGTTTCTCCTGACTCTTGAACTTCCGGTCCTGGGTTTCGAACTTCGCCTCCATTTCCTTGACTATCTCTTCCTGCTACGCGAAGAGCTTGTCCTTCTCGCGAAGCTGCACCTGGAGCTCGTCATTACTGAGCATGACATTGGTCCTGTACGTGTCCACGTGCCTAATGAGAGACTCTAAGTCCTAGAGATACAGACGTATCGGCTCTGCTGCGTCCCTCGAGTCGTCCCGAAGTCGATGGACTCTCCATCCTCATCACGTCTTCCGAAGACGTGGAAGTGGGTGCCTCTAACCTGTCCGCAGTGCCGGCCTAGCAGACGTCCTATCAGGTCCTGCATAACTACCTCCATGCCTCTCTCCCTGTCATCGTGCATAAGCTTGAAGACAATGGCCTCCGTAGTAGGCTATGTCTGGCGTCCGGGCTGGTTCACCTTGAAGCCCCAGAGGTCCTTCCTCTCGAACTTGGTGAGTGGATGCACCATGATGGTGGGAAGAGGGAGATTGAGCAAGGTGGTAAGCTCAACGATACGAGGACCAAAGCGGGTAACCTGGAACTCCTCAACAATGCTGATGGTGATAGGCATCTATTTATAAGATAGAAAGGTTAGAACAACAAAATATAAGATAAAACAAGACAAACATCTCATACATATCCTTGGAACACAAAATCACACAAGTCATGCACACATGAATCCATTACATCAACCAAGGTCCAAACTTATTTAAGGTATCATTTTGGAAAATAAGGTGATAGGTGGTGCTCCAACTAACGAAGTGTGTTTACAATCCTATCTCACTGGATCTGTTGGCTAACACAATGTTCCTAAAGGCAATCAGCCTATCTTGCTCACATGATTCCATCACTAAGTCTATAATATCTCCTCTTAAGGTTTGGTTGGTGGCTTCCAACTCTTGGGTATGTTCCTTCTCCTTCTCTAAGTCTTTTTGGAGGTTGAGCATTCTGCACTTGACTCTAGCACTAAGTTCTTTGATAGTCCTCCAAGCTGCTTCTCTTGTTGACTCAAAGAATGTGGTATGCACCACAGTGTTGGTGTACATGCAGAATCCTTTTTATTTGTGGTTGTCTTCCTTGTTTTTGTACAAGTGAAGTTGCACCCACCAGTACTCAACTCCTTCATCCATCATTGGAAATCCTTTGTACACAACTGCACCATGTATTTCCATTGCCACCATGAGGTCCTTGAGAATTTTGGGAAACTCAGTCTCACACTCCAAGGTCATGGTCATGAGTGGTCCTTTCTTTACGGCTTCGTTGATGGAGTTCATCTACAAATGGAGATGAGAATGAGAAGATTAGAAAAGTTTACGAGAAGAATAGACAAGTGTAGAAGTAGTTGAAAATTTTCCTTAGTGGTTTCCAATCCTAGGGTCATAATCCTACAGGCAACACAGTGCTCTGATACCATCTGTAAGATCCCTCCTTCGTAAAGGAAAAGGATCCCTGTGATTGCAATGCTAGTCCCTGGATCATTGCTAGCATCCACATTTTAAGATGAAGTACACAGATACAAGGGTCATTTATTACATCCATTCCAGAGATAAAACATAGTCTTTTACAACTCAAGGCCACAGGCCTAATACAAGAGTTTTGGAATAAGTAAATAAACATAAGTCTTCATCTTCATGTGCCACAGGCAAGCATGTTGAGTGTAGACTCATGACACCTAATCATCATCGGAGTAACCTGCAACATCACAAGTTACAGCCAAGTGGGTCAATACTTTGGAATAGTATTGGCAAGTGATACCTTAGTAAATTTTTAAGTGGACTATATTACTATATGCATTTTGGCTAAGTGTAGCTTGGCTTGCTTGCTCAAAATAGGTTTTTTCTATTAGTTGAATCACTAAGTTTTTCTTTGTCAAAACAATTCCCAAGACACCACCAATAGACATTGGGGTCCTTCACCCTTGTTCACCCACAAGTTTTACTTAGAAGTTGGAGTGATGAGATTCTTGATAGCTTCCATGTCTTGATGCTCAAGTTGTCCATTTCCATGGACTTGGCTAAGTACTTAGATTTTCCATCTGCAGAGGTTGTGCACTTTCCCCACCAGACTTGGTTTCCCAAGACAGGACCTTTCAGAAGCCTTCCCTTAGCCAAATGGACGCGTTCCAACCTATCATTCCCACTACCACCAACTGTCCAAATTGCTAATTTCTAGCAACCTATATGATCAAGGCAGAGCCCATATTGCCAAGTGGCTGCACTAGAAGCTTCTCAATATTTGGCCTCCAAAATCCCTTTGTGCCTGGGTGTCTTACCACAAGTGAGATACACAAGGTAAACCATGTCCATGGGCCTTGTGTAACCACTCAACCAAAAACCACCATTCAAGTCCCATTCCACCCAGGAGGTTCATTGACTTACTTGTTTTATTAAGAAAAACATAAGTCCAAAGACTTAGAAATATTTTCATCATAGCATGTATATACTTTACCAACCCTTGTTTGCTACTAGCTAGGCTAAGCATGGTATAGTATCTTATCTTAGGAATTTCCTAGCAATTCTACAACTACTTAGGACTTCCCAACATAGCACTTGGCAAAATAGTAACATGCAAGACTTAGCAAAATATTTCTAATGCTTGTACAAAGTATAGGGATGGAAATATTCATGAAGTACCACTTGCCTTGGTAATGGGGAGAGTAGCACTCTTCACAATCACAATCACTAGCACCAAAATCTACACAAAGATTATAACCACAATCACATACAATTCATATACAAACAAAAATATGTATGTATGCATGCAAGAATGCTAAGTGATGATTTTTTGAAATTCCACCAAGCAAGTGCATGATACTGAAACATAACTAAGTCAAAAACTTGCTAATCCAAACCTATTTAGTACTAAAACAATTACTAAACAAATTCTTTACTCAAACTAGTCCTAAACAAGTTTCTGCATAAAAAGTCATTTTTAACGGAAACTTTTTACTAAACACATTGCATAAACAGAAAGAGCTTGTCTCCCTGATTCCAACGATATAAAATTTGCAAAAATCTAACGTGGAAACCAAAAGTTATAGCCATTTCAAAATTGGATCTAAATCTGTTTTCAAATTCTGTTTTAATTCAAACCCTAGCCACGCGTCATGCTCGATTCGGTACTTGGCGTGGATCGACCAGCGTGGACCGTCAGATCTAACTAAACGCGCACGGCTCAGATTGTCACTTACCCCTTCGATGCAGATCTAATCTGGAGCGCCGGATCTAGATCCTACGGTTGCTGAGCGTGTGACCAAGGACGGGCGGCGCAAATGGTTGCTGGCGGCGGCGGCGCTACTGGCGGCGATGGTCCGGCGAATACAGGAAGGGCTGGGGTGTGTGGCATGGCTTACCAGACTCGCACGGTCACGAGGAAGCTCAACGTGGTCTTTGCTTGGACAGGGGCGCACGGCAGGGGCTGCTGGAGCTCGTCGGAGTCGCGCACGGCGTCGGAAGGTTGCAGACGATGTGGTTGCCGAGGTTTCGCGTCGTCCTAGCACACACCAGAGGGATTAGGAGACGCGCAAGATGAAGGCGAACAACCTAGTATGCAAGAGGGGGCAAGGGGCGCTCGGGACTTACCACAATTGGTCGCCGGAGTTGGGCGGCGGCTCAGTCGGTTGCGGGCTTGAACGGGGACGGTGTCCTGGGTCACGAGCAGGCATGCGACTAGTGTCAGAAGATGCACGAGATCATGCTGAGCATCATTGTTTGAACCAGAGAGAGGGGGGTGGTCGAGGCTCACCGGAATCGGTCGTCGGTGCTGCGGGGTCTCGAGGTCAAATGCGCGTAGCCTGGTGGCGGAGTGAGCGAGGAGAGTGGGGGAAAATGACTGCGGCGGCGGGGGGTTTAAGTAGGCTGAGGCGGGGCGAGGATCACGCGCTGAATCAATGGAATTTAAGCGAGTTTAATCGCGGCGTCACTGCACGGTGGTAACGGCGGAGCGGCGTCTGTGCGCGAGAAACTAGGGAGGACGACGCTGATGTGGAGAGGGCCCGCTCGTCAGCTAAATAAGTAGAGGGGGAGTGGGGTATGGGTGTCAGCGACTCGTTGGGTGTGTCCGCGCGTGAGAGAGAGAGGGAGGTGGCCCGGGTGGGCTAGTTGGGCCTGTTCTGCAGCTGGGCTGGAATAGGAGCGCCTGGCCCTTTTCTTTCGTTTATTCCTTTCCTTTTTCTATTTTGATTTTTCAGGAATAGTTTTCAAATGAATTCAAACTCTTTTTGAATTCATATTTCTCTGGGGTTTTTGCAGTGTGCAATAGTCTCAAATCTAGGCACAAAACCATAAGGTCACTTGAAAAGGCTTGGTAAACTATGGGGAAACAAAATATCAGGAGCTTTGCACTTGATTTGCAAATGTTTGAAAAATGGTTTTTGAACCATTTTCATTTTGTAAAGCTTGGTTCAAATTCCACACTCAATCCATTCAACAAAGGAGACAAACAATATAGGTTTAAAACATTCAAACTCTCAAATGGGGATGGCCATTTGATATAAGTTTGCTCACATAAAATGATAGCACTATGTGCTTCTGTTTTTCTGAAATGAGTTTTGAAATTTGATCTCAATTCTATATGCATGCATGAATGGTATGCAAACTTTGAAATCATGATTTTAGGGATGTTACAAATGTTGCAGGTTTGATTGATTCTAGTGAAGATTGATTGATTAGGATTACAAAGTCTACAACCAACATGTTTGCCTGTGGCACTTTGAAGTTGAAGGACCCCATGACTATAGTTATTCCGCTGCAATGTAATGTAATAGCCAAATGAGCTATGTAAGATGTAATAAAATTATGTTATTCCTGGTTATAAAGTTGTATTATGACCCTTGTTTCTTGATATTACATCTTAACTGTGGATGCTAGCTATTGATCCAGGGACTAGCATTGTAAACACAGGGGACTCTACCTTAATTAAAAGGTTGGGACCCTTTACAGATGGTATCAGAGCATTGTGTTGCCTGTAGGATTTGTAAACCTAGGATTGGACAAAAAACCCTGAGAAAAAGATAGGAGTTGTATTTGTTCCAAAGCTTATTTACAAACACACTTGTAAACTCTTCCCTCAACCACTTTGATTTTGATTCCCCATCTCATCTATTTTCAACTTGATGGAAAAACCTACCCCATGGCCAAGGACTACACCATGTGCAAAGGACTCCTTCAACATCTTCAACTCTAATGACTTTAACATCTTCAACTCTAATGACTTCAACATCTTCAGCATATTCACCAAGGACTTCCAACTTGGATACCACTAAGGACTACAAGTGAGACAAGGAAACCTTGCTCAAAATATGGAGACTGAGGAAATGCAAAAATTAGAAGGAGTTCATCTCACTTGAAGTATTGAAACCAAGAGTTTTTCTCAAGGAAACCATGATCTCATACAAGAAGAATCAACCAAGAAGGATGGGAAATCACAAGTGAACCATATATATGGACCACCATATTTTAGTTAGGTTAAACCCACCAACTTATGTGGTGTAACAAAAATATTTTGTTGTCTAAGTATGTGATTGAACTTGTTGTTTGAGTGAAAAGTTGTTTGTGATTGATTGTACCTTGCTTGTGTGAATTGTATTGTGTGTAATTGGAACTATTTCCTTAGAAATATTTTGTCTGTTCTAATCTCCATTCAACCCAAACAGATGACTACTCCAGGAGACTCCATCAAGGTTGATGACACCAACACCAACCAAGAGGACAGCATGAAAGATCTCATAGCAACCCAACACCAGTCGAACCAAGTGACATCTCAATTCATAGCCAACACCAGTGGGGAAGATCCAACCCTGCAAGGATTTTTGGAAACTCAAGGCCAACTGATGCTTAAGGTGACTGATCAAATGATCAATATGGAGGAAAACTATTCCAAAAGAGTTAGTGACAACAGGAATGACAGAAATGTTATTCTAGATGGAGCCCCAGCTTGCATTATTTGTGGAGACAAGGATCATACTTACAAGGAGCATGGAGATCAATGCCCCAACTGTGAAGAGAAACATCCTGTTGGACAATGTCCCACTTCTCAAGCTACTTGCTACCTATGTGAAGGAAGCAATCATGTCCCTATCCAATGCCCCATCTATTCCATTGTGGAACAAAGGAAACAAAGTGGAGTGCAACAAATGATTGCAAACCATCAAGAAGGATCCAAGTCTACCAAGAAGGTTGATGACAAAGGAAAAGGTCCACTTATACCTCCAAACAAAACAACCTAATTCAAAGGACCAAAGAAATTTTTTCCAAAGAGCAATAGAAGGCCCAGGAAACATGTAGACATTCCGACCTACCAGATAACATATGAGAAACATGAACTGGATGCACTCCTAGCTTTGGAGAAACCCAAAAAGCAAAAGAAGGACAAAAGCCATGTGCAATGTCATAAATGTAAGGAAATGGGACACTATTCCAGTGAATGGCCAGAGAACCAGAAGAATAAGGAGATTGGCCAAGTGATGTGCAACAACTGCAAAGAGCTAGGCCATTATGTGGCAACTTGTCCACAAGAAACACGTAAAGAACTCAAAGATATCCACTGTTTCAATTGCAAAAACCCAGGACATTATGGAAGCAATTGTCCAGAAAAGATGAAGAACAAGTTGAACAAGTCTATGAAGGATCTCAACCTTGGCCCATGAGTCAAGTGTGGAAACAAAGGACCCTGAGCAGATGTTTTCCCAGAGAAGTTTCCTCAAGATCCCAAGAAGGCCAATATGTAATTTTGTTTGAAATTTTTAAGGGTGGTAGTACCCTAGTTGTTTTGAGCCTACTTGTAACCCTAGCTTTCCCAAATCTCGGGACGAGATTTATTTTAAGGGTGGTAGCCTGTCACATCCCAAGATTTTCCAAATCTTGTAATGTGAAAAAAAACAAATGAATAAAATAAAACTTTGTTGATTTTCAGAGTGAGAAGAAACTTTTTGAATTCAATTGGAAACCTTCAAACCAATTTGGATCAAATAAATCCTAAGAGGAATTTATAAAGATAAACATTTAATAAAAGGAAAATAAAAATATTTGGAATTACTATTTTTGAATCTTTTTATAAAGTTTTTGATTTTCAAATGAAAAGAAAGAAATTCAAATAAGGATTATTTTAATAGCCAAAAATAAAACTTTGGCCAAGCCTTTGAAATAAAATATTTCCATTTGAGTAAAATAGTAAAAGGTTAATTTAAATAAAATAATAAGGAATTAATATCCAAGTTTATTGAAAATAAAAGTTTTACTATTTTGATTAAACATCAAACCTTATTTATTTGTTTAAACAAGTTTTCCAAATATCTTATATTCTCAAATAAAACCTAATATTTTGGTTTTGAAAATAATTAGTTTTCAAATGGAGATTTTAAATAAAACAAATTCTATTTGATTTAATAAACAAGGTCTACTTATTTAATTAATAATGGACCCAAAAATAAAAATATTATTTTTGTTTTAGGACTTTGGATTATGTTGTTAAACAGAACCAAATTCATTTGTTAAGTGTGATGAATGTTTGAATTGATTTGATTGCTTGAGTTGTTGTTTGAAAATTCAAAACAGAAAATAGTTTTGGAAAAAGATAAAACAATCAGGAAGAAAAAAATAAGAATCAGACACAGCCCAGTCGGCAAGCCCACTAAGCCCAGTACCAGCCCACCCCACTCTCCTCTGCGAAACGTTTTCCACCTATTAACTGACCCGCAGAGAAACTGACTGGTGGCCCCTTCTTCCCTCTCTCACTCCACTTACGAAACGGCCCCACTCCCGAGCCTTCTTCCTTACTCGCCGCGACCTCCTCTCCCCAAACCTCACTGCCGTTCCCTGTCAATCAAACCTCGAGTAAATTCACTTAATTGCTGCAGTGATTCCGCTCAACAATCTCGCCTTCTTAAGCGCCAGCATCTCCTCTTCGGTTTCCCGCTTTCTCTAACACGCCTCAGTCGCCGAATTTCGCTCAAACACCGCCACTGTCCGTCGATGCTCTGGCGAGGATTCCGGCAACCCCACGTCACCACTTGCCTCCCCGAGCACACGAGCACACTCCCCACTCCCAGACGCTTCTCCCAGTACCTCCCATTTACCCGCGGGCGCCCCAGAATGTCGGCAACCACTCCGACTGAGCGCCGCCGTGTCTGCCTTCTTCTCCGTCGAAATTCCCTGGTAAGGACAGACCACCCCGCGCCTTCTCGTTCATGCACGCATCATCGGCTCGACCATGCGCATCTAACCATACTCTTTGTTTGCCCTCTCGTGACCCGTAGCACCGTCCTCGACCACGACCACGTGCGACCGTCACCAGACCTAACTCCGGTGAGCGATTCCTCCTGTCCTCGTGCGCCCCTTGCCAAGACGACTCCACGTTGAGCTTCCCCAGGCTTCTGCGATCACGGTGAGCATACTCCCCTCCCTTCTAGCTTCCTGCATCGCCAGTTTCCCCGTCGCCTGACCGTCGCCGCCGCGCAGCCGTCGAGCGCCACCAGTTAGTGGCAATTAAATAGTAGCCGTTAGATCGATATCGCAGGGCTAAGATTAGAACTGAGCGAAGTGGTATGAGCTAGCTTGAGCCGTGCGATCTGCTTAGATCCAACGAACCACAGAGCACGATCCACCCGAACCGGTACCAGCGAATAAGAAAGCGACGCGTGGCACCAGACGATTTAGAAATAGAATTTGAAATCAGATTTAGATGCAGATTTGAAAACGCTATAACTTTTGATCCACACGTCCAAAAATTACAAACTTTATATCAATGGAATCAGTGGAACAAGCCCTAGCCAACCATGCAATGTGATTAGTAAAAAGCCTCTGGTAAAATGTTTGTTTTTGCAGAAACATTTGTATACATGTTTAGGTTGTAATTTTTTTTTCCAAAATGTTTTTAGGGTTGAAAACTTATGCAAATTGGTTTGTGGTGGACTTACTGACCCTAGGAACCAACCCATGGATTTAAAAATGAATTTTGTGAAGTTTAGGAATAAAAACTTGATTTAGCCATTTCTAGCCAAATAAAAATATTGTTTTTGCTATGGAAATGACTTTGGAGTAAAAACCTTGGGAAAATGACTTAGATCAAACCTACTGACCCTAAAGACCAAGTTTTGAGAAAACAACAACTTATTTGGTGAACAACATAAAGTTGTTGCTTTAATAAAAATATTTTCCACCACATAAAATAATGAAAGGATTTAAAAATGGTATATAGATAAAACCCTTTTGCAAATAACTTTGCCACTTAGTAAAATGACCACTTTGGACTTTACAAAGATTAGAGCCTAGTAGAAACCATCTTTGCAAATAAAACTACCCCTTGCATGCTTGCATGCATAACTTAGATCCCATTGTTTTATGTGTGCGAATTGTTTGATTGATTATTGGTTTGGAATGCTAGTTGATATTGTGTTTGCTTGATTGATTATAGTGAAGTTGGAAAAGTGTGAGACTAGCAAGATCAAGGAGTGAACCAACATTCCCTACCAAAAGAAAGGCAAGTGACACTATCATCCAAAGTCCTACTATTTTCATTATACTTAGTGGATTTTGAAACATGCATGAAAAGAATTTCTATACTTATGCTAAGCTAAATCCTAATAGGATTCCCTATATATACCTTAGTGAAAACAATGTAGTTGTTACATGCTTAGCCATGCTAAATTTTGAGAAGAGACACATGTTGAGATTTTATGAAGTTGAGAAAATGACTTGTGATTTTACATAATAAAACAAGGACTCAATGAACCACCTGGGTGGACAAGGACTTTGAGTTTTGGAGAAGGTGGCAACAAAAGGAACCATGTCTATGGCAATCACTTTGTGTTTTGCTCCAAAGGAAAACCACCCAGGAAACTTAGAGATTGAACATGTTTCTCCAATTGTGGCTTTCGTATGCAACCACATGCTATTTATGGCTCTGGCTTAGTCAACTACATTGGGAAGACCCATGCATTGTCTTCAGGTTACTGAAAATGAAGGACCTGGAATCCAACATGGGTACTGAAGACAAGCTAGCAATGGTGTATGGGAGGACCCTTTGGAAAGACTTCGTCACATTCTCAATCTGCCAGTACTCCATCTTGGTGAGTACCAATCCAGTGGACACTGGTGGCAACAAGATGGGATTGTGACATGTGGGTAAAGTGTACAACTTCAGCAGAAGATAATAAAAATCTAAGTACTTAGCCGTGTCCCCGGTTATGGACAATACCGAGCAACTAAAGTTTGAAGCTATGGGAAATCTCGACATTCCAATTTCTAAAAGAAAACTTTTAAGTGACAACAAAATACTTGATGCACTTGGGGGTACCAAGGAGCTCAAGAGATTTGATAAAAACTTGAAGTACTTGGGGGTACCAAGGATCTCAAGAGATTTTGACAAAGACTCTTGGTGGATTCCAAGGAGTTCAGAAAATATTTGACCAAGGAACAAAACCATTTTTAAAAGATATGATAAGTATTGCTTTCTGCAAATGAGCCTTAAACCCTACTTAGCCAAAAAAATGCATGTAATGATAGGATCCACTTATATTCTACATAGTAGTGAAACTTGCCAATACAATTCAAATGTATTGACCCTAGTGGCTGTAACTTGTAATGTTGCAGGTTTGATTGATTCTAGTGAAGATTGATTGATTAGGATTACAAAGTCTACAACCAACATGTTTGCCTGTGGCACTTTGAAGTTGAAGGACCCCATGACTATAGTTATTCCGCTGCAATGTAATGTAATAGCCAAATGAGCTATGTAAGATGTAATAAAATTATGTTATTCCTGGTTATAAAGTTGTATTATGACCCTTGTTTCTTGATATTACATCTTAACTATGGATGCTAGCTATTGATCCAGGGACTAGCATTGTAAACACAGGGGACTCTACCTTAATTAAAAGGTTGGGACCCTTTACACCAATCGAGGAGGAAATTTTGTCAAAAACAACAATGGCAAAAGGAGCAAGCCTACCGGGAACCTGAATTGTGCAACTTTGGAGGAGGTGGATAACTCCGAGCATGCAGTAATAGGTACGCTCAATATCATTACCAATCTCGGAAAAGTTCTATTTGATAGCAGTGCAACTACTTCATTCATTTCTGAAGAATTCTGTGATAAATTCGGGATTAGAAGGGCGGCGTTAGAAAACCATATGACCGTGGTGACGAAAGGGGGAAATGTAGTTATACGCCACATTAAACAAGATCATATTATCTCGATCTGTGGTTGTACATACTTTGCGGACCTTTATGTGATTCCTTTGAAGGGAATTGCAGTAGTACTGGGTATGGACTGGATGACTGAACATGGGGCTTAGATTAATTGTGAGGATAAAACTGTCTCAATCAAGACTCTAAGTGGAGCAAGGATAGTATATCAAGAAGATAAGCACAGCCATATCATGGTAGATATTCAGTTGAACTCAATGAAGGAGGTCAAGTTGGAGGATATTCCCGTAGTAAATGAGTTTTAGGATGTTTTTCCAGCAGAATTACCAGGAATGCCACCTGATCGGGAAATAGAGTTCACTATTGATCTAATTCTGGGTACAACACCAATAGCTCAAGCACCATACAAGATGGGTCCGAAGGAATTAAAAGAGCTTAAAGAGCAAATTGATGAGTTAGCCAGGAAGGGATTCATTCAAGAAAGTGTATCTCCATGGGGAACTCCGGTGATTTTTGTATCTCCATGGGGAACTCCAGGAAGGGATTCATTCAAGAAAGGGATTCATTCAACACCAATAGCTCAAGCACCATACAAGATGGGGTCCTTCACCCTTGTTCACCCACAAGTTTTACTTAGAAGTTGGAGTGATGAGATTCTTGATAGCTTCCATGTCTTGATGCTCAAGTTGTCCATTGCCATGGACTTGGCTAAGTACTTAGATTTTCCATCTGTAGAGGTTGTGCACTTTCCCCACCAGACTTGGTTTCCCAAGACAGGACCTTTTAGAAGCCTTCCCTTAGCCAAATGGACGCGTTCCAACCTATCATTCCCACTACCACCAACTGTCCAAATGGCTAAGATCTAGCAACCTATATGATCAAGGCAGAGCCCATATTGCCAAGTGGCTGCACTAGAAGCTTCTCAACATTTGGCCTCCAAAATCCCTTTGTGCCTGGGTGGCATACCACAAGTGAGATACACAAGGTAAACCATGTCCATGGGCCTTGTGTAACCACTCAACCAAAAACCACCATTCAAGTCCCATTCCACCCAGGAGGTTCATTGACTTAGTTGTTTTATTAAGAAAAACATAAGTCCAAAGACTTAGAAATATTTTCATCATAGCATGTATATACTTTACCAACCCTTGTTTGCTACTAGCTAGGCTAAGCATGGTATAGTATCTTATCTTAGGAATTTCCTAGCAATTATACAACTACTTAGGACTTCCCAACATAGCACTTGGCAAAATAGTAACATGCAAGACTTAGCAAAATATTTCTAATGCTTGTACAAAGTATAGGGATGGAAATATTCATGAAGTACCACTTGCCTTGGTAATGGGGAGAGTAGCACTCTTCACAATCACAATCACTAGCACCAAAATCTACACAAAGATTATAACCACAATCACATATAATTCATATACAAAAAAAAATATGTATGTATGCATGCAAGAATGCTAAGTGATGATTTTTTGAAATTCCACCAAGCAAGTGCATGATACTGAAACATAACTAAGTCAAAAACTTGCTAATCCAAACCTATTTAGTACTAAAACAATTACTAAACAAATTATTTACTCAAACTAGTACTAAACAAGTTTATTCATAAAAAGTCATTTTTAACGGAAACTTTTTACTAAACACATTGCATAAACAGAAAGAGCTTGTCTCCCTGATTCCAACGATATAAAATTTGCAAAAATCTAACGTGGAAATCAAAAGTTATAGCCATTTCAAAATTGGATCTAAATCTGTTATCAAATTCTGTTTTAATTCAAACCCTAGCCACGCGTGCTCGATTAATCGGTACGTCAAGCGTGGATCGACCAGCGTGGACCGTCAGATCTAACTAAACGTGCACGGCTCAGATTGTCACTTACCCCTTCGATGCAGATCTAATCTGGAGCGCCGGATCTAGATCCTACGGTTGAGGAGCGTGTGACCAAGGACGGGCGGCGCAAATGGTTGCTGGCGGCGGCGGGGCTACTGGCGGCGATGGTCCGGCGAATACAGGAAGGGCTGGTGTAGGGGTTCGTAGCATGGAAAACAAAAATTTTCTATCGCATACAAACAAACAAGCCAAGATCTATCTACTAGATTGTAGCAACGAGTCGATGGAATAACTTACCCTCGAAGATTCCAAAGTGTTTAACGAGAGCGGATTCTCGTGGGTGATGTAGTCGTACTCTTTCCGATCTCAAGATCGTGTGGACGATCCTTCCGGCTGCTCGGCAGCGCTCAGCCGGGTCACACGTTCGGTACTCGACGAAGACCTTCCTCTCCCTTGTTCCAGCAGGCAGCGGAGGTTGTAGCACTCTCCTCGCGATTCCGGCAGCACAACGACGTGGTACCGGAAGTAGAGGGGAGATCCCGCAGGGCTTCGCCTTAAGCCGGAGCGAGTATGGTGGATTATGAGAGAGGGATATTAGTGGTCTAGAGATTAGACACACCAATTAGAAGGCTCTAAACCGCAGGCTAAAGCAATTAGAAGCTCTAAACCAAACGGCTCTAAACCTGAGATTAGAGGTGGAAACTTGTGTGTCTCAAGGAGGAGCCCTGCCCCTCCTTTTATAGGTGGAGGGGCTAGGCGCGCCAGGGAGGGAGGGAGTCCCTCCCCAACTCGGCCTAGGGATGGGTGCCGGCCAAGGATGAGAGGAACTCCTCCTCCAAGTTGGATTCAACCTCCTCTTGCTTGTTTCCCACAGTTTCCTGTTTCCCACAGTTTCCTGTTTTCCACAGTTTCCTGTTTTAGCCGTTTGACTTTCAAACTGGCAATTTGACTTTCATGTTTTTGGAACAGCAAGAACACTTAGTACATGATGCAATCATTCAATGACACACTCATGTACTCTCCCCGAGTCTTGGGACAATCCGGACCCTTCTAGAACATTCCCGATGAAAACACCTAATCATTACCGAACTCAAACGGGACTTTCCTTATATGAATCTTATTCTCCGGACCATTCCGGATCACCTCGTGATATCCGGATCCCATCCGAGACCAACAACATTCGGTCTCTTTCTCATAATACCATAACTACTCAAACAACGTCGAATCCTTAAGTGTGTCTCCCTACGGTTCGTGAATTATGCGACATGATCGAGACACTTCTCCGAACAATAACCAATAGAGGAATCTGGAAATTCATATGGCTCTACATATTTCTACGATTACTTTGCGATCGAATGAACCACTTACATACGACACCAATTTACCTTTGTCTCACGATAGTTTACTTATCCGAGGTTATGATCGCTTCGGTATCTCGCATACCTAGTTCAACCTCGTTCGATAAGTACTCTTTTATCGTTCCGTGATATGTGATCCCTTGTGACCTAGTCACATGCTTGCAAGCTAATTGGATGACATTCCACCGAGAGGGCCCAGAGTATATCTATCCGTCATATGGATGGACAAATCCCACTCTTGATCCATGTGTTTCAACCAATACTTTCCGAACACTCAATGCCACCTTTATAGCCACCCGATTCACGGTGTGGTGTTTGATGTCATCAAAGCATCCATCCGGTAAAGGTGATATGCATGATCTCATGGTCGAAGGAATTAGGTTACTATGTATCAGAAACATATAGCAATTGAACTATTGAAATGACTTGATCTTTATGCTACGCTTATCAATAGGAGTATGTCCACCATATCATTCTCCTAACGATATGATCTTGTTGTTGATAACATCTCAATGTTCATGATATGGAAACCACAATCATTTAATCAACCAACAAGCTAGTGAAGTATAGAGGCTATACTAGGGACTTCAAATTAAGTTTACAAATCACACAAGTATTAATGTTTCCTTGTTAATACTATTATAGCATGAATATAAACATTTATCATAAACACAAAGATATAATAATAACTACATTTATTATTGCCTCTAGGGCATATCTCCAACAGCTGGGGTGTGTGGCATGGCTTACCAGACTCGCACGGTCACGAGGAAGCTCAACGTGGTCTTTGCTTGGACAGGGGCGCACAGTAGGGGCTGCTGGAGCTCGTCGGAGTCGCGCACGGCGTCGGAAGGTTGCAGACGATGTGGTTGCCGAGGTTTCGCGTCGTCCTAGCACACACCAGAGGGATTAGGAGACGAGCAAGATGAAGGCGAACAACCTAGTATGCAAGAGGGGGCAAGGGGCGCTCGAGACTTACCACAATTGGTCGCCGAAGTTGGGCGGCTCGATCGGTTATGGCTTGAACGGGGACGGTGTCCTGGGTCACGAGCAGGCATGCGACTAGTGTCAGAAGATGCACGAGATCATGCTGAGCATCATCGTTTGAACCAGAGAGAGGGGGGCAGTCGAGGCTCACCGGAATCGGTCTCCAGAGGTCGTCGGTGCTGCGGGGTCTCGAGGTCAAATGCGCGCAGCCTGGTGGCGGAGTGAGCGAGGAGAGTGGGGGAAAATGATCGCGGCGGCGAGGGGTTTAAGTAGGCTGAGGCGGGGCGAGGATCACGCGCTGAATCAATGGAATTTAAGCGAGTTTAATCGCGGCGTCACTGCACGGTGGTAACGGCGGAGCGGCGTCTCCAGAAATGGGGGGAGGACGACGTGGAGAGGGCCCGCTCGTCAGCGAAATAAGTAGAGGGGGAGTGGGGTCTGGGTGTCAGCGACTTGTTGGGTGTGTCCGCGCGTGCGAGAGAGAGGGAGGTGGCCCGGGTGGGCTAGTTGGGCCTGTTCTGCAGCTGGGCTGGAATAGGAGCGCCTTGCCCTTTTCTTTCGTTTATTCCTTTTCTTTTTCTATTTTGATTTTTGAGGAATAGTTTTCAAATGAATTCAAACTCTTTTTGAATTCAAATTTCTCTAGGGTTTTTGCAGTGTGCAATAGTCTCAAATCTAGGCACAAAATCATAAGGTCACTTGAAAAGGCTTGGTCAACTATGGGGAAACAAAATATCAGGAGCTTTGCACTTGATTTGCAAATGTTTGAAAAATGGTTTTTGAACCATTTTCATTTTGTAAAGCTTGGTTCAAATTCCACACTCAATCCATTCAACAAAGGAGACAAACAATCTAGGTTTAAAACATTCAAACTCTCAAATGGGGATGGCCATTTGATATAAGTTTGCTCACATAAAATGATAGCACTATGTGCTTCTGTTTTTCTGAAATGAGTTTTGAAATTTGATCTCAATTCTATATGCATGCATGAATGGTATGCAAACTTTGAAATCATGATTTTAGGGATGTTACAAATCTAACCCCCTTAAGGTGAATCTTGCCCTCGAGATTCGGATTGGCTAGCAAATAGGTGAGGGTGGTCTTTCCGAAGATCATCTTCTCTTTCCCACGTTGCTTCCTCTTCGGAATGATGATTCCACTGTACTTTGCAGAACTTGATAGTCTTTGTCCTTGTGACCCTTTCTGCAGTCTCAAGAATCTTGATAGGTTTCTCTTCATATGTGAGGTCACTTTCTAGCTGCACTTCTTCGAAAGGTATGGTATCCTTTAAAGAAGTTTCTTCCATTTCTGGGTGACATTTCTTAAGCTGACTCACATGAAACACATTATGGACTGCTAACAAAGATTCAGGCAGTTCAATTTCATAAGCAACTTCTCCTTTGCGACTCAGAACCTTGAATGGCCCAACATATCTTGGTGCCAACTTTCCTTTGACTCCGAATCTCTTCACTCCACGAAGTGGTGATACTCTAAGATAGGCTCTATCGCCCACTTCGTAGGTGACTTCTCTACGCTTAGGATCTGCGTAGCTTTTTTGTCGGGACTGTGCTATCTTCAGCCTGTCCTTAACCAATTTGACCTTCTCTTCGGCTTCTTTGATAAGATCTGGCCCGAATAAACTTCTTTCTCCCACACCATTCCATAACAATGGGGTGGTACATTTTCTTCCGTAGAGAAACTCAAATGGTGCCATCTCAATGCTGGCTTGATAGCTGTTGTTATAAGAAAATTCTGCGTAAGGCAGACTTTCATCCCAACTGGATCCATAGTCTAGGGCACATGCCCTCAACATGTCTTCCAGAATTTGATTAGTCCTTTCCGTTTGTCCATCGGTTTGAGGATGAAAAGCAGTGCTGAATTCCAACCTCATTCCTAATGACTCATGTAGCTGTCTCCAAAAATGGGAAGTGAATTGAGTTCCCCTATCAGACACAATACTCTTGGGCACACCATGAAGACATACAATTCTACTCATGTAGATCTTGGCTAACTTGACACTTGTATAAGTTGTCTTCACGGGTATGAAATGAGCCACTTTAGTTAGGCGATCCACTACTACCCATATGGAATCATATCCTGATCTGGTCCTTGGTAATCCGGTAATGAAATCCATACCAATCTTGTCCCACTTCCAATCAGGAATAGGTAGTGGTTGAAGCAAACCTGTTGGTTTCTGATGCTCCGCTTTTACTCTACTACACACATCACACAAAGCAATATGTTCGGCGATGTCTCTCTTGAGATTGTTCCACCAAAATCTTTCCTTCATGTCCATGTACATTTTGGTGTTACCCGGGTGAATAGAATACGGAGAGTTGTGTGCTTCCTGCAAAATCAGTTTCCGTAACTCCGGATCTTGTGGAACACAGATACGTTTCCCATGCCATAAAGTACCCTGTTCGTCTTCATGGAAATTTTTAGCTTTACCTTGGCCAATCTTTTCCTTAATCTCTTCAATTTCCTTATCGGTCTTCTGGGCTTCTCTGATCTTGTCCAACAAAGTGGGTTGAACATCCAAAGACATAAGATGTCCTTCAGGCACAATCTCCAATCTGAGTTTTCTGAATTGGGTACACAAATCATCTGGCAATTCTCCTTTGGTAAGGCCATTCACAAATACCTTACGACTTAGAGCATCTGCTACAATATTTGCTTTACCGGGTGGTATTGCAAACTTAAGTCATAATTCTTGATAAGCTCTAACCATCTTCTTTGTCTCATATTGATTTCCTTTTGGGTGAAGATATACTTCAAACTCTTGTGATCGGTGAACACTTCACATCGCTTTCCCAAAAGGTAGTGCCTCCATGTTTTGAGTGCATGGACGATAGAGGCTAACTCCAAATCATGAGTAGGATAGTTCACCTCATGAGTTTTGAGTTGTCTCGAGGCATAAGCCATAACCTTACCGTCTTGCATAAGTATGGCACCCAAACCTTGATGAGACGCATCACAATATACTTGGAAATCCTTTTCCAAATCTGGCAGACATAGAACTGGTGCTGTCACAAGTCTCTTCTTCAACTTCTGAAAGCTGACTTCACAACCTTCAAACCAAACAAACTTCTTGTCTTTCTTTAACAATTCAGTCATAGGCTTAGTTACCTTAGAGAAATTCTCGATGAATCTTCTGTAGTAACCTGCTAAGCCAGACGGTGCATCTGGAGGACTATGGCGCGTCGATCTGGCGACGCTCGCGGAGGCGATGGCCCGAGGACTGTCATTGCTGAGAACCTCCCGCCGGAGAGGTGCGGAGGTGGCGTCGGAAAGCGGACCGGCGAGGGGCGGAGGGACGCCGCGTCATGCCAGCAAAGTCCGACGATCTCGAGCCTCGAGGACGCGGCTGGAGGAAGATGCACAGCGTCGGTGAAGGAGCGAACATGGGAGCCCTAGACGGAGGAGAGTCAAGAGTGGGCTGTCGAACCACAGCGGCTCCGCCGTGCCGGGGGACCTCGAGGCCTCGCTGCGGGAGACGGAACCGCGGGAGGGAGTGGCCATCTCGGGGGATTGGGAGAGGGATCTGTGGGTCTCTGGTAGTCGCCGGCGAGAGGCTGCGGCCTGCGGCGCTAGAACTAGGCTCGGGTTGGTGCTAGGGGAGGTGGGATGGAGCGTCATCTCCTCTGATTCTCGTCATTTTGACATATACACTCCGGTTTACATGGACCTGACCTGCATTACAGCTTTTAACATGTACTACATCCTCGAATAGTCCTAGTATTTATTTATCTATTTTCTTTCAGGTACTAAGCTACTTCACCATGAATAGTCCAGTTGTTTTCCGTCTTTCCATGAGTAGGAAGATGAAGGATGTCCTCGAAAAGATAGATGAACTGGTTGTGGAGATGAACAATTTTCACTTCCTGGAACATACCGAGACACCAATCGGTGTTCACCCACAAACACACTCTCGTGTTGATGAATCAGAGATTGTCGGCAAACAAGATGCGAAAGAAGAAGTGGTGAAGATGTTGCTCCAGAACCAGCCCAACAACAATAATGTCATGGTGCTCCCAATAGTTGGCATGGGGGGAATTGGTAAGACCACACTTGCTCAACTTGTGCACAATGATCAGAGAGTGGTGCATCATTTTGAGTTGGTTCTATGGGTCTGTGTCTCTGGCCAGTTCGTTATTAAAGAAATAGTCCGGTCTATAATAGAAGTGGCCACGATGAAAAAGTGTGATTTTTCTGAGATGGAGTTACTGCAGAAAGATCTGAGCCGAGTGTTGGGCAGGAAAAGGTACCTCCTAGTTCTGGATGATGTTTGGAATGAAGATAGACAGAAGTGGGATGGTCTGAGATCATTGCTATGCTCAGATGCTGGCTCGGGTAGTGCTATAATTGTGACAAGCCGCAGCGATCAAGTAGCTTCAGTCATGGGCACAATCCCTTCACATCAGATATCACTTCTGAATGAGGATCAATCATGGGAGCTTTTCTGTAGGGACACATTCGGAAGGAGAGTGGAAAAGCATGATGAGTTGATTTCGATGGCTAGAAATATTGTCCATAAGTGTAATGGTTTGCCTCTTGCTATCAAGACCATGGCAGCTTTACTTCGTTCTAAGCATCGGAATGAGTGGTTTTCTGTTTTGGAGAGTGATGTCTGGAAGAACGGCATCCTCACCACTGGGATTCTACCTGCATTGCAGCTAAGCTATGACCACCTGTCATCCGAAGCGAAAATATGCTTTTCCTTATGTGCTATTTTCCCAAAGGGTACCCTCATGGATAAAGACATGTTGATCCAGTTGTGGCTTGCTAATGACTTTATTGCATCAGAAACAAGTGGTGAACAAATTTTCAGTGAGCTAGCTTGGAGATGTTTCCTTCAAGATATTAGAACTCCAGAAAATCTGCTCTCCAGATTTGAAGATTTGTTCATCCACAGACCAACTTCTTGCAAGATGCATGATCTCATGCATGATCTTGCTGAGTCTGTAAGCCGAAAAGATTGCTCAATTCTGCAGGAATCTCCTCCTCAAAATATTCTGCAAGGATCTACCCATGCTAGTTTATTACTTCATGATGTTCGACATTTATCACTTGTTTCGGTCAATAATACTAGTGCAGCCATGAAGGAAATTCTAGCTCCCCGCACAATATTAGTCCAAAGGGATATGTATAGGATACATAGGACACGTCTGATTATTGCCAATTCAAAATTCATGTCTGTACGAGCATTGAACATCCTCCCAATCAAGACTAATATGACACACTTGAAGCATCTTCGCTATCTCGATTGCTCTTATTCTCACATAGATGCACTGCCTGAAGCCACTGCCATGCTGTATAGCTTGCAAACATTGAAGCTCATTGGTTGTCAATACCTTAAGAAATTACCAGAAGGCATGCGATTTATGAGCAGCCTTCGGCACGTCTTCCTCGTTGGGTGTCATCGTTTCAGCTGCATGCCAGAAGGTATTGGTCAGCTGAATTGTCTACAGACATTGACTAATTATGTCATTGATAGTGCAGCAGGTCGTGGAATTGATCAATTGAAAAATTTGAATCTGGGTGGTGCTCTTTCTTTGTTTGAGCTGAGAAAAGTAGATAGTGCAGAAAATGCCAATATGTCCGCCAAACATAACCTGAAACGGCTATCACTCGATTGGTATCATGGACCTTCTAGGACACAGGCTGGAGATGTAGTACATAATGCAGAAGGAATGTTAGAGGCCCTTCGCCCCCCAAAAAGACTTGAAGTATTACTTGTATCTAATTATTCTGGTGCTAAATTGTCGTCATGGATGCACAACTCTACAATGTTGGAACATCTCAGGGAACTTTCTTTGCGTTGCTGCAATAACTGCAAGGATCTTCCACCATTATGGCAGCTTCCTTCCCTTGGGTACTTGAGTTTGGATGGTATGGATAGTTTGACAAGTATATGCATTGATAATTGTACCAGCAACGGTGTTTCTCCACCGTTATTTCCAAAACTGGGAACCATGATAGTTTCCAGAATGCCTATGTTAGAGAGATGGCACCAGGAGGTGGCAGGACAGTTAGCTGTTGTATCATTCCCTCAGCTCAAGAAGCTAAATATTTCTGCATGCCCAATGCTTGCAAGCATGCCCAAGACGGTCCCTTTGCTTGAAGATCTATTGGTGAAGGGGGCAATAAAGTTTCCCCTTTACCATCTGTTTAATCTGTCTGTGCAATCTAATCTTGAGTGCAAAGGCTACATTTCAGTGGACCCTGTTCGTTGGCTGATTGACCTTCATTTATCGAGACTTGGTGACTCTGACGTGTCACTGAAATTCAAACTTCTCCTGGAAAATGCAGAGAACATTGAAGAGGAGCTGAAGAGAATTCCTCGCAGATTTATTAAGATGGTGACGATAGTAGATTGCAAGTGTCTTTTCTCATCTGAAGAACTATCCCAAATACAACGGAATATATGGAATCATTTTGTTTTTGTTGAAGTTCTATGGATTATAGACTGCAGCAATATAGTACAATGGCCAGCGATAGAATTCGGGAACATGGTTTGCCTTCGATACCTACATTTGTCAGGATGTTCGAACTTAACTGGTTTACTTCCATCAATACATGATCCCGAAAATGTACTGCATAATGGACTCCAAGTGCTTGCAATTATAGGCTGTGAAAATTTGGTGGAGGTACCAAAGTTGCCTGCATCTCTTGAAGATTTGCACATCTATTCTTGTCACAAGCTGGTATCCGTGCCAACAATTCATGGGGACGCCAAAGAACTGAGGAAACTCTTTTTGAGTACGTGTTATTCCCTGGCGACATTTTCAGATGGGATGTATGGACTCACTAAGCTTAAGCGGCTTGATATGTGGGACTGCCCTAGGGTGGAGACACTACCGGAGGGACTCCTGCAGCAGCTCCCTTCACTCGAGGTACTATGTATTAGACACTGTCCCAACTTGGAGAGAGCCGTGGAGAAAGCTTTCTCAAGGGGAGGAGCTTACTGGAGTTTGGCTGAAGCAATTCCGCACGGAAGCTTCTCAGCATCTGATGGAAATGGGTTGGCAGACCAGCCTGTTCCGACTGATTGCAGCTGCCCTGACTGCTTATGTGGGTCTGTATTTGGATACATACGCCTGTGCTTATCTGATATATGTATAGGGAAATGGGATAGTGATGATGGCACGCGTGTTGAGAAATGGAGAAGTGAATCTGCTTATATGGTATGCCCTCTTGGCCTCTTTATAGTGTTCCCTCTTTTATTTTTATTTTTTGATGATGAGGGGACAGTGTTCCCTCATTGTGGACATATCTCCATCCAGAATTTCGCACAACAATATATGAGTACTGTTCAACTTTGATTCATCATTATTGTACAGTATGCACTTTTGTCTGTTCAAATGCACTATCGATTTGTCAGTTATATGTTGTGTACAACAAAAGCACCTGTACCTAAATTATTGTGCCTTGTCGTTTTTTTCAGAGAGAAAATTGGCCAGTATACCGGTGGTAGAGTTACAGTGACCTATCCCTGCTTGCGAGGTTTCGTTTCATATAAGGAGAAGATCTCTTGTAAGTATCTCAGAGTGGGCTCTATCCAAGTTAAATTCCCCGATGGCTCATTCCCGGCCGGACCAGCTTTTGTTTTCCTCATGACTATATATGCTATCAGGTTCAAATGAATAGCATCGGATATGGGCCACTGCAGTTGCAGCACCTGTACATGCGTTGCAACATTATGGGAAAGCCCATGCTTGTACATATCCAGTTCAGTGAAGTTTCATATGGATATACTTATATAAAGACTATTAGTGATGTTATGATTAGTTGAGAACAAAATGGTACTCGTAGTATCTTTTTCCTTGACCTATCTTATAATTCTTCTCTATATAAGTTTGATTGCGCGGGCATGTGGTCTGTACTTTCAAATACTAAAGCAAGTCCAAAGTATTGTTTTTCCTCTACCAGTTAGTATTTGTTTGGCTGCCAACTGTTGTTTCGATTAACTCAATATATGGCTTGTAAATAAATCATGAGTTCCCTTCTTCCGCATGCACCGTCATCACCGATCATATTTGTAGTTGCATCATATAGGCACCAAAATTAGTAGATCCATGTATGGTGTCTCTATACCTTTTGTAGAATTTGCAACAGAACATATATGACTCTTAGGTAAGCCTTATTATGCTCTCTTCCTCCACCCGGCTCCGCTTGGTGGTTACGGTTTGTTACTCTATTAGCAAAGAGTCATACAACAACACGCTTCACACATTCATTGTGCTGCAATTTACTCTATATTTCTTACTCACCTAAAGTGATAATGCATTCATTTTCGCGTAGCCCTTTGAAAATTGCTAAATAGATTATCACTCGCTCACTCACTCTCGGCATAGATTGTCTTTTCTTTTTGTTATGTTCCATGTTGTTTGCCTCAGCTTATGTATGTTAGACATCTTTGTACACGAGGGCTGTCACGTGTTGTATCGGATATGGTGTAGTACACTGATCCCCTTTCTATACCCCTTGTATACCCCCCTGTATTTCTCTCTCATGTACATGCCTTCGGAGGCCTTATTCCGACACTATATAATACGTAACACGAGACCTCAACAGGTCATCGTTTTCGCCTAGGATAGATCGACAATATGGTATCAGAGCCTCCCTCTTCCTAACTTAGCCGCCGCTCCACATCTCAGCCGCCGCCGCCGCTGGTTTTCTCTGCCAGCCGCCGCCGCTGCTCCACAAGAAAAGCCAAAACCCAAGATCCTGCCGCCGCTGCTGCTGGTTATCCTGCCCCACAAGCGAAAACCCTAAAAACAAAAACACACCCTCCTCCCTCCTCTCTGGCCATGTCGACCTCCACCGCCTCCTCGATGGTGACCTTGGCTGCAGCGTTGGGATCTCCTCCTACACAACTGCTTACTCGGGAAAACTTCCTTGGATGGAAGGCCATTGTACCGCCTGCCCTGCGTGGTGCCCGTGTCCTCGCTCTTATCGAGGGGAAGGAAGCAGCGTCGGATGAAACCATGGAGGTGGAAGATGCAAACAAGAAGATAATGACCGTGGAGAATCCGGCCTGCAACGCATGGATCTCTCGGGATCAGCAGGTGCTGCGGTTCATCCTGAACTTGCTGTCGCGCGGATGTGCTTGCCCATGTCACCGGCCTCGACACCTCTGCTGAAGTTTGGGCTGCTCTCATTGCCCTGATCTCGACCCCCTCTCGGTCCAATATCCAGAGCATGCGATCAGCCCTCAATGATGCCAAGAAAAACAATCTCACCGCCGCCAAGTACTACGCGAAGATGAAGGCTCTCGCCTCCGAACTTGCTGTGGTTGGAAAACCCCTTGATGATGATGAGCTGATTGGATACATCTTGCATGGACTCGACCACAGCTACAACTACCTCGTTTCTACTATAAACGCAAACCCGGGCACAACACTTTCTGATCTATATAGTCAATTATGTGCTTATGATCTTTGTCAAGAATCTCCAGAAGAACCAGAGTTCACCTCCTCTGCCAACCTGGCTCGTCATGGGGGCGGGCAGCAGCGAGGACGCCAAGATGACCGCGGCTGTGATGATCGCCGTGGACGCCAGGACAAGTGGGATCGCCGCGGTGATGACTGTGGCCCTCAACAGGATGATTGCGGGTACCGCCAGGATGACCGCGGGTACCATGGTCAAGATGATCGTGGCTATGACCACCGTGAACGATATGATGGTGATCGGCGCAATGATGGTCAAGGACTCCGTCAGCAGCGGCGTGATGATGGGGGTGGTCGCCGTCGCGGACGTGCCCCTACTCGCTATGTTGACGTCACCTGTCAAATATGCAAGATCCACGGTCACCCCGCGAGTGACTGTTGGTGGAGGTTCCAGGACAACAACAATCACAATGAAGATGGTGACAAGGGGGCCAACATGGCCTCCTATGGCATAGATACCAACCGGCACTGGTGCCACAAACCACTTGACTGGCGAGTTGCATAAGCTCTCCGTCCATGACAAGTACATGGGACGCGACCGTGTCCACACGGTCGATGGCAATGGTATGCAAATAGAACATATTAGTCATTCAATATTGCGCACTCCTCATACTCCTTAAAACTCAAAAATATCCTTCATGTTCCTAGTGCCACCAAAAACTTGCTTTCTGTTCATAAGCTTACACTTGACAATGATATTTTGCTTGAGTTTCACCCAATTTTTTCTTGATTAAGGATCAGGCCACAAGAAGAACTCTATTTGAGGGACCGTGTCATGATGGTCTCTACCCGCTAGTGCCCATCTCTACCGGGTCTCCCAAGCAAGCATTCGTCACAATAAAGCTGTCTTCCTCGACATGGCATCGCCGCGTAGGACATCCTTCTTCTTTTGTGGTTCAAAAAGTTCTTAGGGAAAAACAATATTTCTTATACCCCTGAAATAAATCCATACATCTGTGATCCTTGTCAACTAGCTAATGAAGGGATGCGGGTAGGATACACTAGCGCAAATCAAAATTTTCTACCGCGTAAACCAGGATTACTATTGTCATAGATCACGGGATTACCACTAGACGCGCAGTTGCGGAACTTGATGAAGCGTCGAGACAATGCAGATGTTCTACGTCTCCTCCTCGTTCTCGTCCCACGAGCAGCTCCCCTTGCGCGGCTCGTCCAAGCGCTACAGATGAAGCGCCTCCGAGGTATCCACACATGCGGGGTGGAAGCGTCAGACGCCAGACTGCTAGGTACGCGCGCGTGACACATGCGTGAGAGTGGCGGCTGGAAGGAATGGTCTTTTTCTTGGTCAGCACGCCCCACCCTCTCTTATATAGGCGTCCCTAGTGGGCTTCTACATTAGCATCCCATTAGTAGCCTAAGCCTAGTCTAATTCGGATCCAATCCTCATTAGGCTTCCAGCCCCTTAAGTGTGTGACCCTATAGGTTCATATACGAATAGACATGACACGAATACACCTATTCTGTCAATAGTTGGTAGCGACCTCTAGCAAGACGTGCCAACTCCTAAACGCATACAAAGATCATATCAGACGAACCATCACAAGGTTTAGTACATGTCTTTCCCTTTGCCTCATGATATTTGGTCTAGCTCCAAGCTGACCTCCCTTTCTCGATACTGTGATTCAGAATCCCTTTACTAGGTTAACTATTAACCATATGTAGCACGGCCAAGCATTTCTGGATCCGATCACTCGAGGGGCCCAAAGATATCTCTCTCAAGTAGAGAGGGGCAAATCCCATCTTGATTGACCATGCCTTGCAGCATGCTTCAGGACAAATCCGAAAGCTACCTTTATAACTACCCACTTATGAAGTAGCGTCTGATAGCCCCAAAGTATGTCGATCCACATCTCAAGTACATGCGAAAATCTCAGGTCTAAGGACAAAACGTACACGATGTGTAGAGAGAGAGCTGCAACTAATTGCCAGTCTCAAGTTGGGTCAGTCCAACCCCATGTTCATAACATGTGTCCACATCATTGGTTTGACATCTCCATGTCTATGACTTGCGAAACATAGTCATCAACCAATGGATGTGCTAGTCTAATATTCACATGTGTCCTCACATGAACTCTGACTAGGGACAACTATTAAATAACCATACAAGTAAAGAGTTTCACAAACAATTTATATAATTGCCAATCAATACAAGTTGCCTGATATGGATATTCAAGGAATATTACAATAACTCATGGATACATAAGAAATATAATCATCTCTATGATTGCCTCTAGGGCATATTTCCTTCAGTCTCCCACTTGCACTAGAGTCAATCTAGATTGTATCTAATACCTATTCCTCTTGTGTGCGCCTCATGCACAGGATGTGGGAGTGGCTTTATAAAAGGATCAGCAATATTTGAGTCCATATGTATTTTGCATATCATGACACTACCATCCTCAACGAACTCACGAATCTGATGGTAACGCATGCGAATATGTTTGTTCTTCTGGTGTTGTCTAGGTTCCTTGACTTGTGAAATAGCACCATTGTTGTCACAATAAACGTCCATGGGATTGGACGTGCCCTGAACCACACCAAGAGCGATCAAGAAATTCCTAATCCAAACAGCTTCCTTTGCAGCCTCCGAGGCGACAATATATTCAGCTTCTGTTGAAGAGGAGGCCACCGTATCTTGCTTGGAACTTTTCCAACTCACAGCACCACCATTCATGACAAACACATAATCAGATTGTGATCTGGAATCATCTAAGTCGTTAAGGTAACTCGGATCTGTGTAACCCCTTACACTGAGTTCATCCTCACCTCCATAAACTAGGAACACATCCTTAGTCCTTCTCAAGTACTTAAGGATATTCTTTACCGCTGTCCAGTGACCTTCACCTGGATCAGCCTGATATCTGCTCATAACACCTAGAGCATAGGAAACATCTGGGTGAGTACATATCATTGTATACATGATGGATCCAATAGCCGAAGCATATGAAACCCAAATCATGCGCTCACGCTCATCAGTAGTCGAAGGACACTGAGTCTTGCTGAGTTTAATGTTGTGAGACATGGGCAAGAACCCCTTCTTAGCCTCTTCCATGCTGAACCGATTCAACACTTTGTCAATGTATGTACTCTGGCTTAAGCCAATTAGCCTCCTTGATCTATCTCTACAGATCTTGATGCCCAGAATATATACCGCTTATCCTAAGTCCTTCATTGAAAAACTATTTTTCAACGAGGTCTTAATAGACTCGAGCATAGGAATATCATTTCCAATCAGTAATATGTCATCTACATATAAGATTAGAAATACCAGCGCTCTGTAACAACCCTAGTTTATTAAATGGTAAATAGGATTTGTTTGTGCATTCATGAGCATCATCATATTAAAATGCATGCATGAAATAAAAATGCTCTCAAAACCCTAACCCTACCTTCCCTCTCTATTTGAAAATCAATTCAAATGGCTTTTGAATTTTGAAAACCTAAAAATATTTGGAACCCAAATGGTTATAAAGGGTTCCTTAGTGTTTTCATATGTTTATAAAAGTTTCTGCATTTTGAAAATATTCAAAACAGATTTGGATTTGAAATTTACAAAAGAGAAAAGGCAAAACATAAATAGAAAAAGAATTTACAAAGAAAAACATCTGGCTAACCTAACTGGGTCGCAGCCCAGTTCTCTTCTCCCTTCCCTGTCTCTCCCGCTCAACCCACCTTGGCCCAGCAGCCGGGCCAATCAGCCCATACCCCTTCGGCCTTTCTGTATCTGTCTTCTTCCTCCCCGACGCAAGCAACTCATTCGAGCGCCATTGCCGATCCTCGCCAAGCTTTCGATTCTCGCCGCCAGAGGGACGCCAAGATAAGAACCACCACTCCCTCCTCTCTCTCACCATACCAGTATCATCCCCTCTCGACCTCTCTCGCGAAATCCCCTCTAGGCTCGAACCCTAGCCGCCGCAGAACTGCTTCTCGCCGCCGTTCTGAGCTTCCCCGAGCTACGCCGTGATGCCTAGGAGAACCGTCGTGCTGGACTACGTCTCCTCGTCAAAGGAATCGAGCTAGTTCTTCCTCTATCGCCATCGATGACCTGTTCTGCCCGAGCTCTGGCCGCCGCCAATTCGTCGCCGTTAGACCATCCCTGGCCTCTCCGACCCCACTTGCCGTGTTCGTGGTGAGCCACTGGTCCTTGTGGCCTTCTCTATTTCGTTGCTCTCGGTCTCTATCTCCCTCCCCGACGAGCACCTGCCTCTGCCGCCGCTCGCCGCCGTTGTGCTCCCCTCTCCGGTGACCTTCGCCAATGCCGCCATCTATTTGGCTTTCACTTGCCCGAGTCCAGTAGCCCCTCTCGCAGACGCCTGTCGCCAAGCCCGAGCTCGATCTGGGATGAGCTCCATGGATGACGTCAGCATGACGTTAGCATGGTGCAATATTCTCTATTTCTTTTATTTAAATGTTTTTGGTAAATCATTTCAGTAATTGATAAATCCCTAACAGGTGGGTCCACCATGTAAGTGAGATAAGTATTTTCAGAAATGTTTCTGATTAATAAAAATGTTAAAGTAATTTCAAAATGCAAATTATTTTTATAATATTCTAAAAATGATTTAAAATGAATTAAAATTTGAGAAATTCATAACTAATTCATTTTAAATCAGAAAATACAAAAAATATATCAAAATGTTCAGAAAAATGAATTCTACATAATTAAATTATAATTATGCATTGATAAGCAACTTCAATTGCAAGTTTAATTAGAACAACAAAACAACCCCTCTCATATGCCTCCGGGGTTTCTCCGAATTAGGGTATGGACCCCTCGGACCCCGATTAAAATGACCAAGCATGTTTAGGGTTTTCATTTTGATACAGTTCAACTTGTCATGTCATCATTATTGTTTGAGAATTGCATCGATGCCATGTGTTGAATGTTTTCCTTTCTTTCCGGTATTTGGTTCTTCTTCGGTAGAATGGGAGATCAAGATTGAGTTCGAGATCGAAGATCGAGGTCAACACCATCGAGGGTCGAGATCAACACCGTCGAAGCTCGAATACCAATACTGGGACAGCTATAACCAAGTCAAGTACCAGGTGTCCAGAGCTCTGCTTTCTGGATATCAACTAGCAAAGGCAAGCGAAGCCCCACACATACATATGAATCCTATGCTTTCAAAGTATTTCATTCTTGTCATGTGCATACGATTCTAAAGTCTTTACCGATAGATAGAGTAATCCTATCTGATGCATGTTTCCTTTGAAGCCTATATTCCCTGATCCACTGCTCCTAGCATAGCTAGGGTTTGAGTTTGTGAAGCGTTGCTAGAGCTGTTACATCTGTTGCGCTTAGCCATGCTTAGCTGTTACCACTGATCCATCCGATTGATGAATCAGAGCTGCGAATGAACCTAGTTTGACAGGATGACGTGGTATGATCAGAGATGGATAATAAACATGTTAAGGCTTGTATGGGAGGCCACGTGGGTTGTGGTTTTTGCAGTCCCATACTTGCCACCCTTAGGACCCGATGTTCTTGCCTCTTGAACCAAGACGAGCGTACAACCACACGGGGGCCTGGAAACCCCCTCGACCAATTAACTTGCCTAGTAGATTCCATGAGTCACATAGTTTGGGATTTCCATTCGACATACGCATCTCGATTGTTCTTGAATGGAGGTGAAGGAGGTGCATTCATACAGGTAGGTAAGCGTGGCAGGGAATGGGAGATGCCCGGCATCCGTAATCTCAAACCCTGTTGTAAGGTTCCCAACCTTTAATAAGGTAGAGATCCCTATGTTTACAATGCTAGTCCCTGGATCAATAGCTAGCATCCACAGTTAAGATGTAATATCAAGAAACAAAGGTCATAATACAAATTTATAACCAGGAATAAAATAATTCATTACATCTTACATAGCTCATTTGGCTATCACATTACATTGCAGCAGAATATCTATAAAGCATGGAGTCCTTCATCTTCAAAGTGCCACAGGTAGTCATGTTGGTTGTAGTCTTGTAATCCTAAACAATAAACTTCACTAACAACAAACAAACCTGCAATATAATAAGTTGCAGCCACAAGGGTCAATACATTTGAATTGTATTGGCAAGTTTCACTACTAAGTAGAAATATGTGGATCCTATCATTACATGCATATTTGGCTAAGTGGGGTTTAGGATCTTTTGCAGAAAGCAATATAATTTTATCCTATCTTTTCAAAATAGTTTTTTGATCTTTGTCAAATATTTCTAAACTTCTTGGAAAAACTCCAAGTGCTTCAAAATCCTTGTTGTCACCATCAAGTTTTACTTTGAGAAATTGGAATGTCGAGATCTTCCATGGCTTCAGGCCTTAGTTGCTCAGTATTGTCCATAACCGGGGACACGGCTAAGTACTTAGAATTTTGATCTTCTGCAGAAGTTGTACACTTTACCCACATGACACAATCTCATCTTGATGCCACCAGTGGCCGCTGGATAAGTACTCACCAATATGGAGTACTGGCAGATTGAGAATGTGACAAAGTCTTTCCATAGGAGTCCTCCCAATACACAATGCTAGCTTGTCATCCAGGCACCAATGTAGGGTTTCAAGTTCCCTTACACAATTCTAGTTAACCTGAATATGCCAATGCATGGGTCTTCCACTATGTAGTTGACTAAGCCAGAGCCCATTTAGCATGTGGTTGTACACGGAAGCCGCTGTACGAGAAACATGTTCAATCTCTAAGTCCCTGGGTGGTTTTCTTCTAGTGCACAACAAAAAGAGATAGCCATATAAACATGGTTCCTTTTGTTGCCACCTTGTCCAAAACTTGAGTATCCTTGTCCACCTAGGTGGTTCATTGAGTACTTGTTTTATTATATAAAACATAAGTCTTTTCTACTCTTCATATAATCATAACATGTATCCCATCCCAATATATAGCAGGGCTAAGCATACTACAACTACATTGTTTCCACTAAGGGATATACAAGGGTATCCTATTAGGATTTAGCATAGCATAAAATATAGTAAAATTTTCATGCATGTTTCAAAATCCACTAAGTGTAATGAAAATAGTAGGACTTGGATGATAGTGTCACTTGCCTTTTTAGTAGAGAATGATGGTTCACTTCTTGATCTTGCAAATATCACAATCTTCTAATTCCACTACAAACCAATCAAGCAAACACAAATTCAACTAGCATTCCAACCATTTTATCACACATAAAATGATAGAAACAAGGTCATGCATGCAAGCATGCAAAAGATAGTTTTATTTGCAAAAGTGGTTTCTACTAGGCTCTAAACATTATAAAGTTCAAAAGTGGTCATTTACCAAAGTAGTAAAACCATTTGCAAAAGGTTTTATCTATAAACCATTTTTTAAATCAAATCATTATTTTATGTGGTTGAAAATGCTTTTTAGCAAAGCAATAATTTTATATTGTTTATCAAATAAGTTGTTTAATTCACAAAACTTGGTGTTTAGGGTCAGAAGGTTTGAATCAAATCATTTCCCAAAGGTTTTACTCAAAAATCATTTCTAAATCATTATCAATATTTTTATTTGACTAGAAATGAGCTAATTCAATTATTTATTCCTAAAGTTCACAAAATACATTTTTAAATCTATAAGTTGGTTCCTAGGGTCATTAGGTTCACATCAAACCATTTTTCAAAGATTTCACATGAAAATCATATCTAGAATAATTTTTATATTCATAATAAGCCTACACATGTTTCTGCAAATTCAACCAATTATCCAGAAGCAAATCATTAAACAAAGTGCATGGTTGCAAAGTACTCGTTCTACTGATTCCATTGATATAAAATTTGCAAAATTTGTACGTGTAGAATTAAAGTTATGAATTTTACAAGTTTGCAATTCATTCAGATTCTATTTCTGTTTTTAAACTAATCTTCGTCCACGTGGCGCGTTTCTACTAGCCGGTACCATTTAGTTTGGATCGACTGTTACAGACCGTAGGATATCATTTAGATCACACGGTGTAGATCAACTGATACCTCTTCGCTAAGTTGTTATATCGTAGCCACTAGATGATGATCCAACGGCTGCTGTGAGGTTGACCATGAATGGGCGGCGCTGGCGGCGGCGAATGGCGGAGCACGCTCTGATCGCGGTGGTGCTGGCGGTACAGGACGCAAGGGAGGTAACGGGGGTGCTCACCGTGCTCGCAGGGGGTTGGCGAAGCTCAACGTGCGGTCGTCTTGGCGAGGGGCGCTCAGATGCAACTGGAATTCCTCGTCGGAGTGCTTGTCTGCGTCGGGTTCCTCTGGTCGTCGACGGGGCCGAGGCAAACGGAAGGGGGCATTAGATGCGTACGAGCATGGGGAGTACGGGAGTGTCAACATGAGAGCTTGGGGCGGTCGGAGTTACCGAGAAAAGGTCGCCTGAGCAATGGCAGACGGCGGTGGCGAGTTGAGCTTGTCCTTGCCGATGCTCTGGGGCGAGCGCGGGCGAACAAGTGGCACGAGGAGATGCGCCAAGAGGTGGGGAACAGGCTCGCGTGCAGAGAAAGGAGAGGGGCGGCTGGACGCGCCGGAATTGGCCGGGGAAGTCGTCGGAGACAGGGAAGCTTGAGCTCAAAATCGGAGCAGCCTAGGGGCAGAGGGGAGGCGCTGTTTGGGGGGAAAGAGAGAGGAGACATGGGCGATTAAATGGGCATGGTCACGGCGAGGTATAATAGCGGCAATAACGTGAATTCATCGTTGCAATCAAAGGCAGCAACGGCAGGGCGACGAGGTCGTGGTGGAGACGATGCTGAGGTGGCATGGGCCAGTCTGTCAGCGAGGGAGAGAGAGAGGGAGATGGGGTCACTCGTCAGCGTCTCTGCGGGTTGATTTCTCAGTGAAAAATGATTCGCAGTGGGGAGAGCTGGTGGTCTGCGTTGCTGGGCTGTTGGGCCAGATGGGTTGGGTCTGTTCTTTCATTTTATTAATACAGAAGTTTTTCTTTTTCCTATTTGAATTTCTATTTTGATTTTCAAACAATTAATTCAAACTCCAATTCAATTCAAACCACCACCAAACTTTGTATAATTTTTTGTTCTGTTTAACAACACAATCCAAAGTTCAAAATAAAATAATTTTTATTCTTTTTAGGATCCATTAATAATTAAATAAATAGACCCTAGTTATTAATTCAAATAGGATTTTATTTATTTAAAAACTCTATTTGAAGTCTAAATATTGTCAAAACCATTTCAGTAGGTTTTATTTGAAAATATAAAACACTTAGAAATCTTATTTAAAATAAATTAACAAGTTTTAGTGTTTATTTAAAATGGAAAAGCCTTTACTTTAATAAAATTGGATATTAATAAATCCTCATTATTTTATTTAAATAAACCCTTTACTCTTTTTATCAAATAGAAATATTTTATTTCAAAAGCTTGGCCAAGATTTTAATTTGGCTTTATAAAATAATCCTTATTTATAATTCTACCTTTTCTTTTGAAAACCAAATCTTTTTATTAAAGGATCCAAAAATAGTGATTCCAAATATTTTTAACTTTATTGTTTATTTATCTTTTTAAATCCCTTTAGGATTTTATTTGATCAAAATAGGTTTTGATATTTCCAATTGGAATCAAAAAGTTTCTTCTCACCCTGAATTTCAACAAAGTTTTATTTTGTTTATTTAATTTTTCACATTTCAAAATTTGGAAAATTTTGGGATGTGACACCTGTTCACATCGCTAGGGACCGACTTCGGGACTCGACCCGTTACGGCGACATCTCCTTAGTGCGTGACTCATGGTCTCGGCGAAAGCAAGGTAAAGGTTGTGGTCAACCACTCTCTGTCGGCCTTCCAAGGAAGAGGGCTAATGTACTGGCATTAATAATAGATTGGTGTATGTGGGTAAAGTTGTACACCCCTGTAGGGTTATTAATCTTTTTGAAAAGCCACGTCCGCGGTTATGGACGAACTTGGGAACGGACATGAAGATCATAGGGAACTTGAACCTAATCGTAAAACTTGGCAAGTTGAGTAATGTGTGCTTAAGGATGCTTCCTCATGGGTACGAGGGGGTAATCCTAGATAGGTTCAGCTGATGATGATTCGGTGGATATCAAGAGATGATCAAAACTAGAGAAACCGCTCTCTTATCCCCTTTTAAAATATTCTAATTAGTCGAGATTCTTCTCCCTCTTGTTTTACATAACAAAGATGGATTTATGCAAACAACTCCACCAGCCATAAGTCTTGTGGAGTACACCTTGTACTCACCCTTTCTTCGTTGATACTTTTGCAGCAGATTAAGTGTTACCATAGAAGATAAGTTCTTCACGACATCGACATCGACGAATAGTTTGGAGTTCCCAGTCGACAGTCTGGGATCTATGGATTGGACGTCATCGTTATGCTTCAGGCCTCTTAGGCCATTTGTTAAGTTTGCTATACTTAATAGCATAATTTTCCTTCCGTTGTTTGATGTTTGTGGTCAGTGACTATGCTTGTAATATTTTGGTTCTTCGCTCAGTTATGAGCTTGCTGTAATAATTTTTGTGTCGTAGGGTCACTATTGTGTTACCGATTGTCTCTCTGTACGCTTTCGAGGTTTAGGTTAGGCTTATACCAGACAGAGCTCTGGGATTTGTCTAGCCCTAATCCCGGGGGTGTCACACGCTCTCCCACTTTCCTTCTTGTAAACACAAGGTTCTTATTCGTTTTTAATGAAGCCAAACTCCTTTACAACTTCATCAAATCGAATGTTCCAACTCCGAGATGCTTGCTTCGGCCCATAAATAGACTTTAGAAGTTTGCATACCTTTCCAGCATTGTTTGGATCGACAAAACCTTCGGGCTGCATCATATACACGTCCTCAGTTAGGATTCTATTTAGGAAAGCTGTCTTGACATCCATCTGCCATATTTCATAGTCAAAATGTGCAGCAATGGCTAGAATGATCCGTATAGATTTAAGCATCGCTATGGGCGAGAAAGTCTCGTCGTAGTCAACTCCTTGAACTTGTCGAAAACCTTTTGCAACAAGTCGAGCTTTATGGATGTGAACATTTCCATCCATATCAATCTTCTTCTTATAGATCCATTTGCACTCGATGGCTTTATGTAACACCCTCAGAATCGGACCTATGCAAGTTCAGGCAAAATTCACCAAACCCGCATAGAAACGATTCAAAGGTGCCCACCAGGCACTTTCGTGCGGGTGGAAAACGAAGTAATAACATTACACAACAGTCCTCGATGGGACCTGAGCAGATATATATAACGGCGACTCAAAGAGTCAAGATGCAGATATATTATACAAAGATCCAAATCACCGGAAAGCGATAGGCGTCCATACGGACAAGATGCAAATGGGGCTAAGAGCCACGAAGAATAACCAATGGCGTCCATAACCCGCGGGCCAAGCGGAAGGGTAACCCGCTAACGGCGTCGATCTCAAAACCTGCTTAAACAAAAGGGTGCCGACAAAGGGCAAAGGAAAAGAAGGAGCGTCGATGCGAGGCCATTGCAGCGAGGCTAGAATTCGCGGTCCTCGCCTACATAGGTATGGTGGATCAAGCGTGGCAAGATGCACTAAACAACCTATAGAGACTCTATACAAGGCGGTTATCGAGAGGGTGAGAATGACCTATCCGGATCCAACTGAAGCTATCACCAAACAAACCCATCTGGTGTTTCCCCTCGAAAACCGAGGAAGTCAACCGAGGAACTCACACGATTGGCGCTTTATTTATTCAGTAGTGGTTGCACATTACTAGTCAGATTTAGATAATCGTCCTGATAAAGTAAGCAGTGGACACTTTTATTTAATCATTCCGTTGTAGTTGCAACAATTACTAATCAGATACAGATAGCATGAGATAAACCCAAAACCCAAAGCTTGTTGGTACTTTTATTCACCATTTCGTTAGTTGCAATACTTACTAGTCGATACAATTGTGCATAGCGACAACCAAACAAGAAATTGTGGGCGTATTAATTAGCCATTCCATTATAGTGAAGCTGATTACTAGTCATTATAAGTCAAATTTATAGCGATAAACTTTAGTTATGCTTGTCTATGATCAAGAAACTGCTCCAAGTCGTCCATATCCGGACACGGCTTTGAAAGTTTTACCCGGCCGGTGCACCAAAGTATCCACAGCACTTGACCCTTTTGCGGATCGGTTAACATACACCCATCGGTATGTCGGCGGGCCTAGGTCACGACGTTCCTGCACTAAAGCAAGCAGGGGCCACCCCACTAAGTATACCATAGCGAAGTCGGCGGTCTCGAGACGGACTCGGGGTTTGCGTCAATGGCGTGAAACGGCAAAGGTCCCCAATCGGGACCTGCGCCGACACCGCGAAAAACACTTCCAAAAGCGATGCAGTGCTATCATCGCAATCGTAAATAAAGCAGTAAAGCATGGCATAAGTACAGGATAGTAATAAAGCCCCAAACTACTTGTGGCCCCCAGTACAATACTTTGAAATCAGGTAATTATCAATGGGGGGCCCATATCTCCCCACCTGTGGTTAGCGCGCTCGATCTCGGAACAGGTGTCAAGAACTCGGGTCCTACGGGACACAAGTGGGCGGTCGGAAACCAAATCTTACCTATCACCCACCGATGCCTCTGCTTAATTCAATTTTAGTTGTTAAACAGAAAGTAAAGTGAACAATAAGTAAACCATGATCATCTCCAACGTCAACATGCGGCAATTCTCCAACAAGGGTGGTACTAGCCGACAAGCAAAACAGTTGAGCAAGCGACTACGACACGCGGGTCCAGCTATCTACCAAACAACAGGTAAAAGGATGTGTCCAAGGCTGTATATGGCTGCGAGGGATAACACGGGAACGAAAACTAGAGCATCGCAACACAGATAGCAAAGATCAACAGGAGGGAAGTAAATACTATAAAAGTAAGATAGGTAGAAAGGGGGAGATGCTCGCCTGAAAACATTGTCGAAGGTTCAACCGAAGATCGGGGCGAAGCTCACATCAACTCAACGGCCTTATCCGCGAAGAAGCAAAACACTAGAAGGAACAACGGATGCAATATTTAATTCAACGACAGAAGATCGGGCATGATGCATGTATGATGCAGGGAATGGCAAAGGGGCGATGCATTCGGTCATATTAAGCGGAACCGAGGGTCCCGACAATTAGTTAGGTGGTTCAAGTTGTTTAGAAACCCCGCATATTAAATGTTGTTTAACAATGCAAAAGATATCACCGGTTCGCTACACAAGTTTAAATGAGGCCGATATGAGACTAGATTTGCCCGCATATGGGCCCCATATTCAATTATTAGGTGAATCGGCATAAGGCCCCCAACCCAATGAGATGCATGCGAGATAAATGACAGTTTAATATGCAACAAGTTGTTATCATGTTGTCAAATAGGGTATCGAGGAAAAGGGGTCACACATCGGAGGGGGTTCGACGATCTTGAGGTTTCCGGGGTTCGGGGTCCAACAGGGTCCAGGGTCCGGTCTCGGGGTCCAGGGTTCTGCCGGGGTCGTTCTCGGACTCAGAGGTAGGTCTTGGCGTCGGGCAGATCTTGCCGGTCACACGGGGTTGATTTTGCCGGTCATGTATACGGAAGATCTTGTGGCTCGATGTTCGGGAGGCAGATCTTGGAGTCCAGGCCGGAGGTCTTGTCGGTGGTCTTCGGGTCCGTCCCGGGTAGGCATCCTCGGCGTCGGGGAAGATCTTGTCGGTTCCACTTCGAAGTCCTCGTGGTCCTGCCGTGGGGGATCATGGTCATCGGAGTCCGGTTCTTGGTAATGTTGCCGGTGTCTCTTGGTGTCCAAGGGTCGTCGCTCTGGAAGGTGGATCTTGGCGTCATCATCCCTAGTTTCCGCGGCGAAGTACTCGGGGTCCCTTTCGGTGGTCGGTGTCGAGCTCGGGTGCGGCGTCGAGGGTTCTTGGTGGGGGGGTCGATGCGCTCGTCACGGGGTCGGTCTTGGGGTTCGACGATCGGGGCGGGACTTGGCGTCGATCCGCACTAGGGAGATCTTGGCGACACCGGGAGAGCGGCCTCGGCAGGTGCTACGGCAGGAAGGTACTGCTGCGGGGCCCGGTGGCGCTCGGAACCCGGGGCCCTCTAGCAGCGGCCGGTCTTGGGGGAGGCGAGGAGGAGCACGACGGCGGGGATGGTGGCGAGGCGCCCGGAGAAGCGGTCGCCGGCGAGGTTGAAGGGAACGGGCGGCGAGGTGGGGCCTCACGGGCTGCTGCAGGGGTCGAGGACACGCAGGCGGGGGGCTCGGGCGACGCCCTGGGAGGCGGCTCCGTGACGGAGACCAGTGGCGGAGGTGGCGGGACTGCGCGGCAGACGGGAGTCGCCAGGCGGCCAGGCGCTGGCGGTGGAGGCGGTCCGTGACGGGGCCAGGGGCTGGGCCGACGCGAGGCGCGAGGCTCGAGGCCGGGCGCTGCCGACGCTGGGCGGGCGGGCGGCTGGGCCGGGCGAGGCGAGGATGCTCAGGCGGTGGCGCTGCAGAGAGAGGCGGCAGGTGGAGGCGCGCTGGGGTGGTCGAGCTCAGCGGGACGGTTGTGTCGAGAGGCGGGCGGACGAGGTCGCCGGGAGGCGACGGCGAGGCGGGGAGCAGGGAGACCGGCGGCGAGGGTCGAGGGCGTGGTGCGAGCTGAGGGGCACACGGCAGCGGCGGCGGTCCTCGGCGAGAGGCGGCCTCGGCGCCTGGGGACGACGCGGCGAGCGGGAGAGAACGCGAGAGAGGAGGCGGAGAGGGAGAACGCGACGCGGGCGGCGGGGCGTGATGGGAGGTTGCGGGACAGGGAGAGGTGGGGAGGAAGAGGAACAGGGGGAGAGGGTGGCCTGCGACGTGGGACGCGTGCTGGGCCCACGCGCCAGGGAGAGAGAGAGAGAGGGTCAGGGGTGGGTTGTGTGCGTGAGTTGTGTTGGTGTGGGTCTGGTTCTGTGCAGGCGCGTGTGCGTGTGTGGTGTGTGTACTACCGGGTGTGTGTGTGTGCACTGGCACCAGGGGAAAGCGGCGGCTGATGGGGTGAAAGAGGGTGGGGCTAGGGTTTGGGAAGGGTAGGTCTAGGTTTAGGTTTTATATGGGGTAGTAGGTGGCCCGTTGGCTGGGCCTTGGGCCTGGCCGACTGGGCCGCCTCCCCCACTAACAAAATATTTTATATTTATTATTTTTATTTCTCTTGAAACAATACATTTGCAAAAAGGTTTTATACAAATAAAAGATCCGAACGGACCTAGGTTTTCGATTTGAATAAAGAGAAGGGTAATTTTAGAAAACAAAAACAGGCGTTTAGAAAAATAGTTTTAGATAAACCATGCATGATGACATGATGATGCACAAAGTATTATTTAACACGCGATTTTCTAGTAGTGGTTTCGCGGGATGCCACACTTTAAAACCATCAGGCAGGTCAACCAAGTTCCAAACTTGATTGTCTCCCATGGACAGTATCTCGGATCTCATGGCGATCAACCATTTCTCAGAGTTTGGGTCCACCATCGATTTTGCATAGGTCGCAGGCTCATCATTGTCTAACAATAATAATTCCCGCGTTTCGCGGAGCCTCGCCGACCTTCGTGGTTGTGGTGCTTCTATTTCCACTGGTTCCTCAACTTGTTCTGCTACAATAGCATCACTTGTAGAAGCATCCTCGACTGGCTCATCTTGAACTTCTTCAAGTCGCACCGACCTTCCACTCGTTCCTTTTGTGAGAAACTCTTTCTCTAGGAAAACACCGCTACGAGCGACAAACACTTTGCCCTATTCTCGGTTGTAGAAGTAATACCCCAAGGTTTCCCTCGGATATCCCACGAAAATGCACTTATCCGATTTGGGTGTTAGCTTGTCCGACTGAAGTCGCTTGACAAATGCATCACAACCCCAAATCTTTAAAAAAGACAAACTGGGATTCTTTCCAGTCCACATCTCATATGGTGTCTTAACTATGGATTTAGATGGTACCCTATTAAGTGTGAAAGCTGCCGTTTCTAGAGCGTAACCCCAAAATGATAATGGTAAATCCGACTGGCTCATCATCGATCGAACCATGTACAACAAAGTTCGATTGCGCCGTTCGGAGACCCCGTTTCTTTGAGGCGTTCCGGGCGGCGTGAGTTGTGGAACAATTCCACAACTCTTAAGATGATTGCTAAATTCGTGACTCAAATATGCACCTCCGCGATCAGATCGCAAGGCCTTTATTTTTTTGCCACGTTGATTCTCTACCTCATTCTGAAACTCCTTGAACTTTTTAAAAGTTTCATACTTATGCTTCATCAAATAGACATAACCATATCTACTGAAATCATCAGTGAAAGTAATGAAGTAGTGATATCCTCCTCTGGCTTCGTGCTCATTGTTCCACACACATCAGTATGTATGAGTTCCAACAAGTCTGTCGCTCTCTCGGGTAAACCTGAAAAAGGCGATTTTGTCATCTTTCCAAGTAAACAAGCCTGACATGTCTCGTATTATTCAAAATCAAACGAAGTTAGAAGACCATCACCATGGAGCTTCTTCATGCGCTTTTCACTTATATGCCCCAAACGACAATGCCATAAATAGGTAGGACTCAAATCATTAGGTCGAAGCCTTTTAGCACTAACATTGTAAATAGATGCATCATCAAGATTTAAAATAAATAACCCATTCACAATGGGAGTATCAGCCATAAACATATCATTCTTAGAGATTACACAACCATTTTTTGCACTCGCGAATGAATATCCATCCCTCATCAAACATGAAGGTGATAAAATGTTTCGACCCATACTAGGAATGTAATAACAATTATTCAACTCCATAGTAAATCCTGACGGAAGGTGAAGTTGCATGACGCCAACGAACAATGCAGCAACCCTTGCTTTATTTCCGACGCGAAAATCCACTTCGCCTTTCTGCACTTCTCTAGTCCTTATTAGCCCCTGCACCGAATTGCAAATATGAGCAACCGATCCGGTATCAAATACCCAAGAGTTAACATAGGAATCAGCGAGAAGAATGTCCACAACATTTACAACAAGCGTACCTGAGTGGGAAGTACTCTTACTTCCACTCTTCTTCAAAGAAGCCTGGTACTTGCAGTAGCTTTCTTCCAAAGGGCCATGTTCATGACAAAAGAAGCACTCAGTGTCATCTGCAGGTCCAGCCTTTTGCTTGGGTGCAGACTTAGGGATCGTATCCTTAGCCTTGCCCTTCTTCCAAGAAGTACCATTTTTCTTGAAGCTAGGCTTGTTCTGCACATCCATCACATGGCTATGCCCTGCATATTTCTTCATGTCACTTTCTGTTGTTTTTAGCATCCCGCATAACTCATTAAGGCCCTTCTCCACCCCATGCATATGGTAGTTCGAAATGAACTGCCATAGCTAGATGGAAGAGACGCCAAAATGAAGTCAGTGGCCAACTCTTGGCCTAGTGGAAAACCAAGCTTTTCCAAAGTCTGACTGTAACCAACCATTTTGATCACATGGGGGCCTACAGCTTCTCCCTCTGCTAGCTTGCATTCAACAAAGGACTTGGCAACATTGTACCTCTCAGTCCTTGCCTGATCTTGGAACATGTCCTTAAGCGCGACGATCATATCGTACGCTTCCTGATCCTCAAACTTCTTTTGGAGTTCAGGTTCCATGCATGCAAGCATAAGATAGCTAACCTCAAGAGAATCATCACATGTTCTCTTGTAGGCGTTCTTAGGGCAGCATATGCATTATCAGCAGGTTCATCGGGGATTGGGGTATCCAGAACCGTTTCCTTTTTATCAGACCTGAGAACAATTCTCAGGTTATGGACCCAGTCTGTATAGTTTGTTCCATTAAGTTTATCTTTGTCAAGAATCGAACGCAAAGAAAAAGGTGATGCAGTGTTTGGTGCCATTGATCTACAATAGAAAACATGCAAAATACTAAGCCATGTAACCATGAAAGAGTAAAACATATTAAACAATTTAATAGCATATACTCCCACTTAAATCAATATCCCTCTATTGATACTAAGTGATTCAAGATCCACAATTAACAAGTCGACTAGTGAGCTTTAGCATCACCGCTAGAAGACAAGGTAAATCAGTAAGCAACACTTGCTAATCATATCACATATGACTCTTGTTGTTGGGTGACATCTCTATGTCAAAACTAGGCGCCCAACCTTTATGCCCCAAGGTCCTTAACTGTTAATATGACCTTGTCAAGCTCACCAACCCTTATGCGTGTAGGTATCCGATACAAACCCATCCAGCCAAGGAAAACCGCGGTACCCTAATTTCATAGGCCCACCAACGATTGTATAGGGCATAGGATGGTGCAAGGTTTGGTTGGGAGGGCATGGTTAAACTTAAAATTTCTGAGGGATCGTTCTACTTCTATCATCTAAGCATGCATAGTAGTAAAACACATAAGAATAGCATTCACATAGATGTGACACGGTATGGCCCATTTTCTCATGGTGATCTCCATCGCCATAGAACCTGTCCACCATGATGATCTCCATCTTCATGTTCCATGTGAGCCATCTTCCAAGTGACGAGTCCTCCAAGAACTAATACAAGCTATTACTCCTAACAGCTAGTAATCAAAATTACATAGTATTGGGATCATCACAAGTTGGCACGCAGGCCATTACAATAAATGACAACACATATGGCTCCAGCCGTGTTGCCCTACTCACGACGCGCAGGTCATGCAAAATTTCATACATGCATCACATACATATATGGGACATACTGATCACATACATCCTGCAAAAACAAGTTATGCATAGAATCGCATTCTATCGGATCATGTGACATCGCAACACCTAGTTACCTCAACGAGATACAAAAGGGGCTACGATTAAGGGGGGTCTATGGGGTCTCCCCCTGCGGGGTTCGAAGGAGCAGCGCCCCTCGCGGTATCTACACAATTTTCTTTAAGGATTTTGATCGGCAAATCAAATTTACCATAAACCGACTATTGTTCCGATCTGATCAAACTCCTTTGATCACGGTACATCGATTTTAGATCTAGGTTCCGATTCGATCAATCATATTGATCTTCACGTGATTCAACAGGATCTATGTGTCACTGTCTACCCCGATGGCGGAAGCCGGCCGGTAGGGGTAAGTCGTTCGACAACCTCAGAATCACGATCACGGAAAGCAAGATCATAGATCAATCCTGAACCACCGCCATATAAACGATCACAACATTCATATCAATCTGCCATTACAATAATTATATAGAATTGGGATCATCACAAGTTGGCATGCATGCCATTACAATAATTGACAACACACATAGCTCCAGCCGTGTTGCCCTACTCACAACACGCAGGTCATGATAAATTTCATACATGCATCACATACATATATGGACCATACTGATCACATACATTCTGCAAAAACAAGTTATGCATAGAATCGCATTCTATCGGATCATGTGACCTCGCAGCACCTAGTTACCTTAACAACATACAAAAAATGTGCTACGACTAGGGGGGTCTCCCCCTGCGGGATTCGAAGGGGCAACGCCCCTCGCGGTATCTCTAGGCGTCCAGAAAACTGTGAAAAATGAGAGATCGAATCTACCCAATTTTCTTTAAGGATTTTGATCGGCAAATCAAATTTACCATAAACTGACTATTGTTCCGATCCGATCAAACTCCTTTGATCACGGTACATCGATTTTAGATCTAGGTTCCGATTCGATCAATCATATTGATCTTCGTGTGATTCAACAGGATTTAGATTTATGTGTCACTGTCTACCCCGATGGAGGAAGCCGACCGGTAGGGGTAAGTCATTCGACAACCTCAGAATCACGATCATGGAAAGCAAGAGCATAGATCAATCCTGAACCTCCGCAATACAAATGATCACATCATTCATATCAATCTGCATATCACCATATGCAAACATCCCGAACCTATAACTGAACAGCATCGGCTCTGATACCACTGAAGGGATACGGGTAGGCTACACTAGCGCAAATCAAAATTTTCTACCGCATAAACCAGGATTACTGTTGTCATAGATCACGAGATTACCACTAGACGCGCAGTTGTGGAACTTGATGAAGCACGTCAAGGCAGTGCAGATGTTCTACGTCTCCTCCTTGTTCTCGTTCCATGAGCAGCTCCCCTTGTGTGGCTCGTCCAAGTGCTACAGATGCAGCGCCTCCGAGGTATCCACACATGCGGGGTGGAAGCGTCAAACTCCAGACTGCTAGGTACGCGCGCGTGACACAGGCGTGAGGAGTGGCAGCTTGGAGGAATGGTCTTTTCTTGGTCAGCACGCCCCACCCTCTCTTATATAGGTGTCCCTAGTGGGCTTCTACATTAGCAGCCCATTAGTAGCCTAAGCCTGGTCTAATTCGGATCCAATCCTCATTAGGCTTCCAACCCCTTAAGTGTGTGACCCTATAGGTTCATATACGCATAAACATGACATGAATACACCTATTCTGTCAATAGTTGGTAGCGGCCTCTAGCAAGACGTGCCAACTCCTAAACGCATACAAAGATCATATCGGACAAACCATCACAAGGTTTAGTACATGTCTTTCCCTTTGCCTCACGATATTTGGTCTACCTCCAAGATGACCTCCCTTTCTCGATACTGTGATTCGGAATCCCTTTACTAGGTTAACTATTAACCATATGTAGCACGACCATGCATTTCTGGATCCGATCACTCGAGGGGCCTAGAGATATCTCTCTCAAGTAGAGAGGGTCAAATCCCATCTTGATTGACCATGCCTTGCAGGATGCTTCGGGACAAACCCGAAAGCTACCTTTATAACTACCCAGTTACGGAGTAGCGTCTGATATCCCCAAAGTATGTAGATCCACATCTCAAGTACATGCGACAATCTCAGGTCTAAGGACAAAACGTACACGATGTGTAGAGAGAGAGCTGAAACTAATTGCCAGTCTCAAGTTGGGCCAGTCCAACCCCATGTTCATAACATGTGTCCACATCATTGGTTTGACATCTCCATGTCTATGACTTGCGAAACATAGTCATCAACCAATCGATGTGCTAGTCTAATATTCACATGTGTCCTCACATGAACTCCAACTAGGGACAACTATTAAATAACCATACAAGTAAAGAGTTTCACAAACAATTCACATAATTGCCAATCAATACAAGTTGCCTGATATGGATATTCAAGGAACATTACAATAACTCATGGATACATAAGAAATATAATCATCTCTATGATTGCCTCTAGGGCATATTTCCTTCAACTAAGAGTCATAAATTACCATATCCTGTCTCTACTAGTGTTTCCACTGCTCCTTTGGAACAAGTTTTCTCTAATGTATGGGATCCAGCACCCGTTTCTGTTGGAAAACATCTATATTATGTAAGCTTCATTGATGATTTCAGTAAATTTACATGGATTTACTTACTCAAGAAATGTTCTGATGTCTATCAAGTGTTTTTGAACTTACAACAACTTGTTGAACGAAAATTTGATAGAAAAATAATCACTATGCAAACTGATTGGGGTGGAGAATATGAAAAACTCAATGGTTTCTTTCAAAAAGTTGGTATCACTCACCATGTTTCTTGTCCTCATGCTCACCAATAAAATGGCTCTGCTGAACGCAAACATCGTCATATTGTTGAGGTTGGACTTGCTCTTCTTTCTCATGCATCTATGCCTCTCAAGTTTTGGGATGAATCTTTTCTCATAACCACTTTTCTCATAAATTTACTTCCTAGTAAAGTCATAGATTTTGAGACACCTACTGAACGTATCCTCCACACTACACCCAACTATGATTCACTTAGAATATTTGGTTGTGCCTGTTGACCAAATCTTCGTCCTTACAACACACACAAACTTGCTTTTCAATCCACTCAATGCATCTTCTTGGGCTACAGTCCTCACCATAAGGGGGTAAAGTGCCTAGACACCAAAACTAGTCGTGTGTATATCTCTCGAGATGTTGTTTTTTATGAAAATATTTTCCCCTTTGCATCACTCCATCCCAATGCTGGGTCTAGACTCAAAAATGACATCCTCCTTTTACCTCCAGATTTTCCTTCCACTACATCAAATATTGAGGATGCCCATATTGATGATCATATGCCTATTATACCCGTAGTTACTAATCAACCTTAGTGTACTGCAGAACCACATATGCCTATAGGTACCCCTGGTGTACAACAAGAACATGTTGAAAACTTGAGTGAAAATGATATATAAATGAGTTCTAATCATGCCTCTGAATATTCACAAGAAGACGAAGCTGATTCTGATCCCGAGCATGATTCTCCTGCTGTCTTGGATCAGCCGCCGCTGGATCCTGATGCTGGTTCGCCTGGCGCGCATCATCCTCGTCAACCGAGCCTGTCTCCCGCGCATGTCCGCGTTTACTCGCGACGGACTACGCACCACGTTCCTGTAGAGAGGGAACAGTCTCCGTCGCGAGCCCCGACACGTGCTTCCTCCGTAGATTTGTCGCCTCCCGCTGTGACTTCCCAACGACCCTCTTCGCATGCTGCCAACACCAATGATGGTGCAGGACCATTGTCTTCCACGCCCGCAGGGGGTAGTTCTCCCACCCCCAGCTATTCAAGATCGTTTGTGTCTCCCCCTATGACTCAGATTTTTGAACCTCGGACCCGATTACAAAAAGGTATAAAGCAACCAAAACAGTACACTGATGGAACAATTCGCTATGGTCTTTTTACTTCTACAGGTGGGCCATCCACACTCACATATGCTCTAGAAGATGACCGCTGGTGCAAAGCTATGCAAGAGGAGTACAATGCCCTGATTGAAAACAAGACTTGGCATCTCGTTCCTCCCAGTTCTATAAAGAATGTTATTGATTGCAAATGGGTATACCGTGTTAAGAAAAATGCCGATGGTACCATTGACAGGTATAAAGCACGCTTGGTAGCAAAAGGTTTTGAAAACTCTCAGGATCCTCACTATATCTGCAAATTAGATAAAGCTCTTTATGGTCTCAAACAGGCGCCTCGTGCATGGTATTCTAGACTTAGTACAAAGTTACAAGCTCTTGGTTTTACTTCATCTAAGGCAGATACTTCACTCTTCCTATACAACAAAGCTGGTGTTATGATATTTGTCTTAATCTATGTTGATGACATTATAGTAACCAGTTCCTTAGATCAAGCCATATCAACTTTACTTCATGATCTCAATGATGATTTTGCTCTCAAGGATTTAGGTGACTTGCACTTCTTCCTTGGAATTGAGGTAAAAAACTAATGATGGTTTATTGCTCACTCAAGAAAATTATGCCACTGATTTGCTTGCTAAAGTTGGTATGCACCACTGTACAACCTCCCCTACACCGTTATCTTTCATTGAAAAACTGTCCCTGGTTGAGGGTTCACCTCTTGGTCCTCATGATAGTACACAGTATAGAAGCATTGTGGGTGCCTTACAATATTTGACATTAACACGGCGTGATATTTCCTTCTCAGTAAATAAGGTTTGTCAATATTTACATGCTCCTACTACTGCACACTGGACAACTGCCAAGAGGATTTTGAGATATGTTCAGGGTACACTAAAGGTTGGACATACTTTCCAGCAGTCTTCCTCTAGTTTGCTTAGTGCCTTTTCAGATGCAGATTGAACAGGTTGTCTTGATGATCGAAGATCCATAAGAGGTTTTGCGATATTTCTAGGCCCCAACTTGGTCTCTTGGAGTGCCAGAAAACAGGCTACAGTTTCAAGATCTAGTACTGAAGCTGAATACAAAGCTCTAGCAAATGCCACGGCTATATTGACTTGGGTTGAGGCCCTTCTTGGTGAACTTGGTGTGTCCCTCAAGGTAAAGCCATGTCTATGGTGTGATAACTTAGGTGCTACCTATTTGTCAGCCAATCCTGTTTTTCATGCAAGAACCAAACATATTGAGATTTATTACTATTTTGTTCGTGAGAGAGTTGCAAACAAACTACTAGATATCAAATTCATATCAAGCAAAGATCAAGTTACAGATGGTTTTACAAAGGCTCTGGTAGTTAAAGATCTATGTGAGTTTAGGCGTAATCTCAACCTTTGGTTGTGATTAAGGGGAGCTGTTAGACATCTTTGTACACAAGGGCTGTCATGTGTTGTATTGGATACGGTGTAGTACACTGATCCCCTTTTTATACACCCTTGTATACCCCATGTATTTCTCTCATGTACATGCCTTCGGATGCCTTATTCCGACACTATATAACACGTAACACGAGACCTCAACAGGTCATCGTTTCTGCCTAGGATAGATCGACAATAATGTATTGTTTAGCATAACCTAAACATATATTATCACATAATTAAAAATTTAACATGATCTGCTGCTCCTAACCCTTCGGCCACCATAATACTAATTGTTTTTCTTTTTGTGTACAATCGCTCGCTCCTAACTTGTCTAACTTTTTCCTTTTTACATGGTCACATCAATGCGTTGTTATGATGTAGCGTATACTATGTCCTCCTTAGGGTTAGAGGATAAGTTAGAGGAGACAAGTGGAAGGGGACCGGAAATGAGAGAGATAGGGTTACGACTTGAGAATTGACCAAAATATAGTTGTGGGCCGAAAATCGTAGGCTGTTTGATAAGAAGACCTCCCACTTTAGCTCGACTAGAGAAGTCCACTCTATGTTGAAGCCTACCACAAATTTTCTGTAGTCAATAAACTGCTGGAATGGTGTGATTTTTGCAGTTGTCTCTTCTCTAGACCGCTACTAAAATTTTGGAGAAGTTTGTTAATCTAGTTTGACGTGTGCTTCTCTTTGTTCTTTTAGAGAATGTTGCACCTTATCGATTATAAGGAACATCATTACAAAGTACTTTCCGAATACACTTGTCCTATTCTAAAGAAAAAAGAATACACTTGTCTTCGTTGCCCTAAATATGATGGCCATATCCGTCGACATGAACGACAAAAATCACATCTTCTAAGTTTTGAGAATTACAGAAAAGAACTCATGCGTTAAAAGTGTTAAAACTACATACAAGCATGATTTTTGGTTCACGAAAATTACCATCTGGGAGTCTATGCAACATGAAAAACGAGTTCACATATATAATTTTTTTTGCAAAATGTTCTACGGAGTACAAGGGTATTTTTAGTATGTGATTTTTTCTTTTTCAAAATGTAATGTTTCTAGTCAAGTCGATGGCTAAATATGTAGCCCCGCCTTCAAAGAATATTAGTAGCTAGCGTTGCATAAACTTGATGCAAACCGATTAATGTTGTCTCCATTAAAATAAATAATGCTCTATCTATATTCAGAAAATAACAGTTAATAATTTTTTTTTTCCTAGGATTGATAGGTTTGCATTTTATTATTATGTATTTTATCGCTGTAGATATTATCATGTTTCCGTCACATCGTACATTTGCTCATGTAAGAACTTAAATCCTATCCAAAAATGCCTATGATAAAAAAAATGGTAAATATTTATGCATTGCCCTTTTAACATTACTCTCTTTTTACCATACATTACTCGTCCTAAAACGTGTGTGAAGTAGAAAAAAAAAGAACTTATATCTCTAGAAAAAGATAAACTACTTATATTATCTGTTAATAAAATGTGCTTGTATCATCCTTTTTCTTTGTTGCATTATGCTCCAGACTCCAGAGTCCCTCAATCTCCACGAGGTAAACGTTATAATTATTCCCCAAGAAAACGTTTATAATTTCCCCTTTTCTTATCCTTGTATAAATAGAACCACCTGTATGATTTTCCGGGCTCCATTCTATCCACTGATTCTCTCACCCGTAAAATAGACGCACACGAATCTCCAGATTGATGAACAGAACGATAGGCCAAGAGAATACGGACATCTTTTCGTTTGAATCGAAGGTGGTTGTTTTCCCCCCGCGTGATTCCACAAAATTGTTGCGGTTTTTACATGTTTTTTTTAGATATTGTTGTTCTTGGCCTCCCCACAATTCTTCAGAAATTTTTCTCAACTCTTTAATCCGAGAAGAACATCCGACCGAGAAATTGCGTAAGCGCATAATCTTTAAGGAGATTGCCGGAGCCTGAAGATGGACAGGTCTCCGGTCCCAGGTGTTGGCGGCGGCGGCGGCGGCAACAGCAATGTCCTGCCGCCGAAACCCTCCCTGTCGGTTTCGCCGTCATCGACGGCGCCTCCGGAGAGCGACATCAGCCACATGCCGGACTCCCCTGCGCGCAACCTTGGCCACCGCCGCGCTCACTCCGAGATCATCGGGCTACCTGACGACCTCGACCTGGGCGTCCCCGGCGCCGGCGGCGACGGGCCGTCGCTCTCTGACGAGAACGAGGAGGAGCTCTTCTCGATGTTCCTCGACACGGAGAAGCTGAACGCGCAGCTACGCGAGGCGTCGGAGACTGGGTCGTCGTGCGCGTCGGCGGGGGGCGGCGGCGCGGGGCAGAGGCCGCGGCATCACCACAGCCATTCCATGGACGCGTCGAGCTCTTTCGACGCGGACCAGCTGCTCGGGGAAACGCCGGCGGTGGACGGGATGTCGACGGCGGAGGCCAAGAAGGCAATGTCGAACGCCAAGCTCGCAGAACTAGCGCTTGTCGACCCAAAGAAGGCAAAAAGGTTTGGTCTCTTATCCTGAAATGAAATTTCGTCTGTCAGATTACTCAGTGTTCATCTGAATTTGATTTTTCATCCGTCCAATGCTATTTCATATCGTTTCGTATGGTATAGTACAGCTCTTCTATGGATGAACAAATTGTATGGAGTCTGAATTGTAGAAATAAAACACAGAAGTACATAGAAAACAAAAAAAATATGTAAAGAGATTAAAATATGTAACCGATGTATCAGGAACAGATCATCTGCAGTCTGCCCCCCTTTAGCAAGTAATTATAAGAATTTAATCCCTGAATTACAGCATCATGCGGCTATTTTCAGTTTCCAATGTGGTGTGATTTGAGTCACAACGAAATTCTCTCATGAGCAAATCTCTCGGATGGAAATGACCCATAAGTTGTAACCATCCATAAGTAAATGTTAATGCCATCTTAAGAGTTTGCGATGCTTGGTACCAAGCAAATCTGTGCCTGGGATATGGCAACTAATTATAAATATTAATTTTGCCTGAGAAGTGCCTAATCATCTATATTTACTTTTTCTCGATAACGGACATTAATGCATCAACCTCATGAATGCCATAGGATTTGGGCCAACAGACAATCAGCAGCAAGATCGAAAGAAAGGAAGATGCGATATATTTCTGAACTTGAGCGGAAGGTGCAAACCCTGCATGCAGAAGCAACAACATTGTCGACCCAGCTGGCACTGTTACATGTAAGGATTGCTCCTCACAATGTTTGACTAGACAAACCTCATTATCTGGGATTCTGGGTTTGTCTCTGCATTTACCTTCATGGAGATTTCATGTAGTTTTCATCATGTAGAAACAATTGCCATTTGTTATCCAAACAAGTCATTCGGTTACTTTCAATAGGTTGAAAGTGCCATGGCATATTATTTCACTGCTGATAGCTTTGCCAGTTTTTGTTAGCTACTGATAGAAGTATGGAAGGGTAACTCAATTAACAGCTCCAATATCCCTGTGAACAACAAAAAGAGAACAAAACAGATCAACTGCACTAGCTTGCAGTTCATGTCAGCTGTCTAGTTCCTACACTGTAGCCCGAATAAACCAATCCTTTGGCCTGTCATATGCAATTGCCCCATTTGTTTCTTTGTGCTTTTACCGACGATATGTTTATGTTATATTTGGTGCACCCTGCTGTCCCTGCATAATATCTAATCATGTTAACCTCATAATCCTGGAAAACAAACAGAGAGACACTGCTGGGCTCTCTACCGAGAACAGTGAACTGAAGATGCGGCTGCAGAATGTGGAGCAACAAGTCCACTTACAAGATGGTAAAGCTTGTTATTTCACTCAACGTTTTTTGTTCTTCATTCTTCCATTCTTACTTTCACCATATGCAAGAGAATCTTGCATGGTATGCATCCATGAAAAGATGATTAAAATGTACTATGAACTTCTAGCTCATTCTGTAGGGACACTCTATATATCATGTGAAAGACCAAAAGATAATTTCTCATTGATCATTCTGTGTTGTTCTTCGAAGACTTACCCTCTGCTGTTCTGGCTGCAGCTCTGAACGACGCCTTGAAGTCGGAGCTCCAGCGCCTGAAGATGGCGACTGGCCAGATGGGAAGCAATGTAGGAGCGATGATGAACTTCGTCGGCCCGCCCCAGCCGCACTCCTTCGGAGGGAACCAGTCGATGTTCCACATCCAGGGCCAGGCGGCAATGCAACCGCTGCATCAGATGCAGATGCACCCTCACCACCACCATCTTGCACCTCACGCAGCTGCAAGCCCAGCTAAATGCAAAGAAGTCTTTGCACCCAACTCAAGATGAAACGAACAATCTCCGCACCGAACCAGTGGATTGGCGGGTGGTCGGAAAGCAGTGGCAATTGACTGAGGTCCGACGACCTGTTTGGAACGCAGGAATTTCACGGAAAATCTTGAAATGTATTACTTGCGGGATTCGGGGAAAAAAAGTGCTACATGCTGAACAGACCGAGTGAATTAGGGAGGCTATATTCTTGAAGATATCAGTTAGATATGTGTAAGATCATTTGTTTTTGGGCAGTACACAAGTGGTAGATTCGTCATCGCTCAGTAGCCTATATATATTACGGTTCAATGTTGCTCAAGTTATACACTCAGTTGTTAAGTCTTCATTCCGAAGGATATATTGTTTTGTTCTTTTGGGGGCCTGCCGGTGAAGAATTTTGTTGAGAAAAAAGTGCTAGTCATCTCATAAAGTTCTTCTCTGGTAAGGAGGCAAAGCCCACTCCTCTACCTTCCACTTCGACATCGAATTTTGCCGGTGCCAAAGCCCTAGCCAGCGATGGAGAATGCCCCCCCCCTCCCCCCCACACACACACACACCAAAGTTGGCGCCAAGGCCAATGGGAAGGCCCCGCTCAAGACGAAGGAGCCGACGGCGGAGTGTAACTACCTCGGTGAATTACGCTCCTAGATACAAGCCTGGATGAGTGGTAGTGGTTGAAATAGTACGGTGGGGCCCCAAAAGCCACTCACTGGTAGTCCTTTCAGACGTCCCAACCACTACCCTCTCAACGGGACTGTCAGACGGGCGTGTCGGCGAAGGATCAACTACGACACAAGTGGGTATGCAAGCCACCATACAAGAGTACATCGAGCCATACCATCTAGAAAGAAAGGAAATATAGCAACGCCATACCAAGATTCAAATGACCTAGATAGATCTATATTTTAGGATACTTCCTCACAACACACATCGAGTATCATGCGGGCGGCAACAAAATCCAGTACGGATAAGAAGCAAATCGGCATAAGATGCCATAGAAATAAGCACATCCCAACTACAGGTCTCACGAATCCCGTTCCGGAATCTCTACACCGAACCATCGTTGCCCACATCTTGGCTTCTTCCACCCAAGATCCGTCCCGTGGAGGTACCGTCCATCGAACCAAGAATTTATCGTGTGAGACCCTAAGGGTACTCGGCAAGTCTTAATGCCTCTAAAGGGGACACAACACGGGTGACGCAATTGCAGCGAAAGATAAGCCCTAGCTTCTGAGATAACGCTAACCATCCGCCTAACCAATGATGAGCGGATGTCCGTGAATTAAGAACAACAGCTTATAATGGTAATCTCATCGATCCATCCTCCTCCTCTTACCAACAAGGAAGCGGATTTAACAACCCCCATCCGCTGGCAATTTTATTAACCATTCCATGAGCGTTGCACTATTTACTAGTCAAGTTTCTTAGTCGATTAAAGCGGTACTTTAGTTATGCTTGTCTATGATCGAGAACCGTGCTCCAAGTCGTCCATATCCGCGGACACGGCTTTGAAAGTTTTACCCGGGTGCACCAATAGCAACACGCCGATCAACCTCGGAAAAACCAAATCAAAACCCAACGAGGCTTTCACGTGAACAATCACAAGATTCAGAAATATTTTAGGGGCCACCCTTGAAGTACACCAAGCGAAGATAGTGACTCGAGACGGACTCAAGGTTTGGGTGGGCCTGTGAGCGATCGGAACCCAAATCGGGCTTGTCGACACCGTAAACGTGTCCCAATCCTAACAAGACAGTGTGCTCCTCGCACAATTTTAAATCTGAAAGTAGCATGGCATAAGTACAGGATAGTAAATAAAACCTCAAACTAGTTTGTGGCCCCAAGAAATAAGATGAATCAAGCTCGCCTGTGGGGGTCCCATATACCTCCGGATGTGGATAGCGCGATAAATCAAGGAACATGAATCAAGTACTCGGGGTCTTACGGGACACAAGTGAGCAGGAAAAACCAAATAGCAGATGTTGCTCACCGGTGCCACTTTCATTAGTTATCCCATACTACTCAGGTTAAGTTGTTTAGGTATCTCGTTATGCATCAGACACTCACAAACCCTACACATGCTGTTCTACGACTCGCATGGCTCAAACAACTCCTATAGTAGTGGCTCATGGGGTGGAGGAACAAGCTCGGTGGGGTTTAAAAGTAAAGGCTATGCATACTTGGGATTCAATTTAATGCAATCGCGACTCAATGATGCAGAATAAGATAGAGGCAATAGAATCTGTATGTATGCAAGCATGTGGAAGTGCTTGCACGATATCTCGATTGAAGCGAGGACGGATCAGGTAGTGCTCTGGTTCTCTTGATATAACCCACCTTTCGGTGTCTGTCATCCGAAAAACCAAACAAACAAGGCCAACATGAATACAGAGCACAAGCATATGAATAAGATGCGTCAAGCAAACAATCATGCCATGATGAATGATGCACAATTTACATGGCATTAAGGTAGCATGGCATGGTGAGGTGTGGATGACAAGTAATAACATGTTAATGGGGTTTTGGAATCACATTTGTTGCCATAACAGTTGCTGTTCACTATATATTTATATGATGCATGCTGCAATTGAGGTCAAGGATGGTATAAACAGAAAGGTCTCGTCGAGATGATCATTTTAGACATATCATTTGTTAAATTTGGAATTATAAATCAAAAGTTGTGAATTTATTTAGTTCTAGTGGCATTTGTGTAATTAACTCAACTTGGAATTTTAAAATGTTCAAATAATGTTTTGAATGGCATATTTGAATTCCTTACATTTTCCTGAATCAAAAACATATATTATTTGTCAAATTTGGATTTATAGTTTGAAAGTTATTTGAAAACAGATTTCATTATGAATTTGAATTAATTTGAGTTAGGTTTAAATTCAAACAGACTCACATATGTACTTTTAATACCCAGGGGATTCCAGACTCTGTCGATGACAGGTGGGGACGGAGCTGGAGCCACGCTACAGTGTCTGGCGGTCATCATGGTTCTTTGCCGACCTCTACCGACCAAGGTGGGGAGGGTTCGCGGTCACGTGCAGGTGTGAAAGCAGCGTGGTGACGCAGTTGGATAAGGGACCGCGAGTGGAGGCCTAAAAACTTGGGGATCCCTTTTGCAAAAACCCACTGACGCTGGCTGGTGGGGCTAGGCTGGTCATGATCAGAACAAAACGTTTGGGGGTTTGTGAAAATCGCCCACGTGGTCTTTTCTCCTCTCCGCCTTGCCAAGACGGAGTGGTGGCGCGGCAGGCGGGTTCGATCCCGCTGACGCGGCACGCTTGTGAGGGCTGCGGTGGCTAGGGGTTGATGCAGGGTTGCAGGGCGAGGCTTAGATAGGCTAAGCGACGCTATGGCGAGGAAGCGACGCGCGGCCAAGACGCAGAGCGTTCGACGGAAGAGCGGCGTCACGAGGCGAGAGGAAAGCGATGTCCAGGGGGAAGAGTGGCTCACCAATGACTTGTCGTTGGGGTTGGTTGGTCGTGGCGGCGGATCGGCGTGGCAGACGGCAGCTGACTAGGGCTGCGTCGGCTCGTATGCCCGGTGGTGGGCTTCCTCTTCGCGTCTCGGGCACGACTGCCTGGGGTCTTCGTGATCCTCCTCCACACCTTGGAGCACCACGCCTCCGGTGGACAAGGAAGGTAGAGGTCAAGGTTTTCGGCGCGGCGGTGTGGCGGTAAAGGAAAGAGGGCGTGGGCAGGGCGCCTGGGTGGATCTGGGCGAGGCGAGAGGGGGAGGATAAGAACGCAAGGGCAGGTAGATGGCGTGGGGAGGAGGTGGCTTGGCCTCTTTTGCACCTCCTCACGTGCATGGTTCGGTCTTGCCAGTGGGGTAGGGCGAGGCGGGGGACAAAGGTGTGGGGTGAGGCTGCTGGCGGGCAGGAGGGACAGAGGAGGGGCTCATGGGACCGCATGGCGAGAGGAGAGCAAGAGAGGTAAGGGAAGGCTCGGGTGGCTAGGGTTTAGGAGGGAGAGAGGGACCAGGGTAGCACATGGGATGGAGGATGCCAGGTAGGGCCCTCATGGCAGGTAGAGAGAGGGGGCCGAGAGAGAGGGGGTGGGGCATGGCATGGGGTAGGTTTTAGGGTTTTGCTAAGAGTGGGTAAGAGGGAGGTGGTACTTAACTTGATCATGCAAGCTCCAAACAAGCCCTAACAAGATCAAGGCAAGAAAAGAGGAAGAGGGAGAGAGAGATGATCATGTGATGATGGGGTGGTCCTTATGCTTACACATGATCACATGTGTATGCATGGAGATGGGGATAGAGGTTTAGATGATTTGGTGAAGAATACTGCAAGGCCCAAAACAAGATTCAAAACCAAGGAGAGAGATCCATGCAAGCAAAACCAAATATCACTCCAAGATCAAGAAGAAGGTGGCACTTGCATGGCCCATGCAAGCAATAATGGCCATGTAGTTATATTGTGAAAACAACATTATTTCATGTGGCATTAATCCTTGCATTCCCAAAAGGTGGGCAAAGGCCAAGCAAAAGATTATGGGTAGAATCCAACCAACCCACATGAGCTAGAGATAACCCAGATTAAAATGCCAAGCTCATATTAATTGGATGGTGGAATTATAAGGTGGTGAAAGAAAAGGTGGTGGAGTCAAAAAGAGAGATGCCCTCAACTCAACTTGGGCATTTAACAATATATTAAGAACCAAATACAATATCAAGAGGCAACTACAATTAATCATGCACATGAGATAAGAACCAAACAAGAAAGGGTTTTATATGATGCTCAAATGCAGGGTGACATGATGACATGAGCATGATATGATAATGATGCAACAATTATATGTTGGAAGTGGCCCTTTTTATTATTATAACATGTAGCATTACAGGTGTTAGACAACTGGGATGCTACAACTCTCCCCCACTAAACAGGAATCTCTTCGAGATTCTAGGAAGAAGAAGAAGATACAAAGAGAGAAGGATGGTTGTACGGAGTTCATCTTCACGCTCCCATGTGGCTTCATCAGCAGAATGGTGTGACCTTGCACCTTGCGTAACTTGATGGACTTGTTGCAGTCCTTCGCTCTGCGGTCTCAAGGATTTTGGTGGGGTGTTCTTGATAAGACAGATCTTCTTGGAGGTCGATTAGCTCATGATCCACGGTCTTGCGGGTCTTTGAAGCACTTCTTGGCTGAGAGATGGAAAACATCATGGACTTTGAGTTTTCCGGAAGCTCAAGTGCATAAGCAACTTCTCCTCTTCTACCACGTATCTTGAAAGGACCGATGTATCTAGGAGCCAACTTTCCTTTGATAAGGCGGTGTGTTCCTCTCATGGGAGTGACACGAAGGTAGACGAGATCACCAGGGCATATACCATATCCGTGTGCTTCTGTCATAGTTGCTCTTCCGACGACTTTGAGCAATCTTGAGTTCTCGAATGATATGCACCTTCTCCTCTGCTTGGGTTACAATGTCGGGCCAAACCAGATTCTTTCTCCTTTCGACCAACCAATCGGAGTTCGCACTTGCGACCATAGAGAGCCTCGAATGGTGTCATCTTGAGACTCTTGGAAGTCATTGTTGTAGGAGAATTCAGCATAAGGAAGGCATTCCTCCCACTTCATGCCAAACGAGATGACGCAAGCTAAGCATATCCTCCGAATCGATTGATTCTTTCCACTTGTCCTTGCGATGAGGGTGGTAGCAGTCTTGAAGTTCAACTTTGTTCCCAAAGCTTTTGGAAACTCTCCCGAACTTTGAGGTGAAGATGCTCCCACAGTAGAACTGATTTCAAGTGGAACCCCATACAGAGACAATTACATTGATATAGAGCTCACCAATGAATTCCGAAATTGTTTCTTTGATAGGAAGAAATGAGCCACTTTAAAAGCACATCGATGACAACAAAAATTGCATTGTTGCCCTGCATGACCTTGGAAAGCCGGTGATGAAGTCCATCTCTACTTTCTCCCATTTCCATTAGGAGGTTTCAATGGCTGTAGAAGACCAAATGGTTTCGATGGACAGCCTTCACTCTGCAGACATCACATTCGAGACGTACTTAGCACAATACCGTTTCAACCCACCACCAAAGATTGTGTTTTCAAGTCCATGTACATCTTTGTGCTGCCAGGATGGATAGAAAGAACCGAATCATGTGCCTCCTTGAGAACTTGGTCTCTCAGACCCGGGTAGTTTGGAACAAACATCCGATGTTCAAAGAAGAGCGTGCCTTGATCATCAACATGGAAGGACTCATACTTCGGAAGGTCAAGCTTAGAGATGAGCTTTTTGGTGTGCGGGTCACCAAGCTGACGAGAGCGAATCTGTTCTTCCAAGAGAGGAGTAGCGGAAGGTTCGGAGGTGCCCTTGTTCCACAATTTCGTGTTGAGTCGACGAATTCCTCGCACAAGAGAGGCTGTTGCTCTTCCACCATGATGTTGTTGACATAATCTTTTCGGCTAAGCGCATCTGCCATGACGTTTGCTTTGCCTGGAGTGTAGTTGATGGTCACATCAAAGTCATTGATTGCTTCGATCCATCTCCTCTGCCGAAGGTTGAGATCCGGTTGAGTGAAGATATACTTCAAACTCTTGTGGTTCGAGAAGATCTCACAACGGTTACCAAGCAAGTAGTGCCTCCATAGCTTCAAAGCAAAGACAACTGCTGCTAGCTCAAGGTCATGTGTGGGATAGTTGATCTCATGCGTCTTCAACTGACGAGAGGCATAAGCAACCACCTGTTTCTCTTGCATAAGGACCGCACCCAATCCTTGCAAAGAGGCGTCGCAGAATATCTGGAAAGGCTTAGATGTATCTGGAGGAACCAAGACTGGTGTGGAAGTGAGCTTCTCTTTGAGTGTCTCAAAACTTTCTTGACAAGCAGGAGTCCACAGGTACTTCTTGCCTTTCTTGAGGAGATCGGTAAGAGGCTTTGCTATCTTGAGAAGTTACGAACAAAGCGACGGCAATAGCTAGCCAAGCCGAGAAAACTCCGCACTTCCTTGACATTAGCGGGGGAAGCCATTCAACTATTGTCTTCACGGTTTCGGGTTTCTGCAATGCCCTTGGCGAGATAACATGACCTGTATGTTACTTGCAGCCAAAACTCACACTTTGAGAACTTTGCATACAAGCGGTTCTCACGAAGCTTGTTTAAGACACACCGCAGGTGTTCCTCATGCTCCTCCTTAGATTTGGAATAGACCAGAATGTCATCCAGATATACCACAACAAACTTATCCAGGTATTCCATGAAAACTGAATTCATCAGCCTCGAGAAGGTAGCAGGTGCGTTGGTGAGGCCGAAAGACATGACCGTGTACTCATACAGGCCATAGCGGGTGGTGAAAGCTGTTTTGGGCACATCTTCTTTCGAATTTTGATTTGGTGATAACCACTTCTCAAGTCCAGCTTAGAGAACACCACTCACGCTAGTGATCAAATAGATCATTTATCCGTGGGAGAGGATATTTGTTCTTGATGGTTTTAGCATTGAGAGCCGGTAGTCAACACATAGCCTATCGGTTACATCACGCTTCTTCACAAAGATTGTTGGACTACCCCAAGAAGAAGTGTTGTGTTGAATGAAACCCAACTTCTCTTGTTCATCAAGTTGTCGTTTGAGTTCACCAACTCGAAGGACCCATTTTATATGGCCTCTTGGAGATAGGAGCCGTTCGGGTTCAAGCTCAATCACGAATTCAACCTCGCGATCCGGAGGCATACAGCAACTCTTGGAAAGACATCGGAACTCACGGACCATCGGTACCCTCTGAATAGCTTCCATAGCATCATCATTGAGCCGCCAAGGAATAGAGCCGACAGGAGTCGGACTTGGAGAAAAGACTATATGGCCTTGAGGAATCTTCAGAGACCGAGCGTTCAGCACAATCAATCACATGCATTTGTTGTCAACCAATCCATGCCCAAGATGACATCAATGTCGAGCTGCCAGAACAATCAAAGAAGCCAAGAATGAAGAACCACCAATCTCAATCGATTGCCATGGCGATATGCTCAGCCCTCATGTTTGAACCGGTGATTGTACCACCAACCGCTTAGAGAGAGGAACCATGACTAACTCATTCTCTTACGCAAACTTGTGTGACACAAAAGAATGCGATGCACGAATCAAAGAGAACTCGTGCGGGACCGAGTTAACGGATAGCATACCCATTACAACTCAGTGCGAGCTCGGCTTGAGGCGTTAGCGATTAGCGCGAACAACCGCAGACCCGGGCTTAGTGTTGATGTTGAGAGCCGGCGGTGGTGCCGAACCGAAGGAGAGCTTGTTGCAGATCTTGGCGGGGTGGAGGAGAGCTTTGTTCTTCATTGGGCTCGATTTTGATGTCGGGATCTCCACACACGGCGGCACCACCTGGACGTGGAGCGAGTAGCAGGGGACTCCGCCAGCGCTCGGGGTAATGGTTGTTGTAGCCTCGGGAGCCGATGGTGAAGTTTGGTGGCCTTGACGAAACTTGCAGGTCTTGGTGGAGCCGGGAGCGACGGTGGGGTGTTAGGAACCAGACACGCTTAGCAGGGAGCTGCCATGACTGCAGAGCTTGATGCATCCTGTTGTGTTTCTTGGACTCCTCAAACATTTGCACCTTGCCTCCTCTTGCGTCTTGTGTCTTTGTAGTTCGGGAAGGTTGCGGTCTTGCATGCGTGATTGCATACTTGATCGACGCATTGAGCCCTTGCTGAACCTTTTACGCTTCTTCTTGTCATCGGATACCTCATCACCACCATAGCGAGATAGATTCATAAAGTTCTGATGTAGGTGTTGGCGTTATCATTTCCTGCTTGAGTTGAGGAAAGCCTCCTTCATCCTTTCCATCACAATCTCGAGAAAGCTGCTCCTTGAAAGCTGCGTGAACCTCTCCCAAGTTGGCTGGAACCCGGTACTTGCCTTCAAGTAGTTTTCCCACCAAAGAGTCGTCTCCCTTGAGAAGGTGAGTAGCACACTTGACCCACTCCAGCTCCGGAACATCAGCAGTCTCGAGCAGCCTTGAGATCTCACGCAGCCAATCATCCGTGTCAAGAGGTCGGTCAGACACATCAAACTGACGAGGGTTGAACTTGAGGAAGCTCTTGATGTCTCCGCTTGGGAGGTGGAGGAAGTGGAGCAAACTCGTTTCTTCTGACGCTCTCCTCAAAGCGCTGTTGGTTCTCTTGCATAGCTGCCAAAGCATTAGCAATGTTTGACAGTGAGCCCGATCGGCCCGAGGTATGTCCTCCTCGGTCCGGCGTGGTGGAGCCATCACATTGATATAAAACTCAAGTCGATACTATAATAGAGAATGATAATAATCCAAAATAGTACCAAGATGGAATTAACCACGATTAAAGGATACAATTCTTGAGATGATATTAAAATATCAACAAAGTTCATAGCACCTAAAAGATATTAAGCATATCGCACACGATCGAAAAGAGTGTGGTACACAATATATCAAAGAAAATTTTCCACAAATTTCGGCATTACAATACCAATAGATCATAAGATTACTTAACGAATCAAGATTAGTGACTCTACCGATTCAATATACAAAAGCGAATGATAAGAGTAGTGGTATGGCGACTCCATCCCGCACTCAAATCATTACTCCGCACATGAACAAGTGGAACACATATCCTAACCCCTTCTTCCCACGTGAAACCTAAAGATTGGTAACTATGGAAACGAACACCCCAAACAAGATAGCGTCGGATACAAAGGAAGATAGATTGTCGGTTTGCAAAAGCACATCGGTATGGAATGTACCAACATTGATAACCAAAGGCGATAAGATAACAACTTGGATGCAACAGATAGACAAGGGATTACACACACACACACACACAACCTATGGTACTACGGAAACCGTAACACGTGAATCCTAGTTTGAATTTTGAGAAGAGGATTGAAAGCGTTGCACTTCCTTACGAGAAAAGGGTGGGTGGGAGGTAGAAAGAAAAGTGGAAGCAGTCCTACTCTCGCGTTTTGTTTTCCCTAATATACATAACTACCAAAATATTTGCTAGATCGACAACCAGCTTGGCTGAAACCACAAGGTCGGGATGGCTCGATACCAATTGTAACTACCTCGGTGAATTACGCTCCTAGATACAAGCCTGGATGAGTGGTAGTGGTTGAAATAGTACGGTGGGGCCCCAAAGCCACTCCTTTGGTAGTCCTTCGACGTCCCAACCACTACCCTCTCAACGGGACCTGACGGCGGCAGAATCGGCGCGAAGGATCAACTACGACACAAGTGGGTATGTACGCAAGCCACCATACAAGAGTACATCGAGCCATACCATCTAGAAAAGAAAAATATAGCAACGCCATACGGCAAGATTCAAATGACCTAGATAGATCTATATTTTAGGATACTTCCTCATACAACACACATCGAGTATCATGGAAGGCAACAAATCCGCACGGATAAGAAGCAAATCGGCATAAGATGCCATAGAAATAAGCACATCCCAACTACAGTCTCACGGATCCCCGTTCCCGGAATCTCTACACCGAACGATCGTTGCCCACATCTTCGGCTTCTTCCACCCAGTATCCGTCCTGTGGAGGTACTTGTCCATCTGAACCAAGAATTTATCGTGTGAGACCCTAAGGGTACTCAAGAAGTCTTAATGCCTCTAAAGGGGACACAACCAGGGTGACGAATTGCAAAAAGATAAGCCCTAGCAGTTCTACAGATAAACGCTAACCATCCGCCTAACCAATGATAGGCGGATGTCCGTGAATTAAGAACAACATTATAATGGTAATCTCATCGATCCATCCTCCTCGCTACCAACAAGGAAGCGGACGAACAACCCCCATCCGTTGGCAATTTTATTAACCATTCCATGAGCGTTGCACTATTTACTAGTCAAGTTTCTTAGTCAGATTAAAGCGGTACTTTAGTTATGCTTGTCTATGATCGAGAACTGCTCCAAGTCGTCCATATCCGCGGACACGGCTTTGAAAGTTTTACCGCCGGTGCACCAATAGCAACACACGCTCGATCAACCTCGGAAAAACCAAATCAAAACCCAACGAGGCTTTCACGACTGAACAATCACAAGATTCAGAAATATTTTAGGGGGCCACCCCTTGAAGTACACCCGCAACGAAGATAGCTGACTCCGAGACGGACTCAAGGTTTGGGTGGACGGCTGTGAGCGACTGGGAACCCAAAACTGGGCTTGTCGACACCGCGTAAACGTGTCCCAATCCTAAACAGTACAGTGTGCTCCTCGCACAATTTTAAATACAGAAAGTAGCATGGCATAAGTACATGATAGTAAATAAAACCTCAAACTAGTTTGTGGCCCCAAGAAATAAGACTGAATCAAGCTCTGGCCCAGGGGGGTCCCATATACCTCCCGGATGTGGATAGCGCGATAAATCAAGGAACATGAATCAAGTACTCGGGGTCTTACGGGACACAAGTGAGCAGGAAAAACCAAATAGCAGATGTTGCTCACCGGTGCCACTTTCATTAGTTATCCCATACTACTCAGGTTAAGTTGTTTAGGTATCTCGTTATGCATCAGACACTCACAAACCCTACACATGCTGTTCTACGACTCGCATGGCTCAAACAACTCCTATAGTAGTGGCTCATGGGGTGGAGGAACAAGCTCGGTGGGGTTTAAAAGTAAAGGCTATGCATACTTGGGATTCAATTTAATGCAATCGCGACTCAATGATGCAGGAATAAGATAGAGGCAATAGGTACTGTATGTATGCAAGCATGTGGAAGTGCTTGTCTGATATCTCAGTTGAAGCGAGGGACGGATCTGGGTAGTGCTCCTGGTTATCTTGATATAACCCCGCCAGGTTCATCCGAGAAAACCAAACAAACAAGGCCAACATGAATACAGAGCACAAGCATATGAATAAGATGCGTCAAGCAAACAATCATGCCATGATGAATGATGCACAATTTACATGGCATTAAGGTAGCATGGCATGGTGAGGTGTGGATGACAAGTAATAACATGTTAATGGGGTTTTGGAATCACATTTGTTGCCATAACAGTTGCTGTTCACTATATATTTATATGATGCATGCTGCAATTGAGGTCAAGGATGGTATAAACAGAAAGGTCTCGTCGAGATGATCATTTTAGACATATCATTTGTTAAATTTGGAATTATAAATCAAAAGTTGTGAATTTATTTAGTTCCAGTGGCATTTGTGTAATTAACTCAACTTGGAATTTTAAAATGTTCAAATAATGTTTTGAATGGCATATTTGAATTCCTTACATTTTCCTGAATCAAAAACATATATTATTTGTCAAATTTGGATTTATAGTTTGAAAGTTATTTGAAAACAGATTTCATTATGAATTTGAATTAATTTGAGTTAGGTTTAAATTCAAACAGACTCACATATGTACTTTTAATACCCAGGGGATTCCAGACTCTGTCGATGACAGGTGGGGACGGAGCTGGCGCACGCTACAGAAGTGGCGGTCATCATGATTCTTTGCCAGCCTCTACCGACGTGGGGACAGGGGTTCGCGGCCCACGTGCCAGTGTGGAAAACGGCAGCGGCTGACAGACGGTTGGATAAGGGACCGCGAGTGGAGGCCTAAAAACTTGGGGAGCCCTTTTGCAAAAACCCACTGACGCTGGCTGGTGGGGCTAGGCTGGTCCGCGTGAACAAAACGCTTTGGGGTTTGTGCAAAATCGCCCACGTGGTAATGCTTTTCCTCTCTACGCCTTGCGGAGGCGGTGCTGGCGGGTTCGATCCGCGACGCTGGCACGCTGAGAGGGCGGAGCCACGCTGGCTGGGTTGATGCTGAGGTTGCAGGCGAGGCTTAGATAGGCTAAGCGACGCTATGGCGAGGGAAGAACGCGACGGCCACAAGACGCAGAGCTGCTCGACGGAAGACGGCGGCGAGGCGAGAGGGGAGGAAACGATGTCCGGGGAAGAGTGGCTCACCTGACTTGTCGTTAGGGTTGGTCTGGTCGTGAAGCTGGATCGGCGAGGCAGACCAGCGGCTTTAGGGCTTAAGGCTGCTCGTGTCCGCCTGGTGGGCTTCCTCTTGGCCTCGCACGGCACTGTGGGTCTTCGTGATCCTCCTCCACACCTTGAGCACCACGCCTCCTTGGACAAGGAAGGTAGAGGCCAAGGTTTTCTACGGCGACGGTGGCGAAGGGAAAGAGGGCGTGGGCGCCACTGGGTGGATCTGGGCAGGGCGAGGTGGACGGAGGGGGGAGGATAAGAACGCAAGGGGGGCAGGTAGATGGCGTGGGGAGGGGAGGTGGCTTCGGCCTCTTTTTGCACCTCCCTCACGTGCATGGTTCGGCCAGGGTGCTGCCAGGTGGGGTAGGGCGAGGCCAGGGGGACAGCAGGTGTGGGGTGAGGCTGCTGAGCGGGCCAGGGAGGGACAGAGAGGAGGGGGCTCGGCTGGGACCTGCGTGGCAGAGAGGAGAGCAAGAGAGGTAAGGGGAAGGCTCGGGTGGCTAGGGTTTAGGAGGGAGAGAGGGACCAGGGTAGCACATGGGATGGAGGATGCCAGGTAGGGCCCTCATGGCAGGTAGAGAGAGGGGGCCGAGAGAGAGGGGGTGGGGCATGGCATGGGGTAGGTTTTAGGGTTTTGCTAAGAGTGGGTAAGAGGGAGGTGGTACTTAACTTGATCATGCAAGCTCCAAACAAGCCCTAACAAGATCAAGGCAAGAAAAGAGGAAGAGGGAGAGAGAGATGATCATGTGATGATGGGGTGGTCCTTATGCTTACACATGATCACATGTGTATGCATGGAGATGGGGATAGAGGTTTAGATGATTTGGTGAAGAATACTGCAAGGCCCAAAACAAGATTCAAAACCAAGGAGAGAGATCCATGCAAGCAAAACCAAATATCACTCCAAGATCAAGAAGAAGGTGGCACTTGCATGGCCCATGCAAGCAATAATGGCCATGTAGTTATATTGTGAAAACAACATTATTTCATGTGGAATTAATCCTTGCATTCCCAAAAGGTGGGCAAAGGCCAAGCAAAAGATTATGGGTAGAATCCAACCAACCCACATGAGCTAGAGATAACCCAGATTAAAATGCCAAGCTCATATTAATTGGATGGTGGAATTATAAGGTGGTGAAAGAAAAGGTGGTGGAGTCAAAAAGAGAGATGCCCTCAACTCAACTTGGGCATTTAACAATATATTAAGAACCAAATACAATATCAAGAGGCAACTACAATTAATCATGCACATGAGATAAGAACCAAACAAGAAAGGGTTTTATATGATGCTCAAATGCAGGGTGACATGATGACATGAGCATGATATGATAATGATGCAACAATTATATGTTGGAAGTGGACCTTTTTATTATTATAACATGTAGCATTACAGGTGTTAGACAACTGGGATGCTACACGGAGGAATGGGCTCCAGAGACCAGGAAGTGCTCCAGCTGGAGACAAGAGACCAGGGCACGGGCGCCAGAAGAAAATGCACTCATCGAAGAAGCGAAGCAGGCCAAGCTTGTCGCCGCCCTCCAGGCCAAGGCCAACACCGAGGTCACTGCCAAAGGGCTCGCCTCCCAGGCCCTTTTGTACATGAAATAGGAGGCGCTTGCCAAAGCCTTGACCCCTGGCGGCGACGATGTTCTCATCGACGCATCATCGATAAGCTCGGTGTTGTATGCGATCTCGCGTCCGCCTCTTCTCCCACGGCCCGCCGCTACATCGGTAAAGGGGGGCTACACTCATGTTTCGCACGTCCAAGTGCACTCCCGGCTCGACGACTCTCAATCAATGTCGCCAGAGATCATGTCAATGGCGGAGGAGTCTACCATCGACCTCAACCGCACCCTTGGAGCCAACGAGCTAACGCAGGACCATAGCAAGAGGCGATGCTGGATCCTAGTGGCCAACATGCCCATGCCCCGTGACCCGTTCGACGATTTGCCACGCCGAATGATGACTAGAGAAGAGGAGGACGAGGCCGTCTTGCACAAGATGATCAATGAGGCTAAAGCCCTGTACAATGAACTCGAGGATGACACTCAACAAACTACGGTCGATATCGATGGTGAGACATTCTTTGGGCATGAAGTCGAGCCTATGGGTGTCGATGAAGGAGAGGCGATGGAAGTGGATGATGCTGATGATGATGATGCTGATGAAGTCGGGCCTATCTATGGCGCAACACAAAAGATGAAGAGCCAAAGGACCGGCGGCTACACCATCATTTTGTGTGGGTAACACAAGCTATGGAGTACTTCAAAGAGAAGTATGACCATTCGCATTGACCTATTGTTGGATGATGATCAAGATCCCAAGTGGGAAACGAGTTTTGCCCTTTACCAGAAGAGTTTTGATGGCTCAAAGAAGCGTGGGAGTGTATCAACAATCTGCACTCAATTGGAGCCCTAGATTTACATCTCAAAACACAAATTTAAAGCTCCTATATATTCTTATTTATATGATTTCATTCGATCTTAGTTGCAAGAACACTAGCATCTAGAAACATCTCGGTCTAAAAACTTAGTTGCAACGTGAATTGTTTTAGTTCCAACCTCATTTGTAACTCACATGACACATGAATAATGATGCAAAATCAATAAATTGAAACCTGACTAAGCTCTAACATTTTTTGACAATTGACTGAGTCCTAAGAGCATCTCTAATGGAGACCGTAAAAACTAGACCCGTAAAGCGCGAGTACAAGCCGCGGAAAAAGTGTTTACGGGTCAGAAAAACGATGACACGGAACGGAGTCCTCAAACGCAATCTGTAAAAGAGGAATATTCTATTATACATGTTGCGTTTGAGGGCTCTATTCCGCGCAGGTAGCCTCCTGACCCGTAAATCAGGGTTTTAGAAGTACATATGCAAATGCAAATGCAACATGTTCACAGTTTTACATCAAATCACCGTGAATAGTTCAACCCAAATCAATGTTGGGAAATATTCATCACCTTGCACGCAATTAACGAAATAGTTCAAGCAATGGAGATGTATCCTTGCTCACCGTGGCCTCCTCCATTGCCACCTTCACGAGCTAGCCTTTTCTCTTCACGATCTCCACGGTGGCATCTTTCCACCACTCCAAGTGTCAATCATTCATGTCCTTTGCATCACCATGATCTCTCTCTCTCTCTCTCTCTCTCTAGCCAACATCTCCCTCATTTCCTTGGTTTGCTTTAGATTGATCTTCTTCTCCTCCACCGCGGCCTTGAGCCTTGCTTCTTGTCGCGAGGCCTCCACCTTTGCAAACTTCACCTCTTTCTTCTTCTCGGTAATGACAAGCTTTACCTCAAATGTCTTGGCTGCCATAGCCTCTTTGGACTTCATCATTTGATCAAACTTGTGCCTCAACATTGCACCCTCGGCCTCCATCTTGATCCTCTCATTTGCCTTCTTGTTTCCCTCCGGCTTGTTGTTTCTCCCTTCCTCATCTTCACTATCATCCATTTTATTCATTGCACCTTTCTTCGCTAGGATTTCTTGGTCCCTCAACTGTCACTTGGGAATATGTTTGAGAACATTGTGGCAATGTTTGAACACGAAGCTCTTGCTGTTCCCGCCCTTCATGTCTCTATACCTTGCATCTGCAATACGTTCACAAAGCTATGAACACTAAACATTAATTGACATATGTGATGAGGATAAATACACTCACATATTGGTCGATAGTTGTGCCACTAGGAGGATTCTGGACGATTTGATCCATTGCAGCTGTCCACCGGCTACATGCCGGTTTGATCACCTCCCAATGACCTTGAAGAGATCAGAAGGAACGATACACCGGTTGTTTCACCCACGGCATCATGGATCCATGTCCAACACCGCATCTAGGCCAACCGTGGCCCAAGCACGGCACAATGCGGTGTCCTCCATGTCGGTGTAGTTCACGGCCCTCTTCTTCCTTGTTGTCGTAGCTTTGGATGCATCGACCTCGATCACCTCCTCGTCAACCTCGGTCACCTCCTCGTCCTCCTTGTGTTCCCCCTTGTCAACCTCGGTCACCTCCATCTCTTCGTATGGACCAGGTCGAGGATCGTAAATACGCACCTCCGTCATGTTCACATCTCCAAGAAATAAGTATGGCCTGTGTTGCTAAAATCATCGCTAAATGATCTACTATTCGGTGTGATACAAATCGAAACGGGAAATTTTTATCTTCGTACCTTGTAGGCAAATCATCAAGCACGCGTGAGGCGTCGCTGCCGTTGTAGACGTGTGAGTCCGGAGAGGCAGCGACTGGCGACGGGATCCCTCTGCTTCGTCTTTGTCACCTTCGCACCATTCGCCCCCTTCGGAATCGCCGACCGTGTTTTAGGACGCGCCTTCGTCGGCTTTGGAGCTCGCGAGATGAGGGGCGCAGACACGGGCGATGCCGGGCAAAGACCGCTATGGGACGACGTGTGTACCCGCGCGCTTCCTCTTCTTGACATTCATGGCCGTGACCATATTGGCGACATCGGCATTTGTCGGAATACCTTCGGCCGCCACGGGAGCTACGGTGACCACGAGAGAAGGTGGGGTGGTGGAGATGGCTCCAACGGCCGATTCGGGGCCCATGACGCCGAGATCTGCCCGCTCCATCGCAGGGGAATGTCGGGGCATGGAGATCGGTGGCGGCGGCGGGTGAGCGGGAGTGGAGGCGAGCTAAAAGTCCCTTGCGCGCAAACTACCGGTCTAGTGCGGGTCGGCCTCCTAACACTCGTTTGTAGGGGTCGACGAGAGAAAACTAGACCGGCCCTCAAATTTTTTCACGGGCCGTGATGGCGCCCAGCACTTGTCGTGGGACGCTTCGTTGGAAACCCCAATACCAAGGTATGAAGCAGCACAACAGCAAGTTTCCCTCAGTAAGAAACCGAGGTTATCGAACCAGTAGGAGGAAGGAAACGTCACACAGGTGTTGCAAGCAACGCGGAGACCTACACAACACAAACTCAAGACTTTGCCCCAACGAATCAGTGAGGTTTTCAAGCTCACCGGTTTGCTGTAACAAAGGATTAAACGTATGGTGTGGAAGGCAATGGTTTGTAGCAAGTAAACAAGTAACAGTGAAAGGTGCATCAATGGTAAAGATTGGACCGGGGTCCATAGTTCACTAGAGGTGCTCTTCTTAGATAAACAACATGGCATGTAGGGTAAACAAATTACAGCAGGGCAATTGACAGGAACTGAGCAAGGCATAACAATGCAATTACTAGTCAGAAAGATCCTATGAGATTCGATTGGGCAATACAACAATATACATAGACTGCCATCCAACTGCATCTATGACTAGAAGTCCACCTTCAGGTTATCATCTAAACCCCTCCAGTATTAAGTTGCAAGCAACAAACAACTGCTTTAAGCAAAGTGTATAAGGTAAACAGTCCACATGTTCCATGAACAAGAGACCGTTGTTTTCTCCCTACTAGCAACAGTACATCTACAACCGAAGATATTATTGTCACTTCCCTTGGAAACTAGAGGCATGAACCCACTATCAAGCATAAATACCCCCTCTTGGAGTCACTAGCAACTACTTGGCCAAGATAGCTACTAACAATGGAGAGCATGCAAGATCACAAACAACACAGACATGATAGAATCATAAAGACAAAACTATTAATCAAACCAACATAATAATCTCAATATCCATCGGATCCCCGCAAACACAACATGCATGATTACAAATAGATTAGATCTTGATCATGAACAGAGCTCACAAGATCTATACGTGAAAGCACAAAGGAGGAGATACAACCATCTAGCTACTACATGGACCCATAGTCCAAGGTGGAACTACTCACGCATCATACCAGAGAGAAGGCCTCCGGGATGATCTCCCCTCCGGCAGGGTGCCGTGAAGAACTTTAGATCCCCCCGATCTAGGGATGATGGTGGCGGCGGCTACAGACGGTTTCGTGGATTTTTGATCGGGTACCCAGGGTTTCTGAATCGGGGGCTTCTTATAGGCGAAGGGGAGACCGAGGAGGCGACCAGGGTTGACAAACCCTAGCCAGGCACGGGGCTGGGCCCACCCACGCCTGGGGTGGGTCTGGCCCCCTTGGCTGGCCCCTCCGGCTCTCCTCTGGACTTCTTGTTCCCCACAGAAAGTAATTGACTTTGTCCCGTCCAATTACGAGAATATTTCTTTACTAACTTTTTCGAAACCAAAAACATCAGAAATCAGGCATCTGGCACTGTTGCAACTTGTTAGTAGGTTAGTACCAGAAAACATGTAAAAAACACCTCAAAGTGTGGACAAGTAAAGAAAATTAGATACTAAACAAGCATGGAGCATCAAAAATTATAGATACGTTTCTGACATATCAACATCCCCAAGCTTAACTCCTGCTCGTCCTCGAGTAGGTAAGTGATAAACAGAATAATTTTTGAGGTGACATGCACCCTCACAATAAAGATCCAATCATTTGCAAGCATTGAAAGCTAGGATCAAACAACTCTAAACATGTGCATGAAAAATGGAGTTCTAACAATAGGACAAAGTAACTATGCATGCAACATGACAAGCTACAAACAAAGATCATGAATAACATGCATTGAAAAACGTTTGTTTGTTTCACATGCAGAAAACATAGCATAGCGGCAATCATCTTGTCCCTCATATAGTAGCAATTAAATGCATAGGACACCTTCAAAGTTCACAAGGGTGACTAGAAACAAATAGCACAAGAATAAGTAATATCATAATATGCATCAATTAATAATCTTTGGAACACTGCACACAGAATGACAACTATGTTCTCTTAATGGTGCGGGTAGAAGGTGGAGACTCAATAGTGGTGGAAGAAAGGCCTTCTTGTAAAGGAAGCAGGGATTACAAGTTTCAAAAAGAGCTTCCAAAAATTATGGTACTTGTTAGCTTTCAGCCCTCATTGCCCCTATCATAAGCATCTTGAAGTGGTTAAGGTTAAAGTGGCAAAGCTATAGTATATGCTTGACGAAGTATAAGTTGTCAATCTCAAGTCTCTTGAATACGAGGGCCACACCTCATGCATACTCAACTTTGGGTCCAGGTAAGTTCTTGTCACTATAAGTATTTGCATATCATTGAGAATCGCCAACGGGGTACCCCTTGCATATGGTACAGGAGCTTTCCCATAACCAAAATGACAAGGCAAGCAGACAATGGGCATCTCAGCAATCTTTTTATTTACCATATGCATAGCTTTTAATTGAGGATGCTTCATAGATAGCTCATTATGGTGATGCTTGAAGTTTCCACCATGATTAGGTATGGCTTAGGCTAGCGGCCCAGGCGTTTTTCTAACACAAGATACAAAATTCATGGACTTACAAGTTCTCTCTTTATTTCACACCAGTGACATCCATAGACAAAAGAGCATGATATCAACTGAGTACAAAAGTACAAGTGCAATGTTTAAAACGTTCCCCGTGACAGCACGGTTCTGCTAATTCCAACTTATAAGTGCAAGCATATACAACAAAGTTGTCATAATAGTTCAAGTTTATTAGGGGAAAATAATAAAGTGTGTCATCAAGTTCGTGAGGGCTTTAATCACTAAGTTTTCACATAACAAAATAGTTTTTAATTGGAAGATAGTTGAAAACAAGAATATACTTGGAATGGTGTAATACACCATGCATAGGAATTTATAGCGGACACTTTGGAATAACTTGGTTTCTTGGGAGTTGGAGGCATGAGTAGAACTTACTCATACAAGTGGAGGCTAGCAAAAGACTGAGAGCAACCAACTAAGAGAGCAATAATGGCCATAATCATCCAGTGCAACAAAGCATACTAATCAAAGCAAAGAGTGGTACTACAAGTCAAGGACTAAATGATCATAAAGGCTAATGGTGACTTATGAGAGTCATAACATGGTTTAAACATGTGCCAAGTAAACCCAAGCAAAGCATTAAAGGAGAATACCACAATACTATGCTTTTGCATGCTAAAACAACGCATAATTTCTTCAAGGCACACTAAGCAATCCCAATTGTTTGGAACAATACATGCTACATCAATAATTACTAAGCATAAGGTCAAAACAACACCTAGCATGTCATGCTAACGTATAAGTCACAGTCAATACAAGCTCCTCTTGTACTTCAAGCAAGAACTTACTACTCCTTTCCAACACCAAGCAAACTTATTTGCAAAACAACACAGCGAGAACGGGTGTCCAAACTACTCAAGAAAACTAAAAAACTAAGAAAAGCAAATGAAAACTAAGACACTCCAAGAACAACACAACTGTGCATGAAACAATAAAAACGAAGTGTCTAGACAGACCTGAGCTTTTTATTGATGAAAAAGGGGATGCCTTGGGAATCCCCAAGCTTTGACGCTTGTACCTATTGATATTTCTTGGGGTGACACCATGGTGGCATCTCCAAGCTTGAGCTTTTGTCCATTCTTCATCTCATTGCATCATTCTCTCTCTATACCTAAAAATTTTCCTTCATACAAAACTTCACACAATCCTCATTAGCAACATTAGTGTATTCAAAAGATATTAGACCACTGGCAAAGCTTTGGAACAGAAAGGCTTTTCACTAAAAACACAAGATACTGTAGTAACTCCATCAAAAATCTCAATTTACCTGTAGAGAACTCAAAAAAGAATAAATAAGAAGCAAATGCAAATAATGGCAGAAATCTGTCAAAACAGTCCAGCAGGTATAAACCAATTTTTTCGAACATCTTCTGTTGCTCAAATCAAAAAAATTTGAACTAACGAAAGTTAGATAACATACTAGGGGATTTATTCGTAACTTTTGAGCTCAATCCTAGTTACACAGACTCCTCACGAATTTTTATGGTGGAGGACAAAAATCTGTTTCAGGACAACAACTCTCCAAATCTTACTTCCCTCTCATTAGAGGTCATTCTTGGCATAAAAAGCAAACAAAAAGGATAAGGAGAGGTCATTACTGAAGTAATAACTTCCAAGACTCAAGAAAACTCTTGGGTTATCTCCCAACAAGTATTTTTCTTTAACGCCTTTAAGTTAGGCACAGAAAGTTTGAGAAGATGCTCTCATAAGAATTATGAATTGAAGTCAAAGAGAGCATCAAGAAGCAAATTCAAAACACATTTAATTCTAACCCACTTCCTATGCATAGGAATCTTGTAAGAAAATAAATTCACAAAGAACAAAGTGACATGCATAGGAAGATAAAACAAGAGCAGCTTCAACACTTTCAGCACATAGAGAGGTGTTTCGGTACCATGAAAACTTCTAAAACCATATTTTCCTCTCTCATAATAATTTTCAGTAGCCTCATGAATAAACTCAACAATATAACTATCACATAAAGCAGGATTTTCATGATCTGCAAACACATAATTTCTATCAAGCTCAAAAATAGTGGGACTAAAACCTTCACAGGTTTTACCCAAAGTAGATATTTCAAAAGGATCCACAGGAACATAACATTCATACTCCTTTGGTAAGCAAGGGGGACAATGAAATAATGTAAGAGGTAAAGAGTTACTCTCATTAGAAGGTATGCATGGGTAGATAATCCATTCTTCCTCCTTTTGTTCATCACTCTCCTCCTCTTTTTCATCTAATGAGCTTCCAGTTTCAACAATTTCTTCTTCCATAGGCCCCTGCAAGGCATTAGTCTCTTCCATTTGTGGAAAGCATCTATTAAAATATTCAAGAATATAGCCATTTGCCTCCTTGTAATTGTCAAAGCAGAATTTAAGTATCTCATAAACCTCATTTTCATAAGGTGCATCATCAGTATTTTCAAACAAACTATCAAGTTCAAATGCACCCTTGAAGGCAATGAATTCTTCAATCTGTTCCACATCATAAAAGTCATAATTTCCTTTAACATAAGAAGATATGGTAACATTATCATTATACTCACATTGAAAGGTAGGTGTTTATACCTGCTGCAGTAACAAGATTTATCAAAGCAATAAGTAACATTATAAGTGGAGCACACCTCTCTAGCAATAGTATTCAACTTATCAATTTGTTCCCATAAGTGTTTCAATTTTTGTGACAAACGGTGCTCCTTATAATAATACTTTTGTTCTTCCGTGAACCCACATTGTCAATAAGAACTAGTTTCAAAGAAACCATCCATTGATAGAAAGCATGACCAAGCAAGGCAAAGACAGACCAGCAACTAGAGCAGGAACTAATTTTTTTTTGTGTTTTTGAATAAAGCAAGCAAACCAAACTAAACTAATTTTTTTGGGTTTTTTGGAAAGAGGCAAACAAAACCAAGCAAAAGAAACAAAGCAAAATAAAAACAAAGTAAAGAGAAAGGAAGTGAAGGACTCTCCTAGTGAATACGTCCTAGGACTCTCCTAGTGAATACGTCCTTGATCTCCTCATAATATCCCGGATCCCATACGAGACACCGAACAACATTCAGTCTCTTACTCATCATTCCATAACTACTCAACAACATCGAATCCTTAAGTGTGTCTCCCTACGGTTCGTGAATTATGCGGATATAATCAAGACACTTCTCCGAACAATAACCAATAGAGGAATCTGGAAATTCATATGGCTCCCACATATTTCTACGATTACTTTGCGATCGAATGAACCATTTAAATACGATACCAATTTCCCTTTGTCTCACGATAATTTACTTATCCGAGGTTTTGATCGTCGGTATCCCTGCATACCTAGTTCAACCTTGTTACTGATAAGTACTTTTTTCTCGTTCCCGTGGTATGTGATCCCTTGTGAGCCAGTCACATGCTTGCAAGCTAATTGGATGACATTCCACCGAGAGGGCCCAGAGTATATCTTGAAGGGTTTCGCGGCATAGTAAATCAAAATTTTCTACGGATGCGAACATAGGGAAAGCCAAGATCTAATCTAGGAGATGCAAACAACGAGAGAGATTGGATTAGATCTTCATACCCTTGAAGATTCGCAAATGAACGCTCCGGTTAACGTAGGTGATGTAGTCGTACTCGCTTCTCCTCCTCGCGATCCGATCCGATCTACCACCACAAGTGGCGGTGCCTCCGTGAGATGCACACGTGCAGCACCTCGACGTCTCCTCCTTCCTTGGTCTAGCAAGTATGGTGGAGAGATGGGTTGGATCTAAAACGCGACGGCACGGTGCAATTGGTGGAGAATTTCTGCAGCACGGCTTCGCCTACAACCAGTCGGGAGGGAGAGAAGAGGGCAGCAGGGCGGCTAGGGTTGGAGGGGAAGGTGTGAGGGGTTGGTGCGCCCCCACCCCTCTTTAAATATAGGGGGGCGCAGCCCTAGCCCCAGCCCCAAGCCCAAACCGGCGGCCCCAAAGGATAAGGAGTGGGGGGCAAGGAAACCCTCCTTCTAGAAGGTCTATCTCGAGTTTAAAACCCCCTTTGCCGGCTGGGCCCTATGGGGCCTTGTGCCCCTGGCCCAATGCGTCCAGGGCACTCCCTCATAGGCCCATGCCCCCTCCCGGAAGGTGGGGCCACGTTTGTCCCCTTCCGGAAGGTTCTAAAAGCTTCCGGTACAATACCGATTAACTTAACAATTCGAACTCCAAAACCGCCTTATATGAATATTATTCTCCGGACCACTCCGGAACCTCTCGTGATGTCCCGGATCCCATCCGAGACTCCGAACAAAAACTCATAAACCAATTATCCAATCTATCTTAGCATCGAGACACGTTAAGTGTGTGACCCTGCGGGTTCGAGAATATGCAGACATGATCTTCTATCAATAATCAACAGCGGGGTCTACAAACCCATATTGACTCCCACACATTCATCGGTGATCATATCGGATGAACTACGATGCCAGGATTCAACCAATCCCATATATATATTCCCTTCGTCTCGCGATATTTTACTTGCCCGAGATTCGATCGCTTGCATCACATACCTAGTTCAATCTCGTTCACAGCAAGTACTTTACTCGTTCCGTAATCCGATATCACTTTGTGATTAACTCCTTAACTACATGCTTGCAAGCGGTGTTTATATCAATTACCGAGTGGGCCCGAAGTATATCTCTCCGACTTGGGAGGGATAAATCCCATCTCGATACATACAACCCAACAGATACTTTCCGATCACCTGAGAGACACCTTTATGATCACCCTCTCATAGGATGACGTTTGATGACCTCAAAGCTTTCTTCCGATACCAGGGAGTTGTATTATCTCATGGTCTAAGTAATACAATATTTGACATAAGAAAAGCTTCACAAAGACGAACACGATGACACGATCTAATTGCTTCGCTTAGTTTGGGTCTGTCCACCATATCATTCTCCCAATGATATGATCTCATTATCAATTGACAACTCATGTCTATGGTTAGGAAACCTTAACCATCATTGATCAATGAGCTAGTCCATAGAGGCATACTAGGGACACGGTGTTGTTCACAAACCACACAAGTATTAAAGTTTCCGCTTAATACAATTCTACCATGGAATATAAACATTATCATGAACAAGAATTATAATAATAACAGCTTTATTATTGCCTCTAGGGCATAATTCCAACATATCTATTTGTCATATGGATGGACAAATCCCACTCTTGATCCATGTGTCTCAACCCATACTTTCCGAACACTCAATGCCACCTTTATAGCCACCCAGTTACGGTGTGGTGTTTGATGTCATCAAAGAATCCTTCCGGTGATGGTGATAAGCATGATCTCATGGTCGAAGGAATTAGGTTACTATGTATCAGAAAGCTTATAGCAATTAAACTATTAAAATGACTTGATCTTTATGCTACGCTTATCTATAGGAGTATGTCCACCATACCATTCTCCTAATGATATGATCTTGTTATTAACAACATCTCAAATGTTCATGATCAAGAAACCATGATCATCTATTAATCAACAAGCTAGTATTAAGAAGAGGCTTTACTAGGGACTCTAATTTAGTTTACAAATCACACAAGTATTAATGTTTCTTGTTAATACTATTATAGCATGAATGTAAACATTTATAATAAACACAAAGATATAATAATAACTACATTTATTATTGCCTCTAGGGCATATCTCCAACAGTCTCCCACTTGCACTAGAGTCAACTAATCTAGATTACATGGTAATATACCGAACACCCATGGCAGTTTGGTGTTGGTCATGTTTTGACCTCGGGAGAGGTTTAGTCAACGGATCCGCCACATTTAGATCTGTGTGTACTTTGCAAATCTTTATGTCACCATCTTGGACATGTTCTCGAATAGCGTGAAAACGTAGCTTGATGTGCTTCAGCTTATTGTGTGACCTTGGTTCTTGCGCATTGGCTATGGCGCCCATGTTATCACAGTAGATAGACATTGGCACAACAAGACTTGGAACCACACCGAGCTCTGTAATGAACTCCTTCATCCATATCGCTTCTTGTGAAGCCTCCGAAGCAGCTATGTATTCCGATTCAATTGAAGATCTCGCCACAACTCTTTGCTTTGCACTCCTCCAGCTAACTTCTGCACCATTCAAAATAAATACGTATCCAGATTGTGATTTAGAATCATCCGGATCGGTGTTCCAACTAGCATCGGTGTAACCATTAACAACGAGTTGTTCATCACCTCCATAAGAAAGAACCATATCCTTAGTTTTTCTCAAGTACTTAAGGATGTTTTTGACCGCTGTCCAATGATGCACTCCTGGATCACTTTGATATCTGCTAGTCAAACTAACAACATATGCAATGTCGGGTCTAGTACATAGTATGGCATACATTAGAGATCCTATGGCTGAGGCATAGGGAGTCTTACTCATTCTTTCTCTATATTTTGCCGTTGCAGGACTTTGAGTTTTACTCAAGGTCGTATTAGGCAACATGGGCAAGAACCCTTTCTTGCTATCTTCCATTCCAAACCTCTTTAGAACTTTGTCCAAATATGTACTTTGTGACAATGATATTAGGCGTCTCGATCTATCTCTATAAATCTTTATGCCTAATATGTAAGCTGCTTCGCCAAGATTTTTCATTGAAAAACTATTATTCAAATATTCTTTGACACTATTAAGAAGGTCTACATCATTCCCAATCAACAATATGTCATCTACATATAGTATTAAGAATGCTATAGAGCTCCCACTCACTTTCTTGTAAATACAAGCTTCTCCATAAGTTTGTATAAAACCAAAACTTTTGATTACCTTATCAAAATGTTGATTCCAACTTCGGGATGCTTGCTTCAACCCATATATGGACCGTTGAAGTTTGCATACCTTGTTAGTGTCTTTAGGATCGACAAAACCTTTGGGTTGCATCATATACAACTCTTCATCAATGTCTCCATTGAGGAAGGCTGTTTTGACATCCATCTGCCATATCTCATAATCGAAATATGCAGTGATTGCTAACATAATCCTCACAAACTTTAGCTTCGCTACTGGTGAGAAAGTCTCATCGTAGTCAACTCCTTGAATTTGTCGAAACCCTTTTGCGACAAGTCAAGCTTTATAGACAGTAACATTACCATCAGCATCTATTTTCTTCTTGAAAATCCATTTGTTCTCGACAGCCTTCCGGCCATCCGGTAAGTCCACCAAAGTCCATACTTGGTTTTCGTACATGGATACAATTTCGGATTTCATGGCTTTTTGCCATTTATTGGAATCTGGTCTCATCATCGCTTCCTCATATGTCGCAGGGTCATCGGTGTTATCCACCAACATGACACTCATAACGGGATCATACCAATCAGGAGTGGTACGAGTTCTCATTGACCTGCGAGGCTCTGTAGCAACTTCAACCGAAGTTTCATGATCATCATCATTAGCTTCCTATCTTATTGGTGCAGGCGCCATAGGAACCTCTTCCGGTGCTGCGCTACTCGCAAGTTCGAGAGAAGGTTCAACAACCTCATCGAGTTCTACTTTCCTTCCAGTCACTTCTTTCGAGAGAAATTCCTTCTCTAGAAAGGATCCATTCTTGGCAACGAAGATTTTGCCTTCGGATCTATGATAGAAGGTATACCCAATAGTTTCCTTCAGGTATCCTATGAAGACGCATTTTTCCGCTTTGGGTTCAAGCTTGTCCGGCTGTAACTTCTTTACATAGGATTCGCAACCCTAAACTTTAAGGAACGATAATTTAGGTTTCTTCCCAAACCATAATTCATACGGTGTCGTTTCAACGGGTTTAGATGGTGCCCTATTTAAAGTGAATGCGGTTGTTTCTAATGCATAACCCCAAAATGATAGCGGTAAATCTGTAAGTGACATCATAGAACAAACCATATCTAAGAGAGTTCGATTACGACGTTCGGACACACCATTACGCTGTGGTGTTCCCGGCGGTGTCAATTGTGAAAGTATTCCGTATTTCTTTAAATGCTCGCCAAACTCGTAACTTAGATATTCACCTCCACGATCAGAACGTAGAAATTTAATCTTCTTGTTACGTTGATTCTCTACCTCACTTTGAAATTCCTTAAACTTCTCGAAAGTTTCGGACTTATGTTTCATGAAATAGATATACCCATATCTACTCAAGTCATCCGTGAAGGTAAGAACATAACGATAACCATCACATGATGCTACACTCATTGGACCACACACATCGGTATGTATGATTTCCAATAAGTCCGTAGCTCGCTCCATCATACCAGAAAATGGAGTCTTAGTCATTTTACCCATTAGACATACTTCGCATCTTTCAAGTGATTCGAAATCAAGTGATTCAAGAAGTCCATCGGAATGGAGTTTCTTCATACGCTTCACTCCAATATGACCAAGACGACAGTGCCACATATAGGTCGAGTTATCGCTCAATTTCAAACGTTTAGCTTCAATGTTATTAATATGTGTATTTCCACTATCGAGATTCAATAAGAATAGACCATCTATCAAAGGTGCATGTGCATAAAACATATTACTCATATAAATTGAACAACCATTATTCTCGGACTTAAACAAGTAACCGTCTCGCAATAAACAAGATCCCGATATAATGTTCATGCTTAACGCAGGCACCAAATAACAATTATTTAAGTATAAAACTAATCCCAATGATAGATGAAGAGGTAGCGTGCCGACCGCGATCACATCAACCTTTGATCCATTTCCAACGCGCATCGTCACCTCGTTCTTCGCTAGCTTCTGTTTATTCTGCAGCACCTGTTTCGAGTTACAAATATGAGCAACCGAACCAGTATCAAATACCCAGGCACTACTACGAGTACTAGTGAGATACACATCAATAACATGTATATCGGATATACCTTTCTTCTTGATGTTGCCTTTCTTCAAATCCGCCAAGTACTTTGGGCAATTCCGCTTCCAGTGACCTTCTCCCTTGCAGTAAAAGCATTCAGTATCAGGCTTAGGTCCAGCCTTGGTCTTCTTCGCCGGTGCGGCAACTTTCTTACGCCCTTCTTGAAGTTTCCCTTTTGCTTAGACTTGCCTTTCTTGAATTTTGTGGTCTTATTGACCATCAACACTTGGTGCTCTTTCTTGATCTCCACTTCTGCAGATTTCAACATGGAGAAGAGTTCTGGCAACTGCTTGTTCATGCTTTGCATATTGTAGTTCATCACAAAGTTCTTGTAACTTGGTGGCAGTGATTGGAGGACACGGTAAATCCCCAAAGCATTAAGAATCACTATACCCAAGCTTTGGAGTTTGTTTGCGTGCCCAGACATCTTAAGCACATGCTCACTAACGGAGCTGCCCTCTTCCATCTTGCAGTTAAAGAACTTTTCAGAAGCCTCATAACTCTCAACTGCCACGTCAGTCTCAAATATCAATTTGAGTTCACGGACAATATCATGTGGGTCATGGTTCTCAAACCTTTTCTGAAGCTCTGATTCCAAACCATACAAGATAGCACACTGAACTATGGAGTACTGATTCTTCCGAGCGAGGTAAACATTCTTTACTTCATTGGTAGCATCAGCTGCAGGCGGGTCCCCCAACGGTGCATCCAGCACATAGGTCAAATTACCAGCATTGAGGACAATCCTCAAATTGCTGAACCAATCCGCGAAGTTGCTTCCATTGTTTTTCAACTTTTTTTTCTCTAGGAATGCATTAAAATTGATGGTAGGGGCCGCCATTGATCTACAACATATTTGTAATAGTTTAGACTAAGTTTATGACAAATTGAGTTCTAATTAATAGTTAAATTAATCTAGGTGAACTCCCACTCAAAAAAAATATCCCTCACATTGTTTTAGTGATCACACGAACCAAATCCACTACATCAAAACCGATCATCACGAGAGTTGATGTAGCTTCAATGGTGAACAATCGACATGTTCATCATATCTACTATATGATTCATGCTTTACCTTTCGGTGATCCGTGTTCCGAGACCATGTCTATTCATGCTAGGCTCGTCAAGATCAAACCTTAGCTTCCGCATGAGCAAATCTGGCTTGCTCACGTTGTATACACTTGCAGAATCTAACACACCCGATCATCACGTGGTGCTTCGAAACAACAAGCTTTCGCAACGGTGCTTACTAAGGATGAACACTTTAAAACTTGAAATTTGTGTGCTTGAGGGATCATCTTATAATGCTACCGTCATTAAATAAGCAATACAAGATGCATAAAGGATTAACATCACATGCAATTCATAATATGTGATATGATATGGCCTTTCTTCTTTGTGCTTCCGATCTCCATCTTCAAGCACGAACATGATCTCCATCATCACCGGCATTGCATCAAGTTCAATGATGCTGCTTCATGGTTGTCATCCACCAGCTTCAACTATTACAACTTACTTTGAATAGACACGCGGGTCTTAATAGAAAATAAAGACAACCATATGGCTCCTGCCGGTTGCCAACTTACAATAAGGACCATTGCATACATCAAATATAATCACAATCATGGCCATATCACATCACAGCACACCCCTGCAAAACAAAGTTAGACGCCTCTAATTTTCTTTGCATATTTTACGTGGTTTGGGGCTTTCAATAAGTGTCGATCTAACTTACGAACAAGAACCACAACGTTGATGTTTGAACTATCAAGTGCCCGTTGTAAATTGGATCTATACTATAATGGGAGAGACAGACACCCACAAATCCACTTATGCAATACAAGTTGCATGTTGAGCGTGGAGCAAGTCTCAAGAACGATGTCATGTAAGGTTAGCCCAGGCCGCTTCATCCCATCATACCGCAAGATGCAAAGTACACAAGAAGCAATTGATAATAAAAGAACCACCGCCCACAATGACCATTGTGTTCTACTCGTGCAACAGATCTACATATAGACACGGCTCTGATACCACTGTAAGGGTTCGTAGCATGGAAAACAAAAAAATTCTACCACATGCAAACAAACAAGCCAAGATCTATCTACTAGATTGTAGCAACGAGTCGATAGAGGAACTCACCCTCGAAGATTCCAAAGCGGTTAACGAGAGCGGATTCTCGTGGGTGATGTAGTCGTACTCTTGCCGATCTCAAGATCGTGTAGACGATCCTTCCGACGCCAAGCGTTCCTAGCGGCGCTCATCGGTCACACGTCGCTCGATGAAGACCTTCCTCTCCCTTGTTCCAGCAGTCAGTGGAGGTTGTAGCACTCTCCTCGTGATTCCGGCAGCACGACGGCGTGGTACCGGAAGTAGAGGGGAGATCTCGCAGGGCTTCGCCTTAAGCCGGAGCGAGTATGGTGAACTATGAGAGAGGCCTTGGTGATCTAGGGTTTAGAGGAACCAAGGGAGGAGGCTAGGCCGGCGGCTAAGGCTTGGGGATATCCCCAACTCGGCGGCTAGGGCAAACCCTAGGGCGGCGGCGACTTGTGGTGGCCGGTGGCTAGGGCTAGGGTTTTGGTGGAGAGAGGTGTAGGCTAGAGGGGCACCCCTGCCCCTTATTTTATAGGTGGAGGCGCCAACGGAGGGAGTCCTCCCAAGTCAGCCTCCTTGGCGGGTGGAGGGAGAGGAACTCCTCCCAAGTAGGTTTCCTACTCTCCCTCCACCAAGCAAAACCGCCGTTTGACTTTTCAAATTGGCGTTTGACTTTTCAAACTAGGATTTGATTTATCCCTTTATTTTTCTCAGACATGATACCTAGTACATGATGCAACCATTCCACATTGTCATGACACATTCATGTACCCTTCCCCTCCGGAGTGCCGGACCTTCCGGAACCTTCTAGAACATTCCCGATGAAAACACCGGAATCATTCCCCAACTCCGAAACAGGACTTTCCTTATATGAATCTTATTCTCCGGACCATTCCGAATCTCCTCATGATATCCCGGATCCCATCCGAGACTCCAAACAACATTCAGTCTCTTACTCATCATTCCATAACTACTCAACAACATCAAATCCTTAAGTGTGTCTCCCTACGGTTCGTGAATTATGCGGACATGATCGAGACACTTCTCCGAACAATAACCAATAGAGGAATCTGGAAACTCATATGGCTCCCAAATATTTCTATGATTACTTTGCGATCGAATGAACCACTTACATACGATACCAATTTCCCTTTGTCTCACGATAGTTTACTTATCCGAGGTTTTGATCGTCGGTATCCCTGCATACCTAGTTCAACCTCGTTACTGATAAGTACTCTTTTCTCATTCCCGTGGTATGTGATCCGTTGTGAGCCAGTCACATGCTTGCAAGCTAATTGGATGACATTCCACCGAGAGGGCCCAGAGTATATCTATCCGTCATATGGATGGAAAAATCCCACTCTTGATCCATGTGTCTCAACCCATACTTTCCGAACACTCAATGCCACCTTTATAGCCACATCCTTTCGGTGATGGTGATAAGCATGATCTCATGGTCGAAGGAATTAGGCTACTATGTATCAGAAAGCTTATAGCAATTGAACTATTAAAATGACTTGATCTTTATGCTACACTTATCTCTAGGAGTATGTCCACCATACCATTCTCCTAATGATATGATATTGTTATTAACAACATCTCAAATGTTCATGATCAAGAAACCATGATCATCTATTAATCAACAAGCTAGTATTAAGAAGAGGCTTTACTAGGGACTCTAATTTAGTTTACAAATCACACAAGTATTAATGTTTCTTGTTAATACTATTATAGCATGAATGTAAACATTTATCATAAACACAAAGATATAATAATAACTACATTTATTATTTCCTCTAGGGCATATCTCCAACAAGATCCCGCAGGGCTTCGCCTAAGACGGTGCGAGTTATGGTGGATCTAGGGTTTCCCGGCGATCTAGGGTTTAGAAGGCCAGGAGGAGGAGGAGGAGGTGTCGGCGTCGGCTAGGGAGGCGGCGGCGGCGCGGCGGCGGCGCACGGGTGTGGGGAGGGCCATGGCTTAGTGTTTGGGGCAGCCCTCCCCCTCTATTTATGAGAGGGGGCAGCCTTGGGAGGGGTGGGTTTGAATTCAAACCTAAACCCAAGTTGGATTGAGAGAAGGACTCTTTCCTTCTTCCACTAGGAAACCATTGTTCCAGTTTGACTTTTCAAACTTCCCATTTGACTTTCAAACTTCCCGTTTGACTTTCAATTTAGAGCTTTAATTCTCTTTTGCAAATGCCCAAACCAAGTGACCTAGGATATGATCCAATCATTCCACTTATCCATGACATATTCATGGACTATTCCCCTTCCGGTCCGGTGAACCTTCTAGACCCTTCTAGAACCTCTATGATGAAAACATCGGAATCTTTCCCGAACTCCGGAATCGGACTTTCCTTATATGAATCTTATTCCCCGGACCATTCCGGATCTCCTCGTGATATCCCGGATCCCATCCGAGAATCCGAACAACATTCGGTATCCCTACTAACATTCCATATCTACTAAACAACATCGAATCCTTAAGTGTGTCTCCCTAGGGTTCGTGAATTATGCGGACATGACCGAGACACTTCTCCGATCAATAACCAATAGAGGAATCTGGAAATTCATATGGCTCCCACATATTTCTATGATTACTTTGCGATCAAATGAATCACTTACATACGATACCAATTTCCGTTTATCTCATGATAGTTTACTTATCCGAGGTTTGATCGTCGGTATCTCTGGATACCTAGTTCAACCTCGTTACCGATAAGTACTCTTTTCTCGTTCCCGTGATATGTGATCCCTTGTGAGCCAGTCACATGCTTGCAAGCCAATTGTATGACATTCCACCGAGAGGGCCCAGAGTATATCTATCCGTCATATGGATGGACAAATCCCACTCTTGATCCATGTGCCTCAACACATACTTTCCGAACACTCAATGCCACCTTAATAGCCACCCAGTTACGGTGTGGTTTTTGATGTCATCAAAGCATCCTTTCGGTGATGGTGATTAGCATGATCTCATGGTCGAAGGAATTAGGTTACTATGTATCAGAAAGCTTATAGCAAATGAACTATTGAAATTACTTGATCTTAATGCTACGCTTATTTATAGGAGTATGTCCATCATACCATTCTCCTAATGATATGATCTTGTTGTTAATAACATCTCAATGTTCATGATCGGGAAACCACGATCATCTATTAACCAACAAGCTAGTATTACAAAGAGGCTTTACCAGGGACTCTAATTTAGTTTACAAATCACACAAGTATTAATGTTTCCGGTTAATACTGTTATAGCATGAATGTAAACATTTATCATAAACACAAAGATATAATAATAACCACTTTTATTATTGCCTCTAGGTTATATCTCCAACACGAATCAGTGAGTTTGTCAAGCTCACCGGTTTGCTGTAACAAAGGATTAAATGTATGGTGTGGAAGGCAATGGTTTGCAGCAAGTAAACAAGTAACAGTGGAAGGTGTATCAATGGTAAAGATTGGACCGGGGTCCATAGTTCACTAGAGGTGCTCTCCTTAGATAAACAACATGGCATGAAGGGTAAACAAATTACAGCAGGGCAATTGACAAGAACTGAGCAATGCAATTACTAGTCAAAAAGATCCTATGAGATTCGATTGGGCAATACAACAATATACATAGACCGCCATCCAACTGCATCTATGACTAGAAGTCCACCTTCAAGTTATCATCCGAACCCCCTCCAGTATTAAGTTGCAAGCAATAGACAACTGCTTTAAGCATAGTGTGTAAGGTAAACAGTCCACATGTTCCATGAACAAGAGACCGTTGTTTTCTCCCTAGTAGCAACAGCACATCTACAACCGAAGAGATTATTGTCACTTCCCTTGGAAACTAGAGGCATGAACCCACTATCAGGCATAAATACCCCCTCTTGGAGTCACTAGCAACTACTTGGCCAAGATAGCTACTAACAACGGAGAGCATGCAAGATCACAAACAACATCGACATGATAGAATCATAAAGACAAAAACATTAATCAAACCAACATAATAATCTCAATATCCATCGGATCCCCGCAAACACAACATGCATGATTACAAATAGATTAGATCTTGATCATGAACGGAGCTCACAAGATCTATACATGAAAGCACAAAGGAGGATATACAACCATCTATCTACTACATGGACCCATAGTCCAAGGTGGAACTACTCACACATCATACCGGAGAGAAGGCCTCCGGGATGATCTCCCCTCCGGCAGGGTGCCGTGAAGAACTTCAGATCCCCCCGATCTAGGGACGATGGTGGCGGTGGCTACAGTCGGTTTCGTGGATTTTTGATCGGGTACCCAGGGTTTCTGAATCGGGGGCTTCTTATAGGAGAAGGGGAGAACGAGGAGGCGGCCAGGGTTGGCAAAACCTAGCCAGGCGCAGGGCTAGGCCCACCCGCGCCTGGGGTGGGTCTGCCCCCCTATGGCTCTCCTCTGGACTTCTTGTTCCCCACGGAAAGTAATTGACTTTGTCCTTTGTCCCGTTCAATTCCGAGAATATTTCTTTACTAACTTTACTGAAACCAAAAACAACAGAAAACAGGCATCTGGCACTGTTGCAACTTGTTAGTAGGTTAGTACCATAAAACATGTAAAAAAGCACCTCAAAGTGTGGAAAAGTAAAGCAAAGTAGATACTAAACAAGCATGGAGCATCAAAACTTATAGATACGTTTCCGACATATCAGGCCGCCAGTTTTAAAGGCTCCGATTTGTGTCATTTCAACCCGCAATTCCGTAAAAAAGCGGTTATTTTATGGGTTTGGCCCTTTTAAGGGCTCCATTAGAGATGATAGATGTAATTCTCAATTATAGGCCAAGATAGAGCAAGAGCAACTCTAAAGATCCCCTAAACTCGCGAACTGTAAAATGCGTTTGTAGTACACGAAAAACAAGTTTTACGATTTCAAAGAGAATATTCTCTTTCATGGGTCGAGTTGGGATCTATTCTGCCAGTTTTGAAACCATAAAACTGGTGATTTTACAATTTTCATCAAACTTGATTAATATCCAATTTTCATCATGTGAGGATGAGCAACTTTTTGGTCATCGTGCTTGAACATTGCCCAATATAGCATTGGGTGGCCGCGATCATGTCAATTTGGCTTCCTTTATCTTAAGCTTTCTTTCCTCTAGCTCGGTCGTGTACTTGGCATCACTTCGGATTGCGGCGCACCTTGATTTCTTCATGATGATATTCTTGTCATGCATCATCATCTTGACCTCCAATGTCTTCATCATCAAGGTTTCTTATGACTTCACCATGTCATCGATCTTGTCCCTCAAAGATGATGCTTCGGCTTTAAGATTGAGCTTCTCCTTTGCCTTCTTGTTACCATCCAGATTCCCCTTGTTCCTTCCTCCATCCTCCTCATCACTAGCATCATTTATTTCCTTCATTTCCCCTATCTTTAGTGATGCCTCTTGGTATATTAAAGTCCAATTTATAATATACTCAAGCAACTTCCAACAATGTTGAAGTTGGAAGTATCTATCCTTCGATCCCTTCATTGCCTTGTACCGCTCTTGGGCAACATGTTCCTACAATGCCAAAAGCAATATTAGCATCTGTAGCTCCACATGGAAACAAGTTCCTACAATGACAAAATAAGATGAACATTGACTCACATATTCATCGAAGTCAATGCCACTTGGAGGATTTTGCCTCATTTGCTCGAAAGATCTGGCCCAATGGCTGCACACTGGTTTGATCACATCTCATTGGCCTTGTAGTGATCGATATGACCGATAGACCGGCTGGGCAACACGAGGCATATGTTTGAAGAATTTATCTTTGATTCGCTGCCAATATTGCTTGTCGGTTTGGCCCGTGTCGGTCACCGCATCGATGGACACTTGTGACCATGATCGTACCAGGCAAGTGTACTCGAGCTCGGTGTAGTTCACCGCTTGTTTCTTCTTCTTCGTCTTTGCTTGGCTTCATTGAACACCTCCTCTTAGATCTCTTCCAATTCAGCTTCCACATCGTCGACTTTGTCATAGTCATAATTGGATTCAAGTTGCCGCTCGGTATTGTCAACCACGCTCGCATTAAGAAGGTTAACATACGACGTAGTGGCGTCGTGATCATCGTAGCTACATCACATACAACTTGCGTATAAGAGAAAGAACCAACTTCGTGCACGACAACGTGAGAGGATGGAGTTCATACCTTGCCAATCCATTGCCGATGGCACCATCTGAGATGTGTGGACGGGCAGAGGATGAGTGACAAAGCAAGGAGCCACAGCGGCGACGGGCACAGGCTAAGCAACGGGCGGAAGGGAGCCGCGGTGCACAACATGTTTTGTCTTTTTCACCAACCGCATGGGATTTTCTGGTTTGGGTGTGGGGAGATGGCGGTTGCTTCTTGTGGCTAGGCCACCGGAGGGACGACATGGTTTCCTACTCTTCTGTTTCATGTTGTCGGTGCTAACAATCATGTGGGCGACTGATCCGGCAGTTGGGGAACCGACGGCAGTTCTAGCAACGGTCGTTGTGGGTATAGGCTGCACGATCGCACCGGTCGGAGTCTGGGGAGGTCCATGGCTTTGAATCTGGTGGATGGTGGCGCCGGAGAGTGAGTGGGGGAGAGATCGACGGCGACACGGAGGCGGGAAAGCATGTAGGTGAAATGCCCCTCCCGTGCGAACAGCTCTAGCAATACATGTCGGAGTCGGGTCACCCGCGCAGCCCTTGTATCTAGGGGTCAGGACAAGGGTTTCTCGTGGACTGTAAAAAGTACGGACCACGCGCGTTCATAGAATATGTTCAGGACCTTTTCTACGACGAACTGAAAACTAGCATTTATTGTATAATGTTTGTGTGTTTAGTGTAACTCTAGTAGACCTCCATCTGTGCGTACCGCATCGACGCAGATGGGATAGTGTTGTGATACGTTGGAAACGTATCTATAATTTTTGATGCTCCATGCTTGTTTAGTATCTACTTTGCTTTACTTGTCCACACTTTGAGGTGCTTTTTACATGTTTTCTGGTACTAACCTACTAACAAGTTGCAACAGTGCCAGTTGCCTGTTTTCTGTTGTTTTTGGTTTCAGAAAAGTTAGTAAAGAAATATTCTCGGAATTGGACGGGACGAAGGAAAAAGTCAATAACTTTCCGTGGGGAACAAGAAGTCCAGATGAGAGCCCTAGGGGCCGGCCAAAGGGGCCAGACGGCCCCAGCAGTGTGGGCCCTAACTGCTAGGGTTTGGCCGTCACTGGCCGCCTCCCCTTCTCCTATAAGAAGCCCCTGATGCAGAAACTCTCAGTACCCGATCAGAAATCCACGAAACCGTCTATAGCCGCCGCCGCCATCGTCCCTAGATCGGGGGGATCTGAAGCTCTTCCCGGCACCCTGCCAGAGGGGAGATCATCCAGGAGTCCTTCTCTCCGGTATGATTTGTGAGTAGTTCCACCTTGGACTATGGGTCCATGTAGTATCTAGATGGTTGTATCTCCTCCTTTGTGCTTTCATGTATAGATCTTGTGAGCTCCATTCATGATCAAGATATAATCTATTTGTAATCATGCATGTTGTGTTTGCGGGGATCCGATAGATATTGAGATTATTATGTTGGTTTGATTAATGGTTCTATCTTTATGATTCTATCATGTCTGTGTTATTTGTGATCTTGCATGATCTCCGTTGCTAGTGGTTATCTTGGCCAAGTAGTTGCTAGTGACTCCAAGAGGGAGTATTTATGCTCGATAGTGGGTTCATGCCTCTAGTTTCCAAGGGAAGTGATAATAATATCTTCGGTTGTAGATGTGCTGTTGCTACTAGGGAGAAAACAACTGTCTCTTGTTCATGGAACATGTGGACTGTTTACCTTACACACTTTGCTTAAAGCAGTTGTCTGTTGCTTGCAACTTAATACTGGAGGGGGTTCGGATGATAACCTGAAGGTGGACTTCTAGTCATAGATACAGTTGGATTACGGTCTATGTATATTGTTGCATTGCCCAATCAGCCTCATAGGATCTTTCTAACTAGTAATTGCATTGTTATGCCTTGCTCAGTTCCTGTCAATTGCCCCGCTGTAATTTGTTTACCCTTCATACCATGTTGTTTATCTAAGGAGAGCACCTCTAGTAAACTATGGACCCCGGTCCAGTCTTTACCATCAATACATCTTCCACTGTTACTTGTTTACTTGCTACAAACCACCATTAATTTCTACGCCATATGTTTAATCCTTTGTTATAGCAAACCAGTGGGCTTGACAACCTCACTGATTCGTTGGGACAGAGTCTTGAGTTTGTGTTGTGCAGGTCTCCACGTTGCTTCCAACACATGTGTGACGTTTCCTTCCTCCTTCTGGTTCGATAACCTCGGTCTCAACTAAGGGAAAACTTGCTGCTGTGCTCTTTATACCTTGCTCTTGGGGTTCCCAACGAAGCACTCCTACATCAACCTCTTCCTCCCTGTCGAGTGTTGCTTCATGCTGCATCCACCAAAATCAAGCGACGTGAGTGAGAGACCGAACATATACCGTAATCGTGCACCAAAAGCACCAAGTAGTATGTATTTGCACCAGAAATTTAATATAGATTATGGTAGTTTGTGGAGCTCATTTAATTTATACAAGATTATGCAAAAGAAATCCTAAACTCGAAGATAAGCTAGCCCGGGATTTAACCTACTATCACCGGGGCTTTTTGGGGGCGGCGGCCAGGGGCCAACGATTCACTCCTCCTCGCACCTTGTCAGAGAGTTCCGACTTTTCGTCGGAGTAGTTGACGATGACGAAGCCACGCCTTGCCATCTTCGACCGGCTGGAGGCCTGCTTCGCCAGGCGCACGTTGTGCTCCTCCTCCTCGGCCGTGTCGCGGGCCCACTTGGCCTTCTCCCACACGTCGGTGATGACGGTGGTTAGGGAGTTCCGGCGGGCCATGGCGAGGTAGCACGCCTCCCATGCCGCGTCGTCCTCATCATCATCGCCGCCCGAGTCCAGCTCGATCGGCGGGAGTTGCAGAAGCGTCCGTGTGGCCGGGGACGGCGGAAGGGCCCGAGTTGCCGCCATGGAAGACCCCATCTCGGCGTCGTGCACGCCGCACGAGAGAAGGCTGAACCACGCCGGGGAGCGGGTTGCGGCGTGAGAGCGCTCTATGGCATCTCGCTTTCTTGGAGACGTTCGTCATGCGCTCCGCCGTCGTCTCCGGCACCCGCCTAGCAGACGTGTTGTCGCCGTTGCGCGGCAGAAAAGTGCGGCCTCCACACAAGGAATTGGGCGGCGCCATGCGCGGACAAGGTAGAGGGGGGCAGCTACTGGCGGCGATTTGGTTTCTTTCGCCAGAGTCGCCGGGAATCGAAACGGAGGGCGGCGGCGGGAGGGAGAGGCGAAACGAAATAGGATATTGCTGCATCGCCTACCCTACTCTCGGTTTTATACCATTTTGATGGCCCGCGATGGGGTATTGCTGCATCTGATTTCGTGATACGGGCGCGGAGCGAGGGGTTTGTTCGAGCCACCTTTTTGGAAGAAACCAGGAAATTTCGCGATGCATCATGGGATTGGGTTTTGCTAGAGTTGCTCTTAGAGCATCTCTAGCATATACCACATATCGGCCGGTCCGCAAAATTTCGGACCGATATATGATATGGAGCTCAAAAAGTGGCATTTTCAGATACCGTAAAAGGGCTCGTACCGCAAATTTTTTTATTGTTTCTCGTAAAACAGCCCGTCCGGTCCCTGCATATATTCAGGACAGGCCTCAGATGTGGTTTTACCGCATCCTCTTCCTCCCATTTCCCACGCGCAAAAGCCCGCCCGAGCTCGCGCCGCCGACACCGATTTCGCCGCCGTTCGTCGCCCTAGATCAAATCGCCGCCGCCCACCCCCGCATCAGCCCACCTCGCACCCATGGCCGGCCAATCGTGCTGCAATGTGGCCGGTCGTGGTGGCGCTTCTCTGCGTCGCAGGTCTCCGCAGCGGAGGCCACTCGTCGGAGCTCGGAGGCTGCGCGTGCTCACAGAGCTCTGTCCCGCAGCCACGCTACGTCGCCGGCTTGGGCCGGCTTCGAGTTTTTCGGCCTCGGCCTCAACAACACGGAGGTGGGCGGCTCTCGCGCGGCTGTGCCCGCCGTTCGTGCGCTGCAGCCAGCTCTGGCGCCCGCCGCTTGAGCTCCGCCTGCGGTGCCCGCGCGCACCCCTTCGCCACGTGTGGCGCATGTCGTTGTTGATTCCGACTACTCCTTCGACGATGATGTCCGCGAGGCGAAGTGTAATTCGCTCGGGAGATCGTCTTTGATGTGTGGGACCACGGCAAGCGTCGCCGCGTCGAGCGTGACGTGGAGCAGCGCCAGGTCCACTGTGCGATGCGTCGCTCCCTGCACGAGCACCAGGCGCGCCTCGGCTTCTTCGTCGTGGACTACTCCGACGACTTAGACTCCTCCGATGACGACAGCGAGAAGACGCGGCGCTGTGATAGCGAGCTCCGATGAGTAGGTAGCGCAGATAGGGTTAGGAATGCGTTAGAGTTTGCATCGATGCCGGAGCGGCATCGATTTATTGCGTAAATATGATGATCTATAATAGATCAATCAATCTCCTATGTATGAACTTGTGATTGATCTGGCGTCAAACTATTCTTTTTGAATTTGCGGTTGTTGATTTGGTACCTGTTCTACGTCGATGAATTTGGTAAACCGCAAACTATTTTTGCAGTACGAATGAGGTTTAGGTTATCCGCTAGAGATGGTCCTATGGGATACGTTAGAGTTGCTCTAACGGAACAACAGGGCTAAAACCAAGCCGAGATTATCGTTCAGCGCACGCTTGAACTCCGGAGCCCCGGCTACTGCGGTATCTGCTGGTTCCCCTTCTGCCGTCAGCGGAAGGGCGACTCCTGCACGCCGCTCAGATTCGCCTCGATCGACGACGGCCGCCTCTCTCCGGGCCCCGCCTCATCACGAGACGGCGGCTGCGTTCTCCCCCGCCGCCTCTTCAGCCGCTACAGGCAAGCATTTCTGGTAGGTGTTGCGAATTCTCCCCCAATTTCACAGTGCAATTCTACAGGTCAAATAGGTGGGCCGCAATCCATAGCAATGCAAGATTTATTGAAACTGCTGCAATTGTATTACGAAAATACAACTCTATATCAAGTTAAAAAAAATACAACTCTATTTTCAATCATGATATACTATTCGCAGATACAAGCCCATTTTTTGATGTAGACATTCAAACTGAATTTATTCTCAGTAATAAATAGCATATGGCTGGTCCAAACTATCCACCCATATTACAAGGCTCTTTAGATAGTGGCAGTCGAAGGTTGTTCCAATTCATAGCAAGTGATGGAGTCCTGGCTCCGTATTGCCAAGGAGGGGTCTCTTCCTGCTGAAATCCTGTTGATACTAAACTTCGTCTCAACCGCAGTGCACAACTTGTCAAGTAGCCTGTCCGTGAACTGAAAGTAGGCCTTCCTCGCGGCCATGCTGCAGATCATGGTGGTGGCAATAGCGGAGATTCCAAACGCAAACCCCAGCAGTGTAAATAGATATGTCAGCGTGTCAAATCTGAGCTGATGTTTGCGGTGTCGATGCTTGTTACTCTCTGGTACACAGATCCTGGAAAGTGGAAACCCACAAAGGTTCGCATTGCCCAAGTATGAGTCTCCATCAAAAGTATCAAGTTGAGTTCCTGACGGTATCTTTCCCGAGAGATCATTGCACGACAGATTCAGTATGCCCAAACCATGTAGTGACGCCAAACTGTGAGGAATTCGACCTGATAGATTGTTCCATGAGAGATCGAGTGACTCTAACATCGTAATGCCTCCCAGTTCATCAGGAATACTTCCTCCAATACAGTTTCTTGACAGATTCAATATACGTACTGCAGATAGAGATCCTATTTCATAGGGAATCTCACCAGTTAATAGGTTTTCTGAGAGATCGATGCCCTTAAGCAGGTATAAAGACTTCTCAAAAATAAGTCTCTGACCTTTGTACATTGCCTCCAAGGTATCTGTGTACACAGAAAAGTAAGCACCGCCAACACCATAAACCTTAAACTGAAGGAAAGGCGATGTTCTCCAGTCCAGATCGACCAAGTGCAAGGCTGTTAAATTTCCCAAGAAACGTGGTACAGGACCAGATAGCTTGTTGTTAGAAAGATCCAAATATTGCAGAGCAGGAAGTTGGGACAGTTCTTCAGGTATTTCACCGGAAAACTCATTGGACCCTAAACTCACAAGTATAAGGGAATGTAGATTGTCACCTACCCATTTCGGTATGCTTCCTGAAAAATTATTCTCTGCGAGATCAAGAAACTTCAACATATTACATGACTGCAATGAGGTGGGCAACATTCCAGATAAGCTGTTCTTGCTGAGATGCAGTGACATAAGAGAACGTAGAGAACCCATGGTGGATGGTATTTCTCCCCAGAAGTTATTGCTTGAAAAGTCTATGGCATACAGTTCCGAATTCTTATGCCAACAATTGGGAAGCTCCCCTGAAATCTTATTATTGGATAGGTCTATCAGTTCCACTGATATCATGTCGCATAAATCTGTTGTGACCACTCCACTAATGAAATTATGTGACAGCGACAAGTAATACAATTCTTTGTTTCCAAAGCTCTGTGGCAACGATCCAGACAAGTTGTTGTAAGATAGGTCCAAGATCTGAATACTGGTCGGCAAATCCGGAATGCTACCCTCAAGTTGGTTACCCCTCATGATCAGAATTGTTAGCATTTTTGATTGCTCCAAGCTTGCAGGCAACTTTCCAGTTATGCTGTTTGCTGAGACATTTAAGCTAGTGATTGACGAAGAGAAATTCCAGATCCAGTCAGGTAATGCACCCCTGATTCCTGCACCACCTAGATCAATCATCTCAATTCTAGTTTGTGATTGCAGCCAAGTTGGAAACTTTGGTCCTACTAGGCAATCATGCAGCCCTAGCTTTGTCAGCTGAAAGGGTGGCACCCAGCTTTGTTTGAATGCAATATTCAAAGAATTTGATGCTATATCTAAAGTATCCAATCTTGATAAATTAGAAAAGTGGAGTTCTGATAATGTGCCGTTAAATGCATTAAAGGAAATGTCCAAGTATGTCAAGCTAGACAGGTTACCAATACTGGCTGGCACAACTCCAGATAGTGAGTTTCCACTGAGGTCGAGGGTTGTTAAACTTTCCATGCCCTCAAGCCAACCGCAGACATATTTCCAGTTAAGTCGTTGCCAGCAAGATCAATAATTTGCAACCGCTTCATGCAGGGGAACATGCTGTTTGCTGCTTCTGCGATATCTCCTGAAAAAATGTTTCCAGACAAATCAATTTGAACCAAGTTGCACAACGTACTAGCTGATCTTGGTATTCTTCCTTTCAAATTGTTGTCCCCTAGTCTTATGAGCTTAAGTGATGTCAGTTTGCCAAGGTCATCAGGAATCTTTCCCGAAAGCCAACAGCTAGTCATGTCCAACTCTGAAAGAGCAGATAGCTTTGAAATCCAGTTTGGCAAGAAAGAATTCAAGTTATTGCTCTTGAGATGAAGTATCTTAAGGGCAGTGAAGTTTACATGTGAAATAGAATTCAGGTCAGTGGCAGGAAGATATGCATCGTTCAAGCGAAGTACTTCGAGCAACGGAAGCATGTTCACTGCCTGCAACCAATCGACGGAAGCAGCAAGATACAACCAACTGAGGTTGAGATACCTAAGTGAAGTTAACTTTGAAATCCAATGGAAGTTATCAACAGTGATTGCAGGACCTCCAGATGATCCCAGGTCGAGATAGCTGAGCCTGGATAAATTACCAAGTTGCTGAGGAGCCGCCCGCCAAAACCGGCATGCGACAGATCAAGATACCTCAACATCTTGAAAGAGCATATGAAGTCTGGGATGGGCATCCCACCAAAATCACCATGACTCATGTTGAGATGCACCAATCTGGTCAAACTGGCCAAAGATGGATTGATCTTGCCTTTGAGAGAATACTCACCAAGGTCTAGCTTGACGACATGGCCAGTCTTCGTTCTGCAGCTCACCCTTCTCCAGCTGCAGCAGTTCTGTCCTTGCCATGAGTGCAACCTCCCATCAGGATCGCTGATGCTGCTGTTGAAGGCAGCTAGTGCATCCCTCTCTGCGGCGATGCACGCAGATATCTCACTGGTGTTGATCAGGAGGAACCAGAGGGCCAACGCTGTAAGGAATCCATGCATCTTCCCTTCCGTGGTTGTGGATGAAACTGTCAAGCTAGTTGAGGAATACAGAAGCTAAGGCCCTATTGCTGATCAAGACCTGGACGCCCAGTCAGGGGCGGACGCCAATGTGCCTACCCTGATGCACGGGACACAGGGTCCAATTTATTTTTTAGCGGTACTTAACATGTTAAATACGAAGGGGCATCATGGTAGGCCAGAAGTTGTGCATCAGGGAGGCGAAGTCCGTCGAGCTGGCTGCTGTCGCTCGGCTCCCGATCCGCACGCGAGGACCGTATAGTTTTGATCGATGAACATTCAAATATTAACAAAATGGTACACACACGTTGTTCCCAAAAAAACTGTACACGTACGCAGGGACCGCACGTACTACTCCTTGATGGTTTGATCGTTTCGATCCCTCAGGCAAAAAAGAGGAGAAGGCAACTGGCGTCTGGCGGCGCATCGCTGCAGCAGGCATCGGTGATTCCCGACGCAGGGACGCAAGCAGCAAGCGCACATCTCAGCGCCGCCTCGGAAGCTCCTCCGATTAGACGATCTTCTCTCTCAATTTTTATCTGTTCGTCTAGTTTCCGTTTCGGCAACCTGGTGCGTAGATCTTGCTCAGTCAAAAACTCTACAGATTGAATTTATTCTGGTGATAATTTTCTAAACTTTTTCAAGTTTGACGTGTATATTTATTTCTCAAATACAGGTGTATTATGGATAGGTTTGTTACTAAAAGAAAAGCCCTATCACAAGATGTTCCAGAAGACATGAATTGGAAAGAGGAGATTCAATATGATCCAGGGAAGAGAAAATTGACAGAATAATATCATCCGAATTTGAAAGAAGTGGTAAGAAGAAAATACTTGGTTAATGGACCTTGCCAACCAAGATAATTTAATTTTCCGTATTCGAAGTTTGGGGTAAAAAACAGAAGGTTCAATCCTGATTGGTTTGATGAGTTCGGAAGTTGGCTTGAATATAGTGAAGAGAAGGACAAAGCATATTGTTTTTGTTGTTTCTTGTTTAGGGACCGTGGCAGCAAGAAGGAAGTTGGATATGAGGCATTTGTTCTGAATGGTTGGGATACCTGGAACGTGAAGGCAAGGCTAAAAGATCATGTTGGTGATGTGGATAGTGTCCACAATCAAGCAATGAAAAAATGTATTGATTTGCTAAAGAGAGACCAACACATTGATGTTGCTATTAACATTCAAAGTGAAGCAGCCAAGAAGGCTTATTTTACTCGACTGAATGCCTCAATTGACATAGATAGGTTGTTTCTCAAGCAAGGATTACCTTTTCGAGGCCACGATGAGTCGAAGAACTCCCACAATAAAGGTAATTTTTTGGAGGTTCGTGACTTCTTAGCCGAGCATGATCCAGTTTTAGGAAAGGCTATGGGAAAAGATGCTGCAAGGAATGCTTTGATGATTGCTCCGGAGGTTCAGAAAGATATTGCTAAAGGTTTTGCACATGAGATAGTGCAATCTATTCTCCAAGAAATTGGTAGTAATGTGTTTTGTTTGCTTGTTGATGAATCCATGGATGTATCTTGCAAAGAACAAATGGCAGTGGCTCTTTATTTGCAAAGTACAAGATGAGTTACAATCAAGTCAGAGGACAGGGATACGATGGTGCTAGAAATATGTGAGGTCAGTTTAATGGCCTCAAATCATTGATAATGAGAGAAAACAGTACAGCGTATTATGTCCATTGCTTCGCTCATCAACTTCAGTTGGTTGTTGTGGCTGTGGTAAGAAAGCATAAAGAAGTTAGTAATTTTTTTACTATGATTACTACATTGTTGAATGTGGTAGGTGGATCTGCCAAGCGAAGGGATATGATTAGAGATATCAATCTTGAAGAAATGAGCAAAGCTTTAGGGTGTGGGCAGCTTACAACTGATGCAATTTGAATCAAGAGCAATGCCTTCAAAGACCTGGAGACACCCGTTGGGGTTCTCATGCCAAGACACTTAAAAGTTTGGTGGACCTATTTCGATCGGTCATTAAAGTTCTAGAATATGTGGGAGAAGAAGACACTGATAGAACAAATAGAGACCTTGCAAATGGTCTCTTAGTGTACTTTCAGTCCTTTGACTTTGTGTTCTATTTGCATCTCATGCTGACTACTCTTACAACTACAAACACATTGTCATTAGCATTGCAGCGGAAGGATCAAGACATAGTAAATGCCATGAAATGTGTGAAGTCAACTAGAACTGTTTTGAATGAACTTAGAGAAAATGGATGGGAATCCCTGCTGGTTGAAGTTCATGGTTTTTGTGAGAGACATGATATTGAAGAGTTAGATATGGAAGCAGCCTATGTTAATCCAAAAAAGAGAAGGCAGGTAACCAGAATTACCAACAAACATCACTATCAAGTCGATTGCTTCAATGATGTTTTTGATTGGCTAGTTCAAGAGCTTGATGGTAGATTCAGTGAAACATCCTCCAATTTGCTTGTTTGGTCAGCGGCTTTGAGTCCAAGAGACTCATTTCGTGATTTAAATTTGGAGAGTTTGATAAATTTGGCTAAACTATATCCTCAAGATTTTGATTCTGGAGAGCTGAGGGATCTTGATAAGGATCTAAGCCTCTATATTGTTGATGTATGCACAAATGATAGCTTTTCCAACATAGCAACAATTATTGAGCTGTCTAAAAAAATGGTGGAGACAAGGAGGCATATTATGTATCCTTTGTTTTATCGGTTGTTGAAATTAGTGATTGTGTTGCCAGTTGCCACTGCTACAGTTGAGAGGTGCTTTTCAGCCATGAAACTAGTAAAAACATTTTTGCGCAATCGCCTCAATGATGACAGCTTGAGTGATGATGTTATTTGTTATGTGGAGAAAGAGGAGATGAAGAAAGTCACCAATGATCAAGTGGTTAAGTATTTCATGGCTTTGAAGAATCGATTGTACTAAAACATAAGAAGTTAATATGGAAATTTTATCTACTTCAGCACTGTAATTATGGTCATTCAATTATTTCACTTGACAGCTAGACCTACTTTTTGTTTTGCAGCTTTTTGAGCCTTCGTGCTTGACGACATATTTTGCAATTCAAAAATGTAAGGCATCTTTTGCAAGTTACTTTCTCTTTTGTTGCATCCATATATAAAGAATTTTGATATTTTAATTAGCGTGATTCTCTGTGCTGTACACCATCTCTTATTACGTCGTATTATTTATTTTGAAGATATAAATCATGCATTTATATAGTACATCGTTGCTCGAAAATTTTATACAGTAGTAAGATGGTGCATCAGGATGACTCGAGCTCCAGCTTCGCCCCTGCGCCCAGTCTTCTCTCTTAGCCTGGTCTTTCAGCATGTAGTGATCTGAAGCCTTCCATTCTCAGTGTATTCATTGCAATCTTAGGTTTCTCTCATGATAATTATATGATATAAGAAAAACCTTCGAAAGTAGTCTTCAACTTTTCATAGAAAATTTATAAAGAAGAGATAGTGGAGGTAAAGGTCAAAAGAAAGAGCAGTTCTGGAAGGAGATGCTTTAACTTCCTATGTTATAGCTAAAGCAAGTGGGGAAGGGATGGAGCAGGAGCATTTCTTTACATCAAGAAGATGGGATTGTCCAGGGAGGTAATGATATTTTACTTTACGCTACTAGTTTTTGTATAAAACTTTGTTTGCTAAAGTAGAGAGTTTTGTTAGTATTTCCTTAGCTGCACCTGTTGCAAATGTGCTTAGTGATGATGATAGAACCATGTTAGAGAGAGAGAGAGGGAGGGACTGTGTTTAGCATGAAAGCTAATAAAACATGGGACCAGATGATTTTCCTATCGAATTTCATCAGAAATTTTGTTTGATTTGTGATGATCTGTTTAATCATTTTGGTGATTTTTATAATTGAAAGTTAGATATAGCTAGATTTAATTATGGGGTTTAACTCTTTTATCCTAAACAAAAGAAGTTGACAAAATTCAGATGTAAACCTATTTTTCTTTCTAATGTGATGTTTAAAGTTTTTTATAGAAGTCATTAATAATATGGCAATTGAGGTGTTTGCTAAAGACAATATCAGAGCTGCAAAATGCTTTTATTAAGGGTAGATTCATATTAGATGGTGTAGTTATGGTTCATGAGACCTTGCATGTTCTACATAGAGATAAAAGCAGTTGAGAATGGTAAAACATATGCTAAAGTTGATTTTGAAAAACATATGATCAAATAAATTTGGTTATCCTAAAATATGTTTTAAAGATGAAAGGTTTTCCTGCTAGGTTTATAGATATGGTGATGAAAACAGTTAGAGTGGTAAAGTAGCAGTTAAGGTGAATGATCAAATAGGACCTTTTCTATAGTAGGAAAAGGTTTAAGACAGGGACACCCTTGTCTCCAATTATTTTTAAATTTGCTATAGATTTCTGTCTATTTTGGTACAAAGAGGTCAAATTTGTTTTCTGATTAAAGCGTTGGTAGAGGATTTAATGCCTAGGGGGTTAATTGTATTGCATATTTCAGTTTTCGTGATGCAAGATGATGTAGAGAGTGCTAGAGCTTTGAAATGTATTTTATGAATGTTTGAGAAAATGCTAGGTTTAAAAATTAATTTTCATAAGAGTGAGCTTGTACGTTTGGGAGAGGTCAAGAAAAAAGGGACAAATACAAATCTATTTTTACTTGAATTGAAGGAACTTTGTTTCTTTTTAAGTATTTGGGTGTTCCTTTGCATGAAAAAGTTTAAGGAACAGTGACAGGAAAATTTCAAAAGAGAAAATAAAAATAAATCCTTGTCAAGAGAGATTCATGTCAACAGGAAGAAACGTAATTCTGTTAAGATCTTGTTTAAGTAATGTGCCTCTATACACGCTGTCTTTTCTTGAAATTCCTAAAGGGCCTGGGAAGAAAATGGATTTCTTCAGGAAACACTTGTTATGGGAAGAAAATAGTGATGTTAAGAAATATGTTTGGTTAAGTAGGAATGTGTTTGTCAACCTATTGAGCTGGGATGGTTTGGAGTGTTGGATTTGGATGTAATGAACAGATGCCTGTTAAGTAAGTGGTTATGGAAAATTGAGAACAGTAGAGGGATTTGGCAAGATATGCTTAGAAGGAAATATTTAAGTGCTTTTATCTCACAGTCTCATCTTTCGTTTTGTATGCAACAGATAAAGGATATTTTCTTCGCTTCTTGTAGAAAAGTTGTGGGAAATGGTGAAAGGATCACGTTTTGGGAAGATTTATGAATGGATGATGTAATTTTAAGTGCAAAGGGTCCTAGATTATAGAACCTTACTTTTCAGAAGAATATTCTCGTATCTAGAGTTTTTGATAGTGGTATGTCTTGTTTGCAATTTAGGAGATCCTTGTGGGGGGATTTGGCTGAACAATAGGAATTGTGTAAGATAACCTGTGATGGAGTGTTGTTAAATGAGGAGGATGGCAAATGCTGGTCGGTGTTGGATACAAAAGGGATGGTCTCACTAAAGTCAATGTGCGACTCTGAAAACTATTCAGATTAAATGGCCATATAGGAAGTTTTGGTTCACAAAGATTCTGTTGAGCATTTAATCTGAATAGTTTTGGTCTCACTAAAGTCAATGTGCGACTTTTAGGGATGCAATTTTGACAAAAAGATAAATTGGTAAAAGAGAGGGATGGGAAGCTAGTGAGAAGTGTATGTTTTGCTGTGATCATGATACTGTTGAGCAGCTCTTTTTTACTTGCCCAGTTGCTAGATATGTTTGGTGTGTAATAGAAGTAGTGCTTGATTGTGGAACTTTTCCTAAGAATTTTGATGGGACGTATAGTTGGGTGACAGGTTTCTATGGAAGTAAGGGAGCTTTGATAGCAGCAGTACTTTGGCATATATGGATATGTAGAAAAATAGAAATGATGCTTGCTTTAATAAAAAGAAAATTTAGGAGACAATTTGGTAAGAAATTTGTTGAGCAGCAGTACTCAGGATCAGAGTTGTCAGCATTTTTGATTGCTCCAAGCTTGCAGGCAACTTTCTAGTTATGCTGTTTCCTGAGACATTTAAGCTAGTGATTGGGGAAGAGAAGTTCCAGAACCAGCCAGGTAATGCACCCCTGATTCCTGCACCTCCTAGATCAATCATCTCGATTCTAGTTTTTTATTACAGCCAAGTTGGAAATCGTGGCCCCATAAGGGCTAAGGCAATCATGCATTCCTAGATTTATGAGCTGAAAAGGTGGCACCTAGCTACTCCCTCCTTTTCAAAATATAAGATGTTTTAGTTTTGTAAAGCAAATGTATCTAGACTTGTTTTAGTATATAGGTTCACTTAATTTTGGGGTGAATCTATACACTAAAAGAAGCCTAGATTCATTTTCTTCACAAACCTAAAACATCTTATATTTTAAAACGGAGGGAGTATGTTTGAATACCATCTTTAAGGAATTTTATGAAAAATTTGAAGTACCCAAACATGATAAATCGGCAAAGTGGAGTTCTTATAATGTGCCATTAAACATATTAGAGGAAATGTCCAAGTATGTCAAGCTCTATACATTACCAATACTGGCTGACACTATTGAATTGCATGTGTTAGAATAGTTCTACCAACCAACTATCCTAAAAGACCGATCTGTTAGAAAGTGGTGATATAGTATACTTAACACCCCCCTTTACATCGGACTTGGATGTGGAAACAACAACACCTCCCCTCACACCCGACCTGGGCGGAGAATAATAATCGGGAGAAAACACGGGGGCTGAGACTTGAACTCAAGACCTCAGGCCCTGATACCATGTTCGAATAGTTCTACCAACCAACTATCCTAAAAGACCGATCTGTTAGAAAGTGGTGATATAGTATACTTAACACCCCCTTCACATCCGACTTGGATGTGGAAACAACAACACCTCCCCTCAGAGCATGCACTAGCCATCTAGACCAAAAGTCCGACCTGATGGAAAGGGCTAGACGTGTATTATATTCTTAACACTCCCCCTCACATCTAGGCTATTTTTAGTCCTTAGCGTGGGTTCGGTGTAGGCCGCAGAATATTTTTTATAAACTGCGTGAGCAGGGACTTGAACTTGAGACCTCTTGGCTCTGATACCATGTCAAATAACTTTGGTGGAACCTGTAGCCTCCATAGAGGGCCGGGGTACGTGTTTATATAGGAGAGAATAGCCCTCTCATGGCTTGTACAAGGGGTATAGGATATGGTGCGGTGTACTACATCGTGACCATACCTATACACAATTACATGTCTAACATTGTCAAATAACTTTAGCGGAACCGGTAGCCTCCATAGAGGGCCGGGGTACGTGTTTATATAGGAGAGAATAGCCCTCTCATGGCTTGTACAAGGGGTATAGGATACGGTGCGGTGTACACCATGACCATACCTATACACTATTACACGTCTAACAACCCCCTTAATCTAAGCTTGGTACAAGATTTAGATTACGTCTAAACTCATGCAAATTTCTAACAGGAAGTGCTTTTGTAAAACCATCTGCAACCTGATATTTACTAGACACAAATCTAATATCTAATCTCTTGTCTGCTACTCTTTTACGAACAAAGTGAAAATCAATCTCTATGTGCTTAGTACGAGCATGAAACACTGGATTTGCAGACAGGAATGTTGCACCAAGATTGCCACACCAAAGGCAGGGTTTCTCTTGTAATTTTACTCCGAGCTCATTCAGGAGTGCTTCAACCCCACTCCAGGAAATCAAGTTTGATCCTAAGAAAATAGCAAAGCCTTCTGTGGAGCGTCTATCATCAAGACAGCCAGCCCAATCTGCATCTGAGAAAGCACTCAAAAGTGTAGATTTAGATGGTTGAAAAGTGATACCAATATTAATTGTGTCTTTGACATAACGTAATATCCTCTTTACTGTTGTCCAATGTACTGTGGTAGGAGCATGAAAAAATTGACAGACTTTATTTACTGAGAAAGCCAAATCAGGCCTTGTAAGTGTAAGATATTGCAATCCACCAACTATACTGCGATATCGTGTACTATCTTCTGTACCAAGAGGATTTCCTGCACCCAATGACAGTGGATCCGAAGAGGACAGAGGTGTCGATGCAGATTTGCATGTTAGCATGCCAACTTTTTCAAGCAATTCTGAAGCATATTTTTCCTATGTCAACACAAGGCCAGCTGGACTTTTCTTTACTTTAATACCCAAGAAGTAATGCAAGACACCAAGGTCGTTGATAGCAAAGTCCTTGTTGAGATCTCGTAGCAAAGCATCAATAGCATTCTCTGATGAACTTGTAACAATAATGTCATCAACATATATCAAAACAAATATAGTGATATCTGATTTCTGATAAAGAAATAGAGATGTATCTGTTTTAGATGGCAAGAAACTATAATCATGTAACTTTGAACTGAGACGAGAGTACCACGCTCGAGGGGCTTGTTTCAGACGATATAGAGCTTTATCAAGCTTGCAAACATAGTCAGGAACATTTGGATTCTCAAAACCTGGTGGTTGTTTCATGTAAACCTCCTCTTCCAGAACACCATGGAGAAACGCGTTCTTGACATCTAGCTACCGCAAATTCCAACCTTTGAAGACTGAAACTGCTAAAACTGTTATGATTGTAGCTGCTTTAACTACTGGACTGAAAGTATCTTCATAATCAATACCAAATCGTTGTTTAAAACCTTTGGCAACAAGACGAGCTTTATACCTGTCAATAGTACCATCGGCTCGTTTCTTGATGCGATAAACCCACTTGCAATCAATCAAATTTCTCTTAGAACTCGGTGGAACCAAGTGCCAAGTTTTATTTTCTCGCAAAGCATCATATTCTTCCTCCATTGCGTTGCACCATTGAGGATTCCTGAGAGCCTTAGAAAGAGTGTGTGGTTCATCTGTAAACGCAAGCAAACCATATCTCACAGTACCATCTTTATAATTTTTGGGGTTTTTTATACCTTTTTGTAACCTTGTTTGAACACCATACGGGGATGCAAGAATGGAAGGTCGCATGTAAGATCCGGCACGGATGACGCAGAAGAATCAGCGAATCACCTCGGGATCGCCAAGACAGACGTATTGTCTGCCGGGGATGACCTGGTCGGCGACGTGGCACCCTCCTGGACAGGTGACGCTCCGCGCGCGCCATTGGGCGTGGGGGCACGAGACGGGGACCGGCGTGGGGCCCGTGACGTCAACCGCCCACGACGCGTGTAGACCTGCCATTCGCCAGGCGGAGGGCGGGAAGGAGTGCCCAGGGGCGCGCGCATGGCAGGCGGATCCATCTCAGGATCTAGACGCACGGAAGGCGAGGTACGAGGAGGATCGTCTTCAATCCACGTGCGGTTTTCGTTGTTTTCTGCAAATCTGAACTTTGATGATTTGAACTTGTTTCTTCACCGTTTTGACTGCGGTTTTCACTGCTGGAGTCATCCTCAGAGATGTTATCATCCGTAGCATCGTTTTCCCGGTCATTGTTAGTAACAACAGGGACAAAAGGCAAAGGCATATGATCATCAAGTTGTACATCCCCATGAGTATGTGAGGATGTGGTGGTTGGTAAAAGAAGAATGTCATTTCGTAGACGAGAACCAGCATTAGGATGCAAGGAGGCAAACGGAAAAAGATTCTCATCAAAGACAACATCTCTAGACACATAAACCCGACCAGTAGACACATCCAGGCATTTGACACATTTATGAAGGGGACTATAGCCTAAGAAGACACAACGTTTAGAACGATATGCAAGCTTTCTTTTGTTGTATGGGCGAAGATTAGGCCAACATGCAAAGCCAAAAATTCTGAGGGAGTCATAATTGGGTTTTGTACCTAGGAGACGTTCAACAGGAGTTTGAAAATTTATAACTTTGCTTGGGAGAAGATTTATAAGAAATGTGGATGTTAGAAAAGCTTCATCCCAAAACTTGAGAGGCATGGAGGCTTGTGCAAGTAAAGAGAGGCCAACTTCAACTATATGACGATGTTTGTGCTCAGCAGCACCATTTTGTTGGTGGGCATGAGGACAAGAGACATGATGAACAATGCCAATTTTCTGAAAGAAACTATTCAGTTTTTTATATTCACCACCCCAATCAGTTTGTATGGTAACAATTTTCCTATTGAATTTGCGCTCAACATAGGCTTGATAATTAAGAAACACTTGATAAACATCAGAAAATTTCTTAAGGAGATAAATCCATGAAAATTTACTAAAATCATCGATGAAGCTTACATAGTATAAGTGTTTGCCAACTGTGGCAGGTGCTGGACCCCATACATCAAAGTACACTAATTCAAAGGGAACAGTGGACACACTAGAAGATACAGGATATGGCAACTGATGACTCTTAGCTAACTGACAAGAATCACAAATATACGGATTTATTTCTGGGGTGTATGAAAGCTGATTTTTCCTAGGAACTTGTTGGACCACAAAGGAGGATGGATGTCCTAAACGGCGATGCCATGTGAAAGATGATGGCTTTATTGTGATGAAAGCTTGCTTGGAAGACCCGGTGGAGGTAGGCACTAGCGGGTAGAGACCACCATAGCATGGACCTCTAAACAGAATCCTTCGCGTGACCTGATCCTTAATCAAAAAGAACCAAGCATGGAACTCAATAAACACATTATTATCAAGGAAAAGTTTATGAATAGAAAAAAGATTTTTAGAAGCATGTGAAACATGGATAATATTGTTGAGATGCAATATACTATGGGGAGTATGCAACTTGGAATAACCAGTGTGGTTTATGATCATACCATTGCCATTAGCCGTGTGCACACGATCACGGCCCTCGTACTTGTCATGGGTTGTTAACTTGTTGAGCTCACTTGTAATGTGGTGTGTGGAACCCGAATCAGGATACCAATTCGTGTCCACACCATAGGATGCAACATGGGCACCCTTCTTGTTGTCCCTTCCTCCATCATCATCATCATCATCATCATCATCGGAGTCATGCTTGAAGCGCCACCAGCAGGCAGAAGCAGGGTGGCCGTGTATCTTGCAGATTTGACAGGTGACATCCACTAGGGTGTCGGCGCACGACCATGTCCCTTGCGGCGTCCTTGCCCCTTGCTGTCATCCCGACGCCGATCACAATCATCAGGGCGACGGCGATCTTCCCAGCGGTCATCTCTACGGTGTTCTTCCCACTTGCCACGGTCATCGCGGCGATGGTCAGGAGATCTGGCACGATCACCCTGAGGCGGCGATTTTCCGCGATCACCGCGAGGAGCACGGTAGTCACATTCAGCATCTTGGCGTCGTCGAGAAGCAGCATTAGCAGAAGAGGTGAAACCGGCGTTCTGGCCGGTCTCCTGGAGCATCTCCTGTAGCCGCTCGTGGGCGACCACCTGGTCATAAAGATCATCAAGGGTGATGGCACTGTTGCCATTGACAGCGGCAACCACGTCATTGTATGTGGCATCAAGACCGTTGGTGATGTAGACCACCATCTCATCTGCCTCTATTGGTTCCCAGCGGCAGCAAGTTCGGAGGCGAAGCCTTTCATCGTCCCGAAGAAGGTGGCAGCGCTCATATCGTGCTTCTTCGTGCTTTGCGGAGAGCCTCTCAGCTGGTTGATCTGGGACCGAGAGTGGGCGCTGAACATGGTGGTGACGATGGTCCAGACGCCGGTAGAGGAGTCAACACCGATGAGGTGTGCGATGATTTCCTGTGACAGGGTTTGAACCAGCCACCCCAGCACCGTCTGATCCCGCGAGAGCCAAGTGGCGTAAGCTGGATTTTGGGACTTGATCTTCTTTTTTTCTGCATCCTCGATCTCCAGCCATTGCACCGGTGCGTCGTCGGTTCCCTCGAGTAGATCAAGGACCTGAGCACCACGTAGTGGAGGGAGAACGACTGTTTTCCAGAACAAGAAATTGTCCCGTGTCAGCTTAGTAGCAGGCGGGTTTCCGAGCGACGCGGCCAGGACGCTTGACGAGGTCGAGGAAGACATGGCGGCGCCGACGAGAAGCTTTTCCAATCTGCAAATCGTGGGAGATAGGTTTTAGGGGTTTTCCGATCAAGGCGGTCGTGGGGTTTTTGGGTTTTGGGGGGTTTCCGATCAAGATGATTGTGGATGTTGGGTTGTGGTGCTTCCGATCTGTTGATCGTGGGGGATTTTTGGGCTTCCGATCATGGATCGTTGGCTAGGGTTTATGAGGTTCGGCAGCGGCTAGGGTAGGGAGAGGATTGGCTCTGATACCATGTTGAATTGCATTCAATAGCCATCTAGACCAAAAGTCCGAACTAATAGAAAGGGCTAGGCGTGTATTATATTCTTAACATACACGACTCCAGATAGTGAGTTCCCACTGAGGAGGAACTGTTAAACGTTCCATGCCCTCAAGCCAACCAGGTAGGTTTCCAGTTAATTTGTTGCCAGCAACATAAGAATTTGCAACCGCTTCATGCAGGAAAACAGGTTCTTTGCTGCTTCTGCGATATCTCCTGACAAAATGTTTCCAGGCAAATCGATTTGAACCAAGTTGCACAAAGTACTAACTGTTCTTGATATTTCTCCTTTCAACTTGTTGTCCCCTGGTCTTATGAGCTTAAGTGATGTCATTTTGCCAAGATCATCTAGGATCATGCCTGAAATCCCATAGCTAGTTATGTCCAACTCTGAAAGAACAGATAGTTCAAATTCAAATTTCTCTTGAGACGAAGTAGCTTAAGGGTGTCAAAATATCCAACACACTTTCTATTACTTGATTCAAAGACATATATCTAGAATACATGGGCCACATGGGCTTACCCTCTAGAATGGGCCTAACCTACACATATACAACTAATTTACATATTCTAACACCCCTTCAAACTCAAGGTGGATCTGATACATTGAGTTTAAGGATATGAAGCTTATGTTGTTCTCTAGTTTGAGCTTTTGTGAAGAAATCAGCAAGTTGAAGCTCTGATGGAACATATTCAAGATGAATGGTTGATTGCTGGCGATGAATGGTTGATTGCTGGCGGTGAGACCGTGTGAAGAAAGCATCCACACCAATATGCTTGGTTAATTCATGCTTGACTGGATCATTTGCTATCTGAATAGCAGCAGTGCTGTCACAAAGAATGGATGTGGGAGCATCACAAGAGACACCAAGATCAGCCAATAACCAACGAAGCCAGACAATCTAGCAAGTGCTCGAAGCTCGGCCTCAGCACTAGAACGTGACACTGCCGTCTGTTTCTTAGACTTCCATGCAATGAGAGAAGTACCAAGAAAAAGACAACAGGATCACTCGCCCAAGTGGAGTCAGAATAAGCATGAAACTGAAGCTGATTATTGTGAGCATAGAACAACCGTCGAGATATTGTACCCTGCAAGTAACGAAGAACACGGAGCAAGTGACCATAATGAACTGACATAGGAGCACTAACAAACTGACTAAGGATGTGAACGGCATGAGCAATGTCAGGTCTTGTCACAGTGAGATATACCAGACTTCCCACAAGGTGACGATAACGAGAGGGGTCCTCGAGAGGAATACCATCACTTGAGCGCAGCTGTAGTTGCAATTCCATGGGTGTAGCGAAGACGTGCATCGGTGAGACCCGAGCTGATCAAACCCCGAGTATCTTGATCCGAGAGATAATAACCATCATCGGTATGATCAACCTCAATTCCCAAAAAGTAGCTGAGAGACCCCAAATCTGACATCTTGAATTGCTCAGCCAACTTTTTCTTAACAAAGGCAATGTACTTCTGATCATCTCCCGTGATCAACATATCATCCACATAGAGCAGAAGCAAAATACGACCATATGCAGAGGAATGAATGAATAGAGCCGGATCGTGCTCACTAGAAGTGAAACCAGCAGCTTGAACCACATAACGAAAACGTTCAAACCAAGCACGAGGGGCTTGCTTAAGCCCATACAGAGCCTTTCGAAGGCGGCATACATGACCAGAAGGGGCCTCAACACCCAGAGGTGGCTGCATATAGACTTCCTCGTGTAAATCTCCATGAAGGAATGCATTTTTCACATCTAATTGTGATATTTTCCATGACCGGGCTGCAGCCACAGCAATCAAAGTGCGAACCGAAGTCATATGAGCAACTGGAGCAAACGTCTCATCATAGTCTCTCCCATGAGCCTGCTGAAAACCTCTGGCAACGAGACGAGCCTTATAGCGCTCAACAGAACCATCTGACTTGGTTTTTAACTTGTACACCCATTTGCAGGTGATGGGAACAGACCGACGAGGTAATGGTACAAGATCCCATGTACCGATACTCTCTAGGGCTGCAAGCTCCTCAAACATAGCCAACTGCCACTCTGGCAACGCGGCTGCCTCCTCATACGTACTAGGCTCACAAGATGCCCCTGCATAGAAATTATTTCTATATCTGCTTGGAAGCTCAAGGGAAGAGCGATCACGGAGAGTATACCTGTTTGTTTGAGAGGATTCATGAGCACAAGGATCAGTAGTAGTGGCCGGAGGAACAGAGGACAAAGGAATAGACGATTGGTCATTAGATGAAACTATAGGACGACGACTATAATATAAAGGAAAAAATGGTAGAGCTGTTGGAGATGGTGGTGAGGAAGGAGCAGACCGTGGAGCTGGTGAGGAAGGTGAATCTGGTGGATCTGGTGGTGAGGAAGATGGTCTTTGATCAGAGACTGACTCATCTGAAGAGAAGATAGGTGGAAGAGAAAGAAAAGATGTGGACTCTAAAGATGTGGAAGAGGATGACTTAGTGGAGTCAGAGTAAAAATATGGTTGATTTTCATTGGAAGTGACATCACGAGAGAAGCGAATGCGGTGAGCAGAAGGATCATAGCAACGATAACCTTTATGCTCAAGGCTATATCCGAGAAAAACACATTGAACAGACTGAGCAGTCAATTTGGTACGCTCACGAGGTGCTAGTAGAACATAGCATGTACAACCAAAAATACGAAGATGATCATATGTGGGAGGAGTACCAAACAAAACCTCACCAGAACACTTGCCATGAAGGCGAGAAGAAGGTTGTATATTTATGAGGTACACAGCTGTGGAAATAGCTTCACCCTAGAAATGAGTAGGTACAAAGGAGGAAATCATAAGAGTACGAGCTATCTCAATAATATGGCGATGTTTACGCTCAGCAACTCCATTTTGAGCATGAGCACCGGGATAAGAAAGTTGAGGAAGAGTACCTTCTGAAGCAAGAAAATCACGAAAAGCTAAGATACTCTCCCCCCGAGTCAGAACAAAAAACATGAATAGCACTGAAAAATTGAGTATGAACCATTCGAGCAAAGGCTTGATATATAGAATTCAACTCTGAACGATGTTTCATAAAATAAATCCAAGTGTAGCGAGAGTGGTCATCAACAAATATGACATAATGTTTGTGACCACCCTTTGAGACAAAAGGGGAGGGACCCCATACATCAGAGTGTACTAAATCGAAAGGACGACTAGAACAAGTGGTGCTGGAAGGATATGGAAGTTGTATCTGTTTTCCTAGCTTACAACCCTTACAATGGAAACCAGTATCCACATGAACACGACCCAAAACACCTTGTCCAATAAGACTAGATAGACGAGAACCACATAGATGACCTAAACGATGATGCCACTAGGCAAAAGAAAACGATGAAGTAGGTCTCGATGAGGAGGCAGAGGAAGCAGATGATGCAGAAGCTGAAGGAAGGTGTAGAGTGTCAAGGTCGTAGAGGGACGTGGAGCCTCTATGGCGACGACCAGTTCCAATGATCCTCTTGCTATGAAGATCCTGCACATAACATGAGGTTTTGTCAAAACCAACAAAGTAGTTCATATTGGCAATTTGACCAACTGACATGAGACTCATGGACAATTCTGGAACAAAAGAAATGTTGGGAACTGAAAATTCAGATGTGCAAAGAGAACCCTGATGAGTAACAGAACAAGGTGTACCATCAGCTGTATGAACAGCGGCACCATCCTTTATTGGCTGACATGAGACGAGCTGTGAACGGTCAGAGGTGACATGAAAAGAGGCTCCTTAATAAAACACCCAAGGCTGAGTGACACAAGAGGCAGACTGAGAAGCAGCAGACACAGAGGCACTCATTGTTGGCTATTGTGATTCACCGGTCACAATAGTAGAAGACTTCCTAGTAGATGGGTGACGCTGCTGCTGTTGAACATGGAACTTCCTTTGATACTCAGCCAACAACTCTGGGTGTAGGACAAAACAACTATCAATTGTGTGCCTAGACTTCTTGCAGTGAGAGCAGAATTTCCCTGAAGAAGAACCTCTGAAAGGACCACGAGGGGCAGCAAGAACGCTGGTATGAGTCATTGGAGTAGCGGATGAGGCAAGGGAGCGAAGACGTGTCTCCTCAGCAATCAAACTAGAAAGTGCTTCATCCAAAGAAGGTGGTGCAGTAGTACGACCAACTAGTTGAGTGCGGTTGTTCTCAAATTCCTGCCTGAGCCTCATCACAAACTGAAACATGAAAGACTCAGCTTCATATTTCTCCTTGGCCACACAAGCCTCACACCCAGAACGACTCTTTGGAATCATAGACATAAGCTGACTGCTGATGCGAGTGAAAGATGCATGGTACTCCTCTATGGACATCTCTTGTTGCTGAAGATTTTGCAAATTCTGCAGCAAAGAATAACGAAGTGCCCCACTCGGCTGAAGATACCGCTGCTCCAAATACTTCCATATTTCTTTTGCAGTTGAATGATTCTCAAGACTCATCCGCAGTGAAGGAGTAACATTAAGAATTCAGGCACCCATGACCTTAGCATCTATTTTTCGCCAAGTCTTCCTTGTGGCCTCATCCTCCTTCGTCAGTCAAATGCTCATCATAACCAGCAGCTCTCACAATAGTTCTGACCGAGAATGCCCACTCTCTGTAATTTGAGCCATCAAGCTTGATGTCACTAGAGAAAATAGACCCATCCTTGGCCATTGAGCAAACAAGTACTTCTTGCAGCAGCTACGGAGCAGATATAGTAGCTAAAACAGCTACCAAGCTGAGCAAACGGGCAGAACAGGGATGCACGGGCAGAGCAGGGTGATTCAGATAGCAGAACAAATACTCACAGCTGATTTGCAGTAGTTTTTTGCAGCTGGTCAGCAGAAAACAGCTGATTTGCAGTAGTTTCTTGCAGCTGGTCAGCAGAAAAGACCAAATCCAGCAGCATGCGTGCTCTTACAGCAGCAAGAAGAAGAGGCGTAGCAAGACACAAGTCCGATCTGGACTCGTCCGGCCGGAGCGACGGAAGATGGCGGCACCGGCACCAAAACTGACCTAGACTCAGCGAGCAGCGCGACGGGAGACAGCACAAGTCCGACCTGGACTCGTGCGGAGACGACGGGAGCGGCAGCCGACGACTTTCCGGCGGTGGCGGCCAGGAGCTAGGTCACGACCAGTCCAAGCTCTCATACCATGTCAAAATATCCAACACACTTTCTATTACTTGATTCAGAGACATATATCTAGAATACATGGGCCACATGGGCTTACCCTCTAGAATAGGCCTAACCTACACATATACGACTAATGTACATATTCTAACAAAGGGCAGTGAGGATAATGGAGAAGCGTAACACATATTAAACTAAATTATTAATATTACTGTATCTGCGATGAGGATATACCCAAAATTTCTATTCCATGTCATTTATTTTGCCTTTCAACTGTGAGATGGATTTACTATCACTACTGTCTTTCAGGCCTCTGAAGTTTTTTGTATCGTTTACTTCTGCACCTGGACTAAAACAATTGCTCTACTGGATGCTCCATGTTCCATTTTTTGATTATTGCATTCTGAACCTGACACTACAGTGAAACACACTGAATCTCCCGATAAAACACTGGCAACAGAGTAGAAGGATTATCACATATCTTTATATCACTGATGCTACCCATTCCATTTACCACCAATGTTGCTATGTACTTAATACAAATCGTCTTACTTCTGTATAATTTGCTGCCGAAAACAATTGTCACTCTACATACATGGTAATTCAGAAACGGTAAATCATTGGCCTCAGTTTCCTCCTGTAAAATGTTTGATACAATTCTTTTTACTCATCATCAAGACCTGGTATGAACAATAGGCTGACGTCGAATATGACGGGGCTGCTTGGGGCCACTCTGGGTCTTCCAGGAGCTGAAGTTAGGCCCTTAGGAAATGCTAACTGTTAAGAATACAAATGGAAAACCGTCAAAATCCTGTCCAGATACCCAGACTAAAGAAACAGTGCCAGATTATTGGAGAAAAGGGTGAGGTTGTCATGCAAAACAGCTAGCTGTTGTCTTGGTTTTCTCCATTGCTCATTTTACGGTATCTGCATTGGTTTCTTAAACATCAGATGAGCTCGGACTACTTACCGGACCGGGTATGTACAGCCGACGCAATCCCCCAACTTTCATCGACAAGATCCCTTCGTCGAGCCCCTTTATCACCTAATAACATTACCAGAATGAATCAAGCATGAACATATGGCATGATGTCATATCTGCTGCTTGATGTGAAGTTGTAAATTACATACAGATAGTAAACCATGTTTCCTAGTTAGATGTTGTACTCACTCAGGATAATAGAGATGAGTTAAAATTCGGTAAACCGCGCGATCAACAAGGACCATATGTATTATTACTGATTAAGCTAAAGCTCACTGTAATGTAGAGTATGACTGGTACATTCAGGTTAATGTTTTTTGCAGGATCAGTCAATTTCAGTAGTAACCTTTCAGTAGGGCATGCTACGCATTGCAAGTTCACAATATTGTACTCCCTCCGTTTCAAAATATAAGATGCTTTTTGCAAATGCAACCGGCCTACAGATTAACTTCCATAAAACTACCCTCGTCCCCATGAACATCCCGACAGCCTTATCCCAGACCATCGCAGACATTCTACAGACACCAATCCAAGCCTTCCCCCAAACCTACCTTGGACTTCCCCTATCCCCCCTCAAACTCCCTACGTCGGCTTACCAACCCATCATCGACAAATGCGACAAATACTTGTCCGGATGGCGTGCCACACTGCTCTCCAAAGGTGGTCGTTTCATTCTCCTGTCCTCCGTCCTCGACTCCCTCCCTACTTACTTCATGTCCTCCTTCCTCCTCTCTAAGCTAACTATTAAGCTGATGGACAAGCGTAGACGTGCCTTCTTCTGGACTGCTGACGACTCATGTTCAGGTGCTCAGTGTCTTGTCGCCTGGGACAAAGTTTGCTCCCCTAAGAATCTCGGAGGTCTTGGTGTTAAAAACATTAACTCACAGAATATTTGCCTTTTGCTGAAATTTTGCTACAAGTTCCTTCACGCTGATCTTCTCCCGTGGAGAGACTGGCTCATCCACCACTCCCCCTTCCACCCTCTCCACCAACAAAACAAAACTTACTTAGGGAAAATTATTGCTAGCCACCTCCCCCTACTCTCCCAGATTACGCAGTGTGTTGTCCACAAAGGCTCGTCCGTTCTTTTTTGGCAGGACAGATGGCTCCTCCGAACCTCTACATATAGCCTATCCTGCCCTATACTCCCACCACACCCACCGAACGTTTGTGTCGATGTTTTGCATAATGGATTTCAGACGGCTCACAGAATCGACTAACTACCGCCACAGAGCTCGCCTCTTTGTCTTCCTTGTTGCAGGGTGTTACGCTATCCGAGGCGCCGACTCCGCCTTCTCTGGTGGGGGCAGCTTCTCCTGGGGAGCATACCAACTGCCATGCACCCACAGCCAGACCCGAAGCGGGCGCATATGGGCACTCCGGTGCCAAACAAGGTCAAGATTTTCGTCGTTACTCCACCTCGACCGCTTAACACTGTGGCCAACTTGAAGCACAAGAACATCATCGACAACGACTCCTGCCCACGATGCGGCCTGCTCACCGAGGATAGGGATCATCTATTCTTCCTCTGCCCAACCGCCGTCGCCGTATGGGGCAAGATCGGTATCACACCCAGGCACTCCCCCTTCCCGCAGCTCTGGACGACTACACTACCCCAACATCTACCGGAACCCGCATGGCCCTCTATGCTCATGATCATCCTATGAAAGATCTGGGATGCATGCAATGCGAAAGCATTCAGGCAACACGAGCAGTCTTGTAATGAAACTATTAGAAACATAATATCCGACCTTACTATTTGGACACACCGTTTTAGACGAACGGACCTAAAGGTGGCTGTCGCTGCTTGGCGCGACCACCTATCCCTCTGTAATATGTAAAACATTATTTTGAAGAAAATTCAGGTGGGGATCCTCTCCCCGGTGATTGCCTCAAAAAAAAATATAAGATGCTTTAGCTTTTGTGAAACTAATGTACCTAGACGTCTTTTAATGTGTAGGTTCGGAGTGAAGCTACACACTAAAAGGGGTGTACTCCCTCCGTTTCAAAATATTAGATGTTTTAGATTTGTGAAGAAAATGAATCTAGACTTTTTTTAGGAATCTACACACTAAAAAAAGTCTAGATTTATTTTCTTCACAAACCTAAAACATCTTATATTTTGAAACAGAGGGAGTAGATACATTTGTTTCACAAAACCTAAAATATCTTATATTTTGAAACGGAGGGAGTAGGAAATACCTGCCCTGCGCCGACCCGGAATATGTAGGGCTGGCCTTTCTCCAGTGAGCTGCAGAACACAGCAGGACATGTTAAGAAGATGAAGAACTGAGAAGGAATAAAAATTCTGGTGAGCTTTGCAAGTCCTGACTGAACAGGCACATTCTGAATGCAGTGTCAGTCAAATGTTAAGAGGTCTCTCAGACTCACCTGTCGAATATCTGTCCGGATGGCACCATGGCAATGCAGTTTGCAGCAACCTGGAAACCGATGGGCGGGCTCGGCCCTGTGCCGGGCTTGATATCCTTGTACTGCAAACCAGACTCCGTAGTCACCATCGGCACCTGGAAATTACATAGAGAAAACAACAGTTCAAGGCCGAGAGTGATTTGGATTGGAATCCTGGAATTTTAGAGAAGACTATTTCGATCTCCGCAGGAATTGAATTGACGTACATTTTCGAGCTCCTTCTCGCAGGCGTCGTCGCAGAGCTTCGGTTTCTCCTCGGGCGGCAGGCCGCCGGCGGCGAAGGCGTCGAGCGCGACATGCAGGCAGAAGGCAGACGACGACACTCCGAGAGCCACAGCGCCGATCATGCCCCTCCGGGTGCTGCTGCTGCTACAGACGATGACGCTGGCATCATCAGCTCCTCCGCATTGCCCCGCGCTTGCGCCGGCAGCCTTGCAGCGGCATGGCTCCTCCGAGCAGCTCAGCGCCCTGCTATTGCTACCTCTGAAGATGGACGACGCCTTGCCGCCGCCGCGAGGCCACGCTCTCGAGGCGGAGCTCGGGCCTGGGAGAAGGAGCGGCGAGGCGGAGGGGGAGGCGGTCGCGGCCATGGGGAGGGGATGGAGGCGACCCGTACGTACGGAGGCGGCGGGAGAAAAAGAGAAGAGCCGAGAGTGGATAGAACGGAGGCCGCGGTCTCCAGCCTCCACCACTCACCTGCGCGCGCGCAACGCCACGCACCCGCGACCATGCCCCCACCCCGCCACGGCGATGTGACTGAGACCATCCAGGTTGTTCAAATCCACACCGTTCCAAAGAACGAGAGCATCCAAAACGGTGCGCCCCAAATTATACCCAAAATGTGTCCAATTTTGTCCATTTGAAACGCCTTCAGGATCGGTTGTCCTTCTGTGTCCGTGCCTGCGTCCAACGGTTGCATTTTTTTCTTTTATACCCGTAGTCTACTCTACCTTACCTTTCTAGCCCCTCTCATGGCAGGCCGTCCCGTCGATGACAGGGCTTCGGGTTTCCCAGTGGCGAAACTAGAACAAAGTGGATCACGGTGCACACTTGATGCTACAACAAGTAAAAACTTTTTTTCCAGGGTGCACACAAGGTGAAAATATAACATTTAGCAAAAAAAATATTTTTTTACCTGGGTCCTGTGCACCCCCCGGTCCTAGAGGGATCCGCCCCTGGGGCTTCCTGCGCGTGGCAGAAGCGTTTCCCGCGAGACAGTGGGTTCTTGCGCGCGCGAACCTCTTCCTACTCCGATCTTTTGGTGTTCCTGCGTGCTATGGGCTTTTCCGCCCATTCGGTGGTCATGCGACAAATAAGGGGAGTGGGGTCGGCGAGTGCAATAGCAACCGACCATCCACCATTCCTCGCCGCCTGCCTACGACCTAGGCCATGCTTTCCTCCGTCGCCCGCGCTTGCTACTCGAGCTCGTCGACGAGGGCCAGCGGAAGTGCCGAAGGCGAGGTGCCAGTAGAGTACCCACCGACGGAGGAGGAGCAGTCCGTGGAGACGTCGGTCATGGATGAGATCGAGTTCCTCGATGACTCGGACGACGAGGAGGACCAGACGGCGGAGTAGGACACCGAGAAGATGGACTTCCTCGACAATGCCAACGACGAGGTACCCGTGGACCAGCGCGGGGCTCCTCCCGTCCTTCCACATGGCATGGGACGAGCAGGCCGCCGACGTTATTGGTGCCACCGTCGAAGATCACGTCATCGCGGCCTCCGTCCACTCGGCCGCTCAAGAGGATAGGGGGCACTACTTTATCGTCGCCGAGCGGGAGGCTGAAGCGAAGCAACACGTTGGGCTGGAGCCTGGAGGCCGTCGAGCGGGTGGGCGAGCAGGCGGCCGCCGCCATCAAGCAGGAGATCGTTGTGGAGGAGCACGACACACAACAAGAGGATGCCGACGAGGTCGCGCTCTACTGTAGGGGTTCGTAGCATGGAAAACAAAAATTTTCTATCGCATACAAACAAACAAGCCAAGATCTATCTACTAGATTGTAGCAACGAGTCGTTTGGAATAACTTACCCTCGAAGATTCCAAAGCGGTTAACGAGAGCAGATTCTCGTGGGTGATGTAGTCGTACACTTCCGATCTCAAGATCGCGTAGACGATCCTTCCGGCGCCACGTTCCTAGCGCTCCCATGATCGGTCACACGTTCGGACTGACGAAGACCTTCCTCTCCCTTGTTCCAAAGACGGAGGTTGTAGCACTCTCCTCGCGATTCCTGTGGCGTGGTACCTAAGTAGAGGGAAATCCCAGGCTTCGCTTAAGCCGGTGCGAGTATGGTGGAGCTTATGAGAGAGGCTATTAGTGGTCTAGTAATTAGACACACCAATTAGAAGGCTCTAAACCAATTAGAAGGCTCTAAACCGCAGGCTAAAGCAATTAGAAGCTCTAAACCAAAACGGCTCTAAACCGGAGGTAGAAGATAGGAACTTGTGTGTTCTAGGAGGGGAGCCCTGCCCCTCCTTATATAGATGGAGGGGCCTTGGCGGCCAGGGAGGGAGTCCTCCCCAACTCGCCTAGGGCTGGCCGCCCGAGGAGTCCAACTCCTCCTCCGTTGGTTCCAACTCCTCTTGCTTGTTTCCCAGCCTCGCTTCCCACAGCTTGTTTTAGCCGTTTGACTTTCAAACCGCAATTTGACTTTCATGTTTTTGGAACAGCAAGAACACTTAGTACATGATGCAATCATTCCAATATGTAATGACACATTCATGTACCCTCCCTGAGTGCCGACAATCCGAACCTTCTAGAACATTCCCGATGAAAACACCTAATCATTCCCGAACTCAAACGGACTTTCCTTATATGAATCTTATTCTCCGGACCATTACGGATCACCTCGTGATATCCGGATCCCATCCGAGACTCAACAACATTCGTCTCTTTCTCATAATACCATAACTACTCAAACAATGTCGAATCCTTAAGTGTGTCTCCCTACGGTTCGTGAATTATGCGACATGATCGAGACACTTCTCCGAACAATAACCAATAGAGGAATCTGGAAATTCATATGGCTCCCACATAATTCTACGATTACTTTGCGATCGAATGAACCACTTACATACGATACCAATTTCCCTTTGTCTCACGATAGTTTACTTATCCGAGGTTATGATCGTCAGATCTCTCGCATACCTAGTTCAACCTCTACCGATAAGTACTCTTTTCTCGTTCCGTGATATGTGATCCCTTGTGACCAAGTCACATGCTTGCAAGCCAATTGGATGACATTCCACCGAGAGGGCCCAGAGTATATCTATCCGTCATGTGGATGGACAAATCCCACTCTTGATCCATGTGTTTCAACCAATACTTTCCGAACACTTAATGCCACCTTTATAGCCACCCGATACGGTGTGGTGTTTGATGTCATCAAAGCATCCATCCGTAAAGGTGATATGCATGATCTCATGGTCGAAGGAATTAGGTTACTATGTATCGTAAAGCATATAGCAATTGAACTATTGAAATGACTTGATCTTTATGCTACGCTTATCTATAGGAGTATGTCCACCATATCATTCTCCTAACGATATGATCCCGTTGTTAATAACATCTCTATGTTCATGATCAGGAAACCATGATCATATATTAACCAACAAGCTAGTTTAACAAGAGGCTTTACTAGGGACTCTTATTTTAGTTTACAAATCACACAAGTATTAATGTTTAGGTTAATACAATTTTAGCATGGTATGTAAACATTTATCATAAGTGTGAAGATATGATAATAACCACTTTATTATTGCCTCTTGGGCATATCTCCAACAGTCCCACTTGCACTAGAGTCAATAATCTAGTTTCAAACCTTTGTGTATATAACACCTATGGCTTTCCGGTGTTGTATGTACACGATTGCTAGTGGTCAATCGATCTCGGATCGACACTTCGGTCGTGTGTAATTGCATGTCTTTGCGTCTCTCGCATCACTCATTCTCTAATGAGATGGCTTTGTATAAATTTGGTCTTCTGGTGTGACCTTTAGCTCTTTGGGGTTAAAACATGTTGATAATATTGTCGCACAATATATCTTCATAGTATTATCCCACTGTGAACTACACCTAGTTTGATAACAAACTACTTGACACAAATGCCCTCTTTTCTGCTAAAATAGCGCTTATATACCTGGCCTTTTGTTGTAGTATCTCACAATGTCTTAACTTTGGAACTCATCCAAATCCATTATGGAACTCATCTTCCATTATATTGTGCCACCCTTAGTTTAGATTGAGATAAACTTAATTTGTACTTTGTGACAAAGCTAGTATCAATGTAGTACTTTTACAATGAACTAACCATCTATTTGTCACTTCTACAAATATTATACTCTTAGTTCTTCCAAAAGATCATAAGAATATCCTTACTATTGTCCAATGATCATCTTGAATCATTACGGTATATGATCACAACATTTAGAGCATAGGACATATCTGGATTTGTACATATCACAGTATGATATAAATACTCTTTGTGATTTTATACATCAAGTATCAATCTATACTTGATTATTTGTTTCACTTTACCAAATGTCAATACACTTGAATATATCATCAACATTGAATTTATTCAATCCTTTCTGTGCGACAAGAACCTCTCTTGTAGTTTCTATATTGAACTCATTCAATATCTTGTCTATGTTCTTCTGGCACAACCATATTAGCGTCTATTGATGCCAAATATTTAGGTTTTGCCTAAGTCTTTCATCGGGATGAAATTCTTAATATGTGTTAATAAAAGATACATTTATTTCCAATCAACAATATGTCTTCCACATAATGTATTAGAAACATGTCTTAGCGCTCCCACTTAATTTCTTGCAAATGCAAGCATCTTCATTGTCTCTAATGAACTTTTAAACTCCTTTAACAGTTTCATCATAGTGAAGATTCCAACTCCGCGATGCTCACTTTAACCATTGAAGTTTGCATATGCTTTTAGCATCCTTTGAATTAACAAAACCCTATGGACCGTGTTATGCACATGTCCTAGGTAACGATTCTATTAGAAGAACTTGTTTTGTTTATTCAACTACCATATAACAAATTATATGTAGTGGTTGCTACATTAATCCGTCTAGACTAAATATCACTATGACAGATCAAATCTTGTCATAGTCAACCTTTGAACATTGTTGTGAACTCTTTCCCAACATGTCGACTATTTCATAGATGTGAAACATCCATGTCTATTTCTTTATAGATCCGCACAACTATAAGGTCTTACACCTTTCTCGAGGGTCCTTCAAGTTCAAAACTTGATTTTCTCGTGTATGGAACTATCATGGATTTTATGGCTTCAAGCCATTTTACGGAGTCAGGGCCCATCATCGCTTCTTTGCATGTAGTCGGTTCATTATTCTCAAATAATGATTCAACCCTCAAATCTTGGTATTTGATTGTTTATCCGACCTACTTGTTTCAATAGGAACTTGGATCTCTGTGACCACAACCTTTGAGGTACGTGAGCCATGAGCTTTGTTGCTGCCTCCGGAACACTTTTCGGTCTTCTTGTGCACATATAGCTAAGGTTCTTTCAACCTTATCAAAGTTCTATTGTCCTCCCACTTAACTTTTCACGAAAATTCCTTCTTAAAGAAACTTGACGTTCTAAGCGACAAACACTTTTGTCTCGGTGTTATGGAGAAATACTTAACAAAGACAGATTCATCTGACTTTGGTTGCAAACATCTTTCTTATGTATAGCATACCAATGTTTAAGAAAGGACTACTTGGGTTTTATCCCAAACCATAACCTTATATGGTGTCATTTCAACGGATTATGATGAAGCTCTTTTCGATGGAAAACGGTAATCTCTAAAGCTTTTAATCTTTAAAATACAATGGCAATTTTATGAATTACACCTTTGATCTCACCATGTCAAACAAGGTTTAATTACATATCTCGAATGCTCCATACTCTTATGGTGTTTGGAAATGCAAATCCACTAACGATTTCTTAAATCTTAGGTATTATGCTAAACTCTGTAACTCAAATATCTTCCTTTATGATCTTTATCATAAACTGTTTATATTCTTGTTACAATGATTTTGCACTTCATCTTGAAAGTCTTTGAACTTTTCAAATGTTTCATACTTCATCCTTATTAAGTAAATATTCATATATTCACTCAAATTTTCGGAGAAAGCATATGAAGTTGAAATCCATCGCTCTTGACTACACATAATGGACTTCGTACAACAATATGTACAAATTCCAATAAGCTAGTCTTTCGTTCCTTTTGGCCTATGAGCGAAGTTTTAATTATCTCTAGGAAAGTTTCTGGCGTCATTTGATCAAAATCAAAAGACTCCAAAATTCCATACATATGGAGTTTCTTCATGTTTTCTTTCAATATAATTTAAGCGGCGATGTCACTTCCTAAGTGATCTTTTCAATTAATTTGTCTTTCGACATTTTAGCATTAGCTTTATGGATGTGATTTTTCCAACGAGATTTGTGAATCATCCATCTTTTATGGATTCTGGCAATTATTTGAACAACCCTTTTGTTCTCATAACACTGATAAAACAAATCTTGAAGGCAAGCTTTGATGTTTAACGAGCAACACAATAACCCTTTATTTGTTCTCGATGAACATCATCACATATTCTTTGCTAATTACTTAGGCCATTGTAGTTCATGAATTACATTGTTTTGTATGACAATTCATACCAACAAATTCAGTATCAAATACTTAAGAACCACATTGTTTAATAAGCAAAGAATATAGCCATAACATGTATATCATCTATATACTTAAATTGAACAATTCTAATCTTTTCTTTTACGCCATATATTTATGAGATTCTCTTTCAAGTATTTCCTTTTACATTTGAAAGAATCTATCAATATCAATAGTGGAGTCATACATATGACACATAGTCCAAAGCGTGTATAGTTAAATACCAATGTCTTTGGACTTGCACTTGAAGTAGATCACCATCATCAAATGTTTGGTGTTCTTTCAAATTCCTTTATTTAGTAATCTCTTGGTGTAGTAAACATTTTACCTACATCAAATATTCATCCTTATCATGGAATCGTCCATGATCAAACTACCTTTAGCTTATAACGATGAATTACGAGTATAATGTTGCTATCCAAAACCTTTTGGAGGATTAGGACAACAAGTGTCTACAACCTTTCGCAAATTCTCATCAAATATGAGAACATGACTTTAGCCATATTATACTCTATCATGTTGCAACCAAAACTTTGTTTCAGATATCACAATATCTTCCACACATCATGGTTTCTGAAACAACTCTTTCAGATCCTAGATAACCTTGATATTAAGAGAATCCTTTGAATATCAAGAATCGTGGAGACAAACATGATACTTATATACTAACATTGGAATTGTTACTCTTGTTTTAATACCAATTATTAAACTTCATGGAGTAACTTGGAACTTCTTGAAAGTTTGCAATAGGACTTTTAAACTTTAGATTAACACTTCAAAACAATACGATACCAGTTAAAGTAACTAACCAGAATTCTATAGCTCTATCATCTCAATTATAACTAAGCGCAAGGTGGTAGCGGATGCCAATGACTACAACAACTATGCAAATTCACTTTGATTTAGTTTATGATAAATTGAGTTCTAATTAATAATTAAATTAATCTAGGTGAACTCCCACTCAAAACAATATCCTCACATTGTTTTAGTGATCACGAACCAAATCCACCACATCAAAACCGATCATCACGAGAGTTGATGTAGCTTCAATGGCGAACAATCAACATGTTCATCATATCTACTATATGACTCATGCTCTACCTTTCGTAATCCGTGTTCCCGAGGCCATGTGCATACATGCTAGGCTCGTCAAGATCAAACCTTAGTTTCTGCATGAGCAAATCTGGCTTGCTCACGTTGTATACACTTGCAGAATCTAACACACCCGATCATCACGTGGTGCTTAGAAACAACAAGCTTTAGCAACGGTGCTAACTAAGGGTGAACACTTTAAGACTTGAAATTCATGTGCATGAGGGATCATCTTATAATGCTACCGTCGTCTACTAAGCAATACAAGATGCATAAAGGATTAACATCACATGCAATTCATAATATGTGATATGATATGGCCTTTCTTCTTTGTGCTTCCGATCTCCATCTTCCAGCACGAACATGATCTCCATCATCACCGGCATTGCATCAAGGTCAATGACGCCTCTCCATGATTGTCGTCCACCGGCTTCAACTATTACAACTACTTTGAATAGACACGCGGGTCTTAACATAAATTAAAGACAACCATATGGCTCCTGCCGGTTGCCAACTTACAATAAGGAACATTGCATACATCATATATAATCACAATCATGGCCATATCACATCACAGCACACCCCTGCAAAACAAAGTTAGACGCCTCTACTTTCTTTGCATATTTTACGTGGTTTGGGGCTTTCAATAAGTGTCGTTCTAACTTACGAACAAGAACCATAACATTAATACTAGTATTGTCAATCACCCGTTGTAAATTGGATCTTAACTATGCTAGGAGAAACAGGCACCCGCAAAGCCACTTATGCAATACAAGTTGCATGTCAAGCGTGGAGCAAGTCTCATGAACGATGTCATGTAAGGTTAGCCCGGGCCGCTTCATCCCAACATACCACAAGATACAAAGTACACAAGAAGCAATCGACAATAAAAGCATCAACGCCCACAATGACCATTGTGTTCTACTCGTGCAACAGATTTACATATAGACACGGCTCTGATACCACTGTAGGGGTTCGTAGCATGGAAAACAAAAATTTTCTATCGCATACAAACAAACAAGCCAAGATCTATCTACTAGATTGTAGCAACGAGTCGTTTGGAATAACTTACCCTCGAAGATTCCAAAGCGGTTAACGAGAGCAGATTATCGTGGGTGATTTAGCCGTACACTTCCGATCTCAAGATCGCGTAGACGATCCTTCCGCCACGTTAGCGGCGCTCCCGCGATCGGTCACATCGTTGATTTTCGAAGACATTCCTCTCCCTTGTTCCAGTGCGCGGAGGTTGTAGCACTCTCCTCGATTCCGGCAACTGGCGTGGTACAGGAAGTAGAGGGAAATCCGCGGGGCTTCGCCTTAAGCGGTGCGGTATGGTGGAGCTTATGAGAGAGGCTATTAGTGGTCTAGTAATTAGACACACCAATTAGAAGGCTCTAAACCAATTAGAAGGCTCTAAACCGCAGGCTAAAGCAATTAGAAGCTCTAAACCAAAACGGCTCTAAACCGGAGGTAGAAGATAGGAACTTGTGTGTTGTGGCATCCCGCAAAACCACTACTAGAAAATCGCGTTGAATTTGTGCATTGCATCGTCATCATCATGCATTGTTTGCCAAAACTATTTTCGCAACACCCGTTTTGTTTTCTAAAACGCCCCTCTTGATTCAAATATCAAACCCGGGGCTCCGGATTATTTTGTTTTGGCCGCTATCGGATTGCATACGGCCCGATTAAAACAAGTAAAAATTATATTATTTTAGTAGAGGTCGAACGGGCGGATCGACCCGACGACCACCCCTGTTTTTGAATCGGTCCAGCTGCCGCCTAAATCCTGATTACCCAACTACCTACCCACACCCCTTGGCCACATCACTCCACCCAATCAGTGTGTGCCACCTCCTCTCACCCTTCCCCCCTAACCAATCTAAAACTGCCACTTGGCCAGACCCCACCCCCTCTCTCTCCTCCCTCATCTTTCTCTCGGCCCCACCCCCCAAAGACACCACCACACTACACAAGCGCCTCACGGCCAACCCCTCTCTCCTCCCCTGCCCCACCAACCGCCCCCCACCTGCCTTCCTGTTTCTCTTCTCCCCACGCCAAGACGCTTCCTCCTACCTCCTGCTCACCTCGGCGCCTCGCCCTTGGCCTTGCTAGTCCTCGCCGCCCAGGCCGGCCTCGCTGGCGCTTCCTCCGCCGCCCGCCCGCCTCAGCGGATTCGCGCCGCCCCGCTTCCGGCAGCCTTCGCTTCCGTCTGCCGCCACCGCCTCCAGCGGCTGCGCCCCTCCACCGCGCTCGCGCATCCTCTCCGCCATCACCCCACTCTCGCCGAGCCTCCTCCGACCTCCCTCGCCCGCCCTGCCTCTTCCCTCCGCCAGCGCCCGCCACCGCTCGTCTCCCACCCCGCCGGTTTTCCTCCTCGCGCCGCCTCGCCAGCCTCCTCCTTGGCCCAGCGCGGCCAGCGTCGCCGCCTCGTTCCCTGCTAGCTTGGCCGTCTCAGCGCCCGTTAGCGCCTCCGCTGTCGGAGCTTCGCCGCGCTCCATGGCCGTCCGCATGCGCCCGACCTTCCCGCCGCTGTCGTCGCCAGAGCATTGCTGCCGCCGGTGCCTTCCTCGCCGCCGCCACGCTCTGACGCCTTCGCCGTCGCCCCGTGTACGGCGTGGCTGCTGCGTCCCCATCGCCAGTCGTCGCCTCCGATGCCCGGGCATGGTCGCCGCCCGGTGCTCGTCCTCGGCCAACATGCCGTTCGCGGCCGCCTCGCGGTTCCCTGATGACCACCCCGCGCGTCTCCGAACCGGCAGCACCCGCGCGACCTCGTTCTCCCTCCCGAAGCACAAGACCGTCGCGAGCCCGGCGCCTTTGTCGCCAAGATCTGCGTTGATGCGAGTTTCGACGACCATGCGGGATGAAACTCGATGACACCGGTATCCAAGACCTACCACCCGGACGCATCACCGACTCGGAGAAAAACCCTCGGAACTACAAGATCGCCACGGACTTGGGTACTCGATGCCCGTTCACGAGTCCGAGGACCGATCCGAACCAGCGCCAAGATCGCCTTCTGGACCCACGAAGACCGGTCCGAGCGCCAGGCGAACCGAACGCCAAGGTCGCCGCCACGGATCGACAAGTGCTCCTCGAGAACGCCGAGTACTTCACCCGGACACCGAGACTCCGGCGCGACAAGTACTCCCCCGAATGCCAAGACCGACTCGATGGCGCGGACCCAACAAGACCCGTGCAACGGCAAGAACGACCCCGTGGGACCCGGCAAGATCTGGCCGACGACAAGAACGACACTGACCCGGAAGCACCCGTTTCGCCCCCGACACCGGACCAAGTCCTGCTTCCGGAACGCCAAGATCTACCTCTTTAATCCGAGAACGATCCCGTCAAGTTCGTCGAACCACGAACCGAGATCGATCCCGTCGAACCACGGACCACGACCCCGGAAACCCCAAGATCGTCAAGACCCCTAATGTGTGACCCCTTTCCGAGTCCTATTTTATCACTTAATAATAACTTGTTGCATATTGAATTGTCGTCTCGCATGCATCTCATTGGTTTGGGGGCCTTATGCCGATTCACCTAATAATTAAACATGGGGCCCATATGCGGGCAAATCTAGCCTTATATTGGCCTCATTTGAACATGGGTAGCGAACCGGTTCCATCTGTTGCATTGCTAAACAACATTTAAATTGCGGGGTAGGTAAATAACTTGAACCATATGTTAATTGCTGGGACCCCGGTTCCGCCTAATCTGACCTAATTGCATCGCACTTTGCCATGCCATGCATCATACATGCATCATGCCGATCTTCTGCCGTCGTATTAAATGTTGCATCCGGTGTTTATTCTAGTGTTTTGCTTCTTCGCGGATAAGGCCGTTGAGTTGATGTGAGCTTCGCCCCGATCTTCGGTTGAACCTTCGGCAATGTTTTCAGGCGAGCATCTCCCCCTTTCTACCTATCTTACTTTTATAGTCTTTATTTCCCTCCTGTTGATCTATTGCTATACGTATTTGCGATGCTTTAGTTTCGTACCTATGATATACCGTGCGGCCTATATTGCCTTGGACACACCCTATTACTGTTGTTTGGTAGATAGTTGGACTTGTGCGTCGTAGTTGCTTGCTCAAGTCTTGATGTGTGTCGTCATATGCGATTCTTGATGTATTGCATGTTGATGTTGGAGATGGTTCTAGTTTTACTTATCGTCACTTTAATTTCTGTTTAACAACTAAAATTGAAATAAGCGAGGCATCGGTGGGTGATAGAAAATATTTGGTTTCGAGCGCCCACTTGTGTCCCGTAAGACCCCGAGTACTTGATACTGTTCCTTGATTTATCGCGCTATCCACATCCAAGGTATATGGGACCCCCGAGCGAGCTTGATTCATTCTTATTTCTTGGGGCCACAGACTAGTTTGAGGTGTTTTACTATCTGTACTTATGCCATGCTACTTTACGTATTTAAATTGTGCGAGGAGCACCTGTCTTATTTAGGATTTGTGACCCGTTCGTGGTATCGGCAGTCCCGTTTGGGGATCTGTTGCCATCTGGCCCCACAAACCTTGGGTCATCTCGAAGCTTGCTTACTTCGTTGGTGTACTACAAGGGTGGCCCCGAAATATTTCTGAATCCTGTGATTGTTCGGTGAAAGCCTCGTTGGGTTTTGATTTGGTTTTCCGAGGTTGATCGGCGTGTGTTGCTATTGGTGCACCCGGCGGGTAAAACTTTTCACGGCCGTGTCGCGGATATGGACGACTTGGAGCATGATCTCGATCATAGACAAGCATAACTAAAGTTTACTGCTATAAATTTGACTTTATAATGACTAGTAAACAGCTTTACTATAATGGAATGGCTATTAATCGCCCACAATTGCTTGTTGGTTTGTCGCTTGCGACAATTGTACTGACTAGTAAGTATTGCAACTTCTAACGAAATGGCTGAATAAAAGTACCAAACAATTCTTTGGGTTATGGGTTTATCTCATGCTATCTCAGATCGATTAGTAATTGTTGCAACTTCTAGCGGAATGATTAACTAAAAGTGCCCGGCTTATTTTATCGGACGACTAACTAAACCTGACTAGTAATTGCTGCAACGATAAGCGAATAAGTAAAGCGCCAGCGGTGTGAGTTCCTCGGTTGACTTCCTCGCTTGGTCGCGAGGAAACACCGAGATGGGTTTGTTTGGTGATAGCTTCGGTTGGATCCGGTTAGGTCATTCTTATCCCTCTCGATAATCACCGGTTGTATCGAGTCTCTATAGGTTGTTTAGTGCATCTTTGCCGCAGCTCGATCCACCATACCTTTGTGGCGAGGACCGCGAATTCTAGCCTCGCCGTGTCTTGGCCTCGATCTTGGCTCCTTCTTTTTCCTTTGCCCTTTGTCGGCACCCCTTTTGTTTAAGCAGGTTTTGAGATCGACGCCGTTAGCAGGGTTACCCTTCCGGCTTGGCCTGGGCAGGGTTATGGACGCCATTGGTTATTCCTCAGGGCTCTTAGCCCCATTTGCTTCTTGTCCGTAGCTGGACGCTCCATCGTTTTTAAGGTGATTTGGATCTTTGTATATTATATCTGTATTCTTGGCTCATGGAGTCGCTGTTATATATATCTGTTCTGTGGGTCCCATCGAGGACTGTTGTGTAATGTTATTACTTCGTTTTCCACCCGCACGAAAGTGCCTGGTGGGCACCTTTGAATCGTTTCTATGCGGGTTTGGCGAATTTTGCTCAAACTTGCATAGGTCCGATTCTGAGGGTGTTCTGAGTGGTATCGAGCTCAGTGATTGCGATACCCCACAAGTCCACTGTAGGATAACCTAGCTAACGGAAGTAGAGTGTCAAAACTATTTTGCAAAATCAGTTGGATAGTTACGGTTAGGTCTGATTTTACTCCTTACCCCTCTGCTATTCTCCTCTTACCTCGACGTGTTTTGAATCTGCTCTCTTCTCTCTCTTCGAGTCCAGGAAATTCTCGTGGTTGGGTTTCCGTCGTACCTTCAGGGTTCGCTTTCTTCCTTTTGTAACGGAGGTGCTACGATCATCAGTCTGCAACTTGTCTGTTGTACCCTTCCGCCAATCTTTTGTTCTTGAGCTCTTTATCCATATGTGCTCCTTGCTGGATATCTGTGTCGTTGAAAAACATATGAAGGCGAGCATTGGTGAAGTTGGAGTATACCTTGAGCATGTGTTGTTCATGCCAATGGAACCATCGCGAAACCTAATCATTGTGTCTTTCATACGATTTGTTGCATCTTCGGTGTTTTCCGGCGACATCACCTCGCGGATCCGATCGAGTCGCATCACTCCGTTGTTCGAACCTCGCTTTGTCGAGATCTTGATCTAATTAAGAGTTGGTTGCATAATCCGTCTATTCGCGTGCGAGTAATGGTTTGAGTGCGGGATGGAGTAGCTACCCTACCCTGCTCTTATCATTCACTCTTGTATGTCGAATCGGTGGATCCAGCAATTTTACTCCGTCCACGGAAGTTAGGGTGGCTTTATTTGCGATACCTCTACCTTCGACCTTTTGTTCCGAGTGTTCTCTCGGCGATCGGGAGCAACGACCCTTTGTTGGTGGTGTCGCGTTTTCAAGATGGAGGATGAACCCTCGTTAGTGGTGTCGCGAGGATCTACACGGCGAGAAGATGCAAACGCCGATCTTCCTTCCGGTACCATGAGGCGGATCTCGAGGCGAGATCCTTTGTTAGTGGTGTCGGTGTGGCATCCCGCAAAACCACTACTAGAAAATCGCGTTGAATTTGTGCATTGCATCGTCATCATCATGCATTGTTTGCCAAAACTATTTCGCAACCCCCGTTTTGTTTCTAAACCGCCCTCTTGATTCAAATATCAAACCGGGCTCCGGTTATTTTGTTTTGGCGCTATCGGATTGCATACGGCGATTAAAACAAGTAAAATTATATTATTTTTAGTGAGGGCGATCGAGCGGGCGGATCGACCCGAGCGACCACCCCGGGTTTTGAATCGGTCCAACTGCAACCGCCCTAAATCCTGATTGCCAACTACCTACCCACACCCTTGGCCACATCACTCCACCCAATCAGTGTGTGCCACCTCCTCTCACCCTTCCCCCTAACCAATCTAAAGCGCCACTTGGCGGACCCCACCCCTCTCCTCCCTCATCTTTCTCTCTCACCCCCCACCCCAGCACACGCTTTTCTGCCTCTCACAGCTCTCTCCACTGCCCCCCTGCCCGGCCCTTTGCCTTCCCTGTTTCTCTTCTCCCCCCGCCCGCACGCTTCCTCCTACCTCCCTGCTCACCTCCAGCGCCTCGCCCATGGCCTGCTAGTCCTCCGCCCGAGCCCGCCCTCTCATGGCGCTTCCTCCGCCGCCGCCCGCCCGTCCCAGCGCTTGGCGGCGCCGCCCCGCCTTCAGCCGCTCGCGCCCGTCTGCCGCCACCGCCTCCGCGCGGCTCGCTTCTCCCTCCGCCGCTCGCCATCCTCTCGGCCATCACCCCACCTCGCCCCTCGAACCCGAGCCTCCTCCGACCTCCTCGCGCGCAGCCCTGCCTCTTCTCACGGCCCGCCACCGCTCGTCTCCCACCCGCGGGTTTTCCTCCTCGCCGCCTCGCCCGAAACTCCTCCCGCCAGCCCAGTGACAGGCGCGTCCGCCGCCTCGTTCCCCTAGCTTCGCCCGGCCGTCTCCAGCGCCCGTTGCCGCCTCACTGTCTTGAGCTTCGCCGCCCGGCTCCATGGCCGTCCGTGCGCATCGCGACCTTCCCGACCCGACCTCGGCCGCTCGTCGCCCGAGCAGCCGCCCGGCCTCGTCGCCGGTGCCTTCCGCCTCGCCCGCCTCGGCTACGGCCGCTTGCGCCGCCGTCGCCCGCGTATCCGGCGATGGCTGCGTCCCATCGCCCGATCGTCGCCTCCGATGCCCGGGCATGGTCGCCCGGTGCTGCGTCCTCGGCGACATGCCGTTCGCGGCCGCGCCCAGTTCACGATGACCACCACGCGTCTCGAACCGGCGGCACCAGCGACCTCGTTCTCCCTCCCGGCACACAAGACCGTCGCGAGCCCGGCGCCTTTTGTCGCCAAGATCTGCGTTGATGCGAGTTTCGGCGACCATGCGGGATGGAACTTCGATGACACCGTATCCAAGACCTACCACCGGACGCATCACCGACTCGGAGAAAAACCCTCGGAACTACAAGATCGCCACACGGACTTGGGTACTCGATGCCCGTTCACGGTCAGGACCGACCATGAACCGGCGCCAAGATCGCCTTCTGGACCCACGAGACCGGTCCGGCGCCAAGGCGAACCGAACGCCAAGGTCGCCCGCGGATCGACAAGTGCTCCCTCGAGAACGCCGTACTTCACCCGGACACGAGACTCGGTAGCGACAAGTACTCCCCGAATGCCAAGACCGACTCGATGGCGGACCCAACAAGACCGATGCAGCAGCAAGAACGACCGTGGGACCGGCAAGATCTGCCGGCGACAAAACGACACCGACCGGAAGCACCCGTTCGCCCCGACACGGACCAAGTCACGCCCGGGCAAGATCTACCTCTTTAATCCGAGAACGATCCGTCAAGTTCGTGAACCGAACCGAGATCGATCCCGTCGAACCACGGACCACCCGAACCCGGAAACCCCAAGATCGTCAAGACCCCTAATGTGTGACCCCTTTCCGAGTCCTATTTTATCACTTAATAATAACTTGTTGCATATTGAATTGTCGTCTCGCATGCATCTCATTGGTTTGGGGGCCTTATGCCGATTCACCTAATAATTAAACATGGGGCCCATATGCGGGCAAATCTAGCCTTATATTGGCCTCATTTGAACATGGGTAGCGAACCGGTTCCATCTGTTGCATTGCTAAACAACATTTAAATTGCGGGGTAGGTAAATAACTTGAACCATATGTTAATTGCTGGGACCCCGGTTCCGCCTAATCTGACCTAATTGCATCGCACTTTGCCATGCCATGCATCATACATGCATCATGCCGATCTTCTGCCGTCGTATTAAATGTTGCATCCGGTGTTTATTCTAGTGTTTTGCTTCTTCGCGGATAAGGCCGTTGAGTTGATGTGAGCTTCGCCCCGATCTTCGGTTGAACCTTCGGCAATGTTTTCAGGCGAGCATCTCCCCCTTTCTACCTATCTTACTTTTATAGTCTTTATTTCCCTCCTGTTGATCTATTGCTATCTGTGTTGCGATGCTTTAGTTTCCGTACCTATGATATACCGTGCAGCCCTATATTGCCTTGGACACACCCTATTACCTGTTGTTTGGTAGATAGTTGGACTTGTGCGTCGTAGTTGCTTGCTCAAGTGCTGATGTGTGTCGTCATATGCCACGATTCTTGATGTATTGCCGCATGTTGATGTTGGAGATGGTTCTAGTTTTACTTATCGTCACTTTAATTTCTGTTTAACAACTAAAATTGAAATAAGCGAGAGCATCGGTGGGTGATAGAAAATATTTGGTTTCGAGCAGCCCACTTGTGTCCGTAAGACCCAGTACTTGATACTGTTCCTTGATTTATCGCGCTATCCACATCCGGGAGGTATATGGGACCCCCGAGCGAGCTTGATTCATTCTTATTTCTTGGGGCCACAGACTAGTTTGAGGTGTTTTACTATCCTGTACTTATGCCATGCTACTTTACGTATTTAAATTGTGCGAGGAGCACCTTTGTCTTGTTAGGATTTGTGACCCGTTTACGTGGTATCGGCGGTCCCGTTGGGATCTGCGTCGCCGCCATGCCCCACAAACCTTGGGTGCATCTCGAAGCTTGCTTACCGTTCTTGGTGTACTACAAGGGTGGCCCTGAAATATTTCTGAATCCTGTGATTGTTCATCGTGAAAGCCTCGTTGGGTTTTGATTTGGTTTCCGAGGTTGATCGGCGTGTGTTGCTATTGGTGCACCCGCCGGTAAAACTTTCTGAAAGCCGTGTCCGCGGATATGGACGACTTGGAGCACAGTATCTCGATCATAGACAAGCATAACTAAAGTTTACTGCTATAAATTTGACTTTATAATGACTAGTAAACAGCTTTACTATAATGGAATGGCTATTAATACTGCCCACAATTGCTTGTTGGTTTGTCGCTTGCGACAATTGTACCTGACTAGTAAGTATTGCAACTTCTAGCGAAATGGCTGAATAAAAGTACCAAACAACTGCTGGGTTATGGGTTTATCTCATGCTATCTGTATCTGATTAGTAATTGTTGCAACTACAACGGAATGATTAACTAAAAGTGCCCACTGCTTATTTTATCAGGACGACTAACTAAACCTGACTAGTAATTGCTGCAACGATAACTGAATAAGTAAAACTGCCAACGGTGTGAGTTCCTCGGTTGACTTCCTCGCTTGGTCGCGAGGGGGAAACACCAGGATGGGTTTGTTTGGTGATAGCTTCAGGTTGGATCCGGTTAGGTCATTCTTATCCCTCTCTGATAATCACCAGTTGTATCGAGTCTCTATAGGTTGTTTAGTGCATGCTGCCGCTGCCGCTCAGTCCACCATACCTTTGTAGGCGAGGACCGCCGAATTCTAGCCTCGGTGTCTTGGCCTCGATCGACGCTCCTTCTTTTTCCTTTGCCCTTTGTCGGCACCCCTTTTGTTTAAGCAGGTTTTGAGATCGGCGCGTTAGCGGGGTTACCCTTCGGCTTGGGCAGGAGTTATGGGCGCCATTGGTTATTCCTCGGGCTCTTAGCCCCATTTGCTTCTTGTCCGTGGACGCTCCATCGTTTTTAAGGTGATTTGGATCTTTGTATATTATATCGTATTCTTGGCTCATGGAGTGTTGTATATATATCATTACGTGGGTCCCATCGAGGACTGTGTAATGTTATTACCGTTTTCCACCCTTGCGAAAGTGCTGGTGGGCACCTTTGAATCGTTTCTATGCGGGTTTGGCGAATTTTGCTCAAACTTGCATAGGTCCGATTCTGAGGGTGTTCTGAGTGGTATCGAGCTCGGCGTTGCGATACCCCACAAGTCCAGCCTGAGGATAACCTAGCTAACGGCCAAGTAGAGTGTCAAAACTATTTTGCAAAATCAGTTGGATAGTTACGGTTAGGTCTGATTTTACTCCTTACCCTCTGCTATTCTCCTCTTACCTCGGCGTGTTTTGAATACGCTCTCTTCTCTCTCTTGAGTCCAGGAATTCTCGTGGTTGGGTTTCGTCGTACCTTGAGGCTTCGCTTTCTTCCTTTTTGTAACGGAGGTGCTACGATCATCAATCGGCAACTTGTCTGTTGTACCCTTCCTCCAATCTTTTGTTCTTGAGCTCTTTATCCATATGTGCTCCTTGCTGGATATCAGTGTCGTTGAAAAACATATGAGAAGGACGAGCATTGGTGAAGTTGGAGTATACCTTGAGCATGTGTTGTTCATGCCAATGGAACCATCGCGAAACCTAATCATTGTGTCTTTCATACGATTTCTGTTGCATCTTCCGGTGTTTTCCGACGCGACGACATCACCTACGCCAGATCCGATGCAGAGTCTGCATCACTCCGTTGTTCCGAACCTCGCCTGTCGAGATCTTCAGTCTAATTCCGAGAGTTGGTTGCATAATCCGTCTATTCGCGTGCAGAGTAATGGTTTGAGTGCGGGATGGAGTAGCTACCCTACCACTGCTCTTATCATTCACTCTTGTATGTCGAATCAGTGGATCCAGCAATTTTACTCCGTCCACGGAAGTTAGGGGTGGCTTTATTTGCGATACCTCTACCTTCGACCTTTTGTTCCCGGAGTGTTCTCTCGACGATCAGGAGCAACGACCCTTTGTTGGTGGTGTCGCCGTTTTCAAGATGGAGGATGAACCCTCGTTAGTGGTGTCGCGAGGATCTACACGAAGCGAGAAGATGCAAAACGCCGATCTTCCTTCCGGTACCATGAGGCGGATCTCGAGGGCGAGATCCTTTGTTAGTGGTGTCGAATTGTGGCATCCCGCAAAACCACTACTAGAAAATCGCGTTGAATTTGTGCATTGCATCGTCATCATCATGCATTGTTTGCCAAAACTATTTTCGCAACACCCGTTTTGTTTTCTAAACCGCCCCTCTTGATTCAAATATCAAACCCGGCTCGGATTATTTTGTTTTGGCGCTATCGGATTGCATACGGCCCGATTAAAACAAGTAAAATTATATTATTTTTAGTGGGCGGTCGAGCGGGCGATCGACAACGACCATCCCGAGTTTTTGAATCGGTCCAGCGCAACGCGCCCTAAATCCTCTGATTACCCAACTACCTACCCACACCCCTTGGCCACATCACTCCACCCAATCGGTGTGCCACCTCCTCACCCTTCCCCTAACCAATCTAAACGCCACTTGGCGGACCCCACCCCTCTCTCTCCTCCCTCATCTCTCTCTCTCAGCCCCCACCCCCACAAAGACACCACGCACTACTGCAGCGCCTCCTCCTGCCAACCCCTCTCACGACTCCCTGCCCCACCAACCGCCTGGCCCACCACCTGCCTTCCCTGTTTCTCTTCTCCCCCACGCCCGCACGCTTCCTCCTACCTCCCTGCTCACCTCCAGCGCCTCGCCCTTGGCCTGCTAGTCCTCGCCGCCCCAGCCGCCCTCACGGCGCTTCTCCGCCGCCGCCCGCCCTTCGCCCGTCCCAGCTTCGCCGCCTGACGCCCGGCGCCCGCTGCCGCCTGCTCGCCTCCGCAGCGCCGCTTCCTCCACCGCTTCGCGCAGCATCCTCCAGCCATCACCCCCACCTCGCCGCCCTCGAACCCGAGCCTCCTCCGACCTCCTCGCCGCGCCGGCCCTGCCTCTTCCCTCCGCCAGCGCCCGCCACCGCTCGTCTCCCACCGGTTTTTCCTCGCGCCTCGCCCGTGAAGCCTCCTCCCCGCGGCTCCCGCGTCCGCCTCGTTCCGCTAGCTTCGCCCGCCGTCTCCAGCGCCCGTTAGCCGCCTCCGCTGTCTTGAGCTTCGCCGCCCGCTCCATGGCCGTCCGTGCGCATCCACGACCTTCCCGACCCGACCTCCGCCCGCTGTCGCCCGAGCAGCCGCCGCTTCGTCGCCGGTGCCTTCGCCGCCCGCCTCGGCCTACGGCCGCGCTGCCGCCGTCGCCCGCGCGTGGCGGTCGTGGCGTCCCCATCGCCGATCGTCGCCTCCGATGACCGGGCATGGTCGCCGCCGGTGCTTCCTCGCCTCGCCAACATGCCGTTCGCGGCCGCCTCGCGGTTCCTGATGACCACCGCAGCGTCTCCGAACGGCGACCAGCGACCTCGTTCTCCTCCCGAAGCACAAGACCGTCGAGCCCGGCGCTTTTGTCGCCAAGATCTGCGTTGATGCGAGTTCGGCGACCATGCGGGATGGAACTTCGATGACACGGTATCAAGACCTACCACCGGACGCATCACCGACTGGAGAAAAACCCTCGGAACTACAAGATCGCCACACGGACTTGGGTACTCGATGCCCGTTCACGGAGTCCGAGGACCGACCGAACCAGCGCCAAGATCGCCTTCTGACCCACGAAGACCGGTCCGGCGCCAAGGCGAACCCGAACGCCAAGGTCGCCGCCACGGATACGACAAGTGCTCCCTCGAGAACGCCGAGTACTTCACCCCGGACACCGAGACTCCGGCGCGACAAGTACTCCCCCCGACGGCCAAGCCCGACACGATGGCGCGGACCCAACAAGACCGTGCAGCGAAGAACGACCCGTGGGACCCGGCAAGATCTGGCCGACGACAAGAACGACACCGACCCGGAAGCACCCGTTTCGCCCCCGACACCGGACCAAGTCCTGCTTCCGGAACGCCAAGATCTACCTCTTTAATCCGAGAACGATCCCGTCAAGTTCGTCGAACCACGAACCGAGATCGATCCCCGAACCACGGACCACGACCCGAACCCGGAAACCCCAAGATCGTCAAGACCCCTAATGTGTGACCCCTTTCCGAGTCCTATTTTATCACTTAATAATAACTTGTTGCATATTGAATTGTCGTCTCGCATGCATCTCATTGGTTTGGGGGCCTTATGCCGATTCACCTAATAATTAAACATGGGGCCCATATGCGGGCAAATCTAGCCTTATATTGGCCTCATTTGAACATGGGTAGCGAACCGGTTCCATCTGTTGCATTGCTAAACAACATTTAAATTGCGGGGTAGGTAAATAACTTGAACCATATGTTAATTGCTGGGACCCCGGTTCCGCCTAATCTGACCTAATTGCATCGCACTTTGCCATGCCATGCATCATACATGCATCATGCCGATCTTCCCGTCGTATTAAATGTTGCATCCGTGTTTATTCTAGTGTTTTGCTTCTTGGCGGATAAGGCCGTTGAGTTGATGTGAGCTTCGCCCGATCTTGGTTGAACCTTGGCAATGTTTTCGATGAGCATCTCCCTTTCTACCTATCTTACTTTTATAGTCTTTATTTCCCTCCTGTTGATCTATTGCTATACGTGTTTGCGATGCTTTAGTTTCGTACCTATGATATACCGCAGCCTATATTGCCTTGGACACACCTATTACTGTTGTTTGGTAGATAGTTGGACTTGTGCGTCGTAGTTGCTTGCTCAAGTCTTGATGTGTGTCGTCATATGCCACGATTCTTGATGTATTGCCGCATGTTGATGTTGGAGATGGTTCTAGTTTTACTTATCGTCACTTTAATTTCTGTTTAACAACTAAAATTGAAATAAGCGGAGGCATCGGTGGGTGATAGAAAATATTTGGTTTCGAGCCCACTTGTGTCCCGTAGGACCCCGAGTACTTGATACCTGTTCCTTGATTTATCGCGCTATCCACATACGGGAGGTATATGGGACCCCCCTGAGCCAGAGCTTGATTCATTCTTATTTCCTGGGGCCACAAACTATTTTGAGGTTTTACTATCCTGTACTTATGCCATGCTACTTTACGTATTTAAATTGTGCGAGGAGCACCTTTGTCTTTAGGATTTGTGACCCGTTTACGTGGTATCGGCGGTCCCGTTTGGGATCTGCATCGTTCTGCTTGCCCCACAAACCTTGGGTGCATCTCGAAGCTTGCTTACCGTTCTTGGTGTACTACAAGGGGTGGCCCTGAAATATTTCGAATCTGTGATTGTTCGATCGTGAAAGCCTCGTTGGGTTTTGATTTGGTTTCGAGGTTGATCGAGCGTGTGTTGCTATTGGTGCACCCCGGCCGGGTAAAACTTTCTGAAAGCCGTGTCCGCGGATATGGACGACTTGGAGCACAGTATCTCGATCATAGACAAGCATAACTAAAGTTTACTGCTATAAATTTGACTTTATAATGACTAGTAAACAGCTTTACTATAATGGAATGGCTATTAATACTGCCCACAATTGCTTGTTGGTTTGTCGCTTGCGACAATTGTACCTGACTAGTAAGTATTGCAACTACAACGAAATGGCTGAATAAAAGTACCAAACAACTGCTGGGTTATGGGTTTATCTCATGCTATCTGTATCTGATTAGTAATTGTTGCAACTACAACGGAATGATTAACTAAAAGTGCCCACTGCTTATTTTATCAGGACGACTAACTAAACCTGACTAGTAATTGCCAGCGATAGCGAATAAGTAAAGCGCCAGCGGTGTGAGTTCCTCGGTTGACTTCCTCGCTTGGTCGAGAAACACCAGGATGGGTTTGTTTGGGGATAGCTTCAGGTTGGATCCGGTCAGGTCATTCTTATCCCTCTCTGATAATCACCAGTTGTATCGAGTCTCTATAGGTTGTTTAGTGCATGCTGCCGCTGCCGCTTCAGTCCACCATACCTTTGTAGGCGAGGACCGCCGAATTCTAGTCTCGCCGTGTACTGGCCTCGATCTTGGCTCCTTCTTTTCCTTTGCCCTTTGTCGGCACCCTTTTGTTTAAGCAGGTTTTGAGATCGGCGCGTTAGCGAGGTTACCCTTCGGCTTGGCCTGGGCAGGGTTATGGCGCCATTGGTTATTCCTCGGGCTCTTAGCCCCATTTGCTTCTTGTCCGTAGCTGGGCGCTCCATCGTTTTAAGGTGATTTGGATCTTTGTATATTATATCGTATTCTTGGCTCATGGAGTCATTGTTATATATATCATTATTACGTGGGTCCCATCGAGGACTGTTGTGTAATGTTATTACGTTTTCCACCCGCGAAAGTGCTGGTGAGCACCTTTGAATCGTTTCTATGCGGGTTTGGCGAATTTTGCTCAAACTTGCATAGGTCCGATCGAGGGTGTTCTGAGTGGTATCGAGCTCGGCGGTTGCGATACCCCCAAGTCCACACGTAGGATAACCTAGCTAACGGCAAGTAGAGTGTCAAAACTATTTTGCAAAATCAGTTGGATAGTTACGGTTAGGTCTGATTTTACTCCTTACCCTCGCTATTCTCCTCTTACCTCGGCGTGTTTTGAATCGCTCTCTTCTCTCTCTTGAGTCCAGAATTCTCGTGGTTGGGTTTCCGTCGTACCTTGAGCTTCGCTTTCTTCCTTTTTGTAGCGGAGGTGCTACGATCATCAATCGGCAACTTATGCATTGTACCCTTCCTCCAATCTTTTGTTCTTGAGCTCTTTATCCATATGTGCTCCTCTTTGGATATCGATGTCGTTGAAAACATATGAGAAGGCGAGCATTGGTGAAGTTGGAGTATACCTTGAGCATGTGTTGTTCATGCCAATGGAACCATCGCGAAACCTAATCATTGTGTCTTTCATACGATTTCTGTTGCATCTTCCGGTGTTTTCCGACGCGACGACATCACCTACGCCAGATCCGATCTGATGCATCACTCCGTTATTAGAACCTCGCTTTGCCGAGATCTTCAGTCTAATTCCGAGAGTTGGTTGCATAATCCGTCTATTCGCGTGCAGAGTAATGGTTTGAGTGCGGGATGGAGTAGCTACCCTACCACTGCTCTTATCATTCACTCTTGTATGTCGAATCAGTGGATCCAGCAATTTTACTCCGTCCACGGAAGTTAGGGGTGGCTTTATTTGCGATACCTCTACCTTCGACCTTTTGTTCCCGGAGTGTTCTCTCGACGATCAGGAGCAACGACCCTTTGTTGGTGGTGTCGCCGTTTTCAAGATGGAGGATGAACCCTCGTTAGTGGTGTCGCGAGGATCTACACGAAGCGAGAAGATGCAAAACGCCGATCTTCCTTCCGGTACCATGAGGCGGATCTCGGCGAGATCCTTTGTTAGTGGTGTCGGTGGCATCCCGCAAAACCACTACTAGAAAATCGCGTTGAATTTGTGCATTGCATCGTCATCATCATGCATTGTTTGCCAAAACTATTTCGCAACACACCGTTTTGTTTTCTAAACCGCCCTCTTGATTCAAATATCAAACCGGGGCTCCGGTTATTTTGTTTTGGCGCTATCGGATTGCATACGGCCGATTAAAACAAGTAAAATTATATTATTTTTAGTGGGGGCGGTCGAGCGGCCAGATCGACCGACGACCATCCCGAGTTTTGAATCGGTCCAACTGCACCCGCCCCTACATCCTCCAGTTACCCAACTACCTACCCACACCCCTTGGCCACATCACTCCACCCAATCAGTGTGTGCCACCTCCTCTCACCCTTCCCCCCTAACCAATCTAAAACTGCCACTTGGCGGACCCCTCTCTCTCCTCCCTCATCTCTCTCTCATTTACCCCACCCCGCACTTTTCTGCAGCTCCTCCTCGCCAACCCCTCTCCACGACTCCCCTGCCCCCCCGCCCGACCCACCACCTTCCTGTTTCTCTTCTCCCCACGCCCGCGCTTCCTCCTACCTCCTGCTCACCTCCAGCGCCTCGCCCTGGCGCCTGCTAGTCCTCGCCGCCCGGGCCGCCCTCATGGCGCTTCCTCCGCCAGCCGCCCGCCCGTCCCGCGTTCGCCCGGCCGCCGCTTCGGCCTGCCGCGCTCCGTCCCGTCTGCCGCCACCGCCTCAGCGCGGCCCGCTTCTCCACCGCGCCGCTCGCGCATCCTCTCCAGCCATCACCCCCACCTCGCCGCCCTCGAACCCGAGCCTCCTCCGACCTCCTCGCCGCGCCGGCCCTGCCTCTTCCCTCCGCCAGCGCCCGCCACCGCTCGTCTCCCACCCCGCCGGTTTTCCTCCTCGCGCCGCCTCGCCAGCGAGCTCCTCCGCCCCGGCCCGCGCGACAGGCGCCCCGCGTCCGCCGCCTCGTTCCCCTGCTAGCTTCGCCCGGCCGTCTCAGGCGCCGTTAGCCGCCTCCGCTTTGCGGAGCTCGCCGCCCGCTCCATGGCCGTCCGTGCGCATCCACGACCTTCCCGCCCGACCTCGGCCCGCCGCTCGCCAGAAAGCCCGCCCGCTGCTCGTCGCGGTGCCTTCGCCTCGCCCGCCTCGGCTTCGGCCGCCTTCATCGCCGTCGCCCAGCGTGGCCGGCGATCGTGGCTGCGTCCCCATCGCCGTCGCCTCCGATGACCGGGCATTCGCCGCCAGTGCTCGTCCTCGGCGAGCATGCCGTTCGCGGCCGCCTCGCGGTTCACGATGACCACCCGCGTCTCCGAACGGCGGCACCAGCGACCTCGTTCTCCCTCCCGGCACAAGACCGTCGCGAGCCCGGCGCCTTTTGTCGCCAAGATCTGCGTTGATGCGGTTTAAGCGACCATGCGGGATGGAACTTCGATGACACCGGTATCCAAGACCTACCACCGGACGCATCACCGACTGAGAAAAACCCTCGGAACTACAAGATCGCCACGGACTTGGGTACTCGATGCCCGTTCACGGAGTCCGAGGACCGACCGAACCAGCGCCAAGATCGCCTTCTGGACCCACGAGACCGGTCCGGCGCCAAGGCCCGAACCGGGCGCCAAGGTCGCCGCCACGGATACGACAAGTGCTCCCTCGAGACCGAGTACTTCACCGGACACGAGACTCCGGCGACAAGTACTCCCGAATGCCAAGACCGACTCGATGGCGCGGACCCAAGACCGTGCAGCGGCAAGAACGACCCCGTGGGACCCGGCAAGATCTGGCCGACGACAAGAACGACACCGACCCGGAAGCACCCGTTTCGCCCCCGACACCGGACCAAGTCCTGCTTCCGGAACGCCAAGATCTACCTCTTTAATCCGAGAACGATCCCGTCAAGTTCGTCGAACCCTGAACCCCGAGATCTGATCCCCGTCGAACCCTGGACCCTGACCCCGAACCCCGGAAACCCCAAGATCGTCAAGACCCCTAATGTGTGACCCCTTTCCGAGTCCTATTTTATCACTTAATAATAACTTGTTGCATATTGAATTGTCGTCTCGCATGCATCTCATTGGTTTGGGGGCCTTATGCCGATTCACCTAATAATTAAACATGGGGCCCATATGCGGGCAAATCTAGCCTTATATTGGCCTCATTTGAACATGGGTAGCGAACCGGTTCCATCTGTTGCATTGCTAAACAACATTTAAATTGCGGGGTAGGTAAATAACTTGAACCATATGTTAATTGCCGGGACCCCGGTTCCGCCTAATCTGACCTAATTGCATCGCACTTTGCCATGCCATGCATCATACATGCATCATGCCGATCTTCTGCCGTCGTATTAAATGTTGCATCCGGTGTTTATTCTAGTGTTTTGCTTCTTCGCGGATAAGGCCGTTGAGTTGATGTGAGCTTCGCCCGATCTTGGTTGAACCTTGGCAATGTTTTCGGCGAGCATCTCCCCTTTCTACCTATCTTACTTTTATAGTCTTTATTTCCCTCTGTTGATCTATTGCTATACGTGTTGCGATGCTTTAGTTTCGTACCTATGATATACCGTGCAGCCCTATATTGCCTTGGACACACCCTATTACTGTTGTTTGGTAGATAGTTGGACTTGCGTCGTAGTTGCTTGCTCAGTAAGTGTGTGTCGTCATATGCCACGATTCTTGATGTATTGCCGCATGTTGATGTTGGAGATGATTCTAGTTTTACTTATCGTCACTTTAAATTATGTTTAACAACTAAAATTGAAATAAGCAGAGGCATCGGTGGGTGATAGAAAATATTTGGTTTCCGAGCGCCCACTTGTGTCCCGTAAGACCCCGAGTACTTGATACCTATTCCTTGATTTATCGCGCTATCCACATCCGGGAGGTATATGGGACCCCCCAGGCGAGCTTGATTCATTCTTATTTCTTGGGGCCACAAACTAGTTTGAGGTGTTTTACTATCTGTACTTATGCCATGCTACTTTACGTATTTAAATTGTGCGAGGAGCACCTTTGTCTTGTTAGGATTTGTGACCCGTTTACGTGGTATCGACAGTCCCCGTTTGGGGATCTGCTGTCGCTTACCGCCGGCCCCACAAACCTTGGGTCTGTCTCGAAGCTTGCTTACTTCGTTGCGGGTGTACTACAAGGGGTGGCCCCCTGAAATATTTCTGAATCCTGTGATTGTTCAGTCGTGAAAGCCTCGTTGGGTTTTGATTTGGTTTCCGAGGTTGATCGGCGTGTGTTGCTATTGGTGCACCCGGCGGGTAAAACTTTCGAAAGCCGTGTCGCGGATATGGACGACTTGGAGCCTGATATCTCGATCATAGACAAGCATAACTAAAGTTCTTGCTATAAATTTGACTTTATAATGACTAGTAAACAGCTTTACTATAATGGAATGGCTATTAATACTGCCCATAATTGCTTGTTGGTTTGTCGCTTGACAATTGTACTGACTAGTAAGTATTGCAACTTCTAGCGAAATGGCTGAATAAAAGTACCAAACAAGCTTTGGGTTATGGGTTTATCTCATGCTATCATGTCGATTAGTAATTGTTGCAACTTCTAGCGGAATGATTAACTAAAAGTGCCCATTGCTTATTTTATCGGAGACTAACTAAACGACTAGTAATTGCTGCGATAACTGAATAAGTAAAGCGCCAGCGGTGTGAGTTCCTCGGTTGACTTCCTCGCTTGGTCGCGAGGAAACACCAGATGGGTTTGTTTGGTGATAGCTTGGGTTGGATCCGGTTAGGTCATTCTTATCCCTCTCGATAATCACCGGTTGTATCGAGTCTCTATAGGTTGTTTAGTGCATCTTTGCCGCTCGATCCACCATACCTTTGTAGGCGAGGACCGCGAATTCTAGCCTCGCCGTGTCTTGGCCTCGATCTTGGCGCTCCTTCTTTTCCTTTGCCCTTTGTCGGCACCTTTTGTTTAAGCAGGTTTTGAGATCGGCCGTTAGCGGGGTTACCCTTCCGCTTGGCACAGGGCAGGTTATGGGCGCCATTGGTTATTCCTCGGCTCTTAGCCCCATTTGCTTCTTGTCCGTAGCTGGGCGCTCCATCGTTTTAAGGTGATTTGGATCTTTGTATATTATATCGTATTCTTGGCTCATGGAGTCATTTGTTATATATATACATTACGTGGGTCCCATCGAGGACTGTTGTGTAATGTTATTACTTCGTTTTCCACCCGCACGAAAGTGCCTGGTGGGCACCTTTGAATCGTTTCTATGCGGGTTTGGCGAATTTTGCTCAAACTTGCATAGGTCCGATTCTGAGGGTGTTACATGTGTTCTAGGAGGGGAGCCCTGCCCCTCCTTATATAGATGGAGGGTCCTTGGCGCGCCAGGGGAGGGAGGGAGTCCCTCCCCAACTCGGCCTAGGGCTGGGCGCCGGCCTGGAGGAGTCCAACTCCTCCTCCAGGTTGGTTCCAACTCCTCTTGCTTGTTTCCCACAGTTTCCTGTTTCCCACAGTTTCCTGTTTTAGCCGTTTGACTTTCAAACTGGCAATTTGACTTTCATGTTTTTGGAACAGCAAGAACACTTAGTACATGATGCAATCATTCCAATATGTAATGACACATTCATGTACCCCTTCCCCCCCGGAGTGCCGGACAATCCGGAACCTTCTAGAACATTCCCGATGAAAACACCGGAATCATTCCCGAACTCCGAAACGGGACTTTCCTTATATGAATCTTATTCTCCGGACCATTCCGGATCACCTCGTGATATCCCGGATCCCATCCGAGACTCCGAACAACATTCGGTCTCTTTCTCATAATACCATAACTACTCAAACAACGTCGAATCCTTAAGTGTGTCTCCCTACGGTTCGTGAATTATGCGGACATGATCGAGACACTTCTCCGAACAATAACCAATAGAGGAATCTGGAAATTCATATGGCTCCCACATATTTCTACGATTACTTTGCGATCGAATGAACCACTTACATACCAATTTCCCTTTGTCTCACGATAGTTTACTTATCCGAGGTTATGATCGTCGGTATCTCTGCATACCTAGTTCAACCTCGTTACCGATAAGTACTCTTTTCTCGTTCCCGTGATATGTGATCCCTTGTGACCAAGTCACATGCTTGCAAGCCAATTGGATGACATTCCACCGAGAGGGCCCGGAGTATATCTATCCGTCATGTGGATGGACAAATCCCACTCTTGATCCATGTGTTTCAACCAATACTTTCCGAACACTTAATGCCACCTTTATAGCCACCCGATTCGGTGTGGTGTTTGATGTCATCAAAGAATCCATCCGGTAAAGGTGATATGCATGATCTCATGGTGAAGGAATTAGGTTACTATGTATCAGAAAGCATATAGCAATTGAACTATTGAAATGACTTGATCTTTATGCTACGCTTATCTATAGGAGTATGTCCACCATATCATTCTCCTAACGATATGATCCTGTTGTTAATAACATCTCTATGTTCATGATCAGGAAACCATGATCATATATTAACCAACAAGCTAGTTTAACAAGAGGCTTTACTAGGGACTCTTATTTTAGTTTACAAATCACACAAGTATTAATGTTTCCGGTTAATACAATTTTAGCATGGTATGTAAACATTTATCATAAGTGTGAAGATATGATAATAACCACTTTATTATTGCCTCTTGGGCATATCTCCAATATCTACAACAACCTTATCGTGCAAGCCGCGCTCGTGGGCGGCGAAATGGTGGTTGGGAACCGTTACTGCCAGTGGTGCACCGCAACGATGGAGAAACATCGCGCAGCCTACGCTAGTATGTCTATGAGGAGGGATACAAAGAGGGCATTCGCGTTAACCGTGGCTGCAGGAGACCCACAGTCACCGCAGGAGAGCGCGGGGAGCTGCCCGCACGGCAGCGCCTTCCCCGAATCGCCCAACATGTAGTGGTATTGGTAGGGTAGCATTTCGGCGTCTTCACCAGCCTATACTTAGGCAACTACTAGGTGAACATCCGGCACCATGTATATATAACTCTTTTAATTGCAATGAAAAAGATTGGCTCTCGATGACATGTGGGCCATGGGCAGGCGGAGGAAGGACGCTTCTGCTGTCTGCGCGGAAAAGTGTGAGCACAAACGCTGCCCTAATTTGGGCCAGGAATGCACCGATCCGAGGGCAGCGGACGGTTTGCTCCCCTCCACCTGGTTGAGTGTTATTTTATGGGCCTCGCTGTCCACGGATAGCGAAACAAACATGAAAAGAGAATTTGGGTCGCGCCGTTGGGTATGCTCTGGCATCGAGACCGCATATCAAACATATACACTGGACTAGATTTCGAAGCGTTTATGCAAGTAGAGGAGAAAATTGCACGCAGCAACACAAGACTTTCGTGATAAAATATCATAAAACACATAAACAAAAGACTTGTTATAGTTGACCCTAGTTTTTTGTCCGTTTGCAACTAGTTCAAATAGAGATTATAGTGTCTTAAAATGTATTTGACACGTGGACCCGAATTTCTATTATGTATATCACTTGTCTGGTCCAGTATTATTTCTGTATATATACCCTCTAGCGAACAAGGCTTGGTCCAACATTGTTGTGTTGCATTATGTCGAAAATCATAACACTGTTTTATTGTTTTAGAGCCATCGAAACTCATCCTAGTGCCACTCCTGCAGCGCCTACCCTGACGCGTACAATACAAAAAGAAATGACCAACGACCATATATAGAAAAAATCAAAAAATACCTTAACGTGGTCAACTATGTACAGTACACTGCATACGCAATTTTCCGTAAGTGGTCAACTATTTTAGGCTCATAAAAAAGATAAATTGGATAAATTTTAGAAGATTCAAAAGTTGTAATACCGATTCATGCTACCAGATATGCACTTTCCTTATTTTTTCCGAGTATAAAATATTAGGTATTTCACATGAAAATTTATAGATAGGTGGAATGAATCATTAGCTATGTTCTGATATATTTTTTTGAATTTTGCAAAGCTTTAAATTTGAAAAATTGAAGTTTTAAAAAACGAGCTCTAATCTGCCAAATTGACGCTCTCGTATTTTCTAAGCTATATGTTGTCTATCCTTTTAGCCTAGCTACAACTGATTAGACAATAAACTGGATCAGCTACAACAACTATATTGTCTATGTGTTTTGGACAATTTTGACTCCAAAGTCTGCTTTTATGTGCAATTTTGTCCAAGTAGAGAGTCAAAAGGAGGTTCGGTTCAGCTAGCTCGCCTGATCGAGTTGGCTACTTGGTTGCTGGAACCAGCCACGGCAGCCTATCAGGGTGGACGACCGAACGGGAGCAGCAGAATTCAGAAAAGAGGAAGACGGCTCCATCCAACGCCGTTCAGAAACCGTCTGCGATGACCTCCTCGTGTTTACCATCGTACAACCCATGAAGCTTCAGTGAGCAGTCGATGATAACGAACCGCACTTGTCTTTGCGCACGTCGCTGCTTCCAGGAAGCCACCAAGTTCAGAGACACTCTGCCATATGACCTCGTGTAGTATTGTGTAAACGTGCAGAACAGAGAATGTCAAGCAGCACAAAAATAAATCAACAACGTCCCTACGCACATATGGTTGACTTGGCCTAGGATATGTAATGTAGGAGTAGTATATTTTGACTTGTTGGGCAGAGAATACAATATCTGACTGACTATGTATCGTATCGACGACTTTTCTCTCGTTTTCCTTTTCCACAGGCCATCAAATACACCGAAGTAGCACACCTTCCTAGCTCACACATCGCGGGTACGCGCGAGCTGCACGCACGCTGTCACACTCTACCGCTGCCCGGTCAATGTTCCCCTCCCTCCAACTTTGATCTTTCCTGCGTTCCCCTGGTCAACACCAACGAATTCCCGAATGGCGCACACCCTACGCGCCACGAAATCGATCGTACTATATAAAGAGCACCGGGCAGCACGGGTGCAAGAACGCATCAGAAGTCCAGACACGCACAGGAACACGACCAAAGAGCAAGCTCGGCGCACGCAGTGGCATCTCGATCGAGCCACTTCGTCGCTTCTGAGATCGATCGTCCTCCCTTCTACTCCTCCCATGGATTCGTCCACGAGGCGCGCTCTTCTACTGGTGGCCGCTATCACCGTCCTTCTGTCGTCCACGTGCCGCGTCGCCGAAGCCACGAGGCCGGCGCCGGCGGATGATCGCGCGAGCCTGCCTCACGCCGGTGGCGAGGCGGCGGCGGCGGCGGCAGCGTACTACTACAGGGGGGTGGAGAAGGCCAGGGCGACGGTGGAGCTGCTGTTGGCGAGGTTGCCGGCCGGGCCCAGCCCCAAGGGACCAGGCCACTAGCTGGCCACACCACAGCAGGAGATCGAACTCTCGGTTCCTCCCATTCTTTTGTTCTTGTGTTTCTTTTCCTCTTGGGGAAGAGAAACGCCGACTAATTCTTTCTTTCTTTGAAGAAAAGAACACCCAACTTTTCTTCAGTTGTTTTGTTATAACTGTACTATACAGTGTACTGATACTGGTGATGGTGATATACATAGAGAATTGGAGTAGCTAAAATACACGGATTGCAATTCCTGACAGTCTGATATACTATATTAAATGTTCTCCTGCTGATTCGTGTACTAATTCAAACACAAAACTTTCTGCAAACGCCCACACTTTTGTCCCACACGTCTCGTGTTTCGCGATTCAAACGAAGTCAAGTCCGGCCAACGCCGCCAAGAAGCCGCTGCACTGCCTCTTTGATGTCTCTCTGCTTTACAGGCGGTCCCGAAGTTTCTAAAGCACCATCAAACTACTTGAAAATACGACAGTGATAGTGGGAACTAACATCAACTACTCTCATGTAGGGAGCTTCCTCTCTCCCGAATCCTCACGTCCTTGCCCTCTCCGCCAGAGCAACCGGGCCCTCTCGGAGCCCTCTCCGCCAGCGCCGCCGGTTGGAGGGAGCGAAGGGGGGGGGGGGGGGGACCGGAGTAGTTAGGTCTGCTAGTAGTAGTGGCCTCGTGTCAGTAGTGGGCTATTTGCCCGTAGACGGTGGCAGCGTCGGCTTCTCCCGCAGTGAGATTCGGTGGATTTTAGTGTTCCTCATCGCCGTGCTGCTAAGTCATGGTGGATTGGCGATGGCGACGGCGAGCACCGCCTCCCTAAATAAAGCTGCTCCGGTTGCATTGTTTTTGAAGCGGCGCCAGGTTCGTAGCTCTTCTTTGGCTGGCCGTGGTGGCGGGGGGAGGATGACGGCGACTGGGTGCTACTTGCAGGAGGACGCGACCTCGAGTTACTCCGCAACGCAAGGGAGTGGCGTCGGGAGGTCTCTGCTCTATCCCTCCCTTCGTGCTTCAGTAGTTGAATTCTGCAAGGTGAGGAATGGGCTCGGAGGCTCGACCATAATGCTCCTACTGCTTCTTCGATGGCGAATGCTTCTTCACCTCTCCCTTGGCCGACAGTGGTGGCGAGGAACGGAGGGGGAATTTGGTTGCTGGCGCTGATGAAGCGGGAGCTGGTCGAAGCTGCTCACATTGGTTCCTCTCCGTAGTGGCCCTTTGGCAGCGATGTCGTGCCTAGGCATCTGTCTGTTCTGGCCGAAGGGCGTCCGAGGGTCAAAACCTCCATTGGAGGACCCTTGTTGAAGCACGGCTCCAGGGCTCGACATCTCGGTATCGAAAAGTGGTTTGTCCCCGCCGATGCCAAGATGGCTGGCTGGTGCGCTTCTTCTCCGGATTGTGAGGAGTCACGAGCAAGAGACCTTGTTGATCTCGCCGATTTGCTCGGCTGGAGGTCGCCGGAGTTTGGTGGTGGAGACTCCCAGGGACTCGATTGTAATCATAGTTTTAGTTCTGAGGCGTTGAGTGTAATTTTGAGGCCCCTTTTTATTTTATCTAGCTTCGCTAGGGTGTTTTTTGTGAGGGGCCTCTCTAAACTTTGTACCCGCCACGTGTCTACTAATGCAGCTTCCAGGGTCTTTTAGACCCTTTAATCGTTCAAAAAAACTACTCTTATGTATATGCCACTAGTCTATATTACTCCCTATTCAAACTAATTAACTTAGATTTGTCTAGATATGAATGTATCAAAACACATCTTAGTGCTAGATATATAGTTATAACTTAATTTAGAGGGACCCCTAAAAAAAACCTCGCTCGCGTCTCTCGCCCCCTCGAGGGCGACGATGCGCCGCCTCCCCTTTCCCCCGGTGAACCCCCCCTTCCTTCTCCCCTCCCCCGTTGCAGTCGCCGTGCCCGAGCGGCGCCGGTGGCAGCGGCATGCCTCTTCCCGTGTCTGTGAGGGTGGCTCGGGGCCCTCCCCCTCGGTGGTGGTGGTGATCCTCGGGAGATGGCGGCCCAGCGCCCTGCTGGGTGGAAGGAGGTGATGCGGTGCCGGCTGTCCTGTGGCAGGGTAGCGTGGATGTCATCGGCGAGGCGTTCCCGTCCCGGATCTAGGCCCCGAGGGGCCCCATCTGGGCTAGGCGGGCTGGCGCTGGTGGGTGCCCTGCTCCCTGGAGATGGCGGCGACGGATGCTGGTACAGGGAATCGGGAGAAATCCTTGTCGGTATGCCCGACACCGCCACGGTGCCGCTTTCTAGTGGCGCCTTTCCTTCTTGGAGGGCATTGCGGTGATTCCCATTCCTCTTAACCCTATGTGCCGGGGAAACCCCAGGCCCAACGCACTGGTCCGGGCAGCAGCGGTGTGGTGACGGTGCCTCCCTCTTGGGGGTGCTGCTTGGTAAGGGGCGCTTCGGGGCGCTCGGAGCATGGCGGGACATAGTTGGTGGGCGCATCGGTCACAGATCGTCTTTGTTTAGTATCTTCACCGCTATTTTCGTTTATTTTTCTTTGGGCATGATTTTTGCCATTGCCCCAGCACTTCATCGGTTCCGATCGCTTGTACGGGTTGTGTGTTGGCTATATTAATATAGCGGAGCGAAAGCCTGATTCGAGGATAAATTAATTTGGATCGAGGGAGTACTACCTTCATACTAGTGCATAATAGTATATGACCTTTCACAATGGGATGTATCTTTGCATATTATTCTAGGAGAAATAAATGGTTAAAACAACTTCTTCAATGCATTGTTTCTTAACTGGTGTATCTACATTTAATTATTTAGATGACATGGGTGCATTTGATTGACCTAACCATGCTCTTTGTCTATGGTTTTATGCAAAAGATGTTTCTTAGCTAAGATATAATCTTAATCTTTTTCCTTATTAACTATAGTGCCACGTAGGCAAAATTGCACCGCAGTGAGTTAATGAGTTATGGAGTAACTAGTTATGGAGTTAATGAGTACTTATAAACTTAGTATTTCCACTATGACTAGCCTCATAGAGTTTGGGTCATAGGGGGTTTATTTATTAGGCTATAGACTCTTTTGGGCTGTGTGATATTATGATAACATAAATAGTTACCATAAACATCTCTCTTCTTATTTTATCGCATGTCATATCATCAAAATTCGGATTTTTGGTATAGGAAAATATCACATGACATATGCTAACTCGCTCTTTTTGGTCTCCGTGTATGTTTCCAATTTGGTTCGAAAATTATAAAAATTATAAGCACACATCTTGTGAACGGTCATAATTTTTTCAATATTTTTTAGAATTTACATATTTTAAATTTTAGGAATGAATATCGTGGTATCATGTGAAGTTTTGGTATCACTATATTTTCCTTTTCATGATTCCATTCCATTCCATTCAGAGTCGATATATAGCGGTGCCATTAATCACCATGGTAGTAACTATTTTGATCAAATAGAACAGTAGGCAGTTTAATCAATGCAATAGGAAAGAGCACTAAACACACTTCCTCTCAGTCACCTCTCTCAATCTGTGAATCTCATGAAACATGCCAACAGCAGTTCGCATTTGTTCTCTTTGCACGGCCATGAAGTAAAAAAAAATGCACGGCTTATTTTTCTGTTATCCAATTATCTTTATCTAATACTAGTTGAATGCCCGTGCGTTGCTACTGGCTGATAAATTTTTTTTATGACACATCTAAAAGTAACATACTTAAAAATTCATGCAAATAAAAAGAGATGGCCATGATAAAACTAACTCTGTATAAACAAATCAGTGTGAACGAGGGTCCTCAGAGACCATGTATTCTAAAATTCCATACTTTCTAAAATTCCACAAACACTACACATGTCCTGAAGTTCATAACTATTCTTTGCCGAGGCCGCCTCCTCCCTCATCTGCGTGTGTCCAAGCTGCTGTCTCTTCACAGACCACGCCCCTGCACATCTTCCTCGGCCGCCACCAGCACGCATCGACGCTGACGCACGTGTCCATGCTGCGGCCATCCTCGCCACCACAACCCGAACCCGTCACTCGACGCGCGCAAGCCCTGCTGCTTGCCTCCCTCTTCGCGTCGACGTGTGCGGTCCAGCGGCTGCAGCTCGCGGCGCGACGGACGCTGCCCTGCGGTACACCACCTGGTGGCCCACCATCCTCCTCTCCAGGGTTGTCCGCTGCGGAGTGCGGTAGGTGGCGAGTCTTTGAGAGTGGCGGCGAGGCAGGAGTGAAGATGGACGCCACCCACGTGCATGTTCTGGCGGCTGCAACTGGCGGAGCGACGGACGCTGCCCTCCGGTACAGCCCCCGGCGTGTCGGATGATGCGGAGAGCGCTATACGACGTGGTATAGAGACTGGCGGCGAGGGAGGAGAGCAGATTTTGCGATGGAATCGGGACCTCACGCTGCTCCTCCCTCTCTCTCCTCTCCTGCCACTTCCTGCCGCGAGGACCTCGGCCTCCTCTGCTATCTCGCCCCGCCGCCGACAGATACCAGCTCCGCCGCCACCTCTCCCCTAGTCTGTGAACTCCACAGCGTCGCCACCTCTAGCTTCCTCGTTCCAGCGCTGGTGACAGTAATAAAAGAGAGCATGATGAAAATAAATCCTCATTGACTTCAATGTGAATACATCAGCAAAAGGATAAATCTATCTACTAATTTAAAAGAGTATGATGAAAAGAAATACTCTCTCTATTAGTAAATATAAGATGTTTTGGAAGTTTAGGTAATACTAATTTCAGTGTGAAGACATCAGCATGATGAAAATAAATCCTTTCCAACCCCATGGTAGTAGAGATGCAAGGAAAATAAATGAAAGATTACATATCCAACTATATGTACTCTATTCCTTGAATCCTCCTTTGCAAAGTTGCAAGGCAATACAAGTGTTCAGAAGAGATGCATCATTCTGACCTGTACTAATGGATTAACAGTATCCTGCACAAATTTGTTGTACGAGCTACATCAAACATCAGATACTAAAGATTAAAAAAAACAATGGCAAGGTCCATTTCTCAATCAGAGAGGCATCAGGCACACGGATGCAAAATATAAATATGAATAATTAATGACACATATTTTTAGTCAATTTCGCATTTAGCAATTCAAATTTATGTTTAGATTTCAGCATCATGAATATTTAGCACCTGACAAACCGATTATCAAACTTGTGGCCAACATATGAAGGACCAAACCTCCCGAGGGTCCCCAGGAGTGAAACAATCAATAACCTGCACCAGAAAATAGAGAAGCGAGGGCTATAGGGCAGACATGCTTGGTTGCACAAATGGTGAATGAACCAACAGAACCAATGATTTTTTTGGAGATAGGATTAAACATGCGGTTCCCAATAAATAAGTCAAGCAATGTCGTCGGAATAGGGGATTGTACTTTGTTCATCAAATATGTTAAACAGTCCAGTACCATCTTCTACACTATAAAACCTATGTACCCTCATCAATATTGAACCAGTTCATCCATTTGACCAAAATACCTTGTTGGCATTAGACCAAGCACGTTGTGTGCATGCAGCATGCCAGCGTCAGAGTTGTCTGTCGGTGGAGTGGCGGCGGGCGAGGTGGCGCTGGCAGAGTGAAGAGTTGTGGAGTCAGAGTGAGGAGCGCCATCGCGCCTATCTTTGACCTTCCTTCTTCGCACCGACATGGGTAGGTATGATGGGTAGGTATGGTGAGGTCACGAGGCGGCCGACATTGGCCCAACACCGATGCGGTCACATCCCCCTACGACGCGCTCTGGTCCTCCTGGCCTGCCATGGCAGCAGCTGCGGCATCCTACCAGATGGCTCCGGTGTTCGCCCCTCCCATGGAACCAATCACGTTGGGGACTGGGGTGAACCATGACCCATACCTGCAAACAATATGAGATGAGAGGGATGCTAGACTGGAGGACTCGGGTGGATTGTGACGGGGGCTTGCCTCACCGGAGGCGGAGGAGGGATTTCTCGAACGGAGCGGAGCGGGCGTGGCAGGAGTGCGTGGGTCCAGATGGAGGAAGACTGGGGACGACGCGACGGCGGGAGAGGAACCGCGTAGAGGGCGGCGCGGCGGGTGGGGTTACGCGCGTGACCAGGACGTCGAGAAGCTCCAGGAATGAGGGACGCCTTCGTGCGTGACCTCGAGCGGCCGGCGGCGGCCTCTGCAGCGATTCAAGGGGAGGAAGGGGAAAGACGAGCAGCGGAACATTATCGGGCGGAGGGATCGGCCACGTCCGGTTCACTTGCGGTGGCAGTTGCTGTAATAACCCTGAATAGTCAGGGGTAAAACTGTCCAAAAAAAGCGGACGGAAAAGCTTAAAGACGAACCTACCTCGGCTTAAATTAGTAGATAGATAGATAGATAGATATGTGTACTGCCCTTAGTTTTTTTTTTGCACCGCAGCATCGTATGCTTTTATCTAACATATTACACTGCTTTTTTCCCAGAAGCGTCGCACATGAGAAACTTGCTCTACAATCTCTATCATGTGAAGGCAAAACATAAGCTGTGAGTGGAGCCTCCAGGCTCTATGAGATAGAAAAATCTTACTACAGTACATAGCATGCTGAGTCCTCATAAGCATAGCGCCAAACAGGTGGAGGGCACAAACTTTCCAGTGGCGGATAAACCAAAATTGAATGGTTAGTGACATTAAGGAATCGGAAGAGGAACTCGCCTCTGCAAATCAGAGAGAGAGAAACTTGCCCCCACATCCACAAACAGATTTGGTGCTCAAATGTAGAAAAGGAGAAAAACCAGGAGGTAGACTTGCCCACATTCACCAGTTGCTTTTGATTGCTTACTGTCTTTCAAGTTTAGGTTTAAATTGAAGGCCTCTGATTCAATACAACCCCAACCTAAACTCATATAAATATGGCCACGTATACATATAAACTCGTATCCACATCGAGTATTACCTACGTATAGAGCTAAGGATCAGGATATCTGGATACACGCATTCCCACACAGACCCGACTCCTCTACAACGCCGACCTCCGCCTGCCTCCGACCATTCGTCATCACCGCCGCCACCATCGGTCATCTCACAACCGCTGTCGATGTCAGCCATCTCGCATCCTCGTCGACCGTCCACGCTGTCGTAGGTAGGATGACCTCCCGTTTCCCGATCGTGGCGCGTCAGGTCGTCGTGGTAGCTAGATCACCGGTTTGTCCGGCTCCACTGAGCCGGTCTGTTCGGCAGAGCCAGACAGTCTGGTGTCTTGTTAGCTGGTTTGTTCGGTACATCATTTTTTCTGCCTGAAAACCCTCCCTTATGCCATCTTTTACTCAACATAAGCCATTTTTTAACTTATTACTATGGTGTCCTAAATATAGATATTTATTTGCTATGTCAAATTAGTCTGTATTAGTTATTTATTTCTCCATGATTGATTAACTATACGATGTTGCTATGTAGTTAGATGGGGGACTTTAGCTCAACTTGAAATGACAAATATAACGGTTACATGGGCGATGAGGATTCTAGTTCGGAGAACAGATCCCGAACCTATAAAAATGTATGTTGAATATTTTTGTTATGTAGATGGTTGCCAGTGGTCACGAATGGAACCAGTCAAATGACATCCTAATTCTCTGTTTTTCGTTATGTAGGTGGTTGCCGTTGGTCACGGCGAGAAAGAACATTCATACTTGGAAGTTGGTTTTGATGAATATAGGGTGATACGTCAGAAACGTATCTATAATTTTTGATGCTCCATGCTTGTTTAGTATCTACTTTGCTTGCTTTGTCTACACTTTGAGGTGTTTTTATATCTTTTCTGAAACTAACCTATTAACAAGTTGCCATAGTGCCAGTTGCCTGTTTTCTTCTGTTTTTGGTTCCAGAAAGGCAGAAAATCAATATTCTCGGAATTAGACGGGACAAAAGCTAAAGTCAATATTTTACCATGGGCGACACGAAGTCTAGAGGAGAGACGGAGAGGCAAGCCAGGACGGCCAGACTCCCCCTAGGCGCGACCATGGTGGGCCCGCGCCTAGGCAGGGTGTGGGCCCCTTGGTCGCCTCCCAACCTCGCGTCTTCGCCTATAAGAAGCCCCCGATGCAGAAACCCTAGAAATCCGATCAAAACTCCATGAAACCGTGTGTAGCCGCCACCATAGTCCCTAGATCGGGGGGATCTAAAGTGTCAACACCCGGATTTTTCAATCCTAGATGCATGTTATGCCATACATCGCAATCCCAGGATTACCATTTTTGCGAGACATAACAGAATTGGATACCACAGTACATAATCCATTACAAACGATACATAAGTTCTTACACAAATAGGGATCTCATGATCCAGTTCTTAATACAACATCAAGCAGCGGAATATGTAATAATAACGATAGTGTAGGCGAAGCTCCATCTTCGGGGTCACAAGCAATACTGACGATGGGAGATGATCGTAGTTGTCGTAACCTTCCTGGGGTCCATCCTCCAGGTACTCCTCTTCATAGTCTGGCCATGGGAATAGCCAGGGACAAAGCCATGAGTACTCTTTAAGTACTCGCAAACTAACACTAACAGGTAAAAGGGGTTTTTGGATAATAGGACACTAGGCTCTAGGGTTGTTTTGCAAAAGCCAGATTTATCTCTACTAAGTTTAGAAGCAACGAATGCTAGTTGAAAGTTTATGGCACCTAAGTGGGGAACTTGTAATTCAGATCAACCCTGTTGTGGTCAAGTCAAAGTCTCAATTCATTTCAGAAGTTATTTTGAAAAGTCGGGAGGCAGTATGACCATCTAGCTGTCCATAATCATGCGACGGCTATTCTATTGAATAGTTTGACACTCTGCAGAGATTGTACATTTTCACCACAACATTCGATACATCCGTCAGGAACAAATCCTGAATTCACCATACTCAGTATGCGGATAATCAATCCTAACCTTTCGATTACACGCCCTAGTATAAGCACCTCTCCTGTGAGTTTGGCCTCCCAACCATGACCAACTGTCATCTTGGTAGTGCAGTGGACAATCTTCACAAGGTAGCCTTAGCTCAGACCTTGGCCGTGAGGGAACTAATACTAAGGTATATAAGTTTCCAGTCAAGCCCTACCCAATCTTCGGGTATTGTGGTTGTACGATAAAATTGGAATGGTATCGCATCCAGACAACCATCAGTTTTAAAAAGGGCTAAGGCTCATGCCTCAACATTTTTACCACCAAAATCATCAGGTGTTCGGAAACACATGTCCAAAACATTTCAATAGAATGATCCATCATTCCAAGGTTTTCATAACCATTTTTCCACCAAGTATTCCCATATAAAGTTGATCAAGTTTTATGCTTAGCACTAGCATCTACAAGAGGGGGTGAGTACTAATAAGGGGTGGTAAACTAGGGGAGTTTCAACTAGGTACACCTTATATCTTAGGATGATATCAAGGTTTCCCACTTAGGCTAAATTTTATGCTCTTTATGCAACCTTGAAGTATCTTTCTAGTATCTACCAAACTCTTAAGTAAACTCTAAGTAAGAGCTTTTATAAAGAAATAAAGTAAGAAGCTTGCAAGTAAAACTAGGATTGGTTTATCAAGTGGGTATGATCACATATGCTTAAGGCATATAGTTGGCATGGTAACAAATAGTGGTTTGTTGCATCAGTAGAGTATCTTGCAAGGGTTAGCTTGCACATTCACTAGTGGTCTTAGGCTTGCACAATATCAGTATAAGCTTGCCTTGTGCAGAGCAGTGGTTGAAGTTCTCCTCGGCTTCTTCTTCGTAGAATCCTCCTTCCTCCTCGTATCCTTGGTCCGTACTAGCGTCTATAAATAAATACGAGGTACACAATCACCAAACAATACTTAACTACTTGCAATCATCACACACAAGGGTCCTATAGATGATCTAGCATCATCACTAATATTACAAGGTTAAAGCTTGGTTTAATTCCTTTTATTTTAGAAAAGTAATTTCTACTCATTGAAAAACTACTTAAGATTTAATATTCTCCAAACCAAACATGGGATCATGTTGACACATGTTATCACCACATATTGTAGTCCAAGGGAATGTGATTTAAAGTGGTGTCACAATTTAATAAGGTTTTACCCTTTTATTTTAATTAATTAATGTGTCTAGAAAGGCTTATGTAGCATTCTTTTATTACTTGAACATTATTTCTGCAACTAAACCTATATATTTTTATATATTCTGAAAGATATGGTTAAATGTGATTTTTGAGAGTTGGAATCAACTCAAAAGCTATTATGGTTTAAATTTGAAAAAATTTTGAATGCAGAAAAGCTTCTGCCTTGTTATTTTTTACATGGGTGATCTATAGATCCAAATGACTTGAATCCAACGGGCTTGGATTCAGCATTCCTAGACCTTTCTAACAAAATTGGTTTCATTCAATTTGGTGTACTGAATCGATCTGGGTTGATTTTTGAAGTTGGATACAGAAGTGTGTTTGAATATAAAATGGAAAAGGTTTAATTTGAATAACTGGACTGCGCGGGAAAAGTTAACGGGCCGGTCTGCTAAGCGCAGTGCTCCCGCGGGCTGCTTAAGTGGGTGTCCCCACTCGTCAGTGAGGCAGGGAGGGGCGAAGCGGTACGGGGCAACGTAGGTCGTTCGATCTGATTCTAATCCAACGGCTGGAAGTCATCATCGACGCGAGGCAACGCCGGCGAGAAAGAAACCTAGCGCGGCCAGTGAGGGGTGCTAGGGGCTCACCGGGGTGCAGGCGAGGGTTGGCGAGGCGGGCGGCGAAGTCGACGGCGAACTTCGGGGGTGGTCGCGGCAGCTCACAGGATGGGCGAAATCGATGGCGCCCTTCTTCTCCAGGCGGCGGGCTCGGTGAAATTCCGGCGGTGGTGCTCGCCTTGCTCGAATGCGGTGTGGTACGATCGGTGAGAAGAGGAGTGAGATGGTGTAAAGAAATCGTGAGGTGGCCTCTATTTATAGTCGGCGAGGGACCGGCAGGCGCCTGATGAGCTCGTCGAGGGCGATGATACATGCGGCTATTGGCATGGGCGACGGTAGGGGACGGTGCGGTGTTCCCTGGCGATGCTCAACGACATGGTTTCGAGGCGTGGGGCGGTGTGGCTTGGTCTGGAACATGTGACGATCTACGCTGGCGGGCGTCTTCGACGGCGGTGGCTATGCGACGCAGGCGTGAACGAGGATGTCTGGCGGTCTCTGGGTCGGTGGGGATTGTGTATGCTGCGGCGCGCGCATGGGCTTGAGCCGGTGGCGCTCTGGGCACGCTCGGCATGGTCGCTGGCGAGGTTGGCATGGTTCGTGCGTGTGGTCCAGGGCTTGGCAACGCTCGCGGCTGGGACAGGGGGTGGCGGTGGACGGTGGGATGCCTCCCAGATATGCTGGCTAGGCTTGCTGCTGCTCCTAGCTTGCTGTCGACTATGGGGTGGCAAGGGTGTGCTCGGTTGTTCACCATTGATGACAATGGCAAGCTCATAGTGGTGCTAGTGCTTGGTTTAGTTAGCTAGATGATCTACTGAGATGGTTGTGAGCTAGAGAGGGAACAAGTTAGGCTTCAATCACTGCTCACTATAGTGTTTAGATTTTGTATGATTTGTGTCTGCAACCTGTTTGATGAAATGGCCGCATGAAATCAAGTTTTGAATTTTGAAAAGATTTTTGGTGGGTTTGCTAGATTAGTGCTGGTGAGTCTGCAGATGCTTGGGTTTTGAAAGTTGAGCTTGTTTGAGTGGTTTTTGAAAAAGTGGGATCTTCCCATATGATAAAGATTCAATTTTGAATTGTCATTTAAACTATGCATTTGAATGTTTCTGGATGATCACAAAGTGGGCCTTGATACCTTGTTATGAGTACATTCAAGGGGTGCAAAGATCCAGAAAAGTTTCCATTAGGTTCTGAAATTTTGAGACAGCCAAAGTAGGCATGGGAGTTAAATTGGTCAAAATGACCATTCCTTTATTTTATTGGTTTTGATTTATTTGTCCATAGGAAAAGTTTGGGAAATGTTTAGATGATGTTTATTTCACCTAAGAAACATTTTACAAGCAAGGAAACACACAAACAAGGTGGTTCAAAAGAATTTTCAAATTTAATGCATACTCATATGCATGCATTCATAATTTTATTTAACAAAGTTTTTGTTAACCCAATTTTTGATGATTAGAAATTGATGATACAAGTTTAGTATTGTAAGATCCCTCCTTTATAAAGGAAAGGATCCCTATGATTGCAATGCTAGTCCCTGGATCAATGCTAGCATCCACAGTTTAAGATGAAGTACACAGAAACAAAGGTCATTATTACAGTCATTCCAGAGACAAACATAGTCTTTACAACTCCAAGGCCACATGCCTAGTACAAGAGTTTGAATAAGTAAATAAATAAAAGTCTTCATCTTCATGTGCCACAGGCAAACATGTTGAGTGTAGACTCATGACTCCTAATCCTCATCAGAGTAACCTGCAACATCACAAGTTACAGCCACAGTGGGTCAATACATTGGAATAGTATTGGCAAGTGATACCTTAGTATAATTTGGGTGGACTATATGCAATTTATCTAAGTGTAGATTGGCTTGCTTTGCTCAAAATAGGTTTTGCCTATTAGTTGAAATCACTAAGTTTTTCTTTGTCAAAACTTTTCCCAAAGAACCACCAATAGACATTGAGGTCCTTCACCCTTGTTCACCCATAAGTTTTACTTAGAAATTAGGATGAGGAGATTCTTGATAGCTTCCATGTCTTGATGCTCAAGTTGTCCTTTTCCAGGGACATGGCTAAGTACTTAGGTTTTTCCATCTGCAGAGGTTGTGCACTTTCCCCACAAGCCTTGATTTTCACCAAGACAGGACCTTTCAGAAGCCTTCCCTTAAACCAAATGGACGCGCTCCAACCTATCATCCCACTATCACCAACTGTCCAAATGGCTAAGTTCTAGCAACCTATGTGATCCTGGCAGAGCCCATATTGCCAAGTGGCTGCACTAGAAGCTTCTTAACATTTGGCCTCTAAAATCTCTTTGTTCCTGGGTGACTTTCCACAAGTGAGATACACAAGGTAAACCATAGAAATGGGCCTTGTGTAACCACTCAACATAAACCATTCCTTCCATTCCACCCAGGTGTTTCATTTACTTAGTTGTTTTATTAGGCAAAACACAAGTCCAAAGACTTAGAAATATTTTCATCATAGCATGTATATTTCACCAACCCTTGGTTTCTACTAGCTAGGCTAAGCATGGCATAGATAAGCATATTAACTTAGAAATTTATAGCAATTCTACTACTACTAGGATTTCCCAACATGGCATATAAGCAAAATATAGCATGCAAGACTAGCAAAATATTTCTAATGCTTAGTAGAAAACATAGGGATAAAAATATTCATGAAGCACCACTTTCCTTGGTAGTTTGGAGAGTAGCTACACTCCTCACAATCACAATCACTATTGGCACCAAAATCTACACAAAGAATCATAGCCACAAATCACATACAAAACATATATAAACAAAAATATATGAATGCATGCAATATGATATGTGATGATTTTTAAAACTCAAAAAAGCAAGTGTACAGTACTAGTTCATAAACAAGTTAAAAACTTGCCAAACAACATTTATTTAACCCTTAAAACATTTCTCAAACAATTCATATACTCAAATTAGCCCTACACAAGTTTCTGCAAATAAAACCATTTTAACAGAAGCAAAACGTTAAACACATTGCATATTTGGAAAGGGCTTGTTCTCCTGATTCCATTGATATAAAATTTGTCAAATTCTAACGTAGGAATCAAAAGTTATAGCTAAAACAAATTCAAACATCTAATAGATTCAAATCCTGTTTTAAATCTAAACCATTGCCACGCGTCTTAATCTGATTGGCCGGTACCGTTTCACGTTGGATCACGCTTCTGAGCCGCTGGATCTAACTTAATCGCGCGGCTCAGATCCAATCTTACCGCTTCGTCTATGTTCTATTGTATCCGCACGATCTAGATCTAACGATCCTGAGCACCTGACCATCCAGTGGCGGCGCTAGCGGCGGCGACAGGTGGCGACGCGCTCTGTCAGTGGCGGAGCCGGTGAACTAGGTCGCCCGGGGAGGTGGGAGGATGCTCACCAGATTCGCAGTGACGAGGAGAAGCTCAACGTGTCCTTGGTTGGCGAAGGGGCGCTCAGAGTCGTCAGGGATTCCTCGCCGGAGTTCGCGAAGGCGTCAGTCTGACGCTCATTGGCGTTGGCGAAGATCTGATCATGCCAGGCAAAATAGGCGGTCGTCGGATCGCGGAGTGATGCTGGTCATGCGTGTCAAGGAGAGGGCAGGGTGCGGTCAGAACTAACCAGGAAAGCTTGTCGGAGTTGATGGTGTCGTCGGACTCGTGCTGTCGTCGATGTTGACGAGGCTTTGAATGATCATAGCATGCACCAGAGGGCTTAGGAGATGCGCATGGTTGCAGAGAGAGAATGTCTTGCAAGGTTAGAAGTCAAGGCGCTGGAGCTCACCGGAATTTGCTGCCGAAGTTCGTCGGGACCGCGGCAGAGTTCGGCGAATTGTGGGCAGCCTGGTGGCGTGGCGTCTGTGCTAGGTGAGGGGAAATGAGCGGCGAGGGGAGGTGGTCTTATAGCCAGAGCGGGGGCGGAAATCTCTCGCCGTATCAATGCAATTTAAGCGCGGCATCAGTGCGAGTAAACGGCAGCGGCGAGGTGGTCGTCGGCGTTGATTGAGGACGAAGGGTGACGCGGCAGTGAGGGCCCAGTCGTCAGCGAGTGAAACAGAGAGGGGGTAGGGTCGTGTGTTCAATGACCTGGTGGGCTCGTCTGCGAGTGAGAGAGAGAGGGAGGGGGGAATCCGGGTGGTCTTAATGGGCTGGATTCGTAGTTGGGCCAGATAGGTGGCGCTGGCCTTTTTCCATCTCTTTTCTCCTTTTCTTTTTCTGTTTTGATTTTCTGAAATGATTTTCAATTCCAAATCAAAAGAGTTTGAATTCAAATCTTCTCTAGGTTTTTATTCAGCAAACCTTGCACTCAAATGTGTGTCAAACACTACTGTTTACTGAAAACAATTTGATCAAATGAAAATAAAAATAAAACCAAGCCTTTATGATATATATACAATAGGCATAATATTGGTTTTATTTACTTATTTTGTTTTGAAACTTTGTTCAATCTTTTGATGGTGCCTAAGTTTGAATTTCAAACCTTACTGAACCAAAACAAGTAGGAAATAGCACTAAGGCTAGAGCAAACTTACATGAAATAATAAGCATATATGTTTCTGTTTTGAAATGATTTGTTTGAAATGAAAATCCATATGATCATGGATGCATGGATGATATGCATGAGCTTAAAACATGATTTTAGGGATGTTACAAGTATTTTTGGGATGTTACAAGCATTCCACATACCCATGACACATTCATGGACCATTCCCCTTCCGGTTCGGTGAACATTCTAGACCCTTCTAGAGCCTCTCCGATGAAAACATCGAAATCATTCCTAAACTCCGGAATTGGACTTTCCTTATATGAATCTTATTCTCCGAACCATTCCAGATCTCCTCGTGATATCCCGGATCCCATTTGAGACTTCGAACAACATTCGGTTTCCTACTTTCATTCCATATCTACTAAACAACATCGAATCCTTAAGTGTGTCTCCCTACGGTTCGTGAATTATGCGGACATGACCGAGACACTTCTGTAGCATCCCATTTGTCTAACAACTGTAATGCTACTTGGTTTAGTAATATAATGGCTACTTCCTGTATAGAATTGTTGCATCATCATTCAATCATGCTCATGTCATCATGCCACCTTGCATTTAAGCATCATCTAAAACCCTTTTTGGTTTGGTTCTTCTCTCATATGCATTGTTAATTGTATTTGCCTCTTGATATTGTATTTGGTTCTTGATATATTGTTTAAATGCCCAAGTGGAGATGGGGGCATATCTTTTATTGACTCCACCACCTTTTCTTTTCACCACTTCATAATTCCACCATTCCATTATCCATGAGCTTGTATTTATTTCTCTTTGGTATTTAACCTAGCTCATGGGAGATAGGATGGATCCAAATCTACAAATTCTTTTGCTTGGCCCTTACTCCATCTTTTGAGGATGCAAATAAATAAATGCCATGAGATTTTATTTTGTTTTCACAAGATTAACACATGGCATTAAATACTTGCATGGGCCATGCAACCATCACCCCATTTGATCTCTTTTGGTCTTTCTTTGGTTGTTGAGTGAATCATCCTCTATCCCTCCTACCACTCCTTGTGCTTGATCATGTGTTGCCATGATCATGTGCTTGATCATGGTCACCTCCCTCTCCCTCTCATCTCACCTCTCCCATAAACCCTAACCCGAGCACCCTCCAAGCTAACCTAGCTACCCTCCCTCTCTCTCTGCCTTGCAGGCCCCACCTGACCCCCTGGAACAACCCCATCACATGTGCCTCCCCTGGTCCCCCCTCTCTCCAAACCCTAGCCCTAACCCGAGCCACCCCCTCCCTTTTGCATAAAGGTGACCCCCCATGTGCCTCTCCCCTCTCCCCCTTATCACCTCAACCACCCCAGCTCTCCTCCACCTCAGATCCATCCAGGAGGCTCCCAGGTCCTCTCCATCCTCCCTTCTTCTTCCCCCTCCCCACCATGATCACCACCATGCCCCAAAACCCTAGCCTCGGCCACCTCTCCCTCTAGACGTTCCCGAGCACACCAAGCCGTACCAGGAGCACCAGTACCTCCCTCTGCTTCCTCTTCTTCGCCCTGAAGCGCCGGAACCCGCTGAACCTCGCCGGAGAAGCACCGCCGCCGTCGTGTCCGTGAGCACAGGAGTACTCCGGCCGCTAGCCTCGTCGTCGATCGCCAGCTCCTCCGACCGAACCATCACCACCAACATCCTCCTGGTGAGCTCCTCAATCTCCTAGACATGGTCCCCTCCCCTCTCGTGCACCGTAGCGCCGCCCCCTTCCGTCGAGCACTCCGCGTGCGCCGCGCCAAGCGCTCCAGCAACAGCAGCTGCTGCGGTTTACCTCTGTTCTCGTCGAAGCCCGCTGCAGCCCTTGATGGTTGCCCTCTGAACGAAAATTTTAGCCAGATGTCCCCTCTCCATCTTTAATTTTTGCATCATGGCGAGATTCGCCGTCGTTTGCTCGCCATAAATCCTGGGAGGCGGCCAGATCCGCCGCGGCAGCGTCTGTCTGCCAGCAGCGGCGATTCCGGCAGTTGCCCGTTTTCAGAGGCCCTGGCCTTTTCCCGCTGAGCGCGATCCGAAGCACCTGTCGGCCCGTCAATCTTGCAAAGAACACCCATGATTCGGAACCCCTCAACCCGCGCTCCCCGGATGGCACACGTGTCAGCGCCCGATAGCCGCGCCCGTGTGTGGCCCTGGAGGTGCTCTGGCCCCACCTGTCATCTGCTGAGGCTAGAGTAGCTCGCAGTGAGAAAAGCTTTTGTGTGCGCGTGTTGTCCCAGTCAGCATCGACCCCACCTGTCACTGGCTGTGGGTAGAATCTGACTGAGTAGCAAAAGTCCAGGAACCTTTCTGTTTCAAATTCAAATCTTTTCAAATTATTTCAAATTCAAATTCAACTTCAAATCTGTTTAAATCTAAACTAATTCATAACTTTCAAATGGTTTGGAATTTGAATTCAAACCTTATATTAAAAATGTTTTGTTTTTGAATGTTAATTCAAATCTTTAATCAAATATTTTTTTCAGAATAGATTTAAATAGTCAACCTTTGACTTTGACCCTATTTAATAATTTTGACTTTCAAAATAAATTTAAATTCATAATTCCAAATAATACAAATAATATATGTTTTCACATCAGAAAAATGTGAGGATTTCAAATGTGCCATCCAAAATATATTTTGAACACTTTAAATTTCAAGTTGATTAAAATTACAATAAAATGCCCTTTTCTTAATTAATTAATAACTTTTGATTTATAACTCCAAATTTAACAAATGATATGTCTAAAATGATTAGCTCGACGAGACCTTTCTGTTTATGCATTCTATGTTCTGAATTGCAGCATGCATCATATAAATATAAAGTATACAGCAACTATTATGAGGATAAAATGTGACCAAAACTCAATAAAATGTTTATTTCTTGTATTCTACACCTCACCCATTCCAGGCTACTTTATTGCCATGTAAATTGAGCATCATACATCATGGCATGACTGGTTGTTTGTCGCATTTTATTCCTATGCTTGTGCACTTTATTTATGTTGGCCTTGTTTGTTTGGTTCTTCTTCGAATAGACACTGAGCAGGGGATATATCAAGAGACCCAGGAGCACTACCCAGATCCTTCTCTCGCTTCAACTGAGCTGCCAGGCAAGCACTACCACATGCTTGCATACATATAGTACCTATTGCCTCTATCTTATTCTTGCATCATTGAGTCGCGATTGCATTAAACTGAATCCCAAATCTTGCAGCCTTTACTTTTAAACCCCATGAAGCTTGTTCCTCCATCCCATGAGCCATTACTACAGAGTTGTTTGAGCCATGCGAGTCGTAGAACAACATGTGTAGGGTATGTGAGAGTCGATGGATAACGGTACCTAAACAACTTAACCGGAGTAGTAATGGGATAACTAATGAAAGTGGCACGGTGAGCAATATCTGCTATTTGGTTTTCTGCTCACTTGTGTCCGTGGGACCCCGAGTACTTGATTCTGTTCCTTGAATATTCGCTATCCACATCCGGGAGGCTTATGGGACCCCACAGCGAGCTTGATTCATTCTTATTTCTTGGGGCCACAAACTAGTTTGAGGTTTTATTTACTATCTGTACTTATGACATGCTTTCTTGCTTTATTTACGATTGTGCGAGGAGCACTGTCTTTATTTAGGTAAGCGGAGTGTTTTCGCGGTATCGACAAGCCTAGTCACATTTTCGGGTTCCCGATCGTTTCTGACCATTGGCAAACCTTGAGTCCGTCTGGTCACTAACCGTTCTTGGGTGTACTCAATGGGGTGGACCCCTGAAATATTTCTGAATCCTATGATTGCTTTGTCGTGAAAGCCTCGTTGGGTTTTGATTTGGTTTTTCCGAGGTTGATCGAGTGTGTGTTGCTATTTGTGCACCTGTAACACCCTCAGAATCGGACCTATGCAAGTTTGAGCAAAATCCGCCAAACCCGCATAGAAACGATTCAAAGGTGCCCACCAGGCATTTTCGTGCGGGTGGAAAACGAAGTAATAACATTACACAACAGTCCTCGATGGGACCCACAAAACAGATTTATATAACAGCGACTCCAGGAGTCAAGAATACAAATATACGGTACAAAGATCCAAATCACCTTGAAAACGATGGGGCGTCCGACTACGGACAAGATGCAAATGGGGCTAAGAGCCCTGAAGAATAACCAATGGCGTCCATAACCCTGCCCAGGCCAAGCCGGAAGGGTAACCCTGCTAACGGCGTCGATCTCAAAACCTGCTTAAACAAAAGGGGTGCCGACAAAGGGCAAAGGAAAAGAAGGGCGTCGATCTTGAGGCGAAGACAGCGAGGCTAGAATTCGGCGGTCCTCGCCTACATAGGTATGGTGGACTGAGCGGCAGCGGCAGCATGCACTAAACAACCTATAGAGACTCGATACAACTGGCGGATATCAGAGAGGGATGAGAAAGTCCTATTCGGATCCAACCTGAGACTATCATCAAACAAACCCGTCCTGGCGTTTCCCCCTCGAGACCAAACGAGGAAGTCAGCCGAGGAACGCACACAGTTGGCAGTTTTACTTACTCAGTTATAGTTGCGGCACTTTACTAGTCAGGTTTAGATAATCGTCCTGATAAAAGAAGCAGTGGGCCCTTTTAGTTAATCATTCCGTTATAGTTGCAGCAATTACTAATCAGATACAGATAGCATGATGTAATCCCGGAACCCAGCAGTTGTTGGTACTTTTATTCAGCCAATTCGTTGTAGTTGCAATACTTACTAGTCAGATACATTTGTCATGGCGACAACCAAACAAGCAATTGTGGGTATTAATTAGCCATTCCATTATAGTGAAGCTGATTACTAGTCATTATAAAGTCAAATTTATAGCAGTAAACTTTAGTTATGCTTGTCTATGATCGAGATATCATGCTCCAAGTCGTCCATATCCGCGGACACGGCTTTGAAAGTTTTACCCGGGTGCACCAATAGCAACATACTCGATCAACCTCGGAAAAACCAAATCAAAACCAACGAGGCTTTCACGGTGAACAATCACGATTCAGAAATATTTCAGGGGCACCTTAAGTAGAACCCAAGCGGAGTAAGCAAGCTCCGAGACGGCCTCAAGGTTTGCGTCAATGGCTGTAAGCGACTGGGAACCCGAAAACTCGGGGTGTCGATACCGCGTAATCACTCCGCTTCCTAAACAGTACAGTGTGCAGTACCTCGCACAATCATAAATAAAGCGGTAAAGCATGGCATAAGTACAGGATCGTAAATAAAACCTCAACCTAGTTTGTGGCCCCAAGAAATAAGACTGAATCAAGCTCTGGCTCAGGGGGGTCCCATATACCTCCCGGATGTGGATAGCGCGCAAAAATCAAGGAACAGGTATCAAGTACTCGGGGTCTTACGGGACACAAGTGGGCGTTCGGAAACCAAATATTATCTATCACCCACCGATGCCTCTGCTTATTTCAATTTTAGTTGTTAAACAGAAAGTAAAGTGACGATAATTAAAACTAGAATCATCTCCAACATCAACATGCGGCAATACATCAGCAACTGTGGCATATGACGACACACATCAGCACTTGAGCAAGCAACTACGACGCGCAAGTCCAACTATCTACCAAACAACAGGTAATGGGGTGTGTCCAAGGCAATATACGGCTGCAGGGGATATCAAAGGGTACGAAAACTAGAGCATCGCAACACAGATAGCAATAGATCAACATGAGGGAAATAAAGACTATAAAAGTAAGATAGGTAGAAAGGGGGAGATGCTCGCCTGAAAACATTGTCGAAGGTTCGACAGAAGATCGGGGCGAAGCTCACATCAACTCAACGGCCTTATCCGCGAAGAAGCAAAACACTAGAAGAAACACCGGATGCAATATTTAATACACGGCAGAAGATCGGCATGATGCTTGTATGATGAATGACATGGCAAAGGTGCGATGCGATTAGGTCATATTAAGCGGAACCGGGGTCCCGACAAATATTCAAGTGATCCAAGTTGTTTAGATTCCCCGCAATTTAAATGTTGTTATGACAAGGCAAGATAAGATGCCGGTTCGCTACACAAGTTTAAATGAGGCCGATATGAGACTAGATTTGTCCGCATATGGGCCCCATATTAATTATTAGGTGAATCGTGGAAGGCCCCAAACCACATGACAAGATGCATGCAAGATGAATGATTTAATGCAACAAGTTGATATCATTTATGAAAATAGGGTATCGAGGAAAAGGGTCACACATCGAGGGGCTCGGCGATCTTGGGGTTCCGGGGTTCGAGTCGGTCTCGGGGTCCGTGGTTGACGGTTCGTGAAGCGTTCTCGGATTCGGTAGGGTCTTGTTGTTCGGGACGGTACTTGGCGTATCCGGTGGCGATCTTGGCGGCTTGTTCGCCTTGGTGTTCGGGAAGCACTTGTCGCGCGGGTCTCGGGTCGGTGAAGATCTTGGCGGTCGTCGGGTCCGGAAGCGTCGAGAGGAGATCTTGGAGTGTCGCGGTTCTCGGTCTTGGATCGGCTCGGTCTCGCCATAGATCCGGTGGACTTGGCGTTCGAGTTCTCGGCGAGCGCCGGACTTGGAAGTTTCGACGGTCCGGTGGAGATCTCGGTGTTCGTCGAAGGTCTCGTTGCATCCGTGAAGGAGTACATGAAGACGATGCCGGGTTCGCACTTGGTTCCGGATGGCGATCTTGTCGGCTTAAACGGTCTTTAAACATACCACCTCCTCCGAATCCAGTACCCCAAAGCGGCTTTCGCGACCCTAGCGGAACAAAGGCAACACATATACACGCGCACCCATGGTTACGCACACACACGGCGACCAACAAGGCCGACAGACGGGCGAGCGGTGGTGGCGGTCCTGGCCGAGACGGCGGACGGCAGAACGGCAGCGAGGCGGCGGCGCGCCCGGGCGGGCGCGAGCTGGGAGGCGAGGCTCGAGGCGGCAGCGCCGGAGGCGGCGGGCAGCGAGGCTTGGCGGCGGAGGCGGCGTAGCTTCGGGCGCGAGGCAGGCGGCGTGGCGAGGCCGAGAGCTCCGGTGGCGAAGCTTGAAGACCGGCAGCAGCGAGAGGCAAGCGGTCTGAGGCGGGCGGGGCGAGAGCGGCGGCGGGTGAAGCGGCCGGCAGGCGGAGCTCTGCGGAAACAGCGAGGCGGCAGAGGCTGGCAGCGTCGCCGGCCTTGAGCAAGGCGCCAGGGAGGAAGGCGGTGGCGGATGCGGTCGGCGAGGCGTCTGAGGCGGTGGTGAGGTTGGGAGGTCCGCGAGCTGCGCCACAAGGGAGCTCGTGGCGGCGCTGGCGCTTGGCGGCTAAGGCGAGGTGGGCGGCGCCAGAGGCTGCGCCGGTGCTCGCGGGAAGAGGGCGAGCGGAGGGAGGAGCTCTGCAGGGGAGCAGCGCCGGCGGACGGGGGTGAGGGCGCCGTGCGGGAGGGAGGTTGGAGAGAAGGGGAGAGGAGGAAGAGGACACGCGCGTGGGGGAGGGAGTGGGTCCCGCGCGTGGACCAGGGGGCTGGGGTAGGTGGATGGATCCTGTGTGCGTGCGTGCGTGGGGTGGCCTTAGCGGGGTCAGGTGGGGTGGGGTGTAGCTGGCAGGTGTGTGGCTGGGAGAGTTGAGAGAGAGAGAGGGACCACGTGGCAGCATGTGAGTGGAGCGGGTGAGGGAAGAGGGTGAGGTGGCGGCAGATGATTGGGGGGAGTGAGGTGGCCAGGGAGAGAGGGTAGAGTTTTAGGTAGATATAGGATTGGCTGGGGTAGGCCGATTTAAAATATGGGGTGGTCGTTCGGGTCGCTACGGCCCGTTCGACTGCCCGACAAAAATAATTTAATGTTTTTATTTGTTTTCAAATAACTTTTATAAATAGTTTTCGACAAACAAAATATCCGGAACTTCCGGGGGTTTGGCGTTTGATTAACAGTTGGGGCGTTTTAGAAAACAAAACGGGTGTTGCGAGAATAGTTTTGGCAAACAATGCATGATGATGACGATGCAATGCACAAATTCAACGCGATTTTCTAGTAGTGGTTTTGCGGGATGCCACAATTCGACACCACTAACAATGGATCTCGCCCTCGAGATCCGCCTCATGGTACCGGAAGGAAGGTCGGCGATCTCTGTCTTCTCGCTTGGTGTAGATCCTCGCGACACCACTAACAAGAGGTCGTTGTCCGTGATCGTCGAGAGAACACTCCGGGAACAAAAGTCGAAGGTAGAGGTGTCGCAATAAAGCCACCCCTAACTTCCGTGGACGGAGTATATTGCTGGATCCACTGATTCGACGTACAAGAGCGAATGATAAAAGCAGTGGTAGGGTAGCTACTCCATCCCACACTCAAACCATTACTCTGCACACGGATAAGCGGATTGGCAACCAACTCTCGGAATTAGATTGAAGATCTTCATAGGCGGTATCCGGAACTAAGGGATGATGCCAGCAGAAATCGTATGAAAGACACAATGATTAGGTTCGCGATGGTTTGATTGGCATGAACAACACATGTTCAAGGTTAACTAACTTCACCAAAGCTTCCTTCTCATATGTTTTCAACGACAACGATATCCAAAAGGAACACATATGGACAAAGAGCTCAAGAACAAAAGATTGGAGGAAGGGTACAAGCGACAAGTTGCAGATTGGTGTTCGTAGCACCTCCGTTACAAAAAGGAGAAGCGAAGCCACAAGGTAATGACGGAAACCCAACCACGAGAATTCCTGGACTCGAAGCGAGAGAAGAGAGCAGATTCAAAACACGTCGAGGTAAGAGGAGAATAGCGGAGGGTAAGGAGTAAAATCAGACCTAATCGGAACTATCTAACCGATTTTGCAAAATAGTTTTGAACACTCTACTTCGGCCGTTAGCTAGGTTATCCTACAGGCTGGACTTGTGGGGTATCGCAAGCTGAGCTCGATACCACTCAGTAACACCCTCGAGAATCGGACCTATGCAAGTTTGAGCAAAATCCGCAAACCCGCATAGAAGCGATTCAAAGGTGCCCACCGGCATTTTCGTGCGGGTGAAAGCGAAGTAATAACATTACACAGTCCTCGATGGGACCCACAAAACAGATTTATATAATGACTCCGTGAGTCAAGAATACAAATATACACGGTACAAAGATCCAAATCACCTTGAAAGCGATGGGGCGTCGACTACGGACAAGATGCAAATGGGGCTAAGAGCCACGAAGAATAACCAATGGCGTCCATAACCCTGCCTGTGCCAAGCCGGAAGGTAACCACCGCTAACGGCGTCGATCTCAAAACCTGCTTAAACAAAAGGGTGCCGACAAAGGGCAAAGGAAAAAAGGGCGTCGATCGAGGCGATTACAGCGAGGCTAGAATTGGCGGTCCTCGCCTACATAGGTATGGTGGACTGGCGGCAAAGATGCACTAAACAACCTATAGAGACTCGATACAATGGCGGATATCGAGAGGGATGAGAAAGTCCTATTCGGATCCAACGAGACTATCATCAAACAAACCCGTCTGGCGTTTCCCCTCGAGACCAAACGAGGAAGTCACCGAGCATACGCAGTTAGCAGTTTTACTTACTCGATTATAGTTGCGGCACTTTACTAGTCAGTTTAGATAATCGTCACGATAAAAGAAGCGATGGGCCCTTTTAGTTAATCATTCCGTTATAGTTGCAGCAATTACTAATCGGATGAGATAGCATGATGTAATCCGGAACCCAAAGCTTGTTGGTACTTTTATTCAGCCAATTCGTTGTAGTTGCAATACTTACTAGTCGATACATTTGTATGGCGACAACCAAACAAGCAATTGTGGGCGGTATTAATTAGCCATTCCATTATAGTGAAGCTGATTACTAGTCATTATAAAGTCAAATTTATAGCATAAACTTTAGTTATGCTTGTCTATGATCGAGATCGTGCTCCAAGTCGTCCATATCCATGGCGACACGGCTTTGAAAGTTTTACCGGCGGGTGCACCAATAGCAACACACGATGCTTTGCTGAGAAGGCGAGCGGCGGCAGCGAGGCTGCTGAGCGGCGTCGGCGGGCCTTGTGGCGCCGAGGGGAAGGCGGTGGCGGATGCGGTCGGTGGCGGGAGGCGTCGAGAGCGGTGGTGAGGTTGGGAGGTCGGCGAGCTGCGCACAAGTGAGCTCGTGGCGGCGGCGCTGGCGAGCGGCTAGAGCGAGGTGGGCGGCGCCAGCTGCAAGCGGCGCCCGGTGCTTTCATGGGAAGAGCGGCGGAGGAGGAGCTCTGAGGAAGCGCTTGGCGGACGAGGTGAGCCGTGCAAGGGAGGAGGTTGAGAGAAGGGAGAGGAGGAAGAGGACAGCGTGGGGAGAGTGGGTCCCAGCGTGGACAGGGGCTGGGGTAGGTGGATGGATCCTGTGTGCGTGCGTCGTGGGGTGGCCTTAGCAGTGGGTGGGGTGTGGTGGCGGTGTGTGGTGGAGAGTTGAGAGAGAGAGAGGGACCACGTGGCAGCATGTGAGTGGAGGGTGAGGAAGAGGGTGAGGTGGCGGCGGATGATTGGGGGAGGTGGCAGGAGAGGGTAGAGTTTTAGGTAGATATAGGATTGGCTGGGTAGGCCGATTTAAAATATGGGGTGGTCGCTCGGACCCGTTACTGACCCATAAAAATAATTTAATGTTTTTATTTGTTTTCAAATAACTTTTATAAATAGTTTTCGACAAACAAAATATCCGGAACTTCCGGGGGTTTGGCGTTTGATTAACAGTTGGGGCGTTTTAGAAAACAAAACGGGTGTTGCGAGAATAGTTTTGGCAAACAATGCATGATGATGACGATGCAATGCACAAATTCAACGCGATTTTCTAGTAGTGGTTTTGCGGGATGCCACAGCACCCCTGCAGGGTAAAACTTTCTGAAAGCCGTGTCCGCGGTTATGGACGACTTGGAGCATAGTTTCTCGATCATAGACAAGCATAACTAAAGTACCGCTTTTAATTTGACTAAGTAACTGACTAGTAAATAGTGTAACACTCATGGAATGGATAATAAAACTGCCAAAGGATGGGGGGTTGTTCGTCCGCTTCCTCGTTGGTAAGCGAGGAGGAGGATGGATCTGTTGATATTACTGTTATAACTATTGTCATTAATTCACGGACATCCGTCTATATTTGGTTAGGCGGATGGTTAGCGAGTATCTATAGAATTGTTAGGGTTTATCTTTTGCTGCAATTGCGTCACACCAGGTTGTGTCCCCTTTAGAGGCATAAAGACTTCTTTGTACCCTAGGGTCTCACACGATAAATTATTTGATTCAGATGAACAGTACACTCACAAGATGGATCTTTGGGTGGAGGCGGACGATGTGGGCAACGATCATTCGGTGTAGAGATTCCGGAACGGGATCCGTGAGATCTGGCGGGATGTGTTTATTTATGGGGCATCTTATGCTGATTTGCTTCTTATCCGTACTCGGATCTTGTTTGACGCTTCACCGATACTCGATGTTTGATGTATGAGGAGATATCCTAAACTATTATATCTATCTAGGACATTTGAATCTTGCCGTATGGCGTTGCTATATTTCCTTTCTTTTTAGATGGAATGGCTCGATGTCTTGTCGTATGGTGGCTTGCATACATACTCATTTGTGTATGTAGTTGATCCTTCGCTGCCGATTCGCCGCTGTTACGGTCGATGTTTGGAAATGGTTGGGACGGCGAAAGGTCTACTGTGAGTGGCAATTGGGCCCCATCGCATTACTATTTCAACCATTTCCGCTCATCCGGGCTTGTAACTAGGGCGTAATTCACCGAGTAGTTACAATTGGTATCGATCCATCCCGCCCTTCGAGGTCTCAGCCAAATAAATGGTTGTCGGTCTAGCAAATATTTTGGTAGTTATGTATACTAGGGAAAAACAAAAGCGAGTAGGACTGCTGCCACTTTTCTTCTTACCCACCCACCCACCCTTTTCTGGTAAGGAAGTGTAACGTTTTCAATTCTCTTCTTAAAAGTTCAAACTAGGATTCACGTGTTCTGGGTTTCCGTAGTACCATAGGTTGTGTGTGTGTGTGTGTAATTCCTTGTCTATCTGTTCAATCCAAGTTGTTATCACTATCGGCCTTTTGGTTATCAACTGTTGGTACATTCCATACCGACAGGCTTTTGCAAACCGACGCGATCTATCTGATTCGTTGTATACCGCCGCGATCTGTCTTACTCTTTGTTATCCGATGTTATCTTGTTTGGGGTGTTCGTTTCCGTAGTTACTAATCTTTAGGTTCATCGTGAGAAGAAGGGGTTAGGATATGTGTTCTATTTATTCATGTGCGGAGTAATGATTTGAGTGCGGGATGGAGTCGCGACCATACCACTACTTTTATCATTCGCTTTTGTATATTGAATTGGTAGAGTCACTAATCTTGATTCGTTAAGTGATTTTGCGCATCTATTGGTATTTTAATGCCGAAATTTGTGGAAAATTTTTCTTTGATATATCTGTGTACCACACTCCTTTTCAGTCGTGTGCGATATGCTTAATATCTTCTAGGTGCTTTGAACTTTGTTGATATTTTAATATCATCTTAGTAAATTGTATCCTTTAATCTTGGTTAATTCCATCTTGGTACTATTTTGGATTATTATTATTCTCCATTATAATCTTGACTTGTGTTTTATATCAATCACAGGATGGCTCCACCACGTTCGATGAGGACATACCACTGGCTGGGTCGCGTTGTCAAACATCGCCAATGCCTTGGCAATGCGTGAGAACAGCAGCGTTTTGAAGAGAGTGTTCGGAGGAATGAGTTTGCTCCGCTACCTCCACCTCCCAAGCGAGGAGACATCAAAAGCTTCCTGAAGTTCAACCCAAGCCAATTTGATGTGTCCGATCGACCACTTGATGCTGATGATTGGCTGCGTGAGATGTCAAGGCTACTGGAGACTGCTGATGTTCCTGAGCAAGAATGGGTAAAATGTGCTACTCACCTTCTGAAGGGAGATGCAGCTCTCTGGTGGGAGAATTACCTGAAGGCAAACTGCATTGGTTTTCAACCTACTTGGGAACAGTTCACTGGAGCGTTCAAAGAGTAGTATCTGTCAGAAATTGTCATGGAGAGGATGAAGGAAGTGTTTCTCAACCTCAAGCAGGGAAATGACAATGTCAATACCTACATCAGGAACTTCATGAACCTTTCTCGTTATGGTGGCGATGAGATCTCTGATGACAAGAAGAAGCAAAAGAGGTTCCGGCAAGGGCTCAATGCATCGATTAAATATGCAATCACACATGCAAGGCCGACGTCTTTCCTGGAACTTCAGCATACAGCTCTACAGGAAGAAGCAAGTAGGCAAGTGTTTGAGGAGTCAAAGAAACACAACCGTGATGCACCAAGCTCTTCAGCTATGTCAGCTCCTTCTAAGCGTCGTGTTTGGGTTCCTAACACCCCACCGTCACTCTCGGCTCCACCAAGACCTTCAAGCTTCGCGGCAAGGCCAACAAACTACCTCACTGCTGCTCCCAGGGGCTACAACCACCACTACCCTGGAGCGCCTGGCGGAGTCCCTGGCTACGTTGCTCCACGTCCACCTGGTGCTTGTTTCACGTGTAGAGACTCTGGGCATCAAACTGAACCGTCCGTGCTGAAAAACAAAGCTCTTCCTCCACCACCTCCAAGATCTGCGGCAAGCTCTCCTTTGGTTCGTGCACCACCACCTCGGGCTCTCAACATCAACACCAAGCCGGGTCTCACATTGCTCGTGCCAAGCGTGTCAACGCTCAAGCCGAGCATGCACACAGGTTGTGATGGGTATGCTTCCGTTAACTCAGTCCACCTGCGAGTTTTGTTTGATTCGTGCATCGCATTCTTTTGTTTCTATCAAGTTTGCAAATGAGAATGAGTTAGCTATGGATCCTCTCCTTAAGCGGTTAATGGTCCTTTCTCCTGGAGCAACAATGGCAGCTGCAAAAATCAGCCATGGCAATCAAATTGAGATTGGTGGCTCTTCGTTCTCGGCGTCCTTAATTGTTACAGGCAATTCGACATTGATGTCATCTTGGGCATGGATTGGTTGACAGCAAGAAATGCAGCTATGATTGATTGTCTTGACGCTCGGTTTCTGAAGATTCACGAAGGCCATATAGTCTTTTCTCCAAGTTTGACTCTGCTATCCAGCTTTTCTCTTTGGCGGCTCACGAATGATGATGCTATGGAAGCTATTGAGTGTTCGGTGGTCTGTGAGTTCCCGGATGTCTTTCACGAAGAGTTGCGGGTATGCCTCCGGATCGTGAGGTTGAGTTTGTAATTGAGCTTGAACACGGAGCGGCTCCTATCTCCAAGCGGCCTTATAAAATGGGTCCCGCTGAGTTGGCTGAACTCAAACGTCAACTTGATGAACAAGAGAAGTTGGGTTTCATTCAACACGATTACCTCTTCTTGGGGTAGCCCAACCATCTTTGTGAAGAAGCGAGGACAGGTGATAGACTTTGTGTTGACTATCGGGCTCTCAATGCTAAAACCATCAAGAATAAATATCCCTTCCGCGGATTAATGATCTCTTTGATCACTAGCTGGAGCTGGTATTCTCTAAGCTGGACTTGAGAAGTGGTTATCACCAAATCAAGATTCGCAAGGAAGATGTTCCTAAAACAGCTTTCACCACCCGCTATGGCTGTATGAGTACACGGTCATGTCTTTCGGTCTCACCAACGCACTTTGCCACCTTCTCGAGGCTCATGAACTCGGTTTTCATGGAGTATCTTGATAAGTTCGTTGTGGTCTATCTGGATGACATCCTAGTCTATTCTAAGTCAAAGGAAGAACATGAAGAACACCTTCGGTGTGTCCTAAACAAGCTTCGTGAGAACCACCTGTATGCAAAGTTCTCCAAGTGTGAGTTTTGGCTGCCTCAAGTAACCTATCTTGGTCACGTCATCTCTGCCAAGGGCATTGCAGTCAACCCGGAAACTGTAAAGACAATTGTTGAATGGCTTCCTCCTGTTAATGTCAAAGAAGTGCGGAGTTTCCTTGGTTTGGCTAGTTATTGCCGTCGCTCCGTTCAGAACTTTTCGAAGATAGCGAAGCCTCTTACCGATCTCCTCAAGAAAGGCAAGAAATACCTTTGGACTCCTGCATGTCAAGCAAGCTTTGAGACACTCAAAGAGAAGCTCACTTCCACACCAGTCGTGGTTCCTCCGGACACATCTAAGCCCTTCCAGATATTCTGTGACGCCTCTTTGCAAGGATTGGGTGCAGTACTTATGCAAGAAAAACAAGTTGTTTCTTATGCTTCTCGACAGTTGAAGACGCATGAGATCAACTATCCTACACATGACCTCGAGCTCGCAGCAGTTGTCTTTGCTTTGAAATTATGGAGGCACTACTTGCTTGGCAACCGTTGTGAAATCTTTTCTGATCACAAGAGTCTGAAGTATATCTTCACTCAGCCTAATCTCAACCTTCGGCAGAGGAGATGGATTGAAGCAATCAATGATTTTGATTTGACCATCAACTACACTCCGGGCAAAGCTAATGTCATGGCCGATGCTCTCAGCCGCAAAACTTATGTCAATAACCTCATGATGGAAGAACAACAGCCTCTCTTGTGCGAGGAATTCCGTCAGCTCAACCTTGAAATTGTGGAACAAGGGTATCTCCTGAACCTTCTAGCAACCCCTCTCTTGGAAGAAAAGGTTCGCTCTCGTCAGCTTGGTGATCCGCACACCAAAAGATCATCTCAAACTTCACTTCAGTATGAGTCTTTCCACGTCGATGATCAAGGCACGCTTTTCTTTGAACACCGGATGTTTGTTCCGAACTACCCGGGTTTGAGAGAGAAAGTTCTCAAGGAGGCGCATGATTCTGTTCTTTCTATCCACCCTGGCAGCACAAAGATGTACATGGACTTGAAAACACAATATTGGTGGCCGGGTTTGAAACGATATTGTGCCAAGTATGTCTCAGAGTGTGATGTCTGCCGTAGAGTGAAAGATGTCCATCAGAAACCTTACGGTCTTCTACAGCCATTGAAACCCCCGGAATGGAAATGGGAGAAAGTAGAGATGGACTTCATCACTGGGTTTCCAAGGTCGCAGAAGGGCAACAATGCAATCTTTGTTGTCATTGACAGGCTTTCTAAAGTGGCTCACTTCTTCCCCGTCAAGGAAACAATTTCTGGAATTCAGTTGGCTGAGCTCTATATCAACAGAATTGTCTCTCTGTATGGGGTTCGCTTGAGATCGATTCGGACGTGGGAGCATCTTCACTTCCAAGTTCGGAAAGTTTCCAAAATGCTTTGGGAACAAAATTGAACTTCAAAGACTTACCACCCTCAGTCGCAAGGACAAGTTGAAAGGATCAATCAGATTCTGGAGGACATGCTTCGTGCTTGCGTCATCTCTTTTGGCATGAAGTGGGAAGAATGTCTTCCTTATGCTGAATTCTCGTACAACAACCGGTTCCAGAAAAGTCTGAAGATGGCACCATTTGAGGCTCTCTATGGCCGCAAGTGCAGAACTCCGATTGGTTGGTCGGGTGCAGGAGAAAGAATATGGTTTGGCCCTGACATTGTAACTCAAGCGGAGGAGAAGGTGCACATCATTCTTGAAAATCTGAAGATTGCTCAAAGTCGCCAGAAGAGCAATTATGACAGGAAGCACATGGACATGGAGTATGTCCCTGGTGATCTCGTTTACCTTCGTGTCACTCCCATGAAAGGCACGCACCGTTTTGGTATCAAAGGAAAGCTGGCTCCTAGAGACATCGGTCCTTTCAAAATTCTTGGAAGAAGAGGAGAAGTGGCTTATGCTCTTGAGCTCCTGGAAAAACTCAAGGTCCATGATGTTTTCCACATCTCTCAACTCAAGAAGTGCTTCAAGGATCCCGGCAGGACCGTGGATCATGAGCTAATCAATCTCCAAGAAGACCTGTCATATCAAGAATACCCCACAAAAATCCTTGAGATCGCAGAAAGAAGGACTCGCAACAAGTCCATCAAGTTCTGCAAGGTGCAGTGGTCGCACCATTCCGTTGATGAAGCCACTTGGGAGCGTGAAGATGAGCTCCGTGCCAACTATCCTACCCTCTTTGAGTCTTCTTCTTCTTCCTAGAATCTCGGGGCGAGATTCCTGTTTAGTGGGGGAGAGTTGTAGCATCCCATTTGTCTAACAACTGTAATGCTACTTGGTTTAGTAATATAATGGCTACTTCCTGTATACAATTGTTGCATCATCATTCAATCATGCTCATGTCATCATGCCACCTTGCATTTAAGCATCATCTAAAACCCTTTTTGGTTTGGTTTTTCTCTCATATGCATTGTTAATTGTATTTGCCTCTTGATATTGTATTTGGTTCTTGATATATTGTTTAAATGCCTAAGTGGAGATGGGGGCATATCTTTTATTGACTCCACCACCTTTTCTTTTCACCACTTCATAATTCCACCATTCCATTATCCATGAGCTTGTATTTATTTCTCTTTGGTATTTAACCTAGCTCATGGGAGATAGGATGGATCCAAATCTACAAATTCTTTTGCTTGGCCCTTACTCCATCTTTTGAGGATGCAAATAAATAAATGCCATGGGATTTTATTTTGTTTTCACAAGATTAACACATGGCATTAAATACTTGCATGGGCCATGCAACCATCACCCCATTTGATCTCTTTTGGTCTTTCTTTGGTTGTTGAGTGAATCATCCTCTATCCCTCCTACCACTCCTTGTGCTTGATCATGTGTTGCCATGATCATGTGCTTGATCATGGTCACCTCCCTCTCCCTCTCATCTCACCTCTCCCATAAACCCTAAACCGAGCACCCTCCAAGCTAACCTAGCTACCCTCCCTCTCTCTCTGCCTTGCAGGCCCCACCTGACCCCCTGGGACAACCCCACCACATGTGCCTCCCTGGTCCCCTCTCTCCAAACCCTAGCCCTAACCCGAGCCACCCCCTCCCTTTTGCATAAAGGTGACCCCCATGTGCCTCTCCCCTCTCCCCCTTATCACCTCAACCACCCCAGCTCTCCTCCACCTCAGATCCATCCAGGAGGCTCCCAGGTCCTCTCCATCCCCCCTTCTTCTTCCCCCTCCCCACCATGATCACCACCATGCCCCAAAACCCTAGCCTCGGCCACCTCTCCCTCTAGACGTTCCCGAGCACACCAAGCTGTGCAGAGCACCGGTACCTCCCTCGCTTCCTCTTCTTCAAGCCGGAACCCATTGAACCTCGCCGAAGCACCGCCGCCGTCGTGTCCGTGAGAGCAGGGAGTACTCGGCCGCTAGCCTCGTCGTCGATCGCCACTCCTCCGACGAACCATCACCACCAACATCCTCTGGTGAGCTCCTCAATCTCCTAGACATGGTCCCTCCTCTCGTGCACCGTGGCGCCCTTCCGTCGAGCACTCGGCGTGCGCCGCCTCGCCAGCGCTCAGCAGCAAGCCGCTGCTCGTTTGCCCTCTGTTCCTCGTCGAAGCCACCCACCCGATGGTTGCCCTCGAGCGAAAATTTTAGCCAGATGTCCCCTCCATCTTTCATTTTTGCATCATGGCGAGATTCGCCGTCGTTTGCTCGCCATCGTCACTGGGAGACGGCCAGATCTGGCCGTGACCAGCGTCTGTCCATGTAGCAGTCCGGCCGGCAATGCCCGTTTTGAGAGGCCCCGGCCTTTTTCACTTTGAACGCGATCCCGAAGCCCCACCTGTCAGCCGCCCGTCCAATCTTGCAAAGAACACCCCGCAGTTCGGAACCCCTCAACCCGCGCTCCCCGGATGGCACACGTGTCAGCGCCCGATAGCCGCGCCCGCGTGTGGCCCTGGAGGTGCTCTGGCCCCACCTGTCATCTGCTGAGGCTAGAGTAGCTCGCAGTGAGAAAAGCTTTTGTGTCTGGCGTGTTGTCGGTCGGCATCGACCCCACATCCTTTGGCTGTGGGTAGAATCTGAGTATAAAAGTCCAGAACCTTCATTTCAAATTCAAATCTTTTCAAATTATTTCAAATTCAAATTCAACTTCAAATCTGTTTAAATCTAAACTAATTCATAACTTTCAAATGGTTTGGAATTTGAATTCAAACCTTATATTAAAAATGTTTTGTTTTTGAATGTTAATTCAAATCTTTAATCAAATATTTTTTTCAGAATAGATTTAAATAGTCAACCTTTGACTTTGACCCTATTTAATAATTTTGACTTTCAAAATAAATTTAAATTCATAATTCCAAATAATACAAATAATATATGTTTTCAAATCAGAAAAATGTGAGGATTTCAAATGTGCCATCCAAAATATATTTTGAACACTTTAAATTTCAAGTTGATTAAAATTACAATAAAATGCCCTTTTCTTAATTAATTAATAACTTTTGATTTATAACTCCAAATTTAACAAATGATATGTCTAAAATGATTAGCTCGACGAGACCTTTCTGTTTATGTATTCCATGTTCTGAATTGCAGCATGCATCATATAAATATAAAGTATACAACAACTATTATGAGGATAAAATGTGACCAAAACTCAATAAAATGTTTATTTCTTGTATTCTACACCTCACCCATTCCAGGCTACTTTATTGCCATGTAAATTGAGCATCATACATCATGGAATGACTGGTTGTTTGTCGCATTTTATTCCTATGCTTGTGCACTTTATTTATGTTGGCCTTGTTTGTTTGGTTCTTCTTCGAATAGACACTGAGCAGGGGATATATCAAGAGACCCAGGAGCACTACCCAGATCCTTCTCTCGCTTCAACTGAGCTGCCAGGCAAGCACTACCACATGCTTGCATACATATAGTACCTATTGCCTCTATCTTATTCTTGCATCATTGAGTCGCGATTGCATTAAACTGAATCCCAAGTACTGCATAGCCTTTACTTTTAAACCCCACCGAAGCTTGTTCCTCCATCCCATGAGCCATTACTACAGGAGTTGTTTGAGCCATGAGAGTCGTAGAACAACATGTGTAGGGTATGTGAGAGTCTGATGGATAACGAGGTACCTAAACAACTTAACCGGAGTAGTAATGGGATAACTAATGAAAGTGGCACCGGTGAGCAATATCTGCTATTTGGTTTTTCCTGCTCACTTGTGTCCCGTAGGACCCCGAGTACTTGATTCCTGTTCCTTGAATATTCGCGCTATCCACATCCGGGAGGCTTATGGGACCCCGAGCGAGCTTGATTCATTCTTATTTCTTGGGGCCACAAACTAGTTTGAGGTTTTATTTACTATCCTGTACTTATGACATGCTTTCTGCTTTATTTACGATTGTGCGAGGAGCACATCTTTATTTAGGTAAGCGGAGTGTTTTGCGGTATCGACAAGCCCGTCACATTTTCGGGTTCCCGATCGTTCTGACCATTGACGCAAACCTTGAGTCCGTCTCGGAGTCAGCTAACTTCATTGCGGGTGTACTCAATGGGGTGGCCCCCTGAAATATTTCTGAATCCTGTGATTGCTTTATCGTGAAAGCCTCGTTGGGTTTTGATTTGGTTTTTCTGAGGTTGATCGAGTGTGTGTTGCTTTTTGTGCACCCCTGCAGGGTAAAACTTTCTGAAAGCCGTGTCCGCGGTTATGGACGACTTGGAGCACAATTTCTCGATCATAGACAAGCATAACTAAAGTACCGCTTTTAATTTGACTAAGTAACTGACTAGTAAATAGTGTAACACTCATGGAATGGATAATAAAACTGCCAATGGATGGGGGGTTGTTCGTCCGCTTCCTCGTTGGTAAGCGAGGAGGAGGATGGATCTGTTGATATTACTGTTATAACTGTTGTCATTAATTCACGGACATCCGTCTATCTTTGGTTAGGCGGATGGTTAGCGAGTATCTATAGAATTGTTAGGGTTTACCTTTTGCTGCAATTGCGTCACCCCAGGTTGTGTCCCCTTTAGAGGCATAAAGACTTGCTGAGTACCCCTAGGGTCTCACACGATAAATTATTTGATTCAGATCAACAGGTACACTCACAAGATGGATCTTTGGGTGGAGGAGGCGACGATGTGGGCAACGATCATTCGGTGTAGAGATTAGAGCAGGGATCCGTGAGATCCGTGGGGATGTGTTTATTTATGGGGCATCTTATGCCGATTTGCTTCTTATCCGTACTCGGATCTTGTTTGCTTCACTTTGATACTCTGATGTTTGATGTATGAGGAGATATCCTAAACTATTATATCTATCTAGGACATTTGAATCTTGCCGTATGGCGTTGCTATATTTCCTTTCTTTTTAGATGGAATGGCTCTGATGTACTGTCGTATGGTGGCTTGCATACATACTCATTTGTGTATGTAGTTGATCCCTTCGCCTGCCGATTACGCCGCCTGTTCTGGTCCCGATGTTTGGAAATGGTTGGGACGGCCGAAAGGTCTACCTGTGAGTGGCAATTGGGCCCCACCGTACTATTTCAACCATTTCCGCTCATCCAGGCTTGTAACTAGGAGCGTAATTCACCGAGGTAGTTACATCTTATCTGATCAATAACCAATAGAGGAATCTGGAAATTCATATGGCTCCCACATATTTCTATGATTACTTTGCGATCGAATGAACCACTTACATACGATACCAATTTCCCTTTGTCTCGCGATAGTTTACTTATCCGAGGTTTGATCGTCGGTATCTCTGCATACCTAGTTCAACCTCGTTACCATAAGTACTCTTTTCTCGTTCCCGTGATATGTGATCCCTTGTGAGCCAGTCACATGATTGCAAGCTAATTGGATGACATTCCACCGAGAGGGCCCAGAGTATATCTATCTGTCATATGGATGGACAAATCCCACTCTTGATCCATGTGCCTCAACACATACTTTCCGAACACTCAATGCCACCTATATAGCCACCCAGTTACAGTGTGGTGATTGATGTCATCAAAGCATCCTTCCAGTAATGGTGATTAGCATGATCTCATGGTCGAAGGAATTAGGTTACTATGTATCAGAAAGCTTATAGCAAACGAACTATTGAAATGACTTGATCTTAATGCTATGCTTATCTATAGGAGTATTTCCATCACACCATTCTCCTAATGATATGATCTTGTTGTTAATAACATCTCAATGTTCATGATCAGGAAACCATGATCATATATTAACCAACAAGCTAGTTTAACAAGAGGCTTTACTAGGGACTCTTTTATGTTTACAAATCACACAAGTATTAATGTTTCCGGTTAATACAATTATAGCATGGTATGTAAAAATTTATCATAATCATGAAGATATGATAATAACCTCTTTATTATTGCCTCTTGGGCATATCTCCAACAGTCTCCCACTTGCACTAGAGTCAATAATCTAGTTCCAAACCTTTGTGTATTCAACACCTATGGCTTTCCGGTGTTGTGTGTACACTATTGCAAGTGGTCAACTGATCTTCGGATCCGACTCTTTCAGGTCCATGTGTAATTGCATGTCTTTGCGTCTCTACGCATCACTCATTCTTTAATGAGATGGCTTTGTATAAATTTGGCCCTTTGGAGAGACCTTTAGTTCCTTGGGGTAAAAACATGTTGATAATATTGTCATACAATATATCTTCATAGTACTATCCCATTGTGAACTACACCTAGTTTTATAACAAACTACTTGATACAAATGCCCTCTTTTGCTTCTATAATACAAGTAATATACTTAGCATTTTGTTGTAGTATCTGTCATAATGTCTTAACTTTGGAACTCATCCAAATCCATTATGGAACTTCCTTTCCATTACATTGTTCCACCCATAGTTTTAAATTGAAATAAACTTAATTTATACTTTGTGAAAAAACTAGTATCAATGTAATACTTTTACAATGAACTAACTATCTAATTGTCACTTCTACAAAATAATATATTCTTAGTTCTTCTAAAAGATCATAAGAGTATCTTTACTATCGTCCAATAATCATCTTATGAATCATTCTGGTATACGCTCATAACATTTAGAGCATGGGACATATCTGGATTTGTACATATCACATTATGATCAAAATACTCTTTGTGATTTTATTCACGAAGTATCAATCAATACTTGAATCTTTATTTCACTTACCAAGTGTCAATACACTTGAATTTCGATTCAATCCTTTCTGTGCGAAAAGAACCTTTCTTGTAGTTTCCATATTGAACTCATTCAATATCTCATCTATGTACATTTGGCACAACCATATTAGCGTCTCAATCTATCTATATAGATATTGATGCCAAACATTCGGGTTTTGCCTAAGTCTTTCATCGAGATGAAATTCTTAACATGTGTTAATAAAAGATCATTATTTCCAATCAACAATATGTCTTCCACATAATGTATTAGAAATATGTCTTAGCGCTCCCACTTATTTATTGCAAATGCAAGCATCTTCATCGTCTCTGATGAATTTAAACTCTTTTAACAGTTTCATCATGGTGAAGATTCCAACTCCTCGATGCTTACTTCAACCATTGAGGTTTGCATACGCTTTTAGCATCACTTGAATTAACAAAACCCTTTAGACCGTGTTATGCACACGTCCTAGGTAACAATTCTATTAGAAGAACTTGTTTTGTTTATTCAACTACCACATAACAAAATTATATGTAGTGGTTGCTACATTAATCCGTCTAGACTAAATATCGCTATGAAAGATCAAATCTTGTCATAGTCAACCTTTGAATATTGTTGTGAACTATTTCTCAACATGTCGACTATTTCATAGATGTGAAACATCCATGTCTATTTCTTTATAGATCCAAACATGACTGTAAGGTTTTACACCTTTCTAGAGGGTCTTTCAAGTTCAAAACTTGATTTCTCATGTATGAAACTATCACGGATTTTCTGGCTTCAAGCCATTTGCGGAGTTAGGGCTCATTATTACTTCTTTGCATGTAGTCGGTTCATCGTTGTCAAACAACAAGATTTACTATCAAATCCTAGTATTTGATTGTTTACCCGACCTACCAGGTTCAATAGGAACTTAGACCTCCGTGACCACAACCTTTGAGGCACGTGATCCATGAGCATTGTTGCTACATCCAAAACGCTTTCCGGTGCTGCGCAACTTAGCACATATAGCTAAGGTTATTTTAACCTTATCAAAGTTCTATTGTCCTCCAACTTAACTTTTCACGGAAAATTCCTTCTCAAAGAAACTTGACGTTCTAAGCAACAAGCATTTTTGTCTTTGGTGTTATGGAGGAATACTCAATGATTATTCGAAATAATATACAAAGATATGTTCATCCGATGTTCAAGAAATGATAACTTGGGTTTTATCCCAAACCATAACTTTATATGGTGTCATTTCAATGAATCATGATGGAGCTCTTTTCAGTGGAAAAATGGTAGTCTCTAAAGCTTTTAATCTTTAAAATATAATAGCAGTTTTATAAATAGCACCTTTGATCTTACCATGTCAAACAAGGTTTTATTACATATCTCGATCACTCCATACTCTTATGGTGTTTCGGGAAATGCAAATCAACGGAACGATTCCTCAAATCTTAGGTGTTATGCTAAACTTGTAACTCGAAAATCTTCCTTTATGATCCTATCATAAATTCTTTATTTTCTTGTTACATTGATTTTGCACTTCATCTTGAAAGTCTTCAAACATTTCAAATGTTTCACACTTCATCCTCATTAAGTAAATATTCATATATTCACTCAAATTTTCGGAGAAAGCATATGAAGTTGAAATCCATCGCTTTTGACTACACATAATGGACTTCATACAAAAATATGTACACGTTCCAATAAGCTAGTCATTCGTTCCCTTTTGTCCTATTAGCGAAGTTTTAATTATCTCTAGGAAAGTTTCACAAGCGCCATTTGATCAAAAATCAAAAGATTCCAAAATTCCATCCATATGGAGTTTCTTCATGTTTTCTTTCCAATATAATTTAAACGACGATGTCACTTCCTAATGATCTTTCATTCAATTGTCTTTTGACATTTTTAGCACTTGTTTTATGGATGTGATTTATCCAACGAGATTTGTAAATCATCCATCTTTTATGGATTACGGCAATTATTTGAACAACCCTTCTGTTCTCATAATACCTGATAAAACAAATCTTGAAGGCAAGCTTTGATGTTAACGAGAAACACATCAACACTTTATTTGTTCTCGATGAACATCATCACATATTCTCTTGCTAGTTACTTAGGCCATTGTAGTTCATGAATTGTGTTGTTTCGTATGACGATTCACACCAACAAATTCAGTATCAAAAACTTAAGAACCACATTGTTTAATAAGCAAAGAATATAGCCATAACATGTATATCCTCTATATACCTAAGCTGAACAATTCTAGTTTTTTTTTTATTTTCTGCCATATATTTATGAGATTCTCTTTCAGTATTTCCTTTTCTGTTTGAAAGAATCTATCAACATAAATAGTGGAGTCATACACATGACACATAGTCCAAAGCGTGTATAATTAAATACCAATGTCTTTGGACTTGCACTTTGAAGTAGATCACCATCATAAAATGTTTGGTGTTCTTTCAAATTCCATTCTTTAGTAATCTCTTGCTGTAGTAAATATTTTACCTACATCAAATATTCACCCTTATCATGGAATTATTCATGATCAAGCTACTTTAGCTTATTACGGTGAATCGCGAGTATAATGTTGCTCTCCAAAACCTTTTGGAGGATTAGGACAACTAGTGTCTCCAACCTTTTGTAAATTCTCATCAAATATGAGAACATATACTTTGCCATATTATACTCTATCATGTTGTAACCAAAACATCATTTCATATATCACAATATCTTCCACACATGATGGTTTCTGAAACAACTCTTTCAACTCCTAAATTACTTTGATATTAAAACGATCTTTTGAATATCAAGAATCATGGAGATAAACATGATACTTATTTACTAACACTGGAATTGTTACTTTTAATTTAATACCAATTATTAAACATCACGGAGTAATTGGAACTTACTGAAAGTTTGCAATGGGACTTTTAAACTTTAGATTAACACTTCAAAACAATACGATACCAGTTCATAAAGTAACTAACTAGAATTCTATAGTTCTATTATCTCAATTATAACTAAGCGCAAGGTGGTAAACGCATGCCAATGACTACAACAACTATGCAAATTCACTTTGATTTAATTTTTGATAAATAGTGTTCAACTTTTAATCATATTGCTATTGAACTCCCAGTCAAAACAATATCCCTCACATTGTTTTAGTGATTACATGAACCAAATCCACCACATCAAAACCGATCATCATGAGAGATGATGTAGCTTCAAAGGCGAACAATCAACATGTTCATCATATCTACTATATGACTCATGCTTTACCTTTCGGTATTCCGTGTTCCGAGACCATGTCTGTACATGCTAGGCTCGTCAAGATCAAACCTTAGCTTCCGCATGAGCAAATCTGGCTTGTTCTTGTTGTATACACTCGCAGAATCTAACACACCCGATCATCACGTGGTGCTTCGAAACAACGAGCTTTAGCAACGGTGCCTACTAAGGATGAACACTTTATAACTTGAAGTTTTGTGAGAGGGATCATCTTATAATGCTACCGTCGTGAACTAAGAAATACAAGATGAACAAAAGGATTAACATCACATGCAATTCATAATATGTGATATGATATGGCCTTTCTTGTTGTGCTTCCAATCTCCATCTTCAAGCACGAGCATGATCTCCATCATCACCGGCGTGGCGTCAAGGTCAATGGCGCCACTCCATGGTTGTCGTCCACTAGCATCAACTATTACAACTACTTTGAATAATAGACACGCATGTCTTAACGAAATTAAAAGACAACCATATGGCTCCTGCCGGTTGCCAACTTACAGTAAGGAACATTGCATACATCATATATAATCACAATCATGGCCATATCACATCACAGCATACCCCTGCAAAACAAAGTTAGACGCCTCTAATTTTCTTTGCATGTTTTACGTGGTTTGGGGCTTTCAATAAGTGTCGTTCTAACTTACGAACAAGAACCACAACGTTGATACTAGTATTGTCAATCACCCGTTGTAAATTGAATCTTAACTATGTTGGGGGAAACAAGCACCCGCAAAGCCACTTATGCAATACAAGTTGCATGTCAAGCGTGGAGCAAGTCTCATGAACGATGTCATGTAAGGTTAGCCTGGACCGCTTTATCCCACCATCCCGCAAGATGCAAAGTACACAAGAAGCAATCGACAACAAAAGCATCAACGCCCACAATGACCATTGTGTTCTACTCGTGCAACAGGTCTACATATAGACACGGCTCTGATACCATTGTAGGGGTTCGTAGCATGGAAAACAAAAAATTCTACCGCATGCACACAAACAGGCCAAGATTTATCTACTATATTGTAGCAACGAGTCGATTAGAGTACTCATCCTTGAAGATTCCAAAGCGGTTAACGAGAGCAGATTCTCGTGGGTGATGTAGTCGTACACTTGCCGATCTCAAGATCGCGTAGACGATCCTTTCGGCGCTGCGTTCCGGCAGCTCTTCTGCAGTTTGTCACACGATCGGTACTCGATGAAGACCTTCCTCTCCCTTGTTCCAGCAGGCAGCGGAGGTTGTAGTTCTCCCCACGCAATTCCGGCAGCACGACGGCGTGGTGTCGGAAGTAGAGGGAAGATCCTGCAGGGCTTCTCCTAAGCCGGAGCAGGTTATAATGGATAACTAGGGTTTTCGGTGATCTAGGGTTTAGAAGTCCGGAGAGGAGGAGGCGTGGCCGGTGGTGGGTAGGGAGGCGACGGCGAGCCGGCGGCGGTGGCGGCAGCAGCGACGGCTTGGGTGTGGGGAGGGCTGGTTGTGGTGTCTTTGGGGTAGCCCGCCCCCTCTATTTATGAGAGTGGGGCAGTCTTGGGAGGGGAGAGTTTGAATCCAAACCCAAACCCAAGTTGGATAGAAGGAAGGACTATTTCCTTCTCCCACTAGGAAACTATTGTTCCAATTTGACTTTTCAAACCTCCCTTTTGACTTTCAATTTAGAGCTTTAATTCTCTCTCGCAAATGCCCAACCACGTGACCTAGGACATGATCCAATCATTCCACTTACCCATGACACATTCATGGACCATTCCCCTTCCGGCCTGGTGAACCTTCTAGACCCTTCTAGAACCTCTCCGATGAAAACATCGAAATCATTCCTGAACTCCGGAATCGGACTTTCCTTATATGAATATTATTCTCTGGACCATTCCAGATCTCCTCGTGATATCTCGGATCCCATCCGAGACTCCGAACAACATTCGGTTTCCCTACTTCCATTCTATATCTACTAAACAACATCGAATCCTTAAGTGTGTCTCCCTACGGTTCGTGAATTATGCGGACATGACCAAGACACTTCTCTGATCAATAACCAATAGAGGAATCTGGAAATTCATATGGCTCCCACATATTTCTACGATTACTTTGCGATCGAATGAACCACTTACATACGATACCAATTTCCCTTTGTGTCGCGATAGTTTACTTATCCGTGGTTTGATCATCAGTATCTCATCATACCCAGTTCAACCTTGTTACCGATAAGTACTCTTTTCTCGTTCCCGTGATATGTGATCCCTTGTGAGCCAGTCACATGCTTGCAAGCTAATTGGATGACATTCCACCAAGAGGGCCCATAGTATATCTATCCGTCATATGGATGGACAAATCCCACTCTTGATCCATGTGCCTCAACACATACTTTTCGAACACTCAATGCCACCTTTATATCCACCCAGTTACGGTGTGGTGTTTGATGTCATTAGAGCATGCTTCCAGTAATGGTGATTAGCATGATATCATGGTCGAAGGAATTAGGTTACTATGTATCAGAAAGCTTATAGCAAACGAACTATTGAAATGACTTGATCTTAATGCTATTCTTATCTATAGGAGTATGTCCATCACACCATTCTCCTAATGATATGATCTTGTTGTTAATAACATCTCAATGTTCATGATCAGGAAACCATGATCATATATTAACCAACAAGCTAGTTTAACAAGAGGCTTTACTAGGGACTCTTTTATGTTTACAAATCACACAAGTATTAATGTTTCCGGTTAATACAATTATAGCATGGTATGTAAAAATTTATCATAATCATGAAGATATGATAATAACCTCTTTATTATTGCCTCTTGGGCATATCTCCAACAGTCTCCCACTTGCACTAGAGTCAATAATCTAGTTCCAAACCTTTGTGTATTCAACACCTATGGCTTTCCGGTGTTGTGTGTACACTATTGCAAGTGGTCAACTGATCTTCGGATCCGACTCTTTCAGGTCCATGTGTAATTGCATGTCTTTGCGTCTCTACGCATCACTCATTCTTTAATGAGATGGCTTTGTATAAATTTGGCCCTTTGGAGAGACCTTTAGTTCCTTGGGGTAAAAACATGTTGATAATATTGTCATACAATATATCTTCATAGTACTATCCCATTGTGAACTACACCTAGTTTTATAACAAACTACTTGATACAAATGCCCTCTTTTGCTTCTATAATACAAGTAATATACTTAGCATTTTGTTGTAGTATCTGTCATAATGTCTTAACTTTGGAACTCATCCAAATCCATTATGGAACTTCCTTTCCATTACATTGTTCCACCCATAGTTTTAAATTGAAATAAACCTAATTTATACTTTGTGACAAAACTAGTATCAATGTAATACTTTTACAATGAACTAACTATCTATTTGTCACTTCTACAAAATAATATATTCTTAGTTCTTCTAAAAGATCATAAGAGTATCTTTACTATCGTCCAATAATCATCTTATGAATCATTCTGGTATACGCTCATAACATTTAGAGCATGGGACATATCTGGATTTGTACATATCACATTATGATCAAAATACTCTTTGTGATTTTATTCACGAAGTATCAATCAATACTTGAATCTTTATTTCACTTACCAAGTGTCAATACACTTGAATTTCGATTCAATCCTTTCTGTGCGAAAAGAACCTTTCTTGTAGTTTCCATATTGAACTCATTCAATATCTCATCTATGTACATTTGGCACAACCATATTAGCGTCTCAATCTATCTATATAGATATTGATGCCAAACATTCGGGTTTTGCCTAAGTCTTTCATCGAGATGAAATTCTTAACATGTGTTAATAAAAGATCATTATTTCCAATCAACAATATGTCTTCCACATAATGTATTAGAAATATGTCTTAGCGCTCCCACTTATTTATTGCAAATGCAAGCATCTTCATCGTCTCTGATGAATTTAAACTCTTTTAACAGTTTCATCATGGTGAAGATTCCAACTCCTCGATGCTTACTTCAACCATTGAGGTTTGCATACGCTTTTAGCATCACTTGAATTAACAAAACCCTTTAGACCGTGTTATGCACACGTCCTAGGTAACAATTCTATTAGAAGAACTTGTTTTGTTTATTCAACTACCACATAACAAAATTATATGTAGTGGTTGCTACATTAATCCGTCTAGACTAAATATCGCTATGAAAGATCAAATCTTGTCATAGTCAACCTTTGAATATTGTTGTGAACTATTTCTCAACATGTCGACTATTTCATAGATGTGAAACATCCATGTCTATTTCTTTATAGATCCAAACATGATTGTAAGGTTTTACACCTTTCTAGAGGGTCTTTCAAGTTCAAAACTTGATTTCTCATGTATGAAACTATCACGGATTTTCTGGCTTCAAGCCATTTGCGGAGTTAGGGCTCATTATTACTTCTTTGCATGTAGTCGGTTCATCGTTGTCAAACAACAAGATTTACTATCAAATCCTAGTATTTGATTGTTTACCCGACCTACCAGGTTCAATAGGAACTTAGACCTCCGTGACCACAACCTTTGAGGCACGTGATCCATGAGCATTGTTGCTACATCCAAAACGCTTTCGGTCTTGCTAACTTAGCACATATAGCTAAGGTTATTTTAACCTTATCAAAGTTCTATTGTCCTCCAACTTAACTTTTCACGAAAATTCCTTCTCAAAGAAACTTGACGTTCTAAGCAACAAGCATTTTTGTCTTTGGTGTTATGGAGGAATACTCAATGATTATTCGAAATAATATACAAAGATATGTTCATCCGATGTTCAAGAAATGATAACTTGGGTTTTATCCCAAACCATAACTTTATATGGTGTCATTTCAATGAATCATGATGGAGCTCTTTTCAGTGGAAAAATGGTAGTCTCTAAAGCTTTTAATCTTTAAAATATAATAGCAGTTTTATAAATAGCACCTTTGATCTTACCATGTCAAACAAGGTTTTATTACATATCTCGATCACTCCATACTCTTATGGTGTTTCGGGAAATGCAAATCAACGGAACGATTCCTCAAATCTTAGGTGTTATGCTAAACTTGTAACTCGAAAATCTTCCTTTATGATCCTATCATAAATTCTTTATTTTCTTGTTACATTGATTTTGCACTTCATCTTGAAAGTCTTCAAACATTTCAAATGTTTCACACTTCATCCTCATTAAGTAAATATTCATATATTCACTCAAATTTTCGGAGAAAGCATATGAAGTTGAAATCCATCGCTTTTGACTACACATAATGGACTTCATACAAAAATATGTACACGTTCCAATAAGCTAGTCATTCGTTCCCTTTTGTCCTATTAGCGAAGTTTTAATTATCTCTAGGAAAGTTTCAAGCGCCATTTGATCAAAAATCAAAAGATTCCAAAATTCCATCCATATGGAGTTTCTTCATGTTTTCTTTCCAATATAATTTAAACGACGATGTCACTTCCTAATGATCTTTCATTCAATTGTCTTTTGACATTTTTAGCACTTGTTTTATGGATGTGATTTATCCAACGAGATTTGTAAATCATCCATCTTTTATGGATTACGGCAATTATTTGAACAACCCTTCTGTTCTCATAATACCTGATAAAACAAATCTTGAAGGCAAGCTTTGATGTTAACGAAACACATCAACACTTTATTTGTTCTCGATGAACATCATCACATATTCTCTTGCTAGTTACTTAGGCCATTGTAGTTCATGAATTGTGTTGTTTCGTATGACGATTCACACCAACAAATTCAGTATCAAAAACTTAAGAACCACATTGTTTAATAAGCAAAGAATATAGCCATAACATGTATATCCTCTATATACCTAAGCTGAACAATTCTAGTTTTTTTTTTATTTTCTGCCATATATTTATGAGATTCTCTTCAAAGATTTCCTTTTGCTTGAAAGAATCTATCAACATAAATAGTGGAGTCATACACATAGTCCAAAGCGTGTATAATTAAATACCAATGTCTTTGGACTTGCACTTTGAAGTAGATCACCATCATAAAATGTTTGGTGTTCTTTCAAATTCCATTCTTTAGTAATCTCTTGCTGTAGTAAATATTTTACCTACATCAAATATTCACCCTTATCATGGAATTATTCATGATCAAGCTACTTTAGCTTATTACGGTGAATCGCGAGTATAATGTTGCTCTCCAAAACCTTTTGGAGGATTAGGACAACTAGTGTCTCCAACCTTTTGTAAATTCTCATCAAATATGAGAACATAAACTTTGCCATATTATACTCTATCATGTTGTAACCAAAACATCATTTCAGATATCGCAATATCTTCCACACATGATGGTTTCTGAAACAACTCTTTCAACTCCTAAATTACTTTGATATTAAAACAATCTTTTGAATATCAAGAATCATGGAGATAAACATGATACTTATTTACTAACACTGGAATTGTTACTTTTAATTTAATACCAATTATTAAACATCACGGAGTAATTGGAACTTACTGAAAGTTTGCAATGGGACTTTTAAACTTTAGATTAACACTTCAAAACAATACGATACCAGTTCATAAAGTAACTAACTAGAATTCTATAGTTCTATTATCTCAATTATAACTAAGCGCAAGGTGGTAAACGCATGCCAATGACTACAACAACTATGCAAATTCACTTTGATTTAATTTATGATAAATAGTGTTCAACTTTTAATCATATTGCTATTGAACTCCCAGTCAAAACAATATCCCTCACATTGTTTTAGTGATTACATGAACCAAATCCACCACATCAAAACCGATCATCACGAGAGATGATGTAGCTTCAAAGGCGAACAATCAACATGTTCATCATATCTACTATATGACTCATGCTTTACCTTTCGGTATTCCGTGTTCCGAGACCATGTCTGTACATGCTAGGCTCATCAAGATCAAACCTTAGCTTCCGCATGAGCAAATCTGGCTTGTTCTTGTTGTATACACTCGCAGAATCTAACACACCCGATCATCACGTGGTGCTTCGAAACAACGAGCTTTAGCAACGGTGCCTACTAAGGATGAACACTTTATAACTTGAAGTTTTGTGAGAGGGATCATCTTATAATGCTACCGTCGCGAACTAAGAAATACAAGATGAATAAAAGGATTAACATCACATGCAATTCATAATATGTGATATGATATGGCCTTTCTTGTTGTGCTTCCAATCTCCATCTTCAAGCACGAGCATGATCTCCATCATCATCGGCGTGGCGTCAAGGTCAATGGCGCCACTCCATGGTTGTCGTCCACTAGCATCAACTATTACAACTACTTTGAATAATAGACACGCATGTCTTAACGAAATTAAAAGACAACCATATGGCTCCTGCCGGTTGCCAACTTACAGTAAGGAACATTGCATACATCATATATAATCACAATCATGGCCATATCACATCACAGCATACCCCTGCAAAACAAAGTTAGACGCCTCTAATTTTCTTTGCATGTTTTACGTGGTTTGGGGCTTTCAATAAGTGTCGTTCTAACTTACGAACAAGAACCACAACGTTGATACTAGTATTGTCAATCACCCGTTGTAAATTGAATCTTAACTATGTTGGGGGAAACAGGCACCTGCAAAGCCACTTATGCAATACAAGTTGCATGTCAAGCGTGGAGAAAGTCTCATGAACGATGTCATGTAAGGTTAGCCTGGACCGCTTTATCCCACCATCCCGCAAGATGCAAAGTACACAAGAAGCAATCGACAACAAAAGCATCAACGCCCACAATGACCATTGTGTTCTACTCGTGCAACAGGTCTACATATAGACACGACTCTGATACCATTGTAGGGGTTCGTAGCATGGAAAACAAAAAATTCTACCGCATGCACACAAACAGGCCAAGATTTATCTACTATATTGTAGCAACGAGTCGATTAGAGTACTCATCCTTGAAGATTCCAAAGCGGTTAACGAGAGCAGATTCTCGTGGGTGATGTAGTCGTACACTTGCCGATCTCAAGACCGCGTAGACGATCCTTTCGGCGTTGCGTTCCGGCAGCTCTTCCGCAGTTTGTCACACGATCGGTACTCGATGAAGACCTTCCTCTCCCTTGTTCCAGCAGGCAGCGGAGGTTGTAGTTCTCCCCTCGCAATTCCGGCAGCACGACGGCGTGGTGTCGGAAGTAGAGGGAAGATCCTGCAGGGATTCTCCTAAGCCGGAGCAGGTTATAGTGGATAACTAGGGTTTTCGGTGATCTAGGGTTTAGAAGGCCGGAGAGGAGGAGGCGTGGCCGGTGGTGGGTAGGGAGGCGACGGCGAGCCGGCGGCGGTGGCGGCAGCAGCGACGGCTTGGGTGTGGGGAGGGCTGGTTGTGGTGTCTTTGGGGTAGCCCTCCCCCTCTATTTATGAGAGGGGGGCAGTCTTGGGAGGGGAGAGTTTGAATCCAAACCCAAACCCAAGTTGGATAGAAGGAAGGACTATTTCCTTCTCCCACTAGGAAACTATTGTTCCAATTTGACTTTTCAAACCTCCCTTTTGACTTTCAATTTAGAGCTTTAATTCTCTCTCGCAAATGCCCAACCACGTGACCTAGGACATGATCCAATCATTCCACTTACCCATGACACATTCATGTACCATTCCCCTTCCGGCCTGGTGAACCTTCTAGACCCTTCTAGAACCTCTCCGATGAAAACATCGAAATCATTCCTGAACTCCGGAATCGGACTTTCCTTATATGAATCTTATTCTCCGGACCATTCCAGATCTCCTCGTGATATCTCGGATCCCATCCGAGACTCCGAACAACATTCGGTTTCCCTACTTTCATTCTATATCTACTAAACAACATCGAATCCTTAAGTGTGTCTCCCTACGGTTCGTGAATTATGCGGACATGACCAAGACACTTCTATGATCAATAACCAATAGAGGAATCTGGAAATTCATATGGCTCCCACATATTTCTACGATTACTTTGCGATCGAATGAACCACTTACATACGATACCAATTTCCCTTTGTCTCGCGATAGTTTACTTATACGTGGTTTGATCATCGGTATCTCGTCATACCTAGTTCAACCTCGTTACCGATAAGTACTCTTTTATCGTTCCCGTGATATGTGATCCCTTGTGAGCCAGTCACATGCTTGCAAGCTAATTGGATGACATTCCACCAAGAGGGCCCATAGTATATCTATCCATCATATGGATGGACAAATCCCACTCTTGATCCATGTGCCTCAACATATACTTTTCGAACACTCAATGCCACCTTTATAGCCACCCAGTTACGGTGTGGTGTTTGATGTCATTAGAGCATCCTTCCAGTAATGGTGATTAGCATGATCTCATGGTCGAAGGAATTAGGTTACTATGTATCAGAAAGCTTATAGCAAACGAACTATTGAAATGACTTGATCTTAATGCTATGCTTATCTATAGGAGTATGTCCATCACACCATTCTCCTAATGATATGATCTTGTTGTTAATAACATCTCAATGTTCATGATCAGGAAACCATGATCATATATTAACCAACAAGCTAGTTTAACAAGAGGCTTTACTAGGGACTCTTTTATGTTTACAAATCACACAAGTATTAATGTTTCCGGTTAATACAATTATAGCATGGTATGTAAACATTTATCATAAGCATGAAGATATGATAATAACCTCTTTATTATTGCCTCTTGGGCATATCTCCAACAATATTTTTGTCTGGTATTGCATTGTTATTCCTAGCTCAGTTCCTGTCAATTGCCCTGTTGTAATTTGTTTACCCTTCATGCCATGTTGTTTATCTAAGGAGAGCACCTCTAGTGAACTATGGATCCCAGTCCAATCTTTACCATTGATACATCTTCCACCATTACATGTTTACTTGCTGCAAACCACCATTACCTTCCACACCATATGTTTAATCCTTTGTTACAGCAAACCAGTGAGCTTGATAACCTCACTGATTCGTATTGCTCCTATTGCTCCACCTGTTCATGATGCTACCTTTTTTATGAAATTAAGCCTGCTTTGTTGAATCTTGTGATGAGAGAGCAATTTTCTGGTGATAGTTCTAATGATGTTGCTGCCCATCTCAATAACTTTGTTGAACTTTGTGAGATGCAGAAGTATAAGGATGTAGATGGAGATATTATTAAGCTCAAGCTTTTTGCTTTTTCCTTGAGAGGAAAAGCTAAAGAATGGTTGCTATCCTTGCCTAGAAATAGTATTGATTCTTGGACTAAGTGCAAAGATGGTTTTATTGGAAAGTACTACCCTCGTTCTAAGATTATATCTATGAGAAGTGACATTATGAAATTTAAACAACTTGATAATGAACATGTTGCTCAATCTTGGGAAAGAATGAAATCTTTGGTTAAGAATTGTCCCAATCATGGACTTGCTGCTTGGATGATTGTCCCGACTTTTTATGCAGGTTTGAACTTATCCTCAAGAAACCTGTTGGATTCAGCTGCTGGAGGTACCTTTATGGGCCTCACTTTGGGTGCTGCAACAAAGCTCCTTGATAATATGATGGTTAACTATTCTGAATGGCACACTGAGAGAGCTCCACATGGTAAGAAGGTAAATTCTGTTGAAGAAACCTCCTCTTTGAGTGATAAGATTGATGTTATTATGGCTATGATTGTTAATGGGAAAGATCCTCTGGATCCTAATAGTGTTCCCTTAGCCTCTTTGGTTGCTCAACAAGAGAAAGTTGATGTGAAATTCATTAGAAACAACAATTCCAACAACAATGCCTATAGGAATAATTTTGGTGCTAACAACAATTATAGGCGTTTTCCTCCTAATAATGGAAATTCCTATGGAAACTCCTACAACAATGTTAGAAGTGCCCCCTCTGAACTTGAAGTCATGCTCAGAGACTTTATTAGTAAACAAACCACTTTCAATAAGATTATAGAGGAAAAACTTTTAACTGTTGAGAAAAACATATCCTCTTTGTCTGAAGCTTAGTCCTCCTTGATTAATAAAATGGCTGCTAAACCTGAAATCATGGAAAGTACCTTTGCTACCACTCATGCCATACAAGTTACTATTGATGAAAATGTTAGAATGTTAGCCCAACTTCATGCTAAGTGGGAAAGGGAAGCTGAAATTGACAGAAACAATAGTGTGTGTACCATCACCACTAAACCACAAGAAGTCCGTATTCGTCCTCCTACTATGCCTAAGCCTATTGAGCCTACTACTAGTGATGCTAATTTTTATTTTGATATAGATGGTTGCAATATTTTTGAAGTGATTATGTTCTTGCAAAATCTTGTTAGAAGTCCTGATGCTAGTGATATGCATGTTGCTTTCACCAAACACATTACATATGCTCTTGTTAAAATTAAGGAAGAGAAGCTAAAACACAAAGCTTATATTCCTAGGAAAGTAGAAGATAGTTGGGAACCCATTATCAATATGCAAGTGAATGACTTTGATCTCAAATCCTCATGTGATCTTGGTTCGAGTGTCTCTATTATGCCTAGGAAGATATATGAAATGCTTGATTTGCCACCTTTGGAAGATTGTTAGTTGGATGTCCCACTCAATGATAATGCTAAAAATAAACTCATGGGGAGTATTAATTAAGTTCTCATTATGGTTAACAATGCTTATGTACCTGTGGATTTCTATGTTTTGGATGTTGAATACAATGCTTCTTGTCCTATTACTTTGGAAAGACCTTTTCTTAAAACTGTTGGTGCCATCATTGATATGAAAGAAGGCACTATTAAATATCATTTCCATTCAAGAAAGGTATTGAATACTTCCCTATGAGTAGAGAGAGGTTTCTTTTTACTCCTCCTTTTAAAGCAAGGTTTGATGTTAATGCTTCTTCATTTGAAAATACTTGATTCTTCTTGCTTCTTATGCCTAACTTAAAGGCGTTAAAGAAAATTACTTGTTAGGAGATAACCCAAGAGTTTCCTTGAGTCTTGGAAGTTATTACTTCAGTAATGACCTCTCCTTATCCTTTTTGTTTGCTTTTTGTTCCAAGAATGACCTCTAATGAGAGGGAAGTAAGATTTGGGGAGTTGCTGTCCCAAAACAGATTTATGTCCTCCACCATAAAAATTCATGAGGAGTCCCTGTAACTCGGATTGAGCTGAAAATGTACTAATACATCCCCTAGTATGTTAGCTAACTTCCATTAGTTCAACACCTTTTGATTTGAGCAACACAAGATTTTCTAAAAAATCGGTTTCTACCTGCTGGTCTGTTTTAACGGATTTCTGCCATTATTTGCATTTGCTTCTTATTGATTCCTTTTTGAGCTCTCTTTTGGGTAATTGAGATTTTTGAAGGAGTTGCTACAGTAGCTTGTGTTTTTAGTGAAAAGTCTTGCTGTTCCAAATCTTTCCCTAAAGGTCTATTATCTTTTGAATACACTAATGTTGCTAATGAAGATTGTGTGAAGTTTTGTATGAAGGAAAAATTTCAGGTGTAGAGGGAGAATGATTTAATGAGATAAAGAATGGACAAAAGCTCAAGCTTGGGGATGACACCCCGGTATCACCCCAAGAAATATCCAAGAGGTACAAGCGTCAAATCTTGGGGATGCCCAAGGCATCCCCTTCTTCATCAATAAAAAGCTCAGGTCTGTCTAGACACTTCTTTTTTATTGTTTCATGCACAGTTGTGTTGTTCTTGGAGCATCTTAGTTTTTGTTTGCTTTGGTTAGTTTGTTTAGTTTTCTTGAATAAAGTAGTTTTGACCCTCGTTCTCGCTGTGTTGTTTCAAATAAGTCAATTGGTGTTGGAAAGGAGTAGGAAGTTCCTGCTTGAAAGTGCAAGAGGAGCTTGCATTGACTATGACTTAGACTTTAGCATGACATGCTAGGTGTTGATTTGATCATATGCTTAGTGATTATTGTTGTAGCATGTTTTGTCCCAAAAAATTGAGATTGCTTAGTGTGCCTTGAAGAAATTATGCGTTGTTTTAGCATGCAAAAGCATAGTATTGTGGTATTCTCCTTTGATGCTTTGTTTGGGTTGACTTGGCACATGCTCACACCATGTTATGACTATGACAAGTCACCATAGCCTCTATGATCATTTAGCCCTTGACTTGTATTACCACTCTATGCTTTGATTAGTAATGTTTTGTCGCTCTGCATGGTTATGGCCATTATTGCTCTCTTAGTTGGTTGCTCCTAGTCTTTTGCTAGCCTCCACTTGTATGAGTAAGCTCTACTCATGCTTCCAACTCCCAAGAAACCCAGTTATTCCCAAGTGTCCACTATAAACTCCTATGCATGGTGTGTTACACCATTCCAAGTATATTCTTTTTTCCAGCTAGCTTCCAATTTAAAACTATTTTGTTATGTGAAAACTTAGTGATGAAAGCCCTCACAAACTTGAAGGAACACTTTATATTATTTACCCCTAATAAACTTGAACCATTGTGTCGTCTATGTTGTATATGCTTGCACTTATACGTTGGAATTAGCAGAACCATGCTGTCATGGGGAACGTTTTCAACATTGCACTTGTACTCTGTACTCAGTTGGTATCATGCTCTTTTGTCTATAGATGTCACCGGTGTGAAATAAAGAGGGAACTTGTAAGTCCATGGAGTATGTATTTTGTGTTAGAGAAATGCCTGGGACGCTACCCTAAGCCATGCCGAATCATGGTGGAAACTTGCAGCTTCACCATATGAGTTATCTATGAAGCATCCTCAATAAAAAGCTATGCACATAGTAAATAAAAAGATCGCTGAGATGCTCATTGTTTGCTTGCCTTGTCATTTTGGTTATGGGATAGCTCCTGTACCATGTGCAAGGGGTACCCCGTTGTCAGTTCTCTATGATACACATGTACTTACAATGACAATAACTTACAAGTGACTGAAGTTGTGTAGCATGAGGTGTGGCCCTCGTATTCAAGGGACATGAGATTGCCAAGTTATACTTTGTCAAGCATATAATCCATAGTTTGTTCACTTTAACATTAATCACTTCAAGATGCTTATGATAGGGGCAATGAGTAAGTACCATAATTTCTGGAAGCTCTTTTTGAAACTTGAAATCCCTGCTTCCTTTATGAAGGGCCTTTCTTCCACTACTATTGAGTCTCCACCTTCTACCTTTAGGCACCATTAAGAGAGCATAGTTGCCATTCTTAGTTCTATGTGCAGTGTCCCAAAACTTATTGATTGATGCATATTGTGATATTACTTGTTATTGTGCTACTTGTTTCTAGTCACCCTTGTGAACTTTGAAGGTGTCCTATGCATCTATTTGCTACTCTATGAGGGACAAGATGATTGCCACTATGTTATGTTTTCTTTATGTGAAACAAACAAACGTTTTCAATGCATGTTATTCATGATCTTTGTTTATAGCCTTTCATGTTGCATGCATAGTTACATTGTCTTATTGTTAGAACTCCATCTTTCATGCACATGTTTAGAGTTCTTTGATCCTAGATTTCAATGCTTGCAAATGGTTTTATCTTGGTTTTGATGGTGCATGTCACCTCAAAAATTATTCTTTTATCATTTACCTACTCGAGGACGAGTAGGAGTTAAGCTTGGGGATGCTTGATACGTCAGAAATGTATCTATAATTTTTTATGCTCCATGCTTGTTTAGTATCTACTTTTCTTTGCTTTGTCTACACTTTCAGGTGTTTTTATATCTTTTCTGGAACTAACCTATTAAAAAGTTGCCACAGTGCCAATTGCCTGTTTTCTTCTGTTTTTGGTTCCAGAAAGGCAAAAAATCAATATTCTCGGAATTGGACGGGACAAAAGCCAAAGTCAATATTTTACCGTGGGCGACACGAAGTACAGAGGAGAGACGGAGAGGCAAGCCATGGCGGCCAGACCGCCCTAGGCACGGCCAGGGTGGGCCCGCGCCTAGGCAGGGTGTGGGCCCCCTGGTCGCCTCCCAGCCTCGCCTCTTCGCCTATAAGAAGCCCCTGATGCAGAAACCCTAGGAACCCGATCTAAACTCTACGAAACCGTTTGTAGCCGCCGCCACCATCGTCCCTAGATCGGGGGATCTGAAGTTCTTCCCGGCACCCTGCCGGAGTGGAGATCATCCCGAAGGCCTCCTTCTCCGGTATGATGCGTGAGTAGTTCCACCTTGGACTACGGGTCGATGTAGTAGCTAGATGGTTGTATCTCCTCCTTGTGCTTTCATGTATAGACCTTGTGAGCTCCGTTCATGATCAAGATCTAATATATTTGTAATCATGCATGTTGTGTTTGCGGGGATCCGATGGATATTGAGATTACTATGTCAGATTGATTAATGTTTTTGTCTATTTGATTCTATCATGTATGTGTTGTTTGTGATCTTGCATGCTCTCCGTTGTTAGTAGCTATCTTGGACAAGTAGTTGCTAGTGACTCCAAGAGGGGGTATTTATGCTCGATAGTGGGTTCATGCCTCTAGTTTCTAAGGGAAGTGACAAAAATCTCTTAGGTTGTAGATGTGTTGTTGCCACTAGGGAGAAAACAACGGTCTCTTGTTCATAGAACAAGTGGATTGTTTACCTTACACACTTTACTTAAAGCAGTTGTCTGTTGCTTGCAACTTAATACTGGAGGGGGTTCGGATGATAACCACTTTATTATTGCCTCTCAGGGCATATTTCCTTCAGTCTCCCACTTGCACTAGATACAATAATCTAATTACATAGTGATAAATCTAACACCCATGGAGTTCTGGTGTTGATCATGTTTTGCTCTAGGGAGAGTTTTAGTCAACAGATCTGCTACATTGAGATCCGTGTGTACTTTACAAATCTTTATATCTCCATCCTTGACATGCTCACGAATGGAGTGAAACCGGCGCTTAATATGCTTGGAATTCTTGTGAGACCTTGGTTCTTTGGCATTGGCAATGGCACCATTGTTGTCACAATAGATCACCATTGGGTCCAACGCGCTCGCAACCACACCTAGTTCGGATATGAACTCCTTCATCCAAACCGCTTCCTGAGCCGCTTCCAAAGCAGCAACATATTTGGCCTCCGTTGTTGATCCCGCCACCACGGGTTGTTTGGAACTCATCCAACTAACCACTCCACCATTCATGAGAAATATGTATCCGGATTGATACTTAGAGTCATCCAGATCGGTGTCAAAGCTTGCTCAACATAACACTTAGCGACGAGCTCTTCTTCACCTCTGTACACAAGAAACATATCCTTAGTTCTTCACAAGTACTTAAGGATATTCTTGACCGCTATCCAGTGTTCCGAACCTGGATCCGATTGGTACCTACTAGTCAAACTAATAGCATGTGCCACATACGGTCTTGTACATAGCTTGGCGTACATTATAGAGCCTATGGCTGAAGCATAGGGTACTTTGTCCATTATCTCTCTTTCTTCCGCCGTAGCCGGACTTTGAGTCTTACTCAATGTCTTGCCTTGCAACATAGGTAAGGACCCCTTCTTACTTCCATCCATTTTAAACTTCTTTAAAATCTTATCAAGGTATGTACTTTGCGATAGCCCTATTACGCGCCTAGATCTATCTCTATAGATCTTTATGCCTAATATGTATGACGCTTCACCTAGGTCCTTCATTGAAAATTTGTTGTTTAGATAACTTTTAACACTGTTTAAAAGATCTATATCATTTACAATCAATAATATGTCATCCACATATAATATCAGAAATGCCACATTGCTCCCACTCACTTTCTTGTTAATACAAGCCTCTCCATAAGTTTGGACAAATCCAAACTCTTTGATCACCTAATCAAAACGGAGATTCCAACTCCGGGATGCTTGCTTCAGTCCATAGATGGATCGCTGAAGCTTGCATACCTTGTTAGCATCCTTAGGATCGACAAAACCCTTTGGTTGTATCATATACAACTCTTCTTCAATAATGCCATTGAGGAACACAGTTTTGACATCCATCTGCCATATCTCATAGTCGAAATATGCAGCAATTGCTAACATAATCCTAACTGACTTTAGCATCACTATGGGAGAGAATGTGTCATCGTAGTCAACTCCTTGAATTTGTCAAAACCCTTTGCGACAAGTCGAGCTTTATAGATGGTCAAATTACCATCAGCATCAGTTTTCTTTTTGGAAATCCATTTATTCTCCATGGCCTTTCGGTCGTGAGGTAAGTCCACCAAGTTCCAAACTTGATTTTCATACATGGATTCCATCTCGGATTTCATGGCTTCTAACCATTTGTTGGAATCCGGGCTCATCATCGCTTCTTCATACGTTGCAGGGTCATCAATTTCATCAACCATGAAATTCATAACAGGGTTTCCGTACAGCTCGGGAGCTGCACGCGTCCTGCTAGACCTGCGAGGTTCGGTAGTACTCTATTTCGGAGTTTCATGATCATTATCATTAGTTCCCTCTTCAATTGGTGAAGCCAACTCCGGAACGACTTCCCGTGCTGCGCTACTCGCCATACTATGAAGAGAAGGTTCAACAACCTCTTCGAGTTCTACCTTCCTACTACTCACGCCTTTCGCGAGAAACTCTTTCTCTAGAAAGGATCCATTCTTGGCAACAAAAACCTTGCCCTCAGATCTGTGATAGAAGGAATACCCAATAGTTTCCTTAGGGTATCCTATGAAGATGCATTTTTCCGCTTTGGGTTCAAGTTTATCCGGTTGAAGTTTCTTCACATAAACATCGCATCCCCAAGAAATGATAACTTAGGTTTGTTTCCACACCACAATTCATATGGTGTCTTTTCAACGGATTTAGATGGTGCCCGATTTAAGGTGAATGCGGCAGTTTCTAGTGCATAACCCCAAAATGACAGTGGAAAATCCGTCAGAGACATCATAGATCGAACCATATCCAATAAAGTACGATTACGATGTTTCGACACACCATTTCGCTGTGGTGTTCCGACAGGTGTGAGTTGTGAAACAATTCCACACTCTTTCATATGAGTGCTAAACTCGTAACTTAGATACTCTCCTCCACGGTCGGACCGCAGAAATTTGATCTTTCTATTATGATGATTTTCCACTTCACTCTAAAATTCCTTGAACCTTTCAAATGTTTCAGACTTGTGTATCATCAAGTAGATATAACCGTATCTACTCAAATCATCTGTGAAAGTAACAAAATAACGATATCCACCTCGCGCCGACACACTCATTGGACCACATACATCGGAATGTATGATTTCCAATAAATTTGTCGCCCGTTCCATTGAACCGAAAACGGCGTTCTAGTCATCTTGCCCATAAGGCATGGCTCACATGTATCAAATGATTCAAAATCAAGTAATTGCAAAAGTCCATCCGAATGGAGCTTCTTCATGCGTTTAACGCCAATATGACCTAGACGGTAGTGCCACATATATGCGGATATATCATCATTAAGTTTAATCCTTTTAGCATCAACATTATGAATATGTGTAACACTATTATCGATATCCAACAGAAATAAACCATTCATCATCGATGCATGACCATAAAAGATTTTATTCATATAAATAGAACAAACATTGTTCTCGGATTTAAATGAATAACCACTTCACATCAAACATGATCCAGATACAATGTTCATGCTCAGTGCTGGCACCAGATAACAATTATTCAAGTTTATTACTAATCCTGATGGTAAGTGGAGAGGTAGCATTCCGACGGCGATCACATCAATGCTTGATCCATTGCCGACACACATCTTGACCTCACCCCTTGCTAGTGGTCGCTTGTTCCGCAGCCCCTGATTCGAGTTACAAATATTAGCAACTGAACCAGTATCAAATACCCAGGTGCTACTGTGAGTACTAGTCAAGTACACATAAATAGCATGTATATCATATATACCTTTGTTTGCCTTGCCGGCCTTCTTGTCTGCCAAATACTTGGGGCAGTTGCGCTTCCAGTGGCCAGTCCCCTTATAATAATAGCACTCGGTATCAGACTTAGGGCCAACTCGTTGTTTCTTTTCAGGCACGGCAAACGGCTTGCCACCCTTACTTCTGTAGGGGTCCCAACCTAATAAGGTAGGGTCCTCCTGTGCTTTACAATGCTAGTCCCTGGATCAATAGCTAGCATCCACAGTTAAGATGTAATATCAAGAAACAAAGGGCATAATATAACTTTATAACCAGGAATAACATAAGTTTGTTACATCAATCATAGCTCATTTGGCTATTACATTACATTGCAGCGGAATAAATATAAGCATGGGTCCTTCATCTTCAAAGTGCCACAGGCAGATGTTGGTTGTAGACTTTGTAATCCTAATCAATCAATCTTCACTAAACACAATCAAACCGCAACATACAAGTTACTTACAAAGGGTCAATACATTTGAATTGTATTGGCAAGTGATACTATGGTAGTATTGTGGAGTCTATCAACTATATGCATTTGGCTAAGTGGAGTTGAGGCTTGCATTGCTCAAAATAGATTTTTCTTATCATTTTGAAAATACTAAGTTTTTGCTTGACAAAATCATTTTCCTCAATCAAAGATTTCAAGATCCTTGTACCAAGCCATCCCTCCATCAATGATTGAAGAATTCAAACAACCCTTGTTCAAACCACAAGATTTTAACTTTAGAAATTTGAATGATGAGATTCTTTATTGTTTCCATGTCTTGATGCTCAAATTGTCCTTTACCAGGGACATGGCTAAGTACTTAGATTTTACACTCTGCAGAGGTGGTGCACTTTCCCCACAAGACTTGGTTTCCCAAGACAAGATCTTTCAGAAGCCTTCCCTTAGACCAAAATGGACGTGCTCCAACCTATCAAACACTACCACCCACTGTCCATATGGCTAAGTTCTTGCAACCTATATGATCATGGCAGAGACCATATTGCCAAGTGGTTGCACTTGAAGCTTCTCAACATTTGACATCTCAAATCCCTTTATTCCTGGGTGGCATACCACAAGTGAGATACACAAGGTCAACCATAAACATGGGCCTTGTGAACCACTCAACCAATCTCCACCAAGCAAGCCCATTCCACCCAGGGGATTCATTGACTTAGTTGTTTTATTAAACAAAAACATAAGTCTTCAGACTTAGAGATTTTTTCCATAGTGTGAATATATTTTCCACCCATGTTTTCTATTAGCTAGGCTAAGCTTGATAGTAGTAAGAATCTTAACTTAGGAAAATCCTAATAAGGATTCATCTACTAGGTTCTACTATAGCAAGGTCTATACTTAGCAAAATCCATGCAAGTTTTACTTAGCAAAATCACTAATGCATAGAAAAAGTAACGGGACAAAAGTATGAAGCATCACTTGCCTTTTTGGTAGGGAATGGTGGTTCACTCCTTGATCTTGCTAGTCTCTCACTTCACTACAAATCAATCAAGCAAACACAAATTCAATTCACATTCCAAACCAAGGTCAAACAAACAATTCTTCACACACACAAAGTAATGGAATCTAAGTCATGCATGGGAGCATGCACAAGATAGTTTTATTTTGCAAAGGGTTCTCTATGGGGTTTCTAAACTTTGTAAGATCCAAATTGGTCATTTACCAAAGTGGCAAAGTCATTAGCAAGAGGGTTTTGTCCAAAAACTATTTTAAATCCATTTATCATTTCATGTGGTGAAAAATGTTTTTATTAAGGCAAAACTCTTAAGTTGTTCACCAAATGAGTTGCTAATTTGCAAAACTTGGTGGTTTTGGGTCAGTAGGTTTGGTCCAAACTATTTCCTTAAAGTTTTCCTTCCATAAACATTTTTATAACAAAAACCATTCTTTTTATTTGGCTAGAAAATGACTAAGTCAAGTAATCCAACCTAAATCTTACAAAAATCATTTTTAATACCAAGGTTTGGTTCCTAGGGTCAGTAAGGTCACAACAATCCATTTTGCAAAAGTTTTAACCCTAAATTCAATTTTAAAAAAAATTATACTCTAAATAAGCATACATTTGATTCTGCAAAAACAAGCAAGTTAACAGTTACTATTTACTAAACCAAGGGTAGGGTTGGCTAGGTCTTGCTCTCCTGAATCCATTGATATAAAATTTGTAATATTTGGACGTGTGGTTTGAAAGTTATAAGGGTTTGAAAATGGAATTTAAATCTGTTTTCAAAAATCTGTTTTAACTCAATCACTGACACGCGTCGCACCGTGATTGGTCAATACCGGTTCGTCTGGATCGAGTGACACAGACCACAGGATTAAAAGGGCATGTGCGGCTCAGATCAAACGTACCCCTTCGTTCTACTTTCTATCCTATCCACCGGATCAAGATCGGACGGCTCTCAGTACCCCGACCATAAGCTGGCGGCGCTGGGCTCTGACGCGCGGCGGCGGCGGCTTGTCAGTGGTGTCGCCGGCGTTACAGGAAGCGAGAAGGAGGGAGAGGATGTTCACCGTGTTCGCAGACGCCTGGGGGAGCTCAAGGAGGCACTGTCTGGTGAAGGGGCGCACGAGGGCAAGAGGAATTCCTCGCCGGAGTTCGATGTCGGCGACGCTGGCTCGGTCGAGGTCGAAGACGGTTGTCGATCACCGGAGGCAAGAAAAGGTCGTGATCAGATGAGGAGACCACGGAGATGACGTGCGTGAGCGGAAGGGGTTGGGGTGGTCTGAATTACCGAGGGAGCTCGTCGGAGGCGAGACGGCGGCGCTCAGAACTTTTGTCGAAGACGGCTTCCTGGGGCGCCCGCGGTTGAACGAAGTGTACTAGGAGATGCGTCAGAGAGTGGTGAGTGTGCTCGTGTGCTCGGGGAGGCACGGGGCGGTCAGGTTTGGACGGAATCGACAATGGACCTCGTCGAAGACAGAGAGAGTGGCGAACACGGACTGGGGCGTCTTGGGAAGGAGGCAGAGGGGAAAGGACGAGGGAGCGTGGGAGATTAAGACAGCATGCTCGCGGCGAGAGATTACTGCTGCAATAAAGCGTATTCAATCGGAGAATCAAATAGCAGCAACGGTGGCGAGTTAACGCGAGGAGGAAGAAGACGAGCTGGAGGTGTGGGGTCTGCTTGTCAGCGAGTGAGGAAAGCTTCCGGTGGGCTCCAGTTGTCATACACTGCGTGGGTTGGTTTTGCGGTGAAAAACGATTCACTTCGCTGAGAGAGGGAGGTGGGCTCGTTGCTGTTGGGCGGATTGTTGTTGGGTCTTTGCAAGATTTTTTTCTGTCGATTCTTTTTCCTTTTCTAATTCTATTTTCCTGTTTGAAATTCAAACAACCAAACACATTCAAAATGATTCAAACAATCATCAAGCTTTTCAAATATGAATTTGGTTCTGTTATCAATAGAAACCAAATTCCAAAAATAAAATAATATTTTAAATCTTTTAGGTTCCATTTATTAATTAAATAAAATGGTCCATGGTTTATTAATAAAACAAGGTTTGGTTTATTTAATAAAATCTTCAGTTGAAATCCAAATGCTTTCGAAACCCAATCAGGAGGTTTTATTTGGTAGTAAAGAATATTTGGAAAACTTGTTTAAAATAAAATAATCCTTTACTTTAGGGTCCATTAATAATTAAATAAAATGGACCTTAGTTATTAAATCAAATAGGGTTTGATTTTATTAATAAAATCTTTATTTGAAACCTAAATATTTTCAAAATCAAATTAGTAGGTTTAATTTGGGAAATATATAATATTTGGAAATTTGTTTTAAAACAAAATAACCTTTTATTTTAGTGTCCATTATTAATTAATATAATAGACTTTCATTATTAATTCCAATAGGATTTGTTTTATTGAGATATTTATTTTGAAATCTAAAATAAAGCCCAAACACTTTAGTAGGTTTTATTAGAAAATATAAAATACTTGGAAAACCTATTTAAAACAATTTAATAAGTTTTGATGTTTTAATTAAAATGGTAAAACCTTTTATTTGAATAAAATTTGATATTAATTCCTTATTATTTTATTTTAAATTAACCTTTGTTATTTTTATTCAAAACTAAATGTTTTAATTCCCAAAGTTTGGTCAAGGTTTAATTTGGCTTTATTAAATAATATTTATTTATAAATCCACCTTTTCTTTTGAAAACCAAATCTTTTATTAAAGGATCCAATAATAGTAATTCCAAAACATTTTTAATTTCCTTTATTAAATGTTTATCTTTATGAATCCCTTTAGGATTTTATTTAATTCAAATGGGTTTGAAGTTCCAATTGAATTCAAAAAGTTTCTTCTGGCTCTGAAAATCAAACAAGGTTTTATTTTATTCATTTATTTTCACATTACAAGATTTGGAAAATCTTGGGATGTGACAGGCTACCACCCTTAAAATAAATCTTGTCCCGAGATTTGGGGAGGCTAGGGTTACAAGCATGTTCAAAACAACTAGGGTACTACCACCCTTAAAAATTTTCAAACAAAAATTACATATTGGCCTTCTTGGGATCCTGGGAAAATTTCTCTAAGCAGACAGTTGCATTGAGTCCTTGGTTTCCATACTTGACTCATGGCCAAGGTTGAGATTCTTCATAGACTTGTTTAACTTGTTCTTCATCTTTCTTGGACAATTGTTTGCATAGTGGCCTAGTTCCTTGCATTTGGAACACATCACTTGGCTGATATCTTTCTTTTCCTTTGGTATCATTGCCTCTTGTTTGTTTCTTTGGTTCTTCTTCTTTTCTGGGCATTCATTGGCATAGTGTACCATCTCTTTGCAATTGTAACACTGCAACTGGCTTATGTCTTTCTTCTTCTTTTTGGGTCTCTCCAAAGCTAGGAGTTCTTCTAGTTCATGTTCTTCATAGGTGGGAGATCTTTCTCTCTTCTTGAGGCATTGATATTCATGTTCCTTGGATGCATGATCCTTGTCTCTAAAAATATTGTTAGCTTGGGTTCCTTCCAGAACAACATCTTTGTCATCCTTGTTGTCATTAACTCCTTGGGAAAAGTTTTCTCTCATGCTGATCACTTGAGTAACTAATCCTTGCAACAATTGGGATTGAAGTTTCAAAATCCTTTGTATGGCTGGGTCTAGTCCATTGTTGTTGGCTAAAAGTTGAGTTGTCTCTTGGCTCAACTGGTTTTGGGTTGCTATAAGTTCTCTCATGTTGTCTTCTTGGTTGGTGTTGGTGTCTCTTGGAGTAGTCATCTGTTTGGGTTGGATTGGGATTATAATAGGCAAGATATTTCTAAGGAAATATTTCTAATCACACACATCACAATTCACACAAGCAATGTGCATGCAATCACAAACCAAACATTTCACTCAAACAATGTTCAAGTACATACTTAGGCAACAAAATACTTTTGTTACACCACATAAGTTGGTGTGTTTTTGACTTAGCTAAAATATGGTGGTCTATCTATATGGTTCACTTGTGATCTTTCTTCCTTCATGATTCTTCTTACTTGAGATCATGGTTTCCTTGAGAAAACTCTTGGTCACAATACTTCAAAGTTGTTGATGGCTCCTTCTTATTTTGCATTCCCTCAGTCTCTAAATCTTGAGCAAGATTACCTTGTCTCACTTGTAGTCCTTAGTGTCATCCAAGTTGGAAGTCCTTGGTGATCATGCTGAAGATGTTGAAGTCATTAGAGTTGAAGATGTTGAAGAAGTCCTTTGCACATGGTGTAGTCTTTGGCCATGGGGTAGGTTTTTCCATCAAGTAGAAGTAGAAGAGGTGTAGAGTTGAAACCAAAATGGTTGAGGAAAGAGTTTACAAGTGTTTTTGTAAATAAGTTTTTGGAATAAGACAACTCCTATTTTTCTAAGGGTTTTTGTCCAATCCTAGGGTTTACAAATCCTACAGGCAACACAATGCTCTGATACCATCTATAGGGGTCCCAACCTAATAAGGTAGAGTCCTCCTGTGTTTTACAATGCTAGTCCCTGGATCAATAGCTAGCATCCACAGTTAAGATGTAATATCAAGAAACAAAGGTCATAATATAACTTTATAACCAGGAATAACATAAGTTTGTTACATCAATCATAGCTCATTTGGCTATTACATTACATTGCAGCGGAATAAATATAAGCATGGGTCCTTCATCTTCAAAGTGCCACAGGCAGATGTTGGTTGTAGACTTTGTAATCCTAATCAATCAATCTTCACTAAACACAATCAAACCTGCAACATACAAGTTACAGCCACAAAGGGTCAATACATTTGAATTGTATTGGCAAGTGATACTATGGTAGTATTGTGGAGTCTATCAACTATATGCATTTGGCTAAGTGGAGTTGAGGCTTGCATTGCTCAAAATAGATTTTTCTTATCATTTTGAAAATACTAAGTTTTTGCTTGACAAAATCATTTTCCTCAATCAAAGATTTCAAGATCCTTGTACCAAGCCATCCCTCCATCAATGATTGAAGAATTCAAACAACCCTTGTTCAAACCACAAGATTTTAACTTTAGAAATTTGAATGATGAGATTCTTGATTGTTTCCATGTCTTGATGCTCAAATTGTCCTTTACCAGGGACATGGCTAAGTACTTAGATTTTACACTCTGCGGAGGTGGTGCACTTTCCCCACAAGACTTGGTTTCCCAAGACAAGATCTTTCAGAAGCCTTCCCTTAGACCAAAATGGACGCGCTCCAACCTATCAAACACTACCACCCACTGTCCACATGGCTAAGTTCTTGCAACCTATATGATCATGGCAGAGCCCATATTGCCAAGTGGTTGCACTTGAAGCTTCTCAACATTTGACATCTCAAATCCCTTTGTTCCTGGGTGGCATACCACAAGTGAGATACACAAGGTCAACCATAAACATGGGCCTTGTGAACCACTCAACCAATCTCCACCAAGCAAGCCCATTCCACCCAGGGGATTCATTAACTTAGTTGTTTTATTAAACAAAAACATAAGTCTTCAGACTTAGAGATTTTTTCCATAGTGTGAATATATTTTCCACCCATGTTTTCTATTAGCTAGGCTAAGCTTGATAGTAGTAAGAATCTTAACTTAGGAAAATCCTAATAAGGATTCATCTACTAGGTTCTACTATAGCAAGGTCTATACTTAGCAAAATCCATGCAAGTTTTACTTAGCAAAATCACTAATGCATAGAAAAAGTAACGGGACAAAAAGTATGAAGCATCACTTGCCTTTTTGGTAGGGAATGGTGGTTCACTCCTTGATCTTGCTAGTCTCTCACTTCACTACAAATCAATCAAGCAAACACAAATTCAATTCACATTCCAAACCAAGGTCAAACAAACAATTCTTCACACACACAAAGTAATGGAATCTAAGTCATGCATGGGAGCATGCACAAGATAGTTTTATTTTGCAAAGGGTTCTCTATGGGGTTTCTAAACTTTGTAAGATCCAAATTGGTCATTTACCAAAGTGGCAAAGTCATTAGCAAGAGGGTTTTGTCCAAAAACTATTTTAAATCCATTTATCATTTCATGTGGTGAAAATGTTTTTATTAAGGCAAAACTCTTAAGTTGTTCACCAAATGAGTTGCTAATTTGCAAAACTTGGTGGTTTTGGGTCAGTAGGTTTGGTCCAAACTATTTCCTTAAAGTTTTCCTTCCATAAACATTTTTATAACAAAAACCATTCTTTTTATTTGGCTAGAAAATGACTAAGTCAAGTAATCCAACCTAAATCTTACAAAAATCATTTTTAATACCAAGGTTTGGTTCCTAGGGTCAGTAAGGTCACAACAATCCATTTTGCAAAAGTTTTAACCCTAAATTCAATTTTAAAAAAAATTATACTCTAAATAAGCATACATTTGATTCTGCAAAAACAAGCAAGTTAACAGTTACTATTTACTAAACCAAGGGTAGGGTTGGCTAGGTCTTGCTCTCCTGAATCCATTGATATAAAATTTGTAATATTTGGACGTGTGGTTTGAAAGTTATAAGGGTTTGAAAATGGCATTTAAATCTGTTTTCAAAAATCTGTTTTAACTCAACCACTGACACGCGTCGCACCGTGATTGGTCAATACCGGTTAAATGCGGATCGAGTGACATGCACCACGGATTAAAAGGCATGTGCGCTCAGATCAAACGCATTCTTCGTTTCTACTTTCTATCCTATCCACCGGATCAAGATCGGACGGCTCTCGATACCCGATCATAAGTGGCGCTGGGCTCGGCGGGCGGCGGCGCTTGATGGTGTCGCGTTACATAGAAGCGAGAAGGAGGGAGAGGATGTTCACCGTGTTCGCAGACGCCTGGGGGAGCTCAAGGAGGCACTGTCTGGTGAAGGGGCGCACGAGGGCAAGAGGAATTCCTCGCCGGAGTTCGGTCTGGCGACGGCTGGCTCTGGTCGAGGTCGAAGACGAAGCTGTCGATCACCAGGAGGCAAGAAAAGGTCGTGATCAGATGCAGGAGACCACGGAGATGACGTGTGCGTGAACGGAAGGGGTTGGGGTGGTCTGGAATTACCGTAGGAGCTCGTCGGAGGCGAGACAGACGGCGGCGCTCAGAACTTTTGTCGAAGACGGCTTCCTGGGGCGCCCGCGGTTGAACGAAGTGTACTAGGAGATGCGTCAGAGAGTGGTGAGTGTGCTCGTGTGCTCGGGGAGGCACGGGGCGGTCAGGTTTGGACGGAATCGACAATGGACCTCGTCGAAGACAGAGAGTGGTGGAATACGGCACTGGGGCGTGCTTGGGAAGGAGGCGGAGGGAAAGGACGAGGGCGTGGGAGATTAAGACGGCATGCTCATGGTAGAGATTACTGCTGCAATAAAGCGTATTCAATCGGAGAATCAAATAGCAGCAACGGTGGCGAGTTAACGCGAGGAGGAAGAAGACGAGCTGGAGGTGTGGGGTCTGCTTGTCAGCGAGTGAGGAAAGCTTCCGGTGGGCTCCAGTTGTCATACACTGCGTGGGTTGGTTTTGCGGTGAAAAACGATTCACTTCGCTGAGAGAGGGAGGTGGGCTCGGTTGGGCTGTTGGGCCAGATTGTTGGGCTGGGTCTTTTGCACTATTTTTTTCCTGTCTGATTCTTTTTCCTTTTCTAATTCTATTTTCTTGTTTTGAAATTCAAACAACCAAACACATTCAAAATGATTCAAACAATCATCAAGCTTTTCAAATATGAATTTGGTTCTGTTTATCAATAGAAACCAAATTCCAAAAATAAAATAATATTTTAAATCTTTTAGGTTCCATTTATTAATTAAATAAAATGGTCCATGGTTTATTAATAAAACAAGGTTTGGTTTATTTAATAAAATCTTCATTTGAAATCCAAATGCTTTCAAAACCCAATCAGTAGGTTTTATTTGGAAATAAAGAATATTTGGAAAACTTGTTTAAAATAAAATAATCCTTTTACTTTAGGGTCCATTAATAATTAAATAAAATGGACCTTAGTTATTAAATCAAATAGGGTTTGATTTTATTAATAAAATCTTTATTTGAAACCTAAATATTTTCAAAATCAAATTAGTAGGTTTAATTTTGGAAATATATAATATTTGGAAATTTGTTTTAAAACAAAATAACCTTTTATTTTAGTGTCCATTATTAATTAATATAATAGACTTTCATTATTAATTCCAATAGGATTTGTTTTATTGAGATATTTATTTTGAAATCTAAAATAAAGCCCAAACACTTTAGTAGGTTTTATTAGAAAATATAAAATACTTGGAAAACCTATTTAAAACAATTTAATAAGTTTTGATGTTTTAATTAAAATGGTAAAACCTTTTATTTGAATAAAATTTGATATTAATTCCTTATTATTTTATTTTAAATAAACCTTTGTTATTTTTATTCAAAACTAAATGTTTTAATTCCCAAAGTTTGGTCAAGGTTTAATTTGGCTTTATTAAATAATCTTTATTTATAAATCCACCTTTTCTTTTGAAAACCAAATCTTTTATTAAAGGATCCAATAATAGTAATTCCAAAACATTTTTAATTTCCTTTATTAAATGTTTATCTTTATGAATCCCTTTAGGATTTCATTTAATTCAAATGGGTTTGAAGATCCAATTGAATTCAAAAAGTTTCTTCTGGCTCTGAAAATCAAACAAGGTTTTATTTTATTCATTTATTTTCACATTACAAGATTTGGAAAATCTTGGGATGTGACAACTTCCCTTCCTTTTTCCCTTCTTGTATTTCTTGAAACTAGTGTTCTTATTGATAATCAACACTTGATGTTCTTTCTTGATCTCCCCTTCTGCAGTTTTAAGCATTGACAGAATCTCGGGGAGAGACTTCTTCATGCCTTGCATATTATAGTTGATCACGGAGCTCTTATGGCTAGGTGGCAGACACTGCAGAACACGATGGATGCCTAATTCAATGGGAATCATTATTCCCAAGGACACAGGCTTATCGGCGTAACCCGACATCTTGAGTACATGCTCACTTACGGAGCTGTTCTCTTCCATCATGCAACAAAAGAACTTTTCTGAAGCATCGTAGCTCTCTACAGCAGCATTTGTGTCGAAAATCATTTTCAACTCACCCATTGTATCAAATGCATTACGGTTTCGAAACTCTTTCGATCTGGCTCTAGCCCATACAATATGCCGCAATGAACTAAGTTATGGTCCTCCTAATGAGTCTGATGGACATTCTTCTCCTTGTCAGGGGCATCATCGAACGGTGGGGGCCTAGCGGCGCTTCTAGCACATATAGCTTTTGTGTAGCAGAGAGGAGAATCCTCAAATTCATGGCCCATTCGGTAAAGTTGCTACCGTTTGTTGCAAGTTTCTCTTTCTCCATGAACACATTAAAATTAAAAGCAGGTGGTGCCATCTTCAATAGAATTTGTAAAGTTTACACTAAGTTTATGATAGATTGAGTTCAACTAATCCACATTAAGAATGAAATACCACTCAAAAATGACATCCCTCGTGCCTTTTTGGTGATTACATGAACCAAATCCACTACACCAAGTCCGATCATCACGTGAGTCGGTGTAGCTTCAAAGGCGAGCATCAAATGGGCATCATATCTACCATATGACTCATGCTTAACCTTTCGGTCCGTGTTCCGAGGCCATGTCTGTACATGCTAGGCTCGCCAAGTAAGAACCTTAGTATTCGCGTGTGTAACTGTCTTACACCCGAAGTATGATCGTGGATCCAAGAACAACCGATCATCACGTGATGTCTTCGAGCGACGTAACATAATCGGTGCATACGTAAGAAATAACACATTCTCATCTTGATATCTAAATGAGGGATCATCTTATTATGCTAATAAAACGCCAAACAAGCAATATAAGATGCAACTGTAGGGTTTCGTAGCATGGAAAAACAAAATTTTCTACCGCATACAAACAAACAAGCCAAGATCTATCTACTAGATTGTAGCAACGAGTCGATGGAATAACTCACCCTCGAAGATTCCAAAGTGTTTAACGAGAGCGGATTCTCGTGGGTGATGTAGTCGATTTCTTCCCGATCTCAAGATAGCGTAGACGATCCTTCCTGCAAGGCTCCTGCTAGCGCCCCGCAATGGTCACACGCTCGTGACTGACGAAGACCTTCCTCTCCTTGTTCCAGAAAGGCCGGAGCTTGTAGCACTCTCCTCGCGATTCCCAAAGACAACGGCGGTACCTAAGTAGAGGAGATCTCGCAGGCTTCGCCTTAAGCCGAGCGAGTATGGTGGACTATGAGAGAGCCTCGGCGATCTAGGGTTTAGACACACTAAGGAGGAGGCTTGGCCATGGCTAGGGTTAGCTAGGCGGCGGCGGCGGCCTAGGCGCGGTGGCGCAGGAGGGCCGGCTTAGGGGCTAGGTTTGCGGGTGGAGGTGTTGGGTGCTAGGAGGCAGCCTGACCCTCCTTATATAGGTGGAGGCAGCCAGGAGGAGTCCCTCCCCAACTCGGTTTCCCAAGGGGCGGTGGAGGAGGAACTACTCCCCAACTCGGTTTCCACCTTCCTCCACTCCCAAAATAGCCGCTTGACTTTTCAAATTGGCGCTTGACTTTTCAAACTAGGATTTGATTAAACCCTTTATTTTGTTCAGCGATGACACCTAGTACATGATGCAATCATTCCAACTTGGTATGACACATTCATGTACCATTCCCTTCGGAGTGCCGACATTCCGAACCTTCTAGAACATTCCCATGAAAACACCTAACCATTCTCCAACCCCAAGGTGACTTTCCTTATATGAATCTTATTCTCCGGACCATTCCGGATCTCCTCGTGATATCCCAGATCCCATCCGAGACTCCGAACAACATTCGGTCTCTTACTCATCATTCCATAACTACTCAAACAACATCGAATCCTTAAGTGTGTCTCCCTATGGTTTGTAAATTATGCGGACATGATCGAGACACTTCTCCGAACGATAACCAATAGAGGAATCTGGAAATTCATATGGTTCCCACATATTTCTATGATTACTTTGCGATCGAATGAACCACTTACATACGAAACCAATTTTCCTTTGTCTCACGATAGTTTACTTATCCGAGGTTATGATCGTCGGTATCTCTGCATACCTAGTTCAACCTCGTTACTGATAAGTACTCTTTTATCGTTCCCGTGATATGTGATCCCTTGTGATCCAGTCACATGCTTGCAATCTAATTGGATGACATTTCACCGAGAGGGCCGAGAGTATATCTATCTGTCATATGGATGGACAAATCCCACTCTTGATCCATGTGTCTCAACCAATACTTTCTGAACACTCAATGCCATCTTTATAGCCACCCAGTTACGATGTGGTGTTTGATCTCATCAAAGCATCCTTCCGGTGAAGGTGATATGCATGATCTCATGGTCGAAGGAATTAGGTTACTATGTATCAGAAAGCATATAGCAATTGAACTATTAAAATGACTTGATCTTTATGCTACGCTTATCTATAGGATTATGTCCACCATATCATTCTCCTAACGATATGATCTTGTTGTTAATAACATCTCAATGTTCATGATAGGGAAACCATAATCATTTATTAACCAACAAGCTAGTAATATATAGAGGCTTCACTAGGGACTTCAATTTAAGTTTACAAATCACACAAGTATTAATGTTTCCTTGTTAATACTATTATAGCATGAATGCAAACATTTATCATAAACACAAAGATATAATAATAACTACATTTATTATTGCCTCTAGGGCATATCTCCAACAGTCTCCCACTTGCACTAGAGTCATCTAATCTAGATTACATGGTAATATACCTAACACCCATGGCAGTTTGGTGCTGGTCATGTTTTGCCCTCGGGGGAGGTTTAGTCAACGGATCCGCCACATTCAGATCTATGTGTACTTTGCAAATCTTTATGTCCCCATCTTGGACATGTTCTCGAATAGCGTGAAAACGTAGCTTGATGTGCTTCAGCTTCTTGTGTGACCTTGGTTCTTCAAGATTGGCTATGGCACCCATGTTATCACAAGAGATAGACATTGGGTCCAAGACTAGGAACCACACCCAGCTCTGTAATGAACTCTTTCATCCATATCGCTTCTTGTGAAGCCTCCGAAGCAGCCATGTATTCCGATTCAGTTGAAGATCTCGCCACAACTCTTTGCTTTGCACTCCTCCAGCTAACTGCTGCACCATTCAAAGTAAATACATATCCAGATTGTGATTTAGAATCATCCGGATCGGTGTTCCAACTAGCATCGGTGTAACCATTAACAACGAGCTTTTCATCACCTCCATAAGAAAGAACCATATCCTTAGTTCTTCTCAAGTACTTAAGGATGTTTTTGACCGCTGTCCAATGATCCACTCCTGGATCACTTTGATATCTGTCAGTTAAACTAACAGCATATGCAATGTCGGGTCTAGTACATAGCATGGCATACATTAGAGATCCTATGGCTGAGGCATAGGGAGTCTTACTCATCCTTTCTTTATCTTCTGCCGTTGTCGGACTTTGAGTTTTACTCAAGGTCGTATTGGGCAACATGGGCAAGAACCCTTTCTTGCTATCTTCCATTCCAACCCTCTTTAGAACTTTGTCCATATATGTACTTTGTGACAATGATATTAGGCGTCTCGATCTATCTCTATAAATCTTTATGTCTAATATGTAAGCTGCTTCGCCAAGATCCTTCATTGAAAAACTATTATTCAAATATTCCTTGACACTATTAAGAAGGTCTACATCATTCCCAATCAATAATATTTCATCTACATATAGTATTAAGAATGCTACAGAGCTCCCACTCACTTTCTTGTAAATACAAGCTTCTCCATAAGTTTGTATAAAACCAAAACTTTTGATCACCTTATCAAAACGTTGATTCCAACTTCGGGATGCTTGCTTCAATCCATAGATGGATCGTTTAAGTTTGCATACCTTGTTAGCATCTTTAGGATCGACAAAACCTTTGGGTTGCATCATATACAACTCTTCATCAATGTCTCCATTGAGGAATGCTGTTTTGACATCCATCTGCCATATCTCATAATCATAATATGCAGCGATTGCTAACATAATCCTCACAGACTTTAGCTTCATCGGTGAGAAAGTCTCATCATAGTCAACTCCTTGAATTTGTCGAAACCCTTTGCGACAAGTCGAGCTTTATAGACATTACCATCAAGATCTATTTTCTTCTTGAAAATCCATTTGTTCTCGATGACCTTCCGCCATCCGGTAAGTCCACCAAAGTCCATACTTGGTTTTCGTACATGGATCCAATCTCGGATTTCATGGCTTCTTGCCATTTATTGAATCTGGGCTCATCATCGCTTCCTCATATGTCGCAGGTCATCGGTGTTGTCCACCAACATGACACTCATAACGGATCATACCAACTGGAGTGGTACGAGTTCGCTGACTGCGAGACTCTTGTAGCAACTACAACCGAAGTTTCATGATCATCATCATTATCTTCCTCTCTTATTGGTGTAGGCACCACAGGAACTACTTCCGGTGCTGCGCTACTCGCAAGTTTGAGAGAAGGTTCGACAACCTCGTTGAGTTCTACTTTCCTTCCAGTCACTTCTTTCGAGAGAAATTCCTTCTCTAGAAAGGATCCATTGTTGGCAACGAAGATTTTGCCCTCGGATCTATGATAGAAGGTATACCCAATAGTTTCCTTCGGGTATCCTATGAAGACGCATTTTTCCGCATTGGGTTCAAGCTTGTCCGGCTGTAACTTCTTTACATAGGCTTCGCAACCCCAAACTTTAAGGAACGACAATTTAGGTTTCTTCCCAAACCATAATTCATACGGTGTCGTTTCAACGGATTTAGATGGTGCCCTATTTAAAGTGAATGCGGCTGTTTCTAATGCACAACCCCAAAATGATAGCGGTAGTGACATCATAGAACGAACCATATCCAAGAGAGTTCGATTACGACGTTCGGACACACCATTACGCTGTGGTGTTCCCGACGGTGTCAATTGTGAAAGTATTCCGCATTTCTTCAAATGCTCGCCAAACTCGTAACTTAGATATTCACCTCCACGATCAGAACATAGAAATTTAATCTTCTTGTTACGTTGATTCTCAACCTCACTTTGAAATTCCTTAAACTTATCGAAAGTTTCGGACTTATGTTTCATGAAATAGATATACCCATATCTACTCAAGTCATCCGTGAAGGTAAGAACATAGCGATAACCACCGCGCGATGCTACACTCATTGGACCACACACATCGGTATGTATGATTTCCAATAAGTCCGTAGCTCGCTCCATCATACCAGAAAATGGAGTCTTAGTCATTTTACCCATCGACATGCTCAGATCTTTCAAGTGATTCAAAAGTCCATCGGAATGGAGTTTCTTCACGCTTCACTCTAATGTGACCAAGACGACGGTTACATATAGGTCGAGTTATCACCGATTTCAAACGCTTAGCCTCAATGTTATTAATATGTGTATTTCCACTATCGAGATTCAATAAGAATAGACCATCTATCAAAGGTGCATGTGCATAAAACATATTACTCATATAAATCGAACAACCATTATTCTCGGACTTAAACAAGTAACCGTCTCGCAATAAACAAGATCCCGATATAATGTTCATGCTTAACGCAGGCACCAAATAACAATTATTTAAGTATAAAGCTAATCCCGATGGTAGATGAAGGGTAGCGTCAATTACGATCACATCAACCTTTGATCCGTTTCCCACGCGCATCGTCACCTCGTTCTTCGCTAGCTTCCATTTATTCTGTAGCACCTGTTTCGAGTTACAAATATGAGCAACCGAACCAGTATCAAATACCCAGGCACTACTACGAGTACTAGTGAGATACACATCAATAACATGTATATCGGATATACCTTTCTTCTTGATGTTGCCATTCTTCAAATCCGCCAAGTACTTTGGGCAATTCCGCTTCCAGTGACCTTCTCCCTTACAGTAAAAGCACTCAGTATCAGGATTAGGTCCAGTCTTGGTCTTCTTCGTCGGCGCGATAACTTTCTTACCACCCTTCTTGAAGTGTCCCTTTTGCTTAGACTTGCCTTTCTTGAATTTGGTGGTCTTATAGACCATCAACACTTGGTGCTCTTTCTTGATCTCCACTTCTGCAGATTTTAACATAGCAAACAGTTCTGGCAACTGCTTGTTCATGTTTTGCATATTGTAGTTCATCACAAAGTTCTTGTAACTTGGTGGTAGTGATTGGAGTACATGATAAATCCCCAAAGCATTAGGAATCACTATACCCAAGCTTTGAAGTTTGTTTGCGTGCCCAGACATCTTAAGCACATGCTCACTGACGGAGTTGACCTCTTCCATCTTGTAGTTAAAGAACTTTCCAGAAGCCTCATAGCTCTCAATTGCCGCGTGAGTCTCAAAAATCAATTTGAGATCACGGACAATATCATGCGTGTTTGAATTCTCAAACCTTTTTTGAAGCTCCGATTCTAAACCATACAATATAACACACTGAACTGTGGAGTACTGAGTCTTCCGAGCGAGGTAAACATTCTTTACTTCATCGGTAGCAGTAGCTGCAGGTGGGTCACCCAATGTGCATCCAAAGATATAGGTCAAATTACCATTTGTGAGGACAATCCTCAAATTATGGAACCAATCCCGAAGTTGCTTCCATTGTTTTTCAACTTTTCTTTCTCTAGGAACGCATTAAAATTGATGGTAGGGGCCGCCATTGATCTACAACATATTTGCAATAGTTTAGACTAAGTTTATGACAAATTGAGTTCTAATTAATAGTTAAATTAATCTAGGTGAACTCCCACTCAAAACAATATCCCTCACATTGTTTTAGTGATCACACGAACCAAATCCACCACATCAACACCGATCATCACGAGAATTGATATAGTTTCAATGGCGAACAATCGACATGTTCATCATATCTACTATATGATTCATGCTTTACCTTTCGGTGATCCGTGTTCCGAGACCATGTCTGTACATGCTAGGCTCGTCAAGATCAAACCTTAGCTTCCGCATGAGCAAATCTGGCTTGCTCACGTTGTATACACTTGCAGAATCTAACACACCCGATCATCACGTGGTGCTTCGAAACAACAAGCTTTAACAACGGTGCTAACTAAGGGTGAACACTTTATGACTTGAAATTCATGTGCATGAGGGATCATCTTATAATGCTACCGTCGTTAACTAAGCAATACAATATGCATAAAGGATTAACATCACATGCAATTCATAATATGTGATATGATATGGCCTTTCTTCTTTGTGCTTCCGATCTCCATCTTCAAGCACGAACATGATCTCCATCATCACCGGCATTGCATCAAGGTCAATGACGCTTCTCCATGGTTTTCGTCCACCGGCTTCAACTATTACAACTACTTTGAATAGACACGCGGGTCTTAACAAAATTAAAGACAACCATATGGCTACTGCCGGTTGCCAACTTACAATAACGAACATTGCATACATCAAATACAATCACAATCATGGCCATATCACATCACAGCACACCCCTGCAAAACAAAGTTAGACGCCTCTACTTTCTTTGCATGTTTTACGTGGTTTGGGGCTTTCAATAAGTGTCGTTCTAACTTACGAACATGAACCACAACATTGATACTAGTATTGACAATCACCCATTGGAAATTGAATCTTAACTATCTTTGGGATAAACAGCACCAAGAAAGCCACTTATGCAATACAAGTTGCATGTCAAGCGTGGAGCAAGTCTCATGAACGATGTCATGTAAGGTTATCCCGGGCCGCTTCATCCCAACATCCCGCAAGATGCAAAGTACACAAGAAGCAATCGACAATAAAAGCATCAACGCCCACAATAACCATTGTGTTCTACTCGTGCAACAGATCTACATATAGACACGGCTCTGATACCACTGTAGGGTTTCGTAGCATGGAAAAACAAAATTTTCTACCGCATACAAACAAACAAGCCAAGATCTATCTACTAGATTGTAGCAACGAGTCGATGGAATAACTCACCCTCGAAGATTCCAAAGTGTTTAACGAGAGCGGATTTTCGTGGGTGATGTAGTCGTACTCTTCCCGATCTCAAGATCGCGTAGACGATCCTTCCGGCGCTGCTAAGAAGCACTCCATGATCGGTCACACGTTCGGTACTCGACGAAGACCTTCCTCTCCCTTGTTCCATCAGGCAGCGGAGGTTGTAGCACTCTCCTCGCGATTCCGGCAACACAACGGCGTGGTACCGGAAGTAGAGGGTAGATCGCAGGGCTTAGCCTTAAGCCGGAGCGAGTATGGTGGACTATGAGAGAGCTCCTCGGCAATATAGGGTTTAGACACACCAAGGAGGAGGCTTGGCCGGCGGCTAGGGTTAGCTAGGCGGCGGCGGTGGCTTGCCCTAGGGCGGCGGCGGCTGCAGGAGGGCTGGCGGCTTAGGGCTAGGGTTTGCGGGTGGAGGTGTTGGGTTCTAGGAGGGGCAGCCATGCCCCTCCTTATATAGGTGGAGGGGCCGCGCCAGGGGAGGGGAGTACCTCCCCAACTCGGTTTCCCTAGGGGCCGGCGGTGGAGGGGAGGAACTCCTCCCCAACTCGGTTTCCACCTTCCCTCCACTTCCCAAAATAGCCGTTTGACTTTTCAAATTGGCGTTTGACTTTTCAAACTAGGATTTGATTAAACCCTTTATTTTGTTCAGCGATGACACCTAGTACATGATGCAATCATTCCAACTTGGTATGACACATTCATGTACCCTTCCCCTTCGGAGTGCCGGACATTCCGGAACCTTCTAGAACATTTCCGATGAAAACACCGGAACCATTCTCCAACCCCGAAATAGGACTTTCCTTGTATGAATCTTATTCTCCGGACCATTCCGGATCTCCTCGTGATATCCCGGATCCCATCCGAGACTCCGAACAACATTCGGTCTCTTAATCATCATTCCATAACTACTCAAACAACGTCGAATCCTTAAGTGTGTCTCCCTACGGTTCGTGAATTATGCGGACATGATCGAGACACTTCTCCGAACGATAACCAATAGAGGAATCTGAAAATTCATATGGCTCCCACATATTTCTACGATTACTTTGCGATCGAATGAACCACTTACATACGAAACCAATTTCCCTTTGTCTCATGATAGTTTACTTATCCGAGGTTATGATCGTCGGTATCTCTGCATACCTAGTTCAACCTCGTTACTGATAAGTACTCTTTTATCGTTCCCGTGATATGTGATCCCTTGTGAGCCAGTCACATGCTTGCAAGCTAATTGGATGACATTTCACCGAGAGGGCCCAGAGTATATCAATCCGTCATATGGATGGACAACTCCCACTCTTGATCCATGTGTCTCAACCAATACTTTCTGAACACTCAATGCCATCTTTATAGCCACCCAGTTACGGTGTGGTGTTTGATGTCATCAAAGCATCCTTCCGGTGAAGGTGATATGCATGATCTCATGGTCAAAGGAATTAGGTTACTATGTATCAGAAAGCATATAGCAATTGAACTATTAAAATGACTTGATCTTTATGCTACGCTTATCTATAGGAGTATGTCCACCATATCATTCTCCTAACGATATGATCTTGTTGTTAATAACATCTCAATGTTCATGATAGGGAAACCATAATCATTTATTAACCAACAAGCTAGTAATACATAGAGGCTTTACTAGGGACTTCAATTTAAGTTTACAAATCACACAAGTATTAATGTTTCCTTGTTAATACTATTATAGCATGAATGCAAACATTTATCATAAACACAAAGATATAATAATAACTACATTTATTATTGCCTCTAGGGCATATCTCCAACAGCAACAAACATCACATGTTTATAAGTGAAATGATATGGTTCTTGCACTTGATCTCCGTCATGTGCATCTTGGTATGATCGCTATCATACCTCTACGTGTAAGGCCAAGGTCTATGGAACTTACACGTTATGTGTGTTGTAAGAGTATCGACTTATACTTCTACTTAAAACATCACCATATCATGACACTAGCCCAGCAACAATCTAAACTATACGCCTCTAATTTATCCATTGCAAGTTTTACGTGGCTTAGGGATTTCAAAGATAGAACCCCGTTCTTACCTACGAACATGAACCACAACGAGGATAACCAAACTGTTGACAACTCGTTGCAAATTAGATATTGACTATAGTAGGAGAGACAGACACCTGCTAGCCACTTATGAAAAACTAGTTGCATGTCAAGCGTGGAACAGGTCTCATGTGCGAGGACATGTAAAGTTTGTCGAGGACGCTTCATCCCACTATGCCACCAATATCCAAAGTACAACCAAGAAGCAATAACATGATCATCACCGCCCACATACTCATATGTGTACTACCCGTGCAAAGCATCTATGCATAGATCCGGCTCTGATACCACTGTAGGGTTCGCAGCATAGAAAACAAAAAATTCCTACGATGGGAACAACTATGTACCAAGATCTATCTACTAGATACAAACAACGGGCATATGTATATCCGTAGAGAACATACCCTTGAAGACCGACAAAGCTTAATGATTTCAAACTCGTGGTTGATGTAGACGATCTCTTGCCAATCTCAAGATCGAGAGGAAGTCCTTAGCACCGCAACTTAGCGGCGCATCCGTGCTCGCACACACGTCCGAGGCACCGAGCAACCTCCGCCTCCTCGCTCCAACGATGCAGCGGAAGCATAACTTTTTCTTTACGAATAGCCACCGGGAACATGTATCTCGCTAGTCCGAGACCATAGGGGATAAATACTAGAGGAGGAGAGAGATCCTTTACGAAGAGGCGTGAGTGAGAGAGAGGGAAGAGGCTCCTTTTATAGGAGAGGGGGGAACCCCAAGGGGGTGGCCGGCACATGGGGGTTGCCCCCTTGCCCTCCCCTCATTCATGTGGGTGGACACTCCACTCACAAAAATCCCTTTCAATTCCCTCCACTCAAAAACCCACTCAAATTCCCATTAAATTTCCACCAAATTTAATGCAAACTCTCATTAAATAAAACTTCTTTTATTTATTCAGAATTTTGTCAATTACTTTAATGACAAACATTCACATATAACCCCTTGCTAGTATTTCATTTCACATGCAAAAACACTTTCTGCAATTTCACCCGAAAACCCGTTTCGGTATCTAGTGAAATAAATTCATGTGCTTGTTATTCTTTCCGGCATGAAACTTTTGCTCCAAATGGATGTCGGTGTCTCTTAAGTGTGTCACCCTACGATTCGCAAATAATGCGGACATGATCGAGACCCCTCTCAGATCAATAATCAGAAGCGGGACCTAGAGATCCATACTGACTCCCACACATTCAACGATGACTTTCTTGTGTTCGTTGGAACCTTTTATGCTAGTATCTTAATCCCTTTGTTTCACGATATATTACATGTACGAGATTCGATCATCAGTATCTCCATACTAGTTTGATCTCGTTACTGACATGTAATCTTTTCTCGTTCCCGTGATATAACATTCTAGTGATCAAATCACTTGCTTGCAAGCTAATCAATGTGATATCACCGAGAGAGCCTAGAGCATATCTATCCTTCATCGGGATGAACAAATTCCACTCTTGATCCATGGGCATCAACATAATGCTTTAGTAGTACTGAACCCATCTTTATAATCACCCTGTTACGGTGTGACGTTTGATGTCATCAAGATACTCTTCCGGTGTTAGTGATTGACATGATCTCATGGTCTAAGGATTAGGATCACTTCATATGATATTATAGCAACATGAACTCAATGACTTTGATCGTAATGCTATACTTTGGATGAATGTTCATTACATAATTACACTAATGTTGTGACCTCGTTATTAACAACATCCAATGTCTATGATCAGAAAACCTTGATCATCTTGTTAATCAACGAGCTAGTTTATGAGAGAGGCATAACTAGGAACTTTCTGTTTGTTTATAGAACTCACATGTATTAACGTTTCCGTATTAATACAAATATAGCATGCAAAATAAACATCTATCATATACTTGGAATATAAATAATAACCACTTTATTATTGCCTCTTAGGGCATATTCCCTTCACCATGGACCCCGGTCCAATCTTTACCATTGATACATCTTCCACTGTTACTTGTTTACTTGCTGCAAACCATCATTACCTTCCACACCATACGTTTAATCCTTTGTTACAGCAAACTGGTGATCTTGACAACCTCACTGATTCGTTGGGGAAAAGTCTTGAGTTTGTGTTGTGCAGGTCTCCGTGTTGCTTGTGACACCTATGTGACATTTCCTTACTCCTACTAGTTCGATAACCTCGGTTTCTTACTGAGGGAAAACTTGCTGCTATGTGCTTCACACCTTTCTCTTGGGGTTCCCAACGAAGCGCTCCTACATCAACTCAGCGTTGCATCATAGGGTCGAAACACTGTATCAGGACGAATCTAGCATAGAAAAGAGGAGAGAGGTTTGTGGATATTTTCACTGTGGCAATCAATGAATGTTAACAATGAAATGACATCTTATAGTGGTTATCTGTCTTTACCTTGTGTAGGTGATATCTGGTGCTCACAATGAGCATGAACATCATTGGCACCCAGACACGGAATTTGTGAGTAACGAAGTTAAGAAATTCTCAGTGGACAATCACTAGAAAATATTGGACATGACATTTAATTCCGAACCGGCAGCTTTCGTGTGGTACAATAGCTATGCGAGAGAGCGTGGCTTCAGTATCAGAAAGGACATTTCGAGGCGAGGGAAGGGTCCTAGGAAATAAATACGGTTAAGACGGTATTTCTGTTCCAGGGCAGGGAAACGTCGAGAAAAACTCTTAACACAGGAAGGACGCAGCCGTAGGCTGAGATCCTGGACTCGTTGTAATTGCAATGCCCATCTCAACGTGAAGCGTGCTATTTCTCCTGGAGTCTGGGTGGTCAAAAGCTTTGACAACAATCACAGTCATGTATTGTCTAGTTCGGACGAAGTACCGTTTCTTCGGTCTCATAGAAAGATTAAACCATATCAGAGAGATGAGATACTATCATTGGGAGACGCTGGGTTGAGAAAACGTATTACCATGAGACACTTCCTCAGAAGACATGGCTACGGCAGTATAGGCTTCATTTCTAGAGATCTGTACAACATGTGTTGTAGGGAGAAGAGAAAGCTTATTGCGAATGGTGATTCCGCAACATCCCTTGGTATTATGGCCGCCACGAAAAAGAATGTTCCTGATTTATTTTTTGACTATGATGTAGATGATGAAGAATGACTAAAGAGCTTATTCTGGTGTGATTCCCAGTCACGTCGGGACTATCAAGACTTCAGCAACGTGGTGGTGTTTGAGAGCACATACAAGATGAACCGGTATGGTATGGAATTTATTCCTTTCGTAGGCATGAACAATCACCATAAGACTATGGTGTTTGCGTACGCCATCATGTCAGACGATAAGGAAGATACATATGCTTGGCTGCTTCGGACGTTTCTGAAAGCAATGTATCAGAAGAATCCCAAAGGTATTATCACGGATAGCGACGCCACAATGATAAAAGCTATTCAGAATGTCCTTTCAGACGTGTGGCACCGTATATGTACGTGACACATAGAGAAAAACATGAAGAAACATCTTGGTAATAAGTCACTTAAGGAGTTTTGTCCATTCTTATACTACGTCACTTCAAAAGTTGTATTTGAGCAAAGATGGAGCATGTTTGTTCGCAAGTGGCTGACATATTCTACCTAGGAATGGCTTAAAAGGATGTACAACAAGAAGAAAATTTCGGTCTTCGCGTACTTGGCCGGTGGATATTTCCTTGTTATAAAAAGCAATCAGAGGATACTACTAGGAAAAGGCACGTTGGTGGCGCACCTGTAAACAGCATTCGTGGCGCAACTAGGTGTCTGCCACTAGCCGCACGCTACGGGTATCTGGAGATAGTAGTAGCGCACCTGTCAGTGCTCCACGACTAGGAAGGCAGGTGCGCTTCCACTATGTTGCCTCTGGCGCACAGGGCAGTGCGCCACTGAGGGCGGGCATGTGCGCTTTAGTTATAGTGCGCCACTAAAGCCATGCCATGTGCGCCACAAGCAACTTTTTTTTTAATTCTGAGCCAGATGATATACAGTACAGATTATATATAATATATACGACAGATATACACATACAGATATAAGATATACAAGTATATATATATCAATACACAATTTGCAAAACAAGATTGAAACAAATACATATAGATAAGTCACATACATGAATACATAGTATAAGTTACATTGTTTAGATCAAGTTACAAAGTAGTTGGTGATATGTGAATATATTTGTCTCGAACAAGTTAGATCTCGGAAGCTCGCCTAGACATCTAAAATAGAAATATGTGCGAGATAAACAACCAAAGACGGTAAGCATCACCGCGACGAAGGTGTAGGTATTCAGCTGTTCCTCGTCCTAACTCCCGCTAGATAGCGCATTTATATAGCTTCCGCCTCCTCCATAGTGTTATACCCTTTGTAGCTATTGCCACTGAAACGGTGCACCTGTCTCCGGCAATCTTCTTAATCATCATACACTCTGGGAACCCGTTCCTTGTACACGACGTACCACGTCATCTACAAGTTGGCAATAATAATTAACCGGTGATTGAAAAAACATGTATAATTAAAGTCGCATATGAATAAACACTTATAGAAAATAGTCCCAACGCAAAAAAGCCCAAAGTAACTCAAAAAGCATGCCTCATATATAACTAGGTCGTTGGACACAGGAATATGCTACGACGGAACAGTGCACCGAGTAGGATGCACAACACCTGGACTTGTGCATATCACAAGGCTCACTATCCCGTCGTAGCACATTCACATATATATATATAGTGTGCCACGACATTTCAATCATCGGCATTCTCGACAAAAGACCAAAGTAACTAAAAAAGAATGCCTCATATATACATAGGTTGTTGGACATAGGAATATGCTATGACGGAACAGTAAGCCAAGTAGGATGCACACCACCTGGACTTGTGCATATCACAAGGCTCGCTATCCCGTCGCAGCACATTCACATATATATAGTGTGCCACAACATCTCAATCATCGGCATTCTCAAAAAACACCAAAGTAAGCAAAGTACCAAACAGTAAGAAAAAAACGAAGCATTGATTCATATATAATAATAAGCAAAAGAAATAAGCGACGATTCATAACCCTAATAAGCTAAGTAGTAGTATGTACTTGTCGACACACACAAGTACTTGCAGGGATAAAGTTTACATATGGCACAAGCTCATCTATAGTTTGGAACTACAACTAGGCCAACATCAAGAGTTCTGGCTCGGCTCAGGGAACGGGAGGACGCCTTGTCTTTTCATGAACTTCCTATAGTCACCCTACATCTCTAGGCGAGCTTCTATGTCACGGTTATTCGGGACATTATTGCCTCCGTAGAAGACTCCTCCCCCCCCGGAGTCATGACATCATGAAATATGATTGCCCCAAACTTCTGTTGGATGCGGTACATCTCTTGTCTAATATCTGAATCAGTGGTCTTGGCCTTGGCTTCGGCCCACTGTTTGAGATGATCTGGCAGCATAGAATTCTGTTGGTCTAGTAGGAACGCCCTCATGTGATGGAGTGCATAGTAGGCTTCCTTCTGACTGCCTCATGGCTGCTTCATGCAGGGTAACTCCGTTACGTGGTTGAAGACATGCCTGCCGAACTTGACCTTCTTATGCACAAAGGTGGTGCCTTCCACCGAGGCATAGCCAGTGAGAGCATCATCCAGAACTTCCTTGATCTTGTCGTAGTTTTTCTTATTTTCTAGACTCCCCGATTCGAAATACGTGGCTTGCGAATGCTTTGGCGATAAGGAGATGAGTGTATAGTGTTCATCTCTGTGCAAAAAAATTCAAATGGAATATGTTGGAAAAAGAATGATGATAATCTAATAAAGCCATTCAATGGTGGAGAGTGAATAATGACTTAATCGGGAAAGTAAGGCACGAGAATGTATTCATTTGTCTTGTTCGCCACGAAGATGCCTTTTAGGTACGAGGCCACGAATTGTTGTTCAACGGTGCTTCCCAAGCAGCCGTCACACATGTAGTAGAGGTCCACTACCGCGATGCCCGGGGTGTTCTCTCTAATGATCTGCATGGTCAGGCTGAGAGAAAACAAGCGGACCATAGTATAGTGCAGCAGGTACATGTGGAACATACTGAAGATATCGTCAAACCCTGGGAAGAACATATCCGCGGGGACATTGTCGACGAAGCCCAAGCATGGTGGCACCTTAACCACGAATACCGGGTGTGAGGGATCTTTCTCTGCGAGAAGGCGTCTCTCTACCGCCAGCACACCGTCATGCACCCTCTTCATTTCCAAACTGGCGAGCCTATGCAATTTCTTAGTTAGCATGGGCTCACCAGCCACATGTGTCCTCCACATAATACCCTCGGGTCTTGGTGGCCCGTCCCGAAACCTGACTAGATTCGTAGTTGACGCCACCGGCTGGCTCGAGCTGCTAGATTTTCTTTTCCTGGCATTTTTTCCTTTTGGAGAGCGGACAAGCACCGCAATCTGAGCACCGGCCACCCTATGTAGTGTGTCAGGGCTTAGAATAAAGGGCCGGTTGGTTGTATCAGCTGGCTCGGTTAATGCACAAGCTGGAGGCGACTCCTGAGAACCAAACAGACGCTTGGTGATAGTGGGTTTCTTTGTGGGGCCACCATCTAGGTCTTCATTGGGGCTGTCATTGCAAAACTGAGTGTTGAAGAACTGATCGAAGTCTTCGTCGTCCTCGTTCGGATCCTGCACCATGTGCATATCATCAACATGATCATCCGACCCACCGCATGGAGGTGACAGCGGGGGCAGTAAGGGGGCCTTGCCATGGCTTGTCGCTGGCACGACATGCGGTGTTGTTGTCTGTGGGGTGATGGCCCTTGCTATCCCCAAACAAATCATGCTCTTTGTCCATTGCAAGAATAAGCCGAAGCAACTTCTGAGGACAGTCGGCTCTTCTTCATCCGCTCCTGGGGGTTGAATGGGAGGTTCTACGTCGTCGCAGCCCCTTAGCACCCGACTAATTTTAACCCTGTGCACACTATCTGGCATCGGCCTTGAGTGGAACGTGCACTGCAAGGGTTGAACGATGGTACCCTTGGCAACATCCCTCAGCTTGTTGTTCACGTAGCATAAGAGAGTGCAAGGAACATTCGTATGCGGAAAACATGTACGGCGTTAGAGAGATGCCATAAGAGTAATAAATGGCAAGGAGGTAAAGTAATTTGTTTATCGTGATGGCGTCGAGATCGGCTAATATCGAGGCACCGCATACGACGACGCGTGTGCAAGAGACGTAGGGCTGCTTGATGGCGCGGTGCCAGCCGCTGGTGTATTCTCCCTACCGGGTGCATCAAGCTCAGGTGCTGCCGTGACGATGGCAGGGGAGTCACCAACATGTCCGGCGCCGCGGTGATGGAAGGGGGAGTCACCAACACTTCCGACACCATGGTGCTAGCGGGCGGAGTCACGAACACACAATTTGCCTGATTCGTCGGTGCCGTGTTGTTCGAGTGGATGCTGACCATGCTTGGAATTGGGCACGTCCCTTGTCGACCGCCTACACTTCGGTTCGCTATTGACTCCACCAAGGTAGGCAGGATGGAAGTGAGGGTGATTGCCAGGTTGTCTTAGACGATCTGCGGGATCCACGCCACTTGTTCCTTAAGTTCTTGAACCTCGCGGTTTTCCTTCTCGCTCCTTCCCGCCACACGCGTCCTCGGCGGTGGACCAAAATGATCCACCCAATTCTTACCCCCGAAGCTAACCAGACGGCCAGCCGACGGCGGCTTCTTCGTAACTGGCATGATTTTCTTGGCCCGGTTCATCGCCCTATTAAAAGGGTTATCCCACCGGGTAACCGTCGTCGACCCCTGGGATGAGGAACCCTGGGATCCATGACTAGCAATTTCCTCCTCCTACATAAGAAGTAACAATGAACCGTTTAGAAATTCGACTTCATCGATTAAAATGCAATCGAGTTGATCCGTGGTAATTAAATTACTTACCACAATAACTTTGAAGTCCTTCGCCGCAGGATCCGCGGTGAGTTGTTTGGTTTTTGGGTCCACATGATAACAGGCCCTGATAAAGTTTCGAAGCTGTCTTTTTTCAAATTTCGCAAAGGGGTTAGCTATCCCCTTAGCTCTATACTCGTCGTCCTCCTTATCCCATTTGGCCTCTGCGGCTCTGTAACCACCAGATCTGAGATGGTGGTGACCTATATTCATCGCTCGCAGCACCTTTCCCCGCTTACTCGAGGCCAGGGCTCTTTCTGATTCACACCTTTCCCACACGTATTCGTGGCGCACTGCCCCCATGTGCACCACAGTTTCTCTAGTTTGAAGGGAATATGCCCTGAGAGGCAATAATAAAGTGTTTATTATGTATATTCCAAGTATATGATAGATGTTTATTTTGCATTCTATAATTTTATTGATACAGAAACATTAATACATGTGTGTTTAATAAACAAACATAAAGTTCCTAGTTATGCCTCTCTCATGAACTAGCTCATTGATTAACAAGATGATCAAAGTTTGTTGATCATAGACATTGGATGTTGTTAATAACGAGATCACAACATTAGTGTAATGGTGTGATGAACATTCATCCTAAGTATAGCACTACGATCAAAGTCATTGAGTTTATATTGCTATAACAACTTATGAAGTGATCCTAATCCTTAGACCATGAGATAATGTCAATCACTAACACCGGAAGAGTTTCTCGATAATATCAAACGTCACACCGTAACTGGGTGATTATAAAGATGGATTCAGAACTACTAAAGTTTTATGTTGAGGCCCATGGATCAAGAGTGGAATTTGTTCATCCCAATGACAAATAGATATACTCTGGGCCCTCTCGGTGATAACACATTGGTTAGCTTGCAAGCAAATGATTTGATCACTAGAATGTTATATCATGGGAATGAGAAAAGAGTGCATGTCACTAACGAGATCATACTAGGTATGGAGATACCGATGATCCAATCTCGGACATGTAATATATCGCAAAACAAAAGGATTAGGATACTAGCGTAAAAGGTTCCGACGATCACAGGAAAGTCATCGTTGAATGTGTGGGAGTCAGTATGGGTCTCCAGATCCCGCTTCTGATTATTGATCGGAGAAGGGTCTCGATCTTGTCCGCATTATTCGTGAACCGTAGGGTGGCACACTTAAGAGACACTGACATCCATTCGGAGCAAAAGTTTCATGATGGAAAGAATAACAAGCGCAGGAATTTATTTCACTGGATACCGAAACAGGTTTTTGGGTGAAATTGCATAAAGTGTTTCTGCATGTAAAATGAAATACTAGCAAGGGGTTATATGTGAATGTTTGTCATTAAAGTAATTTACAAAATTCTGAATAAATAAAAGGAGTTTTATTTAATGAGAGTTTGCATTAAATTTGGTGCAAATTTAATGGGAATTTGAGTGGGTTTTTGAGTGGAGGAAATTGAAAGCCATTTGAGTGAGTGGAGTGTCCACCCACATGAATGAGGAAGAGGTGGGGGAAGCCCCATGGCTGGGCGCCATGCCCCTTGGGTGCCCCCCTCTCATCCTCTCAAAGAACACTTCCTCGTGAAGGATCTCTCTCCCCCTCTAGAATTTAGCCCCCATGGTCTCGGACTAGCGAGATACATGTTCCCGGTGGCTATTCATCAAGAAAGAGTTGTGCTTCCGCTGCATCGCTAGAGCGAGGAGTCGGAGGGTGCTCGGTGTCTTGTACGTGTGTGCGAGCACGGATGCGCTGCTCATTTGCGGCGCTAGGACTTCCTCTCGATCTTGAGATCGGCAAGAGATCGTATATATCAACCACGAGTTTAACTTGTTAATCTTTGTCGGTCTTCAAGGATATGTTCTCTACGGATATACATCCGCCCGTTGTTTGTATCTAGTCGTAGGAAAATTTTTGTTTTCTATGCTGCAAACCGTACATAGTTACCAGTAGGGCACTGCCAACATGTGTGCCACGCTTGTTTTACCCATGGAGCACTCCAACCACATGCCCCACGGATGTGCGGATTACCTATAGCTCTTTTCCTAGTAGTGGGAGTGAGAGTTTGAACTCATGCCTTCACCTTCACCTAGATTTTGGTATGACCCTAGTCGACATGATTATGCATTACGATAATTCTATTTCCTTTTTGATCATACTGTATGAAAACAATGTTTATGTTTCTATGTTGATCTATAGGATGGAAGATAACTTCGACGTAATCCCTTGCTCGGTTGAAAAGTGGTGTGGTATCGTAGATCAAATGACCAACCGACAACGAAGTGCACTTTTAGGAACAAGACTCCACTGTATGCTGGATATCCCATCGATAAGGATGTGTGTTGGTCTGCTGCAGTATCTAATTAACGGATTTGATCCAACAAAAGAAACATTCGTGGTAAATGATAAGAAGGATGAAATTGTTCTTACTAATGGAGATATATATACCATATTTGGTTTAGAAGACCAAGGTTTGGATCCTGGATCCATAGTCACTGAAGAGAGGACGTAAGCAAGGTTACAGGTACCGGCACACTGGCTAAATCCAAAAACAGAAAATCTCGACATTGATGACTTAAAAAATAATATCGTGGTTCGTGGAGCCCACAATGACGATTTTGTCCAGAAGGCCATATTGATGCTCAACGGTACGGTCATTGCGTCATTCTTTGCCATCATTATACCCAAGTCCATGTGCACTAGTACAAGATCTTAGACGAGTTCCGAAATTAAATTGGAACAAATTTACAGTAAAGTTTACTAGGGAGGAACTAAAGGATTGTAAACGTGGAAAAGCAATAAGACACTGGCCAAAGGAAAATTTGACGGCACTACACTTACACGTTACTACTTTTTCACCGTAACTATTTCGTAACCAGATTTTATATTTTCTCCTACAGTATATATGTTTTTAGAAAATAAAACACGCTTCTGCGCTGGCCTTTGACCCATTGCTTTGTATGACTCTACTCATGAGGAATTGGATGGAGAAACAAGCGAAGAAAAGAGATAACGGCGACATCGCGGTAAGGGCAATGTAAGGGATTTTTTATTGTCTGTATTTATTTCAGTAACTCATGTTTAACAATAATAAATACTTTTTTGCATACAGGTTGACAACGATATTACTCTTAAGCATAGACGCCAAAATTAAACATAGCGAATAGTTTTGAAAGAGAAACAACTATTTTAAAAAAGAGCTCTTCAAAACAAAAACAACCTACCGCAAGCCCTCGTGCAAATGTGGAACAACTTTTCAAACACGTTAATCGTCTTGTTGATGAGACTATTCTTATCCGTAAGCATTATGCCAGATTTATGCGCCAAGGTAAAACACACGGCGAGCTAAATTTTGCATGTATCATTCGTTTTGCACGTGTGTTGACATGTCAACTATTTTTTATTGCAAAGACTTATAAAAATGTTCTTAAGGAGGGTATCATTTATAAACCTCTCGCTAGAAGCGCGTCTAAAGGGGACAATGGGAACAGCAGAAAGAGAGCTTATTTACCAAAAAAATTCACGTCTGTTAACAAAAAGGGTACTGACAATAATGTTGTTAAAGAGAAGGATGTTGTCGATAATGTTGCCAAGAAGGATAGGCTAGATGTTGACGATCCTATCCTAGTTCCAAATAACAATCCTTCTCTTGCTAAACTATCGTCATCTTTATCGTCGGCTGCGTTTGCGACTGCGAGATCAAAATTTCCTCTGAAGCGGAGGCGTTTCGCCGGAAAGAAGGTGCGGTCCTTTTCTTGTCTAAAAAGGCAATCAAGTGTCAAATTCGTTGGGGGAGCGACAACGTGTAAGTTTATACGTTATGAAGTTTTACTTGTAAATTTTTTAATGTCATTTGCATACTAAAGCCAACTCGCTACGTGTTGTATGCAGGTCTCTTCGATGCGAAAGATGCGCTGCTTAAGGAAAATTATTTTACAGAAAAACATGTAGATGCAATTGTGGTATTGGTAGCAGAATTATCATAGTGTCCACGGCGATGTGTCAAAACAAAATTCAGGTTTAAAGAAAATGTGTTGACTATAGAAAAAGTTGCACTAATCATAGCCCATGACTTGTTCGAGGGAGATGTACACACAAGCCTTTATTGTTTTAAAATCCGCTTTTATTATAAAATAACCATCTCAATTACATGCCTAATTAACATTAAGTACATATTATTTTTATAGATCATCAATGTTTATATGCAACACTTGTCTCTTCGACTAGATGATCGTTTCTTGGCCATCACATAGAGGTTGAAATGGCTCATAGACGGTAAGTCGAGGGGTAAATATCATCATCCACCCGGTCACCCTAGATTGAAATAGAGAAAAACAATAAAGTTGGAAGATATGATTTGAGTATTTTAATAGAACAAAGGTAAGTGCAAGCACATGCAATGATATGTATAATTCACTCCATATAATACATACTCATATTTTATTATTGCAGCTCTACTTTGTCGTACATGTTGGTGGGAATCACTGGGTCACCGTCGTGATGCATACGTCAAATGAAGAATTTCAAGTCCTAGATTTACTATATAAACTAGACACCTACATGTCTACGGTTGAAGCTTTGATATGTTTTCATTGCACTTTTCCATATTATTACTTAGTGGGTCACACGCGCTCACTCCTAAGTTCATATTTTTTTTCCAGAGATCCGAAATTATTTTTACGTAGCAAAAGCAAGATCTGACATTTTCCGATCCTTTCAGCTGGCATATAAAAAAATACGCCATGCCAAGACAAGGGGATAGGTGAGTAAAAATTGTAACTTCACATCATTGTGGTATTAGTATATAGTGAGTTGTTATTTTAAACTAGTTTTTGTGACAGAAACTCGTATGGACTTTGGGTCCTCAAGTGTACGGAGGAATGGGACGCTGGTGAGTTCATAAACACTATCAAAAAGATTTCATACATGTCGAACAACGAGATCATATCAATAACATCTTCATTCACTGGTGCAATTATTTTTTAGACCGGTTGACTCGATCAGGAAAGTTGTGCTGACGGAAATAATCTTATCACCTGCAAAGAAGGTTTCTAGGTCGTGTTTACACTTAGTTCTTTTCATTTTCTATGTATCTTTTTTGGTAAACTTTTTTTTTGAGATCGTCTTTTTTGGTAAACTATGTAACAGAGTGAGAGATCATACTTTATTTTTCTTCATTACAATGATGAATTCATCTGCATTGTGGTTTATCTACATTTATTGTTGTTTTCATGAAGTTCACAACGTCAGTATTATGTCTTTGATGTGTTATTAAATTATGCTAAGATCGATTCGTAAGATATAATATATATAAGATTAATTTAGGACAACCTAAAAATAATAAATCGTGCGTTTCATGGGTTCGGCCACATGTTGGGTCATGTCTATCATGTCTTGTATGTTTTAGGGCATGTTTGATTCAAAGGATTCATAGAGGAATTTTGTAGGATTCTTACCCATAGGATTTTTTCCTATAGAGGCCATTTGATTCAAAGGATTGAACCCTTTAAAATTTCTATGGATTCCTTTCCTATACCACATTCCCATAGGATTTCTAACAAGAGGTTAGACCTCTTGGAAAATTTTCTATGTGTCCATGACAACTATGCCATGTACTCCAATCTATATACAAATTTTCTGCGGTTTTCCTGTGGCACAATCAAACGACTTCTATAGCTAATTCCTGCGTTTTTCATTCCTATAGGATTTCACATGTCATGACATACCATTCCTATGGTTTTCCTATTCCTGTGCTTTTAAAATCCTTTGAATCAAACATGCCCTTAAATTTTTACCGAAGTGTCTGCGTAGCCTGCCGGACAAACCGGATATAAATTACTGAAAGGACCGGACAAGTCTTCGTCCAAACATGCGTATGTCAATAGTTTTGCGGAGATATTTAGCATCCCAAGTTGTTTCACTACCGAGTTTTTTCTCCACCGAACATGTCCGGCAGCATGTCCTCCGGCAACCCCATTAGCTCCTGTCAAAGTTTCGTACCTAGGAACAACTTCATCGGATTGTCTATCTTTTCAGCCGGATAGGCCAGCAACAAGTCTCTGGTATGACCGGACAAGTTGCTGGACACGATGTGTTGCATTGTCTCAAATTATTTTTCCGCCGGACAAGAGCAACACATTGTTCGCGGCATGTTCGGTGACGCCGATTTGCTCATATTAAAACTACGTACATGGAATTTTCTAGTCGGACTACACGCCAGACTAGACGTCGGGCAAAAGTACCAGACTATCCGGCTATCTGCCGGACAAACGCCCCTGACTTTCCGGCAAGACATGCCCCCGGATTGTCCGGTGGTCCTCCCCAAACTCCCCATCGCACCCGTCGCCGTCGCCAGGATCTCGCGCCATGCCTTCGTCACACCGCCGCCACCATGCTAGCCCTGCCGTCACATACCTACAGGGTCAAGCCGAAACGTGCCGCCTGACGAGTCACTGGTTTACCGGACACCACCGATACCACCACACAGACACGGCCGTACTAGGCCAGCCATGATCCGTGCAGCGTTTTATAGATCGTACTAGTACATATATATGGCTTTCGTCGAGTTGTACGGGATTTTATATATACAGTATATTTGGTGTATTAATTACTAAGGAATATTAAGCAATCTAAACCGTCCTTGTTATACGAGTTTAGAAAGGGGCTATACTGGATCAGGATCAGAGACCTTAAAAAGGTATCTTTGACCAGCGGTACCTCAACGCGCTCGTCTCCAAGTACCGACAAGGCTCAGTTCGCTCGTAGCTGTCCGGAATTTTCAGCAAGCGCAGAGTATCCCGATCGAGTATCTTCGACCGTCTTCAGTCTTCACGTACGTAGCTACCTTGCTGGCCAGTGCGTGCAACGCTGTCTCGAGCCGATCGAGGAGCTCCGCGCGGGCGGCCAAAGTCTGGCACCATCGTCGTGTACCTTTCCAAATGGCCAAACTGGTTCGGCGAAACACACAAGGCCGCGTGGTTCTCCGATGTGTACGTACGTGGGGCTCGCCGACAAACACACGTCGCCTTTGCCCGAGCCGATTCACCTTTGGCGCCTAGAAAAATTACACAAAACCTTGTCCACCTGTTGCTATTTTCCTCGACGGTCGCTGTGCGAGTTTCCCCCTGGAGCTGCCGTCCCTCCCGGCCGGTGCGAACTTAGCAGCGCATAAATGGTTAGCTCGATCAGCACCTCCTTAATTTGCACCAAAGATTGCTAGTACTGTCGCTGAGCTAGCTTTGGTCATGGCTGGGAGCATCTCTGCTCCGCTGCTGCTCCTGCTCAACATGGCGGGCGCGCTGCTCTCCCCCCGCGCTCCTCAGGCCCCGCCGGCAGCCGATGACGAGGCCGTCGACTTCTTCTTCTTCCCCTTCCTGGTGCTCTACAAGAGCGGCCGCGTCGAGCGCTTCATGGGCACGGACACCGTGCCGGCCTCCGTCGACCCCGCCACCGGCGTGGCATCCAAGGACGTGGCCATCGACGCCGCCGCGGGGCTCGCCGTCCGCCTCTACCTTCCCAACACCACCACCGCGGAGAAGCTGCCGCTGCTCGTGTTCTACCACGGCGGCGCGTTCGTTACGGAGTCGGCCTTCTCGCCGACGTACCAGCGGTACCTCAACGCGCTCGTCTCCAAGGCCGGCGTGCTCGCCGTGTCCGTGGACTACCACCTCTCGCCGGAGCGCCGCCTCCCCACCGCCTACGACGACGCGTGGACGGTGCTACGGTGGGCGCTCCGGAACGCGCGGTCCGGGTCCGCGGAGGCGGATGCGGAGCCCTGGCTGGCGCGCCGCGCCGACCTCACGCGGCTGTTCCTCGTCGGCGACAGCGCCGGCGGCAACATCGCGCACAACATGGCCATGCGCGCGGGCCGGGAGGGCCTGGAAGGCGGCGCGACGACCATCCGGGGCATAGCGCTGCTGGATCCCTACTTCTGGGGGAAGCGCCCGGTGCCGTCGGAGACGCGGGACCCGGCGGAGAGGCGGTGGCGCGACAGCACGTGGAGCTTCGTCTGCGCGGGGAGGTACGGCTTAGACGACCCAGTGATCAACCCGGTGGCCATGGCGAGGGACGAGTGGCGGCGGCTCGGGTGCGCGCGCGTGCTGGTCACCGTGGCGGGGCTGGACATGCTTAGCGCCAGGGGCCGCGCCTACGTCGCCGCGCTCGGCGCCAGCGGGTGGGGCGGCGAGGCGCGGCTGTACGAGACGCCCGGCGAGGGCCACGTCTACTTTCTTTCGAAGCCCGACAGCGAGAAGGCGGCCAAGGAGATGGAGGCGGTCGTGGCCTTCATCAACGGCAACCGATCACTTGATGACAGTTCACAGCCCGAGGTTCCGGCCGAACACGGAAATTTACTAAGGAATCCCGCAAAAGAACTGGAAAAGAATTGCACTTTGTATACTGCCCACTAGTGTTAAGATTTCTTCCTTAAGATTAATGTATACTCCTATTAGCTAAATGCCCGCACATTGCTGCCGATACATGTCTGTCTCAAGCTTTGTCTTAGGGGCTTTTTGGCCGTGTTTATTTATAGCTTTTCATTTTTGGCTTATAAGCCATAAAAACACCTAAATAAATGGTTTTTTATTTTAGCTTTAGGCTTATACCTTCATAATACTACTACGTTCAGTTAAAAGCCAAAAACACCTATTTCGATGATTTAGTGCTTTATAAGCCAACTCTAAAAGCTAGATTTAAGCCTAATCAAACGGGCCCTTAAACTATGTCTTCTTATTGCTGCACTAATCATTCATACATAAGAGCTAGATGAGTATGAATCAATATTGCCCGATCATTCATGCATGATTCAAAATTTATACTGTAATTTTTCTGAAAAAAGTTGCGAATATAATTTTTAGATTTGGTCTGTGCAGGCAATAAGCAGTTATAATTGAAATTAAGTTGGCTATAGAAAAAAAAATAACGACACATATGAAAACAGAGATAGTGGATACATAGTAGGAGTTGATAAAATCAAGTGAAATACACATTTTCAGTACTCCCTCCGTCACGGTTTGGAGTGCGTCTTACAAAAGCCATGCGTTTTCAAAACCCTCTACTCCCAGACGCGTTAGACTTAATTACAGAATTAATGTTCCCGTTTTCCTTCTCACTTCCTAGTTCATGTAGCCAAGGAATTAATTCTTACATGCAACTCCACCAATACATGCGTCCAAACTTCTCGTTTTCATTGAATAATTACGTGTAATAGGGCGTCGAATAATTAATGGACACATGTTTTTAGCACAAATCTGCTCTTAATTATAGTCCACCTAAATTCTAACAATCTTTTTAAAACGTCCTCTAAACCGTGACGGAGGGAGTAACAGTCTATGTGTCTTGTCCATAACATGCACTATATTCTGAGTCAGTCCATGAACTTTCGTTGTTGCTGAAAGTTGATCATATCTTGCTTCAGAAATCAACTCTTTCCGTTTAAAAAAACAGCTATAAAATCAGCTCATATATATGCTCAGGAGATGAAACTCAGGAACGTGCATTGAAGATCTTTCAATTATTATCCAAGTCGTCGTGCACGTGAGCATGTGGTACTTGAGGTGGAGATCGTTGATGTGCGTGACGAGGGACAGCGCTAATGTCGTCGTGGAGGGGATAATTGGTGGCTTGGCACATGTCACATGAGATGCGGAGCTGATACGTACATGCACACACCGCTCACACACACAATTAAATTATTCCATGCACGCATTCATGCATCACCTAACTAACTAACTAACTAACTAACCATTTTTTTTTGAGCTAACTAATAGATGGAGTGGATAAATGAGAGAACATATTTAATGGAGAGGGGGTAGAGCGAGGGTGCGTGAGTTGAGTGACATATATATTTGAGCGTACGTGGAGCAATGTTAATCAGCAACTCGTAATTTGATAGACCCTCATGGTGATGGAAGCATTGTTTTTAACCTGCATCTTCTATTTCTAAATTATAAGCACACACACCGTGTAAGACTCCTCCAGGTTTTCCCTGCGCATGTAATCGTACACCATCATGATCTTGCCGTGATCGATGCCCAACAATGGTCATGGTGTTCTTCTGGGCGACGAACTCCTTCACAACCTCAGATCTCTTTGCGCGGTACTTGGGTCACTACCTTGCAAAAAATGAGTCGGTCGATCATGAGAAAAACCACAATTTGTTGTTAAGAAATTGCCAGGTGCCTTTTTTTTTTAAAAAGTATATATTAATATCACAAGATACCAATTACACTCAGCCTCCTCTGCAATAACACATTTCCCTAGCGGCCATACATATATACACAAAAAAAAATTATAAAAAAGAAAAATCCCGCTACAGTGACCCATTCGTTGAAACAACGGTACTACCACCACCAACAGGGGCGGGCTCAGGATTTTGAGTGTGTATTCAAAATTTTATAGGGTCTATTTTTTTTGAGGCGGTCAAAAACTTAGTTTTCGACATGGAAATTGGTTATATGAACATCACACAGTTTCTATATATATAATATATGGGTAGAAGATAAATTTTGACCATAATATCGTTGATTCACAAGAAGAGATCATAAGTTGGATTTATTCAACACATCAAAGTACCAATTGTTCACATAACAAAGGGTAACATCTAAAATATCTAGATGAGAGAAAATAGCAAAGTGACAGAGAGAGAGAGCTTACAGATTGCAATGATTTTCCATTTGATTTTCTTCTTGTCCCTTCTTCACATCATATCTTTGAATGAAAGCCTTCGAATCAACAATAGGACCATTCTTTCCCTATTGTTATTGACCAATCCTACCTATATCTGAAAAACGAAACAACATTCAGGTCTTCTGATTCAGACAAATTCAGTCTATGTTTTCTGAATTGCTACATCCGTACAAAACCTATGTCCTCAACCTCAACAGTAGGAACAAAAGGAGAGCCGAGCAGACGCATACCACCGGCAACAAAAAAGAAACCAGCGCAGGGTGTGCAACCACCGATGTTCTGGTCGAGGAGTAGGGACTCAGGGGCCAGGTGACATGGTTATACCCCACGGGTACAAGACCTTAGTATACCTGGTCCAGCCCAAGAAAGGCCTACAAGAATATACACGGCACATGAAGACTTTCGGTTGGCCCAAACCCAGGATGTTTTCGGATCCTTGGAGAGCAAGACTAGAATAGATAGGATATTCAAAGGGGCAAACCCTAAAACCGACTCGTTCTGTGTCCGGGACCTGCCTAACTCTATATAAAGGCTAAGAGGGTACAACGAGGAGGGCACTTCACATACCATCGCATACACACCTCCACGCCAGATTGCATCTGCGCACCCTTGTAACTTTCGGTTCCGCCGTAATCAAGAGCAGACAAGCAGGAGTAGGGTTTTCCCTCCGGGGGCCTGAACCTGGGTAAACCTCGTGTCCCCATGTTGCTTGTTTGCTAACCGTTCCGCGATCTCCAGCATCCCCATCTTCTCCAAAACCCAACCTCATAACAATGGGCATTGACGAGATTAAACCTCATCAATTGGCGCCGTCTGTGGGAACTGGGGGCGCAGATTATGCGATCGTGACGGTCCCAACCAAAGCGATCTACAACTCCCCGGCGACGGAGATCCATCTCCTCTTCGGCTCTTTCGACTTCACCGCCCACTCGCCAGCCACTCTGAAGGACTTCGAGCCCGTTGGCGACGGGCTCGAGATCCTGTTCGGGAGCTTCTGCTTCCAGGTGGGGCAGACCGACACTATCCATCTCCCAGAGCGGGTGACCCTGCCATCGATCAGGCTTGCTTCATGGGCTCCGCATCCCGTGCTACGCACATCGCCATGAGTCCTATGACAGTAGGTGCTGCAACTTAGATCTGTGTGATCCACCATCGAAGGAAGGGACCTATGGTTCCGGATCCGAAAGCTGCGGCAGCAGCAATCCGATCTACGAGCGCTACCAATGCGCCGCAGTCATCCAGAGCGACGTAGATCAGGAACACAACCCGTAGGGTAGAAACGGCGAGAACAGGAGAAGCCAGTCCCCCCGCCCAACGAGGAGGACACCGATCCCAATCAGGTAATCCACCTCAGCGAGGAAGGATGGGCTCAAGCATACGAAGCCGTGGCAGGCAACAAGATCCTGCCTATGGGTGCCTCACGGGACCTACTGATGGCATACCACCTGCTTCTCGTCGAAGAGCACAAAAAGCAGGTGAAGATGCAAGAAGTGCTTGACAAGCGCAAGCAAGCGGCCTCGGAGTCCAGTGCGCGGCGAGCTGCGCTCTCCGCCATGAGCGTCTCCAGCTCGCATGGCAACCACGACAACAAGCACATTCTCGCATGGAGAACATGGACCCCACTACACGTCGCGAGGTGACCCGGACCCTCAACACGTCTTTCATGGAGATGGATGCCGATGGCAACGTCATCCCGAAGACGCCGCAAGTTGCGATCATGGTAGCCACCACATACCTTGTGTCCCATCCACCTCCGGTGGGGGACCCGAAAAGGGCCATGCACGAATCCGCACTAACCGGACTCGGACTAATTGGAGCTGCGCTCCACGGAGAAGCTCCTGTGGAGCCAAAAAAGAAGGCTGCGGTCAGGTTCAACCGTAGCCCCACACCTTCATCCGACGAGGAAGAGCACGACCTACCTCGAAGGCACAAGAGCTCGCGACATCGTAGTCACGATTACTACGCTCGAAGCGAGATCATGCAACGCAAGATCGACAAAGCACGCGCCAAGCTCGTATGCTCGTCTGAATCCGAGGAGGACAACGATGAAGGGGAACTCTGCGGAGCTCGATGCTTCAGAAGATCCGTCCGGCGGACGCGGATGCCGCGGAACTTCAAGCATCCTTCGGACACTCTGAAGTTTGACGGCACACAGGACCCCAAGGCGTGGCTCAGCGACCACCTGTCGTCCGTCAAGCTACACGGCGGAAACAAGAACACCGCCCTGCAATGCCTTCAGCTGTAGCTGACAGGCGCAGCCCAGATCTAGCTCAACAGCCTATCCTCAGGATCCATCCGAAGCTGGGAGGAACTGGCGTACAGTTTCATCCAAAACTTCAAGGGCACCAGCAAGAGGCCAGCCTCGATCGAGGAGCTACGAGCCTGCACCCAACGAACGGGCGAATCCATTCGCTCATACATACTACGCTGGTCCAACACCAAGAAATCCACGATGCACATCTCTGAGGAGAGAGCGATCAACGCCTTCAAGGATGGCGTCAAACGCCAGGACTTCAAGGAAGAACTTGGGCGCGTCAAGCCCAAGACACTCGACCACCTCATGGACATCGCCAACAGGTGGGCAGATGGCGAGGAATCCGTCCACCGAGCACACTTGGAGGAGGAAGATGACTACGGCCGTCGATGTGAACGCCGTAGCAAGAGAAGATCGCACATCTACGACGATCGCGACAGACCCGATATGGTCGTGGCTGGCTACGCTTAACCGCAGCAGCGGCGGATACCGTGGAAACAACTTCCGCGATGGAGGACGCCTAGCACAGTCATGGCAACGCCGCGTCCACGACGATAGACCCTTGGCATACGAAAAATTGTCGGGTCCATGCACCATCCACTTCTACATCGACAAGCAGGATGGTAAAAAGAAGGCAAGCGACATGCTCAAAGACTGCCTCGAGTTCCAGAAACTTAGCGAGAGCATGTCCCAGATGAGGCAGCAAGCACCGAACCCTGGGTACGGGAACGCACCCGCACCAGGATAAATCGCCCACGGAGCTCCTCCACCACCACCCGTAGGACCTTCGAATCACCCAATCGCACCTGCGCAGAACAACGGCCGAAGCGGGTACCCCGTGCCGAAAGGGTCACTGATGATCCAAAAAGGGTACCCAACAAACAGGGTGCAAAAGAAAATCACCCGTCAGGTCAGTCTGGCTGTGACCGCTCCACCCGCCATCCCTGAGTACCTCAGTAGATCGGAGTCATGCATCACGTTCAGCCGCTCGGATCACCCCCGCTAGGTCTCCCGCCCAGGTCATGCTGCCCTGGTGCTCGAGGCGCAGATCGGAGGGTTCGATATGAGTTGCGTCTTCATGGACGGCGGCAGCGGCATCAATCTGATGTTCGCCAGCACCTTAGCAGCAATGCGGATCCTGCTGTGCAGCCTAGAACAATCCGACACAACGTTCCACGGCATCGTCCCAGGGAAGGGCATATTCCTCCTAGGAAAGATATGGATCGATGTCATCTTCGGCAAGCCCGATAACTTTCGGTGTGACCGACTCGAGTTTGAAGTGGTGGACTGGCCATCACAATACCACGCCATCCTCGGGCGCGTGGCATTCGTGACGTTCCCGGCAAGTACCGCACCACTGCACTGCTACTCAAGATGCCAGGACCTAGGGGCATCATCACGGTCCACGGGAGCTTCACCCGATCGGATCACTGCGACAGGGACTTCAACAGAATCTCCCAGTCATTCGGCATGCAGGAGGAGCTCATAAGGCTTCGAGAGGTGACAGACAATGGGGCACCCCCAGTCGCAAGGCATAACGCACCCGACATGTCTTTCGACTCCACCGTCAACACAAAGAAGGTGCAAGTCCACCCGACGGACACCTCCAAGACGGCGTTGATCGCCAACGACCTCAGCCCCGCATAGGAAAGCGCGCTCATCGAATTGCTCCGTGAGCGCTGGGAAATCTTCGCCTGGTGTCCTGCGGACATGCCAGGAGTTCCCAGGGAATTCGCCGAGCACACACTTAATGTATTTCCAGACGCCAAGCCCGTCAAATAGTCCATCCGAAGACTGTCTGAGCCACGAGCTGAAGCCATCGGAGTCGAGGTCAACAGACTGCTCGACGCTGATTTCATCAGAGAGATCAAGGAAATCGAGTGGCTGACCAATACCGTGATGGTCCCCAAAAAGGACACGGACATCCTGAGGATGTGCATAGACTTCACATCACTAAACAAACACTGCCCGAAGGATCACTTCCCTCTTCCTCGGATCGATCAGATCATCGATTCGACTGCAGGATGCGAGAAGCTCTCCTTCCTCGACGCCTACTCAGGCTACAATCAGATTCGACTGAAGGTCAAAGATCAGGAGAAAACGGCGTTCATCATGCCGTTCGGAGTGTTCTGCTATAACACAATGCCCTTTGGGCTGAAGAACGCAGGTGCCACGTACCAGCGGTGCATGCTGGCATGCCTGAAAGACCAGATCGGCCGCAATATACAAGTCTATGTCGACGACATAGTAATCAAAACAGGGGAGGCCAAGACACTGATCGACGATCTCCGCGAGACGTTCGATAACCTCGATCGATACAAGATCAAGCTAAACCCAGAAAAGTGCGCCTTCGGTGTCCCATCTGGTCAACTGCTAGGCTACTTCATCTCCCAACGAGGGATCGAGGCGAACCCGAAGAAAATCCGGGCCATAATGGCCATGGAGAAGCCGAAGAACCTCAAAGGCGTCCAGCAGCTCGCTGGGTGAATCGCGGCGTTGAGCAGGTTCATCAGCCGCATGGGCGAAAAAGCCTGCCTTTCTATCAGCTGCTACGCAAGGCAGACAGATTCGAGTGGATGCCTGAAGCGGACGACGCATTTGAAGATCTGAAGCGACTGCTCTCCACCTCGCTCTTGTTGGTCACGCAAAGGGAGCGCGAGCCTCTACTGCTATACATAGCAGCTACACACCAGGTGATAAGCATCGTGCTCGTGGTCGAACGACCCGAAGATGGCAAGACCCATGGGGTCCAACGCCCAATATACTACCTCATCGAGGTATTGACGCCGACAAAGCAGAGGTACCCTCACTACCAGAAACTCGCCTACGGCGTGTTCATGAAAGCTCGTCGACTAAGCCACTACTTCCAGGAGCATCAGGTGATAGTCGTCAACGAAGCACCCCTGAACAGCATCCTGAACAACCCGGAGGCCACCTGGCGTGTGGCCCTGTGGGGCATTGAGATATCACCTCTAGACATAGTCTATGAGAAGCGCCATGTGATCAAGTCCCAGGTCCTTCCGGACTTCATCGTCCACTGGATGGAACTGCAGCTGTCGGACACCCCGGACATGACGCAGTCATGGACGATGCACTTTGATGGCTCCAAGCGCGAGGCTGGAGCAGGAGCCAGGGTCATACTGACCTCCCCACAGGGTGACAAGATGAAGTACGTCCTCCGGATGAAATTTCGAGCTTCCAACAACGAAGCCGAATGCGAGGCCCTCATCCACGGCATGAAGATGGCCAAGATCTGAGGCGCGATGCGCCTGGTCATCTACGGCGACTCGAACCTTGTCTTCCAGCAGACGATGAACGAGTGCGATGCACACGCTGCCAACATGATTGCGTACCGTGCACTCTACAACTCACTCGAAGGAGACTTCGACGGCTGCGAGCTTTGGCACGTTGGAAGAGAAAGCAATGAAGAGGCCGACGGACTCGCCAACATTGGCTCCACCTACGCGTGGGTGCCACCAGGTGTGTTCCTCGAACAGATCTGCGTACCATCCATCAAAAGGAAATTCCCCAAGGGATCACCCGAAGAAGCAGAACACTTGGGGGCTGCGCTACTCGAAGGATAGGAAGGACCAGAAAATCTCAACACAAAGGTTGCAGTGGTTAACCTGATGCAGGTCATGGCAGTCGAAGAGACATGGACATAGCCATACCTCCGATATCTGATAGACGGGGAACTGCCTGACAGCCCGAAAGATGCCCGCCGCATATCTCGCCGGTCCAAGGCCTTCACTATCATCAATGGCGAGATGTACAAGCGCAACATTTCGGGTATACTCCAAAGGTGCTTCACCATCGGTGACAGCAAAAATATCCTCCAAGACATCCACGAGGGCATATGCGGCCATCACGCGGGCAGCCACGCCCTTGTCGCCAAAGCTCTACGAGCTGGATTCTATTGGCCAACGGCCATGAACGATGCCAAGGACATCGTCCGAAGATGCAACGGGTGCCAGAGGTTAGCAGACAAACTGCACGCACCAGGATCGGAGCTCATGCCCATACCCTTGGCCTGGCCCTTCGCCCAATGGAGTCTCGACATGATCGGCAAGCTTCCCAAGTCCTCAAAAGGAGGCCACATCTACCTCCTGGTCGCAGCCGACAAATTCACCAAGTGGGTTGAGGCCATGCCCGTTACTAACCAGAAGGGAAAGACGGCCGTTAATTTCTTCCAATCCATAGTCTACAGGTTCGGCGTGCCGCACAGTATCATCACCGACAACGGGTCGAACTTCATCTCCAAAGAATTCCAGGACTTCTGCGAAGTGTAGGGGTTCGTAGCATGGAAAACAAAAAAATTCTACCGCATGCACACAAACAAACCAAGATCTATCTACTAGATTGTAGCAACGAGTCGATAGAGGAACTCACCCTCGAAGATTCCAAAGCGGTTAAAGAGAGCAGATTCTCATGGGTGATGTAGTCTTACACTTGCCGATCTCAAGATCGCGTAGACGATCCTTCCGGCGCTGCATTCCGGCAGCTCTTCCGCAGTCGGTCACACGTTCGGTACTCGATGAAGACCTTCCTCTCCCTTGTTCCAGCAGGCAGCGGAGGTTGTAGCACTCTCCTCGTGATTCCGGCAGCACGACGACGTGGTGTCGGAAGTAGAGGGAAGATCCCGCAGGGCTTCGCCTTAAGCCGGAGCGAGTATGGTGGAGTAAGAGAGGGTCCTTGGCGATCTACGGTTTAGAGGCACCAAGGGGAGAGGTGTAACCGGCGGCTAGGGTTTGGGGAAACCCTAACTCGGTGACTTGGGAGGATCCCTAGGCGGCGGCAGCACTTGGAGGGTGGTGGCGCCTTGTAGCTAGGGTTTGGGTGTGAGGGGTAGGGGGGCACCCTACCCCTCCTTATATAGGTGGGAGGGACGTGGTTTGGGAGGAGGGAGTCCTCCTTCAACTCCTCCTCATGGACGGCGGGTGGAGGGAGTGGGATTCCTACCCTAGGTAGGTTTCCTACTCTCCCTCCACCAACCAAACTTCGGATTTGACTTCTCAAATTGGCGTTTGACTTTCAAACTTGGATTTGATTTCTCTCTTCATATTGCCCAGCCAAGTGACCTAGTACATGATGCAACCAGTCCACATTGTCATGACACATCCATGTACCCTTCCCCTCCGGAGTGCCGGACCTTCTAGACCCTTCTAGAACATTCCCGGTGAAAACACCGGAATCATTCCCGAACTCCGAAACAGGACTTTCCTTATATGAATCTTATTCTCCGGACCATTCCGGATCTCCTCGTGATATCTCGGATCCCATCCAAGACTCCGAACAACATTCGGTCTCTTATTCATCATTCCATAACTACACAACAACATCGAATCCTTAAGTGTGTCTCCCTACGGTTCGTGAATTATGCGGACATGACCGAGACACTTCTCCGATCAATAACCAATAGAGCAATCTGGAAATTCATATGGCTCCCAATATTTCTACGATTACTTTGCGATCGAATGAACCACTTACATACGATACCAATTTCCCTTTGTCTCACGATAGTTTACTTATCCGAGGTTTTGATCGTCGGTATCTCTGCATACCTAGTTCAACCTCGTTACTGATAAGTACTCTTTTCTTGTTCCCGTGGTATGTGATCACTTGTGAGCCAGTCACATGCTTGCAAGCTAATTGGATGACATTCCACCGAGAGGGCCCAGAGTATATCTATCCTTCATATGGATGGACAAATCTCACTCTTGATCCATGTGCCTCAACCCATACTTTCCAAACACTCAATGCCACCTTTATAGCCACACAGTTACGGTGTGGTGTTTGATGTCATCAAAGCATCCTTCCGGTGATGGTGATTAGCATGATATCATGGTCGAAGGAATTAGGTTACTATGTATGATAAAGCTTATAGCAATTGAACTATTAAAATGACTTGATCTTTATGCTACGCTTATCTATAGGAATATGTCCATCATACCATTCTCCTAATGATATGATCTCGTTGTTAACAACATCTCAATGTTCATGATCGAGAAACCACGATCATCTATTAACCAACAAGCTAGTATTATTAAAGAGGCTTTACTAGGGACTCTAATTTAGTTTACAAATCACACAAGTATTAATGTATTCGGTTAATAATATTATAGCATGAATGTAAACATTTATCATAAACACAAAGATATAATAATAACCGCTTTTATTATTGCCTCTAGGGCATATCTCCAACAGTCTCCCACTTGCACTAGAGTCAACTAATCTAGATTACATGGTAATATACCGAACACCCATGGCGGTTTGGTGTTGGTCATGTTTTGCCCTCGGGAGAGGTTTAGTCAACGGATCCGCCACATTCAGATTTGTGTGTACTTTGCAAATCTTTATGTCACCATCTTGGACATGTTCTCGAATAGCGTGAAAACGTAGCTTGATGTGCTTCAGCTTCTTGTGTGACCTTGTTCTTGTGCATTGGCTATGGCGCCCATGTTACCACAGTAGATAGACATTGGGTCCAGCGCAATTGGAACCACACCGAGCTCTGTAATGAACTCTTTCATCCATATCGCTTCTTGTGAAGCCTCCGAAGCAGCTATGTATTCCGATTCAGTTGAAGATATCGCCACAACGCTTTGCTTTGCACTCCTCCAGCTAACTGCTGCACCATTCAAAGTAAATACGTATCCATATTGAGATTTAGAATCATCCGGATCGGTGTTCCAACTAGCATCGGTGTAACCATTAACAACGAGCTGTTCATCACCTCCATAAGAAAGAACCATATCCTTAGTTCTTCTTAAGTACTTAAGGATGTTTTTGACCGCTATCCAATTATCCACTCCTGGATCACTTTGATATCTGCTAGTCAAACTAACAGCATATGCAATGTCAGGTCTAGTACATAGCATGGCATACATAAGAGATCCTATGGCTGAGGCATAGGGAGACTTACCCATCCTTTCTCTATCTTCTGTCGATGCTGGACTTTGAGTTTTACTCAAAGTCGTATTGGGCAACATGGGCAAGAACCCTTTCTTGCTATCTTCCATTCCAAACCTCTTTAGAACTTTGTCCAAATATGTACTTTGTGACAATGATATTAGGCGTCTCGATCTATCTCTATAAATCTTTATGCCTAATATGTAAGCTGCTTCGCCAAGATCTTTCATTGAAAAACTATTATTCAAATAATCCTTGACACTATTAAGAAGGTCTACATCATTCCCAATCAACAATTTGTCATCTACATATAGTATTAAGAATGCTACAGAGCTCCCACTCACTTTCTTGTAAATACAAGCTTCTCCATAAGTTTGTATAAAACCAAAGCTTTTGATTACCTTATCAAAACGTTGATTCCAACTCCGGGATGCTTGCTTCAATCCATAAATGGACCGTTGAAGTTTGCATACCTTGTTAGCATCTTTAGGATTGACAAAACCTTTGGGTTGAACCATATACAACTCTTCATCAATGTCTCCATTGAGGAATGCCGTTTTGACATCCATCTGCCATATCTCATAATCATAATATGCAGCGATTGCTAATATAATCCTCATAGACTTTAGCTTCGCTACCGGTGAGAAAGTCTTATCATAGTCAACTCCTTGAATTTGTCAAAACCCTTTTGCGACAAGTCAAGCTTTATAGAGAGTAACATTACCATCAGCATCTGTTTTCTTCTTGAAAATCCATTTGTTCTCGACAGCCTTTCGGCCATCCGGTAAGTCCACCAAAGTCCATACTTGGTTTTAATACATGGATCCAATCTCGTATTTCATGGCTTCTTGCCATTTATTGGAATCTGGGCTCATCATCGCTTCCTCATATGTCGCAGGGTCATCGGTGTTGTCCACCAACATGATACTCATAACGGGATCATACCAATCAGGAGTGGTACAAGTTCTCGTTGACCTGCGAGGTTCTGTATTTACTTCAACCGAAGTTTCATGATCAACATCATTAGCTTTGTGGCATCCCGCAAAAACCACTACTAGAAAATCGCGTTGTTTTTGTGCATTGCATCATCATGACCGCATGCTCATGTCATCATGCCACATTGCATTTGTGCATCGTCAAGTCATCATGCATTGTTTGTGGAAACCTATTTTCTAAAAGCCTAGTTTGGTTTTCTAAATATTCCCCCTCTCAATTTCAAATTAAAGCGCCGGGCTTTTCCGGGTCTTTTTATTTGTCTAAACACTATTTACAAAAGTTTATTTTAAATTAAACCAAAGTTTATATTATTTTAGGGGGGCAGCCAAACCGGGCCAATCCGACCCAGTCGGCCACCCCCAGATCAAACCGGTCCATCTAGACCCTTTTCCTACCTAGACCTAATCTACCCAGCCCCCCTCCACCTCACCCCACCCAATAGTCTGCCGCCACCTCACCTCTCCCTTCTCTCCCTCCATTCCTAGCCTGCCACCTCATCCTACCCTCCCCACTCCCTCCACCGCCAGGACCCACCCACACCCACCTGCTGGACACACACACACCTGCCGCCAGCCGGGACCCACCACAACACACACACACACGCACTCCCACGCACGCGCCCAACCCCACACACCCCCGGTCGCCCCAACGCCACTCCCGCCCGACAGGCCCCCGCCTCGGGATCCTGCCGCGTGACCCACCCCGACCCCACCTGCCGTTCCCGCCCCGTCCCAGGTTCCACCACCCCTGGACTCGCCACCCTCTGCCCTCACGCGTTCCCAAGGGGCCCACTCACCATCTCCCGATCCCACCTCCCCCGCATCCTCCCTCCCTGCTCGGCCTCTCTCCCGCCGCCGGCAGGGACCTCCTCCTCCTCCCTCCCCTCAATCACCGCCGCCTCCAACCCCGCGGTTCCACCTCCCGAAGCTCCCTCTCCTCGCAAGACGCTGCCAGAGCTGCTCTGCCTGAGCCCCGAGCCCCTGCCTCTCGCCCGCCACGGTCCCCGCCTCGAAGGCCCGCCGGAGGCTCCTCCACCTCGCGGGCCTCCTCGCCAGGCCGCATCCCCTCACCACCCAGCTGTGGCCACGGTTCCTCCTCCGCCACTGCTTGCCCCGCTCGGTCACCACTGTCGGCCCGCCGGTCCTGCCTTGGCGCCTCCTCTCCATGACGCCTCCCGTCGCCCGCCTCCAGCCGCCGGAGCCCTGCCCCCAGCGCCCGCCCTCACCTTCGTCCGCCTGCCCCAAGCTCGCCTCCGCCACCACGTGTTCCTCCGTCGACCAGCGCCTCCCGGCCTCCTCGCCTCCCATGCCGCCGCCGCCGCGACGACCTCGGCCTCGCCGTCGTTCCCGTCGAGCCCGCCGCCTCCGGCCAGACCCGCCGCTGGACCCCTCTGCGCTTCTCCCCGCGGGCGCCTCCTCTCTTCGGCATGTGCCGCCCGTCCGCGAGACGCCCTCCGCCCCCCGCTGCCTCGACGTGCGAGCCCTCCCGCGAGCGCGTGTTCCGTCGGCCGCGCCTCTGTACGCGCGTCCCCTGCAAGCTAGCCAAGGGCAGCATGTTCTCAGCAGTTGCAGACGTCCTCTGGTAGCAGCATCGCAAGGCACCTCCTGTGGCTGTTTGCACAACACCAAGTCCCTGTCAAGCACGCCCGTGTCTCAAGCAGCGACATCTTGTGCATCCTCGCAGCACAGTCGTGCGTCCGACGCCAAGATCTGCAGTACCAATGAAGTTCGTCAGTGTTCGGTGGAACGCCAAGACCATTCAGCTGTAGCCGTCTGTGACATCGCCAAGATCTTCGGCAAGGATCCAAAGAATCCGATCCCGAAATCCGAAGATTGAACCGTGAAACCGAGACCGAACCCGAACCCCTTGGAACCTCAAGATCTTCGCCACTCGAAGTGTTCCGCCAAGATCGCCATCGACAATGGGACCAAGACCGAACCCGGTGGCTTTTGCTGGACCATCAACAAGATCTACAATGGGACGCCATGACTGGGACCCCGGACCCGAAGACCACATGTGCGACAAGTACTCCTTCCCGGATGCGATGCTCGAGAACACGGACGGTAAGGACACCGACGCAGAACGCCAAGTTCTTCATCCCGGACGCCAAGACCGACCTGATACGCGGGCCCGACAAGATCGACTCCGACCAGGGTGAGTCCGATGCGCCCCCGACGCCAACCAAGTCCTTCTTCGCGGAACGCCAAGATCTACTCTGTTATCCGAGAATGATCCCGGAGTCCGAACCTCGTTCCCCGTCGAACCCTGTCGAACCCCGAACCCCCGGAACCCAAGATCTGCTGAACCCTGATGTGTGACCCCTTTCTCGAGCCCTATTTTATAAATGTAACATCAAACTGTTGCATACTTAATTGTCATACTCGCATACATAATGTGGCTGTTGGGGGTATTTAGGCGATTCACCTAAATTAAATATGGAGTTTATATGCGGGATATCTTTATCTTATTTCGGACTCCATTTAAATTGGTGTAGCGAACCGGTGCTATGTTTTGTCCTGTTAAGTCAACATTTAAATTGCGGGGTATCTAAACAACTAGAACCATATATTTAATTGTCGGGACCCACGGTTCCGCTTAATATGGCCTAATTGCACCGCATATTTACCATGCCATGCATCATACATGCATCATGCCCGATCTTTTGCCGTAGTATTAAATAGTGCATCCGGTGTTTGTGCTAGTGTTTTGCCTCTTCACGGACTAGGCCGTTGAGATGATGCGAGTGTCGACCCGATCTTCGGATGAACCTTCGGCAATGTTTTCAGACGAGCATCTCCCCCTTTCTACCTATCTTACTTTTATAGTATTTATTCCCTCCTGTTGTTCTATTGCTATCTGTGTTGCGATGCTCTAGTTTTCGTACCCGTGATATCCCTTGCAGCCTTATATTGCCTTGGACACCTCCTATTACCTGTTGTTTGGTAGATAGTTGGACCTGCGCGTCGTAGTCGCTTGCTCAAGTGCTGTTGCGTGTCGTTAAGTACCACAGTTGTTGGAGTATTGCCGGGTGTTTATTGTTGGAGATGATCATAACTTTAATTACTGTTTAACAACTAAAATTGAAGTAGGTAAGCAGAGGCACAGGTGGGCAATGATGTTATTTGGTTGTTAACCGTCCACTTGTGTCCCGTAGGACCCCGAGTACTTGATACATGTTCCTTGAATATTCGTGCTATCCACATCCGGGAGGATTATGGGACCCCCCCTGAGCCAGAGCTTGATTCATTCATATTTCTTGGGGCCAAAACTAGTTTGAGGTTTTATTTACTATCCTGTACTTATGCCATGCTTTACTTCTTTATTTACGATTGTGCGAGGAGCACCTGTACTGTTTAGGATCGGGACACGATTTCGCGGTATCGACAAGCCCGAGTTTTCGGGTTCCCAGTCGTTTACAGCCGTCCACCCAAACCTTGGGTCCGTCTCGAGTCACTAACCGTCGCTATGGTGTACTCAATGGGTGGCCCTGAAATATTTCTGAATCCTGTGATTGCTTTGTCGTGAATGCCTCGTTGGGTTTTGATTTGGTTTTTCCGAGGTTGATCGAGTGTGTGTTGCTATTTGTGCACCCTGCAGGTAAAACTTTCGAAAAGCCGTGTCATGTTATGGATGACTTGGAGCACAGTATCTCGATCATAGACAACTATAACTAAATTAGTGCTATAAATTTGACTTTATAATGACTAGTAATCAGCTTCACTATAATGGAATGGCTAAAATAAAACTGCCAACAATTGCTTGTTTGGGTTGTCGCTTGCGACCATTGTATCTGACTAGTAAGTATTGCAACTACAACGGAATGGCTAAATAAAAGTACCAAGAACTGCTGGGTTTGGGATATCTCATGCTAATTGTATCTGGCTAGTATGTGTCGCAACTATAACGGAATGGTTAACTAAAATTGCCCACTGCTTATTATATCAGGATGACTATATATATCTGACTAGTAATTGCTTCAACGATTGCTGAATAAATAAAACTGCCAACTGTGTGAGTTCCTCGGTTGACTTCCTCGTTTGGTCTCGAGGGGGAAACACACGGATGGGTTTATTTGATGGTAGCATCAGGTTGGTTCCGAATAGGTCTTTCTTATCCCTCTCTGACAGCCGACAGTTATATCGAGTCTCTATAGGTTGTTTAGTGCATGTTGCGCCGCCGCTGTAGTCCACCATACCTATGTAGGCGAGGACCGCCGAATTCTAGCCTCGCCGTGTACTGGCCTCAGTACTGACAGCTCTCTCTTTTTCCTTTGCCCTTTGTCGGCATCCCTTTTGTTTAAGCAGGTTTTGAGATCGACGTCGTTAGCAGGGTTACCCTTCCGGCTTGGCCTGGGCAGGGTTATGGACGCCTTTGGTTATTCTTCAGGGCTCTTAGCCCCATTTGCATCTTGTCCGTAGTCGGACGCTCTATCATTTTCAAGGTGATTTGGATCTTTGTATATTATCTCTGTATTCTTGACTCTTTGAGTCGCTGTTGTATATATATATATATCTGTTCTGTGGGTCCCATCGAGGACTGTTGTGTAATGTTATTACTTCGTTTTCCACCCGCATTTAAAGTGCTGGTGGCACCTTTGAATCGCTTTCTATGCGGGTTGGCGGAATCGCTGAAACTTGCATAGGTCGATTCGAGGGTGTTCTGAGTGGTATCGAGCTCGGCCATGATACCCCACAAGTCCAGCATGTAGGATAACCTAGCTAACGGCCGAAGTAGAGTGTCAAAACTATTTTGCAAAATCGGTTGGATAGATCTGATTAGGTCTGCTTTTACTCCTTACCCTCTGCTATTCTCCTCTTACCTCTACGCGTTTTGAATCTGCTCTCTTCTCTTTCTTCGAGTCCAGGAAATTCTCGTGGTTGGGTTTTCGTCGTACCTTCAGGGTTTCGCTTCCTCCTTTGATAACGGTGTTCCACCATCCGGTGTTCATGCTGCCTGAGGAATCCGTCTACTGTGGTACCACTCTTTGTTCCTTCTTGTGCCTTCCGGTGTTTTCCGGCGCGACGACATCATCTACGCCAGATCCGATGCAGAGTCTGCATCACTCCTTTGTTTCCGAACCTCGATTGTCAAGATCTTCAGTCTGATTCCGAGAGTTGGTTGCATAATTTCCTATTCATGAGCAGAGTAATGCTTTGGGTGCGCGATGGATTGATCACCATCCGACTACTCTTATCATTCGCTCTTGCACCTTGAATGGTGAATCATTGCAGTTATACTCCTTCCGCGGAAGTTAGAGGTGGCCTAACCTTTAACTTCGTCTGTTGTTTATCTGGAGTGTTCTCTCGACGAACGTGAACAACGACCCTTTGTTGGTGGTGTCGCCGATTTCAAGATGGAGAATGAACCCTTGTTAGTGGTGTCGCGAGCATCTACACGAAGCGAGAAGACGCAGCTCGCCGACCTTCTTTCCGGTACCATGAGGCGGATCTCGAGGGCGAGATCCATTGTTAGTGGTGTCGAATTGTGGCATCCCGCAAAAACCACTACTAGAAAATCGCGTTGTTTTTGTGCATTGCATCATCATGACCGCATGCTCATGTCATCATGCCACATTGCATTTGTGCATTGTCAAGTCATCATGCATTGTTTGTCGAAACCTATTTTCTTAAAGCCTAGTTTGGTTTTCTAAATATTCCCCCTCTCAATTTCAAATTAAAGCGCCGGGCTTTTTTTCGGGTCTTTTTATTTGTCTAAACACTATTTACAAAAGTTTATTTTAAATTAAACCAAAGTTTATATTATTTTAGGGGGGCAGCCAAACCGGGCCAATCCGACTCAGTCGGCCACCCCCAGATCAAACCGGTCCATCTAGACCCTTTTCCTACCTAGTCCTAATCTACCCAGCCCCCCTCCACCTCACCCCACCCAATAGTCTGCCGCCACCTCACCTCTCCCTTCTCTCCCTCCATTCCTAGCCTGCCATCTCATCCTACCCTCCCCACTCCCTCCACCGCCAGGACCCACCCACACCCACCTGCTGGACACACACACACCTGCCGCCAGCCGGGACCCACCACAACACACACACGCACTCCCACGCACGCGCCCAACCCCACACACCCCCGGTCGCCCCAACGCCACTCCCGCCCGACAGGCCCCCGCCTCGGGATCCTGCCGCGTGACCCACCCCGACCCCACCTGCCGTTCCCGCCCCGTCCCAGGTTCCACCACCTGACTCGCCACCTCTGCCTCACTGCTCCCAAGAGGCCCACTCACCATCTCCCGATCCCACCTCCCCCGCATCCTCCCTCCCTGCTCGGCCTCTCTCCCGCCGCCGGCAGGGACCTCCTCCTCCTCCCCCCCCTCAATCACCGCCGCCTCCAACCCCGCGGTTCCCCCTCCCGAAGCTCCCTCTCCTCAAGACGCTGCCAGAGCCGCTTTCTGCGCCGAGCGCCCGAGCCGTCCTGCCTCGCCGCCACGGTCCCCGCCTCCGAGCGCCGCCGCAGCCGGAGGCCTCCTCCACCTCGTCGCGGGCCTCCCTCGCCGCCAGGGCCGCATCTCCCCCTCACCACCCCGCCGTGGCCACGGTTCCCCCTCCTCCGCCACGCTGCCTGCCTCCGTCACCTGTCGGCCCTGCCCGGGTCCGCTGGCGCCTCCTCCTCCGCGACGCCCTGCCTCCCCGCTCCAGCCGCCGGAGCCTCCCGCCCGAGCCGCCCCGCCCCGTCCTCACCTCCGTCCGCTGCCCGGCCCCAAACTCGCCTCTCCGCCACCACGTGTTCCTCCGTCGAAGCGCCCCTCCGGCCTCCTCTACGCCTCCTGCCGCCGCCATCATGACGACCTCGGCCTCGCCGCCGTTCCCGTCGAGCCCGCCGCCTCCGGCCAGACCCGCCGCTGGACCCCTCTGTGCTTCTCCCCGCGGGTGCCTCCTCTCTTCGGCATGTGCCGCCCGTCCGCGAGATGCCCTCCGCCCCCCCGCTGCCTCGACGTGCGAGCCCTCCAGCGAGCGCGTGTTCCGTCGGCCGCGCCTCTGTACGCGCGTCCCCTGCAAGCTAGCCAAGGGCAGCATGTTCTCAGCAGTTGCAGACGTCCTCTGGTAGCAGCATCGCAAGACACCTCATGTGGCTGTTTGCACAACACCAAGTCCCTGTCAAGCACGCCCGTGTCCCAAGCAGCGACATCTTGTGCATCCTCGTAGCACAGTCGTGCGTCCGACGCCAAGATCTGCAGTACCAATGAAGTTCGTCAGTGTTCGGTGGAACGCCAAGACCATTCAAAGAGCCGTCAGGACATCGCCAAGATCTTCGGCAAGGATCCAAAGAATCCGATCCCGAAATCCGAAGATTGAACCGTGAAACCGAGACCGAACCCGAACCCCTTGGAACATCAAGATCTTCGCCAATCGAAGTGTTCCACCAAGATCGCCATCGACAATGGAACCAAGACCGAACTCGGTGGCTTTTGCTGCACCATCAACAAGATCTACAATGGGACGCCATGACTGGGACCCCGGACCCGAAGACCACATGTGCGACAAGTACTCCTTCCCGGATGCAATGCTCGAGAACACGGACGGTAAGGACACCGACGCAGAACGCCAAGTTCTTCATCCCGGACGCCAAGACCGACCTAATACGCGGGCCCGACAAGATCGACACCGACCAGGGCGAGTCCGATGCGCCCCCGACGCCAACCAAGTCCTTCTTCACGGAACGCCGAGATCTACTCTGTTATCCGAGAACGATCCCGGAGTCCGAACCTCGTTCCCCGTCGAACCCTGTCGAACCCCGAACCCCCGGAACCCAAGATCTGCCGAACCCTGATGTGTGACCCCTTTCTAGAGCCCTATTTTATAAATGTAAGATCAAACTGTTGCATACTTAATTGTCATACTCGCATACATAATGTGGCTGTTGGGGGTATTTAGGCGATTCACCTAAATTAAATATGGAGTTTATATGCGGGATATCTTTGTCTTATTCCGGACTCCATTTAAATTGGTGTAGCGAACCGGTGCTATGTTTTGTCCTGTTAAGTCAACATTTAAATTGCGGGGTATCTAAACAACTAGAACCATATATTTAATTGTCGGTACCCCCGGTTCCGCTTAATATGGCCTAATTGCACCGCATATTTACCATGCCATGCATCATACATGCATCATGCCCGATCTTTTGCCGTAGTATTAAATAGTGCATCCGGTGTTTGTGCTAGTGTTTTGCCTCTTCACGGACTAGGCCGTTGAGATGATGCGAGTGTCGACCCGATCTTCGGATGAACCTTCGACAATGTTTTCAGGCGAGCATCTCCCCCTTTCTACCTATCTTACTTTTATAGTATTTATTCCCTCATGTTGTTCTATTGCTATCTGTGTTGCGATGCTCTAGTTTTCGTACCCGTGATATCCCTTGCAGCCTTATATTGCCTTGGACACCTCCTATTACCTGTTGTTTGGTAGATAGTTGGACCTGCGCGTCGTAGTCGCTTGCTCAAGTGCTGTTGCGTGTCGTTAAGTACCACAGTTGTTGGAGTATTGCCGGGTGTTTATTGTTGGAGATGATCATAACTTTAATTACCGTTTAACAACTAAAATTGAAGTAGGTAAGCAGAGGCACAGGTGGGCAATAGATGTTATTTGGTTGTTAACCGTCCACTTGTGTCCCGTAGGACCCCGAGTACTTGATACCTGTTCCTTGAATATTCGCGCTATCCACATCCGGGAGGATTATGGGACCCCCCCTGAGCCAGAGCTTGATTCATTCATATTTCTTGGGGCCACAAACTAGTTTGAGGTTTTATTTACTATCATGTACTTATGCCATGCTTTACTGCTTTATTTACGATTGTGCGAGGAGCACACTGTACTGTTTAGGATCGGGACACGATTTCGCGGTATCGACAAGCCCGAGTTTTCGGGTTCCCAGTCGTTTACAGCCGTCCACCCAAACCTTGGGTCCGTCTCGGAGTCAGCTAACTTCGTTGCGGGTGTACTCAATGGGGTGGCCCCCTGAAATATTTCTGAATCCTGTGATTGCTTTGTCGTGAAGGCCTCGTTGGGTTTTGATTTGGTTTTTCCGAGGTTGATCGAGTGTGTGTTGCTATTTGTGCACCCCTGCAGGGTAAAACTTTCTGAAAGCCGTGTCCGCGGTTATGGACGACTTGGAGCATAGTATCTCGATCATAGACAACTATAACTAAAGTAGTGCTATAAATTTGACTTTATAATGACTAGTAATCAGCTTCACTATAATGGAATGGCTAAATAAAACTGCCAACAATTGCTTGTTTGGGTTGTCGCTTGCGACCATTGTATCTGACTAGTAAGTATTGCAACTACAACGGAATGGCTAAATAAAAGTACCAACAACTTCTGGGTTTGGGATATCTCATGCTAATTGTATTTGGCTAGTATGTGTCGCAACTATAACGGAATGGTTAACTAAAATTGCCCACTGCTTATTATATCAGGATGACTATATATATCTGACTAGTAATTGCTGCAACGATAACTGAATAACTAAAACTGCCAACTGTGTGAGTTCCGCGGTTGACTTCCTCGTTTGGTCTCGAGGGGGAAACACCAGGATGGGTTTGTTTGATGGTAGCATCAGGTTGGTTCCGAATAGGTCTTTCTTATCCCTCTCGATGCCGGTTATATCGAGTCTCTATAGGTTGTTTAGTGCATCTTGCCGGCTGCGATCCACCATACCTATGTAGGCGAGGACCGCGAATTCTAGCCTCGCTGTAATCGGCCTCGATCGACCGCTCTCTCTTTTTCCTTTGCCCTTTGTCGGCATCCCTTTTGTTTAAGCAGGTTTTGAGATCGACATCGTTAGCAGGGTTACCCTTCCGGCTTGGCCTGGGCAGGGTTATGGACGCCTTTGGTTATTCTTCAGGGCTCTTAGCCCCATTTGCATCTTGTCTGTAGTCGGACGCTCTATCATTTTCAAGGTGATTTGGATCTTTGTATATTATCTTTGTATTCTTGACTCTTTGAGTCGCTATTGTATATATATATCTGTTCTATGGGTCCCATCGAGGACTGTTGTGTAATGTTATTACTTCGTTTTCCACCCGCACGAAAGTGCCTGGTGGGCACCTTTGAATCGTTTCTATGCGGGTTCGGCGGGAATCGCTGAAACTTGCATAGGGTCGATTCTGAGGGTGTTACAAGCTTCCTCTCTTATTTCTGTAGGCGCCATAGGAACTACTTCCGGTGCTGCGCTACTCGCAAGTTCGAGAGAAGATTCATCAACCTCGTAGAGTTCTACTTTCCTTCCAGTCACTTCTTTTGAGAGAAATTCTTTCTCTAGAAAGGATCCAATCTTGGCAACGAAGATTTTGCCTTCGGATCTATGATAGAAGGTATACCCAATAGTTTCCTTCGGGTATCCAATGAAGATGCATTTTTCCTCTTTGGGTTCAAGCTTGTCCGGCTGTAACTTCTTTACATAAGCTTCGCAACCCCAAACTTTAAGGAACGACAATTTAGGTTTCTTCCCAAACCATAATTCATACGGTGTCATTTCAACGGATTTAGATGGTGCCCTATTTAAAGTGAATGCGGTTGTTTCTAATGCATAACCCCAAAATGATAGCGGTAAATCTGTAAGTGACATCATAGAACAAACTATATCTAAGAGAGTTTGATTACGACGTTCAGACACACCATTATGTTGTGGTGTTCCCGGTGGTGTCAATTGTTGAAGTATTCCGCATTTCTTCAAATTCTCACCAAACTCGTAACTCAGATATTCACCTCCACGATCAGATCGTAGAAATTTAATCTTCTTGTTGCGTTGATTCTCTACTTCACTTTGAAATTCCTTAAACTTCTCGAAAGTTTTGGACTTATGTTTCATGAAATAGATATACCCATATCATCTCAAGTCATCCGTGAAGGTGAGAACATAACGATAACCACCGCGCGATGCTACACTCATTGGACCACACGCACATCGGTATTTGTATGATTTCCAATAAGTTCGTAGCTAGCTCCATCATGCTAGAAAATGAAGTCTTAGTCATTTTACCCATCAGACATTCTTCGCATCTTTCAAGTGATTCGAAATCAGGTGATTCAAGAAGTCCATCGGAATGGAGTTTCTTCATACGCTTCACTCCAATATTACCAAGACGACAGTGCCACATATAGGTCGAGTTATCTCTCAATTTCAAACGTTTAGCTTCAATGTTATTAATGTGTGTATTTCCACAATCGAGATTCAATAAGAATAGACCATCTATCAAAGGTGCATGTGCATAAAACATATTACTCATATAAATCGAACAACCATTATTCTCGGACTTAAACAAGTAACCGTCTCGCAACAAACATGATCCATATATAATGTTCATGCTCAACGCAGGCACCAAATAACAATTATTTAAGTATAAAACTAATCCCGATGGTAGATGAAGAGGTAGCGTGCTGACCGTGATCACATCAACCTTTGATCCATTTCCAACGCGTATCGTCACCTCGTTCTTCGCTAGCTTTCGTTTATTCTGCAGCACCTGTTTCGAGTTACAAATATGAGCAACCGAACCAGTATCAAATACCCAGACACTACTACGAGTACTAGTGAGATACACATCAATAACATGTATATTGGATATACCTTTCTTCTTGATGTTGCCGTTCTTCAAATCCGCCAAGTACTTTGGGCAATTCTGCTTCCAGTGACCTTCTCCCTTGCAGTAAAAGCACTCAGTATGAGGCTTAGGCCCAGCCTTAGTCTTCTTCGCCGGCGCGGCAACTTTCTTACCGCCCTTCTTGAAGTTTCCCTTTTGCTTAGAGTTGCCTTGCTTCTTGAATTTGGTCGTCTTATTGACCAACAACACTTGGTTCTCTTTCTTGATCTCCACTTCTACAGATTTCAACATGGAGACGAGTTATGGCAACGTCTTGTCCATGTTTTGCATATTGTAGTTCATCACGAAGTTCTTGTAACTTGGTGGTAGTGATTGGAGGACACGGTGAATCCCCAAAGAATTAGGAATCACTATACCCAAGCTTTGGAGTTTGTTTGTGTGCCCAGACATCTTAAGCACGTGCTCACTAACGGAGCTGCCCTCTTCCATATTGCAGTTAAAGAACTTTTCAGAAGCCTCATAACTCTCAACTGTCGTGTGAGCCTCAAATATCATTTTGAGTTCACGGACAATATCATGTGGGTCATGGTTCTCAAACCTTTTCTGAAGCTCTGATTCCAAACCATACAAGATAGCACACTGAACTGTGGAGATTCTTCCTAGTGAGGTAAACATTCTTTACTTCATCGGTAGCAGTATCTGCAGGCGGGTCACCTAGCGGTGCATCCAGCACATAGGTCAAATTACCAGCATTGAGGACAATCCTAAAATTGCGGAACCAATCCGTGAAGTTGCTTCCATTGTTTTTCAACTTTTTTTTCTCTAGGAACGCATTAAAATTGATGGTAGGGGACGCCATTGATCTACAACATACTTGCAATAGTTTAGACTAAGTTTATGACAAATTGAGTTCTAATTAATAGTTAAATTAATCTAGGTGAACTCCCACTCAAAACAATATCCCTCACATTTTTTTAGTGATCACACGAACCAAATCCACCACATCAAAACCGATCATCACGAGAGTTGATGTAGCTTCAATGGCGAACAATCAACATGTTCATCATATCTACTATATGACTCATGCTTTACCTTTTGGTGATCCGTGTTCCGAGACCATGTCTGTACATGCTAGGCTCGTCAAGATCAAACCTTAGATTCCACATGAGCAAATCTGGCTTGCTCACGTTGTATACACTCGCAGAATCTAGCACACCCGATCATCACGTGGTGCTTCGAAACAACGAGCTTTAGCAATGGTGCTTACTAAGGATGAACACTTTAAAACTTGAAATTTTGTGCTTGAGGGATCATCTTATAATGCTACAGTCATGAACTAAGCAATACAAGATGCATAAAAGGATTAACATCACATGCAATTCATAATATGTGATATGATATGGCATTTCTTCTTGTGCTTCCGATCTCCATCTTCAAGCATGAACATGATCTCCATCATCACCGGTATGGCGTCAAGGTCAATGGCACCGTTTCATGGTTGTCTTCCACCACCTTCAACTATTACAACTACTTTGAATAGACACGCGGGTCTTAACGGAATTTAAAGGACAACCATATGGCTCCTGCCGGTTGCCAACTTATAATAAGGAACATTGCATACATCATATATAATCAAAATCATAGCCATATCACATCACAGCACACCCCTGCAAAACAAAATTAGACGCCTCTAATTTTCTTTGCATGTTTTACGTGGTTTGGGGCTTTCAATAAGTGTCGTTCTAACTTACGAATAAGAATCACAACATTGATGCTTGAACTATCAAGTGCCCGTTGTAAATTGAATCTATACTATGATGGGAGAGATAGACACCCGCAAAGCCACTTATGCAATACAAGTTGCATGTTGAGCGTGGAACAAGTCTCATGAACGATGTCATGTAAGGTTAGCCCGGGCCGCTTCATCCCATCATACCGCAAGATGCAAAGTACACAAAAAGCAATTGATAATAAAAGCACCACCGACCACAATGACTATTGTGTTCTACTCGTGCAACAGATCTACATATAGACACGGCTCTGATACCACTTTGGGGTTCATAGGATGGTGACATGGTTATACCCTGCGGGTACACAATCTCAGCATACCTGGTCCAGATCAAGGAAGGCCCACGGCAAATATACGCCGGCCCATGAGGATTTTCGGGTGGCGAAGGCCCATGACGCCTTCGGATCCTTGGAGAGCAAGACTAGAGTAGATAGGAAATTGAAAGGGGTAAACCTTAGAACCTGTAACTGACTAGATCTGTGCCTGGGACCTGCCTAAGTCTATATAAAGGCCAGGAGGTCACGACCTAGATCTCTCGACTCATACTTTCGCATACACACCTCCACGCCAGATCGCATCTGCGCACCCTTGTAATCACCGGTTCCGCCGTAATCAAGAGCAGACAAGCAGGAGTAGGGTTTTCCCTCCGGGGGCCTGAACCTGGGTAAACCTCGTGTCCCGTGTTGCTTGTTTGCTAACCGTTCCGCGATCTCCAGCATCCCCATCTTCTCCAAAACCCAAGTCCATAACAATGGGCATTGACGAGATTAAACCTCGTCAATTGGCGCCGTCTGTGGGAGGCGGGGCGCTTGTGCGATCGTGGCGGTCCCAACCCAAGCGATCTACAACTCCGCGGCGATAGAGTCACCTCCTCTTTGGCGCTTCGACTTCACCGCCCACTCACGGCCACCATGAAGGACTTGAGCCCGTGGCGGCGGACTCGAGATCTGCTCGGGAGCTTCGCTTCCGGTGGGGCAAACTGGCACCCTCCGCCTCCCTGAGCGGGTTCCCTACCATCAATCAGGCCCGCTTCATGGGCCCCACACCCTGTGCTACGCACATCATCATCAACAGATGAGTCCTACGACAGCAGCAGCTGCAACTCCGATCTGTGCGACCCGCCATCAGATGAAGGGACCTACGGTTCCGGATCCGAAAGCTGCGGCAGCAGCGGACCAATCTATGAGCGCTACCAATGCGCCGTAGTCATCCAGAGCGACGTGGATCAGCAAGTGCCGAACCCACCGCCCAACCCGCCACCTAACCCGCAGGACAGAAGCGGCGGGAACAGAAGAAGCCAATCCCGCACACCCGAAGGGGATAACACCGGCCATGTCATCCGCCTTAGCAAATAAGGATGGGCCCAGGCACGCGCCGCCGTGACGGGAAGCACGGTCCTGCCTGCAGACGCCTCATGGGACCTTCTCATGGCATACCATTTGCTCCTGATCGAGGAGCACAAGAAGCAGGTCAAAATGCAAGAGGTGCTTGACAAATGCAAGCAAGCAGCCTCAGAGTCTATCACACGACGAGCTGTGCTCTCCGCCATGGGCATCGGTTCCATCTCGAACGGCAACCAAGGCAACAAGCACCACTCTCGGATGGAGAACATGGATCCCAAGGAGCGCCGCGAGGTGACCCGAACCCTCCACGCGTCCTTCATGGAGATGGATGCCGACGGCAATGTCATCCCGAAAACGCCGCAGGCTGCGATCATGGCAGCCACCGCATATCTAGCATCCCACCCACCTCCGGAGGGGGACCCGAAAATATCCATGCAGAAGTCCGCACTTACCGGACTCGGACTAGTCGGACCAGCGCTCCATCAGGAAGCTCCAACGGAGCCGAAGAAGAAACCCCCGGTCAGGTTCGACCGCAGCCCCACTCCTTTATCCGAAGAAGAGGACCATGACCTTCCCCGAAGGCACAAAAGCTCGCGCCATCGCAACCGCGATTACGACGCCAGAGACACGCTCACACAGCGCAAAATCGACAAAGCGCGAGCCAAGCGCGCATGCTCGTCTGAATCCGAGATGGACGAAGACGAAGGAGAACTCTGTGGATCCCGATGCTTCAGCAGATCTGTTCGACGAACAAGGATGCCGTGAAATTTCAAACTTCCTTCGGATACTCCGAAGTTCGACGGCACACAATACCCAAAGGTGTGGCTCAGCGACCACCTGTCATCCGTCAAACTGCACGACGGAAACAAAGAAACCGCCATGCAATGCCTTCAGCTGCAGCTGACAGGCGCATCCCAGATCTGGCTTAGCAGCCTATCTTCAGGGTCCATCCGAAGCTGGGAGGAGCTAGCTTACAGCTTCACCCGAAACTTCAAAGGCACCATCAAGAGACCCGCCTCAATCGAGGAGTTGCAGGCCTGCACTCAACGAACGGGCGAATCCATTCGCTCGTACATACTACGCTGGTCCAACACCAAGAACTCCGCAGCGCACATATCCGAAGAGAGGGCCATCGACGCCTTCAAGGACGGCGTCAAGCGCCAGGACTTCAAGGAGGAACTTGGGTGCGTCAAACCCAAGACACTCGACCACCTCATGGACATCGCCAACAGTTGGGCTGACGGCGAAGATTCCGTCCACCGGGCGCACTCGGAGGAAGAGGACGACTACGGCCAACGACGAGAGCGCCGTAGCAAGAGGAGACCGCACGTCTACGACGATCGCGATGGACCCGACATGGTCGCGGCCGGTTACGCCGATCGCCGCAACGACGCCAACCGCAACAGTAGCGGATACCGCGGAGGCAATTTCCGCGATGGGGGACGCCCAGCACAATCGTGGCAGCGTCGCGATCGCGATAACGGACCCTCCGCATACGAAAAACTTTCGGGTCCATGCACCATCCACTTCTACATCGACAAGCAGGATGGCAAGAAGAAGGCAAGCCACATGCTCAAGGACTGTCGCGAGTTCCAGAAGCTCAGAGAAAGCATGGTCCAGATAAAGCAACAAACTCCACCTCCTGGATTCGGGAACGCACCCGCACCAGGTGAAATAGCGCATGGAGCTCCTCCACCGCCACCTGTAGGAGGCCCGAACCAACCAGTCGCACCAGCACAGAACAATGTTGGGCACGGGTATCCCCCACCGAAAGGAGCACTAATGATCTAGAAGGGGCGCCCTACGAATAGGGTGCAAAAGAATATCACTCGTCAGATCAACCTGGCCGTGACAACTCCACCCGCCATCCCTGAGTACCTCAGCGGATCGGAGTCCTGCATCACGTTCAGCCGTTCGGATCACCCTTGCCAGATCCCTCGCCCAGGTCATGCTGCCCTGGTGCTGGAGGCGCAGATCGGAGGTTTCGAGATGAGTCGCGTCTTCATGGACGGTGGCAGCAGCATCAACCTGATGTTCGCAAGCACTCTAGCAGCAATGCGGATCCCGCTGTACAGCCTGGAACAGTCAGACACAATGTTCCACGGCATCGTCCCAGGAAAGGGCATATTCCCCCTAGGAAAAATATGGCTCGACGTCATCTTCGGCAAGCCAGACAACTTCCAATGCGAGCGGCTCGAATTTGAAGTGGTGGACTGGCCATCACAATACCACGCCATCCTCGGGCGTGTAGCATTCGCAAGGTTCTTGGCTGTCCCACAATACGCATACCTGCTACTCAAGATGCCAGGACCCAGGGGCGTCATCACGGTCCACGGGAGCTTCACCCGATCGGACCACTGCGAAAGGGACTTCAACAGAATCTCCCAGTCATTCGGCATGCAGGATGATCTCGTAAGACTCCGCGAGGTGACGGACAATGGGGCACCCCCAGTCGCACGACAAAACGCACCTGACATGCCTTTCGACTCCATCGTCAACACAAAGAAGGTTCAGATCCACCCGACGGATTCCTCCAAGACGGCGTTGATCGCCAACGACCTCAACCCTGCATAGGAAAGCACGCTCGTCGAATTCCTCCTTGAGCGCTGGGAAATCTTCGCCTGGTGTCCTGTGGACATGCCAGGATTTCCCAGGGAATTCGCCGAGCACGCACTCAATGTCTTTCCAGATACCGAGCCCGTCAAGAAGTCCATCCGGAGACTGTCCGAGCCACGAGCCGAAGCCATCGGGATGGAAATCAACAGACTACTCACTGCAGACTTCATCAGGGAGATCAAAGAAAGCGAGTGGCTCGCAAATATAGTGATGGTCCCCAAGAAGGACACGGACATCCTGCGGATGTGCGTGGACTTCACGTTGTTGAACAAGCACTGCCCGAAGGACCACTTCCCTCTTCCTCGAATCAACCAGATCATTGATTCGACTGCAGCATGCGAGAAACTCTCCTTCCTCGACGCCTACTCAGGCTATAACCAGATTCGACTCAAGGTCGAAGATCAGGATAAAACGGCGTTTATCACACAGTTCGACGTGTTCTTCTACAACATAATGCCCTTCGAGCTAAATAACGCAGGTGCCATATACCAGCGATGCATGCAGGCATGCCTGAAGGACCAGATCGGCCGCAACATCCAAGTCTATGTTGACTACATAGTCATCAAAACCAGGGAGGCCAGAACGCTCATCGACGATCTCCGCGAGACGTTCGATAATCTCGACCGCTACAGAATCAAGCTCAATCCCGAAAAGTGCGCCTTGTCCCATCAGGACAGCTCCTTGGCTACTTCATCTCCCAGCGAGGGATCGAGGCGAACCCGAAGAAAATCCGGGCCATCATGGCGATGGAGAAGCCGAAGAATCTCAAAGGTGTCCAGCAGCTCGCAGGGCGAGTAGCGGCATTGAGCAAGTTCATCAGCCGCATGGGCGAAGAAAGCCCTGCCATTCTACCAGCTACTACGCAAGGCAGATAAATTCGAGTTGACGCACGAAGCGGACGACGCATTCGAAAACCTCAAGCGACTGCTCTCCACCTCACCCGTTTTGGTCACGCCAAAGGAGCGCGAGCCCCTGTTGTTGTACATAGCAGCCACACACCAGGTGGTCAGTACCGTGCTAGTAGTCGAGCGACCCGAAGAAGGCAAGACCCATGGGGTCCAACGCCCAATTTACTACCTCAGCGAGGTATTGACGCCAACAAAACAGAGGTACCCTCACTACCAAAAACTCGCCTACGGCGTGTTCATGACGGCTCGTCGATTGAGCCATTACTTCCAGGAGCACCAGGTGATGGTCGTCAATGAGGCACCCCTGAACAGCATCCTGAATAACCCAGAGGCCACAGGACGCGTGGACCTGTGGGGCATCGAGCTATCACCCCTAGAAATCGTCTCTGACGACTTCGCAATCAAGTCTCGATCCTCCGGATTTCCTTGTACCTTTGGATGGAGCTGCAGCCCGGACACCCCGGACATGTCGCGGTCATGGACGATGCGCCAGCGGCTCCAAGCGTGAAGCGGAGGAGCGGGTCATCTTGACCTCCCAGGCGACAAGATGAAGTACGTCCTTCGGATGAAATTCCGAGCTTCCAACAACGAGGCCGAATACGAAGCCCTCATCCACGACATGAGGATGGCAAAGATCTGCGGTACAACGCGCCTGGTCATCTACGGTGACTCCAACCTCGTAGTCCAACAGACGATGAATGAGTGCGACGCACACGCCGAAAACATGATCGCGTACCGCGCACTCTACAACGCACTCGAAGGAGAATTCGATGGCTGCGAGCTTCGGCACGTTGGAAGAGAAAGCAACGAGGAGGCCGACAGACTCGCCAACATTGGCTCCACCTGCGCAAGGGTGCCACCGGGTGTGTTCCTCGAACAGATCTGCGTGCCATCCATCAAGCGGAAATTCCCCAAGGATCACCCGAAGAAGCAGAACACTCGGGGGCTACGCTACCCGAAGGTCATGAAGGACCCGAAAAACTGGACACAGAGGTCGCTATGGTCAACCTGATGTAGGTCATGGCAGTCGAAGAAACCTGAACACGACCGTACCTCCAGTACTTAATAGACGGAGAAATGCCTCACAGCCCGACGGATGCTCGGCGCATATCTTGCCGGTCAAAAGCTTTCACCATCATCAATGGCGAACTATACAAGCGTAGCATTACGGGTGTACTACAAAGGTGCATCACCATCGGTGACGGGAAAACCATACTCCAAGACATCCACGAGGGCATCTGCGGCCATCACGCAGGCAGCCGCTCCCTTGTCGCCAAAGCTCTACGAGCAGGATTCTACTGGCCAACGGCCATGAACGATGCAAAGGACATCGTCCGAAGATGCAAGGGGTGCCAAAGGTTCGCCGACAAACCACACGCACCCGGGTCAGAGCTCAGGCCCATACCTCTAGCCTGGCCTTTCGCTCAATGGGGCCTCGACATGATCGGCAAACTGCCAAGGTCCTCGAAAGGGGGGCACGTCTACCTCCTGGTCGTAGTCGACAAATTCACCAAGTGGATCGAGGCCATGTCGGTCACTAACCAAAAGGGCAAGACTGTCGTCAAGTTCTTTGAATCCATTGTCTACAGGTTCGGCGTACCGCATAGCATCATCACCGACAATGGATCGAACTTCACTCCAAAGAATTCCAAGAATTCTGCGAAGGCCTCGGAATCAACATCACATACGCCTCGGTGGCACACCCGCAAACGAACGGGCAGGTGGAAAAGTCCAACGACCTAATCGGCGCTGGCATATGAAACGCCTCATGAGCCCACTCGAGCGACTCGCCGGAGCTTGGACGAAAGAGCTACCCTCCGTCCTATGGAGCCTGCGTACCACGCCAAACAGCTCAACAGGATACACGCCATTCTTCATGGTGCACGGAGCCGAAGCCGTGCTACCATCCGAAGTACGCCACCAGGCCCCCCGGGTCGTCGCTTACAGCGAAGCCGAATCCACGGTTGCACTCGAAGACGCCGTCGACACACTCGATGAGGCAAGAGACATAGCAGCAGCTCGATCAGCGGTGTACCAGCAGAGTCTCCGCAACTACCACAGCCGACGGCTGCGCCCAAGGTCCTTTGTCGAAGGAGACCTCGTCTTGCGAATCAAGCAAGAGCGACCGAAGAAATTCGAGTCACCATGGGAAGGACCCTACATCATCACCGAAGTCATCCCAGGTGGCGCCTATCGCCTCAAGCACGTGGAGTCTGGAGTCGCATACTCCAACCCATGGAACATCGCACACCTGTGACGATTCTACCCCTAGCTACCTACCCCTTTACTTTCAATAAGGCTATTCAGCCAAGGCTACTCAGCCGAACAATGTACTTCCTCCATTACGATATAAATAAAGCTAAGTGTCTCACCCCAAAATTTTGTTTTGCTATTCACACCTTTACTTCATGCTACAAACGCACTCTGGGGCTCCCTCCACCTCGTGATTTCATCGACTAAGGATAACACGTGTACACCTGAGTAGATGACCACGTTAGGCTAACGAAAAGGACACGTTTGCAAACAAAGCATTACGTGCTCAAACAACGACCAAACCTTTATATCAAAGGGCAGAACACGCCCAGTCAAAAATATACAAATTTTACATCTATATCTTTTACAGGTACTACCTATTCTGAAGAAAAACCTGAGCGCACTGCTCAAATAGATCTACGATCTCTTCGGCATATTGCCTTACAGCCGTGTAATGCGAACGCATATCCCACACACCACCATCTGGTCGAGGGGGTGGCCCAGCCGCTACAACAAACAGATCTACATCAGGATGGTGCAGCCTAACAAGGGACAGCGCAGCCTTCACCCCTGCGATGAGCTGCTACCTCACCAATTCCTTGACATGATGCACGTTCCGAAACTTCGACAGAAGACCAGAGAGGGTGGAAGGTGCAGCATCCAGCGGAAACATCACATGCAGAACCGACGCGAGTGAAGTATGCACCTGACGAAGCACCCGCGATACCTGGTGAACGCGATCCTGCACCGTCGCAAGGACCATAGCACGGTCACGATCCACCCAGAAGAACCCGCCGGCTTCCATGACCTGTTGAGTCAAACAATTGACCCGAACAGCAACACGCTCCTTCTCCTCCCTTGGAGCAAGGTTAGCACCTGCAATACTCGCACAAAAGTAAGATGCAATGCCAGCAGGCGTATCCGAAGAAATGGGCAACAGCTCGAAAAACTTACACTGAAGCTGCTCGGATAATCGAAGCAATTCCGCCATCAGGTACTCCTCTCTGGCAGCACCGCGATCCGCCTTGGACTTCCAAACGTCGGCATGGCCACGCACCCCAAGCAACTCTTTCTCGAGACTACGAACACGGTCTCGAAGAAAAGCAAGCTACGACGAATCATCCAAGCATGGCCGCAGCCGCGCTGCAGGCGAGGTGTCAACGGGATCAGCACCCGAAGGACCCTAGATCAGCAGAAAGGCAAAGACATGAACACGCAGACGAAGGAGCACATAACTCAACAAATTCATTAAGTGAATCAAAAGCCATACGTGGCACAAGGATTTGTTTATCAAAATAATTACAACAAAAGAGACTACAACTATCCTACAGCTACAGCGCCTAAGACGCGGCACCCTGAGTAGCCTAGGAGCCGGATTGCCTCGCCTTGGCTTCCTCCTTCTGCCGCAGCGCGTACTCGGCCAGCAGATCAATCAGCTTCGGCCCATGACGCTTATAGCGAGCAGAATAGGTAGCGAAGGCTACCTCGGATCCATCAGCAGTCGTCGGCATCCGGAAAGTGACCTGGGGAAGGTCCAACTCCGCTCCAGCCGCCAAAGCCATCGCCAGCCCGACGGATGCGCCGATGCCCTTACGCTGCGCTTATGCGCGCGGGTGCTTGCCGGTGATGCCTCGCGGATCGTCAACATCTTCAAGGGCCGCGCCCTTGGGGACAAGCTCCTTGTAGAAGCGCCCAAGGACCTCCTTGGCCTTGGCGAGCGAGTTGACGACGGTGCTGCAGCGATCTTCGACCGCTGTAGTAGCATCATCCAGAGCACTCCCGTGCTCCAGAGCACCGCGGTCAAACTCGATGCCCGCGGCATCTGAGACAATAAAGACGAGAAATGAACGAAAGCACCGCTGAAGAAAGACAAGAAAACCAAAATAGACGAAGGCGAAGATACTCACCCGAAACAGCCTTGGCAGCCGCCATAAGCTTGCTGGCCACCTCCCTCTCGCGTGAAGCCGTGGCGGTGGCAAGCTGCTCCTCGCGGTCCATGGCCTCCCACTGCAGGCGCTCCTTAGCCTCGGCCGCAGTGGCCAGCTCCAGATCGAGGCGCTCTTTCGCACTAATGGCGACCTCGGCCTTCTTCTCCGCTTGACCGAGGCTCTTTTTGAGAGCATCAATCTCACGAAGGGAGGTGTTGTGATCCTCTGCATTCAAAAAATACAAGCGTCAGATAACAGGACTAGAATACAAGAAGAGCCAAAGACCAAAGGCGTAAATGTACCTTGAAGTTGTTTGAGGATGGCCTCCAGCGCCAGGTGCTGCTGCACCAGTCGTTTGGCATCCTGCACAAAAGGCTGCAAGGAAAAGACCTACTAGTAAAGAGAAGGACTCGGGGGGCTACGCCCAAAAGAAAGAGCAGAAGCAAACTACACACACGAAAGCGCTCGGGGGCTCCCCCCGAGACTCGAAGGAAGAACAAAACAACAAAACTCCTTTACAGATGCTCGGGGGCTTCCCCCGTGGCAGGAGGCAGAACTACTCACATGATCCTATGGCGACTCCGAAGGTCCGCTTGCAGCCTTCTGAGGCGCAACCACCTGAACCTCCTGCGGAGATGGGCCCGGAGCAGCGCCTTCAGAGGTAGCCACCGTCTAAGGAGGAGGAGACGCAACTTTCGACTCCCCCATCATCTCCCGAGCACCATCGCTGGAGGAGTCATTGGAAGAGTGCCTGCACAAGGACAAATTAGCACAAGTACAACATAAACATGCAAGAAAAAGAAGTGCAGGACAAAGGAAACTTACGAGTCAAGCTCGCTCAGGTTGAAAACAGGAGGGGTCCTCCGGATTTTCTTCTCCTCTTTCTTCTCTTCCTTCTTCTCTTCCTTCTTTTCTTCCTTCTTCCGCTTCGCCGGCGGGTGCGGTGCTACAGCCCGCACGGGAACGGTAGGAATCGGAGAGGAAGAGCCTCCATGCCCATCACTGTGACGTTCAAGACACAGCGGGTTCCTAGGAGTGGGAGGAGTCGAGGCATCCGAAGACTCGCTGGAGCTCCATGACCGTTTGCGAGTGTGGTCTTCGCTTGACTCGTTGGCCTCTTCAGCCGGAGACCTCGCCGACGGCAGTTCGGACATGGAATCCACCACAACATTATCTGGAGCATCCGGAAATACTTCGGGTAATGCAGGCGACATGCCTGGCACTTTGCAGCTCTGCACAAGAGAAGAAAATTTGTTAGCAAACAAACGCAAATACAATGCAGTCAAAAATAGCACTACGCGCACGGATCTACACCTGTGGAACAGGAATCGAAGCAGAAAACGGAGAAGTCAGCAACTTCCCGGGGATATCATCTCCAGCCTTGAACTTCAGCAGCGAACGAAGGGCCCTGTCGAGATCTCCCTGTGAGAATTTCTCAGCCGAAACCCTCGTCGGATCATGACGCCCAGCATAAAGGAACATCGGGTGCACCCTAGCCCGGAGGGGCTGCACCCGACGCTCAAGAAATGTGCAGATAATAATCACACCATTCACTTCCTTCTACGGAATCAACTGGAGATCCTCCACTCGAAGATAGAGAGCCTCTATCTCCGCTACCTCGCCATCCAAGATCTGGTTTTTCCAGGACCTCTTCGGCTCGATTATTTGGGAGGGGTCGAAAGGAGCAAGACAAAAATGTTGCCCAGCCACTGTGGAGTCGCGAATATAAAACCATCGCCTCCGCCAGTACTGGACAGATTCGGACATGGAAAAAGAAAAGAAAAGCAGATTGGGTTTGAGGGAGATGATGCAACCCCCAATGGGATAAACACCATCCGAACTGGACTGCCTCTTCACGAAATAGAGTTTCTGGAAGAGGCCAAAGTGCGGCTCGATACCGAGCCAGCACTCGCAGAAAGTGATAAAACAAGCAATATGAAGAAGAGAATCGGGGGAAAGATGGTGCAATTGGACACCATACGGAAAGAGCAGTCCACGAAGGAAGTCGTGGACTGGGAAGGAAAATCCGCGAATGACGAAGGAAAGGAACATAACCCGAAACCCAGTGGGGGACGGGGGATTACCTCGTTGCCTGGGAGTTTGACGGCCTCCCTATCTTGCGGGATCAAGCCCCGCTCACGAAGCTTGCGGAGATCACTCTCCCGCGTCTCTGATTGCCGCCAGCCACCATCGGTGACACAGGTAGCGGCGGCACTCTTCTTCCCTCCCAGCAGCGCTGGTACCAACCGCAGAAGAAGGCTTCTTCGGCTTTTCCATTGCGGTACGGCGGCGCCGGCGGCGAGAGCGTAAGATGGAAGAAGGAAATGTGGAAGGATATTCCTGCGCGTAGCAAGAACTCTCAGCGAACAAGGAAGCAGTGAAACGAGAATAGCTGCGGTGAAAACAAACTAAAGTTTTCCCTAATGATTATAAAGAGGAAGACGATGCACGACAACCGTCCATCGAGAAGACCTAACGCGGCGAGATCGCCATACACGCGTGTCGATCGCAACGAACCGTCGCTAACACGCCGTCCACTACGCACGGAAATCGAGGCGACACCGTAATTATCTCCACGCCGCGCGTGACCGGTCAATTCAAGGTCAGAAAGTGGGACCCATGTTCGTCCAGTCAAGTCATCTACGGCGCGACAAGCGGCTGAGGTCATCGATCGTCAGCACTGACGTCATCAAAAGCTACACTAGCAACAGCTACAATTTCTTCGGCTTCAAAGCTAAGAGTACTCACTCGAATCTACGATTCGATCAATTACTTAGGGGCTATTCCTATCAGGAGCGCTGGCCACGCACCCGAAAAAAGAACAACAAGTTACAGCACTGAACTGTTTCTTCGAGTCCTACGTTGAGTCTACGACTCCACTACGGACTCTGGGGCTACTCCCATAGGGAGGATGGATTTCAGCATCTGAAAAAATTTGTGTCCTACGGACCTGACACTAAACAACGGCTGAATTAAAGTCTCCGCTTGAGTCTACGACTCGAACAGACACTCGGGGGCTACTCCCATAGGGAGCGCTGGTTGCGCATCCTATAAAATTTCGACTGTGATCCTTCGGATCAGCACGCAAAAACTTTTTGGCAACTCTGCCCCAACTAAACGCTAAGTGAGTAGCATTCTCCTTGGCCACCTGAAAACACCTCCGCGGTGATAAAATTCGGATGCTGTGTCTACGACGCAAAGATAAGACCTACAAATATCATCTGATGGCCTGGTAACGCATATGACTGCGCTCTGCTAGTATAAACCCGTGCCAACAGGCGCGATAAAAAATCCCGACGGACGCGTTGGGTACATCAATTAAATTCACTGGAATTCCACTCCTGTAAGTCCTCCGCGGCCTGAGTCGAATTACGCCAGCATATGTTCCGGGTTCGAGTCGAGGGACTCGAACCTGAAGAAGATCGTGTTGTTTTGTCCTAAGACAGTTAACTGACCCTGATCCATCGGGAGAGTCAGGCACACGCATCAACAATCCCTACATGTTCTCTTGAAAGACAGAGTTGCACCCGAAGGATTGAAGAGTCCTCAGCCGAATCTACGATTATTTGAACACTCGAGGATCTTGACATGGTTATACCCAATGGTACACAATCTCAGCATACCTGGTCCAGCCCAAGGAAGGCCCACGGCAAATATACGCCGGCCCATGAGGATTTTCGGGTGGTCAAGGCCCATGACGCCTTCGGATCCTTGGAGAGCAAGACTAGAGTAGATAGGAAATTCAAAGGGGTAAACCCTAGAACCTGTAACCGACTAGATCTGTGCCTGGGACCTGCCTAAGTCTATATAAAGGCCAGAAGGGCACGACCTAGATCTCTCGACTCATACTTTCGCATACACACCTCCACGCCAGATCGCATCTGCGCACCCTTGTAATCACCGGTTCTGCCATAATCAAGAGCAGACAAGCAGGAGTAGGGTTTTCCCTCCGGGGGCCTGAACCTGGGTAAACCTCGTGTCCCGTGTTGCTTGTTTGCTAACCGTTCCGCGATCTCCAGCATCCCCATCTTCTCCAAAACCCAAGTCCATAACAATGGGCATTGACGAGATTAAACCTCGTCACCAGGGCCAAGGAGAGTCGACGAGGTCGGGAGAACCGCGGCATGACTATGCCATGACAAACAGACGAGTTCGGTTGCGCCGGCGCTGGGATTCCGCCGTCACGCGTCGCCATCGCTCATCTAGGACTGGACGGTTAATTGGCTGATTGATGGGGATTTCCGAGCGGGGCGATAGGGATTCAGGAATACATGAAGAGCGACGCCAACGAAGAGACACTGCATGTTAGTTACGCGATAGTGGGCGTGCGTGCAATCTAGTAATGCAACTAACTGGGCCTCTGCTAGCTAGTTGGGCCACTTGAGGAGGCAGGTGAGAAGTGGGTATATATATATGTTATCTGTTGTATATGCCTATTTTTTGTCAATTTTTTTGGGTATACATCTGAATACCCTTGAATTGAAGTGGGCCCGCTCTTGACCACCAAGACAGCACCAGAAGTCCAGCTTCTCCAAAAACAACGCCTCTAAGAAGGAAACAATGCACAAATACAGTCATCACCCGATCATAGATCTTATATTTTCAGCCTGAAAAAAGTTCATGCTCTCAAAACAATACCTTCAATAAGGACATTGACAGGCATAACCAATTAAGGCCAGACCCTAGGTTTTCACCCCAAAAGGTAGGATTGTGAACCTCTCATGTGCAGTCGCCCCCACTTGCATGCCACTGCTCCAAGTCACGAGTCACCGAGCCAATTCTTCATCACCACCCAGACTCATAAGTGTGATTTGCAAAGTTGTCAGGAAACATGTTAAAATGTCAGATGAAAATTAGTGTGATTTGCAAAGTTGCCTCCCAAATTTGGTAGTCTTTTGAGAAAATTATGAATTTTGGTACTGACTCATAAGTGGTGGCCGAATTATGGTAGTTATGTGCAATTTACTCGGAGAGGGGTAGTCGAGGGTGCATGGAGTTTGTCGAGATGAGTGGCATACCGTTTGTAAATAATTGATTTGTGACATCAGGCATAAAGATACGAACATGCATTCCCTTTATTTCAAACTATATGACATAATGTTTCTTTGTTGAGACAAATCTATTACTTACTTCTTCTCAGAATATATGTCGCAGATTTATTAAAATTTAGATAAATTTAGACACCATTTAATATATAGATTTATCTAAATTTTCATAAATATAAGACATTTATTTTGAGACGAAGTGAGTACCAATTATTAAGTTACTGTAACTAACCTGATCTACAAGTCCTTACTTTTCATCATACCAATTTGCTTTTTAGAAACCTGACCGAGTAATTGTTGGTCAAATATTTGTCTTGACACAAAACAAAATACTGGTAGTAACTTATTTTGGAACAAAGCGAGTAAGATTGTTCTGTATTTTATTTGAATCGCAGCTGCTTGGCGGTCATTAGCTCAAATAGCATGACAAAGGACATGAAGAAGAAAAATGAAACAATGCTAGATGGAACTAGATTTTTTTTTTTGATACAGTAAAAGCGGGGTCAGTGTGAGAATTCTCACACTAGACTACAGCCTCATTCTCGAAGGACACGAAGAAGAAATCGAGTTTCACTCAACCTGGCTCTCAAACCTTCCTCATGAAAAGAATAAGAAGGGGAATGCGTCTTCCATAAAATGTACGAGGCTGTAATCGAGGATATGAAAAACTACATCCGTCCTAAAATGCTAGAAATCTTATACTGTGAAAAGGAGTTAGTACTAAACAATAGAGACAATAGCCTAACGAGGATGTGTACAACACTACATCCAAAGAGTCTAAAAACTAAACCAAAGATTGTATACCCATTAGAGCAGCCATTTCCGTTTGTAAAGAAAATAGGATTTCAAAATTAAATTAAAGATGCACAGTAGATCCCCCAGTCAAGTAATACATATAAAGTTTCAAAATGAAAGCATAAAAAAGAAATTGCCCTCACGCAGGATCGAACTACGGACCTTCAGTTTACAAGACTGACGCTCTACCACTGAGCTATAAGGGCTTTTTGTTATCGTTTAGTTGATTCATTATTAATGAATAATCTTGTTCTAATCAGCTACGTTGCCCCGTATCGATCGGATTCCATATTACGACAACCTGGCGACGGCGGCCGATCAGTGTCCCTCCTGCAGCAGCACTGGCCTAGTCAGGTGCGGCGGGGAGGAGGTCAGGAGGTGGTGGCCGAACTGATACGTAAGGACGGCTGCAGCGGAGGCGAGCTACGCGTGTTGCCCAGCGACACCTTCCTCGATCGACGCCGGGCAGGGCCAGCGGGAGGCGTCCTCCTGATCGTGGCCGGCCGCTACCCGCCAGCATGATGGGACCATTACAAGCGTCCACAAAATTTGCTGATTCGCTTATGTAAGACGGAATTCGTGTACCTGTAGCATCGAAAGAACATAAATCATAGCCGTTCTTCCCGCTAACATTCGAAAGCAAATAAACCATGTTCAAGCAAGAGGCGACATGGCGCCATCCGATTTCCATTTCTGTAAAAACGCTTGTAAGCCAAAATATTAATGTTGTTGCCGACCGAGTTTTTGGGTACCGGTTTGACCTTTTCTTTGGGGAGGCTGGAATTGGTGGTAACTCTATAGATTATACAACCGTAATATTTTGTTGTGTATTAATCCCAATCATCGTTGATATACAAACTTGGGCATGGGCAGCCCGGTCTAGCCGGCCCGAAAAAAGCCCGATGGGGCGGGCTTTTCAGGCCCACGGGTCGGGCTATACATCTGAGGCTCAACATCCTCATGGGCCGGGCTTGAGACAGAGGAAATGGCAAAATAGGGAAGGGCCCGGCCGAGGCCCGATGGCCCGACAAAATATACGCATGACTGGCTAGGCTCGGGCTCAGGTTTTAGGCCCGACGGGGGCCGGGCTCAGGCCTGGGATTTGCACGGATGGGCTTTGGCAGGCCCGTCTCGGCCCGGAAATGCCCAAATATACCGGTATACATAGGATAGACTTGGAGTACACAGAGACTCTAGAATCCTAGGCTATCTCTAAGTCGTACATGCACATGAATTCTGACATTCTCGCTCAGTCGTAGCAGGGAGAGAAGCGGGCATTGCAATTGGATTTGAAGTCCTACGCTTCCATCGTCTTCTTCCTCTTGAGATCATCAACTATGTCTCTCATGCACATGATCTTGGTTGGCACCTAGGGATGGTGAGTGTGTTCACTTCTAGTGTCTCTCTTCTCTCCCGCAGGCACATCGGGAGTGTCGTGGATCCAATTTATGACGCGGATGCTATTGACTGGAGTTCTTAAATTGCTATAGATGTTCTTCCTGATGTCAATATCAAGATAGATGATCATGATGTAGGCATAGTCGAGGCGGAAGATCCCAAGCCTTGGGTGGGGCTTGAAAACCCTTGCACTACTATGGATCATGAGCTTTTTGTGGCAGCCACGGTGGTCACCATTGGGAATGGGGAGAAACTCTTTTTGAGACTCGGCGTGGGCCAAGGAATGCGACCAAGATATATTGTGCCAAAGAATAGATTGCAAGAAGATGAAAGTGCATGATGAAGAAAGCCCTTGAGAATGATTTTTGGGTGTATCTCTTGAACACCCAACAGGGCCTCTCGGTGGAACACGTCTCACAATTTTATATGATTTGAGAGATGCTTCAATCTAATCCCTATCGATCAAAATACTCTGGACTCGATTTCATGGAAGTTTGCCAAGGATCAGAACTGCGTTGCTTCCTCGGCATACAAAATGCAATTTTTGGGGCACATCTCCTCCGCAATGCCTTCTATGCATTGGAAACCATGGGTGCCTCCCAAGTCCAAGATTTTTACATGGTTGGTCCTCTAAAACCGGGTTTGAACCACGAATAGGCTACATAAACGAGGATGGTCAAATTGCGGTCATTGCAAGCTTCGTAACCAAGCTCAAGAATCGACCGCGCACTTTTTCTTTCAATGTCGTTTCTCTAGACGCATTTGGACAAGCTTGAAGGATTGGCTTGGGCTCGTTGATATACAACCGCAAAATGGTTAGCTATTCACTCCATCAAAGATCGGTGGAACGAGGTCATACAAAAAAGGGGGACAATCGCGTAAAGCTTTGACTTTGCTTGCGATTAGTTTCGTGAAAAAATTGGAATGAAAGAAATGCTCGAGTTTTTAAGAATCAACCATCAAGTGCCAATATGCTCTTCATGAAGATCAAAAAGGAAGCTGCTACGTGGAGCCTCGTCAGGGCCAACGCGATTGTATTATACCGCGAGAGTAGGTTTTTGTTTTCACCTTGGCTTTGTTTATAAGACCTTAAAAGCTTTTGCTTAATCAATGGAAATGGCCCTTTCTATCCAGCATACCGTGAGTGTACGACTAGTGTTCTAAATGGAATCTACGAGGAAACTTTTCTTGGTTAGTTGCACAGTCGGAATCGGACTCCCTTCACGTCGAGTTCGTCACGAACTCGAACATGTACCGCTAGCTCTCCCGGCGAAGCCCTTGCTGTTTAGCCTGCTATAAGAACACCAGTCGGCGCTCGTAACCGTGTCACACAAATCGACCGAGCACATTTGGATTGTCTAACTTTCGGCCGTCACCGGCATCGATCAATGGCGTCGTCCCTGTACACCCCCACGGCCACAGCTGACGGCATGGCGCGACGTGGAGCGCGACTGCGTCGTGGAGCATGAAGGGGGCGTGTACGCCGTGCGGCGCCACGGCGAGCGCGTGGAGATCGGCGGGAAGGTGTTCGCGGTGGCGGACGAGAAGGAGGTGGCGGTGCACGGCGGCAGGGTGGCGCGCTGCATGCAGTACCGGACGTCGTCGGCCGAGGCGCTGCGGCTAACCGTGACGGGGGATCAGGGGGGCGAGAAGGAGGTGGCGGAGGTGGTCGGGCCGGCGGCGCGCTGCGCGTGATGGAGTGCGGCGGGTCGTACTACGCCAAGGACGGCGGCACGTGGGATGACGTGGTGGACGTGCAGGGGAGGTGGAGGCGTTCATGCTGCTCGTGTCCATGCGCGAGGAGGAGGCGCGCATCGTGGGTGTCCAGAGGCTCGACTGACTTGGCCCCCCGAACCCCACGGAAGAAGGTTTTTGTTCGGTGTCATCCATTGTGAATTGTACTTGTAAGAGCATCTCTAGCTGACACAATAAAATGATGAATCAGAAAACACGTTTTTAGGTAATGTTTTGTGATTTTTTCAAGTAGCGAACGGCACGGTGGAACATAAATCAGAAACCCGAATAAGAAAAGGGAATTTTTTTTTCAGTTTCGCGCATACGAGATCTGTTCTGTCGCAACAAGGATCGAATCCGTAAATTAAACTATTTTCTATCAATTTCACCACACATCTCGCATTTTCAAACATAAATATGATAACAACATAAAGTAAAAGCCTGAAATTATTAATTATACATTACAATAATTATCCAATTACAATAATTGTCCAAACAAGTTGAATAAACAATAATCTAATTATAACAAATGACCAAATCAAATAAATAGTTCTGAATGCAAATAATGTTTCACATACATGAATGATAAAATGTGGCAGTCTAGTTCCTCCCAAATTCAGTGGTGCTCAATGAGTTCATGCTGCAGCTGGTCGTGGGTGGTCATGTTCTCAATGTCTCGATAGGTTTGAAGAAAGGTTTGGATGGCATTTGGGTTTCTAGCTGGCTTCACACGGCTGCCAACATTGTCGTAGAAGATGTATAAGTCTAGACCTCTGTCATCCTCAACAATCATGTTGTGAAGAATGACACAACATGTTATTATGTCATTGAGAGGTTTCTTGTCCCAAAAACAATCTCGATCCCGCACAACTGCAAATCGATCTTTCAAAACACCAAAGCTCTCTCAATGTCCTTTCGGGCACTCTCTTGTGCCTTTGCAAATTCAATCTCTTTCCTAGTTTAAGTATTCGAAATGGTCTTGACAAATGTAGCCCAACGAGGATAAATGTCGTCATCTAGATAACCCCTTGTCATAATTATAACCATTCACAGTGTAGTTGCAAGCGGTGCCTCACCACTAGCTAGCTTTGCAAATAGAGGAGATCTATGGAGCACATTGATATCATTGAGGGTTCCAGGCAAACCAAAGAAATAATGCCAAATCCACAAGTCCTCGGATGCAACGGCTTCTAGCACAATTGTTGCATCTTGGATTTTGCCACAATATTGCCCGTGCCATGTCTTCAGACAGTTTTTCCAAGTCCAATGCATACAATCTATGCTTCTTAGCATGCCCGGACATCCTATTCTCTCATTCATCGCCATCAAACTAATTGTGCCCTGCTCGTTCGGTGCTCGTAGATACACCGGGCCAAAAATGCGAATAATCGCCTTGGCAAATCTACGAACACTCTTCATAGTCGTATCTTCGCCGATGCGAAGATACTCGTCGGCATAATCGGCCGGGATCCCATATGCGGGCACTCTTATGGCCGCGGAGATTTTTTGGTACGGGCTGAATCCAAGCAGCCCCGCGGCATTTCTTCGACGCTTGAAGTACCGCGTCTTGGCCTCGCAAGCTTTCACTATCTTCACGAACAACGAGCGGCGCATTCGATAGCGTCTACGAAAGAGGTAAGGCGGGTATGTGGATACCTCGAGGAAATAATCTCGCATGAGCATGTCGTTGCCCAACTTGCGGTTGCATAGGATGCAAAGGCGACCAACCGTGGAGCCTCGCCGCCTCTTCCTCCTGTCGTCGTCCTCCTCCTTGAGGGCGAGAATGGCCACCATCATGTGTTGACGGTGGTTCCTGAGCAGCGTCTCCACATCCGAGTCGTCGGAGGAGGACGAGTCATCCAACAGAAATTGCTCGCAAGGGTCCAAGTCCATCTACAAATCACGGACGATATTTATAGCATGCGGAGAGGAGACCTACGAGCTCTAACTCGAGCGGCGGCGGATTTTACCTTTGACAGGCGGAGGGAGGACGACAGCGGTGGGGCGCGACCGGATCTGCGTCAGGAGGAGTTTCTCAACCCACAGCGGCTGGGGAACAGGGTCAGCGGGCTCCGGCGTCCTTCTACCGCGGCGGCTGTGCGGGCGGAAAGGAGGGGAATGAGCTGACACTTCCCTCCCGCCAACGAAAATAGAGGATATGGTTCGTGCCCAGGTCGGGCTCGAAACCTGGGTTTTTCTGGTTCCGCGAGGGTGTTTTCTCGGAGGGCCTAAAAAAGTTCGGTTCGGTCCATTTTGGGGCGTGAGTTCTGGCCACTTTTATGACGCGAAACCGAAAAGTGGCGGTTATTTTTATGGTTTCGCCCTTTTACAGTGTGTGCTAGAGATGCTCTAACTGCATTTCAGGTTCTAGAAGTTTAACCGGCCGTATATTTAGTACAAAGAGAAAAATAAGAAAAGAGGCGGCGGCCGCGAACCCAAGTGGAGTTCGAGGGAGGACGAGTGCCTCGCCGAAGCTTGGAAGACCATCAACACAGACCCATTCACCGGTGCCAACCAAAACTCAGATTGTTATTGGAAGAGGGTGAAGGCGGTGTATGATGAGCGACGGCTCTTGGATCCCTACTTAAAATCCTTGTGCCATGATTGCAATGACTCCGGCATGTCTCACCGTTGGGCCATGATCTAACACACTTGCAACAAGTGGCACAACGTCGTGGAGGAGGTGCGTCGTGTTCATGTTAGCGGCACCAACTATGACGATCAAGTAAGCAACCAGCCCCCATCGCCACCCACTCCCGTCTATTTGAAATTGTATTCCATTCTTGCTATTGTTTATTGTATATGTGTGCCGCCTACCGAGAGAACAACGACGACAACGAGTTCAAATTCATCCACGTCTTTGCATGGATCGAGGGGCGCAACAAGTGGCGGAGACGAGGACTGCTCTCACCAAGGCCAAGACCGCCGCCTACGACCCCGGAGTGGAGCCATCGACGGCCTCGGAGGGTTGACCTGTTGCCACAAGAAGGCCAAGTCTATGAGAGAGACGCCACCAGCCAGCGAGAAGCTACACTCGTCCATCATGGCATGCATGGCCGACGCCGCAGCGCACGCCGTCAAGAGGGCAGAGCAGGCCACCGGGATGGAAGAGATCGCCGCAGCAAGGTGGGTGTCGGTCATTGAGCGGCAAGACATCAAACTCGGCCTCATCAAGGCCAACGTGGCGGCAAAGAAGAGGAGAGAGGACTTGGCGATCTTGATGGTCGACACGAAGGACATGGACGACGAGTGATACGTCCAAAACGTATCTACTTTCTCGAACACTTTGCTATTGTTTATTCTCTAAACTTGTGTGATTTGGATACAACTAACACGGACTCACGCTATTTTCAGCAGAGTTACCTTGGTGTCTTGTTTTTGTGCAGAAAATGAACTATCAGGAAAAATCCCGAAAAAATATGCCAAAAATAATATTTCACCAGAAGATCCACGGAGCCAGAAGAAGAGATGGAGAGGAGGCCTGGGGGCCCACACCCACCCCAAGCGCGGACCCACCACTGGTCGCGCCTGGAGGGGGTGCAGCCACCCCAGGCACCCCCTCGAGCTCCCTCTGCACCTATAAGTTGCCTTTCGACCTAAAAACCGGGGGGGCGATAGTTTTCCAGAAAGAGTTCCGCTCCGCCGCCGCCACCAGAAACCAAGATTCAGATCCAGAAACTGCTTACGGCACCTCCGGACGGGAATTTGGAGAGGATCATCGCCATCGTCATCACCAACGCATCTCCATCAACCACCGATGTTTCACTCATCCATGAGTGAGTAATCCCCCGCTGTAGGCTTGGAGATGGTAGGGATTGGATGAGTTCTATCATATAACCGAATAAGATCTGTTAGGGCATAGTGCCTAGTATCTCTATTAGTGCTATTTGACTTTGTTGCAACTTGTTGTGCTTAATGCTTGTCACTAGGTCCCGAGTGCCATGATCTCGGATCTGAACTTATTATTGAATCATTATGATAGTATTGTTTGTGATCTTATCTGCAAGTTGTGTACACATATCATTGTCCGGATCCAAAGGCCCCAAAGTGACAATAATTTGAACAACCGGAGGGGATGGCTGTGGTGTGAGGATCACATGTGTTCACGGAGTGTTAATACTTTGCTCCAGTGCTCTATTAAAAGGAGCACCTTAATTGCCAGTAGTTCCCTAGAGGCCCTGCTGCCACGGGCTGGCTAGACAGAAGATGTTGTGCAAATTCTCATTGCGAGCACGTATGACTATATTTGGAGCACATGCCTAGGATTTTTTAGTACTTGGATGCTTGTTATTATTTAACTGCAATTCCCTAGGTCTTGAATTTACATGTTTAGACTTGTCCATGCAACGCCCATCCATCCATCTCTATGCCTACCTGTAACACCCTCAGAATCGGACCTATGCAAGTTTGAACAAAATTCGCCAAACCCGCATAGAAACGATTCAAAGGTGCCCACCAGGCACTTTCGTGCGGGTGGAAAACGAAGTAATAACATTACACAACAGTCCTCGATGGGACCCACAGAACAGATATATATATATGATGACTCAAAGAGTCAAGAATACAAATATAATATACAAGATCCAAATCACCTCGAAAGCGGTAGGCGTCAGGCTACGGACAAGAAGCAAGAAGCAAATGGGGCTAAGAGCCCGAAGAATAACCAATGGCGTCCATAACCCTGCCCAGGCCAAGCGGAAGGGTAACCACGCTAACGACGTCGAGCTCAAAACCTGCTTAAACAAAGGGGTGCCGAGGCGAGAGAAAAAAAAAAAAAGAGGCGTCGATCGAGGCCGAGACAGCGAGGCTAGAATTCGGCGGTCCTCGCCTACATAGGTATGGTGGACTGAGCGGCAGCGGCAGCATGCACTAAACAACCTATAGAGACTCGATAGAACTGGCGGCAATCAGAGAGGGGTAAGAAGTACCTATTCGGAACCAACCTGATTCTATCATCAAACAAACCCATCCTGGTGTTTCCCCCTCGAGACCAAACGAGGAAGTCAACCGAGGAACTCACACAGTTGGCAGTTTTATTTATTCAGTTATTGTTGCAGCAATTACTAGTCAGGTTTAAATAATCGTCCTGATAAAGTAAGCAGTGGGCCCTTTTAGTTAACCATTCCGTTATAGTTGCGGTAATTACTAATCAGATACAGATGGCATGACATAATCCCAAAACCAGCAGTTGTTGGTACTTTTATTCAGCCATTACATTTGGTTGCAATACTTACTAGTAAGATACACTTGTAGCAAGCGACAACCAAACAAGCAAAGGTGGGCAGTTTTAATTAGCCATTCCGTTATAGTGAAGCTGATTACTAGTCATTATAAGCCAAATTTATAGCAGTAAACTTTAGTTATGCTTGTCTATGATCGAGAATCTTGTGCTCCAAGTCGTCCATATCCATGGACACGGCTTTGAAGTTTTACCCGGCGGGTGCACCAATAGCAACACGCTCGATCAACCTCGGAAAAACCAAATCAAAACCCAACGAGGCTTTCACGTGAACAATCAGGATTCAGAAATATTTGAGGGGCCACCCGTTGAGTAGATCCCGCAACGGAGTAAGCAAGCTCGAGACGGACTCAAGGTTTGCGACAATGGTATGGCGTCGTAGGAACCCGAAAGTGTGGCTGGGCTTGTCGATACCGCGTAATCAATCCGCTTACCTAAACAGTACCGTGTGCTCCTCGCACAATTTAAATACAGAAAGTAGCATGGCATAAGTACAGGATCGAAAATAAAACCTCAAACTAGTTTGTGGCCCCAAGAAATAAGAATGAATCAAGCTCTGGCTCAGGGGGGTCCCATATACCTCCCGGATGTGGATAGCGCGATAAATCAAGGAACAGTATCAAGTACTCGGGGTCTTACGGGACACAAGTGGGCGTTCGAAACCAAATATTTTCTATCACCCACCGATGCCTCGCTTATTTCAATTTTAGTTGTTAAACAGAAATTAAAGTGACGATAAGTAAAACTAGAATCATCTCCAACACCAACATGCGGCAATACATCAAAGAATGTGGCATATGACACACATCAGCACTTGAGCAAGCAACTACGACGCCAAGTCCAACTATCTACCAAACAACAGGTAATAGGGTGTGTCCAAGGCAATATACTGCGAGGGGATATCAAAGGCACGAAAACTAGAGCATCGCAACACAGATAGCAATAGATCAACAGGAGGGAAATAAAGACTATAAAAGTAAGATAGGTAGAAAGGGAGAGATGCTCGCCTGAAAACATTGCCGAAGGGTTCAACCGAAGATCGGACGAAGCTCACATCAACTCAACGGCCTTATCCGCGAAGAAGCAAAACACTAGAAGAAACACCGGATGCACTATTTAATACAACGGCAGAAGATCGGCATGATGCATGTATGATGGATGGCATGGCAAAGATGCGATGCGATTAGGTCATATTAAGCGGAACCGGGGTCCCGTCAATTAATTAGATGGTGCATGTTATAAAGATACCCCGCATTTTAAATGTTGTTTAACAAGGCAGAAATATATCACCGGTTCGCTACACAAGTTTAAATGAGGCCAACATAAGGCTAGATTTGCCCGCATATGTGCCCCATATTTAATTATTAGGTGAATCGGCATAAGGCCCCCAAACCAATGCTATGCATGCGGGAATGACAATTTAATGTGCAACAATTGATATCTTATAAAATAGGGTTCGAGGAAAAGGGGTCACACATCGGAGGGACTCGACGATCTTGGGTTCCGGGGTTCGGGGTTGGTCTCAGGGTTCAGGGTTCGGCGAGGTCGTTCTCGGACTCAGGGGTAGGTCTTGGCGCATCCGGGTGCGGGACTTGGGGGTCATGTCGACGGTCATGGCGTTCGGGACGAGCACTTGTCGCAACAGGGTTCTCGGCGGACTCGGTGTCCGGGAGGCAGATCTTGGAGTCCAGGACGGAGGTCTTGTCGGTGGTCTTCGCATTCGGGTTCTTGCCTTGTTATCCGAGACGCAGATCTTGTCGCATCGGGGTCTCGATGCCCGGGGAGCAGAACTCGGGTCGGTGTCGGGGCGCATCGGCTTCTTCCGGGTCGGTGCCGTTCTTGACATCGCGAAGGTCTTGCCGGGTTCCGCGAGGTCGGTCTTGGCGTTGCGAGGGTCTTGTCGGGCCTGCGCCATCGAGGCGGTCTTGGCGAGGGAAGAAGCACTTGACGTTCTGCATCGGTGTTCTTACCGTTCGTGTCCTCGGGCATCGCATCTGGAAAGGAGTACTTGTCGTCAGGGTCTCGGTATCTTCGGGTCCGACTCCGGGAAGGAGAACTTGGCATCGGATGGTCCTTGTTCGGGATAAGATCTAGGCGACGGAAACGACGAACTTGTCACGGGTCGGTCTTGATGGCACGAGTGTAGATCTTGTGGTGCCATCTTGGTTGCCAGTGACGGGCTCGGTTTCAACGCTAGCGGTTCATCGGGTACCTTCGGGCGGTGTCGATCTTGTCGTTCCGTGTCGGCGGCCTGCGGGGTTCGACGGTGGTTGGCGTCCCCTTGAGCTTGGTCGGCCCGATCTGCTTGTGCGCGGGCGACGTACGGCCACAAGGGAGGCAGGGGCCTGGCGATAGAGGAGAGGCGGGCCGCGGTGGCGCGAACGACGAGGAGGGGCCGCAGACGAGCGGCTGCGCGGAGGCAGGACCCGCGCGACGAGACCCCTGGGCGGAAGGCGGTTGCAGAGGGTAGGGTCGTCGAGCCGTGGCGGCCGGGAGGAGCACGGCGAGGCCACGGAGGCGGGCCGACGCCGGGCTGGCGCGGCGAGGTCGACGGGCCGTGAGGCGCAGCGCGGCGGGCGAGCGGGTCGCTGGGACGGAGGCCGGAGGGTGGAGGTGCGGGGCCGGCGACGGGGTTGGGGGCGTCGGTGAGGACGAACACGGCCGGCGGGGAGCGGCTGCTGGCGAAGGGACAGAGGCGGTGCTGCAGGCGGCTTGCAGTGCGGGCGACAGTGGCGAGGTGGCCGGAGGAGCTGGCGGCGCCCGGCGGAGGCGGACCGCGGCGCTGGAGCTTGCTGGCTGCGCAGCGCAGAGCTGGCTCGGAGGCAGCCAGTTGGCGGAGGAGGGAGAGGGTCGGGCGCGGCGTGGCGGAGGAGAAGGCATGAGCTCATGGGGCGTGGGGACGCGGAAGGCGCAGAGGGCGGAGGGCGATGGCAAGGAGGACAGCTCCGGAGGTGGTTGCGGCGGAGAGGGCTGCAGCTGGGACTGCAGGCTGTCGTGGCGGGCGAGTGGAGAGGAGCTCGAGGGGAGGCGGGAGGAGCGTCGGTGAGGTGAGGGGCAGGGCTAGAGGAGGGAGAGGCCGCGCGAGGGGAGGAAGATGAGCAGGGAGGGAGCGGCGTGGGGCGTGGGGCGAGGGTGGGGCCCGCGGTGGGCCCGGGCGCGGTTGGTGGCTGTCTGGCGCGTGCGGTGTGTGTGCGTTGTGTGCTTGCGTGTGGGTTTGTGTGGGGCAGGGAGTGGGAGTGAGGAGAGGGAGAGGGTTGAGGGGTTGGACAAGTGGCAAGATAGGATAGGTAGAGGGAGGGGGAAAAGGTGATGTGGCGTGCTGCCATTGGGTGGGTGAGGTGGAGGGACGGGTTGGGTAGGATAGTTGGGTGGACTTAGGATTTAGGGGCCGGTTGGTGGACCGATTAAAATCTGGGGCGGTCGTTCGGGTCGGGTTGGCCCGTTCGACTGCCCCTACTAAAATAATTAATAATTTTATTTATTCTTAATTATCTTTTGTAACTAATTTTAGACAAACAAAATATCCAGAACAACCGGGGTTTGGCGTTTGAATAATTGTCGGGGCGTTTTAGAAAACAAAAGCGGGCTTTGCGAAATAGTTTTGGCAAACAATGCATGATGATGACGATGCAATGCACGAATTCAACGCGATTTTCTAGTAGTTGTTTTGCGGGATGCCACAATTCGACACCACTAACAAGGGATCTCGCCCTCGAGATCCGCCTCATGGTTCCGGAAGGAAGGTCGGCGGTCTGATCCTCTCGCTTCGTGTAGATCCTCGCGACACCACTAACGAGGGTTCCTTCTTCATCTGGGAATCGGCGACACCACCAACAAAGGGTCGTTGTTCCTGATCGTCGAAAGAACACTCCGGAAACAAAAGGTCGAAGGTAGAGGTATCGCAGATAAAGCCACCCCTAACTTCCATGGACGGAGTGGACTGCCGGATCCCCTGATTCAACGTACAAGAGCGAATGATAAGAGCAGTGGTAGGGTAGCTACTCCATCCCGCACTCAAACCATTACTCTGCACGCGAATAGACGGATATGCAACCAACTCTCGGAATTACCCTGAAGATCTCGACAAGCGAGGTTCGGAAGTTGCGTCGGAAACACCAGAAGAGACAACAGAGATCGTATGAAAGACACAATGATTAGGTTCCGCGATGGTTCCATTGGCATGAACAACACATGCTCACGGTCGACTCCAACTTCACCAAAGCTCGTCCTTCTCATATGTTTTTCATCGACACTGATATCCGGCAAGGAACACATATGGATAAAGAGCTCAAGATTAAAAGATTGGAGGAAGGTTCAACAGACAAGTTGCAGGTTTATGATCGTAGCACCTCCGTTACAAAAAGAAGAAGGCGAAACCCTGAAGGTACGACGGAAACCCAACCACGAGAAATCCTGGACTCGAAGAGAGAGATGAGAGCGGATTCAAAACACGTAGAGGTAAGAGGAGAACAGCAGAGGGGTAAGGAGTAAAATCAGACCTAATCAGAACTATCCAACCGTTTTTGCAAAATAGTTTTGACACTCTACTTCGGCCGTTAGCTAGGTTATCCTACATTTGGACTTGGGGTATCGCAACTTGAGCTCGATACCACTCAGAACACCCTCGAATCGGACCTATGCAAGTTTGAACAAAATTCGCCAAACCCGCATAGAAACGATTCAAAGGTGCCACCAGCACTTTAATGCGGGTGGAAAGGCAATAACATTACACAACAGTCCTCGATGGGACCCACGGAACAGATATATATAATGACTCAAAGAGTCAAGAATACAAATATAATATACAAGATCCAAATCACCTCGAAAGCGGTAGAGTCCGACTACGGACAAGAAGCAAATGGGGCTAAGAGCCCGAAGAATAACCAATGGCGTCCATAACCTGCCTGGCCAAGCCGGAAGGGTAACCCCGCTAACGACGCCGAGCTCAAAACCTGCTTAAACAAAGGGGTGCCGACAGAGGCAAAAAAAAAAAAGAAAGGAGGCGTCGATCTTGAGGCCAAGACAGCGAGGCTAGAATTCGGTCCTCGCCTACATAGGTATGGTGGATGGCGAGCGGCAAAGATGCACTAAACAACCTATAGAGACTCGATAGAATGGCGGCAATCGAGAGGGTAAGAAGTACCTATTCGGAACCAACCTGATTCTATCATCAAACAAACCCATCCTGGTGTTCCCCCTCGAGACCAAACGAGGAAGTCAACCGAGGAACTCACACAGTTGGCAGTTTTTATTTATTCAGTTATTGTTGCAGCAATTACTAGTCAGGTTTAAATAATCGTCCTGATAAAGTAAGCAGTGGGCCCTTTTAGTTAACCATTCCGTTATAGTTGCGGTAATTACTAATCAGATACAGATGGCATGACATAATCCCAAAACCAGCAGTTGTTGGTACTTTTATTCAGCCATTCTGTTGTAGTTGCAATACTTACTAGTCAGATACACTTGTCGCAAGCGACAACCAAACAAGCAATGGTGGGCAGTTTTAATTAGCCATTCCGTTATAGTGAAGCTGATTACTAGTCATTATAAACCAAATTTATAGCAGTAAACTTTAGTTATGCTTGTCTATGATCGAGATACTGTGCTCCAAGTCGTCCATATCCGCGGACACGGCTTTCAGAAAGTTTTACCCGGCCGGGGTGCACCAATAGCAACACACGCTCGATCAACCTCGGAAAAACCAAATCAAAACCCAACGAGGCTTTCACGACTGAACAATCACAGGATTCGAATATTTCGGGGCCACCCGTTGAGTAGATCCCGCAACGGAGTAAGCAAGCTCGAGACGGACTCAAGGTTTGCGACAATGGTCATGTATTCGGGAACCCGAAAGTGTGGCTGAGCTTATCGATACCGCGTAATCAATCCGCTTACCTAACAAGACAGTGTGCTCTCGCACAATTTAAATACGAAAGTAGCATGGCATAAGTACAGATCGAAAATAAAACCTCAAACTAGTTTGTGGCCCCAAGAAATAAGAATGAATCAAGCTCGCTGGGGGTCCCATATACCTCCCGGATGTGGATAGCGATAAATCAAGGAACAGGTATCAAGTACTCGGGGTCTTACGGACACAAGTGGGCGTTCGAAACCAAATATTTTCTATCACCCACGATGCCTCTGCTTATTTCAATTTTAGTTGTTAAACAGAAATTAAAGTGACGATAAGTAAAACTAGAATCATCTCCAACACCAACATGCGGCAATACATCAATCGTGGCATATGACACACATCAGCACTTGAGCAAGCAACTACGACGCTAAGTCCAACTATCTACCAAACAACAGGTAATAGGGTGTGTCCAAGGCAATATACGGTCATAGGGATATCAAAGGGTACGAAAACTAGAGCATCGCAACACAGATAGCAATAGATCAACAGGAGGGAAATAAAGACTATAAAAGTAAGATAGGTAGAAAGGGAGAGATGCTCGCCTGAAAACATTGCCGAAGGGTTCAACCGAAGATCGGGCGAAGCTCACATCAACTCAACGGCCTTATCCGCGAAGAAGCAAAACACTAGAAGAAACACCGGATGCACTATTTAATACAACGGCAGAAGATCGGCATGATGCATGTATGATGGATGGCATGGCAAAGATGCGATGCGATTAGGTCATATTAAGCGGAACCGGGGTCCCGTCAATTAATTAGATGGTGCATGTTATAAAGATACCCCGCATTTTAAATGTTGTTTAACAAGGCAGAAATATATCACCGGTTCGCTACACAAGTTTAAATGAGGCCAACATAAGGCTAGATTTGCCCGCATATGGGCCCCATATTTAATTATTAGGTGAATCGGCATAAGGCCCCCAAACCAATGCTATGCATGCGGGAATGACAATTTAATGTGCAACAATTGATATCTTATAAAATAGGGTTCGAGGAAAAGGGGTCACACATCGGAGGGACTCGACGATCTTGGGTTCCGGGGTTCGGGGTCGGTCTCAGGGTTCAGGGTTCGGCGAGGTCGTTCTCGGACTCAGGGGTAGGTCTTGGCGCATCCGGGTGCGGGACTTGGGGGTCATGTCGACGGTCATGGCGTTCGGGACGAGCACTTGTCGCAACAGGTTTCTCGGCGGACTCGGTGTCCGGGAGGCAGATCTTGGAGTCCAGGACGGAGGTCTTGTCGGTGGTCTTCGCATTCGGGTTCTTGCCTTGTTATCCGAGACGCAGATCTTGTTGCATCGGGGTCTCGATGCCCGGGGAGCAGAACTCGGGTCGGTGTCGGGGCGCATCGGCTTCTTTCGGGTCGGTGCCGTTCTTGACATCGCGAAGGTCTTGCCGGGTTCCGCGAGGTCGGTCTTGCCGTTGCGAGGGTCTTGTCGGGCCTGCGCCATCGAGGCGGTCTTGGCGAGGGAAGAAGCACTTGACGTTCTGCATCGGTGTTCTTACCGTTCGTGTTCTCGGGCATCGCATCTGGAAAGGAGTACTTGTCGTCGGGGTCTCGGTATCTTCGGGTCCGACTCCGGGAAGGAGAACTTGGCATCGGATGGTCCTTGTTCGGGATAAGATCTAGGCGACGGAAACGACGAACTTGTCACGGGTCGGTCTTGATGGCACGAGTGTAGATCTTGTGGTGCCATCTTGGTTGCCAGTGCCGGGCTCGGTTTCAACGCTAGAGGTTCATCGGGTACCTCCGGGCGGTGTCGATCTTGTCGTTCCGTGTCGGAGGCCTGCGGGGTTCGACGGTGGTTGGCGTCCCCTTGAGCTTGGTCGGCCCGATCTGCTTGTGCGCGGGCGACGTACGGCCACAAGGGAGGCAGGGGCCTGGCGATAGAGGAGAGGCGGCCCGCGGTGGCGCGAACGACGAGGAGGGGCCGCAGACGAGCGGCAGCGCGGAGGCAGGACCCGCGGGACGAGACCCCTGGGCGGAAGGCGGTTGCAGAGGGGAGGGTCGTCGACGAGCTGGCGGCCGGGGAGGAGCACGGGGGCGAGGCCACGGAGGCGGGCCGACGCCGGGCAAGGGGCGAGGTCGACGGGCCGGAGGCGCAGATGCGGCGGCGGCGAGCGGTGGATCCGGGGTCATGGGACAGGCCGAGGGTGGAGGTGCGGCCGGGCGACGGGTTGGGGCGTCGGTGAGGACGAACACGGCCGGCGGGGAGGCAGCAAGGCGAGAGGAGAGCGGGGTGCTGCGGCGGCTGCAGTGCGGCAGGCGACGGTGGCGAGGTGGCGGAGGAGCAGGCCGGGCTGCGGAGGCGGCCGGGGCGGCGCGGAGCTTGTGGCCTGGCGCTGAGGCAGCCGCGGCGGAGGAGCGAGGAGGGTGGGCGCGAGCGTGGCGGCGAGGAGAAGGCGGCTTCAAGGGGGGCGTGGGGACGGGAAGGCGCAGAGGCGGCGGAGGCGGCTGGAGGACAGCTCCGGAGGTGGTTCGGGCGGAGAGGGTCTGGGGAGGCGTGCGGGCGGGCGAGGTTGGAGAGGGAGCTCGAGGAGGCGGCGGGAGGAGTCGGTGAGGTGAGGGGCAGGGCTAGAGGAGGAGAGGCCAGCGAGGAGGAAGATGAGCAGGGAGGAGCGGGGCGTGGGGCGCGAGGTGGGGCCCGGCGCAGTTGGTGGCTGTCTGGGCGTGTGTGTGTGTGCGTGTGCTTGCGTGTGGTTTGTGTGGGGGGGAGTGGGAGTGAGAGAGAGGGTTGAGGGTTGGACAAGTGGCAAGATAGGATAGGTAGAGGAGGAAAAGGTGATGTGGCGTCGCCATTGGGTGGGTGAGGTGGAGGGACGGGTTGGGTAGGATAGTTGGGTGGACTTAGGATTTAGGGGCGGTTGGTGGACCGATTAAAATCAGGCTGCTCGTCGGGTTGGCCTGCTCGATCGCCTACTAAAATAATTAATAATTTTATTTATTCTTAATTATCTTTTGTAACTAATTTTAGACAAACAAAATATCCGGAACAACCGGGGTTTGGCGTTTGAATAATTGTCGGGGCGTTTTAGAAAACAAAAGCGGGCTTTGCGAAATAGTTTTGGCAAACAATGCATGATGATGACGATGCAATGCACGAATTCAACGCGATTTTCTAGTAGTTGTTTTGCGGGATGCCACACTACCACACTCGAATCCCACTGTTACCGTTACTGTTACTATTGCTCTTGTTTCACTGTTGTTGTTGCTTTGTTGTTGCTACTATCAAACTATTGCTACTGATAAACTTCTGTGAGCAAGAACTATTTCGATTCTTGGTGACCGACAACTCAGTTGTTAAGGCTTGCAAGTATTCTTTGGCTCCCCTTGTGTCGAATCAATAAATTGGGTAATACTACCCGCGAAGACTGTTGCGATCCCCTATACTTATGGGTCATCAAGACTATTTTCTGGCGCCGTTGCCGGGGGGCATAGCTTTATTTGTAAGTTCACTTGTATCTATTATTGTTCACTGCTACTCCTTTCATCATGAGGAAGTCTCGTGATGGAAAGTTCCCTATTTTACCATCCACTACAAGAAGAGGTACAGTCCTAAACACCTCTGTTGCTCTTGATTCACCGTCTGTTATAAGTAAGCTTGTTACACCACCACCACATACACATGATACACACACTGCTACTACTGCTGAGTCTGAAACTGCTTTTGATGCTCATGATGTTACTTCTACTGTGCTTGATGCGAGTGGTTCATTAGGTCCTTTTCTAGATGCTACTATGGCTGGTCTAGGAAATACCAAAACTCCTGGTGAAGACACTGTTACACCTGTCAGATCACCTAAGGCTAGTGAGAGTTATGATACTAATGATGGTTACATTGAGTTCACTGATGATTTTGTTGAAGAGTGCCGAAACACACATGGTACTAGTGCTATTAAGAGTCTCCTTGCTAGACGTACTATTATGCCTAATTTGTCCTCTGATCCTAAATTTAACACTTCTCCCATAGATATTAAAGATGAAGATTATGATTTCTCTTATTTAGATATTGTTGAGAAAGAACCTTTTTGTGGGACTGAAAATGAGAGTGTTGTGGCTCATATGAATGAGCTTTCTACTATGAGTGTTTTATTCTCCTTTTTCACTAAAAGGAGAAGCTACGGCTTGGTTTAATAGATTACCTCCTGGTTCCATTGATATCCCTGATTGCTTGATTGCTGCTTTCTTCCAGAAATATTTTCCTCCCAGTGCTAGACATGCTGCTTTGCAAAGACTTTTTGATTTTAAACAGGGAGAAGAAGAGAAATTGCCCGAGTCATGGACAAGGTTCTGTGCCTTGATTCATGCACATCCTGGATGTCCATTACCTAAGAATGAGCTTCTTGATATTTATTATAATGGACTAACTAATGATTCTAGGACCTACCTAGATAGCTTTGCTGATTGTGTTCTCGGGAAAAGGACTCCTGCAGATGCTGAAGAATTAATGACTAAGATAAGAAAGAATTATGATTATTGGACTTCAACTGAGCTGAATACACCTGAGCCTATTACTCCTGAACCAGTTGTCCCTGAACCAATTCCAGCACCAACAACAAAGAAGAGGGGAGTTATTGCATTAAATTATGAAGTGATGAAGGAAGCTAAGAAGTGTCTAAAGGAGAAAGGTATTAGAGCTAAAGATGTGAAACATCTACCTCCTATAGAAGAATTATGTAAGCCAATTCCCCACTCATCTACTATTGAGGTACACTCTCTCCAACACTTTGATGAAGGTGATATTCCTTATGGTAAGCCTCCTGATCAATGTTTAGAGGAACTTGACACATTTATTGTTAAACAAGGGTATTTTAATAAACAAGTTCAGAATCATTTATTGGAAAACTCTAGAGCTATCCATGAGTTGAAAGATATTGTGGAAAGAACTTCTAATGATATTAAAATGCTTTGTAAACACTTTCAAATGGTTCAAACTCAACTTGATCAACTTGCTAAGGTACAAAAGGATATGCTAGTTAATGCTTCAGGAGATAAACATGCTTATGGAATTAGAACTAGGAGTGGTATAGCTACTCAAGATCCTTTATATCCTGAAGGACACCCTAAAAGAATAGAGCAGGATATCCAACAAGGTGAAGATAGTGGTAGTCCTCGTAAGAGGAAGAAAAAGAAACATAAGATAGTTGAGGAACCACTTGAACCTGTTGTAGATGCTAATAGTATATCTGTCTCTAATGCTAAAAATGAGAGTGGTAATGATAAAAATGAGTCTCCTGATAAGGAGGAAGGTGAGGAAGAACCTAAGAAGCACACTAAGAACACTAGATACACAAAGGAAGATTTTATTGCTAATAAACATGGTAAGGAGAGAGAACCTTGGGTGCAGAAACCTATGCATTTTCCAGGTAAGAAACATAAGTCAAAGGAGGAGGAACACTACAACAAGTTTTTTGAGTGGATGAAACCTTTATTCTTGCAAATTCCTTTGACTGTTGCTATTAAGTTGCCTCGTTATTCAAAGTATATGAAGGATATTGTCTCTAATAAAAGGAAGATTCCTAACAAAGAGATTTCTACTTTGCTTGCTAATTACTCCTTCAATGGTAAGGTTCCAAAGAAACTTGGTGATCCAGGTATACCAACTATTCCTTGTTCCATTAAGAATAATTATGTTAGAACTGCTTTATGTGATTTGGGATCTAGTGTTAGTGTTATGCCTTTTTCTCTCTACAAGAGACTCCAGCTAGAAATGTTGATACCAACTGATATTTCTTTGCAAATGGCTAATAAGTCAACTACCCTATTGGTATATGTGAGGATGTTCCTGTTCAAGTTGCTCATAATTGCATGGTTTTAACTGATTTTGTTGTGCTTGAAATGCCTGAAGATGATAATATGTCTATTATTCTTGGGAGACCTTTCCTTAATACTGCAGGTGCTGTCCTCAATTGCAATCAAGGAAAAGTAACATTCAATATTAATGACAAAGAGCACACTGTCTACTTCCCCAAGAAGGTTGTTAAGAGCTATTGCCTGAATTCCATTGAAAATATTGAGGGCATCAAGATTGGAGAAATATATTGTCCCATTCCACAAGAAAATTTTGAAACTATTATGATTGGGACCATTGCTATCAAGTATGAGGTAACATAATCACCTTGTGGAATGCAAAGTTTTGCTTCATATAAGATTGTTTTGGTTACAAGACTTGATCAACCTTGTTAACAAAAGGATTTTAATGAACAAAATAATGTTTCCACTATGGTTATACTTGCTTTCTTTTTTCCTTTCTCCTTCCTAGTCTTTGCTTTAGCTTTAGTTTTGCTAATTGTTTGCTTGTTTGAGTTTCTTAGATCTCCTGTAGTTTGGCTTTTGGTTTGCTTTTGCTTCTTCTGAAAAAACTGTTTCTGTGAGAAATTCAATTTTCATACCTTGAAAATTGGCCAAAATAAAGTTTTCCGAAAAATCCCAGAAAATTCAAAATAAATTTTCCCTCGAAAAAAGGGGCAGAGAGGCACCTGAAGTGACCCATGGGCCACCCCAGGACACCACACCCGTGGTAGGCGTGGCCTACCAGGTGGCGGCGCCTGGGGGGTCTGGCCCACCTGGGCCCCTCCAGGATGCCTTCTCAAGGCCATCTTCTTTCTCTCTCCCAAAAAACACCGAAAAACTTGCTCAAGCTCGAGTTCTTGTTGTTCTTGCTCGCGATTTTCGATCTCCTTGTTCAGCCCATCTCAAGTGCTGATTTTTGGAGGGATTGCTCCTTGGTATGTGCCTCCTCCACTTGTCCAATTAGATTTGTAATTGGTAGATTGTATCTTGAGTATTTTGCTGCTATAGGTGACATGTTGTTTGAGCTTGCATGCTTGTTCTTTGCTTAGAAACTTTGTTTTGATGCATGTGTAGTCCTCTAGCAAGTTCCTATAGTAGTTGCTCATCATCTATCAACTTTCAAATCACTTGGTTTGATGGTTGTTTAAAATTTCAGAAAAGTGAAGTCATGGACCACCACACATTTGGTGATATATTTTAGAGTGATGCACCTAGAAGGGAAAGGCTTCCAAGGTCATCTACTAGTACTAGACCCTCATACAATGAGGATCTCATCACTCCGTGATTTGGTGACGAGGGGCATGAAGGGGATACGCACCCCTCCACCTTTCCTTGCCAAGCCTTCTTGCGAGCTTCTGGGATTCTTAATGATTTTATGACTTTGGTGCAGAGGGCTGGACTAACAAGTTACATGCAGGATGAGAATGCACAATATGCTTTGCTTACTAAAACATTTGAGGGTTTCTCCTTTACTAATAGTATGTTCAAGCCTGATGTGTCTTTCAAAATTTATGGCAGGGCTCATTCTATGACTTTGAAGCAATTTTGGAAGGCCCTGCGACTTGGTACAACTAGGTCATCAAAGAAGATCCCAGCTCTACCCGCTGATTTGTTAGAGCTTTACCGAGGAATAACCAATGATGATGAACGTAGAGCTCAGCGAGGGAAGATAAAGAACATTCAACTTCCAGCCATCAGGTATTTTGCCTACTATCTTGCCACGAGTGTTCTTGATAGGGAGAACACTAGTGATATTTCCAACTATCAATTGGCATTCTTAGGTGCTACGCTCAACAATGAGGATAAGTATAATCTTGGTTCTCTCATTGCTCGTCGTCTAGCTGCTAAGGGACCCATTTATGGGGGAATTATTGCTACTCGTGTTGCTGCTGCCTTGAACATTGCTATTGATCCACATGATACAGTTTTGGCTCCTCGGAGGCAGCTGCCATGAAGGCACGCCACTTTGTCACCACTATCTCTACTCTTGATAACTTGGTTTAGAGAATGTTGTTTACTGACGGGGAAGAGAGAGAGAGATCCCTCTACCTCAAACCACTTTGCTCAGTATTTTTCAGGGACCTTGGTCACGCTCTAAGACGGAGATGGATGACAAGCTGCGCTCTCTTAACTTCCACGGGAACTATCAGGAGGAAGCACCATCATACGACCCCCCCCCGCGCGTATTACATAGGGGAGGCGTCAAGCTCGTACCAGGACGAGGGAGCTTCCTCGACATACTACGTAGGTTCATCCTCTTGGACAGCATGGGATTGAGCCCCACTTAGGCCAAAATCCTAAGCTTGGGGGGAGGTATACCGACATCACACTCATTTATATATCATGTTCAGTCGGTTCTTTGTATATCCATTGTTTTCGCTTTCTTTTTGGGTTTTGTTGCTTCTTTCTAAAAACCCAAAAATACCAAAAATACTTTTGTTGTTTCTCTTGGTTTGTTTCTTTGTTTCTTTGCTTTGGTTTGCCTTAAAAGAAAAATCCAAAAAGATTTTGCTTTCGTTGGTTTGCTTTGTTGTTGCTTGGTTTTTCTTTGTTTGCTTGTCTCTAAAAAAACGAAACACCAAAAATATTTGTTGCTCTTCTTTGGTTTTGTGAGTTCTTTGCAGGGTTCAGTCGTCCTCGGTGGATTTTTGGTTTCATGTTAATTATTCAAGTCACACAAGTGAAAGGCAATAATGAAGCTTAAGACAACTCGAGGTATGGTAAGAGGCTGGTAACGAACTCTATTTGTTTCATTTTTGTACATATACTCATCATTGTGACCATGCTTAGCCTATTTGTGTAAGGTGTATGTCATTATGGATGCTTAGTAGTTCTTGCTTCTCTATGATTAGCTCCAGCTTGCTAATAGTTTGTAGCATGTCATATGAATGTTTGCTTGCATTGTTTTATTCATACTTTGGTATGATATTGTGGTATCCTCCTCTGATTGTTCATGTGAATTGACTTGGCACATGCTCACGCATGCATATGACTAATCAATAGTCAGTAAGCCTCGATGATTTATTTTGCCTCAGAGTTCTTATATCACTTTCATGCCATTGTTAGTCTTGTTTTGTTGCAAGCACGATTATGACAGCTATTGCTCTATCGTTTGTCGCTCCCTCTCTATTGCTAGAATTCACTTGCACTGAGTATGTGCTCTACTTGTGCTTCCAACTCCCCAAAACCAATATTGCCAGCTGTGTCCACCATACCTACCTATTATCATCATTTGCTATTTTAGTGCATATTCCATATGTCGTGTTTTCTTCCAAAATAAAATGTTTGTTTGTTTTGAGAAAGTTAGTTAGTAAAGCTCTCACGAACTTGATGGCACACTTTATTCCTTGCGCTTAATAATTCTAAACCATCATGACATGTCCATGAAAGTTATATGCTTGCTAATTATATACTGGTAGTCAGCAGAACCGTGCTGTCACGGGAACGCTTTCAACACCTGTTGGATATATCATCCAGTTGATTCTTTGATCTTTTGTTACGGATGTCGACGATGTGAAATAAAAGGGAAGGTGAGTTCATGGAGTTTATACATTGTGTTAGAGAAACGCCTGGGCCGCTAGCCTAAGCCATGCTTAATCATGGTGGAAACTTGCATCATCACCATAATGAGCATCTATGAAGCATCCTCGATAAAAATCTATGCATATGGTAAATAAAAAGATTGCTGAGATGCTCATTGTCTGCTTGCCTTGTCATTTTGGTTATGGGAAAGCTCTTGTACCATGTGCAAGGGGTACCCCGTTGGCGGTTCTCAATGATATGCATGTATTTACAATGACAAGAAATTTCAGGTGACCAAAGTTGAGTAGCATGCGGAGCGACCCTCGTACTCAAGGGACTTGGGATTTCCAGTCTATGGTCTGTCAAGCATATGATTCAGAGTGGACCTCACTTTCACCTTAACCACATGAAGATGCCCTATGAGAGGGGCAATGAGAGCTCAAAGCTAATGAGTACCTTCCTTTCAGCATTGGGAAGCCTTTCAAACCTTCACAAAACCGTTTTCACAACCTTGTTGAGTCACCACTTATTCTATGAGCACCTTCTTGAGAGCATAGTTGTCATTCTTGTGTTTGTTCCAAAACTTGGTTAATTATGTCATGACTTTGATGCTTGTATCTCTGATATCTTTACTTCTAGTCTTCATGTGAACTTCAGAGGTGCCTTGGCATTTATATTGTGCTCTTCAAACAAAGGCAAGCGACATACCACTCTATCATACCTTATTATAAGCATTGCAATGTCGCTTATGTTTATGTTTCATGCTACTTATTATTATTGAGTTGGTTTGTATTCATAGCTTGCAATGACTATTAAGTATACTTAGTTGCATACTTCTTATTATGAATTGTCTAAGCATCTACTCCTGTGTTGAGAATATATACATCATATGAAGCAAAGTGTTCGTGAAAGTTCTTTTATCGCACTCAGTTTTCAACTGAATTGCTTAAGGACAAGCAATAAGCTAAGCTTGGGGGAGTTGATACGTCCAAAATGTATCTACTTTCTTGAACACTTTGCTATTGTTTCTTCTCTAAACTTGTGTGATTTGGATACAACTAACACGGACTGACGCTGTTTTCAGCAGAATTACCTTGGTATCTTGTTTTTTGTGCAGAAAATGAACTATCACGAAAAATCCCGGAAAATATGCCACAAATTATATTTCACCAGAAGATCCACGGAGCCAGAAGAAGAGACGGAGATGAGGCCTGGGGGGCCACACCCACCCCAGGCGCGGGCCTACCACTAGCCATGCCTGGAGGGGGTGCATCCACCCCAGGCACCCCCTCGGGCTCCCTCTGCACCTATAAGTTGCCTTTCAACCTAAAAAACGGGGGGGGGGGGTCGATAGTTTTCCAGAAAGAGTTCCGCTCCGCCGCCGCCACCAGAAACCAAGATTCAGATCCAGAAACTCTGTTCTGGCACACTGCCGGGACGGGGAATTTGGATAGGATCATCACCATCGTCATCACCAACGCATCTCCATCAACCACCGATGTTTGCCTCATCCATGAGTGAGTAATGCCCTGTTGTAGGCTTGGGGATGGTAGGGATTGGATGAGTTCTATCATGTAATCTAATAAGATCTGTTAGGGCATAGTGCCTAGCATCTCTATTAGTGCTATTTGACTTTGTTGCAACTTGTTGTGCTTAATGCTTGTCACTAGGGCCCGAGTGCAATGGTCTCACATCTGAACTTATTATTGAATCATTATGATAGTATTGTGATCTTATCTGCAAGTTGTGTACACATATCATTGTCCGGATCCAAAGGCCCCAAAATGACAATAATTGGGACAACCGGAGGGGATGGCTGTGTTGTGAGTATCACATGTGTTCACGGAGTGTAATTCTTTGCTTCGGTGCTCTATTAAAAGGAGCACCTTAATTTCCAGTAGTTCCCTAGAGGCCCCGCTGCCATGGGCTGGCTGGACAGAAGATGTTGTGCAAGTTCTCATTGCGAGCACGTATGACTATATTTGGAGCACATGCCTAGGATTGTTTAGTACTTGGATGCTTGTTATTATTTATCTGCAATGCCCTAGATCTTGAAGTTACATGTTTAGACTCGTACATGCAACGCCCGTACATCCATCTCTATGCCTACCGCACTCGAATCCTACTGTTACCGTTACTGTTACTGTTGCTCATGTTTTACTGCTGCTTGTTGCTTTGCTGTTGCTGCTACAAACTGTTGCTACTGATAAACTTCTATGAGCAAGAACTATTTCCAGGTGTTGCTGAACTGACAACTCAGTTGTTAAGGCTTGCAAGTATTCTTTGGCTCCCCTTGTGTCAAATCAATAAATATGGGTAATACTACCCGCGAAGACTGTTGCGATCCCCTATACTTGTGGGTCAACAACGAGGTGAAGGTGTAGTGTGTTGATCAGCGCAGCTTGATCCTGCAAGAGAGCCGAGTGGCCGCCAACCAGGCCAGCACCCTGACTCCAGCGTGAAGGGGTTCGTAGTATGGAAAACAAAAAAATTCTACCGCATGAACACAAACAAGCCAAGATCTATCTACTAGATTGTAGAAACGAGTTGATTAGAGTACTTACCCTCAAAGATTCCAAAGCGGTTAACAAGAGGAGATTCTCGTGGGTGATGTAGTCGTACACTTGCCGATCTCAAGATCGCGTAGATGATCCTTCCGGCGCTGCGTTCCAGCAGCGCTTCGGCAGTCGGTCACACGTTCGATACTCGATGAAGATATTCCTCTCCCTTGTTCCAGCAGGCAGCGGAGGTTGTAGTTCTCCCCTCGCAATTCCGGCAGCACGACGGCGTGGTGTTGGAAGTAAAGGCAAGATCCTACAGGGCTTCGCCTAAGCCTGAGCAGGTTATGGTGCAGAATTAGGGTTTCCGGCAATCTAGGGTTTAGAGGGCCGGAGAGGAGGAGGTGGAGTCGGTGGCGGCGCAAGGCAGCGGCGCGGCGGCGGTGGTGTGGGGAGGGGATGGTTGTGTGTCTCTTAGGGCACCCCTTACCTCTATTTATGAGAGGGAGGGCGTCTTGGGAGAGGGGAGTTTGAATCCTTCCCTAACTTCCTCTCCTAGTTGGTTTGTGGTGGAGGGAAAGAAGGATTCTTTCCTTCCTCCTCTAGGATACATTGTCCTAGTTTGACTTTTCAAACTTGTCTTTTGACTTTCAATTTGGAGCTTAATTTCTTTCTTATAAATGCCCAACCAAGTGACCTAGGACATGATACAATCATTACACTTATTCATGAAACACTCATGTACCCTTTCCCTTCCGGTCTGGTGAACCTTCTAGACCCTTCTAGATCATTTTGGTGAAAACACCGGAATCATTCCCGAACTCCGGAATTGGACTTTCCTTATATGAATCTTATTCTAGACCATTCCGGATATCCTCGTGATATCCTGGATCCCATATGAGACTCCGAACAACATTCGGTCTCCCTATTTATATTCCATATCTACTAAACAACATCGAATCCTTAAGTGTGTCTCCCTACGGTTCGTGAATTACGCGGACATGACCGAGACACTTCTCCGATCAATAACCAATAGAGGAATCTGGAAATTCATATGGCTCCCACATATTTCTACGATTACTTTGTGATCGAATGAAACACTTACATACGATACCAATTTCCCTTTGTCTCGCGATAGTTTACTTATCCGAGGTTTGATCGTCGGTATCTCTGCATACCTAGTTCAACCTCGTTACTGATAGGTATTATTTTCTCGTTCCCGTCATATGTGATCCCTTGTGAGCCAGTCACATGCTTGCAAGCTAATTGGATGACATTCCACCGAGAGGGCCCAGAATATATCTATCCGTCATATGGATGGACAAATCCCACTCTTGATCCATGTGCCTCAACACATACTTTTCGAACACTCAATGCCACCTTTATAGCCACCTAGTTACGTTGTGGTGTTTGATATCATCAAAGCATCCTTCCAGTGATGGTGATTAGCATGATCTCATGGTCGAAGGAATTAGGTTACTATGTATCAGAAAGCTTATAGCAAATGAACTATTGAAATGAATTAATCTTTAAGCTACGCTTATCTATAGGAGTATGTCCATCATACCTTTCTCCTAATGATATGATCTTGTTGTTAACAACGTCTCAATGTTCATGATCCAGAAACCATGATCGTCTATTAACCAACAAGATAGTATTATAAAGAGGCTTTACTAGGGACTCTAATTAGTTTACAAATCACACAAGTATTAATGTTTCTGGTTAATACTATTATAGCATGAATGTAAAAATTTATCATAAACACAAAGATATAATAATAACTACTTTTATTATTGCCTCTAGGGCATATCTCCAATAGTCTCCCACTTGCACTAGAGTCAACCAATCTAGATTACATGGTAATATACCGAACACCCATGGTGGTTTGGTGCTGGTCATGTTTTGCCCTCAGAGAGGTTTAGTCAACGGATCTGCCACATTCAGATCTATGTGTACTTTGCAAATCTTTATGTCACCATCTTGGACATGCTCTCGAATAGCATGAAAACACAGCTTGATATGTTTCAGCTTATTGTGTGACCTTTGTTCTTGCGCATTGGCTATGGCGCCCATGTTATCATAGTAGATAGACATTGGGTCCAGTGCACTGGGAACCGAGCTCTGTAATGAACTCCTTCATCCATATCGCCTCTTGTGAAGCCTCCAAAGCAGCTATGTATTCTGATTCAGTTGAAGATCTCGCCACAACGCTTTTCTTTGTACTCCTCCAGCTAACTGCTGCACCATTCAAAGTAAATACGTATCCATATTGAGATTTAGAATCATCTGGATCAGTGTTCTAACTAGCATCGGTGTAACCATTAACAACGAGCTGTTCATCACCTCCATAAGAAAGAACCATATCCTTAGTTCTACTCAAGTACTTAAGGATGTTTTTGACCGTTGTCCAATGATCCACTCCTGGATCACGTTGATATCTGCTAGTCAAACTAACAGCATATGCAATGTCGGGTCTAGTACATAGCATGGCATACATGATAGATCATATGGCTAAGGCATAGGGAGTCTTACTCATCCTTTCTCTATCTTCTGTCGTGGCAGGACTTTGAGTTTTACTCAAGGGCGTATTTGGCAACATGGGCAAGAACCCTTTCTTGCTATCTTTCATTCCAAACCTCTTTAGAACTTTGTCCAAATATGTACTCTGTGACAATGATATTAGGCATCTCGATCTATCTCTATAAATCTTTATGCCTAATATGTAAGCTGCTTCGCCAAGATCTTTCATTGAAAAACTATTATTCAAATAATCCTTAACACTATTAAGGAGGTCTACATCATTCCCAATCAACAATATGTCATCCACATATAGTACTAGGAATTCTACAGAGCTCCCACTCACTTTCTTGTAAATACAAGCTTCTCCATAAGTTTGTATAAAACCAAAACTTTTGATTACCTTATCAAAACATTGATTCCAACTTCGGGATGCTTGTTTCAATCCATAAATAGACCGTTGAAGTTTGCATACCTTTTTAGCATCTTCAGGATCGACAAAACCTTTGGGTTGTACCATATACAACTCTTCATAAATGTCTCCATTGAGAAACGCCGTTTTGAAATCCATCTGCCATATCTCATAATCATAATATGCAGTGATTGCTAACAAAATCCTCACAGACTTTAGCTTCGCTGCTGGTGAGAAAGTCGCATCGTAGTCAACCCCTTGAATTTGTCGAAACCCTTTTGCGACAAGTCGAGCTTTATAGATAGTAACATTACCATCAACATTTGTTTTCTACTTGAAAATCCATTTGTTCTCGACAACCTTCCGGCCATCCGACAAGTCCTCCAAAGTCCACACTTGGTTTTCATACATGGATCCAATCTCGGATTTCATGGCTTCTTGCCATTTATTGGAATCTGGGCTCATCATCACTTTCTCATATGTCGCAGGGTCGTCGGTGTTGTCCACCAACATGACACTCATAACGGGATCATACCAATCGGGAGTGGTACGAGTTCTTGTTGACCTGCGAGGTTCTGTAGTAACTTCAACCGAAGTTTCATGATCAACATCATTAGCTTCCTCTCTTGTAGGTGTAGGCGCCACAGGAACTACTTCCGGTGCTGCGCTACTCTTATATCTGAGAGAAGTTTCGACAACCTCGTCGAGTTCTACTTTCCTTCCAGTCACTTGTTTCGATAGAAACTCCTTCTCTAGAAAGGATCCAACTTTAGCAACAAAGATTTTGCCTTCGGATCTATGATAGAAGGTATACCCAATACTTTACTTCGGGTATATGAAGATGCATTTTTCCGCTTTGGGTCCAAGCTTGTTGGGCTGTAACTTCTTTACATAAGATTCACAACCCCAAACTTTAAGGAACGACAATTTAGGTTTCTTCCCAAACAATAATTCATACGGTGTCATTTCAACGGATTTAGATGGTGCCATATTTAAAGTGAATGCGGCTGTTTCTAATGCATAACCCCAAAATTATAGCGGTAAATCTGTAAGTGACATCATAGAATGAACCATATCTAAGAGAGTTCGATTACGACGTTCGGATACACCATTGTGTTGTGGTGTTCCTGACGGTGTTAATTGTGAAAGTATTTCGCATTTCTTCAAATGCTCGCCAAACTCGTAACTTAGATATTCACCTCCACGATCAGATCGTAGAAACTTAATCTTCTTATTACATTGATTCTCTACTTCACTTTGAAATTCCTTAAACTTCTCGAAAGTTTCGGACTTATGTTTCATGAAATACAGAAATATATATACCCATATCTAGTCAAGTCATCCGTGAAAGTAAGAACACAACGATAACCACCATGCGATGCTACACTCATTGGTCCACTCACATCAGTATGTATGATTTCCAATAAGTCTGTAGCTCGCTCCATCATACTAGAAAATGGAGTCTTAGTCATTTTACCCATCAGACATGCTTCGCATCTTTCAAGTGATTCGAAATCAAGTGATTCAAGAAGTCCATCAGAATGGAGTTTATTCATACGCTTCACTCCAATGTGACCAAGACGACAGTACCACATATAGGTCGAGTTATCGCTCAATTTCAAACGTTTATCTTCAATGTTATTAATATGTGTATTACGACAATCGAGATTCAACAAAAATAGAACATCTATCAAAGGTGCATGTGCATAAAACATATTACTCATATAAATCGAGCAACCATTATTCTCGGACTTAAACAAGTAACCGTCTCGCAATAAACATGATCTGGATATAATGTTCATGCTCAACGCAGGCACCAAATAACAATTATTTAAGTATAAAACTAATCCCGATGGTAGATGAAGAGGCAGTGTGCCGACCGCGATCACATCAACCTTTGATCCATTTCCAACGCGCATCGTCACCTCGTTGTTCACTAGTTTCCATCTATTCTGCAGCACCTGTTTCGAGTTACAAATATGAACAACCGAACCAGTATCAAATACCCAGGCACTATTATGACTACTAGTGAGATACACATCAATAACATGTATATCGGATATACATTTGTTCTTGATGTTGTCGCTCTTAAAATCCGCCAAGTACTTAGGGAAATTCCGCTTCTAGTGATCTTCTCCCTTGTAGTAAAAGCACTCAGTATCAGGCTTAGGCCCAGCCTTGGTCTTCTTCGCCGGCGCGGTAACTTTCTTACCGCCCTTCTTGAAGTTTCCCTTTTGCTTAGAATTGCCTTGCTTCTTGAATTTGGTGGTCTTATTGACCATCAACACTTGGTGCTTTTTCTTGATCTCCACTTCCACAGACTTTAACATGGAGAAGAGTTCAGGCAACAACTTGTCCATGTTTTGCATATTGTAGTTCATCACAAAGTTCTTGTAACTTGGTGGTAGTGATTGGAGGACACGGTGAATCCCCAAAGAATTAGGAATCACTATACCTAAGCTTTGGAGCTTACTTGCGTGCCCAGACATCTTAAGCACATGCTCACTGACGGAGCTTCCCTCTTCTATCTTGCAGTTAAAGAACTTTTCAGAAGCCTCATAACTCTCAACTGCAGCGTGAGCCTCAAATATTATTTTGAGTTCATGGACAATATCATGTGGGTCAAAGTTCTCAAACCTTTTCTGAAGCTCTGATTCCAAACCATACAAGATAGCACACTGAACTGTGGAGTACTGATTCTTCCGAGTGAGTAAAACATTCTTCACCTCATCGGTAGCATCACCGCAGTGGGTCACCAAATGCATCCAAAGACATAGGTCAAATTACCAGCATTGAGGACAATCCACAAGTTGTGGAACCAATCCGCGAAGTTGCTTCCATTGTTTTTCAACTTTTCTTTCTCTAGGAACGCATTAAAATTGATGGTAGGGGCCGTCATTGATCTACAACATATTAGACTAAGTTTATGACAAATTGAGTTCTAATTAATATTAAATTAATCTAGGTGAACTCCCACTCAAAACAATATCCCTCACATTGTTTTAGTGATCACACAAACCAAATCCACCACATCAAAAATCGATCATCACGAGAGATGATGTAGTTTCAAAGGCGAACAATCAACATGTTCATCATATCTACTATATGACTCCTGCTTTACCTTTCGGTGATCCGTGTTCCGAGACCATGTCTATACATGCTAGGCTCGTCAAGATCAAACCTTAGCTTCCGCATGAGCAAATCTGGCTTGCTTCTGTTGTATACACTCGCAGAATCTAACACACCCGATCATCATGTGGTGCTTCGAAACAACAAGCTTTGGCAATGGTGCCTACTAAGGATGAACACTTTATAACTTGATATTGAGAGGGATCATCTTATAATGCTACCGTCACGAACTAAGCAATACAAGATGCATAAAAGGATTAACATCACATGCAATTCAAAATATGTGATATGATATGGCCTTTCTTCTTGTGCTTCCGATCTCCATCTTCAAGCACTATCATGATCTCCATCATCACCGGCGTGGTGTCAAGGTCAATGGCACCGCTCCATGGTTGTCATCCACCAGCATCAACTATTATAACTACTTTGAATAATAGACACACAGGTCTTAATGAAATTAAAATACAACCATAAGGCTCCTGTCGGTTGCCGACTTACAATAAGGAACATTGCATACATTATATATAATCACAATCATGGCCATATCACATCACAGCACACCCCTGCAAAACAAAGTTAGACGCCTCTAATTTTCTTTGCATGTTTTACATGGTTTGGGGCTTTCAATAAGTGTTGTTCTAACTTACGAACAAGAACCACAACATTGATACTAGTATTGTCAATCACCCGTTGTAAATTGAATCTTCACTATGTAGGGAGAAACAGGCACCCGCAAAGCCACTTATGCAATACAAGTTGCATTTCAAGCGTGGAGCAAGTATCGTGAACGATGTCATGTAAGGTTAGTCCGGGCTGCTTTATAGCGCCATCCTACAAGATGCAAAGTACATAAGAAGCAATCGACAACAAAAGCATCAATGCCCACAATGACCATTGTGTTCTACTCGTGCAACAGATCTACATATAGACACGACTCTGATACCACCGAAGGGGTTCGTAGCATGGAAAACAAAAAAATTCTACCGCATGAACACAAACAAGCCAAGATTTATCTACTAGATTGTAGCAATGAGTCGATTAGAGTATTCACCCTCGAAGATTCCAAAGCGGTTAACGAGAGCAGATTCTCGTGGGTGATGTAGTCGTACACTTGCCGATCTCAAGATCATGTAGACGATCCTTCTGGCGCTGCGTTCCGGCAGCACTTCCACAGTCGGTCACACGTTCGGTACTCGATGAAGACCTTCCTCTCCCTTATTCCAGCAGGTAGCGGAGGTTGTAGTTCTGCCCTCGCAATTCCGGCAGCACGACGGCGTGGTGTCAGAAGTAAAGGGAAGATCCTGCAGGGCTTCGCCTAAGCCGAAGCAGGTTATGGTGGATAATTAGGGTTTCTGGTGATCTAGGGTTTAGAGGGCCGGAGAGGAGGAGGTGGAGTCGGCGGCGACGAACCGGCGGCGGCGCGACGGCGGCAGCGCGACGACGGTGATGTGGGGAGGGGTTGGTTGTGTCTCTTTGGCACCCCCTCCCCTCTATTTATGATGGGAGGGCAGCTTGGGAGAAGGGAGTTTGAATCCTTCCCCAACTCTCTCTCCTAGTTGGCTTGTGGTGGAGGGAAAGAAGGATTCTTTCTTTCCTCCACTAGGATACATTGTCCCAGTTTGACTTTTTAAACTTGCTTTTTGACTTTCAATTTGGAGCTTAATTTTTTTCTTATAAATGCCCAATCAAGTGACCTAGGACATGATACAATCATTCCACTTATTCATGACACATTCATGTACCCTTCCCCTTCTGGTCCGATGAACCTTCTAGACCCTTCTAGATCATTCCGGTGAAAACACCGGAATCATTCCCGAACTCCGGAATTGGACTTTACTTATATAAATCTTATTCTCCGGACCATTCCGGATCTCATCGTGATATCCCGGAACCCATCCGAGACTTCGAACAATATTCGGTCTCCCTATTTACATTCCATATGTACTAAGCAACATCGAATCCTTAAGTGTGTCTCCCTACGGTTCGTGAATTACGCGAACATCAAGCCCGTCTCTAGGATTTGGGGGCCCCGGTGCGAATTATAAAATGGGGCCTTAATTTTTGTTCAAACTCAATAACTAGTAAAATAAAATCATATGTTCACTTCATATATTATATAAATTTAGAATGTGCAATTCCTTACGGTGCTCAAAAATATAGAATTATAGCAAATATTCGTTCTAAAATAGTAAATATAGCACTAAAGTAATAAACAAACCTCATGATCTACCAAAAAGAAGCATCCATCGGGTATTTCTTGAAATAAAATCTCCAATCATATCATTATAGTTTGCGGCAATGAGCGAGCGATCTTACCGATTTTCCTTGACATGTGAAGGCGTGAACTACTGAACTCTCCAATCCGATCGGGCTGGGGCGCTGGGCAGTACATATTACAATGATACGTACAATGGGCAGCCGCCGGAATGATACGTATAATGCGCGCGGCTGATCGAATCGGTGCAAAGTGTTTCACCAACGGATCACCGGCATTTGTTAATCGATGGATCTGGATGATCGATGGATCATTGGCTGGGTAGTGGGCACTCAGGCTGGTTCGACAAACAGCGAGGCGGCAGCGAAATCAAAAACACACGGCCAAGCCAAGGAGTCCGGCTGGGATCTAGCGATCTAGAGTTACGGACCGGGAGGCGAATCGATCGGAAGGCAATCGACGGAACATGACAGGAGCACCTAACTGAACAGAATAGATCGATCGATACACGATGGACCAAGAGATTATGGCCTGCTGAGCCTAGCGGCATGGTACTAGGCTGTACGAATTGGGGGCCCTGAAATTTGGGGGCCCTGTTCGATCGATCATGTCGATCCTGTCCATCGACGGGCCTAGCGAACATGACTGAGACACTTCTCCGATCAATAACCAATAGAGGAATCTGGAAATTCATATGGCTCCCACATATTTCTACGATTACTTTGCGATCGAATGAACCAGTTACATACGATACCAATTTCCCTTTGTCTCGCGGTAGTTTACTTATCCGAGGTTTGATCGTCAGTATCTCTGCATACCTAGTTCAACCTCGTTACCAATAAGTATTCTTTTCTTGTTCCCGTGATATGTGATCCCTTGTAAGCCAGTCACATGCTTGCAAGCTAATTGGATGACATTCCACCAAGAGGGCCCAGAATATATCTATCCGTCATATGGATGGACAAATCTCACTCTTGATCCATGTGCCTCAACACATACTTTTCGAACACTCAATGCCACCTTTATAGCCACCCAGTTACGGTGTGGTGTTTGATATCATCAAAGCATCCTTCCAGTGATTGTGATTAGCATGATCTCATGGTCGAAGGAATTAGGTTACTATGTATCGGAAAGCTTATAGCAAACGAACTATTGAAATGACTTGATCTTCATGCTACGCTTATCTATAGGAGTATGTCCATCATACCATTCTCTTAATGATATGATCTTGTTGTTAACAACATCTCAATGTTCATGATTCAGAAACCATAATCATCTATTAACCAACAAGCTAGTATTATAAAGAGGTTTTACTAGAGACTCTAATTACTTTACAAATCACACAAGTATTAGTGTTTCCGGTTAATACTATTATAGCATGAATGTAAACATTTATCATAAACACAAAGATATAATAATAACTATTTTTATTATTGCCTCTAGGGTATATCTCCAACACAGCGACTGCGACCCCAACCCTGATCGGCACCTAGCCTAGCACCACCGTTCCGCCGCCAGCAACCTTGGAGATGCCTCCTACCACGGCGAATGATCTCCCCGTTTGATTGTCGTTGGCTCGCATGTTTATTTTGATCGCAAGACTTGTATTGTGGCGATTATATCATCGGGACTATGATGTGTCTGTTGACAGGAAAACCATGTTTAATTTTCGGTGACTTTTTAATGTTTGAGTTTGTCAAATTGTGATTTTGGGGGCGGTGGTTGGGAGCAGGTGACCCGAGGTACCTGCGCGGCTGCACCGGGCGCCTACCCATAAAGCCAACCGACGGACACCGTATGGGTGGGGGCGGGGGATGCTCTGAATCCAGAGTCTCGCTAGCATGAGTTCCACCACCGGGATCGTTCTGTAGTTTTCAAAGGCTGCCAAACAACAACATCAGTGTTTAGGGGCGGTGGCTGGGAGCCAGTGACCCAAGGTACCTGCGCCGAGCGCCCACCCACAAAACCAACCGCCGAACACTGTATGGGCGGGAGCAGGGATCCTCTGAATCTCGCTAGCATGAGTTCCACCACTGGGATTCGAAGGCTGGCAGACAACATCAGCGAAGGACCAATCTGAATAACGATGTCAGATATTGTCAGGGGGACAGGAAATTTGTACACATCAGCCTAAAGGTGAATCAACGTACGAAGAACACTGTTGCTGAGGAAGCATGTCCAAACTCTCTTCAGACATTTTCAACTTTTTGGAACATGAATATCGCTGCACATCCATTACAGATACAACACAAAGTACTTGCAGCTTGACGACTTGTAATCACCCAATGCAAGTATGTACAGATGTAAAATTCTTACGCATCAAGTCAAATTCCAGGAATATTCAGCGTAGTGTTTTCCAAATTCAATATGCTTCTACAAAGTGAATTTCAGGCCATGGTACCTTTGTACTCCCCCCGTTCTATAAAACTTGACTCGTATTTCTCTAGATTCGCATATATCTAGACGTGTTTTAGTACAGTAGATATATACGAAAATTCATGAAAGTATGAGTGGCTGGCCTATGTCAAAGCCATGCTGAGCGCCATCCCTCTTCATCAGCTACTTGTGCCTAACGCACCTAAATCGGTCCTCAAGCCAGCTGCAAAGGATCGAGTGCGGCTTTCTCAGGAAGGGGCAAGCAAGCTAATGCCAGAAGCTAATTGAAGCCATCATCTGCCAGGGCGGTCTGGACATGCACGATCTGGAAAGAACAGGCCTCTCGCTAAGGCTGAGATGGCTCTGGTTCTCCCGCACAGATGACAAGCGCACGTGGTCAGGACAGAAACTACAATTCTCCATCAGCAAGCACGCCATCTTCTTCGCCTCCACCACGATGCAAATCGGCAACGGCCAAACAGCCCTATTCTAGGAGCACCGGTGGATCGAGGGCGCGCCGTAGGTCCTAACGTAATTCAGCCACACTTGCCAACTCGATGTGTTTCTTCGTTACCTCATGTTTCTCCACTTATCTTTCAAGTCCACCTACAAGATACAACCATTTATGAGCTTACTGTTTCATGGAAAGATTAGTAGACAAAAATAACTTTGGTGTCAAAATTCAATACCTGTGTTCTGCCAATAAAGACATCGGTATTGTGGAGCAAAATATCTTTCCAGTTGCCACTACCAAACCTTCACAAGAAATAAATAAGGAGAAGCTGTAAGAATTATACAAAAAATGTTGAAACTGCGTTGACGCACTATTTTAACAGAAATCATACATGAAGAACAGTGATCTACTGTTCTTCTAAAAAACTGTGATCTACTAACAAATGCTAACAACACAAAAGACTTACTGTTCCACACCCTGTTTTAATGTTTCTTCTTCTAGCGAGCTCCACTTCCTTGCCCTTCTACGCTTAGCTTTAGTATCTGCCAGTTCCAAAGGAGAAACCGGTATTCTCCTTGGGCTAGGCAAGCATGGTCTATGTGATTGTGATCTTGAGCCCTCTGAATCAAGCGAGTCCTCCCACTGCAAACAAGTATTATGAACACTATCACCAAATATAATGTTTTGGAGTTATGCTATGAAGATGTCCCACATATAAGAAAAGCCTTTAAATACACAAAGTACCTAAATCACACTTCCTATTCTAATTTGACTATAGCATAGTTTACTTCTTGAGGTGTACACACCTAGTTGACATACTGTACATGAATAAAACTAAATCATTTTTACTAAGTATTATTACCATTCTAATAACTTAAATAAATCCAGTTCCAGTTCTTAATCTATATCACCCTTTCAGAATAACGATAGCACAAAATAACGATAGCACAAGTACCAATGCATGTTTGGTGTACCTTCATTTGATAATCTTTTGCTATGGATAAGAAAGCAGCTTACACAGAAAACCTATGTCCACATATTTTATACTCCATCCGTCCCAAATTATAAGGCGCCCTTAATATTCGTTGGTTAATAACTTACAAGTTTGACTATGATTTATATATAATATATTCACAAAATTAGTAGAGATATCTGAAATGAAATCAGTTTGCAAGACAAATTCAAAGATGCCATTTAATCAATCCCAATCCAATATAATTTAATATATATTAGTGGACAAAGTCGTGCATCGAAGACAGTGCAAAATAAATCGTGACTTATATTTTGGGATGGAGAGAGTAACATACTATCCAGTTTCCCACAAAGCACTGGAAAAGTAGCAACGTGCAAATATAAAGTAACAAATGCAGATATATGGTGTTTAAGTTGTTCATCAACATGACAACGGTGTTGTGAATTTGTGATAGCATAGTGTATTGCAGTTTTACAAAAAAATATAATCAAGATGAGTTACGGAGAACAATCTGAAGGCCACTTGAATGATGCTATAAATCTCATTAAAACGAGGAATTTCATAATTGCTTGCTTGGTCAAAAGAGCCTTATTTGACACTGGGGCAGCTTGGTACTTTTATTCATTGCTGAGGGGGAAAAATCATCCTGATAGAAAACTCTTTTGATCAGTGAGCCCGCAAGGTGTTGCCTCTATCCCTCTTTATGTGAGGTTGAAGCCACTAACCTCTCTCTAAATTTCAAAAATATACTACTACCTCCGTCCTGAAATAACTGACTTGAGTTTGTCTAGATTCGAATACATCTAGACGCATTTTAGTGTATAGATACATCCGAATCTAGTCAAACCCAAGGGAGTATAAGAGAACTATAATGAGGCCAAATCACGATCTACTAAAAGGAGAAATTGTGGTTCTCTCAAATCAATTTAGTTTCTCAAAGTGAATCAAACATGGACCATCCTCAAAATATATAAACCAATATACACACAAAAAACTAACCTGAAAACTCCTTGCTGTAGGGTTCCAATCCATAAGGCTGGATGGTGTGGCTTTGCTCAACGACTCAGCATTTCGACCAACAACACCACAATTAGCTGTCTGATTGTTACCTTCCTCACCAGTAATATTGATTGCCTTATCCATCATTGCAGCCAGCACCTCATCTGCAGTTGCTTTTGCAGCTGGCAATGGATCATCCACTACACTATGAAGGTCAGCACAGCTTGATTTGAGAGCATCTATGACTTTATTAACTTCAGGCGTTGAAATTAGATCTACGTGAGAGGCTGGTTCTGGTTCTTCAAGTTTGCACAAAATTTCACGTGTCTTTTCTTCTCCCGCTGCAAATTCCATTATTCTATTATCAATAATAGGCAGATAATGAACATGTACGCACTAGTATCTGAATGCAACATTCAAGATAACCCTAGCTGCCATGCCGAATGAATGACATGCGGAAAAAAAAACATGCTCAATGGATTTCGAGTCGAAAGACTAGTCGACGACTAGTCTATGAGTCGCATTTGCAAGGTCGACTCGTCCAGTCGACTCGACTCATTTGATGAGTCGATCGACTAGTCCAGGTTTGTGAGTCGGTCGACTTAAAAAATGACCCCAAATGTCATAATTTTTTCCATTCTTTCCTCCCCTACCTATTTTTCCTTGTGAAACCTAGATCCAGAGACAATTTCCCCCGCTCGACCCCAAAAGCCAAAACGCATCTGGGCCTTCTCTCCCTTGGCCGCCTCCTCTGCAAGAACCGGCTGCCGCCTCTGCAAGAGGAAGGCCTTGGCCATTGGAAGGAATTTCCCAGGTTTTCCCCAACTCCCCTGTCCCCAGCCTTATATTTATATCTTACATTATACATATTAGTAATTTAGTATTAAACATGAGTCTTGCTGAGTCGAGACTAGTCGACTCATCGACTCGAAATCCAAAACGACCCGTCGACTCATCGACTCGAAATAAAAAAAAATAAGAATCCAAAATGAATTCCCTGCTGGATATATGGGACGTAGTGGTAAGGCTACTATCTGCAGGGGAAGGGTAACTCATTATTCTACTGGGAACAGGTGCCCAAGTGGCAACTCCAACCGTCGGACATCCACCAACTATACTTATCGTCTACTATATCAAGTGTGCACAAACACATAAAAATAAACTAGAAGCAAAGCCGTGGTTCAAGCACAATGTACTCAAAACCAATGATGTCTGGAACCATAGAAGTGTACTAGCATGTATACAGGATATAGCTCAATCCACCATGTACAATTAAGTTGCAGAAAGAGGATGTACAAATTCAAGTCCACAAAGTCTTCAAGGAACATATTCAACTCCTAGCATTTTCAAACATAACATTTTGGCCATTTAGCCTCGAAAGCTAGATGAAAATGGCCTCTAAATTCTGGCTGGCCATTAATCAATAAGCTAAATCACTTGCACACATAAAGCAAGTGGAGCTCAAACGATACACGCTATAGTGCAGGGATGCAATCTTTACCCTCATTGACTATGCTTGTACATCAAACATCACAGCCATAGTATGAAATTATCTCCAAGAAACTACAAGATTGTAAGACAAAGCATATTCCAACAAAGTCTCCGGAAAAGTGTGAGTACTGTTCCTAAGAATGTGGCAGAACACACTATCTAGACAACCATCAAGTCAAAATAATCGTCCTGAAAGTAGCTAGATGTTGAACGGTCTAAACTTCTAGCTGACCAAATTCTCCACAGTTGCATTTTATTTTACTCCTAGAAGATAGGAATTCTCTACCCATTGGTGCTAAAACGCAACGTAGAGACAAACCTAAAGTTTCTAGTTAATCAGATCACTGAACCTAGAGCCTAATCCAATAATATGCTACACCGAAGACATATGGATTGCCAGAACAAAATCCTCACCTAGCACACGGTACTTGGCGCGGATGGGCTCCTCAGCGGCGCGCCATGTCTCAACAGCACCATCCCCGACAATCCGCTCGGCCGCGACCTCCAACATCGATGGTCCGATCATGGTCCATTCAGCTGCCAGGAGCTCCCTCACCCGCCCCTCTGCCGCAGCCCGGTTGCCCCACAGCCGCCTCAGCACGTCTTGTGAGAACATGTTCCCGACGGCGGCCTCGAACTGGTCTGAGACGACGACGGCCTCGGGGGAGACGAGCGCGGGGTACCCTCCCTCCTCATCGACCGCACAGCGTGCGCGGCCGCTTGGGCGCGCGAAGAGGGCCTGGGCGGCAGCGTCAAAGTCAGCCGTGGAGGCAGCGAGGAAGGCGGCCACGGCAAGGTGCGCGGAAGCGACGGGGGACATGGTTGAGGGGAGGGAAGCGAGGAGCTGAAGCAAGTCGAGCGCGGTGGCAGAGACGGGGTCAGAGTCGAGACGGCGGAGGAGAAAGGAACGAAGTAGCCGCGGGGTAGGATGGGAGGGGAAGGGGAGCTCCGCGAGGAGCTTGTTGGCCACAGAGGTGGGGGTGGAGCTATCCCCCACGACGTGGTCCAGGATGAGTGACGCGTCCGCCGGTGTCAGCCGCGGCATTATTTTGGCACCGGTTCAGCCGCGCGCAGATTTGGGAGGGAGTGACCGCAGACGGTGAAGCACAGCGAGCGCTTTTGGTTGGGTTGGTTGCGACAAGTTATGCCTTGATCAATCTGTGAAAGAATATAAATGAAAAGTACAGTTACAAAAGGCAAGAATAGGTACAGAACAGATCATGAATTTTCTATAGATTTAAAACACAATGTCATCTAAACAAATGTAAAGTAAAGGAACTACCGCTAATTGTTTTGCCAAGTTGATTGCTCCCTGTTCTTCAAAATCAGATTACTATGTCCATCGCAGAAAAAAAATATTACTAGGGAGTGGGGATATATAATGTTTCTGATCTGTCAAGCACAGTGATAGCAACATACTAGATTTACAAGCATTAGTTTTCACGAGGAACACAAGTAACATGCACCAGCTGGTTCCTATGATCATCATCAGCGACTTGCAAAATTAAAATCCCAACAGCTAGTGTAGTTAAGTAGTGAATGTGCAGGGTATGTATTTGGACAGAAACATGCAGTAAAAAGAGCATTTTTATGAGTGAATGTAGGAGATCATTTGACAGGGTATCGGTGGTCGCTATTAGGACCTACGCGGTCGGTCTTAGCACTGACTAATCATGGACGGGTAGTGTAAGTTAGCAAATAAATTTCAGGTCTGACTATGGAACGAGTAGAGTTTCTGATACTTGGAGAGAAACAGGGAAATTAAGTGGAGGCAGCAACGAATAAAACAATTTGGACACAAAACATGCATTAGAGCATTATGAGTGCAATTCATAAGCATTCCGGTGTCGGCGGTCATTATTAGCACGGACGAACCATGATCCGGCGGCGTGAGTTATTATTAGCTACGTAAAACGTCAGGTCTCACTATGAAACGAATAAAAGTCTCTAATAGCACTACTTGACTGATTAGATTGGTACTTGAATGTAGAGTAGTATGCCCCCGCAAAAAGAGAATGTAGAGTAGCATGGAAACGAAACTAGCAAGCACTGGATCTACAAATAATTAAATAATAGTACTCCCTCAGATTCATTATAAGTGTCGTTCATTTTATACTAAGCTAGTACAAACTTTATACTAGATGAGCGATATTTATTATGGATCGGAAGGGAGTACCACTGAAACTAGAGAAGAAAAGGATTGGTGGATGGATAAAGCTCCTGACCTTGTTCGTTGCGTGCACCTCTCCGCGGTCGATCTTGGTGACCCCCGCGTGTATTTCTGAATCTGAAACAATCAAATGCGGTAATGGCTACAGTTTGCTTCGCCCTCTTGTCCTCGCCGTCGCCGCCGGCCTCTTGTCCTCGCCGGACAACCTCTTTCACCGCCGCCACCTGCCTCGCCGCCCTTGTGCTGCAGCTGCTCTGGCTCCCGGGGGCGACCGAAGCGGGGGAGACCCTGACTTTGAGGATGCCAAGGACTTGGGCCGGCAAGCGCCGGCGGCGGCTGCTTTCGCGGGGGCGGCGGGGGGCAGGAACGGGGAAGAGAGCGAGCAGCCGAACCAATCTGTCGAACCGGTTGGGAACCACGGCTGCAGCCTGTTTGGAACTGGAACCGTTGAGCTACACGAAACTGAACCAAACCAACAGCTGACAGGGCCAGCCCAAACCAAAAGAAGCCCACATACTCGTGCAGCTCCACGGCGATGACATGCCGATCCCGACAGCGGATTTACCAAGTAACTTGGTCCCTAGGATCGTTAGAGATTCGTACTAGTTTATAAAATCAACAACCACCACATATTTATATTTAAGTCCCCTGTAACGTTAGAAACAAACTGAGCTCTATAAAACTTGTATTTTTTTGACTGGTATACTAAAATTTGTATGTATCATCAAAATTTTGTTAATTTTGTTTTTTTCTAATTTTTTACAGTTAATTTGGTTGTTTTTTTTGTTTATTCTACAATTCATTTTTAATCGTGTATGAATCTGCAAGATTCAAAGCAGTTTTAGATCTCTAATAAATCGTAATATAGACTTAGATGAAAGAGTCTTTCTGTACTCTCTCTCATCCATATTAGTTGATTTGTTTAAATTTAGATAAATTTATATACTAAATAATATCTAGACTCATCTAAGGGGAAGTTTGTTTGGGCTGTGGCTGGCTGGTTGTGCTGCTGTGAAGGGGAAGCTGTTGTGTAGAGAAAGCCGTTGTTCTGAGTTTTACTGTTTGGTTACTTGGCTGGCTGTTTAGCCGTAAACTTAGAGATTGTAATACCCTCAAATGCTCGGAATGTGTATCTTTTGTTGACCAATGTATAAATAACATATGAACACTTTATAATAACATGAATAAACAATAATATACATAAACCAAATAATACAACAAATATAGATTTATCCAAAATACTCCTGATTATTTAATTTACTCCCTCCGACCCATATTAGTTGACTTGGATTTCTCAAATCTAGACAAATTCAAGTCAACTAATATGGGTCGGAGGGAGTAATTTAATTTGTCTAGATATGTCTGTATCTGGACAACGCATCTAGATACGTGTATTATCTAGTCTAATTCTAGTCAAATAATTTAGGACATAGTGAGTATATATTCTAGCTTCGTAAGTATTTCAAGAGTAATGAATTTGCACTAGCAAATCACGTGCAGTATTTTAATTTCTACACAAGCCATTTCCAATAGCACACACATGTACACTTACATGCATAGATTTACTTACCTGATAGTACTACCCGATAGCAGTTTATATACTAGTACGTACTAGTACGAGTAGGCAGCAATATGCGACCAAACAACATCAGCGAGAAAGCCACGGTAGTCCATGGCAGTAGCGCATAGAGGTAGGACGAGTCAAGTGATACCGGTTCGGGTGGCCCAAAAAAAGAAAGAACGGGCTTGGATGGCAGTATAGTTGTAATTATGTTCACTAAATGCTCGTACCGCTTCGATCGCTGAGGAGAAAGCCACGGGAAGCACCTCCAGACGTGCTTCCCCGTACCTGCCTATTCCCTGCTTTGGTTTTGGCAAAGCCAACTCGAAAAGCCACCTGTTTGTTTGGATTGACGTGCTTATTCTACTGGAAAGCTGAAAAAAGCCCAAACAAACACCCCCTAAATCTTGACAATTTAAGTCAACAAATATGGACCGGAGAAAAATAGTTTACACGAACCTCCAAAACAAAACAATGGTAACGATGGTGCCAGGGATTCAACGCGTAGTGTTGCATTTCCGTCCCGATCCCGACAGTGTGCGCGAGGAGAGATGAGGGGATCCCTTTTCTAAACAACCTCCTCCGCGCCGGCGCCCTCGCCCTCTTCCCACGCCTATGCCGCATCCTCCCCCAACAACTACACCTTCTCCTTGCTCCTCACCGCCGCTGGCCTACCCGCCATTCCCCCAACTTCTTCTGTCTCGCCGTGCCTTTCAGCGCGGCGGCTGCACGCGCTCGGCTGGGATTGGGAGACGTGAGTCTATGCCTACAACCGCCTCATCCACGTGTATGCCGCCCGCCTGCAGCAGGGACGTCTGCTCCTCACTTCTTACGCCACGGCCCGGCAACTGGACGACGCGCGCGGGCTGTTCGATGGAATACCGCATAGAGCGTCCGTCACCAAGATGAAAGAATAAAGATGTCGCCTAAAGGGGGTGAATAGGTAATTTCAAAACTATTACGGTTTTGGCTTGATAGAATGCGGAATTAAACTAAAGTCTATTTTACAAGCACAAAACATAAATACATTAGGCTCAACTAAGTGCACCAACAAGAAATTAAGCTAAGCAAGATAGCACAAGATAAATATGCCACAAGTGATAAGCAAGATATAAGTACTTCAAGCTCGATGGCTATCACAAGGAAAGTAAGCTCGGATATGGAGATAACTGAGGCACGCGGAGACGAAGATGTATTCCCGTGTTCACCACCTTTGGGAAGGGGGCTACGTCACGTTGGAGAGGTGTGAGGTTCCACAAAGGATTTCTCACGCGCCACAAAGGCTCACATTCTTCTCCAAGTCTATCCCACGAAGGAATAGGCCATTTTCTTATGGCTAGATTTTCCTCCACTCCGGAGATGGCAAGCTCCACAACCACTTCACAAGCTCCACGAAGGAGAAGCCCGGGTCTCTTCACAATCTTCCACGAAGAGGACACCGCAACACCAACCGCCAAGCCAACTAGGAGGTCACCCTCCAAGAGTAACAAGCTCACGGTCTCTCACTCGAACAAATCATAATGGAGAACTCAACACTTATGCAAGAATGCAAAGCAAGAACACCAAGGGTGCTCAAATCCTTCACTCTCAAATCCCACCAAAGCAACAAGTTCTAGGGAGGAATTAGAGAGGAAGAACAATGGTGGAAGTCAACAAATGACTCCAAGATCTAGATCCAATGGGTTCCCCTCACTTAGAGGAGGAATTGGTTGGTGGGGATTGTAGATCTAGATCTCCTCTTCCAAAGCCCTCAAAAAGATGCAAGAATCATAGGAGGGAAGGGGGAGGAAGCAAGCTCAAGAGGTTCAACAATGGAGGTCAATTTCATGGTAAGAACACTCTAAAACGTTGGGGGAAGAACCCCCTTTTATAGTGGAAAGCAAATATGGCCGTTAGGAGAAAACCGTGTGAATCCGATTGAAAGTTCGGTTGGACCGGCTCCAGAACTGGATGGTTCGGTTCCTGGACCGAAAAACCGGATTTCAACCGGGATTAGGGTCAGTACACAATCTCAGATAGACTCGGTATAGAAAAACCGAAAATCTCGGTTTCAGATCCGGTTTTACGGTCCTGGCACCGGACCACCCGGTCTGGGAGCCGGTTGAACCGAATCCACAACCGGGATGAAACAGGCTTCACGAAAAATACAACAACTTTTGCATCCGGACTCCGATTTTGATTATCTTGGGCTTGTTTTGACGAGGACAACAAGCTCTACAAGATTGTGCAGAGAAACATCATAGCCCAACAAAGGAGGATAAAACCAAATGAAGAAAGGTAAGAAGCCTCCCTAAATAAGAACCGATAAAACCTTCAAACTCGAAAACGCCATAGAAGATGCATACAAATTCCGTTTTAGATGAACTTGGGCTTGTTGAAGAGCTAGCAACAAGCTCAAGAACCTCACATGGAGAACACCAAGAAGCAACAAAATAGGAAGATGCAAAGTATGCAAAGGATTGAGCTTCCTATGACAATGTGATCAAGTTACACAACTGAAAGCCCCTCTTGATAATGCGGCTATCCATCCTATAACCCGGTCTCCCAACAACCACCTTGAGACCGGTAAAAGGAAAACCTAGCAAGGCCATACCTGTGCCTTGCTCATCCTGCTTGATCTTGATGACAATGCTTCAAGCTCCACCCAAGCCTGAATGTAACACTTGATCATTGTTGCTTCGTGAAGACTCCTAATTTACTCCCCATAAACCACTATGTGATAGATTCACTAATACATGTATTCACATGTCAATTATCACCAATATGGACGGCAAGCTTCAAGCGAATGATCTTCTCGAGATGCTTATCTAGAACTTGCCCTTCTCAACCTTGATGACGATCACCACTTGATGTCATCCTCTCATGGGATATATAATATCTTCATTTTTTAAGCATGCCCATGGAAAGATACATGTCCCATATAGAAAATGCAAAGGAAAATATATAATGGGTTAGTTCATGATGCATAATTGACAAGGCTTACCATACCATAAGACCATGTGGTACATTCTTTATGCTTCATGTGTTGACCAACTTGAAATCACTCTTTGTATTGGTCAACCAAGTATCTTCTCATGCTCCATCTTAATATCTTGAGGTACATAAGGAACTCTTCATCTGATTACATGCTCTAAATCTTATTCAACCATAGCTCAACTAATGAGGCTATCATGACACCGACTTAGAGCCATATCTTGAATTCTTCTATTGAGATCACACTCTCAAGATCTTGATCATATCATATTCTTCTCTTCAACTCGATGATTTTGATGCCAATACTCAAGGTATATATTTATCTTCATGGCATCCATACTTGAATCCAACACATGGACTACAAGCATGACCTATGGAATATACCTTCATATAAAACTCAGTGAAAACATTAGACCATAGGGATTGTCATTAATCACCAAAACCACATATAGGGGCAATTACCCTTTCAATCTCCCCCATTTTGGTAATTGATGACAATCACAACAAGAGGGTTTATATAATGAATATTAGAAACAAGTACGCGACTTATCCGAGAATAAGTTGTATACAAGAGGTTGTATTTGATATGGTTAAGTAACACAAAGATACTAGCCCATATCAAAACCGATTCTACTCACATAAACTACAACTAATGTAGGAGATGTGAGTAGAACCAACATATACAGAGCAAACTCCCCCACAATATATGCACGCGTGATGATCTTGAATTTCATTGCATACATTGTCAAGCATAACCTTTGGGAGAGTTTACACTATATATACAACCATGCAAAACATAATAAAGATGAAATGCATGAAAGGCAAACACTTAAGAACAAACCAATCTTAAGTAGAAAACCATTTCCCTTAAAACCATCTAAACTTCTCCCCCATTGACAACAAGTGCCAAAATGGATAACAAGGTTAGAAGGACAATATAGTATGAGTTCCTACACAAGGTGTGCATTACTCGTAATATGAGTAAAATCACATGCACATATCCAGTGACGAACACTTGGAGGAAATCAAACTATATTGAGGATCCAGGATTGCTAAAAGGATAAAAAGGTTAAGGAACTTCAACAGATGAAGAAAGCAATCGAAAGATCCAAATATTCAAATGGACAAATAGTGCTCTAAGTGGAATAAGGAAGCTCCCCAAGGTTCATGCATAAATTAGTTGTTTCATTTGAATACAATATGCACAAACATGGAATCCTCACTCCCTCTATATTATTTAGAACACAACAAAGATACAAGTATTTTATATAAACAAATACACTTGTCAAGATAAGATTAAGTCCAAAATAAACCAAATATGAGATATGAGTGTGTGAAGATGCAATAAAGTAAACCAAGCACTCATAAATCAAGACCTTACCAAAACCATTAAAAATCAAGAGGGTAAGAGTGATGGTCGGAGAAGAGCGAGTATATCAAGGCGAGAGATTAACACTCTCGTGTATATAAGTTTCTAAGTGGAAAAAACATGAGAATAATCCACAAAGAAGCATCCACACAAAAGAGGTTAATAAAAAGAATACATGATATCCATACGGAAGTCATAAGATATACCAAAAAGGATATTTTTCTTAAGTGCATATATAGCCATGGCTCTATTTTATCTTATGGTATATCAATGAACTTCACCAAAGAAAAACAAAAATCTTAAAACCATCACAACTAACACTAAGGGAACTAATGCTAGTTGAGATATTTTGAGAAAGGCAACAAGTATCAAATGGAATGATTCAATGGAATTTCAACAATATTGCACATGAGAGTACCTTGAGGAATTGATATGCAATAAACTGCTAGAAGGTATATTTGGAATTGGTGAATCATGAACATGATTTTATATACTCCCCATTATATGCATCATCTCAAATTACTCACATAAGCAATAAGGATAGAGAAGTCTTTCAAATATACTTGCAAGAATCAAAACATTTACAAACAGATAGATTCATGCCAAGGTGCAACCTACAAGAGATTGGATGGAAGAATAGTATGCATGCATAAGATACTTGTTACCGAGATAGCAATGGTACGATTTAGTAGATAAGAATTATTTGATCATCCAAGCTTGGCTCCAATTATCATGTGGTGACAACACTTTCCTTATAGACGAGACAAGCATCCATTGCATCTTCAATGTACCTAAAACAACATTCAAGTACATCTTGGTCCCCAAACTTATTGGGTCCAAAGTGGTTAGAATAACCTGTTATCGCCATATTTTGGCCAAAGGAGGAGATGGGCCGTAATCAAGATGGGCTTGGAAGATACATATATGCAACGTGTTGTTGTATCGGCCTTGTGCGTGGATTTGGGCTAAATTGCCCGTGTATCTGTATATTGTAGTAGGTTCCGTTTCGGTTTAAGTAAGAGATACAGTTGTAGGGTTATTCCAAAGATAGAAAGTCTCCGGACTATAAATATGTACCTAAGGTTATTGAGAAAAGGAGGACAATCACGTTCACAACAAACACAATCTCGGCGCATCGCCACCCCTTGTTTCTAGGGTTTCTTTCGGTAGTAATGTCATGCCTAGATCGCATCTTGCGATCTAGGCGATATCTGCTATGCGTTATTTGGTGTTACTCGCATCGAAGCCTTATTGATGGCGAGTAATACTATTATCATAGATTTGTTTAGGTTAGCATCGGTATTTTCGCTATGATTGTTTAGTTATGCTACCTCTAGTTACCTCGCTACCTTTGCACCTTTTCCGGGTGTAAGGGTAGCATCTTGCTTGATCTTTATTCGTTGATTTGATCTGTTATAGTTATGCCTTGTTTTCCAAGGTTTAGTTTGATATCCACGTAGTCGGGCCTTGCAAACGGGTTGAACGATCCAAAGAGTACGTGAGGATATGGTTTGCCAATTCGAGAGGAGTTGTTCCGGAATTGACTTTACGTCGGTTGTTAGGCCTTCTCTAGGGTTAGTTTTCCATTATCTTTTGTATCTACGGCTCAATTACGTGTAGGACGTTCCAATTACGTGGTGAAAACGTTAAACCGTCAGATCGATTTAACTTGTATTGATGAAGTAAAACCCCATGTTATCATAGATCTAATGCGTAACCATGGGACAATCGGCTCAGGAGACGATTCACTGGAAACACAGGGAGCGGCCACGGCTCGAATTTTACGATACTTGTTTACCATGCAGGAAAACCGATCGAAGCAATCCATCACCTTCACGACCAGGTATAGGCACGCCTATGAACCAAGCCGGACGTGTCGGGAGTTTTGCGGCCGTTGCGAGGGACTAGGGCCCCAGCGATTCTGGAGCCTCCGGCTCTTCGTGTTGCTCGTCGCTTTCGCCGTGGATTTTGACAGCAACACATTTCGCACGCCGGTGGGACATTCAACAAAGATCTGCATCAACATCCGACGCCGAGATGGGGGATGACGGTCACGTCTGACGATCTGCCTGAGGAGCACAAGGCGAAGTACGATGATATCAAAGCTCTCTTTGAAGCCGATCTCATCGGCTCTTTTGAGAGGACCCGTAAGCATGGCATCAGATGGAAAGGGTTCTCACCCGAAGGTGCTATTGATGAGGTGGATCTGCTGCTTTCCTTGAAGAGCGCACTGCAGCTCTGCTGACGAAGTCAACTACATGGTGGCTCATTCTCTTCACCGCCATTACGAGAGCCCGGTGAACGCCGAGCGAATCGCAGTTCGCGTAGTTCAGAGATCATGAAACATCGGTACTCTCCGCGGGGCCTACTCTAGGGACCCACCAGGAGAAAGACCGCTCTGCACAGTGCCATACCGCCATTCACACTTGCAGCTCCGGAGCCACCAGGGGCAACGCAGACGTCGTCTACAAGGTCGGAGGTGACCCAGCGATTGCAGTTCTGTTTGAACCACCTAAAGAAATCCCACATGGATATGTGTGCACCTACGCGTCGGATCGCAATAACCGACGCAGACGAACCAGATTGCAACCGCAGGGATTTCTGGCGAGGAGTTCTGGAGTAGGGGCTTCAGAGCGGTATTTCGGAGAGGGTGTATGGATGGATGACAAAGCGTGGCTAGCCAAGTATGCCACCGAACGAGTCATGAGAATTTAGCCCTGCAACTCAAACAGTGGAACAAATCACCATCTTGAGAGACCAGTTCGGCCCGTGTCAAGAGAAGGACAATCGGCTATTCCAAGCCGTACTAACGAAGTTTGATCTGATTCGCCGCCACCCAAGTATCGGCTCCCGAGTTCTCAAGGTTTAGCGGATCGGAAGGGTCGAGCTCGATCGAGCATGTGAGCCGATACCGCACAATTAGGCATGATTTCAGCATCGGATCGATTCGCGTAAGGTTCTTTTTGCGATCTCGACAGACCAGCTTTTGGGTGGTACACCTCGCTGCCGGATTCGATCCACTGGAAGCAAGCTGGAAGAGCAGTTCCACATTCATTCGGTTACCGAGGCTGGCATTGCAGATCCGCACAAAGTAAAAGCGGAGAAACGGTAGCGAGTACATTCAAGCTTCAGATGTCAAGAACCGATGTTACTCGCTCGTTTAAGCGAAAAGAAGCGATCGAGTTGGCGGTGTTCTCTCGGCACCTATCAAAGATCCGCTTTCCAAGTAGAGTATAACTCATTGGCGCACATGGCCCGAGCGACAATGTATGAACAGCGCCACCACGAGCTGTACCAAGACAAGTTCAAGCGTCCGATAGGCTGGTCGTCTGAAGAAGAAGATCCTACACAAGACCAGGAGGTGGCCGTGGCTGAATGGGCTCGGGGCGATCCTGTCTGCAAATGGGTGAAGCAAGGGCCTGCAAAAGGGTTCGACTTGATGTGAGCAAAGCGAGCAGATATTCGATTCTCTTGAAGGAAAAGCGGTGAAGTTACCCAAGGCCATAAAATCCCTACGGCTCAAGAGATGAACGGGAGACCATACCGCAAGTGGCATCACTTTCACCCACACCACCAATGATCGCAAAGAGCTGCGTCGCCAGATCCAAACGGCGATAGAACAGGCCGTCTAATCACAGGGCAATCGCTATGAAAGTAGACACAAACCCGTTCCGGCGTCAACATGGTAGAACACAGCCACTCCACGAGGCGTCGCTAGATTTCTCGTTCGATGTCAACATGGCAGGCCTGTACCACCATGGCACATATAAGGAGGAAGGCGGTCGCTCTCGGGCCAAAGAAAGAGAGGAGGCGGTCCACGTGACCGCCCCAGACGATGACAAAGTGTATTTAATCGAGGAGCGGGTGAGAAGCGTGCGATATCGAAGCCACACTCCACGCATCTCCTTAACAAGTATGAGCGTCAAGATGACCGACGCCGCCGTAGCGATAGAGACGGTGAAGGATATGAACACCTCGCTAGGGAACGTCAAAAGAAAAGGAAGGCGAGACAAACATTGGGATTGTCCTTTCTTCAAGTATTCTTGGGATGCGGGAATGAGCCGATTGCCTACAATCGATAATCGCCGGAATGTGGACAGCGAAGGAGGACACGGCCGGGGCCAGTGTTCAAGCGTCTAGGGCCTCTCCACCTCGTGAGCCGACATAGGAGTCCACTCGAGCAAAGGATCTCGAGGAGCCAATGGATGACAAAGAAGACAGATATCACCGTCCAAGGTGGTGTCGATGGACTCACACACCCAAAAGCGTAGAGTTCAGCGGCTGCGTAACTTGGAGGAAGCCGAAGCGCAGTATCTCCACGCTTTAAGGAAAGCACGGCCCGATCTGGCCGTTAAAATTCGGCAGACCTCGGAAACGGAAGATCGCCCGAAAAGGAAAGAGTGGCGCCCCAAACCGGTAAGAGCCGATGCGAAGACATCGGCTGGCACAAACATGGTGTTCATACTCCCGTCAGAGTTTTGCGCTCCAAGAACCAACGAGCTACCAGTGGCACAGTTTGACTGCGGCCCACGGCCGGTTATCTTTGAAAAGCCACGTGAGAAGGGCTACAAACATCTGAAAGCCCTGTACCTGCGAGGTTACATCAATGGGCTTTGTCGGCAAGATGTTGGTTGACACGAGCGGCGGTCAATATCATGCCATACTCCATGCTACGGCGTTTGGGACGCTCCACCGCAGAACTGATCAAAACCAACGTCACGTTAAGCGACTTCAACGGCCAAACTTCAGAAACGCAAGGCGTACTGAACGTGGATCTGACCGTGGGCAGAAAAACCATCCCTACGTCATTCTTCGTCGTGGACAGCAAAAGCACCTACGCTGTCTTGCTAGGGAGAGATTGGATTCACGCTAACTGCATTCCATCCACGATGCACCAGTGCCTAATACAGTGGGATGGAGATGAAGTGGAGGTCATTCATGCAGATGATTCGATCGAGATCTCCATAGCTGGCATGAACATCTGGGAAGCAGAAGACCAAGAGCCGATCTCTGGAATCAGTCTAGACGGCTGTGAGCGCATTGAAGCTACAAAAAACGGGGTGAGGCTGGTCTTATCCACTGGCCTGACAGAGTAGCAAAGTCCACGATCGTACGTGGTATGGCCGATCCCTGCGATCGGCCACAAAAAATAAAAAGCAGTAATCTTACGACAAGCAGATCATGCAGTCGTAGTAGGGAGATTCCCTGCCATTGTAAAGCACAAATAAGGTGTAAACCGTCCTTGACTAATGCAATCAAAAAGGGGGCCGATTCAGGCAATCGGCCCAAATTATTTTTGTTATCCTCACCAACTGTTTGCCCTGTGTTTAGCATCGATTTAACAAGTGACGGAAAGCTAGGGTACGGGTTTACATCCGCTGATGAGCTAGAGGAGATTGACATCGGTCCTGGGGATAAGCCACGACCAACATTTATCAGCAAGAAGTTAGATCCGAATTTGCGGGGTCCAATGATAGCTTTGTTGAAAGAATATCCGCATCGCTTTGGGACTATCTGAGATGCCCGGGTTAGACAGAACATCATTGAGCATCGACTCCGCTTAAAGGATTTCGCCATTCCAAAGAGCAGCATACGATGAAGGCCGAAAATTAAAATCGATGAGGAGTTCATTGGGGACAGGAACAACAACGAGCCTTGACGAGATTAAAGAATATCTAACGAAGCCGCCGGTGTTAGTTCCGCTGACCGGATAGGCCGTTCTACATTTACTTGTCGATGGTGACACGTCCCATCGCCTCGGTGGTGCAAGTTTATGATGGTCGAGCGAGTTGTATTTTACATCGCGAAGGATCTTTGGATGCAGAGACAAGGTATCCCGAGATCGATAAGTTGTGCCTCGCCTATTTTCACTGCACCAAGCTTGCGCCACATCTTGCTCTCGCAGATTATCATCATATGCAAATCGGATGTCATAAAGCACATCTTCGGCTCCTATGTTGAAAGGCCGACCGGGCAAATGGATGTTTACATTATCGAATTTGACATCCGGTATCAACCCGCGAAAGCGGTTAAAGTCGGCGTTGGCCGACCTTATTGCCGAAAGAATCGACCGATATAGCGGTATTTGTCTATACGAGCGTGGGCTATGTTTTCGATGGATCGGTTTGTGACGATGGTTGCGGCATCGGCATTCTACTCGTGTCCGGGGCAACATTTTCCTTCTCCATCAGGTTATCTACCCCCGCACCAACAACGTCGGCGAGTATGAGGTGATACGCAAGAATGGAGTTACTCATCGCCGGGGCGAGCAGTGGAAATTTTGGAGACTCAAGTTGGTGATTTCCCAACTCACGGAGGAATACAAGTGTGAGAGCGAGTCGCTCTTCCCATTATGGCTGCAATGCCGTGGTGATGGCAGTTCGGTACATAAACTTCACGGATCCCGCGATCGCGAATACCGAGGCGAATGATCTTGCACAAATGGCTTGAGGCTACAAGGACGTAGCAGAGGAGCCGATGTTCGTGCACAGTTCACAGGCCAACGATCGGAGAGCCGATATCTTCAATTACTTGAAGGATTCGCTCGGGAACCTAAACGGATAAGGTACAAGGCCATGAGGTATGTGCTTATTGGGACGACATGTTTCTGAGGACTGGAGGTTCTTGCTCAAATGTCCGGGGCCAACCGAGGCCAACGGCTCCTACACGAGGTACACGAAGGCGCCTGTGGAACTCACCAATCGGCTCACAAGATGAAATGGTTGATCAGGCGATCAGGGTTTTATTGGCCCACCATGCTTGAGGACTGTTTTAAGTACTACAAAGGGTGTCAAGCATGTCAGAAATTTGGGAAAATTCAGATGGTACCCGCGTCAGCAATGAACCCCATCATCAAGCCTTGGCCATTCCGAGGTTGGGGCATGGATATGATTGGCAAGATCAATCCTCCATCAAGCAAAGGCCACATGTGGATTTTGGCCATTACTGATTATTTCACTAAATGGGTGGAAGTTGTCCCTATGAAGTTAGTGAACTCGAAGGATGTTATAAATTTTGTGAAAGAACACGTCATTCATATATTCGGGATTCCCCAAACTATCACGACCGATGGAGGTTCGGTCTTCATTTCTCATGAGTTTAGAAAATTCTGTGAGGACACGGGAATTAAGCTGATCCGATCATCTCCATACTATGCTCAAGCAAATGGGCAAGCTGAAGCATCCAACCAGAGCCTTATCAAGCTGATCAAGAGGAAAGTCGACGAGCACCCTAGGCGTTGGCACGAGGTTTTGTCAGAGGCTTTATGGGCTTATCGCATGTCATGTCATGGAGCGATAAAGACCTCGCCATACCATCTAGTCTACGGACAAGAAGCCGTATTACCCTGGGAGATTACGACTGGATCTAGACGTGTCACTTTTCAGAACGATCTAACAACTGAAGAATATGCGGCTTTAATGAGTGACAGCGTTGAGGATTTAACTGAGCTTAGGCTGTGGTCGCTCGAGAAAATCAAAGAGAACAAGGCCAAGGTAGCTCGTGCATATAATAAGAAGGTGAGACCAAAGGAGTTCCACGTTGGCGATCTGGTATGGGAAGTCATTGCCATTGGGGACTAAGGATGCAACATATGCTAAATGGTCTCCAAATTGGCACGGGCCATACAGGTCGATCAAGTTTTAAGAGGGAGCGTACATGCTTGAGGAGCCGGGCGTGAAATTCCGATGGTACATCAACGGTCAACACCTCAAGAAATATTTCCCAAGCATGTGGGATGATGGGCGAGTGAAATGTGGGGCGATACATGAAATCGGCCAAATAAAAATATATAGCCGATGCAGTCATCGACTCTAGGGGTTCAAGCACTGGCAGTGCGGTTACATGAACGAGCTCTTGAAGGAATGCCTCGAAGGCGTGGGCGTAAGCGGACACGATCCACCTCGGCGATCTCGGCCGTCATCTTCGTCCTTGCCCGTCACTAGCTGCTTGTTCGAGCACGTATTTCGCCGGTCGGTCTTGATTGAACTTTGGGCCTTACGCTTCGTCTTGGGAGCGGGCGATGGATGCTTCTTTGTCGCGAATGAGCTTTAGTCGCCGGACCTTCTCTTCAAGATCTTCCAACTCCTTTTTTAAGGATGCGAGCTCGTGATCGGCGAGAGGTGTCAGTTTTGGCATCCAGAGACGCCTTTTTCTCGTTTAGCTGCTGGCATCTGTCTGCAATATTGGCCTTCAGTGGAAGTTGGGCGCGGCGCAGATTGATCCTTTCACGAGCTAACTTCACCCTTGACCCGTAGAAAGACAGAGTTACAACTGGCCAAAGCTTCACCTGCAATGCTACTGGGAGTTGGTCCTTGATTTCGGCAAGAACGCTCTTCACCTCCTCAGAACCCTCGATCAACTCCTCGATCGGGGAGGACAGCAAGGCTTTAAGACGCTGGAATTGAGGTAGAACATCCCTGGCTCGTGTGTAACACCCTCAGAATCGGACCTATGCAAATTTGGGCAAAATTCACCAAATCCGCATAGAAACGATTCAAAGGTGCCCACCAGGCACTTTCGTGCGGGTGGAAAACGAAGTAATAACATGACACAACAGTCCTCGATGGGACCCACAGAACAGATTTATATATAACAGCGACTCAAAGAGTTCAGAATACAGATATACGGTACAAAGATCCAAATCACCTTGAAAACGATAGAGCGTCCGGCTACGGACAAGATGCAAATGGGGCTAAGAGTCCTGAAGAATAACCAATGGCGTCCATAACCCTGCCTGTGCCAAGCGGAAGGGTAACCACGCTAACGTCGATCTCAAAACCTGCTTAACAAAAGGGTGCCGACAAGGGCAAAGCAGAAAACAAAGAAGGAGCGTCAAGATCGAGGCCAAGACAGCGAGGCTAGAATTCGGTCCTCGCCTACATAGGTATGGTGGGCTCAAGCGGCAAGATGCACTAAACAACCTATAGAGACTCGATACAACCGGCGGTTATCGGAGGGGTGAGAATGACCTATCCGGATCCAACTGAAGCTATCACCAAACAAACCCATCTGGCGTTTCCCCTCGAGACCAAACGAGAAGTCAACCGAGGAACTCACACGTTGGCAGTTTAATTATGCGATTATAGTTGCGGCACTTTACTAGTCAGGTTTAGATAATCGTCACGATAAAATAAACAGCGATGGGCACTTTTAGTTAACCATTCCGTGATAGTTGCAACAATTACTAATCGATCTGAGATAGCATGAGATAAACCCGAAAACCAGCAGTTGTTGGTACTTTTATTCAGCCAATTCGTTGTAGTTGCAATACTTACTAGTCGATACAATTGTCGCGACAACCAAACAAGCAATTGTGGGCGTATTAGCCATTCCGTTATAGTGAAGCTGATTACTAGTCATTATAAGTCAAATTTATAACAAGAAACTTTAGTTATGCTTGTCTATGATCGAGATATTGTGCTCCAAGTCGTCCATATCCATGGACACGCTTTCAGAAAGTTTTAACCGGCGGGTGCACCAATAGCAACACACTCGATCAACCTCGGAAAAACCAAATCAAAACCCAACGAGGCTTTCACATTGAACAATCACAGATTGAGAAATATTTGAGGCCACCTTAAGTAGAATCCGAACGGAGTAGGCAAGCTCGAGGGACCTCAAGGTCTGGGTATACGGTGAGCATCGGGAACCCGAAGTGTGGCTGGGCTTGTCGACACCGCGGAATCGTGTCCCGATCCTAACAGATGGTGTGCTCCTCGCAATCGTAAATAAAGCGATAATCATGGCATAAGTACAGGATCGTAAATAAAACCTCAAACTAGTTTGTGGCCCCAAGAAATAAGTCCGAATCAAGCTCGGCTCGGGGTCCCATATACCTCCCGGATGTGGATAGCGCGCAAAAATCAAGGAACAGGTATCAAGTACTCGGGGTCTCACGGGACACAAGTGGGCGTTCGGAAACCAAATATTATCTATCACCCACCGATGCCTCTGCTTAATTCAATTTTAGTTGTTAAACAGAAATTAAAGTGACGATAAGTAAAACTAGAATCATCTCCAACATCAATATGCGGCAATACATCAGCAACTGTGGCATATGACGACACACATCGGCACTTGAGCAAGCAACTACGACGCGCAAGTCCAACTATCTACCAAACAACAGGTAATAGGGTGTGTCCAAGGCAATATAGGGCTGCACGGTATATCAAGGGTACGGAACTAAGCATCGCAACACAGATAGCAATAGATCAACAGGAGGGAAATAAATACTATAAAAGTAAGATAGGTAGAAAGGGGGAGATGCTCGCCTGAAAACATTGTCGAAGGGTTCAACCGAAGATCGGGGCGAAGCTCACATCAACTCAACGGTCTTATCCGCGAAGAAGCAAAACACTAGAAGAAACACCGGATGCAATATTTAATACAACGGCAGAAGATCGGCATGATGCATGCATGATGCATGGCATGGCAAAGGTGCGATGCAATTAGGTCATATTAAGCGAAACCGGGGTCCCGACAATTGTTTAGGTGGTACATGTTGTTTAAACCCCCGCATATTAAATGTTGTTTAGCCATGGAACAGATGGAGCCGGTTCGCTACACATGTTTAAATGAGGCCAATATGAGTCTAGATTTGCCCGCATATGGGCCCCATATTTAATTATTAGGTGAATCGGCGGAAGGCCCCCAAACCGATGATATGCATGCGAGATGGATGGTTAATATGCAACAAGTTATATTATGTTATAAAGTAGGGTTCTCGGAAAGGGGTTCACACATTAGGGTTCTCGACGATCTTGGGGGTTCCGGGGTTCGGGGTCGAGTCTCGGGGTCCAGGGTTCGACGGAAACGTTCTCGGACTCCGGGGAGGACTTGGTTTGGTGTCGTTCCTGTCGCATACGCGGTCTCCGGGTCATGTCGACGGTCCTGGCGTTCCGAGTGGAGAACTTGGCGTTCGACGATCTTGGCATGTCGAGGTCCGGTTTCCGGTTCCGACGCCGGGGTCTCGGTGTCGGTTGAAGATCTTGGCAATGGCACCGGGTTCGGTCTTCGGGTAAATTACTTGTCGTACCAGGTCGGAGTCCTTGAGTCCGGGAAGGAGAACTTGACGCGCCAGGGTTCGATCCTCAGGGTTCGATGTCTTCGGATCCGGAAAGGAGCACTTGTCGTCCCATGAAGGGGATCTTGCGTCTAGGGTCTCGGCGAACTCGGCGGCCCGAGGGTCGGTCTCATGTGGCGGTCTTGATGCTCCGTGATGGAGAACTTGTCGCATCCGTGGCGATCTTGCCGGCCTTCGGGTCATCAACCCCGTGAAGGGGATCTTGGAGCGGCGCCGGGTTCGGGTGTGGTCTTGGCTCCTGCGGTTCATGCGGCTCATCGAGGCGAGCTTGGCGGGGTCCTGAGTACGGCAGCGGGCCCACGAGCAGCTCGGGGCAGTCGCGGCCCTGCAGTGGTGGCCAGTTGGTCGGGCGACGAGGCCGGCAGCTGGCCGGGCGGGCAGGCGTCAGCGGGCGGTGGCACGGCAAGGTGGGCCGCAGAGGCGCTGAGGAGGCCCGCGGTGCAGAGGTTGGCGCGGCGCAGCCCAACGCGGCGGCTGTGGCGAGAGGGCGGCAGCGGCGGGAGGGTGGCCATGGCGCCGGGCTGGAGGTGGAGCCGGCCGTGGTCGCGAGGCGCGCGGCCGGAGAAGGAGGCGCAGGCTGGAGGTCGGCAGTGCAGGCGGCGGGGAGCGGAGGGCGGAGGGCGTCTGGCCGGAGAAGCTGCTCATGGGGCCCGGGCGCAGCAGCTGGCCCGCAGAGAGGCATGGGAGGAGGGAAGGAGCGCTGCGCCTTGCGGCGAGGAGGAGCGGCAGGCTGGCGGCGGTGAGGCGGCTGGTGGGCTTGGGCGAGAGGCGGGGAGCGGGTCGAGATGGGGCGGACGGCGGTGGTCTGGCGAGGTGGCGCAAGCGTGAGGCGAGTGAGGCAGGGGAGGGGCAGGCAGGCGGTGAGTGGCGAGGGAGGGCGCGGACGGCTGCTGCGCCAGCGTGGTGATTGGGTCGAGGAAGGAGAGAGAGAGGGGCGCGCGGTAGGTGGAGCAGGGTGGGCCCCGCGTGGGACCGGGGGGTGCGTCGGGCGTGCGTGAGTGTGAGTGGGTTGGGGCGGGGCCACGCGGCAGGGAGTGGGCGGTTGCCGCGTGGGTGCAGCGTGGGTGCGGTGTGGTGTGCGTGTGGGGACAGCTGGGGGGTTGTGTGGTGGAGGGGAGAGGTGGAGAGGCCAAGTGGCGTCTTTGTGGTTGGGTGAGGGAAGAGGGTCGTGAGGTGGCGTGCAGGATAGGAGGGAGTGAGGTGGAGGTAGGTTGGGTAGGAATTTGGGTAGGTTTAGGAATAGAGGCGGTGTAGGTGGACCGTTTTAGTTTTCAGGTGTCGTTCGTCGGTTCGGACCGTTATTTGCCCACCCAAAATAATTATAATTTTTATTTAATTTAATTGGGCCGTTTGCAAACCGGCAGCGGACAAAACAAAATATTCCGGGGACCCGGTTTCCGGTGTTTGAATAAGATGGGGCGTTTAGAAAACAAAGACGGGTTTTGCAAACATAGTTTTAGCAAACAATGCATGATGATGACGATGCAATGCACAAATTTAACGCGATTTTCTAGTAGTGGTTTTGCGGGATGCCACATCGTGGTTCATCGTTGGCAACAGAGGGAGTTGGTTCGATGGATTCAGGGTCGAACGTCAGCAAGCCTGAAATATCACAACCACGGCCGAAAAGCGTCGATGTCGTCCACATATAAGGATGAGCCGAAAGAAGCTAACGTACCTCTCCTAAGATCGAGGGGATAGCAGTTGACGAGACAATCGACTTGTGTGTGGTTGCTGGGGGCTTGGCCAAAGTGGTAGCCGTTTCATCTGCACCTTCGGGGATTGCTAGATCCAGCTTGGCTAAAGGCATCGGCACGGCCCCGGCCTTCCCACTAGAAGCGTCGGTCGTCTGCATGAAAGGTGCTTAGCCAATGCAAATGGTGATGAATCGGCAGATGAAGAAACAAGTGGAAAGAGCATGAAGGGTGATGACTTTTGAAACCTCTCGGCTCGACGAAGAAGTTTGCAGTCCCTTGCGAGCCCGCTTGGGGCTCACAGCTGGCCCCACCTCGACTGGTGCTCGGGGCGAGGGTTCAGAACCGCCTTTTCTGGAAGCCGATGGTGGTAAATCTGGTGGCTCGGTGTAATGGTCCTCTCAGTCTGGGCCCAATTCTCCTCGATTGGTCCGAGTGTCCTCGCTGGAGGTGTCTTCGACGGAAGCAGAAGAAAGGAGAGCTAGTAAGCACGAGAAGATTTGCGGTGGGGTGAGAAAGATCGACCAAGGCATGGATCACAGTACATGCGGACTTTACGGAGAAGGGCTCGGCGCCTCAAGGTCTTCTGGCAGCTACCTTCCTCACCATCGTTCTTGTTTTAGTTGGAACTCGAGGCGGTGACTTAGAAGTTGCTTGGTTCTTGGAAGCCGATTGTGGTGATATCGGCTGGTTACGCATCATGACCTTTTTCAAAGGTGGTGAGTTTTGCAAAAAGAACCACAGAGCTGGGAAGAACTCAAGGGGAGCCATCAACGTATGAGGTTCAGGACCATCTTGTTGCTGCAAAGAGAGAGAATGGGTTATTAGAAGAATCATTTGTGAGATGCCTCAAGAAATTTTACAAGTAATGGTACCTGTTCTATGGGGATATCATATTCAACATCGAGCTGTTTCAGCAACGGTACCAGAGCTCTCCTGAAGGCATGAGTCTTCCACATCGACCACCAGTCTTCAAAGCCATCGGTTGATGATGCGAAGGTGAGGTCGTTAGGAATTGGGATGGTCAGAGCATCGAAGAAGGAATAACACCTTTGACTGGTGAGAGGATCAGGCAGGTCGGCTCTGCTCTCTGTAAGATGGTGGAGAAAGAAATGGGGAGGTACTTGTCCAAGGCCAAATTGCCGAGCCACTACAACCGGCTGGTAGAATTCATACCCAGGCTTGATTATTACTGGATGTACTCATGCCAACCGGAAGGAAACAGACGGATCACGATGGAAAAGAGCCTGAAAGTCTTTGGTGTCATCGGCAAAGTTGTCTAGCTGAAGGAGATTGGATTTTCAAAATGTTCCGATTCTTCCATGTAAGGAAAGAAGATAGGATTGTCCAGCCTTGAAAGAAGGTCTTGAACCACTTGGATGCTTCTGAGGGATCGGTTTACTACCTGGCAGTCTATACAAAGCTTGGCCATAGCTGGTGCATCGGATCTGCTTCCCTTTGACATCTGGAAAGGTGCAACTCGCCAAAAGGGGAAGTTTGGGACGTGGTTTTGAAAATACAGCTGAGCCCATAGCTGAATGAACCACCAAGGACCTCCTGTTTTGACTGCTATGCCAGAGAACAGTTTGACAGACATCAACTGGAGATATCGATAGACCTCTCCAAGGAACAGTTTGCCGATGCCAAGTTGAGTGCCTTTGGCAAGCTCGTAGGCCAAAGAGAGATAATTCTTGGTTGGAGCAAGGGAAGGGCCACAGAATATGAAATGTTCCAGCCAGAAGTTGAGAAAGGCTGTGTGTTCTTTCTCTGTGACAGGGCCTTTAGTTTTCATATGGCGTTGGAGGTAGGCACCCCAGTTCGTGCAGTCTGTTTTGGAAGACAGCTTGTAGGGGACCTTGGTCAGCTTAAAAGCAGAGGGGCTGGGTGATGTAACATCCAGACCAGTAATCATCACCACGTCTAACAGAGTTGGTGACATGGGGCCATGACCGAACATAAAGCAGTTCAGAGCGTCAGACCAGAAGTAGCCGATGGTTTTTAGAAGATTTTCATGTTTCTCAAGGGGAGACAATGACAAATGCAAGGCATCAGCTATTCCCGTGGTTTCCCATTGGGATTGGTAAGCTCTAGCTACCCTGCTGAACCAAGAGACCCAATGTTCAGTGGGATTAGGCCAGGCTCGCAAGCAGTCAGCCCAAGAGTTCAAATCTAGGTCTTGGCTTACGAAGGGGATTCTGTTGCTTCAAAGAGATCGAAGGCAGGACTAGATTCTGTACGGGGGCCAAGACAGAGAGAATTTGGGAGAGAAGGATGCGGCAGCAGAATGTCTGAAACCTAAAATTTTTTAATGGTGGAATAAAGCATTAATTCAGGTGTTTGCCATTAATTCTAGCATCGTGTTTGGACGGCGAGGAGTAGGCGTACCTTCAGACCAGAGACCTCTGGGTTGGTGTTGGACGATTCCGCCATCTAGTTTGCCGGCGGAGATGGATCTATGCAGTTGGGGATCGAGGGTTCTTGTCGCTGTGAGCTCGATCTGGTCGGTGAGCAATTGGAGATCTGGGTCGCCCTTTTTTGAAGAGGGTCGCAGGCTACCGTTTGAAACTGGAAAGTGGCCGCTCAGATTTGTCTAAGTATGCGACCAAATTTGACCTTGTCAACGTTTTTGGGAAAGCCGATGTTTTACCATCGGCTCTTTGAGCTTTGACTTGGTTGACTGTATGAGCGCAGTGTGGTGAAAGCCGATACATTACTATCGGCTTCTGGAGCATTGACCTATTTTGACTATTGACAAAATCAAATTGGAAAAGCAATCTTTGTTGATTCAAAAGACGGTTATTTACAATGGAGCCGATTGCTTACAAAAGGAAATCTACTACTAGTACTACTACTACTAGTTCCTAATCTAGAGGCCGGTGTCGCCGTCTTCGCCGTCGTCTTGCCTTTGTCATCATTAGCTTCTTGGCGTCGTCTTATTCGCCGCTAAAGATGCCCGGAGGACTCGCCCTCGTCGTCGTCTTGGTGTCCTCGCTGGACCCGGCGAAGCGCTTCACGCGGTACTCGTCGGAGGTGTCCTCCTCCGCTTCCTCCTCCTCGTCGGAGGATTGACGCCATCCTGTGACCAGGCCATCGAGCTCTCCACCTCGGTTCCCGTCAACAAGGAATCGGAGGCCCTCGCCGTCCGGGGACGCGTCGTCCTCCCCAGACCGAAGTTCAGTCCCTCTCGTCCCACCATTGTGGGCGAGCCTCAGACGCCGCCATTGGCGGTGCTCGCGTCGGCTCTCGGTCGCTCATCGTGTTGGAATCTTTGGGAGGAAAGGCGGATGATTTGGAGGAAGAAGAGGCGGCCATGGCGGAGGAAGAGGGTTTTCGGCGGAGGAAGAGGGTTTTTGGCTCTTGGAGGAATATGGGGCTGCAAACCGCTCGGATGAATTTAAATAAGGGAATAGTGGGAGGTGGTTCAATGCCATAGCGGTTTCCCGAATGCGTGCCAAAATTGTCAAATCACGCCTTGCGGAGAAGTTGAGAAGACAGGGCATCATGATGAGGGGTGGTGTGACGATTACGCTCGCAACGCGTAACCCGATATAAAAAAAGAGGGGGAAGAAAAAACATCAACAGAGTGGTTTTGGAATTATTATTGCCAAAACCAGGGGGCATGTGTTATCGCCATATTTTGGCCAAAGGAGGAGATGGGCCGTGAGCAATATGGGCTTGGAAGATACATATATGCAACGTGTTGCTGAATCGGCCTTGTACGTGGATTTGGGCTAAATTGCCCGTGTATCTCAGATATATTGTAGTAGGTTAGTTTCGGTTTAAGTAAGAGATACAGTTTGTAGGGTTATTCCAAAGATAGAAAGTCTCGGACTATAAATATGTACCTAAGGTTATTGAGAAAAGGAGGACAATCACGTTCACAACAACACAATCTCGCATCGCCACCCCTTGTTTCTAGGGTTTCTTTCGGGTAATATGTCATGCTAGATCGCATCTTGCGATCTAGGCAGTATCTGCTTATGCGTTATTTGGTGTTACTCGTACTGAAGCCTTGTTGATGGCGAGTAATACTATTATCATAGATTTGTTTAGGTTAGCATCGGTACTTTTCGCTATGATTGTTTAGTTATGCTACCTCTAGTTACCTCGCTACCTTTGCACCTTTTCCCGGGTGTAAGGGTAGCATCTTGCTTGATCTTTATTCAGTTGATTTGATCTGTTATAGTTATGCCTTGTTTTCCAAGGTTTAGTTTGATATCCACGTAGTCAGGCCTTGCAAACGGGTTGAACGATCCAGTAGTACGTGAGGATATGGTTTGCCAATTCGAGAGGAGTTGTTCCGGGAATTGACTTTACGTCGGTTGTTAGGCCTTCTCTAGGGTTAGTTTTCCATTATCTTTTGTATCTACCAGGCTCAATTACGTGTAGGACGTTCCAATTACGTGGTGAAAAGCGTTAACCGTCAGAGATCGATTTAACTTGTATTGATGAAGTAAAACCCCATGTTATCATAGATATAATGAGAACCATGGGACAATCGGCTCAGGAGCCGATTCACGTGGAAACCGGGAGCCGGTCACGGCTCGAATTTTACGATACTTGTTTACCATGCAGAAAACTGATCAAGCAATCCATCACCTTCCCGACCAGGTATAGGTCGTGGCACGCCTTAACCAAGCCAGACGTGCGGAGTTTTGCGGGCCGTTGCCGAGGGACCAGGCCCACCAATAGCCTCAGGAGCCTCCGGCTCTTCGTGTTGCTCGTCGCTGCTCGCCGGTGGGTTTTGACAGGCAACATAACCACAACATATAGGATACACTCCATAAAAATATATGCATATTTAGAGATTAAATTTGAATTTCATGCACATCTTATCCGTTTAAGGATTTGATGGAGTATACCCTATATATTGGATCAAAGAAAGAAAAACATGATATAAGATATATATATTTAGTAAGCAGGCATGCGCGAGACTTTAAAGATCCAACGAAGATATACTTTGGAAAAATTACCAAAAATATTCAAAAAGGCATACAAGGTGTGACAAAACACATTTGTTGTCCAAACTATATCAAATAATAAAATCAACACAAGATTTGTTCAACAAAGTTCAACAAATGAACCGAGCAAAAACTATTAAGCATGAAAGATGAAATAAAAACACAAATGCTCAAAGATTTATCTCATTCAAGAAAATAAAATAGAGAATAAAGAATGAGATAACAAACTCCCAAAAGAGCAAGGTTTCAACAAATAAACCAAACCCTTAACACTTTTCACAATGGCACAAGGTTCCGAGAAGAAAAGGTTTGTCTTTCACTAACACACATTTGATAATAATCAAAAACATCATCAAAGAGATGTTCAAAAGCCAAGGAATACAATGGGAGCCACACCAAAGTTTTGGAAATAAAATAAGGCAATAAGAGGTTAACTCCAAAGTGAAGATGATCCACAAATGCTACCACACACAAGTATATCAATTATCGAAGACAATGAGTTTATTGGAATAGATTTCCGGTGGTATATTGCACGGATATTAAAGATAAATCTTTACAATAAAAAGCATATGATAGAAATAAAAAGATTAAGCACTATGCAAAGATAGATATTCTTGATAGCTTCAACTAATCACACAATCATGCAAAGCAATGATTAGAATAACTTGAAGCAAATGGTATCCCAAATAAGATATAGAGATGTGTATTTGAGAAAGACCGCACCAAGAATTTCTTACTCAAACAAAGACCAAAAAGACGAGCAATAAAAGCTTCTAACAAAAATAGGACCTTGTTTGAGCCAACATGCCACCTAGAAACAAGATAATCAACAATATCAACTCTAAGTGGCACTACCTCATATGTTCACATTTCCTAGGATTGTGATATGCAAAAGAAGCATATTACTCCCCCATAATGTGATATTCATTTTTTTATAAGAGGAAAAACAACCTCAACTAGAGATAATTAATGGACATTTAGAATTTGAATTTCTCATGAGTATGATACACCACATAATGACTAGATAAGCTTGCAATATCAATACTAAGTGGTAGTACTCATGTACACATATTTTAAGGTTTGAGAGATGCGCGAGGCATGTCACTCACCCAAAATGGGATGTTCCATTAACCACACTAAAAGAGACAAATAAGATATCACCAAGATGCATTAGAGTCTCAAAATAAAACACACGAGTAAATGATGTGCCAAACACCTAGACATACTTGAATACACAAAATAATCAAGCATGAGGCACACCAAATACAAACACATACTTGGTACAAAACCAAAACATGTAAAGGGGCAAGTAACTTACAATATAAATGAGTTAAGTACAAGTTACCGCGAAGAGGCACATTGGATAAGATAGGGAAATAATAATCCTTAGGACTTGGCTTGATCAAATATAACATATGAAGATCCCTTAATTCTTCATGAGTTAGCCAAGTCTCCAATGCCCTCCATAAACACCTATTGATCAAGTTTGAGCTAGTTGGTCCCCAACCAATTTGGGTCCTAAGAGGTTAGCCACAATAGGCTTGGCAACCCAAATGGTTCTTTTCTTGACACCACTTTGAGTTCCAACAAACTTGGAAAACACATTACCATCATTATCCTTCCTAAGAGAATAATCATCATCAATCATGATGGGGTTAGATAAGGTACCGTTTGAACATGAATCAGCAAAGTGCCCCTTCACACGACATATGTAGCAACAAGTGCTCCCCTTTCTCTTCTTCATTGATTTCTTGGCTTGGGGAGAATTATCTTGATTCTTCTTTGGAAGTGGCCTAACTTAAACTTGGGATTGACCTTGAACTTGTGGCCGCTTCCCTTGTTGCTTCTCACTCAAGTGCTTTTTCTTTAATGGACAAGATCTTACATGATGTCCTTCAACCTTGCACTTGAAGCAAGTAATCTTGGCCAAATTCTTGACTTGGTCTTGGCCCTTCTTCTTGTTGCTCTTGGACTTGTTCTTTTTATTGGAGTTGAATCCAAGTCCACTTTTATCATTTGAGGATTTTTGCACACTCAAAATATTATCGAGTGTGGATTTCCCTTCATGACTCTTTTCCAAGTCTTTCTTCAAAGAAGTGACTTGGGCCTTGAGCTCTTTGATTTCCTCTACATGGTTAGTAGAAATATAGGTACTAGAGGAAGTAGAAGCTTCATTGTTAGAGGAACAAGGCAAAGCAAGTAACCCAACACAAGGTTTATCACTAGTATGACTAGAAGGATCACTAGGACTAGCACATGGCAAAATAGCATTTTGAGTAGAAGTTGTGCTAATGTCCAAAAGAGTCTCACAAGATGTTACCTTGGTAATACTTGCCTCACGAGCTAACTTTAGCCCATCATGGGAGATTAGAAGATCATTGTGAGATCCCGAGAGATTTTCATGACTTTCTTCCAATTTCCTATACCTGCTAGTTAGCAACTCAAGTTGAGCCCTTAGCTCAACGTTCTCCTTTAGGGTAGATGCTTCACAAGAAGTAGAGTTAGTAGCACAAGCATCATTAATCGAATTTTCCTTTTCAAGCTCATAAGATTCAAGTTTTTGTGTGAGGAGACAATTAGTGTGCTTCTCCTCGGCAAGCTCTTGCTTAAGGAGATTGAATCTCCGACTCCCATCATCAAGTTGGAAATCCAACTCCTCTATGGTTCCCGTTTGTTTATTTATGGTGTCCATAACGTGTTTGAGACAAGTAAAGGCCTTATTATTACCACGAAGATAGGTACACAAAAAAGTCAACTCAAGCAAGAGAGCACTAGTATCCTCATCAATGTCATCATCACTATCATCATTATCATTGCTATTATCTTTACAAGATATATTGGGATCCAAAGTAGGAGTTACCTTTGATCCTCTTGCCATAAGGCACATGTGAGCACGGGAGGATGAAGATGAGGATATTCTTGAATCTTCATTCATGATCATGTCTTGCTCCATAGAATGTTTTATTTCCTCTACATTGTTAGATAAACAACTAGAGGAAATAGAAGCATTTTGTTCACGGGAACAAGGCAAATCAAGCATATCATCTACACTAGTACTCAAATAATTTCTAGATGATATACAAGGACTAGCAACACAAGGGTATATAGCATCATTGTTGCAAGAAGTGCTTAAGTCCAAGCTCACTACACCATTATCATTTATAGAACAAGAATCATTGGTGTAAAGAGAAACACTACCATCATCACATATGATTTTCCACTCACCATGAAATTACCTTGTGACTTGTCACATGTAAGTGAAGTGGAAAGAATTGAAATCTCATTGCGGCCGGAGGTGGAAGCAACTTGGAGCTCTTCATGATATGAGGGAGAAGAGAGCTCCTTGGAGATACCACTAACCCTATGAGAAATGGACCCACCAAATATTTCTTTAAGCTTGGTCCACCTCTCATGAGATGACTTGCGCTTTACAATCGCCAAGAACAAATTAACCGTGGGGCTCAAGAAGAAAATAATCTCATTAGATACTTGAGCTTCGAGATGTAAATTTTTCTCATCCTCTAAAGCCAGATTTTGAGGATCCATAGGAGGAGGAAAACCTAAATCTAGAAATCGCACAATATTTGGACACAAGGTTCGAAGATTATAAAGCAAGCAATTTCTCCACAAAGCATAATTTGTGCCATCAAAGATAATTGTGTCATTGTGCACTATACTACTAGCCGACATCTTTACACTCTAGGCGGTAAAGCCTAAACAAGGAGAGACCTTGCTCTGATACCAATTGAAAGGATAGAGATGTATCCTAGAGGGGGGTGAATAGGCAATTTCAAAACTATTACGGTTTTGGCTTGATAGAATGCGGAATTAAACTAACGTTTATTTTACAAGCACAAAACCTAAATACACTAGGCTCAACTAAGTGCACCAACAACAAATTAAGCTAAGCAAGATAACACAAGATAAATATACCACAAGTGATAAGCAAGATATACGTACTTCAAGCTCGATGGCTATCACAAGGAAAGTAAGCTCGGATATAGAGATAACCGAGGCACGCAGATACGAAGGTGTATTACCGTGTTCACCACCTTTGGGAAGGGGGATACGTCACGTTGGAGAGGTGTGAGGTTCCACAAAGGATTCCTCACGCGCCACAAAGGCTCACCTTCTTCTCCGAGTCTATCCCACGAAGGAATAAGCCCTTTCCTTATGGCTAGGTTTTCCTCCACTCCAGAGATGGCAAGCTCCACAACCACTTCACAAGCTCCACGAAGGAGAAGCCCGGGTCTCTTCACAATCTTCCACGAAGATAACACTGTGACACCAACCACCAAGCCAACTAGGAGGTCACCCTCCAAGAGTAACAAGCTCACGGTCTCTCACTCGAACAAATCGTAATGGAGAGCTCAACACTTATGCAAGAATGCAAAGCAAGAACACCAAGGGTGCTCAAATCCTTCACTCTCAAATCCCACCAAAGCAACAAGTGCTAGGGAGGAATTAGAGAGGAAAAACAATGGTGGAAGTCAACAAATGACTCCAAGATCTAGATCCAATGGGTTCCCCTCACTTAGAGGAGGAATTGGTTGGTGGGGATTGTAGATCTAGATCTCCTCTTCCAAAGCCCTCAAAAAGATGCAAGAATCATAGGAGGGAAGGGGGAGGAACCAAGCTCAAGAGGTTCAACAATGGAGGTCAATTTCGTGGTCAAGAACACTCTAAAACGTTGGGGGAATAAACCCCTTTTATGGTGGAAAGAAAATATGGCCGTTAGGATAAAAATGTGTGAATCCGGTTGAAAGTTCGGTTGGACCGGCTCCAGAACCGGATGGTTCGGTTCCTGGGCAGGAAAATCGAATTTCAACCGGGATTAGGGTCAGTACACAGTCTCGGATAAACTCGGTATAGAAAAACCAAAAAATCACGGTTTCAGATCCGGTTTTCCGGTCCTGGCACCGGGCCACCCGGTCTGGGAGCCGGTTGAACCGAATCCACAACCGGGATGAAACAGGCTTCACGAAAAATGCAATAACTTTTGCATCCAGACTCCGATTTTGATGATCTTGGACTTGTTTTGATGAGGACAAAAGGCTCTACAAGATTGTGCAGAGAAACATTATAGCCCAACAAAGTATGATAAAACCAAATGAAGAAAGGTAAGAAGCCTCCCTAAATAATAACCGATAAAACCTTCAAACTCGAAAATAGAAGATGCATACGAATTCCGTTTTCGATGAACTTGGGCTTGTTGAAGAGCTAGAAACAAGCTCAAGAACCTCACATGGATAAACACCAAGAATCAACAAAGTAGGAAGATGCAAAGTATGCAAAGGATTGAGCTTCCTATGACGATGTGATCAAGTTACACAACCGAAAGCCCCTCTTGATAGTGCGGCTATCTATCCTATAACCCGGTCTCCCAACAACCACCTTGAGACCGGTAAAAGGAAAACCTAGCAAGGCCATACCTTTGCCTTGCGCATTCTGCTTGATCTTGATGACAACGCTTCAAGCTCCACCCAAGCCTGAATGCAACACTTGATCATTGTTGCTTCGTGAAGACTCCTAATTTGCTCCCCATACACCAGTATGGGATAGCTTCATTAATACACGTATTCACATGTCCATTATCACCAATATGGACGGCAAGCTTCAAGCAAATGATCTTCTCGAGATGCTTATCTAAAACTTGCCCTTCTCAACCTTGATGACGATCACCACTTGATGTCATCCTCTCATGGGATATATAATATCTTCATTTTTGAAGCATTCCCATGGAAAGATACCTGTCCCACATAAAAAACGCAAAGACAAATATATAATGGGTTAGTTCATGATGCATAATTGACAAGGCGTACCATACCACAAGACCATGTGGTACATTCTTTATGCTTCATGTGTTGACCAACTTGAAATCACTCTTTGTATTGGTCAACCAAGTATCTTCTCATGCTCCGTCTTAATATCTTGAGGTATATAAGGAACTCTTCATCTGATTACATGCTCTAAATCTTATTCAACCATAGCTCAACTAATGAGGCTATCATGACATCGACTTAGAGCCATATCTTGAATTCTTCTATTGAGATCACACTCTCAAGATCTTGATCATATCATATTCTTCTCTTCAACCCGATGATTTTGATGCCAATACTCAAGTTATATCTTTATCTTCATGGCATCCATACTTAAATCCAACACATGGACTACAAGCATGACCTATGGAATATACCTTCATATAAAACACAGTGAAAATATTAGACCATAGGGATTGTCATTAATCACCAAAACCACACATAAGAGCAATTAACCTTTCACAAGAGCACCATGCTCGGCGCCTACGTCGGCGCGGGCAGCTTTGCGGAGGCGCTCGAGCCTGGAGGTGTTCACTTCCGCAGGATGGTGAGAACCCGCGTCCGGCCCAACCACTGTCAGCCTACCGATTCCGCGGTGTCTCGCGTGCCTCGCGTCAGAGCCCTTCACCGAGCTCCAATCGCCAGAGAGCCAACAAGACATGCCAACTGAAACTCTTCTTTGGTACTATCGCTGAGACCTTCGAAGAAGAATCCAAAAATCAAACTCTACCCATACGTTAGGGTCTTTGTCTTATCTTTGGCCATTCATTTCCTGTATTTTCTTTGAGATTGATGCACACATTTTTCAAATTGACACTCAATTATCTCAACCTCTGATATTGTAGTCCCTGTAATTTTGTACAGCATACCCTCCCTTCTTCCCTTATTTCTCACTCATTTGGGAATATAGAGAGCACCGAATAGAGGGAACCAGAAGTAATCACGATTGTATCATAGAGCATTCTGAATTAGGAACGAGAATTTACTTAATGAACATCCCTTTTTTTGTTGAACACAAATTATACAGATTTCTCCACGTAAGTACGATTAGAGAATTAGTTAACAGATTCAGTACATAAATTTTCTTGACAAAGATATGTTCCAATTAATGAAAAGAATCTAGCAAGAGTAAATGAAATTGAATCTGACAACAAGCAGTTTTTGCATCTGACAAGAACAACATACATATCATGTTCTGACCAAGAACATATAGCAGAAAAAGTCCAATAAAAAGAGAAAGAGGAGGAGGTCGTGGATCCAATAAAACACAGACCAATGAATAAAACATGAAAGGAATTAGAACAATTCATACATGGAAGAAATTGCAGAAGAATTTCCTCCCTCCGTATATGGAAGAAATTGGAACATCTTGTTTCTCGGTTCTTCCTGCCAACAGATCAGGAATGGAAGAACCTGGCCAGAGGCAGCAGATCGGCAACAAACTAGGGGCCGTACATGGAGAAATCAGACGGGAAGGGAGGAATCAGATAGGGAATAGGGATGCATGCAGCTTTGCTCGTGTCATCGACATCAGTTGTTGGAGCTGATGTGGTCGACCTCATTGGCCGGTGGAGGACATGGTAGCGAGCGAGGATCGCAAGAAGTCCCCGAGCGGCGCATGAGACGAAGAGGAGACTGCGGTGTTGAGGATGACGGGACTGAGGCAGCACCGGAGTGGAGCTCAGGGAGGACGCGAAGACGATGGGGAGACCGCCGCACGAGAGGATAAGGAGGAGACATGGGACAGGAGAGAGAACCTAAGATGCACATGTCCACGATCGTTCCCATAGTAGTGCGAATATGTACAATGTCCAGGTTGTCTGTGAAAGTTTGCTCCCACGAATCTTTGCACGCCTTGAGGCCGTCGGATAAGACCGAAACACCCACACCATGGTAGAATCGCTGCGTTCATCCACATACAGGCTACGGAGTGACCACATAACAAGATAAGTTACTCCCTCCATATTTCATATTCTTGCGCAGTTTTACTTCAAAGTTGAACTAAAACCACAACAAGAATTATTGAATGGAGGGAGTATTTATTTCCTGTACAGTGTGAGAACTTATGTTAGTTATTTACTTATTTGACTGTGATTGTATAAGGTGTGATACTGAAAGCTCAGTTGTGCTTATTTGCTAGAAAATATAATGGTGAGATATAATAATAAATGTTTTCAATCAAGTGCTCTATATCACATGTTTTATAAAAAAGGTATATACATTTTTAGTCCCACAACTTGCATCATGGAGACGTTTTAGTCCTACATCTTGCAAAGTGAGCAAAATTAGTCCTATAACTTGCAATCCAAGAGCATTTTAGTCCATTTTGATCGAATTTCTGTGATTTTGATCAAATTCATCCAACTAAGCTGACATGTGACATGCGACCTCCTCTTCTAAAGAAACAAGCATGCCACTAGAACACACAATACATCTTGGTAAAAGGAAGAGCAGTTATCTATTATACATTATTTTGAGACTGATGATCCCTAACTCGCTTACTCATACGGACGTAAAGCACATGAAGGAAAAGTTAGCTTTCAGTCATGCTAGATGACTCTAGATGGCTCACATGACATGAAACCAAAAAATAGTACACGCACTAGAGAAGTGAAGCTCGATTGATTCTGTATACACCTAGGCTACATGTAAGTCTTTATTTTCGAAATTCAAAAATATGTGTTCTATAGTTGTGAAAAATTCAAAAAATAATATAATTTTTCAATCCGAAATAATTTGTGTTCTAGGCTACATAGAAAAAGTTTACATCATTGCCCATATGTACATATTTTTTGAAGGTGTTTTTGATACTTTGAATTGTATTTTTCAAACGTTTTAAATAAATAACTCCACATGACAAGATGATTGGATATAGAAGATGTGCAAAATTATGTTGCGGTGGACGCGACTATTTTTACGTACGTATGCCTTTGTACTGTATAAATAAACTAACGGTCTCAAATATATCATATAGCATTAGATGGCATAGTGGCTTGTACGGTACGTGTGACTATTTTTCCGTATTTGAATTCCACCATTATCCTATTGTTTTAACTATTTTATCTGTAGTCTTCGCACCATGGACATAAATGCCATAAAAAAATATAGAGGGATTATTTTAAAAAATACGATGCCATAGCTGGACGAATTTGGTCTAACTTGCTAAAATTCAATTAAATTAGACTAAAAATGCTCTAGGGATGCAGGCTGTGGAACTAATGTTGCTCACTTTACAAGACGTGGGATTAAAACGTCTCCGCGATACAAGATGCGGGACTAAGACCAGCCACACTGTGTAGAAAAGGCGGTTCAAAGGCCAGTTTAAACCGATTTCATACACTGCAGCTGTTTGGAAAAGCGGTTTCAAGCTGTATCAGAGAGAAAAACGAACCAAACATATGATACGGTTCAAAAGGATCAATGTGTCAGGAGCATGCACGGTAACCCAAGTGTAAGAGAGAGTAGAAAGAGAATATCCTTGCTTCAAGAAGAGAGGATGATAGATAAATTATATTTGCATGTTAGATGTACCAAGCATGGAACCGCATCAAAATTCTTGCAACACTACGACAATACTAGAGCGATTTCTATCGCTGACACGTTTTTCTTTGAATTGATACCACAGTGTGACTGGTCTAACAGTATATATACCTCTTTATAAAACATAAAAACAAATATGCATCTGTTTATAAATTATAACTTGATTATCAAGCAACAAAAATAGTTCAAATTTCAAACTACATGTATCGAAACCAAGGTTTTGGTTCCCGGTACGAAAAAAATCCCGAGGGTGGTCGGTATTTCCGGTTACCGAGAAATCCCGACCGGTTACCGGACGAATTTAAATTTCAAAATTCGAATTCAAAGTCCTCGGTATGACCATTTACATCGGTTTTTTGTTAAAATTCATAAATTTCATACAATTCAAATAAATTCGGGATTTTTTGTCCGGTAAACCGATTTCCCGAGGGTGGTCGGGATATCCGGTTACCGACCGGTAACCGGATTTCCCGACCGGTAACCAAAACCTTGATCGAAACTGACTGACCTGGGTACTGATAGGGGTTACTACTTGCAATTTAAGCTAGCTTAGCGAATACTAATATCGTGCTCCTGGCTTCCGGCCGGCTCTCCTGCTGGCCCTGCCGATCACCATGAAGATGGATACCCAGCTCTGTGCTGGCCCACAGATCCACGTCCTCGTCGATGGTCGCCGGACTGTGGTGGTGATGGTGGTCCTGGTGTGCCGCACTGCCGCACGCGTCCTTGAGGCAGCGCACCAGGGCGCCGAGGAGCAGCCTCGCCGCGACGACGGCCACAACGATGAGGAGCACGGCGAGGAAGTAGTCCAGCACCGTTCGGTGGACGCGCATGCACTCGACGATGCCCAGACAAACCATTGTCGTTCAGGTGCAGCTAACACAGAGAGCAGCTCAGTGCGAGCTGGCTGTCTATATAACATGCGATGAAAAGTGATGGAGAGGATGAGGGATTCCTTGCTTGGCTTGGGGCGGGAGAGTGGATGAAGAAGATGGCTGCACTGCACCTATATCCGGTGCCTTCGTTGGAACTTTTGGAATGTGGTTGCATCTTTGGACAGTGACTTGATCAGTGACTTTTTCTTCAGCGTGCTCACGGAGTGGGCTCAGGTGAAGCTTGAGCTGCAAGGGACCTGGACATTGGCGATTCTTCTCACTTGTTCCAAAGCTGAACAGAGCATGCATAGTGGAAGTACAGATTCCCGAGCTAAAAACACAGTTGGGTTTGGCCTGGGGCGTAGTTGAAAAAACAGGCCACACCAGAAGTAACTAGGCTATGGGGGCACCGGCTGGGTGAGATTTTCAGCGCCGACGCCCCCATAGCCAGTTTGGGGGCGAGTGGAGATGCTTTAAGGTGGATAACCTCACGGTCTAGCACATCTCCCAGTTTTTTCCTCCTTTGGCATTTGCTACAAGACGTCCTGCTTGCTCCGGGTACGGAGACGGAGGACTCCGTCACTTGGACCCTCACGTCCAATAGGGTCTACGCTGCTGACTCGGCATATCGAACACAATTCATGGGGTCTACACCTTGCTCGTTCGAGGAGATGGTCTGAAAGATCTGGGCACCGCCAAAATATCACTTCTAGAACTCTGAAATTGCTTGCCTGGGACAGCTACCATTAGAGGATCTTGATGGCCAAGGCCTCGCGGCTTTCATCCCCTTCTCTCTTGCAGAGTTGGGGTTTGGGCCACCAAATGTTCTCAATACTGGAAATCTGGCATTGCCATCTCAAAGACGGTGATGGCCTGCCCGGAAGGGCTCAAGACAGCTCGCTCCGCTCGACAAACTCGGCGAAACTAAATTCTTGAAGCACATGTGCATTTGGCCAAGAGACAAAGACTTTACCTCCTACCCCAGGAACGTAACACCTATCTGATCTGATATACTCCTAAGGCCTCGTTTGGTAGACTGGTTTTCAGGTGGATTTAAGTGTTTTTTCCCGGCCCAATGAAAAACACTGAGAAACACTCAACTATCTGTTTGGCGGCCCGGTTTTGGTTGGGTTAAAACACAGCAAACCCAACAAAACCCGTCGGGTAGAAGTGGATCCAAAACGCGTGGGGTACCTCGCGTTGGATGGTTCCGACGGCGCAGCCAACGCTCACCCAGAGTTGTACTCGAATCCAAGTTCAGGTAAAAGCAAAGGCCAACGCTTATCTCTTGTGAGTCGATTCGATTGCTTTCTCGCTTGACGCATTAATTACTTTGATTGATTCCTACAGATTTATGCCGGCTTCTGAATCTTTGGCATTGGTGAACGGTGTCCTCATACATGGCTAGCTAAATGGTTGTTTGCTGCAGGCTAGCTCTACCTGTCTATGTAGAATATTATCCCTTCTTTCCAAACAGATGAATCTGACAAGAGTATTGATGAGAAAGGGGATTGGGGTGTAACAAGGTGATTTGGGTGACAAGAGTGTTTTCACCCAATACACTTCGAAAATACTCTCGGATACTCACGCAAACACTCCAGCCAAACAAGGCCTAAACAAAAAGAAACCCCGTGCATAACAAACAAAACCAAGATAGCTACAGTACAACACTAAGTGGCGTTACATTAGAGGCCAGCAGCCAGAAATCAATCTGTGATCTTGTCAAACATTCTTATTTACCTTCGAGAAAGCAAACAAATCCAGAGCGCCAAGCATGAATTTGCCAGATAAATGAATTGCGCTCTTTTGTGCAAATAAGAAGCTGGAAACGTGGGCCTCGAGCAAATTAGGCATATTCATGCAGAATGGAAATATTATATTGCTGGAAGGCATTGGCTTGTACCCATCACTCATTTATACAAAAGCTCCCCTCTGACAAAATACAGCAAACTACATCTAAGGAAGGCAATAGTACCACCATATCCATACCATTCCTTGGGTGTCCGTTGAAATTCATACTTCCGCAAACTGCTATTCAACCGTTATGCGCAGCCTTGGTCTTGTACTTGTACCAAAGAAAGCACCAGTGAAGCTCGATGGATTACATACCACCAAAATTGTGCACCTGAAGCACCACATGAGCCTCTTGCCCAGCAAGCGTTAATCACATTCCATTATTTGTGGTAAACTTCAATCGGGCGGTCAAAACCAGTGACGGAACCGACCAATCTGTCAGTAATCACCTCCACTGACCTGAATCCGACCTGCAAGTAAGCAACACTTCATGGTTTAGAACGTGCATGGGCCTGGAACTGAACATAGAATAGTTGCCGATATGACACGCACCTTGTCAAGAAGTATCTCCCGAAATTTCTCAGGATATATGCAGATGTCGTTGAAGTTCTCTCTGGCAACCTGAAACCCACAAGAAATGGCCAGACAGAGTGAGTTAACTGATCAAGACTTCTGTTAGCATTCATCCTACGATGCTTAAGATTGTGTGGTCAGGGGCAACAGAAGTAGGTTGGGCAAGAGGTTAAACAGCAATGTGAATGATGACGATGAAGCCCAGCAAGCAACTCAAACACATGTATCTTCTAAACAAGCAAGGTGTCAAAAGCAACATAATTCAATGCATACACAAGTGCCTACCCTTACGAAATAAAGGTAAAAGTTTAAAGTTTAAACGAGCATATCAAGCCTCAAGAAACTCATCTAGCATCAGTCATCACTGTGGCAATCAAAAAATATACCTCTGATACTAATCTGTTTTTCCTATACGAGGTCCAAGGTTGAGGCTCCATGATAAAGATCCCTCCCTGAAAACAAGAGAAGCCAGAGACAAGGTATAGTCAGTTTTTCCTCTTACCATAGAGGTCCAACCTAGGCCCATCCCAGCAAACAAAAATATAAATAGATACCGGTCTTAGAAGACTCCAGATCTTCACAAACAAAGTAATTATGCCATCATCACCCCAGTTCAGATGGATCCATTTTGTCACACTCAAACTGCACGATAACAAAAGAACAACAAAATAAGTACCATCCAACGTGGACAATGACTAATACAAAGAAATCACAAAATCTCTGACATGTCTATTGTAAATGCGCAACTTACCACATAATGGTGTCATACTGTTCTGAATATTTGTGTGTGCTCTTTACAAAATTATCAGGCCGAAACGAGACAATTTCAGAAAGATCATGTTCTTTGTGCTTCAAAATATTTCCATTTGACACATCAGATACCACTCCTTCTGGACAGCTTTGAGTTGTGGAGTCTGACGAGTTATGAACCTTGGCACCTTTTGTAGCCACCTTGCCCGTTCGAGCTATCGTTCTTAAATTCCACTTGGCAGTTTCAATCAAACCTATAAAGGTTAAGATCAGAATCAGTTCAATTCGACAAATTCAACACGGCAAATCATGCTAGACAAGGACCTACTCAAGAAACTCTCTGAAAAAAGAAACCACTCAAGTATGGTGCGCGATACCTATTGGTAATCTCCCAAACATTATTACCTAATTATGAACCATGCATACAATGTTTAGGAAATTTACAGTGCATCCAAAGTTTGACCATCATGAATCCCCCGACCTTCATCACAAAATTTCATATTCCGCTAAAAACTAAATGAACCTTACAAATCTCATACAAAGTTCGTAATTTCAAGATAGGTCCAGTTATCAAAAAAATCATCAAATCTGTAAGCATGAAGGTGTGGGTATCAGCAAGGATTCTAAACCTTTATAAACTAGATAAATACTAACACATGATATCTTACAAAATTCCACTACTTTAGACCTGAAACCACACGTCTCAAAAACATTATGTAGATACATGATACACTAACTACGACCTACTAACAACACTGAACTGGCATATGCAATTACTGGTCGAGGACTTCAATGGTATGTAAAAAAGAACTAGATTTTCTCATTTACATTTTATATTGGTCAGACAAATGATGATTAGGAAACAAGCATCAACCATATATCCAGAGTCCAGCTACACTAACTAACTATGACCTACTAATAACACTGAGCTGGCATATGCAATAACTGGTCGAGGAAGTCGATGATATATTAAACAGAACTAAATTTTCTCGTTGACACTTTATATTGTTCAGAAAAAGGATGATCAATGTTCTCAGCGTGAAACATTATATACAGGAAACAAGCATCAATCATATATCCAGAGTCCAGCAACCATGTATTTCATACACCCAATATAATACTAGTAACAAATCGATATACAATTAAACTTCATTAGGAAAAAAGTTTAAACCTGAATCGATATCAACTCCAAGGATGCTTCGACATTCATACTTCATAGCTGCACAATATAAAAAACAGTACAGATAAGTAACTGTGTTTATGAACAAAAAAATTAGAGTACTCCCTCTGGTCCATATCAATGGCCTCAACTTTATCTAGATTCGTACGTATCTAGTTAAGTATTTGGACTAGATGCATTCGTATCTGGACAAAGTTGAGGCCATTAATATGGACCAGAGGGAGTAAAAAACATTCTACAATATATAATTCTCTCACAGTTGTAGCACCTATTCTATAAAAAGCTACATGACACCTGTGATTTATCAAATTTTAACAAATGATTGTCAGAAGAGCCACCAAGTCATCAAGCACGGAATGATGAAGCACAAGACCAGTAACAGGTTCTTATATTTAGATGCATTAGTTCAACAGTTGCATCCAAGAGTTGCCACATGAAAACCACGCTATTGCAGACCATAAGTTCACAGGTAGGCAGCATGTTTATGTAGGGTGATCTCAACTGTATTACAAGTGACACGTAAAATAGATCAAAATTATCCTAATGTAACCATATGAATATATAAAACAATATTTACAATAGTTAGCTAAATAATGTTTATATCAAAATTGACAAGCTTTCTATGCTTAACTATAGCCACAAAACAATGAAACTGCATAAGAAAAGCAGTCTTGTATTCCAATTGAAGCTATAACATTTAAATGCATAGGCATAAGATAGACAGATCATCAACAAAATAAAATAGAACAAAAGTATTGTCCCCAGAACATTACCTAGACCAATTGTAACCAAACCCTGATTGCATCCAATATCGAGACAATCCTTGCCTGCAAACCACTCCTTCCTGAATATCTCAAGGCGGGGATCTTCACCAACATTACGATCAATCTGTTGAGCATGAAAGGTTGAGATTATCAGTTAAGATCGGTTGATCTATCCATTGAGTGACTTTGCGTTGTACTAAGTGAACTAACATGCTCAGCATAGAAGGGTTAATAAGTGTCAAATCTAGTGAATAGACCCTCTATCCATCTATCTGCTTCCTTGGTACAGGCAATTCCATAGTGTATTTAGCATAACTGTATCTATGAAAACAAGTACGTGCAACTAGGCCCTGTGCTCCTTCACACCTTATCTGCCGAAGCACAGTAATACCTGGGCTCTAAGTACATTTATCAATTCTCCTACATCTCCAAATATGTGGTTCAAATGCTCAAAGCACCCGTGAATATTTTGTCCCCTGAGATTTGACAACCATGTTACACACAGTACCACTAAGGCTAAATTGTCTAAAGCAATGAAATGACGAACTATTGCCATGGAAAAAAGTGGCAATTTCAATACCGAAATACCCCAACAGATATCATCCATGGTTATCTACAATGAATAACAACCAAACAAGACGGTAAGAACAGCACCGTTTTCATCTCACTGCAGTTCCCATTCCATACCTGAAATGGGAACCACGTGTCCTGATTACACTCAACTTCTGCAAAACGTATGACACAGATCAATGCCGAAGCCTGTTAGTGCTCAGAAGCATTTCATCAAACAGCTAGGATACATCCTATGCAGAAGCTCCACCACTTGGTTCCAACTAATAAGAATCCTAATCCGTGTAAACCATCCCAATCCCAGGAACATCGCAATACCCAGAAAATAATTTCCCCAAATAATTCCATGACAAGCACAGCAGAATAACGATTCCTCGTTTTTTTTAGAGAAGAAGCCACGGAGGAAAGGGGAGGGTCGCGGTTTAACTCACTCGGTAGCCGTAGTAGTTCCTGTAGTTCCCGTAGATGAACACCTCCTTGTTCTTCCGCTTCTTCCCTTTACCTCCGCCTCCTCCTCCTCCTCCTCCGCCGCCGCCGCCGACGCCGCCTCTTCCCTGTGTGTCGCTTTGTTTCGTCTTCGCGGCTCCTTTGGCTCCCTTGGCCTCAGATGGAGGCTGTACGACGTCCTCCGTCGCCGTCATGGTGACCATCCTGTGGGAAGGGGTGGCTCTCTTCGCCGCCGCCTCGCCGCGCTTCGTATTCGTGGGGGTGGTGGACAGGAACACGCGAGACGGCGAAGGAGAGGAGAACAAACCCTTCGAGGCTCTTGCGGCGCCGACTTGACTAGGATGCAGAAGGCCCGCCACCAAGTAGCTATAAATTGCACATTTGCCCTCATAAGTTTTTTTTAAAGAACCTGCCTACTCTCGCATCTCCAGCTGGCCGACCCAAATATGCACCGTCTAAAATGGTTTACATCCACGCGGACTGCTGCAGTACGTCCAGCAGGACGACGATCCAAACGGACTAACTCGCATGAATCGATGTACCAAATTTGAGTCATAGTTGCATTGTTCTATACAGCACGTGTGTCCTTCCCTTTGCCCAGTGGTGGAGCCGGGCCGGAGTCAAAGCCTAGGCAAATTCTGTCCAACGTGTGTTGTTAAAATCTTGCCCATACTAGTTTCTTCTAGGAACCTTAAATAGAATTACAAAGAAGTTGGACATTGCTACATAGCGTGCGGTCTGAGAAACTTAAAATTCGGCGGGCATTGGGACATGCACCGTATCTTGCTAAATATTAAAAGACAAGATTTTTGATTAGCCAGCTCAATTTAAATATGGAAATTTAGAATGTTTTTTTAGGTCAAACCATTTGTCAGAATTAAGATCTGTTTTCACCGTCAGGCTAGTCATGACGAGATCTTCGAAACTAGATCCTATGTTAGTATGTTCCGACAATTTTTTTTTACCAAAATTATCCAATCCGTAGTACGCGAGTTATCCGGACTTCGGCATATAAGTTATCCACCCAATAACATTTAAATTATCCACTACTATAAACTTTACCCACAGATCACGTGTTAGAGATGGGTAATTTTTCTGTTTACCCAAAACTTACCCATCAGTAACACGAGAGTTATCCAACCTTCAGCATGTAAGTTATCCACCAAATAACATGTAAGTTATCCACACTATAAAGATTTATCATGGATAGATAAAATGTTTTTCTAACGACGCGGCCTCGTCGCCCTTCGCCGTTTTCACAGCGTAAGAACTACTCAAACTCGAAAGTCTACCACGTAAAATATTAAACATAATTTATATAAAAGAATTAAATCTAAGCCTCTTTTACATACTATATAAATTAATGGAGTCTTATGCCTATCCACCACACGCAACCAGTAATCTAGCGACTCGACTTCGTCGATGTCCATCGATGCTACCGTGATGGACGGGTGATGAAGCTTCGAAGGGTTTTAGAATACCGAGCCTTAATCGCTCATCGACACTAACGGATTGATGGTAATAAAGTCTTAGTATCCTAACAACTAAGCTACCGCATTCCAATTAAACTTGCTCACCACATATGCAAAACGCGTCTATCCAATATGTTTATATGGTGGATAATTTATGTGTTACTGGATGGATAACTTACATATTATGCTATGGATAACTCACGTGTTTGGGGCGGATAACCTTTTGATCCGAAAAAAATTCTCGAAACATATCAATATGGGATCTAGTTTTAAAAATCTCGTCGCAACTAGTCTAATGGTGAAAAAGGATGTTAAATCAGATAAACGGTTTGATCTATAAAACATTTTGAAACTTTTCTTTTGAGATGGTACAGTCCTAACGTTAACTAATGGAATAATTACTGAAACATTCCTTTTTAAGACGCACACGCATTCCCGTATATTTCACATGTTCGGATCAGGTGTGAAACAAACCCCGCGCTGGTTGAGGTTATTGGATGACGATCGCGTGGCTGTTGTGAGTCCGCCGGGATTGGACTATTTCAGACCGGTCTAAAACTAGAAATTCCGAAGAAGTTTAGCAATTGAGTGCCTGGTTGTGGCTCCGCCACTGCGAACACCTTGACGGTCTCTTCCGTTAGTGGCACACAAATCACCATGTTCTCTCTCCAAAAATCCTTTCCCAAAATTCGGCTGGCGGGAGCGAAAACGGAAGCGATTGATCATGCAACCACGCCAGCTGTTGCGCCTGCTGGTGGCCATGCCACCACGAGGCAGGCCAAGCCAAATAAGCTGGCCAAGGATATGACCCAGGAGGAGGAGCAGGTAGATTCGGAGAAGCGCGTGGGCCGGAGAGAAGCTGCCAAAAATCGCTTGCTTGCTGCCTAGCTCGACGAGGAGGGGCGGAAAGAGAACGACTTCATCCTCGCAGTGCAGGCCGCGGCCAATAGCGAGGCGTTGGCCGATAAATCTGGCGAGCAGGCCATCATGATGTTGAAGCAGGAGGCGATGAACGTCACGTTCGGCGCTGACGTTGCCCTACCTGGCCAGGCCGTGGCTGACGCGTCGTCAACCAGCTCGGTCACGTCGATACCAAGCATCCGTCCGCCTCTTCAACCCAGGGCGCCAGGCTCGCAAACGTTGTCGTGAGGCGGCCATGCAAGGAACAGTGGTGCGCTCTCTCGGTTCAGCAATTCATGGTCAACCGTTGGAGACGGATAGGCATGCCATCGACCTGAACCGAACTCCCACGGTCGTAGACACAACCCTAGTGGCGCCAAATAAGCGACAACACATCTTTGCTGTATCCATGCCACTCCCACTCAACCTCTTCAATGGAATGGCCGGCCAGCTGCCATTTTCCACAAATGCGGTAAGGTCGCATAACTTCTTTCACATTGCTAATAGCATCTGCTCGCGACTTGTCATGGCCAATTTGTATGTAGGAATTTATGGACAACAATGGATAGGCCATCTATCATGCATGACATGATCAACGTGGGTGGGCAAGATGGTGATGAGGGATACACCCGAGATGAGACTCAACAAGATGCATGTGATATTGCGGATGAGATCCATTATATGAAAACAATGGCCCGTCCATTAGCGGGGGGATCACGGTCGCGGCATTGGCCGCATCACTTGCCTCGCCAATTGCCGAGGGCAAGAAGATGAGCCAAAGGACCACAAGCTACACACTAGAAGAGGACAAGACCCTATGCAAAGCTTGGATGGATATTTCACAAAATCCCCTATGAGGTGCCAAGATAAATGGATGGGATTTTTGTTTTTGTGCCCTTGGTTCCTTAGTTGTACTCACTTTTACCCAGCCATTTAAATTTTCCTCACGTTTGCTCATCTCCTACTATAAAAATCTCGCATGGTCTGAAACTCACTGTCCATCAGCCTTGCCGTTACATGCTGACAAGTGGGTCCGCATTCAGTCGAGTCCCGTAATGGACCCTCGTTGTTACGTGCTGACAAGTGGGGTTGTGGTCTGTCAGGTTCCATAGTGGACCCTTGCCGTTACATGGTGACAAGTGGGGACGCGTTAAGTTGGTTCCCGTAGTGGACACTTCTCTTCACTTATCCAGATCAGCATGAGACCCACAGCTTATCCACGTGAGCGTCGGACCCACAGCTTATCCACATGAGCGTCGGACCCACAACTTATCCACGTGAGCCAGCCTCGCGCTCGCGCCCTTACCATTGCCTGCCCTTTCTTCTTATTCTTATTCTTCTTCTTCTTCTTCTCGGGCGATGGCGGCCCTTCTCCGGTGAAGGCGGCCCTTCTCCGGCGACGGCGGCCCTTTGTTGAGCTTCACTTCGGCCTCCCATTTGTCCTAAACGCAGTATGGTGTCGTCCTGTTGACCTGCATGAAGGATGACAATGGCAACCGTGCGCAGATAAGGTTAGATATCACACCAAAATATTCCGATTAGACGGGGGCGCTTGATGTGGAGAATGTGACCAGCGAGTCGTTCCGATGGTTTAATTGGTTTATCGAGTTAATGTTTTGGCTGCAATCAAGTGAAAGAGTGTTTATAATTAAAAATAGGGAGATGGATGTATAAGAAATAAGAAAATGACATAACTCTTGAACACTTTCAAATTAAAAAATTATATAACTCTTAGTGTAAAAGAGTGATTATAATTGACACAACTCTTAAACACTTTAAATTTTAAAAAAATTATACAACTCTTAATATAAAAGAGTGTTTATAATTGACACAACTCTTGAACACTTTCAAATTAAAAAAAATTATACAACTCTTAATGTAAAAGAGTGTTTATAATTGACACAACTCTTGAATACTTTCAAATTAAAAAAATATACAACTCTTAATGTAAAAGAGTGTTTATAATTGATACAAACTCTTGAACACTTTCAAATTGAAAAAATTATACAACTCTTAATATAAGAGAGTGTTTATAATTGACACAACTCTTAAACACTTTCAAATTAAAAAATATAGTGTTTATAATTGACACAACTGTTGAACACTTTCAAATTGAAAAAATTATACAACTCTTAATGTAAAATAGTGTTTATAATTGACACAACTCTTGAACACTTTCAAATTACAATTTGGACATGATAATATTGTCCTAAGAAAATCTTGAGAGTTTACCATTTTTAGAGCATGAAAAGTGATCCCTAAACTAAAATATTTATGCCTCGCACATATACGAAAATTATACACCTTTGAACTCTTTGAAATCGCACTTAGGACATGATAATGTTGTGCTAATAAATCCTAATCATTTACCATTTCATGGAGTAAAATATAATGCATAAAATTGCGTATACGAAAATTATAAACCTTTGAACACTGTGAAATCGCACTTAATACGTGATAATGATGTTTAAAGGTCTATATTTTCCCTTGCTATTTTGGTAATGATGACAATCCCACTTGTGATCTAACCGTGTGCTTGAGTTTCAGGTTAATTGCTTGTGATGGGATTTATGAAGTGTGTGGATGCTCTCTTTAGGATCTCGTGAAGGCGGCGGTCTTTTGTTTTTCTATTTCTCTCATTTTATTGCTTTAGATCGTCGTACTATCAAGAGGGGGTCCACCTCGGAAGGCTGTGGGGAATCATCTGTTTTTTCACAAACCATATATGCACCGCCACACCCATCCTACTCTTCTGAGAGAGAGAGGTTCTGATCTGTTGGTGCATTTTTTGTCTGATAGGAACTTCCGGACAGGCGCCGGAAGTTCCGCTCAGGGATCTCTGTGGGGTGGATCTGGGACTAAGTTTCAATCCAACTTCCGATGGAAGTTCCGGCCAGCTCCCAGAACCTTCTGTTTTGATATGTTCTATTTGGCGGAACTTTCACCGGAAGTTCCGGTCAGGAATTTCTGTCGCTTCTTCCACTGAGACCCTGAGCAAAACTTCTGCCCAGGCGCCGGAAATTCCGGTCAGACAATGTTTCCGACCCAGTTGTTTCACCCCTTGTTCTGCTCCAAGTCCCGCTCAGGTTCAGTACACTTCTGTTTGGAAGTGTTCTATTTGACAGAACTTGGGCCGGAACTTGCATCAGAAGTTTCACTGGAACTTCCGATCAGTCTTTTGGAGTGTGCGTCAATGGCCAGATTACCGTTGGTGCTACGCTGGGCGGAACTTCCGGCCGCTCGCTGGAACTTTCGGCCGCTCGCCGGAACTTTCGACGAGGTCGCTAACTGTCCAATGGTTCAGTTCGGAGGGAGCCTATTTAAGGCGCCCTCCTTCTTCCTCCTACCTAACTCTTCAATTTTCTCTCTCCTCCATTAATACTAGATCTTCACCTCACTAGATATCTCTCCCTAGCCACTCAAATCACTTGATATTTTGAGAGGTGAGGGAGGTGACCTAGATCTACACTTCCACCAAAGAATATTTGATTTCCCCCACCTATCCTTTGTGGATCTTGTTGCTCTTGGGTTTCTTGAAACCCTAGACGGTGTAGGGCATCCTCAGAGCTAAGGGCTTATGTTGTAAAGCTATGTGGTATCATTGAGGGCCTACAATTGAGTTGTGGAACTTTCCCCTCAACCTTGTTGTAAAGGTTTCGGTTGGCGCCTTCAAGGTCACCGGTTAGTGGATTGTTAGGCCTCCTTTGTGGGGGAGATCACCGGAGAAGAAGGTGAGGCCTTTGTGGCGCTCGGGTGACCTTGTGTGGCCCCGACACCTCTCCAACTTAGATGTAGCTCCCTTGGGAGTTGTGGCATCCCGCAAAACCACTACTAGAAAATCGCGTTAAATTTGTGCATTGCATCGTCATCATCATGCATTGCTTGCATTAAAACTATTTTCGCAAGCCCGATTTATTTTCCAAACACCCTGTCTTGTTTTCAAATTAAAACCCCGGGCCTCCGGATTATTTTGTTGTCGGCTATGTTTTTGCAAAACGTTGCGTTTTAGAATTAAATAAAATATTATATTGTTTTATGGCGGTCAGGCCGAGTAGAGTAGAACGACCGCCCCAGGTTTTAAATCGGGCCACCTTTATCTAATCCTAAACCCACCTGAAACTCTACCCAACCATCTGGCCACATCACTCTGGCCAATCAAACCTCGCCACCTCATCTCTCCCATCTCCCTCAACCAATTACCCTCTGCCACATCACCCAACCCCACTCCCTCACCCCATCCCTCTTTCCCTCTCTACTCCGCCACACGCCACCCCTAGCCACTCCCCACCTGTCATGGGACCCACAGGCCCCACCCACGCGACCCCACGCCTTGAGACCCGCCTCCCTTCCCCACCTTCTTCCACCTCCGCCTGACGCAGTCCCGTTTCTCCTCTCCATGGCCGGCCCACCTCCGGCATTGCACCCACCTCAAGACCCCGCTCGCCATTCGCCTCGGCGACCACCGCCTCCTCCCGTCCCTCCTCTCCGGCTACTTCCTCATCCCCAACCCGCCGCCGCTCCCTCCGGTTCTCCCTGACGACGCTGGCCGCCAGAAGGCGTACTCGCCACCGCCCGCCCTTTGCTCTCTTCTTCCTCCGGCTCACCGCCTCCGACAGCGTGTCTGCCCCTTTTCCTCTGGCCTGCCTCTGCTTCGCTTGTTTCCAGGCGCCACCGCCGCTTGCCTCATGTGGTCCCTTCCTCCTCCGAGCCGCGCGACTTGCCGAGCCAGTGGCGTCCGCCCGAGCTCTCTGTCGCTAAGCGGACCCGGCCCCGAGCTCCCTGCGCTCGCCTCCCGTGCCCGCGTCCGGCTGCCGACCCTCCGCCCTCTGCCAGGCGGCCGGACGCGACCCGAGCCTCTCTTACGCCAGCTTGGCGTTCCCGGTGCGAGCTGCTTGCAAGACCACACTCGTGCGAGCATCTTCCCGGGCAAGCTGCAAGTGTGTTCGGTGGCTCGCATTTCGCCTCGAGTGTCTTCTTTGCTTGGGCTGATGTGAAATTGGTGGAGACGACAAGTTCGACACCGATAATCGGACCCGCATAAATCCCAAGTTCCTCTCGCCAAGATCTTCATCGGGACCAGAGAAACCCCGACAACGAGCTCAAGACCGACAATCGATCGATATCCCGAGTACTTCGTGGAAGCTAGGCGGCGAGCCGAGTTTGACAAGATCTACCTTGCATAGCGGCGAGCCGGACCCGGAGTTCCCGGACACCAAGAACTACCGACGATCCGACCAAGACCAAGGCCGATCCGTGCCGTCTTGCGTCAAGATCTTCTTCTCGGACCCCGATGACGCTAAGTTCTTCGCCATAGGGCAACAGGGACTTCGACAAGACCAGAAACGTCAAGAACTTCATCCTGAATGCCAAGACCGAATCGATTGCGCGGGCCCGACAAGACCCTCGCAGCGGCAAGATCGTCCCTGTGGGACCCGACGAGATCCTCGCAACGATAAGAACGGCACCGACCAGGGCGGACCCGATGCGCCCCCGACGCCAACCAAGCCCTGCTTCCCGGTTGCGACAAGACCTACCCCGGTGGTCGAGAATGTCACGCCAAGATCGAACCCTAGACCCTGGACCCCGAGGCCCGACCCCGAACCCCCGGACAAGGTCGTCGATACCCCTCAATGTGTGACCCCTTTTCCTGAACCCTATTTTATAACATAATAACAACTTGGCGCATAATAATTGTTCATGCATGCATCTTGTCATGTGGTTTGGGGGCCTTATGCCGATTCACCTAATAATTAAATATGGGGCCCATATGCGGGCAAATCTAGCCTTATATTGGCCTCATTTAAACATGTGTAGCGAACCGGTCCCACCTGTTGCATTGCTAAACAACATTTAATTTGCGGGGGTTCTAAATAACTTGAACCATTTAAGTAATTGTCGGGACCCCGGTTCCGCTTAATCTTGACCTAATTGCATCGCACCTTTGCCATGTCATACATCATACATGCATCATGCCGATCTTCTGCCGTTGTATTAAATATTGCATCCGGTGTTTCTTCTAGTGTTTTGCTTCTTCGCGGATAAGGCCGTTGAGTTGATGTGAGCTTCGTCCCGATCTTCGGTTGAACCTTCGACAATATTTTCAGGCGAGCACCTCCCCCTTTCTACCTATCTTACTTTTATAGTATTTACTTCCCTCATGTTGATCTATTGCTATCTGTGTCGCGATGCTCTAGATTCCGTACCCTTGATATCCCTTGCAGCCTTATATTGCCTTGGACACACCCTATTACATTGTTTGGTAGATAGTTGGACTTGCGGCGTCGTAGTTGCTTGCTCAAGTGCGGATGTGTGTCATATGCCACGATTCTTGATGTATTGCCGCATGTTGATGTTGGAGATGACTCTAGTTTTACTTATCGTCACTTTAATTTCGTTTAACAACTAAAATTGAATAAGCGAGAGGCATCGGTGGGTGATAGATAATATTTGGTTTCGAGCCCACTTGTGTCCGTAAGACCCAGAGTACTTGATACTGTTCCTTGTTTTATCGCTATCCACATCCGGAGGTATATGGGACCCCCGAGCGAGCTTGATTGATCTTATTTCTTGGGGCCACAAACTAGTTTGAGGTGTTTTACTATCTGTACTTATGCCATGCTACTTTACGTATTTAAATTGTGCAGTCTTGCACCTTTGCATCTTTTAGGTAAGCGGGATGTTTTCGCGTATCGAGGTCCCGATTGGGGACTTCGTCGTTCTGACCATCGACGCAAACCTTGAGTCCGTCTCGAGCTTGCTTACTCCGTTGGGTATACTCAAGGGTGGCCCCTGAAATATTTACGAATCTGTGATTGTTCGATCGTGAAAGCCTCGTTGGGTTTTGTTTTGGTTTTTCGAGGTTGATCGGCGTGTGTTGCTATTGGTGCACCCGGCGGGTAAAACTTTCGGCCGTGTCCGCGGATATGGACGACTTGGAGCACAGTATCTCGATCATAGACAAGCATAACTAAAGTTTACTGTTATAAATCTGACTTTATAATGACTAGTAATCAGCTTCACTACAATGGAATGGCTAATTAATACTGCCCACAACTGCTTGCTTGGAGTGTCGCTTGCGACCATTGTACCTGACTAGTAAGTATTGCAACTACAATGGAATGGCTGAATAAAAGTACCAACAACTGCTGGGTTAAGGGTTATCTCATGCTATTCACATCTGATTAGTAATTGTTGCAACTATAACGGAATGGTTAATTAAAAGTTCCCACTGCTTACTTTATCAGGACGATTAACTAAATCTGACTAGTAACTTCTGCAACGATAACTGAATAAGTAAAACTGCCAACTGTGTGAGTTCCTCGGCTGACTTCCTCGTTTGGTATCGAGGGGGAAATACCAGGATGGGTTTGTTTGGTGTTAGCTTCATGTTGGATCCGGATAGGTCACTCTTATCCCTCTCTGATAACCGCCAGCTGTGTCGAGTCTCTGTAGGATGTTTAGCGCATGCTGCCGCTGCCGCTCAGTCCACCATACCTATGTAGGCGAGGACCGCCGAATTCTAGCCTCGCCGTGTACTGGCCTCAGTACTGACGCTCCTTCTTTTTCCTTTGCCCTTTGTCGGCACCCCTTTTGTTTAAGCAGGTTTTGAGTTCGACGCCGTTAGCAGGGTTACCCTTCCGGCTTGGCACAGGCAGGGTTATGGGCGCCATTGGTTATTCTTGAGGCTCTTAGCCCCATTTGCATCTTGTCCGTAGTCGGACTCGATTATTCAAGGTGATTTGGATCTTTGTACCTTATATTTGTATTCTTGACTCTTTGAGTCATTTATATATCTCTGTTACATGGGTCCCATCGAGGACTGTTGTGTAATGTTATTACTTCGTTTTCCACCCGCTCGAAAGTGCCTGGTGGGCACCTTTGAATCGTTTCTATGCGGGTTTGGCGAATTTTGTTCAAACTTGCATAGGTCCGATTCTGAGGGTGTTCTGAGTGGTATCGAGCTCAGCGATTGCGATACCCTGAAGTCCACTGTAGGATAACCTAGCTAACGGCCGAAGTAAAGTGTCTAAACTATTTTTGTAAAATCGGTTGGATAGTTCTGAGTAGGTCTGATTTTACTCCTTACCCCTCTGCTATTCTTCTCTTACCTCTACGTGTTTTGAATCTGCTCTCTTATCGTTTCTTTCGAGTCCAGGATTTCTCGTGGTTGGGTTTTCCGTCGTACCTTCAGGGTTTCGCTTCCTTCTTTGATAACGGTGTTCTACCATCCGGTGTTCAAGCTGCTTGAGGAATCCGTCTGCGGTGTTACCATTCTATGTTCCTTGTTTGCGCCTTCCGGTGTTTTCCGACGCGACGACATCATCTCGCCCGGATCCGATGCGAGTCGCATCACTCCTTTGTTAGAACCTCGTTTGTCGAGATCTTGATCATTTAGAGAATGGTTGTACTCTTTTCTCGATTGTGCGGAGTAATAGTTTGGGTGCGTGATGGATTGGCCCCATGCCGACTACCCTTTCTATTCGCTGTTGTACATTGAAGTGGATGAGAATGCATCGGTTCCTCTTTCCATCGAAGTTAGAGGTGGCTTTATTTGTTGATACCTCTACCTTGACCTTTGTTACCGGAGAGTTCTCTCGGCGATCACGGACAACGACCTCTTGTTAGTGGTGTCGCGAGGATCTACGAAGCCTTGAAGGATCGACGCCGACCCTCCTTCGGTACCATGAGGCGGATCTCGAGGGCGAGATCCATTGTTAGTGGTGTCGGTGTGGCATCCATAAAACCACTACTAGAAAATCGCGTTAAATTTGTGCATTGCATCGTCATCATCATGCATTGCTTGCATTAAAACTATTTTCGCAAGCCCGATTTATTTTCCAAACACCCTGTCTTGTTTTCAAATTAAAACCCCGGGCCTCCGGATTATTTTGTTGTCGGCTATGTTTTTGCAAAACGTTGCGTTTTAGAATTAAATAAAATATTATATTGTTTTGCGGGGCAGTCGAACGGGCCGAGTAGACCCGAACGACCGCCCCAGGTTTTAAATCGGGCCACCTTTATCTAATCCTAAACCCACCTGAAACTCTACCCAACCATCTGGCCACATCACTCTGGCCAATCAAACCTCGCCACCTCATCTCTCCCATCTCCCTCAACCAATTACCCTCTGCCACATCACCCAACCCCCACTCCCTCACCCCATCCCTCTTTCCCTCTCTCTCTACCTGCCTACACGCGCAGCCACCCCTCCCCACATCCCTGTCATGGGACCCACAGGCCCCACCCACGCCCAGCCCTTGTGAGACCACTTCCCTCCCCCACCTTCCTCCTCGCCTGACCAGCAGTCCCGTTCTCTCCATGGCCGGCCTCCACCTCCGTGTGCACCCCCCTTGACCTCGCCCCGCTCGTCGCCATCCGCCTCAGCGACCACCGCAACCGCCTCCCCGTCCCTCCTTCCCCCCCTCTCCGGCTACTTCCTCATCCCCAACCCGCCGCCGCTCCCTCCGGTTCTCCCCGCCGACGCGCGGCCGCGTCCGCCGTAGCGTACTCCTCGCCACCGTCCCCGCCTGCTCTCTTCTTCCCTCCGGCTCGCCGCCTTCCCCTCCTCCGACCGCGTGTCTGCCGCCCCTTTTCCCCTCTGGCCGCTCCCCTGCCCGCCCGCCAGGCCGCGCCGTCCTCCAGCGGCGGGTCCCTTCCCTCCTCCCGAGCCCGTGACCCGAGCCAGCGCGTCCGCCGAGCTCTCTGTCGCTAGCGGACCCGGCGCCCAGGCTCCCTGCGCTCGCCTCCCAGGCCGTCCGGCTGCCGACCCTCGTCCTCGCCCCTCTGCGCCCGGCTGGCCGCGACCGAGCCCTCCTGCGCCTCTCTTCGCCAGCCACGGTTCGGCGTTCCCGGGTGCGAGCCTGCTGCAAGACCCCTCCGGTCGAGCATCTTCCCGGGGCAAGCTGCAAGTGTGTTCGATGGCTGCAAGCTTTGCCTCGAGTGTCTTCTTTGCTTGGGCTGATGTGAAATTGGTGTGGAGGCGACAAGTTCGACACCGATAATCGGACCCGCAAATCCCAAGTTCCCTCGCCAAGATCTTCATCGGGACGGAGAAACCCCGGACAACGAGCTCGCCGACAATCGATCGAGATCCAGTACTTCTTCGTGGAAGCTAGGCGAAGGAGCGAGTTTGACAAGATCTACCTCGCATAGCGGCGAGCCGGACACCAAGAACTACCGACGATCCGACCAAGACCGAAGGCGATCCGTGCCGGTCTGGCGTCAAGATCTTCTTCTCGGACCCGATGGCTAAGTTCTTCGCCATAGGAAGCAGGACTTGACAAGACCGAAGCGTCAAGAACTTCATCCTGAATGCCAAGACCGAATCGATTGCGCGGGCCCGACAAGACCCTCGCAGCGGCAAGATCGTCCCTGTGGGACCCGACGAGATCCTCGCAACAATAAGAACGGCACCGACCAGGGCGGACCCGATGCGCCCCCGACGCCAACCAAGCCATGCTTCCCGGTTGCGACAAGACCTACCCCGGTGGTCGAGAATGTCACGCCAAGATCGAACCCTAGACCCTGGACCCCGAGGCCCGACCCCGAACCCCCGGACAAGGTCGTCGATACCCCTCAATGTGTGACCCCTTTTCCCGAACCCTATTTTATAACATAATAACAACTTGGCGCATAATAATTGTTCATGCATGCATCTTGTCATGTGGTTTGGGGGCCTTATGCCGATTCACCTAATAATTAAATATGGGGCCCATATGCGGGCAAATCTAGCCTTATATTGGCCTCATTTAAACATGTGTAACGGTCCCACCTGTTGCATTGCTAAACAACATTTAATTTGCGGGGGTTCTAAATAACTTGAACCATTTAAGTAATTGTCGGGACCCCGGTTCCGCTTAATCTTGACCTAATTGCATCGCACCTTTGCCATGTCATACATCATACATGCATCATGCCGATCTTCTGCCGTTGTATTAAATATTGCATCCGGTGTTTCTTCTAGTGTTTTGCTTCTTCGCGGATAAGGCCGTTGAGTTGATGTGAGCTTCGTCCCGATCTTCGGTTGAACCTTCGACAATGTTTTCAGGCGAGCACCTCCCCCTTTCTACCTATATTACTTTTATAGTATTTACTTCCCTCCTGTTGATCTATTGCTATCTGTGTCGCGATGCTCTAGATTCCGTACCCTTGATATCCCTTGCAGCCTTATATTGCCTTGGACACACCCTATTACCTGTTGTTTGGTAGATAGTTGGACTTGCGCGTCGTAGTTGCTTGCTCAAGTGCGGATGTGTGTCGTCATATGCCACAGTTGCTGATGTATTGCCGCATGTTGATGTTGGAGATGACTCTAGTTTTACTTATCGTCACTTTAATTTCTGTTTAACAACTAAAAATTGAATAAGCAGAGGCATCGGTGGGTGATAGATAATATTTGGTTTCCGAACGCCCACTTGTGTCCCGTAAGACCCCGAGTACTTGATACCTGTTCCTTGTTTTATCGCGCTATCCACATCCGGGAGGTATATGGGACCCCACAGGCGAGCTTGATTCGGTCTTATTTCTTGGGGCCACAAACTAGTTTGAGGTGTTTTTACTATCTGTACTTATGCCATGCTACTTTACGTATTTAAATTGTGCGAGGTTGCACCTTTGTCGCTTAGGTAAGCGGGATGTTTTGGCGGTATCGGCAGTCCCGATTGGGGACCTCATGTCGTTCTGACCATCGACGCAAACCTTGAGTCCGTCTCGAGCTTGCTTACTCCGTTGCGGGTATACTCAAGGGTGGCCCCTGAAATATTTACGAATCCTGTGATTGTTCATCGTGAAAGCCTCGTTGGGTTTTGTTTTGGTTTTAGAGGTTGATCGGCGTGTGTTGCTATTGGTGCACCCGGCGGGTAAAACTTTGAAAGCCGTGTCCGCGGATATGGACGACTTGGAGCACAGTATCTCGATCATAGACAAGCATAACTAAAGTTTACTGTTATAAATCTGACTTTATAATAACTAGTAATCAGCTTCACTACAATGGAATGGCTAATTAATACTGCCCACAACTGCTTGCTTGGAGTGTAAACGACCATTGTACCTGACTAGTAAGTATTGCAACTACAACGGAATGGCTGAATAAAAGTACCAACAACTGCTGGGTTAAGGGTTATCTCATGCTATTCACATCTGATTAGTAATTGTTGCAACTATAACGGAATGGTTAATTAAAAGTGCCCACTGCTTACTTTATCAGGACGATTAACTAAATCTGACTAGTAACTGCTGCAACGATAACTGAATAAGTAAAACTGCCAACTGTGTGAGTTCCTCGGCTGACTTCCTCGTTTGGTATCGAGGGGGAAATACCAGGATGGGTTTGTTTGGTGTTAGCTTCAGGTTGGATCCGGATAGGTCACTCTTATCCCTCTCTGATAACCGCCAGCTGTGTCGAGTCTCTGTAGGATGTTTAGCGCATGCTGCCGCTGCCGCTCAGTCCACCATACCTATGTAGGCAAGGACCGCCGAATTCTAGCCTCGCTGTCTTGGCCTCGATCTTGGCTCCTTCTTTTTCCTTTGCCCTTTGTCGGCACCCCTTTTGTTTAAGCAGGTTTTGAGTTCGGCGCCGTTAGCAGGGTTACCATTACGGCTTGGCAGAGTTATGGGCGCCATTGGTTATTCTTGGGGCTCTTAGCCCCATTTGCATCTTGTCCGTAGTCGGACGCTCGATTATTCAAGGTGATTTGGATCTTTGTACCTTATATTTGTATTCTTGACTCTTTGAGTCATTGTTATATATATCATTACGTGGGTCCCATCGAGGACTGTTGTGTAATGTTATTACTTCGTTTTCCACCCGCTCGAAAGTGCCTGGTGGGCACCTTTGAATCGTTTCTATGCGGGTTTGGCGAATTTTGTTCAAACTTGCATAGGTTCGATTCTGAGGGTGTTACAGAGTGGTATCAGAGCTCAGCAGTTGCGATACCCCACAAGTCCAGCCTGTAGGATAACCTAGCTAACGGCCGAAGTAGAGTGTCAAAACTATTTTTGTAAAATCGGTTGGATAGTTCTGAGTAGGTCTGATTTTACTCCTTACCCCTCTGCTATTCTTCTCTTACCTCTACGTGTTTTGAATCTGCTCTCTTATCGTTTCTTTCGAGTCCAGGATTTCTCGTGGTTGGGTTTTCCGTCGTACCTTCAGGGTTTCGCTTCCTTCTTTGATAACGGTGTTCTACCATCCGGTGTTCAAGCTGCTTGAGGAATCCGTCTGCGGTGTTACCATTCTATGTTCCTTGTTTGCGCCTTCCGGTGTTTTCCGACGCGACGACATCATCTACGCCAGATCCGATGCGGAGTCTGCATCACTCCTTTGTTCCGAACCTCGTTTGTCGAGATCTTCAGTCTATTTCCGAGAATGGTTGTACTCTTTTCTACTGATTGTGCGGAGTAATAGTTTGGGTGCATGATGGATTGGCCCCCATGCCGACTACCCTTTCTATTCGCTGTTGTACATTGAAGTGGATGAGAATGCATCGGTTCCCTCTTTCCATCGAAGTTAGAGGTGGCTTTATTTGTTGATACCTCTACCTTCGACCTTTTGTTACCGGAGAGTTCTCTCGACGATCACGGACAACGACCTCTTGTTAGTGGTGTCGCGAGGATCTACACGAAGCCTTGAAGGATCGAGCCCGACCTTCCGGTACCATGAGGCGGATCTCGAGGCGAGATCCATTGTTAGTGGTGTCGGTGTGGCATCCCATAAAACCACTACTAGAAAATCGCGTTAAATTTGTGCATCGCATCGTCATCATCATGCATTGCTTGCATTAAAACTATTTTCGCAAGCCCGATTTATTTTCCAAACACCCTGTCTTGTTTTCAAATTAAAACCCCGGGCCTCCGGATTATTTTGTTGTCGGCTATGTTTTTGCAAAACGTTGCGTTTTAGAATTAAATAAAATATTATATTGTTTTGCGGGCGGTCGAGGCGAGTAGACCCGACGACCGCTGTGTTTTCATCGGGCCACCTTTATCTAATCCTAAACCCACCTGAAACTCTACCCAACCATCTGGCCACATCACTCTGGCCAATCAAACCTCGCCACCTAATCTCTCCCATCTCCCTCAACCAATTACCCTCTGCCACATCACCCAACCCCCACTCCCTCACCCCATCCCTCTTTCCCTCTCTCTCTACCTGCCTACACGCGCAGCCACCCCTAGCCACTCCCCCACCGCCCCTGTCCCGCGGGACCCACACCGGGCCCCACCCACGCGACCCAGCCCCTGCTGAGACCCGCCTTCCTTCCCCACCTTCTTCCACCTCCTGCCCCGACGCAGTCCCCGTTCTCCTCTCCGCGGCCGGCCTCCACCCTCCGGCGCTGCACCCACCCCCGCACAGCCTCGCCCCTCCCGCTCGTCGCCATCCGCCTCAGCGACCACCGCAACCGCCTCCCCGTCCCTCCTTCCCCCCCTCTCCGGCTACTTCCTCATCCCGCCTTGCCCTCCTCCGGTTCTCCTTGCCAGCGCGTGCGCGTGGCGTACTCCTCACCGTCCCTTTGCTCTTCTTCCTCGGCTCGCGCGCCCTCCTCCCGGCGTGTGCCCGCCCTTTCCCTCTGCGCCGCTCCCCTGCGCTGCTTCCGCCTTGCCCGTTCCCGGGCGCCACCGCCCGCCGATCTCGCGGGTCCCTTCCTCCTCCGAGCATGACCCGTCGAGCCCAGCGCGTCCGCCGCCAGCTCTGTCGCTAAGCGGACCCGAAGCTCCCTGCGCTCGCCTCCCGGGCCAGCGTCCGGTGCCGACCCTCCGTCCTCGCCCCTCTGCTGCGGCATTGGGCGAAAACCCTCTGCGCCTCTCTTACGCCAGCTCGGTTGCGTTCCCCGGTGCGAGCTTTCTGCAAGACCACACTCGGTGCGAGCATCTTCCCGGGCAAGCTGCAAGTGTGTTCGATGGTCGCCTCGAGTGTCTTGTGCTTGGCTGATGTGTGTGGTGTGAGGCGACAAGTTCGACACCGATAATCGGACCCGCAAATCCCAAGTTCCCTCGCCAAGATCTTCGGGACGGAGAAACCCCCGGACAACGAGCTCAGCACCGACAATCGATCGATATCCCGAGTACTTCTTCGTGGAAGCTAGGGGCGAAGGAGCCGAGTTTGACAAGATCTACCTCGCATAGCGGCGAGCCCCGGACCCGGAGTTCCCCCGGACACCAAGAACTACCGACGATCCGACCAAGACCCGAAGGCCGATCCCGTACCCGGTGCCGCGTCAAGATCTTCTTCTCGGACCCCGATGGCGCTAAGTTCTTCGCCATAGAACGCGGACTTCGACAAGACCAGAAGCGTCAAGAACTTCATCACGAATGCCAAGACCGAATCGATTGCGCGGGCCCGAAGACCCTCGCGGCGGCAAGATCGTCCTGTGGGACCCGCGAGATCCTATAGCGATAAGAACGGCACCGACCGGCGGACCCGATCGCCCGGCGCCAACCAAGCCCGCTTCCGGTTGCGACAAGACCTACCGTGGTCGAGAATGTCACGCCAAGATCGAACCCTAGACCACGGACCCCGGCCCGACCCCGAACCCCCGGACAAGGTCGTCGATACCCCTCAATGTGTGACCCCTTTTCCCGAACCCTATTTTATAACATAATAACAACTTGGCGCATAATAATTGTTCATGCATGCATCTTGTCATGTGGTTTGGGGGCCTTATGCCGATTCACCTAATAATTAAATATGGGGCCCATATGCGGGCAAATCTAGCCTTATATTGGCCTCATTTAAACATGTGTAGCGAACCGGTCCCACCTGTTGCATTGCTAAACAACATTTAATTTGCGGGGGTTCTAAATAACTTGAACCATTTAAGTAATTGTCGGGACCCCGGTTCCGCTTAATCTTGACCTACTTGCATCGCTTTCTTTGCCATGTCATACATCATACATGCATCATGCCGATCTTCTGCCGTTGTATTAAATATTGCATCCGGTGTTTCTTCTAGTGTTTTGCTTCTTCGCGGATAAGGCCGTTGAGTTGATGTGAGCTTCGTCCCGATCTTCGGTTGAACCTTCGACAATATTTTCAGGCGAGCACCTCCCCCTTTCTACCTATCTTACTTTTATAGTATTTACTTCCCTCATGTTGATCTATTGCTATCTGTGTCGCGATGCTCTAGATTCCGTACCCTTGATATCCCTTGCAGCCTTATATTGCCTTGGACACACCCTATTACCTGTTGTTTGGTAGATAGTTGGACTTGCGCGTCGTAGTTGCTTGCTCAAGTGCGGATGTGTGTCGTCATATGCCACAGTTGCTGATGTATTGCCGCATGTTGATGTTGGAGATGACTCTAGTTTTACTTATCGTCACTTTAATTTCTGTTTAACAACTAAAAATTGAATAAGCAGAGGCATCGGTGGGTGATAGATAATATTTGGTTTCCGAACGCCCACTTGTGTCCCGTAAGACCCCGAGTACTTGATACATGTTCCTTGTTTTATCGCTATATCCACATCCGGGAGGTATATGGGACCCCCGAGCGAGCTTGATTCAGTCTTATTTCTTGGGGCCACAAACTAGTTTGAGGTGTTTTTACTATCCTGTACTTATGCCATGCTACTTTCGTATTTAAATTGTGCGAGCACCTGCATCGCTTTTAGGTAAGCGGGATGTTTTGCGGTATCGACAGCCCCCGATTGGGACTGCCGTTCTGACCATCGACGCAAACCTTGAGTCCGTCTCGAGCTTGCTTACTCCGCTATGGTATACTCAAGGGTGGCCCCTGAAATATTTCTGAATCTGTGATTGTTCACCGTGAAAGCCTCGTTGGGTTTTGTTTTGGTTTTTCCGAGGTTGATCGGCGTGTGTTGCTATTGGTGCACCCCGCCGGGTAAAACTTTCTGAAAGCCGTGTCCGCGGATATGGACGACTTGGAGCACAGTATCTCGATCATAGACAAGCATAACTAAAGTTTACTGTTATAAATCTGACTTTATAATAACTAGTAATCAGCTTCACTACAATGGAATGGCTAATTAATCGCCTACACCGCTTGCTTGGAGTGTCGCTTGCGACCATTGTACCTGACTAGTAAGTATTGCAACTACAACGGAATGGCTGAATAAAAGTACCAACAACTGCTGGGTTAAGGGTTATCTCATGCTATTCACATCTGATTAGTAATTGTTGCAACTATAACGGAATGGTTAATTAAAAGTGCCCACCGCTTACTTTATCGGACAATTAACTAAATCGACTAGTAGCTGCAACGATAATCGAATAAGTAAACCGCCAAGTGTGAGTTCCTCGGTGACTTCCTCGTTTGGTATCGAGGAAATACCAGATGGGTTTGTTTGGTGTTAGCTTGGTTGGATCCGGATAGGTCACTCTTATCCTCTCTCGATAACCGCCACGTTGTCGAGTCTCATAGGATGTTTAGCGCATCTTTGCCGCTTTCGATCCACCATACCTATGTAGGCAAGGACCGCGAATTCTAGCCTCGCTAATCGCCTCGATCGACGCTCCTTCTTTTCCTTTGCCCTTTGTCACCCCTTTGTTTAAGCGGGTTTTGAGTTCGACGCCGTTAGAGGTTACCCTTCCGCTTGGCACAGGGGTTATGGACGCCATTGGTTATTCTTCAGGGCCCTTAGCCCCATTTGCATCTTGTCCGTAGTCGGACGCTCGATTATTTCAAGGTGATTTGGATCTTTGTACCTTATATTTGTATTCTTGACTCTTTGAGTCGCTGTTATATATATCTGTTCTGTGGGTCCCATCGAGGACTGTTGTGTAATGTTATTACTTCGTTTTCCACCCGCTCGAAAGTGCCTGGTGGGCACCTTTGAATCGTTTCTATGCGGGTTTGGCGAATTTTGTTCAAACTTGCATAGGTCCGATTCTGAGGGTGTTACAGGAGTGAACTATAGGAATTACATCTCCGTGTCCCCGCTTCGGTTATCTCGTTCCCTACCTTTACTTCTTGCTCTTTACCGTTCTTGTGGTTGTTGTAAGTTATCTTGCATATAGGTTGTTCACCTAGTTGCACATCTAGATAACTTTATTTCTTGCTAAGCCTAAAAGTGTGAAACAAATTAAAAATTGGTATTCGCCTATTCACCCCCCTCTAGTTGATTCAAAGTCGGTACTTTCACCAGTAAATGACTGGATTGTGCAACTGCTCACACTTGATATCAAGGAAACTAGCATGCCCCATGGCTACTATGGCATTGCGTTGATCGTCAGTTAAACTCTTGTACAACTTTAAGATAAGTTCTGACGAGGGCCTGTTCCATTCTCCAGCGAAAAACTATGAACAAAAGATGAGAACAAAAATGGATGAAAACAGGAAAAAAGTCTTCCGATGTGCAAATTATAGACTTGTATAGCACTTCTAACCCTTGTTTCAAGCATGAGCATATCATTTAGGAGAACAAGGCGTTGAAGGATCAACTTGCCAAGACTAAGAAGAAGAAGAACAACAACAACAAGAAGAAAAAGAACAAGGGCATGGCTCAAGGACCTTATAATGGTCCAACCATCTTGCGAAGTGACAACTTTGCCGGAAAGAACAATCCCTCTTTGCAAGTCCTATGATGGTCATGTATATGCTAGATATGTTGGAACTTCTTACACGCATGATTATCATTGGGCCATTTGGGTGCCAAAGACTCTTGTTACTAACAAAAGGGGACCCATTGCAAAATGGGTAGCTAAATCAAAAGCTTGATTTTCTTGTAGGAATGTGCTTCCGGTGGAGCAAAATGGGTGCTTGATAGTGGTGCCACAAGTCATATGACTGGAAGCAAGTCTATCATGACGGATATAAGGCCAAATATTGCCAACACAATGGTCTCCTACGGTGATAAAACAAGTTCTCAGGTATTGGGTTTTGGCAAAGTGGTGGTAACCCCAGATGTATCCTTGGTTGACGTCATGCTTGTCAAAACCCTTGGTTACAATTTACTTTCTGTTCGTGATCTTGCCATTATGGGTCTCTCTTCTTTCTTTAATGAGCACTTTGTGGTCCTCGTGTGGAGCAAGTCTCTCAAGGTGGCTTTCGTAGGTTATATAGAGCATGACTTATATGTGGTGGACTTTTCGGGGACCACCACTCCTCATGCTCTATGTCTCTATGCTAAATCCAATAAGTGCTGGTTGTGGCACCGCTGCCTAGCCCATGTTAACATGAGAACTTTGCAAAGACTTCACTCCAAGGGACACATCCTTGGTCTTAACGATGTTTATTTTGCCAAAGATCGTGTTTGTAGGGCTTGTATTGAAGGGAAGATGCATGAAATTCCTCAAAAAGCTCTCAATCAAATCACCACGGAAAGATGCTTGGAGCTCTTGCACATGGACCTCTTTGGGCCTCCTTCTCATGATAGTCTTGGAGGCAAGAAGTATTATTTGGTTATTGTGGATGATTTCTCAAGATACACTTGGGTATTCTTCTTCAAGTACAAGAGTTAGAATCAACAAACCGTCATCGACTTTGCCAATGAAGTTCAACAGAAACACAACCATTCTCTCCATTCGAAGTGACAATGGCACCGAGTTCAAGAACTATACCTTGGATGAGTTTCTTAGTGATGAAGGCATCAAGCATCAATACGCCACTCCCTATACCCCTCAACAAAATGGTGTTGCCGAAAGGAAGAATCGCACTTTGATGGATGCGGCTCGGTCTATGCTAGCTGAATTCAAGTCTCCATACAACTTTTGGGCTGAGGCCATCTCCACCGCTTGTCATGCAACCAACCGGCTCTACCTTCGCAAGGAAAAGAACAAGACCCCTTATGAGCTGATCACCGGAAAAAATCCCAATGTTAGCTACTTTCGAGTGTTTGGTTGCAAGTGCTATATTCTCAAGAAAGGAGTTCGTTTGTCCAAGTTTGAATCCAAGAACAAGAAGGTATTTTTGTTGGATACTCAAATCGGTCCCATGCTTATAGAGTCTACAACAAAGCCAATGGAGGAGTTGAAGAGACGAGCAATGCGAAGTTTGATTAAGACCATGATTCCCTTGTTAGGCAAGACGGTGTTCGTGATCCAAGTGATGAAATTCCTCCTAAGGCCATAAGAAGAATGGGTGTGGGTTTCCACCTCCCCATTGAGGATCCCCTTGTGGCCGAAGGAGAAGGGCCAAGCTCTACTCAAGTGGAGCCCTCACTCTCACAAGATCATCTTGCCCCTCAAGGACCCACTATTTTGGCACAAGCTCCCTCAAGCTCTTCCGAAGCTCCTCATGCTCATGACTCTCCGAGCCCCGAATCTCAAGCTCTTCATCAACAACATATACCTCCCCAAGATGGGGATCCTTCTCAAGACACCTCCCAAGGTTAAGCTCGTCAAGAACAAGGTCAAGCTAATGATGATCAAGGCTATACTCCAAATGATGACTCTCCCGAGGTGGAAATTGATGAAGATGATCCTCGTGTTCGTGCTTATAGTCAAGGCGGGGACTCAAATGGTGGAAATGACCAAGTGGTTGCTCAAGAATCTCGTATTGAATCCCAATCCCGTCGTCAAGCCTATCGTCTCGCCAAGCTCGTTTGAGATGGCCATATCCTTGATAATGTTTATGGAGATTGCAATAGAGGTTCCACTAATAGGAGGCAATTAGCCTCTTTTAGCTCTCACCATGCTTTTATCTCTCATGTGGAACCACAGAAAGTCTTCGAGGCTCTTGAAGATGATGTTTGGCTCGACGCTATGAATGAAGAACTTCACAACTTCAAGAGGAACAAAGTATGTACCTTGGTTGAGCGGCCCAAAGATTGTCAAAACGTCATCGGAACCAAGTGGGTTTTCAAGAACAAGTGTGATGCGAATGGGATAGTCGTGCATAACAAGGCAAGGTTAGTTGCCCAAGGATACTCACAAGTTGAGGGCATCGACTAAAGCGAGACTTATGCCCCCGTTGCTCGCCTTGAATCCATTCATATGCTTCTTGCTTCTGCTACTCATGATAACTTCAAGTTGCATCAAATGGATGTTAAAAGTGCTTTCCTTAATGGTCCTTTGAAAGAGTTGGTATACATCAAGAAACCTCCGGGCTTTGAGGATCCACTTTTCCCGAACCATGTCTACAAGCTCAATAAGGCACTGTATGGTCTCAAACAAGCCCCACGTGCGTGGTATGATTGCCTTAGAGAGATCTTGTTAGACCGTGGCTTCAAAGTGGGCCCCATTGATCCCAATATTTTTACTAAGAAAGTCGGAGGCCACTTGTTCGTATGCCAAATATATGTTGATGACATTATCTTTGGGTCTATTAACAAAGCTTTTAATGAGAATTTTTCCAAGCTCATCACTCATTGCTTTGAGATATCCATGATGGGAGAGTTGGAGTTCTTCCTTGGGTTTGAAGTCAAGCAATTGAGGAAGGGGACTTTCATCAAACAAGCCAGATACATTCAAGACATACTCAAGAAGTTCAAGTTTGATCAAGTCAAAGGTGCTAAGACTCCCATTCCAACTAAGGTTAACCTTGATCTCGATCCTAAGGGTAAGGATGTGGATCAAAAACTTTATCGCTCTATGATTGGTTCTTTTCTCTATCTTTGTGCATCCCGACCGGATATTATGTTGAGTGTGGGTATGTGTGCAAGATTCCAAGCCGCACCAAAAGAAAGCCACATGGTGGCGGTCAAGAGAATCTTTCGATATTTGGTTCATACCCCAAACTATGGGTTGTGGTGCCCCAAGGGAGCCAGCTTTGACCTCATTGAATACACAGACTCGGATTGGGCTGGTAAAAAAGTGGGAAGGAAGTCAACCTCTGAAGCTTGTCAATTTCTTGGAAGATACTTAGTTTGTTGGTCCTTGAAGAAGCAAAACGGTGTGTCTATGTCCACTGCCGAAGCTGAGTACATCTCCATCGCAAGTTGTTGTGTTCAATTGCTATGGATGAAGCAAACCTTGAAGGATCTTGGACTTTCTTTTAACAAGGTGCCCCTTCTTTGTGACAATGAGAGTGACATTGCCATTGCTCACAACCCCGTGCAACACAACCGGACTAAGCACATTGAGATTCGTCATCATTTCATTCGGTACCATGTTGCAAGAGGAGACATTTCTTTGGAGTATGTTCCCAACAAGGCAAATCTTGCGGATCTTTTCACGAAGCCTCTTGATGAAGCAAGGTTCCGAGAGTTAAGGCATAAGCTAAATATCATAGATTCAAGCAATGTGGCTTGAGTACCTTGCACACCTACCCATGTCTCTATGTGTATCTTTGTTTGGATGTAGGCATGGATTTAGGGGGAGTGTAGTTCCTCTTATGAACGAACACTATCCCTATTATGCGCACATTAAAGTTTTCATACTCTATAGTCTCTAAGGAGACCATTTGAGCTTCATGATGAGTGTTGGTAATGAACCCAAGATATATGTTTGCGGTGTCAAGACATTTACTATTATATAAGGTGGCCTCGTCCACTGACCCTTTTGTGTTTCTTGTTTGGTTTTCTTTGTTTTTGTGTGCTTGGTTGTTCTTATCTTTTCTTGGTGTCTTTTATTGCTTTGGTTCTTCACAATTTGAGCTCTCTATCCCAAGCCTTTCCTTTCCTCAAGCCCTTTCTATTCCCTGCACAAGTTCTCCCTTGTTGTCTTCCTGTCCTGAGAAAGTGTTTCTGGCGTCACCGAAACTTCCGGCCAGCTGCCGGAACTTCCGGTCAGCACTTTGTTCTTCGGAACTGCTTGCTGACCTGGCTACTTCCGCCTGGCTCGGAACTTCTGGTTCACCGGAACTTCCGGTGAGGCTCTTTGTCCTATATAAAGTGGGCCCTGGGAAAAACAGGATCTTCTTCCAGTTTTCCCCAAGACCCACTTCTTATTTGGAGCAGCCGCCGGCGACGCCTACTCCGCGGAGGTGCTCCGGCCCCTCTGTCTCCGGCCACCCTTCCTCAGATCTCCTCCATGGGAGCCTTCCCTACCTCAATCTCCCGCCATGGACTCCAGTATTTTCCCTCAACTCCCTCCATTAATGGAGATCTTGCTTTCTCTCCATTGCTTGAGTTAGGGCTCACCTTGTTGTAACACCCTCAGAATCGGACCTATGCAAGTTTTAGCGAAAACCGCCAAACCCGCATAGAAACGATTCAAAGGTGCCCACCAGGCACTTTCGTGCGGGTGGAAAACGAAGTAATAACATTACACAACAGTCCTCGATGGGACCCACAGAACAGATATATATACAACACGACTCCATGAGTCAAGAATACGGATGTAATATACAAAGATCCAAATCACCTTGAAACGATAGTGCGTCCAGCTACGGACAAGATGCAAATGGGGCTAAGAGCCATGAAGAATAACCAATGGCGTCCATAACCCTGCCCAGGCCAAGCCGGAAGGGTAACCCTGCTAACGACGGCGATCCCAAAACCTGCTTAAACAAAAGGGGTGCCGACAAAGGGCAAAGGAAAAAAGAGCGTCGATCGAGGCCAAGGCGAGGCTAGAATCGCGGTCCTCGCCTACATAGGTATGGTGGATCGGTGGCGGCAAAGATGCACTAAACAACCTATAGAGACTCGATACAACTGGCGTTTATCAGAGAGGGATAAGAAAGACCTATTCGGAACCAACCTGATACTAACATCAAACAAACCCATCCTGGTGTTTCCCCCTCGAGACCAAACGAGGAAGTCAACCGAGGAACTCACAGCTTGGCGCTTTATTTATTCGGTTGTCGTTGCAGCAATTACTAGTCGGTATAGATAATCGCCCGATGAAATAAGCGATGGCCCTTTTAGTTAATCATTCCGCTAGAAGTTGCAACAATTACTAATCGACACAGATAGCATGAGATAAACCCAAAACCCAAAGTTGTTGGTACTTTTATTAGCCATTCCGTTGAAGTTGCAACAATTACTAATCAGTACAATGGTGCAAGTTTACGCCCAAACAAGCAATTGTGGGCATATTACTTAGCCATTCCATTGTAGTGAAGCTGATTACTAGTCATTATAAAGTCAAATTTAGAGCAATAAACTTTAGTTATGCTTGTCTATGATCGAGATATCTTGTGCTCCAAGTCGTCCATATCCGCGGACACGGCCGAAAGTTTTACCCGCCGGGTGCACCAATAGCAACACACGCCGATCAACCTCGGAAAACCAAATCAAAACCCAACGAGGCTTTCACGGTGAACAATCACAGATTCAGAAATATTTCAGGGGACAACCCTTAAGTAGATCCCGAAGCTAGTGACCGAGACGGCCTCAAGGTTTGGGTGGACGTAAAACGATCGGGAACCCGAAAGTGTGGCTGGGCTTGTCGATACAGCAAACGTGTCCCGATCCTAACAGACAAGGTGCTCCTCGCACAAATTTAAATACAAGTAGCATGGCATAAGTACAGATAGTAAATAAAACCTCAAACTAGTTTGTGGCCCCAAGAAATAAGATGAATCAAGCTCGGTGAGGGGTCCCATATACCTCCCGGATGTGGATAGCGCGATAAAACAAGGAACATGTATCAAGTACTCGGGGTCCTACGGGACACAAGTGGGCGTTCGGAAACCAAATATTCTCTATCACCCACCGATGCCTATGCTTACTTCAATTTTAGTTGTTAAACAGGAATTAAAGTGAACGATAAGAAAAACTAAGATCATCTCCAACATCAACTTGCGGCAATACATCAACAACTGTGGCACTTGACAACACGCAACAACACTTGAGCAAGCGACTACGGCGCGCAAGTCCAACTATCTACCAAACAATAGGTAATAGGAGGTGTCCAAGGCAATATAGGGCTGCACGGTATATCACAGGTACGGGAACTAAAGCATCGCAACACAGATAGCAATAGATCAACAAGAGGGAAATAAATACTATAAAAGTAAGATATGCAGAAAGGGGGAGATGCTCGCCTGAAAACATGCCGAGGGTTCATCCGAAGATCGGGGCGAAGCTCACATCAACTCAACGGCCCAATCCGCGAAGAAGCAAAACACTAGAAGAAACACCGGATGCACTATTTAATACAACGGCAGAAGATCGGCATGATGCATGTATGATGTATGGCATGGCAAGGTGCGATGCAATTAGGTCATATTAAGCGGATCCGGGGTCCCGACAGTTATTTAGATGGTTCATGTTGTTTAGCTACCCCGCAATTTAAATGTTGTGTTATATCAAGACAACAGATAGCACCGGTTCGCTACACAAGTTTAGATGAGGCCAATATGAGACTAGATTTGCCCGCATATGGGCCCCATATTTAATTATTAGGTGAATCGGCATAAGGCCCCCAAACCACATGAATGTATGCGTGCGAGATGATTGATTTAATGTGCAAGAATTCATATAGTTGACCATTTATAAAATAGGGTTCTCGGAAAAAGGGGATCACACATTAGGGTTCGGCGGTCTTGGGGTTCCGGGGTTCGGGGTCCGGTCTCGGGGTTCAGGGTTCGACGGAAACGGTCTCGGATATCTGAGGTAGATCTTGTCGTGTCCGGGAAGCAGGACTTGGGCCGGTGTCGGGGCGTGTCGGATTCTTCCGGGCCGATGCCGTTCTTGTCATCGCGAAGGTCTTGTCGGGTCCCACGGGGTCGGTCTTGCCGTTCGGGATGAAGACCTTGGCGTCCTTGAGGACGTGCTTGGCGTATCCGCGTCGACGTCCTAGGCATCCGAGTGCCCGGGCATCGCATCCGGGAAGAGAACTTGTCGCATCCGGGGAGACCTTGATTCGGCTTCGGTCGAAGTGTTCGGAAGCAGCTCTTGGTGTAGAGACGGTCCTTGTCGGTGATTCTTCGGGTCTCAACGTCACTTGCCGATCTCGCCAACTCGAGCCAAAGGAGGTCCTGGTTGTAGCACCACACCGTCAACACACCTTGTCGGCACATCACCATCTTTACTCGGTAACCTCCATCTCAACTCCAATCCTCCAACATCCACACCTCTAGCCAACATATCACGAGTCAAAGACGCAATTGGGCATCTTGCCAAGCGGTACTAGGAACCTGCTGCACTGAAGCCCCAACAAGCACTAACACAGAGAAGCAAGCAAGGCGGCCGACGCAGGAGGGGTCGCGCAGGCCGGCGGGTTGCCGGCGAGCCGGGCGGCAAGGGGGGTGCGCCCGTGGCTTGCAGAAGAGGCGAAACGGCGGCCGGGCGCAGCCACGACGGAGGGGCGCAGCGGGCAGCGAGGAAGAGGTGGAGGCGGCGGAGGTCGCCGGGACGTCGGGTGGAGGATGGTCGAGGGGAAACGCGGGATGGGAGCGGCTCAGAGGTTGACGAGGGCGGGACGACGGCAGTGTGAGGCGGTGAGGCGGGCAGACGCGGCCGAGGAGAACTGTGCGGCGGCCCGAGCGGAGGAGGCAGAGAGGCGCTGGGCGGGGAAAAGTGTCTGCGGGCGGAGGGTTGCTCTGGGCGAGGAGGAGAACCGCGAGGCGGGTCGGCGAGGGGAGGCGGGTCGAGGTGGAGGCGGAGGGCGGCGGCAGGCGCCAGCGAGCGGGCAGGGCCGGAGGGGAGGGAGGGAGCGTTGCGGGGCAGGTGGGGAGAAGGGAGGACGTCCGCGTGCGCGCAGCGGGAGAGAGAGGAAGAAGAGAGAGAGGGAACGGGGGCGACGGGGCAGGTGGGGCCAGAGGGGAGGGGTCCGGGGGGGAATGGCGCGTGGGGCGGTGGGGTGAGAGGCGTGTGGCTGCCTGGTGGGACCCAGGCGGTGTGGTGGAGAGAGGCTGACTGGGTGGGGCCCGGGGGCGCTGGGATTGGGGGCAGGGGTTGGTGAACCGATACTATGTGCGTGTGTGGTGTGTGTGGGGTTGTGTGGAGAGAGAGAGGGGGGGTTGGGGTGATGTGGCAGGAATTGGTTGGGTGGGGGGATAGGGCCAGGTGAGGTGTCGGCCTGGGATAGGCTGGGGTGAGGTGGAGAGGGGTTGGGTAGGATAGGATGGGTAGCTTTAGGATTTAGGTATAGACCGTTTGTATTTTTCTGGGGTGGTCGTTCGGGTCATTCGGCCCGTTCGACTGCCCCAACAAAAATAATTAAACATTTTATTTGTTTCAAACAGGCCTTTGGCAAACCGGTAGCAGCCAAAATAAAATATTCCGGAGACCCGGGGTTTGCATTTTGAAAACAAGACGGGCGTTTAGAAAATAAAGATAGGTTTGTCCGAAAATAATTTTATGTGAACAAATGCAAGATGACGACGATGCTCAAATGCAAGGTGGCATGATGACATGAGCATGCGGTCACGATGATGCAATGCACAAAAACAAAGCGATTTTCTAGTAGTGGTTTTGCGGGATGCCACACTTGTATAGGCTAGTTCTTTGGCTAGAACTTGTTGGGAGGTCTTGGTAGGCCTAGGGAACCTTGCTAGGGTAGATTGGTCCAATACATTTGCGTGAATCCGTATGTGTGCAGGTTAGATCTAAGATCCTTGTGTCTTCCTATTGAAACCGATGTTCGTGGCCTCACCGGAACTTCCGGTGGGTCACGACCGGAACTTCCGGTGGGTCACGACCAGAACTTCCGGTGGTGCATTTCCGCCGGAAGTTCCGACGTTTCAACGGAAGTTTTGGTGCACCATACATGACTCACTGACTGTATTTTTCTAATCTATCTTTGTTTTTCCTTTTGAACTTGTGCACTTACCCCACCTTCCCTCCCTATTATTTTGCTTTCTTCTCAAGGCAAGGTGGTTCCCGCAAAGGCAGGCGCACCCATCGTCCTTACGCCGGTCCTCCTCCCGAGATTGATGAAGAGGATCTTGAGGTTGTGCTCCCTTCTACCCAGACTGCTCGTCAGAGGACTGCTGCTACTCGCCGTGCTACTGCTGCTGAAGGGAAGCGGCCTGTTCTTGCCTCTCAAAAGGCCACTGCTACTGGTCCTGATCACTCCAAGAGAAATATTTCAAAGTGGACTCAGAAGGCCTACTCTGTGTTTCGGCATGTGGACCCTTATCTTGTTCCGCGTGACCGTATTTGCTTGGATCCACTCTTCTACAACTGTCGCCAAGAACAGATTTTTGCTGAGATCTATGCTACCAAGACCAAGTTTGTTGTTGCTCCTCAGAAATACATCAATGTGCCTCACATGGAAGACAAGATTGAGTACTTTGGCGAAGCTCTTGAAATTTTCCAGAAGTTTGGGCTGATTCCTATCATGGAGCACCGTCAGAATTATGATGAGGCCGCTATTGCTCAGTTCTACACCACTCTTCACATGGAGATGAATCCTACCGATGGCATTTTGAAGTGGATGACTAATGGTGTGCAGCTTACCGCCACATGGTCCGAGTTTGGTACTCTCCTTGGCTATCCCATCCTACCTAGTAAGGGGGCAAATGGGTGGCGTTTTCATGGCGCTCAAGCTTTTTCTCCCCGAGGTCTTGGAGCCTCTCTATATTGAAGGTTGGGGTACTTGTGGTTATGTGAACTATCTCCAGCCAGTCTATGACATCATGCGCAGGGTCTTCTTGAACACCATCTCTCCAAAGGCTGGCAACTTTGATCAGTTCCATGCATATCAAGATGACCTTATGTTTCAGACTTACCGTTGCCGCGACTCTGACAGGAAGCTGGATGTTATGCACTTAATTTACACTGAGATCTGGCAAGACATTATTGACAAGCACTCCTGCCCCTATGCTCCATACATTCAGACTGTCATCAATGCCAAGTGTATTGAAGCAACTGGTTCCCGTTACCCTCAGGACATCATCACTATTCACGAGGAGAAGAAGCGGTGTGTGAGTAAGCACAAGAAGCCTAGGACCCAATAAGAGAAGGAAGAAGCTATTTGGAAGGCTAGTGCTGGAGCTGGTGGTCCCTCTTATGCTCATCGTGGCTCTAGTGCTGATGGCCCTTCTCTTGAGAGGCATACCTCTTGGGCCAAGAAACTGCTAGGGAAGGTGAAGAAGACTTTTTGCTTTCTGCAGAATCGTGAGTATCAGTCTTATGTTGACCAGTGGCATAGTGCTCGGCGTCATAAGGCTATCATGAAAACTCTCAGTCTTCCTTGATCTCCAGAGACTAGATCCTTCACTTCTCCCAGGGATGAGTGGATTCGCGACAACTGTCGGTGGTCTAAGGATGAGTCTGAGGAGGAAGTCACCGGTCCCCGCCTGCGTGGAACAATGCCTCTTGGGACCCCGAGCCTTCTCCTCCTCCTGTTCATGGTTGGGGCGATTAGAGTGATCTTTTCTCCCTTTTTGGTGTCTTGATGCCAAAGGGGGGAGAAAGATGTCTATTAGGTTGCTCACGGGATTTGCATGGGCTAGGTCACGAGTTCGTTCTTATCTTTGATCTTTTCTCGCTCGTGAACTCTCTAGTTTATGTGTGTGTGTGTGTGCTTGTGGACTTATTTGTGCTATTTGTGGACCTTGTTATTTGTATGAGACTATGTGGTATGTTATGCCTGGTGTATAGTATGCTTGTTGTTGGCTTATGGTTGTTTGTATATGGTGGTCGAGCATTCATAGTCTTCATTGATATTATTTCATCTATTGCCTCCACCACATTTGTTTGGTGAGACGGTATGTTCTCTATCTTGCTTTTCCCTTGCACATGTGGTGTCTTTGCAATAGAAAGGGGGAGCCTCCTTGTATGTGTGCTAGTCTTGTCCTTAGAGCTCTGTCTCTACCTTGCACACATATAGGGGGAGCTTGTTCCATCCATTGCAAAGGCTGCTCCTTCTTATGCAAATCCTTGGGATTGTCATCAGACACCAAAAATGGGGAGATTGAAAGGTCTATATTTTACCTTGCTATTTTGGTGATGATGACAATCCCACTTGTGATCTAACCATGTGCTTGAGTTTCAGGTTAATTGCTTGTGATGGGATTTATGAAGTGTGTGGATGATCTCTTTAGGATCTCGTGAAGGCGACGGTCTTTTGTTTTTTCTATTTCTCTCATTTTATTGCTTTAGATCGTCGTACTATCAAGAGAGGGTCCACCTCAGAAGGCTGTGGGGAATCATCTGTTTTTTGCACAAACCATATATGCACCGCCACATCCATCCTACTCTTCTGAGAGAGGGCAAGGTTCTGATCTGTTGGTGCATATTTTGTCTGATCGGAACTTCCGGCCAGGCACCGGAAGTTCCGCTCAGGGCTCTTTGTGGGGTGGATCTGGGACTAAGTTCCGATCCAACTTCCGATGGAAGTTCCTGCCAGCTCTGAGAACCTTCTATTTTGATATGTTCTATTTGGCGGAACTTCCACCAGAAGTTGCACCAGAAGTTCCGGTCAGGAATTTCCGTCGCTTCTTCCGCTGAGACCCTGAGCGGAACTTCCGCCCAGGTGCCGGAACTTCCGGTCAGACAATGTTTGTGACCCAGTTGTTCTGCCCCTTGTTCCGCTCCAAGTTGCGCTCAGGTTCAGTACACTTCCGTTTGGAAGTGTTCTATTTGACGGAACTTGGGCCGGAACTTGCATCGGAAGTTTCACCGGAACTTCCGGTCGTTATGACCGGAACTTCCAGTCAGGCTTTTGGAGCGTGCGTCAATGGCAAGTTTAGCATTGGTGCTACGCTGGTCGAAACTTCCGGCCGCTCATCGGAACTTTCGGCGAGGTCGCGAACTGTCCAACAGTTCAGTTCGGAGGGAGCCTATTTAAGGCGTCCTCCTTCTTCCTCCTACCTAACTCTTCAATTTTATCTCTCCTCCATTAATACTAGAGCTTCACCTCACTATATATCTCTCCCTATCCACTCAAATCACTTGATCTTTTGAGAGGTGAGGGAGGTGACCTAGATCTACACTTCCACCAAAGAAGATTTTATTATCCCCACCTATCCTTTGTGGATCTTGTTACTCTTGGGTTTCTTGGAACCCTAGACGGTGTAGGGCATCCTCGGAGCTAAAGGCATGTGTTGTAAAGCTCTATGGTGTCGTTGAGGGCCTCCAATTGAGTTGTGGAGCTTCCCCTCAACCTTGTTGTAAAGGTTTCGGTTGGCGCCTTCAAGGTCACCGGTTAGTGGATTGTGAGGCCTCCTTTGTGGGGGAGCTCACCAGATAAGAAGGTGAGGCCTTTGTGGCGCTCAGGTGACCTTGTGTGGCCCCGACACCTCTCCAATGTAGACGTAGCTCCCTTGGGAGTGAACTACGATAATTACATCTCCGTGTACCCACTCTGGTTATCTTGTTCCCTACCTTTACTACTTGCTATTTACCGCTCTTATGTTCGTTGTTCATTCTCTAGCATATAGGTTGTTCATCTAGTTGCATATCTAGAGAACTTACCTTCTTGCTTAGCTTAAAATTGAGTAACAAATGAAAAATTGGTATTCGCCTATTCACCCCCCTCTAGTCGATTCAAAGTCGGTACTTTCAGATGTGCTAAGAAAATCTTGAGAGATTATCATTTTCATAGAATGTAATGCATAAACTTGCATATGGCAAAAATTATACACCTTTGAACTCTTTGAAATAGCACTTAGGACATGATAATGTTGTGCTAATAAAATTCTGATCATTTATCAATTTCATCGAGTGAAATATAATGCATAAACTTGCATATATGAAAATTATACACCTTTGAACACTTTCCCTTCAAATTATATTCAAAATCATTTGTTTATGGAGTTAAAGTACCGGAGGCAAACTCGTTATTTTGCATGGATAGAGGGTGCCCCCGACAGATACAGAGGTTATCATGTCCTCTAGATTACAGAGGATAAATGGTTAGTGGGTACGATCCGCGTGACAACTGTCTTGACCAATCAGAGCATAGCATCCAAGATGAGCACATGTGTGAGAGTTTGTGACTAAGAGAGAGAGGGGAAACCTGAGTAGAACTTAAAAACCAAGGCAAAACTGAGTAGAACTTAAAAACCAAGGGCAAAACTAACAAAGGGGTTCAAATAGAAAACATAAAGGGATTTAAAAATGGAAATGCTTCTTTTATACAATAAAATACATCTTGGCATACATCAAAATATTTGCAATTCAAATATATATCAGTTTGACAATTATTGCCTCATTCAGACAAAATATGTTTTGGGGAGGGATGTTTTGGGAAGAGGCTTGAGTAGAAAATCATGAACCTTCATATATAGTAGGTGATTTGAGAAGTGGTGATTTAGGTTAAAACTTGATTTATATACATTTCTTATGGTGGCAGGTCACATAATAAGACTCCTTGGGTAGATGCCATTATGTTTTGATATTTTTGAATTTGTTGTGCATAAAATGACTCAATTAGCTAGCTAAAACCCATTCGTTGACTCTCTGTTGACCAGCCACTAGAGGGTAAAAGTGAGTATATTGCACACGGCAGTGTTAGTACTGGAGGACAAAACTGACTACAACCAAACTGCCAGTGTTACACTCGAGGGTAAAACTGAGCACAACTAAGTGGCCAAGGTTAGACACGAGGGGAAAAAGTGACGCACGGTGATGTATACGCACTTCTATTCTTGTAGACAGTTGTTGGGCCTCCAAGTGTAGAGATTTGTTGAACAACAACAAGTTTCCTTTAAGTGGATTACCCAAGGTTTATCGAACTCAGGGAGGAAGTGGTCAAAGGTATCCCTCTCAAGCAACCCTGCAATCAAGATACAAGAGGTCTCTTGTGTCCCCAACACACCCAATACACTTGTCAGGTGTATAGGTGCACTAGTTTGGCGAAGAGATAGTGAAATACAAGTGGTAACGATGCCAGAAAAGCGCTTGACGGTGAGGTAAAGTAAAAGGACCAAAACCTCCCCGACAAACATGCAACAGATCTAGATGTGAACAGTGTTTCAATGTTTAGAAACAAGGCCTAGGGATCATACTTTCACTAGTGAACACTCTCTCATATAAATATATTCTCTTCATGATACTACCCTGAACTACTCTCTGGTTGGACACTCTAATCCATGGTAGGGCTATAACAACACTCCTCAAAGTCTGCCTTCCCCAATCTAGATAACCCCACAATGTCACCTTGAGCGCTAGATGGTTCCAACAAACACCACAATTTCATAAAGACATCCAACTCCAAATATAACTCATAACAAATATATATGTAGTCTAGCTGACGAGGTTTGATCTCGTCAATGCCCATTGTTATGGACTTGGTTTTCACGTTGTTTCTTCCGTTTGTTTAGCTGCCGCAGGCATCGAGTTTGACTGTGGTGCCCTGGAGCACGGAAGTGCTCTGGATGATGCCACTGCGACGGTCGAAGACCGCTGCAGCATCGTGGTTGGCTCGCTTGCCAAGGCCAAGGAGGTTCTCGGGCGCTTCTACAAGGAGCTCGTCCCCAAAGGCGTCGCCCTTGGGGATGTCGACTTGTTGGCGGATGCACTGTCAGCCGATGCACCCGCGGCCTACAAGAGCAAGCAAAAAGGCATCGGTGCATCCGTGGGGCTGGCGATGGCCCTGGCGTCTGGAGCGGAGCTGGATCTTCATCAGATTACCTCCTAGATGCCAACAGCCACCAACGGATCCGAGGTAGCCTTTGCCCTCTATGCTGCCCATTGCAAACGTTATGGGCCGAAGTTGATTGACTTGCTGGCTGAGTACGCGGTGAGGCAGCAGGGGGAAGCCAAGAGCAGGCAATCCGGCTCCGAGGCTACTCAGGATGCAACTTCTTAGGCCTTGTAGTTGTAGGATAGCTTTTGTTTCTTTTGTTGTAATATATCTATGAACACTCGTTGTGCCATGCAGTGGCTTTTTGCTGCATATAATGAATCTCCGAGCTCTTTGTTCATTCGTGTGCTTGTTTATATCCTTGCCTTCTTTTCCCCTACGGACCTTCGGTGATGATCTTGTTGACACTTTGCATGCGCCGTAGCTGCGGCCATCTTTGGATGATGCGTCGCAGCTTGTGTTTCTTCGTGACCGCATCCGTAGTCTTGAGAAAGAATTGCATGGAGTGCGCGACCACGTCGATGTTTGGAAATCAAAGACAGAGCGAGGAGCTATCAGAGAAGAGTATTTGATGGGGGAGTTGTGTCGTCTAGCCGAACAGCTTCGATGTGAGTTTTTTGAGCTGCTGCTCATTTTTTCGGATGCGCCTGTTGGCCTGTCATCTTACTTTGCAAGTGTTGCAGGTGCCAACCTTGTTCCTGAGGAGGAAAAGGAGCGTATTGCTTTTCGGATCAACTGCCTGACCCAGCAGGACATGGAGGACGGCGGTTTTTTCTGGATGGACAGCGATCGTGCCGTGGTCCTTGCGACTGTGCAGGATCGTGTTCACCAGGTGTCGCGAGTGCTGCGTCAAGTGAAGAATTCGTTGGCGTCGGTTCTGCATGTGATGTTTCCCTTGGATGAGGCACCATCGACTCTCTGGGGCCTGCTGGCGAAGTTTCGAGATGTGCATCATGTTAGGGAGCTGGTGCAGCATCAACTGGTCGCAGGGGTGAAGGCCGCGCTTTCCCTCGTGCAGCTACATCGTCCAGATGAAGATCTTGATGTTGTAGCAGCCGGGCCGCCTCTTTGACCGGATGGTGGCGAGTGGTATATGCGTCCACATTATGCGGCTGTAAGGCAGTATGTCGAACAAATTGTAGATCTGTTTGAGCAGCGTGCACAGGTGATTCTTCAGAATAGGTAGGACCTGTAAAAAGATAGATGTAAATTTGTATGTATTCGACTGGGCGTGTTATGCCCTTGTAAAGGTTGGTTGTTGTTTAACACATGGTGCTTTGTTTGTTTGCATGCCCTTTTATTTAGCCTGACGTGGTGAGCTAGTCAGGTGTACACGCGTTATCCTTAGTCGACGAAGTCATGAGGTGAGGGGAGCCCCCGAGTGTGTTGTAACATGGAGTAAAATGCGAACAATAGACAAAAATTTGGGGCGAGACACTTAGCTTTATTCATATCGTAAGGAGGAGGTACATTGTTCGGCTGAGTAGCCTTGGCTGAATAGCTTTATTGTAAGTAAAAAGAGGAGGGTAGCTAGGGGTAGAAGCTTCGCAGTTGTGCGACGTTCCATGGGTTGGAGTATGCGACCCCAGACTCCACGTGCTTGAGGCGATAGGCGCCACCTGGGATGACTTCGGTTACGATGTAGGGTCCTTACCATGGTGACTCGAATTTCTTTGGTCGCTCTTGCTTGAGTCACAAGACTAGGTCTCCTTCGACGAAGGACCTTGGGCGCAGCCGACGGCTGTGGTAGTTGCGGATGTTCTGTTGATATACCGCTGATCTAGCTGCTGCTATGTCACGCGCCTCGTCGAGTGTGTTGACGGCGTCTTCGAGTGCAACCGTCGATTTAGCTTCGCTATAGGCGACGACCCATGGGGCCTTGTGGCATACCTCTACGGGTAGCACGGCTTCGGCTCCGTGTACCATGAAGAAGGGCGTGTAGCCAGTTGAGCTGTTTGGTGTCGTGCGTAAGCTCTAGAGGACCGAGGGTAGCTCTTGTGTCCAGGCTCCTGCGAGTCGCTCGAGTGGGCTCATTAGGCGCTTCTTGACCGATGAGGCCGTTTGCCTTTTCGACCTGCCCGTTCGTTTGCGGGTGCGCCACGGAGGTGTATGTGATGTTGATTCTGAGGTCTTCGCAGAAGTCCTGGAATTCTTTGGAGATGAAGTTCGACCCATTATCGGTGATGATGCTGTGCGGCATGCCGAACCTGTAAACAATGGATTCGAAGAATTTGACGGCTGTTTTGCCCTTTTGGTTTGTTACGGGCATGGCCTTGATCCACTTGGTGAACTTGTCGACTGCGACCAGGAGGTAGATGTGACCTCCTTTCGAGGACCTTGGAAGTTTGCCAATCATATCGAGCCCCCATTGGGTAAAAGGCCAAGCCAGAGGTATGGGCCTGAGCTATGATCCGGGTGCGTGTGGTTTATCGGCAAACCTCTGGCACCCATTGCATCTTCGGACGATGTCCTTGGCATCGTTCATGGCCGTTGGCCAGTAGAATCCGGCTCATAGAGCTTTGGCGACAAGGGCGCGGCTGCCCGCATGATGGCCGCAGATGCCCTCGTGGATGTCTTGGAGGAAGGTTTTGCCGTCGCCGATGGTGATGCATCTTTGGAGTACACCCAAAATGCTGCGCTTGTATAGCTCGCCATTGATGATGGTGAAGGCCTTGGACCAGCGAGATATGCGCCGGGCATCTGTTGGGCTATCAGGCAGTTCTCCGTCTATTAGGTACCTGAGGTATGACGGTGTCCATGTTTCTTCGACTGCCATGACCTGCATCAGGTTGACCACTGCGACCTCTGTGTCGAGCTTTTCGGGTCCTTCCTGACCATCGGGTAGCGCAGCCCCCGAGTGTTCTGCTTCTTCGGGTGATCCCTTGGGGAATTTCCTTTTGATGGACGACACGCAGATCTGTTCGAGGAACACACCCGGTGGCACCCGTGCGTAGCTGGAGCCGATGTTGGCGAGTCTGTCGGCCTCTTCTTTGATTTCTCTTCCAACGTGCCGAAGCTCGCAGCCGTCGAAGTCTCCTTTGAGTGTGTTGTAGAGTGCGCGGTACGCACTCATGTTGGCGGCGTGTGCGTTGCACTCGTTCATCGTCTGCTGGACGACGAGATTGAAGTCACCGTAGATGACCAGGCGCGTCGCGCCGCAGATCTTGGCCCATCCTCATGCCGTGGATGAGGGCCTCGTATTCAGCTTCATTGTTGGAAGCTCGAAATTTCATCCGGAGGACGTACTTCATCTTGTCACCCTGCGGGGAGGTCAGTATGACCCCGGATCCTACTCCGGCCTCGCGCTTGGAGCCGTCGAAGTGCATTGTCCATGACTGTGTCATGTCCGGGGTGTCTGGCAGCTGCAGTTCCATCCAGTGTACCATGAAGTCCGGGAGGACCTGAGACTTGATCGTGTGGCGCTTCTCGTAGACGATGTCTAGAGGTGATAGTTCGATGCCCCACAGGGACACTCATGCTGTGGCCTCCAGATTGTTCAGGATGCTGTTCAAGGGTGCTTTGTTGACGAACATCACTTGGTGCTCCTGGAAGTAGTGGCTCGGTCGTCGAGCCATCATGAACACGCCGTAGGCGAGTTTCTGGTAGTGAGGGTACCTCTGCTTGGTCGGCGTCAATACCTCGCTGAGGTAGTAGATTGGGCATTGGACCCCATGGGTCTTGCCTTCTTCGGGTCGCTCGACTACCAGTACGGTGCTTACCACCTGGTGTGTTGCTGCTATGTATAGCAGTAGAGGCTCGCGTTCCTTTGGCGTGACCAGGACGGGCGAGGTGGAGAGCAACCGCTTTAGATCTTTGAATGCGTCGTCCGCCTCGGGCGTCCACTCGAATTTATCTGCCTTGCGTAGCAGTTGATAGAAAGGCAGGGCTTTTTCGCCCATGTGGCTGATGAACCTGCTCAACACCGCGATTCGTCCGGCAAGCTGTTGGACGCCCTTGAGGTTCTTCGGCTTCTCCATGGACATTATGGCCCGAGTTTTCTTCGGGTTCGCTTCGATTCCTCGCTGGGAGATGAAGTAGCCTAGTAGCTGGCCAGATGGGACGCCGAAGGCACACTTTTCTGGGTTTATCTTGATCTTGTATCGATCAAAGTTGTCGAACGTCTCGCGGAGATCATCGATGAGTGTCTTGGTCTCCCTTGTTTTGATTACTATGTCGTCGACATAGACTTGTATGTTGCGGCCAATCTAGTTTTTCAGGCATGCCTGCATGCATCGCTGGTACGTGGAACCTGCGTTCTTTAGCCCGAAGGGCATTGTGTTGTAGCAGAACACTCCGAACGACGTAATGAACGCCGTTTTCTCCAGATCTTCGACCTTTAGTCGAATCTGGTTGTAGCCTGAGTAGGCGTCGAGGAAGGAGAGCTTCTCGCATCCTGCAGTCAAATCGATGATCTGATCGATCCGAGGGAGAGGGAAGTGATTCTTCGGGCAGTGCTTATTCAGCGATGTGAAGTCCACGCACATCCGCAGGATGTCCGTGTCCTTTTTGGGGACCATCACGGTGTTGGCGACCCACTCGCTTTCCTTGATCTCCCTGATGAAGTTGGCGTCGAGCAGTCTATTGAATTCGACTCCGATGGCCTCGGCCCGCGGCCCGGACAATTGTCGGATAGATTGTTTGACCAGCTTGGTATCTGGGAACACCTTGAGTGCGTGCTCGGCGAATTCCCTAGGAACTCCTGGCATGTCCGCAGGACACCAGGCGAAGATTTCCCAGCGCTCACGGCAGAATTTGACGAGCGCGCTTTCCTATGCGGTGCTAAGGTCGTTGGCGATCAGCGCCGTCTTGGAGGCGTCCGTTAGGTGGAAATGCACCTTCTTTGTGTTGACTGTGGAGTCGAACGACATGTCGGGTGCGTTTTGCCTCGAGACTGGGGGTGCCCCGTTGTCCGTCACTTCCTGGAGCCTTGCGAGCTCCTCCTGCATGCCAAAGGACTGGGAAATTCCGTTGAAGCCCCTGTCGCAGTGATCTGATCGGGTGAAGCTCCCATGGACGGTGATGACGCCCCTGGGTCCTGGCATCTTGAGTAGCAGGTAGGCATAATGCGGTAATGCCAGGAACCTTGCGAATGCCACGCGTCCTTGGATAGCGTGGTATTGTGATGGCCAGTCCACCACTTCAAACTCGAGTCGTTCACACTGAAAGTTATCCAGCTTGCCAAGATGATGTCGAGCCATATCTTTCCCGGGGGGAATACGCCCTTCCCTGGGACAATGTCATGGAACGTAGTGTCAGACTGTTCCAAGCTACACAGCGGGTTCCGCATTGCTGCTTGGGTGCTAGCGAACATCAGATTGATGCCGCTGCCGCCATCCATGAAGACGCGGCTCATGTTGAACCCTCCGATCTACGCCTCGAGCACCAGGGCAGGATGTCCTGGGCGGGACCTGGCAAGGGTGATCCGAACGGCTGAACCTGATGCAGGACTCCAATCCGTAAGGTACTCAGGGATGGCGGGTGGAGCGGTCACAGCCAGATTGATCTGACGGATGATTTTCTTCTGCACCTTATTCGTTGGGAGCCCTTTTTGGATCATCATTGATCCTTTCGGCGCGGGGTACCCATGCCCACCGTTATTTTGTGCGGGTGCGATCGGGTGATTCGAAGGTCCCGCAGGTGGTGGTGGAGGAGCTCCATGTGCGATCTCACCTGGTGTGGGTGCGTTCCCGTATCCAGGGTTCGGGGCTTGCTGCCTCATCTGAGACATGCTTTCGCTGAGTTTCTGGAACTCGCTGCAGTCCTTGAGCATGTGGCTTGCCTTCTTTTTACCATCCTGCTTGTCGATGTAGAAGTGGATGGTGCATGGACCCGACAGTTTGTCGTATGCTGAGGGTCCATCATCATGGCTGCGACGTTGCCATGACTGCGCTGGGCGTCGTTCGTCGCGGAAGTTATTTCCGCGGTATCCGCCGCTGCTGCGGTTACCATCGCTGCGGCGGTCGGCGTCGCCGGCCGTGACCATGTCGGGTCCGTCGCGATCGTCGTAGACGCGCGATCTTATCTTGCTACGGTGTTCACGGCACCGACCGTAGTCATCTTCCTCCTCTGAGTGTGCTCGGTGGACGGAGTCCTCGCCATCTACCGACCTATTGGCGATGTCCATGAGGTGGTCGAGGGTCTTGGGCTTGACGCGCCCGAGCTCTTCCTTGAAGTCCTGGCGCTTGACGCCATCCTTGAAGGCGTCGATAGCTCTCTCCTCAGAGATGTGTGCCATGGAGTTCTTGGTGTTGGACCAGCGCAATATGTACGAGCGAATGGATTCGCCCGTTCGTTGGGTGCAGGCCCGCAGCTCCTCGATCGAGGCTGGCCTCTTGCTCGTGCCTTTGAAGTTTCGGATGAAACTGTACGCTAGTTCCTCCCAGCTTCGGATGGATCCCGAGATAGGCTGCTAAGCCAGATCCGGGCTGCGCCTATCAGCTGCAGCTGAAGGCATTGCAGGGCGATGTTCTTGTTTCCGCCGGGTAGCTTGACGGACGACAAGTGGTCGCCGAGCCACGCTTTGGGGTCCTGTGTACCTTCAAACTTCGGAGTATCCGAAGGAAGCTTGAAGTTTCATGGCATCCGTGTCCGTCGGACGGATCTGTTGAAGCATCGAGCTCCGCAGAGTTCTCCTTCGTCATCGTCCTCCTCGGATTCGGATGAGCAGACGCGCTTGGAACGCGCTTTGTCGACCTTGCGTTGAGTGAGCGCGCTTCGAGAATCGTAGTCGCGGCTACGGTGGCGCGAGCTTTTGTGCCTTCGAGGTAGGTCGTGCTCTTCATCTTCGGATGAAGGCGTGGGGCTGTGGTTGAACCTGACCGCAGCCTTCTTCTTTGGCTCCGCAGGAGCTTCTCCGTGGAGCGCAGCTCCAATGAGTCCTAGTCCGGTGAGCGCGGACTTGTGCATGGCCCTTTTCGGGCCCCCCATCGGAGGTGGATGGGACACGAGGTATGTAGTGGCTGCCATGATCGCGTCTTGTGGTGTCTTCGGGATGACGTTGCCGTCGGCATCCATCTCCATGAACGACGTGTTGAGGGTCCGGGTCACCTCACGATGCTCCTTGGGGTCCATGTTCTCCGTGCGAGAACGGTGCTTGTTGCCATGGTTGCCATGCGAGCTGGAGCCAATGCCCATGGTGGAGAGCGCAGCTCGCCGCGCACTGGACTCTGAGGCTGCTTGTTTGCGTTTGTCAAGCACCTCTTGCATCTTCACCTGCTTCTTGTGCTCTTCGACTAGGAGAAGGTGGTATGCCATCAACAGGTCCCGTGAGGCACCCACGGGCAGGATCTTGTTGCCTGCTACGGCTTCGCGTGCTTGAGCCCATCCTTCCTCGCTGAGGTGGATGATCCGATTGGGATCCGTGTCTTCATTGTTGGGCGGGGGGGGGACTGGTTTCTCCTGTTCTCGCTGTTCCTACCCTGCGGGTTAGGTGGCGGGTTAGGTGCATGCTGTTCCGCGTCACTCTGGATGACTACGGCGCATTGGTAGCGCTCGTAGATTGGATCGCTTCTGCCGCAGCTTTCGGATCCGGAACCGTAGGTCCCTTCCTCCGATGGTGGATCGCACAGATCTGAGTTGCAGCTGCTGTCATAGGACTCATCTGTCGACGGCGATGTGCGTAGCACAGGGTGTGTAGCCCATGAAGCAGGCTTGATCGATGGCAGGGGCACCCGCTCCGGGAGGCGGAGAGTGTCGGTCTGCCCCACGTGGAAGCAGAAGCTCCCGAACAGGATCTCGAGTCCGTTGCCAACGTGCTCGAAGTACTTCAGGGTGGCTGGTGAGTGGGCGGTAAAGTCGAAAGCGCCGAAGAGGAGATGACTCTCCGTCGCCGCGGAGTTGTAGATCGCTTTGGTTGGGACCGTCACGATCGCACAATCAGTGCCCCCAGTTCCCAAAGACGACGCCAATTGACGAGGTTTGATCTCGTCAATGCCCATTGTTATGGACTTGGGTTTTGGAGAAGATGGGGATGCTGGAGATCGCGGAACGGTTAGAAAAAAAGAAACACGGGGACACGAGGTTTACCCAGGTTCAGGCCCCCGGAAGGAAAATCCTACTCCTGCTTGTCTGCTCTTGATTACGGCGGAACCGAAGGTTACAAGGGTGCGCAGATGCAATCTGGCGTGGATGTGTGTATGCGGTGGTATGCGAATTGCCCTCCTCGTCGTGCCCTCCTAGCCTTTATATAAAGATAGGCAGGTCCCGGTCACAGACCGAGTCGATTAAAGGTTTTAGGGTTGCCCCTTTGAATATTCTATCTATTCTAGTCTTGCTCTCCAAGGATCCGAAGGCGTCATGGTCCCTGGCCACCCGAAAGTCTTCATGGGCCGGCGCATATTCGTCGTGGGCCTTCCTTGGGCTGGACCAGGTATGCTAAGGTCGTGTACCCGCAGGGTATAACCATGTCACTAGCTTAAGTGCCACACATGGCGCACACGTTGTCACTTTCACACACGTGGGGAAAAGCATAGATCTATTAAAGCATGATGAGTATTTATGTAGACTCTAGCCTAAGTGCCACCATGGCGTGCATGATGTCACTTTCACACACATGGGGAGAGCAGAGATCTATTAAAGCACTTGAGTAGCAAAGTAGATCTACTTGATTACAAAGCTCATGATCACAATATGATCACGCATAGAGAGATATGAACACATAGCTACCGGTAGAGCCCTTAGCCTCGAGGAAAAACTACTCCCTCCTCATCATAGGAATCAACAACGGTGATAGAGATGGTGGTGGAGGTCGATGGAGATAGATCCGAGGGCACTTCCCCGTCCCGGCAGGGTGCCAGAACAGAGACTTCGTGTCCCCCGAATCTCCCCTTCGGTGGCGGCAGCGCGGCGGAACTTTTCATGGATTTTTTGGTCGATTCTTTAGGGTTTTTGGGTCGGAGGCTGAAGGGTTTCATGGCATAGTAAATCAAAATTTTCTACGGATGCGAACAGAGAGAAAGCCAAGATCTAATCTAGGAGATGCAATCAACGAGAGATATTGGATTAGATCTTCATACCCTTGAAGATTCGCACAGCGGAACGTTCGTCGGAACGTGGGTGATGTAGTCGTACTCGCTTCTCCTCCTCGCGATCCGATCCGATCTAGCACCACAAGTGGCGGTGCCTCCGTGAGATGCACACGTGCAGCACCTCGACGTCTCCTCCTTCCTCGGACCAGAAAGTATGGTGGAGAGATAGATTGGATCTACAACACGACGGCGTGGTGTATATGGTGGAGAATTTCTGCAGGCTTCGCCTACAAACAATCGGGAGGAGAGAGGAAAGCTAGCAAGGCGGCTAGGGTTTGGAGGAGGTGTGGGTTGGTGCACCCCACCCTCTTTATATAGAGGGGCGACTCAGCCCCTCCCAAGCCCAAAGGATAAGGAGTGGGGGCATGGACTCTCCTCTTCTAGAAACCCTATCTCTAGTTTAAACGATTTAAACTCTCTAGGATCGGCTGGGCCCTATGGGGCCTTGTGCCCTGGCCCAATGCGGCCAGGACACTCCCTCATAGGCCCATGCCCCTCCCGGAAGGTGGGGCCACGTTGGTCCCCTTCCAAGGTTCTAGAAGCTTAGGTACAATACCGATTAACGGAACAATTCCGAACTCCAAAACTGCCTCGCCTTATATGAATCTTATTCTCCGGACCATTAAACCTCTCGTGATGTCGGATCCCATTCGAGACTCGAACAAAAATTCATAAACCAATTATCCAATCAATCCTAGCGCCGAGATACGTTAAGTGTGTGACCTGCGGTTCGAGAATATGCGACATGATCTTCTATCAATAATCAACAGGAGTCTGGCACCCATATTGACTCCACACATTCATCGATGATCATATCGGATGAACCACGATGCCGATTCAATCAATCCCATATATATATTCCCTTCGTCTCGCGATATTTTACTTGCCGAGATTCGATCGTCTTGCCGTCATACCTAGTTCAATCTCGTTCACGCAAGTACTTTACTCGTTCCGTAATCCGATATCACTTTGTGATTAACTCCTTAACCACATGCTTGCAAGCGGTGTTGATATCGATTACGAGTGGGCCAAGTATATCTCTCCGACTTGGGAGGGACAAATTCCATCTCGATACATACAACCCAACAGATACTTTCGATCACACGAGAGACACCTTTATGATCACCCTCTCATAGGATGACGTTTGATGACCTCAAAGCTTTCTTCCGTACTGTGGAGTTGCATTATCTCATGGTCTAAGGAATACAATATTTGACATAGGAAAAGCTTCGCAAAGATGAACACGATGAACGATCTAATTGCTTCGCTTAGTTTGGTCATCCATCATATCATTCTCCCAATGATATGATCTCATTATCAATTGACAACTCATGTCTATGGTTAGGAAACCTTAACCATCATTGATCAATGAGCTAGTCCTTAGAGGCGCACCGGGGACACGGTGTTGTTCACAAACCACACAAGTATTAATGTTTCCGCTAATACAATTCTAGCATGGAATATAAACTTTATCATGAACAAGAATTATAATAATAACATCTTTATTATTGCCTCTAGGGCATAATTCCAAGTCTCCCACTTGCACTAGAGTCAATAATCTAGTTTACATCTGGCAACAATCTCACACCCATGGCACTGAGGTGTTGATCATGTTTTACACGTGGAAGAGGTTTAGTCAATGGATCTGCGACATTCAGATCCGTATGTACTTTGCTAATCTTGGATCTCCATCGCTATATAATCTCGGATTATATGAAACTTGCGGTTGATATGCTTGGTCTTTGGATGATATCTTGGTTCCTTAGCGAGTGCTATGGCGCCAGTGTTGTCACACAATATCTCCAGTGGGTCCAATGCACTTGGAACCACGCCAAGCTCGATGATGAAGTTTCGATCCAAACTCCTTCACTTGACGCTCAGCGACCATGTATTCCTTCCATGTAGATCCCGCGATCACGCTTTGCTTGCGCTTCTCCGACTCAGCTCCTCCATTCAAAATATAAACGTCTGTCTGAGATTTGGAATCATCCTTGTCGGTGTCGAAACTAGCATCGACGTAACCTTTACGACAAGTCGTTCATCACCCCATAGACTAAGAACATTTCTTTAGTTCTATTTAGGTACTTTAGGATGTTCTTCACGGCTGTCGATGTTCCACTCTGGATCACTTTGATATCTCTCGTCAAACTAAGAGCATTGGACACATCCGGTCTAGTACACAACATGGCATACATGATAGAACCTATGGCGAGGCATAAGGCACTTTGCTCATAGCTTCCCTATCATTTACCGTAGTGGACCCGAGCCTTGCTCAATATCTTACACGACAACATAGGCCTTGAACCTTTCTTTGCCTTATCCATTACGAACATTTTGAACTTTGTCTAGGTATGTGCTCGGCTTAAAGCTATCAGCGTCTTTGTCTATCTCTATAGATCTTGATGCCCAATATATAAGCGACTTCACCTAGGTCTTTCATTGAAAAACACTTGTTCAAATAACTCTTCACATCGTTAAGCATGTTGATGTCATTTCCGATAATCAATATGTCATCCACATACGATACTAAACGTCACCGAGCTCCCACTCACTTTCTTGTAGATACAAGCTTAGAGCAATTTGGAACAAATCCAAAGCTCTTGATCACTTGATCAAAACGAAGGTTCCAACTCCGAGATGCTTGCTTCAGTCCATAAATGGAACGCTGAAGTTTGCATACTTTACTAGCATCCTTAGGATCGACAAAACCTTCGGGTTGCATCATATACAACTCTTCATCAATGTTCCCATTGAGGAAAGCAGTCTTGACATCCATCTGCCATATTTCATAATCATGAAACGCAACAATTGCTAATAAAATCCGAATGGACTTAAACATCGCTACGGGAGAGAAAGTCTCATCGTAGTCAACAACTTGAACTTGTCGAAAACCTTTCGCGACAAGCCGTGCTTTATAGACGGTAACATTACCATCCGCGTCTGTTTTCTTCTTGAAGATCCATTTGCACTCAACGGCCTTTCGGTCGCTAGGAGGGTCCACCAAAGTCCATACTTGGTTTTCGCTCATGGATCCCAATTCGGATTTCATGGCTTCTAGCCATTTCTCAGAGTCTGGGCTCATCATCGCTTCCTCATAGTTCGTAGGTTCACTGTCTTCTACAAGCAAGACAGTCAAGACAGGGTTGCCGTACCACTCAGGAGGGGCACGCGACCTTGTCGACCTGCGACGTTCGATGTGACATCGTCCAAGCTTCATGATCCTTGTCATTAGCTTCCTCTATTGTTGGTGCAGTGACCTGGAACAATTTCAGGTCTTGCGCTACTCTCCAATTCAAGAGAAGGTTCAATAACCTCGTCAAGCTCTACTTTCCTCCCACTCACTTCTTTCGAGAGAAACTCCTTCTCAAGAAAGGAACCGTTCTTTGCGATAAACACTTTGCCTTCGGTTCTGTGATAGAAGGTATACCCAATAGTTTCCTTAGGGTATCCTATGAAGACGCATTTCTCCGCTTTGGGTTCGAGCTTGTCCGGCATCAACTTCTTGACGTAAGCTTTGCATCCCCAAACTTTAATAAACGACAACTTAGGTTTAGCACCAAACCACAATTCATACGGTGTCGTCTCAACGGATTTGGATGGAGCCCTATTTAAAGTGAATGCAGCGGTTTCTAATGCATAACCCCAAAATGATAACGGAAAATCAGTAAGAGACATCATTGATCGGACCATATCTAATAGGGTTCGATTTCGGCGTTCAGACACACCATTGCGCTGTGGTGTTCCGGGTGGCGTGAGTTGTGAAACGATTCCACTTGCTTTAAGATGCGTGAGAAAATCATAACTCAAATATTCACCTCCACGATCGGATCGTAGAAACTTAATCTTTACTTACGATGGTTCTCCACTTCATTCGAAATTCCTTGAACTTTTCAAATGTTTCAGATTTATGTTTCATTAAATAGATATACCCATATCTACTTAAGTCATCGGTAAAAGTGAGGAAATAGCGATATCCACCGCAAGATCGAAACACTCATCGGTCCGCATACATCGGTATGTATGATTTCCAACAAGTCCGTTGCTCGCTCCATCATACCGGGAGAACGGGTTTTGATCATCTTGCCCATGAGGCATGGTTCGCATGTGTCAAATGATTCAAAATCAAGATACTCCAAAAGTCCATCGAATGGAGTTTCTTCATGCTTTACACCAATATGACCTGAGCAAGATTGCCACAAATAAGTAGTATTATCACTATCTACTTTGCATCTCTTAGCCTCAATGTTATGGATGTGTGTTTCATCCCTTTCGAGATTTAGAAGAAATAAACCATTCACAAGAGGTGCGTGACCATAAAAGATGTTACTCATATAAATAGAACAACCATTATTCTCCGATTTAAATGAATAACCGTCTTGCAATAAACACGATCCAGAAATAATGTTCATGCTCAACGCACATAATAACATTTATTAAGGTTTAAAACTAATCCCGAAGGTAAAACTAAGGAGAGCGTGCCGACAGCCATCACATCAACTATTGATCCGTTGCCAACGCGCATCACCTCATCCCTCGCAAGCCGCCGTCTATTCCGTAGCTCCTGTTTGAGTTACAAATATTAGCAAGAACCGGTATCAAATACCCGTGCACTACAACGAGGGCTAGTAAGGAAAACATCAATAACATGTATATCAAATATACCTTTGATGGTGCCAGCCTTCTTGTCCGCTAAGTACTTGGGACGATTCTTCGATGACCCTTGTCCTTCCAATAGAAGCACTCAGTGTCCGGCTTAGGACCAGACTTGAGCTTCTTCTCAGCAGGAGCATTACGCTTGCCGCCGCCCTTCTTGAAGGGCTACTTTGCTCCCTTACCTTTCTTAAAGGAGGGCTTGTTGACCATCAACACATGATTATCTTTCTTGATGTCCACCTCCGCAGCCTTCAGCTTTGCGAAGAGCTCGGTGATTGTATCAGTGGAGCCAATCTGATTATGAGTCACTACAAAACTTTTGTAGCTAGGAGGGAGTGATTGCAGAACTCTGTCAATCTTGAGCTCCTCTAGAATCGTGCATTCCAGTTGCTCAAGGCGTTGAGTGTAGCCCGACATCTTTATGGCGTGCTCACTAACGGAACTCCCTTCCTCCATCTTGCAGTTAAAGAACTTCTCAGAGATCTCATATCTCTCGAGCGGGCTGAGTCCGAAACATGGTTTTCGGCTCCTCGAGAATCTCAAAGGGCCGGGATACTCTTCAAAACGATTTTGAAGCTCGGTTCCATAGCAAACAACATGGTGCTCTTAATCACACCATAATCATCTTTGCTGTGATAGACATCTTTCTCATCACCGCGCGATTGCAGCAGGGGGTCACCTAACGCTTTCCCAAGGACATAGTCCTTTTGTCATGACAGAATGATTCTTAGATTGCGGAACCAATTGGTGAAGTTAGACCCATTGTTTCTAAGCTTTTCCTTCTCAGCAAAAACGTTGAAGTTGAAGTTGGACTTGGCCATGTGATCTACTGTATTTGCAAGTACAATTTAGACTATGTTCATGATAAATAGTTCAATTTAATCAAATTACTAGATGAACTCCCACTAAATTCAACATCCCTCAAGTTGTTTAGTGAACACGATCCAAATTCACCACACCTAATCCGATCATCACGAGAAGAGATGTGGTTTCAATGGTGGACAACAAAGTGTCGATCATATCACTCATATGACTCATGCTTAACCTTTCGGTTCTTGTGTTCTGAGGCCATGTCTGTACATGCTAGGCTCGTCAAGCTAGACCCAAGTATTTCTGCATGTGCAAAACTGGCTTGCACCCGTTGTATGTGAGCGTAGAGTCTATAGCACCCGATCATCACGTGATGCTTGGACACGACGAACTTTCGCAACGGTGCATACTTGGGGAGAACACAGTTTTTACCTTTATCTTTAAGTGAGGAATCATCTTATAATGCTACCGTCGCGATCTAAGCATAATAAGATACATAAAGGGATAAACATCACATGCATATAACTTTATGTGACATGGTATAGCCAATCCTCGCGCAATGATCTCCATCTTGTGCGTTCCGGCACGATCTTCATCACTCCACCATGATTGCCTCCACCACGAATAGCAACTACAACTATTGCTAACTACTTAGCGATAAAGTAAAGCTATTACATGGCGTATAAGAAGTTGACTCGCAGGTCATACACAATTATAAAGATAACCATATGGCTCCTGCCGGTTGTGTACTCATCGACATGCAAGTCGTGAAACATTACAAAACATGATCATCGCATACAATATACACATCACATCTTGGGCCATACCATATCACAGAAAACACTCCCTGCAAAAACAAGTTAGACGCCTCTACTTTGTTGTTGCATGTTTTACGTGGCTTATGGGAGTAGATGCTAAGAACGATTCTTACCTACGGAAAGCCACAACGGTGATATTATGGTTGCCAAACTCCGGTGTTAATCCCATGACAACTATAGTGAGAAACTGGCATCCACCACGCATGTGTGGAACAAGCCACACGTCAAGTGCGGGCCGGTCTTGCGACGGCGTCGTAAGGGTGGCCTGGACCGCTTCAATCTCACTATCCCGCGTCATAAGAAGAACACAAACAAGAGGCTTGCAACAGAAAACATCAACGCCCGCAACAACCATGTTGCGTTCTACTCGTGAAACACATCTACGCATAGATCTAGCTCTGATACCACTGAAGGGTTTCGCGGCATAGTAAATCAAAATTTTCTACGGATGCGAACAGAGGGAAAGCCAAGATCTAATCTAGGAGATGCAATCAACGAGAGAGATTGGATTAGATCTTCATACCCTTGAAGATTCGCAGTGAGCGTTAAATCGAGCGTGGGTGATGTAGTCGTACTCGCTTCTCCTCCTCGCGATCCGATCCGATCTAGCACCACAAGTGGCGGTGCCTCCGTGAGATGCACACGTGAAGCACCTCGACGTCTCCTCCTTCCTCGGACCAGAAAGTATGGTGGAGAGATAGATTGGATCTACAACACGACGGCGTGGTGTATATGGTGGAGAATTTCTGCAGCTGGGCTTCGCCTACAAACAGTCGGGAGGGAGAGAGGAAAGCTAGCAAGGCGGCTAGGGTTTGGAGGAGAGGTGTAGGGGGTTGGTGCGCCCCCACGCCTCTTTATATAGAGGGGGGGGCGCAGCCCTAGCCCCTCCCCCAAGCCCAAAGGATAAGGAGTGGGGGGCATGGACTCTCCCCTCTTCTAGAAACCCTATCTCTAGTTTAAACGATTTAAACTCCCTAGGATCGGCTGGGCCCTATGGGGTCTTGTGCCCCTGGCCCAATGCGGCCAGGACACTCCCTCATCGGCCCATGCCCCCTCCCGGAAGGTGGGGCCACGTTGGTCCCCTTCCGGAAGGTTCTAGAAGCTTCTGGTACAATACCGATTAACCCGGAACAATTCCGAACTCCAAAAACTGCACTGCCTTATATGAATCTTATTCTCCGGACCATTCCGGAACCTCTCGTGATGTCCCGGATCCCATCCGAGACTCCGAACAAAAATTCATAAACCAATTATCCAATCTATTCTAGCATCGAGATACGTTAAGTGTGTGACCCTGCGGGTTCGAGAATATGCAGACATGATCTTCTATCAATAATCAACAGGAGTCTGGGCACCCATATTGACTCCCACACATTCATCGATGATCATATCAGATGAACCACGATGCCAGGATTCAATCAATCCCATATATATATTCCCTTCGTCTCGCGATATTTTACTTGCCCGAGATTCGATCGTCGGTACCGTCATACCTAGTTCAATCTCGTTCACAGCAAGTACTTTACTTGTTCCGTATCCGATATCACTTTGTGATTAACTCCTTAACCACATTCTTGCAAGCGGTGTTGATATCTATTACCAAGTGGGCCAGAAATATATCTCTCCGACTTGGGAGGGACAAATTCCATCTCGATACATACAACCCAACAGATACTTTCCGATCACCTGAGAGACACCTTTATGATCACCCTCTCATAGGATGACGTTTGATGACCTCAAAGATTTCTTCCGGTACTAGGGAGTTGCATTATCTCATGGTCTAAGGAATACAATATTTGACACAGGAAAAGCTTCGCAAAGATGAACACGATGAAACGATCTAATTGCTTCGCTTAGTTTGGGTCTGTCCATCATATCATTCTCCCAATGATATGATCTCATTATCAATTGACAACTCATGTCTATGGTTAGGAAACCTTAACCATCATTGATCAATGAGCTAGTCCTTAGAGGCGTACCAGGGACACGGTGTTGTTCACAAACCACACAAGTATTAATGTTTCCGCTTAATACAATTCTAGCATGGAATATAAACTTTATCATGAACAAGAATTATAATAATAACATATTTATTATTGCCTCTAGGGCATAATTCCAACAGAGGCTTCTTATAGGCGAAGGAGGCAAGGTCGGTGGAGGTCCAGGGGAACCACACCCCCTGTGGGCGCGGCCAGGGTGGGTCCCGCACCCACCTAGGGTGTGGCCACCCTGGTGTCCTCCTCTATCTCGTCTTCGATTTTCCGTATCGTTCAGGGGAAATATGAACTTTGGCTTTTGTCCCGTCTAATTCCGAGAATATTCATTTTTTAGCCTTTTGAAACCAAAAACAGCAGAAAACAGGCAACTAGCATTGTGGCATCTTGTCAATAGGTTAGTTCTAGGAAGTGGATAAAAATACCTCAAAGTGTAGACAAAACAAAGCAAATTGGATACAAAAGAAGCATGGAGCAACAAAAATTATAGATACGTTTACGACGTATCAAGCATCCCCAAGCTTAACTCCTGCTCGTTCTCGAGTAGGTAAGTGATAAAAAGAATAATTTTTTAGGTGACATGCACCATCACAATCAAGATCAAACCATTTGCAAGCATTGAAAGTTGGGATCAAAGAACTCTAAACATGAGCATGAAAGATGAAGTTCTAACAATAAGACATATCAACTATGCTGCAACATGAAAGGATACAAACAAAGTTTCATGAATAACAATGCTTTGAAAGATGTTTGTTTGTTTCACATATAAAAACATAGCATAGTGGCATTCAACTTGTCCCTCATGGAGTAGCAAATAGATGCATAGGACACCTTCAAAGTTTTTAAGAGTGACTAGATACAAATAACACAAGAAAAAGTAATATCAATAATATGCATCAATCAATAAGTTTTGGGACAATGCACATAAAACTAAGAATGGCAACTATGCTCTCTTAACTAGTGCCTAAAGGTAGAAGGTGGAGACTCAATATAATGGTGAAAGAAAGGCCCTTCATAAAGGGAAGAAGGGATTTCAAGTCTCAAAAAGAGTACTTGTTAGCTTTCAGCCCTCATTGCCCCTATCATAAGCATCTTGAAGTGATTAAGGTTAAAGTGAACAAACTATGGAATATATGCTTGACAAAGTATAAGTTGGCATTCTCATGTCCCTTGAATATGAGGGCCGCTCCTCATGCTACTCAAGTTTAGTTACTTGCAAGTTCTTGTCATAGTAAGTACATGTGTATCATAGAGAACTGCCAACGGGGTACCCCTTGCACATGGTATAGGAGATATCCCATAACCAACATGACAATGCAAGTAGACACTGAGCATTTCAGCATTCTTCTTATTTATCATGGGAATATAGTGCTTTTTTCTCTCTTTCCTCTTTTCTCAATTTTTTTCTTTTTCTCAATCTCTTTTTCTCTATCTCTTTTTTTATAAGAAGAATGCTTCATAGATGTCGTTATGGTGATGCTGCAAGTTTCCACCATGATTAGGCATGGCTTAGGCTAGCGGCCAGGCATTTCTCTAACACACATACATAACTCCATGGACTTACAAGCTCCCATTCCATTTCACACCAACGACATCCATAGACAAAAGAGCATGATATCAAATGTGTACAAAGTACAAGTGCAATGTTAGAAGCGTTCCCCATGATAGCATGGTTCTGCTAATTCCAACGTATAAGTGCAAGCATGTACAACATAGATGACACAATGCCCATGGCATCCATCTCCATGAAAGACGTGTCTTCGGGATGACGTTGTCGTCGACATCCATCTCCATGAAAGACGTGTTGAGGGTCCGGGTCACCTCATGACGCTCCTTGGGGTCCAAGTTCTCCGTGCGAGAACGATGCTTGTTGCCATGGTTGCCGTGCGAGCTGGAGCCAATGCCCATGGTAGAGAGCGCAGCTCACCGCGCACTGGACTTCGAGGTTGCTTGTTTGCGCTTGCCAAGCACCTCTTGCATCTTCACCTGCTTCTTGTGCTCTTCACCTGATATGATTGGAATCGTTGTCTTCATTGTTGGGCGGGGGGGATTGGTTTCTCCTGTTCTCGCCGTTCCTACCCCGCGGGTTAGGTGGAGTGTTAGGTGCGTGCTGTTCCGCGTCACTCTGGATGACTACGGTGCATTGGTAGCGCTCATAGATTGGATCGTTGCTGTCGCAGCTTTCAGATCCGAAACCGTAGGTCCCTTCCTCCGATGGTGGATCGCACAGATCTGAGTTGCAGCTGTTGGTATCATAGGACTCATCTGTCGATGGCGATGTGCGTAGCACAGGGTGTGGAGCCCATGAAGAGGGCCTGATCGATGGCAGGGGCACCCGCTCCGGGAGGCGGAGAGTGCCGGTCTGCCCCACCTAGAAGCAGAAGCTCCTGAACAGGATCTCGAGTCCGTCGCTAACGGGCTCGAAGTCCTTCAGGGTGGCTGGTGAGTGGGCGGTGAAGTCGAAAGCACCGAAGAGGAGATGACTCTCCGTCGCCGCGGAGTTGTAGATCGCTTTGGTTGGGACCGTCACGATCGCACAATCAGCGCCCCCAGTTCCCACAGACGACGCCAATTGACGAGGTTTGATCTCGTCAATGCCCATTGTTATGGACTTGGGTTTTGGAGAAGATGGGGATGCTGGAGATCGCGGAACGGTTAGCAAACAAGCAACACGGGGACATGCGGTTTACCCAGGTTCAGGCCTCGGAGGGAAAACCCTACTCCTGCTTGTCTGCTCTTGATTACGGCGGAACCGAAGGTTACAAGGGTGCGCAGATGCAATCTGGCGTGAAGGTGTGTATATGGTAGTATGCGAAGTGCCCTCCTCGTAGTGCCCTCCTAGCCTTTATATAGAGATAGGCAGGTCCCGGGCACATACCGAGTCGGTTACAGGTTTTAGGGTTGCCCTTTTGAATATTCTATCTATTCTAGTCTTGCTCTACAAGGATCCGAAGGCGTCATGGTCCCTGGCCACCCGAAAGTCTTCATGGGCCGGCGCATATTCGTCGTGGGCCTTCCTTAGGCTAGACCAGGTATGCTAAGGTCGTGTACCCGCAGGGTATAACCATGTCACTAGCTTAAGTGCCACACACGGCGCACACACTGTCACTTTCACACACGTGGGGAAAAGCATAGATCTATTAAAGCACGATGAGTATTTATGTAGACTCTAGACTAAGTGCCACCATGGCGTGCATGCTGTCACTTTCACACACATGGGGAAAGCAGAGATCTATTAAAGCACTTGAGTAGCAAAGTAGATCTACTTGATTACAAAGCTCATGATCACAATATGAACACGCATAGAGAATATGAACACATAGCTATCGGTAGAGCCCTTAGCCTCGAGGAAAAACTACTCCCTCCTCATCATAGAAATCAACAAAGGTGATGGAGATGGTGGTGGAGGTCGATGGAGATGGCTCCGGGGCCCTTCCCCGTCCCTGCAGGGTGCCAGAACAGAGACTTCCTATCCCCCGAATCTCCCCTTTGGTGGCGGCAGCGCGGTGGAACTTTTCGTGGATTTTTTGGTCGATTCTTTAGGGTTTTTGGGTCGGAGGCTTCTTATAGGCGAAGGAGGCAAGGTCGGTGGAGGTCCAGGGGTCCCACACCCCCTGTGGGCACGGCCAGGGTGGGCCCCGCGCCCACCTATGGTGTGGTCACCCTGGTGTCCTCCTCTGTCTCGTCTTCGATTTTTCGTATCGTTCAGGGGAAATATGAACTTTGGCTTTTGTCCCGTCTAATTCCGAGAATATTCATTTTTTAGCCTTTTGAAACCAAAAACAGCAGAAAACAGGCAACTAGCATTATGGCATCTTATCAATAGGTTAGTTCTAGGAAGTGGATAAAAATACCTCAAAGTGTAGACAAAACAAAGCAAATTTGATACAAAAGAAGCATGGAGCAACAAAAATTATAGATACGTTTACGACGTATCAAGCATCCCCAAGCTTAACTCCTGCTCGTTCTCGAGTAGGTAAGTGATAAAAAGAATAATTTTTTAGGTGACATGCACCATCACAATCAAGATCAAACCATTTGCAAGCATTGAAAGTTGGGATCAAAGAACTCTAAACATGAGCATGAAAGATGAAGTTCTAACAATAAGACATATCAACTATGCTGCAACATGAAAGGATACAAACAAAGTTTCATGAATAACAATGCATTGAAAGATGTTTGTTTGTTTCACATATAGAAAACATAGCATAGTGGCATTCAACTTGTCCCTCTTGGAGTAGCAAATAGATGCATAGGACACCTTCAAAAATTTTAAGAGTGAGTAGATACAAATAGCACAAGAACAAGTAATATCTATAATATGCATCAATCAATAAGTTTTGGGACAATGCACATAGAACTAAGAATGGCAACTATGCTCTCTTAACTAGTGCCTAAAGGTAGAAGGTGGAGACTCAATATAATGGTGAAAGAAAGGCCCTTCATAAAGGGAAGCAGAGATTTCAAGTCTCAAAAAGAGTACTTGTTAGCTTTCAGCCCTCATTGCCCCTATCATAAGCATCTTGAAGTGATTAAGGTTAAAGTGAACAAACTATGGAATATATGCTTGACAAAGTATAAGTTGGCAATCTCATGTCCCTTGAATACGAGGGCCGCTCCTCATGCTACTCAAGTTTAGTTACTTGCAAGTTCTTGTCATAGTAAGTACATGTGTATCATAGAGAACCGCCAACGGGGTACCCCTTGCACATGGTATAGGAGATATCCCATAACCAACATGACAAGGCAAGTAGACAATGAGCATCTCAGCATTCTTCTTATTTATCATGGGAATATGGTGCTTTTTTCTCTCTTTCCTCTTTTCTCATTTTTTTTCTTTTTTCTCAATCTCTTTTTTTCATAAGAAGAATGCTTCATAGATGTCGTTATGGTGATGCTGCAAGTTTCCACCATGATTAGGCATGGCTTAGGCTAGCGGCCCAGGCATTTCTCTAACACACATACATTTCTCCATGGACTTACAAGCTCCCATTTCATTTCACACCGACGACATCCATATACAAAAGAGCATGATATCAGATGTGTACAAAGTACAAGTGCAATGTTAAAAGCGTTCCCCATGACAACATGGTTCTGCTAATTCCAACGTATAAGTGCAAGCATGTACAACATAGATGACACAATGGTTCAAGTTTATCAGGGGAAAGAAAAATAAAGTGTGCCATCAAGTTTGTGAGAGCTTTAATCACTAAGTTTTCACATAACAAAATACTTTTTAATTGGAAGGTAGATGAAAACAAGAATATACTTGGACTAGTGTAACACACCATGCATAGGAATTTATAGTGGACACTTTGGAATAACTTGGTTTCTTGGGAGTTGGATGCATGAGTAGAGTTTACTCAATACAAGTGGATGCTAGCAAAAGACTGGGAGCGACCAACTAAGAGAGCAATAATGGCCATAATCATCCAGAGCGACAAAACATTACTAATCAAAGCATAAAGTGGTACTACAAGTCAAGGACTAAATGATCATAGAGGCTAAGGTGACTGTTTCATATTCATAACATGGTGTGATCATGTGCCAAGTCAACCCAAACAAAACATCAAAGGGGAATACCACAATACTATGCTTTTGTATGCTAAAACAATACATGATTCTTTCAAGGCACGTTAAGCAATCATAATTGTTTGGAACAAGTAATGCTACAACAATAATCATTAAGCATAAGGTTAAAACAACATATAGCATGACATGATAAAGTCTAAGTCACAGTCAAAGCAAGCTCCTCTTTGTACTACTAAGCAAGAACTTTCTACTCCTTTCCAACACCAATCAACTTATTTGAAACAACTCACAAAGATAATAATCAATAAAGATCAGTGAGCTTGTCTCACAAATCCACAAAGAAGAACTAAAAAGTTCTAAGCTGAAAGCCCAAGAAAACTAAAGCTAAACATAGTGCTAGCCAAAGAGAACACTCACAAGACAATAAGAATGCAAACTACAGTGTTCTAGGCAATGAAAACAAAGTGTGTCTCCCTCCAAAATAAGTGTGCTGTTATCCAACCAACTTACTCGAGCAAACTAAAAAAACAAAAACTAAAAAATAAATAAAATACGCTCCAAGAACAACACAATAGTGCATGAAACAATAAAAACGAAGTTGCTAGAAAGACCTGAGATTTTTATTGATAAAGAAGGGGATGCCTTGGGCATCTCCAAGCTTTGACACTTGTACCTCTTGAATACTTCTTGGGGTGACACGGGGTGGCATCCCCAATATTTAGCTTTTGTCCATTCTTCATCTCATTACATCATTCTTTCTCTACACCTAAAATTTTTCCTTCATACAAAACTTCACACAATCTTCATTAGCAAACATTAGTGCATTCAAAAGATAATAGACATTTGGGTTAAGATTTAGAACAACAAAACTTTCACTAAAAACACAAGATACTGTAGCAACTCCCTCAAAAAGCTCAATTTCGCAAAAAGAACCCAAAAAGGAATCAATAAGAAGCAAATGCAAATAATGGCAGAAATCTGTCAAAACATACCAACAGTTAGAAACCAATTTTTTTGAAGATATTCTGTTGCTCAAATCAAAAAGTGTTGAACTAACGAAAGTTAGCTAACATACTGGGGGATTTATTCACAAAATATCAGATAAATCCGACTTATAGAGATTCCTCACGAATATTTATGGTGGAGCACAAAAATCTGTTTCGGGATAGCAACTCCCCAAATCTTACTTTCCTCTCATTAGAGGTTATTCTTGGCAGAAAAAGAAAATAAAAAGTATAAGGAGAGGTTATTACAGAATTAATAACTTCCAAGACTCAAGAAAACTCTTGGGTTATCTCCCAACAAGTACTTTTTAACGCCTTTAAGTTAGTCATGATAGTTTGAGAAGACGGTCACATAATAAATATGAATTGAAGTAAAAGAGAGCATCAAGAAGCAAATTAAAAAACACATTTAAGTCTAACCCACTTCCTATGCATAGGAATCTTGTAAAGAAACAAGTCATGAAATCACAAAGCAATAGGCATAGGAAAGCAAAACAAGTGCAACTTCAAGACTTTCAACATAAAGAGGGGAAACTTAATATTTTTGAGATACATAAACCCATGTTTCCCTCTCTCATAATAACTTTTAGTAGCATCATGAATAAAATTAACAATATAACTATCACATAAAACATTCTTATCATGATCCACATGCATAAAATAATTATTACTCTCCACATAAGCATAGTCATTCTTATTAATTGTAGTGGGAGAAAATTTAACAAAATAGCTATCATTATTATTCTCATCACCATAATCATCAAATATAGGAGGCATATTGTAATCACAATTAATTTTCTCCTCAATAGTAGGTGGACTGGAAATATCATATTCATCATTGTAATCATCATATATTGGAGGTTTGGTATCATCATAAGCAATAGAATAGCTATCTTCCAAAGCTGGGGGAATAAAAAGATCATTTTCATAAAAACTAGATTCCCCAAGCTTAGATGTTTCCATAGCATTAGCAATAAGTGTGTCCAAAGAATTCATACTAATAACATTGCTATTATCATGCAAAGAGAGTTCCATAGGTTTTTTAATTTTCTCTTCAAACACTTCATGTCCTAACTCAAGATAAACACTATAAAGCTCTCTAATTTTGTTGTTGTTTTCCATTAAGACTAACTAGTGAAAACAAGAAACAAAAAGACTAAATTGTAGAATCTAAAGGAAATAACTTTGAGCACTCACACACCAAGATGTGAGTACCTTTTACCTTACCTCCCCGGCAACGACGCCAGAAAATAGCTTGATGTCTACGCACTTCTTTTCTTGTAGACAGCTGTTGGGCCTCCAAGTGTAGAGGTTTGTAGAACAACAGCAAGTTTCCCTTAAGTGGATTACCCAAGGTTTATCAAACTTAGGGAGGAAGTGGTCAAAGGTATCCCTCTCAAGCAACCCTGCAATCAAGATACAAGAAGTCTCTTGTGTCCCCAACACACCCAATACACTTGTCAGGTGTATAGGTGCACTAGTTTGGCGAAGAGATAGTGAAATACAAGTGGTAACGGTGCCAGAAAAGAGTTTGATTGTGAGGTAAAGTAAAAGGACTAAAACCTCCCCGGCAAACATGCAACAAATCTAGATGTGAACGGTGTTTGGATGTTTATAAACAAGGCCTAGGGATCATACTTTCACTAGTGAACACTCTCTCATATAAATATATTCTCTTCATTGTACTACCCTGAACTACTCTCTGGTTGGACACTCTAATCCACGGTAGGGCTATAACAGCACTCCTCAAAGTCCGCCTTCCCCAATCTAGATAATCCCACACTGTCACCTTGAGCGGTAGATGGTTCCAACAAACACCACAATTTCATAAAGACATCCAAATCCAAATATAAATCATAACAAATATATATGTAGTCTAGCTTAAGTGCCACACACGGCGCGCATGCTGTCACTTTCACACACGTGGGGAAAAGCATAGATCTATTAAAGAACAATGAGTATTTATGTAGACTCTAGCCTAAGTGCCACCATGGCATGCACACTTTCACACACATGGGGAGAGTAGAGATCTATTAAAGAACTTGAGTAGCAAAGTAGATCTACTTGATTACAAAGCTCATGATCATAATATGATCACGCATATATATATATATATATATATATATATATATATATATATATATATATATATATAGAGAGAGAGAGAGAGAGAGAGAGAGAGATGAACACATAGCTACGGTAGAGCCCTTAGCCTCGAGGATGAACTACTCCCTCCTCATCATGGGAATCAGCAACGGTGATGGAGGTCGATGGAGATTGCTCCGGGGCACTTACCCGTCTCGATAGGGTGCCGGAACAGAGACTTTATGTCCCCCAAATCTCCCCTTCGATGTCGGCGGCGCAGCGGAACTTTTCGTGGCTTTTTGGTCGATTCTTTAGGGTTTTTGGGTCAGAGGCTTCTTATAGGCGAAGGAGGCAAGGTCAGTGGAGGTCCAGGAGGCCCACACCCCCTGTGGGCATGGCCAGGGTGGGCCCCGCGCCCACTTAGGGTGTGACCACCCTGGCGTCCTCCGTCTCGTCTTCGATTTTTTGTATTGTTCAGGGAAAAATATGAACTTTGGCTTTTGTCCCGTCCAATTCCGAGAATATTCATTTTTTAGCTTTCTGAAACCAAAAACATTAGAAAACATGCAACTAGCACTGTGGCATCTTGTCAATAGGTTAGTTCCAGAAAGTGCATAAAAATACCTCAAAGTGTAGAAAAAACAAAGAAAAGTTGATACAAAACAAGCATGGAGCATAGAAAAATATAGATACGTTTATGACGTATCACATGGTACGTGTGTCGCGGTGCACGGGGCGGTAGCGGGCGCGTGTGGCCATGCACGGCGGTGCAACGAAACGTATCCTGCCATCACCTTCATAGAGGCCTCCTCACTCTCACTCATTACTCACTCACTCATGCAACCATATCTACTGTCCCATCACCTTCTACAAACCCCCAAGAAAACCCCAACCATGCCGGCGAGGGAGAAGAACAACGCGGTGGCCATCGTAGCCTCCAAGGCCGTCTTCGAGGAGGCCCTCGTCCCCGTACATGCCCCCATCGAGGCATCAAAGGCAACTGTCATCACTGTCCTGGCCCCCGCTTCCGCCATAGCCGCCGGCGAGGAGGCCCCCGCCGGTCTCCAGCAGATCCCGCGGGGCTGGGACCCCTACGAGGAGGAAGATTACATTAGGCCGGAGAACCCCTACGACACCAGCATCACCGACCCATGGTCGGAGGTAACTATGGTTTTCTCCCCTTCCTTTGTTCTTCCCCCATTCCTATTGTTGGATGCTAGATCGTGTGTTATTAGGGTTCGGCTGTTCGTATTTTCAATCATTGGATGATAGGTATTTTTATAGTAGCTAATCCTCTTGTGTTAGATCTCGTATTTTGATGAATTCCCCTAGTTAGTACTAGCACCGATCTTTAGTTGGGATCAATATTCGATTTAGTTAGAGATTTGGGGAATAATCAACGGATCTCAATCGGTTAATTTATGCAAGTAAGCAATCCAGATAATCAAGGTATCTTAATCATGTCCTTATTGCACACTACTGTTTTTCCAACAGGTGGATAGCAACGATGTCTACAGCGATGACAATTCCACAGACACCTAGACTCGTGTAACACCCTCAGAATCGGATCTATGCAAGTTTGAGCAAAATTCGCCAAACCCGCATAGAAACGATTCAAAGGTGCCCACCAGGCACTTTCGTGCGGGTGGAAAACGAAGTAATAACATTACACAACAGTCCTCGATGGGACCCACAGAACAGATATATATAACAGCGACTCAAAGAGTCAAGAATACAGATATAATATACAAAGATCCAAATCACCTTGAAAGCGATAGAGCGTCCAGCTACGGACAAGATGCAAATGGGGCTAAGAGCCCTGAAGAATAACCAATGGCGTCCATAACCCTGCCCAAGCCGGAAGGGTAACCGCTAACGACGCCGATCTCAAACCTGCTTAAACAAAAGGGTGCCGAAAGGGCAAAGGAAAAAGAAGGAGCGTCGATCTTGAGGCCAAGACAGCGAGACTAGAATTCGGCGGCCCTCGCCTACATAGGTATGGTGGACTGAAGCGGCAGCGGCAGCATGCACTAAACAACCTATAGAGACTCGATACAACTGGCGGCAATCAGAGAGGGGTAAGAAAGACCTATCCGGTTCCAACCTGAAGCTAACACCAAACAAACCCATCCTGGTATTTCCCCCTCGAGACCAAACGAGGAAGTCAACCGAGGAACTCACACGGTTGGCAGTTTTATTTATTCGGTTATATTTGCGGCACATTACTAGTCAGGTTTAGATAAGCGTCCTGATAAAGTAAGAAGTGGGCACTTTTAGTTAACCATTCCGTTGTAGTGATAGCAATTACTAATTAGATACAGATAGCATGATGTAAACCCAAAACCCAGCAGTTGTTGGTACTTTTATTCAGCCATTCCGTTGTAGTTGCAATACTTACTAGTCAGGTACATTGGTCGCAAGCGACACTCCAAACAAGCAGTTGTGGGCAGTATTAATTAGCCATTCCATTATAGTGAAGCTGATTACTAGTCATTATAAAGTCAAATTTATAGCAATAAACTTTAGTTATGCTTGTCTATGATCGAGATACTGTGCTCCAAGTCGTCCATATCCGCGGACACGGCTTTCAGAAAGTTTTACCCGGCCGGGGTGCACCAATAGCAACACACGCTCGATCAACCTCGGAAAACCAAATCAAAACCCAACGAGGCTTTCACGACTGAATAATCACAGGATTCAGAATATTTGGGGCCACCCATTGAGTAGATCCCGCAACGGAGTAAGCAAGCTCGAGACGGACTCAAGGTTTGCGCCAATGGTCAGTGGCGGGAACCCGAAAGTGTGGCTTGTCGATACCGCGTAATCACTCCGCTTACCTAACAGACAAAGTGTGCTCCTCGCACAATTTAAATACATAAGTAGCATGGCATAAGTACAGGATCGTAAATAAAACCTCAAACTAGTTGTGGCCCCAAGAAATAAGACGGAATCAAGCTCTGGCTCAGGGGGGTCCCATATACCTCCCGGATGTGGATAGCGCGATAAATCAAGGAACAGGTATCAAGTACTCGGGGTCTTACGGGACACAAGTGGGCGTTCGGAAAACCAAATATTATCTATCACCCACCGATGCCTCTGCTTATTTCAATTTTAGTTGTTAAACAGGAATTAAAGTGAACGATAAGTAAAACTAGGATCATCTCCAACATCAACATGCGGCAATACATCAACAACTGTGGCACTTGACGACACGCAACAGCACTTGAGCAAGCGACTACGACGCGCAAGTCCAACTAACTACCAAACAACAGGTAATAGGATGTGTCCAAGGCAATATACGGCTGCAGGGAATATCACGGGTACGGAAACTAAAGCATCGCAACACAGATAGCAATAGATCAACAGGAGGGAAGTAAATACTATAAAAGTAAGATAGGTAGAAAGGGAGAGGTGCTCGCCTGAAAACATTGCCGAAGGGTTCAACCGAAGATCGGGGCGACACTCGCATCAACTCAACGGCCTTATCCGCGAAGAAGCAAATCACTAGAAGAAGCACCGGATGCAATATTTAATACTACGGTAGAAGATCGGCATGATGCATGTATGATGGTTGACATGGCAAAGGTGCGATGCAATTATGTCATATTAAGCGGAACCGGTGTCCCGACAATGTTTAGGTGGTTCAAGTTATTTAGATACCCCGCAATTAAATGTTGTTATAACAAGGCAAGATAAGATACCGGTTCGATGCACAAATTTAAATGAGGCCAATATAAGGCTAGATTTGCCCGCATATGGGCCCCATATTTAATTATTAGGTGAATCGGCATAAGTCCCCAAAACCACATGAATGTATGCATGCAAGACAATTATTATGCGACAAGTTGTATTATGTTATAAAATAGGGTTTCGGGAAGGGGTTCACACATTAGGGGTCTCGACGGTCTTGGTGTTCCGGGGTTCGGGTCGGTCTCAGGGTTCGACGGTTTCGGTCTCGGCGGGATCGTTCTCGGGTAGCGGGGGTGGATCTTGGCGTTCCGGGAAGCCGGACTTGGTTCGGTGTCGGGGCGCGTCGGATTCTTCCGGGCCGATGCCGTGCTTGTCGTTGTGAAGATCTTGTCGGATCCGTGTCATCGAGTCGGTCTTGTCGTTACACCGTGGAGATCTGGTCGTCGGCGCACTCAGGGTTTCGGGGATCGGTCTTCGGATCGAGGGATCAGAGATCTTGGCGCAGCTCCGGGTTCGGGGTGCCGAGGCTTGATCCTCGGGTCCGGGAAGAAGCACTTGGCGTATCTGGGTTGGAGAGCTTGTCGTTCCGTGGCGAACTTGGCGTCCTCTAGGGGAGATCATGTCGAGCCATCGGGTTGGTTTGGTCTTGGGTTGTGGGGCGTCATCGGTGCTCCATATCAACAGCCACACGATTCCATCCGTCTGCAGATGGAGCTGCTCACTTCCTACTCCAGGTGCGCACCACGTCCGTGTACGCGCGCTTCCGGTCACTGATGGAGCCGATGCTCCCTTGGTGCAGCAGCAAGGACAGAGAGGCCGTGGCACGAACGAGGCGCAGGAAGAAAGGGCGGAGAGGTCGCTGTCGAGGCCACGTGCTGCCGGGGACCACCGGGCCGAGGGAGCGGGCGCCACGCACCATGGCCAGGGAGGCGGGGCTTCCGGTAGCAGGCCACGACGAGGGGAAGAGGAGGCCCCGCGGCGGTGAGAGATGGCGTGGAGATGAGGCGGCGCAGAGGTTGACGGGCGAGACCGGCGAGGAGACGGCTTCGCCAGGCGGGCGAAGCGGGCGCAGCGAGGTTGGCCGAGGCGCGAGCCATGGCAGATAGACGGTGGAGGCGGGCGCGGCTCGGAGGCGGGCGCTGCGAGCGGCCACGGGCGGAGGCGAGCGAGGAGCGGGAGGAAGAGGAAGCAGGCGCAGGATGGGAGAAGGGCGGCCGAGGCGAGGGAGCAGGCGCGGCGGCGGGCGTGCTCGGCCGGGGGAGACGGCGGCCGAGCGCTGCCCGGGGAGCCTGGCAGGCGAGGCTGGGATGCGTGAGCTTGGCCGGGTGGTCGCGGAGGTTTGGAGGGGAGAGGGAGGGTGGAGGCGGGCGGAGGAGCGAGGCGAGGCCGCGCGCGCGGAGAGGGAGAGCGGGGCAGGGGAACGCGTCGGGGAAGAACATGAGGGAGAAGAAAGCGGGGAGGGGCACGCGTGGGCTGGGTCGGGGTGGGTCCCGGGGATCGGGTGGGTGGTGGTACTGGCGTGCGTGGCGTGTGGGGTGGGGCTGGGTGAGTACGTCGTGTGCTGTGTGTGTTGGGGAGTGAGTGGGGTTAGGTGGGCCACAGGGGAAGAGAGGAGAGAGAGGGTAGGATTAGGTGGCAGGATCTGATAGGCTAGGGGGAGGGGAGAGGGTGAGGTGGCATAAGGGGGTTGGTTGGGGTGATGTGGAGGCTGGGCTGGGTAGGTAGTTTGGGGTAGCTGTAGGATTTAGAGGTTGGACCGATTTTAATTCCTGGGGGTGGTCGTTCGGGTCGAAACGGCCCGTTCGACTGCCCTCGCTAAAATAATAAATATTTTTATTTGTTTTACAAACACCGTTTGCAAACCGACAGCAGACAAACAAAAATAATCCGGGGACCCGGGTTTTGGTGTTTGAATAAGATGGGGCGTTTAGAAAACAAAGACAGGTTTTTCTGAAAATAGTTTTATACAAGCACATGCAAGATGATGACGATGCTCAAATGCAACGTGGCATGATGACATGAGCATGCGGTCATGATGATGCAATGCACAAAAACAACGCGATTTTCTAGTAGTGGTTTTGCGGGATGCCACAATTCGACACCACTAACAAGGGATCTCGCCCTCGAGATCCGCCTCATGGTACCGGAAGGAAGGTCGGTGATCTGCAGCTCCTCGCTTCGTGTAGATCCTCGCGACACCACTAACAAGAGGTCGTTGTCCGTGATAGCCGAGAGAACACTCCGGAAACAAAAGGTCGAAGGTAGAGGCATCAACAAATAAAGCCACCTCTAGCTTCGATGGAAAGAGGGAACCGATGCATTCTCATCCACTTCAATGTACAAAAGCGAATAGAAGGGGTAGTCGGCATGGGGGCCAATCCATCAGGCACCCAAACTATTACTCTGCACAATGAGTAGAAAAGAGTGCAACCATTCTCGGAATTAGACTGAAGTTCTTGACAAGCGAGGTTCGGAAACAAAGGAGTGATGCAGACTCTGCATCGGATCTGACGTAGATGACATCGTCGCGTCGGAAAACACCGGAAGGCACAAACAAGGAACAAAGGATGGTACCACAGCAGACGGATTCATCAGGCAGCTTGAACACCGGATGGTAGAACACCGTTAACAGAGGAGGAAGCGAAACCCTGAAGGTACGACGGAAAACCCCACCACGAGAATTCCTGGACTCGAAGAAAAGATAAGAGAGCAGGTTCAAAACACGTAGAGGTAAGAGAGGAATAGCAAAGGGGTAAGGAATAAAAATCATACCTAATCAGAACTATCCAACCGATTTTGCAAAATAGTTTTGACACTCTACTTCGGCCGTTAGCTAGGTTATCCTACAGGCTGGACTTGTGGGGTATCGCAACTGCTGAGCTCTGATACCACTCTGTAACACCCTCAGAATCGGATCTATGCAAGTTTGAGCAAAATTCGCCAAACCCGCATAGAAACGATTCAAAGGTGCCCACCAGGCACTTTCGTGCGGGTGGAAAACAAAGTAATAACATTACACAACAGTCCTCGATGGGACCCACGTAATGAGATATATATAAATGACTCAAAGAGTCAAGAATACAGATAATATACAAAGATCCAAATCACCTTGAAAACGATAGAGCGTCCAGCTACGGACAAGATGCAAATGGGGCTAAGAGCTCGAAGAATAACCAATGGCGTCCATAACCCTGCCCAAAGCCGGAAGGGTAACCACGCTAACGACGTCGATCTCAAACTGCTTAAACAAAAGGGTGCCGACAAAGGGCAAAGGAAAAGAAGGAGCGTCAAGATCTTGAGGCCAAGACAGCGAGGCTAGAATTCGGCGGTCCTCGCCTACATAGGTATGGTGGACTGAAGCGGCAGCGGCAGCATGCACCAAACAACCTATAGAGACTTGATACAACTGGCGGCAATCAGAGGGGGTAAGAAAGACCTATCCGGTTCCAACCTGAAACTAACACCAAACAAACCCATCCTGGTATTTCCCCCTCGAGACCAAACGAGGAAGTCAACCGAGGAACTCACACGGTTGGCAGTTTTATTTATTCGGTTATAGTTGCGTCACTTTACTAGTCAGGTTTAGATAAGCGTCCTGATAAAGTAAGAAGTGGGCACTTTTAGTTAACCATTCCGTTGTAGTGATAGCAATTACTAATTAGATACAGATAGCATGATGTAAACCCAAAACCCAGCAGTTGTTGGTACTTTTATTCAGCCATTCCGTTGTAGTTGCAATACTTACTAGTCAGGTACATTGGTCGCAAGCGACACTCCAAACAAGCAGTTGTGGGCAGTATTAATTAGCCATTCCATTATAGTGAAGCTGATTACTAGTCATTATAAAGTCAAATTTATAGCAATAAACTTTAGTTATGCTTGTCTATGATCGAGATCATGCTCCAAGTCGTCCATATCCGCGGACACGCTTTCGAAAGTTTTACCCGCCGGGTGCACCAATAGCAACACACGCCGATCAACCTCGAAAACCAAATCAAAACCCAACGAGGCTTTCACGATTGAACAATCACAGATTCAAATATTTCAGGGGCCACCCATTGAGTAGATCCCGCAACGAGTAAGCAAGCTCCGAGACGGACTCAAGGTTTGCGCCAATGGTCAGAAGCGATCGACCCGAAGTGTGGCTGGGCTTGTCGATACCGCGTAATCACTTCTTACCTAAATAAAGAGGTGTGCTCGCACAATTTAAATACATAAGTAGCATGGCATAAGTACAGGATCGTAAATAAAACCTCAAACTAGTTGTGGCCCCAAGAAATAAGATGGAATCAAGCTCTGGCTCAGGGGGGTCCCATATACCTCCCGGATGTGGATAGCGCGATAAATCAAGGAACAGGTATCAAGTACTCGGGGTCTTACGGGACACAAGTGGGCGTTCGGAAAACCAAATATTATCTATCACCCACCGATGCCTCTGCTTATTTCAATTTTAGTTGTTAAACAGGAATTAAAGTGAACGATAAGTAAAACTAGGATCATCTCCAACATCAACATGCGGAAATACATCAACAACTGTGGCACTTGACGACACGCAACATCACTTGAGCAAGAGACTACGACGCGCAAGTCCAACTAACTACCAAACAACAGGTAATAGGATGTGTCCAAGGCAATATACGACTGCAGGGAATATCACGGGTACGGAAACTAAAGCATCGCAACACAGATAGCAATAGATCAACAGGAGGGAAGTAAATACTATAAAAGTAAGATAGGTAGAAAGGGGGAGGTGCTCGCCTGAAAACATTGCCGAAGGGTTCAACCGAAGATCGGGGCGACACTCGCATCAACTCAACGGCCTTATCCGCGAAGAAGCAAATCACTAGAAGAAGCACCGGATGCAATATTTAATACTACGGTAGAAGATCGGCATGATGCATGTATGATGGTTGACATGGCAAAGGTGCGATGCAATTAGGTCATATTAAGCGGAACCGGGGTCCCGACAATGTTTAGGTGGTTCAAGTTATTTAGATACCCCGCAATTAAATGTTGTTATAACAAGGCAAGATAAGATACCGGTTCGATGCACAAATTTAAATGAGGCCAATATAAGGCTAGATTTGCCCGCATATGGGCCCCATATTTAATTATTAGGTGAATCGGCATAAGTCCCCAAAACCACATGAATGTATGCATGCAAGACAATTATTATGCGACAAGTTGTATTATGTTATAAAATAGGGTTTTGGGAAGGGGTTCACACATTAGGGGTCTCGACGGTCTTGGTGTTCCGGGGTTCGGGTCGGTCTCAGGGTTCGACGGTTTCGGTCTCGGCGGGATCGTTCTCGGGTAGCGGGTGGATCTTGCCCGGAAGCCGGACTTGGTTCGTGTCGGCGGCCGGATTCTTCCGGCCGATGCCGCTTTGTCGTTGTGAAGATCTTGTCGGATCCGTGTCATCGAGTCGGTCTTGTCGTTACACCGTGGAGATCTGGTCGTCGGCGCACTCAGGGTTTCGGGGATCGGTCTTCGGATCGAGGGATCAGAGATCTTGGCGCAGCTCCGGGTTCGGGGTGCCGAGGCTTGATCCTCGGGTCCGGGAAGAAGCACTTGGCGTATCTGGGTTGGAGAGCTTGTCGTTCCGTGGCGAACTTGGCGTCCTCTAGGGGAGATCATGTCGAGCCATCGGGTTGGTTTGGTCTTCGGGGTTGTGACGGCGTCATCGGTGCTCCATATCAACAGCCACACGATTCCATCCGTCTGCAGATGGAGCTGCTCACTTCCTACCTGTGCGCGCACCACGTCCGTGGCACGCCGCTTCCGTCATCGATGGAGCCGATGCTCCTTGGTGCAGCAGAAGGATGAGAGGCCGTGGCACGGACGAGGCGCAGGAAGAAAGGGCGGAGAGGTCGCTGTCGAGGCCACGTGCTGCCGGGGACCACGCGACCGGGAGCGGGGGCGCCGCACCATGGCTGTGGAGGCGGGCTTCGTAGTGTGCCACGAGGGGAAGAGGAGGCCCCGCGGCGGTGAGAGATGGCAAGGAGATGGCGCCGGCGGCGGCAGAGGTTGGACGGGGTGAGACCGGCGCGGAGGAGACGGCCACGGGGCGAAGCGCGCGGCCGGTGAGGTTGGCCGAGGCGGGCGAGACTGGGGGCGAGATAGACGGTGGAGGCGGGCGCGGGCTCAAGGAGGCGGGCGTGTCGGGAGCGCCACGGGCGGAGGCGAGCGGAGGGAGCGAGGGGAAGAGGCCGAGGTGCAGGATGGGAGAAGGGCGGGCCGAGGCGAGGGAGCAGGGGCGGCGGGCGTGCTCGGGCCGGGGAGACGGGCGCCGAGCGCCCGGGCGGGAGCTCTGGCGAGGCCTGGGGATGCGGTGGAGCTTGGCCGGGGTGGTCGCGGAGGTTCGCGGAGGGGAGAGGGGAGGGTGGAGCGGCGGCGAGCGGCCTGAGCGGAGGAGCGAGGCGAGGCCGCGCGCGCGGAGAGGGAGAGCGGGGCAGGGGAACGCGTCGGGGAAGAACGTGAGGGAGAAGAAAGCGGGGAGGGGCGCGCGTGGGCTGGGTCGGGGTGGGTCCCGGGGATCGGGTGGGTGGTGGTACTGGCGTGCGTGCGTGGCGTGTGGGGTGGGGCTGGGTGAGTGCGTCGTGTGCTGTGTGTGTTGGGGAGTGAGTGGGGTTAGGTGGGCCACAGGGGAAGAGAGGAGAGAGAGGGTAGGATTAGGTGGCAGGATCTGATAGGCTAGGGGGAGGGGAGAGGGTGAGGTGGGACACGGGGGGTGGTTGGGGTGAGGTGGAGGCTGGGTGTGGGTAGGTAGTTTGGGGTAGCTGTAGGATTTAGAGGTTGGACCGATTTTAATTCCTAGGGGTGGTCGTTCGGGTCGAAACGGCCCGTTCGACTGCCCCCGCTAAAATAATAAATATTTTTATTTGTTTTACAAAAACCGTTTGCAAACCGATATCAGACACACAAAAATAATCCGGAGACCCGGGGTTTGATATTTGAATAAGATGGGCGCGAAAACAAAGATGGTTTTTCGAAAATAGTTTTATACAAGCACATGCAAGATGATGACGATGCTCAAATGCAACGTGGCATGATGACATGAGCATGCGGTCATGATGATGCAATGCACAAAACAACGCGATTTTCTAGTAGTGGTTTTATGGGATGCCACAATTCGACACCACTAACAAGGGATCTCGCCTCGAGATCCGCCTCATGGTACCGGAAGGAAGGTCGGTGATCTCAGGCTCTCGCCGTGTAGATCCTCGCGACACCACTAACAAGAGGTCGTTGTCCGTGATAGCCGAGAGAACACTCCGGAAACAAAAGGTCGAAGGTAGAGGCATCAACAAATAAAGCCACCTCTAGCTTCGATGGAAAGAGGGAACCGATGCATTCTCATCCACTTCAATGTACAAAAGCGAATAGAAGGGGTAGTCGGCATGGGGGCCAATCCATCAGGCACCCAAACTATTACTCTGCACAATGAGTAGAAAAGAGTGCAACCATTCTCGGAATTAGACTGAAGTTCTTGACAAGCGAGGTTCGGAAACAAAGGAGTGATGCAGACTCTGCATCGGATCTGACGTAGATGACATCGTCGGCCGAAAACACCGGAAGGCACAAACAAGGAACAAAGGATGGTACCACAGCAGACGGATTCATCAGGCAGCTTGAACACCGGATGGTAGAACACCGTTAACAGAGGAGGAAGCGAAACCCTGAAGGTACGACGGAAAACCCCACCACGAGAATTCCTGGACTCGAAGAAAAGATAAGAGAGCAGGTTCAAAACACGTAGAGGTAAGAGAGGAATAGCAAAGGGGTAAGGAATAAAAATCATACCTAATCAGAACTATCCAACCGATTTTGCAAAATAGTTTTGACACTCTACTTCGGCCGTTAGCTAGGTTATCCTACAGGCTGGACTTGTGGGGTATCGCAACTGCTGAGCTCTGATACCACTCTGTAACACCCTCAGAATCGGATCTATGCAAGTTTGAGCAAAATTCGCCAAACCCGCATAGAAACGATTCAAAGGTGCCCACCAGGCACTTTCGTGCGGGTGGAAAACGAAGTAATAACATTACACAACAGTCCTCGATGGGACCCATGCAGATATATATATAAATGACTCAAAGAGTCAAGAATAGATATAATATACAAAGATCCAAATCACCTTGAAAACGATAGAGCGTCCAGCTACGGACAAGATGCAAATGGGGCTAAGAGCCACAAGAATAACCAATGGCGCCCATAACCCTGCCAAGCCGGAAGGGTAACCCCGCTAACGATGTCGATCTCAAACCTGCTTAAACAAAAGGGTGCCGACAAAGGGCAAAGGAAAAGAAGGAGTCGATCTTGAGGCCAGTACACGGCGAGGCTAGAATTCGGCGGTCCTTGCCTACATAGGTATGGTGGACTGAAGCGGCAGCGGCAGCATGCACCAAACAACCTATAGAGACTCGATACAACTGGCGGCAATCAGAGGGGGTAAGAAAGACCTATCCGGTTCCAACCTGAAACTAACACCAAACAAACCCATCCTGGTATTTCCCCCTCGAGACCAAACGAGGAAGTCAACCGAGGAACTCACACGGTTGGCAGTTTTATTTATTCGGTTATAGTTGCGGCACTTTACTAGTCAGGTTTAGATAAGCGTCCTGATAAAGTAAGCAGTGGGCACTTTTAGTTAACCATTCCGTTGTAGTGATAGCAATTACTAATTAGATACAGATAGCATGATGTAAACCCAAAACCCAGCAGTTGTTGGTACTTTTATTCAGCCATTCCGTTGTAGTTGCAATACTTACTAGTCAGGTACATTGGTCGCGACACTCCAAACAAGCAGTTGTGGGCAGTATTAATTAGCCATTCCATTATAGTGAAGCTGATTACTAGTCATTATAAAGTCAAATTTATAGCAATAAACTTTAGTTATGCTTGTCTATGATCGAGATACTGTGCTCCAAGTCGTCCATATCCATGAGGGCACGTCTTTCAGAAAGTTTTACCCGGCCGGGGTGCACCAATAGCAACACACGCTCGATCAACCTCGGAAAAACCAAATCAAAACCCAACGAGGCTTTCACGACTGAACAATCACAGGATTCAGAAATATTTCAGGGGTCCACCCCATTGAGTAGATCCCGCAACGGAGTAAGCAAGCTCCGAGACGGACTCAAGGTTTGCGCCAATGGTCAGAAGCGATCGGGAACCCGAAAGTGTGGCTGGGCTTGTCGATACCGCGTAATCACTTTGCTTACCTAAACAGTACAGTGTGCTCCTCGCACAATTTAAATACATAAGTAGCATGGCATAAGTACAGGATCGTAAATAAAACCTCAAACTAGTTGTGGCCCCAAGAAATAAGACGGAATCAAGCTCGCCTGGGGTCCCATATACCTCCGGATGTGGATAGCGATAAATCAAGGAACAGTATCAAGTACTCGGGTCTTACGGACACAAGTGGGCGTTCGGAAAACCAAATATTATCTATCACCCACCGATGCCTCTGCTTATGTCAATTTTAGTTGTTAAACAGGAATTAAAGTGAACGATAAGTAAAACTAGGATCATCTCCAACATCAACATGCGGCAATACATCAACAACTGTGGCACTTGACGACACACAACAGCACTTGAGCAAGCGACTACGACGCGCAAGTCCAACTAACTACCAAACAACAGGTAATAGGATGTGTCCAAGGCAATATACGGCTGCAGGGAATATCACGGGTACGGAAACTAAAGCATCGCAACACAGATAGCAATAGATCAACAGGAGGGAAGTAAATACTATAAAAGTAAGATAGGTAGAAAGGGGGAGGTGCTCGCCTGAAAACATTGCCGAAGGGTTCAACCGAAGATCGGGGCGACACTCGCATTAACTCAACGGCCTTATCCGTGAAGAAGCAAATCACTAGAAGAAGCACCGGATGCAATATTTAATACTACGGTAGAAGATCGGCATGATGCATGTATGATGGTTGACATGGCAAAGGTGCGATGCAATTAGGTCATATTAAGCGGAACCGGGGTCCCGACAATGTTTAGGTGGTTCAAGTTATTTAGATACCCCGCAATTAAATGTTGTTATAACAAGGCAAGATAAGATACCGGTTCGATGCACAAATTTAAATGAGGCCAATATAAGGCTAGATTTGCCCGCATATGGGCCCCATATTTAATTATTAGGTGAATCGGCATAAGGCCCCCAAACCACATGAATGTATGCATGCAAGACAATTATTATGCGACAAGTTGTATTATGTTATAAAATAGGGTTTCGGGAAGGGGTTCACACATTAGGGGTCTCGACGGTCTTGGTGTTCCGGTGGTCGGTCTCAGGGTTCAACGGTTTCGGTCTCGGCGGGATCGTTCTCGGGTGGATCTTGGCGTTCCGGGAAGCCGGACTTGGTTCGGTGTCGGGGCGCGTCGGATTCTTCCGGGCCGATGCCGTGCTTGTCGTTGTGAAGATCTTGTCGGATCCGTGTCATCGAGTCGGTCTTGTCGTTACACCGTGGAGATCTGGTCGTCGGCGCACTCAGGGTTTCGGGGATCGGTCTTCGGATCGAGGGATCGGAGATCTTGGCGCGGCTCCGGGTTCGGGGTGCCGAGGCTTGATCCTCGGGTCCGGGAAGAAGCACTTGGCGTATCCGGGTTGGAGAGCTTGTCGTTCCGTGGCGAACTTGGCGTCCTCTAGGGGAGATCATGTCGAGCCATCGGGTTGGTTTGGTCTTCGGGGTTGTGACGGCGTCATCGGTGCTCCAGATCAACAGCCACACGATTCCATCCGTCTGCAGATGGAGCTGCTCACTTCCTACTCCAGGTGCGCACCACGTCCGTGTACGCGCGCTTCCGGTCACTGATGGAGCCGATGCTCCCTTGGTGCAGCAGCAAGGACAGAGAGGCCGTGGCACGAACGAGGCGCAGGAAGAAAGGGCGGAGAGGTCGCTGTCGAGGCCACGTGCTGCCGGGGACCACCGGGCCGAGGGGCCGCGGGCGCACCATGGCGAGGAGGCGGGCTCGTAGCGAGCCACGACGAGGGAAGCGGAGGCCCCGGCGGTGAGAGATGGCGTGGAGATGGCGAAGGCAGAGGTTGGACGGGCGAGACCGCGCGAGGGAGACGGCTCGCTGGCGAGCGAAGGGCTACCGGCGAGGTTGGCCGGAGGCGAGCTGGGCGAGATAGACGTGGAGGCGGGCGCGAGGCGGGCGGGAGGCGGGCGCGTCGGGAGCGGCCACGGCGGGAGGCGAGCGAGGGAGCGAGGGGAAGAGGCGGCGAGGCGCAGGATGGGAGAAGGGCGGGGCCGAGGCGAGGGAGCAGGGCGGGCGGGCGTGCTGGCCGGGAGACGGTGGCCGAGCGCTGCCCGGCGGGAGGCTCACAGGCGAGGCCTGGGATGCGGTGGAGCTTGGCTGGGTGGTCGCGGAGGTTCATGGAGGGGAGAGGGGAGGTGGAGCGGGCGAGCGGCCTGAGCGGAGGAGCGAGGCGAGGCTGCCATGAGAGGAGAGCGGGCAGGGAACGTCGGGAAGAACGTGAGGGAGAAGAAAGCGGGGAGGGGCGCGCGTGGGCTGGGTCGGGGTGGGTCCCGGGGATCGGGTGGGTGGTGGTACTGGCGTGCGTGCGTGGCGTGTGGGGTGGGGCTGGGTGAGTGCGTCGTGTGCTGTGTGTGTTGGGGAGTGAGTGGGGTTAGGTGGGCCACAGGGGAAGAGAGGAGAGAGAGGGTAGGATTAGGTGGCAGGATCTGATAGGCTAGGGGGAGGGGAGAGGGTGAGGTGGCATAAGGGGGTTGGTTGGGGTGATGTGGAGGCTGGGCTGGGTAGGTAGTTTGGGGTAGCTGTAGGATTTAGAGGTTGGACCGATTTTAATTCCTGGGGGTGGTCGTTCGGGTCGAAACGGCCCGTTCGACTGCCCCCGCTAAAATAATAAATATTTTTATTTGTTTTACAAACACCGTTTGCAAACCGACAGCAGACAAACAAAAATAATCCGGGGACCCGGGTTTCGGTGTTTGAATAAGATGGGGCGTTTAGAAAACAAAGACAGGTTTTTCTGAAAATAGTTTTATACAAGCACATGCAAGATGATGACGATGCTCAAATGCAACGTGGCATGATGACATGAGCATGCGGTCATGATGATGCAATGCACAAAAACAACGCGATTTTCTAGTAGTGGTTTTGCGGGATGCCACAACTCGTCAGGTGCTGAGGAAGCTGAAGTCCGGCCAGTACGACAACTTCTTCGCTGACAACATCTATAGGTGCCCCTTCTGCACCAGGAGGCTACACGCCACTGAATTCAACTCCCTCGTGAAGTATGCTGAGGACGTGAAGACATGTGGCCTGTCCGTGAACATCAACGGCTTCAGAGCCAAGCACCAGGCGCTCGGTTTTCACCTTCGCAGCCTCCAGAAGGCGTCCATCGAGGAGAGTTGCATGCCCCCGATTAAGCCCAAGGCCCCCAAGGTCAAGGGGCTAGGAGGAAGCGGAGGAAACACCATAGGGAGGAGTAGGAGGCCCTCCTAGCGGAGGCCATGAGGTGCCACTGACCTTGTGTTGCTGTTGCTGTAAAGCTGCTTCATTTGTATTGTTGTCTGTGTTGAACTTGTCCGCTACTGCTAAGAAGCCTAATTGTCGAACCTCGTTTAAGTACCATACTATATATCCTATATTAGATGCTTTATCTACATCTGCTCTTTTTGTATATCCTATATTAGCTACTTTATCTACATCTGCTCTGTTTACTGAATGTATTTACGGTGCTGGTTAGATTTGCTGCTCTAGATTTGCTACCAGAGTGGAAAAAACGAGGGTCAAAAGGAACCATGAATGAAGAGAGAAGCTGCTCTAGATTCGCTACCTTTTTGGGCAAAATGTTAGTGACATAAAGGGGAAAATGCGCTCGTAAAAAGTCCAATCATAAAAATAACAAAAAATAAATCTTCCAATTTAGGCGACAGGACGCACGTAACTACCAAACGCGCCCTACATGGTCCCACACCATATCCCCCAAAATGCGTTCCCAATAAGTCGTACCCACGCAGTCCAACATGGGGGGTCCTACTACGGGACCCGACTGAACGTGGCCCCACTTGTCAGCACGTAATGGGGAGTCCTACTTGTCAGCACGTAACAGGAGGGTCCACTACGGGACCCGACTGAACGCGACCCACTTGTCAGCAAGTAATGGCAAGGCTGACGGACAGCGAGTTTCAAAAGGTGTGAGAGTTTTGGACAAGGATATGGGAAAAAGTGAGGAAAAGTTAAGCGGCTGGAGAAAACTGAGTTCAGCTAAGGAACCAGGGGCATGGAAATAGAAATCCCTAAAGGGATATGCCTATCGGAAAAAGGTAGGAAAAATCTTCCATGAGCATAGGAGGCTCGCGCCAAACCCCTTATTAGCAATCTGAATGATCTCTCCCTTTCCAATATATGGGGTACCATCCATGCCGAGTGTATCAAGTTCCAAGATATGTTTGATACGGTGAAGAAAAGGTAAATAAGTGAGCTCACGACGGTTGACATGGTAAAATATCTTCTATTTTTAACGTACTTTGCATATGCATTGAGCCATTCTTGTCATACACATGTGCATGAATATTAAATCTCTGGAGGACTTCAAGGCGGCCAAAATGACAATAAGGCATTCATGGGATCCGGGTACGTCTCTCCTTCTCCTTAACAGGAGGATGTCTTTCCACGTCTCTCCTTCTCCTCTCTCTACCTCCACGGTGGTTAGCTCCGGTGATCGTCGGGAGTTGATCGGGAGTTGGAGGGCCATATTCCGTGAGGCGGTTGCTGATCTGATTAGTCCTTGCCGACGGGGCCAGATCTCGAGGGCGAGCTCGGGACAGGTGTCGCTGTGGGATGCCGCGGGGCAGTTCGTAACAAGTTGGTGCTCGGTGGCGAATTTTTCAGACGGACACGCTTTGGTACACGAGCGATGGCACGCTCTCGTGGGTCCGCCGGTGGCTGTGGCAATTTCGGCGGTGTCGCATGCGCCGCCCACGCGTGACGTGCGGGTGATACGGCTTGGCGGTTGTGGGAGAACAAAGGCGCCGATGGTGGGGTTTCTCCGGGGAGGACCACCGTGGGAACTGCGAGTACTAATACGGCGGAGGGCGAGCCGCAGTTCGCCTTCCACTTGTGTTTTCCTAACCCTAAATCGAGAGCGCTTCCTTCGCCATTTCTAGATCTCGCGGTGTGTGTGGTGTGGTGTTCGTCGGGAGCCGCCTCGCTCAACCATCGCCGCCGCGGGTTCTTCCGGTGAAGTGGAGCGGTGTTGTGTCGTGATTCTAGATCGCTTGCTCAGGTGGTAGCTGCATTTTGATATGGATCGGAGGTTTCGTGGTGGGCGTGGTTCACCTTCGACCCCATCCGATCTGGTCCCTGCGCGAGCAGATTCGGATCCGGGTATGGTCGTGGTCGTTTTCCGTGGATCGCAGAGGTTTGGAGGGGATTCTAGGGAGAGTGGGTGGATCCGCACGTGAGCGCGCCGTGAGGAGCAGGATGCTCGGCGTCGTGATTTGAGGCATCGTGATGAATTGAGGCAGGCGGAAATCGAAGCCCGCTTGGAGGATCAGCGCAGGGAAGCTTTGGCACGGGAACGTGCGTTGTCGGAGGCTCGCCGTCGTGAAGCAGATCAGGCTCGTAATCGGGGCCGGTGGAGCCATCGCCCGGAGATGCAGCAAGGATCTGGATTTGATGCGACATCTTTCCCAGGCAGATCAGGTAATTCTGACTCGAATCCTAGAAGAGGGGAGCCGGTTTTTGCACGAACTGTTGAGCAAGTCAATGTGCCTAGAGCTGTGTTGAATACGTCTGTGCCTACCTTTCAATCTGTTTCTGGTATAAACACATCGGCATCTACTTCTGTTAATGTGCCTGTGGGAGGGAATCGCCCTGTAAGTTTGTCTCCAATTTTATCAGTTTCTCAGTCTGATGATGTGGCTACTACTCTGGTGGGGTCCTCTGTACTACCACCAGTAGTGAGTATGCCGAGAGATGGTGGTGTGGCTGGTGGGTCTGGAGATGTGCAGTTGCTTGATGTGATTGAGGAAGAGGCTGTTTGTGATAACTGTGGGAAAGATCATAGTATTTTGGTCTGTCAAGAGAGGAAACCATGGGAGTATGTTCCTCTTTTCTTTGGCAGTACTGATTTTGAGCAGGGTTTTCATTCTATTCCTGTAGTGGAGTATAATGTACAGTCCATGGAGCAGCTGCATTATGCTCACATAAGTGTGGTGAGGGGTGATGTCACTGGCAAGGATCTGGAGAAGGAATTTCAGATTTGGGCTGATGCTTTGGGATCTGGATGGAGATTCAATGCCAGGTCTATTAATGATGTGGAATTTCTTATGAGGTTTCCTTCTGCCAGGTCCATTGATGATTTCCATTTTGGGAAGGTCTTTATGAAAACAATTCTCGATGCCGTGATTCAGTTGCCTAAGTGGAATGGGATTTGCAACCTGTTGAGTGGTTGGAAGAAGCCTGGTTTCAATTGTGGGTATTCCTATGAAGTGTGGAGAAATCAACTTCTTCTATGTTGCTTCTTTAGTAGGCAAGCCTGTGGCCCGGACAGAACGCTTTGAGGAACTTGGCATATGTGAGAGTGAAAATTTCTGTTTAGATGTCTCTTTGGTTCCTAATACCGTAAGGGGGAGATGCAAGGTGGAATTTATGAATTCAAATATACTGTGAGATTTTTGCTCCAGATGCTGTCTCTAATCTGCCTTCTGCTGTGGGGATTGAAGGACAGGATGGTGATGTTGGGGTGAATAAGGAGAGTGAAGGTGCTGATGTGCTTGGGAGGCCTGCTGATGATAATGGGCAAAGAACTGCTCCTGGTGCAAGCAATGCTGGAGATGCTGGGGGTCGTCAACATGGTGGGACTGGTGCTGGTGAGACTGCTTTGGACAAAGGTAAAACAGGTTATGGTGGAACAGGAAGACTCTGGGGGTGTTTCTTTTGGGACTCGAATGGCTAACATATGGGCTAATGAGGGAGGTGGTGGTCGTTCGAGGGGACTAGTGATTAGAGAAAATCTAGTGTGGCTCGTGCCGAGGGTGGACAAAGCTTTCAAAATAAATCAGTCAGAGAATGCAAGTTGATTCTCGTGAAAATGTGGTTGGGGGCTGGGAGGTAATCTCATGGTTGTGGAGCAGGATCTTTCTTCTGGGGGGGGGGGTAAAGAGGTTACTACTGAGGTTACTGCTGGTCCTCAGAGGTTTGATGACTTTATCAAAGGGTTGTTGAAGGATAAGAAGAGTGACAAACATTATGAACTCATGAAGCAATATGGGCATCTGCTGGAAGAGGACAATGAGCAAGAGGAGGGTGCACAGGGAAGGAGTGACAGTACTTCTAATGATACTTCATTTGGGTCCTCTGGTGATAGTGAGAAGAAAGATGTTATTGAGGGTTCTGGACTGAGGAGTGATCAGGTCATGGATGCTGTCAATCAGGATCAGGAAACAGTGGTTATTGGTTTGTCTCAGCCTGATGGTTCTACCCAGGAAAGTGTGGATTCTCAATCTGATCCGGTGGTTGGTGTGGAAGAGCAGCAGGGTATTAGAAGAAGCTTGAGGGTGATTGATCAGGGTGGTGCTAGAAACTTGGCTGAAGGGCATTTGGCTCAACAAAACCCTAGAGACCTTTCAGGTACAAATTTAAACTTTCATAATTCTTTTGCTGTTCTGGATGATGAGGTTATTATGCATAGAGCGTTGGAAATGGGGATAGATGCTTCTTCTATTTCTTTGGAACATATTAACTCTTTAAAAGAATTAGAGATTGCTAGCCATAGTTTGCAGGATAGGAGGCAGGTAGTGGATGAATGTGTTCCTGATATGAATGAGAAGGTTTTGTTTCTGGATTGGAAGGAGGTCAGTAATGATGAAGAGGAATTCACTCCTGTGGTCTCTAGGAGACAAAAGAAAAAGTTGAGGGTTGGTTCTGTTATGAGGGAGAGAAAGTTAAAGGCTGCTGCTGTGAAGGTTCACAATTATCACCCTATGAGTGGTATTGTGACTGGAACAAGGGAGAGAAAATCTGTTTTATGATAGGTGCTATTCTGAATATTAGGGGTGTGGGGAAGAAAGGGGCAGGTGCTTATTTGAATAATTTGTTGAGACAGGAGAGGGTGGATTTTATTGGTTTGCAGGAAACTATTAAGAAGGACTATTCTGAGGCTTTTTTCAGGAGAATTGATCCTATGAATCAATTTTCCTGGAGTTGGTTGCCATCTGTTGGGAAACTGGGGCATTTTGGGGGCCTACGTTCCTCCAAATTGACTCAGTTGGCGTGTCAGGTAAATTTCATGTTAAGTTGAAGGTGTTCGATGTTTTGAAATGATTCAATGGCATCCGTGATTGTGTATGGGGCTGCCCAAGAGGAGAATAAAGAGGATTTTTTGGTAGAATTAGCTGAGGTTTGTCAGGATCAAACTATTCCTTTGTTGGTAGGGGGTGATTTTAATGTGATCAGATGTGTTTCTGAAAAGAACAAAGGTCATGTTTTGAACAAGTGGGGGCATATGTTTAATTCGATTATCAATGCGTATGGGCTAAGAGAGATCTGTATGTCTGGTGGGCAATTTACTTGGTCTAACAATCAGAAGAATCCGACTTTGGAGAAATTGGACAGAATCTTAGTTTGTAGAGAATGGGAGAAGTTGTTTCCTCTTACTACAGTACATAAGTTGTCTAGGGAGGTTTCTGATCATAGTCCTTTGATCCTGGATACTATGGAAGTGCAAGAACCTGGAGGTAGGGAATTCAGGTTTGAGAAAAGTTGGTTACAGTGTGATGATTTTTTGGCCAGGGTGGAGAGAGTTTGGAAAAAGCATGTGAATGGCAAGAACAGTTTGGATAGATTGCAGAAAAAGATCAAAAATGTCAGAAATGATTTGAAAGGTTGGGGGGTACATTTAAGAGGAGAGGAAAAGAAAAGGAAGAAGAGGTTGGTTGATGAACTGATGGAACTTGAAAGTATTGAGGAATTGATTTTACTTTCGGCTGAGCAACTTCAAAGAAAGGCAGCTATTCAGAAAGAGCTGCTGGAGGTGTATGAAAATGAGGAGAGATTTTGGCAGCAAAGGTCGAGGGACAATTGGTTGCTTAGGGGTGACAATAATACTGAGTATTTTCATAGGATTGCTAATGGGGTGAGGAGAAAGAAAATTATTTTTTCAATGAAAGATGGGGAAAATGAAATTAGGGGGGCCTATGATCTCCTGAAGCATGCAACTAGCTTTTACAAATCTTTATTTGGGCCGGCTGGTGGGTTTTCTATTAGGCTTGCTGATGATAATTGTGATGGGGAGAAACTTAATGATGATGATAGGGAGAAAATGGGAGTGCCTTTTATCGAGAAAGAGATTAAGGAGGTTATTGATCGATGGAGAAAATAAGGTCTTTGGTCCCGATGGGATTCCTATTGAATTCTATCAAGACTGTTGAAGTTATTAAATCGATGTTATGGCTGTGTTTGATGATTTTTTGCTCATAAGATTGATCTAAGCAGATTAACTATGGGGTGATTACTTTGCCAAAAGGTGATGATCTTGTGAGGATTCGAAATATAGGCCTATTTGCTGCTCCTGTGTTTTGTTCAAAATTTTACCAAGACCACGCTAGAATCGAGCTGTGATGGGGAAATTAATTGCCAAACCGCTTTTATTAAAGGGAGATTTATTGCAGATGGTGTGACCTTATTGCATGAGATTTTGAAAGAGTCAAAAAGTCAGAAGCAGCAGGGGTGGTTTTGAAAATTGACTTTGAGAAAGCTTATGACAAAGTTAATTGGGATTTTTTGTTCTATTGTTGTAAGCAGAAAGGTTTTAGTGATGATTGGATGATTTGGCTAAAGAGTCGTGACTGTGGTACTCTCAGTGTTAAGGTCAATGGGGAAACTGGTCCTTACTTTGGCAGCTTTAAGGGGGTGAGGCAAGGGGACCCCTTTTCTCCTTTCCTGTTCAATTTGGCTGGGGAGTGTTTGGCTAAGATGGTGTCTAATGCTCAGGCTGGTGGTTTGTTCACTGGTTTGGTTGGAAATTTGTTTGATAAAGGAATTGCCATTCTGCAATATGCTGATGATACCATTTTGTTTATTAAGGAGGATCCTGAGGGGGCTAGAAATTTAAAATTGCTGTTATACTTGTTTGAATCCATGTCTGGTCTCAAGATTAACTTTGAGAAGAGTGAGGTGCTGATGGTGTTAGAGGATGAGGAGAAATTGTCCAATTATGCTGAGATGTTCAACTGTCAGAAGGGTAACTGGCCTATTAAATACTTGGGTTTGCCTGCTTTAGGTGGAGATGTTCAGTAGCTGAAATGGGCTTTGTTGGTGATAGGTTGAAGAAAAAATTGGATGGTTGGATGGGGGGAGCTTTGTCCTTGGGAGGGAGACATGTTAAAATCACTGCTTGTGTTTCTAGTGTGGCTGTTTATCCTATGACTATGTTTCTCTTACATAGATCAAATGTGGAAGAAATTGAGAAACTGACTAGAGCTTTCTTCTGGTATGGAAAAGTGGGTAAGAAGAAATATCATCTGGTGAAATGGAAAATATGTGTGTAGGCCCAGGAAAAAAGGTGGTCTGGGGATTAAGAATATCAGGCTCTTTAATATTTGTTTGCTGTGTAAATGGTGGTGGCGTCTTGAATCTGAGGTAGGTCCTTGGCAAGATTTTGTGAGGAGGAAATATTTGAAAAAGGGCGGGATTAGTAATGTGAAACACAGGCAAAGTGACTCTCCATGTTGGCATGATTTGATTAAGCTTAGGGGATTCTATTTGGCTGGTAGGAGAATGAAGGTTGGTAATGGGGAATTGACTGATTTTTGGCATGATGCTTGGTGTCTGGACTCACCTTTGAAAGATAGGTTCCCTGATTTATTTGATGTTTGTCAGAACCAGAGAATCACGATGGCATATGGCAAAAAAAGATGGGGTTTATCTTTTAGGAGATGGTTGGATATTGAAGGGTTAAATCATCAGAACAATTGAGAAATTTGTTATCCGGGTGTGTCTGAATCAGAAAGGGACGTGCCGGATGTGGAGTAACCGCAAGTTTTCGGTCAAGTCCATGTATACTCATCTGTCGAATGTGGGGGTTGATAGAAGTTTTAAACATCTGTGGAAAGCAAAAATCCCTTTGAAAATTAAGATTTGGTTGTGGCTTATTTGGCATAATGCAATTCTCACCAAAGACAATATGAGGAGAAAGAAATGGGTTGGAAATTTTGCCTGTCGGTTTTGTAGGAAGGATGAGAGCATTGGGCACCTGTTCTTTTCATGTGTGGCTGCTAGATATGTTTGGGGGGTGGTTGCCAGAACTGTTGGTGTTGCACATAGACCTGGTTCCTTTTCCCAGTATTTTTGGTGGGCTTCTCAGTACGTGGGGGTTAGTAGGAATGTGCAGATTACGGTGGTGGCGTAGCTGGGCTATGTGGAAACTTAGGAATCGAGCTTGTTTTGATAAAAAGCTCATTAATTCACCTGTTGATTTGATCTTATATGCTTGTGTTTTCATTCGTTATTGGGCAGGTTTGTATGGGGAGGATGACCGTGTGGTGTTGCAAGCTGGGGCAGACACCCTTCAGCAGAATGCATTGGCTGATGCGGCGGCTATGGATGTGGCCCCTGTTCCTTTCTTAGGTCTCGCAATCCACGGAGATCGTGGTCGTGAGGCTCGGGAGGTGGAAAGAGGGAGGAGAAAAGAAGGAGAACCGGGAGATAAAAGCTTTGAGGGATGGCGAAATATAAAAAGCTTGGCGCTGGTGTGGCTCTCAGTACTTGTGCTCCTTTTGGGATGTTATGTTTTGGAATAGTTTCTCACTAGCCTGCGGGCGGTGTTCTTGCGTCTCCATCTTCCCTCCTTTCTGTTTAGTTTGGTTGGTTTGTAAGGTGAACTTCTATTGCCGTTTTGACCCCCTAGGTGGGTCAGTATCATGACGTTTGTGTGTGGTTGTTGTTCCGTTATCTGATGATAGTGGAACCCGATCCCTCTTTCTGGGGGATTGTATGGAAAAAAAATGTTGAGCCATTGTTGGATGTTGATCAAGGACACCAAAAAGAGGGAATTTATCTATACCCTTTGGAGAAAACTTCATGCGAATAAGAAGGGGAAGGGCAATACATCAATAGATGGTGTCATCGACCTTGATGACAATGGTGAATGCCTTGTCAACACTACTGTCGAAGGCCTAGCATCTACTGGTGTGAGATACAGACACATGGCTTAATAGGATTGATAGGATACTCATACAAAATAGTTGCACCTTCTTTTCCGGAAGCTCGTCAGAAAAGTACTATGAGGTTAAGTGTGCTTGGCTGACCATGAAATGGGTACCAGGTGCACACGAGTGAGGACAAAGTGCTTAGAAAAGACTAGTGTTAGTCTATGCGGCCATTCTAGAGATCCTAATAATTAAGCTGCCAGAAGTGACACCCTCGAGGCATGTTGCTGGTGAAGGGTTTCACAGCATAGTAAATCAAAAAAATTCTACGGATGCGAACGGGAAAGCCAATATCTAATCTAGGAGATGCAATCAATGAGAAGGATATATGAGATCTTCATACCCTTGAAGAAATCACACAGCAGAAATGTTCAACAGAACGTGGGTGATGTAGTCGAACTAGCCTTCTGCTCCTCGCGATCCGATCCGATCCAACGCCGCAAGTGGCGATGCCTCCGAGAGATGCACACGTACGGTGCCGCTACGTATCCTCCTTCCTCGGTCCAGCAAGTGGGGTGGAGAGATAGATTGGATCTACAGCACGACGGCGTGGTGTAATGGTGGAGAGTTTCTGCGGCAGGGCTTCGCCTACGCGCAGTCGGGAGAGAGAGATGGAGGGCAGCAGGACGGCTAGGTTTTGTGGTGAGGGGAGGGTGCGCCCCCTGCCCACCTTATATAGGTGTCTGGCCGGCCCCCTTTCCCACTCCTCCAATCCCTAGGGTGGCGGACCCAAGGGTGGAGTGGGGGGCAAGTCTTCCCCCCTTCTAGAAGGCCCCCTAGGGTTTCCCCTAGGGTTTTGGCCGGCTGGGCCTATGGGGCCTTGTGCCCCTGGCTCAATGCGGCCAGAGCACTCCCTCGTAGGCCCACGCACCCCTCCGACAAGTGGGGCCACGTTGGTCCCACTCCGGAAGCTTCTAGAACCTTTCGGTACAATACCGAACATTCCGAAACAATTCCGAAATCCAAAAACTTCTTTCCTTTATATGAATCTTATTCTCCGGAACCTTTCATGATGTCCTGGATCTCATCCGAGACTCCAAACAAAAACTCATAAACCAATTATCCATTCTATCCTAGCGTCGAGACACGTTAAGTGTGTGACCCTACGGGTTCGAGAATATGCAGACATGATCTTCTATCAATAATCATCAGCAGGATCTGGAAACCCATATTGACTCCCACATATTCATCGATGATCATATCGGATGAACCACGATGCCAGGATTCAATTAATACCATATATATATTCCGTTCGTCACGCGATATTTTACTTGCCCGAGATTCGATCGTTGGTATCTGCATACCTAGTTCAATCTCGTTCATATCAAGTACTTTACTCGTTCCGTAATCCGATAACACTTTGTGATTAACTCCTTAACCACGTGCTTGCAAGCGGTGTTGATATCGATTACCGAGTGGGCCCAAAGTATATCTCTCCGACTCGGGAGGGACAAATCCCATCTCGATACATACAACCCAAGTACTTTCCGATCACCTGAGAGACACCTTTATGATCACCCTCTCATAGGATGACGTTTGATGACCTCAAAGCTTTCTTCCGATACCAGGGAGTTGCATTATCTCATGGTCTGAGGAATACAATATTTGACATAGAAAAAGCTTCGCAAAGATGAACACGATGACACGATCTAATTTCTCTGCTTGATTTGGGTCTGTCCATCATATCATTCTCCTAATGACATGATCTCATTATTAATCGACAACTCATGTCTATGGTTAGGAAACCTTAACCATCATTAATTAATGAGCTAGTCCATAGAGGCGTACTAGGGACACGGTGTTGTTCATAAACCACACAAGTATCAAAGTTTCCGCTTAATACAATTCTAGCATGGAATATAAACTTTATCATTAACAAGAATTATAATAATAACATCTTTATTATTGCCTCTAGGGCATAATTCCAACAGTCTCCCACTTGCACTAGATTCAATAATCTAGTTTACATCTGGCAACAATCTAACACCCATGGCACTAAGGTGCTGATCATGTTTTGCTCGTGGAAGAGGTTTAGTCAATGGATCTGCGACGTTCAGATCCGTATGTACTTTGCTAATCTTCAGATCTCCATTTCTTATATAATCTCGAATTATATGAAACTTGCGGTTGATGTTCTTGGTCTTTGGATGATATCTTGGTTCCTTAGCTAGTGCTATGGCGCCAGTGTTGTCACACAATATCTCCAGTGGGTCCAAGGCACTTGGAACCACACCAAACTCAGTGATGAAGTTCCAGATCCAAACTCCTTCACTTGACGCTTCTGCAACAGCCATGTATTCCGCTTCTACTATAGATCCCGCGATCACGCTTTGCTTGCAGCTTCTCCAGCTCACAGCTCCTCCATTCAAAATATAAACGTATCCTGTCTGAGATTTAGAATCATCCTTGTCAGTGTCGAAACTAGCATCGATGTAACCTTTTACGACGAGCTGATCATCACCTCCATAGACCAAGAACATTTCTTTAGTCCTATTTAAATACTTTAGGATGTTCTTAACGGCTGTCCAGTGTTCCACTCCTGGATCACTTTGGTATCTGCTCGTCAAACTAAGAGCATTGGACACATCCGGTCTAGTACACAACATGGCATACATGATAGAACCTATGGCCGAGGCATATTGCACTTTGCTCATAGTTTCTCTATCGTTTACCATAGCTGGACACTGAGCCTTGCTCAATATCTTACCTGACAACATGGGCACTAAACCTTTCTTTGCCTTATCGATTCTGAACCTTTTCAGAACTTTGTCTATGTATGTACTTTGGCTTAAAGCTATTAGGCGTCTTTATCTATCTCTATAGATTTTGATGCCTAATATATAAGCAGCTTCTCCTAGGTCTTCCATTGAAAAACATTTGTTCAAATAACTCTTCACATCGTTAAGCATATCAATGTCATTTCCAATAATCAATATGTCATCCACATATAGTACTAAAAATGTCACTGAGCTCCCACTCACTTTCTTGTAGATACAAGCTTCGTAGCAATTTGGAACAAATCCAAAGCTCTTGATCACTTAATCAAAACGAAGGTTCCAACTCCGAGATGCTTGCTTTAGTCCATAAATGGAACGCTGAAGTTTGCACACCTTATCAGCATCCTTAGGATCGACAAAACCTTCGGGTTGCATCATATATAACTCTTCATCAATGTTGCCATTGAGGAACGCAGTCTTGACATCCATCTGCCATATTTCATAATCATGAAATGCAGCAATTGCTAATAAAATCCGAATGGACTTAAATATCGTTATGGGAGAGAAAGTCTCATCGTAGTCAACACCTTGAACTTGTCGAAAACCTTTCGCGACAAACCGTGCTTTATAGACAGTAACATTACCATCCGCGTCCGTTTTCTTCTTGAAAATCCATTTGCACTCAACGGCCTTTCGGTCGCTAGGAGGGTCCACCAAAGTCCATACTTGGTTTTCGCTCATGGATCAAATTCGGATTTCATGGCCTCTAGCCATTTCTCAGAGTCTAGGCTCGTCAGTGCTTCCTTATAGTTCGCAGGTTCACTGTTGTCTACTAACAAGACAGTTAAGACAGAGTTGCCATGCCACTCAGGAGGGGCACGTGACCTTGTCGACCTGTGACGTTCAGCAGCAGCATCGTTCGAAGTTTCATGATCCTCATCATTAGCTTCCTCTCTTGTTGTTGCAGACGGCACTGGAACAATTTCAGGTGATGTGATACTCTCCAACTCGAGAGAAGGTTCAATAACCTCGTCTAGCTCTACCTTCCTCCCACTCACTTCTTTCGAGAGAAACTCCTTCTCAAGAAAGGATCCTTTCTTTGTGACAAACACTTTGCCTTCGGATCTGTGATAGAAGGTATACCCAATTGTTTCCTTAGGGTATCCTATGAAGACGCATTTCTCCGCTTTGGGTTCGAGCTTGTTCGGCATCAACTTCTTGACGTAAGATTCGCATCCCCAAACTTTAAGAAACGACAACTTAGGTTTAGCACCAAACCATAGTTCATACGGTGTCGTCTCAACGGATTTAGATGGTGCCCTATTTAAAGTGAATGCAGCGGTTTCTAATGCATAACCCCAAAATGATAACGGCAAATCTGTAAGAGACATCATTGATCGCACCATATCTAATAGAGTTCGATTCGCGACACACCACACCATTCGCTGTGGTGTTCGGGTGGCGTGATTTGCGAAATGATTCCGCTTGCTTTAAGATGCGTGAGAAAATCATAACTCAAATATTCACCTCCACGATCAGATCGTAGAAATTTAATTTTCCTGTTACGATGGTTTTCCACTTCGTTCTGAAATTCTTTGAACTTTTCAAACATTTCAGATTTATGTTTTCATTAAATAGATATACCCATATCTACTTAAGTCATCAGTAAAAGTGAGAAAATAGCGATATCCACCGCACGTCGAAACACTCATTGGTCCGCATACATCGGTATGTATGATTTCCAACAAGTCCGTTGCTCGCTCCATTATTCTGGAGAACGTGGTTTTGATCATCTTGACCATGAGGCACGACTCGCACATGTCAAATGATTCAAAATCAAGAGACTCCAAAAGTCCATCAGAATGGAGTTTCTTCATGCGTTTTACACCAATATGACCTAGACGGCAGTGCCACAAATAAGTTGAATTATCACTATCTACTTTGCATCTCTTAGCCTCAATGTTATGGATGTGTGTTTCATTGCTTTCGAGATTCATAAGAAATAAACCATTCACAGCAGGTGCATGACCATAAAAGATGTTATTCATATAAATAGAACAACCATTATTCTCCGATTTAAATGAACAACCGTCTTGCAATAAACACGATCCAGATATAATGTGCATGCTCAACGCAGGAACATAATAACACTTATTAAGGTTTAAAACTAATCCTGAAGGTAAAACTAAGGAGAGCGTGCCGACGGCCATCACATCAACTCTTGATCCGTTGCCAACGCGCATCATCACCTCTTCCCTTGCTAGCCGCCGTCTATTCGTAGCTCCTGTTTCGAGTTACAAATATTAGCAACCGAACCAGTATCAAATACCCAGGCACTACAACGAGCGCTAGTAAGGTAAACATCAATAACATGTATATCAAATATACCTTTAATGGTGCCAGCCTTCTTGTCCACTAAGTACTTCGGACAGTTGCGCTTCCAGTGACCCTTGTCCTTGCAATAGAAGCACTCAGTGTCCGGCTTAGGTCCAGACTTGATCTTCTTCTCAGCAGGGGCAACGCGCTTGCCGCAGCCTTTCTTGAAGGATTTATTTGCACCCTTACCTTTCTTAAAGCTAGGGGTCTTGTTGACCATCAACACATGATTATCTTTCTTGATGTCCACCTCCGCAGCTTTCAACTTAGCGAAGAGCTAAGTGATCGTATCAGTGGATCCAATCTAATTACGAGTAACTACAAAACCTTTGTAGCTAGGAGGGAGTGATTGCAGAACTCTGTCAATCTTGAGCTCTTCTGGAATCTTGCAGTCCAGTTGCTCAAGACGTTGAGTGTAGCCCGACATCTTAATGGCGTGCTCACTTACGGAACTCCCTTCCTCCATCTTGCAGTTAAAGAATTTCTCAGAGATCTCATATCTCTCAGAACGGGCCTGAGTCTGAAACATGGTTTTCAGTTCCTCAAGAATCTCAAAGGGCCCGGCGAACTCCTCAAAACAATTTTCAAGGTCCGGTTCCATAGCAAACAACATGGTGCTCTTAATCACACCATAATCATCTTTGCGCGACTGATAAACAGCTTTTTCATCAGCCGGCGCATCTATAGCAGGGGTGTCACCTAGTGCTTTCTCAAGGACACAGTCCTTTTGTCCGCCAGCGAGAATGATTCTCAGATTGCGGAACGAGTTGGTGAAGTTAGACCCACTGTTCTTAAGCTTTTCTTTCTCAGCAAAAACATTGAAGTTGAAGTTGGACTTAGCCATTTGATCTACAAAATTTGCAAGTACAATTTAGACTATGTTCATGATAACTAGTTCAACTTAATCAAATTACTAGATGAACTCCCACTATATTCAACATCCCTCAAGTTGTTTAGTGAACATGATCCAAATTCACCACACCTAATCCGATCTTCACGAGAAGAGATGTGGTTTCAATGGTGGACAACAAAGTGTCGATCATATCATTCATATGACTCATGCTTAACCTTTCGGTTCGTGTGTTCCGAGGCCATGTCTGTACATGCTAGGCTCGTCAAGTCAAACCCAAGTATTTCCGCGTGTGCAAAACTGGCTTGCACCCGTTGTATGTGAACATAGAGTTCATAGCACCCGATCATCATGAGGTGCTTGAACACGACGAACTTTCGCAACGGTGCATACATGGGGAGAACACAATTTTATCTTGATCTTTAAGTGAGGAATCATCTTATAATGCGACCGTCGCGATATAAGCAAAATAAGATACATAAAAGGACAAACATCACCTGCATATAATTTTATGTGACATGGTATAGCCAATCTCCGCGCAATGATCTCCATCTTGTGCATGCCAGCATGATCTCCATCACTCCACCATGATTGCCTCCACCACGAATAGCAACTACAACTATTGCTAACTACTTAGCGATAAAGTAAAGCTATTACATGGCATATAAGAAGTTGACACACATGCCATACACAATTATAAAGACAACCATATGGCTCCTGCCGGTTGTGTACTCATCGACATGCAAGTCGTGAAATATTACAAAACATGATCATTGCATACAACATACACATCATATCTTGGGCCATACCATATCACAAAACACTCCCTGCAAAAACAAGTTAGACGCCTCTACTTTGTTGTTGCATGTTTTACGTGGCTTATGGGAGTAACAAGCTAAGAACGATTCTTACCTACACAAAGCCACAACGGTGATATTATGGTTGCCAACATCCGGTGCAAATCCCATGACAACTATAGTGAGAGAAACTGGCATCCACCAGCCGCATGTGTGGAACAAGCCACACGTCAAGTGCGGATCCGGTATCGCGAACGAGGTCGCGTAAAGTTGGCCTGGACTGCTTCGATCTCACTATCCCGCGTCATAAGAAGTACACAACAAGAGGCTTCCAACAGAAAACATCAACGCCCGCAACAAGCATGTTGCGTTCTACTCGTGAAACACATCTACGCATAGATCTAGCTCTGATACCACTGAAGGGTTTCGCAGCATAGTAAATCAAAAAAATTCTACGGATGCGAACGGGAAATCCAAGATCTTATCTAGGAGATGCAATCAATGAGAGGGATAGATGAGATCTTCATACCCTTGAAGAAATCGCACAGCGGAAACGTTCAACAGAACGTGAGTGATGTAGTCGAACTAGCCTTCTCCTCCTCGCGATCCAATCCGATACAACGCCGCAAGTGGCGACGTCTCCGAGAGATGCACACTCACGGTGCCGCGACGTCTCCTCCTTCCTCGGTCCAGCAAGTGGGGTGGAGAGATAGATTGGATCTACAGCACGACGACGTGGTGTAATGGCGGAGAGTTTCTGCGGCAGTGCTTCGCCTACGCGCAGTCGGGAGAGAGAGATGGAGGGCAGCAGGACGGCTAGGTTTAGAGTGAGGGGAGGGTGCGCCCCCTGACCACCTTATATAGGTGGCTTGTCAGCCCCCTTTCCCCCTCCTCCAAGCCCTAGGGAGGCGGCCCCAAGGGTGGAGTGGGGGGCAAGTCTTCCCCGCCTTCTAGAAGGTCCCCTAGGGTTTCCCCTAGGTTTTTTGCCGGCTGGGCCTATGGGGCCTTGTGCCCCTAGCCCAATGCGGCCAGGGCACTCCCTCGTAGGCCCACGCACCCATACGACAAGTGGGGCCACGTTGGTCCCACTCCGGAAGCTTCTAGAACCTTCCGGTACAATACCGAACATTCCAAAACAATTCTGAAATCCAAAAACTGCTTTCCTTTATATGAATCTTATTCTCCGGACCATTCCGGAACCTCTCGTGATGTCCTAGATCTCATCCGAGACTCCGAACAAAAACTCATAAACCAATTATCCATTCTATCCTAGCGTCGAGACACGTTAAGTGTGTGACCCTACGGGTTCGAGAATATGCAGACATGATCTTCTATCAATAATCAACAGCGGGATCTGGAAACCCATATTGACTCCCACATATTCATAGATGATCATATCGGATGAACCACGATGCCAGGATTCAATTAATCCCATATATATATTCCCTTCGTCACGCGATATTTTACTTGCCCGAGATTCGATCGTTGGTATCTACATACCTAGTTCAATCTCGTTCACAACAAGTACTTTACTCGTTCTGTAATCCAAAATCACTTTGTGATTAACTCCTTAACCACGTGCTTGCAAGCGGTGTTGATATCGATTACCGAGTGGGCCCGAAGTATATCTCTCCGGCTCGGGAGGGACAAATCCCATCTCGATACATACAGCTCAACAAGTACTTTCCGATCACCTGAGAGACACCTTTATGATCACCCTCTCATAGGATGACATTTGATGACCTCAAAGCTTTCTTCCGATACCAGGGAGTTGCATTATCTCATGGTCTAAGGAATACAATATTTGACATAGAAAAAGCTTCGCAAAGATGAACACGATGACACGATCTAATTGCTCTCCTTGATTTGGGTCTGTCCATCATATCATTCTCCTAATGACATGATCTCATTATTAATCGACAACTCATGTCTATGGTTAGGAAACCTTAACCATCATTAATCAATGAGCTAGTCCATAGAGGCGTACTAGGGACATGGTGTTGTTCATAAACCACACAAGTATCAAAGTTTCCGCTTAATACAATTCTAGCATGGAATATAAACTTTATCATGAACAAGAATTATAATAATAACATCTTTATTATTGCCTCTAGGGCATAATTCCAACAGCTGGATGGGGTGTTACAAGTGGTATCAGAGCCGATCCTCACGGTTACACGGGTGTGTGCAGGTCAGTGGCGTACATATGGAGCATGGAGCGTGTGGCCCAGAGTGAACACGACATGTCACTGGTGTCAGCATTGGATGCACAGACGTGTGCCAAGAGGGTATGTTCCTAGCTTGTGCTTGATCGATGAGGGCATCCATGTTCTAAGGGTGGGTTCTCCCGCTCAGAGTCTGGGACGAGACAAATCCATCACCATATGGAGTAATTTTGGTGCTGCTCGCGACTGCAACTCGGCTCACGTGCAGTGATACTTTCCTCTCTTGATTTTGATGTTGCGTTGCCCGTGGAGTCTGATTTGTCGGTGGAGTCTTTTGTTGTTGCCTTGATGGCGAAGTCTTCTGCTGCTATGGTGGTGATGCTGAAGGAAATATGCCCTAGAGGTAAATAATAAATGGTTATTATTATATTTCAATAAATTCGTAATAGTTTCATGTTGTGCTATAATTGTACCAAGTGGAAACATTGCTAAAATGTGCGATATGAAACAGAAGTCCCAAGTAGCCTCTATTCATACTAGTTCGTTGGGCAATTCATGATCAAGGTTTCCTGATCATGGGTGATAGTTCTAGTTGACAACGAGGCCATATCATTGGTGAATGATGTGATGGACATTACCCAAAGATTGCAACACGATCAAGTCACGAAGTTCATCGTTGCAATAGTTAGAAATGTAGTGTCCTCCTCGTTAGACCGTGAGATCATATTAATCATTGTCTCCCAAGGTTGCTTTGACTGCATCAAACGTCACTCCATGAAACGGTGATTATAAATGTGTATGTTGGGTATTCTAGAGGTACAATTGAGGTCTATGAATCAATAGTGGGATTTGTTCACCCAGTGACGGGGAAGATACATAAGTCCGACTTGGTGAAATTACATCAAAAATGTTACAACATGTGACTAGGTCACGGGGATGTAATATCGCGGGAACAAGTGAAATACTACTTGTCGGTAACGAAATTGAAAAAGGTATGTGATACCAAATTATTGGATCTCGGACAAGTCTTATCAAAGAAACAAAGAGAATTGGACTCAACGTTTACGATTCGAACGACATTGTCATCGTGGAATGTACATGGTTCAATATGGGCATCTCGGTCCCGCTATTGCTCATTGATGGAGAAATTCAAGGTGTTGATATGTCTAAACATCATAATCATTTTTATTAGATACATATGGTCTAGTATTATCTCGCATCATGGCTATAGTTATGATTTAGATTTAGATATCGAAATAAGCAAACACTCGTTTGAAATCCAAAGAAACATCTAAAGATTCGTGGAAACAACACCATAAGAGTTATGGCATGTTCGAGTTTCTAGAGGTTTTGATAATTCAAAATCATGGCGAATAAACAAGTCTTTGTAGCATATTCTTAAGCAACTATGAATACATGTGATACGTCCAAAATGTATCTACTTTTTTGAACACTTTTGCTATTGTTTCTCCTCTAATTTGTGTGATTTGGATACAACTAACATGGACTGACGCTATTTTCAGCAGAATTGCTTTGGTGTCTAGTTTTTGTGCAGAAAATCAACTTTCAGGAAAAATCTCAGAAAATATCGCAAAACTCCTATTTTACCAGAAGACTCACGGAGCCAGAAGACAATACGGAGAAGGGCCACGAGGGGCCCACACCCCCTGGTGGCGCTGGCCAGGCCAGGCCGCGCCAGGGGGTGGTGAGGACACCTCGGGCACCCCATCGACCTCTCCCTTCGCCTACATAAGCCCTCTGACCTAAAAACAGAGGAGGGTTCGACGTTTTTCCATATAGAGTTCTGTTGCGCCGCCGCCACCAGAAACCGCGATTCGGAACCAGAAACTCCATTCTAGCACCCTGCCGGGACGGGGAATTGGAGGAGATCATTGCCATCATCATATTCGACGCCTATCCATCAACCATCCATGTTTCCTCCATCCATGAGTGAGTAATCCCCCATTGTAGGCTATGGGGATGGTAGGGATTGGATGAGATCTATCATGTAATCGATAATATTGTTAGGGCATGGTGCCTAGTATCTTTGTTAGTGCCTTTTGACATTATTGCAACTTGTTGTGCTTAATGCTTGTCACTATGGCCCGAGTGCCATGATCTTAGATCTTAACATGTTATTATTTCATGATGATAGTATTGTTTATGATATTATCTGCAGGTTGTTTACACATATTATTGTCCGGAACCCGAGGCCCCAAAGTGACAAAAATTGGGATAATCGGAGGGGATGGCTGTGATATGAGGATCACGTGTGTTCATGGAGTGTTAATGCTTTGCTCCGGTACTCTATTAAAAGGAATACCTTAATTGCCAGTAGATTCCCTTGAGGCCCCGCTGCAATGGGCTAGCAGGACAAAAGATGTTGTGCAAGTTCTCAATGCGAGCACGTATGACTATATATGGACACATGCCTATGATTATTTAGTACTTGGATGCTTTACCTTATTTATCTGCAAATGCCCTAGATCTTGATATTATATGAATAGACTTGTCCATGCAATGCCCATCCATCCATCCCTATGCCTACCGCACTCAAATCCTGCTGTTTGCTACTATTGTTACTACTGCCTTTATTTTACCGTTGCTGTTACTTTGATATTGCTACTACAAAACTGTTGCTACTGATAAACTGTTGTGAGCAAAACTATTTCTAGGTGCAGCTGAATTGACAACTCAGTTGTTAAGGCTTATAAATATTCTTTGGCTCCCCTTGTGTCGAATCAATAAATTGGGTTATACTACCCTCGAAGACTATTGCGATCCCCTATACTTGTGGGTCATCAATACTATTTTCTAGCGCCATTGTCGGGGAGCATAGCATTATTTGTTAGTTCACTTGGGATTATTATTGTTCGCTGCTATCATTTTCATCATGGGAAAACTCGTCATGGAAAATTTCCTATTTTACCATCCACTACAAGAAGAGGTACAGTTCTAAACACCTCAGTTGCTCTTGATTCACCATCTGTTATAAGTAAACTTGTTACACCATCACCACATGCGCATGCTACACACACTGCTACTACTGCTAAATCTGAAATTGCTTCTGATGCTCATGATGTTACTTCTATTGTACTTGATGAGAGTGGTTCATTAGGTCCTTTCCTAGATGCTACAATTGTTAGAACTATATTGGGAAATACTGAAACTCCTAATGAAGATACTATTACACCTGTTAGTTCACCTGAGTCTAGAGAGAGCTATGATATTAAGGATGGTTACATTGAGATGACAAATGAATTTATTGAAGAATATCAAAACACGCGTGGTGCTAGTGCTATTAAGAGTCTTCTTCATAAACGTACTATTATACCTAAACTATTTCCTGATGTTGAGTTTGCTACTCCTCCCATAAACATTAAAGATAAAGATTATGATTTCTCTCTGGATTTGTCCTATATAAACATTGTTGAGAAAGAACCTTTTTGTGGGACTGAGAATGAAAGGGTTGTGGCACATATGATTGAGCTTTCTACTATGAGTGCTTTATTTACTGATGATATTAAGATACGCACCTACTTTGTTGCTAAAATTTCCCCTTTTTCACTAAAAGGAGAAGCTAAAGCTTGGTTTAATAATTTACCGCTTGGATCCATTGATAGCCCTGATTGCTTGATTGGTACTTTCTTTCAGAAATATTTCCCTCCTAGTGCTCGACATGCTGTTTTGCAGAAACTCTTTGATTTTAAACAGGGGAAGAGGAGAAATTGCCTAAATCATGGGCAAGGGGATTGATTCATGCACATCCTGGATGTCCATTACCTAAAAATGAGCTTCTTGATATATATTATAATGGACTGACTGATGAATCTAGGACATACCTGAATAGTTTTGTTGATTGTGTTTTCAGGAAGAGAACCCCCGCAGAAGCTGAAGAATTAATGGCTAAAATAAGCAAGAATTATGATGAGCCAATTACATCTGAGCCATTACACCTGAACCACCTGTTCTTGAACCAACCCCAACACCAACACCCAAGAAGAGGGGAGTGAGTGAATTAAATGATGGAGTGATGAAGGAAGCTAAGAAATGTCTTAAGGAGAAGGGTATTAAATCTGAAGATGTAAAGAATTTACCTTCTATAGAAGAATTATGTAAGCCAATCTCCCACTCATCCACTATTGAGGTACACTCTCTCCAACATTATGATGAAGGTGATATTCCTTATGGTAAACCTCCTGATTAATGCTTAGAGGAACTTGATAATGTTAAACAAGGTAATTTTAATAGACAAGTTTAGAATCATTTAATGGAAAACTCTAGAGCTATTAATGAGTTGAAAGATATTGTGGAAAGAACTTTTAATGATGTTAAAATGCTTGTTAAAAATTTCCAAATGGTTCAAACCCAAATTGATCAAGTTGCTAAGGTACAAAAAGATATGCTAGTTAATGCTTCTGGAGATAAACATGCTTATGAAATTAGAACTAGGAGTGGAGCTGCCACTCAGGATCCTTTATATCCTGAGGGACATCCTAAAATAATTGAGCAAGATTCTCAACAAGTTTAAAATAGAGGTATTTCTTCTAAAAGAAAGAAAAAGAAACATAAAACAGTTGTAGAATCTTCTAAACCTGCTATAGATCCTAATAGTATATCTGTCTATGATGATGAAACTGAAAGTGGTAATGATAAAAATGATGCTCCTGATAAGGAAGAAATTGAAGAGAGGCACACTAATAACACTAATTACACTAAGGAAGATTTTGTTGCTAATAAACATGGTAGTGAAAGAGAGCCTTGTGTCCAAAAACCAATGCCTTTTCCTGATAAGAAACACAAGTCAAAGGAAGAAGAACGCTATAACAAGTTTTTTGAGTGGATGAAACCTTTACAAATTCCTTTGACTGATGCTATTAAGTATCCTCCTTATTCAAAGTATATGAAGGATATTGTCTCTAATAAAAGTAAGATTCCTAATGAGGAAATTTGTACTTTGCTTGTTAACTATTCCTTCAATTGTAAGGTTCCAAAGAAGCTTGGAGATCCAGGTATCCAAACTATTCCTTGCTCTATTAAAAATAAGTATGTTAGAACTGCTTTGTGTGATTTGGGAGCTAGAGTTAGTGTTATGCCTTTTTTCTCTCTACAAGAGACTTCAGCTAGAAAAATTGATACCAACTGATATATCTTTGCAAATGGCTGACAAGTCTACTACTATTCCTGTTGGTATATGTGAGGATGTTCCTATTCAAGTGGCTCGTAACTATTTGGTATTAACTGATTTTGTTGTGCGCAAAATGCTTGAAGATGATAATATGTCTATTATTCTTGGGAGACCTTTTCTTAATACTGCAGGTGCTATCATTAATTTAATCAAGGGAAAGTAACTTTTAATATTAATGACAAGGAGCATACTATCTATTTCCCCAAGAAGATTGATAAGACTTATTGCCTAAATTCAATTGAAAATATTGAGGCCATCAAAGTTGGAGAAATATATTGTCCCATGCCTCAAGAAAATTATGAAACTATTATGATTGGGACTATTGATACCAAGATTGAGGTAACATAATCATTTAGTGAAATGCAAAGTTTTGTTTCATATAAAATTGTTTTGGTAACAAGACTTGATCAACCTTGTGAACAAAGGGATTTTAATGAACAAAACAATGTTTTCACAATGATTATCCCTTCCCACCTTCTATTTTCTCCATTCCAATATTTGCTCTTCATTTTGGTTGTATTTGTTTTGCTAGTTGCTTGCTTGTTAGAGTGTCTTAAAACTTTTGTAGTTTTAGTTTTGGTTTGCTTTTGCTTCTTTCCAAAAACTTTGTCTGCGAGAAAATCAATTTTCATAACTTGAAAATTGCCCAAAAATAAAGTTTTCCGAAAAATTACAGAAAATTCATATTAAATTTTTCGCGAAAAAAGGGGAGGGTACTGAGTGACCTGGGCCCCACCAGTGCACACCCCTGTTGGCGTGGGCTGGCACCTGTGTGGGCCACCCCTGGCCCTAGTGTGGGCCATCCTGGCCCTCCACTTGGTCTCCTTCCTACCACTTCTTTCTCTCTCCTAAAAAATACTGGAAAACTTTGCTTAGATCGAGTTTCTGTTGTTCTTGCTCCCAATTTCTGATCTCCTTTCTCAACCCATCTTTGCTGCTGATTTTTGGAGGGATCGCTCTCCGGTATGTGCCTATTCCGCTTGTCCAATTAGATTTTTGATTGGTGGATTATATCTTGAGTATTGTGCTACTATAGATGTGGGTTATTTGGTCTTGCATTCTTGTTCTATGCTTAGATATTTCATTTTGATGCATGTTTATCCCTCTAGCAAGTTCCTATAGTAGTTCTGAAGGGTTTCGTAGCATAGTAAATCAAAAAAAATCGACGGATGCGAACGGGAAAGCCAAGATCTAATCTAGGAGATGCAATCAACTAGAGGGATATATGAGATCTTCATACCCTTGAAGAAATCGCACAGCAGAAACGTTCAACAGAACGTGGTTGGTGTAGTCGTACTAGCCGTCTCCTCCTCGCAATCCGATCCGATCCGATCCTACGCTGCAAGTGGCGGCGCCTCCGAGAGATGCACACATACGGTGCCGCGATGTGTCCTCCTTCCATGGTCCAGCAAGTGGGGTGGAGAGATGGATTGGATCTGCAGCACGACGGCGTGGTGCTATGGTGGAGAGTTTCTGCAGCAGGGCTTCGCCTACACACAGTCGGGAGAGAGAGAGAGGAAGAGCAACAACTGGCGGCTAGGGTTTGGGGAAGTGTGGGAAGGAGGGTGCACCCCTGCCCTCTTTATATAGGGGGCTGGACGTCCCCCTTGGCCCCTCCTCCAAGCCCTAGGGCGGCGGCCCCAAGGGTTGGAGTGGGGGGCAAGTCTCCCCCTTCCTTCTAGAAGAGTTCCTAGGGTTTCCCCTAGGGTTTTGGCCCTTTGGGCCTATGGGGCCCTTGTGCCCCTGGTCCAAAGCGGCACTCCCTCGTAGGCCCACGCACCCCTCCGACAAGTGGGTCCGTGTTGGTCCCACTCAGGAAGATTCTAGAACCTTCCGGTACAATACCGAATACTCCGAAACGATTCCGAAATCCAAAAACTGCTTTCCTTTATTTGAATCTTATTCTCCGGACCATTCCGGAACCTCTCGTGATGTCCTGGATCTCATCCGAGACTCCAAACAAAAACCCATAAACCAATTATCCATTTTATCCTAGCGTCGAGGCACGTTAAGTGTGTGACCCTATGGGTTCGAGAATATGCAGACATGATCTTCTATCAATAATCAACAATGGGATCCGAAACCCATATTGACTCCCACATATTTATCGATGATCATATCGGATGAACCACGATGCCAGGATTCAATTAATCCCATATTTATATTCCCTTCGTCACGCGATATTTTACTTGCCCGAGATTCGATCGTTGGTATCTGCATACCTAGTTCAATATCGTTCACATCAAGTACTTTACTCGTTCCATAATCCGATATCACTTTGTGATTAACTCCTTAACCACGTGCTTGCAAGCGGTGTTGATACCGATTACCGAGTGGGCCCGAAGTATATCTCTCCGACTCGGGAGGGACAAATCCCATCTTGATACATACAACCCAACAAGTACTTTCCGATCACCTGAGAGACACCTTTATGATCACCCTCTCATAGGATGACCTTTGATGACCTCAAAGCTTTCTTCCAATACCAGGGAGTTGCATTATCTCATGGTCTAAGGAATACAATATTTGACATAGAAAAAGCTTCGCAAAGATGAACACGATGACACGATCTAATTGCTCTGCTTGATTTGGGTCTGTCCATCATATCATTCTCCTAATGACATGATCTCATTATTAATCGACAACTCATGTCTATGGTTAGGAAACCTTAACCATCATTAATCAATGAACTAGTCCATAGAGGCGTACTAGGGACACGGTGTTGTTCATAAACCACACAAGTATCAAAGTTTCCGCTTAATACAATTCTAGCATGGAATATAAACTTTATCATGAACAAGAATTATAACAATAACATCTTTATTATTGCCTCTAGGGAATAATTCCAACAGTCTCCCACTTGCACTAGAGTCAATAATCTAGTTTACATCTGGCAACAATCTAACACCCATGGCATTAAAGTGCTGATCATGTTTTGCTCGTGGAAGAGGTTTAGTCAAAGGATCTGCGACATTCAGATCCGTATGTACTTTGCTAATCTTCAGATCTTCATATGTTATATAATCTCGAATTATATGAAACCGGCGGTTGATGTGCTTGGTCTTTGGATGATATCTTGGTTCCTTAGCCAGTGCTATGGCGCCAGTGTTGTCACACAATATCTCCAGTGGGTCCAAGGCCCTTGGAACCACACCAAACTCAGTGATGAAGTTCCTGATCCAAACTCCTTCACTTGACGCTTCTGCAGGAGCCATGTATTCCCATTTTACTGCAGATCCCGCGATCACGCTTTGCTTGCAGCTTCTCCAGCTCACAGCTCCTCCATTCAATATATAAGCGTATCCTGTCTGAGATTTAGAATCATCCGGGTCGGTGTCGAAACTAGCGTCGACGTAACCTTTTATGACGAGCTGCTCATCACCTCCATAGACCAAGAACATTACTTTAGTCCTATTTAAATACTTTAGGATGTTCTTTACGGCTATCCAGTGTTCCACTCCTGGATCAGTTTGGTATCTGCTCGTCAAACTAAGAGCATTGGACACATCCGATCTAGTACACAGCATGGCATACATGATAGAACCTATGGCCGAGGCATATGGCACTTTGCTCATAGTTTCTCTATCATCGTTTATTAATCGAGCCTTGCTCAATATCTTACCTGACAACATGGGCAATGAACCTTTCTTTGCTTTATCCATTCTGAACCTTTTCAGAACTTTGTCTAGGTATGTACTTTGGCTTAAAGCTATTAGGCGTCTTTGTCTATCTCTATAGATTTTGATGCCTAATATATAAGAAGCTTCTCCTAGGTCTTTCATTGAAAAACATTTGTTCAAATAACTCTTCACATCGTTAAGCATATCAATGTCATTTCCAATAATCAATATGTCATCCACATATAGTACTAAAAATGTCACTGAGCTCCCACTCACTTTCTTGTAGATACAAGCTTCGTAGCAATTTGGAAGAAATCCAAAGCTCTTGATCACTTGATCAAAACAAAGGTTCCAACTCCGAGATGCTTGCTTCAGTCTATAAATGGAACGCTGATGTTTGCACACCTTATTAGCATCCTTAGGATCGACAAAACCTTTGGGCTGCATCATATACAACTCTTCATCAATGTTGCCATTGAGGAACGCAGTCTTGACATCCATCTGCCATATTTCGTAATCATGAAATGCAGCAATTGCTAATAAAATCTGAATGGACTTAAACATCGCTACGGGAGAGAAAGTCTCATTGTAGTCTACACCTTGAACTTGTCGAAAACCTTTCGCGACAAGCCGAGCTTTATAGATAGTAACATTACCATCCGCGTCCGTTTTCTTCTTGAAAATCCATTTGCACTCAACGGCCTTTCGGTCGCTAGGAGGGTCCACCAAAGTCCATACTTGGTTTTCGCTCATGGATCCCAATTCGGATTTCATGGCCTCTAGACATTTCTCAGAGTCTGGGCTCATCATTGCTTCCTCATAGTTCGCAGGTTCACTGTTGTCCACCAACAAGACAGTTAAGACAGGGTTGCCGTACCATTCAGGAGGGGCACGTGACCTTGTCGACCTGCAACGTTCAGCAGCAGCATCGCTCGAAGTTTCATGATCCTCATCGTTAGCTTCCTCTCTTGTTTGTGCAGACGGCACTAGAACAATTTCAGGTGCTGCGCTACTCTCCAACTCGAGAGAAGGTTCAGTAACCTCGTCTAGCTCTACCTTCCTCCCACTCACTTCTTTCGAGAGAAACTCCTTCTCAAGAAAGGATCCGTTCTTTGCAACAAACACTTTGCCTTCGGATCTGTGGTAGAAGGTATACCCAATAGTTTCCTTAGGATATCCTATGAAGACGCATTTCTCCGCTTTGGGTTCGAGCTTGTCCGGCATCAACTTCTTGACGTAAGCTTTGCATCCCCAAACTTTAAGAAACGACAACTTAGGTTTAGCACCAAACCATAGTTCATACGGTGCCGTCTCAACGGATTTATATGGTGCCCTATTTAAAGTGAATGTAGCGGTTTCTAATGCATAACCCCAAAATGATAACGACAAATCTGTAAGAGACATCATTGATCGCACCATATCTAATAGAGTTCGATTCCGGTGTTCAGACACACCATTGCGCTGTGGTGTTCCGGGTGGCGTGAGTTACGAAACAATTCCGCTTGCTTTAAGATGCGTGAGAAAATCATAACTCAAATATTCACCTCGACGATCGGATCGTAGAAATTTAATTTTCCTGTTATGATGGTTTTCCACTTCGTTCTGGAATTCTTTGAACTTTTCAAACGTTTCAGATTTATGTTTCATTAAATAGATATACCCATATCTACTTAAGTCATCAGTAAAAGTGAGAAAATAGCCATATCCACCGCGCGTCGAAACACTCATTGGTCCGCATACATCGATATGTATGATTTCCAACAAGTCCGTTGCTCGCTCCATTATTCCGGAGAACAGGGTTTTGATCATCTTGCCCATGAGGCACGGCTCGCACGTGTCAAATGATTCAAAATCAAGAGACTCCAAAATTCCATCAGAATGGAGTTTCTTCATGCGTTTTACACCAATATGACCTAGACGGCAGTGCCACAAATAAGTCGAATTATCACTATCTACTTTGCATCTCTTAGCCTCAATGTTATGGATGTGTGTTTCATTGCTTTCGAGATTCAGAAGAAATAAACCATTCATAGCAGGTGCATGACCATAAAAGATGTTACTCATATAAATAGAACAACCATTATTCTCCGATTTAAATGAATAACCATCTTGCAATAAACACGATCCAGATATAATGTTCATGCTCAATGCAGACACATAATAACACTTATTAAGGTTTAAAACTAATCCCGAATGTAAAACTAAGGAGAGCGTGCCGACGGCCATCACATCAACTCTTGATCCATTGCCAACGTGCATCGTCACCTCATCCCTTGCTAGCCGCCGTCTATTTCGTAGCTCCTGTTTCGAGTTACAAATATTAGCAACCGAACCAGTGTCAAATACCCAGGCACTACAACGAGCGCTAGTAAGGTAAACATCAATAACATGTATATCAAATATACCTTTAATGGTGCCAGCCTTCTTGTACGCTAAGTACTTCGAACAGTTGCGCTTCCAGTGACCCTTGTCCTTGCAATAGAAGCACTTAGTGTCCGGCTTAGGTACAGACTTGAGCTTCTTCTCAGCAGGGTCAACGCGCTTGCCACTGCCTTTCTTGAAGGATATCTTTGCACCCTTACCTTTCTTAAAGCTAGGGGTCTTGTTGACCATCAACACATGATTATCTTTCTTGATGTCCACCTCCGCAGCTTTCAGCTTAGCGAAGAGCTCAGTGATTGTATTAGTGGGACCAATCTGATTGTGAGTAACTACAAAACCTTTGTAGCTAGGAGGAAGTGATTGCAGAACTCTATCAATCTTGAGCTCTTCTGGAATCTTGTAGTCCAGTTGCTCAAGACGTTGAGTGTAGCCCGACATCTTAATGGCGTGCTCACTAACGGAACTCCCTTCCTCCATCTTGTAGTTAAAGAATTTCTCAGAGATCTCATATCTCTCAGAACGGGCCTGAGTCTGAAACATGGTTTTCAGTTCCTCAAGTATCTCAAAGGGCCCGGCGAACTCCTCAAAATGATTTTGAATGTCCGATTCCATAGCAAACAACATGGTACTCTTAATCACTCCATAATCATCTTTGCGCGACTGATAAATAGCTTTTTCATCAGCCGGCGCATCAATAGCAGGGGCGTCACCTAGCGCTTTCTCAAGGACATAGTCCTTTTGTCCGCCAACGAGAATGATTCTATCATGGAACCAGTTGGTGAAGTTAGACCCATTGTTCTTAAGCTTTTCTTTCTCAGCAAAAACGTTGAAGTTGAAGTTGGACTTAGCCATTTGATCTACAAAAATTTGCAAGTACAATTTAGACTATGTTCATGATAACTAGTTCAACTTAATCAAATTACTAGATGAACTCCCACTAAATTCAACATCCCTCAAGTTGTTTAGTGAACACGATCCAAATTCACCACATCTAATCCAATCTTCACGAGAATAGATGTGGTTTCAATGGTGGACAACAAAGTGTCGATCATATCATTCATATGACTCATGCTTAACCTTTCGGTTCGTGTGTTCTGAGGCCATGTCTGTACATGCTAGGCTCGTCAAGTCAACCCAAGCATTTCCGCGTGTGCAAAACTGGCTTGCACCCGTTCTATGTGAACGTAGAGTTTATAGCACCCGATCATCACGAGGTGCTTGAACACGACAAACTTTCGCAACGATGCATACATGGGGAGAACACAGTTTTATCTTGATATTTAAGTGAGGAATCATCTTATAATGCTACCGTCGCGATCTAAGCATAATAAGATACATAAAAGGATAAACATCACATGCATATTATTTTATGTGACATGGTATAGCCAATCTCCGCGCAATGATATCCATCTTGTGCGCACCAGCATGATCTCCATCACACCATTATGATTGCCTCCACCACGAATAGCAACTAAAACTATTGCTAACTACTTAGCTATAAAGTAAAGCTATTACATGGCGTATAAGAAGTTGACACATAGGTCATACACAATTATAAAGACAACCATACGGCTCCTGCCGGTTGTGTACTCATCGACATGCAAGTCGTGAAATATTACAAAACATGATCATCGCATACATCATACACATCATGTCTTGGGCCATACCATATCACAAAACACTCCCTGCAAAAACAAGTTAGACGCCTCTACTTTGTTGTTGCATGTTTTACGTGGCTTACTAGAGTAACAAGCTAAGAATGATTCTTACCTACGGAAAGCCACAACGGTGATGTTATGGTTGCCAACATCCGGTGTAAATCCCATGACTACTATAGTGAGAGAAACTGGCATCCACCAGCCGCATGTGTGGAACAAGCCACACGTCAAGTGCAGAGCCAGTCTCGCGAACGAGGTCGCGTAAAGTTGGCCTAGACCGCTTCGATCTCACTATCCCGCGTCATAAGAAGTACACAACAAGAGGCTTGCAACAGAAAACATCAACGCCCGCAACAAGCATGTTGCGTCCTACTCGTGAAACACATCTACGCATAGATCTAGCTCTGATACCACTGAACGGTTTTGCAGCATAGTAAATCAAAAAAATTCTACGGATGCGAACGGGAAAGCCAAGATGTAATCTAGGAGATGCAATCAACGAGAGGGATAGATGAGATCTTCATACCCTTGAATAAATCGCACAGCGGAAACGTTAAATAGAACGTGGTTGGTGTAGTCGTACTAGCCATCTCCTCCTCGCGATCCGATCCGATCCGATCCTACGCCGCAAGTGGCGCCGCCTCCGAGAGATGCACGCATACGGTGCCGCGACGTATCCTCCTTCCTTGGTCCAGCAAGTGGGGTGGAGAGATGGATTGGATCTGCAGCACGACGGCGTGGTGCTATGGTGGAGAGTTTCTGCAGCAGGGCTTCGCCTACACGCAGTCGGGAGAGAGAGAGAGAGAGAGAGAGAGAGAGAGAGGAAGAACAACAACTGGCGACTAGGGTTTGGGGAAGTGTGGGGAGGAGGGTGCGCCCCTTCCCTCTTTATATAGGGGGTAGGCCGGCCCCCTTGGCCCCTCCTCCAAGCCCTAGGGCGGCGGCCCCAAGGGTTGGAGTGGGGGGGCAAGTCTCCCCTTCCTTCTAGAAGGGTTCCTAGGGTTCCCCCTAGGGTTTTGGTCGGCTGGGCCTATGGGGCCTTGTGCCCCTGGCCCAAAGCGGCCAGGGCACTCCCTCGTAGGCCCACGCACCCCTCTGACAAGTGGGATCACGTTGGTCCCACTCCGGAAGCTTCTAGAACCTTCCGGTACAATATTGAATACTCCGAAACGATTCCGAAATCCAAAAACTGCTTTCCTTTATATGAATATTATTCTCTGGACCATTCCGGGACCTCTCGTGATGTCATGGATCTCATCCGAGACTCCGAACAAAAACCCATAAACCAATTATCCATTCTATCCTAGCGTCGAGGCACGTTAAGTGTGTGACCCTATGGGTTCGAGAATATGCAGACATGATCTTCTATCAATAATCAACAGCGGGATCTGGAAACCCATATTGACTCCCACATATTTATCGATGATCATATCGGATGAACCACGATGCCAGGATTCAATTAATCCCATATTTATATTCCCTTCGTCACGCGATATTTTACTTGCCCGAGATTCGATCGTTGGTATCTGCATACCTAGTTCAATCTCGTTCACATCAAGTACTTTACTCGTTCCATAATCCGATATCACTTTGTGATTAACTCCTTAACCACGTGCTTGCAAGCGGTGTTGATATCGACACGAAAGTGGGCCCGAAGTATATCTCTCCGACTCGGGAGGGACAAATCCCATCTTGATACATACAACCCAACAAGTACTTTCCGATCACCTGAGAGACACCTTTATGATCACCCTCTCATAGGATGATGTTTGATGACCTCAAAGCTTTCTTCGAATACCAGGGAGTTGCATTATCTCATGGTCTAAGGAATACAATATTTGACATAGAAAAAGCTTCGCAAAGATGAACACGATGACACGATCTAATTGCTCTGCTTGATTTGGGTCTGTCCATCATATCATTCTCCCAATGACATGATCTCATTATTAATCGACAACTCATGTCTATGTTTAGGAAACCTTAACCATCATTAATCAATGAACTAGTCCATAGAGGCGTACTAGGGACACGGTGTTGTTCATAAACCACACAAGTATCAAAGTTTCCGCTTAATACAATTCTAGCATGGAATATAAACTTTATCATGAACAAGAATTATAACAATAACATCTTTATTATTGCCTCTAGGGAATAATTCCAACAAGTTCCCCATCATTTATTAACTTGGAAATCACTTGGGTTGATATTTGTCTAAAAATTTCAGAAAAAGAGGAATGGGCAACCATACCTTTGGAGAAGTGTTTGAAAGAGATGCACCTAGGAGGACAAGGACTTCGAGATTATCTTCTCAAGCTATACCATCATACAATGAGGATCTTATTGCGCCGTGCTTTGGCAATGAGGGAGATGCGCACCCTTCTACCTTCCCTTGTTTTGCCTTTTTGCAAGCTGCAGGGATCCTCGATGATTTCTTAACTCTTGTTCAGAGGGTTGGTCTAACCGATTACATGCAGGATGAGAGTGAGCAATATGCTTTGCTCAGCAACACTTTGTGTAGAGTTTCACTTTCACTAACACCCCTTTTAGTTCAAAAATTTCATTCAAAATCTATGGTAGGCCTTTTACCATGACATTGGAATGATTTTGCAGCATTATAGGTATTTGCATGGCCGGGACTGTGAAGAAGATTCAAGGTCGACCCGACGATTTGTTGGAGCTCTACCGTGGGGTAACAAATGATGATGACCGCATAGCCCAGCGCTGGAAGATAAGAAATATTCAACTCCCAGCTCTCAGATATTTTGCTTATTATCTTGCCGCTATAATTCTTGGTAGGGAGAACACTAGAAATATTTCCAACTATCATTTGGATTTTCCCGCTGCCGCACTTAACAATGAAACCAGGTATAATCTTGGTTCTCTCATTGCTCGCCGCCTAGCTGCTAGAGGACCCATTTATGGGGGTATTATTGCTGCACGCGCAGTTGCTGCCTTGGACCTTTCTGTTGATCCAAACGATACAGTGCTAGCTCCACAGAGGCTTGATCTAGCTGCCATAAAAGTGCATCACTTTGTTACTGCTAGCTCTAGCATTGATAGTTTAGTTTACATAATGATGTTTACGGATGGGGATTGATGACCCACAAGTGTAGGGGATCGCAACAGTCTTTGCGGGTAGTATTACCCAATTTATTGATTCGACACAAGGGGATCCAAAGAATACTTGCAAGCCTTAACAACTGAGTTGTCAGTTCAGCTGCACCTGGAAATAGTTCTTGCTCACAGAAGTTTATTAGTAGTAACAGTTTGTAGTAGCAAAAGCAAAGCAACAACAACAGTAACAATAACAGTGGAACAGGAGCAATAGTAACAGTAACGGTAACAGTAGGATTCGAGTGCGGTACGCATAGGGATGGATGGACGGGCGTTGCATGGACGAGTCTAAACATGTAACTTCAAGAACTAGGGCATTGCATATAAATAATAACAAGCATCCAAGTACTAAACAATACTAGGCATGTGCTCCAAATATAGTCATACGTGCTCGCAATGAGAACTTGCACAACATCTTCTGTCCAGCTAGCGCGTGGTAGCGAGGCCTCTAGGGAACTACTGAAATTAAGATTCTCCTTTTAATAGAGCACCGGAGCAAAGCATTAACACTCCGTGAACACATGTTATCCTCACACCACAGCCATCCCCTCTGATTGTCCCAATTATTGTCACTTTGGGGCCTTTGGATCCGCACAATGATATGTGTACACAACTTGCAGATAAGATCACAAAATATATTATCATAATGTGACACCCCGGTTCTGAAAAGACCGTGGCCTCTATGTGACACGCCAATCCCTGGATCGGTTCATTGGCCCACAATAGAGTAAGATAGATAATCATAGCAAATAACCGTGTATCATGATCTACAAAGATCCAGAGTACCATTATTACAATATAAAATCTTAGCATAAAGCTAGCTCAAATTGTTCAGGTAGCAACAAAAGCGAGTAAATCCTCCAATCTTCAAATTTCCCACAAGTGAACAAGTGCCGAGTGGAGTACCGTGGCCTATAACGATCAATCAGAATCGGAATAACCTACAACATGAAACGTAGCAGCCCCGAAGGGTCAATACATGGAATGTATGGCAAGTATAGCTAGTAATGGAGACAATAGTACTAACATCTACATGCATATTTGGCAAGTGTAGCTGTGTCTGGCTTGCATTTGCAAATACATTTGTCCTACTTTCATAAACAGTTTGATTTTCTTTGAAAAGATCCCAATTAAGTTAACCCAATAATGTTAAAACAATTATGAAATTAGAATGAGCGAGAAACATGTCATGGAATCAATATCTAGCAACTCAGATGTCCATAACCGGGGACACGGCTAATCGATTAGATTATACACTCTGTAGAGGTTAGTACACTTTACCCATGTGACTTGGCCAGCCCAGCTCGTACCATCACTCTCATTTTGGGTGATGATAGGGAGAAGACCAAGAAGAGACTGTTCGGGGAGTAGCTCCTCAATCCCGACGCGCACCGGTCCAACCTACCAAAATTCTACATCTCTGGATACGTGGGTTCGAGTTACCACAACCTACTAAGTCCAACCAACCGCCCATTTCATTATTGGCACATGGTTGTACACGTAATCTACACAATAAAGAATCCAATCATTCTCTCTTGATACCTGGGTGCCTTTCCGCAATGAAACCACCAAAATTTATCAATACCATCACACCCAGGGGGTTCATTGATTAAGTTGTTTTAGTTTTCACAAACCAATACTTTGAGAAAACAAGTATCAATGATGTAACCCAGCCCTCGTTCATCAAGCATGGCTAAGCACATCTACCAACGGTGGTTCATCTACAAAGAGGGTCCTACCACATAATTGAAGGGTTTCGCGGCATAGTAAATAAAAATTTTCTACGGAGCGAACAGAGGGAAAGCCAAGATCTAATCTAGGAGATGCAAACAACGAGAGAGATTGGATTAGATCTTCATACCCTTGAAGATTCGCACAGCGGAACGTTCGTCGGAACGTGGGTGATGTAGTCGTACTCGCTTCTCCTTCTCGCGATCCGATCCGATCTAGCACCACAAGTGGCGGTGCCTCCGTGAGATGCACACGTGCAGCACCTCGATGTCTCCTCCTTCCTCGAACCAGCAAGTATGGTGGAGAGATAGATTGGATCTACAACACGACGGCGTGGTGTATATGGTGGAGAATTTCTGCAGCAGGGCTTCGCCTACAAACAGTCGAGAGGGAGAGAGGAAGGGCAGCAGGGTGGCTAGGGTTGGAGGGGAAGGTGTGGGCGGTTGGTGCGCCCCCACCCCTCTTTATATAGAGGGGGGCGCAGCCCTAGCCCCTCCCCCAAGCCCAAAGGATAAGGAGTGGGGGGCATGGACTCTCCCCTCTTCTAGAAACCCTATCTCTAGTTTAAACGATTTAAACTCTCTAGGATCGGCTGGGCCCTATGGGGCCTTGTGCCCCTGGACCAATGCGGCCAGGACACTCCCTCATAGGCCCATGCCCCCTCCCGGAAGGTGGGGCCACGTTGGTCCCCTTCCGGAAGGTTCTAAGCTTCCGTAATACGATTAACGGAACAATTCAACTCCAAAAACTGCACCGCCTTATATGAATCTTATTCTCGGACCATTTCGAACCTCTCGTGATATCCCGGATCCCATCCGAGACTCAACAAAAATTCATAAACCAATTATCCAATCTATCCTAGCCGAGACACGTTAAGTGTGTGACCTGCGAGTTCGAGAATATGCGACATGATCTTCTATCAATAATCAACAAATGGTCGGGCACCCATATTGACTCCCACACATTCATCGATGATCATATCGGATGAACCACGATGCCGGATTCAATCAATCCCATATATATTCCCTTCGTCTCGCGATATTTTACTTGCCCGAGATTCGATCGTCGATGGCAGTCATACCTAGTTCAATCTCGCTCAGAAGTACTTTACTCGTTCGTAATCCGATATCACTTTGTGATTAACTCCTTAACCACATGCTTGCAAGCGGTGTTGATATCGATTACCGAGTGGGCCCGAAGTATATCTCTCCGACTTGGGAGGGACAAATCCCATCTCGATACATACAACCCAACAGATACTTTCCGATCACCTGAGAGACACCTTTATGATCACCCTCTCATAGGATGACGTTTGATGACCTCAAAGCTTTCTTCCGGTACCAGGGAGTTGCATTATCTCATGGTCTAAGGAATACAATATTTGACATAGGAAAAGCTTCGCAAAGACGAACACAATGACACGATCTAATTGCTCTGCTTGATTTGGGTCTGTCCATCATATCATTCTCCCAATGATATGATCCCATTATCAATTGACAACTCATGTCTATGGTTAGGAAACCTTAACCATCATTGATCAATGAGCTAGTCCATAGAGGCGTACTAGGGACACGGTGTTGTTCACAAACCACACAAGTATTAAAGTTTCCGCTTAATACAATTCTAGCATGGAATATAAACTTTATCATGAACAAGAATTATAATAATAACATCTTTATTATTGCCTCTAGGGCATAATTCCAACAATAATAGGACATAGCATAGCGATAGTATCATCCTACACATGCATCTACAAAATACACGACAATGCATAGAAAATAGTAGGACGATATCATGAACAAAGTAGCATCTACTTGCCTTGGTTGTAGCGGTCTGGAGCACAATCCTCACACGAACAAACGTTGCACTCAACACAATCTACACGATACAATTGCAATCATAAACAAACAATCCACAACGTATGCAACAAATATGATGCATGAATGCAAGAACGGCAAGTGAATTGGTGCTACAGCTGCACCACATAGTTCTAATCCATAATACTACCGAATACATGCATGGAAAATAGATTTGGCGCTAGGAAAACTAATAGACAAAAGTAATGCTCCAAACTAGAGCTAGAACTTAAATAATTCACTACCGGTGGTATACTGTTCGTAAAATCTTGGGAAAATTCTACCGCATAGGCATCGCTGATTAGAAACAGTACCAATTGGAATTACTCAAAAAGGAATTATAGAACTCCCGGAGTAATTAAAACACTGCAGAACGCCATTAGACAAATACTGCAGAAGTTTTTACTGTAAGCCTACCTTTTTAATTCACGATGAGATTCCCCTCGTTCACACGAGTTCAGGGACATATCACACGCGATTTTTGGAGCTACGGATCTTTTTCTACGAATTTATTACCCCGAAAAGGCCACTAACTAGTTTGATTAAATTGTACTAAACCTGACAGTAAAAGTCTTAACCAAAGGTGCAGCGAGATTCTACACGACTCACTGAACTCGTACATATTTTATTTGCAATTTTTGGCCAAGCGGTTGAATTTCTACACAATTTACAAGATTCTACCGAAATCTGTCAATTAAAGGGATTAACGAAATTGACCAATCAATCGGTTCTGCTTGATCGGGAGCTGACTGGCGCTGATTGGCGTCTGACTAGTCAACGCCTGAGATGCTGACCAGTCAAAACGATCTAAGCCGCTGATCGAGATCCGACGGTGGCTCTGTCTTACCGGAAACGGATGGCAAACGGACTCGGAAGGCGCGACGAGCTCGGACGGCGGTGGCGATCGGTTCCGGTCGGGTTCTTCTGCACGGACGCATACACGGTCAACTACGGGTCGACAAATAATTTGCGCGAGGCGCGCAGATGCGGCGTGCGCGTATGCATGCATGCGTGCAGATAGCGCATGCGTAAGCGCGCACGAGGCGGCCGCGAGGCAGCGGCGGCGGCGTAACGCGGCGCAGCGAGGCGGCGGTAGCGCTGCATGACGCGGCAGCAAGCGACGGGCGGCACGGCGCGGGTGCGGCGCGGGCGGGCGGCAAGAATCGCGGCGGCGAGGCCGCCAGGCGAGGCGGCGACGGCGCGAGGCGCGCGGGCGGGAGCTGGTCGCGGCGGTGGGCTGGCGGCGGCGGTACCGCGGGCGGGTCACGGCCGGGCGGCGAGGCGGCGAGAGGCGGCGCGGCGGCAGGCGCGGTTCCCGAGGCTGGGGATCGCGCGGGCGGGTAGAGGCGGCGGTGTGCGGGCACGGAAAACGAGGCCAGGTGGGCCTCCTCAAATAGTACCCTGGCGCGGAAACCTAAACTGAAACGGCGCGGAACTGGACTTCGATTCGGAAATCGGTCCAGATTTTCGGACCGTTTTCCGGCGGTTTACTAAAATGTCTGAGTCTTTTGCATACGAACTCCGATTGGAGCGATTCTCGTGCCTACGGGTTCGTATCGTCGAGGGGCACAACCTTCAGTCGAAGTTTGCGCGAAAACTCGAACCTATAGGGGCGGTTGTTGCAAGACACTCCAAAGCTCCCCGCAGGAACCTCGAAGCGAAACAAAATAGGGTTTTGAAAGTAGCGTTTCGCCGAACCTTTCTACTCGACGGTTTTCATGGAAAGATATGATGCAATGCTATGAATGATATGCAAGACCAAATCTAAAATTTGGGATGTGACAAGACTAACCCCCTTACGATGAATCTCGTCCTCGAGATTCGGCGCGGCTAGCAAATAGGTGTGGGTAGTCCTCTCGGATGTCATCCTCACGCTCCCAAGTGGCTTCCTCTTCGGTGTGGTGGCTCCAATGTACTTTGAAAAACTAGATTGTCTTGGTACGGGTAGTCCTTTCTGCCTTATATGAATCTTAGCGATAAAGTAAAGCTATTACATGGCGTATAAGAAGTTGACTCGCAGGTCATACACAATTATAAAGACAACCATATGGCTCCTGCAGGTTGTGTACTCATCGACATGCAAGTCGTGAAACATTACAAAACATGATCATCGCATACAATATACACATCACATCTTGGGCCATACCATATCACAGAAAACACTCCCTGCAAAAACAAGTTAGACGCCTCTACTTTGTTGTTGCATGTTTTACGTGGCTTATGGGAGTAGATGCTAAGAACGATTCTTACCTACGGAAAGCCACAACGTTGATATTATGGTTGCCAAACTCCGTGTTAATCCCATGACAACTAGAGTGAGAGAAACTGACATCCACCAGCCGCATGTTTGGAACAAGCCACACGTCAAGTGCGGAGCCGGTCTCGCGAACGACGTCGCGTAAGGTTGGCCTGGACCGCTTCAATCTCACTATCCCGCGTCATAAGAAGAACACAAACAAGAGGCTTGCAACAGAAAACATCAACGCCCGCAACAACCATGTTGCGTTCTACTCGTGAAACACATCTACACATAGATCTAGCTCGATACCCTTTGAAGGGTTTAGCGGCATAGTAAATCAAAATTTTCTACGAGCTAACAGAGGGAAAGCCAAGATCTAATCTAGGATATGCAAACAACGAGAGATTGGATTAGATCTTCATACCCTTGAAGATTCAGACAGCGAACGCTGGCAACGGGTGATGTAGTCGTACTCGCTTCTCCTCCTCGCAATCCGATCCGATCTAGCACCACAAGTGGCGGTGCCTCCGTGAGATGCACACGTGCAGCAACTCGACGTCTCCTCCTTCCTCGGACCAGCAAGTATGGTGGAGAGATAGATTGGATCTACAACACGACGGCGTGGTGTATATGGTGGAGAATTTCTGCAGCAGGGCTTCGCCTACAAACAGTCGGGAGGGAGAGAGGAAGGGCAGCAGGGTGGCTAGGGTTGGAGGGGAAGTGTGGGCGGTTGGTGCGCCCCCACCCCTCTATATATAGAGGGGGGCACAGCCCTAGCCCCTCCCCCAAGCCCAAAGGATAAGGAGTGGGGGGCATGGACTCTCCCCTCTTCTAGAAACCCTATCTCTAGTTTAAACGATTTAAACTCTCTAGGATCGGCTGGGCCCTATGGGGCCTTGTGCCCCTGGCCCAATGCGGCCAGGACACTCCCTCATAGGCCCATGCCCCCTCCCGGAAGGTGGGGCCACGTTGGTCCCCTTCCGGAAGGTTCTAGAAGCTTCCGGTACAATACGATTAACCCGGAACAATTCCGAACTCCAAAAACTACTCTGCTTGATTTGGGTATGTCCATCATATCATTCTCCCAATGATATGATCCCATTATCAATTGACAACTCATGTCTATGGTTAGGAAACCTTAACCATCATTGATCAATGAGCTAGTCCATAGAGGCGTACTAGGGACACGGTGTTGTTCACAAACCACACAAGTATTAAAGTTTCCGCTTAATACAATTCTAGCATGGAATATAAACTTTATCATGAACAAGAATTATAATAAGTTTAAAATAAGTTTAAACTTTATCATGAGCTGCCACTCAGGATCCTTTATATCCTGAGGGACATCCTAAAATAATTGAGCAAGATTCTCAACAAGTTTAAAATAGAGGTATTTCTTCTAAAAGAAAGAAAAAGAAACATAAAACAGTTGTAGAATCTTCTAAACCTGCTATAGATCCTAATAGTATATCTGTCTATGATGATGAAACTGAAAGTGGTAATGATAAAAATGATGCTCCTGATAAGGAAGAAATTGAAGAGAGGCACACTAATAACACTAATTACACTAAGGAAGATTTTGTTGCTAATAAACATGGTAGTGAAAGAGAGCCTTGTGTCCAAAAACCAATGCCTTTTCCTGATAAGAAACACAAGTCAAAGGAAGAAGAACGCTATAACAAGTTTTTTGAGTGGATGAAACATTTACAAATTCCTTTGAATGATGCTATTAAGTATCCTCCTTATTCAAAGTATATGAAGGATATTGTCTCTAATAAAAGTAAGATTCCTAATGAGGAAATTTGTACTTTGCTTGTTAATTATTCCTTCAATTGTAAGGTTCCAAAGAAGCTTGGAGATCCAGGTATCCAAACTATTCCTTGCTCTATTAAAAATAAGTATGTTAGAACTGCTTTGTGTGATTTGGGAGCTAGAGTTAGTGTTATGCCTTTTTCTCTCTACAAGAGACTTCAGCTAGAAAAATTGATACCAACTGATATATCTTTGCAAATGGCTGACAAGTCTACTACTATTCCTGTTGGTATATGTGAGGATGTTCCTATTCAAGTGGCTCGTAACTATTTGGTATTAACTGATTTTGTTGTGCGCAAAATGCTTGAAGATGATAATATGTCTATTATTCTTGGGAGACCTTTTCTTAATACTGCAGGTGCTATCATTAATTTAATCAAGGGAAAGTAACTTTTAATATTAATGACAAGGAGCATACTATCTATTTCCCCAAGAAGATTGATAAGACTTATTGCCTAAATTCAATTGAAAATATTGAGGCCATCAAAGTTGGAGAAATATATTGTCCCATGCCTCAAGAAAATTATGAAACTATTATGATTGGGACTATTGATACCAAGATTGAGGTAACATAATCATTTAGTGAAATGCAAAGTTTTGTTTCATATAAAATTGTTTTGGTAACAAGACTTGATCAACCTTGTGAACAAAGGGATTTTAATGAACAAAACAATGTTTTCACAATGATTATCCCTTCCCACCTTCTATTTTCTCCATTCCAATATTTGCTCTTCATTTTGGTTGTATTTGTTTTGCTAGTTGCTTGCTTGTTAGAGTGTCTTAAAACTTTTGTAGTTTTAGTTTTGGTTTGCTTTTGCTTCTTTCCAAAAACTTTGTCTGCGAGAAAATCAATTTTCATAACTTGAAAATTGCCCAAAAATAAAGTTTTCGAAAAATTAGAAAATTCATATTAAATTTTTCAAAAAAAGGGGGAGGGGTACTGGAGTGACCTGGGGGCCACCAGTGCACACCCCTGTTGGCGTGGCTGGACAGGGCGCTGGCCACAGTGTGGCCACCGGCCCTAGTGTGGGCCATCCTGGCCCTCCACTTGGTCTCCTTCCTACCACTTCTTTCTCTCTCCTAAAAAATACTGGAAAACTTTGCTTAGATCGAGTTTCTGTTGTTCTTGCTCCCAATTTCTGATCTCCTTTCTCAACCCATCTTTGCTGCTGATTTTTTGGAGGGATCGCTCTCCGGTATGTGCCTATTCCGCTTGTCCAATTAGATTTTTGATTGGTGGATTATATCTTGAGTATTGTGCTACTATAGATGTGGGTTATTTGGTCTTGCATTCTTGTTCTATGCTTAGATATTTCATTTTGATGCATGTTTATCCCTCTAGCAAGTTCCTATAGTAGTTCTGAAGGGTTTCGTAGCATAGTAAATCAAAAAAAATCGACGGATGCGAACGGGAAAGCCAAGATCTAATCTAGGAGATGCAATCAACTAGAGGGATATATGAGATCTTCATACCCTTGAAGAAATCGCACAGCAGAAACGTTCAACAGAACGTGGTTGGTGTAGTCGTACTAGCCGTCTCCTCCTCGCAATCCGATCCGATCCGATCCGATCCTACGCTGCAAGTGGCGGCGCCTCCGAGAGATGCACACATACGGTGCCGCGATGTGTCCTCCTTCCATGGTCCAGCAAGTGGGGTGGAGAGATGGATTGGATCTGCAGCACGACGGCGTGGTGCTATGGTGGAGAGTTTCTGCAGCAGGGCTTCGCCTACACACAGTCGGGAGAGAGAGAGAGGAAGAGCAACAACTGGCGGCTAGGGTTTGGGGAAGTGTGGGAAGGAGGGTGCACCCCTGCCCTCTTTATATAGGGGGCTGGACGTCCCCCTTGGCCCCTCCTCCAAGCCCTAGGGCGGCGGCCCCAAGGGTTGGAGTGGGGGGCAAGTCTCCCCCTTCCTTCTAGAAGAGTTCCTAGGGTTTCCCCTAGGGTTTTGGCCGCCTGGGCCTATGGGGCCCTTGTGCCCCTGGTCCAAAGCGGCCAGGGCACTCCCTCGTAGGCCCACGCACCCCTCCGACAAGTGGGTCCGTGTTGGTCCCACTCAGGAAGATTCTAGAACCTTCCGGTACAATACCGAATACTCCGAAACGATTCCGAAATCCAAAAACTGCTTTCCTTTATTTGAATCTTATTCTCCGGACCATTCCGGAACCTCTTGTGATGTCCTGGATCTCATCCGAGACTCCAAACAAAAACCCATAAACCAATTATCCATTCTATCCTAGCGTCGAGGCACGTTAAGTGTGTGACCCTATGGGTTCGAGAATATGCAGACATGATCTTCTATCAATAATCAACAGCGGGATCTGGAAACCCATATTGACTCCCACATATTTATCGATGATCATATCGGATGAACCACGATGCCAGGATTCAATTAATCCCATATTTATATTCCCTTCGTCACGCGATATTTTACTTGCCCGAGATTCGATCGTTGGTATCTGCATACCTAGTTCAATCTCGTTCACATCAAGTACTTTACTCGTTCCATAATCCGATATCACTTTGTGATTAAATCCTTAACCACGTGCTTGCAAGCGGTGTTGATATCGATTACCGAGTGGGCCCGAAGTATATCTCTCCGACTCGGGAGGGACAAATCCCATCTTGATACATACAACCCAACAAGTACTTTCCGATCACCTGAGAGACACCTTTATGATCACCCTCTCATAGGATGACCTTTGATGACCTCAAAGCTTTCTTCCAATACCAGGGAGTTGCATTATCTCATGGTCTAAGGAATACAATATTTGACATAGAAAAAGCTTCGCAAAGATGAACACGATGACACGATCTAATTGCTCTGCTTGATTTGGGTCTGTCCATCATATCATTCTCCTAATGACATGATCTCATTATTAATCGACAACTCATGTCTATGGTTAGGAAACCTTAACCATCATTAATCAATGAACTAGTCCATAGAGGCGTACTAGGGACACGGTGTTGTTCATAAACCACACAAGTATCAAAGTTTCCGCTTAATACAATTCTAGCATGGAATATAAACTTTATCATGAACAAGAATTATAACAATAACATCTTTATTATTGCCTCTAGGGAATAATTCCAACAGTCTCCCACTTGCACTAGAGTCAATAATCTAGTTTACATCTGGCAACAATCTAACACCCATGGCATTAAAGTGCTGATCATGTTTTGCTCGTGGAAGAGGTTTAGTCAAAGGATCTATGACATTCAGATCCGTATGTACTTTGCTAATCTTCAGATCTTCATATGTTATATAATCTCGAATTATATGAAACCGGCGGTTGATGTGCTTGGTCTTTGGATGATATCTTGGTTCCTTAGCCAGTGCTATGGCGCCAGTGTTGTCACACAATATCTCCAGTGGGTCCAAGGCCCTTGGAACCACATCAAACTCAGTGATGAAGTTCCTGATCCAAACTCCTTCACTTGACGCTTCTGCAGGAGCCATGTATTCCCATTTTACTGCAGATCCCGCGATCACGCTTTGCTTGCAGCTTCTCCAGCTCACAGCTCCTCCATTCAATATATAAGCGTATCCTGTCTGAGATTTAGAATCATCCGGGTCGGTGTCGAAACTAGCGTCGACGTAACCTTTTATGACGAGCTGCTCATCACCTCCATAGACCAAGAACATTACTTTAGTCCTATTTAAATACTTTAGGATGTTCTTTACGGCTATCCAGTGTTCCACTCCTGGATCAGTTTGGTATCTGCTCGTCAAACTAAGAGCATTGGACACATCCGATCTAGTACACAGCATGGCATACATGATAGAACCTATGGCCGAGGCATATGGCACTTTGCTCATAGTTTCTCTATCGCCATCAGTAGGACACTGAGCCTTGCTCAATATCTTACCTGACAACATGGGCAATGAACCTTTCTTTGCTTTATCCATTCTGAACCTTTTCAGAACTTTGTCTAGGTATGTACTTTGGCCAGGGCCGTAACCGAGAAAATGGAGGCCCTGTGCAATACCAAAAATTTGGGCCTCGACGTCACCATTGAAAAATACGGTTTGTAATGTATTTATCATGTTGGTGGTACAAATTTTGAAATAATTGTATCTTATTAGAAAATGATTATCTAGAATTCAGAAGTACTACCGTAAGAATCCTTTCAGTTAATTTTTCATAGGAAACCTTCTGTAAACTGTCATGTATCAAAAACATAACATGGAAGCAATATGGGATTTAACAACCTTTAATTGATTTTGAAAGCAGACTATCGAAATGCGGCGCGTGCTGCTCTGTAGTCCGGTTGCTCGTCCTCTTGATGAATTGTTCGGCGAAAAGCACTCATGACAAAGCCTCCAGCTCCAGTGGATGAGCCAGCAAGCACCAAGAGGATCAGAAGTAGAGCAGAGAGATGAGCAACTAAGAAGAAAACACCAAATAAATCGATGGTAGATTAATGTTGCAGCCTGCAACGTACAGTATCTTGTACTTGTTCATTGGAAAAATCGGGACTGAAATTGTCCTAGCGTATAAGATATGACTGGAAGATGAACAAAACGACACTTTAGGCTGGAAGAGAAAAGAGGAAGAGAGGAGGGGCGTTCGGGAGTTAGGCTCTGGAGTTAATTCGGTTCTAGACTCCTAGGCAGCCGTCGTTAGCCTCGGACTTTTTTGGAAAAATTGGTTAGTCTGGACAGATTATTAGTAGTACTAAATACTAGTAGTTTAACATACAAAATTAGGGGCCCTCCTAATTTGGAGGCCCTATGCCGTCGAACCGTTTGCACATGTGCCCCGTACGGGCCTGACTTTGGCTTAAATCTATTAGGCGTCTTTGTCTATCTCTATAGATTTTGATGCCTAATATATAAGCAGCTTCTCCTAGGTCTTTCATTGAAAAACATTTGTTCAAATAACTCTTCACATCGTTAAGCATATCAATGTCATTTCCAATAATCAATATGTCATCCACATATAGTACTAAAAATGTCACTGAGCTCCCACTCACTTTCTTGTAGATACAAGCTTCGTAGCAATTTGGAAGAAATCCAAAGCTCTTGATCACTTGATCAAAACAAAGGTTCCAACTCCGAGATGCTTGCTTCAGTCCATAAATGGAACGCTGAAGTTTGCACACCTTATTAGCATCCTTAGGATCGACAAAACCTTTGGGCTGCATCATATACAACTCTTCATCAATGTTGCCATTGAGGAACGCAGTCTTGACATCCATCTGCCATATTTCGTAATCATGAAATGCAGCAATTGCTAATAAAATCTGAATTGACTTAAACATATCGACTATAGAGAAATTCTCATTGTAGTCTACACCTTGAACTTGTCGAAAACCTTTCGCGACAAGCCGAGCTTTATAGATAGTAACATTACCATCCGCGTCCGTTTTCTTCTTGAAAATCCATTTGCACTCAACGGCCTTTCGGTCGCTAGGAGGGTCCACCAAAGTCCATACTTGGTTTTCGCTCATGGATCCCAATTCGGATTTCATGGCCTCTAGACATTTCTCAGAGTCTGGGCTCATCATTGCTTCCTCATAGTTCGCAGGTTCACTGTTGTCCACCAACAAGACAGTTAAGACAGGGTTGCCGTACCATTGTGAGGGGCACGTGACCTTGTCGACTGCAACGCTCAAAGACATCGCTCAAGTTTCATGATCCTCATCGTTAGCTTCCTCTCTTGTTTGTGACGGCACTAGAACAATTTCAGTCCGCGCTACTCCAACTCGAGAGAAGGTTCAATAACCTCGTCTAGATCTACCTTCCTCCCACTCACTTCTTTCGAGAGAAACTCCTTCTCAAGAAAGGATCCGTCTTTGCAACAAACACTTTGCCTTCGGATCTGTGGTAGAAGGTATACCCAATAGTTTCCTTAGGATATCCTATGAAGACGCATTTCTCGCTTTGGGTTCGAGCTTGTCCGCATCAACTTCTTGACGTAAGCTTTGCATCCCCAAACTTTAAGAAACGACAACTTAGGTTTAGCACCAAACCATAGTTCATACGGTGCCGCCTCAACGGATTTATATGGTGCCCTATTTAAAGTGAATGTAGCGGTTTCTAATGCATAACCCCAAAATGATAACGACAAATCGTAAGAGACATCATTGATCGCACCATATCTAATAGAGTTCGATTCGGTGTTCGACACACCATTGCTACTGTGGTGTTCCGGGTGGCGTGAGTTACGAAACAATTCCGCTTGCTTTAAGATGCGTGAGAAAATCATAACTCAAATATTCACCTCGACGATCGGATCGTAGAAATTTAATTTTCCTGTTATGATGGTTTTCCACTTCGTTCTGGAATTCTTTGAACTTTTCAAACGTTTCAGATTTATGTTTCATTAAATAGATATACCCATATCTACTTAAGTCATCAGTAAAAGTGAGAAAATAGCCATATCCACCGCGCGTCGAAACACTCATTGGTCCGCATACATCGATATGTATGATTTCCAACAAGTCCGTTGCTCGCTCCATTATTCCGGAGAACAGGGTTTTGATCATCTTGCCCATGAGGCACGGCTCGCACGTGTCAAATGATTCAAAATCAAGAGACTCCAAAATTCCATCAGAATGGAGTTTCTTCATGCGTTTTACACCAATATGACCTAGACGGCAGTGCCACAAATAAGTCGAATTATCACTATCTACTTTGCATCTCTTAGCCTCAATGTTATGGATGTGTGTTTCATTGCTTTCGAGATTCAGAAGAAATAAACCATTCATAGCAGGTGCATGACCATAAAAGATGTTACTCATATAAATAGAACAACCATTATTCTCCGATTTAAATGAATAACCATCTTGCAATAAACACGATCCAGATATAATGTTCATGCTCAATGCAGACACATAATAACACTTATTAAGGTTTAAAACTAATCCCGAATGTAAAACTAAGGAGAGCGTGCCGACGGCCATCACATCAACTCTTGATCCATTGCCAACGTGCATCGTCACCTCATCCCTTGCTAGCCGCCGTCTATTTCGTAGCTCCTGTTTCGAGTTACAAATATTAGCAACCGAACCAGTGTCAAATACCCAGGCACTACAACAAGCGCTAGTAAGATAAACATCAATAACATGTATATCAAATATACCTTTAATGGTGCCAGCCTTCTTGTACGCTAAGTACTTCGAACAGTTGCGCTTCCAGTGACCCTTGTCCTTGCAATAGAAGCACTTAGTGTCCGGCTTAGGTACAGACTTGAGCTTCTTCTCAGCAGGGTCAACGCGCTTGCCACTGCCTTTCTTGAAGGATATCTTTGCACCCTTACCTTTCTTAAAGCTAGGGGTCTTGTTGACCATCAACACATGATTATCTTTCTTGATGTCCACCTCCGCAGCTTTCAGCTTAGCGAAGAGCTCAGTGATTGTATTAGTGGGACCAATCTGATTGTGAGTAACTACAAAACCTTTGTAGCTAGGAGGAAGTGATTGCAGAACTCTATCAATCTTGAGCTCTTCTGGAATCTTGTAGTCCAGTTGCTCAAGTCGTTGAGTGTAGCCCGACATCTTAATGGCGTGCTCACTAACGGAACTCCCTTCCTCCATCTTGTAGTTAAAGAATTTCTCAGAGATCTCATATCTCTCGAGCGCCTGAGTCTGAAACATGGTTTTCAGTTCCTCAAGTATCTCAAAGGGCCCGGCGAACTCCTCAAAATGATTTTGAATGTCCGATTCCATAGCAAACAACATGGTACTCTTAATCACTCCATAATCATCTTTGCGCGACTGATAAATAGCTTTTTCATCAGCCGGCGCATCAATAGCAGGGGCGTCACCTAGCGCTTTCTCAAGGACATAGTCCTTTTGTCCGCCAACGAGAATGATTCTCAGATTGCGGAACCAGTTGGTGAAGTTAGACCCATTGTTCTTAAGATTTTCTTTCTCAGCAAAAACGTTGAAGTTGAAGTTGGACTTAGCCATTTGATCTACAAAAATTTGCAAGTACAATTTAGACTATGTTCATGATAACTAGTTCAACTTAATCAAATTACTAGATGAACTCCCACTAAATTCAACATCCCTCAAGTTGTTTAGTGAACACGATCCAAATTCACCACATCTAATCCAATCTTCACGAGAATAGATGTGGTTTCAATGGTGGACAACAAAGTGTCGATCATATCATTCATATGACTCATGCTTAACCTTTCGGTTCGTGTGTTCTGAGGCCATGTCTGTACATGCTAGGCTCGTCAAGTCAACCCAAGCATTTCGCGTGTGCAAACTGGCTTGCACCCGTTCTATGTGAACGAGAGTTTATAGCACCCGATCATCACGAGGTGCTTGAACACGACAAACTTTCGAACGATGCATACATGGGGAGAACAGTTTATCTTGATATTTAAGTGAGGAATCATCTTATAATGCTACCGCGATCTAAGCATAATAAGATACATAAAAGGATAAACATCACATGCATATTATTTTATGTGACATGGTATAGCCAATCTCCGCGCAATGATATCCATCTTGTGCGCACCAGCATGATCTCCATCACACCATTATGATTGCCTCCACCACGAATAGCAACTAAAACTATTGCTAACTACTTAGCTATAAAGTAAAGCTATTACATGGCGTATAAGAAGTTGACACATAGGTCATACACAATTATAAAGACAACCATATGGCTCCTGCCGGTTGTGTACTCATCGACATGCAAGTCGTGAAATATTACAAAACATGATCATCGCATACATCATACACATCATGTCTTGGGCCATACCATATCACAAAACACTCCCTGCAAAAACAAGTTAGACGCCTCTACTTTGTTGTTGCATGTTTTACATGGCTTACTAGAGTAACAAGCTAAGAATGATTCTTACCTACGGAAAGCCACAACGGTGATGTTATGGTTGCCAACATCCGGTGTAAATCCCATGACTACTATAGTGAGAGAAACTAGCATCCACCAGCCGCATGTGTGGAACAAGCCACACGTCAAGTGCGGAGCCGGTCTCGCGAACGACGTCGCGTAAGGTTGGCCTGGACCGCTTCAATCTCACTATCCCGCGTCATAAGAAGAACACAAACAAGAGGCTTGCAACAGAAAACATCAACGCCCGCAACAACCATGTTGCGTTCTACTCGTGAAACACATCTACACATAGATCTAGCTCTGATACCACTGAAGGGTTTCGCGGCATAGCGCATGCGCACATAGCGCATGCGGCAAGCGCACACGCAGCGAGGCGGCTGCGAGGCAGCAGGCGGCGGCGGCGCGTAACGCGGCAGCGAGCGGCGGGCAGCGGCCGCAGCAAGCGACGGCGGCCGCACGGCGCGGTGTGGCGCGCGGCGGCGCAGCGGCGCGGCGCGGCGCTGCAGAATCGCGGGCGGCGAGGCTGCGGCGAGGCGGCGACGGCGAGGCGCGGCGGCGGCGGAGCTGGTCGCGTGGCGGTGGTGCGTGGCAGGCGGCGGCGACCGGCTGGGCGGGTCACGGCCGGCGAGGCCAGGCAGAGGCGGGCGGCGCAGCGCGGTTCCCGAGGCTGGGGATCGCGCGGGCGGTAGAGGCGGCGGTGTGCGGGCACGTAAAACGAGGCCAGGTGGGCCTCCTCAAATAGTACCTGGCGCGAAACCTAAACTGAAACGGGCGCGAATCGATTTCGGAAATCGGTCCAGATTTTCGGACCGTTTTCCGGCGGTTTACTAAAATGTCCGAGTCTTTTGCATACGAACTCCGATTGGAGCGATTCTCGTGCCTACGGGTTCGTATCGTCGAGGGGCACAACCTTCAGTCGAAGTTTGCGCGAAAACTCGAACCTACAGGGGCGGTTGTTGCAAGACACTCCAAAGCTCCCCGCAGGAACCTCGAAGCGAAACAAAATAGGGTTTTGAAAGTAGCGTTTCGCCGAACCTTTCTACTCGACGGTTTTGCATGGAAAGATATGATGCAATGCTATGAATGATATGCAAGACCAAATCTAAAATTTGGGATGTGACAAGACTAACCCCCTTAAGATGAATCTGCCCTAGATTCGGCTAGCAAATAGGTGTGGGTAGTCCTCTCGGATGTCATCCTCACGCTCCCAAGTGGCTTCCTCTTCGGTGTGGTGGCTCCAATGTACTTTGCAAAACTAGATTGTCTTGGTACGGGTAGTCCTTTCTGCTGTCTCCAGAATCTTGACAGGTTTCTCCTCATAGGTCAAATCATTCTCCAGTTGAACCTCCTCTAGTGGTACGGTGTCTCTCAATGGCGTGTCCACCATCTCCGGATGGCACTTCTTCAGCTGGGATACGTGGAACACGTTGTGAACAGCAAACAGATCCTCTGGCAACTCCAACTGATAAGCAACTTCTCCTTTGCGTGCTAAGACCCGATACGGTCCAATGAATCGAGGTGCCAGTTTACCCTTAATTCCAAATCTCTTGATTCCACGAAGCGGCGACACTCTAAGGTATGCTCTATCACCTATCTCATACACCACTTCCTTGAGTTTGGCATCATCGTAGCTCTTCTGCCTTGATTGTGCTACTTTCAGCCTATCTCTAATCAAGGCGACCTTCTCCTCAGCGTCCTTGATCAAATCGGGTCCAAACAACTGACGTTCTCCTACTCCATCCCATAGCAATGGTGTTCGGCACCGTTTTCCATACAGCACATCGAACGGTGACGTCTTCATGCTGGTCTGATAGCTGTTGTTGTAGGAAAACTCCGCATACGGCAAATTCTCATCCCAACTAGAGCCATGAGCCAAGGCGCAAGCTCTCAGCATGTCCTCCAAAATCTGATTCACCCTCTCGGTCTGTCCATCAGTCTGTGGGTGAAACGATGTGCTAAACTCCAATCTAGTACCAAGTGACTCGTGTAGCTGGCGCCAGAAGTGTGAGGTAAATTGGGTGCCTCTATCAGATACAATACTCTTGGGAACTCCGTGTAGGAACACAATCCTGTCCATGTAAATCTTGGCCAACTTTGCACTCGTATAGGTCGTCTTTACCGGTATAAAGTGGGCTACCTTGGTCAAATGGTCGACCACTACCCAAATAGAGTCATATCCTGACCTGGTCTGGCGATCTGTGATAAAATCCATTCCCACTCTATCCCACTTCCAACTGCACGGCAATGGCTGTAGCAGCCCTCGCTGCTTCCGATGTTACGCCTTCACTCATTGCATACATCACATAGGGCAATATGCTCGCGATGTCTCCCTTCATGTTGTTCCACCGAATCCCTTTAGGTCCATATACATCTTCGCATTGCCGGGTGTATGGAATATGGCGAGTCATGAGCTTCTGCAGAATCAACTTCCTTATCTCGGATCGTAGACGCACAAGCGATCTCCGCATACAAGGTTCCTTGCTCATCCTCGCGGAATTCCCTTGCTCGACCCTCCTTCATCTTTTCTTTAACTTCATATATCTCTTTGTCTCCTATCTGAGCCTTTATGATCCTGTCCTGTAGCGTTGGTCGGACTTCCATTGTTGCTAAGTACCCTTCAGATACTACTTCCAGTCTAAGGTCCTTGAATTGCTTGCACAAGTCCTCAGGCAATTCACCAATTGTCAATCCATTGGCATAAACCTTTCGGCTCAGAGCATCAGGTCCCACATTGGCCTTTCCTGGGTGGTACTGTAGATTCATATCATAGTCCTTGATAAGTTCCAACCATCTCCTTTGTCTCATGTTCAGTTCCTTCTGTGTAAATATGTACTTCAGGCTCTTGTGGTCGGTGTACACATCATAGTGTTTTCCCATTAAGTAATGCCTCCATACCTTGAGCGCATGAACCACTGATGCTAACTCCAAGTCGTGTGTGGGGTAATTCCGCTCATGGTGCTTGAGTTGTTGTGAGGCATATGAAACTACTCTCCCATCTTGCATCAGCACACTCCCAAGTCCCTGTCGTGAAGCACCACAGTGCACTTGGAAATCCTTCTGAAGATCGGGTAAACATAGAACAGGCGCGGTCACTAGTCGACGCTTCAGTTCCTGAAAGCTGGCTTCACATACGTCTGACCATTCAAACTTCCTCTCCTTCTTCGGTTCACCATCGGCTTAGCAATCTTAGAAAAGTTTTCTATGAACCTCCGTAATATTCAGAAGTCCCAAAAGCTTGAATCTCTCCTGCATTCTTGGGCTTCCCACTCATATCGCAGTCACTTTGTTTGGATCAACAGAATTCTTCTCCGACACTACGTGTCCAAGAAACCCAAAAGTGTTAAGCCAAAATTCACACTTGCTGAATTTGGCATACACTTGTGTCCTCTCGCTTCTCCATAATCGTCTCAGATGTTTCTCATGCTCAAGATCATCCTTGGAATATATCAAGATGTCATCAATAAACACCACCACGAACTTGTCCAAATACTCCATAAATACCTTGTTCATCATGGTCATGAAGTATGTGGGGCATTCGTTAGTCCAAAAGACATAATCAGATACTCATATAAACCATACCTAGTGGTGAAGGCGGTTTTCGGTACATCCTCCTCCCGGATCTTCAATTGAAAGTAGCCAGATCGCAGATCAATCTTGCTGAACACCTTTGATCCTTCCAGTTGATCAAACAAATCATTTATGTTTGGTAGAGGGTACTTGTTCTTGATGGTTACTTCATTCAGCGAACGATAGTCCACCACTAATCTCTTGGTGCTGTCTTTCTTCTCCACAAACAGAACAGGTGCTCCCCATGACGACGCACTAGGCTGAATGAATCCCTTTTCCAGCTGCTCCTTCAACTGTTTCTTCAATTCCTTCAGCTCATCGACATCCATCTTATATGGTTTCTTTGCTATTGGTCCTGTTCCCGGCATCAGATCGATAAGAAACTCTACATCTCTGTCAGGTGGCATACCTGGCAGCTCTTCCGGAAACACGTCGGGGTAATCCCTAATCACTGGCACAGTATCCATGCTAACCCCCTTAAGAGAATTCAACTTACACTTTCTCGGTCGTGCAGCCGACTTGAATCTAATCCTCTTACCATCCGGGGTTTTGAGTGAAACTGCTCGCTGTGCACAATCTATGTGTCCCCCATGCATAGACATCCAATCCATACCCAAAATGACATCTAATCCCTGTGAATCCAACACTACTAGATGTGCAATAAAGTTGTGTGTTCCAATCCTCACAGTCAAGTCGCGGCATCCCGCGCTAGCTATCATATCTCCTCTAGGTGAACTCACTCTAATAGACCTTTTCATAGACTCAGTAGGTAACTTATACTTATCCACAAATGCCCTTGATATGAATGAATGCGATGCACCAGTATCGAAAAGTATAAGTGCAGGGTAAGTGTTGATTGGGAACTTACCAATCACAAGGTCGCTCATCTGAATCTCCTCCACATTCATGTGGTTCAGTGGCCTTCTCGCTTGGTTGGCTTGAGTCCTTTCCTCTCCGGACAGTTTGTCGGCATAGTGCCCCTTCGCTTGCACTTGAAGCACGCCACCTCACTCAGATCCTTCTTCACGGTTGCGATCACGGTTGCGGTCATGTCCACCGTGTCCTCCAGTGGTGAGAGTGTCCTCCCTTGTGGTTGTGGTGGCTGCTCTATGGTTGTCATGACGATCTCCATCGGGCGGTCATGGCTCCCATGGTCACTTCCTCCATGCTTGGAGTATCCATCATATGAAGTGGGTCTTGTGGTGTGAACCAGAGTGGTGATTGTTGTTCTTTCTCTTGCGGTTCTCCACTTGCTTGTGCTTCCTCCAAGATTCGGCCTTGTCCATAAGCTCGGAAAGTGGGAGTAAACCACAAGTAGCTGTCTGAAAGCTCATCACCGAGGCCATCCAGAATCTCTCCTCCTTTTGGCATCGGTGTCAACATCCTCAGCGCATAGCGGGACAGGTTGTTGAACTCCTCAATGTACTCGCCACGCATGCGATTGGTTTGGCGCAAGTTGCGAACTCCTTCCTCTTCAGGCTCAGAACTCCTGAAGACACGTGGTTGGTCCTGAAACCTTCCTCAAACATTGCCCAAGTCACGGTATCTAGCGGGTGGGTGATCTGAAATGTGTCCCACCAAGAGGCGGCTGGTCCCTCCAGTAGGTGAGCGGCAAACCTCACCTTCTCAGCATCAGTGCATCCGACAGTTACTAGATCCTTGTTGACTGGACGCAACCAGTCAAGAGCAACCATTGGTTCCGTTGCAGTAGAGAACTTAGCTGGCCTTAACCTCAGAAATCTGGTGAGAGCATCTCCCTGAGGCTGATTGTTTCCATTGTTGTTGTTCTGATTCGCCATGAACTGAGTCATCACTTGGGTCAGCTGTGCCTGAGCTGCCATGAGCTGCTCCATCTCAGTGGGTTGGCGGCGGGGAGGCATCTGCGGTTTAGCATAGGTAAGTTTAGGAAGAATCAACTACGATAATAGGATTCTACCCATGCATATGATCAACCAACAACAAACAATAGCAGACAATCACAAGCAAGCAACACATCAACAACCAAGCGATCCAGCAACATCCCAGGTGTTATCCTAGTAGTATATAACTACTGAAATAGTTTTGTAAGAGTTGGCAATGGTTAACTAAACAATAGATCAACTAATCAACAAAACAGCAATTCTGCCAGAACAGTCCAGCAGCTTTCACGAATTTTTCCGCCTGACTTAAACTCGTCAGACAAATTAGCCAATTTTTGTGCATATGGCACAGAGAGTTTCGCATCAGCCCAATTTTTTTCATATTTTTACGAGTTACTAGAAAAATATGAAAAATCGCGCAGTACTGCTGTATCAGCAGAAAAACTGCAGCGAAAAACACACAGATGATAACCACATTGCCATAACTCTTTCATAAAATTCACACAAATAAATCCTGGGATATTGGAGTAAACAAATAAGCAACTAAACACTTTTAAGCTAACACGGACTAAGCTTCACAACGATCGAGACTAATCTTAACGAGTTCTCCTAACGTGGACTAATTGGTGGACTTCTATCTACTTCTTGAAGAGATTGAGGTAGGTCCTTGCGGTCATGCGTTGGCGCTTCAGCTCGCGGTACAACCATGGCGGCGGAGTGTACACCTCTCCTGAACCATCACTTGAGACTTAAAACTCCACCTCTTCTGGATCCTCCTCTTCTTCTTCATCCTCAGCTGCAACAGCAACAGCTTCATCTCCTCCACCATCATCGTCTCCATCATCATCATCCTCGTCTTCATCATCATCATATCCACTGTTATCATCATCCCCATTGTTGCCATCATCTCCATTGTCATCATCAGAGGATGGATTCAGCTGTGCTTGGAGAGCGGCAATCTGGGCTGTCATAGCTTCAATGGTTTGGTCCCTTTCCTGGACGGTCCCTTGCAACTGTTGTATGCTCTGGGTATTCTCTTTCACAGTGCCATGAAGATGGGCTATGGTCTCATCTCTGGCTATCAAGACAGTCTCCAGAACTCCCACAGCTTCATGCAAAGTGTCTATCTCCTGTCCTTGGACCACCATTCCATTGCTAGTAAAGTCTGTTATCTCCTTCAACATCCTCACCTTCTCTGCTAGAGCTCCATTCTCCCTTTCCATGTCCTCTATGTGCCTCCGACGGGGCGGCATGTTGTTCCTGTCGCCCGGGGTAGTCACAATGTTCCCTTCTTCATCACGCCTTCCATAGTCACGGTAGGGTGAATCCGCAGGCAGTAGGTGTCGGACATAGTGACACTGGCGAGACAGGGCTTCATGTACGGCCAAGTTGATCCCAAGTCCCCAGTTGCAGTATATCTTGGTGTAGACCAAGTGTGCAGGGTTTGGCAAGGCGGCATCCCTGAATATGAAGGTAGTGATCTCCCATGCATCCTCTCCATATCCATAGGTGTACAGCCTTCTTCCCTTGAACATAGGCAGTGGCAATCCCAATGACTGAGAGAGTTGAGCTAACTGCCTTGCAAAGGGCCTTGGTGACTCCATGGTGACATACTCAGTCCTGACGTCTCCCATCTATCAAGTAAAAGAGGAAAGTGTGAGAATAGCATATGGTAAGAATTTACGAGGGTGAAAGGCATAAGATGAAAGACAGAGTTAATATAGGCTTTAGTAATTCTATGGCTTCCTAATCCAATCCTAGGTCACGATCCTACAATGACACACGCTCGATTATCCATCTGACACCCCGGTTCTGAAAAGACCGTGGCCTCTATGTGACACGCCAATCCCTGGATCGGTTCATTGGCCCACAATAGAGTAAGATAGATAATCATAGCAAATAACCGTGTATCATGATCTACAAAGATCCAGAGTACCATTATTACAATATAAAAGCTTAGCATAAAGCTAGCTCAAATTGTTCAGGTAGCAACAAAAGCGAGTAAATCCTCCAATCTTCAAATTGCCCACAAGTGAACAAGTGTCGAGTGGATTACCGTGGCCTATAACGATCAATCAGAATCGGAATAACCTGGAACATGAAACGTAGCAGCCCCGAAGGGTCAATACATGGAATGTATGGCAAGTAGAGCTAGTAATGGAGACAATAGTACTAACATCTACATGCATATTTGGCAAGTGGAGCTGTGTCTGGCTTGCATTTGCAAATACATTTGTTACTTTCATAAACAGTTTGATTTTCTTTGAAAAGATCCCAATTAAGTTAACCCAACAATGTTAAAACAATTATGAAATTAGAATGAGCGAGAAACATGTCATGGAATCAATATCTAGCAACTCAGATGTCCATAACCGGGGACACGGCTAATCGATTAGATTATACACTCTGCAGAGGTTAGTACACTTTACCCATGTGATTTGGCCAGCCCAGCTCGTACCATCACTCTCATTTTGGGTGATGATAGGGAGAAGACCAAGAAGAGACTGTTCGGGGAGTAGCTCCTCAATCCCGACGCGCACCGGTCCAACCTACCAAAATTCTACATCTCTGGATACGCGAGTTCGAGTTACCACAACCTACTAAGTCCAACCAACCTCCCATTTCATTATTGGCACATGGTTGTACACGTATGCTACACAATAAAGAAGCCAATCATTCTCTCTTGATACCTGGGTGCCTTTCCGCAATGAAACCACCAAAATTTATCAATACCATCACACCCAGGGGGTTCATTGATTAAGTTGTTTTAGTTTTCACAAACCAATACTTTGAGAAAACAAGTATCAATGATGTAACCCAGCCCTCGTTCATCAAGCATGGCTAAGCACATCTACCAACGGTGGTTCATCTACAAAGAGGGTCCTACCACATAATAGGACATAGCATAGCGATAGTATCATCCTACACATGCATCTACAAAATACACGACAATGCATAGAAAATAGTAGGACGATATCATGAACAAAGTAGCATCTACTTGCCTTGGTTGTAGCGGTCTGGAGCACAATCCTCACACGAACAAGCGTTGCACTCAACACAATCTACACGATACAATTGCAATCATAAACAAACAATCCACAACGTATGCAACAAATATGATGCATGAATGCAAGAACGGCAAGTGAATTGGTGCTACAGCTGCACCACATAGTTCTAATCCATAATACTACCGAATACATGCATGGAAAATAGATTTGGCGCTAGGAAAACTAATAGACAAAAGTAATGCTCCAAACTAGAGCTAGAACTTAAATAATTCACTACCGGTAGTATACTATTCGTAAAATCTTGGGAAAATTCTACCGCATAGGCATTGCTGATTAGAAACAGTACCAATTGGAATTACTCAAAAAGGAATTATAGAACTCCCGGAGTAATTAAAACACTGCAGAAAGCCATTAGACAAATACTGCAGAAGTTTTTACATTAAGCCTACCTTTTTAATTCACGATGAGATTCCCCTTGTTCACACGAGTTCAGGGACATATCACACGCGATTTTTGGAGATACGGATCTTTTTCTACGAATTTATTACCCCGAAAAGGCCACTAACTAGTTTGATTAAACTGTACTAAACCTGACAGTAAAAGTCTTAACCAAAGGTACAGAGAGATTCTACACGACTCACTGAACTCGAACATATTTTATTTGCAATTTTTGGCCAAGCGGTTGAATTTCTACGCAATTTACAAGATTCTACCGAAATCTGTCAATTAAAGGGATTAACGAAATTGACCCACCAATCGTCTGTTTGACTGGCGCTGATCGCCTGACTAGTCAACGCTGGGATGCTGACCAACGAACGATCTAACCCGCTGATCGAGATCCGACGGTGGCTGTCTTACCGGAAACGGATGGCGAAACGGACTCGGCGCGCGAGCTCCGGACGGCGGTGGCGATCGGTTCCGGTGTCGAGTTCTTCTGCACGGACGTACGCAGTCAACTACGGTCGACAAATAATTTGCGCGAGGCGCGGCGTTCAGGCGTGTATGCATGCATGCGTGTGCGCGATAGCGCATGCGCAAGCGCACACGTTAGCGAGGGCCGCGAGGCGTGAGGGCGGGGCGCGAACGCTGGCGCAAGGAGGCGGCGGCGCGGGCAGCGACGGCCGCAAGAAGCGGCGGCGGGCGCGGCGCGGGTGCAGTGGCGGCGGCGGGCGGTGGCGGGCGCGGCGGCGGGCGGCGAGGCTGCTGTGGCGAGGGCGGCGACGGCGCGCGAGGCGCGGCGGCGGAGCCGCCGCGTGGCGGCGCGGTATGGCGGCGGGCGATACCGGGCGGCGGGCGGGTGACGCCGGGCGGCGGCGTGAGGCGGCGCGGACGGCGGCGGCAGGCGCGGTTCCCGAGGCTGGGGATCGCGCGGGCGGGTAGAAGCGGCGGTGTGCGGGCACGGAAAACGGGGCCAGGTGGGCCTCCTCAAATAGTACCCTGGCACGGAAACCTAAACTGAAACGGCGCGGAATCGATTCGATTCGAAATCGTCCAGATTTTCGGACCGCTTTTCCGGCGTTACTAAAATGTCCGAGTCTTTTGCATAACTCCGATTGAGCGATTCTCGTGCCTACGGGTTCAGATCGCCGAGGGCACAACCTTCGATCAAGTTTGCGCGAAAACTCGAACCTACAGGGGCGGTTGTTGCAAGACACTCCAAAGCTCCCCGCAGGAACCTCGAAGCGAAACAAAATAGGGTTTTGAAAGTAGCGTTTCGCCGAACCTTTCTACTCGACGGTTTTGCATGGAAAGATATGATGCAATGCTATGAATGATATGCAAGACCAAATCTAAAATTTGGGATGTGACACATAATGATTCAATAATAAGTTCAGATGTGAGATCATGGCACTCGGGCCCTAGTGACAAGCATTAAGCACAACAAGTTGCAACAAAGTCAAATAACACTAATAGAGATACTAGGCACTATGCCCTAATAGATATTATTCGATTACATGATCTCATCTAATCCCTACCATCCCCAAGCCTACAGCGGGGGATTACTCACTCATGGATGAGGTAAACATCGGTGGTTGATGGAGATGCGTTGGTGATGATGATGGCGACGATCCTCTCCAAATTCCCCGTCCCGGCAGAGTGCCAGAACGGAGTTTCTGGATCCGAATCTTGGTTTCTGGTGGTGGCGGCGGAGCGGAACTCTTTCTGGAAAACTCTCGAACCCCCCTGTTTTATGTCAGAAGGCAACTTATAGGCGCGGAGGGAGGCCAAGGAGCTGCCTGGGGTGGCCAAACCTCGCCTAGGCGCGGGGTCAGTGGGCCCGTGCCTGGGGTGGCTCTGGCCCCCCAGGCCTCCCCTCTGTCTCCCCTTCTGGCTCCGTGGATCTTCTGGTGAGAAATAGTTTTTGGCATATTTTCCAGGAATTTTCCTGATAGTTTATTTTCTGCACAAAAACAAGACACCAAGGTAATTCTGCTGAAAACAGCGTCAGTCCGTGTTAGTTGCATCCAAATCATACAAGTTTAGAGAAGAAACAATAGCAAAGTGTTCGAGAAAGTAGATATGTTTTGGACGTATCAACTCCCCCAAGCTTAGCTTATTGCTTGTCCTCAAGCAATTCAGTTGAAAACTGGGTGCGATAAAAGAACTTTCATGAACACTTTGCTTCATACGATGTATATATTCTCAGCACAGGAGTAGATGCTTAGACAATTCATAATAAGAAGTATGCAACTAAGTCTACTCAATAGTCATTGCAAGATATAAAGAGAAACCAACTCAATAATAATAAGTAGCATGAAACATAAACATAAGCAACATTGCAATGCTCATAATAAGGTATGATAGAGTGGTATCTCGCTTGCCTTTGTTTGAAGAGCACAATATGAATGCTGAGGCACCTCTGAAGTTCAAGTGAAGACTACAGATAAAGACATCAGATATACAAGCATCAAAGTCATGACATAATTAACCAAGTTTTGGAACAAACACAAGAATGACAACTATGCTCTCAATAAGGTGCTCACAGAATAAGTGGTGACTCAACAAAGTTGTGAAAACGGTTTTGTGAAGGTTTGAAAGGCTTCCCAATGCTGAAAGGAAGGTACTAATTAGCTTTGAGCTCTCATTGCCCCTATCATAGGCATCTTCATGTGGTTAAGGTAAAAGTGAGGTCCACTCTGAATCATATGCTTAACATACCATAGGCTAAAAATCCCAAGTCCCTTGAGTACGAGGGCCGCTCCGCATGCTACTCAACTTTGGTCACCTGAAAGTTCTTGTCATTGTAAATACATGCATATCATCGAGAACCGCCAACAGGGTACCCCTTGCATATGGTACAGGAGCTTTCCCATAACCAAAATGACAAGGCAAGCAGACAATGAGCATCTAAACAATCTTTTTATTTACCATATGCATAGCTTTTTATTGAGGACGCTTCATAGATGCTCATTATAGTGTTTCTGCAAGTTTCCACCATGATTAAGCATGGCTTAGGCTAGCGGCCCAGGCGTTTCTCTAACACAATGTATAAACTCCATGAACTCACAACTTCCCCTTTTATTTCACATCATCAACATCCATAAACAAAAGAGCAAGGAATCAACTGGATAAGATATCCAATAGGTGTTGAAAGCGTTCCCCGTGACAGCATGGTTCTGCTGACTCCCAACATATAATAAGCAAGCATATAACTTTCATGGACTAGTCACAATGGTTCAAGATTATTAAGCGCAAGGAATAAAGTGTGCCATCAAGTTTGTGAGAGATTTACTAACTAACTTTCTCAAAACAAACAAACATTTTAGTTTGGAAGAAAACACGGCATATATAAAATATGCACTGAAGTAGCAAATGATGCTAATAGGCAGGTATGGTGGACACAGCTGGCAATATTGGTTTTGAGGAGTTGGAAGCACAGGTAGAGCACATACTCAGTGCAAGTGAAGGCTAGCAATAGAGAGGGAGCAATAAACGAGAGAGCAATAGCTATCATAAACATGCTTGCAACAAAACATGACTAATTATGGCATGAAAGTGATACAATAATTCTGAGGCAAAATAAATCATCGAGGCTTACTGACTATTGATTAGTCATATGCACGCGTGAGCATGTGCCAAGTCGATTCACATGAACAGTCAGAGGAGGATACCACAATATCATACCAAAGTATGAATAAAACAATGCAAGCAAACATTCATATGACATGCTACAAACTATTAGCAAGCTGGAGCTAATCATAGACAAGCAAGAACTACTAAGCATCCATAATGACATACACCTTACACAAACAGGTTAAGCATGCTCACAGTGATGAGTATATGTACAAAAATGAAAAACAAATAGAGTTTGTTACCAGCCTCTTACCACACCTCGAGTTATCTTAATCTTCATTATTTCCCTTCACTTGTGTGACTTGAATATTAACATGAAACCAAAACCCACTGAGGGCGGCTGAACCCTTGCAAAGAACTCACAAAACCAAAGAAGAACAACAAATATTTTTGGTGTTTTCGATTTTTTAGAAACAAGCAAACAAAGAAAAACCAGACAAAAACAAAGCAAACCAAACCAAGCAAAAAAATTGGATTTTTTTCTTTAAGGCAAACCAAAGCAAAGGAACAAAGAAACAAACCAAGAGAAACAACGAAAACATTTTTGGTATTTTTGAGTTTTTGAGAAAGAAACAACAAGAACCAAAAAGAAAGCGAAACAATGGATATACAAAGAACCAATTGAACATGATATATAGATGAGCGTGATGTCGGTATACCTCCCCCAAAGCTTAGGCTTTTGGCCTAAGTGGGGCTTAATAGCGCGGATAGTACCCCCATGTTGGTGGGCCATCATAGGAATGATCATAGTCAGGTGCCAGCGATGAAGAAGATGACGCGCCCCAATCAAATGAGGGCTGCTGGTATGAAGACTCTCCCAAGTTGGAGGGTTGAACCAAATTGTCTTTGGCATCCTCTTCAATATTCTCCTCTTGCTAGGAGAGTTCCCCAACATATGTGTCAACCTCTTCCTCCATAAGTGACCATCCTTGCATGTTATCAAAGTTAAACAAAACAGGTGCAGGCAAATAAACTATTTTCTCAGTCCTACCATTTCTCCGACCTTGTTGGGTAAAAGATATTTCATATGTTAAACTTCTCACATTAGCCCCCAAATAAACAAAACCATGCTGAATCATAGATTCAATATCAAGCCTCTCTATGGGGAACTGAAAATCTGAATAATGAGGCTCTAAACCATGGAAATCTAGCAACCTAGAAGCAATGAGACCTCCACAAATTCCACCCTTCTCACGGTTTGTGGTGAGACAGTGAGCTATCAAAGAACCCAAACTATAAGAACTATTCCTATTCAGAGCAGCTGCAATAAAATCTTGATCAAAAGAAGACAACTTTCTAGCAGTCTTTCTAGCAAGAACACACTTGGTAATGAAATAGGCAAAGTATCTAATAGCTGGGAGATGGATGTTCCGAATTTTACCACTTTCCTTTGAGAAATCGAAACCTTGGCAAATCTCAGCATACAAATCAACAAGTGACTTGGGTCTCTCCTTGATATTCTCACAAGATCCCCACTGAGGTACTCTAATTGCTGCACAGAAATCAGCAAAAGGCAGGTCAATAGGTATATTATATATTTTGTAATGGACCATGGGATTAGAAGTAGGCCAAGTGAACCGGAAGTCATGCACAAAAGCCATGTTTAGCTTAACATATTGGATTGGTTCACCTCCAACAAAGTGCTCCAAGCCTGCATTTGTAACCAAAGTTTGGAAAACTTGAAGGATCCCCGTAGCTCTCATAAATTCATGGCATGGATATATGGAAGGAAAAACTGCCTCCTCACGATGAACTTTCATTGGCTCAAGCACCATCAAGTCATATTGATTCAGTGGATAATCACTCATCTTCTTTGCTAAAAATTTTAGACAACCATCAAACCAAGTGATTTCTAAGTTGATAAATGATGAGCAACTACTATAGGAACTTGATAGAGGACTACACAAGCATCAAAATAAAGTTTCTAAGCATAGAATAAGCATGCAAGCTCAAACAACTTGTCACCTATAGCAGCAAAATACTCAAGACACAATCTACCAATCACAAATCTAACTGGACAAGTGGAGGAGGAACATACCAAGGAGCAAACCCTCCAAAAATCAGCACTTGAGATGGGCTGAACAAGGATATCGAAAATCGCGAGCAAGAACAGCAAGAACTCGAGCTTGAGCAAGTTTTCCGGTGTTCTTCAGGAGAGAGAAAGAAGGTGGCTTTGAGGAGTCAGCATGGAGGGGCCCAGGTGGGCCAGACCCCCCCCCCCCTAGGCACCACCAGTGGTGGCCTGGGGTGGACCCCTGGGTCACCTCTGGTACCTCTCTGCCCCTTTTTCGAGGAAAATTTATTTTGTATTTTCTCGGATTTTTCGGGAAACTTTATTTTGGCCAATTTTCAGGGTATGAAAATTGATTTTTTCGCAGAAACAGTTTTTTCAGAAGAAGCAAAAGCAAACCAAAAGCCAAACTACAGGAGCTCTAAGAAACTCAAACAAGTAAACAACTAGCAAAACTAAAGATAAATCAAATACTAGGAGGGAGAAAAGTAAAAAAGAAAGCAAGTACAACCACAGTGGAAACATTATTTTGTTCATTAAAATCCTTTTGTTAACAAGGTTGAACAAGTCTTGTTACCACAACAATTTTATATGAAACAAAACTTTGCATTCCACAAGGTGATTATGTTACCTCATACTCGATAGCAATGGTCCCAATCATAATAGTTTCAAAATTTTCTTGTGGAATGGGACAATATATTTCTCCAACCTTGATGTTCTCAATATTTTCAATGAAATTAAGGCAATAGCTTCTAACAACCTTCTTCGGGAAATAGACAGTGTGCTCTTTGTCATTAATATTGAATGTTACTTTTCCTTGATTGCAATTGATGATAGCACATGCAGTATTAAGAAAAGGTCTCCCAAGAATAATGGACATATTATCATCTTCAGGCATTTCAAGCACAAAAATCAGTTAAAAACATGCAATTATGAGCAACTTGAACAGGAACATCCTCACATATACCAACAGGAACAGTAGTTGCCTTATCAGCCATTTGCAAAGATATATCAGTTGGTATCAACTTTTGTAGCTGAAGTCTCTTATAGAGAGAAAAAGGCATAACACTAACTCCAGCTCCCAAATCACATAAAGCAGTTCTAACATAATTATTCTTAATGGAGCAAGGAATAGTTGGTATACCTGGATCACCAAGTTTCTTTGGAACCTTACCATTGAAGGAATAATTAGCAAGTAGAGTAGAAACCTCCTCATTAGGAATCTTCCTTTTATTAGATACAATATCCTTCATATACTTTGACTAAGGAGGCAAATTAATAGCATCAGTCAAAGGAATTTGCAAAAATAAAGGTTTCATCCACTCACAAAACTTGTTGTAGTGTTCTTCCTCCTTTGACTTGTGTTTCTTACCTAGAAAAGGCATAGGTTTCTGCACCCAATGTTCTCTCTCTTTACCATGTTTATTAGCAATAAAATCTTCCTTTGTGTACCTAGTGTTCTTAGTGTGTTTCTCAGGTGCTTCCTCACCTTCCTCCTTATCAGGAGACTCATTATTATTACCATTTTCAGTTTCAGCATCAGAGACAGATATACTATTAGGATCTACAACAGGTTCAAGTGGTTCCTCAACTATCTTATGTTTCTTTTTCTTCCTCTTACGAGGACTACCACTATCTTCACCTTGTTGGGAATCATGCTCTATTCTTTTAGGGTGTCCTTTAGGATATAAAGGATCTTGAGTAGCTGCACCACTCCTAGTTCTAATTCCATAAGCATGTTTATTTCCCGAAGCATTAACTAGCATATCCTTTTGTACCTTAGAAAGTTGATCAAGTTGGGTTTGAACCATTTGAAAGTGTTTACAAAGCATTTTAATATCATTAGAAGTTCTTTCCACAATATATTTGAACTCATGGATAGCTCTAGAGTTTTCCAATAAATGATTATGAACTTGTTTATTAAAATTACCATGTTTAACAATAAATGTGTCAAGTTCCTCTAAGCATTGATCAGGAGGCTTACCATAGGAAATATCACCTTCATTAAATTGGAGAGAGTGTACCTCAATAGTAGATGAGTGGGGAATTGGCTTACATAATTCTTCTATAGGAGGTAGATTCTTCACATCTTCAGCTCTAATACCTTTCTCCTCTAGACACTTCTTAGCTTCCTTAATCACTTCATCATTTAATGCAATAACTCCCCTCGTCTTTTTTGTTGGTGCTGGAACTAGTTCAGGAACAACTGGTTCAAGAGTAATAGGCTCAGGTGTATTCAGCTCAGTTGAAGTCCAATCATCATAATTCTTGCTTATCTTGGTCATTAATTCTTCAGCATCTGTAGGAGTCCTTTTCCTGAAAACACAATCAACAAAGCTATCTAGGTAGGTCCTAGAATCATCAGTTATTACATTATAATAAATATCAAGAAGCTCATTTTTAGGCAATGGACATCCAGGATGTGCATGAATCAAGGAACAGAATCTTTTCCATGACTCAGGCAATTTCTCTTCTTCTCCCTGTTTAAAATCAAAAGGTCTCTACAAAGCAGCATGTCTAGCACTGGGAGGAAAATATTTATGGAAGAAAGAAGCAATCAAGCAATCAGGGCTATCAATGGAACTAGGAGGTAATCTATTAAACCAAGCCCTAGCTTCTCCTTTTAGTGAAAAGGGGAAGATCTTAGCAACAAAGTACTTTCACGTCTTAAAATCATCAGAGAACAAAGCAATCATAGTAGAAAGCTCATTCATATGAGCCACAACACTCTCATTTTCAGTCCCACAAAAAGGTTCTTTCTCAACAATATATAAATAAGACAAACCAAGAGAGAAATCATAATCTTCATCTTTAATATCTATGGGAGAAGTGGCAAACTTAGGATCAGAGGACAACTTAGGCATAATAGTACGTCTAGCAAGGAGACTCTTCATAACACTAGTACCATTTCTGTTTCGACACTCTTCAACAAACTCATCAGTGAGCTCAATGTAACCATCATTAATATCATAACTCTCACTAGCAGGTGAGCTAACAGGTGTAACAGTGTCTTCACTAGGAGTTTCGGTATTTCCTAGACTAGCCATACTAGCATCTAGAAAAGGACCTAGTGAACCACTCACGTCAAGCACAGTAGAAGTAACATCATGAGTATCAAAAGTAGTTTCAGATTCAGCAGTAGTAGCAGTGTGTGTAGCATGAGTATGTGGTGGTGGTGTGACAAGCTTACTTATAACAGACAGTGAATCAAGAGCAACAAAGGTGTTTAGGATTGTACCTCTTCTTGTAGTGGATGGTAAAATAGGGAAATTTTCATCACGAGAATCCTCCATGATGAAAGGAGTAGCAGTGAACAATAATAGATCTAAGTGAACTTACAAATAAAGCTATGCTCCCCGACAACGACGCCAGAAAATAGTCTTGATGACCCACAAGTGTAGGGGATCGCAACAGTCTTCACGGGTAGTATTTCCCAATTTATTGATTCGACACAAGGGGATCCAAAGAATACTTGCAATCCTTAACAACTGAGTTGTCAGTTCAGCTGCACCTAGAAATAGTTCTTGATCACAGAAGTTTAACAGTAGTAACAGTTTGTAGTAGCAACAGCAAAGCAATAGCAGCAGTAACAACAACAGTGGAACAAGAGCAATAGTAACAGTAACGCTAACAGTAGGATTCGAGTGCGATAGGCATAGGGATGGATGGACGGGCGTTGCATGGACGAGTCTAAACATGTAACTTCAAGAACTAGGGATTACAGATAAATAATAATAAGCATCCAAGTACTAAATAATCCTAGGCAAGTGCTCCAAATATAGTCATACGTGCTCGCAATGAGAACTTCACAACATCTTCTGTCCAGCCAGCCCGTGGCAGCGGGGCCTCTATGGAACTACTAGCAATTAAGGTGCTCCTTTTAATAGAGCACCGGAGCAAAGCATTAACACTCCGTGAACACATGTGATCCTCACACCAGTCATCCCCTCCGGTTGTCCCAATTATTGTCACTTTGGGGCCTTTGGATCCGGATAATGATTTGTGTACACAACTTGCAGATAAGATCACAAACAATACTATCATAATGATTCAATAATAAGTTCAGATCTAAGATCATGGCACTCGGGCCCTAGTGACAAGCATTAAGCACAACAAGTTGCAACAAAGTCAAATAGCACTAATAGAGATACTAGGCACTATGCCCTAACAGATCTTATTCAATTACATGATAGAACTCATCCAATCCCTACCATCCCCAAGCCTATAGCGTGGGATTACTCACTCATGGATGAGGGAAACATCAGTGGTTTATGGAGATGCGTTGGTGATGACGATGGCGATGATACTCTCCAAATTCCCCGTCTCGGCAGGGTGCCAGAACGGAGTTTCAGGATCCGAATCTTGGTTTCTGGTGGCGGCGGCGGAGCGGAACTCTTTCTGGAAAACTCTCGACCCCCCTGTTTTTAGGTCAGAAGGCAACTTATAGGCGCAGAGGGATGCCGAGGAGCTGCCTGGGGTGGCCAAACCTCCCCTAGGCACGGGGTCAGTGGGCCCGCGCCTGGGGTGGGTCTGGGCCCCCCAGGCCTCCCTTTTGTCTCCCCTTCTGGCTCCATGGATCTTCTGGTGAGAAATAGTTTTTGGCATATTTTCTGGGATTTTTCCTAATAGTTGATTCTACTGAAAACAACATCAGTTCGTGTTAGTTGCATCCAAATCACACAAGTTTAGAGAAGAAACAATAGCAAAGTGTTCGAGAAAGTAGATACGTTTTGGACGTATCAGGGATGAGAGGGAAATTCCCTTGCCATAGTCTAATTTCTTCAGTCTTAGTAGGAGGTCGTGGTCACGCTCCAAGGAGGAGATGTACGATCAGATCTGCTTGCTTGGTTTCCACGGGCACTACTCGGGGGTTGCGCCCTCTTATGACTACTTTGCGCACTACACAGGGGCTTCCTCGAGTACGTACCAGGACAAAGGCACCTCTTCGTCACATTACGGAGGTGCTCCTTCTTGGCCAGGTTGGGAATGATCTCCACTTAGGCAAAAAGCCTAAGCTTGGTGGAGGTATATCGACACCACACTCATCTATATATCATATTTCGTCGGTACTTTGTATATTCATGTATCGCTTTCTTTTTAGTTTTTGTTTCTGCTTTCCAAAACACAAAAATACCAAAATTATTTTCTTTGTTTCTCTTTATTTGTTTCTTTGCCTTTTAGCTTTGGTTTGATATCAGAAAAATCTAAAAAGATTTTTCTTTGTTTGCTTTTGCCTTTAGTTCTTTTTCTCTAAAAATCGAAAACCCAAAAATATTTGTTGTTCTTTTCTGGTTTTGTAAAGTTCTTTGCAGGGTTCAACGGTCCTCAGTGACTCCTTTGGAGTTTGGTTTTATCTTGTTATTCAAGCCACACAAGTGAAAGGCAGTGATGATTTATGACAACTGGAGGTGTGGTAAGAGGCTGGTAATGAACTCTATTTGTTTTCATTTTTGTACATATACTCATCATTGTGGGCGTGCTTAGTCTGTTCATGTAGGGTGTATGTTATTAATGGATGCTTAGTAGTTCTTGCTCTCTTGTGATTATCTCCAACTTGCTAATAGTTTGTGGCATGTCATATAAATGTTTGCTTGCATTGTTCTATTCATAACTTGGTATGACATTGTGGTATCCTCCTCTGAATGTTTTATTTGAATCGACTTGGCACATGCTCACGCATGCATATGACTGAACAAAAGTCAGTTAATCCTCGATGATTTATTTTGCCTCGGAGTTCTTGCATCACTTTTATTCCATAATTAATTCGGTTTTGTTGCAAGCATGATTATGACAGTTACTGCTCTCTCGATTGTCGCTCTCTTTCTATTGCTAGCCTTCACTTGCACTGAGTATGATCTCTACTTGTGCATCCAACTCCTCAAAACCAAAATTTTCAAAAAGTTTCCACCATATCTACCTATTATCATCATTGCTATTCCGTGCATATTTATTATTCCTTGTTTTCTTCCAAAAAAATTGTTTCCTTGTGATGAGAAAGTTAGTTAGTAAAGGTCTCACGAACTTGATGGCACACTTTATTTTCTTGCGCTTAATAAACTTGAACCATTGTGACTATCCATAAAAGTTATATGCTTGCAAATTATAGGCTGAGAGTTAGCAGAACCGTGTTTTCACGGGGAACGCTTCCAACACCTGTAAATATCTACCCACTTGATATCATGCTCTTTTGTTTACGTATGTCGGCGGTGTAAAATAAAAAAGGAGCTTGTAAGTCCATGGAGTTATGTATATGTGTTAGAGAAACACCTGGACCGCTAGCCTAAGCCATGCCTAATCATGGTGGAAACTTGCATCATAACCATAATGAGCAATCTGTGAAGCATCCTCAATAAAAACCTATGCAAATAGCAAATAAAAAGATCGCTGAGATGCTCATTGTTTGTTGCCTTGTCATTTTGATATGGGATAGCTCTTGTATCATGGGGCAAGGGGTACCCTATTGGCGGTTCTCTATGATACACATGTACTTACAATGACAAGAACTTACAGGTAGCTAAAGTTGAGTAGAATGAGGAACGACCCTCGTACTCAAGGGACATGAGTTTTCTAGTTTATGATGTGTCAAGCATATAACTCTTGCACCTCACTTTAAACTTAACCACTTAAAGATGCTTATGATAGGGGCAATGGGAGCTCAAAGCTAATGAGTACCATACTTTTAGCATTTGGAAGCCTTTCAAGCTTATCAAAACCTTTTCACTTCTTTGTTGAGTCACCATTTATTCTATGAGCACCTTCTTGAGAGCAGAGTTGTCATTCTTAGTGTAATGTGCTTGTCTCAAAACATGGTTAATTGTGGTATAACTTTGATGCTTGTATCTTTGATATCTTTATTTCTAGTCTTCACTTGAACTTCAGAGGTGCCTTGGCATTTATGTTTTGCTCCACAATCAAAGGCAAGTGAGATACCACTCTATCATACCTTCTTATGAGCATTACAATGTTGCTTATGCTTATGTTTTATGCTACTTATTATTATTGTGTTGGAATCTCTTCATAGCTTGCATGACTCTTGAGTAGACTTATTTGCATACTCTTTATTATGAATTGCCTAAGTATCTACTCATATGCTGAGAATATTTACATCATATGAAGCAAATGTGTTCGTGAAAGTTTCTTTTATCGCTCTCAGATTTAACTGAATTGATTGAGGACAAGCAATATGCTAAGCTTGGGGGGAGTTGATACGTACGAAACGTATCTACTTTCCTGAACACTTTTGCTATTTTTTCTCCTCTAATTTGTATGATTTGGATACAGCTAACACAGACTGACGCTGTTTTCAGCAAAATTGCTTTGGTGTCTAGTTTTTGTGCAGAAAATCAACTTTCAGGAAAAATCCCGGAAAATATCGCAAAACTCCTATTTTAGCAGAAGACTCACGGATCCAGAATACGAGACGGAGAAGGGCCACGAGGGGCCCACACTAACTGGTGGCGCGGGCCAGGCCGCACTAGGGGGTGGTGAGGCCACCTCGGACACCCCCTCGACCTCTCCCTTCGCCTACATAAGCCCTCTGACCTAAAAACAGAGGGGGGTTAGACGTTTTTCCATATAGAGTTCCACTGCGCCACCACCACCAGATACCGCGATTCAGAACCAGAAACTCCGTTCTAACACCCTCCTAGGACAGGGAATTGGAGGAGATCATCGCCATCATCATCACTGACGCCTCTCCATCAACCATCCATGTTTACCCCATTCATGAGTGAGTAATCCTTCACGGTAGGCTATGGGGATGGTAAGGATTGGATGACATCTATCATGTAATCGAATAAGATTGTTAGGGCATGGTGCCTAGTATCTTTGTTAGTGATTTTTGACATTGTTGCAACTTGTTGTGTTTAATGCTTGTCACTAGGGCTCGAGTGCCATGATATCAGATCTGAACATGTTATTGATTCATGATGATAGTATTGTTTGTGATCTTATCTGCAAGTTGTTTACACATATTATTGTCTGAAACCCGAGGCCCCGAAGTGACACAAATTGGGATAACTGGAGGGGATGACTATGATATGAGGATCACATGTGTTCATGGAGTGTTAATGCTTTGCTCTGGTACTCTATTAAAAGGAGTACCTTAATTGCCAGTAGATTCCCTTGAGGCCCCACTTCAACGGGCTGGCGGGACAAACTATGTTGTGCAAGTTCTCATTGCGAGCACGTATGACTATATATGGAACACATGCCTATGATTATTTAGTACTTGGATGCTTTACCTTATTTATCTGCAAATTCCCTAGATCTTGATATTACATGAATAGACTTGTCCATGCAACGCCCATCCATCCCTATGCCTACCGCACTCAAATCCTGCTGTTTGCTACTATTGTTACCACTGCCTTTATTTTACTGATGTTGTTACTTTGATATTGCTACTATAAAACTGTTGCTACTGATAAACTGCTGTGAGCAAGACTATTTCCAGGTGCAACTGAATTGACAACTCAGTTTTTAAGGCTTATAAATATTCGTTGGCTCCCCTTTTGTCGAATCAATAAATTGGGTTATACTGCCCTCGAAGACTGTTGCGATCCTCTATACTTGTGGGTCATCAACATGTTCCACAAAGGGCAAACTTGTTGTTGTCCTAAGTTGATCTGTCTTGATGAAGATACATGTGGAAGAAAGTAAAAGATCAAAACAAGGTATTTGGCCTTACCTTATGATTGTTGAGTGGCACAGCAAAATTTGTTTCATGAAACCAAACTCTACAAATAGAGGAGAAACCAATGATAATGATCATATAGTTTCATTGAATACTTTTACTAAAGAAAGTAGGATTCAACGATATATTCTGCAAGTTTGCAGAATTATATTATTGATTCACTTGTCATGTTATTTGAACAAGACATACCTATGAATTACAAAGAAGCGCGATGGACCTAAGTGCGAGAAATTACTAGGAGTAATAAAATCCTATATTAAGTTACATTTAAGATTGCAAAGTAATATGTTACTTGATCTTATTAAGTAAAGATGTTTACTTGATATCTCTAGATGACTGCAAAGTCATAAGAAGGAAATGAAACTTAATGAAAGACATAAAGTTCGATTTGTCACAAATATGTTTGGACAAATTCAAGGAGTTGACTACAAATGTAGCGATGCTTGAATCTATTGGATTTACACCGGCAATATATGGATAATGGAATCTCGTAGCTGGAATTCTCAATTTGACGGTGATTGAAGAATTTTGGAATGTCCAAGATTATTGAGAGAACCTTCATTTGAGTGGGAGCTAAGTAGCTTGGCTAAATCTTAATATGTAAGAGACATATTTTGAGTGGTAGCTAAGTGAAATACCTATATCTCCTATATGTATGCCATATTTGAATGGGAGCTAAGTAGCTTGACTAAATATTAATATGTAAGAGACATATTTTGAGTGGGAGCTAAGTGAAGTCCTTAGATATCCTATATGGATGCCATATTTGAGTGGGAGCTAAGTAGCTTGGCTAAATCTTAATATGTAAGAGACATATTTTGAGTGGGAGCTAAGTGAAATATCTAGATATCCTATATGGATGCCATATTTGAGTGGGAGCATGTCATAATTTTGAAATATGTGGATGACATATATGAATGATGTGACTGGTATTAATAATATTTAAGTTAGTAAATATGAATGAAGTTGAACAAGTTATTAAACAATGAAATCTATTGAGATGGATTGGTAATTTTAATAAACATTAATGTTGAATGCTTCCTGGACTTGATTCTGAAGATGTTCAGAATGTCCTAGATAAGAATTTGAAGTAGTTTAGAATGGAACAAGGTAAAGAAAGAAGTTCTTACTTGTATGAAGCATTGAGTTAGTCTTAGTATTACAACTATGGTTAAAATAAAGAAAGATATGCATTGCATATCATATGCCTCAGTCATAGGTTTTTCTATATAACCATATTATATACTCTACATAATGTGACCCAAGGTTCTAGTTAGAAGAACAAGTTCTTAACTATAAGAACATGTCTTGAGGTGATTCCTGAGTTAATCACTGAATTGTAGTTAAGTTTGTCCTTAAAAGGCAAGAAGCAAAGTTAGGCACATAGTTGCATTTTATGCACTAGTATCTACTTAGATATAGAAGTATGGTTTTTGGCTAAAGAAGTTCGACTTATGTTGAGTGTGTTTCAAAGTTTACATGACAACAGTGAAAGTTAAATTGACTGATCGACTGTCATTGCAAACAATAGAAACAAAGTCTCACTCTATCACCAAACGAATACTTTAACCCATTATGAGGTAATGGAGTGAATGTCAAAAATTAGAAAGACATTAACAATCTACAAAATACATACTGATCTGGTAAAACAGAACAGGGACATGAAGTTTCTCATGAGTGTGCATGATCAATAAATGCATATGTGATATGGTTTATGATTAGTAAATGTGAGCTAGATTATTTGTACTCTAGTGCAAGTGGGAGACTGAAGGAAATATGCCCCAGAGGCAAATAATAAATGGTTATTATTGTCATATTTCAATAAGTTTGTAATATTTTCATATTGTGCTATAACTGTATCAAGTGAAAACATTGCTACCTGTGTGATATGAAACAGAAGTCCCTAGTAGCCTCTATTCATACTAGTTTATTGGGCAATCGATGATCAGGGTTTCATGATCATGGGTGATAGTAACAGTTGACAACAAGGTCATATCATTGGTAAATGATGTGATGGACATTACCCAAAAATCGCAACATGATCAATTCATGAAGTTCACCATTGAAATAGTTAGAAACGTGGTCTCATCCTCCTTAGACTATGAGATCATTATAATCACTGTCTCTCGAGGCTGCTTTGACTGCATCAAATGTCACTCCATGAAACGGTGATTATAAAGGTGTATGTTGGGTATTCCAGAGGTACAGTTGAGGCCTATGAATCAAGAGAGGGATTTTTTCACCCAGTGGCAAGATACATAAGGCCTACTTGGTAAAATTACATCTATAATATTGCAACATGTGACTAGGTCACAGGGATGTAATATCGTGCGAACAAGTGAAACAGTACTTGTCGGTAACGAGATTGAACAAGTTATGTGATACCAAATGATCGGATCTCAGACAAGTAGTATCAAAGAAACAAATAGAATTGGACTCAATGTTTACGGTTCGAACAACATTGTCATCATGGAATGTACAGGGATCAAATGGGCATCTCGGTCCCGCTATTGATCATTGATGGAGATCATGTCTGTGCTATTCCCGAGCTATGGAAAAATACACTTAAGGGTACGATAAGCTAGATATGCTCTATAAGTTTGAATCACTATATGAAAGAGAAAAGGAAACCGTTAAAGTTCTGTGAGAGAACCGAAATTGTTCCGGGAAGTTCCGAAGTCGTTTAGAGGAAATTGAAAGGGAAGCGAAAGGTGTTTCGGGTAAAATCAGATTTTGTAATATGTATTTACATATTAATTAATGTAATTAATATTAAAATCTAATTTGAAAGGGTATTTTGCTAATGGGCCAAACTTCCTAGGGAAAAAGGTCCCATGAGGGAAACCGCAAGAGGGAAGGAGTTGTGAACGCTGTAGGAAAGGAACTCCATGAAGTTCTAATCAACCTATGAAGGCTGACAAACATAGCTTTTTAGAATAAAAGCAACCTTTGAAGAAATGTTTACGAAAAACTGCATAGCCTACGACCTATGTCTATGGTTGTAGCTAGTGCATCAAACACTCCTTTTTAGTGAACTTACTAAGTACGCTTGTACTAAACTGTATCTTATTAACCCTTGCTAGATTTTGAAGCCAATAATGACGACGTCAAAACCAACTTATGCTCAAGGAACCGACATCGAAAGTTCAAGTTCTTTAATAAAGTCAACGGGGTCAAGATATACATCCATAGAAGTGAATAAGAAGTTCCTGATTAGATATTAGTATAAACTCTAGCCCTAGAACCTACTTTTATAGAGCAATGCAATAGCAACATCTGCAAGCCAAATAGTTTAGATGCTAGTCTACTAGTATGATGTTTATGAGCTGATATTTCTGGTTCTTCTTTGTTAGAAGTTGCTTTCTCTCCCTATAACCTAGAGTGTTCTCTGGATCTTTTGTAAAGAGTCGAGTTGTAACCTATAGTTATGTATTGGACATGCTATGTTTCTGTTGTACAACTCCGAGGGATATAATACTAGTGGAACGGTGTTTCATTGGTGTTATGTCAACGACTATAGTGTACTACATCATGCAGTGGTATGCTGGGTCACCGCATAGGTGGTAGTGGATAGCCATGTGCAAAAAGGAGCTCGCAAAAAGTGAGTGCCGGCAAACCCGTGGCGCATATGGCTGTAGTGCGCCACAAGCATAAACCCTAGCCGTGGCACACATGCCTACAGTGCGCCACAAGTTTGTTTGCCCATCTCCACAGCAATTTGCACCAAATTTACCCGTAGCGCACTTGGAGGTGGTGCGCTACGACTACCAACCACACCAGTAGTGCACTGTGGGTGCTCTACAGCTAGGTGGTCTGCGGCCATCCCTGCCCTGGCCCACACATAGCCATGGCGCACCACATGCATGTGCGCTACAGGTACACTAGTTAGCCGTAGGGCACTTGGTTACCATGCGCCATGACTATTTTACCCGTGGGGCAGTACTAACCATGCGCGCCACGGATGTCTAAATTACCTATAGTTGTTTTCCTAGTAGTGGCAGCGCATAACAGTTGTGCTACTGGTCTCCACATGGATCCTCGGAGAAAAGGAGTGGAATTTTTAGTGGGGAGGGCATGGTGGTACACTATAGCCTACATTAGTTTTAGTAAACTTTGTTTGTAGTTACACTATTAGCCATATTGCTACTTGTAGAATGCATTTTACTCTAGTCATTAAAACTCTAGCTCCGGTTTTGAGAATCTAAAATGAACGGTCGAAGAAGAGGGGAATGTTTTTTACCAGTTTCGGTACGTGACATGTATCTTAAAACATGAATCAATGGTGAAAACCTTACCGGTAAATACCATAGCTAGTAGATTTTGTCGGGTTGTCGAAGAATACAAACTTTATATGGATGGCGAGCTTCCAGTTCCAGACTATCCCCTTTGCTATTTCATCGGTGGAGCTTAGCGCAGAACAGAGAGTGAGCCCTTGTCCCTTCAAACCTTTTGCTAATGCAAATTGCTACACTTAAATTTTTACTAAAAATGAAGCTTAAATATTGACCTAAATGGAGAACCATGATAAACCATTATGATCATGATTAGTATTAGCAAACCCATGCATTCAAGCAACATATAGAAAACGCTGACCGGAATGGAACATGTGAGCTAGTGGTTTCATTTATTGTTGTATCTCTTTAGGCTGAAGTTTTCCAAGGGAAGACTGGAATCCCTATCGACTAGGAATACAGAAACATATGAAGAACGATAATTCCTCGGAACCATAGCCTAGCCACACACGAACGGGAGTATGATAGGTTACCGATTGGTCAGATAAAGGCTTAGTAACACTTGTGAATAAAGTAACACTTTTTAGGGAATGTAAAAAGAGCAAAAGTTGACATTGTCACTTCTATTCTGGGAAAGAACCACGGTCACCGGCGGGAAAGGAAACATCATAGGTCCTAACAAACTGTCAGACTTAACATAACATAGCTTGTCTAAATTAAATCTTGACTTCCAAACTCGTAGATGCTTCAAAAGTGAATTATTTTGGGATATCATATCCTAAGTAGTTAAAAGTGCATTCAAATACAAATCTTCTATGATCGTTTTGTTCCCAAATTATTTTATGTTTTGTTCTTTTGTCTTGTGTGTGTAGTTACCAATTCCAGCTTTTATTTCCATGTGCACATTGAGTTTCTTGTTTTCACATGCAATGGAATGGCATTCTTAGGTGGGATGTGTATGTGAGAATGCCTTAGAAAATTGGAAGTTGATTACTTACCCATTTCAAATTTTGGTGGAATATGTTCCCTCTCTAATGTTCCATGTGTAACACATCACAGCTGTGCCCAGGGCCGGTTCTAAGATTTCGGGGGCCCGGTGCGAAACTAAAATTTTGGGCACCTTAGTATTTTTTTTTGCATATATAAGATGATGAAAAATAAATATTTTAAGTATACTTCCAACTATAATATTCATATAAAAATAACAATGTTTACATGATACCTTAAAACTTCCTCCGAAAATTTCTAGAAGCAATGTGTGTGACCATGGAATCAATATCAATCTCGTCCACTAACTTCTTCTTGATGCGTAGACTTGCCAAACCATTTAACCTCTCCTGAGATATTGTAACATCCTAATTTTTATGGTTGATTTTTTTAAAGGATGTTGCAATGCGGTTAAATAAAATAAATATTTTATTTAGAGTTGTTGAAAATTAATTCCAAATGTTTTGAAATTAATCTTGCGTATAAAGGAAGGAGATTAATTTCTCAAAGTTACTTGTAGTATTGTTATTTGGATTTACTTTTAATTTACCAATTTTATTTATTATATTGGTTCTTTACAAAAAAAATCACTTTGGTGTTACCATGCACATGCATGTGTCTGACTTAGTACCGTACCATATACCATATACGCATATGTGCATTCCCTTCTCTCTCCTCTTATATGCATGCAAACTGTTAGTGTCGTTCTTCTTCTCTCTCTTCTTCTAAGTACCAAATCGATGCATCCAATTAAGAGAGCTAGCTCCTTTTCTTGTTTTTTTCTCTTCTATTTCTTTTCTCCTTACTACACTCGTGGATCATACTCTCTCTCTTTCTCTTAATCTTCCTTTTCTATTGACAACCGATCAGACCAGCCGTAGACCACGCCCCATCTTTCAGCCAAATCATGAAACGTCGCGTGCGCTACTCATCTTCTTCCCGCATAGACACAAGAAACGCCAGCCTTAAACGTCCTAATTTGTATCAGAAACTGATGCCATGCTCCTATTAAGCCCCAATACAACGTCACAGGACTGCTATTGCCACTCCACACATCCGCACATGCTTTAGGCTTCTATTCCAGTACATCTTGGAGAAGCTCCGCCGGTCGCCGCGGGACGTCGGCGACATCTTCGGCAGCTCCGACGAGGAGGCAACGAGCTTCTAGAAGGAGGAGCTGCTGCGCCACCGGAAGCACGAGGACGCGGAGAGCTGATTCGTCGGACTAGAAGGACAAGCCGCTGATCACCAACGACGCACTTCGCATACGTTTATCTCAGTTCATCATCTTCGTCCGACCATCGTGTCGCACTCGGTGAGCTTCGGCACAAATCCTTACGACTACAACCTACACCTATGCCTACCTCCTAGACATGTTTTTCGCCATAGTTTTGTAGTTTATGGCGGTGCCGGTGAACAGAATGTCATCCGATGACATAAGCAGATTAGACCACCACGTACACGTCGGTTGATCCTTGTTCTAACTTAGAAAATGTGAAAAATGCATCTAGGAACCCAGCGGTGGCTTTAGATTGAGAATACTACGTACGGCTAGTCAAATTATTTTGATACTTATTCATGTCCGTGTCTTGCATCTAGAAATTAGATTGCATAGAAATTGTGCACTATTTGTTCTGCTGCTAGCTTAGAAATTGTGTACTGTTTGTACTACTGTTAGTTATTTAGGTCTTTGAATTTTGCTTAATCTGGTTTATGTGCGTCACTTGGAACTATACTTGGAGTTAGTTGGTAGATTGCTAGTGTACTACTGCTAGTTGGTAGTATCCATATATGACTAGTAATCATAGTACATACGATTGACTATACATGGTTAGCTTAGATTTTATGGATAGACTGATTTAACTGACTATACATGGTTAGGTTAGATTTTATGGATAGACTGATTTAACATGTATTAGTGTTGCTACTGTTGAAATTAGTTGACTACTCTCCCATATGGTCATTATACTTTATTCATCCTTGCCTTGTTGATCGTGCTTATAAGTGGAGTAAGTATATTGTTTACCTTGTTATTGCACGGTAGCTTGTTTTGCTAGATTTGTGCTAGTATATTGTTGCTTTGGATGTGGTAGTTTTGCTAGATGTTCATTGGGATCATATTGCTATACCAATAATTCTATCTTAGATACTATGTTTATTATTGCATATGAAGTTACAGTAGCATGTCACTTGATTCATATGCACTGTGTATGATCATGTGTATGACTAGTTAGTTTGTAGTATGTGTCTGACATATTTTATTTATGCGGCGTGCATATTTCAAAGAAACATATTATTTTTCCTAACTTATTTTATTAATCAAGAACGGTAGACTGACCCTTATTAACCGAACCGTCCAAACCTTGCAAGCCTATTTGGGTTTTTTTATTGGATCTTTATATTTGGATCTTATTTGTGATTATTTGAAATGTATATTTATCGGTGGTTCATCGTTATGATGCGTAGGTAGTGACGGATTCGAGCAGGAGCAAGATTACGAGAAAGAACACTTTCACGACAATGAAGGCATGCCCCTTACCATGTCTTATCCCAGCTTTATAAAGTGCATTATATTTTATTGTTTTACAAATATATGCTATTTTGGTTACACACATACCTTGATACACCTGTCGCCATACAATACCCTGAGTAGATACTATATAGTAGTCTTATTAGAGTATAATTGCTTAGCCATGCTCAATAATAAGTAGGATCCTTGATCTCCCCTCTTCAGAGGAATTGGATGACCCTCGGGTCACATATACCCTTTTGAAACTTGATGAGATCGCTGAGCTAGCAATTGTTGCTTCCACTACTCTATTCTTCTCTGGGTGAAACTTACCGTCTAAACACTGGAGCGGGCAACAGCTGGATCAAAGGAAGGAGCGATTGGCCGCCTTCACTATATGAAGGGGGCAATCCGTCGTCCGTGCCGCATGAGGTCCTAATAAGTCTTGGATTTGAAGATTGTGACCAACCGTAAAACCACATGCTATAATGGGCACTGGCTTGGTCAAGTAAGTTAGTCAGCCTTAGATGTTGATGTCGTCGTACCGCTGATGAGGTATCTGCCTGCGGGGGAACCTTCGGCACATATGGGGAACCGGTTTGGGGACATACTCTCAGTTCTGTGCGTCATATCCGATGGGAATGTCACATCTTTGGGGGATCTAGCTAAAAGGCCTCGTCATGATCCCTCTGTCGGTACACCAACAGGTGTGTACTAAACCAGCGGCCACTGGTGGGCAACAATACATGTGTTGTGTGGGAAAAGTGTACAACCTCTGCAGAGTGTAAACCATTCGAATAGTCGTGTCCATGGTCATGGACGACACATGAATCTTTCTTGACATACGGGAACCTGTCTTGCTAATTCCCTCTTTGCCCCTATCCTTATCCCGGAATCTATGAACTGTGTGAGCTGTCGTGGACAATCACACTATTGAGAATTACCACATTGATGATAAACATGTTTTTGTCAAAAACTGCTTTCATCAAAACTATTACCATATTGCAAATAAAATTGGCTTTATGCAAAAGAACCATATAACCTCCACATAAAGCCACATGTAGATATTATAGGTTTTGCATAAGGGGTATGTTGAGTACGTTATGTACTCATGACAATACTTTTGTTGATACTTCAGAGTACTATGGAGAAGGAGATGACTATGAATACTATGATGACGCTGATGAGTGAGGTCTCGTGGACTACATCGACTGCCTGTGGCTGAGATGGAATCGCTACGCGCTTTATATTTCCGCTGTGTTTATGGATGTAATAAATGTCACTAGACATTTCACTATGTTGTTATTTAGACTTTGTAATAAGTTGCTATTTTGTATGTCTGCAATGATATACATTTCGATGTGTCGTCAACATTGATCTTGGGATTGACGAATAAACACAGGGGAGTCTAGAAGTTAAGTTTCGGTCCTCACAGATATTGAAGATCTCAAATAGTTCTTCAATAATTTCAACTTTGAAAAGATTCTTCAGTCGATGCAACAGTCATAGGCATAGTAAATAAGATCCGATAAGCGATAGAAATATTAGGATAACAATCCACTTCTCTGACAAACTCAAAAAGCTCCATAGCAGAAATTGGTGTATTTGGCAAAGTGAACTTCATAACACTTAACCCAAAAATAAGTGCATTCAACTCAACATCACATGTATTAGATTTACCATATTTACCTGGTTGAGTAAAAGTTTTTGGAAATTTAGTGTAATGTTCTTTTAGTTGAGGACCATCCAATGCCTTCAAGGATGTCGAACTCCTTAAAAACCCAAATATACATTTGAATGACTTGAGTTTTTCAAATCTGCGCCTCAAAGATGTGGTCGCCATATCGACTATAACCAAAAACTAGTTCACTTTAAAATCCTCCTCGGCTTGGAAGATTGCTTCCTCGCATTCAGTTTCATCAAATTGCTTTGTCCTAGAAGCATGACACTTTATATGGCTCAGATGCAATATTCTTGGCACTCTCCAAACCAGCAGCAAACCCTTTATTTCTATATGTTTGAAAGTAAGTGCGCATACCTTCTATTTGTTGTATTGTAGAATCAATGCACATGGATGCTGATTGCAACTTCTTGCTGACTGTGTTTACTGCAAATAAAATTCCAAACCAGATAACCATACCAAATATAAATTCAAAGCTACCAAGCACTTTAAATATTTTTTTTGCATCACTCCTATCCTTTGGTTCACTATCAACATCTTCACATAACTCAAGAAGAGCAGACCTTAGCTGGGAAGATTGAAATCTAATTGCTTTGACACTTTTGATCCGACTCTCCCAACGAGTATTGGACAAAGACTTCACAGTTACGTCCACGTGGTCAAGCAACACTCTCCATCTTTTGGTAGACCCCAAAAATAAAATATAGATCCGTTGCACGATACCAAAAGAAAGAAACAGCCTTACCACAATATTTATCCATATCATAAAGAGTAAGATTAAAACTATGGCAAGCACACAACATATAGAAAGCCCTTGGATTTACCTTAATCAACCTGTTATGCACTCCTTTGTTATTTCCTTTCATATTAGAGCCATTATCATAACCTTGACCCCTAATGTCATCAATAAGAAGACCATATGACTTGATGGATTCAACCCATACCTTGAAAAGCCCTTCACCAGATGTGTCATTCAACACCAAGAAACCAAGAAAGTACACCTCAATTTTTACATGTGCATCAGAGGTATTAACACAACGAACCAACACACTCATTTGCTCTTGGTGACTCACATCTGGGGTACAATCAAGAATAACCAAGAAATATTTAGCCTTCTAAACCACCTTCATAATAGTGTTTGTAATGCTAGAAGCCATTAGTAGAATAAACTCATTCTGAATTTTGTGAATAAGATAATGAATCTCATTGTTTTGAATCTGTCTAATGTGGTCTTGCATTACCATGTCAAATTCTACAATCATATCAACACAAGATAAGAAATTACCATTATGATCATTGTAAAGCTACTCATTGGACCCTCTAAATGCCAAACTGCGTTTACCAAGAAATTTCATAACATCAACTATTCTTAGAAAAACTTGTCTTAGGCGCTCCTTCTCTTTTGTGATCTCATGCTGCAACTCCTTATCAATTGTTTCATGTTTGCTCAGTCTATTTCTTAATTCGTTTCAAGAGATCATGCTTGTGATATGCTCGACACTAACTCGATGTTCTTTGAGCCTATCGGTGATATATTTCCAATCATTAAACCCATCATGTGCGAAGAAACTCTTGTGTTAATAGGGTTGAACAACTTGCATAAAAACAGAACACTTTGTCAACATGTCTTGAATAAACTAGCCATTTTCAATCACGTATCTCTCCATTGCTCATGTATCTAGAGTAATGAGAATATGAAAAATATCTTTTACCAGTTAGAGGAAAAGAGATTTTTCCTTCTCTGAGAGGACCCTTTTACACTAATATGTACCTTGCCTTGTTATCAAGAGTACCCCATTTTGCCGGATTATAGATATTCACTCTAACTGGTTCTAGTTCATCATCAGCATTAGCAGATTCATCATCATGATTACTCACATTGTCATCATTTTCGTTGATATGAATATCGTCCTCTGTACCAACATTATCTTCTAGATCAACATTAGTCTGTTCCTCCACAAGAACTAGCACCAACTCATATGGATTCCTCGAAGTGGTCGTGTTGCTCTTCAAAAACTTATGAAAAGATCCTCTCTGTGATTCTATTAATTTCTTCTCTTGTTTTCTCCTTTTTCTTTTCCAAGCACCGGATTCAGGCACCATGATCAGTTAAACTGGGACTCTAGGATCAAGAACAATCATATTGATTAATACACTAGTCACTACTAAGCAGGGTACTAAGTTAACGAAAGAAAAAAAATATGTCTTCTATTGTGGTTTTGTACCTGGCGCTTCATGCTTCTGCTTGGTGAGGCGACGGCGGATGGCACGGGACGTCGGCAGGGACACTATCACGCGGAAATGGCCAGGTCTACTTGGGAGTTAGGACGGCCTCGCGATGGGCGATGGCCTCGCTTGACGCTTCGCGTGATCGCGTCGCCGTTGCTGGCTCCCGTGATCCCTTCCCGATCCGATCCTGCAGCATGAATAGGAAGCAAAAGCGACAGGCGGGTGCGTGACACAGGAATTACAGGAATTGACGGGCGGGCGAAAGCGAAACAACGGGGGCACGGGGCATCGATCGATCGATGAGTCGAGCGGTTCTTGTGCCTGTGTTGCCTACCAGCCGATTTTTTTACAATGTATACTAGGCCTGTATTTTTTAGGTGTAACACCCTCAGAATCGGACCTATGCAAGTTTGAGCAAAATTCGCCAAACCCGCATAGAAACGATTCAAAGGTGCCCACCAGGCACTTTCGTGCGGGTGGAAAACGAAGTAATAACATTACACAACAGTCCTCGATGGGACCCACAGAACAGATATATATAACAGCGACTCCACGAGTCAAGAATACATATATACGGTACAAAGATCCAAATCACCTTGAAAAGAGGGGGCGTCCGACTACGGACAAGATGCCAATGGGGCTAAGAGCCCTGAAGAATAACCAATGGCGTTCATAACCCTGCCCAGGCCAAGCCGGAAGGGTAACCCTGCTAACGACGTCGATCTCAAAACCTGCTTAAACAAAAGGGGTGCCGACAAAGGGCAAAGGAAAAAGAAGGAGCGTCAAGATCGAGGCCAAGACAGCGAGGCTAGAATTCGGTCCTCGCCTACATAGGTATGGTGGATCAAGCGGCGGCAAAGATGCACTAAACAACCTATAGAGACTCGATACAACTGGCGGTTATCAGAGAGGGGTAAGAATGGCCTATCCGGATCCAACCTGAAGCTAACACCAAAACAAACCCATCCTGGTGTTTCCTCGAGACCAAACGAGAAGTCAACCGAGGAACTCACACATTGGCGCTTTATTTATTCAGTTATCGTTGCAGCAATTACTAGTCAGGTTTAGATAATCATCCTGATAAAGTAAACAGTGGGCACTTTTAGTTGACCATTCCGTTATAGTTGCGGCAATTACTAATCAAATACAGATAGCATGATATAATCCCAAAACCTAGCAGTTGTTGGTACTTTTATTCAGCCAATTCCGTTGTAGTTGCCATACTTACTAGTCAGGTACAATGGTCGCAAGCGACAATCCAAACAAGCAATTGTGGGCAGTATTATTAGCCATTCCGTTATAGTGAAGCTGATTACTAGTCATTATAAGTCAAATTTATAACAATAAACTTTAGTTATGCTTGTCTATGATCGAGATACTGTGCTCCAAGTCGTCCATATCCGCGGACACGGCTTTCAGAAAGTTTTACGGCCGGGTGCACCAATAGCAACACACGCCGATCAACCTCGGAAAAACCAAATCAAAACCCAACGAGGCTTTCACGATCGAACAATCACAGATTCAGAAATATTTCAGGGGCCACCTTAAGTAGATCCCGCGAAGCCGGTGACTCCGAGACGGGCTCAAGGTTTGGGTATACGGCTGTGAACGACTGGGAACCCGAAAGTGTGGCTGGGCTTGTCGACACCGCGGAATCGTGTCCCGATCCTAAACAGTACAGTGTGCAGTACCTCGCACAATTTAAATACAGAAAAGTAGCATGGCATAAGTACAGGATCGTAAATAAAACCTCAAACTAGTTTGTGGCCCCAAGAAATAAGACGGAATCAAGCTCTGGCCCAGGGGGGTCCCATATACCTCCCGGATGTGGATAGCGCGATAAATCAAGGAACAGGAATCAAGTACTCGGGGTCTTACGGGACACAAGTGAGCAGGAAAAACCAAATAGCAGATGTTGCTCACCGGTGCCACTTTCTTTAGTTATCCCAGAACTACTCAGGTTAAGTTGTTTAGGTACCTCATTATTCAACAGACTCTCACATACCCTACACATGCTGTTCTACGACTCGCATGGCTCAAACAACTCCTATAGTAATGGCTCATGGGATGGAGGAACAAGCTTGGTGGAGTTTAAAAGTAAAGGCTATGCATACTTGGGATTCAATTTAATGCATTCGCGACTCAATGATGCAAGAATAAGATAGAGGCAATAGGTACTGTATGTATGCAAGCATGTGGAAGTGCTTGCCTGGTATCTCAGTTGAAGCGAGGGACGGATCTGGGTAGTGCTCCTGGTTCTCTTGATACAACCCCTGCTCAGTGTCTATCCGAGAAAAACCAAACAAACAAGGCCAACATGAATATAGAGCACAAGCATTGGAATTAAATGCGTCAAGCAAACAATCATGCCATGATGAATGATGCACAAGTTGCATAGCAATAAGTAGCATGGCATGGGTGAGGTGTGGAGGACAAGAAATAACATTTGAATTGGGTTTTAGTCACACTTTGTTGCCATAATAGTTGCTGTTCATTATATTTTTATATGATGCATGCTGCAATTGAAGTTATGGATACCATAAACAGAAAGGTCTCGTCGAGCTGATCATTTTAGACATATCATTTGCTTAATTTGGAATTATAAAACACAAGTTATTAATTATTTAAATTCTAGTGGCATTAGTTGTAATTTAATTAAACTTGGAATTTTACTTATGCAAAAGGCAAATTGGATGGCATATTTGAATTCCTGGCATTTTGCTGATATCCAAACATATATTATTTGCCCAATTTGGATTTAGTATGGAAAAGTTATTTGAAACTGAATTGAATTTGAATTTTGGAATAATTTAAACTATATTTGAATTTGAAACAGCATCTGGGACGTTTTCTACTCAGACTGATCCAGCTCTGGGCACTGACAAAGGGGCTGGGGTTCTGCGCCCCGCCATGGGCCGAGGGACACAGGGGACCGCGGGTTGAGTTTTGAAAAGCATAGGACCCTTTTTATAAAATTACCAATGACAGCGGAGGGCCCGAGGACCACGGGTTGGCGTGGCAAAAGGGAAGGGGTATTCGCAAAACGACCCTCAGTGCGTGGATCTTCCTCTCCGACGAATCGAACACGCACGCCGAGAGGAAAAGCAGGGCGCCAGGCTCGATCATGACGCGCCAGCGAGGGCGGCTACCACTGGGCTGGGCCTTGGGTTGATGCTAAGGGGGAGCTCGCGTGCTAGAAGATGCTCCCGCGCGCAGAAGCGGTCTGGCAGGCGCTCGCTCGCCGGTGCACGCGGAGTGCTCGGCGAAACGTTCGTCGCCGGCAGGAAGCGAGGTAGGGCCAGGGCATGTCTAGCGGGGTCAGGGGCTCACCGCGGGGCTGTTGGTGACGACGGCGAGGCTCGGGGCGCAGGCGATCGATGGAGCGGCTCGCGAACGGAGAAGCTAGGGTTTCGACGGGGCGGCGACGTGCTGCTAGGGCCGCTCTCCTCGCGCGTCTGGGTCTGTGGTCGCGTAGCGGCTCAGGGGGCTTCTCGACACCTTGCGACAACACGCCTCCGGCTAGAAACTGTGGCACGAGGTAGACGGTGGGGTGTGGCGAGCCTGGTGGTGTAGAAGAAGGGTAGAGGAGCGGTGCAGGGGCTGCTGGGACAGATCTGGGGAGGCCAGAGAGGGGTGAGGGAGGATAAGAACAGAGAGGGGGCAGGCTGGTTGCGTGGGGGAGGGGAAGGTGGCCTCGGTGCCACCTTTTTCCTCCTCACGTGCTCGGCTGCGGCGAGCAGGCAGTGGCGTGGGCACCAGTGGCGGTGGGGTAGGCGAGGCTAGGGGCAGGTGGACCTGGGCGTGGGCGGTGAGGAAAAGAGGGAGGGAAGCTCGGGCTAGGGCTAGGTGTGGGGTGCCTTGGGCGTGTGGGGGTAGCTAGGGCATGGAGGTGGGGTCCTCATGCAGGGGAGAGGAGGTTGGCGGTGGGCGCCGGTGGGGCCAGTGCGGTTTGGTGGGGAGGGTGGGTGTGAGAGAGGAGAGAAAGAGAGGGAGGGAGTTGGGTGATGTGTCACTTGGGGTTGGTTGGGGAATTGGGGGAGGCGTGGCGGCCTAGGATAGGTGGGAGTGATGTGGCCAAGGGGGTGGGTAGGATAGTGGGTAGCTAAAGGATTTAGGAGCGGTGTAGTTGGACCGTTTGAAAATCAGGCGGTCGTCGGTCAATCGCCGTTCCTGACCGCCCGCCTAAAAATAATTTAACTTTTATTTAATTTGCGATAACTTTTGCAAGTGGTTTTAGACAAATAAAATATCCGCAGACACCGGGGTTTGGCGTTTGAATAAAGATGGGGCGTTTTTAGAAAACAAAACGGGCTTTGCGGGATAGTTTTGGCAAACATTGCATGATGATGACGATGCAATGCACAAATTCAACGCGATTTTCTAGTAGTGGTTTTGCGGGATGCCACAATTCGACACCACTAACAAGGGATCTCGCCCTCGAGATCCGCCTCATGGTACCGGAAAGAAGGTCGGCGGCCTGATCCTTCGTGCTTCGTGTAGATCCTCGCGACACCACTAACAAGGGTTCATCCTCCATCTTGAAAAACGGCGACACCACCAACAAAGGGCGTTGTTCCTGATCGTCGAGAGATCACTCCGGATAAACAAGGACGAAGATAGAGGCATCAAACGATAAGGCCACCTCTAACTTCCATAAGAAGAGGGAAAAGTTACATTGATCCACCAGTTCGATGTACAGAGCGATCAGTAAGAGTCGGGTAGGGTGATCAGTCCATCCCGGACCCAAACTATCAACTCTATACACGGGTAGGAGAATCAGGCAACTCAACTCTCGAGATTTAGACTGAAGACCTTCTTAGGCGGTATCCGGAACAAAGGGATGATGCCAGCAGAAATCGTATGAAAGACACCATGATTAGGTTCCGCGATGGTTCCATTGGCATGAACAACACATGCTCAAGGTATACTCCAACTTCACCAATGCTCGTCCTTCTCATATGTTTTTCAACGATACGGATATCCAGCAAGGAACACATATGGATAAAGAGCTCAAGAACGAAAGATCGGATGAAGGGCACAACAGTCCAGCTGCAGATTGATGATCGTAGCACCTCCGTTACAAAAGGGAGAAAGCGAAACCCTGAAGGTACGACGGAAACCCAACCACGAGAAATCCTGGACTCGAAGAGAGAGAAGAGACGGATTCAAAACTCGTCGAGATAAGAGGAGAATAGCAGAGGGGTAAGGAGTAAAACCAGACCTAATCAGAGCTATCCAACCAATTTTCAAAAATAGTTTTGACACTTCTACTTCGGCCGTTAGCTAGGTTATCCTACAGGCTGGACTTGTGGGGTATCGCAACTGCTGAGCTCTGATACCACTCTGTAACACCCTCAGAATCGGACCTATGCAAGTTTGAGCAAAATTCGCCAAACCCGCATAGAAACGATTCAAAGGTGCCCACCAGGCACTTTCGCAAGGGTGGAAACGAAGTAATAACATTACACAACAGTCCTCGATGGGACCCACGCAGAGATATATATAACGACTCCATGAGTCAAGAATACATATATACGGTACAAAGATCCAAATCACCTTGAAAGAGGGGCGTCCGACTACGGACAAGATGCAAATGGGGCTAAGAGCCACGAAGAATAACCAATGGCGTCATAACCCTGCCAGCCAAGCGGAAGGGTAACCCCGCTAACGACGCCGATCTCAAAACCTGCTTAAACAAAAGGGGTGCCGACAAAGGGCAAAGGAAAAAGAAGGAGCGTCAAGATCGACGCCAAGACACGGCGAGGCTAGAATTCGCGGTCCTCGCCACATAGGTATGGTGGATCAAGCGGCAGCGGCAAGATGCACTAAACAACCTATAGAGACTCGATACAACTGGCGGTTATCGAGAGGGTAAGAATGACCTATCCGGATCCAACTGAAGCTAACACCAAAACAAACCCATCTGGTGTTTCCCTCGAGACCAAACGAGGAAGTCAACCGAGGAACTCACGGTTGGCGCTTTATTTATTCGATTATCGTTGCGAATTACTAGTCAGGTTTAGATAATCATCCCGATAAAGTAAACAATGGGCACTTTTAGTTGACCATTCCGTTATAGTTGCAATTACTAATCAAATACGATAGCATGATATAATCCCAAAACCCAGGGTTGTTGGTACTTTTATTCAGCCAATTCCGCTAGAAGTTGCCATACTTACTAGTCAGTACAATGGTCGCGACAATCCAAACAAGCAATTGTGGGCGTATTATTAGCCATTCCGTTATAGTGAAGCTGATTACTAGTCATTATAAGTCAAATTTATAACAATAAACTTTAGTTATGCTTGTCTATGATCGAGATATCATGCTCCAAGTCGTCCATATCCGCGGACACGGCTTTCGAAAGTTTTACGGCGGGGTGCACCAATAGCAACACACGCCGATCAACCTCGGAAAAACCAAATCAAAACCCAACGAGGCTTTCACGTGAACAATCACAGGATTCAGAAATATTTCAGGCCACCTTAAGTAGATCCCGCAACGGCCACCGACTCGAGACGGGCTCAAGGTTTGGGTATACGGTTGTGAACGATCGGAACCCGAAGTGTGGCTGGGCTTGTCGACACCATGAATCGTGTCCCGATCCTAACAAGACAATGCAAAGACCTCGCACAATTTAAATTCGAAAAGTAGCATGGCATAAGTACAGGATCGTAAATAAAACCTCAAACTAGTTTGTGGCCCCAAGAAATAAGACGGAATCAAGCTCGGCCCGGGGGTCCCATATACCTCCGGATGTGGATAGCGATAAATCAAGGAACAGGAATCAAGTACTCGGGGTCTTCGGGACACAAGTGAGCGGAAAAACCAAATAGCAGATGTTGCTCACGGTGCCACTTTCTTTAGTTATCCCAGAACTACTCGGGTTAAGTTGTTTAGGTACCTCATTATTCAACAGACTCTCACATACCCTACACATGTTTGTTCTCGACTCGCATGGCTCAAACAACTCCTATAGTAATGGCTCATGGGATGGAGGAACAAGCTTGGTGGAGTTTAAAAGTAAAGGCTATGCATACTTGGGATTCAATTTAATGCATTCGCGACTCAATGATGCAAGAATAAGATAGAGGCAATAGGTACTGTATGTATGCAAGCATGTGGAAGTGCTTGCCTGGTATCTCAGTTGAAGCGAGGGACGGATCCGGTAGTGCTCTGGTTCTCTTGATACAACCCCGCCAAAGGTCTATCCAGAAAAACCAAACAAACAAGGCCAACATGAATATAGAGCACAAGCATTGGAATTAAATGCGTCAAGCAAACAATCATGCCATGATGAATGATGCACAAGTTGCATAGCAATAAGTAGCATGGCATGGGTGAGGTGTGGAGGACAAGAAATAACATTTGAATTGGGTTTTAGTCACACTTTGTTGCCATAATAGTTGCTGTTCATTATATTTTTATATGATGCATTCTGCAATTGAAGTTATGGATACCATAAACAGAAAGGTCTCGTCGAGCTGATCATTTTAGACATATCATTTGCTTAATTTGGAATTATAAAACACAAGTTATTAATTATTTAAATTCTAGTGGCATTAGTTGTAATTTAATTAAACTTGGAATTTTACTTATGCAAAAGGCAAATTGGATGGCATATTTGAATTCCTGGCATTTTGCTGATATCCAAACATATATTATTTGCCCAATTTGGATTTAGTATGGAAAAGTTATTTGAAACTGAATTGAATTTGAATTTTGGAATAATTTAAACTATATTTGAATTTGAAACAGCATCTGGGACGTTTTCTACTCAGACTGATCCAGCTCTGGTCACTGACAGGCGGGGCCAGGGGTTCTGCGGCCCACGCGCCAGCGGCTGAGGGACACAGGGGACCGCGGGTTGAGTTTTGAAAAGCATAGGACCCTTTTTATAAAATTACCAGCGACACTGACAGAGGGCCCTGAGGACCGCGGGTTGGCGTGGCAAAAAGGGGAAGGGGGTATTCGCAAAACGACCCTCTGGTACTGTGGATCTTCCTCTGCTGACGAACTGAACACGCACGCGCGACAGAGGAAAACGGGGGGCGCGCCAGGGCTCGATCTCGCGACCGCGGACGCGCCAGCGAGGGCGGCTACCACTGGGCTGGGCCTTGGGTTGATGCTAAGGGGGAGCTCGCGTGCTAGAAGACGCTCCCGCCGCTAAGCCTCGACAGCGCCGCCGGCAGACGCTGAGTGCTCGGGCGAAACGCTCGCCGGCAGGAAGCGAGGTAGGGCCAGGGCATGTCTAGCGGGGTCAGGGGCTCACCGCGGGGCTGTTGGTGACGACGGCGAGGCTCGGGGCGCAGGCGATCGATGGAGCGGCTCGCGAACTGAGAAGCTAGGGTTTCGGCAGGCGGCGACGCAGTGCTAGGGGCTCCTCTCTCGCGTCGGGTCTGTGGTCGCCGCAGCTCCGGGGCTTCCTCGACACCTGCGGCAACACGCCTCCGGCTAGAACGACCGTGGAACGAGGTAGACAGGCGGGTGTGTGGAGCCGTGGTGGTGAAGAAGGGTAGAGGAGGGCGGTGCGGCTGCCGGGACGGATGGGGAGGCCGAGAGAGGGTGAGGAGGATAAGAACAGAGAGAGGCGGGCTGGTTGCGTGGGGAGGGAAGGTGGCCTCGGTGCCACCTTTTCCTCCTCACGTGCCTGCAGACGGCCGTGCAGCAGGCGGCGTGGGCACCAGTGGCGGGTGGGGTAGGCGAGGCTAGGCGGCGGTGGACCTGGGGCGTGGGCGGTGAAAAGAGGGAGAGGAAGCTCGGGCTAGGGCTAGGTGTGGGGTGCCTTGGGCGTGTGGGGTAGCTAGGGCATGGAGGTGGGGTCCTCATGCAGGGGAGGAGAGGGTTGGCGGTGGGCGCCAGGTGGGGCCAGTGCGGTTGGTGGGAAGGAGAGTGAGAGGGAGAGAGAAAAGAGAGGGAGGGGAGTTGGGTGATGTGTCAACTTGGGGTTGGTTGGGGAATTGGGGAGGGCGACGTGGCGGCCTAGGATAGGTGGGAGTGATGTGGCCAAGGGGGGTGGGTAGGATAGTGGGTAGCTAAAGGATTTAGGAGCGGTGTAGTTGGACCGTTTTGAAAATCTGGGGCGGTCGTTGGGTCAATCGGCCTGATCGCCTGCCAAAAATAATTTAACTTTTTATTTAATTTGCGATAACTTTTGCAAGTGGTTTTTAGACAAATAAAATATCCGGCAGCACCCGGGGTTTGGCGTTTGAATAAAGATGGGGCGTTTTTAGAAAACAAAACGGGCTTTGCGGGATAGTTTTGGCAAACAATGCATGATGATGACGATGCAATGCACAAATTCAACGCGATTTTCTAGTAGTGGTTTTGCGGGATGCCACATTAGGTCCCTAGTTTTTTTGGGCCCGGGGCGGCTGTCCCGCCAGTCTCTCCCCCCTCCCCGGGGTGGCCCTGGTTGTGCCCTGGTTACCACATGTAGCCTCCGAGAAATGGAGTAGATTTTTTTGGACCACAGTAATACAATATAGCGTGCAGTAATTAGTTTTAGTAAACTTTATTCGTATTTATACTATTATGGCCATATTTCTACTTGAATGCATTTTACTTTAGCCACCGAAACTCTAGCTCCGCTTCTGAGGTTGTAAAATAAATGACTAAAGAAGAGGGGATGTTTTTTTTACCAACTTTGGTAAGTGACCAGGGGCAGATCCATGTAGGGCCGATGGGTGCACAGAATCGGGTAAAAAATAATTTTTTTTGCTAAATGACAGATGTTTGCCATGTGTGTACCATGAAACAAATGTTTTTACCTGTTGTGGCACCAAGTGTGCACCATGATTCAGTCTGCTCTAGCTTCGCCACTACACGTGTAGCCGGTAGATTTATCAGGTTGTCGAAGAATACAAACTTTTCACGGCTGGCGGGCTTCCATTTTCAGACGGTCCCCTTCGCTATTTCATCGGCGGAGCTTCAAACCTTTTTGCTCAACATAGGGCAGTTGCGGCGAAATTCACCACTAACGCCATCTGTTTTGTTTCGTGTACACCTGAGACCGACCCAACCTGGACCAAGTTAACGGAATCTTCTCGCCGAAGTAGACGTGACATGAAGCGCGCGCACTACGCTTACAGGAAGCGGCGCCACCTGGCTCGCCGCCACGTGTAGCATCTCGCTCCCGTCGATGGCGGCACACGGCCCCACGCCTACGCGGACGGCCACAATCGTAGCGTGTCGTATCGCGTAGTATTAACTCGTGACACCGCGTTGCACGCTCCAACCTGTACACACCCGTCCCTGCATGATAAGTAGCGCGCCGCCCGCCCGCGCCCCAGGAATAGGCGAAGGCCATGCAAGATCTCGCGGGGGCCGCGAGACACGGCTGACCCCTCTTCTCCGCGCGAGCAAACGCGCCATCTCCGAGCCCACGCCCCCCGCCCGCTGCCTATCCGAGGAGGAGGAGGGCAGAGAGAGGGCAGGGCAAAGAGGGAGAGGGGAACCGAGGAGGGCACGTGCGGCGGGCGAGGCAGGGGCAGGGAAGGGAGGCGTGTGGCTCGATGGGGGGCTGCTACTCCGCCTACGCCTGCTCGCGCAAGCTGCGCGGCCGCCTCGGCAACCTCTCCTTCGTCCTCCCCGTCACAGAGCGCGACGCCGCCAACGCCAACGCCAACGCCGGCTACGCCAAGCTCGGCAGCGGCAGCGGCAATGGCGCCTCCGCCGGCGGCGGCACCAAGGAGGAGGAGCTCGTGGCCAAGACGACGTCCGCCGAGTTCGCGCGGCGGTACGTGCTGGGGAAGGAGCTGGGCCGCGGGGAGTTCGGGGTGACGCGGCGCTGTAAGGACGCCGCCACGGGCGAGTCGCTCGCCTGCAAGACCATCCGGAGGCACCGCCGGGGCGGCGGACGCGGCCGCGCGGCGCAGCGCAAGCACCCGGGCGGCGCCGAGGCCGCGGCGAGGGCGGCCGCCGCCGCCGCTGCCGCGCACGCGGCCGACGTGCGGAGGGAGGTGGCCATCATGCGGCGCATGTCGGCCCGCGGCGGGGCCGCCGTGGTCCGGCTGCGCGAGGCCCGCGAGGACACCGACGGCGCCGTGCACCTCGTCATGGAGCTCTGCGAGGGCGGCGAGCTCTTCGACCGCATCGTCGCGCGCGGACACTACTCCGAGCGCGCCGCCGCCAAGATCTTCCGCACCATCGTCGACGTCATACAGGCACGTAGTATAACAATCCAATATTCCAAATTTCCAATTAACATCTCGCAATGAACGCGGCGAATGAAGTAACCGACTGACCAATCTGAATTCTGAAATCTGAATCTGACGACGCATGCAAATGCAATGCAGCTGTGCCACTCGAGCGGGGTGATGCACCGGGACCTGAAGCCGGAGAACTTCCTGTTCGCCAACAAGTCCGAGGACTCGCCGCTCAAGGTGATCGACTTCGGCCTGTCGGTGTTCTTCAGCCCCGGCGACCGGTTCACGGAGGTGGTGGGGAGCGCCTACTACATGGCCCCCGAGGTGCTCAAGCGGAGCTACGGCCAGGAGGTGGACGTCTGGAGCGCCGGCGTCATCCTCTACATCCTCCTCTGCGGTGTGCCGCCCTTCTGGGGGGACAACGACGAGAAGATCGCGCAGGCCATCCTCCGCGGCGTCATCGACTTCAACCGGGAGCCATGGCCCAGGGTCTCCGCCAACGCCAAGGACCTCATCCGCCGGATGCTCGACCCGGACCCCAACACCCGCCTCACGGCGCCACAAGTTCTTGGTACATAGTAAATCCTTCCTGAGCGCCCGCGCCATTGCACTTCGCATCAGAGAGCTCATGGTGTTTGACATTTCTTGCAGAGCACCCGTGGCTGAAGAACGCGGACACGGCGCCGAATGTGTCGCTTGGAGAGGCGGTCCGGTCGCGGCTGCAGCAGTTCTCGGCGATGAACAAGTTCAAGAAGAAGGCGCTGGGCGTGGTGGCACGGAACATGCCGGTGGAGGAGCTGGACAAGTACGTGCAGATGTTCCACCTCATGGACAAGGACAAGAACGGCAACCTGTCGCTGGAGGAGCTCATGGAGGGCCTCCACATCAACGGCCAGCCGGTGCCGGAGTCCGAGATCAGGATGCTGCTCGAAGCAGTGAGTCCCTACTCCTTATCGCCTCGTTGTGCAAATGCCCTGATGATATATATACTATTTCTGTGTTTGGAATTGCTAAGATGGTGGTTCTCGCAGGCGGACACGGACGGGAACGGGACGCTGGACTGCGACGAGTTCGTGACGGTGTCGCTGCACCTCAAGAAGATGACCAACGACGAGTACCTGGCGTCGGCGTTCCGCTACTTCGACAAGGACGGCAGCGGCTTCATCGAGCTCGACGAGCTCAGGCAGGAGCTGGGGCCCAACGAGCAGGCCATCCTAGAGATCATCCACGACGTCGACACCGACAAGGACGGACGCATCAGCTACCAGGAGTTCGAGCTGATGATGAAGTCGGGGGCGGACTGGAGGAACGGGTCGCGGCAGTACTCGCGAGCAAACTTCAGCAGCCTCAACCGGAAGCTCTGCAAAGGAGCCTCTTCTGCGTGATGGATCAACACTCAGACTTGTGATTTCTATGTCGCATGTATGATGCAGAGTTGTTAAAAGAAATCAACTTAGGCACGAACGATTGGATTGGATTTGCCAGGAAACGACCAGAAATGAAGCGAGATACTTTCTGCACAAGAATGCTAGATCCCCAAATTAATATTTTTTTACTCGAGGCCTTTCAGATGAATACAAACACAATTGATAAGATCAAAATCATGATTCCAACAACTGCTTTTGAATTGAACGGAGAATGCACGTCAATGACAAAGGCCAGAATGCTAGTAATAAATCACAAATTATCTTTGACTTCAGGCGTTGCAGTTGAATATAAACAGGCTCGAATTGATCAAAGGCAGGCTCGAATTGATCAAAGGCCACCGTCTCAATCAAATGGCTTGTTCAGGTCCAAGAAAAAGGGCATAGACAGTTTTTGCACAAATTAATTTACCAGCTATAATAGTAATTTACAGTTACACGACACCCCCGCTAAACGACCTTTAGCTCAAAAGATGCCTACCATTTTAGTAGAGATGAATTAGGTAATGCTAGTCAGTAGGTGGGTAGAAGAAACCCACCACATTACACACATTCCTTCATAACTAATATTTACAACAGACAGGCAAAATCATTACCCTTCTCCAAACAAACACTCTTGCCACTGTCGTTTTTATACCAACATAAAACTGCCCCACTTAATGTGCACCGTTGCATCTCCTGAAACCTCTGCTTCGCGGCCTGCTTCTTGAGCATCTACCATTGAGCCGTTTTTCAGTCTAGTGCCTACTCTTATCACATGCCGTACACGCATCCACAGAAGGAGGATTCAGAAACGTGCAGCGCTCGCATGGCCAAGCATCATCCGAGTGATCTGAAGTTCTAGACTGCTGCTTCTTTGCAGCTTTGACTTTAGGTCCCGCTTTCTTGGAGGTGGTGGCATTGCTCGTGGTAGCAGCCTCGCCAGTAGCCGTGATATCCTCCAACCCAGCTTCCAATGCTTGCACAAGGTTCTCAAAGTAATTCCGAGTTACGCTGCAGTGCAAGTTTAGCATATAAGCATATTACAAGGACCATAAGAAGTTACTGTCCATCTATGCCAAGAGAACTAGCAAAATCAGAAGTAGCAAGACAAGCAAGGTAAATCCAGAGAATGAACAAGTTAGTTCATCCATCCAAATGTTTTTCCTGTACCACATAAATTGATCAACTCGGACTCTCCGCTATGTTATCCAATGAAATCTAGAACTAAATCACTGCAAAGAGCAGCAACATCACCAATAAATGGATTGATAAGGTGGACACGTCAGCCTTGACTCTCCAGTCAGCCCTGTAACCTTTCTATTACAAATTACAATATCTGTTAGCACCACATGTAGGTGCTAAGAATTTTATATTTAACTAGCTCAGTGTGTTGGGTGCTACTGCTAAGCTTAGGGGTGGCCACTTAGCTTTTTTTTATGTTAGCACCTCATTAGCTATGATGTTAGACGAATTACCTCGCTTTCAGCATCGGCTTAGCAGACAGGGATGTGGATGCTCTTATAGTTCATGAGTAAGAGGTCAGTGTCACATTAAGAGCATCCACATCCCTATTGCTACCAGACACTCGAGGTGAGAAAAATCAACTAGCACCAGTGCTAAGGGATGTGGGACAGATGCTAATGTCAAAAGGCTTAGCACCCAATGTTAAGCTAATTAAATTATTATATAAAGCTCTTATCTCTAATTAAATAAAAAAGTATTTGAAGTCTTCGTTAGCACCTATAGGTGGTGCCAAGGGATACGTCAAAAGAAAAGGGAGTTGAGAGAAAACTCTGATGTGTCCAGCACATTAGCGTCTAATTTACAGGCACGAGGGATACGGATCTTCTAAAGCATCTACTCTTATTTAAACTCCAGTATACTTAGTCAAGTTCAGTTCAACTTTCAAGGAGACAATGAGCTCCAATGAGTATACCTTGTCAGACCAGCAAGCTTCACACGGAATTCACTAAATTCAGCTGCTGAAGGATGACCCTCAATATTTTCATGTTTTGAGAAAGGCAAAAACACTTGCAACTCTTTCTCAGCACACTGATGAAGACGTTCCAAGCCAGACTCAGCTTCACCTATACATAGGATATATAGATGTTCAATGAGTTCTGCAAGCACATGACAAACCTTTGGAATTAGGAATGACTATTGCAATGCACAGAAATAACAACCTTGTAAGTACTCAAAAAATCCACTCTTGACTTTGTCCTCTAGATAATAACCATAGGCGTACGTAAATTTCAGCACTCGCCTGCATTCTATAATCTGTAAACAGTGTAGTGATGCATCATCAGATATAAGAAGATTTTTCAAGTATAAAGCGTCCATTTGGCCATAACATAAAACTATGACATCAAACCTGTGACCAAGCTTCAATAATGAACTTCAGCTGTGTCTCCGGTATTCCATAAACATCAGTTAATTTTGCAAGCTTTAGCACAGAGAAATAAAATTAGCTTTGCATACAGGGCAATCATAAAAGAGCAAACAGAAAAACTGAGATCTGGCACACCAAAGGTATTGCCAATAATAACACAATGTAAATGCTTACTTGCTCCTTTTCTGTCTTTATCAGATCTGCTTGTGCCTTCTGCCTCGACTGTAAATAGAAACAACATCACAAAAACTTAACACAGTTGAGAATTTCAAGAAGCAGAATGTTATTAAAGATTCATCAATCATCATAGACGCCCAAATCGATATAAATTTGTTTGGCCATAAGGTATAGAAAAATATCTTGAAACTTATTTGGTTTTATCAGGAAGTGGGTTGGTGCTTTAACTGAAGTATAATTATGTACTCCTTGAATTCAAAGAAAGAAGCTCACTCTAAGAAAGACCCAATGAAGCGAAAGAGCTGGCCCTGAGATGACAAATGAAGGGTATTGGTTGATTTTCAAGAGCGGTAGGAGCAGTTGTCTGTAGTTGAGATGGTTCTTTTGTAAAGATTGATGTTTTACCAGCCTAGTAATCTAGGAGGATGTCTGACTGTAATATCACAACTCTGCTAATGCTCCCAAAGTTCGGCAATATAAGGCATTTGACTTTTTAGTCTCTAATGCCTGACTTTGACTATGATTTTCGCATGTAATATACCTCAAAATAGTAAAGAAGATATATAACATAACGGAAACGAATTTTGCAAGATGAAATGTTCTTGAGGAAAAAGAAATTTGCAATACAGATACTATAATATCATTCTCGTATGCCCAATCCAGATACTTCTGCATGTATTGGTGGTCAAAATTTTAAAACCTTGACACACCTAATAATATGCCTTATATTTCTGGACAGAGTATCATGTACGGTCAAGCTGGAGTCTCCAGTTAGAAATCTCTTTGTATGTTTTGGTTTGCTTGTTGAACTCTGGCACTTGTAGCTGCAGCTTTGTAATATGGCTTAATACCACAGGTTTAAAAAGTATTACTTCTGTTCCACATTATAGTATGTTTTGGCAAACTAAACTAGTCTGCCAACACATACTATAATATGAAACAGAGGGATTATATAATTGTCTAGGTAGGTGAGAAGGTTAGAGACATAAAGTTAACTCATGAGCAAACGAATAATGCAAGCTGCATTTGTGGTAATCATAAAAACAGAGAAACTCATAGACACCAAACTTAAATATCTTGAACATACTGCCTGATTAGATGACCAGCGCTCGTAGTAATGCATATATCTCTCAAGTGAGTGTTTAGCCCTCTCCCTCCTTGCTTCAGCCTCGTCATACTGTAACAGAATTGTTTAGGTTAAGAAAGAGAAGCAAACTATACGGTGAACACACTAGACCACTAAATAGGGTCAGTGGATTCTCTTCAGGGCAGTACAGATAAATAATGTCTAGAGAAACATACAGCTCCCTCTTGCCTTGCTGATTCATAACGATTGCAAGCATAAAAGCCACCAGTCCTCTCACCATGTTCTTGCCACGAACCAAGGCATAACCTGTAATGTTTGAATAGAAGATACAAAACATGATATATGAACTGTAAATCTCGATGTCTTTCATCAAGCAATGAGAGTGAGCTATACCAGCAGAACTCAAATTTGCAAGGAGGTGTGCAAGTCATGTGCATGCATCCCTGGTGTTTCTCTATCGGTCGTTGACATTTCGGACAGGGCTTAGAATTGGCCAGTATCCTGTGAAATGAACATCCGTGACTTGTTAAACCATCAATATATCATTTAAAGCAACATAAAGAATGATACTGCACTCGCAATAGCAATCACGGGCCAACTCCTTACACCATTCTAATGTCTAATGATGATCTCCCAGCAAAAGAACAGTTCCAACACAATGGAGTTCAAGTTATTATTAATTAACAACTGAATAAAAATGGAAAATGTGATCAGATCATGCATTACTTTGCTACAGAGTCCACACAAAACCAGGAACTGCTTACATAGCCACTCTATCCTAACTAAACACTGTGACATCACAAGCAGAGCATTTGAGGTGAAGGATAAAAGCACATAAGATATTACAGAATAACTATGCTGAGCAGGTAACAAACCAATTCATATTTTCAGATTCAGCGCTGTTCTTCAGAATCCACTTAGAAACAGTCTCACAGTCCACTGGCCTGTGAGCTTCTTCTGTGCACTAGAAATGTTAACAAGCATCAATGAATAACCGCGTGTAGGATCATAAAACCAATAAAATATTAAAACCGAACTACCAAGTCACTAGGAAAAATAGAAGCAACAAGTTAATAGGAAATTGAAAGCAGTAGCACTCACATTCCAACAAAAACTAAATTTGCAGTTACATGAGACGTCAAAGTTCACATCACTAACAAATTCGACTGCACATGTACAGTCAGGAGCTGGACACCATTTGGTCTGCGGCAAAAAACTAAGGTTACACAAACATACATAAAGAACACATGATTTTAGAATTGTCAATACCTTTGCTAGCATAAACAAGTACAGCCTACAAATAATTGCGGGGATAACCTACCTTCTTGTTACCTTCCACATATGCACGTAAGGCAAAACGCGCATATTTTTCTTTATCTCCGTGTTTAGCTAATTTATTAATCATCCTTTGAAAAACCATAGAACTGCATGATGGATCAGGACATCGCAATGACAAACATCCTGGACCCTGGCTTACGGCAGCGCTGATGTAGCCTGCAAAATTTAACTTATATCACAAGAAATTTCATAATAAAAATGAAACAGAAGAGTTGAACATTGATACTGAAGAACAGTAGCACCGTGAGTTGCAAAAATAACTGAGGTTAACATTAGCATGCACATGAAAGATATTTGGTGCTGCTGGAATCTGAATCTTAACCTTCAGAAAGGAAATACCTCCAACTTTGCCTAGTTGGTATCTATGGAAAATATGGAATCAAATAAAATAGAAGGATAAAACACTTAGTACCTTTGGGTTCGTTAAAGAAAATAAGAACACAACATTTTATGTCCTACACATAATATCATCTTTTCTTACTTAAAGGCACATGTCAAAGATAACTCCAATCACAGCCAACAGAACACAAATGAATTTGGTGTAGCCAACAAGGTAAAACTAAATAAAAATTGTGCTATACACAGACAAACACACACTTACATGCAACTGAATGAAAAAACTAATACTTGTAAGCAGTGAAATACAGTAATGTGCCAGAGATATAATAAGCACATATAGATATATATATATATATATATATAGAGAGAGAGAGAGAGAGAGAGAGACCTTCCCAACATTCATGGCAATAAAAATGAGCACAGCCCGTAGAACTCATCATATCGGGAGAGTAGCCTTCAAAACATATTCCACAAGTTAGCTGCAACCAAAACAGCTGTCAGAGATCATAACACATATATACCCAGAGCATATGGTTTAACAAGGTATCATAACCCCCCACTAACATGGAAAAATGTAACAATATTCAAACAAATACTACATACCTTCCTAGAGTTATGAAAATCATTTCCATTCACAAGTAAGCCAACAATATCACGGACTTTTTCTTCATCCGAAAACCATTCATCAGTCAACTTGCTGATGTTCCTGCACAAAGAGCTAAAACACATTAACAAAGAACAAATACAAATATGCAACATTACTCCCCAATAGTAAATGATCCAACTCCGTCTTTTCCAACCATTAAGCAAGAAAAGTGTATCCATTGTGTTATGTGAAACTTAATAATCAAGGGGAAATTGGTAAACTCGAAGAATGTAAAGCACATTAAATAACAAATCTGTATGCCTCTGTGTTTAGATACAGGCTGTCAGATAAAAAAAGCCACAATTACCACAAGAAATTTATGACTGTTTCTGGGATGATATTTTGCAGGAACATGTTACGAGTTCTATCTAAAACTACATAACAAAATTTTGAAATGCTAATGAGGTAGTAAGCTTGAAGGCAGCATCTTAAGAAGTGGCCAGTGTATTGCATAGTACAACCCAAATTCCATAAATACCACTAGAAATATCATTAGGAGTTACTGGACTGGGATAACAAACTAACCATCTATAGTGGTGAAGGAGGGCACCAGCTTCTTCCCTTGAAATAAATAGTAATGCAGATACCTTGGTCATATCTTCCTCTTGCCGTTCAACTATATCCTTCTCGGATAAAACAATGTATCTCTGCAGATAGCAGAAACACAAACTCTTTCAGAGAACTCAAGGATATGACACAGGAGATTAAAGCAACATGAAAACACAATGCCTGCTTATAAATTTCAAAGAAAAAACAGCTTGATTTGCCGAAAACCACAGTATCCGACTAATTCTCCACCTGTTTATAACAAGACAGAAAGCTATCAAATCGGTAACCTATTATCAAGCATCTTAAGATTAACATAGATCATGATTTGGCTATTGCCTGTTGGATATACCTAAGCATAACTGTCTGCTGCTGCAGACTAGGCAAAGCCCATAGAAGCGGTGCATCCCTGATCAAGCTAACCTTCCATTACACACACAGAACAGCGGAAAAACTACAGAAATCAGAAACAAACCGAGCTGCAAGCCTAAAACCCACATCGCTTTCTTATTTAAGAGCACATCTGCATCCACTAACTAATATGATCATTCGCCAAGTATAACACGGGTAAAACAGGCATTAAAGGCATTATTCCGATTCACTGACACCTAGAAGTCAGCCGAGGCAGCTTCAGCAAAATGTTAACAGTTCAGTGATGAACACCAACACTCGTTGGAAAATTCCCCACATCAAAATGCGCCAAATCTCACTAATCGCCGACACACCAAAAGGGCATCTGACCCCTTCAGTTTTACAAACCCGCTCCTCAAGAGAACCCCGGCCCTTCAGTACCAGGCGACGAGTGGCCACCGCTCACCGCTAAGGGCATGTTTAATGCTGGATGCTTAAACAGACACTTAGACAGAAAAAATTAATACGATCAGAAAAAGAAAATATCTAAGCACTCGGCGTCGTAACGCAGGACGCTAATTAGGGACGCTATAAGATGCTGCCCGCTTTGCTCTGCACTCAGCGCATAGAGGAAAAAAAGTTTAAGCGGTCGGCGCAAGATCTCGCGTCGACGCTACGCCTCATCCTGAGATTCCAGAGCAAACCGTCACTTTGGCTGGGAATCTAATCCTAGCGTCCCCGCTAGCGTCTCCCGGCGTACGTGCCCTAAGAGCTAACGAAGAAGCTACCCCTGTTTTCCCAGTGGATGCACTATTATTACTCTACTACGTTTTAGCCCATTTGGTCCCAAACCCTAACAGGCTCACAAAAACGAGAGCACCACAAGGGGAGCAAGGGCCTGATCTGCGCCCGGCCATCGATCGATTCGCCACCGGCTCACCTGCTCGCGCCTGGAGACGGCCTCGTCGCTCCCCTCCGCCTCCCGGCCCTCGTAGTCCCCGGACAACAAATCCTCGTCGCTGGACCCGCCGCCGCCAGCGCTGCTGCCGTCCCCGTCGTCGCCCTCGGCCTCGTCGCTGTAGTAGTAGTCCTCATCGTCCGCCATCTCCTCGTCGCTGGGGATGGGCATCTCCGAGTCGGAGCTCATTGCCGCGGAATCTGGCAATCAAACGGGGGATCGGGCGGATGTGGCCGGATGGCGGAGGGGGTAGGTGTAGGGGTAGGGTTCCGGCGAGGTGCGCGGGGGGCGGTGAGGAAGATGTGTCGATGGAGTTGCGTGGGTGAGTCGGCACCGAGGTGGTGGTGAGTTTGGTTTTTTAATGAGCCTTTTCGGGTTTTCCAAAGGGCCGGAGCCGACTAGTATACTGATTACTCAGCAGTCACTGTGTTTCTTTTTTTAGAAGATGTTTCTGTCGCTATCGTATGTTTGTTCTACTGTGCTTACGCACGCTCGAGCGCGTTTTAACCACGACGCTGATTCGTAATCGGTCAGGTTGATTTTTTTTTAACGGGAAAGGGTGCAAGAATATACTCTAAATTTATATCAGCTTAAAAATATTATACATCGTGAATTATATAGCCGGGTGCTAAATCGAGTCACTTGCGAGCATGAAGTGTTGTTGTGAGTTGTGTTCCTACAGGAACTAGGAGGCACAGATCTCAGCGATCTTTTTGTGTGATGTGCGCAGTTGTGTGCAACTCCATTGATCTCTCTAGATATGTGATATGTTGAGGCCTGCTAGTCTTGGGCTATGTTCTAAAATTGAATGACTTGTCTTCTTATTTCCCAAAGCATGTTGTGGTAGTTGCTTCCGGTGTTGTTGCCGCCTTTGCAAAGCTGAGATTATTAGTGAAGAATGTTGGCTTTGAAAGATTCACTGCTGAAGCAAATAGAGCCGCCAGGACCATCGCATGGGCTTCTGCCTACAAAGAGGGAACAATTTCCTTCCTAAACGCCATGATGAAGACATCATGTCTTCCTTCGTCAGGAGTTTCTGCATAGTAGATGCCTATGCCTGCTGATGCATTTGATTCATTCCTCTTTTTCTTCCAGGCTGCATTTGTGTATATCTTGAGTCATGTGAAGTGGAAATCAGTGGAAACGGCAGGACAATTAGTAATTGGAGAGGTTGCTTTCGTTGGAAGAAGCTGGTCCATCTCCAAATCATTAAGCAGCGCAAAGGTATTGATGACCACCTGTTTGAGGAATTGTTTTCTTCCTGCAAAACAACTAATCATTTCTTGCTTTCCAAACACACCATAGAAAGGTAAATAGGAAATTGAGTTTCATTACCGGGTGGTTTTGCCCTAAGAAGTTAAGGATAATCTGGGCTATATCATTTGAATGAGCAGCAAGGACTTTAGATTTTATAAATCCAGGAGGAAGGAACCAAGCAGCTTTTGCAAAGGGACACAAAAAGAAGAGGTGCAAGTCGGTTTCAGGAACCTCACATCTGCAACATACCTTTGCAATATGGGAAGAATACTCAGATGCTCTGTCCCCAGTGGCAAGAACCTGCCTTAGTAATCTCCATGCAAAAGTTTTAACTCTCGGAATCATCTCCTTGCATTTCCAGACCCGCTTCATGATTATCTGTGTGGATTCCTGAACCTGGTCCGGACGCGGTGTACCCGTGTCAAAAAGCCACTGCAAGCAGGTTTTATAAGTAGTTTTAGAATTGCATTTCCCGTTAGGTGTAGGCTTCCAACACAGGATGTCGTCTTCATTTGAAGGAACAATGAGAGTGTTTTTAATAGCTTGAGCAGTGCGGTTGAGGAACAAAGAGTCAATTAAAGTGACATTCCAACTCTTAGTTCCTGGTATCCAAAGTTGATTAATGTTGGCAGGATAGTTGAACCCGGGTTGTTGAATAATAAGATTGTCATAGATCCTTTCCCGCCCAACAAACCAATGAGTGCTCTAGATAGAGGAATCCCATTGCAAAACTGATAAGACGAGTTATTATGAAGGAGATGAATCACCTTGAGAACAGAGGACCAAAAGACAGATTTAGGAACATTCTTATTGGATCTCCAAATCGAGGAATGAGGAAAATATTTAGCTCTAAGCACACTTTGGAGAAAAGAGTTGAGTTTTTCAGCTGTTCTTCAAGTAGCAGAAAGAATAAGGCCCATGTTGGTTGCTTGCAAGTTACGAACACCTAATCCTCCTTACGTTTTGGGGGCACAAATATTTTTCCAGGCAGTGAGGCATAGAGCTTTAGTAGTAGGTTCTGAGGAGATACTCGTCCACCAGAAAAATCTAATGATGGCTTGCAAACTTTTCAGAAGCTTTTTTAGAGAAAATGATATTATACATGTAGTAGACAGGGATGGAAGAGAGAACCGAATTTATAAGCTCTAATCTAGTTGCATGGGATAAGGAGTTTGCTTTGTAAGTCGGCAGCTTAGATCTGAACTTTTGAATAATGAAACTATAAGCCTCGCTTCTGTTTTTAGCAGGCAGAATAAGAGGGGTGGCCCAGGTAAGTAAAGTTCTCATCAATGGTTGGGACATGGAATATTCTAGTAATGTCATTAACAGTTGAGGGGTCCACTTTCTTAATAAAGATGATACCTGACTTGCTCCAATTAGGAATTTGACCTAATGTAGCACAAAATCCATAAGGATTATAGGGGTTCGTAGCATGAAAAACAAAAAAATTCTACCGCATACAAACAAACAAGCCAAGATCTATCTACTAGATTGTAGCAACGAGTCGATAGAATAACTCATCCTCGAAGATTCCAAAGTGTTTAACGAGAGCAGATTCTCGTGGGTGATGTAGTCGTACTCTTGCCGATCTCAAGATCGTGTAGATGATCCTTCCCAAGGCTGCGTTCAACAGCGCTCCCTGCAATCGGTCACGTTAGATTTCGATGAAGACCTTCCTCTCCTTGTTCCAAAGAAAATGGAGGTTGTAGCACTCTCGCAATTCCCAAGACGACGGCGTGGTACCTAAGTAGAGGAGATCTCATGAGGCTGCCTTGGCCGGAGCGAGTATGGTGGACTATGAGAGAGGCCTTGGCGATCTAGGGTTTAGAGGCACCAAGGAGAGAGGGCTAGGCCGGCGGCTAGGGAAAGGAGAAGACCCAACTCGGCGGCTTGGGAGAAAACCCTAGGGCGGCGGCTGCAGGAGGGCCGGCGGCTAGGGTTAGGGTTTGGTGGGGCAAGGTGTAGGTCTAGAGGGGCACCCCTGCCCCTCCTTTTATAGGTGGGAGGGCGCCGGCCAGGGGAGGAGAGTCCTCTCCCAAGTCAGACTCCTTGGCCGGCGGGTGGAGGGAGAGGAACTCCTCCCCAAGTAGGTCTCCTACTCTCCCTCCACCAAGCAAAACTGTCATTTGCCTTTTCAAATTGGCGTTTGACTTTTCAAACTAGGATTTGATTTATCCCTTTATTTTGCCCAGCCATGCTACCTAGTACATGATGCAACCATTCCAACTTGTTATGACACATTCATGTACCCTTCCTCCGAGTCTTGACCTTTCGAACCTTCTAGAACATTCCCGATGAAAACACCTAATCATTCCCCAACTCAAACAGGACTTTCCTTATATGAATCTTATTCTCCGGACCATTCCGGATCTCCTCGTGATATCCCGGATCCCATCCGAGACTTCGAACAACATTCGGTCTCTTACTCATCATTCCATAACTACTCAACAACATCGAATCCTTAAGTGTGTCTCCCTACGGTTCGTGAATTATGCGGACATGATCGAGACACTTCTCCGAACAATAACCAATAGAGGAATCTAGAAATTCATATGGCTCCCACATATTTCTATGATTACTTTGCGATCGAATGAACCACTTACATACGATACCAATTTTCCTTTGTCTCATGATAGTTTACTTATCCGAGGTTTTGATCGTTGGTATCTCTTCATACCTAGTTCAACCTCGTTACTGATAAGTACTCTTTTCTCGTTCCCGTGATATGTGATCCCTTGTGAGCCAGTCACATGCTTGCAAGCCAATTGGATGACATTCCACCGAGAGGGCCCAGAGTATATATATCCGTCATATGGATGGACAAATCCCACTCTTGATCCATGTGTCTCAACCCATACTTTTCGAACACTCAATGCCACCTTTATAGCCAGCCACCAGTGGTACGGTGTGGTGTTGATGTCATCAAAGCATCCTTCCGTTAGGTGATGGTGATAAGCATGATCTCATGGTCAAGGAATTAGGTTACTATGTATCGGAAAGCATATAGCAATTGAACTATTAAATGATCTTTATGATCTTTATCTATAGAAGTATGTCCATCATACCATCTCTCTAACGATATGATCTTGTTGTTAATAACATCTCAATGTTCATGATAGGGAAACCACAATCATTTATTAACCAACAAGCTAGTATTATGAAGAGGCTTTACCAGGGACTCTAATTTAGTTTACAAATCACACAAGTATTAATGTTTCCTTGTTAATACTGTTATAGCATGAATGTAAACATTTATCATAAACACAAAGATATAATAATAACAATATTTATTATTGCCTCTAGGGCATATCTCCAACAGTCTCCCACTTGCACTAGAGTCAACTAATCTAGATTACATGGTAATATACAGAACACCCATGGCAGTTTGGTGTTGGTCATGTTTTGCCCTCGGGAGAGGTTTAGTCAACGGATCCGCCACATTCAGATCTGTGTGTACTTTGCAAATCTTTATGTCACCATCTTGAACATGTTCTCGAATAGCGTGAAAACGTAGCTTGATGTGCTTCAGCTTCTTGTGTGACCTTGGCTCTTGCGGATTGGCTATGGCGCCCATGTTATCACAGTAGTTAGACATTGGGTCCAGCACACTTGGAACCACACCGAGCTCTATAATGAACTCCTTCATCCATATCGCTTCTTGTGAAGCCTCCAAAGCAGCTATGTATTCCGATTCAGTTGAAGATCTCGCCACAACGCTTTGCTTTGCACTCCTCCAGCTAACTGCTGCACTATTCAAAGTAAATACGTATCCAGATTGTGATTTAGAATCATCCGGATCGGTGTTTCAACTAGCATCGGTGTAACCATTAACAACAAGTTGTTCATCACCTCCATAAGAAAGAACCATATCCTTAGTTCTTCTCAAGTACTTAAGGATGTTTTTGACCCCTGTCCAATGATCCACTCCTGGATCACTTTGATATCTGCTAGTCAAACTAACGGCATATGCAATGTCGGGTCTAGTACATAGCATGGCATACATTAGAGATCCTATGGATGAGGCATAGGGAGTCTTACTCATCCTTTCTCTATCTTCTGTCGTTGCTGGACTTTGAGTTTTACTCAAGGTCGTATTGGGCAACATGGGCAAGAACCCTTTCTTGCTATCTTCCATTCCAAACCTCTTTAGAACTTTGTCCAAATATGTACTTTGTGACAATGATATTAGGCATCTCGATCTATCTCTATAAATCTTTATGCCTAATATGTAAGATGCTTCGCCAAGATCTTTCATTGAAAAACCAAATATTCCTTGACACTATTAAGAAGGTCTACATCATTCCAAATTAACAATATGTCATCTACATATAGTATTAAGAATGCTACAGAGCTCCCACTCACTTTCTTGTAAATACAAGATTCTCCATAAGTTTGTATAAAACCAAAACTTTTGATTACCTTATCAAAACGTTGATTCCAACTTCGGGATGCCTGCTTCAATCCATATATGGACCATTGAAGTTTGCATACCTTGTTAGCATCTTTAGGATAGACAAAACCTTTGGGTTGCATCATATACAACTCTTCATCAATGTCTCCATTAAGGAATGTTGTTTTGACATCCATCTGCCATATCTCATAATCGTAATATGCAGCGATTGCTAACAAAATCCTCACAGACTTTAGCTTTGCTACTGGTGAGAAAGTCTCATCGTAGTCAACTCCTTGAATTTGTCGAAACCCTTTTGCGACAAGTCGAGCTTTATAGACAGTAACATTACCATCAGCATCTGTTTTCTTCTTGAAAATCCATTTGTTCTCGACAGCCTTTTGGCCATCTGGTAAGTCCACCAAAGTCCAAACTTGGTTTTCGTACATGGATCCAATCTCGGATTTCATGGCTTCTTGCCATTTATTGGAACCTGGGCTCATCATCGCTTCCTCATATGTCGCAGAATCATCGGTGTTGTCCACCAACATGACACTCATAACGGGATCATACCAATCAGGAGTGGTACGAGTTCTCGTTGACCTGCGAGTCTTTGTAGCAATTTCAACCGAAGTTTCATGATCATCATCATTAGCTTCCTCTCTTATCAGTGTACGCACCACAGGAGCTTTTTCCGGTGCTGCGCTACTCGCAAGTTCGAGAGAAGGTTCAACAACCTCGTCGATTTCTACTTTCCTTCTAGTCACTTCTTTCGAGAGAAATTCCTTCTCTAGAAAGGATCCATTCTTGGCAACGAAGATTTTGCCTTCGGACCTATGATAGAAGGTATATCCAATAGTTTCCTTTGGGTATCCTATGAAGACGCATTTTTACGCTTTGGATTCAAGCTTGTCTGGCTGTAACTTCTTTACATAGGCTTCACAACCCCAAACTTTAAGGAACGACAATTTAGGTTTCTTCCCAAACCATAATTCATACAGTGTCGTTTCAACGGATTTAGATGGTGCCCTATTTAAAGTGAATGCGGCTGTTTCTAATGCATAACACCAAAATGATAGCGGTAAATCTGTAAGTGACATCATAGAACGAACCATATATAAAAGAGTTCGATTACGACGTTCGGACACACCATTACGTTGTGGTGTTCCTGACAGTGTCAATTGTGAAAGTATTCCGCATTTCTTAAAATGCTTGCCAAACTCGTAACTTAGATATTCACCTCCACGATCAGAACGTAGAAATTTAATCTTCTTGTTACGTTGATTCTCTACCTCACTTTGAAATTCCTTAAACTTTTTGAAAGTTTTGGACTTATGTTTCATGAAATAGATATACCCATATCTACTCAAGTCATCCGTGAAGGTAAGAATATAACGATAACCACCGCGCGATGCTACACTCATTGGACCACACACATCGGTATGTATGATTTCCAATAAGTCATGTTTCGCTCCATCATACCAGAAAATAGAGTCTTAGTCATTTTACCCATCGGACATGCTTCACATCTTTCAAGTGATTCAAATCAAGTGATTCAAGAAGTCCATCGAATGGAGTTTCTTCATACGCTTCACTCCAATGTGACCAAGGCAGCGATTACCACATATAGGTTGAGTTATCGCTTAATTTCAAACGTTTAGCTTCAATGTTATTAATATGTGTATTTCCACTATCGAGATTCAATAAGAATAGACCATCTATCAAAGGTGCATGTGCATAAAACATATTACTCATATAAATCGAACAACCATTATTCTCGGACTTAAACAAGTAACCGCCTTAATAAATAAGTTCCCGATATAATGTTCATGCTTAACGCAGGCACCAAATAACAATTATTTAAGTATAAAACTAATCCCGATGGTAGATGAAGAGGTAGCGTGCCGACCGCGATCACATCAACCTTTGATCCATTTCCAACGTGCATCGTCACCTCGTTCTTCGCTAGCTTCCGTTTATTCAAAGACCTGTTTCGAGTTACAAATATGAGCAACCGAACCAGTATCAAATACCCATGCACTACTACGAGTACTAGTGAGATACACATCAATAACATGTATATCGGATATACCTTTCTTCTTGATGTTGTCGTTCTTCAAATCCGCCAAGTACTTTGGGCAATTCCGCTTCAAGTGACCTTCTCCCTTGCAGTAAAAGCACTCAGTATCAGGCTTAGGTCCAGCCTTTGTCTTCTTCGTCGGTGTGGCAACTTCCTTACCACCCTTCTTGAAGTGTCCCTTTTGCTTAGACTTGCTTTTCTTGAATTTGGTGGTCTTATTGACCATCAACACTTGGTGCTCTTTCTTGATCTCCACTTCTGTAGATTTTAACATGGAGAAGAGTTCTGGCAACTGCTTGTTCATGCTTTGCATATTGTAGTTCATCACAAAGTTCTTGTAACTTGGTGGTAGTGATTGGAGGACAAGGTAAATCCCCAAAGCATTAGGAATCACTATACCCAAGCTTTGGAGTTTGTTTGCGTGCCCAGACATCTTAAGCACATGCTCACTGACGGAGCTGCCCTCTTCCATCTTGCAGTTAAAGAACTTTTCAGAAGCCTCATAACTCTCAACTGCCGCGTGAGTCTCAAATATCAATTTGAGTTCACGGACAATATCATGTGGGTTTGAGTTCTCAAACCTTTTCTGAAGCTCCGATTCCAAACCATAGAAGATAGCACACTGAACTGTGGAGTATTGATTCTTCCGAGCGAGGTAAACATTCTTTACTTCATCGGTAGTATCACCGCAAAGGGTCACCCAAATGTGCATCCAAAGACATAGATCAAATTACCAGCATTGAGGACAATCCTCAAATTGCGGAACCAATCCGCGACGTTGCTTCCATTGTTTTTCAAATTTTCTTTCTCTAGGAACGCATTAAAATTGATGGTAGGGGCCGCCATTGATCTACAACATATTTGTAATAATTTAGACTAAGTTTATGATAAATTGAGTTCTAATTAATAGTTAAATTAATCTAGGTGAACTCCCACTCAAAATAATATCCCTCACATTGTTTTAGTGATCACACGAACCAAATCCACCATATCAAAACCGATCATCACGAGAGTTGATGTAGCTTTAATGGCGAACAATCAACATGTTCATCATATCTACTATATAACTCATGCTTTACCTTTCGGTGATCCGTGTTCCGAGACCATGTCTGTACATGCTAGGATCGTCAAGATCAAACCTTAGCTTCCGCATGAGCAAATCTGGCTTGCTCACGTTGTATACACTTGCAGAATCTAACACACCCGATCATCACGTGGTGCTTCGAAACAACAAGCTTTAGCAACAGTGCTTACTAAGGATGAACACTTTAGAACTTGAAATTTATGTGCATAAGGGATCATCTTATAATGCTACCGTCGATAACTAAGCAATACAAGATGCATAAATGATTAACATCATTTGCAATTCATAATATGTGATATGATATGGCCTTTCTTATTTGTGCTTCCGATCTCCATCTTCAAGCACGAACATGATCTCCATCATCATCGGCATTGCATCAAGGTCAATGACGCTGCTCCATGATTGTCGTCCACCAGCTTCAACTATTACAACTACTTTGAATAGACACGCGGGTCTTAACAGAAATTAAAGACAACCATATGGCTCTTGCCAGTTGCCAACTTACAATAAGGAACATTGCATACATCAAATATAATCACAATCATGGTCATATCACATCACAGCACACCCCTGCAAAACAAAGTTAGACGCCTCTAATTTCTTTGCATATTTTACGTGGTTTGGGGCTTTCAATAAGTGTCGATCTAACCACAACGTTGATGTTTGAACTATCAAGTGCCCGTTGTAAATTGGATCTATACTATAATGGGAGAGACAGACACCCGCAAAGCCACTTATGCAATACAAGTTGCATGTTGAGCGTGGAGCAAGTCTCATGAACGATGTCATGTAAGGTTAGCCCGGGCCGCTTCATCCCATCATACCGCAAGATGCAAAGTACACAAGAAGCAATTGATAATAAAAGCACCACCGCCCATAATGACCATTGTGTTCTACTCGTGCAACAGATCTACATATAGACACGGCTCTGATACCACTGTAGGGGTTCGTAGCATGGAAAACAAAAAATTTCTACCGCATACAAACAAACAAGCCAAGATCTATCTACTAGATTGTAGCAACGAGTCGATAGAATAACTCACCCTCGAAGATTCCAAAGTGTTTAACGAGAGCAGATTCTCGTGGGTGATGTAGTCGTACTCTTGCCGATCTCAAGATCGTGCAGACGATCCTTCCCAAACCTGCGTTCGGCGCTCCATGATCGGTCACTGCGTTAAATTTTCGATGAAGACCTTCCTCTCCCTTTGAAAGAGCATTTTCCTATCCCTCTGATTTTGATGTTTGATAACAACACACTTATCTGTTTAACTGTGTGCTAAGTGTATCACAGGTTTGATAAGCGGTGGCACAAATATTGGCATATCAATTCCCTTTGTGAAAAAACACTTTGTACAACCGGTAGTCGAACTTCACGACCGCTTGACACCGGTACTACCGGTTCGATGCGGTTGGCATCCAAAATCGATAAGGGTGTGTGCTAGTCGGTACCACCGGTACCGGAGTGCTATCGGTCCAACCAGTAGTACCGCTTGATACAAGCGGTACTACCGCTTGATACAAGCGGTACTACCGCTTGACACGTCGTCTTGGCTCGGCGATCTGCAAAGCATACTGACTAACACTCACTCCTCTCCGTTTTGGTCAGTACCAAGCGGTACATGGGACCGGTACTACCGCCCAGACCGGTAGTACCGCATCCTATGACCGGTACTACCAATTGGGGGTAGTACCGCAAGGGCGATACCGCCCAAAACTGAAGAAAGTTGATGAACTGAAGCACCTCCGGTACTGGTCGGTGATTGACCGTAGTATTGCAAGCTTGCATTATCGCTGAGTACTAAGATTACCGGTGCATTAATGCCTCCAACGGCCATATTTCGTGGAGGGGTATAAATACCCCTCCACCTAACTTGGGACAAAGTGCTCAGCTCATTTAAGTCAAAGACCACCATTGGAGTCCATAGGAGCCACCCAATCTTCAAGATCTCCTCATCCCACCACCCAAAGTCCTTGATCTTTGGGGAATCGAAGGAGGAGGCCCCGATCTACTACTTCACCAAAAGAGATCTTCATTTCCCCCTCATTTCATTGAGGGCCCCTTTGCTCTAGTGTTTTCTTGGAAACCCTAGTTCTTGTTTTGATTCTTACAAGCTTGTCTTTGATTGCTTTGACAGCTTGCTTGTATTTGGGAGCCTCCGATTAAGTTGTGGATGTGTGCCCCAAACTTGTAACGGTGTCGGCTTCCACCTTGAAGGTTGCCGATATAGTGGAAGGTGAATCGATCCCGTTGGGGTGAGATTCATCGGAGAACAAGGGAGGCCTCTCGTGGCGTTGGTGGCTTGAAACCACCCCCTCTCCAAACGTAGATGTACTTCCCCTCAAAAGGATGGAACTACGGGAAACAAATCCATGTGTCTCCGCGTCCACTTTTCGGTTACTTCTATCCTTTACCACACCTTACTTACTTGCTACTACTTTGTGTTGTGATAGTACTTGCATAATTGTCATATAGGTAAATTCACCGTAGTTGCATTATCTAGAGAATTTACCTTTTTGTCAAACCTTAATTTGAAAAAGAAGAAAATTTGAAGTAGCACCTATTCACCCCCCCTCTAGGTGCCCATACGATCCTTTCAATTGGTATCAGAGCCTCGGCTCTTTATTCGGGCTTTACCGCCTAAGAGAATATGGGTAGCAACGATGGGGATGATGGTAGTGAGTCGACACCAGTGACCATGGAAGATCTCAAAAACTTGGAAACAAGATTGAGCTCTTCCTTGGTCAACGAAGTCAAGAAGATGCTCGAGCAACTTCTTAAAGACAAAGAAAGATCATCACCTCCATCTCCTCAAGAGGATCAACCATCCATTTTACCTAAAGGGAATACATCGGTATCCCCCGAGGGTATGGTGGTGGGGGGTAAACTTGACAACGTTAGTTCCTCCACACACAATGATGGTGGGAAGGGTGAGCATCGTGACTCATGGTACTCTCCCTACCCTCCAATCCCTCACCCTCATGTTTACAATAGAGGTGACCCACCTAAGCTTGAAGAATCTGCTACTTTTGCTCAATGGCAATCACTAATGAGGACTCATATGCGCAGCTCTTGCATTGAACTATGGAACATCATCGAGCATGGACTCTTCATTGGGGATCCAAACAACTTGACAAGAAGAGAGGTTGTTAATAGTCAACTCAATGCCACTGCTTTGCATATGATTCAACAAGGTTTGGGGACAAAGGATTATCCACACATTGAGCACTTTAGCATTGCCAAGGAAGCTTGGGATGCTCTCACTGTGTTGTTTATTGGAAATGAGAGTATGAGGAGGAACCAATATGATGCTCTAAGCAATGAAGCCGAAGGCTTCTACATGAAAGAAGGTGAAGATCACGAAGACATGTACTGAAGGCTCAAGACCACCGCCACTGCTTTTAGGAATGTGGGTGCCTCACATGTAGATGATGCATGGATAAAAAGGAAATATGTGAGTACACTCATGCCTTTTTAGCCCACCGACTTGAAGAGCCTACAAGGAAGACACAACTACCATCTCATGACCTAAAATGAAGTTATGCAAGAGATGGCTGCTTTCAAGGTTGCCGCCAAAAATGCCAAAGATGCCCGTGCTCATGCCCTTGGTATGAGCAATGTTGTCAATGTTGCTTTGAAGGCCAAAGTTGTGGACCATGGGGATGAAGATGATAGTGATGAAGGGCTCTCCATGGACCATCCCGATGAAGTCAAGATTGCTCATGGTCAATATATGGCTTTCTATGCAAAGAACTTTTGGAAGAACCCCGCCAAGGCCAAGATGGAAATGGAACGGAGAAGCAATCCAAATGGGAAAAGAGAGAATACCACAAGGTTGAGAACTTGCTTCAATTGTGGTGACCTCTACCACTTTGTGGCTAGTTGACCCTATGAGAAGAGAGAAGATCATGGTGGAAAGCTTGTGTTGAAGAAGACTCTCAAGGGACCGTACAAGAAACCTTTCATCAAAAAGAATCCCATCAACAAGAAGCCAGGAGAAATTGTCTTGATCACTCATGAAGAGTACTCCTCCGACAATGAAGATGATGAAGATGACAAAGAGGAAACTTCTCATGGTGTGGCTGCTCTTGCCACCACTTCTACTCCGGCATTCTCACTCTTCGATTCTCCAAATGAGAACTCTTCCACCAAGAACGCCACTTGCCTTATGGCAAGAGGAACGGAGGTATCTTCATCATCCCGCTCTACTCACTTAGATATTGATGAAATTGATGATGAGATGTATCTTGATGTTAAAAAGGAATTAATTGACTTTGATGAGTTTATGACTAACCTAGAAGGTGATGCTAAGCTACATTTTGGAAACATCTTAGATCAACTATCACATACTCAAGAGCTTCTAGATGTAAGATGTAAACTTGGGCATGAACATATGATTGAGCTAGAGGCCCTAAACAATGCTCTAGAAGAAGAACAAGAAACTAGGTTGTCACTTGAATTAAAACTTGAAGGGCTTGATGAGGCCAATGACATTATTGTTAACAAACTCATCAAAGAGCGTGATCATGCTATTGCTAAATACAAAAGAGCTAAAAAGGACAAGGTTGAGTTTGGTGTGGTTCATGAAAAATTTGTCGAGGACTTTAGCTTGCTTAACAAGGCCCACAAGGCCTTGGAGAGTGAACTATTGTCACTCACAAAGTCCCATGAAACGCTTCAAACTCAATTGGCCAATATTCCTTCACCTAGTAACTTCATTCCATCTAGTAGCACAACTATTCTTGAAGAGAATGCTAGGTTGAAGGGGGAGATTGCTAAGGCCACATTTCCACAAGGCAACAAGTCTATTGATGATCTTTTGAGCAAGCAAAGGCGTAGTGGTGATAAAGGGGGCATTGGTTTTGTTTCCAAAACCAAGAAGAAGAAGAAGAAGAAGAAGAAGAAGAAGGACAAGCCCGCACAAGAGACCAACAAGATCATTGTGGAGAGTAAGACCACAAATGGTAAAATTATGTCACATGATGACTTTGCGGGAAGTGCTAATCCTCACTATGTTCTAATGTGTGATTACTATTATGATGTGTATGCACAATATGTTGGTCCTTATGATGGTTATATTGCTTGGTCTATTTGGGTTCCCAAGATCCTTGTTGCTAACAAAAGAGGACCCATTGAAAAATGGGTACCTAAAAATTAGCTTGATATTTTGTAGACTTATGCTTCTGGAGGGTCAAAGTGGGTGCTTGATAGTGGTTGCACAAGTCATATGACCGGAAGCTCATCTATTGTCAAGGAGTTAAAGCCTAATGATGATAAAATTACCGTGACATATGCCTACAAATCAAAGTCTAAGGTAATGGGTTTCGGCAAGGTTGTGGTTGCTCATGACATTACACTCGTGAACGTCATGCTTGTTGAGACCCTTGGATACAATTTACTTTCTGTCCTTGCTCTTGGTAAGATGGGCTTTTCCGTCTTCATTGATGTAGATATTGTGGTCCTCTTGTGGAGCAAGTCTCTCAAGGTCGCTTTTGTTGGGCACGTCGAACATTACTTGTATGTGGTGGACTTCTCGGAGCAAACCACTACAGGTTCGATGTGCTTATTCGGAAAGGCCGATGTGGGTTGGTTATGGCATCGCCGACTAGCCCATGTCAATATGAGAACTTTGCAAAGTATCCATAAAGAGGGCCATATAGTTGGACTAAAAGAAAATGTTTCCTTTGCCAAAGATCGTGTTTGCAGGGCATGTGTTCTAGGGAAGATGCATGACGCTCCTCACAAGCCCATGAACCAAATCAAGTCTAACAAGATCTTGGAACTCCTCCATGTGGACCTATTTGGTCCTCCATCTCATGCAAGTCTTGGAGGGAAGAAATATTGTTTGGTGATTGTTGACAACTTTTCAAGATACTCTTGGGTTTATTTCTTCAAGTTGAAGAGTGAAACTCAAAGGACTTTTATCGACTTCATCAACTTGGTTCAATGGCAACACAATGTTCTCGTGTTTATTATAAGAAGTGACAACGGCACCGAGTTCAAGAACTACACCTTGAATGATTTCCTTAGTGATGAGGGGATTAAACATCAATATTCCGCTGCATACACCCCTCAACAAAATGGTGTGGCCGAAAGGAAGAAACCGGACTCTTATTGAGATGGATAGGACCATGTTGGCGGAGTTTAAATCTCCATACAACTTCTGGGCCGAAGCCATCTCCACCGCTTGCCATGCTTCAAATCGACTCTACCTCCGCAAGAAAATCAACAAGACTCCATATGAGATACTTACCGGTAACAAGCCCAACATATCTTATTTCCAGGTGTTCGGTTGTAAGTGTTTCTATCTCATCAAAGGTGTTCGTTTGTCTAAATTCGAGTCTAAAGCATTAGAGGGTATTTTTGTTGGCTATGGTCTCGAATCTCACACTTATAGAATCTATGACAAGCTCTCCGGAGCCGTCATAGAATCTTGTAGTGTGACCTTCGAAGAATATAATGGTCCCCAAGGGGGGCATGTTGATGCTTGTGATGCAGATGATGAAATGCCTCAGGATGCCATAGGAAGAATGGGTGTGGGTTATATCCGCCCGGTTGAGGAACCCCTTATGGCGGATCGAGAAGAACTATGCTCCACTAGAGTGGAGCCCTCATCTTCACAACCTCAACATGCTCCATCTACCGAAGAGGACATTGACTCAAGCCAAAGACAAGATGTGGACCCTCAACATAGTGATCAATGTGTGAACTCTAGTCAAAGGGAGCTTGGTCCATTCGATGGGTTATCAAGTGGTGCCAAGTCAATTTGTCAAGGAAGATCCATCCAAACTGTTTTGAGACAAGCTCAAATTGATGCTAGAAGAGCACTTGATCAAGACCAAGGTCAATCCTTGCCTCCCAATGTAGAGGATGACTCCAATGATGATCAAGGTCAAGTTGATGGTCAAGATGAGGATCAAAATGATGAAGAGGGTCCTCCAAGAAACAATGAGGAGATCCACGCTCGTCGTGAATCTAGAAAGGAAAGAATGTTGGAAATAAGAGACCACACCCTCCAAAATGTTGTTGGAGATCTAAGGAAAGGAATTTCCACAAGAGCACAATTGAAGAGGTTTAGTGAACACCAAGCACACATCTCCATGATTGAACCAAAGAAAGTGTGGGAAGCTCTTGAAGATTCGGATTGGTTAGAAGCTATGCACAAAGAGCTCAACAACTTTGAGAGAAACAAAGTGTGGAAGTTAGTTGAGAAGCCAAAGGATTGCCGCAATGTTATTGGAACAAAGTGGATATTCAAGAACAAGCAAGATGAGCATGGAATTATAGTAAGGAACAAGGCTAGATTGGTTGCACAAGGGTATTCTCAAATTGAAGGCATAGATTATGGAGAGACCTATGCACCCGTGGCTCGCCTTGAGTCCATCCGTATACTTCTTGCTTATGCGGCACATCATAACTTTCAGTTGCAACAATGGATGTAGAAAGTGCATTCCTTTATGGTACTTTAAATTAATTGGTATATGTTAAGCAACCCCCGGGATTTGAGGACTCCAACTTCCCAAACCATGTCTACAAACTTGATAAGGCGCTCTATGGGCTCAAGCAAGCCCCACGCACGTGGTATGAGCACCTTAGAGAGTTATTGTTTGACCGTGGCTTTGAGGTTGGGAAAATCGATCCCACTCTTTTTACTAAGAGGGTCAATGGGGAGCTTTTTGTATGCCAAATATATGTTGATGATATTATCTTTGGCTCATCTAACAAAGCTTTTAATGATGAATTCTCAAAGCTTATGACTAGTAGGTTCCGGATGTCCTTGATGGGGGAGTTGAGAGTATTTCTTGGCTTTGAGATCAAGCAAGTTATAGGAGGGACATTCTTCAATCAAGCCAAGTATACTTAAGATATGCTCAAGAGATTCAATATGCAAGATTTGAATGGAGCTCCTACTCCCATGGCTACAAAGACTCATCTAGAACAAAATCCAAATGGTAAAGATGTGGATCAAAAGGTATACCGGTCCATGATTGGTTCTTTGCTTTACCTTTGTGCATCTAGACCCGATATTGTGTTGAGTGTAGGTGTGTGTGCAAGATATCAAGCGGATCCTAAAGAAAGCCATTTAATGGCGGTCAAGAGAATCTTTCGATATTTGGTTCATACCCCATTTTATGGTCTTTGGTATCCTCAAGGCTCAACATTTGCTCTTTGTGGATACATGGATTTGGATTGGGCGGGTGACAAGGATGATAGAAAATCAACATACGGGGCTTGCCAATTCCTTGGTAGGTCCTTGGTATGTTGGTCTTCCAAGAAGCAAAATTGTATATCTCTCTCCACCGCCGAAGCCGAGTATGTGGCAGCTGCTAGTGCTTGCACTCAATTGCTATTGATGAGGCAAACTTTAAAGGAATACAGTGTCCACTGTGACAAAGTGCCTCTTCTTTGTGACAATGAAAGTGCCATCAAGATTGCCTACAGCCCGGTGGATCACACAAGGACAAAGCATATTGAGATTCGCCATCACTTTATTAGAGATCATGTTGCTCGAGGTGACATTGATCTATCATATGTATCAACCAAGGATCAACTTGCCGATATCTTCACAAAGCCACTTGATGAAGCAAGGTTTTGCTACTTGAGGAATGAACTAAATATCGTAGATTCAAGGATCTTGACTTGATTATCTTGTACTATCACCTAATACTTTACCCATATTTGGTTTAGGTGTAGGCATGGACATAGGGGGAGTGCGTTCCTAATTGATTGGACTATCCCTCCCCCCATTATGCGCAAAGTAAACAAAATCATTCCTCTTAATATCATTTTGTGATATGTGAGCTCAATGATGAGTTTCGGTAATGGACCCAAGATATATCTTCGTGGTGCCAAGCCGAGTATACTCAAATATGGTGGCCTAGGCCACTGCCCCCCTCTCAATCGAGAGGTTGATGTGCATACTCGTGTTGGTCATTTTTTAGTTGATTTGTACTCATGATTGTCATCTTGTGAATTGCCTTCATCGTTCTTAGTCTCATGCACTCTAGTTTGGTTTTGAACTCCTTTTTCCTCGATTTTTAGAGTGCATGTGCTTCCCAGCTCACTTGTCTAAACCCAAGCCTCCTTACTCCCTCACGAAAACCCTCTCTCTATCTGCACAAGAATCATCCTTGTTTCCTAGCATTTGGAATCAGATGGGACCGGTACTACCGGATGTGGGAGCGGTACTACCGGACCTGGGTAGTTCCCAGGTCGTCTCCTGGAAGAACTGCTCCAGGAATGGTACTACCGCCCACATATCCGGTACTACCGGTCACCGGTACTACCGGTTGGGGAACCGGTACTACCGCTTACGAGCGGTACTACCGCTTCAGCAACCGGTACTACCGGTCGGCGTTTTCCTGGTATATATTGGACGCGCGTGGGGAGGCACCCCTCAGTGCCCCATTCATCCCCACTCCCTCCACTCATACTCGCGCCACCGCAGGAGACCTTGAAGCCGCCGGAGCTCTGTCGTGCCCTCCTCTCCCCGGATTCCCCTTGGATTCGGCCTCTTGGCGGGCTCCCACCTCTTTCCACCGCCATGGATCCCGGTACAACCACCCTTTCTCTCCCCGTTTGATTTCCCCATTAGATCTAGGTTTTGGCTTAGATTTGTGGAGAAATTGACTATTTGAAAGGTTGTACTGCCATATGCCTCCTTATTACCGAGTAGAATCATCTATTTGCAGTTCAATACTGTCAACTTGGTCCGTTTCCATCAGATCTGACGATCGTGTGCCGCTCAACCGGTAGTACCGGAACTTTTTCCCAGATTACCGCCATAAGCATTACCGGTTGTCGTATGTGAGTACCGCATCAAACTGACCACATTTTTCTGCTTAAATACTAGATTCTCTCGTTTGCTCCTTTTTGATTCTTGTGCCCTTACCCCTTGCTATCCTCCCTTGTGCTTAAGGATGGCAATTTTACCCATGGGTATGGGTACCCGCGGGTACCGTACCCGCATGGGTAGGGTATGGGCACACTTTTATACCCATGGGTAATACCCATACCCTACCCGTTAAGTCACGGGTACGGGCACGGGTATAGACTTGTACCCATGGGTATACCAATACCCTGTCCGTTTAAACTGACATGTCAAACTTACCTATAGAGTTTGAACCTATGCAGCCGATAAGCCTAGGGACGAGTATGAGATTGCCACTTCTAAACTTTAATTTGATACTTTCATGTACTCATCTACTATTAGTAAGTAGAGATTATTGTCTTTTTCAAATATTCTATTGATGAAAGTAAAATTGAATAACTTATATACTATTGAATATACCCGTCGGGTACCCAATAGGTATGGGTACCATAGGGTATGGGTATGGTAATTTTATACCATGGCACGGGTATGGGTAGGCTTTTGTACCCATTGGCTACACGGGTATGGGTGTGGTATTGCTCTACCCTGCCCATACCCTGCCCATTGCCATCCTTACTTGTGCTTTCACAGATGCAGGTGGTTCTCGGGGTGCACGCAAGCGTTCCAAGACTAGCCGTGAGATTGTTGAGGAAGAGACGGAGTCTGAGGAAGAGGTTATGCCACAGCCAAGACACCGTTCCAAGTTGCCTGCCACTCGAGGTGGTCGTGGGGGTCGTGAAGGGCTTACCAAGCGCTCTGCTGGGCATGGCAGCGCCCCTCCCTCTCGCCCCCCTTCCACTGGGCGTACCAAAAGTCTCAGCTCCGGGCCATCAGGGCCAAAGAAACTGTCAGACATCTCTGAGTCAGAGTTTAGGGCTCTCCGGATTGACAATGCATACTCCCGCAACCGGAGCGAGGCAAGGGAAGACAGTCTCTTCTATGATGATTTCCAAGAGCGTGTTTATCATGAGGTTCTTTTGACCAATATCCAGATGGTGGTGCCTCAGCAGTGGATTGACATGGGGCACATTGACAAGAATCTTGACTACTTTGCTGAAGCTAAGGAAATATGCTCTCACCTTGGCTTGTTCCCCATTATGGAGTTTCAGTATGACTATGATCCCCTCCTTAATTGCCAGTTTTATGCCACTGCACATTTCCACACTGTCCGCACTCGGAAGATTACCTGGATGACTCAAGGTGCTGTCAAGGAAGCTACACTAGCGGAGTTTGCTGCAATCTTGGGGTATGAAGATCGCGGCTGGGACGTTCCTTGTGGTTTTCGCTGTCACATGCGGGATCATCCCTCCAAAAAGGATGTCCTTACACCTTTGTATATTCGGGATGGCAAGATCAAGGATCTTCTCCCCACATATGACATTCTCCATCGCATTTTCCGTGAGACTGTTGCTCCTCGTGCGGGCAACAAGGATGAGATACATGGGTTCTCTGTTGACTTGCTGTTCAACACCTTCCTCAACTGAGACTCAGGCACTCCTCTTGATGTGTCAGACTTCATATGGAATGAGATGGTTGCTGCTGCACACTCTCGGAGGGTTCCGCCATTTGCTCCTTATATTATGGCCCTCATTGTGTCAAAGTGCCCCGTCATTGCTAGGACACTCTCCACTCGCTCTCTCATTGTGCACAGGCCAAAGGCACTCAAGATCAAGACACATGCTAAACCTCGCGTTGCGGCGGGTGAGGAGGATGAGGATGACTCTGAGGATGCTGACAGTGGTCATGACACTGATTATGTTGTCTCTCGTCGCAAGAATGCTAAGCCCTCTTTGGACAAAAGGATGGAGGTCAAGCTCAAGAAGATCTTCTACTTCCAGGTTGACAACCAGAAGCGCATGTATGAGGCACATGTGTATGCCAAGAAAGCCAGTGCTCGGCAGAAGGAAATGATGTCTGCTCAGGGTTTGACCATCTCCGAGGGGTCCGAGAACAACATCACTCCAGAAGATCAGTGGATCTCTTAGCACAGTCGTTGGGACGATGATGTCTCTTCCTCGCACCGCGCCCCACCCCCTTACGAGGATGAGGAGGACCTTGAGGATGAAGAGGAAGAGGAGGAAGATGATTGACCGTTGGGACGTTAGTTTTGCACTTGTCCCTTTTTGGCGTCTTGATGCCAAAGGGGGAGAAGTTGCACTTTAGGCACGGGTGTTGCATGGGAAGTCACAAGCTCGTTCTTATCTTGATCCTTTTATTGCTTGTGAACTTCGATTTCCCTCTAGTTATGTATGATACTATGTTTTATGTGTGAGACTATGTGGTTATGTCTTGGATCCATCTTATGAGACTAAGTGGTTTATTTCATTGGATCCATCTTGTGATTATATGCGTTATCTATTGTCTATATATTTCTCATCATCACATGTTATTATGCAAAGGTATGAATTCACATGCTAGTATCAATATTTGTGCACCCATGTTGGGTTTGTAAAATAGAGGGGGAGGTTTGTCTCTACTCATCTAGGGGTAGCCCCGTCTCTATTTTACAAATTCCATATGTTTTTTATTAAAATCATCTTGCAAAAGTGTATTGTCATCAAACACCAAAAAGGGGGAGATTGAAAGAGCATTTTCCTATCCCTCTGATTTTGATGTTTGATAACAACACACTTATCGGTTTAACTGTGTGCTAAGTGTATCACAGGTTTTATAAGCGGTGGCACAAATATTGGCATATCAATTCCCTTTGTGAAAAACCACTGTGCCAACCGGCAGTACCGGAACTACGACCGGTAATATCGCTTGACACCGGTACTACCGGTTCTAGTACCGGTTGGCACTGTCCAAAACTGATAAGGGTGTGTGCTAGTCAGTACCACCCGGTACCACGGAGCGGCACTACCAGTCCAACCTGTAGTACCACTTGATACAAGAGGTACTACCGCTTGACACGGTCGCATTAAGATCGGGCATACCGACTAACACTCACTCTCTCTGTTTGGTCAAGCCAGTACTTAGGGACCGGATTACCTGCACCGGTAGTACCGCGTCCTACGACCGGTACTACCGCTTGGGGGTAGTACCGCAAGGGCGATACCGCCCAAAACTGAAGAAAGTTGATGAACTGAAGCACCTCCGGTACCTGGTCCGGTAGTACCGCTTGCAAGCGGTACTACCGCTTGAGTACCGGTACTACCGGTGCATTAATGACTCCAACGGCCATATTTCGTGGAGGGGTATAAATACCCCTCCACCTACCTTGGGACAAAGTGCTCAGCTCACTTAAGTCAAAGACCACCATTGGATTCCATAGGAGCCACCCAATCTTCAAGATCTCCTCATCCCACCACCCAAAGTCCTTGATCTTTGGGGAATCGAAGGAGGAGGCCCCGATCTACTACTTCACCAAAAGAGATCTTCATTTCCCCCTCATTTCATTGAGGCCCCATTTGCTCTAGTGTTTTCTTGGAAACCCTAGTTCTTGTTTTGATTCTTACAAGCTTGTCTTTGATTGCTTTGACATCTTGCTTGTATTTGGGACCCTCCGATTAAGTTGTGGATGTGTGCCCTAAACTTGTAACGGTGTCGGCTTCCACCTTAAAGGTTGCCGATATAGTGGAAGGTGAATCGATCCCGTTGGGGTGAGATTCATCGGATAACAAGGGAGGCCTCTCGTGGCGTTGGTGGTTTGAAACCATCCCCTCTCCAAACGTAGACGTACTTCCCCTCAAAAGGAAGGAACTACGGGAAACAAATCCTTGTGTCTCCGCGTCCACTTTTCGATTACTTCTATCCTTTACCGCACCTTACTTACTTGCTACTACTTTGTGTTGTGACAGTCCTTGCATAATTGTCATATAGGTAAATTCACCGTAGTTGCATTATCTAGAGAATTTACCTTTTTGTCAAACCTTAATTTGAAAAAGAAGAAAATTTGAAGTAGCACCTATTCACCCCCCTCTAGGTGCCCATACGATCCTTTCACCCTTGTTCCAGCAGGCAGCGGAGGTGTAGCACTCTCCTCACAATTCTGGCAGCATGAAGGCGTGGTACCAGAAGTAGAGGGGAGATCTCGCAGGGCTTCGCCTTAAGCCGGAGCGAGTATGGTGGACTATGAGAGAGGCCTTGGCGATCTAGGGTTTAGAGGCACCAAGGAGAGAGGGCTAGGCTGGCGGCTAGGGCAAGGAGAAGCCCCAACTCGGCGGCTTGGGAGAAAACCCTTGGGAGGCGGCGGCTGCAGGAGGGCCGGCGGCTAGGGTTAGGGTTTGGTGGAGCAAGGTGTAGGTCTAGAGGGCCACCCCTGCCCCTCCTTTTATAGGTGGGAGGGCGCCGGCCAGGGGAGGAGAGTCCTCCCCCAAGTCGGCCTCCTTGGCCGGCGGGTGGAGGGAGAGGAACTCCTCCCCAAGTAGGTTTCCTACTCTCCACCAAGCAAACTGCTGTTGACTTTTCAAATTGGCGTTTGACTTTTCAAACTAGGATTTGATTTATCCCTTTATTTTGCCCAGCCATGATGCCTAGTACATGATGCAACCATTCCAACTTGTTATGACACATTCATGTACCCTTCCCCTCCGGAGTGCCGGACCTTCCGGAACCTTCTAGAACATTCCCGATGAAAACACCGGAATCATTCCCCAACTCTGAAACAGGACTTTCCTTATATGAATCTTATTCTCCGGACCATTCCAGATCTCCTCGTGATATCCCGGATCCCATCCGAGACTTCGAACAACATTCGGTCTCTTACTCATCATTCCATAACTACTCAACAACATCGAATCCTTAAGTGTGTCTCCCTACGGTTCGTGAATTATGCGGACATGATCGAGACACTTCTCCGAACAATAACCAATAGAGGAATCTGGAAATTCATATGGATCCCACATATTTCTACGATTACTTTGCGATCGAATGAACCACTTACATACGATACCAATTTCCCTTTGTCTCATGATAGTTTACTTATCCGAGGTTTTGATCGTCGGTATCTCTTCATACCTAGTTCAACCTCGTTACTGATAAGTACTCTTTTCTCGTTCCCGTGATATGTGATCCCTTGTGAGCCAGTCACATGCTTGCAAGCCAATTGGATGCCATTCCATCGAGAGGGCCCAGAGTATATCTATCCGTCATATGGATGGACAAATCCCACTCTTGATCCATGTGTCTCAACCCATACTTTCCGAACACTCAATGCCACCTTTATAGCCACCCAGGTACGGTGTGGTGTTTTATGTCATCAAAGCATCCTTTCGGTGATGGTGATAAGCATGATCTCATGATCGAAGGAATTATGTTACTATGTATCAGAAAGCATATAGCAATTGAACTATTAAAATGACTTGATCTTTATGCTACGCTTATCTATAGGAGTATGTCCATCATACCATTCTCCTAACGATATGATCTTGTTGTTAATAACATCTCAATATTCATGATAGGGAAACCACAATCATTTATTAACCAACAAGCTAGTATTATGAAGAGGCTTTACCAGGGACTCTAATTTAGTTTACAAATCACACAAGTATTAATGTTTCCTTGTTAATATTGTTATAGCATGAATGTAAACATTTATCATAAACACAAAGATATAATAATAACTATATTTATTATTGCCTCTAGGGCATATCTCCAACAAGGATATTCTTGATAGCATGTTCCTCCTGGATAGAAGTTGTCCCACAAACCAACAGATCGACTACAAAAAGAAAAGGAAGGGAATGAATTGGTGGGCATGTGGGCCCAAGAGATATCCCTACAAGGTTAGAAGCAGACAAAGCATCTGAGAAGACAATTGATAATTTATTAATAGCCATAATAAAGAAATAGGGGGACAGAGGACATCCTTGTCGTATTCCTCTAGGGCTGACAAAATTTGCATAGGTTTGCCCATTGATGATAACAGAGAAAGTAGGGATGGATATGCAAGCATGCACCAATTTAATGAGATGACCATGCAGCCCTTTACGAGCCAGAGCTTTGCATATGAAGCTCCATTCAAGTTTGTTAAAAGCTTTGGCTAGAACAATTTTAAGCATAAAGGCTTTATTTTTCCAAGATGAGAGGCTGGAAGAATGAGTGATTTCCTGGGGTATGATAATTTTGTAGCTTATTCTTCTACCTCCAATAAAACGATTAGCCACACATTTCGCAATTATTTTGTAGATGACATTACACAGACTGATCGGCTTGTAATCAGTGGGAACCATGGGAACAAGCTTTTTGGGAATCAGAGCAATATTGGTGTCACTAATGTGCTCAGGGAGAGTCGCAAAGATAAAGAAATTTTGAACCAGATTAGTAACATCATTGGCAATCCAAAACCAAGTTGCTAAGTAAAACTCCACACTAAAACCATCAGGACCTGGATAGGCATTGTGTTTCATCTCATTAAGACCTCCCAGATTTCCTTTTTATCAGGAATGGAGTAAGTTGGCTCATTTGGAATAGGTTCAGCAGAATTTGTGTAGTTTTCAGCATTGTGAGTGGTAGAGGAGGTAAAAATAGATCTGAAGTAAGACACAAAAGTGTTTGCAATATGATCCGGCATAAAATGAGTGACATTCTGCTCATCTTTAATAGAGAGAATCATGTTTTTCCTTTTTCTTTTTGCAATGGCTCTATGAAAGAAGGTTGTATTTTTATCCCCATCTTTAATCCAAACTTTCTTAGAACGCTGCATATAGGCACCATTCATTTTAGTAATAGTTTGTTCATACCTTGTAACTAGGATTGCTTCCTTTTGATGATCTTGCTAGTGGAGAGGAAGTGATTGAAGCTTTGAAATATCCTGTTCCAAGCTCTTGAGCTCCTCCTGTAAAGGTTTATTCTTCCTGCACCAGACTTTCAACTTGGAAGCAAGATGATTAGTTTTCTTATGGAAGGGAGCATTTGTAAAGTTTGTCCAACAGTTCTTAGCATATTCCTAAAAATTCTCTTCTCTAAGCCACTAGTTTTCAAATTTAAAAGCACTTCTGGGCATACTAACTTTTCCTTCAGTAGAAAGGATAATGGGAGCATGATCACTAAAACCATGAATGAAAGACATGTTGTATACATTTGAAACAAGCTAAATAGTGCACCATTCATGATTAACCAGACATCTATCCAATCTTTAAAAAAGGGGGTTCGAAGAAAACCGACGATTGGTCCAAGTGTATGTAGGTCCAGTAAAACCAATATCAAACAAACCACAAATTTTTAACAAAGGAACGAAAAGCAAACATGTGACTACGATTATCAGGAGAACTCTTATCAGATTCATACAACAGGTCATTCATGTCTCCGATACATAGGAAGGGGAGGTTGCTATTATAATACACAAAATGCGCAACTTTTTGCCAGATAGCACTAGTAGTACGATGGTACGGATCCTCATATATACAAATAAGGCCACACTTTTGATTTTTGGCGCGATCCGTATTAAGTGACTCCGGGTGTAGAGAAACATCTACTTCATCGGATCACATCATACAAAGTCTCCCGGCTTTCCTTTGAGAAGACACTACACAGTCATTCATATTAAAGCGAGTAAAATTTGGGCCGTAGTGAATTTAGCATTCTTAGTTTCAGAGATGAAAATTACCCGGGGCTTGGTGGCCGAGATCATCTTGGAAAGATGGCATGGTTTAGTACTGCCGAGGGTCCGGTTGATTTTAGACGTGTGTTTGGCGCGCGCTTGCAGGTAACTTACCAAGTGAACTCGAGAAACTTTTTTTTTCAAAATCCACTGATCTATTAATAATAATCAAGACAAAAAAAGCCTCAAAATAATAAAAATTATAAATAAATCAATATACCACCTATCAAAAACTATAAACACTAGCACGAGCCGAAGACGTGCCACCGTCCTTGCCCCTTCATCACCGTAGCCGGGCAAAGTTTGCCGTAGTAGAGCTTGTTGTAGTAAATGAACGTCGTCATGCTAAGACCCAAAAGGATCAGCATACCATAGGAGCAACCATTGTAGAAGATGACAACCATAGATCAGAAGAGATTGTCCTCAATAGGAACAATGAATACGAAAAACGACCGGATCAAGAGAATAGGACGGGGAGGAACTTATTCTAACTTTAGGACGTAGCCACCGCCTCAACATCCCAAAAAGACATAAAAAAGTCTAAACAAATACCGTGAAACCTTCCCGATGGCAAGATGTCGTGGTTCATAGGTAGGTAGGTTTTCTCCTTCCCCTTATCCTTCTAGTTGAACATCATGTTTATGTTTGGTTACTTTTAATAAAGTGGGGTTGTGGGGCTTTTGCCCTACAGTAAAGTTTCGAAAAAAGATGCCATGGTTCACCACACATCCAAAGCACCAAGGCCACTAGAGGCGGAGCAAACCAGCGGTGTCGCTACCTAGAGGGATGAAACCCTAGATTGGTTCTACAAGTCGTTGACGCCTCTCTCCTGCTCGTGCGTCGTGTACCGGTTCAGTAATGTGCTGCTACAACCTGAGAAACTATTTTTGTTGTTGTTTTAGAAAAGGTCCACCGATCTATTAATCATCAATAGTAGTACATAGAAACAAAAAAGTAATAATAAATATTACAATTAGATCTTTGGACCATCTAGCGACGACTACATAAGAGCCAGACCTGAAACCACACCAATGAACACAAAAAATGGACTAGATGCCAGAAGAACCGCCACACACCACTCTACACGTCATGTGCCGGCGCTAGGCGCAACACCGGAGTTAAGACAATGGGATGACCTTATTATCACTTTAGGATACCGTTATTGCTTCACCATTCGGAAAAATACACTAGAAAAAAATTAAACAATGATCAAGAACCCTCCTGCCAGGGAGGGGCCATTGTCCGCTCCACCTCCAAGACCCAGAGGGCCACTAGAGGAGGAGCAGATGGGGACTGAACCCTAGATCGGTGTTTGGTTATGGAACTGGGTACTAGTAGTAGTGCTTTTGAGTCATTTGGAAACTCTACAATGGCTTGTGTTTTGACGGAAAAATCAAAATATCTGGTATTCATTCAAGTGACATGGATAGTCTAGGGCCAGATCAACCGATGGGTGCATCTTTTGCCCTGTCCTAAAGAAAGAGCAACAAATCCAGTGCATGGATACTTTGGACTGCCTATTAGGGTTGGTGTCGCACCAACTTTGGAGGTAGGGGAGAGGGAAACCTGACATTTTGACATGAAGTCAAGTAGGAAGTGGAATGATTACCGTGACGATCACCATAGCTAATTCATCTGAATAGACAAGTCACAAGTACCCTCGAATTAGATGTCCAAGATTTGAGCATGAACTAATGCAAGCGCTCATGCATAAGAAACCAAACAAACAAAAAGATCAAAGGTAGCATCATTGTGAACAGCAACCGATCATACAAGTCTAAAACTGAAAAGAAAAACCTACGCCCCAAGCAGACAGTGACACACTGACGCAGCGCCTTTGCACTAGTTCCTTCTTCCTTGTAAGGAAGTTTGCACAAAGTATAAGGCCACGCCAGCACCACCTTTCAGTTACTCTACTCCTTTTCTATTAACCGGAGCTCTCATTTCACACTCATCCATACAGAAAAATATACATAGCCCTGCAAGTATGCTGTAATAGGTCAAGCTTTCTTCGAAAGCCCCATCCTACAAGAAACCCAGTGCACTGATTTACTGAACCAAATGAAATATCCTCCATCAAGTACGTTGTAACTTGAGTGCATCAAGGACCAATGAGGAAGAAATCGTCAACGCTGTAATAAGCGACATGCTATCTCATGGAATTGTGTAATTCCCACTTACTACCATCTGAACCACACATCAAGAGATACGATTCAGTCAGATAGTAGCAAGTGCAAGGCTGCGGATACACTCTTAACACAGTAGTACAAACACATGACTTCACCAAATAAAGCTACTGATGCTAGTTAGAGGTATGTCTCTCTCTAACATGCAACACTTGCATCGGAATCTTGGGTGTTGAAACATGCATGCACGTTGGAGTCTTGGACTTTCGGTGGGGATACAAAGGACCATCAAATGGTAAGAATGTACCCAAATCGAGGATCCAAATGCTACCTCCTCCAAGATATTTACTGGTCCTGAATAGCAGTTTGCAGTCCTTGCTAGCCTAGTTAGCAGACCTAAGAGCCAATAGTTCGACAGACATAGCTACCCTCGCGATGTAACTTAGGCCATTTTTCACCTCGATGTACATTACCTCCAGCTTCTGCGCATTCTCGGCGATGAACCTCGGGAATTTAAGCTTGTTACAATTCCCCTGTAGCTCATGGAAAAGCAAAGTCTTGAGGTGCGACTGGACACACTCAATAGGACAGGCGCCCTTCTAGAACTTGACACTAAGTTTGCTAGAATTGGGCTCAAGAATTTCCTCAGACTGCAGTTTTAAGTTGGGAAAAGCAGTTCAGCTGCACATTGCGGTGATTATGTAGTGTAATGATCTGAATGCCACATGAAGGCCGGGAGGGGCTGTTACCTTTACAATCAACAAATCGACGCTAGGAAAGCATCTGAGGAAGCAGGGAAGCATCTTGACTTCACCGTGGGCTCTGAATTGCAGTTGCAAGGACAACATCCGGACGCTTGATACAGTGGTGCTTTTGCTCGCCTTTGTTCCAGCCTGTAATTGCATCGAAAGGGCACAAATCAATCACCCACGATCAGCATGTAGTTTTCACAAAACTATAGTATTTGCAGTCACCTTACCAGCTTAAAGTGTAGTGATTATACGGTGATCAAAAGGCTACTGGGCCTTTTACGTGTCAGAAATATTTTAGATCATCCATTTGGGATGATCCACGGGTTACAATGTACTGGGTAGGAGCTCCCTCTTTTCCTCTTATCTATCTTATTTATTTCATTCAAGACTGCCCTCATGCATCGGACATAGGCGCATAGCATGTAGGGAATGATTTCCTGAGCTAGTCAAAATTGCCAGTGACATCTATTTCCATGCCAGCATGCTAAGTGCAGTAGGAAAATCCAGTTTAACAGAAATTTTCCAGATTTAGCACCAGAATCCTAAATGGAAAAGGATATGACACTAAAAGTGTTCTCCATTTGCAATTTTTATGGTAGTTTATTTGCACGCTTACTTTTCAATGGTCTTTTAAAAGTTTATTGGCATGGAAAACAATTACTTTGTGTCAAACATGAAAGAAGCGAGAGAGTACATGTTCATTCAATCTTCAAAACAAAGGAGCATGGAACATATATAATTAGGTTCGGCGGATGTTTCACTGGCAACACTTGAGGTAATTTAGGCACAATTAATGTGTATCATATTAATTAACCTTCCAGGTTTGATACAACCTGACAAAATATCTGTTTCCTCTCTCACTGAATACATCAAGTGTCCTTTTTTATATTTCTACTACAGAAAAATATGTATTTTTGCATACAACAGCTGGATCCATATATCGTATTAGCCATATGGAGCCAAGCTTAAGATGCCAAAAGGTTCTGGGAACAAGAAAACTTGAAGAAGGAACTATCTATGTTATTTTCATGAAGGAGAGTGGGACTTGAACCCAAAGTTTCAAATGATAGATGCTAATAGTGACCTAGCACTCCTCCATACTTCAGCTTTGCAATGTGTCGTAGATACACTCTTAATCATGCATGAAAAGCAAGAAATGAGCTATTTAGACAAATGTTGTTATAATTCCGTTGAACTTCACTACATTAAATAGTAAGGGTAAGTTTGGTTTCTCTTTATATTTTCCACACATTTCTGCCACAAGTGTGTATGCTGCAGTTTTTGTGGCAGATAAATTGGTAACCACACTTGTGGCAAAATTTGCCTGGCAACTAGTGTACGATAAATGGGGTAACTGACTAAGAAAGTGTGGAACGCCACACATATGGCTGCAACCAAACACTTGCCATATTGTCAGCCAAATGTTTAGCAAAGTGCGGCTGCAAACCTAACGTGCCCTGATAACATTATAATTGCATACCTTATTATGTGCTAAGCATGAAGAAATGATTACCAATGGTTGCTCTTATGTGTTACAATGATGAGTAACATTATAAAATAGTAAATCGTTTTGCTTTGCCTAGTAAGAAATTGAAATGACATGAATTTAGTACGTCTGCCTCATGGTTTGTAATTTTGCATGGTTAAACTATGTGCATTATAAGAGAAGCCTATATAACTTAACTGGTACCCCTATGTAACTTATTGTGTTTTTCGTTTTTGCATCATCAGTTAAGTTGTTGTTGCAGAGCTTCTTAACAACCCCTGCCCCTAGTTCACCGATCAAAATGTAATTTTCGGGACAGTTGTGAATTTTGTTTTTTGAAACAGGGGCAATAGCTTTGATCCAATCTATTACTAACAAAGATAGGAGCTTAACAAGAATTAAAAGGTGCCATATCATAAGAAAGGTCCTAATCTCCCAGAATAAAGTTACTCATACGCTTAGCGCCCACTAGCATCCAAAGGCTTGCCTCATGCTTAATCTTTCCTAGAATGACGAGGGAGGTGCATGCTCATTCCAAAATTCCCAAGATGTGAGGAGAGTGATGGAAGCCAAATTCTTGTGTTTTGTCACGATGGTCCACCAAGATTGGATTGGTTGCGTTAGCCAAGAGTCGAGGTCAATGAAGTGGAGCTTGAGCGAAGTCTTGATTAGTCCCCGTAGCCTTACGGTTTATCCACAATGAACAAAGAGGTGGTCAACCGATTTTTGCACTCACTTCAATAGGGGGCAAACCCCACAATTTGGACATCCCCTCTTCTCTAGGCGGTCGGCGGTCCGAAGCCTATATTGAATGGCAAGCCATGCGAAGAACCTTATTTGGGAGGGCCCAAATCTTCCAAACTGGTGAGATAGTGGGTGAAGATGTTGCTCTAAAAAATTACACCTTATATGCCGATTTAGCCAAGTATTGCCTGCTTTCGGTTAGGTTCCAACTGATCTCGTCCGCCAAATTGCAATTGTGCGTTTCATCTTCAAATTGCAGTTACGTGTTGTATCTATAAATTACAATTTTGAGTCATCTACTTCTTCACGTGTAGACTAACCTTGTTCCATCCATATCATAGAAGGAAGGCTTGGAAATTGAGAAATGAGTTGACATGGCACAACACCCCCCTTTTCCCCCAAAATGTAATTATTTGTTGTATCTAGAAATTGCAATTTAGACTCCTATCCTTTCGTCCATAGTATCATGAAAGGAAAGGATAGAAACTGGGAAATAAGTTGATACGGCACATCGCATACGTTGATGATGGTGTCGCCGATCTGCAGCGTGTGCACTCTTGGTTCCAGGTATCCCAGGAAACACATCTTAGGGGCATGGCCAATCTTGACTATTATGTTAGTTTTTCTAGTGGTCCTATTATGCCATAAGAAGAGACAGTCCAGGCTTGGGGAGTCCACCACGGCGACCTCCTCCAGGTGGACAAGCAGAACTGCGCGCACCGTAGGCTAGGGTTGTCGAGACGAGCGTGCAATTGGGTCTGGCCTCCAGCGATGGCGAGAATCTCCAGCACGGGGCTCACGGCGAGAACGAACTAGAGGTCTTTGTCCTCCATGACGGCGCATCCGAGGATGAGCTCACGAAGGTTGGGGAAGGCGGCGCCGCGTGGGAGGGTGGTGGTGTCCGGGAACACCCAGGCGCCGATCCAGAGCCGCCAGAGGGAGGCGCAGCTCAAGAGTGAGGAAGGGAGGCACATGCCTGTAAGGGGCCAGGGGCGATTGACGAAGACAAGCACGCATACTCCCTTGGTGGCAAGGAGCTGGAACCAGCGCGCGAGCACGGAGCGGTCGGCGCCGTCGGTGTCGTCGATGAAATTGCAGGTGAGGTTGACAAAGGGGAATGGCCCATGATGCGCCTCGAGAGCAGCGGAGACGGCGTCGGTGATGGCACGCGAGGCCACGCTGGCGCGGGCGGGCCGAACCCCCGCATCGGCCCCAGAGAGGAGGTGGGTGTCAACGAGGGCGAGCAGCGCAGAGTGCCAGAGGCCGCGCCAGCGCGAGGAGAGCACGAGGGTACGCGCGCCGTCCTTGGCGGGTAGGAGGGATACGACGCGGCGGAGGAGATCGTCGGCGAGGCGGCTGATGTGGTCGGTCGTGTCTTCATCGGTGGCACAGCAGAGGGAGGGGAATGTGGAGACGGGCGGCTTAGGGAGGGAGGCGTAAAGGAATCTGAGCAGCTCGTCATCGCTGGGGCTTAGCGTCTCCAGATCCAGCCTGTGCCACATCGTTGGAGGCCCGGACCGGTGATCCCCACAGGACATGGTGGTCGTGGGCGCGTGGCCGCCGCACAGCGCGCGGAGGAGGGGGGTTGGGGAGAGGGTTTCAGGCGAGAGCGACGCGGGCAAAGACGGTGTGCGTGTGTGTCAGTCAGAGTTTGTATACAGTACACTAGCCACTCTATCGGCAAACAGTAGCGCCGACACTCATTTCTGAGTTTTTTTGCACGGGTAGGGGCTCGAGAGCCCAGGAAGCTTTATTATCACAAAGGTGGATACAAAATTACAACCACACCCCTAAGAAATAGGGATTTTGTGGATAAGGCTGCCAAATAGGCAAAGAAGACCCTAGGGAAAAACATGAAAGAGTCAAGGGGCACTACTACGCGCCCCCCGGGGGATCGACCACACCCCTGAGAAATAGGGAATTTCTGGATAAGGCTACCAAATATGCAAAGAAGACCCTAGAGCGAAACATGAAAGTGCACAACTATGCGTCCCTGGGGGATAAAAGTTTCAGATCCTTGGGTGGACAAGATGACATGTGTCCCAGAAAAAGGATCTCAATCCCGTGTTTGCTACAAAAAGTTTTGTTTTTTCTACATGTAGCAAAAAAAGGTTCACGTTAAGAATAGAATAAAAGACTGTTTCGCCGGAGACCTCGTCGGAGACTTTGTAGCTGACAAAATTGTGCTAATGTCGCAAAATCGACCTTGCCGGAGACTCGCCGGAGAGTTTTGCCGGCAGACCTCGCCGGAGACCTTATAGCAAAAACTTACGCTATTGGAGCAAAATCACCAAACCGTTGTAGAAAAAAATAAACTAATGTAGCAAACCCGATCTCATTGAACACCTCACCGGAGATCTTGCCGGACACCTTATAGCAAAATTCAAGACACGCTTGTAGCACCGCCACCTGCCACACGTAGCAACGCCACCAAACCCATGTAGCAAACCTTGACGCCATAGGTACCAATGGCTCTAGCAATAGGTAGCAACTCCGCTAACCCCATGTATTAAACCTCTACACCGTAGTTAGTAGTGCCATTAACCCCATGTAGCAAACCTCTATGTCGTAGGTCAGTGGTAGTAGGTAGCAACATGGCACCACCAACACAACAACAACAATGTGGTGGTGCACAGGGCTACAATGGCAAACGGAGAGCGCAAGCGAGCTAGGCAACGGAGGCGCGGTGTTGGGGTGATGACGGCGTGGGGGCTGGGCAGTAGCGTGGATGGAGGAGCAGGCCGGCGGCGCGATGCAACACGCCCGCAGGAGCAGGCAGTCGGCGGCACAAGCTAGTGGTTTTGTTCATGAGAGAAAAATACGAGGAGTTGACGAAGGAAGGGATAAGGTACGAGGAGGTCCACTACAATTGGGTACGCGTGTTGCGAGACAACCCAAGGGATCGAGTCACGGGATCAACCGGGGGAGTAGCATCGTTTTCCAACATGAAAACACGATCAAGTCCCTAGTCTTCACCACCGCATCTAGGCTAATTCCACGCTCGGGTACCGTCATCGCCGCCGGGGAACATGCCACTTGGGGCAGTGCAATCCCCTAGACCCTACACTCTAAACTACAAGCCGGTATAAAAAGTGGATAAGGTGTCCTACCGAGGAGGCCCAAATGTCACCCACGTGTAGGTCCCGTCTAAGCGGAACATGATGCGGTACCGGCCAACCACCCTACCCACTTCTCGTGGTTATAGCTTCAAGTGCGAGAGACGTAGCCGGCTGGACTGTGAGTCAAGCATACACAAATGAGTATGTATGCCAACGACATATAAGAGTACACCAGATCCAAACCATCTAAAAGAAATAGAAATATTCAACGCCATACGGCAAGATCCAAAATACTAGATAGCTAATAGTTAGGATATATCCTCATGCATCAAACATCAGAGTATCAAGCGGAAAGGAAAAGATAAGATTCGAGTATGGATAAGAAGCAAACTGGCATAAGATGCCCTAAAAATAAGCACATTCGCCCACATAACTCACAGATCTCTATCCCCGGAAACTCTACACCTAACGGTCGTTGCCACCATCATCGGTCTCCTCGACCCAGTAACCTTCTTGCGAATATACCTCTACATTTGAATCAATAATTTATCATGTGAGACCCTAGGAGGATCAACAAGTCTTTATGCATATAAAGAGAACAACCTGAGGGTGACGCAATTACAGCAAAAATAAAGCCTAGCAGTTCTATAGATACACGCTACAATATACGCCTAACCAATGATAGACGGACGCTCATTAATTTAACAACATTTAATTACCCAACAGATATATTATCAACATAAATAAACATCGCTCGCCCACCTCCCCGTTCCCGGACGAGAAGGCGGAAGAATATCCCATCCGTTGGCAATTTTATTAATCATTCCTTGAATATTGCATAATTACTAGTCAGGTTTTAGTCAATTTAAAAGTGATACTATAGTTATGTTTGTCTATGATTGAGAAACTTTGCTCCAAGTCGTCCATAACCAAGGACACAGCTTTCAGAAAGATTTACCCTATAGGGGTGTATAAATAGCAACACACGCATGATCAACCTTGGAAAACCCAAATAAAAATCCAACGAGGCATCACGACAAAGCATTCACAAGATTCATATATGATTTTAGGGGGCCACCCCGCTAAGCAACCCGCTACGAAGTTTGTCGGCTCTGCGACAGATCGAGGGGTTTGTGCCAATGTTTGTAAATGACTGGGAACCCGAAAGTGTGACTGAGCTTGTCAATACTGCGAAAACATTCCACATTTCTAAACAATATAGTAGTAAACGCTCCTCGAGCAACAATAGTAAATAAAGCAGCTGAAAGAGCATTTCCTATCCCAAGTGAGTTTGGTGTTTATAACAACACACATATCGGACTAATTATTTGCCAAGTGTACCATAGGTTGTATCAAGAAATCTTTGGCTTATTCCTCCCAAAAATGGGCTTGCAGAGGACCGGCTGTACCGGAATTTGCTACTAGGCATGGGAGAGAGTTTGGGCAAACTGCCCAAAAGCCACTGTCCTTCTAGGTACCAAAAAGCGGTAGTACCGGATTTTAGTACCTAGCACGGCAGAAGGTTTTGGCAAGTTGCCAAAAGCCACTGCCCTCCTAGGTACCAAAAAGCGGTAGTACCGCATTTTAGTACCTAGCGCGGCGGAAGGTTTTGGCAAGTTACCAAAAGCCACTGCCCTCCTAGGTACCAAAATGCGGTAGTACCACATTTTAGTACCTGGCGCGACAAAAGGTTTTTGACGAAGTTGCCCAATGCCACTGCACTCCCCGATACCAAAATGCGTCACTACCGCATGTGTCCGGTAGTACCGTGCCCGGTAGTACCGGTATTTTCCGGTACCACCACTTGGAAATCCGGTACTACCGCTGCATTTAATGCCCAATAGGCAGATCTTCTCAGGGAGCTATAAATACCCCTCCACCTACCTTGGAACAAGTTGCTCGTTGCATTAAAGACCACCACCTCCATTTGAGCCACCAAATCGCCAAGATCTCTTCACTCAACCATCCAAAGTCATTGATCTTTGGATAATCGAAGAATGAGGCCTTGATCTACTACTTCACCAAAAGAGATCTTCATTTCCCCCTCATTCATTTGAGGGCCCCATTGCTCTAGTGTTTTCTTTGGAAACCCTAGTTCTAGATTTGGTTCTTACAAGCTTGTATTTGATTGTTTTGACAACTTTCTTGTATTTGGGAGCCTCCAGTTAAGTTGTGGATGTGTGCCCCGAACTTGTTGTAAAGGTGTCGGCTTCCACCTTGAAGGTTGCCGATATAGTGGTGGATCGATCCCGTTGGGGTGAGATTCATCGGAGAACCAAAGGGAGGCCTCTCGTGGCGTTGGTGGTCTAAAACCACCCCCTCTCCAAACGTAGACGTACTTCCCCTCAAAAGTAAGGAACTACAGGAATCAAATCCTTGTGTCTCCGCGTCCACCACTTCGGTTACTTCTATCCTTTAACGTACTTTACTTACTTGTTGTTGCTTAGTGTTGTGTTAGCTAGTACTTGTTTGACATATAGGTAAATTCACCTAGTTGCATAATCTAGAGAATTTACCTTTCTTGTTAAACCTTAACTTGAAAAAGAAGAAAATTTGAAGTAGCACCTATTCACCCCCCTCTAGGTGCCCATACGATCCTTTCAATTAGTATCAGAGCCTCGACTCTTTATTCGGGCTTTACCGCCTAAGATTACATGGGTAGCAATGAGGGGGAAGGTGGTGGTGAGCATACCACGGTGACCATGGGTGATCTCAATAACTTGGAAACAACATTGAGCTCCACCATGGCCAACGAGATCAAACAATTGCAAAAGTTAATTGAGCAACTTGTAAAATATAAGGTAGGCTCATCATCCCCTTCTCCTCAAGAGGAACTACCGCCTTCATCCAAAGAGATTGCCCCGACATCTCCCACGGATAAGGTGGTGAGGGATAATCAAGGCAACATTAACTCCTCCACTAAAAGGGTTGGTGAGAAGGGAGAGCATCATGACTCTCATGCATGGTTCTCTCCCGACCCCCCAATTCCTCACCCTCATGTAAACAATAGAGGTGATCCACCTAAGCTTGAAGCATCTACTACTTTTGCTCAATGGCAATCTCTAATGAAAACTCATGTGCGCAACTCTTGCATTGAACTATGGAACATCATCGAACAAGGACTCTATATTGGGGATCCAAACAACTTGACAAGGAGAGAAGTTGTTGATAGTCAACTCAATGCCACCGCCTTGCATATGATTCAACAAGGATTGGGTACAAAGGATTACCCACACATTGAGCACCTCAGCATCGCCAAGGAAGCTTGGGATGCTCTCATAGTGTTGTTTGTTGGGAATGAGAGCATGAGGAGGAACCGGTATGATGCACTAAGCAATGAAGCCGAAGGATTCTACATGAAGGAAGGTTAAAATCATGAAGACATGTACCATAGGCTCAAGACCACCGCCACCGCCTTTAGAAATGTGGGTGCCTCACATGTAGATGATGCTTGGATAAAAAGGAAATATGTGAGTGCACTCATGCCCTTTGATCCCACCGACTTGAAGAGCCTACAAGGAAGACACAACTACCATCTCATGACCTCCAATGAAGTTATGCAAGAGATGGCCTCTTTCAAGGTTGCCGCCAAGAATGCCAAAGATGCCCGTGCTCGATCCCTTGTTATGACCAATGTTGTCAACGTTGCATTGAAGGCCAAAGTTGTGGCACATGGGGATGAAGATGATAGTGATGAAGGCCTCTCCATGGACCACCTCGATGACGTCAAGATTGCTCATGGTCAATATATGGCCTTCTATGCAAAAAACTTTTGGAAGAACCCCGCCAAGATGGAAATGCAACAAAAAAGCAACCCGAGTGGGAAAAGAGAAAATGCCACTAGATTGAGAACTTGCTTCAATTATGGTGACCGCTATCACTTTGTGGCGAGTTGTCCCTATGAGAAGAGAGAAGATCATGGGGGTAACCTTGTGTTGAAGAAAACTTCCAAAGCTCCGTATAAGAAGCCCTTCATCAAGAAGAATCCCATCAACAAGAAGTCAGGCGAAATTATATTGATCACCCACGAAGAATACTCCTCCGACAATGAAGATGATGAAGATGAGGAAGAGGAAACTCCAAGTGGTGTGGCTGCTCTAGCCACTACTTCTAATCCAACATTCTCACTCTTCAATTCTCCAAATGATAATACTCCCAACAAGAACGTCACTTGCCTTATGGAAAGAGGAACGGAGGTATCCTCGTCATCTCACTCCACTCCCTTAGCTAATGATGAAATTGATGATGAGATGTCTCTTGAGGTAAAAAGGGAATTAATTGCTTTCGATGACTTTATGACTAACTTTCAAGGGGAGGCCAAGATACATTTTGGGAACATCTTAGATCAACTTTCCCACACATAAGAGCTTCTAGATGTAATATGTAAACTTGGGCATGAACACATGATTGAGATAGAAGCCTTAAATAATGCTCTAGAAGAAGAACAAGAGACTAGGATGTCTCTTGAACTAAAACTTGAAGGTCTTGATGAGGCCAATGACATTATTGTTAATAGACTCATCAAAGAATGTGATCATGCTATTACTAAATGCAAAAGGGATAAAAGGACAAGATTGAGGACTTTAGTTTTCTTAACAAGGCTCACAAGGATTTGGAAAGTGAACTCTTGTCACTCACAAAGTCCCATGAAACTCTTCAAACTCAATTGGCCAATATTCCTTCACCTAGTAACTAGTAGTACAACTATTCTTGAAGAAAATGCTAGGTTGAAGGGGGAGCTATCCAAGGCCACATTTCCGCAAGGTAACAAGTCCATTGATGATCTTTTGAGTAAGCAAAGGCCTAGTAGTGAGAAAGGGGGCATTGGTTTTGTATCCCTAGCCAAGAAGAAGAACAACAAGAAAAAGGCCAAGCCCGCACAAAAGAAAAACAAGGCCATTATGGATAGTAAGACCACAAGCGGTAAAACTATGTCTCATGATGACTTTGCGGGAAGTGCTAACCCTCACTATGTTCTAATGCGTGATTATTATGGTGATGTGTATGCATGATATGTTGGTTCATATGATGGTTATATTTCTTGGTCTATTTGGGTTCCCAATACCCTTGTTGCTAACAAAAGAGGACCCATTGAAAAATGGGTACCTAAAAATTAGCTTGATCTTTTGTAGACATATGCTTCTGGAGGGTCAAAGTGGGTGCTTGATAGTGGTTGCACAAGTCATATGACCGGAAGCTCGTCTATTGTCAAGGATTTAAAGTCAAATGATGATCAAATAACCGTGACATACGCCGACAAGTCAAAGTCTAAGGTAATGGGTTTCAGCAAGGTAGTGGTTGCCCACGATATTACACTCATGGACGTCATGCTTGTTGAGACCCTTGGTTACAATTTACTTTCAGTCCGTGCTCTTGGAAAGATGGGATTTGTCGTCTTTATTGATGATGATATTGTGGTCCTCATGTGGAGCAAGTCTCTCAAGGTCGCTTTCATTGGGTACGTCGAACATGACTTGTATGTGGTAGATTTTTCGGGGCAAACCACTACAAGTGCAATGTGCTTATTCGGAAAGGCCGATGTGGGCTGGTTATGGCATCGCCGACTAGCCCATGTCAATATGAGAACTTTGCAAAGTCTCCACAAGGAGGGCCATACTGTTGGACTAAAAGCAAATGTTTCCTTTGTCAAAGATCGTGTGTGCAGGGCTTGCGTTCTAGGAAAAATGCATGATGCTCCCCACAAGCCAAAGAACCGCATCTCGTCATCTAGGATCTTGGAGCTCCTTCATGTGGATCTCTTTGGTCCTCCATCTCATGCAAGTCTTGTGTAGAGGTCCCAATCTTAGATAAGATAGAGCCTCCTGTGTTTTACAATGCTAGTCCCTGGATCAATAGCTAGCATCCACAGTTTAGATGTAATATCAAGAAACAAAGGTCATATTATAACTTTATAACCAGGAATAACATAATTTTATTACATCAATACATAGCTCATTTGGCTATTACATTACATTGCAGCGGAATAATTATAATCATGGGGTCCTTCATCTTCAAAGTGCCACAGGCAGATGTTGGTTGTAGACTTTGTAATCCTAATCAAACAATCTTCACTAAAATCAATCAAACCTGCAACATTACAAGTTACAGCCACAAGGGTCAATACATTTGAATTGTATTGGCAAGTGGTACTATGGTAGTATAGTGGAGTCTATCATCTATATGCATTTGGCTAAGTGGAGTTGAGGCTTGCATTGCTTAAAATAGATTTTCCTTAACATTTGAAAATACTAAGTTTTTGCTTGTCAAAATCATTTTTCTCAATCAAAGACTGAAGATCCTTTCCAAGGCATCTACCAATCAAAGATTTAAGATCTCAAACAACCCTTGTTCAAACCACAAGTTTTAACTTAGAAATTTGAATGATGAGATTCTTGATTGCTTCCACGTCTTGATGCTCAAATTGTCCTTTACTAGGGACATGGCTAAGTACTTAGATTTTACACTCTGCAGAGGTGGTGCACTTTACCCACAAGACTTGGTTTCCCAAGACAAAATCTTTCAGAAGCCTTCCCTTAGACCAAAATGGACGCGCTCCAACCTATCAAACACTACCACCCACTGTCCATTTGGCTAAGTTCTTACAACCTATATGATCATGGCCGAGCCCATATTGCCAAGTGGTTGCACTTGAAGCTTCTCAACATTTGACATATCAAATCCCTTTGTTTCCTGGGTGGCCATCCACAAGTGAGATACACAATCCAAGTCCATGGCCTTGTGAACCACTCAACATATCCCAATCCTTCCATTCCACCCAGGAGGTTCATTAACTTAGTTGTTTTATTAAACAAAACCTAAGTCCTCAGACTTAGAATATTTTTCCATAGTGTGAATATATATTCCACCCATGTTTTCTATTAGCTAGGCTAAGCTTGATAGTAGTAGGAATCTTTAACTTAGGAAAATCCTACTAAGGATTCATCTACTAGGTTTTACTATAGCAAGGTCTATACTTATCAAAATCCATGCAAGTTTACTTAGCAAAATCACTAATGCATAGTGAAAGTAATGGGACAAAAAGTATGAAGCATCACTTGCCTTTTTGGAAGGGAATGGTAGTTCACTCCTTGATCTTGCTAGTCTCACACTTCACTACAAGTCAATCAAGCAAACACCAATTCAATTTACATTCCAAACCAATAATCACTCAAACAAATTCACACACACAAGACAATGGAAACCAATTCATGCATGGGAGCATGCACAAGATAGTTTTATTTTGCAAATAGGGTCTCTATGGGGTTTCTAAACTTTGTAAGATCCAAATTGGTCATTTACCAAAGTGGCAAAGTCATTAGCAAATGGGTTTTATCCAAATCGACTTTTAAATCCATTCATAATTTCATGTGGTGAAAAATGTTTTTATCAAGGCAAAACTCTTAAGTTGTTCACCAAATGAGTTGCTAATTTGCAAAACTTGGTGTTTTAGGTCAGTAGGTTTGGTCCAAAACATTTCCTAAAAGTTTTCTTTCCTTAAACATTTTTATAACAAAAACCATTCTTTTTATTTGGCTAAAAATGGCTAAGTCAAGTAATTCAACCTAAATCTTACCAAAATCATTTTAAACACCAAGGGTTGGTTCCTAGGGTCAGTAAGGTCACAACAAACCATTTTTCAAAAGTTTTACCCCTAAATTCAATTTTAAACAATTTTTATACTCTAAACAAGCATACAAAAGTATTTGCAAATTCAACCAAGCTAGCAGATACTATTTTCTAAACTAAGGGCATGGCTGGCTAGGGCTTGTTCTCCTGAATCCATTGATTTAAAATTTGTAATTTTTGGACGTGTGGTTTGAAAGTTACAAAGGTTTGAAGTTTGCAAATAATTCTGATTCAAATCTGTTTTTAGTTTTAATCCTGGCCACGCGTCGCCGTTTCATTGGTCGATACCGGTTCGGCCGGATCGGCATCGTGAACCACATGATCTAACTGGAAACGTGCGGCGCAGATCGACGCATACCCCTTCTCTCACTTTCTTTCCTAGCCGATGGATGACGATCTAACGGTTCCTATCAACTAGCCAGGAATTGGCGGCGAGATGTTACCGTGGCGGCGATTGGCGGGCAGCGAGGAAGCGAAACAAGGAGAGAGTAAGCTCACCGAGGTCGCGAGGATGAGGTGATGCTGATCGTGTGGTCGTCGTGGCAAGGGACGCACGGGGACGGGCGGGATTCTTCGCCGGAATTGGTTCTGGCGACGGACGATCTTGATCGAGGTCGAGGGCGACGCTAGGAATCACCCGGAGACAAACGAAACACCGATCGAGGCGCAAGGACACGGCGAAGGCGTGTGCGTGAACGAGAGGGTCGGGTAGTCGATTTACGAGAGAGGTTCCGCCGAGTAGAGCGGTGGCGGTCTTTGGGGTTGTCGTTAGCGAAGCTCGGGGTGCCGCAGGAAAGCTGAGGTTCTGAGCGGTGCTCTGAGTCTCGAACCTGCACTGCTTTCGGGAAGTCAAGGCGATGTGATGCCGAATTTGGCGAGAACTCGTCGGAGACGGCGACGGTGCAGAAAAGATTGGCGACAGTCTAGTGGCTCTCGAGGCATGGGGTTTGGGGGGAATGAAAGAGGAGGAAGAGGGGATTTATCACGCGTGATCACTGCGAGGTTTAATCGTGGCATTAAGTCAAATTGACGACGCGAAATCACTGCCGAGGCAGGGAGGAACGGTCGGCGGGTGAAGAGGAAGAAACGATTGCCAAGTGAATTGCGATCGGTGGGAAAGAAACGAGGAGGAGGTCCACCTGTCATTGGTGTTGCGGGTCAGGGAGTTGGTGCCAAACGTTTTCTTCGGGGGAAAGAAGTTGGGCTGGTTATGGGCTGAGTTGGGCTGGGTCGTTTGCTCTATTTTTTTTCCTCTCTGAATTCTTTTTCCTTTTTCTAAATCTATTATTCTGATTTGAATTTCATCCAACTATTCAAGTATTCAAATAATTCAAACAATTCAAACATTGTAATTAGTTTTTGGTTCTGTTTATTAACATAAATCAAATCTCAAAATAAAAATTATATTTTTATTCATTTTTAAGATCTATTTAATAATTAAATAAAATAGCCCTTTAGTTATTTAAAATATGGTTTGATTTATTTAATAAAATCTTCATTTGAACTCCAAATATTTTCAAAACCAATCAGTAGATTTTATAAAGAATATTTGGAAAATTTGTTTAAAACAAAATAACTTTTTATTTTAGGGTCCATTAATAATTAAATAAATAGACCAAGGTTTATTAATCAAACAGGGTTTTGTTTTATTTAAAAACCTCTTTTGAAACCTAAATATTTTTAAAACCAAATATGTAGGTTTTATTTAGGAAATATAGAATACTTGGAAATTTATTTAAAAAAAAATAACCTTTTTATTTTAGAGTCCATTATTAATTAAATAAATAGATTTTTATTCATTTAATTCAATAGGATTTGTTTTATTAAAATCTTTATTTTGAAAACTAAAATAAAACCAAAACACTTCAGTAGGTTTTATTTGAGGATATAAAATACTTAGAAACTTATTTAAAACAATTTAATGAGTTTGATGTTTTAATTAAAATGGTAAAACCTTTTATTTAAATAAAATTTGGATATTTAACTCCTTATTATTTTATTTTAAATAAACCTTTACTATTTTTATTCAAAACAAAATGTTTTAATTCAAAAGCTTGGCCAAGGATTAATTTGGCTTTATAAAATAATCCTTATTTGTAAAACTTCTATTCCATTTGAAAACAAATCTTTTCATTTAATTGTTTCAAAATAGTATTTCCAAATGTTTTTATTTTCCTTTTATTAAATGTTTATCTTTTTAAATCCCTTTATTTTTTATTAAATTCAAATGGGTTTGAAGTTCCAATTGCATTCAAAAAGTTTCTTCTGGCTCTGAAAATCAAACAAAGTTTTATTTTATTAATTTATTTTCACATTACAAGATTTGGAAAATCTTGGGATGTGACATCTTGGCGGGAAGAAATATTGTTTGGTGATTGTTGATGATTTTTCAAGATACTCATGGGTATATTTCTTCAAGTTGAAAAGTGAAACCCAAAATACCTTCATCGACTTCATCAACTTGGTTCAACGTTAATACAATGTCCCCGTGTTGTTAATAAGAAGCAACAATGGCACCGAGTTCAAGAACTACACCTTGAATGATTTCCTTGGTGATGAGGGGATAAAACATCAATATTCCGCTGCATATACCCCTCAACAAAATGGTGTTGCCGAGAGGAAGAACCGGACTCTTATTGAGATGGCTAGGACCATGTTGGTGGAGTTTAAATCTCCATACAACTTTTGGGTCGAAGCCATCTCAACCGCTTGCCATGCATCAAACTGGCTCTACCTCCGCAAGAAAATCAACAAGACTCCATATGAAATACTTACCGGTAACAAGCCCAACATATATTACTTCCGGGTGTTCGGTTGTAAGTGTTTCTATCTCATAAAAGGTGTTCGTTTGTCCAAATTCGAGGCTAAAGCTTTAGAGGGTATTTTTGTTGGCTATGGTCTCGAATCTCACACTTATAGAATCTATGATAAGATCTATGGAGCCGTCATAGAATCTTGCAGTGTGACCTTTGAAGAATATGATGGTCACCAAGGGGGGCGTGTTGATGTTTGTGATGCAGATGATGAAATGCCTCAGGATGCCATAGGAAGAATGGGTGTGGGATATATCCGCCCCGTTGAGGAACCCCTTATGGAGGATCGAGAAAAACTATGCTCTACTCAAGTGGATCCCTCATATTCACAACATCAACAAGCTCCATCCACCGAGGAGGACAATTACCCAAGCCAAAGACAAGCCGTGGACCCTCAACATGTTGATCATGGTGACAACTCTAGTGAGGATGAGCTTGAGTCTCCAATCTCTAGAATGTCAAGTGATGCCGAGTTAATTACTCAAGGGATATCCATACAAAGTGCCTTAAGACAAGCTCAACTAAATACAAGAAATGTGCCAAATCAAGACCAAGGTCAATCTTTGCCCCTCAATGAAGAGAATTATTCCCATGTTGATCATGGTCAAGATGATGGTCAAGACGAGGACCGAAATTATGAAGAGGGTCCCCCAAGAAACAATGAGGAGATCCACACTCGTCGTGAAGCTACAAAGGAGAGGATGTTGGAATTAAGAGACCACTCTTTACAAAATGTGGTTGGTGACCTAAGGAAGGGCATTTCCACAAGAGCACAATTGAAGAGGTTTAGTGAACACCAAGCACACATATCCATAATTGAACCAAAGAAAGTGTGGGAAGCCCTTGAAGATTCGGATTGGTTGGAAGCAATGCATAAAGAGCTCAACAACTTCGAGAGAAACAAAGTATGGAAATTAGTTGAGAAGCCAAAGGATTGCCGCAATGTTATAGGCACCAAGTGGATATACAAGAACAAGCAAGATGAGAATGGAATTATAATAAGGAACAAGGCAAGATTGGTTGCACAAGGGTTCTCTCAAATTTAAGGCATTGATTATGGAGAGACATATGCACCCATGGCTTGCCTTGAGTCCATCTGTATCCTTCTTGCTTATGCAACACATCATAACTCTAAGTTGTAACAAATGGATGTAGAAAGTGCCTTTCTTAATGGTCCATTGAATGAGTTGGTGTATGTAAATCAACCCCCAGGATTTGAGGATCCCAACTTCCCAAACCATGTCTACAAACTTGATAAGGCGCTCTATGGGCTCAAACAAGCCCCACACACGTGGTATGAGCACCTTAGAGAGTTGTTGTTTGACCGTGGATTTGAGGTTGGGAAAATCGATCCCACTCTTTTTACTAAGAAGGTCAATGGGTAACTTTTTGTATGCCAAATATATGTTGATCATATTAACTTTAGCTCATATAACAAAGCTTTTAATGACGAATTCTCAAAGCTTATGACTAGTAGGTTCCAGATGTCTATGATGGGGGAGTTGAGAGTATTTATTGGTTTTGAGATCAAGCAAGTTAGAGGAGGCACATTCTTCAACCAAGCCAAGTATACTCAAGATATGCTCAAGAGATTCAATATGCAAGATTTAAATGGAGCTCCTTCTCCCATGGATACAAAGACTCATCTAGAACAAAATCCAAATGGTAAAGATGTGGATCAAAAGGTATACCGGTCTATGATTGGTTCTTTGCTTTACCTTTGTGCATCTAGACCCGACATTGTGTTGAGTGTAGCTGTGTGTGCAAGATATCAAGCGTCTCCTAAAGAAATCCATTTAATGGCGGTCAAGAGAATCTTTCGATATTTGGTTCATAGCCCACATTATGGTCTTTGGTATCCTCGAGGGTCAACATTTGCTCTTTGTGGATACATGGATTCGGATTGGGCGGGTGATAAGGATGATAGAAAATCTACATCCGGAGCTTGCCAATTCCTTGGTAGGTCCTTGGTATGTTGGTCTTCTAAGAAGCAAAATTGTATATCTCTCTCCACCGCTAAAGCCGAGTATGTGGCAGCTGCTAGTGCTTGTACCCAATTGTTATGGATGAGGCAAACTTTAAAGGAATACGGTGTCCTTTGTGACAAAGTGCCTCTTCTATGTGATAATGAAAGTGCCATCAAGATTGCATACAACCCGGTGGATCACACAAGGACAAAGCATATTGAGATTCGTCATCACTTCATTAGGGATCATGTTGCTCGAGGATATATTGATCTATTATATGTGTCAACCAAAGATCAACTTGCCGACATCTTCACGAAGCCACTTGATGAAGCAAGGTTTTGCTATTTGAGTAATGAACTAAATATCATAGATTCAAGGAGCTTGACTTGATCACCTTGCATACTCACCTATATCGTGACCCTTATTTGGTTTAGGTGCATGCATGGATATAGGGGGAGTGCGGTTCTAATTGATTGGACTATCCCTCCCCCCATTATGCACAAAGCAATCAAAATCATTCCTCTTAATATCATTTTGTGATATGTGAGTTTAAATGATGAGTTTTGGTAATGGACCCAAGATATATCTTTGTGGTGCCAAGCCGAGTATACTCAAATATGGTGGCCTAGGCCACCGCCCTCTCACTTTCGAGAGGTTGGTGCTTACTCATGTTTGTCATTCTCGTGTTGTGGTTGTTCTTCAGATCATGCACTCTTGTTTGGATCTTCATATGTTTTCCCCATTTTTAGAGTGCATGTGTCCATCTCAGTGTGACTATCTTAACCCAAGCCTTTCTTATCCTTCGACAAAACTCATCTACTCTGCACAAGGACCTTCCACCATGTACCTGGCTTTCTGTTCTAGTGGCTACGGTACTACCGGGTAAGGGAGTGGTACTATCGGCCCTGGTCTGTCTCCAGTTCGACCCCTGGATACGTCCCAGGTACGGTACTACCGGACAATTACGCGGTACTACCGGAAAGCGGTACTACCATGAAAAACAAGCAGTACCACCACTTAGGGGTCAGTTCCCAGGTCATTTTCTGGAAACTTCCCAGGTGCGGTACTACTGGTCGTTTTTCGCGGTACTACCGGCTTAAGGTACTACCGTGCGTATGCACGGAAGTACCGCTCCGCGGTACTACTGTTCGTACACCCGGTACTACCGCTTGGCGTCCTGGTTAAGGGTGCAGACGCGGGAGGGGGTCACCTCTCAGTTCCCCATTGTTCCCCCATCTCCACTCCTCACCACCGCCGCCGCCAGAGCAGAAATCGCCGTCGGAGCCTCGCCTTCTCCTCCGTTCACCGGATTCGCACCGGATCCGGCCTACTCGCGGGCTCCTCCTCATTTTCCACCGCCATGGACACTAGTACTACCACCCTTCTCTTCTTCTCCCACGTTATCTCCATTGAATCTAGGGCCACCTTGATTCTTGGTCAAAACAAGCGTTTTTTAGGTTGTACCATGTGCAATTCACCAAATATTACTCCTTGACCGATGAAATCCTTGTTTTGGAAAATTTTGCTGCCCGTCCATGGATCGATCCTACCAGATCTACATTGTAGACCCATGATCGGTAGTACCGGAAACTTTGCGGTACTACCGCTCATAAGATCCGGTACTACCGACCACTACTGATAGCAAAATTCTCTCTAAAACTTGAATTTCGTCGTGTGTTAGCTTCAGGTTCTTGTGCCCTTATCCCACTGCTATCTCCATCATTCTTTCACAGGTGCAGGGGGCTCCCAAGGTTCACGCAAACGGTCCAAAGCTCATCATGAAATCGAGGACTTTGAGTTAGAATCCAAGTCAGAGACAAAGATCATGCCTCAACCTAGCCACCGTCTGAAGCTGAAAACCACTCGGGGCCGATGTGGGGGGGGGGGGGCGTTAAGCAAAGTGCTGGCCATGGTAGTGCTCCTCCTCCTCCCCCCTCTAGTCATCACAAGAGTCAAAGTTCTAGGCCATCTGGGCCAAAGTTATTGTCTGATTTGTCTGAGGATGAGTTTCATGCCTTGAGGTCAGTCAATCCATATGCTGCTACTCGCTCTCATGCTGGGGAAAATAGCCTCTTTTATATGGATTTCCAAGAACGTGTATACCATGAGATACTCATGAAGGATGAAAAGCTTGTGGTCCCTCAGAAGTGGATTGAGATGAATCATGTGAAGAAGAACTTGAAGTACTTCGGTGAAGCACTTGATATTTGCACAAACATTGGCTTGTTTCCCATTATGCAATTCCGGTGTAACTATGACCCCATGCTCATTACTTAGTTTTTTGCCACCGTTCATTTTTCAAAGGACCAGTCTCGAACTATCACCTGTGTAACACCCTCAGAATCGGACCTATGCAAGTTTCAGCGATCCCCGCCAAACCCTCATAGAAACGATTCAAAGGTGTCCACCAGGCACTTTCGTGCGGGTGGAAAACGAAGTAATAACATTACACAACAGTCCTCGATGGGACCCACAGAACAGATATATTTACAACACGACTCCATGAGTCAAGAATACAGATATACAGAACAAAGATCCAAATCACCTTGAAAAATGATACAGCGTCCGACTACGGACAAGATGCAAATGGGGCTAAGAGCCCTGAAGAATAACCAATGGCGTCCATAACCACCGAGGCCAATAGGAAGGTAACCACGCTAACGACGTCGGTCTCAAAACCTGCTTAAAAAGGGTGCCGACAAAGGCAAAGGAAAAGAGGCGTCGATCTTGAGGCCGATGCAGCGAGGCTAGAATTCGGCGGTCCTCGCCTACCAAGGTATGGTGGACTGAAGCGGCAGCGGCAGCATGCACTAAACAACCTATAGAGACTCGATACAACTGGCGGCTATCAGAGAGGGATAAGAAAGACCTATTCGGAACCAACCTGATGCTACCATCAAACAAACCCATCCTGGGGTTTCCCCCTCGAAACCAAACGAGGAAGTCACCCGAGGAACTCACACCGTTGGCAGTTTTATGTATTCGGTTATCGTTGCAGCAATTACTAGTCAAGTATAGATAATCATCCTGATAAAATAAGTAGTGGGCCGTTTTAGTTAACCATTCCGTTATAGTTGCGAAACTTACTAGTCAAATACAATTAGCATGAGATATCCCAAAACCCAGAAGTTGTTGGTACTTTTACTTAGCCATTCCGTTGTAGTTGCAATATTTACTAGTCAGGTACAATGGTCGCTGGCGACAACCCAAGCAAGCAATTGTTGGCAGTTTTATTTAGCCATTCCATTATAGTGAAGCTGATTACTAGTCATTATAAAGTCAAATTTATAGCACTACTTTAGTTATAGTTGTCTATGATCGAGAATCTTGTGCTCCAAGTCGTCCATAACATGGACACGGCTTTGAAAGTTTTACCGGCGGGTGCACCAATAGCAACACACTCGATCAACCTCGGAAAACCAAATCAAAACCCAACGAGGCCTTCACGACAAAGCAATCAGGATTCGAAATATTTGAGGCCACCCCATTGAGTAGACCATAGCAAGCCAGCTAACTCGAGACGGACTCAAGGTTTGCGACAATGGTCAGAACGATTGGGAACCCAAAAGCTGGGCTTGTCGATACTGAAAACATTCCGCTTACCTAAGCGATGCAGTGTGCTCCTCGCTGTAAATAAATAAGCGATAAAGCATGGCATAGGTACATGATAGTAAATAAAACCTCAAACTAGTTTGTGGCCCCAAGAAATAAGAATGAATCAAGCTCTGACTCAGGGGGGTCCCATAATCCTCCTGGATGTGGATAGCGCGATAAATCAAGGAACATGTATCAAGTACTCGGGGTCCTACGGGACACAAGTGGACGGTTAACAACCAAATAACATCTATTGCCCACCTGTGCCTCTGCTTACTTACTTCAATTTTAGTTGTTAAACAGGTATTAAAGTGAGCGATAAGTAAAGCCATGAACATCTCCAACATCAAACAGGCGGCAATACTCCAACAACTGTGGTACTGGACGACACGCAACAGCATTTGAGCAAGCGACTACGACGCGCAAGTCCAACTATCTACCAAACAACAGGTAATAGGATGTGTCCAAGGCAATATAAGGCTGCAAGGGATATCACGGGTACGAAAACTAGAGCAACGCAACACAGATAGCAATAGATCAACAGGAGGGAAATAAATACTATAAAAGTAAGATAGGTAGAAAGGGGAGATGCTACTTTGAAAACATTGCGAAGGTTCATCCAAGATCGGTGAAGCTCACATCAACTCAATGGCCTTATCATGAAGAAGCAAAACACTAGAAACACGGATGCGATTTAATACAGCGGAAGATCGGCATGATGCATGTATGATGTATGACATGGCAAAGGTGCGATGCAATTAGGTCATGTTAAGCGGAACCGGGGTCCCGACAATTAATTAAACGGTTCAAGTTATTTAACTACCCCGCAATTAAATGTTGATTTAACATGGCAAAATAAGTGACCGGTTCGCTACACAAATTTAAATGAGGCCAATATAAGACTGGATATCCCGCATATGGCCCCATATTTAATTATAAGGTGAATCGGCATAAGGCCCCCAAACCACACAATATGCATGCATGAACAATTTAATATGCATCAATTTGTATTATATTATAAAATAGGGTTTCGGGAAGGGGTTCACACATTAGAGGGCCTCGACGAACTTGAGGTTCCGGGGTTCGGGGTCGGTATCAGGGTTCGACAGGATCGGTTTCGGCAGAAACATTCTCGAGCAACGGGTAGATCTTGTGGCATCCGGGTTCTCGGCGAGCTCGGCGTCCGGGAAGGAGAGCTTGTCGTCCAGGGTCTCGGTGAGGTTCAGATACAAGAGGAGAACTTGGTTTCCCCACGGTCGATCTTATCGTCGCGAAGATCTCGTCGAATCCGCGTTCCGGGTTGGTTTTGGCCTTCGGGGCGAGGTACTTGGCGTTTCGTGATGATCTTGTTGATTCCCTGTCGGAGGCCTTGGCGCTTCGGATCGGTCTTCGGATCGGGGCATCGGGGTCTTCGGATCCGTGAAGTAGATCTTGTCGCACGGCGGGCTCGGTCTTCGGGTCCGTGAGGCGGTCTTGATGCTCCGTGTCGAAGTCCTTGGGGTTTTCCCCTTATTCTCCGGTGGCGAACTTGGAAACGGCGTCAGGGTCCTCGGGGGGTACGCCATGTACATTATCCAGAAACATCGTCATCTAGACGGTCTTGTCGACGGAGGAAACTTGAGGACTTGTTGGCGTTCTGGTCGGTCATCTTCCTGGTTTGTCTCTCGTCATGTTGACACCGGAGGCAATGCGCGCTCGACAGGGAAGCGACGGCGAGGAAGTCCGGCGGTGGTGCTAGGAACTCCGAGCGGAGGGTTGCGGCGGAAGGGAGCGTGGCGACGGGCTGGAGTGGCGATGTGGGGCCCAGCGGTGGGGAGAGGTGGCGTCGGAGGTGCACGGCGGAGGGACGCCTTGAGGCGGAAACCGCTTTGGGGAGGGAGGCGACAGGCGACAGAGAGGCCTTGTAGCTGGCTCATGAGGAGAAACGTCTGCGATGGCGCGCTTGGTCCGCCGGAGGCGGTGTGCTGAGCTCGCGGGAGACGAACGTCTGGCCATTGACGGCAGGTGGTTCTTAGGAAGCGAGCCATGGCGAGGTGGAGGCGGCGGAGGCGTGGCACTCGAGGCGGCGAGTGGAGGTGCAGTCTGATGCTCGGGTCCGTGAGGTCCGTGGTATGGTCGCGAGAGTAGGAAGGCGGGGACGGCCAGAGAGGGGCGAGCTCAGGCGTGCCGGGGGAGGAGGTGTAGGGAGCGTCGGTGGCGGCGGCCTCCGGCGGGAGCGGGAACGAGGAGGGGGGTGAGGAAGGAGAGGAGCAGCGGCGAGGCGCGCGGAGGAGGGAGGAAGGGCGGCCGGCGGTGGGAGGTTGGGTCGGTGGGAGCGAGCGGCCAGAGAGGAGAGGAGGGGAGGAGGAAGACGATGGGAGAGAGGAGGCGAGCGCGTCGCGTGGGGGGGACGCCTGGGGCGCGTGGGACCCGCGCGGGTGGGGCCAGGGGGAAGGGTGGCTGCGTGGTGGGTGGGGAGTTGTGTGGTGTGAGAGCTGGGGTGGGACCCAGGGAGAGAGAGGGAGGAGGTGGCCAGGAGAGGTGGGTCCAGATTGTAAGTGAGAGGGGTAAGGTGGGACTGTGTGAGAAAAAGGGAGAGGGGGAAGTGGGGCTGGTGGATTGATGATGTGGCGGGGTGGGTAGGGATTGGGGAAGAGGGTGAGGTGGCGAGCTGGGAGTGGTGGGTAGATTAGGACTAGGTAGCTTTAGGAAATCGGGTGGGCTGATTAGATATTTTTGTCTAGGGTTTTTCTTTTATTTAAGAATAACTTTTGTAAATGGTTTTAGACAAATAACGGACCGGAACAGACCGATGTGTTAATTTGAAATAAGACGGGGCTACTTAGAAAACAAAACTAGGCGTTTTGAAAATAGTTTCAGACAAACAATGCATGATGATGACGATGCAATGCACAAAATCAACGCGATTTTCTAGTAGTGGTTTTGCGGGATGCCACAATTCGACACCACTAACAATGGATCTCGCCCTCGAGATCCGCCTCATGGTACCGGAAGGAAGGCCGGCGATCTGCGTCTTCTCGCTTCGTGTAGATCCCCGCGACACCACTAACAAGAGGTCGTTGTCCGTGATCGCTGAGGGAACACTCCGGAAACAAAGGGGGAAGGTAGAGGTATCAACAAATAAAGCCACCTCTAGCTTCCGCGGACGGAGTAAAATTGCTGGAACCACTGATTCGACGTACAAGAGCGAATGATAAGAGTAGTGGTATGGTAGCTACTCCATCCCGCACTCAAACCATTACTCGGCACCCGAATAGGCGAATTATGCAACCAACTCTCGAAATTTGACTGAAGATCTCGACAAACGAGGGTCGGAACAAAGGAGTGATTCAGACTCTGCATCGGAGCTGGCGTAGATGATGTCGTCACGTCGGAAACACCGGAAGGCACAAACAAGGAATAAAGAATGGTACCACAGTAGACGGATTCCTCAGACAACATGAACTCCGGATGGGAGAGCACCGTTATCAAAGGGGGAAACGAAACCCTGAAGGTACGACGGAACCCAACCACGAGAAATCCTGGACTCAAAGAGAGGGAAGAGAGCGGATTCAAAACACGTAGAGGTAAGAGGAGAATAGCAGAGGGGTAAGGAATAAAATCAGACCTAATCAGAACTATCCAACCGATTTTCAAAAATAGTTTTGACACTCTACTTCGGCCGTTAGCTAGGTTATCCTCTGATTTGGACTGGGTATCATAGCTTGAGCTCTGATACCACTCTGTAACACCCTCAGAATCGGACCTATGCAAGTTTCAGCGATCCCCGCCAAACCCGCATAGAAACGATTCAAAGGTGCCCACCAGGCACTTTCGTGCGGGTGGAAAACGAAGTAATAACATTACACAACAGTGCTCGATGGGACCCACAGAACAGATATATTTACAACACGACTCCATGAGTCAAGAATACAGATATACAGAACAAATATCCAAATCACCTTGAAAAATGATACAGCGTCCGACTACGGACAAGATGCAAATGGGGCTAAGAGCCCTGAAGAATAACCAATGGCGTCCATAACCACCGAGCCAAGGAAGGGTAACCACGCTAACGGCCGGTCTCAAAACCTGCTTAAAAAGGGGTGCCGACAAAGGGCAAAGGAAAAGAGGGCGTCGATCGAGGCGATGCAGCGAGGCTAGAATTCGGCGGTCCTCGCCTACAAAGGTATGGTGGATTTGAGCGATGGCGGCATGCACTAAACAACCTATAGAGACTCGATACAACTGGCGGCTATCAGAGAGGGATAAGAAAGACCTATTCGGAACAAACCTGATGCTACCATCAAACAAACCCATCCTGGGGTTTCCCCCTCGAAACCAAACGAGGAAGTCACCCGAGGAACTCACACCATTGGCAGTTTTATGTATTCAGTTATCGTTGCAGCAATTACTAGTCAAGTTTAGATAATCATCCTGATAAAATAAGTAGTGGGCCGTTTTAGTTAACCATTCCGTTATAGTTGCGAAACTTACTAGTCAAATACAATTAGCATGAGATATCCCAAAACCCAGCAGTTGTTGGTAATTTTACTTAGCCATTCCGTTGTAGTTGCAATATTTACTAGTCAGGTACAATGGTCGCTGGCGACAACCCAAGCAAGCAATTGTTGGCAGTTTTATTTAGCCATTCCATTATAGTGAAGCTGATTACTAGTCATTATAAAGTCAAATTTATAGCACTACTTTAGTTATAGTTGTCTATGATCGAGATACTGTGCTCCAAGTCGTCCATAACCGCGGACACGGCTTTCAGAAAGTTTTACCCGGCCGGGGTGCACCAATAGCAACACACACTCTATCAACCTCGGAAAAACCAAATCAAAACCCAACGAGGCCTTCACGACAAAGCAATCACAGGATTCAGAAATATTTAGGCCACCCATTGAGTAGACCATAGCGAAGCGGTGACTCGAGACGGACTCAAGGTTTGCGACAATGGTCAGTAACATTGGGAACCCAAAACTGGCTTGTCGATCACGAAAACATTCCGCTTACCTAAGCGATGCAGTGCTCCTCGCACAATCGTAAATAAAGCGATAAAAGCATGGCATAGGTGCGGATAGTAAATAAAACCTCAAACTAGTTTGTGGCCCCAAGAAATAAGAATGAATCAAGCTACGGCTCGGGGGTCCCATAATCCTCCCGGATGTGGATAGCGCGATAAATCAAGGAACAGGTATCAAGTACTCGGGGTCCTACGGGACACAAGTGGACGGTTAACAACCAAATAACATCTATTGCCCACCTGTGCCTCTGCTTACTTACTTCAATTTTAGTTGTTAAACAGGTATTAAAGTGAGCGATAAGTAAAGCCATGAACATCTCCAACATCAAACATGCGGCAATACTCCAACAACTGTGGTACTGGACGACACGCAACAGCATTTGAGCAAGCGACTAGGACGCGCAAGTCCAACTATCTACCAAACAACAGGTAATAGGATGTGTCCAAGGCAATATAAGTCTGCAAGGGATATCACGGGTACGAAAACTAGAGCAACGCAACACAGATAGCAATAGATCAACAGGAGGGAAATAAATACTATAAAAGTAAGATAGGTAGAAAGGGGGAGATGCTCGTCTGAAAACATTGCCGAAGGTTCATCCGAAGATCGGGGCGAAGCTCACATCAACTCAACGGCCTTATCCGCGAAGAAGCAAAACACTAGAATAAACACCGGATGCAGTATTTAATACAACGGCAGAAGATTGGCATGATGCATGTATGATGTATGGCATGGCAAAGGTGCGATGCAATTAGGTCATGTTAAGCGGAACCGGGGTCCCGACAATTAATTAAACAGTTCAAGTTATTTAACTACCCCGCAATTAAATGTTGATTTAACATGACAAAATAAGTGACCGGTTCGCTACACAAATTTAAATGAGGCCAATATAAGACTGGATATCCCGCATATGGCCCCATATTTAATTATAAGGTGAATCGGCATAAGGCCCCCAAACCACACAATATGCATGCATGAACAATTTAATATGCATCAATTTGTATTATATTATAAAATAGGGTTTCGGGAAGGGGTTCACACATTAGAGGGCCTCGACGAACTTGAGGTTCCGGGGTTCGGGGTGGGTCTCAGGGTTCGACGGGATCGGTCTCGACAGAAACATTCTCGAGCAATGGGTAGATCTTGTCGCATCCGGGTTCTCGGCGAGCTCGGCGTCCGGGAAGGAGAGCTTGTCGTCCAGGGTCTCGGTGAGGTTCAGATACAAGAGGAGAACTTGGTTTCCCCACGGTCGATCTTATCGTCGTGAAGATCTCATCGAATCCGCGTTCCGGGTTGGTTTTGGCCTTCGGGGCGAGGTACTTGGCGTTTCGTGATGATCTTGTTGATTCCCTGTCGGAGGCCTTGGCGCTTCTGATCGGTCTTCGGATCGGGGCATCGGGGTCTTCGGATCCGTAAAGTAGATCTTGTCGCACGGCGGGCTCGGTCTTCGGGTCCGTGAGGCGGTCTTGATGCTCCGTGTCGAAGTCCTTGGTGTTTTCCCCTTATTCTCCGGTGGCGAACTTGGAAACGGCGTCAGGGTCCTCGGGGGGTACGCCATGTACATTATCCAGAAACATCGTCATCTAGACGGTCTTGTCGACGGAGGAAACTTGAGGACTTGTTGGCGTTCTGGTCGGTCATCTTCTTGGTTTGTCTCTCGTCATGTTGACACCGGAGGCAATGCGCTCGGCGAGAAGCGGCGAAGTCCGTGGTGCTAGGAACTCCAGCGGAGGGTTGCTTGAAGCGGAAGGGAGGTGGCGACGGCTGGGTGGCGATGTGGGGCCCGGCGAGGCGGCGGTGGGGAGAGGGTGGCGAGTTAGAGGTGCACGGCCAGGGAGAGAGACGCTGGGCGGAGCCCGCTCTTTGGGAGGGAAGGGCGACACAGCAGAGAGGCGGCCTTGGCTGCTCATGAGGGAGAAGCAGTCTGGCAGGCAGGTCAGACGGAGGCGGGCGGCTGGCTCTGAGGGCGCGCCACGGGAGACGACGGCGGGGTGGTGCCGGGAAGCGAGAGCCTGGCGAGTGGAGGAGGCGGAGAGGGCTGGCCTTCAGGCGAGGCGAGTGGAGGGTGCGGTGCAGTGCTCGGGTCAGCGGGAGGTCCGCGGCGGTGGGTCATGAGGAGGTAGGCGGGGACTGGCCTTGCGGCGGAGGGCGAGCTGGGCCAGGGGAGGAGAGTCGAGGAGCGTCGGTGTGGCCTCGGCCCGAGGAGGAAACGAGAGGGGTGAGGAAGGAGAGGAGCAGCGAGGGCGGAGTGGCAGGCGTCTGAAGGAGGGGAGGAAGGGCGGCCGGCGGTGGGAGGTTGGGTCGGTGGGAGCGAGCGGCCAGAGAGGAGAGGAGGGGAGGAGGAAGACGATGGGAGAGAGGAGGCGAGCGCATCGCGTGGGGGGGGGCGCGTGGGGCGCGTGGGACCCGCACGGGTGGGGCCAGGGGGAAGGGTGGCTGCGTGGTGGGTGGGGAGTTGTGTGGTGTGAGAGCTGGGGTGGGACCCAGGGAGAGAGAGGGAGGAGGTGGCCAGGAGAGGTGGGTCCAGATTGTAAGTGAGAGGGGTAAGGTGGGACTGTGTGAGAAAAAGGGAGAGGGGGAAGTGGGGCTGGTGGATTGATGATGTGGCGGGGTGGGTAGGGATTGGGGAAGAGGGTGAGGTGGCGAGCTGGGAGTGGTGGGTAGATTAGGACTAGGTAGCTTTAGGAAATCGGGTGGGCTGATTAGATATTTTTGTCTAGGGTTTTTCTTTTATTTAAGAATAACTTTTGTAAATGGTTTTAGACAAATAACGGACCGGAACAGACCGATGTGTTAATTTGAAATAAGACGGGGCTACTTAGAAAACAAAACTAGGCATTTCGAAATAGTTTCAGACAAACAATGCATGATGATGACGATGCAGTGCACAAAATCAACGCGATTTTCTAGTAGTGGTTTTGCGGGATGCCACAACCTGGATGACAGAGGGCGTTGTCAAGCAAGCAACCTTGGCTGAATTTGCGGCAATCCTTGGGTACGAGGATCGTGGAAAGAACACTCCTGTTTGCTTCCGTTGTCACAACAATGATCATCCCATGAAGAAGGATGTTCTTGCTCCTCTGTATATCCAGGGGCGCGGTGTTGCTGGGAAGATCAAGGGGATTCTCCCCACATATGACATCTTGCACCATGTATTCCGTGAGACCATTGCCCCCCAAGCTGGCAATGTTGATGAGATTCATGGGTTCATGGTGGATCTCATGATCACCACTTCTCACCACCATGATTCAGGCCAACCAATGGATGTGATGGATGTTATTTGGAATGAGATGGTTTGTGCTACCTATACTCGGAGGGTGCCTCCTTTTGCTCCTTACATCATGGATCTCATTCTTAGCAAGTGCCCATCGATTTCCCGAGACATTTCCTCTCAACGCCTTGTTACACATCGGCACAAGAATCTGTTGATCAAGACCCATCACAAACCTCGCAATGCAGATGGTCAACTGGTTGATGAGGATGGGAACCCACTTGAGGAGGGATCCGGTGATGAAGATGATGCCCAAGATATTGATTTTGTGGTCTCACGCCACACGTATGCCCAACCATCTTGGGACAAGAGGATTGAGGCTAAGCTCAAGAAATTATTTTGCTTCCAAGTTGACAATCAGAAGCGCATGTATGAGGCTCATGTCTATGTCAAGAAAGCATGTGCTCGTCAGAAGGAATTGATGGAGGCTCAAGGGTTGACCGTCTCTAAGGGCTCCGAGAACAACATCACCCCTGAAGACCAATGGATCTCCAAGCACATCCACTGGGATGATGATGCCACCTCCTCTTTCCATGCCCCGCCGACTCATGAGGATGCCTCGGATGATGATGACGTGATATCCGGGACGTTAGTGTTGCTCTTGTCCCTTTTTAGCGTCTTGATGCCAAAGGAGGAGAAGTTGCACATTAGGTATGCAGGATTTGCATGGGGGAAAAGTCACAAGCTCGTTCTTTCCATTGATTTTTACTTGCTTGTGAACTTTATTTGCTTGCCTCTTATTATGTGTGAATCTTGTGAACTAACTATTTGTGCTATGTATGTTGAGACTATGTGGTTATCTTATGGATCCATCATTTGTGTGGTATGGTTATTCTTATATGGATCCATCTTATGTGGTGTGTGTGATGACATTATCTATTCTTTATCAATATTTCTCATCACACTCTATTATGCAAAGGTATGTGCTCTAAGTGCGACTTTACACTCCCAGGTAGCTTGTAAAATAGAAGGGGGCTTGATTCTACTTATCTATGGGGAGCCCCTTCTCTATTTTTCAAAACCTTGTTTGTCATCACAATATTATCATGCAAAATGTGTGTTGTCATAAAACACCAAAAATGGGGAGACTGGAAGAGCATTTCCTATCCCAAGTGATTTTGGTGTTTATAACAACACACATATCAGACTAATTATTTGCCAAGTGTACCACAGGTTGTATCAAGAAATCCTTGGCTTATTCCTCCCAAAAAGGGGCTTGCAGAGGACCGGCTGTACCACAATTTTCTACTAGGCATGGCAGATAGTTTCGGCAAACTGCCCAAAAGCCACTGTCCTTCTAGGTACCAAAAAGCGGTAGTACCGCATTTTAGTACCTAGAGCGGCAGAAGGTTTTGGCAAGTTGCCGAAAGCCACTGCCCTCCTAGGTACCAAAAAGCGGTAGTACCGCATTTTAGTACCTAGCACGGCATAAGGTTTTGGCAAGTTGCCAAAAGCCACTGCCCTCCTAGGTACCAAAATGCGGTAGTACCACATTTTAGTGCGTAGCGTGATAGAAGGTTTTTGACAAAGTTTCCCAATGCCACTGCACTCCCCGGTACCAAAATGCGGCACTACCGCATGTGTCCAGTAGTATCGTGCCCTAGGGGCGGTACTAGCGCTTTGCGGTAGCACCACTACCGCTTTGCGGTAGCACCACAAGTTGGTACCGTTGGAGTCAGGGGCCTGCTTGCCTTGAATATAGCATCTCCGGTACCTGGCCGGTAGTATCGGTATTTTCCGGTACTACCGCTTAGAAATCCGGTACTACCGTTGCATTTAATGCCCAATGGGCAGATCTGCTCAGGGAGCTATCAATATCCCTCCACCTACCTTGGGACAAGTTGCTCGTTGCATTAAAGACCACCACCTCCATTTGAGCCACCAAATCGCCAAGATCTCTTCACTCAACCATCCAAAGTCATTGATCTTTGGAGAATCGAAGGAGGAGGCCTTGATCTACTACTTCACCAAAAGAGATCTTCATTTCCCCCTCATTCATTTGAGGGCCCCATTGCTCTAGTGTTTTCTTTGGAAACCCTAGTTCTAGATTTGGTTCTTACAAGCTTGTCTTTGATTGTTTTGACAACTTGCTTGTATTTGGGAGCCTCCAATTAAGTTGTGTATGTGTGCCCCGAACTTGTTGTAAAGGTGCCGACTTCCACCTCGAAGGTTGCCGATATAGTGGAAGGTGGATTGATCGCGTTGGGGTGAGATTCATCGGAGAACAAGGGAGGCCTCTCGTGGCGTTGGTGGTTTGAAACCACCCCCTCTCCAAACATAGACGTACTTCCCCTCAAAATGAAGGAACCACGGGAATCAAATCCTTGTGTCTCCGCGTCCGCCACTTTGGTTACTTCTATCCTTTATCGCACTTTACTTACTTGTTCTTGCTTAGTGTTCTGTTAGCTAGTACTTGTTTGACATATAGGTAAATTCACCTTAGTTGCATAATCTAGAGAATTTACCTTTCTTGTTAAACCTTAACTTAAAAAAGAAGAAAATTTGAAGTAGCACCTATTCACCCCCCTCTAGGTGCCCATACGATCCTTTCAGCAGTAAAGCATGACATAAGTACATGATAGTAATAATGCCCCAAACTAGTTGTGACACCAAGAAATTACATATGACCCAAGCTAGGACTAAGGGGATTCATGGTACCACATACGTATAGTGCGATAATCAAGGAACAAGAATCAAGTACTCGGGGTTCTATGGGACACAAGTGAGTTTAAAGAACCAAATAGCAGATAATGCTCACCGGTGCCTATTTTATTAGTTATCCCATTACTACTCAATTCAGTTGTTTAGTACCTCATTCTCAAAGACACTCACAAACCCTACACATGCAATTCTATGACTCACATGACTCAAACAACTCCTGTAGTAATGGCCTATAGGATGGAGAGAACAAGCTTCAGCAAGGTTTAAAAGTAAAGACTGTGCAATACTTGGGATTCAATTTAATACGGATCAAGACATATGATGCAAGAATAAGATAGATGGAATAGGTGCTATATGTAAAGAATGGTGAAATGCTTGCTTGGAAGTTCAGTTGCATAATACGATGGATCTGGGTAATACTCCTGAGGCTCATGATATTCTCCTTGCTTAGTGTCTATACGGATAAAAACCAAACACACATGGGGCTGAAATAAATACATAGCACCATCATAAAAATCATATGCAACAATCAAACAAGTATGCCATGATGGAGTGATACACAATTTACATGGCATAGCATAACATGGCATGGGTGAGGTGTGCGGTACAAGAATAAAGCATTTTATTAAGTTTTTAGTCATGTTTTGCTCCCATAAACATTGCTGCCCTAATTATATTTATATGATGCATGCTTCGATTCATATACTGGAATGCATAGTTAGATCAGGCTCGTCGAGCTAATCGATTTAGACATATCATTTGTCGAAAACGGAGTTACAGAATTAAAGTTATGCAATATTTAAGTTTTGGCATTTTATTAGCATTTATTAATTCGAAAATTTTAAATTGATAAAATGATATTATAAATAGCATAAACAAATTCCTCACATTTTTCTGATTCAAAAACATATATTATTTGTATTATTTGAAATTATGAATGTAAAATAGTATTAAAATCAAATTATTAAAAAGGGGTCAAAGTCAAAGGTTTGACTAGTTTGAATTAGTTTGAACATATTTGAATTCAAATGCAAAAATAAAACATATTTCATTTTAAAAGTTTCTTCAAATTCAAAACAGTTTAAAAGATTTTATTTGTTTAAGTTTTATACATTTCCTGATTTTTATTTTATTTTGGGAAAAACCCTATCGACTTTTCTCACTCAAGATCACTCTACGCAAAGACATTGATGGGTGGGGACGACAACCTCCGTGGGCCACGCGTGTGAAGGAACCGGATGATGACACATTGGAAGAGAGGTACCGCGGGTTGGGAGTTGAAAAGTATAGGGTCCTAAAAATACAAATGTTCCAAAATAGTTGACTGAACTAAAACTTTGTGATCTGAAATTCGATAAAAAATGGCATGAGTCATGGAGAAGGTGGCGACCAAAAGGAGAAGAATTTGGGCGTAAGGCAATAACAAAAGTTGTAGATATTCTGAAGATCTATAATATTGCAGAAGGAAGTGTTCTCAATGGACCAATGTTCGCTCAGGAAAAGGTGATAAACGCGCCGGATTCAGATAATGTGTGCCAGTTTTAAAAAATGCAGTTTTGACGAATGATCTTCGGCGGAAGATGGCGATGAATTCGTCGAGAATCATACCATGCCAAAGAAACAAAAAACATAGAGGGGAAAATAGGCTATAAGATTGGTGTTTAAGGTTTCTCCGTAGGGGGCCTGCATCATATGGGATCTCATCGTGAACAGGGGGAAACTTGGACGCTGACGGAACAAATGAACTGAATAAAAACCGCAGCAACGTCACTGAGAAATGGTGAATCTCCGCAGATGATTTTGAGAGCTGTAGAGAATGGATCGAGGTGGGATTTATTCTGGTGTGAAGCCTGATCTACCGAGCACAAATTTCGTTTTGAAGCTTTCGCCCAAGGAGGTTTAGATCAATGAGGAGAATCCACGGAACAGGGGCCTGAGGCTGTTGTGGTGCGAGTGGTTTATGCGGGAGGTGTGCACGCCAGGTGACGAGGGTTTGACCCGTCAATGCCCATTGTTATGGACTTAGGTTTTGGAGAAGATGGGGATGTTGGAAGTCGCGAGATGGTTAACAGGCAAGCAACAAGGGGACACGAGGTTTACCCAGGTTCAGGCCCTGGAGGGAAAACCCTACTCCTGCTTGTCTATTCTCGATTGCAGTGGAATCGAAGGTTTATAGGGGTGCGCAAATGCGATCTGTGTGAGGTGTGTGTATGAGTGGGTGTGGGTGTTTGATGACCCATAAGTATAGGGGATCGCAATAGTCTTCGAGGGAAGTAAAACCCAAATTTATTGATTCGACACAAGGGGAGCCAAAAAATAATTATAAGCCTTAATAGATGAGTTGTCAATTCAGCTGCACGTGGAAACAATCTTGCTCGCAATAGTTTGTCATTAGCAACCGTTTTATAACAGCAGTGGTAAAATAACACCAACAGTAAAATAAGGACAAAGTAGCAATTATAATAAACAGAAGGATTAAAATGCGATAGGCACAAGGATGGATGGATGGGCGTTGCATGGACAAGATAATTCATGTAATAATCAAGACAAAGGCATTGCATATAGTAAATATAAAACATCCAAGTACTAAGTAACCATAGGCATGTGTTCCGTATATAGTCGTGCGTGCTCACAATGAGAAACTTGCACAACATATTTTGTCCTGCCAGCCCGTTTGCAACGGGGCCTCAAGGTAATCTACTGGCAATTAATGTTCTCCTTTTAATAGAGCACCGAAGCAAAGCATTAACACTCCATTAACACACATGATCCTCACATCATAGCCATACCCTCTGGTTATCCCAATTACTGTCACTTTGGGGCCTCGGGTTCCGGACAATGATATGTGTACACAACTTGCAGGTAAGATCACAAACAATAATATCATCATGAATCAATAACATGTTCAGATCCGAGATCATGACACTCAGGCCCTAGTGAAAAGCATTAAGCACAACAAGTTGCAACAATGTCAAAAGCACTAACAATAGATACTAGGCACCATGCCCTACTGCGGGTATTACTCACACATGGATGGGGGAATCATGGATGGTTGATGGACAAGCATCGGTGATGATGATGGCGATGATCTCCTCCAATTCCCCGTCCCGGCAGGGTGCCAGAATGGAGTTTCTGGTTCCGAATCGCGGTTTTTGGTGGTGGCGGCGCAACATAACTCTATCTGGAAAAACGTCGACCCCCCTGTGTTTTTAGGTCAGAGGGTATATGTAGGCGAAAGGAGGGGTCGAGGCGGAGTCCGGGGCGGCTTCACCATGCCCAGGCGCGGCTAGTCCTGGCCCGCCCTGGGGGTGGTGTGGTCCCCTCGGGTCTTTTCTCCCCTCCATCTTCTGGCTCCGCAAGTCTTCTGGAAAAATAGGATTTTTTGGCATATTTTCTGGGATTTTTCCTGAAAGTTGATTTTCTGTAGAAAAATGCGACACCAGAGCAATTCTGCTAAAAACAACGTTAGTCTGTGTTAGTTATATCCAAATCACACAAATTAGAGGGGAAACAATAGCAAAGTATTCGGTAAAGTAGATATGTTTTGGACGTATCAACTCCCCCAAGCTTGGCTTATTGCTTGTCCTCAAGCAATTCAGTTGAAAACTGAGTGCGATAAAAGAAACTTTCACGAACATATTTGCTTCATAACATGTAAATATTCTTAGCATATGAGCAAGTACTTAGGCAATTCATAATAAGGAGTATGCAAATAAGTCTACCCAATAGTCATGCAAGCTATGAAGAGACTCCAACACAATAATAATAAGCAACATGAAACATAAGCATATGCAAGATTGTAATGCTCATAAGAAGATATGATAAAGTGGTATCTCGCTTGCCTTTCTTTTTGGAGCAAAACATAAATGCCAAGGAACCTCTGAAGTTCAAGTGAAGACTAGAAGTAAAAAATATCAAAGATACAAGCGTCAAAGTTATGTCACAATTAACCGTGTTCTGGGACAAACACATTACACTAAGAATGACATCTAGGCTCTCGATAAGGTGCTCATAGAATAAATGGTGAATCGACATAAAAGTCGAAGAAAAGATTAAAAAAATTGAAAGGCTTCCAAATGCTTGAAAGTATGGTACTCATTAGCTTTGATCTCTCATTGCCCTATCATAAGCATCTTTAAATGGTTAAGGTTAAAGTGAGGGAAAATATGAGTTATATGCTTGACAGATCACAAGTTGAAAATCTCATGCCCCTTGAGTACGAGTACCGAGACCTCATGCTACTCAACTTTGGTCCCAGGCAAGTTCTTCTCATTGTAAGTATATGTGTATCATAGAGAACCACCAACGGGGTACCCCTTGCCCCATGACACAGGATCTATCCCATATCAAAATGACAAGGCAACAGGTAGTGAGCATCTCAGCGATCTTTTTATTTGCTATTTGCATAGTTTTTATTGAGGATGCTTCATAGAATGCCACTATGGTTTTGCTGCAAGTTTCCACCGTGATTAGGCATGCCTTAGGCTAGCCTCCCAGGCGTTTCTCTAACACATATACAAACTCCATGGACTTACAAGCTCCCATATTATTTCACACCAAAGGCATCCATAAACAAAAGAACACGATATCAACTAAATAGAATAAGTGCAATGTTGAAAGCGTGCCCCATGACAACATGGTTTTGCTAACTCCCAACTTATAATTTACAAGCATATAACTACATAGATAGTCACAATGGTTCGGGTTTATTAAGTACAAGAAATAAAATGTGCCATCAAGTTCGTGAGAGATTTACTAACTAATTTTTGCATAACAAGCAAACATTTTTTTGGAAGAAAACAACGCATAATAAATATGCAAGGAATAGCAATGATGCCAATAGGTAGATATGGTGGAAACTTTTTGACAACTTTGGTTTTGGGGAGTTGGATGCACGAGTAGAGCTCATACCCAGTACAAGTGAAGGCTAGCAATAGAAAGTGAGCGATAATCGAGAGAGCAGCAACTGTCATAATCATGCTTGCAACAAAACAAAAATAATAGTGGCATAAAAGTGACACAAGAACTCTGAGGCAAAATAAATCATCGAGGCTTAACTGACTTTTCTTTAATCATATGCATGCGTGAGCATGTGCCAAGTCGATTCAAATGAAACATTCAGAGGAGGATACCACAATGTCATACCATGTCATGAATAGAATAATGCAAGCAAACATTTATATGACATGCTACAAACTATTAACAAATTGGAACTAATCGTAAGAGAGCAAGAACTACTAAGCATCCATTAAATAACATACACCTTACATGAACAGACTAATCATGCCCACATGGATGAGTATATGTAAAAAAATGAAAACAAATAGAGTTCATACCAGCCTCTTACCACATCTCGAATTGTCATAAATCATCATTATTGCCTTTCACTTGTGTGGCTTGAATAATAATATGAAAACCAAACTCCAAAGGAGTCACTGAGGACTGCTAAACCCTGCAACAAGCTTTACAAAACTAGAGAAGAACAACAAATATTTTTGGGTTTTTCAAATAACAAACCAAAGCTAAAAAGGGAAAGCAAACTAAAGCTAAAATCTAAAGAAGCAAAAAAATAGAAACAAAAAAATATGTTTGGTCCTTTTGTGTTTTGGAAAGCAGAAACAAAACAAGAACAAAAATGAAAAAGAGAGAAAGCGAAACATGGATATATAAAGTACCGACAGAATATAATATGTAGATGAGTGTGATGTCGGTATACCTCCCCCCAAGATTAAGCTTTTGGCCTAAGTGGAGATCAATCCCAATGCGGGTAGGAACTCCAAGACGGTGGGTCCTCGTAAGAATGAACGTAATTAGGCCCTCGTGAAGAAGAAGCAGAAGCCTCCCTCCCATCATAAGCAGGCTGCTAGTATGAGGAATCACCCATGTTGGAGGGCTGGACCGAATTATCCTCGGCCTCCCTTCCAACATTCTCCACTTGCTAGGAGAGCTCCTCCATGTATGTGTCGAGCTCCTCCTCCGTGAGTGACCATCCTTCCCTGGTATCAAGGTTAAACAAAATAGGCGCAAGCAAAAGTACTATTCGCTCAGACTTACCTCCTCTCCACCCACTCTTGAGAAAGGTCATTTCATAAGATAAATTGCTCAAATCAGCCCAAGGAGAAACAAATTTATGTTGTATCATGGAATTACGATCAAGCCTCTCTATGGGAGACTTTAAGTCTAAATGATGAGGCACTACACCATGCAAAGCTAATAAACAAGAGGCAATGAGGTCTCCACAAATTCCACCTTTCTCGCGGTTAGAAGCGAGACGAAAAGCTATCAAAGCACCCAAGTTATAAGTCCTATCCTGTCTCAAAGCAGCCGAGATAAAATCTAGATCATAAGAAGATAATTTACTAGCAGTCTTTCTAGCAAGAACACACTTGGCAATAAAATAGGCAAAATATCCAATAGATGGGAGATGAATATTTCGAATTTTAGCACTCTCCTTTGAGAATCTGCTCCCTTGGCAAATCTCTGCATACAAGTCCATAAGTGGCTTAGGCCGCTCCTTAATCTTCTCGCGCGAACCCCACTGTGGAACTTTAATAGCTGCAGAAAAATCATCAAAAGGGAGATTGATAGATACATTGTAAATTTTGTAATGAACCATGGGGTTAGGCAAAAACCAACTAAATCGAAAATCCTGCACCATATACATAGCCAGTTTCACATATTGGTAAGGTTCATCACCAACAAAATGCTCCAATCCTGCATTAGAAATTAGAGTCTGGAAATCTTGAAGAATCCCTGCAGCTCTCATGAATTTGGGGCATGGAAAAATAGAAGGGAAAATACCCTCCTCACGGTGGAATTTCATGACCTCAATCACCCTCAGTTCATGTTGGTTGAGTTGGTGTTCATTCATATTCTTTTCTAAAAAAATTAGACAAACATCAGAAAAAATAATTTCAAAGCTACTAAATGAAGGGAACTACTATAGAGACTTGCAAGAGGGCTAAAGATGCATAAAAATAATTTCTCTAAGCATAGAACAAGCATGCAAGCTCACATAACCTGTCACCTATGTAACATCCCAGATTCTGTGTTTGGATGTTATTAGTGTCATGCATCGTCCTTGCATCATTGCATCCTACATTTGAAAAAAAAATTGCAATAAGAATCCTAACACCTAAACTTATTAAAAAAACCCTATTAATTATTTCCATAAGTGAGCACCTTGTTGTAGTAAGTAGACCCTTCAATATAAACTTTGTAAAAACAGTAAACTATGGTCCTATGTTGACCACCTTATTTTTACAAAAATATGGAAACAAGTTTCAACACTTTTGGACTTGTCATTCAAAAGTTATTTGAGTTTTACCAAACCAGAAATTAAAAAAAAAAGATAAAAGAAAAAACAGAGGCTGTGACTAACCTAGCTGGGCCGCTCACATGGCCGCCACCGCCGCAGCCCAAACTGCCCGGTCTCCCCTCCACCCGGCCTTGAGGCCCCCATCGTCTCCCTCACAGGAGCATGGCGCACAAGTCCGGCCACGACGGACTCCTACTCGCGACGGACTCGACTGCCCCCTCTCCAAGTCTCTACCCTTATAAGCCGACCCTCCCCCTCGTCGTTTGCCCTCGATTTTCTCAAACCCTAGCCGTTTCGCAGTTTCAACCGAGCTCGCCGGAACAGACGCCGTCGGAGCTCGAGGTGGGTGACGCTCCAGGGCATCTCGAGACTTGCTACATCCTCCACCCTTCTCGCCTCGACCTACCCTAACCGCCCGTCTGTTCCGTTTCGTCCGAATCGCAGGAGATCGCCGGCGATTGCTCGCCGGAGCCGTCGGGTCCGAGAAAAGGATCCGCCAACGCTGGGAGAAGGAGGAGGAGAGGGACCGCGCTGAGGCCATTGGAGGATTCGCCATCGTCGTGCGCATCGGGGACCCTCTTCGTCACCTTCACTAGGACCGCCAGTACCTCCGACCGCCGTCAACTCCATGCATCGTCTCCACCACCACAGTCGTGAGTCATCTAGGCCGTCTGATTGAAATCCTGCGGGCCAGATTAGAAGGGGGGCGAAGGGGTATCAGCCAATCACGCAGCGCCGCGTGGCAAGCCGCGTGGCAAGCGCGTCATCGCCGCGTCGCGTCGCCCGCCTGGCCAGCTGGCCCAACCCGAGGCCGCCACCTGGCGCGATCTGGGCTAGGGTTTAGGCTGGTTATTTTTGGTTTTCTCAGATTAGGTTTAATATTGCAAAAATCATAGAAAAATAACTATTTGTCCAAATTTAGCTTGTAATATACCGTTGGATTCCTAATTTTATGTAGAATCCAAATATGTAATAATATCACAGGTTTACAGTAATGTTTTAGGTGTAGATTTTAATCATTAGATTAGAGAGTTTAATCAATAGAAAAATAATTAAAATTCTATTCTATTTGATTCTTGTTGCTATAACTTTGTATCCACAATACCTACTGATCCAAATCTTTAAGCTTTGCTTAGGATCATTGGCTATTTAGATGGTTTGATCTTCTTATAATCCCAGTATTTATTTTAGTGACTCTATTAGATCTAAACCCTTGGAAAATAAATCCTAGTGACACCCTTACACTACCACAACACAAGCTTGCTACCTTGATCAATTTAACCAACCTTGCATAAACTACCATGTTGCATGCATGCATGTTTTCCTTTGTGTTATGCTTTGAACAAGTTGTGATCAGATCTATGTTTGTGATTCATTAGATTGCTCGGAGTGCGCTAAGGAGTGCTATTGTGTAGAGTGCTGCTCGGATCAAGGCAAGTTACACCACTTGTTCATAATTTTGTCCCAGTTTTGATTCTATGCATGTGATCTTCAAAATTCTGTAGTATGCATGTGTAGGATATTCTAGTAGAATTTTTCCTTAGAATTATTTTACAAGTGCGATGATTTTGTAGTATGCCATGAGTAGCTCTATACTTAGGATTTCCATCCTAATAGGTACCCCTGTTTTTGCTAAGTATTGCTTGATATGCTATATATACAAAGTACCGTTGGGGGGTTCGAAAGACAAAGAATTTTCTAAGTGTAAAGGCTCTCTCTAGAGCAAACTTTTCCTCTCAAATCCACTTCAAAAATAAAACTAAGTTTTCTTCTAGGCGGAATGGTTGTCAGGACAACGAGTGAGATTTTGGTGGAGGACGGCCGCCCAGGAATCAAAGAAGTCTGCCATGTTTCAGAATTCAGAAGCTTTCCATGCAACCACAATACATTATGGGCTCTGTCTTGGCCTAGTACTTAGTGGGAAACCTCACCTGGGTACCAACATTTGGAGGTTCTTGGCACGGTTGGATCCGGAAGGTAGAGGGGCTACTAAGGGAAAGCCTCGCCATGGTCTTGTTTGTAAAAGGACTTGATCGTGGATTGTGGGTAAAGTGCACAAACTCTCGAGAGTATTGCAATCTGATCGATCAGCCGTGTTCACGGTAACAGAACAATAATGAGCGTCTGAAGGATGGAGCCTCTGAAGGATCTTCCTCTCTCTTTTCTAAAACAAAGTTTTGAAACCCCATGGCGTGCGTAATATCGCCAATGGGTGGGAATTTGGGAACTTGGTGTGTAATATCCAAGTGACGCTTGGTGCGTAATATCCAAGTGTTTGGTTGTTGGACACTTGGTGCGTAATATCCTCGTGTGCCACTCGACCTTATTTTATCTAAGCAAATGTTTACAAAGTAGGACAATCCTATCTTCTTCTCTCTACTTAAGAAAACTAGCTTTGGGCAAATGAACTCTACAGCCTATGCCAGCCTTGCATGTAGAGATAGTCTTTTCTCTCCTTGGTGTAATTTGCCAATACATTCAAAGTATTGACCCAACTTGTTGGCTGCACATCTTATGTGCAGAATCCGAAGATTGAAAGGTGCGTAGGGATCGCGGGTCTACACTCGAAAAGCCTGGGCGTTGATGGACTCATGTTGCTTTTATGTTTCCGCTGTTATTTGTGCTAGCATAATGCTAAGCAATTTTTGTAATAAATTCATACTCTGGATTCTCCGTGTAATAAAGACTTTGTGTTTTACATGATATTTCATCGACTGTGAGTGCTAGCTATTGATCCAGGGACTAGCATGTTAAACACAGGGACTTAGGATCCTTACCGATCCGAGGTCATTACAACCTACAACAACAAAATACTCAAGATATAATCCACTAATCAAAATTCTACTTGGACAAGTGGAGGAGTCACATATCAGAGAACAAATGCTCCAAAAATCAGCAGCAAAGAGTGGTTGAGTAAGGAGATCGAAAATTGTAGTGAAGAACAGAAAGAACACGGGTTTGAGAAATTTTTCATTGTTTTCTCGGGAAAGAGAGTGAAGTGGTAGGTGGATGGATAAGTCATGGGCCAGGAGTGGCCCACACCATGGCTGGGCGTGCCCCAGGGCTAGCCGCGCCACCAGGTGGTGAGCCTGCCTGGTGGTCCCCCTGGGTCACTCCAGCTGCCTCTCTGTCCCTTTTTGACATAAAAATTTAATATAAATTTTCTGAATTTTTTTGAGAAACTTTATTTTCGAGCAATTTTTAGAAATTGATAAATGATTTTCTTGCAGAAAAATGACTTTGGAATGACGTAAAACCAAATAAAAACAAAAACTTTAGAAGTTCTAAGACACTCAAATATGCAATCAACTAGCAATACAAAGATGAGCAAGGTGAAAGCAAAAATTGGAATAGAAAAAATAAGAGTAAACAAAGATAATCATGGTGAAAATGTTGTTTCGTTCATCCAAATCACTTTGTTAACAAGGTTGATCAGGTCTTGTTACCAAAAAAAATTATATGAAGCAAAACTTTGCATTTCACTAAATGATTATGTTACCTCAACCTTGATAGCAATAGTCTTAATCATAATAATTTGATAATCTTCTTGTGGCATGGGACAATATATTTCTCCAACTTTGATGCCCTCAATATTTTCAATTGAATTTAGGCCATATTTCTTATCAATATTCTTGGGGAAATAAACAGTGTGCTCCTTGTCATTAACATTAAAAGTTACTTTTCCTTGGTTACTATCAATGACAGTACCAACAGTATTAAGAAAAGGCCTCTCAAGAATAATAGACATATTATCATCTTCAGGCATTTCAAGCACAACAAAGTCACTTAATATCAAACAATTATTAGCTACTTGAACAGGAACATCCTCACATATACCAACAGGAATAGTAGTATACTTATCATCCATTTGCAAAGATATATCAGTTGGTATCAATTATTCCAGGTGAAGTCTCTTGTAGAGAGAAAAAAGCATAACACTAACTCCTGCTCCCAAATCACACAAAGCAGTTCTAACATAATTATTTTTAATAGAGCAAGGAATAGTTGGAATACCTGGATCTCCAAGTTTTTTTGGAACCTTACCATTGAAGGAATAATTAGCAAGCAAAGTGGAAATTTCCTCACTAGGAATCTTCCTTTTATTAGAGACAATATCCTTCATATACTTTGAATAAGGAGGCAGTTTAATAGTATCAATCAAAAGAATTTGCAAAAACAAAGGTTTCATCCACTCACAAAACTTGCTATAGTGTTATTCTTCCTTTGACTTGTGTTTCTTATCAAGAAAAGGCATTGGTTTTTGCACCTCAAGGTTCTCTTTCACTGCCATGTTAATTAGCAGCAAAATCTTCCTTAGTGTACTTAGTATTCTTAGTGTGCCTTTCAGGTTCTTCTTCAATTTCTTCTTTATCAGAAGCATCATTTTTATCATTACCACTTTTAGTTTTAGCATCAGAGGTATATATACTATTATGATCTTTAGCAGGTTTAGAAGATTCTACAACTGTTTTATGTTTCTTTTTCTTAGAAGGAGTACCACTATTTTTAGCTTGTTGAGAATCTTGCTCAATTCTTTTAGGATTTCCCTCAGGATATAAAGGATCCTGAGTAGAAGCACCACCTCTAGTTCTAACTTCATAAGCATGTTTTTCTCTAGAAGCATTAACTAGCAAATCTTTTTGCACCTTAGTAAGCTGATCAATTTGAGTTTGAACCATTTGGAAATGTTTAAAAAGAATTTTAACATCATTGGAGGTTCTCTCCACAATATCATGCAGCTTATTAATAGCTCTAGAATTTTCCATTAGATGATTCTGCACTCTCATATTAAAATTATCTTGCTTAACAACATAATTATCAAATTCTTTTAAGCATTGATCAGGAGGTTTAGAGTAAGGAATATCACCATTATAAAAATGTTGGAGAGAGTGTATCTCAATAGTGGATGAGTGAAAGATTGGCTTACATAATTCTTCTATAGGAGGTAAATTCTTCACATCTTCATATTTAATACCCTTCTCTTTAAGACATTTCTTAGCTTCCTTCATGACTTCATCATTTAATTCAATCATTTACCTCTTATTTGGTGTTGGTGTTGGTGTTGGTGTTGGGGTTGGCTCAGGTGTAGTTGGCTCGGGTATAGTCCAATCATCACAATTCTTGCTTATTTTATCCATTAATTCCTCAGCTTCGCCGGGAGTTCTTTTCTTGAAAACACAACCAGCACAACTATCCAGGTATGTCCGAGATTCATCGATCAGTCCATTATAATATATATCAATAAGTTCATTTTTAGCTAATGGATATCTAGGTACTGCTCTAATTAAAGAACAAAACCTTGTCCATGATTCATGCAATTTCTCTCCTTCTCCCTCCTTAAAATCAAAGAGTTTCTGCAAAACAACATGTTGAGCACTAGTAGGGAAATATTTCTAAAAAAAGTATTAACCAAGCCAATAGGACTATCAATAGATCTAGGAGATAAATTATTAAACCAAGCTTTAGCTTCACATTTCAATGAAAAAGGGAAAAATTTAGCAAAAAAGTAGGTGTGTTTCTTAATATCATCAGAAAATAAGCCACTCAAAGTAGAGAGCTAATTCATATGTGTCACTACACTTTCATTTTTAGTCCCACAAAAAGGTTCTTTCTCAACAATGGTTATATAAGATAAATCAAGAGAGAAATCATAATCTTATCTTTAATGTTTATGGGAGAAGTGGCAAACTCAGCATCAGGAGACAATTTATATCTAACAACACGTCTCTCAAGAAGACTCTTAATAGCACTTGCATCTCTAGTATTTTGACATTCCTCAATAAATTCATCACTAATTTCCATATAATCTTCATCAATATCATCACTAGGATACCCTCTAGACTCAGGTGAACTAACAGGTGTAGCAATATTTTCATTAGGAGTTTTAGTGTTTCCCATTATAGTTCTAGCAATTGTAGTATCTAGAAAAGGACCTAATGAACCACTCTCATCAAGCATAGTAGAAGCAACATCAACATTATCAGAAGCATTTTCAGATACAGCAGAAGTAGCAGTATGTGTAACATGTGTATGTGGTGGTGTAAGAAGCTTAATCATCACAGATGGTGAATCAAGAGCAACCGAGGTGTTCAGAGTTGTACCTCTTCTTGTAGTGGATGGCAATATAGGAAATTTTCCATCACGAGCTTTACCCATGATGAATGGATATCAGCGAACAATAATAATTCCAAGTGAACTTACAAATAAAGCTATGCTCCCCGGCAACGACACCAGAAAATAGTCTTGATGAACCACAAGTATAGGGGATCGCAACAGTCTTCGAGGGAAGTAAAGCCCAAATTTATTGATTCGACACAAGGGAATCCAAAGAATATTTATAAGCCTTAACATATGAGTTGTCAATTCAGTTGCACTGGAAACAGTCTTGCTCGCAATAGTTTATCAGTAGCAACAGTTTTGTAACAGCAGTAGCAAAATAACAGCAATAATAAAATAAGGACAGTGGTAGCAATTGTAATAAACATAAGGATTAAAATGCAGTAGGCATAGGGATGGATGGACGGGTGTTGCATGGACAAGATAATTCATGTAATAATCAAGACAAAGGCATTGCAGATAATAAAGATAAAGCATCCAAGTACTAATTAACCATAGGCATGTGTTCCGTATATAGTCGTGCGTGATCGCAATGAGAAACTTGCACACCATCTTTCGCCCTGCCAGCCCGTTTGCAGCTGGTCCTCAAGGGAATCTACTAAGGATGACAATTTATCCACGGATCTAGGTATCCACGGATATTCGGCCCACTATGTAAGGGTTTGGAGGGCTAATTACGCCCACGGATTTCATGGAGTGGATATCCGATAACTCATGGGGCGTACATGGGCAGAGGTTTCACTCCATGGATATCCAACGGATACTTGGCTAACAAGTGGGCCCCACATGTCAGTGAGACATTGTTTTTCACCATTACATGTGCTAGTGTCACTAACAGGCCCAACCTCCCTTATCCTAGTCCTAAAGGTCCACCTAACTAGTTGGCTATTGAATGACCCTAGCTAATTGCTTTTAATCAGTAAGATTGTCCATGAGTACATCAGATGTTGTGTTGAAAACTTATAATAAAAAGTATTAACTATCTTCCATGTGATTATTTTGATGAAACATCTATGTATTTTGCGGTGATCATGTGAGATTTGACATATTTGAAGTATTATGTGGTTCAAATATTTTTGTTTTATGTACATAGCGCATAAACCAATGGATATATATGGATACTTGGATATCTGGTGGATTTCGATCTGGGGCGACATCCATGCCCATGGATACTTTTGTGGGTGGGCTAGAGTGAGGCTCATGGATTTGGATCTAGATTTGGTTTTGGTTTTGACATATCCATCCAAACCTGCTCCATTGCCATCCTTAGAATCTATTGGCAATTAAGGTGCTCCTTTTAATAGAGCACCGAAGAAAAACATTAACACTCCATGAACACACGTAATCCTCACATCACAACCATCCCCTCCGGTTATCCCAATTGCTGTCACTTTGGGGCCTCGGGTTCCGGACAACAATATGTGTACACAACTTGCAGGTAAGATCACAAACAATAATATCATCATGAATCAATAACATATTCAGATCTGAGATCATGGCACTCGGACCCTAGTGACAAGCATTAAGCACAACAAGTTGCAACAATGTCAAAAGCACTAACAATAGATATTAGGCACCATGCCCTAACAATATTATGCAATTACATGAGTGATCTCATCCAATCCCTACCATCCCCATAACCTATTGCAGGGATTACTCACACATGGATGGGGGAATCATGGATGGTTGATGGAGAGGCGTCGGTGATGATGATGGCGATGATCTCCTCCCATTCCCCATCCCGGCAGGCTCCCAGAACGGAGTTTCTGGTTCCAAATCACGGTTTCTGGTTGTGGCGGCGCAACGGAACTCTATCTGGAAAAATGTCGAACCCCCATGTGTTTTTAGGTCAGAAGGTATATGTAGGCGAAAGGAGAGGTCGAGGCGGAGTCTGGGGCGGCCACGCCATTCCTAGGCGCGGTCAGTCCTAGCCCGTGCCTGGGGGTGGTGTGCCCCCCTCGGGTCTTTTCTACCCTCCGTCTTTTGGCTTCGTGAGTCTTTTGGAAAAATAGGATTTTTGGCATATTTTCTGGGATTTTTCCTGAAAGTTCATTTTCTGCATAAAAATGAGACACCAGCGGAATTCTGCTGAAAACAACGTTAGTCCGTGTTAGTTATATCCAAATCACATAAATTAGAGGAGAAACAATAGCAAAAGTGTTCGAGAAAGGAGATACATTCTGGACGTATCAGTGTTCTTCTCGCCGTGCCCTCCCGGCCCTTATATAGATGGGCCAGGTCTCGGGGGTAGCTCGAGTCGGTTAGAATCTAGGGTTGAACCCTTTGAAATTCTATCTACAACTAGTCTTGTCCTTCAAGGAATCAAACTTGTGATGGGCTTGGGCCACCCAGAATCTTCTTGGACAGCAAGTCGTCACATGGGCCTTCACTGGGCTAGACCGGGTATACCAATGTGAGACATCCATAGGGTATATCCATGTTAGTAGCCCCCGAGTGTTCAGTCGAATCATATATTTGACTAGAGACTCTATAATCTTTCGGGTGCTTCTCATTCGAATTTGTATTTTTGAATAAACATGTCAGTTCATAGGGATTGTTATACGTGTGCCTGACTCACCCGATGGATTGGGGTTAGTTAACTATCATAGGAAAAAACACGATCTTCTTTAGACTCGAGTCCCCGGACTCGTATCCGGAACAAATACTGGTGTAATTCGACTCAGGCCGCTGAGGTCTTAGATGATCCAAATTCTAGTGACTTTTAAATTATGTACCCAACACGTCCGTCAGGATTTTCATCGTGCCTGTTGACACGGAGTTTACTGGCAGAGCGCATTCTGGTGCGTTACCAGGCCATCAGATGATATCTATAGGGCTTATCTTTGCATCGTAGACACAACATCTGAAGTTTTATCACCGGGGAGGTGTTTCAGGTAACCAAGGAGACTGCTTCTCAGTTAGCATTAATTTGGGAAAAGTTGCCAAAAAAAGTTTTTGTGACATGTGATTCGAAGGATCTCATTCGAATAGTTCATAGGGTGCGCGACCAGCTGTCCCTATGGGAGTAGCCCCCGAGTGTCTGTTCGAGTCATAGAATCGAGTGGAGACTTTAGTTATGTGGATGTTATCCACGTCAATATGTTTTCAAATGCACGACCAGCGCTGTTAGACCCCTCCTTTATAAAGGAAAGGATCCCTATGATTGCAATGCTAGTCCCTGGATCAATAGCTAGCATCCACAGTTAAGATGTATTATCAAGATACAAAGGTCATAATATAAATTTATAACCAGGAATAATATAAGTTTATTACATCAAACATAGCTCATTTGGCTATTACATTACATTGCAGCGGAATAACTATAGTCATGGGTCCTTCATCTTCAAAGTGCCACAGGCAGATGTTGGTTGTAGACTTTTTAGTCCTAGTCAATCAAACAATCTTCACTTAAAAACAATCAACCTGCAACATTACAAGTTACAGCCACAAGGGTCAATACATTTTGAATTGTATTGGCAAGCTTCACTTCTATGTATAATAAGAGTGGATCCTATCAATACATGCATTTTGGCTAAGTAGAGTTTAAGGCTTATTTGCACAAGGCGTTATTTTATCCTATCTTTTCAGAAATGGTTTTTAATCCTTTGTCAAATCTCTTTTTCCAAGAATCCCTTGAACTCCTTGGTAGAAACTCAAGTGTTCAAGTCCTTGTCAAAATCTCTTGAGCCACTTGGTAACTCCAAATGCAACAAGTTTTTAAAATCTCATGAGTTCCTTGGTAACCCCAAGTACATCATGCTCTTGAGCACCTTGGTAACCCCAAGTGCAACAAGATTAACAAAATCTCTTTGAATTCCTTGGTAGACACACAAGGGCATCAAGTTTTATTTTACTTAGAAGTTGGAATGTCGAGATCTCCCATAGTTCAAACTTTAGTTGCTCAGTATTGTCCATAATCGGGGACACGACTAAGTACTTAGATTTTATTAACTTCTGCAGAAGGAGTACACTTTACCCACATGTCACAATCCCATCTTGTTGCACCAGTGGCCTACTGGATTAGTGCTCACCAAGATGGAGTACCGGCAAACTGAGAGTGTGACGAAGTCTTTCCAAAAGGTCCTCCCATACATCATTGCTAGCTTGTCTTCAGCCCCCATGAAGCATTCCAGATCCCCATGTCCGGTAACTAAAGACAATGTATGGGTCTTCCTAATGTAGTTGACTAAGCCAGAGCCATAATAGCATGTGGTTGCACACGAAAGCCACAATTGGAGAAACATGTTCAATCTCTAAGTTTCCTAGGTGGTTTTCTTTTGGAGCACAACACAAAGTGATTCCCATAGACATGGTTCCTTTTGTTGCCACCTTCTCCAAAACATACAGTATCCACCACCTAGGTGGTTCATTGGGTCCATGTTTTATTATGTAAAACATAAGTCCTTTTCTCAACCTTTGTAAAATCTCAACATGTATCTCTTTTCAAAATGAAGCATGGCTAAGCATGTACAACTACAATATTTTCACTAAGGAGTGTATAGGGAATCCTATTAGGATTTAGCATAGCATAGTATAAAATTGTTTTCATGCATGTTTTTCATAATTCACTAAGTATAATGAAAATAATAGGACATTTGTATGATAGTGTAACTTGCCTTTTTTGGTAGGGAATGAGGGTTCACTCTTTGATCTTGCTAGTCTCACACTTTGCAAATTTCACTACAAGTCAATCAAGCAAACACAAAATCAATTAACATTCCAAAACAAAGTCAAACAAACAATCTCATACTCACAAAGCAATGGAGTCTAAGTCATGCATAAGTATGCAAAGGATGGTTCTATTGCAAGGATGGTCTCCACTAGGTTTATAAATTTTGTAAGGTACATATTAGTCATTTACCAAAATGGCAAAGTCATTTGCAAAAGGCTTTAGTTCATAAACCATTTTAAAATCCAACCATCATTTCCTGTGGTGAAAACTATTTTTATCAAGGCAAAACTTTATGTTTTTCACCAAGTGGGTTGCCATTTGCAAGGCTTGGTGTTTTGGGTCAGTAGGTTTGGTTCAAAACATTTTCCCAAAGTTTTCCTTGCCAAAATCATTTCCATAATAAACCTAATAATTTTATTTGTCTTGAAAAATGGCTAAGTCAAATAATTCATCCCAAATTTTACCAAAGTCATTTTTAACACCAAGGGTTGGTTCCTAGGGTCAGTAAGGTCACAACAATTCTTTTTGCAAATGTTTTAACCTAAAAATCATTTTTAAACAATTTTTATACTCTAAACAATCACACAAAAGAATCTACAAAAACCAGCAACCTAACAGATACTATTTGCTAAACTAATTCCACAGTTGGCTAGGGCTTGCTCTCCTGAATCCAACGACATAAAATTTGCACTTTTTGGACGTGTGGTTTGAAAGTTACAAAGGTTTGAAGTTTGCAAATAAATATGTTTTCAAATCTGATTTTTAGATCTAATATAGGCCACGCGTCGCGTCGTGATTGGCCGATACCGGTTCGTCTGGATCGCGTGCTGCAGACCGTAGGATCTCATTTAGATCGAGCGGCGCAGAGGCACACGATACCTCTTCGCTTATGTTCTATTACAGCCTTACGATCTAGATCTAACGGACGCAATCAATCAAACCACTAACTGGCTGCGCTGCGCTGCGGTGGATGGCGGCGACGGTCGGTCAGTGGCGGCGCTGGCGGAACAGGAGGCGAGAGAGGAAGGGAGTAGGCTCACCGGGTTCAGGAGGTCACGGTGATGCTCGAGGAGGTGTTGGTCGGGCGAGGGGCGCTCTGATCTTGGCAGGATTGCTCGCCGGAGTGGAGGACGGCGTCGGGTGCTTCAGGTGGTCGTCGTGGACGGCGCTGTGGATCACCCCAAAGCAAAACAACGATGCGGTTAGATGCAGAAAGATGTGGCGAGTGTGGGAGTGTGAACGAGGAGGCGCGGGGTGGTCAGAAACTACCTGGGTGTTTGCCGGAGTTGGAGCGGACGGCGCTGTTCGAGAACTGACAAAGCCGACGCCTGGGCGCCTGATCGAATGGGTGATCTGGGATTTGCGTGCGGGAGTGGTGAAGCCGAGTGCCTGGGAGGCGGGGTGTGTAACGGCCGGAATTTGTCGGAGACGGTGGTCGGAGCAGAGGAGCTTCGAGGAGGAATTAGAGCGGCCTGGTGGCGTGCTTGTGGGAGGAGTCAGAGGGGAAAGGAGGAGGGGATGTTGGCGACTTATAGCGTGCAGTCACAACGAGATTATGGCGCGGCATTACTGCGAATTGATCGCAACTTGAATGGCAACAACGGCAGCGAGGTTTGGGGAAGACAGGGTCGCGCGGGTGGGGAGGAAGAACAGTGGAGAATGGTCCTACCGGTCAGTGGGGAAAGAAGGGAGGGGAGGGTCCACCAGTCACTGAGGGTGCGGGTTTCTTCTGGGGTGAAGAAAAACGTTTCGGGGTGAGGGTGAGGTGGGCTAGGTGGGCTGCTATTGGGTTAGTTGGGCCAGAGGGTGGGCTGTTCTATTTTTTTCCTGTCTAAATCTTTTTCTATTTCTAAATCTATTTTTCTGATTTGAATTTCATCCAACTATTCAAGCATTAAAATAATTCAAACAATTCAAACAATTGTAATGAGTTTTTGGTTCTGTTTATCAACATAAACTAAATCTCAAAATAAGATAATATTTTAAGATCCCTTCATTAATTAAATAAAAGGATCCATTAACAATTAAATAAATGGGTCTCTGTTACTAAATCAAATAGGATTTGTTTTATTAAGAGATTTATTTTTAAAACCTAAAATAAAGTCAAAACACATTAGTAGGTTTTATTTGTGAATATCAAATATTTGGAAATCTTATTTTAATTAATTTAATAAGTTTTGATGTTTCAATTAAATTGGTAAAACCTTTTATTTAAATAAAGTTTGGGTATTAATTCCTTATTATTTTATTAAATAAACCTTTGCTAATTTTTATTAAGAATAAAATGTTTTAATTCCCACAGCTTGGCCAAGGTTTAATTTGGCTTTATAAAATATTCTGTATTTATAAACTTCTATTCAATTTGAAAACAATCTTTTCATTTAATTGTTTCAAAATAGTATTTCCAAATGTTTTTATTTTTCCTTTAATAAAATGTTTTATCTTTTTAAATCCCTTTAGGTTTTATTTGACTCAAATTGGTTTGAAGGTTTCCAATTGGATTCAAAAGTTTCTTCTGGCTCTAAAAATTAAACAAAGTTTTATTTTATTCATTTATTTTCACATTACAAGATTTGGAAAATCTTGGGATGTGACAAGCGCTCCCTATGGGAGTAGCCCCCGAGTCCATAGTGGAGTCGCAGACTCGACGTAGGACTTGAGGATTTTTTAGGACATTTTTACCATTGTAGCTTCTCAGGTGCGCGGCCAGCGCTCCTGATAGGAGTAGCCCCCAAGTAGTTGTTTGAGTCGTAGACTCGAGTAAGTACTTTATGTCCAGTCGAAATCTTCGAGTCGTTGCTAGTGATTGGTGAGCTCAAACGTCTGCAGCAGCAGAGGCGATGCGACGGGACAATTGTGGGTCCCACCGTCTGACTGGAATTTGACTAGTCACGCGTAATCGTGGCGAAAATTACGGCTTCTCCTCGATTTCCATGCATAGTGGGCGGCGTGCTTGCAGACGGTTCAGGTTGGTGTTGACACGCCTGATAGTGGGTACATGCCTCTATTTAATCTAGGAAAGTGACAGAAATATCTAAGGTTGTAGATGTGTTGTTGCTACTAGGGAGAAAACAATGATCTCTTGTTCATGGAACAAGTGGATTGTTTACCTTACACACTTTGCTTAAAGCAGTTATCCGTTGCTTGCAACTTAATACTGGAGGGGGTTCAGATGATAACTTGAAGGTGGATTACTAGTCATAGATGTAGTTGGATGACGATCTATGTATCTTGTTGTATTCCCAATCAAATCTCATAGGATCATGAATGTCTAGTATTGCATTGTTATGCCTTGCTCTGTCCTGTCAATTGCCCTGCTGTAATTTGTTTACCCATCATGCCATGTTGTTTATCTTAAGGAGAACACCTCTAGTGAACTATGGACCCCGGTCCAATCTTTACCATTGATACATCTTCCACTGTTACTATTTACTTTCTGCAAACCATCATTACCTTCCACACCATACAGTTAATCCTTTGTTTTTAGCAAACCGGTGAGATTGACAACCTCATTGTTCGTTGGAGAAAAGTCTTGAGTTTGTGTTGTGCAGGTTTCCTGTTGCTAGCAACACATTTGGGTCATTTCCTTCCTCCTACTGGTTCGATAACCTTGGTTTCTTTCTGAGGGAAGACTTGCTGATGTGCTCATCATACCTTCCTCTTGGGGTGTCCCAACGAAGCTCTACATTGATCTGAGCGCATCAAGCTGTTTTCTGGTGCCGTTGCCATGGAGGCTAAGGACGGATTCACAAGGGGAGTCCTTCACAACCTTTCTCTTTACTTTGTTTTTGTTTTGCTTAGTTTCTTTTGCCTTGTTTTGAATGCCTCTTTTTATAAAAAACTCCAAAAAAACTAGTTTGGTTTGGTTTGCTTTCTCTTATTAAAATACAAAAAATTAGTTCCTACTTCAAGTTGTTTTTATGTCTATAGTTTTGATCCAGTCACTATTTCATTATGGATAACCCACTTGGTTTCCTATTTGGGGAAACTACTATCACTGCTAAGGTAGTAGATGAACCACCGTCTGCTAGAACCTCCATGGAAGATTTTATAAGGTATAGAGAATCTTATAAGGGTAAAGTCATGAGAGCCGTGTTAAAAAGGTTGGATCTAATTGCTAAAATTTTGCTTAAACGCCATGTTATAAATTTTTGATCTAAACAGGATACTAAACATCTTAAATTCCAATGTGGCTTTAGTAAAGAATTTGTAATTATGAACTATCATTGGAATAACTATATTCATCTTGAATTTTAAGAAGTATAACAATTTGTTTTGTTTATGGGAGCTTCTGAAATAGATTCCTTCATGTCTAAAAATTATGAAACCTGTGTTGCTTGTAAAGATGATACGTCCAATTTGCATCACCATTCTATATCATAGTTTGCCTCTATTCATTGATATATTTCATATTAAGAGGTATTACTTATGTCTTTTCATCTATTTTTGCATGTTGGATGATTCTTGGAGGATGAACTGCCGGAGTCAGGATTCTGATGGAAAAAGAGGTGTTTTGATGCAATTTCACGAAGATCAGAAAAATACCAGAAAAACTACAGAAAATCATATTTTCCCAGAATACGAAGATTGCCAGAAGGGGAGGCGGAGATGGGCCACAGGGGGCCCACACCCCCTAGGCGCGGGCCACCCCTAGGCCGCGCCTACAGGGGGTGTGGCCCACCTCGCCCACCTCTGGCCCCGCCCTCTCGCCTATATCTTCTCCCCGAAACCTTAATACACAGGGATCAACCACAGAAAGATTTTGCCGCCTCTGCGGGGCGGAAAACACCGAGAGAGAAAGAGCTCTCCGGCAGACAGATTTCTGTCGGGGAAATTCCTTCCCGGAGAGGGGAGATCATCGACATCAACACCATCATCAAGATAGACTTCATCGGGATCATCATCATCTCCACCAACACCATCATCATCACTCCATCCCGCTGTAAAAATTGTGTTGAATCTTGCATAGTTCTTAGGGGAAACTTTCCCGGTGTTGATTACTATTGTAGTTGATGCTTGTGAGTGGAACCCTTGAATTATTGTTTATGTTCAGATTGTTATCCATAACCATATCATATTTGATCTTTATTCCATATGATGTCTCGTGAGTAGTTCGTTTAGTTCTTGAGGACATGGTAGAAGTCATGTTGTTAGTAGTGGATTTGTGTTGAGATATTATTCAATGGTTTAGTATTTAAGTTTTGGTGCTATTCTTCTAGTGGTGTCATGTGAACATCGAATACATGATACTTCACCATTTAAGGGCCTAGGGGAATGCATTGTATATTTGGCTACTAATTGTGGGGTTGCCGGAGTGACAGAAACCTAAACCCCCATTAGGAAACCATCGCACAAGGGAGTGTAGGATCTTAGAGTTTAAGGATGTGGTTAGGTTTATATCTTATTTTCTTTCCTATAGTTGCGGATGCTTGTAGGGGGTTTAATCACAAGTATGTATTAGTCCAAGTAAGGTCGGTACATTAGCATATGTTCACCCACACAACACTTACAAAACTAAAGAAGACTACTCGGCTATTTGAAGCGAAAGCACTTGACAGAATTCCCATGTGTCCTCGAGAACGTTTGGTCCTGATAAGTATTTCCACCGGCTTGTCCTTTGCTAAGAAAGGATTGGGCCACTTGCTGCAATTGTTCATTGTCTTTATTACTTGCACTTTATTTCCTTGCTTTATCATAAAACCCCTAAAAATCTGTTTGCTAAGTATTTACAGGGATTTCCTGCTCCATACCACTAGTCAACACCTTCTTCTCCTCATTGGGATCGACACTCCTATTTATAGAAAGTACTATGATACACCCCCTATACTTGTGGGTCATCAAAAGACCTTATAGATATGGTATCTTCTATCCTTGATCATTGCATAGAAAATTTCAGCAAGAATTGTTATATCATTGATTATAAAGAGAGACTCTGTCATGCACAAGAATGTGTCCAAAATTTGCAGGAGCTTATGGAAGAAGAAATTGCTGAACCTGAAAGCTCACAAGATGAAAATGAGGAGGAGAGTTATGAACAAAAGGAGGAAGAATGGATCTACCAATGCCTACCTTCTAATGAGAGTAACTCTTTACCTCTTACATTATTTGATTGTCCCCCATGCTTACCAAAGGAGGATGAATGTTATGTTCCTGTGGATTCTTTTGAAATTTCTGCTATGGGTAAAACTTATGATAATCGTTATGCTCCTGTTATCTATGATAATCTTATATTTGTGCCTAACTTTGAAATGCATGGTACTAAAGATTATTTCTTATAAAATGTTTATGATAAATCTCTAGATGATGGTCCTATATTGAATGATCAGTCACCTTGTTATAAAATTGTTAAAAGTGGGTTTGAAGGTTTTAATTCCACTATTTTTGAGCTTGATAAAAAAATATGTGTTTGTAGATCATGAAAAGCATGCTTTATGTGATAGTTATATTGTTGAGTTTATTCATAAGTCTACTGAAAATTATTATGAGAGAGGAAAATATGGTTGTAGAAGTTTTCATGGTACTGAAACAACTCTCTATGTGCTGAAAGTTGTAAGTTGCTCTTGTTGTATCTACCCATTCTTGTTACAATGTGCTTCTTTGATTTATTTTCTTACAAGATTCCTATGCATAGGAAGTGGGTTAGACTTAAATGTGTTTTGAATTTGCTTCTTGATGCTCTCTTTTACTTCAATTCATATTTCTTATGTGAGCATCTTCTCAAACTATTGTGCCTAACTTAAAGGCGTTAAAGAAAAGTACTTATTGGGAGATAACCCAATAGTTTTCATGAGTCTTGTAAGTTATTACTTCTGTAATAATCTCTTCTTATACTTTTTATTTGATTTTTGTGCCAATAAAAACCTCTAGTGAGAGGTAAGTAAGATTTGGGTAGTTGTTGTCCCAAAACAGATTTTTGTGCTCCACCGTAAAAATTCATGTACAATCTCTGTAAGTTGGATTGATCTGTAATTTTATGAATAAATCCCCCATGTTGTTATCTAGCTTTTGTTAGTTCAACACTTTCTGATTTGACAAACATAAGGTCTTCGAAAATATCGGTTTCTACCTACTGGTCTGTTTTGACAGATTTCTGCCATTATTTGCATTTGCTTCTTATTGGTTCCTTTTTTGGTTCTTTTTGGGAAATTGTGCTTTTTGAGGGAATTGCTATAGTAGCTTGTGTATTTAGTGAAAGTTTTGCTGTTTTAAAACTAAACCCCAAGGTCTATTATCTTTTGGATGCACTAATGTTGCTAATGAAGATTGTGTGAAGATTTGTATGAAGGAAAATTTTTAGGTGTAGAGAAAGAATGATGTAATGAGATGAAGAATGGACAAAAGATCAAGCTTGGGGATGCCACCCCATGTCACCCCAAGAAATAATCAAGAGGTACAAGCGTCAAAGCTTGGGGATGCCCAAGGCATCCCCTTCTTCATCAATAAAAATCTCAGGTCTTTTCTAGACACTTCGTTTTTATTATTTCATGCACTATTGTGTTGTTCTTGGAGCGTCTTAGTTTTTGTTTTTGGTTTTTGGTTTGCTTAGTTTGCTTGAATAAAGTAGTTTGGACCCCCGTTCTCGCTGTGTTGTTTTAAATAAGTTTATTGGTGTTGGAGAGGAGTAGAAAGTTCTTGCTTGAGAAGTACAGGAGGAGCTTGCTTTGACTGTGACTTATACTTTAGCATGTCATGCTAGATGTTGTTTTGACCTTATGCTTAGTGATTATTGTTGTAGCATGACTTGTTCCAAACAATTAGGACTGCTTAATGTGCCTTGAAAGAATCATGCGTTGTTTTAGCATACAAAAACATAGTATTGTGGTATTCTCCTTTGATGCTTTGTTTGGGTTGACTTGGCACATGCTCACACCAAGTTATGACTATGAACAAGTCATCTTAGCCTATATGATCATTTAGTTTTTGACTTGTAGTATCACTTTATGCTTTGATTAGTAATGTTTTGTCGCTCTGCATGATTATGGCCATTATTGATCTCTTAGTTGGTCGCTCCCAGTCTTTTGCTAGCCTCCACTTGTATGAGTAAGCTCTACTTGTGCATCCAACTCCCAAGAAACCAAGTTATTCCAAAGTTTCCACTATAAATTCATGTGCATGGTGTGTTACACCATTCCAAGTACATTCTTGTTTTATCTATCTTCCAATTAAAAAGTTATTCTGTTATGTGAAAACTTAGCGATTAAAGCTCTCACAAACTTGATGGTACACTTTATTTTTATTGCCCCTAAATAAACTTGAACCATTGTGTCATCTATTGTGTATATGCTTGCACTTCTATGTTGGAATTAGCAGAACCATGTTGTCCTGGGGAACGCTTTCAACATTGCACTTGTACATTGTACCTAGTTGATATCATGCTATTTTGTTTACGGATGCCATTGGTGTGAAATAAAAGGGGAGCTTGTAAGTCCATAGAGTTATGTATGTATGTTAGAGAAATGCCTGGGCCACTAGCCTAAGCCATGCCTAATCATGGTGGAAACTTGCAGCATCACCATAGTGAGCAATCTATGAAGCTTTCTTCTTATAAAAAAAGAGACATACTGAAAAGAGGAAATAGAGAAAAAAGCACCATTTTCCCATGGTAAATAAGATGATTGCTAAGATGCTCATTGTCTTCTTGCCTTGTCATTTTGATTATGGGATAGCTCCTGTATCATGTGCAAGGGGTACCCCGTTGGCGGTTCTCTATGATACACATGTACTTACTATGACAAGAACTTATAGGTAACTAAAGTTGAGTAGCATGAGGAGCGGCCCTTGTACTCAAGGGACATGAGATTGCCAACTTATACTTTGTCAAGCATATACTCCATAGTTTTTTTCATTTTAGCCATCACTTTAAGATGCTTATGATAGGGGCAATGAGAGCTGAAAGCTAACAAGTACCATAATTTTTGGAAGCTCTTTATGAGACTTGGAATCCCTGCTTCCCTTTTATGAAGGGCCTTTCTTCCACTATTATATTGAGTCTTCACCCTCTATCCTTAGGCACCAATTAAGAGATCATAGTTGCCATTCTTAGTTCTATGTGCATGGTCCCAAAACTTATTGATTGATGCATATTGTTGATATTGCTTGCTCATGAACTATTTGTATCTAGTCACTCTTATGAACTTTCAAGGTGTCATGTGCATCTATTTTCTACTCAATGAGGGACAAGCTGAATGCCACTATGCTATGCTTTCTATATGTGAAACAAACAAACGTCTTTCAATGCACTATTATTCATGATTTTGTTTGTAACCTTTCATGTTGCATGCATAGTTACTTTGTCTTATTGTTAGAACTTCTTCTTGCATGATCATGTTTAGAGTTCTTTGATCCCAGCTTTCAATGCTTGCAAATGGTTTAATCTTGATTTTGATGGTGCATGTCACCTAAAAAATTATTAATTTTATCACTTACCTACTCGAGGACGAGAATGAGTTAAGCTTGGGGATGCTTGATACGTCGTAAACATATCTATAATTTTTGATGTTCCATGCTTGTTTAGTATCTGGTTTGCTTTGCTTTGTCTACACTTTGAGGTATTTTTATATGTTTTCTAGACTAACCTATTAACAAGATGCCACGGTGCCAGTTGTATAAAATCATGGAGCCACACCAGAAAAGGCAGAAAATCAATATTCTCGGAATTGGATGGGAAAAAAGCCAAAGTAAAAAATTTACCGTGGGGAACACGGAGCCAGAAGACGAGATGGAGAAGAGCCACCATGGGGCCACACCCCCTGGCCGCGTGGCCAGGACTGGCCCGCGCCTGGGGGGTGCAACCACCCTAGGTTCCCCTGCCTCGCCTCTTCGCCTATAAGAATCCCCTGATACCAAAACCCTAAGTACCCGATCAATATTCTATGAAATAGTCCGAAGACGCCGCCACCATCGTCCTGCACCCTGCTGGAGGGGAGATCATCCCGGAGGCCTTCCTCATCACCATGCCAGCCTCCGGTATGATGTGTGAGTAGTTCCACCTTGGACTACGGGTCCATGTAGTAGCTAGATGGTTGTCTATCCTCCTTTGTGCTACCATGTTTAGATGTTGTGAGCTCTGTTCATGATCAAGATCATCTTTTTGTAATCATGCATGTTGTGTTTGCGGGGATCTGATGGATATTGAGATTACTATGCCAGATTGATTAATGGTTCTATCTTATTGATTCTATCATGTCTGTGTTGTTTGTGATCTTGCATGCTCTCCGTTTCTAGTAGCTATCTTGGACAAGTAGATGCTAGTGACTCCAAGAGGGAGTATTTATGCTCGATAGTGGGTTCATGCCTCTATTTAATCTGGGGAAGTGACAGAAATCTCTAAGGTTGTAGATGTGATGTTGCTACTAGGGAGAAAACAACGATCTCTTGTTCATGGAACAAGTGGATTGTTTATCTTACACACTTTGCTTAAAGCAGTTATTCGTTGCTTGCAACTTAATACTGGAGGGGGTTCGGATGATAACCCGAAGGTGGATTACTAGTCATAGATGCAGTTGGATGACGATCTATGTATCTTGTTGTATTGCCCAATCAAATCTCACAGGATCATGAATGTCTAGTATTGCATTGTTATGCCTTGCTCTATCTTGTCAATTGCACTGCTGTAATTTGTTTACCCAACATGCCATGTTGTTTATCTTAAGGAGAACACCTCTAGTGAACTATGGACCCCGGTCGAATATTTACCATTGATACATCTTCCACTATTACTGTTTACTTTCTGCAAACCACCATTACCTTCCACACCATACATTTAATCCTTTGTTTTTAGAAAACCGGTGAGATTGACAACCTCACTGTTCGTTGGGGCAAAGTCTTGAGTTTGTGTTGTGCATGTTTCCTGTTGCTAGCAACACCTTTGGGTCGTTTCCTTCCTCCTACTGGTTCGATAACCTTGGTTTCTTTCTGAGCGAAGACTTGCTGTTGTGCTCATCATACCTTCATCTTGGGGTCTCCCAACGAAGCTCTACATTGATCTGAGCGCTTTAGCGCGCAGCGACATTTTTGTGTGCTCCGCGCACGAGAAATAAGGTACGTTCCAAAGCGTTCCTGCGACCTTGCCGCTGAGGAAACAAACGCCCGAACAGGGCGGTGCCAAGGTCAACAAACTCTCGCCTCCATGCCTCGGTGCGGGCGACCTTATCGTGGGGCAATCTGGGCGCACACCGTCAGTGGCAAAGACGATCCATCCTACGCACCATCGACGGCCACACCATGGCGGCGTACATCCATCTACACTCATCTTATTGGAGTGTTCGACAGCTGGAGCCGACAACGGGCAATAGGTCAGATCTAGAATTTAGGTTCAGATTCACAGGGACATACGATCCCTACCACGAGAAGCCAGAGTTCACCTTCGAAGAAATCGTTGTTGCGGTGCGGCTGTTCGTATTGAACCAGGACTGGTTCAAGCGCGTCAACTAGTGCATGAACATTGCATATCTTTTAAAGTTTGGCGGGAGGTAAAAAGATCAGTTGTGGTTGAACAATCGCTGAACTTACGTCCTCTCTAGGCAATTGGCTAGCCAAATTTTATGATGGAGATCTACAGTTTCTTCAGTGTAGAATAATTAAGTTTAGAGACTAACTCTGTAGAATGCCTTTTGTAGAGGCAATAGCCCCCTTTTGTGCAGCTATCCCATACTGTAGTATGGAACTAGTTCGGAAGTAACCAAATATTATCAAGATGTACCTATTTATTCAATTACTACCGGCGGTTGAATTCAGTTTACTATCATACTTATCCGAGGCAGACAAGATTCAGACAGCATTTTATGAACTAATCTTGGGTGGTTTATTCATGCAAGTTCCATACAGAATCATGCACTAGCTCGAACAAAATATGTAAAAATTGTTCGAGGCATACAAAGGCGCAACATTTCGTGCCTTTCGGATCGCTCACCAGCAGCATTTTCCTGGCAATGGTGACATTGATCATTGCTATACCACCCTCTTTTCAGGAGGCTAACCTTGGTTCTTCACACAAATTCATTAGCCACACATACTACAAATTCATTAGCCACACATACTATGAATTCAGTAGCCACACATTACAAATTCAGTAGCCACACATACTACAACAGTTCAAATTATTACATAAGGCATACTACGTGCTCGACTCTCAAGTCAGCAATCTTTCAGATTCACTAAACCTCTGTCTTCACTCGAGGGAAATCAGAACCACCAACCTATCCATGGCCGGTCCCCCCACCAAAACTGTGCGCTCCGTCGTGGAACGGTGGTGGTCCGTGTCATCGATCCTTCCAGGACAACACTGCAGGCGACGAGGAAGCTTTCTGGCTGCCTCGTCGGGGTCCTGAATGCCATGTATCGGATCCAGAACCTCCTGCAGGTGGATGATCACCAGGTGCTTCCAGCAAAGCTGTCCTCTTACCCTGCTTGGAATCTCCACATTGTACATCTTAGGAACGGTGTCTGGATCTTTCAGCCACGCCTTTACCTCGATGATCCATCTGTCGCTCGGTGGCACAATCTCCACCAGCTCGCCGCCAAGGCTACTGACGACCTTCTTGAGGGCCTTGAAGGGTTTCGCGGCATAGTAAATCAAAATTTTCTACGGATGCGAACAGAGGGAAAGCCAAGATCTAATCTAGGAGATGCAAACAACGAGAGAGATTGGATTAGATCTTCATACCCTTGAAGATTACATGCGAGCGTTAAATCGGGCGTGGGTGATGTAGTCGTCGCTTCTCCTCCTCGCGATCCGATCTAGCACCACAAGTGGCGGTGCCTCCGTGAGATGCACACATGCAGCACCTCGACGTCTCCTCCTTCCTCGGACCAGCAAGTATGGTGGAGAGACGGATTGGATCTACAACACGACGGCGTGGTGTATATGGTGGAGAATTTCTGCAGCAGGGCTTCGCCTACAAGCAGTCGGGAGGGAGAGAGGAGGGGCAGCAGGGCGGCTAGCTCTTGGAGGGGAAGGTGTGAGGGGGTGGTGCGCCCCCAGCCCTCTTTATATAGAGGGGTGGGAGGCTGCAACCCTAGCCCCCTCCCCCAAGCCAAACCGGCGGCCCCAAGGAGAAGGAGTGGGGGGCAAGGAAACCCCCCCTTCTAGAAGGTCTATCTCGAGTTTAAAACCCCCTTGGCCGGCTGGGCCCTATGGGGCCTTATGCCCCTGGCCCAATGTGGCCAGGGCACTCCCTCATAGGCCCATGCCCTCTCCCGGAAGGTGGGGCCACGTTGGTCCCCTTCCGGAAGGTTCTAGAAGCTTCCGGTACAATACCGATTAACCCGGAACAATTCCGAACTCCAAAAACTGCACTGCCTTATATGAATCTTATTCTCCGGACCACTCCGGAACCTCTCGTGATGTCCCGGATCCCATCAGACTCGAACAAAAACTCATAAACCAATTATCCAATCTATCCTAGCGTCGAGACACGTTAAGTGTGTGACCTGCGGGTTCGAGAATATGCGGACATGATCTTCTATCAATAATCAACAATGAGTGCGAAACCCATATTGACTCCACACATTCATCGATGATCATATCGGATGAACCACGATGCCGATTCAATCAATCCCATATATATTCCCTTTGTCTCGTGATATTTTACTTGCCCGATATTCGATCGCTGATGCCGTCATACCTAGTTCAATCTCGTTCACGCAAGTACTTTACTCGTTCGTAATCCGATATCACTTTGTGATTAACTCCTTAACCACATGCTTGCAAGCGGTGTTGATATCGATTACGAAAGTGGGCCCGAAGTATATCTCTCCGACTTGGGAGGGACAAATCCCATCTCAATACATACAACCCAACAGATACTTTCCGATCACCTGAGAGACACCTTTATGATCACCCTCTCATAGGATGACGTTTGATGACCTCAAAGCTTTCTTCCGATACCAGGGAGTTGTATTATCTCATGGTCTAAGGAATACAATATTTGACATAAGAAAAGCTTCGCAAAGACGAACACGATGACACGATCTAATTGCTTCGCTTAGTTTGGGTCTGTGCATCGTATCATTCTCCCAATGATATGATCTCATTATCAATCGACAACTCATGTCTATGGTTAGGAAACCTTAACCATCATTGATCAATGAGCTAGTCCTTAGAGGCGTACTAGGGACACGGTGTTGTTCACAAACCACACAAGTATTAAAGTTTCCGCTTAATACAATTCTAGCATGGAATATAAACATTATCATGAACAAGAATTATAATAATAACAGCTTTATTATTGCCTCTAGGTCATAATTCCAACAGTCTCCCACCTGCACTAGAGTCAATAATCTAGTTTACATTTGGCAACAATCTCACACCCATGGCACTGAGGTGCTAATCATGTTTTACACATGGAAGATGTTTATTCAATGGATCTGCGACATTCAGATCTGTATGTACTTTGCTGATCTTCAGATCTCCATCAGCTATATAATCTCGGATTATATGAAACTTGCGGTTGATATGCTTGGTCTTTGGATGATATCTTGGTTCCTTAGCAAGTGCTATGGCGCTAGTGTTGTCACACAATATCTCCAGTGGGTCTAATGCACTTGGAACCACGCCAAGCTCAGTGATGCAGTTCCTGATCCAAACTCCTTCACTTGACGCTTCTGCAGCAGCCATGTATTCCTCTTCTACTGTAGATCCCGCGATCACGCTTTGCTTGCGACTTCTCGACTCCAGCTCCTCCATTCAAAATATACACGTATCCCGTCGAGATTTAGAATAATCCTTGTCGGTGTCAAAACTAGCGTCGGCGTAACCTTTTACGACGAGCTGTTCATCACCCCCATAGACTAAGAACATTTCTTTAGTCCTATTTAGGTACTTTAGGATGTTCTTCACGGCTCTCGATGTTCCACTCTGGATCACTTTGATATCTTCGTCAAACTAAGAGCATTGGACACATCCGGTCTAGTACACGGCATGGCATACATGATAGAACCTATGGCCGAGGCATAAGGCACTTTGCTCATAGCTTCCCTATCATTTCTTGTGGACGGACCGAGCCTTGCTCAATATCTTACACGACAACATAGGCACCGAACCTTTCTTTGCCTTATCCATTACGAACCTTTTCGAACTTTGTCTAGGTATGTACTCTGGCTTAAAGCTATCAGGCGTCTTTGTCTATCTCTATAGATCTTGATGCCCAATATATAAGCAGCTTCACCTAGGTCTTTCATTGAAAAACACTTGTTCAAATAACTCTTTACATCGTTAAGCATGTTGATGTCATTTCCGATAATCAATATGTCATCCACATATAGTACCAGAAACGTCACCGAGCTCCCACTCACTTTCTTGTAGATGCAAGCTTCGTAGCAATTTGGAACAAATCCAAAGCTCTTGATCACTTGATCAAAACAAAGGTTCCAACTCCAAGATGCTTGCTTCAGTCCATAAATGGAACGCTGAAGTTTGCATACTTTACTAGCATCCTTAGGATCGACAAAACCTTCGGGTTGCATCATATACAACTCTTCATCAATGTTCCCATTGAGGAAAGCAGTCTTGACATCCATCTGCCATATTTCATAATCATGAAACGCAGCAATTGCTAATAAAATCCGAATGGACTTAAACATCGCTACGGGAGAGAAAGTCTCATCGTAGTCAACACCTTGAACTTGTCGAAAACCTTTTGCGACAAGTCGTGCTTTATTGACGGTAACATTACCATCCGCGTCCGTTTTCTTCTTGAAGATCCATTTGCACTCAACGGCCTTTCGGTCGCTAGGAGGGTCCACCAAAGTCCATACTTGGTTTTCGGTCATGGATCCCAATTCGGATTTCATGGCTTCTAGCCATTTCTCAGAGTCTGGGCTCATCATCGCTTCCTCATAATTCGTAGGTTCACTGTCTTCTACTAACAAGACAGTCAAGATAGGGTTGCCATACCACTCAGGAGGGGCACGCGACCTTGTTGACCTGCGACGTTCAGTAGCAGCATCGTCCGAAGCTTCATGATCCTTGTCATTAGCTTCCTCTATTGTTGGTGCGGTGACCTTTGGAACAATTTCAGTCTTGCGCTACTCTCAATTCAAGAGAATGTTCAATAACCTCGTCTAGCTCTACTTTCCTCCCACTCACTTCTTTCGAGAGAAATTCCTTCTCAAGAAAGGAACCGTTCTTCATGACAAACACTTTGCCTTGGTTCTGTGATAGAAGGTATACCCAATAGTTTCCTTAGGGTATCCTATGAAGACACATTTCTCGCTTTGGGTTCGAGCTTGTCGGCATCAACTTCTTGACGTAAGCTTCGCATCCCCAAACTTTAAGAAACGACAACTTAGGTTTAGCACCAAACCACAGTTCATACGGTGTCGTCTCAACGGATTTAGATGGAGCCCTATTTAAAGTGAATGCGGTTTCTAATGCATAACCCCAAAATGATAACGACAAATCAAGAAGAGACATCATTGATCGGACCATATCTAATAGGGTTTGATTCGTTCAGACACACCATTGCTGTTTGTGGTGTTCCGGGTGGCATGAGTTGCGAAACAATTCCGCTTGCTTTAAGATGCGTGAGAAAATCATAACTCAAATATTCGCCCCCACGATCGGATCGTAGAAACTTAATCTTTCTGTTACGATGGTTCTCCACTTCATTCTGAAATTCTTTGAACTTTTCAAATGTTTCAGATTTATGTTTCATTAAATAGATATACCCATATCTACTTAAGTCATCGGTAAAAGTGAGAAAATAGCGATATCCACCGTGCGTCGAAACACTCATCGGTCCGCATACATCGGTATGTATGATTTCCAACAAGTCCGTAGCTCACTCCATCATACCGGAGAACGGGGTTTTGATCATCTTGCCCATGAGGCATGGTTCGCATGTGTCAAATGATTCAAAATCAAGAGACCCCAAAAGTCCATCAGAATGGAGTTTCTTCATGCGCTTTACACCAATATGACCTAGGCAGCGATGCCACAAATAAGTAGTATTATCACTATCTACTTTGCATCTCTTAGCCTCAATGTTATGGATGTGTGTTTCATCCTTTTTGAGATTTAGAAGAAATAAACCATTCACAATAGGTGCATGACCATAAAAGATGTTACTCATATAAATAGAACAACCATTATTCTCCAATTTAAATGAATAACCGTCTTGCAATAAACAAGATCCAGAAATAATGTTCATGCTCAACGCAGGAACATAATAACACTTATTAAGGTTTAAAACTAATCCCGAAGGTAAAACTAAGGAGAGCGTGCCGACGGCCATCACATCAACTCTTGATCCGTTGCCAACGCGCATCGTCACATCATCCCTTGCAAGCCGCCGTCTATTCCGTAGCTCCTGTTTCGAGTTACGAATATTAGCAACTGAACCGGTATCAAATACCCAGGCACTACAACGAGGGCTAGTAAGGAAAACATCAATAACATGTATATCAAATATACCTTTGATGGTGCCAGCCTTCTTGTCCGCTAAGTACTTGACGATTCGCTTCGGTGACCCTTGTCCTTGCAATAGAAGCACTCAAGGTCCGGCTTAGGACCAGACTTGAGCTTCTTCTCCAGGGCAGAGCGCTTCTTGCGCCCTTCTTGAAGGGCTTCTTTGCACCCTTACCTTTCTTAAAGGTGGGCTTGTTGACCATCAACACATGATTATCCTTTTGATGTCCACTTCCGCGGCCTTGACTTCGAAGAGCTCGGTGATCGTATCGATGGAACCAATCGATTATGAGTCACTACAAAACTTTTGTAGCTGGGAGGAGTGATTGCGAACCACAGAAATCTTGAGCTCCTCGGAATCGTGCATTCCGGTTGCTCAAGGTGTTGAGTGTAGCCCGTCATCTTAATGGCGTGCTCACTAACGGAACTCCCTTCCTCCATCTTGTAGTTAAAGAACTTCTCAGAGATCTCATATCTCTCAGAACGGGCCTGAGTCTGAAACATGGTTTTCATCTCTTCGATAATCTCAAAGGGCCCGGGATAGTCTTCAAAACGATTTTGAAGTTCCGGTTCCATAGCAAACAACATGGTGCTCTTAATCACACCATAATCATCTTTCTTGACCGATAGACAGCTTTCTCATCGGCGCTTGATTCTTAGGGGTCACCTAACGCTTTCCCAAGGACATAGTCCTTTCCGCCAGAGAGAATGATTCTTAGATTGCGGAACCAATTGGTGAAGTTAGACCCATTGTTCTTAAGCTTTTCTTTCTCAGCAAAAACGTTGAAGTTGAAGTTGGACTTGGCCATGTGATCTATGATTTGCAAGTACAATTTAGACTATGTTCATGATAAATAGTTCAACTTAATCAAATTACTAGATGAACTCCCACTAAATTCAACATCCCTCAAGTTGTTTAGTGAACATGATCCAAATTCACCACACCTAATCCGATCATCACGAGAAGAGATGTGGTTTCAATGGTGGACAACGAAGTGTCGATCATATCATTCATATGACTCATGCTTAACCTTTCGGTTCATGTGTTCCAAGGCCATGTCTGTACATGCTAGGCTCGTCAAGTTAGACCCAAGTATTTCCGCATGTGCAAAACTGGCTCGCACCCGATGTATGTGAGCGTAGAGTCTATAGCACCCGATCATCACGTGATGCTTGGACACGACGAACTTTCGCAACGGTGCATACTTGGGGAGAACACAGTTTTTATCTTGATCTTTAAGTGAGGAATAATCTTATAATGCTACCGTCGCGATCTAAGCATGATAAGATACATAAAAGGATAAACTGAAGGGTTTCACGGCATAGTAAATCAAAATTTTCTACAGAGCGAACAGAGGGAAAGCCAAGATCTAATCTAGGAGATGCAAACAACGAGAGAGATTGGATTAGATCTTCATACCCTTGAAGATTCAAGCCTGAACGCTCGTCGGGCGTGGGTGATGTAGTCGTACTCGCTTCTCCTCCTCGCGATCCGATCCGATCTAGCACCACAAGTGGCGGTGCCTCCGTGAGATGCACACGTGCAGCACCTCGACGTCTCCTCCTTCCTCGGACCAGCGAGTATGGTGGAGAGATATATTGGATCTACAACGACGCGTGGTGTATATGGTGGAGAATTTCATTGCGGGGCTTCGCCTACAAGCGATCGGGAGGAGAGAGGAAGGTAGCAAAGCTAGGGCTTGGAGGAAGGTGTGGAGTAGTTGAGGGAGGCGCACCACCCTCTATATATAGAGAGGCGGCCAGCCCTTGCCCCTCCTCCAAGCCTATCTCTAGTTTAAACAATTTAAACTCTCCCTTATCTAGAAATCCTATCTCTAGTTTAAACGAGTTTAAACTTATCTAGGATCTGCTGGGCCCTATGGGGCCTTGTGCCCCTGGCCCCATGCGGCCAGGACACTCCCTCATAGGCCCATGCCCCTCCCGGAAGGTGGGGCCACGTTGGTCCCCTTAGGAAGGTTCTAAAGCTTCGGTACAATACCGATTAACCCGAAACAATTCGAACTCCAAAACTGCATTGCCTTATATGAATCTTATTCTGGACCATTCCGAACCTCGTGATATCCGGATCCCATCCGAGACTCGAACAAAAATTCATAAACCAATTATCCAATCTATCCTAGCGTCAAGACACGTTAAGTGTGTGACCTGCGGGTTCAAGAATATGCGGACATGATCTTCTATCAATAATCAACAGTGGGTGCAGGCACCCATATTGACTCCACACATTCATCGATGATCATATCGGATGAACCACGATGCCGATTCAATCAATCCCATATATATTCCCTTCGTCTCGCGATATTTTACTTGCCCGAGATTCGATCGTCGATGCAGTCATACCTAGTTCAATCTCGTTCACGGCAAGTACTTTACTCGTAATCCGATATCACTTTGTGATTAACTCCTTAACCACATGATTGCAAGCGGTGTTGATATCGATTCCGAGTGGGCCAGTATATCTCTCGACTTGGGAGGGACAAATTCCATCTCGATACATACAACCCAATGAGATACTTTCCGATCACCGAGACACCTTTATGATCACCCTCTCATAGGATGACGTTTGATGACCTCAAAGATTTCTTCGGTACTGTGGAGTTGCATTATCTCATGGTCTAAGGAATACAATATTTGACATAGGAAAAGCTTCGCAAAGATGAACACGATGAAACGATCTAATTGCTTCGCTTAGTTTGGTCATCCATCATATCATTCTCCCAATGATATGATCTCATTATCAATTGACAACTCATGTCTATGGTTAGGAAACCTTAACCATCATTGATCAATGAGCTAGTCCATAGAGGCGTACTAGGGACACGGTGTTGTTTACAAACCACACAAGTATTAAAGTTTCCGCTAATACAATTCTAGCATGGAATATAAACTTTATCATGAACAAGAATTATAATAATAACATCTTTATTATTGCCTCTAGGGCATAATTCCAACATCTCCCACTTGCACTAGAGTCAATAATCTAGTTTACATCTGGTAACAATCTCACACCCATGGCAATCGAGGTGTTGATCATGTTTTACACGTGGAAGAGGTTTAGTCAATGGATCTGCGACATTCGGATCCGTATGTACTTTGCTAATCTTGGATCTCCATACGCTATATAATCTCGGATTATATGAAACTTGCAGTTGATATGCTTGGTCTTTGGATGATATCTTGGTTCCTTAGCGAGTGCTATGGCGCGGTGTTGTCACACAATATCTCCAGTGGGTCCAATGCACTTGGAACCACGCCAAGCTCGATGATGAAGTTTCGATCCAAACTCCTTCACTTGACGCTTCTGCGGCCCATGTATTCCGCTTCTACTGTAGATCCCGCGATCACGCTTTGCTTGTAGCTTCTCCAGCTCACAGCTCCTCCATTCAAAATATAAACGTATCCTGTCTAAGATTTAGAATAATCCTTGTCGGTGTCGAAACTAGCATCGACGTAACCTTTACGACAAGTCGTTCATCACCCCCATAGACTAAGAACATTTCTTTAGTTCTATTTAGGTACTTTAGGATGTTCTTCACTGTCGATGTTCCACTCTGGATCACTTTGATATCTGCTCATCAAACTAAGAGCATTGGACACATCCGGTCTAGTACACAAGATGGCATACATGATGGAACCTATGGTAGGCATAAGGCACTTTGATCATAGCTTCCTATCATTTACCGTAGTGGACACCGAGCCTTGCTCAATATCTTACACGACAACATAGGCCTTTGAACCTTTCTTTGCCTTATCCATTACGAACCTTTTCGAACTTTGTCTAGGTATGTACCGCTTAAAGCTATCAGGCGTCTTTGTCTATCTCTATAGATCTTGATGCCCAATATATAAGCAGCTTCACCTAGGTCTTTCATTGAAAAACACTTGTTCAAATAACTCTTCACATCGTTAAGCATGTTGATGTCATTTCCGATAATCAATATGTCATCCACATATAGTACCAGACACCCCACCAGACTCCCACTCACTTTCTTGTAGATACAAGCTTCGTAGCAATTTGGAACAAATCCAAAGCTCTTGATCACTTGATCAAAACAAAGGTTCCAACTCCGAGATGCTTGCTTCAGTCCATAAATGGAACGCTGAAGTTTGCATACTTTACTAGCATACTTAGGATCGACAAAGCCTTCGGGTTGCATCATATACAACTCTTCATCAATGTTCCCATTGAGGAAAGCAGTCTTGACATCCATCTGCCATATTTCATAATCATGAAACGCAGAAATTGCTAATAAAATCCGAATGGACTTAAACATCGCTACGGTAGAGAAAGTCTCATCGTAGTCAACACCTTGAACTTGTCGAAAACCTTTTGCGACAAGCCGTGCTTTATAGACGGTAACATTACCATCCGCGTCCGTTTTCTTCTTGAATATACATTTGCACTCAACGGCCTTTCGGTCGATAGGAGGATCCACCAAAGTCCATACTTGGTTTTCGCTCATGGATCCCAATTCGGATTTCATGGCTTCCAGCCATTTCTCGAGTCCGGTCGCATCATCGCTTCCTCATAGTTCGTAGGTTCACTGTCTTCTACCAACAAGACAGTCAAGACAGGGTTGCCGTACCACTCAGGAGGGGCACGCGACCTTGTTGACCTGCGACGTTCAGTAGCAGCATCGTCCGAAGCTTCATGATCCTTGTCAATAGCTTCCTCTATTGTTGGTGCAAAGTGAATCGAACAATTTCAGGTGCTGCGCTACTCTCCAATTCAAGAGAAGGTTCAATAACCTCGTCTAGATCTACTTTCCTCCCACTCCCTTCTATCAACAGAAACTCCTTCTCAAGAAAGGAACCGCTTCATGACAAACACTTTGCCTTCGGTTCTGTGATAGAAGGTATACCCAATGGTTTCCTTAGGGTATCCTATGAAGACGCATTTCTCCGCTTTGGGTTCGAGCTTGTCCGCATCAACTTCTTGACGAAGCTTCGCATCCCCAAACTTTAAGAAAGGACAACTTAGGTTTAGCACCAAACCACAGTTCATACGGTGTCGTCTCAACGGATTTAGATGGGGCCCTATTTAAAGTGAATGCAGCGTTTCTAATGCATAACCCCAAAATGATAACGCAAATCAAGAAGAGACATCATTGATCGGACCATATCTAATAGGGTTCGATTACGGCGTTCGACACACCATTGCTACTGTGGTGTTCCGGTGGCGTGAGTTGTGAAACGATTCCACTTGCTATAAGATGCGTGAGAAAATCATAACTCAAATATTCACCTCCACGATCGGATCGTAGAAACTTAATCTTTACTACGATGGTTCTCCACTTCATTCGAAATTCTTTGAACTTTTCAAACGTTTCAGATTTATGTTTCATTAAATAGATATACCCATATCTACTTAAGTCATCGGTAAAAGTGAGAAAATAGCGATATCCACCGCGTCGAATACTCATCGGTCCGCATACATCGGTATGTATGATTTCCAACAAGTCCGTTGCTCGCTCCATCATACCGAGAACGGGTTTTGATCATCTTGCCCATGAGGCATGGTTCGCATGTGTCAAATGATTCAAAATCAAGAGACTCCAAAAGTCCATCGAATGGAGTTTCTTCATGCGCTTTACACCAATATGACCTAGACGACAAGCCACAAATAAGTAGTATTATCACTATCTACTTTGCATCTCTTAGCCTCAATGTTATGGATGTGTGTTTCATCCCTTCGAGATTTAGAAGAAATAAACCATTCACAAGAGGTGCATGACCATAAAAGATGTTACTCATATAAATAGAACAACCATTATTCTCCGATTTAAATGAATAACCGTCTTGCAATAAACATGATCCGGAAATAATGTTCATGCTCAACGTAGGCACATAATAACATTTATTAAGGTTTAAAACTAATCCCGAAGGTAAAACTAAGGAGAGCGTGCCGACGGCCATCACATCAACTCTTGATCCGCTGCCAACGCCAAGATCGTCACCTCATCCCTTGCAAGCCGCCTATTCCGTAGCTCTGCTTCGAGTTACAAATATTAGCAATCGAACCGTATCAAATACCCAGTGCACTACAACGAGGGCTAGTAAGGAAAACATCAATAACATGTATATCAAATATACCTTTGATGGTGCTGACTTCTTGTCCGCTAAGTACTTGGACGATGCGCCCAAAGGACCCCTGTCCTTGCAATAGAAGCACTCAAAGGTCCGCTTAGGACCGACTGAGCTTCTTCTCGCAGGGCATTGCGCTTGCCGCCCCTTCTTGAAGGGCTTCTTTGCTCCCTTACCTTTCTTAAAGGAGGGTTGTTGACCATCAACACATGATTATCCTTCTTGATGTCCACTCGCAGCCTTCACTTTGCGAAGAGCTCGGTGATCGTATCGTGGAACCAATCTGATTATGAGTCACTACAAAACTTTTGTAGCCGGGAGGAGTGATTGAAGAACCACGACAATCTTGAGCTCCTCCGAATCGCATTCCAGCTTGCTCAAGCTGAGTGTAGCCCGACATCTTTATGGCGTGCTCACTAACGGAACTCCCTTCCTCCATCTTGCGCTTAAAGAACTTCTCGAGATCTCATATCTCTTTAACGGGCCTGAGTCTGAAACATGGTTTTCAGCCTCGAGAATCTCAAGGGCCCGGATACTCTTCAAAACGATTTTGAAGCTCGGTTCCATAGCAAACAACATGGTGCTCTTAATCACACCATAATCATCTTTGCGCGATCGATAGACAGCTTTCTCATCACCCATAGCGATTGCAGGGGTCACCTAACGCTTTCCCAAGTACATAGTCCTTTTATCCGCCAGATGAATGATTCTTAGATTGGAACCAATTGGTGAGGTTATACCCATTGTTTCTAAGCTTTTCCTTCTCAAAGAAAAACGTTGAAGTTGAAGTTGGACTTGGCCATGTGATCTACAGTATTGGCAAGTACAATTTAGACTATGTTCATGATAAATAGTTCAACTTAATCAAATTACTAGATGAACTCCCACTAAATTCAACATCCCTCAAGTTGTTTAGTGAACATGATCCAAATTCACCACACCTAATCCGATCATCACGAGAAGAGATGTGGTTTCAATGGTGGACAACAAAGTGTCGATCATATCACTCATATGACTCATGCTTAACCTTTCGGTTCTTGTGTTCCGAGGCCATGTCTGTACATGCTAGGCTCGTCAAGCTAGACCCAAGTATTTCCGCGTGTGCAAAACTGGCTTGCACCCGTTGTATGTGAGCGTAGAGTCTATAGCAGCCGATCATCACGTGATTCTTGGACACGACGAACTTTCGCAACGGTGCATATTTGGGGAGAACACAGTTTTTTATCTTGATCTTTAAGTGAGGAATCATCTTATAATGCTACCGTCGCGATCTAAGCATGATAAGATACATAAAAGGGATAAACATCACATGCATATAACTTTATGTGACATGGTATAGCCAATCTTCGCACAATGATCTCCATCTTGTGCGTTCCGGCATGATCTCCATCACTCCACCATGATTGCCTCCACCACGAATAGCAACTACAACTATTGCTAACTACTTAGCGATAAAGTAAAGCTATTACATGGCGTATAAGAAGTTGACTCGCAGGTCATACACAATTATAAAGACAACCATATGGCTCTCGCCGTTGTGTACTCATCGACATGCAAGTCGTGAAACATTACAAAACATGATCATCGCATACAATATACACATCACATCTTGGGCCATACCACATCACAGAAAACACTCCCTGCAAAAACAAGTTAGGCGCCTCTACTTTGTTGTTGCATGTTTTACGTGGCTTATGGGAGTAGATGCCAAGAACGATTCTTACCTACGGAAAGCCACAACGGTGATATTATGGTTGCCAAACTCCGGTGGTAATCCCATGACAACTATAGTGAGAGAAACTGACATCCACCAGCCGCATGTGTGGTACAAGCCACACGTCAAGTGCGGAGCCGGTCTCGCGAACGACGTCGCGTAAGGTTGGCCTGGACCGCTTCAATCTCACTATCCCGCGTCATAATAAGAACACAAACAAGAGGCTTGCAACAGAAAACATCAACGCCCGCAACAACCATGTTGCGTTCTACTCGTGAAACACATCTACGCATAGATCTAGCTCTGATACCACTGAAGGGTTTCGCGGCATAGTAAATCAAAATTTTCTACAGAGCGAACAGAGGGAAAGCCAAGATCTAATCTAGGAGATGCAAACAACGAGAGAGATTGGATTAGATCTTCATACCCTTGAAGATTCGCACAGCGGAACGTCGTCGGAACGTGGGTGATGTAGTCGTATTCGCTTCTCCTCCTCGCGATCCGATCCGATCTAGCACCACAATTGGCGGTGCCTCCGTGAGATGCACACATGCATCACCTCGACGTCTCCTCCTTCCTAGGACCAGCGAGTATGGTGGAGAGATAGATTGGATCTACAGCACGACGGCGTGGTGTATATGGTGGAGAATTTCTGCTGCAGGGCTTCTCCTACAAACAGTCGGGAGGGGAGAGAGGAAGGTAGCAAGGCAGCTAGGGCTTGGAGGAAGGTGTGGAGTAGTTGAGGGGAGGGGGCGCACCACCCCTCTATATATAGAGGGGGGCGGCCAGCCCTTGCCCCTCCTCCAAGCCTATCTCTAGTTTAAACAATTTAAACTCTCCCTTATCTAGAAATCCTATCTCTAGTTTAAACGAGTTTAAACTTATCTAGGATCGGCTGGGCCCTATGGGGCCTTGTGCCCCTGGCCCAATGCGGCCAGGACACTCCCTCATAGGCCCATGCCCCCTCCCGGAAGGTGGGGCCACGTTGGTCCCCTTCCGGAAGGTTCTAGAAGCTTCCGGTACAATACCGATTAACCCGGAACAATTCCGAACTCCAAAAACTGCACTGCCTTATATGAATCTTATTCTCCGGACCATTCCGAACCTCTCGATATCCCGGATCCCAGCTGAGACTCAACAAAAATTCATAAACCAATTATCCAATCTATCCTAGCGCCAAGACACGTTAAGTGTGTGACCGCTGGTTCGAGAATATGCGACATGATCTTCTATCAATAATCAACAGTGGGTCCGGCACCCATATTGACTCCACACATTCATCGATGATCATATCGGATGAACCACGATGCCAGGATTCAATCAATCCCATATATATATTCCCTTCGTCTCGCGATATTTTACTTGCACGAGATTCGATCGCTTGCCGTCATACCTAGTTCAATCTCGTTCACGGAAGTACTTTACTTGTTCCGTAATCCGATATAACTTTGTGATTAACTCCTTAACCACATGCTTGCAAGCGGTGTTGATATCGATAACCGAGTGGGCCCAAGTATATCTCTCCGACTTGAGGGACAAATTCCATCTCGATACATACAACCCAATGATACTTTCCGATCACCGAGAGACACCTTTATGATCACCCTCTCATAGGATGACGTTTGATGACCTCAAAGCTTTCTTCCGTACGTGAGTTGCATTATCTCATGGTCTAAGGAATACAATATTTGACATAGGAAAAGCTTCGCAAAGATGAACACGATGAAACGATCTAATTGCTTCGCTTAGTTTGGGTCTGTCCATCATATCATTCTCCCAATGATATGATCTCATTATCAATTGACAACTCATGTCTATGGTTAGGAAACCTTAACCATCATTGATCAATGATCTAGTCCATAGAGGCGTACTAGGGACACGGTGTTGTTTACAAACCACACAAGTATTAAAGTTTCCGCTTAATACAATTGTAGCATGGAATATAAACTTTATCATGAACAAGAATTATAATAATAACATCTTTATTATTGCCTCTAGGGCATAATTCCAACATAAACATCACATGCATATAACTTTAATGTGACATGGTATAGCCAATCTTCGCGCAATGATCTCCATCTTGTGCGTTCCGGCATGATCTCCATCACTCCACCATGATTGCCTCCACCATGAATAGCAACTACAACTATTGCTAACTACTTAGCGATAAAGTGAAACTATTACATGGCACATAAGAAGTTGACACACATGTCATACACAATTATAAAGACAACCATATGGCTCCTGACGGTTGTGTACTCATCGACATGCAAGTCGTGAAACATTACAAAACATGATCATCGCATACATTATACACATCACATCTTGGGCCATACCATATCACAGAAAACACTCCCTGCAAAAACAAGTTAGACGCCTCTACTTTGTTGTTGCATGTTTTACATGGCTTATGGGAGTAGATGCTAAGAACGATTCTTACCTACGGAAAGCCACAACGGTGATATTATGGTTGCCAAACTCCGGTGTTAATCCCATGACAACTATAGTGATTGAAACTGACATCCACCAGCCGCATGTGTGGAACAAGCCACACGTCAAGTGCGGAGCCGGTCTCGCGAACGACGTTGCGTAAGGTTGGCCTGGACCGCTTCAATCTCACTATCCCGCGTCATAAGAAGAACACAAAAAAGAGGCTTGCAACAGAAAACATCAACGCCCGCAACAACCATGTTGCGTTCTACTCGTGAAACACATCTACGCATAGATCTAGCTCTGATACCACTGAAGGGTTTCGCGGCATAGTAAATCAAAATTTTCTACGGATGCAAACAGAGGGAAAGCCAAGATCTAATCTAGGAGATGCAAACAACGAGAGAGATTGGATTATATCTTCATACCCCTGAAGATTCAAGACAGTGAACGCTCGGGAACGTGGGTGATGTAGTCGACTCGCTTCTCCTCCTCGCGATCCGATCCGATCTAGCACCACAAGTGGCGGTGCCTCCGTGAGATGCTGCGTGCAAGACCTCGCGTCTCCTCCTTCCTCGGACCAGCAAGTATGGTGGAGAGACGGATTGGATCTACAACACGGCGTGGTGTATATGGTGGAGAATTTACGCAATAGGGCCGCCACAAGCGGTCGGGAGGGAGAGGAGGAGGCAGGCGGCTAGCTCTTGGAGGGAAGGTGTGAGGGGTGGTGCGCAGACCTCTTTATATAGAGGGGTGGGCGGCTGCAACCCTAGCCCCCTCCCCCAAGCCAAACCGGCGGCCCCAAGGAGAAGGAGTGGGGGGCAAGGAAACCCCCCCTTCTAGAAGGTCTATTTGGAGTTTAAAACCCCTTTGGCTGGCTGGGCCCTATGGGGCCTTCTGCCCCTGGCCCAATGCGGCCAGGGCACTCCCTCATAGGCCCATGCCCCCTCCCGGAAGATGGGGCCACGTTGGTCCCCTTCCGGAAGGTTCTAGAAGCTTCCGGTACAATACCGATTAACCCGGAACAATTCCGAACTCCAAAAACTGCACTGCCTTATATGAATCTTATTCTCCGGACCACTCCGGAACATCTCGTGATGTCCCGGATCCCATCCGAGACTCCGAAAAAAACTCATAAACCAATTATCCAATCTATCATAGCGTCAAGACACGTTAAGTGTGTGACCTGGTTCGAGAATATGCGGACATGATCTTCTATGAATAATCAACAGTGGTCCGAAACCCATATTGACTCCACACATTCATCGATGATCATATCGGATGAACCACGATGCCAGGATTCAATCAATCCCATATATATATTCCTTCGTCTCGTGATATTTTACTTGCGAGATTCGATCATCGGTACCGGCCATACCTAGTTCAATCTCGTTCACGCAAGTACTTTACTCGTTCCGTAATCCGATATCACTTTGTGATTAACTCCTAACCACATGCTTGCAGCGGTGTTGATATCGACACGAGGTGGGCCCGAAGTATATCTCTCCGACTTGGGAGGGACAAATCCCATCTCGATACATACAACCCAACAGATACTTTCCGATCACCTGAGAGACACCTTTATGATCACCCTCTTATAGGATGACGTTTGATGACCTCAAAGCTTTCTTCCGATACCAGGGATTTGTATTATCTCATGGTCTAAGGAATACAATATTTGACATAAGAAAAGCTTCGCAAAGACGAACACGATGACACGATCTAATTGCTTCGCTTAGTTTGGGTCTGTCCATCGTATCATTCTCCCAATGATATGATCTCATTATCAATTGACAACTCATGTCAATGGTTAGGAAACCTTAACCATCATTGATCAATGAGCTAGTCCTTAGAGGCGTACTAGGGACACGGTGTTGTTCACAAACCACACAAGTATTAAAGTTTCCGCTTAATACAATTCTAGCATGGAATATAAACATTATCATGAACAAGAATTATAATAATAACAGCTTTATTATTTCCTCTAGGGCATAATTCCAACAGGCCTCTGGTTCCCAAGCATGCAAAGGGAGGCCGTAAAAGCCGAGTTTAGAGAAGAAAATAAGCTGCCCCAAGCGATCGTCCCACCCACAGGCGCGATGCCATCGCATGAAGCTCATTTTCTCCCCACAGCACTCGAAAGAACGGGAAGAATGCTGAACGCGCTCGATGTCTGAGCTATGGGCGAACTGGACGAAGAAATCGAATGGCGGCGCACATACCTCAATATTGACCACTTTTCGTCTGATCCCAAAACGAGACCTGAATGTTGACAGCAAGTCTGCCGGCGACACGACGGGACGCGTGCCCATCATGGTGGCCATGAGAGCGTTGTCGTTGAACTCCTCTGCTAGGTCTACCATGCCTAGGATGCACGACAGCACACAACCGCCCGAGGCTGGTCGTCGTTCCGGATTGCACAGCTGGACGTGCTCCGCCGTGCGAGAAGGTCTACGTAGCGGTGAGAGGCTAGGCTGGCGACGCGAAGCTCTAACACGCCGACTAGGAAAAACGAGGCGAGGGCGACGGCGACGGTGGCGAGCTTCGATTAAGGGCATAGTAGGTTGACCAGCCATGGCGGGGAAGCAAGGAGAGCAACGGCGAGCTCCGATCTGGATACCAGTAGCCGGAGCTAAGAAAGGTAATGGAGAGGGGAATAATATGGGAGAAGAGTAGAGCAGAGAAGAATATCTAGTCCTCGCAGGGGTAAACTGGTCCACGACCGCAAAGGATAACCGGAAATACTGACAGGTCAATGCAAGAAGAGTTGACCTAACGGCGGGATTTGAGTTCAACCATTTTTTGACTGGTTCAAACGATCGTTCGGCCATTAGATTTGTATTTACCCCCATTTGGCCCCTCTCGACAATTGGCTAAGCTACTACAGCCCTTATGCGATATTACACGCAACTTGGACCCCGCGTTGCCTTGGCATCTGAACTTTCGAGCCGCATATTAAAATTCTCCTAAAGAAGAATCTCTCCTTGAGATTCCTAGAAAAATAAAAGAACAGGGCGAGAGGCGGGCGTTCAGAACGAAGGTGATCCTCACATTCCCAAGATGATGAACAACGAAATGGTGCGACCACTACACCTTACAAAATTTTTTAGACTTGTTGGGAGTCTTGTGTTTGCTTCTTGAAAACAAAGGACTTGAATAAAGGAGGATTGTCATGTAAAATAAAGGTAGGATGGACATAGATCCGATGATCTCGAGGAACACGATAAATAAAAGAACCACTTGTTGAAATAATTATGGAAGGGCGATGTATCAAGGAGGGGAATAAAGGACACATTGTTAGGATTCAAGATCAAAAGTTGCGAGTGAGGAAGAATATTTGTTTCACCGAAATAAAAGAATGACTTGGAGAAGTTATCATCCACTATGAAAATAACATTGTTTATTCCCTTAGATTTGAAGTCTAGAAAACAATAGAGTTCCTTGACATCAACAGAAGGAGTTGGGTTATTGAATTCTCGGATCAGATTCTTCTTGCACCAGTAAGGACCAAAGGATCGCACAGTTGAGTGCGCTGATTTGTCTTCAAGAGAAAGGAGGTGATCCAAGTTTATGGTGGAATCCTGAGAAAGAAGTTGAATTGCAGATCTAGTATTGTAGAGGTGCTTATTTCTTTTCTTTACCATGAGGTTATTGCAACAAATTTGCGATTGACGACCTCGCCATGATTGGCTTTACCAAGAGAAAGTAATTTGACCACTTGAAGTAACATATATCTTCCCTTCATCTCGTATAATGATGTTGAACGCCATCCAAATGAAGATGATGGAGAAGGTTTGCATTTGTTTTTCAGCAGATCATCGAAGATTTTACTTCATCTTAAAATAGACGAGACCACCAACAAGATATTATAGATTAAAATCTTGAGAGAACACTCCGGAACACAAGGACAGAAGTAAATGTCTCGAGGGATAAAGGTCACTTCTGCCTTCCACGGAATGAGTGAAATTGCATCAATCCACCCGTTCAATGTACAAGAGCGAATGATAAGAGTAGTGGTATGGTAGCTACTCCATATCGCACCCAAAGCATTACTCCACACATGAATAGAAAAACTATGCAACCCAACTTTCAGAATTTATTCTAAAAATCTTGACAAGGAGAAAACTCATGAAGCTACGTAAGAAACCAAATATTTGATACACACGATTCGTCGGATCCAAGCATATAAGGATGATGATGTTGTTGTCGTGCCGAAAGTCACAAGCCATCGGAAAGATATGAATGATTATCATGGAGACAGATAAAAGGTTCAACAGGCAGATTAAGGATAGCACCCAAAACTTGGATAGAAGAATTGTAACAGATATGGGAAACTTCATGGCATCCGACGGATTAAGGATATAAGATAAAGCGAAAGGGTATCAAAAGATTTATTGACGAGTCAGAGATCAAAATAATTTCTTATCATTTTTTAGAATATTTGATAGAGATTTAGTCGTCTTGAGGAAATCTTTAGTAGAGTGATGCTGATAACTTTCCAAACAAGGAAAAACTCTAGAGTTTTTGGAATCTGATGATGGGTGAGAATTAACAATTGATTTTGAAAATTCTCGGATTGTAGAAATGTTTTTAGCAGAAGGACGTGGTCGAGATAGGTGAATTTAAAAAGTCAGAATTTACACTTTGAGAACACATATGCGGTGTTATCGAAGCTTGAGAGGACGAAAAGAAGACATTCTTCATGTTATTCCATTGACATAGAATAGGCGAGAATATCGTCAAGATATCCCACCACGAAAGATCAACCTTAGATGATCTGACCCTTTGGATAGGAAAAGAGAGACTGACTTGTTCACCTTGTTGACCGGATCACCGGTTGAAACGAGGAGAGCTCTAGATAAGAAGCGACAATAACTCATACATTTAAGCAAGCTATCATAGATGAAAGAATGAGAATATATCATATCAAAGAGAATCCTACAAATATGGAGTTCAAAGATGTGAAGCATGATAACGGATGATAATCCACCATGGTGCCTTAAGAAACCTCCAGATTGCCAAAGATACTTGAATCTAATATAGATATGATCGAGGTATAACTCACAAGAGATAACCGCCATCATTTAGAGGATTAGATTGATAGAATTTACCATATTCCAATTATGATAGCGTCATATATCTATAACCAGAACCAAATTACAATCACAAGCATCGGATCAACACACTTGTGCATTTTAGCCCAAGAGAATGTGAAGATGAAGTAAAACTCTAGATTGAAATGTTGGTAGCAAAAGATTGAGTTAGCATGGACATGCCGACAAAATAAGATAGATGAAACATCGTACATGACTGAAAGGAGTGTGAAAACATAGATGTGCCAAATAAAAAATTTCCGCATTTATCATCATGAAAATACCAATAGATGCGAAAAACAACTTAACGAATAGAGATTAGCAACTCCACATTCTATAAACGCATGCCGGAAGGATGAACACCCTTGACAAGACCCCATCGGTTTACAAGGAATCAAATAGATCGCGTTGGTTGACAAAAGCCTGTCAGTATGGAATGTACCAACAGTTGATAACCAAAGACAGATTGCGACAATAAGTTGGATGCAACAAATAAACAAAATATTTGACACACATCCTATGGTACTACAGAAATCCAGAACACGTGAATCCTAGTTTGAATTTTTTAGAAGAGGATTGATAAGTGTTACACTTCTTTACTAGAAAAAAGGGTGGGTGGGTGGGTAAGAAGAAAAATGGAAACAGTCCTACTCTAAACATTTAGATTTCCTGTAACATCCCTAAATTCATGATTTCAAAGATTGCATATCATTCATGCATGCATATAGTTTTGAGATCAATTTCAAACCAATTTCAAGAAAACATAAGCACATGGTGCTATCATTTTATGTGAGCAAACTTAAATCAAATGACCATCCTCATTTGAGAGCTTAGTGTTTTAAAACCAAGTTTGTTTGCTTCCTTGTTGATTGGTTTGAGTGTAGAGTTTGAACAAAATTTTACAAAATAAAAATGGTTTCAAAACCATTTTCAATCATTTGCAAACCAAGTGCTAAGTCACTGTTATTTTTGTCTTTCCAAAAATGACCAAGCCAACTCAAAGTGACCACATGGTTTTATGCCTAGAATTGTGACTGTTGCACACTGCAAAAATCCTGAAAAGATTTGAATTCAAATAGAGTTTGAATTCATTTGAAAATCATTCCAGAAAATCAAATTAGAAAAAGAAAATGAAAAGGGCCGGCGCTACTAATCTGGCCCAACAGCGAAACCAGCCCAGCTAGCCCACACGAGCCACCTCTCTCTCGCACGCGCAAACGCACCCGCGGAGTCACTGACGCCAGGACCCCACCTCCCTTCTGTTTATTTCGCTGACAAGTGGACCCGTGACCCCGTCGTCGTCTTCGTCAGTCACGCGCGTCTGCGCCGCTCACTCCGCCGTTACTCGCAGCAGTCACTGCCGCGTTGATTCCCCTTGATTCCGCGAGTAACTCCACGCCCCGCTCCGGCTATAAGAACCTCTCACCCTCGCGGTCATTTCCCCCCACACTGCACACCCTTCTCACCACCAGGCTGCCAGTATTCGCTCTCGCGCCGCCGTAGACAGAGCCTACTCCGGCGATCAATTCTGGTAAACCTTGTGCGCCCCTTCCTCTCTGGTTCATATGAGCAGCTTCGCAACTTTCTTGCGCACCTCCTGATCCTCTTTGCCCGTCTGTTTGTGATCCAGAGCTTCGTCTTCGACGAGCACCGTGAGCAACCGACGCCGTCTCCAACTCCGGCGAGTGATTAAGGTAAAATCCGACCGCCCGGTGCCTCCCTTTTGACGCTGACTTGTTCGCCTGACCTATGCGCACACACTGATGCCCTCCATTTGCGTTAGGGTGAAACAGAACGTCGCCAACGTCGCAGTCCACCGGAGCCCGACCCTGTCATCCACTCCGACGAGATCCCACGGCCACTACAGCGCGCCCCTTGCCAAGCCACCGCCACGTTGAGCTTCGCCTCGTCACTGCGATTCTGGTGAGCACACTCTCCCCTCCCCGGGAGACCTAGAACGCCGTCACCGCCACTGGCAGAGCGCTCCGCCGCTCGCCGTCGCCGCGCGCCGCCAGAACTTGGTCGTTTGATCAAGAGCTGTTGGATCTAGATCCAACGCGTGTAATAGAATCACTTAAACAAAGCGGTACGTTAGATCTGAGCCATGCACGTTCACTTAAATCCAACGATCTGCGTCGATCGATCCGCCCGAACCGGTACGGGCCAATAGAAAACAGACGCGTGGCAGTGAGTTAGATTTAAAACAGATTTTGACTCAGAATTTAGTTCAAATTTGTTTTGTTTGTAACTTTTGATTCCCACGTTAGATATTAGCAAATTGTATACCGTTGGAATCAGGAAGACAAGCCCTTTCTAAATATGCAATGTGTTTAATGTTTAGCTTCTGTTAAAATGGTTTATTTTGCAAAAACATGTGTAGGGCTTATTTAGTTATATGATTTGTTTAAGAATTGTTTTGGTGTTAAATAAAATTTGGTTTGGCAAAGTTTTGACTTGTTTAGAATTCAGTACTATGCACTTCCTTGGTTGAGTTTTAAAAATCAGCACTTAGCATCTTGCATGCATGCATATATATTTTGGTTGAATATATCTTGTATGTGATTGTGGCTATATTCTATGTGTAGATTTTGGTGCTAGTGATTGTGATTGTGAAGAGTGCTACTCTCCCAACTACCAAGGCAAGTGGTACTGCATGCATATTTCTATTCCTATATTTTATACAAGCATTAGAAATATTTTGCTAAGTCTTGCATGTTACTATTTTGCCAAATGCCATGTTGGGAAATCCTAAGTAGTTGTAGAATTGCTAGGAAATTTCTAAGTTAAGTACTATCTATGCCATGCTTAGCCTAGCTAGTAGCAAACAAGGGTTGGTGAAATATACATGCTATGATGAAAATATTTCTAAGTCTTTGGACTTATGTTTTTCTTAATAAAACAACTAAGTCAATGAATCACCTGGGTGGAAAGGGACTTGATTGGTGGTTTTTGGTTGAGTGGTTACACAAGGCCCATGGCTATGGTTTACCTTGTGTATACCACTTGTGGAAAGCCACCCAGGAACAAAGGGATTTTAGAGGCCAAGTGTTGAGAAGCTTCTAGTGCAGCCACTTGGCAATATGGGCTCTGCCTGGATCACATAGGTTGCTAGAACTTAGCCATTTGGACAGTTGGTGGTAGTGGGAATGATAGGTTGAACGTCCATTTGGTCTAAGGGAAGGCTTCTGAAAGGTCCTGTCTTGGTGAAACCAAGTCTGGTGGGGAAAGTGCACAACCTCTGCAGATGGAAAAATCTAAGTACTTAGCCAAGTCCATGGCAATGGACAACTTGAGCATCAAGGCATGGAAGCTATCAAGAATCTCATCATTCCAACTTCTAAGTAAAAACTTGTGGGTGAACAAGGGTGAAGGACCTCAATGTCTATTGGTGGTTCCTTGGGAAAGGTTTTGACAAAGAAAAACTTAGTGATTTCAACTAATAGGCAAAACCTATTTTGAGCAAAGCATGCCAAGCTACACTTAGCCAAATTTGCATATAGTATCTAGTCCACTTAAAATATACTAAGGTATCACTTGCCAATACTATTCCAAAGTATTGACCCACTGTGGCTATAACTTGTGATGTTGCAGGTTACTCTGATGAGGATTAGGTGTCATGAGTCTACACTCAACATGTTTGCCTGTGGCACATGAAGATGAAGACTTATATTTATTTACTTATTCAAACTCTTGTATTAGGCCTGTGTCCTTGAGTTGTAAAGACTATGTTTATCTCTGGAATGGATGTAATAAATGTCGTTTGTATCTGTGTACTTCATCTTAAACTGTGGATGCTAGCAATGATCCAGGGACTAGCATTGAAATCACAGGGATCCTTTTCCTTTACAAAGTAGGGATCTTACAGATGGTATCAGAGCACTGTGTTGCCTGTAGGATTATGACCCTAGGATTGGAAACCACTAAGGAAAATTTTCAACTACTTCTACACTTGTCTATTCTTCTCATAAACTTTTCTAATCTTCTCTCTCATCTCTATTTGTAGATGAATTCCATCAACGAAGCCGTGAGGAAAGGACCACTCATGACAATGACTTTGGAGTGTGAGACAGAATTCCCCAAGGCTCTCAAGGACCTCATGGTTGCATTAGAGATACAAGGTGCAGCTGTGTACAAGGGTTTTCCTGTGATGGATAAAGGAGTGGAATACTGGTGGGCGCAACTTCACTTGTATAAAAACAAGGAAGACAACCATCAGGAAAAAGGATTCTGCATGTTCACCAATTCAGTGGTGCACCCTACATTCTTTGAATCAGCAATGGATGCAGCTTGGAAGACCATCAAAGAACTTGGTGATAGAGTCAAGTGCAGAATTCTCAACCTCCAAAATGATCTAAGGAAAGAGAAAGAACATACCCAAGAGTTGGAAGCTACCAACCAAACTTTAAGAGGAGACATTATAGACTTAGTGATGGAATCATGTGAGCAAGATAGTCTGATTGCTTCTAGAAACATTGTGTTAGCCAATAGATCCAGTGAGATAGGATTGTAAACGTACTTCGTAGTTGGACCACCACCTATCACCCTATTTTCCAAAATGTTGCTTTAAAATAAGATTGAACCTTGGTTGATGTAATGGTTTCATGTATGCCTGACTTGTATGTTTTGCTTTCCAAGGTTATGTATGCGATGTTTTGACTTTTGTTTTATCTTGAATTGTGTTGTTCTAACTTTTCTATCTTATAAATAGATGCCTATTACCATCAGCATTGTTGAGGAGTTCCAGGTTACCCGCTTTGGTCCTCGTATCGTTGAGCTTACTAATTTGCTCAATCTCCCTCTTCCCACCATCATGGTGCATCCCCTCACCAAGTTTGAGAGGAAGGACCTCTGGGGCTTCAAGGTGAACCAGCCCGGATGCCAGACAGAGCCTACTACGGAGACCATCGTCTTCAAGCTCATGCACGATGACAGGGAGAGAGAGGCATGGAGGTAGTTATGCAGGATCTGATAGGACGTCTGCTAGGGAGACACTCCCGACAGGTTAGAGGTACCCACTTCCACGTCTTCGGAAGACGTGATGAGGATGGAGAGTCCATCGACTTCAAGGACGATTCGAGGGACGCAGCAGAGCCAATACGCATGTACCTCCAGGACTTAGAGTCTCTCATTAGGCATGTGGACACGGACAGGAACAATGTCATGCTCAGCAATGACGAGCTCCAGGTGCAGCTTCGCGAGAAGGATAAGCTCTTCGCGCAGCAGGACGAGATAGTCAAGGAAATGGAGGCGAAGTTCGAGACCCAGTACAGGAACTTCAAGAGTCAGGAGAAGCGTGTCCAGGATAGGAACAAGAAGATCTGGGATATGACTGAAGAACTGCAGTCCAAGGACTTCGAGCTAGAGCAGCAGCAGACGGTGATTGAGAGGCTTCGTTCCCAGAAGAGGGCTCTCAAGGCCAAGCTAGAGACCTTGACCACTAGCATTGAGGAGAACAAGACCGCGATGGAGAACGCAGGTCTTACCTTTGTCGAGGAGGAGATTGATGCCGATGAGTAGACTTGACTACTCGTTTATCTTTCGTTATCATACTTGTTATTTGAGAACTTGTTATTGGACCATCCGACATGTGGATGGCTTGCTACTTGTGTGTTTTACTTTGTGAACTGGTTATTTTGTTGTTGAACCTTTATCTTTGTGTTGCATTCTTGTGTTTGCTTATGTGATGTAATGTGCATGAAAGCATCTATGGGTATCTCATTCTTATCTCTATTTGAACAAACCACAGATGCCTCCCCGTCGTGCAAACCCCAACCCCAACAACAACAACAACAACAACAACAACAACAACAACAACATCACCCCATAAATGCAACAAATGATGACTGCTCAAACTCGGCTAATGCAGATGATGACGACGTTCATCCAGAACCAATACAACAACAACAATAACAACAATAACAACAACAACCCACCGGGTTTTGATATGCTCACCAGGTTCTTGAGATTGAGGCCAGCTAAGTTCTCAGGGATGACTGATCCCATGGTGGCCAATGATTGGCTACGCTCACTAAACAAGGACTTGGTAACCGTGGGCTATACAGATGCTGAAAAAGTCAGATTTGCAACACATCTGCTGGAAGGGCCAGCCGCCACTTGGTGGGACAACTTCCAGATCACCACTCCCATAGATAAAGTGACATGGGCTATCTTTGAGGATGGCTTTCGCACTACTCATATCTCATCAGGAGTGATGAGTCTGAAAAATAAAGAGTTCCACAATCTGAAGCAGTGCCACCGCAGCGTGGCTGAATATATTGAGGAGTTCAACAATCTGGCACGTTATGCACCGGATGAAGTTAACACTGATGCCAAGAGAAAGGAAAAATTTCTTGAAGGCTTGAATGATGAGCTGAATCTGCAATTGGCCGTGGCCTATGTTCCCACTTATCAGTCGCTCTGTGACAAGGCTGCTATTTTGGAGAACAAAATAAAGCAAGTGGAGAGTAGAAAGAGAAAGCACTTCGACAAGCACAGCTCGGGATCGTCTCACAAACGATCTCATTATGATGACAGTGGAAGCTCAGGATCCCACAAGCATGGGAAATTCAACAAGCACCACAACCACAACCATCATGACAACAAACATCACCGTAGTCATGACAATGACAAGTACAAGAACCACAAGAGTGGACATAAGAGCCACCACAGTGGTAATGGTAGTGGAAGTGCAAGTCAGCCTGTTAAGAGAGACATCAGTCAGGTTGAATGCTTCAAATGCAAGAAGATGGGGCATTATGCAAATGAATGCCCAGGAAAGAAGGTTAAAGGACCCAACAAGCCCAACCCTTTCCAGAAGGGACAGGTAAACCACATCAATGTGGAGGAGGTCTATGAGGAGCCTGATGCTGTTGCTGGTAAGTTCAGACTCAATTCTATTCCAGCATTTGTACTCTTTGATACTGGTGCATCTCATTCATTCATATTAAGAGCATTTGTTGAAAGAAATGAACTACCGGTAGAAACTATTGGGTGTCCTATAAAAGTAAGTTCTCCTGGTGGAGAAATGATAGTGAATTCTGGATGTCATGATCTAGTCATAGAATTTGGGAAGTATAGGTTTCCCGTTAACTTGATAATTCTAAACTCCCAAGGATTGGATGTCATTCTGGGAATGGACTGGATGACTAAGTACAAAGGAGTGATAGATTGTGCCAACCATACTGTCTCACTCACAACTCCAGAAAATAAAAGGATCAGATTCAAGACCAACTTTGAAGCAAAAAGGAGTATGCTTAATTCTCTTAAGGGGGTTAGCATGGACAGTGTGCCAATTGTGAGTGAGTATCCGGAAGAATTGCCGGGAATGCCACCAGATAGATATGTGGAATTTCTGATAGATTTGGTACCAGGGTCTGGACCAATAGCAAAGAGACCGTATAAAATGTCCGTTGATGAACTGAAAGAACTCAAGAAGCAACTTGGAGAACAATTGCATAAAGGATTTATTCAACCAAGTTCTTCATCTTGGGGAGCCCCGGTTTTGTTCGTGGAGAAGAAAGATAGAAGTCAAAGGTTATGCATAGATTACCGTTCACTCAACGAGGTAACTATCAAGAACAAATATCCTTTGCCTAGAATCAATGACTTGTTTGATCAACTAGAAGGAGCATGTGTGTTCTCAAAGATTGATCTAAGGTCAGGCTATTTTCAACTCAAGATAAGAGAACAAGACATACCTAAAGCAGCGTTCACCACAAGGTATGGATTGTATGAGTATACTATGATGCCTTTTGGGTTGACCAATGCTCCAGCATACTTCATGAATATGATGAACAAGGTGTTCATGGAATTCCTTGACAAGTTTGTTGTCGTTTTCATCGATGACATCTTAGTCTACTCCAAGAGCAAAGAAGAGCATGAAGGACATTTGCGTTTGATACTTGAGAAGTTAAGAGAGCATAAACTTTATGCCAAATTCAGCAAGTGCGAGTTCTAGTTGGAAGAAGTTGGTTTTCTTGGTCATGTTATGACAAAGGATGGTGTAGCAGTTGATCCTGCTAAGGTTTTAGCTGTGACTGAATGGGAATCTCCCAAGTCCGTGAAAGAAGTTCGTAGTTTCCTTGGCTAAGCAGGTTACTACAAAAGGTTCATTGAGAATTTCTCTAAGGTATCTAAGCCCATGACTGAATTGTTAAAGAAAGACAAGAAGTTTGCTTGGTCTGAAGGTTGTGAAGTCAGCTTTCAGGAGTTGAAGAAGAGACTTGTGGTAGCACCAGTCTTGTGTCTGCCAGACTTGGGAAAGGATTTCCAAGTATATTGTGATGCATCTCATCAAGGTCTGGGTGCAGTACTTATGCAAGACGGTAAAGTTGTGGCTTATGCCTCGAGACAACTCAAGACTCATGAAGTAAACTATCCTACTCATAATTTAGAGTTAGCCTCTGTCGTCCATGCACTCAAAACATGGAGACACTATCTTTTGGGAAATCGTTGTGAAGTGTTCACAGATCACAAAAGTTTGAAGTATATCTTCACCCTGAAGGAAATCAATATGAGACAAAGAAGATGGTTAGAACTTATCAAGGACTATGACTTAAGTTTGCAATACCACCCCGGTAAAGCAAATGTTGTAGCAGATGCTCTAAGCCGTAAAGTTTTTGTGAATGGCCTTACCAAAGGAGAATTACCAGATGATTTGTGTACCCAATTTAGAAAACTCAGATTGGAGATTGTGCCTGAAGGACATCTCATGTCTTTGGATGTTCAACCCACCTTGTTGGACAAGATCAAAGAAGCCCAGAAGACTGATAAGGAAATTGAAGAGATTAAGGAAAATATTGGCAAAGGAAAAGCCAAAGACTTCCATGAAGACGAACTGGGTACTTTATGGCATGGAAAACGTATATGTGTTCCACAAGACCCGGAGTTGCGGAAACTGATTTTGCAAGAAGCACACAAATCTCCGTATTCTATTCACCCGGGTAACACCAAAATGTACATGGACATGAAAGAAAGATTTTGGTGGAATAATCTCAAGAAGGACATCGCCGAACATATTGCTTTGTGTGATGTGTGTAGTAGAGTGAAAGCGGAGCATCAGAAACCAGCAGGTTTGCTTCAACCACTACCTATTCCTGATTGGAAGTGGGACAAGATTGGTATGGATTTCATTACCGGATTACCAAGGACCAGGTCAGGGTATGATTCCATATGGGTAGTAGTGGATCGCCTAACTAAAGTGGCTCATTTCATACCCGTGAAGACAACCTATACGAGTGCTAAGTTAGCAAAAATTTACATGAGTAGAATTGTATGTCTACATGGAGTGCCCAAGAGTATTGTGTCTGATAGGGGAACCCAATTCACTTCCCATTTTTGGAGACAGCTACATGAATCATTGGGAACGAGGTTGGAATTCAGTACTGCTTTTCATCCTCAAACAGATGGACAAACAGAAAGAACTAATCAGATTCTTGAAGACATGTTGAGGGCGTGTGCCTTAGACTATGGAGCCAGTTGGGATGAAAGTCTTCCTTACGCAGAATTTTCTTATAACAAGAGCTATCAAGCCAGCATTGAGATGGCACCATTTGAGTTTCTCTACGGAAGAAAGTATACCACCCCATTGTTATGGAATGGTGTGGGAGAAAGAAGTTTATTTGGGCCAGATCTTATCAAAGAAGCCGAAGAGAAGGTCAATTTGGTTAAGGACATGTTGAAGATAGCACAGTCCCGATAGAAAAGCTACGCGGAGCCTAAGCGTAGAGAAGTCACCTACGAAGTTGGTGATAGAGCCTATCTTAGAGTATCACCACTTCGTGGAGTAAAAATATTCGGAGTCAAAGGAAAATTGGCACCAAGATATGTTAGGTCAATCAAGATATTGAGTCACAAAGGAGAAGTTGCCTATGAAATTGAACTGCCAGAATCTCTATCAGCTGTCCATAATGTGTTTCATGTGAGTCAGCTTAAGAAATGTCATCCAGAAATGGAAGAAACTTCTTTGAAGGATACTATACCTTTGGAGGAAGTTCAACTAGAAAGTGATCTCACTTATGAAGAGAAACCTATCAAGATTCTTGAGACTGCAGAAAGAGTCACAAGGACAAAGACTATCAAGTTTTGCAAAGTGCAGTGGAATCATCATTCCGAAGAGGAAGCAACATGGGAAAGAGAAGATGATCTTCGGAAAGACCACCCTCACCTATTTGCTAGCCAATCTGAATATCGAGGGCGATATTCAACTTAAGGGCGTTAGATTTGTAACATCCCTAAATTCATGATTTCAAAGATTGCATATCATTCATGCATGCATATAGTTTTGAGATCAATTTCAAGAAAACAGAAGAACATGGTGCTATCATTTTATGTGAGCAAACTTAAATCAAAGGACCATCCTCATTTGAGAGCTTAGTGTTTTAAAACCAAGTTTGTTTGCTTCCTTGTTGATTGGTTTGAGTGTAGAGTTTGAACAAAATTTTACAAAATAAAAATGGTTTCAAAACCATTTTCAATCATTTGCAAACCAAGTGCTAAGTCACTGTTATTTTTGTCTTTCCAAAAATGACCAAGCCAACTCAAAGTGACCACATGGTTTTATGCCTAGAATTGTGACTGTTGCACACTGCAAAAATCCTGAAAAGATTTGAATTCAAATAGAGTTTGAATTCATTTGAAAATCATTCCAGAAAATCAAATTAGAAAAAGAAAAGGAATAAAGAAAAGGAAAAGGGCCGGCGCTACTAATCTGCCCAACAAACCACCAGCCTAGCCCACCCGCCACCTCTCTCTCTCTCGACGGCAGACGCACTGCTGAGTCACCGACGCCAGACCCCACCTCCCTTCATTTATTTCACGACAAGTGGACCCGTGACCCCGCTGTCGTCAATCAATCACGCGCTCACGCCACGCCGCATTTCGCCGCGATCCGCCGCGTTGATTCCCTTGATTCCGCCAAGAACTCCACGCCCGCCCGCTATAAGAACCTCTCTCGCGGTCATTTCCCCACATCGCACACCCTTCTCGCCACCAGGCTGCCAGTATTCGCTCTCGCGCCGCCGCAGACAGAGCCTACTCAGGCGATCAATTCTGGTAAACCTCGTGCGCCCCTTCCTCTCTGGTTCATACGAGCAGCTTCGCAACTTCCTTGCGCACCTCCTGATCCTCTTTGCCCGTCTATTTGTGATCCAGAGCTTCGTCTTCGACGAGCACCGTGAGCAACCAACGTCGTCTCCAACTCCGGCGAGTGATTAAGGTAAAATCCGACCGCCCTGTGCCTCCCCTTTGACGCTGACTTGTTCGCTGACGGCGCGCACATCGATGCCCTCTGCTTATGCGTTAGGCGAAATGTAACATCGCCAACGCCGCCGCCCACCGGAGCCCGACCGCCATCCACTCCGACGAGATCCCACGGCCACTACAACACGCCTTTGCCACCGCCACGTTGAGCTTCGCCTCGTCACTGCGATTCTGGTGAGCACACTCTCCCCTCCCCGGGCGACCTAGAACGCCGTCACCGCCACTGGCAGAGCGCTCCGCCGCTCGCCGTCGCCGCGCGCCGCCAGAACTTGGTCGTTTGATCAAGATCTGTTGGATCTAGATCCAACGCGTGTAATAGAATCACTTAAACGAAGCGGTACGTTAGATCTGAGCCGTGCACGTTCACTTAAATCCAACGATCTGCGTCGATCGATCCGCTCGAACCGGTACGGGCCAATAGGAAACAGACGCGTGGCAGTGAGTTAGATTTAAAATAGATTTTGAATCAGAATTTAGTTCAAATTTGTTTTGTTTGTAACTTTTGATTCCCACGTTAGATTTTAGCAAATTTTATACCGTTGGAATCAGGAAGACAAGCCCTTTCTAAATATGCAATGTGTTTAATGTTTAGCTTCTGTTAAAATGGTTTCTTTTGCAAAAACATGTGTAGGGCTTATTTAGTTATATGATTTGTTTAAGAATTGTTTTGGTGTTAAATAAAATTTGGTTTGGCAAAGTTTTGACTTGTTTAGAATTCAGTACTATGCACTTGCTTGGTTGAGTTTTAAAAATCATCACTTAGCATCTTGCATGCATGCATATATATTTTGGTTGAATATATCTTGTATGTGATTGTGGCTATATTCTATGTGTAGATTTTGGTGCTAGTGATTGTGATTGTGAAGAGTGCTACTCTCCCAACTACCAAGGCAAGTGGTACTTCATGAATATTTCTATTCCTATATTTTATACAAGCATTAGAAATATTTTGTTAAGTCTTGCATGTTACTATTTTGCCAAATGCCATGTTGGGAAATCCTAAGTAGTTGTAGAATTGCTAGGAAATTTCTAAGTTAAGTACTATCTATGCCATGCTTAGCCTAGCTAGTAGCAAACAAGGGTTGGTGAAATATACATGCTATGATGAAAATATTTCTAAGTCTTTGGACTTATGTTTTTCTTAATAAACAACTAAGCCAATGAATCACCTGGGTGGAAAGGGACTTGATTGGTGGTTTTTGGTTGAGTGGTTACACAAGGCCCATGGCTATGGTTTACCTTGTGTATCTCACTTGTGGAAAGCCACCCAGGAACAAAGGGATTTTAGAGGCCAAGTGTTGAGAAGCTTCTAGTGCAGCCACTTGGCAATATGGGCTCTGCCTGGATCATATAGGTTGCTAGAACTTAGCCATTTGGACAGTTGGTGGTAGTGGGAATGATAGGTTGGAATGCGTCCATTTGGTCTAAGGGAAGGCTTCTGAAAGGTCCTGTCTTGGTGAAACCAAGTCTGATGGGGAAAGTGCACAACCTCTGCAGATGGAAAAATCTAAGTACTTAGCCAAGTCCATGGCAATGGACAACTTGAGCGTCAAGGCATGGAAGGTATCAAGAATCTCATCATTCCAACTTCTAAGTAAAAACTTGTGGGTGAACAAGGGTGAAGGACCTCAATGTCTATTGGTGGTTCCTTGGGAAAGGTTTTGACAAAGAAAAACTTAGTGATTTCAACTAATAGGCAAAACTTATTTTGAGCAAAGCAAGCCAAGCTACACTTAGCCAATTTTGCATATAGTATCTAGTCCACTTAAAATATACTAAAGTATCACTTGCCAATACTATTCCAAAGTAGTGACCCACTGTGGATGTAACTTGTGATGTTGCAGGTTACTCTGATGAGGATTAGGTGTCATGAGTCTACACTCAACATGTTTGCCTGTGGCACATGAAGATGAAGACTTATATTTATTTACTTATTCAAACTCTTGTATTAGGCCTGTGGCCTTGAGTTGTAAAGACTATGTTTATCTCTGTATCTGTGTACTTCATCTTAAACTGTGGATGCTAGCAATGATCCAGGGACTAGCATTGCAATCACAGGGATCCTTTTCCTTTACAAAGGAGGGATCTTACATTTCCCCTAGTATACATAAGTACCAAAAATATTTTATAGATCTTACATTTCCCCTAGTATACATAAGTACCAAAAATATATGTAATCCACTAGACCCTACACTCTAAATCACAAGCCGATATAACCCAAAATTGGATAAGGTGTCGTACCGAGGAGTCCCAAAGGCCACCCACGTGTAGGTCATGTCTGAGCAGAACATGGCACGGTACCGGCCAACCATCCTACCCACTTCTCGTGGTTATAGCTTCAAGTGTGAGAGACGTAGTCGGCTGGACTGCGAGTCAAGCATACATAAATGAGTATGTATACCAACGACATACATGAGTACATCAGAGCCAAAGTATCTAAAAGAAATAGAAATATTCAATGACATACGGCTTGATCCAAATACTAGATAGCTAATAGTTAGGATAGATCCTCATACATCACACATCATAGTATCAAGCAGAAGCGGTAGACAAGATCTGAGTACGGATAAGAAGTAAATTGGCATAAGATGCCCTAAAAAGAAGCACATCACACCCACAGATCTCACAGATCTCCATCCCCGGAATCTCTACACATGACGATCATTGCCACCATCATCGGTATCCTCGACCCAGTAACCTTCTTGCGGATATACCTGTCCATCTGAATCAATAATTTATCGTGTGAGACCCTAGGGGGCTCAGCAAGTCTTTATGCATCTAAAGGGAACAACCTGAGGGTGATGCAATTGCAGCAAAAATAAAGCCCAGCAGTTCTATAGAGACACGCTACAACATTCGCTTAACGAATGATAGACGGACGCTCATTAATTGAAAAACATTTAATTACCTAACATATATATTATCAACATAAATAAACATCGCTCGCCCACCTCCTCGTTCCTGGACGAGAAGGCGGAAGAACATCCCATCTATTGGCAGTTTTATTAATCATTCCATGGATATTGCACTATAACTAGTCAGGTTTCAGTCAACTTAAAAGCAGTACTTTATTTATGCTTGTCTATGATCGATAAACTGTGCTCCAAGTCGTCCATAACCGCAGACATGGCTTTCAAAAAGATTTACCCTGCAGGGATGCACAAATAGAAACACATGCACAATCAACCTCGGAAAAGCCAAATTAAAATCCAACAAGGCATCATGACAAAGCATTCGCAAGATTCAAAGATGATTTCAATGGGCCACCCCGCTAATCTACCCTCTACGAAGTTGGCCGGCTCCGCGATGGACCGAGGGGTTTATGCCAATGACTGTAAACGACTGGGAACCCGAAAGTGTGTCCGGTCTTGTCGGTATCTCGAAAACATTCCACATTCCTCAACAGTATAGTAGTAAATGCTCCTTAAGCAATAGTAGTAAATAAAGCAGTAAAGCATGGCATAAGTACATGATAGTAATAACGCCCCAAACTAGTTGTGGTCCCAAGAAATTACATATGACTCAAGCTAGGACTAAGGTGATTCATGGTCCCACATGTGTATAGTGCGATAGTCAAGGAACAAGAGTTAAGTACTCGGGGTCTTACGGGACACAAGTGAGCTTAAAGAACCAAATAGCAGATAATGCTCACCGGTGCCTCTTTCATTAGTTATCCCATTACTACTCAATTCAGTTGTTTAGGTATCTCATTCTCAAAGACACTCACAAACCCTACACATGCAATTCTGCCACTCACATGGCTCAAACAACTCCTGTAGTAATGGCTCATGGGATGGAGGGAACAAGCTTCGGTGGGGTTTAAAAGTAAAGGCTATGCAATACATGGGATTCAATTTAATACGGATCGTGGCATATGATGCAAGAAAGATAGATGAAATAGGTGCTATATGTAGTGCAGGCATGGGTAAATGCTTACCTGGAAGTTCAGTTGCAGAATAAGATGGATTCGGGTAATACTCCTGAGGCTCCTGATATTCTCCTTGCTCAGCGTCTATCCGGATAAAAACCAAACACACAAGGGGCCAAAATAAATACATAGCACCATCATATAAATCATATGCTACAAGCAAACAAGTATGCCATGATGGAATTATGCACAATTTACATGGCATATCATAGCATGGCATGGGTAAGGTGTGGGATACACGAATAGAGCATTTTATTAAGTTTTTAGTCATGTTTTGGTCCCATAAACACTGTTGCCCCAATTATATTTATATGATGCATGCTTTGATTCATATCCTGGAATGCATAGTTAGAAAAGGCTCGTCGAGCTAATTGATTTAGACATATCATTTGTCGAAAACGAAGTTACGGAATTAAAGTTATGCAATATTTAAGATTTGGAAATTTATTAGCATTTATTGATTTGAAAATTTTAAATTGCTCAAATGATACTATAAATAGCATAAACAGATTCCTCACATTTTTCTGATTAAAAAACATATATTATTTGAAATTATGAATTTAAATTTAATTTTAAATTGCCAAGCAAAGAGAAATGAAGCTATATCTCGACATGGTGCAAATATATGAGCATGCAAGAAGACAAAATGGCAAAGCTTGTGTGTGTGATCCACTAAGTAACATATAGCCAAATCATATCATTACATGGCCATTTATTCAAGATCAAAGCATATGGAAGCTTGGGAATGTATCCTACACACATGGCAAGCAAAGGTGGCCATGTGGCTCCACATAGATAATATTGTGAAAACAACATAGATCGGATATGAGAGCATGTATATATAGAAGTGTATCCATCTTATTACATATGAGCTAGACATAATACCAAAAGAAATGCAAGTGCTCATATATAGTTGGATGGTGGAATTATAAGGTGGTGACAAGAATGGTGGTGGAGTTATAAAAGATATGCTGCCAAATCAACTTGGGCATTAAGCAACCTATCAAGAGCCAACTGTAATATATCAAGAGGCAAATACAAGCAATATGATATAAATGCATATGTATAAGAACCAAACTAAAGGGGTTTTATTTGATGCTCAAATGCAAGGTGGCATGGTGACATGAGCATGATATAATGATGATGAAATGAATGACATGTAGGAAGTAGCAATATATACACTAGGCAAGTAGCATTGCAATTGTTAAACAATTGGGATGCTATAAGCATCGCCAGTCTTGTATCCCGAGATGGGGTCGAGGAAGATCCTCCGGAGGAGGAAGAGTCGCCGCGGAAGGTTGCTGCTCCCCGGCCTAGAGAGGCTCCAGTCGCCTTGGATAACTCCAGCACAATGTTGTTGGTGTTTATGTACCTCGTACGTCACTTCCAGAGTGCTTGCCAGAACCAGCACTCGACCAACACACCACCTTCTTGAACCAACAGTGTAGAACCGCATCCTAGCCTCTCCCCCTCCACCACGACTGGCCAAGAGGAAAAGGAGGAATTCAACACCACCAGGAAGAAAGCAGGAGCGTAAATACCTTGAGCTCGCGCCAAAGCTCCAAACATTCCCCCCGCCACCATGGCCGGCCAAGGGAAAACGAGAAGCTCGACAAGAACTCCCTGGTGCCGCGCCAAACGAGATGCCTGTCTCAACCTGCTTTGCCAGCGCCACCTCGTGCCACCGAAGAGAACCTACGAAGAACACCCGAGACAGAAGCAGCCAGATCTGGCCTGAAAGATCTGAACTAGCACTCCAAAACTACACTATGGGAAGGAATCCTAGACTACACCCTACTCTACAGAGACCGACACCTCCCCTCCACCATCTCCCTTCAGCTACGCCGGCGAGAGAGGCTTCGGATCAGGCCGATGAGCATGAGGAGACCCTCAACCTACTATAGTTGCATGAGAGAGGCGAAGGAGGAAAAGAGCAGGATCCTTGTTATTTATGTGTTTCTAGAGTATCTCTATCCAGCCCCGGTAGCCCCTGAATGCACTATGGAGATGCTAGCGCTAAAATAATGTGCTTGCATGTAGCCTAATTTCTACGGCGTGGCCCGTTTTCATAATCGGTGTCCTCGGACTGCAACCAACCCACAAATAACCCACAAATAAATGAGCGTGACGTCGAAATGGAGTGAAAAGTCATGCAGGCTAGTCTTGTCGGTGAGACAACGAAAGTTCTGCTCTTTTTTCCCTCGCTTTTCCTTCTTTTTCCCCATTTTCCTCTTGTGGACGTCACTTCCGCCATCTCTCTCACATCGATCTGGGAAATAGCACCGTCTCCCCCCACACCACCATGCTACAAAAGAAGTTCATCGTTCCTCGTTTGGCAGATGACGAGCAACCGCCTTAGGCGAAGGTGTTGAGGAAGTCGTGGTAGCCAAATAAGAATCCGTCAGACATGACCAATGTCGAGCGGGCGTTATACATCGCTCGCCAGGTTGTGGTCGCAACTGACCGCCACACGGGGACTGGGAAGCAAAAAAATCCAAGGAGACAATGGTAACGGCGAAGGTGGTCATGCTTCCTTCTCACCCTGGCCAGTACAGAAGTAGCAATGTTTACCAAAATAAGTAGGAGAAGGATCCTAGACATTAGAAAAGAATGTTCCGAAGATAATGTGAAAACACTAGTAGAAATAGGATAAGATAATTGGTGAATTTTGTGTGTTAAACACATAGGGATTTATTTAATGTGAATGAGTAAGACTATTTTTCCTAAGAATTTGTTGACTGCATGAATGAAGATGGGTGCCCTGAAAGATGATGCTAGGTGAACGATGAAGGCTTGAGTGTGATGAATGTGTGTTTGGAATCCCTCATGAATGTAGGCACGAGAGGATATACACCACCATGATATGGACCTCTAAACATGATTTAGCTTGTGACCCGATCCTTAATAAAAATAAACACATGTGAAACTCAACAAAAACATTGTTGTATAGAACAACTTTATGAGTAGATAATAATTTATGTAATGCACATGTAAAATACTTCAAAGATGAAAAGAACGCCTATGAGGGGTATGAATAATCGAATAACCAACATGTTTAATTGTCATACCTTGAATACTCGCATTATGAATTTGATCATGTCTCTTGTAGTGATCATTTTTAGATAATTTGTTTAATTCTCGAGTGACATGACTTGTGGCACCCGAGTCCATGTACCAATTCATGTCCACCTGATAATAGGCAATATATGCACCTTTTTCTTCGGTATGGGAGTCATCATTATCATCCCCATAACGCCACCAAAACTCGCTTATGGGGTTCCCATATTTTTTCATATTTCAAAAGTGATGTTCTAATGAGGAGATGGCATGCGATTGCCACTTACACGACCACAACCTCCTTTGTTCTGCCGACGACGACCTTTATCATGGCCATCATGGCATCGGGGATGCCCTTGCTGGTTACAGTTTTGACCACCACCATCATGGCCACCTATTGTATGGTAGCGGTAGTCACACCCACCACGTCTAAGGCGGTAGCCACCTCCACCTCCACTGCGACAAGCAACATTGACCGATGAGGAAAACGATGTAGGTTCCTCGGACTCGGTGAACATTTTTTGATGATAATCATAAGCAAGGAGCTGATTGCATACGTCGGCGAGGTAGTAGTGGGAATTGCATTAATAGTGGCTACCAGACCGTTGCACTCATCATGCGGACTAGCAAGAAGATACTCCTTGAGTTCTTCATCGGAGACGATCCGCCCCATAGAGGCAAGCTTAGAGTCGAATCCTTTCATCTTGTTGATGTAGACGGTAGCAGAGATGTCACGTTTATTGATGTTGGTGAGGGAAGAACGCAGCATCCCGATTCGAGCCTTGGTTTGGATGGAGAACTTGTCATGGATAGCGGTCCAGATCTCAGGGCGTTTTTGGCAACGTCCCAGCTTCTCAAAATACTCAACTCCCATCTTCCAACCCTATCATTAGCTTCTCAAAATGGGTAGAAGGAGCTGGAAACGTTCGGTACAATTTATATTTGCTAGTTGGGATGGAAGCCCCAAAGGAAGAGATTTGGCTCAAGCGCCGAAGAAGAATCTCAGCCCGACTGTGGTATGTTTGCTAGTACAACATAGCACCAAGTATTGCAGAACGATATAGCATATAACATACCGTATGGAGTAGAGAAACATGCAGAATGTCGAATCTCAAGCAACGAGATACATGAGGAAGATCTAAATTCCATTACCTAATCGATAATACTATATAGCCAACGGTCGTATCTAAGGTACTCGACCGAAGTTCCATTCTCTCTTATGTATGCTGCAGAGATGAACACATTATAGGTTCAGCACTCACGCCAAAGGACTACAGTACATCACCACATAGATAATGTTGATAAAGGATTACAAAGTGCACTGTTGAACATGTAAACTATTACTTGGTCTAACAAATGTGATCATCACAGCAAAATACACAGCGTTCATACAGAGGCATGAAAGTAACAATTTCTGACTGAAAACCAATATTTCGGCCTGGTAGATAGGGGTGGTCGAGCTCAGAGGCGGGAGAGACCGGCCACTCGATGAACTGTTGGGATGATGACGACGTGGTCCCGGAAGGCCAGCAACACCAGAGTGGCAACGATGGCGTGCTCTTCCTAGGGTCCATTCAAGAGGAGTGTGTGGATAGGATGGAAAGGAGGGAGGAGAGAGGAAATGTGAGTGCGAGAATAGAACTGGTCGGTTAGACTCGCACTTAGGGATGGCAAACCAACGTAAATAGTGTGAATTCTAGCTTCTCCAACTTCCTGGATGACCAAAAGCCGAGGTCCAAAGTTTGTATAGATTTTGGACCATCTCCACGGATTTGGCTTCTAGGACCTGGCGTGTTCGGTACAGCTTCAGACCTAGATATCAAGAAGTTGGAGGCTAGTGGGTTGTCGAACATGCCCTCAACGTGCTTCTGGCCGAGAACATCGACATGGACCTCTTGTGTGACGGTCGTGAGAAGGTAACTACCGACTTGTTGATCCCTCAAGATCCAGACCCCATAGCCAAGATTGAGGATCGCGACCTTCTTCTTCTTCTTCAAATATTCAATCTCCAATGTTTTGTTGGGCACGGGTTTAGTGTTGTCGAGCAGCCCCATAACCCGCATGCCCTCGTAAGGCTAGTAGCACCTGCTCCTTCCAAAATAGGAAGTTTGCTTGTGTGAGTTTCCCCGACGGATGACCCCCAAAGGCTGCTGCCGTAGTTGAGGTCGATATTGTTGGGAGGGAGGTAGGAAACAATCAATCGATTGGGTTCTGTTGTTTTCCGGTGGTTGTAGGAAAACGTCAGTGAAGGAATGCTCTGATTACCATATTGAAGTTGGGAAAACGAGTAAATTACATATTCATACCACATTTGGGGCAGCGGTAACGAGTTAGTGCATACTTTGGTAATTTTAACAAGTAAATGCAATTTCTAGGACATCCAACAACAGATTGCTCAAAAACTCGTTTGATAGCGTTTTAATCCCGCGGCCCACCGCCGATGTCGAATAGGACAAACGTTGCAGTTCAGCCATGGGCCGAGGCACGGGGCGTCTACTCCAACGTGATGGGATTCCTCGGTGGCATCGGATGGGCCATCCTCGTATGCGTGTGCCGCCTCTACCCGAACGCCGCGAAAGCATGCCGGTGCCCCACTTCTTCGTGATCTTCGCAGTGGAAGTGGCCCAACCCGGTGCCGCAGGCATCGAGCATGACGACGACGGCGAAGCCGCGCTCTCCTCGTCTGGGACCCAAGGAGGAACCCGCGGACAGAGCCACCTCATGCCGGTCATCACGCCTGCGTCCCGGCATGAACTCCTGCTAACGTCCCACGCCACCCAACGGACCATCACGGAGCAGCTCGAGGTCGGCCGTCATCATCCAGAGATCGCCGAGTCCGGCGGGTGGGACGCGCTGTTCCACCTGCTCCAGCTTCTTCAAGGCGCATAAGAGCTACTGCATGTGGACGTGAAGGTCGCCGCGGGGAGACCGATCTCCGGAGTGGAAGGGGTGGGTGGAGTCGCGGATGAGGCACCGGTGATCGGGTCGAGATGGCCACGGCCGCATGCTTCCGCCATCCCAACCCGCAAGCCACGCCGCCAAGATCAATGATCTGCATTGCACTTCCGCCTTCTTCGTGGGCCTGTCAAGCCACCAGCAGCAGGCGAGTAGCAGCCCAGTGCGATTCGACCTTCGCTGACGACAGAGGAGTTCAAGGGAGGTTTACACGTATGAGTTCGGAGACCGGAATGGAGCTGAGGTCAAGCACGCCAAGGAAGGACCCGCCCCACGCCCTCGACGATCCTCCCCGGCCACATGTAACACCCTCGATCGGACCTATGCAAGTTTTAGCAAAATTCGCCAAACCCGCATAGAAACGATTCAAAGGTGCTCACCAGCACTTTCGCGGTGGAAAACGAAGTAATAACATTACACAACCCCTCGATGGGACCCATAGAATGATATATATACAATGACTCAAAGAGTCAAGAATACGATATAATATACAAAGGCCCAAATCACCTTGAAAACGATAGAGCGTCCACTACGGACAAGATGCAAATGGGGCTAAGAGCCCCAAGAATAACCAATGACGCCCATAACCCTGCCCAAGCCGGAAGGGTAACCCCGCTAACGGCCGATCTTAAAACCCTTAACAAAAAAGGGTGCCGACAAAGGGCAAAGGTAAAACAAAGAAGGAGCGCCAAGATCGAGGCCAAGACACGGCGAGGCTAGAATGGCGGTCCTCGCCACATAGGTATGGTGGATCAAGCGGCAAAGCATGCACTAAACAACCTATAGAGACTCGATACAACCGGCGGATATCGAGAGGGGTGAGAATGACCTATCCGGATCCAACAAGTCGACACCAAACATACCCATCCCGGTGTTTCCCCTCGAGACCGCCGAGGAAGTCAACCGAGGAACTCACACGCTGGCGCTTTTACTTATTAGGTTATCGTTGCAAGCATTTACTAGTCGTATAGATAATCGTCCCGATAAAGTAAACAAGGGCACTTTAGTTAACCATTCCGTTATAGTGGCAGATTTTACTAATCAGATATAGATAGCATAAGATAAACCCAAAACCCAAGAAGCTTGTTGGTACTGTTAATCACCAATTCCGCTAGAAGTTGCAATACTTACTAGTCGATTCAATTGTCGCGTTTACAACCAAACAAGCAATTGTGGGCAGTATTAATTAGCCATTCCATTATAGTGAAGCTAATTACTAGTCATTATAAGTCAAATTTATAGCAAACTTTAGTTATGCTTGTCTATGATCGAGATATCATGCTCCAAGTCGTCCATATCCGCGACACGGCTTTGAAAGTTTTACCCGGCCGGTGCACCAATAGCAACACACGCCGATCAACCTCGAAAACCAAATCAAAACCCAACGAGGCTTTCACGATCGAACAATCACAGATTCAGAAATATTTCAGGGGCCACCCTTTGAGTAGAACCCGCAACGGTAAGCTAGCTTCGAGACGGCCTCAAGGTTAGCGCCAATGGCAGAAGCGACTGGAACCCGAAGTGTGGCTGGGCTTGTCGATACCGCGTAATCACTCCGCCTTCCTAACAGTACAAGGTGCTCTCGCACAATCGTAAATAAAGCAAAGAAAGCATGGCATAAGTACAGATCGTAAATAAAACCTCAAACTAGTTTGTGGCCCCAGAAATAAGAATGAATCAAGCTCGCTCGGGGGGTCCCATATACCTCCCGGATGTGGATAGCGCGCAAAATCAAGGAACAGGTATCAAGTACTCGGGGTCTTACGGGACACAAGTGGGCGTTCGGAAACCAAATATTATCTATCACCCACCGATGCCTCTGCTTATTCAATTTTAGTTGTTAAACAGAAATTAAAGTGACAATAAGTAAAACTAGAATCATCTCCAACATCAACAAGCGGCAATACATCAGCAACTGTGGCATATGGCGACACATATCAGCACTTGAGCAAGCAACTACGACGCGCAAGTCCAACTATCTACCAAACAACAGGTAATAGGGTGTGTCCAAGGCAATATAGGGCTGCAAGGGATTTCACGGGTACGAAAACTAGAGCATCGCAACACAGATAGCAAGTAGATCAACAGGAAGGAGTAAATTACTATAAAAGTAAGATGGGTAGAAAGGGGGAGATGCTCGCCTGAAAACATTGTCGAAGGGTTCAACCGAAGATCGGGGCGAAGCTCACATCAACTCAACGGCCTTATCCGCGAAGAACCAAATCACTAGAAGAAGCACCGGATGCAATATTTAATAAAACGGCAGAAGACCGGCATGATGCAGGTATGATGCATGGCAAAGGTGCGATGCATTTAGGTCATGTTAAGGAACCGGGTCCCACCATTAATAAACGGTTCAAGTTGTTTAGATCCCCGCAATTAAATGTTGTTTTAACAAGGCAAGATTATAGCACTGGTTCGCTACACAAGTTTAAATGAGGCCAATATAAGGCTAGATTTGCCCGCATATTGGTCCCATATTTAATTATTAGGTGAATCGGCCTAAGGCCCCAAACCACATGATATGCATGCAAGATGAATGGCAATTTAATATGCGACAAGGTTATATTATGTTGTAAAATAGGGTTCGGAAAAGGGGTTCACACATTAAGGTTCGGCGATCTTGGGGTTCCGGGGTTCGGGGTCGGTCTCGGGGTTCGGGGTCTCGACGGATCGCTCTTCGCCACGGTAACGGGCAGATCTTGCGTTCCGGAAGATGTACTTGGCGGTCTCCTCCACCTGTCGGGCCGATCTTGTCGTCGCGAAGGTCTTGTCGGATCCACGGGTCGGTCTTGCTGCGAGGGTCTTGTCGGGCCGCCAATGCATCGATCTTGACGCGAATGCAGACTTGTTGTCCGGACGTAGTACTTGTCGCCTCGGGACTCGGTCGAGGAACTTGGCGCCCGGTCCGATCTTCGAGTCCAACTGGAAGGAGAACTTGTCGTTCGGTGGCGACCAAGGCGTGTTGAGGGTCTCGGTTTCTTGGGTTCCGGAAGGAGGCCATCTTGCAGCCTCGAACCGAGTAGAGCGGCTAGGTACCATCTTCACATGTCCATCGTCGTTGTATCTCGCACCGTTGCCACAGCACCAACACAGAACAGTTCAAGTCTCGTGGACGGTGCACGGAGGAGGAGGACGGCGAAGGCCGGCAGAGCTCGCGAAGGCCGCGACCTTGCGGCGACGGGCGGGGAGGAGCTTGGTCCGGCGACGAGGCGCGGTTGGCCACAGGAACGTGCGGTGGTCCCCACCTGCAGCCAGGAGGAACGGCCAGAGCAGGGCACGGCTGAGGGTCGACGACGGTGGAGGAAGGCGGCCGCGGCGGTCTTGGCAGCGGGACACGGGCGCTACCGGGCGATAGGGCCTTTCGAAGCGGCGGACGCTGGTCTGGCGAGACTTGCCGCCGGCCGAGGACGCGCCGACGGGGCGATGGGGGGCTGACGAGGCCGCAGAGGGGAGAGGCGACCGCGGCTGGAGGAGCTCCGGCGAGGGGTGCGGGACGGCTGAGGCGGCGGGCTGGGCTCGCGCGACGCTGCTGGCCGAGGGAGCTCGCGGGCGGAGGCTCGGGGGCGAGGACGGCACCGAGGCGGCGACGGCCGGAGACGGGCGCCAGAGGGCGGGTGCCGCGGCCGGCCGGGGAGGGCTGGCGGAGGCGGGCGCCGGGTCCACAACAGGCGCGGCGGGAGCGAGGCGGCGAGGCGAGCCTGCGGCGGCGAGGCGGTCGCAATGAGCTCGCTGAAGTGAGGCCGAGGCGGCGCTGACGGGCAGGCGACGGAGGAGCGCTGGGAAGGCCGGGCGGCGGGCGGGCGGGAGGTTGGTGGAGGCGCGGGCGCAGGGGTCCTGTGGAGATGGGGCTGGCCAGGGCGGGCGTCAAGGTCGCGTGGGGCCCAGGTGGGATCGGGGGCCGCTGGGGGAGGGCGTGCGTGGCTGTGGTGGCTGTGGGTCTGGTGGGAGAAAGAGGGAAGAGGAGAGAGGGAGTGGCCAAGTGTCAAGATCTGGGTGGTTAGGGGGGAGGGCAAGGGTGATGTGGCAGCACGGGGTTGGTCTGGGTGATGTGGAAAGGGGGGGGTGGGTAGAAAACTGGGTGGGTTTAGGATTAAAGGGTAGGTCTGGTTGGACCGTTTAGAAAAATCTGGGGCGGTCGTTCGGGTCGGGTTGGCCCGTTCGACTGCCCCTACTAAAATAAATAAATACTTTATTTGATTTAAACGGGCCGTCTGCAAACCGATAGCGGCCAAACAAAATATTCCGGGGACCCGGTTTTGGCGTTTGAATAAAAGATGGGGCGTTTATAAAACAAAACGGGCTTTGCGAAAACAGTTTGGCAAACAATGCATGATGATGACGATGCAATGCACAAATTCAACGCGATTTTCTAGTAGTGGTTTTGCGGGATGCCACAATTCGACACCACTAACAATGGATCTCGCCCTCGAGATCCGCCTTATGGTACCGGAAGGAAAATCGGCGGTCTGATCCTTCGCGCTTCGTGTAGATCCTCGCGACACCACTAACGAGGGTTCCTTCTCCATCTTGAAAACGGCGACACCACCAACAAAGGGTCGTTGCTCCTGATCGTCGAGAGAACACTCCGGAGAACCAAAGGACGAAGATAGAGGTATCAAACGATACGGCCACCTCTAACTTCCATTAGAAGAGGGAAAAGTTACATCGATCCACCAGTTCGATGTACAGAGCGAACAGTAAGAGTCGGGTAGGGTGATCAGTCCATCCCGGACCCACACTATCACGCTATACATGGTTAGGAGAATCAGGCAACTCAACTCTCGAGATTTAGACTGAAGATCTTCATAGGCGGTATCCGGAACAAAGGAATGTTGCCAGCAGAAATCGTATGAAAGACACAATGATTAGGTTCCGCGATGGTTCCATTGGCCTGAACAACACATGCTCAAGGTCGACTCCAACTTCACCAAAGCTCGTCCTTCTCATATGTTTTCCACGACACTGATATCCAGCAAGGAACACAGATGGATAAAGATCTCAAGAACAAAAGATCGGATGTAGGGCACAGCAGACAAGTTGCAGATTGATGATCGTGGCACCTCCGTTACCAAAGGAAGAAAGCGAAACCCTGAAGGTACGACGGAAAACCCAACCACGAGAAATCCTGGACTCGAAGAAAAGATAAGAGGTGGATTCAAAACACGTAGAGGTAAGAGGAGAGCAGCAGAGGGTTAAGGAGTAAAATCAGACCTAGCCAGAACTATCCAACCGATTTTCAAAAATAGTTTTGACACTACTTCGGCCGTTAGCTAGGTTATCCTACAGGCTGGACTTGTGGGGTATCGAATCGCCGAGCTCGATACCACTCAGAACCTCGAATCGGACCTATGCAAGTTTTAGCAAAATTCGCCAAACCCGCAGAAACGATTCAAAGGTGCTCACCAGCACTTTCGATGGGTGGAAAACGAAGTAATAACATTACACAACAGTCCTCGATGGGACCCATAGAACAGATATATATAACAGCGACTCAAAGAGTCAAGAATACAGATATAATATACAAAGGCCCAAATCACCTTGAAAACGATAGAGCGTCCAGCTACGGACAAGATGCAAATGGGGCTAAGAGCCCTGAAGAATAACCAATGACGTCCATAACCCTGCCCAGGCCAAGCCGGAAGGGTAACCCCGCTAACGGCGTCGATCTTAAAACCTGCTTAACAAAAAGGGGTGCCGACAAAGGGCAAAGCAGAAAACAAAGAAGGAGCGTCGATCTTGAGGCCAAGACACGGCGAGGCTAGAATTCGCGGTCCTCGCCTACATAGGTATGGTGGATCAAGCGCAGCGGCAAAGATGCACTAAACAACCTATAGAGACTCGATACAACCGGGCGGATATCGAGAGGGGTGAGAATGACCTATCCGGATCCAACCAAGTCGACACCAAACATACCCATCTGGTGTTTCTCGAGACCGCCGAGGAAGTCAACCGAGGAACTCACACGTTGGCGCTTTACTTATTAGGTTATCGTAAAGATTTACTAGTCGTATAGATAATCGCCCGATAAAGTAAAGTGGGCACTTTTAGTTAACCATTCCGTTATAGTGGCGATTACTAATCGATATAGATAGCATAAGATAAACCCAAAACCCAGCAGCTTGTTGGTACATTAATCAGCCAATTCCGCTAGAAGTTGCAATACTTACTAGTCGATTCAATTGTCGCAAGCGACAACCAAACAAGCAATTGTGGGCAGTATTAATTAGCCATTCCATTATAGTGAAGCTAATTACTAGTCATTATAAGTCAAATTTATAGCAGAACTTTAGTTATGCTTGTCTATGATCGAGATATCGTGCTCCAAGTCGTCCATATCCGCGACACGGCTTTCGTAAAGTTTTACCCGCCGGGTGCACCAATAGCAACACACGCCGATCAACCTCGAAAACCAAATCAAAACCCAACGAGGCTTTCACGATGAACAATCACAGGATTGAGAATATTTCAGGGGCCACCCTTGAGTAGAACCCGAACGTAAGCTAGCCGAGACGGCCTCAAGGTTAGCGCCAATGGTCAGAGCGATCGGGAACCAAAGTGTGGCTGGGCTTGTCGATACCGCGTAATCACTCCGCCTTCCTAACATGACAAAGTGCTCCTCGCACAATCGTAAATAAAGCAAAAGCATGGCATAAGTACAGATCGTAAATAAAACCTCAAACTAGTTTGTGGCCCCAGAAATAAGAATGAATCAAGCTCGCTCGGGGGTCCCATATACCTCCGGATGTGGATAGCGCAAAATCAAGGAACAGTATCAAGTACTCGGGGTCTTACGGGACACAAGTGGGCGTTCGGAAACCAAATATTATCTATCACCCACCGATGCCTCTGCTTATTCAATTTTAGTTGTTAAACAGAAATGAAAGTGACAATAAGTAAAACTAGAATCATCTCCAACATCAACAAGCGGCAATACATCAAAGAATCGTGGCATATGGCGACATATCAAGACTTGAGCAAGCAACTACGACGCGCAAGTCCAACTATCTACCAAACAACAGGTAATAGGGTGTGTCCAAGGCAATATAGGGCTGCAAGGGATTTCACGGGTACGAAAACTAGAGCATCGCAACACAGATAGCAAGTAGATCAACAGGAAGGAGTAAATTACTATAAAAGTAAGATGGGTAGAAAGGGGGAGATGCTCGCCTGAAAACATTGTCGAAGGGTTCAACCGAAGATCGGGGCGAAGCTCACATCAACTCAACGGCCTTATCCGCGAAGAACCAAATCACTAGAAGAAGCACCGGATGCAATATTTAATAAAACGGCAGAAGACCGGCATGATGCAGGTATGATGCATGGCAAAGGTGCGATGCATTTAGGTCATGTTAAGCGGAACCGGGGTCCCGACCATTAATAAACGGTTCAAGTTGTTTAGATCCCCGCAATTAAATGTTGTTTTAACAAGGCAAGATTATAGCACTGGTTCGCTACACAAGTTTAAATGAGGCCAATATAAGGCTAGATTTGCCCGCATATTGGTCCCATATTTAATTATTAGGTGAATCGGCCTAAGGCCCCAAACCACATGATATGCATGCAAGATGAATGGCAATTTAATATGCGACAAGGTTATATTATGTTGTAAAATAGGGTTCGGAAAAGGGGTTCACACATTAAGGTTCGGCGATCTTGGGGTTCCGGGGTTCGGGGTCGGTCTCGGGGTTCGGGGGTCTCGACGGATCGTTCTCTCGCTCACGGTAACGGGGCAGATCTTGCGTTCCGGGAAGATGTACTTGGCGGTCTCCGGCTCCACCCAGGTCGGGGCCGATCTTGTCGTCGCGAAGGTCTTGTCGGATCCACGGGGTCGGTCTTGCCGTTGCGAGGGTCTTGTCGGGCCCGCGCCAATGCATCGGTCTTGACGTACGGAATGCAGCACTTGTTGTCCGGGACGTAGTACTTGTCGCCTCGGGGACTCGGGTCGAGGAACTTGGCGCGCCCGGGTCCGATCTTCGGAGTCCAACTTCGGGAAGGAGAACTTGTCGTTCCGGGTGGCGACCAAGGCGTGTTGAGGGTCTCGGTTTTCTTCGGGTTCCGGGAAGGAGGCCATCTTGCAGCCCTGGAACTGAGTAGAGCGGCTAGGTACCATCTTCACATGTCCATCGTCGTTGTATCTCTGCACCCGCTGCCACAGTACCAACACAGGAACAGGTTCAAAGTCTCAGGGACGGTGCACGGACAGGAGGAGGACGGCGAGCTGGGCCGGCAGAGCCCTGGCGCGAGCGTCGGCGACCTTGCGGCGACGGGCGGGGAGGAGCTTGGTCCGGCGACGAGGCGCGGTTGGCCACAGGAACGTGCGGTGGTCCCCACCTGCAGCCAGGAGGAAGCAGGCAGGGGCTGAGGTCGGCAGCGGTGGAGGCGGCCGGCCGGTCTTGGCCCAGGACACAGGCGCCTGGCTGGCGATGGGCGGCTCGGGCGGCGGACCTGGTCTGGCGCGAGACGGTCGCCGGCTGAGGGCCAGCGGGCCGACGGCGATGGGGGCTCGAGGCCGCAGAGGGGAGAGGCGACCGCGGCTGGAGGAGCTCCGGCGGGGGCAAGTCTGAGGGCGTGGGCGGCCCCAGGGGCTCGTGGCGGACGCTGCCTGGCCGGAGGGAGCTCGTCTGTGGGAGGCTCGAGGTCGGCAGGCGGCGGCACGGCCGAGACGCGCAGAGCGGGCGTGGGTGCCGCAGCTCGGCCTGAGGAGGCCGATGGGCGTCGGGTCCAATGTGTGGGAGCTCGAGGCGGAGAGGCGAATGCGGGCTTGCGAAGAGGCAGCAGCGCAATGGCCGAGCGGAGGCCTTGGGAAGGCGGCGATGGGGCCAGGCGGGGCTGTGCCTGGGCGGCCGGCGCGTGGGGCCAGGTGGATCGGGGCCCGGAGGCGTGGCGTGGTGGCGTGGGTGCAGTGGGAGAAAGAGGGAAGAGGAGAGGAGTGGCCAAGTGTCAAGATCTGGGTGGTTAGGGGTGGCAAGGGTGATGGGCAGGTCCGGTGATGTGGAAAGGGGGTGGGGTAGAAACGGGGTTTAGGATTAAAGGGTAGGTCTGGTGACCGTTTAGAAAAAAGGCTGCTCGGGTCGGGTTGGCCTGCTCGCCTTTACTAAAATAAATAAATACTTTATTTGATTTAAACGGGCCGTCTGCAAACCGATAGCGGCCAAACAAAATATTCCGGGGACCCGGTTTTGGCGTTTGAATAAAAGATGGGGCGTTTATAAAACAAAACGGGCTTTGCGAAAACAGTTTGGCAAACAATGCATGATGATGACGATGCAATGCACAAATTCAACGCGATTTTCTAGTAGTGGTTTTGCGGGATGCCACACCATGTCAAGAGGAAGCGCGCAGAAGATGATCCCTCGCCTTCGTCGTCTTCCTCCGGCGACTCCCAGTCGAGCTCCAGCAGCAGGGACGTCAAGACCAAGAGGCAAAGCTGTCCTAGAGCTTCAGGACAGGGCGCGGTACAGTACACCTAACGAGGCTGGCCAACGGCCGTTTGTCCTATTCAGCATCTGACAGTGGGCCCGCGGGATTAAAATGCTATCAAACGAGTTTTTGAGCAATCTGTTGTTGGATGTCCCAGAAATTGCATTTACTTGTTAAAATTACCAAAGTATGCACTAACTCGTTACCGCTGCCCCAAATGTGGTATGGATATGTAATTTACTCTGGGAAAACTCGATAGTCTCGTGGCGTGTGTGCGTGCGTGCGTGCGTGCGTGTGTGTGTGTGGGGATCGGTTTCATGCTATAAAGGATGGAAAGGCCCCAACATGGACCTACAAAAGGGAGGTTCCAACAGGTGTACTACACCATAAGTTTAGGAACCAAAGAGAAAAAAATAGAAAATACCTTTTTAACACCCCTGATGGGCTCGAGCCACTCGATGGTACGGCTAGAAAACGGAGGCTCCATTGAGCAAATTAGCCTCCAAACACATTTTAGCAATCGGGATGATTTACACCACCTTAAAATGTGCATTGCTACGTCTCTCCTTGCGGGGCAAACATGAACTGATGCGCCAACATGCACTGAGAAATCATCTCTCGTTTCTGCCTTCACCTAGCGGTCCAAAGTGGTCAAGCGCATGCGCGTGTGGCACGGTGATGCGATCCTCGGCGAGTTGCAGCCGGAGTCCTCCATGGAAACGAACACTGCCCTGCTTCCACGAGGTTCCCGGGCGGCTGGCTACGCTCATGCGCGTGTAGCACGGTGATCGATCCACGCCTCGCCTGGCACGTACGACTTCGAATCCGAGTCCTACATATGGAGCCCTCGGACGTACGCGGCTCCTGCGATGCGGAGCCTAATGTTTGGATTGCGAGCGCGACGCGGTTTGCAGTTCGCGAGCTGCGAGACTTCCTGCTCATAAATCGGGCCCTTGTTTCCTTCCGGCTGCAACTGCAAGTACCACCACCACCGATCCAGAATCCCACAGCCTCCCATCTCCCTTCTCCCTTCTCTGTCGATCGGCAATGGATATCATGGATCCCTTCACCTCCGAGCTCCTTTCCGCTCCGCCGCTTCCTGCCGCCTTCTCAGGCTGCGGCGCCACCCGCCAGCATGCCGAGTTTGATGACGACTACCTCCGGGCCATCGGCGCGCTTCCTCGCCGTCCATGTGCTCCCACCTCCGTCCACCATCTGGCAACACTAGAGCCATCGTCCGAGTTCCTCGGCGCCCACGTGATCCAGCCCGCTGTCGAGTTGTCCGTCGTGCCACCCGTAAGTCCAAAGAAAGGCGCGCCTCGCGCCTGCCGTCGCCGAACTCAACCGCGCCCTCCGTGACGACTGGCCCGTGGCAGCCGCCCGACTACGATGTTAGATAATCACGTGTCCTACACGTATTGGTCCGAAATAGGTGCCAGTGGCGATAAGATAATGATATGTGTTAGACTAGGTTTTGGAGTAGACACCGACTCCTAGTTGATTAGGTCCTAGTAGTGCATATATATATACACACCGGCCTTGTAATCTTGTCCGACAACACCGTGAGTTGAGCAATACAAGAGAGAAAGCAAGGCTCGACAAGAGCCTTTGGCAATCAAAGTTGTTTTGCGTGTGCGTGCGTGAGTGTACTAGTTAGATCAAAAGAATCGATCAGCTAGCAGCACGAGCATCTCGACGGAAGTTATCGGATATGTGAGTGTCATCTCGTCGGAATTTCCTCGTCGGTGTCGTCGGAATCTACTGGGCGGCAGGGGCTGTGCTAACAATTGGTATCAGAGCCAAGTTTATCGTTCATGATCTGCTGAAAGTATTAGGAGGTCATGGCAATGGTGAAGTTTGGCGAGAGCTCGGCACCAGCGTTTGAGACGGTGGGCACGGAGTTGTATCCGCGTCTGGATCGCGAGCACTACGGCCTATGGGCGTTTGTGATGCAGTGCGCCATGGAAGGTCAGCAGATTTGGGAAGCCATCGATCCCGGTGGCGATGAGTACGTCAAGGGAGGTGCGAAGTACCGAGAGGGTAGCCAAGCATTGATGGCGCTCTACTCGGTTATGCCGACGGACATGCTACAACACCTCGTCGGAAAGAAATCGGCGAAGGATGTGTGGGGAGCGATCAAGGTAGTATGCGCAGGTGTCGACGACACTAGTGTTCACGTGGGGCAGCAGGAGACTGTCTTGAACGACGAGATGACATTGGTAGAACCGAAAGTGACCCCGGTTGGTTCGTCAAGTGTGGCGACGCCAAGTACGGCGACCAAGGTGTCAAAAGAAGTCGGCGTGAACATGTCAAATTCTGAGAAGGAGTTAAACTCAAGCTCGGAAGCGCAACCGGAGAGTATTCGGACTACCGACATCGCCGGACACGACGTCCAGGATCGAGAAGACGTGGCGTTGCATGATGAAGGCAATGGCACGGCAGGATGGCCACCAGCAACAGTAGACAGACGTGGCGCATGTATTCTGCTCGGCATCCCAGGAGGAGGAGCTTCACGTGTGGAGCCCGGGCCAAGGGAAGGTCCAGGGGCTGGTGGCCCAGAAACGCCAGAAAGAGGCGGTCCAAAAGTATGTGATCCGCCGATAAGGGCTTCATACGGAGACCCAGAAAATAGACCAGAGGATGGTCTAGGGGCTGGCGACCCAGAAACGCCAGAAGGAGGCGGGCTAAAAAGAAAATACCTGCCTCAAGGAGCTCCGTCAGGAGGTCTAGGGACATCCATCCTAGAAGTTGGATCTGAAAAAACAAGTAGGCCAAACAGCGTGCGCGTTGTAGCGCCAAAAGAAATTGACGGACCAAGAAAAGTAGGTCCAGTCAAGCCAGGGCTAGCCTGCCCAGAAAACAGGCAAGAAGCAAATAGGTCAGATGAAAGAATCACTGGTGTTGGTTCAATCAGGTCAGAAGAAAGGAGCATACTATTTCAGCTTACACCGCCACGTGGAAGTCTAGAAGATGCTTGGAGATTCAGCACAACAAATCCATGCATGATCTTCAAGTGTGTTGCATTGAAGTCTAGCAGTTTGGCGAGTGGAAGTTGGAAAGATAAAGAGACAAGGGCAAGGTCAGACGTAGAAGAGTATGTCGTACAGCCTCCGACTCCACTAGAGCTGAGACGACTACGACCGACGCGAGCACGCATGAGACGCGTGTTGAAATACTATCCGAAGAAGGAATTTCGGATGATAAATAATTCGGTGACGATGAACCACAAAAAGGACCCGTTGTTCATCAAGGAACCGACGAAGACAAGAAGACGAACAAGAAGGGTCGACGTCAAGTCATGGAGAAGCCGACAAAGGTAAAGTCGGTGACATGGAGGATGACGCTGGGCGTAAAGCAATGCCAAGGATGATGCTGCGAGGAGCTTGGTGCATTTGGGACCCAGGTTGATGTAAAGAAGCACATCGTGATTAGGGTGATTGTTAGATAATCACGTGTCCTACACGTATTGGAATTGCAGTCCGAATAGGTGTAGTGTCCAGGCGATATCGTATATGTGTTAGACTAGGTTTTGGAGTAGTACACGACTCCTAGTTGATTAGGTCCTAGTAGTGCATATATATATGCACACACTTATGTCTTCAGACCGACAACACCGTGGGTTGAGCAATACAAGAGAGAAAGCAAGGCTCGACAAGAGCTTTTGGCAATCAAAGTTGTTTTGCGTGTGCGTGCGTGAGTGTACTAGTTAGATCAAAAGAATCGATCAGCTAGCAGCACGTGCATCTCGACGAAAGTTATCGGATATGTGAGTGTCATCTCGTCGAAATTTCGTCGTTGGTGTCGTCGGAATCTACTCGGCGGCAGGAGCTGTGCTAACATACGACGCCGACATGGACTTCAACCTGCGGCAGAAGGAGAGGAACGCCAAGCAGCGGCCCTCGCCCGACTACCTGCAGACGGTGCAAGAACACCGGATGGACGAGCGGACGCGCGCCAGCCTCGTCGTCTGGATGGACGAGTTCGTCCGACACTTCCACCTCGCTCCCGGCACGCTCCACCGCGCCGTCTCCTACGTCGACCGCGTCCTGTCGGCGCGCACCCTGTCCGGCGGCGACAACGAGCTCCGCCTGCTGGGCGCTGCGGCCGTCTTCACCGCCGCCAAGTACGAGGAGCGGAGCACCATCCTCAGGCTGAACGCCGCGGGCGTCGCCGGGTACTGCGGGTTTGCCACGAGCAAGGAGGTGACCGGCATGGAGCGCGAGATGCTGGCGACGCTCCGGTACGAGCTCGGCGGCCCGACGGCCTGCACCTTCGTCGACCACTTCACGAGGAACAGCAAAGGGGAGAAGAACATGGAGATTCGAAGATTGGCGCATCAGCTCGCCGACGCGTCGCTCCTCGACTACGGATGCCTGTGGTTCATGCCCTCCGCGGTGGCGGCGACGGCGCTCCTGCTCGCCAGGCGCGTACTCAACCCGGCGGGCAGCCAAGAATACTTCGAGGAGCTCACGGGCTACAAGCCCACGGACCTGGTTGATGGCATGAATTCGTTGCTCAGGACGAATTCAAGTTCCCGTTTTGTCATCTTGCCGGCGTTGTCGCAGTACCTATAGTACGTAGGATCTTGCTTGTACTACTTGTATGTACTACAGTGGTAATACATTTGAACTAGGTCCTGTAATGAGCGGAGCTCAGTTTTGCGATGCTTCTTTTCCTTGCTGCGATGTGGACACATGTACATACATATTGCAGCTCAGATTTGTTTATTGGAAGAATCAACTTTGTACCGCGAACTATATAGTACTAGTACAAGAATCAAGATTACCCTTGTAATTCCTGAGATTTGTTTCCTACCCGCCCATGCAGCTCAGATTTCTGAATGTTTTCAGTCCGTGTGCTCTGCCCTGTAGGTGTAGGTGTAGGTGTCAGTTTTCTGAATGCTATCACACATGAGCAGCAGCCTGACTCTGAATAACACCGCACGACGGCGTCTCAGGAAGGCCATGAAGAGAACTCCCTATTTTATTTGGATCAATCTGATGTTACTAGAAAATATCATCATCTCTACAGTACAATGTTCTAGATAATGGTGCTATTTTGCACCAGATGTGGTCTCGAGAATCTATAGCGGCATTTTACATCGAAGCAGCTTGCTCACATCTCTCCGTGGACGATGCAACAGCCACTGTGGCTTCTTCGTCGCCAAAGTTTGGAGCCTTGGGAATTAGGCCAAGGATCTTGAACATCGCCTGGTCCGCATCGAAGTCGTTGTTCGCAGTTGTGAGGAGCTTTTCACCAGCAAAGATTGAGTTGGCCCCCGCGAGAAAGCAGAGAGCTTGTTCTGGCATGGAGAACCGTACTCGCCCTGCTGAAAGCCTCACCATCGCCTTTGGCATCACAATCCGAGCGCTGGCGATCATCCGGATCATTTCCCATATCTCCACAGGCTGATATTGGACATTGGTTAGCAAAAAGAAGTCGGCACAGTCTTAAAGTGAAGCTTGTTATATTCTGTATATTATACACAATTCACAATTGAGCTATACAAGCTTGTTTTATAATGGCAAACAGAATTCTGACTATTAAAATCTTAGCTTTCAGCATCTTAGCCTAAAGAAAATAATCAGCAGTATGGCATACCTTCTGATCCTGAAGAGGTGTGCCTTTGACAGCAATCAGTGCATTGATGGGAACGCTCTCTGGGTGTGTGGGCAAAGTGGCCAGCGTATGCAACAACCCTACACGGTCCTCCTCCGCCTCTCCAAGACCAATAATTCCACCTGCAAACAGGAAATAGTGCATCAAATTATACATTACTGAAGAGGCAAATACACGTTGGAACTCACACAATTGAAGTTAGAATTATCAGTGATTTAAGCACAATCACCTGAGCAGACGCTTATTCCAGCTTCACGGACGTGCTGAAGAGTCTGTAATCTATCGTCATACGATCTCGTAGAAATGATGTTGGGGTAATATTCTCTTGATGTATCTAGGTTATGATTATATGCTGTAAGTCCAGCCTTCTTGAGTTCTTCAGCTTGTTGTTTCTCTATCATGCCCAGGGTGCAACAGACCTCCATGCCCATACCTCTGCACCGACATTTATCAATGAATACTACCAGCAGTCCAGCACATTAAAATAAATATAGGGTAAAGAAAAATACTGCATTTGTCCTAACGATCTCCCCATATTCTATGCAGCAAATATGTATGCACACTAATTCTATCATATTAGCTTTTTCAATAAATACCTTATGTCCTTGACATATTCAAGAATCTGGTTAAAATTTGTTTTCCTGCCGATTGTCTCTCTCCATGCGGCTCCCATACAAAATCGTGTGCTCCCAGCCTCCTTTGCCTGAGAGGCATTTAAGTAAAAAGAAAGAACACGATAATTAAGCATATATCTGTGATGGTAATACAACCAATGTTTTTATGAACCATGAACTGAAGTCTACAGTCATCAAGAAAATACCCATATCTTCACTCACAAGAATTGAAAAATCAACAACTAAAGTGAATTTATTCACCTCCCAGGAAATTGTTTTACAAACAGTACCTTTTTTGCTGCTTCTAGGACAGCGTCTTTCTTCATTAATTTTTCAGCCTTCAATCCAGTACTGTATCTTGAAGACTGAGGGCAGTATGAGCAATCTTCACTGCACCCACCAGTCTTTATTGAAAGAAGTGTGCACTGCTGCACTTCTCTAAATTTATGAACATTCCTATGGACCTGAGCCTGCAAAAGGTTACAATATTATCTGGTTAAATATGAAGACAAGGTAACTCAGATTTATATTACAAGGAACAAAAGTAACAGTTCTTCCTTAGGATGAAGTGAAACTACGGGAAAAGGTGGTGAATTTGCTGAACAGAACAATGAACAAATGGAACGATTTCATCCAGTATCTGTTTTCTACACATACCGACACAGAGGCACCAAGCTTAGCAATTGATAGGGTGCAAACATGCTTACAATCCGTGACGCACCAAGTTGATCGGAATCATTACAGTTCTACATCAAATGAAGTGCCATTATTACCTCACATCTTGACTTGTGCATTACTCTACTCACGCTAAGTTTGTTACTGACTTTGATCTATTATCAGATAGTAGAGAATTAAGGATTTTACGCAAAGGATTAGCCTTTCCTAGTGCATAGCAAATGACCTTGGATATCTGACAAACCCATTACCACCACATAAAGCCTCCTTAAAGGTGATACCATTGACAACCTTGAGTCCTAAGCATCCAGATATGCTGTATGAAAAATCCTTGATGCAAATTTCCAGTTTATAATCCCTAAATGTCCTTGAAAATAGTACTTTCTACTGACTATACAGTACAGCTTACCAAATTAATAAATAGATTATTTCCTTATGAAAACATTAAGCTTGACATCCAAGATCCATGTGAACATGCCATAATTTCTTGGGAAGACATTAAGCATTATTCTATTTCAAATCATCTCTGTAAAATATCTGTAGAAATTCTATTATAGCAGATCATGAGAAAGCTAACACCTACCAATGGGCAATGGTAACACTAAACCATTTACAAATTACAAGGACTCAACATCAAAACCTTCTCAAATGGTATGATGCTTTGTGCCACTTCTAACTGGCCAGCGATACTGACTGAGAAAATGTCCTGTGCTAATATCCAACATCAAGTATGAAACCCACTCGACTTGACAACATTGTCAATAACTGGGAATCTCCGGTACCAAAAGGCTCTGAAGTGACAAGTTGATGCTACTTTCCACCATACCGAAGCGCACATGAATTTTGGTGGCAGATTGACAGTATATTACTAGTGATTCCAAGTGGTGTTAGCTGGACAGTGGACACGGATTTTTTTTTTGATGAAAAGGGAAGCTGGACATGGATCATGGATGTGGATGTTAAACACATGTCTCCAGATTATTTGATAATAATAATAATAAGGGTAACCAATGTACCAAATATTTCTATAATCCTAGCGTTACCAATAATAGAGTCACTGCTTCTCACAGCCCCCCGAGTAGCAAAACCATTGTTACCACTCGGCCACTCCCCAAGGCCCAAACCCCTCGATGAAAATTAACCCCAAAATGTGTCACACTGTCACTCACTCGCAACACGAACATCGACTCGAAAGATAGCCCAACTGGAGCTCCTCATCTGCTCGCCACAACCCAAAGCTCGCAAATGGAGCAATTTCGGCACCAAATCTAGAGGTGAGACCATTCTGAAATCTCCGCCTGATTAGCAGCTCCGAACGCGGCCGGGAACTGGGGGAAGAGAGAAGGAAGCTGTGCGGTTTGGGAGGCGTACCCCGTGGAAGAGGAGGTCGAGGAGCGGCGAGTCATAGATGGCCTGGATCTCGGGGCGGGTCCAGTCGTTCCTGGGCCCGTCCCGCACCGCCCGCTCGGCCTCGACCGCGGCCGCCGAGGAGAAGGGCGCGGCGGTAAAGGCGGACGCGAGCGGGGAAGGGAGGCGGGAGCGGAGGCTGCGCGCGAGCAGCATCATGGCCGGCGCGGCTCGCGAGCTGGCGCGGAACGGGACCGAGTCACCGAGAGGCACCCGCAGCTACAGTGGGCGATACTGCCGAGGGAGTTCTGTTCCAACTTCCAACCAGGAGAGAGAAGCGAGCGTCGATTTTGGCGGCTTTGCTTGCTGTGACTGTGCTACAGTAGTGCCTCTTCCCGTCTTCCTGTGTGTATAACGTATTATACTTGTGTTTCTGTAACAGAGGCTGTTAAAATGTTGAGTTTCAACTTTCAAGTCGTAATTCTAGAAGGAGACGTCCCTACTCAACTGTACTTCTTTTCCGTCTAAAATGTAAGTGATTCGAATTTATCTAGAATTACTTGTACTCTCTCTGTTTCAAAATATAAGATATTTTAGCTTTGTGAAGCAAATGTATCTAGACTTGTTTTAGTATGTAGGTTCACTCAACTTTAGGGTGAATCTATACACTAAAAAAGTCTAGATTAATTTTCTTTACAAACATAAAACATCTTATATTTTGAGACGGAGGGAGTATATTTTAGTCGCGTTTTAGTGTGTACTAGAACACATGAATCTAAACAAATTTTGTCAGTTACTACGTGACTGACGGAGGAAGTACTTGAAATCTTAAGCATTTGGGATTTTGGGTTAGTCTTTGAATTAAGAATTGGAAAACGACATCCTCCGATTGTAGGTGAGCTACTCCGTAGCTACTGGTTCTCGTTAGGTGGCTACTACCTACCAGCGTCAGAGAGGTGAACTGTGCTCATCACTCAACGAGCCAATCATCGTACTCCCTCTATTTCGTTTTACAATTTCTGCACGTAGTTCTATGTCGTCAATTAAGCAACTTAGTATGATGTATATATTATAAAAAATATATCACCGAAAACTTTAAACTTCGTATTTTTCAATGATATAATTTTTATATTATATAATTCAAATTATATAGGTCAAATTGATAACCTAGATATACGTGTAGGACTTGTAAACCGAAACGGAGGGAGTACTGCGTTTGCTTAGCTCCATATATCGGAAAAAGTTTCTAGCTCCCTCCAAGTCGTAATTCAGAATGATTCGAGCCTTTAAGAGCATCCCACTCGTTGGCCGTTTTCAGGACGAAATGGTCGAACGAAACACGTTTTCGGCCAGGGAACGCCGAGTTTTTCACTCGCGTTCCCAAACCGAGTTTCCGAGATGTCTGTTTCCACTCAAGTTCGGCTTAGGTTCGTCTAAATTTCGATATAGTTCAGCATACTATGAATATAGAACATTTTTTGGTCTAGTTCGGCATACATTCGTGTAACACCCTCCGAATCGGACCTATGCAAGTTCAGGCAAAATTCACCAAACCCGCATAGAAACGATTCAAAGGTGCCCACCAGGCACTTTCGTGCGGGTGGAAAACGAAGTAATAACATTACACAACAGTCCTCGATGGGACCCACAGAACAAATATATATATAACAGCGACTCAAAGAGTCAAGAATACAGGTATAATGTACAAGACCCAAATCACCTTGAAAATGGTAGAGCGTCCGACTACGGACAAGAAGCAAATGGGGCTAAGAGCCCTGAAGAATAGCCAATGGCGTCCATAACCCTGCCCAGGCCAAGCCGGAAGGGTAACCCTGCTAACGACGTCGATCTCAAAACCTGCTTAACAAAAGGGGTGCCGACAGAGGGCAAAGGAAAAAAGAAAGGAGGCGTCGATCGAGGCCGACAGCGAGGCTAGAATTGCGGTCCTCGCCTACATAGGTATGGTGGATCGAGCGGCGGACATGCAATAAACATCCTATAGAGACTCGATACAAGCGGAAAGCGAGGGATAAGAATGACCTAACCGGATCCAACCTGAAGCTATCACCAAACAAACCCATCCTGGCGTTTCCCCCTCGAGACCAAACGAGGAAGTCAACCGAGGAACTCACACCGTTGGCAGTTTTATTTATTCAGTTATTGTTGCAGCAATTACTAGTCAGATTTAGGTAATCATCCTGATAAAGTAAACAGTGGGCACTTTTATTTAATCATTCCGTTGAAGTTGCAGCAATTACTAATCAGATACAGATAGTATGAGATAAACCCAAAACCCAGCAGTTGTTGGTACTTTTATTCAGTTATTTCGTTGTAGTTGCAATACTTACTAGTCAGATACAATTGCCGCAAGCGACAACCAAACAAGCAATGGTGGGCAGTATTAATTAGCCATTCCGTTATAGTGAAGCTGATTACTAGTCATTATAAGTCAAATTAATAGCAATAAACTTTAGTTATGCTTGTCTATGATCGAGATACTGTGCTCCAAGTCGTCCATATCCGCGGACACGGCTTTCAGAAAGTTTTAACCCGGCCGGGGTGCACCAATAGCAACACACGCTCGATCAACCTCGGAAAAACCAAATCAAAACCCAACGAGGCTTTCACGACTGAACAATCACAGGATTCAGAAATATTTCAGGGGGCCACCCCTTAGAGTAGAATCATAACGGAGTAAGCAAGCTCGAGACGGCCTCAAGGTTATGGGGACGTTGTGAACGATCGGAACCCGAAAGTGTGGCTGGGCTTGTCGACACCGGAATCGTGCCATTATATCCTAAAGATGCAGTGTGCACCTCGCACAATCGTAAATAAAGCGGTAAAGCATGGCATAAGTACAGATCGTAATAAAACCTCAAACTAGTTTGTGGCCCCAAGAAATAAGTCCGAATCAAGCTCGCTCGGGGGTCCCATATACCTCCCGGATGTGGATAGCGCAAAATCAAGGAATGTATCAAGTACTCGGGGTCTTACGGACACAAGTGGGCGTCGAAACCAAATATTATCTATCACCCACCGATGCCTCCGCTTATTCAATTTTAGTTGTTAAACAGAAATTAAAGTGACGATAAGTAAAACTAGAATCATCTCCAACTTCAACATGCGGCAATACATCAAGAATCGTGGCATATGACGACACACATCAAGACTTGAGCAAGCGACTACGCAAGTCCAACTAACTACCAAACAACAGTAATAGGGTGTGTCCAAGGCAATATAAGGCTGCAAGGGATATCACAGTGGAATCTAAAGCATCGCAACGAGATAGCAATAGATCAACAGGAGGGAATAAAGACCAGAAAAGTAAGATAGGTAGAAAGGGAGATGCTCGCTGAAAACATTGTCGAAGGGTTCAACCAAGATCGGGTAAGCTCACATCAACTCAACGGCCTTATCCGCGAAGAAGCAAAACACTAGAAGAAACACCGGAATGCAATATTTAATACACGGCAGAAGATCGGCATGATGCATGTATGATGTATGGCATGGCAAGGTGCGATGCAATTAGGTCAAATTAAACGGAACCGGGGTCCCGCCATTAATTAGGTGGTGCAAGTTATTTAGAACCCCGCAGTTTAAATGTTGTTTAGCATGGCAAACGATAGTACTGGTTCGCTACACAAATTTTAAATGAGGCCAATATAAGGCTAGATTTGCCCGCATATGGGCCCCATATTTAATTATTAGGTGAATCGGCAAAAGGCCCCCAAACCACAGATATGCATGCGAGTATGACAATTTAATGTGCACAGTTGTTATTATGTTATAAAATAGGGTTTCGGGAAGGGTTCACACATTAGGGGGGGCTCGACGATCTTGGGGTTCCGAGGGTTCGGGGTCGGGGTCCAGGGTTCGACGAGGTTCGGTCTCGGCGGAAGCGTTCTTGGATACCGGGAAGGACTTGGTGCATCCGGGGTCTCCGGGACATGTTGTCGGTCGTGGAGTTCGGGTCGAAGCACTTGTCGCATCGGGGTTCTCGGTGGGCTCGGTGCCGTTCTCGTGACACGCTGGTCTTGGATCATGTAGACGATCATGGCGTTCGTGGAAGTTCTCGGCGTTCGCGTAGGTATCCTTATCGTCCGCACGGAAGCGGTCTTCGAGGTTCGCCATCGGATCCGCGGATCGTGGTCTTGATTCCGTGAGGAAGAGCTTGTAGTTCCGTGATCTTCGACCTCGAGCATCGGAATCCGTGAAGGAGGCCTTGGCGTCCGGAGTTCGTGAGGCGGACTTGCATCGAGGGATCCGAAACCGCGACGTGTCCTTGAAGCAGCTCTTGAGGTCCTTGTTGGAGGCCTTGGGACGGCGGTCTTGTCTGGCCTTCACCAGCACAGCGCATCCACGCGGAGTGCCACGCAGCCGGATGGGACGACGGACACCGCAGGCGGCCACGCCGAGGCGGAACAGGCGGTGCAGGGGCTCGGACGCTCGGGAGAGGTGGCACAGGGCGTGGCTTGGCGCGGCGGGCGGCCACGGGAGGCTCGAGGTCGTCGTCGTGGCGCAGGTTCGAGGAGATCTGGGTGAAGGGCCTGGCGGGCGCCCATGGTGAGAGACGGCGAGGCTGCAGGAACGGGTCCGGCGATGGCGGGCTGGCTGGTCGGCGGTGTCGCACGGGAGGCGATGGAGAGAGGCGGCGGGCGAGCATGGTCGTGGCGGGGCGGAACGGCACATGAGGCGGGCTCGGACGGCGGGTGGACGCTTCCAAGGCGTGGCGGAGGAGCCGGGCGGCGGGAGGGCGGGAGGCGGCAGAGGCAATGGCGGGCGGTTGGCGAACTCCGTGAGGCGAGAGCGGAGGCCGAGAGGAGAGATGGTGGCGGGACGCGAAGCAGCGGAGAGGAGGGAGCGGCGGGAGGAGAGAGGGGGGGTGGGCGGTCAGAGGCTGGGCCGAGTGAGGCGGCTGGCAGCGCCAGAACAGCGTCTTGTGGCGCGGGAGGAGAAGGAAGAGCGTGAGGGAGGGAGGCAGTGGGGCCCAGGCGTTGGTGGGGACAGGGGTCGATGGGGAGGCGTGCGTGTGTCTGTGTGCTGTGGTTGAGGTGGGGTGGGAGTTGGGGAGAGAGAGAGAGAGGGAGTTGGGGCCGCCACGTGGCGAGCCTGAGTGGGTGAGGAGAGAGGCGGTGAGGTGGCGAGATGCTATTGGGCAGGTGAGGTGGCTTGGGTGTGTGGGTAGGTTTTAGGTAGCCATAGGATTAATAGGTGGGCTGGTTGGACCGAATTTTGTATACGGGGTGGTCGTTCGGGTTGGCCTGCTCACCGCTTCCCTACTAAACAAATTAAATCTTTTATTTAATTTCATTGGGCCGTTTGCAACCCGAATGCAACAAAACAAAATACTCCGGAGCCCCGGGGTTTTGGCGTTTGAATAAGATGGGGCGTTTAGAAAACAAAGACGGGTTTTGCAAACATAGTTTTGGCAAACAATGCATGATGATGACGATGCAATGCACAAATTCAACGCGATTTTCTAGTAGTGGTTTTGCGGGATGCCACAATTCGACACCACTAACAAAGGATCTCGCCCTCGAGATCCGCCTCATGCTACCGGAAGGAAGGTCGGCGATCGGCGTCTTCTCTCTTCGGGTAGATCCTCGCGACACCACTAACAAAGGTTCATTCTCCATCTTGAAAACGGCGACACCACCAACAAGAGGTCGTTGTCCCTGATCGTCGCGAGAGCACTCCGGGAACAAAAGGTCGAAGGTGGAGGTATCAACATTTAAAGCCACCTCTAACTTCGATGGAAAGAGGGAACCGATGCATTCTCTTCCACTTCAATGTACAAAAGCGAATAGAAAGGGTAGTCGGCATGGGGGCCAATCCATCACGCACCCAAACTATTACTTTGCACAATCAGTGGAAAAGCGTGCAACCATTCTCGGAATCAGACTGAAGATCTCGACAAGCGAGGTTCGGAACAGCGGGTGATGCAGACTCTGCATCGGATCTGGCATAGAGGATGTCATCGCGTCGGAAAACACCGGGAGGCACAAACAAAGAACAAAGAATGGTACCACAGCAGACGGATTCCTCAGATAGCATGAACACCGGATGGTGGAACACCGTTATCCAAGAAGGAAGCGAAAACCTGAAGGTACGACGGAACCCGACCACGGGAAATCCTGGACTCGAAGAAAGAGACGAGAGCGGATTCAAAACACGTAGAGGTAAGGGAGAACAGCAAAGGGTAAGGAGTAAAATCAGACCTAATCAGAACTATCCAACCGATTTTCAAAAATAGTTTTGACACGCTACTTCGGCCGTTAGCTAGGTTATCCTATTTGGACTTGTGGGTATCGAATCGCCGAGCTCGATACCACTCAGAACACCCTCCGAATCGGACCTATGCAAGTTCGGCAAAATTCACCAAACCCGCATAGAAACGATTCAAAGGTGCCCCAGCACTTTCGTGCGGGTGGAAAACGAAGTAATAACATTACACAACAGTCCTCGATGGGACCCACAGAACAAATATATATATAACAGCGACTCAAAGAGTCAAGAATACAGGTATAATGTACAAGACCCAAATCACCTTGAAAATGGTAGAGCGTCCGACTACGGACAAGAAGCAAATGGGGCTAAGAGCCCTGAAGAATAGCCAATGGCGTCCATAACCCTGCCCAGGCCAAGCCGGAAGGGTAACCCTGCTAACGACGTCGATCTCAAAACCTGCTTAACAAAAGGGGTGCCGACAGAGGGCAAAGGAAAAAAGAAAGGAGCGTCAGTACTGAGGCCAGTACACGGCGAGGCTAGAATTCGGCGGTCCTCGCCTACATAGGTATGGTGGACTGAGCGGCAGCGGCAGCATGCAATAAACATCCTATAGAGACTCGATACAACTGGCGGAAAACAGAGGGGGATAAGAATGACCTAACCGGATCCAACCTGAAGCTATCACCAAACAAACCCATCCTGGCGTTTCCCCCTCGAGACCAAACGAGGAAGTCAACCGAGGAACTCACACCGTTGGCAGTTTTATTTATTCAGTTATTGTTGCAGCAATTACTAGTCAGATTTAGGTAATCATCCTGATAAAGTAAACAGTGGGCACTTTTATTTAATCATTCCGTTGAAGTTGCAGCAATTACTAATCAGATACAGATAGTATGAGATAAACCCAAAACCCAAGAGCTTGTTGGTACTTTTATTCGATTATTTCGTTGTAGTTGCAATACTTACTAGTCGATACAATTGCATAGCGACAACCAAACAAGCAATGGTGGGCAGTATTAATTAGCCATTCCGTTATAGTGAAGCTGATTACTAGTCATTATAAGTCAAATTAATAGCAATAAACTTTAGTTATGCTTGTCTATGATCGAGATATCGTGCTCCAAGTCGTCCATATCCATGGACACGGCTTTCGTAAAGTTTTAACCCGGCGGGTGCACCAATAGCAACACACGCCGATCAACCTCGGAAAAACCAAATCAAAACCCAACGAGGCTTTCACGATTGAACAATCACAGGATTCAGAAATATTTCAGGCCACCCTTAGAGTAGAATCCGCGGAGTAAGCAAGCTCAGACGGCCTCAAGGTTATGGGGACGGTGTGAGCATCGGGAACCCGAAAGTGTGGCTGGGCTTGTCGACACCGCTGGAATCGTGCCATTATATCCTAAGCGATGCATGTGCACCTCGCAATCGTAAATAAAGCGGTAAAGCATGGCATAAGTACAGGATCGTAATAAAACCTCAAACTAGTTTGTGGCCCCAAGAAATAAGTCCGAATCAAGCTCGCTCAGGGGTCCCATATACCTCCGGATGTGGATAGCATAAAATCAAGGAACAGTATCAAGTACTCGGGGTCTTACGGGACACAAGTGGGCGTCGAAACCAAATATTATCTATCACCCACCGATGCCTCTCGCTTATTCAATTTTAGTTGTTAAACAGAAATTAAAGTGACGATAAGTAAAACTAGAATCATCTCCAACTTCAACATGCGGCAATACATCAAGAATCGTGGCATATGACACACATCAGCACTTGAGCAAGCGACTACGACGCGCAAGTCCAACTAACTACCAAACAACAGGTAATAGGGTGTGTCCAAGGCAATATAAGGCTGCAAGGGATATCACAGGTACGGAATCTAAAGCATCGCAACACAGATAGCAATAGATCAACAGGAGGGAATAAAGACTGTAAAAGTAAGATAGGTAGAAAGGGGGAGATGCTCGCCTGAAAACATTGTCGAAGGGTTCAACCGAAGATCGGGGCGAAGCTCACATCAACTCAACGGCCTTATCCGCGAAGAAGCAAAACACTAGAAGAAACACCGGAATGCAATATTTAATACACGGCAGAAGATCGGCATGATGCATGTATGATGTATGGCATGGCAAGGTGCGATGCAATTAGGTCAAATTAAACGGAACCGGGGTCCCGCCATTAATTAGGTGGTGCAAGTTATTTAGAACCCCGCAGTTTAAATGTTGTTTAGCATGGCAAACGATAGTACTGGTTCGCTACACAAATTTTAAATGAGGCCAATATAAGGCTAGATTTGCCCGCATATGGGCCCCATATTTAATTATTAGGTGAATCGGCAAAAGGCCCCCAAACCACAGATATGCATGCGAGTATGACAATTTAATGTGCACAGTTGTTATTATGTTATAAAATAGGGTTTCGGGAAGGGTTCACACATTAGGGGGGGCTCGACGATCTTGGGGTTCCGAGGGTTCGGGGTCGGGGTCCAGGGTTCGACGAGGTTCGGTCTCGGCGGAAGCGTTCTTGGATACCGGGAAGGACTTGGTGCATCCGGGGTCTCCGGGACATGTTGTCGGTCGTGGAGTTCGGGTCGAAGCACTTGTCGCATCGGGGTTCTCGGTGGGCTCGGTGCCGTTCTCGTCGCATACGCGGTCTTCGGATCATGTAGACGATCATGGCGTTCAGGGGAAGTTCTCGGCGTTCCGCGTAGGTATCCTTATCGTCCGGGTACGGAAACGGTCTTCAGGGTTCGCCATCGGATCCGCGGATCAGGGTCTTCGGATTCCGTGAGGAAGAGCTTGTAGTTCCAGGATCTTCGACCACGAGCATCGGAATCCGTGAAGGAGGCCTTGGCGTCCGGAGTTCGTGAGGACTTGCATCGAGGATCCACCAAACCGCGACGTGTCCTTGAAGCAGCTCTTGAGGTCCTTGTTGAGGCCTTCGGGACGGTCTTGTACAGCACCAGCGCAACAAGATCCACGCTGGAGTGCCACGCAGGCTGGATGGGACGACGGACACTGCAGGCGGCGCCCACGCCGGAGGCGAACACGAGGCGGTGCGAGGCTCGACGCTCGGGGAGAGGTGGCTCGAGGCGGCCAGCAGCAGCATGGCGGCGCAGGCGACCTGGGAGGCTCCGAGGGTCGTCGTGGGCGAGGTTCGCGAGATGCGTGAAGGGCCTGGCGGAGCGCCATGGCGAGGGCAGCGAGAGGCGCTGAGCCGCAGAACGGGTCCGGCGATGGCCGGCGGCGGTTGGTCGTGATGTCGCCTGTGATGGAGAGGCGGCGAGGTGAGAGGCGGCATGGAACGGCGGCGACGCAGCCATGGGCACAGCGCTTGTGTGGCCGCCCCGAGGCGACGAGGTCGCGCTGTGAGCCGGCAGAGGCGCCAGGCGGCAGCGGAAGGAAGGAGAGCCGGCGGAGCGCGCGGGCGACGGGAGACAGCAAGGCGGGCGGTTGTGAACTCCGTGAGGCGAGGAGGCCGGAGAGGAGGAGATGGTGGCGGGACGCGAGCAATGAGGAGAGGAGGCGTCAGGGAGGAGAGAGGGGTGGTGGCGGGCAGTGGGGAGGCGGTGGCAGGCCTGGCTGGCCAGCCATGACAGCGTCTGGCGGGAGGGAGAAGGAAGAGAGCGTGAGGGAGGGGAGGCAGACGGTGGGGCCCAGGCGGTTGGTGGGGACAGGGGTCAGTGGGAGGGGGCGTGTGTGTGTCTGCGCGTGGTTGAGGTGGGGGTGGGGAGTTGGCTGAGTGAGGGAGAGAGATAGAGAGGGAGTTGGGGGCTGGCCACGTGGCGAGCTCTGAGTGGGTGAGGGAGAGAGAGGCAGTGAGGTGGCGAGATGCTATTGGGCAGGGTGAGGTGGCTTGGGTGTGTGGGTAGGTTTTTAGGTAGCCATAGGATTAATAGGTGGGGCTGGTTGGACCGAATTTTGTATACGGGGGTGGTCGTTCGGGTCGGGTTGGCCCGTTCGACTGCCCCTACTAAACAAATTAAATCTTTTATTTAATTTCATTGGGCCGTTTGCAACCCGAATGCAACAAAACAAAATACTCCGGAGCCCCGGGGTTTTGGCGTTTGAATAAGATGGGGCGTTTAGAAAACAAAGACGGGTTTTGCAAACATAGTTTTGGCAAACAATGCATGATGATGACGATGCAATGCACAAATTCAACGCGATTTTCTAGTAGTGGTTTTGCGGGATGCCACAATTCGGCCATAGTTCGGCGAAATGTAAACATAGTTCGGCCTGCAGTGAAAATACAACATATTTCGGCCAAGTTCGGGCCAGTTCATGCTCGGCATCTATGTGTTGCCCCTGCGTATCCATATGTGTTCAACAAGATCATCATGTAGTTGTTGATGCACCGCCGGATCCCGGATCTCCTGACGCATGGCGATGAAGGCAGCCTAGGTTGGAGGCACCTGATGATGATCAGGCTCGATAAGAGGACCCTGTCTGTAGTATGGCTCGTTCTGCTTGAGCAAACTCACTATCCTTCCTCTCATCCGCAATGATCATGTTGTGCAAGACCACACATTCGACCAGGTCATAGCAAGGAACCGGACAACTGCAAACCTCTGCTGGAGCACACCAAATGCCCGCTCCACGTCCTTCCTGCAAGCTTCATGTTCCTTGGCAAACTAAGAATGCTTGGGGAGCATTGGGTTTGATATAGTCTTCACAAATGTTGGCCATCTTGGATAGATGTCATCTGATAGATAGTATCCCTTGTTGTAGAGGTGCCCGTTGATCTCAAATTTTAAAGGGGGAGCAATGACCCTCAACAAGCTTGGAAAAGACAGTTGAGGAGTTGAGGACGTTGATGTCGTTGTTCGATCCTGCCATGCCAAAGAAGGAGTGCCAGATCCAAAGATCATGTGTAGCAACTGCCTCAAGTATCACAGTGCAACCTCCTTTGTGGCCTTTGTACATTCCTTGTCATGCAAATGGACAGTGCTTCCACTCCCATGCATGCAATCTATGATTCCAAGCATACCAGGAAATCCCATACTTTCATTGACTACGAGGATCCGAGCAGTGTCTTCAGCAGTGGGTGATCTCAACTACTGTTTTCCGAACACTACAATCACTGCCCTGCAGAACATGTACAAGCAATCGATGGCGGTGGACTCGGCCATGCGGAGATAGTCATCGGCACTGTCACCCGACGCTCCATATGCAAACAACCTCATCGCCACGGTGCACTTCTGCAGTGAGGAAAACCCAACCATGCCGGTGCAATCCTTCTTGCAAACGAAATAGTGGTCGAACTCCCGGATAGCATGTACGATCTTGAGGAAGAGCTTCCGGCTCATCCTGAAATGACGCCGAAACACGGCCTCTCTGTGGAGCGGCTCATCAGCAAAAGTAGTCGGCATACAAAAAGCATTAGCCCGCAATCCTTTGCCTCGCCTTGCACTTCCGGTGACCCGGCACCGAACCACCGCGTTTCGGCTTCGCCATCTGCAGGTACAACTGGGCTAGAGAGGCGAGGATCTCTATGCGCTCTGCATCTTCGGCGACCTCGGCGTTCTCCTCCTCTAGAAGTACGACGAATGTATGCTCGTCGTCGGAGTCCATGTCCGAACCGGCCAAATGCCAAACACTTGGCGGGCGTGGTGGTGGGAGCTCGCAGCGAAGCAGAGCTACGGCGAAGTTCGGGCGGCGACTACGGCGAACATATCTAGAGGCATGGGCATGTCTCGGCGTGGAGGAGCTCCGTCGGCAAAGTCATGGCGACAGAGACGCTGTGAGCTCTTCGCCGCAGTATGGACGAGTGGAGTGGGGAAGAATGGTACTGTCGCATCGACAGAGCTGGCTCACGCCCGTTTTCGCTGCGTCCGGCGTTTTCAGGGCGTTCCCGGGAACCTGGGTACGGCCTAGGAAGACCAGACCAAAGTTCGCCCGAATCCGGACGAAAAAAGGTTCCTAGAAACGCGACTGGCCGATTTTCGACGTCCGGACCTATTTTCGGCATCCAGATCGGCGTCCTGCGTCCTCGATAGCCGAGTAAAGATGCTCTAAGGATCACGAGTCTTAACGAGTTGAGCCTTAACGAGCCAAGAGCCGAGCAGCTCGTTACTCTAGACATGCTCTAGCAATGTGTATGACTACTTTGCTTCTTCTAGAAGATATTATTGATCCATGGTTTTTCATAGCTTGATTGGGTAATGACACACTCAAGGTTCGATCTTATTTTGTTATTTCTTATCTTGCTGAGCCTAGAATTCATGTACTTCTCGAATAATTATTTAACTATTTTGTTTGTTTGAATACACCATTTTCTCCTTTAGCATTAATGTTTAATATATGACTAGTATTATATTGTATGAAATATAGAATTTAAAATTATATTGTTAAATTATTTAAATTTTAGTTAATTGAAATTTTAGGGCCACTTATTGTATTTGGCACGGGGACCTCCAATTCATAGAGACGGCCTTGGTTCTCCTCACCTCCCAATGCCAAACATACCACTGGAGAATACCACTGGAGACGAGAGAAACATGTAACTCTTCGGGTGTGGCGGGTTCCCGATGTACAATAAACGGTGAACAGATAATATACCTTATCTCTCAAAACGAAAAATGTTACTACAACTATGCCATGAACAAAGATGAGGCATGGCAGCGGAGTTAAATAATATGATGAAGCGTGCCAGACAACTACAATCTTGGGGGCAAAGTTGTGGCTTCAATGCCAGAATGAGCTCTGCTTTGGAAACAAACTAGGTAGAATAAGTTTCTCCAACACACATGTTTCACAGTGAAAGATCACCGAAAAGAATAAGTAGACAAAAAACTCATTAAAAAGAAAACTTCATGGGCAGAGAACCTGGAGTTTATAAAGTTCAAGAAAACTCGACCAACATGCACTACATCACATGGCACTTTAATCTATAAATTCTAGAACACAAACTCAAAGAATTATGGCACTATTAACCACTGATATCCAGGTGTAAGCAACTCAATTACATGGTGAAAGGAAGCATCAAGAAGTGCCAGAAGAACCCAAAACACATATAACAAAGAAACTAAAGGATCTGAATGACAAAGACAAAAAAACATAAATTGGTCGCAATAGTCCTTGAGGACCACAAGAAATACGAGGAAGAATTGTCTGAGCAATCTACATGACGGTAAATTTGAACATGTGATTTTACTTCTTGAAGATATACAATCTGATCAAGGAAACATAAAAATGGTGGCAAACGCATAGCATTAAAAATGGCATACCGACGAAAAAATGGTATCTCTTTACATGGACCTCGCATTGCACATGTCATCAAGCATCTGTGTCTGGAGCTGCCGGTTGCTGCTGTGGCTTATTTATAAGAAGGGGAGACAATGCTTTCACTACAATGCTCATGCTGGGTCTAAACTCAGCTTCGTATTGCACACACAGAGCTGCCACTGCCGCAAGCTGCACCATAGCAAAGAAAAATAGCAGTTCATAGACTGAAATTTCACAAATCTAGTGTAAGCAGTACAGATTTTCCCTAACAACTCATAGTAACTTCAAGATTGTAGAAAAGCTGAGAAATTTCCATCCATTCCTAAAAGAAAAGGAACTAGTGCTAGCAATGCAAATTGTCCATAGAAAATAGCAATGCGTAGCAACTTGAATATTACTTTAAGGAAAGATGAGAAATGTCCCACCCGTTTCCTCCAACAAAACCCAAAATCTAGTGCAAGCAATGCAGATTTTCCCCAGCAACTCGTAGTAATTTGAAGAGTACTGTGGAAAATCTGAGAAATGTCCATCCATTTATAAAAACCATATTTTGGATATACTATGATGCTTTATGTGCAGACTGTTGTTTTTTCAATTTCGGTCGTCAGGTCGCAGCCACTTTGTGTGGCTTTGTACCTGTTCGCCATCTACAGCTTCTCTATTTAATGCAAAATTACGCACATGTAGATTCATATTAAAGAAAGAAAAAATGCTTCAGATGCACATATGCATCAGGAGGATGGAGGAAGATATACCTTGGCAACTCCTTTTGGAGGGTACTCTCCATTTAATCTTGGATCAACACATTGTTTCACCTTGTCTTCGCCAAGTCTTGGTGTTGCCTAGTATGAAGATGAATAGAAAATAAATTTCTACAGATTTTATATCATTATATGTAAAAAGTACATCCAACTAACTGATTGGTAATATCTTTATCTGTTCTTTGGCACATCAGTAAAGTGATACGCAAGAGGTTTTGTGTTTTCTTGAGAAAAAAAAGTTATCCAGATTTGTGCAGAACTATTTACCCATATCCCGGAACAAATATGTGATGAGTATAGAAGCCTGCATGATTGCAACCAGTGTTTTATATGTACAAAGTACATCAGACTAATTGATTCGTAATACGTTTATTTATTCTTTGGCACATCAATAAAGTATACGCAAGAGGTTTTGTGTTTTCTCAAGAAAAAAAAGTTATCCAGATATGTGCAGAACTGCTTACATATAACCCGGAACAAATATGTGATGGGTATAGAAGCCTGCATGATTGCAACTAGTGCCAGAAAAATCAAGTGATTTGGCATGGCTGTAAGATTCAGTCTTAGTTATTATAGCTTATGGCCCGTGAAAATGGGTTGTTTTTGGCATGGCTGTAAGATTCAGCCTTAGTTGAGTCCATTATAGTCTCCACTATCAATTCACAGCCATCAAGACAGCACCTACCAACAGAAAAAAGAAAGCCCCACCCCTCAACTTCAAGAGCAGAATCTTGTGGAACAATAGGGTGAACAAAGAAGGAATGCATACATACCCAGGTAACAAGACTCTGCTGTCCCCTTGGCATTGTGTGATCTACTGGTTTCCTTCCGGTTAGGAGCTCCAAAATAACAACCCCAAAGCTATAAACATCACTTTTTTGCGTCAGCTGACCAGTCATGGCATACCTACATTGCATAAGACAACTCTTATATGCTGAAATCAGGTGAAAATTGCAGTTTTCCTATCAGAATTCAGTATCTTAACACTAACAATCAAGAGAAACTTCAGCTATATGTTCAACTATAGGTTTCATTTACATTACACCAATATTCTAGTACCAAAACACACAAAAAAGTCCACTAGAATGCTTTCTTACAGAGATAATTAGACGAAATCCAAGCATACTATTAGTTAGGATCACAATCACAAATATATTATGCAAAACACAATCACAAATATATTATGCAAAACAATGAACATATGACAGATATCTAAGTTGAATAATTACTCGGGAGCATGATATCCGAAGGTTCCAAGGACACGAGTAGAATGTAGACGAGCAGCCATATCTGGGGATTGGTTTGCAAGATTGAAGTCTGCAATTTTAGCTTTGTAGTCCTCAAATAAAAGAACATTGCTAGACCGTATGTCTCGATGGACTACAGAAGGCTGGACTTTCTCATGAAGATACTCAAGCCCTTTTGCAGCATCAACAACAATTTTGATCCTTTGCATCCAGTCAAGTGCTGGGCCAGGCTGTGAACCTGCGACACCCTTTCTACCTGTTGGAAGAGCAAAAATGCAGAAAGGAATTGCACATAGTTATATATGTGTAGCTTCGATGACAATATGAACCTTGAACTAGCTTTATGTTAACTCAAATGTGTCTGCTAGATAAATACCATGCAAAATATCATGTAGAGAGCCCATGGTGGCAAATTCATAGGCCAACAAGCGTTGATCTCCTTCCAAACAGTACCCAAGCATGTCCACAAAATGTTCATGTTTTAATCTTGAGATGACGGAGACCTGTATCCAGAGAAGAGGAAAAACCATTGGTCAATGACAATTGTAGATAACTTATAAAATTAATTAGCAATGCCATAATATTTGGCTATCCACACGGCAACCATACCTGCGCTATAAATTCGTCGTCGGGCTCAGGGTCTGCTGATGTATCAAGCTTTTTCACAGCCACATGTGTCCCGTTTTCTAGAACAGCATAATACACTCTTCCATATGATCCCTCACCAACCAAAGCTTTTGATCCAAAATCATCCGTCTTTTCTTTCAGTTCATCAAATGATAATTCAGGTACTTCAATGGAGGGAGGTGCTTTTCCATGTTCATCGTTTTGAGTAAAACCATTACCTGAAACCCATATGTTGAAACAAATATGGTGTCAGCAGAGGAAGCATAGAAGAATGCACAGAAATTATAGAGATAATGCGTTGATGTATGATATCTCCTACTCCTTCCTTGAACAAGTATCATTAAATACTAGATAAAATAAGATACAACTAAACATTTTAAGATAACTGAACGCTGCACTAGTTCAATGAGCAAGAACCGTCAACCAATCAGTGATGTTCAACCATCAACCAGTCACGTTGTTCAACAAAAAGGACGGTCTAAATGGTAATTACGCATAGCTCCATAAGGAACCCCAAACTTTATCTTGATGCCTTAATAATTGTACTACTAGACAGTAGATATGACAGTACACTTTGGCTGTTTGGGTCAACTGTCTGCTATGTACAGCTACCAGTGCATCAGTAGCTGTTGATATGCTATACCATATAAAATCGGGTTTCCATCATAACAATGATTGGAGGGAAATGAGGTTGTGACTGATCAATAACCCCGAATCTGACTGTAAGCGAGACAAGCATGTCCAGTGTACTGAAAACGCCACTCATCTAACACAAGTTCTATCAAGGCGGATTAAGCGCATCAATTCCTAATACTAGTACAAACTGGCACCTACAGCCGCCCTGTAAAAACGCCAGCTGAACATGGAGGAGGAGCACGATCTTCTACTAGTAGTAAGCAACAGACGTACCGTTCGCCTTTTCAGGACTGTTCGGAAACTCGTCCTGATACGGCGTGTCAACGTGCGCGCAGCAGAACCACCGCCGCATAATGGCCTATCGATCGACCGACTTCGCTTGTTTGCTTGCTTCTCCCTGCCGCAAGGGGAACCAGATTGGGCATCAGCATAGATGGTGAGGCAGGCTAATACTAGTAGTTCAACTAGAACAGTTTTACAAGATGAAAGAGGGGAACATAGAAGGAGAAGTTAACAGGTGCCGCCTGCCGAAGTCAGACGAACGGAGGGGAGGCGCGAGCGCGGCTCACCTCGGCTGCGCGCGGCGGCGTGGGGAAGCGAGAACGAGATGGAGGAGCGAGGAGGGGGGCTCGGGGAGTCCTGGGGGGAGGAGGCGACCCGGAACTGAGGAGCTATCTGAGACGGCGGCGAGGCGAGGAGGGAAAGGGGAGGGAAGAGGAAGAGGAGTAGCAGGTGAGGTGAAGCCGGCGAATGGCGATGATGGCGACAAGCAAGCATTACTATAGTAGCTGCGATAATTTCGGCTAATAAAGCGAGTAAAACGAAATTAAAAAATTAAACAGTTTTTCCCCTCTGTATCCTCCTCCTTTCCAGCTCGCCGCGCGCCGTCCGGGCCTGATTTTCCCCTTAGCGTGTTTGGTGACGCCGATTTAATTAATTAAAATTAACTGGTCCATCATTGCTGTCGACTGACTGATTGTCTGGGCGGGCTCTGGATTTGGTGGCGATTCTGCGGTTGGCCAGGTACGATCAGCTCCAGGACAAAGTCTCGGTGTTCTTGTTGGGAGGAAGGATCAAATTATGGAATCGCCGACCCTGGCAACCCAACCCAACCCAATCATCTAACTGCTCGTTAGAACATGTCAACCTGGTTGTTGTTTTGGCCTGCTCCAGTCGACAACCCCCACAGCTTCCTTCTGCCGCCGTCGCTCTCGCTGGTTTCTTGCGGCCGATCTTGCGCCAGGAAGCAAGGATGTACCTTCTTCCAGATTTTTGGTACCAAAACATTTTGCTTAGAAATAGTTTTCTTGCTCTTGTATCAGGAAGTCAAGTACACATCATTTCTCTTAGAAATACACATGAATTTAAACAACAAACAAACTGGAAACTCAAAAGAAGCGAGTAATTGTGTTTATTCTGCTTTGGTGTTCAATTTTCATAGGTTGCTACCCGCTTGCAATTGTGATGGCTTTTTTTGGTCCGGTTGGGTGTATGTTCACCATTATAGTGCTAAATCAGGTCTAGGTCCGTGGCGTCTTCGGTTCTTTTGCCCAACGGGATAATGTGGGTCGATTGGAGTACAATATTAGTCCAAGAGAAATAATTACGTTTATTTGGCTCGGTTTCCTACTCCAGGCATAAAACTAAATATATATAGACTATAAACTGAACCTCTGAAAACCAAATCAACCCCACGTAACCACAAAGTAGGTATTAGTGAGTGACAGAATTGTTGGGCCATGTCCCTCCACATGGATGTGTGTTGGCAGCCCAACATCAGCCCGTGAAAGTTCAGTACGTTTCAATCAGCTCCAAACTTGGTGAGCTTGTTCCTTGTTTTGATTACTTTGATCTGGTTATCTGGTTTGAGATTTAGGTCAGTGTAGCATCAGAGTTGAAAACGGTTTATTCAGATCGGACTGCTGCGGTTTTAGTACATTGCAATTTTGGTAGACAAACAATTTGGGCAAACAAACTGTGTCCGATTGGTCTGAAATTTGGCATGTATGTTGGGTACTCGTATGTCAGCTTGTCTATCAAGTTTGATGTTGATTGGATCTGCGGTTTAAAAGCAGTTTGTTGATTATCGAAGAGAACAGAAACTGAGATACTCTGTTTTGCTGTAATCTTTCTCTCAAGTGGTTGTTGTTGTTGCCGGTTGGCAACATGCTGAGTGTGTTGTATATCTCTAGATATTTTAGTGAAAACTTTGTATCCAGGTTGCTCATAGTGAAACTCGCGTGAACCGGTTGGTCTGCACCTGTGGTTTTTTATTTCTCACCTTGAGAAGATTTTTCCACGTAAATCCTTGTGTCACCTGTGCATGTGCTTGTTATTTTATTTCCGTTGCATATCTGTTGATTGAAACTATCCTCGAAGTTCACCGCAAGCAGCGGGGGTTGTGTATCTTCTCCCAATAAAGTGGTATTAGAGCTGAGGCTCAGTTTGTATTCAGTTTCAGAGCAAGGTTTGTTTTGGGCTGAGTGCATTTGGTTGTGGTGAAGGATGGAAGTGAATACCAACAGAATGATTTCTTTGAATGGTACAAATTATCAAGCATGGAAGAGTAAGATAAAGGACTTGTTATATGTGAAGGATTACTGGAAGCCGGTGTTCTTGTAGGGGTTCGTAGCATGGAAAACAAAAAATTTCCACCTCATACAAACAAACAATCCAAGATCTATCTACTAGATTGTAGCAACGAGTCGATAGAATAACTCACCCTCGAAGATTTCAAAGTGTTTAACGAGAGCGCATTCTCGTGGGTGATGTAGTCGTACTCTTCCCGATCTCAAGATCGTGTAGACGATCCTTCTGGCTGCTAGCGGCGCTTCATGATCATCGCGTTCGGTACTTTCGACGAAGACCTTCCTCTCCTTGTTCCAGAAGCGGCGGAGGTTGTAGCACTCTCCTCGCGATTCCAAAGACGACGGCGTGGTACCGGAAGTAGAGGGGAGATCTCGCAGGGCTTCGCCTTAAGCCGGAGCGAGTATGGTGGACTATGAGAGAGGCCTCGGTGATCTAGGGTTTAGACGCACCAAGGAGGAGAGGCTAGGCTGGTGGCTAGGGCAAGGGGATGCCCCAACTCGGCGGCTAGGGTTTTGCCCTAGGCGGCGGCAGCAGGAGGTGGCTGCGCCGGCGGCTTGGGGCTAGGGTTTGCAGGGTGCAAGTTGTGTGCTTGGAGGGGTAGCCCTGCCCCTCCTTATATAAGTGGAGGGGGCCGGCCAAGGGGAGGGGAGTTCCTCCCCAACTCGGCTTCCAAGGCCGGCGGTGGAGGGAGAGGGACTTCCTCCCCAAGTAAGTTTCCTACTCTCCCTCCACCAAACAAAATAGTCGTTTGACTTTTCAAATTGGCGTTTGACTTTTCAAACTAGGATTTGATTTATCCCTTTATTTTGTTCAGCGATGACACCTAGTACATGATGCAACCATTCCAACTTGTAATGGCACATTCATGTACCCTTCCCCTCTGGAGTGCCGGACATTCCGGAATCTTCTAGAACATTCCTCATGAAAACACCGAAACCATTCTCCAACCTCGAAACAGGACTTTCCTTATATGAATCTTATTCTCCGGACCATTCCAGATCTCCTCGTGATATCCCGGATCCCATCCGAGACTCCGAACAACATTCGGTCTCTTACTCATCATTTCATAACTACTCAACAACGTCGAATCCTTAAGTGTGTCTCCCTACGGTTTGTGAATATGCGAACATGATCGAGACACTTCTCTGAATAATAACCAATAGAGGAATCTGGAAATCCATATGGCTCCCACATATTTCTACGATTACTTTGCGATCGAATGAACCACTTACATACGATACCAATTTCCCTTTGTCTCACGATAGTTTACTTATCCGAGGTTTTGATCGTCGGTATCTCTGAATACCTAGTTCAACCTCGTTACTGATAAGTACTCTTTTCTCGTTCCCGTGATATGTGATCCCTTGTGAGCCAGTCAGATGCTTGCAAGCCAATTGGATGACATTCCACCGAGAGGGCCCAGAGTATATCTATCCGTCATATGGATGGACAAATCCCACTCTTGGTCCATGTGTCTCAACCAATACTTTCCGAACACTTAATGCCACCTTTATAGCCACCCAGTTACGGTGTGGTGTTTGATGTCATCAAAGCATCCTTCTAGTGATGGTGATATGCATGATCTCATGGTCGAAGGAATTAGGTTACTATGTATCAGAAAGCATATAGCAATTAAACTATTAAAATGACTTGATCTTTATGCTACGCTTATCTATAGGAGTATGTCCATCATACCATTCTCCTAACGATATGATCTTGTTGTTAATAACATCTCAATGTTCATGATAGGGAAACCACAATCATTTATTAACCAACAAGCTAGTATTATAAAGAGGCTTCACTAGGGACTCTAATTTAGTTTACAAATCACACAAGTATTAATGTTTACTTGTTAATACTGTTATAGCATGAATGTAAACATTTATCATAAACACAAAGATATAATAATAACTACATTTATTATTGCCTCTAGGGCATATCTCCATCAGTCTCCCACTTGCACTAGAGTCAACTAATCTAGATTACATGGTAATATACCGAACACCCATGGCAGTTTGGTGTTGGTCATGTTTTGCCCTCGGGAGAGGTTTAGTCAACGGATCCGCCACATTCAGATCTATGTGTACTTTGCAAATCTTTATGTCACCATCTTGGACATGCTCTTGAATAGCGTGAAAACGTAGCTTGATGTGCTTCAGCTTCTTGTGTGACCTTGGTTCTTGCGCATTGGCTATGGCGCCCATGTTATCATAGTAGATAGACATTGGGTACAACGCACTTGGAACCACGCCGAGCTCTATAATGAACTCTTTCATCCATATCGCTTCTTGTGAATCCTCTGAAGCAGCCATGTATTCCGATTCAGTTGAAGATCTCGCCACAACACTTTGCTTTGCACTCCTCCAGCTAACTGCTGCACCATTCAAAGTAAATATGTATCCAGATTGTGATTTAGAATCATCTGGATCGGTGTTCCAACTAGCATCGGTGTAACCATTAACAACGAGCTGTTCATCACCTCCATAAGAAAGAGTCATATCCTTAGTTCTTCTCAAGTACTTAAGGATGTTTTTGACCGCTGTCCAATGATCCACTCCTGGATCACTTTGATATTTGCTAGTCAAACTAACAACATATGCAATGTCGGGTCTAGTACATAGCATGGCATACATTAGAGATCCTATGGCTGAGGCATAAGGAGTCTTAATCATCCTTTCTCTATCTTCTGCCGTTGTTGGACTTTGAGTTTTACTCAAGGTCGTATTGGGCAACATGGGCAAGAACCCTTTCTTGCTATCTTCCATTCCAAACCTCTTTAGAACTTTGTCCAAATATGTACTTTGTGACAATGATATTAGACGTCTTGATCTATCTCTATAAATCTTTATGCCCAATATGTAAGCTGCTTCGCCAAGATCTTTCATTGAAAAACTATTATTCAAATAATCCTTGACACTATTAAGAAGGTCTACATCATTCCCAATCAACAATATGTCATCTACATATAGTATTAAGAATGCTACAGAGCTCCCACTCATTTTCTTGTAAATACAAGCTTCTCCATAAGTTTGTATAAAACCAAAACTTTTGATCACCTTATCAAAGCATTGATTCCAACTTCGGGATGCTTGCTTCAATCCATAAATGTACCGTTGAAGTTTGCATACCTTGTTAGAATCTTTAGGATCGACAAAACCTTTGGGTTGCATCATATACAACTCTTCATCAATGTCTCCATTGAGGAACGCTGTTTTGACATCCATCTGTCATATCTCATAATCGTAATATGCAGCGATTGCTAACATAATCCTCACAGACTTTAGCTTTGCTACTGGTGAGAAAGTCTCATCGTAGTCAATTCCTTGAATTTGTCGAAACCCTTTTGCGACAAGTCGAGCTTTATAGACAGTAACATTACCATCATCATCTGTTTTCTTCTTGAAAATCCATTTGTTCTCGACAGCCTTTCAGCCATCCGGTAAGTCCACCAAAGTCCATACTTGGTTTTTGTACATGGATCCAATCTCGGATTTCATGGATTCTTGCCATTTATTGGAATCTGGGCTCATCATCGCTTCCTCATATGTCGCAGGGTCATCGGTGTTGTCCACCAACATGACACATCATAACGGGATCATACCAATCAGGAGTGGTACAAGTTCTCGTTGACCTGCGAGGTTCTGTAGCAACTACAACCGAAGTTTCATGATCATCATTATTAGCTTCTTCTCTTATTGGTGCAGGCACCACAGGAACTTCTTCCGGTGTTGCGCTACTCGCAAGTTCGAGAGAAGGTTCGACAACCTCGTCGAGTTCTACTTTCCTTCCAGTCACTTCTTTAGAGAGAAATTCCTTCTCTAGAAAGGATCCATTCTTGGCAACAAAGATTTTGCCTTCGGATCTATGATAGAAGGTATACCCAATAGTTTCCTTTGGGTATCCTATGAAGACGCATTTTTCCGCTTTAGGTTCAAGCTTGTCCGGCTGTAACTTCTTTACATAGGCTTCGCAACCCCAAACTTTAAGGAACGACAATTTAGGTTTCTTCCCAAACCATAATTCATACGGTGTCGTTTCAACGGATTTAGATGGTGCCCTATTTAAAGTGAATGCGGCTGTTTCTAATGCATAACCCCAAAATGATAGCGGTAAATCTGTAAGTGACATCATAGAACGAACCATATCTAAGAGAGTTCGATTACGACGTTCGGACACACCATTACGCTGTGGTGTTCCCGGCGGTGTCAATTGTGGAAGTATTCCGCATTTCTTCAAATGCTCGCCAAACTCATAACTTAGATATTCACCTCCACGATCAGAACATAGAAATTTAATCGTTTTGTTACGTTGATTCTCAACCTCACTTTGAAATTCCTTAAACTTCTCGAAAGTTTCGGACTTATGTTTCATGAAATAGATATACCCATATCTACTCAAGTCATCCATGAAGGTAAGAACATAACGATAACCACCGCGCGATGCTACACTCATTGGACCACACACATCGGTATGTATGATTTCCAATAAGTCCGTAGCTCGCTCCATCATACCAGAAAATGGATTCTTAGTCATTTTACCCATCAGACATGCTTCGTATCTATCAAGTGATTCAAGAAGTCCATCGGAATGGAGTTTCTTCATACGCTTCACTCCAATGTGACCAAGACGACAGTGCCACATATAGGTTGAGTTATCGCTCGATTTCAAACGTTTAGCTTCAATGTTATTAATATGTGTATTTCCACTATCGAGATTCAATAAGAATATACCATCTATCAAAGGTGCATGTGCATAAAACATATTACTCATATAAATTGAACAACCATTATTCTCGGACTTAAAAAAGTAACCGTCTCGCAATAAACAAGATCCCGATATAATGTTCATGCTTAACGCAGGCACCAAATAACAATTATTTAAGTATAAAACTAATCCCGATGGTAGATGAAGAGGTAGCGTGCCGACCGCGATCACATCAACCTTTGATCCGTTTCCAACGCGCACCGTCACCTCGTTCTTCGCTAGCTTCCGTTTATTCTGCAGCACCTGTTTCGAGTTACAAATATGAGCAGCCGAACCAGTATCAAATACCCAGGCACTACAACGAGTACTAGTGAGATACACATCAATAACATGTATATCGGATATACCTTTCTTCTTGATGTTGCCGTTCTTCAAATCCTCCAAGTACTTTGGGAAATTCCGCTTCCAGTGACCTTCTCCCTTGCAGTAAAAGCACTCAGTATCAGGCTTAGGTCCAGCCTTGGTCTTCTTCGTCGGTGCGGTAACTTTCTTACCACCCTTCTTGAAGTGTCCATTTTGCTTAGACTTGCCTTTCTTGAATTTGGTGGTCTTATTGACCATCAACACTTGGTGCTCTTTCTTGATCTCCACTTCTGCAGATTTTAACATGGAGAAGAGTTCTGGCAACTGCTTGTTCATGCTTTGCATATTGTAGTTCATCACAAAGTTCTTGTAACTTGGTGGTAGTGATTGGAGGACACGGTAAATCCCCAAAGCATTAGGAATCACTATACCCAAGCTTTGAAGTTTGTTTGCGTGTCCAGACATCTTAAGCACATGCTCACTGACGGAGCTGCCCTCTTCCATCTTGCAGTTAAAGAACTTTTCAGAAGCCTCATAGCTCTCAACTACCGCGTGAGTCTCAAAAATCAATTTGAGTTCACGGACAATATCATGTGGGTCTGAATTCTCAAACCTTTTCTGAAGCTCCGATTCCAAACCATACAAGATAGCACACTGAATTGTGGAGTACTGATTCTTCCGAGCGAGGTAAACGTTCTTTACTTCATCGGTAGCATCACCGCAGCGGTCACCCAAAGTGCATCCAAAGACATATGTCAAATTACCAGCATTGAGGACAATCCTCAAATTGCGGAACCAATCCGAAGTTGCTTCCATTGTTTTTCAACCTTTCTTTCTCTAGGAACGCATTAAAATTGATGGTAGGGGCCATTGATCTACAACATATTTGCAATAGTTTAGACTAAGTTTATGACAAATTGAGTTCTAATTAATAGTTAAATTAATCTAGGTGAACTCCCACTCAAAACAATATCCCTCACATTGTTTTAGTGATCACACGAACCAAATTCACCACATCAAAACCGATCATCACGAGAGTTGATGTAGCTTCAATGGCGAACAATCGACATGTTCATCATATCTACTATATGATTCATGCTTTACCTTTCGGTGATCCGTGTTCCGATACCATGTCTATACATGCTAGGCTCGTCAAGATCAAACCTTAGCTTCCGCATGAGCAAATCTGGCTTGCTCACGTTGTATACACTTGCGGAATCTAACACACCCGATCATCACGTGGTGCTTCGAAACAACAAGCTTTAGCAACGGTGCTTACTAAGGATGAACACTTAAGAACTTGAAATTTATGTGCATGAGGGATCATCTTATAATGCTACCGTCGTTAACTAAGCAATACAAGATGCATAAAGGATTAACATCACATGCAATTCATAATATGTGATATGACATGGCCTTTCTTCTTTGTGCTTCCGATCTCCATCTTCAAGCACGAACATGATCTCCATCATCATCGGCATTGCATCAAGGTCAATGACGCTTCACCATGGTTGTCGTCCACCGGCTTCAACTATTACAACTACTTTGAATAGACACGCGGGTCTTAACATAAATTAAAGACAACCATATGGCTCCTGCCGGTTGCCAACTTACAATAAGGAACATTGCATACATCAAATATAATCACAATCATGGCCATATCACATCACAGCACACCACTGCAAAACAAAGTTAGACGCCTCTAATTTCTTTGCATATTTTACGTGGTTTGGGGCTTTCAATAAGTGTCGATCTAACTTACGAAGAAGAACCACAACGTTGATGTTTGAACTATCAAGTGCCCGTTGTAAATTAGATCTATACTATAATGGGAGAGACAGACACCCGCAAAGCCACTTATGCAATACAAGTTGCATGTTGAGCGTGGAGCAAGTCTCATGAACGATGTCATGTAAGGTTAGCCCGGGCCGCTTCATCCCACCATACCGCAAGATGCAAAGTACACAAGAAGCAATTGATAATAAAAGCACCACCGCCCATAATGACCATTGTGTTCTACTCGTGCAACAGATCTACATATAGACACGGCTCTGATACCACTGTAGGGTTTCGTAGCATGGAAAACAAAAATTTTCTACCGCATACAAACAAACAAGCCAAGATCTATCTACTAGATTGTAGCAACGAGTCGATAGAATAACTCACCCTTAAAGATTATAAAGTGTTTAACGAGAGCGGATTCTCGTGGGTGATGTAGTCGTACTCTTCCCGATCTCAAGATCGTGTAGACGATCCTTCTGGCGGTTCCGGCAGTGCTTCCGCAGTCGGTCACACGTTCGATACTCGAAGAAGACCTTCCTCTCCCTTGTTCCAGCATGCAATGAAGGTTGTAGCACTCTCCTCACAATTCCGGCAGCACGACGGCGTGGTACCGGAAGTAGAGGGGAGATCTCGCAGGGCTTCGCCTTAAGCCGGAGCGAGTATGGTGGACTATGAGAGAGGCCTCGGTGATCTAGGGTTTAGACGCACCAAGGAGGAGAGGCTAGGCCGACGGCTAGGGCAAGGGGATGGACCAACTTGGCGGCTAGGGTTTTGCCCTAGGCGGCGGCAGCAGGAGGTGGCGGCGCCGGCGGCTTGGGGCTAGGGTTTGCAGGGTGCAAGTTGTGTGCTTGGAGGGGCAGCCCTGCCCCTCCTTATATAGGTGGAGGGGCCGGCCAAGGGGAGGGGAGTCCCTCCCCAACTCGGCTTCCAAGGCCGGCGGTGGAGGGAGAGGGACTTCCTCCCCAAGTAGGTTTCCTACTCTCCCTCCACCAAACAAAATAGCCGTTTGACTTTCAAATTGGCGTTTGACTTTTCAAACTAGGATTTGATTTATCCCTTTATTTTGTTCAGCGATGACACCTAGTACATGATGCAACCATTCCAACTTGTAATGACACATTCGTGTACCCTTCCCCTCCGGAGTGCCGGACATTCTGGAACCTTCTAGAACATTCCTGATGAAAACACCGGAACCATTCTCCAACCCCGTTACAGGACTTTCCTTATATGAATCTTATTCTCTGGACCATTCCGGATCTCCTCGTGATATCCCGGATCCCATCCGAGACTCCGAACAACATTCGGTCTCTTACTCATCATTCCATAACTACTCAAGAACGTCGAATCCTTAAGTGTGTCTCCCTACGGTTCGTGAATTATGCGGACATGATCGAGACACTTCCCCGAACAATAACCAATAGAGGAATCTGGAAATTCATATGGCTCCCACATATTTCTACGATTACTTTGCGATCGAATGAACCACTTACATACGATACCAATTTCCCTTTGTCTCACGATAGTTTACTTATCTGAGGTTTTGATCGTCGGTATCTCTGAATACCTAGTTTAACCTCGTTACTGATAAGTACTCTTTTCTCGTTCCCGTGATATGTGATCCCTTGTGAGCCAGTCACATGCTTGCAAGCCAATTGGATGACATTCCACCGAGGGGGCCCGGAGTATATCTATCCGTCATATGGATGGACAAATCCCACTCTTGATCCATGTGTCTCAACCAATACTTTCCGAACACTCAATGCCACCTTTATAGCCACCTAGTTACGGTGTGGTGTTTGATGTCATCAAAGCATCCTTGTAGTGATGGTGATATGCATGATCTCATGGTCGAAGGAATTAGGTTACTATGTATCAGAAAGCATATAGAAATTGAACTATTAAAATGACTTGATCTTTATGCTACGCTTATCTATAGGAGTATGTCCATCATACCATTCTCCTAACGATATGATCTTGTTGTTAATAACATCTCAATGTTCATGATAGGGAAACCACAATCATTTATTAACCAACAAGCTAGTATTATAAAGAGGCTTCACTAGGGACTCTAATTTAGTTTACAAATCACACAAGTATTAATGTTTCCTTGTTAATACTGTTATAGCATGAATTTAAACATTTATCATAAACACAAAGATATAATAATAACTAAATTTATTATTGCCTCTAGGGCATATTTCCAACAGTTCTCCACTGAGATTCCCAGTGATATACAAGAAGATCATTGAGAGGTACTTCATCTTCAAGCTTGTGGGTTCATCCAAAAATGGGTGGATGATAATGTTTTGAACCATATCATTGATGAGTCACATGCACGTACCTTATGGAAAAAATTATTGTAGGAGTTGTATGCTCGCAAAGAAAGTACCAACAAGATGTTCTTGATCAAGAAATTGATGCGTTTGAGGTACAAGGAGGTCACTCCAATTGCAGATCATGTGAATGAATTTCAGGGCATTTTAAATTAGATATTTTCATTGGGAGTCACATTTGAAGATGAAGTGAGAGCCTTGATGCTACTTGGATCATTACCGGACACTTGGGAGACCTTTAAGGTCACCATGTGCATTTCAGCGCCTAACGGAGTAGTCATTTGGAACCTTGTGAAGACCAAGGTACTAAATGAAGAGTCTAGAAAAATTTCTGATAAGGACAGTTCTGATGTCTACACACGCTTCTATTCTTGTAGACAGTGTTGAGCCTCCAAGTGTAGAGGTTTGTAGAACAACAGCAAGTTTCCCTTAAGTGGATCACCCAAGGTTTATCGAACTCAGCGAGGAATAGGTCAAAGATATCCCTCTCAAGCAACCCTGCAATCAAGATACAAGAAGTCTCTTGTGTCCCCAACACACCCAATAAACTTGTCAGGTGTATAGGTGCACTAGTTTGGCGAAGAGATAGTGAAATATAAGTAATATGAATGATTATAAGTGGTAATTACAATCTGAAATAAAAATGACAGCAAGGAAATATGTACTAGGACTGATTGTAAACGGTGTTTCAATGCTTAGAAACAAGGCCTAGGGATCACACTTTCACTAGTGGACACTCTCAATAAACATATAATATCTTCTCTTCACTATGCTACCCTGAACTACTCTCTGGTTGGATAACGAACACTAATTCATGGTGTAGGGCTATAACAATCACTCCTTAAAGAAAACTAAAAACAAAAACAAAGACGCTACAAGAACAACACAACATTGCATGAAGCAATAAAAATAAAGTGTTTTGAAAGAAAACCTGAGATTTTTATTGATGAAGAGATGCTTGTAACTCTTAAATATTTCTTGGGGTGACACGGGGTAGCATCCCCAAGCTTGATATTTTGTCAATTCTTCATCTCATCACATTATTCTTCTCCTACACTTGAAAATTTCCTTCATACAAAACTTCACACAATCTTTATTAGCAACATTAGTGTATTCAAGATAATCAGTCTTTGGGTTCAATTTCAACACAAGTAAAACATTCATTAGAACACAAGATAATGTAGCAATTCCTTTTAAAAGCTCAAGTGATCAAAGAGAACTCAAAAAGAAACCCATAAGAGGCAAATGCAAATAATGGCAGAAATCTATCAAAACAGTCCAGCATGTAAAAACCGATTTTTTTCGAAGACCTTCTGTTGCTCAAATAGAAAAGTGTTGAACTAACGAAAGTTGGATAATAACCTAGGGAATATGCTCAGAAAATTACATCTCAATCCGACGTACTGGTATTTTTTACGAATTTTTACAGTGAAGCACAAAAAATTGTTTCGGGACAGCAACTTCCCTAAATCTTACTTCTCTCTCGTTAGAGGTTATTCTTGGCATAAAAACCACACAAAAAGGAGTAAGGAGAGGTTATTGCAGAAGTAATAACTTCCAAGACTCAACAAAAGAAAAACCTACTAAAATTTGTGTTATCTCCCAATTAGTACTTTTCTTTAACGCCTTTAAGTTAGGCATGATAATTTCGATGATGCTCACATAAGAAATATGAATTGAAGTAAAAGAGAGCATGAAGAAGAAAATTCAAAACACATTTAAGTCTAACCCACTTCCTATGCATAGGAATCTTGTACGAAAATAAATTCACAAAGAACAAAGTGACAAGCATAGGAAGATAAAACAAGAGTAACTTCAAAATTTTCAACATAAAGAGGGGAAACTTAATATTGTTGAAATAATTAAAACCATGTTTCCCTCTATCATAATAACTTTCAGTAGCATCATGAATAAAATAAACAATATAACTATCACATAAAACATTCTTATCATGAGCGACATGCATAGAATAATTATTACTCTCCACATAAGCATAGTCATTCTTATTAATTGTAGTGGGAGCAACTTCAACAAAATAGCTATCATTATTATTCTCATCACCATAATCATCAAATATAGGAGGCAGATTGTAATCACAATTAATTTCCTCCTCAATAGTAGGTGGACTAAAAATATCATATTCATCATTGTAATCATCATAAATTGGAGGTTTGGTATCATCATAAGCAATAGAATACTTATCTTCCAAAGTTGGGGGACTAAAAAGATCATTTTCATAAAAACTAGATTCCCCAAGCTTAGACGTTTCCATAGCATTAGCAATAATGGTGTCCAAAGAATTCATACTAATAACATTGCTATTAGCATGGAAATAAAGTTCCATAGGTTTTTTTATTTTCTCTTCAAACACTTCATGTCCTAACTCAAGATAGATGCTATAGATCTCTCTAATTTTTTCATCGTTTTCCATTAAGCCTAACTAGTGAAAACAAGAAACAAAAAGACAAAATTGCAGAATCTAAAGAAAATAACTTTGAGCACTCACACACTAGGATGTGAGTAACTTTTACCTTACCTCCCCGGCAACGGCGCCAGAAAATAGCTTTCTGGCTTGTTGTTGCCGTGGGGTAACGTGTGTGAGTGCCTTTTACCTTTCCTCCCCGACAACGGCGCTAGAAAATAGCTTGATGTCTACGCACTTATATTCTTGTAGACAGTTGTTGGGCCTCCAAGTGCAGAGGTTTGTAGAACAGTAGCAAGTTTCCCTTAAGTGGATCACCCAAGGTTTATCGAACTCATGGAGGAAGTGGTCAAAGGTATCCCTCTCAAGAAATCCTGCAATCAAGATACAAGAAGTCTCTTGCATCCCCAACACACCCAATACACTTGTCAAGTGTATAGGTGCACTAGTTCGGGGAAGAGATAGTGAAATACAAGTGGTAATGGTGCCAGAAAATAGCTTGACGGTGAGGTAAAGACTAAAGGAAAAAAGAAGGAAGCAAGCAAACATGTAACAGATCTAGATGCAAACGGTGTTTCAATGTTTAGAAACAAGGCCTAGGGATCATACTTTCACTAGTGAACACTCTCTCATATAAATATCCTCTCTTCATGATACTACTCTTAACTACTCTCCGGTTGGACACTCTAATCCACGGTAGGCCTAAAAAAGAACACCTCAAAGTCTGCCTTCCCCATGTAGATAACCCACACTATCACCTTGAGCACTAGATGGTTCCAACAAACACCACAATTTCATAGAGACATCAAACTCCAAATATAACTCATGATAAGTATATATATAATCTAGCCTAAGTGCCACAGACGGTGTGCATGCTGTCAGTTTCACACACATGGGGAAAACATAAATCTATTAAAGCACGATGAGTATTTATGTAGACTCTAGCCTAAGTGCCACCACGGTATGCACATTGTCACTTTCATACATGTGGGGAGAGCCGAAGATCTATTGAAGCACTTGAGTAGCAAGGTAGATCTACTTGATTACAAAGCTCATGATCACAATATGATCATGCATAGAGAGAGATGAACACATAGCTACCGGTAGAGCCCTTAGCCTCGAGGAAGAACTACTCCCTCCTCATCATGGGAATCAACAACGATAATGAAGATGGCGATGGAGATCGATGGAGATGGCTCCGGGGGCACTTCCCCATCCCGGCAGGGTGCCGAAACAGAGACTTCCTGTCCCCGAATATTCCCTTCGGTGGGGGCGGCGCTGCAGAACTTTTTGTGGCTTTCTAGTCTATTCGTTAGGGTTTCTGGGTCGGAGGCTTCTTATAGGCGAAGGAGGCAAGGTCGGTGGAGGGCCAGGGGGCCCACACCCCCTGTGGGCGCGGCCAGGGTGGGCCCCACGCCCACCTAGAGTGTGGCCACCCTGGTGTCCTCCTCCTTCTCGTCTTTGATTTTCCGTATCATTCAGGGAAAAACATGAACTTTTACTTTTGTCCCGTCCAATTCCGAGAATATTCATTTTTAGCTTTCTGAAACCAAAAACAACAGAGAACAGGCAACTAGCACTGTTGCATCTTATCAATAGGTTAGTTCCAAAATGTGTATAAAAATACCTTAAAGTGTAGACAAAACAAAGCAAAGTAGATACTAAACAAGCATGGAACATCAAAATTATAGATACGTTTACGACGTATCATCCAACTTGATGGTAATGCTAAAAATAAACCTATGGGGAGAATTAATGATGTTCTTATTATGGTTAACAATACCTTTGTCCCTATTGATTTCTATGTTTTGGATGTTGAATGCAATGCTTCTTGTCCTATTATTTTGGGAAGGCCTTTTCTTAGAACTATTGGTGCCATTATTGATATGAAGGAAGGCACCATTAAATATAAATTCCACTCAAGAAAGGTATAGAGCAGTTCCCTCGAAAAAGAAAGAAGCTATCTTTTGACTCTCTTATTAGAACAAATTTTGATGTTGATGCTTCTTTATTCAAAAATACTTGATTCTTGCTTTTTGTGCCTAGCTGAAAGGCGTTAAAGAAAAGCACTCTTGGGAGATAACCCAATTTTTTTATTTTAGTAAGTTTTTATTTTGTTGAGTCTTGGAAGCTATTGCCTCTGTAATAACCTCTCCTTATCCTTTTGTTTGGTTTTTGTGCCAAGAATAGCCTCTAATGAGAGGGAAGTAAGATTTGGGGAAGTTGCTGTTCCGAAACAGATTTCTGTGCTTTGCTGTAAAAAACCGTGAAACATCCCAGAACATCGTATTGATCTGAAATTTTTTGTGCGCATGCCCCTGGAATTTACCCAACTTTCGTTTGTTTTTCACTTTTTGATTTGAGCAACAGAATATTTTATAAAAAATCGGTCTTTACCTGTAGGTCTGTTTTGACAGATTTCTGCCATTGTATTTGCCTCTTAATCGATTTCTTTTGAGTTCTTTTGATCACTTGAGCATTTAAAAGGAATTTCTATAGTAGCTTATGTTTTAATGGATGATTTACTTGAGTTGAAACTGAACCCAAATGTATCTTGCATACACTAATGTTGCTAATGAAGATTGTGTGAAGTTTTGTATGAAGGAAGTTTTCAAGTGTAGGGAGAAAATGATGTGATGAGATGAAGTATGGACAAAAGCTCAAGATTGGGGATGCCACCCGTGTCACCCCAAGAAATATTCAAGAGGTACAATCGTCAAAGCTTGGGGATGCCTTGGGCATCCCCTTATTCATCAACCGAAATCTCAGGTCTTCTTTCAAGATACTATATTTTTTGCTTCATGCACTATGTGTTGTTCTTGGAGCGTTTTTGTTTTTGTTTTCAGTTTTATTTTGTTTTGTTTGCTGCAATAAGTTGGTTGGATCCCAGCACACTTCTTTTGGATAAGTCACACCCCGTTCTTCATTGTCTAGAACACTCTAGTTTTCACTCTTATTGTTCTGTGAGTGTTCTCTTTTGCTAGCATTGCGTTTAGCTTTAATTTTCTTCTTATTTTTGCTTATAACTTTTTAGTTCTTCTTTGTAGTTAGGTGATGCAAGATCTCTGGTATTTATTGATTATTATCTTTGTGATTTGTTTCAAATAAGTCGATTGGTGTTGGAAGAGAGTAGAATGTTTCATGCTTATGGTGGTACAAAAAGAAGCTTGTTTTGACTGTGACTTAGACTTTATCATGTCATGCTAGATGTTGCTTTGACCATATGCTTATTTATTATTGTTGTAGAATGACTTGTTTCAAACAATTGAGATTGCTTAATGTTCCATGAAAAAATCATGCGTTGTTTTAGCATACAAAAGCATAATACTATGGTATTCTCCTTTGATGATTTATTTGGGTTGACTTGGCACATGCTTACACCATGTTATGACTATAAACCAGTCACTTTAGCCTCTATGATCATTTATTTTTTGACTTGTGATATCACTTTATGCTTTGATTAATAATGTTTTGTCGCTCTGCATGATTATGGCCATTATTGCTCTCTTAATTGGTCGCCCCTAGTCTTTTGCTAGCCTCCACCTATACTGAGTATGAGCTCTACTCATGCATCCAACTCCCAAGAAACCAAGTTATTCCAAAGATTCCACTATAAATTCCTATGCATGGTGTGTTACACCATTCCAAGTATATTCATGTTTTTATTTATCTTCCAAATTAAAATTTTGTTATGTGAAAATTAGTGATTAAAGCTCTCACGAACTTGAAGGCACATTTTATTTCTTTCACTTAATAAACCTAAACCATTGTGACTATCTTATGATGCTTATATGCTTGCAAATTGTAAGTTGGGAGTTAGCAAAACCATGCTGTCATGGGGCATGCTTTCAACATTGCACTTATTCTATTTAGTTGATATCATGTTCTTTTTTATGGATGCTGTCGGTGTGAAATAAGATGGGAGCTTGCAGGTCCATGGAGTTTGTATATGTGTTAGAGAAATGCCTGGGCGGCTAGCCTAAGACATGCCTAATCATGGTGGAAACTTTAAGAAAACCATAGTGGCATTCTATGAAGCATCCTCAATAAAAAACTATGCAAATAGCAAATAAAAAGATCACTGAGATGCTCAGTGTCTGTTGCCTTGTCATTTTGATATGGGTAGCTCTTGTGTCATGGGGCAAGGGGTACCCCGTTGGAGGTTCTCTATGATACACATATACTTACAATGACAAGAACTTGCCTGAGACCAAAGTTGAGTAGCATGAGGTCTCGGTACTCATACTCAAGGGGCATGAGATTTTCAACCTATGATTTATCAAGCATATAACTCATATTTTCCCTCACTTTAACCTTAATCACTTCAATATTCTTATGATAGGGGCAATGAGAGCTCAAAGCTAATAAGTACCATAATTTTTGGAAGCTTTATAAAACCATTTAATCCCTACTTCCATCTACGAAGGGCCTTTCTTTTCTACTTTTATGTTGAGTCTTCATATTCTATCTTTATGCACTAGTTAAGAGAGCATATGTGTCATTCTAAGTTCAATGTGCATTGTCCCAAAACTTGTTGATTGATTCATAATTCTAGTATTGCTTGTTCTTAAATTATTTGTATCTAGTCACCCTTATGAACTTTGAAGGTGTCCTATGCATTTATGTTTTGCTATTCCATGAAGGACAAGCTAAATACCGCTCTTGCTATGTTTTCTATATGTGAAACAAACAAATGGCTTTCAAAGAATTATTCATGATCTTCTGTTTGTGTAGCCTTTCATGTTGCAACATAGTTGCTATGTCTTATTGTTAGAAATACATCTTTCATGCTTATGTTTAGAGTACTTTGATCCCAGCTATCAATGCTTTGCAATACCTTGATCAAGATTTTGATGGTGCATGCCACCTCAAAAATTATTCTTTTTGTGACTTACCTACTCGAGACGAGCAGGAGTTAAGCTTGGAGATGCTGATACTTTACAAACGTATCTATAATTTTTGATGCCCCATGCTTGTTTGCACCAATTATATTATGTTTTGTCCACACTTTGTGGCATTTTTATGAATTTTTTGGAACTAACATATTAACAAGTGCCACAGAGCTAGTTTCCTATTTTCTGCTATTTTTGGTTTCAGAAAAACTAGTAAAGAAATATTCTCGGAATTGGATGCAATAAAAGCCGAAGTTCCTATTTTTCCTGACACGACACGGAGCCCGAAGAAGAGGGGGAGACGCACCCCAGGGCGGCCACACCTAGGCCAGGCGCGCCGCCCTAGAGTGTGCCCCCCTAATGCTCCACCGACCTCGCCCCTTCGCCTATATAAACCCCCCAAGACGAAAACCCTTTCTGAAATTAATGCTCTGCTTTTTCTTTCTTAGATTGCATAGAACTGGCGCACAACCGAGTTTCAGAGGTTGCTCTTTTGCCATAGGAAATTGTAGACCAAGTACCAGAAACTGTTGCCCATTGTACAGAAGACTGGTAAGTTTGATATCGCCTTATTTCCTACCTTTTCCTTTTGGGCCTGTCCAGCCGAGCTAATTTTTGATTTGCCCTTTGCATAGCCAACCTAGACATCCGGAACAAGGCGCTTACTGAGAAAGTTGCCAAACTGGAAGGTAATTCGGCTGCTTTAACTCGGCCTTTCTGATATCAAATCTTTGCTGCTTTGTGGAATTCCCCATGATATTTTATCTCGGATCAGCCGAATTAAAAGACTTTGCATAATCCCACCAAGAATGCACTTCTATGCCTGATCCAATGCTGCATTTTCTCAAACAATCAGAAGATCATTCGGCCAAACTCAAGGAAAAGGACGATGAAATAGCTTGGATTCATGCCGAGGTTGAGGCCCTGAAGAAGACTCAAAAGTCTGAGCTGGACAAGCTGGACCAAGAGTTCTCTGAAGAGAAAAACAGAATGACCCTTTAGCTTGAAAAGGACAAGGAGCTCCTCAGCACTACTGTGGCTACGACCAAATCCTGCCAGGATGAGCTTGTGAGGCTAGATAGGAAACAAGCTAGCTGGAAATCTGACCTTGCCAAGATCATCAAGTTCATCCATAGTAAGTTTCTTTTTGCTTATCCCATGATTCTTGTCCGAATTATTCTTATCATCCTTTGCTGACTCGTATTTTGCTTCCTCTTTAGACAAATTCCTAGAGTGCAAAGTCTGGAGCGCTGAATGCGTGGAAGCCGCTCGTCTCCACCGAGGTGAGACCAATGATCCGGAGCATGAGTACTCGATGGAGGATTACTTGGTCAGCATCAGCGCTGCCACCAAGCCCATGAAGGCATTTGGTGTGGATCTCATGGACGCAGCTATCTGGGTGCTGCATGTGCTCTGGTCAAATGAGCCGAAACTAACTCGCGTGGGAGAGCTTGCCGAAAACTTAATGGACCGCGAGTCGCAATTCAACCTATGGAGGGAAACCGCAACACGAGCTGGTGCTGACACGACGTTATCCTTCGTACTCTATTGATACGAAGGCATCTGCCTAGATACCCTACAACATGTGCGCACTGGTTTGGTCTGGACTTCTAATCCCAATCATATCGCACATCGGCAAGCTCGTGCCCATTTATGACCCACAAGTATAGGGGATCGAACAATCTTCGAGGGTAGTATTACCCAATTTATTGATTCGACACAAGGGGAGCCAAAGCATACTTGCAAGCCTTAACAACTGAGTTGTTAATTTAGCTGCACTTGGAAATAGTTTTGCTCACAGAAGTTTATCAGTAGCAACAGGTTTGTAGTAGCAATATCAAAGTAACAGCAGCAGTAGAACAAGAGCAATAGTAACAGTAGTAGCAAACAGTAGGATATGAGCGCGGTAGGCATAGGGATGGATGGACGGGCGTTGCATGGACGAGTCTAAACATGTAACTTCAAGATCTAGGGCAATGGCAGATAAATAAGAATAAGCATCCAAGTACTAAACAATCATAGGCATGTGCTCCATATATAGTCATGCATGCTCGCAATGAGAAATTGCACAACATCTTTTGTCCTGCCAGCCCGTTGCAGCGGGGCCTCAAGGGAACTACTGGCAATTAAGGTGCTCCTTTTAATAGAACACCGGAGCAAAGCATTAACACTCCATGAACATATGTGATCCTCACATCACAGCCATACCCTCAGGTTGTCCCAATTTCTGTCACTTCGGGGCCTTTGGATCCGGACAATGATATGTGTACACAACTTGCAGATAAGATCACAAAAATACTATCATAATGATTCAATAATAAGTTCAGATCTGAGACATGGCACTCGGGCCCTAGTGACAAGCATTAAGCACAACAAGTTGCAACAAAGTCAAATAGCACTAATAGAGATACTAGGCACTATGCCCTAACAATCTTATTCGATTACATGATAGAACTCATCCAATCCCAGGCTATGGGGGATTACTCACTCATGGATGAGGGAAACATTGATGATCGATGGAGAGGCATTGGTGATGACGATGGCGATGATCCTCCCCAAATTCCCCGTACCGGTAGGTTGCCAGAACGGAGTTTCTGGTTCCGAATCGCAGTTTCTGGTGGTGGCGGCACAACAGAACTCTTTCTGGAAAACGACGACCCCCCTCAGTTTTTAGGTCAAGAGGCATCTTATATGCGAAGAGGGAGGCCAAGGTGGTGCCTGAGGCGGCCACACCCCCAAGCGCGGGATGGGCCCACCCGCGCGGCATGGGGCGTGGGCCCCTCAGGCCTCCACTCCGTCTCGTACTCTGGCTCCATGGACCTTCTGGTGAAATAAGATTTTTGGCATATTTTCCGGGATTTTTCCTGATAGTTGATTTTCTGCACAAAAACTAGACACCAAGGTAATTCTGCTGAAAACATCGTCAGTCCGTGTTAGTTGTATCCAAATCACAAAAGTTTAGAGGATAAACAATAGCAAAAGTGTTCGGGAAAGTAGATACGTTTTGGATGTATTAACTCCCCCAAGCTTAGCTTATTGCTTGTCCTCAAGTAATTCAGTTGAAAACTGAGTGCGATAAAAGAACTTTCACAAACACATTTTCTTCATATGATGTATATATTCTCAGCACAGGAGTAGATACTTAAACCATTCATAATAAGAAGTATGCAACTAAGTCTACTCAATAGTCGTTGCAAGCTATGAAGAGAAACCAACTCAATAATAATAAGTATAATGAAACATAAACATAAGCAACATTGCAATGCTCATAATAATGTATGATAGAGTGGTATCTCGCTTGCCTTTGTTTGTAGAGCACAACATAAATGCCAAGGTACCTCTGAAGTTCACATGAAGACTAGAAGTAAATATATCAGAGGTACACGCATCAAAGTCATGACATAATTAACCAAGTTTTGAGACAAGCACAAGAATGACAACTATGCTCTCAAGAAGGTGCTCATAGAATAAGCGGTGACTCAACAAGGAAGTGAAAAAGGTTTTGAAAATTTTGAAAGGCTTCCAAATGCTGGAAGTAAGGTACTCATTAGCTTTGAGCTCTCATTGCCCCTATCATGGGCATATTTATATGGTTAAGGTGAAAGTAAGGTCCAATATGAGTTATATGCTTGACAGACCATAAACTGGAAATCCCATGTCCCTTGAGTACGAGGGCCGCTCCTCATGCTACTCAACTTTAGTTACCTGTAAGTTCTTGTATCGTAAATACATGCATATCATAGAGAATCGCCAACAGGGTACCCCTTGCACATGATAAAGGAGATATCCCGTGATCAAAATGACAAGGCAAGAAGATAAGCATCTCAGCGATCTTTTTATTTGCTATTTGCATAGGTTTTTATTGAGGATGATTCACAGATTGCCATTATGGTTATGCTACAAGTTTCCACCATGATTAGGCATGTCTTAGGCTAGCGGCCCAGGCGTTTCTCTAACACATATATATAACTCCATGAACTCACAAGCCCCCTTTTATTTCACACCGACGACATCCGCAAACAAAAGAGCATGGTATCAACTGGATATGTATTCATAAGTGTTGAAAGCCTTCCCCGTGATAGCACGGTTCTGCTAACTCCCAGCTTATAATTTGCAAGCATATAACTTTCATGGACAGTCACAATAGTTCAGGTTTATTAAGTGCAAGGAATAAAGTGTGCCATCAAGTTCGTGAGAGATTTACTAACTAACGTTTTCAAAATAGTCAAACATTTTATTTGGAATAAAACAAGGCACAATGAATATGCACGGAATTAGCAAATGATGCTAATAGGTAGGTATGATGGACACTGTTGGCAATATTGGTTTTGGGGAGTTGGATGCACAAGTAGAGCTCATACTCAGTGCAAGTGAAGGCTAGCAATAGAAAGGGAGCGACAAACGAGAGAGAAATAACTGTCATAATCATGCTTGCAACAAAACAGGACTAATTATGGCATGAAAGTGATGCAAGAACTCCGAGGCAAAATAAATCATCGAGGCTTACTGACTATTGTTTAGTCATAAGCACACGTGAGCATGTTCCAAGTCGATTTACATGAAACATTCAGAGGAGGATACCACAATATCATACCAAGTTATGAATAGAACAATGCAAGCAAACATTCATATGACATGCTACAAACTATTAGCAAGCTAGGGCTGATCACAAGAAAGCAAGAACTACTAAGCATCCATAAATAACATACACCTTACATGAACAGACTAAGAAGGCTCACAATGATGAGTATATGTACAAAAATGAAAACAAATAAAGTTCGTTACCAACCTCTTACCACACCTCAAGTTGTCTTAATATTCATTATTGCCCTTCACTTGTGTGACTTGAATAATAACATGAAACCAAACTCCACTGAGGATGGCTGAACCCTGCAAAGAACTCACAAAACCAAAGATGAACAACAAATATTTTTGGTGTTTTTGATTTTTAACACAAGCAAACAAAGCAAAAACAAACAAAGCAAAATCTTTTTGGATTTTATTTTTTCTCAAGGCAAACCAAAGCTAAAAGGCAAATACACAAACCAAGAGAAACAACGGAAATATTTTTGGTATTTTTGTGTTTTGGGAAAGCAGAAACAAAAACCAAAAAGAAAGCGAAACAATGGATACACAAAGAACCGACAAAACATGATATCTAGATGAGTGCGATGTCGGTATACCTCCCCCCAAGCTTAGGTTTTTGGCCTAAGTGGGGCTCAATAGCGCGAGTAGTAACCCCAAGCTGGTGGGCCATCATAGGAGTGATCATAGTTAGGCGCTTGCGATGAAGAAGAAGACGCGCCCCAATCATAGGAGGGCTGCTGGTATGAAGACTCTCCCAAGTTGGAGGGCTGATCCGAATCATCTTCGGCATCCTCCCCAACATTCTCCTCTTGCTAGGAGAGCTCCGCCATGTATGTGTCAAACTCCTCCTCCGTGAGCGACCATCCTTGCCTGTTATCAAAATTAAACAAAGCAGGTGCAGGAAAATAAACTACTTTCTTAGTCCTACACCTTTCCAACCACGCTTGACAAAGGATAATTCATACGGTAAACTCCTCACAGTAGCCCCTGAAGAAACAAAATTATGCTGAACCATGGAATCAAGATCAAGCTTCTCTATGGGGAACCGAAAACCTGAATGGTGAGGCTCTAGACCATGGAAAGCTAGCAACCTAGAGGCGATAATACCTCCACAAATTCCACCCTTATCGCGGTTAGTGGTAAGACGGTAAGCTATCAAAGCACCCAGGTTATAAGTTCTATACCTATTCAAAGCAGCTGAGATAAAGCTAGATCAAAAGAAGATAACTTTCTAGCAAGAACACACTTGGTAATGAAATAGGCAAAATATCTAATGGATGGGAACTGAATGTTCTGAAGTTTAACATTTTCCTTCGAGAAGTCGAAACCTTGGAAAATTTCAGCATATAAATCCATAAGTGACTTAGGCCTCTCCTTGATCTTCTCACAAGGTCCCAATGAGGTACTCTAATTGCTGCATAGAAATCAGCAAAAGGCAGGTCGATAGCTATATTGTATATTTTATAATGGACCATGGGATTAGACGGTGACCAAGTAAACTAGAAGTCCTGCACCTCAGCCATGGTTAGCTTGACATACTGAAATGGTTCCCCTTCAACAAAGTGTTCCAACCCTGCATTGGTAATCATAGTTTGGAAATCCTGGAGGATTCCCGCGGCTCTCATAAATTCAGGGCATGGATATATAGAAAGGAAGACTCCTTCCTCACAATGGACTTTCATTGGCTCAGGTACCATCAAATCATATTGATTCAGTGGGTATGCACTCATCTTCCTTTTTGAAATTTTTAGACAAACATCAAACCAAGTGATTTCCAAGTTGATAAATGATGATGAACTACTATAGGAACTTGCTAGAGGGCTACACATGCATCAAAATGAAATCTCTAAGCATAGAACAAACATGCAAGCTCACACAACCTAACACCTATAGCAGCAAAATACTCAAGAGTCAAGATACAATCTACCAATCACAAATCTAATTGGACAAGTGGAGGAGGCACATACTAAGGAGGAATCCCTCCAAAACTCAACAACAAAGATGGGCTGAGCAAGGAGATCAAAAATCAGGAGCAAGAACAACAGGAACTCGAGCTTGAGAAAGTTTTCTGGTGTTTTTTGGGAGAGAGAAAGAAGTGGATGGGAGGAGGCACTTTGGAGGGCCACAGGTGGGACACACCCAGGCCAGGCGCCACCTGGCGATGGCCGTGCCACCAGGGGGTGTGCTGGCCTGGTGGGTCCCCCTAGGCCACTCCAGGTGTCCCTCTACCCCTTTTTTCGAGGAAAAAATTAATATGAATTTTGTGGAATATTTCGGGAAACTTTATTTTTGGCCAATTTTCAGGGTATGAAAATTGATTTTCTCCTAGAAAAGATTTTTTTAGAAGAATCAAAAGCAAACCAAAACCAAAACTACAGAAGTTCTAAGACACTCTAACATGAAAACAACTAGCAAAACCAAAGCTATCAAGAGAAAAAGCAAAGACTAGGAAGGATAAAAGTAAAAGTGAGCAAGTATAACCATAGTGAAAACATTATTTTGTTCATTAAAATCCTTTTGTTAACAAAGTTGATCAAGTCTTGTTACCGAAACAATTTCATATGAAACAAAACTTTGCATTCCACAAAGTGATTATGTTACCTCAAACTTGATAGCAATGGTCCCAATCAAAAAAGTTTCAAAACTTTCTTGTGGAATGGGACAATATATTTCTCCAACCTTGATGCTCTCAATATTTTCAATGAAGTTTAGGCAATAGCTCTTAGCAACCTTCTTGGGAAAATAGATAGTATGCTCTTTGTCATTAATATTAAATGTTACTTTTCCTTGATTACAATTGACGACAGCACCTGCAGTATTAAGAAAAGGTCTCCCAAGAATAATAGACATATTATAATCTTCAGGCATTTCAAGCACAACAAAATCAGTTAAAACTAAGCAATTATGAGCCACTTGAATAGGAACATCCTCACATATACCAATAAGAATAGTAGTTGACTTATCAGCCATTTGCAAAGATATATCAGTTGGTATCAACTTTTCTAGATGGAGTCTCTTGTAGAGTGAAAACAACATAACACTAACTCCAGCTCCCAGATCACATAAAGCAGTTCTAACATAACTGCTATTAATAGAGCAAGGAATAGTTGGTATACCTGGATCACCAAGTTTCTTTGGAACCTTACCATTGAAGGAATAATTAGGAAGCAAAGTAGAAATTTCCTCATTAGGAATCTTGCTTTTATTAGAGACAATATCCTTCATATACTTTGAATAAGGAGGCAACTTAATAGAATTAGTCAAAGGAATTTGCAAAAATAAAGGTTTAATCCACTCACAAAACTTGTTGTAGTGTTCTTACTCCTTTGGCTTGTGTTTCTTATTTGGAAAAGGCATAGGTTTCTGCACCCACGATTCTCTCTCACTACCATGTTTTTAGCAATAAAATCTTCCTTAGTGTACCTCGTGTTCTTAGTGTGCTTCTCAGGTTCTTCCTCAACTTCCTCCTTATCAGGAGCATCATTTTTATCATTACCACTCCTAGTTTCAGCATCAGAGACAGATATACGATTAGGATCTACAGTAGTTTCAAGTGGTTCCTCAACTATTTTATGTTTCTTTTTTTCTCTTATGAGGACTACCACTACTTTCACCTTGTTGAGAATCCCGCTCAATTATTTTAGGGTGTCCTTCAGGACATAAAGGATCTTTAGTAGCTATACCACTCCTAGTTCTAATTCCATAAGCATGTTTATCTCCTGAGGCATTAACTAGCATATCCTTTTGTACCGTAGCAAGTCGATCAATTTGAGTTTGAACCATTTGAAAGTGTTTACAAAGCATTTTAATATCATTAGCAGTTCTTTCCACAATATCTTTCAACTCATTAATAGATCTAGAGTTTTCCAATAAATGATTCTGAACTTTATTAAAATTACCTTGTTTAACAATAAATGTGTCAAGTTCCTCTAAGCATTGACCAGGAGGCTTACCATAGGGAATATCACCTTCATCAAAGTGGAGAGAGTGTACCTCAATAGTAGATGAGTGGGGAATTGGCTTACATAATTCTTCTATAGGAGGTAGATTCTTCACATCTTCAGCTCTAATACCTTTCTCCTTAAGACATTTCTTAGCTTCTTTCATCACTTCATAATTTAATGCAATAACTCCCCTCTTCTTTGGTGTTGGTGTTGGGACTGGTTCAGGCACAACTGGTTCAGGAGTAATAGGCTCAGATGTATTTAGCTCAGTTCAAGTCTAATCAACATAATGCTTGCTTATTTTAGCCATTAATTCTTCAACATCTATAGGAGTTCTCTTCCTGGAAACACAATCAGCAAAACTATCTAGGTATGTCCTAGAATCATCAGTTATCCCATTATAATAAATATCAAGAAGCTCATTCTTAGGTAATGGACATCCAGGATGTGCATGAATCAAGGCACAAAACCTTGTCCATGACTCAGGCAATTTCTCTTCTTCTCGATGTTTAAAATCAAAAAGTTTCTGCAAAGCAGCATGTCTAGCACTGGGAGGATAATAATTCTAGAAGAAAGAAGCAATCAAATAATCAGGGCTATCGATGGAACCAGGAGGTAATCTATTAAACCAAGCCTTAGCTTCTCCTTTTAGTGAAAAAGGGAAGATCTTAGTAACAAAGTACTTGCACATCTTAAAATCATCAGAAAATAAAGCACTCATAGTGGAAAGCTCATTTATATGAGCTACAACACTCTCATTTTCATTCCCACAAAAAGGTTCTTTATCAACAATGTCTAAATAGGATAAATCAAGAGAGAAATCATAATCTTTATCTTTAATATCTATGGGAGAGGTGGCAACTTAGGATCAGAGGACAGTTTAGGAATAATGGTACGTCTCTCAAGGAGTCTCGTAATAGCACTAGCACCATGTGTGTTTAAGCACTCTTCAATAAACTCATCAGTAAACTCAATGTAACCATCATTGATATCAAATCTCTCTCTAGACTAAGGTGAGCTAACATGTGTAACAGTGTCTTCACTAGGAGTTTCAGTATTTCCTAGACTAGCCATAGTAGCATCTAGGAAAGGACCTAATGAACCACTCGCATCAAGCACAGTAGAAGTAACATCATGAGTATCAGAACCAGCTTCAGATTCAGTAGTAGTAGCAGTGTGTGTAGCATGATTATGTGGTGGTGGTGTAACAAGCTTACTTATAATAGACGGTGAATCAAGAGCAGGAGAGGTGTTTAGGACTGTACCTCTTCTTGCAGTGGATGGTAAAATAGGAAACTTTCCATCACGAGACTTCCCCATGATGAAAGGAGTAGTAGTGAACTATAATAGATCTAAGTGAACTTACAAATAAAGCTATGCTCCCCGGCAACGTCGCTAGAAAATAGTCTTGATGACCCACAAGTATAGGGGATCGAAACAGTCTTCGAGGGTAGTATTACCCAATTTATTGATTCGACACAAGGGGGCCAAAGAATACTTGCAAGCCTTAACAAATGAGTTGTCAATTTAGCTGCACCTGGAAATAGTTCTTGCTCACACAAGTTTATCAGTAGCAACAGTTTTGTAGTAGCAATAGCAAAGTAACAATAGCAGTAGAATAAGAGCAATAGTAATAGTAATAGCAAATAGTAGGATATGAGCGCGGTAGGCATAGAGATGGATGGACGGGCGTTGCATGGATGAGTCTAAACATGTAACTTCAAGATCTAGGGCCATTGCAGATAAATAAGAATAACCATCCAATTACTAAACAATCATAGGCATGTGCTCCATATATAGTCATGCGTGCTCGCAATGAGAACTTGCACAACATCTTGTCCTGCCAGCCTGTTGCAGCGGGGCCTCAAGGGAACTACTGGAAATTAAGGTGCTCCTTTTAATAGAGCACCAGAGCAAAGCATTAACACTCCATGAACAGATGTGATCCTCACATCACAGCGATCCCCTCAGGTTGTCCCAATTTTTGTCACTTCGGGGCCTTTGGATCCGTACAATGATATGTGTACACAACTTGTAGATAAGATCACAAACAATACTATCATAATGATTCGATAATAAGTTCAGATCTGAGATCATGGCACTCGGGCCCTAGTGACAAGCATTAAGCACAACAAGTTGCAATAAAGTCAAATAACACTAATAGAGATACTAGGCACTCTGTCTCGTACTCTGGCTCCGTGGACCTTCTGGTGAAATAGGATTTTTGACATATTTTCCGGGATTTTTCCTGATAGTTGATTTTCTACACAAAAACAGACACCAAGGTAATTCTGCTGTAAACAGCATCCGTCTGTGTTAGTTGTATCCAAATCACACAAGTTGAGAGGAGAAACAATAGCAAAAGTGTTTGGGAAAGTAGATATGTTTTGGACGTATCACCCATCAACTCATCCAATATGCCAAGCCAATGTGCATGGATGGAATGAGGGGACGAGTTTTCTCCTGGACGACATTGAAGAATATGCCTAAGCAGAAAACAATGATGACTCCAAGGAAGATGCCGTCGACAAGGAAGAATACATGGAAGAAGAGGCCGGAAGCTCGGACGAGCATGAAGACAACTCGACTGCTGAATTTGAGGCCGAGGCCGACATTTCTTATGGAGCATACGAGGATACTTCTATTGAGGCCGAGGTTCATACCTCGGAGGCGCCAGCCTTGGAATCTTCTGATCTCCCAACTGCTACCGATGATCCGGCACCAGCTTCTCCTTAAGCTTTGCGAACTGACAATTTAGGGATTTCTATTTTCGTGCCCTTGGTTCCTTAGTTGTACTCACATTTCCCCAGCCGCTTAACTTTTCCTCACTTTTGCCCATATCCTACTATCAAACTGTCGCACGGTCTAATACTTGCTGTCCATCAGCCTTGCCGTTACATGCTGACAAGTGGGGCCGCATTCAGTCGGGTCCCGTAGTGGACCCTCTCCGTTACGTCCAGACAAGTGGGGCTGCGGTCTGTCAGGTCCCGTAATGGACCCTTGCCGTTACATGCTGACAAGTGGGGCCGCGTTAAGTTGGTTCTTGTAGTGGACACCTCTCTCCACTTATCCAAATCAACATGGGACCCACAGCTTATCCATGTGAGCATCAGACCCACAACTTATCCACGTGAGCCATCCCCGCGCCCGCACCAATGTTGTTGCATCCCCTTTCTTCTTCTTCTCTGGAAACGGCGGCCCTTCTCCAATGACGGTAGCCCTTTGTCTATCTTCACTTCGGCCTCCCGTTCGTCATGGCCGTAGTATGGTGTCGTCCCCTTGACCTGTATGAAGGATGATAATGGCAATTGTGCGCAGAGAAGGTTAGATCTTGCACCAAAATGTTCCGATTAGACGGGGGCGCTTGCTGTGGAGAATGTGGTCGACGAGCTGTTCCGATGATTTAATTGGTTTATCGAGTTAATGTCTCGGCTGCAATCAAGTGAAAGACTATTTATAAATAAAAAATAGGGAGATGGATGTATAAGAAATAAGAAAATGACACAACTCTTGAACACTTTCAAATTAAAAAAATTTATACAACTCTTAATGTAAAAGAGTGTTTATAATTGACACAACTCTTGAACACTTTCAAATTAAAAAAATTATACAACTCTTAATGTAAAAGAGTGTTTATAATTGACACAACTCTTAAACTCTTTCAAATTTAAAAAATTATACAACTCTTAATGTAAAAGAGTGTTTATAATTAACACAACTCTTGAACACTTTCAAATTGAAAAAATTATACAACTCTTAATGTAAAAGAGTGTTTATAATTGACACAACTCTTGAACACTTTCAAAATTAAAAAAATTTATACAACTCTTAATGTAAAAGAGTGTTTATAATTGACACAACGCTTGAACACTTTCAAATTGAAAAATTATACAACTCTTAATATAAAAGAGTGCTTATAATTGACACAACTCTTGAACACTTTCAAATTAAATTTTTTTATACAAATCTTAATGTAAAAGAGTGTTTATAATTGACACAACTCTGGAACACTTCCAAATTGAAAAAATTATACAACTCTTAATGTAAAAGAGTGTTTATAATTGACACAACTCTTGAACACTTTCAAATTAAAAAAATTTATACAACTCTTAATGTAAAAGAGTGTTTATAATTGACACAACTCTGGAACACTTCCAAATTGAAAAAATTATACAACTCTTAATGTAAAAGAGTGTTTATAATTGACACAACTCTTGAACACTTTCAAATTGCAATTTGGACATGATAATGTTGCACTAAGAAATTTTTGAAAGTATACCATTTTTAGAGCGTGAAAAGTGATCCCTAAACTAAAATATTTATGCCTCGTGCATATATGAAAATTTTACACCTTTGAAATCGCACTTAGGACATGATAATGTTGTGCTAATAAAATCCTGATCATTTATCATTTCATGGAGTGAAATTTAATGCATAAACTTGCATATACGAAAATTGTACACCTTTGAACACTTTCCCTTCAAATTATATTCAAAATCATTTGTTTATGGGGTTAAAGTACCAGTGGAAAACTCATTATTTTGCATGGATAGAGGGTGCCCCCGACAGATAAAGGGGTTATCATGTCCGCTAGATCAGAGAGGATCAATCATAGGATCAACAGTTGGTGAGTACGATCCGCGTGACAACTGTCTAGACCAATCATAGCGTAGCATCCAAGATGAGCATAGGTGTGAGAGTTTGTGACTAAGAGAGAGGGTAAAATTGAGTAGAACTTAAAAACCAAGGGCAAAACCGAGTAGAACTTAAAAACCAAGGGCAAAACTGACAAAGGGGTTCAAATAGAAAACATAAAGAGATTTAAAAATTGGAAAATGCTTCTTTTATACAATAAAATATATCTTGGCATACATCAAACTATTTGCAATTCGATTGTATATATTAGTTTGACAATTATTGCCTCATTCAGACAAACTATGTTTTGGGGAGGGATGTTTTGGGAAGAGGCTTGAGTAGAAAGCCATGAACCTTCATAGATAGTAGCTGATTTGAGAAGTGGTGATTTAGGTTAAAACTTGATTTATATACATTTCTTATGGTGGCAGGTCACATAATAAGACTCCCTGGGTAGATGCCACTATGTTTTGATCTTTTTGAATTTGTTGTGCATAAAATGACTCAATTAGATAGCTAAAACCCATTCGTTGACTCTCTGTTGACCAGCCACCGGAGGGTAAAAGTGAGTATATTGCACATGGTAGTGTTAGTACTGGAGGAAAAAACTGAGTACAACCAAACTGCCAGTGTTACACTCGAGGGTATAAATGATCACAACTAAGTGGACAAGGTTAGACACGAGGGAAAAAGCTTGATGCACAGTACGCATGTAGCGGTACACGGGGCGGTAGCGGACGCGTGTGGACGTGTACGGTGCAGTAGCGTACGTAGTTACGCCGTGCACGGTGGTGCAAAAAAATTTCTCCTCCCTTCACCTTTAGAGAGGCCTCCTCACTCTCACTCATCACTCGCTCACTCACTCACGCAACCATCTCCACTGTCTCATCACCTTCTGCAAACCCCCAAGAAAACCCCAACCACGCCGATGATGGAGAAGAACAGCGCGGTGTCCATCATCGCCTCCAAGGGCGCCAGCGAGGAGGCCCCCGTCCCCGTATAGGCACCCGTCGAGGCATCGAAGGCAGCCGCCGTCCCCATCCAGACCCCCGTCCCCGCTTCCGCTGTAGCCGCCGGCGAGGAGGCCCCCGCCGGTCTCCGGCAGATCCCGCATGGCTGGGACCCCTACAAAAGGAGGATTACATCAGGCCGGAGAACCCCTATGACACCAGCATCGTCGACCCATGGTTGGAGCTAACTAGGGTTTTCTCCCCTTCCTTTGTTCTTCCCCCATTCCCATTGTTGGATGCTAGATCATGTGTTACTAGGGTTTGGATGTTCGTATTTTCAATCGTTGGATGCTAGGTATTTTTACAATAGCTAATTGATGGGCTCAAATCACTGTAGAGCCTCGTTGGGATACCCCAAGAGCAAGGTGTGATGAACACAACAGCAAGTTTTCCCTCAGTTATGAATCTAAGTTTATCAAACCGGTAGGAGCAAGGAACAACTCCAAGGTGTTGCTAACAACTTGGAATCCTGCACAACACAAACTCAAGACTTTGCCCCAACTTACAGTGAGGTTTTCAATCTCACTGGTTTGCTAAAAACAAAGGATTAAACACACAGTGTGGAAGGTAGTAGTTGCTTGTAAAAGGTAAAAGGTAACAGTAGGTAATGTATCAATGGTAAAGATTGGACATGGGTCCACAGTTCACCAGAGGTGTTCTCCTTAAGAAAAATAACATGCTGGGTGAACAAATTACAGCGGGGCAATTGACAGGATTGAGCAAGCATAACAATGCAAATACTAGGCATCAAGATTCATATGAGATTTGATTGGGCATTACAACAATATACATAGACCGTCATCCAACTGCATCTATGACTAATAATCCACCTTTAGGTAATCATCCGAACCCCTTCCAATATTAAGTTGCAAGCAACGGATAATTGCATTAAGCAATGTGTGTAAAGTAAACAATACAATTGTTCCATGAACAAAAGATTGTTGTTTTCTCCCTAGTAGAAACAACACATCTACAACCTTAGAGATTTTGTCACTTCCCCAGATTACTAGAAGCATGAACCCACTATCGAGCATAAATACTCCCTCTTGGAGTCACAAGCATCTACTTGGCCAAGATAGCTACTAGCAACGGAGAGCATGCAAGATCACGAACATCACAGACATGATAGAATCAATAATCAATAAGACATGATAGAATCAATAATCAATATGACATAGTATCTCAATATCCATCAGATCCCGACAAACACAACATGTATGATTACAAATATATGATCTTGATCATGAATGGAGCTCACAAGATCTAAACATGATAGCACAAAGGAGGAGAAACAACCATCTAGCTACTATATGGACCCATAGTCCAAGGGTGAACTACTCACGCATCATACCTGAGGCTGGCATGGTGATGAAGAAGGCCTCCGGGATGATCTCTCCCCTCTGATAGGGTACCGGGGAGAGATTCAAGTCCCCCCGATCTAGGGACGATGGTGGTGGTGGCTATGGACTGTTTCGTGGAGATCTGATTGGGTACTTAGGGTTTCTACATCGGGGGGCTTTTATAGGCGAAGAGGCGAGGCAGGGGGCACCTGAGGCGCCCACACCAGGTGGTGGCGCACCCTAGGGGGTTCCCGCACCACCCTAGGGTGTGGCGTCCTCGTGGCCCCACTTTGTCTCCCCTTCGGTCTCAATAATCAATAATCAATAAGACATGATAGAATCAATAATCAATATGACATAGTATCTCAATATCCATCGGATCCCCGCAAACACAACATGTATGATTACAAATATATGATCTTGATCATGAATGGAGCTCACAAGATCTAAACATGATAGCACAAAGGAGGAGAAACAACCATCTAGCTACTGTATGGACCCATAGTCCAAGGGTGAACTACTCACGCATCATACCTGAGGCTGTCAGGGTGATGAAGAAGGCCTCCGGGATGATCTCTCCCCTTTGACAAGGTACCGGGGAGAGCTTCAAGTCCCCCGATCTAGGGATGATGGTGGTGGTGGCTATGGACTGTTTCGTGGAGATCTGATTGGGTACTTAGGGTTTCTGCATGGGGGGGCTTTTATAGGCGAAGAGGCTAGGCAGGGGGCACCCGAGGCGCCCACACCAGGTGGTGGCGTGCCCTAGGGGGTGCCCGCACCCCCTAGGGTGTGGCTGCCTCGTGGCCCCACTTCGTCCCCCCTTCGGTCTCTGTGTTTGTTCTAGTAAAATATTGACTTTGGATTTTGTCCCGTCCAATTCCGAGAATATTTCCTTACTAGCTTTTCTGAAACCAAAAACAGCAGAAAACAGGCAACTAGGACTACGTCATCATGTTAATAGGTTAGTCCCAAAAAATGTATAAAAATACCTCAAAGTGTAAACAAAGCATAACAAAGTTAATACTAAACAAGCATGGAACATAAAAAATTATAGATATGTTTATGACGTATCAAGAATCCCCAAGCTTAAATCCTTCTCGTCCTCAAGTAGGTAAGTGATAAAAAAATAATTTTTGAGGTGACATGCACCATCAAAATCTTGATCAAACTATTTGCAAAGCATGAAAGCTGGGATCAAAGTACTCTAAACATGAGCATGAAATATGTAGTTCCAACTATAATACATAGCAACTATGTTGCAACATGAAAATATACAAACAAAGATCATGAATAACAATGCATTGAAAGCCGTTTGTTTGTTTCACATATAGAAAACATAGCATAGTGGTATTCAGCTTGTCCCTCATGGAGTAGCAAAACATATATGCATAGGACACCTTCGAAGTTCATAAGGGTGACTAGATACAAATAGTTCAAGAACAAGCAATATCAACATTATGAATAAATCAATAAGTATCGGGATAATGCACATATAACTAAGAATGACAACTATGCTCTCTTAATTGGTGCATAAATAAATAAGGTGGAGACTCGACATAAAAGTAGGAAGAAAGGCCCTTCACAGGGAAGCAGGGATTTCAAGTTTCATAAAGAGCTTCCAAAAATTATGGTACTTTTTAGCTTTCAGCTCTCATTGCCCCTATCATAAGCATCTTGAAGTGATTAAGGTTAAAATGAAACAAATATGGAGTATCTTCTTGACAAATCATAAGTTGGCAATCTCATGCCCCTTGAGTACGAGGGCCGTCCCTCATGCTACTCAAGTTTAGTCACCGGTAAGTTCTTGTCATAGTAAGTATATGTGTATCATAGAGAACCGCCAACGGGGTACCCCTTGCCCCATGACACAGGAGCTATCCCATATAAAAATGACAAGGCAACAGACAATGAGCATCTTAGAGATATTTTTATTTGCTATTTGCATAGGTTTTTATTAAGGATGCTTCACAGATTTCTCACTATGGTTATGCTGCAAGTTTCCACCATGATTAGTCATGGCTTAGGCTAGCGGCCCAGGCGTTTCTCTAACACATATACATAACTCCATGGACTTACAAGATCCCCTTTTATTTCACACCGCCGACATCCGCAAACAAAAGAACATGGCATCAACTAGGTATTATGTACAAGTGTTGAAAGCGTTCCCCATGACAACACGGTTCTGTTAATTCCCAACTTATAAGTGCAAGCATATACAACATAGATGACACAATGGTTAAAGTTTATTAGGGGAAAGAAAAATAAAGTGTGCCATCAAGTTTGTGAGAGCTTTAATCACTAATTTTCACCTAACACGTTTAATTTGGAAGATAGATAAAATAAGAATATACTTGGAATGGTGTAACACACCATGCATAGGAATTTATAGTGGACTCTTTGGAATAACTTGGTTTCTTGGGAGTTAGATGCATGAGTAGAGCTTACTCAATACAAGTGGAGGCTAGCAAAAGACTGTGAGTGACCAACTAAGAGAGCAATAATGTCCATAATCATGAAGAGCGACAAAACATTATCAATAAAATCATAAAGTGGTATCACAAGTCAAAAACTAAATGATCATAGAGGCTAAGGTGACTGGTTCATAGTCATAACATGGTGTGAGAATGTGCCAAGTCAACCCAAACAAAGCATCAAAGGAGAAAACCACAATATTATGCTTTTGTATGCTAAAACAACGCATGATTCTTTCAAGGCACATTACGCAATCTTAGTTGTTTGGAACAAGTCATGCTACAACAATAATCACTAAGCATAAGGTCAAAACAACATCTAGCATGACATGATAAAGTCTAAGCCACAGTCAAAGCAAGCTCCCTTTTGTACCACTTCAGCATGAAACTTTCTACTCTTTTCCAACACCAATCTACTTATTTGAAACAACACAGTGAAAACGGGGGTCCAAATAATTTATTCAAGAAAAATGAGCAAACGAAAACCAAAAACGAAAACCAAAAACGAAAACCAAAAACGAAAACTAAGACGCTCCAAGAACAACACAACAGTGCATGAAACAATAAAAGCGAAGTGTCTAGAGAGAGACGTGAGATTTTTATTGATGAAAGCTTTGACGATTTTACCTCTTGAATATTTCTTGGGGTGACACGGGGTGGAGTCCCCAAGCTTGATATTTTGTCCATTCTTCATCTCACCACATCATTCTTCCCCTACACTTGGAAATTTCCTTCATACAAAACTTCACACAATCTTCATTAGCAACATTAGTGTATTCAAAAGAATAGGCCGTTGGGTTTGGTTTCAAAACAAGTAAATCTTCCATTAAAACACAAGCTACTGTAGAAATTCCTTTAAAAATCTCAAGTGATCGGGAAGAACTCAAAAAGAAACTGATAAAGAGGCAAATGCAAATAATGGCAGAAATCTTTCAAAACAGACCAGCGGGTAAAATACGATTTTTAGAAGACCTTATGTTGCTCAAATAGAAAATTGTTGAACTAAAAAAATTTAGATAAGAACCTGGGGCATTTACTCGAGAAATTACAGCTCAATCCGACATACAGAGATTTTTCACGAATTGTTACAGTGAAGAACAAAAATCTATTTCGGGATAACAACTTCCCCAAATCTTACTTCTCTCTCATTAGAGGTTATTTTTGGCACAAAAACCACACAAAAAGTATAAAGAGAGGTTATTAAAGAAGTAATAACTTCCAAGACTCAACAAAAGAAAAACCTAATGAAGTTTGGGTTATCTCCCAATGAGTACTTTTCTTTAACACCTTTTAGTTAGGCTTGATAGTTTGAGAAGATGCTCACATAAGGAATATAAATTGAATTAAAAGAGAGCATCAATGAGAGAATTCAGAACACATTTAATTCTAACCCACTTCCTATGCATAGGAATCTTATACGCAAATAAATTCACAAAGAAAAAAGTGACAAGCATAGGAAGATAAAACAAGAGTAACTTCAAAACTTTCAGCATAAAGAGAGGTGTTTTAGTACCATGAATACTTCTACAACCATATTTTACTCTCTCATAATAATTTTCAGTAGCCTTATGAATAAACTCAACAATATAACTATCACATAAAACATGCTTTTCATGATCTACAAACACATAATTTTTACCAAGCTCAAAAATAGTGGGATTAAATCCTTCATACCCACTTTCAATAATTTTATAACAAGATGACTGATCACTAGGATCATCATCTAGAGCTTTATAATAAAAATTTTCTAAGCAAAACTATTTAGTACCATGCATTTCGAAGTTATGCACAAATAAAGGATTATCATAAGATTTATCAAAATAGCATGGATTATCATAGATAATAGGAGCATAATTATTATCACAAGTTTTACCCATAGTAGATAATTCAAAAGAATCCACAGGAACATAACATTCATCCTCCTTTGGTAAGCATGGGGGACAATCAAATAATGTAAGGTATAAAGAGTTACTCTTATTGGAAGGTAGGAATGGGTAGCTAATCCATTATTCCTCCTTTTTTTCATCACTCTCCTCCTCTTTTTCATCCAATGAGCTTCCAGTTTCAGCAATTTCTTCTTCATAGGCTCCTGCAAGGCATTATTATCTTCCATTTTTGGAAAGCATCTATTAATATATTCAAGAATATAGACATTTACTTCCTTGTAATTATCAAAGAAAAAATTAAGTATATCATAAACCTCATATTTATAAGGTGAATCATCAGTGTTTTCAAGCAAACTAGCACAAATGCACCCTTCCAAGCAATAAATTCTTTAATTTGTTCCACATCATAAAAGTCATAATTTCCCCTAACATAAGAAGATATGGTAACATTATCATTATACTCACATTAAAAAGGAAGGTGTTTATACCTCCTACAGCAAGAAGATTTATCAAAGCAATAAGTGACATTATAAGTAGAGCACACGTTTCTAGCAATGATATTCAATTTATCAATTTGTTCCCATATGTGTTTCCCTTTTTGTGACAAGCAGTGTTCCTTATAATAACATTTTTGTTCTTCCGTGAACTCATCTTGCCAATAAGAACTAGTTTCAAAGAAAACAACCATTGATAAAAAGCATGACAAAGCAATGCAATAACAGACCAACAACTATAGTAGGAAATATTTTTTTTTGTGTTTTTGATAATAAAAAGCAGACCAAACAAAACTAAAGAAACTAAGCAAAACAAAAACAAATTAAAGAGAATGGTTGTGAGAGACTCCCCTTGCGAGAAACTTCTTTCTCCGTGAAAGGTGAATGATGAGTAGGAAGAGATTGAAGATATCCTTAACTCCCCGACAACGGCGCCAGGAAATCTTGATGCGGATCGGTTGACTGTAGAGCCTCGTTGGGAGACCCCAAGAGCAAGATGCGATGAGAACATCAGAAAATCTTCCCTTAGTTATGAAACCAAGGTTATCGAACCAGTAGGAGCAAGGAAGCAACTCCAAGGTGTTGCTAACAACTTGTAATCCTGCACAACAAAAACTCAAGACTTTGCCCCAACTTACAGTGAGGTTGTCAATCTCACTGGTTTGCTAAAAACAAAGGATTAAACGTATAGTGTGGAAGGTAATAGTTGCTTGTAGAAAGTAAATGGTAACATTAGATGCTATATCGATGGTAAAGATTGGACCGGGGTGCACAATTCACTAGAGGTGTTATCCTTAAGATATATAACATGCTGGGTGAACAAATTACAGCGGGGCAATTGACATATTGAGCAAGCATAACAATGCAAATACTAGACATCATGACTCCTATGAGATTTGATTGGGCATTACAACAATATACATAGATCGTAATCCAACTGCATCTATGACTAATAATCCACCTTCAGGATATCATCCGAACCCCCTCCAGTATTAAGCTTCAAGAAACAGATAATTGCATTAAGCAATGTGTGTAAAGTAAACAATACAATTGTTCCATGAACAAAAGATTGTTGTTTTCTCCCTAGTAGCAACATCACATCTAAAACCTTAGAGATTTCTCACTTCCCTAGATTACTAGAGGCATGAACCTACTATCGAGCATAAATACTCCCTCTTGGAGTCACCAGCATCTACTTGGCCAAGATAGCTACTAGCAACGAAGAGCATGCAAGATCACAAACAACACAAACATGATAGAATCAATAATCAATATGACATGATAGAATCAATAAACAATCTGACATAGCATCTCAATATCCATCGGATCCCCGTAAACATGTAACATCCCAAAAATATGAAACAATGATCATCAAACTCTAATCACAAAAATTAGGGTTAACAAAAAATTTGATTAATTAAAATCATATGAATGCATGTGTGTATGTGATGATTTGACCAATGCATGAGTGGACTTATGTGATTAACCTAAATAGAAAGAAATGGTGTAAAGATGAAAATAACATCATCTAAAACAATTCCATGCAGAAAAAATCAAGAGAAAATCAAAAACCAATCAAATAAAGCAAATGGTCATTTTTGCCAATCTTGCTCACTAGGTCACTTTGGGTGTTTCTAGTCCAAGATTTCAAACAGAAACATTTCCAATTCTTTTCACCCCTTGCAACACCAAGTAACAGTGAATCAAAGCCCACCTTTCAAACTTGCAGAAACATTTGGCAACCTCATTCAAATCACAAGTGAAAATTGAATCTTTATCATATGTGAAGATCACACATTTTCAAAACCCAACCAAACCAGTGCCCCTTGACTAATCCAACTAACCAGATACTCCCTAGTATGTGCCTAGCAAACCCACCAAGTTTGAATCCAAAATTCAAATTTGAATTTCTTTCAGCCATTTCATCAAACACATTGTGATCAGCAAACAAACAAACAACAAACACTATAGTGAGCAGTGATCTTGGCAAACCTTGCTCCCTCTCTAGCTCACTCTATACTCTCAGTAGATGAACTAGCCAAATTAACAAGCCTTAGCACCACTGTGAGGTTTGCATAGCCATTAATGGTGACCATGCCGAGCCCCTTTGCCAACCCCAATGTGGACAACAAGTTACACGCCTCTCTAGCCTCGCCAACCTTATCTCCCAGACACAGCACCGTCCATCACCACTCCCTGTCCTAGCCCCGAGCGTAGCCAGCCCCTGGACCACCCGCCAAGCCCGCACCCAGTTTCTCAGCGGCCATGCCGAGAGCGCGCTAGAGCGCCCTGCTCGACACGCTCGCACAGACCGCGTGCCACCCACGCCGTTTGCATACATGATCACCACCGTCCCAGCAACCCCGCAGACATGCCCGTTCGTCGCCGCATGGACCATGCATGCTGTGCGCCATTAAAATCGCCGTCGGACCCGCCCAGAGCGTCGATGTGTTCCGACCGATCAGCACCGCCCCACGCCTCGCCACCACGCCGTTGAGCTACTCCAGGGAGCACATCACCGCCCCTATCATCGCCCATGCCATTAGCCCTCTATGACGTCGACCATGACAAGCTCAGCCCGCAACCTTCGGTCCCCTCGTCGCACTATAAAAGGAGGCCTCCCCTGCTTGTTTTCTTCACACCAGTTCACTCCCCACCTCTCACTGATACCCCCACTCACTCCCAGAGCCAGGCGAGCAGCGCATTACCGGAATTTCACCGGAGTTCGCCGCTGCAGAGGAGGAGAAGCACCGCCGATTGGAGCCACCCCAGGAGAAGCTGCCGGTACCAGGAGGATCACCATCGTCGACTTCGTCGTTCGCCCCATCGCCGGAGCCCCAGTGAGCCTCCCACGACCCCCACTGGACGCGCTAGGGTTCAATCTCGTCGCGTCCTGTTCAGGCGTGGACGATGAACTCGAGCCGTTCAATTAGAATTAGATCCCACGGTCCGCATCGCCCCATACCACTTCGCCACTTGCTGTTTCATTGACGAGTGGGGTCGCTCACTTAAATAGCCCGTGTAAGCGCTGTGCCTAGTGGGCCGGCCCAGCTAAACCTCTCGCGCGACCCAACAATTCAAACTTAAGTTTATTTATTTATTTATTTATTTTCAAACACAGTTTTGTACCTAGATTCAAAAATCAACCCAGCTCGATTCACTAAACCAAAATGCATGAAACCAATTTTGTTAGAAATGTACTGAATGCTTAATCCAAGCCCATTGGATTCAAACCAATTGGATTTGTAGATCAACCATGGTAAAAATAACTAGGCAGAAGCTTTTATGCATTCAAACATTTTTCAAAATTCAACCATAAGAGCTTTTGAGTTGATTCCAACTCTCAAAAATCACATTTAACTATACCTTTCAGAATAAATAAAAATATATAGGTTTACTTACAAAAATAATGTTCAAGTAATAAAAGAATGCCACATAGGCATTTCTAGTCACTTTAATTAAATAAAATAAAAAGGTTAAACCTTATTAAATTGTGACACCACTTTAAATCATATTCCCATGTACTGAAATATGTGGTGATGACATGTGTCCACATGATCCCATGTTTGAGTTGGAGAATATTAAATCTTAAGTAGTTTTCCAATGAGTAGAAATTACTTTTCTAAAATAAAATGAATAAGACGAATGCTTTAATCTTGTAATCTTAGTGATGACGCTAGATCATCTAGTATGAACCTTTGTGTGATGATTAGAAATAGTTAAGTATTTCTTGGTGATTGTGTACCTCATATTTATTTATAGACGCTAGTACCGACCAAGGATATGAGGAGGAAGGAGGATGCTACGAGGAAGAAGCCGAGGAGAACTTCAACCACTGCTCTACACAAGGCATGCCTATACTTGCAACCTTGCAAGCTAACACTTGCAAGATACTGTTATCACCGTATTTTGGCCAAAGACGGAGATGGGCCGTGATCAAGATGGGCTTGAAAGATACATATATTCAACGTGTTGTTGGATCGGCCTAGTGCGTGGGTTTGGGCTAAATTGCCCGTGTATCTTGTATCATAGTAGGTTTCGTGTTTGTTTAGGTTCCGTTTATGTTTAGGTAGAGATAGAGTTGTAGAGTTATTCCAAAAAGTAGAGAGTCTCCGGACTATAAATATGTACCTAGGGTTATTGAAAGAAGAGGACAACCACGTTCGCAACAAACACAATCTCGGCGCATCGCCACCCCTTGTTTCTAGGGTTTCTTTCGGGTAAGTGCCATGCTGCCTAGATCGCATCTTGCGATCTAGGCAGTATCTACTTATGCGTTACCTGGTTTTACTCGTACTGAAGCGTTGTTGATGGCGAGTAATACCATTATCATAGATGGTTTGAGGCTAGCATCGGTGCTTTTTCATTACTATCGTCGAAGTTATGCTACCTCTAGCTATCTCGCTACCCTTGCACCTTTTCCCAAAGTGCAAGGGTAGCACCTATGATCTTTATTTAGTCGATTCGATCATATAGTTGTGCCTTGTTCGCCAAGGTTTAGTTTAATATCTACGTAATCAGGCCTTACAAGCGGGCTGAACGATCGATAATGCATAAGGGCGTGGCTTATTCGTTCTAGAGAAGATGTTCGGTAATTGGCTTTACGTTGGTTATTAGGCCTCCTCTAGGGTTAATATTCTTCATCTTTTATGCGTACCAGGCTCAATCACGCGTGGGGCGTTCGATTACGTGGTGAAAACATTAGACTATCGTAGATCGATTTAACTTGTAGTGATCAAGCAAAACCCCATGTTATCATAAATCTAGCAGAACCATGGGGCAATCGGCTTTAGGAGCCGATTTACGAAACACAGGAGCGATTACGGCTCGAATTTTACGTATACTTGTTTACCATGCGGAAATCAATCGAGCATTCCTTCACCTTCGACCAGGTATAGGTCGGTGGCATCTCGAACCAATCCGGGGCGTGTGCGGAGCTTTTATGGGCCGTCGCCCGAGGACCAGGCCCACCGGCGATCTGAGCCTCCGGCTCTCCGTGTTGCTCGTCGCTGCTGCCCGGTGGGTTTTGGCGAGCAACACATTCTCGCGCCGGTGGGACCTTCAACAACGTCTACATCAACATCCGACGCTGCAATGGAGAAACAGACCGGTCACTTACGACGATCTACAGACGAGCACAAGGCCAAGTACGAGATCAAGGCTCTCTTGAGGAAGACCTCATCGGCTCTTTTGAGAGGACCCGTAAGCATGGCATCAGGTGGAAGGGGTTCTCCCCCGAGGGCGCTCTCAATGAGGTGGATCTGTCTCTTCCTTCGGAGGAGCGCACCAGAGCTCTACGACAGGAAGTCAACTACATGGTGGCTCATTCTCTGCACCGCCATTCTGAGAGCCTGGTGAACGCTTTTGAGCGGGTCGCAGTTCGCGTAGTCCAGGAGATCATGAAGCATCAGTACTCTCCGTCGGGACCTACTTTAGGGACTCACCAGGGAGAAAGACCGCTCCAGACCAGGCCACAGCTCCCGTTCGCACTTGCCGCTCGAATCGCCGCCGGGCAGCGGCTTCGTCGTCTACAAGGTGGAGGCGACCAGGCGATTGCCAATTCCTGTTTGAGCCACCTAAGGAGATCCCACACGGATATATATGCGCCTACGTGCCGGACTGCAATAGCCTGACACGCACCAAACAGATTGCAACCGCAGGGGTTTCTGCGGCAGGAGCTCTTGGGGCAGGATCTTTAGGGGCAGGCGTGTCTGGAGCAGCGATGGCTGGGATGGACGCTGACAAACAGGCGTGGCTAGCCAAGTATGCCACTGGAACAAGTCATGAGAATCTAGCCCCTATAGCTCAAACAGTGGAGCAAATCGGTACCATCCTGAGGGACCGTAAACCCGTGCGTCAAGAGAAGGACAATCAGCTATTCAAAGCCGTACTAACGAGTTTGATCTAATTCGCTGCCCAAGTATAAGCTCCACGAGTTCTCGGGTTCATTGGTCGGAAGGGTCGAGCTCGATCGAGCACATAAGCCGATACGCACAACTAGGCATGATTTGGCATCGGATCGGATGCGCGTAAGATTTTTGCGCAATCTCCGACAGACCAGCCTTTGGGTGGTACACCTCACTACCACCGATTCAATTCATACGGAAGCAAGCGGAAGAGCAGTTCCACATCGGTACCATTCGGAGGCTCAGAGGTGGCATTGCGGACTGGCGCGAGTGCAAGCGAGGAGAAACTATAGCCGAGTACATCCGGTAACCAGATCAAGAACCGATGTTACTCGGCTCGTTTAACTGAGAAGGAAGCAGTCGAGCTGGCAGTGTTGAGTCTCTCAGCACCCATCAAGGATCTGGCTTTCCAGGTGGAGTACAACTCATTGGCGCACATGGCCCAGAAACTGACGATGTATGAACAACGCCACCCTGAGTTGTACCAAGACAAATTCAAACGTCCGATAGGCCTGGTCGATGCAGAAGAAGAAGATCCTACGGGACCGAGGTGGCCGTGAATGGGCTCGGGGCGAGATCCGTGGCACAAATGGGTGAAACAGCAAGGGCCTGCGAAAGGGTTCGACTTGATGTGAGCAAAGCTGAGCGGATATTCGATCTGCATTGAAGGAGAAGCGGTGAGGTTACGAAGGCCACAAAATCCCTACGGCCAGAAATGAACGGAGACCATCTTGCAAGTGGCATCATTCGTTCACTCACACCACCAACGAGTGCAAAGAGCTTCGCCAAATCCAAATGGCGATAGAACAAGGCCGTCGATCCTTGGGCAGTTCGCCATGAAAGTGGACACAAACCCATTTCCGGCGTCAACATGGTAGAACTCGATTCGCTCCATGGCGTAAGCTGGATTTCTCGTTGGCGTTAATATGGCGGTCTGCAGGTACCACCATGACACGTACAAGGAGGACGGTGGTCGCTCTCGGGGCAAGGAAAGAAAGGAGGCTAGTCCACGCGACCGGCCCAGCCACAATGACATGCGGTACTTAACAGAGGAACAAGTGAGGAGAGTGCGATATCAGAAGCCACATTCCGCATCTCCTTAACAAGTATGAACGCCAAGATGACCAACGTCGCTGGCCGACAGAGACGACGAAGATATGAGCACCTCGCTAGGGGACCGTCGAAGAGAAGGAAGGCGAGGCAGGCATTGGGATTGTCCTTTCTTCAAGTATTGTGGCAAGGATGAGCCGATTGCCTACAATCGACAAGCGCCGGAATCGGCCAACAAAAGGAATACACGAGGCCGTGGTCGATTCAAGCGTCTAGGGCCTCTTCCCCAGCGCCACAAGGAGTCCGCTCGAGCAGAAGACCTCGAGAAGCCAAAGGATGACAAGGCCGAAGACAGGTATCACCGTCCAAGGTGGTGCCCCGACGGACTCAGACACACCCAGAAGCGTAGAGTGCAGCGGCTGCGTAACTTGGAGGAAGCTGAAGCGCAGTATCTCCGCGCTTTAAAGAAAGCACGGCCTGATCTGGCCGTCAAAGTGAGGCAAACTTTGGAAACGGAAGACCGCCCGACCGGAAAGAGTGGCGCCCAAACGGTAAAAGCCGATGCAAAGACATCGGCACAAACATGGTGTTCGTACTCCGTCGAATTCTGCGCCAAGAACCGATGAGCTACCCGTGGCACGCTTTGATCGCGCCACACCGTTATTTTTGAGAAGCCACGTGAGAAGGGTTACAAACATCCGAAAGCCACTGCACTGCGAGGTTACATCAATGGGCAACCTTTCAAAGATGTTCTTTGGACACCGAGCGACAGTCAATATCATGCCATACTCCATGCTACGACGTTTGGGACACTCCACAAAGATCCGATCAAAACCAACGTCACGTTGAGCGACTTCAACGGTCGGTCTTGAGGAACGCAAGGCGTCTTTGAGCGTGGACTTGACGAAGGCAGGAAAACCGTACCACGTCATTCGTCAGACAAAGAAGAAACACACGCATCTTGCTAGGAAGGGATTGGATTCACGCTAATTGCTGCATCCGTCCACAATGCACGATGCGATCCAAAGGGATGGAGCGGCGTGGAGGTCATCCACGCGATTATTCCATCGAGATCTCCATAGCTGGCATGAACGTGCGGAAGCGAAGACCAAGAGCCGATCTCTGGAATCAATCTAGACGGCTGCGAGCGTATTGAAGCTACAAAAAACAGGGTGAGGCTGGTCTTATCCACTGGCCTTACAGAGTAGAAAAGCCCACGATCATCCGTGGTACGGCCGATCCCTGCGATCGGTCACAAAAAATAAAAAGCAGCGATCATACGACAAGCAAAAAGATGTAGTCGTAGCAGAGAGATGCTCTGCCACTGTAAAATAATAAGGTGTAAACCGTCCTTGACTGATGCAAGCAAAAAGGGGGCCGATTCAAGCGATCGGCCCAAATTATTTTTGTTGTCCTCACCCACCGTTTGCCCTGTGTTTAGCGTCGATTTGACAGGTGACGGAAAGCTAGGGTATGGGTTTACATCCGCTGATGAGCTAGAAGAGATCGACATTGGTCCTGGGGATAAGCCACGACCAACATTTATCAGCAGAAAGTTAGAGCCGAGTCTGCGGGGCCCGATGATAGCCCTGTTGAAACAATATCCAGACTGCTTCGCCTGGGACTACACAGAGATGCCTGGGTTGGACAGGAGCATCATCGAGCATCGACTCAAAAAAAGGATTTCGCCGTTTGATGAGCACGACAAATGAAGGCGAAATTCGGAAGAAGTCAAGAAAGAGGTCGAGAAAATGTTGACGCCAAGTTGATCGAGACCATGCGGTATCTTGAGTGGATTTCTAGTATCGTACCAGAGAGAAGAAGGGTGGCCAATGGCGTGTTGCTATAGATTTTCGAGATCTCAACAGAGCTACCCCAAAGGATGAGTATCCGATGCTTGGCGTAAACATTAATCAATGCAGTTTTGGTCATAAAATTTTGAGCTTCATGGACGGCAATGCCGGGTACAACCAGATCTTCATGGCTCCAGAAGACATACACAAAACTGCATTCAGAGTCCCAGGGTCCGTGGGGTTATTTGAATAGGTAGTCATGACGTTTGGACTAAAAAATGCCGGCGCCACGTACCAAAGGGCCATGAATTATATTTTTCATGATCTGATCGGCAAACTGGTTGAAATCTACATCGATGACGTGGTGGTCAAGTCTGCTTCAGCGCACGGACACTTGGACGATCTGCAACGCGTCCTGGACCGAACAAGAAAATTCAGCCTACGGATGAATCCAAAGAAGTGTGCTTTCGGGGTGACGGCCGGTCAGTTCTTGGGGTTTTTGGTCCATGAACGCGGAATTGAGATCGGCCTGAAAAGTCAGGAGGTCACGGACAATGAAGCCACCCACCACGAAGAAAGAACTGCAGTCCCTTATCGGCAAGATCAACTTCAGACGATTCATCTCCAATCTGGGAAGGATTGAGCCGTTCATGGGACTAGTAAAATCAAATCGACGAGGAATTCACCGGGGCGAACAACAACGAGCCTTTGACGAGATCAAAGAATATCGACAAAGCCGCGATTAATTCCACCTCGGCTGACGGGCCGTTCTACATTTACTTGTCGATGGACACGTCCATCGCCGGTAGTGGTGCAAGTTTATGATGGGTTGAGCGAGTCGTCTTTTACATAAGCGGGAGGATCTTTGGACGCAGAGACAAGGTACCACGATATCGATAAGTTGTGCCTCTGCTTTTTCACCGCACCAAGTTGCGCCACATTTTGCTATCAGCAGAGATCATCATCATATGCAAATCAGACGTCATAAAGCACATGCTGTCGGCTCCTATGTTAAAAGGCCGACTGGGCAAATGGATGTTTGCATTATCAGAGTTTGACATCCGGTATCAACCCGCGAAAGCGGTGAAGGGACAGGCGCTGGCCGATCTTATCGCTGAAAGGATCAACACTAACATAGCCGCACTGTCCATAAGAGCATGGGCTATGTTTTTCGACGGATCAGTTTGTGACGATGGCTGCGGCATCGGCATTTTACTCGTGTCACCCCGGGGGGCAACATTTTCCTTCTCCATCAGATTGTCTACCTCTCGCACCAACAATGTAGCCGAGTACGAGGCGATATGCAAGGGGATGGAGTTACTCCTCGAAGCCGGAGCGGAAGCAGTGGAAATTTTTGGAGACTCCAAGTTGGTGCTTTCCCAGCTCACGGAGGACTACAAGTGTGAGAGCGAGTCCCTCTTCCCATTATGGCTGCACTGCCACGAGCTGATGACGCAATTCCGGTACGTAAACTTCACTTGGATCCCACGATCGCAGAATACCGAGGCGAACGATCTTGCGCAGATGGCTTCAGGATACAAGGACGTGGTAGAAGGAGCCGACGTTCAGGACTCTGGAAGGGCTATTGCTCAAATGCCTGGGGTCAGCCGAGGCCAATCAGCTCCTACACGAAGTACACGAAGGCGCCTGTGGAACTCACCAATCGGCTCATAAGATGAAATGGTTGATCAGGCGATCAGGGTTTTATTGGCCCACCATGCTTGAGGACTGTTTCAACTACTACAAAGGGTGTCAAGCATGTCAGAAATTTGGAAAAATCCAGATGGTACCCGCGTCAGCAATGAGCCCCATCATCAAGCCTTGGCCATTCCGAGGTTGGGGCATGGACATGATCGGCAAAATCAATCCTCCATCAAGCAAAGGCCACATGTGGATTCTGGCTATCACTGATTACTTCACAAAATGGGTGGAGGCTGTCCCAATGAAGTCAGTAAACTCGAAGGATGTTATCAATTTTGTGAAAGAACATGTCATCCATAGATTCGGGATTCCCCAAACTATCACGACCGATGGAGGTTCGGTCTTTATTTCTCAGGAGTTTAGAAAATTCTGCGAGGACATGGGGATCAAGCTGATTAGATCATCTCCATACTATGCTCAAGCAAATGGGCAAGCTGAAGGCCCAACGAGCCTCATCAAGCTGATCAAGAGAAAAGTCAATGAGCACCCAAGGCGTTGGCACGAGGTTTTGTCGGAGGCGTTATGGGCTTATCGCATGTCATGCCATGGAGCAATAAAAACCTCACCCTACCATCTAGTATATGGACAAGAAGCCGTCCTACCTTGGGAAATTACGGCTGGATCGAGACGCGTCACTTTTCAGGACGATCTAACAACTGAAGAGTACGCAACCCTGATGAGTGACAGTGTGGAGGATTTAACCGAGCTCAGGCTATGGTCACTGGAGAAAATCAAAGAGAACAAGGCCAAGGTAGCTCGTGCATACAACAAGAAAGTGAAGCCAAAGGAGTTCCACGTTGGTGATATGGTATGGGAAGCTGTGTTGCCCTTGGGGACTAAGGATGCAACATATGGTAAATGGTCTCCAAATTGGCACGGTCCGTACAGGGTCGACCAAGTTTTAAGAGGAAACGCATACATGATCGAGCAGTTGGATGGAGTAAAGTTCCCAGTGGCAGTCAACGGTCAACATCTCAAGAAATATTTCCCAAGCATGTGGGATGTTGGACAGTAAAACTTGAGGGGCCGATACATGAAATCGGCTAGGTAAAGGCACGTGAAACGATGGACAGTAAAAATATGGGGGCCGATGCTGAAAATCGGCCGAATAAAAACAAAATATATAGCCGATGCACGGTCATCAACTCTAGAGGTTCACACATCTTTACTTGTCACTGGTCATTTGTGCAGGGCACGTTTTTTGATGGGCAATTGGAGATTTGGGTCGCCTGTTTTGAGAAAGGTCGCAGGTCATCGTTTGAAATCAAGAAGTGGCCGTTTTAATATGCCTAAAGATGCGACCAAAGTTTGACCCTGTCAACGTTTTTTGGGAGAAGCCGATGGATAGTCATCGGCTCTTTGCGATTTGACTTGTTTCACTGTATGCGTGCAGTATGTTGAGAGCCGTCAAGATATCATCGACTTCTAGGACATCGACCTATCATGGCTATCGGCAAGATCGAGGCGGACAAGGCAATCTTTGGGAAATAGATTTTCATTCATTCAAAAGATGATTGCTTACAAAGGACGACTGATTACAAAGGGAGCCTACTCGTTGTCGCTCTCGGTTCCTAATCTAAAGGCGAGATCGTCATTGCCGTCGCCGTCCTCTTCGTCTTCTTCGCTGCCGCAACATCATCCTCGCCGCTTCCTTTGAAGAAACCAGCGGGGACCTCTTCGTCCTCCTCGTCATCTTGATGTCTTCATTTGGACCCGTGGAAGCGCTCGTGGCGGATACTGCCGGAGGAGGTGTCCTCCGATTCCTCTTCCTCGTCGGAGGACTCGGCGCCCCACGACCAAAGCGTCGCTGCTTTCGCCTCGGTTCCCGTCAGGAATCGAGGCTCTCTTCACCGTCGATCGGGACGCATCGTCCTCTGACGACGGCAAAATCGATCCCTTCGTCCCACCATCGTGGGGCGAAATCTTACGCTGCCGTGTGGTGCTCTGGCGTCGGCTCGGTCGCTAATCGAGTTGGAGGCATGGGAAGACGCAGAGGAAGCGAGGAGGCCATGGCAAGAAAGAGGGTTTTTCGGCGAAGGAAGAGGGTTTTCGCAACTGGAGGAAGATGGGGATTGTGAACTGTTGAGCGAATTTAAATAAGGGAATAGTGGAGACGGTTCAATGCCATAGCGGTTCCCGATTACACGCCAAAATCGTCAAATCATGCCTCTTGCAGGAGTTGAGAAGACAGGCATCATGATGAAGGGGTAGCGTGGCAGTTACGTTTGCCACGCGATTACGCGACGCAGCCCGATAAAAAAAGAGGAGAAGAAGAAAAAAACATGAGTGGTTTTGGAATTATCATTGCCAAAACCAGGGCATGTGTTATCACCGTATTTTGGCCAAAGGCGGAGATGGGCCGTGATCAAGATGGGCTTGAAAGATACATATATTCAACGTGTTGTTGGATCGGCCTAGTGCGTGGGTTTGGGCTAAATTGCCCGTGTATCTTGTATCATAGTAGGTTTCGTGTTTGTTTAGGTTCCGTTTATGTTTAGGTAGAGATAGAGTTGTAGAGTTATTCCAAAAGTAGAGAGTCTCGGACTATAAATATGTACCTAGGGTTATTGAAAGAAGAGGACAACCACGTTCGCAACAAACACAATCTCGGCGCGCCACCCTTGTTTCTAGGGTTTCTTTCGGTAAGTGCCATGCCTAGATCGCATCTTGCGATCTAGGCGATATCTATCGTTACCTGGTTTTACTCTTGAAGCGTTGTTGATGGCGAGTAATACCATTATCATAGATGGTTTGAGGCTAGCATCGGTGCTTTTTCATTACTATCGTCGGGTTATGCTACCTCTAGCTATCTCGCTACCCTTGCACCTTTTCCCAAAGTGCAAGGGTAGCACCTGCTTGATCTTTATTTAGTCGATTCGATCTGTTATAGTTGTGCCTTGTTCGCCAAGGTTTAGTTTAATATCTACGTAATCAGGCCTTACAAGCGGGTTGAACGATCGAATACATAAGGACGTGGCTTATTCGTTCTAGAGAAGATGTTCCGGTAATTGGCTTTACGTTGGTTATTAGGCCTCCTCTAGGGTTAATATTCTTCATCTTTTGTACGTACCAGGCTCAATCACGCGTAGGACGTTCCAGTTACGTGGTGAAAACATTAGACTATCGTAGATCGATTTAACTTGTAGTGATCAAGCAAAACCCCATGTTATCATAAATCTAACGCAGAACCATGGGGCAATCGGCTTTAGGAGCCGATTTACAGGGAAACCTGGGAGCCGATTACGGCTCGAATTTTACGTATACTTGTTTACCATGCAGGAAATCAATCGGAGCATTCCTTCACCTTCCTGACCAGGTATAGGTCAGGTGGCACGCCCTCGAACCAATCCAGGACGTGTGCCGGAGCTTTTGCGGGCCGTCGCCCGAGGGACCAGGGCCCACCAGCAGTCCTGGGAGCCTCCCGGCTATCCGTGTTGCTCGTCGCTGCTCGCCGGTGGGTTTTGGCAGGCAACAGATACCCTACTTATGCAAGCTACTACTTGCTTGTGACCAGGCCAACTATATGCCTTAAGCATATGTGATTATACCCACTTGACACACCATCCTAGTTTTACTTGCAAGCTTATTACTCTATGTATTTATCAAGCTTTATCTTAGAGTTTACTTAATGACTTATAGATTCTAGGAAGATAATTGAAGGTAGCATAAAGAGCATAAAATTTGGCCTAAGATAGATAATCCTGATGTCATCCTAAGGCATGAGATATAACCTAGCTAATCCCCACTTGTTTACCACCCCTCATGAGTCTTTATCCCCACTTATAGATGCTAGTGCTAAGCATAAAACTTGATCAACTTTAGATGGGAATACTTGGTGAAAATGGTTATGAAAACCTTAGAATGATGAGTCATTCTACTGAAATGTTTTGACATGTGTTTCCGAACAGCAGATGATTTTGATGATAAAAATGTTAAGGCATGAGCCTTAGCCCTTTATAAAACTGATGGTTGTCTGGATGCGATACCATTCCAATTTTACCGTACAACCACAATACCCGAGATTTGGGTAGGGCTTGATTGGAAATTTATATACCTTAGTATGGGTTCCCTTGCGACCAAGGTCTGAGCTGAGGCTACCTTGTGAAGATTGTACACCTGTGAAGTACCCAAGATGACAGTTGGTCATGGTTGGGAGGCCAAACTCATAGGAGAGGTGCCTATACTAGGGCGTGTAACCGAAATGTAAGGATTGATTATCTGCATACTGAGTATGGTGAATTCAGGATTTGTTCCTGACGGATGTATCGGATGTTGTGGTGAAAGTGTACAGTCTCTACAGAGTGTCAAACTATTCGAATAGCCGCGTCCGCGGTTATGGACAGTTGGAGTGGCTATACTGTTCTATCGTCAGATGTTTTCAAAATGACTTATGAAATGATTTATGACTTTGACTTGACCACAACAGAGTTGTGATATGAAATTCAAGTTCTCACTTAGGTGTTATAAAACTGTCAACTAGCTTTCTTTGCTTCTGAACTTAGTAGAGGTAAATCTGGATTTTTGCAAAATAACCCTAGAGCTTAGTATATCCTTTCAAAACTGATGGGGATATGCCTACCGGGGTATACCCAGCAGGACGTTTCCGACCGGCCCAGGAACTGGCGAGTGGGCCTGCAGGACGACGACTAGATCAAGACCTGGCATAGATTCAAGCGACTGGAAGCTGAAGGCCCAGGAGAGTAGATAGGCCCAGTCGGATTAGGTTAAACAATTGCCGGAACCTTAACTGATTCAGTTGAGATATGTAAACCCTAGGGGGGTGAGTCTATATAAACCTCCCTAGAGGGCGTGTAGAGGATACGTTCCATCATCCTCCCAAGCGACTCGCCGCCTAGCCGTCGAGCTCGCCCCATTGTACTTCCATCATAATACAATCTAGCAGGAGTAGGTCTTTACCCTCCGGGGGGCCAAACCTGGGTAAAACCCCGTGTCTCCGCCCTCATCTCGCACCACAGATGGCTGGCCGCCCTTGCCCCATGTTCTACTACTCGCTGCCGATTGCAACATCTGCCGTGGTCATTCCCACGACAGTGGCGCCCACCGTGGGGCCGGTCTGGCGGTGTTCGCGGCGAGATCCAATCTGCCCATCAGCACGTCGGTGGCCGCCATCGGCCGCATGATAGCGATCGGCGAGATGCTCCAGATCTTGCCGAGCAGCTTCGTCCGGCGACCCGTCACGCATAGCATGATCTTGCCAGTCGGCACGATCAGCCTCTTCGTCGGCCTCACCGACGTCATCGTCTCGGAGGACTCGGCTCGCATCCGCGAGTCGCCGCCACGCGACCGGATCTCCGAGAGCCAGGTCCGCACGATCCACCGCCTCGCCTCCGAGTACAACTCGGCCCACAGCGACGTGGCCGAAACCACCGCAGCCGTGGAAGACACGACCCTCAACGACGACGCCGACTCGGCGACCCCGGCGTCACTCGCCGGATCCATCATCGCGGCTTCGCCCGTAGGCTCCATCACCCAGGTCTCCAATGTTGGAGACTTCGAGGATCCCTCCATCCTTGGGATCTTCGACTTCGACTCCGGGTCGGAAAACTCCGCCGATCTCCGTGACGGGACCAGTCGCCACGCCGTGACCTACATGGCGACTGGCATCGACCCACCGGAGGATCCCTTCTCCACCCCGATCCCTCCCAACGCAACGGCAACGGAGGTCGAGGAACTCCGCCTAAAGCTGGCAGAAGCAGTCCGCAAGGAGCAAGCCGAGCGCGAAAAATCGGCGTCGACAAGGAACCCATGCTGGTCTACGTCGCGGCTTCCGAGCGTGTCGTCAGCGCCGTCATGGTCATCGAGCGACCAGTGGAAGGAAAGGAGCGCCCAGTGCAGCGACCGGTGTACTATATCAGCGAGGTCCTCACCGAGTCGCGCCAACGATACCCACAATACCAGAAACTGGTATACGCGGTCTTCAGAGCACATCGGCGACTGCCGCACTACTTCCAGGAGCACCCGATCACGGTCGTCTCCTCAGCACCGTTGCATGACATAATCCGCAACCGTGAGGCGACTGGGCGAGTCGCCAAGTGGTCCGTCGAAATCGGCGTCCACAACATCAAGTACGAGCCGTGCAAAGCGATCAAGTCGTAGGCCCTCGCGGACTTCATCGCCGACTGGGAAGAGGCCCAGCAGCCAGAAAAGCTGCCGTACCTCCACTATTGGAATCTACACTTCGACGGCTCCAAGAACGCAGACGACGCAGGAGCAGGGATCATGCTGACCTCCCCGAAGGGCGACAAGCTCCGCTACGTCCTCTGCCTCGACTTCACCCCCTGCACCAACAACATGTCCGAGTACGAGGCACTACTCCACGGCATGCGAGCCGCCAAGGAGATGAATGTCAACCGCCTACGCTGCTATGGAGACTCCAACCTCGTCGCTGGGCAAGTCGCCGGCACCTGCGACGCCGTCTCCCCCACCATGGAAGCATACCGCCAAGCAGTGGACAAGCTGGGCGGACACTTCGCAGGCTATTCCGTCGAGTGGATCGACAGGCGGAAAAACGAGGAGGCCGACGCACTCTCTCGTATCGGCTCGGCTCGACTCGCACCACCCGCCGGCATCTTCCTCGACACCATCACCAATCCTTCCGTGTCTTGTGCCACTCGCACTCGTAACAACAACGTCAAGCTAACTGCAGAAGTCAACCTCTGGTACAGCGACTGGCACGGCCAAGTCGTGCGTTACGAGGGCACTGGGTTACCCCAGGACTCGTAACGTCCATGAAAAACGCCTACCCGGAGCCCCATTGGAGTCGCCTAGCTCGACTGGCTTAACGAGCCAAGACAACTGCCTTCGCTCCTCACAGCGACTATGATCCTCCGCATCCTCGACACAGCGACTCGAATGGCCAAGTACCACGCTCGGGGACTGAAGACCAGTTCAGCGCGAGCGACTAGGGAAAAACGCCAAGTATGAGAGCGTGCCCAGAACTTGCCATGCGACTGACCCGACGGGTCAGGTAGGAGTGATGCGCTCACTCTAACGCGAACAGACCTCACCCACCCTAGAGCCGCGACTAGAACCACCAAGTACCACACTCGGGGACTCGGCTACCCGACTTCATTCGCTCAAGGGAAAACAGTCAAGTAAAGAGCACTCATGGGAGTCAACCTGCGACTGTCTTTCCATGCTCGGGAGAGTTGACCTCAATAACAAAACAACTGAAAAAATGTTCAAAACCACACACACATAACGAACGAGGTAAACCCCATAAAAAGGGAGGACGCGCTCGGGGACTCGTCCAACCAGCAATCAAAATCGCAAGACAATTCACAAAATAACGCGAAATTCCATTACAGCAGAACAAAGTCGTTACAAAATACAAGTTGAGCCCAATGGCCAAATTGCTACTAACGCCCCAGGGCACAACGTTTCTATTCCACAGGCTTCGACATTGACTCGCCGCCACCCTTGCGGTTGCGAATGAAGGGAGTGTACGGGTTTGACGGGTACGTCGTCAACTCACCCACCATCGCCGCACGGAAGGGCTGCTCGACCTTGAAGTCCCGGTGCGGCGGCTCGGGATCGTTGGGCGCGACAGTCGTCTCCTGATAAGGGAGGAGGTCGCCCATCGCCCAGACGCGATCTAAGTATACCGCGGCCCGGTCCGTCAGCCACAGCACCTCGGCAATTTCCACCGAGCCCATCGACAAGGGGTAGCCACTCGTCACGTCGTCAAGGTCAAAGTCCTCCGGGAAGTGGGCAAGCCCAAGGCTAAGCGCCGTTGCCGCCCCGCGCCGGAATGCCGACCGCGTCATGAACTCTACGACTGACGGCGCCTTCTCCGGTCGCCCGTGCCGGCGAGATCGCTGGGAATCACTTCGTGCGACATCTCTTGAAGATACGCTCGAATGCAAGCCGCGGACAACGTGGCGAGTCGACGAGTGGCCACACCGCCGCTGCGTCATACGACTGCGCCTCCTCCGAGCTGTCGATAATCCGACCTGCGGACAAGGGTCGGCAGTAAGTACAACGACGATTTCACAATGTAGCTACTACAGGCAGAGGCAGGAAAATTTACCAATCAAAGGACGGCAGAGGCCCGTGATGAAGCTTTGAAGAGAGGAGAAGTCGTCTTGTAGACCAGCAACGAGGGTGTCAGAGACCTTCTGATCTTCAGCGGCAGCCGTAACAACAGCTCTGGCTCGCCTATCGGCTGAACTCGCCTCCACCTTCGCTTCCTTAAGCTCGCGCTCAAGATCAGCGATCCGCTTCTCAGCCGAACTCAACGCAGACTAAGCTGCCGTCAGTTTACTCGCCGGGACAAAGCCCTGGCGGACCTCCTCTGCCTTGGCAGCGATCGCCTGGAGTCCCTTGTTCGTATCTTGGATGGCAACAAGTTCCTTCTCCGCACGACACTTCGCAGCAATCCGGTCGGCTGATTCACGCTGCAAGCCCTATGCACAAATCAAAAAGTTAACAACAACGGAATCCTAAGTGCCCACCCTCTGAAATTCAGCGACTGGACACTCGGGGAATAGAGATAAAAAATCCTAAGTGCCCACCCGCTGAAATTCAGCGATTGGACACTCGGGGACTGGAGATCAAAAATCCTAAGTGCCCACCCGCTGAAATTCAGCGACTGGACACTCGGGGACTAGGTGCTACAAAAAAAACAAACACCAAAAGAATCTGACCGCTGAAATTCAGTGGCCCTATCCTTGGGGACTGGACATACCTGGATGGCTACGCCTAGCATGCCATGGAGCTGTAGCGCGTCCACAGATGCGAGAAGAGCCGGAGTGTGCCCGCGATGCTGCTCGACCACCGTTTTGGTGACCCCAGGTGCGCGGCTCGATGGCGTTGTACCACTCACTGTAGCCGCTTTGGCCATGAAGCGGGGGAAGGTCGCGACGGATGCTCCAGCGCCACTAGGAGTCAGCTCGCAATTCCAGGCGAGGAAACACCCTCCTTGGTCTTCACGGCCACCTCCGTCACAGTCGGAGGATCACTCGGAGCGACCGTAGTGTCATCAAAGACCGTGACGACGTCGTCGCCCTTGGCCTTCTTAGCACTGTCCGCGGGGCCATCCACTTCATCAGCTTTCCTCTTCCGTGAGGGGTCCTCTTCAGCGACGACTGGTGGCACCTTGGCCACGGAAGGTTGGATGATCTTCTTAAATCCAGTCCTGTGAAATAACGATATGAGCAAAAGTGTCCGAGTACAACGCAAGACAGAGCAGTAGGGCAAAACTTACTTGGCGACTGGTATGCACCGCAGTCCCGTGCGGATCTTGGCAGCTTCTCGATTGGGGCCCGATTTAGGGCCCATCTCCAAAACATCATGTGCCCAAGACACGGAAGGCCTCTTCGACGAAGAGGCAGCGACAGGAGCTTCCGAGATAACGTCAGCAGGAGTTCTCCTGGGAGGTGAAGCTGCTGCGGCTGGAGCAGCCGTCAACCCAGAGACAGGGGCGAATAGGGGTGGAAGTGATGCCAGAGGTGTCGTGGGAATAGTCACGGCAGATGCTGCAATCGGCAGCGAGTAGTAGAACGAGGGGCAAGGGCGGCCAGCCATCTGCGGTGCGAGATGAGGGCAAAGACACAGGGTTTTACCCAGGTTCGGCCCCCCGGAGGGTAAAGACCTACTCCTGCTAGATTGTATTATGGAGGTGTTACAATGGGCGAACTCGGCATCTAGGCGGCGAGTCGCTTGGGTGTATGAGGGAACGTATCTCTACTCGCCCTATAGGGAGGTTTATATAGGCTCACCTCCCCTAGGGTTTACATATCTCAACCGATTCAGTTAAAGCTTCGGTAGTCGTTTAACCTAATCCGACTGGGCCTATCGACTCGCCTGGGCGTTCAACTTCCAGTTGCTCGGTTCCTCGCTGGGCTTCAATCCACTCGCCGTTCTGCAGGCCCACTCGCCGGTTCTTGGGCCAGTCGGAAACGTCCTGCTGGGTATACCCCAGTAGGCATATCCCCATCAGTAGTCCCCGAGGCCGTCGGTGATTAGGCGTAGGTGGCTGGCGGCGGTCGATATCTGACTTGAGTTGGCATCCAGTCGAATCATCGGCGGGCTCCTGTATAAAGGAGAAAACCAGTGATCCAAGTCGCGACTTTGGCGAGTCGGTGAAACTCTTGTCATAGTGATTGGGTCGGCGGAGGAGTGGCGTAGTTGGACCGTCGGTGGTCAAACTAGCCGTTGGGGTAATCAACGGTAACCTTTGGCGTAATCATCGTGTAACGGCGGCTCCCTGATTTGGCGGGTAACACCCACTATATAAGGGGAATGGCAGGCGATTGTAGAGCCAACTTCTCACCACTTCTTCCGACTGCGCACATTTTCCTTCCCTCGCATCGCGATCCAACCGACCCGAAATCCTCCGACCCCCAAACAACCCCTCGTCCATGGCCCTTTCCACCGAACCGTGGGGTAGGTCCAAATGCACGAGGGCACAGCTGGCCTCTTTCGAGGAGGCCAGGATCCTGCGAGCCGGCTGTTGGCGTATTCCCGCAGCCGGAGAAACGACCCCAAACCCGCGAGAGAGGGAATTCATCTGTTTCACCAGTCATCTCGAGCGGGGGCTAGGGTTTCCTAAGTCCCTGTTCTTCCGACGCTTCTGCGCCTACTACGGGATCCAGCCTTCAGATCTGGGTCCCCACAGCATCGAGCAGCTCGCCATCTTTGTGGCGTTCTGCGAATGCTATAGACTGCGGCCTACTTCCCTTGTGGCAAGATCATTCCCACGAACGGATCAGCAGCGAGGGCAAGCGTGACAATGCTAGCGGGCGGCTTGACGTTCAACTCAAGTCCAAAGCGTCATTCTTGATCGATCTGCCCGCCAAGGCAGCGCAAGCTGGAAGAAGTCGTGGTTCTACGTGGCGGCGAGCCCGGAGAGGCAGGTGGCGATCCGCGGTATTCCGAATCGGTCCGAGCGCCATCTCCAAGTCGGCAAGCTCCCCAACGACCAGCGGATGGTCGTCGACGAGATGCTCCAGACCATCCGCGGATGCGAAAAAGAAGGCCTCAGACGATAAATCTGTACAACTGCTGGCTCGGCGGCTCGTCCCTTCGCCAGCGACCACTACATGTACCAAGACACGGGCGGGAGACTCGACCAAGGCCTTCCTCGACAGTGGAAGCTGAGGACTACCTCCAGCGAAGAAGATTACCCGGTGTACGGATCGCGGCGGGGTCCCTATACCAAGCGTCCGTCCGGCTCCAAGTCACAGTTTATGCAGTCACGGTAATTCTGATTCCATTCTGTATTCGTCGCAGCTATTCCAAGTGGTGGAAGGGTGGCTCCCACCTTCGGACGACGAGAGCTCGGGATCATCCGCCCAGGACGTAGGCGAGTCGCCGCCTGCCAGGGGCAACGAGGACGACGATGACGAGTCCGAGAAGGAGGTCGCCCCACTGGTCCGAAAGACCCGCGGACAACGACAGCGCGAGATCGAGGCAAGCAGAAGCCTCGAGCGTCACGATGACGACGACGAGCTCCCGGAGACCACCTCGCGCCGTCAAGCCACTCCGTCGAAGAAGAAGAAGAAGGAAAGGGAGGCAAGGCCCCCCCCGAAAAAGAAGACGAAGCCATCAAAGCCGGCCTCGCCACCGCACTCGACGAGTAGCTCTGATGCTCCCAGCCCGGCCGGTGAGGACGCGCCTTGATGGCAGCCGGCCAGCGGCGATCGAGGAAGTGCCGCTGGCTTCAATGCCTCCATTCGCCGATCCTGCGGGCTGGGAGAAGCTCGGCTCTGACCGCCTCGCAAGGAGGCTCTGCCGAAGATATCCAGAGGCTCCAGCTGCGGCCTCAGGGCCGAAGAAGACGTCCGTGTCTTGGGCTGACGTCACGGAGATGGGGCTCGATCGCCGGGCTGAACTGGAAAAAACCAGCCGGCCTCCGTGACGGGTCGTTTTATCGATCGCCAAGTGAGTGCACTCATCCATCCTTGTTTTCATAGTTACTTCAATTGTTTTGCTTATTCGATTGATGCAGGGACCGGAGTGAAGAGGATGGGCCATCCGACCATGGCTAAGGTGCCATCCGCCCGTTAGCGAGAGGATCCTTCCATAAGAGGAAGGCGGATGAGGTCGTCTCGGCGGATGGCAGCAAGAAGGCCAAGGGTGACGATAGTCACTATCTCACGATGACACGGCGATTGCACCAGCGGGCGTGACGGAAGCAGCGTCTACAAAGGCGCTTCCTTGCACGGAGCGGAGGCGACCTCTATTGGGCGGGTGCCTCTATCGCTACCTTCCCACGCTTCGTGACCAAGGCGACGGGCAGTGGGTTGCGCCCTCGAGCCACGCTCCTGGGACCGCCGACGCTGAAGTCGACCAACGTCGTGGGCACACGCCAGCGCTACTCGCGTCCGTGGACGCGATACAACTCCATGGCATGCTTGGCGCAGCCATCCAGGTACATCCAGTCCCCGAGGATCAGGTCGGTGCTTTGCAACGGCCTGATTTTTATAATTTCTCATCTTTTTATTTTTCGGATCCAGTCCCCGAGTGCGCACGCGCTAAATTTTAGCGGGTGGGCACTTAGGAATTTCTTGATCGCCAGTCCCCGAGTGCGCACTCACTGAATTTCAGCGGGTGGGCACTTAGGAATTTCTTGATCGCTAGGTCCCGAGTGCGCTTTTCTGAATTTCAGCGGGTGGGCACTTAAAATTTTGCTTTGACTAACTTTTTCGGTGATGTGCAGGTCTGCGGCTTGAGTCGGGATCGATTAGCCGACGGCAGCAGAGAAGGAGCTGGCCATCGTCCAGGAAGCGAACAAAGGGCTTCAGGATGTTGCTGCGAAGGCAGAGGAAGCTCGCTAGGGGCTTGTCCCTGCTGGTGAATTGGTGGCGGCGCAATCTGCTCTGAGTGCCGCTGAACAATAGATCGCCAACCTCGAGCGCGAACTGCGGGAAGCAAAAGAAGAAGCGAGCTCGGCTGACGAGCGAGCTACGGCCGCCATTGCGGCCACTAAGGAGGATCGCAAGGTGTCGGAAGTCCTTATTGCTGGGCTGCAGGACGACCATACATCGCTTCAATGCTTCATCACGGAACTCGCCCGCCCGCTGCTTGGTGAGTACATCTTCCCTTTACAGTGGTTGTGTCTTTTGTGGTGTCCGTCATACTCATTATTGTCTTCTACTCGCAGGTCGCATCATCGATAGCGAAGGAGAGGCGAGCTCGCTCGACGTGAGGCAGTGCGTAAGCATGCTCGTCGATTCGGCGACGCTGTCGGCGACGTGCATCCGCGCCTATCTCCAAGAGATATCGCCCATGGAGGTGATTCCCAGCGACCTCGTTGAGGCGTGGAAGTATTTGGAGAAGGCGCCCGCGGTCGTTGAGTTCATGACGCGGTCGGCGTTTCGGCGCGGAGCGTCGACGACACTGAGCCTTGGACTCACCCACTTCCCCGAAGATTTCGACATCGACGATCTGACGAGTGGATATCCATCGTCGACTGGCGAGGAGCTGTCCGAGGTCCTCAAGTTGCAGGACCGTGCCGCCACGTACTCAGAACGTGTCTGGGCAATGGGCGACCTCGCCGTACCGAGGCGGTCGTCGCGCGAACGACCCGAGCCGCGCGCCGTGACTTCAAGGTCGAGCAACCTTTTCGGCGGCGATGGCGGGTGAGCGACGGCGTATCCGTCAACCGATACGGCGTTCATCCGCAATCGCGGGATGTTGGCGTCGTCATCAAAGCCTGCAGAGTAGGATAGTTTGCCTTGTGGCGTTAGCGGCAGTGCGCCGCGGGCATATTTTGTAACGTGAAACAATGCAATATCCAATTGAATGAGACGTCGTGTCTATTTTGGTATTTGTTGTGTGTTTGTGATTGATTTTGAACGAGTCCCGGCGCGTCCGCCCTTTTGTGGGTTTACCTCGTATATGATATATGTGTTGTTGTCATGTGGTTTGTTGTTTTGGTCGACTACTTGAGCTCGGAGAGCCGATCGCTAGGCGACTCCCTTGAGTGCTCTGTACTTTACCGTTTTCCCTTGCGCGAACGGGGTTGGGTGGCCGAGTCCCCGAGCGTGGTACTTGGTTGTTCTAGGCGCGACGCGGGGGTAGTTGAGGACTTAGCGCATTGGTGTGAGCGCGTCACTCCTTCCTGGCCCGTGGGGTCGATCAGCGTGAGTCTGGGCATGCTCTCTTACTTGGCGGTTTCCCCGACCGCTCGCGACGAACTGGGCTTCAGTCCCCGAGCGTGGTACTTAGCTGTTCGAGTCGCTATGCCGAGGATGCGGAGGACCAAGGTCGCTGTGAAGCGAGGCGATTGTCTTGGCTCGTAGAACCGGTCGAGCTAAGCGACTACAATGGGGCTCGGGTGGGCGTTTTTAAGTGGACGATGCAAGACTGAGGTGATTCGGTGCTCTTACACCGCACTACTTAGCCCCGATCGCTGTACCAAAGGTTGACTTCTGCAGTTAGCGTACTGTTATTACAGTGAGTGGCACAAGTCATGGAGAGTAGGCGCAATTTGCGGTAACCGTTTCTTTTATTTCATAGCGTTGGAGTACATGTGGGGTTCTAGGAGTAGAACTTCCGTAGGAGGTTTACATTCCATGGTCGCGTCGAGTTCGCCGTCCCGGACGTCGATGAGGTAGTAGGCGTCGTTGCAATCTGGCCGATAGCGAATGGGCCTTCCCACGGAGGGGAGAGCTTGTGCATGCCCTTCTTGTCCTGGATGAGGCGTAACACCAGGTCGCCTTCCTGGAAGGTGCGAGCTTTCACCCGCCGGCTATGGTAGCGGCGGAGTCCCTGCTGGTAGATAGCGGTGCGTGACCGCGCGAGGTCACGGGCTTCGTCGAGTTGGTCTATCCCGTCCTGGCGGGCAAGCTCGTTCGCAGCCTCCGTATAGTGGACGACCCGCGGCGAGTCGTGCTCGAGGTCGGTGGGCATGACTGCCTCGACGCCGTAGACCATGAAGAAGGGGGTAAACCCTGTCGATCTGTTGACTGAGGTGCGGATTCCCCATATGACAGAGGGCAACTCTTCGACCGAGCACCCGGCGGTGCGCTCGAGTGGCACTTGGAGTCGCGGCTTTAGGCCGTGAAGGATGCTTTGGTTGGCCCGTTCCGCTGGCCGTTGGATTCCGGGTGGGCGACTGACGCGAGGTCGAGCCGAATGTGGTGCTCTTCGCAGAATTCGGCCATGGCTCCCTTGGCAAAGTTGGTGCCGTTGTCCGTGATGATGCTGTTTGGGAACCCGTAGCGATATATGAGCTCGCGTAGGAATTTAGTGGCGGTCTTCCCATCGCATTTTCGGACTGGCTTGGCCTCCACCCACTTCGTGATTTGTCGACAGCGACTAGCAGGTGGGTGTAGCCGGAGGGGGCCTTCTTGAAGGGGCCTACCATGTCCATGCCCCACAGAACGAATGGCCAGGTGATGGGGATTGTTTTGAGCGCCGAGCTTGGTACGCGTCGATTGGCGTGCCGGCACCGGCGCACCTGGGCGATATCTCGACAAAGATCGGCGTATGCGGTGGGCCAGAAGCCATGTCGCATAGCCTTGGCGACCAGGGAGCGGCGGCGGCGTGGTGCGCGATCACGGAGTGAATATCGTGGAGGATCTTGCGTCCTTCATTTGGTTGGACGCAGCGTTGGAACGCCCGGTGACGCTGCGCTAGGAGCTTCGCCGTCGATGACGGTGTAGGACTTGCATCGACGGCGATCATCCGGCGTCTGTCTCGTCTGCGGCGGTGCGGCTTCGGTAAGCGGCGTAGGGCTTGGTCGGTCGTTCGGCTCGTGACGAGTGCGACCAAGGCTGCCTCGGTTGAGTGGGACCCGATGTCGATCTCCCTCGGGAGATACTGATGGCTTGTGATAGTGTAGAAAACGCGGGTGGTGCGAGTCGGGCCCGATGCGAGAGAGTCGTCGGCCTCCTCGTTCTTCCGTCTGTCGATCCACTCAGCGGAGTAGCCGGTGAAGTGTCCGTAACTTGTCCACCGCTGGCGATGCGCCATGTAGGGAGACGGCGTCGCAGTGCGGCGACTTGCCCTTGACAGTCGGAATCTCCGTAGCAGCCGAGGCGATTGACGTTCATCTCCTTGGCGGCTCTCATGCCGTGGAGTAGGGCCTCATATTCAGCCATGTTGTTAGTACAGGGCGTAAAGTCAAGGCAGAGGATGTAGCGGAGCTTGTCGCCCTTTGGTGAAGTCAGCACTATCCCTGCGCCTGGACCATCCGCGTTCTTGGAGCCGTCGAAGTGCAGGCTCCAGTAATGGAGGTACGGCACCTTCTCGGTTCTTGGGCCTCTTCGATCGGCGATGAAGTCCGCCGATTACTCGCGACCTGATCGCTCGTGGCTCGTATTTGATGTTGTGGACGCCGATATCGACGGCCCACTTGGCGACCCGGTCGCCTCATGATTCTGCGGATGATGTCTTGCGGTGGTCTGAGGAGACGACCGTGATCGGGTGCTCTGGAAGTAGTGCGGCGAGGCGGCTGAGCTCAAGACCGCGTATACTAGCTTTTGGTATGGGTACGGCTGGCGCGACTTCGGTGAGGACCTCGCTGATGTAGTACACCGGCATTTGGATTAGGCGCTCCTTTCCTTCCTCGGTCGCTCGGCGACCATCACGCAATGACGCGGGCGCTCGAAGCAGCGACATAAACCAGCATGGGTTCTTTGTCAGCGGGGGCAGCGAGTAGTGGTGCGGCGAGTAGCACCTTTTTGAGGTCGCGGAGCGCGTCGTCCGCCTCCTTATCCAACTGTAAGGTGGGGTTCTTGCGCATCAGGCGGTATAGGGGCATCGCCTTTTCGCCCAGGCGGGGGATGAAGCGACTGAGAGCCGCTACTCGCCCGGCCAGCTTTTGGACGTCGCGCAGGCACTCGGGTTTGCCGAGCCGGGCGATCGTTTCGATCTTCGTGGGGTTCGCCTCGATCCCTCGTTTGGAGATGACGTACCCGATGGAATTGGCGGGTACACGAAGGTGCATTTACTGGTTGAGCTTTATCTTATATCTTCACGGGTTGGCGAATGTTTCCCGGTCGGCGAGTAGGTCGCCTTGGCGGCAGATTTCACCACGTCGTCGATGTAGACGTGGATGTTGCGGCCAATTTGGCTCGCGAGGCATTCTTGCATGCACCGGTAGGTCGCCCGGCGTTCTTGAGGCCGAAGGTCATGGCGGTGTGAAGGCTCGAATGGCGTGAGGAACGCCGTCTTCTCCTCGTCTTCGACAGCCATCTTGATCTGGTTGTACCCAAAGTAGGCGTGAGGAAACATAGCGACTCGAGCCCGCGGTTGAATCGATTATCCGGTCGATCCGGAGGACGAACTGCTCTTTTAGGCGGTATTCGTGTTTGTGTAGTCGATACACATTCTCCGGTCCGTTCTTCTTCTCGACCAGGACTGGGTTTGCCGGCCACTTGGAGTATTTGATTGGCGGATGAAGCCGGGCGAGTAAACTGCACCTCCTCGGCGATTGCTCGACGGCGTTCTTCATTGAAGGACCGCAGCGACTGCTTGACAGGTCGCACTTTGGGGTCGGCGTTTAGCTTGTGCTCAGCGAGCTCCCTATGGACACCGGGCATGTCAGAGGGTTTCCATGCGAAGATGTCCCTGTTCTCACGGAGGAACTCGATGAGCGCGCCTTCCTATGCTGGGCTCATGCCCGTCTCGATCGTCACTGTCTGGCTGGAGTCGCCTGGGACCAGCTCGACGGTGCGGGTGTGCGTCATGGCCTCAAAGATTGAGGTGTTTGCGCCCTCCGAGTTGGGCTTCTTTATTATGGTGGGGTCGTCGTTGTTGACCCCGCTCGCGTACTTGGCGAGCTCGTCGGCGTGGTTGGTCTCCGCCGCGATGACGGCGTCAGCGAGCTCGGCTCCTTTGGCCTCGCACTCGGCAGCCATGTCGGGGTCGCCGTGGATGGTGATGACGCCGCACGGCCCGGGGAGCTTCATCACTCTATACGCGTAGTGGGGTGCTGCCATGAATTTGGCGAACGCCTGGCGCCCCAGGACGCAGTGGTAGGGGCTGTCGAAGGGCACCAGCTCGAAGACGATCCGCTCGGTGCGGAAGTTTGCCGGTGTGCCGAAGGTGACTGGCAGCGTGACCTTGCCGATCGGGTACGCCTTCCGACCGGGGACGATGCCATGGAACGTGGTGTGGGTCGTCTCGATCATCATTGCGGAGCATGACCGCTGAAGGTGTCGAGGTGAGGATGTTGATGGGCTGCCGTCCATCAATGTCTTGGGGAGCCGATGTCGCCGACCTTGGGCTTGACCACCGGGCGACTCGTCCAGGTACTCGATGCGTGGCGAGTGGTCTTGGCGGCTCGGTGATGGGCTGTACGACCAGTTTAGAAACTGGGGAACGTCCACCTCTGCCACCGCGTTAACGGTGACAGCGCGAGCGATGACCTTCTTCTCGCGCTTCGTGTTGAAGCCTGTGAAGGTGTGGAGCGAGCCGGCCACTTTGCCGAATTTTCCGCCGTTTGGCAGGTCGTTGTCGGGGTCCTCCCGCGCCCGCCGTGCCTTCTCGATTTCCCTGAGCGTGTGGCAGTCGGCGGTGGTGTGCGTTGCGGGCTTCCCTTCCCTGTTATGAAACGCGCATGGTTGGTTAAGGAGGGCCGCGGGGTAGAACCTTGGCTTGTTCTTGTAGTTTCCGCCGTCGCGGCGTTGTCCTCCGTCGCGGCGGAAGCTCTTGGGCTCGCGCTGCGCGTGCCCGGCGTTGGCGACGAAGTCGACTCGCCCGTCACTGCGGCGCTTGCCAGTGAGGCGAGTGCTGCTGTAACGTAGGTCGGATCGGCGTCCGCTGTCGTTGCCGATCGTGCGGCGTTGACCTCCTAACTCGTCGTTAGTTTCCTGGTTTGGATCTTCCTCGACGTACCGTTTGGCAATCTCAAGGAGGTCGTGGATGTTGTCGAGTGTGCGGGAGTGTCGCTTGAGCTTGGCGACCAGGGGATCGTAGCGGCACGAGGTCTTGAAGCAATGGATCGTGGTGTCCGGATGGATGCCGACCGCGTTGTACCAAAGATCTTTCCACCGTTGGACCCAGTTGCGGGTCGACTCGCGGGGTCCCTGGACGCATCGCTCCAGGTCCTCGATAGTGGTGGCGCGGGTGTAGGAGCACTCGAAGTGCCTGACGAAAGCGTCGCGCATCTCCTCCCAGGAGTCGATACTGTCCTGGGGAAGGGTGTTGATCCACTGCCTACACGTCCCTTCCATCATTAGGGGGAGGTAACGGGCGGCTAGCAGGTCGGTGTGGCCTGCAATCCCCATCACCATGAGGTATGTGTCGAGCCAGACGGCGGGGTCGTACGAGGAGTCGTATTTTTCTATTTCCTTTGGCGCCTTGAAGTTTGGCGGGTACTTATCGCCTCGGATCATTGGTCCGAAGCACTTGGGTCCGAGTCGACTGAGCGACCCCATGGGCTCGCCATCACGGCGATTGGTTAGGGTATGTCGCAGGTCGTCGGGCTGGCATGCGCGCCAACTTTGGTTGTTGATGATGTGGGTGCGGGCGTCGATGGGTTGCCCGTTGGCGGCGACAAGATTGGTTGCCGACCTGGGGTCGTTGGTGGAGAGTGACGCGTTCGCGGGTCGGTGTTGGAGCTTCAGCGGCTCTGGTGGCGGGCAATTGAGGGTGTTTGCCGCCGCGGGGCGGCCGCTGGAGGCCGCTCTGCTTCCCGAGGAACGCGAGTATACTCGTCCTTGCGAGTCGGCGCCCGCTCTTTGCTGCTCGACGACCTTCGCGAGTAGGGCCTTGACGTATTCGATCTGTAGGGCGCCGTTGCCGGTCACCGTGATGCTGTCGACTGCTGCTCGGCCTGCCACGAGGTTGTGCATCGGGGTGGAGAACAGTGGGAGGCTGTTTGCGTCTTGCTCCCGTGAGGAGACTACTATCCGCGGCTGGTCCCTGGGAGGGGTGCGGTTCGGTGGAGGTGGGGCACCCATTGCCGTTGATCCTGGCGGGGGCCGGGCGCTTCCTCCTCGTGGCGCGTTCGCAGTCGCGCTCGCCACGCGGGCCGGTCGTTTAGTCGAAGTTGAGGCACGCGCCTGAACGGTGGGGTTCAGCGCGACCTGATCCGCTGGCTGGTGGTAGCGATAGCTCTGCGCCGTCACCTTTCGGCGAAATTTTTCGCGCTCGGCTTGCGCCTTGCGCACCGCCTCCGCCAGTTTCAGGCGGAGTTCCTCGACCTCCGTGGCCGTGGCGTTTGGAGGGATTGGGGTGGAGAATGGATCCTCCGGCGGATCGGTGCCGTTCGCCATGTAGGTCGCGGCGTGGCGGCCAGTTCCGTCGCGGAGGTCGGCGGAGTTCTCCGACCCGGAGTCGAATTCGAAGATCCCGAGGATGGAGGGTTCCTCGAAGTCTCCAGCGTTGGAGACCTGGGCGATGGAGCCCGCGGATGAAGCCGCAGTGATGGATCCGGTGAGTGATGCCAGGGTCGCCGAGTCGGCGTCGTCGGTGAGGGCCGCGTCTTCTCCGGCCGCTGAGTTCTCGGCCACGTTGTTGTGGGCCGAGTTGTACTCGGAGGCGAGGCGATGGATCGTGCGGATCTGGCTCTCGGAGAGCCGATCGCGTGGCGGCGACTCGCGGATGCGAGCCGAATCTTCCGAGACGATGACGTCGGTGAGACCGACGAAGAGGCTTATCGTGCCGATCGGCAGGATCACTGTTGTCGCGTGTGGTCGCCGGGACGTAGCTGCTCGGCAAGATTTGGAGCATCTCGCCGATCGCTATCATGCGGCCGGTGGCGACCGTCTCGTTGATTGGCAGATTGGATCTCGCCGCAGAACACCGGCCGGACCGGCCAGGCACCACGGTGGGCGCCACTATCGTGGGAATAGTCACGGCAGATGATGCAATCGGCAGCGAGTAGTAGAACGAGGGGCAAGGGCGGCCAGCCATCTGCGGTGCGAGATGAGGGCAAAGACACAGGGTTTTACCCAGGTTCGGCCCCCCGGAGGGTAAAGACCTACTCCTGCTAGATTGTATTATGGAGGTGTTACAATGGGCGAACTCGACGGCTAGGCGGCGAGTCGCTTGGGTGTATGAGGGAATGTATCTCTACTCGCCCTATAGGGAGGTTTATATAGGCTCACCTCACCTAGGGTTTACATATCTCAACCGATTCAGTTAAAGCTTCGGTAGTCGTTTAACCTAATCCGCCTGGGCCTATCGACTCGCCTGGGCGTTCAGCTTCCAGTTGCTCGGTTCCTCGCTGGGCTTCAATCCACTCGTCGTTCTGCAGGCCCACTCGCCGGTTCTTGGTCCAGTCGGAAACGTCCTGCTGGGTATACCCCAGTAGGCATATCCCCATCAAGAGGTACCTCATCCGGGGCGGCAGCGGCATCCGGCGCTGATGTCGTCTGCGGCGCTTCATCCTTGGACAAGCTGGTGGCGTCGGAACTACTTGCCGAACGAGGCGGAGATGCCTGTTTCGCCGGCTTCGTCTTCCTCTTTGGTGGAGCCTTCACTTCCTTCTTCTTCTTCTTATTTTTCGACGGTGTAGCCTCACGACGCGAGGTGTGTTCTGGAAGCTCATCGTCGTCGTCGTAACGTTCGAGGCTTCTACTCGCCTCGAGCTCGCGCTGATGTTGCCAGCGAGTTTTGCGAACCATCGGGGCGGCGTCTTCCCTGGGCTCGTCGTCATCGTCGTCTTCATCACTCGCGTCGCTCCCGACGCCGCCCTTGGCAGGAGGCGACTCGCCCGTCGACAGACGAGCTCGAAGTTCGTCATCATGGTGGGATCCACCTTCCAAAGACTTTAAATAACTATAGCAGGCACGAGACAATATCAATATAACCGCGACAGCATCAACTGCGATTGCGAATGGTAGTGAAGACAACGACTTACCGTCGGAGCTGGATGCTTCGCGGTGTAGGGGGCGACCCCAGCCTTCGCGTCTAGGTATCTTGCTGGTGATCTTCTTCGCCAGACGCATCTTGAGTTTCCACTCGGCGAGGCAGGATTTCGTCGAGTCCTCCCTGCCCGTGTACTCGTACATGTAATGGTCGCGGTGGGCCAGGGGAACGACTCGCCGCCCGAGCCAACAGTTGTACAAATTGATGGTTTGAAGTCCCTTCTTCTTTAGGCCACGGATGGTTTGAAGCATCTCGTCCACGACCATCCGCTGGTCTACTGGGAGCTTGCCGACCTAGAGTCGGCGCGGTTCGGGCCGGTCGGCGGAGTACCTTGAGATTGCTACCTCACCGTCTGGAGTCGCCTCGGTGACGTAGAACCAGGACTTCTTCCACTCGCTTGCCGCCTTGGCAGGCAGCATCAGGTCGAAGAAGGAGGCCTTCGACTTCAACTGAAACGTCAGGCCGCCCGCAGCTAGCATTGGGCCGCCTGATTCTTCACGACTGATCCTCCCATGAAACAGATCTTGCCACAGGGGGAAGTAGGGCCTGCATCCCAGATAGCACTCGCAAAAACGCCACGAAAATGGCGAGATGCTCGATGCTATGCGGGCCCAGGTCCGACGGCTGGATCCCGTAGAAGGCGCAGAAGCGCCAGAAGAAGACAGATGTGGGAAACCCCAGCCCCCGCTCTAGGTGGCTGGTGAAGAAAATATATTCTCCCTCGCGCGGGTCCGGAGTCACCTCTCCGGCCGCGGGAATGCGCCACCTGCCGGCACGCAGGATCCCGGCCTCCTCGAAGGATGCCAGTAGCGCTCTGGTGCACTTGGACCTGCCCCATGGTTCGGTGAAGGGGGCCATTGGTTGAAAGGTTCGCGGAGGTCGAAGGTTTTTTGGATCGATTGGATCGCGACACGGAGGAAAACGGAGATGGGCGAAATCGGAGAAAAGACGAAGGAGTGGTTCCCCGATCGCCTGCCATTTCCCTTATATAGCGGTTGCTACCCGCCAATTCCGGGAGCCGTTACTACGCGATGATTACGCCAAAGTTACCGTTGGATTACCCCAACGGCTAATTTTGATTGCATCTGACGGTCCAACTTCATCCATTCGACTCGCCGACCCGATCACTACAGTGGATGAACATTTCACGTTAAGCCGAAACCGCGACATTGTGTCATTACGACTAGAATAACTGGTTTTTCATTTATTCAGGAGTCCGCCGCCGATTCGACTGGGCGTCCGCATTGGACCTGTATACTCCGACTTCCAAGGAACACCTACGACCAATCAACGATGGCCTCGGGGACTACTGATGGGGATATGCCTACCAGGGTATACCTAGCAGGACGTTTCCGACCGGCCCAGGAACTGGCGAGTGGGACTGCAGGACGACGACTGGATCAAGACCTGGCGTAGATTCAAGCGACTGGAAGCTGAAGGCCCAAGAGAGTAGATAGGCCCAGTCGGATTAGGTTAAACGATTGCCTAAACATTAACTGATTCGGTTGAGATATGTATACCCTAGGAGGGTGAGTCTATATAAACCTCCCTAGAGGGCGTGTAGAGGATACGTTCCATCATCCACCCAAGCGACTCGCCGCCTAGCCGTCGAGCTCGCCCCATTGTACTTCCATCATAATAAAATCTAGCAGGAGTAGGTCTTTACCCTCCGGGGGGCCGAACCTGGGTAAAACCCTGTGTCTCCGCCCTCATATCGCACCGCAGATGGCTGGCCGCCCTTGCCCCATGTTCTACTACTCGCTGCCGATTGCAGCATCTGCCGTGGTCATTCCCACGACAAAAACCACTTCACTTGTTAGTATTAGTTTGAGAGTACTTAAAGAGTACTCATGGCTTTATCCCTGGCTATTCCCGTGGCCAGACTATGAAGAGGACTATCAGGATGACTAACCATAGGAAGGTTACGACAACTAGGATCATCTCCCATCATCAGCATTGCCTGTGACCATGAAGATGGAGCTTCGCCCATGCTATCGTTATCTTTACGTTATTCCGCTGCTTGATTTGTGTTAAGAACTGGATCATGATATCCTTATTTGTGTAAGACCTTATGTATGGTTTGTAATGGATGATGTACTGTGATATCCAAATATGTTATGTCTCGCAAAAATGGTAAACCTGGGATTGCGATGTATGGCATAACAGGCATCTGTGATTAAAAATCCGGGTGTTGACAAGTTGGTATCCGAGCCATCCTGACCATAGGAGACCCTAGTTAGAATGGACGTTCGAATCAAAAACTTAGTTTCAAAACCAAAATAAGTGAGTATTTCCAAAAACTTATTCTTATTCTTATCACTTAGACTCTTTCATGGAAATTCATGTTCCTAAAAAATTCTTGCAGACTTACATAAAATTTGACACACTTGATCACTCTACTAACTTACTCATCCTATATCCTTATAGATGGATGTGAAGTACACCAAGTTTTATCAGTTGGGAAATGGAGGAGACCTCATCTTTGAGCGTGACTTGGACCAGCTGGCAGAAATGCTGGAGCGTCCACACCTCGAGTTCTTCGGAGCTCAGCTCAATGATCAGGAAGGAGAGGATCTCAGTGGCTAGTTGTTGCAAGCCTCTGAGGAGAGATTGAACCCCCATTGCAGAGGGAATTCAGTTCACCTTAAGAGAGAACAACTGGCTCGATGGACTTGCCAGAGCAATGCAGGAAGCTCTTGCCCGTCTGTGTGGTCAGAGTATCAATCAAATCAAGGGTACCCGCTTTGATTTCTACCCAAGGCGTGATGCTATGGGACAGACACTGGAGGCCCCATACCACCATGAGCTGAAGACTCAATTGGACCACCTCAGCTTCATGATGTATGACCGTCAGAAGGAGTTGGACAATGCCCGTTCCTACGCCAACCACAAGTACGCCATCACCGCCAAGAAGGATCAGACCATCGCCATGCTAGTGAAGGATCGCAAGTCTCGTCGATGTCAGCTCGACAAGAAGGAGCGCATCATTGCCCGCCTTCGCCACCGGATCACAGAGTTGGAGGAGACTGTCCACGAGAGAGATATGTAGTTGGAGGAGAGGGAGAATGCAGGGGAAGACCTTCGTAGAGACCCCTACTCCTATCTCAGCGATGATGATGACTTTCTGGAGGATCAGGCCATGGACTTCTTCACCGATAAGGATGACTTCGCCTTCATCGATGAGGATGATGAGGACACTGACTCCGAGGAGTATTAGCACTTGAGCACTAGCGTTAGTGAGTTATATTTGGTCCCATTGTATCGTAGTTTCCCAGAATAGTTCTTAAAACCATTTGTTTTCCTTTGGTGTGGTGTGTGTTTGTATCGTGTGCTATGAATGAAAAGCAAGTTGCTAGAAAAATCTGAGTCAAACTTCAAGAACTTTTTGAAACCCCTGAACCTTATAAATTTTCCTCTTTTCTCATGATCTATTTCCATCTTCAGATGCCTCGCGGAGGAAGCAGTTCATCCCTAGACCCGATGTTGCAGATCTTGCAAATGTTGGTTTCTAACCGTGAAGATGAAAGAGCCGAGCGTCAAGCCAATTTAGCCACCCTTTAACACATCGCCCAGATGACCAACAACAATCAAGGCCATGGAAATCAGGACAACCATGGATCTAAGCTCAAGAATTTCCAGAACACCAATCCACCTGTTTTCACTAAGTCAGAAGAGCCCCTAGATGCAGATGATTGGTTGCAAACCATGGAGAACAAACTGGAAGTTGCAGGAGTAGAAGCTAACGAGAAAGTGTTGTTTGCTACCCACTATCTGGACGGAGATGCAAGAGCATGGTGGAACAGCGTTCGCGCAATGACAGGAGGTCAGCTGATGACTTGGGAAGAGTTCAAAGTCAAGTTCAGCAGAACCCATGTGCCACCAGGTTTGATCAAGAGGATGGGAGATGAAATCAGGGAACTGAAGCATGGAAGGATGACAGTAGTGGAATACCGTGACAAATTCTTGTCATTAGCTAGGTATGTACCGGATGAGATAGATACTGAAGCCAAGAAGAAGGTGAGATTCTTGAATGGTCTGCACGATGACATGCATACGGTGTTAGTCAATATCCCCTTTGCTGATATTGAAGCCTTAGTTGACTCTGCCATTCATATGGAAGGAAAGATCAATCAAGCTAATGAGAACCGCAAGCGTCGCATGATGCATCAACCAGGAACCCATCATACACCAAAGTATCATCCCAACCCATCTCCAGGATTTGCCCCAAGAACCAACAGACCCCCAATGAACCGTCCGACCTATCCCAACTGTGGAAACCCAAGGTCCGAAGGAAATCACAACAACCCCGGCAATTCAAGCAATTTCAACCGTGCACCACCCAAGTTCAACAACAACAATGTCACCACCAACACCAACACTGCCTCGAGGACTGGAAGCAATGTTGTGCCTGTTGCAGCAAAGGACAAATCGCAAGTGACTTCCTATGAATGTGGAACCAAGGGTCACTATTCCAATGAGTGCCCCAAGAAGATTACCGTAGCCCCCAATGCAAATGCCCCAGCTCAGCAGCAACGTCGTGTTCAGCCCGGAAGAAGGTTTTCCCCAGGGAATTCGCTCAACCGTAACAGCCGTCTCTTTCTCATGCATGCTAAAGAAGCCCAGGAAGCGCCAAATGTCGTGCTGGGTATGTTTTTTGTTAACTTAGTACTTGCAAGAGTGTTGTTTGATTCTGGAGCATCACACTCATTTGTTACTGAAGAATTTGCATGCACTAGTAAGATTCAACCAACCAAATTGAAGCAAGTTATGATTGTTCAAATACCTGGTTCAACCACCAAAGCTAGACAAATTTGCAAAGCCGTCCCAATCTGAATCCATGGCATAGATTTTTATGCTAATCAAATAGTACTCGGAACTAAAGGTTTGGAAGTAGTACTAGGAATGGATTGGATGTCCAAACATAAAGGATTAATTGACTGTGCCAAGAAAGCCATAACCATGACCAGTACAGCCGGAATATCAGTCGAGCATGTATCTGAAACCTTGCCCCGTCAATTCAAGTGCAACAAGAGTATAGCCCAACCTACCATTGCCAAGTTCGGATAGTCTGTGAATACCCCGATGTATTTCTAGTTGTTTTGCCCGGTATGACCCCAGATCGGGATATCGAGTTTATCATTGAACTAATACCTGGAACCGGACCCATAGCCCAAAGACCATATAGTATGAACCCGTCTGAACTAGTGGAACTGAAGAAGCAACTAGATGCCATGCTGGAAATTGGATTGATTCAACCAAGTGTGTCACCATGGAGATCACCTGTTTTGTTTGTGGACAAGAAAGATGGAGGTAACCGTTTGTGTACGGATTATCGGAAGTTGAACGATGTCACCATCAAGAACAAGTACCTGTTGCCCAAAATAGAAGACCTGTTTGACCAGTTGACTCGTGCCAAAGTGTTTTCTAAGATTGATCTTAGAACTGGTTATCACCAACTCAAGATTCGCACAGAGGATATTCCAAAGACTGCCTTCACCACCAGATATGGATTATACGAGTATACTGTCATGTCTTTTGGATTAACCAATGCCCCTGCTTATTTGATGAACCTCATGAATAAGATTTTTATGGACTTCCTGAATAAGTTTGTCGTTGCTTTCATCGATGACATTCTGATTTATTCCAAACCATAAGAAGAACATGAGATACACCTAAGGACCATTCTTGGAACCCTTAGAGAGCATCAGTTGTATGCCAAGTTTAGAAAATATGAACTCTGGTTACAGGAGGTAGGATTTCTCGGACACATTGTATCAGCTGGAGGAATTGCCGTTGACCCTGCAAAGGTGAAAGATGTTGAAGATTGGCAAGCCCCGACCACTCAAATCCAAGTTCGTGCATTTCTTGGATTAGCGGGATACTACCGCAAGTTTGTAGAAGGATTCTCGAGAATTGCCAGACCCATGACCCAATTGCTGAAGAAGGACAAGAAGTTTGTGTTGGAGATATGCCCTAGAGGCAATAATAAATGTAGTTATTATTATATCTTTGTGTTTATGATAAATGTTTACATTCATGCTATAATAGTATTAATCAGGAAACATTAATACTTGTGTGATTTTTAAACTAAATTAGACTCCCTAGTAAAGCCTCTTCATAATACTAGCTTGTTGGTTAATAGATGATTGTGGTTTCCCTATCATGAACATTGAGATGTTATTAACAACAATATCATATCATTAGGAGAATGGTATGATGGACATACTCCTATAGATAAGCGTAGCATAAAGATCAAGTCATTTTAATAGTTCAATTTCTATAAGCTTTCTGATACATAGTAACCTAATTCCTTCGACCATGAGATCATGCTTATCACCATCACCGAAAGGATGCTTTGATGACATCAAACACCACACCGTAACTGGGTGGCAAGATGACATTGAGTGTTCAGAAAGTATGGGTTGAGACACATGAATCAAGAGTGGGATTTTTCCATCCATATGACGGATAGATATACTCTGGGCCCTCTTGGTGGAATGTCATCCAATTAGCTTGCAAGCATGTGACTGGCTCACAAGGGATCACATACGACGGGAACGAGAAAAGAGTACTTATCGGTAACGAGGTTGAACTAGGTATGCAGAGATACCACGATCAAAACCTCGGATAAGTAAACTATCGTGAGGCAAAGGGAAATTGGTATCGTATGTAAGTGGTTCATTCAATCGCAAAGTAATCATAGAAATATGTGGGATCCATATGAATTTCCAGATTCCTCTATTGGTTATTAATCGGAGAAGTGTCTCGATCATGTCCGCATAATTCACGAACCGTAGGGAGACACACTTAAGGATTCGATGTTGTTGAGTAGTTATGGAATGATGAGTAAGAGACTGAATGTTGTTCGGAGTCTCGGATGGGATCCGGGATATCACGAGGAGATCCGGAATGGTCCGGAGAATAAGATTCATATAAGGAAAGTCCTGTTTCGGAGTTGGGGAATGATTCCGGTGTTTTCACCTGGAATGTTCTAGAAGGGTCCGGAAGGTCCGACACTCCGGAGGGGAAGGGTACATGAATGTGTCATGACAATATGGAATGGTTGCATCATGTACTAGGTAACATGGCTGGGCAAAATAAAGGGAGAAATCAAATCCTACTTTGAAAGTCAAACGCCAATTTGAAATAGTCAAACGACAAGTTTGCTTGGTGGAGGGAGAGTAGGAAACCTACTTGGGGAGGAAGTCTCCTCCCTCCACCCACCGGCCAAGGAGGCCGACTTGGGGGAGGACTCCCTCCTCCCAAGCCGCACCCTCCCACCTATATAAGGAGGGGCAGGGCTGCCCCTCTCCCACACACCCAACTCACCCCAAAACCCTAACCCTAGCCGCCGACCACCTCCAAGTCGCCGCCGCCCCTAGGTTTTCTCCTAGCCGCCGACTTGGGGCTTCCCCAAGCCCTAGCCACCGGCCAAGCTCCGCCCCTTGGTGCCCTCTAAACCCTAGATCACTAAGGCCTCTCTCATAGTCCACCATACTCGCTCCGGCTTAAGGCGAAGCCCTGCGAGATCTCCCCTCTACTTCCGGTACCACGCCGTCGTGCTGCCGGAATCACGAGGAGAGTGCTACAACCTCCATTTTCTTTGGAACAAGGAGAGGAAGGTCTTCATCAGTCTGCGACGTGTGACCAAGCTGAGCGCTGCCGAACAGCCGGAAGGATCGTCTACGCGATCTTGAGATCGGCAAGAGTACGACTACATCACCCACGAGAATCTGATCTCGTTAACACGCTTTGGAATCTTCGAGGGTGAGTTCCTCTATCGACTCGTTGCTACAATCTAGTAGATAGATCTTGGCTTGTTTGTTTGCATGCGGTTTTGTTTTCCATGCTACGAACCCCTACAGTGTTATCAGAGCCATGTCTATATGTAGATCTGTTGCACGAGTAGAACACAATGGTCATTGTGGGCGGTGGTGCTTTTATTATCAATTGCTTCTTGTGTACTTTGCATCTTGCGGTATGATGGTATGAAGCGGCCTAGGATAACCTTACATGACATCGTTCATGAGACTTGCTCCACGCTGAACATGCAACTTGTATTGCATAAGTGGCTTTACGGGTGTCTGTCTCTCCCATCATAGTATAGATCCAATTTACAATGGGCACTTGATAGTTCAAGCATCAACGTTGTGGTTCTTGTTCGTAAGTTATAGCGACACTTATTGAAAGCCCCAAACCACGTAAAATATGCAAAGAAAATTAGAGGCGTCTAACTTTGTTTTGCAGGGGTGTGCTATGATGTGATATGGCCATGATTGTGATTATATTTGATGTATGCAATGTTCCTTATTGTAAGTTGGCAACCGGCAGGAGCCATATGGTTGTCTTTAAATTCTGTTAAGACCCGCGTGTCTATTCAAAGTAGTTTTAATAGTTGAAGCTGGTGGACGACAACCATGGAACGACGTCATTGACCTTGATGCAATGCCGGTGATGATGGAGATCATTTTCGTGCTTGAAGATGGAGATCGGAAGCACAAAGAAGAAAGGCCATATCATATCACATATCATGAATTACATGTGATGTTAATCCTTTATGCATCTTGTATTGCTTAGTTAACGACGGTAGCATTATAAGATGATCCCTCAAGCACAAAAATTTCAAGTTTTAAAGTGTTCGTCCTTAGTAAGCACCATTGATAAAGCTCGTTGTTTAGAAGCACCACATGATGATCGGGTGTGTTAGATTCTACAAGTGTGTACAACGTGAGCAAGCCAGATTTGCTCATGCAAAAGCTAAGGCTTGATCTTGACGAGCCTAGCATGTACAGACATGGTCTCAGAACACGGATCACCGAAAGGTAAAGCATGAGTCATATAGTAGATATGATGAACATGTTGATTGTTCGCCATTGAAGCTACATCAACTCTCGTGATGATCGGTTTTGATGTGGTGTATTTGGTTCGTGTGATCACTAAAACAATGTGAGGGATATTGTTTTGAGTGGGAGTTCACCTAGAATAATTTAACTATTAATTAGAACTCTATTTTTCATAAACTTAGTCTAAACTATTGCAATATGTTGTAGATCAATGGCGGCCCCTACCATAAATTTTAATGCGTTCCTAGAGAAACAAAAGTTGAAAAACAATTGAAGCAACTTCGTGGATTGGTTCCGCAATTTGAGGATTGTCCTCAATGCTGGTAATTTGACCTATGTGCTGGATGCACCGCTAGGTGACCCGCCTGCAGCTGATGCTATCGATGAGGTAAAGAATGTTTCCTCGCTCGGAAGAATCAGTACTCCACAGTTCAGCGTGCTATCTTGTATGGATTGGAATCGGAGCTTCAGAAAAGGTTTAAGAACCATGACCCACATGATATTGTCCGTGAACTCAAAATGATATTTTAGGCTCACACGGCAGTTGAGAGTTATGAGGCTTCTAAAAAGTTCTTTAACTGCAAGGTGGAAGAGGGTAGCTCCGTTAGTGAGCATGTGCTTAAGATGTCTGGGCACGCAAACAAACTCCAAAGTTTGGGTATAGTGATTCCTAATTCTTTGGGTATTCACCGTGTCCTTCAATCAATACCACCAAGTTACAAGAACTTTGTGATGAACTACAGTATGCAAAATATGGACAAGATGTTGCCAGAACTCTTCTCCATGTTGAAATCTGCAGAATTGGAGATCAAGAAAGAGCACCAAGTGTTGTTGGTCAATAAGACCACCAAATTAAAGAAAGGCAAGTCTAAGCAAAAGGGAAACTTCAAGAAGGGCGGTAAGAAAGTTTCCATGCCGAAGACCAGGCTGGACCTAAGCACGATCTTGAGTGCTTTACGCAAGGGAGAAGGTCCTTTGGAAGCGGAATTTCCCAAAGTACTTGGCGATTTGAAGAACGGCAACATCAAGAAGAAAGGTATATCCGATATACATGTTATTGATGTGTATGTCACTAGTACTCGTAGTAGTTCTGGGTATTTGATCTTTGGTTGCTCATATTTGTAACTCAAAGCAGTCTTTGAGAATAAACAGAAGCTAGCGAAGAACGAGGTGACGATGCGTGTTGGAAATGGATCAAAGGTTGATGTGATCGCGGTCGGCACGCTACCTCTTCATCTACCATCGGGATTAGTTTTATACTTAAATAATTGTTATTTGGTGCCTACGTTGAGCATGAACATTATATCGGGATCTTGTTTATTGCGAGATGGTTACTTGTTTAAGTCCGAGAATAATGGTTGTTCGATTTATATGAGTAATAAGTTTTATGCACATGCACCTTTGATAGATGGTCTATTCTTATTGAATCTCGATTGTAGTAATACACACATAAATAACATTGAGGCTAAACGTTTGAAATTGAGTGATAACTCGACCTATATGTGGCACTGTCGTCTTGGTCATATCGGAGTGAAGCGTATGAAGAAACTCCATTCCGATGGACTTCTTGAATCACTTGAAAGATGCGAAGCATGTCTGATGGGTAAAATGACTAAGACTCCATTTTCTGGTATGATGGAGCGAGCTACAGACTTATTGGAAATCATACATACCGATGTGTGTGGACCAATGAGTGTAGCATCGCGCGGTGGTTATCGTTATGTTCTTACCTTCACGGATGACTTGAGTAGATATGGGTATATCTATTTCATGAAACATAAGTCCGAAACTTTCGAGAAGTTTAAGGAATTTCAAAGTGAGGTAGAGAATCAACGTAACAAGAAGATTAAATTTCTACGTTCTGATCGTGGAGGTGAATATCTAAGTTACGAGTTTGGCGAGCATTTGAAGAAATGCGGAATACTTTCACAATTTACATCGCCGGGAACACCACAGCGTAATGGTGTGTTCGAACGTCGTAATCGAACTCTCTTAGATATGGTTCGTTCTATGATGTCACTTACAGATTTACCGCTATCGTTTTGGGGTTATGCATTAGAAACATCCGCATTCACTTTAAATAGGGCACCATCTAAATACGTTGAAACGACACCGTATGAATTATGGTTTGGGAAGAAACCTAAATTGTCGTTCCTTAAAGTTTGGGGTTGCGAAGCCTATGTAAAGAAGTTACAGCCGAACAAGCTTGAACCCAAAGCGGAAAAATGGGTCTTCATAGGATACCCGAAAGAAACTATTGGGTATACCTTCTATCACAGATCCGAGGGCAAAATCTTCTTTGCCAAGAATGGATCCTTTCTAGAGAAGGATTTTCTCTCGAAAGAATGACTGCAAGGAAAGTATAACTCGATGAGGTTGTTGAACCTTCTCTCGAACTTGCGAGTAGCGCAGCACCGGAAGTAGTTCCTGTGGCGCCTACACCAATAAAAGAGGAAGCTAATGATGATGATCATGAAACTTCGGTTTAAGTTGCTATAGAGCCTCGCAGGTCAACAAGAACTCGTACCACTCCTGATTGGTATGATCCCGTTATGAGTGTCATGTTGGTGTATAACATCGATGACCCTGCGACATATGAGGAAGCGATGATGAGCCTAGATTCCAATAAATGGCAAGAAGCCATGAAATCCGAGATTGGATCCATGTAAGAAAACCAAGTATGGACTTTGGTGGACTTATCGGATGGCCGGAAGGCTGTCGAGAACAAATGGATTTTCAAGAAGAAAACAGATGCTGATGGTAATGTTACTGTCTATAAAGCTCGACTTGTCGCAAAAGGGTTTCAACAAATTCAAGGAGTTGACTACGATGAGACTTTCTCACCAGTAGCGAAGCTAAAGTCTGTGAGGATTATGTTAGCAATCGCTGCATATTACGATTATGAAATATGGCAGATGGATGTCAAAACAGCGTTCCTCAATGGAGACATTGATGAAGAGTTGTATATGATGCAACCCAAAGGTTTTGTCGATCCTAAAGATGCTAACAAGGTGTGCAAAATTCAACAGTCTATATATGGATTGAAGCAAGCATCCCGAAGTTGGAATCAACGTTTTGATAAGGTAATCAAAAGCTTTGGTTTTATACAAACTTATGGAGAAGCTTGTATTTACAAGAAAGTGAGTGAGAGTTCTGTAGCATTCTTAATACTATATGTGGATGACATATTGTTGATTGGGAATGATGTAGACCTTCTTAGTAGTGTCAAGGAATATTTGAATAATAGTTTTTCAATGAAAGATCTTGGCTAAGCAGCTTACATATTAGGCATAAAGATTTATAGAGATAGATCGAGACGCCTAATATCATTGTCACAAAGTACATATTTGGACAAAGTTCTAAAGAGGTTTGGAATGGAAGATAGCAAGAAAGGGTTCTTGCCCATGTTGCCCAATACGACCTTGAGTAAAACTCAAAGTCCAGCAACGGCAGAAGATAGAGAAAGGATGAGTAAGACTCCCTATGCCTCAGCTATAGGATCTCTAATGTATGTAATGCTATGTACTAGACCCGACATTGCATATGCTGTTAGTTTAACTAGCAAATATCAAAGTGATCCAGGAGTGGATCATTGGACAGCGGTCAAAAACATCCTTAAGTACTTGAGAAGAACTAAGGATATGGTTCTTTCTTATGGAGGTGATGAACATCTCGTTGTAAATGGTTACACTGATGCTAGTTGGAACACCGATCCAGATGATTTTAAATCTCAATCTGGATACGTATTTACTTTGAATGGTGCAGCAGTTAGCTGGAGGAGTGCAAAGAAAAGCGTTGTGGCGAGATCTTCAACTGAATTGGAATACATAGCTGCTCCGGAGGCTTCATAAGAAGCGATATGGATGAAGGAGTTCATTATAGAGCTCGGTGTGGTTCCAAGTGCGCCGAACCCAATGTCTATCTACTGTGATAACATGGGCTCCATAGCCAATGCGCAAGAACCAAGGTCACACAAGAAGCTGAAGCACATCAATCTACGTTTTCACGCTATGCGAGAACATGTCCAAGATGGTGACATAAATATTTGCAAAGTACACACAGATATGAATGTGGCGGATCCGTTGACTAAATCTCTCCCGAGGGAAAAACATGACCAACACCAAACTGCCATGGGTGTTCGGTATATTACCATGTAATCTAGATTAGTTGAATCTAGTGCAAGTGGGAGACTGTTGGAGATATGCCCTATAAGCAATAATAAATTTAGTTATTATTATATCTTTGTGTTTATGATAAATGTTTACATTCATGCTATAACACTATTAATCAGGAAATATTAATACTTGTGTGATTTGTAAACTAAATTAGAGTCCCTAGTAAAGCCTCTTCATAATACTAGCTTGTTGGTTAATAGATGATTGCGATTTCCCTATCATGAACATTGAGATGTTATTAACAACAATATCATATCATTAGGAGAATGGTATGATGGACATACTCCTATAGATAAGCGTAGCATAAAGATCAAGACATTTTAATAGTTGAATTGCTATAAGCTTTCTGATACATAGTAACCTAATTCCTTTGACCATGAGATCATGCTTATCACCATCACCGGAAGGATGCTTTGATGACATCAAACACCACACCGTAACTGGGTGGCTATAAAGATGGCATTGAGTGTTTGGAAAGTATGGGTTGAGACACATGAATCAAGAGTGGGATTTGTCCATCCATATGACAGATAGATATACTCTGGGCCCTCTCGGTGGAATGTCATCCAATTAGCTTGCAAGCATGTGACTGGCTCACAAGGGATCACATACCACGGAGCGAGAAAGAGTACTTATCGATGCTTGAGGTTGAACTAGGTATGCAGAGATACCGACGATCAAAACCTCGGATAAGTAAACTATCGTGAGATAAAGGGAAATTGGTATCGTATGTAAGTGGTTCATTCGATTGCAAAGTAATTGTAGAAATATGCGGGAGCCATATGAATTTCCAGATTCCTCTGTTGGTTATTAATCGGAGAAGTATCTCGATCATGTCCGCATAATTCACGAACCGTAGGGAGACACACTTAAGGATTCGATGTTGTTGAGTAGTTATGGAATGATGAGTAACAGACCGAATGTTGTTCGGAGTCTCGAATGGGATCCGGGATATCATGAGGAGATCCGGAGAATAAGATTCATATAAGGAAAGTCCTGTTTCGGAGTTGGGGAATGATTCTGGTGTTTTCACCGGGAATGTTCTAGAAGGGTCCGGAAGGTCCGGCACTCTAGAGGGGAAGGGTACCTGAATGTGTCATGAAAATATGGAATGGTTGCATCATGTACTAGGTAACATGTCTGGGCAAAATAAAGGGAGAATCAAATCCTAGTTTGAAAGTCAAACACCAATTTGAAAAAGTCAAACGGCAAGTTTGCTTGGTGGAGGGAGAGTAGGAAACCTACTTGGGGAGGAAGTCTCCTCCCTCCACCCGCCGTCCAAGGAGGCCGACTTGGGGGAGGAATCCCTCCTCCCAAGCCGCACCCTCCCACCAATATAAGGAGGGGCAGGGCTTCCCCTCTCCCACACACCCAACTCACACCAAAACCCTAACCCTAGCCGTCGGCCACCTCCAAGTCACCGCCGCCCTAGGTTTTCTCCTAGCCGCCGACTTGGGGCTTCCCCAAGCCCTAGCCGTAGGCCAAGCTCCGCCCCTTGGTGCCCTCTAAACCCTAGATCACCAAGGCCTCTCTCATAGTCCACCATACTCGCTCCGGCTTAAGGCGAAGCCCTGCGAGATCTCCCCTCTACTTCCGGTACCACGCCGTCGTGCTGCCGGAATCACGAGGAGAGTGCTACAACCTCTGCGGCCTGCTGGAACAAGGGAGAGGAAGGTCTTCATCGAGTACCGAATGTGTGACCGACTGCGGAAGCGCTGCCGGAACGCAGCGCCTAAAGGATCGTCTACGCGATCTTGAGATCGGCAAGAGTACGACTACATCACCCATGAGAATCTGCTCTCGTTAACACGCTTTGGAATCTTCGAGGGTGAGTTCCTCTATCGACTCATTGCTACAATCTAGTAGATAGATCTTGGCTTGTTTGTTTGCATGTGGTAGAATATTTTTGTTTTCCATGCTACGAACCCCTACAGTTTGAATGGACAGAAAAATGCGAAGCGAGTTTTCAGGAACTTAAGAGGAGATTGATTTTAGCCTCAATCTTGATCATGCCGGATATCACAAAGCCCTTTGATGTGTATTGTGATGCATCCAAGATCGGTCTCGGATGTGTGCTAATGCAAGAAGGCAAAGTTATATCTTATCTATCTCGACAACTGAAGCAGCATGAACAGAATTATCCAACCCATGATCTTGAACTCGCAGCTGTAGTTCTAGCCCCGATGACATGGAGGCATTATCTTATGGGAAATCGTTGTGAGATTTATTCGGATCACAAGAGCCTGAAGTATATATTCACTCAGAAGGAGCTGAATATGAGGCAGAGAAGATGGATTGAGCTAATCAAGGACTATGATCTGGACATTCACTATCACCCTGGTAAAGACAATGTGGCAGCAGATGCCCTTAGCAGATTGCCGTGCCGCTTGAACTCCATGATTTTGAAGGAGCAACCAAGTTTGCACGAAGAGATGGAAGATTTCCGAATGGAATTAGTGAGTGAAGGATTTTTGGCGAGCATAGAACTTCACCCCACTTTTATCAGCCAGATCAAGGAGGCGCAGAAAGGAAATTCTAGTATCGACGGAATCAAACGTCGCTTCGGTACAGGCAAAGTACCCGGGTTCACCAAATTCGAAGAAGGAGTTCTGTGGTACAAAGGACAACTTTGTGTACCAGCAGATTCAGAGTTGAAAGAAGTTATTCTGAAGGAATTCCATGATACTCTTTATTCTATCCACCCCGGAGGAACAAAGATGTATCATGATTTGAAGGAGCAATTTTGGTGGCATAAGATGAAGAGAGAAATCGAAAGCTATATCGCCAAGTGTGATATATGTCAGAGAGTCAAGGCGGGACATCAAAGACCCGCATGACTGTTGCAACCATTACAGATTCCGGAATGGAAATGGGATTCAGTTGGAATGGACTTTATCACCGGATTGCCTACTTCCAGTAGGGGAAATGACTCTATTTGGGTCATAGTTGACAGATTGTCCAAGGTAGGCATTTCTTACCAGTCAAGACCACATAACAGAGTTCGAAGCTAGCAGAGTTATACATCGCTAGAATCGTCAGTTTGCACGGAGCCCCCAAGAACATAGGCTCAGATCGAGGAACCCAGTTTACCTCGAGATTCTAGAAGAAAGTACAAGAAGGTTTAGGAACCCGACTGGATTTAAGCACATCGTATCACCCTCAGACCGATGGACAAACGGAACGAGTAAATAAAATACTCGAAGATATGTTGAGAGAATGTGTGCTAGAGTATGGATCTAAATGGGAAGACTGTCTGCCTTTCGCAAAATTTTCATACAACAACAGTTATCAAGCTAGTATGCAAATGGACCCATTTGAATTCATGTATGGAAGCAAGTGCCGCACCCCTTTGAATTGGTCGGAAGTAGGAGAGAGTCAGATTTTTGGACCCGACATCCTACGAGAAGCAGAAGAGAAAGTTCACAAAATTCGTGAGCACCTCAAGACCGCCCAGTCAAGACAGAAGAGTTATACTGACAAGATACCTCGAGACCTTGCTTTCAATATTGGAGATTTTGTGTATCTCAAAGTGTCGCCTTTGAAGGGAATGCAACGTTTCCAGCTCAAACGACAGTTAGCCCCCAGATATATCGGACCCTTCAAGATTCTGAATCATCGAGGAGAAGTATCATATCAATTGGAACTGCCAGAGGAAATGTCAGCAGTGCACAATGTGTTCCATATATCGTTACTTCGCAAATGCCTTGAAGTTCCAGAGAAGACTGAAGTGTTCAAGAACATTGATCATCAGACCATAGAGATCAACGATGACCTGACCTATCCCGAAGTACCCATACGTATTTTGGAAGAAGCTTTCAGAACCACCAGAACCCGAAGCATCAAGTTTCTCAAGATTCAGTGGAGCAACCACACCGAAGAAGAAGCTACCTGGGAGCGAGAAGAACACATCAGGACGGAGTTTCCCGATCTCTTTAAATCCTAGGTAATGTTCTTACTATTTTTCAAATATCGGGATGAGATTTCGTTTAAGGAGGGACGGTTTGTAACATCCCAAAAATATGAAATAATGATCATCAAACTCTAATCACAAAAATTAGGGTTAACAAAAACTTTGATTAATTAAAATCATATGAATGCATGTGTGTATGTGATGATTTGACCAATGCATGAATGGACTTGTGTGATTAACCTAAATAGCAAGAAATGGTGTAAAGATGAAAATAACATCATCTAAAACAATTCCATGCATAAAAAAATCAAGAGAAAATCAAAAACAAATAAAATAAAGCAAATGTTCATTTTTGACAATCTTGCTCACTAGGTCACTTTGGTTGTTTCTAGTCCAAGATTTCAAACAGAAACTTTTCCTATTCTTTTCACCCCTTGCAAGACCAAGTAAAAGTGAATCAAAGCCCACCTTTCAAACTTGCAGAAACATTTGGCAACCTCATTCAAATCACAAGTGAAAATTGAATCTTTATCATATGTGAAGGTCACACATTTTCAAAACCCAACCAAACCAGTGCCCCTTGACTAATCCAACTAACCAGATACTCCTAGTATGTGCCTAGCAAACCCACCAAGTTTGAATCCAAAATTCAAATTTGAATTTCTTTCGGCCATTTCATCAAACACATTGTGATCAGCAAACAAATAAACAACAAACACTATAGTGAGTAGTGATCTTGGCCAACCTTGTTCCCTCTCTAGCTCACTATATACTCTCAGTAGATGAACTAGCCAAATTAACAAGCCTTAGCACCACTGTGAGCTTGGCATAGCCATTAATGGTGACCATGCTGAGCCCCTTTGCCAACCCCAATGTGGACAGCAAGTTAGACGCCTCTCTAGACTCGCCAAACTTGTCTCCCAAACACAGCACCGTCCATCGCCACTCCCTGCCCAGCCCCGAGCGCAGCCAGCCCCTGGACCACCCGCCAAGCCCGCGCCCAGTTTCTCAACGGCCATGCCGAGAGCGCGCCAGAGCGCCCTGCTCGACATGCTCGCACAGACCGCGCACCGCCCTTGCCATTTGCATACGTGATCACCACCGTCCCAGCAACCCCGCAGACATGCCCGTTCGCCGCCGCGCGGACCATGCATGCTGTGCACCATTAAAATCACCGCCGGACCCGCCCAGAGCGTCGACGTGTTCCGACCGATCAGCATCGCCCCATGCCTCTCCACCACGCCGTTGAGCTTCGCCAGGGAGCACAGCACCGCTCCCTATCGTCGCCCATGCCATTAGCCCTCTGTGCCATCGACCACGACGAGCTCAGCCCGCAACCTTCGGTCCCCTCGTCGCACTATAAAAGGAGGCCTCCCCCGCTCGTTTTCTTCACACCAGTTCACTCCCCACCTCGACCCCATCGCCGACTATCACCGGAGCACCGGTGAGCCTCCCACTGGCCGCGCTAGGGTTCGTGCTCGTCACGTCCTGTTCAGGCGTGGACGATGAACTCGAGCTGTTCGATTAGAATCACTGTTCAAAAAATCGACCGATATGCCGATTAATCGTCCGATTTAGCGCTACTCGAGGATGGACGATATGCCAATATTTTAATTTATCGTCTTATTTTTTGATTTATCGCACGATAAATTGCCGATACGTTAAAAAATCGCCAATTTCCAGCCAGCCGATAAATTACCGATAAGCGATATCCTTAACATTGATTAGAATTAGATCCCGCGGTCCGCATCGCCCCATACCGCTTCACCACTCGCTGTTTCACTGACGAGTGGGGTCGCTCAATTAAACATCCCGCTTAAGCGCTGTGCCTAGTGGGCCGGCCCAGCTAAACCTCCCGCGCGACCCAACAATTCAAACTTAAGTTTATTTATTTATTTATTTTCAAACACAGTTCTGTACCTAGATTCAAATATCAACCCAGCTCAATTCACTGAACCAAAATGCATGGAACCAAGTTTTTTAGAAAGGTATTGGAATGCTTAATCCAAGCCCGTTGGATTCAAATCAATTGGATTTGTAGATCAACCATGGTAAAAATAACAAGGTAGAAGCTTTTCTGCATTCAAACATTTTTCAAAATTCAACCATAAGAGATTTTGAGTTGATTCCAACTCTCAAAAATCACATTTAACTATACCTTTCATAATATATAAAAATATATAGGTTTACTTACAGAAATAATGTTGAAGTAATAAAAGAATGCCACATAGGCATTTCTAGTCACTTTAATTAAATAAAATAAAAAGGTTAAACCTTATTAAATTGTGACACCACTTTAAATCACATTCCCATGTACTGAAATATGTGGTGATGACATGTGTCCAGATGATCCCATGTTTGAGTTGGAGAATATTAAATCTTAAGTAGTTTTTCAATGAGTAGAAATTACTTTTCTAAAATAAAATGAATAAGACAAATGCTTTAATCTTGTAATGTTAGTGATGACGCTAGATCATCTAGTATGAACCTTTGTGTGATGATTAGAAATAGTTAAGTATTGTTTGGTGATTGTGTACCTCGTATTTATTTATAGATGCTAGTACCGACCAAGGATACAAGGAGGAAGGAGGATACTACGAGGAAGAAGATGAGGAGAACTTCAACCACTTCTCTGCACAAGGCAAGCCTATACTTGCAACCTTGCAAGCTAACACTTGCAAGATACCCTACTTATGCAAGCTTCTACTTGCTTGTGACCAGGCCAACTATATGCCTTAAGCATATGTGATTATACCCACTTGACACACCATCCTAGTTTTACTTGCAAGCTTATTACTCTATGTCTTTATCAAGCTTTCTCTTAGAGTTTACTTAGTGACTTATAGATTCTAGGAAGATAATTGAAGGTAGCATAAAGAGCATAAAATTTGGCCTAAGATAGATAATCCTGATGTCATCCTAAGGCATGAGATTGAACCTAGATAATCCCCAGTTGTTTACCACCCCTCATGAGTCTTTACCCCCACTTATAGATGCTAGTGCTAAGCATAAAACTTGATCAACTTTAGATGGGAATACTTGGTGAAAATGTTTATGAAAACCTTAGAATGATGAGTCATTTTACTGAAATGTTTTGACATGTGTTTCCGAACACCAGATGATTTTGATGATAAAAATGTTAAGGCATGAGCCTTAGCCCTTTATAAAACTAATGGTTGTCTGGATGCGATACCATTTCAATTTTACCGTACAACCACAATAACCGAGATTTGGGTAGGGCTTGATTGGAAATTTATATACATTAGTATGGGATCCCTCGCGACCAAGGTCTGAGCTGAGGCTACCTTGTGAAGATTGTCCACCTGTGCAGTACCCAAGATGATAGTTGGTCATGGTTGGGAGGCCAAACTCACAGGATAGGTGCCTATACTAGGGCGTGTAACTGAAAGGTTAGGATTGATTATCCGCATACTGAGTATGGTGAATTCAGGATTTGTTCCTGACAGATGTATCGAATGTTGTGGTGAAAGTGTACAATCTCTGCAGAGTGTCAAACTATTCGAATATCCGCGTCCATAGTTATGGACAGTTGGAGTGGCCATACTATTCTATCGTCAGATGTTTTCAAAATGACTTATGAAATGATTTATGACTTTGACTTGACCACAACAGAGTTGTGATATGAAATTCAAGTTCCCACTTAGGTGTTATAAAACTGTCAACTAGCTTTCTTTGCTTCTAAACTTAGTAGAGGTAAATCTGGCTTTTTGCAAAACAACCCTAGAGCTTAGTATATCCTATTCAAAACCACTTCACTTGTTAGTATTAGTTTGCGAGTACTTAAAGAGTACTCATGGGTTTGTCCCTGGCTATTCCCGTGGCCAGACTATGAAGAGGAGTATCAGGATGACGGACCGCAGGAAGGTTACGACAACTAGGATCATCTCCCATCGTCAGCATTGCCTGTGACCATGAAGATGGTGCTTCTCCCACGCTATCGTTATATTTACGTTATTCCGTTGCTTGTTTTGTATTAAGAATTGGATCATGAGATCCTTATTTGTATAAGATCTTTTGTATGGTTTGTAATGGATGATGTACCGTGATATCCAAAAAATTTATGTCTCGCAAAAATGGTAATCCTAGGATTGCGATGTATGGCATAACAGGCATCTGTGATTAAAAATCTGGGTGTTGACAAAACACAACATGTATGATTACAAATAGATGATCTTGATCATGAAAGGAGCTCACAATATCTAAACATGATAGCAAAAAGGAGGAGAAAAAACAATCTAGCTACTTTATGGACCCATAGTCCAAGGGTGAACTGCTCACGCATCATACCGGAGGCTGGCATGGTGATGAAGAAGGCCTCCGGGATGATCTCTCCCCTCCGGTAGGGTGCCGGGAAGAGCTTCAGATCCTGTCGTGGTATTGCCAACGAGTACGCCATGAAGGGGTCCTCATAGAGCGTGTTTAGAGACGTGGGGTAAGGCGGAAGGTTGGCGGGTATGAGGTAACACAGCTTACCCAGGTTCAGATCCCATGAAGGTGACGAGATCCTACTCCTGCTATAAATCACTATAATGGCAATACACTGAGTTACAGGGATCAGTTCGCTGTGCGCGATACGAGTTGATTGGTTGCCCTAAAGGCTCCCATAGGTCCGGCTTATATAGTCGCCCGGTCCTAGGGTTACAGGCAAAGTCCTTGCCGGACAGGTTACAGAGTCCTACATAGTATACAACTAGTCTATCGTGTCTTGCACTCCAAGGCTCCGGGTACGTCGGTGACTCCTCCGTAGCCTTCCTTTATCCGGCATGGGCCTCCCTTCTGGATCCATCTAACTAGGCCGCCCAGTAGGCCATAGGCCTTGCTACCAGCTGTGGGCCACCCGGGTTATCCATATTAGAGACATGCTATGGTGATACCCATTTAGCATATCCCCAACAGTAGCCCCCGGAGAACTCTGAGATCTTGCGCCATCTTGCCTCTTCAGGTTGAATGCTCCGTCTAGATGAATGTCGGCAAATCGTCAAGCAATATCTTGTAGTCCTCCCAAGAACCCTGCAATGCCCTCCGTCTTCAACTTGTAAGTTGGAGAACTGCTGAATCTTCCATCGTACTCTTCTCGTAGCCAAACTGGATCTGTCCATACCGGAATCTTCAGATGGGATGGTTCATTTGCCTATGTCAGCTAGGACAACGTAGACCATAGGTCAGCGACGCATCATAACTCACACATGCAAAGAACGTAATCATAGCCCTTTTTATCACGCGAAGGATGCGAAACATTGGCGGCAGTGGTGGGAATGTGGCGAAATTTCCGCGCACACGCACGCACACGCTGTCCATGCAGCAATCGTTCAATCAACTTGCACGGATCTTGACGCAGAGTACTATAAATAATAACCATGGTAGATTTTATCTTTTCACGTCATTCTTCCTCGCGTCATCTTCTTCCTCCAGCAAACAACTCCTCGAGCTCTCTGCGCGCACCGATAAAAACCATAGTTTCCCTAGTCCACAGTCACCTTCCTCCCTGCCTTAATGGCGAGTATCATCACCACCCCTTCCATGGCGGCAATGAGCGATGCCGCGGCGAAGCCGCCGAGCTCCGTTCAGGTGTCCCCAGAGGGCCTCGTACTGCCACGCACCACGGTGTTGGAATCCACCGGCGGTGACCATATTCCAACAGGGCTGGAACCGCTGGAGGAGGAGGGCGACTCTCACAAGAGAGAGTGGCGCGGCTCCGATATCGCTAACAACGATCTCAAGGAGATGCTCGCCGAGGGGGTACCTCCCCGCAATGGAGGGGCTGGTCTATCGGGCGGTGCCGGCCGGCGAGGTCATGTAACATCCCTAAAATCATGTTTCAAAACTCATGCATATCATCCATGCATCCATGATCATGTAGGGTTTCATTTCAAAAATCAATTCAGAAACAGGAGCATATGAGATCATTATTTTATGTGGTCAGTATTAAATCAAATGCTACTCTCCAATGAGAGATTATTGTTCATGAACCAAAACTTGTTACTCTCAGATTGTATTGCTTGATTCCTAGTGCCTAACCAAAAATTTACAAAACATATATGGATTTTAAAACCATTTTTAAAACTTGATCAAACCAAGTCCTTTGTCACTATTTAATTTTGTTTGATCAATAGGACCAAGCTAATACAGAGAGTACACATGTTTTTACACCCAAAATTATGATGGTTACACTCTGCAAAAATCCAGAACAAATTTGAATTCAATTAGCATTTGAATTTGTTTGAAAATAGATTCAGAAAATCAAATCAGAAATGGAAAATGAATTGAGAAAAGGAAAAGGGCCGGCGCCAGTTATTTAGCCCAACAGAGAAACGAGCCCACTAAGCCCACCCGGGTCGTTTTCCCCTTCTCCCTCTCTCACCCGCTCGCCTGCCACCGGGCCCGAGCCACGTCATTTCCTTCTTCTCCACCCCCGCGCGCGCAGACCCCGTCGCCACCGCCGTTTCCTCCAGAAACGCCGCGTTGATTCCGCGCTTAATTAGCGTTGATCTGCAACATGATTTCCTCGCCCCTCCTGGCTTCTTAAACCTCTCCCCCTCGCGGCCATTTCCCCCAACAAAGCCAGCCCGAAGCGCCTCCAGGCTGCCAGTATTTGCCATTACCTCACCGCAGACAGAACCCACTCCGGCGACCAATCCCGGTGAGCTCCGACCGCCCCCCTGTCTCTGGTTCAAACCAACGTGACCAGCGTGTCCTTGCACGTTCACTGATGCCTTCTGTTTGCTTTCTCGTGACCCAGGACGACGTCTTCGTTCACGCCCGCGAACACCTGAGCCGCCGCTTGACTCCGACGTGCAATCCAGGTAAAACACGACCGCCACGTGCCTTCCCTTTGACACTAACCTGTTCGCCTTATCGATGCGCACCCGCTGATGCCCTCCGTTTGTGTTAGGGCGGATCATAACATCGCCAACGTCGCCGTCCACCCGAGCCCGACGCTGTCCTCTACTCCGACGAGCTCCCACGGCCACTGCAGTGCGCCCCTTGTCAAGCCATCGCCACATTGAGCTTCAGTACATCGCCGCGAGTCTGGTAATCATCTCCGACGACCCCAAACCCCCATGTAGCCACCGCACCGCCGTAGACAGAGCCACCGCCGCCACTCGCCACCGCTAGCGCCGCTAGAGTTTGGTCGCTTGATCGCGAACCGTTGGATCTAGATACGATGGGCTAGATAGATCACTTACGCGAAGAGGTACGAACAGATCTGGGCCGTGCAGATTAAGTTAGATCTAACGGATCACGTGTGTGATCCGGTGCGAAATGGTATCAACCAATAGGAACACGCCGGTGGCTAGGATTTGAATTTAAAAACTGAATTAGATCTATTAGATATTAAAACTTGTTTAATGTATAACTTTTGATTCCCACGTCCAAATTTGATGAATTTTATATCAATGGAATCAGGAGAGAAAGACCTTTCCATATATGAAATGTGTTTAATGTTTTGTTTCTGTTAAAAATGGTTTTATTTACAGAAACATGTGTTGGCCTATTTTGTATATTACAAATATTTAGGAAATTTTTTAATGTCCAAATAAAGTTTGTTTAGCAAGTTTTGAACTTGTTTATGAACCAGTACTGTGCACTTGTCTTGTTGACTTTAGAAAATCATCACATATCATATTGCATGCATCCATATATTTTTGCTTGTATTTATTTTGTATGTGATTTGGTGCTATGATTTTATGTGTAGATTTTGGTGCAAATAGTGATAGTGATTGTGAGGATTGTAACTACTCTCCAAACTACCAAGGCAAGTGGTGCTTCATGATTTTATCCCTAACTATGCATTAGAAATATTTTGCTAGTCTTGCATGGTTATATTTTACTTATATGCTATGCTTGGGAAATCCTAGTAGTTGTAGAATTGCTAGAAATTTCTAAGTTAAGATGCTTATCTATGCCATGCTTAGCCTAGCTAGTAGCAACCAAGGGTTGCTATATGTTCATGCTATGAATAAATATTTCTAAGTCTTTGGACTATGTTTTTTCTTAATAAAACAACTAAGTGAATGAATCACCTGGGTGGAATGGTTGTGAATGGGTTATGTTGAGTGGTTACACAAGGCCCATTTCTATGGTTTACCTTGTGTATCTCACTTGTGGAAAGCCAGCCAGGAACAAAGGGATTTGAGAGGCCAAATGTTAAGAAGCTTCTAGTGTAGCCACTTGGCAATATGGGCTCTGCCTGGATCACATAGGTTGCAATAACTTAGCCATTTGGATAGTTGGTGGTAGTGGGATGATAGGTTGGAACGCGTCCATTTGGTCTAAGGGAAGGCTTCTGAAAGGTCCTGTCTTGGTGAAAATCAAGTCTTGTGGGGAAAGTGCACAACCTCTGCAGATGGAAGAATCTAAGTACTTAGCCATGTCCCTGGTATTGGACAATTTGAGCATAAATACATGGAAGCTATCAAGAATCTCCTCATCCCGATTTCTAAGTAAAACTTGTGGTTGAACAAGGGTGAAGGACCCCAATGTCTATTGGTGGTTTCTTGGGAAACGTTTTTGACAAAGAAAAACTTAGTGTTTTCAACTAATAGGCAAAACCTATTTTGAGCAAAGAAAGCCTAAGCTACACTTAGCCAAATTGCATAGTATCTAGTCCACCAATATTCTACTAAGGTATCACTTTCCAATACTATTCCAATATATTGACCCACTGTGGCTGTAACTTGTGATGTTGCAGGTTATTCTGATGATGATTAGGAGTCATGAGTCTACACTCAACATGCTTGCCTGTGGCACATGAAGATGAAGACTTATTTATCTTATTACTTATTTAAACTATTGTACTAGGCCTGTGGCCATGGAGTTGTAAAAGACTATGTTTGTCTCTGGAATGACTGTAATAATGACCTTTGTTTCTGTGTACTTCATCTTAAACTGTGGATGCTATCATTGATCCAGGGACTAGCATTGCAATCACAGGGATCCTTTTCCTTTATAAAGGAGGGATCTTACAGATGGTATCAGAGCACTGTGTTGCCTGTAGGATTATGACCCTAGGATTGGAAACCACTAAGGAAATGTTTTCAACAACTTCCACACTTGTATTTTCTTCTTGTAAACTTTTTTAATCTTCTTTCTCATCTCTATTTGTAGATGAACTCCATCAACGAAGCCGTGAAGAAGGGACCACTCATGACTATGACTTTGGAATGTGAGACAGAGTTCCCCAAGGCTCTCAAGGACCTCATGGTTGCCATGGGAATACATGGTGCAACTGTGTACAAAGGCTTTCATATGATGGATGAAGGAGTTGAGTACTGGTGGGTACAACTTCACTTGTATAAAAACAAGGAAGACAACCACAAGGACTCGGGATTCTGCATGGTCACGAACACAATGATGCACACCACATTCTTTGATTCAGCAAGGGATGCAGCTTGGAGGGCCATCAAAGAACTTGGTGATAGAACAAGTGCAGAATGCTTAACACCTAGAATGATCTTAGGGATGAAAAGGAACATACCCAAGAGTTGGAGGCTACCAACCAAACCTTAAGGGGAGACATTATAGACTTAGTAATGGAGTCATGTGTTCTAGATAGACAGATTGCTTCTAGAAATATCCTGTTAACCAACTTAGCAAGTGAGATGAGATTGTAAGCGTACTTCGTTAGTTGGACCACCACACTTATTATTTTATTTTCCAAAATGTTGTTTAGAATGAGTTGAACCTTGGTTGTTTGAAATGGATCCATGTATGCCATGACTTGTGTGTTTTGATTTCCAAAGTTATGCATGTAATGCCTTGTCTTGTGATTTGTCTTAAATTGTGTTGATTCTAACTTTTCCTATCTTATCAAATAGATGCCTAATGTTACCATCAGCACTGTTGAAGAGTTCCAGGGAACTCGTTTTGGCCCTCGTATTATTGAGCTCACTAGTTTGATCAATCTCCCTCTTCCTACCATCATGGTGCTTCCCCTCACCAAGTTTGAGAGGAAAGACCTTTGGGGCTTCAAGGTCAATTATCCCGGACGCTAGACTGAGCCTACCACGGAGGCTATCATCTTCAAGCTCATGCACGATGACAAGGAGAGAGGCCTAGAGGTAGTCATGCAAGACTTGATTGGACGTCTGTTAGGGAGACACTCTCGACAGGTTAGAGGTACTCACTTCCACGCCTTCGGTAGACGTGATGAGGATGGTGAGGCCATTGACTTCGAGGATACTTCGAGGGAGACAGCAGAGCCGATTCGTTTATACCTCCAGGACTTAGAGGTTCTTCTTAGGCACGTGGACACTGATAGGACCAACGTCATGCCTAGCAATGACGAACTCCAGGTGCAGCTTCAAGAGAAGGACAAGCTCTTCGCAGAGCAAGATGAGATAGTCAAGGAGATGGAGGCCAAGTTTGAGAGTCAAGATAAAAAGTTCAAGAGTCAAGAGAAGCGAGTCCAGGATAGGAACAAGAGGATTCGAGACATGACTGCAGAACTAGAGAACAAGGACTTAGAGCTCGAGCATCAGCAGACTGTGATCGAGAGGCTTCGTGTCACATCCCAAGATTTTCCAAATCTTGTAATGTGAAAATAAACGAATAAAATAAAACTTTGTTTAAATTTCAGAGCCAGAAGAAAAATTTTGAATTCCAATGGAACTCCAAACCCATTTGAATTAAATAAAACCTAAGGGGATTTAAAAAGGTAAACATTCCATTTATGGAAAAATGAAAACATTTGAAAATACCATTTTGAAACAGTTAAAGGAAAAGACTGTTTTTAAATAAAACAGAAGTATATAAATAAAGAATATTTTATAAAGCCAAATTAAACCTTGGCCAAGCTTGGGAATTAAAACATTTTATTCTTATTAGGAATTAACAAAGGATATATAAACAAAATAATAAGTAATTAATATCCAAACTTTATTTAAATAAAAGGTTTCACAAATTTAATTGAAACATCAAATCTTATTAAAATAAGTATTCCAAATATTGATATTCACAAATAAAACCTACTAAAAATGTTTTGGCTTTATTTTTCAAAATAAATAACTCAATAAAATAAATCCTATTTGAATTAAATAATGAAAGCCTATTATATTTAATTAATAATGGACCCTAAAATAAAATGTTATTTTATTTTAAACAAGTTTCCAAGTATTCTATAATTCCCAAATAAAACCTACTGATTTGGTTTTGAAAATATTTGGGTTTTAAATGAAGATTTTATTAATTAAAACAAACCCTATTTTATTAAATAACTAAAATATCCATTTTATTTAAATTAAGGAAAGGATCTTAAAAAGAATAAAATTATTATTTTGTTTTGGATTTTGGTTCATGTTACTAAACAGAACTAATTTCAATATTACAAAGTTTGAGTATTGTTTGAATTGATTTGAACCTTGTTTGATTGTTTTGAAATTCAAAACAGGAAATAAATTAAAGGAAAAGGAATCAGACAGAAAAAAATAGAGCAGCCCAACCATCTAGCCCAACTCAGACCCAACTCCAGCCCACTTGTGCCCTTGCCGAACCGTTTTCTTCACATGAAAGAACCCGGTGAGCAGGTGACAGTGGACCCTCCTCTTCCTCCTTTTCCCACCGACGATGGACCCGCTCTCTGTTTATCCTCCTCACCACATGACCAATTCTTTCCCTCACTCCGGCCGTTTCAGTGACGATTGCTCGTGTTCAATTCACCTAAATGACACACTAATTCCGCCCAGTGATGATGCTCAGAAACTCGCCTCCTCCCTCTCCCTCTCCTTCCGGTCATCACACCACCAGAGCCCTGTGTCCACAATTTTGTGAAGCCTCACCGCCACCGACGAGGTTCCTGCCAAATTCGGTGAGCCCCGACCTCTCCTACCTCCTAGCTCACACCATCTTGATCCCCATCATCTCACGCACCTGCCCACGGCCTCCGTCGCCACGCATGCCCCACAGCCTCGCCGTCTTCGTCAGGCGCCACCGACTAGCAGGGTCAACTCCGACGAGCTCCTCTGGTAATCCCTGACCGCCCCCTCCTCTCCAGTTGACACTATCGTACTCCCCTTCCTCGTACGTGTCTAACGCTCCCTCTGTTATGCACCGGTGTGGCTTGTAGCCTCGTTCCCGACAACAACCGAGCGTGCCTGACGGAAGCAGGAACTCCGGCGAGCGATTAGTACCGCCCCAGTGCGCCCCTTGCCACGACGACCACACGAACAACATCGCCTCATCCTCGCGACCTCGGTGAGCTTGCTCCCTTCCTGTTTCGCTTCCTGTTTCGCTAGCGCCACCGCCAACTGGCCGCTCCGCCGCTCGCCGTTGTTATCGCGCTTGATTCGTGATCATAGATAGGAGCCGTCCGATATCAATCGAGTGGATGAGATAGAATAACTTAAACAAGAAGGGGTACGTGATCTGGGCCATACGATCTGCTTAGATCTGACGGTCTGCACCGTGATCCACCCCGAAACAGTACTGGCGAATTAGAATATGGTGCGTGGCATCAGATGAGCTGAAATAGAATTTGAAACCAAAATTTGATGCCATTTTCAAACCCTTATAACTTTTGATCCACACGTCCAAATTTGGCAAACTTTATGTCGTTGGATTCAGTAGAACAAGCCCTAGCCAACCATGGCCTTAGTTTAGAAAATAGTATCTGTTAACTTGTTTGAAATTGCAGAAACTTTTGTATGCTTGTTTAGAATATAAAAATTGTTTAAAAATGATTTTGAGGTTAAAACCTTTGCAAAATGGTTTGTTGTGACCTGACTGATCCTAGGAACCAACCCATGGTTTTAAAAATGAAATTGGAAAAATTTAGAATGGATTAATTTGATTAACCTATTTCTAGCTAAATAAAGATAATGGTTTTATTAAGAAAAAAGATTTTGAAATAAAAACCTTGGGAACAATATTTTGATTCAAAGCTACTGAACCAAAACACCAAGACCTGAGAGGTAGAAGCTTTTGGTAAGAAACTTAAAGATTTTTGATTTAATAAAACCATTTTTCCACCATATAAATATTGAATGGAATTTTAAAATAGTTTTTGGGCAAAACCCTCTAACTAATGACTTTGCCATTTTGGTAAATGACCAATGTGGACTTTACAAAGTTATAAACCTAGTGGAGACCATCCTTACAATAGAACCACCCTTTGCATACTTATGCATGACTTAGTTTCCTTCTTGCCTTGTGTGTGTGAATTTGTTTGAGTAATGGTGGTTTGGAATGTTAGTTGATTTGGTGTTTTACTTGATTGACTTGTAGTGAAATTAGCAAAGTGTGAGACTAGCAAGATCAAGGAGTGAACCCCATTCCCTACCAAAAGGCAAGTTACACTATCATACAAATGCCCTACTATTTTCATTATACTTAGTGGATTATGAAAACATGCATGAAAAAAATTTCTTTATACTTATGCTATGCTAAATCCTAAAAGGATTCCCTATACACTCCTTAGTGAAAATATTGTAGTTGTACATGCTTAGCCATGCTTTATTTTGGACAAGAGATACATGTTGAGGTTTTACAAAGGATTGAGAAAAGGACTTATGTTTTATATAATAAAACAAGGACTCAATGAATCACCTAGGTGGTGGACACTTTAAGTTTTCGAGAAGGTGGCAACAAAAGGGACCATGTCTATGGGAATCACTTTGTGTTGTACTCCAAAAAGAAAACCACCTAGGAAACTTAGAGATTGAACATGTTTCTCCAATTGTGGCTTTCGTGTGCAACCACATGCTATTATGGCTCTGGCTTAGTCAACTACATTAGGAAGACCCATACATTGTCTTTAGTTACCGGACATGGGGATCTGGAATGCTTCATGGGGGCTGAAGACAAGCTAGCAATGATGTATGGGAGGACCTCTTGGAAAGACTTCGTCACATTCTCAGTCTGCCGGTACTCCATCTTGGTGAGCACTAATCCAAGAGGGCCCTTGGTGGCAACAAGATGGGATTGTGTCATGTGGGTAAAGTGTACTCCTTCTGCGAAGTTAATAAAATCTAAGTACTTAGCCGTGTCCCGGTTATGGACAATCTTGAGCAACTAAAGTTTGAACTATGGGAGATCTCGACATTCCAACTTCTAATATATAAACTTGATGCACTTGGGGGTACCAAGGAATTCAAAGAGATTTGTTAAGCTTGTTGCACTTGGGGAGTTACCAAGGTGCTCAAGAGCATGATATACTTGGGATTACCAAGGAACTCATGAGATTTCATAAAACTTGTTGCACTTGGGGTTACCAAGTAGCTCAAGGGATTTTGACAAGGACTTGAACACTTGAGTTTCTACCAAGGAGTTCAAGGAACTTGGAAAAGAGATTTGACAAAGGACTTAAAACCCTTTTTGAAAAGATAGGATAAAATAATGCTTTATGCAAATAAGCCTTAAACTCTACTTAGCCAAATATGCATATAATGATAGGATCCACTCTTATTATACATAAAAGTGAAGCTTGCCAGTACAATTCAAAATGTATTGACCTTTGTGGCTGTAACTTGTAATGTTGCAGGTTGATTGTTTTTAAATGAAGATTGTTTGATTGACTAGGACTACAAAGTCTACAACCAACATCTTCCTGTGGCATTTTGAAGATGAAGGACCCATGACTATAGTTATTCCGCTGCAATGTAATGTAATAGCCAAATGAGCTATGTATGATGTAATAGAATTATGTTATTCCTGGTTATAAAGTTATAATATGACCTTTGTATCTTGATATTACATCTTAACTGTGGATGCTAGCTATTGATCCAGGGACTAGCATTGTAAAACACAGGAGGACTCTACCTTATTAGGTTGGGACCTCTACACTTCGTTCTCAGAAGAGGGCTCTCAAAGCCAAAGTAGAGACCTTGACCACCAATGTCGAGGAATACAAGACCGCTATGGAGAATGCAGGTCTTACCTTTGTTGAGGAGGAGGTTGATGCCGAGGAGTAGTGATGACTACTCATTTATCATTTATTTATCATGCTTTTCATTGAGTCGCAATGACCATCCAACATGTGGATGGCTTGCTATTGGTGTGTTTAATTTGCAAACTTGTCGTTTATGTTGTTGAACTATTATTATTATGATGCATGTTTGGTGATTGTTTATGTGATGTATTGTGCATGTTAGCATCTATGGGTATCTCATTCTTATCGCTATTGAACAAACCACAGATGCCTCCCCGACGTGTCAATCCCAACCCCAACAACAACAACATCACCCCTGAGATGCAGCAAATGATGACAGCTCAGACTCAGCTGATGCAAATGATGACTACGTTCATCCAGAATAAGAACAACAACAACAATAACGACAACAACAATCAGAACAACCCACCGGGTTTTTACATGCTTACCAGGTTCTTGAGATTGAGGCCAGCAAAGTTCTCAAGAACTACTAATCCTATGGTGGAAAATGATTGGCTACGCTCTGTGAACAAGGACTTGATAACAGTTGGCTGTACTGATGAAGAAAAAGTCAGATTTGCAGCTCACTTGTTGGAAGGACCAGCAGCTACATGGTGGGATAACTTCCAGATCACCACTCCCATTGCAGATGTGACATGGGCTATCTTTGAAGATGGTTTCCGTACTGCTCACATATCATCCGGAGTGATGAGTCTGAAGAAGAAAGAGTTCCATAACCTGAAGCAACGCCACCGCAGCGTGGCTGAATATATTGAAGAGTTCAACAATCTGGCGCGTTATGCACCAGATGAAGTTGACACTGATGCTAAGAGGAAGGAAAAGTTCCTTGAAGGGTTGAATGATGAACTGAACCTGCAGTTAGCTGTGGCATATTTTTCCACATACCAGTCTCTTTGTGACAAGGCTGCTATTTTGGAGAACAAAATGAAGCAAGTTGAAAGTAGGAAGAGAAAGCACTCTGACAAGCACAGCTCGGGATCGTCTCACAAGCGTTCCCATTATGATGATGGTGGAAGTTCAGGATCCCACAAGCATGGGAAATTCAACAAGCACCACAACCACAACCGTCAGCATGACAACAAGCATCACCGTAGTCATGACAATGACAAGTACAAGAATCATAAAAGTGGATATAAGAGCCACCACAGTGGTAGTGGAAGTGGCAGTGGAAGCCAGCCTGTCAAGAAGGATCTTAGTCAGGTTGAGTGTTTCAAGTGCAAGAAGATGGGGCATTATGCAAATGAATGCCCAGAAAAGAAAGTTGAAGGACTCAACAAGCCTAACCCTTTTCAAAAGGGACAAGTGAACCACATCAATGTGGAGCAAATATATGAGGAACCTGATGCTGTTGCGGGTAAGTTCAAACTCAATTCCGTTCCAGCATTTGTTCTCTTTGATACTGGTGCATCTCATTCATTCATATCAAGAGCATTTGTTGAAAGAAATGAACTACCGGTAGAAACTATTGGGTGTCCTATAAAAGTAAGTTCTCCTGGCAGAGAAATGATAGTGAATTCGGGATGTCATGATCTAGTCATAGAATTTGGGAAGCATAAGTTTCCTGTTAACTTGATAATCCTAAACTCCCAAGGATTGGATGTCATTTTGGGAATGGACTGGATGACTAAGCACAAGGGAGTGATAGATTGTGCCAACCATACTGTCTCACTCACAACTCCAGAAAATAAGAGGATCAGATTCAAGACCAACTTTGAAGCAAAAAGGAGTAAGCTAAGTTCTCTTAAGGGGGTTAGCATGGAAAGTGTGCCAATTTTGAGTGAATATCCGGATGTGTTTCCGGAAGAAATACCGGGAATGCCACCTAATAGAGATGTGGAATTTCTCATTGATTTGCTACCAGGATTTGGACCAATAGCAAAGAGACCGTACAAGATGTCAGTTGATGAGTTGAAAGAACTCAAGAAGCAACTTGGTGAACAGTTGCAAAAAGGTTTTATCCAACCAAGTTCCTCATCTTGGGGAGCACCAGTTTTGTTTGTGGAAAAGAAAGATAGAAGTCAAAGGTTATGCATAGATTACCATTCACTCAATGAGGTGACTATCAAGAACAAATACCCTTCGCATAGAATCAATGACTTGTTTGATCAGCTAGAAGGAGCTTGTGTGTTCTCAAAGATTGATCTTCGGTCAGGTTATTTCCAGCTCAAGATAAGTGAACAAGACATACCTAAGACAGCTTTCACCACAAGGTATGGATTGTATGAGTATACCGTGATGCCATTTGGTTTGACCAATGCACCAGCATACTTCATGAATATGATGAACAAAGTGTTCATGGAATTTCTTGATAAGTTTGTTGTCGTTTTCATCGATGGCATTTTGATGTACTCCAAGAGCAAGGAAGAGCATGAAGGACATCTACGCTTGATACTTGAAAAACTTAGAGAGCATAAGTTATATGCCAAATTCAGCAAGTGTGAATTTTGGTTAAGTGAAGTTGGATTTCTTGGACACGTTGTGTCAGGAGATGGGGTAGCAGTTGATCCGGCTAAAGTTTCAGCTGTAACTGAATGGGAATCTCCCAAGTCAGTGAAATAAGTTTGTAGTTTCCTTGGCTTAGAAGGTTACTACAGAAGGTTCATCGAAAATTTCTCCAAGGTAGCTAAGCCTATGACAGAATTGCTAAAGAAAGACAAGAAATTTGCTTGGTCAGAAGGTTGTGAACTCAGCTTTCAAGAATTGAAGAAGAGACTAGTGACAACACCAGTCTTGTGTTTGCCAGATTTGGAGAAAGATTTCCAAGTGTACTGGGATGCATCTCATTATGGATTAGGTGCAGTACTTATGCAAGAAGGAAAAGTTGTGGCATATGCCTCGAGATAACTCAAAACCCATGAAGTAAATTATCCTACTCATGATTTAGAGTTAGCCTCTGTTGTCCATGCACTCAAACACATGGAGACATTATCTTTTGGGAAAGCGATGTGAAGTGTTCACGGATCACAAGTGTTTGAAGTATATTTTCACCCAGAAGGAAATTAACATGAGACAAAGAATATGGATAGAACTCATCAAGGACTGTGACTTAAGTTTGCAATACCACCCCGGTAAAGCAAATGTTGTAGCGGATGCTCTAAGCCGTAAGGTTTTTGTGAATGGCCTTACTAAGGGAGAATTGCCAGATGATCTGTGTGCCCAATTTAGAGATATCAGATTGGAGATTGTGCCTGAAGGACATCTCATGTCTTTGGATGTTCAACCTACTTTGTTGGACAAGATCAAAGAAGCCCAGAAGACTGATAAGGAAATTGAAGAGATTAAGGAAAAGATTGGCAAAGGAAAAGCCAAAGGATTCCATGAAGACGAATAGGGTACTTTATGGCATGGAAAACGTATCCGTGTTCCACAAGATCCGGAGCTTCGGAAACTGATTTTACAAGAAGCACACAACTCACCGTACTCCATTCATCCGGGTAACACCAAAATGTACATGGATATGAAGGAAAGATTTTGGTGGAATAATCTCAAGAAGGACATCGCCGAACATATTGCTTTGTGTGATGTATGTAGTAGAGTGAAAGCGGAACATCAGAAACCAGCAGGATTGTTACAACCACTACCTATTCCTGATTGGAAGTGGGACAAGATTGGTATGGATTTCATTACCGGATTACCAAGGATTAGGTCAGGATATGATTCTATATGGGTAGTAGTGGATCGCCTAACTAAAGTGGCTCATTTCATACCCGTGAAGACAACCTACACTAGTGCTAAGTTAGCCAAGATATATATGAGTAGAATTGTGTGTCCACATGGAGTACCCAAGAGTATTGTGTGTGATAGGGGAACTCAATTCACTTCTCATTTTTGGAGGCAACTACATGAGTCATTAGGAACGAGGTTGGAATTCAGCACTGCTTTTCATCCTCAGACTGATGGACAAACAGAAAGGACTAATCAGATTCTTGAAGATATGTTGAGAGCGTGTGCTCTAGACTATGGAGCCAGTTGGGATGAAAGTCTGCCTTACGCAGAATTTTCTTACAACAACAGCTATCAAGCCAATATTGAGATGGCACCATTTGAGTTTCTCTATGGGAGAAAGTGTACCACCCCATTGCTATGGAATGGTGTGGGAGAAAGAAGTTTGTTCGGGCCAGAACTAATCAAAGAGGCTTAAGAGAAAGTCAAATTGGTTAAGGACAAATTGAAGATAGAACAGTCCCGACAGAAGAGCTACGCAGATCCTAAGCGTAGAGAAGTCACCTATGAAGTAGGTGATAGAGCTTATCTTAGAGTGTCACCACTCCATGGAGTGAAAAGATTTGGATTCAAAGGAAAATTGGCACCAAGATATGTTGGACCATTCAAGATTCTGAGTCGTAAAGGAGAAGTTGCTTATGATATTGAATTTCCAGAGTGTTTGTCAGCTGTTCATAATGTGTTTCATGTGAGTCAGCTTAAGAAATGCCATCTAGAAATGGAAGAAACTTCTTTGAAGGATAATATACCTTTGGAAGAGGTCCAGTTGGAAAGTGATCTCACTTATGAAGAGAAACCTATCAAGATTATTGAGACTGCAGAAAGAGTTACTCGTACTAAGACTATCAAGTTCTGCAAAGTTCAATGGAACCATCATTCCGAAGAAGAAGCAACTTGGGAAAGAGAAGATGATCTTCGGAAAGACCACCCTCACCTATTTGCTAGCCAACCCGAATCTCGAGGGCGATATTCACCTTAAGGGGGTTAGATTTGTAACTTCCCTAAAATCATGTTTCAAAACTCATGCATATCATCCATGCATCCATGATCATGTAGGGTTTCATTTCAAAAATCAATTCAGAAACAGGAGCATATGAGCTCATTATTTTATGTGGTCATTATTAAATCAAATGCTACTCTCCAATGAGAGATTGTTGTTCATGAATCAAACCTTGTTACTCTCAGATTGTATTGCTTGATTCCTAGTGCCTAACCAAAAATTTACAAAACATATATGGATTTTAAAACCATTTTTAAAACTTGATCAAACCAAGTGCTTTGTCACTATTTAATTTTGTTTGATCAATAGGACCAAGCTAATACAGAGAGTCCACATGTTTTTACACCCAAAATTATGATTGTTACACTCTGCAAAAATCCAGAACAAATTTGAATTCAATTAGCATTTGAATTTGTTTGAAAATGGATTCAGAAAATCAAATCAGAAATAGAAAATGAATTGAGAAAAGGAAAAGGGCCGGCGCCAGTTATTAAGCCCAACAGAGAAACGAGCCCACTAAGCCCACCCGGGTCGTTTTCCCCTTCTCCCTCTCTCACCCGCACCCGCTCTGCCCCGCTGCCACTGCCACTGGGCCCGAGCCACGTCAGCTCCTTCTTCTCCACCCTCGCGCGCAGACCCCGTCGCCACCGCCGTTTCCTCCAGAAACGCCGCGTTGATTCCGCGCTTAATTGGCATTGATATGCAGCGTGATTTCCTCGCCCCTCCTGGCTTATTAAACCTCTCTCCCTCGCATCCATTTCCCCCAACAAAGCCAGCCCGAAGCGCCTCCAGGCTGCCAGTATTTGCCATTACCTCGCCGCAGACAGAACCCACTCCAGCGACCAATCCCGGTGAGCTCCGACCGCCCCTCTGTCTCTGGTTCAAACCAACGTGACCAGCGTGTCCTTGCGCATTCACTGATGCCTTCTATTTGCTTTCTCGTGACCCAGGACGACGTCTTCGTTCACGCCCGCGAACACCTGAGCCGTCGCTCGACTCCGACGTACAATCCAGGTAAAACACGACCGCCCCATGCCTTCCCTTTGACACTAACCTGTTCGCCTGATCGATGCGCACCCGCTGATGCCCTCCGTTTGTGTTAGGGCGGATCATAACGTCGCCAACGTCGCCTTCCACCCGATCCCGACGCTATCCTCTACTCCGACGAGCTCCCACGGCCACTGCAGCGCGCCCCTTGTCAAGCCATCGCCACGTTTAGCTTCAGTACATCACCGCGAGTCTGGTAAGCATCTCCGACGACCCCAAACCCCCTGTAGCCACCGCGCCACCGTAGACAGAGCCGCCGCCACCACTCGCCACCGCTAGCGCCGCTGGAGTTTGGTCGCTTGATCGCGAACCGTTGGATCTAGATCCGATGGGCTAGATAGATCACTTACGCGAAGAGGTACGAACAGATCTGGGCCGTGCAGATTAAGTTAGATCTAACGGCTCATGTGTGTGATCCGGTGCGAAATGGTATCAACCAATAGGAACACGCCGCATGGCTAGGATTTGAATTTAAAACCTGGAATTAGATCTATTAGATATTAAAACTTGTTTAATTCATAACTTTTGATTCCCACGTCCAAATTTGATGAATTTTATATCAATGGAATCAGGAGAGAAAGCCCTTTCCATATATGCACTGTGTTTAATGTTTTGTTTCTGTTAAAAATGGTTTTATTTACATAAACATGTGTTGGCCTATTTTGTATATTACAAATATTTAGGAAATGTTTTAATGTCCAAATAAAGTTTGTTTGGAAAGTTTTGAACTTGTTTATGAACCAGTACTGTGCACTTGTCTTTTTGAGTTTAGAAAATCATCACATATCATATTGCATGCATCCATATATTTTTGCTTGTATTTATTTTGTATGTGATTTGGTGCTGCGATTTTATGTGTAGATTTTGGTGCAAATAGTGATAGTGATTGTGAGGATTGTAACTACTCTCCAAACTACCAAGGCAAGTGGTGCTTCATGATTTTATCCCTATGTTTTTCAACTATGCATTAGAAATATTTTGCTAGTCTTGCATGGTTATATTTTGCTTATATGCTATGATTGGGAAATCCTAGTAGTTGTAGAATTGCTAGAAATTTCTAAGTTAAGATGCTTATCTATGCCATGCTTAGCATAGCTAGTAGCAACCAAGGGTGGCTATATGTTCATGCTATGAATAAATATTTCTAAGTCTTTGGACTATGTTTTTTCTTAATAAAACAACTAAGTGAATGAATCACCTGGGTGGAATGGTTGTGAATGGGTTATGTTGAGTGGTTACACAAGGCCCATTTCTATGGTTTACCTTGTGTATCTCACTTGTGGAAAGCCACCCAGGAACAAAGGGATTTGATAGGCCAAATATTAAGAAGCTTCTAGTGTAGCCACTTGGCAATATGGGATCTGCCTGGATCACATAGGTTGCAATAACTTAGCCATTTGGACAGTTGGTGGTAGTGGGATGATAGGTTGGAACGCGTCCATTTGGTCTAAGGGAAGGCTTCTGAAAGGTCCTGTCTTGGTGAAAATCGAGTCTTGTGGGGAAAGTGCACAACCTCTGCAGATGGAAGAATCTAAGTACTTAGCCATGTCCCTGGTATTGGACAATTTGAGCATCAAGACATGGAAGCTATCAAGAATCTCCTCATCCCGATTTCTAAGTAAAAATTGTGGTTGAACAAGGGTGAAGGACCCCAATGTCTATTGGTGGTTCCTTGGGAAAAGTTTTTGACAAAGAAAAACTTAGTGTTTTCAACTAATAGGCAAAACCTATTTTGAGCAAAGCAAGCCTAAGCTACACTTAGCCAAATTGCATATAGTATCTAGTCCACCAATATTCTACTAAGGTATCACTTGCCAATACTATTCCAATGTATTGACCCACTATGGCTGTAACTTGTGATGTTGCAGGTTATTCTGATGATGATTAGGAGTCATGAGTCTACACTCAACATGCTTGCCTGTGGCACATGAAGATGAAGACTTATTTATATTATTACTTATTTAAACTCTTGTACTAGGCCTGTGGCCATGGAGTTGTAAAAGACTATGTTTGTCTCTGGAATGACTGTAATAATGACCTTTGTTTTTGTGTACTTCATCTTAAAATCTGGATGCTAGCATTGATCCAGGGACTAGAATTGCAATCACAGGGATCCTTTTCCTTTATAAAGGAGGGATCTTACAGGTCAACCCTTCTCCCCAAGCCAGAGAGAATGTGTACCTCAAAGCACAAATGGTACGCGGTGTCTCCCTCCCAATCTCCGACTTCTTCTGAGCAGTCCTTAGCCATTACCGGGTTCAACCTCAGAACCTATATCCGAATAGCATCCTCGCGCTTAGCAATTATGCGGCGCTTTGTGAGGGCTACCTAGGAATTAGGCCTAGGTTAGATATGTTCGTATATTTCTTCACCGTCAAGAGGGAAGCCGGAGCGAGCAAGGCCGAGCTTAGAAATTGTGGGACCATCAGCTTTAAGATCCGGCCTGTCCGGCGGTTCCCCAACATTGTAGGCCACAAGTCCTACAAGAATTGGCAAAGGACGTACTTCTATGGCCCAGATATCCATCTGGCTAGCCGAGAAGCAACGTACCCGGACTATGTCTATGGGGCCGACGCTAAAGCCCCGACATGGAGATCACAAGCCCTCCTCCCCTCCAACGACGAAGCCTCTCGCACTGTAAGGCGGACTGAGTTGTTCGTAGAGATGGGTCTGACCGGGTTGGACCTAGTCATGTGCTAGTTCATCAGGTGGATTTAGCCTCTGTAGCACCACATGAAGCTGATGCATCAGTATACCCAGGATATGAAGGATAGCCTTCGCATCTCCATGGGAAATTTTCAAGTGACTCCATCAAGCTCCGCCTCAAGTACATCATCAAGGTGAAGGACAGGAAGCGCGACTTCACCATCACCTACGACATGTTCGAGGATGGCAAGTGCCTAGAGGTACATATTTATTTTCCGTGTATAACATATACTCCAGTTCTTCCGTCTAGCCATTACCATTCTATCTTACACTTTGGGATTTCACTTAATAGCTAAAGAGTCTAGAGGAGGATAGCATGACTGTCCAAGTCTACGACCCCAAGATGAAGGAAGTCACCGTCGTGTCTGACGATGATGTTCCATTGGCACGAAAGCGGAAGAGCTCCACCTCTAATGCTGCCAACATAGGCAAGAAGAAGAAGACGGAGGGTGGAGCCTCCAATAAGTCCACTGCCGCCCTGGAGGCGGAGAAAAGAAGAATCACCGGCATCCCGTTTACCAGGGCATTGACTGTTGTGTAAGCTTCTTATCATCTGACATTGTCTCTTGCTCATCTTATTCCTGTACTTATAGCTTTGAATGTTTTAGGAAGAAGGCTAGTTTGAGTTTGAAGAAGACCTCCAAAACATCGGGGGATTTTAAAAACATTAAAGATATGCTGCACCAAGCGTCTCCCACCATCGCCCCTACCACTCCCATCGTCCAGCCTTCTGTCGCACCGACAAGCTCTCCAGCTAAGGTAGCATCTGGCCCTTCCTCCATGGAAGTGGACCCAGGTGTCACCGCGAATCTTGCTATTGTCGGCAAGCAAGCGACACAAGAAAGCACCACATCCAAAGTGGATGAAGCTCCGACTAAGGATGCCACTGGTAGTGTTAAGGCGATGGTGGAAGCCGGAACTTCTGCTGAAGGCGACACCACTGCATCCAAGACGCCAACAGAGCTCCCAAAGATTGTCTACCCGGCGCTTACGCCGAGTAGCTCAGCTTTGGCTCCTGGTGCAGCGCCAACTTCTCCGACTTGTGGTCTTGAGGAGCTGCTCAAGCAGGCGGATATCCTGCGCAGAAATAGTCTTTCCTTCAGCAAGATATTTGCTGAGAGCGCCACCAACCTTAATATCATCGCACTTGTAAGTTTTATTTTCCTTTTGCATTTCTTAACCTTGTGGTCGTGGGTTCGAGCCCCAAGGTAGGCATCAACTATTGTGGTATTGTCGACGAGTACGCCATGGAGGGGTCCTCACAGAGCGTGTTTAGAGACGTGGGGTAAGGAGGAAGGTTGGTGGGTACGAGGTAACATATCTTACCTAGGTTTAGATCCCACGACGTTGGCGGGATCGTACTCCTGCTATAAATCACTATAATGGAAATACGATGAGTTACAGGGATCGGTTCGCTGTGCGCGATACGAGTTGATTGGTTTCCCTAAAGGCTCCCATAGGCCTGGCTTATATAGTCGCCAGATCCTAGGGTTACAGGCAAAGTCCTTGCCGGACAGGTTACAGAGTCCTACATAATATACAACTAGTCTAGCGTGTCTTGAACTCCAAGGATCCGGGTATGTCGGTCTGTAGCCTTCCTTTATCCGGCATGGGCCTCCCTTCTGGATCCGTATAACTAGGACGCCCAGCAGGCCATAGGCCTTGCTACCAACTGTGGGCCGCCCGTGTTATCCGGATTAGAGACATGCTATGGTGATACCCATTTAGCATATCCCCAACAGACCCCCCCCCCGATCCAGGGATGATGGTGGCAATGGCTACAGACTGTTTCATGGAGATTTGATCGGGTGCTTAGGGTTTGTGCATTGGGGTGACTTTATAGGCAAAGAGGCGAGGCAGGGGGCCGCCCGAGGTGCCCACACCTACGGCTGGCACCCCCTAGGCCGCGCCGCCCTAGGGTGTGGCCACCTCGTGGCCCCCCTTTGGCTGCCCTTGGGACGTTGTGTTCTCTCCGGTAAAATATTGACTTTGGCTTTTGTCCTGTCCAATTTTGAGAATATTTCCTTACTAGCTTTTCTGAAACCAAAAATAGCAGAAGAAAGGCAACTGGCACTACGACATCTTGTTAATAGGTTAGTCCCAGAAAATGTATAAAAATACCTCAAAGTGTAGACAAAGCATAGCAAAGTTGATACTAAATAAGCATGGAACATCAAAAAATATAGATACATTTACGACGTATCAGGCTTGCCTGGCTGCCGCTATAGCCACCGGACTTTGATGAAGTATCATATGTGTACCAGCAGCTGAGGCAGAGGTAGAGGAGCCCTTCTTGAGTATATCAGCAATGGAGGGTTGAGAAGCAGTTTCACTATCTTTCCACTGAGATGATTTGGCAGCAGCTCCACCCTTCTTTGACTTGGCAGATGGCTCGGCCGCTAGCTATGACTTAGTGGGCCGAGCTGCGGTTTGAGTGGTTGAGGGAGCTGTAGAAGGAGATTGTGATTTGGAGTGTTGGATCTGTTGCGCTTCACTTTCTTGCCAAGTCTGGAAAGACCCGGAAGATGTTGGAACATGTGCTTGAGCAGGGAGAGTTGGATCTTGAGTTTGAGCAGAGACCAAGACAACCGGCGTCTCGGCAGGCGTAGGTTCAGCATGCTGACTTTCGGTGTTCTCGGGGCGCGCGGCTAGATCAGTTGGCTAATCCAGCATGGAAGTATCTGTGTCACCGCCAGTGCCAACATTTTCCTCCTCCTTCCGAGGTGGACTGTTTGTCGGTACGGGAGAAGGTTCACCTCGAGATAGGCTCAGAACTCGGTCATCATCCCAAGCCGATGGCGAAGGGGAAGCCATGCTAGGACCGCTAGAAGCTATAACTAGCGGAGCGCCGCCGAAGTAAAACAGTCAGAAAGACGAAATCAGAGAAAGAGGGAGAGAAACAAGAAATACAAAAGTAATCTGGATAAGGAAACTTACGAAGTGACAGATGAAGGCACTTTAGGCCTAGGGGCCCTCTTGGCGGGCACCTTGATCTGTTTCTTGTAGGGATCGGCTAGAGGATACGAGGTGGCAGTATGTTTTCTTATCGGTCCTTGGCCTCCCATAGCAACGGGAGCCACGTCATGCACCTGTCCAGCCGGATTAGCTGGGGAAAAAGAAGCCGGATAGGCATATGAGAGGGGAACCGCATTAAGTACCCCGAGAACCTCGCATTCATCCGAATCATCATTGTTAGTTCGGACGTAGGCCTTACCACGAGTTTGGGTGTGGACCGACTCAGGCTTCAGCATGAACTCCTCTGAGTGAGGCTCGCCCTGGTCCGAGGTATCGTGATCCTTGATCCAAGGGAGGGCAAGAATATCGTATTCTTCTGTAGACTGCTCAGCAAATTTCTAAGGAAAGAAACACAAAGATAAGTTAAATGCTTGATAAAGCCGAGGTAAAACCTAACTCGGATGAAGTGATTTGGAGTTTAATTACCTTAGGTTGGGGGTTGTCACGAGTGAAGGGATTCATGCCCCACTTCCAATCCTCGGCCGTCTTCGTCTTAAAGATAGCTCGAACGTGTCTCCTAATTTGGTCGTCATCGAGCTCGACCGTCGAAACCCGGTTTGGATCCAGATGGCCTCTCATGTAGCACACTTTGTGCGTGCAATTCTGGAGCGACGAGACTCGACTGCTGATGAAGGCATCCATGAGGTCATCACCCCATAGCCCGACCTAGGTTAGTGATACGTCGTAAATGTATCTATAATTTTTGATGTTCCATGCTTGTTTAGTATCTACTTTGCTTTGCTTTGTCTACACTTTGAGGTATTTTTATATGTTTTCTGGGACTAACCTATTAACAAGATGCCAGAATGCCAGTTGCCTGTTTTCTTCTGTTTTTCATTCTAGAAAAGGCAGAAAATCAATATTCTCGGAATTGGACGGGATAAAAGCCAAAGTCAATATTTTACCGTGGGGAACACGGAGCCAGAAGACAAGACAGAGAAGGGCCGCGAGGGGGCCACACCCCTAGCCACGCGGCTAGGCCTGGACCACACCTGGGGGGGTGCAGCCGCCTCGGGGACCCCCTCGGATCCCTCTTCTCCTATAAGAATCCCCTGATACCAAAACCCTAAGTACCCGATCAATCTTCCACGAAAACAGTTCATAGCCGCCGCCACCATCGTCCCTAGATCGGAGGGGATCTGAAGCTCTTCCTGGCACCTTTCCGGAGGGGAGAGATCATCCCGGAGGCTTTCTTTGTCACCATGCCAGCCTCCGGTAAGAAGTGTTAGTAGTTCCACCTTGGACTACGGGTCCATGTTGTAGCTATATGGTTGTTTCTCCTCCTTTGTGCTACCATGTTTAGATCTTATGAGCTCCGTTCATGATCAATATCTTCTATTTGTAATCATGCATGTTTTCTTTGCGGGGATCTGATGGATATTGAGTTTACTATGTCAGATTGGTTAATGATTCTATCTTATTGATTCTATCATGTATGTGTTGTTTGTGATCTTGCATGCTCTCCGTTTCTAGTAGCTATCTTGGCCAAGTAGATGCTAGTGACTACAAGAGGGAGTATTTGTGCTCGATAGTGGGTTCATGCCTCTATTTAATCTGGGGAAGTGACAAAAATCTCTAACATTGTAGATGTGTTGTTGTTACTAGGGAGAAAATAACGATCTCTTGTTCATGGAACAAGTGGATTGTTTACTTTACACACCTTGCTTAAAGCAGTTATCCGTTGCTTGCAACTTAATAATGGAGGGGGTTCGGATGATAACCTGAAGGTGGATTACTAGTCATATATTTAGTTGGTGTTGGAGATATTCCCTAGAGGCAATAATAAATGTAGTTATTATTATATCTTTGTGTTTATGATAAATGTTTACATTCATGCTATAATAGTATTAACAAGGAAACATTGATACTTGTGTGATTTGTAAACTTAATTTGAAGTCCCTAGTATAGCCTCTATACATCACTAGCTTGTTGGTTGATAAATGATTGTGGTTTCCCTATCATGAACATTGAGATGTTATCAACAACAAGATCATATCGTTAGGAGAATGATATGGTGAACATACTCCTATAGATAAGTGTAGCATAAAGATCAAGTCATTTCAATAGGTCAATTGCTATATGCTTTCTGATACATAGTAACCTAATTCCTTCGACCATGAGATCATGCATATCACCTTTACTGGATGGATGCTTTGATGACATCAAACACCACACCGTAACTGGGTGGCTATAAAGATGGCATTGAGTGTTCGGAAAGTATTGGTTGAGACACATGGATCAAGAGTGGGATTTGTCCATCCACATGACGGATAGATATACTTTGGGCCCTCTCGGTGGAATGTCATCCAATTGGCTTGCAAGCATGTGACTGGCTCACAAGGGATCACATATCACGGGAACGATAAAAGAGTACTTATCGGTAACGAGGTTGAACTAGGTATCCAGAGATACCGACGATCATAACCTCGGATAAGTAAACTATCGTGAGACAAAGGGAAATTGGTATCGTATGTAAGTGGTTCATTCGATCGCAAAGTAATCGTAGAAATATGTGGGAGCCATATGAATTTCCAGATTCCTCTATTGGTTATTGTTCGGAGAAGTGTCTCGATCATGTCCGCATAATTCACGAACCGTAGGGAGACACACTTAAGGATTCGACGTTGTTTGAGTAGTTATGGTAGTATGAGAAAGAGACCGAATGTTGTTCGAAGTCTCGGATGGGATCCGGGATATCACGAGGTGATCCGGAATGGTCCGGAGAATAAGATTCATATAAGGAAAGTCCCGCTTTGAGTTCGGGAATGATTCCGTGTTTTCATCGGAATGTTCTAGAAGGTTCCGGAATGTCCAGACTCCGGAGGGAAGGGTACATGAATGTGTCATTGCATATTGGAATGATTGCATCATGTACTAAGTGTTCTCGCTTTTCCAAATAAAGGATTAAATTGAATCCTAAATTGAAAAGTCAAATAGAAAGTTTGAAAAGTCAAACGGCTAAAATTGGAAAGAGGGAAAGAGGAAGGAGAGGGAACCGAGTTGAGGGAAATCCTCCTCCAACCGGCGCCCACCTCAAGCCGAGTTGGGAGGGACTCCTCCCTTACCCTTGCGTCGGCCCTCCACCTATATAAGGAGGGCAGGGCTCCTCCTCTAGACACACAAGTCCTCACCTCAAACCCTAGAAAGCTGCAGCCTCCATAGCCGCCACCACCTAGGGTTTTCCTATCCGCCGACTTGGGGTCCCGAACCCTAGTTGCCGGCTCTAGCCCTCCTCCTTGGTGTGTCTAAACCCTAGATCGCCGAGGAGCTCTCTCACTCCACCATACTGCCCGGCTTAAGGCGAAGCTCGGGATCTCCCTCTACTTCGGTACACTGCCAGTGCCGCTAGGAATCACGAGGAGAGTGCTACAACCTCCGCTTCTTTGGAACAAGGGAGAGGAAGGTCTTCGAAAGCAATCGAACGTGTGACCGATCATGGCGCTGCGGAACGCAGCCGGAAGGATCGTCTACACGATCTTGAGATCGGAAGAGTACGACTACATCACCCACGAGAATCCGCCTCGTTAAACACTTTGGAATCTTCGAGGGTAAGTTATTCCATCGACTCTGCTACAATCTAGTAGATAGATCTTGGCTTGTTTGTTTGTATGTGATAGAAAATTTTTGTTTTCCATGCTACGAAACCCTCAAAGGGTATCGAGCCGTGTCTATATGTAGATCTGTTGACGAGTAGAACACAATGGTCATTGTCTGGCGTTGATGCTTTTATTGTTGATTGCTTCTTGTGTACTTTGCATCTTGCGGTATGTTGGGATGAAGGCCCGGCTAACCTTACATGACATCGTTCATGAGACTTGCTCCACGCTTGACATGCAACTTGTATTGCATAAGTGGCTTTATGGTGCTGTTTCTCCTAGCATAGTTAAGATCCAATTTACAACGGGTGATCAACAATGCTAGTATCAATGTTGTGGTTCTTGTTCGTAAGTTAGAACGCCACTTATTGAAAGCCCCAAACCACGTAAAATATGCAAAGAAAGTAGAGGCGTCTAACTTTGATTTGCAGGGGTGTGCAGTGATGTGATATGGCCATGATTGTGATTATATTTGATGTATGCAATGTTCCTTATTGTAAGTTGGCAACCGGCAGGAGCCATATGGTTGTCTTTAATTTATGTTAAGACCCGCGTGTCTATTCAAAGTAGTTCTAATAGTTGAAGCCGGTGGACGACAACCATGGAGAAGCGTCATTGACCTTGATGCAATGCCGGTGATGATGGAGATCATGTTCGTGCTTGAAGATGGAGATCGGAAGCACAAAGAAGAAAGTCCATATCATACCACATATTATTGAATTGCATGTGATGTTAATCCTTTATGCATCTTGTATTGCTTAGTAGACGACGGTAGCATTATAAGATGATCCCTCATGCACATGAATTTCAAGTCATAAAGTGTTCACCCTTAGTTAGCACGTTGCTAAAGCTTGTTGTTTCAAGCACCACGTGATGATCGGGTGTTAGATTCCGCAAGTGTATACAACGTGAGCAAGCCAGATTTGCTCATGCGAAACTAAGGTTTGATCTTGACGAGCCTAGCATGTACAGACATGGTCTCGGAACACGGATCACCGAAAGGTAAAGCATGAATCATATAGTAGATATGATGAACATGACGATTGTTCGCCATTGAAACTATATCAACTCTCGTGATGATCGGTGTTGATGTAGTGGATTTGGTTCGTGTGATCACTAAAACAATGTGAGGGATGTTGTTTTGAGTGGGAGTTCACCTAGTTTAATTTCATTATTAATTTGAACTCAATTTATCATAAACTTAGTCTAAACTATTGCAAATATGTTGTAGATCAATGGCAGCCCCTACCATCAATTTTAATGCGCCTAGAGAAAGAAAAGTTGAAAAACAATGGAAGCAACTCATGGATTGGTTCCGCAATTTGAGGATTGTCCTCACCTGGTAATTTGACCTACGTCTGGATGCACATGGGTGACCCACGGTGATGCTCCGATGAAGTAAAGAATGTTTACCTCGCTTCTAAGAATCAAGACTCCATAGTTCAGTGTGCTATCTTGTATGGTTTGGAATCGAGCTTGTAAAAGGTTTGAAGAATCAGACCCATATGATATTGTCGAGGATCTCAAATTGATTTTTGAGACTCATGCGGAAATTGAAAGCTATGAGGCTTCGAAAAGTTCTTTAACCGCAAGATGGAAGAAGGCAGCTCCAAGTGAGCATGTGCTTAAGATGTCCGCACGCAAAACAAACTTCAAAGCTTGGGTATAGTGATTCCTAATGCTTTGGGGATTTACCGTGTCCTCCAATCACTACCACCAAGTTACAAGAACTTTGTGATGAACTAAAACATGCGTAACATGAACAAGACGTTGCGTAACTCTTTGCCATGTTGAAATCTGCGAAGTGGAGATCAAGAAAGAGCACCAAGTGTTGTTGGTCAATAAGACCACCAAATTCAAGAAAGGCAAGTCTAAGCAAAGGGACACTTCAAGAAGGGTGGTAAGAAAGTTACCATGCCGTGAAGAAGACCAAGGCTGGACCCAAGCCCGACATCGAGTGCTTTTACTAGGGAGAAGGTCCTTTGGAAGCGGAATTGCCGAAAGTACTTGGCGGATCCGAAGAACGAACATCAAGAAGAAAGGTATATCCGATATACATGTTATTGATGTGTATATCACTAGTACTCGTAGTAGTGCTCGGTATTTGATAATCGGTTCGATTGCTCATATTTGTAACTCAAACAGTCTTTGCGAATGAACGAAGCTAGCGAAGAACGAGGTGACGATGCGTGGGAAACGGATCAAAGGTTGATGTGATCGCGATAAGACGCTACCCCTTCATCTACCATCGGGATTAGTTTTATACTTAAATAATTGTTATTTGGTGTCTGCGTTGAGCATGAACATTATATCGGGATCTTGTTTATTGCGAGACGGTTACTTGTTTAAGTCCGAGAATAATGGTTGTTCAATTTATATAAGTAATATGTTTTATGCACATGCACCTTTGATAGATGGTCTATTCTTATTGAATCTCGATAGTGGAAATACACATATCAATAACATTGAGGCTAAACGTTTGAAATCAAGCGATAATTCGACCTATATGTGGCACTGTCGTCTTGGTCACATTGGATTGAAGCGTATGAAGAAACTCCATTCCGATGGACTTCTTGAATCACTTGATTTTGAATCACTTGAAAGATGCGAGGCATGTCTGATGGGTAAAATGACTAAGACTCCATTTTCTGGTATGATGCAGCGAGCTACGGACTTATTGGAAATCATACATACCGATGTGTGTGGCCCAATGAGTGTAGCATCGCGCGGTGGTTATCGTTATGTTCTTACCTTCACAGATGACTTGAGTAGATATGGGTATATCTATTTCATGAAACATAAGTCCGAAACTTTCGAGAAGTTTAAGGAGTTTCAAAGTGAGGTAGAGAATCAACATAACAAGAAGATTAAGTTTCTGCTCGATCGTGGAGGTGAATATCTAAGTTACGAGTTTGGCGAGCATTTGAAGAAATGCGGAATACTTTCACAATTGACACCGGGAACACCACAGCGTAATGGTGTGTCCGAACATCGAATCGAACTCTCTTAGATATGGTTCGTTCTATGATGTCACTTATGATTTACCGCTATCATTTTGGGGTTATGCATTAGAAACAGCATTCACTTTAAATAGGGCACCGTCTAAATCCGCTGAAACGACACCGTATGAATTATGGTTTGGAAAGAAACCTAAATTGTCGCTTCCTTAAAGTTTGGGGATCTGAAGCCTATGTAAAGAAGTTACAGCCGGACAAGCTTGAACCCAAAGCGAAAAATGCGTCTTCATAGGATACCCAAAGGAAACTATTGGGTATACCTTCTATCATAGATCCGAAGGCAAAATCTTCGTTTAAGAATGGATCCTTTCTAGAGAAGGAATTTCTCGAAAGAAGTGACTGAAGGAAAGTAGAACTCGACGAGGTTGTCGAACCTTCTCTCGAATTGCGAGTAGCGCAAAGACCGGAAGAAGTTCTGTGGTGCCTGCACCAATAAGAGAGGAAGCTAATGATGGTGATCATGAAACTTGGTTGAAGTTGCTCTGAGCCTCGGAGATCAACGAGAACTCGTACCACTCCAGATTGGTATGATCCCGTTATGAGTGTCATGTTGGTGGACAACACCGATGATCCCGAGACATATGAGGAAGCGATGATGAGCCCAGATTCCAATAAATGGTAAGAAGCCATGAAATCCGAGATTGGATCCATGTACGAAAACCAAGTATGGACTTTGGTGGACTTACCGGATGGCTGGAAGGCTGTCGAGAACAAATGGATTTTCAAGAAGAAAACAGATGCTGATGGTAATGTTATCGCTATAAAGCTCGACTTGTCGCAAAAGGGTTTCAACAAATTCAAGGAGTTGACTACGATGAGACTTTCTCACCGGTAGCAAAGCTAAAGTCTGTGAGGATTATGTTAGCAATCGCTGCATATTATGATTATGAGATATGGCAGATGGATGTCAAAACAGCATTCCTCAATGGAGACATTGATGAAGAGTTGTATATGATGCAACCCAAAGGTTTTGTCGATCCTAAAGATGCTAACAAGGTATGCAAACTTCAACGGTCCATCTATGGATTGAAGCAAGCATCCCGAAGTTGGAATCAACGCTTTGATAAGGTGATCAAAAGTTTTGGTTTTATACAAACTTATGGAGAAGCTTGTATTTACAAGAAAGTGAGTGGGAGCTCTGTAGCATTCTTAATACTATATGTGGATGACATATTGTTGATTGGGAATGATGTAGACCTTCTTAATAGTGTCAAAGAATATTTGAATAATAGTTTTTCAATGAAGGATCTTGGCGAAGCATTACATATTAGGCATAAAGATTTAGAGATAGATCAAACGCCAAATATCATTGTCACAGTACATATTTGGACAAAGTTCTAAAGAGGTTTGGAATGGAAGAAAGCAAGAAAGGGTTCTTGCCCATGTTGCTCAATACGACCTTGAGTAAAACTCAAAGTCCGACATCGCGTAAGATAGAGAAAGGATGAGTAAGAATCCTATGCCTCAGCCATAGGATCTCTAATGTATGCCATGCTATGTACTAGACCCGACATTGCATATGTCGTTAGTTTAACTAGCGATATCGAGTGATCTAGGAGCGGATCATTGACAATGGTCAAAAACATCCTTAAGTACTTGAGAAGAACTAAGGATATGGTTCTTTCTTATGGAGGTGATGAACAGCTCGTTGTTAATGGTTACACCGATGCTAGTTGTAACACCGATCCGGATGATTCTAAATCACAACTGGATAATGATTTATTTTGAATGGTGCAGCAGTTAGCTGGAGGAGTGCAAAGCAAAGCGTTGTGGAGAGATCTTCAACTGAATCGGAATACATGGCTGCTTCGGAGGCTTCACAAGAAGCGATATGGATGAAAGAGTTCATTACAGAGCTGGGTGTGGTTCCTAGTGCGCTGGACCCAATGTCTATCTACTGTGATAACATGGGTGCCATAGCCAATTCGCAAGAACCAAGGTCACACAAGAAGCTGAAGCACATCAAGCTACATTTTCACGCTATTCGAGAACATATCCAGGATGGGGATATAAAGATTTGCAAAGTACACACAGATCTGAATGTGGCGGACGGATCCGTTGACTAAACCTCTCCCGAGGGCAAAACATGACCAACACCAAACTGCCATGGGTGTTCGGTATATTACCATATAATCTAGATTAGATGACTCTAGTGCAAGTGGGAGACTGTTGGAGATATGCCCTAGAGGCAATAATAAATGTAGTTATTATTATATCTTTGTGTTTATGATAAATGTTTACATTCATGCTATAATAGTATTAACAAGGAAACATTGATACTTGTGTGATTTGTAAACTTACTTTGAAGTCCCTAGTATAGCCTCTATACATCACTAGCTTGTTGGTTGATAAATGATTGTGGTTTCCCTATCATGAACATTGAGATGTTATCAACAACAAGATCATATCGTTAGGAGAATGATATGGTGGACATACTCCTATAGATAAGCGTAGCATAAAGATCAAGTCATTTCAATAGTTCAATTGCTATATGCTTTCTGATACATAGTAACCTAATTCCTTCGACCATGAGATCATGCATATCACCTTTACCGGATGGATGCTTTGATGACATCAAACACCACACCGTAACTGGGTGGCTATAAAGATGGCATTGAGTGTTCGGAAAGTATTGGTTGAGACACATGGATCAAGAGTGGGATTTGTCCATCCACATGACGGATAGATATACTCTGGGCCCTCTTGGTGGAATGTCATCCAATTGGCTTGCAAGCATGTGACTGGCTCACAAGGGATCACATATCACGGGAACGAGAAAAGAGTACTTATCGGTAACGAGGTTGAACTAGGTATGCAGAGATACCGACGATCATAACCTCAGATAAGTAAACTATCGTGAGACAAAGGGAAATTGGTATCGTATGTAAGTGGTTCATTCGATCGCAAAGTAATCGAGAAATATGTGGAGCCATATGAATTTCCAGATTCCTCTATTGGTTATTGTTCGAGAAGTGTCTCGATCATGTCCGCATAATTCACGAACCGTAGGGAGACACACTTAAGGATTCGACGTTGTTTGAGTAGTTATGGTAGTATGAGAAAGAGACCGAATGTTGTTCGGAGTCTCGGATGGGATCCGGGATATCACGAGGTGATCCGGAATGGTCCGGAGAATAAGATTCATATAAGGAAAGTCCCGCTTTGAGTTCGGGAATGATTCCGTGTTTTCATCGGGAATGTTCTAGAAGGTTCCTAATGTCCAGACTCGGAGGGAAGGGTACATGAATGTGTCATTGCATATTGGAATGATTGCATCATGTACTAAGTGTTCTCGCTGTTCCAAATAAAGGATTAAATTGAATCCTAAATTGAAAAGTCAAATAGCAAGTTTGAAAAGTAAAACGGCTAAGATTGGAAAGAGGGAAAGAGGAAGGAGAGGAAACCGAGTTGAGGGAATCCTCCCAACCGGCGCCCACCTCCAAGCCGAGTTGGGGAGGGACTCCTCCTTCCCTTGCCACGGCCCTCCACCTATATAAGGAGGGGCAGGGCCTCCTCTAGACACACAAGTCCCTCACCTCAAACCCTAGAAAGCAGCCTCCAAAGCCGCCGCCACCACCTAGGGTTTTGCCCTAGCCGACTTGGGGGTCCCGAACCCTAGTTGCCGGCTCTAGCCCTCCTCCTTGGTGTGTCTAAACCCTAGATCTCCGAGGAGCTCTCATACTCCACCATACTCGCCTCGGCTTAAGAAGCCTCGCAGGATCTCCCTCTACTCGGAACCACGCCAGTTGCCGGAATCACGAGGAGAGTGCTACAACCTCCGCTGCCTGCTGGAACAAGGGAGAGGAAGGTCTTCGTCGAGTACCGAACGTGTGACCGACTGCGGGAGCGCTGCCGGAACGCAGCGTCGGAAGGATCGTCTACACGATCTTGAGATCGGGAAGAGTACGACTACATCACCCACGAGAATCCGCTCTCGTTAAACACTTTGGAATCTTCGAGGGTAAGTTATTCCATCGACTCGTTGCTACAATCTAGTAGATAGATCTTGGCTTGTTTGTTTGTATGCGATAGAAATTTTTTGTTTTCCATGCTACGAAACCCTACAGTTGGATGGCAGTCTATGTATCTTGTTGTATTTCCCAATCAAATCTCATAGGATCATGAATATTAATGTCTAGTATTGCATTGTTATGTCTTGCTCTGTCCTGTCAATTGCACTACTGTAATTTGTTTACCCAGCATGTCATGTTGTTTATCTAAAGGAGAACACCTCTAGTGAACTATGGACCCCGGTCCAATCTTTACCATTCATACATTTTCCACTATTCCTGTTTACTTTCTGCAAACCACCATTACCTTCCACACCATACAGTTAATCCTTTGTTTTCAGCAAACCAGTGAGATTGACAACCTCACTGTTCGTTGGAAAAAAGTCTTGAGTTTGTGTCATGCAGATTTCCAGTTGCTAGCAACACCTTTGAGTCGTTTCCTTCCTCCTATTGGTTCGATAACCTTGGTTTCTTACTGAGAGAAAAACTTGCTGCTGTACTCATCATACCTTCCTCTTGGGGTCTCCCAACGAAGCTCTACAGTGATCTGAGCCGCATCAGTCAGCTCCTTGAGTCGAAGCTCGAATGACTTGGCAAGAGCATTTGTCCTCTTCGGGTCGAAATCTCAACTATTCTTAGCGGGCGCGCTGGCAGAGAAGGCCGGCAGCCGGATCTTGTCTTCGTCACCTTTGTTTTTCACATAGAAGAAAGTCTGGTGCCACTTCTTGCACGACTCGAGACCGGTGACTCAGGGGAAGACTGATTTCTTCTGAGGTGTAACAGAAGTGGTGCCACAATAGGTGGATTTCTCAGAGGGGGGCACACCCTTATCTGGCACCACATTGGCCAGAATTTGAAAAAACTTAGCCTAGAGGTCTACAGAAGGCCAGATGACGAAATACCCCTCCATGGCCGAGATAAAAGCTGAAAGGGAGGCAACGACGTTAGCCGGCAGGTGGTGATTCTGGAGGCCAAAGAATTCGAGAAATTCCTTGGCGAAATCGCTAAGAGGTAAACCGAATCCTCTAGCGAAATGCGAGACAAAAACTACGAACTCACCCGGCTCAACGATGGGGGCAAGCTCCTTGCCGGGTAATCTACATGTTACCTTGGAGGGAATCCGACGAGTGCGAATGAGCCACTCGACCTCCTTCCGGGTCATCGTAGATCCTTTCCAGGAGCCCCGTTCGGAGGCGGTGGAAACTTCTTCTTCTCCACCGGCGTTGACGACGCTTTGACTTCTAGCCATGGATTCAAAGGAAGAAGCGGAGGAAGATGAACTGCTCGCGGTAGCGGGGAGAGGGCGGGACTGCCAAGGACCCGTCGCAGCAGCGGAGAGGCGCGGTCGCAGGTGGCGGTGCGCAGCCGGAGCGGAGGAAGCGCGTGGTGCGGGCATTCATCACGGCTGACGAGCGAAAGAGCAGTGCGGCGGCGGCACAACGAGGAAAACAAAGGAGTGGGGGCAAAGTGAAACGAAGGTTCACCTCGCTGCCCTATTTATTGAACCAGAACACAAAGGGTCGAATCGTGTGGACACAGCGGTTGCCGCATACACGCGTGTATCGCGCGGTGGCAACCGCTGGGTGGTGCTGCACGAGCGGTTACACGGCACGAGCGACTATCTGCCCGCAATAGCCATTGCGGTAATCAATGAGGCACTGCGAAACTTGACCGCTCATAGAGATAACTGTCCCGTGTTAGCAATTACTACAATGGCTCAAAGAATGAGGCAACGTGCAATGATTATTGATGCATAGGATGAATCTTACGAGAAAAGCTAAGGAAAATAACCCAGACAGAATAAAATGGTTCGACAACTAGAGTCATAACTCGAAATAAACTAGGATGAGTCGGAAGACCGATAATGCAGTAATCATGGTACCTCTTGAAAATAAGCCAACCAAAAGATAAGTCGGCAACACATATTCAAGTTTCGGATAAAAATGAACCTGTTGTGGCTTTGCAGACTAAAGTCAACAAGACCACACCAACTTCGGGGAATAATGTTGGGGGATGACCCCACATAGAGTCAAGCTAAGATAAAAGCGCAAGGCCGCCGAGATATTGACCGGGTCAAAGGATGACCCGGCCGAGTTATACAAATGCCGACCGAATAGGGAACGGATTAACCCGAGTTAAGCAGATAAGGCTTGACTCGGCCGACATATTACATATGTCGGCACGATATCTACTATGCTTCGTATTTGCAGGTGTGAGATTGCCGAGTCATACAAGGTGAGGCCGAGTTACAGGGAAGCTTGCTCGAGAAGGAGAGAACGATCCCCTAAGTAAACCCTGCGCTCTGTCTCTCCCCCAAGAATCTTTATAGTGCCAAGCGCTACAGACAACGGCCAGAGGAACAGAAGAGCAGAAGAGGCGTCACGGAGGTGATAGTCCCAGCCCAACGCTCATGTCATTGGCTCTGGGTTATTGGCGTCGATAGAAGGGAGACAGGGAAAGGCTCCCACCGAATTACCACTTTGGGATGAGCATATTTATGGAATATGCCATCCATGTCAGCCCTAATGTAACCTGGCCACCCCTTTATAAGGTGAGCGAGGGCCTCCTAGTAGGGGGATCGATTCATTTTACACTTAGAGGATAGTAGAGAGCTTCTTCCCCCTCTCCCTCTGATACATCTCAAGGAGCAAGTGTAACCATTATTGATCTAAGAAAGTATCGTGAGTGAATTCTTCGTGTGTAGAAACCACTACATCATCCCTCCCTGGATCCCTATAGCATACATTAGCCTAATTTTTAGCCTACCCATGGGATCTGCCGTGCCATCACCACGACAACGACAAACAAGATGAAACTAAGACTGATTTATGTCTAAACAAGAAATTAGCCCCCTCTTTCTATGCAAATATTTTCTCTCTTGAGTGTTGGCCCGCTTTCTAATTCCAATCAAGCTCCACCAATGCTTTTCAGGTACAACACATACCTTGGGGTGTCTCTTTTACTCGTTTGTATCCACCAATTTGACTTTGGGCGATATGATCATTTCTTATCTGTTGTGGGTGTGGCCTTGGTCCATCATCTGGTTGATCTCTCTTTATTTTGCTGCGTCTTTCTTCACGTTCCTGTGAAACCAATAAGCAGGACATAAAAAAGGGGTACAAATGGAAGACCAGAATTCTTAAAAGTGATTTAATAATACTTAAATCTATTATGCACCTTTGCTGTTTCACGGAACGTCAAACAACTTATCTTGCTAATTTAGTACAAAGAGAACCAGATGAAAATTCTAAGATAATACATAGAGGAGACACACACAAAGACAATCCACCAGACCTGCTTGACATGGGCACCACAGCTGCCCCACTTAACGTGCATGTGTGATTGTAGTCAGATTAGTTATGACAAACCATGCATGTCCTAAAGATCGAACACCGATGGTGGGAAGAACACCCTTGCTTCTACCATAGACCACAGCCATATCCATGAGGACTACATAAACTGGAAGCATGAAAAACTAGGGCCATAGGACGGGAAGGAATATCAAACCAAGCTACCAATAAAAGTAAGAAGAAGAATAACTATCTTTGAAAGAGACATTAAGATGGCCCTTATATTGCCTAATATACCGCTTAAAAGGTAAAGTCACATGTACCCAAGTTACAAATGACAAAGTACACAACCATGCCTTCAACTCAAGGATCTTTCATCTAATGCTGCTTAATACATCGTCTATTATGGTGTGTGTGTGTGTGTGCGTGCGTGCGTGCGTGCGTGCGTGCGCGCGCGCGCGCGCGTGTGTGTGGGTGCGTGCGTGCGTGCGTGCGCGTGCGTGCGCGCGTGTGTGTGTGTGTGTGTGTATATATATATATGCATATCAAACTATAGGGTACCATCATTCACCACCAAGATAGTAATTATAAAAGTAATTTCTAGGCTCTATCTACACAGATGCATGTGTATGATACGCTGAGAAGGGATTTTACTTACTCTTCGCATTATCTCAACAGCAGACTCGATATGATCCTCATCCTGTCCAAAATCAAGATGAATCGGCTCCTCATATGTCTGGTCATCATCCTCAGGCAATGGTGATGCATTCAAATCCATTGAGAACACTTCAAAGTATTCATATCTAAATAACCATTTGGAACTAACACCTAACAAGAGGGGCAAAAAGGGCATATAGTGTCGAACTAATCAGTATAATACGCAGTAGACGCACAGTCATATCGAAATAATAAGTACTTACACACAGCTAATGAGTGCAATACAGTGAAAGCACGGTCAAACAATAAGCACCAACACACTGCAGTAATTTTACAGAACATAATAGGAAATACAATTGCCAAAATTAGGACTGGCTATAAAGGAAAATAAATAATCATGTATTGAGTATATATTATCTTGTGCTTAATGAGAATTTTGAGCCTGCTCTTGTTCAAAGTGGCTATGTACAGCATCAAGATCGAATTTGTGGCATAAGATCATACAGTCCAGGGCCTAATATTTATTCCGGCACAAAGAAGGAAACACGGTAAGTATGTACATAAAATTTTCGATCCACCAAACTTCAAATATCAATTGAAAAACCAGACATTAGTGGGAGCCCATGAGGTTAATGTTGACTTGCTGCAAAATATTAAATGTTTCTTGCAGTAAAGTTAAATAAATATTCATACCCAACAAACACACGATGATGCTTTGCTCCTACATAAGATCTCACTCGAAGTGAAAATGATTGAACAGGCTCACGAATTGTTGGCTGAGTCTTAAAACAAATCGCAAGGACAGAGTGTACCATTATTACTTCATGCTTAAATAGAAAACTACATTGGTTTATTTGTTTTGTGTTAAAGTGGAAAACGAACTTATTTGATTCTGTTAATTTGGGAGGCTTCCCTCATGTTCACTGCATCTTCATCTATATAGTTCGGTTAAGGTATCATTGCTATGGCAGTGACATGCTTACGCATTGCCCACCAGACCTGCTTTCCCTCCAACATGAAGCATGCAGCAATACAAGTATTTTATGCCAAGTTCAAGTTCAACAAACAACTAGAATTAGATTCTATGAAACCTTGTATATTTGACATGCTATAAGCTTCTTTTATATGGTATAATAAGTGATAAGTTGTTCAGTACAGAACCATATGTGTCTGCCAAAGGGGAGTTCAAAAATTTCACTAATTCCGTCTCTTGTGGGCGTATACCATCTCACTGCAGCAGCGCAGCGACAAACGTCCTAGGGAGCCAGCAAACTGGTTATCCTCACTAGTGAAAAACATAGCTATAGTCCCGGTTCGTAATGGCCTTTCACTATAGGAATGGGAAGCTACGCCGACGGCCAAACATCGGGGCCATCGGCGTAGCCATCGTCTAGGCCAGCTCCGCCAAGCAGCCGTCGGCGTAGAATTGCTCTCGGCATATCCTATGCTACGCCGACGGCTGCCCTCGGCGTAGCATACGCCGACGGCTGCCCTCGGCGTAGCTATTATTTATTTTATCTCATTAAACTTTGAAAAATCATAACTAAATCATTCTAATTCGGAAAAATACAAATAATATATCAAAATTTGCAGAAAAATAAGACCTATCTATCTACACTAAAATATTACACATTTGTAAATAAAAATTAAGTAAAACATAAAACATTATATATAGTTTAAAACGGGCATAAAAAATTCAAAAATGGTCGAAACAATGCGAAACCTTCGCGTGGTGTTATATTATGTGACATAGTTAGAAGGAAAAATATCAAACTTGGCATATTAATTATGTCTCAAAGAAACCTTCACAAAATGACCTATCTCATTCAAGGTTTCTTGGCTTTCGGGTCAAATGACCAATGTTATGGCTAGAATCAATGCATAGTTTGTGATAATGTGCCCATATTATGCATACACATGCATCATGGGATGGCTAACAATGTTGCAGGAGGAAGTTTTCCTTTTCGTCGCACCAAAAAGCCATTTCCCATTTTCCGAGCACAAAAAACAGACGATTTTGTGAAGCAACCACCAAATGACTAATTCAAAATGGTACCACCACATTTTACAAAAATACTATACCACCTTATATATACAATGTCCCAACAGGGGAATCCGAAACCTTTCCGTCCACCTCTGGTGAAAAAGACAAATTCCTGCCGAATCGGTAGGAAGTGGGTCAGATATGAACTACATGTACATGATCCGATGCTCATGTTTTTTTATAAAAATCATTTTTAGGTTCACAATATGCTATTTTATCAAAGATCCAATGCAAGTTTAGCGAGGCTCGGCCCCGAACTAAGAATCTTCATGCCCGTCGTTCGACAAAGTTTGACAATAGTTTAAAACAAGCATAAAAAATTCAAAAACGATCGAAACAATGCGAAACCTTTGCGTGGTGTTATATTATGTGACATAGTTATAAGTAAAAATATTAAACTTGATATATTGATTATGTCTCAAAAAAACCTTCACAAAATGACCTATCTCATTCGAGGATTCTTGGCTTTCGGGTCAAATGACCAATGTTATGGCTAGAATCAAGGCATAGTTTGTGATAATGTGCCCATATTGTGCATACACATGCATCATAGGATGGCGAACAATGTTGCAGTAAGAAGTTTTCCTTTTCGTCGCACCAAAAAGCCATTTCCCATTTTCTAAGCACAAAAAACGGACGATTTTATGAAGCAACCACCAAATGGATAATTCAAAATGGAACCACCACATTTTACAAAAATACTATACCAACTTATATAGACAATGTCCCAACAGGGGAATCCGAAACCTTTTCGTCCACCTCTAGTGAAAAAGACAAATTCCTGCCGAATCGGCAGGAAGTGGGTCAGATATGAACTATAGATACATGATCCGATGCTCATGTTTTTTTACAAAAATCATTTTTATGTTCACAATATGCTATTTTATCAAAGATCCAATGCAAGTTTAGCGAGGCTCGGCCCCGAGCTACGAATCTTCATGCCCGCCGTTTGACAAAGTTTGACGATAGTTTAAAACGGGCATAAAAAATTCAAAAACGATCGAAACAATGCAAAACCTTCGCGTAGTGTCATATTATGTGACATAGTTATAAGTAAAAATATTAAACTTGATATATTGATTATGTGTCAAAAAAACCTTCACAAAATGACCTATCTCATTCGAGGTTTCTTGGCTTTCGGGTCAAATGACCAATGTTATGGCTAGAATCAAGGCATAGTTTGTCATAATGTGCTTATATTGTGCATACACATGCATCATGGGATGGCGAACAATGTTGTAGGAGGAAGTTTTCCTTTTCGTCGTACCAAAAAGCCATTTCCCATTTTCCGAGCATAAAAAATGGACGATTTTGTGAAGCAACCACCAAATGGCTAATTCAAAATGCTACCACCACATTTTACTAAAATACTATACCACCTTATATGGACAATGTCCCAACAGGGGGTTTCGAAACCTTTCCATCCACCTTTGGTGAAAAAGACAAATTTCTGCCGAATCGGCAGGAAGTGGGTCAGATATGAACTACATGTACATGATACGATGCTCATGTTTTTTTACAAAAATGATTTTTAGGTTCACAATATGCTATTTTATCAAAGATTCAATGCAAGTTTTCCTTTTAATCGCACCAAAAAGCCATTTTTCATTATCCGAGCGCAAAAAGAGAATTTTCTAAAGCAACCACCAAATAGATAATTCAAAAACGGAGGGTTTGTGATTAGTTGATATGGATATCATATTTGGATTCCTCTCATTTTTCTGATCAATTTAGACATATTATTTGTTAAATTCCGATTTATAGATTTAAAGATATTAATTATTCCATATTAAATAGAAAAATACAAAAAAGTAAAATTATTATATTTTTATTTGAATTCAAAAATATTTTTACTTATTCATTAATGTTTATTTAAATAATTGTTTGTAATTTCAAAAAATACAAACATGTGACATGTTGATATAAGGGTTAATAGGATTGATATCATAGTATTGACAACAATGTATGAATTACTTTGCGGAAACAGATTCTGAAGGAACGAGGAAGTTAAGCGTGCTGGAGCTGGAGTAGTATTAGGATGGGTGACCTTCCGGGAAATTTTACCAAGACTGCAATTTAATTAAATATTAAGTGTAATTAGTGTTAAAAATGTTCAAAGTGAGAGATCAACGAGTCAAACAATTCAAAGATTCAAAAATTGAGAAAAAAAAATAAAATAAAAAATTTAATTTTTTTTAAAATATTTTTGCAATCTGTCGACAAGCTATGCCGACGGACGCTACGCCGAGGGCATTGCCCTCGGCGTAGCATACACCAACGGTATTTTGATACGCCGACGACCTCTATGTGCTCCGCCGAGGGAGCCCTTTGCCGAGGAGGCTACGCCGAGGGCAGCCGTCGGCGTAGCATACGCCGAGGGCATTTTAGCCTACGCCGACGGCTTTTTGCCCTCGGCGTAGCTCGCGCGTCCTGTAGTGTTTACTCCCGGTTGCACAATTGGAACTGCGCAATAGGGACTAGAGGTCCCCTTTTTAGTCCCGGTTCTGTTACGAACCGGGACTAAAGTCACTCCACATGGCGGCGGTGGAGAGCGGGGGGTGAAGAACCTTTAGTTCCGGTTCGTAGCATGAACCGGGATTACACGAGCTCTGCCACGACAGCATTTTAGCGATTCGGCTGCCGCGGCAGCCGATGACGGTGCAGCAGCAGGTTCTGCCGTGACAGAGTTTTGCGGCGGATTTTTGCCGCGACGGGAGGATCGGTAGAGGATAGAGAGGTTTTGCGTAAGTGACGTGCAATGAAGGAACCCATTACACACAACATCGTTATTATTATATAGATTGAATTTACCTCTTTCTTTGTGCTTGTTCGAATATATTACATGTTGATGCATATATAATATAACTTGTCTTACGAGCATGCATAATAGGTTACATGGAGATCACAATCGGGACTAGATCGCGTCTATTTGATTACATGGAGATCACTAAATCACTAGAATCCCGTGGTATGGAATTTTCCCCTTGGGTCTATGACATGGTCAACCAAAAATTCCGCCAATTCCTCTTAAATTGTTACTAGGTGCTCCTTCAGTTGGAGTTTCTCTCGCAATCTTTCCAACTATATATAAAATAAGAAGATCAATATAAACATAAATTGTCATAAAAAATATTATGAATGACACTCAACACAATTGATGATAATAAAATCAAGTTGTGAATACATTGTTCACGTACTTCTATAAGTGCCGCTCCGTCCCGCTCACTGACCTCCGAGTGAATGAACTCGCAAATGAAGTATCCACACAAATTAGTCCATGGTGGCTGCTTCTCACACTTTACGAGAATAGAATTCAATCAAATAATAATCAAGCATGATATAATAGTATTAAAACTAGAATTAAAGAGATGCGCGGACCTAGCTCATACTACTTACCTTGACTGGATGAAAACTAAGCTCATCTTCAAAATCACCTACCGTGCTCTTGGTGAATTGTTGCCAAACCCTGCCCAACAAAAAAATGAATAAATGAGTTATTAGTTACTTGATATCTTACGAAATGAATGAAAGTGACCGATATAGTGCGATAATGACTGAAATTATCTCTGGAGCACATCTTTAATGCTTGCGTAATCCTTTTCGTCTTTCTTTAGTGTGTTCTTGATTTCAACTCTTCCAACGTCAGCTTCAATGATTATCAGAATGTAATGATAGCTACACACGTATATATGTCAGTAACTCATCAATTAAACTTAACATCGAGTAAGCAAACGTGAATGTGTATAAGACAGTAACACTCTGACCTAAAGTTGTAAGGAAATATTATTCTCTTTTTGTAATGTTGCCTCTTTATGAACCTTAGCAAGTTATGCTCCGTTTCCTTGGAGAAATCCCATAGCAATCGTTCATTAACTCAGCGTGGGTCGATGAACCCATTGTCAGAGATTCCATTTCTGTCACATTCCTCGCTCTTCTTTCTGCATAATAGCATAGTGAGAATAATTACAGGCAATGAACGAGCTGAGTTAGAGACATTATCATAGAAATAAATGAATCACTTATAGACAATAGGAACTGACGAGAGTCAAGTTGAGGGCGTCTTGTTTGTATAACATATGGAATTAATCAAAATAAATTTGGTCTCGTCTTCACCTATGAAATGCTTATTTGTAACTCTCATAAGAAGCACTGATAATCGCTCTTCTTCCTTGGAGTTAGAGACCTTCAAGTACCACTCATGCAGTCGTCACATTTGTGTTGGTAGAAGCTCGACCTCATTAGGTCTGACCAGAGACTTCCCGTATTCATATTTCCATGCTATTTCTGTTTATGTGGGGACATATCCGCCTAGCGCTTGATCAACACTAATACCATCATCTCTAGCAAAGTCCATCGCCTAATCAATACTAATATCTTGATCAACACTGGGTCACACCTTGAGCGGGGAGATCGATTGTTTTCCTATTCTCCGAGTTGGGCAACGTCTCTTTTCCCGCTTGCACTACTACTTCTTGTCTTCTTCCTACTAACTCTCATCAGACGGCGTGTGTAGTCATCTGCCTTATTTATCCCATATTGCGATGGTTTCTCAATAAAACTCTTAGCCCACTTTTTGAATTTCGAATCAAATATCTACTTTGGCTTGGGCTTTTTCGGTGCAAAATAGGCTTTCACTTTGGCATTGCCGATGGCTTTGGTTTCCTCATTAGTCATATCGTAAGGTAACATGGGAGGAAGCGGCGTGGTTTTCTTCTTCCTACTACCTTTATTCTGAGTAGTATCGCTAGTCGACCGAGCGACGGCCTTTTGATAATGTTGCCGGTGGGAGTTACTAGTTCATGGAGGCGACATAGTAGGCTGACGCGGAGGAGGAGTTGGATGACGCGGCAACGGACTCGTGCTATGGTGGTTGTCCCTCTCCTCATCATGTGGACTTGGAGGTGGTGAATTGTGAATTGGAGGAGACAGCGTGCTCTAGATTCACAGGATAAAGCATGACTAGCTGCCACCTTGAAGGATAAGTTGATCACTCCCACATGTAGCTCACTGAAGGGTTCACAGCATAGAAAACAAAAATTTTCCCACCTTGTATTTGGTTTTTATTTGGTCTTGTCCATGTGAGGATATAGAGCTTGTGGTAATCTCCATAACAAGCTCTTGTTCATCAAAATCGGATCTCCCATATATATCTTGTTGCGATTTTGATTTATGCGGCTTTTCGGTTTCTCACCAAGTGAGATATCTCACATTATTCTACTTGATACTTCTCACATTATTGGGAAGCCCTTGTCGTCCTCTATCCAACGCAATTTGAGTCGGGTCAATCAGAACTTTCAGTCAAAAGTTATTGCCTTTTGAATATTTGCCTGTCAATCCGCTTTACGGGCGGCGGTAGTACCGCCAGGCGGCAAGATTATCGCCGGCCTAAAAGCGGCCCGCTTTTCTTCTGCCTGGCTAGGTACCTAAATCCGTACTCACGCCGGTAGTACTGCTCAGGCGGTAGAACCGGCCGGCCCAGTTATTTTTCCCAGATTAGCCCAGATCCAGATCTAGATTTCCTGGCCTCGTGCGCGTTGAACCACATTGCCTTGCGCACCCCACTAGCCCCGCGAGTTGCTGCTCTCACTCGCGCTGCTACCGCCGCTGCCGCAGCCTCGCCGCTGGCCCGCACGGCCGCTTGCTCATTGCTTGTCGTCAGCGGCTGCTGCCACGCCGCTACCGCTGCTGTCACGCCAAGACGCCAAGATGGCCCACCTGGCCCCACGCCATCAAGACGCTGCTTGCCGCATGCGACCACCCGCTGCTTGGCCCCACCGCCGCGCCGCATGCATCTTGCTCTGCCTCGCTGGCTGCTTTTTTTCTTGGCATTTGCAGTTTTGGTCCGGTAGTACCGGACCAAACCGGTACTACCGGACCGTCCAGAAAAATACCCCAACGGCCATATTTTGCCTAGTCCTTTAAATATCTTTGCCCCTTTGTCTTTTAGGGTTGCTTCTTCCTCCTCCTTTTGTCTAAGCTTTGCCCCCATTTGCCTTACTCTTTGAGCTTGATTTCTACTCACCCCTCCATTGATTGTTGCATATATTCGAGGGGTAGTTGGAGTTGATCTAGATCTACGTTTTAACCAAACCAAAACATCTCTTTGTGAGTGTATCTTTGGGGATCTAGATTTTGGGGGATTTTGTGTCTCTCTTTGATTCCTCCTCTCTTGTTCCCCCAATAGATTTAGTAGCTTTGTTGGAACTTGAGAGTGAGGGATTTGAGCATCTTTATGGTGTTCTTGCCATTTGCATTTGGTGCATCGGTTTGAGTTCTCCTCGGAGGATTTGGTTTGAGTTGCTCATTGGAGCTTGTCCCTCTTGGGTTCTTGGAACCCTAAACGGTTTTGTGGCCTTGGTGGCATTGTGGCCTTGGTGGAATTTGTTGAGGCCTTTTGTGGCGTTTGTTGGGAGCCTCCAATTAAGTTGTGGAGAAGTTCCCCAACCTTGTGAGAGGTTCCGGTTGCCACCGACAAGTGCACCGATAGTGGAAGCATGGATCGATCCCATTGGGGTGAGATTCACCGGAGAATAAGGGAGGCCTTTTGTGGCATTGGTGGTTTGATACCACCCCCTCTCCAAACGAGACGTACTCCATGTTGGGAGTAACTCGGTAAAATATCGGTGTCCCCGCGTGCCTCGGTTATCTCTATACCCGAGCTCTTTACTTTTGTACTTTACATTGTGATAGCCTTCGTGCTTGAAGTAATATATATCTTGCTATCAATTTGTTGCTTGTATTGCTTAGCATAAGTTGTTGGTGCACATAGGTGAACCTTAGTTGTTCTAGGTTGTGCTTAACAAAGTAAACACTAGTTTTATTCCGCCTTTGTTGAGCCACTCTAGGAAAAGTTTTAATCGCCTATTCACCCCCCCTCTAGGCGACATCCATATCCTTTCAATTGGTATCAGAGCCCGGTCTCTCATTTTAGGCTTCATCGCCTTGAGAGTAAAGATGTCGGCTAGGGGATTAGTGCACAAGGACACACTCACATTCGATGGCACAAATTATGATGTTTGGAAAATTCGCATGCTTAATTTATTTCGGGAAATTCACCCAATTATCGATGGATATCTATATGTGGGTCTCTCTTCTCCTATGGATACCCAAAACGAATCTTTAGAGGAGAAGTTAAACTCTCATATAGATGCTCTAGATACTAAAATTATTTTGCATGTTGTGAGCATTGTAGTTCTTTCTTCTATCATGCCTTATTCAGGAGCTCGTGAGATATGGACCAAGCTTCAAGATAAATATAGCAAGTCCAACATTATTGAGGATGATTGTGTTGCTTCCACTTCCGGTCGAGATGAGTTCTCATCGTCTACCACTTCACCAACATGTGATTTTTCACAAGGTAATGATATGGTGAGTGGTGATAGAAATTGCAATTTGGATAGTGATATTACTATTTGTAATCATTCATCCCTATCTAGTTGCAATGATCTATCTTTGGACCTTAACACTTCTAGCACTCAAAACTCCTTACATGCTTATGTTAATAGTCCTTGCATATCATGTAGATATGATTTGAATAAATCTCATGATGATATGCTTGTGTTGTCTTGTTGCCATGAAAAAAATGCTTCCATTTCCTATAGTGCTCGTGTTGCTAACCATGTAGAGGAAAATGAAGATTCTATGGGCCAAGACAAGGTCTTGAAGAGAGCTACAAGTGCAATCTCATCATCACCTTCCTCCGGTTCTCACATGTGCCTTATGGCTAAGGGAACAAAGGTAACCTCTTTAGATCCCATTGTATCTCATGATGATGATGATGAGGTTGAGAATGATAATGATGATTATCGAGGTAAGTATGATATTACCTCTATTAAGAAAATGGGTGAGGTTATCTATAGTTCTCTCTACAGAAATAAAATTGCTTCCTCCAACCTTCTTGAAATCTTGAATTATGCTATAGAAGGCAATGATCTTATTGAGGAGCAAGAAAACATAATTGATGAAAAGTTTGCACTTGAGCGTCAGTATGCTAATGAAATTGCTCAACTAAATGACTCCCTTGAAGAAGAACAAACCACCAAAGAATCTCTTGAGGAGTCTTTCACTCTATAATTATCTAGAGTAAAAGAATACCATGATAGAGAACTTGTGGTGGCAAACTCCTTCAAGTTTAAAAATGATGAACTTGAAGTTGCTTATGCTAAACTTGTTGAGGATTTTAAGCATCTTGATAATGGCTCTCAGGTTATTAAGAGGGAGATCATCAAACTCACCGAGTCGCATGAGCAACTTAAAGCTTCATATTCAAAAGAGCTTGCCAAGTTGCCCTCACCTCTCGCTAATAATGGTGATGCTTGTGCTACTGACTCTATTTCTTGTGAAGCATCTATTTTGGAGGAGAATGTTGATCTAAAGTATCAACTTGTGTTGCTAACTAGCAACTATGGGAAATTAGAAGAAAGTCATGTTAAGCTCTCGAGCTCGCATGAGGATCTTCTAGTCTCCCATGGTAGGCTAAAGTTAGCTCATGAGGCCATCGTGTCAAAGGTAACATCTAGTGGGCCTCATGTGGACATTAGCACTACATCTACTCCAAATGTTATATTTCCATGTTCTAGTCCTTGTAGTTAATCCTCTCACAACCATGATATATCTTGTGATGAATTACATTTCGTGCCTTGTTGCTCTAATAATGTAGCATCTACTTCCTCTAGTGTTTTTGTTGAAACTAACCATGTAGAGGAAATCAAAAGGCTCAAGGCTCAAGTCACTTCTTTGAAGAATGACTTGAAAATGGTCATCAAGGGAAGGTCGCACTCAACAAAATCTTGAGTGTGCAAAAATCCCCCAATGACAAGAGTGGGCTTGGATTCAACTCCAATGTCAAGAACAAGTCCACTATCAAGTTGAAGCACAAGGATAACAAGAAGAATGGCCAAGATCAAGTCAAGAATCCGGCCAACATTGTTTGCTTCAAGTTCAAGGAAGAAGGACATCATGTCAAACATTGCCCATTCAAGAAGAAGTCCCTTCGCAAGAAGCAAGGGAAGCGGCCTCAAGCTCTACATATTGTTAGAGATGGGCCTCCTCCTTAGAAGACTCAAGCTCTTCCTCAAGTTGTTCCTTCATCCAAAAATAAAGATGGAAAGAGTAGAACTTGCTACATATGCCGTGAGAAGGGACACATTTCTTCCTCATGCACTATTGGTATCTCCTCATCCCATCCTATCTTGATTGATGATGCTTATTCACTTCGTAAGGATGAGGTTGGCAATGTGTTTGCCAAATTTGTTGGTGCTCAATGTGGGTTCAAGAAAAGAACCATTTGGGTTGCCAAGCCTATTGTGACTAACCTCTTAGGACCCAACTTGGTTGGGGACCAACAAGCCAAAACTTGATCAATAGGTATTGTTGGAGGGCATTGGAGTCTTGGCTAAATTATGAAGAATTGAGGGATCTTCATCAATTATTATTGTCAAGCCAAGCCATTTGGATTATCATGATTATATTATATTTCCAATGTTCCTCCTTGCGGTAACATATGCTTAACTCATTTCATTGAAAGTTACTTGCCCCCTTATGCATGTGTTGGTTTTGTATCTTCCATGCTTTTGTACATGCTGTGCTATCCACTTAATTATCTTGAGGTATCAAGCATATTTGTGTATGATTAGGTGGCACACCATGTATGTGTGTCTCTTATTTTTGAGCCTTAATTGATTATATTTGATATCTTATTTGGCTCTTCTGAGAGATTAATGGATTATCCCATTTTGGGGGAGTGTTATGCTTGGGCATTCCACAATCCTAAAATTGTGTGTACATGAGGAATATCACCTAGTATTTATATTGGATTATTGTCTAGTCTCTATGTGGTATAATTCTCATGAGAAATTTAAGTTTTATAATGTCCATTAATTATCTCTATTTGTATTATTTTTCCTTGTGTTGGTTTTTATGGTAGTGTCACATTATGGGGGAGTCATATGCTTAGTGCATATTACAATCCTAGAAAATGTGAACATTCGAGGTTGTGTCACTTAGAATTGATATTGATAATTATCTAGCACCTATGTGACACATATGCTCATACAAGTTCCAATTTGCTTGAATGCCTTTATTGATCTTATTTCGGATCTTGTATATGAGAATGATTCTTGGTATGTGTTTCCTCATATTTAGATATATATTCGCATGGAAACCATTTGCTTCAAGTTACTCTAATCACTAGTTATTGTGTGAATATTGGAAGCTACCAAGAATCTTGCTTGAAGTATCATGCTCAATTCTTATATTTAGTTATATGCTTCTTGTTGTGACTATGATCTTGGATATCCATGCAAGCTACCTTGGGAAAATTATTCCCAATATTTCTTGTCCTTGGACAATGAGTACTAAAGTGATGGTAGAATTTATTGATCATAGTCACTTTCGCCTTTGCTTAATCGAATCCAAATCTTTGGCCAAGTAAATGTTTTGTGTGCTCCCATTCCTTCCTTGCCTCTTATGAATCTTCTTATTTTATTGGTATTCTCGTGTGTTTTATTTAATGTAGGTACTGGTGATGATCTCATTTGTGTGCATTTTGCATTCAAAAGCAAAATTCTATATAATGTACTACTTATGGGTGAGCTCTGCTATATTATCCAGAACAATCCTTTTATGCTTCCTTTTTTTATCCATATCGGGTTTTATGTTCTTGAAAGTTTGATCTTTTCGTTTTGGTATTTTGTGCCATCATGAAAAGTTTGGAGAGTTTGGTTTACTTGTTGGAACCTTACTCTTTTTGGGAGTTGGTTTTGTCTCATTCCTTGTTTCACACTTTGACCATTTTAGAATGAGTTAAATCCTTGAGCATTTGTATTTTTATGTATCTTTTGCTCTTTGGCTTTTGCCGAGTTCATTTATGAACTTATGCTCTTTCATGTGTTGAATTGGTTATTTGATACAATTTGGACACCGCTTGTATTGTCACACTCTTGTGTGTGCCAACTCGGTTTACTTGGTGTGTTTGTTCAAATTGTATCTCATTTTTGGTTCTTGAAATCTTTATGCATGCATGTTTACTATATGCTTATATTAAGGCATGTTTGCTTTCTTTGATCCAATATATAAGGGAAACTCCACCGATTCCCATCGGCTAAGTTGTGCATGAAATTCAATTTCATATCAATATGCACATAATTATGTGGAGTCTCTCCTATGTATTGTAGTTGCACTAACTACTTTGGACCCAATATGTTTGGGGACCATTTTGTACTTAAATGTGTTTTAGGTACATTGGTGATATATTGGACGCTTGTCTCTCAATTTTGAAGAAGTGATACTTAGAAGAAAATTTGAGGCAAGCTATAGGATGATCAACGAATTCATATCCTCTACATCCTACCAATTATATCTCGGTAACAAGTATCTCTTTCTCATGCTCACATATCTTGATTCCAACCGTTTGTCGGTTGCCTTCTTGCATGATTTAATGTATTTGTAATTGTTGCAGTTCTAGCCATGGTTTTAAGAGGACTCTCTATTGTATATGTGTTTAAGTTGAGATGAGTGCATATAATTGGGACTATACAAAATCATGCATATGATCCTCCAATCCCAAATATGTCAATCTAGCAATTTTATTGCCTATCATTTCATCAACTTCTCTCATGTGCAATAGTGAGATTTTTGCTAGTCTATTCTATCTTATGATACTTGTTGCCTTTCTCCGTATATTCCAACTTTCTCCTTTTTCCTCGGTGATAGTTGTAATATATGTAGTGTGTTGGTGTTTGAAGCTCATTAATGTACAATAATATATATTTGAGCCTTTGGCCATGCCTTACTGATATATGTTATGACTTCATTTTTGCCTTTCATGTGCTTTCTTGTATAATCTTCCTTATGTGTGCATATTTCTTCTTTGGCATATGTCTTTGTGATGTTTTCCAATTAGAAACATATACACATATGAGGAGATAATTTTAGTCAATTTTTAATCCTTAGAGACCACCTTTCTATTTCTTTTGATTCTTCGGTGGCTTCCAAATTTAATTGCCTATGAGTGCTTGTTCCTCTTGGTTTCATCTTTGGGAACTCATATTTGTTCTCTCATGCCTTGTATTATTAAATGAACTTGGATGAGTGAGGATTCCATGATTATGCACCTTGTTCCCAAATCCAATTATCACAATTGGTGCATTATCTTTGGGGAGCTCATCTAATTCATTTAATAATGCTTATTTACCTCTTGTCTCATTTATTGCGTCTTAAATGCTTATGGGGGAGCAATGATTCCATATTTGTGCAATATGTATTCTAATGCATTTATGTTGAATAGTGCACAAATCTTGGGGAGCTTATCTATTAGTTATTTAAAGCACCTTTTTTGCTCATATCATAATATCTTGTAGTTTCCATTTGGACTCATTTGTTGTTTTCAAATTGGTTTTTCGGACTTGTAGTTGCTTGATTCATTTGAATTTATTCTAGCAATCTTTAGGTCCTCGATATAGTCCTACTCCCTCCCAAGTATTCATCATTGGATATGTGCAAAGGCACAGCTTCTAGGACTTGTCACCCATTTCGGCAATCGATGCCAATGGGGGAGAAGTTTTAGAGGGTTTAAGGGAAGTTGTTCGATGCATTGAGTTTGTTCTTAAGCATTTTCCTTTCATGCTCTTGCATCTTTGTTGTTGCTTAGCATGTGGTATATATAGAGGAAACTCCACCAATGATAATGATTGGCAATATATGCAATGAAATTCAAGTTCATCACACATGCATAGATTGTGGGGGAGTTTGCTCTATATATGGTGGTGGTACCAATAACACATACTTTTGTAGTTTTTGATATTGGTATTACCATTGCATTCATTAATATTCCTTATATAAACCCTCTTAAAGGGATTGTCATCAATTACCAAAATGGGGGATATTGAAAGAACATGTTGGGCCCCCATGTGTGTTTTTGGTAATTAATGACAATCTTTATGGACTAATGTGTGTATTAAGTTATACTTATAGGATTTGTCCATTGGCATCGCTTGGAGCATGTGTTGGCTTCAAGGTCGATGAAATGCAAAGAAGATTTGTCGTGCAAGATCAATATGCGAGGTCGATGATGAGGAATTAAGAAAGGTGTTCCATCTTGAGAAGGGCAAGACGGTCTACATCGATCTCAAGTGGAATGCTCAAGGGAAAGGTATAATCTTGATAGGTTTTCCCTTTTGCCGGTCTCTTGTTGTGTGTAGGAGACCGCGTTTAGGATAGATAACCGTACTATCAAGAGGGGCTCTCGTATGAGTAATTCGGTCACATCGTTTGGAGAGAGCTCAAAACTTTGCATACTTGCATCATCGTATTTGGTTGTTATTTGGTCTTGTCCATGTGAGGATATAGAGCTTGTGGTAATCTCCATAACAAGCTCTTGTTCATCAAAATCGAATCTCCCATATATATCTTGTTGCGATTTTGATTTATGCGGCTTTTCGGTTTCTCACCAAGTGAGATATCTCACATTATTCTACTTGATACTTTCTCACATTATTGGGAAGCCCTTGTCGTCCTCTATCCAACGCAATTTGAATCAGGTCAATCGGAGCTTCTAGTCAAAAGTTATTGCCTTTTGAATATTTGCCTGTCAATCTGTTTTCTGGGCCGAGCGGTAGTACCGCCCGGGCGGGCCGGTACTACCGCCCGGGCCTAAAAGTGGCCCGTTTTATTTCTGCCTGGTTAGGTACCTAAATCCGGTAGTACCGGACGGCCCGGTAGTACCGGCCGACCCGGTAGTACCGCCCGGGTGGGCCGGTAGTACCGGCCGGCCTAGTTATTTTTCCCAGATTAGCCCAGATCCAGATCTAGATTTCCTGGCCTCGTGCGCGTTGACCCACATTGCCTTGCGCGCCCCGCTGGCGACTGCTGCTCTCGCCTGCCGCGCCCACAGCTCGCCAGCGTCTTTGGGCCCGTCGCGCTTCCGCGCCTCGCTTCTTGCTCGCCACGCTGCTACCTATTTCTGCGCTGCTAAGCGCCTTCTTGCTATTGCGCTGCGCCGCGCCAGCTGGACGCTGCCGCCGCTGCTGCATCTGCTGCTGCTCGCCAGCCCACTTCGCGCCACACGTGATACTGATGGTCTGCCTCGCTGGCTGCTTTTTTTCCCCTGGCATTTGCAGTTTTGGTCCGGTAGTACCGGACCAAAACTGGTACTACCGGACCGTCCAGAAAAATACCCCAACGGCCATATTTTTCCTAGCCCTTTAAATAGCTTTGCCCCTTTGTCTTTTAGGGTTGCTTCTTCCTCCTACTTTTGTCTAAGCTTTGCCCCCATTTTCCTTACTCTTTGATCTTGATTTCTACTCACCCCTCCATTGATTCTTTCATATATTCGAGGGGTAGTTGGAGGAGATCTAGATCTACGACCAAACCAAAACATCTCTTTGTGAGTGTATCTTTGGGGATCTAGATTTTGGGGGATTTTGTGTCTCTCTTTGATTCCTCCTCTCTTGTTCCCCCAATAGCTTTAGTAGCTTTGTTGGAACTTGAGAGTGAGGGATTTGAGCATCTTTGTGGTGTTCTTGCCATTTGCATTTGGTGCATCGGTTTGAGTTCTCCTCGGAGGATTTGGTTTGAGTTGCTCATTGGAGCTTGTCCCTCTTGGGTTCTTGGAACCCTAAACGGTTTTGTGTCCTTGGTGGCATTTGTTGAGGCCTTTTGTGGCGTTTGTTGGGAGCCTCCAATTAAGTTGTGGAGAAGTGCCCCAACCTTGTGAGAGGTTCCGGTTGCCACCGACAAGTGCACCGATAGTGGAAGCGTGGATCAATCCCATTGGGGTGAGATTCACCGGAGAATAAGGGAGGCCTTTTGTGGCGTTGGTGGTTTGATACCACCCCTCTCCAAATGAGACGTACTCCATGTTGGGAGGAACTCGGTAAAATATCGGTGTCCCCGCGTGCCTCGGTTATCTCTATACCCAAGCTCTTTACTTTTGTACTTTACATTGTGATAGCCTTCATGCTTGAAGTAATATATATCTTGCTATCACTTTGTTTCTTGTATTGCTTAGCATAAGTTGTTGGTGCGCATAGGTGAACCTTAGTTGTTCTAGGTTGTGCTTAACAAAGTAAACACTAGTTTTATTCCGCCTTTGTTGAGCCACTCTAGGAAAAATTTTAATCGCCTATTCACCCCCATCTAGGCGACATCCGTATCCTTTGAACACCAATACTAGCCTCACCACTATCCAAAGAGACAATTCTGCTCTATGTCATAGCAACCAATAAAGTTATTAGTGCAGTAATAGTGGTAAAGCGAGAAGAAGAGGGCAAATCAGTCTAAAGACCAGTCTATTACCAGAGCGAAGTGCTCTCTACATCAAAGAAAAACTACCCTCACTATCAAAAAATGACATATGGGGTGTATATGGCAACAAAGAAGCTGAAGCACTATTTCCAAGAATACCCAATCCAGGTAATATGCGAGGCACCTATCTCGGACATATTGGGCAGCAAATATGCCAGTGGCCGAGTGGCAAAATGGGCCATAGAGCTAGCACCATACACTCTACAATATGATAGGCGGGATGCAACTAAATCTCAAGCTGTAGCGGATTTATTCGTGGACTGGATGGAAATGTAATATGAACTACCATTGCTAGATCCAAATTACTAGAGAATGCACTTTGACGGGTCCAAGACGAAGATGGGCCTGGGTGCCGGGATAGTACTTACCTCACCTAAGAAGGACCAGCTCAAGTATGTGTTGCAAATCCACTTCGCTGCATCCAATAATGTTGCCGGGTATGAAGCACTTGTCCATGGGCTAAAAGTGGCCAAATAAATTGGCATCAAAAGGATCATGTGTTCGGTGACTCGGATTTGGTTATTCAGCAAGTATCTGGACATTGGGACGCACTAGATGCAAATATGGCACTTTATCATTTCCATGTGCAGTAGATTTCAGGATACTTCGATGGATGTGAAATTCATCACATACCCAGAGCAGAAAATGAGGCAGCGGATGTGTTATCCAAGTTAGGCTCATCTCGGTAAGCAATCCCGCCAGGAGTAGCATTGGAACATCTCAGAAAACCATCAATCAAGCCATCACCCAAATCCGAGTCAATATTCATCCCGGCAAGCTAGGAGTCAGATGCTATACCAATGGACATTGACACAGGGGCAGTCGAGTAACCCGGGGACTGCTCCACCTAATCCAGGGGTTGCCGAATCACACTCAGAGACTCCTCATGTTATGTCGGCGGAAACTATGTCAGCTGAGCCAATGGAAATAGATGGAGAAACAGATCCAGCACCAGTAATACCAACCTGGGAACAACCAATATTCAATTACTTAAGAGATGGAACTTTGCTTGATGATGAGATATTGGCAAGACAAACATAAAGAAGAGAAAAAGCATACACAATAATTAACAAGGAACTGTACAAGAGGAGTGTGACAAGCGTGTTGCAACGTTGCGTAAGTCCAGAGCAAGGCCAAGAGATACTGTTGGATATTCACCAAGGAGAATGCGGGCATCATGCCTCGTCAAGAGAATTAGTAGCCAAGGCATTTAGGCATGAATTCTATTGGCCAAGTGCACTGATGGAAGCACAATACCTAGTGAGAAAATGCAACGGCTGCGAATGCTACACATCAAAGTCGCATTTACCTGCATCCGAATTAAAAACTATACCAATCACCTGGCCATTTTTAGTATGGTGCCTAGATATGGTGGGACCATTCAAACTTCACGGGGCGGCATGACTCACATACTAGTGATGGTGGACAAGTTTACCAAGTGGATAGAGGTGAAGCCCATTAAAAAACTTGATGGAAAAACAGCTGTCACATTCCTAAAAGATATTATCCTGAGATACGGTCACCCGCACAACATGATTACAGACAATGGCACAAACTTTGCCGAGGGAGCCTTTCCTCGATTTTGCAGGGAAAGCCGAATAAGACTCGATGTAGCATCAATCGCCCATCCAGAATCAAATGGACAAGTTGAACAAGCTAACAACTCCCCGCTTAATAAAACCACTCTAGAGATCACCTGGTTGCTGGATAGAGGAACTACCCTTAGTGCTATGGAGCTTAAGGACAGCTCCGAATCGATCAACAGGCTATACGCCATTCTTCCTGGTGTATGGGATAGAAGCAGTTTTGCCTGCCGACATAGAACATGACTCGCCCATAGTAAGAAAATACTCGGAAGCCGAGGTAAAAGAGGCCTGAGAAGATGGAGTAGATTTACTCAAAGAAGCAAGGGAATTGGCATTGTCCAGATCCGCCATATACCAACAAAATCTCTGACGCTATCATAGCCGGAAAGTCCAACCTCGTGTTTTCCGAGAAGGGGATTTGGTTCTCAGATTAGTGCAGCGCACAACTGGGATGCACAAATTATTACTCCCATGGGAAGGACCATTCATTTTAAGCAAATCATTGCACAATGATTCATACTATCTAACAGATGCTCGTGAAGCACAAAAGAACAAGGCGGACAGATCGGGTGATGAGACCAAAAGGCCATGGAATGTGGCATTGCTCCGTCCTTTCTACACTTAGGAGAAGCAATGTATGTATCTCTCAAACTCTCATATGTCGGATACTTATGCCGGCTATGTGCTGATAATAAAATGGTATGACTCAAAAAACTGACGCGGGGACTCACCCTCATGTTTACTCGTACATATTTCATGTCGGCTGTCATTGACACTTAAACTTATCTTGGAATAAGTAATGTTTACTCGTATGAGGTCGACTCTTCGACTATGCTGTTGTCCGAAAACACGGCTTCATGGCAAGCAAGAGAAAAAGACCAAGGACGGGTAAACATGAACAACGGGTAAGTAAGAGAAGAAACGCGAGTCGGGACTATGCATGCTTATAACTAACCCATTGCAGGATATATTGTCTTGTATGTTGATTGACCCTAGGTCAAGTTGTCTAGTTTCATATCCGCTATCTGAATCCTTAGAACTTTGAGACTCTAATGTCGAATGCCAAAAAAGGTAGACAAGACCCAAATTCAAGGATAAGGAAAACGACAAATGAAACTCGGGGACTTGCCCTGGATGATTTGCATTCAAGCAAAATAAAGTTTAAGCCTTCGCGAAGGCACACACCCCAAATAACTGCAGTATTTCTTACATCTGCACCCAGCATACCGGGGATCTCATGAGAATTAAGTGTTTTTGCCAAACCAGCTTAAGAGGCATCTGAACTCGAAGGAGCATCAATGGGGTTGGAGCTAGGAGCATCATCAGGATCTGCCGAGTTAGGCGCATCGGCCGAGTCTGCCACGTCTGACTCGGTGGCCTCGCTGTCAGCACCATCATCATCGGCAATCTCGGTAAGCGGCTCTGAGAGATCAAGGAAGATTGGACCATCACACCAGGCATGCACCAGAGCATAGTACACCATTGCGTAGGCTCGCACTTGGCGTTTCTTGATGAGATCAGGATCATGGATCCACTTGCCTTCGACCCTCATATGCTGGAGAACATCAAGATTGAGATCCTCATACCATGAGAGCACAAAGGCAAGGGCCTTCTCCGCCATGACATAGCCAGCCGACTCACGCCATTGGTCAAGTCTTTCCTCGGTGAGTAACAGCTTGGCAGCAAGAGGCTCAACGAGCGTAGGCGCATCTTCATCCGGCCACAACATCCTGAATGCATGGATAGCTAACTTGAGTAAGTCGACACGACATGACTTCAAGGTGGTCACGCGCTCTGAGAGGGCTGCAAGGTGCTCGTCGATGGTGATCTCGTCATCTGCTGGGGCTCTAGATTCGGCTCGCACTTTCTGTCGTCGGATTGTCGACAAGTACGCCATAGGGGGTCCTAGTGGCGTTGGAAGTATGGGGTGTGAGACGTCAGATGTTCCAGGAGCGTTGAGCACAAGTTTACCTAGGTTCAGATTCGACTGTGGTGATCGGATCCTACTCCTGCTAGCAACCCAGTAATATATCGGCGTAAGCCGGATGTTACAATGGATTACAAGAGAGGTTCGCCTGTGCGAGTTGGTTATGGTTGTCTATCGAGTTGTGTTGTGCCCTAAAGGCTCCCAAAGGGCCGGTTTATATAGTCACCAGGGCCTAGGGTTACAGGGAGAGACATATCTGGCTATGTTACAGAGTCGGTAACTAGTACAGCTTGGACTACAAGTAATACTATATGCCTAAGTCGGTAACTCTTCTGGGCCTTGTCGTAGCCGGAACTGGCTCCTCCTCTTTCTCTAACTGGGCTGCCCGTGAAGCAAAGATCTAACCCATTGGTGGGCCACCCTGGTTAGTGAGTCCTGTGGGTATACCCGGAAAGTATATCCCCAAAAATAGCCCCCGGAAGTCTCCAAGGTCTGAAGTTGGATAAATCATCTAGCTTGATGGTTTCTTCGTCTTGAGAATCTTGAAGGGTTCTCGAAAACTTCTTTCATTGATGTAGGATTCCGAGTCATTTGAGTTGGATATATTCTGTTCTGACCTTGATTTTTCCGTTGCTTGATTTGAAACATAAGACCTATTTTATGGCGGCATGCTGACTGACAACTTTACAGGTCAGGTCCCATCATTGAAAGGATTTCCATCAGCACGACCGTTGGTGGGTCCGTTCTTTATGGAACGGAACGCCATTTCAATGCCTATGTGAAAATCGAGGGGGCGAAAGAGTCACGAGGAAGCTAACTCACTGAAAGAAGAAACTCTCAAGCTGGCTCAGTCCAGTCTTGAGAAACAAATCTTGACCCCAGAAGCAACAATCCAAGAGGAGGAAGATGTCAAGCTGGTCAGCCTCCTGGACCAGATTTTGGTCCGGGATGCTAAAGTTGTATCTGGCAAACTTCCAGCGACGGATGTTCCGTCCCTTACCCTTAACGAGAAGGTGTTTCATAACCCCAAGCTCGGATTCGAAAAATTGCACCTGGAACACATTGTAAGTTTCCGGTTCTTCTTTGCATTTGTTGTTATATCCTCTAGCCCCCAAGCATCGTAATTTTACTTAGTTAAATTTGCAGCCCGAGTCTTAGTAGCCATCTGACGGTATTTCGTCTCTAAACTTACAGAAAATTGCATCTTCCAATCAGTAATTGCTAAAGAATATTTCCAACAAGCGCAAAGAAATCAAAGCTTTGTGCTTTGAAAATTCAAAGTTAAAATTTGAGAAAGATGAAGCAGAAGGTAACTTTTCCGGCTTCCTCTTTGTCAGTTTAAATATTTTTGTCATAGTCGGATTTTGCGATATCCGACTGATATTTTTGTCTTTGCAGAATTGTTGTGCCAATCCAGCAAGATGGTGGATCAGGCCGAAAACTTCAAGGTCTTGGAGGCAGAAAACACTGAACTCCGGGCAAAGCTTGAGACCCTAACTATAGAGTCGGAGAAATCCGTAGCTGCAATTTTGGAATGAAGCAACAACGAGACCGTGAGGCTCGATAAGCTCCTAGCTCTCCGATATAAACAACTTGCTGATCCCCAGAAGGAGTTTGATATTCAGAGGTATCTTTCCCAGGCCTCAGCAAGTGAACTGGACAGCCTCTGCAAGGAGCATGCTGAATGGAATCACTCTGTGCTTGGTAAGATTTCCGAATCTTTTCTTTGTGTTATTCATTTTTCTACTTTTGTTTTAGTCGGAATTTTGAGTTTTCGTTCTTTCCCAGCCCCCTTGAATCTTTCCGACTCCTCCACTTTCGAACCTTTCCTCGAGCGCATTAAGCTCGTTGGAGATGTCTTGTTCGACTTCCGCCAAACTCTAGAAGAGGCTGGTGAAGCCGTCAAGCATTCCGATTTGCACAAAATTCCAGTGCACGAGGTGAGGGACAAAGTGAAGTTGATTCCGAAGCTGATTGAGGACTGGAAGATCTCCGATGCTCGGACTACTATGCAAACAGCTCTGACCATGGTGATGAGCCACCATAGCGAAATGGAAATCTGGCACGTCACCAAGGGCATTGCCGAGGAGGATGATGAGGGTAACCCACAAGATATCAAGGCTATCCAAGAATCTTGTGCGGGTTATGCTTTTCGGGTGGCGGAGATGACCAACTATACGGTGACATTCTTCGAATCCGTCGCCGAGCCTCCTTCGCCTCAAGTGCCTGAAGTTAGCAACGCTTTCGAGTCTGAGATTGAGGGAGACACTACTGATGATTCTAGTGTTCCACCTGCTTCATCACCATCACCTGCAGCATAAACATTTTTCTATGCACTGTCTGAAACTTATGGCAATGTAATGATGGCTACACTATTTATTTTGTGCTGGTCTGTAAAATTGATGCTTTTACTATCTTAGCACTTTTGTTTATATATTTTATGCTTTGTGCTTGAATGGTTCTGAAGCACTCTCTCTTTTTTTATGACTATACTTATCGGTTTATCTGGCTCTCTGCCTCGTCCCTTTCATGGGTCGGCCAGCCTTCAGCACGGATAGTTTGCCGAGCAACGGAGCGCAATTGCTAAACCAGTTTAAACTCAGAAACAAAGCCGGCCTCGAGTACCAACAACTCATTACTCGGAAAATACCCGCGTCTAAGGAATCAAATAAAGAATCAAAGTATAGGTAATAATTTAAATTTTGTACCCTAAGGTATCATTTTTTAGATTGTTCAAAAATCGTAACCAAAACAAACATGAGTATAAAGTACTTTCAAGTATTCTGGGATTTTTTAAAAAATTACATGTTCTTTTGGAAATAAGATGGCAAAAATGTCTAAAAAATAACAATATGAGGAAACCAATACTTTATTTCACTTTGAACATGTACATATATGATTACAAGGAAATATAACTAAGAATAGAAGGGACGTAGCTGTACAATATTCCATGGACGGTCTATTTTATTCGGGTCTGTGCTGCCACCAACTCTCTTCCTTTTTCGAGTATCGGGTCTTTCCTTGACTGGTCTCGTGTCGGTTAAATAATATGACCCATTATCTAGAACTCTGCTAACCATAAAAGGTCCTTCCCAAATTGGGGAAAGTTTGTCCTTTCTCTTTTGCACAAGTCGGAGAACCAAATCGCCTTTTCTGAAAGAACGGTTTTGCACTCTCTGACAATGATACTTGTGTAACTTCTGCTGATAGGCTGTAGATCTCTGTTCAACAACGACACGTACTTCTTCGATTATATCGAGATCGTCTTGTCGAGAAACTTCTGCATGTTCTTCGATATACGCTTTGACTCGTGGAGCTTGATGGATCAGATCACTCGGAAGAACTGCTTCTGCACCATAGACCAAGGAGAAAGGAGTATAGCCGGTTGATCTGTTAGGAGTGGTACGTAAGCTCCATATCACAGACGGTAATTCTTCCGTCCAAGCCCCCGCGGCCCGACGAAGCGGTGCCTCGAGGCGAGGTTAGATTCCTTGCAGAATAAGGCCATTAGTTCTTTCGACTTGTCCATTGGCTTGTGGATGTGCGACTGATGCAATATCAAACGACTGATGCAATATCAAGTAGAATTCCTTGTTCTTCACAGAATTCGGAAAGTTCCCCCATGGAAAAGTTGCTCTCGTTGTCAGTAATTATACTGTGCGGATATCTGAATCTGGAGATTATGTCCTTGACGAATCTTCTGGCTATGGCTCCATCGCAACTTGTTACGGGTTTAGCCTCAATCTATTTTGTGAATTTATCCACCATCACTAGTAGGTGAGTGAATCCACATTTTGCCGTGTGAAATGGCCCTACCATATCAAGCCCCCAGACCGCGAACGGCCATGTAATAGGGATTGTTCGCAGCTGTTCAGCTGAAGCGTGTGCCTGATGAGCGTATTTTTGGTAGCCCTTGCACATTTGACCAGTTTATCGGCGTCTGCCTTAGCTGTAAGCCAAAAGAATCCATGCCGAAAAGCTTTTGCCACTAAGGATCTATCTGCAGCATGGTGACCACACTCGCCTTCGTGGATTTCTCTTAAAATTTCCACGCCTTCTTCCAAAGAAATACATCTCTAAAACATACCAGAAACACTTCGCTTATAGAGCTCAACATTTATTATAGTGTATGCTTTTGCTCGTCGGACAATCTGCCGGCTCAAGATTTTGTCTTTGGGTAATTTTCCGTCTATCAAGGAATCCAGATAGGGTTTTGTCCAGCTGGAAATTACAGCCAGAACTGCTATTAAAGGTGATTCGGATTTCTTCGGATAGTCCTCATCAACTCCGACTATGGAGGGGACCCTTAAATGCTCTAGAAAAGCTCCATCCGGTACTTTCTTCCGCGCAGAACCTATTCTTGATAGGGAATCTGCTTCCTCATTTTTTGCTCGAGGGATGTGTTGAACCTCGAAACCCTCGAACAATTTATATAATTCATTCACAACAGCTTTGTATGGTGCCATGTGTTTGTTTGCTCTACAAATATCGAATACTTGCTGAGCAACTAAATCCGAGTCTCCGTAACACATGGTCTTGATATGCCAATGTTTTTGGCCATGCGTATTCCATATAGCAATGCTTCGTACTCAGCAATATTATTGGTTGCCATGAAGTGTATTTGCAACACATAGAACAACTTATATCCTTGGGGTGATTTGAGCACCACGCCAGCCCCCGAGCCTCCTCGTGCTTTTGATCCGTCAAAGTGAAGGGTCCAAAATTTCGAGTCTGGAGGGCCTGTGTTTTCTGCCGTTTCTGTCCAATCAACGACGAAGTCGGCAAGAATTTGGGACTTGATCGCTATACGTGGTTTGTACTCAATGTCGAAAGCTGCAAGCTCTATTCCCCCACTTTGCGACACGTCCTGTGGCGTCGCGATTGTTGATTATATCTCGCAGAGGAGCTGTGCTTAATACTGTGATCTTATGCTCTTGAAAATAGTGACGTAGCTTTCTGGATGCAAAGAACACTCCATAGGCTAGCTTTTGATGATGTGGATACCGTTTTTTTGATTCTGTCAGGACCTCACCTAGATAATAAGTTGGCCGCTGCACCTTATGCTCGTGGCCTTCTTCCTCGCACTCAACTACTGTTACCACGCTTATGACCTTGTTGGTTGCTGCAATGTAGAGTAACATAGGTTCCTGAGGTTCTAGCGCTGCGAGAACTGGTGGATTTGAAAGCAAATCTTTCAAACTTTGCAGTGCAGATTTAGCTTCTAGGGTCCAGACAAATTTATCGGTTTTCTTCAAGAGTTTATATAAAGGTGCGGCTCTTTCACCAAGCCGGATGACGAACCGACTCACTCCTGCAATGCAACCAGTGAGGCGCTATAGGTCCTTCAGCCGAGTCGGCCTAGTACCGTTTAAGATAGCCTTGATTTTGTCATGGTTCACCTTGATGCCTTGCTCAGAGACGATGAAACCTAACAATTTTCCGACTGGAATTCCAAATAAACACTTCTTCAGATTTAGCATAATGTTGAATTTTCGTAGACTAGCAAACATTTCATCCAAGTCAGAAATTAAGGTTTCCTTCTTTTTGGACATAACTGCTATGTCGTCTACGTATACATGGACGTTGTGTCCGATTTGGTCGTTGAGACAACGTTGCATGGTATGTTGATATGTTGCTCCTACGTTCTTTAAGCCAAAATGCATAGTTTTGTAGCAGAAGGTTCTGAAAGGAGTGACGAAAGACGTCTTAATTTGATCCGACTCTTTTGTCGGTATTTGGTGATATCCGGAATATACGTCGATAAAAAAGAGTAATTTCGACCCTACCGTTGAGTCGAGAACTTGATCGATTCTTGGCAAAGGAAAGGGATCTTTTGTTCATGCCATGTTCAAAGCGGTATAATGAACACACATCCTTAAATCAATGGTGTCCTTTTTAGGACGAGTACATGATTTGCCACCCAGTCTGCATGGATGACCTCAGTTATGAAATACGCTATCTCTAAGAGGGCTAATTCCTTGGCTATTGCTTTGCGCTTTTCATCACCAAACCGTCGTAGAATCCGTTTGACGGGTTTAGCGTCTGGGTACACATTAAGAGAGTGCTCAGCAAGTTCCCTAGGTACTCCGGTCATGTCAGATGGCTGCCATGCGAAGATATCACTATTAGCTTTGAGAAACTAGACGAGCGCGCTTTCCTATGCGTGGCCTAAGCCTACCCCTATGTTCGTCTTCTTGGAGGGATCGTCTTCCTTCAGCGACGTCTTCTTCGTCTCTTCCGACGCCTTGAACTGCAAACTCGTCTTCAGCACCTCGTTCTTCATAGCGGGCATCTCAGACAGATTGATGGTCTTCTTGATCTCCTGGTACTCCTGGGCATGTAGCACGGCTTCGGCGAAGGCAGCAGATCCTTTGTCGCACTCGCGCACCTTCCTCGGATTTCCTCGTACGGTGATTATGCCCTTTGGACCTGGAAATTTAATCATGTTGTAGATGTAACAGGGATGGGCCATGAACGCCCAGTAAGCCGGACGCCCGAAGATGGCGTGGTAAGCACTTTTGAATGGTCCCACCTCGAAGGAGAGTGGCTCGGTCTGATAATTTTCTCGGGTTCTGAATGTCACGTCCAGAGTAATCTCACCCAGAGAATTTGCCTATCTCCCCGGTACAATGCCATGGAAAGTTACACTGTTGTAACTCAATTGGCTCTCGTGTAGCTTCATGCGGTGGAGTGTCTCGATGTAGAGGATATTGATACTGCTCCCACCATCCATGAGTGTTTTTGAGAACTCATAGCCACAATAAGAGGATTGACGACCAGAGGGTACTTTCCCCGATGATGTGTTTTCCTCGGGTGATCTAAATGATCAAAGGTGATAGTCACCTCTGACCCGTCCATTAATTGGGGGACAACTGGAACCGTGGCATTGAGCTCACGAATAACCGCCTTTTTGTCCTTAGCTGGTTGGGATCCAAGGAAGCAGACGTATGCGTCTTTCTTAGTCGGAAAAGTCTTCTTTCCATCCGAATTGGGCTCTGCGACAGCTTCTGCCTCTTCCATGTCGGAATCTTCCTTGGGCTCCTTTCCTTTCTCGGATTTTTTCTTTCCTTTTCGTCACTTGGCTTTGTAGCCAGCAGATTCGTCTTTCTTGATGTCATCATTGAAACGACACTCGGCATTTGTATGGGTAGATACTCCGTTACTATCCAAGTGGTGGACAAATGGATTATTGGCAATGTCAGCCCAGGTATAGGTTCTTCTGGGTTGTTGATCTCCTCTGCCCTGGATTCGGGAGGTTCCTAGGCCTCTACCATGGCACGCCTCTGCGCCCTCCTCGTCCTCTAGATTCGAACACTGCGTTGACAGTTGCGTTGTCTAGAGCCGGCTTTTCGTCCGAGGTGTTTTTGCGCTTATGAGTTTGCTTTGGCTGTTTGGCCACATTGGGATTGGCTAGAATATTTAGTAGCCCTTCTGAGTCATCATCGATTTCAGCATACTTGCTTGCCGTCTCTATCATTTCTCCCAAATATGTGACGTGGTCACGCTTCAGCCTGTGATGTAAAAGTCCAACTGGAAGTCCTGCAATAAAAGCTTCTATCGCAGTTTGCTCATTTACTCCTTTGCAGGAGTTCTTCGTATCGATCCATCGTCTAAGGTAATCCCGACAAGTTTCTCCGGGTCTTTGGGTGCAACGCTGCAAGTCTCCGACTATGCAGGGCCTCCTGTATGTTCCCTCAAAGTTTAAAAAGAATGCACTTTGCATATCATACCAGTTGAGAATTGAATTCTCTAGCAGTTCATTGAGCCATGATCGAGCCGTCTTCCTCAACATCAGTGGGATATATCCGACTACAACTAGGCTGTTTCCTCCTTTGGCAATGCAGCAAGCCTAGAAAAAATCTTGGAGCCAAGTGTCTTGCCGAGCTGCACCGTCATAGGGCTAAATGTGCCTGGCGATGCCAAAGTCAACAGGAAATTTTGTCTGACGTATACGTGTACCAAAGCACTTGGGTCCCATATACACATCTTCTTCCTCATACCTCTGCGCTTCTATATTTGATTCAATGCGGTGGCGAGTGTCATTTGGTGAGAGTGATCTGCGCCTTGGAGGCTTGCGGCTTCTGCGTGGTGGAGTTGGATTTCTGCTTCTCCTCTCACCATTGCTGCCTCCGCCCCTGCGGCTTCCGTGGCTGGGACGTGATCCTTCGTGGTCGCTGCTGGGAGGCGATGGTGGCCCTGGTGGATTATTTTAGGCTGTATTTCTTGGTGGTGGCGGTGGAGCCTCATTATGCTGACTCCGACGCCTATTTCTTCGGGCACTGTCCCTACTAGATTCAGGATGATCCGGATCATCTATTCGTCCAGCGTTGTTAGCCGGACGACTCGGTGGTGGCATCCTTAGCCGATCTTGCTCCTCTCGCTGGAGGCGTGTTTCCGGGTCTTCTCTATAGCGATTATTTTGCCAACGATGGTCCTGATGGAGAACCATTGACCTGATGGCGTCTTCGTCCGCAGCCGAAATAACTCTTGCCCAATCACGTGCCGGCCGGCGAGAGTGGTTGTTGGAGCCGGTCCTAGAATTTTCTTCTTCTCCACGGGGACGGTAGCACTGGGCCCTATCCCTGCGGAGCCTTACGTCAGCGCTTTGGTCAGCGTCAGTGTGGCAAAACTCGGATTTTGAGGCCAGCTTGCCACTGAATGACGCGCCCGTCTTCTGCTGCTTTAATCCTTTGTCCAGCAACATGACGCATTGCTGGACCTACTGTGGAGACGGATTGTTGGCGAGGATGGCTCGAGCTGCAGCAGCGTTTTCCACCGGTGTGTTGTAGACTCGGATCTTCTCTCCATCTTTTCTGTCAAATAGATCTTTGTGGATATTCGGGTTCTTGTTTGCAAGAAACGGACCTTCCCTTGTTTTGTATGGATGTTGCTTGAAATCTGACTGATATCTGGCAGGATCACTGTCTAACTGCTGTCTCATCTTGACGAGGCGTGCTGCCTTGTGGCATCCCGCTAAAACCACTACTAGAAAATCGCGTTGTTTTTGTGCATTGCATCGTCATGACCTCATGCTCATGTCATCATGCCACCTTGAATTTGAGCATCGTCATCATCATGCATGGTTTTTGTCTAAACTATTTTCGAAACGCCTAGTTTTGTTTTCTAAATACTTCCGTCTTTATTCAAATTAAAACCCGGGTCTCCGGAATATTTTGTTTCGTCTACCAACGGATTCCAAACGCCCCGTTTTAAATAATAAAATATTTATTTTATTTTTAGGGGGCATCCAAACTGGGTCGATCCGACCTAGCCGGCCACCCCAAAACTACCTAAACCCTTTTCTACCTAAACCTAGTCTACCCAGCCCCCTCCACCTCACTCCACCCTATCCTATCACGCCACATCACCCCTGGCCCAAACCCCACCCAATCACTCCTTGCCACCTCCCCACCAACCCCCCCACACACCCAACACACACACACGCATGCACGCTCCCCGGCCCCACCTCAACTCCCGCGTGGACCCACTCACCCTGGTTCGCCCCGTTCCACCCCCTCCTCGCGATTCCCCACGCGCCCCACCTCCTCCTCCATTCCGTCCCCGATAGCACCTGCCGCCGCCGCCGTTTCTCCACTCTCTCTGTCTCGCAGGCTTCCCCGCCGCCAGTGCTTCCTCGAGCAACCGCCGTCGCCTCCCGACTCAGCCCCCCTCTCCTTCGACTGTTCGCGAAGCTGCCTCGTCTTCCTAGAACCGCCTGTGCCGCCCACTCGCCGCTTATCATCTCGGCCGGTGGGCCTCCTCGACCATCCGGTGCGCCTCCTTGCCGCCCGTGAGACCAGCGCCGCCACCACGGGCTTCTTTCAAGCCGCCGAGCTTCCCGCCTCCCGCAGACGCCCAACCGCCGGCCGACCTCCTCTCCGTCGGGCCGCCGTGCCGTACACCTCGACCGGCCGCCCTCCTCCACCTCTGCCGCCTCCCCTCCCGACGCGAGCTCCTTCCGGCCTCCTCCGTCCCTTCCCCGGCTTCCTCTTCCCGTCCGGCCACGCAAGCTCTGCCGGAGATCCTCGGCCCCGCTCACGCCACCGCCTGCTACCCCGCCTCCTACAACCTGTCCCCTTCGCCGCCATCGAGCCTCGTGGACCTCGTCGCCCCTGGCCATCTCCCAGCCCGGTGCTCTGCCTCCCCGAGTCTGCCGCCGGGCTCCTCCCCGCCGTCGCCACCTCGCCTCCGTCGGCCCCGTCCTCTCCACGCGCGGTCGTCCTCGCCGACCCCTGCTGCCCACCCTTCCTCTACGCCTTGGCAGTCCCTGTTGGCTCGCGCCCTTGGTGAGCTCTGCCACCACCGCCAAGTTCGTCGTCGCCCCGGCCTCCCCGAGCCTTCCCGTCGACCTCCAGCCTCGCCCCCCCTCGTGCCTAGTCTGTCCTTTCCTTGGACGCGCGTGTGCTTTGGAACCTTTGCTGTTTCGTGCAGAGCCAGTACGTGTGTGGTTGTGTGGTGGCACCGCGAAGACAACAATGTGATGTGGGGCCAAAGACAGGGTCAACGCCTCGGGAAATCCCAAGTCAGAACTCAGGAGCATAGATGACCTCGACAAGATCGGCACCGACCAGGGCGAGTCCGATGCGCCCCCGACGCCACACCAAGTCCTTTTTCCCGGAACGCCAAGCTCTTCATCTTGCAACCGGCCTTCGAAGACCGATCCCGTCGAACCCTGAACCCTGAGACCGAACCCCGCACCCCCCGGAACCCCAAGATCTTCCGAACCCAGATGTGTGAACCTTTTCCCGAGCCCTATTTTATAAATGCTAGATATAAAACTGTCGCATATTAATTTGTTCATGCATGCATACCTGTCTGTGGGTTGGGGGCATTATGCCGATTCACCGCATAATTAAATAGGGAGTCGATATGCGGAATAACTTTGTCTTATTCCGGACTCCATTTAAATTGGTGTAGCGAACCGATGCCATGCTTCGCCCTGTTATTACAACATTTAAATTGCGGGGTAGTTAAACAACTCGAACCTATTAATTAATTGTCGGGACCCTGGTTCCGCTTAATATTGCCTAATGCATCGCACCTTTGCCATGTCATACATCATACATGCATCATGCCCGATTTTCTACCGTAGTATTAAATAGTCCCTCCGGTGTTTCTTCTAGTGCTTTGCTTCTTCACGGATTAGGCCGATGAGTTGATGCGAGTATCGACCCGATCTTCGGATGAACCTTCGGCAATGTTTTCAGGCGAGCACCTCCCCCTTTCTACCTATCTTACTTTTATAGTATTTATTTCGTCCTGTTGATCTATTGCTATCTGTGTTGCGATGCTCTAGTTTTCGTACCCGTGATATCCCTTGCAGCCTTATATTGCTTTGGACACATCCTATTACCTCTTGCTTGGTAGATAGTTGGACTTGCGTGTCGTAGTTGCTGGCTCAAGTGCTGTTGCGTGTCGTCAAGTACCACAGTTGTTGGAGTATTGCCGCATGTCTAATGTTGGAGATGATCATGGCTTTAATTACTGTTTAATAACTAAAATTGAAGTAGGTAAATGCAGAGGCACCGGTGGGCAAAAGATGTTATTTGGTTGTTAACCGCCCACTAGTGTCCCGTAGGACCCCGAGTTCTTGACACCTGTTCCGAGATCGAGCGCTAACCACGGTGTGTATGGGCACCCCCATCGATTAGTACCTGATTTCAAAGTATTGTACCGGGGGCCACAAGTAGTTTGGGGCTTTATTACTATCCTGTACTTATGCCATGCTTTACTCCTTAATTTAAATTGTGCGTAAATCGCACTGCATATGTTAGGATCGTGACACGTTTCGCTATATCGACAAGTCGATCATCTTTTCGGGTTCCCGATCGTTAGCCGTCTCCACAAACCCGAGTCCGTCTCGAGACCGCCGACTTCGCTATGGTAGCTTAGTGGGTGGCCCCATGTACTTGCTTTGGGTGGGAAGCGTCATGACTTAGGCCCCGCCGACATACCGATGGGTGTATGTTAACGATCCGCAAAAGGGTCAAGTGTGTGTGGATACTTTGGTGCACCCCTGCAGGGTTAAATCTTTTCGAAAAGCCGTGTCCGCGGTTATGGACGACTTGGAGCACAGTTCTCGATCATAGACAACTATAACTAAAGTTTACTGTTATAATTTGACTTGTATCCGATATGACTAGTAATAAGCTCCACTACCACGGAATGGCTAAATAAAAGTACCAACAACTGCTGGGTTTGGGATGTCTCATGCTAATTGTATCTGACTAGTAAGTGTTGCAACTACAACGGAATGGTTAACTAAAAGTGCCCACTGCTTATTCTATCAGGATGAGTATCTATACCTGACTACTAATTGCTACAACGATAACTGAATAAATAAAACTGCCAACGGTGTGAGTTCCTCGGTTGACTTCCTCGTTTGGTCTCGAGGGGGAAACACCAGGATGGGTATGTTTGGTGGTAGTATCAGGTTGGATCCGGATAGGTCTTTCTTATCCCTTTTTCTGATAGCCGACAGTTATATCTAGTCTCTATAGGGTGTTTAGTGCATGCTGCGCAGCCGCTTCAGTCCACCATACCTATGTAGGCGAGGACCGCCGAATTCTAGCCTCGCTGCATCTTGGCCTCGATCGACCGCTCTCTCTCTTTTTCCTTTGACCTTTGTCGGCACCCCTCTTGTTTAAGCAGGTTTTGAGATCGACGTCGTTAGCAGGGTTACCCTTCCAGCTTGGCCTGGGCAGGGTTATGGACGCCATTGGTTATTCTTCAGGGCTCTTAGCCCCATTTGCATCTTGTCCGTAGTCGGACGCTGTATCATTTTCAAGGTGATTTGGATCTTTGTCAGATATATCTCGCATTCTTGACTCTTTGAGTCATTGTATATATATCTCTCGTGGGGGTTCCATCGTGGACTATTGTGTAATGGTATTACTTCGTTTTCCACCCGCATGAAAGTGCCTGGTGGGAACCTTTGAATCGTTTCTATGCGGGTTTGGCGGGGATCGCTGAACTTGCATAGGGCCGATTCTGAGGGTGTTACATGCCTCTTCAAGTAGAAACAAGCGATGCTTTTCTAGGCCCTCTGCCCTTTTATCCAGTGCCTCTGGCGTAAGATCCGAAGCTATTGGGATTGGAATTGTGAGAGCATTTCCGTAGATTTCGCATGCACCATTGGTGATGACGTGTCCATCCATAGAGGATCGATCGGGGTGGGATTAATCAGATCTCCATCCTGATTCTCCATCTTGATATCTTCATCAACTTTTTCTTCGTTGGTTTCCTCGACCTCCGGCTCGTCCAGAGTCAGATTCTTGTTCCTGTTCTTCTTCTTCTTATTCTTCTTCTTCTTCTTTGACCGCCCAGTATCCTTAACGTGCGTACCAGTGGCAAAGACGGATTTTGGTCCGGTACCGGGGGATAAACTTCCGCCGGTACTTTCCGTCATGGTTAGCTTGTAGACCTCGGAGGAATCTATGGTGTCCATGTCATCCTGTGAGGTGTAGCTTTCATCCATGCTATCATATGGACTAGGAGGAGTTTTGGGCTCACCTGGCATTTGTCTGGAGACGTGCTGTTGCTCGTACTCCTCTATCTCCTTGTCAAAGTCTCGAAGCTCCTGCGACATGATCGACTCCGTTGGGGAGCCAGGTAAGTCAGCGTTTTCTTCGATTGCGTCTAGGACCGAGTCGCTACCAGCTCTAGCATCGATAGAGTAAGATCCAGTGCTTATGTGGTACACGAAACAGTGCTTCTTCTTGTTTATATTCTTGAGGTACTTGTATAACTTTGTTTCCGCTTCGACATCAGCAAAGCTGGATCCGTATCGGATGTACTCCTCGTCTGTGTATCCGATCTCGCTGGAGAGATCGGATCTGACTTCTTCTTCCACCTTTTCTTCCACTTTAGGAGCGGGTTGGGCGGGTTTGATTTTCTCCGAGACCATGAACTCTTCCGCCTCTACGGACAAAGTAGATCCGGATTTTTCTTCCGCAATGGTCATCACCTCAAGGGTGGGTTGGTCGGGTTTACCGAAACCGAGATAAATATCGATTTCGCCGATTGACATGACTGTGTAGGTCGTCACGGGCCTGGAATCCAGAATCCAAGTCTCATCTAGGAGGATGATAGGGACATCACTGGTGTAGACCACGCGTCCCATGGCGATTGTTTTGCCGATTCCTGCACGCGCAGATTCCGCCTGGTACGATGCTCGAAAGGTCACCTGCCCCACGGTGGGCGCCAATGTCGTCGGATTGTCGACAAGTACGCCATAGGGGGTACTAGTGGCGTTGGAAGGATGGTGTGTGAGACGTCGGATGTTCCAGGAGCGGTGAGCACAAGTTTACCCAGGTTCAGATCCGACTGCGGTGATCGGATCCTACTCCTGCTAGCAACCCAGTAATATATCGGTGTAAGTCGGATGTTACAATGGATTACAAGAGAGGTTCGCCTGTGCGAGTTGGTTGTGGTTGTCTATCGAGTTGTGTTGTTCCCTAAAGGCTCCCATAGGGCCGGTTTATTTAGTCACCGGGGCCTGGGGTTACAGGGAGAGACATATCCGGCTACGTTATAGAGTCGGTAACTAGTACAGCTTGGACTACAAGTAATACTGCAGGCCTAAGTCGATAACTCTTCTTGGCCTTGTCGTAGCCAGAACGGGTCCTCCTCTTTCTCTGACTGGGCCGTCCGTGAAGCAAAGCTCTAACCCATTGGTTGGCCACCTTGGTCAGTGATTCCTGTGGGTATAGCCGGAAAGTATATCCCCAACACTTTCTTCATAGCCCTTAAGGCGAACATGTCAGCCTTAGGGAAGTTCTCTGCAAAAATGAAGAAGCATCAAAAACAGCAAAAAAGAAGTAAAGAGTAAGGATAAGAGCACAGTGAAAAGAGTAAGAACTCACTGCCGAGCTGGGTCTGCCAGCTCTTTGCCTTGGCCTGAAGAGCGTCTAGGTCTTGATGAGCCGACTGTACCTCTAAATCGGCATCCTTGAGCAATTGCTTCGTTTTCTCAACACTGGCGACATGCTGCTCGTTTTTCTCGGCGAGCTCCTGGTGCAAGCCCTCCAGCTCGGACTTGTGCTTCTACTCCATCTCCACCATCTACAGCTTCAGCCGGGTCACCTCATCTCGCTCCTTCTGGAGCTCGACATGGTGCTGATCTGCTTGTTCGGAACATGTGACTCGTCAGTAATAGCAAAGCATCTCTGCCTTCCCGAGATAAAAATAGAAAATGAGGAAGAACAAATGCCAGACAATCACAAGATTTCTAAGGAAAAGGGCGTTACTTTCAGCGTTACTAATCTTCTTGTGCAACATATCAATGGTGGAAAGAATAGCGAGGAAAATTCAAGAGGACGGAACAAAAAAGATCTGCTAAGTAAAAGCGAGCAGAGTAAGAAAAATACCTTGGCCCTGAGCCTCAGCCTTCAGATCCTGGTGAGCGACCTCGAGCTTTCGATACTCCAAAAGCAAATCCTGGTGTACCTGAGTAGGTTCATTGTGCATAAGCTACAAGGAAGAGATTTCATAAGAGAGTGCTCAGTAGATCAAGTGATTCTATCCCGACAGAAAATGGAAAAGATGTATGCAAATGGTTGAGCTTACAATCGAGTAAGTCCCCTACTCGGCAGTAACCTCACAGGCTAGAGATCAAAAGTCCGGCATAGAAACTTGGCAAGAAGAAACAAAATATGTGTTTTACCTAAGAGCTTACAGCCGAATAAGTACCTTACTCAGCAGTAACCTCAAGGACTAGGGAACATGTATGAATATAAAGATACTCATTACACAAAAGAGTAATGCTATCACATACCTCATTCACTTGATCTACTCGGGCCATTAGTGCAATGTCCTACTGGGTCATCTCGGAAACAGTCTTGGGGCCCAATTGCAGCAGCTGGCCAGAGCCCGAGCTTCCCTCTTGGTCGTCTGCGGCATTCCAATCTAAGGCATAGTGCTCTGCCGAGCCAAGGCCCTGCTCGCTGAGGGTCTGAGTGAGGACTTGCCCTCTCTTCAGGTTATCCCCCACTCCTGCATGGTTAGCGACAGCACTGGCATGCAAGGTGCTCACTTTAGGAACGCCACCAGACCCGGCAGCAACATATTCGCCCAACAGGCCTGCCGGAGCAGGTGCCATTGTTGATGGTATGGGCCGAATCTGCGGAGCGGAGCCTGGGGCATAGACCAAGGTCAGTTGCCTGGAAGCTGATGGCTTAATGGGTGCAGAGCGAGTCTGGCCTTGAGGAACAAGTCGGGTCTTATCCTTGACCATAGAGGCAGGGGAGAAGATCTAGTACAGGTTTGAGAAGACAATGGAACCGAATGAGCAGGCTCGACAACAGGCAGGGGAGTAGTAGTTGGGTTCACAGGCTGATCAAAAAGAGGCGAATCAACAACAGGAGGTGGTACACCATGGGAATTCTTGGTAGACTCAACACCAATATTGGTGGCGCCGGGTCCAAAGTTTGGATCAGAGAGGGTGAAGGAAATATGCCCTAGAGGCAATCATAGAGATGATGATATTTCATATGTATCCATGAGTTATTGTAATGTTCCTTGAATATCCATATCAGGTAACTTGTATTGATTGGCAATTACGTGAATTGTTTGTGAAACTCTATACTTTTATGGTTATTTAAGAGTTGTCCCTAGTCAGAGTTCATGTGAGGACACACGTGAATATTAGACTGGCACATCGATTGGTTAATGACTATGTTTCGCAAGTCATAGACATGGAGATGTCAAACCAATGATGTGGACACATGTTATGAACATGGGGTTGGACTGACCCAACTTGAGACTGGCAATTAGTTGCAGCTCTCTCTACACATCGTGTATGTTTTGTCCTTAGACCTGAGATTGTCGCATGTACTTGAGATGTGGATCGACCTACTTTGGGGCTATCAAACACTTTGGGGTAGTTATAAAGGTAGCTTTCGGGTTTGTCCTGAAGCATGCTACAAGGCATGGTAAATCAAGATGGGATTTGCCCCTCTCTACTTGAGAGAGATATCTCTGGGACCCTCGAGTGATCGGATCCAGAAATGCATGGCGTGCTACATAAGGTTAAGATTTAACCTAGTAAAGGGATTCCGAATAACGGTATTGAGAAAGGGACGTCAGCTTGGAGCTAGACCAAATATCGTGAGGCAAAAGGAAATACATGTACTAAACCTTGTGATGGTTCGTCCGATATGATCTTTCTATGCGTTTAGGAGTTGGCACGTCTTGCTAGAGGCCGCTACCAACTATTAACAGAATAAATGTATTCGTGTCATGTCTATACGCATATGAACCTATAGGGTCACACACTTAAGGGGCTGGAAGCCTAATGAGGACTGGATCCGAATTAGACCAGGCTTAGGGTACTAATGGGCTGCTAATGTAGAAGCCCACTAGGGACGCCTATATAAGGGAGGGTGGGGCAAGATGACCAGGGTTAGACCTTAGACATCAGATCATTCCCAGCTGCCACTCCTCACGCCTGTGTCGCGCGCGCGGACCTAGCAGTCCGGCGTCTGATGCTTCCACCCTGTACGTGTGGATACCTCGGAGGCGCTGCATCTGTAGTGCTTGGACGAGCCGTGCAAGGGGAGCTGCTCGTGGAACGAGGACAAGGAGGAGACGTGGAACGTCTGCACTGCCTCGACGCGCTTCATCAATTCCGCAATTGCGCGTCTAGTGGTAATCCCGTGATCTATGACAACAGTTATCCTGGTATACGCGGTAGAATTTTTTTGATTTGCGCTAGTGTAGCCTACCCGTATCCCTTCAGAGGGCAATAGGAGAAGGAGGCCGAGTCTCCTCAGACGGACGCGCCGTCGGATCAGCCTCACTCTAAGATTTAGGAACCTCAGCTGGGGGGCAGTGACCCGAACGAGGCTCTATAGAATTAGATCGGCACGGGGAGGAGAAACGAGCTTCGACACAGAAGAGGTCATGCTGGGAGCAGCTTGGTTGGCAGACATAGCAGCACTGAAAATAAAAACGGAAGTCTATAAGGAAGCAAACATAGAAGAGAAAAATGTAAGGTAACAGGCAGCGAAAATTACCCGGAGATGGTGGAGTCACGCGCAGTGCGACAAACAGTGACCCGACGTGTAGTAGTCTTGCAAGGTTGGGAAGATGTGGCTCCAGGAGGAGCAGCAGGATCGACTTGGCGCTTCTTGGAAGGCTGAGTGCTGGAGGAGGACCCACGTTGCTTACTCGGCTTGGCAGCAGGGATCTTGCCATACCCACCGGTAGAAAGAGGAGGATGCTCATGAACCTGGCCATCTACATCAGTAAATGCAACACTCAATGTGACAAGCCAAAAGATTAGGACAAAGAACAAGTACCTCCAGGACTTCACAATCCACATCATCATCATCTGACCAATCCCGCAAAGGATTTCGAGTAAAGTTCTTACCCGAAGCAGGAGCAGCGACAGCATGCGGGATCGGCATAAAACACTCTAGGTAATACTCGACCTCATGCTCATCCGATCGATCATCAAGGTAACCTCCGGGAGGGATGGTGTTGTCATCGACCTGATGCACAAGATTCTGCAAAAGATAAACATAATGAAATCAGTAAAAGGATATAACAGTGACTAGGTGCCAGATAAAGTATTTCGGCAGCCCTTAGTTACTCGGATGCTTACCTATGGAACAAGCCTATCTCGGCTGAAAGGAGGACAACTCCTAGCCCAGTTCTCCGCTAAGTTCAGCTTAAAGATTGAGATGACTCGGCGGGCCACGGAATCTTTGGTAAGCTCAAGGGTGTAGTGCTGAGTAGGATTTCGGGGACTGCTTATGAATCACATCTTGTGGCTTCTGGCCTGAATAGGGAATGACTCGGCGGGAGATGAAGGCGCACATGAGGTCCTCTTCAGACAGATGGAAGTCTTCCTCCGGGTCAAGCAACCTCTCGAGGATTTTATGAGCCTCATTCACCGCTTTGTTCTTGTCTCACGGGTCAAGCTTCCAAAGCTCCTTGCTGGGAACCTCGTCCTTGAAGGGGGGAAGCCGAATATAGTCGTTGGACCCATTATTCTTGACATAGAAAAAGGTTCTATGCCATTTCTTGCAAGAATCAATGCCGATGACCCGTGGAAAGACAGAATCCCTCCTGGGCGTGATGTTTGCAGCACCGCACCTATTAGGCTTCTTCTTAGCACGAGGAACGCCGGGGTCAGGGACAACTTGGATTCAAAAATTGAAATATTTGGCCCAAAGAAGGACAGTGAGCCAAATGCCGAGATAGCCTTCACAGGCAGAGATGAAATAGGAGAGAGAGCCAATAGAATTGGCAGGAAGGAGATGGGTTTGCAGTTGAAAAGTGGAAAGAAAATACTTGAAAAAATCGCTAAGGGGAAGAGCAAAAGCACGCTCGAAGTGAGAGAGGAAAACCACCCGCTCATTAGGCTCAGGTTTGAGAACAATCTCACAGACGGGGAGGCGGCAATCAACCTCAAATGGAATACGCCTGGTGGAGCGCAACCACTCAAGTTCCTCCACGGTGACCTCCGAGCCTTCCCAACCGCCGCGTTCACCGACGGCCTCGTGCTCCTCCACCTCCTCGCCGCCGTTGCGTGCGTCCATGATTTCGTGTGGCTCGGGCTCTTCCACCGTTGGAAAAGGCCTGGAAACACAGGGACCCGTCGAGGAATTGGAAGAGAGAGGAGAGAATTGTTGGAGCAGAGAAGCAAGAAAGAGGGACATCAAAGGGGTAGTTCTGGATTAAGAGGTGCAAGGAAGAAGAAGGCAAGGGGGGAAACTGAACCAACAGGGGCAGTTAAGTTCCTCGCGCCCCTACTTAAGGGGAGTAAAAAAAAACCCAGCGTTGGATCCCTCTCCACAGTTTGGCTGCGGTGTGGTCGTGTACTTGGCCGAGAAAGCGCATCAACAAGCGGCACGTGTACGCAATACACGGAAAATCCCGAGCCACGTCACGCCGCGCAAGACACGAGGCGCTGAGCAATGGGACTACCATAGTGACGGGAGTAACTGCGCCGCCGTCACTGTGTAGTCAGGATTTGAGACAGAATTTGAGGCAAGCAATCATGATTACAGCCTGTCAGTGACCAAGGCAAGCCCAAAATGACTCGACAACGTCAAAAATTGTAGGGTTCGCAGCATAGAAAGCAAAAAATTTCCTACGATGTGAAATATATACCAAGATCTATCTACTAGATACAAACAACGGGCGGATGTATATCCGTAGAGAACATACCCTTGAAGACCGACAAAGCTTAACGAGTTCAACTCGTGGTTGATGTAGACGATCTCTTGCCGATCCCAAGATCGAGAGGAAGTCCTAGCACCGCAAATCAGCAGCGCATCCGTGCTCGCACACACGTTCGAGGCACCGAGCAACCTCCGCCTCCTCGCTCCAGCGATGCAGCGGAAGCACAACTCTTTCTTGCCGAATAGCCACCGGGAACATGTATCTCGCTAGTCCGAGACCATGGGGATAAATTCTAGAGGGGAGAGATCCTTCACGAGGAGGTGTGAGAGACAAGTGAGGAGGGATCCTTTTATAGGAGGAGGGGGAACCCCAAGGGGTGGCAGCGCATGGGGCTGCCCCTTGCCCTCCCCTCTTCATGTGGGTGGACACTCCACTCACAAATCTCCTTTAAATTCCCTCCACTCAAAAGTCCACTCAAATTCCCATTAAATTTCCACCAAATTTAATGCAAACTCTCATTAAATAAAACTGTTTTATTTTATTCAGAATTTTGTTAATTACTTTAATGACAAACATTCACAAATAACCCCTTGCTAGAATTCTATTTCACATGCATAACCACTTTATTGCAATTTCACCCGAAAACCTGTTTCGGTATGTAGTGAAATAAATTCCTGCGCTTGTTCATTCTTTCGGCATGAAACATTTGCTCCAATTGGATGTCGGTGTCTCTTAAGTGTGTCACCCTACGGTTCGTGAATAATGCGGACATGATCGAGACCCCTCTCGGATCAATAATCGTAAACGGATCCGGAGACCCATCATCGACTCACACATTCAACGATGACTTTCTTGTGATCGTCGGAACCTTTACGCTAGTATCTTAATCCCTTTGTTTCGCGATATATTACATGTCCGAGATTCGATCATCGGTATCTCCATACCTAGTTTGATCTCGCATCGACATGCACTCTTTTCTCGTTCCTGTGATATAACATTCTAGTGATCAAATCACTTGCTTGCAAGCTAATCAATGTGATATCACCGAGAGGGCCCAGAGTATATCTATCCGTCATCGGGATGAACAAATTCCACTCTCGATCCATGAGCCTCAACATAACACTTTATTAGTTCTGAATCCATCTTTATAATCACCCTGTTACGGTGTGACGTTTGATGTTATCAAGAAACTCTTCCGATGTTAGTGATTGACATGATCTCATGGTCTAAGGATTAGGATCACTTCGTAAGTTGTTATAGCAATATAAACTCAATGACTTTGATCGTAATGCTATACTTCGGATGAATGTTCATCACACCATTACACTAATGTTGTGATCCTGTTATTAACAACATCCAATGTCCATGATCAGGAAACCTTGATCATCTTGTTAATCAACGAGCTAGTTTATGAGAGAGGCATAACTAGGAACTTTCTGTTTGTTTATTAAACACACATGTATTAACGTTTCCGTATTAATACAATTATAGCATGCAAAATAAACATCTATCATATACTTGGAATACACATAATAAACACTTTATTATTTCCTCTCAGGGCATATTCCCTTCAGTCTCCCACTTGCACTAGAGACAATAATCTAGTTACATAGTGATAAATCTAACACCCATTGAGTTAAATTGTTGATCATGTTTTGCTCTAGGGAGAGTTTTAGTCAACGGATCGCTACATTGAGATCCGTATGTACTTCTAAATCTTTATATCTCCATCCTTGACATGCTCATGGATGGAGTGAAACCGCGCTTAATATGCTTGGAATGCTTGTGAGACCTTGGCTCTTTGGCATTGGCAATGGCACCATTGTTGTCACAATAGATCACCATTGGGTCCAACGTTTGCCACCACTCCTAGTTCGGATATGAACTCCTTCATACAAAGCGCTTCGAGCCTCGGCAAAGAACATATTCGGCCTCCGTTGTTGATCCCGCTACCACAGGTTGTTTGGAGCTCCTCCAACTAACCGCTCCACCATTCATGAGAAATACGTATCCGGATTGAGACTTAGAGTCATCTGGATCGGTGTCAAAACTAGCATCGACATAACACTTAGCGACGAGCTCTTCTTCACCTCCATATACAAGAAACATATCCTTAGTTCTTCGTAAGTACTTAAGGATATTCTTGACCGCTATCCAGTGTTCCGAACCTGGATCCGATTGGTACCTACTAGTCAAACTAATAGCATGTGCCACATCCGGTCTTGTACATAGCATGGCGTACATTATAGAGCCTATGGCTGAAGCATAGGGGACTTTGTCCATTATCTCTCTTTCTTCCGCCGAAGCCGGACTTTGAGTCTTACTCAATGTCTTGCCTTGCAACATAAGTAAGAACCCCTTCTTACTTCCGTCCATTTTAAACTTCTTTAAAATCTTATCAAGGTATGTACTTTGCGATAGCCCTATTAGGCGCCTAGATCTATCTCTATAGATCTTTATGCCTAATATGTATGACGCTTCACCTAGGTCCTTCATTGAAAATTTTCTGTTTAGATAACTTTTAACATTGTTTAAAAGATCTATATCATTTACGATAAATAATATGTCATCCACATATAATATCAGAAATGCCACATTGCTCCCACTCACTTTCTTGTAAATACAAGCTTCTCCATAAGTTTGGACAAATCCAAACTCTTTGATCACCTCATCAAAGCGGAGATTCCAACTTCGTGATGCTTGCTTCAATCCATAGATGGATCGCTGAAGCTTGCACACCTTGTTAGCATCCTTAGGATCGACAAAACCCTTTGGTTGTATCATATACAACTCTTCTTCAATATTACCATTGAGAAACGCGGTTTTGACATCCATCTGCCATATCTCATAATCGAAATATGCAGCAATTCCTAACATAATCCTAACTGACTTTAGCATCGCTACGGGAGAGAAAGTCTCATCGTAGTCAACTCCTTGAATTTGTCGAAACCCCTTTGCGACAAGTCGAGCTTTATAGACGGTCACATTACCATCAAAGATCATTTTTCCTTTTGAAAATCCATTTGTTCTCCACGGCCTTTCGGTGAGGTAATTCCACCAAGTTCCAAACTTGATTTTCATACATGGATTCCATCTCGGATTTCATGGCTTCTAACCATTTTCTTGGAATCCGGCTCATCATCGCTTCTTCATACGTCAGGTCATCATTTTCATCAACCATGAAATTCATGACAGATTTCGCATTTCGGGAGCTCGCGTCCTGTTGGACCTGCGAGGTTCGGTAGTACTCTCTTCGGAGTTTCATGATCATTATCATTAGTTCCCTCTTCAACAGTGGAGCCAACTCCGAACAACTTCACTGCGCTACTCGCCATACTTTGAAGAGAAGGTTCCACAACCTCTTGAGTTCTACCTTCCGACTACTCACACCTTTCATGAGAAACTCTTTCTAGAAAGGATCCATTCTGGCAACAAAAACCTTGCCCTCGGATCGTGATAGAAGGAATACCCAATAGTTTCTTTAGGGTATCCTATGAAGACGCATTTTTCCGCTTTGGGTTCGAGTTTATCCGTTGAAGTTTCTTCACATAAACATCGCATCCCCAAACTTTAAGAAATGACATCTTAGGTTTGTTTCAAACCACAATTCATACGTGTCTTTTCAACGGATTTAGATGGTGCCCGATTTAAAGTGAATGCAGCAGCTTTCTAGTGCATAACCCCAAAATGACAACAAGTCCGTCGGAGACATCATAGATCGAACCATATCTAATAAAGTACGACACGACGTTCCGACACACCATTTCGCTGTGGTGTTCGGCAGTGTGAGTTGTGAAACAATTCCACACTCTTTCATGTGAGTGCTAAACTCAGAATTAGATACTCACCTCCACGGTCGGACCGTAGAAATTTGATCTTTCTATTACGATGATTTTCCACTTCATTCTGAAATTCCTTGAACTTTTCAAAGGTTTTAGACTTGTGTTTCATCAAGTAGATATAACCGTATCTACTCAAATCATCCGTGAAAGTAACAAAATAACGATATCCACCTCATGACACACTCATTGGACCACATACATCGAATGTATGATTTCCAATAAATCCGCCTGTTCCATTGAACCGGAAAACGGCGTTCTAGTCATCTTGCCCATAAGGCATGGCTCACATGTATCAAATGATTCATAATCAAGTAATTCCAAAAGTCCATCCGAATGGAGCTTCTTCATGCGTTTAACGCCAATATGACCTAGACGGTAGTGCCACATATATGCGGATATATCATCATTAAGTTTAATCCTTTTAGCATCAACATTATGAATATGTGTAACATTATCATCGAGATCTAATAGAAATAAACCATTCATCATCGGTGCATGACCATAAAAGATTTCATTCATATAAATGGAACAACCATTGTTCTCGGATTTAAATGAATAACCACTTCGCATCAAATACGATCCAGATACAATGTTCATGCTCAGTGCAGGCACCAGATAACATTTATTCAAGTTTATAACTAATCCCGACGGTAAGTGGAGAGGTAGCGTTCCGACGGCGATCACATCAACGCTTGATCCATTGAAACCGAACGCATCTTGACCTCACCCTTGCTAGCGGTCGCTTGTTCCGTAGCCCGATCCGAGTTACAAATATTAGCAATCGAACGTATCAAATACCCGGTGTGCTACTGCGAGCACTAGTCAAGTACACATCAATAACATGTATATCATATATACCTTTGTTTGCCCCATTGGCCTTCTTGTCCGCCAGATACTTGGGGCAGTTGCTTCGATGGATCCCCTTACAATAGTAGCACTCGGAATCGACTTAGGTCCAACTCGGGTTTTTTCAGCGGAACAGCTTGCCGCTTAGTTCCCTTCCGTTTTCCCTTCTTGTCTTTCTTGAAACCAGTGTTCCTATTGATCATCAACACTTGATGTTCCTTTTGATCTCCACTTGCAGTTTTAAGCATTGACAGAAGCTCGGGGAGAGACTTCTTCATGCCTTGCATATTATAGTTCATCACAAAGCTCTTATAGCTAGGTGGCAGAGACTACAGAACACGATGGATGCCTAAGTCAATGGGAATCGATATTCCCAAGGACACAAGCTTATCGGCGTAACCCGACATCTTGAGTACATGCTCACTAACGGAGCTGTGCTCTTCCATCATGCAGCTAAAGAACTTTTAAGGCTCAAGTTGTAGCTCTCTACAGCAGCATGTGTGTCGAAAATCATTTTCAACTCACCCATTGTATCAAATGCATTCCCGTTTTCGAAACGCTTTCGAAGTTCCGGCTCTAGCCCATACAATATGCCGCAATGAACTAAGTTGTGGTCCTCCTGACGAGTCTGATAGACATTCTTCTCCTTGTCAGGGGCATCATTAAAAGGTGGGGGGCCTAACGACGCTTCTAGCACATATTGCTTTTGTGCAGCAGAGAGGCGAATCCTCAAATTCATGGCCCATTCGGTAAAGTTGCTACCGTTCGTTGTTAGTTTCTCTTTCTCCATGAACACATTGAAATTAAAAGCAGGTGGTGCCATCTACTATAGAATTTGTAAAGTTTAGACTAAGTGTATGATAGATTGAGTTCAACTAATCTATATTACGAATGAACTCCCACTCAAAAACGACATCCCTCGTGCCTTTTTGGTGATTACATGAACCAAATCCACTACACCAAGTCCGATCATCACGTGATTCGGTATAGCTTCAAAGGCGAGCATCAAATGGACATCATATCAACTATATGACTCATGATTAACCTTTCGGTCCGTGTTCCGAGGCCATGTTTGTACATGCTAGGCTCGCAAGTTAGAACCTTAGTATTCGCGTGTGTAACTGTTTTACACCCGAAATATGGTCGTGGATCCAAGAACACCCGATCATCACGTGATGTCTTGGAGCGACAAAAACATAATCGGTGCATACTAAAGGAAGAACACATTCTTATCTTGATATTTAAATGAGGGATCATCTTATTATGCTAACAAAGCGCTAAACAAGCAATATAAGATGCTATCAAACATCATATGTTTATTAGTGAAATTATATGGTTCCCGCAGATGATCTCTATCATGTGCATCGTGGTATGATCACTATCATACCTATATGTGTAAATCCAAGGTCTATGGATTTTACACGCTATGTGTGTTGTAAGAGTATCATCTCATACTTCTACTTACAACATTACCATATCATAACACTAGCCCATCAAAAATCTAAACTAGACGCCTCTAATTTATCCATTGCAAGTTTTACGTGGCTTAGGGCTTTCGAGATAGAACCGTTCTTACCTACGAACATGAACCACAACGAGGATAATCAAATTGTTGACAACTTGCTTGCAAAATAGATATTGACTATAGTAGGAGAGACAGACACCCGCTAGCCACTTATGCAAACTAGTTGCATGTCAAGCGTGGAACAGGTCTCATGTGCGAGGACATGTAAAGTTTGTCCCGGACGCTTCATCCCACTATGCCACCAATATCCAAAATTACAACAAAGGAGCAACAACATGATCATCATCGCCCACATACTCATATGTGTACTACCCGTGTAAAGTATCTACGCATAGATCCGGATCTGATACATTGTAGGGTTCGTAGCATAGAAAACAAAAATTTTCCTACGATGTGAACTATATACCAAGATCTATCTACTAGATACAAACAACGGGCGGATGTATATCCGTAGAGAACATACCCTTGAAGACCGACAAAGCTTAACGAGTTCAACTCGTGGTTGATGTAGACGATCTCTTGCCTATCTCAAGATAGAGAGGAAGTCCTAGCGCCGCAAATCGGCAGCGCATCCGTGCTCGCACACACGTTCGAGGCACCGAGAAACCTCCGCCTCCTCGCTCCAGTGATGCAGCGGAAGCACAACTCTTTCTTGCCGAATAGCCACCGGGAACATGTATCTCGCTAGTCCGAGACCATGGGGGATAAATTCTAGAGGGGGAGAGAGATCCTTCACGAGGAGGTGTAAGAGACAAGTGAGGAGGGGGCTCTTTATAGGAGGAGGGGGAACCCCAAGGGGTGGCCGGAGCATGGGGCTGCCCCTTGCCCTCCCTCTTCATGTGGGTGGACACTCCACTCACAAATCTCCTTTAAATTCCTCCACTCAAAAGTCCACTCAAATTCCCATTAAATTTCCACCAAATTTAATGCAAACTCTCATTAAATAAAACTCTTTATTTTATTCAGAATTTTGTTAATTACTTTAATGACAAACATTCACAAATAACCCCTTGCTAGAATTCTATTTCACATGCATAACCACTTTATGCAATTTCACCAAAACCTGTTTTGGGTATCTAGTGAAATAAATTCCTGCGTGTTCATTCTTTCGGCATGAAACATTTGCTCCAATTGGATGTCGGTGTCTCTTAAGTGTGTCACCCTACAGTTCGTGAATAATGCGGACATGATCGAGACCCCTCTCGATCAATAATCGAAGCGGATATGGAGACCCATAACGACTCCCACACATTCAACGATGACTTTCTTGTGATCGTCGAACCTTTTACGCTAGTATCTTAATCCCTTTGTTTCACGATATATTACATGTCCGAGATTCGATCATCGGTATCTCCATACCTAGTTTGATCTCGCATCGACATGCACTCTTTCTCGTTCTGTGATATAACATTCTAGTGATCAAATCACTTGCTTGCAAGCTAATCAATGTGATATCACCGAGAGGGCCCAGAGTATATCTATCCGTCATCGGGATGAACAAATTCCACTCTCGATCCATGAGCCTCAACATAACACTTTATTAGTTCTGAATCCATCTTTATAATCACCCTGTTACGGTGTGACGTTTGATGTTATCAAGAAACTCTTCCGGTGTTAGTGATTGACATGATCTCATGGTCTAAGGATTAGGATCACTTCGTAAGTTGTTATAGCAATATAAACTCAATGACTTTGATCGTAATGCTATACTTCGGATGAAAGTTCATCACACCATTACACTGATGTTGTGATCCCGTTATTAACAACATCCAATGTCCATGATCAGGAAACCTTGATCATCTTGTTAATCAACGAGCTAGATTATGAGAGAGGCATAACTAGGAACTTTCTGTTTGTTTATTAAACACACATGTATTAAAGTTTCCGTATTAAGACAATTATAGCATGCAAAATAAACATCTATCATATACTTGGAATACACATAATAAACACTTTATTATTGCCTCTCAGGTCATATTCCCTTCAAAAATGACTCGGCACGAGGCAAGGATGGCGTAGAAAGTCAAAGATCAGACTCAGAAAGAACAAAACAGACTCGGCAAAGATCGGGGTGACGCCAAACAGAGCATCCTGCATAAGAAATGCAAAGATAAAAGAGAAGTTCTAAATGCATTAAAGGAACCTGGAGACGCCTAATAGAAAAAACTGCTAGGCCTCACCAGCTTCGGGGACTAATCTCGGGGGGATAACCCCCGGTAGGGTCATAAGGGGTAAAACATTACCCAACTTGGTTTATGCCGAGTCTAAGAAATCTCTGGCCGTGTCTTAGCGGCAGGTATACGAAGCTTATGTGTGGACATAAGAACTATGTCGGCCCGCATAGGACAAATCTGTTTAACTGGAAGGAAGCGACGCGCCGGGTGTCATACGGGAAATCCGAGTCAGAGAGGACGCATGGTGGATTTCCGAGTAAGATTCAGGAGGGACCATGGTAAAGCATTGTAAAAAGAGAGAAGGGCGACGCAGGGTGACATAAAAGGAGCCGGGTGACGCCAAAAGCAAGGGCTGACGTACAAAGGCACCGCGTGATGCCCAAGAGCTGGCGGATACATATGGGAAGACCGTTGGCAGTATAAATTTGTGGAGTGGATAAAGGGCTCAGGGCTAGCCCATGACCCGGCCTACACAGTAAGGACAAAGATACAAACAGTAACCCTAGGACCCAAAGGTGTAACCTAGCTGACCATCACCTATATAAGGAGGGGCATATCTAGGGTTAAAGAGGTTGGACCAAGTAGGAAACTAGTTCCCTTAGGCTATGTTTGAACATCTCTAGGAGCACTTGTAAACTTCTTTGAGGAATACAATCCTAAGTGTGGATATTTCTTCGTGCACGGCTAGACCGTGCACTCCCTCCCCGGTTACCTCAAGCATCCATTCGGCCCCCAACTTAAGCATACCCATGGCATCTGCCGTGACACCACCATGAAAATTACTGAGATGCATTTGCGGAGTATAGGAAGTCAGGAGTTGCTACGGAAAAGTCAGAAAAAACAAGATAAATGCTACAAAGAAGAAATATCACCATAACATGGGGCCAGGGGACTACGTGTAACACCCTCAGAATCGGCCCTATGCAAGTTTTAGCGAAACCCGCCAAACCCGCATAGAAACGATTCAAAGGTGCCCACCAGGCACTTTCGTGAGGGTGGAAAACGAAGTAATAACATTACACAACAGTCCTCGATGGGACCCACAGAACAGATATGTACAACAGCGACTCAGCGAGTCAAGAATACAGGTATAATATACAAAGATCCAAATCACCTTGAAAATGATGCAGCGTCCGGCTACGGACAAGATGCAAATGGGGCTAAGAGCCCTGAAGAATAACCAATGGCGTCCATAACCCTGCCCAGGCCAAGCTGGAAGGGTAACCCTGCTAACGACGTCGATCTCAAAACCTGCTTAAACAAAAGGGGTGCCGACATAGGGCAAAGGAAAAAGAGGAGCGTTAGTACTGAGGCCAGTACACGGCGAGGCTAGAATTCGGTGGTCCTCGCCTACATAGGTATGGTGGACTGAAGCGGCAGCGGCAGCATGCCCTAAACAACCTATAGAGACTCGGTACAACTAGCGGCTATCAGAGAGGGGAAAGAAAAACCTAATCGGAACCAACCTGATACTACCATCAAACAAACCCATCCTGGTGTGTCCCCCTCGAGACCAAACGAGGAAGTCAACCGAGGAACTCACACCGTTGACAGTTTTATTTATTCAGTTCTCGTTGCAGCAATTACTAGTCAAGTATAGATAGTCATCCTGATAAAATAAGCAGTGGGCACTTTTAGTTAACCATTCCGTTGAGATTGTAATACTTACTAGTCAGATACACATAGCATGAGATAACCCAAAAACCCAGCAGTTGTTGGTACTTTTATTTAGCCATTCCGTTATAGTTGCAATACTTACTAGTCAGGTACAATGGTCGCAAGCGACAACTCAAACAAGCAATTGTTGGCAGGTTTATTTAGCCATTCCATTATAGTGAAGCTGATTACTAGTCATTATAAAGTCAAATTTATATCACTACTTTAGTTATAGTTGTCTATGGACGAGATACTGTGCTCCAAGTCGTCCATAACCGTGGACACGGCTTTTAGAAAGTTTTACCCGGCCGGGGTGCACAAATAGCAACACACACTCGATCAACCTCAGAAAAACCAAATCAAAACCCAACGAGGCCTTCACGACAAAGCAATAACAGGATTCAGAAATATTTTAGGGGGCCACCCTTGAGTACACCATAGCGAAGTTAGTCGACTCGAGACGGACCCGAGGTTTGGGTGGACAGTGAACGATCGGAACCCAAAAGCTGGGCTTGTCGACACCGCGAAAACGTGTCCCGATCCTAAACAGTACAGTGCGCTCCTCGCACAATCGTAAATACAGAAGTAGCATGGCATAAGTACAGGATAGTAAATAAAACCTCAAACTAGTTTGTGGCCCCAAGAAATAAGAATGAATCAAGCTCCGCTCGGGGTCCCATAATCCTCCGGATGTGGATAGCGCGATAAATCAAGGAACAGTATCAAGAACTCGGTGTCCTCGGGACACAAGTGGACGATTAACAACCAAATAACATCTATTGCCCAATTGCCTCTGCTTACTTACTTCAATTTTAGTTGTTAAACAGGAATTAAAGTGAACGATAAGTAAAGCCATGATCATCTCCAACATCAAACAGTGGCAATACTCCAACAACTGTGGTCTTTGGACGACCATAGCAGCACTTGAGCGACTACGACGCGCAAGTCCAACTATCTACCAATCAACAGGTAATAGGGTGTGTCCAAGGCAATATAAGGCTGCGAGGGATATCACGGGTACGAAAACTAGAGCATCGCAACACAGATAGCAATAGATCAACATGAGGGAATAAATACTGTAAAAGTAAGATAGGTAGAAAGGGGGGAGATGCTCGCCTGAAAACATTGTCGAAGGTTCAACCGAAGATCGGGGCGAAGCTCACATCAACTCAACGGCCTTATCCGCGAAGAAGCAAAACACTAGAATAAACACCGGATGCAATATTTAATACTACGACAAAAGATCGGGCATGATGCATGAATGATGTATGACATGGCAAAGGTGCAATGCAATTAGGTCATATTAAGCGGAACCGGGGTCCCGACATTTGATTAAATGGTTCAAGTTGTTTAGCTACCCCGCAAATTAAATGTTGCATTATCAAGACAAAAGATGGCTCCGGTTCGCTACACAAATTTAAATGAGGCCAATATAAGACTAGATTTGCCCGCATATGGGCCCCGTATTTAATTAGAGGTGAATCGGCATAAGGCCCCCAAACCACACAAATATGCATGCAAGTGTGACAATTAAATATGCATCAATTTATCTAGTTGGCAATTTATAAAATAGGGTTCTCGGGTAAGGGTCACACATTAGGGTTCGACGATCTTGGTGTTCCAGGGTTCGGGGTTCGACGGGGTCGGTCTCGGCGGGAACGTTCTCGAACAACGGGGCAGATCTTGTCGCATCCGGGTTCTCAGCGGACTCGGCGTCCGGAAAGGAGTACTTGGTTCGGTGTCGGGGGCGCATCGGGTTCTTCCGGGTCGGTGTCGATCTTGTCGTTGCGACGATCTTGTCGGGTCCCACGGGGTCGGGCTTCGAAGCCAGGAAGGAGTACTTGGCGTCTGGCGGTAGATCTTGTCGATTTCACTCCAACGGCCTTGTCATTCCGAGGGTGAAGATCATGGGGTCACCGGGGTCCGAGGAGAAGATCTTGGGGGTGGACTTCGCCGTCTTCGGGTGTCGTGTCGAAGATCTTGTCGCCCGTGATGGACACATGCCGGATCTCTCTTGGTTGGCGGTGACGCACTTGGGTAGGCATCAGTTGAGCACCCGCCGCCACATATTCGCGGAACAGGTTCAACAACCAGCACATCAACGAGATAGGCACAGGCAGATGCCCCAAAAAGGTTCGGGATAGACCAAGGTGATTGGGGCCGGGTACTTGGGGGCGGCCGACGGTGGCGCGGCCACGGCCAGGGCTTGGTGGACGAGCTCGCTGCAGCGACATAGGCGAAGGCGCAGGGGCGACAAGGAGAGGACGTTGACCCGACGCGGCCGCGCAGTGCTTGAGCAGAGAGGTCGGGAGGCCGGCGGCTGGACGCCGAGGGCACCGCGGCCAGGAAGGAGGAGCACGGCGCCGAGGAGGGATAAGGCAGTGAGGCGAAGCGAGGGCTTGTGGGAGGCCGGTTCTGGCGGAGCTTGGGATGGTGGCTGGAGCTCAGCAGGTCTCGGTCCGCAGGGGCGACCGTCCTCGAACGCCGTGAGGAGGCCACGCGCCACGCTGCAGCGACGGGTGCTCGGCGGCCTTCATGCCAACGACGGCAAGGGCGCCAGGGAGGGCGAGGCGAGGACAGGCGAGGCGTCATGAGGAGGAGGCGGCGCGGCCAGCGGAGGAGGGGCGAGCGACCTGCGGCGGCGGGCTCGAGCTTCGCCGGCCTCAGCGGGCTGAGGCAGAGGAAGAAGGGGCGAGGAGGGGAGCGTGGAGGCCGAGGAGAGGGGATGGCGCGAGCCGAGAGGGAGGGCGCTGGCCAGGCCGAGGCTCGCCAAGTGGCGTGCGTGGGCTTGAGGAGGAGGAGGGAGAAGGCGGTGAGGAGGCTGGCGAGGCGGGCGCCGGGCGAGGTGGGGAGGCTTGGCGGTAGGCAGGGCGAGGAAGAGGAGGGCAGGGGTCGGGGCCTTGGGAGAGAGGAGAGGGTGAGCGCGTCGGGGTGGATAGAGGAGGAAGAAGGTGGGGAGGGAGAGAGATTGGGGGCAGCGGGGTAGGTGAGTGGGGCCGGGCGTGGGGTCGGGGCCACGCGGGGTGGGGCCCAGGTGGGGTCCAGGCGGGGGGGAGTGTTGACCAGGGGAGAGAGAGAGTGGGGCAGGGGGACCGGCAGGTGCGGGTGGGGCCCAGGGGATAGAGAGAGGGGGTAGGGAGGCTGCGGGTGAGAGAGGGAGAGGGGAGGGTCTGGTGGATTGATGAGGTGGCGGGGTGAGTAGGAAATTGGGGGAGGGGCGAGGTGGCGAGCTGTGGTGGTGGGTAGGATAGGTTTGGGTGGTTTTAGGAATTAGAGGGGGCTGATTTAGGTGGTGGACATTTACTGGGGGGTGGTCGACTGGGTCGAATCGGCCGCTCATGCCCCCAAAAATAATTAAATAATTTTATTTGTTTCAAACAGACTTTTGCAACCCGATAGCAAACAAAACAAAATAATCCGGTGACCCGGGTTTGCGTTTGAACAAAGACTGGGCGTTTTAGAAAACAAAATAGGTTTTTCTGCAATTAGTTTTACGCAAGAAAATGCAAGATGATGCCGATGCTCAAATGCAATGTGGCATGATGACATGAGCATGCGGTCATGATGATGAAATGCACAAAAACAACGCGATTTTCTAGTAGTGGTTTTGCGGGATGCCACAATTTGACACCACTAACAATGGATCTCACCGTCGAGATCCGCCTCATGGTACCGGAAAGAAGGTCGGCGGCCTGAATCTTCTTGCTTCGTGTAGATCCTCGCGACACCACTAACAAGAGGTCGTTGTCCGTGATCGTCGAGAGAACACTCCGGGAAACAAAGGCGAAGGTAGAGGTATCAACCAATAAAGCCACCTCTAGCTTCCGTGGACGGAGTAAAATTGCTGGATCCACTGATTCGATGTACAAGAGCGAATGATAAGAGTAGTCGGATGGTGATCAGTCCATCGCGCACCCAAATCATTACTCTGCACACGAATAGGCGGAATATGCAACCAACTCTCGGAATTCAGACTGAAGATCTCGACAATCAAGATTCGGAAACAAAGGAGTGATGCATACTCTGCATCGGATCTGGCGTAGATGATGTCGTTGCGTCGGAAAACACCGGAAGGCACAAACAAGGAACCAAGAATGGTACCACAGACGAAGGATTCCTCGGATAGCATGAAGACCAGATGTAGCAACACCGTTACCAAAGGAGGAAGCGAAAACCTGAAGGTACGATGGAAACCCAACCATGAGAAATCCTGGACTCGAAGAGAGAGAAGAGAGCGGATTCAAAACACGTCGAGATAAGAGGAGAATAGCAGAGGGGTAAGGAATAAAATCAGACCTAATCAGAACTATCCAACCGATTTTTTTCAAAAATGGTTTTGACACTCTACTTCGGCCGTTAGCTAGGTTATCCTACAGGCTGGACTTGTGGGGTATCGCAACTGCTGAGCTCTGATACCACTCTGTAACACCCTCAGAATCGGCCCTATGCAAGTTTTAGCGAAACCCGCCAAACCCGCATAGAAACGATTCAAAGGTGCCCACCAGGCACTTTCGTGTGGGTGGAAAATGAAGTAATAACATTACACAACAGTCCTCGATGGGACCCATGAGCAGATATATATACGACAACTCAATGAGTCAAGAATACAGTGTAATATACAAAGATCCAAATCACCTTGAAAATGATGCAGCGTCCGACTACGGACAAGATGCAAATGGGGCTAAGAGCTCAAGAATAACCAATGGCGTCCATAACCCTGCCCAGCCAAGCGGAAGGGTAACCACTAACGACGTCGATCTCAAAACTGCTTAAACAAAGGGGTGCCGACATAGGGCAAAGGAAAAAGAGGAGCGTCGATCTTGAGGCCAAGACACGGCGAGGCTAGAATTGGCGGGTCCTCGCCACATAGGTATGGTGGATCAGCGGCGTGGCGACATGCTAAACAACCTATAGAGACTCGGTACAACTAGCGGCTATCAGAGAGGGGTAAGAAAAACCTAATCGGAACCAACCTGATACTACCATCAAACAAACCCATCCTGGTGTTTCCCCCTCGAGACCAAACGAGGAAGTCAACCGAGGAACTCACACCGTTGACAGTTTTATTTATTCAGTTCTCGTTGCAGCAATTACTAGTCAAGTATAGATAGTCATCCTGATAAAATAAGCAGTGGGCACTTTTAGTTAACCATTCCGTTGAGATTGTAATACTTACTAGTCAGATACACATAGCATGAGATAACCCAAAAACCCAGCAGTTGTTGGTACTTTTATTTAGCCATTCCGTTATAGTTGCGATACTTACTAGTCAGGTACAATGGTCGCAAGCGACAACTCAAACAAGCAATTGTTGACAGGTTTATTTAGCCATTCCATTATAGTGAAGCTGATTACTAGTCATTATAAAGTCAAATTTATAGCACTACTTTAGTTATAGTTGTCTATGGACGAGATACTGTGCTCCAAGTCGTCCATAACCGCGGACACGGCTTTCAGAAAGTTTTACCCGGCCAGGGTGCACAAATAGCAACACACACTCGATCAACCTCGGAAAAACCAAATCAAAACCCAACGAGGCCTTCACGACAAAGCAATCACAGGATTCAGAAATATTTCAGGGGGCCACCCCTTGGAGTACACCCGCAACGAAGTTAGCTGACTCCGAGACGGACCCGAGGTTTGGGTGGACGATTGTGAACGACTGGGAACCCAAAACTGGGCTTGTCGACACCACGAAAACGTGTCCCGATCCTAACCAGTACAGTGTGCTCCTCGCACAATCGTAAATACAGAAGTAGCATGGCATAAGTACAGGATAGTAAATAAAACCTCAAACTAGTTTGTGGCCCCAAGAAATAAGAATGAATCAAGCTCTGGCTCAGGGGGTCCCATAATCCTCCCGGATGTGGATAGCGCGACAAATCAAGGAACAGGTATCAAGCACTCAGGGTCCTACGGGACACAAGTGGACGGTTAACAACCAAATAACATCTATTGCCCACCTGTGCCTCTGCTTACTTACTTCAATTTTAGTTGTTAAACAGGAATTAAAGTGAACGATAAGTAAAGCCATGATCATCTCCAACATCAAACAGGCGGCAATACTCCAACAACTGTGGTACTGGACGACACGCAACAGCACTTGAGCAAGCGACTACGACGCGCAAGTCCAACTATCTACCAATCAACAGGTAATAGGGTGTGTCCAAGGCAATATAAGGCTGCGAGGGATATCACGGGTACGAAAACTAGAGCATCGCAACACAGATAGCAATAGATCAACAGGAGGGAATAAATACTGTAAAAGTAAGATAGGTAGAAAGGGGGGAGATGCTCGCCTGAAAACATTGTCGAAGGTTCAACCGAAGATCGGGGCAAAGCTCACATCAACTCAACGGCCTTATCCGCGAAGAAGCAAAACACTAGAATAAACACCGGATGCAATATTTAATACTACGGCAAAAGGTCGGGCATGATGCATGAATGATGTATGACATGGCAAAGGTGCAATGCAATTAGGTCATATTAAGCGGAACCGGGGTCCCGACATTTGATTAAACGGTTCAAGTTGTTTAGCTACCCCGCAAATTAAATGTTGCATTATCAAGACAAAAGATGGCACCGGTTCGCTACACAAATTTAAATGAGGCCAATATAAGACTAGATTTTCCCGCATATGGGCCCCGTATTTAATTAGAGGTGAATCGGCATAAGGCCCCCAAACCACACAAATATGCATGCAAGTGTGACAATTAAATATGCATTAATTTATCTAGTTGGCAATTTATAAAATAGGGTTCTCGGGTAAGGGTCACACATTAGGGTTCGGCGATCTTGGTGTTCCAGGGTTCGGGGTTCGACGGGGTCGGTCTCGGCGGGAACGTTCTCGAACAACGGGGCAGATCTTGTCGCATCCGGGTTCTCGGCGGACTCGGCGTCCGGAAAGGAGTACTTGGTTCGGTGTCGGGGGCGCATCGGGTTCTTCCGGGTCGGTGTCGATCTTGTCGTTGCGATGATCTTGTCGGGTCCCACGGGGTCGGGCTTCGAAGCCAGGAATGAGTACTTGGCGTCCGGCAGTAGATCTTGTCGATTTCACTCCAGCGGCCTTGTCATTCCGAGGGTGAAGATCATGGGGTTACCGGGGTCCGAGGAGAAGATCTTGGAGGTGGACTTCGCCGTCTTCGGGTGTCGTGTCGAAGATCTTGTCGCCCGTGATGGACACATGCCGGATCTCTCTTGGTTGGCGGTGAAGCACTTGGGTCGGCATCAGTTGAGCACCCGCCGCCACATATTCGCGGAACAGGTTCAACAACCAGCACATCAACGAGATAGGCACAGGTAGATGCCCCAAAAACGTTCGGGATAGACCAAGGTGATTGGGGCCGGGTACTTGGGGGCGGCCGACGGTGGCGCGGCCACGGCCAGGGCTTGGTGGACGGGCTCGCTGCAGCGACATAGGCGGCTGAGGCGACAAGGGCGTTGAGCCGACGCTGCCGCCAGCGAAGCTTGAGAGAGAGGTCGGGAGGCCGAGGCACCAGGCCGAGGGCGCTGTGGCGGAGGAGCACGGCGGCGGAGGGGAGGCAGGCAGGCGGAGCGGAGGGCTGAGGCCGGGGAGGCGCGGCCTGGCGGAGCTGGGATGGTGGCCGGAGGAGGCTCGACGGGCGGGTCCGCTGGCGCAGGGGGCGACTGGCCCGGCGGCGGGGGCCGGAGGAGGCGGCACGCCAGCGACGGAGGAGGGCGGGCGGCGGCCAGCGGCCAACCACGGCGGCGAGGCGAAGGGGCCGGAGGAGGCGAGGGAGGGCGAGGCGAGGGGCGACGGAGGCATGGCGCTCGGGGGAGGAGGCGGCGCGGCGTCGGGCGAGCGGAGGAGGAGGCGGCGGGGCGGCGCTCGGTGGAGGCCGAGCGGGGCGCTGGAAGGGGCGCGAAGGAAGAAGGGAGGAGAGAGGGATGGCGAGAGGAGAGGGTAGAGGAGGAGGCGAGGCCGAGCGGGCTCACGGGTCAGGCAAGGGCTCAAGGAGGAGGGGAGCGAGGCGAGGCGCGGGGAGGAGGCGGGCGAGGCGGGCGAGGTGGGAGGTGCGGTGGCGGGCTGCAGGCGAGGAAGAGGGAGGAGAGACGGGTTCGGGGACGCCCGGGAGAGAGGAGAGGGTGAGCGCGTCGGGGTGGCTAGAGGAGGAAGAAGGTGGGGAGGGAGAGAGATTGGGGGCAGCAGGGCAGGTGAGTGGGGCCGGGCGTGGGGTCGGGGCCACGCGGGGTGGGGCCTAGGTGAGGTCCAGTTGGGGGGGGGAGTGTTGACCAGGGGGGAGAGAGAGGCGTGGGGACCGGCAGGTGGGGCCCGGGACAGAGGGGTAGGGAGGTCACGGGTGAGAGAGGGAGAGGGGAGGGTCTGGTGGATTGATGAGGTGGCGGGGTGAGTAGGAAATTGGGGGAGGGGCGAGGTGGCGAGCTGTGGTGGTGGGTAGGATAGGTTTGGGTGGTTTTAGGAATTAGAGGGGGCTGATTTAGGTGGACCGATTAATACCGGGGGTGGTCGACTGGGTCGAATCGGCCCGTTCGACTGCCCCCACAAAAATAATTAAATAATTTTATTTGTTTCAAACAGACTTTTGCAACCCGATAGCAAACAAAACAAAATAATCCGGTGACCCGGGTTTGCGTTTGAACAAAGACGGGGCGTTTTAGAAAACAAAATAGGTTTTTCTGCAATTAGTTTTACGCAAGCAAATGCAAGATGATGCCGATGCTCAAATGCAATGTGGCATGATGACATGAGCATGCGGTCATGATGATGCAATGCACAAAAACAACGCGATTTTCTAGTAGTGGTTTTGCGGGATGCCACACTACGCGGTTGCCATGCCTAAGTGGGATGCAAAAGAGAAAGAGCTTAATATCATTCCAAAACCAATTCGCGAAGAATGGGATTTTTTTTTTGAGAATTGCGAAGAATGGGATTTGAGGGCAAGAAATTGGTTCCTTGTCCATGGGAGTAAGTATGACGAACTTACAGGGGACCTTTTTTGCAGTGACGGGATAAAGGTACCCATGAGTGCATGGCTAAAAGTGGTGCAAGAGATTAAAGATGGAATAAAAAAGTTTCATCCCAATAGAGAGAAAGACTTGCTGACCTTGGTTCTCGGGAATCCCAAACACGGAGGACGAGTCCGAGGCCTTGACTCTAGTTTCACGTGGGAGACTGGGTTTCCTAAGGACCAATATACTTATAGAAGCCGAGAAAGAGCAAAGAAGCGACGGTAGGAGGAGAAGGGAGACAAGTTCAACCAGCTGCTAGCAAGACTTGACAAGCAGCAGCGAATCGACGAACTTAGAGGAGTAGCGCGCTTACAAGATCCTCCACTCGATATTACCGCTAACCCATCTCAGCGGAGAAGCAGCATGGCTAAATCGGTAGTCCCGTCTGACGATGCACTCTATACAGATGGCGTTCCCGGCTATCCCGTGGATGTAATTAAGGAGCAGATATCTTGTGAGATCCATCATAAGTTGAAGAACATATCTATGAAGGTGGCGGTCGGATCTGATTTACCTTGTCCGCCTGACGCACATTGGCATGGTTGTGAGATTCCACCTGGCTATGCTAAAGTCTAGGTTGATCAAATCGTAAAGGAGTGGGAGTCAATGGAGCTTGACATCCCTGGACCTGAAGGTGACAGCACACTCAGAGAAGTACCGGGTGGTATCATTCTATGGGACAAGAACAACATAAAGTTTCCAGGCTCGGCCCCAAGGCCAACACCGCCTCCGAGTCGTCACAGGTCTCCTTCACCTCCATCACCTACAAGAAGACCACCCCATAATGACTACGACCACCACATAGCGAGTCCATCTCGATCTCCGCCGCAGGTTCAACAGTCTTCGCCGCCCGCTAAGGACAATAAGCGGAAGTGTGCTCCGTTAGTGAGTACTAAAAGACGCAGTAGCCCAAAACGGAAAATGTCGCCCCTCCCAACAGTGCCTCATAAGAATCTTCCCATCAGACCTTACGATCGTACTGATGCGAAAACTGCAGCGATAGCAAAGGCCGAAGTGGTGGCGTATTTTGAGAAGAAGAAACCCGAGACCGCTCCGGTATACAACGATAAGCAAAAGGAATATGCAATTGATTTTCTGAACACAAAATAGCAATATGAGTTGCACCATAAGCCAGATGACTATCTACGCACACTTCAGAAAGAAGTAACGAAGAGCAAATCAAGTGCAAGCGCTAAAAAAATCAGCAAGTACAGGTGCAAGCGGGAGAAAAACAACAACCATTAGATGTGGAAGTAGCTGCGGAGTTGGCGACCAGTATGGAAATTAGTATTGCTGAAATGTTAGGCCCCCAACTCGACCTTCTACCCAAGGCTAGTGTAGTCCGTAGATATGTCGAAGGTGTGGATTTGGTTAGCAAAGAGGGGCTAAAAGAACTTCTTACACAAATGCGGAATCTCTATCAATGGTACTCGGTGGTCATAAAGCAGGGAAGAATAATGATCGTAGCCAAAGTCCCACGTGAGTACTACTTCAGACCCGAAGATGTCCATATTGAGTTTCCAGAACTGTTCCAGTTAAACCATCTCGACGCCCTAGACAAATCCATCCTCGGCTGCTATTGTCTGTAAATGTTGAATATAATTCATTGTCTACATGTTCAGTTTTTCAGTTGTTCAGTTCAGTACATGTAATTATCCTTATTATATCCTTTTGTACTCTATTATTATACATAATAAAGATCCTAGAATGTAAAAGAAGAAGAATCTATAATGTTGGATTCATTGACCTAGATAAAGTGCATATAACCACGCTAACGGAAAACCACGAGGAGACGGAGGAAAACATTCTAAGGTTTCTAATGGAGCAAAATTTCTCTAACCACATACTATTTCCTTACAATTTCAAGTGAGGGTCTTACTCTATTGTACCCATTCACTTTTGATTAGTCGATGCTAAGTGTAATTGATGAGTTACTGATGTATATATAAATGTTTGCAGCTTCTACTGGGTTCTGCTAGACATTCAACTTGATAAGGGAAGAGTTGATGTCATGGACCCATCAAAGAGAAACCTGGAAGATCTCTGCAGCATGCAAGACATGCTCCAAAAGTAAGTTTCGCGCTATATCAGTCTCTTTCGTTGATTTCCTAAGATATCAGGTAATGAATAACTCATTCATTCATTTTCTTCGCCAGGAAGGGTTTGGATTCGGTTCAAGCATAAAGTTACGGGTGTATTCAGTGAGAAGCTGACGTTTAAGGCAGTCATGGTAAGTAGCACGTGATATGTTCGCACATCTTTTTACTTCTAGTTTCAATACAATAATGATGCTAGATTATTATTTTGATTGAATCCTATTCTCGTAAAGTGCGTGAGGCAGCCACAGGGGTCGAATATATGTGGATTCTACGTTTGCGAGTTCATTTGCACGTTTACCACCGAGCACAATGATTATAGAGTCGACGTAAGCAATGCATTCACACCATCATTTTATTGCCGTCACTTTTTGTTATCATGATTGATATTCATATTGATCTCCTTTTTCTTATATATAGTTTGAGAGAATGCGGGATCAACTACTACCAGAGCAACGCATACTAGCAATTACAGAGCAGCTGACGGGGTTTATTTTCAAAGAGATCGTAGACGATGCCGGAGAATTTAGTGTGAATAGGCGCTTCTGATCTCCATATAATCGAACAGATAGGCTCTAGTCCCGATAATTGTGATCTCTATGTAATTATCAAAATTGTATATATATATATGCTCAATATCGTAATACAAGTTATCTTATATATGCACGAACGTGTATGATATGTGGTGGCGTAGAAATATTTAAAAACTATGTTGAAATGAAAAAGAAATAAATAAAAAAATACAAAAAGAATATTCTCTGCCATGGCAAAGAAATGGCATAAAATGCTGTCGTGGCCGAGAACCACTAGTGCGAGGTAATGCTCTGCCGTGGCAGAAAAAATACGCAAAATGCTGCCTCGGCAGATACCCACTAGTCTCGGTCCTTAACACCAACCATGACTACCGGGGGTGCACAACGAGCGCGCCGCGGAGGCCACGACAGCCATTAGTTCCGGCTGGTTATTGGGCCAGGACTAGTGGATGGGCCTTTAATCCCGCTTGATTAGTCCCGGTGCCAAAACCGGAACTAGAAACCCTTACTGCTCGGGACTAGAGGTCATGTTTCCACTAGTGACTCTTCTTTGAGAAGTTTATAATGCACTCTGTCTCTATCGTTATTCTTCTATAAAAAAGATCATGTGTTTGACATCACGTACAAATCTACAGTGCGTATCATCTTGTTCCTGTACACATGATAGTTTTCCGTGTCTACTAGTAGTATTATGCTTTCGGTTTCTAGCATAAATAAAATAGGAAAAAGTAGATAAATGCATGAGACACGGCGTCGTGGATCTCGTGGCGGTGGAACAACCGATGAACTTTTGTAGGCTAAAACTCAAAAGAGATTCTTGCCTACTGTCAAGTCCCAGTCCAATCGTGAAAAGCAAAGACCACAGACAATGACCGTTCATAAGCTCCACTAGCCTTTCCTCTCAGCGCACGAGTGTGAATTCAATACCGGAGGCCGCCGAACCAGCAAAAAAAAAAAATCCAAATCCGGTGCCTCCTTGGCCATCACTGTCGCCAGCGGTGGTGGCGACGCTTGGACCGTTGAAGACGGGGTATAGCGGGCGCACCTCAGACACTCCCGTCCTCGCATGGGGACCCGGTGTTGCAGGCGCGCGGGCAGCGGAGGAGGCACGGATGTGGCATGTCTGCCTTGTGTGCGGCGGCGGAGAGGCTCCTGACGGCTATGACTTCCGGTGGCAACGCGGGCTCGATAGGGCCTGATCTAGGCTGCAAGAGCAGCGGTTGTGCTGATTCCTGGCCGCTTAGGAGGTGCTAGGATGGCTGTTGATGGTCGGAAGTCATGGGGGAGGTGGAGCTGGGAAGATGGCGGTGGTTGTGCATGGCCCGCAGCCGAGGAGATGCGTGCGAAAGCTGTTCGGGCGTGGAGGAGGGATAGAAGGTGCCGATGTTCTGATCCGGTGCGATGGCGGCACCTAGGCAAGCATGCCCGATCTGGGGCAGTGGTATGTGTTGCGCTCCGGCCGACTTGTCGTCCAAGTGTAATGGCATGTCCATAATTGCTTGCATCTTGCTAGAGCATGTAGAAAGACGGAGACGAATGGCCCCACTGTGGGGTATTTCATCCTCTCGCTGACTGCGATCAGGAAGTTTCTTTGCAGAGTGGTGCAGCGCGCCTGGATGTGCAGCAACCACAGGGGAAAATGAGAGCAGTCGTGGAGGCATTGTCGACGGAGGGTGTTTGGTGTATGGGCGGCTGGCCGAATTTTGGGTCGAGATGGTTGAAGTTGTCGGTGAAAGTTGTTGGGATATGCTATATGGGTATCCTCATACCATGTCTCCTATCCGGATAACCCGGGTGGCCCACAGTTGGTAGCATGGCCCATGTCTTGCTGGGCGGTCCAGTTAGATGGATCCAGAAGGGAGGCCCATGCCGGATAAAGGAAGGCTACGGTTAGAGTCACCGACGTATCCGGAGCCTTGGAGTGCAAGATACACAAGACTAGTAATAGACGGTGTAGGACTCTGTAACCTGTCCGGCTAGGACTTTTCCCTGTAACCCTAGGACCTGGCGACTATATAAGTCGGGCCTATGGGAGCCTTTAGGGCACAATAACTTCAGATAGATTAATACAACCTCGCACAGCGAACCAATCTCTGTAACTCGGCGTATTGCCCTTATAGTGATTTATAGAAGGAGTAGGATTCCGCCACCGTTGTGGGATCTGAACCTGGGTAAACTGTGTTACCTTGTACCCGTCAACCGTCCGTCTTTCCCCACGTCTCTAAACATGCACTGTGAGGACCCCTCCATGGCATACTCGTCGGCAATACCACGACAGTTGGCGCCTGACATGGTTATACCCTACGGGTACGTAACTTCAGCATACCTAGTCCAGCCCAAAGGAAGGCCCACGGCAGACATACGCTGGCCCATGAAGAATTTAGGGTGGCCAAGGCCCATGACGTCTTCGGATCCTTGGAGAGCAAGACTAGAGGAGATAGGAAATTCAAAGGGGTAAAACCCTAGAACTTGTAACCGACTAGGACTATGCCCGGGACCTGCCTAAGTCTATATAAAGGCCAGGAGGGCACGTCCTAGGGCAACTCGACTCATACTTTCGCACACGCATCCACGCCAGATCGAATCGGCACCTCAGAACCTTCGTTCCGCCGTAATCAAAGAGCGTATACAGGAGTAGGGTTTTCCTCAGGGCCTGAACTCGGTAAATCTCGTGTCCTGGTTGCTTGTCCGTTAGCCGTGCCACGATCTCCAAAGATCCCCATATTCTCCAAAACCCAAGTCCATAACAATGGGCATTGACGAGATTAAACCTCAATTGGCGCCCGTCTGGGAAATTGGGGCTGCAGATCTGACCGTGACGGTTCTGACCCGATCGATCTATAACTACGCGGCGACGGAGAATCACCTCCTCTTCGGCGCTTTCGACTTCACCGCCCACTCGCCGGATACCATGAAGGATTTCGAGCCCGTAGGCGACGGACTCGAAATCTTGTTCGGGAGCTTCTGCTTCCAGGTGGGACAAACTGGCACCCTCCGCCTCCCTGAGCGGGTTCCCGTGCCGTCAATCAGGCCCGCTTCATGGGATCCACACCCCGTGCTACGCACGTCACCATCAACAGATGAGTTCTACAGCAGCAGCAGCCGCAACACCGATCTGTGCGATCCACCTTCGGATGAAGGGACCTACGGTTCCGGATCCGAAAGCTGCGGCAGCAGCCAACCAATCTGCAGGCGCTATCTGTGCGCCGCAGTCATCCAAACCGACGAGGAAACGCCTAACCCACCGCCCAACCCCAACCCGCAGGACAGAAACGGCGAAAACGGTGGAAACGGCGAAAACGGGGAAAACAGGGGCCACCTCATCCAACTTAGCAAAGAAGGATGGGTCGAAGCACGCCGCGCCGTCGCAGGCGAAGTAGTCCTACCTATGGACTCCCCACGTGATCTGCTGAGAGCATACCACTACCTCCTCATCGAGGAGCACAAGAAGCAAGTCAAGATGCAGGAGACGCTCGACAAACGCAAGCAAGCAGCCTCTGAGTCTAGTGCGCGACGAGTTGCGCTCTCCGCCATGGGACCCGGCTCTAGCACAAACGGAAATCAGGGAAACAAGAACCTCTCTCGGGTGGAAAACATGGACCCCAAGGAGCGGCGTGACGTGACCTGAACTCTCCATACATCGTTCATGGATATGGACGCTGACGGCAACATCATCCCGAAGACGCCACAAGCTGCGATCATGGCAGCCACTGCGTACCTCGCGGCTCACCCACCTCCAGAGGGGGACCCGAAAAGGGCCATGCATAGGTCCACACTCACCGGATTAGGACTAATCGGAGATGCGCTCCACGAAGACGCTCCTGCGGAGCCGAAGAAGAAAGCTCCGGCCAGGCGCGACCGGAGCCCCACCCCCTCATCCGAAGAGGAAGAGGAGCACGATCTCCCTCGAAGAAAGAAGAGCTCGCACCGCCATAAACGTGACTACGACGTCAGAGACAAGCTTACACAGCGCAAGATCGATAAAGCACGCGCTAAACGCGCATGCTCGTCCGAATCTGAGATGGATGAAGACGAAGGAGAACTCTGCGGAGCTCGATGCTTCAGCAGATCCGTCCGGCGAACACAGATGACACGCAACTTCAAGCTTCCTTCTGATACTCCGAAGTTCAACGGCACGCAAGATCCAAAGTCCTGGCTCAGTGACCATCTGTCATCTGTCAAGCTTCACGGAGGCAACAAAGAAACCGCCATGCAATGCCTTCAGCTGCAGCTAACAGGCGCAGCGCGGGTCTGGCTTAGCAGCCTATCATCAGGATCCATCCTAAGCTGGGAGGAGCTCGCTCACAGCTTCATCCGAAACTTCAAAGGCACCAGCAAGAGGCCTGCCTCAATCGAAGAGTTGCGAGCCTGCACTCAGAGAACGGGTGAATCTATTCGCTCATACATACTACGCTGGTCTACAACCAAGAACTCCACAGCACACATCTCCGAAGAGCGGGCCATCGACGCCAGTGACGGGCGCAAGCGCCCAGAGACTTCAAGGAGGAACTTGGGCGCAAAGCCCAAGAGACTCGACCACCTCATGGAAATTGCCAACAGTTGGCAGACGGCGAAGATTGCATCCAGCGGGCGCAATCAGATGAAGAGGACGACTACGGCTGAAGACGCGAACGCCGCAGCAAGAGGAGATCGCGCGTCTACGAGGACCGCGACGACCCGACATGGTCGCAGCCACCACGCCGACCGTAATGACAACAGCCGCAACAGCGGAGGATACCGCAGGAAACTTCCGCGACAACGGACGACCAACGCGATGCGGCAACGCCACATCGCGAACGGACCCTCAGCATTCGACAAACTTTCGGGTCCATGCACCATCCACTTCTACATCGACAAACAAGATGGCAAAAAGAAAGCTAGCCACATGCTCAAGGACTGCCGCGAGTTCCAGAAACTCAGCGAAGGCATGATGCAGATGAGGCAACAAGCTCCAATTCCTGCGTTCGGAAACGCACCTGCGCCAGGAGACATAGCACACGGAGCTCCTCCACCGCCGCCTATTGGAGGCCCAAATCAACCAGTCGCACCAGCGCAAAACAACGCCGGGGTCCCATACCCCCCACCAAAGGGAGCACTAAATATGATCCAGAAGGGACGCCCCACAAATAGGGTGCAGAAGAAAATCACCCGACAAATCAACTTGGCTGTGGCAACTCCGCCTGCAATCCCTAAGTACCTCAGCGGATCGGAGTCCTGCATCACATTCACTCGCGTGGATCACCCTTGCCAGATCCCTCGCCTAGGTCATGCTGCCCTGGTGCTGGAGGCACAGATCGGAGGCTTTGAGATGAGTCGCGTCTTCATGGACGGCGACAGCGGCATCAACCTAATGTTCGCAAGCACTCTAGCAGCTATGCGGATCCCGCAATGCAGCCTGGAACAATCAGACACAACGTTCCACGGCATTGTCCCAGGGAAGGGCATCTTCCCCCTGGACAAAATAGGGCTTGACGTCATCTTCGGGAAGCCGGACAACTTACGGCAGGAGCGCCTAGAATTCGAAGTGGTGGACTGGCCGTCGCAATACCATGCCATCCTGGGACGTGTAGCATTCGCAAGGTTCCTGGCCGTCCCACACTACGCATACCTACTACTCAAGATGCCAGGACCAAGGGGCGTCATCACAGTCCACGGGAGCTTCAACCGATCGGACCAATGCAACAGGGATTTCAACAAAATCTCCCAGTCCTTCGGCATGCAAGAAGAGCTCGTAAGGCTCCGCGAGGTGACGGACAATGGGCTACCCCCAGTCACAAGGCAGAACTCACCCGACATGTCCTTCGACTCCACCGTCAACTCCAAGAAAGTGCAGGTCCATCCGACAGACGCCTCCAAGACGGCGCTGATCGCCAACGACCTCAGCACAGCATAGGAAGGCGCGGTCGTCGAATTCCTCCGTGAGCGCTGGAAAATATTCGCCTGGTGTCCTGCGGACATGCCAGGAGTTCCCAGGGAATTCACAGAGCACGCACTTAATGTCTTCCCAGACACCAAGCCAGTCAAGAAGTCTATCCGAAGACTATCGGAGCCACGAGCCGAAGCTATCGGCAAGGAGATCAACAGATTACTCGCAGCAGACTTCATCCGGGAAATCAAGGAAAGCGAGTGGCTGGCAAATACGGTGATGGTCCCGAAGAAGGACACGGACATCCTGCGGATGTGCGTGGACTTCACGTCACTAAATAAACACTGCCCAAAGGACCACTTCCCTCTACCTCGGATCGACCAGATCATCGATTCGACCGCAGGTTGTGAGAAGCTCTCCTTCCTCGACGCCTACTCAGGCTATAACCAGATTCGACTCAAGGTCGAAGATCAAGAGAAAACGGCGTTCATCACACCGTTCGGAGTATTCTGCTACAACACAATGCCCTTCGGGCTAAAGAACGCGGGTGCCACATACCAGCGATGCATGCAGGCCTGCCTCAAGGACCAGATCGGTCGCAACGTCCAAGTCTATGTCGACGACATAGTCATAAAAACCAAGGAGGCAAGAACACTTATCGACGATCTCCGCGAGACGTTCGACAACCTTGACCGCTACAGGATCAAGCTCAATCCAGAAAAGTGCGCCTTCGGCGTCCCCTCGGGTCAGCTACTCGCGTACTTCATCTCTCTACGAGGGATCAAAGCGAACCCGAAGAAAATCAAAGCTATCATGACAATGGATAAGCCGAAAACCTCAAGGGCGTTCAGCAGCTCGCAGGGCGAGTAGCGGCACTAAGCAGGTTCATCAGCCGCATGGGCGAGAAGGCCCTACCATTTTACCAGCTGCTGCGCAAGGCAGACAAGTTCGAGTGGACACCAGAAGCCAACGACGATTCAAAGCCCTGCGGCTCCTCCACCTCGCCTGCTTTGGTCACGCCAAAAGAGCGCGAGCCTGTCTTGTACATAGCAGCCACAGACTGTGGTCGATAAGACTGTGGTCGAACGACCGAAGAAGGCAAGACCCACGGGTACAACGCCCAATTTACTACCTCCGAGGTTCTCACTCCAACAAAACAGCGGTACCCGCACTACCAGAAGCTGGCCTACGGCGTGTTCATGATGGCTCGACGACTGAGCCACTACTTCCAGGAGCATCAGGTGATGGTCGTCAACGAGGCACCCCTAAACAGCATCCTGAATAACCCAGAGGCCACAGGACGCGTGGCCCTGTGGGGCATTGAACTATCACCCCTGGACATCATCTACGAGAAGCGACACGCAATCAAATCTCAAGTCCTTCCGGACTTCCTGGTGCAATCGGATGGAGCTACAGCCTCGACACCCCGCATGTCGCATCCCGACAATGCATTTTAACGGCTCCAAACGCGAAGCCGGAGCAGGGGCAGGAGTCATACTGACCTCCCCGCAAGGTGATAAGATGAAGTACGTCCTTCGGATGAAATTCAGAGCCTCCAACAACGAGGCCAAATACGAAGCCCTCATCCATGGCATGAAGATGGCAAAAATATGCGGCGCAACGCGCCTGGTCATCTACGGTGACTACAACCTTGTCGTACAGCAGACGATGAATGAGTGCGACGACACGCCAAAAACATGATCGCGTACCGCGCACTATACAACGCACTCGAAGGAGAATTCGACGGCTGCGAACTTCGGCACGTTGGAAGAGAGAGCAATGAGGAGGCCGATAGACTCGCCAACATCGGCTCCACTTGTGCAAAGGTACCGCCAGGTGTGTTCCTCGAACAGATCTGCGTGCCATCCATCAAGCGGAAATTCCCCAGGGGATCACCCGAAGAAGCAGAACACTCGGGGGCTACGCTACCCGAAGGTCATGAAGGACCCGAAAAGTTGGATACCGAAGTTGCCACGGTCAACCTGATGCAGGTCATGGCAGTCGAAGAAACTTGGACACGTCCATACCTCCAGTTCCTGATAAACGGAGAATTGCCAGACAGCCCGACAGATGCCCGGCGCGTATCTCGTCGGTCAAAAGCCTTCACCATCATCAACGGCGAGCTGTACAAACGCAGCATTACGGGCGTACTACAACGGTGCGTCACCATCAACGACGGCAAGGCCATACTCCAAGATATCCACGAGGGCATCTGCGGCCACCACGCAGGTAGCCGTTCCCTCGTCGCCAAAGCTCTGCGAGCAGGATTCTATTGGCCAACGGCCATGAGCGACACGAAGGACATCGTCCGAAGATGCAACAGGTGCCAACGGTTCGCCGACAAACCGCACGCACCTGGGTCCGAACTTCGACCCATACCCATAGCCTGGCCTTTTGCCCAATGGGGCCTTGACATGATTGGCAAACTGCCAAAATCCTCGAAGGGAGGACACGTCTTCCTCCTAGTCGCAGTCGACAAATTCACCAAGTGGATCGACGCCATGCCAGTCACCAACCAGAAGGGCAAAACCGTCGTCAAGTTCTTCGAATCCATTGTCTACAGGCTTGGCATACCGCACAGCATCATCACCGACAACGGATCGAACTTCATCTCCGAAGAATTCTAGGACTTCTGCGAAGGCCTCGGGATCAACATCACGTATGCCTCAGTGGCACACCCGCAAACAAACGGGCAAGTGGAAAAGGCCAACGGCCTAATCGGCGCCGGCATCAAGAAGCGCCTCATGAGCTCACTAGAGCACAAAGCTGGAACGGGCGAAGAGCTACCGTCTCACTGGAGCTTACGGACTCATAAACAGCTCCACCGGCTACACACCGTTCTTCATGGTACACGGAGCCGAGGCAGTGCTACCAGCCGAAGTACGCCACCAGGCTCCACGAGTCGTCGCTTACAGCGAAGCCGAGTCCACGGCTGCACTCGAAGACGCCGTCGACACACTCGATGAAGCGCGGGATATAGCAGCCGCTCGATCAGCGGTGTACCAGCAGAGTCTCCGCAACTATCACAGCCGCCGGCTGCGCCCAAGGTCCTTCGTCGAAGGAGACCTCGTCTTGCGACTCAAGCAAAAGCGACCGAACAAACTCGATTCACCATGGGAAGGACCCTACGCCATCACCGAGGTCATCCCAGGTGGCGCCTATCGCCTCAAGCACGTGGAGTCTGGAGTCGCATACTCCAACCCGTGGAACGTCTCGCTTTCTGACGATTCTACCCGTAGCAGCCTACCCCCCTTTTTACTTTCAATAAGGCTTTCAGCCAAGGCTACTCAGCCGAACCATGTACCTCCTCCATTACGATATAAATAAAGCTAAGTACCTCGCCCCCAACTTTCGGTTGATCATTTTTTGCAACTTTACTGCATGCTACATACGCACTTGGGGGCTCCCCCCACCTCACGATTTCATCAACTGAGGACAAAACGTGTACACCTGAGTAGCTGACCACGTCAGGCAAACGAAAAGGACACGTACTAAATCAAAGCACTGCGTGCTCGCAAACAAGCAAACCTTTACAACAAAGGGAACATACACGCCCAGCCGCAATATACAAATTTTACATCTATCTGTTTATTTTCAGGTCCTACCTATTCTGAAGAATAACCTGAGCACGCTGCTCAAACAAATCTACAATCTTCGACATATCGCCTTACAGCGCGTAATGCGCATATTCCACTCGCCACCATCGGTCGAGGAGGTGGCCCGATCGCCAAATCTCGTCGCGGTGCACCTCACAAGAGACAAGGCAGCCTTCACCCTGCGACGCTGCTGCCGCACAGCTCCTTGACATTGCTAGCACTCGAAACTTCGTCGGAAGACGCAAGGGTCGTTGTACGGCATCCAACGGAAACATGACGTGCAGACCGAGGAAAGTGATGTTCACTGGCGGAGCACCATGAAACCTGGTAGACACGATCCTGCACCGTCGCAAGAACTATGGCGCGATCACGATCCATCCAGAAGAAGCCGACGGCCTCCATGTCCTGTTGAGTCAAGCAATTGACTCGAACAGCGATACGCTCCTTTTCTTCCCTCGGAGCAAGATTGGCACCTGTGACAACCGCACAAAACAAGAATAAGGCCAGCAGGCTCACCCGAAGAACTGAGCTACAGCCCGAAAGAAGGATCAACTTACATTCCAGCTGCTCGGACAGCAGACCCAGCTCCGCCATCAAATATTCCTCTCTGGCCGCACCACGGTCTGCTTTGGATTTCCAAACGTCAGCGCGACCGCGTAACCCAAGCAAATCTCTCTCCAAGCTGCCCACGCGATCTCGAAGAAAAGCGAGCTGCGAGGAATCATCCAATGATGCTCGCAAGGGCCTTTCGGATGAAGTGTCAACTGGGTCAGCACCCGAAGGAACCTATAGCAGCAGAAAAAACAAGGCACACAGACATTCAGCCAAGGATAAAGCACAACTCGGAGGAATTCATTAAAATACATAAGGCCACTACGTGGCTCAAGGATGGTACTACAAAAGATATTTACAACAAACGAAGACTACAAACTACACTACGTCTACTATGCCTAAGATGCAGGACACTGAGTCGCCTCAGAACTAGACTGCCTAGCTTTGGCCTCGCCCTGCTGCCGCAGTGCGTATTCAGACAGCAAGTCAATGATCTTAGGCCCATATCGTCTACAGCGAGCGGAGTAGGCGGCGAAGGCTACCTCAGATCCATCCGCAGCCGTCGGCATCCGAGAAGTGATCTGGGGCAGGTCCAGCTCCGCCCCAGCCGCCATGGCCATCGCCAGCCCGACGGACGCGCCGATGCCCTTCTGCTTGCGCTTGTACGCTGCAGGCGCTTCGGCTGATAGAGCCTCTGCCAGGGCATCCACATCTTCAAGGGGTGCGCCCTTCGGGAAGAGCTCCTGGTAGAAGCGACCAAGGACCTCTTTCGCCTTGGCAAGGGAGTTGACGACGGTGCTGCAGCGGTCTTCGACCGCCACAGTGGCATCATCTAGAGCACTCCCGTGCTCCAGAGCACCGCGGTCGAACTCGATGCCTGCGGCATCTGAGACAAAAACGAAGAAAATATGAAGAAAGTCAGCATAGAAGAAGATCCGTAGCAAAAGAAACAAGTCCAGAAGCTTGTACTCACCCGAAATAGCCTTGGCAGCAGCCATGAGCTTATCCGCCACCCCTTTTTCACGAGCAGCTGCAACGGTTGCCAGCTGCTCCTCACGATCTGCGGCCTCCCGCTGCAGACGCTCTTTCGCTTCGGCTGCCTTCGCCAGCTCCAGCTCAAGGCGCTCTCTTGCACCAGCGGCAGCTTCGGCCTTCTGCTCCGATTGGCCAAGGCTCTTCTTCAGAGCATCGACCTCACGGAGAGAGTCGTTATGCTCCTCTGCATTTACAACAAGCAAGTGTCAAAGAACAGGACCATGATAAGAAAGAGAAGTACTACAAGGCAGGCGAATACCTTGAAGCTGTCGCAGTTTCGCCTCCAGCGTCAGGCGTTCCTCCACCAGCCGCTTGGCCTCTTGGACAAAAGGCTGCAGCAACAGGCATTAGTAGTAAAAGAAGGACTGGGGGGCTACTCCCAACACAAAGAAGCATAAACAACATCAGCATACGAAGACACTCGGGGCTCCCCCCGAAACATCAAGCAAAAAGACTTACGTGCTCCGAAGGCGAACCCGCAGGCCCGCCTGCGAAATTCTGGGGCGCAACCACCAGCCTCTCCTGCACAGGAGGAACTGGCGCAGCGTCACCAGAAGTCGCCACCATCTGAGGAGGAGGCGACGCAATGTTCGACTCCCCCATCATCTCGCGCGCACCATCACTAGAGCCATCGGAGGATTGCCTACATACGAACCAATCAACACAGGTGCAAAAATAACAAGGGAGCAAAGGACAACAGTGGAAACAAGAAAACTTACGACCCCAACGCACTCAGGTCGAAGATAGGAGAAGCCCTTCGGGCCCTCTTCTCTTCCTTCTTTTCTTCCTTCTTCTCCTCCTTCTTTTCTTCCTTCTTCCGCTTTGCTGGCGGGTGCGGAGCAACAGCCCGCACAGGAATGGCAGGAAGGGGAGAGGAAGAACCCCCGTGAACATCATCATGACGCTCAAGGCCCAGAGGATTTCTGGGAGTCGGAGGAGTCGAGGCATCCGAAGACTCGCTGGAGCTCCGTGATCGCTTGCGCGAATGGTCCTCACACGACCCGTCGGCATCCTCCGCTGGGGATCGCGCTGACGGTAGCTCGGACACGGAATCCACCACTTCATTATCCAGGGCATTCGGATACCTTTCGGGCAACGGTGGTGCCATGCACGGCACTTTGAAGCTCTGCAAAAGGAAAAGGAACTTTGTGAGCAAACAAAGGAAAAAGTACACAACTGACAAAAACAAAAGGGGAGCACTACGTGCGCAAATATACACCTTCGGTACGTCCAACGTCGAAGAAAAGGGAGGAGTCTGCGACTTCCCCGGGACTTCTTCGTCGGCCTTGAACTTCAACAGCGCGCGAAGATCCTTGTCAAGTTCCACCTCGGAGATTTTCTCACTCGAAACCCTCGTCGGATCACGGCACCCAGAGTAAAGAAACATCGGATGCGCCCTCGCTTGGAGAGGCTGCACCCGACGCTCAAGAAACGTCCGGATGATGTCAACACCGGTCACCTCCTTCTCAGGAATCAATTGGAGATCCTCCACCCGACGGTACAGGGCCTCTATCTCCGCCTCCTCACCGTCTAAGATTTGGTTTTTTCAGGATCTTTTGTTCTCAATCAATTGGGAGGGGTCAAAAGGAATAAGACCAAAATCTTGCCCAGGCAGAACGGAGTCACGGATGTAAAACCATTTCCTCCGCCAGTACTAGACAGATTCGGACATGGAAAAGGAAAAGAATTGCACATTGGGACCGAGGGAGATGATGAAACCCCCAATGGGATACACACCATCCGAACCAGACTGCCTCTTCACGGAATAAAGCTTCCGCAAGAGGCCAAAGTGCGGCTCAATGCCCAGCCAGCACTCGCAAAGGGTGATAAAACAAGCAATGTGGAGAAGAGAATTGGGAGACAGATGATGCAACTGAACCACATAGAAGAAGAGCAGTCCACGAAGGAAGTCATGGACTGGATACGAAAACCCACGCAAGACGAAGGCGAGAAACATAACCCGGTACCCAGATGGGGGACGGGGGATTACCTCATTGCCGGGGAGTTTGACGGTCGTCGTATCCTGCGGGATCAGGCTCGCTTTCAGCTTATGGAGATCGCTCTCCGCGTTCGATCGCCTTGACCACCATCGATGATGCGAGCGGTGTGCCCTTCTTGCCTCCGGCGGCGCTGGTCCCAACCACATATGAGGACTTCTTTGTTTTCCCCATGGCGCTGCAGCGGTGGTGGCGATGACAACACAGAAAGAACGAAGGAAATGTGGAAGGAGAGCTCAGCGCGCAGCAAGAATCGCTCAAGAACAAGGAGGCAATGAACATATGAACTGGTGCGGTGAAAAACAAACCACGATTTCACCCAGGATTATAACAGCGAAGACGACGCACGCTGGCCGTCCATCGAGAAGACCTAACGCCAACGGTAGATCTGGCCGTACACGTGTCAACACCACAACGAACCGTCGTTACCACGCCGTCCACTACGCGCGGAAATCGAGGAGACACCGTAATTATCTCCATGCCCCGCGTGACCGGTCAATTCAAAGTCAGCAAGTGGGGCCCATGTTCGTCCAGTCAAGTCATCTCTGGCGTAGCAGGCGCTTGAGGTCATCAATCGTAAGCACTGACGTCATCAAAAGCTATACTAGCACCACTTCGGCTCCACGGCTAAAAGTACTCACTCGAATCTACGATTCGACTAAATACTTGGGGGCTACTCCTATCAGGAGCGCTGGCCGCACACCCGATAGACAAATGAGGACAAAATTATTTCTCTGAGTCCTACGTCGAGTTTACGACTCCACTACGGACTCGGGGGCTACTCCCATAGGGAGGATGGATTTAAGCATCCGAAAATTTTCGAGTCCTGCGGACCTAATGATTGAAACAATGCTTGAACTAAAAGTCTCCGTTCGAGTCTACGACTCGAACAGACACTTGGGGGATACTCCCATAGGGAGCACTGGTCACGCACCCTATGAAATCTTCGACTACGATCTTCCGGATCCGCATGCAAAAACTTTTTTGGCAACTCTGCCCCAACAAAACGCTAAGTGAGCAACAATCTCCTTGGCCACCCGAAACACCTCCGAGGTGATAAATGTTCGGATGCTGCATCTGCGACGCAAAGATAAGACCTACAGATATCATCTGATGGCCTGGCAACGCACCTGACTGCGCTCTTATAATATGAATCCGTACCAGCAGGTACGATGAAAAATACCGACAGACGCGTTGGGTACACCAATTAAAATCACTGGAATTCCACTCCTATAAGTCCTCCGCGGCCTGAGTTGAATTACGCCAGCATATGTTCCAGGCTCGGGTTAAGGGACCCGAACCTGAAGAAGATCGTGTTGTTTCGTCCTAAGACAGTTAACTGACCCTGATCCGTCGGGTGATTCAGGCACACGCATCAACAATCCCTACACACATATACTATTAACATATAGCTGCTCCCGAAGGATGGAAGAGTCCTCAGCCGAATCTACGATTCGACTGGTCACTCGGGGGCTACTGACATGGTTATACCCTACGGGTACGTAACTTCAGCATACCTAGTCCAGCCTAAAGGAAGGCCCACGACAGACATACGCTGTCCCATGAAGAATTTCGGGTGGCCAAGGCCCATGACGTCTTCGGATCCTTGGAGAGCAAGACTAGAGGAGATAGGAAATTCAAAGGGGTAAAACCCTAGAACTTGTAACCGACTAGGACTATGCCCGGGACCTGCCTAAGTCTATATAAAGGCCAGGAGGGCACGTCCTAGGGCAACTCGACTCATACTTTCGCACACGCATCCACGCCAGATCGAATTTGCGCACCTTGTAACCTTCGGTTCCGCTGTAATCAAAGAGCAGACAAGCAGGATTAGGGTTTTCCCTCCGGGGGCCTGAACCTGGGTAAATCTCGTGTCCCCTGGTTGCTTGTTTGTTAACCGTGCCACGATCTCCAGCATCCCCATCTTCTCCAAAACCCAAGTCCATAACAATGGGCATTGACGAGATTAAACCTCGTCAGCGCCCACCGTGGGGAAAGAGGCGCTTCAGGCTCTTCAGCGGGCGAGGACCAAGATCTTCGCGGGAATCGGCAAAACCGTGGCCATCGGTCGCGTTCTTTTCTCCGGCAATGTTCCGATCGTCCCTCCCGATGGATCCTGGCGAAGACGAACCCTACACGGTGTTCGATCGTTCCTATCGGAGACATCCACCTCTTCATTGGCGAAACCGACTCGGGCACTAGTTCCCTAGGAGTCGGAGGAGCATCAAGGCCCGCACGGACCGCCTACGGGCAGGATATGTTCGCGGAAGGATCGATGTCGGATCTCTCTTCGGAGTTTGCCGGCAAAGATCGGAAAAATTCAAGGCCCACCCAAACCGCCCCTGTGCAGGATAAAAAGGTGGAAGATCGCTGCAAGTCCGCTGGCTTCGCCCGTGTGTCTGGACAGCAGAGATCCAAGTTTGTCAGCGTGGTTACCATCTTTGATCTGGCGTGTTGCGTTCAGAGAGAGGGCAAAAACCCCCGCGATTACCTGGCCAGGTGGCTGCGCATACGAGCCGATCTGGCCCACTACCCCAATGATGATGCTATGTATCACTTTGTGGAAGGACTGGACCATGGCACGCTTCTCTGACATTCTCTAAGACGGCAGCAGGCGTCATGACGCCTTACCTTCGAAGGCATGGTGAACACCGTCAACAACTACGCGGAGTCCGAAGCGGCAACTCAGACAGCGCTTGCGCTTATTGATGGAGCTCCTCCGATTCAGCCACCGCCACCACCGCCTCCGGCCGCCATCGTCGCAGCTGCGCCACCACCTCCAGTCATCGTCGCTGCAGTTGCACCTCCACCGCCCGTCATCGAGGAAGTCTTGGCACCCTCCGACTCTGTTATTGACGCGCTTTATGCTGACTTCAGTGCAGATTCATAGGAGATAGATTTCAGTCCATAGGAACTATACTCCGCCATGCAGGAGATAGAGGAGGAGTACACACGCGACGAGCAAGCCAACAATGCTGTCACATATCGAGAGGTGTTCGTCACCATTGGGACGGTGATGGATGAAGATCAACCTGGACGAGCTCCGCCTACAGCACTGGAAAAGGGGAAGGGGCCACTTATTGCTGTTGACGATGATCGCGCAAAGGTCATGCCTCCTCCACCTAACCCAGTGCAACAGCCGCAGGAACTCGGCACCGGCCCGAGCAACAACAACACCGCAAACTTGCCACCTCTTGCATCTACGTCTACTGCTCCCCAAGTTACTCCGGCTGATAGAGTGATGTACGGCAATCTCCTCGTTGAGCCACTAACCGTAGCTCATATCCGGAACGTGACTCAGCTTGACGAGAAGCGCCAACAGCTGCTGGAGGAAGCGCAAGCCATCGCGGAGCAAGGCGCTAAGCTAGATCGAGATCTGGTCAACACGCAGAAGTCCATAGAGAAAGCTAGAGCAATGGAGGCTGGGTACAAGACTCTGCTGCAGCAGCAGAAGGCCAAGAAAGCTCCGGCTCGCGTCATCAACGATCCTGGTGTACGACGAAACCTAGGATGGGCTCCCTCGAAGTCGGCATAGGCCAAGCCATACATTGATAGTAAGGGCAAACAGGTGATGCCCACCCCACTCCTTAACCTCGCAGTCGCCAAGACCCTCCTGGAGCAGGATAGATCGCCTGAGGCAGTGGAACAGGTCTATGACCTAGTGGCCAAGGCAGTGAAGCAGCAGGAAAAAGCCACCTCTCAGAGGCTTGAGTCTGACCCAGCACTTTGCCAGTCTAGCCAGTATAAGCCGCTAAGGGACAGATCTCCTCTTGATGTCGGGTACCAGACGGGTTCATCAGAACAAAGACGGAGGGATGCGCGCAACAGGAAGGATGCTATCCCCGTATCCTCCGAACACGGAGAAAAGGCCCGACCTCGTCGCCCATCGCCACCGCCCCGATCCCCCCGACATTGCAAAGATCAAAAGGCTCACCATCGCACGGATATGCCCCCGCCAAAGCAGTGCGTCATCGTCATCCGCGACAACACGGAGAAGACCCGTCATGACGGAGAGCGCAACCAAGGACACAAGAGCAGGTCGCGCCATGACCCTCCGCGTCCGACAAGCAACCATGACAGGCGCGAGGCGTCGCAGGAGGGTAACAGAAAGAAGGCTAACCCACCGCCACCACCGCCTCCATCACTACCTAGCAGTCACCATGGCGGAGGGGGCCCACGTCGTTCACGCATCCCATCCCCTGTTGACAAGAAGAAGAACCTAGAGCCATACGATGCACGTTCGTGGATCGATAAGATCCACGAGGCCCGGGGAGGACCATACCTGGGACCACGTTGCTTTGGACCTGCAATACGGTCTACAACTTACCCCAAAGGTTTCCGAATTGACAAGACCATCAAATGCTATGATGGCACCGCCAAGCCAGCCACATGGTTGTAGGACTACGACAACGCGGTGGAGATTGCCTGAGGCAACCCCAACGTCGCTGTCAAGTACCTCCCATTAATGTTGGCGGGCATAGCCCGTCAATGGATCGACGACTTGCCGGATAAATCCATCTGCAATTGGTTGGACATTCAAGAAGCGTTCACCAAGAACTTTGAGGGTACATATAAGCGTCCCTACACTGTTGGTGATCTACAGCGGTGTGTGCAAGAGAAAGACAAGACATCTCGCGCCTACCTCTCCCGCTAGCTGGACATGAAGAATTCCTGCGCAGGAGTGCACGCTCAGACCGCCATGGCCGCCTTCATCAATGGGTTGGAAAGGGGCACATTGCTCCAAAATAAGATAAAGCGCTTGCAGGACAATCACCAGCTTGACTTGAACCAGATGATTCAGTTATCTAGTGAGTTCGCAGCTACCGACGATGATGCTTGCGGCTCCTTGCCGGCAACGGCTGTTCCAACCCAAGCTCGGAGGAACAGCAGTACAAAGCAGAAAACCTCTCCAGAAGAAAAGAAATCTACCGACATGGTCGCTATGACTTTCGCAGGACGAGGTGATGGCGGACAACGTGGTCAAGGATGGGGAGCTGGTCATGGGCAGCAACGAGGAAGCGAAACTACCTCGGTGCCGCTCCGCGTTCCCCAAACCTACGAGGAGTACCGCGATGTGCCGTGCCCCGTACACCTCGATGTCAACGGCAAGGCCACCCACACCAATCGACACTACAAGTTCGTCAACGACCTCAAGGAAGACTCGGAGTCCGGCTACAAGCAAAGTCGGAAGAACAGACCGCGAGGCAAGGGCAAGGGGAAAGAGAAGGAGGAGGAGTCCAAGGATTCAAGTGACATGGATGAGGACGTTGACCCCAAGCACTCCGCCAAGAGCGACGACAAGGGCAAGAACCCCTTCGTGAAGAAGGCGCCAGTCTACCACACTTTACTTGGCACCCCCACCGTCCGACAATAGAAGACCTCTCTGAGGATCCTGATGGCTACTCTGCCCCCAGTTCCCCAGTACCTGCGCTGGTCGGAGGTTCCAATTACTTGGGATAGGACGGACCACCCAGACCTTATCCCTACGGAGAACCAGTACGCCCTGGTCATTAACCCCTTGATTGACGACGTGGAGTTCACCAAGTGTATGGTGGATAGTGGAAGCAACATCAACATCATGTACTTGGATACACTTCAGAAGATGAACTTGACGGAGGCAAACCTAAGGCGTACCAACACCATCTTCCACGGCGTAGTTCCTAGTTGGGAGGCTCGGTCCCTTGGGTGCATTACACTTCAGGTTGCCTTTGGCGATGTTAATAATTACCGCCAAGAGTGCATGACCTTTGAGGTGGTCCCCTTCAAGAGCGTGTACCACGTCATATTCGGCCGTGACATATTCCACACGTTCATGGCCAAGCCATGCTTAGTCTACAACAAACTCAAGATACCCGGACCAAACGGTGTCATCACCGTATCCGGAAGCTTTACCAAGGCAAGGGACTGCGAGATTAACGAAGTAGCCGTTGCGGAAGCTGTCCTCTATAGCGAAGAATTCAAAGAGATCCAGAGCAAGGTTGATGACTCAGAGATGCCCGCGTCGAAGAAGCAGATCTCCAACTCCGCTCCTGCATTCAAGGCCGCCATCGAGACCAAGCCGGTGGAACTTGTGGTAGGCGATGCCTCCAAGGTCACCGCCATTGGGACGAACCTGGATCCCAAATAGGAAAGCGCGCTCGTCGAGTTCCTCCGTGAGAACAGGGAAATCTTTGCCTGGCAACCTGCCGACATGAAAGGTGTACCTAGGGAACTTGCCGAGCACAGCTTAAACATTGATCCAAAATCCAAACAAGTGAAACAACCTCTACGACACTTTGGAGATGAGAAGAGACGCGCCATTGGCAAAGAGATAGGTAGGTTACTTAAGGCTAGATTTATCCGAGAAGTCCTTCACACCCAATGGGTGGCAAATCCTGTACTTGTCACCAAAAAGGGAACCAATGAATTAAGAATGTGCGTTGATTACACCGGCTTGAACAAAGCATGTCCCAAAGATCCGTTTGCTTTGCCTCGCATTGACCAAGTCATTGACTCTGGCTTGGAACTTTTGTGTTTTCTCGATGCATACTCAGGATACCACCAGATCAAGATGAGGAAGTCGAACCAATTGGCCACTTCGTTCACTACCCCATACGACATGTTTTGCTATGTTACAATGCCCTTTGGGCTGAAAAACGCAGGTGCTACGTACCAGCGGACAATGCAACATTGCCTGCACGACCAAATTGGTCGGAACGTTAATGCCTATGTGGACGATATCGCGGTGATGTCTAAAAATTCAAATGACTTAATCTCTGACTTGAATGAAACCTTTGATAATCTCCGGGAATACAACATGATGCTTAACCCTAAGAAGTGCGTCTTCGGGGTTCCAGCCGGCAAATTGTTGGGTTTCATCGTTTCCCAGCGCGGAATCGAGGTCAACCCGGAGAAAATCAAGGCCATCTTAAACATAAACCATCTGAAATGCAGTAGATAGTCGGTTCGTCAGCCGACTTGGAGAGAAGGCTCTGCCGATGTACAAGTTGCTAAAGAAGGCGGACAAATTCACGTGGACGGACGAAGCAGATGCAGCATTGAAGAAGCTCAAGGAGATTCTTTCCTCAGCGCCCATCCTTGCAGCGCCCGAGCCTGGCGAGCCCCTGTTAATCTAGATGGCGGCAACCAACCGGGTAATCAGCATCATCGTCCTGGTAGAGCGGAAGGAACTAGGATATGAGCACAGAGTTCAACGACCAGTTTACTATGTAAGAGAGGTCTTGACGGAGTTCAAGCAGCGTTACCCGCACTATCAGAAGATATCTTATGGAGTATTCCTTGCTTCTCGGAAGCTGAGGCACTACTTTCAGGAGCACGCAATCACAGTGGTGAGAAAGACCCCACTGTCCGACATTATCAACAAAAGCGACGCCACAGGAAGGGTCGCGAAGTGGGGCATTGAACTTGCCGCCTTCGAGATCACTTACAAAATACGCGACGCTATAAAGTCACAAGCCTTGGCGGATTTTGTTTGCAGATTGGACGGAGATGCCAGATGCTACTCCGTTGCCGGAACCAGAGTACTGTGTGATGCACTTTGACGGATCAAAGCTGCTCAACGGCTCGGGGGATGGTGTATTGCTACAGTCACCAACAGGAGACCAGCTACACTACGTTCTGCAGATCCACTTCGAGGCTACAAACAACATGGCGGAGTATGAAGAACTCATTCATGGACTTCGTGTAGCCAAGGATATTGGCATCAAGCGCATAGTTTGCTGTGGAGATTCCGACTTGGTTGCCCAGCAGGTGGCTGGCACCTGGAACGCGCGGAACCCTATGATGGCGGCATATCGGGACGAAGTGGACGAGATAGCCAAGAGCTTCTTTGGCTACAAAGTCAAGTATGTACCTAGGGAGCAAAACGAGGCGGTTGATCTGCTATCTAAGCTTGGATCAGGGCGCCAGAGAATCCTGCCAGGAGTTTTCCTAGAGCATCTACGCACACCATCCGTGAAGGGAGCCGACATCGACAACCCGGATAGAGCTGATTCTTTCGTCAACATGGTGACAAAGGTTCCTCCATCTTGGACAAAACCGTTCATGGAATATCTCGAACACGGAACTTTGCCCGATGACAAGGTCGAAAGACGACAAATAGTACGACGAGCAAAGGGTTATACCATAATCAATGGGCAACTCTACAAAAGGAGCACTACTGGTGTATACCTAAAGTGTGTTTCCCAGCTAGAAGGTATGGAAATCCTACGTGAAATCCATCTCAGAGATTGCGGGCATCACGCTGATCCTCGATCGTTGTTAGCGAAAGACTTTCGGCAAGGATTCTACTGGATGACCGTGAAGGTGGACATCGACAAGCTGGTTGAGACATGCATGGGATGCCAGTATTATGCCCGACAACCACATGTTCCTGCTGAAGAATTGCGAACAATACCAATAACTTGGCCGTTTGCAGTCTGGGGGCTAGACATGGTGGGACCGTTACAGAAGGCACCATGTGGGTATACGCATCTGCTAGTAGCAGTTGATAAATTCACTAAATGGATAGAATCTAAACCCATTAGAAAGCTTGATGGGGCAACTGCCCTCAGGTTTGTCCGGGATCTAGTGGTGAGATTTGGTCTCCCACATAGCATTATCACCGACAATGGAAGCAACTTGTCACTCGTAGAAGTGGAAGCTTATTGTTGGGAGAAGGGCATCCGAATTGACCTTGCATCTATGGCACATCCATAATCCAACGGTTAGGTTGAGCGAGTCAATGGATTAATTCTGCAGGGAATCAAGCCACGTCTTTAGGCACCGCTACATAGAGCAGCTAGAGCCTGGGCGGAAGAATTGCCATCTGTGCTGTGTAGTTTACGAACTACACCCAACAGATCCACCGGCTACACCCCTTACTTCATGGTATATGGAGTAGAAGCCATCCTACCTTCCGACATACTTCATGATGCACCAAGAGTTGCCGCCTACGACGAAGATGACACTGAAGAATCCAGATGCCTAGATGTGGACCTTCTCGAGGAGGAGCGCGTTTTGGCATGGCAAAGATCCGCCATCTACCAGCAAAAGCTACGCAGCTACCATAGTCGCCGTGTTCGGCATCGCTCGTTTAAAGAGGGGAATGTGGTGCTCCGACTTAAGCAGAATAAGTCACACAAATTATCCCCACCATGGGAAGGACCGTTCATCATAAGCAAGGCACTACTCAATGGGTCTTACTACCTAGTTAACAATCGTGAACTGAAGGATAGACCCAACAAGGATCATAAGTGTAAGCGACGTGACCCGGATGATGACTACCCGGAGCTTGATCGGCCATGGAACATAGCACAGCTACGTCCTTTTTACACTTAGAATTTTTTATCTAATTGTGTACTTCTTATATGATCAATGAAATAAAGCTCTCTGGTTCACTCATATTTCTGAGTCTTTTACCTCATTTAGTGTTCATTTTTGGATCATATAAATTTTTTATGCACAAGATTTGCGATTGCACTTGTGAAAATTCCACCTACGGGTCTTACTACCTAGTCTACACGTTCTTTATCCTTTTTATGTGGATTCTGGAGTAGTGAATTTCGGAACTTATTGTCGGCGATTTTGTGCTTAGGTTATTGACGGTGCCATTGGGCATCATCACCTGAGCGCATGGTTCCGACAACGAGTCTTCTGACTCACGAAAGGTCAAGCGTAAGAACCAAAGTAATGGATAAGCCAGCACTTGCTTGAAAAATATATACATGCGGGAAAACTGATTCTTAAGTAGCAGGACATACAACATTGTTTTCCGCCTTAAGATTAAATACATAGTTTTTCCGCATATGCATCAAAGGTGAAACAAATATTACAAGTTGTTTTTTCATTCCTTTGGCGCAGGCGACTTGGAAGCAGCGTCATCAGCAGCAGGAGAACCACCCTCGAAGTCGGCGGTGTGAAGAGACTCGGAGGAGCTTTACTTTCCGCCATCGATGGTGTTCATCGGCATGAAGACGTTGATGTCGACCAAGTCGGCAACTCTAGTGTCATAACCCGCGAGTGACGACAAGATAGATTCATGATTAATCTCTTTGCCATGATCATCCACGTCAGGTATGCCAGAGGTTACCGTGTCGACGTCGGCATCTTCATAGTGTGCCTTGACCATGGACAGCGCCATCCTTGCACCATCCCATGCACATGAAGCTTTCCAGCTTGTGATACGCTCGGGGGCTCGGCGCAGAATCTCTGAGTACTTCCCCACGGAGTCCGATGCCTTGATGTTGATCTGGAGGGGCTTGGCGGTCTCTTTCGCTTGCGTGATGGCGGTGTTGATGAAGTTGCCGGCAAGAACCATGCATTCCTTGGCTAGAGGAGGTGACCGGGTTAAACCCATAGGAGATGAAAATTCCGACAAGGAGCACATGAGTTCAAAAATTCAGAGTATCTAGACTACAGAAATCCAAGACGGAGGAAACTTACTAAAGATGCTGGCCTCAGCTTGCCAGAGGGTGTCCGCCAAGGATTCTTTCTCTTGTTGGAGGAGCTTATACGCCTCATGATGGCGTTGATTATGCTCATCGATAGCTTTCTTCTAATCTCTTAAGATCAAGATCTCCTCCTTCAAGCGATTGATCTCCTCGGTGGAGGAGTCCTGCAGGACCTTCATTGACTCGTCATGCATTTTCAGCATGTCTTTCCTCTCCTGCTTAAGAATTTTGTTCTCGCTATCCAGCTCTTGAATGTGCTTGGATTGCTCGAAAATATTCTTAGCCTTGGCAATGGTTTATGCAAGTCGGAGAAAGAAAAGTACACAATGAGTACTCGGAGAATATGGGCACAAAACCAAGTCGGAAAGCAAAAAAGAAAACAGACGCTTGCTCTTGGTGGTCTGTTCCTTCAAGAAGGCAGTTTTACCCTTTTCAGCTTCCAAGTCTGTGCGCATCTTCTGGTACTTGTCGTTGGCCATGCCCCTCCGAGCATTCTCGTTCTATGGAAAAAAGGGAAAAAGTTAAATGTTGTTTGGTCTGCTTGGAGCATCTAGCCGGAAAATTTCCACCTAGACGCTCGGGGGCTACATCGGGAGTTTTTGACTTAGCAATATTCTTAGCTTTTCTTTAAGCATCTAGTCAGAACTAATTAAGTTTTCGATTAGAAGCTTGGGGGCTACAGTATAAAGTTTTTAACTCGGAAATATGCTTAGCTTTTCTTTAAGCATCTAGTCGGAACTAATTCAGTTACAACTAGAGGCTTGGGGGCTACAGTATTGAAATTTATAAACATTGTGTATGCTACTCTTAAAGCATCTAGTCGGAATAATTCATTCCACCTATATGCTTGGGGGATACAGTGAGAAGTTTTCTAGCTTAGTCACTCTTAGAGCATCTAGACGCAAAAACCTATTGTTTTTCGTCTACATCCTCGGGGGCTACAGTGGGATACTCATATGAAATGTAAAAGGCAAATAAAACTTATAAGTGTAATGATCTTGAGGTTTGTAGCGCTCTTGGCCAGCAGCTTGCCAAAGGATACGCTATTTCCTTGCAAGATTTCTGCTTGTCGGAGGATCTCCTCTAAATCGCACGTCAAAGATGTTGGCGCCGCACCTAGAACCAGAGCAGTGCTACCCGGTGTAAGCACCGGATAGACTATCTTCGGGTACTCTATGGTTTTCTTGGGTGTGCGGGCTCCGCCTACGGTAGAAGTACCAACTTCCACCACCGCCTTACCGCCACCGATGGCATCCTTAGCCGGAGCTTCAGCCATTTGGTGGGCAGCACTCTCCTGCGTCGCCTACTTGCCTACAACAACGACCTCGGTAGAGGCACCTGATTCCACTTCCATGGCGGAAGGTCCAGATGCCTCCTTAGCTTGTGAGCTTGTCGGGGCAGATGAAGGCTTGACGGAGGGAGTGGCAGGGGCGATGGCGGGATATGCGTCATGATGCAGCATGTCCTTAATGGTTCTAGAAGCCCCCAATGTTTTGGAGGTCTTCTTCAAGCTGGTCGTGGCTTTCTTCCTGAAACGTGCAAAATGCATAAGTATAGGAGCAAGACAAATAAATAGACAATGTCGGAGAGAAAGAAGCTTACACAAGTGGGGGTGCTTTGGCAAAGGGGATCCCGTTAACTTTTCTCTTCTCCGCCTCCAGGGCGGCAATAGTCTTCTTGGAGGCTCCACCCTCCGTCTTCTTCTTCTTGCCTCCGCCGGCAGCGTCAGAGGTGGAGCTCTTCCGCTTTTGCGCCAATGGAGCATCGTCGTCGGACACGACGGTGACTTGCTTCATATTGGGATCATAGATTTGAGGAGCCATGCTGTCCTCATCTATGTCGCTAAGATGTAAGGTGAAGAACCACCATGTTAGACGATATGACATTTGCTAGATGGAAGAACTGGAGTATATGTCATACACGAAATATAAATAACTACCTTTGGGCACTTGCCGTCTACGAACATGTCATAGGTGATGGTGAAGCCACGCTTCTTGTCCTTCACCTTGACAATGTCCTTGAGGCGGAGCTTGACGGAGTCTCTCGAGAAATTGTCCATGGAGATGTGGAGGCTATCCCTTCTATCGCTGGTATACTCGTGCATGAGCTTCGTGCAGTGCTGCAGAGGTTGGATTCGCCTGATGAACCAGCACATGTCTAGGTCCAAGCCGGTCAAACCTGTCTCTACGAACCATTCTATCCACCTTATGACGCGGGAAGCATCGAGGTCGGAGGGAAGGGAGGCCTGGGATATCCATGACGAGGCTTTAGCGACGGCTCCATCAACAAAGTCCGGGTATGTTACTTCTCGGCCAGCTAGAGGGATATATGTGCCGTAGAAGTAAGTATGCTGCCAGTTTTTGCAGGACTCGTGACCTATGATGTCGGGGAACCGCTGGCCAGGACGGATCTTGAAGCTTATGGTGCCGCAATTTCTAGGTTCCTCCTTACTGGCTTCGGCTTCACGCTTGACGGTTAAGAAATACACGAAAAGGTCTAGCCTAGGCTTAATCCCTAGGTAACCCTCGCAGAGCGCCGCGTAATTGCTAAGCGCTAGGATGCTGTTGGGAGAGAGGTTCTGGGGCTGGACTCTATAGTGGTTTAAGACGGAAAGGAAGAAATTGGAGATGGGCAGGGAGACGCCGCGTATCAGTTGGGCTTTGAGGTACACTTTTTATCCGGCTTGGGGAGAAGGTGTCACCTCGCCGGCCGGCGCCGCCCGCTAGGCGAGCCCCTCCGTCGTAGGAAGGTAGCCCTCGGCGATCAGCTCCTGGATATCGCGGTTCGTGATGTCCGAACCACGCCAATCGCCCTTGTGGGAGTCGAGCTCCTCCTCCAGTGGCTCCAGCGCCGCTGGGTTATGGTCGCCGCCGGTGGACTCAACCACCGCCGAGACGGGGATGACCAAACCTTCTGGAGGCACGACGACGGAGCTCGCCGGCTTCGCCACGGCTTCACCACGGCTTCGCTCGATGCCTCCATAGAAGGGGTAGTGCTGATGCTAGCCATGGAGTGAGTTTGGAGGTGACTGGCGAGAATTTGGGCTAGGGTTTTTCGCGAGTTTGCGCGGAGAGCTCGAGGAGGCACGCGCTGGAGGAAGAAGACGATGCGAGGAGAGAGTGAGGTGAAAAGTAAAAAATCCCACCGCAGTTACTATTTATGATCTCGAGCATCAATATTCGTGCAGCTTGATCAGACGGTTGCCGCGTAGACGACGTGTGCGCGAACGTGCGTAGAAATTTCGCCACGTCCCAACCGTCGCGCCAACTGTTCGTATCGCTCGCGCGGGAAAATCGGACATGATTGCGTTCTCTGCATGTGTGAGTTACGAGGCGTCGCTGACCTACGCCTACGTCTCCCTAGCTGACATAGGCAGATGAGCCATCACATCGGAAGATTCCGGCATGGACAGATCCAGTCTAGCTACAGAAAGAGTACAATGGAAGATTCAGCATTTCTCCGAATTACATATTGAAGACGGAGAAAGCCTTGCAGGGTTCTTTAGGAGGACTACAAGATATTGCTTGACGATTTGCCGACATATATCTAGATGGAGCATTCAACGTGAAGAGGCAAGACGGCGCAAGATCTCGAAGTTCCCTGGGGGCTACTATTGGGGATATGCTATATGGGTATCCTCATAGAATGTCTCCTATCCGGATAACCCGGGTGGCCCACAGTTAGTAGCATGGCCCATGGCCTGCTGGGCAGCCCAGTTAAATGGATCCAGAAGGGAGGCCCATGCCGGATAAAGGAAGGCTACGGTTGGAGTCACCGACGTACCCGGAGCCTTGGAGTGCAAGATACACAAGACTATTAATAGACGATGTAGGACTCTGTAACCTGTCCGGCTAGGACTTTTACCTATAACCCTAGGACCTGGCGACTATATAAGTCGGGCCTATGGGAGCCTTTAGGGCACGACAACTTCAGATAAATTCATACAACCTCGCACAGCGAACCAATATCTGTAACTCGGCGTATTGCCCTTATAGTGATTTATAGCAGGAGTAGGATTCCGCCACCGTTGTGGGATCTGAACCTTGGTAAGCTGTGTTACCTCGTAACCGTCAACCGTCCGCCTTCCCCCATGTCTCTAAACACGCACTGTGAGGACCCCTCCATGCTGTACTCGTCGGCAATACCACGACAAAAGCCATACTCTGGTTGTCGCCAGAGTTATCGACGGTGGCTGACGTGGGTATAACCTATCATGTACCCACTGTATTATATTTACCTTGGTCCAAATGGAGGCCCACATGATAATTGGATAAAGACCACGAATCCCAAGACAAAGTTGGCAGCTACGAAGCCTCATGAGCCCAGATTCCTGGCGCGTGGAGCAAGAATAAGACCATGATTAGAAAATTCTAAGGTTCGCCCTAGCCTATAACCGACTCTATAACGTTACCTGAGACCTAGACTCCCATATAAAGACTAGGAGGGGCCGCCGAGAAGGACTCTTGAGCTTACGCATAATGTTCCCTAGGAAAGATCCAATCTTCACCATCATAGCCATTACGGCAATTTTATAATATTCATCAATAATCAAGAAAAAAACACAGGAGTAGGGTTTTATCCTCCAGAGGCCTAAGCCCAGGTAAACCGTGCATTCTCCTTGTTTGTTAGCCGACTAATCCAACAGTGTACTCATCTCCCCTCAAACCCAAGTCTATAATCCATGGGCATTGTCATGGAGACCCCACGCCAGCAGCGTCTACGGGCGTCGCTACCTTGTTGGAAGCGTAGGTATGCAGCTCTCACCACCCCTCCCAACATGCTCCAGGGGAAACCCCAGATTTGATCTTCAGATCATATGATGGTGGTGCTAACTCGCGTTGTGTTCCCTCTTGAGGGCATTATTCTTGGAGGTGGATCCGACCAGAGGGACCCGTGGTTCACGGAGGTGCTAGGCGACGTTGGCTACAAGATCCCCCTCCACATGTAAGGAGAGTAAGATGAGGCCTTTGTTCTTTGCTCGCAGATTTAGAGAGGCACATGTCCTTCTATCTTGGCATGTCATTTCTCTCCAGCGTCATCGAGGTTGGCCCAAATGCTCATGGCAGATCTGATTGGTACATTGCATATCGTGTGTTCCGCCTTTCGGCATCTTGTATGTCTTGTGGTCTTCTAGATGTAGCTTGTCGTTGTTAGAGTTTTCACCTGATTTTTCTCTAATAAACCGAGCAGTCTCTTTTTTATCTATTCATTGAATTTAGAATTTATCCTCCTAACATTCAAAAAAGAGTGTGAATTCAATATGGGCGGCGTTTGGTGGTCTGCCCCCTACGTATAGGCCCACTGGATTCTCGAATTGGGTGATTGGATGGTTGGTCTTGGTGTGGCCAGAACAGTTTTAAAGCAACTCTGGGCCAGGCCCTAAGGGAATGCCCGAATCGGGAGTTTTTTAGGGGCAGGCCACGGCAGTGCGAAAAGCGAGGACACCGCGCATGGGAGCTCAAGCGAGATGGCGGGAGACCACAAAATCCAACCGCTATTTTTTGGAGAAGCTGGAAGTCACCTCCCCCATTTTGTCACCTCCTGACCTTTCGGCCTTGGGAAAAATCCGCATTTCCCCTTCGACACTGGCAGCGACGGTTGTGACGAAGATCTACGCCAGCACTACACTGACCTTTTCTATAATAAGATATCTTCCCCTTCTTCCGAGCATTAGACTGTCGCATTCAAATGGACCAGGGGCTCTTCTCCTACTTCTCTAACACCGGCTCATCTCCCTCGTCTACACCACCATAGCCATTATGCATAATCTTCCCTAGGCAAGATCCAATCTACACCACCATAGCCATTATGACGATCTTGTAATCTTCATCAATTATCAAGAACATATAAGCAGGATTAGTGTTTTACCCTCTGGGGGCCTAAGCCTGGGTAAAACTATGCCTTCTTCTTGTTTGTTAGCCGACTAATCCACCAGCATACTCATCTTACTTAAAACCCAAGTATATAATCCATGGGCATTGCCGTGGAGACCCCACGTCAGCAGCAACTACGGGCGTTGCTACCTTGTTGTAAGTGTCGGTATGCAGCTCTCACCACCCCTCCCAACATGCTCTAGGGGAAACCCCAGATTTGGTCTTCAGATTGGATGATGGCGGTGCTAACTCGTTGATGGCTGTGAAATATAGCCATCCACGTCCGCATTTAAACTAGATATTATTCATACTTTTGATGAAATATCTCTCTAAACCCTGCCACTAATTCCTATGATCAAAGGGGTATGCAATCCTTTCTTGCTATTTTTCCCTGCGCAAGTAATGACGTATGATGATGGGAATCACTACGTAAATGCCAAAGATACGACATTTCCAACACGTCAAAGAAACCAGGAGCCATGAAGTGAATGTTGAAGCTTTAGCGACCAACTATACAGCGGGAATTTTATTTGGCCATATAGTTTGCACCAACTTCATTAGGTCAAATAGAACAACTTTCGTGAAGGGACCCCTATATAAATTGGCTTCAGGGGACGGGAAATGACGCTTCTTTTTAGACCTTAACTCTCCCTGCAACCAGAAGCCGCCACGCCGGAGGAATAGATCTAGATCTAAACCTCTAAACCCTTGTCCACCACCACAGCCATCTTCCACCACTTGTAATAGTAGATCTCTTCTCCAATTGGCGATGTTGTAAGACTATTTTATATCAACCTTATGATATCTATTACAATGTTTATGATTGTTGATTTCATCTCTATGTGTGAGTAATTATCCTTGGGCTAAGGGCTTCAACCTAGCCATGTAGCTTTTGTGCAAGTTATTTATCATAGATGGGATAATGTATTAGTTTTTATGACATGATGATTTTATTACCCTATCTTGCCTCAATCTAAGGACTTGTCAGGAACCCAAGACCCCGAGATTTGATCCAGGTAAAGGGAGTGTGAGTAATGACTGAACTGCAGGATGGGAACCCTAGTGAAAGAAGGGGTAGTATGGCTGTATGTAAGGAATTTACTTGGGATTATTAACGGTGAAATCATGATGCATATCATTAGTTCTCTTTTTTTATGAATGTGACTAGTAGGTTATTGCTATAAGCGGTTACGGAGGCGATAACATTTATGGATGCACTGCCCACATATAATTATCTTGCTCTAACAATTACATGCATACTTTATTATTATCTATTATTCCCATCGGATGTTTTGCACATCTACTGGTGAAAACCGAAGACCCTCGGCCCTCTCTCTCTCCATCGTAAACAACAACAAAATGATCACAAACTCTTGGTCCAGTGAAAACACAAAAGGAATTCTAAAACTCTCGAAGGTCCGTTTAAGTAATCTCACTTTTTTTTCTGCTTCCCGAGGATTGGATAAATCTAGGTCAACTAGGGAAAAGAGATATACTACATCCGTAATCCAGATCGAAGGTATCAACCCTTTTTCTGGCGCCGTTGTCGGGGAAGCAATAGCTACACTTGTGAGTTTAGTAGGAACCTTGCTAGTTTTAATTCTTGTTTTTTATTTTGTTACTTTGCTTTCGGTTTTTATTTGAAAAACCAAAAAATATTAGTTAGTCTTTTAATTCTTTATTTTATCATCATTAGTACTTATTTAAGAAAATCCAAATATATAGGAAGTATGGCTGAAAAGAAGCTAGAGGAGTTTGCAACTCCTCTAGCTTGGTTCAACAGAATCAGTTTGGAAGCTCTACCATTGAAGATGCAGGTATGCACTTAAATACTTTCACTAAAATATGTGATATGATGCACATTAAAGATGTTGACCCCGATGCGGTCAAGTTGCACTTATTTCCTTTCTCTCTTAGATGAAGAGCAAAAGAATGGTTGATATCTTTGCCTAGAAATACTATTGCATCATGGGTGGAATGTTCTTCTTTATTTATGACTAAATTCTTTCCACCTGCAAAGACTATGCAACTCAGATCTAATATTACTGGTTTTAGACATGAAGAGCGTGAGCCACTAGCGCTTGCATGGGAGAGAATGAAAAATGCATGAGAAACTGTCCCAGCCATGGGATGGAAGATTGGTTAATTATCCATTTATTTTATATTTTCTCTTAACCCTGTGTCTAAGTCTATGCTTGATACTGCAGCTGGAGGAACATTTATGAGTAAGCAAATTACCAAAGAAAAGCAGCTGCTAGACAATATGCAAGACAACCATGCCCAATGGCATGTGGAAAGATTAAACCTGAAGAAGGTGAACTCCGTCACACCTCAAGAAAATGAAGAACTCAATGCTAAGTTGTAAGATCCCTCCTTTATAAAGGAAAAGATCGCTGTGATTGCAATGCTAGTCCCTGGATCAATGCTAGCATCCACAGTTTAAGATGAAGTACATAGAAACAAAGGTCATTATTACAAGTCATTCCAGAGACAAACATAGTCTTTTACAAACTCCATGGCCATAGGCCTAGTACAAGAGTTTAAATATGTAATAAGATAAATAAGTCTTCCTCTTCATGTGCCACAGGCAAGCATGTTGAGTGTAGACTCATAACCCCTAATCACCATCAGAATAACCTGCAACATCACAAGTTACATCCACAGTGGGTCAATACATTGGAATAGTATTGGCAAGTGATACCTTAGAATAATATTGGCAACTAGATACTATATGCATTTGGCTAAGTGTAGCTTAGGCTTGCTTTGCTCAAAATAGGTTTTTCCTATTAGTTGAAAACACTAAGTTTTTCTTTGACAAAATCTTTCCCAAGGAACCACCAATAGAAATTGGGGAACCTTCACCCTTGTTCAACCACAAGTTTTTACTTAGAAATTGGGATGAGGAGATTCTTGATAGCTTCCATGCCTTGATGCTCGTTGTCCAATACCAGGGACATGTCTAAGTACTTAGATTCTTCCATCTGCAGAGGTTGTGCACTTTCCCCACAAGACTTGATTTTCACCAAGATAGGACCTTTCAGAAGCCTTCCCTTAGACCAAATGGACGCGTTCCAACCTATCATCCCACTACCACCAACTGTCCAAATGGCTAAGTTATTGCAACCTATGTGATCCAGGCAGAGCCCATATTGCCATGTGGCTGCACTAGAAGCTTCTTAACATATGGCATCTCAAATCCCTTTGTTCCTGGGTGGATTTCCACAAGTTAGATACACAAGGTAAACAATAGAAATGGGCCTTGTGTAACCACTCAACACAAACCATTCCTTCCAATCCACCCAGGTGTTTCATTCACTTAGTTGTTTTATTACATAAAACACAAGTCCAAAGACTTAGAAATATTTTCTCATAGCATGAATATATAACCACCCTTGGTTTCTACTAGCTAGGATAAGCATGGAATTGATAAGAATCTTAACTTAGAAATTTCTAGCAATTCTACAACTACTAGGATTTCCCAAGCATAGCATATAGATCAAAAATATTCATGCAAGTCTAGCAAAAATATTTCTAGTGCATAGTTGAAAAACATAGGAATAAAATCATGAAGCACCACTTTCCTTGCTATTTTGGGGAGTAGCAACAATCTTCACAATCACAATCACTATTTGCACCAAAATCTACACATAAAATAATGGCACCAAATCACACACAAAATATAAACAAGCAAAAATATATGAATGCATGCAAAATGCCATGTAATTATTTTTCTACATCAAACAATACAAGTGCATAGTACTGAATCATAAAAAAGTACAAAACAAGCCAAATAAACTTTATTTGAAAAACAAAACATTTTCCAAAAAAATTACTATACTCAAATTATGCCTACAAATGTTTCTGTAAAAATAACCATTTTTACAGAGGCAAAACATTAAACACATTGCATAAATGGAAAGGATTTTCTCTCCTGATTCCAATGATATAAAATTTGTCAAATTTGGACGTGGGAATCAAAAGTTATGTATTTTACAAGTTTAAACATCTAATAGATCTAAGTTATGATTTTAAATCTAACTCACAGACATGCGGCGTGCTCTGATTGGTTGATACCGATTCACACGGATCGGCTAACGTGACCCGCTAGATCTAACTAAATCGCACGGCCATATCTGATCCATACCCCTTCGTTAAGTGATCTATCCTACACGTTGGATCTAGATCCAACGGTGGCCGATCAAACTACTAAAGTCTGGCGGCGCGCGACGCGCTCTGTCTACGGTGGCGCGGTGGCTACAGAGGGGGTTGGGGTCGTCGGAGAGGCTTACCAGACTCGCAGAGGTGTGCTGGAGCTCAACGCGGCAGTGGCTTGACAAGGGGTGCGCGGACACGGTGGGGATTCCTCGTCGGAGTAGAGGCAGACGTCGGGTGTGGCTATTCATCGTCCTTGCCGGAGTTGTAGATCATTCCAGAGTGAAACAAGCACTGGGTTAGGTGCGCACGAGTCTGGCGAAAACATGAGCGTCAATAAGAGGGACGGGGGCGGTCGGAATTTACCAGGAGGCGTCGCTGGAGTTGTGTTGTGCTTCGGCTGCTTCCAGAGGTGGACGGTGACGATGTTCTGGGATGATACAGAGGGAAAAGGAAAGCATGAGAAGATGCGCATGGACATGTAGAACACGCACGCATGAAGTAGAGGCAGGGGGTCGACGATGCTCACCAGAATTGGTCGCCGGAGGTCGTCAGTACATCGGCGGTGTGGGCAATATTATGGGCAGCCTGGTGGCGTGGTGACTGTGCTGAGCGAGGGGAAATGAGCGGAGAGGGAAGGGGATCTTATAGCCAGAGCAGGGGCGGAGATTACACACGCATTCATCGCCAATAAAGCAGATTAAAGTCGCGGCAGTGAAGGGGGAGGAAACGGGCGGCGACGGCGTCTGCGCGCGGAGTTTGGGGAAGAAGGTGCTGACGTGGAGAGGGTCCACCGATCAATGACTGCGGGGTGGGTCTGTGTCGTGTGAGAGAAGGAGGGAAAATCCCCGGGTGGGCTTGCTGGGCTGCGTTTGCTAATGGGCTAAAAGTCTGGCGCCGGCCCTTTTCTAATTCTTATCTCTTTTTCTTTTTCTATAAAGAATTTCAGGAATCATTTTCAATCAAATACAAAATCAATTGAATTCAAATATTTTCTGGATTTTTGTAAAGTGAAACTTGTATAATTTTGAGTATAGAATCATACTGTCTTGTTGGACTAGCATGGTCCTTTGAATATTTTTAAAAATAACAATGCCTTAGCACATGGTTTGATATAGATTTGAAAATGGTTTTAAAACCATATTTGTTTGGAAATTTTTGTCCAAACTATAGCATTCAACTAAAACAACAAGGAACAAACAAAGCTTGGTTTAAAACATTTATACTCTCAATTGAGAGTGGCATTTGATTAATGGTTGCTCACATAAAATAATAGCACTAAGTGCTTCTATTTTCTTGAAATGAGTTGGAAAATGATCCCTAAATGATATGCATGCATGAATGATATGTAAGCTGTGAAAACATGATTTTAGGGATGTTACAAATCTAACCCCCTTAAGGTGAATCTCGCCCTCGAGATTCGGGTTGGCTAGCAAATAGGTGAGGGTTGTCTTTCCGAAGATCATCTTCTCTTTCCCATGTTGCTTCTTCTTCGGAATGATGGTTCCATTGAACTTTGCAGAATTTTATAGTCTTAGTCTGAGTAACTCTTTCTGCAGTATCAAGAATCTTGATAGGTTTCTCCTCATAAGTGAGATCACTTTCCAATTGGACCTCTTCCAAAGGTATAGTATCCTTCAAAGAAGTCTCTTCCATTTCTGGATGACATTTCTTAAGCTGACTCACATGAAACACATTGTGAACAGTAGACAATGATCCTGGCAATTCAATCTCATAAGCTACTTCTCCTTTACGACTCAGAATCTTGAATGGTCCAACATATCTTGGGGCTAATTTTCCTTTGACTCCAAACCTTTTCACTCCACGAAGTGGTGACACTCTAAGATAAGCTCTATCACCCACTTCATAGGTGACTTCTCTACGCTTAGGATCTGCGTAGCTCTTTTGTCGGGACTGTGATATCTTCAGTCTATCCTTAACTAGCTTAACTTTCTCTTCAGCCTCTTTGATTAGTTCTGGTCCGAACAAACTTCTTTCTCCCACACCATTCCATAGCAATGGGGTGGTACACTTTCTCCCATAGAGAAATTCAAATGGTGCCATCTCAATACTGGCTTGATAGCTGTTGTTGTAAGAGAATTCTGCGTAAGGCAGACTTTCATCCCAACTGGCTCCATAGTCTAGGGCACATGCCCTCAACATATCTTCAAGTATCTGGTTGGTCCTTTATGTCTGTGCATCAGTCTGAGGATGAAAAGTAGTGCTGAATTCCAACCTCGTTCCCAATGACTCATGTAATTACCTCCAAAAATGAGAAGTGAATTGAGTTCCCCTATCAGACATAATACTCTTGGGTACTCCATGTAGACATACAATCCTACTCATATAGATTTTGGCTAACTTTGCACTTGTATAAGTTGTCTTCACAGGTATGAAATGAGCCACTTTAGTTAGGCGATCCACTACTACCCAAATAGAGTCATATCCTGACCTGGTCCTTGGAAATCCGGTGATGAAATCCATGCCAATCTTGTCCCACTTCCAATCAGGAATAGGTAGTGGTTGTAGCAATCCTACTGGTTTCTGATGTTCCTCTTTCACTCTGCTACATACATCACACAAAGCAATATGTTCGGCGATGTCCTTCTTGAGATTATTCCACCAAAATCTTTCCTTCATATCCATGTACATTTTGGTGTTACCCGGATGAATGGAATATGGTGAATTGTGTTCTTCTTGTACAATCAGTTTCCGAAGCTCCGGATCTTGTGGAACACAGATACGTTTTCCATACCATAAAGTACCCTATTCATCTTCATGGAATCCTTTGGCTTTTCCCTTGACAATCTTTTCCTTAACCTCTTAAATTTCCTTATCTGTCTTTTGGGCTTCTTTGATCTTTTCCAACAAAGTGGGTTGAACATCCAAAGACATGACATGTCCCTCAAGCACAATCTCCAATCTGAGATCTCTGAATTGGGCACACAGATCATCTAGGAATTCTCCCTTATTAAGGCCATTCACAAAAACTTTTCGGCTTCGAGCATCCGCTACAACATTTGCTTTACCGGGATGGTATTGCAGACTCAAGTCATAGTCCTTGATGAGTTCTAGCCATCTTCTTTGTCTCATGTTAATTTCTTTTTGGGTGAAGATATACTTCAAAATCTTGTGATCTGTGAACACTTCACATTGTTTTCCCAAAAGATAATGTCTCCATGTTTTGAGTGCATGGACTACAGAGGCTAACTCTAAATCATGAGTAGGGTAGTTTACTTCATGAGTTTTGAGTTGTCTTGAGGCATAAGCCACAACTTTCCCTTCTTGCATAAGTACTGCACCTAATCCATGATGAGATGCATCACAATACACTTGTAAATCTTTCTCCAAATCTGGCAAACATAAGACTGGTGCTGTCACTAGTCTCTTCTTCAATTCTTGAAAATTGAGTTCACATCCTTCAGACCAAGTAAATTTCTTGTCTTTCTTTAGCAATTTTGTCATAGGCTTAGCTACCTTGGAGAAATTCTCGATAAATCTTCTGTAGTATCATGCCAAGCCAAGGAAACTACGAACCTCTTTCACTGACTTGGGAGATTCCCATTCAGTTACAGCTGAAACTTTAGCAGGATCAACTGCTACACCATCTCCTGACACAATGTGTCCAAGAAAACCAACTTCATTTAACCAAAATTCACACTAGCTGAATTTGGCATACAGCTTATGCTCTCTAAGCTTCTCAAGTATCAAACGTAGATGTCCTTCATGCTCTTCTTTTCTCTTGGAGTAGATCAAAATTTCATCGATGAAAACGACAACAAACTTATCAAGGAACTCCATGAACACCTTGTTCATCATATTCATGAAGTATGCTGGTGCATTGGTCAAACCAAATGGCATCACGGTATACTCGTATAGTCCATACCTAGTGGTGAAAGCTGTCTTAGGTATGTCTTGTTCTCTTATCTTGAGCTGGAAATAACCTGACCGGAGATCAATCTTTGAGAACACACAAGCTCCTTCTAACTGATCAAACAAGTCATTGATTCTAGGAAAAGGGTATTTGTTCTTGATAGTCACCTCATTGAGTGAACGGTAATCTATGCATAACCTTTGACTTCTATCTTTCTTTTCCACAAATAAAACTGGTGCTCCCCAAGATGAAGAACTTGGTTGGATAAATCCTTTTTGCAACTGTTCTCCAAGTTGTTTCTTGAGTTCTTTCAGTTCATCAACTAACATCTTGTATGGTATGTTTGCTATTGGTCCAGAACCTGGTAGCAAATCGATCAAAAATTCCACATCTCTATCTGGTGGCATTCCCGGCAATTCTTCTGGAAACACATCCGGATATTCACTCACAATTGGCACACTGTCCATGCTAACCCCCTTAAGAGAATTTAGCTTACTCCTTTTCGATTCAAAGTTGGTCTTGAATCTAATCCTTTTGTTTTCTGGAGTTGTGAGTGAGACAGTATGGTTGGCACAATCTATCAATCCCTTGTGCTTAGTCATCCAGTCCATTCCTCTCACATCCCAAGATTTTCCAAATCTTTTAATGTGAAAATAAATGAATAAAATAAAACTTTGTTGATTTTCAGAGCCAGAAGAAACTTTTTGAGTTTAAATGGAACCTCAAACCCATTTGAATTAAATAAAATCCTAAAGGAATTTAATGAGTTAAACATTTAATTAAAGGAAATAAAAAAAGTTTTGGAAATTACTATTTTGGAATCATTTAATAAAAGAATTGGTATTCAAAGAAAAGATGAGTCTATAAATAAAGATTATTTTACAGAGCCAAATTAAACCTTGGCCCAGTACTTAAAATAAAATGTTTTGTTTTGATTAAAAATAGTAAAGGTTTATTTAAATAAAGTAATAAGGATTTAATATCCAAGATTTTATTAATAAAGGTTTTATTATTTCTAAACCATCAAAACTTGTTTAATTATTTAAAATAAGTTTCCAAGTATTTTATATTCTCTAATAAAACTTACTAAAGTGTTTTGGCTTTATTTTAGATTTCAAAATAAATAACTAAATAAAACAAATCCTATTTGATTATTAATGGAGCCTAAAGTAAGAATGTTATTTTGTTTTGAACAAAATTTTCCAAATATGTTTTATTTCCAAATGAAATCTACTGTTTGAGTTTTGAAAATATTTGGATTTCAAATAAGGAATTTATTAATTATATTAAACCCTATTTGATTAATAAACCATGATCCACTTATTTAAATTATAAATGGAACCTTTAACAAAATTGTTATTTATTTTAAACAAGCTTTCAAAATATACCTTATTTCAAATACAACCCACTATTTTGGATTTGGAAAATATATGGATTTAAATTGAGTTTGAAATAAATCAAATCCTAATTTGAAAATTAGCAATGGACAATTATTTAATTAATAATGGACTTTATTATTTAAAAATTATGAATTTTAGATTTAGGTTCAGGATACTGAACAGAACCAAGTCAAATTTACAAAGTTTGGGTGTTGTTTGAATTGATGTGAACCTTGTTTGTTTGTTTGAAATTCAAATCAGAAAATAGAAATAGAAAAGAATAAAACAAACAGGCAGAAAAAAATATGGAAAAGGACAGACAACCCAAGACCCAGAAGCCCAGCCCAAGATTCCTCCCCGAAGGAAAAAATTTTACACCCAGATACTGACCCACTGAGTCAATGAAAACCAGGACCCACTTCTCCCTCTCACTCACTCGCTGACGAGACGACCCCACCTCCTCTTATTCCTCTCCCGAACCGTTTTTCTGCACCGCAAAAGAAACCCGCGCGACAAGTGGACCCCGTTCCCTTCCCCTTTCCCACTGACCAGAGGACCCCACCGCCACCTCCTTCTTCTTCCCCGCGCGAAGACCACGCCCTCTCCCTCGCTGCCGTTGCTGCCTTCAAACCGCGGATTCAATTCGCCTTAACGCGACCGCCGTTACTCGAGTTGATCACGCAGACGTAAACGCCCGTGTCTCCCCTATAATTCCCTCGACACCTACCTGCACGCCTTAGACCGCCCTCAATTCCTCCCCGAGCACCCTCTGCTCCGACGAGCTCCCATCTCCGATTCCGACCAAACCTGACCGCCCCTTGCCTCCTCGACCGTGCTCTCGTGATCCCCACCTTCTGGCGATCATCTCCGTAGCCCAGCTCGTCCTCGAGCATCCCAGAGCGTCGACAACGACGACACCGAGCGAGCGCCGCCGTCTGCCATTGCTCCGTCAAGCAATCCAGGTGAACACCGACCACCCCGCGCCTCCTAGATCACGCGCACAGCATCTCCTTACTCTTGCGCATCTGAACTTGCTTCTGTCTTGCCTTAGGGCGATCTGCAGCGACAACCCGTCGTCAACCTGAGCGCCACCGTCTGTCTGCAAACTCCGCGGAACCTCTCGTAAATCGACTACCCCAACCATTCTCGTTCACGCCACAGCTCCGCCATGATCTCCTACGTCAACCGAGTCCTCCGCTTTGTCTTCTCGTGGACTACAGCTCGTCTTCGACCGTGGATGTAACTGGCGCTGCCGTCCACTACTCCGGCGAGGAATCGCGGTGAACTAGAGTGCCCTCGTCGAACCGTCGCATTTTGAGCTTCGTGACCCCGAGCCCGGTGAGCAACCCTCCTTCTCCCCACCTCCTATAGCGTCGCCTCCGCTGCCTATCGACCGCCCGCCGCCGCTAGCCACCGCAGGCCGCCACTTTAGGTCGAACTCGCCAAACTGCTCGATCTCGATCCACTGGCTAGGATAGAGTCACTTATCGAAGGGGTATGGAAGCATCTGCGTCGTAGGATTTGCTTTAGATCCAGTGGCTCACTTAGCTCGATCCCAGCGAACCGGTACCGACGAATTAGATTAAGACACGTGTCTCTGCTGGTTGGATTTAAAATAGAATTGATCTAATTGATGTTCAATTTTGTAAATTCCATAACTTTGGATCCACACGTCCAAAAATTACAAACTTTATGTCGTTGGAATCAGGAGAACAAGCCCTAGCCAACTGTGGCCTTAGTTTAGGAAATAGTACATGTTAACTTGTTTGAATTTGTAGAAACATTTGTGTACTTGTTTAGAGGAGAAAAATTGTTTAAAAATTATTTTAGGATTAAAACTTTTGCAAAATGGTTTGTAGTGACCATACGGACCCTAGGAACCAACCCTTGGTGTTAAAAATGATTTTGGTAAAATTTAGGTTGAATTATTTAACTTAGCCATTTTCTAGCCAAATAAACTCATTGATTTTATTATGGAAATGTTTTTACAAGGAAAACTTTGGGAAAGTGTTTTGGACCAAACTTACTGACCCAAAACACCAAGCTTTGCCAAGGGCAACTCACTTGGTGAAAAACATAAAGTTTTGCTTTGATAAGAATAATTTTCACCACATAAAATGATGAATGAATTTTAAAATGATCTTGAGATAAAACCCATTTGCAAATGACTTTGCCATTTTGGTAAATGACCAATGTGGACCTTACAAAGTTATAAACCTAGTGGAGACTAACCTTACAATAGAACCACCCTTTGCATACTTATGCATGACTTAGTTTCCTTCTTGTCTGGTGTGTGATTTTGTTTGAGTAAATGTGGTTTGGAATGTTAGTTGATTTGGTGTTTGCTTGATTGATTTGTAGTGGAATTAGCAAAGTGTGAGACTAGCAAGATCAAGGAGTGAACCCCCATTCCCTACCAAAAGGCAAGTTACACTATCATACAAATGTCCTACTATTTTCTTATACTTAGTGGATTATGAAAATATGCATGAAAACAAATTTTGTACTTATGCTATGCTAAAACCTAATAGGATTCCCTACACACTCCTTAGTGAAAATATTGTAAGTTGTACATGCTTAGCCATGCTATGTTTTGAAAAGAGATACATGTTGAGATTTTACAAAGGATTGTGAAAAGGACTTATGTTTTACATAATAAAACAAGGACTCAATGAACCACCTAGGTGGTGGACACTTTAAATTTTGGAGAAGGTGGCAACAAAAGGGACCATGTCTATGGGGATCACCTTGTGTTGTGCTCCAAAAGAAAATCACCTAGGAAACTTAGAGATTGAACATGTTTCTCCAATTGTGGCTTTCGTGTACAACCACATGCTATTATGGCTCTGTCTTGGTCAAATACATTAGGAAGACCCATACATTGTATTTAGTTACCGGACATGGGGATCTGGAATGCTTCATGGGGGCTGAAGACAAGCTAGCAATGATGTATGGGAGGACCTCTTGGAAAGACTTCGTCACACTCTCAGTCTGCCGGTACTCCATCTTGGTGAGCACTAATCCAGTAGGCCACTGGTGGCAACAAGATGGGATTGTGTCATGTGGGTAAAGTGTACTCCTTCTGCAGAAGTTAATAAAATCTAAGTACTTAGCCGTGTCCCCGGTTATGGACAATACTGAGCAACTAAAGTTTGAACTATGGGAGATCTCGACATTCCAACTTCTAATATAAAAACTTGATGCACTTGGGGGTACCAAGGAATTCAAAGAGATTTGTTAAGCTTGTTGCACTTGGGGATTTACCAAGGTGCTCAACAGCATGATGTACTTGGGGTTACCAAGGAACTCATGAGTTTTGGTAAAACTTGTTGCACTTGGGGTTACCAAGCGGCTCAAGAGATTTTGACAAGGACTTGAACACTTGAGTTTCTACCAAGGAGATCAAGGAACTTGGAAAAGAAATTTGACAAAGGACTTAAAACCCTTTTGGAAAAGATAGGATAAAATGTTGCTTTATGCAAATAAGCCTTAAACTCTACTTATCCAAATATGCATATAATGATAGGATCCACTCTATTATACATAAAAGTGAAGCTTGCCAATACAATTCAAAATGTATTGACCCTTGTGGCTGTAACTTGTAATGTTGCAGGTTGATTGTTTTTAAATTAAGATTGTTTGATTGACTAGGACTACAAAGTCTACAACCAACATCTGCCTGTGGCATTTTGAAGATGAAGGACCCATGACTATAGTTATTCCGCTGCAATGTAATGTAATAGCCAAATGAGCTATGTATGATGTAATAGAATTATGTTATTCCTGGTTATAAAGTTATAATATGACCTTTGTATCTTGATATTACATCTTAACTGTGGATGCTAGCTATTGATCCAGGGACTAGCATTGTAAAACACAGGATGACTCTATCTTATTATTAGGTTGGGACCTCTACAATTCCCAAAAAAACATCCAATTCTTGGGAGTTTAGGATTATCAGATTAACGGGAAACTTATACTTCTCAAATTCTATGACTAGATCATGACATCCTAAATTCACTATCATTTCTCTGCCAGGAGAACTTACTTTTATAGGACACCCAATAGTTTCTACCGGTAGTTCATTTCTTTCAACAAATGCTCTTGATATGAATGAATGAGATGCACCAGTATCAAAGAGAACAAATGCTGGAACAGAATTGAGTTTGAACTTACCAGCAACAGCATCAGGTTCCTCATAGATTTCCTCCACATTGATGTGGTTCACTTGTCCCTTTTGAAAAGGGTTGGGCTTGTTGGGTCCTTCCACTTTCTTTTCTAGGCATTCATTTGCATAATGCCCCATCTTCTTGCACTTGAAACATTCAACCTTACTAAGATCCATCTTGACAGGCTGGCTTCCACTGCCACTTCCACTTCCATTGTCGTGGCTCTTATATCCACTCTTGTGATTTTTGTACCTGTCATTGTCATGACTACGGTGATACTTGTTGTCATGATGACGGTTGTGGTTGTGGTGGTTGTTGTACTTTCCATACTTGTGGGATCCAGAATTCCCACTATCATCATAATGGGTACATTTGTGAGACGATCCCGAGCTGTGCTTATCAGAGTTGTGCTTTATCTTCATGCTTTCAACTTGTTTCATCTTGCTCTCCAAGATGGCAGCCTTGTCACAAAGTGACTGGTAAGTGGGGACATAGGCCACTGATAGCTGCAGGTTCAGTTCATCGTTCAGTCCTTCGAGAAACTTCTCTCTCCTCTTAGCATCAGTGACAACTTCATCCGGTGCATAACGCGCCAGATTGTTGAACTCCTCAATATACTCTGCCACGCTGTGGTGGCGCTGCTTCAAGTTATGAAATTCCTTCTTCTTCAAACTCATCACTCCAGATGAGATGTGAGCAGTACGAAAACCATCTTCAAAGATAACCCATGTCACATCCGCAATGGGAGTGGTGATTTGGAAGTTATCCCACCATGTAGTTGTGGGTCCTTCCAGTAAGTGTGCTGCAAATCGGACCTTCTCTTCATCAGTACAGCCAATAGTTACCAAGTCCTTGTTCACAGAGCATAGCCAGTCATTGGCCACCATGGGATCAGTAGTTCCTGAGAACTTTGCTGGTCTCAGTCTTATGAACCTGGTAAGCATGTTAAAACCCGGTGGGTTGTTATGATTGTTGTTGTTATTATTGTTGTTGTTGTTGTTGTTGTTCTGGTTCTGTATGAACATGGTCATCATTTGCATCAACTGCGTCTGAGTTGTCATCATCTGCTGCATCTCAGGGGTGATGTTGTTGTTGTTGGGGTTGGGATTGGCACGTCGGGGAGGCATCTGTGGTTTTCAATAATGATAAGAATGAGATACCCATATATGCTAACATGCACACCACTTCACATAACAAACTACAATCATGCATCATAGTAGTAAAAGTTCAACAACACAGACAACAAGTTTTTGAAAAATTAAACACACCAATAGCAAGCCATCCACATGTTGGATGGTCATTGCGACTCAATAATCAAAATCATGGTAAATAAATGGTAAATGAGTAGTCATCATTACTCCTCTGCATCAACCTCCTCATCAACAAGTGTAAGACCTGCATTCTCCATTGCGGTCTTGTATTCCTCGACATTGGTGGTCAAGGCCTCTACTTTGGCTTTGAGAGCCCTCTTCTGTGCACGAAGCCTCTCAATCACACCTTGATGATGCTCGAGCTCAAAGTCCTTGGCCTCTAGCTCTGCAGTCATGTCTCTAATCCTCTTGTTCCTATCTTGGACTCTCTTTTCTTGACTCTTGAACTTTCTATCCTGACTCTCAAACTTGGCCTCCATTTCCTTGACTATCTCATCTTGCTCTGCGAAGAGCTTGTCCTTCTCACGAAGCTGCACCTGGAGTTCGTCATTGCTAAGCATGACGTTGGTCCTATCAGTGTTTAGGTGCCTAAGAAGAACCTCTAAGTCCTAGAGGTACAGACGAATGGGCTCTGCTATCTCTCTAGCAGTATCCTCGAAGTCAATGGCCTCACCATCCTCGTCACATCTACCGAAGGCGTGGAAGTGAGTACCTCTAACCTTCCGAGAGTGTCTCCCTATCAAGCGTCCAAGCAAATCCTGCATGACTACCTCTAGGCCTCTCTCCTTGTCATCATGCATGAGCTTGAAAGTGATGGCCTTCGTGGCTGGCTCAGTCTGGCGTCCTGGCTGAATAACCTTGAAGCCCCAAAGGTCCTTCCTCTCGAACTTGGTGAGGGGAAGCATCATGATCGCAGGAAGTGGGAGATTGAGCAAGCTAGTGAGCTCAATAAGACGAGTGCCAAAACGAGTTCCCTTGAACTCTTCAGCCGTGCTGATAGTAACATTAGGCATCTATTTTATAAGATAGAAAAAGTTAGAATCAACATACATAGAGATGAATCACAACACAAGGCATCACATTCATATTTTTGGAAATTAAAACACACAAGTCATGGCATACATAAAACCATTACAAGCATCCAAGGTTCATCTTATTTTAAACAACATTTGGAAATAAATGAAAGTGGTGGTCCAACTATCGAAGTACGTTACAATCCCATCTCACTTGCCAGGTTGGCTAACAGGGCATCCCTAGAGGCAATCTGTCTATCTAGATTACATGACTCCATTACTAAGTCTATGATGTCCTTCCTTAAACATTGGTTGGTAGCCTCTAACTCTTGGGTATGCTTATTTTCTTCCTTAAAGTCATTCTGGGTGTTGAGCATTCTGCACTTGATTCTATCACCAAGTTCTTTGATAGCCTTCCAAGCTGCATCCCTTGCTGAATCAAAGAATGTGGTGTGCATTACTGAGTTGGTGACCATGCAGAATCCTGATTCCTTGTGGTTGTCTTCCTTGTTTTTATACAAGTGAAGTTGCACCCACCAGTACTCAACTCCTTCATCCATCACAGGAAAACCTTTGTTCACAGCTGCACCATGTATTCCCATGGCAACCATAAGGTCCTTAAGAGCCTTGGGAAATTTTGTCTCACATTCCAAAGTCATAGTCATGAGTGGTCCCTTCCTAACGGCTTCATTGATGGAGTTCATCTACAAATAGAGATGAGAAAGAAGATTAGAAAAGTTTACGAGAAGAAAAGACAAGTGTGGAAGTTGTTAAAAAAATTTCCTTAGTGGTTGCAATCCTAGGGTCATAATCCTACAGGCAACACAGTGCTCTGATACCATCTGTAAGATCCCTCCTTTATAAAGGAAAAGATCCCTGTGATTGCAATGCTAGTCCCTGGACCAATGCTAGCATCCATAGTTTAAGATGAAGTACACAGAAACAAAGGTCATTATTACAAGTCATTCCAGAGACAAACATAGTCGTTTACAAACTCCATGACCACAGGCCTAGTACAAGAGTTTAAATATGTAATAATATAAATAAGTCTTCATCTTCATGTGCCACAGGCAAGCATGTTGAGTGTAGACTCATAACCCCTAATCACCATCAGAATAACCTGCAACATCCCAAGTTACAGCCACAGTGGGTCAATACATTGGAATAGTATTGGCAAGTGATACCTTAGAATAATATTGGCAACTAGATACTATATGCATTTGGCTAAGTGTAGCTTAGGCTTGCTTTGCTCAAAATAGGTTTTTCCTATTAGTTGAAAACACTACGTTTTTCTTTGACAAAATCTTTCCCAAGGAACCACCAATAGAAATTGGGGAACCTTCACCCTTGTTCAACCACAAGTTTTTACTTAGAAATTGGGATGAGGAGATTCTTGATAGCTTCCATGCCTTGATGCTCATGTTGTCCAATACCAGGGACATGGCTAAGTACTTAGATTCTTCCATCTGCAGAGGTTGTGCACTTTCCCCACAAGACTTGATTTTCACCAAGATAGGAACTTTTAGAAGCCTTCCCTTAGACCAAATGGACGCGTTCCAACCTATCAAAACACTACCACCAACTGTCCAAATGGCTAAGTTATTGCAACCTATGTGATCCAGGCAGAGCCCATATTGCCATGTGGCTGCACTAGAAGATTCTTAACATATGGCATCTCAAATCCCTTTGTTCCTGGGTGGCTTTCCACAAGTGATATACACAAGGTAAACCATAGAAATGGGCCTTGTGTAACCACTCAACACAAACCATTCCTTCCATTCCACCCAGGTGTTTCATTCACTTAGTTGTTTTATTACATAAAACACAAGTCCAAAGACTTAGAAATATTTTCTCATAGCATGAATATATAACCACCCTTGGTTGCTACTAGCTAGGCTAAGCATGGCATTGATAAGAATCTTAACTTATAAATTTCTAGCAATTCTACAACTACTAGGATTTCCCAAGCATAGCATATAGATCAAAAATATTCATGCAAGTCTAGCAAAAATATTTCTAGTGCATAGTTGAAAAACATAGGAATAAAATCATGAAGCACCACTTGCCTTGGTAGTTTTGTGAGTAGAAACAATCTTCACAATCACAATCACTATTTGCACCAAAATCTACACATAAAATAATGGCACCAAATCACACACAAAATATAAACAAGCAAAAATATATGAATGCATGCAAAATGCCATGTAATGTTTTTTCTACATCAAACAATACAAGTGCATAGTACTAAATCATAAACAAGTACAAAACAATCCAAATAAACTTTATTTGAAAAACAAAACATTTTCCAAAAAAATTACTATACTCAAATTATGCCTACAAATGTTTCTTTAAAAATAACCATTTTTACAGAGGCAAAACATTAAACACATTGCATAAATGGAAAGGATTTTCTCTCCTGATTCCAATGATATAAAATTTGTCAAATTTGGACGTGGGAATCAAAAGTTATGAATTTTACAAGTTTAAACATCTAATAGATCTAAATTCTGATTTTAAATCTAACTCACAGACACGCGGCGTGCTCTGATTGGTTGATACCGATTTGCACGGATCAAACTAAATCGCACGGCCAGATCTGATCCATACCCCTTCATTAAGTGATCTATCCTACACGTTGGATCTAGATCCAACTATGGCCGATCAAAATACCAAAGTCTGGCGGCGCGCTCTGTCTACGGTGGCACGGTGGCTACAGAGGGGGTTGGGGTCGTTGGAGAGGCTTACCAGACTCGCAGAGGTGTGCTGGAGCTCAACTCGGCAGTGGCTTGACAAGGGGCACGTGGACACGGTGGGGATTCCTCGTCGGAGTAGATGCAGACGTCGGGTGTGGCTATTCGTCGTCGTTGCTGGAGTTGTAGATCATGCCTGAGTGAAACAAGCACTGGGTTAGGTGCGCACGAGTCTGGCGAAAACGTGAGCGTCAATAAGAGGGACGGGGGTGGTCGGAATTTACCAGGAGGCGTCGCCGGAGTTGTGCTGTGCTTCGGCTGCTTCTAGAGGTGGATGGTGACGACGTTCTGGGATGATACAGAGGGAAAGGAAAGCATGAGAAATGCACATGAACATGTAGAACACGCACGCATGAAGCATAGGCAGGGGGTGGACGATGCTCACTGGAATTGGTCGCCGGAGGTCGTTGGTACAACGGCGGTGTGGGCAAGATTATGGGCAGCCTGGTGGCGTGGTGACTGTGCTGAGCAAGGGGAAATGAGCGGAGAGGGAAGGGGATCTTATAGCCGGAGCACGGGCGGAGATTACGCACGCATTCATCGCCAATAAAGCAGATTAAAGTCACGGCAGTGAAGGGGGAGGAAACGGGCGGCGACGGCGTCTACGCGCGGAGTTTGGGGAAGAAGGTGCTGACGTGGAGAGGGTCCACCGATCGCTGATCAGGGTGGGTCTGTGTGAGAGAAGGAGGGAAAATCCCCGGGTGGGCTTGCTGGGCTGCGTTTGCTGATGGGCTAAAAGTCTGGCGCCGGCCCTTTTCTAATTCTTATCTCTTTTTCTTTTTCTATAATGAATTTCAGGAATCATTTTCAATCAAATTCAAAAGCAATTGAATTCAAATCTTTTCTGGATTTTTGTAAAGTGAAACTTGTATAATTTTGAGTATAGAATCATACTGTCTTTTTGGACTAGCATGGTCCTTTGAAGATTTTTAAAAATAACAGTGCCTTAGCACATGGTTTGATATATATTTGAAAATGGTTTTAAAACCATATTTGTTTGGAAATTTTTGTCCAAACTCTAGCATTCAACTAAAACAACAAGGAACAAACAAAGCTTGGTTTAAAACATTTATACTCTCAATTGAGAGTGGCATTTGATTAATGGTTGCTCACATAAAATAATAGCACTAAGTTCTTCTATTTTCTTGAAATGAGTTGGAAAATGATCCCTAAATGATATGCATGCATGAATGATATGTATGCTTTGAAAACATGATTTTAGGGATGTTACATAAGTTGGATGAGCTCATATTAGCCGTTAAAGGTAACGAAACCCAGGTAAGAGCTACTCCTGAACCAACTATTGAAGAAATAGACTTCATAGCTCGTAATGATTATAACCCTACTTGGAAAAAGAATTATAATCCAAATTTTCAGAAACATTATTCTAGTCATGCAAGTCACTCTAATAATAATATTACATCAAGTAATAATAGTATCCAAGAAATTCTTAAATCTTTTATGGACTCACAAAATGAGCAAAACAATATTTTAGTTAAAAATTACGGAGAATCATGATGCTATGTTTGGTAAATTATCTAACCAAGCTGTTAGTTTGAGGAATGATTTGCAGGCCCTCCAAGAAAGAACAAGGATTGTTGAGGCACAACTAGGTAAGATAACCGAGAGTCAAACTCTCATTCTAGCTAAATTTGCAGGTAAAGTTGAGCCTAATCCAGTAGAAGACCTTAAGATGATAAGAATCCAAAGGAAGGATCCTGAAGAACTTGAATATAGCAATGCTCCTTCACTAAACTACACAATTGAAGATCTTGTAAAAACACTTCGTTAATTAGGTAGCAATAAAGGTACGTGAGCTTGAAGAAGAATATAAGAAAATTGCTAAAAAAATTGAATGTTAAGATAGATGATATATTTGAGCCCACCATTAAGATTAAAATTGGGACTAGTGAAATAGCTGCACTGTGTGATCTAGTGTCACATCCCAAGATTTTCCAAATCTTGTAATGTGAAAAATAAATAAAGAAAATAATTAATTGTTGAAATTTAGGGTGAGAAGAAACTTTTTGATTCCAAATGGAAACTTAAAATCCCATCTTGAAAAAACTTGAGTAAAGTTTGAATCCAACTAAATTCAAATCAAGTGAAATGCATTCTACATAAATGTCTTTGGAAATTTAAACACTTGGAAAATAAACCAAAACCCTAATAGAATAAAATCATTTCCAAGTTATCTCTAAGCCTATGGTTTTGATCCATATAAAAATTTGTCAACAAACATTTACAAATGATCAAAAGTGACAAATAGAAATATTATAAGACCATATAAATTGGTTTCACTTAATCTGGAGCCATAGATAAAATCTTATGAATTTAATAAGAGAAGGAAATTGAATTTCCAAAGCTAATAAAGCACCTATCTATAAATCCATACCAAATGGTGAGAAAATAATCCTAAAGATATTTAAAAGGATAAATAAATATCAAAATAAGATCTTACAAATTGGAATCACCAAGTTTGGATCTATAAATAAAAAGATATGGATTTTATAAGATAAAGATAGAAATATTAAATGAGGAATATTTAAAGGCCAAATCAAATCTTGACCTAATCCATAAGCAAATGGAATAAATATAATCCAAATCCAAATAAAATAAAAGGATAAAGAAATTTCCAAATAAAATAAAATGGCATTAACCAAATTCCTCTATTTGAGTAAAGATAAAATTCCTATTAGAATTGATTAATTAAATAATGGGATAATAGAATTTGGATTTTATCCAAGTGAAATAAAAGTTGTTTATTTAACTTAAATGGGATCAAAGAAATCAACCAAATAAATTTATGGAATTAAACCCATAATTATTTTCATTGGAATAAAGGCAAATACCCAATTTTAAATGATTAATAAATCATATTAAAAATATTCCAAATAAATTCAAGGTGAATATTTGACACCCTATTAAATAAATAAAACCTACTGAAAAGATTTAGAATTCAAATGGAGTTTGAAAACATTATTAAATCTTGAATGAATTAATACAAGGGCCTATTTTTAAATAATTATTATACCCAAAAAGAATAAAATTATTATTCTAATTTTGACTTCAGAATGTATTAATAAACAATATAAGAATATACTCAAAGTTTGGTTGAAGTTTGAATTCAAATAGTGCTTAGTTTGTTTGATTAAAAATCAAAACAGATAAATTGAAAATGAAAAAGAAAACAATCAGTACAAAAAAAATGAAAGAAGCCAGCCCAACCCAACCGGGCCCAATCCCGCTTAGCAAGCCCACCTCTCTTCCCCAAAACGTTTTATTTCTCACCGCAGAACAAACCCACATAGTCGATGACGTCTGGACCCTACCGCACCTCTCTCTCACTCACTGACGAAGCAGCCCCACCTGCTAGTCATCTTCTCTACCCCGCGCGACTATTTCTTACCAAAACCTCGCTGTCTCTGCCGTTCAATGCTAGCATTAATTAAAGTAAATGGCTCAGTGATTACTCCCAGTAACGACGCTCCCTTAAACGCCCACGCCCCCTCTATCTTTCCCCCCAGACACCATCTCTTCTATGCCCCCAGGCCACCCGGATTTTGACCGAGACCACGCTCTGTTCCGGCGAACCTCCGTGCAAATTCCGGTAGCTCCTTGCCTCCCCTCGCCCCCTCGACCACACGAGCGCATCCCCCATAACCTGGAGAACCTCTCCATAGCGCCAGCTCGCCCGAGAGAGCACCGTAGCCTCGACTACGACCGCGACAGTATACCGCCACCGTCTGCTTCTACTCCGACGAGCTACCAACGTCGACCCCGAGCGCCCCTCGTGTTCTGGTGAGAATTCCTGCAACCCTTGGGACCATGCGCATCTCTCTAACCTTCTACCTTGCCTTCTTGCGCCCCTGAAGCTCGTCCCCGTCAACAAGCAGTGCATGCCCGATGCCGCGACAACTTCGGCAAGAGATTGACAGCAACCTCGAGCGCCCCTTCAACGGATAAGGACACGTTGAGCATCAGTGAAGCACGGCGATCTCGGTGAGCCCCTCCCCTATCTCTTTTTCTTCCTGCATCGTCGGCAACCTCGCTTGCCAAGCGCGCCAGCGCCACCCATCTTTGGCCAGCACCTATGCACCGTTCGATTTCGATCCGACGTGTGTGATAGAATCATTAACCGAAGAGGTATGGAGTGTTTCCAGCCGTGCGATGCACATTAGATCCAACGGCCCACGATAGCCGATCCACACGAACCGTTTTCGACCAACCAGAACATTCCACGTGGCCCTGTCTATTGTTATAAAAACAGAATTGATCTCTTAGATGTTCAATTTTGTAAAATTCATAACTTTCAAACCACACGTCCAAATTTTGCAAACTTTATATAAATGGAATTAGCAAGACAAGTACTTTCCAACCATACACTTTGTTTAGTAAATTTCTTCTCGTAAAATGATTGTTTTTCCAGAAACTTTTGTAGGCATATTTTGAGTATAAAATTCTTTCTAAAATTATTTTGGGGATAAAATCTTTGGAAAATGGTTTGTTTTGAACCTATTGACCATAGAAATCAATTTGTGGTTTCAAAAATATATTTTGTGAAGCAAAGGAATAAATCTTTGATTTAAAACATTTCTAGTCAAATAAAAATAATTTTTATTTATTAAAAATGCTTTTTGAGGAAACCCTTTGGGAAATGTTTTGGATTAAAACTCTCTGACCCCAAACACCAAGTTTTATGACTTAAAAATGTATTTGGTGAACCTTATAAAGATTGTTGCTTTGCTAAAGGCATTTTCAACCACATAAAATATTGATTTGGTTTAAAAATGGTTTATAAAGTAAAATCTTTTGCAAATGATTTTGCCACTTTTATAAAATGACCAATAGGTGTTTTAGAATGTTTATAACCTATTAGAAACCACTTTTCCAAATAAAACAATATTTTGCATGCTTGCATGCATTGCTTTGTTTCTATCATTTTATGTGATGTTGCTAGAATGGTAGATTGAAATTGTACCTTGCTTGATTGAATTGTAGTGATTGGAAGAGTGTGAATATTTCAAGGACACGGAGTGAACTTATATTATCTACAAAAAAGGCAAGTGATGCTTCATACTTTTGTCCCATTATTTTCACTATGCACTAGTGATATTTCTAAGTAGGACTTGCATGGAATTTTGCTAAGTTAAGATCCCATTATTTCTAACTATGCCATGGGAAATCCTAGTAGATGAAACCTTAGTATAAATTTCCTAAGTTAAGATTCCTATTACTATCATGCTTAGCTTAGCTAGTAGAAAACAAGGGTGGATTATATTTCATGCTATGGAATATTTCTAAGTCAAGGACTTGTGTTTTGTTTAATAAAACAACTAAGTGAATGAATCACCTGGGTGGAATGGAAGGAATGGTTTGTGTTGAGTGGTTACACAAGGCCCATTTCTATGGTTTACCTTGTGTATCTCACTTGTGGATGGCCACCCAGGAACAAAGAGATTTGAGATGTCAAATGTTGAGAAGCTTCAAGTGCAGCCACTTGGCATTATGGGCTCTGCCTGGATCATATAGGTTGCAATAACTTAGCCAAATGGACAGTTGGTGGTAGGGGTTTGATAGGTTGGAGCGCGTCCATTCTGGTCTAAGGGAAGGCTTCTGAAAGATCTTGTCTTGGTGAAACCAAGTCTTGTGGGGAAAGTGCACCACCTCTGGAGAGTGTAAAATCTAAGTACTTAGCCATGTCCCTGGTAAAGGACAATTTGAGCATCAAGACGTGGAAGCTATCAAGAATCTTTTCATCCCAATTTCTAAGTTAAAAACTTTTGGTTGAACAAGGGTTAAAGGATCACCAATTTCTATTGGGAGATGCCTTGGGTGATTTCTGACAAACAAAAACTTAGTGTTTTTCAAAAGATAAGGAAAATCTATTTTGAGCAAAGCAAGCCTAAGCTCCACTTAGCCAAATGCATATAGATGATAGACTCCACTATGCTACCATAGTATCACTTGCCAATACAATTCAAATGTATTGACCCTTGTGGTTGTAACTTGTTCTGTTGCAGGTTTGTTTGATGTTAGTAAGGTGTGTTGATTAGGATTACAAGTCTACAACCAACATGTTTGCCTGTGGCACTTTGAAGATGAAGGACCCCATGCTATTGTTATATTCTGCTGCATTGTAATGAGATAGCCAAATGAGCTATGTAAGATGTAATAAATTATTTTATTCCTAGTTATAAAGTTGTATTATGACCTTTGTTTCTTGATATTACATCTTAAGTGTGGATGCTAGCTATTGATCCACGTACTAGCATTGCAAACACAGGGATCGCTGCCTTATTTAAGGTTGGGACCTCTACATCTAGGTGCATGTGTTTCAACAATTCCAAAGAGTATTTTTAATAATTTAAATCTTGGCTCTTTTGAAATCACCGAACTAAAATTGCATCTAGAGATTATACTTACAAACAAGCAGTAGGCATTAAAGAAAATACCTTAGTGTATATTAAAGGCTGTGATGACCCACAAGTATAGGGGTGTATCGTACTACTTTTGATAAATAGGAGTGTAGATCCCAATGAGGAGCAGAAGGTGTTGACCAGTGGTTTGGAGTAGGAATTCTCTGTAAATACTTAGCAACCGGATTTTTAGGGTTTTTTGCTAAAGCAAAGAAATAATCTGCAAGTAAATAAAGACACAAATAATTACAGCAAGTGGCCCAATCCTTTCTTAGCAAAGGACAAGCCGGTTGTATTACTTATGAGGACCAAACATTCTCGAGGACACGCGGGAATACTGTCAAGTGATTTCGCTTCATATAGTCGATTAATCTTCTTTGGTTTGATAAGTGTTGTGTGGGTGAACCTATGCTAATGTACCGACCTTACTTGGACTAATACATACTTGTGATTAAACCCCTTGCAAGCATCCACAACTACAAGAAAGTAATTAAGATAAAAACCTAACCACAACATTAAACTCTGAGATCCTACACTCCCTCTTGCAAAGGTTTCCTAACGGGGGTTCAGGTTTCTGTCACTCCGGCAACCCCACAATTAGTAGCCAAATACACAATGCATTCCCCTAGGCCCATAAATGGTGAAGTATCATGTAGTCAATGTTCACATGAGACCACTAGAAGAATAGCACCGCAACTTAAATATCAAACCATTGAATATTACTTCAACACAATTCCACTACTAACAACATGACTTCTCCCATGTCCTCAACAACTAAATGAACTACTCACGAGAAATCATATGGATCAAGATCAGAGATGATATGATGATGAATAACAATCTGAACATAAACAATAATTCAATGGTTCCACTCACAAGCATCAACTACAAAAGTAATCAACACCGGGAAGGTTTCCCCTAAGAACTATATATGCAAGATTCAACCCAATTGTTACAGTGGGATGGAGTGGTGATGATGGTGCTGGTGGATATGGTGGCGAGGATGATGATGATCCCGATGAATTCTAGCTTGATGACGGTGTTAATGGCGACGATCTCCCCTCTCTGGGAAGGAATTTCCCCGGCAGGAATCTGCCTGCCGGAGAGCTCTTTCTCTCTCTGTAGTTTCTTCCCCGTAGAGGCGGCGAAATTTTCTGTGGTTGCTCCCTGAATATTAGGGTTTCGGGAGTAAGTTATAGGCGAAGGGGCGAAGCAGGAGATGAGCCAGGATGGCCACACCCCCTTCTGGCGCGACCCAGGGTAGGCCCGCGCCAGGGGGTGGTGTGGGACCCTTGTGGCCCATCTTCGCCTCCCCTTGTGGCTTCCTTCATCTTCTGGAAAAATAGGATTTTCCATGTATTTTATGGAATTTTCTGATCTTCGCGAATATTTCATGTAGACACCGCTTTTTCCATCATAATCCTGACTTCGGCAGTTCATCCTCCAAAAGTCATCCAACATGCAAAAATAGAAGAAATAACATAAGTATCACCTCTTAATATGAAATATATCAATGAATAATAGTAAATTATGATATAGAATAGTGATGCAAAATGGACGTATCAACTCCCCCAAGCTTAGAGCTCGCTTGTCCTCAAGCGAAAACTGAGCTCAGTAAACATGACCACAGGTTTATGGAGTGAAGTTTCGATAAAAAGAATACAGCCAAGAAGCATCACACGTACCAATACACAACTCACAATAGAAAGCAAATCACCATTATATAACTTAACTTGCAACGAATATGGGAGTCACAATAAAGATGCATAAAGACAAATCATAATTGGTAATGGCAAAATTTGTTCTTGGTCAGAGAACAACTGACAAATCATCCATAGTTTTCAAGCAAAGCTTTTGTAATGAAGTTTATAACAGGAGTCCTTTTGCTCAAACATAAAAGGATTTTCACAATGATAGCTTTCAAAATAATATTCATCCGGATAAGAGTTTTGTGAAAAACAAAGAAGATAAGAAACATGATTGAATAAATTATCATATGAATGATTGAAACACAACAACTCAAATGCTTGTTGGAGATATAAAGGAATAGGTTTACTGACTCAACTAAGAAGTAAAAGAAAGGCCCTTCGCAGAGGGAAGATGGGATTTCAAGTTTCATAAAGAGCTTCCAAAATATTATGGTACTTACTAGATTTGATCTCTCATTGCCCCTATCATAGGCATCTTGAGGTGATTAAGGTTAAAGTGAACAAAGATGGAGTATATTCTTGACAAAGTATAAGTTGGCAATCTCATGTCCCTTGAGTACGAGGGTCGTTCCTCATGCTACTCAACTTTAGTTACCGGTAAGTTCTTGTCATTGTAATTATATGTGTATCATAGAGAACCACCAACGGGGTAACCCTTGCCCCATGACACAGGAGCTATCCCATATCAAAATGACAAGGCAACAGATAGTGAGCATATCAGCGATCCTTTATTTACCATAAGAATGGTGCATATTTTTTCTCTCTTCTTTTTTCTGTATATATTTTTTCTGAGGATGCTTCATAGATTGCTCACTATGGTGATGCTGCAAGTGTCCACCATGATTAGGCATGGCTTAGGATATCAGCCCAGGGGTTTCTCTAATACATATACATAACTCCATGGACTTATAAGTTCCCCTTTTATTCGCCGACATCCATAAACAAAAGAGCATGATATCAACGGGATAGATATTTACAGGTGTTGAAAGCATTCCCCATGATAGCACGGTTCTACTAATTCCCAACTTATAAGTGCAAGCATATACACCATAGATGACACAATGGTTTAAGTGTATTAAGGGCAGGAAAAATAAGGTGTGCCATCAAGTTCGTGAGAGCTTTACTAACTAGTTTTCACATAACAAAACAATTTTTAATTTGAAAGATAGATGAAACTCGAGAATTTACTTAGAATAGAAATGATGCTAATAGGTAGATATGGTGGACACAAATGGCATAATCTTAAGTTCAAGGATTGGATGCACGAGAAGTATTCCCTCTCAGTACAGGTTTTTGGCTAGCAAGGCTGGGTGGCAAGCAAAAGAGTGGAAGGAAACAAGCAAACATACAGGTGATAGAAACAAACATGCAATCTTCCTTGAAAACACAAAAGATCTTAACTAAAGAATACTAAGCTTATGGACAATCAAGAAAGAAAGAAAATGATATAAAATACCTGTAAGTGCTTTTCTCTTTTCCTTCCATACCTCAAAAAGTGTTGCTACTAACCAGAGCTCGGTTTGCCAAAACCAATTTAGATTTACTTGATGCTCCCAAAGTGATACCAATACTAATCAACAAGGTGAATCATATAATAGATATTTCAAACTAAAATAAGATATGCAAAAAGTAAATGATGAAGCTTCTCATTAATATTCCATAAAGGCACTCACACCGAGGGATACATAGATAACCAACTAGAGGAGATATACTTCCACAATGCAAACCATCCTATATGACAACTTCTCTGTTCCAGATATGACTCTACTAAAAAGGTAAAAAGATGAAAAGATAATGATGTGATACCGCGACACTCCCCCAAGCTTGGAACAAACCAAGGGGATGCCAAAACCTGATGACGAATTACTCCTTCGGTGGTGGTCTTGTTCCCTTATCATGTTGGAGATATGCCCTAGAGGCAATAATAAAAGTAGTTATTATTATATCTTTGTGTTTATGATAAATGTTTGCATTCATGCTATAATAGTATTAGCCGGAAACATTAATACTTATGTGATTTGTAAACTAATTAGAGTCCCTAGTAAAGCCTCTTTATAATACTAGCTTGTTGGTTGATAGATGATCATGGTTTCCTGATCATGAACATTGAGATGTTATTAACAACAAGATCATATCATTAGGAGAATGGTGTGATGGACATACTCCTATAGATAAGCATAGCATAAAGATCAAGTCATTTCATTAGTTTGTTTGCTATAAGCTTTTTGATACATAGTAACCTAATTCCCTCGACCATGAGATCATACTAATCACTATCACCGGTTGGATACTTTGATGACATCAAACACCACACCGTAACTGGGTAGTTATAAAGGTGGCATTGAGTGTTCGACAAGTGTGTGTTGAGGAACATGGAACAAGAGTGGGATTTGTCCATCCATATGACGGATAGATATACTCTGGGCCCTCTCGGTGGAATGTCATCCAATTAGCTTGCAAGCATGTGACTGGCTCACAAGGGATCACATATCACGGGAACAAGAAAAGAGTACTTATCGGTAACAAGGTTGAACTGGGTATGAAGAGATACCGACGATCAGACCTTGGATAAGTAAAATATCGCGAGACAAAGGGAAATTGGCATCGTATGTAAATGGTTCATTCGATCGCAAAGAAATCATAGAAATATGTGGGAACCATATGAATTTCCAGATTCCTCTATTGGTTATTGATCGGAGAAGAGTCTCGGTCATGTCTGCATAATTCACGAACCGTAGGGAGACACACTTAAGGATTCGATGTTGTTTACTAGATATGGAATGTAAGTAGGGAAACCGAATGTTGTTCGAAGTCTCGAATGGGATCCGGATATCACGAGGATATCCGGAATGGTCCAGAGAATAAGATTCATATAAGGAAAGTCCAATTCTAGAGTTCGGGGATGATTCTGATGTTTTCATCAGAATGAGTTAGAAGGGTCTAGAAGGTTCACCGGACCGGAAGTGGTAGGGTGCATGAATGTGTCATGACTTAGTGGAATGGTTGCATCATGTCCTATGTCAAACGATAGTGCAAATAAAGAGTTAATATGAACTCCAAAATTGAAAGTCAAAAGGCAGGTTTGAAAAGTCAAAGTGGGACAATGTTTCCTAGTGGAGGAATAAGAGATCCTTCTCTCCCTCCACTACAAGCCTAGAATGAGAGGGATTTGGGGAAGCATTCAAACTCACTTCTCCTTAGCTGCCCCTCCCTCTCACAAATAGAGGGGCGGGGGCTGCCCCTCAACACCACCACCACCCAAGCCGCCGCCGCCTGCTGTCGCCGCCGCTCCGCCGCCCTAGTCATCGTTGGATCCACCTCCTCCTCTTCGGCTTCTAAACCCTAGATCACCGGGCAAACCCAATTTATCCACCATAACCCGCTCTGGCTTAGGTGAAGCCCTGCGGGAACTTCCCTCTACTTCTGACACCATGCCGTCGTGCTGCCGGAATCGCGAGGAGAGAACTACAACCTCCGCTTCCTGCTAGAACAACGGAGAGGAAGGTCTTCATCGAGTACCGAACGTGTGACCGACTACGGAAGTGCTGCCGGAACCCAGCGCTGGAAGGATTGTATACACGATCTTGCGATCGGCAAGTGTACGACTACATCACCCACAAGAATCTGCTCTCGTTAACCGCTTTGGAATCTTTGAGGGTGTCGTGGTGGTGGCACGGCAGATGCCATGGGTAGGCTAAAGTATGGGGAGAATGGATGCTAGTGGGATCTGGGGAGGGAAGATGTAGTTGATTCTACACACAAAAGACTAAGACTAAGATATTTATTTCTCCTTCCTTGGGCTACAAGTGCTCCTTGAGATGTATACAAGGGGAAAAGAAGAACTTTACCAGCACAACGGTACTAAAAATGAGCCTCCCTCTCTCAGGGTCCAAACCTCTCCTTATAAAGGAGAGCCTTGGGTTCCTTTAGGGCTGATGTGGCAAACATATTCGAGGAATATGCTTGTCCTAATATAGTAGTTCGGTGCCCCCCTTTCCCCGTCGCTCCCCTAATGACGGCAAGGTTCCAGAGGGCCCCTCTTCTGCGCCTCGGGCTTCAGGACTGTCACCTCCGTGACCTCCTTCTGCCTCTTTGTCGCTCTGCGCATTTGTCCCTAGTGCTTGGCTCCGCTCAGATTCTCCCTAGCCTGCGGCTAGAGTTTGACTTTAGGCTTCCCCTTCTCCTGCAAGCCAGATCATTCGCCCCTCGTGTAACTCGGCTCGTCCCTCACCTGCATCAAGATTACCCGGGCTAACCCGGCCGACTTACGCAGTATCTCGGCTGGGTACTGCCTTGCCATCCTTATAAGGGTCCTGCCCTTTCCTATCTCGGCCGACTTCTACAGGATTCGCCGACCGATCAGAACTTCCGGAAACTAGACGGGGGACATCCTTTCGTCTTTCCCCGTCTTTACCCTATCCGGGGTCACCTCCCCAACATTAGTCCCCGAAGCTGGTATGGCCCCGCCGGTAACCTCGGCCGGCCAGACGCTTTCATGACACTGCTCGCATTGTTTCCGAGTTATTTCTTTCTCCTTCGAGGTATCCTCGTATCTTATCGCGTACTCCTTGTCCTACGTGTCACCCCCATCATTGTTTCTCTCGTTTTTTGTTCCTCTACAGTATTTCTCGACAGTTACGCATTACTCGCTACCGTCGCCGGCTTCTGACGCCTCGTGTGGCGCTTCCGTTGGGCATCGTGTCCTTCTTCGCTACCGTGTGGCCCTTGGTGCGGTTCCGCTCAACGACGTGCGGTCGTGCGGCGCACACGATCTACACGGCCAACCGCCACACCCACGATCCCACTACCTCGCTTGTGCCTTGGTTATAAAGAGGGGCGCTGCGCTGGGGGATTCACTTTCCCCTTTTCGCTCGCCTGCGCCCTTCTTCTTCGCCTCGCTTCCGCGCCCGCTCGCAGCTCCGCCGCCGCGCGTTCATCTGAACCTCCGACGGCGAGGACTCCGCCGCGTTGCTTCGTCTGCCTCGTCCGTGTTCGCTAGCTTCGGCGTCGTCGCCGGTGAGTTCTTTCCGGCCGCGTCGCCTAGGCTTTCCTCTAGATTTCTCTGTCCCCATTTCGTTTTCGTGCGGTGGTTCCTTTGATCCTCCGCCGCTGTTTCTGTGTAGAATCACGACGGGGCCCTGTAGTTCTAAACTTTCCTCCGCCGCTAGTTCTTCCTCCGCTAACTTTTCCGATGAGCCCATGTCTAGCTCCTTCAGCGGTGCCCTGGTAGAGGATGACGATGCTGGCTCTGGGCCCGAGCGAGGCTCGTGGCAGGGCTCCTCCGTTACTCGCCGCGAGATCGAGTGGCTTATCCGAACTCGGAGGATTCCCGCCGAGGTCTCCTGTCGCTTACCCGACAGCGAGTCCTCTCCGGATCTTAGGGAGGGAGAGTATGTAGTTTTCATGTCGCATTTCTCGCGCGGCTTTGGTCTCCCTCTTAGCGACTTTGCTAGAGAGTTTCTCGACTACTTCGGCCTTTAGTCGCATCATCTTCCTGCTAATGCCATCGCCTCTCTTTCTGCTTTTATCTCTGCCTTGGAGGGATACTTCGGCCTATGGCCGTCCGTGCATGTCTGGTCTAAGTTCTTCCAGATTCGTTCTAACGTTGTCCCTGACAAGTCTCTGCACCCTTCCGAGAAACTGCTTACTCAATGTGGAGCAGCGTCCATTACACCTCGGAGGAAATCCGTGTTTCCTCGTGTTACAGGGCTAGAGTCATGCAAGAAGTGGCACAAGTCCTTCTTCTATGTCAAGAACACGGGAGCGGAGGACAAGATTCGGCTCCCTGCATTCTCCATTGGTACGCCCTCCAAGGTGAATTGGACTTATAATCCGAAGAAGAGTCACGCCTTGGCCGAGGCTTTTGAGATTCGTCTTAAAGAGCTGATCCGCGCCGGGTTACGTGCCGAGGATTTGATGGCTCCCTTTATCAGTAGCCGAATCTGCCCATTCCAAAAACGGACGCATAAACTCTGCTACATGAGCGGTCCTCTTGACCCCAACCGAGTCTCGACCGTGGAGCTGGATAACTATCTCATCTTTAAGCGTGTCCGAGCTATCTTCAAGACGGAGATGCCTGAGGACTGGGCTTGGGGATTGAAGCCGTTCACCCGCGAGCGTCCCCCTCCCGAAGTAAGCTTTACCACTAACGCTTTGTTTTCCAATTGTTTTTGTAACCATTTTCGCTGATTTTCCTCTTTCTTGTCTTACAGAGGTTCGCAGAGCAGAAGGACGAGGATGCCGAAGTTTTGTTGCTTCCGTGGCCTGCGGACCGGAATACCCCGGACATCGGGGAGCCGGACTCGGAAGAGTTCGTCCCTAAGTCGGATCCTGCCCCGGCTCGTGCTCGTGGCAAGACCTCGGCCCACGAGGAGGAAGGTGATTCGGATGAGGTCCAAGTTCTAGAGGTAGTTGCCGCAATGCTCATTTCTTATGCATTTCCGGCTTCTCCTTTCCCAGCTAATCCGGCCGGTCAGGTTCACGACGCCGAGCCTATTGCTTCCCGGCCCCCTGTTACCTCGGGGAAACGTGGGGCTCCTGCTGGTGCCTCAGAGGCGGCCCCCAAGAAACGAATGAAGAAATCCGCACCAAATCCTCCCAGGCGCAAGACCATGCCTGGAGTCGCAGGGTAAGTTCCTTTTTCTCATATTTCTTGTTTCTCTCTTTCTTCTTTTCAACCTGACGCCCTTCTTTCTATTTTATTTTCGCAGTGCTCCACTTTCCGTTAAACCCGGCGGTCCTAGCATGACTAGTCGTGTGACTCGGCAGCCGTCTCCTCCGCCTGCCAAAGATACCAGGATTCCCAGTCCTGTTCGTGCTGCATCTCCTCCAGTTCCAAATCGATCGCCCCCTCGCCACGATGTGCCTGAGACTCCTCTTGTTGACGTTGACTCCACTCGGCCCTCCGAGATTTCCACCGAACCAGTTGCCTCTTCTGTGAATCCGAGCGTCTCTACCAAGCCTCGTTCTACCCCCACGGTTTCTATAGTAGCTCCAGTTCCAGCCGAGGACGTCAATATCTCGGCGCCTTGTGCGACCGTGACCCCTCCGGCTCCTAAAGACACCCTTCCCATTGCCGAGGTATCAGCTCCTGCCGATGCCTCCTCTAAAGCAAGAAAAGCTATCGCCGCCAAGGCTTCCACTTCCCAGAAAGGTCTTGTCGGCTCTTCTCAGCCGAGTATCGCCGCTGTGCTGCGCAAAGGAACTGCTTCCACCTAAACCAGAGTTACTCCGGCTGCCGGCACCCAGCTCGCTCTTCATAAAAGTCCTGCGGCCGTGGTGGTTACACAGCATGTCTGGGGTAAAGTCCTAACTCGGACGGCAAGTGGGAATAGCCTCGGCTCACTGGTGGAGTATGCCAATAACTGGAATGCTGCCGATCAATTTGAGGGTAATCCCAGCAGTCAGCCGTTCCAGCTTTCCGACATTAGCAGCCGCTTGGATCAAGCCGCCAAGATCGTCCTTGATAGTAATAGGATGAATGAGGTAATTGCTGTTTTACGGAGTCTTGATTAATTCTCCAGATGCTACTATATATACTCTAGTCCCCGAAACTTGCCAGCGAATAATTTGTTATTTGCTTGGAAGTTTTATGATGCTTTACTTTGCTTGATTTTTGTCTAGCTAATTTTTGAATATCCAGCCATCTAGATCCGGGTTAAATTTTGCTTGACTCGGGTCTGTTTTGGCTTTGAACATCCAGCCACTTAGATCTGGGTTAAGTTTTTCTTGACTCGGATCTGTTTTGGCTTTGAATATCTAGCTACCTAAATCCGGGTTAAGTTTTGCTTTACTCGGATCTGTTTTGGTTTTGAATATCCAGCCACCTAGATCCGGGTTAAGTTTTGCTTGGCTCGAATCTGTTTTGGCTTTGAATATCCAGCCACCTAGATCCAGGTTAAGTTTTGCTTGACTCGGATCTATTTTGTCTTTGAATATCCAGCCACCTAGATCTAGGTTAAGTTTTGCTTGACTCGGATCTGTTTTGGCTTTGAATATCCAGCCACCTAGATCCGGGTTAAGTTTTGCTTGAATCGGATCTGTTTTGGGTTTGAATATCCAGCCACCTAGATCCGGGTTAAGTTTTGCTTGACTCGGATCTGTTTTGGCTTTGAATATCCACTCATCGTTTGCTCTATTGCTCATATTGCACATGACCGGCGGACTGCTGAATTTCAAAGATTGCTTTTTTCGCACAGAAAACTGGAAGAAAAATATGAAAAAGTTATTCCTGTGGTGAAAAAAGCTGGTAAGTCGATAATTGTTTTCGTCATCTCCGACATTCCTATTGTATGCGAGATGTCGGCTCACTTTGTTGATGAACTGGTAACATCAATAATCTCAACATCCGTCTTGAGAAAAAAGTCAAGAGCCTGGAAGGTTAGTTTCCCTTTTATCTTATACCTTTCCCTCTTTAAGATGTGCGCTAAGTTTCTTTTATCTCGTTTGGCTTTGGTAAAGCCGAGTTACAAACCTTTGCAGCATCTCACCAAGATTGCACGCCCATGCCTGATGTGATGCTGCATTTTTTAGAACAAAGCGCTACTCATTTGGCGCAGCTAAAGGAAAAAGACGATGAAATAGCTCGCCTGCGCGCCGAGGTGGAGGCCCTTAAACTTTCTCAAAAATCCAAACTAGAAAAGGTCGACCAGGAGTTCTCCGAGGAGAAAAATCGGCTAGCTCTGCAATTGCAGAAAAATAAGGAGCTCCTCGAGGCTGCCGAACTGAAAACTCAGGGAATGAGCGAGGAGATCGCTCGCTTTGAGAAGAGCAAGATTGTCTGGGCTAAAGACCTTCAGCAAATGATGAGTTATATTCATCGTAAGCTTCTTAGCATGGCTGGATTATCTTTTTATTTTTCCCTGCTGCCCCCTGACGCATTCGTGTTTTGCGCAGATCATTTTCCAGAAGCCAAGCCCGTGAGCTCTAAAGCAGTTCTTGCTGCTCGTGTGCACCGAGGTGTCCCTGTTGACGCGGACTCGGAGTACTCGATGGAAGATTTCCTGGTTCCTGTCGGCGCTGCAGTTGGTCCGATGAAGATTATGGGCAGAGATTTGGTGCAGGCAGCTATCCGGGCGTACCATGTTCTCTGGCCGAATACTTCTGGGACTCCTGATATCAATGAGATCCAATTGCTGGCGAAAAGATTAATGGCGTCCGAGAGGCAACTAAGTCTTTGGAGGGAATCGGACGAAATACCTGGCGATATGGCTCTCACTGTTATTATGTCATGGTATGAAGATATTTCTCTTGATATCTTGAGAAATTTGCGCACTGGTTCCCATTGGGTTGAGGACCCCACTTTCGTCGCTCTTCGGCAAGCTCGCGCCTTCCAGCTCGTTGAGTATGCCGACGTGCATACCTAGAATGAAGGTCCGAGTTTCCTTCCGAACCCGGACGACGAGGTCATAGTCGAGGATGCATCGGATAATAACTCAGCTGAGCAAGGGGAAGATGAGGATGACTCGGCTACTTCTGGTGATTCCAGTTTGAGCTCGGATGGCAACGGCGATGCGCGATCCTCCTCCAAAGGTACTGGTCATTCAACTGCACAAACTGATGCTCCTCAGCAGCCTCGGGCTTCCGCCGAAGTCGCACCTGGGTCTGTGGAGGGTGAGGCAACCTCGGCCGAAGCTCCGCCTATCTCGAAGTATCCAGCCCCTGACCAAGTTATTGCCTCTCCAGCCAAAAACCTTTAAGTCATTTCTAATCCCTGGTCTGCCTGGCGTATGATGTACGTGGAACATTTGTCCTTCTTCTGTATGGCACGAATTTATTTTGCCGTGTGCTACTGAGACATAAATGTTTGTAGTTGTTATCACTTTGTTTAAGTGGTTTTGTTCGCCTGGATCGTTGCTTTGATGGCCTGCGATTTCTTGATTTTAGGACATATCTTTGCCTTTGTATTCCCGTGGTTTAGCCAATTAATCTGGGTGTGAGCTTCGAATATCATACGATATTGAACTGTTCTTACTCTGAGTGTCGAAGTTTGATACCTTCCTTGTATCAAAGGCTAACCACTACTTCGGAACAATATACGGCAGTCCCCGAGTCGCTGCCTATAGCGCCGAAGTCTAGTGTGTAAACCAAATTTTAGAAATAATATAGGACGGTTGCCGAGTTGTTGCTCGAGTTGCCGAGGTTTAGTGCATAATATAAAATTGGAGCTACATATGGCAGTCCCCGAGTCACTGCTATGGATGCCGAGGTTTAATACACAAGATGAAATTGAAATAACATATGGCAGTCCCCGAGTCACTGCTCTGGATGCCGAGGTTTAATACATAAGATGAAATTGAAATAACATATGGCAGTCCCCGAGTCACTGCTCTGGATGCCGAGGTTTAATACATAAGATGAAATCGAAATAACATATGGCAGTCCCCGAGTCACTGCTCTGGATGCCGAGGTTTAATACATAAGATGAAATCAAAATAACATATGGCAGTCCCCGAGTCACTGCTCGGGATGCCGAGGTTTAATACATAAGATGAAATCGAAATAACATATGGCAGTCCCCGAGTCACTGCTCTGGATGCCGAGATTTAATACATAATTGGTTCTTGACCTTGAGATACTATGCTACGAGTAAAATGGACGAAGTAAAGCTACATTCCATGGCCGCTTCGTTTCTTCGCCGGCCTTGTCTGCCCTGTTCTTTCCAGGGGATTGAGCATCGATTAAATAATATGCATCATTGTGAAATGCTTTGCTCACGATGAATGGTCCTTCCCATGGAGGTGATAGTTTGTGCATGCCGGCCGTGTGTTGCACCAGTCGGAGAACTAAATCTCCTTCTTTGAATACTCTTGGATTCACATTCTTGCTGTGATATCGTCGCAAGTTCTGCTGATAGATAGCTGATCGTGATAGCGCTAGCTCTCTGGCTTCTTCTAGCAGGTCAACAGTATCTTGCCGAGCTATTTCATTTATTTCTGAAGTTGTATATTGAGTAACTCTTGTCGAGTCATGTATTATGTCGGCTGGAAGCACGACTTCTGCCCCGTATACCAGAAAGAATGGTGTATAACCTGTTGATCTGTTCGGAGTAGTACTGAGGCTCCATAATACTGCTGGTAATTCCTCAATCCAACATCCTGCCGACCTTTGCAATGGTTCGACTAGTTGTGGTTTTATTCCAGACAACACTAGTCCATTAGACCTTTCCACTTGCCCATTAGATGCTGGGTGAGCCACAGATGCAACATATAATCTTATGTGTTTCTCTTGGAAAAACCTAGCGAAAGCTCCTTCTACAAAGTTTGTGCCGTTATCTGTAATAACACTGTGCGGGTATCCATATCTTAAGATAATATCTTTGAGGAATTTCACTGTTGTGGGCCCATCACATTTTTTTACTGGTTTCACTTCAATCCATTTTGTGAACTTGTCCACCATAACCAATATGTGGGTCATCCCCCCTCGGGCCGGCTTAAATGGTCCCACCATATCTAAGCACCACACAGAAAACGGCCAAGTAATGGGTATCGTTTTTAACTCGGACGACGACATGTGTATCTTGGTTGCATATCTCTGACAACCATTGCATTTTTCAACCAGCTCTTTGGCTTCCTTCAACGCCGTTGGCCAATAAAACCCATGCCTGAATGCTTTGGCCACTAAGGCACGAGATGAGGCGTGGTGTCCACATTCTCCTTGATGTATATCAAGGAGGATCTCCTGGCCTTCTGCCGAACTCAAACACCTTTGCAATACACTTGTGACGCTTCTTTTATATAGCTCATTATTTATGATTGTATAAGCTTTAGCTCTTCTTGTTATCTGTCTTGCTAACACTTCATTATTCGGCAAAATCGCATCTCCAAGGAAAGAGAATATGGGTTGCGCCCATACCGGTGTGATTTTCTCTGGTGTGGTCTCACCGTCTATTTCCATGTTTTCTGCCGACATGACTACCTCGGCTTTCTCCATAGCTATGCTTACCTCTGCTGCCCTCCTCTCGGGGAGTTCCAGGTTATATTGCTGGTCTAGTTCCATCGGCACATTATCTTCTGCTGAATTTTCCGGAATAAAGATGGATTCAGACTCTGGTGATGGAGTTATTGATGGTTTCCTAAGGTGCTCTAGGGCAATACCTGGGGGAATTGACTGCCTGGTTGATCCTAGATTTGACAACGTGTCTGCGGCATCATTCTTTGCCCGAGGTATGTGGTGAAATTCACACCCTTCAAAGTATCCACTGATCTTCTGCACATGAAATCTATAGAAAGCCATATTATCATGTAATGCGTCCCAATTGCCTGAGACTTGCTGTACCACCAGATCCGAGTTCCCATAGCATAAGATTCGGCGTATGCCAATTTCTTTTGCTACTTTCAATCCATGGACCAGTGCTTCATATTCGGCTACATTGTTTGACGCGGCAAAATGTTGCAGCACATACTTCAGCTGATATCTTTTGGGCGAGGTTAACACTATTCCTGCCCCCAAACCATTTCTTAGTTTGGAACCGTCGAAATGCATCGTCCAATAATTTTGGTCCGGTAATGGTGGTTCATACTGCACCTCGGCCCAATCTACGAAGAATTCGGCGACTGCCTGAGATTTGATTGCATCTCTCCTATCGAATTGTGGAGCATATGGTGACAACTCAATTGCCTATTTTGCTATTCGGCCACTCGCATCTTTGTTGCTCAATATGTCGGCTATGGGTGCTTCACAGATCACTTTGATGGGATGTTCCTCGAAGTAATGTTTAAGTTTCTTTGCCGACATATACACTCCATAAGCCATCTTCTGATAATATGGGTAATTTTGCTTTGAAGCGGATAACACCTCGCTCAAATAATACACCGGCCTCTGTACCGACTTACCATCTACGAGTCGTTCTACGACGACTACAGCACTCACTACTCTGTTGGTAGCCACTATATAGAGTAACATAGGCTCTTTCGATAATGGAGAAGGCCAGAATGGGTGTTGTGCTCAACATCTTTTTCAGCTCATGAAATGCACTGTCTGCTTGTGGAGTCCAAATGAACTTATCTGATTTCTTCATCAGTTGATAGAGTGGTATTGCCTTCTCTCCCAGCCGACATACAAACCGGCTGAGTGAGGCCAAACATCCTGTGAACTTTTGTACGTCATTTACACACCTTGCAACTCCATTCTTTCTACTGCCTTTATCTTCGTTGGGTTGGCCTCTATACCTCGGCTAGATACAAGAAAACCGAGTAATTTTCCTGCTGGCACGCCAAATGTGCATTTTTCCGGGTTAAGCTTCATTCGGAACCTTCTTAGGTTCGCGAAAGTCTGTCGTATATCATCCAGTAGCGTTTTGCTTTCCTTGGTTTTGATGACCACGTCATCTACATATACTTGTACATTTTTTACTATCTGGTCGTGTAGACATTTTTGCATGCATCTCTGATATGTTGCTCCTGCGTTTCGCAGGCCGAATGGCATTGTGCGATAGCAATAAGCCCCGTACGGGGTAATAAATGCAGTCTTTATTTGATCAGCTGGATTTAACGGTATCTGGTGAAAACCAGAATACGCGTCTACAAATGACAATAACTCACAACCAGTGGTCAAATCAATGACTTGGTCTATTCTAGGTAATGGAAAAGGATCTTTTGGACACGCCTTGTTCAGGTTCGTGTAATCGATACACATTCGCCATACAATGGCTACATTCGGATCATCTTTCTTCTTTTCTACTAGCACCGGATTCGACAACCAATCCGGATACAGCACCTCCATGATGAACCCGGCCGCGAGGATCCGAGCTATTTCATCCCCTATTATTTTTCTCCTGTCTTCGGCGAAGCGGCGGAGAGGTTGCTTCACCGGCCTTGCTCCTGGCCTTACATTCAGAGAGTGCTCAGCCAACTCCCTTGGAACACCTTGCAGATCCTGAGTTGACCATGCAAATATGTCCCGATTCTCACGGAGGAAGTTGGTGAGCTCGCTTTCCTATTTAGCATCTAGGCCTGCACCAATAGTAACAGTACGTTCTAGGAATTGCTCATCTATCTGAAACTTCTTCGTTTCTTTAGTCAGCTGAAAGGAGACACTTCCATGTGGATTGGCTAGTGCCGGCATATTCAGCTGTGCCGACTGAGCGAGGGCTGCTACCTCCTGAATCCTTCTTTTTTCTCTTGCTATAACCAATGATTCGGCCAAATTTGACCCGGTTGAAGCACATTCCATTGACTTCTTGTAATCCCCTGCTACTGTTATCACTCCTTGTGGTCCAGGTAGCTTCATTTTCAGATAACTTACATGACAGCTGCCCATGAATTTGGCCAACACGGGCCGTCCGAGTAAAGCATGATAACAACTCTCTAGATCCACCACTTCAAACTCTAAGTTTTCTGCTCTACAGTTATCTCTTGTGCCGAATAACACATCCACTCGGACCTTACCAATGGGTTCGCATGAAAGTCCTGGCACTATCTCATGGAAAGTGGTCCTCGTGGATTGCAGCATGTTCTGCGATATTCCGAGTTTGTGCATGGTATCTTTGTACATGATGTTGATACTGCTCCCATTATCAATGAGAACCTTTGAAAATTTCACATTAATGCTTGGTCCAACAAATGTCGGATCCAACACGAGTGCATACGACCCCGGATTCGGCATTATCTTGGGGTGATCCTTTATGCTCCAAGTTACTTCCTGATCTGACCAAGGCACATATCTTGGCACCGCCGGCATAACTGCATTTACTTCCATACGCCGGCGCTGCACACTCTGCTTGTCTTGCTGTTCCGTTGTAAACACGCAATAAGACTGATGATGTTCTCTGTAATCATTGCGTCCAGTATTTCCTGGATTTGTCCTTCCATCCTGGCCTTGGTTCATCACCTGATGTACCGCATCTCTTCGGTCTGAGTGTCGTGGTGGTGGCACGGCAGATGCCATGGGTAGGCTAAAGTATGGGGCCAATGGATGCTAGTGGGATCTGGGGAGGGAAGATGCAACTGTCTCTACACTCAAGCTGCCAAAGTGATGATCTTTATTTCTCTCTTTATGGATTACAAGTGCTCCTTGAGCTGTATACAGGGGTACAAGATGAATCTCCCCAGCCTAACGGTGCTCAAAGAATCGATCCCTCCCTCAGGGTCCAAGCCTCCCCTTATAAAGGAGTGCCTTGGGTGCCCTTAGGGCTGACGAGGCAAGCATATTCGTGGAATATGCTTGTCCCAAATTAGTAGTTCGGCGGCCTCCTTTCCCTGTCGCCCTTCTAATGACGGCAAGGCTCCGTGGCCCCCTCCTGCGTGCCTCGGGCTCCGTGACCACCGTGACCTCCTTCGCCTCCGACGCTATGCATCCTTGTCTCTTGTGCTTGGCTCTGCTCTGATTCCTTCTAGCCTGCAGCTATAGTTTGACCTTGGGCTTCTCCTTCTCCTGCAAGCTTCGTATCACTCGGCCTTACCTTGTGTTACTCGGCTCGTTCTTCACTTGTGTAACCCGGCCGATTCTCTCATCAGCTCGGCCGGGTAACTACTTGATACATATACGTGGGCTTCTTGCCTCCGTTCATCGGCCGACATATCCATGATTCGGCCGACTTGGACCAGAATCGAAACTAGACGGGATAGTACCTCTGTCTTTCCGCCTCGACCTACTGAGTTAACCCCGACATCGAGTTATCGTGTCTCGGGGAGGAGGTGGTAACATCGATTCTTTGTGCATTTGCTCGATCAACCGTATGGCGTCGTTGATGTACTTGAAGGGCGCTCAATGCTCGCGGGTGTCCCATTGCATTTTTCATCCATGCTCATTGGCGGGTCGTATGGTTGGCTGGCCTGGATGGGTTTGACGTGTGAAATTTACACGGCTGATCTAACATAGATTCGAACGTGTACTTCGGCCTCTCCTGCCATTGCTTCTTTTGTTCTGGGGTCCACTGTCTTTTTCCTCCATTCCTTGGTGTCCACTGTTGAGGACCATTCTTTTGCCGTTGAGTCGTTCCATGACTCGGCTGATCCTGCGCTACCGCTGCCACTTGGGCCAAATTATATCTATAATCCGGCCTTTCGTCTCTTCTTCTTCCTCTAAAGTCATTGCGCCTGGATGACCCGGCCAAATCTCTTGCATATTGGTCTTGTTGCTACCAATGATCTGCCGACATTAATTTTGGTTACGTTGGATCTCCTAATGCATAGGAGTCCGCTATTCTGATAGTTTCTGCCAATGTGGTTGGCATATCTCTTTGCAGTCGTTGCCACAATACACTAGCATAACGGCATCCTTGAGCGAACCAAGCTATTGCTTGCGACTCTATGACTCCTTCACACGAGTTTCTCAGGTTACACCATCGAGTTAAAAACTCTCTATCTGTTTCATTCGGCCTCTGCACATGGCTAATCGCTATGCCTGCTTGGCCTCTTGTACGTGCTGGTAAAGTTGCTAACGAAAATTTCTTCAAAATCTAACCAATAGTTGATACTGCCTGCCGGTAGATTATTCAGCCATACCCTAGCTGGTCCTTCCAACATTTGTGGAACATACCGTACTGCCCATCGTAAGTTCCCACCCGCTATTTTCACAGCAGTGGCATAATCAATCAACCAGTCTTGTGGTTTGGTACTCCCATTATATGTTTTCGTGCCTCTCGCTAGCTGAAAGTTCGGCACAGGTGGTTCGCCCATGATCCGTGGTACAAAGCACGTCGGACCCGGTGGACCCTGTTCTTCCAACAACTCGGACCGGTATAGCCGGTCTAGCTTCACTCTTGCATCATTTGATGGCAAATCTCTGTACAGAACTCTGTCTTGCATTCCATAGTGGTTATTTCCACCATGGATCGCATATTCCATCTCGGAATAACCATCATTGTACCTTTCATTCACTTGATTGTGGCGAGCTGGCCTCGCTTCTCTTTCCTGCCGGGGTTCTTGTCTTAGCTGTGGGTTGAGCAGCGTCTCTCTCCTTACTTCAACCGGGGTATTGTTCTCATGATTGCCTCTTCCGAGTTCTCTTCTGCCGAGGTCTCCATTGCCTCGGCTTCCGCCGTCTTTCTCAATACGGCCGGGATTCCTCTGACCACTGTTACCTCGGCTTCCATTGCCTGTTTTCTCGTTTGCCTTCTCGGCTATTGCCGGATCATACGGAACAATTTGCTTGTTTCTCTTTCCTGAGGTTACTGCTTTGTCCTTTAGTGCATTATTTCTGGGTGAGGATGCTGCTGCCACGGACAAGGCAGGTGCTGCTCCAGCCGAGTGAACCATTCGCGAGGCCCCGGCCCGCGGGTCGCCTGAGCATTTCTTCGTTTTGCTGGTTCGCGATGCGCACCAGCTCATTCACTCTTTCTTACTGTTTCTGCCGGGCATCGCCGGTCAACCCCTCTAACTCTAATGTTGCGGCATTTGCCGCTCTTAGGTTCTTTGTCGGGGTACTGTACCTCGACAAGCCCAAATCAACTGATTCCTCCTTATGAGCATCATGCTCCTTGTTGATATCATCTATGAGGTTTTTCCCTCTCAATCTTAACTCGTCCACCCGTTCGGGCGCGACGTCAAGCTTACTATCTTTGGCATATTCTCGCAGGGTCCTGTTTAAGGACTCCAGCAAGGCCAACACCTTTTTTGCCTCTACCAGCACCTTTTGCCTGGTTTCTTCTAACTCTGCCTGAGCATTGGCCGGATCAAGTATCGGCGCTACAGGTGTAGTCAAGTTTTCTATGGTTGCCTGAAGAATGTTTTCTGGCCTTTCCAGAGGTGGCCCTCTTACTCTTGGTGGTTTTGGGGTAGTGTCCTGTACCTCGGCCTGGTTGGTCACTGGAGGGATTACCTCGGTGGGTAGTGGTGCCGTCTGCCTAGGCGCGCCCTGCACGCCTGTGGCGGGGTCTCTGGTCGACCCGGCAGCCGCTACTCCCGCTTGCACTCCGGCCGCGACCATCACCTCTACGCTTCCTGTGGGACGCGCTTCGCGTGGACGGCTCGCAGCGCTAAGGGGTGGCTCTCCTGCAACAACAACTTGGTGAGGATAAATGCCTGAGACGTCGACGCCGACGTAGACCCTGTCCTCGCCCAAGCTGATGAAGACACCATTGCGCGGGGGATTTTTTCCCCTGAAGCTGCCCGCATTGTCGCTGACGTAGTCACAGAGATCAAATCTCCGGACCAAGCCAGAAACAACGTGCTCGTCAGTGTTGATGAAGTTTCCCGTCCAGATCATAACTCCAGCTAGCATCGCTACTGGCCCCACAGTGGGCGCCAACTGTCGTGGTGGTGGCATGGCAGATGCCATGGGTAGGCTAAAGTATGGGGCCAATGGATGCTAGTGGGATCTGGGGAGGGAAGATACAGTTGATTCTACACACAGAAGACTAAGACTAAGATCTTTATTTCTCCTAACTTGGGATAAAGTGCTCCTTGAGCTGTATACAAGGGGAAAAGAAGAACTTTACCAGCACAACGGTACTAAAAATGAGCCTCCCTCTCTCAGGGTCCAAACCTCTCCTTATAAAGGAGAGCCTTGGGTTCCTTTAGGGCTGATGTGGCAAGCATATTCGAGGAATATGCTTGTCCCAATATAGTAGTTCGGCGCCCCCCTTTCCCCGTCGCTCCCCTAATGACGGCAAGGTTCTTGTGCGCCTCGGGCTTCAGGACTGTCACCTCCGTGACCTCCTTCTGCCTCTCTGTCGCTCCGCGCCTTTGTCCCTAGTGATTGGCTTCGCTCAGATTCTCCCTAGCCTGCGGCTAGAGTTTGACTTTAGGCTTCTCCTTCTCCTGCAAGCTTCGTATCATTCGGCCCTACCTCGCGTAACTCAGCTCGTCCCTCACCTGCATCAAGATTACCCGGGCTAACCCGGCCGACTTACGCAGTATCTCGGCCGGGTACTGCCTTGCCATCCTTATAAGGGTCCTGCCCTTTCCTATCTCGGCCGACTTCTACAGGATTCGGCCAATTCGGACTGTAACTCGGAAACTAGACGGGGGACATCCTTTCGTCTTTCCCCGTCTTTACCCTATCCGGGGTCACCTCCCCAACAGAGGGTGAGTACTCTACTCGACTCGTTGCTACAATGTAGCAGATAGATCTTGGCTTTTGTGTGTTCATGCGATAGAATTTTTTTGTTTTCCATGCTATGAACCCCTACAGTGATATCAGAGCCATGTCTATATGTAGATCTGTTGCACGAGTAGAACACAATGGTCAGTGTGGGCGGTGGTGCTTTTATTATCAATTGCTTTTTGTGTACTTTGCATCTTGCGATATGATGGGACGAAGCGGCCCGTGCTAACCTTACATGACATCGCTCATGAGACTTGCCCCACGCTCAACATGCAAATTGTATTGCATAAGTGGCTTTGTGGGTGTCTGTGTCTCCCATCATAGTATATATTCAATTTACAACGGGCACTTGATAATTCAAGCATCAACGTTGTGGTTCTTGTTCGTAAGTTAGAACAACACTTACTGAAAGCCCCAAACCACGTAAAATATGCAAAGAAAATTAGAGGCGTCTAACTTTGTTTTGCAGGGGTGTGCTGTGATGTGATATGGCCATGATTTTGATTATATGTGATGTATGCAATGTTCCTTATTGTAAGTCGGCAACCGGCATGAGCCTTATGGTTGTCTTTTACTTCTATTAAGACCTGCATGTCTATTATTCAAAGTAGTTGTAATAGTTGATGCTGGTGGACGACAAGCATGGAGCGGTGCCATTGACCTTGACGCCACGCCGGTGATGATGGAGATCATGTTCGTGCTTGAAGATGGAGATCAAAGGCATAAGAAGAAAGGCCATATCATATAACATATTTTGAATTGTATGTGATGTTAATCCTATTATGCATCTTATATTGCTTAGTTCTCAACGGTAGCATTATAAGATGATCCCTCTCACAAAATATCAAGTTATAAAGTATTCGTCCTTAGTAGGCACCGTTGCCAAAGCTCGTTGTTTCTAAGCACCACGTGATGATCGGGTGTGTTAGATTTTGTGAGTGTATACAATGGGAGCAAGCCATATTTGCTCATGCGGAAGCTAAGATTTGATCTTGACGAGCCTAGAATGTACAGACATGGTCTCGAAACACAGATCACCGAAAGGTAAAGCATGAGTCATATAGTAGATATGATGAACATGTTGATTGTTCGCCTTTGAAGCTACATCATCTCTCGTGATGATCGGTTTTTATGTGGTGGATTTGGTTCGTGTGATCACTAAAACAATGTGAGGGATGTATTTTTGAGTGGGAGTTCACCTAGATTAATTTAAATCTTAGTTAGAACTCAATTTTTCATAAACTTAGTCTAAACTATTGCAAATATGTTGTAGATCAATGACGGCCCCTACCATCAATTTTAATGCGTTCCTAGAGAAAGAAAAGTTGAAAAACAATGGAAGCAACTTTGTGGATTAGTTCCGCAACTTGAGGATTGTCCTCAATGAAGGTAATTTGAACTATGTGATAGATGCACCACTGGGTGACCCACCTGCAGCTAACGCTACCGATGAGGTGAAGAATGTTTTCCTCACTCAGAAGAATCAGTACTCCACAGTTCAGTGTGCTATCTTGTATGGTTTGGAATTGGAGCTTCAGAAAAGGTTTGAAAATTTTGACCCACATGATATTGTCCATGAACTCAAAATGATATTTGAGGCTCACGCGACAGTTTAGAGTTATGAGGCTTCTGAAAAGTTCTTTAACTGCAAGATGGAAGATGGCAGCTCCGTTAGTGAGCATGTGCTTAAGATGTATGGGAACACAAGTAATATCCAAAGCTTGGGTATAGTGATCCCTAATGCTTTGGCGATTCACCATGTCCTCCAATCACTACCACCAAGTTACAAGAACTTTGTGATGAACTACAACATGCAAAACATGGACAAGTCGTTACCTGAATTCTTCTCCATGTTAAAGTCTGCGGAAGTGGAGATCAAGAAAGAGCACCAAGTGTTGATGGTCAATAAGACCACCAAATTCAAAAGGCAAGGCAAGTCCAAGAAAAAGGGAAACTTCAAGAAGGGCGGTAAGAAAGTTACCGCGCTGGCAAAGAAGACCAAGGCTGGGCCTAAGCCTAATACTGAGTGCTTTTTTTGCAAGGGAGAAGGTCACTGGAAGCGGAATTTCCCTAAGTACTTGGTGGATCTAAAGAATGGCAACATCAAGAAGAAAGGTATATCCGATATACATGTTATTGATGTGTATCTCACTAGTAGTCGTAGTAGTGCCTAGGTATTTGATAATGATTCAGTTGCTCATATTTGTAACTCAAAACAGGTGCTGCAGAATAGACGGAAACTAGCGAAGAACGAGGTAACGATGCGCCTTGGAAATGGATCAAATGTTGATGTGATCGCGGTCGGCACGCTACCTCTTCATCTACCATCGATATTAGTTTTATACTTAAATAATTGTTATTTGGTGCCTATGTTGAGCATGAACATTCTATCAGGATATTGTTTATTGCGAGACGGTTACTTGTTTAAGTCCGAGAATAATGGTTGTTCGATTTATATGAGTAATATGTTTTATGCACATGCACCTTTGATAGATTGTCTATTCTTGTTGAATATCGATTGTAGTAATACACACATTAATAACATTTTTTTGAAGCTAAACGTTTGAAATTAAGCGATAAGTCAACCTATATGTGGCATTGTTGTATTGGTCACATTGGAGTGAAGCGTATGAAGAAACTCCATTCTGGTGGACTTCTTGAATCACTTGATTTTGAATCACTTGAAATATGTGAAGCATGTCTGATGGGTAAAATGACTAAGACTCCATTTTCTGGTATGATGGAGCGAGCTGCGGATTTATTGGAAATCATACATACCGATGTGTGTGGCCCGATGAGTGTAGCATCGCGCGGTGGTTATTGTTATGTTCTTACTTTCACGGATGACTTGAGTAGATATGGGTATATCTATTTCATGAAACATAAGTCCGAAACTTTTGAGAAGTTCAAGGAATTTCAAAGTGAAGTAGAGAATCAACATAACAAGAAGATTAAATTTCTATGATCTGATCGTGGAGGTGAATATCTAAGTTACGAGTTTGGCGAGAATTTGAAAAATGTGGAATACTTTCACAATTGACACCGCCGGGAACACCACAGCGTAATGGTGTGTCCGAATGTCGTAATTGAACTCTTTTAGATATGGTTCGTTCTATGATGTCACTTATAGTTTTACCGCTATCATTTTGGGGTTATGCATTAGAAACAGCCGCATTCACTTTAAATAGGGCACCATCTAAATCCGTTGAAATGACACCGTATGAATTATGGTTTGGGAAGAAACCTAAATTGTGATTCCTTAAAGTTTGGGGTTGCGAAGCTTATGTAAAGAAGTTACAGCCTGACAAGCTTGAACCCAAAGCGGAAAAATGTGTCTTCATAGGATAACCGAAGGAAACTATTGGGTATACTTTTTATAATAGATCCGAGGGAAAAATGTTGCCAAGAATGGATCCTTTCTAGAGAAGGAGTTTCTATCGAAAGAAGTGACTAGAAGGAAAGTAGAATTCGATGAGGTTGTCGAACCTTCTCTCAGATTTGAGAGTAGCGCAGCACCGGAAGAAGTTTTGGTGGCGCCTACACCAATAAGAGAGGAAGCTAATGATGTTGATCATGAAACTTCGGTCGAAGTTACTACGGAACCTCGCAGGTCAACGAGAACTCCCGATTGGTATGATCCCGTTATGAGTGTCATGTTAGTCGACAACACCGACGACCCTGTAACATATGAGGAAGCAATGATGAGCCCAGATTCCAATAAATGTCAAGAAGCCATGAAATCTGAGATTGGATCCATGTGCGAAAACCAAGTATGTACTTTGGTGGACTTACCGGATGGCCGGAAGGTTGTCGAGAACAAATGGATTGTCAAGAAGAAAACAGATGTTGATGGTAATGTAACCGTTTATAAAGCTCGACTTGTCGCAAAAGGCTTTCTCACCGGTAGCAAAGCTAAAGTCTTTGAGGATTTTTTTCGCAATCGCTGCATAATATGATTATGAGATATGGCAGATGGATGTCAAAACGGCGTTCCTCAATGGAGACATTGATGAAGAGTTGTATATGGTACAACCAAAGGTTTTGTCGATCCTAAAGATGCTAACAAGGTATGCAAACTTCAACGGTCCATTTATGGATTGAAGGAAGCATACCGAAATTGGAATCAACATTTTGATAAGGTAATCAAAAGTTTTGGTTTTATACAAACTTATGGAGAAGCTTGTATTTACAAGAAAGTGAGTGGGAGCTCTGTAGCATTCCTAGTACTATATGTGGATGACATATTGTTGATTGGGAATGATGTAGACCTTCTTAATAGTGTCAAAGATTATTTGAATAATAGTTTTTCAATGAAGGATCTTGGCAAAGATTCTTACATATTAGGCATAGATAGATCGAGATGCCTAATATTGTTGTCACAAAGTACATATTTGGACAAAGTTCTAAATAGGTTTGGAATGGAAGATAGCAAGAAAGCTTTCTTGTCCATGTTGCCCAATATGACCTTGAGTAAAAATCAAAGTCTAGCTATGGCAGAAGATAGAGAAAGGATGAGTAAGACTCCATATGCCTCATCCATAGGATCTATCATGTATGCCATACTATGTACTAGACCCGACATCGCATATGTTGTTAGTTTAACTAGCAGATATCAAAGTGATCCAGGAGTGAATCATTGGACAGCGGTCAAAAACATCTTTAAGTACTTGAGAAGAACGAAGGATATGGTTCTTTCGTATGGATGTGATGAACAGCTCATTGTTAATGGTTACACTGATGCTAGTTGGAACACAGATCCGGATGATTCTAAATCTCAATCTGGATACGTATTTACTTTGAATGGTGCAGCAGTAAGTTGGAGGAGTGCAAATCAAAGTGTTGTGGCGAGATCTTCAACTGAATCGGAATACATGGCTGCTTCGATGGCTTCACAAGAGGGGATATGGATGAAGGATCTCATTACAGAGCTTAGTGTAGTTCCCAGTGCGCTGAACCCAATTTCTATCTACTATGATAACATGGGCGCCATAGCCAGTGTGCAAGAACCAAGGTCACACAAGAAGTTGAAGCATATCAAGCTGAGTTTTCACGCTATTCGAGAGCATGTCCAAGATGGTAACATAAATATTTGCAAAGTACACACAGATCTGAATGTGGCAGATCCGTTGACTAAACCTCCCCCGAGGGCAAAACATGACCTACACCAAACCGCCATGGGTGTTCGGTATATTAACATGTAATCTAGATTAGTTGACTCTAGTGCAAGTGGGAGACTATTGGAGATATGACCTAGAGGCAAAAATAAAAGTAGTTATTATTATATCTTTGTGTTTATGATAAATGTTTGCATTGTTGCTATAATAGTATTAACCGGAAACATTAAGACTTGTGTGATTTGTAAACTAATTAGAGTCCCTAGTAAAGCATCTTTATAATACTAGCTTGTTGGTTAATAGATGATCATGGTTTCCTTATCATGAACATTGAGATGTTATTAACAAAAATATCACATCATTAGGAGAATGGTATGATGGACATACTCCTATAGATAAGCATAGCATAAACATCAAGTCATTTCATTAGTTTGTTTTCTATAAGATTTCTGATACATAGTAACCTAATTCCTTCGAACATGAGATCATACTAATCACTATCACCGGATGGATACTTTGATGACATCAAACACCACACCATAACTGGGTGGTTATAAAGGTGGCATTGAGTGTTCAGAAAGTGTGTGTTGAGGAACATGGATAAAGGAATGGATACTTTGATGATATCAAATACCACACTGTAACTGGGTGGTTATAAAGGTGGCATTGAATGTTCGGAAAGTGTCTGTTGAGGAACATGGATCAAGAGTGGGATTTGTCCATCCATATGATGGATAGATATACTTTGGACCCTCTCGGTGGAATGTCATCTAATTAGCTTGCAAGCATGTGACTGTCTCACAAGGGATCACATATCACGGGAACGAGAAAAGAGTACTTATCGGTAACAAGGTTGAACTAGGTATGAAGAGATACCGACGATTAGACCTTGGATAAGTAAAATAACGTGAGACAAAGGGAAATTGGTATCGGATGTAAATGGTTCATTTGATCACAAAGAAATCATAGAAATATGTGGGAACCATATGAATTTCCAGATTCCTCTATTGGTTATTGATTGGAGAAGAGTATCGGTCATATCTGCATAATTCAATTCACGAACCATAGGGAGACCCACTTAAGGATTCGATGTTGTTTAGTAGATATGAAATGTAAGTAGGGAGACCGAATGTTGTTCGGAGTCTTGGATGGGATCCGGGATATCACGAGGAGATCCGGAATGGCCCGGAGAATAAGATTCATATAAGTAAACTCCAATTCCGGAGTTCGGGAATGATTCCGGTGTTTTCACCGGAATGATCTAGAAGAGTCTAGAAGGTTCACTGGACCGGAAGGGGTAGGATGCATGAATGTGTAATGAATAAGTGGAATGGTTGCATCATGTCCTAGATCAAAGGACAATGCAAATCAGGAGTTAATATGAACTCCAAAATTGAAAGTCAAAAGGCGTGTTTGAAAAGTCAAACTGGGACAACGTTTCCTAGTGGAGAAAGAAGAGAATCCTTATCTCCTTCCACTACAAGCCTAGAAGGAGAGGGAGTTGGGGAAGGATTCAAACTCCCCTCTCCCTAGCTGCCCCTCCCTCTCATAAATAGAGGGGAGGGGCCTTCCCCTCAACACCACCACCACCCAAGACGCCGCCGCCGCTTGCTGCCGTCGCCGCCCTAGTCGCCGTAGGATCCACCTCCTCCTCTCTGTCTTATAAACCCTAGATCGCCCGGGAAACCCTATTTCTCCACCATAACCCGCTCCGGCTTAGGCAAATCCCTGCGGGATCTTCCCTCTACTTCTGACACCATGTCATCGTGCTGCCGGAATCGCGAGGAGAGAACTACAACCTCCGCTGTCTGCTGGAACAAGGGAGAGGAAGGTATTCATCGAGTACCGAACGTGTGACCAACTGCGGAAGTGCTGCTGGAATGCAGCGCCGGAAGGATCGTCTACACGATCTTGATATCAGCAAGTGTACGACTATGTAAGACCCCACCTTTATAAAGGTAAAGGTCCCTATGATTGCAATGCTAGTCCCTGGATCAATAGCTAGCATCCACAGTTAAGATGTAATATCAAGAAACAAAGGTCATAATACAACTTTATAACCAGGAATAAAATAATTCATTACATCTTACATAGCTCATTTGGCTATCTCATTACAATGCAGCAGAATAACTATAGCATGGAGTCCTTCATCTTCAAAGTGCCAAAGGCAAACATGTTGGTTGTAGACTTGTAATCCTAATCAACACACTTTACTAACATCAAACAAACCTACAACATAATAAGTTACAGCCATAAGGGTCAATACATTTGAATTGTATTGGCAAGTGATATTATGGTAGTATAGTGGTATATATCATCTATATGCATTTGGCTAAGTGGAGCTTAGTCTTGCTTTGCTCAAAATATATTTTCCTTATCATTTGAAAACACAAAGTTTTTGTTTGTCAAAAATTCACCCAAGGCATCTTCCAATAGAAATTGGAGATCCTTAAACCCTTGTTCAACCACAATTTTTTAACTTAGAAATGGGGATGAGGAGATTCTTGATAGCTTCCGTGTCTTGATGCTCAAATTGTCCTTTGCCAGGGACATGGCTAAGTACTTAGATTTTTACACTCTGCAGAGGTGGTGCACTTTCCCCACAAGACTTGATTTTCACCAAGACAAGATCTTTCAGAAGCCTTCCCTTAGACCAAAATGGACACGCTCCAAACCTATCAATCCCCTACCACCAACTATCCATTTGACTAAGTTATTGTAACCTATATGATCTAGGCAGAGCCCATAATGCCATGTGGATGCACTAGAAGCTTATTAACATTTGGCATCTCAAATCCCTTTGTTCCTAGGTGGCATTCCACAAGTGAGATACACAAGGTAAACCATAGAAATGGGCCTTGTTTAACCACTCAACACAAACCATTCTTTCCATTCCACCCAGGTGATTCATTCACTTAGTTGTTTTGTTAAACAAACACAAGTCCTTAACTTAGAAATATTCCACAGCATGAATATAATCCACCCTTGTTTTCTACTAGCTAAGTTAAGCATGATGGTAGTAGGAATCTTAACTTAGGATAATTCTACTAAGGTTTCATCTACTAGGATTTCCCATGGCATAGTTTATACTTAGCAAAAATTCCATGCAAGTCCTACTTAAAAATATCACTAATGCATAGTGAAAATAATAGGACAAAAGTATGAAGCACCACTTGCCTTTTTGGTAGAGAATATAAGTTCACTCCTTGATCTTGCAATAGTCACACTCTTCAAATGTCACTACAATTCAATCAAGCAAGGCACAATTTCAATCTACCATTCAAGCAATCAACACAAAGAATAATGAAAACAAAGCTATGCATGCAAGCATGCCAAATAATGTTTTATTTGGAGAAGTGGTTTCTATTAGGTTATAAACATTTGAAAACACCCATTGGTCATTTATAAAAGTGGTAAAACCATTTGATAACAAGTTAGTGAAAAAGGCCATTTAAATCATTTTTGTTTTGCTAGAATTGATATAAATCAAAGTGATAATTTCTAGTGTTTCGCAAATACATTTTAAAACAAAAAATTTAGTGTTTTAAGGTCAAGTGTTTAATATTGAAACCATTTGCAAAAGGTTTTACCTATAAACCATTTTTATACCAAAGTAATATTTTATGTTGTTGAAAATGCCTTTTAGCAAAGTAATAATTTTATAGGGTTCATAAAATATATTTTTAAATCTCAAAACTTTGTGCTTAGGGTTAGAAAGTTTAAATCAAATCATTTTCCAAAGGTTTTTCTCAAAAATCATTTTTAAACCATAATCATTATTTTTATTTGGCTAGAAATGCTTTTATTCAAAGATTTATTCCTTAGCATCTCAATATGTATTTTTAAAACCAAAATTTGGTTTGTATGGTCAGTAGGTTCAAAACAATAATTTTACAAAAGATTTTACCCTAAAAATATTTTTAGAATAAATTTTATACTCAAAATAAGCCTAAACATGTTTCTGCATAAACAACCAAATTTACAGAAGCATTTCATTAAACAAAGTGCATGGTTGGATAGAGTTTGTTTTGCTGATTCCATTGATATAAAATTTGCAAAATTTGGACGTGTAGATCAAAATTTATGAAATTTATAAGTTTGAACATTCAATGGAATAAAATCTGGGTTTTAAATCGAAGCACTGGCCACACGTCTAATTCTTATTGGTCGAAAACGGTTCGTCTGGATCGTGCTATGTGGTGCGTTGTATTAAAACAGATCGAGTGGCACATGATCACTCGTACCCCTTCGTTAATTGGTTCTATCCTATCCACGCGATCCAGATCCAATGGCTGCTGTGAGTTTGACCATGAATGAGTTGCGCTGGCGGCGGCGAGTGGCGGCGGCGCGGTCAGACGGTGCACTAGCCGGTGATTCAGGAAGCAAAAGATGGTGAGAGGTAGCTCACCGAGGTCGCCATGAAGTGCATATGCTCAAGGTGGTTTCTGTAGATGGAGGGGCGCACGGTGCTGGTTCGAATCGCTCGCCGGAATTCGTGAAACCGTCGGGTTCGTCTGTTCGTCGTCGGAGGCGGGGATGGAGGATGCGCTAAGACAAATGGAAGGCTCCATTAGGTTCAAAATAACTAGGCGGGCATGAGAGTGATCACGAGGGGGAGAGGGACGGTCAGGATTACCGGGGGGGTCGACGGAGCGGAGGCAGACGGCAGCGATGCTCAGACGTGGTCGTTGCCGAGCATATGGGGGCGCAATACTAAGCTAAGATTTCTGGAAGGTGCAGAGGTCAATGGGGAACAGGCTCGCGTGGTTGAGGTGGCAAGGTACGATGGTGGCTGGCCGGAATCGAAGGAACTGCTCGCCGGAGCAGTGGGCGTTCTCGAGCAAAATCTGAGCAGCCTGGTGGCAGAGGGTGGGTGGCTTTTGGGGGGAAAATGGAGAGGGGGAGCAGGCATTTAATCAAGCATGGTTGTGGTGAGGTTTTAGTACGGCAATTAAGCGAATTAATCGTCGGCATCAATGACAGGAAACGGCCGGCGAGTTTAGCGCGCAGGTGAGGAAGATAACTGGGAGGTGGGGTCGCTTCATCAACAAGTGAGAGAGAGGAGTGGTGGGGAACAGTCGTCATCGACTGCGTGGGTAGGTTCACTGGTGCGAAGCGTTTTCCCGCGGGGAGAGAGGGAGTGGGCTGGTGCTGGGCTGGACTGGGCTTGTTGGGCCTGGTCTGGCTGGTTTCCATTTTTTTTGATCTGTTTCATTTTTCTTTTTCTATTTAGATTTTCTGTTTTGATTTTATTCAAATGATTTCAAACCTTGTTTGAATTCAAACCTTTTTCAAATGTTTAGTATATTTCTATATTGTTTTAAATAGTTATTTTAAGTCTATTTTAGAATAATTCCTTTATTCTTTTATGGTTTATATTTTATTTAAAATAGGCTCTTGCCCTAATTCAAATAAGATTTTAAATTCAAATTTTTATCAAAACCTTTTTAGTAGGTTTATTTAATTAATAGGGTGTTAAATAATTCACTTTGAATTATTTAAAGTATTTTAATATGATTATTAATCATTTAATTTGGGCAAATGCCTTTATTCCAATGAAATCAAATATGTTTTTTTTAATTCCATAAATTTTAATTAGATGATTTTTTTGATTCCATTTAAGTTAATTAAATAAGTTTTATTACACTCGGGTAAATTCCAATTATTATTTTCCCATGATTTAATTAATCATTTCTATTCGGGATTTTGTTTTTATTCAAAGGGAATATAATTTGGTTAAGGCCATATTGTTTTATTTGAATATTCTTTATCCCTTTATTTTATTTTGATTTGGATTATATTCATTCCATTTGCTTATGGATTAGGCCAAGTTTTAATTTGGCTTTTAAATATTCCTTATTAATTATTTCTTTCTTTATTTCATAAAATCCATATCTTTCTATTTATAGATCCAAACTTGGTGATTCCAATTTGTATAATTTTATTTAATATTTGTTTATCCTTTTAAATCTTTAGGATTATTTGCTCACCATTTGGTATGGTTTTTAGATAGGTGCTTTATTAGCTTTGGAAATTCAATTTCCTTATCTTACTAAATTCATAAGATTTTATCTATGGCTCCAAATTAGGTGAAATCAATTTATATGGTTTTATATATTTCTATTTGTCATCCTTAATCATTTATAAATGTTTGTTGACAAAAAAATTTATGGATCAAATCCATAGTCTTAGAATAATCTTGGAAATGATTTCCTCCATTAGGGTTTTAGAGTTTTGGTTTATTTTCCAAGTGTTTAAATTTCAAGATGCATTTATGAAGAATGCATTTCACTTGATTTGAGTTTAGTTGGATTCAAACTTTATTCAAAGTTTGTTAAAGATGGGTTTTTAAGTTTCCATTTAGAATCAAAAAGTTTCTTTTTACCCTAAAATTCAACCATTATTTATTTTGTTTAATTATTTTTTCACATTATAAAATTTGGAAAATTTTGGGATGTGACAGACTACATCACCCACGAGAATCTTCTCTCGCTAACCGCTTTGGAATCTTCAAGGGTGAGTACTCTAATCGACTCCTTGCTACAATCTAGTAGATAGATCTTGGCTTGTGTGTGTTCATGTGATAGAAATTTTTTGTTTTCCATGCTACGAACCCCTACATATCATCGTCGGACTTCCAAGGTAAAGGATCCCCATCCACAAAGGACGTCTTGGTTTCCACAATCCTGAAACTAGCAGTAGAGCTTATGCGTTTAAACCTAGCCTCATACTCACATTTTTGATTTTGCATGTCATAGAGTTGTGCTTGTAATTGTTTGGTGGTGGGATGGAGCGAGAGGATATCATCCCAAAGCTTGGCAGTCTCCTTGTGCTCGGGGATGAGTTCTGAACTTATCTTATGGATGACGTCCACTTCCCGTTTCGCCATCTTCTTGTACCTAAAAACTTCTTGCTCCAATGCTTCCATCCTATCCTCCAGACTGCCTTCTCCTTTAGGGCCTAGAACTTCTTTTATCTGTACCTTCCCATCCTTGAGTAACAACTCCTTAGGGTGAATCTTCAACTCATACATATACGTGTTGATGCCATCCGTGGATGAATCCTCCTTGGTGATTCAGAAGAAGACATTGTGGCTCCAAAACTGAGAATCTGCCTGACAAAAACAGATCGAAACAAAAACACGATGAGAACATGATATACGGACCTCGGGGGGTCCAGGTGATTATATATTACGAAGTTTCACAACATAAGGAAGGTACTGGGTGAAAACGGGGCGGAGACGGGCTCCGAGGTGGTCACACCCCTGGTGGCGCGACCGGGTGGGGCCCTCGCCACTGGGTGGTGTGGGCCACCTAGGCTCTGTTTCCTTCCCTTTTTCGTCTTGTTACCTTCCATATGGAATAAAAACTGCTAAATTATAAAAATAAAAGTTTTTTACGAACCTTCTCTTTTCACCACTTTTACCTATTCGAAAACAGACTCTACAGGTTCCTGAGTTTGGTCTTTAATAAATTCTTCCGGAGTCACCATTTGAATAATATCAACATCTTCATTATAAGAATCTCTAGAAATATAATGTTTGAGCCTTCAACCATTCTTCATCTCCTTACATCATTGCCTCCAAATATTTGAAAATCTCTTTCATACAAAGCTCCACACAATCTTCATTAGCAACATTAGTGTATGAAAAGACAATATACCTATGGGTTCAAATTTCAACTGAAATCCATCAAAACATAAGCTACTGTAGGACCTCCTTTCAAAATCCCAAAAAGAATCTAAAAGGAAATCGATTTAGGAGGCAAATGCAAATAAAGGCAGAAATCTGTCAAAACAGACCAGAAGGTAATATTGATTTTTTCGAATATTTTGTTGCTCAAATCAAAAAGTGAAAAACTAATGAAAGTTGAATAACAACTTGGGTAACAAGCATAGAAAATTATAGCTCTATCCGACATACTAGGATGTTTCACGAATTTTTACAATGAAGCACAAAAATCTGTCCCAGGACAACAACTTCCCACAACTCACTTACTTCTCAAAAGAGGTAAATCTTGACACAAAAACAAAACAAAAAGGATAAGGAGAGTTTATTAAAGAGGTAATAACTTCCAAGACTCAAAGAAACAAAACCCAAAAGCAAACTAAAATGGGTTGTCTCCCAAAATCTCTTTCTTTATAGCCATTAAGATGGGCATGATAATTTCAATGATGCTCTCATAGGAGATATGAATTTGAATTGAAAGAGAGCATCAAGAAGCAAATATCCAACACATTTGAGTCTAACCCACTTCCTATGCAAGGGAGTTTTATAAGAAAACAAATTATTGAAACAAAAGGCTACTATCATAGGAAGACAAAACTAGTGCAACTTCAAAGCTTTCAACATAAAGCGGGGAAACTTAATATTATTAAGATGCATAAAACCATGTTTACCTCTCTCATAATAACTTTCAGTAGCACTTTGAACAAAGTTAACAATATAACTGTCACAAGAAACATTCTTATCATTAGAATGAGCATACTTAAAATCATCAAACAGAGGTTTAAGGTCAAAAACTGGATCAACACAAGCAAGTTGTTCAACTCTAAAATCCTCATTAGGAAATTCATTTTCATAAGGAGCTTTAGCAAATTTGGAAAAATTAAAATCATAAAATTCTCCATCAACTTAGTTAAATTTTCTCCTTCTTACAATCTATAATAGCTCCACAAGTGTTCAGAAAAGTTCTACCAAAAATGATAGGACAAGTTTTACTAGCAGCTGAACCAAGCACTAGAAAATCTGCAGGATAATTAATCCTACCACAAAGGACTTCCACATCTCTTACTATAATAGAATGGCTATTACAGGTTCAATATTTATTTGTTCATCAGGCTCCCAAGCTTTCTTTGTACTTTTGCTAACCACATTAGCTATAATAGAATGTTCTGATATGTCGGAAATGTATCTATAATTTTTGATGCTCCATGCTTGTTTAGTATCTACTTTGCTTTGCTTTGTCTACACTTTGAGGTGTTTTTATATATTTTTTGGAACTAACCTATTAACAAGTTGCCACAGTGTCAGTTGCATGTTTTTTTCTGTTTTTGGTTCCAAAAAGGCAGAAAATCAATATTCTTGAAATTGGACGGGACAAAATCCAAAGTCAATATTTTACCGTGGGCGTCATGAAGCCAGAACGGGATACGGAGAGGTTCCAGAGGGCCACCACACCCCCCAGGCGTGGGCTAGGGTGGACCCACGCCTGGGTAGGGTGTGGCCCCTTCGGCCGCCTCCTAGCCTCGCCTCTTCTCCTATAAGAAGCCACCGACGTAGAAACCCTAGGCAGCGGATCAAAACTCCACGAAACCTTCTGTAGCCTCCGCCACCGTCGTCCCTAGGTCGAGGGGATCTGAAGTTCTTCCCGGCACCCTGCCGGAGGGGAAATCATCCCGGAGGCCTTCTCTCCGGTATGAAGCGTGAGTAGTTCCACCTTGGACTATGGGTCCATGTAGTAGCTAGATGGTTGTATCTCCTCCTTTGTGCTTTCATGTATAGATCTTGTGAGCTCCGTTCATGATCAAGATCTAATCTATTTGTAATCATGCATGTTATTTTTGCGGGGATCCGATGGATATTGACATTACTATGTCAGATTGATTAATGGCTTTGTCTTTATGATTCTATCATGTCTGTGTTGTTTGTGATCTTGCATGCTCTTTGTTGTTAGTAGCTATCTTGGCCAAGTAGTTGCTAGTGACTCCAAGAGGGGGTATTTATGCTCGATAGTGGGTTCATGCCTCTAGTTTCCAAGGGAAGTGACAGAAATCTCTTCGGTTGTATATGTGATGTTGCTACAAGGGAGAAAACAATGGTCTCTTGTTCATAGAACAAGTGGATTGTTTACCTTACACACTTTGCTAAAAGCAGTTGTCTGTTGCTTGCAACTTAATACTGGAGGGGGTTCGGATGATAACCTGAAGGTGGACTTCTAGTCATAGATGCAGTTGGATGGCGGTCTATGTATATTGTTGTATTGCCCAATCGAATCTCATAGGATCTTTTTGTCTGGTATTGCATTGTTATGCCTTGCTCAGTTCATCTCAGTTGTCCTGCTGTAATTAGTTTACCCTTCATGCCATGTTGTTTATCTAAGGAGAGCCCCTCTAGTGAACTATGGACCCCGGTCCAATCTTTACCATTGATACATCTTCCACTGTTACTTGTTTACTTGCTGCAAACCATTACCTTCCACACCATACGTTTAATCCTTTGTTACAGCAAACCGGTGAGCTTGACAACCTAACTAATTCGTTGGGGCAAAGTCTTGAGTTTGTGTTGTGCAGGTCTCCACGTTGCTTGCAGAACCTTTGGGGCGTTTCCTTCCTCCTACTGGTTCTATAATCTTGGTTTCTTACTGAGGGAAACTTGCCTGCTGAACTACATCACACCTTCTTCTTAGGGTCTCCCAACAAAGTGTTGTTGCACTCATCAAGCCTTTTTCTGGCGTTGTTGTCGGGGAGGCTAAGGACGTATTCACATGGGGAGTCCTTCACTTCCTTTCTCTTTTCTTTGTTTTTGGTTTGGTTAGTTTATTTTGCTTGATTTTGTTTGCCTCTTTTAAAAAACTCAAAAAAATAGTTTAGTTTGGTTTGCTCTCCCTATTCAAAAACACACAAAAATTAGTTCCCACTCTTGTTGTTGGACTATTATTGCCTTGCTTGGTCATGATTTCTATCAATGGATGGTTTCTTTGAAACTAGTTCTTATTGGAAAGGTGGGTTCACAGAAGAACAAAAGTATTATTATAAGGAACACCTTTTTTCACAAAAAGGGAAACACTTATGGGAACAAATTGATAGGTTGAATACTATTGCTAGAGACGTGTGCTCTACTTATAATGTTACTTATTGCTTTGATAAAGCTTCTTGCTATAGGAGGTATAAACACCTCCCTTTTCAATGTGAGTATAAAGATAATGTTATCATATCCTCTTATGTTAAAGGAAATTATGACTTTGATGATGTGGAACAAATTGAAGAATTTATTGCCTTCAAGGGTGCATTTGAACTTGCCAGTTTGCTTGAAAATATTGATGATGCACCTTATGAATCTGAGTTTTATGAGATACTTAAATTTTGCTTTGATAATTACAGGGAAGAAAATGGATATATTCTGTCACATCCCAAGATTTTCCAAATCTTGTAATGTGAAAATAAATTAATAAAATAAAACTTTGTTTGATTTTTAGAGCCAGAAGAAACTTTTTGAATTTAAAATGGAAACTCAAACCCATTTGAATTAATTAAAATCCTAAAAGGATTTAAAAGGATAAGCATTTCATAAAAGGAAACAATTGGAAATGTTATTTTAAAACAATCAAATGAAAAGATTTGTTTTCAAATGAAATAGAAGTTTATAAATAAAGAATGTTTTATAAAGCTAAATCAAAACCTTGGCCAAGCTTATGAATTAAAACATTTAGTTTTGAATAAAACTAACAAAGGTTTAGTTAAAATAAAATGATAAGGAATTAATATCAAATTTTATTCAGATAAAAGGTTTTAACCATTTTTAATTAAAACATAAAAACTTACTAAATTATTTTAAATAGGTTTCTAAGTATCTTATTTTCTTAATTAAACCCTACTAAAGTGTTTTGACTTTATTTTAGATTCAAAATAAATATCTCAAATAAAATAAATCCTACTTGAATTAATAAGGAAAGTCTATTATATTTAATTATTAATGGGTCCTATAATAGAATGTTATTTTATTTTAACAAGTATTTCAAGTATCTTATATTCTCAAATAAAACCTACTGATTTGGTTTTAAAAATATTTAAATAACAAAGGAAGATTTTATTAATTAAACCAAATCCTATTTTAGTAATAAACCATAGTCCATTTTATTTAATTAATAAAAGGGAATAAAAATATTATTGATTTATGTTGATAAACAGAACCAAATTCTTGGCTACAATGTTTGGTGAAGATTTGAATTGTTTTTGAATGCTTGAGAATTGCTTGAAATTCAAATCAATAAATAGTAATAGAAAAAGAAAAGAACACAGAATAAAAAAATAGTGCAAAGGCCCAGCCCACTAAGCCAATCCAGCCCAGACTTCTCCCCTCCCCCGAAACGTTTCTTTTCTTACTCAGAAATCCACTCAGACAGAGACTGACCGGTGGCCCCTCTTCTCCCTCTTCTTTCTCACTGACGCTGGACCCCACTCTGCCCTGTTCATCGTTCTCCCCGCGACTCCTTCTCCTCACCTTGGCCGCGCTTACGCCGTTGAAGCTGCGGCTTGAATTCGCGTTAACCACAGCCTTTACTCCCCCTGCGACGACGCCTACTTAAAACGCCAGCGACTTCTCCTCCATTTCCCCCAGACCACTCCCTCTCTCTGCCCCCAGGCCGAGCAAATTTCGACCTGGAACATCTCTGCTCCGACGATGTTCCGGTGACGATTCCGACGAAACCAGACCTCCCCTTGCCTCATTGACCAAGCACACACATTCCCCACTCCCAGACGCTTCTCCCCGTGTCCATCACTCGACCGCGGACGCCCCAGAACCTTGGCTTGGACTAGCTCTGAGCGCCGCCGCGTCTGTCTTCTTCTCCGGCGAACTTCCCAGGTAAAATCCGGTCGCCCCTTTGCTTCTCGATTATGCTAGCATCTTCGCCTTGGACTTGCGCACCTAATCGTACCCTCCGTTTGACTTCTCGCGATCGACAGCGTCGCCTCCGACCGCAACCAGGACCACCTGACGCCGCCACGAACTCCGGTGAGGAATTGCCGTAGAACCCGAGTGCCCCTCGTCGAACCAGCAGCACGTTGAGCTTCGCCGTGTTCTCCTGAGCCTGGTGAGCATTTTCCCTTTCTCCCTAACCTCCTGTAGCATCGGCACCGTCGTCGACCGACAGCTCCGCCGCCGCTAGCCACCGCAGCGCCGCCCATTTTAGGTCGAGCCTGCCGCAACCGTTCGATCTAGATCGGGCGGGCACGATAGAATCATTTAAACGCCGAAGGGGTACGCCTCCAGAGCCGCACGATTAGACTTAATCCAACGCACCGGAGCGTGATCCGCAGCGAACCGGTACCGTCCAGTAGGAAACTGCCGCGTGTCCCATGTTCTGTTTAAAACAGATTTGAAATCTGATTTAGTTGTGATTTTCAAACCCTTATATCTTTTGATCCACACGTCCAAATTTGACAAATTTTATATCAATGGATTCAGGAGAACAAGCCCTAGCCAACCATGGCCTTAGTTTTGAAAATAGTATCTGTTAGCTTGTTTGAATTTACAGAAACATTTGTGTACTTGTTTGGAGTATAAAAATTGTTTAAAATTGATTCTAGGATTAAATCTTTTGCAAAGATGGATTTGTGTTACCTTACTGACCCTAGGAACCAACCCCTAGTGTTAAAAATGATTTTTGTGAAAATTAAGTTGAATTATTTAACTTAGCCATTTCTAGCCAAATAAACTCATTGATATGGAAATGTTTTTGCAAGAAAAAAACTTTGGGAAAATGTTATGAACCAAACTTACTGACCCAAAACACCAAGCCTTGCCAAGGGCAACTCACTTGTTGAAAAACATAAAGTTTTGCTTTGATAAGAAAATAATTTCATCACATAAAATGAAGAAAGGGTTTTTTAAAATAGTTTTGAGATAAAATGTTTTTGCAAATAACTTTGCCATCTTGGTAAATGACCAATGTGGACCTTACAAAGTTTATAAACCTAGTAGAGACTAACCTTGCAAAAAGAACCCACCTTTGCATGACTTAGAATCCCTACTTTAAGTATGTGAAATGTTGTTTGTATATTGATTTGGAATGCTACTTGATACTATGATTGCTTGATTGACTTGTAGTGAAATTAGCAAAGAGTGAGTCTAGCAAGATCAAGGAGTAAAATCCTCATTCCGTACCAAAAAGGCAAGTTACACTATCATACAAAAGACCTACTATTTTCATTATACTTATTAGATTTTGTAAACATGCATGAAAATGTTTTATACTTATGCTATGCTAATCCTAATAGGATTCCCTATACACTCCTTAGTGAAAATATTAAAGTTGTACATGCTTAGCCATGCTATGTTTTGAAAAAGAGTTACATGTTGAGATTTTACAAAGGTTGAGAAAAGGACTTGTGATTTTATATAATAAAACAAGGACTCAATGAACCACCTAGGTGGTGGGCACTTTATGTTTTGGAGAAAGTGGCAACAAAAGGGACCCATGTCTATGGCAATCACTTTGTGTTGTGCTCCAAATGAAAACCACCTAGGAAACTTAGAGATTGAACATGTTTCTCCAATTGTGGCTTCCGTGTGCAACCACATGCTATTATGGCTCTGGCTTAGTCAACTACATTAGGAAGACCCATACATTGTCTTTAGTTACCGGACATGGGGATCTGGAATGCTTCATGGGGGCTGAAGACAAGCTAGCAATGATGTATGGGAGGACCTTTTGGAAAGACTTCACACACTCTCGATGCAAGACTCCATCTTGGTGAGCACTAATCCAGTAGGCCACTGGTGGCAACAAGATGGGATTGTGTCATGTGGGTAAAGTGTACTCCTTCTGCAGAAGTTAATAAAATCTAAGTACATAGCCGTGTCCCCGGATATGGACAATACTGAGAAACTAAAGTTTGAATCATGGGAGATCTCGACATTCCAACTTCTAATATAAAAACTTGATGCACTTGGGGATACCAAGGAATTCAAAGAGATTTGATAAAGCTTGTTGCACTTGGGGAGTTACCAAGGTGCTCAAGAGCATGATGTACTTGGGGTTACCAAGGGACTCATGAGATTTTGATAAAAACTTGAAGCACTTGGAGTTACCAGGTAGCTCAAGGGATTTTGACAAGGACTTGAACACTTGAGTATCTACCAAGTAGTTCAAGGGACTTGGAAAAGAGATTTGAAAAGAGATTTGACAAATCAATTTGAAAAAGATAGGATAAATGTTGCTTTATGCAAATAAGCCCTAAACTCTACTTAGCCAAATATGCATGTATGGATAGGATCCACTCATATTATACATAAAGTGAAACTTGCCAATACAATTCAAATGTATTGACCCTTGTGGCTGTAACTTGTAATGTTGCAGGTTGATTGTTTTGTTAGATGAAGATTGTTTGATTGACTAGGACTACAAAGTCTACAACCAACATCTGCCTGTGGCACTTTGAAGATGAAGGACCCCATGATTATAATTATTCCGCTGCAATGTAATGTAATAGCCAAATGAGCTATGTTAGATGTAATAAAATTATGTTATTCCTGGTTATAAAGTTATATTATGACCTTTGTTTCTTGATATTACATCTTAACTGTGGATGCTAGCTATTGATCCAGGGACTAGCATTGTAAAACACAGGAGGGATCTACCACATTGGGTAGGGACCTCTACATATTCTTGAATATTTTAATAGGCGTTTTCCACAAATGGAAGAGACTAATGCCTTGCAGGATCCTATGGAAGAAAAAATTGTTGAAATTGGAAGCTCATTAGATGAAAAAGAGGGGGAAAGTGATGAACAAAAGGAGGAAGAATGGATTATGTACCCATGCCTACCTTCTAAGGAGAGTAGCTATTTATCCCTTACATTATTTGATTGTCCCCCATGCTTACCAAAGGAGGATGAATGTTCTGTTCCTGTGGATCCCTTTGAAATATCTACTTTGGATAAAACCTGTGGAGGTTTTAATCCCACTATTTTTGAGTTTGATAGAAATTATGAGTTTGTAGATCATGAAAAGAATTATTTATGTGATAGCTATATTTTTGAGTTTATTCATGACGCTACTGAAAATTATTATGAGAGAGGGAAACATGGTCTTATGTATCTCAACAATATTAAGTTTCCCCTCTTTATGTTGAAAATTTTGAAGTTGCACTTTTTTGCTTTCCTATGCTTGTGGCTTTGTGTTTCTTTGATTTATTTTCTTACAAGATTCCTATGCATAGGAAGTGGGTTATACTAAAATGTGTTTTGAATTTTCTTCTTGATGCTCTCTTTTACTTCAATTCATATTTCTTATGTGAGCATCTTCTCAAACTATCAAGACTAACTTAAAGGCGTTAAAGGAAAGTACTTGTTGGGAGATAACCCAAGAGTTTTCTTGAGTCTTGGAAGTTATTAATTCAGTAATGAACTCTCCTTATCCTTTTTATTTGCTTTTTGTGCCAAGAATGACCTCTAATGAGAGGGAAGTAAGATTTTGGGAGTTGTTGTCTCGAAACAGATTTTTTTTCCTCCACCATAAAAATTCGTGAGGCGTCTCTGTAACTCAGATGGAGCTGAAAATTTACGAATAAATCCCCCAGTATATTAGATAACTTTCATTATTTTAACATTTTTTTATTTGAGCAACATAAGATTTTCTAAAAAATCGGTTTCAACCTGCTAGTCTGTTTTGACAGATTTCTGCCATTATTTGCATTTGCTTCTTATTGATTCCTTTTTTAGTCTCTTTAAAAGAATTGAGCTTTTTGAAGGAGTTTCTATAGTATCTTGTGTTTTTAGTGAAAAGTCTTTCTGTTCCAAAGCTTTGCCTAAAGATCTATTATCTTTTGGATACACTAATGTTGCTAAGAAGATTGTGTGAAGTTTTGTATGAAGGAAAAAATTTAGGTGTAGAGAGAGAATGATGTAATGAGATGAAGAATGGACAAAAGCTCAAGCTTGTGGATTCCACCCCGGTGTAACCCCAATAAATATCCAAGATGTACAAGCATCAAAGCTTGGGGATGCCCAAGGCATCCCCTTCTTCATCAATAAAAACCTCAGGTCTGTCTACACACTTCATTTTTATTGTTGCATGCACAAATTGTGTTGTTCTTGGAGCATCTTAGTTTTCATTTGGTTTTCTTAGTTTGTTTAGTTTGCTTGAATAAAGTAGTTTGGACCCCCGTTCTCGCTATGTTGTTTTAAATAAGTTGCTTGGTGTTGGAAAGGAGTAGTAAGTTCTTGCTTGAAAGTGCAAGAGGAGCTTGCATTGACTATGAATTAGACTTTAGCATGACATGCTAGGTGTTGTTTTTACCTTATGCTTAGTGATTATTGTTGTAGCATGTCTTGTTCCAAATAATTGGGATTGCTTAGTGTGCCTTGAAGAAATTATGTGTTGTTTTAGCATGCAAAACCATAGTATTGTGGTATTCTCCTTTGATGCTTTGTTTGGGTTGACTTGGCACATGCTTACACCATGGTATGACTATGACAAGTCACCATAGCCTCTATGATCATTTAGTCCTTGACTTGTAGTACCATTCTATGCTTTGATTAGTAATGTTTTGTTGCTCTGCATGATTATGGCCATTATTGCTCTCTTAGTTGGTTGCTCCCATGTCTTTTGCTAGCCTCCACTTGTATGAGTAAGCTCTACTCATGCTTCCAACTCCCAAGAAACCAAGTTATTCCAAAGTGTCCACTATAAACTCCTATGGATGGTGTGTTACACCATTCCAGGTATATTGTTGTCTTCAGCTATCTTCCAATTAAAAACTATTTTGTTATGTGAAAACTTAGTGATTAAAGCCCTCACAAACTTGATGGCACACTTTATATTATTTGACACTAATAAACTTGAACCATTGTGTCATCTATGTTGTATATGCTTGCACTTATACGTTGGAATTAGCAGAACTGTGCTGTCACGGGGAATGTTTTCAACATTGCACTTGTACTTTGTACTCAGTTGATATCATGCTCTTTTGTCTATGGATGTCACCGGTGTGAAATAAATAGGGAACTTGTAAGTCCATGGAGTTTGTATTTTGTGTTAGAGAAATGCCTGGGCCGCTAGCCTAAGCCATGCCTAATCATGGTGGAAACTTACAGCATCACCATAGTGAGCTATCTATGAAGCATCCTCAATAAAAATCTATGCATATAGTAAATAAAAAGATCGCTAAGATGCTCATTGTCTGCTTGCCTTGTCATTTTGGTTATGGGATAGCTAATGTACCATATGCAAGGGGTACCCCGTTGGTGATTCTCTATGATATGCATGTACTTACAATGACAAGAACTTACAGGTGACTTAAGTTGAGTAGCATGAGGTGTGGCCCTCATATTCAAGGGACTTGAGATTGCCAACTTATACTTTGTCAAGCATATACTCCATCTTTGTTCACTTTAACCTTAACCACTTCAAGATGCTTATGATAGGGGCAATGAGGGCTGAAAGCTAACAAGTACCATACTTTTTGGAAGCTCTTTTGGAAACTTGAAATCCCTACTTCCTTTCTGAAAGGCCTTTCTTCCACCATTATTTGAGTCTGCACCTTCTACCTTTAGGCACCATTAAGAGATCATAGTTGTCATTATGTGTGCAGTGTCACAAAACTTATTGATTGATGCATATTGTGATATTACTTGTTCTTGTGCTACTTGTTTCTAGTCACCCTTGTGAACTTTGAAGGTGTCCTATGCATTTATTTGCTACTCTATGAGGGACAAGCTGTTTTCCACTATGCCATGTTGTCTGTATATGAAACAAACAAATGTTTTTCAATGCATTTTATTCATGATCTTTGTTTGTAGCCTTTCATGTTGCATGCATAGTTACTATGTCCTATTGTTAGAACTCCATCTTTCATGCACTTGTTTAGAGTTCTTTGAACCCAGGTTTAAATGCTTGAAAATGGTTTGATCTTGGTTTTGATGGTGCATGTCACCTCAAAAATTATTCTTTTTATCACTTACCTACTCGAGGACGAGCAGGAGTTAAGCTTGGTGATGCTTGATACGTTGAAACGTATCTATAATTTTTTATGCTCCATGCTTGTTTAGTATCTACTTTGCTTTGCTTTGTCTACACTTTGAGGTGTTTTTATATCTTTTCTGGAACTAACCTATTAACAAGTTTCCACAGTGCCAGTTGCATGTTTTCTTTTGTGTTTTGTTCTAGAAAGGCAGAAAATCAATATTCTCGGAATTGGACGGGACAAAAGCCAAAGTCAATATTTTACATGGGCTTCACGAAGCCAGAAGGGGAGACGGAGAGGTGCCAGAGGGCCACCACACCCCCCAGGTGTGGGCTAGGTGTACCCGCGCCTAGGCAGGGTGTGGCTCCTTCGACCGCCTCCTAGCCTCGCCTCTTCGCCTATAAGAAGCCCCCGATGTAGAAACCCTAGGCAGCCGATCAAAACTCCACGAAACCTTATGTAGCCGCCGCCACTCTCGTCCCTAGATCGGGGGGATCTAAAGTTCTTCCAGGCACCCTGCCGGAGGGGAAATCATCGCGGAGGCCTTCTCTCTGGTATGAAGCGTGAGTAGTTCCACCTTGGACTATGGGTCTGAAGGGAATATGCCCGAGAGGCAATAATAAAGTGGTTATTATCGTATTCCTTATTTATGATAAATGTTTATTTTACATGCTATAATTTTATTAATACGGAAACGTTAATACATGTGTGTTTAATAAACAAAAAGGAAGTTCCTAGTTATGCCTCTCTTATAAACTAGCTCGTTGATTAACATGATGATCAAAGTTTCCTGATCATGGACATTGGATGTTGTTAATAACGAGGTCACAACATTAGTGTAATGATGTGGTGAACATTCATCTGAAGTATAGCATTACGATCAAATTCATTGAGTTTATATTGCTATAACAACTTACGAAGTGATCCTAATCCTTAGACCATGAGATCATGTCAATCACTAACACCGGAAGAGTTTCTTGATAACATCAAACGTCACCGTAATAGAGGGTGATTATAAAGATTGATTCAGAACTAATAAAGTGTTATGTTGAGGCCCATGGATCGAGAGTGGAATTTGTTCATCCCGATGACGGATAGATATGCTCTGGGCCCTCTCGGTGATATCACATTGATTAGCTTGCAAGCAAGTGATTTAATCACTAGAATGTTATATCACGGGAACGAGAAAAGAGTGCATGTCGGTAACGAGATAAAACTAGGTATGGAGATACCGATGATCGAATCTCGGACATGTAATATATCGCGAAACAAAAGGATTAAGATACTAGCGTAAAAGGTTACGACGATCACAAGAAAGTCATCGTTGAATGTGTGGGAGTCAGTATGGGTCTCCAGATCCCGCTTCTGATTATTGATCTGAGAGGGCTCTCGTTCATGTCCGCATTATTCGCGAACCATAGAGTGACACACTTAAGGGATACCGACACCATTCGGAGCAAATGATATGTCAGAAAAAGAAAAGAAAAGCGTAGGAATTTATTTCACTAGACACGTAATCAAGCTTTCGCTGAAATTGTCAAACTGGTTCGCATGTGAAATGGAATACTAGCAAGGGTTTTATGTGAATGTTTGTTAATTAAAGTAATTAACAAAATTCTGAATAAATAAATAAAAGAGTTTTATTTAATGAGAGCTTGCATTAAATTTGGTGGAAATTTAATGCATGTGAGTGGATTTTTGAGTGGAGGCTTTTAATGGGAGTGGAGGCTTTTCATTTTGAGGAGCTCACATGAATGTGGAAGAGGTGGGGCAGCCCCCAAGGCTGGGCGCCATGCCCCTTGGGGTGCCCCCTCTCCCTATAAAAGTCCCCCCTCTCCTCCTCTCAAAGCACACCTCCTCGCGAAGGATCTCTCTCCCCCCTTTAGAATTTCCCATGGTCTCGGATCAGCGAGATACATGTTCCCGGTGGCTTTTTTGGAAGGATTTGTTTATTCCGCTGCTTCGCTGGAGCGAGGCGCAGAGGTTTTCGGTACCGACGCGTGTGCGATCACGGATGCACCAACGCTTTGAGGTCTTGGACTTGATCGTCTTTGGACCATTTGGACCAGACGGACTTCATCACGATCTTGAGATCGGCAAGTGTTCGTCTACATCATCCACGAGTACAACCTCGTTAACTCTATTCGGTCTTCGAGGGTATGTATTCTATGGATGTATATCCACCCGTTGCTTGTATCTAGTAGATAGATCTTGGTACTTAGATGTTCCCATCATAGGAAATTTTTTGTTTTCTATGCTTCGAACCCTAAAGTGGTATCAGAGCCGGATCTATGCGTAGATGCTTTGCACGGGTAGTACACATTTGAGTATGTGCGCGATGATGATCATTTTATTGCTTCTTAGTTGTACTTTGGATATTGGTGGCATAGTGGGATGAAGCGGCCCAGACAAACTTTACATGTCCTCGCACATGAGACCTGTTCCACGCTTGACATGCAACTAGTTTTGTAAAAGTGGCTAGCGGGTGTCTGTCTCTCCTACTATAGTCAATATCTAATTTTCAACGAGTTGTCAACAATTTGGTTATCCTCGTTGTGGTTCATGTTCGTAGGTAAGAACGGTTCTATCTTCGAAAGCCCTAAGCCACGTAAAAATTTGCAATGGATAAATTAGAGACGTCTAGTTTAGATTGTTGTTGGGCTAGTGTTATGATATGGTGATGTTGTAAGTAGAAGTATGAGATGATACTCTTACAACACACATAACATGTAATCTCCATAGACCTTGGACTTACACATATAGGTATGATAGTGATCATACCACGGTGCACATGATAGAGATCATATGCGGGAACCATATCATTCCACTAATAAACATGTGATGTTTGATAGCATCTTATATTGCTTGTTTGGCGTTTTATTAGCATAATAATATGATCCCTCATTTAGATATCAAGATAAAAATGTGTTCTTCCTTAAGTATGCACCGACAATGTTTCGTCGCTTCAAGGCATCACGTGATGATCGGGTGTACTTGAATCCACGAGCATATCTCGGGTGTAAGACAGTTACACACGCGAATACTAAGGTTCTTACTTGGCGAGCCTAGCATGTACAGACATGGCCTCGGAACACGGACCGAAAGGTTAAGCATGAGTCATATGTTTTGATATGATGACCATATGGATGCTCGCCTTTGAAGCTACACTGACTCACGTGATGATCGGACTTGGTGTAGTGGATTTGGTTCATGTAATCACCAAAAAGACACGAGGGATGTCGGTTTTGAGTGGGAGTTCATTTCTAATTTGGATTAGTAGAACTCAATTTATCATAAATTAAATCAAAGTGAATTTGCATAATTTATTGTAGTCATTGGCATCCGTTCACCACCTTATGCATAGTTGTAATTGAGATAATAGAACTATAGAATTCTGGATATATACTTTATGAACTGGTATTGTATTGTGTTGAGTGTCAATCTAAAGTTTAAAGTCCTATTACAAACTTTCAGCAAACTCTATTTACTCCGTGAAATTTAATAGTTGGTATTAAATCAAGAGTAACAATTCCAGTGTTAGTATCTTAAGTATCATGTTTGCCTCCATGATTCTTGATTGTTTTAATATCAAGTTTATCTAGGAGCTGAAAGAATTGTTTCAGAAACCATCATGTGTGGCAGATATAATGATATCTGAAACAATTTTTTGGTTGCAATATGATAGAGTATAATATATGTTCTCATATTGGATAAGAATTTATGAAGGTTGGAGATGCTAGACATCTTAATCATCCAAAAGGGTTTTGGAAAGTAATGTTATACTCATGATTCGCCTTTATAAGCTACATTAGCTTGATCATGAAAGTCGTCATGATAAGGATGAATAGAAGATGTATGTAAAGTGTTTACTACACTAAAAGATTACTAAAGAATAGATTTTGAAAGAATACCGATCATTTTGATGATGGTGATCTACTTCAAAGTGCAAGTCCAAAGGTATTATTATTTGAATATACACGCTTTGGACTATATGTCATGTATATGGCGCCACTATTGATGTTGATAGATTCTTTTAAAAGGAAAAGGAAATGCTGGAAGAGAATCTATAAAATATACTTGGCAGAAAAGAAAAGATTGGAAATATCCAATTTAGCTATATATATGATATACATGTTATGGTTGTATTCTTTGCTTGTTAAACAATGTGGTTCTTGGGTATTGGATACCGAATTGGTTGGTATGAAATTTCATACGAAACGACGCAATTCATAAACCACAATGGCCTAAGTAACTAGCAAGAGAATATGTGATGATGTTCATCGAAAACAAATAAACCGTTGTTTGTATTTCTCATTGACATCAAGGCTTGACTTCATGATTTGTTTTAATAATTGTTATTTGAATCGGGTATTATGAGAACAAAGGTTGTTCAAATAATTACCGTATTCCATATAAGATGGATGATTTACAAATCTAGTTGGAGAAATCACATCCATAAAACCTAATGCTAAAATGTCGCAAGACAAATGATTGAAAGATCACTTACGAAGTGACATCGCCGTTTAAATTATATTGGAAAGAAAACATGAAGAATCTCCATATTCATGGATTTTTGGAGTCTTTGATTTGATCAAGTGACGCTTGTGAGACTTTCCTCGGGATAATTAAAAACTTCGTTCAAAGGCCAAAGAAGAACGAACGACTAAAATATTGGAATTTATACATATCGATGTATGTAGTCCATTATTTATAGTCGTAAGCGATGGGTTTCAACTTCATATACTTTCTCCGGAAATTTGAGTGAATGTTCACTTAATGAGAATGAAGTATGAAATATTTGAAAATGTTTCAAAGACTTTCAAGATGAAGTGGAAAATCATTGTAACAAGAAAATAAATGATTTATGATTTTATCATAAGGGATTTGTTTGAGTTACAAGTGTAACAAGAAAATAAATGAATTATGATTTTATCATTAAGGGATTTATTTGAGTTGGAAGTTTAGCAAAACACCTAGATTTACGTCTCCCGAAACACCATAGGAGTATGGAGTGTTTGAGATTCGTAATGAAACCTTGTTTGACATGGTTGGATCAAAGGTGTTATTTATAAAACTGCCATTATGTTTTAAAAGATTAAAGCTTTAGAGACTACCGCTTTTACACTGAAAAGAGCTCCATCTTGATCCGTTGAAATGACACCATGGAAGTTATGGTTTGGGGTAAAATCCAAGTTGTCATTTCTTAAATTTTGGTATGCTAAACATAAGTAAGATGTTTACAACCGAAATCGGCTGAGCATGTCTTTGTAGGTTATTTCGAATAACAATTGGTTATTCCTCCATAACACCGGGGACAAAACGGTTTGTCACTTGAAATATGAAGTTTCTTGAACAAGGAATTTTTCGAAAAAGTTAAGTGGGAGGACAATAGAACTTTGATAAGTTTAATGAACCTTAGCTAAATGTGCTGAGTTGCGCAGCGCCGGAAATGGTTCTGGAGAATGCTCATAGCTTATGTGTCTCAAAGGTTGCGGTCACGGAGATCGAACGTTCCTATTGAACCAAGAAGGTCGGATAAACAATCAAATGATTGACATTTGAGAGTAAATCATTATTGTTTAACAATGATGAACCGACTACAAAGAAGCGATGATGGGCCCTGACTCCGTCAAATGGCTTGAAGCCATAAAATCCGTGATAGTTCCATACACGAGAAATCAAGTTTTGAACTTGGAAGACCCTCCGGAAAGGTGTAAAAACCTATCGGTCGTATTTGGATCTATAAAGAAACAGACATAGATGTTTTACATCTATGAAATAGTCGACATATCGGTAAAGTATTTTACGACAATGTTCAAGGAGTTGACTATGACAAGATTTGATCTTTCATAGCGATATTTAGTCTGGACGGATTAAAGTAACAACCACTACATATAATTTGTTATATGGTAGATGAATAAACAAAACAAAGTTCTTCTAATAGAATCGTTACCTAGGACGTTTATGTAACATCCCTAAATTCAAATTCCAAAACTCATTCATATCATCCTTGCATGCATCATCATTTAGGGATTTTTCTCAAAATCACTTCAGAAAAACATAAGCTTTGGTGTTATGATTTTATGTGGACAGATTTAACTCAAAAGACCAACACCATTTTGAAAACTTGAATGATTAGGAACTTGTTTGCTTACCTCCATTATTGGAAAGTTTAGGAGTAAAAGTTTGATCAAAGTTTTCAATTTGGAAAATGAATTCAAAACCCTAATTTCAAAAACATTGCAAACCAGAGGCAATGTCTCTGATTGATTTAAGTCCAAACTTGACCAAAGCCCTTATAGATTAACCACATGGTCAAATAACTGATTTTGAAACCACGATTACTTGCAAAATCCTCAGAATCATTTGAATTCAAAAAAGATTTGAATTCATATCTAAATCTAACCAGAAAATCAAAATAGAAAAGAAAAGAAATAAACAAAGGAAAAGGGCACGCCGTAATCTGCCCAAAGAACGAACCCAGAAGCCCACCCGGGAATTTCTTTCCTTCTCTCACGCATTGACACACCGTCGAACGGACCCCACCCCCATTTGCATTATCACGACGAAGGCCCCGCCCACGCTGTCATCGTCTTCCTCAAACCACGCCCGCGACCACGTCGCAGCTGCAGTGACTGCCGGTGATGGCGCGGCTTAATTGGGCAATTAAACACAGGTGTTTCCTGTCGAGGCACCAGCTATAAGATCCCCACCTCCTCGCAGTCATTATCCCCCAGTCAATTCTACAATCACGTCACCAGGCTGCCCACGACTCGCTCAGAATCGCCGCAGTACCGACGACTCCGGCGACCGATTCCGGTGAGCCTTGACCGCCCCCTTCTCTCTCGATCAAACAAGGATGCTCAGCACGTTCTTACGCACCTGCTGACACATTTCTTTTGCTCGCCGTGACCTGTGTCGCCGCTCCGTCACGGCGAAACCACTCGCCGCCGCTGACTCGCGACCAATTCAGTAAAACCCAGCGCCCTTGCCCCTCTTCCACGCGATTTTGTTCGCTGCGTTTTGCGAACTCGATGCCTGGCTCGTGTTAGGGCGATGCCAAACCTCAAGCACCACGCCCGCAGCGACCGATGCCGCCTTACATTCGACGAGCTCCTGGCCGCACCAGACGCCTTCGCCAACCCACACCACCTCGAGCATCAAGACGCCACCGCGGATCTGTAAGCACCTTCTTGTTTCGGACGATCTAGAGCGCCGGCCACATCAGAGTCGACGCGCCACCGGTCAACACCGCCACGCCTGCCGTTTACGGTTGATAGATCGTGGCCGCGATCTTGATCCTACGCGTAGAAACAGTTCACTTAACGAAGAGGTATGGACAGATCTGAGCCGCGCAACGTTAGTTAGATCCAACGGCTGCAGAGCTTGATCCGCGCGAAACGGTACGCGCCAGTGAGGTTGTGACGCGTGGCAGGGTTTAATTCAAAAACAGAATTTAAAACCAGATTTTGATCCAAACTTTAAACTGCTATAACTTTTGAATGCCACGTTAGATTTTTACAAATTTTATACCGTTGGATTCAGTGAAACAAGACCTTTCTGAATGTCCAATTTGTTTAACAAATAGTAACCATTAAAATGACTTTATTTGTGGAATCATATTTAAAGCTATTTTGAGTATAGATTTGTTTTGATAATTAGTTTTAATGTTAAATAAGTTTGTTATGGCAAATTTTGTGTCCTGTTATGTTTCAGTATCATGCACATGCTTGGTAAAATTTCCAAAATCACCACTTAGTAAAATTCTTGCATGCATGTATTCATGTTATTTTTGATTGAATATATTGTGTGAAATTGAATGCTATAATTTTTCTTGTAGATTTTGCTAGTGATTGTGATTGTGAAGAGTGCTACTCTCCCCACTACCAAGGCAAGTGATATTTTCATGAATATTTCTAACCTATGTTTTGAACTAGCATTAGATATTTTGTTTGCATGTTATTTTGTCTAATGCAAAAATTGGGAAATCCTATGTAGTTTAGAATAGTAGAATTGCTAAGGAATTTTCCCTATGATAAGTTGCCATGCCTTGCTTAGCCTAGCTATATAGTAAACAAGGGTTGGTGAAAATCTACACTTACTATGGTGAAAATATTTCTAAGTCATGAGACTTATACTTTCCTAATAAAACCACTAAGTCAAATGAACCTCCTGGGTGGAATGGATGAATGGGTTATGTTGAGTGGTTACACAAGGCCATGGACTTGGGTTGTGTATCTCACTTGTGGTAAGCCACCCAGGCACAAAGGGATTTGGAGGCCAAGTGTTGAGAAAGCTTACAGTGCAACCACTTGGCAATATGGGCTCTGCCTTGATCATATAGGTTGCTAGAACTTAGTCATTTGGACAGTTGGTGGTAGATGGGATGTTAGGTTGGAACGCGCGTCCATTTGACTAAGGAAAGGCTTCAAAAGGTCCTCTTGGGAAACCAAGTGCGGTGGGAAAGTGCACAACCTCTGCAGATGGAAAACCTAAGTACTTAGCCTAGTCCAAGGAAATGGACACTTTTGAGCATCAAGACATGGAAGCTACAAGAATCTCATCAATCCAACTTCTAAGTAAAATTTATGGGTGAACAAGGGTGAAGGACCCCAATGTCTATTGGTGGTTCCTTGGGAATGTTTTGACAAAGAAAAACTTAGTGATTTCAACTAATAGTAAAAACCTATTTTCAAGCAAAGCAAGCCAAGCTACACTTAGCCAAAATGCATGTAGTAATATAGTCCACTTATAAATACTAAGGTATCACTTGCCAATACTATTCCAAAGTATTGACCCTCTGTGGCTGTAACTTGTGATGTTGCAGGTTACTCCGATGATGAATAGGAGTCATGAGTCTACACTCAACATGCTTGCCTGTGGAACATGAAGATGAAGACTTGTGTTTATTTACTTATTCCTTAAACTCTTGTATTAGGCCTATGGCCATGAGTTGTAAAATACTATGTTTTGTCTCTGGAATGAATGTAATAAACGACCTTTGTATCTGTGTACTTCATCTTAAACTGTGGATGCTAGCATTGATCCAGGGACTAGCATTGCAATCACAGGGATCCTTTCCTTTATAAAGGAGGGGTCTAACAGATGGTATCGAGCACTGTTGTTGCTGTAGGATTATGACCCTAGGATTGAAAACCATTAAGGAAAATTTTCAACTACTCCTACACTTGTCTATTCTTCTCGTAAAACTTTTCTAATCTTTTCATTCTCAACTCCATTTGTAGATGAACTCCATCAACGGGCCGTGAAGAAAGGACCACTCATGACCATGACCTTGGAGTGTGAAACTGAGTTTCCCAATATACTCAAGGACCTCATGGTGGAAATGGAAGCACATGGTGCATTTGTGTACAAGGGCTTTCCGTGATGGATGAAGAAGTGGAGTATTGGTGGGTGCAACTTCACTTGTCAGAAACAAGGAAGACAACCACAAGGAAAGGGGATTCTGCATGTACACCAACACTAAAATGCACACCACATTCTTTGAGTCACCAGAGATGCGCTTGGAGGACTATCAAAGAACTAAGTGCTAGAGTCAAGTGTAATGCTCAACCTCCAAAAAGACTTAGAGAAAGAGAAGGAACTTACCCAAGAGTTGGAAGCCACAAACCAAGAGTTAAGGGGAGATATAATAAACTTAGTGATGGAATCATGTGAGCAAGATAGGTGGGTTGCCTCTAGGAACATTGTGATAGCCACGATCCAAAGGAGATAGGCCTATAAGCACACTTTGTTAGTGGACCACCATCTATCACCTTATTTTCCAAAATGATACCTTAAATAAATTGGACCTTGTTTGATGTAATGGATTTATGTATGCATGACTTGTGATAAAATTGTGTTCCATGGTTATGTATGCGATGGTTGTTTTGTATTCGTCTTAAATAGTGTTGTACTAACTTTTCAATTTTATAAATAGATGCCTATTGTCGTCAGCACTGTTGAGGAGTTCCAGGTTACTCGTTTCGGACCCCGTATCATTGAGCTTACCACTTTGCTCGATCTCCCTCTTCCCACCATCACGGTGTACCCACTCACCAAGTTCGAGAGGAAGGACCTTTGGGTCTTCAAGGTGAACCAGCCAGGACGCCAGACTGAGCCTACTACAGAGGCCATCGTCTTCAAGCTGATGCACGACGACAGGGAGAGAGGCATGGAGGTAGTCATGCAGGACCTGATAGGACGCTTGTTAGGCCGTCACTCCCGACAGGTTAGGGGCACTCACTTCCACGTCTTCGGAAGGCGTGATGTTGATGGAGATTCCATCGACTTTGAGGACGACTCGAGGGACACGGCAGAGCCGATACGTCTCTATCTCCAGGACTTAGAGACTCTCCTCAGGCACGTGGACACGGATAGGACGAACGTCATGCTTGGCAATGACGAGCCAGTCTGACAGCACGAGAAGGACAAGCTTTTCGCACAGCAGGATGAGATGATCAAAGAAATGGAGACAAAGTTCGAGGCCCAGGACCGCAAGTTCAAGAGTCAGGAGAAACGCGTCCAGGATAGGAACAAGAAAATCCGGGACATGACCGAGGAACTGAAGTCCAAGGACTTCGAGCTTGAGCAGCAGCAGATGGTTATTGAGAGGCTTCGCTCCCAGAAGAGGGCTCTCAAGGCCAAGGTCGATTCCTTGACCACTACGATTGAGGAGAACAAGACCGCGATGGAGAACGCAGGTCTTACCTTCGTCGAGGAGGATATTGATGCTGATGAGTAGACTTGACTACTCGTTTATCTTTCATATTCGTACTTATTATTGTGAACTTATTATTGGACCATCCGACATGTGGATGGCTTGCCACTTGTGTGTTTTACTTCATGAGCTTATTATGTGGTTGCTGAACTTTTATTCTTATGTTGTTTGTTATCTGTTTGTTTATGATGTATTGTGCATAAAACATATATGGGTATCTCATTCTTATCTATTTGAACAAACCACAGATGCCTCCTCGTCGCGCAAACCCCAACCCCAACAACATCACCCCGGAAATGCAACAAATGATGAATGCGCAAACACAGCTTATGCAAATGATGACAACATTCATCCAAAACCAGAATAACAACAACAACAACAACCCCAACAACAACAACAACAACAACAACAACAACAACCCTCCGGGTTTTGATATGCTCACCAGATTTCTGCGTCTGAGGCGAGCAAAGTTTTCGGGAACAACTGATCCCATGGTAGCCAATGACTGGCTGCTACGTGAACAAGGACTTAGTGACCGTGGGTTGCACGGATCTGAAAAAGTCAGTTCGCAACACATCTGTTGAAGGACCAGCCACATGGTGGGACAACTTCCAAATCACCACTCCTATTGATGAAGTGACTTGGGACATCTTTGAAGATGGCTTTGATCGCTCATATCTTATCAGGAATGATGAGTCTGAAAAAGAAGGAGTTTCATAACCTGAAGCAGCGCCACCGCAGCGTGGCTGAGTACATAGAAGAGTTCAACAATCTGGCGCGCTATGCACCGGATGAAGTTGATACAGATGCCAAAAGAAAAGAAAAGTTCTTGGAGGGTTTGAATGATGAGCTGAACCTACAGTTGTCTGTGGCATATGTTCCAACATATCAGTCTTTGTGTGACAAGGCTGCTATTTTGGAGAGTAAAATGAAGCAAGTCGAGAGTAGGAAGAGGAAACACTCCGACAAGCACAACTCGGGATCGTCTCACAAACGATCTCACTATGATGACAGTGGCAGCTCGGGATCCCATAAGCATGGGAAATTCAACAAGCACCACAACCACAACCGTCATGACAACAAGCATCATCGCAGTCATGACAATGACAAGTATAAGAACCACAAGAGTGGACATAAGAGCCACCATAGTGGGAATGGTAGTGGAAGTGGAAGTCAGCATGTTAAAAAGGACATCAGTCAAGTTGAGTGCTTCAAATGCAAGAAGCTGGGGCATTATGCTAATGAGTGCCCTGAGAAGAAAGTGGAAGGACCTAACAAGCCAAATCCTTTACAGAAAGGACAGGTTAACCACATCAATGTGGAGGAGGTCTATGAGGAGCCTGATGCCGTTGCTGGTAAGTTCAGACTCAATTCAATTTCAGCATTTGTACTCTTTGATACCGGTGCATCTCATTCATTCATATCAAAAGCATTCGTTGAAAGTAATGAACTACCGGTAGAAACCATTGGGTGTCCTATAAGAATAAGTTCTCCGGGTGGAGAAATGATAGTAAACTCAGGATGTCATGACTTAGTCATAGAGTTTGGGAAACTTAAGTTTCCAGTGAACCTGATAATTCTGAATTCCCAAGGATTGGATGTGATTTTGGGAATGGATTGGATGGCTAAGTATGAGGGAGTATTAGATTGTGCTAATCGTACTGTTGCACTCACAACCTCAGAAGGAAAAAGAATAAAATTCAAGTCAAACTTTGAATCTAAAGGAAGTAAGCTGAATTCTCTTAAGGGGGTTAGCATGGACAGTGTGCCAATTGTGTGTGAGTATCCGGATGTATTTCCGGAAGAATTACCAGGGATGCCACCAGATAGAGATGTGGAGTTTCTGATAGATTTGGTACCAGGTTCTGGACCAATAGCTAAGAGACCATACAAAATGGCAATTGACGAACTAAAAGAGCTCAAGAAACAGTTAGGAGAACAGTTGCAGAAAGGGTTTATTCAACCAAGTTTTTCATCTTGGGGAGCCCCAGTATTGTTTGTGGAGAAGAAGGATAGAACACAAAGATTATGTATTGACTATCGTTCTCTCAACGAGGTAACCATCAAGAACAAATATCCCTTACCAAGAATCAACGATTTGTTTGATCAGCTAGAAGGAGCATGTGTGTTCTCGAAGATTGATCTCAGGTCAGGTTATTTTCAGCTCAAGATAAGAGAGCAAGATATACCTAAGACCGCATTCACCACAAGGTATGGATTGTATGAGTACACTGTGATGCCTTTTGGTTTAACCAACGCCCACAGACTTCATGAATATGATGAACAAGGTGTTCATGGAATTCCTAGACAAGTTCGTTGTCGTTTCATCGATGACATCTTGGTCTACTCCAAGAGCAAGGAAGAACATGAAAGACACTTGCGCTTGATACTTGAAAAGCTAAGGAGCATAAACTTTATGCCAAATTCAGCAAGTGTGAGTTTTGGTTAGAGGAAGTTGGTTTTCTTGGTCATGTTATGACAAAGGATGGTGTAGCATTGATCTGCTAAGGTTTCAATTTGTGACAGAATGGGAATCTCCCAAGAATGTAAAATAAGTTCGTAGTTTCCTTAGCAGGTTACTACAGAAGGTTCATTGAAAATTTCTCAAAGGTTGCTAAGCCAATGATGTAATTGTTAAAAAGGACAAGAAATTTGCTTGGATCAAGGTTGTTAAGTCCTTCCAAGAATTGAAGAAGAGACTTGTAACAAGACCAATGCTATGTTCCATGATTTGGAAAAGGATTTCCAAGTATATTGTGATGCGTCTCACCAAGGTTTGGGTGCCGTACTTATGCAAGATGGTAAAGTCGTAGCCTATGCTTCGAGATAACTCAAAACTCATGAAGTAAACTATCCTACTCATGATTTGGAGTTAGCCTCTGTCGTCCATGCACTCAAAACATGGAGACATTACCTTTTGGGAAAGCGATGTGAAGTGTTCACCGATCATACGAGTTTGAAGTATATCTTCACCCAGAAGGAAATCAATATGAGACAAAGGAGATGGCTAGAACTTATTAAGGATTACGACTTAAGTTTGCAATACCACCCCGGTAAAGCGAATGTAGTAGCCGATGCTCTAAGTCGTAAGACGTTTGTAAATGGCCTTACCAAAGGGGAATTGCCAGATGACTTGTGTAAGCAATTCAAGGAACTCAGATTGGAGATTGTACTAGAAGGACATCTCATGTCCTTAGATGTTCAACCCACTTTATTGGACAAGATCCGAGAAATTCAGAAGACTGATAAGGAAATTGAAAAGATTAAGGAAAATATAAGTCTAGGGAAAGCTAAGAGTTTCCATATAGACGAACAAGGTACCTTATGGCACGGGAAACGTATTTGTGTTCCACAAGATCCGGAGTTGCGAAAACTGATTCTACAAGAGGCTCACAAATCTCCGTATTCTATTCACCCGGGAAACACCAAGATGTACATGGACATGAAAGAAAGATTTTGGTGGAACAATCTCAAAAGGGACATCGCCGAACATATTGCTTTGTGTGATGTGTGTAGTAAAAGCGAGCATCGAAACCAGCAGTTTGCTTCAACCAACGCCTATTCACGAATGGAAGTGGGAAAATATTGGTATGGATTTCATTACGGATTACCAAGGACCAGGTCGGTATGACTCCATATGGGTGGTAGTGGATCGCTTAACTAAAGTGGCTCATTTTATACCCGTGAAGACAACTTATACAAGTGCCAAGTTAGCAAAATCTACATGAACAGAATTGTATGCCTTCACGGTGTGCCTAAGAGTATTGTGTCGATAGAGGAACAGTTCACTTCTCACTTTTGGAGACAGCTTCATGAATCTTTGGGAACGAGATTGGAATTTAGTACTGCCTTTCATCCCCAAACTGATGGACAAACGGAAAGGACTAATCAAATTATTGAAGACATGTTAAGGGCATGTGCCTTAGACTATGGAGCAAGTTGGGATGAAAGCTTGCCTTACGCAGAGTTCTCTTACAACAATAGTCATCAAGTTAGTATTGGAATGGCACCATTTGAGTTACTCTACGGAAGGAAATGTACCACCCCATTACTATGGAATGGTGTGGGAGAGAGAATTTTATTTGGACCTGATCTTATCAAAGACGCCGAAGAGAAGGTAAAATTGGTTAAGGACAGGTTGAAGGTAGCACAGTCCCGACAGAAAAGCTACGCAGATTCTAAGCGTAGAGAAGTCACCTACGAAGTTGGGGATAGAGCTTATCTCAGGGTATCACCACTCCGTGGAGTGAAAATATTTGGAGTCAAAGGAAAGTTGGCACCAAGATATGTTGGGCCATTCAAGATTCTAAGTTGCAAGGGAGAAGTTGCATAGAAGTTGAATTGCCAGAATCTCTGTCAGCTGTCCATAATGTGTTTCACGTGAGTCAGCTTAAGAAATGCCACCCAGAAATGGAAGAAACTTCTCTGAAGGATACCATACCGTTGGAAGAGGTTCAACTAGAAAGTGACCTCACCTATGAAGAAAAGCCTGTCAAGATTCTTGAGACCGCAGAAAGAGTCACAAGGACAAAAACTATCAAGTTTTGCAAGGTGCAATGGAACCATCACTCCGAAGAGGAAGCAACATGGGAAAGAGAAGATGATCTTCGGAAAGACCACCCTCACCTATTTGCTAGCCAATCCGAATCTCGAGGGCGAGATTCACCTTAAGGGGGTTAGATTTGTAACATCCCTAAATTCAAATTCCAAAACTCATTCATATCATCCTTGCATGCATCATCATTTAGGGATTTTTCTCAAAATCACTTCAGAAAAACATAAGCTTTGGTGTTATGATTTTATGTGGACAGATTTAACTCAAAAGACCAACACCATTTTGAAAACTTGAATGATTAGGAACTTGTTTGCTTACCTCCATTATTGGAAAGTTTAGGAGTAAAAGTTTGATCAAAGTTTTCAATTTGGAAAATGAATTCAAAACCCTAATTTCAAAAACATTGCAAACCAGAGGCAATGTCTCTGATTGATTTAAGTCCAAACTTGACCAAAGCCCTTATAGATTAACCACATGGTCAAATAACTGATTTTGAAACCACAAGACTGCAAAATCCCAATCATTTGAATTCAAAAAGATTTGAATTCATATCTAAATCTAACGAAAATCAAAATAGAAAAGAAAAGAAATAAACAAAGGAAAAGGGCCGCGCACCAGAAATCTGGCCCAGCAACGAACCCAGCCCAGCAAGCCCACCCGGGGAATTTCTTTCCTTCTCTCACGCCAGACGCACACGACCAGCGATGAACGGACCCCACCCCATTTGCACACATCCGACGAAGCGGGCCCGTCCACACTTGCCATCGTCTTCCTCAAACCACGCCCGCGACCACGTCGTAGCTGTAGTGACTGCCGGTGATGGCGCGGCTTAATTGGGCAATTAAACACAGGCGTTTCCTGTCGAGGCACCGGCTATAAGATCCCCACCTCCTCGCAGTCATTTTCCCCATCAATTCTACAATCACGCCACCAGGCTGCCACGACTCGCCGAACCGCCAAGATCGACGACCGGCGACCGATTCGGTGAGCCTTGACCGCTTCTTCTCTCGATCAAACAAGGATGCTCGGGACGTTCTTACGCACCTTCGCCACATTTATTTTGCTCGCCAGACCTGTGTCCGCTCTCACGACATCGAAACCACTGCGCCGCTTGACTCCGGCGACCAATTCAGGTAAAACCCGAGCGCCCCTTGCCCCCTCTTCCACGCGAGTTTGTTCGCATGCGTTTTGCGCAACTCCTGTGCCTCTAGCTTGTGTTAGGGCGACGCCAAACCTCGGCAAGCACCACGCCCAGCGATCGACGCCGCTACATTCGACGAGCTCCAAGCTACAAAGACGCCTTCGCCAACCCACACCACCTCGAGCATCGACGCCACCATGATCTGTAAGCACCTTCTTGTTTCCCGGACGATCTAGAGCACCGGGCGCCATCAGAGTCGCCACGCCAACACCGCCGCCTGCTTACGGTTGATAGATCGTGGTCACGATCTTGATCCCACGGCGTAGAAACAGTTCACTTAACGAAGAGGTATGGACAGATCTCGAGCCGCAAGAACGTTAGTTAGATCCAACGGCTGCAGAGCTTGATCCGCTGAAACGACGCCGCCGGTGAGGTTGTGACGCGTGGCAGGGTTTAATTCAAAAACAGAATTTAAAACCAGATTTTGATCCAAACTTTAAACTGCTATAACTTTGGAATGCCACATTAGATTTTTACAAATTTTATACCGTTGGATTCAGTGAAACAAGACCTTTCTGAATGTCCAATTTGTTTAACAAATAGTAACCATTAAAATGACTTTATTTGTGGAATCATATTTAAAGCTATTTTGAGTATAGATTTGTTTTGATAATTAGTTTTAATGTTAAATAAGTCTGTTATGGCAAATTTTGTGTCCTGTTATGTTTCAGTATCATGCACATGCTTTGTAAAATTTCCAAAATCACCACTTAGTAAAATTCTTGCATGCATGCATTCATGTTATTTTTGATTGAATATATTGTGTGAAATTGAATGCTATAATTTTTCTTGTAGATTTTGCTAGTGATTGTGATTGTGAAGAGTTCTACTCTCCCCACTACCAAGGCAAGTGATATTTTCATGAATATTTCGAACCTATGTTTTGAACTAGCATTAGATATTTTGTTTCAATGTTATTTTGTCTAATGCAAAAATTGGGAAATCCTATGTAGTTTAGAATAGTAGAATTGCTAAGGAATTTTCCCTATGATAAGTTGCCATGCCTTGCTTAGCCTAGCTATATAGTAAACAAGGGTTGGTGAAAATCTACACTTACTATGGTGAAAATATTTCTAAGTAATGAGACTTATACTTTCCTAATAAAACCACTAAGTCAAATGAACCTCCTGGGTGGAATGGATGAATGGGTTATGTTGAGTGGTTACACAAGGCCATGGACTTGGGTTGTGTATCTCACTTGTGGTAAGCCACCCAGGCACAAAGGGATTTGGAGGCCAAGTGTTGAGAAAGCTTACAGTGCAACCACTTGGCAATATGGGCTCTGCCTTGATCATATAGGTTGCTAGAACTTAGTCATTTGGACAGTTGGTGGTAGATGGGATGTTAGGTTGGAACGCGTCCATTTTACTAAGGAAAGGCTTCTGAAAGGTCCTGTCTTGGGAAACCAAGTCTGGTGGGGAAAGTGCACAACCTCTGCAGATGGAAAACCTAAGTACTTAGCCTAGTCCAAGGAAATGGACACTTTTGAGCATCAAGACATGCAAGCTACAAGAATCTCATCATTCCAACTTCTAAGTAAAATTTATGGGTGAACAAGGGTGAAGGACCCCAATGTCTATTGGTGGTTCCTTGGGAATGTTTTGACAAAGAAAAACTTAGTGATTTCAACTAATAGGAAAAACATATTTTCAAGCAAAGCAAGCCAAGCTACACTTAGCCAAAATGCATGTAGTAATATAGTCCACTTATAAATACTAAGGTATCACTTGCCAATACTATTCCAAAGTATTGACCCTCTGTGGCTGTAACTTGTGATGTTGCAGGTTACTCCGATGATGAATAGGAGTCATGAGTCTACACTCAACATGCTTGCCTGTGGAACATGAAGATGAAGACTTGTGTTTATTTACTTATTCCTTAAACTCTTGTATTAGGCCTATGGCCATGAGTTGTAAAATACTATGTTTTGTCTCTGGAATGAATGTAATAAACGACCTTTGTATCTGTGTACTTCATCTTAAACTGTGGATGCTAGCATTGATCCAGGGACTAGCATTGCAATCACAGGGATCCTTTCCTTTATAAAGGAGGGGTCTAACAGATGGTATCAGAGCACTGTGTTGCCTGTAGGATTATGACCCTAGGATTGAAAACCATTAAGGAAAAATTTTCAACTACTCCTACACTTGTCTATTCTTCTCGTAAAACTTTTCTAATCTTTTCATTCTCAACTCCATTTGTAGATGAACTCCATCAACGAAGCCGTGAAGAAAGGACCACTCATGACCATGACCTTGGAGTGTGAAACTGAGTTTCCCAATATACTCAAGGACCTCATGGTGGCAATGGAAGCACATGGTGCAGCTGTGTACAAGGGCTTTCCAGTGATGGATGAAGAAGTGGAGTATTGGTGGGTGCAACTTCACTTGTACAGAAACAAGGAAGACAACCACAAGGAAAGGGGATTCTGCATGTACACCAACACTAAAATGCACACCACATTCTTTGAGTCAGCCAGAGATGCGGCTTGGAGGACTATCAAAGAACTAAGTGCTAGAGTCAAGTGAAGAATGCTCAACCTCCAAAAAGACTTAGAGAAAGAGAAGGAACTTACCCAAGAGTTGGAAGCCACCAACCAAGAGTTAAGGGGAGATATAATAAACTTAGTGATGGAATCATGTGAGCAAGATAGGTGGGTTGCCTCTAGGAACATTGTGATAGCCACCACATCCAGTGAGATAGGCCTATAAGCACACTTTGTTAGTGGACCACCATCTATCACCTTATTTTCCAAAATGATACCTTAAATAAATTGGACCTTGTTTGATGTAATGGATTTATGTATGCATGACTTGTGAGAAAATTGTGTTCCATGGTTATGTATGCGACGGTTGTTTTGTATTCATCTTAAATAGTGTTGTACTAACTTTTCAATTTTATAAATAGATGCCTATTGCCGTCAGCACTGTTGAGGAGTTCCAGGTTACTCGTTTCGGACCCCGTATCATTGAGCTTACCACTTTGCTCGATCTCCCTCTTCCCACCATCACGGTGTACCCACTCACCAAGTTCGAGAGGAAGGACCTCTGGGTCTTCAAGGTGAACCAGCCAGGACGCCAGACTGAGCCTACTACAGAGGCCATCGTCTTCAAGCTGATGCACGATGACAGGGAGAGAGGCATGGAGGTAGTCATGCAGTACCTGATAGGACGCTTGTTAGGCCGTCACTCCCGACAGGTTAGGGGCACTCACTTCCACGTCTTCGGAAGGCGTGATGTTGATGGAGATTCCATCGACTTTGAGGAAGACTCGAGGGACACGGCAGAGCCGATACGTCTCTATCTCCAGGACTTAGAGACTCTCCTCAGGCACGTGGACACGGATAGGTTGAACGTCATGCTTGGCAATGACGAGCTTCAGGTACAGCTACGCGAGAAGGACAAGATTTTCGCACAGCAGGATGAGATGATCAAAGAAATGGAGACAAAGTTCGAGGCCCAGGACCGCAAGTTCAAGAGTCAAGAGAAACGCGTCCAGGATAGGAACAAGAAAATCCGGGACATGACCGAGGAACTGAAGTCCAAGGACTTCGAGCTTGAGCAGCAACAGATGGTTATTGAGAGGCTTCGCTCCCAGAAGAGGGCTCTCAAGGCCAAGGTCGATTCCTTGACCACTACGATTGAGGAGAACAAGACCGCGATGGAGAACGCAGGTCTTACCTTCGTCGAGGAGGAGATTGATGCTGATGAGTAGACTTGACTACTCGTTTATCTTTCATATTCGTACTTATTATTGTGAACTTATTATTGGACCATCCGACATGTGGATGGCTTGCCACTTGTGTGTTTTACTTCATGAGCTTATTATGTGGTTGCTGAACTTTTATTCTTATGTTGTTTGTTATGTGTTTGTTTATGATGTATTGTGCATAAAACATCTATGGGTATCTCATTCTTATCTATTTGAACAAACCACAGATGCCTCCCCGTCGCGCAAACCCCAACCCCAACAACATCACCCCGGAAATGCAACAAATGATGAATGCGCAAACACAGCTTATGCAAATGATGACAACATTCATCCAAAACCAGAATAACAACAAAAACAACAACCCCAACAACAACAACAACAACAACAACAACAACAACAACAACAACAACAACCCTCCGGGTTTTGATATGCTCACCAGATTTCGCTACCGAGGCCAAGAAAGTTTCGGGAACAATCGATCCCATGGTAGCCAATGACGCTACGCTCGTGAACAAGGACTTAGTGACCGTGGGTTGCACGATGCTGAAAAAGTCGTTCAAGACATCTATTGGAAGGACCACCGCCACATGGTGGGACAACTTCCAAATCACCACTCCTATTGATGAAGTGACTTGGGACATCTTTGAAGATGGCTAAGATCGCTCATATCTCATCGTGAATGATGAGTCGAAAAAGAAGGAGTTTCATAACTCAAGCGCCACATAGCGTGGTCGAGTACATAGAAGAGTTCAACAATCTGCGCTATGCACCGGATGAAGTTGATACAGATGCCAAAAGAAAAGAAAAGTTCTTGGAGGGTTTGAATGATGAGCTGAACCTACGCTTGTTCAGGGCATATGTTCCAACATATCGCCTTGTGTGACAAGGCTGCTATTTTGAGAGTAAAATGAAGCAAGTCGAGAGTAGGAAGAGGAAACACTCCGACAAGCACAACTCGGGATCGCCTCACAAACGATCTCACTATGATGACATGGCGCTCGGGATCCCATAAGCATGGGAAATTCAACAAGCACCACAACCACAACCGTCATGACAACAAGCATCATCGCAGTCATGACAATGACAAGTATAAGAACCACAAGAGTGGACATAAGAGCCACCACAGTGGGAATGGTAGTGGAAGTGGAAGTCAGCATGTTAAAAAGGACATCAGTCAAGTTGAGTGCTTCAAATGCAAGAAGCTGGGGCATTATGCTAATGAGTGCCCTGAGAAGAAAGTGGAAGGACCTAACAAGCCAAATCCTTTCCAGAAAGGACAGGTTAACCACATCAATGTGGAGGAGGTCTATGAGGAGCCTGATGCCGTTGCTGGTAAGTTCAGACTCAATTCAATTTCAGCATTTGTACTCTTTGATACCGGTGCATCTCATTCATTCATATCAAAAGCATTCGTTGAAAGTAATGAACTACCGGTAGAAACCATTGGGTGTCCTATAAGAATAAGTTCTCCGGGTGGAGAAATGATAGTAAACTCAGGATGTCATGACTTAGTCATAGAGTTTGGGAAACATAAGTTTCAAAGAACCTGATAATTCTGAATTCCCAAGGATTGATGTGATTTTGGGAATGGATTGGATGGCTAAGTATGAGGGAGTATTAGATTGTGCTAATCGATCTTGCACTCACAACCCCGTATGAAAAAGAATAAAATTCAAGTCAAACTTTGAATCTAAAGGAAGTAAGCTGAATTCTCTTAAGGGGTTAGCATGGACAAGCAGCCAATTGTGTGTGAGTACCCGGATGTATTTCCGGAAGAATTACCAGGGATGCCACCAGATAGAGATGTGGAGTTTCTGATAGATTTGGTACCAGGTTCTGGACCAATAGCTAAGAGAACATACAAAATGTCAGTTGACGAACTGAAAGAGCTCAAGAAACAGTTAGGAGAACAGTTGCAGAAAGGGTTTATTCAACCAAGTTCTTCATCTTGGGGAGCCCCAATATTGTTTGTGGAGAAGAAGGATAGAACACAAATATTATGTATTGACTATCGTTCTCTCAATGAGGTAACCATCAAGAACAAATATCCCTTACCAAGAATCAACGATTTGTTTGATCAGCTAGAAGGAGCATGTGTGTTCTCGAAGATTGATCTCAGGTCAGGTTATTTTCAGCTCAAGATAAGAGAGCAAGATATACCTAAGACCGCATTCACCACAAGGTATGGATTGTATGAGTACACTGTGATGCTTTTTGGTTTAACCAACGCCCAAGACTTCATGAATATGATGAACAAGGTGTTCATGGAATTCCTAGACAAGTTCGTTGTCGTTTTCATCGATGACATCTTGGTCTACTCCAAGAGCAAGGAAGAACATGAAAGACACTTGCGCTTGATACTTGAAAAGCTAAGGGAGCATAAACTTTATGCCAAATTCAGCAAGTGTGAGTTTTGGTTAGAGGAAGTTGGTTTTCTTGGTCATGTTATGACAAAGGATGGTGTAGCAGTTGATCCTGCTAAGGTTTCAGCTGTGACAGAATGGGAATCTCCCAAGAATGTAAAAGAAGTTCGTAGTTTCCTCGGCTTAGGAGGTTACTACAGAAGGTTCATTGAAAATTTCTCAAAGGTTGCTAAGCCAATGACAGAATTGTTAAAAAAGGACAAGAAATTTGCTTGGACTGAAGGTTGTGAAGTCGGCTTCCAAGAATTGAAGAAGAGACTTGTAATAAGACCAGGTTATGTTCCATGATTTGGAAAAGGATTTCAAGTATATTGTGATGCGTCTCACCAAGGTTTGGGTGCCGACTTATGCAAGATGGTAAAGTCGTAGCCTATGCTTCGAGACAACTCAAAACTCATGAAGTAAACTATCCTACTCATGATTTGAGTTAGCCTCGTCGTCCATGCACTCAAAACATGGAGACATTACCTTTTGGGAAAGCGATGTGAAGTGTTCACCGATCATACGAGTTTGAAGTATATCTTCACCCAGAAGGAAATCAATATGAGACAAAGGAGATGGCTAGAACTTATTAAGGATTACGACTTAAGTTTGCAATACCACCCCGGTAAAGCGAATGTAGTAGCCGATGCTCTAAGTCGTAAGACGTTTGTAAATGGCCTTACCAAAGGGAATTGCCGATGACTTGTGTAAGCAATTCAAGGAACTCAGATTGAGATTGTACGTAAGGACATCTCATGTCCTTAGATGTTCAACCCACTTTATTGGACAAGATCCGAGAAATTCAGAAGACTGATAAGGAAATTGAAAAGATTAAGGAAAATATAAGTCTAGGAAAGCTAAGAGTTTCCATATAGACGAACAAGGTACCTTATGGCACGGGAAACGTATTTGTGTTCCACAAGATCCGGAGTTGCGGAAACTGATTCTACAAGAGGCTCACAAATCTCCGTATTCTATTCACCCGGGAAACACCAAGATGTACATGGACATGAAAGAAAGATTTTGGTGGAACAATCTCAAAAGAGACATCGCCGAAAATATTGCTTTGTGTGATGTGTGTAGCAGAGTAAAAGCGGAGCATCAGAAACCAGTAGGTTTGCTTCAACCACTGCCTATTCCTGAATGGAAGTGGGAAAATATTGGTATGGATTTCATTACCGGATTACCAAGGACCAGGTCAGGGTATGACTCCATATGGGTGGTAGTGGATCGCTTAACTAAAGTGGCTCATTTTATACCCGTGAAGACAACTTATACAAGTGCCAAGTTAGCAAAAATCTACATGAACAGAATTGTATGCCTTCACGGTGTGCCTAAGAGTATTGTGTCAGATAGAGGAACACAATTCACTTCTCACTTTTGGAGACAGCTTCATGAATCTTTGGGAACGAGATTGGAATTTAGTACTGCCTTTCATCCCCAAACTGATGGACAAACGGAAAGGACTAATAAAATTCTTGAAGACATGTTAAGGGCATGTGCCTTAGACTATGGAGCAAGTTGGGATGAAAGCTTGCCTTACGCAGAGTTCTCTTACAACAATAGTCATCAAGTTAGTATTGGAATGGCACCATTTGAGTTACTCTACGGAGGAATGTACCACCCCATTACTATGGAATGGTGTGGGAGAGAAGTTTATTTGGACCTGATCTTATCAAAGACGCCAAGAGAAGGTCAAATTGGTTAAGGACAGTTGAAGGTAGCACAGTCCCGAGTAAAAGCTACGCAGATTCTAAGCGAGAGAAGTCACCCACGGTTGGGGATAGAGCTTATCTCAGGTATCACACTCGTGGAGTGAAAATATTTGGAGTCAAAGGAAAGTTGGCACCAAGATATGTTGGGCCATTCAAGATTCTAAGTCGCAAGGGAGAAGTTGCATATGAAGTTGAATTGCCAGAATCTCTGTCAGCTGTCCATAATGTGTTTCACGTGAGTCAGCTTAAGAAATGCCACCCAGAAATGGAAGAAACTTCTCTGAAGGATACCATACCGTTGGAAGAGGTTCAACTAGAAAGTGACCTCACCTATGAAGAAAAGCCTGTCAAGATTCTTGAGACCGCAGAAAGAGTCACAAGGACCAAAACTATCAAGTTTTGCAAGGTGCAATGGAACCATCACTCCGAAGAGGAAGCAACATGGGAAAGAGAAGATGATCTTCGGAAAGACCACCCTCACCTATTTGCTAGCCAATCCGAATCTCGAGGGCGAGATTCACCTTAAGGGGGTTAGATTTGTAACATCCCTAAATTCAAATTCCAAAACTCATTCATATCATCCTTGCATGCATCATCATTTAGGGATTTTTCTCAAAATCACTTCAGAAAAACATAAGCTTTGGTGTTATGATTTTATGTGGACAGATTTAACTCAAAAGACCAACACCATTTTGAAAACTTGAATGATTAGGAACTTGTTTGCTTACCTCCATTATTGGAAAGTTTAGGAGTAAAAGTTTGATCAAAGTTTTCAATTTGGAAAATGAATTCAAACCCTAATTTCAAAAACATTGCAAACCAGAGGCAATGTCTCTGATCGATTTAAGTCCAAACTTGACCAAAGCCCTTATAAATTAACCACATGGTCAAATAACTGATTTTGAAACCACAAGACTGCAAAATCCCAGAATCATTTGAATTCAAAAAAGATTTGAATTCAAATCTAAATCTAACCAAAATCAAAATAGAAAAGAAAAGAAATATACAAAGGAAAGGGTCACGCCGTAATTCGCCCAAAGAACGAACCCAGCAAAGCAAGCCCACCCGGAATTTCTTTCCTTCTCTCACGCTGAACGCACACAGCCAATCGATTTAACGGACCCCACCCCATTTTGCACACATCGCCGACGAAGCGGCCCCGCCCACGCCATCGCCTTCCTCAAACCACGCCACGACCACGTCGTAGGCAGTGATCGCCGGTGATGGCGCGCTTAATTGGGCAATTAAACACAGCGCTTCGCCGAGGCACCGCTATAAGATCCCCACCTCCTCGCAGTCATTTTCCCCATCAATTATACAATCACGCCACCAGTTGCCCACGACCGCTCAGAACCGCAGATCGACGACTCGCGACCGATTCCGTGAGCCTTGACCGCTTCTTCTCTCGATCAAACAAGGATGCTCAAGACGTTGTTACGCACCTGCCGACACATTTCTTTTGCTCGCTGTGACCCAGGTCGCCGCCTCCGCCCACGCATCGAAACCACTGCGCCGCCGCTTGACTTCGACCAATTCCAGTAAAACGAGCGCCTTGCCCCTCTTCCACGCGAGTTTGTTCGCCACGCTTTGCGCAACTCCGATGCCTCGCTCGTGTTAGGCGACGCCAAACCTCGCAACCACCACGTCCCGCAAGCGACGACGCCGTTACATTCGACGAGCTCTGCCGCATAAAGACGCCTTCGCCAACCCACACCACCTCGAGCATCAGCACGCCACCGCGGATCTGGTAAGCACCTTCTTGTTTCCCCGGACGATCTAGAGCGCCGCCATCAGAGTCGATGCGCCGCCGTCAACACCGCCAATACCGCTTCGTTGATAGATCGTAGCCGTCAGATCTTGATCCTATGCGTAGAAACAGTTCACTTAACAAAGAGGTATGGACAGATCTGAGCCGCGCAACGTTAGTTAGATCCAACGGCTGCAGAGCTTGATCCGCGCGAAACGGTACGCGCCAGTGAGGTTGTGACGCGTGGCACGGTTTAATTTAAAAACAGAATTTAAAACCAGATTTTGATCCAAACTTTAAACTGCTATAACTTTTCAATGCCACGTTAGATTTTTACAAATTTTATACCGTTGGATTCAGTGAAACAAGCCCTTTCTGAATGTCCAATTTGTTTAACAAATAGTAACCATTAAAATGACTTTATTTGTGGAATCATATTTAAAGCTATTTTGAGTATAGATTTGTTTTGATAATTAGTTTTAATGTTAAATAAGTTTGTTATGGCAAATTTTGTGGCCTGTTATGTTTCAGTATCATGCACATGCTTGGTAAAATTTCCAAAATCACCACTTAGTAAAATTCTTGCATGCATGCATTCATGTTATTTTTGATTGAATATATTGTGTGAAATTGAATGCTATAATTTTTCTTGTAGATTTTGCTAGTGATTGTGAAGAGTGCTACTCTCCCCACTACCAAGGCAAGTGATATTTTCATGAATATTTCTAACCTCTGTTTTGAACTAGCATTAGATATTTTGTTTGCATGTTATTTTGTCTAATGCAAAAATTGGGAAATCCTATGTAGTTTAGAATAGTAGAATTGCTAAGGAATTTTCCCTATGATAAGTTGCCATGCCTTTCTTAGCCTAGCTATATAGTAAACAAGGGTTGGTGAAAATCTACACTTACTATGGTGAAAATATTTCTAAGTCATGAGACTTATACTTTCCTAATAAAACCACTAAGTCAAATGAACCTCCTGGGTGGAATGGATGAATGGGTTATGTTGAGTGGTTACACAAGGCCATGGACTTGGGTTGTGTATCTCACTTGTGGTAAGCCACCCAGGCACAAAGGGATTTGGAGGCCAAGTGTTGAGAAAGCTTACAGTGCAACCACTTGGCAATATGGGCTCTGCCTTGATCATATAGGTTGCTAGAACTTAGTCATTTGGATAGTTGGTGGTAGATGGGATGTTAGGTTGGAACGCGTCCATTTGACTAAGGAAAGGCTTCTGAAAGGTCCTGTCTTGGGAAACCAAGTCTGGTGGGGAAAGTGCACAACCTCTGCAGATGGAAAACCTAAGTACTTAGCCTAGTCCAAGGAAATGGAAACTTTTGAGCATCAAGACATGGAAGCTACAAGAATCTCATCATTCCAACTTCTAAGTAAAATTTATGGGTGAACAAGGGTGAAGGACCCCAATGTCTATTGGTGGTTCCTTGGGAATGTTTTGACAAAGAAAAACTTAGTGATTTCAACTAATAGGAAAAACCTATTTTCAAGCAAAGCAAGCCAAGCTACACTTAGCCAAAATGCATGTAGTAATATAGTCCACTTATAAATACTAAGGTATCACTTGCCAATACTATTCCAAAGTATTAACCCTCTGGGTCAGAATTTGTGATGTTGCAGTGTACGCCGATGATGAATAGGAGTCATGAGTCTACACTCAACATGCTTGCCTGTGGCACATGAAGATGAAGACTTGTGTTTATTTACTTATTCCTTAAACTCTTGTATTAGGCCTATGGCCATGAGTTGTAAAAGACTATGTTTTGTCTCTGGAATGAATGTAATAAACGACCTTTGTATATGTGTACTTCATCTTAAACTGTGGATGCTAGCATTGATCCAGGGACTAGCATTGCAATCACAGGGATCCTTTCCTTTATAAAGGAGGGGTCTAACAGTGTACATGACACGATCCAAAGGGTTTTGTTAATTCAAAGGATGCTAAAAAGGGGCATGCAAACTTCAATTGTTGAAGTAAGCATCGCGGAGTTGGAATATTCACCGTGATGAAAAAGAGTTTTCATCAGGAGACGATGAAGATGCTTGCATTTGCAAGAAATTAAGTGGGAGCGCTAAGATATATATCTAATACATTATGTGGAGGACATCTTGTTGATTAGAAATGATGTATATTTTATTGACAAAGGTTAAGAATTTCATTTCGATGAAATACTTAGGCAAAACCTGAATATTTGGCGTGAATGTCTATAGTGGATAGACTGTGACGCTAATATGGTTGTGCCAAACGTACATATATGAGATATTGAAGGAGTTCAATATAGAAACAACAAGAAACGGTTCTTGTCGCATGGAAAAGAATTGAATCAAGATTCAAGTGTATCGACACTTGATAAGTGAAACAAGATTCAAGTGCTTTGACACTTGATGAGTGAAATCACGAGAATGTTTTGATCAATCATACCATGATATGTACACATCCAGATATGTCCTATTCTCTAAGTGTTATGAGCATATACCAGAATGAATCATAAAATGATCATTGGACTATAGTAAGGATATTCTTATGATCTTTTGGAAGAACTAAGAATATATTTGTGTAGAGGTGACAAACAATTACAAATAGTTCATTGTAAAGAGTTACATTGATACTAGTTTTGTCACAAGATACAAATTAAGTTTATCTCAATTTAAACTATGGGTGGCACAATATAATGAAAAGGAGATTCCATGATGGATTTCGAAGAGTTCCAAAGTTAAGACATTGTGACGAATACTACAACAAAAGGCTAAGTATATGACTGCTATAGTAGCGGCAAAGGAGGGAATTTGTGTCAAGTAGTTTGTTATCAAACTAATGTGTGGTTCGCAATGGGCTAACACTAAAGATATATTGTGTGACAATAGTATCGACGTGTTTTAACCCCAAGGAACTAAAGGTCTCACCAAAAGACCAAAATTATACAATGCCATCTCATTGGAGAATGAGTGATGCGTGAAGACGCAAAGACATGCAAATACACACGGACCTGAAAGTGTCAGATCCGTAGATTATGTTAACCACTCGCAGTTGCATATATCTAACACCAGAAAGCCATAGGTGTTCAATACGCAAAGTTTTGAAACTAGATTATTGTCTCTAGTGCAAGTGGGATACTGAAGGGAATATGCCCGAGAGGCAATAATAAAGTGGTTATTATCGTATTCCTTATTTATAATAAATGTTTATTTTACATGCTATAATTGTATTAATATGGAAATGTTAATACATGTGTTTTTAATAAACAAAAAGGAAGTTCCTAGTTATGCCTCTCTTATAAACTAGCTCGTTGATTAACATGATGATCAAAGTTTCCTGATCATGGACATTGGATGTTGTTAATAACGAGGTCACAACATTAGTGTAATGATGTGGTGAACATTTATCTGAAGTATAGCATTACGATCAAATTCATTGAGTTTATATTGCTATAACAACTTACGAAGTGATCCTAATCCTTAGACTATGAGATCATGTCAATCACTAACACCGGAAGAGTTTCTTGATAACATCAAACGTCACACCGTAACAGGGTGATTATAAAGATGGATTCAGAACTAATAAAGTGTTATGTTGAGGCCCATGTATCGAGAGTGGAATTTGTTCATCCCGATGACGGATAGATATGCTCTGGGCCCTCTCGGTGATATCACATTGATTAGCTTGCAAGCAAGTGATTTGATCACTAGAATGTTATATCACGGGAACGAGAAAAGAGTGCATGTCGGTAACGAGATCAAACTAGGTATGGAGATACCGATGATCTAATCTCGGACATGTAATATATCGCGAAACAAAAGGATTAAGATACTAGCGTAAAAGGTTCCGACGATCACAAGAAAGTCATCGTTGAATGTGTGGGAGTCAGTATGGGTCTCCAGATCCCGCTTCTGATTATTGATCCGAGAGGGGTCTCAATCATGTCCGCATTATTCGCGAACCATAGGGTGACACACTTAAGGGATACCGACACCATTCGGAGCAAATGATATGTCATAAAAAGAAAAGGAAAGCGTAGGAATTTATTTCACTAGACACCGGAACTGTTTCGGTTGAAATTGCTGAAACTGGTTCTGCATGTGAAATGGAATACTAGCAAGGGGTTTTATGTGAATGTTTGTTAATTAAAGTAATTAACAAAATTCTGAATAAATAAATAAAAGAGTTTTATTTAAATGAGAGCTTGCATTAAATTTGGTAGAAAGTGAATGCAGGTGAGTGATTTTTGAGTGGAGGCTTTTCATTTTGAGTGGGAGCTCCACCCACATGAATGTGGAAGAGGTGGGGCAGCCCCCATGGCTGCGCCATGCCCTTGGGTGCCCCTGCCTCCCCTATAAAGGCCCCCTCCTCCTCTCAAAGCACACCTCCTCTGAAGGATCTCTCCCTTTAGAATTTCCCCATGGTCTCGGATCAGCGATACATGTTCACTGGCTTTTTTCTCGAAGGATTTGTTGCTTCGCTCACCGGAGCGAGGGCGTGGAGGTTGTCGGGGTACCCGTACGTGTGTGCGATCACGGATGCACCACTGCTTTGAGGTGCTGGACTTGATCGTGCTGGACCGGCTGGACCAGACGGACTTCATCACGATCTTGAGATCGGCAAGCATTCGTCTACATCATCTACGAGTACAACCTCGTTAACTCTATTCGGTCTTCGAGGGTATGTATTCTATGGATGTATATCCATCCGTTGCTTGTATCTAGTAGATAGATCTTGGTACTTAGATGTTCCCATCATAGGAAATTTTTTGTTTTCTATGCTGCGAACCCTACAGGGTCCATGTAGTAGCTAGATGGTTATATCTCCTCCTTTGTGATTTCATGTATAGATCTTTTGAGCTCCGTTCATGATCAAGATCTAATCTATTTGTAATCATGCATGTTGTGTTTGCGGGGATCCGATGGATATTGAGATTACTATGTCAGATTGATTAATGGTTTTGTCTTTATGATTCTATTATGTCTCTGTTGTTTGTGATCTTGCATGCTCTTTGTTGCTAGTATCTATCTTGGCCAAGTAGTTGCTAGTGACTCCAAGAGGGGGTATTTATGCTCGATAGTGGGTTCATGCCTCTAGTTTCCAAGGGAAGTGACAGAAATCTCTTCGGTTGTAGATGTGATGTTGCTACTAGGGAGAAAACAACGGTCTCTTGTTCGTAGAGCAAGTGGATTGTTTACCTTACACACTTTGCTTAAAGCAATTGTCTATTGCTTGCAACTTAATACTGGAGGGGGTTCGGATGATAACCTGAAGGTGGACTTTTCTAGTCATAGATGCAGTTGGATGGCGGTCTATGTATATTGTTGTATTGCCTAATCGAATCTCATAGTATCTTTTTGTCTGGTATTGCATTGTTATGCCTTGCTCAGTTCATGTCAATTGTCCTGCTGTAATAGTTTACCCTTCATGCCATGTTGTTTATCTAAGGAGATCCCCTCTAGTGAACTATGGACCCCGGTCCAATCTTTACCATTGATATATCTTCCACTGTTACTTGTTTACTTGCTGCAAACCATAACCTTTCACACCATACGTTTAATCCTTTGTTACAGCAAACCGGTGAGCTTGACAACCTCACTGATTCGTTGGGGCAAAGTCTTGAGTTTGTATTGTGCAGGTCTCCACGTTGCTTGCAGCACCTCTGGGGTGTTTCTTTCCTCCTACTGGTTCGATAACCTTGGTTTCTTACTGAGGGAAACTTGCCTGTTGAACTGCATCACACCTTCATCTTGGGGTCTCCCAATGAAGTGTTGCTGCACTCATCATGTTCCTTTACCTTAGCAGGTAAAGGGATTTTCTCAATATAAGGTTCAGGCAAAATATGATCAACAGTACAAACTTCAGTATTTCTAACAGGAACATGATTAACAATATCTTTATAAGGCACATGGTACTTGTTCCACTTCTTTTGGACAAAAGCCTTAAAACAATTGGCAATACTTTGAGAATCAAGACCATACTCAGTACTAATATCATCAAAGTCATCAGTTCCATAAAAGATTTAATGCATTCATAATCATAATTTATACCTGAATTTCTTCCTTTGTCATTCTCCCATGATTCAGTATTTTCTTTAATACGGTCTAGAAGATCCCATTTAGCTTCTTCCTTCATAAGTGTGAATGATCCAGCACAAGAAGCATCTAATAAATCTTTATCATGAAGAGAAAGCCTTGCACAAAAGTTAATAATAATATTATTATTAGGGAGATCATGAATAGGACATTTAAGCATTAGTAACTTCAATCTCCCCCAAGCTTGGGTTGTACTCTCTCCATCACGAGGCCAAAAGTTATATATTTGATTCCTATCCTTATGAATCTCACTGGGAGGATAGAATTTAGAATAAAAGAGAGGTACAATTTCCTCCCATTCCATAGATTGTCCATTCTTTAGCAGCTTATACCATTCTTCAACTCTTCATTTCAATGGTATAGAGAGTAACTTTTTCTTGACTTGTTCCATTGTGATACCTGCACAATTAAACAACCCGCATAATTCATGGATAAAAAGCAATTGATCACCAGGATGGACAGTTCCATCTCCAAAATAATAGTTATCCATAACACGATCAACAATTCTTGTAGGTATCTTAAAAGGATCTATCTCAGCAGGTGGTGGTTCATCTACTACCCTAGAAGTGGTAGTAGCTTTCCCAAATAGGAAACCAAGTGGGTTATCCACATTGGAAACAAAGTAACAAACAGAAATAAAAGCAATACTCACAGTAGAAGTTTCCTTTACCAGTTCCATTCTTCAATAGCGCTTCACTCCCCGGCAACGGCGCTAGAAAATAGTCTTGATGACCCACAAGTATAGGGGGTGTATTGTAGTACTTTTGATAAATAGGAGTGTCGATCCCAACAAGGAGCATAAGGTGTTGACTAGTGGTTTGGAGCAGGAATTCTCTGTAAATACTTAGAAAATGGATTTTTAGGGTTTTTTGATAAAGCAAAGAAATAAAGTGCGAGTAAATAAAGACAACAAATAATTGCAGCAAGTGGCACAATCCTTTATTATCAAAGGACAAGCCAGTTGTATTACTTACGAGGACCAAACGTTCTCGAGGACACATAGGAATACTGTGAAGTGCTTTCGCTTCATATAGTTGATTAATCTTCTTTGGTTTGATAAGTGTTTTTGTCGTGGTTTTGTCGACACGTACGCCATAGGGGTATCCGAACAGCGAGTTTAGAGACGTGGGGGAAGACGGAGAGCGTCCGGGTCGGCTTGACACAGTTTTCCCAGGTACGGATCTCACGACGGTGGATCCTAGTCCTGCTATAAATCACTATAATGGCAATACGCCGAGTTACGGGATTGGGGGGTTCGATGTGTGCGAGTTGTGTTATGCACTTGTTGTTCTATTGTGTTGTGCCCTAAAAGCTCACTTAGGTCGGCTTATATGAGCGCCAGGACCTAGGGTTACATGGAGAGTCCCAGCCAGATACAGTTACCGTCCTAGACTAACACTAACTAGTCTTCGTGTCCTCCAAGGCTCCGGCTTCCATCTAAGGCGGTGGCTCGTCGCCTTCCTTTATCCCTGCTGGACCTCCGGCTTCCTATCAGCAACTGGGCCGCCCGGTTATGTCATAGGCCTAACCACCAACTGTGGGCCACCCGGGCTTGCCGGTATGAGACTATGTCGTAGGTATAGCCATTTGGTATATCCACAACAGTAGCCCCCGAAGTTCTTCAAAATCCTCGCGTTCCTCCGTCTAGCTTTGAGCGTGAGCATCACGTTGTCTTCAATTTTTAGGCGTTCTTCGTGCAGAATCTTGGAGAGCTCCCATATCATATTCTCATCCGACTAAGCCTAGCCAGAGATTTTCTTGTATGCTTCTGCGAACGAATCCAAGGCGGAGAATTCTCTAACGAATCGTTAGTGATTCTTCCAAGCTCTAGGAACGTCTTCAATATCATCATCCATGCAGGACGATATGTAAGCCGGAAAAAATCACGGCTAGCGGGCCACGATCGTAAAGGCTGCCAAACTGCCGACTCAGAGCCAACAAAGTCACAGACATAAGAGCTTGCCGAATTAAGTACTTAGAGCCTCTCATATCACGGGCGTTTAGGCCATCGAGCCGTGTAACCCAGTGAAACATCTGCGAAGGCAAAGTTGATGTCGAGCCCTCGGGTTTCGCTAGCCGGATTCTTCACCGTCTTGAAAGTTTTGTTGACATAACCATATGCATCCCCCGAGCATTGAGTCGGCTTCGTCGAAGGTGGCTTGATGCTCAAAAGAACATGTATAATTGTACATCAAACTATTGTATCCCCCGAGCTCCAAATCGGAGTTTCAAAAGAAAATCGTCTTGGTGCTCTAAGAGTAGCTTCGGTAAAAAAATGTCAATAGTGTAGCCCCCGAGCGCCAATGCGGAAATTATTTCGCTTGGTGCTCCAAAGAGAACTTCACAGAAATTCAATATCGGTGTAGCCCCCGAGCGTCAAGGTGGAAATCTGTTGAATTTTCCGGCTTGGTGCTCTAAGAGAACTAAACCAGACCTTGGAGATCATCGTACTGTAGCCCCCGAGGATTGTTCCGACTTGATGCTCAAAGAGGGACAAAGCTCCTAAGTTAGAGATGTCAAGCCCCGAGTGTCGATCCGACTTCCTCAAAGGCGGATCAAGTCTTGATTGACAACTGCGATTGCAGCCCCCGAGGTGTCAAGCCTAGTGAAAATCTGGCTGAAAACACCTTAATTCTGAGGAACGCGGCAATATCCAAGCGTCATGTACCTGAAACATAAACATGAAAATACAAATGTATTAAATTGTTCCTTAAATAGTGTCCAACAAACAAATGTAAGGAGGAACAAACATGGCCTTAGAATAAATGCTTTAAAGCTGAAACAATGCAGCAGCTGGACACATAATACTGTTTAGGAGGGAAAAACTCAACTAATTTAAACAGTTTATGTAATTTTTTTATTTAAGCAAGTGTTGGCTTATCCATTATTCTGGTTTTTATGCTTGACCTTTTGTGAGACGGAAGACTCGCACTACAGAACTATGTCCTTGGGTGATGATGCCTAATGGCACCGTCCAGAACCCAAGGCCAAAATGCCGGCTTTGAGTGCCGAGAAGTCGCTACTCCGGAATCCACATAAAAACAACAGAAAATGTGTATCCAGAAAACTTAAGCTAACGCCTGAAAGCGGGTTTTTTGCATGGTACTGGGCTTTTAAATGACAAGCCAGTAAAAAGTTATTTTCACGAGCGCAAGGCAAATCGTGAAAAAGATATGATCAAAAACGAAAACAGTAAAAGACTCAGAATATGAGTGAACCAATCTTAATCTAATAATTATAAATAATTAAAATAATAAATATAAATAGATACTTAGCTGTTTAAGCGAAGTCGGTATTGTGCCGTGAAGACATACCCGAGGCTCATGTAGCTGTCTATTTCCTTAACTGAAATTCCGACGAATCGGAACACGCACGCACAGGGTCATTGTTTCAGTTTCTTTCCGACCAAAAACATGGCTTTCCTAGCCGGACATTCATGTGGAGTCTCTTTGATCCTCACGTCAAGTGTTCCTTGGCAGCTCTCTACTTCTTGGGAATTGATCCGGTGAAAGATTAGCCTTTAATTCCGTGTCGTACTAGAACTCCTTTACACATATGGGTTGCACGCGCTGCCTCAGGTGCCTCGTGGTTCTGATCGCGGGCCTGGCTGCGTATGGCGGACGCGTCGACGACCAAATCCATGAATGGCTCCCGAATTTCAGCTAGCAGAAACAACCAATCCGACTAATCGAAATCATGCCGGACGATGTGTTGAAGTAGCTGATCGCATAAACAAGAATGACGGCAACTAAGATTCTTAACGTCTAGCGCCGTCATCGATTGCGTCCGCAGCAAAGCTGCATGTATGGGTGACTTGTAATGTCGATCCCATGCACGTTTCAAGTAGATGTAGAAGACTGCCGGATCCATCAGCCTATCGGCGAGGAAAAACCAAGCAGATCTTCGGGATGTCGCCGACTCGATCACACGCTATAAAGAGCGATGGCGATGTCGGTGCGTCAGTAGAGATGCGATTTGTCCGTCTTCAAAGACGGTGAGGGATCCCGCCTGGATCCGTGCTATAAACGCATCTTGCCCCACGGTGGGCGCCAACTGTCGTGGTTTTGTCGACACGTACGCCATAGGGGTATCCCAACGGCGAGTTTAGAGACGTGAGGGAAGACGAAGAGCGTCCGGGTCGGCTTGACACAGTTTACCCAGGTTCAGATTTCACGACGGTGGCGAGATCCTACTCCTGCTATAAATCACTATAATGGCAATACGCCGAGTTACAGGATTAGGGGTTCGCTGTGTGCGAGTTGTGCTATGCACTTGTTGTTCTATTGTGTTGTGCCCTAAAGGCTCCCGTAGGCCGGCTTATATAAGCGTCAGGACCTAGGGTTACATGGCGAGTCCCAGTCGGATACGGTTACAAAGTCCTAGAATAACACTAACTAGTCTTTGTGTCCTCCAAGGCTCCGGCTTCCATCTAAGGCGGTGGCATGTCGCCTTCCTTTATCCCTGCTGGACCTCCGGCTTCCTATCAGCAACTGGGCCGCCCGGTTATGCCATAGGCCTAACCACCAACTGTGGGCCACCTGGGCTTGCCGGTATGAGACTATGCCGTAGGTATACACATTTGGTATATTCACAACAGCGGCAGAATATTTCTGGGTTCGCTCCCCGAATATTACGGTTTCGGGAGGAAGTTATAGGCGAAGGGGCGAAGCAGGAGATGGGCCAGGGTGGCCACACCCCCTGCTGGCGCGGCCCAAGGTGGGCCCGTGCCAGGGGGTGGTGTGGGCCCCATGTGGCCCATTTTCGCCGCCCCTTCTTGCTTCCTTCGTCTTCTGGAAAAATAGGATTTTCCGTGTATTTTCTGGAATTTTCTGATCTTCGCAAATATTGCATCTAGACACCGCCCTTTCCATCAGAATCCTGAATCCGGCAGTTCATCCTCCAAAAGTCATCAAACATGCAAAAACAAATAAAATAACATAAGTATCACCTGTTAATATGAAATATATCAATGAATAACAGTAAATTATGATATAGAATAGTGATGCAACATGGACGTATCAGGCTGTCCTGCTCTTATTTATTTTGTTATTATTGACATGCATGAAGATGCTACTATTCCTATCATATCAGGCCGTCCTTTCTTAAGAACTATTAAGGCTTTAATCAATTTTCATGAAGGGAACCTGAAGCTTCAGCTGCCTTCGCGGGATCCTTTTGTTATTCATTTCCCTAGTAAAAAGAAAGCCAATCAAGATGATAAGGAGGCCATCACTTTGAAAGCCAACTACTTTGGAGTGGGTGTTCCACTCATATGGCCTAAGTGAGCAACATCAAGGTCATGCTATTGACCATAAAGAGCACTACATGGGAAGCAACCCATGTGAAATAAAGAAGATGAACACGAGGAGCCAGACGCATGCTCTTGCCGCCACTATTTCTTCTCGGGTTGTAGCTCAGGAACGCATGGGGATTCGATTCAAGAACGAGTCCCACCATGATCATTTCAACAAGATCAAAAACCGATAAGTCAAGGCAACCAAGTGGGCTTGCCCCGTCACATTGAACCAACTCAGTATTTCTGATGACTTTAATTTAGTTTGCAATAGGTTTGGCCTAAAAAACTTTATATTTCATGATGCACCAACCTATCACCGATTAACCATTGAATTGCTTAGTTCTTTGAAAAGCACCGTTAAGGCATGGTATGGGGAGGATATAATTTTTTTCCGACTCATGAACAATAATTATTCTTTATCACTTGATGAATGGTGCAATTGTTTTGGTTTACCAAACAATGATCCTAATGCCCTGCGTGCACCTTTTACCAACATGGAACCTTCCCCTGAACTCTGTTATAATATAATGAGATTTACTTCTAGAGTTAGCAAAAGTAAAAATATTCAAGATCCTGCTATTCGCTATTTATTCTATGTTATTCCTAACACCTTGCAGGCGCACAATGAGTTTACAAGACTCAATGAGGGGGACATATTAGTCGTTTCAAAAGCTACTTTCAACTACATGTCGGGGATATAACCCCAGGTACCCTAGAGTTGGTCTATAAATAAACTAGTAAGAGACATAGATAAAGGAAAAGATATTAGACAAGAAAATATTTAAATAGAAAAGAGAAAAGGCAAAGAAAGAGTGACTGGGCCGAGTAAGGGCAATCCCGGCTCAGTCCCTACTCTACCTGGCCGAATTAAGTCAAGGGAAATAACCCCGGGTGGGCCGACCTAAGCCTAAGTCGGCCCACCACGGGCCTACTGCATCGACCGACCTCCAGCACCAAACCGTCTTCCCGCGATCCCGCCAGCGCCACCTCTCCCGCCGAATCCCGCCAGCACCGAGTCCCGCCGAATCCCGCCAGCGTCGATCCCCCTGCCTCACTTGCTTCCCCCGGGTGGGCCAGGTACGGCCCACCGCGGGGAACCTTCTGCTCCACGCAGGCGGCCTCCACCAGCACGAGCGCCTCCCCCGGGTGGGCCGACCTCGGTCATCTCGGCCCACCGCGGGCTCTCCCCTCCAATTTGGACGAGCACAACTCCGGCTGGGCCGCTGCTCAACCCGGCTGGGCCATGGTTTAGCTCGGCAGGGAGGAGGGTTGACCCAGATCAGGCCCAGGACGAATTAACTCTCTGCCAGGCCGAATTACCACTAACTCCAGGACGTTCGGGCCGAGATATAAGGACCCAAACATCCCCTTATTCACCTCCAGATGACTTCACGCCATTGTGGCATCCCGCAAAACCACTACTAGAAAATCGCGTTGTTTTTGGTGCATTGCATCATCATGACCGCATGCTCATGTCATCATGCCACATTGCATTTGATCATCGTCATCATCTTGCATTTGCTTGCATAAAACTAATTGCAGAAAAACCTGTCTTTATTTTCTAAACGTCCCGTCTTGTTTTCAAAATGCAAACCCCGGTTCTCCGGATAAGTTTGTTTGTCTGCTATCGGTTTGCAAACGGTGCATTAGAAATAAATAAATTTGGAATTATTTTTAGTGGGGCAGTCGAACGGGCCGATTCGACCCGATCGACCACCCCAGAAAATAAAACGGTATACCAAAATCCCTAGTCTACCCTGCCCTATCCTACCCAACCCCTCTCCACCTCACCCCGACCACTCCCCTCGTGACACCTTACCTCTCTCCCTCTCCCCCTCCAATCCGCTGTTGCCACCTCATCCTCACCTCCTCTCAACCACCCCACCCCCACTCCCCACTCAGCTCACACCACACACGCACATAGACGCACGCAACACACACGCGGCCACGCGCACGCCCCAGACCGACCCACCCGCGCCTGGGACCCACCCCACCTGCCCCTGTTCACGCGCCCCACGCAGCCCCCCGTCTCCTACCTCCCGCTCGAGCCGGCCCAGCGCACCCCGACCCCCGCATCCTCCCAGGCCGGCGACCCCCTCGCCCGGCGCCGCCTCTCTCCCGTGCTCCACCACCGCCCTTCTCCCACCCTCGCCGCGCCTCTGCGCCTCCTCTCCGTCTGCGGCCCTGGCCGCCTCGCGCTTCCACCAGCGCCTCCGCCCCGGCCAAGCTCCTCCTCCCGCTGCCGCCGCTTCGCCCGGCCGTGCCCTCGCTCGCTTGATCGTCTCTCGCGCCGCCCTTCATAATCCTCCCGGTCGCCTCCCCGCGGGACGCCCCGGCTTCGCCCTCGTCCCCCCTCGCCCGCTCGCCCGCGCCGCTCGCCGTCCTCCCTCGCCGCGCGCTTCTCGCTGCCGCCCGATCTCGCCGCCCGCCCTCGCCGCCTTCGCCGTCCGTCGCCCCTGTCCCTGCCGGCAACCACCGCGGGCGCCCTCCTCCTGTCCGGGTTCGGCTCTGTCGAGGCGTGCGTGCCCAGCCTGCGAGCAGCCCATCGCTGTCGGCTCTGTCCCTCACCTTCCCCTGGCCATGGCACGGGCCGGCGCGACGCCGCCACCGCCTTCGCTTTCCTGGCGCCCCACCGAGCTCCCCGACGCCGTTCGCCTCGACCCGGCGCCTGTCCATCCTCCATCTCGGTACCGACGGGACCGCCTTCACGGGTCCGAAGGATCCCTAGAACGCAAAGGCTGCCCCCACATATCCGAGTGGCCCTTCCCGGACCCGATGGAACCGGAGCCTCAAGGTCTTCACGGATTCCAAGATCCCGACATCGAAACGACAAGATCATCGTCACGGAACCCGAAGACACATGTGCGACAAGTACCCTTTTCCCGAAGGCGCCAAGACCCCGGACCCCAAGATCTCCGCCGCGAGACGACAAGACCGTCGGCACGAACCGACGACCGCGGATGCGACAGGATCGTCCCCGGAACGCCAAGTACTTCCTCTCGGACGCCAAGGCCCGGCCCCGAAGACCGCCAAGATTGCCACAAGTACGACAAGTTCTAATTCTGAACGCTAACACCGACTCGATGGCGCGGGCCTGACAAGACACTCGCAACGGCAAGCTCGACCCCGTGGCACCCGACAAGAGCTGCATGACGACAAGAACGGCAGTGACCAGGAGAATCCGATGCCCCGACGCCAGACCAAGTGCTTCCTCCCGGAACGCCAAGATCTACTCCGCTATCCGAGAACGTTTCCGTCGAACCCTGAACCCCGAGACCCGACCCCGAACCCCGGAACACCAAGATCTGCCGAACCCTAAATGTGTGAACCCAAACCCGAGACCTTATTTTATAAATGATATAACTGATGCATATTAAATTGTTCATGCATGCATGCTTGTCTGTGGTTTGGGGGCCTTATGCCGATTCACCTAATAATTAAATATGGGGCCCATATGCGGGCAAATCTAGCCTTATATTGGCCTCATTTAAACTTGTGTAGCGAACCGGTGCCATCTTTTGTCTTGCTAATGCAACATTTAATTTGCGGGGTAGATAAACAACTAGAACCATATATTTAATTGTCGGGACCCCGGTTCCGCTTAATATGACCTAATTGCATCGCATCTTTGCCATGTCATACATCATACATGCATCATGCCCGATCTTCTGCCATTGTGTTAAATAGTGCGTCCGGTGTTCCTTCTAGTGTTTTGCTTCTTCGCGGATAAGGCCGTTGAGTTGATGTGAGCTTCGCCCCGATCTTCGGTTGAACCTTCGGCAATGTTTTCAGGCGAGCATCTCCCCCTTTCTACCTATCTTACTTTTATAGTATTTATTTCCCTCCTGTTGATCTATTGCTATCTGTGTTGCGATGCTCTAGTTTCCGTACCCGTGATATCCCTTGCAGCCCTATATTGCCTCGGACACCTCCTATTACCTGTTGTTTGGTAGATAGTTGGACTTGTGCGTCGTAGTCGCTTGCTCAAGTGTTGTTGTGTGTCGTCAAGTGCCACAGTTGTTGGTGTATTGCCGCATGTTGATGTTGGAGATGATCATGGCTTTACTTATCGTTCACTTTAATTCCTGTTTAACAACTAAAATTGAAGTAAGCAGAGGCATCGGTGGGTGATAGATAACATTTGGTTTCCGAACGCCCACTTGTGTCCCGTAGGACCCCGAGTACTTGATACATGTTCCTTGATTTATCGCGCTATCCACATCCGGGAGGTATATGGGACCCCCCTGAGCCAGAGCTTCATTCAGTCTTATTTCTTGGGGCCACAAACTAGTTTGAGGTTTTATTTACTATCCTGTACTTATGCCATGCTTTACTGCTTTATTTAAATTGTGCAACAGATAGCACCTGTACTGTTTAGGATCGGGACACGATTCCGCGGTGTCGACAAGCCCAGTTTTGGGTTCCCAGTCGTTCACAGCCGTATACCCAAACCTTGAGTCCGTTTCGGAGTCAGCTAACTTCGTTGCGGGTAGCTTAATGGGGTGGCCCCCTGAAATAATTCTTAATCCTGTGATTGCTTTGTCGTGAAGGCCTCGTTGGGTTTTGTTTTGGTTTTTCCGAGGTTGATCGAGCGTGTGTTGCTATTGGTGCACCCCGGCCGGGTAAAACTTTCTGAAAGCCGTGTCCGCGGTTATGGACGACTTGGAGCATAGTATCTCGATCATAGACAAGCATAACTAAAGTAGTACTATAAATTTGACTTTATAATGATTAGTAATCAGCTTCACTTTAATGGAATGGCTAAATAATACTGCCCACAATTGCTTGTTTGGAGTGTAAACACGACATGTACTGACTAGTAAGTATTGCAACTACAACGGAATGGCTAAATAAAAGTACCAACAACTGCTGGGTTTTGGGTTTATCTCATGCCACCTGTATCTGATTAGTAATTGTTGCAACTACAACGGAATGGTTAACTAAAAGTGTCCACCGCTTATTTTATTAGGATGGATATCTATACCTGACTAGTAATTGCTGCAACGATAACTGAATAAATAAAACTGCCAACCGTGTGAGTTCCTCGGTTGACTTCCTCGTTTGGTCTCGAGGGGGAAACGCCAGGATGGGTTTGTTGGATGATAGTATAAGGTTGGTTCCGGATAGGTCCTTCTTACCCCTCTCTGATTGCCGCCAGTTGTATCGAGTCTCTATAGGTTGTTTAGTGCATGCTGCCGCTTGATCCACCATACCTACGTGGCGAGGACCGCCAATTCTAGCCTCGCCGTGTCTTGGCCTCGATCGACGCTCCTCTTTTCCTTTGCCCTTTGTCGGCACCCTTTTGTTTAAGCAGGTTTTGAGATCGACGCCGTTAGCGGTTACCCTTCCGGCTTGGCACAGGGGGTTATGGGCCATTGGTTATTCTTCAGGCTCTTAGCCCCATTTGCATCTTGTCCGTAGTCGGACGCCTATCATTTTCAAGGTGAACTGGATCTTGTATATTATATCTGTATTCTTGACTCATTGAGTCATGTTATATATATCTGCATGGGTCCCATCGAGTCTTGTTGTGTAATGTTATTACTGCGTTTTCCACACGCACGAAAGTGCTGGTGGGCACCTTTGAATCGTTTCTATCGGGTTTGGCGGGTTTCGCTAAAACTTGCATAGGTCCGATCGAGGTGTTCTGAGTGGTATCGAGCTCAGCGATTGCGATACCCACAAGTCCAGCCTGTAGGATAACCTAGCTAACGGCAAGTAGAGTGTCAAAACTATTTTGGAAAAATTGTTGGATAGTTACGGTTAGTGCCTTTTATTCCTTACCCCTCTGCTATTCTCCTCTTACCTCTACGTGTTTTGAATCCGCTCTCGTCTTTTCTTCGAGTCCAGGATTTCTCGTGGTTGGGTTCCGTCGTATCTTCAGGGTTTCGCTTCCTCCTCTGTTAACGGTGTTCTACCGTCTGGTGTTCAAGCTACCTGATGAATCCGTCTACTGTGGTACCATTCTTTGTTCCTTGTTTGTGCTTTCCGGTGTTTTCCGACGCGACAACATCATCTACGCCAGATCCGATGCAGAGTCTGCATCACCCCTTGTTCTGAACCTCGCTTGTCGAGATCTTCAGTCTGATTCCGAGAATGGTTGCACGCTCTTCTACTGATTGTGCAGAGTAATAGTTTGGGTGCGTGATGGATTGGCCCCCATGCCGACTACCCCTTCTATTCGCTTTTGTACATTGAAGTGGATGAGAATGCATCGGTTCCCTCTTTCTACCGGAGTTAGAGGTGGCTTTATTTGTTGATACCTCTACCTTCGACCTTTTGTTCCCGGAGTGTTCTCTCGACGATCACGGACAACGACCCCTTGTTAGTGGTGTCGCGAGGATCTACACGATGCGAGAAGATTCAGGTCGCCGCTCTTCTTCCGGTACCATGAGGCGGATCTCGAGGGCGAGATCCATTGTTAGTGGTGTCGAATTGTGGCATCCCGCAAAACCACTACTAGAAAATCGCGTTGTTTTTGGTGCATTGCATCATCATGACCGCATGCTCATGTCATCATGCCACATTGCATTTGAGCATCGTCATCATCTTGCATTTGCTTGCATAAAACTAATTGCGAAAACCATCTTTATTTTCTAAACGTCTCGTCTTGTTTTCAAAATGCAAACCCCGGGTCTCCGGATAAGTTTGTTTGTCTGCTATCGGTTTGCAAACGGTGCATTTGAAATAAATAAATTTGGAATTATTTTTAGTGGGGCAGTCGAACGGGCCGATTCGACCCGATCGACCACCCCAGAAAATAAAACGGTATACCAAAATCCCTAGTCTACCCTGCCCTATCCTACCCAACCCCTCTCCACCTCACCCCGACCACTCCCCTCGTGACACCTCACCTCTCTCCCTCTCCCCCTCCAATCCGCTGTTGCCACCTCATCCTCACCTCCTCTCAACCACCCCACCCCCACTCCCCACTCAGCTCACACCACACACCCACACAGACGCACGCAACACACACGCCACCAGACGCCTGACCGACCCACCCGCCTGGGACCCACCCCACCTGCCCCTGTTCACGCGCCCCACGCAGCCCCCTCTCCTACCTCCCGCTCGAGCCAGCGCACCCCGACCCCGCATCCTCCCAGGCCGGCGACCCGCCTCGGCGCTGCCGCCTCCCCAGGCTCCACCGCCGCCGCCTTCTCCCACCTCGCCACGCCTGCGCCTCCTCTCCGCCCGGCGCCCCGCCGCCTCGCGCCCACCGCCTCCTTCCCTGCCGCCGCCAAGTTTCTCCTCCGGCAGCCGCGAGCCGCCGCCGCTGTGGCTGCCCGGTGTTGCCTCGCTCCGGGTCGTCTCCGCGCCGCCCGCCGCAATCCTCCCGGCGTCGCCTCCCGACGCTGACGCCCCGAAGCCGCCCTCGCCCCTCGCCCGGCTCGCTGCCTCCCGCGCGCGCCAAGGCTGCCGCCGCCGCCGGCCCCGCGCCGCCGCCGCTGAAGCCGCTTCCGCCGTCTGCCGCCTCGCTGCAACCACCGGCGCGCCTCCTGTCCGGGTTCGGCTCTGTCGAGGCGTGCGTGCCCATCCTGCGAGCAGCCCATCGCTGTCGGCTCTGTCCCTCTCCTTCCCCTGGCCATGGCACGGGCCGGCGCGACGCCGCCACCGCCTTCGCTTTCCTGGCGCCCCACCGAGCTCCCCGACGCCGTTCGCCTCGACCCGGCACCTGTCCATCCTCCATCTCGGGACCGACGGGACCACCTTCACGGGTCCGAAGGATCCCTAGAACGCAAAGGCTGCCCCCACATATCCGAGTGGCCCTTCCCGGACTCGATGGAACCGGAGCCTCAAGGTCTTCACGGATTCCAAGATCCCGACATCGAAACGACAAGATCATCGTCACGGAACCCGAAGACACATGTGCGACAAGTACCCTTTTCCCGAAGGCGCCAAGACCCCGGACCCCAAGATCTCCGCCGCGAGACGACAAGACCGTCGGCACGAACCGACGACCGCGGATGCGACAGGATCGTCCCCGGAACGTCAAGTACTTCCTCTCGGACGCCAAGGCCGGGCCCCGAAGACCGCCAAGATTGCCACAAGTACGACAAGTTCTAATTCCGAACGCTAACACCGACTCGATGGCACGGGCCCGACAAGACACTCGCAACGGCAAGCTCGACCCCGTGGGACCCGACAAGAGCTGCATGACGACAAGAACGGCAGCGACCAGGAGAATCCGATGCCCCGACGCCAGACCAAGTGCTTCCTCCCGGAACGCCAAGATCTACTCCGCTATCCGAGAACGTTTCGTGAACCACGAACCCCGAGACCCGACCGAACCCCGAACACCAAGATCTGCCGAACCCTAAATGTGTGAACCCAAACCCGAGACCTTATTTTATAAATGATATAACTGATGCATATTAAATTGTTCATGCATGCATGCTTGTCTGTGGTTTGGGGGCCTTATGCCGATTCACCTAATAATTAAATATGGGGCCCATATGCGGGCAAATCTAGCCTTATATTGGCCTCATTTAAACTTGTGTAGCGAACCGGTGCCATCTTTTGTCTTGCTAATGCAACATTTAATTTTTGGGGTAGATAAACAACTAGAACCATATATTTAATTGTCGGGACCCCGGTTCCGCTTAATATGACCTAATTGCATCGCATCTTTGCCATGTCATACATCATACATGCATCATGCCCGATCTTCTGCCATTGTGTTAAATAGTGCGTCCGGTGTTCCTTCTAGTGTTTTGCTTCTTCGCGGATAAGGCCGTTGAGTTGATGTGAGCTTCGCCCCGATCTTCGGTTGAACCTTCGGCAATGTTTTCAGGCGAGCATCTCCCCCTTTCTACCTATCTTACTTTTATAGTATTTATTTCCCTCCTGTTGATCTATTGCTATCTGTGTTGCGATGCTCTAGTTTCCGTACCCGTGATATCCCTTGCAGCCCTATATTGCCTCGGACACCTCCTATTACCTGTTGTTTGGTAGATAGTTGGACTTGCGCGTCGTAGTCGCTTGCTCAAGTGCTATTGCGTGTCGTCAAGTGCCACAGTTGTTGGTGTATTGCCGCATGTTGATGTTGGAGATGATCATGGCTTTACTTATCGTTCACTTTAATTCCTGTTTAACAACTAAAATTGAAGTAAGCAGAGGCATCGGTGGGTGATAGATAACATTTGGTTTCCGAACGCCCACTTGTGTCTCGTAGGACCCCGAGTACTTGATACCTGTTCCTTGATTTATCGCGCTATCCACATCCGGGAGGTATATGGGACCCTCCTGAGCCAGAGCTTGATTCAGTCTTATTTCTTGGGGCCACAAACTAGTTTGAGGTTTTATTTACTATCCTGTACTTATGCCATGCTTTACTGCTTTATTTAAATTGTGCATGATAGCACCTGTCTTGTTTAGGATCGGGACACGATTCCGGTGTCGACAAGCCCAGTTTTGGGTTCCCGATGCGTTCACAACCAGTATACCCAAACCTTGAGTCCGTTTGAGTCACTAACTTCGCTATGGTAGCTTAATGGGGTGGCCTCTAAATAATTCTGAATCCTGTGATTGCTTTGTCGTGAAGGCCTCGTTGGGTTTTGTTTTGGTTTTTCCGAGGTTGATCGAGCGTGTGTTGCTATTGGTGCACCCCGGCCGGGTAAAACTTTCTGAAAGCCGTGTCCGCGGTTATGGACGACTTGGAGCACAGTATCTCGATCATAGACAAGCATAACTAAAGTAGTACTATAAATTTGACTTTATAATGATTAGTAATCAGCTTCACTTTAATGGAATGGCTAAATAATACTGCCCACAATTGCTTGTTTGGAGTGTCGCTTGCGACCACTGTACCTGACTAGTAAGTATTGCAACTACAACGGAATGGCTAAATAAAAGTACCAACAACTGCTGGGTTTTGGGTTTATCTCATGCCACCTGTATCTGATTAGTAATTGTTGCAACTACAACGGAATGGTTAACTAAAAGTGTCCACCGCTTATTTTATCAGGATGGATATCTATACCTGACTAGTAATTGCTGCAACGATAACTGAATAAATAAAACTGCCAACCGTGTGAGTTCCTCGGTTGACTTCCTCGTTTGGTCTCGAGGGGGAAACGCCAGGATGGGTTTGTTGGATGATAGTATAAGGTTGGTTCCGGATAGGTCCTTCTTACCCCTCTCTGATTGCCTCCAGTTGTATCGAGTCTCTATAGGTTGTTTAGTGCATGCTGCCGCTGCCGCTTCAGTCCACCATACCTACGTAGGCGAGGACCGCCGAATTATAGCCTCGCCGTGTACTGGCCTCAGTACTGACGCTCCTCTTTTTCCTTTGCCCTTTGTCGGCACCCCTTTTGTTTAAGCAGGTTTTGAGATCGACGCCGTTAGCAGGGTTACCCTTCCGGCTTGGCCTGGGCAGGGTTATGGACGCCATTGGTTATTCTTCAGGGCTCTTAGCCCCATTTGCATCTTGTCCGTAGTCGGACGCTCTATCATTTTCAAGGTGAACTGGATCTTGTATATTATATCTGTATTCTTGACTCATTGAGTCGCTGTTATATATATCTGTTCTGTGGGTCCCATCGAGTATTGTTGTGTAATGTTATTACTTTGTTTTCCACACGCACGAAAGTGCCTGGTGGGCACCTTTGAATCGTTTCTATGCGGGTTTGGTGGGTTTCGCTAAAACTTGCATAGGTCCGATTCTGAGGGTGTTACAGCCATCTACAACGACTCAACATCAACCCAGGACAAGACCAACAAGCCTCGTGCCAGTCTTGGGACGCCCAAGGCTCAGACTGGCACGTGGCCCTATGGTGTATGCCCTTGGCATCAAGAAGATGCTAGGGAATATGCCCTTGGCACCAAGGATATGCTAAGGAATATGCCATGGCATCTCCAAAGATGCCAAGGCATATGCTAAGCATCTGAGAAGATGCCGGGAATATGCTATGTAGATGCCAAACGTGTGGAACAAGCCTTGTCCCCTGGGCTCCCCTTTATAAGGAGCACCAGGGGGATCGTTCAGGGAGAGGCCCCGAAGGGCTCCTCTCCTTTCTGCTCACTAGGAGCTCTCCTTCTTCCTCTTCCTCCACTCTCACAGAGAGCTTAGATAGAAGCATAGGGGAAACAGCTCAAGGAGCATGATTGTAGCCACAAGCATGGCCAGATTGTAAGGGATTAGATGTATAGAATGAGGTGTTATCTCCACTTGAGAGCTTCAATCCAATATACATTGTATTTATCTTTGTTCATATGAGTGCGGTCTTCACCGCATCATCCCTCCCCGGATTCCTCCACGTCCATCGGCCCCAACTTTAGCCTACCCATGGCATATGCCGTGATACCACCACGACATTTGGCTCCCATCGTGGGGCCTTCTAGTGGCGTTGGTTGGGTTTCCATCCGGACGGGAACATCTTCATCAACTTCTTCCTCACAGGGCTCATTCAGCTTCACCAAGTCAACAAAGAACAAAGAGGTAAGCGCAGAGGATCTCCAAGTCTAACTCATCAAAGCAGGTAAGACTCGGCAAGAAGGACTCAAGCACTACTCCAAGCTTACTGTAAGTACCAAGTAACTCAGCAGGGCAAGTATGACCTAGCAAGACTCACCCAAACACTTCTCCAAGTATACTGTAAGTGCCAGATAACTCAGCCAACTACACTCAATCCTTCATCCCGGGGAGAAATTAACTTAACCCGGGGACTAGTCAACTTATTCATGGAGTCACCTTTAGATTAAGAGAACATCATGTTGATTTAGATCTGTACGTCAGCCAGCTTATCGGTTAACTCGGCCACAAGTTGAATCAGCTTATTTGTGATTCAGATAGATTTTGAGTCAGTTAGTTTATGTTTTGGATTATCCATTAACTCAGCTCACCAGCCAGCTTATCGGTTAACTCGGCCACAAGTTGAATCAGCTTATTTGTGATTCAGATAGATTTTGAGTCAGTTAGTTTATGTTTTGGATTATCCATTAACTCAGCTCACCAGCCAGCTTATCGGTTAACTCGGCCATAAGTTGAATCAGCTTATTTGTGATTCAGATAGAATTTGAGTCAGTTTATTTATGCTTTGGATTGTCCTTTAACTCAGCTTACCAGCCAGCTTATTGATGATTCGGATATAACTTGAAGTCAATTTGTTTAGGCTTCGAATTAACCTTTAACTCAGCTCAGTAGATTGTCTCTGATTCGGACTAACATTTGATTCAGCTTGCCAGGGTATATTATAATTCGGATTGGTATTCAGACTCGGTATACTAATCATATCTCTGACTCAGGCCGAAGCTTTATTCAGTTCACCAGATTGCCAGGTTATGTTATGACTCGGATTGATATCTCACCATTTTGCCAGGTTATCCCATATCTCGGACGACTATTGGCCAGCTTATCATATCTCGAATCTATATCTCATATCAACATCTCGAATCAGATCTCTCAGCGGTTAGCCCTATTATCATATCCCAAAGCTTAATCTCGGATCTATATCTCGGATCCATATCAAAGGCAAATTATCGTCATCACGCCAAATCAAGCTATATCATCGCAAATAGATAACTCGGATTTGGGATGAGTTAACCCGGATTTGAGTCAGATGACTCAGACTTAAGACATCAAGTCAAAATTGAGTAAAGTAACTCGGATTTGGGATGAGTTAACCCGGATTTGAGTCATGTAACTCGGATTTGAGTCAGATGACTCAGACTTAAGACATCAAGTCAAAATTGAGTAAAGTAACTCAGATTTGGGATGAGTTAACCCGGATTTGAGTCATGTAACTCGGATTTGAGTCAGATAACTCAGACTTAAGACATAAAGTCAAAATTGAGTAAATTTTTGGGATGATAACTTCGGAGTGGAGAGTCGATATTCTCAGACTTAAGACATCAAGTCAAAATTGAGTAAGGTAACTCGGATTTGGGATAAGTTAACCCTGATTTGAGTCATATAACTCGGATTTGAGTCAGATGACTCAGACTTAAGACATAAAGTCAAAATTGAGTATAGTAACTCGGATTTGAGATGAGTTAACCCGGATTTGAGTCATGTAACTCGGATTTGAGTCAGATGACTCAGACTTGAGACATAAAGTCAAAATTGAGTAAAGTAACTCGGATTTGGGATGAGTTAACCCGGATTTGAATCATGTAACTCGGATCTGAGTCAGATGACTCAGACTTAGGCATAAAGTCAACTTTGAGTAGGGAAACTCGGATTTGGAATCAGACGACTCGGATAATGACTTACCCAATGGGGTTAAAAGAGCAATGCCCAAGAAGGCAAGGACTCATAACTTACCCAATGAGGTTAAAAGAGAAGTGCCCAATAAGGCCAGAACTCACAAATTACCCAATGGGGTTAAAAGAGCAGTGCCCAATAAGGCCAAAACTCACAAATTACCCAATGGGGTTAAAAGAGCAATGCCCAAGAAGGCAAGAACTCATAACTTACCCAATGGGGTTAAAAGAGCAATGCCCAAGAAGGCAAGGACTCATAACTTACCCAATGGGGTTAAAAGAGCAGTGCCCAATAAGGCCAAAACTCACAAATTACCCAATGGGGTTAAAAGAGCAATGCCCAAGAAGGCAAGAACTCATAACTTACCCAATGGGGTTAAAAGAGCAATGCCCAAGAAGGCAAGGACTCATAACTTACCCAATAAGGTTAAAGAGCAGTGCCCAATAAGGCCAGAACTCACAAATTACCCAAAGAGGTTAAAAAAGTAGTGCCCAATAAGGGCAGAGCTCATAACTTACCCAAAGAGGTTAAAAGAGCAGTGCCCAATAAGGCCAGAGCTCATAACTTACCCAAAGAGGTTAAAAGAGTTGTGCCCAATAAGGCAAGAACTCATAACTTACCCAAAGAGGTTAAAAGAACCGTGCCCAATAAGGCCAGAGCTCATAACTTACCCGAAGAGGTTAAAAGAGCAATGCCCGATGAGGCGAGAACTCATAAATTACCCAAAGGGGTTAAGACCAGTGCCCAAGAAGGCCAGAGGTCCAGGAACTTACCCAAAAGGGGTTATGGCCAGTGCCCAAGAAGGACAGAAGTCCAGGAACTTGCCCAAAAAAGGTTATAAGACCAGTGCCCATGAAGGCCAGAAGTCATGTCCTGCCCAAAAGGGTTAAAATACCAATGTCAATAAAGGCAAGGAATCACGAACTTACCCAAAAGAGGTATGAGACAAAGAAATATATGACGGGGAAGTACAACTCTGGGATTATTTTAATATATGAAGCCTATGCACGACTCTATGAGTCCCACATAGCCTCGGGGACTAATGTCGGGTATATAACCCCAGGTACCCCAGAGTTGGTCTATAAATAAACTAGTAAGAGACATAGATAAAGGAAAAGATATTAGATAAGAAAATATTTAAATAGAAAAGAGAAAAGGCAAAGAAAGAGTGACTGGGCCGAGTAAGGGCAATCCCGGCCCAGTCCCTACTCTACCTGGCCAAATTAAGTCAAGGGAAATAACCCCGGGTGGGCCGACCTAAGCCTAAGTCGGCCCACCACGGGCCTACTGCATCGACCGACCTCTAGCGCCAAACCGTCTTCCCGCGATCCCGCCAGCGCCACCTCTCCCGCCGAATCCCGCCAGCACCGAGTCCCGCCGAATCCCGCCAGCGTCGATCCCCCTGCCTCACTTGCTTCTCCCGGGTGGGCCAGGTACGGCCCACCACGGGGAACCTTCTGCTCCACGCAGGCGGCCTCCACCAGCACGAGCGCCTCCCCTGGGTGGGCCGACCTCGGTCATCTCGGCCCACCGCGGGCTCTCCCCTCCAATTCGGACGAGCACAACCCCGGCTGGGCCGCTGCTCAACCCGACTGGGCCATGGTTTAGCTCGGCAGGGAGGAGGGTTGACCCAGATCAGGCCCATGCCGAATTAACTCTCTGCCAGGCCGAATTACCACTAACTCCAGGACGTTCGGGCCGAGATATAAGGACCCAAACATCCCCTTATTCACCTCCAGATGACTTCACGCCATCTACAACGACTCAACATCAACCCAGGACAAGACCAACAAGCCTCGTGCCAGTCTTGGGACGCCCAAGGCTCAGACTGGCACGTGGCCCTATGGTGTATGCCCTTGGCATCAAGAAGATGCTAGGGAATATGCCCTTGGCACCAAGGATATGCTAAGGAATATGCCATGGCATCTCCAAAGATGCCAAGGCATATGCTAAGCATCTGAGAAGATGCCGGGAATATGCTATGTAGATGCCAAACGTGTGGAACAAGCTTGTCCCCTGGGCTCCCCTTTATAAGGAGCACCAGGGGGATCGTTCAGGGAGAGGCCCCGAAGGGCTCCTCTCTTTTCTGCTCACTAGGAGCTCTCCTTCTTCCTCTTCCTCCACTCTCACAGAGAGCTTAGATAGAAGCATAGGGGAAACAGCTCAAGGAGCATGATTGTAGCCACAAGCATGGCCAGATTGTAAGGGATTAGATGTATAGAATGAGGTGTTATCTCCACTTTAGAGCTTCAATCCAATATACATTGTATTTCTCTTTGTTCATATGAGTGCGGTCTTCACCGCATCATCCCTCCCCAGATTCCTCCACGTCCATCGGCCCCAACTTTAGCCTACCCATGGCATATGTCGTGATACCACCACGACACTACAATAACTTGTCACTCAACTTAGGCGTAATTCTTGTGTGCTACTTGGAGTATCAATCCCACCAAAGCCAGGGACCAATCACTTGTGGAGGCGTCATCACCGTGCTTGCCAATGCCTTGGGCATTGACCTAGGTGAGTTACAGTTAGTGCTAGGTGAGCAACGTGTTAGTTTCTATACTTTGAGGGCTTGTAGAATGCTCTCTAGGAAGAGGAGGTGTTTATTATCTGCATATTGCTGGAGTTGGGTGTCTCTACACTGCTCCTTTGCCTAATGGTATTTTCTCTATCGAGGAAGTACGTGTGCTTTATGACTTGTAGGTTGAGCAACACCAACCCCAGGGGGAGATTCCGAAAGAGGATGAGGATAAAGTGGAGGATCAAGAAGTCCACCATCAGGAGGAGCAGCCACCAAGCCAGTTCGTTACATATTCAAGAACTTGGAGGAACTGTGGAGGGAATGCATAATCTCGCCCTGAACCTCCGAGAAACAATAACTAACTTATCAACTCAATTTGCAGACTGGAGTTACAACTTTTCCCTCACCATAGTGATTTGAAGGGCTTGCAAAAGCCTAATCTTGGAAAGGTTTTCTATCTATTTCTATTTGGCTTTTATTTTCTTTATTTTATTTTCGAGGTTATGCTTTTATATAAGTTTATAAGCACTCGTGTTGGTTTCCCCGACACTTTATCTTAGTTATTTTATTTTGTTTGAGATTTTCAAGCTGAGCTTTGCCGCCAATTTTCTATTCTTTAATTCCCCTTCTCAAAAACCACAAAAATATTTCTCCGTTTATCTTTATTTTCCCTCTCTATTTTCCTTTTCACCTCTAAGTTCTCATAAATTTGCAGGAGATTGATTGACTTCAATTTTCCAAGAAACAAATAAAAATGGAAGAGAGGAGTGGAACCAAACATGAGAGGTACCTTATGACTCCCCATTTTTGAAATTTGAGAAACCCATGCTATCTAGTAGTAATGTTAAGATTTTATATCGGTGGAGTGAGTCTCTATATTGTAGTAAAATTTTGTTTGCATGGGTATTTAATTGAGTATATTTTGTTCCAGCTCTTGTAGTTAACCAAGTCTTGCCTAAAAATTTGATAAACAATTGAAATAATAAAAAGTCTTATAATTGAAGACTTGGGTGTTGTAGTGTTTATTCTTGAAAGCTTATTCCTAGAGACACTCGACACCACAGAAAATAATGATTGACTTGATAGCTCTCTTTGAAAGGATTTGTTAAATTGAATTAATGTTTAGCCGTTTTTGTGAGCATGCCAAAGTTTGACTTGTAAATCATAAAAATGATATAGCTTTATGTGTGTCAAACTTCATGGGATGCCAACAACTCCGCTTGCCTACGAACGATCTTCATGGAGGAAACTCCTAGATTTTGGCTATGAGTTGATTAAACATTTGTAGCAGCAATGCTATAATGGGTAAGATTCTTGGCACTCCCGGGTAGCTGTAACAAGATGCAATCACTCTGGATGATATGAGTAATCATTATGCAAAAGTAATAAAAACCTTAGTGATGCCACGAGTGTCCATCACAGCCCGATAAACTAATGAATTTTTTTGGCATGCTCTCAATTACTTAAGAACTGAAATTCTTGAAGGACAATGAATAGAAAAGTAGTTCTTGAAAAGTCTTGATTTATTGATGTGGGAGAATTGAGATACTTTAGTGTATATTCTTTTCATGAAAAACTCTCACACCCTCAATTTATATGATTATGCTTTATTGTTCAAAGGCAAGTTTATGAGTTAATTACATGGCATGGAATAAAGTGTACTCTTTTGAAGCATCCATGCTTACAATAATTTTGCTGCGCTATAAGGATTCATGAAACCCATATGATATGCTTACCGTTACTCTATCTATGTTGAAGTTTTTTAGATTAATAAAGTGGAGGAAACATGATACTACCAATCATGAGTAAGATCATCATCTCGTTATTTTAGTTTAAATGTTGAGTTCCCTTTTTTTTGGTTTTCTTCCTCGAGGACTATCAAGTTTAAGCTTGGGGAGGTTGATGGATGTGAGATATAGCCATCCACGTCCGCATTTAAACTAGATATTTTTCATACTTTTGATGAAATGTCTCTCTAAACCCTACCACTAATGCCCAATGTTCAAAGGGGTATGCAATCCTTTCTTGCTATTTTTCCCTGGGCAGATAATGACGTATGATGATGGGAATCACTACATAAATGCCAAAGATACGAGATTTCCAACATGTCAAAGAAACCAGGAGCTGTGAAGTGAGTGTTGAAGCTTTAACGACCAACTATACGGTGGAAATTTTATTCTAACCGTATATTTCCAGCCGTATAGTTTGCACCGACTTCATTAGGTCAAACAAAACAACTTTCATAAAGGGACCCTTATATAAATAGGCTTCGGGCGATGGGAAATGGCGCTTCTTTTTCGACCTGAACTCTACCAGCCATCAGAAGTCGCCACGCCGGAGGAATAGATCTAGATCTAAACCTCTAAACCATTCTCCATAACCATAGCCATCTTCCACCACTTGTTATAGTAGATCTCTTCTCCAATTGGCGACAGTGTAAGACTATTTGCTATCAACCTTATTATCTCTATGTAAGATCCCACCTTTATAAAGTTAAAGATCCCTGTGATTGCAATGCTAGTCCCTGGATCAATACTAGCATCCATAGTTTAAGATGAAGTACACAAAAACAAAGGTCCTTATTACATGTCATTCCAGAGACAACATAGCCTTTTAGAACTCCATGGCCACAGGTATAATACAAGAGTTCTAATATAATAACATAAATAAGTCTTCATCTTCATGTGCCACAGGCAAGCATGTTGAGTGTAGACTCATAACCCCTAATCATCATCAGAGTAACCTGTAACATCACAAGTTACAGCCACAGCGGGTTAATACATTGGAATAGTATTGGTAAGTGATACCTTAGTAGAATATTAGCATCTAGATACTACATGAATTTGGCTAAGTGTAGCTTAGGCTTGCTTTGCTCAAAATAGGTTTTACCTATCAGTTGAAAACACTAAGTTTTTCTTTGACAAAACTTTCCCAAGAAACCACCAATAGAAATTGGTGAACCTTCACCCTTGTTCAACCAAAATTTTTAACTTAGAAAATTTGGATGAGGATATTCTTGATAGCTTCCATGTCTTGATGCTCAAGTTGTCCAATACCAGGGACATGGCTAAGTACTTAGATTCTTCCTTCTGTAGAGGTTGTGCACTTTCCCCACAAGACATGATTTTCACCAAGACAGGACCTTTCAGAAGCCTTCCCTTAGACCAAATAGACGCGCTCCAAAACTATCATCCCACTACCACCAACTGTCCAGATGGCAAAGTTATTACAACCTATGTGATCCAAGCAGAGCCCATAATGCCATGTGGCTACACTAGAAGTTTCTTAATATTTGGCATCTCAAATCCCTTTGTTCATGGGTGGCTTTCCACAAGTGTGATACACAAGGTAAACCATAGAAATGGGCCTTGTGTAACCACTCAAAACAAACCATTCTTTCCATTCCACCCAGGTGTTTCATTCACTTAGTTGTTTTATTAAGCAAAATCACAAGTCAATGACTTAGAAATATTTCTCATAGCATGAATATATAGTCCACCCTTGGTTGCTACTAGCTAGGCTAAGCATGGCAATAACATGTATCTTACTTAGAGGAAATTCTAACATTTCTACAACTACTAGGATTTCCCAAGCATAGCATATAGATACTTAGCAAAATAACCATGAAAATCCTATACAAAATATTTCTAATGCATAGGTAGAAATATAGGAATAAAACATGAAGCACCACTTGCCTTGGTAGTTTGGGGAGTAGCAACAATCTTCACAACCACAATCACTATTAGCACCAAAATCTACACATAAAATAATGGCACCAAATTCACATATCAAAAATATACAAGCAAAAATACATGAATGCATGCAAATGCCATGTGATGATTTTTCTACACCAAACAAGACAAGTATACAGTACTGAAACAAAAACAAGACCAAGATACTCAAAATAAACTTTATTTGAACTTTAAATCATTTTTCAAATAATTTCTATACTCAAACTAAGCCTATAAATGTCTCTGCAAAAATAACCAATTTTACAGAAGCAAAACCTTAAACACATTGCATAAACATATAGCATTATTTCTCCTGATTCCAATGATATAAAATTTGTAAAATTTTAACGTGTAGATCAAAAGTTATGAATTTTACAAGTTTGAACAACTAATAGATCAAATTTCTGTTTTAAATCTAGACTCAGGCCACGTGGCTGTTTCCTATTCGCTGGTACCGTTTCGCGTGGATCGACAGATGCTAGCCGTCAGATATAAAGTACATCGCACAGTACAGAATCAAACTTACCCCTTCGTCTAGTGGATCTATCATAGCCGATCGATCTAAATCCTACGGTTTCTAGCAACAGGTCAAAGACGGGCGGCGCTAGCGGCGGCAAGTGGCGGCGGCGCGCTATGTCAGAGAAGTTGCCGGTGATTTAGATCGTGCGAGGAGGAGCGGAGATGCTTACCGTGTTCGTGAGACGGCAGTGAAGCTCAAGGTCGGGTCAGATACTCGGGTGGCGCACGAACTCGGCTGTTATTGCTCGTCGGAGTGAAGCCTGTCGTCGGGCACGGCTGTTCGTCGATGTTGCCGACGTTGTAGATCATGCCAGAGTGAAACAAGCGGTGTGTTATATGCGCACTAGTCTGGCGAATACGTGAGCAACAAAAAGAGAGACGGGGGCGGTCAGGAACTACCAGGGGACGTCACCGGAGTAGAGACAGACGGCGGTGCTTGCTTGACGTTGAGGTTGCCGACGATGGAGAGCGCGCGGGGGCGAGTGGGTGATACTGGCAGGTGCAGAGGGAGATGGGGAACTCACTCGCGGTGTCTGGAAGGCAAGGGGCGACGGTGTTTGGCCGGAATTTGAGCTGGAGCTCGTCGGAGCAGTGGGTGGTTCGGGGCCGATTCTGAGCAACCTAGGGGCAGAGAGAGGGAGGCGACTAGGGAAAAGGAGGGGAGGACACAGGCGATTAAGTACGCAAGGTCGGGGGAGATAATTACTGACGCAATCAATCGAATTGATGCGAGGTTTAATCATCGGAAACAGCCGGCGTGATTTGGGGGAAGAAGGGGTCGCGGGGTGGAGACGACGACTGGCGTGTGGGGCCTGGCATTCAGTGACAGAGGAATACACGGGGTGGGGTCTAGTCGTCAGCGACTGCGCGGGTTAGCACTGCGGTGTGAAACGTTTTCTGCGGGGAGAAGCTGCTGGGATAAATGGGCTGGTTGGGCTGGGTTGGGTTAGATTAGTTAGTTTGTTTTATTTTTTTCTCCCTTTCTCTTTTTTTTCTGATTGAATTTCTGGTTTGAATTTCAAATGCTCAAATGAATTCTATTTCAAAAGAAATTTTCTCCAAACATTTATTTATTGAATCTTGTATCCTGGGGTGTGTAACACATCTATTCTCACTCAAAAACAAATTGGGTTTGAAAATGAAATTTAAACCATGCTTTAATTAATTGTTTATAATTAGTATATGAATGGTTTATAACTCATAATTTGTTTTTCAAAACCTTGACCAAACCTTAGAAACAACAATCAAGCTCACGTTCAAATCCTTACTGATCAAAATAAGTATTTTTCTTATTAGAAGGTAGCTATACGGACATTGCCTTGCTTACATAAAATAATAAGCATTCAAATGCTTCTGTTTTTGTAATGACTTTGAAAATGATCCCTAAATGATTATGAATGCATGGATGATATGCAAAGTTTGAAACATTATTTTAGGGATGTTACAAATCTAACCCCCTTAAGGTGACTCTCACCCTCAAGATTCGGATTGGCTAGCAAATAGGTGAGGGTGGTCTTTCCGAAGGTCATCTTCTCTTTCCCATGTTGCTTCTTCTTCGGTATGATGGTTCCATTGAACTTTGCAGAATTTGATAGTCTTAGTCCGAGTAACTCTTTATGCAGTCTCAAGAATCTTGATAGGTTTTTCCTCATAAGTGAGATCACTTTCCAATCGAACCTCCTCCAAAGGTATAGTATCCTTCAAAGAAGTCTCTTCCATCTCTGGATGGCATTTCTTTAGCTGACTCACATGAAACACATTGTGAACTGCAGACAATGATTCTGGCAATTCAATTTCATAAGCTACTTCTCCTTTATGACTCAGAATCTTGAATGGTCCGACATATCTTGGGGCCAATTTTCCTCTGACTCCAAATCTCTTCACTCCACGAAGTGGTAACACTCTAAGATAAGCTCTATCACCCACTTCATAGGTGACTTCTCTACGCTTAGGATCTGCGTAGCTATTTTGTCGGGACTGTGCTATCTTCAATCTGTCCTTAACTAGCTTGACCTTCTCTTCAGCCTCCTTGATTAGTTCTGGTCCGAACAAGTTTCTTTCTCCTACACCATTCCATAGTAATGGGGTAGTACACTTTATCCCATAGAGAAACTCAAACGGTGCCATCTCAATACTTGCTTGATAGCTGTTGTTGTAAGAGAATTCCGCGTAAGGCAGACTTTCATCCCAACTGGCTCCATAGTCTAGGGCACATGCCCTTAACATATCTTCTAGAATCTGGTTGATCCTTTCTACCATCCATCACCGAGGATGAAAAGCAGTGCTGAATTCCAATCTCGTTCCCAATGACTCATGTAGTTGCCTCCAAAAATGAGAAGTGAATTGTGTTCCCCTATCAGACACAATACTCTTGGGTACTCCATACAGACATACAATCCTACTCATATAGATCTTGGCTAACTTAGCACTTGTATAGGTTGTTTTCACGGGTATGAAATGAGCCACTTTAGTGAGACGATCCACTACTACCCAAATAGAATCATATCCTGACCTGGTCCTTGGCAATCCAGTGATGAAATCCATGCCAATCTTGTCCCACTTCCAATCACGAATAGGTAGTGGTTGTAGCAATCCTGTTGGTTTCTGATGTTCCGCTTTCACTCTACTACACACATCGCACAAAGCAATATGTTCGGCGATGTCTTTCTTGAGATTATTCCACCAAAATCTTTCTTTCATATCCATGTACATTTTGGTGTTACCTGGATGAATGGAATATCGTGAGTTGTGTGCTTCCTGTAAAATCAGTTTCTGAAGCTCCGGATCTTGCGGAACGCAGATACGTTTTCCATACCATAAAGTACCTTGTTCGTCTTCATGGAATCCTTTGGCTTTTCCTTTGTCAATCTTTTCTTTAATCTCATCAATTTCCTTGTCCATATTTTGGGCTTCCTTGATCTTGTCCAATAGAGTGGGTTGAACATCCAATGACATGAGATGTCCTTCAGGCACAATCTCCAATCTGAGGTATCTAAATTGGGCACACAGATCATCTGGCAACTCTCCCTTAGTAAGGTCGTTCACAAATACCTTTCGGCTTAGAGCATTTGCTACAACATTTGCTTTACCGGGGTGGTATTGCAAACTCAAGTCATTGTCTTTGATGAGTTCTAGCCATGTTTTTTGTCTCATGTTGATCTCTTTCTGAGAGAAGATATACTTCAAACTTTTGTGATCTGTGAACACTTTGCATCGTTTTCCCAAAAGATAATGTCTCCATGATTTGAGTGCAGGGACAACAGAGGCTAACTCCAAATCATGAGTAGGGTAATTTACCTCATGAGTTTTGAGTTGTCTCGAGGCATAAGCCACAACTTTCCCTTCTTGCATTAGAACTGCACCTAATCCATGATGAGATGCATCACAATACACTTGGAAATCTTTCTCCAAATCTGGCAGACATAAGACTGGTGTTGTCACTAGTCTCTTCATCAATTCTTGGAAACTGAGTTCACATCCTTCAGACCAAGCAAACTTCTTGTCTTTCTTTAGTAACTCCGTCATTGGTTTAGCTACCTTGGAGAAATTCTCAATGAATCTTCTGTAGTATCCTGCCAAGCCAAGGAAACTACGAACCTCTTTTACTGACTTAGGAGATTCCCATTCAGTTATAGCTGACACTTTTGCGGGATCAACTGCTACACCATCTCCTGACACAATGTGTCCAAGAAATCCAACTTCATTTAACCAAAATTCACACTTTCTGAATTTGGCATACAGCTTATGCTCTCTAAGCTTCTCAAGTATCAAACGCAAATGTCCTTCATGTTCTTCTTTGCTCTTGGAGTAGATCAAAATGTCATCGATGAAAATGACAACAAACTTGTCAAGGAACTCCATGAACACCTTGTTCATCATATTCATGAAATAAGCTGGTGCATTAGTCAAACCAAATGGCATCACGGTGTACTCATACAATCCATACCTAGTGGTGAAAGCTGTCTTAGGTATGTCTTGTTCTCTTATCTTGAGCTGGAAATAACCTGACCAGAGATCAATCTTTGAGAACACACAGGCTCCTTCTAACTGATCAAACAAGTCATTGATTCTAGGCAAAGGATATTTGTTCTTGATAGTCACCTCATTGAGTGAACGATAATCTATACATAACCTTTGACTTCTATCCTTATTTTCCACAAACAAAACTGGTGCTCCCCAAGATGAAGAACTTGGTTGAATAAATCCTTTCTGCAATTGTTCTCCAAGTTGTTTCTTGAGTTCTTTCAACTCATCAACAGACATCTTGTAAGGTCTCTTTGCTATTGGTCCTGATCCTGGTAGCAAGTCAATCAGAAATTCCACATCTCTGTCTGGTGGCATTCCGGGCAATTCTTCCGGGAACACATCCGGATATTCACTCACAATTGGCACACTATCAATGCTAACCCCCTTAAGAGAATTTAGCTTACTCCCTTTAGACTCAAAGTTAGCCTTGAATCTAATCCGTTTCTTTTCTGGGGTTGTGAGTGCGACGGTACGATTGGCACAATATAGTACCCCTTCATACTTGGTCATCCAATCCATTCCCAAAATTACATCCAATCCTTGGGAATCTAAGATTATCAGACTTACTGGAAACTTATGCTTTCCAAATTCTATCACTAGATCACGACATCCAAGACTCACTATCATATCTCCACCGGGAGAACTTACTTTTATTGGACACCCAATGTTTTCAGTTGGAAACCCATTTCTATCAACAAATGCTTTTGATATGAATGAATGTGATGCACCAGTATCAAAAAGAACAAGTGCTGGAATAGAATTGAGTTTGAACTTACCAGCCACAGCATCGGACTCTTCATAAATCTCTTCCACATTGATGTGGTTCACTTGTCCCTTCTGAAAAGGGTTGGGCTTGTTGGGTCCTTCAACTTTCTTTTCTGGGCATTCATTTGCATAATGCCCCATCTTCTTACACTTGAAGCATTCAACCTGACTGAGATCCTTCTTGACAGGCTGGCTTCCACTACCACTTCCACTTCCATTGTGGTGGTTCTTGTATCCACCTTTGTGATTTTTTTACTTGTCATTGTCATGACTATGATGATGCTTGTTGTCATGATGACGGTTGTGGTTGTGGTGGCTTTTGTACTTTCCATGCTTATGGGATCCAAAAATCCCACTATCATCATAATGGGAACGCTTGTGAGACGATACCGAGCTGTGCTTGTCAGAGTTGTGTTTCCTCTTTCTGCTTTCAACCTGCTTCATCTTGCTCTCCAAGATGGCAGCCTTGTCACAAAGAGATTGATAGATGGGGACATAGGCCACAAATAATTGCAGATTCATTTCATTGTTCAGTCCTTCGAGGAACTTCTCTTTCCTCTTGGCATCAGTATCAACCTCATCTGGTGCATAACACGCCAGATTGTTGAACTCCTCAATATATTCAGCCACACTGCGGTGGCTCTGCTTCAAATTATGGAATTCCTTCTTCTTCAAGCTCATCACTCCGGATGAGATGTGAGCTGTATGGAAACCATCTTCAAAGATATCCCATGTCACATCCTCAATGGGAGTGGTGATCTGGAAGTTATCCCACCAAGTAGCTGCTAGTCCTTCCAACAAGTGTGCTGCAAATCTGACTTTCTCCTCGTCAGTGCAGCCGACAATTACCAAATCCTTGTTCACTAAACGTAGCCAATCATTGGCCACCATGGGATCAATAGTTCCCAAGAACGTTGCATCCTCAGTCTTAGGAATCTAGTGAGCATGTCAAAACCTAGTGGATTGTTCTGATTGTTGTTGTTGTTATTGTTGTTGTTGTTATTCTGATTTTGCATGAAAGTGGTCATCATCTGCATCAGTTGTGCCTGTGTTGTCATTAGCTGCTGCATCTTGGGGGTGACATTGTTGTTGTTCGGGTTGGGGTTGGCACGTCGAGGAGGCATTTGTGGTTTTCATAAGGATAGGAATGGGATACCCATAGATGCTTATTATGCACAAAACATCACATAGACAAACACCAAAACACATCAAAATAAGATAAGGTTCAACAACACAAACAACAAGTTTGAAAAGTAAACACACCATAGCAAGCCATCCACATGTTGCATGGTCATTGCGACTCAATAATCATAAGCATGGTAAATGATAGATAAATGATTAGTCATCACTACTCCTCTGCATCAACCTCCTCATCAACAAGTCTAAGACCTGCATTCTCCATAGCGGTCTTTTATTCCTCGACATTCGTAGTCAAGGACTCTATCTTGGCTTTCAGAGCCCTCTTCTATGAACGAAGTCTCTCAATCACACCCTGCTGATGCTCGACCTCGAAGTCCTTGGCCTCTAGTTCTTCATTCATCTCTCGAATCCTCTTGTTCCTATCTTGGACTCTCTTCTCTTGGCTCTTGAACTTCCTGTCTTGGCTCTCAAACTTTGCCTCCATTTCCTTGACTATCTCGTCTTTCTCCGCGAAGAGCTTGTCCTTCTCACGAAGCTGCACTTGGAGCTCGTCATTGCTCAGCATGACGTTGGTCCTATCAGTATCTAGGTGCCTAAGTAGAACCTCTAAGTCCTGAAGGTACAGACGAATCAGCTCTGCCGTCTCTCTAGCAGCATCCTCGAACTCAATAGCCTCACCATCCTCGTCACGTCTACCGAAGGCGTGGAAGTGAGTACCTCTAAGCTCCCGAGAGTGTCTCCCTAACAGACGCCCAAGTAAATCATGCATGACTACCTCTAAGCCTCTCTCTTTGTCATCATGCATTAGCTTGAAAGTGATGGCCTCCGTGGCTGGTTCAGTCTGGCATCCTGGCTGAGTAACCTTGAAGCCCCAAAGGTCCTTCCTCTCAAACTTGGTGAGGGGAAGCATCATGATGCTAGGAAGCGGAAGATTGAGCACACTAGTGAGCTCAATAAGACGAGTGCCAAAACGAGTTCCCTTGAACTCTTCAGCCGTGCTGATAGTAACATTATGCATCTATTTTATAATATGGAGAAAAGTTAGAATCAACATCAATAGAGATACACAAGACAAAGTATCACAAGCATATCAATGGCAAACAAACACACAAGTCATGGTATACATAAATCCATTACAAGCATCCAAGGTTCAACATAACTTAGACAAAATTTTAGAAATAAAATGACAAGTGTGGTGGTCCAACTAACGAAGTATGTTACAACTCTCACTCACTAGACAAAATGGCTATCAAAGCATCCTTAGTAGCCATCTGCCTATCCTGTTCACAAGATTCCCAAATCAAGTCTATGATGTCTTCCCTTAGTTGTTGGTCGGTAGTCTCCAACTCTTGGGTATGCTTCTTTTCTTCCCTAAGGTCATTTTGGGTGTTAAGCATTCTGCACTTGAGTCTATCACCAAGCTCTTTGATGGCCTTCCAAGCTGCATCTCTTGCAGAGTCAAAGAATGTGGTGTGCATCACTGAGTTGGTGACCATTCAAAATCCTGATTCATTGTGGTTGTCTTCCTTGTTTTTGTACAAGTGAAGTTGCACCCACCAATATTCTTCTCCTTCATCCATCACAGGGAAATCTTTGTACACAGCTGCACCATGTATCCCCATGGTGACCATAAGGTTCTTGAGGGCCTTTGGAAATTCATTCTCACACTCTAGGGTCATGGTCATGAGTGGTCCCTTCCTTACAGCTTCGTTGATGGAGTTCATCTACAAATAGAGATGAGAAAGAAGATTATAAAAGTTTACGAGAAGAAAAGACAAGTGTGGAAATTGTTGAATTTTTTTCCTTAGTGGTTTCTAATCCAATCCTAGGGTTATAATCCTACAGGCAACACAGTGCTCTGATACCATCTGTAAGATCCCACCTTTATAAAGGTAAAGATCCCTGTGATTGCAATGCTAGTCCCTGGATCAATGCTAGCATCCACAGTTTAAGATGAAGTACACAGAAACAAAGGTCATTATTACATGTCATTCCAGAGACAACATAGCCTTTTACAACTCCATGCCCACAGGCCTAATACAAGATTTCTAATATAATAACATAAATAAGTCTTCATCTTCATGTGCCATAGGCAAGCATGTTGAGTGTAGACTCATAACCCCTAATCATCATCAGAGTAACCTGCAACATCACAAGTTACAGCCACAGTGGGTCAATACATTGGAATAGTATTGGCAAGTGATACCTTAGTAGAATATTAGCATCTAGATACTACATGAATTTGGCTAAGTGTAGCTTAGGCTTGCTTTGCTCAAAATAGGTTTTACCTATCAGTTGAAAACACTAAGTTTTTCTTTGAAAAAACTTTCCTAAGGAACCACCAATAGAAATTGGTGAACCTGCACCCTTGTTCAAACAAGTTTTAACTTAGAAAATTTGGATGAGGATATTCTTGATAGCTTCCATGTCTTGATGCTCAAGTTGTCCAATAACAGGGACATGGCTAAGTACTTAGATTCTTCCTTCTGCAGAGGTTGTGCACTTTCCCCATAAGACTTGATTTTCACCAAGATAGGACCTTTCAGAAGCCTTCCCTTAGACCAAATGGATGCGCTCCAAACCTATCATCCCACTACCACCAACTGCCCAAATGGCAAAGTTATTGCAACCTATGTGATCCAGGCATAGAGCCTATAATGCCATGTGGCTGCACTAGAAGCTTCTTAACATTTGGCATCTCAAATCCCTTTGTTCCTGGGTGGCATTCCACAAGTGTGATACACAAGGTAAACCATATAAATGGGCCTTGTGTAACCACTCAACACAAACCATTCTTCCATTCTACCCAGGTGTTTCATTCACTTAGTTGTTTTATTAAGAAAAAACACAAGTCAATGACTTAGAAATATTTATCATAGCATGAATATATAGTCCACCCTTGGTTGCTACTAGCTAGGCTAAGCATGTCAATAGCATGTATCTTACTTAGAGGAAATTCTAACATTTCTACAACTACTAGGATTTCCCAAGCATAGCATATAGATACTTAGCAAAATAACCATGCAAATCCTATACAAAATATTTCTAATGCATAGGTAGAAATATAGGAATAAAACATGAAGCACCACTTTCCTTGGTAGTTTGGGGAGTAGCAATAATCTTCACAACCACAATCACTATTAGCACCAAAATCTACACATAAAATAATGGCACCAAATTCACATATCAAAAATATACAAGCAAAAATATATGAATGCATGCAAATGCCATGTGATGATTTTTCTACACCAAACAAGACAAGTATACAGTACTGAAACAAAAACAAGACCAAGATACTCAAAATAAACTTTATTTGATCTTTAAATCATTTTTCAAATAATTTCTATACTCAAACTAAGCCTATAAATGTCTCTGCAAAAATAACCAATTTTACAGAACCAAAACCTTAAACACATTGCATAAACAGATAGCATTCTTTCTCCTGATTCCAATGATGTAAAATTTGTAAAATTTGAACTTGTAGATCAAAATTTATGAATTTTACAAGTTTGAACAACTAATAGATCAAATTTCTGTTTTAAATCTAGACTCGGGCCACGTGGCTGTTTCCTCTTCGCCGGTACCGTTTCGCGTGGATCGACAAATGCTAGCCATCAGATCTAAAGTACATCGCACGGTACAGAATCAAACTTACCCCTTCGTCTAGTGGATCTATCATAGCCGATCGATCTAAATCCTACGGTTCCTAGCAACTGGTCAAAGACGGGTGGCGCGCTCTGTCAGAGAGGTTGCCGGTGATTTAGATCGCGTGGGGAGGAGCGGAGATGCTTACCGTGTTCGTGAGACGGCAGTGAATCTCAAGTTGGGGTCAGATACTCGGGGGGCGCACGAACTCAGCTGCTATTGCTCGTCGGAGTGAAGCCTGTCGTCGGGCACGGCTGTTCGTCGATGTTGTCGACGTTGTAGATCATGCCAGAGCGAACAAAGAGGTGTGTTATATGCGCACTAGTCTGGCGAATACGTGAGCAACAAAAAGAGAGATGGGGGGCGGTCAGGAACTACCAGGGGATGTCACCGGAGTCGAGACAGACGGCGGTGCTTGCTTGACGTTGAGGTTGCCGATGATGGAGAGCGCGTGCGGGCGAGTGGGTGATACTGGAAGGTGCAGAGGGAGATGGGGAACTCACTCGCGGTGTCTGGAAGGCAAGGGGTGACGGTGTTTGGCCAGAATTTGATCTGGATCTCGTCGGAGCAGTGGGTGGTTCGGGGCCGATTTCGAGCAGCCTAGGGGCAGAGAGAGGAAGGCGACTGGGGAAAAGGAGGGGAGGACGCAGGCGATTAAGTATGCAAGGTCGGGAGAGAATTACTGACGCAATCAATCGAATTGATGCGAGGTTTAATCACCGGAAACAGTCGGCGTGATTTGGGGGAAGAAGAGGTCGCGGGGTGGAGACGACTGGCGTGTGGGGCCTGGCGTTCAGTGAGAGAGGGATACACGGGGTGGGGTCTAGTCGTCAGCGACTGCGCGGGTTAGCCCTGCGGTGTGAAACGTTTTCTGCGGGGAGAAGCTGCTGGGCTAAATGGGCTAATTGGGCTGGGTTGGGTTAGATTAGTTTGTTTGTTTTATTTTTTCTCCCTTTCTCTTTTTCTTTTTCTGATTGAATTTCTGGTTTGAATTTCAAATGCTCAAATCAATTCTGTCTCAAAAGAAATTTTCTCCAAACATTTATTTATTGAATATTGTATCCTGGGGTGTGTAACACATCTATTCTCACTCAAAAACAAATTGGGTTTGAAAATGAAATTTAAACCATGCTTTAATTAATTGTTTATAATTAGTATATGAATGGTTTATAACTCATAATTTGTTTTTGAAAACCTTGACCAAACCTTAGAAACAACAATCAAGCTCAAGTTCAAATCCTTACTGATCAAAATAATTATTTTTCTTATTAGAAGGTAGCAATATGGCCATTGCCTTGCTTACATAAAATAATAAGCATTCAAATGCTTCTGTTTTTGTAATGACTTTGAAAATGATCCCTAAATGATTATGAATGCATGGATGATATGCAAAGGTTGAAACATGATTTTAGGGATGTTACACTCTATTACAATGTTTATGATTGTTTATTTCATCTCTTTGTGTGAGTAATTCTCCTTGGGCTATGGGCTTCTACCTAGCCATGTAGCTTTTGTGCATGTTATTCATCATAGATGGGATCATGTATTAGGTTTTATGACATGATGATTTTAGTACCCTCTCTTGCCTCAATCTAAGGACTTGTCAGGTACCCAAGACCCCGAGGATTGATCCAGGTAAAGCGAGTGTGAGTAATGACTGATCTGCAGGATGGAAATTCCAGTGACAGAAGGGGTAGTACAGCTGTATGTGAGGAATTTACTTCGGATGAAGTATGACATCACGATGCATATCATTAGTTCTCTTTCTTCTATTGATGAGACTAGTAGGTTATTGCTATGAGCGGTTGCGGAGGCGATAACATTTATGGATGCACTGCCCACATATATTTATCTTGCTCTAACAATTACATGCATACTTTATTATTATCTATTATTCACATCAGATGTTATGCACAGCTACTGGTGAGAACCAAAGACCCTAGGCCCTCTCTCTCCATCGTCAACAACAACAAAAATATCGCAAACTCTTGGTCCGGTGAAAACACAAAAGGAATTCTAAAACTCATGAAGGTCCGTTTAAGTAATCTCACTTTGCTTTTTGCTTCCCGAGGATTCAATAAACCTAGATCTACTAGGGTAAAAGAGTTATACTACATTCGTAATCCGGATCGAAGGTATCACTCGTGCCGTGTTCTCTCTTGAGGGCATTATTCTTGGAGGTTGATCGGGCCGAAGGGACCCGTTGTTCACGGAGGTGCCAGACGATGTTGGCTACAAGAGTCCCACATGTAAGGAGCCTAATATGAAACCTTTGTTATTTTCTCGTGTGTTTAGAGATGCACATGTCCTTCTATCTTGGCATGTTGTTTCTCTCCAACGTCATCATCGTGGTTGGCCCAAATGCTCATGGCAGATCTGATTGATACATTGCATGTCATGTGTTCCGCCTTTTGGCATCTTGTATATATTGTGGTGTTCTACGTGTGGCTTGTAATTTTTAGAGTTTTCGCATGATTTTCCTTTAATAAACCACTCTATTCATTGGATTTAGCATTTCTCCTGCTAAAATTAAAAAAGAGTGTGAATTCAATATGGGTGGCGTTTGGTAGTCTGCCCCCTCCGTATAGGCCTACTGAATGCTGGAATTGGGTGATTGGATGGTTGGTCTCGGTGTGGCCAGTATAGTTTTTAAAGCAACTCTGGGTCAGGCCCCAAGGGAATACCCAAATCGGAAGTTTTTTAGGGGCAGGCCATGTCGGTGCGAAAAGCGAGGACACCGCGCGCGGGAGCTCAACACGAGATGGCGGGATACCACAAATCCAACTGCTATTTCGTGGAAAAGTTGGATGTCACCTCCCCCATTTGGTGACCTCCTGACCTTTGGGCCTTTGAAAAAATCTCCATTTCCCCTTCGACACTGGCAGCGATGATTGTGACGAAGATCTACGCCAACACTAGATCGACGTTCTTTTCTGTAAGAAGATCTCGTCCCCTTCTTGCGAGCATCAGACTGTCGCAGTCATCTGGACTAGGGTCTCTTCTCCTTCTTATCTAACACCAGCTCATCTCCGTCTGCTATGGCAGAGGTAAATGACGCTTCCTACTATTCTTTATGGGCCCACCATGACTTGATAATATGTAGAGTCGATTTAGTGAGTACTAATCATAGAACGATTTTCTTAGGCCAACCGGCTGGATTTGATCCATCAAGCAATAGCACTCATAGCTATGATTCGGGCATGGATCATGCTACTCCACAATAGAGCACTTAGGCATGTTGCCTTTCCTAGGCTCACATATGGTTCTATGTTCGTCCAAGACCAGGAAAGGATGGCAAATCTCAACTAGAGTTACAACTCCACAAACATAGAGTCTCCCAAAATTCCGCAGATGACAAGAGTACCTTTCTTTGAACTCGTCAAAAGGTTTAGGGAACGAGGATTGTTTGAAGATATCATACACGCCTCACTTCGAGAACAAGTTTCTATGATTCTCTAGGTTGTGGGTCATAAGCAAAGGTTTAGAGAGATCTATAACATATTTAGGAGATCCATATAGGTTATTGCTTGCTATTTAAAATATGTCTTGTATGCAATTGGAGAGCTTATAGGAGAGATGATCAAGCCACCAAGTGGTGGCACACCGAGCAAGATATGAAACATCCATATATGGTTCCATATTTTAGGGTGAATACTAATTCTTTAATTACGTGTTCACCAATTCGCCAAGAACCCAAGAACAGAGTGTTATAGCAAGTGTGTATGTTTCCCCATGAGGGTGACTTGGTATTTAACATCGAACACTCGGAGAAATACTATAACCCTATTTTCTCCCTCTTCTAACGACCTACAAAACAATATTAATTTGTCGATAAATTATGAAAAATAGGATAGTGAACAACAATGTGTAGAAAACCGTAGCTTCCTATAATTGTTAACATCGATGAATATCCAAATGGATAAAACTTGTCACTTTATTAAATAACCATAGAAAAACTAAAGAAAAATCTTGTCAACTGTTGGGAATATGACCTAGAGGCAATCATGTATGATGATGTTTTCCCATTGTATTCATAAAGTTGTTAAGTTGTCCTTGTATGAGCATGTGATGTATATCATTGAATATGTGATTCAGTTGTGGAACTATACATTCATGTTGTTTGTACTAAATTTCCTTGGTCATTGAGGTTGTGCTGGACACACGACTTAGACCAATGTGAAAGGCGGCTTGATGAATCGGTTCCACTTGTCATGGGCATGGTGATGCTATTCTGAATTACACAGATTTGGCTAAAGAGTTTAGCGAGTCGGATTGACCCATATTGAGGTACAACGAACAAGTTGTCATTTGTATATCTCAATTAATGTAATCCTTAGACCTGACGTTATTGCACAGTCCGAGTTGAGGATCACCGACTTAGGTTCTGTCAAACGCTGATCCATAACTGGGCAGTTATAAAGGCAGAGTTTAGGTCGACTGAGAATCAAGCTACGTGATGTGAATAACCAAGATGGGATTTTGCCCCTCCACTTGGAGACATATTCTCTGGGACCTCAGATGATATGATTCGGAAAGCATGGCCATGCATGAATCGGTTAAGTGTTAACTGAGGCGATCGACTAAGAGTTAGTCGGATGAATCACTTATCTCAGATCGAGAAGAGAGTCGGACTATTTATGGGATGAAAAATATTCGCCTATAGTCTGACAAGGTATATCGTGAGGCAAAAGGGACTCGGACGCAAATCACATTGGAAAGGCAAGTCGTCATGACTCTTTGGTACTTGGGAGTCGGCAAGTTCTGCTAGGAGCCGCAACCGAATGATCGATTGAGAGTCGGACTCCAATCGTGTCCAAGTAGCCATGAGCCTGTGGGGTCACACACTTAAGAGCGGGAGAAAGATCGGATTAGATCTGAACCAAAAATCTGGTTGGGTTAGACCCGAGCCGGATTTGGACTGAGTTAGTGAGTCAGACTCATGGTGGCTAATATTATATGGGCTTTAGTGAATAGGCCACGAGAGAGTGGAGCCCACGTTCACTCCCTATATATAGTGGGGCGCAGAAACCCAAAGGTGGTTGATCGATTAGATCATTCCATGAGTTGGAAACCCTACCTCCACAGCAGTCCAGCCGTCATATCGAACCTAGCAGTTCACCGTCGACGCTCCTCCTTGTACGTGTGGATACCAGCAGAGGTATTGTACGATCAAAACCAGGATGATCGGATCAGATCGTGAGGACTGCACTGCATTCAACTGACGCGCTTCATCAGTAATCTGCAACTGCGCGTCTAGTGGTAATCCTCGTGACCTTCTATCTCATCTAGATCTTGGGATCACCACGTTAGAGGGAAAAGGTTTTGTTTTATCTCTACGTGGCCCAACATCAACAACAATGACTCAAAACACAAACCAAACATAAAAATAGTCGGTTTGTCACCCTCAAAGCACTTTATTTATAGACATATATATAGGTGATGTACCTTTTTATTAAGAGGGGCACATGTCATGGGAGTAGTGCTTGATATTTTATTGCACCCTCCTTCTTTCTTGGAAAATGCTCTATGTGCTAAGAACTAAAACTTCACATTTCCTTCCCTTAAATCAACTATAGCTCATGTGGTTATCAAAAAACATCTACCAAGTATTATAGAACAGAGAGAATTGGTCTTTATGTCCATGATAACAAAATCCACATATATAAAACTCGTATGGAACTCAACTACAACATTATTCACTATATCTAAAGCATGTTTAGTAGATGAATGAACAAGTAAATGATCCATGTTGCATTTATTCATAGGAACACTATTCAAAGTATCGATATAATATTTAGGAATAGTAGAAACACTAGATTCTAGATCAACAATAACATTCTATGTAACTTTTCCAGTAGTAATATCTTGAGTTCCCATAGACCCCTATCGTCGCTGGATATGCAAGCCAGGCGGACGCACTCAGGCAGGAGGATGGCTTCTCCTCTCTCTCTCTCTGTATATATATATATATCCACGGTAGTCCATTGACGTACCTTGCCCACGCAGACGATTGATGACTGTCTACGCACAGCCTGTTGGGAACCCCAAGAGCAAGGTGTGAAGCAGCAAGCAGCAAGTTTTCCCTCAGTTGAGACCGAGGTTATCGAACCAGAAGGAGAAAGGAAACGTCACATAGGTTTTGCAAGCAACGCGGAGACCTGCACAACACAAACTCAAGACTTTGCCCCAACGAACAGTGAGGTTGTCAAGCTCACCGGTTTGATGTAACAAAGGATTAAACGTATGGTGTGAAAGGTAATGGTTTGCAGCAAGTAAACAAGTAATAGTGGAATATGTATCAATGGTAAAGATTGGACCGGGGTCCATAGTTCACTAGAGGTGCTCTCCTTAGATAAACAACATGGCATGAAGGGTAAAAATTACACCGGGGCAATTGACAGGAACTGAGCAAGGCATAACAATGCAATTACTAGTCAGAAAGATCCTATGACATTCGATTGGGAAATACAATAATATACATAGACTGTCATCCAACTACATCTATGACTAGAAATCCACCTTCAGGTTATCATCCAAACCCCCTCCAGTATTAAGTTGCAAGCAACAGACAACTGCTTTAAGCAAAGTGTGTAAGGTAAACAGTCCACATGTTCCATGAACAAGAGACCGTTGTTTTCTCCCTAGTAGCAACAACACATCTACAACCGAAGAGATTTCTGTCACTTCCCTTGGAAACTAGAGGCATGAACCCACTATCGAGCATAAATACTCCTTCTTGGAGTCACTAGCAACTACTTGGCCAAGATAGCTACTAACAACGGAGAGCATGCAAGATCACAAACAACACAGACATGATAGAATCATAAAGACAAAACTATTAATCAAACCAACATAATAATCTCAATATCCATCGGATCCCCGCAAACACAAAATGCATGATTACAAATAGATTAGATCTTGATCATGAACGGAGCTCACAAGATCTATACATGAAAGCACAAAGGAGGAGATACAACCATCTAGCTACTACATGGACCCATAGTCCAAGGTGGAACTACTCACGCATCATACCGGAGAGAAGTCCTCTGGGATGATCTCCCCTCCGTCAGGATGCCGGGAAGAACTTCAGATCCCCCCGATCTAGGGACGATGGTGGCGGCGGCTACAAACAGTTTCGTGGATATTTGATCGGGTACTCAGGGTTTCTGCATCGGGGTCTTCTTATAGGCGAAGGGGGAGACCGAGGCGGCGGCCAAGGGCGCCAAACCCTAGCCAGGCGCGGGGTGGGGCCCACCCGCGCCTGGGGTGGTTCTGGCCCCTATGCTGGCCCCTCCGGCTCTCCTCTAGACTTCTTGTTCCCCACAGAAAGTAATTGACTTTGACGTTTGTCCCGTCCAATTCCGAGAATATTTTTTTACTAACTTTTCTGAAACCAAAAACAACAGAAAATAGGCATCTAGCACTGTTGCAACTTGCTAATAGGTTAGTACCAGAAAACATGTAAAAAGCACCTCAAAGTGTAGACAAGCAAAGCAAAGTAGATACAAAACAAGCATGGAGCATCAAAAATTATAGATACGTTTCCAACGTATCAACGATGATGATGACCGCGTCAGATGACCTCCAACTCCGTTGCTAGGGTCGACGGCCGTAGCGAATGGGATCCATCTCTGGCTCCCGACATCTCCTACATGGAGGGTGATGGAAACAACTCCGCATGTACCAACTCGTTGGGACTCCAAGTGCAAAGTATTATAGCAAGTGTCTTTCCCCACAAGGGTGACTCTAGTGTTTATATCAAACTCTCGGGGAATTGGCTAGGAACTTATCCTCTTGTCTTCTTCAAGCAACCTAAAAACAAAGTATTTACCGTGTGGTTATCAAGCACAAGATTTCATATTATAAAAACTGAAATAAAACTATAAATAAATAAAATTAAACAATATATGACTAAGCAACTAATGTAAAAATAAATAAAGTGAAGTTCTTTTTGGGTTTATGTTTGTGTTTTCGAATAGTAAAAGTGTATTTGTATTTTCGGATATAATTTGTGTAGAAAATATAAAAGTAATAGAAAGTGTTTTCTTATAATAAAAGAGTGGACCGGGGATCATGGGTTCCCTTGACTACTCTCTCTCATAAGGTACAATGGACATAAAACTGTTTAGAAATGACGTAATATTGATAAAACTTCATTATTTGTTTGATTAGCATTCATATGGGCATCACATCCCAATATTAAGGTGATGCACCACATATCAGCTATACTCCTTTAGGAAAAGGGGAAACTCCATGCAATCTAGAATTAAGAATAACCAGAGTATAGCTTTAGGTACTTTGACATGATGTTTGAATATCAAATATGCTACCTTAAACAAACAAGATCACCTTGATTGTCGCCATATGATTGTAACACATGCATTAACTTTATCCCTCGTAAGGTAACAAAACAAAGGTAAAAACAATAGTGAATCTCGAGCTTTTTGTCACTGCCCAATCATCACCACCATGTTACTCCATCTAATCCACACGTTCCCTCACACATGTTTCTCCATACAAGTATGATCATAACAAGTACTTAAAAACGGGGTACATAATATGCATCCATCAGTTCATCTTACACATAATATAATTCCAAACTCAAATATCCACTCATAAAACAAAAACCACCACATAGGAATTACATAGATGACAATAATCATGTAGATAAGCTCATATGGTACTATAACATTGATAGCAAAAGAGAGAGAGAGAGAGAGAGAGAGAGATAGATATAGATAGATAGATCAAGCTAGTGTCACAAACTCACAGCCTAGAGGTGGACTACTCCCTCATCATCAGGGAGATTATGTAGATGATGTTGGAGAAGGTAGAGATCCAACGGACGGCGACTCTGATGGTGTTTCACCCTCCAATATTCGCTGGTTCTGGCTCTATTTTGGTGTTTCTGTTTTTATGCTCCACCTCCTTTGAGATCGCCCTATAGGGTATTTTTATAGGCATTTTTACGTTAATACTTTGAGGTTGAGATGAAGATGGACGACCGTGGATGCTCGAGGACGCAAAAAGCCCTAGTGGTGTGGCCAGCAAGGTGGAACGCACCATTGGACCTCTTTTCGGCCTTCGGGCTCCCCTCCCGAGGTTCCAATGTTCCAGATTTTTGTCCTCGCATAAAAATAATCCTCAAAAAATCCTAGGTCCATTTGACCTCATTTAGGTCACTAAAAGATAAAAATACACAAAACATGGTTTTCTTGTCCTACTGATTTATAACCCAAATGTCGTGGGAATTGTCACGGCAGATGCTGCAATCGGCAATGAGTAGTAGAACGAGGGGCAAGGGCGGCCAGCCATCTGCGGTGCGAGATGAGGGCAAAGACACAGGGTTTTACCTGTGTTCGCCCCTGAGGGTAAAGACCTACTCCTGCTAGATTGTATTATGGAGGTGTTACAATGGGCGAGCTCGGCTAGGCAAGTAGTCGCTTGGGTGTATGAGGGAACGTGTCTCTACTCACCCTATAGGGAGGTTTATATAGGCTCACCTCCCTAGGGTTTACATATCTCAACCGATTCGGTTACGCCTTCAATAGCCGCTTAACCTTACCCGACCGGCCCATCTACTACTGGGCCTTGACTTCTAGTCGCTCGGCTCTGGCTTCGATCCACTCGCCATTCGCAGCAGCCCACTCGGGGTCTTGGGCGATGGAACGCCCTGGGTATACCCGGTAGGCATATCCCCATCGATAGTCCCGAGGCCGTCGTCGATTAGGCGAGGTGGGTGGCAGTCGGAGTATACGGCTTCAGAGTAGGCATCCAGTCAAATCGTCGGCGGGCTCCTGTATAAAGGAAACAACCAATGATCCAGGTCGCAGCTTTGGCGAGTCGAGTCGGCGAAAACACTGTCTTAATGATTGGGTCGGCGAGCCGAGTGGCCGTAGTTGGACCGTCAGGCGTGGTCAAACTAGCCGTTGGGGTAATCCAACGGTAACTTTTGGCATAATCACCACGTGGTAACGGCTCCCTGATTCGGCGGGTAACTCCCGCTATATAAGGGGAATGGCAGGCAATCGTAGAGCCAACTCCTCATCACTTCTTCCGAGTGCGCGCATTTTCTTTCCTTCGCTCCGCGATCCAGTCGACCCAAAATCCTCCGATCTCCAACCAATCTCTCGGCCATGGCCCTTTCCACCGAGCCGTGGGGTAGGTCCAAGTGCACAAGGGCACAGCTGGCCTCCTTCGAGGAGGCCGGGATCCTGCGAGCTGTTGGCGTATCCTCGATGGAGAAACGACCCCAAACCCGCGAGAGGGAATTCGTGTTTCACCGTCATCTCGCGGGGCTAGGGTTTTACGTCCCTATTCTTCCGGCTTCTGCGCCTACCACGGATCCAGCCTTCAGATCTGGGTCCCCATAGCATCGAGCACCGCCATCTTCGTGGCGTTCGCGAATGCTACTTGGCTGCCGCCCTACTTCCTTGTGGCAAGATCTGCTCCAGACGGATCGACGCGAGGAGGCAAAGCGGACCAATGCTGGCGGCTTGACAGCGTTCAGCTCAAGTCCAAAGCTTCTTTCTTTGATCTCGCTATACCCCGCCAAGGCAGCGAGCGACTAGAAGAAGTCGTGGTTCTACGTGGCCGAGGCGACCCCGGAGGGCGAGGTGGCGATCTCGCGGTACTCCGCTAGTCGCTCCGAGCCGCGCAATCTCCAAGTCGGTAAGCTCCCCGGCGACCAGCGGATGGTCGTCGACGAGATGCTCCAGACCATCCGTGGTCTGAAAAAGAAGGGCCTTCAAACGATAAACTTGTACAATTGCAGGCTCGGGCGGCGGCTCGTTCCACTCGCCCACCGCGACCACTACTTGTACCAGTACACGGGCCGGGGAGACTCGATGAAGGCCTGTCTCGACAAGTGGAAGCTGGAGGATTATCTCCCAGCGTTGAAGAAGATTACCCAGGCGGTGTACCTGGATGCGCAGCCGGGTCGCTTCTATACCGCAAGCGTCCGGCCCAACGGTAATTTCTTTACCTTGCTCGCGCGCAGAAATGCATCGGTAATTATGATTCCGTTTTGTAATCGTTGCAGCTATTCCAAGTGGTGGAAGGGTGGCTCCCACCCTCGGACGATGAGAGCTCGGGCCCATCCGCCCAGGACATAGGCGAATCGCCGCCTACCAAGGGCAACGAGGACGACGAGGACGAGTCCGAAGAGGAGGTCGCCCCGCTGGTCCGAAAGACCCGCGGGCAACGACAGCGTGAGATCGAGGCAAGCAGAAGCCTCGAACGTCATGACGATGATGACGAGCTCCCAGAGACCACTTCGCTATCAAGCCACCCGTCAAAGAAGAAGAGGAAGGAAAGGGAGGCGAGGGCCCCGAAAGAAGACGAGGCCGTGGTCGGCCTCGCTGCCGACTCGGCAGCTCAGACGCTCCCAGCCCGGCGGCGACGGCCACCAGCGACAACCGTCTGGACGCGGCGAGTGGAAGTGCGCTGGCTTCAATGCCTCCACCATTTGCCCCGCCTACGGGCTGGGAGGCTCATGCGGCTTCGCCGCAAGGAGGCTCGACGGAAGATGTTCCAGGCGCCACGCGCCTCAACAACGAAGCCGTCCGTGTCTTGGGCACGCGACGCCTGGAGTTGGGCTCACTCGCCGTCTGGGCCCCGAGCTGGAGAAACCGCCGCCTCGCACAGACTGCGTTTCATCCCAGTCGCCAAGTGAGTTCGCTCACCTTTCCTTATTTTTCATAACTATTTCAATTGTTTTTGTTGATTCGATTGATGCGCAGGACCGGGGTGAAGAGGATGGTCCACCCGACCGTGGCCAAGGTGCCCTCCGCCGCTAGCGAGGAAGATCCTTCCCGCAAGAGGAAGGCGGACGAGGTCGTCGCCTCGGCGGATGGCAGTAAGAAGGCCAAGGGCGACGACACCATCACGATCTCTGACGATACAGCGGTCGCACCAGCCGGGCCCGTGATGGAAGCAGCCGCGTCTACGAAGGAGGGTGCTTCATTGCCTGGAACGGCGGAGGCGACCTCTCGCGGAGCAGGTACCTCTATCACTACCTTCCCGTGCTTCGTGACCAAAGCGGCCCCGGTGAGTGGGCCTGCACCCTCGAGCCACGCTCCTGGGACCGCCGACGCTGAAGTCGACCAACGCCGCGGGCACACGCCGGCACTTCTCGCATCCGTGGACGCGGTACAACTTCACAGCATGCTTGGCGCGGCCATCCAGGTACATCCAGTCCCCGAGGATCAGGTCGGTGCTTTGCAGCGGCCTGATTCTTATAATTTCACATCTTTTTGTTTGTCGCATCCAGTCCCCGAGTGCGCGCGCGCTAAATTTTAGCGGGTGGGCACTTAGGGATTTTTGATCGCCATCTCCGAGCGCTTTCGCTGAATTTCAGCGGGTGGGCACTTAGGAATTTTTGATCGCTACCCTCGAGGCACTCGCTGAATTCAGCGGGTGGGCACTTAGGAATTTTTTTTGATCGCCAATCCCTGAGTGCGCACTCGCTGAATTTCAGCGGGTGGGCACTTAGGATTTTTTTTTTGATCGCCAGTCCCCGAGTGCGCACTCGCTGAATTTCAGCGGGTGGGTACTTAGGAATTTTTTTTTATCGCCAGTCCCCGAGTGCGCACTCGCTGAATTTCAGCGGGTGGGCACTTAGGAATTTTTTGATCGCCAGTCCCCGAGTGCGCACTCGCTGAATTTCAGCGGGTGGGCACATAGGAACTTTGATTTGACTAATCCTTTTTTTGGTGATGTGCAGGGTCTGCAGCTTGAGTCAGCGGACCGATTGGCCGCGAAACAGCGCGCGGAGAAGGAGCTGGCCATCGTCCAGGAGGCAAACAAAGGACTTCAAGCCGCTAAGGCAGAGGCTCGCCATCGGCTTGTCCCCGCTGGTGAGTTGGTGGCGGCGCGATCTGCTCTGGGTGCCGCTGAACAGCGGATCGCCGACCTCGAGTGCGAACTACGAGAGGCGAGAGAAGAAGCGAGCTCGGCGGACGGGCGAGCTAAGGCCGCCATTGCGGCCGCTGAAGAGGATCGCAAGGTGTCGGAAGTCCTTATTGCTGGGCTTCGTGACCACCACACGCCGCTTAGCTTCATCACGGACTCGCCCGCTGTTTGGTGAGTGCATCTCCCCTTTCTAATAGTTGTGGTTTTTGTGGTGTCCGTCATACTTATCATTGTCTTCTACTCGCAGGTCGCATCATTGATAGCGAAGAAGAGGCGAGCTCGCTCGACGCGAGGCAGTGCGTAAGCATGCTCGTCGATTCGGCGACGTTGTCGGCGACGTGCATCCGTGCCTACCTCCAAGAAATATCGCCCACGGAGGTGATTCCCAGCGACCTCGTTGAGGTGTGGAGGTACTTGGAGAAGGCGCCCGCGGTCGTTGAGTTCATGACGCGGTCGGCGTTTCGGCGTGGAGCGTCGACGGCACTGAGCCTTGGACTCGCCCACTTCCCCGAAGATTTCGACATTGACGATGTGACGAGTGGGTATCCATCGTCGATTGGCGCGGTGGAGTTGTCCGAGGTCCTCAAGTTGCAAGAACGTGCCGCCACGTACTCAGAACGTGTCTGGGCAATGGGCGACCTCCTGCCGTACCAGGAGACGGTTGTCGCGCCAAACGACCCCGAGCCGCCGCATCGTGACTTCAAGGTCGAGCAGCCTTTTCGCGCGGCGATGGCGGGTGAACTGACGACGTATCCATCCAACCCGTACACGGCGTTCATCCGCAGTCGCCGGGATGCTGGCGAGTCATCATCGAAGCCTGCAGAGTAGGGTAGTTTGCCTTGTGGCGTTAGCGGCAGTTCTGCCATGCGGGCATATTTTGTAACATGAAACAATGCAACATGTGATTGAATGAGACGTCGTGTCTATTTTGATATTTGTTTGTGTGCTTTTGATTGATTTTGGACGAGTCCCCGAGCGCGTCCGCCCTTTTGTGGGGTTTACCTCGTATATGATGTGTGTGTTGTTATCATGTGTTTTGTTGATTTGGTCGACTCGCCCGAGCTCGAAGAGCGATGCAAGCGACTCCCTTGAGTGCTCTATACTTTACCGTTTTCCCTTGCGCGAACGAGGTCGGGTGGCCGAGTCTCCGAGCGTGGTACTTGGTTGTTCTAGTCGTGACTCGAGGGTGGTTGAGGATTTAGCGCGTTGGTGTGAGCGCGTCGCTCCTGCCTCGCCCGTTGGGTCGATCGCGTGGCAGTCGGGCATGCTCTCTTACTTGGCGTTTTCACGCGCTCGCGAACTGGTCTTGATCCCGGCGTGGTACTTAGCCGTTCGAGTCGCTATGCCGAGGATGCGGAGGACCAAGGTCGTGGAGAAGCGAGGCGTTGTCTTGGCTCGTAGAACCGGTCGAGCTAGGCGACTCAGTGGGCTCGGGTTGGCGTTGTGGGCGATGCAAGACTGAAGTGATTGATGCTCTTACACCGCGCTACTTAGCCGTGCCGATCGCTGTACCAAAGGTTGACTTCTGCGTTTAGCATAACGCTGTTTTTACGAGTGCGAGTGGCACAAGTCATGGAGAGTAGGCACAATTTGCGGTAACCGTTTCTTTTATTTCATAGCGACTGGAGAGTACATGTGTGGGGTTCTAGGAGTAGAACTTCCGGAGGAGGTTTACATTCCATGGTCGCTTGACGTCGAGTTTGCCGTCCCCGCGGACGTCGATGAGGTAGTAGGTGTCGTTGCCGAGTACGCGCCCGATAGCGAATGGGCCTTCCCACAGAGGGGAAAGCTTTGCATGCCCTTCTTGTCCTGGATGAGGCGTAACACCAGGTCGCCTTCCTGGAAGGTGCGAGCTTTCACCCGCCGTGGTAGCGGAGTCCTTCTTGGTAGATGGCGGTGCGTGACGGCGAGGTCGCGTGCTTCGTCGAGCTGGTACCATCTTCTTTGCTCGACGGCCTTCGCGAGCCACGGCGTATTGGATCTCAGAGGTGCCGTCGCCGTGGTCTGTGATGGTGTCGGCTGCTCGGCCTGCCACGAGGTTGTCCATTGGGGTGGAGAAACGGTGGGAGGCCGTTTGCCTCTCTCCGTGAGGAGACTACTATCCGCTGGTCCACAGGAGGTGCGGTTGGGTGGAGGTGGGCGCCCTCGCCGTTGATCTGGCGGGCGGTGCTTCCTCCGGTGGCGCGTTCGCAGATCGCGCGCCACGCGTGGGGTCGTTGCGTCGTCGAAGTTCAGGGCGCGCCCCTGAACGGTGGGGTTCAGGCGTGACCTGATCCGCTGTTGGTGGTAGCGTGACAGCTCCTGCGCCGTCACCTGCTCGAGGCGAAATTTTTCGCGCTCGGCTTGCTCTTTGCGTACCGCCTCCGCCAGTTTCAGGCGGAGTTCCTCGACCTCCGTTGCCGTGGCGTTAGGAGGGATTAGGGTGGAGAACGGGTCCTCCGGCGGATCGGTGTCGGTCGCCATGTAGGTCGCGGTGTGGCGACCGGTTCCATCGCGGGGGTCGCCGGAGTTCTCCGATCCGGAGTTGAACTCGAAGATCCCGAGGATAGAGGGATCCTCGAAGTCTCCCGCGTTGGAGACCTGGGCGATGGAGCCCGCGGACGAGGCCGCGGTGATGGATCCGGCAAGTGACGCCGGGGTCGCCGAGTCGGCGTCGTCGGTGTGGGCCGCATCCTCTGTGGCCGCTGAATTCCCGGCCACGTTGCTGTGGGCCGAGTTGTACTCGGAGGCAAGGCGGTGGATCGTGCGGATCTGGCTCTCGGAGAGTCGATCGCGTGGCGGCGACTCGCGGACGCGAGCCGAGTCCTCCGAGACGATGACGTCGGTGAGGCCGACGAAGAGGCTGATCGTGCCGATAGGCAGGATCACGCTGTGCGTGACGGGTCGCGCCGCCGGGACGTAGCTGCTCGGCAAGATCTGGAGCATCTCGCTGATCGCTATCATGCGGCCGGTGGCGATCGTCTCGTTGATGGGCAGATTGGATCTCGCCGCAGAACACCGGCCAGACCGGCCAGGCCCCACGGTGGGCGCCACTGTCATGGGAATTGTCACGGCAGATCTTTGCAATCGGCAGTAGTAGAAACGAGGGAGGGCGGCCAGCCATCTGCGGTCGAGATGAGGGCAAAGACACGTGGTTTTACCTGGTTCGGCCCCGAGGGTAAAGACCTACTCTGCTAGATTGTATTATGGAGGTCTTACAATGGGCGAGCTCGGCGGCTAGGCGGCGAGTCGCTGGTGTATGAGGAACGTGTCTCTACTCACCCTATAGGGAGGTTTATAGGCTCACCTCCCTAGGGTTTACATATCTCAACCGATTGATTCTGACTTCAATAGCTGTTTAACCTTACCCGACTGGGCCCATCTACTCGCCTGGGCCTTCAGCTTCCAGTCGCTCAGCTCCTGGCTGGGCTTCGATCCACTCGCCGTTCTGCAGGCCCACTCGCCGGGTCTTGGGCCAGTCGGAAACGTCCTGCTGGGTATATCCCGGTAGGCATATCCCCATCACAAATAAAGGGGATCATTGGTAAATCTACATAAGTCAATGTAAACATGGATATAGTATTCTATAAGATACAAATACATGGGAATATGTGTCAATGAACTACAAAGTTCATATATGCATTTTACATGCATCAGGGGGCTACAGGATGGTGTCCCCTACTGCCCTAGGATTAGCAACCATGGTCGTCTCTAGGACCTCCGATGGTCTGTGCGGCCTCTAGTGATCGCAACAGCGATGGTGACACTGCAGGGTGACTCCCTCTGCTCCATAGAGATGTTCCTCACCGTCGATGATACGAACTTGTCCCGAACGCTACGATCTGCCACCAAATATGCTACCTAAGGCGTTGGGCATTGATACTTAAGGCGCCGAGTGTTTCTACCACTGGCGAGGGTGGGTGCTACAACCTCGTGGAAGATATTGCTACGATGCTACATTAGCATGAAATCTGTGCTATAAAATTTATGGTCCCTTTCTATGATAGTATAAAGGTTTTGCTGATGCGATGTCTCCATATTTTGTTACAATAGTACAAATTTCTCGCTATAACTGTTCTACCATTTTATTATAGTGGCACTTTTTTTCTACAGAGTCTCGAGCGTGTGTCTCCTGTGAGAGTCCTGACGATGTCTCTAGCGATATCAATTTTGCTATATTAGCACAACTTTTTTCTACAAAGTCTCAGGTGAGGGACAATTTTTTGTTCTATTTTCGATGCTAACCTTTTTTTCTCCAATGCACTAAATGTAGCAAAAGCAAGAAATTTTGTAGTAAATGTGAGATAATTTAGAAAAACGGGGTTTTTGGAATTTTCTAGGACAGGTGTTAGCCTAGAGATTTGAGGGATAATTGGTTTCTATCTTCCGGCATCTCCAGCAGCGTGACCCAAGTGGTCTAGGCCGTCCGATCTGGTCCGCGCGAACATGCGGACATGGGAACCATGGCCTCGCGGTGTGACCCAAACAATCTGAATCGCGCAGACCAACCATTCATCCACCAAATTTGGGTTGTGGATGCGCCTGGCCAAACAATGCACGTCCTCCCGCTTCCCCTTATCCACCCCGAGCACTCCCGTCAGTGGCACGCAAGGCACACAGACAAGACACTCTTTGCCCCAAACCCTCGCCCCGCCATCTCTGCTGCTACCATAGGCTGCGATGCCGTCTACATTGTGTGTCACCGTCACTGACACCAAAAATGTTTCACGACCTCCTGCATGCTTGCATGTGGAGTAGAAGGTGATATCGTTGATGAGTACATGTTCATGTGCATGTCCACATGCCTTGAATCCATGTATAAGTTTTGCAAAATAGTTATTGTGGTTTTTGACAAAGTTTATCCAAGAGAGCCAAATACCAAAGACATTGTTCGCCTTTTATCCATCAACAAGAAGAGGAGGTTTCCTAGCATGCTGAGTAGCACAGACTATATGCACTAGAAGTGAAAGAACTGTCCTTTTGGTTGATAAGGAAAATTTAAAGGGCATGTGGATGAGTGCACGATCATTATAGAGGTTGTTGCATCGTAGAATATATGGATTTTACACCTTCGGCATGGCGGGATCTAACAATAATATCAATGTGCGTCAATGCTCACTTGTATTCGCTAGGCTTGCATAAGGCAATTGTCTTGATATCAATGTAAATCTTTATGAAAAGGGGTATTATCTAGCTGATGGAACCTATCCTTTCTAGTCAACATTTGTTAAGACAATCTGCAACCAGAAGAATATAAATGTAATAGGTTCACAAAAGAACAAGGGTCTTGGAGGAAAGACATGGAGCGGGCATTTGATATGCTCCTATCTATGGGCTATTGTTTGTCACCCTGCTAGAACCTGGAGCACTGATAGGATATAGGAGGTGATGATGGCTTGTGTGGTCATACACAACATGAACATTGAGGACGAGCATGATGATAGCATCTATGACCAAGACTGGAAATTTATGGGTACCTTGGTTGATCCACAATCCAGACAATATCTTGAGAATAGTTATTGCATATGCATCATATGATCCGTGATCGGTCCCTTCATGACTATCTTCAAGCGGATTTTATTGAACATATGTGAACTCCAGAGGCATCACTAGTCATAATCCTCCAGTTTGTTTAATGTAATTTGCGAATTATGATTGATTGTTTGTGTGAAACTATATAGTTATGTACTATTTTTATTTATGAACTACTTTTATTTTATTCATTGATCTCATTTTGTTGTAATATCTTTACTATTAAATTTAAAATTGTTTTGTCTAGTGTCACTCTTCAAGAAATTACAACAGATATGTTGGGGTTCGGTGTAGAAAATGGAGAGAGATACGGTATTCATACCTTTGAAGACCGAATGTGGTTAACGTATCGCGAGGAACGTGGATGATGAAGATGCTCCAATGCTGACTTCGAGGTCACGATTTCCTAGTGGCTCCACGACAACTCCTAGTATCGAAAGAACGGTACATCCAAAGGGAGTCACACACGTACGGTGCTTGACGATGACCCCTGCTTCTCCTCGATCCAGCAGAGATTGCGGAAGTATATCTCCTGGCTCCGAATCCCACAGAGCGACGGCGCTCCACGGTGAAGAACTCCTCGCTCACACAACCCAAACAAGGGGGCCACAGTCGCAAGATAGAGAAGAGATAGGCAACATAGGACTTTTATTTATTTCTAGGTGCAAATTAGTGTGTATTAATCCTTCCATGGTCACATCTTTATATAGGAGGAGGGAGGGGGTCCCTCCACCTTTAGGTTCTCATGTGGGACTAAAATAAATAAGGAAAAGACAATTTTCCCGGAGCTACAGTCGGCTGGGCCATTGGGTGACCCGGGTGGGCCACCCCGGCCGTGGCCTAGCAACCACAGGCGAGAAGCCAGCGGCGACCATCGGCCGGGTGGGACGGCAGGCGGCCAACACGGGTGCGCGCTCGCGCGTCCCAGTGTGGCAGTGAGCCCCCATCGACTGGGCTGGCCTCCTAGCCTTTCATCCTCAACAATAGTGTGCATGCGATGAGTAATATCTGTCGTCCACGTGCGGCACGAGCTATCTTCCGCCCACATGGGATGTTTTCAAAAAACAGCTCCTTTTGCCTATTTTCTGTCTGTTTCTTCTAGGTAAAATCCCTAGGACGTCTTTTATAAATATTTATTTAAATATTCTTTTCAATATATTAATTCATAAATAATATATAATAAACATATTCAGATAACCATTTATTCGAAAACCCTTTTTTGGTTCTTTTTCCTTATTCTTTCTCTGAACACCTTCAGATCTTTCCAGAACTTTTCTGGTTTCTCTCTTCTTATTTATTCAATGATTCAAACTAACCATTAACGATCTCCAAGATTTGTCAAGCCCTTAAGCGTGCTACCCAATAGTTCGAGAATACTACACACATGGCTAAGACTCCTCTATGACCAATGATCAACATCGGGACCTGGATGTCCATAATGACCACCTGTGTACTCAACAATATTTGTCGCTGAACCGTAAACACTGTGTATTATTCCTTTTGTCTCTGTGATATTGTATTGTTTGATGTTTTAAAAAAGTGACATCCCCATGTCAGTGTTCAACCCCGTTACCGACAATACCCTCTTTACTCGATCCGATAAGTGATATCCCCATGACCTGGTCATACGTTGCGCAACTTATGGATATAACTTATCCGAGTGGGCCCAGATTATCTTCCGCCATAAGGATGGAAAAATCCTTCTCTTGACGCAGTCTCCTCAAACTGTTCCTATGGATACCCAACGTCACCTTATGATACCATTTCACTGAGTGATGTTATGTGCCATCAAAGCATCCTCGAGTGAGACGAATTTGATATGATCTAACGGTCTAAGGAAAGAGTCACTATGTTTACTAGACATCATAACCTAAACTTCGTGATATGATCGTGGTGCGATGCTATAGATAGGGTATGTTCACTATCTTATTCCCCAATGAAATGACCTCATTGTCAATTAGGGGCCGAGGCACCTTCATGATCAGGAAACCTTTGATCGTCCGTTGACCAATGAATCAGTGATTAGAGTTTCACCAGGAACTACTGTTTGTTTGTATACCACACGTGTATTGATGTTTCCCTATCAATACAATTGTATCATGATATAAAACTTTGATCACAACCTTTATGAAATATGCCATCTAATATTTGACTCTAGGGCATATTCCCTTCAGTCTCCCACTTGCACTAGAGTACAAATAAAATAGTTGCATTTATTATCCAATCATCGGTACCACACTCATTGGTGCTTCTGATTATGCTCGCTCATGGAAGAGTTATAAGTCTAAGAAATGAACACTTCATTCCTTGTGTATCCTTTGCAACTTATTAATGTCATCCTATATGACACTAATACCTTTTATCATCTCCATGATAAATTCTTGTGCATGTACCATGTTTTTGCAACAGAATGGGGTTATTCAAGTTCTAGATACCAGTAGTGACTTTAGATAGGTCTCAGGGACTTTATCATGGGAACTAAGTGTTTGGAACACACTCTTGAGAAATTTCTTCTCAAAGCTCCAACATTTATAGAACACATGATAGTATTCACATATTGTGTTATGAAATGTAGATTTCCAATTCAAAAAATGCACCTTGTGCAATTTTGAATGTTTCAGCCACCATGCTTCAACTGTGGCTGAGGTAACCTTTAATGTAGAGATTTCTGATCTTCTTAAATTCAACATATATCCTTTTCAGTATAACACTTTATACTTCAAGTATGTTGTCTTTACAGATCCAGAAACATGTCTACAGATCTCTCCAGATACTATGGACAAGCCTAACTCACTCTTCAATGATTCACTAATCATTTTTCAAACTTGTTCTTTCAAATAAGAACATGGATCAAATTTTGTTGAGTGTTTTGTCATGATTTCAGTTCAGAATCTTCTGTCACTTGGATGTCCAAACATCGTATTCTTTAAATCATGGACATTCACACTTAATGATCTTTCCCAAACCCCTTTGAATTATTCAGGACTCTTCCTAAATCAATTCATATTCTAAACCATTCAGAATCTTTTTAGGAATTCACTCCAACATAATCACATAGGACATATCTTAATCTCCTAGATTTCAATGTCGTATGTTCCCATAAATCATCATTTATTTATTTATTTATTGGCTTTTGGTATTTATTCATAATGTTTCATACACAAATGAATCCCGTTAAGATTCCACTCAAAATATGTCAACTACATATGTGAGTTTAACAACCTAACAATACTTCCTCACACGAATATGTCATCCACATATTAATCTAGGAAGACTCCTAGCCCCCACTCAGCTTTATGCATATTGCACATACTTTCTTGACATTTTGAACAACTCGAAATCTCACAATCAATTATCAATTCAATACTTTATTTTTACAAGATTCTAAATCCATTAGAGATTCAGCACTCTGAATCAAATTCATTTGAATTCGCTCAAGATCCTCCTTGAGAAATCATGCTTTGTCTTTTAAGACTCCCACTTATTTCTTGTAACCTTGCGGTTCTTTCGAAATATCAAGTAACCCCTTTACTTGACGAGATTCAACAACTGATTTTACTTTCTAATCTCAAGTGAAGTTTTAATTTCATGATTTCCTGTAACTTTAGTTTACCATCACATTTCTTGTAGTTCGTAGGTATTTCCCGTTCTAGTAACGCGACAATCAATTCACATATATCTTTACACCATGTGAGGGGATATTAGTGAATCCTACTACTTTATGTAAAAGCATAATTGAAAACTACAATGATCAAATCATTGGCTCCTTTTTCATTATAACATGAAGAGTCGCGTCCTGAAACATTTTTCCACTTGTGCTTCTCAATCATTCCAATGCATGGTCACTAACGTTCACCATGCTCTTATACTTTATCGAGGATGTACCAAACTTTTAGCAACACTATATTTGCCATCTTTGGTTCTTTCCAATAACTTATTGGTTAATACTTTGGTTTTATCACATAAAGCCAAAATCTTACACGAATTCTAGACGGTCTACTTTATTCTAGGTGAGTGTTAGCTATTTACAATCGATGGTTTGTTACTAATGCCACTATGAACTATTTCTTGTGTTGCTAGATGTCTTTCCCACATTATGCTGATTAGGGCACTTTACAAGTTCATGTATTATCAATTAGTTTCCTTAATTCGAATAATTCAAACATAATCGAAAATAACATATGAACATAAATAGAAATCATTCATAAAAGCAGAAAAATTGGCTTGTTACAAACTTGTATGGATAACCGTCTCACAAAATTTAAGACACATATAAAAGGTTCATATTCCATCGATTACAATAATTATTCAAAACTGTAAACTATATGATAAATCTAGAGGGAGAGTGTCGTCGACCATCATCATCATGCTTGCCATCAACACGCAATGTCACCTCCTCTCTCGCAACCAACTCTCATGCAGAAGGACCTGTTTTCATAAAATAGAATAAGTATCAGATACTTCAACACTGCAACAAGTGTTTGCAAGATTATAACATTTATAAACTTTGTATATCATATATACCTTCGTAATTGACGACTTCTCCAGCCATTTGTTCCACCTTAACATTTCTCAAACGTTCCACGGAATCATAGAAATTCATCCATTCCGTATCACCGCTTGTGATGCATGTCCTGATATATCCTTTGAAGCTGGAAAAAGTGACCTAAGCAATAATCCTATTGCAAAGGATTCCTTCGTCCAATAGTCCACCAAATGGACCACTCTCCTATGCGCATCAAGTATGCGGTCCAAGTGACTATTTAGACAAGTTTTTTTGTTCATATTTATAGATAGGAAGTTTACGACTAGTTTGTACTTCCACATACGTACATGGGGTATGAACTCTTCCCTCAGGTATTCTATCATCACATATGGTTTAAGATCACCCACGAGCTCATGCAGTTCAACCATCATGCCTTTGTGCATTAACTCTTGTATGAATGTGGATCTATCTTGACGAAATATGTGGTCTTCCCGCATCTATGGGGTTTCTTGTTCTTCTGCTCATCCATCTCTGTCACAATGCGAATGTACAAGGCCACATCGTTCTTAATAAGGAGGTTCTTCAGACGTGTTAACCAGTTCGGGAGGTTGGATCCATGTGATACGTCGTAAACGTATCTATAATTTTTTATGCTCCATGCTTGTTTTGTATCAAATATCGTATGTTTTGTCTACACTTTGAGGTATCTTTATATATTTTCTGGAACTAACCTATTGACAAGATGTTGCAGTGCCAGTTGCCTGTTTTCTGTTGTTTTTAGTTTCAGAAAAGTTAGTAAACAAATATTCTCGGAATTGGACGGAACAAAAGCCGAAGTCAATATTTTACCGGAGCAAAGACGGAGTCTAGAGGGGGACGAAGAGGCGCCATAGGGCGGCCACACCACCCCCTGGCGCGGGTCCACCCTAGGTCGCGCCAGGGCATGGTATGGGCCCCCTGGCCCTCAACTGACCTCGCCCCTTTGCCTATATAAACACCATGAGGTAGAAACCCTAAGCACCCGATCAGAAATCCATGAAAGAGTCCATAGCCGTCGCCACCATCGTCCCAAGATCAGGGGGGTTTGAACCTCTTCCCGGCACCCTGTCAGAGGGGAGAGATCATCCCGGAGGCCTTCTTCATCACCATGTCAGCCTCAAGAGTGATGCGTGAGTAGTTCACCCTTGGACTACGGGTCCATACAGTAGTTAGATGGTTGTTTCTTCTCTTTTGTGCTATCATGTTTAGATCTTGTGAGCTCCGCTCATGATCAAGATCATCTATTTGTAATGCTACATGTTATGTTTGCGGGGATCCGATAGATATTGAGTACTATGTCAGATTGATTATTAATTCTATCATGTCTATATTATTTGTGATCTTGCATGCTCTCCGTTGATAGTAGATACTTTGGCCAAGTAAATGCGTGTACCTCCAAGAGGGAGTATTTATGCTCGACAGTAGGTTCATGCCTCTAGTAATCTAGGTAAGTGACAGAAATCTCTAAGGTTGTAGATGTGTTGTTGCTACTAGGGAGAAAACAACAATCCTTTGTCCAAGGGCAATTGTATTGTTTACTTTACACACTTTCTTTACTGAAATTATATGTTGCTTGCAACTTAATACTGGAAGGGGTTCGGATGATAACCTGAAGGTGGATTATTAGTCATAGATGCAGTTGGATTTAGTTCTATGTTTCAAGTTGTAATGCCCAAACAAATCTCGTAGAGATCAAGATGTCTAGTATATGCATTGTTATGCATTCTCAATCTATCAATTGTCCTGCCTGTAATTTGTTCACCCAGCATGTTATTTATATTATGGAGAACACCTCTAGTGAATTTTGGACCCCCGGTCCATTCCTTACCATTGATATACCATCTATTGTTTACCGTTTACTGTTTACTTTCCGCAATTATCGCAAGAAATTACTATCTTCCACACTATACATGTAATCCCTTGTTTTCAGCAAACCGGTGAGATTGACAACCTCACTGTAAGTTGGAGCAAAGTATTGGGTTTGTGTTGTGTAGGTTCCAAGTTGCTAGCAACACCTTGGAGTTTTTTCTTTACTCCTACTGGTTCGATAACCTTGGTTTCATAACTGAGGAAAACTTGTTGTTGTGCTCATCATACCTTCCTCTTGGGGTTCCCAACGAGCTCTACATATCTGATCCATCACCATCCAACTTGAGTTTCTCAGGGGCTAACCACTCGGTGATGTCAAAAGCGGCCTCATGATGAACCATTTTTCTACATTTAAAGTTTCCAAAGGTTTCAGACTAAGTTTATGAAAAATATGAGTTCAAATAACTCCACTAACGATCACAATATCCCTAACGAATGTCTTAGTGATTACACGATCCTTATTCACTACATCACCCCTGATTGTCACGACCGTCAATATAGTTGCAAAGGTGGACGCTACACATCGATCATATCATTCATGCGACTCGTGCTCGATCTTTTGATCATGCGTGTTCAGAGGACATGTTTGCACATGCTAGGCTCGCCAACTCTAACTTGTGTGTATTGCAGTGTAACCTTTATTACACCCACTATATGCGAACATAGGTAGCTCTGTCACCCGATCGTCATGGCATGCCTCATACCGAAGAACTTTGTTGGTGGTGCACACACAAGGTGAACACAATTATTGGTATTCAGTTGTTTAGCGATCATCTTATTAATGCTACCATTGAGTATATAATACTAAGCATACAATAAGATACACACAACAATCATACATCAAATGTAAGAGTGATGCGATATGGTCTTCGCGTTGTGATCTCCATCTTAGCGCCTCGGATCTAGTGCCAAGGGAACGTCGCTCCGGGGTTTGGAGCCTGGGTGCCAGCGCCTCCGATTCTTGCGCCATAGCCCTAGTGCCTCCGACTTCATAGTCCACCATCACGATGATGACCGTTACTACTACGTAGCAACATAAAATAAACTACTTTACTTGACTATCAACATATCACATCACAATGCCCCTCTGCAAAACAAAGTTAGACGCCTCTACTTTATCTTTTGCAAGTTTTATGTGGTTGTATGAGCTTTCGCATAAGAATCGTTTCTTACCTACGAACTTCAACCACAACGCCGGTTATATGATTTTATCTACTAACCCCCTCTCGTGGCCCTCCTTTGTAAATGCTATATCAACTATTGAAAGAGAGAGAGACACCCGCTAGCCACTTATACGGAAGAAGTCGTATGTAGAGCGTGGAACCAGTCTCGCATAAGGTCCGTACGGGATGCTTCATCAATCAATACTGTGATATAAAAATACACGTGAGAGGGTAACAATTATAAAGTTGACGTCCACACGTCACAACTCGTGTGTTCTACCCGTACTAGCATTAGTATGCATAGATTGGCTCTGATACCAATGTTGGAGTTTGGTGCAGAAAATCAAAATTTTTACTACGCGGCAAACCTCGAAAGCCCAAGATCTATCTACTAGTAATGGAGTAACGGGAGAGATATACAGTATTCATACCTTTGAAGATCGAACGCAGTTAAAGACGCCCCGATGCTGACCTCGATATCACGATGTCCTTGTGGCTCCACGACAACTCCTAGTACCGAAAGCACGGTACCGCCAGAGGGAGTCACACATGTATGATGCTTGGCAATGACCCCTGCTTCTTCATGATCCAGCCGAGATTGCGAAAGTAGATCTCCTAGCTCCAAATCCCGCAGAGTGTCGGCGTTTCGTGGTGAAGAACTCCTTGCTCGCACAGCCCAAATAAGGGGGCCACATGAAAGGATATAGATGTCTCCTAGAGGGGTGAATAGGCAATTAAAACTTTTCCGAGAGTGGCTCAACAAAGGCGGAATTAAACTAGCGTTTTACTTTGTCAAGCACAACCTAGAACAAGTAAGGTTCACCTATGTGCACCAACCACTTATGCTAAGCAATACAAGAAACAATGTGATACCAAGATATATATTACTTCAAGCACGAAGGCTATCACAATGTAAAGTGCATAAGTAAAGAGCTCGGGTATAGAGATAATCGAGGCACGCGGGGACGACGATATTTTACCGAGTTCCTCCCATCATGGAGTACGTCTCGTTTGGAGAGGGGGTGGTATCAAACCACTGATGCCACAAAAGGCCTCCCTTATTCTCCGGTGAATCTCACCCCAACGGGATAGATCCACACTTCCATTATCGGTGCACTTGTCGGTGGCAAACCGGAACATCTCACAAGGTTGGGGCACTTCTCCACAACTTAATTGGAGGCTCCCAACAAACGCCACCAAGGCCACAAAACCGTCTAGGGTTCCAAGAACCCAAGAGGGACAAGCTTCTATGAGAAACACGAACTAAATCCTCCGAGGAGAACTCAAACCGATGCACCGAATGCAAATGGCAAGAACGCCACAAAGGTGCTCCAATCCCTCACTCTCAAGTTCCAACAAAGATACTAAAGTTGTTGGGTGAACAAGAGAGGAGGAATCAAAGAGGTGTAGGGATACGGGCAGGCTACACCGGCACAAATCAAAATTTTCTACCGTGTAAACCAGGATTATTGTTGTCATAGATCACGGGATTACCACTAGACGCGCAGTTGCGGAATTGATGAAGCGCGTCGAGGCAGTGCAGACGTTCCACGTCTCCTCCTTGTCCTCGTCCCACGAGAAGCTCCCCTTGCACGACTCGTCCAGACGCTACAGATGCAGCGCCTCGGAGGTATCCACACGTACAGGGTGGAAGCGTCAGACGCCGGACTGCTAGGTCCGCGCGCGTGACACAGGCGTGAGGAGTGGAGGCTGGGTGGAATGATCTCAGGTCTAACCCTGGCCAGTTCTCCCCACTCTCTCTTATATAGCCGTACCTAGTGGGCTACATTGGCAGCCCATTAGTAGCCAAAGCCTGGTCTAATTCGGATCCAATCCTCATTAGGCTTCTAGCCTCTTAAGTGTGTGACCCTATAGGTTCATACGCGTATAGACATGACATGAATACACTTATTCTGTCAATAGTTGGTAGCGGCCTCTAGCAAGACGTGACAACTCCTAGACGCATACAAATATCATATCGGACGAACCATCACAAGGTTTAGTACATGTCTTTCCTTTTGCCTCACGATATTTGGTCTAGCTCCAAGCTTACCTCCCTTTCTCGATACCGTGATTCGGAATCCCTTTACAAGGTTAACTCTTAACCTTATGTAGCACGGCCATGTATTTCTGGATCCGATCACTCGAGGGGCCCAAAGATATCTCTCTCAAGTAGAGAGGGGAAATCCCATCTTGATTGACCATGCCTTGCAGCATGCTTCAGGACAAGCCCGAAAACTACCTTTATAACTACCCTGTTACGATGCAGTGTTTGATAGCCCCAAAGTAGGTCGATCCACATCTCAAGTACATGCGACAAGCTCAGGTCTAAGGATAAAACGTACACGATATGTAGAGAGAGAGCTGCAACTAATTGCCAGTCTCAAGTTGGGTCAGTCCAACCCCATGTTCATAACATGTGTCCACATCATTGGTTTGACATCTCCATGTCTATGACTTGCGAAACATAGTCATCAACCAATCGATGTGCTAGTCTAATATTCACATGTGCCCTCACATGAACTCCGACTAGGGACAACTATTAAATAACCATACAAGTAAAGAGTTTCACAAACAATTCACATAATTTCCAATCAATACAAGTTGCCTGATATGGATATTAAAGGACAATTACAATAACTCATGGATACATATGAAATATAATCATCTCTATGATTGCCTCTAGGGCATATTTCCTTCAAGAGGGACATAAAATCCCCCAAAATCTAGATACCCAAAGGTATACTCACAAAGAGATGAATCGGTTAGGTCAAAACGTGGATCTAGATCACCTCCAACTACCCCTCAAATATATGCAAGAATCAATAGAGGGGTGTGTAGAACTCAAACTCAAAGAGTAAGGCAAATGGAGGCAAATCTTAGACAAAAGGAGGAGGAAGAAGCTAACCAAAATAAATAATGGGGAAAGCTATTTAAAGTAACGGACAAAATCTGCCCGTTAGGGCGTTTTTTCCTAAACTGACCGGTAGTACCAGACCGAACAAACCCAACAGCGAGCGAGTCAGACAGAGCCGGCGCGCGCGAGCGTTGATCAGCGAACGAGGCGGCGCCAGCAAGTGATCGAGGCAGGACATGCGCGTGAGGTGGGCCAGCAGGCGAGCGTTGCGTGGCCAAGCATCGATGCGAGCAGCGCGCGCTAGAGCGAGTCAGTGCGGCCACGCGCGCGGGACGAGTGGGGCCAGGCGAGCGACTGCGCACGCGAGGAGTGGCCCAGCTGTGCGTGCGTGTGAGCGGGATCGAGCCAGCGGAAACCGAGCGCAGCGCGCGGGATTCAACGCGGACGCGGTTGCGCGCATGAGAGAAGAGCGGGGCCGCACGATGCGGGCCCGAGCCAGCGACGTGAGCGGCAGCGCGCGGGAGCAAGCGCGCAACGAGTCAACACGCGGGAGCAAGCGGGAAAGGCGTTGGGCGTTCCTGGGAGATCCTGGGCCGGCCGGTAGTACCGGCCCACCCGGGCGGTACTATCGGGCCGTACGGTAGTATAGGAAAACAGTACCTCGCGAGGCAGAAGGAAATTGGGGGCGTCCAGGGGAAGGCGGTAGTACCGGCCTGCCTGTGCGGTACTACCGTTCAGCCCAGAGAGCTGAAACCTTTTCTTTTTAATAAGTAATGGGACAAATTCAAATCGCAATAACTTTTGATTGGTAGCTGCGTATGACTCGATTCCAATTGTGTTGGAAAGAGGACAACATGCGCTACCTCACTTGTGAGAATCCGAAAAACCTCCAAGAACAAACTCGCAACAAGATATAAAGGGAAGATCCGATATTGATGAACAAGAGCTTGTTATGGAGATTAACACAAGCTCTATATCCTCACATGGATAAGACCAAATAACAACCAAATACGATGATGCAAGTATCCAAAGGTTTGAGCTCTCTCCAAACGATATGATCTAGTTACTCATACGAGAGCCCCTCTTGATAGTACGGTTATCTATCCTAAACCCGGTCTCCCACACACAAAGTGAGACCGGTAAAAGGGAAAACCTATCAAGATTATACCTTTGCCTTGAGCATTCCACTTGAGCTCGATATAGACGATCTTGCCCTTCTCAAGATGGAATGCCTTTCTTGATTCTTCATCATCGATCCATGATCACCGAGGATGGCAAGCCTCAAACATGAGATCTTCTATAGATGGCGCATTTGATCTTGCAAAACACATTTTCTTCCTATTTCATCTATCTTGAAGCCAACACATGCTCCAAGCGATGCCAAAAGTGAAAATATTGGTTATCACCAAGTGAGAAATTATCAAGTAGAATAATGTGAGATACCTCACTTGGTGAGAAACCAAAAAACCGCCAAGATCAAAATCGCAACAAGATACAAACGGAAGATCCGATTTTGATGAACAAGAGCTTGTAATGGATATTAACAAAAGATCTATATCATCACATGGATAAGACCAAATAACAACCAAATACGATGATGCAAGTATGCAAAGGTTTGATCTCTCTCCGAACAATGTGATCGAGTTACTCATTCAAGAGCCCCTCTTGATAGTACGGTTATCTATCCTAAACCCGGTCTCCCACACACAACATGAGACCGGCAAAAGGGAAAACCTATAAAGCTTATACCTTTGTCTTGAGCATTCCACTTGAGCTCGATGTAGACGAACTTGACCTTCTCAAGATGGAACGCCTTTCTTGATTCCTCATCAACGATCCATGATCACGAGGATGGCAAGCATCAAACATGAGATCTACTATAGATGGCGCATTTTGAGTTTGCATAACACATCTTCTTCTTATTTTATCGACCTTAAATCCAACACATGCTCCAAGCGATGCCAATGGACAAATCCTACAAGTGCAACTTAATACACACATTAGTCCATAAAGATTGTCATTAATTACCAAAACCACACATGGGGACCCACATATTCTTTCACCACAGTCGCAAGAGAGACAGCGAGAAGAGATAGGCAACACAAGCCTTCTATTTATTTCCAGATACAAATTGGTGTGTTTTAATCCTCCCGTGGACATCTCTTTATATAGGCGGAGGGAGGGGGTCCCTCCACCTTTAGGTTCCCATGCGAGACTAAAATAAATAAGGAAAAGGCAATTTTCCTGAAGCTATAGTAGGCTGGGACTTTGGTTGACCCGGGTGAGACACCCCGGTCATGGACCAACAACTAGAGGCGCGCAGAAGGGAAGCCAGCAGCGACCACCGGTCGGGTGGTCCGCTTGCCCCCGCCGGGTGGGCCGGCCTCCTGGCCCGTCAGCCTCAGCAGTAGCATGCACGCAACACATAATATCTGCCGCCCACTTATGGCGCGGACTATCCGCCGCCCACGTGGGTTATTTTCAAAAAACAGCTCCTTTTGTCTATTTTTTGTTTGTTTCTTTTTAGGTAAAATCCCTAAGGGATTTTGCCTAACTTTTAGGATGCCTTTTATAAATATTTATTTAATATTCTTTTACAACATATTAATTCATAATTAATATATAATAAACATATTAAAATAACTATTTATCCGAAAACCCTTTTCTAGTCCTTTTTCCTTATTCTTTCTCCGAACACCTTTGGATCTTCCCAGAACTTTTGTGGTCTCTCTCTCTTCTCATATCTTCAGTGATTCAAACTAGCCATTAACGATCTCCACGCTTCATCAAGACCTTAAGCGTTCTACCCAACAGTTCGAGAATACTACAAACATGGCCAAGACTCCTCTATGACCAATGATCAACATCGGGATTTGGATGTCCATAATGACCACCTGTGTACTCAACGATATTTGTCGTTGAACCGTAAACATTATGTCTTATTCCTTTTCTTATTTTTGATACTATATTGTCCGAGGTTTTGATCAAGTGACATTCCCATGTCAGTGTTCAACCCCGTTACCGATAATACCTTATTTAATCGATTCGATAAGTGATATCCTCGTGACCTGGTCACACGATGCGCAGCTTATGGATATAACTTATCTGAGTGGGCCCAGAGTATCTTCCGCTACGCGGATGGACAAATCCCGCTCTTGACGCAGTCTCCTCAACCTGTTTCTCCGAATACCCAACATCACCTTTATGATCACCATTTCACTAAGTGACGTTACGTGCCATTATAGACATCATAACCTGAACTTCGTGACATGATCGTGATACGATGCTATAGATAGGGTATGTTCACCATCTCATTCCCCAATGAAATGACCTTATTGTCAATTGGGGGCTGAGGCACCTTCATGATCAAGAAACCTTTGATCATCTATTGACCAATGAACCAGTGCCTAGAGTTTCATCAGGAACTACTATTTGTTTGTATATCACACATGTATTGATGTTTCCCTATCAATACAGTTATAGCATGATACAAAACTTTGATCACAAACTTTATGAAATATGTCATCTAATATTTAACTCTAGGGCATATCCGGCCCCTTCACGATATGCCACCATGCTTTCCCTTTCCCACAAACAACCCCAGCTAAAATTCAGGAGAGTTCCTATCAATCAACACATATGCCCTAACAAATTATACCCACACACGCGCACTCCTTGAAAAAGCAACAAACCATATCCACAAAAACTAACAAACTTTAGCTTATCTGAACAAAGAAAGAAAACTAATACATGGATGCATTGCATGAAAAGTGGACCTGGTGGATGGTGTCCCCTTATTCCCATGACCTTCTTCCATTGTTCCCCTGATTGACATGTTCGCGGTGCTCCCCTTGCCCCGCCTGCTCGCCAGCCACCGGGGAAAAGTTCTACTTATGCTCGGCATGATCCTAGACCCAATCATCATGGACAATCGCCAGCGTAGCAGTCTAGACTCAAAGTTAATTGGGTAGCTCCAAGTTTTGTACATATGGCCAAGGACTTGTATGCGATGCACCTAGGGCGTGTTTGGTTACTGGGGCCGGAAATTCATGTTTTTCCCACTTGGCCCAGTGGATGTTGCATGGGAGGGAGATTGCCCTCGGGCCAGGATAAGAAGTTTATTTGGTTGTATGTTTTTTCGTTTTCCCACTAGGAGAGTCCATATGGACACTTTATTTGGTTTCCCAGATTGGGCTCGGGTGGTGCAAAATTGCATGTTTGGGAGCCCGCATCCGTCCAGATATGGTTACCTCGCATGGTAAAATGGTGAGCTTACCAACTAGTCATCAGGGTTTAAGATCTTACATGATTGTACACATGAATCATAGCAACTGGTAGTAGACAATCCACATGATCAGGCCGATGATGATGATGTCTTTGATCATACTTGCACCCACTATAGGTGGAAACTGCTCTTGTGGATGAAGTTGTTGATGAACTAATGGCGGTGGAGTGAAATTTATGTTCATATCTTGCGACGGCTGTGACTTTTGTGGATGCTCTGCTAAGAATTCAGAGTAGGCTTTGTGTGCCTATCGTAGAGTCTTAAACCCCTTATGGAGGTTGTCCTAGTAACCTGTCATTGTTGGCTACACTCCTCCCATGTCTTATAGATTCCCGAATGCTTGCCATAGTAGGCCATATACCAGTTGTATTTCTATGAGACATAACAGATATAAGGATCACAACTAAAGCAGGCAGATTAAGTTCATAAACACAAGGCAATAAACATAAACTATTTAAGCATGCATGATCATACGGACACAAGCATCAGCAGCTCCAACCTACCAAGTTAGTGTGATCAAACCGTTCACCACCAACATCTATGGTGTCCTCCTACCACCACATCAAAAGGGGTGCAATCCTACCACCGCATAAGTTCTCCATCATGTGAGGGGTTAGTATATACCACCTCACAATAAACAGGTATAAGTTTTCATCAAGTCCCTAGATACTTTAAAATATACAACTTCTTCTTCAACATGCACGCACAACCGCCACCATCTCCATGATCAGGGAGCAAGCACTACACGTAGTAGTGCTTGGCCAGGAAGGTCCTGAGCCAGAGATCCCCGTGGTCCTCCGCCATCTGAACAAAGACGTTGCCCATAGCTCTGTTGTCGAAGAGGTGGTTGAGCGCCACCATCAGAGCCTCGGGGTTGTAGCCTTTGGCGGCCATGACGGTGTCATACAGATCTGGGAGCGCATTAGGAGGGGAAGCAGTGGTGATGTCGGTCGCCACCGCTTTCACGGCCTCGGTCATGCATGTGATGAGGACAACGTCCTCCTCTCCCAGTAGCGACCTCTTCCTCTTCTTGCAAGGATCCAAGCCACCAGCAACATAGTGTGCTGTCAACACAGGTAGCGGGAGAACCTGCGGCGGCATCGGTATCGACCTCGTCATCCAGCACCACTATATACGACTCCTGGGTCTGCATGTATTTAGGGCTTGGCTCGCCAAGAGGCTCACTGGAGCCCATTGCAAACCTGCCAGTGGCAAGGCCGAAGGAGAAGATGGCATCCATCTGCATATAGTTGGTTACAGGCTTGTTCAGATACTCGGCATCCTTGGGGTGATCCTGAGACAAGGAATTGCAGGGATGTTAGCGAGGTTACACAATGGAATCATAGGGATGTTACTGAAATTAGTCAATATCGAGATGTGTCCCCTGTAGTGTGTGTCCTCCAAGATGATGCTGCAGGTCTCCTCGTCTCAGATAGCTCTGCTAACGTCTCTGAGTTTGGAGACATGGATCCACCTAGTCCTCCACTTACGCAGGTGGTTTTACACTTGCTGTGAGGACACCTTGATGCCACAAAACTCAAAGACCTTGCGGGCAACAGTGTTCAGGCGCACCTCTTTGAACCCATTCTCCGTCCTGACGCCGCTCTTGATGATCTCATACATCTAGTTGAGCACGAACACCTAGAGGAAATGTTCCCACTTCATGGTGCCCTTCACCCCCTTGCACTGGCCTGTGATGTGGGCTTTGCCAGCCTTGATGGCTTTCTTCTTGGCTAAGATCTTGGCAGCTTTCTCTGCAATCTTCTCCACCACGTACCCGATCATCGGAGGAGCAAACAAGATTTCCGTGCGCTGAGAATAGGTGAGCCTCAGATGCGGGGCTGGGATTGGGTCTTAGCGACAAAGGTCTCCTGAGAATCCATGAGGACCTGGCTAAACTCGTCGGCGGTCATTTCCTACAGATCTCACGGACGCACATATCAGGACCTAGACTAGACATGAACATAAGCTTAAACATACAACAAATCCACAAAGACATCGATCTATGACTATACCTAGCAGTTCATTGGGCATACTAACATAGATCTACTGCAAACTACAATCAAATCTATGAGGTGCTAACAGATCGAAGATACTACACTAGGGGTTTGATAGAACTCACCGGCATCGTAGGATCGGAGCACGTCGCCGCTAAAGATCTTGGAGAAGAGCGCCTGCATCGGCCGATCTACAACCACCACCTCCGCTACCGTCGCTTACCTGCTGGCCGATGAAGAACTTCGCCGGCTCGAGAGCTCGAAGAATAGGAAAAATGGTGGTGAGGGACGTAGGTGTGGCGGGTGATGATATATATCGCCGCGCTGCAGTGGACGGTGGCAAAATTTCTTCCGCCAGCTTTTGGGGGAAACCCGCGGCTCGCGCCACCGTCGAGCTCGCACGGGCGGTGCAGCTCCCCCCTTTTGCACGAGCAGGGTTTGTCCCCGCAGAAACTTCCAAAATCAGTGTTTCCAACGGACAACTTTTGGGCTGTTTTAAAGTTCGTGCGATACAATAAACACATACGATTCATTACACCAAACGCCATTATTTTTTCTCGGTCTATGTGAGAAACGGAAAAACAGGCTATCAGACACGCCTCTGGCGGCCGGTTTCCTCTCGAATGCATACTCCCGGCATCACGGCTTCGCGGCGACGAGAACGTGTGCTCCCTGACTGCGTGACGACACGACCGTGCACTCCGGGTGGCACTACGCAGCGGCAGCTTTTCTACATGCCCAGTTGTGAATCGCTATCGCAGCTCGTCGGTATTCTCGTGCTCCAGCGCGGTATGCGTCCTTTATAAAGCCAACACAACAGGAAACATCGGATAAGCAAAATTGGCAAGCTCGTTGCACATGTCTCGCTGGTTGTGGTGCTTGATCATCTACTCGTACATACGCCGGCAAATATGGCCGGTGGCGGGCATGACATCTACGTTCAGGCGCGTGTACGAGACCTTCGTTCACAACCGAGATTCTTGGATTCCTCTTTCGACCTCAACGAGAACGTGTGGTGTAATGGCTCAACCAGCCTGTGAACCTCGGGCATCACCAGTCGTGAATCCACAGCCTTTCGTTAATCTTTCGTCAAGGCACAACTTCGTTGACTTGATCTGCACAGTGTGCTGAATCTTCTGATCAGTACCGCTAGCTAGAGTACGTTACGTGGCTCTGAAGTTCTAAGGAAAATGTGGAGGCAATGATGGACTATATTCTGATCTCGTGGTGCAACTAACGAGGCGAGATGTTGTGTAGATTGTAGACTACCTATGCGATCCGACCACAATGCAGCCAGTCATGAATCCGTGTCATACTGTTTGTCGGCGCCCCCGGGTGTACCGGATCGCGTCCCCACGTCGCTGAGAGTACACGATCTCGTCACCACACTGCCAGGGAGTCCGCCTCTTATCCTGACGCCACTCGGACTATAGGTGATATAGAGGAGACCCCGTTGTATACCTTATATGTATGTTAACCAAGTGTTAGTTGTGTGTATTTAGATCCGGGCGAATAGCTCAGCGATGACATATTTCACCCTATTCGTTGGAAAATAACGTCGTTGGAGAAAAAGCTTAAAGACAACAGTTGGAACGGCCCAAATAGCCAAAGCCGTATACGGCTCTTTTAAGCCCTTAAACCGAAGAAACAAACATCGGATAAGCAAAATTGGCATGCTCACTGCACACGTCTCGCTGGCTGTGGCGCTTGATCACACCTGCATATATGGCCGGTGGCGGACATGACATCGACGTTCGGGCGCGTGTACGAGACCTTCGTTCACAACCGAGATTCTTGGATTCCTCTTTCGACCTCAACGAGAACGCGTGGTGTAATGGCTCAACCAGCCCGTGAACCTCGGGCAGCACCAGTCGTGAATCCGCAGCCTTTCGTTAATCTTTAGTCAAGGCACAACTTTGTTGACTTGATCTGCATAGTGTGTTGAATCTTTTGATCAGTACCGCTAGCTGTAGTACGTTACGTGGCTCTGAAGTTCTAAGGAAAATGTGAAGGCAATGATGGACTATATTCTGATCTCGTGGTGCAACTAACGAGGCGAGATGATGTTGTGTACTCCCTCCGTTTGGAAATATAAGACGTTTTAGGTTTATGAAAGAGATGTATCTAGACACCTTTTAGTGTATAGGTTCAAATGAATCTAGACACTAAAAGGTGTCTAGATACATCTCCTTCACAAACCTAAAACGTCTTATATTTTCGAACGGAGGGAGTAGATTGTAGACTAGCTATGCGACCCGACCACAATGCAGCCAGTCATGAATCCTTGTCGTACAGTTTTTCGGCGCCCCCGGGTGTACCGGATCGCGTCCCCACGTCGCTGAGAGTACACGATCTCATCACCGCACTGAAAAGGAGTCCGCCTCTTATCCTGACGCCGCTCGGACTATACGTGATATAGAGGATACCACCGTTGTATACCTTATATGTATGTTAACAAGTGCTAGCTGTGTGTATTTAGATCCGGGCGAATAGCTCAGCGATGACATATTTCACCCTATTCGTTGGAAAACAACGTCGTTGGAGAAATAGCTTAAAGACAACAGTTGGAACGGCCCAAATAGCCAAAGCCGGATACGGCTCTTTTAAGCCCTTAAACCGAAGAAAGAAATTAACGAATTTAGATTACGTGAACTCGGCTGTTTGAACGCGGGACCCACCAATCGACCGTTGCTATGCGGGACCCACTGCATGCTACCTTAGACTGGGACCCACCACTTATCCACGTCTCAGACTTATCTATTTAGAAAGAGGCAGAGTCAGCTCCCGCTCCCGTGGTTGTGCCCTGCCCTCGACATCACAGTTGCCTCCCTTCCCCTATTCTTCCTCGCGAACCTTCTTCTTCCTCTTCTACGGCAACGGTCCACGGCGGCCATGAGTGATGTCCAGCTCCGCTTCTGGCTCCTAGAAGCCATGGCCGCGTTATGGAGAAGTCCCGATGACTAGATGCCTGGACTGCCCTCGCCTCGATCCACCGAAGCGCTTGACATGTGTGCGCTCGGTGAGGGGCAACATCAGTCGAGAATTTGTCAAATACGAGAGTAAGCCACATCAGGGGAAGGATGAGAAGGTAGGGTTTGTCCTGATTTGTCTTGATTTGGCGTGATTTCAATTTTGCACTTTGGATTTGGGAATTAGGGTTTGCGTTCCCCTTTTTAGGATTTGGAGGAATGCGGCCATTTTTAGTGGATGGATAAGTACATTCGATCGAGGGCTTCAAGTTCAAGTGTTGCCCCCAATCCAGGCTCCCATCTCTTCTGCTGTGGAGGAGGAGATCTCAAACAGAGCGGTTCAGCCAATGGAGGATTTTTTGGTGAATGGGGAGTTGCAGAAATTGAACAAGCAGTTGAGCCAGATTGTGAAATTGAAGTAGTCAAACATGATGTCAAGAGAATTTTATGTGTGTAACATTGCCATTTATTTGGTATTTCTATGTCGTTCGGATTAGGAATTTCGATTTAGGAGTTGTGGATTACGGGGCTGCCTGGGTAGGATGTTGTTCGTAAGATGAACTATGTTATGAATTCAAATAAATTAGCTCTAAATGTTTTCAGTCGAAATCGAAAGAGTATAAATCCAGGTGAAAGAAGAACTGAAACAAGTATAATTAACACCTCGCACAGGTTCAGTTAGCCGTTTCCGAAATAGAAAAACCGACAAGTTCATGGGACGTTGTTGGGCCAAACCGTGAGTACTCCTTTAAATTAAGTGAAGGAAAAAAAGAATTTCGTGTTGAAAAAAAGGTGTGAAAGGTTCGCTAAGTGGATAAAAGTTTCTTGACACGTTATTATTGGCTAAAACATTATTAGACGTGTTGGAATGTTGGCTAAATGTTTTATGACGTGTTTGACCAAAAAAATGGGTTGAATGAAATATTGTTGGCTAAAATTTTGGTGTGTCATGTTGGCTAAATCAAATGTTGTGTTGGCTCAAATATTGTTGTGTTGGCTCAAACTTTATTGGATTAAAAAGAAAAGTCGTAGTGGCTCCGGTGCTTACAAAAAAATAACGTATCAAGTTAAAATAAATGTCTACTTGGGTCAAACATAGGTGTGTACCTGTCAAGTTTTGGTGTGGACGTGTCAAGTTTTGGTGTGTACTAAAATAAATTGTTTTTGCCATTTATTAGTATGATGGGAGATTCAAGTTTAGTGAACACAAGAGTAGAAAATATGTACATGTCGATTCAAACAATTTTTATATTGGCAAAGTATTAAAGTGATACCTTTTATTTTTTCTTGTTGGTGGTTGTGGTGTTGTGATGGATCATGTAGCTTAACTTGGTTTCTCTAATGGAAATCAGATAGAAATATATATAATAATAGCATTCACTCGATGACACAAACATTACATAATAGCATTCACTAAATACACAAACTCGATGACACAAACATTACATGATAGCGGACCTGACTCGACGATACTAAGGGATACATGATAGCGGGCAAAGCACGACTCGATCAATGACACAAATTAAACTAGAAACATATGAAATTAAATTGGCAAACCTTACCCCTACGCCAAGATCCAACGTCAACGGGCAACACATCTTGGGCGGTGGGTAGGCACACTTCAATCTACAAATCCTTCACTCCTCGTTTTCGTTGGGGAAGACGTAGGGGAGGCAGTGCATGTGGTTGGCGATCGGGAAGGTGAAGTCCCACTGTGTGAAGATGTTGCAGACAGTGAAGCAGATGAACTCAGTGCCGCACCAAAACGTTTGGCCGAGGAGATGGAAGGCATCGTCGGGGTTGGTGAAGGTGACCTGGATCCCCTTGCCTCCCATACGGACCTCCCCGAGGGTGAACATGGGCAAAGTGCCCGCGGGGAGGTGCGCGAAGCAAGACCTGAGAAAGAACCTGGTGAAATCGGGAAGCCCCTCCACCTAGATATGGCCCAGCACCTTATTAGGGTGTTCTCCACGACCCTGCTCGGTGGATACTACCGCTCCTAGACGATGGCAGGACGACGGAAGGTCAGACCATGGAACTGCATGGTGGAGGGCTACGGTGGTAGAGGGGCTCGGGCTTTGGAGAAGAATAGGTAGATGGATGGGTTGCGGTGTGAGATTGGAGATGGATTCAGTACGTGCTCTTTATAGCGGTGGAGGACTATGCATGGTGGGGAGGTGAAGTGAATCGGTTTTAACTTAATTTTGCTTTGTAATCTGAATCGTGTTAAAAGCGGCTTGAATAATGTGACCACGGCATGCGCGGCTGTTTCGTTTCAGTCCTGTATCCACTGCAAACATGTTGTGCATCATGGAAGGCAAGCCTGTCGCCTGTGCCAGCCCAAAAGTCGAGCATTGAAATAATAACCCTGATACTACGTGTCGTATGTGTTACCAACGGCGTGGGCTTCATCGACCGTGATTTCATGTCGTTGGTGCTCGTTTTCTCCCTCTCGTGAACTGCACGCGTGTCTGCAGAAAATGGCTAAGTTGTGACGTCTGCATGCGCTGCCGTCAACCAAGCCATAAAGACAACCGCCGCTGCATGCGTGCATGCACGACTGCACTTCTCTGCGTCGACCATCGCTGCACATGTGCATGCATGGAAGGTACCACAGCTCAACCAACGGTCCGATGAGTGCACCGCTTCCCAGCCAATGAGGTACCAGAACCGGCTATCCCATGGATCGGTTGTGAGCTCACCATGTAGAAGACCAGATCGCACGGCCACGGTTAAGCCAGGTAGCGTTAGATGAACGGTCGACATTGCGAACAAAGCCTCCCACGGATCGCCCGCAAAATCATTCTAGAAAAAACATATCGCACGGACTGGGTAGCGCGCTAGGGTTAGATCGACGGTTTAGGTTGATCAACAGGGTTAGCCTGGTCAACGAACGGGGTTTTTGAAGGGATTTGGGCTTAGTCAACCGTTTGGAGGGTAGTCAATGTTTTTTTTAAGTTTGAAGTCTTCAATAGCATTTTTGAGTGAGGAACAAGGATCCGGACTTAGTTTTTCATTTCACTTTGCCAAACTTGTTTAAATGTTGGTCAAAGATTAGGTTTGACCAAACTTGAAATGAGCATAAATTTTTTAAAAAAAAAACCGCACACATAGTCTTCTTATGTGATTACAGTTGATAAACAAGGTATAACTATATTCAAACTAAAAATTTATGTATCTAATGTGATATCTCAAACTTTGTCGTATGAATTCAAGGGTGAAGAGGAGTGGTTCTGGGTTTTGGACATGAAAAATTGAAAAACCTCCCCAAAGCTTCATTTTGGAGTGACTAATCCAGGATTAGTTTTTCATTATCATGTTTTAAACTTGTTTAAATGTTGGTTTGACCAAAATTCAAATATGCATAAAAATGAAAAAAATGAAATAACTGCTTATATAGTCTTCTTATGTCATATAATAACGATTCAAGTTGATAAACAAGGTCTAAATACATTCAATGAAAAAATCATGTATGATATATCTCAAAATGTCGTATTAAGTCAAGGGTGAGGAGAAGTATTGTTTTATAGTTTTATGAAATGACTCCATATTGGTCTATGATACTATATTAGTGCACTAGATGTTAACCCTAGAGTTTGAGGTCATTTTGAGAAGGTTGAAAAAAAATACTCGGATTAGAAATGGGGTTGTTTGGGCTACCTTTGGTGCTCTTTTTTAGCCCATTCTATAGAATTGATTGCTTGTTGGGGATGTTTACCCTACCGAAAGGGCTAGGATTGTTCACAAAATGAGCATAACAACTGAGAAATGAGTTGGACGCCATGGTTAAGCCAAAAGTCGATCAAAATATTTCAAATATTTGGATAAATTCAAATTTTGGAGACGTTTTTCGGCTTGTTTTTGGATGCTTGTTAGTCCTTGTATAGTTTGATGAAATGAATTCATATTGGTCAAGGACACTATATTAGTGCACTAGATGTCCACGGTAGAGTTAAAGCGCATTTGGACAATATCATACCACACACCAAACATATTCAAATTTTGGTTCAAATTCAAATTAAAAGGACACAAGTTATAGCATACATAGTGCATACATGTTTACAATTATCACACAAGTTTCATGCCTCAAAACACAAATAGCAATCATTCACAAGAATTTTCTTTGCACTAGATTTTGTCTTCTTCTTACCACTTGATTGTGCCGACAGACCACACAAAACCCTCATGCTCTTGGTTTTCTTCGCGTCACTAGCACTAGACCGCAACACATCACATCATAGAGCTTGCTTCGGCTTGTGCACCTCGTCAACACACACAATTTCTTGTTCTTTTTCAGTTGACACCTCAACAGATGACGGATTCAGTTCAGTTTGCATGACATCTTGCAGAACATCTTCAATTTGCACTGTAGCATCCAAAATGGATTCAGTTTGCACCACAACATCCAAAACTGAATCAGATGGCACCACATCATCCAAAACTGAATCATATGGCACCACATCACAATATCAACACTTAACAAATCATGCGCACTTCTCTTTCTTCTACGACCATTTAGTCTATCATTTTTTGTTGGCCAACAATTTTCAACAACAAGGGGTTCAAAAACAAAGGGCTCACTTCCATGCTTTCTTCTGAAAAAATAAAATAGAGTATGAAAACATAGTAGCAATTGCAGTAAAATTTAAATAAATGATCAAAAATTTGAACTTACTTTCGATTTTATGGAGTGTAACGACATTTGGTAGATCCAACTCGGTGACCAAGTTCCTCACACAACTTCCATCTACTTTTGTTACCTTTTTTAGGCTATTTTGGTTTATCATCTTTCCCCCCCTCTTACTACTTCTATCTTTCTCAAACCAGGGCTTGAATCTGCTCATTCTAGGCTTTCCAGCCTTTCTTTTGGCAAGGGGGGCACATAGAAAAATAAAAATCCACTTCAGGCCCATAAGGGTGCATGTTTACCTTCAGTTTGGAAGCCAAGAAGAGTATGGCATGATCACATGGTTTTCCAGTGTGTTGCCACTCGAGGAAAGTGCATTCAAGTAGTTTAGTGTTAACCACATGCCTCCTTTCAGTGTTGGTATATCTCACTTCAGTGCCCCACAATGAATATTTATCAACTGCCAAATGTGTAACATATCTGCTCATATTAACCACATGTTGTAGCACTGCTGGAAGCTTATCCCCTTGCATAACATCACCTATTATTCTTCCCAATTCCCACAGCCGCATGATCATGATCCTGATTTGGTCAACCATGTCATGCACATGCAAGTATTTGATACGTCGGAAACGTATCTATAATTTTTGATGTTCCATGCTTGTTTAGTATCTACTTTCCTTTGCTATGTCTACACTTTGAGGTGTTTTTATATGTTTTCTGGAGCTAACCTATTAACAAGTTGCCACAGTGTTAGTTGCATGTTTTCTTCTGTTTTTGGTTCCAGAAAGACAGAAAATCAATATTCTCGGAATTGGACACGACAAAAGCCAAAGTCAATATTTTACCGCGGGTGACACTAAGCCGGAAGACGAGACGGAGAAGGCTCACCAGGGGGCACACCCCCTGGCCTCGCGGGTAGGCCCACCCCACGCCTAGGGGGGTGCAGCCGCCCTGGTGGCCCCCCTGGCTCGCCCCTTTGCCTATAAGAAGCCCCCGATGCAGAAACCCTAGACACCCGATAAAAACTCCACGAAACCTTCTATAGCCGCCGTCCCCATCGTCCCTAGATCAGGGGGATTTGAAGTTCTTCCGGGCACCCTGCCGGAGGGGAGATCATCCCGGAGGCCTTCTTCTTCATCATGCCATCCTCCGATATGAAGCCTGAGTAATTCCAACTTGGACTATGGGTCCATGTAGTAGCTATATTGGTGTATCTCCTCCTTTGTGCTTTCATGTATAGATCTTGTGAGCTCCGTTCATGATCAAGATCTAATCTATTTGCAATCATGCATGTTGTGTTTGTGGGGATCCGATGGATATTGAGATTACTATGTCAGGTTGATTAATGGTTTTGTCTATTTGATTCTACCATGTCTGTGTTATTTGTGATCTTGCATGCTCTCCATTGTTAGTAGCTATCTTGGCCAAGTAGTTGCTAGTGACTCCAAGAGGGGTTATTTATGCTCAATAGTGGGTTCATGCCTCTAGTTTCCAAGGGAAGTGACATAAATCTCTTCGGTTGTAGATGTGTTGTTGCCACTAGGGAGAAAACAACGGTCTCTTGTTCATGGAACAAGTGGATTTTTTACCTTACACACTTTGCTTAAATCAGTTGTCTGTTGCTTGCAACTTAATACTCGAGGGGGTTCGGATGATAACCTGAAGGTGGACTTCTAGTCATAGATGTAGTTGGATGGCGGTCTATGTATATTGTTGTATTGCCTAATCAAATCTCATAGGATCTTTTTGTCTAGTATTTCATTGTTATGCCTTGCTCAGTTCCTGTCAATTGCCCTGCTATAATTTGTTTACCCTTCATGCCATGTTTGTTTATCTAATGAGAGCGCCTCTAGTGAACTATGGACCCCAGTCCAATCTTTACCATTGATACATATTCCAATGATACTGTTTACTTGCTGCAAACCATCTTCACCTTCCACACCATACAGTTAATCCTTTGTTACAGCAATCGGTGAGATTGACAACCTCACTGTTAGTTGGGGCAAAGTCTTGAGTTTGTGTTGTGCAGGTCTCCATGTTTCTTGCAGCACCTTTGGGATGTTTCCTTCCTCCTACTGGTTCGATAACCTCGGTTTCTTACTGATACGCACAATTTGCATCACCATTCTATATCATAATCTACCTCTATTCATTGATATATGTCTTATTATGAGGTATTACTTATGGCTTTTCATCTGTTTATGCATGTTGGATGATTCTTGGAGGATGGACTGCCGGAGTCTGGATTCTGATGGAAAAGAAGGCGTTTCGGTGCAATTTTGCATAGATCAGAAAAATACCAGAAAAATATGGGAAAATATTATTTTTCCAGAAGAATGAGGAAGCCATAAGGAGTAGCGAAGAGGGGCCGCAGGGGGCCCACACCCCCTAGGCGCAGGCCCACCCTGGGTCACGCCTAGGGCAGGTGTGGCCCACCTGCTCGGATCCCGACTCCGCCCCTTCGCCTATATCTTCCCTACGGAATCCTAAGCCTCGGGGAGTGACCACAGATAGATTTCCGCCGCCTCTGTGTTGGAGATATGCCCTAGAGGCAATAATAAATGTAGTTATTATTATATCTTTGTGTTTATGATAAATGTTTACATTCATGCTATAATAGTATTTACAAGGAAACATTGATACTTGTGTGATTTGTAAACTTAATTTGAAGTCCCTAGTATAGCCTCTATACTTCACTAGCTTGTTGGTTGATTAATGATTGTGGTTTCCCTATCATGAACATTGAGATGTTATCAACAACAAGATCATATCGTTAGGAGAATGATATGGTGGACATACTCCTATAGATAAGCGTAGCATAAAGATCAAGTCATTTCAATAGTTCAATTGCTATATGCTTTCTGATACATAGTAACCTAATTCCTTCGACCATGAGATCATGCATATCACCTTTACCGGATGGATGCTTTGATGACATCAAACACCACACCGGGTGGCTATAAAGGTGGCATTGAGTGTTCGGAAAGTATTGGTTGAAACACATGGATCAAGAGTGGGATTTGTCCATCCATATGACGGATAGATATACTCTGGGCCCTCTCGGTGGAATGTCATCCAATTAGCTTGCAAGCATGTGACTGGCTCACAAGGGATCACATATCACGGGAACGAAAAAAGAGTACTTATCGATAACGAGGTTGAACTAGGTATGCAGAGATACCGATGATCATAACGTCGGATAAGTAAACTATCGTGAGACAAAGGGAAATTAGTATCGTATGTAAGTGGTTCATTCCATCGCAAAGTAATCGTAGAAATATGTAGCCATATGAATTTCCAGATTCCTCTATTGGTTATTGTTCGGAGAAGTGTCTCGATCATGTCCGCATAATTCACGAACCGTAGGGAGACACACTTAAGGATTCGACGTTGTTTGAGTAGTTAAGGTATTATGAGAAAGAGACCGAATGTTGTTCGGAGTCTCGGATGGGATCCGGGATATCACGAGGTGATCCAGAATGGTCCGGAGAATAAGATTCATATAAGGAAAGTCCCGTTTCGGAGTTCGGGAATGATTCCGGTGTTTTCATCGGGAATGTTCTAGAAGGTTCCGGAATGTCCGGCACTCCGAGGAGGGAGGGGTACATGAATGTGTCATTACATATTGGAATGATTGCATCATGTACTAAGTGTTCTCGCTGTTCCAAATGAAGGATTAAATTGAATCCTAAACTGAAAAGTCAAATAGCAAGTTTGAAAAGTCAAACGGCTAAAACAGGAAAGAGAGGGAAAGAGGAAAGAGGGGGCAAACCGAGTTGGGGAGGGAATCCCTCCTCCAACCGGCGGCGCCTCCACCAAGCCGAGTTGGGGAGGGACTCCCCTCCCTCCCCTTGGCCGCCGGCCCCCTCCACCTATAAAGGGAGGGGCAGGGCCCCCTCCTCTAGACACACAAGTTCCTATCCTCTAATCTAAACCCTAGCCAATGCCTCCGGTTTAGAGCTGTTTTGGTTTAGAGCTTCTAATTGCCCTAGCCTTCGGTTTAGAGCCTTCTAATTGGTGTGTCTAAACCCTAGACCACTAATAGCTCTCTCATAATCCACCATACCCGCTCCGGCTTAAGGCGAAGCCCTGCGGGATCTCCCCTCTACTTCCGGTACCACGTCGTTGTCTTAGGAATCGCGAGAGAGTGCTACAACCTCCACGCCTCTTTGGAACAAGGGAGAGGAAGGTCTTCGTCGAGTACCGAACGATGTGACCGATCGAGCTGCCGGAACGCAGCGCCGGAAGGATCGTCTACGCGATCTTGAGATCGGGAAGAGTACGACTACATCACCCACGAGAATCCGCTCTCGTTAAACACTTTGGAATCTTCAAGGGTAAGTTATTCCATCGACTCGTTGCTACAATCTAGTAGATAGATCTTGGCTTGTTTGTTTGTATGCGATAGAAAATTTTTGTTTTCCATGCTACGAAACCCTACAGTGGTATCAGAGCCGTGTCTATATGTAGATCTGTTGCACGAGTAGAACACAATGGTCATTGTGGGCGTTGATGCTTTTATTGTCGATTGATTTTTGTGTACTTTGCATCTTGCGGTATGTTGGGATGAAGCGGCCCGGGCTAACCTTACATGACATCGTTCATGAGACTTGCTCCACGCTTGACATGCAACTTGTATTGCATAAGTGGCTTTGCAGGTTCCTGTTTCTCCTAGCATAGTTAAGATCCAATTTACAACGGGTGATCAACAATGCTAGTATCAATGTTGTGGTTCTTGTTCGTAAGTTATAACGACACTTATTGAAAGCCCCAAACCACGTAAAATATGCAAAGAAAGTAGAGGCGTCTAACTTTGTTTTGCGGGGTGTCTGATGTGATATGGCCATGATTGTGATTATATTTGATGTATGCAATGTTCCTTATTGTAAGTTGGCAACCGGCAGGAGCCATATGGTTGTATTTAATTTATGTTAAGACCCGCGTGTCTATTCAAAGTAGTTGTAATAGTTGAAGCCGTGGTGACAACCATGGAGAAGCGTCATTGACCTTGATGCAATGCCGGTGATGATGGAGATCATGTTCGTGCTTGAAGATGGAGATCGGAAGCACAAATAAGAAAGGCCATATCATATCACATATTATTGAATTGCATGTGATGTTAATCCTTTATGCATCTTGTATTGCTTAGTAGACTGCGGTAGCACTATAAGATGATCCCTCATGCACATGAATTTCAAATCATAAAGTGTTCACCCTTAGTTAGCACCATTGCTAAAGCTTGTTGTTTCGAAGCACCACGTGATGATCGGGTGTGTTAGATTCCGCAAGTGTATACAACGTGAGCAAGCCAGATTTGCTCATGCAGAAACTAAGGTTTGATCTTGACGAGCCTAGCATGTACAGACATGGTCTCGGAACACGGATCACCGAAAGGTAAAGCATGAATCATATAGTAGATATGATGAACATGACGAATGTTCGCCATTGAAACTATGTCAACTCTCGTGATGATCGGTGTTGATGTAGTGGATTTGGTTCGTGTGATCACTAAAACAATGTGAGGGATGTTGTTTTGAGTGGGAGTTCACCTAGTTTAATTTCATCATTAATTTGAACTCAATTTGTCATAAACTTAGTCTAAACTATTGCAAATATGTTGTAGATCAATGGCAACCCCTACCATCAATTTTAATGCGTTCCTAGAGAAAGAAAAGTTGAAAAACAATGGAAGCAACTTCGCGGATTGGTTCCGCAATTTGAGGATTGTCCTCACAGCTGGTAATTTGACCTATGTGTTGGATGCACCGCTGGGTGACCCACCTGCAGCTGATGCTGCCAATGAAGTAAAGAATGTTTACCTCGCTCGGAAGAATCAATACTCCATAGTTCAATGTGCTATCTTGTATGGTTTGGAATCGGAGCTTCAGAAAAGGTTTGAGAATTCAGACCCATATGATATTGTCGAGGATCTCAAATTGATTTTTGAGACTCATGCGGCAATTGAAAGCTATGAGGCTTCTGAAAAGTTCTTTAACTGCAAGATGGAAGAGGGCAGCTCCGTCAGTGAGCATGTGCTTAAGATGTCTGGCACGCAAACAAACTTCAAAGCTTGGGTATAGTGATTCCTAATGCTTTGGGGATTTACCGTGTCCTCCAATCACTACCACCAAGTTACAAGAACTTTGTGATGAACTACAACATGCAGAACATGAACAAGGAGTTGCCAGAACTGTTTGCTATGTTAAAGTCTGCAGTGGATATCAAGAAAGAGCACCAAGTGTTGTTGGTCAATAAGACCACCAAATTCAAGAAAGGAAAGTCTAAGCAGAAGGGACACTTCAAGAAGGGTGGTAAGAAAGTTACCACGCTGGCGAAGAAGACCAAGGCTGGACCCAAGCCTGACATCTTGAGTGCTTTCTTGCAAGGGAGAAGGTCCTTTGGGCGGAATTCCCTAAATACTTGGCGGATTCAAGAACGGCAACATCAAGAAGAAAGGTATATCGATATACATGTTATTGATGTGTATCTCGCTAGTACTCGTAGTAGTGCACGGGTATTTAATCTTGGTTGGTTGCTCATATTTGTAACTCAAAGCAGGTCTTTGAATAAACGGAAGCTAGCGAAGAACAAGGTGACGATGCGTGGGAAAGCAGATCAAAGGTTGATGTGATCGCGTGATGACGCTACCTTCATCTACCATCGGGATTAGTTTTATACTTAAATAATTGTTATTTAGTGCCTGTTGAGCATGAACATTATATCGGGATCTTGTTTATTGCGAGGCGGTTACTTGTTTAAGTCGAGAATAATGGTTGTTCGATTTATATGAGTAATATGTTTTATGCACATGCACCTTTGATAGATGGTCTATTCTTATTGAATCTCGATGGTGGAAATACACATATCAACAACATTGAGGCTAAACGTTTGAAATCAGCGATAATTCGACCTATATGTGGCCGTCGTCTTGGTCACATTGGAGTGAAGCGTATGAAGAAACTCCATTCGATGGACTTCTTGAATCACTTGATTTTGAATCACTTGAAATATGCGAAGCATGTCCGATGGGAAAATGACTAAGACTCCATTTTACGGTATGATGGAGCGAGCTACGGACTTATTGGAAATCATACATACCGATGTGTGGTCCAATGAGTGTAGCATCATGTGGTTATCGTTATGTTCTTACCTTCACGGATGACTTGAGTAGATATGGGTATATCTATTTCATGAAACATAAATCCGAAACTTTCGAGAAGTTTAAGGAGTTTCAAAGTGAGGTAGAGAATCAACGTAACAAGAAGATTAAATTTCTACGTTACGATCGTGGAGGTGAATATCTAAGTTACGAGTTTGGCGAGCATTTGAAGAAATGCGGAATACTTTCACGATTGACACCGCCGAACACCACAACAGTAATGGTGTGTCCGAACATCGTGTCGAACTCTCTTAGATATGGTTTGTTCTATGATGTCACTTATGATTTACGCTATCATTTTGGGGTTATGCATTAGAAAGCCGCATTCACTTTAAATAGGGCACCGTCTAAATCCGTTGAAACGACACCGTATGAATTATGGTTTGGGAAGAAACCTAGATTGTCGTTCCTTAAAGTTTGGGGTGCGAAGCCTATGTAAAGAAGTTCACGGACAAGCTTGAACCCAAAGCGGAAAAATGCGTCTTCATAGGATACCCGAAGGAAACTATTGGGTATACCTTCTATCATAGATCCGAAGGCAAAATCTTCGTTGCCAAGAATGGATCCTTTCTAGAGAAGGAATTTCTCTCGAAAGAAGTGACTGGAAGGAAAGTAGAACTCGACGAGGTTGTCGAACCTTCTCTCGAAATTAGTAGCGCAGACGGAAGAAGTTCCTGTGGTGCCTGCACCAATAAGAGAGGAAGCTAATGATGGTGATCATGAAACTTCGGTTGAATTTGCTACAGAGACTCGGAGGTCAACGAGAACTCGTACCACTCCAGATTGGTATGATCCCGTTGTGAGTGTCATGTTGATGGACAACACCGATGACCCCGAGACATATGAGGAAGCGATGATGAGCCTAGATTCCAATAAATGGCAAGAAGCCATGAAATCCGAGATTGGATCCATGTACGAAAACCAAGTATGGACTTTGGTGGACTTACCGGATGGACGAAAAGCTGTCGAGAACAAATGGATTTTCAAGAAGAAAACAGATGCTGATGGTAATGTTACTGTCTATAAAGCTCGACTTGTCGCAAAAGGGTTTCGACAAATTCAAGGAGTTGACTACGATGAGACTTTCTCACCGGTAGCGAAGCTAAAGTCTGTGAGGATTATGTTAGCAATCGCTGCATATTATGATTATGAGATATGGCAGATGGATGTCAAAACAGCATTCCTCAATGGAGATATTGATGAAGAGTTGTATATGATGCAACCCAAAGGTTTTGTCGATCCTAAAGATGCTAACAAGGTATGCAAACTTCAACGGTCCATCTATGGATTGAAGCAAGCATCCGAAGTTGGAATCAACGTTTGATAAGGTGATCAAAGTTTTGGTTTTATACAAACTTATGGAGAAGCTTGTATTTACAAGAAAGTGAGTGGGAGCTCTGTAGCATTCTTAATACTATATGTGGATGACATATTGTTGATTGGGAATGATGTAGACCTTCTTAATAGTGTCAAGGAATATTTGAATAATAGTTTTCAATGAAGGATCTTGGAAGTAGCTTACATATTAGGCATAAATATTTATAGAGATAGATCGAACGCCAAATATCATTGTCACAGTACATATTTGGACAAAGTTCTAAAGAGGTTTGGAATGGAAGAAAGCAAGAAAGGGTTCTTGCCCATGTTGCTAATCGACCTTGAGTAAAACTCAAAGTCCGACATCGCAGAAGATAGAGAAAGGATGAGTAAGACTCCTATGCCTCACCATAGGATCTCTAATGTATGCCATGCTATGTACTAGACCCGACATTGCATATCTTTAGTTTAACTAGCAGATATCAAAGTGATCTAGAGTGGATCATTGGACAACGGTCAAAAACATCCTTAAGTACTTGAGAAGAACTAAGGATATGGTTCTTTCTTATGGAGGTGATGAACGGCTCGTTGTTAGCAGTTACACGATGCTAGTTGGAACACCGATCCGGATGATTCTAAATCACAACTGGATACGTATTTATTTTGAATGGTGCAGTGATTAGTGGAGGAGTGCAAAGCAAAGCGTTGTGGCGATATCTTCAACTGAATCGGAATACATGGTCGCTTCCGGAGGCTTCACAAGAAGCGATATGGATGAAAGAGTTCATTACAGTGGGTGTGGTTCCTAGTGCGCTGGACCCAATGTCTATCTCTTTGTGATAACATGGGCGCCATAGCCAATGCGCAAGAACCAAGGTCACACAAGAAGTGAAGCACATCAAGCTGTGTTTTCACGCTATTCGAGAACATATCCGGATGGGGATATAAAGATTTTCAAAGTACACACAGATCTGAATGTGGCGGATCCGTTGACTAAACCTCTCCGAGGGCAAAACATGACCAACACCAAACTGCCATGGGTGTTCGGTATATTACCATGTAATCTAGATTAGATGACTCTAGTGCAAGTGGGAGGCTGTGGAGATATGCCCTAGAGGCAATAATAAATGTAGTTATTATTATATCTTTGTGTTTATGATAAATGTTTACATTCATGCTATAATAGTATTAACAAGGAAACATTGATACTTGTGTGATTTGTAAACTTAATTTGAAGTCCCTAGTATAGCCTCTATACTTCACTAGCTTGTTGGTTGATTAATGATTGTGGTTTCCCTATCATGAACATTGAGATGTTATCAACAACAAGATCATATCGTTAGGAGAATGATATGGTGGACATACTCCTATAGATAAGCGTAGCATAAAGATCAAGTCATTTCAATAGTTCAATTGCTATATGCTTTCTGATACATAGTAACCTAATTCCTTCGACCATGAGATCATGCATATCACCTTTACCGGATGGATGCTTTGATGACATCAAACACCACACCATAACTGGGTGGCTATAAAGGTGGCATTGAGTGTTCGGAAAGTATTGGTTGAAACACATGGATCAAGAGTGGGATTTGTCCATCCATATGACGGATAGATATACTCTGGGCCCTCTCGGTGGAATGTCATCCAATTAGCTTGCAAGCATGTGACTGGCTCACAAGGGATCACATATCACGGGAACGAGAAAATAGTACTTGTCGGTAACAAGGTTGAACTAGGTATGCAGAGATACCGACGATCATAACCTTGGATAAGTAAACTATCGTGAGACAAAGGGAAATTGGTATCGCATGTAAGTGGTTCATTCGATCGCAAAGTAATCGTAGAAATATGTGGGAGCCATATGAATTTCCAGATTCCTCTATTGGTTATTGTTCGGAGAAGTGTCTCGATCATTTCCGCATAATTCACAAACCGTAGGGAGACACACTTAAGGATTCGACGTTGTTTGAGTAGTTAAGGTATTATGAGAAAGAGACCGAATGTTGTTCAGAGTCTCGGATGGGATCCGGGATATCACGAGGTGATCCAGAATGGTCCGGAGAATAAGATTCATATAAGGAAAGTCCCGTTTCGGAGTTCGGGAATGATTCCGGTGTTTTCATCGGGAATGTTCTAGAAGGTTCCGGAATGTCCGGCACTCCGGGGGGAGGGTACATGAATGTGTCATTACATATTGGAATGATTGCATCATGTACTAAGTGTTCTCGCTGTTCCAAATGAAGGATTAAATTGAATCCTAAACTGAAAAGTCAAATAGCAAGTTTGAAAAGTCAAGCGGCTAAACAGGAAAGAGAGGAAAGAGGAAAGAGGGCAAACCGAGTTGGGGAGGAATCCCTCCAACCGTGGCGCCTCCAGCCGAGTTGGGAGGGACTCCCTCCCTCCCCTGGCCCTCCACCTATAAAGGGAGGGAAGGGCCCCTCCTCTGACACACAAGTTCCTATCCTCTAATCTAAACCCTAGCCAAAGCCTCCGGTTTAGAGCCGTTTTGGTTTAGAGCTTCTAATTGCCCTAGCCTTGTTTAGAGCCTTCTAATTGGTGTGTCTAAACCCTAGACCACTAATAGCTCTCTCATACTCCACCATACCGCTCGGCTTAAGGCGAAGCCTCATGATCTCCCTCTACTTAGGTACCACGCCGTTGTCTTAGGAATCATGAGAGTGCTACAACCTCCATTTTCTGGAACAAGGGAGAGGAAGGTCTTCGTCAAGTACGAACGATGTGACCGATTGTGGAAGCGCAGGAACGCAGCGCCGGAAGGATCGTCTACGCGATCTTGAGATCGGGAAGAGTACGACTACATCACCCACGAGAATCCGCTCTCGTTAAACACTTTGGAATCTTCGAGGGTAAGTTATTCCATCGACTCGTTGATACAATCTAGTAGATAGATCTTGGCTTGTTTGTTTGTATGCGATAGAAAATTTTTGTTTTCCATGCTACGAAACCCTACACTCTGGGGGCAGAAAACACCGAGAGAGAAAGATCTCTCCGGCAGACTGATTTCTGCCGGGGGAATTCCTTCTCAGAGAGGGGAGATCGTCGCCATCAACACCATCGTCAAGCTAGGCTTCATCGGGATCATCATCATATCCACCAGCACCATCATCACCACACCGTCCCGTTGTAACAATTGTGTTGGATATTGCTGTAGTTCTTAGGGGAAACTTTCCCGGTGTTGATTACTATTGTAGTTGATGCTGGTGAGTGGAACCATTGGATTATTGTTTATGTTCAGATTGTTATCCATCATCATATCATCTTTAATCTTGATCCATATGATGTCTTGTGAGTAGTTCGTTTAGTTCTTGAGGACATGTGAGAAGTCATGTTGTTATTAGTGGATTTGTGTTTAGTTATTATTCAATGGTTTAGTATTTAAGTTGTGGTGCTATTCTTCTAGTGGTGTCATGTGAACGTCGACTACATGATACTTCACCATTTATGGGCCTAGGGGAATGCATTGCGTATTTGGCTACTAATCATGGGGTTGCCGGAGTGACAGAAACCTGAACCCCCGTTAGGACACCTTTGCACAAGGGAGCGTAGGATCTCGGAGTTTAAGGCTGTGGTTAGATTTATATCTTAATTACTTTCCTGTAGTTACATATGTTTGCAGGGGGGTTAATCACAAGTATACATTAGTCCAAGTAAGGTCGGTACATTAGCACAGCTTCACCCACACAACACTTACAACACCAAAGAAGAGTACTCAGCTATATGAAGCGAAAGCACTTGACAGAATTCCCATGTGTCCTCGAGAACGTTTGGTCTTTATAAGTATTTTCTCCGGCTTGTCCTTTGCTAAGAAAGGATTGGGACACTTGCTGTGTTTGTTCTTTGTTACTTGCACTTTGTTTTGTTGCCTTATCAGAAAACCCCTAAAAATCCGTTTGCTAAGTATTTGCAGAGAGTTCCTGCTCCACACCACTATTCAGCACCTTCTGCTCCTCGTTGGGATCGACACTCCTATTTATCGAAATTACTATGATACACCCCCTTGGCTTTATAAAAGGGACCTTTCTCCCACTTCCAGGTTGAGTCAGTAAACCTACTTCCTCTCTACCTCCAGCAAGCATTTGAGTTGTTGTGTTTCAAGCATTCATATGGTGATTTATTCAATCATGTTCTTTATCTTCAATGTTTGCACAAAACTCTTATCTATTGAGTATTACTTTGAAAGCCTTCACTTGTGAAAAACCTTTGTGAGCAAAGAAGGCTCCTGTTGTAAAACTTCTACAAAAAGCTTTTTGTGAAACTGTTTGCCAGGTGTTCTCTGACAAAGAACAAGTTTGCCAATTCCAATTATGATTTATCTTTATGCATCTGTATTGTGACTGTTGTGCTTGGTTGCAAGCTAAGTTATATAATGGTGAGTTTCTTTCTTCTATGAGTTGTGCCATGGTAAGTGTGATGCTTCTTGTTCGTATTATTTTATCGACACTTCACTCCATAAACCTGTGGACATGTTCTTGAGATCGAGTTTAAGCAGGGACAAGCGAAAGTCTAAGCTTGGGGGAGTTGATACGCCCAATTTGCATCACCATTCTATATCATAATTTACCTCTATTCATTGATATATGTCTTATTATGAGGTATTACTTATGGATTTTCATCTGTTTATGCATGTTGGATGATTCTTGGAGGATGGACTGCCGGAGTCTGGATTCTGATGGAAAAGAAGGAGTTTCGGTGAAATTTCGCGAAGATCATAAAAATACCAGAAAAATATGGGAAAATATTATTTTTCCAGAAGAATGAGGAAGCCAGAAGGAGGAGCGAAGAGGGGCCGCATGGGGCCCACACCCCCTAGGCGCGGGCCCACCCTGGGCCACGCCTAGGGCTGGTGTGGCCCACCTTCTTGGCTCTCGACTCCGCCCCTTCGCCTATATCTTCCCTACGGAACACTAAGCCTCCGGGAGCGACCACAGATAGATTTCAGCCGCCTTTGGGGGCGGAAAACACCGAGAGAGAAAATTCTCTCCGGCAGACAGATTTCTATCGGGGGCATTCCTTCCCGGAGAGGGGAGATCGTCGCCATCAACATCATCGTCAAGATAGGATTCATCGGGATCATCATCATCATCCACACCATCATCTCCACCAGCACCGTCATCACCACTCCGTCCCGCTGTAACAATTGTGTTGGATATTGCTGTAGTTCTTAGGGGAAACTTTCCCGGTGTTGATTACTATTGTAGTTGATGCTTTTGAGTGGAACCATTGGATTATTGTTTATGTTCAGATTTTTATCCATCATCATATCATCTTTGATCTTGATCCATATGATGTCTTGTGAGTAGTTGTTTAGTTCTTGAGGACATGGGAGAATTCATGTTGTTATTAGTGGATTTGTGTTGAGTTATTATTCAATGGTTTAGTATTTAAGTTGTGGTGCTATTCTTTTAGTGGTTTCATGTGAACGTCGACTACATGATACTTCACCATTTATGGGCCTAGGGGAATGCATTGTGTATTTGGCTACTAATCGTGGGGTTGCCGGAGTGACAGAAACCCGAACCCCCGTTAGGACACGTTTGCACAAGGGAGCATAGGATCTCAGAGTTTAAGGTTGTGGTTAGATTTATATCTTAATTACTTTCCTGTAGTTACAGATGTTTGCAGGGGGTTTAATCACAAGTATGTATTAGTACAAGTAAGGTCGGTACATTAGCACAGGTTCACCCACACAACACTTACAACACCAAAGAAGAGTACTCATCTATATGAAGTGAAACACTTGACAGAATTCCCATGTGTCCTCGAGAACGTTTGGTCTTTATAAGTATTTCCTACGGCTTGTCCTTTGCTAAGAAAGGTTTGGGCCACTTGCTGCATTTGTTCTTTGTTACTTGCACTTTGTTTTGTTGCCTTATCAGAAAACCCCTAAAAATCCGTTTGCTAAGTATTTGCAGAGAGTTCCTGCTCCACACCACTGTTCAGCACCTTCTGCTCCCCGTTGGGATCGACACTCCTATTTATCGAAAGTACTACGATACACCCCCTATACTTGTGGGTCATCACTTACTGAGGGAAACTTGCATGATGTACTGCGTCATACCTTCCGCTTGGGGTCTCCCAACGAAGTGCTGCTGCACTAATCAAGGATTTTTCTGGGTCGTTGCCAGGGAGGCTAAGGACGTCTTCACAAGAGGAGTCCACCTCAACCTTTCTCTTTACTTTGTTTTTAGTTTGCTTAGTTTCTTTTGTTTGGTTTTGTTTGTCTCTTTTTATCAAAAACTCCAAAAAATATTTTAGTTTGGTTTGCTTTCTCTTATCAAAAACACACAAAAATTATTTCCCACTCTAGTTGCCACCTTACTCTAGCAGCTGCTGTTGTTTTTGGCTTGCTCCACCTTTGTCAAAATGAACTCTGCTAAGAACACCAAGTTGTGTGACTTCACTAGCACAAACAACAATGATTTCCTTAGAACTCCCATTGCTCCACCTGCTCATGATGCTACCTTTTATGAAATTAAGCCTGCTTTGTTGAATCTTGTGATGAGAGAGCAATTTTCTGGTGCTAGTTCTGATGATGATGCTGCTCATCTCAATAAATTTGTTGAACTTTGTGAGATGCAAAAGTATAAGGATGTAGATGGATATATTATTAAGCTCAATCTTTTTCCTTTCTCCTTGAGAGGAAAAGCTAAAGAATGGTTGCTATCCTTGCCTAGAAATAGTATTGATTTTTGGACTAAGTGTAAAGATGCTTTTATTGGAAAGTACTATCCTCCTGCTAAGATTATATCTATGAGAAGTGACATTATGAAATTTAAACAACTTGATAATGAACATGTTTCTCAAGATTGGAAAAGAATGAAATCTGTGGTTAAGAATTGTCCCACTCATGGACTCACTGCTTGGATGATTATCCAGACTTTTTATGCAGGTTTGAACTTCTCTTCAAGAAACCTGTTGGATTCAGCTGCTGGAGGTATGTTTATGGGAACCACTTTGGGTGTTGCAACAAAACTCCTTGATAATATGATGGTTAATTACTCTGAATGGCACACTGAGAGAGCTCCACATGGTAAGAAGGTAAATTCTGTTGAAGAAACCTCCTCTTTGAGTGATAAGATTGATATTATTATGTATATGCTTGTTAATGGGAAAGCTCCTTTAGATCCAAATAATGTTCCCTTAGCCTCCTTGGTTGATCAAGAAGAGCAAGTTGATGTGAACTTCATTAGAAACAACAATTTCAACAACAATGGCTATAAGAATAATTTTGGTGGTAACAACTATAGGCCTTATCCTCATAATAATGGCAATACCTATGGAAACTCCTATAACAATGCTAGAAGTGCCCCCTCTGAACTTGAAGTTATGCTCAAAGACATTATTAGTAAACAAACCGCTATCAATAAGACTGTGGAGGAAAAACTTTTAGTTTTTGAGAAAAATATTTCCTCTTTGTCTGAAGCACAGTCCTCCTTGATTAATAAAATGGTTGCTAAACCTGAAACCATGGAAAGTACCTTTGCTGCTACTCATGCCATACAAGTTACTATTGATGAAAATGTTAGACTGTTAGCCTAACTTCATGCTAAATGGGAAAGAGAAGCTGAAATTGATAGAAGCAATAGTGTGTACACCATCACTAGAATGGATACCACTAAACCACAAGAAGTCCCTATTCCTCCTCCTACAATGCCTAAGCCTAATGAGTCTACTGCTAGTGATGCTAAGTTTGATTTTGATATAGCTGGTTGCAATATTTCTGAAGTGATTCTGTTCCTACAAATGCTTGCTAGAAGTCCTGATGCTAGTGATATGCATGTTGCTTTCACCAAACACATTACAGATTCTCTTGTTAAGATTAAGGAAGATAAGTTAAAACACAAAGCTTATATTCCTAGGAAAGTAGAAGATAGTTGGGAACCCATTATTAATATGCAAGTGAATGACTTTGATCTCAAAACTTCATGTGATCTTGTTTCTAGTGTTTCTATTATGCCTAGGAAGATTTATGAAATGCTTGATTTGCCACCTTTGGAAGATTGTTGTTTGGATGTTCCACTTGATGATAATGCTAAGAAGAAACTCATGGGGAGTATTAATGATGTTCCCATTATGGTTAACAATGCGTATGTCCCTGTTGATTTCTATGTTTTGGATGTTGAATACAATGCTTCTTGTCCTATTACTTTGAGAAGACCTTTTCTTAGAATAGCTGGTGCCATCATTGATATGAAAGAAGTCACCATTAAATATCAATTCCCATTCAATAAAGGTATTGAACACTTCCCTATGAGGAGAGAGAATTTTCTTTTTGCTCCTCCTTTGAAAGCAAGGTTTGATGTTAATGCTTCCTCGTTTGAAAATACTTGATTTCTTGCTTCTTGTGCCTAACTTAAAGGCGTTAAAGAAAAGTACTTGTTGGGACATAACCCAAGAATTTCCTTGAGTCTTGGAAGTTATTACTTCAGTAATGGCCTCTCCTTATCCTTTTTGTTTGCTTTTTGTGCCAAGAATTGTTGGAGATATGCCCAAGAGGCAATAATAAAGTGGTTATTACCATATCTTCATACTTATGATAAATGTTTACATACCATGCTATAATTGTATTGACAGGAAACATTAATACCTGTGTGATTTGTAAACATAAAAGAGTCCCTAGTAAAGCCTCTTGTTAAACTAGCTTGTTGGTTAATATATGATCATGGTTTCCTGATCATGAACATAGAGATGTTATTAACAACAAGGTCATATCATTAGGAGAATGATGTGATGGACATACTCCTATAGTTAAGCGTAGCATAAAGATCAAGTCATTTAATATAGTTCATTTGCTATAAGATTTCTGATACATAGTAACCAAATTCCTTTGATCATGAGATCATGCTTATCACCATCACCGGAAGGATGCTTTGATGACATCAAACACCACACCGTAACTGGGTGGCTATAAAGATGGCATTGAGTGTTCAGAAAGTATGGGTTGAGACACATGGATCAAGAGTGGGATTTGTCCATCCATATGACGGATAGATATACTCTAGGCCCTCTCGGTGGAATGTCATCCAATTAGATCGCAAGAATGTGACTGGATCACAAGGGATCACATACCACGGGAATGATAAAAGAGTACTTATCGGTAACGAGGTTGAACTAGGTATGCAGAGATACCGACGATCAAAACCTCGGATAAGTGAACTATCGTGAGACAAAGGGAAATTGGTATCGTATGTAAGTGGTTCATTCGATCTCAAAGTAATCGTAGAAATATGTGGGACCCATATGAATTTCCAGATTCCTCTATTGGTTATTGATCGGAGAAGTGTCTCGATCATGTCCGCATAATTCATGAACCGTAGGGAGACACACTTAAGATTCGATGTTGTTGAGTAGTTATAGAATGATGAGTAAGAGACCGAATGTTGTTCGGAGTCTCGGATGGGATCCGGGATATCACGAAGAGATCCGGAATGGTCCGGAGAATAAGATTCACATAAGGAAAGTCCTGTTTCGGAGTTGGGGAATGATTCCGGTGTTTTCATCGGGAATGTTCTAGAAGGGCCCGGAAGGTCCGGCACTTCGGAGGGGAAGGGTACATGAATGTGTCATAACAAGTTGGAATGATTTCATCATGTACTAGGTATCATGGCTGGGAAAAATAAAGGGATAAATCAAATCCTAGTTTGAAAAGTCAAACGCCAATTTGAAAAGTCAAACGGCAAGTTTGCTTGGTGGAGGGAGAGTAGGAAACCTACTTAGGGAGGAAGTCCTACTCCCTCCACCCGCTGGCCAAGGAGGAGGAGTTGGAGGAGGACTCCCTCCTCCCAACCGCACCTCCCTCCCACCTATAAAAGAATGGGCAGGGGTGCCCCCTCTTCTCTACACCCTCTACACCCAAACCCTAGCCCCAAGTCGCCGGCCACCTCCTGCTGCCGCCGCCTAGGGCCTCCTCTAACTCGGCGAGTTAGGGTTTCCCCAAACCCTAGCCGCCGGCCAAGACCTCCCCTTGGTGCCCTCTAAACCCTAGATCACCAAGGCCTCTCTCATACTCCACCATAGTCGCTCCGGCTTAAGTCGAAGCCCTGCGAGATCTCCCCTCTACTTCTGACACCACGTCGTCGTGCTATCGGAATCACGAGGAGAGTGCTACAACCTCCGATGCCTACTGGAACAAGGGAGAGGAAGGTATTCATCGAGTACCGAACGTGTGACCGACTGCGGAAGTGCTTCCGGAACGCAGCGCCGGAAGGATCGTCAACGCGATCTTGAGATCGGAAGTGTACGACTACATCACCCACGAGAATCTGCTCTCGTTAACCGCTTTGGATCTTCGAGGGTTAGTATTCTATCGACTCGTTGCTACAATCTAGTAGATAGATCTTGGCTTGATCATAGATTAGATCTTGACTGTGTGTTCATGCGGTAGAAATTTTTTGTTTTCCATGCTACGAACCCCTTCAATGGTATCAGAGCCAGGTTTATATGTATATCTCTTGCACGAGTAGAACACAATGGTCATTGTGGGCGTTGATGCTTTTGTTGTCAATTGCTTCTTGTGTACTTTGCATCTTGCGGGATGGTGGGATGAAGCGGCCCGGGCTAACCTTACATGACATCGTTCATGAGACTTGCTCCACGCTTGACATGCAACTTGTATTGCATAAGTGGCTTTGCGGGTGCCTGTTTCTCCCAACATAGTTAAGATTCAATTTACAACGGGTGATTGACAATACTAGTATCAATGTTGTGGTTCTTGTTCGTAAGTTTGAACGACACTTATTGAAAGCCCCAAACCACGTAAAACATGCAAAGAAAATTAGAGGCGTCTAACTTTGTTTTGCATGGGTGTGTTGTGATGTGATATGGCCATGATTGTGATTATATATGTTGTATGCAATGTTCCTTATTGTAAGTTGGCAACCGGCAGGAGCCATATGGTTGTATTTTAAATTCCGTTAAGACTTGCATGTCTATTCAAAGAAGTTGTAATAGTTGATGATAGTGGACGACAACCATAAAGCGGCGCCATTGACCTTGACGCCACACCGGTGATGATGGAGATCATGTTCGTGCTTGAAGATGGAGATCGGAAGCACAAGAAGAAAGGACATATCATATCACATATTATGAATTGCATGTGATGTTAATCCTTTTATGCATCTTGTATTGCTTAGTTCATGACGGTAGCATTATAAGATGATCCCTCAAGCACACAATTTCAAGTTATAAAGTGTTCATCCTTAGTAAGCACCGTTGCTAAAGCTCGTTGTTTCGAAGCACCACGTGATGATCGGGTGTGTTAGATTCTGCGAGTGTATACAACATGAGCAAGCCAGATTTGCTCATGCGAAAGCTAAGGTTTGATCTTGACGAGCCTAGCATGTACAGACATGGTCTCAGAACACGGATCACCGAAAGGTAAAGCATGAGTCATATAGTAGATATGATGAACATATTGATTGTTCGCCATTGAAGCTACATCAAATCTCGTGATGATCGGTTTTGATGTGGTGAATTTGGTTCGTGTGATCACTAAAACAATGTGAGGGATATTGTTTTGAGTGGGAGTTCAACAGCAATATGATTAAAAGTTGAACACTATTTATCATACATTAAATCAAAGTGAATTTGCATAGTTGTTGTAGTCATTGGCATCCGTTTACCACCTTGCGCTTAGTTATAATTGAGATGATAGAACTATAGAATTCTGGTTAGTTACTTTACGAACTGGTATCGTATTGTTCTGAAGTGTTAATCTAAAGTTTAAAAGTCCCATTGCAAACTTTCAGTAAGTTTCAATTACTCCGTGAAATTTAATAGTTGGTATTAAATCAAGAGTAACAATTCCAGTGTTAGTATATAAGTATCATGTTTATCTTCATGATTCTTGATATTCAAAGGATTGTCTTAATATCAAGGTTATCTAGGATCTGAAAGAGTTGTTTCAGAAACCATGATGTGTGGAAGATATTGTGATATCTGAAACGAAGTTTTGGTTGCAACATGATAGAGTATAATATGGCAAAAGTCATGTTCTCATATTTGATGAGAATTTGCAAAAGGTTGGAGACACTAGTTGTCCTAAACCTCCAAAAGGTTTTGGAGAGCAACATTATACTCGTGATTCACCGTTATAAGCTAAAAGTAGCTTGATCATGGATGATTCTATGATAAGGGTGAATATTTGATGTAGGTAAAATGTTTACTACACCAAGAGATTACTAAAGAAAGGAATTTGAAAGAACACCAAACGTTTGATGATGGTAATCTACTTCAAAGTGCAAGTCCAAAGAAATTGGTATTTAACTATACACGCTTTGGACTATGTGTCATGTGTATGGCTCCACTATTGATGTTGATAGATTCTTTCAAACAGAAAAATTAATACTGAAAGAGAATCTCATAAATATATGGCAGAAAAGAAAAGACTAGAATTGTTCATTTTAGGTATATAAAGGATATACGTGTTATGGCTATATTCTTTGCTTGTTAAACAATGTGGTTCTTAAGTATTTGATACTGAATTTGTTGGTATGAATCGTCATACGAAACAACAGAATTCATGAATTACAATGGCCTTAGTAACTAGCAAAAGAATATGTGATGATGTTCATCGAGAACAAATAAAGGATTATTGTGTTGCTCGTTAAAAGCTTGCCTTCAAGATTTGTTTTATCAGGTATTATGAGAACAAAAGGGTTGTTCAAATAATTGCCGTAATCCATAAAAGATAGATGATTTACAAATATCGTTGGAGAAATCGCATCCATAAAACTAGTGCTAAAAATGTCGAAAGACAAATTGATTAAAATATCACTTAGGAAGTGACATCACCGTTTAAATTATATTGGAAAGAAAACATGAAGAAACTCCATGTGGATGGAATTTTGGAGTCTTTTGATTTTTGATCAAATGATGCTTGTGAAACTTTCCTAGAGATAATTAAAACTTTGTTCATAGGCCAAAAGGGAACGAATGACTAGCTTATTGGAACTTGTGCATATTGTTGTACGAAGTCCATTATGTGTAGTCAAGAGCGATGGATTTCAACTTCATATGCTTCCTCCAAAAATTTGAGTGAATATATCAATATTTACTTAATAAGGATGAAGTATGAAACATTTTAAAAGTTCAAAGACTTTGAAGATGAAGTGCAAAATCATTGTAACAAGAATATAAATAGTTTATGATAAGATCATGAAGGAAGATATTTGAGTTACAAGTTTAGCATAATACCTAAGATTTAAGGAATCGTTCCGTGGATTCGCATTTTTCGAAACACCATAAGAGTATGGAGCATTCGAGATTTGTAATTAAACCTTGTTTGACATGGTAAGATCAAAGGTGTGATTCATAAAACTGCCATTGTATTTACAGATTAAAAGCTTTAGAGACTACCGTTTTCCACTGAAAAGAGCTCCATCATAATCCGTTGAATCGACACCATATAAAGTTATGGTTTGGGATAAAACCCAAGTTGTCCTTTCTTAAACATTGGTATGCTATGCATAAGAAAGATGTTTGCAACCAAAGTCGGATGAACCTGTCTCTGTATGTTATTTCGAATAACTGTTAAGTACTCCTCCATAACATCAGAGACAAAAGTGTTTGTCACTTAGAACGTCAAGTTTCTTTGAGAAGAAATTTTTCGTAAAGATATAAGTGGGAGGACAATAGAACTTTGATAAGGTTAAAAGAACCTTAGCTATATGTGCAAAGTTGCGCAGCACCGAAAAGTGTTCCGGAGGCAGCAACAATGCTCATGGCTCCCGTGCCTCAAAGGTTGTGGTTGCGGAGGTCAAAGTTTCTATTGAACCAAGTAGGTCGAGTAAACAATAAAATACCAAGATTTGAGGGTTGAATCATTATTTGAGAATAATGAACGGACTACATGCAAAGAAGCGATGATGGGCCCTGACTCCATAAAATGGCTTGAAGCCATAAAATCCGTGATAGTTCCATACACGAGAAATCAAGTTTTGAACTTGAAGGACCCTCAAGAAAGGTGTAAGACCTTACAGTTGTGTTTGGATCTATAAAGAAATAGACATGAATGTTACACATCTATGAAATAGTCGACATGTTGGGAAAGAATTCACAACAATGTTCAAAGGTTGACTATGACAAGATTTGATCTTTCATAGCGATATTTAGTCTAGACGGATTAATGTAGCAACCACTACATATAATTTTGTTATGTGGTAATTGAATAAACAAAACAAGTTCTTCTAATAGAATGGTTACCAAGGACGTGTGCATGACACGGTCCAAAGGGTTTTGTTAATTCAAAGGATGCTAAAAGCATATGCAAACTTCAATGGTTGAAGTAAGCATCGCGGAGTTGGAATCTTCACTATGATGAAACTGTTAAAAGAGTTTAATTTCATGGAGACGATGAAGATGCTTGCATTTGCAAGAAATTAAGTGGGAGCGCTAAGACATGTTTCTAATACATTATGTGGAAGACATATTGTTGATTGGAAATAATGTATGTTTTATTAACACAGGATAAGAATTTCATCTCGATGAAAGACTTAGGCAAAACCCAAATATTTGGCATCAATAGACGCTAATATCGTTGTGACGAAAGTACATAGGTGATATATTGAATGAGTTCAATATAGAAACTACAAGAAAGGTTCTTGTCGCACAGAAAGGATTGAATGAGTTCAATATTGATGATATATTCAAGTGTATTGACATTTGGTAAGTGAAACAAAGATTCAATTATAGATTGATACTTGATGTATAAAATCACAAAGAGTATTTTATCAATCATGTTGTGATGTGTACAAATCCAGATATGTCCTATGCTCTAAATTTTACGAGCGTATACCATAATGATTCATAAGATGATTATTGGACAATAGTAAAGATATTCTTATGATCTTGTAAAAGAAATAAGAATATATTATTTTGTAGAAGTGGCAAATAGATGGTTAGTTCATTGTAAAAGTACTACATTGATACTAGTTTTGTCACAAAGTACAAATTAAGTTTATCTCAATCTAAACTAAGGGTGGCACAATATAATGGAAAGTAAGTTCCATAATGGATTTGGATGAGTTCCAAAGTTAAGACATTGTGACAGATACTACAACAAAAGGCTAAGTATATGACTGCTACTATAGCAGCTAAAGAGGGCAGTTGTGTCAAGTAGTTTGTTATCAAACTAGGTGTAGTTCACGGCGGGATAATACTATGAATATATATTGTATGACAATATTATCAACTTGTTTTAACCCCAAAGAACTAAAGGTCTCACCAAAGGACCAAATTTATACAAAGCCATCTCATTAGAGACTGAGTGATGCGTAGAGACGCAAAGACATGCAATTACACATGGACCTGGAAGTGTCAGATCCGGAGATCAATTGACCACTAGCAATCATGTACATACAACACTGGAAAGCCATAGGTGTTGAATACACAAAGGTTTGAAACTAGATTATTGACTCTAGTGCAAGTGGGAGACTGTTGGAGATATGCCCAAGAGGCAATAATAAAGTGGTTATTATCATATCTTCATACTTATGATAAATGTTTACATACCATGCTATAATTGTATTGACAGGAAACATTAATACTTGTGTGATTTGTAAACATAAAAGAGTCCCTAGTAAAGCCTCTTGTTAAACTAGCTTATTGGTTAATATATGATCATGGTTTCCTGATCATGAACATAGAGATGTTATTAACAACAGGGTCATATCATTAGGAGAATGATGTGATGGACATACTCCTATAGTTAAGCGTAGCATAAAGATCAAGTCATTTAATATAGTTCATTTGCTATAAGCTTTCTGATACATAGTAACCTAATTCCTTCGACCATGAGATCATGCGTATCACCATCACCGGAAGGATGCTTTGATGACATCAAACACCACACCATAACTGGGTGGCTATAAAGATGGCATTCAGTGTTCGGAAAGTATGGGTTGAGACACATGGATCAAGAGTGGGATTTGTCCATCCATATGACAGATAGATATACTCTGGGCCCTCTCGGTGGAATGTCATCCAATTAGCTTGCAAGCATGTGACTGTCTCACAAGGGATCACATACCACGGGAACGATAAAAGAGTACTTATCGGTAACGAGGTTGAACTAGGTATGCAGAGATACTGACGATCAAAACCTCAGATAAGTAAACTATCGTGAGACAAAGGGAAATTGGTATTGTATGTAAGTGGTTCATTCGATCGCAAAGTAATCGTAGAAATATGTGGGAGCCATATGAATTTCCAGATTCTTCTATTGGTTATTGATCAGAGAAGTTTCTCGATCATGTCCGCATAATTCACGAACCGTAGGGAGACCTTAAGGATTCGATGTTGTTGAGTCGTTATGGAATGATGAGTAAGATACCGAATGTTGTTCGGAGCCTCGGATGGGATCCGGGATATCACGAGGAGATCCGGAATGGTCCGGAGAATAAGATTCATATAAGGAAAGTCCTGTTTCGGAGTTGGGAATGATTCCGGTGTTTTTATCGGGAATGTTTTAGAAGGGTCCGGAAGGTCCGGAAGGTCCGGCACTCCGGAGGGGAAGGGTACATGAATGTGTCATAACAAGTTGGAATGATTGCAGCATGTACTAGGTATCATGGCTGGGCAAAATAAAGGGATAAATCAAATCCTAGTTTGAAAAGTCAAACGCCAATTTGAGAAGTCAAACGGCAAGTTTGCTTGGTGGAGGGAGAGTAGGAAACCTACTTAGGGAGGAAGTCCTACTCCCTCCACCCGCCGGCCAAGGAGGAGGAGTTGGAGGACTCCCTCCTCCCAACCGCGCCTCCCTCCCACCTATAAAAGAAGGGGCAGGGGTGCCCCTTCTTATCTACACCCTCGACACCCAAACCCTAGCCCCAAGTCGCCGGCCACCTCCTGCTGCCGCCGCCTAGGGCCTCCTCTAACTCGGCGAGTTAGGGTTTCCCCAAACCCTAGCCGCCGGACAAGCCCTCCCCTTGGTGCCCTCTAAACCCTAGATCACCAATGCCTCTATCATACTCCACCATACACGCTCCGGCTTAAGGCGAAGCCCTGCGAGATCTCCCCTCTACTTCCAACACTACGCCGTCGTGCTGCCGGAATCACGAGGAGAGTGCTACAACCTCCGCTGCCTACTGGAACAAGGGAGAGGAAGGTCTTCATCGAAAGAATGTGTGACCGATTGCGGAGCGGCTAACGGAGCATGGCCGGAAGGATCGTCTACGCGATCTTGAGATCGGAAGTGTATGACTACATCGCCCACGAGAATCTGCTCTCATTAACCGCTTTGGATCTTCGAGGGATAGTATTCTATCGACTCGTTGCTACAATCTAGTAGATAGATATTGGCTTGATCATAGATTAGATCTTGATTGTGTGTTCATGCGGTAGAAATTTTTTGTTTTCCATGCTACGAACCCCTTCAAGAATGACCTCTAATGAGAGGGAAGTAAGATTTGGGGAGTTGTTGTCCCGAAACAGATTTTTGTCCTCCACCATAAAAATTCATGAGGAGTCTATGTAAGTCGGATTGAGCTAACAATTTACGAATAAATTCCCTAGTATGTTAGCTAACTTTAGTTAGTTCAACACTTTTTGATTTGAGCAACAGAAGATTTTCTAACAAATCGGTTTCTACCTGCTAGTCTATTTTGACATATTTCTGCCATTATTTGCATTTGCTTCTTATTGATTCCTTTTTTAGTTCTCTTTTGGGTAATTGAGCTTTTTGAAGCAGTTGCTACAGTAGCTTGTGTTTTTAGTGAAAAGTTTTGCTATTCCGAAGCTAAGCCTAAAGGTCTATTATCTTTTGAATACACTAATGTTGCTAATGAAGATTGTGTGAAGTTTTGTATGAAGGAAAAATTTCAGGTATAGAGAGAGAATGATGTAATGAGATGAAGAATGGACAAAATCTCAACCTTGGGGATGCCACCCCGGTGTCACCCCAAGAAATATCCAAGATTTACAAGCGTCAAAGCTTGGGGATGCCCAAGGCTTCCCCTTCTTCATCAATAAAAAGCTCGGGTCTGTCTAGACACTTCGTTTTTATTGTTTCATGCACTGTTGTGTTGTTCTTGGAGCGTCATAGTTTTTGTTTGCTTTGCTTAGTTTGTTTACTTTTCTTAAGTAAAGTAGTTTGGACCCCCGTTCTCGCTGTGTTGTTTCAAATAAGTCAATTGGTGTTGGAAAGGAGTAGAAAGTTTTTGTTTGAAAGTGCAAGAGGATCTTGCATTGACTGTGACTTAGACTTTAGCATGACATGCTAGGTGTTTTTTTGACCTTATGCTTAGTGATTATTTCTGTATAATGTCTTTTTCCAAACAATTGGGATTACTTAGTGTTCCTTGAAAGAATTATGCGTTGTTTTAGCATACAAAAGCATAGTATTATGGTATTCTCCTTTGATGTTTTGTTTGGGTTGACTTGGCACATGCTCACACCATGTTATGACTATGAACAAGTCACCATAGCCTCTATGATCATTTAGTCCTTGACTTGTAGTACCACTCTATGCTTTGATTAGTAATGTTTTGTCGCTCTGCATGATTATGGCCATTATTGATCTCTTAGTTGGTTGCTCCCAGTCTTTTGCTAGCCTCCACTTGTATGAGTAAGTTCTACTCATGCTTCCATCTCCCAAGAAACCAAGTTATTCCAAAGTGTCCACTATAAATTCGTATGCATGGTGTGTTACACCATTCCAAGTATATTCTTGTTTTCAGCTATCTTCCAATTAAAAGTATTTTGTTATGTGAAAACTTAGTGATTAAAGCCCTCACGAACTTGATGGCACACTTTATATTCTTTTCCCCAAATAAACTTGAACCATTATGTCATCTATATTGTATATGCTTGCACTTATACGTTGGAATTAGCAGAACCATGCTGTCACTTTATATGCTTGCACTTATACATTGCACTTGTACTTTGTACACAGTTGATATCATGCTCTTTTTTCTATGGATGTCACCGGTGTGAAATAAAGAGGGAGCTTGTAATTCCATGGAGTTATGTATTTTGTGTTGGATAAACGCCTGGGCCGCTGGCCTAAGCCATGCCTAATCATGGTGGAAACTTGCAGCATCACCATAATGAGCAATCTATGAAGTATCCTAAAAAAAAAGCTATGCACATAGTAAATAAAAAGATTGCTGAGATTCTCATTATCCGCTTGCCTTGTCATTTTGGTTATGGGATAGCTCCTGTACCATGTGCAAGGGGTACCCCGTTGGCGGTTCTGTATGATACGCATGTACTTACTATGACAAGAACTTATAGGTGACTGAAGTTGAGTAGCATGAGGTGTGGACCTCGTATTCAAGGGACTTGACATTGCAAACTTATACTTTGTCAAGCATATACTCCATAGTTTGTTCATTTTAACCTTAATCACTTCAAGATGCTTATGATAGGGGCAATGAGGCCTGAAAGCTAACAAGTACCATAATATTTGCAAGCTCTTTTTGAAACTTGAAATCCCTGCTTCCCTTTATGAGGGGCCTTTCTTCCACTATTATATTGAGTCTCCACCTTCTACATTTAGGCACCATTAAGAGAGCATAGTTTCTATTCTTAGTTCTATGTGCAGTGCCCCAAAACTTATTGATTGATGCATATTGTGATATTACTTGTTCTTGTGCTATTTGTATCTAGTCACTCTTATGAACTTTGAAGGTGTCATATGCATCTATTTGCTACTCCATAAGGGACAAGCTGAATGCCACGATGCCATGTTTTCTGTATGTGAAACAAACAAACGTTTTTCAATGCATGTTATTCATGATCTTTGTTTGTAGCTTTTCATGTTGCATGCATAGTTACTTTGTCTTATTGTTAGAACTCCATCTTTCATGCACATGTTTAGAGTTCTTTGATCCCAGCTTTCAATGCTTGCAAATGGTTTGATCTTGGTTTTGATGGTGCATGTCACCTCAAAAATTATTCTTTTTATCACTTACCTACTCGAGGACGAGTAGGAGTTAAACTTGGGGATGCTTGATACGTCGGAAACGTATCTATAATTTTTGATGTTCCATGCTTGTTTAGTATCTACTTTTCTTTGTCTACACTTTGAGGTGTTTTTATATGTTTTCTGGAACTAACCTACTAAAACGTTGCCACAGTGCCAGTTGCATGTTTTCTTCTGTTTTTGGTTCCAGAAAGGCAGAAAATCAATATTCTCGGAATTGGACGGGACAAAAGCCAAAGTCAATATTTTACCGTGGGCAACACGAAGCCAGAAGACGAGACGGAGAAGGCTCACCAGGGGCCACACCCCATGGCCGCGCGGGTTGGCCTACCCTGCACCTGGGGGGTGCAGCCGCCCTGGTGGCCCCCTGGCTCACCCCTTTGCCTATAAGAAGCCCCTGATGCAGAAACCCTAGGCACCCGATAAAAACTCCACAAAACCTTCTGTAGACGCCGCCACCATCGTCCCTAGATGGGGGGGATCTGAAGTTCTTCCCGGCACCCTGCCGAAGGGGAGATCATCCCGGAGGCCTTCTTCTTCATCATGCCAGCCTCTGGTATGAAGAGTGAGTAGTTCCACCTTGGACTACGGGTCCATGTAGTATCTAGATGGTTGTATCTCCTCCTTTGTGCTTTCATGTATAGATCTTGTGAGCTCCGTTCATGATCAAGATCTAATATATTTGTAATCATGCATGTTGTGTTTGCGGGATCCTATGTTAGATTGATGGTTTTGTCTATTTGATTCTATCATGTCTGTGTTGTTTGTGATCTTGCATGCTCTCCGTTGTTAGTAGCTATCTTGGCCAAGTATTTGCTAGTGACTCCAAGAGGGGATATTTATGCTCGATAGTGGGTTCATGCCTCTAGTTTCCAAGGGAAGTGACAGAAATCTCTTCGGTTGTAGATGTGTTATTGCCACTAGGGAGAAAACAACGGTCTCTTGTCCATGGAACAAGTGGATTGTTTACCTTATACACTTTGCTTAAAGCAGTTGTATGTTGCTTGCAACTTAATCGGAGGGGTTGATGATAACACAAGGTGGACTTCTAGTCATAGATGCAGTATGATGGAGGTCTATGTATATTGTTGTATTGCCCAATCGAATCTCATAGGATCTTTTTGTCTAGTATTGCATTGTTATGCCTTGCTCCGTTCCTGTCAATTGCCTTGTTGTAATTTGTTTACCCTTCATGCCATGCTTGTTTATCTAAGAAGAGCACCTCTAGTGAACTATGGACCCCGGTCCAATCTTTACCATTGATACATCTTCCACTATTATTGTTTACTTTCTACAAACCATCTTCACCTTCCAAACCATACAGTTAATCCTTTGTTACAACAACCAGTGAGGTTGACAACCTCACTGTTAGTTGGGGCAAAGTCTTGAGTTTGTGTTGTGCAGGTCTCCACGTTCCTTGCAGCCCATTTGGGACGTTTCCTTCCTCCTACTAGTTCGATAACTTTGGTTTCTTACTGAGGGAAACTTGCCTGTTGTACTGCATCATACCTTCCGCCTGGGGTATCCCAACGAAGTGCTGCTGCACTCATCAGTCTTTCAAATCCTTCACCTTGTTGTTAAAACTTTCTGCCACATTATTGTTGATATGATCATACTTGATGGCCGTATTAAATCTTCACCTATACCACAAAAGAGATTGGTATGATTTTAGCTAGTGCTCAAACTCAGGATCTGATGCAATAACCTTGCCAAGGTGATAAACATGTGTCTGTTTAGAGTAAGATCTTGCTGCTGACCATAGTCGCCCAAAATATTCTCCTCTATGTTTCCTGATCATATTCATCCACATATGGTCGAATCACTCCCTCTGCTCAGCATGTGGAAATACATTCTTGACTGCATTTTCTAGCACTTTACAAGCATCTGTGTGTATAGCCAAAGGTGTCACTGGACCAATGCATCTTTTCAACTGCATCATGAACCATGTCCATGAAGCCTCTATCTCTGATTGAAACATGCCAATAGAAATAGGAAACGTCCAGTTGTGTCCATCTAGAGCATCGCATGCTGCCAATTGACCATTCCATTTTATAGTCAAAAAGATGAGTCTATGCTCAAATATGGCCAACACCCTGCTTTGAAGCCATCGATGCAAGGCTTTAAAGCCATAGATTTTTTGGAGAAAAATACCTTGCCATCAAGTGCAACCTCGGTATCTATATCCATAACAATGCCAGGTGACATCTTCTCCACCTTTGCCTTGAGACTATAAATCATCCTGAAGGTATTTGCCCAATCACCATATAATTCTTTCATTGCCATCTGTTTTTCCTTCCACACTCTGGTATAATTCATCTTAATAGCGTACTGATTTTTCATGTCTACTTTTAGTGTCTTTGCAGTAGTGTTTGGTGTTTTGTCTAAAATAGGAGTGATCTTTTGTGCAAACTAGGCCTATGATGTCATGCTTGATACATTCTCTGAACGAGTAATACAAGTATGTTCATGTGGGATTTAATTAACCCTGACGGTACTTCCATCAGGTTGGCGTCTAGCAGAAATGTACCACTTGCAAGGCTTGGCACCCTCATCAAATCCTCTACACTTCGCATAAAATTTCTTTGTATCTGTCCACAGATTCTTGGTGTCAAACTCCCACTTCACTGCATAAGTCTTGAAACACATCCTAAACTCATCCAGGGTTGGGAAAAACTTTACTACTTCAATTATAGGGTTGTCCCTATCATATAGATTTATCATCTCATCATCATTGTCATCATCTACATCATCAGCACCTTCCTTCATCAACACTGGATCCACACCTTCAGAACCAGCAGCCACATTAGCATCATCCCTCTCTTTCTCCTTCTCCTTGTCTTTATCATCTACTGGAATTCCAAAAAAAATGGCCATCTCAATGTCAACCATTAGTGCAATGACCAAATCAGCACGGTCTTGTAGTTGTATTGAATTCCAGTCAACAACATCCACATTTGTAGCACCATCATAGCCCTCTTGTGCATCATCAACTAACAAGTATTACCAGGGCCTTAAGGTTTGGATTGAAACCAATTTAGACAGGAGATAGCTGCTTAGAATGTTATCCCTCTTTTTTGAGGTGGAATATGATTGTAAATAATCTTTTGTAACTCTACTTGATATATAAAAAGAAAAATTGCAGTGGGGTTTTTACCCTACTGTTTTACCCTCAAAAAACAATGTCACTTCGGTTACAATGGGCATTATCTGTCTACTTGCAGCCTAATCATCATCTGCAATCTGCATATCCAACTTTGATGGCACATATCCAACCCTTGAATCTGATTTCAGAATAACCAGCTCGGCAAAAAATGTAGCATGTTTGCTTGTCTAGACGTCTTGACGATCAATTTCATCAACAAGCGCTTTTGCATCCTCCATTCTCACATACTCGCCCTTCCATTCTCTGAATCGTAGCAATGACATTTCTTGCTCTGGACCCCAAGGAATACTCTCCCCTATTTTCTCCACAATATTCCTCACCAATTTATCTTCTTAGTTCACTAGGTATTGTGGATCGATCTCTGCAAATTCAACCTCCCAACTAACCAATCTGCCATGCTCTATGTTCCTCAAGCTACCATCGGCTAGCTTCGCCTTAGATAGAAAGAATTTGACTGACAATTCGAAGCTATGCCAGTCATCTCCCCTGTTTTGACAATGGTGCGGGAATGTGACGAATTGGAAGCGAACGAGCTCTAATCGAAAGAAAAATCAGCAGAAAAGTGATGGATTACCTCGAATTTGACTCTTCCAGCTCCATCTACTTCCGGGCAACCCTAGTTCTGCTAGTCTCCTATCGTCGCCCAAAATCTGGCTGCAAATTGGGCAAAATGGGGCGCGAATAGGTCAGATTTAGGGCTGAATTTGGAGGGGAATGCGACTAGGGTTCTATTTGACTCACCACAAATGCCGCCGAGAAGGAATGCGACGCCTAGGTGAAATGGATCGTATGGGCACCTAGAGGGGGGGTGAATAGGTGCTACTCAATTTTTAGTTCTTTTCCAATTTTAGGCTTGACACAAAGTAAATTATCTAGATATGTAACTACGAGAATTTCCCTATATGCAAACCTATCTACTAAACTCGTAAAGAGAGGAGAGAGGAAACCGTAGTGGAGCACGCGGAGACACATGGATTTGTTTTACTACAGTTCCTTTGTGAGATCCAAGCACATGACTTAATAGGATTGATAGGATACTCATACAAACAAGTTGCAACTTCTTTTCGGGAAGCTCATTCGGAAAGAACTCTAAGGATAAGCATGCTTGGCCTAGAGCAATTCCAGGATGGGTGACTGATACGTTGTAAACGTATCTATAATTTTTGTTGTTCCATGCTTGTTTAGTATCCACTTTGCTTTGCTTTGTCTACACTTTGAGGTATTTTTATATGTTTTCTGGGACTAACCTATTAACAATATGCCACAGTGTCAGTTGCCTGTTTTGTGTTGTTTTTGGTTCTAGAAAAGTCAAAAAATAAATATTTTCGGAATTGGACAGGACAAAAGCCAAAGTCAATATTTTACCGAGGATAACACGGAGCTAGAAGACGAGACGGAGGAGGGGCTCGAGGGGGCCACACCCCTGGCCGTGTGGCCAGGCCTAGCCCGCGCCTGGGGGTGCAGCCGCCTCGAGCACCCCCTCGGTCTCCCTCTTTGCCTATAAGAATCCCCCGATACCTAAACCCTAAGGACCCGATGATGACTCTTTGGTGGCGCCAAAGAACTTGGTGCTTGATGTGGAGTCTTGTTGGGAACCCCAAGAGAAAGGTGTGAAGAAGCACATCAGCAAGTTTTCCCTCAGTAGAGACCAAGTTTATCGAACCAGAAGGAGGAAGGAAACGTCACACAGGTGTTGCAAGCAACACGAAGACCTGCACAACACAAACTCAAGACTTTGCCCCAACGAATCAGTGAGGTTGTCAAGCTCACCGGTTTGCTGTAACAAAGGATTAAATGTATGGTGTGGAAGGTAATGGTTTGCAGCAAGTAAACAAGTAACATTGGAAGATGTATCAATGGTAAAGATTGGACCGGGTTCCATAGTTCACTAGAGGTGCTCTCCTTAGATAAAAAACATGGCATGAAGGGTAAACAAATTACAATAGGGCATTGACAGGAACTGAGCAAGGCATAACAATGCAATTACTAGTCCGAAAGATCCTATGAGATTCGACTAGGAAATACAACAAGATACATAGACCGCCATCCAACTACATCTATGACTAGAAGTCCACCTTCAGGTTATCATCTGAACCCCCTCCAGTATTGAGTTGCAAGCAACAGACAACTGCTTTAAGCAAAGTGTGTAAGGTAAATAGTCTACATATTCCATGAACAAGAGACCGTTGTTTTCTCCCTAGTAGCAACAGCACATCTACAACCGAAGAGATTATTGTCACTTCCCTTGGAAATTAGAGGCATGAACCCACTATCGATCATAAATACCCCCTCTTGGAGTCACTAGCAACTACTTGGCCAAGATAGCTACTAACAACAGAGAGCATGCAAAATCACAAACAACACAGACATGATAGAATCATAAAGATAAAACCATTAATCAAACCAACATAATAATCTCAATATCCATCGGATCCAGCAAACACAATATGCATGATTACAAATAGATTATATCTTGATCATGAACGGAGCTCACAAGATCTATACATGAAAGCACAAAGGAGGAGATACAACCATCTAGCTACTACATGGACCCATAGTCCAAGGTGGAACTACTCACGCATCATACCGGAGAGAAGGCCTCCGGGATGATCTCGGCAGGTGGGTGGTGGAGATTTGGTGGATGCTTTGGGTTTCGGGTGGGGGCATTGGGGCTTTATAGGCAAGGGAGGTCGAGGGGGGGGGGGGCAGGCGGGCCCACTGCGCCTAGGGTGGGTCTCTCGGCCTCCTCCTCCTCCCTCTGGACTTCTTGTTCCCCACAGAAAGTAATTGACTTTGACGTTTGTCCCGTCCAATTCCGAGAATATTTCTTTACTAAATTTTCTGAAACCAAAAACAGTAGAAAACAGGCATCTGGCACTGTTGCAACTTGTTAGTAGGTTAGTACCAGAAAACATGTAAAAAGCACCTCAAATTGTAGACAAGTAAAGCAAAGTAGATACTAAACAAGCATGGAGAATCAAAAATTATAGATACGTTTCCAACGTATCAGCATCCCCAAGCTTAACTCCTACTCGTCCTCGAGTAGGTAAGTGATAATAGAATAATTTTTGAGGTGACATGCACCCTCACAACAAAGATCCAACCATTTGCAAGCATTGAAAGCTGGGATCAAAGAACTCTAAACATGTGCATGAAAGATGGAGTTATAACAATAGGATATAGTAACTATGCATGCAACATGACAAGCTACAACAAAAGATCATGAATAATATGCAATGAAAAACTTTTGTTTGTTTCACATACAGAAAACATAGCATAGTGGCAATAATCTTGTCCCTCATAGAGTAGCAATAGATGCATAGGACACCTTCAAAGTTCACAAGGGTGACTAGAAACAAATAGCACAAGAACAAGTAATATCACAATATGCATCAATCAATAAGCTTTGGAACACTGCACACAGAATGACAACTATGCTCTCTTAATGGTGCCTAAAGGTAGAAGGTGGAGACTCAATAGTGGTGGAAGAAAGGCCATTTTGTAAAGGAAGCAGGTATTACAAGTTTCAAAAAGAGCTTCCAAAAATTATGGTACTTATTAGCTTTCAGCCCTCATTGCCCCTATCATAAGCATCTTGAAGTGGTTAAAGTTAAAGTGGCAAAGATGGAGTATATACTTGACGATGTATAAGTTGGCAATCTCAAGTCCCTTGAATACGAGGGCCACACCTCATGCATACTCAACTTTGGGGCCAGGTAAGTTCTTGTCATTGTAAGTATTTGCATATAATTGAGAACCGCCAATGGGGTACTCCTTGAACATGGTACAGGAGCTTTCCCATAACCAAAATGACAAGGCAAGCAGACAATGAGCATCTCAACAATATTTTTATTTACCATATGCATAGCTTTTTATTGAGGATGCTTCATAGATAGCTCACTATGGTGATGCTGCAAGTTTCCACCATGATTAGGCATGGCTTAGGCTAGCGGCCCGGGCATTTCTCTAACACAGGATAAAAAATCCATGGACTTACAAGTTCCCTCTTTATTTCACACCGGTGACATCCATAGACAAAAGAGCATGATATCAATTGAGTACAAAGTACAAGTGCAATGTTGAAAATGTTCCCCGTGACAGCACAGTTCTGCTAATTCCAACTTATAAGTGCAAGCATATACAACAAAGTTGTCACAATGGTTCAAGTTTATTAGGGGCAAAGAATATAAAGTGTGCCATCAAGTTCGTGAGGGCTTTAATCACTAAGTTTTCACATAACAAAATAGTTTTTAATTGGAAGATAGTTGAAAACAAGAATATACTTGGAATTGTGTAACACACCATGCATAGGAGTTTCTAGTGTACAATTTGGAAAAACTTGGTTTCTTGGGAGTTGGAAGCATGAGTAGAGGTTACTCATACAAGTGGAGGCTAGCAAAAAGACTGGAGCAACCAACAAAGAAAGCATAATAACCATAATCATGCAGTGCAACAAAGCATACTAATCAAAGCAAAGAGTGGTACAACAAGTCAAGGACTAAATGATCATAGAGGCTAATTGTCACATCCCAAAATTTTCCAGATTTTGAAATGTGAAAAATAAATAAACAAAATAATTAATTGTTGAAATTTAGGGTGAAAAGAAACTTTTTGATTTCAAATGGAAACATCAAAAACCATCTTGAACAAACTTTGAATAAAATAGAATCCAACAATTTTCAAATCAATTGAAATGCATTCATCAATGAATGTATCTTGAAATCTAAACATTTGGAAAAGTTAAACCAAATACCCTAAAACTCTAATGGAATAAATCATTTCCAAGATCTCCCTAAGAATATGGATTTGATCCATATAAAAATCTATCAACAAACATTTTTTTAAATGTTCAAGAACGATAAACAAAAATATTATAAAACCATAGAAATTAGTTTCATTAAATTTGGATCCATGGATAAAAACTTATGAATATAATAAGATAAGGAATTAATTTCCAAAGCTAATAAAGCTCCTATTTAAAATCCATACCAAATTGTGAGCAAATTAATCCTAAAGGGATTTAAAAGGATAAACAAATATTAAATAAAATTCTACAAATTGGAATCAACAATTTTTGGATTTATAAATAAAAATATATGGATTTTATAAGACAAAGAAATAAATAAATAAATAAATAAGGAGTATTTAAAATCCAAGTTAAATCTTGGCCAAGCAACTAGAATAAAGTTAATCCAAATCCAAATAAAATAAAGGGAAAAAGAATATTCAAATAAAAGTATATGGCATTAACTAAATTCTATTCCATCTGAATAAACACAAAATCCCTAATAGAAATGATTAATTAAATCATGAGAAAATAATAAATAGGAATTTACCAAAGTGGATTAAAAAGTTATCTAATTAACTTAAAAGAATCATTTGAATAAAACTTATTTGGAACTAAAACCATATTTGATTTTATTTGAATAAAGACAATTGCCCAATTTAAATGATTAATAAATCATATTAAAATATTTTAAATAATTCAAAATGAATTATTTAACACCCTATTGAATAAATAAAACCTACTGAAAAAGGTTTAGTGAAAATTAGAATTTAAATAAGAGTTTGAAATTATATTTAAAATCTTATTTGAATAAAAGCAAGTGCCTATTATAAATAAATAATAAACCATAAATGAATAAAATAATTATTCTAAAATGGACTTTAAAAATACATGTTTAAACAGTATAGAAACATACTGAATATTTGGAAAAGTGTCGTGGTGGTGGCACGGCAGATGCCATGGGTAGGCTAAAGTATGGGGCCAATGGATGCTAGTGGGATCTGGGGAGGGAAGATGCAACCGTGTCCACACTCAAGTTGTTAAAGTTAGGATCTTTATTTCTCTCTTGTTGGGTTACAAGCGCTCCTCGAGCTGTCTGAGGGGACAAGATGAATCTCCCCACTAACGGTGCTCAAAGAGTCGATGCCTTCCTCGGGGTCCAAGCCTCCCTTATAAAGGGTGCCTTGGGTGCCCTTAGGTGAGGCAAGCATATTCGTGGAATATGCTTGTCCCAAAATAGTAGTTCGGCCTCCTTTCCTGTCGCCCTTCTAACGGCTAGGCTCAGTGGCCCCCTCCTGCGTGCCTCGGGCTCAGGGCTCACCTCCGTGACCTCCTTACGCCTCGGCGTCGTGCACCCTTGTCTCTTGTGCTTGGCTCCGCTCTGATTCCTTCTAGCCTGCAGCTATAGTTTGACCTTGGGCTTCTCCTTCTCCTGCAAGCTTCGTATCACTCGGCCTTACCTTACCTGGTGTAGCTCGGCTCGTTCTTCACTTGCATCAAGATCACTTGGGCTAACCCGGCCGACCCTCTTAGTAACTCGGCCGGGTAACTGCTTGATACATATACACGGGCTTCTCGCCTCCGTACATCGGCCGACATATTCACGATTCGGCCGACCTGGACCGTAACTCGGAAACTAGACGGGGATTGTACCTCCGTCTTTCCCCGTCTCTGACCTACCCGAGGTCAACCCCACAACATTAGTCCCCGAAGCTGGTGTGGCCCTGTCGATAGCTTTGGCCGGGTCATATCAGCTTCATTATATTCTTCAGTTTTGTTTCCGAGTTATATCTTCATCCGAGGTTTCCTCGTTCCTTCCCTCGTACGCCATGTCCCACGTGTCATCCCCATCATTGTTCTTCTAGTTTTTAGGTCCCTCTACAGTACTTACTGACAAGCTACAGTTAACTTTGTACCTGCTGCGCCGCCGCTGCGACACCTCGGGTGCCGTTCCCCTTGGGGGTCGTAACGCTCTTTCTTCGTGTGTGGCCGTTGGTGTGGCTCCGCTCACCGTCGTGCGTTCGTGCTGCACCCACGATCTACACGGGCAACCGCCACACCCACGATCCCACTTCCCTGTTCATGGCTCGATTATAAAGAGAGGGGCTGCGTTTGGGGGATTCACTTTTCCCCTTATCGCTCGCCTCCGTCCTCCTCCTTCCTTTCGCCGGCGCGTCCTCTTGCAGTTCCGCCGCCGCTCACTTGCCAGAGCCTCCGCCGGTGAAGATTCCGCCGCGCCGTTCTGCCTGCCTTGCCCGCGCTCCGCGGCTTTGGCTCCGTCGCTGGTGAGTCCTCTCTGGTCGCCTTGCCCTGATCTTTCCCTAGATTCATCTGCTCTGATTCCATGCTCGTGCGACGGTTCCTCTGTTTCTTCGCCATTGTTCTCGTGCAAAGTACCGACGGGGCCTTGCAGCTCTAAACTCCCCTCCGCCGCCAGTCTTTCCTCCGGCGATCTTTTCGGCGCACATATGTCTAGTTCGTTTAGCGGCGCTCTGGTTGAGGACGACGCTGGCTCGCCCGGCGAGGCTCGTGGCAGGGTTCTTCATCACGCCGTGAGATTGAATGGCTCATCCGGACTCGAAGAATTCCCGCGAGGTTTCTTGCCGTTTACCGGCGTGAATCCTCTCCGGATATCGAGAAGGCGGTATGTGGTTTTCATGTCGCGCCGCCCGTGGCTCTCCCTCTTAGTGATTTCGCTAGAGAATTCGTCGACTACTTGACCTTCACCGCATCATCTTCTATGACGCCATAGCTTCCCTTTCTACTTTCATCTCCGCCGGAGGATACTTGACTGTACGTCGGTGCATGTCTGGTGAAGTTCTTCCAGATCCGCTCCAACGTTGTCCGACAAATCTACGCACCCTTCCAGAAGTTGCTCACTCAATGTGGGCAGCGTCACACCTCGGAGGAAATCCGTGTTTCCTCGTGTCCTTTGGATTGAGTCGTGCAAGTGGCACAAATCATTCTTCTATGTCAAACGGAGGCGAAGGACAAGATTCGGCTCCCTCCATTCTCAATTGGCCCACCTTCTAAAGTGAACTGGCTCTACAATCCGAGGAAAACTCATGCCTTGGCCGAGGCCTTCGAGATTCGGCTTAAAGAGTTGATCCGGGCCGGGTTATGTGGCGAAGACCTGATGGCAACTTTCATTAGTAGCCGGATCTGCCCCTTCCAGAAGCGGACCCACAAGATGTGCTACATGAGTGGTCCCCTTGACCCTAATCGAGTCTCGACCGTGGAGATGGATAACTACCTTATTTATAAGCGCGTCTGAGCGATCTTTAAGACTGAGATGCCTGAGGATTGGGCTTGGGGATTAAAACCATTCACTCGCGATCATCCGCCTCTTGAGGTGAGCTTAATCAACATCGCTCTGCCATTCCACTGTTTTTTGAAACTGGTTTATCTAATTCTCTTCCTCCTCGTCTTGCAGAGGTTTGCAGAGCAGAAAAACGAGGACGCCGAAGTTCTGTTGCTCCCTTGGCCCGCGGACAGGAGTACCCCGGATACTGGTGAGCCGGACTCCGAGGAGTTCGTCCCTAAGTCGGATCCTGCCCCGGCTCGAGCTCGCGGCAAGACTTCAGCGCACGAGGAGGAAGGTGATTCGGACGAGGTCCAAATTCTTGAGGTAGTTGCCGCCATGCCTATTTCTTATGCATTTCCAGCTTCTACTTTCTCAGCTAATCCGGCCGGTCAGGTTCACGACGCCGAGCCTATTGCTTCCCGAACTCCCGTTACCTCGGGGAAACGCGGGGCTCCTGCTAGTGCCTCGGAGGCGGTTCCTAAGAAACGAATGAAGAAATCCGCTCCGAACCCTCCCAGGCGCAAGACTATGCCTGGGGTCGCCGGGTAAGTTCCTTTTGCTTATACTTCTTGTTTCTCTCTTTCTGTTTCTCATACTGACGATTCTTCTTTCTTATTTTTGCAGTGCTCCTCTTTCTGTTAAACCCGGCGGTCCTAGTATGACTAGCCGCCCGATTCGGCCGCCATCTCCTCCTCCCGCTGATGATACCAGGATTCCTAGTCCTATTCGTCCTGCTTCTCCTCCAGCTCCGAATACGTCGCCTGTTCGTCGCGATGTCCCTGAGAGCCCTTCCATTGACCTGGATTCGAACCGGCCCTCCGAAGTTTTCGTCGAACCCGCCGCCCCTTCTATGGGCCCCAGCGCTGCTACTGAGCCTCTATCTACTCCGGCGGTTTCTACGGCCATTCCGACCTCGGCTGAAAAGGTCGTTATCACGGCGCCCTCTGCGACCATAACCCCATTGCTTCTAAGGACTGTCCCCACTTCGAGGCGTCACTTCCTGCGATGCCTCCTCTAAGCGAGAAAGTTGTTGCCGTCAAGACTTCTTCTTATCGGAAAGGTCTTGCGGCTCTTCTCAACCAGTATTGCGACGTCTTTGCGTAAGGAGCTGCGACTACTAAAGTCCCCATTACTTGATGCGGCACCAGACTTGCTCTTCATAAGAGCCTGCGATCGCTGTGGTCGAACAGCCTGCCCGGGGTAAAGTTTTAACTCGGACGGCCAGTGGGAACATCCTTGGAGCGCTGGTTGAGTATGCCAATAATTGGAACGCTGCTGATCAGTTTGAGGGTAATCCTACGAACCAGCCCTTTCAGCTTTCTGACATCAGCGGCCGTTTTGACCATGCTGCCAAGTTCATCGTTGACACCAACAGGATGAATGAGGTAATTATTGCTTCTCTGAGTTTTAAATTATTCCTCAGATGTTACTATATGCTCTAGTCCCCGAAACTTGCAAGGAAATAACTTGTTATATACTTGGAAGTTTGACTTAAATTTATCTATAGGGTTCGTTAATCCGGCCATCTAGATCCGAGTTTAGTTCTGCGTGATTCGGACATGCTTTAGCTGTGATCATCCATCCACCTAGATCTGAGTTAAGTCCTGCTTGACTCGGATCTGGTTTAGCTTTGAACATCCAGCCTCCTAGAGCCGAATCAAGCTCTGCTTGCCGGATCTGGTTTAGCTTTGAATATCCAGCCACCTAGATCTGAGTTAAGTCCTTCTTGACTCAGATCTGGTTTAGCTTTGAACATCCAGCCTCCTAGAGCCGAATCAAGCTCTGCTTGATTCGGATCTGGTTTAGCTTTGAATATCCGACCACACGGATGAGTTAAGTTCGCTTGACTCGATCTAATTTAGTTTTGAATATCCAGCCACCTAGAGGCGAATCAAGCTCGCTTGATCTAATCTAACTTTGAATATCCGACCTCCTAGAGCCGAATCAAGCTCTTGATTCGGATCTATTAGCTTTGAATATCCGACCACCGGATGCGAGTTAAGTTCTGCTTGACTCTGATCTAATTTAGTTTTGAATATCCAGCCACCTAGAGCCGAATCAAGCTCTGCTTGATTCGGATCTGGTCTAGCTTTGAATATCTAGCCTCCTAGAGCCGAATCAAGCTCTGCTTGATTCGGATCTGGTTTAGCTTTGAATATCCAACCACCTAGAGCCGAATCAAGCTCTGCTTGATTCGGATCTAATTTAGTTTTTACTGTCGATTTATCATTTGGCCTCATTGCTCAGGTTGCACATGACCGGCGGACCGCCGAGTTCCAGAGGTTGCTTTTTTCGCACCGCAAGCTGGAAGAGAAGTACGAGAAAGTTCTTCCCGTGGTGAAGAAGGCTGGTATGTCGATAGTTCCTTTTCCTTATTCCCAACGTTCTCATGTATTTGTCCACGGAATGCCGGCTTACTTCTTGTTGAATAGGTAACATTAATAACCTCAATATTCGCCTTGAGAAGAAGATCAAGAACCTGGAAGGTTAGTTTCCTTTCTATTTTACTCCTTCTCCCTTTTAATATATATGCTAAGTTTCCTTATTGCGTTTGGCTGTGGTAAAGCCGAGTTGCAAGACTTTGCAGTGTCACATCAAGATTGCATGCCCATGCACGGCGATGCTGCATTTTTAGAACAAAACGCAGTTCATTGGCGCAACTACAAGAAAAAGATGATGAGATAGCTCGCTGCGATCCGAGGTGGATACCCTCAAGCTCTCTCAAATCCGAACTAGAAAAGGTCGACCAAGAATTTTCCGAGGAAAGAATCGGTGACTTTGGATCTGCGAAGAACAAAGAACTCCTCGGCTGCCGAACTTAAAACCAGGGTTTGGCGAGGAAATTGCTCGTTTTGAGAAGAGTAAGTTGATTGGGCCAAAGACCTTGAGATAATGATGAGCTACATTCATCGTAAGCTACTTGGCATGGCGAATTATATTTTCTTTTTGTCCCTGCTACCATTTGACACGTTCATGCTTTGCGCAGATCATTTCCCGAGGCCAAGCCGTGAGTTCTAAAGCGCTTCTTGCATCTCGCGCGAGGTGAACCTTACCGTTGATTCAGAATATTCAATGGAGGATTACTTGGTTGCCGTTGGTGCATGATTGGTCCGATGAAAATTATGGGCGGGACTTGGTGCGAGCCGCTATCCGAGCTTACCATGTACTCTGGCCGAATACCTCGGGGACTCCTGATATCAACGAAGTCAAGTTATTGGTGAAAAGGCTAATGGCATCTGAGAGGCAGTTGAGTCTTTGGAGGGTATCTATTGGCGTCTTGGTGCCGACATGGCCCTTACTGTTATCATGTCATGGTATGAAGACATCTCTCTTGACATCCTAAGAAACTTGCGCACTGGCTCCCGCTGGGTTGAGGATCCCACTTTTGTTGCTCTCCGGCAAGCTCGGGCGTTCCAACTCGTCAAAATCGCCGGCGGCACACTTGGAATGAAGGGCGAGTTTTCTCCTAGACCGGATCAGGAGGTTATGGAGGGTGCCGGATGATAATTCGGTGGCGGGGAAGGTGAAAATGATTCGGCTGCATCTGATAGCTCCAGATCAAGCTCGGACAGCAACGGCGATGCGCGATCCTCTTCCAAAGGTACCGGGCATTCTACCGCACGGACTGATGCTCCTGAGCAACCTCGTACTTCATGAAGTTGCACTGGTCGGAGGGCGAGGCAACCTCGATCAGTTCCTCCTACCTCGGAGTGCCCTTTTGAGCAAGTAGCTGCCTCCCCAACGAACAACGCCTAAGTTATTTCCGATCCCTGGTATGCCGGGCGTATGATGTAGGCGAAATATTTGTCAACTCTATGTATGATTTGAATTTCTTTTGCCATGTACTGTTGTGACATTTGGTTAAGTGGGTGTTCGTCCGAATTTTTGCTTTGCTGGCCCTCAATTTCTTGACCTTCTAGGGCTTATCTTTGCCTTTACTTTTTATGGTTTTATCCATGTGTGAGCTTTGAATATCATATGATATTGATCTGTTCTGAACATAGATTAACTACTTCCTTGTGAAAGTATATAGCAATCGCTGGATCATTGTTTACTGTACGAAACTTCAATATGTAAATCAAATTTCAGAGGTAGTATAAGACTAATATGAGTGCGTTCAGCATAAGTTTGAGGTAGCATACGGTAGTTCAGTATTGCTTTAGATGCCGAGATTTAGATATTAATATGAAATTGATATATCATAAGGTCCCAGTCCTTTGCTCGGGCACCGAGGTTCATATTCGTAACATGAAATAAATATAACATATGGCAGTCCCCGAGTCACTCCTCCGAGCGCCGAGGTTTAAGTACACAACGCGAAATAGATATAACATATGGCAGTCCCCGAGTCACTGCTCTGGGCGCCAAGGTTCAAGCACATCACGCGAAATAAATATAACATATGGCAGTCCCCGAGTCATTGCTCCAGGTGCCGAGGTTCAAACACAACACGAAATAAATATAACATATGGCAGTCCCGAGTAATCGCTTACGAAAGTGAGGTTCAAATACATAACACGAAACAAATATAACCTATGGCGGTCCCGAGTCAACACTGCCTGGGTGCCGAGGTTCAAATTCATAACACGAAATAAATATAACCTATGGCGGTCCAGTCCTTGCTGCGGGTGCCGAGGTTCAAATACATCGTTGGATTTTGACTTTGAGATATAATGCTACGAGTAGAATGGCAAGTAAAGCCACATTCCGTGGACGCCGTTTCTTCGCCCTTTTATGCCTTGTTCCTCCGGGGCTGGCGTCGATTAGATAATATGCATCGTTGTGCAATGCTTTGCTCACAATAAACGGTCCTTCCATGGGGTGACAACTTGTGCATGCGGCCGTGCGTTGCCGAGTCGGAGGACCAAATCTCCTTCTTTGAATACTCTTGGATTCACTTTCTTGCTGTGATACCTCCGCAGTTACATTGATAAATATCCGATCGTGATAATGTTAACTCTCGGCTTCTTCCGGCAGGTCTCGGCATCTTGCCGAGCTATCTCATTGTCTACGAGGTTGTGTCTTGAGCAACTCTTGCCGAGTCATATATTATGTCATTTGGAAGCGGCCTCTGCCCGTACACCGAAAGAATGGAGTGTAGCCTTGTTGATCTATTCGAGTAGTCCGAGGCTCCATAGTACGGTGGGATTTCTTGATCCAACATCCTGCCGACCTTTGCAAGGGTTCAACAAGTCGCGGTTTTATTCCTTACAGTACCAGTCCATTAGACCTTTCCACTTGCCCATTGGATGCTGGGTGAGCCACAGAGGCAATATCTAGTCTTATGTGCTTCTCTCGGCAAAATCTAGCGAAAGCTCATACGCAAAGTTTGTGCCATTATCCGTGATAATGTATGTGGGTACCCGTATCTTAAGATGATATCCTTGAGAAATTTCACTGCTGTGTGCCCATCACACTTTCTAATTGGTTTTACTTCAATCCATTTTGTGAACTTGTCTACCATAACCAATATGTGGGTCATTCCTCCTCGCGCCGGCTTGAATGGTCCCACCATATCTAAACCCCATACAGAAAATGGCCAAGTGATGGGTATTGTTTTTAACTCGGCCGACGACATATGTATTCTGGTTGCGTATCTCTGACATCCATTGCATTTCTTAACTAATTCTTTTGCTTCTTTCAATGCCGTTGGCCAATAAAATCCATGCCTGAATGCCTTGGCTACTAAAGCGCGAGATGAGGCATGGTGCCCACATTCTCCTTGGTGTATGTCTAGAAGGATTTCCTGACCTTCTGTGGAACTCACGCACTTCTGCAATACGTTTGTGACGCTTCTCTTATATAACTCATTGTTTAAGATTGTATAGGCTTTTGCTCTTCTTACGGTTTGTCTAGCTAACACCTCATTACTCGGCAACATCGCGTCTTTTAGGTAAGAAAATATGGGTTGCGCCCATATCGGTGTTACTCTTTCTGATGTGATCTCACTGTCTATCTCCATGTTCTCTGCCGACATATATACCTCGGCTCTCTCCATGATTGCGCTTACCTCGGCTGTCCTCCTCTTTAGGGGTGCCGAGTCATTCTGCGGATCTACCTCCATTGGCGTGTGATCTTCTGCAGAATTTGCTGGGATAAAGATAGATTCGGATTCAGGTGATGGGATTATTGATGGTTTCCTGAGGTGCTCCAGGGCAATACCTGGAGGAATTGACTGCCGGGTTGATCCTAATTTTGACAATGTGTCGGCAGCGTCATTTTCTGCCCGAGGTATGTGGTGGAATTCACATCCTTCAAAGTATCCACTGATTTTTTGCACATGGAATCTGTATAAAGCCATATTAGAATCTAACGCGTCCCAACTGCCTGATACTTGTTGTACTACTAGATCCGAGTCACCATAGCATAGGATTCGGCATATACCAATTTCTTTTGCTACTTTCAATCCATGGACTAGTGCTTCATATTCAGCTACATTGTTGGACGCAGCAAAATGTATTTGTAGTACATATTTCAATTGGTCTTTTTTAGGCGAGGTTAACACTATTCCTGCTCCCAAACCATTCCTTAGTTTGGAACCATCGAAATGCATTGTCCAGTAATTTGGATCTGGCAATGGTGGCTCATACTGCACCTCGGCCCAGTCTACGAGAAAATCGTCGACAGCCTGAGATTTGATTGCATCTCTTCTATCAAACTGTGGAGCATATGGTGATAACTCGATCGCCCATTTTGCTATTGACCACTTATGCGTCTTTGTTGCTCAATATGTCGGCTATGGGTGCCTCACAGTTACTTTGATGGGGTGCTCTTGAGTAATGCTTAAGCTTTTTGCCGACATATATACTCCATAAGCCATCTTCGATAATGCGGGTAATTACGCTTTGAAGTGGATAATACCTCACTTAAATAATAGACCGGCCTGCAGATCGACTTACCATCTTCAAGTCGTTCCACTACGACCTGATACTAACTACTCTATTGGTAGCCGCTACATAGAGTAGCATAGGTTCTTTTGATAATGGAGAAGCTAAAATGGGTGCCGTAACTAACATCTTTTTCAACTCACGAAATGCAAGGTCCGCCTGCGGAGTCCAATTGAATTTGTCCGACTTTATCATCAGCTGATAGAGCGGCAGTGCCTTCTCTCCCAGCCGACATACAAATCGACTAAGCAAGGCCAAACAGCCCGTGAATTTTTGTACATCATTCAAACATTTTGGCAATTCCATTCTTTCGACTGCTCTTATCTTTGTTGGATTAGCCTCGATACCTCGGCTGGACACAAGGAAACCGAGTAGTTTTCCTGCCAGCACGCCAAATGTGCATTTCTCTGGATTAAGCTTCATTCGGAACCTTCTCAGGTTCGCAAAAGTCTGCCGTATATCTTCTAGTAAAGTTTTGCTCTCTTTAGTTTTGATGACCACGTCATCCACATACACTTGTACATTTTTCCCTATTTGATCATGCAGGCATTTTTGCATGCATCTTTGATATGTTGCTCCTGCATTTCGCAGGCCAAATGGCATTGTGCGATAACAATAAGCCCCGTACGGGGTGATAAATGCAGTCTTTATTTGATCGGCCGGATTTAAAGGTATCTGGTGGAAACGAATCTGGCGTCTACAAACGATAACAGCTCACAACCAGCGGTCGAGTCAATGACTTGGTCTATTCTAGGCAATGGAAAAGGATCTTTCGGACATGCCTTGTTCAGGTTGGTGTAGTCGATACACATACGCCATACAATGGCTACATTGGGGTCATCTTTCTTCTTTTCTACTAGCACGGTTGATAACCAATCCGGATATAGCACCTCCATGATGAACCCGGCTGCGAGGGAGCTATTTCATCCCTATTACTTTTCTCCTGTCTTGGCGAGCGGCGGAGGTTGCTTCACCAGCCTTGCTCCACACGGCGTTTAAAGAGTGCTCACCAACTCCTCGGAACACCTTGCGGATCTTGAGTTGACCATGCAAATATGTCCCGATTCTCACGGAGGAAGTTGGTGAGCTCGCCTTCCTATTTAGCATCAAGGCCTGCACCAATAGTAACGATGCGCTCGAATTGCTCATCAATCTGAAACTTCTTCGTCTCTTTAGTCGGTGAAAAGAACACCGCCATGAGGTTGGCGGTCTTGGCATGTTCAGTTGTGCCGATTGAGCGAGGGCTGCTACCTCTTGAATCCTTTTCTTTTCTCTTGCTATAACCAATGACTCGGCCAAATTTGACCCGGCTGAAGCACACTCCATTGACTTCTTGTAATCCCCTGCAACTGTTATCACCCCCTGTGGTCCGGGTAACTTCATCTTTAGATAACTTATATGACAACTGCTCATGAATTTGGCCAGTGCGGGCCGTCCGATTAGAGCATGATAACAACTTTCCAGATCCACCACTTCAAATTCTAAATTTTCTGCTCTGCAGTTATCTCTTGTACCGAATAACACGTCCACTCGGACCTTACCGATGGGCTCACATGAAAGCCCTGGCACTATCCCATGGAAAGTTGTCCTCGTGGGTTGCAACATATTCTGCGATATTCCGAGTTTATGCATGGTATCTTTGTACATGATGTTGATACTGCTCCCATTGTCAATAAGTACTTTTGAAAATTTCACGTTGATGCTTGGTCCAACAAATGTCAGATCCAACACAAGTGCATATGATCCTGGACTTGGCATTATTCTGGGGTGGTATTTCATGCTCCAGGTCACCTCCTGATCAGACCATGGCTGGTATCTTGGTACTGCCGGCATAACTGCATTCACTTCCATATGCCGTGTGCACACTTTGCTTGTCCTGCTTTCGTTGTGAACACACATGTAAGACCGGTGATGTTACTGTAGTCATTACGTCCGGTATTTGCGGATTCATCCTTCCGTCTGGACCTGGTTTATTACTTGATGCCTGCATCCCTCCGATCCGAGTTATCGTACCTAGGGGAGGCGGTAGCATCGATTCTTGTATTTGCTCCGGTTAATTGCGGTTGATGCTGCTGTTGCACTTGATGGGGAGCCTGAACTCCTGTTGGGTTCCCCATCGCATTTTTCATCCAGGCACATTGGCGGGTCGTATGATTGGCTGGTCTGGATGGGTTTGATGTGTGGAATTTGCACGGCTGATCTAACATGGATTCGAACGTGTATTTCGGCCTCTCTTGCCATTGCTTCTTTTGCTCTGGGGTCCATTGCCTTTTTCCCTCATTTCTTGATGTCCACTATTGAGGTCCATTCTTCTGTCGTTGAATTGCTCCGTGACTCGGCTCATCTTGTGCTACTGCCACCACCTGGGCCGAATTATATCTATAATCCGGCCTCTCCTCTCTTCTTCTTCCTCTGAAATCATGCCTGGACGACCCGGCCAATTCTCTCGCATAATGGTCTTGTTGCTCACGATGATCTGCCGACATTAATTCCGGTTGGGTTGGGTCGCCCAATGCATAGGAGTCTGCTATTCTGATAGTTTCTGCCAGTGTGGTTGGCATATCTCTTTGCAGGCGCCACAACACCTGCGGCAAGCGGCGGCAGCCTTGCGCGAACCAAGTGATTGCTTGCGATTCGATAACTCCTTCACATGAGTTTCTCAGGTTGCACCATCGAGTTAAAAACTCTCTATCTGTTTCATTCGGCCTCTGCTTGCACATGGCTAACTGTTGTGGCCTATTTGGCCTCTTGTATGTGCTGGTAAAGTTGCTGACGAACATTTCCTCGAAATCTAACCAACAGTTGATACTGCCGGCTGGTAGATTATTCAACCATACCCTGGCTGGTCCTTCCAACATCTGTGGGACATACCGCACTGCCCATCTTAAGTTGCCACCCGCTATCTTCACAGCAGTGGCATAATCAATCAACCAGTCTTGTGGCTTGGTACTTCCATTGTATGTTTTTGTGCCTCTTGCTAACTGAAAATTCGGCACTGGTGGTTCGCCCATGATCCGTGGTCCAAAACATGTCGGGCCTGGTGAACCTTGTTCTTCCAACAGTTCGGATCGGTATAGCCGATCCAACTTTACTCTCGCATCACTTGCCGGCAAATCTCTGTACAGGATTCTGTCCTGCATCCCGTAGTGATTGTTTCCACCCTGGATTGCGTATTCCATCTCGGAATAACCATCATTGTACCTTTCATTCATATGATTGTGGCGAGATGGCCTTACTTCTCTTTCCTGTCGAGGCTCATGTCTTGGTTGCGGGTTGGGCGGCATCTCTCTCCTTACTTCGGCCGGGGTCTGGTTTTCATGATTACCTCTCGCGGGTTCTCTCCTGCCGAGATCCCCATTGCCTCGGCCCCCGCCGTCCTTTTCCATACGGCCGTGGTTTCTCTCCCCACTGTTACCTCGGCTTGCATTGCCTCTGTTCTCATTTGCCTTTCCAGCCACTACCGGGTCATATGGAACAATTTGCTTGTTCCTCTTCCCTGAGGTTACTGATTTGTCTCTTCGAGCGTTGTTTCTGGGTGAAGATCTTTGCTGCGGATAAGGCAGTGCCCTGCCGAATGAACCATCCGTGAAGCCCCCGGTCTTGCCGGGTTAGTTCTGAGTATCTCCTCATTTTGCTGGTTCGCGATGCGCACGGCTCGTTCACTCTTTCTTGTTGTTTCGCGAGCTTCCTGGTCAACCCCTCTAATTCCAATGCTGCGGCATTTGCGCTCTCGGGTTCTTCGGCGAGTCTGTACCTCGGCAAACCCAAATCACTGATTACGCTCTGTGAGCTTCATGCTCTTTGTTAATGTCATCCATGAGGTTCTTCCCTCTTAATCTTAGTTCGTCCACCGCTCGGTGCGATATCAACTTATTAGCTTTTGCATATTCTCTCGTGGTCTGTTCAAGGATTCTCAGGTGATTCTTTTTTAGCCTCTACCAGCACCTTTTGCCTGGTTTCTTCTAACTCTGCCTGAGCATTTGCCGGATCAAGTATCGGCGCTACAGGTGTGGTTAAGTTTTCTATAGTCGCCTGAAGAATGTTCTCTGGCCTTTCCAGAGGTGGCCCTCTCACTCGTGGTGCCTTTGGGGTGGTGTCATGTAGCTCGGTCGGGTTTGTCACTGGCGGAATTACCTCAGTGGTTTGCAGCGTGGTCTGCTTGGGTGCGCCTTGTGCGCCTGCGGCGGGTTCTCTGCTTGACCCGGCTACTGCTGTTCCAACTTGAGCTCCTGCTGCGACCATCACCTCGACGCTGCCTGCAGGATGCTCTCTTGATGGACGGCTCGCTGCGCTACGAGGTGGCTCTCCTGCAACAACAACCTGGTGAGGATAAATGCCGGTGATGTCGACGCAAGCGTAGACCCCTGTGCGCCCGGTGATGAAGACCCCATTGCGCGGGGGAGTTTTCCCCCTGAAGCTTCCTGCATTGTCGCTGACATAGTCGCAGAGACCAAATCTCTGGACCAAGCCAAAAACAACGCGCTCGCCGGTGTTGATGAAGTTTCCCGTCCGGATCACAACTCCAGCTAGCACCGATGCTGGCCCCACGGTGGGCGCCAACTGTCGTGGTGGTGGCACGGCAGATGCCATGGGTAGGCTAAAGTATGGGGCCAATGGATGCTAGTGGGATCTGGGGAGGGAAGATGCAACCGTGTCCACACTCAAGTTGTTAAAGTTAGGATCTTTATTTCTCTCTTGTTGGGTTACAAGCGCTCCTCGAGCTGTATACAGGGGGACAAGATGAATCTCCCCAGCCTAACGGTGCTCAAAGAGTCGATGCCTTCCTCAGGGTCCAAGCCTCCCCTTATAAAGGGGTGCCTTGGGTGCCCTTAGGGCTGACGAGGCAAGCATATTCGTGGAATATGCTTGTCCCAAAATAGTAGTTCGGCGGCCTCCTTTCCCTGTCGCCCTTCTAACGATGGCAAGGCTCCAGTGGCCCCCTCCTGCGTGCCTCGGGCTCTAGGACTGTCACCTCTGTGACCTCCTTCTGCCCCTCTGATGCCGTGCACCCTTGTCTCTTGTGCTTGGCTCCGCTCTGATTCCTTCTAGCCTGCAGCTATAGTTTGACCTTGGGCTTCTCCTTCTCCTGCAAGCTTCGTATCACTCGGCCTTACCTTACCTGGTGTAGCTCGGCTCGTTCTTCACCTGCATCAAGATCACTTGGGCTAACCCGGCTGACCCTCTTAGTAACTCGGACGGGTAACTGCTTGATACATATACACGGGCTTCTCGCCTCCTTACATCGGCCGACATATTCACGATTCGGCCGACCTGGACCGTAACTCGGAAACTAGACGGGGATTGTACCTCCGTATTTACCCGTCTCTGACCTACCCGAGGTCAACCCCACGACAAAAAGACTTGAAAAAGAAATCTGAATTCAAATGGTAGTTTGAAATTCAAAACAAAAAATCAAAATAGAAAAAGAAAAAGAAAAAATAAAAACAAAATCCAGCCCAGAACCAGGCCCAGTCCAGCCCAACAACGCAGCCCGCTTCCTCCTCCTCCCCGAAACGTTTTTCTACTTAGACCCGCACCCACTCAGTCATTGACTTGGATATCCCACCGTTTTCCCTCTCTACCGCTGACCAATGTACCCCACCTATCAGCTCTTCGTCCTCACCCACCGCGACCTGTTCTTCCCCTCTCGTTGTTGCTTCTGCCGATTGAATGCTCGCGTTGATACTGCGCATAACTCGCCCAGTGATCACGCCCTCATAATCGCCACGTCCCCCTTTTCCTTTCCCCTAGACATCACGCCACCAGAGCCCCTAGGCTGCCCGAATTGCGACCTCAAACTCCCTCTGCTTCGACGAGCGTCTCCACCAATTCCGGCGAGCCCAGCTACCCCTTTGCCCCCCTCGACCACACGAAATTGATCTCCAGCCTCAGGCGCACTTGCCAGTGTCTCCTACTCGCCCTCGCAAGCCCTAGAAGCTCGGCAACGACATCGACAATACACCATTGTCGTCTGCTTCGATTCCGGCGACGTCTCCCCGTAAGCCACGTCCTCCCCTCTCTCTCTGAATGACACTCCTACACTCTGCTCTCTCTCACGCAACTAACGAACCCTCTGCCCCCGACGACGAACAGAAGAGCCCGACGCCGACGACAACTACGGCGAGGAATCGCCATCAACCTCGTGCGCCCCCTGTCTCCCCACGAGCACGTTAGGCATTAGCTCTCCACGGCAAACTCGGTGAGCCCACCTCCTCTCTCTCGCTCGCTTCCTGTATCACCGGCAACCTCACCTCTAGAGCGCTCCGCCGCTCTCCACCGTCGCAGCGCCGCCCATCTCTGGTCGAGACGCTGAGAGACGTTAGATTTTGATCCAGCGGGTAGGATAGAATCACTTATCGAAGGGGTAAGATCGTTTCTGCACTGTGCGATTTAAGTTAGATCCAACGCTTTGTGTTAATCAATCCAACCTAAGCGGTACCGTCCAATAGGATTGCTCCACGTGGCCAGTGTTTTGATTTAAAAACAGAAATGAATCTATTAGATGTTTGATTTTGTAAAATTCATATCTTTAAATCCACACATCCAAATTTTGCAAACTTTATATCAATGGAATCAGCAAAAAGAAACCTTTCCAACCATGTCCTTTGTTTAGTGAACTGCTTCTGTAAAATTGGCTGTTTTGCAGAAACATGTGTAGGCCTAATTGTAGGGTTCGCAGCATAGAAAACAAAAATTCTCCTACGATGTGAACTATGTACCAAGATCTATCTATTAGATACAAACAACGGGCGGATGTATATCCGTAGAGAACATACCCTTGAATACCGACAAAGCTTAACGAGTTCAACTCGTGGTTGATGTACACGATCTCTTGCCAATCTCAAGATCGAGAGGAAGTCCTAGCGCCGCAAATCAGCAGCGCATCCGTGCTCGCACACACGTTCGAGGCACCGAGCAACCTCCGCCTCCTCGCTCCAGCGATGCAGCGGAAGCACAACTCTTTCTTGATGAATAGCCACCAGGAACATGTATCTCGCTAGTCCGAGACCATGGGGTATAAATTCTAGAGGGGGGAGAGATCCTTCACGAGGAGGTGTGAGAGACAAGTGAGAGGAGGGGCTCCTTTTATAGGAGGATGGGGGCACCCAAGGGGGTGGCCGCCGGCCATGGGGGCTGCCCCCTCCCCTCCTTCATTCATGTGGGTGGACACTCCACTCACAAAATGGCCCTTCAATTTTCTCCACTCAAATTCCCATTAAATTTCCACCAAATTTAATGCAAACTCTCATTAAATAAAACTCTTTTATTTTATTCAGAATTTTGTCAATTACTTTAATGACAAACATTCACAAATAACCCCTTGCTAGAATTCTATTTCACATGCATAACCACTTTATGCAATTTCACCCGAAAACTGTTTGTATCTAGTGAAATAAATTCTGCGCTTGTTCATTCTTTTCGGCATGAAACTTTTTCTCCAATTGGATGTCGGTGTCTCTTAAGTGTGTCACCCTACGGTTCGTGAATAATGCGGACATGATCGAGACCCTCTCGGATCAATAATCGAGCGGGATCCGAGACCCATCGACTCCCACACATTCAACGATGACTTTCTTGTGATCGTCCGGAACCTTTTACGCTAGTATCTTAATCCCTTTGTTTCATGATATATTACATGTCCGAGTTTCGATCATCGGTATCTCCATACCTAGTTTGATCTCGTTCCGACATGCACTCTTTCTCGTTCGTGATATAACATTCTAGTGATCAAATCACTTGCTTGCAAGCTAATCAATGTGATATCACCGAGAGGGCCCAGTATATCTATCCGTCATCGGGATGAAAAATTCCACTCTCGATCCATGAGCCTCAACATAACAATTTATTAGTTCGAATCCATCTTTATAATCACCTATTACGGTGTGACGTTTGATGTTATCAAGAAACTCTTAGGTGTTAGTGATTGACATGATCTCATGGTCTAAGGATTAGGATCACTTCGTAAGTTGTTATAGCAATATAAACTCGATGACTTTGATTGTAATGCTATACTTCGGATGAATGTTCATCACACCATTACACTAATGTTGTGATCCCGTTATTAACAACATCCAATGTCCATGATCAGGAAACCTTGATCATCTTGTTAATCAACGAGCTAGTTTATGAGAGAGGCATAACTAGGAACTTTCTGTTTGTTTATTAAACACACATGTATTAATGTTTCCGTATTAATACAATTATAGCATGCAAAATAAACATCTATCATATACTTGGAATACACATAATAAACACTTTATTATTGCCTCTCAGGGCATATTCCCATCAGTCTCCCACTTGCACTAGAGACAATAATCTAGTTACATAGTGATAAATCTAACACTCATTGATTTCTGGTGTTGATCATGTTTTTCTCTAGGGAGAGTTTTAGTCAACGGATCTGCTACATTGAGATCCGTATGTACTTTACAAATCTTTATATCTCCATCCTTGACATGCTCGCGGATGGAGTGAAACCGGCGCTTAATATGCTTGGAATGCTTGTGAGACCTTGGCTCTTTGGCATTGGCAATGGCACCATTGTTGTCACAATAGATCACCATTGGGTCCAACGCGTTCGCAACCACTCCTAGTTCGGATATGAACTCCTTCATCCAAACTACTTCCTGAGCCGCTTCTAAAGCAGCAACATATTCGGCCGCCATTGTTGATCCCGCTACCACAGGTTGCTTGGAGCTCCTCCAACTCACCGCTCCGCCATTAATGAGAAATACGTATCCGGATTGAGACTTAGAGTCATCCGGATCGGTGTCAAAGCTAGCGTCAACATAACACTTAGCGACGAGCTCTTCTTCACCTCCGTATACAAGAAACATATCCTTAGTTCTTCGTAAGTACTTAAGGATATTCTTGACCGCTATCGATGTTCGAACGGATCCGATTGGTACCTACTAGTCAAACTAATAGCATGTGCCACATCCGGTCTTGTACATAGCATGGCGTACATTATAGAGCCTATGGTGAAGCATAGGGACTTTGTCCATTATCTCTCTTTCTTCCGCCGAAGACGGACTTTCAGTCTTACTCAATGTCTTGCCTTGCAACATAGTTAAGAACCCCTTCTTACTTCCGTCCATTTTAAACTTCTTTAAAATCTTATCAAGGTATGTACTTTGCGATAGCCCTATTAGGCGCCTAGATCTATCTCTATAGATCTTTATGCCTAATATGTATGACGCTTCACCTAGGCCCTTCATTGAAAATTTGCTGTTTAGATAACTTTTAACACTGTTTAAAAGATCTATATCATTTCTGATCAATAATATGTCATCCACATATAATATCAGAAATTCCACATTGCTCCCACTCACTTTCTTGTAAATACAAGCTTCTCCATAAGTTTGGACAAATCCAAACTCTTTGATCACCTCATCAAAGCGGAGATTCCAACTTCGTGATGCTTGCTTCAATCCATAGATGGATCGCTGAAGCTTGCACACCTTATTAGCATCCTTAGGATTGAAAAAACCATTTGGTTGTATCTTATACAACTCTTCTTCAATATTACCATTGAGAAACGCGCTTTTGACATCCATCTGCCATATCTCATAATCGAAATATGCAGCAATTGCTAACATAATCCTAACTGACTTTAGCATCGCTACGGGAGAGAATGTCTCATCGTAGTCAACTCCTTGAATTTGTCAAAACCCCTTTGCGAAAAGTCGAGCTTTATAGACGGTCACATTACCATCAGCATCAGTTTTCCTTTTGAAAATCCATTTGTTCTCCACGGCCTTTCGATCGTGAGGTAATTCCACCAAGTTCCAAACTTGATTTTCATACATGGCTTCCATCTCGGATTTCATGGCTTCTAACCATTTGTTGGAATTCGGGCTCATCATCGCTTCTTCATACGTCGCAGGGTCATCATTTTCATCAACCATGAAATTCATGACAGGATTTCCGTACAGCTCGGGAGCTGCACGCGTCCTGCTAGACCTGCGAGGTTCGGTAGTACTCTCTTTCGGAGTTTCATGATCATTATCATCAGTTCCCTCTTCAACAGGTGGAGCCAACTACGGAACAACTTCCGGCGCTGCGCTACTCTCCATACTTTGAAGAGAAGGTTCAATAACCTCTTCGAGTTCTACCTTCCGACTACTCACACCTTTCGCGAGAAACTCTTTCTCTAGAAAGGATCCATTCTTGGCAACAAAAACCTTGCCCTCGGATCTGTGATAGAAGGAATACCCAATAGTTTCCTTAGGGTAACCTATGAAGACGCATTTTTCCGCTTTGGGTTCGAGTTTATCCGGTTGAAGTTTCTTCACATAAACATCGCAACCCCAAACTTTAAGAAATGACAGCTTAGGTTTCTTTCCAAACCACAATTCATACGGTGTCTTTTCAACGGATTTAGATGGTGCCCAATTTAAGTTGAATGCAACAGTTTCTAGTGCATAACCCCAAAATGACAACGGCAAGTCCATCAGAGACATCATAGATCGAACCATATCTAATAAAGTACGATTACGACGTTCCGACACACCATTTCGCTGTGGTTGTCCGGCAGGCGTGAGTTGTGAAATAATTCCACACTCTTTCATGTGAGTGCTAAACTCGTAACTTAGATACTCACCTCCACGGTCGGACCGTAGAAATTTGATCTTTCTATTACGATGATTTTCCACTCATTCTGAAATTCCTTGAAATTTTCAAAGGTTTCATACTTGTGTTTCATCAAGTAGATATAACCATACCTACTCAAATCATCTGTGAAAATAACAAAATAACGATATCCACCTCGCGCCGACACACTCATTGGACCACATACATCAGAATGTATGATTTCCAATAAATCTATCGCCCATTCCATTGAACCGAAAAACGGCGTTCTAGTCATCTTGCCCATAAGGCATGGCTCACATGTATCAAATGATTCAAAATCAAGTGATTCCAAAAGTCCATCCGAATGGAGCTTCTTCATGCGTTTAACGCCAATATGACCTAGACGGCAGTGCCACATATATGCGGATATATCATCATTAAGTTTAATCCTTTTAGCATCAACATTATGAATATGTGTAACATTATCATCGAGATCTAATAGAAATAAACCATTCATCATCGATGCATGACCATAAAAGATTTCATTCATATAAATGGAACAACCATTGTTCTCGGATTTAAATGAATAACCACTTCGCATCAAACACGATCCAGATACAATGTTCATGTATAGTGCAGGCACCAAATAACAATTATTCAAGTTTATAACTAATCCCGATGGCAAGTGGAGAGGCAGCATTCCGACGGCGATCACATCAACGCTTGATCCATTGTCGACATGCATCTTGACCTCACCCCTTGCTAGCGGTCGCTTGTTCCATGACCCACGATTGAGTTACAAATATTAGCAACCGAACGGTATCAAATACCCAGTGCTCTGCGAGCACTAGTCAAGTACACATCAATAACATGTATATCATATATACCTTTGTTTGCCTTGCGGACTTCTTATGCGCGGATACTTGGGGGCGATTGCGCTTCCGATGGCGATCCCTTATAATAGTAGCACTCGGTATCAGACTTAGGTCCAACTCGGGGTTTCTTTTCAGGCACGGCAACAGGCTTGCCGCCCTTACTACCCTTCCGTTTTCCCTTCTTGTCTTTCTTGAAACCAGTGTTCCTATTGATCATCAACACTTGATGTTCCTTTTTGATCTCCACTGCAGCTTTTAAGCATTGAAGCTCGGGAGAGACTTCTTCATGCCTTGCATATTATAGTTCATCACAAAGCTCTTATAGCTAGGTGGCGAGACTGCGAACACGATGGATTCCTAAGTCAATGGGAATCGTTATTCCCAAGGACACAAGCTTATCGGTAACCCGACATCTTGAGTACAAGCTCACTAACGGAGTTGTGCTCTTCCATCATGCGACTAAAGAACTTTTACGAGCGTTGTAGATCTCACTGAGCATGTGTGTCGAAAATCATTTTCAACTCACCCATTGTATCAAATGCATTGCCGTTTTCGAAACGCTTTCGAAGTTTCGGCTCTAGCCCATACAATATGCCGCAATGAACTAAGTTGTGGTCCTCCTGACGAGTCTGATAGACATTCTTCTCCTCGTCAGGGGAATCCTCAAAAGGTGGGGGGCCTAGTGGCGCTTCTAGCACGTATTGCTTTTGTGCAGCAGAGAGGAGAATCCTTAAATTCATGGCCCATTCGGTAAAGTTGCTACCGTTCATTGCTAGTTTCTCTTTCTCCATGAACACATTGAAATTAAAAGCATGTGGTGCCATCTACAACAGAATTTGTAAAGTTTAGACTAAGTGTATGATAGATTGAGTTCAACTAATCCATATTACGAATGAACTCCCACTCAAAAACGACATCCCTCGTGCCTTTTTGGTAATTACATGAACCAAGTCCACTATACCAAGTCCGATCATCACGTGAGTCGGTATAGCTTCAAAGGCGAGCATCAAATGGGCATCATATCAACTATATGACTCATGCTTAACCTTTCGGTCCGTGTTCCGAGGCCATGTCCGTACATGCTAGGCTCTCCAAGTTAGAACCTTAGTATTCGCGTGTGTAACTGTTTTACACCTGAAATATGGTCGTGGATCCAAGAACACCCGATCATCACGTGATGTCTTGGAGCGACGAAACATAACCGGTGCATACTAAAGGAAGAACACATTCTTATCTTGATTTTTAAATGAGGGATCATCTTATTATGCTAACAAAGCTCTAAAACATGCAATATAAGATGCTATCAAACATCACATGTTTATTAGTGAAATGTTATGGTTCCCGCAGATGATCTCTATCATGTGCATCGTGGTATGATCACTATCATACCTATATGTGTAAATCCAAGGTCTATGGAGTTTACACGCTATGTGTGTTGTAAGAGTATCATCTCATACTTCTACTTACAACATCACCATATCATAACACTAGCCCAACAACAATCTAAACTAGACGCCTCTAATTTATCCATTGCAAGTTTTACGTGGCTTAGGGCTTTCGAGATAGAATCCTTCTTACCTATGAACATGAACCACAATGAGGATAACCAAATTGTTGAAAACTCGTTTGAAAAATAGATATTGACTATAGTAGGAGAGACAGACACCCGCTAGCCACTTATGCAAACTAGTTGCATGTCAAGCGTGGAACAGGTCTCATGTGCGAGGACATGTAAAGTTTGTCCGGGCCGCTTCATCCCACTATGCCACCAATATCCAAAATTACAACAAAGGAGCAACAACATGATCATCATTGCCCACATACTCATATGTGTACTACCCGTGTAAAGCATCTACGCATAGATCCGGCTCTGATACAACTGTAGGGTTCGCAGCATAGAAAACAAAAAAAATTCCTACGACGTGAACTATGTACCAAGATCTATCTATTAGATACAAACAACGGGCGGATGTATATCCGTAGAGAACATACCCTTTAAGACCGACAAAGCTTAACGATTTCAACTCGTGGTTGATGTAGACGATCTCTTACCGATCTCAAGATCGAGAGGAAGTCCTAGCGCCGCAAATCAGCAGCGCATCCGTGCTCGCACACACGTTCGAGGCACCGAGCAACCTCCACCTCCTCGCTCTAGCGATGCAGCGGAAGCACAACTCTTTCTTGCTGAATAGCCACCGGGAACATGTATCTCGCTAGTCCGTGACCATGGGGGATAAATTCTAGAGGGGGAGAGAGATCCTCCACGAGGAGGTGTGAGAGACAAGTGAGAGGAGGGGATCCTTTTATAGGAGGAGGGGGGCACCCAAGGGGGTGGCCGCCAGCCATGGGGGCTTCCCACTCCCCTCCTTCATTCATGTGGGTGGACACTCCACTCACAAAATGGCCCTTCAATTTTCTCCACTAAAAAATCCACTCAAATTCCCATTAAATTTCCACCAAATTTAATGCAAACTCTCATTAAATAAAACTCTTTTATTTTATTCAGAATTTTGTCAATTACTTTAATGACAAACATTCACAAATAACCCCTTGCTAGAATTCTATTTCACATGCATAACCACTTTATGCAATTTCACCTGAAAACCTGTTTCGGTATCTAGTGAAATAAATTCCTGCGCTTGTTCATTATTTTGGCATGAAACTTTTGCTCCAATTGGATGTCGGTGTCTCTTAAGTGTGTCACCCTACGGTTCGTGAATAATGCGGACATGATCAAGACCCCTCTCGGATCAATAATCAGAAGCGGGATCTGGAGACCCATACTGACTCCCACACATTCAACGATGACTTTCTTGTGATCGTCGGAACCTTTTACGCTAGTACCTTAATCCCTTGTTTCACGATATATTACATGTCCGAGATTCAATCATCGATATCTCCATACCTAGTTTGATCTTGTTACGGACATGCACTCTTTTCCCGTTCCCGTGATATAACATTCTAGTGATCAAATCACTTGCTTGCAAGCTAATCAATGTGATATCACCGAGAGGGCCCAGAGTATATCTATCCTTCATCGGGATGAACAAATTCCACTCTCGATCCATGAGCCTCAACATAACACTTTATTAGTTCTTAATCCATCTTTATAATCACCCTGTTACGGTGTGACGTTTGATGTTATCAAGAAACTCTTCCCGTGTTAGTGATTGACATGATCTCATGGTCTAAGGATTAGGATCACTTCGTAAGTTGTTATAGCAATATAAACTCAATGACTTTGATCATAATGCTATACTTCGGATGAATGTTCATCACACCATTACACTAATGTTGTGATCCCGTTATTAACAACATCCAATGTCCATGATCAGGAAACCTTGATCATCTTGTTAATCAACGAGCTAGTTTATGAGAGAGGCATAACTAGGAACTTTCTATTTGTTTATTAACACACATGTATTAATGTTTCCGTATTAATACAATTATAGCATGCAAAATAAACATCTATCATATACATGGAATACACATAATAATACTTTATTATTGCCTCTCAGGGCATATTCCCTTCACTAATTTGAGTATAAAAAATATTCTAAAAATGTTTTTAGGGTAAAATCTGTTGTAAATGGTTAGTTTTGAACCTACTGACCATAAAAACCAACTTGTAGAGTTAAAAGTATATTTTGTGATACTAGGGAATAAATCTTTGAATAAAAGCATTTCTAATTAAATAAAAATGTTGATTATGTTTTAAAAATGCTTTTTGAGTAAAAACTTTGGAAAATGATTTGATTTAAAATCCCTAACCCTAATCACCAAGTTTTTGGATTTAAAAACATATTTGGTGAACCCTAGAAAAATTATTGCTTTGTTTAAAGGCATTTCCAACAAAATAAAATGTTGCTTTGATTTAAAAATGGATTTTGGATGAAGCCTTTTGCAAATGGATTTGTTTTAAAACACTTTGACCATAAACATTAATATTGGTGTTTAAAAACATTTTGGCTAACATTAGAAATTATTACTTTGATTTAAATCATTTCTAGCAAAACAAAAATGATTTAAATGGTCATTTTCAATAACTTGATTTAAAATGGTTTTGCCACTTTTATAAATGACCAATGGGTGTTTTAAAATGTTTATAGCCTATTAGAGACCACATTTTCAAATAAAACAATCTTTTGCATGCTTACATGCATGGCCTTGTTTATTTATTATATGTGGTGAAATTGTTTGAATGCTAGTTTGAATATGTGCTTGTTTGATTGAATTGTAGTGAACATTGAAGAGTGTGACATTTGCAAGATCAAGGAGTGAACCTATATTCTCTACTAAAAAGGCAAGTGATGCTTCATACTTTTGACCTATTATTTTCACTATGCATTAGTGATATTTCTAAGTAGGACTTGCATGGAATTTTCTATGTGTTAACTATGCCATGGGAAATCCTAGTATATGAAGCCTTAGTAGAATTTTCCCTAAGTTAAGATTCTTACTACTATCATGCTTAGCCTAGCTAATAGAAAACAAGGGTGGATTATATTCATGTTATCAAATATTTCTAAGTCATTGACTTGTGTTTTGTTTAATAAAACAACTATGTGAATGAATCACCTGAGTGCAATGGTTGAGAATGGATTATGTTTAGTGGTTACACAGGGCCCCATATCTATGGCCTACCCTAGTGTATCTCACTTGTGGATGGCCACCCAGGAACAAAGAGATTTGAGATGTCAAATGTTGAGAAGCTTCAAGTGCAACCACTTGGCATTATGGGCTCTGCCTGGATCATATAGGTTGCAAGAACTTAGCCATATGGACAGTTGGTGGTAGAGTTTGATAGGTTGGAGCGCGTCCATTTTGGTCTAAGGGAAGGCTTCTGAAAGATCTTGTCTTGGGAAACCAAGTCTTGTGGGGAAAGTGCACCACCTCTGCAGAGTGTAACATCTAAGTACTTAGCCATGTCCCTGGCAAAGGACAATTTGAGCATCAAGACATGGAAGCAATCAAGAATCTCATCATTCAAATTTCTAAGTTAAAAACTTATAGTTGTACAAGGGTTAAAGGATTCTTCAATCTTTGATTGGGATAAATGATTTTGTCAAGCAAAAACTTAGTGTTTTCAAATGTTAAGGAAAAATCTATTTTGAGCAATGCAAGCCTCAACTCCACTTAGCCAAATTCATATAGTTGATAGACTCCACTATACTACCATAATATCACTTGCCAATACAATTCAAATGTATTGACCCTTGTGGCTGTAATTGTTATGTTGCAGGTTTGATTGATTTAGTGAAGTTGATTGATTAGGATTACAAAGTCTACAACCAACATGTCTGCCTGTGGCACTTTGAAGATGAAGGACCCCATTCTATAGATATTCTGCTGCAATGTAATGTTATAGCCAAATGAGCTATGTAAGATGTAATAAAATTATGTTATTCCTGGTTATAAAGTTGTATTATGACCTTTATTTCTTGATATTACATCTTAACTGTGGATGCTAGCTATTGATCCATGGACTAGCATTGCAATCACAGGGATCCTTTTCCTTTACAAAGGAGGGATATTACAGTCATAGTCATAACATGGTGTGAGCATGTGCCAAGTCAACCCAAGCAAAGCATCAAAGGAGAATACCATAATACTATGCTTTTGCATGCTAAAACAACACATAATTTTTTCAAGGCACACTAAGCAATCCCAATTGTTTGGAAAAAGACATGCTACAGAAATAATCACTAAGCATAAGGTCAAAACAACACCTAGCATGTCATGTTAAAGTCTAAGTCACAGTCAATGCAAGCTCCTCTTGCACTTCAAGCAAGAACTTACTACTCTTTTCCAACACCAAGCAAACTTATTTGCAAAACAACATAGCGAGAATGGGGGTCCAAACTTCTTTATTCAAGCAAACTAAAAAACCTAAGCAAATCAAACGAAAACTAAGACGCTCCAAGAACAACACAATTGTGCATGAAACAATAAAAACGAAGTGTCTAGACACACCTGAGCTTTTTATTGATGAAGAAGGGGATGCCTTGGTCATCCCCAAGTTTTGACGCTTGTACCTCTTGGATATTTCTTGGGGTGACACCATGGTGGAATCCCCAAGATTGAGATTTTGTCCTTTCTTCATCTTATTGCATCATTCTCTCTTTACACCTGAAATTTTTCCTTCATACAAAACTTCACACAATCTTCATTAGCAACATTAGTGTATTCAAAAGATATTAGACCCCTGGCAAAGCTTTGGAACAGCAAGGCTTTTCAATAAAAACACAAGCTACTATAGTAACTCCTTCAAAAATCTCAATTCACCTAAAGAGAACTCAAAAAGGAATCAATAAGAAGCAAATGCAAATAATGGCAGAAATCTGTCAAAACAGACCAGCAGGTAGAAAACGATTTTTTCGAACATCTTCTGTTGCTCAAATCAAAAAGTGTTGAACTAACGAAAGTTATCTAACATACTGGGGGATTTATTCGTAAATTTTGAGCTCAATACGAGTTACATAGACTCCCCACGAATTTTTTGGTGGAGGACAGAAATCTGTTTCGGGATAGCAACTCCCCAAATCTTACTTCCCTCTCATTAGAGGTCATTCTTGGTACAAAAAGCAAACAAAAAGGATAAGAAGAGGTCATTACTGAAGTAATAACTTCCAAGACTCAAGGAAACTCTTAGGTTATTTCCCAACAAGTACTTTTCTTTAACGCCTTTAAGTTAGACACAAGAAGCAAGAAGAATCAAGTATTTTCAAATGAAGAAGCATTAATATCCATACTTGCAAAGTCTTCAACTATGAAAGGTATCTCATACAAATGGGTTTTGTAGGATCCCTTCTCATCTCTCTTTGGTCTACTACTTTCACCAAAAAGATTTTTAGAAGCAATCCAATCAAAATTATTTTCAAAGGCTTCATGCATTCCAACAAGCTTAAAGGGTATGGGTATCTTAAATTCTTCTCTAGGCTTAGTTTTATCGGAAATACCCACAACATATGCACTTGAGCCTAGCATATTGAAATGCTCAAAGACCTTTTTGGCTTCCCTAGCAAAATCATGAAATTATTTTGATAAAGTTTCAAGGATGAATTCTCTCTTTTCAGCATTCTTTTCTTCTTTTAGTTTTAGGAACAAGAATTGTATGAAGGGGTTAAGGCTAACAAACCTAGCCTCCAACATATGAACTAAATAAGCTACAGCAATATCATAACTAGGAGCAAGCTCTGCTATAGATTTATCCTCAATATCCTTAGGCTTGCTAACATAATTAAAGAATTCTTCAATATTATCTTTCCCAATTATGGAGCCACTACCTATTGCAAGATCTTTAAAGGCGAACTTGGGGAGCAACATGGCGAGCTAGAGCAAGGTGGCAACTAGAGCATGAACTAATTTTTTTGTGGTTTTTAATAAAGCAAGCAAACCAAACTAGACAAATTTTTGGGTTTTTTTTTGAAAAGAGGCAAACAAAACCAAGCAAAAGAAACAAAGCAAACTAAAAACAAAGTAAAGAGAAAGGAAGTGAAGGACTACCCTTGTGAAGACGTCCTTAGACTCCCCGACAACGGCGCCAAAAAACTTGTTGATGACTCCTTGGTGGCGCCAGAGAACTTGGTGCTTGATGTGGAGTCTTATTGGGAACCCCAAGAGCAAGGTGTAAAGTAGCACAACAAAAAGTTTTCCCTCAGTAGAGACCGAGGTTATCGAACCAGAAGGAGGAAGGAAACGTCACACAGGTGTTGCAAGCAACACGGAGACCTGCACAACACACACTCAAGACTTTTCCCCAACGAATCAGTGAGGTTGTCAAGCTCACCGGTTTGCTATAACAAAGGATTAAACGTATGGTGTGGAAGGTAATGGTTTGCAGCAAGTAAACAAGTAACAGTGGAAGATGTATCAATGGTAAAGATTGGACCGGGGTCCATAGTTCACTAGAGTTGCTCTCCTGAGATAAACGACATGGCATGAAGGGTAAACAAATTACAGCAGGGCAATTGACAGGAACTGAGCAAGGCATAACAATGCAATTACTAGTAAGAAAGATCCTATGAGATTCGATTGGGAAATACAACAAGATACATAGACCGCCATCCAACTACATCTATGACTAGAAGTACACCTTCAGGTTATCATCCGAACCCCCTCCAGTATTAAGTTGCAAGAAACAGACAACTGCTTTAAGCAAAGTGTGTAAGGTAAACAGTCCACATGTTCCATGAACAAGACACCGTTGTTTTCTACCTAGTAGCAACAACACATCTACAACCGAAGAGATTATTGTCACTTCCCTTGGAAACTAGAGGCATGAACCCACTATCGATCATAAATACCCCCTCTTGGAGTCACTAGCAACTACTTGGCCAAGATACCTACTAACAACAAAGAGCATGCAAGATCACAAACAACATAGACATGATAGAATCATAAAGACAAAACCATTAATCAAACCAACATAATAATCTCAATATCCATCGGATCCCCGCAAACACAACATGCATGATTACAAATAGATTAGATCTTGATCATGAATAGAGCTCACAAGATCTATACATGAAATCACAAAGGAGGAGATACAACCATCTAGCTACTACATGGACCCATAGTCCAAGGTGGAACTACTCACGCATCATACTGGAGAGAAGGCCTTCGGGAAGATCTCCCCTCCGGCAGGGTGCCGGGAAGAACTTCAGATCTCCCCGATCTAGGAACGATGGTGGCTGCGGCTACAGACGATTTCGTGGAGATTTGATCGGGTGCTTAGGGTTTCTGCATCGGGGGCTTCTTATAGGCGAAGGGGGAGGCCGAGGCGGCGTCCAGGGGCCCCACACCCCTCTCAAGCGTGGGGCAGGTCCCACTCGTGCCTAGGGTGGGTCTGTACTCCCTGACCGGCCTCTCCGGCTCCCCTCTAGACTTCTTGTTCCCCACGGAAAGTAATTGACTTTGACATTTGTCCCGTCCAATTCCAAAAATATTTCTTTACTAACTTTTCTGAAACCAAAAACAATAGAAAACAGGCATCTGGCACTGTTGCAACTTGTTAGTAAGTTAGTACCAGAAAACATGTAAAAAGCACCTCAAAGTGTAGACAAGTAAATCAAAGTAGATACTAAACAAGAATGGAGCATCAAAAATTATAGATACGTTTCCAACGTATCACCCGATCAATCTTCCACGAAACAGTCCGTATCCGCTGCCACCATCGTCCCTAGATCGGGGGGATCTGAATCTCTTCCCGGCATCCTGCCGGAGGGGAGAGATCATCCCGGAGGCCTTCTTCATCACCATGCCAGCCTTCGCTATGATGCGTGAGTAGTTCCACCTTGGACTATGGGTCCATACAGTAGATAGATGGTTGTTTGTCCTCCTTTGTGCTACCATGTTTAGATCTTGTGAGCTCCGTTCATGATCAAGATCATCTATTTGTAATTATGCATGTTGTGTTTGTGGGGATCCGATGGATATTGAGATTACTATGTCAGATTGGTTAATGATTCTATCTTATTGATTCTATCATGTATGTGTTGTTTGAGATCTTGCATCCTCTACATTTCTAGTAGCTATCTTGGCCAAGTAGATGCTAGTGACTCCAAGAGGGAGTATTTATGCTCGATAGTGGGTTAATGCCTCTATTGAATCTGGATAAGTGACAAAAAACTCTAAGGTTGTAGATGTGTTATTGATACTAGGGATAAAACAACAATCTCTTGTTCATGGAACACGTGTATTGTTTACTTTACACACTTTGCTTAAAGCAGTTATCCGTTGCTTGCAACTTAATACTGGAGGGGGTTCGGATGACAACCTGAAGGTGGATTACTAGTCATAGATGTAATTGGATGGCGGTCCATGTATATTGTTGTAATGCCCAATCAAATCTCATAGGATCATGAATGTCTACTATTGCATTTGTTATGCCTTTCTCTGTCCTGTCAATTGCCTCGCTGTAATTTTTTTACCCAGCATGTTATGTTGTTTATCTTAAGGAGAACACCTCTAGTGAACTGTGGACCCTGGTCCAATCTTTACCATTGATACATCTTCCACTGTTACTGTTTACTTTCTGCTAGACACCATTACCTTCCACACCATACGTTTAATCCTTTGTTTTCAGCAAACCAGTGAGATTTGAAGGGAATATGCCCTGAGAGGCAATAATAAAGTGTTTATTATGTGTATTCCAAGTATATGATAGATGTTTATTTTGCATGCTATAATTGTATTAATATGGAAACGTTAATACATGTGTGTTTAATAAACAAACAGAAAGTTCCTAGTTATGCCTCTCTCATAAACTAGCTCGTTGATTAACAAGATGATCAAGGTTTCCTGATCATGGACATTGGATGTTGTTAATAACGGGATCACAACATTAGTGTAATGGTGTGATGAACATTCATCCGAAGTATAGCATTACTATCAAAGTCACTAAGTTTATATTGCTATAACAACTTACGAAGTGATCCTAATCCTTAGACCATGAGATCATGTCAATCACTAACACCGGAAGAGTTTCTTGATAACATCAAACGTCACACCGTAACAGGGTGATTATAAAGATGGATTCGGAACTAATAAAGTGTTATGTTGAGGCTCATGGATCAAGAGTGGAATTTGTTCATCCCGATGACGGATAGATATACTCTGGGCCCTCTCGGTGATATCACATTGATTAGCTTGCAAGCAAGTGATTTGATCACTAGAATGTTATATCACAGGAACGAGAAAAGAGTGCATGTCGATGAGATCAAACTAGGTATGGAGATACCGATGATCGAATCTCGGACATGTGATATATCGTGAAACAAAGGAATTAAGATACTAGCGTAAAAGGTTCCAACGATCACAAGAAAGTCATCGTTGAATGTGTGGGGGTCAGTATGGGTCTCCAGATCCCGCTTCTGATTATTGATCCGAGAGGGTTCTCGATCATGTCCGCATTATTCACGAACCGTAGGGTGACACACTTAAGAGACACCAACATCCAATTGGAGCAAATGTTTCATGCGGAAAGAATGAACAAGCGCAGGAATTTATTTCACTAGATACCGAAACAGGTTTTCGGGTGAAATTGCATAAAGTGGTTATGCATGTGAAATAGAATTCTAGCAAGGGGTTATTTATGAATGTTTGTCATTAAAGTAATTGACAAAATTCTTAATAAAATAAAAGAGTTTTATTTAATGAGAGTTTGCATTAAATTTTGTGGAAATTTAATGGGAATTTGAGTGGACTTTTGAGTGGAGGGAATTTAAAGGGCATTTTGTGAGTGGAGTGTCCACCCACATGAATGAAGGAGGGAGGGGCAGCCCCATGGCCGTGCCACCCCTTGGGTGCCCCTCCTCCTATAAAAGGAGCCCCCCTCCTCACTTGTCTCTTACACCTCCTCGTGAAGGATCTCTCTCCCCCTCTAGAATTTATCCCCCATGGTCTCGGACTAGCGAGATACATGTTCCCGGTGGCTATTCGGCAAGAAAGAGTTGTGCTTCCGTTGCATCGCTGGAGCGAGGCGGAGGTTGCTCGGTGCCTCGAGCGTGTGTGCGAGCACGGATGCTTGCTGATTTTGGCGCTAGGACTTCCTCTCGATCTTGAGATCGGCAGAGATCGTCTACATCAACCACGAGTTGAACTCGTTAAGCTTTGTCGGTCTTCAAGGGTATGTTCTCTACGGATATACATCCGCCCGTTGTTTGTATCTAGTAGATAGATCTTGGTATATAGTTCACATCGTAGGAAAATTTTTGTTTTCTATCTGCGAACCCTACGATTATCGAGCGGATCTATGCGTAGATACTTTACAGGTAGTACACATATGAGTATGTGGGCGATGATGATCATGTTGTTTCTCCTTTGTTGTAATTTTGGATATTGGTGGCATAGTGGGATGAAGCGGCGGACAAACTTTACATGTCCTCGCACATGAGACCTGTTCACGCTTGACTTGCAACTAGTTTGCATAAGTGGCTAGCGGTGTCATCTCTCCTACTATAGTCAATATCTATTTTGCAAGCGAGTTGTCAACAATTTGATTATCCTCGTTGTGGTTCATGTTCGTAGGTAAGAACGTTTCTATCTCGAAGCCCTAAGCCACGTAAAACTTGCAATGGATAAATTAGAGGCGTCTAGTTTAGATTGTTCTTTGGGCTAGTGTTATGATATGGTAGTGTTGTAAGTAGAAGTATGAGATGATACTCTTACAACACACATAGCGTGTAAAATCCATAGACCTTGGATTTACACATATAGGTATGATAGTGATCATACCACGATGCACGTGATAGAGATCATCTGCGGGAACCATATCATTTCACTAATAAACATATGATGTTTGATAGCATCTTATATTGCTTGTTTAGCGCTTTGTTAGCATAATAAGATGATCCCACATTTAAATATCAAGATAAGAATGTGTTCTTCCTTTAGTATGCACCGATTATGTTTTCGTCGCTCCAAGACATCACGTGATGATCGAGTGTTCTTGGATCCACGACCATATTTCGGGTGTAAAACAGTTACACACGCGAATACTAAGGTTCTAACTTGGCGAGCCTAGCATGTACAGACATGGCCTCGGAACACGGACCGAAAGGTTAAGCATGAGTCATATAGTTGATATGATGCCCATTTGATGCTCGCCTTTGAAGCTACCGACTCACGTGATGATCGGACTTGGTGTAGTGGATTTGGTTCATGTAATCACCAAAAGGCACGAGGATGTCGTTTTGAGTGCGAGTTCATTCGTAATATAGATTAGTTGAACTCAATCTATCATACACTTAGTATAAACTTTACAAATTCTGTTTTAGATGGCACCACACCTTTTAATTTCAATGTGTTCATGGAGAAAGAGAAACTAGCAGCGAGCGGTAGCAACTTTACCGAATGGGCCATGAATTTGAGGATTCTCCTCTCTGCACAAAAGCAATATGTGCTAGAAGCCGTTAGGCCCCCACCTTTAGATGATGCCTGACGAGGAGAAGAATGTCTATCGACTCGTCGGAGGACCACAACTTAGTTCATTGCGGCATATTGTATGGGCTAGAGCGAACTTGAAAGCGTTTAAAACGGCAATGCATTTGATACAATGGGTGAGTTGAAAATGATTTTCGACACACATGCTTTGTCAGAGCTACAACTTGAGAAAAGTTCTTTAGCTGCATGATGGAAGAGCACACTCCGTTAGTGAGCATGTAATCAAGATGTCGGGTTCGCCGATAAGCTTGTGTCCTTGGGAATATTGATTCCCATTGACTTAGGCATCCATCGTGTTCTGCGGTCTACGCCACCTGGCTATAAGAGCTTCGTGATGAACTATAATATGCAAGGCATGAAGAAGTCTCTCCCGAGCTTCATCAATGCTTAAAAGCTGAAGTGGAGATCAAAAGGAACATCAAGTGTTGATGATCAATAGGAACACTGGTTTCAAGAAAGACAAGAAGTGAAAGCGGAAGGAAGTAGGCGGCAAGCTGTTGCAGCTGAAAAGAAACCCGAGTTGGACCTAAGTCCGATTCGAGTCTACTATTGTAAGGGGTAGCCCTTTGGGCATAAGCGCCCCAAGTATCTGGCGGAAGAAGTCCGCAAGGCAAACAAAGGTATATATGATATACATGTTATTGATGTGTACTTGACTAGTGCTCGCGATGCACACGGGTATTTGATACCGGTTCGATTGCTAATATTTGTAACTCGAATCAGCGCCGGAACAAGCGACCGCTAGCAAGGGTGAGGTCAAGATGCGTGTCGGCAATGGATCAAGCGTTGATGTGATCGCCGTCGAACGCTGCCTCCACTTGCCATCGGGATTAGTTATAAACTTGAATAAATGTTATCGGTGCCCTCGAGCATGAACATTGTATCTGGATCGTGTTTGATGCGAAGTGGTTATTCTTTAAATCAGAATAATGGTTGTTCCATTTATATGAATGAAATCTTTTATGGTCATGCACCGATGATGAATGGTTTATTCCTATTAGATCTCGATGATAATATTACACATATTCATAATGTTGATGCTAAAAGGATTAAACTTAATGATGATATATCCGCATATATGTGTAATGCCGTCTAGGTCATATTGGCGTTAAGCATGAAGAAGCTCCATTCGGATGGACTTTTGGAATCACTTGATTATGAATCATTTGATACATGTGAGCCATGCCTTATGGGCAAGATGACTAGAACACCGTTTTCGGTTCAATGGAGCAGGCGGCGATTTATTGGAAGTCATACATTACGATGTATGTGGTCCAATGAGTGTGTCGGCCTTGAGGTGGATATCGTTATTTTGTTACTTTCACGGATGATTTTAGTAGATACGGTTATATCTACTTGATGAAACACAAGTATGAAACCTTTGAAAAGTTCAAGGAATTTCGAATGAAGTGGAAAATCATCGTAATAGAAAGATCAAATTTCTACGGTCGACCGTGGAGGTGCGTATCTAAGTTACGAGTTTAGCACTCACATGAAAGAGTGTGGAATTGTTTCACAACTCACACTGCCGGAACACCACAATGAAATGGTGTGTCGGACGTCGTGTCGTACTTTATTAGATATGGTTCGATCTATGATGTCTCCGACGGACTTGCCCGTTGTCATTTTGGGGTTATGCACTAGAAACTGCTGCATTCACTTTAAATCGGGCACCATCTAAATCCGTTGAAAAGACACCGTATGAATTGTGGTTTGGAAACAAACCTAAGCTGTCATTTCTTAAAGTTTGGGGATGCGATGTTTATGTGAAGAAACTTCAACCGGATAAACTCGAACCCAAAGCGGAAAAATGCGTCTTCATAGGATACCCTAAAGAAACAATTGGGTATTCCTTCTATCACAGATCCGAGGGAAAGGTTTTTGTTGCCAAGAATGGATCCTTTCTAGAGAAAGAGTTTCTCGCGAAAGGTGTGAGTAGTCGGAAGGTAGAACTCGAAGAGGTTGTGGAACCTTCTCTTCAAAGTATGGCGAGTAGCACAGCGCCGGAAGTTGTTCCGGAGTTGGCTCCACCTGTTGAAGAGGGAACTAATGATAATGATCATGAAACTCCGAAAGAGAGTACTACCGAACCTCGCAGGTCAAACAGGACGCGTGCAGCTCCCGAGCTGTACGGAAATCCTGTCATGAATTTCATGGTTGATGAAAATGATGACCTGCGACGTATGAAGAAGCGATGATGAGCCCGGATTCCAACAAATGGTTAGAATCCATGAAATCCGAGATGGAATCCATGTATGAAAATCAAGTTTGGAACTTGGTGGAATTACCTCACGACCGAAAGGCCGTGGAGAACAAATGGATTTTCAAAGGAAAAGCGTCTTGATGGTAATGTGACCGTCTATAAAGCTCGACTTGTCGCAAAGGGGTTTCGACAAATTCAAGGAGTTGACTACGATGAGACTTTATCTCCCGTAGTGATGCTAAAGTCAGTTAGGATTATGTTAGCAATTGTTGCATATTTTGATTATGAGATATGGCAGATGGATGTCAAAACCGCGTTTCTCAATGGTAATATTGAAGAAGAGTTGTATATGATACAACCAAAGGGTTTTGTCGATCCTAAGGATGCTAACAAGGTGTGCAAGCTTCAGCGATCCATCTATGGATTGAAGCAAGCATCACGAAGTTGGAATCTCCGCTTTGATGAGGTGATCAAAGAGTTTGGATTTGTCCAAACTTATGGAGAAGCTTGTATTTACAAGAAAGTGAGTGGGAGCAATGTGGCATTTCTGATATTATATGTGGATGACATATTATTGATCGGAAATGATATAGATCTTTTAACAAGTGTTAAAGTTATCTAACGACAAATTTTCAATGAAGGACCTAGGTGAAGCGTCATACATATTAGGCATAAAGATCTATAGAGATAGATCTAGGCGCCTAATAGGGCTATCGAAAGTACATACCTTGATAAGATTTTAAAGAAGTTTAAAATGGGCGGAAGTAAGAAGGGGTTCTTACCTATGTTGCAAGGCAAGATATTGAGTAAGACTCAAAGTCCGGCTTCGGCGGAAGAAAGAGAGATAATGGTCAAAGTCCCCTATGCTTCAGCCATAGGCTCTATAATGTACGCCATGCTATGTACAAGACCGGATGTGGCACATGCTATTAGTTTGACTAGTAGGTACCAATCGGATCCGAGTTCGAACATTTGGATAGCGGTCAAGAATATCCTTAAGTACTTACGAAGAACTAAGGATATGTTTCTTGTATCTGGAGGTGAAGAAGAGCTCGTCGCTAAGTGTTATGTCGATTTAGCTTTGACACCGATCCGGATGACTCTAAGTCTCAATCCGGATACGTATTTCTCATGAATGGCGGAGCGATTAGTTGGAGGAGATCCAAACAACTGTGGTAGCGGGATCAACAACGGAGGCCGAATATGTTCTGCTTGAGCGGCTCGGAAGCGATTTGGATGAAGGAGTTCATATCCGAACTAGGAGTGGTGGAAAGCGTTGGACCCAATGGTGATCTATTGTGACAACAATGGTGCCATTGCCAATGCCAAAGAGCCAAGGTCTCACAAGCATTCCAAGCATATTAAGCGCGGTTTCACTCCATCCATGAGCATGTCAAGGATGGAGATATAAAGATTTAAAGTACATACGGATCTCAATGTAGGATCCGTTGACTAAAACTCTCCTAGAGCAAAACATGATCAACACGAACTCAATGGGTGTTAGATTTATCACTATGTAACTAGATTATTGTCTCTAGTGCAACTGGAGGCTGAAGGGAATATGCCACGAGGCAATAATAAAGTGTTTATTATGTGTATTCCAAGTATATGATAGATGTTTATTTTGCATGCTATAATTGTATTAATACGGAAGCGTTAATACATGTGTGTTTAATAAACAAGCAGAAAGTTCCTAGTTATGCCTCTCTCATAAACTAGCTCGTTGATTAACAAGATGATCAAGGTTTCGATCATGGACAATGGATGTTGTTAATAACGGGATCACAACATTAGTGTAATGGTGTGATGAACATTCATCCAAGTATAGCATTACGATCAAAGTCATTGAGTTTATATTGCTATAACAACTTACGAAGTGATCCTAATCCTTAGACCATGAGATCATGTCAATCACTAACACCGAAGAGTTTCTTGATAACATCATCGTCACACCGTAATGGTGATTATAAAGATGGATTCGAACTAATAAAGTGTTATGTTGAGGCTCATGGATTGAGAGTGGAATTTGTTCATCCCGATGACGGATAGATATACTCTGGGCCCTCTCGGTGATATCACATTGATTAGCTTGCAAGCAAGTGATTTGATCACTAGAATGTTATATCACGAGGAGCAGAAAAGAGTGCATGTAGGTAACGAGATCAAACTAGGTATGGAGATACCGATGATCGAATCTCGGACATGTAATATATCGTGAAACAAAGGGATTAAGATACTAGCGTAAAAGGTTCAAGCGATCACAAGAAAGTCATCGTTGAATGTGGGAGTCGGTATGGGTCTCGGATCCCGCTTCGATTATTGATCCGAGGAGTCTCGATCATGTCCGCATTATTCACGAACCGTAGGGTGACACACTTAAGAGACACCGACATCCAATTGGAGCAAATGTTTCATGCCGAAAGAATGAACAAGCGCGAATTTATTTCACTAGATAAAGCAGGTTTTGGGTGAAATTGCATAAAGTGGTTATGCATGTGAAATAGAATTATAGCAAGGGGTTATTTGTGAATGTTTGTCATTAAAGTAATTGACAAAATTCTGAATAAAATAAAAGAGTTTTATTTAATGAGATTTTGCATTAAATTTGGTGGAAATTTAATGGGAATTTGAGTGGACTTTTGAGTGGAGGGAATTTAAAGGAGATTTGTGAGTGGAGTGTCCACCCACATGAAGAGGGGAGGGCAAGGGGGCAGCCCCATGCGCTGGCCACCCCCTTGGGGTCCCCCCCTCCTCCTATAAAAGGATCCCCCCTCCTCACTTGTCTCTCACACCTCCTCGTTAAGGATCTCTCTCCCCCTCTAGAATTTATCCCCCATGGTCTCGGACTAGCGAGATACATGTTCCCGGTGTCTATTCGGCAAGAAAGAGTTGTGCTTCCGCTGCATCGCTGGAGCAAGGAGGCGGAGGTTGCTCGGTGCCTCGAACGTGTGTGCGAGCACGGATGCGCTGCTAATTTGCGGCGCTAGGACTTCCTCTCGATCTTGAGATCGGCAAGAGATCGTCTACATCAACCACGAGTTGAACTCGTTAAGCTTTGTCGGTCTTCAAGGGTATGTTCTCTATGGATATACATCCGCCCGTTGTTTGTATCTAAATAGTTAGATCTTGGTATATAGTTCACATCGTAGGAAAATTTTTGTTTTCTATGCTGCGAACCCTACAGCTTTTTCTAGCTCCATTACCGGGGAGGCTAAGGACGACTTCACAAGGGGAGTCCTTCACAACCTTTATATTTACTTTGTTTTTGTTTTTCTTAGTTTCTTTTGCCTTATTTTGTTTGCTTCTTTTTATCAAAAACTCCAAAAAAAATAGTTTTGTTTGGTTTTCTTTTTCTTATCAAAAACAAAAAAAATTGTTGCTGCTATTGTTGGTTTGCTCCACCTTTGCAAAAATGAACTCTGCCGAGAACACCAAGTTGTGTGACTTCACTAGTACAAACAACAATGATTTCCTGAGTACACCTATTGCTCCACCTGCTCCTGATGCTACCTTTTATGAAATTAAGCCTGCTTTGTTGAATCTTGTGATGAAAGAGCAATTTTCTGGTGCTAGTTCTAATGATGCTGCTGCCCACCTCAATAACTTTGTTTAACTTTGTGAGATGCAAAAATATAAGGATGTAAATGGATATATTATTAAGCTCAAGTTGTTTCCTTTCTCCTTGAGAGAAAAAGCTAAAGAATGGTTGATATGCTTGCCTAGAAATAGTATTGATTCTTGGTGCAAAGATGCTTTTATTGGAAAATACTATCCTCCTGCTAAGATTATATCTATGAGGGGTGAAATAATGAAATTTAAACAACTTGATAATGAACATATTGCTCAAGCTTGGGAAAGAATGAAATCTTTGGTAAAGAATTGTTCCACTCATGGACTGACTGCTTGGATGATTATCCAGACTTTTTATGCAGGGTTAAACTTCTCTTCAAGAAATTTGTTGGATTCTGCTGCTGGAGGTACCTTTATGACCATTACCTTGGGTGCTGCAACAAAGCTCCTTGATAATATGATGGTCAACTATTCTGAATGGCACACTGAGAGAGATCCACATGGTAAGAAGGTAAATTCTGTTGAAGAAACCTCCTCTTTGAGTGATAAAATTGATTTTATCATGGCTATGCTTGTTAATGGAAAAGCTCATATAGATCCAAATAATGTTCCCTTAGCCTCTTTGGTTGCTCAAGAAGATCATGTCGATGTGAACTTCATTAGAAACAACAATTTCAATAACAATGCCTATAGGAACAATTTTGGTAGCAACAATAATTATAGGCCTTATCCTCCCAATAATGGCAATACCTATGGAAACTCCTACAATAATACTAGAAGTGCTCCCTCTAAACTTGAAGTCATGCTTAAAGACTTTATTAGTAAACAAACTATTTTCGACAAAACTGTGGAGGAAAAGCTTTTGAATGTTGAGAAAAATATTTCCTCTTTGTCTGAAGCACAGTCCTCTTTGATTAATAAAATGGCTGCTAAACCTGAAACCTTGGAAAGTACCTTTGCTGCCACTCATTCCATACAAGTTACTATTGATGAAAATGTTAGACTATTAGCTCAATTACATGCTAAGTGGGAAAGATAAGCTGAAATTGCTAGAAACAATAGTGTTTGTACCATTGCCACCACCAATATGGATGCCACCAAACCACAAGAAGTCCCTATTCCTACTACCACAATGCCTAAACCCAATAAGTCTACTACTTGTGATGCTAAGTTTGATTTTGATCTTGACGGTTGCAATATCTATGAAGTGATTATGTTCCTACAAAAGCTTGCTAGAAGTCCTAATGCTAGTGATATGAATGTGGCTTTCACCAAACACATTACAGATGCTCTCATTAAAATTAAGGAAGAAAAAATGAAACGCAAAGCTTCTATTCCTAGGAAAGTAGAAGATAGTTGGGAACCCATCATTAATATGCAAGTGAATGACTTTGATCTCAAAGCTTCATGTGACCTTGGCTCTAGTGTCTCTATTATGCCTAGAAAGATTTATGAAATGTTTGATTTGCCTCCTTTGGAAGATTGCTATTTGGATGTCCCACTTGATGATAATGCTAAAAGGAAACTCATGGGGAGTGTTAATTATGTTCTTATTGTGGTTTAAAATGCTTATGTCCCCATTGATTTCTATGTTTTGGATGTTGAATACAATGCTTTTTGTCCTATTACTTTGGGAAGACCTTTTCTTAGAACTGTTGGTGTCATCATTGATATGAAAGAATGCACCATTAAATATCAATTTCCATTCAAGAAAGGTATTGAACACTTCCCTATGAGGAGAGAGAAGTTGCCTTTTTCTCCTCCTTTGAAAGCAAGGTTTAATGTTAATTCTTCTTCATTTGAAAATACTTGATTCTTGCTTTTTGTGCCTAACTTAAAGGCGTTAAAGAAAAGTACTTCTTGGGAGATAACCCAATAGTTTTCTTGAGTCTTGAAAGTTATTACTCCTGTAATAACCTCTCCTTATCCTTTTTGTTTTATTTTTGTGCCAAGAATAACCTCTAATGAGAGGGAAGTAAGACTTGGGGAGTTGCTGTCCCGAAACAGATTTTTGTGCTCCACTATAAAAATTCATCTAAAATCTATGTATGTAGGATTGAGTTGTAATTTTCTGAATAAATCCCCCAGGTCGTTAGATAACTTTCGTTAGTTCAACACGTTTTTATTTGAGCAACATGAGGTCTACGAAAAAATCGGTTTGTACCTGCTGGTCTGTTTTGACAGATTTCTGACATTATTTGCATTTGCTTCTTATTGATTCCTTTTTGGGTTCTTTTTGGGAAATTGAGCTTTTTGAGGGAATTGCTATAGTAGCTTGTGTATTTAGTGAAAGTTTTTATGTTTTAGAACTAAACCCCAAAGGTTTATTATCTTTTGAATGCATCAATGTTGCTAATGAAGATTGTGTGAAGTTTTGTATGAAGGAAAATTTTCAGGTGTAAGGGAAAAATGATGTAATGAGATGAAGAATGGAGAAAAGCTCAAGCTTGGGGATGCCACCCCGTGTCACCCCAATAAATATTCAAGAGGTACAAGCGTCAAAGCTTGGGCATGCCCAAGGCATCCCCTTCTTCATCAATAAAAATCTCAGGTCTTTCTAGACACTTCGTTTTTATTTTTTCATGCACAGTTATGTTGTTCTTGGAGCGTCTTAGTTTTATTTTTTGGTTTTGGTTTGCTTAGTTTGCTTGAATAAAGTAGTTGCACCCCGGTTTTGGCCGTGTTGTTTCAAATAAGTTGATTGGTGTTGGAAAGGAGTAGGAAGTTCTTGCTTGAGTAGTACAAGAGAAGCTTGCTTTGACTATGACTTAGACTTTATCATGTCATGCTAGATGTTGTTTTTACCTTATGCTTAGTGATTATTGATGTATCATGACTTATTCCAAACAATTAGGATTGCTTATTGTGCCTTGAACGAATCATGTGTTGTTTTAGCATACAAAACCATAATATTGTGGTATTCTCCTTTGATGCTTTGTTTGGGTTGACTTGGCACATGCTCACACCATGTTATGACTATGAACCAGTCACCTTAGCCTTTATGATCATTTAGTTTTTGACTTGTGGTACCACTCTATGCTTTGATTAGTAATGTTTTGTCGCTCTGCATGATTATGGCCATTGTTGCTCTCTTAGTTGGTCGCTCCTAGTCTTTCGCTAGCCTCCACTTGTATGAGTAAGCTCTACTCATGCATCCAACTCCCAAGAAACAAAGTTATTCCAAAGTGTCTGTTATCGCCATATTTTGGCCTACGAAGGGGATGGGCCGTGATCAAGATGGGCTTAGAAGATACATATATTCAACGTGTTGTTGGATCGGCCTAGTGCGTAGATTTGGGCTGAATTGCCCGTGTATCTTGTATCTTAGTAGGATTCGTATTTGTTTAGGTTCCGTTTATGTTTAGATAAAGATAGAGTTGTAGAGTTATTCCAAAAGTAGAGAGTCTCCGGACTATAAATATGTACCTAGGGTTATTGAAAGAGGAGGACAATCACGTTCACAACAAACACAATCTCGGCGCCATGCCACCCCTTGTTTCTAGGGTTTTCTCGGGTAAGTGCCATCTTTGCCTAGATCGCATCTTGCGATCTAGGCGATATTCTATCGTTATCCGGTGTTACTCGTCTGAAGCCTTGTTGATGGCGAGTAACACCTTTACCTGATTTGTTAGAGCTAGCATCGATACTTTTACTATGATTGCTTATTTATGCTACCTCTAGCTATCTCGTAGTCTTTGCACCTTTTCGGGTGTAAAGGTGGCATCTTATGATTACCTTAAGTCGATTTGATCTGTTATAGTTGTGCCTTGTTCATCAAGGTTTAGTTTAATATCTACGTGATTAGGCCTCACAAGCGGGTTGAGCGATCCGATGTCGTAAGGTATGGTTTATTGATCTTAGAGGGGCGTTAGGAATTGGCGTTATGTTGGTTTTAGGCCTTCTCTAGGATCGGTTTTCTACTATTTTCGTATCTATTAGGCTCAACTACGCGTGGGGCGTTAGGTTGCGTGGTGAAAACCAAACTATCGTAGATCGATTTAGCTTGTAGTAATTAAGCAAAACCCCATGTTATCATAGATCCAATGCGAGCCATGGGGATAATCGGCTCGAAAGCGATTCTGAGGAAACACGGGGCGATCACGGCTCGAATTTACGTATACTTGTTTACCGTGCGAGAAACCAATCGGAACAATCCATCACCTTCGACCGGTATAGGTCGGTGTACGCCTCGAACCAAGGCAGGGGCGGCGTGCGTCTTGGAAGATTCTTGCGTTGACCGAGGGACCAGGGCCCACCAGCCGCTCTGGGAGCCTCCCGGCTCTTCGTGTTGCTCGTCGCTGCCCGCCGGTGAGTTTTGACAGGCAACACATTCTGGCAACACATTCAATTTTGTGCAGTTTAACTTGTTTGACTATATGCATGCAGCATGATGAAAGCCGATACGGTGTCATCGGCTTATGGAACATCGACCTGTTTCGGTTATCGGCAAAATTGAAACAAGCAAGGAGAAGCTTTGGGAGCAGTTCTCATTCATTTGAAGATGATCGATTGCAAAAGGATGGTCGATTACAAAGGAGTCTGCTACTACTAATGCTACGCTACTAAATCCTAATCGAAGCGAGGTCGTCGTCATTGCTGCCCGCCGTCCTCCTCATTGTCTTCGGTTGCTACCGGCGTCGTCTTATTCTTCTTTGAGGAAGCCGGTAGGGCCTCCTCGTCCTCGTCTTCGTCATAAATCGTCTTGGACCGGCACGGAAGTACTTCACCGGCTGGTACTCCTCGGAGGTGTCCTCCTCCTCTTCTTCTTCCTCTTCTTGAGGAGTCGACGCCATCCCAGGACATGGCGTCGTCTGCTGTCGCCTCCGGCTCCCGTCGGCGAGGCGAAGGTTCTCTTCGCCGTCTGTCGAGCATCGTCCTCGACAGGCAGCAAGTCCCAACCCTCTCGTCCCACCATTGTGGGGCGAGAGTGTTATCTGCTGTCGGCGGGTGCTCGGAGTTGGTTCGCGGTCACTTGAGGCTATTGGGCGTGGGAGGACAGATCGGAGGAAGCAGAGGAGGCCATGGCGAAAGAGGTTTTCCGGTGGAGAAAGAGGGTTTTGGCTACGGGAGGAAGATGGGGCTGAACTGTCAGCGGATTTAAATAAAGAGGAATAGTGAAGAAAGCGGTTCAATGCCATAGTTTCCCAGTTCTTATTTGCCAAAATCGTCAAATCATGCCTTTGTGGAGGAGTTGAGAAGGCGGGCATCATGATGAAGGGTGGCGTGGCGATCTGTTACGCCACGCGTTACGGCGTCTGGCGTAACCCGATAGAAAAAAAGAAAGAGGAAAACCGGAGAAGAAAAACACACAGTGGTTTTGGAATTATCATTGCCAAAACCGAGGGGCATGTTATCGCCATATTTTGGCCTCTGAAGGGGATGGGCCGTGATCAAGATGGGCTTAGAAGATACATATATTCAGCGTGTTGTTGGATCGGCCTAGTCGTAGATTTGGGCTGAATTGCCGTGTATCTTGTATCTTAGTAGGATTCGTATTTGTTTAGGTTCCGTTTATGTTTAGATAAAGATAGAGTTGTAGAGTTATTCCAAAAGTAGAGAGTCTCCGGACTATAAATATGTACCTAGGGTTATTGAAGAGGAGGACAATCACGTTCACAACAAACACAATCTCGGCATCGCCACCCCTTGTTTCTCTGGTTTTCTCGGGTAAGTGCCATCTTGCCTAGATCGCATCTTGCGATCTAGGCGATTCTATCGTTATCCGGTGTTACTCGTCTTTGAAGCCTTGTTGATGGCGTAACACCTTTACCACAGATTTGTTAGAGCTAGCATCGATACTTTTACTATGATTGCTTATTTATGCTACCTCTAGCTATCTCGTCTTTGCACCTTCTCCCGGGTGTAAAGGTGGCATCTTATGATTACCTTAAGTCGATTTGATCTGTTATAGTTGTGCCTTGTTCATCAAGGTTTAGTTTAATATCTACGTGATTAGGCCTCACAAGCGGGTTAACGATCCGTGTCGTAAGGTATGGTTTATTGATCTTAGAGGGCGTTAGGAATTGACGTTATGTTGGTTTTAGTCCTTCTCTAGGATCGGTTTCTACTATTTTTCGTATCTATTAGGCTCAACTACTGGCGTGGGGCGTTCGGTTGCGTGGTGAAAACACCAAACTATCGTAGATCGATTTAGCTTGTAGTAATTAAGCAAAACCCCATGTTATCATAGATCCAATGCGAGCCATGGGGATAATCTCTGAAAGCGATTCTGAAACACGGGAGCCGATCACGGCTCGAATTTTACGTATACTTGTTTACCGTGCGAAACCAATCGGAACAATCCATCACCTTCACGACCAGGTATAGGTCGGTACGCATCTCGAACCAAGGCAGGGGCGTGCGTGCGGAAGATTTGTCAACCCGTTGACCGAGGGACCAGGGCCCACCAGCCGCTCTGGGAGCCTCCCGGCTCTTCGTGTTGCTCGTCGCTGCCCGCCGGTGAGTTTTGACAGGCAACAGTGTCCACTATAAATTCCTATGAATGTTGTGTTACACCATTCCAAGTATATTCTTGTTTTATCTATCTTCCAAATTAAACTTGTTATATGAAAGCTAGTGATTAAAGATCTCACAAACTTGATGGCACACTTTATTTTTATTGCCCCTAATAAACTTGAACCATTATGTCATCGATGATACACATGTACTTACTATGAAAAGAACTTACCGGTGACTAAAGTTGAGTAGCATGAGGAGCGGCCCTCGTACTCAAGGGACATGAGATTGCCAACTTATACTTTGTCAAGCGTATAATCCATAGTTTGTTCACTTTAACCTTAATCACTTCAATATGCTTATGATAGGGGCAATGAGAGCTGAAAGCTAACAAGTACCATAATTTTTGGAAGCTCTTTATGAGACTTGAAATCCCCGCTTTCCTTTATGAAGGGCCTTTCTTCCACTATTATATTGAGTCTCTACCTTCTATCCTTAGGCACCAATTAAGAGAGCATAGTTGCCATTCTTAGTTCTATGTGCATTGTCCCAAAACTTATTGATTGATTCGTATTGTTGATATTGCTTGTTCTCGAACTATTTATATCTAGTCACCCTTATGAACTTTGAAGGTGTCCTATGTATTTATTGCTACTCCATGAGGGACAAGCTGAATGCCACTATGCTATGTTTTTTATATGTGAAACAAACAAACGTCCTTCAATGCATTGTTATTTATGAATCTTTGTTTGTATTCTTTCATGTTGCATGCATAGTTACTATGTCTTATTGTTAGAACTTCCTCTTTCATGCTCATGTTTAGAGTACTTTGATTCCAGCTTTCAATGCATGCAAATGGTTTGATCCTGATTGTGATGGTGCATGTCACCTCAAAAATTATTCTTTTTATCACTTACCTACTCGAGGACGAGCAGGATTTAAGCTTGGGGATGCTAGATACATCGTAAACGTATCTATAATTTTTGTTGTTGCATGCTTGTTTAGTATCCACTTTGCTTTGCTTTGTCTACACTTTGAGGTATTTTTATATGTTTTCTGGGACTAACCTATTAACAAGATGCCATAGTGCCAGTTGCCTATTTTCTGTTGTTTTTGGTTCCAGAAAAGTTAGAAAATGAATATTTTCGGAATTGGACGGGAAAAAAGCCAAAGTCAATATTTTACCGAGGAGAACACGGATCCAGAAGACGAGACAGAGGAGGGCCTAGAGGGGGCCACACCCCTGGCCGCGCGGCCAGGCCTGGCCCGCGCCTGGGGGTGCAGCCGCCTCGGGCACTCCCTCGCCCTCCCTCTTCGCCTATAAGAAGCCCCCGATACCTAAACCCTAAGAACCCAATCAATCTTCCATGAAACAGCACGTAGCAGCTGCCACCATCGTCCCTAGATCGGGGGAATCTGAAGCTCTTCCCGGGACCCTGCTGGAGGGGAGAGATCATCCCGGAGGCCTTCTTCATCACCATGCCAGCCTCCGGTATGATGCGTGAGTAGTTCCACCTTGGACTATGGGTCCATACAGTAGCTAGATGGTTGTTTCTCCTCCTTTGTGCTATCATGTTTAGATCTTGTGAGCTCCGTTCATGATCAAGATCATCTATTTGTAATCAAGCATGTTGTGTTTGCGGGGATCCGATGGATATTGAGATTATGATGTCAGATTGGTTAATGATTCTATCTTATTGATTCTATCATCTCTATGTTGTTTGAGATCTTGCATGCTCTTCGTTTCTAGTAGCTATCCTGGCCAAGTAGATGCTAGTGACTCCAAGAGTGAGTATTTATGCTCGATAGTGGGTTCATGCCTCTATTGAATCTGGGGAAGTGACAAAAATATCTAAGGTTGTAGATGTGTTGTTGATACTAGGGAGAAAACAACAATCTCTTGTTCATGGAACAAGTGTATTGTTTACTTTACACACTTTGCTTAAAGCAGTTATCCGTTGCTTGCAACTTAATACTAGAGGGGGTTCGGATGACAACCTGAAGGCGGATTACTAGTCATAGATGCAGTTGGATGGCGGTCTATGTATATTGTTGTAATGCCCAATCAAATCTCGTAGGATCATGAATGTCTAGTATTGCATTTGTTATGCCTTGCTCTGTCCTGTCAATTGCCCCGCTGTAATTTGTTACCCAGCATGTTATGTTGTTTATCTTAAGAACACCTCTAGTGAACTGTGGACTCCAATCCAATCTTTACCATTGATACATCTTCCAATGTTATTGTTTACTTTCTGCAAGACACCATTACCTTCCACACCATACGTTTAATCCTTTGTTTTCAGCAAACCGGTGAGATTGACAACCTCATTGTTCGTTGGGGCAAAGTCTTAAGTTTGTGTTGTGCAGGTTTCCAAGTTGCTAGCAACACCTTTGTGTCGTTTCCTTCCTCCTACTGGTTCGATAACCTTGGTTTCTACTAAGGGAAGAACTTATTGATGTACTCATCACACCTTCCTCTTGGGGTCTCCCAACAAAGATCTACAGTGATCTGAGCTGCAATCAGTGACCGACTGGAAAGTGGGTATCGGGTGCGCATGAGTAGGGACAAAGTGCACAGAAAATACTAGTGTTGGTCTGTGGGGACAGTCTAGATATCATATTAAGCTACCAGGAGTGACACCCCCGGGCCTAGTGGACGGGGTGTTACAAGTGGTATCAGAGCCGATCCTCATGGTTAAACGGTGTGCGCGGGTCAGTGGCAGGACATGTGGAGCATGGCGTGTGTGGCCCGGAGTGGACACGGCATGGCACATGTGCCGGCACTGGACGCATAGACGCGTGCCAAGAGGGAACATTCCTGGGGTGTGCTTGATCGATGAGGGCATCAATCTTCTAAAGGGTGGGTGTATGTGAGATCCAAGCACATGACTTAATAGGATTGATAGGATACTCATACCAACAAGTTGCAACTTATTTTTTGGAAGCTCGTTCAAAAAGAGCTCTAAGGTTAAGCGTGCATGGCCTAGAGAAATTCTAGGATGCGTGACCGACCGGGAAGTGGGTACTGGGTGCGCATGAGTGAGGACAAAGTGCGCAAAAAAGACTAGTGTTGGTCTGTGGCGTTAGTCTAGAGATCCTATTGAGCTGCCAGAAGTGACAGCCATCCGTCCGGAGTGACCGGGGGTCCTTATTAAGGGAAGTACGTCTGCGTTGGAGGGTGGGCGGTTCTAAGACCACCACGCCACAATAGGACTCACCCTATTCTCCGATGTATCTCGCCACAAAAGGCCTAATCCACCTCTCCACTATTGGTACCCTTCGAGGCGGGAACCGGTGCCTTTACAACTCTAGTGGGGTACACATCCACAACTTACTTGGAGGCTCCCGTGATGACAATAAGCTGCCACAAGAACAAGGATTATGAAATAATCAAAACAAGGATCTAGATATTTGCAAGAAATACTAGATCGAGGATCCTCCAAATGAATGGACGGGAAGTGAAGCGCTTGATTGCTGTTGATGAAGATCGAGCCCTCCTCCTTCGATTCCCCAAAGATCGAGGCCTTTGGGTGGATGAAGGTGGAGATCTCTTTGTTGGAACTTGAAGAACAGATCTTGTCTTTTTCGAATGAATCAAGAGTTCTGACAGGAGGGAAGAGAAGGGTTTAAATTCCCCCTGCCTAGAACTGGCCATTGGAGAAGTTTGGGGGCGGATTATCCGCCCCCACTAGGGGCGGACTATCAGCCCTGGGGGGGAAATCCACCCCAGAGCCAGAAAGTCCGGGGGAAACTCCGCCCCACACGGTACGCCACGCCGAGCTTGCCTTGATGAAATTCCTCGAGGGGGCGGATTATCCGCCCCCCAAGGGGCGGATTGTCCACCCTAGGGAAAGTCAACCCCAGGGCCGGAAACTCCGGGGGATTATCCCCTCCCCCCCCACACACACACACACATAGTGCGCCGCTCCATGGCACCCTTTGCAAAAATCCTAGGGGAGCGGATTATTCGGCCCTCTTGAGGGGCGAATTATCCAGCCTGGGCAAAAAATCCGGCCCTAGCCGGACAATCCGAAAGATATTCCGCCCCCATACTGCATGACGCACATTGGCGCCCTTTGTCGATTAGGGAGGGGCGGATTATCTGGCCCTTGGTAGGGGCGGACTATCCGCCCCCAAAAAACACCTTTGTGTTTATTTTGAATTTTCTAAGACCTGCAGCACTACAACACACATTAAATAATCCTTGTTATTGTTATCTAACACACAAAACACTAGAGATCATGAAATGTTCTTTCACCAGGAGTAGGATAGCTCCGCTGCCAGAGAGGGATATAGGTAGCGAACTGTAGGGCTCAGAGGGCGCGCTCGGGCACGGTTAGTCGGTGCTCGGTCGGTCGGGCAGGTTTGACTCGCCAGTGGCAACTGAGTGGGTCCCACAACTGCTATACCTAATTCCACACTCCTTAACTAGCACAAATAGGTGACATGGCTGTTTCATCACCATGTGTGGGTTGTGGCTATTTTGTTGATCACAAACGTTGTACGCGAGCTATTATCGCCAACTATATCGCTTCCCAGCCAATTCCCATCAAAGATGCCGTCGCTGAGCTATTCACCCTTTAGATCCGGACTGTTGCGTGTCCATCTTGAAGAAAGATTGTCCACGTGGCACGCCGATCAAGTTATAGACCATGTCAAAAAAAATTAAGTTATAGACCAGGTCTGATGAATTTTCTCCCCACCCACCTGACCTAGACCCTCCTAACGGAGCGCATCACGACGAAGCACAGCTTGATGGACGATTATGCATGTCTAGGATCCCAAGGACACACTCGTATCCATGTGGTTGTAAGTAAATAAGATGGTCGCAACAACTACGGCCTGCAATGGCAAACCACTGTAGTGTTGTACAAAATGGAAGATGTTTTCAAGCTCTTTTGCAATGTCCGACACATTACAGGTGGCACCACATCGTCGACTATTGGGAGGTGAGCTAGAGGGGAGGCTGTAGAAGGTTCTCTTCGTCTGGTACGAGCAGATGCCTCAGACCCGGTGGGGAATGTAAGGAAGATGGCGGAGTTCATGGGGTGCACATTCTCTAACGAGGAGGCATCGTAGGTGGTGATGACAATGTCGAGCTCCATAGCATCAACACTTTGAATTATATGTAAGCAACCAAGAGTGTTGCTCAGAAATACATAAAAGGACAAGACATTCTTATGAAAGAGTGTGGTCAGGGACTAAATCAACAACATGACGCTGGCAAGCCAGAGATCGAGGACGCACTGCAGCATCTCCCCTTCGTACTAATAAAAGCCGGGTGGATCAGGACCCAAAAGAGAACGATTGGAATCAAAATTTGAGATAAGGGAGACCATGAGGTACAATTAAAAACGTTGACCAACATGGGAAGGATTTCTTCCTTGGCTATACATTATTAGATATATGAGACCTCTCCAACGTATTTTTAACACGGGATATCACTCCGTTAGTCAACAAGCGCTTGGGACACGAACTCGGGTGGGCTGGCTCGACACTCCGAACCCTAGCCACCAAGCTAGCGCTTGATTCTCGCCAGGATGCACAATTACTAGAACAAGAAGATTTAGAAACACCACCAATACATAGCATATGGAGGAACACCACCAATGCATAGCATAGGGAGGACTCATTCAAGATTGTTATCCAAGTGCGGTGCTCACGTGACCATCTATCTTGTCCTATGGCTCGATGATCATAGTGTGAGATCAGAGCGGTCACCGCGGTAGAGCTCTGACATGTCGTAATACATCTTGTCCCCTCACGCACTTCCATGCTGATATCATTACAACAAGCATCACCCTTATCGGTCACATGTTTAGGTGTATGATATTTAGACTTGCAACGATGAAGTAAATTAAAAATATTGTGACAACGCACGAGCATTTAACTAGTGTTTATTGAAATATGTATGTCAAAATATCTGTCTAACGCTGTCCAAAATAGCCATCGCGGACCATATAGATCGCGTCATTGAGCGCACCGGACCACGACTCATTTTGGGGCCGACCCAACAGACTGATTCGAAACATTTGTATGTCTCGAATAGGTCGCGTTGCTAGAGATGCCCTTAGAGAAACTCTAGCAGATACTGTAAAAATACTAGACCAATGAATTTTTGGCGACTTTATAGGTCCACGTGGAGCGAGCTAGTAGACACTGTATCCCGGCCCGACCGATGAGTACTTTTTCTATGGCTCGTGAAAATGCGTGTTGGGACGGTACATGTAGCGACCGATGCGGGTTGAAACCCTCACTTTCTATCGTTCCCAACCATAGCTCCTCCACTAGATGCCACGCCTGGCTAGAACTCCTACGAGCGATTCCGCGCGATTCAACAATGTCTTGCCATCGCAGGCTGTTTGGGGTAGGGGAAGCCGTAGCAGAGGCAGTGGTGATAGAAATCGGACCCCACGCTGATGACATGAGGTCTCCAAGGAGGAGAGGAAGTGGCTCATGCGGTTGGAGGGCGTGAAGAAGCGCGTGGCAAGGCAGTGGACCAACCGCCGGATTTTTCCCCTGTCGTCCCTCTGTAGGTATGCTCTGGCAGTGGAAAGGTACTGCCCGCCGTTGCCCGATCATGTTCCGACGATCCGTAGGTATGCCCATGACGGGGTAGGGGGTTCCTCGTGCAGCCTCGCTCCTCTGTCACCCCTCTCCTTTGATGAATGAAGCGCTATGTCCCCCCCCTCCTGCATGCTTCTGTTGTGGTGCTCGCTGACTATGTGCAGGACTCTGACGACGAACACCTCTCCAGAGAGATGCTCACGCGCTAATCCGAGTTCGCTCGCGAAGCGGAGATCGTTTGCAGGCAGGAGGAGAGGCGGAGGGTTTTCGTGCTTGTCGAGGCGTGCGTGGCAAGGGAGAGGAAGCAGGCGGAGAGGCGGAGGGCCTCCAACGTCGTCAAGATAGAGGCGGCAGACCTCTTCGACCTCTCTGACAAGCGAGCACCCCGCTGCCGCTACGCCGCGCACCCAGTAGCTCTCATGTAAGCTCGATTTTGTTATATGAAGGGGCAGTGTGCCATCTAGTATCTGCCATTATAGGAGAGCAGCTTTTGAATCACTACGGTATGTTAAAATATGGTAAGATCGAACCTAGTTCTTTCATGAATTTTGATGCGAGTGCAAAATTCGGAAAGTTCGGTTGCATTTATCATTTCTAATCTATGTCTATGATTTCTAAACTAAAAAACTCGAGTTCGGTAACAGGTTTTAGTTCGCATGTTTAGACTGGTCATAGTAGTAAGTAATATGAAGTAATAATATGCATATGTTACTAGTCTAAGTTATTATCTTTATAGTGGATAGTGTTATAAGTGTAGTAATATAAAAATGCTCATTTATTATTTTATAAACTTATTTTGCATTAAAAAGTACGATATGATGGTAACATATCAATATATTATGTTACTCAATTTGCTTCTCTCTTTATTAATTATTTGCCGTATCATCTTTTTAGTCTAGATGACATCTATGTTATCACTTATGTTAAGGTGTCAAGTAGGATTCCACCTAGATCTCACATTTAGTTCAATTTGAATTTTATAGTACAAATTTTTATCAAAATTTTACACTAGAATTTTTAAAATAAACTAAAGTTGAGATTTAGGTGGAATCCTGATTGACACCCTAACTTATATATGCCTATTATGACTAGCCTTACAGTGTCCACCAGAGTTGCTCTTATAATTTCACCACTTATTTCACCCTATTCCCCGAGACCCCGACACGTCAAGCTCGATCACCAACCCTCCGACCCCGATCCTGCCTTCTCCTGCCCTACTGCCCTTCCTTTTTTGTCTGTCACGCTGCCCTTGATAATCCCTCCAAACCCCAAACCCAGGTCGCAGGCCCGCACGGTTGTTGTTGTTCAACTCTGTTTGTTTCTCCTCTTCGCCTACCACGCCACGCCACGCGGGCGCCGCAATAGGAGCAGAAGCGGCAGCTGCTGCGACTGATCTTGTTGTTGGAGGGTAGAAAGAGAGAGGATGGCGCCGCCGCCTGAGGAGGAGAAGGGCAGTGGCTGCTGCGCGAGGTGGTTGCGGCGGGAGGTGCTGCTGGCCCTCGCGCTGGGCCAGCTCGTCTCCCTGCTCATTACCTCCACCGGCTTCTCCTCCTCCGAGCTCGCTCGCCGAGGTGCGTTCACTAAAATCCCCCGCGTCCCTTCATGCCCGGCGGCGGACGTGTTGCCGTTGGTAGGGTGACGGCTTACGGCCGACGAGTGTTTCGGATTCAGTTCGCCCTTCTCTTTTTCTATATGATCGCTAATTGTTCTTTAATTAATACTCTGTCGCTGTTACTCCTTCCTCCTGGATGGTGATAAAAGGCTGCAATTTTACCCCTTCTTTTCTCCGGTGATTTGCGGAAAGATTGTTTGTTCTGTTTTGACTTATCGAGTGGCGCTGCGGCGAGAATTGGGGAATCTCCACTAGTAGATTAATTGGTCGCCTACCTCGTTTTGTTGAGTTCCGTCCCTTTTGCTGGACAGGAAAAGCGACTACTTGGAGCCTCTCGATTAAATATGGGCTTCAACGCCTTTCCCAGGGCTTTACAGTTTACAGCAACCTCTGATGCGGCGTGGTTCTCCTCTTTTAGTTTATAGGGATTTAACTAGTCACCATCCCTGCCTCCCTGGGTAGCAAAGAAAAACTCAGTTCTTATTTTAATTGAGTTCTTCCGTGTCAGTTTGGATGCTGTTACTTCATAAGGATGCTGCACTTTTCTTAACTAATAGTAGAGTATTCAAGTGCCCAAGTCTTCATGTATGAGATAATTGTGAACTGACACTGCAACTGTATTTCAGGTATCAATGCACCAACATCGCAGTCTCTCTTGAATTACATCCTTCTTGCTCTTGTATACGGTGGCATACTCCTCTACCGGAGACAGCCTCTCACGGTACGATCCGCCACCATCCTCTGTTCATCATCTCTGCAGCTCCATTTTGAAAAAGATCTCTGCAGCTAATCGGGGTGTAAGGAATCAGAATGAACTGTCAAGTAATCACAAAGCTTCTAAGAAGCGTGATTGTCAGAAGCTCTTTTCCTCCAAACACGGTAATCAGAAAAATTAGGCATGGTATTGTCTAGAAACGTATGGAATTTTGGGATTCCTGCTCTTATGCTACCTGTAGCTTTCAGCACATGACCAACCTCTAGCCAGTTTGTTCTTTCTGGCAAGTAGGTGTAGATTAGTTTGGTTTGGTGTTGTTGCCCTCCTAAATCATTGAGGACTGTAGACTACAGAGTTGGCATATCTTATCCCTATAGGCTGGACCTATCAACGCCGCCTTTCTCTATGCATTTACAACACGATTTATGCTTATCCTGATTCTGTTCTCAAGAGTTTGCTTACAGAGTTTTCCTTGGCACAAGTTGTCACAAGTGGCACAGTCATGTTGTCACAAGTGGCACAAGTTTGCTTACAGAGTTTTCTTTTGCTTACAAGTGACACAGTCATGTTGAACTCTGTGCATGAGCACATAATATGAAGTTTTATTTTGTTTTTGTGCAGACAAAATGGTACTACTACTTGATCCTTGGCATTATTGACGTTGAAGCTAATTATATCGGTATGTAGTTAACGCAACTGAAAACTTTTGTCCTACATAGTCGATGTGGATTTTACTCATGCTGGTCTATTATGCAGTTGTGAAGTCTTATCAGTACACATCTTTGACGAGTGTTATGCTTCTGGATTGTTGGTCGATTCCATGTGTCATTGTTCTCACTTGGATCTTTTTGAAGACAAAATATGGACTCAGGAAGTTCATAGGAGTTGGAGTTTGTGTGGCTGGCCTTATATTAGTAGTATTTTCGGACGTCCATGCCTCTGATCGAGCTAGTAAGGATATACCCTGCATTACTGTTCCATATCAAGATTTGCAAATTATTTCATAAATGGAGTACGAAAGAATTAAGAAATTTGTTGAATTTGTGTGCTCACAAGTCAAATGTGTAACATTTATTTCTGCAATATCTTGCAGAAGGACCCAAACCTCTGAAAGGTGATTTGCTTGTAATTTTTGGCTCCATGCTTTATGCTTGCAGTAATGTTACTGAGGTAAGCAGCAACTCTTAGCACCCTAAAGACTCCAGTTTACTTAATCTACTTGCATCTGAAAATCAATTGATCACTTGTTTATTGTTGACGCTCAAATTTTCTCCCTAATACTTCAGGAGTATCTGGTAAAAAAGAACAACAGAATTGAGTTGATGGCAATGTTGGGAGTATTTGGAGCAGTTATCAGTGGCATACAGATGTATCCTTGGAGTTAATCTGATAATTTTTTGTTAAAATGACCCCATCTTACATTTACCATTTGCATGACTTCCAGCACATCCATCGGTTTTGATAGACTGATCACACACTGCATTATTTCCCCCTTTTGATATTCCATATTATTCTCCTTCACATTACTACAGAAGTATTCTTGAGAGAGAAGAACTCCATTCTATTAAATGGAATGCTGGTGCCGTAAGTCCCTCTCACTATTGGTAGAATTTCCCCAAAATTTTGTACATATAGAACATTTGTAATGAAAAATTTATGCTGAACTTCTCTACTGTTTCAGGTGCTCCCTTTTCTTGGATTTGCGTTAGCAATGTTCCTGTTCTATTCAACTGTACCTACGGTGCTGAAGGTATGGCAGGAGTTGTTGACTTTACCTGATGATCCTGGCTATGTTTCAGAATTTTCTTACAATCGTGCATCTATACTGCCTGGTGCAGATTTGCGGAGCAACCATGCTAAACCTCTCGCTTCTGACTTCAGACATGTGGGCTGTTCTCATCCGCATCTTTGCCTACCATGAGAAGGTCTGCTCTGATGCATTCTCTAAAGCATGAAGCTCAATAAACTGTACTCATCTCGTGCTGTCCATGCATGACCAGGTCGACTGGATGTACTTCGTTGCGTTTGGCTGCACTGCAGGGGGGCTTCTGATCTACTCCTACAGGTAAATGCTCATTAGATTGCCATTTGATCTTTTTCTGCTGCTGCACACTGATATTCCATTTGCTCACTGCTGATATCGCTGGTTGCACGCAGGAGCTCCAAGGAGGCAGAGGACACGGCGCAGGTGATCGGAGCTAGCGACGAACATGGCAAGGAAGTGGACGAGGAGGCTGGGATGCAGAACCCGGTAATGCGAAGTTCTGTCGCTGGTGGCAATGTCGACCAGATCACCTACAAGGAGTTGCCATCGACAGGCAGCACCTCCAAGAATTAGGCAGTAGGCGCATACGGAGATAGGCAGATGTAACAATTCCTGCAAGGAAAATCTTTATCTGTAAAAGTACAGGCGATAGCCGGTTTTCTTTCTTTACAAAATTTTGGTTACTTCTGTTTTGATGTGTTATGGTTAGGCGATACCTAATTAGCAACCACGCGGAATGGCATAAGAAAAGGCAATAATTCTTACGTACTCATTTTCTGTGTGGATAGTGTTAAATACAACTTTGAAACGGATTTAGTCTAGATCTATCGGTAGCATTGCACTTTACCTTTCTAGATCGAAACAGAGAGAGAGAGGGAACCGAGATGAGAATTACCTGCTCCCTGGCTCGACAGACATGAGCCAGAGGGATGCCCGAGCTGGTGCCAGAGCTGGAGCCTCCGTCATTGGCCATGGGTGGTAAAGGGGTTTGAGTGAGTCGGCGGAGCTTTCCGTCGGCGCAGCGCTAGCCTAGATCGGGTAGATCTTGTAGGTGGGGCGGCTAGGGCACGGCTAACCTCGTGAGGCGTGCTGCCGGCCCTCCACCTCTTTATATAGTGCTGACGACAGGGGCCCACCAACCAGATAGGGTTGGGACGCCCCCGATCAGGGCGCGGATAGGGGCGTGCTGGGCCGTTGGGCCCAGTCACGTTGAGATCTATCTAACATTCTTCCCCTAGATCTCGACTTTACTTTTAACTTTGTTCTTTACTTATTCCATCACAGAATGATACATAGAGCATGTTTCATCGTCTCAGCTCAATTGTCGATGGAATCAGACATCCACTATATATCTTCATGTTTTGAAACAAATCCTGTTACTTTTGGGCCTCTGTAGTCCAGGAATCATAGGCTTTCCGTTAAACCCATGCCGGCTATGTGTTCCTTGAACACATTGGGTGGTAAGCCTTTCGTTAGCGGATCCGCAAGCATATCCTTTGTTCTTATATGCTCGAGTCTTATAGTTTGATCCTGGACTTTGTCCTTCACAACATAATACTTTATATATATAGACTTTGTAGCATTACTCGACTTGTTGTTGTGAGCATAGAATACTGCGGGCTCGTTGTCACAGTACATCTTTAGTGGCTCTTGATCGATCAACCACTTTCAAGTCGGGTAAGAATTTCTTTAACCATAACGTCTGTCACATGGCCTCATAACATGCTATAAATTCTGCATACATCGTAGATGATGCAACTATCGACTGTTTGGTGCTTCTCCACGAAATAGCACCTCCTGCGAAAGTAAAGACATATCCTGTCGTGGACTTTCGGTCGTCTTTATCTCCCACAAAATCCGCATCTGAATACCCTTTTATCTCTAGGGAATCGGATCTTCTATATGTAAGCATGAGGCCTTTTGTGCCTTGCACATAACGCAAAGCTTTCTTTACCATCTTCCAGTGCTCTATGTCTGGATTCTCTTGATATCTACCGAGTACCCCGGTGATAAATGCTAAGTCAGGGCGAGTGCACACTTGTGCATACTGTAAGATTCCAACAGCCGAAGCATATGGTACTGACTTCATTTGATCGATCTCATATTGATTCTTTGGACATTGGGATTTCCCAAAACTATCGCCCTTGACTATGGGAGCAGGTGTTCAATTACTCGCATGCATATTGTATTTCTTTAAAATCTTTTCTGTCGCTTTCTGCGACAGTCCTAACACTCCATTCTTTCTGTCTCGGTGAATTTCTATGCCCAAAACATAAGAGGCTTCACCAAGGTCTTTCATGTCAAAGTTTGATGACAAGAACTTCTTTGTCTCTAGTAGTAGACTAACATCACTGCTGGTAAGCAGAATGTCATCCACATACAAAATTAGGAAAATATATTTCCCACTTTTGAACTTTGCATAAATGCAGTTGTCCTCAATATTTTCTTTGAATCTAAATATTTTAATGGTATCATTAAACTTTAAATACCACTGTCTAGAGGCTTGCTTTAACCCATAAATGGATTTCTTTAGGCGGCATCCCATATGTTCCTTCCCCTCCATGAAAAAACCCTTGGGTTGTTTCATGTAAACATTTTCTTCTAAATCTCCATTTAGAAATGCCGTCTTGACATCCATTTGATGCAACTCTAAATCAAAATGTGCAACTAGTGCCATGATGATTCTAAAGGAGTCCTTACATGAGACCGGAGAAAAAGTCTCATTGTAATCTACGCATTCTCTTTGCGTAAAGCCTTTTGCCACAAGTCTAGCTTTGTACTTTTCTACATTCCTATTGGAGTCATACTTTGTTTTGTAGACCCATTTGCATCCTACTGTTTTGGCTCCTTTAGGAATTTCCTCTAAGTCCCAAACATTGTTGGAACTCATTGATTTCATTTCATCTTCCATTGCCTCCACCCACTTGGCTGAGTGAGGGCTACTCATGGCTTCTTCATATGAGGTAGGATCGCCCTCCATATGAACCACATTGTAGACTTTGTAAATTTCTTTGGAAATGGCTGGTCTTCGTTCTCTTTTAGACCTTCTGAGTTCATCAGACTCTTGCTCATTTCTTGCCTCGGGTTCAGGCACATTTACAGTAGGTGGCTGTTCTGGCTCCCTTTCGTGCTCAACAGTGGGTTCAGGTGGCTCTTGATGGACAGGTTCCGAACTTTCGCCCATTGTTGTCACGTGTGGAGTCACAACAGGTGTCGGCACCACAACCTCAGGGGTTGTAGATGGTGGCACAACAGGTAGCGAGAAAAATGGCTCTTGAGTCATCGGATTAGGTGCATGCACCCTCTTCTCCTCAAGATCAATTTTCCTAGCTACCGTGCTCCCCCTCATCAATTCGTCCTCCAAGCAGACTGCATGTCTCGTTTCTACAAACTTTGTGTATCTGTCGGGACAGTAGAAACGATAGCCTTTAGACTTATCTAGATAGCCAATAAAATGGCAAGATACTGTTTTGGGGTCTAACTTTGCAATGTTTGGATTGAAAACTTTTGCCTTAGCTGGGCTCCCCCAGACCCTCAAGTGGTGTAGGGAGGGAACTCTGCCTGTCCACAATTCATACGGTGTTTTGGGCACCGACTTACTTGGTACTCCGTTGAGAATGTGAATGGCGGTTTTAAGCGCCTCCATCCACAATCCCAATGGGAGGGTGGAGTAGCTCATCATGCTGCGCACCATATCCATAAGGGTACGGTTGCGCCTTTCAACTACTCTACTTTGCTGAGGTTCGCCTGGCATAGAATACTGGGCGACTATTCCATTTTCTTGCAGGAACCTTGCAAAGGGTCCTGGTACTTGACCATATGGAGTATGCCGACCGTAGTACTCCCCCCTCCCCACGATCGGACCGAACTATCTTAATTCTTTTATCATGCTGATTTTCGACTTCAGCTTTGAAAATTTTAAATTTATCCAATGCTTCAGATCTTTCTTTAATTGGATAAATATAACCATACCGGGAGTGATCATTCGTGAATGTTATGAATGAATCATAGCCATCCACACTTTTCACCAGAAACGGTCCACAAATATCCGTGTGGATTATTTCTAGTGTAGCTATGCTTCGGTTTACACCCTTTTTAATTTGTTTGATATAGTTTTCTTTAATGCAATCTATGCATTGTTCTATGTCTGAGAACTCTAACGGAGGAAGAATGTCATTTTTAACGAGGCTTTCTATTCTTCCCCTCGAAATATGGCCTAGTCTGCAGTGCCATAACTTCGATGAGTCAAGAGTTCGCTTTCTTTTCTTTTGTTCTTTGTTCGACAAGGGAACTTTTTCATTCACATCACACACAGAAAATACTTTCTCATGCAAAGATAATAAATATAACTTATCATGTAAGGTAGCAACACCCACACAAATATCTTTTAACCAAATGGCACATTTGCCATTTCCGAAATAACACTCATAAGAATCTTTGTCCAAGAACGACACACTTATTAAATTTCTATGAATTTAAGGAACAAAAAGAACATCCTTGAGCAAAAGAGAAGAGCCATCAGCCAGCTCCAGAGGGACGTCACCAATGGCCTCACTTCTGCTTCAATCCCATTCGCCACTTCAATGAGTCTTTCTCTTTTTGGCATGATCCTTGTCGAATGGAACCCCTGTAAAGAGTTGGCAACATGAACAGTTGCACCAGAATCAATCCACCAAGTAGATCTAGAAAACTTTTCATACAAAGATTCATTAACAAAATAAACTATATCTTTACCATTTTTGGCCATGATGTATTTCAGCCAAACTGGACAGTCCTTCTTGTAGTGGCCAGTCTTTTTACAGTGATGGCACTGGTCTTTTTCCCCAGGGTGGATGGTGTCTTTGGTCTTGGTGCTGCATTGGGACCTTGCCATGTGGCTTGGAGGGTGAGCCACCATGGTTACCATTTGTGAAGCTCCTCTTCCTATTGTCCTTCACGAAGTTCAAGGAACCGTCGTGAAGGGCCTTCATCCTTTCCTCCTCTTGGGAGCACATCCCAATGGTCTTTTCTATGTCTCACTTTTCAGGGGACATATTATAGTTTATTACAAAATTCTCGAATGGCTGTGGAAGAGAGTCCATCACCAGGTGCACCAAGAGTGCAGGCTTTAGCTCGAGGTCCTCATCCATGGGCTTCAGCTTCGCTGCCATGTTTGACATCCTCAAGATGTGCTCTCTTATTCCGTGGGGTCCTCCCGTGTACTTTTCAGTCACCAGTTGTTTTAACATCTGGGTCGCATACATCTTTGAAGAGCCAGTAAACTAGATCTTTATCTTGGCAAGGTATTCACCCACGGAGGCACACTCTCCAATTGAGCCCACTATGGCGTTCTCAATTATGTTATTTACGAAGGCCAAACATTTCTTGTTGGCGTTCACCCATTTTTGATTATCAATCGAGTAGGCCAGCTCCAATGGAGCATGGTCCCTCTTCCTTTTTTCAAACGCAGCACTTTCCTCAGCATCTCCCCAGCGGTCGGTGGCTTGATTTGGTTGCTTGGTGTCAACCACCCAATCCACTTCGGCGCATACAAACGCCAAATCGACCTTTTTCCTCCATTCGGAGTAGTTGTCCCCCGCAGCAGCGGGATGTCCTTCAAACAGCTCATGAGGTTGAGACCTCCTGAAAACCACAAAAGATATGAGATCACCAAGGAAAACAACTGTATGCATTAATTCAACGTTGGTATAAATTATGCATGCAATTGTTTGTGCTATTTAAAATTACATCACCGTTGGGTAGAAATAAAGTTAAATGCACCTTTAATACTCAATGAAAACGATCATGGTCATGTTTATTAATAACGTTGGCAATTAATAACATGAAACATAATCATCTTTAATTACTTTGTCACATCTTTATAACAAAATTTAAACAACTTTTATTGCATCATTGCAATTTAAATCATCTATTTGCAGCGGAAACATTAAAAAATGACTTTCATAAACTTTAATCTTTACAGAAAAAATTCTGCTTTAATATCATTCTCTAGTCAAAATATGCTTGAAATAAAATGACTAGAGAAAACTATTTGAAAAAATGCTTAAAACTAAGCAAAAAACAGATAAAACGACACGTAAAAAGCGAAAAAACAGCTTCCAGTATGACCCGGCCTAGCGACAAACTGTCACAAGGCTCTCTAAGCTCGGCCCAGGCGTCGGCTATCTGTCGACGGTGACTGTATTTGCTGCCAGCCGACCCACCACCGCACTGCACATGGCCTGGCTTAGCCCGATCGCGCGCGCGCCGCCAGAGCCGCTCAATCCTGGCCGCTCGCTCGCCCTACCCTAGATCTAACGGTCGCGCGCGCACCTCGGGGGTATAAAGCCCGCCCGCGCTGCAGCCCCTGAAACCCTAGTCATTTTCCCCAACGCGTCCAGCCATGGCGGCGTCGATCCATGACCAGCCTTGGCAGCGATGGAGGAAGCGAACGAGGCGGTTGCGGCCCCTCCCCACGCCCCTCTCATGCCCCCGCGATGCCGAGGCGGCCTCCCACACGCCTCCCTCTGGCTCGTGGCGTGGCACATGGCGAGGCGAGGCGGCCTCGGCGCCCTCCCTCCTTTGCTCGGTGCGGTGCGAGGGGCCGAGGCGAGGTGGCCGCCCTCGGCGCGCCCCTCCCTCAACCCTTTGCTCGCGAGCCATGCCCCCCCCCCCCGCCCTCCTTTCCGGCGGTGCGTCCACCCGAGGGTGGGCGCACCACCGTCAAGAGGGGTGGCGGTGGAGCCTTTTGCGCTGCGGTGGAGTCCTTTTTTTATTGACTTTTCTTTGGGGATCTATGGGGTTTTGCTTTTGATTTGGGATGCTTTTGGGGCTTAGATCTAGGGTTTTGCTTTGCCCCGAAGGGTATGTTCTTCTTCTAGATATCTCCACTATGGATGCCTATCTAGATCGAGAGGAACGACGCGGCCATAGGGCAGGCGCACTTTAGATCTAGGTCTTTTCTCTTCTTTTGGACTTTTGCTTTCTACCTTTGCATCGAAAAATCTAGCAACTAAAACTTGCTCTGATACCAATGTTAAATACAACTTTGTAATGGATCTAGTCTAGATCTATCAGTAGCATTGCACTTTACCTTTCTAGATCGAAACAGAGAGAGAGAGAGAGAGAGGGAACCGAGATGAGAACTACCTACTCCCTGGCTCGACAGACATGAGCCAGAGGGGATGCCCGAGCTGGTGCCGGAGCTGGAGCCTCCATCATTGGCCATGGGTGGTAAAGGGGTTTGAGTGAGTCGGCGGTGGAGCTTCCCGTCGGCGCAGCGCTAGCCTAGATCGGGTAGAGCTTGTAGGTGGGGCGGCTAGGGCACGGCTAACCTCGTGAGACGTGCTGCCGGCCCCCCACCTCTTTATATAGCGCTGACGACAGGAGCCCACCAACCAGATAGGGTTGGGACGCCCCCGATCAGGACGCGGATAGGGGCGTGCTGGGCCGTTGGGCCCAGTCACGTTGAGATCTATCTAACAGATAGATGTACGGATTCAGTGTATGATGGAGATCAGGTGGCTGATATGGTCCTTAAACTGAACCCTTGTCAAGAAATGGCAACCTTGCCAAGGTCAATGATCCCTGCAGGGCTTTCATTCTACCAATTCTTGTGGGCACATTGACACCATGCTCTTCCCAGAAAGATGGAGACACGAGGTCATGACCTTTAGTGTCATCGCCACTCTCCAAGCACAATAATCGAAGACTTTAAACCGAGTGTGGGACACGTCCACTATGCTTCCCAGCACATCCGTCAAAATCATCTTCTTAGAGGATAGTATTGTCTTTGCTCGCCTTTCAGCTGCTGATTTTATGCATGAGATTTTGGACTTGGCAGAAGGAATCAATGTTAGCAGCATTACTGGATGATGTTTTTGATCGTTGATCATGCTACCGTTGACACGGCCTGTAGAATCTCTGACACTCCATTTGAAGCCATCTGCATCTGCCTTCAGTGACTACCCTTGTTGACCAGGTATTTCCTATTCACCATTGATAAACCTGCGGCAATTTTTTACTAGTTAGACAAAATCCAATTGTATCACGTGGATCGTCTCTATCTTCTCACTCATATTTTTTTCAAAACGAGGAACTAAGCCTCGGTCTTTGCATCAAGTGATGCATATAACCTGATTTTATTGTGAAGTTTAAGTTTTTAATGTATCGCATCAGGATCACATAGGGTTGAAACATAAATCAACCACTTAAAAGGTTCCCCTATGAAAAAAACTCTTTTTTAACTCCCATGAGGTCCTTCCAAAAGGGAGAATTCGTGAATTTGGCCTCCACCTGGTACTCGTTATGTAATACTAGTTCTTGCCAAACTCCTTCACTGAGAAGGTTAAAAAACCATTTACTAAGTAAACATCTAATTTTAATTCCTAGTATCTCAATTCCCAACTCCTCTTAGTCTTTTGGCTTACACACAATATTCCTTTTAGTTAAGCGGTACTTCTTATTCTCATCACTCTGCGGAAAAATCTAGATCAGAAAAAGTCCAAACGCTTACTTACTACTATGGGGATTTCAAGAAAAGATAGCATGAACATCGGCAAGCTAGATAAAAATGAATTAATTAGCACAAGATAATTTCCATAGGACAATAACTTGCCTCTCCAACGTCCAAGTTTTCTAGCAAACCAATTCTCATCTTGACTCCATTCCGAGTTACGAAGTTTTCTATAATGGATAGTGAAAGTGTAATTGCCCCTATGTGTGGTTTTGATGATTAATGACAATCCCTATGGACTAATGTTTTCATTGAGTTTTATATGAAGGAATATTCCATAGGTCATGCTTATAGTCCATGTGTTGGATTCAAGTATGGATGCCATGAAGATAAAGATATACCTTGACCTTGAGTATTGGCATCAAAATCATCGAGTTGAAGATAAGAATATGATATGATCAAGATATTGAGAGTGTGATCTTAATAGAAGAATTCAAGATATGGCTCTAAGTCGGTGTCATGATAGCCTCATTAGTTGAGCTATGGTTGACTAATATTTAGAGCATGTAATCAAATGAAGAGTTCCTTATGTACCTCAAGATATTAAGATGGAGCACGAGAAGATACTTGGTTGACCAATACAAAGAGTGAAGAGTGATTTCAAGTTGGTGAACACATGAAGCATAAAGAATGTACCACATGGTATTGTGGTATGGTAAGCCTTGTCAATTATGCATCATGAACTAACCCATTATATATTTGCCTTTGCGTTTTCTATATGGGACAAGTATCTTTCCATGGGCATGCTTAAAAAATGAAGATATTATATAGCCCATGAGAGGATGACATCAAGTGGTGATCGTCATCAAGGTTGAGAAGGGAAAGTTCAAGATAAGCATCTTGAGAAGATCATTTGCTTGAAGCTTGCCGTCCATATTGGTGATAATGGACATGTGAAGACATGTATTAATGAAGTTATCCCATAGTGGTGTATGGGGAGCAAATTAGGAGTCTTCACGAAGCAACAATGATCAAGTGTTGCATTCCGTCTTGGGTGGAGCTTGAAGCGTTGTCATCAAGATCAAGCGGTATGCGCAAGGCAAAGGTATGGCCTTGCTAGGTTTTCCTTTTACCGGTCTCAAGGTGGTTGTTGGGAGACCGGGTTATAGGATAGATAGCCGCACTATCAAGAGGGGCTCTCGGTTGTGTAACTTGATCACATTGTCATAGGGAGCCCAATCGTTTGCATACTTTGCATCTTCCTATTTTGTTGCTTCTTGGTGTTTCTCCATGTGAGGTTCTTGAGCTTGTTGCTAGCTCTTCAACAAGCCCAAGTTCATCGAAAACAGAATTCGTATGCATCTTCTATGGCGTTTTCGAGTTTGAAGGTTTTATCGGTTCTTATTTAGGGAGGCTTATTACCTTTATTCATTTGGTTCTATCATACTATGTTGGGCCATGATGTTTCTCTGTACAATCTTGTAGAGCTTGTTGTCCTCGTCAAAACAAGCCCAAGATCATCGAAATTGGAGTCCCTATGCAAAAGTTATTGCGTTTTTCGTGAAGTCAGTTTCATCCCGGTTGTGGATCCGGTTCAACCGGCTCCCAGACCGGGTGGTCCGACGCCAGCACCGGAAAACCGAGATTCAACCGGGTTTCAACCGGGATTTCTGGTTTTGCTATACCGAGTCTATCTGAGATTGTGTACTGACCCTTATCCCGGTTGAGATCCGGTTTTCTGGTCCAGGAACCGAACCATCCGGTTTTGGAGCCAGTCCAACCAAACTTTCAACCGGATTTGCACAGTTTTCTCCTAACGGCCATATTTTCTTTCCACTATAAAAGGGGGTTCTTCCCCCAACATTTGACAGAGTTCTTGACCACGAAATTGACCTCCAATGTTGAACCTCTTGAGCTTGCTTCCTCCCCCTTCCCTCATATGATTCTTGCATCTTTTTGAGGGCTTTGGAAGAGGAGATCTAGTTCTACAATCCCCACCAACCAATTCATCCTCTAAGTGAGGGGAACCCATTGGATCTAGATCTTGGAGTCATTTGTTGGTTTCCACCCTTGTTCTTCCTCTCTAATTCCTCCCTAGAACTTGTTGCTTTGGTGGATTTGAGAGTGAAGGATTTGAGCACCCTTGGTGTTCTTGCTTTGCATTCTTGCATAAGTGTTGAGCTCTCCATTACAATTTGTTCGAGTGAGATACTGTAACATCCCAGCATTTAGGAACTAACGAGGGGTAGATTTAGGAATATGGAATGTTGCATGCATTCATTTGTGAAAATGTGGGTAAAATTTTTGCCAAATAAAAATCTTAAGTGATCAATGTTTCTTTCATACTTTGAGATTAGGTTTAGGATGATTGTTATAAACTTTGAGATGATCTTTAAGGAGTTATGTATTTTGAAATGAGTTTGAATTTTAAACTTGAGTGTTTTGAATCTTAATTTAATTAAGAGATAAATATTACCACCTAAATTCTATCCAAAGAAAAACAATAATGAATATGAAACTTATTTCATATTATCAATATATTAACAAGTTACAAAGAATGTAACTTACTGAAACTATTTTCAAACTTCACAATTTACAAAAGAATAAAGAATAAGAATATTCTTTATTAATAATAATATAATCTTTATTACAATTGAATAAAATTAAGATTACAAGAATAATAAAATAAAATTACAGAAGAATAAGAAAATTACATTGGAACATTTACTAACTATCCTATAACTAAACCTAAACTAAATCTGCATCCATATATATGTACCTGCAAAACAAAGACTGAATAAAAACAAAAGAGGGTTAGTGTTAGTATTATTTCTCTCAGATATGTCAGTGAAATGCACTTGACAAATTCATCATTGAGAAATTTATAAAAGGGGGCAAGTTTCACCAATCTTAAAGAATCCATCTTTCATAAATTCAAAGCCAGAAGTCAAAAGACAGCCAAGAGGGACAAATTCACCAGCCAGGTGAAAGTAACCTGGTAAGAGTAAGTTCAAAATTCTGAACATATCCATAAGTGCATAGCAAGCACACAGGCAGGACACACACCAGCATGCATGTGGTGTGTTGTCAACCTCACAGAACAGCCCAATCTCACAAAACCACAAGCACAGTCGTGGGAGGCACTAGTTCATCACTCCACTGCACAGCACACAAGAACAACCAGTGTAGACAGCAGCTAAACCAAGCACCACAGCCAGCAACCAACCCAACCAAAGCAAGATCACATCACCAGGATGGTGACATAAGGAGGGGGATGAATCAGGTGGACATCAAGGCCAAGCCCAGGAGCTAGGAGGAGCAGGCTAGCTCCAGATCAAGCACAGGAGTCCAGCAAAACCAGATCAAGATCATCACCAACTTACTCCACAATCATCAGATTTTGTGGTGAGTTTCATAAAACCTTCACATGATCTAATCATCTTATTTAGAGAAAAGCATGTGTTCTCTTATAAAACAAAACCTCAGAAAGCACCCAAGTGGGGTGAATCTGTTGGAGATATGCCCTAGAGGCAATAATAAATGTAGTTATTATTATATCTTTGTGTTTATGATAAATGTTTACATTCATGATATAATAGTATTAACAAGGAAACATTAATACTTGTGTGATTTGTAAACTTAAATTGAAGTCCCTAGTAAAGCCTCTTTATAATACTAGCTTGTTGGTTAATAAATGATTGTGGTTTCCCTATCATGAACATTGAGATGTTATTAACAACGAGATCATATCGTTAGGAGAATGATATGGTGGACATACTCCTATAGATAAGCGTAGCATAAAGATCAAGTCATTTTAATAGTTCAATTGCTATATGCTTTCTGATACATAGTAACCTAATTCCTTCGACCATGAGATCATGCATATCACCTTTACCGGATGGATGCTTTGATGACATCAAACACCACACCATAACTGGGTGGCTATAAAGGTGGCATTGAGTGTTCGGAAAGTATTGGGTGAGACACATGGATCAAGAGTGGGATTTGTCCATCCATATGACGGATAGATATACTCTGGGCCCTCTCGGTGAAATGTCATCCAATTAGCTTGCAAGCATGTGACTGGCTCACAAGGGATCACATATCACGGGAACGATAAAAGAGTACTTATCAGTAACGAGGTTGAACTAGGTATGCAGAGATACCGATGATCATAACTTCAGATAAGTAAACTATCGTGAGACAAAGGGAAATTGGTATCGTATGTAAGTGGTTCATTCGATCGCAAAGTAATCATAGAAATATGTGGGATCCATATGAATTTCCAGATTCCTCTATTGGTTATTGTTTGGAGAAGTGTCTCGATCATGTCCGCATAATTCACGACCGTAGGGAGACACACTTAAGGATTCGACGTTGTTTGAGTAGTTATGGAATGATGAGAAAGAGACTGAATGTTCTTCGGAGTCTCGGATGGGATCCGGGATATCACGAGGAGATCCGGAATGGTCCGGAGAATAAGATTCATATAAGGAAAGTCCTGTTTTGGAATTGGGGAATGGTTCCGGTGTTTTCATCGGGAATGTTCTAGAAGGTTTCGGAATGTCCGGCACTTCGAAGGGGAAGGGTACATGAATGTGTTATATCAAGTTGGTATGATTGCATCATGTACTAGGTGTCATCGCTAAACAAAATAAAGGGTTTAATCAAATCCTAGTTTGAAAAAGTCAAACGCCAATTTGAAAGTCAAACGGCTATTTTGGGAAGTGGTGACATGGTTATACCCTACGGGTACGTGACTTCATCATACCTGGTCCAGCCCAAGGAAGGCCCACAGCAGACATACGCTGGCCCATGAAGATTTTTGGGTGGCCAAGGCCCATGACGCCTTCGGATCCTTGGAGAGCAAGACTAGCATAGATAGGAAATTTAAAGGGGTAAAACCCTAGAAGCTGTAACCAACTAGGACTATGCCCGGGACCTGCCTAAGTCTATATAAAGGCCAGGAGGGCACGTCCTAGATCTCTCGACTCATACTTTCGCAAACGCACCTCCATGCCAGATCGAATCTGCGCACCCTGTAACCTTCGGTTCCGCCGTAATCAAGAGCAGACAAGCAGGAGTAGGGTTTTCCCTCCGGGCCTGAACACAGGTAAATCTCGTGTCCCCGTTGCTTGTCATTAACTGTTCCGCGATCTCCAGCATCCCCATCTTCTCCAAAACCTAAGTCCATAACAATGGGCATTGATGAGATTAAACCTCGTCAATTGGCGCCGTCTGTGGGAATCGGGGCTGCTGATTGTGCGATCGTGACGGTCCCGACCCGATCGATCTACAACTCCGCGGCGACGGAGAATCACCTCCTCTTTGGCACTTTCGACTTCATCGCCCACTCGCCGGCCACCATGAAGGATTTCGAGCCCGTAGGCGACGGACTCGAAATTTTGTTCGGGAGCTTCTGCTTCCAGGTGGGACAAACTGGCACCCTCCACCTTCCTGAGCGGGTGCCCGTGCCATCAATCAAGCCCGCCTCGTGGGCTCCACACCCCGTGCTGCGCACATCACCATCGACAGATGAGTTCTACGACAGCAACAACTGCAACTCCGATCTGTGCGATCCACCTTCGGATGAAGGGACCTACGGTTCCGGATCCGAAAGCTGCGGCAGCAGCGGACCGATCTACGAGCGCTACCAATGCGCATCAGTCATCCAGGAGCAGCAAACGCCTAACCCGCCGCCCAACACGAACCCCAACCCGCAGGATGAAAATAAACGGGAACGAAGAAGCGATCCCCACCCAACGGGGAAAACTACGGCCACCTCATCCAACTTAGCAAAGAAGGATGGGTCCAGGCACGCCGTGCCGTCGCAGGCGACATAGTCCTGCCTGTGGACTCCCCACGTGAGCTACTGATGGCATACCACTACCTCCTCATCGAGGAGCATAAGAAGCAAGTCAAGATGCAGGATATGCTCGACAAACGCAAGCAAGCAGCCTCTGAGTCCAGCGCGCGACGAGCTGCGCTCTCCGCCATGGCACCCGGCTCTAGCACAAACGGAAACCAGGGAAACAAACACCGCTCTCGGGTGGAGAACATGGATCCCAGGGAACGCCGTGATGTGACCCGAACTCTCCACACATCGTTCATGGATATGGATGCCGACGGCAACATCATCCCGAAGACACCGCAAGCTGCGATCATGGCAGCCACTGCGTATCTCGCGGCCCACCCACCTCCGGAGGGGGACCCAAAAAGAGCCATGCATAAGTCCGCACTCACCGGACTCGGACTCGTCGGAGCTGCGCTCCACGAAGACGCTCCTGCGGAGCCGAAGAAGAAAGCTCCGGCCAGGCGCGACCGGAGCCCCACCCCTTCATCCGAAGAAGAAGAGGAACACGACCTTCCTCGAAGGAAGAAGAGCTCGCATCGCCATAAACGCGACTACGACGCCAGAGACGCGCTTACACAGCGCAAAATCGACAAAGCACGAGCCAAACGTGCATGCTCGTCTGAATCCGAGATGGACGAAGACGAAGGAGAACTCTGCGGAGCTCGATGCTTCAGCAAATCTGTTCGGCGAACGCAGATGCCACGCAATTTCAAGATTCCTTTGGATACTCCGAAGTTCAACGGCACGCAAGATCCAAAATCCTGGCTCAGTGACCATCTGTCATCCGTCAATCTTCACGGCGGTAACAAAGAAACCGCCATGCAATGCCTCCGGTATGGGCAGCGGGCTTGGTATGGCTCAGCAGCCTATCATCGGGATCCATCCGAAGCTGGGAGGAGCTAGCTTACGCTTCATCCGAAATTTCAAGGGCACCAGAAGAGGCCGCCTCAATCAAGAGTTGCGAGCCGCACTCAGAGAACGGGCGAATCTATTCGCCGTACATATTACGGTCTACCACCAAGAACTCCGCAGACATCTCCGAAGAGAGGCCATCGACGCCTTGAGACGGTAAACGCCAAGATTTCAAGGAGGAACTTGGCGCGTCAAGCCAAGAAGACACTCGACCACCTCATGGACATCGCCACAGTGGGCGACGGTAAGATTGCTTTCACCGAGCACAATCGATGAAGAGGACGACTACGGCCGGCGCGGAACGCCGGCAGAAGAGGAGATCGTCTCACGAGGACCACGACGGACCTGACATGGTCGCGGCCGGCTACGCCGACCACCGCAACAGCGGAGGATACCGCGGCGGAAACTTCCGCGACAACGACGCCAAAGACGCGTGTAACGCCGCGATCATAACGGACCCTCAGCATTCGACAAACTTTCGGGTCCATGCACCATCCACTTCTACATCGACAAACAAGATGGCAAAAATAAAGCCAGCCACATGCTCAAGGACTTCCGCGAGTTCCAGAAACTCAGCGAAAGCATGGTGCAGATGAGGCAACAAGCCCCAATCCCTGCGTTCGGAAGCGCACCTGCACAAGGCGAAATAGCACATGGAGCTCCTCCACTGCCACCTATCGGAGGCCCAAACCAACCAGTCGCACCAGCGCAGAACAACGCCGGGATCGGGTACCCCCCACCGAAAGGAGCACTAAATATGATCCAGAAGGGACGGCCCACGAATAGGGTGCAGAAGAAAATCACCCGACAAATCAACTTGGCCGTGGCAACTCCGCCTGCAATCCCTGAGTACCTCAGCGGATCAGAGTCCTGCATCACATTCACTCGCGCGGATCACCCTTGCCAGATCCCTCGCCCAGGTCATGTTGCCCTGGTGCTGGAGGCGCAGATCGGAGGCTTCGAGATGAGTCGCGTCTTCATGGACGGCGGCAGCGGCATCAATTTAATGTTCGCAAGCACTCTAGCAGCAATGCGGATCCCCCAATGCAGCCTGGAACAGTCAGACACAACGTTCCACGGCATCGTCCCAGGGAAGGGCATATTCCCCCTAGGCAAAATAGGGCTCGATGTCATCTTCGAGAAGCCGGACAACTTTCGGCAGGAGCGACTCGAATTCGAAGTGGTGGACTGGTCGTCGCAATACCACGCCATCCTGGAGCGTGTAGCATTCGCAAGGTTCCTGGCCGTCCCACACTACGCATACCTACTACTCAAGATGCCAGGACCAAGGGGCGTCATCACAGTCCACGGGAGCTTCACCCGATCAGACCAATGCGACAGATATTTCAACAAAATCTCCCAGTATTTTGGCATGCAAGACGAGCTTGTAAGGCTCCGTGATGTGACGGACAATGGGGCACCCCCAGTCACAAGGCAGAACGCACCTGACATGTCCTTCGACTCCACCGTCAACACCAAGAAAGTACAGGTCCATCCGAAGGATGCCTCCAAGACGTCCTTGATCGCCAACAACCTCATCTCCGCATAGGAAGGCGCGCTCGTCGAATTCCTCTGTGAGCGCTAAGAAATCTTCGCTTGGTGTCCTGCGGACATGCCAGGAGTTCCCAGGGAATTCGGCGAGCACGCACTCAATGTCTTTCCAGACACCAAGCCAGTCAAGCAGTCCATCTGGAGACTGTCGGAGCCACGAGCCGAAGCTATCGGCAAGGAAATCAATAGACTGCTCGCTGCAGACTTTATCAGGGAAATCAAGGAAAGTGAGTGGCTGGTGATGGTCCCAAAAAGGACACGGACATCCTGCGGATGTGCGTGGATTTCACGTCACTAAACAAGCACTTCCCAAAGGACCACTTCCCTCTTCCTCGGATCGACCAGATCCTCGAGTCGACTGCAGGTTGCGAGAAACTCTCCTTCCTCGACGCCTACTTAGGCTATAAACAGATTCGACTCAAGGTCGAAGATCAGGAGAAAACGACGTTTATCACACCGTTCGGAGTATTCTGTTACAACACAATGCCCTTCGAGCTAAAGAACGCGGGTGCCACGTACCAGCGATGCATGCAGGCCTGCCTCAAAGACCAGATCGGTCGCAACGTCCAAGTCTATGTCGACGACATAGTAATAAAAACCAAGGAGGCAAGGACACTTATCGACGATCTCTGCAAGACGTTCGACAACCTTGATCGCTACAGGATCAAGCTCAATCCCGAAAAGTGCGCCTTCGGCGTCCCATCGGGTCAGCTGCTCGGGTACTTCATCTCTCAACGAGGGATCGAGGCGAACCCGAAGAAAATCAGAGCCATCATGACGATGGAGAAGCCTAAAAACCTCAAAGGAGTCCAGCAGCTCGCAGGACGAGTAGCGGCCAAGGTGTTCATCAGCCGCATGGGCGAGAAGGCCCTACCATTCTACCAGCTGCTACGCAAAGTAGACAAAATCGAGTGGACGCCGGAAGCCAACGACGCATTCGAAAGCCTCAAGCGGCTTCTCTCCACCTCGCCTGTCCTGGTCACGCCAAAGGAGCGTGAGCTCTGCTCGTACATAGCAGCCACACACCAGGTGGTCAGTACCGTACTAGTGGTCGAATGACCCGAAGAAGGCAAGACCCACGGGGTCCAGCACCCAATCTACTACCTCAGCGAGGTACTTACGCCAACAAAATAGAGGTACCCTCACTACCGAACTTCGCCACGGGCGTGTTCATGACGGCTCGTGGCCGAGCCATTACTTCAAGAGCACCAGTGATGGTCGTCAATGAGGCACCGGTAGCATCTGAATAATCCGTGGCTACAGACGCGTGGCCTGTGGGGCATCGAATCACCCTTGGACATCGCTCACGAAGCGACCGCAATCAAATCTCAAGTCCTTCCGGATTTCCTGGTACATTGGATGGAGTTGTAGCTGCCAGACACCCCAGACATGTCGCAGTCATGGACGATGCACTTTGACGGCTCCAAGCGTGAAGCCAGAGCAGGGGCAGGGGTCATACTGACCTCCCCGCAAGGCAACAAGATGAAGTACGTCCTCCGGATGAAATTCCGAGCCTCCAACAACGAGGCCGAATACGAAGCCCTCATCCATGGCATGAGGATGGCAAAGATATGCGGCGCAACGCGCCTGGTCATCTACGGTGACTCCAACCTCGTCGTCCAGCAGACGATGAATGAGTGCGACGCACACGCCGAAAACATGATCGCGTACCACGCACTCTACAACGCACTCGAAGGAGAATTCGACGACTGCGAGCTTCAACACGTTGGAAGAGAAAGCAACGAGGAAGCCGACAGACTCGCCAACATCGGCTCCACTTGCGCAAAGGTGCCACCAGGTGTGTTCCTCGAACAGATCTGCGTGCCATCCATCAAGCGGAAATTCCCCAAGGATCACCAAAAGCGTAACACTCGGAGCTACGATACCGAAGGACACGAAGGACCCGAAACTGGACACAGGTAGCCATAGTCAACCTAATGCAGGTCATGGCGTCGAAGAAACTGACGCGCCCATACCTCCGGTTCTTGTTAAATGGAGAATCGCCGACAGCAAGCGATGCCCGCGCATATCTCGTCGGTCAAAAGCCTTCACCATCATCAACGGCGAGCTGTACAAGCGCAGTATTACCGGTGTACTACAAAGGTGCGTCACCATCGGTGACGGGAAAGCAATCCTCGAAGACATCCACGAGGGCATCTGCGGCCATCACGCAGGCAGCCGCTCCCTTGTCGCCAAAGATCTACGAGCAGGATTCTACTGGCCAACGGCCATGAGCGACGCAAAGGACATCGTCCGAAGATGCAACGGATGCTAACGGTTCGCCGACAAACCGCACGCACCTGGGTCCGAGCTCAGACCCATACCCATATCTTGGACTTTTGCTCAATGGGGCCTCGACATGATCGGCAAACTTCCAAAGTCCTTGAAAGGGGGACATGTTTACCTCCTGGTCGCAGTCGACAAGTTCACCAAGTGGATCGAGGCCATGCCGGTTACCAACCAGAAAGGCAAAACGTCCGTCAAGTTTTTCGAGTCCATTGTCTACAGGTTCGGCGTACCGCATAGCATCATCACCGACAATGGATCGAACTTTATCTCCAAGGAATTCCAGGACTTCTGCGAAGGCCTCGGGATCAACATCACGTACGCCTCAGTGGCACACCCGCAAACGAACGGGCAAGTGGAAAAGGCCAACGGCCTAATCGGCGCGGGCATCAAGAAGTACCTCATGAGTCCACTCGAACGGAAAGCAGGATCCTGGACTAAAGAGCTACCATCCGTCCTATGGAGCTTACGGACCAGGCCAAACAGCTCCACAGGCTACACACCGTTCTTCATGGTACACGGAGCCGTCTTGCTGCACCGGCAATCGCCACCAGGCCCTCGGGTCGTCGCATACATGAAGCCGAATCCACGGCTGCACTCGAAGATGCCGATACACTCGAAGCAAGAGACATAGCAGCAGCTCGATCAGCGGTGTACCAGCAGAGTCTCCGCAACTACCACAGCCGCCGGCTTCACCCTAGGTCCTTCGTCGAAGGAGACCTCGTCTTGCGACTCAAGCAAGAGCGACCGAAAAAATTCGAGTCACCATGGGAAGGACCATACGTCATCACCGAAGTCATCCTGTGGCGCCTATCGCCTCAAGCACGGAGTGCGAGTCGCATACTCCAACCCATGGAATATCTCGCACCTGCGACGATTCTATCCGTAGCAACCTACCCCCTTTACTTTCAATAAGGCTTTCAGCCAAGGCTATTCAGCCGAACAATGTACCTCCTCCATTATGATATAAATAAAGCTAAGTGTCTCGCCCCAAAACTTTAGTTCGCTATTTTGCAACTTTACTACATGCTACAAACGCACTCGGGGGCTCCCCCCACCTCACGATTTCATCGACTGAGGATCAAACGTGTACACCTGAGTAGCTGACAACGTCAGGCAAACGAAAAGGACACGTACTCAATCAAAGCATTGCGTGCTCACAACAAACAAACCTTTACAGCAAAGGGCACAACACGCCCAGCCGAAATATACAAATTTTACATCTATCTCTTTTTTCAGGTTCTACCTATTCCGAAGAATAACCTGAGCACGCTGCTCAAACAAATCTATGACCTGTTCGGCATACTGCCTTACAGCTGCGTAATGTGGACGCATGTCCCACTCACCACCATCAGGCCGAAGAGGTGGCCCAGCGGCCACAACAGCCAAATCCACGTCAGGCCGGTGCAGCCTCACAAGATACAAAGCAGCCTTCACTCCTGCGACGAGCTGTTGCCGCACCAACTCCTTGACATTCCTCACGTTCCGAAACTTCGACAGAAGACCCGCAAGGCTTGTCGGTACGACATCCAAAGGGAACATGACGTGAATCACCGAGGCAAGCGACGTCTGCACTTGGCGTAGCACTCGAGAAACCTGGTGCACACGATCCTGCACCGTCGCCAGAGCTATGGCACGGTCACGATCCATCCAGAAGAAGCCACCAGCCTCCATATCCTGTTGAGTCAAGCAATTGACCCGAACAGCGACACGCTCCTTCTCTTCCCTCGGAGCAAGGTTCGCACCTGCGACAATGGAAAGAATAAGAGAAAAGGCCAAGAGCTCACTCAAGAACTGAGCTACAGCTCGAAACAAGGAACAACTTACATTGAAGCTGCTCAGACAGCCGAATAAGTTCCGCCATCAAGTACTCCTCTCTGGCTGCACCACGATCCGCCTTGGACTTCCACACATAGGCATGACCTCGCAACCCTAGCAGCTCCCTCTCCAGACTACGCACGCGATCCCGAAGAAAAGCGAGTTGGGAGGAAGCATCCAAAGATGGTCGCAACGGCATTGCAGAGGAAGTGTCAACAGGGTCAGCACCCGAAGGAACCTAGAGCAGCAGAAAAAGAAAGGGACACAAACATTCAGACAATGATAGAGCAAAACTCAGAAAAATTCATTAAACATATAAGGCACGTGGCACAAGGATGGTGTTCTTCAAGATATTTACATCAAAAGCAGACTACAAACTACCCTACGTCTACAACGCCTAAGATGCGGCACCCTGAGTCGCCTCGGAGCCGGACTGCCTAGCTTTGGCCCCGCCCTGCTGCCGCAGTGCATACTCAGACAGCAAATCAATGAGCTTGGTCCCATGTCGCTTGCAGCGAGCAGAGTAGGCAGCAAAGGCTACCTCGGATCCATCTGCAGTCGTCGGCATCCAGGAGGTGATCTGGGGTAGATCCAACTCCGCTCCAGCAGCCAAGGCCATCGCCAGCCCGACGGACACGCTGATGCCCTTCTGCTTATGCGCGCAGCGTTTACCGACAGCCTCCGCCAGAGCATCCACATCATCGAGGGCCACGCCCTTAGGAACAAGATCCTTGTAGAAGCGGACAAGGACCTCCTTCGCCTTGGCAAGGAGTCGACAATGGTTACTGCCGGTCTTCGACCGCCACGAGCATCATCTAGAGCACTCCGTGCTCTAGAGCATCATGTCAAACTCAATGCATGCGGCATCTGAGACAAAAAATAAGAAGGAAGACATGAAGAAAAGCAGCACAGAAGAAGACACGAGGCATGAAGAAACAAGCACAAATCTAGCACTCACCCGAAATAGCCTTGGCAGCAGCCATGAGCTTCGCCGCCACCTCTCTTTCACGAGCAGCCGCAACGGTGTCCAGCTGCTCCTCACGATCCATGACCTCTGCTGCAGACGCCTTCGCTGCCGCTTAGTCGGCTCTAGCTCGAGGCGTTCTTTCAAGACTAACGGCTTGCCGCTTACCGCCGATTGACCAAGGATCTTCTTGAGAGCATCGACCTCACGGATAGAAGTATTATGCTCCTCTGCATTCAAAACAAGAAACGTCAGAAAGCAGGACCGGAATAAACGAAAAAAGCACCAAAAGGCGAATAGTTACCCTGAAGCTGTCGAAGGTTAGCCTCCTGCACCAGACGCTCCTGCACCAGCCGCTTGGCCTCCTGCACAAAAGGCTGCAGAAAAATAAATAGCAGTAAGAAAAGGACTTGGGGGCTACGCCCAACATAAAGGAGTAAAAACAAAATTCGCACACGAAGACACTCGGGGGCTCCCCCCGTGACATGAAGCAGAGAAACTTACATGCTCTGATGGCGACTCCGAAGGCCCGCCTGCGAAATTCTGAGGCGCAACCACCTGCACCTCCTGCAACGCAGGATTCGGAGCCGCGCCACCCTAAGCCGCCACCGTCTGAGGAGGAGGAGACGCAATTTTTGACTCCCCCATCATCTCCCACGCACCATCACTGGAGGAATCGTGGGAGGAATGCCTGCATACGAACCAATCAGCACAAGTGCAAAAATCATGAAGGAACAAGGACAATAGTACAACAAGAAACTTACGAGCCCAGTGAGCTCAGGTCGAAGACAGGAGGAGTCCTTCGGGCCCTCTTCTCCTCTTTCTTCTCTTCCTTCTTCTCCTCCTTCTTTTCTTCCTTCTTCCGCTTTGGCGGTCTTGGCGCCACAGCCGCATGGGAATGGCAGGAATGGGAGATGAAGAACCTCCATGACTGTCACTATGACGCTCAAGGCCCAGAGGGTTTCTGGGAGTCGGAGGAGTCGAGGCATCCGAAGACTCGCTGGAGCTCCGTGATCGTTTGCGCGTATGGTCCTCACTCGACTCGTCAGCATCCTCCGTCGGAGATCGCGCCGACGGCAGCTCGGACACGGACTCAACCACTTCATTATCCAGGCATTCGATACTTTTCGCAATGGTACCATGCCCGGCACTTTGAAGCTCTGCAAAATCAGAAGGAACTTTGTTAGCAAACAAAGGAAATAAATGCACAGCCTACAAAAAGCACTACGTGCACAAATCTACACCTGCGGTACGGCCAACGTCGAAGAAAATGGAGGAGTTAGCGACTTCCCCGGGATTTCTTCTCCGGCCTTGAACTTCAGCAGCGCGCGAAGGGCCCTGTCAAGATCCCCCTCGGAGATTTTCTCAGTCGAAACCCTCGTCGGATCACGGCGCCCAGAATAAAGAAACATCGGGTGCGCCCTCGCTTGGAGAGGCTGCACCCGACGCTCAAGAAACGTCCGGATGATGTCCACACCGTTCACCTCCTTCTCCGGAATCAGCTGGAGATCCTCCACCCGATGGTAAAGGGCCTCTATCTCCGCCACCTCACCATCCAAGATTTGGTTATTCCAAGACCTTTTCGGCTCAATCATTTGGGAGGGGTCAAAGGGAACAAGAACAAAATCTTGCCCGGGCACTACGGAGTCGCGGATATAAAACCATCGCCTCCGCCAGTACTGGACAGATTCGGACATGGAAAAAGAAAAGAAGAGAAGATTGGGACTAAGGGAGATGATGCAACCCCCAATGGGATACACACCATCCGAACCAGATTGCCTCTTCACGGAATAGAGCTTCCGGAAGAGGCAAAAGTGCGGCTCAATGCCAAGCCAGCACTCGCAAAAATTGATAAAACAAGCAATGTGGAGAAGAGAATTGGGAGACAGATGATGAAGCTGAATCCCATATAAGAAGAGCAGTCCACGGAGGAAGTTGTGGGGAAGAAAACCCATATAACGGCGAAAACATAACCCGATACCCAGATGGGGGACGGGGGATTACCTCATTGCCGGGGAGTTTAACGGCCTCCCTATCCTGTGGGATCAGGCCCCGCTCGTGAATCTTGCGGAGATCGCTCTCCCGCGTCTTTGATCGCCGCCAGCCACCATCGGTGACACGGGTAGCGGTGGTGCTTTTCTTTCCTCTGGCGGTGCTGGTCCCAACTGCAGATGACGATTTCTTTGGTTTCCCCATTGCGCTCTGGCGCCGCGGTGAAACGCTAAACAACGGAAATGTGGAAGGAAATCCCAGCCTGCAAGAATCGCTAGAGCACAAGGAGGCGGTGAAAACAAGAACGTCGGTGAAAACAAACCGCGGCTTTCTCCAATGATTATAACGCGAAGACGCGCCACGCGGCGTCCAGAAGACCTAACGCCAACGGCAGATCTGACCGTACATGTGTCAACATCACAATGAACCGTCGTTACCACGCCGTCCACTACGCGCGGAAATCGAGGAGACACCGTAATTATCTCCACGCCACGCGTGACCGGTCAATTCAAAGTCAGCAAGTGGGACCCACGTTTTTCCAGTCAAGTCATCTCTGGCGTAGCGAGCGGCAGCGTCATTGATCGTCGACGATGTCATCAAAAGCTATACTAGCACCAACTACAATTCCCCGGCTCCACAACTAAGAGTACTCACTCGAATCTTCGATTCGACTAAATACTCGGGGGCTACTCCTATCGGGGCGCTGGCGCACGGAAGATGAATAAAGACAAAGTATTTCTTGAGTCCCACGTCGAGTCTCGACTCCACTACGGACTCGGGGCTACTCCATAGGGAGGATGAATTTAAGCATCCGAAAATTTTCGTGTCCTATGGACTTAACAAGCTGAACAATGCTTGAACTAAAGTCTGCCGAGTCTCGACTCGAGCAGACACTCGAGCTACTCCCATAGGGGCGCTGTCGCGCACCCTATGAAATCTTCGCTGCGATCTTCGGATCAGCATGTAAAAACTTTTGGCAACTCTACCCCAACAAAGCGTTGAGTGGCGACAATCTCCTTGGCCACGAAGCACCTCCGTGGTGACAAATGTTGGATCTGCGTGCGACGCAAAGATAAGACCTCGAGATATCATCGATGGCACGCAGCGTACGATTGCTACCTGCTAGTATAAATCCATGCCAACAGACGTGATGAAAAATCCCGACGGACGCGTTGGGTACATCAATTAAAAACACTGGAATTCCACTCCTGTAAGTCCTCCGCGGCCTGAGTCGAATTACGCCAGCATATGTTCCGAGTTCAAGTTAAGGGACTCGAACACGATGAAGATCATGTTGTTTCGTCCTAAGACAGTTAAGCGACCACGATCCGCCGGGTGAGTCGGCACATGTATCAACAATCCCTACACACATATTGTTAACACCTAGTTGCGGTAGAAGGAATGAAGAGTCCTCGGAATCTACGATTGATTGATCACTCGAGACTCTTGACATGGTTATACCCTACGGCACGTGACTTGACATACTGGTCCAGCCAGGAAGGCCCACGCGGACATCTGTTGGCCCATGAAGATTTTCGGGTGGCCAAGGCCCATGACGCCTTCGGATCCTTGGAGAGCAAGACTAGCATAGATAGGAAATTTAAAGGGTAAAACCCTAGAACACATGTAACTAGGACTATGCGGGACCTGCCTAAGTCTATATAAAGGCCGGGAGGCACGTCCTAGATCTCTCGACTCATACTTTCGCACGCACCTCCATGCGGATCGAATATCGCACCACAGAACCTTGGTTCCGCCGTAATCAAGAAGACAAGCGGGAGTAGGGTTTTCCCTCAGGGAACTGAACACAGGTAAATCTCGTGTCCACAGTTTGCTTGTCATTACTTAGTTCATGATCTCCAGCATCCCCATCTTCTCCAAAACCCAAGTCCATAACAATGGGCATTGATGAGATTAAACCTCGTCAAGTGGAGAGGGAGGTGGAAACCGAGTTGGGGGAGGAGTTCCTCCCCTCCACCGCCGGCCCACCTTGAAGCCGAGTTGGGGAGGGACTCCCCTCCCCTTGGCCGCGCCTCCCACCTATAAAGGGAGGGGTAGGGCTGCCCCTCCTTGCACACAAGTTCCCTACCTCTAAACCCTAACCCTAGCCGTCGCCGCTCTCCATAGCCGCCGCCGGCCTAGGGCATCTCGCCGCCGCCTAGGTCAAACCCTAGCCGCCGGCCTAGCCCCCTCCTTGGTGTGTCTAAACCCTATAACACCGAGGGCTCTCTCATAGTCCACCATACTCGCTCCGGCTTAAGGCGAAGCCCTGCGAGATCTCCCCTCTACTTCCGGTACCACTGGTGCTCTGGGAATCGCGAGAGTGCTACAACCTCCGCTTCTTGGAACAAGGGAGAGTAAGGTCTTCGTCAGTCCGAACATGTGACCGATCATGGGAGGCGCTGCCGACATGGCCTTGGGAAGGATCGTCTACGCGATCTTGAGATCGGGAAAATGCGACTACATCACCCACGAGAATCCGCTCTCGTTAAACACTTTGGAATCTTCGAGGGTGAGTTATTCCATCGACTCGTTGCTACAATCTAGTAGATAGATCTTGGCTTGTTTGTTTGTATGCGATAGAAAATTTTTGTTTTCCATGCTCTGAAACCCTACGATTATCGAGCCGTGTCTATATGTAGATCTGTTGCACGAGTAGAACACAATGGTCATTGTGGGCGTTGATGCTTTTATTGTCGATTGCTTCTTGTGTACATTGCATCTTGCGGGATGTTGGGATGAAGCAGCCCGGGCTAACCTTACATGACATCGTTCATGAGACTTGCTCCACGCTTGACATGCAACTTGTATTACATAAGTGGCTTTGCGGGTGCCTGTTTCTCCTAGCATAGTTAAGATCCAATTTACAACGGGTGATTAACAATACTAGTATCAATGTTGTGGTTCATGTTCGTAAGTTAGAACGACACTTATTGAAAGCCCCAAACCACGTAAAACATGCAAAGAAAGTAGAGGCGTCTAACTTTGTTTTGCAGGGGTGTGCAGTGATGTGATATGGCCATGATTGTGATTATATTTGATGTATGCAATGATCCTTATTGTAAGTTGGCAACCAGCAGGAGCCATATGGTTGTATTTAATTTATGTTAAGACCCGCGTGTCTATTCAAAGTAGTTGTAATAGTTGAAGCCGGTGGACGACAACCATGGAGAAGCTTCATTGACCTTGATGCAATGCCGGTGATGATGGAGATCATATTCGTGCTTGAAGATGGAGATCGGAAGCACAAAGAAAAAAAGTCCATATCATATCACATATTATGAATTGCATGTGATGTTAATCCTTTATGCATCTTGTATTGCTTAGTTAACGATGGTAGCATTATAAGATGATCCCTCATGCACATGAATTTCAAGTCATAAAGTGTTCACCCTTAGTTAGCACCGTTGCTAAAGCTTGTTGTTTCGAAGCACCACGTGATGATCGGGTGTGTTAGATTCCGCAAGTGTATACAACGTGAGCAAGCCAGATTTGCTCATGCGGAAGCTAAGGTTTGATCTTGACGAGCCTAGCATGTACATACATGGTCTCAAAACACGGATCACCAAAAGGTAAAGCATGAATCATATAGTAGATATGATGAACATGACAATTGTTCGCCATTGAAACTATATCAACTCTCGTGATGATCGGTGTTGATGTGGTGGATTTGGTTCGTGTGATCACTAAAACAATGTGAGGGATATTGTTTTGAGTGGGAGTTCACCTAGATTAATTTAACTATTAATTAGAACTTAATTTGTCATAAACTTAGTCTAAACTATTGCAAATATGTTGTAGATCAATGGCGGCCCCTACCATCAATTTTAATGCGTTCCTAGAGAAAGAAAAGTTGAAAAACAATGGAAGCAACTTTGTGGATTGGTTCCGCAATTTGAGGATTGTCCTCACAGCTGGTAATTTGACCTATGTCTTTGGATGCACATGGTGACCCTCCTGCGGTGATCTTGCGACAAAGTAAAGAATGTTTACCTCGCTCGGAAGACTCAGTACTCCACAGTTCAGTGTGCTATCTTGTATGTTTTGGAATCGGAGCTTCAGAAAAGGTTTGAGAATTCAGACCCACATGATATTGTCCGTGATCTCAAATTGATCTTTGAGACTCACGCGACGATTGAGAGCTATGAGGCTTCTGAAAAGTTCTTTAACTGCAAGATGGAAGAGGGCATCTCCGTCAGTGAGCATGTGCTTAAGATGTCTGGGCACACAAACAAACTTCAAAGCTTGGGTATAGTGATTCCTAATGCTTTGGGGATTTACCGTGTCCTCCAATCACTACCACCAAGTTACAAGAACTTTGTGATGAACTACAATATGCAAAACATGAACAAGTAGTTGCCAGAACTATTTGCTATGTTGAAATATGTAGAAGTGGAGATCAAGAAAGAGCACCAAGTGTTGATGGTCAATAAGACCACCAAATTCAAGAAAGGCAAGTCTAAGCAAAAGGGACACTACAAGAAGGGTGGTAAGAAAGTTACCACGCCGACGAAGAAGACCAAGGCTGGACCTAAGCACGATCTTGAGTGTTTTCTTGCAAGGAGAAGGTCCGGAAGCAGAATTGCCCAAAGTACTTGGCGGATTTGAAGAACGGCAACATCAAGAAGAAAGGTATATCCGATATACATGTTATTGATGTGTATCTCACTAGTACTCGTAGTAGTGCCTGGGTATTTGATACTGGTTCGGTTGCTCGTATTTGTAACTCAAAACAGGTTCTGCAGAATAAACGGAAGCTAGCGAAGAACAAAGTGACGATGCGCGTGGGAAACGGATCAAAGGTTGATGTGATCACAGTCGGCACGCTACCCCTTCATCTACCATCGGGATTAGTTTTATACTTAAATAATTGTTATTTGGTGCCTGCGTTAAGCATGAACATTATATCGGGATCTTGTTTATTGCGAGACGGTTACTTGTTTAAGTCCGAGAATAATGGTTGTTCGATTTATATGAGTAATATGTTTTGTGCACATGCACCTTTGATAGATGGTCTATTCTTATTGAATCTCGATAGTGGAAATACACATATTAATAACATTGAGGCTAAACGTTTGAAATCGAGCGATAACTCGACCTATATGTGGAACTGTCGACTTGGTCACATTGGAGTGAAGCGTATGAAGAAACTCCATTCCGATGGAATTCTTGAATCACTTGATTTTGAATCACTTGAAAGATGCGAAGCATGTCTGATGGGTAAAATGACTAAGACTCCATTTTCTGGTATGATGGAGCGAGCTACGGACTTATTGGAAATCATACATACCGATGTGTGTGGTCCAACGAGTGTAGCATCGCGCGGTGGTTATCGTTATGTTCTTACATTCACAGATGACTTGAGTAGATATGGGTATATCTATTTCATGAAACATAAGTCCCAAACTTTCGAGAAGTTTAAGGAATTTCAAAGTGAGGTAGAGAATCAACGTAACAAGAAGATTAAATTTCTACGTTCTGATCGTGGAGGTGAATATCTAAGTTACGAGTTTGGCGAGCATTTGAAGAAATGCGGAATACTTTCACAATTGACACCGTCGGGAACACCACAGCGTAATGGTGTGTCCGAACGTCGTAATCGAACTCTCTTAGGTATGGTTCGTTCTATGATGTCACTTACAGATTTACCGCTATCATTTTGGGGTTATGCATTAGAAACAACCGCATTCAATTTAAAGAGGGCACCATCTAAATCCGTTGAAACGACACCGTATTAATTATGGTTTGGGAAGAAACCTAAATTGTCATTCCTTAAAGTTTGGGGTTGCGAAGCCTATGTAAAGAAGTTACAGCCGGACAAGCTTGAACCCAAAGCGGAAAAATGCGTCTTCATAGGATACCCGAAGGAAACTATTGGGTATACCTTCTATCATAGATCTGAAGGCAAAATCTTCGTTGCCAAGAATGGATACTTTCTAGAGAAGGAATTTCTCTCGAAAGAAGTGACTGGAAGGAAAGTAGAACTCGACGAGGTTGTCGAACCTTCTCTCAAACTTGCAAGTAGCGCAGCACCGGAAGAAGTTCCTGTCGTGCCTGCACCAATAAGAGAGGAAGCTAATGATGATGATCATGAAACTTCGGTTGTAGTTGCTACAGAGCCTCGCAGGTCAACGAGAACTCGTACCACTCTAGATTGGTATGATCCCGTTATGAGTGTCATGTTGGTGGACAACACCGATGACCCTGCGACATATGAGGAAGCGATGATGAGCCCAGATTCCAATAAATGGCAAGAAGCCATGAAATCCGAGATTGGATCCATGTACGAAAACCAAGTATGGACTTTGGTGGACTTAGGATGGTAGGAAGGCTGTCGAGAACAAATGGATTTTCAAGAAGAAAGCAGATCTTGATGGTAATGTTCTGTCTATAAAGCTTGACTTGTCGCAAAAGGGTTTCGACAAATTCAAGGAGTTGACTACGATGAGACTTTCTCACGTAGCGAAGCTAAAGTGTGAGGATTATGTTAGCATCGCTGCATATTATGATTATGAGATATGGCGGATGGATGTCAAACGGCATTCCTCAATGGAGACATTGATGAAGAGTTGTATATGATGCAACCCAAAGGTTTTGTCGATCCTAAAGATGCTAACAAGGTATGCAAACTTCGACGGTCCATCTATGGATTGAAGCAAGCATCCCGAAGTTGGAATCAACGTTTTGATAAGGTGATCAAAAGTTTTGGTTTTATACAAACTTATGGAGAAGCTTGTATTTACAAGAAAGTGAGTGGGAGCTCTGTAGCATTCTTAATACTATATGTAGATGACATATTGTTGATTGGGAATGATGTAGACCTTCTTAATAGTGTCAAGGAATATTTGAATAATAGTTTTTCAATGAAGGATCTTGGCGAAGCGGCTTTCATATTAGGCATAAAGATTTATAGAGATAGATTGAGACGCCTAATATCATTGTCACAAAGTACATATTTGGACAACGTTCTAAAGAGGTTTGGAATGGAAGATAGCAAGAAAGGGTTCTTTCCCATGTTGCCCAATACGACCTTGAGTAAAACTCAAAGTCCGACAACGGTAGAAGATAGAGAAAGGATGAGTAAGACTCCCTATGCCTCAGCCATAGGATCTCTAATGTATGCCATGCTATGTACTAGACCCGACATTGCATATGCTGTTAGTTTAACTAGCAGATATCAAAGTGATCCAGGAGTGGATCATTGGACAATGATCAAAACATCCTTAAGTACTTGAGAAGAACTAAGGATATGGTTCTTTCTTATGGAGGTGATGAACAGCTCGTTGTTAATGGTTACACCGATGCTAGTTGGAACACCTATCCGGATGATTCTAAATCACAATCTGGATACGTATTTACTTTGAATGGTGCGGATTAGGCTGGAGGAGTGCAAAGCAAAGCGTTGTGGCGAGATCTTCAACTAAATCGGAATACATGGCTGCTTCGGAGGCTTCACAAGAAGCGATATGGATGAAAGAGTTCATTACAGAGTTGGGTGTGGTTCCTAGTGCGCTGGACCCAATGTCTATCTACTCTGATAACATGGGCGCCATAGCTAATGCGCAAGAACAAAGGTCACACAAGAAGCTGAAGCACATCAAGATACGTTTTCACGCTATTCGAGAACATGTCCAAGATGGGGACATAAAGATTTGCAAAGTACACACAGATCTGAATGTGGCGGATCCGTTGACTAAACCTCTCCCGAGGGCAAAACATGACCAGCACCAAACTGCCATAGGTGTTTGGTATATTACCATGTAATCTAGATTAGATGACTCTAGTGCAAGTGGGAGACTGTTGGAGATATGCCCTAGAGGCAATAATAAATGTAGTTATTATTATATATTTGTGTTTATGATAAATGTTTATATTCATGCTATAATAGTATTAACAAGGAAACATTAATACATGTGTGATTTGTAAACTTAAATTGAAGTCCCTAGTAAAGCCTCTTTATAATACTAGCTTGTTGGTTAATAAATGATTGTGGTTTCCCTATCATGAACATTGAGATGTTATTAACAACAAGATCATATCGTTAGGAGAATGATATGGTGGACATACTCCTATAGATAAGCATAGCATAAAGATCAAGTCATTTTAATAGTTCAATTGCTATATGCTTTCTGATACATAGTAACCTAATTCCTTCGACCATGAGATCATGCATATCACCTTTACCGGATGGATGCTTTGATGACATCAAACACCACACCGTAACTGGGTAGCTATAAAGGTGGCATAGAGTGTTCGGAAAGTATTGGTTGAGACACATGGATCAAGAGTGGGATTTGTCCATCCATATGACGGCTAGATATACTCTGGGCCCTCTCGTCATCTAGTTAGCTTGCAAGCATGTGACTGGATCACAAGGGATCACATATCACAGGAACGAGAAAAGAGTACTTATCAGTAACGAGGTTGAACTAGGTATGCGGAGATACCGACGATCATAACTTCGGATAAGTAAACTATCGTGAGACAAAGGTAAATTGGTATCGTATGTAAGTGGTTCATTCGATCGCAAAGTAATCGTAGAAATATGTAGAGCCACCATATGAATTTCCAGATTCCTCTATTGGTTATTGTTCGGAGAAGTGTCTCGATCATGTCCGCATAATTCACGAACCGTAGGGAGACACACTTAAGGATTCGACGTTGTTTGAGTAGTTATGGAATGATGAGAAAGAGACCGAATGTTGTTCGGAGTCTCGGATGGGATCCGGGATATCACGAGGAGATCCGGAATGGTCCGGAGAATAAGATTCATATAAGTAAAGTCCTGTTTCGGAATTGGGGAATGGTTCCGGTGTTTTCATCGGGAATGTTCTAGAAGGTTCCGGAATGTCCGGCACTCCGAAGGGGAAGGGTACATGAATGTGTTATATCAAGTTGGTATGATTGCATCATGTACTAGGTTTCATCGCTGAACAAAATAAAGGGTTTAATCAAATCCTAGTTTGAAAAAGGCAAACGCCAATTTGAAAGTCAAACGGCTATTTTGGGAAGTGGAGAGGGAGGTGGAAACCGAGTTGGGGGAGGAGTTCCTCCCCTCCACCTCCGGCCCACCTTGAAGGCGAGTTGGGGAGGGACTCCCCTCCCCTTGGCCGCGCCTCCCACCTATAAAGGGAGGGGCAGGGCTGCCCCTCCTTGCACACAAGTTCCCTACCTCTAAACCCTAACCCTAGCCGCCGCCGCTCTCCATAGCCGCCGCCGGCCTAGGGCATCTCGCCGTCGCCGCCTAGGTCAAACCCTAGCCTCCGGCCTAGCCCCCTCCTTGGTGTGTCTAAACCCTAGAACACCGAGGGCTCTCTCATAGTCCACCATACTCGCTCCGGCTTAAGGCGAAGCCCTGCGAGATCTTCCTCTACTTAGGTACCACTGGTTGTCTTAGGAATCGAGAGAGTGCTACAACCTCCATTTTCTGGAACAAGGAGAGGAAGGTCTTCGTCAGTACCGAACGATGTGACCATTGCGGAGCGCTTGGGAACACGGCGTCGGAAGGATCGTCTACGCGATCTTGAGATCGGGAAATCGACTACATCACCCACGAGAATCCGCTCTCGTTAAACACTTTGGAATCTTCGAGGGTGAGTTATTCCATCGACTCGTTGCTACAATCTAGTAGATAGATCTTAGCTTGTTTGTTTGTATGCGATAGAATTTTTTTGTTTTCCATGCTATGAAACCCTACAGAATCCATCATAGGGATTTTAGACTCTAAAAGCAAACAACAAAGTATCTGGATCCAGCCAGAACTCAGAGCAACATCATTGCTCGGGTGGTCAAACTATATCTTACAATTCAAGCATATATACATCTATGATCTATTTCTAGGCACATCCCTAAAGCAGGGTAGCACCTTAGAAACAAAGCCTTTGGATCCAGATCATGATCAAGCTCACTATTATTTTTCCAAGCTTTGATGCAAAAACAATAGCTGGTACCACTACCAGGACTATCTAGATGAACCAATTAGATAAGATTTGAATCCCTAAGCCTCAGACCAACATCATTGGTCTTAGGGAATTCAGATAAGAGCATCTCTATTTATCTTTCAAAGCCAAGATTGTCTTAAACATAAACTAACCAAATCCATGTTTTAGAATCAAACTTGTGTGCCATACATGATGGTGTCACAAGAACAATCCATTATGAATCAGGAAAGACAGTAAATCATCATAGATTCAGACAATCAACTAACTAATTATTTTCTTGTTAACACAGGAATCATAACATGTTAATTCCCAAGCTAACAGCACTAAGACAGTAGTTGTATCCTATCATAATCATGACCATGAATCAAATAAACAGTGGAAAGCTATCAAATCATTGACTTTACCAAGCATGTTTCCCATACAACCACATCATCTGAATCAGATGCAATCCAAGCATCAAATCATCTAGTAAGCCACCAGAAACATCATATATCATTTTAAGCAACAAGCCTCAGGCCAATAATCATTTAGCATGTGTACAGACCGTCCAAACATGATTCAATTCATCCAGCACATGATCAATCACATCACAGGAACCCTAAATGGATAATAATCCTAATCTAAATCAGACAGTAGCCAGAGAGGACAGTGCCAACATCTAGCATCAAATCAGCAAGCACAGAGAGCACCAGGGGAGGGGAATCAAACTCACCGTAGGTCCTCGCTGAAGGATAGAAGAGGAAGCAGAGGGGCCGACGACTATGGCGGCACGGGGAGCACCCTAGAGGGGGCGCTGCAACCCGCACGGCGCCACGACAACGACCTTGATCACGCCTGGAGGTGCAGAGCATCACCTCGACGCACGACGACCACGACAACACTTGAATCCATGCCAATCCCCAAACCCTAGGGTTCGTGACGGCATCGATCCATCGCAGGAGAGCCCTAGGCTCGAATCCAATTGGATAGAATGAACGGGCATCGTCTACAACCCCCTAATGCACCACAGCGGCAACCAGAACGGCCGGCGGTGGCGGGAATCGCCGGTGGCGGCATTGCCGGCCACAGGGTCGGGGTCAGAGGAGGAGAGGATGAACTCGAGGGAGAGAGAGAGGTAGTAAGGAGTGGCCTGAGCTGGGCCAGACCCTTCGGGGTGGCTCTTTTGTCTAGGACTAATGGGCCACTAGGGCCCAATAAGAATAACCAACCCAGAAACAATTTCAGGCCTGTTTTAATAAAAAGGAAAAGACCAAAATACCCCTAGACTTAATTAAATTTTAGAAAATAAAATAAAAGTCCAAAAATTATAAATAAAATACTTTTGGATTCACAATAATCCATACTATTCAAATAAAATGAAATATAAAGTTTTAGACATTTAAAATTTTATAAGAATTTTGTAATTTATATATTCCTTATGGAATTTTACAAAAATTATTGAAAGATGATAAAAATAAATAAAAATCACTTTCATTCTATATTAATATTATAGTATTTTTGAAAAATAATAAATAAATATTTAATAACAATTTTAAGATATAATTTATAATTCCTAAAAGAATTATTAAATGAATAAAAGTCAAATAAAAGGGAAATAAAATAAAATAATTCAATATATGTTATAAATATTAAAAAGTAATATTTATAAATCCTTTATTATTAAAAGGAACTTTTTATAATAATGGGGTGAATGCATATCAAGTTAAATAATGCATTGCATTACTTGCATAATCATTTTGCTTCTTTAAATATTGTCCTTACCGGGCAATAATGATGTTTTTGTAGACATAGAAGCTCAAGGTCCAGTGCAAGCATCAGACTTCACTACCTTGCCATCACAAGGCAAGTTCATCACTTGCTCATGTCCTTTGAAGAGTCTTTATCAAAGTATTTGCAAATTGTGTGTTATCATATATGCTATAAAAGAAAGAAAATGTTATTTTCATAAATAAAGAAATTATAGATATCATCCTAAGTGATGATATGATGGAGCAATAGAACTTAGAGTTCGAATTGCAACAATGATGATCAAGTAGGGACTTAATAACCCTTGACATCAGTGATTCTAGCGCCGTATATTACGTGTTAGCCATGAGATTTGGAATGGGACAGAGAAGTCAGCTGTATCTTCTTCCTCTCGCATGAAGCCGGATGTGCAGGTCGTGGTTGTTATCCTTATAGCGTGCATATTAATTGGTAATTCGTAGAGGATATGCAGCATATGGGTGGGAACCCTCATCGTCCCACGATAGTTCTGGCATCTAACGGTTTGTACAAACCATTGTCGTAATTCATTATGTGGGCATGGTGTACACCAAGGAGGCATGCAGGGTCGCAAAGGGGGCAGTGATTGTCTTGGACCAACTATTGGGCCCCACATCATGGAATTGTGGACGGGAAATTACGCCCGATTGTGCAACAAGGAGTTGATCTCTCATGGGTAAAGTAACGCACCTTTACAGAGTGTAAGAATTGTAACTTGTTACTCCCTGTTCCGGGAAGGAGCTATGAACGCAGAAGGAAAGGAACTCCATGAAAGTTCTGGTTAACCTGTGAAGGCTATTTGTCATAGTTTTTCAGAATAAAAATCAATCTTTGAAGAAAGATTTACAAAAATTGCATAGTGCCAAGGATTTATAATCCGAGGTGGTAGTTAGAGCATCAAACTTCCCACCTTGCATATAATGAACTTGTTGGGTAATGATGTTACTCATTATTTCCTTTGATCCCTTGCTTAGACTCTGAGGATCCCGAAGACGTGCCAATGTATGCAGCCGAATGCCAAGAAGATGTGTTCTACGAGGAACCTGATCTGTCCGGAGGAGTTGAAGGAGTGGATTACGAAATCCGCTACGGTGTCGATGATAACGAGTCCAACTAAGTACCTAGTTAGTAGTAACTAACGGAGCCGAGCAGCCAGAACTCTATAAAATAATCTGCTGAGCTCAACTCCTAGACGGAGTTTCTAATTTTAAATTCCGCTAAACACTTTATATTTTGGTTTGTAAGTTGGATCTTTTGGAAGTCTTGAACTTACGGTATTGTAATAATAATAATGTGTGTACTTTTGTAATATGGACCCGCAATGTTTCTGTTGTACCACTCTGAGGGATGTGATATTTACGGAACGGTGTTTTGTGGATGTCATGTCAACGACTATAGTGTACTACACATGCAGTGGTATGTTGGGTCACCGCAGAGACCGTGAGCTTGTTACTCTTGGAGGGTGACCTCCTAGTTGGCTTGGCGGCTGGTGCCGCGATGTTCTCTTCGTGGAAGATTGTGAAGAGACCCGGGCTTCTCCTTCGTGGAGCTTGTGAAGTGGTTGTGGAGCTTGCCATCTTCGGAGTGGAGGAAAAGCTAGCCATAAGGAAAGGGCCTATTCCTTCATGGGATAGACTCGGAGAAGAAGGTGAGCCTTTGTGGCGCGTGAGGAATCCTTCGTGGAACCTCACACCTCTCCAACGTGACGTAGGCCCCTTCCCAAAGGTGGTGAACACGGGAATACATCTTCGTCTCCGTGTGCCTCGGTTATCTCTATATCCAAGCTTTATTTCCTTGTGATAGCCATCGAGCTTGAAGTACTTATATCTTGCTTATCACTTGTGGTATATTTATCTTGTGCTATCTTGCTTAGCTTAATTTGTTGTTGGTGCACTTAGTTGAGCCTAGTGTATTTAGGTTTTGTGCTTGTAAAATAAACGTTAGTTTAATTCCGCATTCTATCAAGCCAAAACCATAATAGTTTTGAAATTGCCTATTCACCCCCTCTAGGCGACATCTCTATCCTTTCAATTGGTATCAGAGAAAGGTCTCTTCTTGTTTAGGCTTCACCGCCTAGAGTGTAAAGATGTCGGCTAGTAGTATAGTGCACAATGACACAATTATCTTTGATGGCACAAATTATGCTTTGTGGAGAAATTTCTTGCTTTATAATCTTCGGACCTTGTATCCAAATATTGAGCGATTTCTAGATGTAGGTTTTTCTCCTCCTATGGATCCTCAAAATCTATCTTTATAGGATGAGAACAATTTACATCTCGAAGCTCAAGTATCTAATGAGATTATTTTCTCCTTGAGCCCCACGGTTAATTTGTTCTTGACGATTGTAAAGCGCAAGTCATCTCATGAGATGTGGACCAAGCTTAAAGAAATATTTGGTGGGTCCATTTCTCATAGGGTTAGTGGTATCTCCAAGGAGCTCTCTTCTCCCTCACATCATGAAGAGCTCCAAGTTGCTTCCACCTCCGGCCGCAATGAGATTTCAATTCTTTCCACTTCACTTACATGTGACAGGTCACAAGGTAATGGCATGGTGAGTGGAAAAATCATATGTGATGATGGTAGTGTTTCTCTTTACACCAATGATTCTTGTTCTATAAATGATAATGGTGTAGTGAGCTTGGACTTAAGCACTTCTTGCAACAATGATGATATATCCCCTTGTGTTGCTAGTCCTTGTATATCATCTAGAAATTATTTGAGTACTAGTGTAGATGATATGCTTGATTTGCCTTGTTCCCATGAACAAAATGCTTCTATTTCCTCTAGTTGTTTATCTAACAATGTAGAGGAAATAAAACATTCTATGGAGCAAGACATGATCATGAATGAAGATTCAAGAATATCCTCATCTTCATCCTCCCGTGCTCACATGTGCTTTATGGCAGGAGGATCAAAGGTAACTCCTACTTTGGATCCCAATATATCTTGTAAAGATAATATCAATGATAATGATGATAGTGATGATGATATTGATGAGGATAATAGTGCTCTCTTGCTTGAGTTGACTTTTATGTGTACCTCTCTTCGCGGTAATAATAAGGCCGTTACTTGTCTCAAACACGTTATGGACACCATAACTAAACAAACGGGAACCATAGAGGAGTTGGATTTCCAACTTCATGATGGGAGTCGGAGATTCAATCTCCTTAAGCAAGAGCTTGCCGAGGAGAAGCACACTAATTGTCTCCTCACACAAAAAATTGAATCTTATGAGCTTGAAAAGGAAAATTCCATTAATGATGCTTGTGCTACTAACTCTACTTCTTGTGAAGCATCTGCCCTAAAGGAGAACGTTGAGCTAAGGGCTCAACTTGAGTTGCTAACTAGCAAGTATAGGAAATTGGAAGAAAGTCATGAAAATCTCCCGGGCTCTCACAATGATCTTCTAATCTCCCATGATGGGCTAAAGTTAGCTCGTGAGGCAAGTATTACCAAGGTAACATCTTGTGAGCCTCTTTTGGACATTATCACAACTTCTACTCAAAATGCTATGTTGCCATGTGCTAGTCCTAGTGATCCTTCTAGTCATACTAGTGATAAACCTTGTGTTGGATTACTTGCTTTGCCTTGTTGCTCTAACAATGAAGCTTCTACTTCCTCTAGTACCTATATTTCTACTAACCATGTAGAGGAAATCAAAGAGCTCAAGGCCCAAGTCACTTCTTTGAAGAAAGACTTGGAAAAGAGTCATGAAGGGAAATCCACACTCGATAGTATTTTGAGTGTGCAAAAATCCTCAAATGATAAAAGTAGAATTGGATTCAACTCCAATAAAAATAACAAGTCCAAGAGCAATAAGAAGAAGGGCCAAGACCAAGTCAAGAATTTGGCCAAGATTACTTCCTTCAAGTGCAAGGTTGAAGGACATCATGTAAGATCTTGTCCATTGAAGAAAAAGCACTTGAGTGAGAAGCAACAAGGGAAGCGGCCACAAGTTCAAGGTCAAGCCCAAGTTGAAGTTAGGCCACTTCCAAAGAAGAATCAATATAATGCTCCACAAGCCAAGAAATCAATGAAGAAGAGAAAGAGGAGCACTTGTTGCTACATATGTCGTGTGAAGGGGCACTTTGCTTATTCATGTTCAAACGGTACCTTATCTAACCCTATCATGATTGATGATGATTATTCTCTTAGGCAGGATAAGTATGGTAATGTGTTTGCCAAGTTTGTTGGAACTCAAAGTGGTGTCAAGAAAAGAACCATTTGGGTTGCCAAGCCTATTGTGACTAACCTCTTAGGACCCAACTTGGTTGGGGACCAACTAGCTCAAACTTGATCAATAGGTGTTTATGGAGGGCATTGAAGACTTGGCTAACTCATGAAGAATTAAGGAATCTTCATATGTTATATTTGATCAAGACAAGTCCTAAGGATTATTATTTCTCTATCTTATATCCAATGTGCCTCTTTGTGGTAACTTGTACTTAACTCTTTTATATTGTAAGTTACTTGCCCTTTACATGTTTTGGTTTTGTACCAAGTATGTGTTTGTATTTGGTGTGCCTCATGCTTGATTATTTTATGTATTCAAGTATGTCTAGGTGTTTAGCACATCATTTACTCGTGTGTTTTATTTTGAGACTCTAATGCATCTTGATGATATCTTATTTGGCTCTTTTAGAGTGGTTACTGAAACATACCATTTTGGGGGAGTGACATGCCTCGCGCATCTCTCAAACCTTAAAATATGTGTACATGAGTACTACCACTTAGTATTGATATTGCAAGCTTATCTAGTCACTATGTGGTGTATCATACTCATGAAAAATTCAAATTCTAAATGTCCATTAATTCTCTCTAGTTGAGGTTGTTTTGCCTATTATTAAGAAAAATTGAATATCACATTATGGGGGAGTAATATGCTTCTTTTGCATATCACAATCCTAGGAAAAGTGAACATATGAGGTAGTGCCACTTAGAGTTGATATTGTTGATTATCTTGTTTCTAGGTGGCATGTTGGCTCAAACAAGGTCCTATTTTTGCTAGAAGCTTTTATTGCTCGTCTTTTGGTCTTTGTTTGAGTAAGAATTGTTGGTCTGGTCTTTCTCAAACACATATCTCTATATCTTATTTGGGATACCATTTGCTTCAAGTTATTCTAATAATTTCTTTGCATGATTTGTGACTAGTTGAAGCTATCAAGAATATCTATCTTTGCATAGTGCTTAATCTTTTTATCTATCCTATGCTTTTTATTGTGAAGATTTTTCTTTAATATCCGTGCAATATACCACCGGAAATCTATTCCTATACACTCATTGTCTTTGACAATTGATATACTTGTGTGTGGTAGCATTTGTGGATCATCTTCACTTTGTAGTTAACCTATTATTGCCTTATTTTATTTCCAAAACTTTGGTGTGGCTCCCATTGTATTCCTTGGCTTTTGAACATCTCTTTGATGATGTTTTTGATTATTATCAATTGTGTTTTAGTGGAAGACAAACCTTTTCTTCTCGGAACCTTGTGCCATTGTGAAAAGTGTTAAGGGTTTGGTTTATTTGTTGAAACCTTGATCTTTTGGAAGTTTGTTATCTCATTCTTTATTCTCTATTTTATTTTCTTGAATGAGATAAATCTTTGAGCATTTGTGTTTTTATTTCATCTTTCATGCTTAATAGTTTTTGATCGGTTCATTTGTTGAACTTTGTTGAACAAATCTTGTGTTGATTTGATTCTTTCATATAGTTTGGACAACAAATGTGTTTTGTCACACCTTGTATGCCTTCTTGAATATTTTTGGTGATTTTTCCAAAGTATATCTTTGTTGGATCTTGAAAGTATCGCGCATGCATGTTTACTAAATGTATATCTTATATCATATTTTGCTTTCTTTGATCCAATATATAGGGTATACTCCATCAAATCCTTAAACAGCTAAGATATGCATGAAATTCAAATTTCATCTCTAAATATGCACATATTTTTATGGAGTGTATCCTATGTGTTGTGGTTAGTCTAACCACTTTGGACCCAATAAGTTTGGGGACCAAGATGTACTTGAATGTTGTTTTAGGTACATTGAAAATGCAATGGATGCTTGTCTCGTCTATAAGGAAAGTGTTGTCACCACATGATAATTGGAGCCAAGCTAGGATGATCTAAAAATTCTTATCTACTACATCATACTATTGCTATCTCGGTAACAAGTATCTTATTCATGCATACTATTCTTCCATCCAATCTCTTGTAGGTTGCATCTTGGCATGAATTTATTTGTTTGTAAATGTTCAATTCTTGCAATTATATTTGAAATACTTTGTATCCTTATTGATTATGTGAGTAATTTGAGATGATGCATATAATGGGGAGTATATAAAATCATGTTCATGATTCATCAATTCCAAATATGCCTTCTAGAAATTTATTGCATATCAATTCCTCAAGGTACTCTCATGTGCAATATTGTTGAAATTGCATTGAATCATTCCTTTTGATATTTGTTGCCTTTCTCAAAGTATCCCAACTAGCATTAGTTCCCTTAGTGTTAGTTGTGATGGTTTTGAGATTTTTTTTTGTTTTTCTTTGGTGAAGTTCATTGATATACCATAAGATAAAATAGATCCATGGGCTATATATGCACTTAAGCAAAATATCCTTTTTGGTATATCTTATGACTTCCGCTTGGATATCATGTATTCTTTTTATTAACCTCTTATGTGTGGATGTTTCTTTGTGGATTATTCTCATGTTTTTTTCCTTAGAAACGTATATACACGAGAGTGTTAATATCTCGCCTTGATATGCTCACTCTTTTTCGACCATCACTCTTATCCTCTTGATTTTTAATGGTTTTGGTAAGGTCTTAATTTATGAGTGCTTGGTTTACTTTTATTGCATATTCACACACTCATATCTCATATTTGGTTTCTTTTGGACTTAAGCTTGTCTTGACAAGTGTATTGGTTTATATCTAATCCTTGTATCTTGGTTGTGTTCTAAATAATATAGAGGGAGTGAGGATTCCATGTTTGTGCATATTGTATTCAAATGAAACAACTAAATTATGCACGAACCTTGGGGAGCTTCCTTATTTCACTTAGAGCACTATTTGTCCATTTGATTATTTGGATCTTTTGATTGCTTGCTTCATCCGTTGAAGTTCCTTCACCTTGTTATCCTTTTAGCAATCCTTGATCCTCAATATAGTTTGATTTCCTCCAAGTGTTCGTCATTGGATATGTGCATGTGATTTCACTCATATTACGAGTAATGCACACCTTGTGTAGGAACTCATACTACATTATACTTCTAACCTTGTTATCCATTTTAGCACTTGTTGCCAATGGGGGAGAAGTTTAGAGGGTTTTAAGGGAAATGGTTTTCTACTTAAGATTGGTTTGTTCTTAAGTGTTTGCCTTTCATGCATTTCATCTTTATTATGTTTTGCATGGTTGTATATATAGTGGAAACTCTCCCAAAGGCTATGCTTGACAATGTATGCAATGCAATTCAAGATCATCACATGTGCATATATTGTGGGGGAGTTTGCTCTATATATGTTGGTTCTACTCACATCTCCTGCATTAGTTGTAGTTTATGTGAGTAGAATTGGTTTTGATATGGGATAGTATCTTTGTGTTACTTAACCATATCAAATACAACCTCTTGTATACAACTTATTCTTGGATAAGTTGCGTACTGGTTTCTAATATTCATTATATAAACCCTCTTGTTGTGATTGTCATCAATTACCAAAATGGGGGGATTGAAAGGGTAATTGCCCCTATGTGTGGTTTTGGTGATTAATGACAATCCCTATAGACTAATGTTTTCATTGAGTTTTATATGAAGGAATATTCCATAGGTCATGCTTATAGTCCATGTGTTGGATTCAAGTATGGATGCCATGAAGATAAAGATATACCTTGACCTTGAGTATTGGCATCAAAATCATCGAGTTGAAGAGAAGAATATGATATGATCAATATCTTGAGAGTGTGATATCAATAGAAGAATTCAAGATATGGCTCTAAGTCGGTGTCATGATAGCCTCATTAGTTGAGCTATGGTTGACTAAGATTTAGAGCATGTAATCAAATGAAGAGTTCCTTATGTACCTAAAGATATTAAGATGGAGCACGAGAAGATACTTGGTTGACCAATACAAAGAGTGAAGAGTTATTTCAAGTTGGTCAACACATGAAGCATAAAGAATGTACCACATGGAATTGTGGTATGGTAAGCCTTGTCAATTATGCATCATGAACTAACCCATTATATATTTTCCTTTGCGTTTTATATATGGGACAAGTATCTTTCCATGGGCATGCTTCAAAAATGAAGATATTATATAGCCCATGAGAGGATGACATCAAGTGGTGATTGTCATCAAGGTTGAGAAGGGCAAGTTCAAGATAAGCATCTCGAGAAGATCATTTGCTTGAATCTTGCCGTCCATATTGGTGATAATGGACATGTGAAGACATGTATTAATGAAGCTATCCCATAGTGGTGTATGGGAGCAAATTAGGAGTCTTCACGAAGCAACAATGATCAAGTGTTGCATTCCGGCTTGGGTGGAGCTTGAAGCGTTGTCATCAAGATCAAGCGGTATGCGCAAGGCAAAGGTATGGCCTTGATAGGTTTTCCTTTTACCGGTCTGAAGGTGGTTGTTGGGAGACCGGGTTATAGGATAGATAGCCGCACTATCAAGAGGGGCTATCGGTTGTGTAACTTGATCACATCGTCATAGGGAGCTCAATCGTTTGCATACTTTGCATCTTCCTATTTTGTTGCTTCTTGGTGTTTCTCCATGTGAGGTTCCTAATCTTGTTGCTAGTTCTTCAACAAGCCCAAGTTCATCAAAAACAGAATTCGTATGCATCTTCTATGGCGTTTTAGAGTTTGAAGGTTTTATCGGTTCTTATTTAGGGAGGCTTCTTACCTTTCTTCATCTGGTTCTATCCTCCTTTGTTGGGCCATGATGTTTCTCTGTACAATCTTGTAGAGCTTGTTGTCCTCGTCAAAACAAGCCCAAGATCATCGAAATCGAAGTCCGTATGCAAAAGTTATTGCGTTTTCCATGAAGTCAGTTTTATCCCGGTTGTGGATCCGGTTCAACCGGCTCCCAGACCGGGTGGTCTGGCGCCAGCACCGGAAAACCGAGATTCAACCGGGTTTCAACCGAGATTCAACCGGGATTTCTGGTTTTGCTATACCGAGTCTATCCGAGACTGTGTAGTAACCCTTATCCCGGTTGAGATCCGGTTTTCTGGTCCAGGAACCGAACCATTCGGTTCTAGAGCCGGTCCAACCGAACTTTCAACCGGATTCGCACAGTTTTCTCCTAACGGCCATATTTGCTTTCCACTATAAAAGGGGGTTCTTCCCCCAACATTTGATAGAGTTCTTGACCACGAAATTGAGCTCCATTGTTGAACCTCTTGAGCTTTCTTCCTCCCCCTTCCCTCCTATGATTCTTGCATCTTTTTGAGGGTTTTGGAAGAGGAGATCTAGATCTACAATCCCCACCAACCAATTCCTCCTCTAAGTGAGGGGAACCCATTGGATCTAGATCTTGGAGTCATTTGTTGGTTTCCGCCCTTGTTATTCCTCTCTAATTCCTCCCTAGAACTTGTTGCTTTGGTGGGATTTGAGAGTGAAGGATTTGAGCACCCTTGGTGTTCTTGCTTTGTATTCTTGCATAAGTGTTGAGCTCTCCATTACGATTTGTTCGAGTGAGAGACCGTGAGCTTGTTACTCTTGGAGGGTGACCTCCTAGTTGGCTTGGCGGTTGGTGCCGCGGTGTTCTCTTCGTGGAAGATTGTGAAGAGACCCGGGCTTCTCCTTCGTGGAGCTTGTGAAGAGGTTGTGGAGCTTTCCATCTCCGGAGTGGAGGAAAAGCTAGCCATAAGGAAAGGGCCTATTCCTTCGTGGGATAGACTCGGAGAAGAAGGTGAGCCTTTGTGGCGCGCGAGGAATCCTTCGTGGAACCTCACACCTCTCCAACTTGACATAGCCTCCTTCCCAAAGGTGGTGAACACGGGAATACATCTTCGTCTCCGCGTGCCTCAGTTATCTCTATATCCGATCTTACTTTCCTTTTGATAGCCATCGATCTTGAAGTACTTATATCTTGCTTATCACTTGTGGTATATTTATTTTGTGCTATCTTGCTTAGCTTAATTTGTTGTTGGTGCACTTAGTTGAGCCTAGTGTATTTAGGTTTTGTGCTTATAAAATAAACGTTAGTTTAATTTCGCATTCTATCAAGCTAAAACTATAATAGTTTTGAAATTGCCTATTCACCCCCTCTAGGTGACATCTCTATCCTTTCAGATAGGTATCCCATTATACCAAAAGGCAAGGAACTAGACTCACAACCCATAACTGCTTGTACTGTTGTTTCTCATCCTTTGCTTTCTCAAAATAGAAAATTTCAATCTTGTGAAAAATAATCTTAAGGCCCGATAGCCCGATAGTTGCTCAAAAATAATTAAAACGAGCTTCATATTTCCTGCTTTCTCAAGATCATGCTCCATAAACAAAATCCTATCATTGGCATATTGGAGCATAGAAATCCCTCCCTCGACAAGATGAGGTAGAATACTTCCTACTTGTCCATCCTCTTTAGCTCTTACAATAAGAATTGCTAAGATATCAGAAACAACAATGCTATTTAAAAGCATGGGATAGAGGATCTCCTTCTCTAAGACATTTTTAGTCTAAAAATGACCAATATCATCATTTACCTGAATTCCAACACTTCTCCTTGTACAAATCTATGATCCATTCACACTATTTTAGTCAAATAAAGCCTTTCATGTGAATCACTTGCTGCAAACAATGCCACTTGACTTTGTCATAAGCCTTCTTAAAATATTATTTTACAAGAACTCCATCTAATTTCTTTCTATGGAGTTCATGAATGATCTCGTGCAGAACAACTACACCTTCCAGTATATGACACCTTGGCATAAACACCATTTGAGTTGGTCTAATCACTTCACATGATAACCCCGTAATGCCATTAGTAGCAATTTTAGTAAAATATTTAAAACTAACATTAAGAAGACAAATGGATCTATATTGCTGAATTTGCATCAAATTTTTATTTTTTGGGTAAAAAAGTTATGACCCCAAAGTTCAACTTAAATAGTTGTAACTCTCCTGATTGAAGCTGATCAAACAAAGCCATTAAGTTAGCTTTGATCACTTCCCAATACCGCTAGTAAAACTCAGCCGAAACCCATCTAGTCTAGGAGGGTTTTCATGTTTTATTTGGAAGATAGCTTCTAATAATTTCTTCTCGGTGAAACCAACAATTAGAAGGTTATTCTCTTGAGAGGACACTTGTGGTATGTTATCGGTACAATTTCATCCAAGGAGAAACTACAGGGATTGTGGTCCGTTTTCTCATCAGGTTTCCGTCTAAGTTATCAAGGAAATAGAATTTATGTGTTTTTTAATCCTTTGTGCATGCCTATCATATTTCTGCATTTTTCCTATTCTGTACTTTTATAATCTGCCAAGCAAATGGACTCAAATACTATGAATTTCGTACTTTAAAACTTAGCTCCTCTTTTTTAAAGGAAAAAACTTAGGCATAGTGGCAACAAAGTTTTTCTAAAAGTAAAATATATCAATATCATAGTATTTTAATGCATACAAATCAATATTTTAGTTTTTCTCTTTTCCCACTTTTAGAAATAAGAGGACCCGACCTCTTTCTCAAATACTTAAAAAAAACCATAGCTTTGGAGAATATCTCAGTTTTAAAACCATATTATCTATTGGATCCAAACACCTCAAAGTATTTAATACTCCTTCATAAACCGAAGTACTCTCTCAATATTTTAAAAATACTTTGATGCCCAACGGGGCCTAAGCCCCTCTTGAATACTCTTACCATCTCATTTTAAATCAGGGTTCGAATTAGGCTTCATAAATGAATATCAAAATTGATTTTCCACGGAAACTCCACACTAGCACGCTTGGAGAATCTCCACTCGCATTCTCGGGAGGGCCTCCCCATGGCGGGTTTTTTTATCCAAACGGACGAAAAATCGCCCAGTCGCATTTCCAGGCACCAACTTTTTGCTGGATTTGGCCCATTTTATATCTGGGTTCCTAGGCCGAACCCGAGATACTGAGAGCCGCTTGGGAATGTCGGATGAAGCAAAAAAGCGGGTGGGCCACGAATGTCGGTGACACAAGGCTGAGTTCCCGCCTTTCTTCTTCCTGCTCCCGTCTTTCTTATCCATTCCCCGCCACATCTCCCGCCAGTTCCCCGAGCTCCCGTCCGCCATGCCGCCCAAGAGTTTCGTCAAATCCCGTTCCACCGTCGGTGTACCAAAAGAGAAGAAGCCGAGGAAGCCAATGCCGAAGCCGGACGGCTGGACGGACATAGAGTGGTTGAGGGATTGCCGATGGAGGAAGATCGAAATAGAAAGCCGCATGGAGAGGACGACAAGGTCGAAGGAGGCGTAGGAGATCATGGAGGAGCAGGCGATCAGGGACGCGAAATCAGCATCCGAGCGTGTCGCATGTACGACCATGTCTTATTCGCCGCCTCTTGTTGTCGAGCAGTATGGCGCGCCATGGGCAAGCCAACCAAGCGTCGGATCCCTGACCGGGTTCTCGTCGATCTCGCCGGTCATGTTCCAGGAGAGCCAGGTGAATCTACGCCAAAGGTTCTCGTCCTTCCCCGAGTTCGACGGCGGGTTCAACCCTAATGTGCTCTTCCCCTTCCCTGCACCTCGCCCTCCAACCTTCAACGTCCCCTACGCCAGCCCTCCCGCATTCGCCGGTCCTTCATCGGCCATGCGCCGTGGTCCTCTTCCAGTCGTCGACAGCAGTTCCTCTCCCATCCAGTTCGGCGACTCGGACGCCCACAAAGTGTTCGACGGAATGGCTAGCGACTCGTACATGGCGGACATGATCACGTCCGGTTCCGCGGCGGTCGGGAGCTCGTTCTTCACTCAAGAGCAGACCCGCACCGACACCAAACATGGCCTGGAATCCCAGGATTTCGCCGAGGGCCAGGCCGATGACCAGACGCACGCTGAGGAGGAGGAGGAGGCCAAAGAGTGTTGGAGATATGCCCTAGAGGCAATAATAAATATAGTTATTATTATATCTTTGTGTTTATGATAAATGTTTACATTCATGCTATAATAGTATTAACAAGGAAACATTAATACTTGTGTGATTTGTAAACTTAATTTGTAGTCCCTAGTATAGCCTCTATACTTCACTAGCTTGTTGGTTGATTAATGATTGTGGTTTCCCTATCATGAACATTGAGATGTTATCAACAACAAGATCATATCGTTAGGAGAATGATATGGTGGACATACTCCTATAGATAAGCGTAGCATAAAGATCAAGTCATTTCAATAGTTCAATTGCTATATGCTTTCTGATACATAGTAACCTAATTCCTTCGACCATGAGATCATGCATATCACCTTTATCGGATGGATGCTTTGATGACATCAAACACCACACCGTAACTGGGTGGCTATAAAGGTGGCATTGAGTATTCAGAAAGTATTGGTTGAAACACATGGATCAAGAGTGGGATTTGTCCATCCATATGACGGATAGATATACTCTGGGCCCTCTCGGTGGAATGTCATCCAATTAGCTTGCAAGCATATGACTGGGTCACAAGGGATCACATATCACGGGAACGAGAAAAGAGTACTTATCGGTAACGAGGTTGAACTAGGTATGCAGAGATACCGACGATCATAACCTCGGATAAGTAAACTATCGTGAGACAAAGGGAAATTGGTATCGTATGTAAGTGGTTCATTCGATCGCAAAGTAATCGTAGAAATATGTGGGAGCCATATGAATTTCCAGATTCCTCTGTTGGTTATTGTTCGGAGAAGTGTCTCGATCATGTCCGCATAATTCACGAACCGTAGGGAGACACACTTAAGGATTCGACGTTGTTTGAGTAGTTATGGTATTATGAGAAAGAGACCGAATGTTGTTCGAGTCTCGGATGGGATCCGGATATCACGAGGTGATCCGGAATGGTCCGGAGAATAAGATTCATATAAGGAAAGCCCGTTTCGGTTCGGGAATGATTCGGTGTTTTCATCGGAATGTTCTAGAAGGTTCCGGATTGTCCGGCACTCCGGGGGGGAGGGTACATGAATGTGTCATTGAATGATTGCATCATGTACTAAGTGTTCTTGCTGTTCCAAAACTGAAAAGTCAAACTGCCAGTTTGAAAGTCAAACGGCTAAAACAGGAAACTGTGGAAAACAGGAAACTGTGGGAAACAGGAAACTGTGGGAAACAAGCAAGAGGAGGTTGAAACCAACTTGGAGGAGGAGTCCCTCTCCTCCAAGCCGCCGGCCCACCTAGGCCGAGTTGGGGAGGGACTCCCCTCCCTCCCCTGGCGCGCCGGCCCCTCCACCTATAAAAGGAGGGGCAGGGCCTCCTCCTCTAGACACACAAGTTCCTATCCTCTAATCTCCGGTTTAGAGCCATTTTGGTTTAGAGCTTCTAATTGCTTTAGCCTGTGGTTTAGAGCCTTATAATTGGTGTGTCTAATCTCTAGACCACTAATAGCCCTCTCTCATACTCCACCATACTCGCTCCGGCTTAAGGCGAAGCCCTGCAGGATTTCCCCTCTACTTCCGGTACCACGCCGTTGTGCTGCCGGAATCGCGAGGAGAGTGCTACAACCTCCGCTGCCTGCTGGAACAAGGGAGAGGAAGGTCTTCGTCGAGTACCGAACGCAGGACCGATCATGGAAGCGCCTTAACGCAGCCCGGAAGGATCGTCTACACGATCTTGAGATCGAAAGAGTATGACTACATCACCCACGAGAATCCGCTCTCGTTAAACACTTTGGAATCTTCGAGGGTAAGTTATTCCATCAACTCGTTGCTACAATCTAGTAGATAGATCTTGGCTTGTTTGTTTGTCTGCGATAGAAATTTTTTTGTTTTCCATGCTACGAACCCCACAAAGTGGTATCAGTCGTGTCTATATGTAGATTTGTTGCACGAGTAGAACACAATGGTCATTGTGCGTTGATACTTTTATTGTCGATTGCTTCTTGTGTACTTTGCATCTTGCGGTATGTTGGGATGAAGCGGCCGGCTAACCTTACATGACATCGTTCATGAGACTTGCTCCACGCTTGACATGCAACTTGTATTGCATAAGTGGCTTTATGGGTGCTGCTTTCTCCTAGCATAGTTAAGATCCAATTTACAACGGGTGATCAACAATGCTAGTCTAAATGTTGTGGTTCTTGTTCGTAAGTTAGAACGACACTTATTGAAAGCCCCAAAACACGTAAAATATGCAAAGAAAGTAGAGGCGTCTAACGTTGTTTTGCGTGGGTGTGCGTGATGTGATATGGCCATGATTGTGATTATATTTGATGTATGCAATGTTCCTTATTGTAAGTTGGCAACCCGCAGGAGCCATATGGTTGTCTTTAATTTATGTTAAGACCCGCGTGTCTATTCAAAGTAGTTGTAATAGTTGAAGCCGGTGGGCGACAACCATGGTGAAGCGTCATTGACCTTGATGCAATGCGGTGATGATGGAGATCATGTTCGTGCTTGAAGATGGATAGCGGAAGCACAAAGAAGAAAGGCCTTATCATATCACATATTATTGAATTGCATGTGATGTTAATCCTTTATGCATCTTGTATTGCTTGGTAGACGGTAGCATTATAAGATGATCCCTCATGCACATCAATTTCAAGTCATAAAGTGTTCACCCTTAGTTAGCACCGTTGCTAAAGCTTGTTGTTTGAAGCACCACGTGATGATCGGTGTGTTAGATTCTGCAAGTGTATACAACGTGAGCAAGCCAGATTTGCTCATGCATAAACTAAGGTTTGATCTTGACGAGCCTAGCATGTACAGACATGGTCTCGGAACACGGATCACCGAAAGGTAAAGCATGAATCATATAGTAGATATGATGAACATGACGATTGTTCGCCATTGAAACTATATCAACTCTCGTGATGATCGGTGTTGATGTAGTGGATTTGGTTCGTGTGATCACTAAAACAATGTGAGGGATGTTGTTTTGAGTGGGAGTTCACCTAGTTTAATTTCATTAATTAATTTGAACTCAATTTGTCATAAACTTAGTCTAAGATATTGCAAATATGTTGTAGATCAATGGCAGCCCCTACCATCAATTTTAATGCGTTCCTAGAGAAAGAAAAGTTGAAAAATAATGGAAGCAACTTCCCGGATTGGTTCCGCAATTTGAGGATTGTCCTCACAGCTGGTAATTTGACCTATGTCTTTGGATGCACTTGGGTGACCACTGCGGTGATGCTCCGATGAAGTAAAGAATGTTTACCTCGCTCGGAAGAATCGGTACTCCATAGTTCGATGTGCTATCTTGTATGGTTTAGAATCGGAGCTTGAAAAGGTTTGAAGAGTCGGACCCATATGATATTGTCGAGGATCTCAAATTGATTTTTGAGACTCATGCGGCAATTGAAAGCTATGAGGCTTCGAAAAGTTCTTTAACCGCAAGATGGAAGAGGGCAGCTCTCAAGGTGAGCATGTGCTTAAGATGTCCGGGCACGCAAACAAACTTCAAAGCTTGGGTATAATGATTCCTAATGCTTTGGGGATTTACCGTGTCCTCGATCCACGCCACCAAGTTACAGGAACTTTGTGAGGAACTACAACATGCGAACATGAACAAAGAGTTGCCGGCTGTTTGCTATGTTAAAATCTGCAGTGGAGATCAAGAAAGAGCACCAAGTGTTGTTGGTCAATAAGACCACCAAACTCAAGAAAGGCAAGTCTAAGCAAAGGACACTTGAAGAAGGGTGGTAAGAAAGTTACCACGCCCAAGAAGACCAAGGCTGGACCCAAGCCCGAACCGAGTGCTTTTCGCAAGGAGAAGGTCCTCGAAGCGGAATTGCCCAAAGTACTTGGCGGATCAAGAACGGCAACATCAAGAAGAAAGGTATATCGATATACATGTTATTGATGTGTATCTCACTAGTACTCGTAGTAGTGCTCGGGTATTTAATCTTGGTTCGGTTGCTCATATTTGTAACTCAAACAGTCTTTGCGAATAAGCGGAAGCTAGCGAAGAACGAGGTGACGATGCGGCGTGGGAAGCGGATCAAAGGTTGATGTGATCGCGGTCGACGCTACCCCTTCATCTACCATCGGGATTAGTTTTATACTTAAATAATTGTTATTTAGTGCTGTTGAGCATGAACATTATATCGGGATCTTGTTTATTGCGAGGCGGTTACTTGTTTAAGTCGAGAATAATGATTGTTCGATTTATATGAGTAATATGTTTTATGCACATGCACCTTTGATAGATGGTCTATTCTTATTTAATCTCGATAGTGGAAATACACATATCAACAACATTGAGGCTAAACGTTTGAAATCAGCGATAATTCGACCTATATGTGGCAATCGTCTTGGTCACATTGGAGTGAAGCGTATGAAGAAACTCCATTCCGATGGACTTCTTGAATCACTTGATTTTGAATCACTTGAAAGATGCGAAGCATGTCTGATGGGAAAAATGACTAAGACTCCATTTTCTGGTATGATGGAGCGAGCTACGGACTTATTGGAAATCATACATACCGATGTGTGTGGTCCAATGAGTGTAGCATCGCGCGGTGGTTATCGTTATGTTCTTACCTTCACGGATGACTTGAGTAGATATGGGTATATCTATTTCATGAAACATAAGTCCGAAACTTTCGAGAAGTTTAAGGAGTTTCAAAGTGAGGTAGAGAATCAACGTAACAAGGAGATTAAATTTCTGCGTTCTGATCGTGGAGGTGAATATCTAAGTTACGATTTTGGCAAGCATTTGAAGAAATGCGGAATACTTTCACAGTTGACACCGCCGGGAACACCACAGCGTAATGGTGTGTCCGAACGTCGTAATTGAACTCTTTTAGATATGGTTCGTTCTATGATGTCACTTACAGATTTACCGCTATCATTTTGGGGTTATGCATTAGAAACAGCCGCATTCACTTTAAATAGGGCACCGTCTAAATCCGTTGAAACGACACCGTATGAATTATGGTTTGGGAAGAAACCTAAATTGTCGTTCCTTAAAGTTTGGGGATGCGAAGCCTATGTAAAGAAGTTACAGCCGGACAAGCTTGAACCCAAAGCGGAAAAATGCGTCTTCATAGGATACCCGAAGGAAACTATTGGGTATACCTTCTATCATAGATCCTAAGGAAAAATCTTCGTTGCCAAGAATGGATCCTTTCTAGAGAAGGAATTTCTCTCGAAAGAAGTGACTGGAAGGAAAGTAGAACTTGACGAGGTTGTCGAACCTTCTCTCGAAATTGCGAGTAGCGCAGCACCGGAAGAAGTTCCTGTGGTGCCTGCACCAATTAGAGAGGAAGCTAATGATGATGATCATGAAACTTCGGTTGAAGTTGCTACAGAGCCTCGGAGGTCAACGAGAACTCGTACCACTCCAGATTGGTATGATCCCGTTATGAGTGTCATGTTGGTAGACAACAACGATGACCCCGAGACATATGAGGAAGCGATAATGAGCCCAGATTCCAATAAATGGCAAGAAGCCATGAAATCCGAGATTGGATCCATGTACGAAAACCAAGTATGGACTTTGGTGGACTTACCGGATGGCCGGAAGGCTGTCAAGAACAAATGGATTTTCAAGAAGAAAGCAGATCGATGGTAATGTTATCTATAAAGCTCGACTTGTCGCAAAAGGGTTTCGACAAATTCAAGGAGTTGACTACGATGAGACTTTCTCACCAGTAGCGAAGCTAAAGTCTGTGAGGATTATGTTAGCAATCGCTGCATATTATGATTATGAGATATGGCAGATGGATGTCAAAACAGCATTCCTCAATGGAGATATTGATGAAGAGTTGTATATGATGCAACCCAAAGGTTTTGTCGATCCTAAAGATGCTAACAAGGTATGCAAACTTCAACGGTCCATCTATGGATTGAAGCAAGCATCCCGAAGTTGGAATCAACGTTTTGATAAGGTAATCAAAAGTTTTGGTTTGATACAAACTTATGGAGAAGCTTGTATTTACAAGAAAGTGAGTGGGAGCTCTGTAGCATTCTTAATACTATATGTGGATGACATATTGTTGATTGGGAATGATGTAGACCTTCTTAATAGTGTCAAGGAATATTTGAATAATAGTTTTTCAATGAAGGATCTTGGCGAGCGACTTACATATTAGGCATAAAGATTTATAGAGATAGATCGAACGCCAAATATCATTGTCACAGTACATATTTGGACAAAGTTCTAAAGAGGTTTGGAATGGAAGAAAGCAAGAAAGGGTTCTTGCCCATGTTGCCCAATACGACCTTGAGTAAAACTCAAAGTCCGACATTGGCAGAAGATAGATAAAGGATGAGTAAGACTCCCTATGCCTCAGCCATAGGATCTCTAATGTATGCCATGCTATGTACTAGACCCGACATTGCATATCTTAGTTTAACTAGCAGATATCAAAGTGATCCGAGTGGATCATTGGACAATCAAAAGCATCCTTAAGTACTTGAGAAGAACTAAAGATATGGTTCTTTCTTATGGAGGTGATGAACACTCATTGTTAATGGTTACACCGATGCTAGTTGGAACACCGATCCGGATGATTCTAAATCACAACTGGATACGTATTTATTTTGAATGGTGCATGATTAGTGGAGGAGTGCAAAGCAAAGCGTTGTGGCGAGATCTTCAACGAATCGGAATACATGGTCGCTTGGAGGCTTCACAAGAAGCGATATGGATGAAAGAGTTCATTACAGAGCTGGGTGTGGTTCCTAGTGCGCTTGACCCAATGTCTATCTACTGTGATAACATGGGTGCCATAGCCAATGCGCAAGAACCAAGGTCACACAAGAAGCTGAAGCATATCAAGCTGCGTTTTCACGCTATTCGAGAACATATCCAGGATGGGGATATGAAGATTTGCAAAGTACACACAGATTTGAATGTGGCGGATCCGTTGACTAAACCTCTCCCGAGGGCAAAACATGACCAACACCAAACTGCCATGGGTGTTCGGTATATTACCATGTAATCTAGATTAGATGACTCTAGTGCAAGTGGGAGACTGTTGGAGATATGCCCTAGAGGCAATAATAAATATAGTTATTATTATATCTTTGTGTTTATGATAAATGTTTACATTCATGCTATAATAGTATTAACAAGGAAACTTTAATACTTGTGTGATTTGTAAACTTAATTTGTAGTCCCTAGTATAGCCTCTATACTTCACTAGCTTTTTGGTTGATTAATGATTGTGGTTTCCCTATCATGAACATTGAGATGTTATCAACAACAAGATCATATCGTTAGGAGAATGATATGGTGGACATACTCCTATAGATAAGCGTAGCATAAAGATCAAGTCATTTCAATAGTTCAATTGCTATATGCTTTCTCATACATAGTAACCTAATTCCTTCGACCATGAGATCATGCATATCACCTTTACCGGATGGATGCTTTGATGACATCAAACACCACACCGTAACTGGGTGGCTATAAAGGTGGCATTGAGTGTTCGGAAAGTATTGGTTGAAACACATGGATCAAGAGTGGGATTTGTCCATCCATATGACGGATAGATATACTCTGGGCCCTCTCGGTGGAATGTCATCCAATTAGCTTGCAAGCATGTGACTGGGTCATAAGGGATCACATATCACGGGAACGAGAAAAGAGGACTTATCGGTAACGAGGTTGAACTAGGTATGCAGAGAGATACGATCATAACCTCGGATAAGTAAACTATCGTGAGACAAAGGGAAATTGGTTTCGTATGTAAGTGGTTCATTCGATCACAAAGTAATCGTAGAAATATGTGGGAGCCAAATGAATTTCAGATTCCTCTGTTGGTTATTGTTCGAGAAGTGTCTCGATCATGTCCGCATAATTCACGAACCGTAGGGAGACACACTTAAGGATTCGACGTTGTTTGAGTAGTTATGGTATTATGAGAAAGAGACCGAATGTTGTTCGGAGTCTCGGATGGGATCCGGGATCCGGAATGGTCCGGAGAATAAGATTCATATAAGGAAAGCCCGTTTGAGTTCGGGAATGATTCCTGTTTTCATCGGAATGTTCTAGAAGGTTCGGATTGTCCGCACTCCGGGGAGGGTACATGAATGTGTCATTGAATGATTGCATCATGTACTAAGTGTTCTTGCTGTTCCAAAACTGAAAAGTCAAACCGCCAGTTTGAAAGTCAAACAGCTAAACAGAAACTGTGGAAACAGAAACTGTGGGAAACAAGCAAGAGGAGGTTGAAACCAACTTGGAGGAGGAGTCCCTCTCCTCCAAGCCGGGCCCACCTAGGCCGAGTTGGGAGGACTCCCCTCCTCCTGGCCTTGCCCTCCACCTATAAAAGGAGGGGCAGGGCCTCCTCCTTTAGACACACAAGTTCCTATCCTCTAATCTCCGGTTTAGAGCCGTTTTGGTTTAGAGCTTCTAATTGCTTTAGCCTGCGGTTTAGAGCCTTCTAATTGGTGTGTCTAATCTCTAGACCACTAATAGCCCTCTCATACTCCACCATACTCGCTCCGGCTTAAGGCGAAGCCCTGCGGGATTTCCCCTCTACTTCCTGTACCACGCCGCTGTGCTGCCGGAATCGCGAGGAGAGTGCTACAACCTCCGTTTCTTTGGAACAAGGAGAGGAAGGTCTTCGTCGAAATCTAACGTGTGACCGATCATGGAAGCGCTTGCGAGCAGGCCGGAAGGATCGTCTACACGATCTTGAGATCGGAAAGAGCGACTACATCACCCACGAGAATCCGCTCTCGTTAAACACTTTGGAATCTTCGAGGGTAAGTTATTCCATCAACTCGTTGCTACAATCTAGTAGATAGATCTTGGCTTGTTTGTTTGTATGCGATAGAAATTTTTGTTTTCCATGCTACGAACCCCTACAAAGGGTATCGAGCCGTGTCTATATGTAGATTTGTTGCACGAGTAGAACAATGGTCATTGTGGGCGTTGATACTTTTATTGTCGATTGCTTCTTGTGTACTTTGCATCTTGCGGTATGTTGGGATGAAGCGGCCGGGCTAACCTTACATGACATCGTTCATGAGACTTGCTCCACGCTTGACATGCAACTTGTATTGCATAAGTGGCTTTATGGGTGCTGCTTTCCTAGCATAGTTAAGATCCAATTTACAACGGTGATCAACAATGCTAGTATCAATGTTGTGGTTCTTGTTCGTAAGTTAGAACGACACTTATTGAAAGCCCCAAACCACGTAAAATATGCAAAGAAAGTAGAGGCGTCTACCTTTGTTATGCCGGGGGGGGCTGTGATGTGAGATGGCCATGATTGTGATTATATTTGAGGTATGCAATGTTCCTTATTGTAAGTTGGCAACGGCGGATATATGGTTGTCTTTAATTTATGTTAAGACCGCGTGTCTATTCAAAGTAGTTGTAATAGTTGAAGCCGGTGGGCGACACAACCATGGTGAAGCGTCATTGACCTTGATGCAATGCCGGTGATGATGGAGATCATATTCGCTTGAAGATGGAGATCGGAAGCACAAAGAAGAAAGGCCATATCATATCACATATTATTGAATTGCATGTGATGTTAATCCTTTATGCATCTTGTATTGCTTGGTAGACGAAGGTAGCATTATAAGATGATCCCTCATGCACATCAATTTCAAGTCATAAAGTGTTCACCCTTAGTTAGCACCGTTGCTAAAGCTTGTTGTTTGAAGCACCACGTGATGATCGGGTGTTAGATTCGCAAGTGTATACAACGTGAGCAAGCCATTTGCTCATGCGAAACTAAGGTTTGATCTTGTGAGCCTAGCATGTATGGACATGGTCTCGAACACGGATCACCGAAAGGTAAAGCATGAATCATATAGTAGATATGATGAACATGACGATTGTTCGCCATTGAAACTATATCAACTCTCGTGATGATCGGTGTTGATGTAGTGGATTTGGTTCGTGTGATCACTAAAACAATGTGAGGGATGTTGTTTTGAGTGGGAGTTCACCTAGTTTAATTTCATTAATTAATTTGAACTCAATTTGTCATAAACTTACTCAATTTCATTAATTAATCTGAACTCAATTTAATTGGTAATACGAGTGAAAAAATAGTTCGTCCTGAGAACCCAAAACGCTGAACAAGTGGAGATACCGTTGATACAATCCAAGACCACAATACAAGTTTTTTATATATAGAGAGAGAAAAAGAAAGAACAGACACACACATAACATAACGAGAGGAAGAATGGACGAAAATAACCCTAAAAAATAACAATTTCACGAAATGAACTCCGGCTAGAAGAAATTCACGGAACTAACCCTTTTTGCAACGCCATACGGCGTGGTGCCGCACCTTGAAGAGCGGCGCCATTACGCCTGGCGCCGCGAACCTGCCAGCGTGGAGCCCATGTCGGTCCCGATAGTCTTGGCGTGTAGCCTCACAGCCTTGTGTAGTCTTGGGCCGTTGCGCCTGGCGCCGCACTTTAGGTCTTCTATCTACGCGCGAGCCAACCCTCACAGACCCAGCCCATTTCCTCTCAGACGCACATGAGCTGCAGCGGCGGCGGCGGCGGCTCTTCTCCCCCCTCCACCTTCTCCCTCCTAGTGTCCAAATCGGAAGCCTCTCTCCGTGGAGTTCGATCCCCCCAAGTGCCTTGATGTATTCTTCCCCTTCATCTTTGATTTGACCCATTAATTTCTTGTTTTTGGTCCATATCTTGTAAACCCTAGTTTGTTTTGTAAGATGCATGGTAGAATGTTATTGTATTGGCATATGGGTTGGTATTGTGTTAATGTTAGCATGGGTATCTATTAAGTGTGTTGACCATGGTATTGTTGTTGTGATTATGTTAGGCATGGCAAGAATTGTTCATGTTCACCATGTAGACAAGGATGCTTTTTTGAGAGGTAACATAGAACCGGACCCAGACGAGCTCGATTTGGTGTTTGAGCGTACTCCAACATATGCCGAGGTCTTGGAGCAATTGAGGATTGAATTGAAATGGATGGACCCAAAGGATGATATTGAGTTGGAGGGAAGACATAATGTTGAACATATGGGAAAGTGGGCACGAGCTTTTGATGACGGTGGCCGGAGGTATGGCCAAATGACAAGCAACATGGCAGAGGCATTTAACAAGTTGCTAAAAGGTGTCCGTCCATTGCCCGTCACGGCAATAATCCGATATACATTTGACATGATGAATGGGTATTTTCTGAAATACTCACATGAAACGGACCGACATATTGCGGGGGACAACAAGAACAAGTACAAATACAAGTTCCCTCCGAAGGTTGAAGATTGGATGCAATTTCATACAAGGAAAGCGGATTCCCAAGTTGTCACAGAATATGACAATGACGAGCTAATTTACCAAGTTACGGAGCCCGGAGGTACAACGGCTGATGGTGTACAACACGGAGGCCGAGCTTTCAAGGTCTCGCTCAAGACCTGTGAGTGCACATGTGGAAGGCCATCATTGCTTCATCTTGCGTGCTCGCATTTGCTCGTGGCGTCTCGCAGACGACATTTGGATTACAATAATCCGCTCACGGTGCGAGAGGCTGAGTTCTCTATTGAGACTACGCGCGACGCCGTTACGTGTGGCGCCGCACATGCGCTAGAAAATAGACAGAAGATTCTGTCTATTTTCGAGCGCATGTGCGGCGCCACACGTAACGGCGCCACACATGCAACGCGCGGCATGATGGCGCACTGGTGCGGCGTCAAGTGGCGCGCACATGCGCTAGAAAATAGATGAAGCTTCGCCTTTTCGGCGCATCTTGCGCCACACGTAATGGCGCCGCACGGTGACTTAGACGTTTCCTGGGCTGTCTTGCACCATGTGCGGCGCCAGAGGTCATGGCGCCGCACCTTCCTGACTAGTGTCTGCCTGTTCCTGTTGTTCTGTTTGAGTTGATTTTCGAGCAGGTTTGTTCGAGCAGGTTTGTTCGATGTTGTTCGAGCATGTTTGTTCCAAAACGACAACAACCGTTGAAGTTCACGACAACCATTCAAGTTCATGACAACAACATCCAAGTTCACGACAACCATTCAAGTTTATGACAACAACATCCAAGTTCACGACAACCATTCACGACAACATCGAAGTTCACGACAACAACCATAAGTACTGAGTTCACGACTACAACCATTCAAGACAAAGTGCAACATCTACTATACTTCCCACGGGTGGTCTTCTCCCCTCGGCCCCTTCTCGTGGGCATCTTCCTCCTCCTCGGTTCCTCTTCATCCTCCACCTCTAAGCGATATGGATTCTTGGGCTTCTTTGTCTTGGTCGTGGAAGGGTTGGGTGTGTAAGGCTTCTTGGGTTGCCTTGGCTTGAACATGTAGTCGGACCGCTCGTGTACCTTGTAGCGAGTGTAGTTGCCCAATGTCATCTCGTCGGGGACGCTTTCCTCATCTTGTGGCTGTCAACAAAAGAAGATTGGTAAGGACAAATTCAGGAGAAATGCAAGGGAGGGTGGGGGATGCAATGGTTGTACTACCTCGGGTGTGTTCTCGTCCTCGGATGTGGAGTGATGATCGCAATTGTCACCTTGGCGTGTTGTTGGACGCGGACGGTGTTGCCACCTCAGGGTCACGGCAACCTAGCAAGTTCGACAGCCTCCTTAACCGCTGGCCCTGCTTCTTAACGAACTCACGAAACAGACCCTCTCCCTTCTCTCCGTGAGGGTATGTGTACAAAGCGTCCTCGCATGCGTCGGCGGACTTCCTTACATGATCGCGCTGTCATAGACAAGAAACTAGTAAGTTATCCATGCAAGGTGTGAGAAGGACGGAAAAAATATTATTCGGCACACTTTACCACAAAGTTGACCAAGGGAGCAAACTCGGTTTGTCGCCCTTCTCTGACCATGATGTTGTATTGTTCGGTTGAAATCTCATCAAACACCAATGGCTCCTCCAAGATCGAATCCCGAAATTCTCGTGGGTATATCTCCACCCGCGCGTTGTCAACGAACCATGCGATGTAGTAGTTGAAAGCATCCCGATTGAAGGGCCTATACTGTGCTCCTTTTGCTTTCCTAGCCTCGGTCACACACCTCCTGAATTTCTCAAGGTGCTTCCTATGAAGCTTGGGCCAATCCTTCTCCTTCCTCTGCTTCTTCCTGTCCAAGCTGCACACAACAACAACAAGTCAAAAAGCGTTATTTGGCGAATGATAAGCACATCACATGGTAAGGCAGTTAATAGCTTACCTATGGAGCCCTATGTCCGTGTCCTTCCACTCAAAGCGGTATAATCTGAAATAACCCAAATGGGTCATGACACGGTGAGGTCGGTGATACTCAACAGCCCACATGCACACCATGGGGCAACGCATTAGCCACAAACGAGATTCTCGAGGCAAATAGGGTTAAGGCGATAGTCCTCCGAACACCAAAGCGGTCCCTCGACCGTATGGCTCCCACGCCACCGTGATCATACCACACTCATGTCGTGGTCAAAGATTACAAGTTCAAGACATATAATTGACCGTCGTCGCTGAAATTACACGATCCATGGTGATCGTGTCAAACTCGTTGGTGTACCTCTTGCGCCTCTAGTGGGTCCGATTGGCGGTTCGGACCACATCCCACTTGTAATCCCACGTGAGAAGGTAGTCGCTTCCATTATCAATGTAAGGATTGAATGACAACAATCTCGGTAGTCAATGGAGAAGCGTTCCTCCACACCGAAGAAGGAGCAAACAACCACCAATCCTCGAATCGGCGGCTCCTAAGGCAAGCGCCATCCACCGCAGATGAAGTGAACAACCATTTGGTAAGAACACATTTTTTGAGATAGTGCGAAATATACAACAACATTTGTAAATAACTCATTACCTAATCTGCACAACTAGGCCAACGCCGCAGAACCCCAATCAAGGTAGAGTCGAAAAAACTAGCAACTTGAGCCAATGCCATCGAGCACGATCCCCACCGCCAAGAAACGAGTCCTCGTGATAATGTACCGCATACACACGAGTGTATGTCTTGATCGTCTCCTCATCGGCATCCTCGGGGCAAATCTTGAAATTCGGATGATCCAAGTAAAAGTAGCCCAAATGACCCTCGATTTCCCCCTTCTTGTTTATAGCCTCGTGGATCCTTCCCTATAAGGGAGACCATCTCCTCACGCCACCCGTCAATCCGAGGACATGCACACATGGTTTCCCTCGATTGGGAGCGCCAGGATCATGCTCATGTCCCGCAGTGATCGTAGTCTCACCGGTCCTAAGGTGAAATGTGTGCTCTAGGCCTCCATCGGTCCACAAGCGCGGTGATCGCAGCAGGGTTGAAGGCCGGTGTGGACCGAGTGACCATGTGGATAAAGGGGAGGAGTCCTAGCTGCTGGATGTACGGAGTGTACCGCGCATCATAACGCATCTTGCCGGATGAGACCTCGTGGTACCTAAGTCGAAGGGGTTGAAGCTCCTGCAAACATACAATGGTAAAATGTTAGATTTCCATCTAAACAAACATGGCATCTTATTCGACTTGCATTGAAGTTTTTAGTACCTGTCTCTTCTCCGACATCTTGTAGGAACGGTGTTGAACATCATAGTGAGCATTGTTTAGAAGGGGGTTTAGAGTCATCCTACATATTCAAAACAATAGAGAGAATAAGAACAATTACAAAATGTCCATCTTATTCCAACTATAGTTGACACATATAGTTCTAGCATCTAGCATACCTATAATTCTAACACGAACAAAAATTTCCTCCTACTCTACCTATAATTATAGGGTTTCACTATCCCCAAATAACTAGGGTTTTACAAGCATTCCTAATATTGCAATCTAGGGTTTCAAGATCCAACTTACAAGCATTCCTAAACCTAAAGATCAAGTAAACATGGCAATGGTTCATACAATCTATGGTTTCACCATACAATCTAGGGTTAGACCAAAAATTGCAAATAAGGGAGAAAAAAGGAGAAATTTGTTGATGTAATTGAGAGGGATTAGAGAGAATACCTGGGGGAGGGGATTGGGAGCACAAATCTTGGAAGAAATTCACCAATCTAGGTCATTTGTGGGGGAGATTAGGTGGAGAGCGCCGCCGCCGCCATGTGTGTTCGGTCCTGGGAGAGGAATGGGAAGGGTCTGGGAGGGCTGGCTCGCGCGCAGATAGAAGACCTAAAGTGCGGCGCCAGGCGCAACGACGCCAAGACTACAGTCTGGCGCCTTACAAGACGCTTATCGGGACGGCCAGCCCATGGGCTCCTGTTGGCAGGTTCGCGGTGCAGGCGTAATGGCGCGCCCGGACCGCGCGTATGGCGTTGCAAAAAGTGTTAGTTCCGTGAATTTCTTCTGGTCGTAGTTCATTTCGTGAAATTGTTATTTTTTAGGGTTAGTTTCGTCCATTCTGCCCATAACGAGAACCCATTCTCGAGAATAAAACACAACCAGAATCCGAACCGGACCAGATCTCGCCGCCGTTTGTTGCCGTCGCCAATGGACCCGAGCCGGCCGCTCCTGGGGCGCGGCCCCTTCCTCCCCTCCTCCGCCCACGCCGTCGCCGCCATCGTCCTCATCGCGTTCCTCATCCTCACCCTACTCCGCCTCCCCCTCAGTCTCTCCATCTCCATCTACACCCCTCCTCCCCCACTCGCCGACCAGCAGCACCAGAGCCAGGATCAGGAGCAGGAAGAGAGCTCCTCCTGCGACCTCTCCTCCCCGCTGGACTGCGCCGACCCGCGCCTCTTCCACCTCATGATGCGCAGCACCATCGACGCCTTCCCCGCCGTCCATTTCGCCCGCTTCGGCCGCCCCGTCCCCGGCGACCCGCCCTCCACCTCCTGCGACATGGCCTGGCGCGCACGCTCCAACTCCTCCGCCTCCACCGCCTCCCCCACTGCCACCACCAAGGACTACCGCCGCTTCGCCATCGCGCGGGACCCCCGCACCTGCGCCTACTCAGTCGTCTCCATCGGCGACTACCACTCCGGCCCCAACGCCCGCAAGCCCCGCCCCGGCGCCACCAACGCCACCGCCGCCCCGCCCCCGCCCCCGCTCTCGCGCTCCCAGTTTGCCGCCGCCGCCTACCTCTCCTACCACGGCGGCGGCGACCGCTGCAAGCCCATGCCGCACTACATGCGCAGCCTCCTCTGCGCCCTCGCCGAGGCCCGCTACCTCAACCGCACCCTCGTCCTCGACCTCACCCTCTGCCTTGCCGCGTCATACACCGCCGCCGGCATGCCCGAGGAGGGCAAGCGCCTCGCCTTCTACGTCGATGTCGACCACCTCCGGTCGTCCGTGGCCGGCATCGTCGAGGAACGGCAGTTCTGGGAGGACTGGGACAAGTGGGGAGCGCAGGGCCAGCTCGGCCTCCGCCTCATTGAGGACACTAGGGTTGCTCCCACCAAGTTCTCCAAGGCTAAGGACACCCTCGTCGTCAGGAAATTTGGGGACGTTGAGCCAGGGAATTACTGGTACCGTGTATGTGAGGGTGAGGCGGAGCGCGTCCTCTCCCCGCCACACCATGCGATACGCCTGGCACCAAGTCTGATGAGCATCGTCGATGCTATCGTCTCCAGTATGCAACCGGACTTCGATTCGATTCAAGCTGATGTCAATGCTCAGGACCTCAGACAGAAAATCGAGGATTGTGTTGGTTCAGGGCGGCAGGTGTATCTTGCGGGAGAGGGGGCAAACATTGTCTTGGTGGAGGCGCTTAAGGCAAGCTACAACAACTTGCATTACCTGGATGAGTTCCAGGCGTTCTGGAGGAAAGACAGCAAGTGGTTCTTGGAGATGAAGAGGCTCAATGGTGGAGTCCCCGTGGAGTTTGATGGGTACATGCGTGAGCTGGTCAACAGGGAGGTTTTCCAAAAGGGGAATAAGATGGTTCGGGTGCTCCGCTGATTTCTAAGGTATTGGCAAAACATGGCATGCTTTTCTCAAGTAAGTCTTGTACAGATCTTGCCTGAATTTTGTTGTTAGATTCGCTTATAGATGATTCAGTCAGTATCACTTTGAGGGGAGATCTTGGCAACCAGTAATGTATAGCTCAGTGCTGCTAAGACTACTTGCTCCTCTCAATCAATTAGCTTCTTAGCACTAGTCGCTGCTCATTTCCTCAAAGGAAATATTGTACTAGTTCACATTATCATGTCCTTTTGACTATTTAGTTCATCTCATCACTTCGAGTTTCTCCAGTTCATTTCAACATATGGTAGTTATGAGTGATCCATGAGTTATTGCTTTATCATCTACATAACATAGATGTTATGCGCATCTATTCTGTATACGTGAAGCACATGTGTGCTAAGGGTTTTGGAAATTGAAATATAACAGTAAGAAACACTGGAGTCGACCCTTAATGGAAACAAAGAGCATCTTAATTCATGCAACAACTGCTGTTTGACTCACTGCCAGAGCCGCACCATCAAAAGCAGCAACGGCTCAAAAACTTGGCAATGGCAGATGCCCTGGTAGCTACCTATTTCTAACTCAGCACTCGTCTCTAAAAGAGACCAGCTGGAGGGGGTGAACACATGGAGGATACACTGAGGCAGCGGATTATGACCTGGGTACATACAAGTGGGAAGCAGCGACACAGATCTCATAGAACATGAAACAAGCTCAGTCCTAATCATATGTTTAGGTAGGCTACCTCAGAATTGCTGGAAGAAACACGTGAAAGCAAATCCGTGCTCAATGCACAACAAACTAAGACATGACAGTACATCCAGAATTTAGTTTGCCAAAACGTCTTATATTAGTGAACAGAGGAAGTAGAAACTAACTACTGATGGAAGAATTTGTACTAACACTTCTTTTTTGCTTTTATTTGACATACATAAACAGTTCAGGCACACCAGAACAACATGGACGAGTAGAGATTCAGTTCGAATCAAGCAAGTCACATTAGCAATCAAATTAAATACATATTGTTTCAGTGAAGAACATTTGAAAGGATAAAACACGATACACCTCATTCGGTCATTCCTTCACCAATCCTTTTTGCTGCCTCAGATCCTAAGATAGCATAGCAAAAGCATTCGGTAGTGAAGTGAAGGCAATTTGCACTAGCATTGAGTAGGTACAGGGAACCTGCAGTTTCTGTTATCCCTGGACCAGTATCTCCTTTAGTTGTTGCTTGATGCTCAGTGGCATCTCAGAGATAGCCCCAGCATTCATTTTGAGCTGAACAAGGTTCAATCGGACCTTGCGAAGAAGACGACCCGCCACCGGGAGAATGATGTCGTCCCACTTCACATTTCCATGTAGCTCCATGGTCTGGAGGCATCTGAGGCTTGGCTCGGTGAAGACACATGAAGGGATCTGGTCACCTTGCAGGCTCAGGTGGCCAAGGAGATGCATGTTCCGGAGAGCAGCTTCGAACACAGCGCCTCCGTGTTTCATGCATTGGAAACCGTGCATCTCTAGTGATCGTAGGCTTCTTGTCATGCTGTTGTCCAATGGACTCCACTCTCCACTCTGCTGATATCCTCATCCCCTAAACCATACACTCTGAACCAAACAGCCCCATAGTCCCCGAGGACCACGGTCAGGTCGCTGAGATGCACTTGTTAACGGCTTCAACCGCGGCATGCATAACTCATGATCGCTCTGTGAGACCTTGTTTTGTACTACTAATGTTTTTTAGATTAACGGGGATAATTCTTAAGAGGATTGGGTGAAACCCTCACCTTTACCTAAACCCCTCCAATTCCCATAAAACCTCAATCCCAACCAATCCACTGGGTAGTGTATTAGATATTGAAAAAATGCGCTAGAACTCGGGAAAAAGTGAGGATAAGCGGGGATTAAACTAGACCAATACTCTAGAACTAAATATGTTTTTAGCCATATGTGGGGATCTAGGGTTTGGAGGGGATTATCCCATCTAATCCCCAAAAAATACACTAGTACCAAACAAGGCCTAAATCTTGCTCATGCTGCAGAAGTCGCGCTCATGCTACGTGAAGTCGATATGGTTTTTTGGACACGGATCTTGGAGGTAAGGTAGACTGCCGCATCCGAATGCCGAGGGGTGACGTCGCTGTCGAGCCCCTGGGCTTCATGGATGAATTTTACAGAGTGCCCGAGTGAGGTCGCCGTAGATGACGATGCCGCGCAAACCGCGCACCCCTACCTGATGCCAACTAACAAAAGATTGATTTCTCGATCCAACGACAGTCTCATTTCCAAAGATCACAATAGAGTTTATTTGTTCGATAGGGCACGGGTTGAACAGGTAATAGATCGATAATGACGAACACGTACAAGGACACAGATTTACCTAGGTTCGGAGACCCTTATGATCGGTAAAAATCCTACTCCTATCTCTCCACTGTACCATGAACATCGGGGATTACAATATGAGGAAGGAAGGGAGCTAGGAGAGATTTATAACATGATCCCAACAAGACTATGGTATACGAGTTAAGGCGTAATAACCCTAGATTAATTTAATACATGGCAACTACGCACTACTAGGAAAAAGGCTATAGGTAGGTTCGTTACTCGTGGCGCATCAATATGCGAATGCGCCACAAGTATATACTCGTGGTGCACCACATATTGATGTGCCATGACTATTCACTTACTAGTGACACATTATGTATGAGATGCGCCACTAGTAGTTGAAGTACGGGCCGACAGGGGTGTCTCCCTTATTCGTCGCGCATGACACAGTGGTGCTCCATGAGTATTTGGATAGTCGTGGCGCATCAGGGTACCATGCTCCACGAATAAGGGGATACCCTTGCTATACACATGTGACATGTCTAACTTGGCAACACCAACTCCACCCCCTCCCCCTATGGATTGACTTTTTTAATTTTGAAAAAAAAAGAAAATAAGATGGTAAAAACTTTAAATTTCAAAATATTTTGAGTTGTAGTTATATCATGGGGTATAGTTGTAGGGAAAAATAACAAACGTGAATGTCGACATGTTTTGGATAAAAAGTTATGTCTCGGTAAAATGACTATCTTTTGCATACAATATCGGATAAAAATCGTTAATATATGAAAAAACATGTAACAAATTTTCGATCCGATTTCGTATGACTTTGTACCGTTTTTTTAGAATCCACAAATTCAAAAAGGAAAAGAGTTATGTGAAAAAAATAGATATTTCGCTGGAAAAAAAAAAATGTTCCACCGCACCACCATCTGCCATCATTGGCTGCCACACTCTGCAAGGGGGCCTGCCCTAGCCGCACCACCCGAGGCCGAAGCCTCCCCGCGCTGGCATCTCCACGAGAGGGTAGAGTCAAGGTCTCGCCGCCGCCGGCACCGGGCGGGCTTTGCCTAGAGGCGCACGCCGATGACGGCGGAGGAGAGAGGATGAGGAAGGGGTGCGGGGGAGGTGGCGGCGCTGCGTGGCCTGGTTGCCCGCGGGGAGCGGCCGAGTCGCGAGAGCGTTCTGTCGTTTTTTTTTTCATTTTTTCCATGTGTCGTAAATTACCCTATTGATATTGCTAATCCTCTTAATCAAGCACATGGTAGTTTCAGAAAAATGATGTGTTGCAGGACTTCGGTTGCTCTTTTCGCTCAAAAACCTCAGTGGCCGTCTTTGTGTCTTTAGTTTAGTAAGTTTGAAGGAGAGGGAGAGCAAAAGTCTTTAACTAAACTGCCAAAATACAATCGGAGATACGTCGGTCACCATGGACCAAAGCATTACAGATGTATATCAGTTCTCACACAATGAATAAATAAATTAACCGAAAACGTTCAATGTCGGCTCCGGATACAAATCCAGCAATAATTACACACCTAGAACATAACATCAAAAAGGTCACAAGGAGTGTTAATATATCGCCAGTTTACCACTCAGTCCTGTATCTTCAGACTAGGTTTGTTTCGGTTCTTGGCAAGTTGCTGCTGCAAGTCATTCTTGAATGTGGAACTATAGGATCCCTGGAAGGAGACTTCCCTGAGGCTTTGGAGAGTGTTCAGCCCAAACAGCCCAAAATTGTCCAAATGCTGGCAACAGTGAACCTGCAGCAGCTCAAGCTTGGGCGTTGCTGCTTCTTGGAACTTCATTGATTTGAGGTAGCACAAGTTTTCGAGCTCAAGGACTGTCAGACTTGTGAAAGCCTCGCGGTGGAAGTGGAATGAGAGCTCTTCGACATTGCATGACTTCTCACGAAGACGCAAAATGGCCAGATGTGGTAGCTCGCCGAGGACCTGCAAGGTGAAATCTAGCTCCAGTCTGGTGCTGCGAAGCGTCAACTTGGCTAGATTCTGAAGTTGCTCGATCCATGAAGGCAGTGTCACCAAATTTCCATACAGCTTGAGGCGCTGTAGGTTGTTTGGGGGCGTAGACAAGTCATCCAAGCAGCCTTCTAACCCATGCTCGCCCTCAGCACGCATCGACAGGGACAACAGGTGGCCATGATCGGCAATGGCCGAACAGACATCCTTGCAGTTCTTCTTGTTGATGCCAGACACTCCTAACTTACGCAGTTGAGTAAGCTTCTTCGGCTCCCTTGGCATGGCATTTCCTCGTGCAACATTGACTACACCCAGCGTCTGCAAGGCTGTCAGTTTCCCAATCCCTTTGGGTACCTTGGCACCATATGGATCGAGTCCTCTCACCGCAAGATCAAATACAACGCCTATCAGTTGGGAAAAGCTGCCTACAAACATATTATCTGCTTCATCATTGGATCCATTTCTTCTTATGTGCATTACTGACCTACATTTTCTGAAGAATTCACCAACCTCTGCACATGAGTCAGTCTCATCATCCGGTATGAGGCCAGCACGAAGGTACTTTAGCCTTTCAAGCTTAACAATGTTCGCTGGTAGCTTGGTCACAAATGTGTCTCTGATATCTAATGTCTCGAGGTTGCACAAGTTACCAAAAGAACCAGGAAGATTAAAGACTCCTACAGTTCCACGCAGAGACAGATACTTGAGATGACGAAGCTTCCCAATGGGCACCAGGTCATGATCCTGTAATCCTGATGTGCCTTCCAAGTCTAGTACCCGAAGCAGCCTCATCTTCTTAGAAAGGAGAAATGATCGCCATTCTCCAAATACAGTGAGGGATCGAGTGTGAGACACATCCATCATGCTTTCCAGTGCATTTCTGTTCTCTCTACTCCAACTACTGCTTACCACAAGATGGCGTATTTTATCTCTAGAGTGCATAATGCAATTCTCCTCTAGTACAAAAACAAAGTTTTCTTCTTCTGACTTTGAGACGCTAATTTCACGCATGAGATTATTGGCCTGATATAGATCAATCTTGTTACCACTTGCACTAGTTACTGTACTTGACGACTGAATCATGCACCGGTTGATGAGATCAGAAAATTGTTTATCGCCAACTTCATCTGCAGTTAAGCCGCGCATCTCCCTTGAGTAACCCTCTGCAATCCATCGTTTCACCAAACGCCCCCGTCTAATGCTGCGACCTTCAGGGAAAATAGACATATACAGAAAACAAGGCTTGACATGGTAGGGTAAGCCCTCGTAACTGGAGGCAAGGTAACTCCTTATCTTCTCAAAGCTTGGATTATTTTCCAGCTCTGCACTGATATGATCATTCAAATTCCTCCACTCTGACGGGATTTTAGGTCTGGTGGACAGAAAGCTACCTATAGTAGCAATAGCAAGAGGAAGCCCCCCACATTTTTTTATGATCAAGTTTCCTTCCTTGATCATCTCAGGATTCAGATGAAATGTCTTGGCCTGGTCCTTAAATACCTGCGACACAATTTGTGAAGGTTAATACCTAAAACAGAGTAAGGATATGGGTGATATGCTTTTCTAGAAACTTGGATATGGATGATATGCTTTTCTAGAAACTTTCAACGTTGGCTTTGCAATTTTCAGTTGCTTCTTTTCTACCCACCAATGTAGGCTAGAGTTTTGTTTTATCCTCGAGGAGTTGAGTTCACCTCAGCTTGTGGTAAACTGGTAAGTGACATGCCCACAAATGTAGGTCCAACTTATCTTTGGCTCCAACGCAGATAAGGATGCCTATTCTTCTTAATTGGGAGAGTAAATTCGTTGGATCATTTATCTGTTCCAATTGACACTATGAAGCACATTTTAAAAACATTGAGTTTCTTTTGTAATGGCCTGGCTGTGAAACCTTTGTAGTTTCCTGGGTGTTCTTTCATCTTCTTAATAAAAAAAGGCAGAGCACCTGCCATTCCCATAAAAAAAAATCTTCCTATTTATTTGGGAAGGCAATTCTTCCTATTTTCCCCAGATTTAAGAGTGGAACACTTGAACCAGGTTGTGCAAGATATCCATCCCTAATTTTCAGCAGGAAATGTCACATTAGTAATGTACTGTTGTTAGGTGAACCAATACAACCCGTGATTCAAGAAAAAAATCTCTCAAAACACCCAGCCAAGTGAGCGTCATTTTGTATTGGGAAAAGGTGTAAAAAAAAGTGGGTGTTACAACCAAAAACGGCCTGAAGAACCAGAAAATCTAGCTAAGCTGCAAAAGAAACATTAAACAAACAAAAGGCCAAACCAAATACCAAAACCATGATTAAGGTATTTCTGACTCCATCTGACTTAGAAATGCCTTATTGAGCATGCCGACAAAAGTAAAACAGAAGTCAGAGATTGGAGCAACATGCAAAGTGTGATGCGCAGTTTCACTATAAGGATGCACGTGACAGTGCAGAAGAGAAGGGCTGAAGGAGTGAATATCAGAGCAACAAACAGTCTGAAGTCAAAGATTCGAGGTACCTTGTTTTTGAAGAGGTCGACTGCAGCTTGATCTTCTAGAAGTCTGAGCTTATATTCCCTGGAGTGGTGTTCTGCAACAATTTCTTCTCGTGTAGTGACTATAATCCGGCTAGCATTTTTATCTTCAGGCAAGAATGGAAGTATGAGATTACACTCCGCCATGGATAGAATATCATCAAGAACGATAAGGTACTTGTGCCCTTTTAGAAGTCGAATCGACTCCTGAATCAACTCCTCGGTTCCCATTATTGCTAAATTTTTCTGTGTGGCACCTCTTAGCATACTAAAAACATTTGTCTCCTCTTTTTCAGAATAATCAGCATGTAATTGAAGAACTAAGCTCCTGAAAAATTCCTTGGAATCGAAAGGATGGACTACAGTGACCCAAGCATGCTTGTGAAACAACCCACTGAGATCTTGGCTTTGGTAGACACTTCTCACAAGAGTTGTTTTCCCAAGACCACCAACTCCACATACTGATATCACTTGACGGTGCTCACCATCGCTAGCAATTATCTGGGTAATTTCACGTTTTTCTCTATCACGTCCAATGAGCTGAGGTTCATTCGACATAGCTGCTGCCATAGTCCAGCTAAGAGTGAAAGGCTTCCCAACTGCCAATTCGAACTTCTGCTTGAGAAGGCGACTTTCACTAATCGCAACAGATATGGCATCATCATCATCTTGGGGCACAATATGATCGGTGGCACTGCTTATGCTGACTTTGGAACCCAACTTAACTTGAGCCGCCTGTAATCTGATAGGGCCAGAGACCTGCATTGATGCAAATAGGAATTAGCCTACGCCAGAGACCTGCATTGATGCAAATAGGAATTAGCCTACTAGATCTGGTGCATCAATGTTAATTGTGTGCATCTCATGGTGCAGAGTTCAGGAGATAAACTCTTCAATTATCCAAGAATGTGGTATTATTCCAACAATTTTGTTGTCTTATTACTTGACCCCACAAAACTTTTTTGGTGGCAAGAGGGGTCAATGTTCTTCAATTTCCATTTCTCGAAACGGGACTTCAACAAAGAAGTGTGCCTAGATCACTTTGTTGTGGGAGTAGATGTACAAACTTAACACCTGAGTTTAAATCCCCATTTATGCGAATTTAGATTTCTATTTATACTTGAGGACCAGACTTTCCTTTTATTCATGCAGTTTATCCTGATGATCGGGCTTGGTTAATAACCAAGATAAAAATCTAGGTACTCAAGCTTAATGGTTGTATGCCTCCCTAGTTGGTGGAGAGGCCAGGAAAGTGAAATTATCCTCCATTTAAAAATATATGATCTTGACAAGGTAAAAATCCTGAAATTAATTTTATCAACTTTTGAGCAACTTTTAGATCTCAAGATGAACTTACACAAGCTTGAATTGTTGTGTTAAGCGAGGCTGTTCTGTGCGCTGAATTATTTGGTTGTGAGTGATGTCAATTTCCTAGCTACTTGGTTATTCCGATAGACCATCGGAGACTCACTAATATTGAGTGGAGACAAGTCGAGAGAGACTATAAAACAGATCAAGCAATTAGAAAGTGAAATTACTATCTCTTTGGTGGAAGATTAGCTCTCATTAATTTAGTACTAAGTAATATGACATTATATATAATTTTTTTTGTCATTTACCCAAAGGAGTATTACATAGATTAGATTTCTATCAAGATTCTTCGTACAAGGGGATAGTGAGAATTTTTTTTTGACTGGCCAAATAGAGTGTAATTTGCCGATCCAAAGATCAAGGAGGTTTAGATATTCATGACCGTGATGGTAGGAATACATCCCTTCTAGATACATGGATTTTTAAGCTTCTCACCGAAGATGGGGGTATGGCAAACACCGCTAAAAACAAAAGATATAGGCTCAAAGGCATTGTTAACTGAAAACTCTGGGACTTCATTTTTGGGTTGGTCTAATGACTCGCTTTTTATCACTTTTAACTAAAGATGACTCGAAAACAATTCTAGGAAGATAAGTGGTTGGCAACCACCCTGCTCCGCAACAATATTCAAGTCTATATAATATTGTCTGTCACATGAGTGATACCTTTTTATTTTCTTTTCTTTGGACTTGGTGCTTTTGTGTGCATCTTTGTTACATGGAGGACGCGTATAATTCTTAAATCTTTTAAGTTATAAAGCATCCATTGAAAAACAAGGTGTATCAACTAAAACATCAAACATAGAAGGAAAGACATGGCCTCAAACATAGATCAACTAATTAATAATAAGATATTTTTCATGTTGAATCTTCAGCTACTTTGTCATGGTTCTGCCACTTTAGATCACCATGTTGTTCACAGTTTTCGGCTTCTCCTTTTTTCAATAGCATACTTTCAAACACCCAGTGGGTAGAAATAGCATGGAAAGCCACTACACCCTCAACGGAGGTTTTGCACCATGGAAGCTCCTATTTGAGTTTTTTTATAAAGGAAATATATTAATACCAAGATGATACCGTTTATAGCCAGCCTCTACAATACTAAAATATTAAGAGCAAGTCTAGACATCAAGGATGCAACACAAAAAAAAGATGAAAAAGAAACAAAGAAAAAAACCCGCCAAGCTATCAGAGGTTATAACAACAAGAACTAACCACCACCTAGACTCTGAGAATTATTCTCCAAAGTGATGCCTTTAGGAAGGTAATAATGCATACGTGTTATTGTCATCCGACCTAACCACCAGAGGGGGTTTTCACCTAGAGAAGGTCTAATTTTCAGACAATGACTTCAACAATGTAATTTGAGTCGCCATTATCGGACACAACCAATGAAGGTCAAACCAAAGATTTTTACGCTAAAAATAAGACCACGATGATAAAAAAACTCCACCAAGAATCACACTGTGTCACTGCTCCCACTTGCCGAGTAATGCTGCAATTTGCTGATCGTCCAGCTCATAGACATCACGTGCACGTTTTGATGTGGGCACGCCGCGGAACTAAACCGCATTCACACCACGTAGTTAAGTGTGATCTTCTCCCCATCCTCTCCGAGTACTCCCTAGAACATCAATCTCGAATCAACACGAGCAAAGATGGCACCTCTAGAGCCTAGATGATCTTCTACAAACACGACTGTATTAAAAATGCCCACATACCTTGATAATCTGGGTTTTGGAATCAGATATTCTTATCTGCCGGATATCATCAAACGGAATATAGATTCTCTAGAACGGATTCAAAAAATGAATTCAATGCAGAAATTATTCTATTCGTTTACACCCCTACGTTATTGGAACGGCAGCTAAGGTGTTGATTTCGTGTTCGGCATCCCAATGGACATATTGGGAGGGCTACTGGGCAGGGACGAATGACATACGTAGATCAAGTACAATAGAATGAGTCAGCTGACTATACAAATTTAAATAGTACCTTTTTTTTGCTTAGTTAGAAGAGAGAAGATAAATAGGCTCTTAGTTAATAGCTAGCTATAGCACATGCTTTTAGGTATTTTGTGAGAGTAACATATGGACCAAATATTGGTAAACTAGTACTACATCTCTATAGCTAACTAGTATACACATTGGCTATACTCCCTCGGTTCGCAAATAAGTGTCCTTCTATCTTTTGTTTAAGTCAAATTTTATCAAATTTGAACAAATTTATAAAAAATATAGCAACATATATTATATCTTATCGACATATTATGAAACTAAATTTGAATACATATTTATTGGTATCAATTTGTTATCATAAATATTCACTACAGGAAATATTCGACACAGTGCCATATTGCCGTCGGTACAGGCTATGCCGACGGTGGCCGTCGGCGTAGCTATTGGTCGGCGTAGCCCCTCGGTCGTCGGCATAGAGGACCCCCCTCGGCATAGCGCTCGTAGCGGGCCCCACGATGTTAGGCGACGGCCGTTTGGTAACGGCCTAGCCTTGGAGCTACGCCGACGGCCAGGCCGTCGGCACAAGCCCAGTCCAGGAGCAGCACAAGCCCGCCATGTCGCCCTGCTACGTCGAGAGCCAGGCCGTCGCCATAGACTAAAATATCGTTTTAAAAAAATCAATTTTTTTAATCTTTGAATTGTTTGACTCGTTAATCTCTTACTTTGAACATTTTTAACACTAATTACATTTAATTATTGATTAAATTGCAGTTTTAGTTAAACTTTCCGGTCGGTCACCCATCCTCATTACTCCACCCTCAGCATGCTTAACTTTCTCGTTCCTTCAGAATTTGTTTCCGCAAAGCAATTTATACATTGTTTTTAATACTATGATATCAATCCTATTAACTCTTATATCATCATGTTACATATTTGTATTTTTTGAAATTACAAACAATTTTTAAAGTAAACAACAATGAATAAGTAAAAATAGTATTGAATTCAAATAAAAATATAATGATCTTTTTGTATTTTTCTATTTAATATGGATTAATTAATATCTTTAAATCTGTAAATCGGAATTTGACAAATAATATATCTAAATTGATCAAAAAATGAGAGGAATCCAAATATGATATTAATATAAACTTATCACAAACTATGCCGTGATTCTTACCATAATTTCATTTGCCTGTTTAAAACGGCACACATAAAGATTCTTAGCTCAGGGATGAGACTCACTAAACTTGAAGTGGATCTCTAATAAAATAACATATTGTGAACCTAAAAATGATTTTTGTAAAAAATCATGAGCATCAGATCATATACCTGTAGTTTATATCTGACTCACCTCCTATCGATTCGGCAGAAATTTTTCTTTTTTATGAGGGATGGACAGAAAGGTTTGAGATCCCCCTGTTAGGACATTATACATGTAAGATGATCTAGTATTTTTGAAAAATGTGGTGGTAAAATTTTGAATTAGCCATTTGGTGGTTGCTTCACAAAACCGCCCGTTTTTTGCACTCAGGAAAAGGAAATGGATTTTTGGTACGATGAAAAGGAAACTTTGAAAGAACATTTACTGCCATAATAAATTTTGGTGTTCGTTAACAATAAGTAGATCATTTTACAGTATGTTACTGTCTACAGATTGTTATAATGCCTAGGGAAAATGACCCTTACACTATGGAAAGTTTCCTGCAAGCTTGACATGTTTCTGGAAATTCCAGACCGGAGTCTCCGGTGTGGACCGGAGTTTCCGCAGGAACCCCCGGAGGAGGCTACAAGTTGCTGCCTAGGACAGTCTGATAGGAGGTCCGGAGCAAGGTCCGGAGAAAGTCCAGAGTCTCCGGTCTGAGCCTCGGACCGGAGTCTCTGGTGGTGCTGGACCGGAGTCTCCGATCCACTTGGCTCACAAAAGTCCAAGGACATTCTGCATACTGGTCCGGAGGCTGGTTCGGAGATGGACCGGAATCTCCGGTGTAGACCGGAGTCTCCGGTGTGCAGGCCAGAGTCTCCGGTCTGACTTTTCTGCAATGGTCAGAAAACGGTTCGTGGAGGGGGGATGCTTATAAATATGGGACCTTATCCCCTTCCTCCAGCTGCTCGACCCACTCAAGAACACTACCTCCATTTGAGCCACCAAATCAACAAGATCTCTCTATCCAACCATCCAAAGTCATTGATCTTTGGAGAATTGAAGGAAGAGGCCTTGATCTACAACTTCACCAAGAGAGATCTTCATTTATCCCTCATTCACTTAAGGGCCCCCATGCTCTAGTATTTCTTTGGAAACCCTAGCTTTGATTTGTTTTTTACAAGCTTGTCTTTGATTGTTTTAACAGCTTGCTTGTATTTGGGAGCCTCCAATTAAGTTGTGGATGTGTGCCCCGAACTTGTTGTAAAGGTGTCGGCTTCTACCTCGAAGGTTGCCGATATAGTGGAAGGTGAATCGAACCCCTTGGGGTGAGGTTTATCGGCGAAAAAGGGAGGCCTATCGTGGTGTTGGTGGTTTGAAACCACCTCCTCTACAAACATAGACGTACTTCCTCTCAAAAAGAAAGAACTACGGGAAACAAATCCTTGTGTCTTCGCGTCCACCACTTTGGTTACTTCTATCTTTATCGCACTTTACTTACTTGTTATTGTATAATATTGTGCTAGTTAATGCTTGTTTGACATATAGGTAAATTCACCTTAGTTGTATAATCTAGAGAATTTATCTTTCTTGTCAAACCCTAATTTGAATTTTTTTTGAAGTAGCACCTATTCACCCCCCTCTAGGTGCCCATACAATCCTTTCAAACTTCCTCCTGAAATATTAGTCGCCATCCCATGATGCACATGTTATCACAAACTATGCCTTTATTCTAGCCATAACATTGGTCATTTGATCCGAAAGCCAAAAAACCTCGAACGAGATAGGTCATTTTGTAAAGTTATTTTTGAGACATAATCAATATACCAAGTTTGATATTTTCATTTTAACAATGTCACATAATATGACACCACATGAAGGTTTCAGATTGTTTGGATCGTTTTTGAATTTCTTATGCCCGTTTTAAACTATCGTCAAACTTTGTCAAACGGCGGACATGAATATTCTTAGCTCGGGACTGAGACTCGCTAAACTTGAAGTGGATCTCTGATGAAACAGCATATTGTGAACCTAAAAATGATTTTTTTTTAAATCATGAGCATCCGATCATGTACATGTAGTTCATATTTGACCCACTTTCTACCGATTCGATAATAATTTGTCTTTTTCATCAGGAATGGACGGAAAGGTTTGAAATCCCCCTGTTAGGACATTGTTCATATAAGGTGGTCTAGTATTTTTGAAAAATATGGTGGTAGCATTTTGAATTATCCATTTGGTGGTTTCTTTGCAAAACCGTCCGTTTTTGCACTCGGAAAATGGCTTTTTGGTGCGAAGAAAAGAAAAACTTTCTCCTAAAACATTGTTCGTCATCCCATGATGCATATGTATGCACAATATGGACATATTATTACAAACTATGCCTTTATTTTAGCCATAATATTGGTCATTTAACCCATAAGCCAGGAAACCTCGAATGAAATAGGTCATTTAATGAATGTTTTTTGAGACATAATCAATATACCAAGTTTGATATTTTTCTTTTTAACTATGTCACATAATATGACACCATGCAAAGGTTTCACATCATTTGGATCGTTTTTTAATTTCTTATGCCCGTTTTAAACTATATATAATGTTTTATGTTTCACTTACTTTTTATTTACAAATGTGTAATATTTGAGTGTAGATATATAGATCTTATTTTTTGCAAATTTTGATATATTATTTGTATTTTTCTGAATTAGAATAATTTAGTTATGATGTTTCAAAAATTAATGAGGTAAAATGAAAAATAGCTAGGGCTAAAATTAAATGGAAAAAAAATCTAGAGGCCTACGCCGACGGCCTAGCCATCGGCATATACCAACCAATTTCTCTCAAAGAGCTACACCGACGGCCTAACCGTCGGTACAGCCTGGCTACCTAACGCCGTTTTCATCGCCGTGTCTGAGCTGGGCTACGCCAAGGGCGGGACGTACGCCGAGGGCCATTGTCAGCACAACCCTCTCTGCTACGCCGACGGTCGCGCTACGCCGAGGGCTACCCTCGATATCTCCATCTACGCCGACGACCGTCCCTACTCCGATGGCCGGACTGGACGGCTCGCCGGGGAAGGCTGCTACGCCAATGGCCCCGACATTTTATCGTCGATGTAGCCGGCCGGCCGTCGACGTCTCCAGTTTCTCTTGTAGTAATTGTTATATTTTTTTATAAAGTTAGTCAAACTTTATTAGCTTAACTTAGGACGAAGTTAAAAGTACATTTATTTGCGAATGAAATATATAATAGGCGTAGACGACATAACAAAAGCTTATAGCCAGCTATTGAACTTGCTAATAGGATGAGCTCTCATGGACGTGGGCCACGTGGCTGTGAATGTGTGCGCTTATTGTGTGTGCTCTTTCATGTAATCCCAAAAGGAATAATAGTTTAGCTTTTAGGAGAAGTATATATTAATATTGTGAAGATGCCAACTATATCTATCCTCGCAACAACGCAGTACCCTAACGGTAATATGGATACACACAATAAAAAAATAATTATATAAAAAAAAGCCTCGCTACGCTATAATGGTCTATGCCTTACAACAGGGGACCAGTTTAGAGTGGTACCTTCTTGTGGAAAAGATAGACGGTCTGGTCTGATGAGAGTTGCTTGAGCTGTGAAACTTGGTTGGGCTGCTCCGTGCACAGGCTTGCCAGCTCAAGCTGCTGCGTGGAGACGATGACCCGGCTCCCATTCTTCTTGTCAGGCAGATACGTCTTGATCCAGTCCCAGTCTTCTATGCTCAGCAGGTCGTTGATGACGACCAAGTAGCTCCTGTTGCTCACCTGTGATTCGAACTCATCAACCAGCTGGCTGTCTGCCATGGCATGCAGCTTCCTCAAGGCGACGAACCCCTTGCAGATCTGCGGCGAGGCGCGCTTCTGCGCCTGGTGTTCGTAGAACTGCCTCAGCAAGGTGCGGAAGAAGTCGTCAGGGCAGAAAGGACGCGCGGGCTTGACCCAGCCGCGGCACCCGAACCTGGTGTACACCTGCGGATCGTCGTAGGCCTCCCTGATGATGGTCGTCTTCCCGAGGTCCCCGTTCGTCCCCCACACCGAGAGCACGCGGAGATCTCCGTCTCCGTTGGCGACCAGTTGACCCAGATCAACATTGACCACCTCTCTGTCTTGCTTCCCGGTGGGCCTGGCTTCGTTGATGCGGAACATGGACGCGTCGCAGACGATGACACGCGGCCGCTCCCGCTCCCGCTCGAGCTGATCGGTGGAACTGGGGTAGCTGACGTGGCGGTAGCGCAGGTTTCGCTGGCTCACATCCTCGACCCTAGCCTTGAGCTTGCGCAGGTCGGCAGCGACCCGTCGACGCGCGACAAGTCTGCCGGTGGAGAATCCGAAGCACGAAGGCGACGGCGGTGGCTCCTCGCAGTGGAGGGTGAAGTCCTGGAGGCAGTCCTCAACGTCGTATGCGAGGTCCTTCACCTGCTTCACCCACGTCTTGTCCACCATGCTGTCGTGGTGGATCCGCTCCTCTTCCTTATCGGTGCTCTTCAGGAAGTTCTCCATCATCTCGAATTCCTCGCTGATGAACGACAGCTCGCGCTCCACGCCGAGCTGCAGCGCCACCTCCGCCGCCACCGCTGATTTAGCCGTGCTCAGCGCCACCTCCAGCACGGCCTTCGCCAAGCTCAGCACCGTTGCTTCCATCCCGCCGCAGCCGCCTGTCTGTTTTTACGATGTCAAACACAACGTTGTTCCACTTGGCTCGGGGATACTCAGAGCAGATGTAAAGGCTAGCGATTGCGCGAAAAGCTGGTCTCCCTTTCTCAAAATGCAAACCCCACTCCCACCCCCCGCTGTTATAAACGCGAACAAGCAATGAAAACAAAATCACAGCACGGACGTGAAAAATCTTTCTAATAAAAATAGGAAAAAACCACGGACGACCAACTAGCGAAACTTTACTATAATTAATGGAGAGTGTTTAGACAACGCCAGAGATTTTACAGATACAACTTATCTTAGCCGGCGGCTTATGAGACGTATATATAGACACTGGTAGAAAAGGGCCCATGCGTCCCGTTGGTAAGGGCCATTAGTCCCGGTTGCCCAACCGGGACTAAAGTTTCAACCTTTAGTCCGGTTTCACCAACCGGGACAAATGGGGCATCGTAACGCGAGGCGGTGGAGATAGTCCCGGTTCGTAATACGAACCGGTAATAACTTTCTGCTGCAGATATTTGGCCCATTTCTGCCATGGAAGAGAATTCATTTTGCACATTTTGTTGCAGCAGCATTTTCGCCACTTTTGTGCCGCAAGAGAATTCATTTAGGTTGTTTTATTGTTTATTTAGTGTTTTGCACTTATCAACGAAGGAACCTTATATTACACAAGATCATCATGACAACATTACATTCAATACACGGATCGAGTTCATGCACTACATACAAAAGTTGCTATTCGATGCTACCGGCCAATTTCTTAAAAGTTGCTATTTTTACAATTTCTATTGTCTATACACAGCCGAGTAGTATTCCCCTTGTGTGTTTAGGACTTCTGCATCCAAGAATCCCGCCAATTCCTCCTGAATTGCTCGTACGCGATCCTTTGGCAGAAGACCGTCCCGTAGACGTTCGATCTGATTTAAAAAAGGAGTCAGCCTATATGAATATGAAACTAAACACATTTTGATTGTAATTAAAAACTATAGAAATTGTGTACGTACGTGGAGTTGCTCTAAATTTCTGCCCTTCTCATCGCACGTCTGCCGGATGAACTCGCATACATAGTATCCACGTAGATTGTTACCTGGTCCCTGCGTCAGGCACTTTACGAGAATAGAGTTCAATCAAAATAATAATTAAGCATGATAATAACTGTATCAAAACTAGAATCAAAGAGATGCGCGGATATAGCTAGTGGTGCTTACATCTAGTGGTTGAAATGTAAGCTCCTCTTTCCAAACACCCCTAGCCTTCTTGGTGAACCGTTTCCAAGCGCTGCCCGGCGTAGAAAACGAATAAAATAAGTTATTAAGTACTTGATATCATAAAATTGACGAACGTTGCCGATATAGTGTCGTAATGATTAGAATTACCGCTGGAGAAGTATCTGCATGTCCTTCCACGTCTCAAGGGGTTTATGTTTCGAGTCCATGACTAGTACACGCCCTTTGTCAAGTTGAATGATTAACAAAATATAGTGGTACCTGCGAATGCAGAACTAATCAATTATATACTTAACATCGAGTAAGCGAAATAGAAAGTGTATACAAGACAATAACACTCACTGAAAGTTGTAAGGAAATAGTATTTTCCTTTTGGTTTCTTGAAACCTTAACGCGTGTACTATATTATCCTCCGTATCCTGGGGGCTTATTTTGAGATTAGCTTCATGAACCCAATATGGGTCAATGAAGCCAATGTCATAGATTTGTCCTCTGCTGCATTCGAGAATCTTTATTCTGCATATTACAGTATGATTATATAAATGCAATAAACAAAATAATATAGCTGAAGACTAAATTAATTACAGAATTAGTACTTACAGACAATAGGAACTGATGATCGATTTGTCCAAGGCGTCTTGATTGAATAATTGAAATACTTCATCAAATTCAATGGATATCATGTCATCCTTATCTTTCCCATGATGCTTTTTTGTAACCCTCAGCACTATCCAGTTAGCCCCGACCCTTGTGGCATGCATGTACCAGTTATGCAATCTTCGCATTTTTGTTGGAAGATTGTTTACCTCCTCAGGTTTGACGAGAGGTTTTCCGTACTGGTATTTGTATGCTACTTCACTCACGGGAAGAACTCTAATCGGGATAAGTCTGGGCAATACTCATACCTTGAGCAGCGGCTTTCTCCAGACAGTAACTACCTGGATCATACCGCTTCGGCCCCATATTTGCTCGACCCCACATTGGTTTGAGAAATCACCTTGAGAGGGGCGCAAGTCTGTTTTGCTTGTTCTCCGAGCTGGGCAACAGATTTCCCGCTTGCATCAGTACTGCTCTTCGAGGCTTTTTGTGCCGCATGTGACTTGAGAATAGAACGCTCATAGTCTGATGACAACTTTGGCTCGGGTTGATGAAGATTCTTTAGCATTTTCAACACTTTGGCTTTTTCTTCTTTGGTGCTGGGGAACTCTGGCTCTTTCGGCCGCCTCAGCTTAGCGAAAAACGCTGTCGTTTCCGCATCAATGATCGCCGCAGTCTCCTCTTCAGTACAGTCATAAGCTCTCTTGGGAGGAACCGTTGGTACTTTTGGAAGAGGCTCTTGTTTACGTTTCGGCGATCGCTTACGACGCACAGTAGCGGTACGCTTACGCTTTTTATCCTGAGGCGCCGGCGATGGCTCCCGCGGCGATTGGTGAGGCGACGGAGCCGGGTGAGGCGACGAAGACGGCTGCCGCGGCGGCGACGACCTCGCTAGAGACGGGTGAGGCGGCGACGAAGATGGCCTTGGCGTGTGATTTCGAGGCACGATACAATCCTTCGGCCATAGAATGGTGACGTTTTTTGCGTCACCCAGCACAGTCACATCCCCTTCACTAGCAGGGTAGTGAAGATCCAAAACCTCAAAGGTGGGCATGATTTCATCCACGCCGACAACAGCGTAGCCCTCTGGAATCGGACGACAGTGGTAAGTTGGTGTGGGTCCAATTGGTAAGGCATAGCCGACCGCCACCTTCATTGATATGTTCACAACTTTGACATGTAGCTCGCAGTGTGTCATCTCTATGATATCATCCACTGGGTAGCCAACAGGAGCCATCGTCGGTGCATCATAGTCATCGCCATTGTTATCACCCGGGACCTCGGTGGAAGCCACACTGCTTTTTCGATTATTCGATAGGCCGGTAGCATCGAATGCAGTGTGCTGCTGAGATGGGCCGGTAGTACTTTGCTCTTTAAGTGTGTTAATTTCATATTGTTGTTGCTTTAATCGTTCTTCAATTAAACGCATTCGCTCTTTCTTACTTTCTGCTTCAACTGCCGCCCTGTCCTTACTCATCTGACGGCTTCTATCAGGATATTTCTTCCTCTCTTCGGGAAACCCAGTCCTCCATGATTGGGAGCCTATTGTGCCTCGTGTTCGTCCATCATGTTCCTTATTTCCAAGGGCGAGTGTGAGCTCATCATTCTCTCTATCGGGAATGAAGTCCCCATCTTTAACTTTCTTTTATCGCTTTCCGATCCTCTCGATTGGCAAGGGGTCTTCTTTATGTCGTATGTTATATATACACCTCCTTCCGAGTCCAACGTGCCCCATGCCCGTAAACCAATTCCTTGCACGTTCTACCCAATCGTCTGCTCGGGTGATCTTTTATCACGTTCCTGCTCAAGTTTCTCCCACTTAGGAATGCCAACCTCAGAGCCACCTTGCCCCATAGTATGGTGATACTTCTTCTTAGCGATTCATTTTATTCGTTTCGGACATTTTCTTAGCTTTTTACGATTTCTTGTATTCCACAAACTCATCCCGAATGGTTTTATCTTCTCAAACTGAATATTCTTGAAATCGAGTCTTATTTTTCACGACATAGTCAAGGTGCAATCTTTTCTTCCAGTTGGTGAAATCGGGCCATCTTCTTCAAAGCCCACTCACGACCTTAGCCTCCATGGCTCTCCCATGTTGTATGGCGTCCTCAATCGGATCCTCCGCATTTGGATCCAGCTCTATCTTCAGTAGTTTGAAATTAACCATGAGCCTCTTCCACGAAATCTTTGGCGTGGTTAGGGACAAATAAACATGTTCCTCTTCATCCGCATTAGCAGGCCTATTCCAATTTCTAATGGTGATCGGGATTAAGTCCCTAACGATTACTCCGCATTGTGCCACAAATTTGGTTGCGATAACTTCGGAGCTGTCGATGCCTGCGTCTTGACGACATCTTCGATCTGAACCTCTCATGGTCTTGCAACTTTTTGGTTGGGCCTCGTCGCTCTTTTTCAGTAGATTCCTTCAATCCGGAGGGCTAAAAGAAGAAAGATCGTCGTTACTATTTCTATAGATAGCAAATGATTAATTAATGAATTGATTTATATTACATGCACCTCGCCGGAGCGGTCGTCTTCTCGATTACACAAGGCATCGCCTTCTCCCTCGCGGAAGGCAACACCTTCAACCTCAAACAAGTTGTCTACTCCGGTAAAAAGAGGATCACCCTCACCGGAGTTGTTCAGAAACGTTGATACGTCTAAATTATCTTCCCCATGGATCACACCTTGGATCAACTCTTCCTTTTCTTCGTCTCTGACGTGTGGGTCCATATTTTCTGCATAGGTGGAAAAATGAATAAGTCAAAGCGGCTAAAGGAGAAAGTTAAGTACGGTGTTGAGAGATATAAACCCCAATCAGAGAAACCCTAATATATACATACACAATAATAAAAATGAAGAGAAAGGGAAACCGTGTAGTAGATAGGCACATCGTCGAACCCACATGCACCTAAGTTGCTTGAAAATGTGAATCGGGTCTGGGGCTACCCATAGTGACTAACCAGTGGGGCCGAAGACCAATAATACCAAACTAATTAATAAACCTAATAATACCTAACTAATAATAAACCTAATAATCCAAACACCAAAAAGAAAGGGAAACAATCGACACATGGCATCGATGCAATGCTCAAGCAAGTATGATGATATGACAAGTTAATTTGCATTGGAATGTAACCCTAAGAAATGCTCGACGATTTAATCGGGGTTCCGAGGGGTGAAAACCCTAACTCGGAGAAACACCGGAACACATGAGAGGGGTGGATTTGTTCTTCTAATTAAACTTGTAATTTAAGTTGTTGAACAATGCATGATTATAGCTTAGATAGCTAGGTTTCATTTTTCTGAACATTTTGATATATTATTCATATTTTTATGACTTATAGATTAAAAGTTATTGAATTTATAAGATTATAATTATTTCTAAAATTATTAAAAGATGGTTAAACTTTTTACACCGCAGGCATACCTACCCACAGTGACTGACAGAGGGGCCCCATGGCCACCTCGGCAGACTCGCAAGCAAGAGGGACCGGGGGTTATTTCTCACCGACGCGACATCTAGCCGAGAGATCGACGAGCGGCAGTGGGCACAGGCAACACGTGGACGCCACTAACGCCACATCGGCTCGCCGACCAACCAGGCGACGGCGCCGGTTGGCGCTAGGCGAGGCTGCTGGCTATCGCTGGACTCACGCGGTTGCGTTGAGCCAAAAGGCAGCGGTGCCGCTTCGGATTGGTCACCGGAGCATGGCGCATGGCGGCGGCGGCGCTGCGATTCGTCGGCGGTGACCACAGAGCGAGGAGAGGGAAAAAGGTGGCGAGATCCGTGCTCACCGTGGTGCTCAAGGTAGTGACGGGAAGTGCGGGAGGTCTGAACGGCGTGAATGGCGGCGGCGGCGGCGTGACGGAGAGGACGTGCTCGATTCCGGAGAGGGCACCAAAGAAGCGAGCCGGTGAGAGGTTCTGGCGAGGCGGAGCTCTAGAGGCACCGTTAGAGGGCGTGCAGACGGCGGGCAGCTCGACGGTGTCGCCTCTGCCTCATGCGAAGATTGTGAGATGGGGAAGAAGAAGAGGAGGGGCACCCAGTTATAACCAAAGGGCCTTTAGTCCAACCGGGACTAAAGAGTCATACGTCCCGGTTGGAGCCACTAACCGGGACCTATACTCCAATATTTTCAGCAGACCAAGGGTTGGCGCGCAGGGGGTCTTTAGTCCCGGTTGGTGGCTCCAACCGGGACATATTCCCCTGTTTTCAAAAATTTCGTATTTTCTCTGCGCCTTATTTTTTATTTTGGGGTTTAAATTTGTATTTTTTTAAATGATAATTAATTTGGAATTTATAAAAACTTTAAACATAAAAAGTGTTTGGATTTGAATAAATAATTCAAAACCATTTTCTGTTTAAAAAAATAATTAATGTAACCATTTAAAATATGAACCATTTATAATTAAAAATGAATTAACTTATATTTTTTTAATATCAATTTGGAATTTAGAAAATCTTTAAACATAAGAAGTGTATGGATTTGAATAAATAATTCAAAAACATATTCTATTTTTAAAAAATAATTAATGTAACCTTTTAAAATGAATTAACTTATATTTTTGAATATTAATTTTGAATTTAAAAAAATTTTAAACATAAAAAGTGTTTGGATTTAAATAAATAATTCAAAACCATTTTCTGTTTTAAAAAATAATTAATGTAACCATTTAAAATATGAACCATTTACAATTAAAAATGAATTAACTTATATATTTTTAATATCAATTTGGAATTTAGAAAAACTTTAAACATAAAAGTGTATGGATTTGAATAAATAATCCAAAACCATTTTCTATTTTTAAAAAATAATTAATGTAACCTTTTAAAATGAATTAACTTATATTTTAAATATTAATTTGGAATTTAGAAAACTTTAAACATAAAAGTGTTTAATTTGCAACATTGTTCTCCATACCAATGTCGAACCGTGTGCATGAAGATAGGGACGAGCATCGTTAGAACTTGCATTGGATCTCAAGAAACCACATATTGCGAGTCTAAAATGATTTTTCAAAAATCACGGCGATAGATCATGTACTGTAGTACAAACCGGACCCACTTCCCCGATTCTACAGACATTTGTCCTTTTACCCGGGATGGACGAAAAGGTTTGAGATGTACGGTTGGGAGATAGTACATGTAAGGTGGTCTAGTATTTTAGGAAAATAGGACGGTAGCATTCAAACGGCATTTTGGTGGTTACTTCACAGCGACCGTTTTTTGCGCTCGGAAAATGGAAAAGGGCTTTTCCGTGCGACAAAAGGAAAACTTCCTCTGCAACATTGTTCTCCATACCAATGTCCACACATGCATAATATGGGCACAACATCACAAACTATGCCGTGATTCAGCACATAACATCGGTCATTTGGACCGAAAGCCATGAAACCTCGAACATGATAGGTCATTTTGTGAAGGTTTTTTCGAAACATGATCAATATACCAAGTCTGGTATTTTTCCTTTCAACTATGTAACATAATATGACACCACGCGAAGGATTTTCATTGTTTGGATTTTTTTTGAATTTATTATGCCCGTTTTGAATTATCTGAATTTCTAACTATGGTCGAACCGGTGTGCATGAAGATAGGGGACGAGCATCGTTAGAACTTGCATTGGATCATATTGCGAGTCTAAAAATGATTTTTTCAAAAAATCACGGGCGATAGATCATGTACCTGTAGTACAAACGGACCTTCCGCCGATTCGCAGACATTTGTCCTTTTACCCGGGATGGACGAAAAGGTTTGAGATGTACCGGTTGGGAGATAGTCCATGTAAGGTGGTATAGTATTTTAGGAAAATAGGACGGTAGCATTACAAAAGCATTTTGGTGGTTACTTCACAAAAGCCCTGCTTTTGCGCTCGGAAAATGGAAAAGGGCTTTTCCGACAAAAGGAAAACTTCCTCTGCAACATTGTTCTCCATACCAATGTCCACACACATGCATAATATGGGCACAACATCACAAACTATGCCGTGATTCAAGACATAACATCGGTCATTTGGACCGAAAGCCATGAAACCTCGAACATGATAGGTCATTTTGTGAAGGTTTTTGAAACATGATCAATATACCAAGTCTGGTATTTTTCCTTTCAACTATGTAACATAATATGACACCACGCCAAGGATTTTCATTGTTCGGATTTTTTTGAATTTATTATGCCCGTTTGAATTATCCGAAATTCTAACTATGGTCGAACCGGTGTGCATGAAGATAGGGACGAGCATCGTTAGAACTTGCATTGGATCTCTGAAGAAACCACATATTGCGAGTCTAAAAATGATTTTTCAAAAATCACGGCGATAGATCATGTACCAGAGTACAAACCGGACCCACTTCCTACCGATTCTAAGACATTTGTCCTTTTACGGGATGGACGAAAAGGTTTGAGATGTACCGGTTGGGAGATAGTCCATGTAAGGTGGTCTAGTATTTTAGGAAAATAGGACGGTAGCATTCAAACGGCATTTTGGTGGTTACTTCAAAATGACCCGCTTTTTACGAAAAATGGAAAAGGGCTTTTCTGCGATAAAAAAAGGAAAACTTCCTCCCGCAACATTGTTCTCCATACCAATGTCCACACACATGCATAATATGGGCACAACATCACAAACTATGCCGTGATTCAGACATAACATCGGTCATTTGGACCGAAAGCCATGAAACCTCGAACATGATAGGTCATTTTGTGAAGGTTTTTGAAACATGATCAATATACCAAGTCCGGTATTTTTCCTTTCAACTATGTAACATAATATGACACCACGAAGGATTTTCATTGTTCGGATTTTTTGAATTTATTATGCCCGTTTGAATTATCTGAAATTCTAACTATGGTCGAACCGGTGTGCATGAAGATAGGGGGCGAGAATCGTTAGAACTTGCATTGATCTCTGAAGAAACCACATATTGCGAGTCTAAAAATGATTTTTCCAAAAAATCACGAGCGATAGATCATGTACCTGTAGTACAAACCGGACCCTTCTTCCCGATTCGGCAGACATTTGTCCTTTTACCCGGGATGGACGAAAGGTTTGATATGTACCGATTGGGAGATAGTCCATGTAAGGTGGTCTAGTATTTTAGGAAAATAGACGGTAGCATTCAAACGGCATTTTGGTGGTTACTTCACAAATGACCCGTTTTTCTTTCGGAAAATGAAAAGGGCTTTTCCTGCGATAAAAAGGAAAACTTCCTCCTGCAACATTGTTCTCCATACCAATGTCCACACACATGCATAATATGGGCACAACATCACAAACTATGCCGTGATTCAGCACATAACATCGGTCATTTGGACCGAAAGCCATGAAACCTCGAACATGATAGGTCATTTTGTGAAGGTTTTTTTCGAAACATGATCAATATACCAAGTCTGGTATTTTTCCTTTCAACTATGTAACATAATATGACACCACGCGAAGGATTTTCATTGTTCGGATTTTTTTTGAATTTATTATGCCCGTTTTGAATTATCTGAAATTCTAACTATGGTCGAACCGGTGTGCATGAAGATAGGGGACGAGAATCGTTAGAACTTGCATTGGATCTCTGAAGAAACCACATATTGCGAGTCTAAAAATGATTTTTTCAAAAAATCACGGGCGATAGATCATGTACCTGTAGTACAAACCGGACCCACTTCCTGCCGATTCGGCAGACATTTGTCCTTTTACCCGGGATGGACGAAAAGGTTTGAGATGTACCGTTGGGATATAGTACATGTAAGGTGGTCTAGCATTTTAGGAAAATAGGACGGCGGTAGCATTACGAAACGGCATTTTGGTGGTTACTTCACAAAATGACCCGCTTTTTCTTTCGGAAAATGGAAAAGGGCTTTTCGATGCGATAAAAAGGAAAACTTCCTCCTGCAACATTGTTCTCCATACCAATGTCCACACACATGCATAATATGGGCACAACATCACAAACTATGCCGTGATTCAGACATAACATCGGTCATTTGGATGAAAGCCATGAAACCTCGAACATGATAGGTCATTTTGTGAAGGTTTTTGAAACATGATCAATATACCAAGTCCGGTATTTTACTTTCAACTATGTAACATAATATGACACCACGAAGGATTTTCATTGTTCGGATTTTTTTTGAATTTATTATGCCCGTTTTGAATTATCTGAAATTCTAACTATGGTCGAACCGGTGTGCATGAAGATAGGGGACGAGAATCGTTAGAACTTGCATTGGATCTCTGAAGAAACCACATATTGCGAGTCTAAAAATGATTTTTTCAAAAAATCACGGGCGATAGATCATGTACCTGTAGTACAAACCGGACCCACTTCCTGCCGATTCGGCAGACATTTGTCCTTTTTACCCGGGATGGACGAAAAGGTTTGAGATGTACCGGTTGGGATATAGTACATGTAAGGTGGTCTAGCATTTTAGGAAAATAGGACGGTAGCATTCTGAAACGGCATTTTGGTGGTTACTTCACAAAATGACCCGTTTTTTGCGCTCGGAAAATGGAAAAGGGCTTTTCCGTGCGATAAAAAAGGAAAACTTCCTCCTGCAACATTGTTCTCCATACCAATGTCCACACACATGCATAATATGGGCACAACATCACAAACTATGCCGTGATTCAGCACATAACATCGGTCATTTGGACAGAAAGCCATGAAACCTCGAACATGATAGGTCATTTTGTGAAGGTTTTTTCGAAACATGATCAATATACCAAGTCTGGTATTTTTACTTTCAACTATGTAACATAATATGACACCACGCGAAGGATTTTCATTGTTCGGATTTTTTTTGAATTTATTATGCCCGTTTTGAATTATCTGAAATTCTAACTATGGTCGAACCGGTGTGCATGAAGATAGGGGACGAGCATCGTTAGAACTTGCATTGGATCTCTGAAGAAACCACATATTGCGAGTCTAAAAATGATTTTTTCAAAAAATCACGGGCGATAGATCATGTACCTGTAGTACAAACCGGACCCACTTCCTACCGATTCGGCAGACATTTGTCCTTTTTACCCGGGATGGACGAAAAGGTTTGAGATGTACCGGTTGGGAGATAGTCCATGTAAGGTGGTCTAGTATTTTAGGAAAATAGGACGGTAGCATTCTGAAACGGCATTTTGGTGGTTACTTCACAAAACGACCCGTTTTTTGCGCTCGGAAAATGGAAAAGGGCTTTTCCGTGCGACAAAAAGGAAAACTTCCTCCTGCAACATTGTTCTCCATACCAATGTCCACACACATGCATAATATGGGCACAACATCACAAACTATGCCGTGATTCAGCACATAACATCGGTCATTTGGACCGAAAGCCATGAAACCTCGAACATGATAGGTCATTTTGTGAAGGTTTTTTCGAAACATGATCAATATACCAAGTCTGGTATTTTTCCTTTCAACTATGTAACATAATATGACACCACACGAAGGATTTTCATTGTTCGGAATTTTTTGAATTTATTATGCCCGTTTTGAATTATCTGAATTTCTAACTATGGTCGAACCGTGTGCATGAAGATAGGGGCGAGAATCGTTAGAACTTGCATTGGATCTCTGAAGAAACCACATATTGCGAGTCTAAAATGATTTTTCAAAAATCACGGGCGATAGATCATGTACCTGTAGTACAAACCGGACCCACTTCCTGCCGATTCGGCAGACATTTGTCCTTTTTACCCGGGATGGACGAAAAGGTTTGAGATGTACCGGTTGGGAGATAGTCCATGTAAGGTGGTCTAGTATTTTAGGAAAATAGGACGGTAGCATTCTGAAACGGCATTTTGGTGGTTACTTCACAAAACGACCCGTTTTTTGCGCTCGGAAAATGGAAAAGGGCTTTTGTGAAGGTTTTTTCGAAACATGATCATTGTTCGGCACACATTTAGTCCCGGATGTAGTCACAAACCGGGAATAAAAATAGTTTCCGCCATTTCCCACCTCTTCCCGCCAAGTTTTCCCGCCCTTTCCTTTCTACTAGAGCTTTTAGTCCCGGATGTAGTCACTAACCGGGACTAAAGATATTTTCCGCCATTTCCCAAAGCTTCACGCCAAGTTTTCCCCTTTCCTCTATATTTAGGGTGATCGTGTCATGGCTATCCACACATCCACACCTTCCTCTCTTAGAACAATGGACAACGCCCTCTGGGCCATTCGACCCTCGAGACCGAGGCGCAGGCGCCCAACTACCCTTGTCCGGCCGCCACGCCCGGGCCGGATCTTGGCGTAGGAGGGTTCTGTCCCTCCCGTCCCTCAAGGTTCCGCACGCCAGGCGGCCATCACAAACCACTTCTAGCACGAGCTCACGCCGGAGCAGCGGATGGATCCCCAGTGGGATCCCGACAACTACGACACTTGGAATGCCTTCTTCGCTAATAGGCGGGAAAGGGAGCTCGCCAGGTATGAGGGTGATGGCGCCACCGTGAATCAACGGCCGGCCGCCGTGGTGGGCGAACCGTACTATCATCAAGTGATGCGCTACATCGCCGGGGAGACCATCCTCGCCACGGTGCCCACGAGTCCACCCGCACAGGCCCCACATCGTCCGGCGGCGACATCGTCTTCCAGGAGACCCCTCTCCCACCCGCCGTGAATCCGAGGCTGGAATGGCCCCTGGTATATGCCATGGATGGGCTGAGGATCCCCGGAGTGGCAGGTGACGATGACGATGATGATGACGACGACGATGAAGACCCTGAAGCTGCGTACTATAGGACTAGGCATGATTATGACTAAAGGGGGCGACTTTAGTCCCGAGTGTTAGCTAGTCCCGGTTTGTCCCGGTTTTTAATATTAATAAATGTCTTGAGTGTTACCTAATAAATAGAGGGAAATGCCTATATAAAGAGAGGTTTCATATTTAGTCTCGGTTGGAGAAACCAACCGCGACTGAAGGGATTGCGGCAGAGTGGGTCAGGCAACACTAATAATAGGGGTGAGTGTCGACATTATGTCGTGCGTCTTGTACCTTGTCCCGGATGGTGTCATCAACCGGGACTAAAGATGAACCTTTAGTCCCGGTTGGAGACACCAACCGGGACTAAAGATGAGTCAGCACTAATAATAGGGGTGACTGTCGACATTATGTCGTGAGTGTCGACATTATGCCGAGCTGCTTGTACTATAAATATGCATCCTTGTGAGTCCAGTCCTCCCCAGTTTGAGGCATCTCCAAGATGGTTTTAGAGCGAGGACACCACTACGGCCAGTTTCGGAGATGCGACGGAGCCCAGTCCTCCGCATCTCCGAGAAATCGGGTCATAGAGGCACTCCTAATATGTGAAATTAGTTAGCTCGAGGCGTATTGATCTAGTTAGTGAAGTTACAAGCTGCAAGATGGTTTTCGAGAGTAGGGACACCACTGCGGCGGCCAGGAGATGCCGACGAGCCCAGTCCTCGGCATCTCCGAGAATCGGTCATAGAGGCACTCCTTAATATGTGAAATTAGTTAGCTCCGAGGCGTATTGATCTACTTAGTGAAGTTACAAGCTGCAAGATGGTTTTCGAGAGCAGGGACACCACTGCGGCCAGTTTCAGGGAGATGCCGACGGAGCCCAGTCCTCCGGCATCTCCGAGAAACTGGTCATAGAGGCACTCCGTAATATGTGAAATTAGTTAGCTCCGAGGCGTATTGATCTACTTAGTGAAGTTACAAGCTGCAAGACATTTATTAATATTAAAAACTGAGACTACAAAACCGGGACTAAAGGCCACAAACCGCGAAAGATATCCTTCGGTCAAGCCACAAACCGTGAAAGACATGAACTAGAGTTACATAATATGAGCATGAACTTCTTGGCATATGTCATTCCTTATGACTGCTTCAGACGTAACCATGGAGCATCTTCTTTACTTAACGGAATGCTTGGGTGTTTTTCCTTTGTGAAGGCGGAATTTTATCAAACTTATTATAATCTTGACATGTATGTCTTGTCCTCGATTCCCACGATGTTTCTTTTCTCCGAAAGAACTATGTGACGCTTTGGCTCATCATATGATGTATTCGTTTGCATATTTTTTCTTTTTTCGTGCGGAGGACATGTCCTTCACATAGAAAACCTGAGACACATCATTGGCTAGGACGAATGGTTCATCTCTATAACCAAGATTGTTGAGATCCACTGTTGTCATTCCGCATAACTGGTCTATCTTTACCCCTTCCCATTCAGGTTGACCCATTTGCGTGAAACAAAGGGACCTTAAAAGAGACTCCATAGTCTAGTTCCCATATCTCCTCTATGTAACCATAATATGTGTCCTTTTGTCCATTCTCGTCTATTGCATCAAAGCGGGCACCACTATTTTGGTTGGTGCTCTTTTATCTTGGGCGATCGTGTAGAATGTATTCCCATTTATTTCGTACTTGGAAATTCAATACAGAGAAGATGGTGACGCGCCAACAAGTATAGCTGATCTCCAACGGTGGTGTCATTCAAGAGAGGTGTCCGCATCCAACCACCCAAAAACTTCATGTGTTCATCTGTAATCCATGATTCAGGCTTCCCCGGGTTTTTGGAGCGTACAATATTCTTGTGTGCCTCGATATACGGGGCTACCAAGGTGGAATTATGTAGAAGCTGTAGTGTGCTTTAGTGAAAGAATCACCGTCCCTACATATCATTGCTTTCTTTCCCAGTGCCTTTTCCACTTAGTCTTCCCTCATGCCGAGTCGAAACACCAATCGGCTTAAGGTCAGGAATAAAGTCAACACAAAACTCAATGACCTCCTCTGTTCCATATCCCTTGGAGATGCTTCCTTCTGGTCTAGCACGGTTATGAACATATTTCTTTAAGACTCCCATGAACCTCTCAAAGGGGAACATATTGTGCAGAAATACCGGACCGAGAATGGCAATCTCTTCCACTAAAAGAACCAGGAGATGCGTCATAATATTGAAGAAGGATGGTGGGAACACCAATTCAAAAATAACAAGACATTGTACCACATCCTTCTGTAACCTTGGCAGAATATCTGGATTGATTACCTTCTGAGATATTGCATTGAGGAATGCACACAGCTTCACAATGGGTACTCGAACATTTTCCGGTAGAAGCCCCCTCCATGCAATCGGAAGCAACTGCGTCATAATCACGTGACAGTCATGAGACTTCAGGTTTTGGAACTTTTTCTCTGCCATATTTATTATCCCCTTTATATTAGATGAGAAGCCCGACGGCACCTTGATACTGTAAAGGACTTCAAAAAGATTTCCTTCTCTGCTTTGGTAAGAGCATAAGCGCACAACTTAAGTGACGCCTTTATCCGTCTTGTTATCTGTATGCATGTTCTTTGGGTCTTTCATAATTTGTTGGTCCTCCCGTGCTTCGTGTGTATCTTTTGTCTTCCCATACATGCCTAGGAATCCTAGCAGTTCACGCAGATTCTTCGTCACGTGCATCACGTCGATTGAAGATCGGACACGCAGACTTTCCAATATGGCAGCTCCCAAAATATAGATTTCTTCTTCCACATGGGTGCGTGTCCTGTAGCGACGTCGTTCGAACGATTGACCGCGGGACCCTTTCCAAAGATTACTTCTATGTCCTTGACCATACCAAATACATCATCACCAAATAGGAGTTCAGGCTTCTTCCGGTGATCTGCCTCACCTTTGAAATGCTTGCCTTTCTTTCTTACGGGATGATTGGTCGGAAGAAATCGTCGATTCGCCAGGTACACAACCTTCTTGCATTTATGCAAATATGTACCTTCGGTCTTATCTAAACAGTGGGTGCATGCCTTATATCCTTTGTTTGTCTGTCCTGAAAGGTTACTAAGAGCAGGCCAATCATTGATGGTTACGAATAACAACCCTCGTAGAATAATGGCTCATGTTTGTTCTCATCCCACGCACGTACACCTGGTTTGCCCCACAACTGTAAGAGTTCTTCAACTAATGGCCTAAGGTACACATCAATGTCGTTGCCCGGTTGCTTCGGGCCTTGGATGAGCACTGGCATGATAATGAACTTATGCTTCATGCATAACCAAGGAGGCAGGTTATAGATACATAGAGTCATGGGCCAGGTGCTGTGACTGCAGCTTTGCTCCCCAAAAGGATTCATGCCATCCGTACTTAGACCAAACCATAAGTTCCTTGCGTCACCGCAAAGTGCAGGAAGTCTCTCGATTTTTCTCCACTGTGACCCATCGCCAGGTGTCTCAACTTCTGTCTTTCTTACGGTCTTCTTTGTGCCATCGCAACAACTCGGCATGCTCTTTGTTTACGAACATGCGTTTCAACCTTGGAATTATAGGAGCATACCACATAACCTTAGCAGAACCCTCTTCCGAGGGGCTCTCCTCAACATCACCAGGGTCATCTCGTGCGATCTTATACCGCAACGTTGCATACCGGCATTTATCTAAATTCTCATACTCCTTATCATGTAGAGGATGCGATCATTAATGCATGCATGTATCTTTTGCACATCTAATCCCAGAGGATGAGAGTCTTCTTTGCTTCAGAGGTACTCTCGGAAGTTCGTTATGTTTTGGAAACTTCTTCATTATTTTCAGCATCTTTTCAAATGAGGAGTCGGTTAGACCACACTCGCCTTCCATCGCAACAATTCCAGGTGGTACCGAGCTTTGTGCCGCCATCTTCACAATTTGGGTACAACAATTTATTGTGATCTTCTAACATGCCCTCTAACTTCAACTTCTCATTTTCTGTTTCACGCCTCGCTTTGCATCGAAATGACCCTACCAAGTTCATCACCGGCTCATCGATGCCCGTTCTTCACCTCTTTCCTCTCCATTGTCTTCCATTGCGGTATCAACAGATTCAGAAACATATGATGATAGTTGTTATCATCATCTTCTTCTTCACCATCTTCCATCATAACCCCTCTTTCCCGTGCTTGGTCCAGCAATTATAGTTGGGCATGAAACCTTTCATAATCGTGGCGCGAATGATTTTCGAGGAAGAGTACTCCTTGTTGTTCCGACATTGAACACATGGACAACATATAAATCCATTCTCTTTGTTTGCCGTAGCCACATCGATAAATTTATCCACGCCTTTGATATACCCGGCTACCACGTCACCGTACATCCATTCCCGACGTTCATCTGCATCATATAAGTAAGTTTATAAAAAAACAGGACATCATAAATAGTGAAATAACCAATTCACACCGACATGAATTGTATCAATGACCTAGAAAAGATAAGATTGCTAACCTCGATCGAGGGAAATAAAGAGGAGAAAGCTCAAGTGCGTCTCGGACACCTTCTATATTTTTGTTCTATGAGAAATTCAACGGGATTATTCACTCAAACATTTCAACAAACACCTTCAATGCATGCATGAGAAAAAACTAGCACACCCCCTCACACCTTCCACCATTCGAAAAAACAGAGTGGAGGCAGAGGGGGCTGGGGCGTTGCATTTATAGAGGGCAGGGGTCTTTAGTCCCGGTTGGAGCCAGCAACCGGGACTAAAGGTGCGTGCCACGCCACGTGGTTGTGGCCAAACCTTTAGTCCCGGTTGGTGGCTCCAACCGGGACGCATGCCCCCTTACAAACCGGGAAGCATGACCCCTGGCCCCGTGCCCGATCCAACCGGGACGCGTGCCAGCATTAGTCCCGGTTGGTGGCGCAACCGGGACTAATGCTCCGAGGGGTCGCGAACGGATAGCCCTTTTTCCTCTAGTGAGAGATGGAAACTTAGGACTTCAATGATTCGTACCCCACGCGGGGCGGGGGGAGGTGAGGGACACGTCTCCACAGTATGAGGATAAGCCTCCGGTGACGGGTCTCACTCCACTCGTTAGAAGTTAGTCCCTTAAAGAATTTAGATCATACTTCAACACCCGCCCCACTCCCACCACCACCTCCCCCCCTCGTCCATCGCCGCTGCCGCGGACCAAGCGGTGCTAATGGCAACACACTTCTTCTACCCCCTCCCTGTGATGGTGAGCGTGCATGGCTTTATCCGACGGGTGCTATGGCTCGGGCACAGCTTCACGATGGCGGAGAGAAGAACGTCGACGCTATCTTCTGGCGGGGCAGCGCAGGGAGAAGCGGGACGGCGTGGGTGCGGCTTGGGTGGAATCCTCCCAACCTAGATCTTGGCCCTTTGGGCCCCATCTAGGTCACCGATGGTCTGTCCTGTCTGTGATGTAAGCGCCATTTTGAGAGGTGCTTGGTGATGAGAGCTTGATGCTGCGATGGTGGCGACGGCAGCCGGCCTGTTGCAGTGTGGTGGAGGTTGGGCCCAGCGGACCCAACTAGAGCTGGTGTGTCATGATGTCGCGTCCGGGCAACTAATGCCTTCGGTGGTGGAGGCAGTTCCCTCAAGCGCGTCCATGGTACTGTCGACCCTGATTGAAGCTGTCATTCGCCTCCGTCCTCCTGGACTCGTGATAGTAGCTTCGGTGAGACGGCAAGGAAGCTTCATGACCGTAGTGATGCATGCTGGGTGGGCAGTGAGTTTGGTGGTGTTGAGGCTTTGAACTCACAGGGCTCCCGAGCAATGGATCGTCCGAGGGTTGTGGATAGGTTTTTTGGGAGAAATCCTTGTCTGGTTGCCTGATACTGGCGCGATACCGCCTTCGGGTGGCATCATTCCTTCTTGGGGCGTCATGGCTACCCTTCGTCCATTTCCTCTGTATGTCGAGGAAAACCCTAGGATCAGTGCACTGATCTGGACAATAACGTCATCTCTTTCCTTCTTGAAGTTGCTGCTTTGTATTTGACGCTCTGGTGCTAGGAGCATGGTGGAACTTCTTCGGAGGCCGCAACGATTGCGGGTCACCTTTGCTTAGTTGACATGCCTATGTCTCCTTTTTCTTCTTCTTTTTAGTTATGCTTGTGTTTGTTGTTGTCCTAACAATTGTTCGTTTTGAGACTCATTGTATCATGTGGGGTTTTCTATATTAATATAGCGGGACAAAAACTCAAGCTAGTGATTGCGCCGGACACCCACCTCCTCTTACGGTGATTGCGTCGGCCAGGGAACAAATCAGATGATGATTACGTAATATAATAATGGTTGATAATATATTTTTTACAAAAAATAATAAGGCCTTTGACAATGGGTGTTTCCTAGCAGAATATCCTATGTACTTTGCTTATGTGGCATGTCATTTAATGAAAATAGAGAGTGTTGTATATCTTAGGCCTTTCGCAATAGGCGGTTCTTAGCGGTTCTTAGCAGTGTATCCTAGGCACTTTTCCTATATGGCACTATAGTTAATGAGAAAAAAGATTGGGTAGCTAGGAAACACCTATTGCACGGAATCATAGGCAAAAGCATGGTCAGGCCAATCAAATGCATTCATGGCATCAAAACGACTAAATATAGAGACACCACTTAAGAAATAATGTATTAGATAAGTTATCTTTTAACCATTTATTTCTCCTAGGATAATGTGCTAAGATATACTCTATTATAAGGCTAGTCATAGTGGAAAGTAACTTAGAGTAGTAACATGCATATGTTACTAGTCTAAGTTACTACCTTCACAGTGGAATGTAATTTAGGTGTGATAACATGAAATGTCACATTAATTAGATTGTAGACACACTTTGCCTTGGTACATGTGATGTTACAGTAACATAGCTAGTTACTCAATCTATCCCTCTCTTCATTAAATCATTGCCACATAAGCAAAAATGCTGACTTGGAATCTTTGTTACTAGTGAAGTTACTCCCACTATGACCAGCCTAAGGCCTTTCACAATAGGGTGTTTCTTAGCACGTTTTCATAAAAGTTCATAAAAATAACTAAAACTTAAGAAACAACAATGACAATTTACTGTTTCTTATATGGTGTTTCTTATTGTATTGTATTTAATGATTTTAGTCTCATGTATGTGTGTGATTGGTCTAGCCAAGTTTTTTGTCTATGATAGCGTGCAAGGGATATATCTTAGCTAAGATACAACAACATCCTCTTTCTTCATTAAATGACATGTCACATAGGCAAAACGCCTAGGATATTGCGCTAAGAAACACCCGTTGTGAAAGCCCTAAATAAGTAAGATACAACCTTGCACGCTCCCATAAGAAAAAACTTGAATAGTCCAATCATAGACAAGTATGAGCACAAAATCATTATACAACATCTTTAAAAAACAACATTTAAGATACACTCTATTATGATATTCCCTCCGTCACGGTTTGAAGGGCGTTTTAGAGAGATTGTTGAAATCTAGGTGGGCGCTGATTGGGGCCAGATTTGTGCCAAAAACATGCGTCCATTAATTATTCGGCGCCCCATTAAACATAATTACTCAATGGAAACAAGGAGTTTAGGCGCATGCATTGGTGGAGTTGCATGCAAGAATTAATTCCTTGGCTGCATGGAGTAGGGAGTGGGGAGGAAAAAGGGGGCATTAATTCTGTAATTAAGTCTAAGACGCCTAGGAGGAGAGGAGTTTTGAAAACACATGGCTTTTGTAAGATTCCTTCCAAACCATGAATGAGGGAGTACTAGTTGTTTTTTAAAATGTAATTGCATATGGAAACGTTCTAATATACACACCACTATGGAAGGCCTCTGAAAGGCCTAAGAGGTCATGGCAATTTCTAAGGAAGTTTGAAACGAACCGTCCCTGCGTTGCTCCCGGGGGGGGGGGGGCTCAGGAGACCAAACTCTAATCCCGCCACCAACCCTCCTCCTCCTCCACCTCTGCCCGCCGCCACCGGAGGACACCACCGGCGGCAGGCCTTCCTCCTCTCGCGCGACAGGTTCCTGGGTGGGGCCCTCTCCCTATCGGGATGTTTGGAGCTCCGAACGGTGTGGCGTGGCGGCCCTAGACGGTGCGACATCTCCAGCAGAGTTGGACGCCGGGTAGTGGTCCCGGGTTTTCCCTTGGCGGTGTGGCGGCTGTGGTGATCGCGTGAGCGGCACAGCGGCGGATCTTGGGAGCTCGCGTCTGCGGCCATCGGCATTCGTCCTCGAGCCCGCGTCGTTGTTGGTTGGTGCCTCCCTTTTTTTCATTCTGGCGGCGCCCATGATGCTCTTTGGCAGTGCTCCTTTGGCGGCAGGTTGATGCTGCTCGGCCTCTCTTCTCCGTGTGGTGCGGTTGGTGGCAGCCGTGGTCGTGGAGATCTCCGGTCTGGTATGATGGTGGTGGTGGCTTCCGGGCAGCATTTTGGCGCTGCCGGCGTGCGTGGTGGAGGATGGTGGTGGTTGTGGTCTTCGTTCTTGTCTATAGCGACAACTGCATGGGTTCGCACTGGTTGCTTCAGAAGCTATCTCGCAGGCAGCGGTGATGATCTGTACGACAACTTTCGTAACGGCGACAGGGAGCCTAGGTGTGGCGGTGTGCAAGAGGCCGGGTCTAGCTGCCCTGTCTGATGGCTTCGACGGTGGATGTGTTCGTGGCGGTCTTCGTGCAGGATCGTGATGGTGGTCTGGCTGGCCTCGAGTGGCGGGTGTGAGGTTGCGACTCTCTGCCAGGTGAAAGTCTTGTTCTGGCTGCGTCCGGAGCCGACAGTGGCGACGCTTTTTGGCGCCGTTTCCTTCTTGGAGGTGTCGTCGTGGTGGTGCTCTTGCGCCTCCTCCCGGGTTCTTCGGGGGAAACCCTGATCCCTCGCGGGATCGGACGAGGGCAGCACTTTTTTGTGTCGTTTTGGCCTCCTGGGTCCTCGTCTTGGATGCTCCGTCGGCCAGTGGGACTTGTGGTTTGAGTTGGTTGTTGGCATCGATGAGCTATTGAGCTTCCTCGACTCGGAGGTCAGGCGGACATGACTTCGGTTTGGTGTGCTCCGGGTGAAAACCCTGCACTGGCCACGGCCGGTGCCGGTGATGTCGGCGCTCTTGGTCGTTGGTCCCCTCGTTGGAGGCATCACTGTGGAGGCCCTTTCCTATGTTGGTGTTCGGTTTGTCTGTCTTGTCGGTTTCATCCTTGGCCTGTTTTCGGCTAGGTGGTGCGTGGCCCCGAGGGTCGGCGTGGAGATATCGGAGCGGCGGCTCTGAGTTTTTGCCTCCGCCTTATTGCGTTTTGAGGTGTTTTGGGTGTCGACCTTGGCCACTTGGGTGGCTAGGCCTTCGGCTCGTGTGGTGTGCGGCCTTAGGACCGGTGTGTAGTATTGTGTTGTATCGGTTTTCGATGGTTTCTCTCATAAACTGGCCATCTCTTTTTTACTATATCAATAAATGACAAACCTTTTGCCTAGTTTTAAAAAAAAATCTAAGAAATCTTCGTTTTCCGTTATCTACACATTCACATTGATCTAGACAAAAGGCCTGCCTTCTAGGTTGCTTTATTCTATTTCAAGAGGACGTGGCGAGCACTTGCATCCAGCACAACGCGGCGTGACCAAGAGACACAAGTGGTTGATCTTTTGTTTTTTCGAATAAGTTAGAATATCTTCTTTATTCAGGAAGCAAGTGGTCATGAGTTTCATGACAAAGTAATTGTGGACGTCAATTGCTAGGATGTTCTTTTCATATCTTAATATCAAAGTCAATAATAGGAAGCAAGTGGGATTGTCGTGACAAAGTAATTGTGGGCGTCAATTGCTAGGATGTTGTTTTCGTGTCTTATTATCAAAGTTAATAATAGGGATGGAAATTTTGACCGGTTCTGCTATCCATGTGTCCGGATTCTCTTAGTCCGTTGAATAGACCACGAGAGGACACACGACAACACCATGGCGGAGCCCTGCTCTCACGGTGACCACGAGAGTTCAAATGCAAATGATAGTTCTACGCAACTAAGTTCAACACAAATAAGCACAAACACATCATTTCTCAACATCTTCATAGTCGTTGTTATCTCCTTCTTCGGAATCTTGGACGGTGGTGTTGGCTTGAGACGTTGAATCTCCATAGGTAGAAGGCATTGGATCCACCAAGGAGGCCATGAATCCCCCCAGCGGTGCTCTCATGCCACCCATGCCTCCAACTTGCCCCATCGCCACACCCATGCCACCCATGCCTCCATAGCCTCCAAATGCTTCTGTGGTGCTCCCATGCCTCCAAATGATCCCGTTGGTGCTCCATAGCCGCCCGAAGGTGCTGCCATGCCACCCATCCCTCCATAGCTACCCATTGGTGCATTCATTCCTCCATTTTGCCCATTCAAGTAGTTTTCCAACATTCTTTTTTTGGCTAACACTTCATCACGAAAAAGGTTTATGTACTCCTTTTCCTTTCATCCATGTTGAAAGTGTCCATGTAAAAGAGCTTCCTCTCTTCTTCCACTAGGCGCTGATGCTCATCACTGGCCAACTTATTCTCCTCCAATGCTAACCTCGTCTTCTGGACATCCGCCAACGTCTCCTCCAATGCCACCATCCGCGTCTCGGCCTCGTCCACCAAGCATTTTGCAAGAATTTTCTTATCCTTCTTGGTATTTTCCCCTCATCTATGATAGTTGCCTCGGTCCTTGAATTCATGGCCATTTCCACTAGTGTTGCGTGCATCAAAGTACTCCTTCATTCTCATCCAATAGGTCTCTCTAGTTTGTTCTGTGCCAACCGAGGGATCCATACCAATTTTCAACCATGCCTTGCAAAGCAACTTATCCTCGTCTATAGTGTAGTTCGCTGTCCTACCTTTCAGCGCATCAATCAAGCCTTCACCATCCTCATCCACTTGTAATAACTCCTCCTCTTGTCCATTTTCTTGATCCAGATATGCTTGTGAGAAAGAGGAGCCAACATTCATAGCATCCATAAAACTCTGATCATAAACACTACATTGCATGAAGACATGTCACGATCCTCCACTATATTCATATATCTAAAAAAACAACAAAAAGAGGAAATTTTACCTTGTTGTCAATTCGTCGAGCAAGTTGCGCCCTGACCGCTACAGCTGTTGACGGCGCCTACTCCGGTGGATATGGAGGAGGAGGAGCGCTCGTTGGCGCGTGGGGGGTAGGATGATGCTGGACGTGCCGAGATGTTCTCATCCTCGTGGTCTTGGGCTTCGGTTTTTGGGCTCCCCACGCTGGCACCGGGCGCTTGGTGACTGGTACCTTTCCCTTCTGCCACGTGGTTGATGGCAGCGGTGGAGCGCCAGTGCTTGTGTTTGGCCACGGCGGCACAGAGAGGACACATGCGGAGGAGCTGCTGCCGGCAACGGCGACGCTAGAGTTTGGCACGGGCAGCAGCGGAACTGCTCCACCGGTGGCGGCAGTGGGGGTGACAGTGTGTTGATGGCTTAGTGGCATGCCGAAAGCCCTGTCCATCACCGAAATAGTGCCAGCGGACGTGCGAAGGAGGGAAGGTGGCGATGGAGGACGCATGAGAGATTTTTTTTGGCGGTTTCCTGTTCGCGCGTGTGGCCAGCGATAGCACGCGCTGTAGCTGGAGCACCAAATATCTCGCGCCGGATAGCGCAAAACACCGCGCCGCATTAAAATTTTGCAGCAGGCACTTGGATGCCGCTCCCGCGCGCTATTCTGGCGGTTTATTTAGCGCAGCGTAAGTTTAGTGTCATTTCTGGAGATGCTCTTATAGAGGTTGTTTATACCCCATAGAATTTTGGAAAACTTAATGTGAAGCCCGTGCTAGCTCTATTTTTCTTTTTTTTGAAGGAACCGTGAACTCTATTAATTAGGCAAACAAATTCTTACAATTATTTGAGACCACCTCCAACACACACATTGGAACTGATCCGCTAAGGAAGCCAGTTTCACTACTTTTGCCTAACTACGCAAGAGAATGCGCTGCTCCGTTGCTCACGCGATCCACCTTTGTAACTCTAATATGTTGATAACCCTTCAGCAACTCTTGGCATTCAAGGAAGACACTCCATCTTGGTGATCTATCCATGCCCTTCGACGTCAGTGTCTGAACCACATGACTGCAATCTGATTCCAGCGAGGCAGAAACACATGGTAGGTTGATCAGATGTTTTAAGCCTTATAGACAAGCAAGAACCTCCGCTTTCTCGGCCGACGCACACCACGGAATAAATTTCCCCTCATCCAGAATGACCTTTCTTGATAATATCTCGGATAATAACACCCAGTCCTGCCAACTTGCTTGATGTGTCCCATCCCGCATCTACATTAGCCTTCAAATTACCTTCTGCTGGGGCTGCCCATCAGGAAATCGACGGGCCTTTAGAACCATTTACTCGATCAAGCAGAATAGGTGACTATCCTTTCTGACATGGGGGATTTTTAATAGCCAAAAAGGATTGTAGGTAGTTGCACAAGTATGGTACTGAAGCGGAAACTGACGCTTTTCCATCGCCATGAACAATGTTGTTTCAATGATGCCACACCCTCCAAAAGTGAAAAATAATCCGCGCTCTAAACCGATCAGGTGCCTTTTGAAGCAGGTTGAGGAACCATTCGTTCCCATTTTTCATGGATTAACAGTGGAATTCGTCCACCCCAATGATGGAGAGATATACTCTGGACCCTCTCGGTGATATCACATTAGTTAGCTTGCAAGCAAGTGATTTGATCACTAGAATGTTATATCACGGGAACAAGAAAAGAGTACATGTCGGTAACGAGATAAAACTAGGTATGAAGATACCAATGATCGAATCTAGGACATGTAATATATCGCGAGACAAAGGGATTGAGTTACATGTGTATAAGGTTCACACGATCACATAAGTCATCGTTGAATATGTGGGAGTCAGTACGGATCTCCAGGTCCCGCTACTGATTATTGATCGGAGAGGGGTCTCGATCATGTCTGCATTATTCACGAACCGTAGGATGACACACTTAAGGAATACCGAAACCATTTGGAGCAAATAATATGCCAGAGAAAGAATTACAATGCGCAGGAATTATTTCACTAGACACCGAAACTGTTTTGGTTGAAATTGCTAAAACTGGTTCTGCATGTAAAATTGAAATGTTGTAAGGGGCTTTATGTGAATGTTTGTTAATTAGAGTAATTAACAAAATTCTGAATAAATAAATAAAAGAGTTTTATTTAAAGAGATATTACATTAAATTTGGTACAAATTTAATGGGAATTTGAGTGGAGAAAATGGAGGGTCATATTTATGTGAGTGGAGCTTCCGCCACATGAATGAGGGAGAGGTGGGGCACCCTCATGGCCGGTGGCCATGCCCCCTTGGGCTGCCCCCTCCCCTATATAAGGAGCCCCTCCTCCTCCTCCACTCTCTCACATCCTCGTGAAGGATCTCTTTCCCCCCTTTAGAATTTCCCCATGGTCTCGGATCAACGAGATACATGTTCCCGGTGGCTTTTTCTGGAAAGATTTGTTGCTTCAGCTGCTTCGCTAGAGCGAGGGCACGGAGGTTGTCGGGGTACCCGGAGTGTGTGTGATCACGAATGCACCACTGCTTTGTGGTGCTGGACCGGCTGGACCAGATGGACTTCATCACGATCTTGAGACCGACAAGCGTTCGACTATATCATCCACGAGTACAACCTCGTTAACGCTATTCGATCTTCGAGGGTATGTATTCCATGGATGTATATTCACCCGCTGTTTGTATCTAGTAGATAGATCTTGGTACTTAGTTGTTCCCATCGTAGGAAATTTTTTGTTTTCTATGCTGCGAACCCTTCAGTGGTATCAGAGCCGGATCTATGCGTAGATGCTTTGCACGGGTAGTACACATATGAGTATGTGAGCGCTGATGGTCATGTTATTACTTCTTCCTTGTACTTTGGATATTGGTGGCATAGTGGGATGAAGCGGCCATGACAAACTTTACATGTCCTCGCACATGAGACCTCTTCCACGCTTGACATGCAACTAGTTTTGCATAAGTGGCTAGCGGGTGTCTGTCTCTCCTACTATAGTTAATATCTGATTTACAAAGAGTTTTCAATAATTTGATTATCATCGTTGTGGTTCCATGTTCGTAGGTAAGAACGGTTCTATCTTCGAAAGCCCTCAGCCACGTAAAACTTGCAATGGATAAATTAGAAGCGTCTCGTTTAGATTGTTGCTGGGCTAGTGTCATGATATGGTGATGTTGTAAGTAAAAGTATAAGTCGATACTCTTACAACACACATAATGTATAAGTTCCATAGACCTTGGCCTTACACATAAAGGAATGATGGAGATCATTCCACGATGCACAAGATCGATCAAGTGCAAGGACCATATCATTTCACTTTTCACATAAGATGTTTGTTGCATCTTATATTGCTAGTTTGGCGTTTTATTAGCATAATAAGATGATCCCTCATTTAAATATCAAGATAAAAATGTGTTCTTCCTTAAGTATGAACCGAGAATGTTTCGCCGCTTCAAGACATCACGTGATGATCGGGTGTACTTGAATCCATGAGCATATCTTGGGTGTAAGATAGTTCTACACACGTGAATACTAAGGTTCTTACTTGGCAAGCCTAGCATGTACAGATATGTCCTTGGAACACGGACCGAAAGGTTAAGAATGAGTCATATGCTTGATATGATGACCATGTAGATGCTCGCCTTTGAAGCTACATCGACTCACGTGATGATCGGACTTGGTGTAGTGGATTTGGTTCATGTAATCACCAAAAAGACACGAGGGATGTCGTTTTTGAGTGGGAGTTCATTTCTAATTTGGATTAGTAGAACTCAATTTATCATAAATTAAATCAAATTGAATTTGCATAATTTGTTGCAGTCATTGGCATTCGTTCACCACCTTATGCTTAGTTATAATTGAGATAATAGAACTATAGAATTATGGATATTTACTTTACGAACGGTATCGTATTGTGTTGAGTGTCAATCTAAAGTTTAAAGTCCTATTGTAAACTTTCAGCAAACTCTGTTTACTCCGTGAAATTTGATAATTAGTATTAAATCGAGAGTGACAATTCCAGTGTTAGTATCTAAAGTATCATGTTTGCCTCCATGATCTTGATTTATATATCGAGATTATCTAGGAGCTGAAAGAATTGTTTCAGAAACCATAATGTGTGGCAGATATAATGATATTTGAAACACTATTTTGGTTGCAATATGATAGAGTATAATATATGTTCTCATATTGGATGAGAATTTTACAAAGGTAGGAGATGCTAGACATCCTAATCATCCAAAAGGGTTTTGGAAAGTAATGTTATACTCACGATTCGCCTTTATAAGCTGCATTAGCTTGATCATGAAAGTCGTCATGATAAGAATGAATAGAAGATGTATGTAAAGTGTTTACTACACTAAAATATTACTAAAGAATGGGTTTTGAAAGAACGCCATTCATTTGATGATGGTGATCTACTTCAAAGTGCAAGTCCAAAGGTATTAGTATTTAAATATACAGGATTTGGACTATGTGTCATGTATATGGCGTCACTTTTGATGTTGATAGATTCTTTTAAAAGGAAAAGTAATGATGGAAGAGAATCTATAAAATATATTTGGCAGAAAAGAAAATACTGAAAATATCCAGTTTAGGTATATAGATGATATACATGTTATGGTTGTATTCTTTGCTTGTTAAACAATGTGGTTCTTGGGTATTGAATACCGAATTGATTGGTATGAAATTTCATACAGAACGACGCAATTCATGAACCACAAAGGCTTAAGTAACTAGAAAGAAAATATGTGATGATGTTCATCAAAAACAAACAAACCGTTGTTTGTATTTCTCATTGACATCAAAGCTTGCCTTCAAGATTTGTTTTAATAATAGTTATTTAAATCAGGTATTATGAGAACAAAGATTGTTCAAATAATTACCGTATTTTATATAAGATGGATGATTTACAAATCTAGTTGGAGAAATCACATCCATAAAACTAATGCTAAAATGTCGCAAGACAAATGATTGGAAGATCACTTACGAAGTGACATCGCCGTTTAAATTATATTGGAAAGAAAACATGAAGAAACTCCATTTTGATAGATTTTTGGAGTCTTTGATTTGATAAAATGATGCTTGTAGACTTCCCTTGGGATAATTAAAACTTCGTTCAAAGGTCAAAGAAGAACGAACGACTAAAATATTGGAATTTATACATATCGATGTATGTAGTCCATTATGTGTAGTCGTAAGCGATGGATTTCAACTTCATATGCTTTCTCCGGAAATTTGAGTGAATATTCACTTAATGAGAAATAAGTATGAAATATTTGAAAATGTTCAAAGACTTTCAAGATGAAGTGGAAAATCATTGTAACAAGAAAATAAATAATTTATGATTTTATTATAAAGGGATTTATTTGAGTTATAGGTTTAGCAAAACACCTAGATTTGCATCTCCCGAAACACCATAGGAATATGGAGTGTTTGAGATTTGTAATAAAACCTTGTTTGACATGGTTGGATCAAAGGTGTTATATAAAACTTCCATTATGTTTTAAAAGATTAAAAGCTTTAGGGACTACCGCTTTTACACTAAAAAGAGCTCTATCTTGATCCGTTGAAATGACACCATGTAAGTTATGGTTTGGGGTAAAACCCAAGTTGTCCTTTCTTAAATTTTGGTATGCTAAGCATGTCTTTGTACGTGGATTCGAATAACCATTGGGTATTCCTCCATAACACCAAGGACAAAAGGGTTTGTCACTTGAAACGTGAAGTTTCTTGAAAAAGATTTTTTTTCACAAAAATTTAAGTGGGAGGACAGTAGAACTTTGATAAGGTTAATGTCACATCCCAAGATTTTCCAAATCTTGTAATGTGAAAATAAATGAATAAAATAAAACTTTAATTAATTTTCAGAGCCAGAAGAAACTTTTTGAATTCAATTGGAACTTCAGACCCATTTGAATTAAAATAAACCTAAAAGGGATTTAAAAAGATAAGCATTCAATAAAAGGAAAAATAAAAACATTTAGAAATACTACTTTGAAACAATTAAATGAAAAGATTTGTTTTCAAATGAAATAGAAGTTTTTACAAATAGGGATTATTTAATAAAACCAAATTAAACTTTGACCAAGCCTTGGAAATTAAAAATATTTAGTTTTGAATAAAAATAACAAAGGCTTATTTAAAATAAAGTAATAAGGAATTAACATCAAATTTTATTCAAATAAAAGGTTTTACCATTTTAAATTAAGACATCAAAACTTATTAAATTATTTTAAACAGGTTTTTCCAAATATTTTATAATCTCTAATAAAGCCTACTAAAGTGTTTTGGCTTATTTATAGGTTTCAAATAAATAACTCAATTAAATAAATCCTATTTGAATCAATAAAGAAAGTCTATATTATTTAAATCATTAATGGACCCTAAAATAAAAGGCTATATTATTTTAAACAAGTTTTCCAAATATTCTTTATTTCCAAAGGATACCTACTGATTTGAATTTGAAAGTATTTGGATTTAAAATAGAAATTCTATTAAATAAACCAAATCTTGTTTATTTAATAAACCATAGTCCATCTTTAATTAATTAATTAATAAATAGAACCTAAAAAGATTTAAAATGTTATTCTATTTTGAAGTTGGATTATACTACTAAACAGAACCAAAAACACAATGCAAAGTTTAAAAAAAATGTTTGAAATTGTTGAATGATTGAATAAGTGGATTGAAAATCAAAACAGGAAATAAAATAGAAAAGGAAAAATAACACAGAATAAAAAAAAATGGAAAAGGGCCAACCCAACCCAGGCAGCCCACTAAGCCCACCAACCAGCCCAGCTCCTTACCCCGCAGAAAACGATTCGCACGCGTTAGCTAACCCGCGGTGACACTGACCAGTGGACCTTTCCCCTTGTTTCTTTTCCCACTGACAGGTGGACCCCGCCACTGCTCGCTGCGTTCTCACCTGCGCGACCCCTTCTTCCCCAAACCACGCTGCCGTTCCCAGTCATCAATCCGCGCGCTTAATTCCTCTTAATGGCCACGTTAATCTCGCCTCTGACCCTGCGTACTTAAGCGCCAGCACCTTCCTCTCCTTTTCCCTCAGTCGCCACCCCCTCTCTGCCCCGAGGCTGCTACAATTTGAGCACGCACCGCCGCAGCTCCGACCACCGTCCTCCTTCGATTCCGGCCGAACCACACCCCCTCCTGCCTCCACAAGCACACAGACGCACTCACTACTCCCTGGCGCTTCTGTCAGTGCCTTCCATTCAACCGCGGGTGCCCTGAAACCTCGCCTTCGACGACGACCTGCAGCACCGCGACTGACTTCAACTCCGGCGAGCCCCACAGGTAGATTCCAGTCGCCCCTCTTTTTCTCGTTCACGCACACAACCTTGCCTTGTTCCTGCGCATCTAACCAGGTCATCATTTTGCTTTGAGGTGATCCACAGCGCTGTCCCCGACGACTACCTGACGCGTCCGTCGCCGATTCCCAACTCCGACGAGAAATTTCGACCGTCTCTGAGCGCCCCTTGTCAAGCCAGCAGTACCCAGAGCTTCACCGTGACCCCCTGAGCCTGGTGAGCATACCCTATCTCTCTCTCGCTTCCTGTATCGCCGGAACCATCATCGACTGATCGCTCCGCCGCCAGCAGCCGTCGCAGCGCCGCCCGACTGTGGTCAAACACACCAGTACCGTTCGATCTAGATTTAGCGGTCACGATTAGATCACTTATCGTCGAAGGGGTATGTCCTCTGAGCCACTTGATCTGACTAGATCCAACGCCCCACAAACGCGATCCCAGCGAACCGGTACCATCCAGTAGGAAACCGCCGCGTGTCCCCTGTTCTGTTTAAAACAGAAATTGAATCTGATTTAAATTGCAAACTTCAAATCCTTATAACTTTTGATCCACACGTCCAAATTTGACAAATTTTATATCAATAAAATCAGGAGAACAAGCCCTAAACAACCATGGCCTTAGTTTTGAAAATAGTATCTGTTAGCTTGTTTGAAATTACAGAAACTTTTGTGTACTTGTTTAGAATATAAAAATTGTTTAAAACTGATTTTAGGATTAAATCTTTTGCAAAATGGATTTGTGTGATCCTACTGACCCTAGTAACCAACCCATAGTGTTAAAAATGATTTTTGTGAAATTTAAGTTGAATTAATTAACTAAGTCATTTTCTAGCCAAATAAAACTCATTAAATTGTTTTATGGAAAAATTGTTGCAAGCAAAACCTTGGGAAAATGTTATGGACCAAACTTACTGACCCAAAACACCAAGCCTTGCCAAGAGCAACTCACTTAGTGAAAAACATAAGGTTTTACTTTAAAAAGAATAATTTTCATCACATAAAATGTTGAATGGACTTTAAAATAGACTTTGGGCAAAACCCTCTAACTAATGACTTTGCCATTCTGGTAAATGACCAATGTGGACCTTACAAAGTTTATAAACCTAGTAGAGACCAACTTTGCAATAGAACCCTCTTCCTACAAAACTTAGGAACCATTGCTTTGTGTATGAGAATTATTGTTTGAATGCTGGAATGCTACTTGATACTATGCTTGTTTGATTGTAGTGAAATTAGCAAAGTGTGAGACTAGCAAGATCAAGGAGTGACTATCATTCCCTAAACAAAAAGGCAAGTTACACTATCATACAAAAGACCTACTATTTTCATTATACTTAGTGGATTTTGTAAACATGCATGAAAATGTTTTATACTTATGATATGCTAATCCTAATAGGATTCCCTATACTCTCCTTAGTGGAAATATTGAAGTTGTACATGCTTAGCCATGCTATGTTTTGAAAAGAGATACATGTTGAGATTTTACAAAGGTTGAGAAAAGGACTTGTGTTTTTTTTATATAATAAAACAAGGACTCAATGAACCACCTAGGTGGTGGACACTTTATGTTTTGGAGAAGGTGGCAACAAAAGGGAACCATGTCTATGGCAATCACTTTGTGTTGTGCTCCAACTGAAAACCACCTAGGAAACTTAGAGATTGAACATGTTTCTCCAATTGTGGCTTTCGTGTACAACCACATGCTATTATGGCTCTGGCTTAGTCAACTACATTAGGAAGACCCATACATTGTCTTTAGTTACCGGACATGGGGATCTGGAATGCTTCATGGGGGCTGAAGACAAGCTAGCAATGATGTGTGGGAGGACCTCTTGGAAAGACTTCGTCACTTTCCCAGTCTGCCAGTACTCCATCTTGGTGAGCACTAATCCAGTAGGCCACTGGTGGCAACAAGATGGAATTGTGTCATGTGGGTAAAGTGTACTCCTTCTGCAGAAGTTAATAAAATCTAAGTACTTAGCCGTGTCCCCGGTTATGGACAATACTGAGCAACTAAAGTTTGAACTATGGGAGATCTCGACATTCTAATTTCTAATATAAAAACTTGATGCACTTGGGGGTACCAAGGAATTCAAAGAGACTTTGTTAAGCTTGTTGCACTTGGGGTTACCAAGGTGCATAAGAGCATGATGTACTTGGGGTTACCAAGGAACTCATGAGTTTTGAGAAAACTTGTAGCACTTGGGGATACCAAGGTGCTCAAGGATTTTTGACAAGTACTTGAACACTTGAGTGTCTACCAAGGAGTTCAAGGATCTTGGAAATGAGATTTGACAAAAGACCAAAACCATTTTGAAAAGATAGGATAAAATATTGCTTTATGCCAATGAACCCTAAACTCTACTTAGCCAAATTTGCATGTAATGATAGGATCCACTTATTATCATTTAAAAGTGAAACTTGCCAATACAATTCAAATGTATTGACCCTTGTGGCTGTAACTTGTAATGTTGCAGGTTGATTGCTTTTAAGTGAAGATTGTTTGATTGACTAGGATTACAAAGTCTACAACCAACATCTGCCTGTGGCACTTTGAAGATGAAGGACCCATGACTATAGTTATTCCGCTGCAATGTAATGTAATAGCCAAATGAGCTATGTTTGATGTAATAATCTTATGTTATTCCTGGTTATAAATTATATTATGACCTTTGTATCTTGATATTACATCTTAACTGTGGATGCTAGCTAATGATCCAGGGACTAGCATTGTAAAACACAGGAGGGATCAACCTTATTAGGTTGGGACCTCTACAGATGGTATCAGAGCATTGTGTTGCCTGTAGGATTTGTAAACCCTAGGATTGGACAAAAACCCTTAGAAAAATAGGAGTGTATTTGTTCCAAAAACTTATTTACAAAAACACTTGTAAACTCTTCCCTTAACCATTTTTGGTTTCAACTCTACATCTCTTCTGCTTCAACTTGATGGAAAAACCTACCCCATGGCCAAAGACTACACCATGTACAAAAGACTTCTTCAACTTCTTCAACTCTAATGACTTCAACATCTTCAGCATATTTCCCCAAGGACTTCCAACTTGAAAACTACTAAGGACCACAAATGAAACAAGGAAGTTTTGCTCAAGAGTTAGAGACTGAGGGAATGCAAAAGTTAGAAAGAGCCATCAACAACTTTGAAGTGATGTAACCAAGAGTTTGTCTCAAGGAAGCCATGATCTCATGCAAGAAGGATCAACCAAGAAGGAAGGGAGGATCACAAAAGAACCATATAGATGGACCACCATAATTTAGTTAAGACAAAACACACTCAACTTATGTGGTGTAACAAAAATATTTTGTTACCTAAGTATGTGCTTGAACTTTGGGGTTTGAGTGCAAAGTTGTTTGTGAACATTGGTTTGTGATTGCATGCACATTGCTTGTGTGAATTGTGATGTGTGTGATTAGAAATATTTCCTTAGAAATGTCTTGCCCATTCTAAATCTTCCTTCAACCCAAACAGATGACTACTCCAAAGGACTCCAAGGTTGATGACACCAACACCAACCAAGCTGACAGCCTGGGAGAGCTCATAGCAACCCAACATCAGTTGAACCAATTGACAGCTCAGTTCCTAGCCAACAATAGTAATGAAGATCCAGCACTGCAAAAGTTTTTGGAGGAACAATCTCAACTAATGCTTAAGGTGACTAATCAAATGATTAGCATGGAGGAAAGCTATCCTAGAAGAGTGTATGATAACAAGGATGACAAGAATGTTGTTATAGATGGAGCCCCAGCTTGCATTATTTGTGGAGACAAGGATCATACTTCCAAGGAGCATGAAGGACAATGCCCCAATTGTGATGAAGACCATCCTGTTGGAGAATTCCCTACCTCTCAAGCTACTTGCTACCTTTGTGAAGGAAGTGATCATACTCCTGGCCTATGTCCCATCTATGCCATGGTAGAACAAAGAAAACAAGAAGGATCCAAGTCTACCAAAGGAAAAGGAACACTTATACCTCCAAACAAGACAACTCATTTCAAAGGATCAAAGAAAATCAAGAAGCCCAAGCAAGACATGAGCCTTGTACAATGTCGTAAATGTAAGGAAATGGGACACTACTCCAGTGGATGCCCAGAGAACATAAAGAATAAAGGAATTGACCAAGTGTGGTGTAACAACTGTAATGAACCAGGTCACTTTGTAGTAACTTGCCCACAAGAGCCACGTAAAGAACTCAATGACATTCATTGCTTCAACTGCAAGAATCCAGGACACTATGCAAGCAACTGTCCAGAAAGGATGAAGAACAAGTTGAACAAGCCTATGGAGAAGCTCAACCTTGGTCCATGAGTCAAGCATAAGGAATAAAGCAAAGGTTTAACATAGAGAAATTCCAGGACCCAAGAAGGCCAATATGTAATTTTTGTTTGAAAATTTTTTAAGGGTGGTAGTACCCTAGTTGCTTTGAACTTGCTTGTAACCCTAGCCTCCCCAAATCTCGGGACGAGATTTATTTTAAGGGTGGTAGCCTGTCACATCCCAAGATTTTCCAAATCTTGTAATGTGAAAATAAATGAATAAAATAAAACTTTAATTAATTTTCAGAGCCAGAAGAAACTTTTTGAATTCAATTGGAACTTCAGACCCATTTGAATTAAAATAAACCTAAAAGGGATTTAAAAAGATAAGCATTCAATAAAATGAAAAATAAAAACATTTAGAAATACTACTTTGAAACAATTAAATGAAAAGATTTGTTTTCAAATGAAATAGAAGTTTTTACAAATAGGGATTATTTAATAAAACCAAATTAAACTTTGACCAAGCCTTGGAAATTAAAAATATTTAGTTTTGAATAAAAATAACAAAGGCTTATTTAAAATAAAGTAATAAGGAATTAACATCAAATTTTATTCAAATAAAAGGTTTTACCATTTTAAATTAAGACATCAAAACTTATTAAATTATTTTAAACAGGTTTTTCCAAATATTTTATAATCTCTAATAAAGCCTACTAAAGTGTTTTGGCTTATTTATAGGTTTCAAATAAATAACTCAATTAAATAAATCCTATTTGAATCAATAAAGAAAGTCTATATTATTTAAATCATTAATGGACCCTAAAATAAAAGGCTATATTATTTTAAACAAGTTTTCCAAATATTCTTTATTTCCAAAGGATACCTACTGATTTGAATTTGAAAGTATTTGGATTTAAAATAGAAATTCTATTAAATAAAACAAATCTTGTTTATTTAATAAACCATAGTCCATCTTTAATTAATTAATTAATAAATAGAACCTAAAAAGATTTAAAATGTTATTCTATTTTGAAGTTGGATTATACTACTAAACAGAACTAAAAACACAATGCAAAGTTTAAATTTTTTTTTTGAAATTGTTGAATGATTGAATAAGTGGATTGAAAATCAAAACAGGAAATAAAATAGAAAAGGAAAAATAACACAGAATAAAAAAAATGGAAAAGGGCCAACCCAACCCATGCAGCCCACTAAGCCCACCAACCAGCCCAGCTCCTTACCCCGCAGAAAACGATTCGCACGCGTTAGCTAACCCGCGGTGACACTGACCAGTGGACCTTTCCCCTTGTTTCTTTTCCCACTGACAGGTGGACCCCACTCCCTGCTCGCTTCTCACCCGCGACCTTCTTCTTCCCCAAACCACTGTCGCTTCCGGTCATCAATCCGCGCTTAATTCCTCTTAATGGCCACGTTAATCTCGCCTCGACCTGCGTGCTTAAGCACCAGCACCTTCCTCCTTTTCCTCGCCGCCACCCTCTCGCCTCGAGGTCGCCATATTTGAGCACGCACCGCAGCTCGACCACCGCCCTCCTTCGACACGGCTGAACCACACCCCTCCTGCCTCCACAAGCACACAGACGCACTCACTACTCCTCGGCTTCGCTGTGCCTTCCATTCAACCGCGGTGCCACGAACCTCGCCTTCAACGACGACCTGCAAGACCGCGGCCGACTTCAACTCCGGCGAGCCCCACGGTGTAGATTCTCGCAGCCCTCTTTTTCGTTTCACGACACAACCTTGCCTTGTTCCTGCGCATCTAACCGGTCGCTATTTCACTTTGAGGTGATCCACGCCATTGTCCCCGACGACTACCTGACGCGTCCGTCGCCGATTCCCAACTCCGACGAGAAATTTCGACCGTCTCTGAGCGCCCCTTGTCAAGCCAGCAGTACCCAGAGCTTCACCGTGACCCCCTGAGCCTGGTGAGCATACCCTATATCTCTCTCGCTTCCTGTATCGCCGGAACCATCATCGACTGATCGCTCACGCCAAAGCCTTGCCGCAGCCGCCGATCGTGGTCAAACACACCAAGACTGCTCGATCTAGATTTAGCGGTCACGATTAGATCACTTATCGTCAAGGGTATGTCCTCGAGCCACTTGATCGACTAGATCCAACGCCCCACAAACGCGATCCCAGAACCGGTACCATCCAAGAGGAAACCGCGTGTCCCCTGCTCGCATTTAAAATGAAATTGAATCTGATTTAAATTGCAAACTTCAAATCCTTATAACTTTTGATCCACACGTCCAAATTTGACAAATTTTATATCAATAAAATCAGGAGAACAAGCCCTAAACAACCATGGCCTTAGTTTTGAAAATAGTATCTGTTAGCTTGTTTGAAATTACAGAAACTTTTGTGTACTTGTTTAGAATATAAAAATTGTTTAAAACTGATTTTAGGATTAAATCTTTTGCAAAATGGATTTGTGTGATCCTACTGACCCTAGGAACCAACCCATAGTGTTAAAAATGATTTTTGTGAAATTTAAGTTGAATTAATTAACTAAGTCATTTTCTAGCCAAATAAAACTCATTAAATTGTTTTATGGAAAAATTGTTGCAAGGAAAACCTTGGGAAAATGTTATGGACCAAACTTACTGACCCAAAACACCAAGCCTTGCCAAGAGCAACTCACTTAGTGAAAAACATAAGGTTTTACTTTAAAAATAATAATTTTCATCACATAAAATGTTGAATGGACTTTAAAATAGACTTTGGGCAAAACCCTCTAACTAATGACTTTGCCATTCTGGTAAATGACCAATGTGGACCTTACAAAGTTTATAAACCTAGTAGAGACCAACTTTGCAATAGAACCCTCTTCCTACAAAACTTAGGAACCATTGCTTTGTGTATGAGAATTATTGTTTGAATGCTGGAATGCTACTTGATACTATGCTTGTTTGATTGTAGTGAAATTAGCAAAGTGTGAGACTAGCAAGATCAAGGAGTGACTATCATTCCCTAAACAAAAAGGCAAGTTACACTATCATACAAAAGACCTACTATTTTCATTATAATTAGTGGATTTTGTAAACATGCATGAAAATGTTTTATACTTATGCTATGCTAATCCTAATAGGATTCCCTATACACTCCTTAGTGGAAATATTGAAGTTGTACATGCTTAGCCATGCTATGTTTTGAAAAGAGATACATGTTGAGATTTTACAAAGGTTGAGAAAAGGACTTGTGTTTTTATATAATAAAACAAGGACTCAATGAACCACCTAGGTGGTGGACACTTTATGTTTTGGAGAAGGTGGCAACAAAAGGGAACCATGTCTATGGCAATCACTTTGTGTTGTGCTCCAACTGAAAACCACCTAGGAAACTTAGAGATTGAACATGTTTCTCCAATTGTGGCTTTCGTGTACAACCACATGCTATTATGGCTCTGGCTTAGTCAACTACATTAGGAAGACCCATACATTGTCTTTAGTTACCGGACATGGGGATCTGAATGCTTCATGGGGTCAAGACAAGCTAGCAATGATGTGTGGGAGGACCTCTTGAAAGACTTCGTCACTTTCCCACTGCCAAGTACTCCATCTTGGTGAGCACTAATCCAAGAGGGCCACTGGTGGCAACAAGATGGAATTGTGTCATGTGGGTAAAGTGTACTCCTTCTGCAGAAGTTAATAAAATCTAAGTACTTAGCCGTGTCCCCGGTTATGGACAATACTGAGCAACTAAAGTTTGAACTATGGGAGATCTCGACATTCTAATTTCTAATATAAAAACTTGATGCACTTGGGGGTACCAAGGAATTCAAAGAGACTTTGTTAAGCTTGTTGCACTTGGGGTTACCAAGGTGCATAAGAGCATGATGTACTTGGGGTTACCAAGGAACTCATGAGTTTTGAGAAAACTTGTAGCACTTGGGGATACCAAGGTGCTCAAGGATTTTTGACAAGTACTTGAACACTTGAGTGTCTACCAAGGAGTTCAATGATCTTGGAAATGAGATTTGACAAAAGACCAAAACCATTTTGAAAAGATAGGATAAAATATTGCTTTATGCCAATGAACCCTAAACTCTACTTAGCCAAATTTGCATGTAATGATAGGATCCACTTATTATCATTTAAAAGTGAAACTTGCCAATACAATTCAAATGTATTGACCCTTGTGGCTGTAACTTGTAATGTTGCAGGTTGATTGCTTTTAAGTGAAGATTGTTTGATTGACTAGGATTACAAAGTCTACAACCAACATCTGCCTGTGGCACTTTGAAGATGAAGGACCCATGACTATAGTTATTCCGCTGCAATGTAATGTAATAGCCAAATGAGCTATGTTTGATGTAATAATCTTATGTTATTCCTGGTTATAAATTATATTATGACCTTTGTATCTTGATATTTGTTAGACCCCTCCTTTATAAGGATAGGATCCCTGTGATTGCAATGCTAGTCCCTGGATCAATGCTAGCATCCACAGTTTAAGATGAAGTACACAGATACAAAGGTCGTTTATTACATTCATTCCAGAGATAAACATAGTCTTTTACAACTCAGGGCCATAGGCCTAATACAAGAGTTTTTAGGAATAAGTAAATAAACATAAGTCTTCATCTTCATGTGCCACAGGCAAGCATGTTGAGTGTAGACTCATGACTCCTACTCATCATCGGAGTAACCTGCAACATCACAAGTTACAGCCACAGAGGGTCAATACTTTGGAATAGTATTGGCAAGTGATACCTTAGTATATTTTAAGTGGTCTATAGTTCTATATGCATTTGGCTAGTGTAGCTTGGCTTGCTTTGCTCAAAATTAAGTTTTACTTATTAGTTGAAATTGCTAAGTTTTCTTTGTCAAAACATTCCCAAGGAAACCATCAATAGATATTGAGGTCCTTCACCCTTGTTCACCCACAAGTTTTTAGTTTAGAAGTTGGAGTGATGAGATTCTTGTGGTTTCCATGTCTTGATGCTCATGTGTCCATTACCTTGGACAAGGCTAAGTACTTAGGTTTTCCATCTGCAGCGGTTGTGCACTTTCCCCACCAGACTTGGTTTCCCAAGACAGGACCTTTCGAAGCCTTTCCTTAGTCAAATGGACGTTGCTCCAACCTATCATCCCATCTACCACCAACTGTCCAAATGACTAAGTTCTAGCAACCTATGTGATCATGGCAGAGCCCATATTGCCAAGTGGTTGCACCGTAAGCTTTCTCAACACTTGGCCTCCAAATCCTTTGTGCCTGGGTGGCATACCACAAGTGAGATACACAACCCAAGTCCATGGCCTTGTGTAACCACTCAACATAACCCAATCAATCCATTCCACCTGGGAGGTTTATTTGACTTAGTTGTTTTATTAAGAAAATACAAGTCTCTTGACTTAGAATATTTTTATCATAAACCATATAGATGTTCACCACCCTTGTTTTCTATAAGCTAGGCTAAGCAAAGTATGGTATCTTAACTTAGGAAAATTTCCTAGCAATTCCACTACTTCACTCTACTTGGGATTTCCCATCTTGCACTAAGCAAAATATCATGCATTTACCTTAGCAAAATATCTAATGCAAGTATAAAACTTAGGATAGGAAATTCATGAAAATATCACTTGCCTTGGTAGTGGGAGAGTAGCACTCCTCACAATCACAATCACTATCAAAATCTACACAAGAGACAATAGCACACAATTACACACAATATAAATACAATCAAAATAATATGAATGCATGTATGCAAGAATTTACTAAATGGTGATTTTTGAAAATTATACCAAGTATGTTCATGAGCACAGAAAACTTAACAAGGCTCAAAATTGCCAACTACATTTATTTGGCCCAAAAATAACTACAAGAATAAAACTATATCTAAAATAGCCCTAAACATGTTTCACAATAAAATCATTTTTAACTGTTACTATATGCTAATCCAAAGGTATATTCTGATAGGCCTTGTCTTGCTGAGTTCAACGATATAAAATTTGCAAAAATCCAACGTGGCATTCAAAAGTTATAAGCATTTGAAGTTTGAATCTAAATCTGGTTTTAATTTCTTTTAAACTAAACCTAGCCACGCGTCATGTTTTCATTCGCCCGCATCGCCGCACCGGATCGTCTCCGTGCCGCTGATCTAACTAACGATGCGCGGCTCGATCTGTCCTTACCCTTCGTTAAGTGATCTGCTTTACGCGTGGGATCAAGATCTAACGGCTACAATCTATCAACCAGAAATGGGCGGCGCCGGGCGGTGTTTGACCGGGCGGCGTGTCTGTTTCACGGTGGTGCCGGCGCTCGGGCCGTCTAGGATGCAAGGATGCGCTTACCAGATCCGTGAAGGCGCTTTGAAGCTCGACGTGGTACTCGCTCGCAAGGGGTGCTCGGAGATGGGCTCTGGACCTCGTCGGAGTTTCGTCTGGCCAGTAGGGTTGTCGAGTTGCCGCTGCTCGCCGCACCGAGCACGAATCGATGGGTTTAGAGGATGCGCAGGACAACCACGAACATGCTCGGGTGAATAAGAAAGGGGCGCCGAAACTTACCGGAATTGCTCACGGAGTTTGCGAACGCTCGCCACGGCCATTGTCGACGTTGGCGAGGTTCCTCGTCGCCTAAGTCAAAACAGGGTACTATCGATGCGCAAAACGAAGTGGATTCAGGCGTATCGATCGAGATCAAGGCGGTGGTTACTTACGAAAGGGGGTCCGGAGTTCTTGCAGGAGACGGTGGCCATTGTTGACGTTGCCAAGGCTAGGGATCATGCGAAAGCAAACGGCGAGTGTCGGAAGATGCGTCTGAGTTCACCGAACAAGATAGTGTGAAGGAGAGACAGGGGAGCTCGATACTCACGAATTTGCCGGGCGATCGTCGGAGGCGGGTTGCAGAGCAATGCCGCAGCCTGGGGCGTTCAAGGCTTTCGGGGTTTTGGGGAAAAGAGAGGGAGAGGGTTTCTTATAGCTTGCTCATGAGCGAGAATCACGAGCCAATAACTCGAATTGATGCCGCGAATCAAGACCGAACGCCGCTTGATTTGAGGAATGAATGGGTCGTGCGGGTGGAGACGACGTCCTGTGGGGTTGGCCCACTTGTCGCTGATATGCGAGGTTTTCGTGGGGTCCAAGGTCAGGTGTTCAAGGCGTCTGCGCGTGAGAGGAGGAAAAGAAATGCCGGGTGGGCTTACTGGATTGGTTGTGGGCAGATCCCGCCGCTTGGCCTTTTCCATTTCTTTGCCCTTTTTCTTTTCTATTTTCTGAATTGATTTTGATATGTTTTCAAATCCTTTTGAATTCAAACAAATTTGGGGATCCTTGTGGGGTTCTGTGGTTTCAAATGCAGTTATTTAACTAAGTGGTTACTTTGTAGGGTTTGGTTATGCTTGGTCTTCAAAATGAATGAGATTTTTGCTATAGTTGTAATTATTTGAATTTAGGGTTTTGAATCACTTATAAGTTTTGAATCATGGTAGAATTTCACACAATCATTCCAACAATGGAGTCAAACAAACAAGTACTTAAGCTTCCAAATTTCAAAGTGTGATGGTCATCTTGGAATCAAATGTCCACATGAAATCATAGACTCAACTTCGCTTTCTAAGTGATTTTGATAAACCCTAAATGAATGAATGAGATGCATTATGGTTGAAATGAGTTTTGAAACCATGATTTTGGGATGTTACAAATCTAACCCTTAAGATGAATCTCGCCTCGAGATTCGGTTGGCTAGCAAATAGGTGAGGGTGGTCCTTTCAAGATCATCTTCTCTTTCCATGTTGCTTCCTCTTGAGTGATGGTTCCATTGCACTTTACAAAATTTGATAGTCTTGGTCCCGTGACTCTTTCTCTGTCTCTAGAATTTTGACAGCTTTTCCTCATAAGTGAGATCACTTTCTAGCTGAACTTCCTCCAAAGGTATGGTATCCTTTAAAGAAGACTCTTCCATTTCGGTGACACTTTTAAGTCGACTCACATGAAATACGTTATGGACTCACGATAGAGATTCGGTAATTCCACTTCATATGCAACTTCTCCCACGACTTAGAATCTTGAATGGCCGACGTATCTTGGTGCCAACTTTCCTTTGACTCCAAATCTTTTCACTCCACGGAGTGGTGATACCTGAGATAGGCTCTATCCCCAACTTCAGAGGTGACTTCTCACGCTTAGAATGCGTAGCTTTTCTCGGGATTGTGCTATCTTCAACCTGTCCTAACCAATTTAACTTTTTCTTGGCCCCTTGATAAGATCAGGTCCAAATAAACTTCTTTCTCCCACACCATTCCATAACAATGGGGTGGTACACTTCCTTCCGAGAGAGTAACTCAAACGGTGCCATTCCAATACTTGATTGATGGCTGTTATTGTAAGAGAACTCCAGAAGGCAAACTTTCATCCCAACTTGCTCCATAGTCTAGAGCACAAGCTCTCAACATGTCTTCAAGAATTTGGTTGGTTCTTTCCGCTTGTCCATCCGCTTGAGGATGAAAAGCATTAAACTCCAATCTTGTTCCTAAGGATTCATGAAGTTGTCTCCAAAAGTGAGATGTGAACTGGGTTCCCTATCTCGACACAATACTCTTTGGCACACCGTGAAGGCATACAATCTGCTCATGTAAATTTTTGCTAACTTGGCACTTGTATAAGTTGTCTTCACGGGTATAAAATGAGCCACTTTGGTTAGACGATCCACTACTACCCATATGGAATCGTATCCCGATCTAGTCCTTGGTAATCCGTAATGAAATCCATACCAATATTTTCCCACTTCCATTCGTGAATAGGCAATGGTTGAAGCACTGCTGGTTTCGGTGCTCCGCTTTGACTCGCTACATACATCACACAAAGCGATATGTTCGGCTATGTCCCTTTTGAGATTGTTCCACCAAAATCTTTCTTTCATATCCATGTACATCTTGGTGTTTCCGGATGAATAGAATATGGAGAGTTGTGACCTTCTTGTAATATCAGTTTTAACTCGTGGTCTTGTGGAACACATATACGCTTTCCGTGCCATAATGTACCCTGCTCACAACATGGAAACTCTTGGCTTTCCCTAGACCAATGTTTACTTTAATCTTTTCAATTTCTTCGCGCCTTTTTGAACTTCTCGGATCTTGTCCAAAAGAGTAGGTTGGACATCCAAAGACATGAGATGCCCTTCCGTACAATCTCTAACTGAGTTCCTTGAATTGTTTACAGAGGTCTTCCGGCAGTTCTCCTTTGGTAAGACCATTTACAAATGTCTTACGACTTAGAGCATCTGCTACTACATTTGCTTTACCGGATGGTATTGCAAGCTCAAGTCGTAATTCTTGATAAGTTCTAGCCATCTCCTTTGTCTCATGTTGATTTCCTTTGGGTGAAAATATATTTCAAACTCTTATGATCGGTGAACACCTCACAACGCTTTCCCAAAAGGTAATGTCTCCATGTTTTGAGTGCATGGACGTGAGGCTAACTCCAAATCATGAGTAGGGTAGTTTACTTCATGAGTTTTGAGTTGTCTCAAGCATAAGCTACGACTCTACCATCTTGCATAAGCACTCCTAAGCCTTGATGAGAAGCATCACAATACACTTGGAAATCTTTTTTCCAAATCAGTGCATACAAAACTGGTCTGTTACAAGTCTCTTCTTTAATTCTTGAAAACTGACTTCACAACCTTCGCACTGCAAACTTTTATCCTTCTTTAGCAATTACCATAGGCTTAGCAACTTTTGAGAAATTCTCAATGAACCTTCAGTAGTAACTCGCTAAGCCGAGGAAACTACGAACTTCTTTCACGTTTTTAGGTGATTCCCAATCTGTCACTGCTGAAACCTTAGCAGGATCAACTGCCACACCATCTTTTGTCATCACATGACCAAGAAAACCAACCTTCTCTAACCAAAACTCACACTTGCTGAATTTGGCATATAGTTTATGTTCCTCGTTTCTCAAGTATCAAGCGTAAGTGTCTTTCATGCTCTTCCTTGCTCTTGGAGTAGACTAAGATGTCGATGAAAACGACAACGAACTTGTCAAGGAACTCCATGAACACCTTGTTCATCATATTCATGAAGTATGCTGGAGCGTTGGTTAATCCAAAAGGCATCACAGTGTACTCATACAATCCATACCTTGTGGTGAATGCTGTTTTTGGTATGTCTTGCTCTCGTATCTTGAGTTGAAAATAACTGATCAAGATCAATCTTCGAGAATACACATGCTCCTTCTAGCTGATCAAATAAGTCATTGATTCTTGGCAAAGGATACTTGTTCTTGATTGTAACCTCGTTGAGAGAACGGTAGTCAATACACAACCTTTGGGTTCTATCTTTCTTCTCTCTTAACAAAACTGGGCTCCCCAAGATGAAGAACTTGGTTGAATAAACCCTTTCTGTAACTGTTCCCCTAGTTGTTTCTTGAGCTCCTTCAATTCATCAACTGACATTTTGTACGGTCTCTTAGCTATTGGCCCTGATCCTGGCACCAAATCTATCAGAAACTCCACATCTCTATCCGTGGCATTCTCGCAATTCTTCCGAAACACATCCGGATATTCACATACAACTAGTACACTTTCCATGCTAACCCCTTAAGAGAATTTAGCTTACTTCCTTTAAATTCAAAATTTGACTTAAACTTTATTCTTTTCCTCCTTCGGGTTGTGAGTGTAACGGCACGATTGGCACAATCTAATACTCCTTCATACTTAGCCATCCAATCCATTCCCAATATCACATCCAACCCTTGGGAATTCAGGATTATTAGATTCACGAAACTTATGTTTTCCAAACTCTATGACTAAGTCATGACATCCTGAGTTTACTATCATTTCTCCCCGGAGAACTTACTCTTATAGGACACCCAATGGTTTCTACCGGTATTTCATTCTTTTCAACAAATGCCTTTGATATGAATGAATGAGATGCACCAAGATCAAAGAGTACAAATGCTGAAATTGTATTGAGTCCGAACTTACCAGCCACGGCATCGTTCTTCATAGACCTCCTCCACATTGATGTGGTTAACCTGTCCTTTCGAAATGGATTTGGCTTGTTGGGTCCTTCAACTTTCTTTTCGTGGCACTCATTAGCATAATGCCCCACCTTCTTGCATTTGTAGCACTCAACCCGACCGAGGTCCTTTTGACATATTGACCTCCACCTCCACTACCATTTCCACCGTGGTGGCTCTTATGTCCACCCTTGTGGTTCTTGTATTATCATTGTCATGACTACGATGTTTGTTGTCATGACGGTTGTGGTTGTGTTGCTTGTTGAACTTCCCATGTTTATGGGATTCGAGCTGCCATCGTCATCATAATGGGACCGCTTGAGACGATCCCGAGCTGGTTTGTCGGAGTGTTTCCTCTTCCTACTCTCGACTTGTTTCCTTTTACTCTCCAAAATAGCAGCCTTGTCACACGTAGATCGATAAGTTGGAACATATGCTACCGATAACTGTAGGTTCAGTTCATCATTCAAGCCTTCCAAGAACTTTTCCTTTCTCTTGGCGCCGTGATCAACCTCGTCCGGTGCATAGCGCCCAGATTGTTGAATTCTTCATATTCGCCACACCGCGATGGCGCTTCAAGTTGTGAAACTCCTTCTTTTTCGACTCATTATCCCCGACGAGATATGAGCGGTGCGAAACCCATCCTCAAATATGTCCCATGTCACTTCATCAATGGGAGTGGTGATTTGAAGTTATCCCACCATGTGGCGGCTGGTCCTTCCAATGTATGTGCGAATCTGACTTTTTCAGCATCGCGACCATCGTCACCAAGTCTTTGTTCACAGAGCGCAACCAGTCATTGGCTGCCATGGGGTCAGTTGTTCCCGAAAACTTTGCTGGCCTCAGACGCAAAAATCTGGTGAGCATATCGAAACCCGGAGGGTTGTTGTTGTTGTTGTTGTTGTTGTTGTTGTTGGGGTCATTGTTGTTGTTGTTGTTGTTGTTGTTGTTATTCTGGTTTTGGATGAACGTTGTCATCATTTGCATAAGCTGTGTTTGCGCATTCATCATTTGTTGCATTTCTGGGGTGATGTTGTTGGGGTTGGGGTTTGCGCGACGGGGAGGCATCTGTGGTTTATTCACATAGATAAGAATGAGATACCCATAGATGTTTTATGCACAATATAACATAAACAAGCACATAATAAGCAACACAAGAAAATAAAGTTCAACAACCACATAACAAGTTCATGAAGTGTTACACACAAGTGGCAAGCCATCCACATGTCGGATGGTCCAAAACGAGTTCACAAAACAAGTATGAATAACAAGATAAACGAGTGATCATGTCTACTCATCAACGTCAATCTCCTCCTCGACGAAGGTAAGACCTGCGTTCTCCATCGCGGTCTTGTTCTCCTCAATCGTAGTGGTCAAGGAGTCGATCTTGGCCTTGAGAGCCCTCTTCGGGAGCGAAGCCTCTCAATAACCATCTGCCGCTCAAGCTCAAGTCCTTAGACTTCAGCTCCTCCGTCATGTCCCGGATTCTCTTGTTCCTATCCCGACGCTTTCTTGACTCTTGAATCTGCGGTCCCGAGTCTCAAACTTTGTCTCCATCTCCTTGATCATCTCATCCTGCGCAAAAGCTTGTCCTTCTCGAAGCTGCACAAGCTCGTCATTACCAAGCATGACGCTCGTCCCGTCCAGATCTACGTGTCCGAGAAGAGTCTCCAAGTCCTGAAGATAAAGACGTACGGCTCCATGGCGCGCCTCGAGTCGTCCTCAAAGTCGATGGACTCTCCGTCATCATCACGCCTATCAAGACGGAAAGTGAGTACCCCTAACTCGTCTGGAGGACGGCCTAACAGCCGTCCTATCGTCCTCGCATGACTACCTCCATGCCTCTCTCCCGTCATCGTGCATCAACTTGAAGACGATGGCCTCAGAGGCTCTGGGCCAAGGCCCCGGCTGGGTCACCTTGAAGCCCCAGAGGTCCTTCCTCTCAAACTTGGTGAGTGGGTACACCGTAATGGTGGGAAGAGGGAGGTCAAGCAGAGTGGTAAGCTCAACGACACGGGACCAAAACGAGTAACTCGAAACTCCTCAACGGCCGATGGCAACAGGCATCTATTTATAAGATTAAAAAGTTAGAACAAAGCAATTCAAGATAGATCAAGACAACATTCACACATATCCATGAAACATAATTGTCACACAAGCCATGCATACATGAATTCATTACATCATTCAAGGTCCATACTTATTAGCATATCTTTTGAAAGTAAGGTGATAAGTGGTGGTCCAACTAACGAAATGTCATTACAATCCAATCTCACGGACCTATTATTGAACACAATGTTCCTAGAGGCAATCCACCAATCTTGTTCCCTTGACTCTATCACTAAGTCTATAACATCTCCCTTATTTCTTGGTTGTTGTCTTCCAACTCTGAGTAAGCTCCTTTTCTTTCTCTAAGTCCCTTTGGAGGTTGAGCATTCTGCACTTGACTCTAGCACTTAGTTCCTTGATAGTCCTCCAAGCTGCATCCCCGGCGACTCAAAGAAGGTGGTGTGCATTGTAGTATTGGTGTACATGCAGAATCCTCTTTCTTTGTGGTTGTCTTCCTTGTTTTTGTACAAGTGAAGTTGCACCCACCAATACTCCACTCCTTCATCCATCACCTGGAAAGCCCTTGTACACGGCTTCACCATGTGCATCCATAGCTTCCATGAGGTCCTTGAGAATATTGGGAAACTCTTTCACATTCCAAGGTCATGGTCATGAGTGGTCCCTTCTTCACGGCTTCGTTGATGGAGTTCATCTACAAGGAAGTTGAAAGAGATTAGAAAAGTTTTACGAGAAGAATAGACAAGTGTAGAAGTAGTTGAAAAACTTTTTCCTTAGTGGTTTTCAATTTAGGGTCATAATCCTACAGTGCAACACAAAGGTTCGATACCATCTGTTAGACCCTCCTTTATAAGGATAGGATCCTGTGATTGCAATGCTAGTCCTCGGATCAATGCTAGCATCCACAGCTTTAAGATGAAGTACAGATACAAAGGTCGCTTTATTACATTCATTCCAGAGATAAACATAGTCTTTTACAACTCAGGCCATAGGCCTAATACAAGAGTTTTAGGAATAAGTAAATAAACATAAGTCTTCATCTTCATGTGCCACGTGCAAGCATGTTGAGTGTAGACTCATGACTCCTACTCATCATCTGAGTAACTCGCAACATCACAAGTTACACCACAGAGGGTCAATACTTTGGAATAGTATTGGCAAGTGATACCTTAGTATATTTTAAGTGGTCTATAGTTCTATATGCATTTGGCTAGTGTAGCTTGGCTTGCTTTGCTCAAAATTAAGTTTTACTTATTAGTTGAAATTGCTAAGTTTTCTTTGTCAAAACATTCCCAAGGAAACCATCAATAGATATTGAGGTCCTTCACCCTTGTTCACCCACAAGTTTTTAGTTTAGAAGTTGGAGTGATGAGATTCTTGTGGTTTCCATGTCTTGATGCTCATGTGTCCATTACCTTGGACAAGGCTAAGTACTTAGGTTTTCCATCTGCATGGTTGTGCACTTTCCCCACCAGACTTGGTTTCCCAAGACAGACCTTTCGTAAGCCTTTCCTTAGTCAAATGGACGCTGCTCCAACCTATCATCCCATCTACCACCAACTGTCCAAATGACTAAGTTCTAGCAACCTATGTGATCATGGCAGAGCCCATATTGCCAAGTGGTTGCACCGTAAGCTTTCTCAACACTTGGCCTCCAAATCCCTTTGTGCCTGGGTGGCATACCACAAGTGAGATACACAACCCAAGTCCATGGCCTTGTGTAACCACTCAACATAACCCAATCAATCCATTCCACCTGGAGGTTTATTTGACTTAGTTGTTTTATTAAGAAAATACAAGTCTCTTGACTTAGAATATTTTTATCATAAACCATATAGATGTTCACCACCCTTGTTTTCTATAAGCTAGGCTAAGCAAAGTATGGTATCTTAACTTAGGAAAATTTCCTAGCAATTCCACTACTTCACTCTACTTGGGATTTCCCATCTTGCACTAAGCAAAATATCATGCATTTACCTTAGCAAAATATCTAATGCAAGTATAAAACTTAGGATAGGAAATTCATGAAAATATCACTTGCCTTGGTAGTGGGGAGTAGCACTCTCACAATCACAATCACTATCAAAATCTACACAAGAGACAATAGCACACAATTACACACAATATAAATACAATCAAAAATAATATGAATGCATGTATGCAAGAATTTACTAAATGGTGATTTTGAAAATTATACCAAGTATGTTCATGAGCACAGAAACTTAACAAGGCTCAAAATTGCCAACTACATTTATTTGGCCCAAAAATAACTACAAGAATAAAACTATATCTAAAATAGCCCTAAACATGTTTCACAATAAAAATCATTTTTAACTGTTACTATATGCTAATCCAAAGGTATATTCTGATAGGCCTTGTCTTGCTGAGTTCAACGATATAAAATTTGCAAAAATCCAACGTGGCATTCAAAAGTTATAAGCATTTGAAGTTTGAATCTAACTGGTTTTAATTTCTGTTTTTAAACTAAACCTAGCCACGTCATGTTTTCATTCGCCTGCATCGCCGCACCGGATCGCCTCTCTGCGCTGGATCTAACTAACGATGCGCTGCTCAGATCTGTCCTTACCTTCGTTAAGTGATCTGCTTTCACGCTGGGGATCAAGATCTAACGGCTACAATCTATCAACCAGAAATGGGCGGCGGTGTTTGACCGGGCGGCGGCGTGTCTGTTTACGGTGGTGCCGGCGCTCGGGCCGTTCTAGGATGCAAGGATGCGCTTACCAGATCCGTGGAAGGCGTCTGAAGCTCGACGTGGTACTCGCTCGCCAAGGGGTGCTCGGAGATGGGCTCGACCTCGCCGGAGTTTCGTGCAGCGTCAGCGAGGGTTGTCGGAGTTGCCGCTGCGTCGCCGAGCACGAATCGATGGGTTTAGAGGATGCGCAGGACAACCACGAACATGCTCGGGTGAATAAGAAGGCAGGGGCGCCAAACTTATCGGAATTGCTCACGGAGTTTGCGAACGCTGTTCGCCACTGGCCATTGTCGACGTTGGCGAGGTTCCTCGTCGCCTAAGTCAAAACAGGGTACTATCGATGCGCAAAACGAAGTGGATTCAGGCGTGTCGACCGGAGATCAAGGGGTGGTTACTACGGGGGGTCGCGGAGTTCTTGCAGGAGACGGTGGCGGCCATTGTTGACGCTGCCAAGGCTAGGATCATGCGAAAGCAAACGGCGAGTGTCGGAAGATGCGCACGAGTTCACCGAACAAGATAGTGTGAAGGAGAGACAGAGGAGCTCGATACTCACGGAATTTGCCGCCGCAATGCGGAGGCGGCGGGTTGCAGAGCAATGCGCACTGGGGGCTGCGTTCGGTTTTGGGGAAAAGAGAGGGGAGAGGTTTCTTATAGCTTGCTCATGGCGACGAGAATCACCGAGCCAATAACTCGAATTGATGCCGCGAATCAAGACCGTAAACGCCCGCTTGATTTGAGGAATGAATGGGTCGCGGTGGAGACGACGTCGTGGGGTTGGCCCACTTGTCGCTGATATGCGCAGGTTTCGGTGGGGTCCGGTCACGTTCAAGGCAAGCGTCCGTGCGTGAGAGGAGGAAAAGAAATGCCCGTGGGCTTACTGGCTGATTGGTTCTTGGGCGGATCCTCGCCGCTGGCCTTTTCCATTTCTTTGCCCTTTTTTTCTCGCTTTCTATTTTCTGAATTGATTTTGATATGTTTTCAAATCCTTTTGAATTCAAACAAATTTGGGGATCCTTGTGGGGTTCTGTGGTTTCAAATGCAGTTATTTAACTAAGTGGTTACTTTGTAGGGTTTGGTTATGCTTGGTCTTCAAAATGAACAGAGATTTTTGCTATAGTTGTAATTATTTGAATTTAGGGTTTTGAATCACTTATAAGTTTTGAATCATGGTAGAATTTCACACAATCATTCCAACAATGGAGTCAAACAAACAAGTACTTAAGCTTCCAAATTTCAAAGTGTGATGGTCATCTTGGAATCAAATGTCCACATGAAATCATAGACTCAACTTCTGTTTCTAAGTGATTTTTGATAAACCCTAAATGAATGAATGAGATGCATTATGGTTGAAATGAGTTTTGAAACCATGATTTTTGGGATGTTACAATATTACATCTTAACTGTGGATGCTAGCTAATGATCCAGGGACTAGCATTGTAAAACACAGGAGGGATCAACCTTATTAGGTTGGGACCTCTACAGTTAACGAACCTTAGCTATATGTGCTGAGTTGCGCAGCGCTGGAAAACATTCCAGAGGCAGCCACAATACTCATGGCTCATGTGCCTCAAAGGTTGCAGTCACGGAGGTCTAAGTTCCTATTGAACCAAGTAGGTCGGATAAACAATCAAATGCTAAGATTTGAGAGTAATCATTATTGTTTGACAATGATGAATTGACTACATGCAAACAATCGAGGATGGGCCCTGACTCCGTCAAATGGCTTGAAGCCATAAAATCCGTGATAGTTCTATACATGAGAAATCAAGTTTTTTGAACTTGGAAGATCCTCTGAAAAGGTGTAAAAACCTATTGGTCGTATTTGGATCTATAAAGAAATAGATATGGATGTTTCACATCTATGAAATAGTCAGCATGTCGTAAAGTATTTTACGACAATGTTCAAGGAGTTGACTATGACAAGATTTGATATTTCATAGAGATATTTAGTCTGGATGGATTAAAGTAGATACCACTACATATAATTTGGTATATGATAGATGAATAAACAAAACAAAGTTCTTTAATAGAATGGTTACCTAGGACGTGTACATGAAACGATCCAAAGGGTTTTGTTAAATTCAAAGGATGCTAAAAGGGCATACAAACTTCAATGGTTGAAGTAAGCATCACAGAGTTGGAATCTTCACCATGATGAAACTGTTAAAGGATTTTTCATCAGGAGACGATGAAGATGCTTGCATTTGCAAGAAATTAAGTGGGAGCATGGAGACATATTTCTAATACATTATGTGGAGGACATCTTGTTAATTGGAAATGATGTATCTTTTATTGACAAAGGTTAAGAATTTCATTTCGATGAAAGACTCAGGCAAAACCCGAATATTTAGCATGAATGTCTACATGGATAGACCGTGACGCTAATATGGTTGTGCGAAACATACATATATGAGATGTTTAAGGAGTTCAATATAGAAACAATGAGAAAAGGTTCTTGTCGCATGTAAAAGAATTGAATCAAGATTCAAGTGTATCGACACTTGATAAGTGAAACAAGATTCAAGTGATTTGACACTTGATGAGTGCAATCACAAGAATTTTTTGATCAATCATACCATGATATATACACATCCAGATATGTCTTATGCTCTAAGTGTTATGAGCATATACCAAAATGAATCACAAGATGATCATTGGACGATAGTAAGGAAATTCTTATGATCTTTTGGAAGAACTAAGAATATATTTGTGTAGAGGTGACAAAAAATTACAAATATTTCATTGTAAAGCATTATATTGATACTAGTTTTGTCACGAGATACAAATTAAGTTTATCTCAATTTAAACTTGGGTGACACAATGAAATGGAAAGAAAGTTTCCATGATGGATTTAGATGAATTCCAAATTTAAGACATTGCGACAGATACTACAATAAAAGGCTAAGTATATGACTGCTATAGTAGCAGTACAGGAGGGCATTTGTCTCAAGTAGTTTGTTATCAAACTAAGGTGTGGTTGCAATGGGCTAACACTAAAGATATATTGCACCACAATAGTATCGATATGATTTAACCCCAAGGAACTAAAGGTCTCACCAAAAGACCAAATTTATACAATGCCATCTCATTGGAGAATGAGTGACGCGTGAAGACGCAAAGACATGAAAATACACACGGACCTGAAAGCGTCAGATCCGTAGATCATGTCAACCACTTGCAATCGCGTATATGGAACACCAGAAAGCCATAGGTGTTCAATACACAAAGTTTTCGAACTAGATTATTGTCTCTAGTGCAAGTGGGAGACTAAAGGGAATATGCCCGAGAGGCAATAATAAAGTGGTTATTATCTTATTCCTTATTTATGATAAATGTTTATTTTGCATGCTATAATTGTATTAATACGGAAACATTAATACATTTGTGTTTAATGAACAAAAAGAAAGTTCCTAGTTATGCCTCTCTTATAAACTATCTCGTTGATTAACACGATGATCAAAGGTTTCCTGATCATGGTCATTGGATGTTGTTAATAATGAGGTCACAACATTGTTGGAATGATGTGATGAACATTCATCCAAATTATAGCATTACGATCAAGGTCATTGTGTTTATATTGCTATACCATCATACGAAGTAATCTTAATCCTTAGACCATGAGATCATGTCAATCACTAACACCAGAAGAGTATCTTGATAACATCAAACATCACACCGTAACAGGGTGACTATAAAGATGGGTTCAGTGCTACGAAGGTGTTATGTTGAGGCTCATGGATAAAGAGTTGAATTTGTCCATCCCAATGACGGAGAGATATACTCTGGGCCCTCTCGGTGATATCACATTAGTTAGCTTGCAAGCAAGTGATTTGATCACTAGAATGTTATATCACGGGAATGAGAAAAGAGTACATATCGGTAACAAGATCAAACTAGGTATGGAGATATCGATGATCGAATCTCGGACATGTAATATATCGCGAGACAAAGGGATTGAGGTACATGTGTATAAGGTTCACACGATCACATAAGTCATCATTGAATATGTGGGAGTCAGTACAAATCTCCAGGTCCCACTGCTAATTATTGATCGGAGAGGGGTCTCGATCATGTCTGCATTATTCGCGAACCGTAGGGTGACACTCTTAAGGTATACCGACACCATTTGGAGCAAATAATATGCTAGAGAAAAAATTACAAAGTGCAGGAATTATTTCACTAGACACCGGAACTGTTTCGATTGAAATTGCTGAAACTGGTTCTGCATGTGAAATTGAAATGTTGTAAGGGGCTTTATGTGAATGTTTGTTAATTAGAGTGATTAAAAAATTCTGAATAAATAAATAAAAGAGTTTTATTTAAAGAGAGATTACATTAAATTTGGTGGAAATTTAATGGGAATTTGAGTGGAGAAAATGGAGGGTCATATTTATGTGAGTGGAGCTTCCACCACATGAATGAGGGAGAGGTGGGGGAACCCTCATGGCCGGCGGCCATGAACCCTTGGTCTGCCCTTTCCCCTATATAAGGAGCCCCTCCTCCTCCACTCTCACACCTCCTCATGAAGGATCTCTCTCCCCCTTTAGAATTTCCCCATGGTCTCGGATCAGCGAGATACATGTTCCCGTTGGCTTTTCCTGGAAGGATTTGTTGCTTCTGCTGTTTCGCTGGAGAGAGGGCGCGGAGGTTGTTGGGGTACCTGGACGTGTGTGCGATCACGGATGCACCACTGCTTTGCGGTGCTAGACTTGATGGTGCTGGACCGGCTGGACCAGATGGACTTTATCACGATCTTGAGATCGGCAAGCGTTCGACTACATCATCCATGAGTGCAACCTCGTTAACGGTATTCGGTCTTCAAGGGTATGTATTCCATGAATGTATATCCACCCGTTGCTTGTATCTAGTAGATAGATCTTGGTACTTAGTTGTTCCTATCGTAGGATTTTTTTTGTTTTCTATGCTGCGAACCCTTCAACATATTGTTGATATTGCTTGCTCATGAACTATTTGTATCTAGTCAATCTTATGAACTTTGAAGGTGTCCTATGCATTTATTTGCTACTCCATGAGGGACAAGCTTAATGCCACTATGCTATGTTTTCTATATGTGAAACAAACAAACGTTTTTCAATGCATTGTTATTCATGAATCTTTGTTTGTAACCTTTCATGTTGCATGAATAGTTACTTTGTATTATTGTTAGAACTTCTTCTTTCATGCTCATGTTTAAAGTACTTTGATCCCAACTTTCAATGCCTGCAAATGGTTTGATCTTGATTTTGATGGTGCATGTCACCTAAAAAATTATTCTTTTTATCACTTACCTACTCGAGGAGAGCAGGAGTTAAGCTTGCAGATGCTTGATATGTCGGAAATGTATCTATAATTTTTGATGTTCCATGCTTGTTTAGTATCTACTTTGCTTTGGTTTGTCTACACTTTGAGGTATTTTTATTTGTTTTCTGGGACTAACCTATTAACAAGATGCCGTAGTGCCAGTTGCCTGTTTTATTCTGTTTTTTGGTTCCAAAAAGGCAGAAAATCAATATTCTCGGAATTGGAAGGGACAAAGGCCAAAGTCAATATTTTACCGTGGGGAACACGGATCCAGAATACGAGACGGAGGGGAGCCACCAGGGGACCACACCTCGACCGCTGCCAGGTCCGCCCACTGGGAGGGTGCGGCCACCACAGGTGCCCCCGCCGCCTTCGCCTATAAGAAGCGCACGATACCAAAACCCTAAGTACCCAATCAATCTTCCACGAAATAGTCCATAGCCGCCGCCACCATCGTCCCTAGATCGGGGGGATCTGAAGTTCTTCTCGGCACCCTGGCAGAGGGGAGATCATCTCGGAGGCCTTCTTCATCATCATGCCAGCCTCCGGTATGAAGCGTGAGTAGTTCCACCTTGGACTACGGGTCCATGTAGTAGCTATATGGTTGTTTCTCCTCCTTTGTGATACCATGTTTAGATCTTGTGAGCTCCGTTCATGATCAATATCATCTATTTGTAATCATGCATGTTGTGTTTGCGGGGATCCGATGGATATTGAGATTACAATGTCAGATTAATGGTTCTATCTTATTGATTCTATCATGTCCGTGTTGTTTGTGATCTTGCATGCTCTCCGTTTCTAGTAGCTATCTTGGCCAAATAGATGCTAGTGACTCCAAGAGGGAGTATTTATGCTCGATAGTGGGTTCATGCCTCTATTTAATCTAGGGAAGTGATAGAAATATCTAAGGTTGTAGATGTGTTGTTGCTACTAGGGAGAAAACAACGGTCTCTTGTTCATGGAACAAGTGGATTGTTTACCTTACACACTTTGGTTAAAGAAGTTATCCGTTGCTTGCAACTTAATACTGGAGGAGGTTCAAATGATAACCTGAAGGTGGATTACTAGTCATAGATGCATTTGGATGTCGGTCTATGTATCTTGTTGTATTTCCCAATCAAATATCATAGGATCACGAATGTCTAGTATTGCATTGTTATGACTTGCTTTGTCCTGTCAATTGCCCTGCTGTAATTTGTTTACCCAGCATGCCATGTTGTTTATCCTAAGGAGAACACCTCTAGTGAACTATGGACCCCGGTATAATCTTTACCATTGATACATATTCCACTGTTACTGTTTACTTTCTGCAAACCACCATTACCTTCCACACCATACATTTAATCCTTTGTTTTCAGTAAATCGGTGAGATGGACAACCTCACTGTTCGTTGGGGCAAAGTCTTGAGTTTGTGTTGTGCAGGTTTCCAGTTGCTAGCAACACCTTTGAGTCGTTTCCTTCCTCCTACTGTTTCGATAACCTTGGTTTCTTACTGAGGGAAAAACTTGCTGCTGTACTCATCATACCTTCGTCTTGGGGTCTCCCAACGAAGCTCTACAGTGATCTGAGCCCATCAGAACACATGGTGGAACTTGAACTCCGCCTTCATGTCCTCCTGGTACAAAGCGAGTGCACGAAGAAGCTGCAAAATAGAAGACAAAGTGTGTCAATATATGCTTGAGCTTGTCATAACTTTGGCTAGTGTTCGCAAATACCTTGTTGTCCATGTATTTTTCTACCGCATACAAACAAACAAGCCAAGATCTATCTGTTGGAATTATGCCCTAGAGGCAATAATAAATATGTTATTATTATAATTCTTGTTCATGATAATGTTTATATTCCATGCTAGAATTGTATTAAGCGGAAACTTTAATACTTGTGTGGTTTGTGAACAACACCGTGTCCCTAGTGCGCCTCTATGGACTAGCTCATTGATTAATGATGGTTAAGGTTTCCTAACCATGGACATGAGTTGTCGATTAATAATGAGATCATATCATTGGGAGAATGATGTGATGGACAGAACCAAACTAAGCGAAGCAATTAGATCGTGTCATCGTGTTCATCTTTGCGAAGCTTTTCTTATGTCAAATATTGTATTCCTTAGACCATGAGATAATACAACTCCCTGGTATCGGAAGAAAGCTTTGAGGTCATCAAACGTCATCCTATGAGAGGGTGATCATAAAGGTGTCTCTCAGGTGATTGGAAAGTACCTGTTGGGTTGTATGTATCGAGATGGGATTTGTCCCTCCCAAGTCGGAGAGATATACTTCGGGCCCACTCGGTAATCGATATCAACACCGCTTGCAAGCATGTGGTTAAGGAGTTAAACACAAAGTGATATCGGATTACGGAACGAGTAAAGTACTTGCTGTGAACGAGATTGAACTAGGTATGACGGTACCGACGATCAAATCTCGGGTAAGTAAAATATCGCGAGACGAAGGGAATATATATATGGGATTGATTGAATCCTGGCATCATGGTTCATCCGATATGCTCATCTATGAATGTGTGGGAGTCAATATGGGTTTCCAGACCCCGCTGTTGATTATTGATAGAAGATCATGTCTGCATATTCTCGAACCCGAAGGGTCACACACTTAACGTGTCTCGACGCTGGGATAGATTGGATAATTGGTTTATGAGTATTTGTTAGGAGTCTCGGATGGGATCCGTGACATCACGAGAGGTTCCGGAATGGTCCGGAGAATAAGATTCATATAAGGCAGTGCAGTTTTTGGAGTTCAGAATTGTTCTGGGTTAATCGATATTGTACCGGAAGCTTCTAGAACCTTCCGGAAGGGGACCAACGTGGTCCCACCTTCTGGGAGGGGGCATGAGCCTATGAGGGAGTGCCCTGGCCACATTGGGCCAGGGGCACAAGGCCCCATAGGGCCCAGCCGGCCAAACTAGGGATAAACCCTAGTTGGAGCTTCTAGAAGGGGGGGGGAGGGGTTCCTTGCCCCCCACTCCTCCCTCCTTTGGCCGCCAGCCTAGGGCTTGGGGGAGGGGTTAGGGCAGGCGCCCAACCCTCTATATATAGAGGGCTGGGGCGCACCACCCCCCCACACACCTCCTCCTCAAACCTAGCCGCCCTGCTGCCCTCCTCTCTCTCCCTCCCGACTACGTGTAGGCAAAGCCCTGCTGCAGAAACTCTCCACCAATTGCACCGCGCCGTCGCGTTGTAGATCCAACCCATCTCTCCACCATACTTGCTGGACCAAGGAAGGAGGAGACATCGAGGTGTTGCACGTGTGCATCTCACGGAGGCATCGCCACTTGTGGTGCTAGATCGGATCAGATCGCGAGGTGGAGAAGCAAGTACGACTACATCACCCACGTTCCAACGAACGTTCCGCTGTGCGAATCTTCAAGGGTATGAAGATCTAATCCAATCTCTCTCGTTGTTTGCATCTCCTAGATTAGATCTTGTCTTCCCTCTGTTCGCATCCGTAGAAAATTTTGATTTACTATGCCGCGAAACCCTTTAGTGGTATCAGAGCACGATCTATGCGTAGATGTGTTTCACGAGTAGAACGCAACATGGTTGTTGCGGGCGTTGATGTTTTCTGTTGCAAGCCTCTTGTTTGTGTTCTTCTTATGACGCGGGATAGTGAGATTGAAGCGGTCCAGGCCAACCTTACGCGACGTCGTTCGCGAGACCGGCTCCGCACTTGACGTGTGGCTTGTTCCACCCATGCGGCTGGTGGATGCCAGTTTATCTCACTATAGTTGTCATGGGATTTACACCGGAGTTTGGCAACCATAATATCGCCGTTGTGGCTTTTCGTAGGTAAGAATCGTTCTTAGCATCTACTCCCATAAGCCACGTAAAACATGCAACAACAAAGTAGAGGCGTCTAACTTGTTTTTGTATCGAGTGTTTTCTGTGATATGGTATGGCCCAAGATGTGATGTGTATAATGTATGCGATGATCATGTTTTGTAATGTTTCACGACTTGCATGTCGATTAGTACACAACCGGCAGGAGCCATATGGTTGTCTTTATAATTATGTATGACCTGTGTGTCAACTTCTTATACGCCATGTAATAGTTTCACTTTATCGCTAAGTAGTTAGCAATAGTTGTAGTTGCTATTCGTGGTGGAGGCAATCATGGTGGAGTGATGGAGATCATGCCGACACGCACAAGATGGAGATCATTGCGCGAAGATTGGCTATACCATGTCACATAAAGTTATATGCATGTGATGTTTATCCTTTTATGTATCTTATTATGCTTAGATCGCGACGGTAGCATTATAAGATGATTCCTCACTTAAAAGATCAAGATAAAAACTGTGTTCTCCCCAAGTATGCACCGTTGCGAAAGTTCGTCGTGTCCAAGCATCACGTGATGATCGGGTGATATAGACTCTACGTTCACATACAACGGGTGCAAGCCAGTTTTGCACATGCGGAAATATTTGGGTCTAACCTGACGAGCCTAGCATGTACAGACATGGCCTCGGAACACATGAACCGAAAGGTTAAGCATGAGTCATATGAATGATATGATCGACACTTCGTTGTCCACCATTGAAACCATATCTCTTCTCGTGAAGATCGGATTAGGTGTGGTGAATTTGGATCGTGTTCACTAAACAACTTGAGGGATGTTGAATTTAGTGGGAGTTCATCTAGTAATTTGATTAAAAGTTGAACTAGTTATCATGAACATAGTCTAATTTGTACTTGCAAATATTGTAGATCAAATGGCTAAGTCCAACTTTAACTTCAACGTTTTTGCTGAGAAGGAAAATCTTAAAAACAATGGGTCTAACTTCACCAACTGGTTCCGCAATCTGAGAATCATTCTCTCTGGCGGTCAAAAGGACTATGTCCTTGAGAATGCGTTAGGTGACGCCCTGCCATCGCTACTACCGATGAGAAAGCATCTATCGATCAAGGCAAAGATGATTATGGTGTGATTAAGAGCACCATGTTGTTTGCTATGGAATCGGACCTTCAAAATCGTTTTGAAGACTATCCCAGGCCCTTTGAGATTCTCGAGGAGTTGAAAACCATGTTTCGACTCAGCCCGCTCGAGAGATATGAGATCTCGAGAAGTTTTTAACGCAAGATGGAGGAAGGAGTTCCACTAGTGAGCACGCCATTAAGATGTCGGGCTACACTCAACGCCTTGAGCAATCGGATCGCAAGATTCGGAGGAGCTCAAGATTGACAAGGTTCTGCAATCACTCCCTCCCAGCTACAAAAGTTTTGTAGTGACTCACAATCAGATTGGTTCCACTGATACGATCACCGAGCTCTTCGCAAATCTGAAGGCTGCGGAGGTGGATATCAAAAAGGATAATCATGTGTTGATAGTCAACAAGCCCCCGACCTTCAAGAAAGGTAAGGGTGCAAAGAAGCCCTTCAAGAAAGGCGGCGGCAAGCGCGTTGCCCCTGCTGAGAAGAAGCTCAAGTCTGGACCCAAGCCAGACACTAAGTGCTTCTATTGCAAGGACAAGGTTCACTGGAAGCGCAACTGTCCGAAGTACTTAGCGGACAAGAAGGCTGGCACCATCAAAGGTATATTTGATATACATGTTATTGATATTTTCCTTACTAGCCCTCGTTGTAGTGCCTGTGTATTTCATACTGGTTCAGTTGCTAATATTTGTAACTCGAAACAGGAGCTACGGAATAGACGGCGGCTTGCAAGGGATGAGGTGACGATGCGCGTTGGCAACGGATCAAGAGTTTATGTGATGCCCGTCGGCACGCTCTCCTTAGTTTTACCTTCGGGATTAGTTTTAAACCTTAATAAGTGTTATTATGTGCCTGCGTTGAGCATGAACATTATTTCTGGATCTTGTTTATTGCAAGACGGCTATTCATTTAAATCGGAGAATAATGGTTGTTCTATTTATATGAGTAACATCTTTTATGGTAATGCACCTATTGTGAATGGTTTATTTCTTCTAAATCTCGAAAGGGATGAAACACACATCCATAACATTGAGGCTAAGAGATGCAAAGTAGATAGTGATAATACTACTTATTTGTGGCAATCGCTGTCTAGGTCATATTGGTGTAAAACGCATGAAGAAACTCCATTCTGATGGACTTTTGGAGTCTCTTGATTTTGAATCATTTGACACATGCGAACCATGCCTCATGGGCAAGATGATCAAAACCCCGTTCTCCGGTATGATGGAGCGAGCAACGGACCTGTTGGAAATCATACATACCGATGTATGCGGACCGATGAGTGTTTCGACGCGCGGTGGATATCGCTATTTTCTCACTTTTACCGATGACTTAAGTAGATATGGGTATATCTATTTAATGAAACATAAATCTGAAACATTTGAAAAGTTCAAAGAATTTCAGAATGAAGTGGAGAACCATTGTAACAGAAAGATTAAGTTTCTACGATCCGATCGTGGAGGTGAATATTTGAGTTATGATTTTATCACGCATCTTAAAGCAGGCGGAATCATTTCGCAACTCACGCCACCCGGAACACGACAGCGCAATGGTGTGTCTGAATGCCGGAATCGAACCCTATTAGATATGGTACGATCGATGATGTCTCTTAATGATTTGCCGTTATCATTTTGGGGTTATGCATTAGAAACCGCTGCATTCACTTTAAATAGGGCACCATCTAAATCCGTTGAGACGACACCGTATGAACTGTGGTTTGGTGCTAAACCTAAGTTGTCGTTTCTTAAAGTTTTGGGATGCGAAGCTTACGTCATGTCGGACAAGCTCGAACCCAAAGAGGAGAAATGCGTCTTCATAGGATACCCTAAGGAAACTATTGGGTATACCTTCTATCACAGAACCGAAGGCAAAGTGTTTGTCGCAAAGAACGGTTCCTTTCTTGAGAAGGAGTTTCTCTCGAAGGAAGTGAGTGGGAGGAAAGTAGAGCTAGAGGAGGTTGTTGAACCTTCTCTTGAATTGGAGAGTAGCGCAACACCTGAAATTGTTCCAGTGCCGCCTACACCAACAATAGAGGAAGCTAATGACAAGGATCATGAAGCTTCGGACGATGTCGCATCTTGAACGTCGCAGTCGACAAGGTCGCGTGCCCTCCCGAGTGGTACAAGAACATCTTCTTGTCTTGTTAGTAGAAGACAGTGAACCTACGAACTATGAGGAAGCGATGATGAGCCCAAACTCTGAGAAATGGCTAGAAGCCATGAAATCCGAACTGGGATCCATGAGCGAAAAACAAGTATGGACTTTGGTGGACCCTCCTAGCGACCGAAATGTCATTGAGTGCAAATGGATCTTCAAGAAGAAAACGGACGCAGATGGTAATGTTACCGTCTATAAAGCACGGCTTGTCGCGAAAGGTTTTCGACAAGTTCAAGGTGTTGACTACGATGAGACTTTCTCTCCCGTAGCGATGTTTAAGTCCATTCGGATTTTATTAGCAATTGCTGTGTTTCATGATTATGAAATATGGCAGATGGATGTCAAGACTGCGTTCCTCAATGGCAACATTGATGAAGAGTTGTATATGATGCAACCCGAAGGTTTTGTCGATCCTAAGGATGCTGATAAAGTGTGCAAACTTCAGCGTTCCATTTATGGACTGAAGCAAGCATCTCGGAGTTGGAACCTTCGTTTTGATCAAGTGATCAAGAGTTTTGGATTTGTTCCAAATTGCTACGAAGCTTGCATCTAGAAGAAAGTGAGTGGGAGCTCGGTGACATTTCTGGTACTATATGTGGATGACATATTGATTATTGGAAATGACATTAACATGCTTAACGATGTGAAGAGTTATTTGAACAAGTGTTTTTCAATGAAAGACCTAGGTGAAGCTGCTTATATATTGGGCATCAAAATCTATAGAGATAGACAAAGACGCCTGATAGCTTTAAGCCAGAGTACATACCTAGACAAAGTTCTAAAAAGGTTCAGAATGGATAAGTCAAAGAAAGGTTCAGTGCCTATATTGTCAGGTAAGATATTGAGCAAGGCTCAGTGTCCAGCTACGGTAAATCATAGGGAAGCTATGAGCAAAGTGCCTTATGCCTCGGCCATAGGTTCTATCATGTATACCATGTTGTGTACTAGACCGGATGTGTCCAATGCTCTTAGTTTGACGAGCAGGTATCAAAGTGATCTAGGAGTGGAACACTGGACAGCCGTGAAGAACATCCTAAAGTACCTAAATAGGACTAAAGAAATGTTCTTAGTCTATGGGGGTGATGAACAACTCGTCGTAAAAGGTTACGTCAACGCTAGTTTTGACACCGACAAGGATGATTCTAAATATCAGACAGGATACATGTATATTTTGAATGGAGGAGCTGTGAGCTGGAGAAGCTGCAAGCAAAGCGTGATCGCGGGATCTACAGTAGAAGCGGAATACATGGCTGCTGCAGAAGCATCAAGTGAAGTAGTTTGGATCAGGAACTTCATCACAGAGCTTGGCGTGGTTCCAAGTGCATTGGAACCACTGGAGATATTGTGTGACAACACTGGCGCCATAGCACTCGCTAAGGAACCAAGATATCATCCAAATACCAAGCATATCAACCGCAAGTTTCATATAATCCGAGATTATATAGCAGATGGAGATCTGAAGATTAGCAAAGTACATACAGATCTGAATGTCGTAGATCCATTGACTAAACCTCTTCCACGTGTAAAACATGACCAGCACCTTAGTGCCATGGGTGTGAGATTGTTGCCAAATGTAAACTAGATTATTGACTCTAGTGCAAGTGGGAGACTGTTGGAATTATGCCCTAGAGGCAATAATAAAGATGTTATTATTATAATTCTTGTTCATGATAATGTTTATATTCCATGCTAGAATTGTATTAAGCGGAAACTTTAATACTTGTGTGGTTTATGAACAACACTGTGTCCCTAGTGCGCCTCTATGGACTAGCTCATTGATTAATGATGGTTAAGGTTTCCTAACCATGGACATGAGTTGTCGATTAATAATGAGATCATATCATTGGGAGAATGATGTGATGGACAGACCCAAACTAAGCGAAGCAATTAGATCGTGTCATCGTGTTCATCTTTGCGAAGCTTTTCTTATGTCAAATATTGTATTCCTTAGACCATGAGATAATACAACTCCCTGGTATCGGAATAAAGCTTTGAGGTCATCAAACGTCATCTTATGAGAGGGTGATCATAAAGGTGTCTCTCAGGTGATCGGAAAGTACCTGTTGGGTTGTATGTATCGAGATGGGATTTGTCCCTCCCAAGCGGAGAGATATACTTCGGGCCCACTCGGTAATCGATATCAACACCGCTTGCAATCATGTGGTTAAGGAGTTAATCACAAAGTGATATCGGATTACGGAACGAGTAAAGTACTTGCTGTGAACGAGATTGAACTAGGTATGACGGTACCGACGATCAAATCTCGGGTAAGTAAACTATCGCGAGACGAAGGGAATATATATATGGGATTGATTGAATCCTGGCATCGTGGTTCATCCCATATGATGATCGATGAATGTGTGGGAGTCAATATGGGTTTCGACATTGCTGATTATTGATAGAAGATCATGTCTGCATATTCTCGAACCCGAAGGGTCACACACTTAACGTGTCTCGACGCTAGGATAGATTGGATAATTGGTTTATGAGTTTTTGTTCGGAGTCTCAGATGGGATACGGGACATCACGAGAGGTTCCGGAATGGTCCGGAGAATAAGATTCATATAAGGCAGTGCAGTTTTTGGAGTTCGGAATTGTTCCGGGTTAATCGGTATTGTACCGGAAGCTTCTAGAACCTTCCGGAAGAGGAACAACGTGGCCCCACCTTCCGGGAGGGGGCATAGGCCTATGAGGAAGTGCCCTGGCCGCATTGGGCCAGGGGCACAAGTCCCCATAGGGTCCAGCCGGCCAAACTAGGGATAAACCCTAGTTGGAGCTTCTAGAAGGGGGGGGTTTCCTTGCCCCCCACTCCTCCCTCCTTTGGCCGCCGGCCTAGGGCTTAGGGGAGGGGTTAGGGCAGGCGTCCACCCCTCTATATATAGAGGGCTGGGGCGCACCACCCCCCCCCACACCTCCTCCTCAATCCCTAGCCGCCCTGCTGCCCTCCTCTCTCTCTCCCTCCCGACTGCGTTTGACTTTTCAAACTAGGATTTGATTTATCCCTTTATTTTGCTCAGCGATGACACCTAGTACATGATGCAACCATTCCAACTTGTTATGACAAATTCATGTACCCTTCCCCTCCGGAGTGCCGGACCTTCCGGAACCTTCTAGAACATTCCCGATGAAAACACTGGAACCATTCTCCAACCCCGAAACAGGACTTTCCTTATATGAATCTTATTCTCCGGACCATTCCGGATCTCCTCGTGATATCCTGGATCCCATCCAATACTCAAAACAACATTCGGTCTCTTACTCATCATTCCATAACTACTCAACAACATCGAATCCTTAAGTGTGTCTCCCTACGGTTCGTGAATTATGCGGACATGATCGAGACACTTCTCCTATCAATAACCAATAGAGGAATCTGGAAATTCATATGGCTCCCACATATTTCTACGATTACTTTGCGATTGAATGGATCATTTACATACGATACCAATTTCCCTTTGTGTCATGATAGTTTACTTATCCGAGGTTTTGATCGTCGGTATCTCTGCATACCTAGTTCAACCTCGTTACCGATAAGTACTCTTTTCTCGTTCCTGTGGTATGTGATCCCTTGTTAACCAGTCACATGCTTGCAAGCTAATTGGATGACATTCCACCGAGAGGGCCCAGAGTATATCTATCCGTCATATGGATGGACAAATCCCACTCTTGATCCATGTGCCTCAACCCATACTTTCCAAACACTCAATGCCACCTTTATAGCCACCCAGTTACGGTGTGGTGTTTGATGTAATCAAAGCATCCTTCCGGTGATGGTGATTAACATGATCTCATGGTCGAAGGAATTTGGTTACTATGTATCAGAAAGCTTATAGCAAATGAACTATATTAAATGACTTGATCTTTATGCTACGCTTAACTATAGGAGTATGTCCATCACATCATTCTCCTAATGATATGACCCTGTTGTTAATAACATATCTATGTTCATGATTAGGAAACCATGATCATATATTAACCAACAATCTAGTTTAACAAGAGGCTTTACTAGGGACTCTTTTATGTTTACAAATCACACAAGTATTAATGTTTCCAGTTAATACAATTTTAGCATGGTATGTAAACATTTATCATAAGTATGAAGATATGATAATAACCACTTTATTATTGCCTCTTGAGCATATCTCCAACAGTCTCCCACTTGCACTAGAGTCAATAATCTAGTTTCAAACCTTTGTGTATTCAACACCTATGGCTTTCTGGTGTCGTATGTACACGATTGCTAGTGTTGAACTGATCTCCGGATCTGACACTTCCAGGTCCGTGTGTAATTGCATGTGTTTGCGTCTCTACGCATCACTCATTCTATAATGAGATGGCTTTGTACAAATTTGGTCCTTTGGTGTGACCTTTAGTTCTTTTGGGGTTAAAACATGTTGATAATATTGTCGTACAATATATCTTCATAGTATTATCCCTGCTTTGAACTACACCTAGTTTGATAACAAACTACTTGACACAAATGCCCTCTTTTGCTGCTATAACAACAGTCATATACTTAGCCTTTTGTTGTAGTATCTGTCACAATGTCTTAACTTTGGAACTCATCCAAATTCATTATGGAACTCACATTCCATCATATTGTGCCACCCTTAGTTTAGATTGAGATAAACTTAATTTGTACTTTGTGACAAAACTAGTATCAATGTAGTACTTTTACAATGAACTAACCATCTATTTGTCACTTCTACAAATAATATACTCTTAGTTCTTCCAAAAAATCATAAGAATATCCTTACTATTGTCCAATGACCATCTTATGAATCATTCTGGTATATGCTCATAAAATTTAGAGTATAGGACATATATGGATTTGTACATATCACAATATGATTGATATAAATACTCTTTGTGATTTCATACATCAAGTATCAATCTATACTTGAATCTTTGTTTCACTTACCCAGTGTCAATACACTTGAATATATCATCAATATTGAACTCATTCAATCCTTTCTGTGTGACAAGAACCTTTCTTGTAGTTTCTATATTGAACTCATTCAATATATCATCTATGTACTTTCGGCACAACCATATTAGCATCTATTGATGCCAAATATTTGGGTTTTGCCTAAGTCTTTCATCGAGATGAAATTCTTATCCTCTGTTAATAAAAAATACATCATTTCCAATCAACAATATGTATTCCACATAATGTTTTAAAAACATTTCTTAGCGCTCCCACTTAATTTCTTGCAAATGCAAGCATCTTCATCGTCTCCGACGAATTTAAACTCCTTTAACAGTTTCATCATGGTGAAGATTCCAACTCCGTGATGCTTACTTCAACCATTGAAGTTTGCATATGATTTTAGCATCCTTTGAATTAACAAAACCCTTTGGACCGCGTCATGCACACGTCCTTGGTAACCATTCTTTTAGAAGAACTTGTTTTGTTTATTCAACACATAACAAAATTATTAATCCATCTAGACTAAATATCTCTATGAAAGATCAGATCTTGTCATAGTCAACCTTTGAACATTGTTGTGAACTCTTTCCCAACATGTCAACTATTTCATAGATGTGAAACATCGATGTCTATTTCTTTATAGATCCAAACACAACTGTGAGGTCTTACACCTTTCTCGAGGGTCCTTCAAGTTCAAAACTTGATTTCTCGTGTATGGAACTATCACAGATTTTATGGCGTCAAGCCATTTTATGGAGTCAGGGCCCATCATCGCTTCTTTGCATGTAGTACGTTCATTATTCTCAAATAATGATTCGACCCTCAAATCTTGGTATTTGATTGCTTACTCGACCTACTTGGTTCAATAGAAACTTTGACCTTCGTAACCACAACCTTTGAGGCACGTGAGCCATGAGCATTGTTACTGCCTCCGGAACACTTTTCAAGGCGCAACTTTGCACATATAGCTAAGGTTCTTTTAACCTTATCAAAGTTCTATTGTCCTCCCACTTATCTTTTCACGAAAAATTCCTTCTCAAAGAAACTTGATGTTCTAAGTGACAAACACTTTTGTCCCCGATGTTATGGAGGATTACTTAACAGTTATTCAAAATAACATACAAAGACAGGTTCATCCGACTTTGGTTGCAAACATCTTTCTTATGCATAGCATACCAATGTTTAAGAAAGGACAACTTGGGTTTTATTCCAAACCATAACTTTATATGGTGTCATTTCAACGGATTATGATGGAGCTCTTTTCAGTGGAAAAACGGTAGTCTCTAAAGCTTTTAATCTTTAAAATATAATGGCAGTTTTATGAATTACACCTTCGATCTTATCATGTCAAACAAGGTTTAATTACATATCTCGAACGCTCCATACTCTTATGGTGTTTAGGGACATGCAAATCCACGGAACGATTCCTTAAATCTTAGGTATTATGCTAAACTTGTAACTCAAAATATCTTCCTTTATGATCTTATCATAAACTATTTATATTCTTGTTACAATGATCTTGCACTTCATCTTGAAAGTCTTTGAACTTTTCAACTGTTTCATACTTCATCCTTATTAAGTAAATATTCATATATTCACTCAAATTTTCGGAGAAAGCATATGAAGTTGAAATCCATCGCTCTTGACTACACATAATGGACTTCGTACAACAATATGTACAAGTTCTAATAAGCTAGTCATTCGTTCCCTTTTGTCCTATGAACGAAGTTTTAATTATCTCTAGGAAAGTTTCACAAGCGTCATTTGATCAAAAATCAAAAGACTCCAAAAGTCCATCCACATGGAGTTTCTTCATGTTTTCTTTCCAATATAATTTAAACGGCGATGTCACTTCCTAAGTGATCTTTCAATCAATTTGTCTTTCGACATATTTAGCACTAGTTTTATGGATGTGATTTCTCCAACGAGATTTCTGAATCATCCATCTTTTATGGATTACGATCATTTGAACAACCCTTTTGTTATCATAATACCTGATAAAACAAATCTTGAAGGCAAGCTTTGATGTTTAACGAGCAGCACAATAACCCTTTATTTGTTCTCGATGAACATCATCACATATTCTTTTGCTAGTTACTTAGGCCATTGTGGTTCATGAATTCTGTTGTTTCGTATGACGATTCATACCAACAAATTCAGTATCCAGTACTTAAGAACCACATTATTTAATAAGCAAAGAATACAGCCATAACACGTATATCCTCTATATACCCAAGCTGAACAATTCTAATCTTTTCTTTTCTGCCATATATTTCTAAGATTCTCTTTCAGTATTTCCTTTTCTGTTTGAAAGAATCTATCAACATCAATAGTGGAGTCATACATATGACACATAGTCCAACGCGTGTATAATTAAATACCAATGTATTTGGACTTGCACTTTGAAGTAGATCACCATCATCAAATGTTTGGTGTGCTTTCAAATTCCATTCTTTAGTAATCTCTTGGTGTAGTAAATATTTTACCTACATCAAATATTCACCCTTACCATGGAATTATTCATGATCAAGCTACTTTAGCTTATTGCGGTGAATCGCGAGTATAATGTTGCTCTCCAAAACCGTTTGGAGGATTAGGACAACTAGTGTCTCCAACCTTTTGCAAATTCTCATCAAATATGAGAACATGACTTTTGTCATATTATACTCTATCATGTTGCAACCAAAACTTCGTTTCAGATATCACAATATCTTCCACACATCATGGTTTCTGAAACAACTCTTTCAGATCCTAGATAACCTTGATATTAAGACAATTCTTTGAATATCAAGAATCATGGAGACAAACATGATACTCATACACTAACTCTTGGAATTGTTCACTCTTGATTTAATACCAATTATTAAACTTCATGGAGTAACCGGAACTTACTAAAAGTTTGCAATAGTACTTTTAAACTTTAGATTAACACTTCAAAACAATACGATACCAGTTCGTAAAGTAACTAACCAGAAATCTATAGTTCTATCATCTCAATTATAACTAAGAGCAAGGTGGTAAACGGATGCCAATGACTACAACAATTATGCAAATTCACTTTGATTTAATTTATAATAAATAGTGTTCAACTTTTAATTACATTGCCATTGAACTCCCACTCAAAACAATATCCCTCACATTGTTTTAGTGATCACACGAACCAAATCCACCACATCAAAACCGATCATCACGAGAGTTGATGTAGCTTCAATGGCGAACAATCAACATGTTCATCATATCTACTATATGACTCATGCTTTACCTTTCGGTGATCCGTGTTCCGAGACCATGTCTGTACATGCTAGGCTCGTCAATATCAAACCTTAGCTTCCGCATGAGCAAATCTGGCTTGCTCACGTTGTATACACTCAGAATCTAACACACCGATCATCACGTGGTGCTTCGAAACAACGAGCTTTAGCAACGGTGCTTACTAAGGATGAACACTTTAAAACTTGAAATTGTGTGCTTGAGGGATCATCTTATAATGCTACCGTCGTGAACTAAGCAATACAAGATGCATAAAAGGATTAACATCACATGCAATTCATAATATGTGATATGATATGGCCTTTCTTCTTGTGCTTCCGATCTCCATCTTCAAGCACGAACATGATCTCCATCATCACCGGCATTGCATCAAGGTCAATGACGCCGCTCCATGGTTGTCGTCCACCAGCTTCAACTATTACAACTACTTTGAATAGACACGCGGGTCTTATCAGAATTTAAATACAACCATATGACTCCTGCCGGTTGCCAACTTACAATAAGGTACATTGCATACATCATATATAAACACAATCATGGCCATATCACATCACAGCACACCCCTGCAAAACAAAGTTAGACGCCTCTAATTTTCTTTGCATGTTTTACGTGGTTTGGGGCTTTCAATAAGTGTCGTTCTAACTTACGAACAAGAACCACAACATTGATACTAGTATTGTCAATCACCCGTTGTAAATTGAATCTTAACTATGTTGGGAGAAACAGCACCATAAAGCCACTTATGCAATACAAGTTGCATGTCAAGCGTGGAGCAAGTCTCGTGAACGATGTCATGTAAGGTTAGCCCGGGCCGCTTCATCCCACCATCCCGCAAGATGCAAAGTACACAAGAAGCAATCGACAACAAAAGCATCAACGCCCACAATGACCATTGTGTTCTCGTGCAACAGATCTACATATAGACACGGCTCTGATACCACTGTAGGGGTTCGTAGCATGGAAAACAAAAAATTTCTACCGCATACAAACAAACAAGCCAAGATCTATCTACTAGATTGTAGCAACGAGTCGATGGAATAACTCACCCTCGAAGATTCCAGCGCTAACGAGCAGATTCTCGTGGGTGATGTAGTCGACACTTGCCGATCTCAAGATCGCGTGAGACGATCCTTCCTGCGTTCCCAAGAAGCTTCCGCAATGGGTCACATGTTCGGATTTGATGAAGACCTTCCTCTCCCTTGTTCCAGCAGAAAATGAGGTTGTAGCACTCTCCTCGCGATTCCAAAGACGACGGCGTGGTACCGGAAGTAGAGGGGAGATCTCGCAGGGCTTCGCCTTAAGCCGGAGCGAGTATGGTGGACTATGAGAGAGGCCTTGGCGATCTAGGGTTTAGAGGCACCAAGGGAGGAAGCTTGGCCAGCGGCTAGGGCTTGGGGAGAGCCCCAACTCGCCGAGTTGGAGGGGAAACCCTAGGCGGCGGCTGCACTTGGAGGTGGAGGCGCCAAAGCTAGGGTTTGAGGTGTAGGGAAGAGGGCACCCCTGCCCCTCCTTTTATAGGTGGGAGGAAGGCGCGGTTGGGAGGAGGGAGTCCTCCTCCAACTCCTCCTCCTTGTCCGGCGGGTGGAGGGAGTAGGACTTCCTCCCCAAGTAGGTTTCCTACTCTCCCTCCACCAAGCAAACTTGCCGTTTGACTTTTCAAATTGGCGTTTGACTTTTCAAACTAGGATTTGATTTATCCCTTTATTTTGCTCAGCGATGACACCTAGTACATGATGAAACCATTCCAACTTGTTATGACAAATTATGTACCCTTCCCCTCCGGAGTGTCGGACCTTCCGGAACCTTCTAGAACATTCTCGATGAAAACACCGGAACCATTCTCCAACCCCGAAACAAGACTTTCCTTATATGAATCTTATTCTCCGGACCATTTCGGATCTCCTCGTGATATCCTAGATCCCATCCGAGACTCCAAACAACATTCGGTCTCTTACTCATCATTCCATAACTACTCAACAACATCGAATCCTTAAGTGTGTCTCCCTACGGTTCGTGAATTATGCGGACATGATCGAGACACTTCTCTGATCAATAACCAATAGAGGAATCTGGAAATTCATATGGCTCCCACATATTTCTACGATTACTTTGCGATCGAATGAACCATTTACATACGATACCAATTTCCCTTTGTGTCACGATAGTTTACTTATCCGAGGTTTTGATCGTCGGTATCTCTGCATACCTAGTTCAACCTCGTTACCGATAAGTACTCTTTCTCGCCCTGGTATGTGATCCCTTGTGAACCACATGCTTGCAAGCTAATTGGATGACATTCCATCGAGAGGGCCCCAGTATATCTATCCGTCATATGGATGGACAAATCCCACTCTTGATCCATGTGCCTCAACCCATACTTTCCAAACACTCAATGCCACCTTTATAGCCACCCAGTTACGGTGTGGTGTTTGATGTAATCAAAGCATCCTTCCGGTGATGGTGATTAACATGATCTCATGGTCGAAGGAATTTGGTTACTATGTATCAGAAAGCTTATAGCAAATGAACTATATTAAATGACTTGATCTTTATGCTACGCTTAACTATAGGAGTATGTCCATCACATCATTCTCCTAATGATATGACCCTGTTGTTAATAACATCTCTATGTTCATGATCAGGAAACCATGATCATATATTAACCAACAAGCTAGTTTAACAAGAGGCTTTACTAGGGACTCTTTAATGTTTACAAATCACACAAGTATTAATGTTTCCGGTTAATACAATTTTAGCATGGTATGTAAACCTTTATCATAAGTATGAAGATATGATAATAATGTTGGAATTATGCCCTATAGGTAATAATAAAGATTTTATTATTATAATTCTTGTTCGTGATAATGTTTATATTCCATGCTAGAATTGTATTAAGCGGAAACTTAATACTTGTGTGGTTTGTGAACAACACTGTGTCCCTAGTACGCCTCTATGGACTAGCTCATTGATTAATGATGGTTAAGATTTCCTCACCATGGACATGAGTTGTCGATTAATAATGAGATCATATCATTGGGAGAATGATGTGATGGACAGACCCAAACTAAGTGAAGAAATTAGATCGTGTCATCGTGTTCATCTTTGCGAAGCTTTTCTTATGTCAAATATTGTATTCCTTAGACCATGAGATAATACAACTCCCTGTTACCGGAATAAAGCTTTGAGGTCATCAAACGTCATCCTATGAGAGGGTGATCATAAAGTTGTCTCTTAGGTGATCGGAAAGTATCCGTTGGGATGTATGTATCGAGATGGGATTTGTCCCTCCCAAGTCGGAGAGATATACTTCGGGCCCACTCGGTGATCGATATCAACACCGCTTGCAAGCATGTGGTTAAGGAGTTAATCACAAAGTGATATCGGATTACGGAACGAGTAAAGTGCTTGCTGTGAACGAGATTGAACTAGGTATGACGGTACCGACGATCAAATCTCGGGCAAGTAAAATATCGCGAGACGAAGGGAATATATATATGGGATTGATTGAATCCTGGCATCGTGGTTCATCCGATATGATGATCGATGAATGTGTGGGAGTCAATATGGGTTTCTGCACTACTGTTGATTATTGATAGAAGATCATGTCTGCATATTCTCGAACCCGAAGGGTCACACACTTAACGTGTCTCGACGCTAGGATAGATTGGATAATTGGTTTATGAGTTTTAGTTCGGAGTCTCGGATGGGATCCGAGACATCACGAGAGGTTCCGGAGTAGTCCGGAGAATAAGATTCATACAAGGCAGTGCAGTTTTTGGAGTTCGGAATTGTTCCGGGTTAATCGGTATTGTACCGGAATCTTCTAGAACCTTCCGGAAGGGGACCAACGTGGCCCCACCTTCCGGGAGGGGGCATGGGCCTATGAGGGAGTGCCCTTGCCGCATTGGGCCAGGGGCACAAGTCCCCATAGGGCCCAGCCGGCCAAGAAGGGATAAACCCTAATTGGACCTTCTAGAAGGGGGGGGGGTTTCCTTGCGCCCCACTCCTCCTCCTTTGGCCGCCGGTTTTGGGCTTGGGGGAGGGCTTAGGGCTGGCGCCCACCCCTCTATATATAGAGGGCTGGGGCGCACCACCCCCCACACACCTCCTCCTCAACCCTAGCCGCCCTGCTGCCCTCCTCTCTCTCTCCCTCCCGACTGCGCGTAGGCGAAGCCCTGCTGCAGAAACTCTCCACCACTTGCACCACATCGCCGTGCTGTAGATCCAATCCGTCTCTCCACCATACTTGCTGGACCGAGGAAGGAGGAGACGTCGAGGTGCTGCACGTGTGCATCTCACGGAGGCACCGCCACTTGTGGTGCTAGATCTGATCGGATCGCGAGGAGGAGAAGCGAGTACGACTACATCACCCACGTTCCGACGAACGTTCCGCTGTGCGAATCTTCAAGGGTATGAAGATCTAATCCAATCTCTCTCGTTGTTTGCATCTCCTAGATTAGATCTTGGCTTCCCTCTGTTCGCATCCGTAGAAAATTTTGATTTACTATGCCACGAAACCCTTCAGTGGTATCAGAGCTAGATCTACGCGTAGATGTGTTTCACGAGTAGAACGCAACATGGTTATTGCGGACATTGTTGTTTTCTGTTGTAAGCCTCTTGTTTGTGTTCTTCTTATGACGCGGGATAGTGATATTGAAGCGGTCCAGGCCAACCTTACGCGACGTCGCTCGCGAGACCGGCTCCGCACTTGACGTGTGGATTGTTCCACACATGCGGCTGGTGGATGTCAGTTTCTCTCACTATAGTTGTCATGGGATTAACACCGGAGTTTGGGAACCATAATATCACCTTGTGGCTTTCCGTAGGTAAGAATCGTTCTTAGATTATACTCCCATAAGCCACGTAAAACATGCAACAACAAAGTAGAGGCGTCTAACTTGTTTTTGCAGGGAGTGTTTTTTGTGATATGGTTTGGCCCAAGATGTGATGTGTATAATGTATGCGATGATCATGTTTTGTAATATTTCATGACTTGCATGTCGATGAGTACACAACCGGCAGGAGCCATATGGTTGTCTTTATAATTGTGTATGACCTGTGTGTCAACTTCTTATGCGCCATGTAATAGTTTCACTTTATCGCTAAGTAGTTAGCAATAGTTGTAGTTGCTATTCGTGGTGGAGGCAATCATGGTGGAGTGATGGAGATCATGCCGGCACGCACAAGATGGAGATGATTGCGCGAAGATTGGCTATACCATGTCACATAAAGTTATATGCATGTGATGTTTATCCTTTTATGTATCTTATTATGCTTAGATCGCGACGGTAGCATTATAAGATGATTCCTCAATTAAAGATCAAGATAAAAACTGTGTTCTCCCCAAGTATGCACCGTTGCGAAAGTTCGTCGTGTCCAAGCATCACGTGATGATCGGGTGCTATAGACTCTCACATACAACGGGTGCAAGCCAGTTTTGCACACGCGGAAATACTTGGGTCTAACTTGACGAGCCTAGCATGTACAGACATGGCCTCGGAACACATGAACCGAAAGGTTAAGCATGAGTCATATGAATGATATGATCGACACTTTGTTGTCCACCATTGAAACCACATCTCTTCTTGTGAAGATCGGATTAGGTGTGGTGAATTTGGATCGTGTTCACTAAACAACTTGAGGGATGTTGAATTTAGTGGGAGTTCATCTAGTAATTTGATTAAAAGTCGAACTAGTTATCATGAACATAGTCTAATTTGTACTTGCAAATATTGTAGATCAAATGGCTAAGTCCAACTTCAACTTCAACGTTTTTGCTGAGAAGGAAAAGCTTAAAAACAATGGGTCTAACTTCACCAACTGGTTCCGCAATCTGAGAATCATTCTCTCTGGCGGTCAAAAGGACTATGTCCTTGAAAATGCGTTAGGTGACGCCCTCATCGCTTACGTCGGTGATGAGAAAGCTGTCTATCAGTCGCGCAAAGATGATTATGGTGTGATTAAGAGCACCATGTTGTTTGCTATGGAATCAGACCTTCAAAATCGTTTTGAAGACTATCCCAGGCCCTTTGAGATTCTCGAGGAGCTGAAAACCATGTTTCAGACTCAAGCCCGTTCTGGGAGATATGAGATCTCTGAGAAGTTCTTTAACTACAAGATGGAGGAAGGGAGTTCCGTTAGTGAGCACGCCATTAAGATGCCGGGCTACACTCAACGCCTTGAGCAACTGGACTGCAAGATTCCAGAGGAGCTCAAGATTGACAGGGTTCTGCAATCACTCCCTCCTAGCTACAAAAGTTTTGTAGTGACTCAAAATCAGATTGGTTCCACTAATACGATCACCGAGCTCTTCGCAAAGTTGAAGGCTGCGAAAGTGGATATCAAAAAGGATAATCATGTGTTGATGGTCAACAAGCCCCCCACCTTCAAGAAAGGTAAGGGTGCAAAGAAGCCCTTCAAGAAAGGCGGCGGCAAGCGCGTTGCCCCTGCGGAGAAGAAGGTCAGGTCTGGTCCCAAGCCGACCTCGAGTGCTTCTATGGCAAGGACAAGGGTCATCGAAGAATCGTCCAAGTACTTAGCGGACAAGAAGGCTGGCACCATCAAAGGTATATTTGATATACATGTTATTGATGTTTTCCTTACTAGCCCTCGTTGTAGTGCCTGGGTATTTTATACTGGTTTAGTTGCTAATATTTGTAACTCGAAACAGGAGCTACAGAATAGACGGCTGCGAGGATGAGGTGACGATGCGCTGGCAACGGATCAAGAGTTGATGTGATGGCCGTCGCACGCCTCCTTAGTTTTACCTTCGGATTAGTTTTAAACCTCAATAAATGTTATTATGTGCTGCGTTGAGCATGAACATCATTTCGATCTTGTTTATTGCAAGACGGTTATTCATTTAAATCGGAGAATAATGGTTGTTCTATTTATATGAGTAACATCTTTTATGGTCATGCACCTATTGTGAATGGTTTATTTCTTCTAAATCTCGAAGGGATGAAACACACATCCATAACATTGAAGCTAAGTGATGCAAAGTAGATAGTGATAATACTACTTATTTGTGCAATCGCTGCTCAGGTCATATTGGTGTAAACGCATGAAGAAACTCCATTCGATGGACTTTTGGAGTCTCTTGATTTTGAATCATTTGACACATGCGAACCATGCCTCATGGGCAAGATGATCAAAACCCGTTCTCGGTATGATGGAGCGAGCAACGGACTTGTTGGAAATCATACATACCGATGTATGCGGACCGATGAGTGTTTCACGCCGGTGGATATCGCTATTTTCTCACTTTTACCGATGACTTAAGTAGATATGGGTATATCTATTTAATGAAACATAAATCTGAAACATTTGAAAAGTTCAAAGAATTTCAGAATGAAGTGGAGAACCATCGTAACAGAAAGATTAAGTTTCTACGATCCGATCGTGGAGGTGAATATTTGAGTTATGATTTTCTCACGCATCTTAAAGCAAGCGGAATCGTTTCGCAACTCACGCCACCCGGAACACCACAGCGCAATGGTGTGTCTGAACGCCGGAATCGAACTCTATTAGATATGGTCCGATCAATGATGTCTCTTACTGATTTGCCGTTATCATTTTGGGGTTATGCATTAGAAACCGCTGCATTCACTTTAAATAGGGCTCTATCTAAATCCGTTGAGACGACACCATATGAACTGTGGTTTGGTGCTAAACCCAAGTTATCGTTTCTTAAAGTTTGGGGATGCGAAGCTTACGTCAAGAAGTTGATGCCGGACAAGCTCGAACCCAAAGCGGAGAAATACGTCTTCATAGGATACCCTAAGGAAACTATTGGGTATACCTTCTATCACAGAACCGAAGGCAAAGTGTTTGTCGCAAAGAACGGTTCCTTTCTTGAGAAGGAGTTTCTCTCGAAAGAAGTGAGTGGGAGGAAACTAGAGCTAGACGAGGTTGTTGAACCTTCTCTTGAGTTGGAGAGTAGCGCAACACCTGAAATTGTTCCAGTGCCGCCTGCACCAACGATAGAGGAAGCTAATGACAAGGATCATGAAGCTTCGGACGATGCTGCTACTGAACGTCGCAGGTCGATAAGGTCCCGTGCCCCTCCTGAGTGGTACGGCAACCCTGTCTTGACTGTCTTGTTGGTAGAAGACAGTGAACCTACGAACTATGAGGAAGCGATGATGAGCCCAGACTCTGAGAAATGGCTAGAGGCCATGAAATCCGAATTGGGATCCATGAGCGAAAACCAAGTATGGACTTTGGTGGACCCTCCTAGCGACCGAAAGGCCGTTGAGTGCAAATGGATTTTCAAGAAGAAAACGGACGCGGATGGTAATGTTACTGTCTATAAAGCATGACTTCTCGTGAAAGGTTTTCGACAAGTTCAAGGTGTTGACTACGATGAGACTTTCTCTCCCGTAGCGATGTTTAAGTCCATTTGGATTTTATTAGCAATTGCTGCATTTCATGATTATGAAATATGGCATATGGATGTCAAGACTGCGTTCCTCAATGGCAACATTGATGAAGAGTTGTATATGATGCAACCCGAAGGTTTTGTCGATCCTAAGGATGCTGATAAAGTATGCAAACTTCAGCGTTCTATTTATGGACTGAAGCAAGCATCTCGGAGTTGGAACCTTCATTTTGATCAAGTGATCAAGAGCTTTGGATTTGTTCCAAATTGCTACGAAGCTTGTATCTATAAGAAAGTGAGTGGGAGCTCGGTGACATTTCTGGTACTATATGTGGATGACATATTGATTATTGCAAATGACATTAACATGCTTAACGATGTGAAGAGTTATTTGAACAAGTGTTTTTCAATGAAAGACCTAGGTGAAGCTGCTTATATATTGGGCATCAAAATCTATAGAGATAGACAAAGACGCCTGGTAGCTTTAAGCCAGAGTACATACCTAGACAAAGTTCTGAAAAGGTTCAGAATGGATAAGGCAAAGAAAGGTTCAGTGCCTATGTTGTCAGGTAAGATATTGAGCAAGGCTCGGTCCACCACGGTAAATGATAGGGAAGCTATGAGCAAAGTTCCTTATGCCTCGGCCATAGGTTCTATCATGTATGCCATGCTGTGTACTAGACCGGATGTGTCCAATGCTATTAGTTTGACGAGCAGATATCAAAGTGATCCAGGTGTGGAACACTGGACAGCCGTGAAGAACATCCTAAAGTACCTAAATAGGACTAAAGAAATGTCCTTAGTCTATGGGGGTGATGAACAGCTCGTCGTAAAAGGTTACGTCGATGCTAGTTTCGACACCGACAAGGATGATTCTAAATCTCAGACAGGATACGTGTATATTTTGAATGGAGGAGCTGTGAGCTGGAGAAGCTGCAAGCAAAGCGTGATCGCGAAATCTACAGTAGAAGCGGAATACATGGCTGCTGCAGAAGCATCAAGTGAAGGAGTTTGGATCAGGAACTTCATCACTGAGCTTGGCGTGGTTCCAAGTGCATTGGACCCACTGGAGATATTGTGTGACAACACTGGCGCCATAGCACTCGCTAAGGAACCAAGATATCATCCAAAGACCAAGCATATCAACCGCAAGTTTCATATAATCCGAGATTATATAGCAGATGGAGATCTGAAGATTAGCAAAGTGCATACAGATTGTCGCAGATCCATTGACTAAACCTCTTCCACGTGTAAAACATGATCAGCACCTCAGTGCCATGGGTGTGAGATTGTTGCCAAATGTAAAGTAGATTATTGACTCTAGTGCAAGTGGGAGACTGTTGGAATTATGCCCTAGAGGCAATAATAAAGATGTTATTATTATAATTCTTGTTCGTGATAATGTTTATATTCCATGCTAGAATTGTATTAAGCAGAAACTTTAATACTTGTGTGGTTTGTGAACAACACCGTGTCCCTAGTACGCCTCTATGGACTAGCTCATTGATTAATGATGGTTAAGGTTTCCTAACCATGGACATGAGTTGTCGATTAATAATGAGATCATATCATTGGGAGAATGATGTGATGGACAGACCCAAACTAAGCGAAGCAATTAGATCGTGTCATCGTGTTCATCTTTGCGAAGCTTTTCTTATGTCAAATATTGTATTCCTTAGACCATGAGATAATACAACTCCCTGGTACCGGAAGAAATCTTTGAGGTCATCAAACGTCATCCTATGAGAGGGTGATCATAAAGGTGTCTCTCAGGTGATCGGAAAGTATTTGTTGGGTTGTATGTATCGAGATGGGATTTGTCCCTCCCAAGTCGGAGAGATATATTTCGGTCCCACTCGGTGATCGATATCAACACCGCTTGAAAGCATGTGGTTAAGGAGTTAATCACAAAGTGATATCGGATTACGGAACGAGTAAAGTACTTGCTGTGAACGAGATTGAACTAGGTATGATGCAAGCGACGATCAAATCTCGCAAGTAAAATATCGCGAGACGAAGGGAATATATATATGGGATTGATTGAATCGGCATCGTGGTTCATCCGATATGATGATCGATGAATGTGTGGGAGTCAATATGGGTTTCGCACCACCGTTGATTATTGATAGAAGATCATGTCTGCATATTCTCGAACCCGAAGGGTCACACACTTAACGTGTCTCGACGCTAGGATAGATTGGATAATTGGTTTATGAGTTTTAGTTCGGAGTCTCGGATGGGATCCGAGACATCACGAGAGGTTCCGGAGTAGTCCGGAGAATAAGATTCATATAAGGCAGTGCAGTTTTTGGAGTTCGGAATTGTTCCGGGTTAATCGGTATTGTATCAGAAGCTTCTAGAACCTTCCGGAAGGGGACCAACGTGGCCCCACCTTCCGGGAGGGGTCATGGGCCTATGAGGGAGTGCCCTGGCCGCATTGGGCCAAGGGCACAAGGCCCCATAGGTCCCAGCCGGCCAAGAAGGGATAAGCCCTAATTGGACCTTCTAGAAGGGGGGGTTTCCTTGCCCCCCACTCCTCCTCCTTTGGCCGCCGGTTTTGGTCTTGGGGGAGGGGTTAGGGCTGGCGCCCACCCCTCTATATATAGAGGTCTGGGGCGCACCCCCCCACACACCTCCTCCTCAATCCTAGCCGCCCTGCTGCCCTCCTCTCTCTCTCCTCCCGACTGCGCGTAGGCGAAGCCCTGCTGCCGAAACTCTCCACCACTTGCACCACGCCGTCGTGCTGTAGATCCAATCCATCTCTCCACCATACTTGCTGGACCGAGGAAGGAGGAGACGTCGAGGTGCTGGACGTGTGCATCTCACGGAGGCACCGCCACTTGTGGTGCTAGATCGGATCGCGAGGAGGAGAAGCAAGTACGACTACATCACCCACGTTCCGACGAACGTTCCGCTGTGCGAATCTTCAAGGGTATGAAGATCTAATCCAATATCTCTCGTTGTTTGCATCTCCTAGATTAGATCTTGGCTTCCCTCTGTTCGCATCCGTAGAAAATTTTGATTTACTATGCCGCGAAACCCTTCAAATAACCACTTTATTATTGCCTCTTGGGCATATCTCCAACACGTTCCACCTCTTCCACGCAGCTGTGCCACTTGCTACACGCATGATGGATGAGCCCCCAATCGTTGGTCATGGCCTTGTCCCCTTGCTCCATATAAATTTTGCTATACTTCTGCTCGCAAAGGCTACGCTCGTCAAACGCTAGCTTCACGCGCTTCCAATTGTTGTCGGAGTTTTGGTTGGCACCTGTGATGGGATCCATACTCATTGTTTTCCAGGCTTCGGCGAGACAGAGATCCTCGGGCACCGTCCACTTGATCCGCGCTTCTGACGCCGACGTGCCCAACTTCTTCTTGCCCTTTGCCAGAAGCATGACATCATCCTCGTTGTCCTCAGCCTACGTCGGTTCGACCTGCGTCTCCTCGGCGTCGAGGTCGGCGAAATCCTAAGACTCTATGCCATGTTCGGCATCGGCCCAGGACTGTTCTTGCATGAAGAAGGAGGGGTTGGAGGCCGAGCCTTGGGCGATCATGTCCTCCATGTATGTATCGGCCGACATGCAGGCCGGCGGGCCGACCGGCATTCCGCCGAACATGTTGCGCGTGTCGACCTCGCCGTAGGGTGCTTGCGACAAGCTTCTGCCAAAAGGCAGCGGGATTCGGCGCATCGCCGTCGAAGGGCCTGCGTACGCTGGAGAGGTGGAGTAGGGGATGTTGATGTCGACATTGAAGGCCGAAGGAGGGCGCGACGCGGGGCAGGGGAATACCATGTTCGGGTTGAACCCGCCGTCAAAGTCGGGTTCTGAGGAGTACCTCTGCCGAGTGTTCGCATGGCTCTCCTGGAAGCCGGCCGGTGAGATCGGCAAGAATCCGGCCGGCGAGCCGACGTATGCCTGGTTTTCCCAGTAGGGGGATACAGCGCCACCATCATTGCTGCGCGTGACGTTGCCGCCTGTTTTTCCTGATTCGCCCTCATCGCCGCCTGCTCTTCCGCCACCGCCGCCTGCTCTTGTTCTTGCCTGAGCTTCGCCCTCTCCTTTATGTCCTTCCGTTCGTCCAACACGATCTTCCTCCTCTGCATAGTGGCCTCCCACTCGGCGCTGGACATTCCCTCTGGCTTCATCGTCGGCGCTCTTGACTTCCTCGCCTTCTTCTCCACCGAAACCTCACCGAGCTTTGATCTGGGTTTGATGAAACTCTTGGGCGGCATGGCAGACGGGAGCTCGACGAAGTGGCGGGAGTGGGGGTAATGGGGAAGAAAGGCAGGAGGAGAGCAAGAAAAGGGCGGGAGTTCGGCCTTCTCTCGCCGACATACCTGGCCCACGCCCGTTTTCGCTTCGTCCGGCGTTTCCAGGGCGTTCCCGGGATCCTAGGAATGGCCTGGGAAGTTCAGACCAAAGTTCGTCCAAATCCGGCCAAAAAGAGGTTCCTGGGAACGCGACTGGGCCGATTTTTGGCGTCCAAATCGGCGTCCTGGGAATGCTAGTGGAGATGCTCTTACAATTGATCTTTGTTATCCAAGATAGCTGTGCATGGATTTCGATGCCTTCATGTAAGGAAGGTTAACCGAATTGTATTGGAATGTTTACGGACTATTTCTATTATGTTTCTACACAAATGGTTATATTATCACATACTCAGTATTTGATTTTCTAATACATACACATCTTAGAGCATCTCCACTCGAGGTTCCTACAGGACCTGACGAGGGTTCGACTCGTCAATGCCCATTGTTATGGACTTGGGTTTTGGAGAAAGAGTGGAAGCTGGAGATCATGGTACGGCTAATAGATTCGCAACACGGGGACATGAGGTTTACCTAGGTTCAGGTCCCCAGAGGGAAAACCCTACTCCTGCTTATCTGTTCTTGATTGATGGCGATGGTGATTATTACAGGGGTGCGTAGATGCAATATGGTGTGAGGTGTGTTCTAGGGTATGAGGTGAGTCTAGATCTGTAGATCTGTTGTGGCAGTGGAGAGAGATTAGGACGCCCCCTCCTCGTTGGACCCTCCTAACCTTTATATATGAGGGAGGCTAGGTCTCAGGTACCAATACGAGTATGTTATAAATTGTATTCAAACTCTAGTCTTGAGCTTTCCTTGTCTTATGCGCTTGGGAGTCCGTGTCCATATGGGCTTCATAGCAGCTGAAACGTCATGGGCATCATGGACCTTGGCAGGTTGTCGAGTGGGCCTTCCGTCGGGCCGCACCAGGTAGGCTAACATTAGGCACCCGTAGGGCATACCCATGTCAGTAGCACCCGGGTGTTCAGTCGAATCGTAGATTTAACTGGAGACTCTTTAGTCTTTTGAGTGCTACTCATCCGAACATGTTTCGGATTAAATATGCTGGTTCATAGGGATAGTTGATGCACATGGCTAACTCTCCCAACGGATCGGGCCCAGTTAACTGTCTTTGGACAAAACAACATGATCTACTCAGACTCGAATTCGGAAAATTGTTATTGTAATTCGACTCAGGCCGCGAAGACCTTATAGGAGTCGAATTCTAGTGTTTTAAGTTTAAGTACCCAACGCGTCCGTCGGGATTTTTCATTGTGCCTGCTGACACGATATGCTACTTGTAGAGCGCAATAGAGTGTGTTACCAGGCCATCAGATATTATCTGTAGATCTTATCTTTATGTCGTAAACACATCATCCGAAAGTTTATCGCCACGGAGAAATTTCGGGTGACTAAGAAGATGTTATCCCTCTTAGCATTAATTTGGGAAAAATTGCCAATTGTTCTTTAAATATGATTTTATCTTTTGTCATGGAGGATCTGAGGATCTCATTCGAATGGTTCATAGGGTGCGTGACTAGCGCTCCCTATGGGAGTATCCCTCGAGTGTCTGTTCGAGTCATAGACTTGAGTAGAGACTTGTAGTCGTCGGTTACATAGACCCATCGATCCGGAAGTGCTTCAGATGATCTTGCAAATGCCATCAACGCCGACGCTTTTTTGAATGCCCAACTAGCATGCCCTATAGGAGTATCCCCCGAGTCCTCGTTCGAGACATAGATTCGGATGAGGACTCGGAGTTTGCCACTCGAAGATCTTGTATGTGCGTGACCAACGCTCTAGTTTGGAGTAGCCCCCCGAGTGTCTAGAGGAGTCGTAGACTTGGGTAGAGACTCGAGTCTGGTATCGTGCAGTTGTAGTCGACAATCTCATGGGCGTACCGCTGACCGGGAAGTACATCGGGTGCGCGACCAGCGCTCCTGATAGGAGTAGCCCCCGAGTGTCTAGTAGAGTCATAGACTCTTGTGGAGACTCTTGCAAGGAGAAAGCACTGACCCGAAAATGCATCGAGTTAGCGTCTCATGCACAAGGAGTCTAGAATCGACGATGCCGTCGGAGTCAACATAGCGGAGTCATGCGATGTTTTTAGCTGGAAGGACTCGATGTTCTAGATGAAGTCGACATCGTCGCTTCTGTGGGGTGTGCGGCCAACGTTGCTTCTGTCGGGTGCGCAACCAGCATTATTTGTAGCATAGAGCGATGCAACCATCCGAGGAGTGACTCGACTAGGGTTTTGGGTGTATGGCATAGCTAGTTGTTTTGCCGACTCCTGTTAGAGGACCCAATAGAATAGCTCGACACAGTCGATGTCCTTGTAAGCTGCAGTAAACATAAAAATTTGTGAAATACTTGTATCATGTAAAGAATATTTTCCTATCGGCTTGTAAAGTAAAATTTTGGTGTCAATCGAGTCGACACTTTTGCACTATTTGCTAGGCCTTTTAGTTAGCGGGTTACCCTTAGTCTCAGTACCTTGCTAAGGTACTCGGAATTCAAGGATTCCACGATCTGGCAGAATCAGCTACTCGGGCTGTCAAGTACGAGGTGCTCAAGTGCGTGTAGTCGACGGAACATTAGGTTACTCAAAGAGGGCGCAACCCCCGAGTGTTTCGAGTGCGGGTTAAAGAAGAACCAACCCTAATTAGAGAAAAAACTAGCTTTATTTGTAGTTGTCGTGCACGAAATCGATGCGTAGCGAGTCACACGGCGGACATAGTCGACGTGATAGCGGGTCACATGGAGGACGTAGTCGACGTGGTGGCGAGTCGTCGAAGTCGAAGGATGTGGCAGGTCATCGCAGTCAAAGACCGCAGCGGGTCACCGAAGTCGAAGACCGTGGCGGGTCGTCGAAGCGGAGGGAGCCCCCGTGTCGCTGGAGCTGAAGGAACCTTCGAATCGCTAGAGCCGAAGATTGCAACGGGTCGCACGGCGAAGTCGGCGCACCCCCTGGGTGCAGATTCAATATAGCGGATTAGTAGTTGATGCAGCAGTTGGTAGTCACGCAACCGAAGATTGTAGCTGCTCCTGGTCGTGGAGGCCGAGGGAGCCCCCGATTCACCTGAGCCGAAGACCACAACAGGTCGCCGAAGTCGAAGACCGCTGCGGGTCTCCAAAGCGGAGGGAGCCCCGAGTCATTGGAGCCGAAGAGCGCAGCGTATCTCCGGAGTCGAAGACGGCAGCGGATCGCCGCAGTCGAAGGTCGCAGTGGGTCACCGCTACTGCAGAGAGTCACGGGAATCGAGGGAGCCTCGAGTCACCTGAGCCGAAGACCGCAACGAGTTGTTGAAGTCGAAGACCGTGATGGGTCGCCGAAGCAGAGTATTTTTGGAGTTGTCGAGAGCATCTTCGCCTTTAAAATCAAGTATGTCGATGTACAAGCTCCACTTTAGCTAGAAAATTAATCGATGCCTTTTTCTGGCATGTGATATGACCTCCCGTATGATCAAAACTCAATCAAGTTGCAGCGATTCGGTGACGAGTAAAAAAAGAACTCGTAAAGTTGACAACTGCTCTATGCCTCCAAGCTCGACCAAAATTCCCAATTCGCAAATCTAGGACCCTTCTGTTTTATAGATTGATCTCACGTATGTACATGTGCTTAGCGCTTCCAACCGCAGAATCCGCATATGGCTGGTCCTTACGTGGAAATAATGCACAACCCAATCGAATAGTACTCCATCCTCCGTCCTAAAATAGATGTCTCATATTGATTCATTTAAATTTTGAGAAACTTAAGACATCTATTTTAGAATGGAGGGAGTACTTGTCGATAAACTCCTACTTGATGTGCTTCTTTGATTAGGATTGCTTTAGGACTCGAAGACGGAACATATTTGGTCGATTTGGAGTCAACTGGCCACACACTTGTTAAAATACCTATACGTGTATCAACTAGAGATAGACTAGGACTTTACAACTTGTACTCCAAGTCTCCACATATCCCGTGTACGTCTATATATACTCTCCATGAGGGTTAAATCAATACACTAAAATATTTTTAGGGATTCAATATTTTCTATATGGTATCAGAGCGGTTAGCCTCACGGCGCCGATCTTAGGTTTTTCCACCACTTCCAAATCAATACACTAAAATATTTTTACGGATTCAATATTTTCTACATGGTATCAGAGCGGTTAGCCTCACGGCGCCGATCCTAGCTTTTTCCACCACTTCCGCAAAGCGCCGCGGCACCCGGTCTTGATTAAAGATTAGATCGGTTCTTTAGTTTAGATTAGATCAATTTCGAAATTCTCCAATTTATAGATTAGATTCAAAATTAGTCCAACTAGATGGACCCTACGCGCTCTGCCGCGCGGTCCGCGCGGTCCTCCGGTGATGTCGTTTAAATTCTCTGACAGGGGTGTTGTTTGCTTTCTGCTTTTAGTTTGTTGTCTTCCCGAGAAGTTCGGCTAGATAGACAACATCTTACGACGAAACCTTGGCTGTCTCAAAGCGTGCATACATGCAAGGAAGAACACAATACAGAGCAACGTGATGCCCTTTTGTACTTAAAATATAAACCATTTAAGTTGTTAGAATGGTTTTGTAAAACTTAAAATTGGGAACGAATGTAGCACATATCACTCGATTCCGATAAAAAACAACTCAAAGTCTGATATCTAAAAGAAAAAATACAGAATTATAAATTGTTTAAATATGCCTTTAGTTGTCATAAGTTGGAACCCTATGAATGTCACACTTCCTTTCAATATATGGAATATGATATGGTCATGGGTACCTACAAATGGGCAAGAGGAGAAGCGTTTCAAACTTCTTCAGAAGCAACAAATTTCAATCATTTTTATTACACATGAAACAGAACCAATCAGGCTCGCTTATTGCTGAAAACTACATAAGTATATGACAACGAAGCAAGACTTAATTAGCTCAACAACTCAAAGCCTCTCTTACCTATCTCTACAACACTCATATTGTAAATTAAAACCGGGAAGTTCGAAAGTAGATCAAATTTTGGCGTATAATTAAAGCATAACAATGCACCATGATACTTGATATTTGTTTTCTAGATTTAAAAGGTATGATGCAATTATTTTTGCCAGACTAGGTGTAGGATAGAAAAACAATGCTCTATTCCAGTACATTCTTTCTATGCTCAGTAGAACATGAATTCGTATGAATTCCACTATGAAGAGTTTTTTCCCATGTGACAACATTTAGTACAGTAAGCTCGGTGTACTCAACAGACCTGTTCACCGATAAAGACTATGCCAAGATGCATAAATTGCTTTTCTTTATAATCCACATACAGCTATGCATGCACGGACAGTGGCATGTTTCCTAGTTGTATTGAGATCTGACAGAAGCAAAATGGCCTACACTTTGTGTGTATCAAAAGTCAATGGCAGTGTATAATAAATATTGTATGAATGAAAAGGTGAATAAAGACAAAACACTGCAAGAACATATGGTTTATTTGTATTAACACATTGTGTATTATTAGGACACTTCAGCCTTAGGGCACGGAAATCAAAGAACTAAGAAAACTAAAACTTCTATGCAAAATGTGTCCAAATTTTGAAGGCCAAAAGACAACTGTTGTGATCAAACTAAGTCCGAAGCTCTTTCAATGGCAAACCGTCGAACACACCAAACCTCCACACATCAGCTGGGATCAAACTTGTTCCCATGTATGTCAAATGACTCATGTTTTTCCAGCTTCTTGCCATGACAAAAACTTCGAATTCAACTGCAGCTACTTTAGGACCTTACTGCAAAAATCACAACCTAGTTCTTGCATACATCAAATCAGATATGAGAATAAACCATGTTAATCTGAAGAAATAAGTTTATAAAGAGAGGAAAAATGCACTGATTGAGTTATGCCCAACAAAGCAACATGAACATCAAAATGGATAGCATAAAACTCTACAGACATTGTTCTTACTCTGTCAAAAATGATAAGAGCATCTCCAAGAGCATTGGTATATCTAGCACCAATTGCTATTTTAGCAATTCGTACAAAAAAATAGCTCCAGCAGCATTGCTAAAAGTGGCCACCCACTGAAATTTTTAGGCAGCTGAGTAAAACTACCCTCTCGATTGGAAAATATACAAAGCCGAGAGCCAACGCATAAAAATCCTATAACCGACGCGGGAGTAGCAACTACTCGCTTGCGGAAATTTCACCGCGTGGCTGCCGACGCCGGCTAGCGCCGCTGCCTCGCCTCACCGCCTTTCACCCCTCTGCTGCTTCCCCCGCTTACCCGGAGCTTCACTGTTGCCCCGCCCATCCTTTTTCCGACGCCTCCCCGATGCCTTACCACAGTGCGTGTCGCCATCGCCGGCCGGGAGCTACACAGACGCCGCTCAATTTCGACCGGTTGCGGTCAATTCTGACCGGATCGAGGGCTGCCGGCGTCCGATCCGTCGGTCCCGCGGCCGTTCGCCATCTTCTACAGACTCCTGCACCGTCTCCCGCCGATGGGTGCGTGCTAGATGCGTGCCTGACGGCCGGGATTTGTGATGGCTACGTTTGTAGCGCGTGCTGGCCGGCGAGTGTGCGTACACTGGGTGGTGAGCCTGCGTGTGGTGTGTGGCCAGCGAAGTGTGCACACCATGGGAGGAAGAAGATAGAGTAGAAGGGAGAGCGGGGGAGGGGAAAGATTAACCCCACATGTCATTGTCTGCACAAGCAAATTTAGCAATTCACTTATAGAAAGGCTACAAAAGCTGAAAACATGTTGCCTTCCTATACCCTCTCTCTCCTCTTGCTATATGCAAATTTTAGCAATCCAATGTGCAAAGGCTCTTGGAGATGCTATAATTGAAAAATAAGTGCTTACTGCTTTCTAGTATAGTGTTCATACTTCAACAGAGCAAGCAATATTGTGATGTAGTACATCTAGCCAAACATAATTCTAGGAAGGCTTTTAAAAGCATGATTTGGAATTTAATGCTAACAAAATTTTAGATAAATTGTGAAGTTCTTAGTACTACTCTGTTGTGTAATTTAAGTTTTTACGCAAGTCAACTAAAGTTGTAAGCATTTTACAAAAAAAGTTGTTAGAAACCATCTGAAATGAAACAACTAAATTCTTATTTTCCCCGAGTTTATGTTTAGCTGATATATTTTCGTAGTGTGTGTTACCTATAAGAAAACAAGCTTTATGTCTAGGCATCATCTACTAAGTCTCAAAGAAGTGTAATCTAAAATGACTAACAGTAAGAATATATTCCAGTACTTATAAATAAAACTTCCGAAGTCAACCATTTTTTATAGGTCTAGAGGGACTCAAGTAAGAGCGTATTATGTGTACATAAATGTAAAGAGCCCGATCTTCCAGCAAATTATATGAGAATTAAGTACAACCTTAAAATTCATAACATAATTAATACTAATTCATGGAAAGTAAAAAACCTGCTAAGAAACACTGGGAAGAAGGAACTGGTGATCGGCGAAGGAAAAGTAGTGATTGGAACAAGAATTCAACCTCATAATGTTGTTGACAGATGGTGTAAGATGCCTTGGCTCTTCCATGCCCAAAGGAGCTTAGCTTCAATGATCAATCTTCGCCGACAGCAACCGCTCTCCCACCAGCACCAACAAATCCGCCACCTCATCAGGGGCTGTGGGTATCGCTTGTCACGGCGCAAGAAGGAGAACCAGATCTTCCTAATCCCCCTGCAATAATCACTGTAGATGGTAAAAAAATTCATCGTGGGTATTCCTCTTATAGTTGTAATACTAATATGACAAACAATATTTGATACATCACATGCACACACGGTGTTGCGAATATAGCAGGTCTCACTGCCCCAAAACCTTCCAAGTGACTAAATTTTAGTTTTCAACTCTCCGTTTTCCTTGTTCATGTATGCTAGCTAGGGCTGGTACTCATGTCACTATTTTCACAAGAAATATTGTAAACATAAGAGCTGAGAAAAACCATAAGAAAACATCAGCCATGTAGCACATGCTAATTTTCAACACCTCACCTAAATGACTGAAGAGTCATGCAGAATTTGACAATGTAAAAAATTTAGCTATGAGTCTAGTGAGCAATTTTTTCGAGCATACCTACCACAATTGATTTTCCTCAAAAAGAGAAGATCAAGACAGGTCACCAGATTGGAGGCAAAACAAAAATGATAATCAAATGCACCATGTTTATGAAACTATGCAATCCTTCTTGAAACATAAGTCACCTCAGAAATATGTATGGGACCCGTTATGAATTCAGTTCCTAGTTTGTTCACAACATTCCCGAACACTTCATAAGTTATGCAACATATAAAGCAACTCAAACCAAAAAATATTTCTTATTGCACAACGTCATTACGATTAGGATACCATAGAAGTTGTGCTTCCCTGGAAAGTGCTATTGGATAGAAAATTAAACTTATCTAAAACCATACGATAGTGTAGATCCTTTATTTACCATCAAAGAATTAACTTTTATCAGCTAAAAGGCAAGGCCGTGGACATAAATGCTCTAGGAAGAAAATGAAGATCACAAAACTGGCTACATGTCTATATGCTTGTGATGGCAAAAAATGAAAATCAAGACTGTAAATGCATTGATATATGTATCTTACTCTACGCCCATGAAACATAAATTTATTCAAAAAAGTCAGAAGAATAGTCTGGCAGAAAAATAGTCATTCATGTCTCAGGTTGTTGTGATTGTGCTAACAGTATCTGTTACCAAATACTTCAAATAATCTATTGTTAATCATACTGCAAGTTAAGATATGGTCCATGCGCCCACAAAATGATTGACTCTTAACAGACAATGTCTCTTGACACAATAAATGGAGCTCTAGAACATGCAATCTGAACAACAGAGGAAACCACAAATTAAAGTGGTAAATTACCAAGGATAAATAACATAGATCCAAAAATAGTGTAACATAGTCCTGAAATTGCAGACCGGAGATCCTCCTTAGTATTCCATAGCGCTCACCACTACCTCTCCATAGCGGAACACTAGGAGCACATCCTCGACAGCTTGGTCAAGCCTACCATGTGCAAGGTGAACAACTCCTTAAGCTGCCGCTACAGAGCATACATGTACTACACGCCGATCTGCCGAGCAAGACATTAGCCCAAAAATACAATAATAATTGATTTCGTCAAGAATAGATTAGATTGCCATATTCCTCCAATATACAAATCCTTAAGGCTTAGCGATGTTAGGAGCATAGAAAATACTATTATATTACCAGATTAATTTCATCAATGCTAAATCACTATATTCTTCCAATACATTTAAAATTGATGTCGCAACACATTTAGTAAGCGATTCACTTAATCTCGCATGTAAGATAACAAAAGTATCAAACAATGTACGGAGTTTTACTGCCCCAACTATAGTTCGAGGGTGAAACAATCCTATGGAGCAAAATAAATTTTCCAAAAACTGGAGGTGCATAAATAATCGATGCACGTTATAGTTCTTGCAAGGCAGTACGGACCACATAATCGCCATCCCTCATACAATGATGGCCATGCCTTATTACTGCTGAATGCAAACCATTCCCTCCCACTAAAAAAATCATCATTGAACCTAAGGCGCATTCGCATATTCTTGTTCCACCATAGATTGTTGCTCTGACAGGCATTCCATCGAACACCTAACGAACAAATGAAAAAATATTGAGAACAAATGCCCTCTTGCTGAAGTTGTAAAGGGAACTGAGACCCCATCAAGAGTGCAAGGTTATCTAAGAAACTTGCAAGCTGCAAGATAAATTCGTTGTTCACCAATCCAACACAAAAGGTTTGCATAATCGCATCCTTCCCTAAGGTCAAATCTTAGCTGTGTGTGAAAGAGAGAGATAGGTGGGACGGGACGCGGACCTTGTCGTCTATGGCGAACGGGACTAGATGTGGACCCTAGAGGCGGCCGATGTCCTGTCTAGCGCCGCCGCAACACGTCCTGGTAGGCAGCGGCACACGGCGAGGATCGTGGCGACCTCCTGCAGCTTTACCACCTTCTCCTCCAAGCTCTGGTGCATCTGTGTCTCCGTCGATTCCTGTTCGCGGGAAACAAACTCCCATCCGGGGAGGCGCGGATGTCCAGTCCAGCTCTGCCGAAGCGAATCTCCATCGGCGGCGCGACACACGGCGAGGTCCGTGGCGGCTTCTTGCAGCTCCCGCGCCGCCTGCTCTTCTAGCTTCCAGCGCGTCGTCGTCGCCGGCCATTGCCCCGCCGCGGGAGAGGGATGGAGAGGTGGAATTTGGGACGGACAAGGATGCGACGGCGACCTGCGCGTGTGGGCAAAAATTATGGGGTGGGAAGGAGGAACTGGCTTGAGTCGGTTCACCTTTTCTTTTAAGAAAAAAAGAGTCTGACGCTCACACAACACGTGGACAGATTGGCCCCAAACGATGTGATTTGTGTTAGAATGTATCGAGAGGCAAACGAGAGACGAAATGAATGGAAAGAATCAAGTATCTTTATTGATGAATGAATCAGTATATATACAGGGAAAGGTCGGTTCTGAGAATGTCGGTTCCAGGAGACAGCGCTCCAGGAATCCTAACTGCCCGACGGTTCCAATATGTGGGATTACAGGAGAGGGGATTAACCCTTAATTAACTACGTTTAATTAATTCTAACACTCCCCCTAATCACCGCTTCACTGTAAGATCCATCATCTTGATTCAAGTCTCCTCCAAAAACCCTGTGGGAAAAATATGAGGAGTATGGTAGGATATGCTGTTAAAACTCCTTCAAAAAACCCTGTGGGAAAATAAGGAGAAAATGACACAGCATATAATGATTATCGCCTCTATTAACTCAATATGAAATAAATCCATAGAATCTAGAGGTCAATAAATATGTCGTTTATACCATCTTAAAAACCCCGATGGGGAAAACGGATAGTATGACATATGATCTTATGTTGATATTACCTCATTAAAAACCTTAATGAGAACCTGTAAAGTAAACTCATTTAAGGGAAAAAGAGTGTAATATAATGCTTTGAACAGGAATAGTTCAGGAAGATACTCCCCCTGATTCTTGCAAATCTCGAAGCCGTCGCATACCAATTCCATGAATATATTTTTGGAATGTTGAAGTTGGTAGAGACTTCGTAAACAAATCGGCGAGATTATCGCATGATTTGACTTGCAAGATGTTTATTTCCCCACTCTTTTGGAGTTCATGAGGATAAAATAACTTTGGGGCAATATGCTTAGTGATATTGCTCTTGATATATCTGTTTGCATCTGCAACACAAGCGCATTATCCTCATAGATAATGGTGGGTGATTCGATAGAACCAATTCCACATGACTGTTGTATGGTTTATCATTCTCTGAAGCCACACACATGCGTGATGCCTCATATAATGCAATTATTTTAATGATTGGTAGAAGTGGCAACAGTGTTTGAAGACTTCCATGATATAGCGATTCCACCATGTAAGAACACAAAGCCGGGTCTGTGATCCGGCATTATGAGGATCGGATAAGTAGACATCGGTGTATCCAATCATCCGGAGTCGATTTCTATGAAACGAAAGTATAGGCCAAGATCCTTTGTGCCTTGGAGATATCGAAGACATTCTTGACTCGACCAATGGCGTTTGGTGGGAGATTTGTGTCTAGCAAGTAGATTCCTGCAAAAGCGAGGTCGGTCTCGTACAATTTGCAAGATACATGAGCGCACCAATGGCATGAGATATGGAACCTCGGGTCCCAATATCTCTTCTCCATCATCCCTTGGCCTGAACGGATCTTTCCTACGTCTAGAGAACGAACCACCATGGGAGTTTTAGATGGATAGGATTTGTCCATATTGAATTTCTCCAATATTTTTACGGATATAGGCAGCTTGGTGTACCATTATTCACGAGGGAAGGTGCTCGGTGAAGACCCAAGCAAAATTTGGTTTGACCCAAATCCTTCATCTCAAATTGTCTTTAGATGATTCGTGCTTCATCAATATCTTGTGCATTACCAATGATGTTGAGATCATCGATACACCTTGAAATGATGCAAAATCAAGAGGACTTCTTGATGAAGACACATGGAGTCATCATTGTTGGAGTAACCCTTACGAAGAAGGAACTCACTAAGTCGGTTGTACCACATCCGTCCGATTTCAAGCCGTATAAAGACTTGTTCAGTTTTACACGGTACATGTTGCGTTAGCGCTTGCATTCGGGATGAGATACTCCATCAGAACCTTCATGTATATGTCCGAATCTAGTGACCCGTAAAGATATGCGGTCACGACATCCATCAACTGCATAGATAGACGATTTTGCATCGCCAAAGATATAAGATATCGGAAAGTGATACCACTCATTCTTGGAGAATATGTCTCATTGAAATCAATGCCGGTCTCTGCGTGAAACCACGTACACGAGCCTCGCTTTGTATCTCACCACCTCATTGTTCTCATTCCGTTCGGAGGAAAACCCATTTGAATCCCAGGAAAACATTGGGAGGTGTTGGTATTGCTCGTGAATACCTTCCTTTTATTGAGCGAAGCAAGTTCTGCTTGTATTGCTTCCTTCCATTTAGGCCAGTCGGAGCGTTTCTCACACTCAACAATAGTCCTTGGATCATGATCATTGAGAAGGGTATCAGCAATTGTAGTAGAAAAATAAATGTCGACAATCGTAGACTTACGGTTGAATGATTCTCCAGAATCGATATAGTTGGTGGATATCTCATGCACCCTTGATGACACTTCGTGATTTCCCAATACGCGTGAGTCTAGGTGTTCCGATGTCCCAGCCAGTGTGTGCAAGCTGGAGCTGGGTTGTGGAGGTTGCCCTTCCACTGGGTGTATACTACCCATAAGGTGTTCGCCAAATCAGCGTTGAGTGACTTGCATTTACCAATTTGGAGGATTTTCTCCTCTCTCTCCTTTGTTGCTTAAGCGAAGTGTTCCGGTCGATGCATTACTACTCCCCTCTTTTAGGATCGGGAGTTGAGTGGTTTTGTTGGTACCTCCACTCTTTCGGCGCATTTCGGCGGTTTCAGGATTTAGTAACACCTTTTAGATCAAGAATGAATCGCGATTATTTGCAAGATGTTGCAAATTGATAATTTTCGAACTTGGAGTTCGTCTCTTGTACGTGGATCGAGGTTGAAATGGCGATAGCATTCAATCAATTTCGGGCATTCTTTACGGTACTTGAAATCTCCCTAATGCCGGAAAATGTTCCTCATCGAATATGCAATCAATGTGGTGTGAATAGATCCCGAAGGGGTTCCGGTACTTAATAATCGACGCGATTTGTATCCCACATAGATCCCTAGTTTTACGTGGGCCCATGGATGTCATTGTGGTGGTGATATCGGATGTATGTAGCACATCCGAACTTACGCAGATGGGAAATCTTGGGAGGATTTCCACGTACCAATTGCAGGGGAAATCTTGTGATATGCGAGGTCGCAATTGGATTAGGTCACAGCGTAAAACCGCGTGACCCCAACACGAAGTTGGCAAGCTGCAATTCATTAACAAAGGTCTTGCAATGAGTTTGATCCTCTTTATTAAGGACTCACCAAACCATTTTGAGTGTGGACATATGGAGCAGTCTTTGAACTTCAATCCCCAAGGCCATGCAATAGTCATTGAAGGCGTGAAGAGAATTCTGAAGATTGTCCATGCGAATTGATTTAATTCGACTACGGATAATGGGCCTCAGAATTAATTACTTCCCTCATTATCTTGGCAAATGCATGGTTTCGTGGAAAGAAGACACACATGTGACCATCGTGTAGATGCCAATCAAAACCATGAAATACCTAAATGGTCCAGATAATGGTTGGATAGGACCACAAATATCACCTTGAATTCGTTCAAGGAACTGAAGTGGTTCAACTTGTATTTTGAGGTGCGAAGGTCTCAAAATTAGCTTCCCTGTGGCACATGATGTACACACAAAGTCTGATGACTGAGGGAATTTGGACTCATGCAAATTATGACCAATGGAATTGCTAGTAATCTTCCTCATCATTCCGATACCGGGATGTCCTAGGCGATCATGCCAAGTTTTAAATGCATCAACATTCTGGAAGATTACCTTGTAAGCAACATGTTCTACGGGCTTGATGTACGTATAGTACAGTCCAGACGACAGAGAAGGAATTTTTTCAAGTACTTGCTTGCCATATCCGTTATCTTTTGTGAAGAGCAGATACTCTTCTTTGTTGTCTTCATGGGTTTCAATATGAAAACCATTCTTACGGATATCTCGATAACTGATTAAAGATGCGTGATTTAATCGGGATACAACAAGGCATCCTCAATTGTCACTTGTGTACCGCTTTGGGAGGGTAAATATGGCACGCCCGGTGCCAACAATTACATGTCGCATCCGCGATAGTCAAAATATCTCCATTCATCTTTTTCAGTAGTGCGAAAATATTTCAACTCCTCAAGATGGAGTTTGTGGTAGCTTGTCCACAAGGCATAATTCCTCTTCCATCGGATTATCCCCGTAGAGAGCTATATATAAAAATGAAGAATTTTCAATAAGAAAACCTTATTTAGATACATAGAATACAATCTTTATTATATCAAAGTGCTGATACAATATACATGACAACAACAATACTTATGTTCTTATTTCAACATCACAAATGGACATAAAATAAAGTGATCACTAAGGAGATAGTGGGACTAGTCGAAGTCTCCAAACACGTCGTTTGAGGCGTACTCAATCATCATGTTCTCCGTGCTCATAGGGTCCTCGGGCTGCTGAAGAGTCATGGTGTTGCTAGGTCCAGGAGGAGCATCTTGCGAACAACCAGCTCCATTGGTGCCATCTGGATGAAAGTTGAAGTTGGCTTCAAACCTTTTCCCTTGAGGTGCCTTGCGTCCTTGGGATTGCTGGTAGAGTATTGCCAGATGCTTTGGGGTCTTGCACTTGTTAGTAGGATGCGTGTAGCATCCACACTTGTCACAAAGCCTAGTTTTGTCATACTTTGGCTTTGCGGTGCCTTTCCCACGGTCCGAGTTTTGAGGCTTCCTGTTCCGATTGCGCTTACGCTTACCCTTGAAGTTCGATTGGTTGCCGTTGAAGGCACCACCAAACTTTCTTCCGTTCGCGACATTCATATGAACTTCCGGCAAAGGTTGGGAACCAACCGGACGCTGAGAGCCATTCTTAGCAAGAAGCTCATCATGCTTTTCAGCCTGAAGTAGGATATGAATAAGGTCTGAATAGACCTGGTAGTCGCGAGCGCGGTATTGCTGCTGGAGGAGCCTTTCAGATGGGAGCATAGTGGATAGAGTTTTTTCTATCTTTTCCGCATCTGTAGGTTCCTTCTCGCAAAAGCGCAACTTGGAACTTATCTTATGAACCTCATGATTGTAATCCCCGACGGACTTAAAGTCCTGGAATCGAAGATGAGTCCAATCATGAAGTGCTTCGGGCAGGACAACTGCCTTCTGCTTTTCATACCTCGTCTTGAGGGCCTGAAACAAAGTAAATGGGGATTCCTCCTCCAAATACTCGGACTTAAGATCCGGGTGAATATGATGCCTTATAATGTACAAGGCAAAGATATTTCGCTCTTCTCTCGTGATGCGGCTCCGGTAGGAAGGGGTCGTCCGGGTTACGGATGGCACGACTATCCCACGGACGCAAGAGCGATCTTGATGTCCATGACCCATGTAGGGTAGTTGTGGCCATTAAGCTCGAGTGAATCGAACTCTTTTCCAGCCATCGGTTACCTACATGGTAAACCAGAGAATATTAATCTACGTTCGGTAAATTAAAATCCATCATGGTCATGTTGTAATGAACTATGCAAAATTAAATGATGACTTCAAGAAGTGGGCTCGAAATCATTAGTGTGAACTTCAAATTGTTAAGTATGACACATTGTAGATAATCTCCGAAGAATATTCGGAGTCCGTCTCGCAGCACTAGAGAGTATAATCTGATGAAATCAGTAGATACTCATACTTCTAATGCCTTATGTCATAACTTAATAAAATGTTTGGGAGAGCACATTGTTAAGCAATCATAATGTCAAATATGACAAAATGTAGGCTTTAAAACAGTAGTAGTGATAATCTGCAGTGCAGTAGATCTAGCCACTACCTTGTGTTCCCGAAACATCAATATAAAGAAATCACTTTGAATTTTGCATACCAATTCGTGCTCGTCTCGAGTCAAAATGACTCAATTAAGACGATGAATTGATCTATTTGCAAGAAATTGAAAACTCAATTGCAAACGGTGGATGTAATAAATCTCAACATGTGTATACACGGAAATATATTACATCACATATTGTCTAGAATACGTATAGTACTCGATAGATAAACAGTACTAAAAGAAAAGTTGTACTGAAATTTAACGGTCTAAGACAGAAAGTCAAATACTGCTAAATTGTTGTTTATAAACTGAAGTACTCTCTGAAAATAAATCAACTTATATTAGATCATTATTAGCAGGGAGCAAGGCCATGTGCGTTGGACCATAGTGGGCAGACCCACTTTATTCTCTCCCTGTGATATACTAGTACGAGAGGATAAGGATGAAATCACTCGATCCCCAAATCCATCAGGAACCAGGCGAAGACCACCGGCCAACCACGCGGCTTCCTCCATTGATGCAACAACAGAGTTTACCAACGGCGAGCGCCGCTCCTTCTGCCCTCTCCCTCGTCAGAGCATCTCCCAGGAAACCAGATCCCCGGGGCAACGTCGATAGAGACGCCAATTACACGGCCGTCCTCGAGCCCGAGCATGGTCGTGCTCGATGTCCCCGTGTGGCGCCCGCGGCTGCTCGACGGAGAGCCAGGCGGTGGGATGGACAGAGGAAGGCCAAGCGCTATGAGGCGGCGGGGCGGCGCCGCGTGATGAAGAGGGAGGATTCGCTAGCATCGATGTTGGCGGCTGGAGGCGCAGCGGGGTGACGGAGTCGGCGACCCTGGCGCTAGAGAAGCTCCGCACGCACGCCAGGGTATCAGAGTCGACCGCGGGCTGCCCAACCGGCACCAGCAGCGGCGTGACAGGCGGTGCGGCCTGCATCGACACGCGGAGGCGAACACCATGGCGGCGCCCACGGTAGCCTCCTGCTCCGTGGCGGCGGACGAGATAGCACCCTACCCCGTAGCGGCGACCGTCGGAGCGGCGTGAGGGACGGCGATTGTGGCGCCGCCGACTACCAATTCCACGACGTCGGCGAGCGACGAAATGGCCACGGTAGCGGGAAGGTGCACGGTGGTTACAGCGGCGAAGACCATCTATTCCGAGACGTTGGCGGGCGACGAAACGGCTGCGACGGCCGCTGTCTTGAAGCAGATGGACGGAGAGCGAGAGGATACCACGAGGCATGATTTATTACTCACCTTTCTTTTCCTGTGGATTTCTCGTTGGTCTTGTTCTTACTCCGGTTATCGCCGGAGTCTGCTCTCGCTGGGAGCGTGCTGATAACGTGTTAGAATGTATCGAGAGGCAAACGAGAGACGAAATGAATGGAAAGAATCAAGTATCTTTATTGATGAATGAATCAGTATATATACAGGGAAAGGTCGGTTCTGAGAATGTCGGTTCCAGGAGACAGCGCTCCAGGAATCCTAACTGCCCGACGGTTCCAATATGTGGGATTACAGGAGAGGGGATTAACCCTTAATTAACTACGTTTAATTAATTCTAACAATTTGCTGGTGCAAGGAGAGATCGCTAATCCTAGGGAGCATAGTGCTCCTTAGGGATAAATCCATACTCCTCCCCGTAGATCTAGATCGATTCCGAACATCCAATTTTCTATTAGACTTAGCCACTAAATAAATCCCTAGATTCCTACGATCCTCAAAACATCCGGCGAAAACCAGTGCAAGATCCGGCGCAAGAGACGGTAGTAAAGATCTACTTCAGCCTCGAGCTACGTGTGATACAGAGCGCAGACGACGTGCCCAGGAGCAGTGGGCTGCGTCATGTGCTTGCATCTCCATGCAGCCACGCGGACCTGATCCAATGTGCTGGCTACATCTCACGCACGGTGCGGCCACAACCACCACTCCACCAGGATACGTATGCATGTTGCTGGCGTGTATATACGCCCCGTGCTTTCGGTATGCATCAGATCAGATCAGACAGCCTCTACCACGCCGCGTGCAAGCATCGGCCTCTACCAAGATCTGCACTACATCAAGCCGGGCAACATCGACCCGAACATCTACATCAAGCTGTACGATTACGCCAGGCTACAAGCCAAGATCTTCGTCGAGCACATCCACGGAGAAGCGACATCGACATCATCCACACGCCAGGCCGAACACTACTACGTCGACTTCTCCGACATCAAGGCTTCGACATCATCGACGCCTTCGAGCAAGCGATCATCGTCGACATGCCTACTGCTTCATTGCCGACACATCATCGCCAAGGTCTACATCAACGTGGTCTTCATCAACGACTTCGTCGACACACCGCCGCCGCCGCTATACCCGTCCATACAACTACAACACCCTCTGACAGTACAACTGCAAGGCACGACGATGGCATCGCCGCGTCCACGACCCCGACGACTGCAACAACAAACCGGCATCACAATTGTGACGCCTCTACGACCGCGCATACGGTTCTGGCAAAACCGTGTGTGCTCGGTGACTTCCTTCAGTCCTGGCAAAACTGGCGGTCTCACCTATGACCGCGTCCACGAGACGCCCCGACGGTACCTCTACAAGGTGCAAAACGTCCATAACTGCAGCTTCATCAACAACAACAAAAAACACGCATTTTTTTGCGCCTCCGGCAATGGCGGCCACACCACTACGATGACTACAACATCGACCACACCTACATCGACTACGGCTAGATCACGATCTGCTACTTCGACATCGACATCAAGAACAACGTCTACAACAACTCAAGAACTCCAGTCAGCAGTGTCTGCGTCGTCACTTGCGTCCACGCCACTCCCGCTGTGACTGCGGGAGGGAAGAGAGGCACTAGAAGGGGACGCAGTCACCGTCCCTAGGTACCAGCCATGATCATGTCCACACAGGTGATGATAGCAAGGAGGTGAAGATGACGGAAGCGCGAGACTTCAAATCCAGTCGCAAGCGTCCGCTTCACTCCCGCTCCGACTGAGGGGGGATGTTAAAATACGTATACGTGTATCAACTAGAGATAGACTAGGACTCTACAACTTGTACTCCAAGTCTCCACCTACCCCGTGTACGTCTATATATACTCCCCATGAGGGTCAAATCAATACACTAAAATATTTTTAGGGATTCAATATTTTCTACATCACTTAGACTCGATCCGGTGAGTTTCGACAACAATCAGTAGATGCATCTGATGCGCATCACTACCCAAACTCATGCGGCGCAAATCGATTGAACCTAGCCAAACTGCAGATGCGATCTGCCCGATGTAGACGATGAAGAAGCTTGCCGATGGTGTTGGCAAAAAACAGCCAGGCATCTAATTTGTCCGGCTTGGGCATGGAAACGAAGTTGTTGCGAGATGTGATCTAGACGTCGTTTGATGATGAGGGATCCAGTCCAGATGATGACGCAAAGAGCTGAAGTAGATCTATTTCTCGGTAGACATCGAGTTGTAGATTGTCGATGATGGAGCCGTCATGATCACAACATCAACGTCCCCAATTCCCACAGACGGCTCCAATTGACGAGGGTTTAACTGGAGAAAGAGGGGAAGCTGGAGATCGTGGTACGGCTAACAAATTCACAACACGGGGATACGAGGTTTACCTAGGTTCAGCCCCCCGGAGGGAAAACCCTACTCTTGCTTGTCTGTTCTTGATTGATGGCGATGCCGATGATTACAGGGGTGCGCAGATGCAATATGGCGTGAGGTGTCTTCTAGGGTATGAGATGACTCTAGATCTGTAGATCTGTTGTAGCGATGGAGAGAGATTATGTCGCCCCTCCTCGTTGGACCCTCATAGCCTTTATATATGAGGAAGGTTAGGTCTCACATACAAGTTGTATTCAAAATCTAGTCTTGAGCTTTTCTTGTCTTGTGCGCTTGGGAGTCCCTGTCCATATGGGCTTCATAGCTGCTGAAATGTCATAGGCGTCATGGACCTTGGCAGGTTGTCGAGTGGGCCTTCCGTCGGGCCGCACCAGGTAGGATAACATTAGGAACCCGTAGGGCATACCCATGCCAGCCTCCCTAAAGGGCTATTTGGGGGTGCCGACACTCAAAATCACGCCCAGCCTCCCACAATCGTTTTTTCACGCCGACGTGGCCTGTTTTGTCATCCGACACCCCTGGGCCGAACCCAATCCATGGGAGGGGGAGAGGAGCAAGAGGGGGCGCCAAATGGAGCTGAAAACAACATGAGTCAGCCCTGTCGGTGACACGTGCCGCAAAGTCACCCACATTCTGTATTTCCTCCCTCGACAACCACCACTCCACCCCTCGCCGCCGCCACCACCCCTCATTGTCATCTACCGTTTAGTCTACTAGATCCACCCTCGCGGCCTCCAGGAATACTCCACATGCCCTCCTCACTCGCGTCGCCGCCGCCGTTCCCCCTCCTAGTGGTTCCAAGCCCGTGACACAACCGCCCTGCCCACTAGGTGTTCGATGGTTTGGCAAAGGCATGGATTCGGATGAGGAAGATATGTTGGCCGCTCTGATGGATGATGAAGTAACCGTTGCTGCTGGCGCCGGAGACACAATCGACAGTGATGATAATCTCATGATCGTCGCTTACCTCCTGGGCATGATGGCCGTCGCCGAGGAGAAACACCATCTGCTGGGGGTTCGAAGCCTAGGCGGCCAAGAGCAAGCCGAGGCAAAGGATGGAAGGCTATTGCATGCTCTATGACGACTACTTCCTCGATGACCCATTGCACGATGATGTCACATTTCGGTGCCGTTTCAGAATGAGTTGGAAGCTCTTCCTGAAGATCATCGAGAAATTGAAAGAGTTCAATGACTACTTCAAACTGAAGAGAGACGCCGTCGGCACGCTTGGTTTCTCCACAATCCAAAAATGCATAGTTGCTCTCTGGATGCCTGCATATGGAATTCCTGGAGACACACCGGAGGATTACCTCCGCATGGTTGAGTCTGCATGTACATGTCTGATATCCCACAAGTATAGGGGATCATGTGTAGCCTTTTCGATAAGTAAGAGTGTCGAACCCAACGAGGAGCTAAAGATAGGATAAAATATTCTCTCAAATTCTATCAACCGCTGATATAACTCTACGCACAGTAAACATTTGCATTATCTAGGAAATAAAACTAGAGCAACAATATGGATATGGGAGATAGCTCTGCAAGATAATAAATACAAGAAAGTAATTATTAGTGCTGCAGCAATAAAATATACTAAGTAACCATAAACTAACAGTACCATGAGTATGGAAAAGTGGTGGTAATTGTGGTAGCTTTGTCCAAGTTTAATTAGTGAATAAATCGGGTTTATTGTCTTCGATGCAGTTTTCTATGTGGGAGAGGATAAATATACATGCACTTCACTACTTGGAATTACAAGTACTATATGATTAGATTGTTAGCAAGCATACGCAAATACTAACAATGCATTAAGGTTTCCCCAACCATAGCCTTAAGTTAATGGTCCTCTTACTCCCATACGTGCAACGTTCCGGTTCGCGTCCTCAGGTTTCTATCACTTCGGCAGAACTTCCCCTTCCTCTTACACATACTACAAACCCTATGATGTTTAATCCATGCGCGCACAAATATAATGGATACCAAAGGACTGTATCATATCAACGTACAACTCTAATGAATCAAAGACATTCAACCAAGCAATCAAAGGACAAATAAACTACACAAACATGACATAGATCTTTGGATTATAACTTATAACATTGAACACCATGTTTATATAGGATGGTACAGAGGTGTGTGGGAGGATGAACCACCGTATACAAGGAGGAGTTGGTGATGGAGATGGCAGTGAAGACGATGAAGGGGGCAGCGAGAGGTGTAGGGCGGCGGCGCGGGGAGCTCCTTCCCTGCCACCGGCATCATGGGGGAGCGCTGCCCCTTAGCCCCCTTCCTTCATAGATTCTTGGGAGCCCTCCCCCATGGAGATGGGATCCATGCGGGAGGCAAAAAATGTGGCTTTTGGCAGCTGCAATTCATGGGTGGAGGAGTCTCCCACGAGTTAGGTTTCCTCCCTTTATATAGTTTCTCGGATTTCCGTCACCCAATTTAGGGTTGCAGTAAATCGGGCTTATCTCGGTCGTCCGGACTCAGAGTCAGTTAAATTTTATGTCTAGAATGTTCCTCGCAAAATTTCCAACAACTTTGTAGTTGGGGAGTTTTTCGTCGTCTTCGACCCGTAACGTGATCATCTTCGAAAAAGGTTCTGGGACAAATTTATGGAAAGTCCCGATTTGACTCCAACAAGGTTTACTCGTGTATTCTTGGTAATTCCTACACATCAAAGTGTAAAACAAGAACATTGTGCACTTTTGCAACTATTAGTCGGTTAGTCCAAATAAATCATAAACTTTATATAAAAACAAGTGTCAAAATCATAATATTAGCATAAAGCCATAAAAAATTATAGATACGTTATGGACGTATGAACATCCCCAAGCTTAGTTCATTATCGTCCTCGATTAGGTAAACGATAAAAACAATATAATTTTTGAGGTGACATGCAACCATGACAATCTTGATCAAGGTATTGTAAATCATTGATAGCTGAGATCAAAGTACTCTAACATAAGCATGCAAAATATATTTCTAACAATAATACATAGCAAATATGTTGCAACATGAAAGGTAACACAAACAAAAGGTCATGAATAAAAATACATTGAAAGACATTTGTATGTTTCACATATAGAAAACATAGCAAGAGTGGTAATCAACTTGTCCTTCATGGAGTAGCAAAACATAATTGCATAGGACACCTTTAAAGTTTATAAGGGTGACTAGATACAAATAATTTAAGAACAAGCAATACCATAATTATGAACCAATCAACAAGTTTTGGGACAATGCACATTTAACTAAGAATGAAAACTATGCTCTCTTAATTGGTGCATAAAGATAGAAGATGGAGACTCAACGAAAAGTAAAAAGAAAGGCCCTTCATAGAGGGAAGTACGGATTTCAAGTTTCATAAAGAGCTTCCAAAAATTATGGTACTTACTAGCTTTGAGCTCTCATTGCCCCTATCATAAGAATCTTGAAGTGATTAAGGTTAAAGTGAGACAAATATGAGTTATATGCTTGACAAATCACAAGTTGAAAATCTCATGCCCCTTGAGTACGAGTACCGTTCCTCATGATACTCAACTTTAGTCACAAGAAAGTTCTTGTCATTGTAAGTATATGTGTATTATAGAGATCCTCCAACAGGGTACCCCTTGACCCATGACACATGAGCTATCCCATATCAAAATGACAAGGCAAAAAACATTGAGCATCTCAGCGATCTTTTTATTTGATATTTTCATAGGTTTTTATTGACGATGCTTCATAGAATGCCACTATGGTTATGCTGAAAGTTTCCATCATGATTAGGCATGGCTTAGGCTAGCCACCCAGACGTTTCTCTAACACATATACAAACTCCATGGACTTACAAGCTCCCCTTTTATTTCACACTGCCGACATCCATAAACAAAAGAACATGATATCAACTGAATAGATATGTATAAATGTTGAAAGCGCTCCCCATGACAGCATGTTTCTGCTAACTCCTAACTTATAATTTGCAAGCATATAAGCAACATAGATGGACACCATGGTTCAAGTTTATTAAGTGCAAGAAAATAAAGTGTGCCATCAAGTTCATGAGATCTTTAATCACTAATTTTCACATAACAAAAATTTAATTTGGAAGATAGATAAAAACATGAATATACTTGGAATGGTGTAACACACCATGCATAGGAATTTATAGTGTACTCTTTCGAATAACTTGGTTTCTTGGGAGTTGGATGCACGAGTAGAGCTCATACTCAGTATAGGTGGAGGTAGCAAAAGACTGGGAGCGACCAACTAAGAGAGCAATAATGGCCATAATCATGCAGATTGACAAAACATTATTAATTAAAGCACAAAGTGATATCACAGGTCAAAAAAATAAATGATCATATAGTATAAGGTGACTGGTTCATAGTCATAACATGGTGTAAGCATGTGCCAATTCAACCCAAATAAAACATCAAAGGAGAATACCACAATATTATGTTTTTGTATGCTAAAACAAGGCATGATTCTTTCAAGGCACACTAAGCAATCTCAATTGTTTGAAAAAAGTCAAGCTACAACAATAATCAGTAAGCAGATGGTCAAAGCAATATATAACATGACATGATAAAGTCTAAGTCACAGTCAAAACAAGCTTCCTTTTATACCACTATAAGCATGAAACTTTCTACTCTTTTCCAACACCAATCGACTTATTTAAAACAACCCACAAATATAATTATCAATAAATAGAGAGCTTGTCTCACCTAACTACAAAGAAGAACTAAAAAGTTCTAAGCAAAAATCATAAGAAAACGAAAGCTAAACGCAGTGCTAGCAAAAGTGAACACTCACAGAACAATAAGAGTGAAAATTAGAGTGTTCTAGGCAATGAAGAACTAGGTGTGACTTCTCCAAAATAGGTGTGTTGGGGTCCGACAAACTTATTACAGAAAACAAATCAAAGAAAACTAAAAACAAAAACAAATACGCTCCAAGAACAACACAATAGTGCATAAAGCAATAAAAATAAAGTGTCTTGAAAGAAGACCTGAGATTTTTATTGATGAAAAAGGGGATGCCTTGGGCATCCCCAAGCTTCAACGCTTGTACCTCTTGAATATTTCTTGGGGTGACACGGGTGGAATCCCCAAGCTTGAGCGTTTGTCCATACTTCTTCTCATCACATCATTATTTTCCTACACTTGAAAATTTCCTTCATACAAAACTTCACACAATCTTCATTAGCAACATTAGTGTATGCAAGATAATAAACCTTTGGGGTTCAATTTAAACTCAAGTAAACCATCCATTAAAACATAGGCTACTGTATCAACTCCTTTTAAAAGCTCAACTGATCAAAGAGAACTCAAAAAGAAACCGATTAAGAGGTAAATGCAAATAATGGCAGAAATCTGTCAAAACAGACCAGCAGGTAAATACCGATTTTTTCTAAAACCTTCTGTTGCTCAAATCGAAAAAGTGCAAAACTAATGAAAGTTGGGTAAATACCAGGGTCATGCACACAAAACATTTCAGCTCAATCCGACGTACTTGGATTTTTCACGATTTTTTTTACAGTAAAGCACAGAAATCTGTTTTGGGACAACAACTTCCCCAAATCTTACTTCCCTCTCATTAGAGGCTATTCTTGGCACAAAAACTACACAAAAAGGAAAACATGAGGTTATTACAGAGGCAATAACTTCCAAGACTCAACAAAAGAAAAACTTACTGAAATAAAAAAATTGGGTTATCTCCCAAGAGTGCCGAGTAGATTTTCTTTAACCCAAGTATACTAGTAGGGTTAGTACTCATTGGCACAAAATAGAGAACCAAACAAAGAAGCAAAACAAAATAAACTATTTTTGTTGTTTTCAAATTATAAGTGAAAGTAAAGAAGAAATACGAACGAAATAAAGATCCTAATAAAACTAAACAAAATAAAACCAAGACATATAAAAGCAACTATAATACAAGTTAACACAATACATATCATGTGGATGGGTAATATTGAGTATGAAGGAGACAACCTCATGTTAGTTGATGAATAGGGGGATGACTCGGGCATCCCAAAAATTAGATGATTGTATCTTCTTGAATATGTTCTTGGGATGCACCTAAACATCCCCAAGCTTGAGCTCTTGCGTCTTATTGTTTATCTCATATTACCATATTGATTAGAACTTATAATCTACATCCACATAAAACTTCACAAAACTCATTAGTAGGGTTAGTACTCATTAAATAAAATCTACTAATGTTCAAGCATTGACAAGTTTCATAATATTTACTCAACATTAGACACTGTATATACTAAGGTATTCATGATTTCCGTTGTCCGTCAAAAAACTAATGAAACTAATAACACCAAGTACAATATTGAATAAACTAAGAAATCTGTCAAAACTGAATAATCTGTAAAGATGACACACAACGAGATAGTTAGGTAGCTCAAATCGAAAAACTCAAAAGTAATGAAAGACATATCATAATCTCAGGTTTATTCACAAAAAAGTTCAGGTCAAAATACTATTCTGAGATTTATCACAATTTTTTACAACGAATCACAGAAACCTGTCTAAACTGAACAGTCGGTGAAGATCAATTTTTTTGAGACAGCTAGGTAACTCAAATCAGGAAAAGTTAATCTAATGAAATGAATATAATAAGCATTACTTTGCACTCAAGAAATTTCAGATCAATATCATGTTCTGGTGATTTTAAACATTTATACAGTGAAGCATAGAAAATCTGCTTCTAGACAGCAAAGCAAAACTATCAACTTCCAAGTAACTAGAAACTACAATTATCGCTTTACTTTTATGGTACAGAGGAATATGTACAATATATACAATATACACAATATGTACAAGTTTTTAAATGAAAAGCTTCCATGAAAAGATTTGTTTTGGTTTCATAGGCATGGAAACAAGTGTTCAAGGTCGACCCCCACTTAACCATTACTCATCTTTCTAATCACTTTCTTTTTGAAAATGTTTTAGGTAACAAGTACAACTATTTTTTAATTTGCATTCCCTATCCATACTAAGATATAGAACAACTTAAAACTGGAAGTAAAGACTACTTAGATATAAAGCAAACAAGTACACATAAGATTATATTCACCCACACGCTATTTGTAGAGGCCTGAACCCAATAAGGTATAAGTCCCTATGTTTACAGTGCTAGTCCCTGGATCGAATAGCTAGAACCCATAGTTTAAGATGTAATATCAAGAAACAAAGGTCATATTACAACTCATAACCATGAATAAAATAGTTCATTACAACTTACATAGCTCATATGGCTATCTTATTACAAAGTAGCAGATATAACTATAAAGCATGGAGTCCTTCATCTTCATATGCCACATGCAAACATGTTGGTTGTAGACTTGTAACCCCTACTGAACAAACTTCACTAACAGCAAACAAACCCGCAACATGATAAGTTACAGCCACAAGGGTCAATACATTTGAATTGTATTGGCAAGTGATATCATATTGATATGGAGAATCTAACATCTACATAAATATATTGAAGGGAATATGCCCTGAGAGGCAATAATAAAGTGTTTATTATGTGTATTCCAAGTATATGATAGATGTTTATTTTGCATGCTATAATTGTATTAATACGGAAACATTAATACATGTGTGTCTAATAAACAAACAGAAAGTTCCTAGTTATGCCTCTCTCATAAACTAGCTCGTTGATTAACAAGATGATCAAGGTTTCCTGATCATGGACATTGGATGTTGTTAATAACGGGAGCACAACATTAGTGTAATGGTGTGATGAACATTCATCCGAAGTATAGCATTACGATCAAAGTCATTGAGTTTATATTGCTATAACAACTTAAGAAGTGATCCTAATCCTTAGACCATGAGATCATGTCAATCACTAACACCGGAAGAGTTTCTTGATAACATCAAACGTCACACCATAACAGGGTGATTATAAAGATGGATTCAGAACTAATAAAGTGTTATGTTGAGGCCCATGGATCGAGAGTGGAATTTGTTCATCCCGATGACGGATAGATATGCTCTGGGCCCTCTCGGTGATATCACATTGATTAGCTTGCAAGCAAGTGATTTGATCACTAGAATGTTATATCACGGGAATGAGAAAAGAGTGCATGTCAGTAACGAGATCAAACTAGGTATGGAGATACCGATGATCAAATCTCGGACATGTAATATATCGTGAAACAAAGGGATTAAGATACTAGCGTAAAAGGTTCCGACGATCACAAGAAAGTCATCGTTGAATGTGTGGGAGTCAGTATGGGTCTTCAGATCCCGCTTCTGATTATTGATCCGAGAGGGGTCTCGATCATGTCCGCATTATTCACGAACCGTAGGGTGACACACTTAAGAGACACCGACATCCAATTGGAGCAAAAGTTTCATGCCGAAAGAATGAACAAGCGCAGGAATTTATTTCACTAGATACCGAAACAGGTTTTCGGGTGAAATTGCATAAAGTGGTTATGCATGTGAAATAGAATTCTAGCAAGGGGTTATTTGTGAATGTTTGTCATTAAAGTAATTGACAAAATTCTGAATAAAATAAAAGAGTTTTATTTAATGAGAGTTTGCATTAAATTTGGTGGAAATTTAATGGGAATTTGAGTGGGTTTTTGAGTGGAGAAAATTGAAGGGCCATTTTGTGAGTGGAGTGTCCACCCACATGAATGAAGGAGGGGAGGGGGCAGCCCCCATGGCCGGCGCCCACCCCCTTGGGTGCCCCCTCCTCCTATAAAAGGAGCCCCTCCTCTCACTTCTCACTCACACCTCCTCGTGAAGGATCTCTATCCCCCTCTAGAATTTATCCCCCATGGTCTCGGACTAGCGAGATACATGTTCCCAGTGGCTATTCAACAAGAAAGAGTTCTGCTTCCGCTGCATCGCTGGAGCGAGGAGGCGTAGGTTGCTCGGTGCCTCGAACGTGTGTGCGAGCACGGATGCGCTGCTGATTTGCGGCGCTAGGACTTCCTCTCGATCTTGAGATCGGCAAGAGATCGTCTACATCAACCACGAGTTGAACTCGTTAAGCTTTGTCGCTCTTCAAGGGTATGTTATCTACGGATATACATCCACCCGTTGTTTGTATCTAATAGATATATCTTGGTACATAGACACATCGTAGAAATTTTTTTGTTTTCTATGCTGCGGACCCTACAGTGGTATCAGAGCCGGATCTATGCGTAGATGCTTTACACGGGTAGTACACATATGAGTATGTGGGCGATGATGATCATGTTGTTGCTTCTTAGTTGTATTTTTGGATATTGGTAGCATAGTGGGATGAAGCGGCCCGGACAAACTTTACATGTCCTCGCACATGAGACATGTTCCACGCTTGACATGCAACTAGTTTGCATAAGTGGCTAGCGGGTGTCTGTCTCTCCTACTATAGTCAATATCTATTTTGCAACGAGTTGTCAACAATTTGGTTATCCTCGTTGTGGTTCATGTTCGTAGGTAAGAACGGTTCTATCTCAAAAGCCCTAAGCCACGTAAAACTTGCAATGGATAAATTAGAGGCGTCTAGTTTAGATTGTTGCTGGGCTAGTGTTATGATATGGTGATGTTGTAAGTAGAAGTATGAGATGATACTCTTACAACATACATAACGTGTAATCTCCATAGACCTTGGACTTACACATATAGGTATGATAGTGATCATACCAAGATGCACATGATAGAGATCATATGCGGGAACCATATCATTTCACTAATAAACATGTGATGTTTGATAGCATCTTATATTGCTTGTTTAGCGCTTTGTTAGCATAATAAGATGATCCCTCATTTAAATATCAAGAGAAGAATGTGTTCTTCCTTTAGTATGAACCGATTATGTTTTCGTCGCTCCAAGACATCACGTGATGATCGGGTGTTCTTGGATCCACGACCATATTTCGGGTGTAAAACAGTTACACACGCGAATACTAAGGTTCTAACTTGGCGAGCCTAGCATGTACAGACATGGCCTCGGAACACGGACCAAAAGGTGAAGCATGAGTCATATAGTAGATATGATGCCCATTTGATGCTCGCCTTTGAAGCTATACCGACTCACGTGATGATCTAACTTGGTATAGTGGATTTGGTTCATGTAATCACCAAAAAGGCACGAGGGATGTCGTTTTTGAGTGGGAGTTCATTCGTAATATGGATTAGTTGAACTCAATCTATCATACACTTAGTCTAAACTTTACAAATTCTGTTGTAGATGGCACCACCTGCTTTTAATTTCAATGTGTTCATGGAGAAAGAGAAACTAGCAACAAACGGTAGCAACTTTACTGAATGGGCCATGAATTTGAGGATTCTCCTCTCTGCTGCACAAAAGCAATACGTGCTAGAAGTGCCACTAGGCCCCCCACCTTTTGAGGATTCCCCTGACGAGGATAAGAATGTCTATCAGACTCGTCTGGAGGACCACAACTTAGTTCATTGCGACATATTGTATGGGCTAGAGCCGGAACTTCGAAAGCATTTCGAAAACGGCAATTCATTTGATACAATGGGTGAGTTGAAAATGATTTTCGACACACATGCTGCTGTAGAGAGCTACAACGCTTCAGAAAAGTTCTTTAGCTGCATGATGGAAGAGCACAACTCCGTTAGTGAGCATGTACTCAAGATGTCGGGTTATGCCGATAAGCGTGTGTCCTTGGGAATAACGATTCCCATTGACTTAGGCATCCGTCGTGTTCTGCAGTCTCTGCCACCTAGCTATAAGAGCTTTGTGATGAACTATAATATGCAAGGCATGAAGAAGTCTCTCCCCGAGCTTCTGTCAATGCTTAAAACTGCAGAAGTGGAGATCAAAAAGGAACATCAAGTGTTGATGATCAATAGGAACACTGGTTTCAAGAAAGACAAGAAGGGAAAACGGAAGGGAAGTAAGGGCGGCAAGCCTGTTGCCGTGCCTGAAAAGAAACCCCGATTTGGACCTAAGTCTGATACCGAGTGCTACTATTGTAAGGGGACTGGCCACTAGAAGCGCAACTGCCCCAAGTTTTTGGCAGACAAGAAGGCCGACAAGGCAAACAAAGGTATATATGATATACATGTTATTGATGTGTACTTGACTAGTGCTCGCAGTAGCACCTGGGTATTTGATACCGGTTCAGTTGCTAATATTTGTAACTCGAATCGGGGCTGAACAAGCGACCGCTAGCAAGGGTGAGGTCAAGATGCGTGTCGGCAATGGATCAAGCGTTGATGTGATTGCCGCTTAACGCTACCTCTCCATTTGCCACGGATTAGTTATAAACTTGAATAATTGTTATCCGTGCCCGACCGAGCATGAACATTGTATCTGGATCGTGTTTGATGCGAAGTGGTTATTCATTTAAATCCGAGAACAATGGTTGTTCCATTTATATGAATGAAATCTTTTATGGTCATGCACGTATGATGAATGGTTTATTTCTATTAGATCTCGATGATAATATTACACATATTCATAATGTTGATGCTAAAAGGATTAAACTTAATGATGATATATCCGCATATATGTGGCACTGCCGTCTAGGTCATATTGGCGTTAAACGCATGAAGAAGCTCCATTCAGATGGACTTTTGGAATCACTTGATTTTGAATCATTTGATACATGTGAGCCATGCCTTATGGGAAAGATGACTAGCACGCCGTTTTCCGGTTTAATGGAATGGACGGCAGATTTATTGGAAATCATACATTCTGATGTATGTGGTCCAATGAGTGTGTCGGCGCGAGGTGGATATCGTTATTTTGTTACTTGCACGGATGATTTGAGTAGGTATGGTTATATCTACTTGATGAAACACAAGTCTGAAACCTTTGAAAAGTTCAAGGAATTTCAGAATAAAGTGGAAAATCATCATAATAGAAAGATCAAATTTCTACGGTCTGACCGTGGAGGTGAGTATCTAAGTTACGAGTTTAGCACTCACATGAAAGAGTGTGGAATTGTTTCACAACTCACGCCTGCCGGAACACCACAAATAAATGGTGTGTCGGAACGTCGTAATCGTACTTTATTAGATATGGTTCGATCTATGATGTCTCTGACGGACTTGCCGTTGTCATTTTGGGGTTATGCACTAGAAACTACTGCATTCACTTTAAATCGGGCACCATCTAAATCCGTTGAAAAGACACCGTATGAATTTTGGTTTGGAAACAAACCTAAGCTATCATTTCTTAAAGTTTGGGGATGCGATGTTTATGTGAAGAAACTTCAACCGGATAAACTCGAACCCAAAGCGGAAAATGCGTCTTCATAGGATACCCTAAGGAAACTATTGGGTATTCCTTCTATCAGATCCGAGGGCAAGGTTTTTGTTAAGAATGGATCCTTTCTAGAGAAAGAGTTTCTCGCGAAAGGTGTGAGTAGTCGGAAGGTAGAACTCAAGAGGTTATTGAACCTTCTCTTCAAAGTATGGCGAGTAGCGCAACCAGGAAGTTTCGGAGTTGGCTTCACTGCTGAAGAAGGAACTAATGATAATGATCATGAAACTCAAAAAGAGTACTACCAAACCTCGCAGGTCTAGCAGACGTGCGGCAGCCCCGAGTCTGACGAAATCCTGTCATGAATTTCATGGTTGATGAAAATGATGACCCTGCGACATATGAAGAAGCGATGATGAGCCCGGATTCCAACAAATGGTTAGAAGCCATGAAATCCGAGATGGAATCCATGTATGAAAATCAAGTTTGGAACTTGGTGGAATTACCTCACGACCGAAAGGCCGTGGAGAACAAATGGATTTTCAAAAGAAAAACTGATGTTGATGGTAATGTGACCGTCTATAAAGCTCGACTTGTCGCAAAGGGGTTTCGACAAATTCAAGGAGTTGACTACGATGAGACATTCTCTCCCGTAGCGATGCTAAAGTCAGTTAGGATTATGTTAGCAATTGCTGCATATTTCGATTATGAGATATGGCAGATTGATGTCAAAACCGCGTTTCTCAATGGTAATATTGAAGAAGAGTTGTATATGATACAACCAAAGGGTTTTGTCGATCCTAAGGATGCTAACAAGGTGTGCAAGCTTCAGCGATCCATCTATGGATTGAAGCAAGCATCACAAAGTTGGAATCTCCGCTTTGATGAGGTGATCAAAGAGTTTGGATTTGTCCAAACTTATGGAGAAGCTTGTATTTACAAGAAAGTGAGTGGGAGCAATGTGGATGACATATTATTGATCGGAAATGATATAGATCTTTTAAACAGTGTTAAAAGTTATCTAAACAGCAAATTTTCAATGAAGGACCTAGGTGAAGCGTCATACATATTAGGAATAAAGATCTATAGAGATAGATCTAGGCGCCTAATAGGGCTATCGCAAAGTACATACCTTGATAAGATTTTAAAGAAGTTTAAAATGGACGGAAGTAAGAAGGGGTTCTTACCTATGTTGCAAGGCAAGACATTGAGTAAGACTCAAAGTTAAGCTTCGGAAGAAAGAGAGATAATGGACAAAGTCCCTATGCTTCACCATAGGCTCTATAATGTACGCCATGCTATGTACAAGACCGGATGTGGCACATGCTATTAGTTTGACTAGTAGGTACCAATCGGATCCAGGTTGAACATCGGATAGCGGTCAAGAATATCCTTAAGTACTTACGAAGAACTAAGGATATGTTTCTTGTATCTGGAGGTGAAGAAGAGATCGTCGCTAAGTGTTATGTTGACGCTAGCTTTGACATCGATCCATGACTCTAAGTCTCAATTTGGATACGTATTTCTCATGAATGGCGGAGCGTTAGTTGGAGGAGCTCCAAACAACCTGTGGTGGCGGATCAACAACGAGGCCAAATATGTTGCCGCTTGAGCGGCTCAGAAGCGCTTTGGATGAAGGAGTTCATATCCGAACTAGTGGTTGCAAACGCGTTGGACCCAATGGTGATCTATTGTGACAACAATGGTGCCATTGCCAATGCCAAAGAACCAAGGTCTCACAAGCATTCCAAGCATATTAAGCGGTTTCACTCCATCCATGAGCATGTCAAGGATGGAGATATAAAGATTTATAAAGTACATACGGATCTCAATGTAGCAGATCCGTTGACTAAAACTCTCCCTAGAGCAAAACATGATCAACACCAGAACTCGATGGGTGTTAGATTTATCACTATGTAACTAGATTATTGTCTCTAGTGCAAGTGGGAGACTGAAGGGAATATGCCCTGAGAGGCAATAATAAAGTGTTTATTATGTGTATTCCAAGTATATGATAGATGTTTATTTTGCATGCTATAATTGTATTAATACGGAAACATTAATACATGTGTGTCTAATAAACAAACAGAAAGTTCCTAGTTATGCCTCTCTCATAAACTAGCTCGTTGATTAACAAGATGATCAAGGTTTTCTGATCATGGACATTGGATGTTGTTAATAACGGGATCACAACATTAGTGTAATGGTGTGATGAACATTCATCCGAAGTATAGCATTACGATCAAAGTCATTGAGTTTATATTGATATAACAACTTACGAAGTGATCCTAATCCTTAGACCATGAGATCATGTTAATCACTAACACCGAAATAGTTTCTTGATAACATCAAACGTCACATCGTAACAGGGTGATTATAAAGATGGATTCAGAACTAATAAAGTGTTATGTTGAGGCTCATGGATCGAGAGTGGAATTTGTTCATCCCGATGACGGATAGATATGCTCTGGGCCCTCTCGGTAATATCACATTGATTAGCTTGCAAGCAAGTGATTTGATCACTAGAATGTTATATCACGGGAACGAGAAAAGAGTGCATGTCAGTAACGAGATCAAACTAGGTATGGAGATACCGATGATCAAATCTCGGACATGTAATATATCGCGAAAAAAAGGGATTAAGATACTAGCGTAAAAAGGTTCCGACGATCACAAGAAAGTCATCGTTGAATGTTTGGGAGTCAGTATGGGTCTCTAGATCCCGCTTCTGATTATTGATCCGAGAGGGTTCTTGATCATGTCCGCATTATTCACGAACCGTAGGGTGACACACTTAAGAGACACCAACATCCATTTGGAGCAAAAGTTTCATGCCGAAAGAATGAACAAGCGCAGGAATTTATTTCACTAGATACCGAAACAGGTTTTCTGGTGAAATTGCATAAAGTGGTTATGCATGTGAAATAGAATTCTAGCAAGGGATTATTTGTGAATGTTTGTCATTAAAGTAATTGACAAAATTCTGAATAAAAATAAAAGAGTTTTATTTAATGCGAGTTTGCATTAAATTTGGTGGAAATTTAATGGGAATTTGAGTGGAGAAAATTGAAGGGCCATTTTGTGAGTGGATTGTCCACCCACATGAATGAAGGAGGGGAGGGGGCAGCCCCCATGGCCGGCGGCCACCCCCCTTGGGTGCTCCCCTCCTCCTATAAAAGAGCCCCTCCTCTCACTTCTCAGTCACACCTCCTCGTGAAGGATATCTCTCCCCCTCTAGAATTTACCCCCCATGGTCTTGGACTAGCGAGATACATGTTCCCGGTGGCTATTCGGCAAGAAAGATTTGTGCTTCCGCTGCATCGCTGGAGCGAGGAGGCGGAGGTTGCTCGGTGCCTCGAACGTGTGTGTGAGCATGGATACGCTGCTGATTTGCGGCGCTAGGACTTCCTCTCGATCTTGAGATCGGCAAGAGATCGTCTACATCAACCACGAGTTGAACTCGTTAAGCTTTGTCGCTCTTCAAGGGTATGTTCTCTACGGATATACATCCGCCCGTTGTTTGTATCTAATAGATATATCTTGGTACATAGTTCACATCGTAGGAATTTTTTTGTTTTCTATGCTGCGGAGCCTACATATATGGCTAAGTGGAGTTTTGGCTGGCCTTTGCATAAAATAAGTTTTCCCTATCCTTTAAAAATAGTTTTCTCTTTTTTCAAAACACTTCATCAAACATGGCACACTGGATACACACCAAGTGCTACCCTTGTTCACCCAACAAGTTTTAACTTAGAGAAATTAGAATGATGAGATCTTTGATTCTGTTTTAATGTCTTGATGCTCAAAATTGTCCATAACCAGGGACACGACTAAGTACTTAGTTTTATCCTCTCGAGAGGTGGTGCACTTTACCCACAAGACTAGACATGCATCGAGACGAGACTTTTCAGAAGCAATCCCTCAGACCACCATGGACACGTTCCATCCTATCATCACTACCACCTTCTATCCATCTAGCTGAGTTCTTGCAACTTAGTTGTTCAAGGCAGAGCCCATATGCCATGTGGCTACACTAGAAGTTTTCGTGACAAGAATGTCTCCAATCTCTTTGTTCCTGGGTGGCCATCCACAAGTGAGATACACCAGAGTAAACCATAGAAATGGGACCTGGGTAACCACTCAACAAAAATCCATCCATACAAGTCCCATTTCCACCTAGGTGTTTCATTAACATCAGTTGTTTTCATTAGTCCAAAACAATATTTGTATTTTCATAAGACATCATATCATGATTTCCACCCACCAATCTATGTAGCTAGACTAAGCATTCTAAACTTACTATGTCTCCTAATTTTAGGAAATACTACCAAGGTAGATACTATAGGTTTAGCATAGCATAGAAATATACAAAATAGTCCTATCATGCATACTACAAAAATATCACTAATGCAATATTGAAAAGATAGGACTTTTGATGACCAAAGTATCACTTTCCTTTTAGTAGAATCTTTAGCTACTCTTATTGATCTTGCAAATGTCACACTCCTCAAAGTTCACTACATCACAATCAAGCAAAGCACACATTCAAAACTAGCATCACAAAATAACAAATCAAAACAAGAAAACAAAGAAATGCATGCAAGCATGCAAAAGGCTATTTTATTCAAAAATTTGTTCCTAACAAGGTTCTAAACATTACAAACACCTACTGGTCTTTTAATAAAAGTGGAATTTCAATTGGAACCAAGTTAGTGCAAATAAGTCATTTAAATCATTTTTCTTTTGTTAGAAAAGCTTTTATTCAAAGGGATAATTTCTAGTGCCCACAAATTATATTTTTAATTTTCAAATGTTAGTGTTTATGGTCAGAGGGTTCAAAACAAAACCATATGCAAAAGGATTTACTTAAATATAATTTTTAGGACAATTTTTATACTCAAAATAGCCCTAAACAAGTCTCTGCCTAAAACTCTAATTTTTCAGAAGCAAATGACCAAAGTAAGGTCGTAGATGCAAAGTTCACATTTTTCCGAATCCATAGACACATAATTTGTATTTTTCTGATTTGTAGATGAAAAGTTATGAATTTTGCAAGTTTAAACATCAAAATCATTTTCTGGATTTTAAACAGAAGGGTCTGGCCACGTGGTGTGTTATGATTGGTTGATACTGTTTCGTGCGGATCAGCTACACGGGCAGCTAAATCTAACTGAAATCACAAGGCTCGGATCGATGGATACCTCTTCGTTAAGTGAACTAATCCTAACCGCAAGATTCAGATCTGGTGAATCACAGCATTCTGGCCAGGAACTGGCGACGCGAGTGGTGAGTGCGGCGGTGGCGCGTCTGGCGACAATGGTCCAGCGATGCTAGGGGGCTAAGGGGAAGATGCGAGGGTTTTACCAGGGTCACGAGGACGTGGGGGTTGCTGTGGAGGTCACAGGAGAGGGCGGGGCGCACGGGTCCATGCTGGATTCCTCGCCGGAGTCAAAGCCATCGTCGGTTGCTTGCAGGTGAGGTTGTTGCCGAGCGTCTGGGGCACGAGAAGACATATGGGGAGCGTCAGCATGTGCGTAAGAGGATGGCGAGAAAACTAGTGATCTTACAATACCATAGCACTACAAGTGGATGACACCCGTGCCTAGTCAGGGTCGTTTAGGGGTTTAGGGAATTTTCAATAATGTTCAAGCTTTATGCTTATAACCGTGTAATATAATGGCGTTACCTCAATTTAATGAAAGTATCTCAAATTTGGATCTATAAGTGCATGATACCCTGCTTGGTTAGGGTTTAATTATGGGTTGAAGGGTTTAGGGTGGGTTTTAGTATTTAGGGGTTTAAGGTTTATTTATTAGGGTTTAGGGTTTAGGTAATTTTCAACAATGTTCAGCTTTATTCTTATATTCGTCAAATATAATGGTGTTGCCCAATTTAATGCAAGTATCTCAAATTTGATCTAAAAGTGCATGATACTTGTTTGGTCGGCTTTTAGGGGTTTAGTGTTTAGGGTTTGATGGTTTTTGCAATTTTCAATAATGTTCAAGCTACTTTATGCTTTTAACCGTGGAATAGAATGGTGTTACCGCAATTTAATAAAAGTATCTCAAATTTGAATCTATAAGTGCATGATACCCTGCTTGGTTAGGGTCTAATTATGGGTTGAAGGGTTTACGATTTTAGTATTTATGGGTTTAGGGTTTATTTTTTAGGGTTTAGGTAATTTTCAACAATGTTCAAGCTTTATGCTTGATACGTCCAAAACGTATCTACTTTCTCGAACGCTTCGCTATTGTTTCTTCTCTAAACTTGTGTGATTTGGATACAACTAACACGGACTGACGCTGTTTTCAGCAGAATTACCTTGGTGTCTTGTTTTTGTGCAGAAAATGAACTATCAGGAAAAATCCCGGAAAATATGCCAAAAATTATATTTCACCAGAAGATCCACGAAGACATAAGGGGAGACAGAGAGGAGGCCTAGGGGGCCCAGACCCACCCAGTGCGGCCCACCGACCCCGCTACTGGGAGGTTCACACCCCAGTGCCTCGCCTCCTCCGCGCCTATAAGTTGCCTTGACCTAAAAATATGGGGTTCGATAGTTTTCGAAAGAGTTCGCTCCGCCGCCACCGAAACCAAGATTTGGATCCGAAACTCCATTCGGCACCGCCGACGGGAATTTGGAGAGGATCATCGCCATCGTCATCACCAACGCATCTCCATCAACCATCGATGTTTCCCGCATCCATGAGTGAGTAATCCCCCGCCGTAGGCTTGGGGATGGTAGGGATTGGATGAGTTCTATCATGTAATCGAATAAGATCTGTTAGGGGCATAGTGCCTAGTATCTCTATTAGTGCTATTTGAATTTTTTGCAACTTTTTGTGCTTAATGCTTGTCACTAGGGCCCGAGTGCCATGATCTCAGATCTGAACTTATTATTGAATCATTATGATAGTATTGTTTATGATCTTATCTGCAAGTTGTGTACACATATCATTTTCCGGATCCAAAGGCCCCAAAGTGACAATAATTGGGACAAGCGGAGGGGATGGCTGTCATGTGAGGATCACATGTGTTCACAGAGTGTTAATGCTTTTCTCCGGTGCTCTATTAAAAGGAGCACCTTAATTTCCAGTAGTTCCCTAGAGGCCCCACTACCACGGGCTGGCTGAACAGAAGATGTTATGCAAGTTCTCATTGCGAGCACGTATGACTATATTTGGAGTACATCCCTAGGATTGTTTTGTACTTGTATGCTTATTATTATTTATCTACAATGCCCTAGTTCTTTGAAGTTACATGTTTAGAGTCGTCCATGCAACGCCCGTCCATCCATCCCTATGCCCACCGCACTCGAATCCCATCATTGCTATCTTGTTATTATTGCTACTATTCCATTGTTGTCAGCATCGCTGTTGCTTTGCTATTGCTACTACAAACTGTTGCTACTAATAAACTTCTGTGAGAAAGAACTATTTCGAGGTGCAGCTGAACTGACAACTCAGTTGTTAAGGCTTGCAAGTATTCTTTGTCTCCCTTGTGTCGAATCAATAAATTGGGTAAATACTACCCGTGAAGACTGTTGTGATCCCCTACACTTGTGGGTCATCAAGACTATTTTCTAGCGCCATTGCCGAGGAGCATAACTTTATTTGTAAGTTTACTTGGATCTACTATTGTTCACTGCTACTCCTTTCATCATGGGGAAGTATCATGATGGAAAGTTCCCTATTTTACCATCCACTACAAGAAGAGGTATAGTCCTAAACACCTCTGTTGCTCTTGATTCACCGTCTGTTATAAGTAAGCTTGTCACACCACCACCACATGATCATGCTACACACACTGCTACTACTGCTGAATCTGAAACTGCTTTTGATACTCATGATGTTACTTCTACTGTGCTTGATGCGAGTGGTTCATTAGGTCCTTTTCTAGATGCTACTATGGCTAGTCTAGGAAATACCGAAACTCCTAGTGAAGACACTGTTACACCTGTTAGCTCACCTGAGGCTTGTGAGAGTTTTGATATTAATGATGGTTACATTGAGCTCACTAATGAATTTGTTGAAGAGTGCCGAAACACACATGGTGCTAGTGCTATTAAGAGTCTCCTTGCTAGACATACTATTATACCTAAGAAGTCCTATGATCCTAAGTTTGCCACCTCTCCCATAGATATTAAAGATAAAAATTATGATTTCTCTCTTCATTTAGCTTATTTAGATATTGTTGAGAAAGAACCTTTTTGTGGTACTGAAAATGAGAGTGCCGTGGCTCATATGAATGAGATTTCTACTATGAGTGCTTTGTTCTCTGATGATTTTAAAATGCGCAAGTACTTTGTTGCTAAGATCTTCCCTTTTTCACTAAAATAAGCTAGGGCTTGGTTTAATAGATTACCTCATGGTTCCATTGATAGCCCTGATTTCTTGATTGCTTCTTTCTTCCATAAATATTTTCCTCCCAGTGCTAGACATGCTTCTTTGTAGAGACTTTTTGATTTTAAACAGGAAGAAGAAGAAGAGAAATTGCCTGAGTCATGGAAAAGATTATGTTCCTTGATTCATGCATATCCTGGATGTCCATTACCTAAGAATGAGTTGCTTGATATTTATTATAATGGACTAACTGATGATTCTAGGACCTACCTAGATATCTTTGCTGATTGTGTTTTCAGGAAAAGGACTCCTACAGATGCTGAAGAATTAATGAACAAGATAAGCAAGAATTATGATGATTGGACTTCAACTGAGATGAATACACCTGAGCCTATTAGTCCTGAACCAACTGTTCCTGAACCAGTTCCAACAACAACAACAAAGAAGAGGGGAGTTATTGCATTAAATGATGAAGGAAGCTAAAAAGTGTCTAAAGGAGAAAGGTATTAGAGCTGGAGATGTGAAGAATCTACCTCCTATAGAAGAATTATGTAAGCCAATTCCCCACCCATCTACTATTGAGGTACACTCTCTCCAACACTTTGATGAACGTGATATTCCTTATGGTAAGCCTCCTGATCAATGCTTAGAGGAACTTGACATTTTTATTGCTAAACAAGGTCATTTTAATAATCAGATTCAGAATCATTTATTGGAAAACTCTAGAGATATCCAAGATTTGAAAGATATTCTGGAAAGAACTTCTAATGATATTAAAACGCTTTGTAAACACTTTCAAATGGTTCAAACCCAACTTGATCAACTTGCTAAGGTGCAAAAGGATATGCTAGTTAATGCTTCAGGAAATAAACATGCTTATGGAATTAGAACTAGGAGTGGTGCAGCTACTCAAGATACTTTATATCCTGAAGGACACCCTAAAAGAATAGAGCAGGATTTCCAACAAGGTGAGGATAGTGGTAGTCCTCGTAAGAGGAAGAAAAAGAAACATAAGAAAGTTGAGGAACCACTTGAACCTGCTGTAGATCCTAATAGTATATCTGTCTCTGATGCTGAAACTGAGAGTGGTAATAATAATGATGCTCCTGATAAGGAGTAAGGTGAGGAAGAACCTGAGAAACACACTAAGAACACTAGGTACACAAAGGAAGAATTTATTGCTAATAAACATGGTAAAGAGAGAGAACCTTGGGTGTAGAAACCTATGCCTTTTCCAGGTAAGAAACATAAGTCAAAGGAGGAATAACACTACAACAAGTTTTGTGAGTGGATGAAACCTTTATTTTTGCAAATTCCTTTGACTGATGCTATTAAATTGCCTCCTTATTCAAAGTATATGAAGGTTATTGTCTCTAATAAAAGGAAGATCCCTAATGAGGAGATTTCTACTTTGCTTGCTAATTACTCCTTCAGTGGTAAGGTTCCAAAGAAACTTGGTGATCCAGGTATACCAACTATTCCTTGCTCCATTAAGAATAATTACGTTAAAACTGCTTTATGTGATTTGGGAGCTGGAGTTAGTGTTATGCCTTTTTCTCTCTATAAGAGAGTCCAGCTAGAAAAGTTGATACCAACTGATATTTCTTCGCAAATGGCTGATAAGTCAACTACTATTCCTGTTGGTATATGTGAGGATGTTCCTGTTGAAGTTGCTCATAATTGCATGGTTTTAACTGATTTTGTTGTGCTTGAAATGCCTAAAGATGATAATATGTCTATTATTCTTGGGAGACCTTTTCTTAATACTGCAGGTGCTGTCATCAATTGAAATCAAGGAAAAGTAACATTCAATATTAATGACAAATATCACACTGTGTATTTCCCCAAGAAGGTTGTTAGAAGCTATTGTCTGAATTCCATTGAACATATTGAGAGCATCAAAGTTGGAGAAATATATTGTCCCATTCCACAAGAAAATTTTGAAACTATTATGATTGGGACCATTGCTATCAAGTATGAGGTAACATAATCACCTTGTGGAATGCAAAGTTTTGTTTCATATAAGATTGTTTTGGTAACAAGACTTGACCAACCTTGTTAACAAAAGGATTTTAATGAACAAAATAATGTTTCCACTGTGCTTATATTTGCTTTCTTTTTCCTTTCTCCTTCCTAGTCTTTGCTTTAGCTTTTGTTTTGCTAGTTGTTTGCTTGTTTGAGTTTCTTAGAGCTCCTGTAGTTTGGCTTTTGGTTTTCTTTTGCTTCTTCTGAAAAACTGTTTCTGCGAGAATCAATTTTCAGACCCTAAAAATTGGCCAAAAATAAAGTTTCCCGAAAAATCCCAGAAAATTCAAAATAATTTTTTCCTTGAAAAAAGGGGCAGAGTGGCACCTAAGATGACCCAGGGGCCACCCCTAGGCCCCAAACCTGGGGTAGGCGCGGGCCCACCACTGGTGGCGCCTAGGGGGGTTTGACCCACCTGGGCCCCTCCAGGTTGCCTCCTCAAAGCCACCTTCTTTCTCTCTCATGAAAAACACCGGAAAACTTGCTCAAGCTCGAGTTCTTTCTGTTCTTGATCGCGATTTTCGATCTCCTTGTTCAGCCCATCTCAAGTGCTGATTTTTGGAGGGATTGCTCCTTGGTATGTGCCTTCTGCACTTGTCCAATTAGATTTGTGATTGGTAGATTGTATCTTGAGTATTTTTTACTGTAGGTGACAGGTTGTTTGAGCTTCCATGCTTGTTCTATGATTAGAAACTTTGTTTTAATGCATGTTTAGTCCTCTAGCAAGTTCCTATAGTAGTTTCTCATCATTTATCAACTTAGAAATCACTTGGTTTGATGGTTGTCTTAAAATTTCAGCAAGGAAGATGAGTGCTTATCCACTGAATCAATATGACTTGATGGTGCATAAGCCAATGAAGGTTCATCATGAGGAAGCAGTTTTTCCTTCCATATATCCATGCTATGAATTTATGAGAGTTGCGGGGATTCTCCAAGATTTTCAAACCTTGGTTACAAATGCAGGGTTGGAGCACTTTGTTGAAGGTGAACCAATCCAATATGTTAAGCTAACCATGGCTTTTGTGCAGGACTTCCGCTTCACTTGGTCTATTTCTAATCCCATGGTCCATTACAAAATATATAATATACTTGTCGGCCTGCCTTTTGCTGATTTCTGTGCAGCAATTAGAGTACCTCAGTGGGGATCTTGTGAGAAGATCAAAGAGAGGCCCAAATCACTTGTTGATTTGTATGCTGAGATTTGCCAAGGTTTAGACTTCTCAAAGGAATGTGGTAAAATTCGGAACATTCAGCTCCCATCTGTTAGATACTTTGCCTATTTCATTACCAAGTGTGTTCTTGCTAGAAAGACTGCTAGAAAGTTGTCTTCTTTTGATCTAGATTTTATTGCAGTTGCTCTGAATAGGAATAGTTCTTATAGTTTGGGTGCTTTGATAGCTCACCATCTCACCACCAACCGTGATAAGGGTGGAATTTGTGGAGGTCTCATTGCTTCTAGGTTGCTAGCTTTCCATGGTTTAGAGCCTCACATTTCAGATTTTCAGTTCCCCACAGAGAGGCTTGATATTGAATCTATGATTCAACATGGTATTGTTTCTTTGGGAGCTAATGTGAGAAGTTTGCCATTTGAACTATCTTTTTCCCAGCATGGTTAGAGAAAGGGTAGGAGTGAGAAAATAGTTTATTTGCCTGCACCTGCTTTGTTTAACTTTGATAACAGGCAAGGATGGTCACTTACGGAGGAGGAGGTTGACACTTATGTGGGGTAACTCTCCCAGCAAGATGACAATGTTGAAGAGGATGCCGAAGACAATTCAGTTCAGCCCTCCAACTTGGGAGCGTCTTCATACCAGCAGCCCTCATTTGATTGGGGCGCGTCTTCTTCTTCATCACAGGTGCCTGACTATGATCATTCCTATGATGACCCACCAGCATGGAGTTATTAGCCTAAGCTTGGTGGGAGGTACACCGACATCACACTCATGTATATATCATGTTCGGTCGGTTCTTTGTATATCCATTGTTTCGCTTTGTTTTTGGTTCTTGTTGCTTCTTTCTAAAAACCCAAAAATACCAAAAATATTTTCGTTATTTCTCTAGGTTTGTTTCTTTGCTTTGGTTTGCCTTAAAAGAAAAATCCAAAAAGATTTTTATTTGTTTGGTTTGCTTTGTTTTTGTTTGGTTTTTCTTTGTTTGCTTGTTTCTAAAAAATCGAAAACACCAAAAATATTTGTTGTTCTTCTTTGGTTTTGTGAGTTCTTTGCAGGGTTCAGCCGTCCTCAGTGGATTTTGGTTTCATGTTAATTATTCAAGTCACACAAGTGAAGGGCAATAATGAAGATTAAGACAACTTGAGGTGTGGTAAGAGGCTGGTAATGAACTCTATTTGTTTCATTTTTGTACATATAGTCATCATTGTGAGCATGCTTAGCCTATTTGTGTAAGGTGTATGTCATTATGGATGCTTAGTAGTTCTTGCTTGTCTATGATTAGCTCCAGCTTGCTAATAGTTTGTAGCATGTCATATGAATGTTTGCTTGCATTGTTTTATTCATACTTTGGTATGATATTGTGGTATCCTCCTGTGACTGTTCATGTGAATCGACTTGGAACATGCTCATGCATGCATATGACTAATCAATAGTCAGTAAGCCTCGATGATTTATTTTTCCTCAGAGTTCTTGTATCACTTTCATGCCATAGTTAGTCCTGTTTTGTTGCAATCATGATTATGACAGTTATTGCTCTCTCGTTTGTCGCTCCCTCTCTATTGCTAGCCTTCACTTGCACTGAGTATGTGCTCTACCCGTGCTTCCAACTTCCCAAAACCAATATTGCCAGCTGTGTCCCCCATACCTACCTATTAGTATCTTTTGCTACTTCAGTGCATATTTTATATATTCCGTGTTTTCTTCCAAAATAAAATGTTTGTCTGTTTTGAGAAAGTTAGTTAGTAAAGCTCTTACGAACTTGATGGCACACTTTATTCTTTGCGCTTAATAATCTTGAACCATTGTGACTAGTCCATGAAAGTTATATGCTTGCTATTTATATACTGGGAGTCAGCAGAACCGTGCTGTCACGGGGAACGCTTTCAACACCTGTTGGATATCTCATCCAGTTGATTCCTTGCTCTTTTGTTTACGGAGGTCGACGATGTGAAATAAAAGGGGAAGTTGTTAGTTCATGGAGTTTATACATTGTGTTATAGAAACGCCTGGGCCGCTAGCCTAAGCCATGCTTAATCATGGTGGAAACTTGCAGCAACACTATAATGAGCATCTATGAAGCGTTCTCAATAAAAAGCTATACATATGGTAAATAAAAAGATTGATGAGATGCTCATTGTATGCTTCCCTTGTCATTTTGGTTATGGGAAAGCTCCTGTACCATGTGCAAGGGGTACCCTGTTGGCGGTTCTCAATGATATGCATGTATTTACAATGACAAGAACTTTTAGGTGACCAAAGTTGAGTAGCATGCGGAGTGGCCCTCATACTCAAGGGACTTGGGATTTCCAGTCTATGGTCTGTCAAGCATATGATTCAGAGTGGACCTCACTTTCACCTTAACCACATGAATATGACTATGATAGGGGCAATGAGAGCTCAAAGCTAATGAGTACTTTCCTTTCAGCATTAGGAAGCCTTTCAAACCTTCACAAAACCGTTTTCACAACTTTGTTGAGTCACCACTTATTCTATGAGCACCTTCTTGAGAGCATAGTTGTCATTCTTGTGTTTGTTCCAAAACTTGGTTAACTATGTCATGACTTTGAAGCTTGTATCTCTGATATCTTTATATCTAGTCTTCATGTGAACATCAGAGGTGCCTCAGCATTTATATTGTGCTCTTCAAACAAAGGCAAGCGAGATACCACTCTATCATACCTTATTATGAGCATTGCAATGTTGCTTAGGTTTATGTTTCATGCTACTTATTATTATTGAGTTGGTTTCTCTTCATAGCTTGCAATGACTATTGATTAGACTTAGTTGCATACTCTTTATTATGAATTGTCACCATATGAAGCAAAGTCTTCGTGAAAGTTCTTTTATCGCACTCAGTTTTCAATTGAATTGCTTGAGGACAAGCAATAAGCTAAGCTTGGGGGGAGTTGATATGTCCAAAATGTATCTACTTTCTCGAACACTTTGCTATTGTTTCTTCTCAAAACTTGTGTGATTTGGATACAACTAACATGGACTGACGCTGTTTTCAGCAGAATTACCTTGGTGTGTTGTTTTTGTGCAGAAAATGAACTATCAGGAAAAATCCCATAAAATATGCCAAAAATTATATTTCACCAGAAGATCCACGGAGCCATAAGGGGAGACAAAGAGGAGGCCTAGGGGGCCCAGACCCACCCCAGGCGCGGGCCCACTGACCCCGCGCCTAATGGAGGTTTGGCCACCCCAGGCATCTCCTCGGCGTCCCTCCGCGCCTATAAGTTGCCTTCTGACCTAAAAACAGGGGGGTCGATAGTTTTCCAGAAAGAGTTCTGCTTCACCGCCGCCACTAGAAACCAAGATTCGGATCCAGAAACTCCGTTCTGGCACCCTGCCGGGATGGGGAATTTGGAGAGGATCATCGCCATCGTCATCGCCAACGCATCTCCATCAACCACCGATGTTTCCCTCATCCATGAGTGAGTAATCCCCCGCTGTAGGCTTGGGGATGGTAGGGATTGGATGAGTTCTATCATGTAATCGAATAAGATCTGTTAGGGGCATAGTCCCTAGTATCTCTATTAGTGCTATTTGACTTTTTTGCAACTTGTTGTGCTTAATGCTTGTCACTAGGGACCGAGTTCCATGATCTCAGATCTGAACTTATTATTGAATCATTATGATAGTATTGTTTATGATCTTATCTGCAAGTTGTGTACACATATCATTGTCCGGATCGAAAGGCCCCAAAGTGACAATAATTGGGACAACTGGAGGGGATGGCTGTGGTGTGAGGATCACATGTGTTCACAGAGTGTTAATTCTTTGCTCCGGTGCTCTATTAAAAGGAGCACCTTAATTTCCAGTAGTTCCCTAGAGGCCCTGCTGCCACGGCTGGTTGGACAGAAGATGTTGTGCAAGTTCTCATTGCGAGCACGTATGACTATATTTGGAGCACATGCCTAGGATTGTTTTGTACTTGTATGCTTATTATTATTTATCTACAATGCCCTAGTTCTTTGAAGTTACATGTTTAGAGTCGTCCATGCAACGCCCGTCCATCCATCCCTATGCCTACCGCACTCGAATCCTACTGTTACCGTTACTATTACTATTGCTACTGTTCCACTATTGCTGTTACTACTGTTGTTGCTTTGCTATTGCTACTACAAACTGTTGCTACTGATAAAATTCTGTGAGCAAGAACTATTTTGAGGTGCAGCTGAACTGACAACTCAGTTGTTAAGGCTTGCAAGTATTCCTTGTCTCCCCTTGTGTCGAATCAATAAATTGGGTAATACTACCCGCGAAGACTATTGTGATCCCCTACACTTGTGTGTCATCAATGCTTGTATTCGCGAATATAATGGTGTTTCCCAATTTAATGCAAGTATCTCAATTTTGATCTAAAAGTGCATGATACTTGTTTGGTCAGGGTTTAGGGGTTTAGTGTTTAGGGTTTTATGGTTTCAGGAATTTTCAATAATGTTCAAGCTGCTTTATTCTTTTAATCGTGGAATAGAATGGTATTACCGTAATTTAATGAAAGTATCTCAAATTTGAATCTATAAGTGTTGGGGATATGCTATATGGGTATCCTTATAGCATGTCTCTTATCCGGCTAACCCGGGTTGCCCATAGTCGGTAGCATGGCCTATGACCTGCTGGGCGGCCCAGTTAGGTGGATCCAGAAGGGAGGCCCATGCCGGATAAAGGAAGGCTACGATGGAGTCACCAACGTACCCGGAGCCTTGGAGTGTAAGATACAAAAGACTAGTAATAGACGGTGTAGGACTCTGTAACCTGTCCGGCTAGGACTTTTCCCTGTAACCGTAGGACCTGACGACTATATAAGTCGGGCCTATGGGAGCCTTTAGGGCACGATCATAGATAACTTCACACAACCTCGCACAGCGAACCTATCTCTGTAACTCGGCGTATTGCCCTTATAGTGATTTATAGCAGGAGTAGGATTCCGCCATCGTCGTGGGATCTAAACCTGGGTAAGCTGTGTTACCTCGTACCCGTCAACCGTCCGCCTTACCCCACGTCTCTAAACACGCACTGTGAGGACCCCTCCATGGCGTACTCGTCGGCAATACCACGACAGTTGGCGCCCACCGTGGGGTAAGAGGCGCTTTAGGCTCTTCAGCGGGCGAGGACCAAGATCTTCGTGGGAATCAGCGGAACCGTAGCCACCGGTCGCGTTCTCTTCTCCGGCAACGTTCCGATCGTCCCTCCTGACGAGTTCTGGATCCCGGCGAAGACGAACCCTACGCGGTGTTCGATCGTTCCTATCGGAGACATCCACCTCTTCATCGGCGAAACTGACTCGGGCACTAGTTCCCTGGGAGTCGGAGGAGCATCAAGGCCCGCACGAACCACCTACGGGCAGGATACGTTCACGTAAGGATCAATGTCGGATCTCTCCTCGGAGTTTGCTGGCAAAGATCGGAAAAATTCAAGGCCCACCCAAACCACCCCTGTGCAGGATATAAAGGTGGAAGATCACTGCAAATCCGCCGGCTTCGTCCGTGCGTCTGGACAGCAGAGATCCAAGTTCGTCGGCGTGGTTACCATCTTCGATCTGGCGCGCTGCATTCAGAGAGAGGGCGAAAACCCCCGCGATTACCTGGCCAGGTGGCTCCGTATACGAGCCGATCTGGCCCACTACCCCAATGATGATGCTATCTATCACTTTGTGGAAGGACTGGACCATGGCACGCTTCTCCGACATTCTCTAAAACGGCAACAGGCGTCAGGATGCCTTACCTTCGAAGGAATGGTGAACACCGTCAACAACTACACGGAGGCCGAAGCGGCAGCTCAGACAGCGCTTGCGCTCATTGACGGAGCCCCTCCAATTCAGCCACCACCACCACCGCCTCCGGCCGCCATCATCGCAGCAGCACCACCACCTCCAGTCATCGTCGAGGCCGTTGCACCTCTACCGCCCATGATCGAGGAAGTCCTGGCACCCTCCGACTCTGTCATTGACGTGCTTTATGCTGATTTTAGTGCAGATTCAGAGGAGATAGACTTCAGTCCAGAAGAGCTAGACTCCTCTATGAAGGAGATGGATGAGGAGTACTCACGCGACGAGCAAGGCAACAACACCGTCATGTCTCGAGGGGTGTTCGTCACCATTGGGACGACGATGGATGAAGATCAACCCGGACAAGCTCCGCCTACAGCGCTGGACAAGGGGAAGGGGCCACTTATTGCTATTGACATTGATCGCAAAGGTTATGCCTCCCCCGCCAAACCCAGTGCAGCAGCCGCAGGAACTCGGCACCGGCCCGAGCAACACTAACACCGCAAACTTGCCGCCTCCAGCATCTACGTCGGCAGCAACCCATGTTACTCCAGCTGATAGAGTGATGTACGACAATTTGCTTGTCGAGCCACTAACCGTTGCTCATATCCGGAACATGACCCAGCTTGACGAGAAGCGCCAGCAGCTGCTGGAGGAGGCGCAAGCCATCACGGAGCAAGGCTCTAAACTAGATTGAGATCTAGTCAACGCGCAGAAGTCCATAGAGAAAGCTAGAGCAATGGAGGCCGAATACAAGACTTTGTTGTAGCAGCAGAAGGCTAAGAAAGCTCTGGCTTGCGTCATCAACGATCCTGGTGTACGGCGCAACCTAGGATGGGCTCCCTCGAATCCGGCACAGGCCAAGCCATACATTGACAGTGAAGGTAAGCAGGTGATGCCCACCCCACTCCTTAACCTCGCCGTCGCCAAGACCCTTCTGGAGCAGGATAGATCGCCTGAGGCAGTAGAACATGTCTATGACCTAGTGGCCAAGGTGGTGAAGCAGCAGGAAAAGGCCACCTCTCAGAGGCTTGAGTCTGACCCAGCGCTCTGCCGATCTAGCCAGTACAAACCGCCAAGGGAAAGATCTCCTCAGGATGTCAGGTCCCAGACGGGTTCATCAGAACGAAGACGGAGGGATGCGCGCAACAGGAAGGATGCTATCCCCATATCCTCCGACCACGGGGAAAAAGCCCGACCTCGTCGCCCATCGCCACCGCCCCGATCCCCCCAACGTCATGAAGACTACAAGGCTCACCGTCATACGGATATGCCCCCACCAAAGCAGTGTGGCATCGTCATCCGCGACAACGCGACGCAGACCCGTCATGATGGAGAGCGCAACCAAGGACACAAGAGAAGCTCACACCATGACCCCCCGCGTCCGACAAGCAGCCGTGACAGGCGTGAGGCATCGCAGGAAGGTAACAGCAAGAAGACTAACCCACCGCCACCTCCGCCTCCGTCGCCGCCAAGAAGTCACCATGGCGGAAGAGGCCCGCGTCGTTCACGCAACCCATCCCCTGTTGACAAAAAGAAGAACCCGGAGACATACGATGCACGTTCGCGGATCGATAAGATCCACGAGGCCCAGGAAGGACCATACCTGGGACCACATTGCTTTGGACCTGCAATATGGTCCGCAACTTACCCCAAAGGTTTCCGGATTGACAAGACCATCAAACCCTATGACAGCACCGCCAAGCCAGCCACATGGTTGCAGGACTATGACAATGCGGTGGAGATTGCTGGAGGCAACCCCAACGTCGCCGTCAAGTACCTCCCGTTAATGTTGGCGGGCACGACCCGTCAATGGATCGACGACCTGGCATAGAAATCTATCTACAACTGGCTGGACATGCAAGAAGCGTTCACCAAGAACTTTTGAGGGTACATACAAGCGTCCCTGCACTGTGGGCGATCTACAGCGGTGCGTGCAAGAAAAGGACGAGACATCTCGCGCCTACCTTTCCCGATGGCTGGATATGAAGAATTCCTGTGCAGGAGTGCACGCTCAGACCGCCATGGCCGCCTTCATCGATGGGTTGGAAAGGGGTACGTTGATCCGACATAAGCTGAAGCGCTTGCAGGACAATCACCAGGTTGACTTGAATCAGATGATTCAGTTAGCTAGTGAGTTCGCAGCTGCCGACGATGATGCTCGTGGCTCTTTGCCGGCAACGGCCGTTCCAACTCAAGCTCGGAGGAACAGCAGTACAAAGCGGAAAACCGCTCTAGAAGAAAATCAATCTATCGACATGGTCGCTATGACTTTTGCAGGACGAGGAGAAGGCGGACAACGTGGTCGAGGAAGAGGAGCTGTCCGTGGGCAGCAATGAGGAAGTGAAACCACCTCGGCGCCGCTCCGTGTTCCTGTAACATCCCAAAAATACTAAGCTTGGATCATCAAATTCTAATCATCAAAATTAGGGTTAACAAAAACTTTTCTAATTAAAATTAGGAATGCATGCATTGATTTTGAAATTCTTTTAAACCACCTTGTTTGTTTGTTTCATTGCTTGTAAAATGTTTCTTAGGTGAAATAAACCTCATCTAAAACATTTCCCACACTTTTCCTAAAGACAAGTAAATCAAAACACATATATTAAATGAATGGTCATTTTGACCAATTTAACTCTCATGCCTACTTTGGCTGTCTCAAACTTTCAGAATGTAAACTTTTGGATCTTTGCACCCCTTGAATGTACTCATAACAAGGTATCAAGGACCACTTTGTGATCATCCAGAAACTTTCAAATGCATAGTTTAAATGACAATTCAAAATGGAATCTTTATCATATGGGAAGATCCCACTTATTCAAAAACCACTCAAACAAGATCAACTTGCAAAACCCTAGCATCTGCAGATTCACCAGCACCAATCTAGCAAACCCACCAAAAATCTTTTCAAAATTCAAAACTTGAGTTGATGCGGCCATTTCATCAAACAGGTTGCAGACACAAATCAAACAAACATCAAACACTATAGTGTGCAGTAAAATTGGCCTAACTTGTTCCCTAGTTATCTCACACCCAGCTCAGTAGATCACCTAGGAAGTTTAACTAAGGACTAGCACCCCTGTGAGCTTGCCATTGCCATAAATGGTGAACGGCCGAGCACCCCCTTGTCACCCCATTGTGGACAGCAGGCTAGAGGAAGAACTAGCCGTGCCAACCTTGTCTGGGAGGCAGCCCACCATCCACCGCCACTCCCTGTCCCAGCCGCGAGCATTTCCAAGCCCTGGACCACGCGCACAAGCCGCGCCCAGACCGCCAGAGACCATGCCAAGCATGCGCCAGAGCACGACCCTCGACCAGCGCCCACAGACCGCGCGCCGCCCTCACCGCGTGCACACACGATCACCATCAACCCAGGAAACCACCAGACATCCCCGTTTGCCGCCCCGTGCCGCACAGCCACCGCCCGCCGTCGAAGACGCCGCCTCTGCCGTGCAGAGCACCGCCCTTTCCAGACCAAACCCCACCGCCCCATGCCTCGAGACCATGTCGTTGAGACTGTTGGGAATATGCCCTAGAGGCAATCATGTATGATGATATTTCCCATTGTATTCATAAAGATATTAGTCCTTGTATAAACATCTGATGTGTATCATTGAATATGTGATTCGGTTGTGGAACTATGCATTCATGTTGTTTGTACTAAATATCCTTGGTCATTGAGGTTGTGCTGGACACACAACTTAGACCAATGTGAAAGTTGGCTTGATGACTCGGTTCCACTTGTCATGGGCATGGAGATGCTATTCCAGCTTACACAGATTCGACTAAAGAGTTTAGCGAGTCGGATTGACCCATATTGAGGTACAACGAACAAGTTGTCATTTGTATATCTCAATCAATGTAATCCTTAGACCTGAGGTTGTTGCATAGTCCGAGTTGAGGATCACCGACTTAGGTTCTGTCAAACGCTGATCCATAACTGGGCAGTTATAAAGGCAGGGTTCGTGTCGACTGAGAATCAAGCTGCGTGATGTGAATAACCAAGATGGGATTTTGCCCCTCCACTTGGAGAGATATTCTCTGGGCCCTCTTGTGAGATATGATTCGTAAAGCATGGCCATGCACGACTCGGTTAAGTGTTAACCGAGGCGATCGACTAAGAGTTAGTCGGGTGAATCACTTATCTCGGATCGAGAAGAGAGTCGGACTATTTAAGGGATGACATATATTCGCCTATAGTCTGACAAGGTATATCATGAGGCAAAAGGGACTTGGACGCAAGTCGCATTGGAAAGGCAAGTCGTCATGACTCTTTGGTACTTGGGAGTTGGCACGTTCTGCTAGGAGCCGCTACCGACTGATCGATTGAGAGTCGGACTCCTATCGTGTCCAAGTAGCCATGAGCCTGTGGGGTCACACACTTAAGAGCGGGAGCAAGTTCGGATTGGATCTGAACATATAATCTGGTTGGGTTGGACCTAAACCTGATTAGGACTGAGTTAGTGAGTTGGACTCACGGTGACTAGTGTTATATGGGCTTTAGTGAATGGGTCACGCGAGTAGAGCCCACGTTCACTCCCTATATATAGTGGAGCACCTTAACCCAGAAAGGTTAATCGTTGTTCGGTTAGGTCATTCCATGTGTTGGAAACCCTAGCTCCACGGCCAGTACCGTAACGAACCTAGCGATTCATGGCGCTCCTCCTTGTACGTGTGGATACCAGCAGAGGTGCTGTGCGATCAGCACCAGGACGATCGGATCGTGAGGACTTCACTGCATCAACTGACGCGCTTCATCAGTAATCCGCAACCGCGCGTCTAGTGGTAAATCTCGTGGCCTTCTACCTCAGCTAGATCTTGGGATCATCACGTTAGAGGAAAAAGTTTTGTTTTATATCTGCGTGGCCCAACAGAGCATCGCCAGGAGACACCGCACCGTCCCCTACCCTTGCCCATGACATTAGCCGCCTGTAACCTCGCCCCCGACGAGCTCACCGTGCGCCCCGACGGTCCCCTCGCTCGACTATAAATAGAGGCCACCCCCGCACGATTTCTTCTCACCATCTCACTCCCCTCTCCTCACTGATCGTGCCACACCGTTCTCAGAGCAAGGCAAGCACCACCCCGCCGGAATTTCACTGGAGCCCGCCGCCTCTGGAGAAGAAGGGAGCCAGCGATTGGAGCCGCCCTAGGAGAAGCCACCGGTACCAGGAGATTCGCCGTTGTCGACTTCATCGTTCGCCCGCCTCGCCGACCCTCGCCAGTACCCTGGTGAGCCCCCAGCAACCCTCACTGGCCGCTCTAGGTTTCGTTCTCGCCGGCGTTGTCTCGCGTCGACGATGACTCCCAGCTGTTGGATTAGAACTAGATCGAACGATCCACGTTGCCCCATACCGCTTCGCCCAGCCCGGTGTCACTGACAAGTGGGGACACCCACTTAAGCAGCCCGCGGGAGCACTGCGCTTAGCAGGCCGGCCCGTTAACTTTTCCCGCGCAGCCCAGTTGTTCAAATTAAACTTTTTCTATTTCAATTCAAACACACTTCTGTACCCAACTTCAAAAATCAACCCAGATCGATTCAGTGCACCAAATTGAATGAAACCAATTTTGTTGGAAAGGCCTGTGAATGCTGAATCCAAGCCCGTTGGATTCAAGTCATTTGGATCTATAGATCACCCATGGTAAAAATAACAAGGCATAAGCTTTTCTACATTCAAACATTTTTCAAATTCAAACCATAATAGCTTTTGAGTTGATTCCAACTCTCAAAAATCACATTTAACCATACCTTTCAGAATATATAAAAATATATAGGTTTAATTGCAGAAATAATGTTCAAGTAATAAAAGAATGCTACATAAGCATTTCTAGCCACATTAATTAATTAAAATAAAAGGGTAAAACCTTATTAAATTTGACACCACTTTAAATCACATTCCCTTGGACTACAATATGTGGTGATGACATGTGTCAACATGATCCCATGTTTGGTTTGGAGAATATTAAATCTTAAGTAGTTTTTTAATGAGTAGAAATTACTTTTCTAAAAATAAAAGGAACTAAATCAAGCCTTAACCTTGTAATGTTAGGGATGATGCTAGATCATCTATAGGACCCTTGTGTGTGATGATTGCAAGTAGTTAAGTATTGTTTGGTGATTGTGTACCTCGTATTTATTCATAGACGCTAGTACCGACCAAGGATACGAGGAGGAAGGATGCTACTACGAAGAAGAAGCCGAGGAGAACTTCAACCACTGCTCTGCACAAGGCAAGCCTAATACTACTAGTGAATGTGCAAGCTAAAACTTGCAGGACACTCTACTTTAGCAAGCCTTACTAATCAAGTTGACCTATGCAAGCTAACACTTGCAATTTAGCAAGCTTATACTGATTTTGTGCAAGCAAATACTTGCTTGTTACTATGCCTACTATATGCCTTAAGCATATGCGATCATACCCACTTGATAAACCAATCCTAGTTTTATTTGCAAGCTTCTTACTTTATTTCTTTATCAAAGCTTACGTAGAGTTTACTTAAATGACTTATAGATACTGGAAAGATTCTGAAGGTTGCATAAAGAGCATTAAATTTGATCTAAGCCAGGAACCTTGATATCATCCTAAGATATAAGGTTGTACTTAGTTAAAACTCCACTAGATACTACCCCATTATTAGTACTACCCCCACCTGTAGATGCTAGTGCTAAGCATAAAACTTGATCAACTTTAGATGGGAATACTTGGTGGAAAAATGGTTATGAAAACCTAGGAATGATGGATCATTCTATTGAAATGTTTTTGGACATGTGTTTCCGAACACTTGATGACTTTGGTGATGAAAACGTGGAGGCATGAGCCTTTGCCCTTTTTAAAACTGATGGTTGTCTGAATGTGATACCATTCCAATTTTATCGTACAACCACAATACCCGAATATTGGGTAGGGCTTGACTGGAAACTTATATTCCTTAGTATTAGTTCCCTCATGGCCAAGGTCTGAGATGAGGCTACCTTGTGAAGATTGTCCACCTGTGCAGTACCCAAGATGACAGTTGGTCATGGTTGGGAGGCCAAACTCACAGGAGAGGTGCTTATACTAGGGCGTGTAATTGAAAGGTTAGGATTGATTATCTTCATACTGAGTATGGTGAATTCAGGATTTGTTCCTGACGGATGTATCGAATGTTGTGGTGAAAGTGTACAATCTCTTCAGAGTGTCAAACTATTCGAATAGCGCGTCATGATTATGGACAGATTAGTGGCCATACTGTTTCCCCCGTCAGACTTTTTCAAAATGACCTGTAAAATGAATTGAGACTTTGAGTTGACCACAACAGAGTTGTGATATGAAATACAAGTTCCCACTTAGGACTTATAAAATTGTGACTAGCTTGGGAACCTAGTAGAGATAAATCTGGCTTTTGCAAAACAACCCTAAGAGCCTAGTGTCCTATTATCCAAAAACCCCTTTACCTGTTAGTATTAGTTTGCGTGTACTTAAAGAGTACTCATGGCTTTGTCCCTGGCTATTCCCATGGCCAGACTATGAAGAGGAGTACCTGGAAGATGGACCCCAGGAAGGTTACGACAACTAGGATCATCTCCCATCGCCAGCATTGCCTGTGACCCCGAAGATGGAGCTTCGCCTACGCTACCGTTATTATTTCGTATTCCGCTGCTTGATGTTGTATTAAGAACTGGATCATGAGATCCCTATTTGTGTAAGAACTTATGTATCGTTTGTAATGGATGATGTACTATGATATCCAATTCTGTTATGTCTCGCAAAAATGGTAATCCTGGGATTGCGATGTATGGCATAACAGGCATCTAGGATTGAAAAATCCGGGTGTTGACAGTTCCCCAAACATACGAGGAGTAATGCGATATGCCGTGCCTCGTACACCTCGACGCCAACGGCAAGGCCACCCATACCAATAAACACTGCAAGTTCGTCAACGACCTCAAAGAAGACCCGGAGTCTGGCTACAAGCAAAGTCGGAAGAACAGACCACGAGGCAAGGGAAAAGGGAAGAAGAAGGAGGAGGAGTCCAAGGATTCAAGTGACATGGACGAAGACGTTGACCCCAAGCACGCCGCCAAAAGCGACGACAAGGGCAAGAACCCCTTCGCAAAGAAGGCTCCAATCTACCACACTTTCCTTGGCACCCTCACCGTCCGACAACAGAAGACCTCTATGAGGATCCCGATGGCCACTCTCCCTCCAGTCCCCCAGTACCTGCGCTGGTCGGAAGTTCCAATAACTTGGGACAGGACGGACCACCCAGACCTTGTGCCCACGGAGAACCAGTACGCCATGGTCATCAACCCCTTGATTGACGGCGTGGAGTTCACCAAATGCATGGTGGATAGTGTAAGCAGCATCAACATCATGTACCTGGATACACTGCAGAAGATGAACTTGACGGAGGCAAACCTAAGGCGTACCAACACCATCTTCCACGGCGTAGTCCCTGGTCGGGAGGCTCGGTCCCTTGGATGCATTACACTTCAGGTTGACTTTGGCGATGTTAGTAATTACCGCCAAGAGCACATGACCTTCGAGGTGGTCCCCTTCAAGAGCGTGTACCACGTCATATTCGGCCGCGACATATTCCACATGTTCATGGCCAAGCCATGCTTCGTCTACAACAAACTCAAGATACCCGGACCACATGGTTTTATCACCGTATCCGGAAGCTTTACCAAGGCAAGGGACTGCAAGATCAATGAAGCAGTCGTTGCAGAAGTTGTCCTCTACATCGAAGAATTCAAAGAGATCGAGAGCAAGGTCAATGACTTAGAAATGACCGCGTCGAATAAGCAGATCTCCGACTCTGCTTCTGCGTTGAAGGCCGCCATCAAAACCAAGCCGGTGGAACTTGTGGTAGGCGATGCCTCCAAGACCGTCGCCATTGGGACGAACCTGGATGCCAAATAGGAAAGCGCGCTCGTCGAGTTCCTCCGTGAGAATAGGGACATCTTTGCCTGGCAACCTGCCGACATGAAAGGTGTACCTAGGGAACTTGCCGATCACAGCTTAAACATTGATCCAAAATGCAAACCAGTGAAATAACCTCTACGACGCTTTGGAGTTGAGAAGAGACGCGACATTGGCAAAGAGATAGCTAGGTTACTTAAGGCTAGATTTATCCGAGAAGTCCTTCACACCCAATGGGTGGCCAATCCTGTACTTATCCCCAAAAAGGGAACCAATGAATTAAGAATGTGTGTTGATTACACCGGCTTGAACAAAGCATGTATCAAAGATCCGTTTTCTTTGCCTCACATTGACCAAGTCATTGACTCAACGGCTGGCTCGGAACTTTCGTGTTTTCTTGATGCATACTCCGGATACCACCAGATCAAGATGAGGAAGTCGGACCAATTGGCCACTTCGTTCACTACCCCATACGACACGTTTTGCTATGTCACGATGCCATTTGGGCTAAAAAACACAGGTGCTACCTACCAGCGGACAATGCAATGTTGCCTTCACGACCAAATTGGTCGGAACGTTATCGCCTATGTGGACTATATCACGGTGATGTCTAAAAGTCAAACGACTTAATCTCCTACTTAAAAGAAACCTTTGATAATCTCTGGAAATACAACATGATGCTCAACCCTAAGAAGTGCCTCTTCGGGGTTCCAGCCGGCAAATTGTTGGCCTTCATCGTTTCCCAACGTGGAATCGAGGTCAACCTGGAGAAAATCAAGGCCATCTTAAACATAAACCGCCCGACATGCCTAAAGGACATTCAACGACTAACATGTTGTGTTGCAGCAGTTAGTCGGTTCGTCAGCCAACTTGGAGAGAAGGCTCTGCCGCTGTACAAGTTGCTGAAGAAGGCGGACAAATTCACCTGGATGGACAAAGCAGACACAACATTGAAGCAGCTCAAGGAGATTCTTTGCTCAGCGCCCATCCTTGCAGCACCCGAGCCTGGAGAGCCCCTGTTAATTTACATGGCGGCAACCAACCGGGTTATCAGCACTGTCGTCGTGGTAGAGCGGAAGGAACCATGCTATGAGCACGGAGTTCAACGACCACTTTACTACGTGAGCGAGGTCTTGACGGAGTCCAAGCAGCGTTACCCGCACTACCAAAAGATAGCTTATGGAGTATTCCTTGCTTCTCGGAAGCTGAGGCATTACTTTCAGGAGCACCCAATCACAGTGGTGAGCAAAACTCCACTGTCCGACATTATCAATAATATCGATGCTACAGGAAGGGTCGCGAAGTGGGGCATTGAACTTGCCACCTTCGAGATCACCTACAAGAGACGCGACGCTATCAAGTCACAAGCCTTGGCGGATTTTGTTGCAGACTGGATGGAGATGTCAGACGCTACTCTGTTGCCAGAACCAGAGTACTGGGTGATGCACTTTGACGGATCAAAGTTGCTCAACGGCTCGGGGGCTGGTGTATTACTACAGTCACCAACAGGAGACAAGCTACACTATGTTCTGCAGATCCACTTCGAGGCTACAAACAACATGGCGGAGTATGAAGCACTCATTCACGGACTACGTGTAGCCAAAGATATTGGCATCAAGCGCATAGTTTGCTGTGGAGATTCCGACTTGGTTGCCCAGCAGGTGGCTGGCACCTGGAATGCGCAGAACCCTATGATGGCGGCATATCGAGACGAAGTGGACGAGATAGCCAAGAGCTTCTTAGGCTACGAAGTCAAGTATGTGCCTAGGAACAAAACGAGGCGGCCGATCTGCTGTCTAAGCTTGGATCAGGGCGCAAGAAAATTCCACTAGGAGTTTTCCTAGAGCACCTGCGCACAACATCCGTGACGGGAGCCGACATCGACAACCCGGATAGAGCTGACTCTTTCGTCAACATGGTGACTAAGGTCCCTCCTGCTTGGACAAGACTGTTCATGGAATATCTCGAACACGGAACTTTGCCCGACAACGAAGTCGAAAGACGACAAATAGTACGACGAGCAAAGGGTTATACTATAATCTATGGGAAACTCTATAAAAGGAGAACTACTGGTGTATACCTAAAGTGTGTTTCCCAGCTAGAAGGTATGGAAATCCTGCGCGAAATCCATCTCGGAGATTGCGGGCATCACGCCGCTCCCCGATCGTTGGTCGCAAAAGCCTTCCGGCAAGGATTCTACTGGCTGGCCGCGAAGGCGGACGCTGACAAGCTGGTTGAGACATGCACGGGATGTCAGTATTATGCCCGACAACCACATGTTCCTGCTGAAGAATTGCGAACAATACCAATAACTTGGCCGTTTGCAGTCTGGGGGCTAGACATGGTGGGACCGTTACAGACGGCACCTTGTGGGTTTATGCATCTGCTTGTAGCAGTTTACAAATTTACCAAATGGATAGAAGCTAAACCCATTAGAAATCTTGATGGGGCAACTGCCCTCAGGTTTGTCCGGGATCTAGTGGTGAGATTTGGTCTCCCACATAGCATTATCACCGACAACGGAAGCAACTTGTCACTTGGAGAAGTGGAGGCTTATTGCTGGGAGAAAGGCATCCGACTTGACCTTGCATCTATGGCACACCCACAATCCAATGGTCAGGTTGAGCGAGCCAATGGATTAGTTCTGCAATGAATCAAGCCACGTCTTGACGCGCCGCTACATAGAGCAGATGGATCCTGGGCGGAAGAATTGCCATCTGTGCTGTGGAGTTTATGAACTACACCCAACAGATCCACCGGCTACACCCCTTACTTCATGGTATATGGAGCAGAAGCCATCTTGCCTTCCGACATCCTCCACGATGCACCAAGAGTTGCCGCCGACGACGAGGATGACGCTGAAGAATCCATACACCTAGATGTGGACCTTCTCGAGGAGGAGCGCGTTTTGGCATGCCAAAGATCCGCCATCTACAAGCAGAAGCTACGCAACTACCATAGTCGCCGCATTAGGCATCGCTCGTTTAAAGAGGGGGATTTGGTGCTCCGACTTAAGCAGAAGAAGTCACACAAATTATCCCCGCCATGGTGTAACATCCCTAAATTCATGTTTCAAAGCTCATTCATATCATCCTTGCATCCATCATCATTTAGGGTTTTCTCAAAACATTTCAGAAAACAGAAACATATGGTTTCATGATTTTATGTGGACAGACTTATTTTAAATGGCCAACACCACTTGTAATTTTGATTGTTGTGAACCAGGAAGGTTGCCTTCTATGGGCATAGAATTTAAGTGCAGATTTAAAACCAAGTTTTTCAAATGGAAATGGGTTCCAAAAACCATCTTTCAAATTTTAAACCAAGTGCCTAGCCTCTGATCTTTTGATCTCCAAGCTTGACCAATCCTTTACAAATCTACCCCATGGTTATATGACCATTTTTGAGACTACTGCTCACTAAAAAAATCCCAGGAAAATTTGAATTCAAATTGAACTTGATTTCATTTGAAAATCTACCCAGAAAATCAAAATAGAAAAGGAAAAAGAAATAAACAAAGGAAAAGGCCACGCGCCAGGTTTTAAGCCCAGCATTGAATCGAGCCCAAAAAGCCCACCCGGGGGTTTTCTTTTCCTCGCCTTGGCACAAGACCAGACGGTCACCGATGATCGGACCCACCTCACTTCAGCACATCCGACGTGGCGGGCCACCTGTTGTCCTCGTCTTCCCCAAACCGCGCCCGCGACCACGTCGTAGCTGCAGTCATGGCCGGTAATGGCGCGACATAATTGGGCATTAATCCGCGAGCGTTTCCTGTCGAGGCTCCGGCTATAAGATCCCTACTTCCTAGCGACCATTTCCCCCCAGTCAATTCTGCCTTCACGCCACCAGGCTGCCCACGACTCACACAACACCGCCGCAGACAGAGCTCACTCCGGCGATCGATTCCGGTAAGTTCCGGGCGCCCCTCCCTCTCTGATTCATTCGAGCCATTTCGCAATCTCCTTGCGCACCTCCTGACCCCACCAGTTCATCCTGTACTACCTCAGGTCGCCGTTCCCGCTCGACGCTGCAAGCATCTGACAACCACCTCGACTCCGGCGACCAAATTCCGTAAGTCCCGTGCGCCCCTTCACTTCTGACTCACACGAGATTGTTCGCCATGTTCTTGCACATCTCTAAAAACCCCTGGCTTGTGTTAGGGCAACGTGGAACCTCAGCAACTACTCCGACAACAACCACCCGACGCCGCCCGTAACTCCGACGAGCAACCCTCGCCGTGTCAGCGCGCCCCTCCGCAAACCAGTACCACGTCGAGCTTCAGCACGCCTTTGCGGATCTGGTAAGCACCTTCTTGCTTCCTGGGGGGATGTAGAACGCCGGCACCGCCGTAGTCATACGCGCCGCTTGATTAACGCCTAGCGCCGAGTATGGCTAGGTTGATGAGGAACGTTGGATCTAGATCCTGTGGCGTAGATTAGAAAGAGGACGAAGAGGTATGCGCGCGTATGAGCCGCCAGATCTCACTTAGATCGTGCGGTCCGCAGGACCCGATCCAACCGAAGCGGTACGCACCAATAGGGACGCGACGCGTGGCAAGTGTTAGAACTAAAAACAGATTTAAAACCAGAATTTGATCCAAATTTCAAATGCTTATAACTTTTGATTGCCACGTTGGATTTTTGCAAACTTTATACCGTTGGATTCAGTGAAACAAGACCTTTCTGAATATCCAATGTGTTTAACAAATAGTAACAGTTAGAATGACTTTATTTGTAGAAACATGTTTAAGGCTATTTTAAATATAGATTTATTTTGGTAAATTGTATTAGTGCCAAATAAGTTTAGTTGGCAAACTTGTGACTTGTTAAGTTTCTGTAAACATGTGCTTGCTTGGTAGAGTTTTCAAAATCACCACTTGGTAAATTCATGCATGCATGCATTCATATTATTTTTGATTGTATATAATTGTGTGTAATTGTATGCTATGATTTTTGTAGATTTTGCTAGTGATTGTGATTGTGAAGAGTGCTACTCTCCCCACTACCAAGGCAAGTGATATTTTCATGAATATTTCTATCCTATGTTTTGTACTAGCATTAGATATTTTGCTAAGTCTTGCATGCTATTTTTGCCTAATGCTAAGTTGGGAAATCCTAAGTAGTTTAGAATTATAGAATTTCTAGGGAATTTTCCTAAGTTAAGTTATACTACCATGCTTAGCCTAGCTATTTAGCAAACAAGGGTTGGTGAAAATCTATACTTATTATGATGAAAATATTTCTAAGTCATGAGACTTATACTTTCCTAATAAAACAACTAAGTCAAATGAACCTCCTGGGTGGAATGGAAGGATTGGGTTATGTTGAGTGGTTACACAAGGCCATGGACTTGGGTTGTGTATCTCACTTGTGGTATGCCACCCAGGCACAAAGGGATTTGGAGGCCAAGTGTTGAGAAAGCTTACAGTGCAACCACTTGGCAATATGGGCTCTGCCTTGATCATATAGGTTGCTAGAACTTAGTCATTTGGACAATTGGTGGTAGCTGGGATGATAGGTTGGAACGCGTCCATTTGACTAAGGAAAGGCTTCTAAAAGGTCCTGTCTTGGGAAACCAAGTCTGGTGGGAAAAGTGCACAACCTCTGCAGATGGAAAACCTAAGTACTTAGCCTAGTCCAAGGCAATGGACAATTTGAGCATCAAGACATGGAAGCTACAAGAATCTCATCACTCCAACTTCTAAGTAAAAAATTGGTGGGTGAACAAGGGTGAAGGACCCCAATGTCTATTGGTGGTTTCTTGGGAATGTTTTGACAAAGAAAAACTTAGTGTTTTCAACTAATAGGGAAAAACCTATTTTCAAGCAAAGCAAGCCAAGCTACACTTAACCAAAATGCATATAGTAATATAGTCCACTTAAAATTTACTAAGGTATCACTTCCCAATACTATTCCAAAGTATTGACCCTTGTGGATGTAACTTGTGATGTTGCAGGTTACTCCGATGATGAGTAGGAGTCATTAGTCTACACTCAACATGCTTGCCTGTGGCACATGAAGATGAGGACTTGTGTTTATTTACTTATTCCTTAAACTCTTGTATTAGGCCTTTGGCCCTGAGTTGTAAAAGACTATGTTTATCTCTGGAATGAATGTAATAAACGACCTTTGTATCTGTGTACTTCATCTTAAACTGTGGATGCTAGCATTGATCCAGGGACTAGCATTGCAATCACAGGGATCCTTTCCTTTACAAAGGAGGGGTCTAACAGATGGTATCAGAGCACTGTGTTGCCTGTAGGATTATGACCCTAGGATTGGAAAACCACTAAGGAAAATTTTTCAACTACTCCTACACTTGTCTATTCTTCTCGTAAAACTTTTCTAATCTTGTCATTCTCATCTCCATTTGTAGATGAACTCCATCAACGAAGCCGTGAAGAAAGGACCACTCATGACCATGACCTTGGAGTGTGAAACTGAGTTTCCCAAGATTCTCAAGGACCTCATGGTGGCAATGGAAGCACATGGTGCAGCTATATACAAAGGCTTTGTAGTGATGGATGAAGGAGTGGAGTATTGGTGGGTGCAACTTCACTTGTACAAAAACAAGGAAGACAACCACAAATAAAGGGGATTCTGCATGTACACCAACACCGTAATGCACACCACATTCTTTGAGTCAGCCAGAGTGCAGCTTGGAAGACTATCAAAGAACTAAGTGCTAGAGTCAAGTGCAGGATGCTCAACCTCCAAAAAGACTTAGAGAAGGAGAAGGAACTTACCCAAGAGTTGGAAGCCACCAACCAAGAGTTAAGGGGAGATATACTAGACTTAGTGATGGAATCATGTGAACAAGATAGGTGGATTGCCTCTAGGAACATTGTGATAGCCACCAGATCCAGTGAGATAGGATTGTGATCACACTTCGTTAGTTGGACACCATCTATCACCTTATTTTCCAAAAATGATACCTTAAATAAGTATGGACCTTGATTGATGTAATGGACTCATGTATACATGTCTTGTGTGATGTTTGTGTTCCATGGATATGTATGAAATGTTGTCTTGTTTTATCTTAAATTGTGCTGATCTAAGTTTTTAATCTTATAAATAGATGCCTATTACCATCAGCACCGTTGAGGAGTTACAGGTTACCCGTTTTGGTCCCCGTATCGCTGAGCTTACCACTTTGCTCGATCTCCCTCTTCCCACCATCACGGTGTACCCACTCACCAAGTTCGAGAGGAAGGACCTCTGGGGCTTCAAGGTGAACCAGCCCGGACGCCAGACAGAGCCCACTACAGAGGCCATCGTCTTCAAGCTGATGCACAACGACAGGGAGAGAGGCATGAAGGTAGTCATGCAGGACCTGATAGGACGTCTGTTAGGACGTCACTCCCGACAGGTTAGGGGCACCCACTTTCACGTCTTCGGAAGATGTGATGTTGATGGAGAGTCCATCGACTTTGAGGACGACTCGAGGGACGCGGCAGAGCCGATACGTCTCTATCTCCAGGACTTAGAGTCTCTCCTCAGGCACGTGGACACGGACAGGACGAACGTCATGCTCAACAATGACGAGCTCCAGGTGCAGCTTCGTGAGAAGGACAAGCTTTTCGCACAACAGGATGAGATGATCAAGGAAATGGAGACGAAGTTCGAGGCCTAGGACCGCAAGTTCAAGAGTTAGGAGAAACGCGTCCAGGATAGGAACAAGAAGATCCGGGACATGCCCGAGGAACTGAAGTCCAAGGATTTCGAGCTAGAGCAGTAGCAGATGGTTATTGAGAGGCTTCGCTCCCAGAAGAAGGCTCTCAAGGCCAAGGTCGATTCCTTGACCACTACGATTGAGGAGAACAAGACCGTGATGGAGAACGCAGGTCTTACCTTCGTCGAGGAGGAGATTGATGCTGATGAGTAGACTTGACTACTCGTTTATCTTTCATATTCGTACTTGTTATTTGTGAACTTATTATTGGACCATCCGACATGTGGATGGCTTGCCACTTGTGTGTTTTATTTCTAGAACTTTGTTATTCCGTTGTTGAGTTTTTATCCTTGAGTTGCATGTTGTATGTTTGCTTGTGATGTATTGTGCATAAAACATCTATGGGTATCTCATTCTTATCTATTTGAACAAACCACAGATGCCTCCCCGTCGCGCAAACCCCAACCCCAACAACATCACCCCGGAAATGCAGCAAATGATGAATGCGCAAACACAGCTTATGCAAATGATGACAACATTCATCCAAAACCAGAATAACAACAACAACAACCCCAACAACAACAACAACCCTCCGGGTTTTGATATGCTCACCAGATTTCTGCGTTTGAGGCCAGCAATGTTTTCTGGGACGACTGATCCCATGGTGGCCAATGTCTGGCTACGTTCTGTGAACAAAGATTTAGTGACCGTGGGTTGCACGGATGCTGAAAAAGTCAGGTTCGCAGCACATCTGTTGGAAGGACCAGCCGCCACATGGTGGGATAACTTCCAAATCACCACTCCTTTGGATGAGGTGACTTGGGCTATCTTTGAAGATGGCTTTCGCACTGCTCATATCTTATCAGGAATGATGAGCCTGAAAAAGAAAGAGTTTCACAACTTGAAGCAGCGCCACCGCAGCGTGGCTGAATACATAGAAGAGTTCAACAATCTGGCGTGCTATGCACCGGATGAGGTTGACACAGATGCCAAAAGAAAAGAAAAGTTTCTGGAGGGATTGAATGATGAGCTGAATCTGCTGCTGTCTGTGGCATACGTTCCAACTTATCAGTCTTTGTGTGACAAGGCTGCTATTTTGGAGAGTAAGATGAAGCAAGTCGAGAGTAGAAAAAGGAAACACTCCGACAAGCACAGCTCTGGAGCATCTCACAAACGATCTCACCATGATGACAGTGGCAGCTCGGGATCCCACAAGCATGGGAAATTCAACAAGCACCACAACTACAACCGTCATGACAACAAGCATCATCGCAGTCATGACAATGATAAGTACAAGAACCACAAGAGTGGACATAAGAGCCACCACAGTGGAAATGGAAGTGGAAACCAGCCTAAAAAGGACATCAGTCAGGTTGAGTGCTTCAAATGCAAGAAGCTGGGGCATTATGCTAATGAGTGCCCTGAGAAGAAAGTTGAAGGACCTAACAAGCCAAATCCTTTTCAGAAAGGACAGGTTAACCACATCAATGTGGAGGAGGTCTATGAGGAGCCTGACGCTGTTGCTGGTAAGTTCAGACTCAATTCCATTCCAGCATTTGTACTCTTTGACACTGGTGCATCTCATTAATTCATATCAAAGGCATTTGTTGAAAGAAATGAACTACCGGTAGAAACCATTGGGTGTCCTATAAGAGTAAGTTCTCCGGGTGGAGAAATGATAGTAAACTCAGGATGTCATGACTTAGTCATAGAGTTTGGAAAACATAAGTTTCCAGTGAACCTAATAATCCTGAATTCCCAAGGATTGGATGTGATTTTGGGAATGGATTGGATGGCTAAGTATGAGGGAGTACTAGATTGTGCCAATCATACAGTTACACTCACAACCCCAGAAGGAAAAAGAATAAAATTCAGGTCAAACTTTGAATCCAAAGGAAGTAAGCTGAATTCTCTTAAGGGGGTTAGCATGGGTAGTGTACCAATTGTGTGTGAGTATCCGGATGTATTTCCGGAAGAATTACCAGGAATGCCACCGGATAGAGATGTGGAGTTTCTGATAGATTTGGTACCAGGTTCTGGACCAATAGCAAAAAGACCGTACAAAATGTCAGTTGATGAACTGAAAGAGCTCAAGAAGCAACTAGGAGAACAATTGCAGAAAGGGTTTATTCAACCAAGCTCTTCATCTTGGGGAGCCCCAGTATTGTTCGTGGAGAAGAAAGATAGAAGCCAAAGGTTATGCATAGATTACCGTTGACTCAACGAGGTAACTATCAAGAACAAATATCCTTTGCCTAGGATCAATGACTTGTTTGACCAGCTAGAGGGAGCCTGTGTGTTCTCAAAGATTGATCTTCGGTCAGGCTATTTTCAACTCAAGATAAGAGAACAAGACATACCTAAGACAACATTCACCACAAGGTATGGATTGTATGAGTACACTGTGATGCCTTTTGTTTTAACCAACGCTCCAGCATACTTCATGAATATGATGAACAAAGTGTTCATGGAATTACTCGACAAGTTTGTTGTCATTTTCATCGATGACATCTTAGTCTACTCTAAGAGCAAAGAATAGCATGAAAGGCACTTACGCTTGATACTTGGGAAGTTAAGAGAGCATAAACTTTATGCCAAATTCAGCAAGTGTGAGTTTTGGTTAGAGGAAGTTGGTTTTCTTGGTCATGTTATGACAAAGGATGGTGTGGCAGTTGATCCTGCTAAGGTTTCAGCTGTGACAGAATGGGAATCTCCCAGGAATGTGAAAGAAGTTCGTAGTTTCCTCGGCTTAGCAGGTTACGACAGAAGGTTCATTGAAAATTTCTCAAAGGTTGCTAAGCCAATGACTGAATTGTTAAAGAAGGACAAGAAATTTGCATGGTCTGAAGGATGTGAAGTCAGTTTCCAAGAATTAAAGAAGAGACTTGTGACAGCACCAGTTCTATGTTTTCCAGATTTGGAAAAGGATTTCCAAGTATATTGTGATGCGTCTCATCAAGGTTTGGGTGCCGTACTTATGCAAGACGGTAAAGTTGTGGCCTATGCCTCGAGACAACTCAAAACTCATGAAGTAAACTATCCTACTCATGATTTGGAGTTAGCCTCTATCGTCCATGCACTCAAAACATGGAGACATTACCTTTTGGGAAAGCGATGTGAAGTGTTCACCGATCATAAGAGTTTGAAGTATATCTTCACCCAGAAGGAAATCAACATGAGACAAAGGAGATGGCTAGAACTTATCAAGGATTACGACTTGAGTTTGCAATACCACCCCGGTAAAGCAAATGTAGTAGCAGATTATCTAAGTCGTAAGGCATTCGTAAATGGCCTTACCGATAGAGAATTGCCAGACGACCTGTGTAAGCAATTCAAAGAACTCAGATTGGAGATTGTACCAGAAGGACATCTTATGACTTTGGATGTTCAACCCACTCTGTTGGATAAGATTAAAGAAGCCCAGAAGACGGATAAAGAAATCGAAGAGATTAAGGAAAGGATTAGCCAAGGGAAAGCTAAAAGTTTCCATATTGACGAACAAGGTACTTTATGGCACGGAAAACGTATTTGTGTTCCACAAGACACGGAGTTGCGGAAAATGATTTCTGAAGCCCACTCTCCGTATTCTATTCATCCAGGAAACACCAAGATGTACATGGATATGAAAGAAAGATTTTGGTGGAACAATCTAAAAAGGGACATCGCCGAGCATATTGCTTTGTGTGATGTGTGTAGTAGAGTAAAAGCGGAGCATCAGAAACCAGCAGGTTTGCTTCAACCACTACCTATTCCTGAATGGAAGTGGGAAAATATCGGTATGGATTTCATTACCGGATTACCAAGGACCAGGTCAGGGTATGATTCTATATGGGTAGTAGTGGATCGCCTAACTAAAGTGGCTCATTTTATACCCGTGAAGACGACTTATACGAGTGCCAAGTTAGCCAAAATCTACATGAGCAGAATTGTGTGCCTTCACGGTGTGCCTAAGAGTATTGTGTCTGATAGAGGAACTCAGTTTACTTCTCACTTTTGGAGAAAACTTCATGAATCTTTGGGAACGAGGTTGGAGTTCAGCACTGCTTTTCATCCTCAAACTGATGGACAAACAGAAAGGACTAATCAGATTTTTGAAGACATGTTGAGGGCGTGTGCCCTAGACTATGGAGCAAGTTGGGATGAAAGTTTGCCTTACGCAGAGTTCTCTTACAATAACAGTTACCAATCTAGCATTGGGATGGCACCATTTGAGTTTCTCTACGGAAGAAAGTGTACCACCCCATTACTATGGAATGGTGTGGGAGAAAGAAGTTTATTTGGACCTGATCTTATCAAAGACGCCGAAGAGAAGGTCAAATTGGTTAAGGATAGGTTGAAGATAACACAGTCCCGACAGAAAAGCTACGCGGATTCTAAGCGTAGAGAAGTCACCTACGAAGTTGGGGATAGACCTTATCTTAGAGTATCACCACTTCGTGGAGTGAAAAGATTTGGAGTCAAAGGAAAGTTGGCACCAAGATATGTTGGGCCATTCAAGATTTTAAGTCGCAAGGGAGAAGTTGCATATGAAGTTGAATTGCCAGAGTCTCTGTCAGCTGTCCATAATGTGTTCCATATGAGTCAGCTTAAGAAATGTCACCCAGATATGGAAGAATCATCTTTGAAGGATACCATACCCTTGGAAGAAGTCCAGCTAGAAAGTGATCTCACCTATGAGGAAAAGCCTGTCAAGATTCTTGAGACCGCAGAAAGAGTCACAAGGACAAAAACTATCAAGTTTTGCAAGGTGCAATGGAATCATCATTCCGAAGAGGAAGCAACATGGGAAAGAGAAGATGATCTTCGGAAAGACCACCCTCACCTATTTGCTAGCCAATCCGAATCTCGAGGGCGAGATTCATTTTAAGGGGGTTAGATTTGTAACATCCCTAAATTCATGTTTCAAAGCTCATTCATATCATCCTTGCATCCATCATCATTTAGGGTTTTCTCAAAACATTTCAGAAAACAGAAACATATGGTTTCATGATTTTATGTGGACAGACTTATTTTAAATGGCCAACACCACTTGTAATTTTGATTGTTGTGAACCAGGAAGGTTGCCTTCTATGGGCATAGAATTTAAGTGCAGATTTAAAACCAAGTTTTTCAAATGGAAATGGGTTCCAAAAACCATCTTTCAAATTTTAAACCAAGTGCCTAGCCTCTGATCTTTTGATCTCCAAGCTTGACCAATCCTTTACAAAGCTACCCCATGGTTATATGACCATTTTTGAGACTACTGCTCACTACAAAAATCCCAGGAAAATTTGAATTCAAATTGAACTTGATTTCATTTGAAAATCTACCCAGAAAATCAAAATAGAAAAGGAAAAAGAAATAAACAAAGGAAAAGGCCACGTGCCAGGTTTTAAGCCCATCATTGAATCGAGCCCAAAAAGCCCACCCGGGGGTTTTCTTTTCCTCTCGCACGCCAAGACCCACAGTCATGACGATTTATTGGACCCCACCCTCACTTCGCGCACATCGCTGACGAGCGGGCCCTGCCCACGCTGTCCTCGTCTTCCGCAAACCACGCCCGCGACCACGTCGTAGCTGCAGTCATGGCCGTTAATGGCGCGGCATAATTGGGCATTAATCCGCGAGCGTTTCCTGTCGAGGCTCCGGCTATAAGATCCCCACTTCCTAGCGACCATTTCCCCCCAGTCAATTCTGCCTTCACGCCACCAGGCTGCCCACGACTCACACAACACCGCCGCAGACAGTGCTCATTCCGGCGATCGATTCCGGTAAGTTCCGGGCTCCCCTCCCTCTCTGATTCATTCGAGCCATTTCGCAATCTCCTTGCGCACCTCCTGACCCCACCAGTTCATCCTGTACTGCCTCAGGTCGCCGTTCCCGCTCGACGCCGCAAGCATCTGACAACCACCTCGACTCCGGCGACCAAATTCCGTAAGTCCCGTGCGCCCCTTCACTTCTGACTCACACGAGATTGTTCGCCACGTTCTTGCGCATCTCTAAAACCCCCTGGCTTGTGTTAGGGCGACGCGGAACCTCAGCAACTACTCCGACAACAACCACCCGACGCCGCCCGTAACTCCGACGAGCAACCCTCGCCGTGTCGGTAGCCCTCGCAGAACCGATTACCACGTCGAGCTTCAGCACGCCTTTGCGGATCTGGTAAGCACCTTCTTGCTTCCTGGGGGGATGTAGAACGCTGGCACCGCCGTAGTCAGACGCGCCGCCGCCAGTTAACGCCGCTAGCGCCGCCCGAGTATGGCTAGGTTGATGAGGAACGTTGGATCTAAATCCTGTGGCATAGATTAGAAAGAGGACGAAGAGGTATGCGCGCGTCTGAGCCGCCAGATCTCACTTAGATCGTGCGGTCCTCAGGACCCGATCCAACCGAAGCGGTACGCACCAATAGGGACGCGACGCGTGGCAAGTGTTAGAACTAAAAACAGATTTAAAACCAGAATTTGATCCAAATTTCAAATGCTTATAACTTTTGATTTCCACGTTGGATTTTTGCAAACTTTATACCGTTGGATTCAGTGAAACAAGACCTTTCTGAATATCCAATGTGTTTAACAAATAGTAACAGTTAAAATGACTTTATTTGTAGAAACATGTTTAAGGCTATTTTAAATATAGATTTATTTTGGTAAATTGTATTAGTGCCAAATAAATTTAGTTGGCAAACTTGTGACTTGTTAAGTTTCTGTAAACATGTGCTTGCTTGGTAGAGTTTTCAAAATCACCACTTGGTAAATTCTTGCATGCATTCATTCATATTATTTTTGATTGTATATAATTGTGTGTAATTGTATGCTATGATTTTTGTAGATTTTGCTAGTGATTGTGATTGTGAAGAGTGCTACTCTCCCCACTACCAAGGCAAGTGATATTTTCATGAATATTTCTATCCTATGTTTTGTACTAGCATTAGATATTTTGCTAAGTCTTGCATGCTATTTTTGCCTAATGCTAAGTTGGGAAATCCTAAGTAGTTTAGAATTATAGAATTTCTAGGGAATTTTCCTAAGTTAAGTTATCCTATCATGCTTAGCCTAGCTATTTAGCAAACAAGGGTTGGTGAAAATCTATACTTATTATGATGAAAATATTTCTAAGTCATGAGACTTATACTTTCCTAATAAAACAACTAAGTCAAATGAACCTCCTGGGTGGAATGGAAGGATTGGGTTATGTTGAGTGGTTACACAAGGCCATGGACTTGGGTTGTGTATCTCACTTGTGGTATGCCACCCAGGCACAAAGGGATTTGGAGGCCAAGTGTTGAGAAAGCTTACAGTGCAACCACTTGGCAATATGGGCTCTGCCTTGATCATATAGGTTGCTAGAACTTAGTCATTTGGACAGTTGGTGGTAGCTGGGATGATAGGTTGAACGTCCATTTGACTAAGGAAAGGCTTCAAAGGTCTGTCTTGGGAAACCAAGTCTGGTGGGGAAAGTGCACAACCTCTGCAGATGGAAAACCTAAGTACTTAGCCTAGTCCAAGGCAATGGACAATTTGAGCATCAAGACATGGAAGCTACAAGAATATCATCACTCCAACTTCTAAGTAAAAAATTGGTGGGTGAACAAGGGTGAAGGACCCCAATGTCTATTGGTGGTTTCTTGGGAATGTTTTGACAAAGAAAAACTTAGTGTTTTCAACTAATAGGGAAAAACCTATTTTCAAGCAAAGCAAGCCAAGCTACACTTAGCCAAAATGCATATATTAATATAGTCCACTTAAAATTTACTAAGGTATCACTTGCCAATACTATTCCAAAGTATTGACCCTTGTGGCTGTAACTTGTGATGTTGCAGGTTACTCCGATGATGAGTAGGAGTCATGATTCTACACTCAACATGCTTGCCTGTGGCACATGAAGATGAGGACTTGTGTTTATTTACTTATTCCTTAAACTCTTGTATTAGGCCTTTGGCCCTGAGTTGTAAAAGACTATGTTTATCTCTGGAATGAATGTAATAAACGACCTTTGTATCTGTGTACTTCATCTTAAACTGTGGATGCTAGCATTGATCCAGGGACTAGCATTGCAATCACAGGGATCCTTTCCTTTACAAAGGAGGGGTCTAACACATGGGAAGGACCGTTCATGATAAGCAAGGCGCTGCTCAATGGGTCTTTGTTGCCTGTCAAAACCCACCGGCGAGCAGAGACGAGCAACACGAAGAGCCGGGAGGCTCCCAGAACTGCTGGTGGGCCCTGGTCCCTCGGGCAACGGCCCGCAAAACTCTGGCACACGTCCTGGCTGATGCAAGGGCGTGCCACCTGACCTATACCTGGTCAGGAAGGTGATGGATTGCTTCGATCAGTTTCCTGCATGGCAAACAAGTATACGTAAAATTCGAGCCGTGACCGGCTCCCAGGTTTCCCTGTGAATCGGCTCCTGGAGCCGATTGTCCCATGGTTCTGCATTAGATCTACGATAACATGGGGTTTTGCTTCATCAATACAAGTTAAATCGATCTACGACAGTTTAACATTTTCACCACGTAATTGGAACATCCTACACGTAATTGAGCCTGGTAGATACAAAAGATGATAGAAAACTAACCCTAGAGAAGGCCTAACAAACGACGTAAAGTCAATTCCCGGAACAACTCCTCTCGAATTGGCAAACCATATCCTTACGTACTACTGGATCGTTCAACCCGTTTGCAAGGCCTGACTACGTGGATATCAAACTAAACCTTGGAAAACAAGGCATAACTATAACAGATCAAATCAACCGAATAGAGATCAAGCAAGATGCTGCCCTTACACCCGGAAAAGGGTGCAAAGGCAGCGAGATAACTAGAGGCAGCATAACTAAGCAATCATAACAAAAAAGGTACCGATGCTAGCCCAAACAAATCTATGATAACCGTATTACTCGCCATCAACAAGGCTTCAGTACGAGTAACACTAAATAACGCATAAGTAGATACTGCCTAGATCGCAAGATGCGATCTAGGCAGCATGACACTTACCCGAAAGAAACCCTAGAAACAAGGGGTGGCGATGCGCCGAGATTGTGTTTGTTGTGAACGTGATTGTCCTCCTTTCTCAATAACCTTAGGTACATATTTATAGTCCGGAGACTTGCTATCTTTGGAATAACCCTAACAACTCTATCTCTTACTTAAACCGAAACGGAACCTACTACAATATACAGATACACGGGCAATTTAGCCCAAATCCACGCACAAGGCCGATCCAGCAATACGTTGCATATATGTATCCTCCAAGCCCATCTTGATTACGGCCCATCTCCTCCTTTGGTCAAAATGTGGCGATAACACATGCCCCCCTGGTTTTGGCAATAATAATTCCAAAACCACTCTCTTGATGTTTTTTTTCTTCCCCCTTCTCCTTTTTTTATCGGGTTACGCGTTGCAGAGCAGAATCGTCACGCCACCCCCTCATCATGATGCCCTGTCTTCTCAACTTCTCCGCAGTGCATGATTTGACAATTTTGGCACCACATTCTGGGAAACCGCTATGGCATTGAACCACCTCCCACTATTCCCCTTATTTAAATTCATCTGAGCAGTTTGCAGCCCCATCTTCCTCCATTAGCCAAAAAACCCTCTTCCTCCGCCAAAAAACCCTCTTCCTCCGCCATGGCTTCCTCTTCTTCCTCCAAATCATCCGGCCTTTCCTCCCAATCCTCCAACACACTGAGCGACCGGGAGCCGACGCCGGAGCACGCTCCAACGGCGGCGTACGAGGCTCTCGCCCCACAATGGTGGGACGAGAGGGACTGGGACTTCGCCGCCTGGTCAGAGGACGACGAGTCCTTAACCGACGACGAGGAGGGCCTGCAGTTCCTTGTCGACGGGGAACTGGAGGCGGAGAGCACCGACGACGCCTGGTCCTGGGATGGCGTCGAATCCTCCGACGAGGAGGAGGAAGCGGAGGAGGACACCTCCTCCGACGAATACCCGCCGATGAAGCGCTTCTGCGCCGGGTCCAGCGAGGACACTGAAGACGACGACGAGGACGAGGAGGCCCCCGCTAACAACTTCAGCAGCAGCGGCGAAGACTACGCCGGCAGATGATGACGAATCTGACGGCCGAAGACAGCGGCGACGACACCGGCCTCTAGATTAGGAACTAGTAGTAGTAGTACTAGTAGTAGATTTCCTTTTGTAAGCAATCAGCTCCATTGTAAACAATCGTCTTTTGAATCAACAAAGATTGCTTTTCCAACTCGAAGATTGCTTTTCCAACTCGATTTTGCCGATAGTCAAAATAGGTCAATGTTCCAGAAGCCGATAGTAATGCATCGGCTTTCACCGTACTACGCTCATACAGTCAACCAAGTTAAAGCCCAAAGAGCCGATGGTAAAACATCGGCTTTCCCCAAAAACGTTGACAAGGTCAAATCTGGTCGCATACTTAGACAAATCTGAGCGGCCACTTCCCAGTTTCAAACGGTAGCCTGCGACCCTCTTCAAAAAAGACCAACCCAGATCTCCAATTGCCTCACCGAATAAATCGAGCTTACAGCGACAAGAACCCTCGATCCCCAATTGCATAGATCCATCTCCGCCGACAAACTAGATGGCGAAATCGTCCAACACCAACACAGCGATCTCTGGTCTGAAGGTACGCCTACTCCTCGCAGTCTGAACACGGTGCTAGAATTAATGGCAAACACCTGAATTAATGCTTTATTCCACCATTAAATTTTTTAGGTTTCAGACATTCTGCTGCCGCATCCTTCTCTCCCAAATTCTCTCTGTCTTGGCCCCCGTACAGAATCTAGTCCTGCCATCTGATCTCTTGCGAGGCAAACAGAATCCCCTTCGTAAGCCAAAACCTAGATTTGAATTCTTGGGCTGACTGCTTGCGAGCCTGGCCTAATCCCCCTGAACATTGGGTTTCTTGGTACAACAGGGTAGCCAAAACTTACCAATCTCAATGGGAAACCACGGGAATAGCCGATGCCTTGTATTTGTCATTGTCTCCCCTTGAGAAACATGAAAATCTTCTAAAAACCATCGGCTACTTACAGTGCGATGCTCGAATCGCTTCATGTTCGGTCATGGCCCCATGACACCAACTCATTAGGCGTGGTGATGATTCGGTGCAGACGTTACATCACCCAGCCCTCTTTTAATCTGACAAAGGTCCCCTACAAGCTTTCTTCCAAAACAGACTGCACGAACTGGGGTGCCTATATTCAAAGCCAGATGAAAACTAAAGGCCCTGTCACAGAGAAAGAGCACACGGCTTTCCTCAACCTCTGGCTAGAACATTTCATATTCTGTGGCCCTTCCCTTGCTCCAACCAAGAATTATCTCTCCCTGGCCTACGAACTTGCCAAAGGCACTCAACTTGGCATCGACAAACTGTTACTTGGAGAGGTCTATCGATATCTCCAGTTGATGTCTGTCAAACTATTCTCCGGCATAGCAGTCAAAACAGGAGGTCCTTGGTGGTTCATTTAGCTATGGGCTCAGCTGTATTTTCAAAACCATGTCCCAAACTTCCCCCTTTTGGCGAGTTGCACCTTTCCAGATGCCAAAGGGAAGCAGATCCGATGCACCAGCTACAGCCAAGCTTTGTATAGACTACCAGGTAGTAGACTGATCCCTCAGGAAGCATCCAAGTGGTTCAGAATTTTCTTTCAAGGCCTGGACAATCCTATCTTCTTTCCTTACATGGAAGAATCGGAACATTTTGAAAATCCAATCTCCTTCAGGCTAGACAACTTTGCCGATGACACCAGCACTCGGCAGCTATTTTCCACTGTGATCCGTCCCTGTTTCCTTCCAGTTGGCATGAGCACATCCAACAGAATAATCAAGCCTGGATACGAATTCTACCAGCCGGTCGTAGTGGCTCGGCAATTTGGCCTCGGACAAGTACCTCCCCATTTCTTTCTCCACCATCTTACAGAGAGGAGAGCTGACCTGCCCGATCCTCTCACCAGTCAAAGGTGTTATTCCTTCTTCGATGTTCTGACCATCCTAATTCCTAACAACCTCACCTTCGCTTCATCAACCGATGGTTTTGAGAACTGGTGGTCGATGTGGAAGACTCATGCCTTCAGGAGAGCTCTGGGACCGTTGCCGGAACAGCTCGATGCTGAATATGATATCCCCGTAGAACAGGTACCACTACTTGTAAATTTTCTTGATGCAGCTCACAAATGATTCTTCTAACAACCCACTCTGTCTCTTTGCAGCAACAAGATGGTCCTGAACCTATGCACAGTGATGGCTCCCCCTTCGAATTCTTCCCACCAGCTCCTGTGGTCCTTTTCTGCAAAAACTCCCCACCTTTGAAAAAGGTCGTGATGCAGAACCAGCCGATATCACCACAATCGGCTTCCAAGAACCAATCAACTCCTAGGTCAGCCGCCTCTCGAGTTCCAACTAAAACAAGAACGGTGGTGAGGAAGGTAGCTGCCAGGAAGACTTTGAGGCGCCGGAGCCCTTCTCCAGAAAGCTCGCGTGTACGCTGATCCATGCCTTGGTTGATCTCTTTCATCCTTGCAAACATGCTCATGCTTACTAGCTCTCCTTTTCTTACAGGCTTCCGTCGAAGACACCTCCAGCGAGGACACACAATCCGATCGAGGAGAATCGGTCCCAACAGACTCCGAGAGGACCATCACACCGAGCCAGGCAGATTTGCCACCATCGGCTCCCAGGAAAAGGCCGGTTCCTGAACCTACTGCCCCCCGAACATCAGTCGAGGCGGGGCCAGTTGTGAGCCCCAAGCGGGCTCGCAAGGGACTGCAAACTTCTTTGTCGAGCAGGAGGTTTCGAAAGTCATCACCATCTATGCTCTTACCAATTGCTTTTTCTATCTGCCGATTCATCACTATTTACATCGGCTAAGCACCTCCCATGCAGAAGACTGACGCTTCTAGTGGGAAAGCCGGGGCAGTGCCGATGCCTCTCGCAAGGCTGGATCTAGTAATCCCTGAAGGCGTAGATGAAACGGTTACCACTTTGGCCAAGCCCCCAGCAACAACACACAAGTCGATTGTCTCGTCATCTTCTATCCCCCTGATCGTAGGAGAGGTACGTTCGCTTCGTTCGGCTCATCCTTCCATGTTGGACGCATACTGACGCCATTTCGGCCTGCCAGGGTTGTGATATCTCATGCCTGCTGGCGTTCGACCCTGAATCCATCAAACCAACCCCCTCTGTTGCCAACGATGAACCACGAGCAAGGGCTGTTCTACCTCAATTCCAGCGTCTCAGAGCCTTGCTGTCCTCCCCGATCGAGGAGTTGATCGAGGGTCCTGAAGAGGTGAAGAGCGTTCTTGCCAAAATCAAGGACCAACTCCCAGTAGCATTGCAGGTGAAGCTTTGGCCAGTTGTAACTCTGTCTTTCTACGGGTCAAGGGTAAAGTTAGCTCGTGAGAGAATTAATCTGCGCCGCGCCCAACTCCCGCTGAAGGCCAATATTGCAGACAAATGTCAGCAGCTCAACGAGAAAAAGGCGTCTCTGGATGCCAAAACTGACACCTCTGTCAGTACCGCCGAGCTTGCATCCTTGAAAAAGGAATTGGGAGATCTTGAAGAGAAGGTCCGGGCGACTAAACAGCTCATTCGTGACAAGGAAGCATTCATCGCCCGCTCCCAAGACGAAGCAGAAGGCCTCAAAGCTCAACTGAAGACTGATCTGGAAATCGTGCCTGAACAAGCAGCTAGTGACGGGCAAGGGCGAAGACGACGGCCGAGATCGCCGAGGTGGATCGTGTCCCGTCTTGACGCGCCCTCCACGCCTTCGAGACATTCCTTCAGTAGCTCATTCATGTAAACTGACACCTGCTCGTAACAGTTTGAACCTCTAGAGTCGATGGCTGTGCATCGGCTATATTTAATTTTTTTATTGGCCGATTTCATGTATCGGCCCACATATTTCACTGTCCATCATCCCACATGCTTGGGAAATATTTCTTGAGATGCATTGGCCGATTTCATGTATCGGCCCCCATATTTCACTGTCCATCATCCCACATGCTTGGGAAATATTTCTTGAGATGCTGACCGTTGACAGCCACTGGGAATTTCACGCCGTCCAGCTCCTCAAGCATGTACGCGTTACCCCTTAAAACTTGATCGACCCTGTATGGCCCGTGCCAATTTGGAGACCATTTACCATATGCTGCATCCTTAGTCCCCAATGGCAATACAGCTTCCCATACCAGATCGCCAACGTGGAACTCCTTTGGTCTCACCTTCTTATTATATGCCCGAGCTACCTTGGCCTTGTTCTCTTTGATCTTCTCAAGTGAACACAGCCTGAGCTCAGTTAAATCTTCAACACTGTCACTCATCAGGTGCATATTCTTGATTGTTAGATCGTTACGAAAAGTGACACGTCGATCCAGCCGTAATTTCGAGGCACACGTCTGACTTCTTGTCCATAGACTAGATGGTATGGCGAGGTTTTTATCGCTCCATGATATGACATGCGATAAGCCCATAAAGCCTCTGACAAAACCTCGTGTCAACGCCTAGGGTGCTCATCGACTTTCCTCTTGATCAGCTTGATAAGGCTCTGGTTGGACGCTTCAGCTTGCCCATTTGCTTGAGCATAGTATGGAGATGATCGGATCATCTTAATTCCCGTGTCCTCACAGAATTTTCTAAACTCCTGAGAAATGAAGACCGAACCTCCATCGGTCGTGATAGTTTGGGGAATCCCGAATCTATGAATGACATGTTCTTTCACAAAATTGATAACATCCTTCGAGTTCACTGACTTCATAGGGACGGCTTCCACCCATTTAGTGAAATAATCCATAATGGCCAAGATCCACATGTGGCCTTTGCTTGATGGAGGATTGATCTTGCCGATCATATCCATGCCCCAACCTCGGAATGGCCAAGGCTTGATGATGGGGTTCATTGCTGACGCGGGCACCATCTGAATTTTTCCAAATTTCTGACATGCTTGACACCCTTTGTAGTATTTAAAACAGTCCTCAAGCATGGTGGGCCAATAAAACCCTGATCGCCTGATCAACCATTTCATCTTGTGAGCTGATTGGTGAGTTCCACAGGCGCCTTCGTGTACCTCGTGTAGGAGCCGATTGGCCTCGGTTGGTCCCAGACATTTGAGCAGTAACCCTTCCAGAGTCCTGTAGAACATGTCGTCCCGATAAGCACATACTTCATGGCCTTGTACCTTATCCATTTAGGTGCCCCAGCGAATCTTTCAAGTAATTGAAGATATCGGCTCTCCGATCGTCCGCCTCGAGGCGTACTTGAACATCAGTTCCCTGCTACGTCCTTGTAGCCGAAGCCATTTGTGCGAGATCATTCGCCTCGGAATTCTGCGATCGCGGTATCGATTAAAGTTTATGTACCGAACTGCCATTAGCTCACGGCATTGCAACCATAATGGGAAGAGACTCGCTCTCACACTTGTATTCCTCCGTGAGTTGGGAAATCACCAATTTGGAGTCTCCAAAAATTTCCATACGCTCCGGCTTAGATGAGCAACTCCATTCCCTTGTATCGCCTCATACTCGGCGACGTTGTTGGTGCGAGGGGTAGCTAGCCTGATGGAGAAGGAATATGTTGCCCCCCGGGGCGACACGAGTAGAATGCCGATGCCGCAACCATCATCACAAACCGATCCATCGAAAAACATAGCCCACGCTCGTATAGACAGCGCTATATCAGTGTTGATTCTTTCAGCAATAAGGTCGGCCAATGCCTGACCCTTAACCGCTTTCGCGGGTTGATACCGGATGTCAAATTCCGATAATGCAAACATCCATTTGCCGAGTCGGCCTTTCAACATAGGAGCCGACAGCATATGCTTTATGACATCTGATTTGCATATAATGATAATCTCTGCTGAGAGCAAGATGTGGCGCAGCTTGGTGCAGGTGAAAAACAGGCAGAGGCACAACTTATCGATCTCAGGATACCTTGTCTCTGCATCCAGCATCCTTCTGCTGATGTAAAACACAACTTGCTCCGCATAATCATAAACTTGCACCACCACCAAAGGCGATGGACGTGTCGACTCATCGACAAGTAAATGTAGAACGGCCTATCCGGTGGCGGAACCAACATGGCGGCCGTTAGATATTCTTTGATCTCGTCGAAGGCTCGTTGTTACATCCCCCTGAACTCCTCATCGGATTTAATTTTCACCAGTCCCATGAACGGCTCTATTCTTCCTGACAGATTGGAGATGAATCTTCTGACGAAGTTGATCTTGCCGATGAGAGACTGTAGTTCTTTCTTCGTGGTAGGTGGCTTCATTGTTCGCACTGCCTCTGGACTTTTCAGGCCGATCTCAATTCCACGTTCATGGACCAAGAAACCCAAGAACTGACCGGCCGTCACCCCGAAGGCACACTTCTTTGGATTCATCCGTAGCCCGAATTTTCTTGTTCGGTCCAGGACGCGTTGCAGATCGTCCAAGTGTCCTTGTACTGAAGCAGACTTGACCACCACGTCATCGATATAAATTTCCACCAGCTTGCCGATCAGATCATGGAACATGTAATTCATGGCTCTTTGGTATGTGGCGCCGGAATTCTTCAGTCCAAACGTCATGACTACATATTCAAACAACCCCACCGAACCTGGGACTCTGAATGCAGTCTTGTGTATATCTTCCGGAGCCATAAAAATTTGGTTGTAACCGACATTGCCATCCATGAAGCTCAAGATCTTATGACCAGCAGCTGCGTTGATTAATGTCTCTGCTACCGGCATCGGATACTCATCCTTTGGAGTAGCTCTATTGAGATCCCGAAAATCTATGGCAACACGCCAGCGGCCATCCTTTTTCTCTACAGGTACGATACTAGAAATCCACTCAGCATACCTGCACGGCCTGATTAACCTAGCTGTCAACATTTTCTCGATCTCTTTCTTGACTTCTTCCAGAATTTCGGCCTTCATCTGTCGTGCTCCCTGCTGGAATGGCCGAAATCCTTTTTTAAGCGGGAGTCGATGCTCAATGATGCTCCTGTCTAACCCGGGCATTTCTGTATAGTCCCAGGCGAAGCAGTCTGGATATTCTTTCAACAAAGCTATCATCGGACCCCGTAGATTCGGATCTAACTTCTTGCTGATAAATGTTGGTCGTGGCTTATCCCCAGGACCGATGTCAATCTCCTCTAGCTCATCAGCGGATGTAAACCCATACCCTAGCTTTCCGTCACCTGCTAAATCGATGCTAAACACGGGGCAAACAGTTGGTGAGGATAACAAAGATAATTTGGGCCGATTTCCGGAATCGGACCCCTTTTCGATTGCATTAGTCAAGGAAGGTTTACAACTTATTTGTGCTCTACAATGGCAGGGAATCTCCCTACTACGACTGCATGACCTGTTTGTCGTAAGCTTACTGCTTTTTATTTTTTGTGGCCGATCGCAGGGATCGGCCATACCACGTACGATCGTGGACTTTGCTACTCTGTCAGGCCAGTGGATAAGACCAGCCTCACCCCGTTTTTTGTAGCTTCAATACTCACGGCCGTCTAGACGATTCCAGAGATCGGCTCTTGGTCGCCTTCCCAGACGTTCATGCGGCTATGGAGATCTCGATCGAATCATCTGCATGAATGACCTCCACTTCATCTCCATCCCATTGTAAGCGGTGCATCGTGGATGGAATGCGATTAAGCGTGAATCCAATCTCTCCCGGCAAGACAGGCGTGAGGTACTTTTTGTCCACGACGAAGAATGACGTAGGGATGGTTTTTCTGCCCACGGTCAGATCCACGTTCAGTACGCCTTGCGTTTCTGAAGTTTGGCCGTTGAAGTCGCTTAACGTGACGTTGGTTTTGATCAGATCTGCGGTGGAGCGTCCCAAATGCCGTAGCATGGAGTATGGCATTATATTGACTGCCGCTCCGGTGTCAACCAACATCTTGCTGACAGGCTGCCCATTGATGTAACCTCGCAGGTACAGGGCTTTCAGATGTTTGTAGCCCTTCTCACGTGGCTTTTCAAAGATAACCGGCTGTGGGCCGCAGTCAAACTATGCCACTGGAAGCTCTTTGGTTCTTGGAGCACAAAACTCTGACGGAAGTATGAACACCATGTTTGTGCCAGCCGATGTCTTCGCATCGGCTTTTACCGGTTTGGGGCGCCACTCTTTCCTTTTCGGGCGATCTTCCGTTTCCAAGGTCTGCCGAATTTTCACGGCCAGATCGGGCCGTGCTTTCCTTAAAGCGTAGAGGTACTGCGCTTCGGCTTCCTCCAAGTTACGCAGTCGCTGAACTCTACGCTTTTGGGTGTGTCTGAGTCCATCGGGGCACCACCTTGGCCGGTGATATCTGTCTTCTTCTTCTTCACCCATTGGCTCCTCGAGGTCTTTTGCTCGAGATGACTCCCCTGTGCTTACGAGGCGGAGAGGCCCTAGGCTTGAACACCTGGCCCGGACCTATGTCATCCTTCCGCTGTCCACATTCTGGGCAGTTGTCGATTGTAGGCAATCGGCTCATTCCCGCATCCCAGCAATACTTGAAGAAAGGACAATCCCAATGTTTATCTGCGCCTTCCTTTTCTTTTGACCTTCCCCTAGCGAGGTGTTCATATCCTTCATCATCTCTATCGTGCCGGCGACGTCGGTCATACTGACGCTCATACTTGTTAAGGAGATGCGTGGAGTGTGGCTTCTGATATCGCACGCTTCTCACTTGCTCCTCGGTTAAATACCGCCTGTCATCATAACGGGGCCGGTCACGTGGACCAGCCTCCTCTCTTTCTTTGCCCCGAGAGCGACCGCCTTCCTCCTTATATGTGCCATGGTGGTACACAGGTCCTGCCATATTAACATCGAACGAGAAATCCAACTGACGCCTCGTGGAGTGGCTATGTTCTACCATGTTGACGCCGAGAAATGGGTTTGTGTCTACTTTCATGGCGAATTGCCCAAGGATCAGACGGCCCTGTTCTATCGCCGTTTGGATCTGGCGACGTAGCTCTTTGCAATCATTGGTGGTGTGGGTGAACGAGTGATGCCACTTGCAGTATGGTCTCCCGTTCATCTCTTTACCCGTAGGGATTTTATGGCCTTCGGGTAACTTCAGTTGTTTTTCTTTCAGTAGTAAATCGAATATATGCTCAGCTTTGCTCACATCGAAGTCGAACCCTTTTGCAGGCCCTTGCTGTTTTACCCATTTGCAGGACACAGGATCTGCCCCCGAGCCCATTCAGCCACGGCCACCTCCTGGTCTTGTACAGGATCCTCTTCTTCCGTATCGACCAGGCCTATCGGACGTTTGAACTTGTCTTGGTACAACTCAGGGTGGCGCTGTTCATACATTGTCAGTTTCTGGGCCATGTGCGCCAATGAATTGTATTCTACTTGGAAGGCTAGATCCTTGATAGGTGCTGAGAGACCCAACACAGCCAGCTCGACTGCTTCTTTCTCAGTTAAACGAGCCGAATAACATCGGTTCTTGACATCTGAACGCTGAATGTACTGGCTACCGTTTCTCCCTTTTGCCGCTTTGTGCGGATCTGCAATGCCAGCCTCGGTAGCTTCTGAATGATACTGAATGTGGAACTGCTCTTCCAGTTGCTTCCAGGTCTGGATCGAATCAGGTGGCAGCGAGGTGTACCACCCAAAAGCTGGTCCTGTCAGAGATTGCGCAAAGAACCTTACGCGTAACTGATCCGATGCTGAAATCATGCCTAACTGTAACACCCTCAGAATCGGGCCTATGCAAGTTTGAGCAAAATTCGCCAAACCCGCATAGAAACGATTCAAAGGTGCCCACCAGGCACTTTCGTGCGGGTGGAAAACGAAGTAATAACATTACACAACAGTCCTCGATGGGACCCACAGAACAGATATATATAACAGCGACTCAAAGAGTCAAGAATACAGATATAATATACAAGATCCAAATCACATTGAAAACGATAGTGCGTCCAGCTACAGACAAGAAGCAAATGGGGCTAAGAGCCCTGAAGAATAACCAATGGCGTCCATAACCCTGCCTGTGCCAAGCCGGAAGGGTAACCACGCTATGCGTCGATCTCAAAACCTGCTTAAACAAAGGGTGCCGACAAAGGGCAAAGGAAAAGAGGAGTCCAAGATCGAGGCCAAGCACGGCGAGGCTAGAATTCGGCGGTCCTCGCCTACATAGGTATGGTGGACTGAGAGGCAGCGGCAGCATGCACTAAACAACCTATAGAGACTCGATACAACTGGCGGATATCAGAGAGGGATAAGAATGACCTAACCGGATCCAACCTGAAGCTATCACCCAACAAACCCATCCTGGTGTTTCCCCCTCGAGACCAAACGAGGAAGTCGACCGAGGAACTCACACAGTTGGCAGTTTTACTTATTCAGTTATAGTTGCGGCACTTTACTAGTCAGGTTTAGGTAATCGTCCTGATAAAATAAGCAGTGGGCCCTTTTAGTTAATCATTCCGTTATAGTTGCAACAATTACTACTCAGTTACGGATAGCATGAGATAAACCCAAAACCCAGCAGTTGTTGGTACTTTTATTCAGCCAATTTCGTTGTAGTTGCCATACTTACTAGTCAGGTACAATGGTCGCAAGCGACACTCCAAACAAGCAATTGTGGGCAGTATTAATTAGCCATTCCATTATAGTGAAGCTGATTACTAGTCATTATAAGTCAAATTTATAGCAGTAAACTTTAGTTATGCTTGTCTATGATCGAGATACTGTGCTCCAAGTCGTCCATATCCGCGGACACGGCTTTGAAAAGTTTTACCCGGCCGGGTGCACCAATAGCAACACACGCCGATCAACCTCGAAAACCAAATCAAAACCCAACGAGGCTTTCACGATCGAACAATCACGATTCAGAAATATTTGAGGCCACCTTAAGTAGAATCCGCACGGAGTAAGCAAGCTCCGAGGCGGCCTCAAGGTTTGGTCTGTTTGTGAACATGGGAACCCGAAGTGTGGCTGGGCTTGTCGACACCGCGAATCGTGTCCCGATCCTAAGCGACGAGTGCGTACCTCGCACAATTTAAATACGTAAAAGTAGCATGGCATAAGTACGGATCGTAAATAAAACCTCAAACTAGTTTGTGGCCCCAAGAAATAAGACTGAATCAAGCTCGGGGTCCCATATACCTCCGGATGTGGATAGCGATAAATCAAGGAACAGGTATCAAGTACTCGGGTCTTACGGGACACAAGTGGGCGTTCGGAAACCAAATATTATCTATCACCCACCGATGCCTCCGCTTATTTCAATTTTAGTTGTTAAGCGTAAAGTAAAGTGAACAATAAGTAAAACTAGAATCATCTCCAACAACAACATGCGGCAATACATCAAGAATCATGGCATATGGCGACACCCAACAAGACTTGAGCAAGCAACTACGACGCGAAGTCCAACTATCTACCAAACAACAGGTAATAGGGTGTGTCCAAGGCAATATAGGCTGCAGGAATATCACGGTGCGAAACTAAAGCATCGCAACCTGAGATAGCAAAAGATCAACAGAGGGAAGTAAAGGCTATAAAAGTAAGATAGGTAGAAAGAGGAGATGCTGCCGAAAACATTGTCGAAGATTTAATCAAGATCGGGCGAAGCTCACATCACTCAACGGCCTTATCCGCGAAGAAGCAAAACACTAGAACAACACGGATGCAATATTTAATACAACGCGGAAGATCGGCATGATGCATGTATGATGTATGGCATGGTAAAAGTGCGATGCAATTAGGTCATATTAAGCGGAACCGGGGTCCCGACAATTAATTAGATGGTTCAAGTTATTTAGAACCTCGCAGTTAAAATGTTGTTTATCAAGGCAGAATATATCACCGGTTCGCTACACAAGTTTAAATGAGGCCAATATGAGACTAGATTTGCCCGCATATGGGCCCCATATTTAATTATTAGGTGAATCGGCATAAGGCCCCCGAACCACAGATATGCATGCAAGGATGGCAATTTAATATGCAACAAGTTGTTATTATGTTTTAAAATAGGGTTCTCGGATGAGGGTCACACTTTAGGGTTCTCGACGATCTTGGGGGTTCCGGGGTCCGGGGTCGGCCTCAGGGTCCAGGGTTCGACGGTTCCGTTCTCGGGTATCGGGGGTAGGTCTTGTCGTGTCGGGGTATTGGCGTCCTTGGGTTCCGGTAGGAGACCTTGGCGTTCGGCGGGTTCGGCCCTCGGATCGGCTTCGGGGTCCTAGGATCCGTGAAGGAGTACTTGGCCTGGCGTCGGGGCATCGGTACCGTCCTGGTTGCTGTCGTTCTTGTAGCATTCGCGGTCTTCGGGTCACGTCGTTGGTCTTGTCCTTCCCGGCGGAGGTCTTGGCGTTCGGGTACTTGATTCCGCATTCGGGGCGAAGATCTTGTCGCATGTGGTCTTCGGGTCCTTGGACATCGGTGGATCTTGGCGGTTGTCGGGTCCGGGAACGGCTTGATCCTCGGTTCCGGGAAGAAGCACTTGGGGTATCCGGTTAGAGAGCTTGTCGGTGGTTTGGCGTCAAGGTCATGGCGTCTTGGTCCGACTCGGAAGGTGAACTTGTCGCCTGTGGTCTTGGATCGGGCCCCGGATCGGTCTTGAGGTTTGTCCCGGACTGTTGACGGAGGGGCCTCGCCGACCGAGGCGTCTGGGCCCGGTTCGAGGGGGCTGGAGGCGAGCCTTCGGCGCTTCTGGCGCAGCGAAGGGCAGCAGCGCGTCTTGTGGCGGCGGCCACGTGGGCTCTGCTGCGGTTGGGGGACGCGGCTCGGCCGACGCTTGGGCGACAGCGGCTTGCTCGCGAGGAGGGGCGCGCCACGGCGGTGGAGGTCTTGGCTCGGCGAGCTGGAGCGGACGAGGCGGGGCGTTCCGGGTTCTGGCGTGCGAGGAGGCGGTCCGCGGCGGCGAGCGGCTCCAGCGGGCCGCAGCGGGAGAGAGTTGAGGCGGGTGCGGCTCGCAGGCGCCGGCGAGGGAGCGGCGGAGGAAGAAGATGGCGGGGCAGCGTGCGTGCAGAGAGGTGCGGGAGGAGCGGCGCGAGGCGGCCGAGGACGAAGCGGCTGCATGGCCAGGGACATGAGGACCAGCGGCGGCTTTGCGGCGTCTGGGGCGGCGGGCGGAGGAGGGGCAGGCAGCGTGGCGAGTCGCTGCGGGAGGCGGCGAGCAGCGAGGCGGGTGTGCGAGGCGGCGATGAGCAGTGGCGAGCGCAGGAAGGTGGAGCGAGAGGCGGGTGCGAGGAAGGGCGGTGGCCCAAGGCGTGAGCAGGCGGAGGAGATAGCGCAGGAGGGGGGTTGGCGGGGGCAAGGTGAGAGGAAGAAGGAGAGTGCGGGCGTGGGGCGGGAGGAGAAGGCAGTCTGAGGAAGGCGTAGGTGGGGACAGGGTGGCCAGGGAGTGTCGAACGAGCGGGCCCGAGGCAAGCGGTTGGCTGGCGTCTTGTGAGGTGGGCTTGTGTCGTTAGTGCGTGTGTCTTTGAGAGGTGGAGAGAGAGAGGGTAGGGAGAGAGGAGTGACATGGCAGGCCTAGTGGCTAGAGGGAGGAGAGGAGGTGAGGTGGCGGATGGGGATAGGCCAGGTGAGGTGGAGGGGGGTTGGGTAGCTTTTAGGTGGGTTTAGGATTAGAGGCGGGATGGATGGACCGATTAATTTTTCAGAGGCGTCGTTGGGTCAATCGGCCTGCCTGCCCCTATTAAAATAATTTAACTTTTTTATTTAATTTAATTGGACCATTTGCAAACCGATAGCAACAAAACAAAATACTCCGGGGTCCCGGGGTTTGGCGTTTGAATAAAGACGAGGCGTTTGGAAACAAATCGGGCTTGGCAAAAATAGTTTTAAGCAAACAGTGCATGATGATGACTATGCAATGCACAAATTCAACGCGATTTTCTAGTAGTGGTTTTTGCGGGATGCCACAATTCGACACCACTAACAATGGATATCGCCCTCGAGATCCGCCTCAAGGTACCGGAAAGAAGGCCGTCGGTCCGATTCTTCGTGCTTCGTGTAGATCCTCGCGACACCACTAACGAGGGTCTCTTCTTCATCTGGAAATCGGCGACACCACTAACAAGGGTCGTTGGTCCTGATCGTCGAGAGAACACTCCGGAAACCAAAGGTCGAAGGTAGAGGTATCAACAAATAAAGCCACCCCTAACTTCCGTGGACGGAGTAGATTGCTGGATCCACTGATTCGACGTACACGAGCGAATGATAAAAGCAGTGGTAGGGTAGCTACTCCATCCCACACTCAAACCATTACTCTGCACACGAATAGGCGGATTAAGCGACCAACTCTCGGAATCAGGCTGAAGATCCTCTTAGAGGGTATCCGGAACAAAGGAATGCTGCTAGCAGAGATCGTATGAAAGACACACTGATTAGGTTTCGCGATGGTTCCGTTGGCATGAACAACACGTGCTCAAGGTCGACTCCAACTTCACCAAAGCTCGTCCTTCTCACATGTTTTTCAACGACACTGATATCCAGCAAGGAACACAGATGGACAAAGAGCTCAAGAACAACAGATTGGAGGAAGGGTACAACAGACAAGTTGCAGATTGATGATCGTAGCACCTCCGTTACAAAAAGGGAGAAAGCGAAACCCTGAAGGTACGACGGAAAACCCAACCACGAGAAATCCTAGACTCGAAGAAAGAGAAGAGAGCGGATTTAAAACACGTCGAGATAAGAGGAGAACAGCAGAGGGGTAAGAAGTAAAATCAGACCTAACCAGAACTATCCAACCGTTTTTGCAAAATAGTTTTGACACTCTACTTCGGCCGTTAGCTAGGTTATCCTACAGGCTGGACTTGTGGGGTATCGCAACTGCTGTGCTCTGATACCACTCTGTAACACCCTCAGAATCGGGCCTATGCAAGTTTGAGCAAAATTCGCCAAACCCGCATAGAAACGATTCAAAGGTGCCCACCAGGCACTTTCGTGCGGGTGGAAAACGAAGTAATAACATTACACAACAGTCCTCGATGGGACCCACAGAACAGATATATATAACAGCGACTCAGAGTCAGGAATATATATACAGATCAGAATCAATTCATTGAAAAGCGAGATGCGTCCAGCTACGGACAAGAAGCAAATGGGGCTAAGAGCCACGAAGAATAACCAATGGCGTCCATAACCCTGCCCAGGCCAAGCGGAAGGGTAACCACTAACGCGTCGATCTCAAAACCTGCTTAAACAAAGGGTGCCGACAAAGGGCAAAGGAAAGGAGGAGCGTCGATCGAGGCCGATTACGGCGAGGCTAGAATTCGGTCCTCGCCTACATAGGTATGGTGGGTGACGGCGGCAAGATGCACTAAACAACCTATAGAGACTCGATACAATGGCGGATATCGAGAGGGATAAGAATGACCTAACGGATCCAACACAAGCTATCACCCAACAAACCCATCCGGTGTTTCCCCTCGAGACCAAACGAGGAAGTCGTGAGAACTCACACAGTTGGCAGTTTTACTTATTCAGTTATAGTTGCGGCACTTTACTAGTCAGGTTTAGGTAATCGTCCTGATAAAATAAGCAGTGGGCCCTTTTAGTTAATCATTCCGTTATAGTTGCAACAATTACTACTCAGTTACGGATAGCATGAGATAAACCCAAAACCCAGCAGTTGTTGGTACTTTTATTCAGCCAATTTCGTTGTAGTTGCCATACTTACTAGTCAGGTACAATGGTCGCAAGCGACACTCCAAACAAGCAATTGTGGGCAGTATTAATTAGCCATTCCATTATAGTGAAGCTGATTACTAGTCATTATAAGTCAAATTTATAGCAGTAAACTTTAGTTATGCTTGTCTATGATCGAGATCGTGCTCCAAGTCGTCCATATCCGCGGACACGGCTTTGAAGTTTTACCCGGCGGTGCACCAATAGCAACACGCCGATCAACCTCGGAAAAACCAAATCAAAACCCAACGAGGCTTTCACGTTCGAACAATCACAGATTCAGAAATATTTCAGGGCCACCCTTAAGTAGAATCCGCGGAGTAAGCAAGCTCTAAGGCGGCCTCAAGGTTTGGGTAATCTGTGAAAGATGGGAACCCGAAAGTGTGGCTGGCTTGTCGACACCGGAATCGTGTCCCGATCCTAACAGATGCAGGTGCGATACCTCGCACAATTTAAATCTAAAAGTAGCATGGCATAAGTACGGATCGTAAATAAAACCTCAAACTAGTTTGTGGCCCCAAGAAATAAGATGAATCAAGCTCGCTCAGGGGGTCCCATATACCTCCCGGATGTGGATAGCGCGATAAATCAAGGAACAGGTATCAAGTACTCGGGGTCTTACGGGACACAAGTGGGCGTTCGGAAACCAAATATTATCTATCACCCACCGATGCCTCTGCTTATTTCAATTTTAGTTGTTAAACAGAAAGTAAAGTGAACAATAAGTAAAACTAGAATCATCTCCAACAACAACATGCGGCAATACATCAGCAACTGTGGCATATGACGACACCCAACAGCACTTGAGCAAGCAACTACGACGCGCAAGTCCAACTATCTACCAAACAACAGGTAATAGGGTGTGTCCAAGGCAATATAGGCTGCAGGGAATATCACGGGTGCGGAAACTAAAGCATCGCAACACAGATAGCAAAAGATCAACAGGAGGGAAGTAAAGGCTATAAAAGTAAGATAGGTAGAAAGAGGGAGATGCTCGCCTGAAAACATTGTCGAAGATTTAACCGAAGATCGGGGCGAAGCTCACATCAGCTCAACGGCCTTATCCGCGAAGAAGCAAAACACTAGAACAACACCGGATGCAATATTTAATACAACGGCAGAAGATCGGCATGATGCATGTATGATGTATGGCATGGTAAAAGTGCGATGCAATTAGGTCATATTAAGCGGAACCGGGGTCCCGACAATTAATTAGATGGTTCAAGTTATTTAGAACCTCGCAGTTAAAATGTTGTTTATCAAGGCAGAATATATCACCGGTTCGCTACACAAGTTTAAATGAGGCCAATATGAGACTAGATTTGCCCGCATATGGGTCCCATATTTAATTATTAGGTGAATCGGCATAAGGCCCCCGAACCACAGATATGCATGCAAGGATGGCAATTTAATATGCAACAAGTTGTTATTATGTTTTAAAATAGGGTTCTCGGATGAGGGTCACACTTTAGGGTTCTCGATCGATCTTGGGGTTCCGGGTCGGGTCCGCCTCAGTGGTCCGTGGTTCTGACAGTTCCGTTCTCGCAGTATCGGGGTAGGTCTTGTCGTGTCGGGGTATTGGCGTCCTTGGGTTCCGGTAGGAGACCTTGGCGTTCGGCGGGTTCGGCCCTCGGATCGGCTTCGGGGTCCTGGGATCCGTGAAGGAGTACTTGGCCTGGCGTCGGGGCATCGGTACCGTCCTGGTTGCTGTCGTTCTTGTAGCATTCGCGGTCTTCGGGTCACGTCGTTGGTCTTGTCCTTCCCGGCAGAGGTCTTGGCGTTCGGGTACTTGATTCCGCATTCGGGGCGAAGATCTTGTCGCATGTGGTCTTCGGGTCCTTGGACATCGGTGGATCTTGGCGGTTGTCGGGTCCGGGAACGGCTTGATCCTCGGTTCCGGGAAGAAGCACTTGGGGTATCCGGGTTAGAGAGCTTGTCGGTGGTTTCGGCGTCCGGGTCATGGCGTCTTCGGGTCCGACTCCGGGAAGGTGAACTTGTCGCCCGTGTGGTCTTCGGATCGGGCCCCGGGATCGGTCTTCGGGGTTTGTCCCCGGACTGTTGACGGAGGGGCCTCGCCGACCGAGGCGATGCGGGCCCGGTTCGCGAGGGGGGCTCGGAGCAGCGCCGGGCGCTGGCAGCGGCGAAGGGCCTTGCGGCCGCTGGCGACTGGTGGGCTCTGCTGCGGTTGGGGACGGGACCCGGCTCGACGCAGCCGGCGCTGCTTGCTCGCAGGGAGGAGGGGCGCGCCACGGCGGTGGAGGTCTTAGCTCGAGGCGAGCGGACGGGAGGCGGGCGGGTGAGGGCGGCGGTCCAGCGGCGGCTCAGCCAGGCCGCAGCAGGAGAGAGAGGTTGAGGCGGGTGCGGCTCAGGCGGCGCACTGCACGTAGGGAGCCAGCGGAGGAAGAAGATGGCGAGGCGCAGGCGTGCGAGAGAGGGTGCGGGAGGAGCGGCGAGGCGGCCGAGGACGAGCGGGCTGCCGCGAGACATGAGGACCAGCGGGCGGCTGCTGCAAGGCCGGGCGGCGCGGAGGAGGCCAGGGCGGGCGGACGGCGAGGTCGCTGCGGGAGGCGACGGCGAACGGCGGGGGAGCGCGGGTGTGCGGGAGGCGACGACAGTGTGGAGGCTTGAAGGTGGAGCGGCGGGGGGGCGAGGAAGGCGGCCTGCTGTAGTGAGGCGGGCGCTAACAGTGGCGGAGGAGCTAGCTGAAGAAGGGTCCAAAGGGCGAGGTGAGCGCAGAGGAAGAAGGGAGAGGTGCGGGCGTGGGGGCGTGAGGAGGAGACGAAAAGGGAAGGCCGGTAGGTGGGGACAGGTGGCCAGGGGAGTGTCGAGCACAGGCGGGCAAGCGGTTGGCTGGCGTCTTGTGAGGTGGGCTTGTGTGTTAGTGCGTGTGTCTTGAGAGGTGGAGAGAGGGTAGGGAGAGAGGAGTGACATGGCAGCAGCCTAGTGGCTAGAGGGAGGAGAGGAGGTGAGGTGGCGGATGGGGATAGGCCAGGGTGAGGTGGAGGGGTAGGTTGGGTAGCTTTTTAGGTGGGTTTAGGATTAGAGGGGCAGGATGGATGGACCGATTAATTTTTCTGGGGCGGTCGTTCGGGTCAATCGGCCCGTTCGACTGCCCCTATTAAAATAATTTAACATTTTTATTTAATTTAATTGGACCATTTGCAAACCGATAGCAACAAAACAAAATACTCCGGGGTCCCGGGGTTTGGCGTTTGAATAAAGACGAGGCGTTTGGAAACAAATCGGGCTTGGCAAAAATAGTTTTAAGCAAACAGTGCATGATGATGACTATGCAATGCACAAATTCAACGCGATTTTCTAGTAGTGGTTTTTGCGGGATGCCACACTAACTGTGCCAGGTATCGACTCACATGCTCGATCGAGCTCGACCCTTCTGATCCGCTAAACCTTGAGAACTCAGGGAGCCGATACTTGGGTGGCAGCGGAATCAGATCAAACTCGTTGGGGTACGGCTTGGAATAGCCGATTGTCCTTCTCTTCGGCACGAAGCCGAACTGGTCTCTCAAGATGGTACGGATTTGCTCCACCGTTTGAGCTGCAGGGGCTAAATTCTCATGACTCGTTCCGGTGGCATACTTGGCTAGCCACGCCTGTTTATCAGCGTCCATGCCAGACATCCCTGCTCCAGAAATACCTGCTCCCGAAGCCCCTGCTCCAGCAACTCCTGCCCCAGAAATCCCTGCGGTTGCAATCTGGTTCGTGCGCGTCAGGTTATTGCAGTCCGGCACGTAGGTGCACACATATCCATGTGGGATTTCTTTAGGTGGTTCAGCGGAGGCGGCAATCGCTGGGTCACCTCCGACCTTGTAGACGACGTGCGCGGTGCCTGGTGGCTCCGGAGCTGCAAGTGTGAATGGCGGTGGCTGGTCTGCAGGCGGTCTTTCTCCTGGTGAGTCCCTAGAGTAGGCCCGACGGAGTACTGATGTTTCATGATCTCTGAACTACGCGAACGCGATGCGCCGAAAGCGTTCACTAGGCTCTCGAATGGCGGTGAAGAGAATGAGCCACCATGTAATTGACTTCTGTCGCAGAGCTCAGTGCGCTCCTCGAAGGCAGAGATCCACCTCATCAAGAGCACCGGGTGAGAACCCTTTCCACCTGATGCCATGCTTACGGGTCCTCTCAAAAGAGCCGATGAGATCGGCTTCGAACAGAGCTTTGATATCATCATACTTCGCCTTGTGCTCCTCAGGCAGGTCGTCGTACGTGACCGGTCTGTCCCCCATCGTAGCGTCGGATGATGATGCAGATGCTGTTGAATGTCCCACCGGGCGTGCCAGAATGTGTTGCCTGTCAAAACCCACCGTGACGAGCAACACGAAGAGCCGGAGGCTCCAGAACTGGTGGGCCTGGTCCCTCGAACGGCCGCAAAACTCGCACACGCCCCGGCTGATGCAGGCGTGCCACCTATACCTGGTCAGGAAGGTGATGGATTGCTTGATCAGTTTCTGCATGGCAAACAAGTATCGTAAAATTCGAGCCGTGACTGCTCCTGTGTTTCCGTGAATCGGCTCCTGGAGCCGATTGTCCCATGGTTCTGCATTAGATCTACGATAACATGGGGTTTTGCTTCATCAATACAAGTTAAATCGATCTACGACAGTTTAACGTTTTCACCACGTAATTGGAACATCCTACACGTAATTGAGCCTGGTAGATACAAAAGATGATAGAAAACTAACCCTAGAGAAGGCCTAACAACCGACGTAAAGTCAATTCCCGGAACAACTCCTCTCGAATTGGCAAACCATATCCTTACGTACTACTGGATCGTTCAACCTGTTTGCAAGGCCTGACTACGTGGATATCAAACTAAACCTTGGAAAACAAGGCATAACTATAACAGATCAAATCAACCGAATAGAGATCAAGCAAGATGCTGCCCTTACACCCGGAAAAGGGTGCAAAGGCAGCGAGATAACTAGAGGCAGCATAACTAAGCAATCATAACAAAAAATGTACCGATGCTAGCCCAAACAAATCTATGATAACAGTATTACTCGCCATCAACAAGGCTTCAGTACGAGTAACACTAAATAACGCATAAGTAGATACTGCCTAGATCGCAAGATGCGATCTAGGCAGCATGACACTTACCCGAAAGAAACCCTAGAAACAAGGGGTGGCGATGCACCTTGATTGTGTTTGTTGTGAACGTGATTGTCCTCCTTTCTCAATAACCTTAGGTACATATTTATAGTCCGGAGACTTGCTATCTTTGGAATAACCCTAACAACTCTATCTCTTACTTAAACCGAAACGGAACCTACTACAATATACAGATACACGGGCAATTTAGCCCAAATCCACGCACAAGGCCGATCCAGCAATACGTTGCATATATGTATCCTCCAAGCCCATCTTGATTACGGCCCATCTCCTCCTTTGGTCAAAATGTGGCGATAACAGTCTTACTACCTTGTCGACAATCGTGAACTAAAAGATAGACCCAAAGAGGATCATAAGCGTAAGCGACGTGACCCGGATGATGACTACCCGGAGCTTGATCGGCCATGGAACACAGCACAGCTACGTCCTTTTTACACTTAGCATTTTTTATCTAATTGTGTACCTCTTACATGATCAATGAAATAAAGCTCTTTGGTTCACTCATATTTCTGAGTCTTTTACCTCCTTTAGTGTTCATTTTTTGATCATGTAAAACCTTTATGCACAAGTATTGTGTTTGCACTTGTGAAAATTCCGCCTACGGGTATTAGCTTAAGTTTTCTGGTCTACACGTTCTTTGTCATTTTTATGTGGATTCTGGAGTAGTGACTTTTGGCACTTATTGTTGGCGATTTTGTCCTCAAGTTATTGACGGTTCCATTGGGCATCATCATCTAAGCACTTGGTTCTGACAACGAGTCTTTCGACTCACGAAAAGTCAAGCTTAAGAACCAAAGTAATGGATAAGCTAGCACTTGCTAAAAATATATACATGCTGGAAATTAGTTCTTAAGTAGCAGGACATAACAACCATTGTTTTCCGCCTTAAGTTACATCACCAAGTTTTTTCCGCACATACACCAAAGGTAAAACAAATATTACAAAGTGTTTTTTATTCCTTAGGCGCAGGAGACTTGGAAGCAGCATCATCACCAGCCGGAGAATCACCCTCAACATCGGCACTTTGGTGGGACTCGGAGGAATCTTGGTTGACGCTATCGATTGTGTTCATGGGCACGAAGACGTCGATGTCCACCAACTCGGCAACTCTGGTGTCGTAACCCGCGAGTGATGAAAAGATGGCTTCGTGATCAATCTCTTTGCCTTCATCGTCAACGTCGGGGATACCAGAGGTCACCGTGTCGATGTTGGCACCTATGTAGTGTTCCTTCACCATTGAAAGCGCCATCCTTGCGCCAGCCCGTGCACATGAAGATTTCTAGCTTGTGACACACTCGGGGGCTCGATGCAGAATCTCCGAGTACTTCGTCACGGAGTCCGAGGCCTTGATATATATCTGGAGGGGCTTGGCAATCTTTTTGGCTTGGGTGATGGCGGTGTTGATGAAGTTTCCGGCAAGAACCATGCATTCCTTGTCCGAAGGAGGCGAGTGGGTTAAACCCATAGGAGCTGAAAATTTCGACAAAGAGCGCATAAGTTCAATAAATTCTAAGTATCCAGACTACAGAAATACAAGGCGGAGGAAACTTACTGAAGATATTGGCCTTAGCCTGCCAGAGGGTGTCTGCCAGGGATTCTTTCTCTTGTTGGAGGAGCTTAAACGCCTCGCTGTGGCGTTTGTTTTGCTCATCAGCAGCTTGCTTCTGATCTTTTAAGATCGCAAGCTCCTCCTTCAAGCGATTGATTTCCGCGGAGGCGGAGTCCTGCAGGGCCTTCATGGAATCCTCATGAATTTTCAGCATCTCCTTCCTCTCCTCCTTAAGGATCTTGTTCTCGCTGTCTAGCTGCTGGATGTGCTTGGACTGCTCGACAATGTCCTTGGCCTTGGCGACATGTTCTGCAAGTCGGAGAAAACAAAGTACACAGTGAGTACTCGGAGAATGAAGGCATATAAACAAGACGGAATGCGCAAAAGAAAACAAACTCTTGTTTTTGATGATCTATTCCTTCAAGAAGACAGTTTTACCCTTTTCAACTTCAAGATATGCACGCATCTTCTGGTACTTGTCATTGGCCATGCCCCTCTGAGCATTCTCGTTCTGTGGAAAAAAGAAAACAGTTAAACCGTTGTTTAGTCTACTTGGAGCATCTAGTCAGAAATTTTCCGCCTAGACGCTCGGGGGCTACAGCGAGAGTTTTTTACTTAGCAATATGCTTACCTTTTCTTTAAGCATCTAGTCGAAACTAATTCAGTTTGCGATTAGAAGCTTGGGGGCTACAATATAAAGTTTTTAACTCGGAATCTGCTTAGCTTTTCTTTAAGCATCTAGTCGGAACTAATTCAGTTACAACTAGAGGCTTGGGGGCTACAGTATTGAAAATTATAAACACTGCGTATGCTACTCTTAAAGCATCTAGTCGGAATAGTTCATTCCATCTAAATGCTTGGGGGCTACAGTGAGAGTTTTTTCTAACTTAGTCACTCTTAGAGCATATAACCTATGGTTTTCCATCTACATCCTCGGGGGCTACAGTGGGATACTCATATGAAATGCAAAGGGCAAAAGTAAAACTTACAAGTGCAATGATCTTGAGGTTTGTAGCACTCTCGTCTAGCAGCTTGCCAAAGGAGATGCTATTTCCTCTTAAGATGTCCGCTTGTCGGAGAAGCTCCTCAAGACTGCACGTCGGAGATGACGGTACTCCTCCAGGAACCAGAGTTGTGTTACTCGGTGTGAGCGCCGGGTAAACTATCTTCGGAAACTCAAAGGGTTTCTGGGGAGCAAGGGAACCGCCTCCGGCAGAAGTACCAGCTTCCACCACCGCCTTGCCGCAATCGATGGCATCCTTAGCCGAAGCTTCAGCCATTTGTAGATCGGTGCTCTCCTGCGTCGCCTGCTCGCCGACAACAGCGAGTTCGGTAGAGGCGCCAGAATCCACTTCCATGGCGGAAGGGCCTGGTGCCTCCTTAGCTTGTGAGATTATCGGGGCAGACGAGGGCTTGACGGCAGGGGTAGCAGGGGCGATGGCGGGAGAGGCGTCACGATGCAGCATGTCTTTGATATTTCTAGAAGCCCCCAAAGTTTTGGAGGTCTTCTTGAGGCTGGTCGTGGCTTTCTTCCTAAGACGTGCAAAATGCATAGGTACAGGAACAAGACAGATAAATAGACAATGTCGGAGAATGAGAAGCTTACACTAGGGGGGGGGGTGCTTTGGCAAAGATCCCGGTGGCTTTTCTCTTTTCCGCCTCCAGGGCGGCGGTAGTCTTCTTGGAGGCTCCACCCTCCGTCTTCTTCTTCTTGCCTCCGTCGGTAGCGTCAGAGGTGGAGCTCTTCCGCTTTCGCGCCAACGGGACATCGTCGTCGGACACGACCGTGACTTCCTTCATCTTTGGATCGTAGATTTGGGCAGCCAGGTTGCCCTCATCTAGATCGCTAAGCTGTTAAGTGAGAAATCACCGTGTTAGATAAGATGGTATTGGCAAGACGGAAAAACTGGAGGAAATGTCGTACACGGAAAATAAATACCTACCTTTGGGCACTTGCCGTCTACGAACATGTCGTAGGTGATGGTGAAGCCACGCTTCTTATCCTTCACCTTGACGATGTCCTTTAGGCGGAGCTTGACGGAGTCGCTCGAGAAGTTATCCACGGAGATCCGGAGGCTATCCCTTCGATCACTGGTATACTCGTGCATATACTTCGCGCGGTGATGCAGAGGTTGGATTCACCTGATGAACCAGCACATAGCTTGGTCCAAGCCGGTCAAACCCGTCTCTATGAACCATTTGATCCACCTTATAGCACGAGAAGCTACGAGGTCGGAGGGAAGGGAGGCTTGGGACCTCCATGTGGAAACTTCAGCGGCGGCTCCATCTGCGAAGTCCGGGTACATCACTTCTCGGCCCGCCAGAGGAATGTCGGGGCCGTAGAAGTACGTCCGCTGCCAATTCTTGCAGGACTCATGGCCGACGATGTCGGGGAACCGCCGTCCAGGTCGAATCTTGAATCTTATGGTGCCGCAGTTCCTAAGCTCCTCCTTACTATGTCTGGCTTCACATTTGACGGTGAAGAAATACACAAACAAGTCTAACCTAGGACTTATCCCTAGGTAACGCTCACAAAGTGCCGCGAAGTTGCTAAGCACTAAGATACTATTGGGGGAGAGGTTATGGGGTTGGACCTTGTAGTGGTTTAAGACGGAGAGGAAGAAGTGGGAGATGGGCAGGGAAACGCCACGTACCAGCTGAGCTTTGAGGTACACCTTTTCTCCGGCTTGGGGAGAAGGTGTCACCTCACCGGCCGGTGTCGCCCGCCAGGCGAGCCCCTCTGTCGTGGGGAGGTAACCTTCGGCGACCATCTCCTGGATGTTGTGGTCGGTTATGTCCGAGCCGCGCCAGTCGCCCTTATGCGAGTCTGGCTCTTCCTCCAGTGGCTCTAGCGCCACCAGATTTTGGTCGCCGCCGGTGGACTCGATCATCGCCGATGCGGGGATGACCAAGACCTCTAGGGGCACGATGATGGAGCTCGCCGGCTTCGCCGCGGCTTCGGTCGATGCTGCCATGGATGGGGAGGTGCTGCTACTCGCCATGGAGAGAAGGATGGATGTGACTGGAGTAGAGGGGAGCTAGGGTTTTCTCGAGGTTTCTCGCGGAAAGCTCGAGGAGACGCGCGGCTAAAGGAAGACGATGATGCGAGGAGAATGAGGTAAAAAGTGGAAAATTCCTCACGGTTACTATTTATCATCCTCGGCGTCAAGATTCGTGCAACTTAATCGAACGGTTGCCGCGTAGATGACGTGTTCGCGAGCGTGCGCGGAAATTTCACCACGTCTCCAACCGCTGCCGCCAACGGTTCGTATCGCTCGCGCCGGAAAATCGGATATGATTGCGTTCTCTGCATGTGTGAGTTACGAGGCGTCGCTGACCTAAGCCTACGTCGTCCTAGCTGACACGGGTAGATGAGCCGTCACATCGAAGATTCCGGCATGGACGAATTTAATCCGACTATGGAAGAGTACGATGGAAGATTCAGCATTTCTCTGACTTACAAATCGAAGACGGAGAAAACCTTGTAGGGTTTTTGGGATGAATACAAGATGTTGCTTGACGATTTGTCGACATCCATATAGACGGAGCATTCCACGTGAAGGCTTGCAAGTATTCCTTGTCTCCCCTTGTGTCGAATCAATAAATTGGGTAGTACTACCCGCAAAGACTGTTGCGATCCCCTACACTTGTGGGTCATCAATGCTTGTATTCGCGAATATAATGGTGTTTCCCAAGTTAATGCAAGTGTCTCAATTTTGATCTAAAAGTGCATGATACTTGTTTGGTCAGGGTCTAGGGGTTTAGTGTTTAGGGTTTTATGGTTTCAGGAATTTTCAATAATGTTCAAGCTGCTTTATTCTTTTAATCGTGGAATAGAATGGTATTACCATAATTTAATGAAAGTATCTCAAATTTGAATCTATAAGTGTTGGGGATATGCTATATAGGTATCCTTATAGCATGTCTCTTATCCGGCTAACCCGGGTTGCCCATAGTCGGTAGCATGGCCTATGGCCTGCTGGGCGGCCCGGTTAGGTGGATCCAGAAGGGAGGCCCATGCCGGATAAAGGAAGGTACGGTGGAGTCACCAACGTACCCGGAGCCTTGGAGTGTAAGATACACAAGACTAGTAATAGACGGTGTAGGACTCTGTAACCTGTCCGGCTAGGACTTTTCCCTATAACCCTAGGACCTGACGACTATATAAGTCGGGCCTATGGGAGCCTTTAGGGCACGATCATAGATAACTTCACACAACCTCGCACAGCGAACCTATCTCTATAACTCGGCGTATTGCCCTATAGTGATTTATAGCAGGAGTAGGATTCCGCCACCGTCGTGGGATCTGAACCTGGGTAAGCTGTGTTACCTCGTACCCGTCAACCGTCCGCCTTACCCCATGTCTCTAAACACGCACTGTGAGGACCCCTCCATGGCGTACTCGTCGGCAATACCAAGACAATAAGTGCATGATACCTGCTTGTCTAGGGTTTATTTATGGGTTGAGGTGTTTAGGGTTTAGGGTTTAGGGAATTTTCAATAATAATGTTCAAGCTTTATGCTTATATTCATGGAATATAATAGCGCTAGCGCAATTTAATGAAAGCATCTCAAATTTTGATCTATAAGTGCATGATACGTTCTTGGTTAGGGTGTATGTGGGTTGAGGGTTAGGGTTTTTATATTATTTATGGGTTTAGGTTTTAAGTTTTAGGGGTTGTTTAGGGTCGAGGGTATAGGGAATTTTTAATAATGTTCAAGATTTATGCCTATATTCGTCGAATAGAATGGTGTTACCCTAAATAATAAAAGTATATGCAAATTAATTTGATCTATAAGTGTGCATGACAGTTGCTCGATCAAGCTTTAGGGTTTTAGTGTTTCGGATTTTAGGGTGTTGGGGTTTAGTGTTTTAGGTTTTAGGGTTTACTAGGGTTTTATAGTATTGAGGGTTTAGGGTTTTGGTTTTTTAGGGTTTAGGAATTTTCCAATAATACGTTCGAGCTTAGGGTTAGGGGTTGAGGGTTGAGGATTTTTAGGGGTATATATAGGGGGCTTAGGGTTTAGGCTTTATTAGGGGATTAGGGTATTTTAGGGAATTTTCAATAATGTTCGAGCTTTCGTGAATTAGAATGACGTTAGCGCAATTTAATGAAAGTATCTCAAAATTTGATCTATAAGTGCATGATACCTACTTTGTCAGGGTTTAGGGTTATATGGTTAAAGGTTTAGGTTTTAGGGCATTTTCAATAATTTTCAAGCTTTATGCTTAGATTCATGGAATGGAATGGCCTTAGCGTAATTTAATGAAAGTATATCTCAAATGTTGATCTATAAGTGGATGATATACCTTGTGCTTAATCAGGGTCGTTTAGGGATTTAGGGTTTATGGAATTTTCAATAATGTTCAAGCTTTATGCTTATTGTAAGATCCCTCCTTTGTAAAGGAAAAGGATCCCTGTGATTGCAATGCTAGTCCCTGGATCATTGCTAGCATCCACAGTTTAAGATGAAGTACATAGATACAAAGGTCATTTATTACATCCATTCCAGAGATAAAACATAGTCTTTTACAACTCAAGGCCACAGGCCTAATACAAGAGTTTGGAATAAGTAAATAAACATAAGTCTTCATCTTCATGTGCCACAGGCAAGCATGTTGAGTGTAGACTCATGACACCTAATCATCATCAGAGTAACCTGCAACATCACAAGTTACAGCCACAGTGGGTCAATACTTTGGAATAATATTGGCAAGTGATACCTTAGTAAATTTTAAGTGGACTATATTACTATATGCATTTTGGCTAAGTGTAGCTTGGCTTGCTTTGCTCAAAATAGGTTTTTCCTATTAGTTGAAATCACTAAGTTTTTCTTTGTCAAAACTTTTCCCAAGAAACCATCAATAGACATTGAGGTCCTTCACCCTTGTTCTCCCACAAGTTTTACTTAGAAATTGGAGTGATGAGATTCTTGATAGCTTCCATGTCTTGATGCTCAAGTTGTCCATTGCCATGGACTTGGCTAAGTACTTAGATTTTCCATATGCAGAGGTTGTGCACTTTCCCCACCAGACTTGGTTTCCCAAGACAGGACCTTTCAGAAGCCTTCCCTTAGTCAAATGGACGCGTTCCAACCTATCATCCCACTACCACCAACTGTCCAAATGACTAAGTTCTAGAAACCTATGTGATCAAGGCAGAGCCCATATTGCCAAGTGGCTGCACTATAAGCTTCTCAACACTTGGACTCTAAAATCCCTTTATGCCTGGGTGGCATACCACAAGTGAGATACACAAGGTAAACCATTTCCATGGGCCTTGTGTAACCACTCAACCAAAAACCACCATTCAAGTCCCATTCCACCCAGGTGATTCATTGACTTAGTTGTTTTATTAAGAAAAACATAAGTCAAAAGGCTTAGAAATATTTTCATCATAGCATGTATATACTTTACCAACCCTTGTTTGCTACTAGCTAGGCTAAGCATGGCATAGTAAATTAACTTAGGAAATTTCCTAGCAATTCTACAACTACTTAGGATTTCCCAACATAGCATTTGGCAAAATAGTAACATGCAAAACTTAGCAAAATATTTCTAATGCTTGTACAAAATATAGGGATGGAAATATTCATGAAGTACCACTTGCCTTGGTAATGGGGATAGTAGCACTCTTCACACTCACAATCACTAGCACCAAAATCTACACAAAATTGGTAGCACAAAATTACACACAATTCATATACAAACATAAATATATGCATGCATGCAAAAATGCTAAGTGATGAATTTTAAAACTCCACCAAGCAAGTGCACAATACTAAGTTGAAAACTTGCTAAATCAAGTTTATTTTACACCCAAACAAAATCCTAAACAAATTCTATACTCAAAATAGACTTAAACAAGTTTCTGCATAAAAAGTCATTTTAACAGAACCTAAACTTTAAACACATTGCATAAACAGAAAGGGCTTGTCTCCCTGATTCCAACGGTATAAAATTTGCAAAAATCTAACGTGGGATTCAAAAGTTATAGCCATTTCAATTTTGGATCTAAATCTGATTTCAAATCTGTTTTTGAATCGAACCCTAGCTACGCGTCATATTCTTACTGATGCGTACCGCTTCGCTCCAGATCACGCTAGCGAGCCGTAGGATCTAACTAACGCGTACGGCTCAGATCTAAACATAACGATTCAATAAGTGGACTAATCCTACGCGCTGGATCTGGATCTGACGGCTACAATTCGTTTGACCAAAACTGAGCGGCGCTGGCGGCGGCGACTGGCGGCGGCGCGTCTGTCAGCGGCGGCGCTGGTGTTCTAGGTCGCGCGGGAGTGGGGGAAGAGGCTTACCAGAACCGCAGGAAGATGCTGATGCTCAAGGTGGCGATGGCTTGGGAAGGGGCGTACGGGGTCGTCGGAGATTCCTCGCCGGAGTTCGCGAACGCGTCAGGTACGGTCAGTTGTCGACGTTGGCGAGGTTCCGCGTCGTGCTAAGTCAAAAGAAAGGCACCGTTAGATGCGCAAGACGACGGGGGTTCTAGGCGTATCAGGCAGAGGGCAAGGGGCGGCTGGTACTTACGGGGAGAGGTCGCCGGAGTTTGTGCAGAGAACGGTGGCGCTCTGTCGAAGTCATTGCCGAAGCTAGGGATCATGCGAGGACAAATGGGGAGTGTCAGTAGGTGCGCAAAGACTTGTTGAGATTGATAGTATGAGTCAGGGACAGAGGGGAACACGGAGCTCACCGGAATTCGTCGGCGCGGTCGTCGGAACAGCGGCGGCGTCGAGCGAGTTGTGGGCAGCCTGGTGGCGTGAAGGAGGAATTGTTTGAGGGGAAATGGTCGCGAGAGAGTGGGGATTATATAGACAGAGGCTCGACAAGAAACGCTTACTGAATCAATGCAATTTACCTCGCGGAATCAAGGCAGCAACGGGCAGCGGCGGAGTTCGTGCGCGGGATTTGGGGAAGACGACGCTGACGTGGAGAGGGCCCGCTCGTCAAGAAAAGCTGAGAGAGAAAGTGGGGTCCGGTGTCGTGACGCGTGGTGCGTTCTTGGCGAGAGAGAGAGGGAGGCCGGGTGGGCTAGCTAGGCCGGTTCTGCTGCTGGGCTAGAATAGGAGCGCCTGGCCCTTTTCCTTTCTTTATTCCTTTTTCTTTTTCTGCTTTGATTTTCAGGAATGGTTTTCAAATGAATTCAAACTCTTTTTGAATTCAAATCTTTCTGGGGGTTTTGCAGTGTGCACAGTCTCAAATCTAGGTATAAAACCATGTGGTTACTTTGTAAAGGCTTGGTCATTTTTGGAGAAACAAAATAACAGGGACTTTGCACTTGATTGGCAAATGTTTGAAAAATGGTTTTTGAAACCATTTCCATTTTGTAAAGCTTGGTTCAAATTCTAAACTCAACCATTCAACAGGGGAGACAAACAATCTAGGTTTAAAACCATTCAAACTCTCAAATGGGGATGGCCATTTGATTTAAGTTTGCTCACATAAAATGATAGCACTATGTGCTTCTGTTTTTCTGAAATGAGTTTTGAAATTGATCTCAACTCTATATGCATGCATGAATGATATGCAATCTTTGAAATCATGATTTTAGGGATGTTAAAAATCTAACCCCCTTAAGGTGAATCTCGCCCTCGAGATTCGGATTGGCTAGCAAATAGGTGAGGGTGGTCTTTCCGAAGATCATCTTCTCTTTCCCAAGTTGCTTCCTCTTCGGAATGATGATTCCACTGTACTTTCCAAAACTTGATAGTCTTTGTCCTTGTGACTCTTTCTGCAGTCTCAAGAATCTTGATAGGTTTCTCTTCATAAGTGAGATCACTTTCTAGTTGAACTTCCTCCAAAGGTATAGTATCCTTCAAAGAAGTTTCCTCCATTTACGGTGACATTTCTTGTGACTCACATGAAACACATTATGGACAGCTGATAGAGATTCTGGCAGTTCAATTTCGTAGGCAACTTCTCCTTTGCGACTCAAAATCTTGAATGGCCCAACATATCTTGGTGCCAATTTTCCTTTGACTCCGAATCTTTTCACTCCACGAAGTGGTGACACTCTAAGATAGGCTCTATCACCCACTTCGTAGGTTACTTCTCTACGTTTAGGATCCGCGTAGCTTTTCTGTCGGGACTGTGCTATCTTCAACCTGTCCTTAACCAATTTGACCTTCTCTTCGGCTTCTTTGATAAGATCTGGTCCGAATAAACTTCTTTCTCCCACACCATTCCATAACAATGGGGTGGTACACTTTCTTCCGTAGAGAAACTCAAATGGTGCCATCTCAATGCTGGCTTGATAGCTATTGTTATAAGAAAATTCTGCGTAAGGAAGACTTTCATCCCAACTGGCTCCATAGTCTAAGGCACATGCTCTCAACATGTCTTCAAGTATTTGATTAGTTCTTTCTGTTTGTCCATCCGTTTGAGGATGAAAAGCAGTACTGAATTCCAACCTCGTTCCCAATGACTCATGTAGCTGTCTCCAAAAATGGGAAGTGAATTGAGTTCCCCTATCGGATACAATACTCTTGGGCACTCCATGTAGACATACAATTCTACTCATGTAGATTTTGGCTAACTTAGCACTTGTATAAGTTGTCTTTACGGGTATGAAATGAGCCACTTTAGTTAGGCGATCCACTACTACCCATATGGAATCATGTCCTGATCTAGTCCTTGGTAATCCGGTAATGAAATACATACCAATCTTGTCCCACTTCCAATCAGGAATAGGTAGTGGTTGAAGCAAACCTGCTGGTTTCTGATGCTCCGCTTTTACTCTACTACACACATCACACAAAGCAATATGTTCGGCGATGTCCCTCTTGAGATTGTTCCACCAAAATTTTTCTTTCATGTCCATGTACATTTTGGTGTTACCTTGGTGAATAGAATACGGAGAGTTGTGTGCTTCCTGCAAAATCAGTTTCCGCAACTCCGGATCTTGTGGAACACATATACGTTTCCCATGCCATAAAGTACCTTGTTCGTCTTCATGAAAACCTTTAGCTTTCCCTTGGCCAATCTTTTCCTTAATCTCTTCAATTTCCTTATCAGTCTTCTGAGCTTCTCGGATCTTGTCCAACAAAGTGGGTTGAACATCCAAAGACATGAGATGTCCTTCAGGCACAATCTCCAATCTGAGTTCTCTGAATTGAGTACACAAATCATCTGGTAATTCTCCTTTGGTAAGGCCATTCACAAATACCTTACGACTTAGAGCATCTGCTACAACATTTGCTTTACCGGGGTGGTATTGCAAACTTAAGTCATAGTCCTTGATAAGCTCTAACCATCTTCTTTGTCTCATATTGATTTCCTTTTGGGTGAAGATATACTTCAAACTTTTGTGATCCGTGAACACTTCACAACGCTTTCCCAAAAGGTAATGTCTCCATGTTTTGAGTGCATGGACGACAGAGGCTAACTCCAAATCATGAGTAGGATAGTTTACTTCATGAGTTTTGAGTTGTCTCGAGGCATAAGCCACAACTTTACCGTCTTGCATAAGTACTGCACCCAAACCTTGATGAGATGCATCACAATATACTTGGAAATCCTTTTCCAAATCTGGCAGACATAGAACTGGTGCTGTCACAAGTTTCTTCTTCAACTCCTGAAAGCTGACTTCACAACCTTCAGACCAAGCAAACTTCTTGTCTTTCTTTAACAATTCAGTCATGGGCTTAGCAACCTTTGAGAAATTCTCAATGAACCTTCTGTAGTAACCTGCTAAGCCAAGGAAACTGCGAACTTCTTTCACGTTCTTAGGAGATTCCCATTCAGTCACAGCTGAAACTTTAGCAGGATCAACTGCTACACCATCCTTTGTCATAACATGACCAAGAAAACCAACTTCCTCCAACCAGAACTCACACTTGCTGAATTTAGCATAAAGTTTATGCTCTCTCAACTTTTCAAGTATCAAACGCAAGTGTCCTTCATGTTCTTCTTTGCTCTTGGAGTAGACTAAGATGTCATTGATGAAAACGACAACAAACTTGTCAAGAAATTCCATGAACACCTTGTTCATCATATTCATGAAGTATGCTGGAGCATTGGTCAAACCAAAAGGCATTACGGTATACTCATACAATCCATACCTGGTGGTGAATGCTGTTTTAGGTATGTCTTGTTCTCTTATCTTGAGTTGAAAATAGCCTGACCTTAGATCAATCTTTGAGAACACACATGCTCCTTCTAATTGATCAAACAAGTCATTGATTCTAGGCAAAGGATATTTTTTCTTGATAGTTACCTTGTTGAGAGATCGGTAATCTATGCATAACCTTTGATTTCTGTCTTTCTTCTCCACAAATAAGAATGGGGCTCCCCAAGATGAAGAACTTGGTTGAATAAATCCTTTTTGCAACTGTTCTCCAAGTTGCTTCTTGAGCTCTTTCAGTTCATCAACTGACATTTTATATGGTCTCTTTGCTATTGGTCCAGACCCTGGTACCAAATCTATCAGAAACTCCACATCTCTATCTAGTGGCATTCCTGGCAATTCTTCCGGAAACACATCCGGATACTCACTCACGATTGGCACACTGTCCATGCTAACCCCCTTAAGAGAATTAAGCATACTCCTTTTTGCTTCAAAGCTGGTCTTGAATCTGATCCTTTTATTTTCTGGAGTTGTGAGTGAGACAGTATGGCTTGCACAATCTATCACTCCTTTGTACTTAGTCATCTAGGACAATCCTAGAATGACATCCAATCCTTGGGAGTTTAGAATTATCAAGTTAACGGGAAACTTATACTTCCCAAATTCTATGACTAGATCATAGCATCCTGAATTCACTATCATTTCTCCACCAAGAGAACTTACTTTTATAGGACACCCAATAGTTTCTACCAGTAGTTCATTTCTTTCAACAAATGCTCTTGATATGAATGAATGCGATGCACCAGTATCAAAGAGTACAAATGCTGGAATAGAATTGAGTCTGAACTTACCAGCAACAGCGTCAGGCTCCTCATAGACCTCCTCCACACTGATGTGGTTCACCTGTCCTTTCTGGAAAGGATTGGGCTTGACTGGTCCTTCAACTTTCTTTTCGGGGCACTCATTTTCATAGTGTCCCATCTTCTTGCATTTGAAGCATTCAACCTGACTGATGTCTCTCTTAGCAGGCTGACTTCCACTTCCACTTCCATTACCACTGTGGTGGCCCTTATGTCCACTCTTGTGGTTCTTGTACTTGTCATTGTCATGACTACGATGATGCTTGTTGTCATGATGGTTGTGGTTGTGGTGCTTGTTGAATTTCGCATGCTTGTGGGATCCTGAGCTTCCACTTTCATCATAGTGAGATCATTTGTGAGACGATCCCGAGCTGTGCTTGTTGGAGTGTTTCCTCTTCCTACTCTCGACTTGTTTCATTTTGTTCTCCAATATAGCAGCCTTATCACAGAGCGATTGATAAGTGGGAACATATGCCACAGCCAATTGCAGATTCAGCTCATCATTCAAGCCTTCCAGAAATTTTTCCTTTCTCTTGGCATCTGTGTCAACCTCATCCGGTGCATAACGTGCCAGATTGTTGAACTCTTCAATGTATTCAGCCACGCTACGGTGGCGCTGCTTCAGATTGTGGAACTCTTTCTTTTTCAGGCTCATTATTCCTGATGAGATGTGAGCAGTGCGAAAGCCATCCTCGAAGATAGCCCAAGTCACCTCATCTATAGGAGTGGTGATCTGAAAGTTGTCCCACCAAGTGGCAGCTGGCCCTTCCAGTAGATGTGCTGCAAATCTGACTTTTTCAGCATCCGTGCAGCCCACGGTTACTAAGTCCTTGTTTACAGAACGTAGCCAATCATTGGCCACCATGGGATCAGTCGTCCCCGAGAACTAAGCTGGCCTCAATCGCAAAAATCTGGTGATCATATCAAAGCCTGGAGGGTTGTTGTTGTTATTGTTGTTATTGTTGTTGTTATTGGGGTTGTTGTTGTTGTTGTTGTTGTTGTTGTTGTTGTTGTTGTTGTTGTTGTTGTTGTTGTTGTTGTTGTTGTTGTTGTTGTTGTTGTTGTTGTTGTTGTTGTTGTTGTTGTTGTTGTTGTTGTTGTTGTTGTTGTTGTTGTTGTTGTTGTTGTTGTTGTTGTTGTTGTTGTTGTTGTTGTTGTTGTTGTTGTTGTTGTTGTTGTTGTTGTTGTTGTTGTTGTTGTTTTGGTTCTGAATGAATGTTGTCATCATCTGCATCAGCTGTGTTTGAGCAGTCATCATTTGTTGCATTTCTGGTGTGATGTTGTTGTTGTTGTTGTTGTTGGGGTTAGGGTTTGCGCGACGGAGAGGCATCTGTGGTTTGTTCAAATAGAGATAAGAATGAGATACCCGTAGATGTTTTCATGCACATTATATCATATAAGCAAACACATAGCATGCAACACAAGGTAAAAGTTCAACAACAATATAACAAGTTCACAAAGTAGAACACACAAGTAGCAAGCCATCCACATGTTGGATGGTCCAATAACAAGTTCTCAAATAACAAGTACGATAATAAAAGATAAACGAGTAGTCAAGTCTACTCATCAGCATCAATCTCCTCCTCGACAAAGGTAAGACCTGCGTTCTCCATCGCGGTCTTGTTCTCCTCAATAGTAGTGGTCAAGGACTCAATCTTGGCCTTGAGAGCCCTCTTCTGGGAACGAAGCCTCTCTATCACCGTCTGCTGTTGCTCTAGCTCGAAGTCCTTGGACTGCAGTTCTTCAGTCATGTCCCGGATCTTCTTATTCCTATCCCGACACGCTTTCCCGACTCTTGAACTTCCTGTCCGGGTCTCAAACTTCGCCCATTTCCTTGACTATCTCGCCCCGCATGCGAAAAGCTTGTCCTTCTCGCGAAGCTGCACCTGGAGCTCGTCATTACTGAGCATGACATTGGTCCTGTCCGTGTCCACGTGCCTAATGAGAGACTCTAAGTCCTGGAGGTACAGACGTATCGGCTCTGCTGTGTCCCTCGAGTCGTCCTCGAAGTCGATGGACTCTCCATCCTCATCACGTCTTCCGAAGACGTGGAAGTGGGTGCCTCTAACCTGTCGGGAGTGTCGACCTAGCAAACGTCCTATCAGGTCCTGCATAACTACCTCCATGCCTCTCTCCCTGTCATCGTGCATAATCTTGAAGACGATGGCCTCCGTAGTAGGCTCTGTCTAGCGTCCGGGCTGGTTCACCTTGAAGCCCCAGAGGTCCTTCCTCTCGAACTTGGTGAGTGGATGCACCATGATGGTTGGAACAACAAAATTTAAGATAAAACAAAGACAAACAACACACATACATATCCTTTGGAAAACAAAATCACACAAGTCATGCATAAATGGATCCATTACATCAACCAAGGTCCAATCTTATTTTAAGGTAACAATTTGGAAAATAAGGTGATAGGTGGTGGTCCAACTAACGAAGTACGTTTACAATCCTATCTCACTGGATCTGTTGGCTAACACAATGTTCCTAGAAGCAATCAGCCTATCTTGCTCACATGATTCCATCACTAAGTCTATAATATCTCCTCTTAAGGTTTGGTTGGTAGCTTCCAACTCTTGGGTATGCTCCTTCTCTTTCTCTAAGTCTTTTTGGAGGTTGAGCATTCTGCACTTGACTCTAGCACTAAGTTCTTTGATAGTCCTCCAAAGCTGCTTCTCTTGCTGACTCAAAGAATGTGGTATGCACCACAGTGTTGGTGTACATGCAGAATCCTGTTTCTTTGTGGTTGTCTTCCTTGTTTTTATACAAGTGAAGTTGCACCCACCAGTACTCAACTCCTTCATCCATCACTAGAAAGCCTTTGTACACAGCTGCACCATGTATTTCCATTGCCACCATGAGGTCCTTGAGAATTTTGGGAAACTCAGTCTCACACTCCAAGGTCATGGTCATGAGTGGTCCTTTCTTTACGGCTTCGTTGATGGAGTTCATCTACAAATAGAGATGAGAAAGAGAAGATTAGAAAAGTTTACGAGAAGAATAGACAAGTGTAGAAGTAGTTGAAAATTTTCCTTAGTGGTTTCCAATCCTAGGGTCATAATCCTACAGGCAACACAGTGCTCTGATACCATCTGTAAGATCCCTCCTTTGTAAAGGAAAAGGATCCCTGTGATTGCAATGCTAGTCCCTGGATCATTGCTAGCATCCACAGTTTAAGATGAAGTACACAGATACAAAGGTCATTTATTACATCCATTCCAGAGATAAAACATAGTCTTTACAACTCAAGGCCACAGGCCTAATACAAGAGTTTGGAATAAGTAAATAAACATAAGTCTTCATCTTCATGTGCCATAGGCAAGCATGTTGAGTGTAGACTCATGACACCTAATCATCATCGGAGTAACCTGCAACATCACAAGTTACAGCCACAGTGGGTCAATACTTTGGAATAGTATTGGCAAGTGATACCTTAGTAAATTTTAAGTGGACTATATTACTATATGCATTTTGGCTAAGTGTAGCTTGGCTTGCTTTGCTCAAAATAGGTTTTTCCTATTAGTTGAAATCACTAAGTTTTTCTTTGTCAAAACTTTTCCCAAGAAACCATCAATAGACATTGAGGTCCTTCACCCTTGTTCTCCAACAAGTTTTACTTAGAAATTGGAGTGATGAGATTCTTGATAGCTTCCATGTCTTGATGCTCAAGTTGTCCATTGCTATGGACTTGGCTAAGTACTTAGATTTTCCATATGCAGAGGTTGTGCACTTTCCCCACCAGACTTGGTTTCCCAAGACAGGACCTTTCAGAAGCCTTCCCTTAGTCAAATGGACGCGTTCCAACCTATCATCCCACTACCACCAACTGTCCAAATGACTAAGTTCTAGCAACCTATGTGATCAAGGCAGAGCCCATATTGCCAAGTGGCTGCACTATAAGCTTCTCAACACTTGGACTCTAAAATCCCTTTATGCCTGGGTGGCATACCACAAGTGAGATACACAAGGTAAACCATGTCCATGGGCCTTGTGTAACCACTCAACCAAAAACCACCATTCAAGTCCCATTCCACCCAGGTGATTCATTGACTTAGTTGTTTTATTAAGAAAAACATAAGTCAAAAGACCTAGAAATATTTTCATCATAGCATGTATATACTTTACCAACCCTTGTTTGCTACTAGCTAGGCTAAGCATGGCATAGTAAATTAACTTAGGAAATTTCCTAGCAATTCTACAACTACTTAGGATTTCCCAACATAGCATTTGGCAAAATAGTAACATGCAAAACTTAGCAAAATATTTCTAATGCTTGTACAAAATATAGGGATGGAAATATTCATGAAGTACCACTTGCCTTGGTAATGGGGAGAGTAGAACTCTTCACACTCACAATCACTAGCACCAAAATCTACACAAAATTACACACAATTCATATACAAACATAAATATATGCATGCATGCAAAAATGCTAAGTGATGACTTTTAAAACTCCACCAAGCAAGTGCACAAAACTGAATCAATACTAAGTTGAAAACTTGCTAAATCAAGTTTATTTTACACCCAAACAAAATCCTAAACAAATTCTATACTCAAAATAGCCTTAAACAAGTTTCTGCATAAAAAGTCATTTTAACAGAACCTAAACTTTAAACACATTGCATAAACAGAAAGGGCTTGTCTCCCTGATTCCAACGGTATAAAATTTGCAAAAATCTAACGTGGGATTCAAAAGTTATAGCCATTTCAATTTTGGATCTAAATCTGATTTCAAATCTGTTTTTGAATCGAACCCTAGCCACGCGTCATATTCTTACTGGCGCGTACCGCTTCGCTCCGGATGACGCTAGCAAGCCGTAGGATCTAACTAACGCGTACGGCTCAGATCTAAACATAACAATTCAATAAGTGGACTAATCCTACGCGCTGGATCTGGATCTGACGGCTACAATTCGTTTGACCAAATCGAGCGGTTGGCGCGGCGGCGGCGCTGGTGTTCTAGGTCGCGCGGGAGTGGGGGAAGAGGCTTACCAGAACCGCAGGAAGCTGCTGATGCTCAAGGTGGCGATGGCTTGGGAAGGGGCGCACAGGGTCGTCGGAGATTCCTCACCGGAGTTTGCGAACGCGTCAGGTACGGTCAGTTGTCGACGTTGGCGAGGTTCAGCGTCGCGCTAAGTCAAAAGAAAGGCACCGTTAGATGCGCAAGACGACGGGGGTTCTAGGCGTATCAGGCAGAGGGCAAGGGGCGGCTGGTACTTATGGGGAGAGGTCGCTGGAGTTCGTGCAGAGAACGGTGGCGCTCTGTCGAAGTCGTTGCCGAAGCGAGGGATCATGCGAGGAGAAATTGGGAGTGTCAGTAGGTGCGCAAAGACTTGCTGAGCTTGATAGTATGAGTCAGGGACAGAGGGGAACATGGAGCTCACCGGAATTCGTCGGCGCGATCGTCGGAGCAGCGGCGGCGTCGAGCGAGTTGTGGGCAGCCTGGTGGCGTGAAGGAGGAATTGTTTGAGGGGAAATGGTCGTGAGAGAGTGGGGATTATATAGCCAGAGGCTCGACAAGAAACGCTTACTGAATCAATGCAATTTACCTCGCGGAATCAAGGCAGCAACGGGCAGCGGCGGAGTTCGTGCACGGGATTTCGGGAAGACGACGCTGACGTGGAGAGGGCCCGCTGGTCAGCGAAACACGTAGAGAGAAAGTGGGGTTCGGGTGTCAGCGACCGCGTGGGTGCGTTTGCACGTGGGAGAGAGAGAGGGAGGCCGGGTGGGCTAGCTGGGCCGGTTCTGCTGCTGGGCTAGAATAGGAGCGCCTGGCCCTTTTCCTTTCTTTATTCCTTTTTCTTTTTCTGCTTTGATTTTCAGGAATGGTTTTCAAATGAATTCAAACTCTTTTTGAATTCAAATCTTTCTGGGGGTTTTGCAGTGTGCACAGTCTCAAATCTAGGTATAAAACCATGTGGTTACTTTGTAAAGGCTTGGTCATTTTTGGAGAAACAAAATAACAGGGACTTTGCACTTGATTGGCAAATGTTTGAAAAATGGTTTTTGAAACCATTTCCATTTTGTAAAGCTTGGTTCAAATTCTACACTCAACCATTCAACAGGGGAGACAAACAATCTAGGTTTAAAACCATTCAAACTCTCAAATGGGGATGGCCATTTGATTTAAGTTTGCTCACATAAAATGATAGCACTATGTGCTTCTGTTTTTCTGAAATGAGTTTTGAAATTGATCTCAACTCTATATGCATGCATGAATGATATGCAATCTTTGAAATCATGATTTTAGGGATGTTACACTTATATGTGTGGAACATAATGGCGTTACCGCAATTTAATGAAAGTATTTCCAATTTGGATCTATAAGTGCATGATACCTACTTGGTTAGGGTTTAATTATGGGTTTAGGGGATTAGGGTTTAGGGACTTTTCAATAATGTTCAAACTTTATGGTTATATTCGTGGAAGAGAATGGCGTTACTTCAATGTAATGAAAGTATCTCAAATTTGTATATATATAATTGTAGGATAAGCCTTCTTGGTTAGGGTTTAATTATGGGTTGAGGGGTTAAGGGTTTAGTGTTTTAGTATTTAGGAGTTTAGGGTTTAGGTTTTATGTGTTGTTGAGGGTTTATGGAATTTTCAACAATGATCCGGCTTCATGGTTATATTCGTTGAATAGAATGTCGTTGCCCAATTTAATAGAAGTATCTCGAACTTTGATATATAAGTGTGCATGATAACTTCTTAATTTGTCAGGGCTTAGGAGCTTAGTGTTTAAGGTTTTAGGGTTTAGGTTTTATGGGTTTAGTGTTTCTGGTTTTAGGGCTAGGGGTTTAGGGTTTTAGGAATTTTCAATGAAGTTCGAGCTTTATGCTTATACTCATGGAATAGAATGACTTAGCAACAATTTAATGAAATTATAACTCAATTTTTGATCTATAAGTGCATGGTATATACCTTCTTGGTCAGGGTTAGGGTTTCTAGGGTTTAGGGGTATAAGGCTTAGGGTTTAGGGGTTAGGGTTTAGGGAATTTGTTCGTTAAAAAGAATGGCGTTAGCGCAATTTAATGAAATTATCGATCTCAAATTTTGATCTAGAATTGCATGATACATGCTTTGTGAGGGTTTAGGGTTTAGGGGTTTAAGGTTTATGTTGTAGGGAAATTTCAATAATGTCCAAGCTTTATGCTTATATTCGTGGAATGGAATGGCGTTAGCGTAATTTAATGAAAGTGACAACAATGTTTTTGTGTGAAGCAACTATAAGGTAGTATATGGCTAAAATGCCACCAGTGTAGCCTATTTCAATGATATTACCAGGTTTCAAAATTTTTCAAGATTTGTAGCTATATATCCGTGCAATAATCTGGCTTTACGGCAATTTTCTCAAAGTATCTCAAAAGTGGAACTACAAGTGTGTTATAGCTAGGCCACATGTGTTTTAAACCATTTTAAGCTTCCTGTTTTGCAAGATTCAACATCTCAATCTGAAAGCCTATTGTAGTCAAAATTTGGCCCCTTTTCGAAAAATTTAGGGACGAAATTAGCTATTGTGGTGTAGGATGTATGAACATTCATGGATTTCAGACAAGAGAAGAAAAGTTTGAATTCTACTGATATATTCCTCCAGGTCCCAAAATGGTTCCTTCCTGTGTATAGCAACACAGATAACGAGCATGCTAGAGTCACAATGCCACCGTACCAAGGCACGCGTGCACAATGCATCGCCTGTGTTAGGGGGATGACCCCAGGTAGGGTCAAGCTAAGGTAAAGGACCAAGGACCACCGAGATATTTGTCGGGTCAAGGGATGATCCAGCCGAGTAATACGAATGCTGGCCGAATAAGGAACGGGTCAATACGAGTAAGACTGACAAGGCTTAACTCGGACGACATATTACGTATGTCGACACAGTATCTACTATATCATGCACTTGCAGGTGGAGGCTTGGCCGAGTCATACAGGGCAAGGCCGAGTCAAAAGGAAGCTTGCTCGAGAAGGAGAGAGCAAAACCCGAAGTCAACACTGCGCACTGTCTCTCCCTCAGTAATCTGTACAGTGCCAAGTGCTAAAGACAATGACCAGAGGGACAAAGGAGCATAAGAGGCTTCATGATGTGATAGTCCCAAAGCCCGATGATCACATGCGGTGGACCCTGATACGTCCAAAACGTATCTACTTTCCCAAACACTTCTGCTATTGTTTCTCCTCTAAACTTGTGTGATTTGGATACAACTAACATGGACTGACGCTGTTTTCAGCAGAATTACCTTGGTGTCTTGTTTTTGTGCAGAAAATCAACTATCAGGAAAAATCTCGGAAAATATGCCAAAAATTATATTTCACCAGAAGACCCACGGAGCCAGAAGACGAGACGGAGAAGGGGCCTGGGGGCCCACACCCCTGCCAGGTGCGAGCCCACCTCTGGCCACGCCTAGGGGGGTGCAGCCACCCCAGGCACCCCCTCGGCCTCCCTCTGCGCCTATAAGTTGACTCTCGACCTAAAAACCGAGGGGGCTTCGTTAGTTTTATAGAAAGAGTTCCGCTCCGCCGCCGCCACCAGAAACCAAGATTCGGATCCAGAAACTCCGTTCTAGCACCCTGCCGGGACGGGGAATTTGGAGAGGATCATCGCCATCGTCATCACCAACGCATCTCCATCAACCACCAATGTTTCCCTCATCCATGAGTGAGTAATCCCCCACTGTAGGCTTGGGGATGGTAGGGATTGGATGAGTTCTATCATGTAATTGAATAAAATCTGTTAGGGTGTAGTGTCTAGTATCTCTATTAGTGCTATTTGACTTTGTTGCAACTTGTTGTGCTTAATGCTTGTCACTAGGGCCCGAGTGCCATGATCTTAGATCTAAACTTATTATTGAATCATTATGATAGTATTGTTTGTGATCTTATCTGCAAGTTGTGTACACATATCATTGTCTGGACCCAAAGGCCCCAAAGTGACAATAATTGGGACAACCGGAGGGGATGGCTGTGGTGTGAGGATCACATGCGTTCACGGAGTGTTAATGCTTTGCTCCGGTGCTCTATTAAAAGGAGTACCTTAATTGCCAGTAGTTCCATAGAGGCCCCGCTGCCACGGGCTGGCTGGACAGAAGATGTTGTGCAAGTTCTCATTGCGAGCACGTATGACTATATTTGGAGCACATGCCTAGGATTGTTTATTACTTGGATGCTTGTTATTATTTATCTACAATGACCTAGATCTTGAAGTTACATGTTTAGAGTCGTCCATGCAACGCCCGTCCATCCATCCCTATGCCTACCGCACTCGAATCCCATTATTCTTGTTACATTATTGCTCTGTTTCTTTCATTGCTTTCTTTGGTTCTACTACTAAGCTGTTGCTACTGTTAAACTTCTGTGAGAAAGAACTGTTTCCAGGTGCAGCTGAATTGACAAATCAGTTGTTAAGGCTTGCAAGTATTCTTTGGATCCCCTTGTGTCGAATCAATAAATTGCGTAATACTACCCGCGAAGACTGTTGCGATCCCCTACACTTGTGGGTCATCGGACTCTGGGTCATTGACGTCAATAGAAGGGAGACACAGAAAGGCTCCCACCGAATTACCCCTTTGGGACAAGCATATTCGAGGAATATGCTATCCACATCAGCTCTAAATGTAACCTGGCCACCCCTTTATAAGGTGAGCCATGGCCTCCTAGTAGGGGGAGGGATTCATTTTACATTTAGAGCTTCTCAGAGAGCTTCTTCTTCCTCTCGCTCATACAGATCGAGGACCAAGTGTAGCCATTGATTATGAGAGTAAAGATCGATTTTTATGTATTCTGTATGTAGAAACCACTATATCATCCCTCCCTGGATCCCGCTAGTGCACATTGGCCCCAACTTAAGCCTACCCATGGCATCTACCGTGCCACCACCATGACAGCCTGGCTATGGACGAGGGAGAGATCAGGCGGCCGGTGCGCGCGGGGTCGCCTAGGAGAGATGGATGGTGAGAGAGGCAGCGAATGAGAGAGAAAAAGAAAATTTGTTTTACGTGCGAAATTTATTACTCCTTGTAGTAGTAGAGTGTGTACGCTGTAAAAGTTGTAGTACTACTAGTACCTCATGTCAGAAATCCATCATCATGGAGTGCTCTGATATCGCACTGCCTTCAATTCCTCCTTGCTGCTGCCCTCTTGCTAGATGGAGTCAAGATCCGGACGGAAACTTCATCGCCACCAGCAAGCACATCGTGTCCAGGCTTGTTCAGCGCTTCGACATGTGGGACTACGTCAGCGACAACGCACACCACTTCACTGGGCGCTCTCCTCCGTGCAACAGAGTCTTCATCGACCTAGGCGCGCACAAGGTGTACATCGGCGTCGACATTTCCCGCGTCTACCCACAGGGAGTCGTCAGCGCGGGAGAGCCTCCCCTCAGTGCTGCTAGCAGTCCATGTATCACTCGCCTTGTAGGGAGCGTCGAGGTGATGATGACCGCGCCCGCACCAGCAGTAGGTGCAGGAGCCTGGCCAAGCAAGAACCCGACAGCACCATATCTGGCAGCAGCAGATCCGGCGATCGCGGATGCACCTGAGGTTCGCGATGTAACACCTAAGGAAACTCAAATCAGAGGGCCACCCTTAGAAAGGCCAGAGGACATATTGCAGGAAGCTATAGATAACTTGACCACTCCTATAGCTCCCATTGTAAACCCGGCTTGAGCACATGATGAGTTAGAGGAAATTTGGTTAAAAATGTTAGAGGAGGCTAGGAGAGTAGCAACATTGCAACAGTCACTAAACATCACTCTACACGAGTATGCTAGGGCAAACAAGCTCGACACTAGCCCAACTCGGCTGGATGGTGTTAGAATAAGGGGAAATAACCTCCTTAGTGATATCAACAAGGAACATGAGTCTAGGCAAGGTGATTAGGGTAACCTAGGGCCGCCGAGATATATCACTCCCGCAAAGAACCTTAGGGCGAAAAATGCAGCAGCATCCGAGATAGACGGCCTGACCGGTGAAGCCTGGCAGAGGCAATAGGAGAGAGTCATTGAGATGGTGCGCATAGCAAACCAAAAGAATGAGGATCTGCTCAAGAACAACCCGGAGAGACCCGAAGGTTCGCGCATAGTTCATTCGGCTGGAGCTGCCCTGACATTGTCAACTGCCGCGACATCTTTACCCGGCGAAGGATCAAGGAAAAACAAAGTAGTGACTTCGGGAAGAAGGGATAAACAAATGTTCCCATATGACCCGGCAGTGGCTAGGAAAGCAAATGTGAACCACGACAATGCAAGCCGAGGTAATAGTGGGAATAGAAACCCGAATCATGGCAATGATGCTCAAGGAACCATGAGCGTGGTAACCCTAGCCAAAATCATTCAGCTGGAGGGAGGAAACATCCTCCACCGGATCACCAGCCGAGGTATGAACCTCAGCAAGGAAGGGATGCAGGACCAGCTCCGTATAACCCGACACAGAACATATATAATGATGGTTATTCGGAAATGGATAATTCCAGAATTGCTAGGCCCAATCACCATGGGATGGAAGAAAGAACGACAAATAGAAACTTGCAGCCGGATGATGCAAGGTTTAAGCTTGACGGGATATATAGATCCGAGTTATTATAAGAACAAGGTCCTCCAGGTCCAGCATGCATTGGACCTCGGATCATGAGAGAGCCACCGATTCCGAATTTTCAGTTGCCAAGAGGGAAAAAACATACAATGGAAGCACAAAGCCACAAGATTGGTTGATTGATTATGAAACCGCAGTAAAAATTACAGAAGGCAACCTTAGATGGGAAGTGAGGTATGTGCCACAAATGTTGGAAGGTCCAGCAAGAGTGTGGTTGAATAAACTGCCAACAGGAAGTATCAACTGCTGGTTAGATTTTGAGGATATGTTTGTAAGCAACTTCACGAGAACGTATAAGAGGCCGAATAGACCTCAAAATCTCGCCATGTGCAAGCAGAGACCAAATGAGACCGACTGAGAATTTCTGACTAGGTGGTGTAACCTGAGAAACTCATGTGAAGGAGTGATTGAATCGCAAGCGATTTCCTGGGTTGCACAAGGGTGCAGGTATGGAAGTGTGTTGTGGCAGAGGCTGCAGAGAGATATACCAACCACATTGGCCAAAACAATTCGCATATCCAACTCATATGCATTGGGAGATCCGACTCAGCGAGAGCTTAGGCCGGCAGATCACAATGATTAGCATGAGCATTACACTCGTGATGGTGCTAGATCATCCTAGAGAAATGAATTCTGAGGTAGAAGAAGATATGACATGCCGAATTACCGATACAATTCGAGTCAAGTTGCGGCTATAACAGAAGACCAGCCAAGTGCTGGGGGTAGTCAGCGTCAAAAGAACAACTTTCAATAGTGGACTCCGAGAAATGATGGCAAGAAACAGTGGACTCCTAAGCAAAAGAAGCAATGGCAGGAGAGGCCGAAGTACACGTATGAGTCCATGCTAGATTAGCCTTGTAAGTTTCACACTCCTAACTCGGCCAAGCCGGCGAATCATACAACTCGGCAATGTGGTTGGATGAAAATGGCAATGGGTGGTACAGAGCCAAGTCAGCCAATCAGAGACCTTGGCTCACAGGAGGCAATGCGTAGCAGCAATTGGCTCTGCCTCCTCTACCACCGAGATACGAGAACCAGTCACCACCGAGGTATGAGAACCATGATAGGAGAGAAGCAGTTCACCAAGTGGAAAATCAGAATCAAGAGAACCGTGGGCCAAGGAGGAAGAAATGAGTACAGAGAGCATCATCATGCATATTGTATGTTCATAACAGAGTTGACAGATAAGAAAAGCATGCATAGGAGGCATATGGAAGTAAACGCAATCATGCCGGCTGTGTCGAGATACATGAACTGGTCAGATCAGGAAATCATGTGGAGCATAAGGGATCACCCCAAAATCATGCCAAACCCCGCATCATATGCCCTAGTGCTGGATCATTAGGCCTAACATCAATGTTAAGTTCTCTAAGGTCCTGATTAACAATGGCAGCAGCATAAACATACTGTACAAGGACACAATGCACAAGCTCGGAATAAACGAGAACATGTTATAGGCAATCAAGACTACTTTCCATGGCATTGTGCTGGGGTTGTCATGTGAGCCAATTGGCAAAGTCCGGATTGATGTACTATTCGGCACAAGGGAAAACTGTAGAACTCATAATTTGGAGTTTGAGGCTGTAGATTTGGAGAGCTGGTACCATGCACTAATGGGAAGGCCGGGATTATCAAAGTTCATGACCAGTTATCACATCAGTTACTTAAATATGATGATGCCAAGACCCAATGGAGTGACCAGCATCGCTGGAGATTATAGAAGATCCATGGAGTGTTCCCTTGGCCAGGTCAAACCTAGTCGATTCATTGGTAATTGCAAGGGGAAAAGGAGGATTCAAGAAGTGGTAGCTCTGGCTCAGTCGGCACATCTGAATATGCCGGCACTTGCCAACCCGCATTGGAGTGTCTCTTTTTAGTCGACTAAGGACACCAAGAAGATTCAGATCGATCACCAGTTCCCAGAGCATACTCTCACTACTGGTGCCGGCCTAAATGCTAAATAGGAAAGCGAGCTCGTCACCTTCCTCCGTGAGAATCGGGATATCTTTGCATGGTCCACTCAGGATCTACAAGGTGTGCCGAGGGAGCTGGCTGAGCACTCTTTACATGTGAGGCCAGATGCAAGGCCGGTGAAGCAAGCTCTCCGCCGCTTCGCGAGATGAGATAGCTCGGCTCCTTGGAGCTGGGTTTATTATTGAAGTACTTCACCCGGATTGGCTCTCTAATCTGGTGCTAGTAGAAAAGAAAGATGATCTGAACATAGCTGTGGTGTGGCGTATGTGCATCGACTACACCAACTTGAACAAAGCATGTCCAAAGGATCCATTTCCTTTGCCGAGGATAGATCAGGTTATTGATTCGACCGCTGGTTGTGAGTTACTATCATTTGTAGACATGTACTCTCGTTTCCACCAGATACCGTTAAATCCGGCCAATCAAATAAAGACTGCATTCATTACCCAGTATGGGCCTTATTGCTATCGTACCATGCAATTCGGCTTACGTAATGCAGGGCGACATATCAAAAATGCATGCAAAAATGCTTACATGATCAAATTAGAAAAAACGTCCAAGTATATGTTGATGATGTGGTAATAAAAACCAAAGGAAGTCACACATTACTAGATGATATCCGGCAAACATTCGCGAATTTAAGGAGATTCCAAATGAAGCTTAACCCGGAAAAATGTACCTTTGGCATACCAGCCGGAAAATTACTCAATTTCCTCGTATCAAACCGAGGTATCGAAGCAAATCCGACAAAGATTAGGGCAATAGAGCGAATGGAACTGCCAAAGTGCCTCAATGATGTCCAGAAGTTTAGAGGTTGCCTGGCATCATTGAGTCGGTTCATATGTCGGCTAGGGGAAAAGGCATTACCCTTATATCAATTGATGAAAAAGTCAGACAAATTCACTTGGACACCACAGGCTTATAATGCATTCCGTGAATTAAAGTAAATGCTAGCCTCTGCACCCATTCTAGCTTCACCACTATCAAAAGGGCCGATGTTGCTCTATATAGCAGCGACCAACCGAGTCGTAAGTGCTATGGTGGTAGTGGAAAGTGACGAGGAAGGTAAGTCGGTGTAGATTTCGGTATATTACCTGAGTGAGGTACTCTCATCCTTAAAACAAAACTATCCCCATTATCAAAAAATGGCCTATGGAGTATATATGTCGACAAAAAGCTGAAGCATTACTTTGAGGAACATCCTATAAAGGTGATATGTGAGGCACCAATTGCCGAGATAATGAGCAACAAAGATGCAAGTGGCCGAATAGACAAATGGGCGATTGAGATATCCCCTTATGCTCCACAATTTGATAGAAGATACACAATTAAGTCTCAAGCAGTGGCCAACTTCCTGGTCGATTGGACAGAAATGCAATATGAACCTCCTTTACCTGATCCAAATTATTGGAAAATGCACTTTGATGGTTCAAAGTTTAAAGATGGATTAGGTGCCGACATAGTCTTGATCTCTCCCAACAAAGATCAGTTGAAATATGTGTTACAAATACACTTTGCTGCATCAAACAACATAGCCGAATATGAGGCACTGGTCCATGGCTTAAAAGTAGCAAAATACATTGGTATACGTCGGATACAATGTTTTGGTGACTCAAACCTGGTAGTACAACAAGTATCAGGAAATTGGGATGCACTGGCACCAATATGGCATTATACAGATTCCATGTGCAAAAGATAAGAGGGTACTTTGACAGAAGTGAATTCCATCATGTACCTAGGGCGGAAAATGATGCAGCCGTCGTATTGTCGATACTCGGCTCATCCAGGCAAGCCATCGCACCCGACATAGCCCTTGAGCACCTCAAAAAAACATCAATTATACCATCACCTAAATCCGAGTCAATTCGTATCCCGGCCAGTTCAATATCCGAATATGACCCAATGGACATAGATGGGAGGATTAATCCAAATAACTCGGTATACCCGGGGAATGCATTGCAGAACTCGGGGACTGATGAGATTAACTCGACAGAGGTCATGTCAAATGGAAATTGATGAGACAGTTACCCCGGGCCATGAAGTACCAGAATGGGCACGACCAATCTTTCTATTCTCGAAAGATGAGATTCTGCCGAGTGATGAAGTCCTCGCTAGATAAATTGTAAGAAGGGATACGGCATACACCATAATAAACTATGAGCTATACAAAAGAAGCGTAACCAATGTTCTACAAAGATGTTTTGATCCGGTAGAAGGCCGAGAGATTCTGCTTGATATTCATCAAGGAGAATGTGGGCATCATGCTTCATGTCGGGCCTTAGTATCCAAAGCATTCAGGCATGGATTTTATTGGCCTAGTGCCCTGCGAGAGGCAGAGGACCTAGTGAAAAATGTAATGGTTGCCAAAGATATGTAAGAAAATGTCACATTCCTTCATCCGAGTTAAAAACCATACCAATCACTTGGCCGTTTGCCATATGGTATTTGGATATGGTTGGACCATTTAAGCCGGCTCGTGGTGGCATGACCCATATCTTGGTCATGGTTGATAAATTCACAAAGTGGATCGAGGTAAAACCAATAAGGAAATGTGATGGGCCCACAGCAGTAAGATTCCTCAAGGATGTTATCCTGAGATATGGGTACCCGCCTAGTGTTATAAGAGATAAGGGCACAAAATTTGCCGAAGGAGCATTTGCTCGATTCTGCCGAGAGAATATGATAAGACTCGATGTTGCATAAGTCGCACATCCCGCTTCGAACGGGCAAGTAGAAATATCCAACGGACTAGTATTGTCCGAGATAAAACCCCTGCTCATTGAGGCGCTGCAAATATCAGCGGGGTGTTGGTGAAGGGAATATGCCCTGAGAGGCAATATTAAAGTTGTTATTATGTATATTCCAAGTATATGATAGATTTTTATTTTGCATGCTATAATTGTATTAATACGGAAACGTTAATACATGTGTGTTTAATAAACAAATAGAAAGTTCCTAGTTATGCATCTCTTATAAAATAATTTGTTGATTAACAAGGTGATCAAAGTTTCGTAATCATGGACATTGAATGTTGTTAATAACGAGGTCACAACATTATTAGAATGATGTGATGAACATTCATCTGAAGTATAGCACTACGATCAAAGTCATTGTGTTTATATTGCTATAACATCATACAAAGTAATCATAATCCTTAGACCATGAGATCATGTCAATCACTAACACTGGAAGAGTATCTTGATAACATCAAACGTCACACCGTAACAGGGTGACTATAAAGGTGGGTTCAGTGCTATGAATGGGTTATGTAGAGGCTCATGGATCAAGAGTGGAATTTTTTCATCCCGATGACGGATAGATATACTCGGGGCCCTCTCGGTGATATCACATTAATTAGCTTGCAAGCAAGTGATGTGATCACTAGAATGTTATATCATGGGAACAAGAAAAGAGTACATGTCGGTAACGAGATCAAACTAGGTATGGAGATACCGATGATCGAATATTAGACATGCAATATATCGCGAGACAAAGGGATTAAGTTACTAGTGTAAAAGGTTCTCACAATCACAAGTAGTCATCGTTGAATGTGTGGGAGTCAGTATGGATCTCTAGGTCCCGCTTCTGATTATTGATCCGAGAGGGGTCTCGATCATGTCCGCATTATTCTCGAACCGTAGGGTGACACACTTAAGAGACACCAACACCATTTGGAACAAATATGTTCTAGACGAAAGAATTACAAATTGCAGGAATTATTTCAATAGACACTGGAATTGTTTCGGGTGAAATTGCTGAAATTGTTTCTGCATGTGAAATTGAATACTAGTAGGGGGTTTTATGTGAATGTTTGTTAATTAATGTAATTGAAAAAATTCTAAAAAAATAAAAAAATAAAAGGAATTTTATTTAATAAGAGATTACATTAAATTTGTTGGAAATTTAATGGGAATTTTGAGTGGAGAAAATAGAGGGACATTTTGTGGAGAAAATAGAGGCAAATTTTGAGTGGAGAAAATAGAGGGACATTTTGAGTGGAGAAAATAGAGTGGAGAAAATAGAGGGAAATTTTGAGTGGAGAAAATAGAGGGAAATTTAATAAGAGATCCACATGAATGGAGGGAGGGGTGGGGGCAGCCTCCATGTGTCAGCCACTCTGTAGGGGTCCCCTCCCCTCTTCCTATAAAAGGCCCCCTACTCCCTCTCTCACACTTACACCTCCTCGTGAAGGATCTCTCTCCCCCTCTAGTATCCCGATGGTCTCGGACTAGCGAGATACATGTTCCCGGTGGCTTTTCGTTTGGAAAGAGTTGTTGCTTCCGCTGCATCTGTCGTGGGAATGGCCACGGAAGATGCTGCGAGTGGCAGCGAGTAGTAGTGAGAGGGGCAAGGGCAGCTAGCCATCTGCGGTGAGAAATGAGGGCGGAGACACAAGAATTTACCCAGGTTCGCCCCCCAGAGGGTAAAGACCTACTCCTGCTATATTTTATTATTGAGAGATTACAAGGGTGGCGAGCTCGGCGGCGAGTCTATGGGGTGTATGATGGAACGTGCATACATAGAGAACCCTAGGGAGGCTTATATAGGAGTATCTCTCTAGGGTTTACAAATATACAACTGAGTTAGTTAAGGAAACAAAGGGCTTGACCTAGTCCGACTAGGCTTAGCTACGCTTGTGGGCCTCTAGCTTCCAGTCGCCAGGCTCCTCCTTGGATCGTGATCCAATCGCCATCCTGCAGGCCCACTCACTGGGAGTCAGATCTAATAGGGAACGTCCTGCTGGGCATACCCCATTCGGCATATCCCCATCAGTAGTCCCCGAGGCCGTCGTTGATTTGTCGCAGGTGTTCTTTGGCAGTCAGAGTATACGGGTCCAATTTGGACGCCCAGTTGAATCGGTGGTGGACTCCCTTAATGAAGGAAGGAATCCCCAGTATATTTCTCCAGTCGCAATATTGGCGACCAGTCGAATCGCAGCATTGGCGAGTATTCAAATCGCAGCTTTGGCGAATGGGTGAGCGAGTCGAGTAGACAAAGTTGGACCATCATTTTAGTCAAACTAGCTGTTGGGTAATCCAACGGTAATATTGGCGTAATTACTGCGGGGTAACGGCTCCTCCGATATTGGCAGGAAGCAACCGCTATATAAGGAGAGTGATGGGGGGAGTTGTCAATCTTCCTCACATTTCCTCCGACCCTGCACATTCCTTAGTCTTCCATCCTCTCCCGATCCAGAATTTACAGAGCAAGCGAGTGAGTCCAGATCTTCTTCCCGATGGAGCCTCGGAAAGACCAGTGGGGTAAATCCAAGTGCACCGCGGCGTCGCTGAAATCGTTTCAAGACGCGAGGATCCTCTGCAAGGGGAAATGGTGGATACCCGTGACCGGGGAGATGGAGCCGGACCCTCGCCCCAGTAAATTTATCTACTTCACCAGCCATCTAGAGAGGGGGCTCGGGTTCCCCACTTCGATCTTCTTTTGGGAGTTATGTGCCTACTACTCAATCAAGCCCTCAAATTAAGGGCCCCATAGTATCGAGCAGCTCGCCATCTTCGTGGAATTCTATGAGTGGTATCTGGGGTGTCACCCCTATTTTCCCCTGTGGCTGGAGCTGTTCCATGGGCGTGTAAGCCGCGAAGGGGCCGGTGTCCTGATGCTGGCGGCGGGCGGCCTCACCTTCCAGCTAAAGGCCAAGGCCCCCTTCCTCGACCTCAAGTTGCTGAAGAAGGCTTCCAGCAAATGGAAGAAGAGCTGGCTCTACGTCTGCGAGTTGACACCAGATGGCGAGGTGTCGCTCCCAACATTCACCGCCGAGAGGAACGAGCCGCGCCAACTGCAGATGACTAAACTTCCCCATGACCAGAGGATGGTCATGGACGAGATGCTGACACAGATCCGGTCGCTGAAGAATGAGGGGCTAGAAACCATTAATCTGCATAACTGCTGGCTTGGATGACGACTAGTGTCGTTGGCCAGCCAATCCCACTGGATGTACGAGTACACCGACAGGGATGATGGAACAAATGCTTGCTCGGCCGAGTGGAGCGTCGACGACTATGCCGTCGCACTGAAGAAAATTATTGAGGCAGAGGCCGGGCTCGCCCCGTATACTGCCACAGGGAAGTGCCAGGCACTGACGGTGAGTTTTATATTTCTTGATTTCATAGTTGGAGAATTGTAGTCCCGGTTTATTGACATCGCATGTCTCTTTCAGCTGTTTCAAGTCTTGGAAGGTTGGATCCCTCCAGCCGATGAAGAGACCTCTAAGGAGGTCAGAGAAGACTCGGAAGATTCTTCCGATGACAAGGATGAGGCAGTGGAGGTTGCCACACCCATGCCCGTGGCTCGGAAGACCCGCGGGTAAAAGCAGCATGAACTCGAGGCTAGTCGAAGCCTCGAGGAACATGACGGGGATGAAGGCGATGTGCAGGAGCATAGCTTGCGGTGCGTGGCCACGTCAGCGAAGAGCACACGAAAGGTGAAGTCACCCACGAAGAAGAAGGCGCTCAAGGCGGCATCGCCACCCAAGTTGGCAGCCAATATCGAGTTGGACAGCGAGGCCCACGACATGGAGGCTGAGGCTTCAACAAAGATTCCGGAGGCGACGGATCTAGGAGTTGGAGTCATGGTGGAAGGCGAGGTCCCTCTTGCGGCGATCCTGCCGCCATTCTCAGCGATCCCAAGGCTAGGGGCTGCTCTGGCCGTGGAGAATTCACCGTTGAACAAAGTGCGGGCGCCACCTGGGCCAGAAGTTCCCGTGGCCGCGGCTTAGTCATCGAAGAAGCCTTCGGTGTCGTGGGCCTTGACCGTGTTTGAAACGGGCCTTAGCCACAGAGTAGGCCCGGAGTTGGAGAAGCCAGCGCACATCCGCATTGGTCTATGCTACATTCCGGTCGCCAAGTAAGTTCTTTCCAAGTCGATTGGAGTAATTTTCGGAGTTGTTAATTGAAGTGCTAATCGTGCTGTGACCGGCGTCAAGAAGATTGGTCACCCTTCGATGGCCAAGGTGCCTCCAGTCACCACTGCTGGGGAAGCCGACCCTGCCAAGAAGAGGAAGGGTTATGAAGTTGAGGCGCCCGCCGAGGGCACGAAGAAGAAGAAGGGCGACGACTCCATCGTAGCTGTTGAAGGGCTAGCTGACGCGCCAGCTGAAGTGCCGTTCAGAGTCGCCGCGACCACGGATACCGACATGGTCGCGGGGTTGCAGATAGGCGAACCGATTGCGCTGGTTGGTGTATCAGAGCCCGTGACTAGCGCTCGGCGGCGATGGCAGCGACCTTTCCCCACTTCATGGTAAAGGCCTCCACTGTGGCAGTGGGGACATAGTCGCCTCAGGTGCCTGAGGTCCTGGACGGAGACATTGGGCAGCGATGCGGGCAGACGTCGTTCGTGCTGCCATCGGTGGACGCGGTGAAGCTGTACAACATGTTAGGCGCAACCATCCAGGTAAGTTCAGTCCCCAAGGATCTAGTCGCTGAATTTCAGCTGCTAGATTCTTATTTCTTTTGTTGTCCAGTCCCCAAGTGGCCAGTCGCTAAATTTCAGTGGCTAGGCACTTCAGAGCAATTTCTATTTATTTATATGTGATTTCCATTCGCAGGGTCTTCAGCGGGAATCATCGGAGAGGCAGGATGCAAAGGAGCGCTTGGAGCACGACCTCCGATCCACGCAGGAGGTTAACCACCAGCTTCAGGTGACTACGGGTAAGTATTCGATTATTGAGTGATTTCCTTGTTTTCTCATGTGGGGTCTTATTTTGATTCTTATTTGCAGAGGACCACTCCGTCGTGATTGCCAGGGCCCACGAGGGTTTCGTCCCAGCCTTCGAGCTAGAAACTGCGGAATCTTCATTGACCGCCGCGGAAGGGCGGATCGCCGTTCTGGAGAAGGAGCTGAAGGCTGCGAAGGCGGAGGCAACCTCGTCGAAGGAGAGGGCCAAGGCCGCTGTCATCGCGGCAGCATACGAGCGGAAGGTCTTCGACGCGCTTGTTGTTGGTCTGCAAGACAAGTTGATAGCCCTGTAGGACTTCACCACGGGGATCTGTCGAAATAGGAAAGTTTAAGAAGGAGCACTATGTAAAAGAGGGAATCTTTTTGGCTCCCAAGTCATACTGCATACATGCATTACATGAAGATAAGGAAGAAATAATCATGAAGCATAAAGGACCGGTTAGAAAGGTAATCACTAAAGATTATTACATAAACCAGCTAGCAGACCCAACATTAAAACAACAATTTTCATGTTCAGCGGAGTCGGGATCTGGAGGAAATAACACATTTTGATGGACGGGAGAGGGGTCGTCCACTTCTTGGTAAGCAGTTCGTCGAGTCTTTTTCATAGTAGAGGGTGAATCCCCGAGCGGGCGAGTCGCTGCGCAGGCGAGTCCCTGAGCGGGTGAAGCTGAGGGTCTGTGCCCTTCTTGATTCTGATTTGGTTTTTGTTTGCAGGGAAGATCTGCGGTGGGAACCCTGAGGTGCAGTAGTACGACGCCAACAGATGCGTGTCCATGATGGTGGACTTAGCCACCCTCTCGGCGACGTGCATCCGCGCCATTCTCCAGGGGATCTCGCCCACCGAAGTGATCCCCAACAAACTAACGGAGGTGTGTCCCTACCTTGAAGAGGCGCCAGCTATGGTTGATTGGATGGCACGGTCGGCCTTCCGCCGCGGAGCCACTACTGCGCTGAGTCTCAGGCTCGTGCACTTCCCCGAAGACTTCGACCTCGACGATGTCACTAGCGGATATCCGTCAGCAACAGGCTTGGTGGAGATTTCGGAGGTGTTGAAGCTGACCGCGAGGGCGGCCACTTACTCCGAGCAGGTGCTGGCGATGGGTGACCTTCTGCCGTACCAGGAGACAGTGGTGGCGCTAAACGACCCTGAGCCGAAGCATTGCAACCTCAAGTCGGAGCAGCCCTTCTGGTTGGCTATGGCGAAGAGCCTGATGACCTACCAGGTGAACCCGTGGGAGCCCTTCAACTGGGCTCGTGGTGATGAAGGCGCGTCGTCTTTGAAGCCTGCGGGATAAGAAATTACCTTTGGGCCTTTTGTATTAGTGGTAGCAAGTAAATTTTGTATGAGTCCTTTATCGCGAACAAAGTATTTTGCTGCTGAAGAAATGGAAAAATGTTTAATCAGTTTGAATTGATTTGTGATTTTGTTTGTTGAGCGAGTCCCCGAGCGCGTCCACCCTTTAATGGGGTTTACCTCACGTTTTTGTATGTTCGTTTGTTTTAGTCTGTTAGTTAGTTAGATTCGAGTCGTCGTGGCTCAGAGCGCCAGTCGCTTGGCGACCCCAAGGGGTGCTCTATACTTGGTTGTTTTCTCGGACGCAAGCGGGCTCGATTAGGCGAGTCCCCGAGCGTGGTAGTTAGCCGTTCTAGTCACATTCCCAAGTAGGTGAGGATGTGGCACGTTGTATGTAATGCGTTGCTCCTCCTGGCTTTGGAGAGTCAGTCACGTGGCGAGTCTGGGGCACGCTCTCATACTTGGTGTGTTCCCGAGCCGCGTGGGTTTGGACTTAGGTGAGTCCCCGAGCGTGGTACTTAACTGTTCAAGTCGCTGTGCCGATGATGTGGAGGACAGGCCGCTGTATTAAGCGTGCACGGTTGTCTTGGCCCGGCGGGCCAGTCAAGCGAGGTGACTCTGATGGGGGCTTCGGGTTGGCGTTTTCATGGATAGCACAAGGCCGGAATACTTTCAGTGCCCTTGTGCCGCACTACTTAGCCATGCCGGTCGCTCAACCAAGGGTTGACTTCCATGGGTAGCGTATTGCTGCAGTTACGAGTGAGATTGTCACAAGAATTTGGCAAGTAGGCACAATTTGTGCGAGTCGAATTTATTGTATTGCTTGGCGGGGGGAGTACAACTCGGAGTTCTATGTATAGAACTTCCTTAGGAGGTTTACATTCCACGGCCGCTTGGCATCGAGTTGACCGTCGCCTCGAAGGTCAACGAGGTAGTAGACGTCATTGCCGAGGACTCGCGCTATGGTGAATGGTCCCTCCCATGGGGTAGAGAGTGCTTGTGCATGCCCTTCTTGTCCTAGATTAGTCGTAGGACTAGGTCGCCTTCCTGGAAGGTGCGAGTCCAGACTCAGCGGCTATGGTAGCGACATAGTCCTTCCTGGTAGATGGTGGTGCAGGAGCGAGTTAGGTCGCGTGCTTTGTCGAGTTGGTCGACCCCGTCTTGGCGTGTGAGCTCATTGTCATCCTCCGCGTAGTTGACGACCCGATGCGAGTCATGTTTCATGTTAGTTGGCATGACGGCCTCGGCGCCATATACCATGAAGAATGGCATGAACCCTATTCACCGGTTGATGGAGGTCAGATGCCCCATATGACGGCGGGGGGCTCTTCGACCCAGCACCCCAGAGTTTGCTTGAGGGGGACTTGCAGTCGCGGCTTGAGGCCATGGAGTATTCTTTGATTGGCGTGTTTCGCCTCACTGTTGGACTCCGGGTGGGCGACTGAAGCGAGGTCGAGTCGTATGTTGTGCTCCTCATAGAATTCGTCCATGGAGCCTTTTGCAAAGTTGGTGCTATTGTCCGTGATGATGCTTTGCGGGAATCCGTAGCGGTAGATGAGATCGTGAAGGAATTTGGTGGAGGTCTTCCCATCGCACTTCCAGACTGGCTTGGCCTCGATCCATTTGGTGAATATGTCAATTGCGACCAAGAGGTGGGTGTACCCGTAAGGGGCCTTTTTGAAGGGGCCCACCATGTCCATGCCCAATACGACGAGTGGCCAGGTGATGGGGATCGTATTGAGCTCCGAGCTTGGGATGTGCGTCTGGTTGGCATACTTCTGGCACCCGGCGCAGCGCTGGATGATGTCGTCGGCGTAGGTGTGCGTGGTGAGACAGTAGAAGCCATGTCGCATGGCCTTGGCGACTAGAGACCGGGCACCAGCGTGGTGGCCGCAGTTGCCGGCGTGTATGTCTTGGAGGATCTTGCGCCCTTCCCCGGGTTGCACACAACGTTGGAACATGCCAGTCATGCTGCACTTGTGAAGATCTCTGTTGATGACGCCGCACGATTATGCGGGCTTCCATCTCGTCTACTGGCAGGGTCCCACTCTCGAGGTAGGCGAGGTATGGTGCAGTCCAGTCGCTTGGTTCTGCGATCATGGAGACCAGGGCAGGCTCGGGTTGGAGCGGTATCCTGAGGTCGATCTCCTTTGGAGGAGAGACGAAGGGCTTGTGTATGGTCTCGAGGAAGCCGTTTGTGGGTGGGGTTTGCCAAGCCGACCCGATGCGGGAGAGAGCGTCAGCCTCCTCGTTCTTGCGCCTATCGATCCATTTGATGGAGTAGCTGGCGAAGTGCCCCCCTAGCTGGTCCACTGCTTGGAGGTATGCTTCCATGGTGGGGGAGACGGCGTCGTAGGTACCGGCGACTTGCGCGACGACAAGGTCGGAGTCGCCGTAGCATCGTAGGCGATTGACACTCATTTCCTTGGCGGCTCACATGTCATGGAGGAGGGCCTCGTATTCGGCCATGTTGTTGGTGCAGGGCGTGAAGTCGAGGTATAACACGTAGCGGAGCTTGTCGCCTTTGGGGGAGGTGAGTATGATCCCTGCTCCTGTGCCGTCCGCGTTCTTGGACCCGTCGAAGTGGAGCGACTAGTAGTGGAGGTATGGCAGATTCTATGGCTGCTGTGCCTCTTCCTAGTCGGCGAGGAAGTATGCTAGAGCATGCGACTTGATTGCCTTGTGTGGCTCGTACTTGATGTTGTGGATGCCGATTTCAACGGCCCACTTGGCGACATGCCCAGTCGCCTCGCTATTGTGGATGATGTCCTAAAGTGGTGTGGAGGAGAAGACCGTGATGGGGTGCTCCTGGAAGTAGTGCGGTAGCCGCCGTTGGGCTCGAAAGACCGTGTATACCAGTTTCTGGTACTATGGGCACTACTAGAGAAAAGGCTATAGGAGACATGCTTATGCGAGGCACATTTAGCATATGCGCCTCCTATAAAAATAGGCGAGGCGCACATTGCGATATGCGCCTCTAGTATAAAAATAGGCGAGGCGCATATGATAAGAATGCGCCTCCTATAATCCCCTGCAGACAGAATCTAGCAGCCCCATATTATGCGAGGCATTCTAGTCATATGCGCCCTATATATCGAGATAGGCGCATATAGAGAATGCGCCTCGCATATTTTGTGTGGGCCAGCGTGTTGGTAGGTGCCGAATATGCGAGGCTCATATGGCTATATGCGCCCTATATTTGAAAATATGCGAGGCGATATGACCAGAACGCGCCGCATATTCTGTGGGCCCGCGTTGGTAGGTGCACGAATATGCGAGGCGATTACGGGCATATGCGCCTCGCATATTTGACAATATGCGAGGCGCATATGGCCATATGCGCCTCAAGTAACTCATGCGGGCCCGGGCGCTGGTAGGTGGCCGCATATGCGAGGCGCATATTGCTATATGCGTCTCCTATAGTTTGAATTATAGGAGGCGCATATTGTGCAATATGCGCCTCGCATAAGCTGGCACCACCTTTTGGCACATGGAGCCAACTACCACCCCACTCACTTGTCTCACTTCTTCCTCCTCCATCAAGACAAATCTGTCGCCCCCCCTCCATATGGAAGCATAGCAAAGAAGGGAACGAAGACGACCATTGTCAAGAAACGCTAGCAAAACGCTAGCGCGTTCCGACCATTGTGAAGAACGGTCGTGTGTGTGGCCTACTATTATGTATCGAAACATCCATAATTATTATTTTTTGTATGTTATAATATTGCGTTGAGAATATTATGTATCGACAAGACACATTCATAATACTTATTTTTGTTGTTTTGGCAATATTTGAATATTTAAAATATTTGCAGTATATTTTATAGTTTATATTATATTTGGACAATATTTTTACATGAAAAATGTTCTTTAAAAAAGTTTCCAAAAAATTGTTGCCACCAGATTCGAACTGGGTGGCCAGGTTTCAAAATAGGACAAGTCGAACCATTGATGTGTGTTTGTTGGCGTAAATCAGCGCACCATCCTATTTGACTAGGAACGATATTATACGAGGCGTATTATGTGGATGCGCCTGTAATCTCACACGAGGCGACTTTGAAATATACGCCTTGCATAACTGGTACATGCGTAAAATATACGGGCAACCTCGATTCCCCTTTCTCAAGTCGCCCACCACTGCACGGCCGCGCCTGGCCATCCCCTTCCTACCTCCTTTCGCGCTGCAAGAGCCGCTCACCGTGCCGAGGTGAGCCCCCACCCCTTCCCATCTCCCTCCCCTTCCCCTACCCCTCTTCCCTCTCCCTAACATCTTGGCGACCAGCTACAGGGGTCGACGAGCACCAGAGGAGCACCTCGCTGACCGTGATGGAGGAGCTCGCCGCCGCCATGAAGGAGGAGCTCGGCTGTCCCGCCTCTGGAGGACCTGCAACCTCGTCTTCCACGCCTTCCCTCTCCTCCCTTCCCTACCCTCTTCCTCTCCTTCCCAAGTCCCCGCGCCGCCCTCTCCTCCCGCGCGCTGCCTCCGCCTCCTCTAGTGCCACACCCTTCGCCACCATTACCGCCTCCCCACGGACGTGGGCCCCGCTGCACCGACGCTGGGCGACGTGTACTGGGCGGCAGTGGCGGCGCCGCCACGGCGCCACGTGGCGCCCGAGGAGAAGGAAGGCCTGCCAAGAAGACGCCCGGGCATTGCTCGCTATTGCCACAGCTGCACACCGGGGAGGAGGGGTCCCCGGGATACGTCGACCCCGCCACCTACGACCTGGTAATCAAGCACCCACCCATCCACCGGCTCAAATTCAGTTCCCTGCCATTTTACCTACTAGTATGTTCGTCGACTTATCAACGAATGGACTAACATAACACAATGCAGTAGGAGTAAAATATTTCCTTTTCGCCTGCCACGAGCTCCATATTATGCGATTCGCGTAACATCACAATACTAGTTGGCGTATCTTCAGTTTATGACTGACATCGGAGCATTAGGCATAACATTGTCCCGCTCGATTCTGTGTGAGCGTAAGAAGAGGCACAACCAATCGAGAACCGTGCTATGCGGAAGGTGCAAGCTGTCAGACGGGCACATGGTGACCGCCGGTGGCCACGCTGGTTATCCCGGGCAAGCAGTTTGTTACATGGAGGAACTGGGGAGAAGCTGTCGATTCCGCCACGAGAAGGTGTTGATAGTGAAACTGGTTAAGGACCTGTCCTGCCAAACCACCGTTGATGGATGGTGGTATGCTTGGTTTTTTTTTTCTTACTTGTGCCTTTTGTGTCGTTCATTTTGGCTGGTACATGCAGGTTGACATAGTTGACTTCAATGGAAGTTTCACGCACGGATACGTGATTTTGCCGGTGCTAATCCCATTGTGCTTGTGATAACAAAGGTGAATTTTGTACCTTATCAAAGTTACAAGTACTGTCCTTGCGGTCACTCAGCTGAAGCAAGTTGTTTTGCATGTTGATCTTCTCCCGAGAGACACGGATTTGAACTGCGTTGGTGACTGGGTCGTGGAGTCTGTTGTTAGGAAGAAGCTCAAGCTGAAAGAACTAGGGCTAATTGTTAGCATCACATTAAAATACACAATTTGTCATATTTAACTGTGATTATGTGCAGAAGATTATTTGATGCATTTGCATTGTTCAATGATTGTGTCATCCACACTTAACAATGGCGTTAAGACAAGTTGGGCGATCCAGGTCGTACATTTCCTATGTAGGAACACTAGAGATTTATCTTTGCGAGGCCCTCGTGATGGTAGTTAAAATTGGAAATTTCCAATTCGGGTCGGTTTGGGTTTGTCCTACTACTACTTTTGATATTGGGTGGTTGAGTGAGTAGTGATGGAACTGTATGTTCACGGCAATGAGGGAATGGAAGGATTTATTTCAGAATTGACAAATGCAATTCCAGGAGTTGATGAAGCTATGAGTTTTGCTAAAATGCTGAAGTAATTATAGCCTCCAAAGGTGGTGTTCACTTTCTTCCCTTTGCAAAAAGTTTCTTATTCATCCCACTTGCCATTTTGCAAAGGCAACCATCGGAGTTTAACCTCTGTTTTTTCTTACCGCAGATTAGTTCAAACAATGGATTACTCTGTAGTTTTTGATACTGCTCCTACCGGGCATACTTTACGACATCGCAGTTCCAAAGAACACCGGAGAAGGGTCTAGAGAAATGATGGACTTAAAAATAGATTCGTGGTCCGATAAATCAGGTATTCTTTAATCTTATAGAGTTTTCACTTCATCGGAAACTATGATTGTTGTTGCATCGTCCATGGTCGTTGCTTTTCTGCCGATGCTAATTAGCTTTCGGTAACTAAGTAACATATTATGTATGTTCATTCCATCATGCCAAGACATTGTATAACTTAGAAAAAGAAGTGAATAGCAACTCAAAGTGTGTTCGCTATTTAGAGCACTACCAAGACAATGAGCAACTAATTGCATCCAGAATAAAATGTGATTACTTAATTGATTGATATGTTGAGTCTTGCGAAGAATAATAATATTAGCAGTATTCACTGTTTGTATTGAAGTTAAATGGTAATATGCCCTTGTTTTGTACTTCCAAAATGTAGTACAAACTTTTTATTGGACTGACTGAGATGAGCACACCAATATATGGCCTTGACAGGCCAGTCGACTTTTTGGCCACCTAGAGTAGAGAGGTGGCGGAAGAGAAGTGGAGGAGGCATGGAAGGAAGAAGTGGAGGAACTTCCTCGTGATCACCACCTTGTTTCTCTTCATGGTAGGTTATGTGTTCTACTTCATCTAGGTAGAGCTACGTCGTTGGAGTTGTAATGTGATTGTGAACTTGTACTCGGAGGTGTAATGTGAATGTGAACTTGTACCAATCGGAGGTGTGAACTTGTGGCACAAACACTTGATGTATGAACTTGTATGTCATGATTGATGTGTATTCATGTTGGTTCTATTATGCTTTGGCAAAATGCAAGTTTCTGAAAAATTCCGTGGACTATATTGTATATTTGAATATCTGTATATTATGTATATATAGTGGTTTGTAAAACTTGAATTTCGAAAATATTACCGGAGGCGCATATAGGATACTATTGGAGGCGCATATACTATAAATACCCGAGGCGCATTCTGAAACATATGCGAGGCGCATATACTATAAATACCCGAGGCACATTCTGAAACATATGCGAGGCGCATATACTATAAATACCCGAGGCGCATTTCGAACATATAGTGAAGATCGATAGCCTCCTATTTCACATATGCGAGGCGATATCGATATCGCCTCGCATGTGAAGTATAGGAGGCGATATCGATGCGCCGCAAGAAATACCCGAGGCTTGAAGCTAGAGGCACATGTGATATGCGCCTCGGATAGGCTTTTTGGTGCGCCTCGGATAGGCTTTTCTCTAGTAGTGGGGTAGCGCTACTGTGTGTACGTGAGGACCTCATTGATGTAGTAGACCAGGCACTGTACTGGACGCTCCTTTCCCTTTTCTGGTCGCTCGACGACCATCACGGCGCTGAAGACTCGTGCGGAGGCCGTGTCGTAGACGAGCATCGGCTCCTTGTCGACGGGGGCGGCGAGTAGGGGCGCGGCGAGTAACACTTCTTTGAGTGCTTTCAGCACATCGTCACCCTTTTTGTTCCATTGGAACGTGGGGTTCTTGCGCATCAGGCGGTAGAGAGTCATTGCCTACTCGCCTAGACGGGGGATGAAGCGACTGATAGTCGTGACTCGACCGGCTAGCTTCTGGACATCGCGGAGGCACTCGTGTTTCCCGAGCCGTACGATTGTGTCGATCTTGGTGGGGTTCGCCTCAATGCCTCGCTTAGATAATATGTACCCCAGGAGCTGTCCGGTGGGCACGCCGAAGGTGCAGTTCCCTAGGTTGAGCTTGATCTTGTACCTCCGCAGATTTGCAAAGGTTTCAGCCAGGTCGGCGAGTAGGTCACTCTAGCGATTGGACTTCACTACCATGTCATCGACATAGACGCGGATGTTGCAGCCAATTTGGCTCGCGAGGCACTCCTGGATGTACCGCTGGTAGGTCGTGCCGGCATTCTTGAGGCCGAACGTCATGGCGATGTAGTAGTAGGCGCCGAATCGCGTGATTAACACCGTCTTCTCCTCATCCTCGACCACCATCTTGATATGGTTATAACCAGAGTACGTGTCGAGGAAGCACAGCGACTCTGACCCCATGGTTAAACCGATGATTTGGTCGATGCGTGGGAGGATGAACTACTCCTTTGGGAAGGCTCTTTTGAGGTTGGTGTAGTCAATACACATTCTCCAGGTCTTGTTCTTCTTCATGACCAGGACTGGGTTTGCCAGCCACTTGGAGTACTTGATTGGCCGTATGAAGCCTGCAGCGACTAGGCGCTGCACTTCTTCGGCGATTGATCGGCAGCGCTCTAAATTGAAGGGCCACCGTGACTGTTTCACATGTCGCGCTTTGGGGTCGGCATTGTGTTTGTGCTCGGCGATTTCCCTCGGGACACCTGGCATGTCAGATGGATTCCATACGAAGATGTCACGATTCTCATGGAGGAAATCAACAAGCACCCTTTCTTATGCGGGACTCATGCCCGCCCCGATGGTGACCGTCTGGCTGGAGTTGCCCGGGACCAGCTCGACTGTGCAGGTGCGCGTGGTGGCTTCGAACACTGTCGACCCGGCATTCTCTGTGTTGGTCTTCTTTAGAATTGTGCGGTCGTCTTTGTCGACTCCACTCGCATATCTGGCGAGCTCTTCGGCGTGGTTGGTCTCCGTGGCGGTGACAGTGTCTGCGAGTTTGGCGCCTTTTTCCTTGCATTCCATGGCCATATCGGGGTCGCCGTGGACGGTGATGTTCCCTCATGGTCCCGGGAGCTTCATCATATTGTACACGTAGTGCGACGCCGCCATGAATTTGGAAAATACTTGTCGCCCATGATGCAGTGGTAGGGGCTGTGGAAGTTCACCGACTCAAAGACAATCCGCTCGGTGTGGAAGTTAGCTAGTGTGCCGAAGGTGACTGGCAAAATCTCTGCTTTCCGATCGGGTACGCCTTCCGACCGGGGACGATGCCGTGGAAGGTGGTAAGAGTCGTCTCTATCATCGACTACGGGAGCTACAGTCGCCTGAACGTATCCAGGTAGAGGATGTTGATGGAGCTCTCTCCGTCCATCAATGTCTTAGGGAGCCAGTAATCACCCACTTTGGGCTTAACTACTAGGGTGACTCGCTCGGGGTACTCGATCCGTGGCGAGTGGTCCTCGCGGCTCCAGTTAATGCGCTACTCGGACCAGTTGAGGAAGCGGGGAACGTTGACCTAGGATACCGCGTTGACGGTGACTGTGTGGGCGTGTACCTTCTTCTCGCACTTGGTGCCGAGCCCGGTGAAGTTGTGCAGTGAGCCGATGTCATTGCCGGAGGCACCGGCATTGTCTTGGTCCCTTGGCGGTTTGTTATTGGGGTCTTCCCATGCACGCCGTGCCTTCTAGATATCCTTTAGGGAGTGGTAGTCGGCGGTGGTGTGTGTTGTGGGTTTTCCATCCCTGCTATGATAGACACAGAGTTGGTTGAGGAGAGCTGCGGGATCGAATTTCGGCCTCACACGGTAGTTTCCGCTGTCGTGGTAGTTTCCTCCGCCACGGCGGAAGTTCTTTGGCTCGCGTGGCGCATAGCTGGTATTGGCGACCAAGTCGACTCGCCTGTCACCGCAATGCTTTCCGGTGAGGCGAGTGTTGCTGTAGCACAGTTTGCGCTATCGTTCGTTGTCATGGCCGCATAGGCGGCGATTTCCGCCCGACTCGTCGTCGGTTTCTTGGTTCGGGTCTTCCTCCGCGTAGTGCCTGGCGATCTTGAGGAGGTCGGGGATGTTGTCGAGCATGTTGTACACCCTCTTGATCTTGGCAATCAGAGGTTCATACGGGCACAAGTTCTTGAAGCAAATGGATCGCCGTGTCTGGGTGGATGCCGGTGGCGTTGATCCAGAGGTCCTGCCACTGTTAGACCCAGTGGCGGGTTGACTCGCGTGGTCCCTGGATGCATCAGTCCATGTCTTCGATGGTGGTGGCGCGGGTGTAGGAGCCCTCGAAGTGCCTAACGAAGGCCTCGCGCATGTCCTCCCATGAGTCGATGCTATCTGGGGGAGGCTGTTGATCCATTGCCGAGTCGCTCATTCCATCATCAGGGGGGTAACGAGCAGCGAGGAGGTCGGTTTGGCCAACGATTCCCATCGCCGTGAGGTATGTGTCCAGCCACACAGCTGGGTCGTACGTAGGGTCACACTTCTCGATCTCCTTTGGCACTTTGAAGTTGGCCGGGTACTTTTCGACTCGGATCATGGGCCCGAACCACTGTGGGCCGACTCGACTGAGGGAGCCCCTCGGCTTGCCGTTGCTATGGTTGGTGAGGGTGTGCCTCAATTTGTTGGGCTGGCGTGCACGCAAGGCTTGGTTGTTGATGATCTGGGTCCGCGCGTCGATCGGTTCCCCATTGGCGGTGACCGTATTGTTCAGCGGCCGTGGGTCATTGGTGGAGAGCGCTGGGTGCGTGACCCGTGGTTGATGCTGCAGGGGCTCGGGGGCGGGTAGTTAAGGGTGTTGGTGACCGTTGGGAGGCCGCTCAAGGCCGCCCTGCTCCCGGAGGAGCGGGAGTACATCCGTCCCCGTGAGTCGGCTCCCGCGACTTGTTTCTTGACGGCCTTGGCAAGTAGGGCTTGGGCATACTTGATTTGCAGGGCGCCTTCTCCTGTGATGTTGATGTTAGCGACCGCTACCTGCCCCACGATGACGTTGTCCATCAGGGTGGAGTACAACGGGAGGCCGTTGCATCCCTCTCTTGCAGAGAGATGAGGACTCTCGGCTGGTTGGGAGGAGGCGTGCGACCGGGTGGCGGTGGGGGATCTCCACTCGCTGGTGCTCCTAGTGGTGGATGGGCGCTGAAGCTAGGTGGCGCATTCTCGCAGATCACGTGCTCGGACGTGCGAGCGGGGTCGTTGTCTTCATCGAAGTTAAGGGCGTGGCCATGAACGCTGGGGTTCAGGCGCGTCCTGATGTGGTGCTGGTGGTAAAGCGATAGCTCCTGCGCCATTGCTTGCTCGAAGCAAAAACTTTCGCCCTCGGCCTGCTCCTTGAACGTCGGTTCCTCCAGGCGCATGAGGGCTTCCTCGACCTCCATCACCATCGCGGTCGGCGGGATTAGCATGGAGAAGGGGTCCGGCAGGCCGCTCGTGCCGCTCGCCATGTAGGTCATGATGAAGCGACTGGATCCGGCGTGGAGATCGCCGGAATTTTCTGACCCGGAGTAGGAGTTGAAGATCTCGAGTATGGAGGAATCCTCGAAATCCCCCGCGTTGGATACTCGGGCGATGGAGCCTTCTGGTGACACGGCGATGATGGACCCGGAGGCTGAGGTAGGGGTCGCCGATTCGGTGTCTTTGTGGAGGGTCGTGTCGTCCGTGGCCGTGTTGGTCTCGGCCGTGTTGTTGTTGGCCGAGTCGTACTCAGAGATGAGGTGGTGGATGGTATGGACCTGACGATCAGAGAGCCGATCGCGTGGTGGCGACTCACCGATGATCGTCGTATCCTTAGAGACGATGGCGTCCGTGAAGCTGGCGAAGAGGTTGATGGTGCCTACCGGCATTATGACGCTGCGCGTGACCGGGCGTGACGCCGGGACGTAGCTGCTGGGCAAGATCAGAAGGATCTCGCCGCGCGCAATCATGCGGCTGGTGGTGATCAATCGGTTGATTGGGAAGTAGGGTCCCGCCGTAAAACTCAGGCCGGACCGGCCAGGCCCCAAGGTGGGTGCCACTGTCGTGGGAATGGCCACGGTAGATGCAGCGAGTGGCAGCGAGCAATAGTGAGAGGGGCAAGGGTGGCCAGCCATCTGCGGTGCGATATGAGGGCAGAGACACAAGGATTTACCTAGGTTCGGCCCCCCGGAGGTTAAAGGCCTACTCCTACTAGATTTTATTATTGAGAGATTACAAGGGTGACGAGCTTGGCGGCTAGGCGGCGAGTCGATGGGGTGTATGATGGAACGTGCGTATAGAAAACACCCTAGGGAGGCTTATATAGGGGTACCTCACTAGGTTTTACAGATATACAACCGAGTTAGCTAAGGACATGGAGGACTTGACCTAATCCAACTAGGCCTAGCTACGCTTCTGGGCCTCTAGCTTCCAGTCGCCAGGCTCCTCCTTGGGTCGTGATCCAGTCGCCGTCCTGCAGGCCCACTCGCTGGGAGTCAGATCCAGTAGGGAACGTCCTGCTAGGCATACCCCATTCGGCATATCCCTGTCAGCATCGCTGGAGTGAGGAGGCGGAGGTAGTTCGGTGGCTTGAACGTGTGTGCGAGCACAGATGCGCTTCTGATTTGCGGCGCTGGACTCCTTCTCGATCTTGAGATCGACAAGCGTTCTTCTAAATCATTGATGAGTACAACTTCATTAAACTTTGTCGGTCTACAAGGGTATGTTCTCTATGGATGCATATCCACCCGTTGCTTGTATCTAGTAGATAGATCTTGGTACTTAGTTGTTCCCATCATAGGAATTTTTTTGTTTTCTATGCTGCGAACCCTACAGTGGTATCAGAGCCAGATCTATGCCTAGATTCTTTGCACGGGTAGTATACGTATGAGTTTGTGGGCGATGATGATCATGTTATTGCTTCTTTCTTGTATTTGGGATATTGGTGGCATAGTGGGATGAAGCGGCCTAGACAAACTTTACATGTCCTCGCACATGAGAGCTATTCCACGCTTGACATGCAACTAGTTTTGCATAAGTGGCTAGTAGGTGTCTGTCTCTCCTACTATAGTATATATATGATTTACAACGAGTTGTTAAATATTTGGTTATCATCATTGTGGTTCCATGTTCGTAGGTAAGAACGGTTCTATCTTTGAAAGCCCTAAGCCACGTAAAACTTGTGATACGTCGTAAACGTATCTATAATTTTTGATGCTCCATGCTTGTTTTGTATTAACTTTCTTATATTTTGTCTACACTTTGAGATATTTTTATACATTTTCTGGAACTAACATATTAACAAGATGCTGTAGTGTCAGTTGCCAGTTTTTTGCTAATTTTGGTTTCAGAAAAGCTAGTAAGGAAATATTCTCGGAATTGGACGGGACAAAAGCCAAAGTCAATATTTTACCAGAAGGAACACGAAGTCCGGAGGAAAGCCGAAGTGGGTCCATGAGGCGGCCACACCCTATGGCGGCGTGGCCAGGGGGCGCGCCAGTCCTAGGTGTGGGCCCGTCGGCGCCCACCGACCTTGCCCCTTCGCCTATAAAAGAACCCCGATGCAGAAACCCTAAGCACCCGATCGGATCTCCACGAAACAATCCGTAGCCTCCGCCACCATCGTCCCTAGAACGGGGGGATCCGAAGCTCTTCCCGGCACCCTGCCGGAGGGGAGAGATCATCCCGGAGGCCTTCTTCATCACCATGCTAGCCTCCAGAGTGATGCGTGAGTAGTTCACCCTTGGACTATGGGTACATACAATAGCTAGATGGTTGTTTCTCCTCCTTTGTGCTATCATGTTTAGATCTTGTGAGCTCCGTTCATGATCAAGATCATCTATTTGTAATCATACATGTTGTGTTTGCAGGGATCCGATGGATATTGAGGTACTATGTCAGATTGATTATTGATTCTATCATGTCTATGTTATTTGTGATCTTGCATGCTCTCCGTTGCTAGAAGCTATCTTAGCCAAGTAGATACTTGTAACTCCAAGAGGGAGTATTTATGCTCGATAGTGGGTTCATGCCTCTAGTAATCTGGGGAAGTGACAGAAATATCTAAGGTTGTATATGTGTTGTTGCTACTAGGGATAAAACAACAATCCTTTGTCCATGGGGTAATTGTTGGGAATATGATAAATGGGTATCACCATCGCATGTCTCTAATCCGGATAACCCGGGTGGCCCATAGTTGGTAGCAAGGACCATGGCCTGCTGGGCAGCCCAGTTAGATGGATCCAGAAGGGAGGCCCATGCCGGATAAAGGAAGGCTACGGAGGAGTCACCGAAATACCCGGAGACTTGGAGTGCAAGACACGATAGACTAGTTGTATACTGTGTAGGACTCAGTAACCTGTCCAGCAAGGACTTTGCATGTAACCCTAGGATCTGCGACTATATAAGCCGGACCTATGGGAGCCTTTAGGGCACGATAACTCAGACGCACAACTCATATCATGCACAGCGAAGCGATCTCTGTCACTCAGTGTATTGCCATTATAGTGATTTATAGCAGGAGTAGGATCCCGCCACCGTCGTGGGATTTGAACCTGGGTAAGTTGTGTTACCTCGTACCTACCAACCTTCCTCCTTACCCCACATCTCTAAAAACGGCCTTTGAGGACCCCTCCATGGCGTACTCGTCGGCAATACCATGACAGTTGGCACCCACCATGGGGAAAGAGGCGCTTCAGGCTCTACAACGGTCGAGGTCCAACCTCTTGGTGGGAATCGGTGAAATCATAGACATCGGCCGTGTTATCTTCTCCGACAATGTTCTGATCGTCCCTCCTGATGAGTTCTGGATCCCGGCAAAGACGAACCCCACCCGTTGCTCGATCATCCCAATCGGGCACTAGTTACCTGGAAGTCGAAGGAGCGTCAAGACCCGCACGGACCGCCTACGGGCAGGATACGTTCGTGGAAGGATCGAAGTCCAATCTCTCCTCGGAGTTTGCTGACATAGATCGGAAAAATTCAAGGCCCACCCAAACCGCCCCTGTGCACGATATAATGGTGGAAGATCGTTGCAAGCCCTCCGGCTTCTCCCGTGTGTCTGGACAGCAGAGATCCAAGTTAGTAGGCATGGTGACTATCTTTGATTTGGCACGCTACGTTCAGAGAGAGGGTGAAAACCCCCGCGATTACCTAGCCAGCTGGCTCTGTATACGGGCCTACCTAGAGCATTACCCCAATGATGATGTCATCTATCACTTTGTGGAAGGACTAGACCACAGTACACTTCTCCGGCATACGCTAAGACGACAACAGGCCGCGGGTCTCCTCACTTTCGAGGGCACGGTTCACACCATCAACAACTACGTGGCAGCTGAGGCAGAAGCTCAGGCAGCTCTCGCGGTCCTACCCGGCGACCCACAGCCTCATCCACCTCCGGTCGTCGTCGCCGAAGCGCACCACTACCTCTAGTCATCATCGCTGCTGTCGCACCACCACCACCCATCATCGAGGAAGACCCGACACCCTCCGACTCTGTCCTGGACGCGCTCTACGCCGACATCAGCGCTGACTCGAAGGATATAGACTTCAGCCTGGAGGAGCTCTATTCTGCTATGCAGGAGATGGAGGAGGATATCAGACGCGACGAGCAGGCCGACAACGCCATCACATCCCGAGAGGTGTTTGTCGCTATTGGGACTGTGATGGAGGAAGATCAACCCAGACAAGCTCTGCCTAAAGCGCTGGACAAAGGGAAGGTGCCACCGGTTGCTCCCGACAATGTTAGCACAAAGGCCATGCCCCTCCGCCTAACCCAGTGCAGCAGCCGCAGGAACTCAACGTTGGTCCGAGTAACAACAACACCGCAAACCTGCCGCCTCTGGCATCTACATCTGCGGCTGTCCAGATCACTCCAGATGATAGAGCGATGTATGACAACCTGATCATCAAGCCCATGACTGTGGCTCATAAACAGAACGTAGTCCAGCTTGACGAGAAGCGCCAACAACTGCTGGAGGAAGCGCAGGCCATCGCGGATCAAGGCGCAAATCTGGATCAAGATCTGGCCAAGGCGCAGAAGTCAATAGAAAAAGCTAGAGCCATGGAGGCAAAGTACAAGAATCTGCTCAAGCAGCAGAAGACTAAGAAAGCTTCGGCTTGCGTCATTAACGATCCTGGTGTATGGCGAAACCTAGGATGGGCTCCCCCGAAGCCTCCACAAGCCAAGCCATACATTGACAGCGAAGTAAGGCAGGTCATGCCCACTCCTATTCTCAACCTAGCCGTCGCCAAGACCCTTCTGGAGCAGGATAGATCACCCGCAGCTATGGAACATGTGTATGACCTTGTGGCAAAGGCGGTGAAACAACAGGAAAAGGCTACCTCTCAGAGGCTTGAGTCTTACCCAGCGTATTGCCAGTCTAGCAATCCTAAGCCGCCAAGGGACCGATCTCCTCTGGATGTTGGGTCTTAGACGGGTTCATCAGAACAAAGACGGAGGGATCCACGCAATAGGAAGGACGCTATCCCCATATCCTCCGACCACGGAGGCAAGGCTCATCCTTGTCGCCCATCTCCACCGCCACGATCTCTCCGACATCGTGAAGACCCCAAAGCTCACTATCGTACACATGCCTCCGCCAAGGAAAAGCGGCATCGTCATCTGCGACAATAAGGAGAAACTCCGTCACAATGGAGAGCGCAACCAAGCACACAAGAGCAGGTCGCGTCATAACCCTCCGCGTCCGACAAGCAACCGTGACAAGCGTGAGGCGTTGCAGGAGGGTAACAGCAAGAAGGCTAACCCACCGCCACATCTGCCTCTTTTGCCCCCTAGCATCCACCATGACAGAGGAGGCCCACGTCGTTCACGCAGCCCATCCCCTGTCGGCAAGAAGAAAAGAACAAGCCTGGAGCCATACGGCGCACGTTCACGCCTGGAAAAGATTCACGAGGCCCAGGATTGACAAGACCATCAAGCCCTAAGGGTTTCTAGATTGATAAGACCATCAAGCCCTAAGGGTCGTCCACATTGTTTTGGACCTATAGTACGGACCGCAACTTACCCCAAGGGTTTCTGGATTGAAAAGACCATCAAGCCCTATGACGGCACCGCCAAACCAGCTGCGTGGTTGCAGTATTACAGCAACGCGGTGGAGATCACCGAGGGTAACCCCAACATTGCCGTCAAGTACCTCCCACTAATGCTAGAAGGCATGACCCTCCAATGGATTGATGACTTGCCAGAGAAGTCCATCTGCAACTGGTTGGACATGCAAGAAGCGTTCACCAAGAACTTCGAGGGTACGTATAAGCATCCCTGCACTGTTGGCGATCTATAGTGGTGCGTGCAAGAGAAAGACGAGGCATCTCGCGCCTACCTCTCTCGCTGGCTGGATATGAAGAATTCCTGTGCAGGAGTGCACGCTCCGACTGCCATGGCTGCCTTCATCGATGGGTTGGAGAAGGGTATGTTGCTCCGACATAAGATGAAGCGCCTGCAGGACAATCACAGGCTCGATATCAACCAGATGATCCAGCTGGCCAGTGAGTTCGCGGCTGCCGATGATGATGCTCGCGGCTCCCTGCCGGTAACGGCCGTTCCAACACAAGCTAAGAGGAACAACATCACCAAGCGGAAGAGCCCGCCAGAAGAAAAGCAAACCTCCGATATGGTCACCATGGCATTCGTAGGACGAGGTGAAGGCAGACAGCATGGCCGAGGACGGGGGGCTGGTCGTGGGCAACAGAAAGGTAGTGAAACTACCCTGGCAGCGCTCCGCATTCCCCAAACATACGAGGAGTACCGTGATATGATGTGCCTTGTACACCATGATGCCAAAGACAAAGCCACGCACACCAATCGCCATTGCAAGTTCGTCAACGACCTGAAGGAGGACCCGGAGTCCGGTTATAAGCAAAGTCGGAAGAACAGACCGTGCGGCAAGAGCAAGGGGAAGAAGAAGGAAGAGGAGTCCAAGGATTCAAGTGACATGGATGAGGATGTTGACCCCAAGCACGCCGACAAGAGTGATGGCAAGGGAAAGAACCCCTTCAAGAAGAAGGCTGCCATCTACCACACTTTCGTTGGCACCCCTACTGTCCGACAATAGAAAACCTCCATGAGGATACTGATGGCCACCCTACCCCCAGTTCCCCAGTACCTGCGCTGGTCGAAGATTCCAATCACTTGAGACAGGAAGGATCACCCAGAACTCATCCCTACGGAGAACCAGTACGCCATGGTCATCAACCCCCGATTCATGGCAACGAGTTCACCAAATGCATGGTGGATAGTGGAAGCAGCATCAACATCATGTACCTGGATACGCTGCACAAGATAAACTTGACGGAGACTAACCTAAGGCGGACCAACACCGTGTTCCATGGCGTAGTTCCTGGCCAGGAGGCTTGGTCCCTTGGGTGCATCATGCTTTAGGTCGCTTTTGGCGATGTTAACAATTACCACCAAGAATGCATGATCTTCGAGGTGGTCCCCTTCAAAATCATGTACCACGTCATCTTCGGACACGTCATCTTCCACGCCTTCATGGCCAAGCCATGCTTTGTCTACAACAAGCTCAAGATACCTGGACCAAACAACATTATCACCGTATCCGGAAGCTTTACCAAGGCAAGGGACCACGAGATTGGAGAAGCAGCCTTTGTAGAAGCTATCCTCTATAGAGAAGAATTCAAGGAGATCCAGAGAAAGGTCGATGCCACGGAGATGCCGGCGTCGAAGAAGTAGATATCTAACTTTGCCCCCGCCTTCAAGGCCGCCATCGAAACCAAGCCGGTGGAACTTGTGGTAGGCGATGCCTCCAAGACCACCGCCATTGGGACAAACCTGGACCCTAAATAGGAAAGCGCGCTCATCAAGTTCCTCCGTGAGAATACGAACATCTTTGCGTGGCAACCTGCCAACATGAAAGGTGTACCTATGGAACTTGCCAAGCATAGCTTGAATATTGATCCAAAATGCAAACCGGTGAAACAACCTCTACAATGCTTTGAAGACGAGAAGAGACGCGCCATAGGCAAAGAGATAGCTAGGTTACTTAAGGCTAGTTCTATCTGAGAAGTCCTTCACACTCGATGGGTGGCCAATCCTGTACTTCTCCCCAAAAAGGGAACCAAAGAATTAAGAATGTGTGTTGATTACACCGGCTTGAACAAAGCGTGTCCCAAAGATCCGTTTGCTTTGCCTCGCATTGAACAAGTTATTGAAACGACGGCTGGCTCAGAACTTTTGTGTTTTCTCGGGGCATACTCAGGATACCACCAGATAAAGATGAGGAAGTCAGACCAATTGGCCACTTCATTCACCACACCTTACGACACGTTTTGCTATGTCACGATGCCATTTGGGCTGAAAAACGCAGGTGCTACGTACCAGTGGACTATGCAATGTTGCCTCCACAATCAAATTGGTCGGAACGTTCACGCCTATGTGGACGATATAGCGGTGATGTCTAAAATGTCAAACGACTTAATCTCCAAATTAAAAGAAACCTTTGATAATCTCCGGAAATACAACATGATGCTTAACCCAAAGAAGTGCGTCTTCGGGGTTCCAGCCGGCAAATTGTTGGGCTTCATCATTTCCCAGCGCAGAATTGAAGTTAACCCGAAGAAGATCAAGGCCATCCTAAACATAAACTGTCCAACATGCCTGAAGGACATACAATAGCTAATAGGCCGCGTTGTAGCGGTAAGCAGCCGACTTGGGGAGAAGGCTCTGCTACTGTACAAGTTGCTGAAGAGGGCGGACAAATTTACATGGATGGACGAGGAAGATGCAACACTAAAGAAGCTAAAGGAGATACTCTCCTCGGCACCTATACTTGCATCACCTGAGCCTATGGAGCCTATGTTGATCTACATGGCAGCCAGCAATCGCGTAATCAGCATCGTCGTCATGGTAGAGCGGAAAGAACCAGGGCATGAGTACGGAGTTCAACGACCATTTTACTATGTAAGAAAGGTCTTGATGGAGTCCAAGTAGTGTTATCCGCATTACCAGAAGCTAGCTTATGGAGTGTTCCTTGCTTCCCGGAGCTAAGGCACTACTTCCAAGAGAACCCTATCACAGTTGTGAGCAAAGCTCCACTGTCCGATATCATCAACAACAACGACGCTACAGGAAGGGTCACAAAGTGGGGCATTGATCTTTCCGCCTTCGAGATCACCTACAAGAGACGCGATGCTATCAAATCATAGGTCTTGGCGGATTTTATCACAGATTGGACGGAGATGCCAGATGCTACCCCTATACCAGAGCCAGAATACTAGGTGATGCACTTTGACAGATCAAAGCTACTCAATGGCTCGGGGGCTGGCGTACTGCTACAATCGCCAATAGGGGAAAAACTACACTATGTTCTGCAAATCCACTTCGAGCCTACAAAAAATATGGCGGAATATGAAGCACTCATTCATGGACTTCCCGTAGCCAAGGATATTGGCATCAAGCGCATAGTTTGCTGTGGAGATTCTGACTTGGTTCCCCAGCAGGTGGCTGGCACCTGGAACGCATGGAACCCTATGATTGCGGCATATCGAGACGAAGTGGACGAGATAGCCAAGATCTTCTTGGGCTACAAAGTCAAGTATGTACTGAGGGAGGAAAATGAGGCGGCTGACCTACTGTCAAAGCTTGGGTCAGGGCGCAAACAAATTCCGCTTGGCGTTTTTTTGGAGCATCTACGAACACCATACGTGAAGGGAGTGGACCCCGAGAACCCATATAGAGTTGAATCTTTCGTTCACACAGTGACAAAGGTCCCTCCGGCTTGGACAAAACCGTTCATGGAGTATCTCATACACGGAACTTTGCCCCTCGACAAGGTCGAAATTTGGCAAATAGTACATCGAGCAAAGGGCTATACCATAATCAATGGAAAGCTCTACAAAATAAGCACCACTGGTGTATACCTTAAGTGTGTTTTACAGCAAGAATGTATTGAAATCCTTCGTGAGATCCATATCAGAGATTGCAGGCATCACGCCGCTCCTCGATCGTTGGTCTCCAAGGCCTTGCGGCAAGGATTCTACTGGCTGACTGCAGAGGCGGACGCCGACAAGCTGGTTGAGACATGCATGGGATGCCAGTATTATGACCGACAACCACATGTTCTAGATGAAGAATTGCGAACAATACCAATAACTTGGCCGTTTGTAGTCTAGGGGCTAGACATGGTTGGTCCATTACAGACAGCACCCTGTGGGTTTACGCACCTGCTAGTAGCAGTTGATAAATTCACTAAATGGATATAAGCTAAACCCATTAGAAAGCTTGATGGGGCAACCGCCCTTAGGTTTGTCCGGGATCTAGTGGTGAGATTTGGTCTCCCGCATAGCATCATCACCGACAATGGCGGCAACCTATCACTCGGAGAAGTGGAAGCTTATTGTTGGGAGAAGGGCATCCAACTTGACCTAGCATCTGTGGCACATCCACAGTCCAACGGTCAAGTTGAGCAAGCCAATAGATTAATTCTGGAGGGAATCAAGTCACGTCTAGAGGCACCGCTACATAGATCAGCTGGAGCCTGGGCGGAGGAATTACCATCTATTCTCTGGAGTTTACGAACTACACCCAACAGATCTACCAGCTACACCCCTTATTTCATGGTATATGGAGTAGAAGCCATCCTGCCTTTTGACATCTTTCACGATTCACCAAGAGTTGCCACCTACGACGAAGATGGTGGTGAAGAATCCTGGCGCCTAGATGTGGACCTTCTCGAGGAAGAGCGCGTATTGGCATGACAAAGATCCGCCATCTACCAACAGAAGCTACGCAGCTACCATAGTCGCCGCTTTCAACATCGCTCGTTTAAAGTGGGGGATCTGGTGCTCCGACTTAAGCAGAAGAAGTCACACAAATTATCCCCGCCATGGGAAGGACCGTTCACCATAAGCAAGGCACTACTCAATGGGTCTTACTACCTTGTTAACAATCATGAACTTGAGGATACACCCAGTGATGATCATAAGCGTAAGCGACGTGACCCGGATGATGACTACACAGAGCTTGATCGGCCATGGAACATAGCATAGCTACGTCCTTTTTACACTTAGCATATTTTTTATCTACTGTGTACCTCTTATATGATCAATGAAATAAATCTCTTTGGTTCACTCATATTCTTGAGTATTTTACCTCCTTTAGTGTTCATTTTTGGATGGTATAAAACCTTTATGCGCAAGTTTTGCACTTGTGAAAATTCTGCCTACGGGCATTAGCTTAAGTTTTCTGGTCTACATGTCCTTTGATGTTTTTATGTGGATTCTAGAGTAGTGACTTTCGGCACTTGAAGTCGGTGATTTTGTGCTTAGGTTTTGACGGTGTCATTGGACATCATCACTTGAGCGCATGGTTCCGACTACGAGTCTTCCGACTCATGAAAAGTCAAGCATAAAAACCAAAGTAATAGATAAGCCAGCACTTGCTTAAAAATATTTACATACTAGAACTAGTACTTGAGTAGCAGGAAACATACAACTATTGTTTTTCCACCTTAAGATTAACACAATAGTTTTTCCGCATACATACATCCAGAGGAAACAAATATTACAAAGTGTTTTTCATTCCTCTGGCGCAGGAGACTTTAAGGTAGCATCGTCGGCAGCATGAGAGCCATCCTGATCATCTTCAAAGTCGGTGGTCTTGAGGGACTCGGAGGAGCTGTGCTGGTCGCCATGAATAATCTCAAGAGGCACAAAGGCGTTGGGATTAACCAACTTGGCGAACCTGGTGTCATAGCCCGCGAGAGATGCCCAGATAGCTTTGTGATCAATCTTCTGTCCGTCATCGTCTATGTCGGGCAAACCCGAAGTCACCATGTCGATCTCAGCATTCTCGTAGTGGGCCTTGACCATCGCCAGCGACTTTCTAGCACCAGCCCAGGTACATGAAGCTTTCTAGCTTACGATACGCTCAGGGGCTTGGCACGGAATCTCCAAGTACTTCATGATGGAATCCACCGCCTTGATGTTGATGTTCGGGGGTTTGGCAATCCCTTTGGCTTTCTTGACGGTGGTACTGATGAAGTTGCCGGCAAGAACCATGCATTACTTTGGCGGAGGAGGCATATTGGTTAAACCATTAGGAGCTTCGTTTCCAGCAAGCAAAGGAGTACATGAGTTCAATAACACAAAAAAGTTCAGAGTACATGGCTTACAGAAGTACAGGATAGAGATCGCTTATCAAAGATGCTCGCCTCCGCTTATTGGTGTGTTTCTGCCATGGAGTCCCGTTCTTGTCGAAGAACCTTGTAAGCCTCAAGGTTGCGCTGATTCTGCTCATCGGCAGCTTTCTTCTGATCCTTGAGGATTGCAATTTCCTCCTTCAGTCGGTTCATCTCCGTGTTGGCAGACTCCTTCAAGTCCTTCATGGATTCTTTGTGCATCTTCAAAGTGTCTTCCCTCTCCTGCTTGAGGATCTTGTTCTCTCTATCCAGCAGTTCACTATGCTTGGATTGCTCGACAATATCCTTCGCATTGGCAATAGTTTCTACAAGCCAGAGAAATGATAGCACACAATGAGTATTCGGTGAGTAATGGCACAAGACCAAGTTTGAGTACGAAATCGAAAGGAAAAACAGACTCTTGCTCTTGGTGATTGGAACCTTCAAGAAGGCAGTTTTACCCTTTTAAGCTTCCAGTTCAGCACGCATCTTGTGGAACTTCTCGTTGGCAACGCCTCTCCAAGCATTCTCATTTTGTGGAAAGAAATTCAAAATTACTTAGTATACTTGGAGCATCTAGCCGGATAAATATCCACCTAGAGTCTTGGGGGCTACAGTGAGAGTTTTTAACTCGGCAATATACTTAGTCTTTCTTTAAGAATCTAGTCGGAACTAATTATGTTTCAACTAGAGGCTTGGGGGCTACATTATTGAAATTTACAAAAACTGCGTATGATACTCTAAAAGTATCTAGTCGGAATAATTCATTCAAACTAAATACTTGGGGGCTATAGTGCGAAGTTTTCTAGCTTAGTCACTCTTAGAGCATTCAGATGCAAAGACCTATGGTTTTCCGTCTAAATCCTCGGGGGCTATAGTGGGATACTACATATGAAATGCAAAAGGCAAACAAAACTTACAAGTGGGATGATCTTGAGGTTGGTGGAGCTCTCGGCAAATTCCTTGCCGAAGGAAAGACTATTTCCACGCAATATATCCGCCTGCCTGAGCAGCACCTCAAGACCACATGTCGGAGACACTGCATCAGGATCCAGAGCTGAGCTACTCGGCATAAGCACTGGGTAGATAAACTTTGGGAGCTCTATTGGCGTCTTGGATGTAGTGGCATCGCCTTCGATAGACGTTCCTCCTTCCACCATCTCCTTATCGCTACCAGTGACATCCTTAGCCGGAGCTTTAGTCACTTTGGATGTGGTGCTTTCTTGTGTCGCTTGCTCGCCGACAATAGCAAGATCCGTTGTGACACCTGGGTCCACTTCCATGGCGGAAGGGTCAAATGCTACCTTAGCTAGAGAGCTTGTCGGTGCGGCAGCAGGCTGAACGCTCGGAGTGGTAGGGGCGATGGTGGGAGACGCTTGGTGCAACATATATTTAATGTTTTTAGAAGCCCCCGATGTTTTTGAGGTGTTCTTCGAACTCAAACTAGCCTTCTTCCTGAAACGTGCAAAAGTATAAGTACAGGAATAAAACGAGCAAGAGACAATGTTGGATGATAAGAAGCTTACACAACAGTCGGTGCCTTGGTAAATGGGATACCGGTGATTCTTCTTTTCTCTGCCTCCAGGGAGGCGGTGGACTTCTTAGAGGCTCCACCTTCCGTCTTCTTCTTCTTGCCTCCATCGACAGCGTCAGAGGTGGAGCTCTTCCGCTTACGCACCAATAGGACATCGTCGTCGGACACAACGGTGACTTCCTTCATCTTGGGGTCATAGATTTGGACAGCCATGCTATCCTCCTCTAGACTTTTTAGCTGTTAAGTGAAATCCTGAAGTGTTAGATGAAATGGTAATGGCTAGACGGAAGAACTGGAGTATATGTCATACACGGAAAATAAATATGTACCTCTGGGCACTTGCCGTCCTCGAACATGTCATAGGTGATGGTGAAGCCGCGCTTCCTATCCTTCACCTTGACGACGTCCTTGAGGCGGAGCTTGATGGAGTCACTCGAGAAGTTGTCCTCGGAGATGTGGAGGCTATCCTTCCTATCCTTGGTATACTGGTGCATCAGCTTTGCGCGGTGTTGCAGAGGCTGGATCCGCCTGACAAACTGTAAGATCCCTCCTTTATAAAGGAAAAAAGGATCCCTGTTATTGCAATGCTAGTCCCTGGATCATTGCTAGCATCCACAATTTAGATGAAGTACATAGAAACAAAGGTCATTATTACAGGCATTCCAGAGATAAACATAGTCTTTACAACTCCAAGGCCACAGGCCTAGTACAAGAGTTTGAATAAGTAAATAAATAAAAGTATTCATCTTGATGTGCCACAGGCAAACATGTTGAGTGTAGACTCATGACTCCTAATCCTCATCAGAGTAATCTGCAACATCACAAGTTACAGCCACAGTGGGTCAATACATTGGAATAGTATTGGCAAGTGATACCTTAGTATAATTTAGGTGGACTAGATACTATATGCAATTTGGCTAAGTGTAGCTTGGCTTGCTTTCCTCAAAATAGGTTTTGCCTATTAGTTGAAATCACTAAGTTTTTCTTTGTCAAAAACTTTTCCCAAGGAACCACCAATAGACATTGAGGTCCTTCAACCTTGTTCACCCACAAGTTTTACTTAGAAATTGGGATGAGGAGATTCTTGATAGCTTCCATGTCTTGATGCTCAAGTTGTCCTTTTCCAGGGACATGGCTAAGTACTTAGATTTTTTCCATCTGCAGAGGTTGTGCACTTTCCCCACTAGACTTGATTTTCACCAAGACAGGACCTTTCAGAAGCCTTCCCTTAGACCAAATGGACGCGCTCCAACCTTTCATTCCCACTACCACGAACTGTCCAAATGGCTAAGTTCTAGCAACCTATTTTGTCCAGGCAGAGCCCATATTGCCAAGTGGCTGCACTAGAAGCTTCTCAACACTTGGCCTCTAAAATCTCTTTGTTCCTGGGTGGCTTTCCACAAGTGAGATACACAAGGTTCACCAGTCCCCTGGCCTTGTGTAACCACTCAACACAAACCATTCCTTCCATTCCACCCAGGTGTTTTATTTACTTAGTTGTTTTATTAGGCAAAACACAAGTCCAAAGACTTAGAAATATTTTCATCATAGCATGTATATATTTCACCAACCCTTGGTTGCTACTAGCTAGGCTAAGCATGGCATAGATAGTATCTTAACTTAGAAATTTTCTAGCAATTCTACAACTACTAGGATTTCCCAACATGGCATATAAGCAAAATATAACATGCAAGTCTAACAAAATATTTCTAATGCTTAGTAGAAAACATAGCAATAAAAATATCCATGAAGTACCACTTTCCTTGGTAGTTTGGAGAGTAGCTACACTCCTCACAATCACTAGCACCAAAATCTACACAAAGAATCATAGCCACAAATCACATACAAAACATATACAAACAAGAATATATGAATGCATGCAATATGATATGTGATGATTTTTAAAACTCCACAAAGCAAGTGTACAGTACTGGTTCATAAAATAGTTAAAAACTTGCCAAATAACATCTATTTAAACCCTAAAACATTTCTTAAACAATTCATATTCTCAAATTAGCCTTACACAAGTTTCTGCAAATAAAACCATTTTAACAGAAGCAAAACATTAAACACATTGCATATTTATAAAGGGCTTTCTCTCCTGATTCCAACGATATAAAATTTGTCAAATTCTAACATGGGGCAAAAGTTATAGCCTAAACAAATTCAAAATTCTAATAGATTCAAATCTTGTTTTTAAATCTAAACAGCTGCCACGCGTCTTAATCTAATTGGCCCATACCGCTTCGCTCAGGATCACGTCTGTGAGCCGTTAGATCAACATAATCTGCACGGCCCAGATCTACTCGTAACGGTTCGTTAAGTGATCTAATCTCGCACGCTGGATACATATCCAATGGCTCTGGATCAAACGACCAAAGCTGGGCGGCCCAAGCGGTGGCTACTGGCGGCGGCGAGCTCTGCCTACGGCGGCGCGACGCTACAGGTGGCTAGGGGGTCGTCGGAGATGCTTACCAGGATCGCGACGAAGCACTGATGCTCAACCTGGCGACGGCTTGGCAAGGGGCGCACCGACACGGTCGCTGGAGCTCGTCGGAGTTGCGGGCGGCGTCTGTTGCTTGCTGTCGAAGACGTTGCCGAGGCTCTGTGTCGTCCTAGCACAAGACAGAGGGTTTAGGAGATGCGCAAGGGCCTGGCGAACAAGACAGTACCAAAGGGGAGGCAAGGGGTGGTCTCATCTTACCTTAATCGCACGTCGGAGTCGAGCGGCGGCTCAGGTGCTCGTGGGTGAGAACGAGGACGTCGCTCTGGGTCATGAGAAAGCAAACGGAGGGCATTAGCAGATGCCCAAATTCATGCTGGTCACAGCGTTTTGAATTAGAGGCGGAGGGGCGGTCTGTGCTTACCGAGATTCGTCGCCGGAGTGCGTCTGTCTGCGGCGGCGCAAAGGTAATTGAGGGCAGCCTGGGGGCGTAGAGGTGGCGCTAGGTGAGGGGAAATGGCCGCGGTGCAGAGGGGGTCTTATAGCCAGAGCGGGGGCGAGGATCGCGCGGCTTATCAATGGCAAGCGCCGCAGATAACAGCGAGGTAACGGGCGAGCGAGCGCCGCAGCGTGATTGGCGACGAAAGCGGCGTGGTCGCAGGTCCACTCACGAAAGTTAAACAATGAGGGTGGGGTCGCGATCGGTGACTGGGGGTGTGTCTGCGGGTGAGCGAGAGAGAGGGAGACCCCGGGTGGGCTTAGTGGGCTGGATTAGCAGTTGGGCCAGATAGGTAGCGCTGGCCCTTTTCTATTTCTTTTCTCCTTTTCTTTTTCTGTTTTGATTTTCTGGAATGATTTTCAAATCCAAATCAAATGAGTTTGAATTCAAATTTTCTCTAGGTTTTTATACTGCAAACCTTGCACTCAAATGTGTGTGAAACACTACTGTCCATTCCAAACACTTTGATAAAGTGAAAATAAAAATAAAACCAAGCCTTTATGATATATATTCAATATGCATAATATTGGTTTTATTACTCTTTTGTTTTGAAACTTGTTCAAACTTTTGAAAGTTCCTAAGTTTGAATTTCAAACCTTACTGAACCTAAACAAGTATTCTTCTCCTTGGAAGATATCATTAAGGCTAGAGCAAACTTACATGAAATATTAAGCATAATTGCTTCTGTTTTGAAATGTTTTGTTTGAAATGAAATTTATATGATCATGGATGCATGGATGATATGCATGAGTTTGAAACATGATTTTAGGGATGTTACACGAACCAGCACATGGCTAGGTCCAATCCGGTCAAACCCGTCTCTACGAACCACTCGATCCGCCTTATGGCGCGGGAGGCATCATTGTCGGAGGGAAGGGTGGCTTGGGATCTCCATATCGGGGCTTCAGCGGCGTACCCGTCGACAAAATCCGGGTACGTTGCTTCTCGGCCAGCCAGAGGGATATCTGGGCCATAGAAGTACGTCTTCTGCCAATTCTTCCAAGACTCGTGGCGTACAATGTCGGGGAACCGCCGGCCAGGACGGATCTTGAAGCTAATGGTTCCACAGTTTCTGAGCTCATCCTTGCTCGCTCCGGCTTCCCTCTTGACGGTGAAGAAATATCTGAACAGATCTAACCTAGGCCTAATTCCTAGGTAGCCCTCACAAAGAGCCGCATAGTTTCTAAGCGCGAGGATGCTATTCGGAGATAGGTTCTGAGGTTGAACCCAATAATGGCTAAGGACTGCTAAGAAGAAGTCGGAGATTTTGAGGGAGACACTACGTGCCATTTGTGCTTTGAGGTACACCTTATCTCCGGCTTGGGGAGAAGGGGTGACCTCGCCGGCCGACGCCGCCCTCCAGACCAGCCCCTCCGTCGCAGGGAGGTACCCTTCAGCGAGAATCTCCCTGAGATCGTTGTTAGTGATATCAGAGCCACGCCACTCTCCTTTGTGAGAGTCGCCCTCCTCCTCCAGCGGTTCCAGCCTCGCTGGAATATGGTCACCGCCGGTGGATTCCACCATCGTGGTGCGTGGCAGTACCAGGCCCACTGGGGGCACCTGAACGGAGCTTGCCGTCTTCGCCGCGACATAGGTCGTTGCCGCCATGGAAGGGGTTGCGCTGCTGCTCGCCATTGAGGAAGGGAGGAAGGTGATTGTGGACTGGGAAAACTAGGGTTTTTCTCGGTGCGCGCGGAGAGCTCGAGGAGACGTTCGCTGGAGGAAGAAGATGACGCGAGGAAGAATGAGGTGAAAAGATAAAATCTACCAAGGTTATTATTTATAGTACTCCGCGTCAAGATTCATGCAAGTTGATCAAATGATTGCTGCATGGACAGCGTGTGCACAGAAATTTCACCATGTTCCCACTGTCGTCGCCAACGTTTGACATCCTTCACGCGTAAAAACGGATATGATTGCATTTTCTACATGTGTGAGTTACGAGGCGTCGCTGACCTATGGTCTATGTTCCTCTAGCTAACACGGGCAGGCGAACCATCCCATCCGAAGATTCTGGCATGGACGGATCCAGTCCGTCTACGAGAAGAGTACGATGGAAGATTCAACAGTTCTCCGACTTACAAGTTGAAGACGGAGGGCATTGCAGGGTTCTTGGGAGGACTACAAGATATTTCTTGACGATTTGACGACATTCATCTAGACGGAGCATTCAACCTGAAGAGGCAAGATGGCGCAAGATCTCGGAGTTCTCCGGGGGCTACTGTTGGGGATATGCTAAATGGGTATCACCATGGCATGTCTCCGGGGGCTACTGTTGGTAGCAAGGCCCATGGCCTGCTGGGCGGCCCAGTTAGATGGATCCAGAAGGGAGGCCCATGCCAAATAAAGGAACGTACGGAGTTGTCACTGACATACGCGGAGCCTTGGAGTGCAAGACACGATAGACTCGTTGTATACTGTGTAGGACTTAGTAACCTGTCCAGCAAGGACTTTGCCTGTAACCCTAGGATCTGGCGACTATATAAGCCGGACCTATGGGAGCCTTTAGGGCACGATAAATCAAATGCACAACTCATATCGCGCACAACGAACCGATCCCTGTAACTCGGCGTATTGCCATTATAGTGATTTATAGCAGGAGTAGGATCCCGCCACCGTCGTGGAATCTGAACCTAGGTAAGCTGTGTTACTTCGTACCCGCCAACCTTCTGCCTTACCCACGTCTCTAAACACGCTCCGTGAGGACCCCACTATGGTGTACTTGTCGGCAATACCACGATAGCAATTGTATTGTTTACTTTACACACTTTGCTTAATGCAATTATCCGTTGCTTGCAACTTAATACTGGAGGGGGTTCGGATGATAACCTGAAGGTGGATTATTAGTCATAGATGCAGTTGGATTACGGTCTATGTATTATGTTGTAATGCCCAATCAAATCTCGTCGGAGTCAAGATGTCTAGTATATGCATTGTTATGCTTTCTCAAACTGTCAATTGCCCCACTGTTGTTTGTTCACCCAGCAAGCTATCTATCTTATGGAGAACACCTCTAGTGAACTATGGACCCCGGTCCATTCTTTATCATTGATATACCATACACTGTTTACCGTTACTATTTACTTTCTACAAGCAACTATTATCTTCCACACTATACGTTTAATCCTTTGTTTTTAGCAAACCGGTGAGATTGACAACCTCACTGTAAGTTGGGGCAAAGTATTTTGGGTTGTGTTGTGCAGGTTCCAAGTTGCTAGCACCATCTTGGAGTTGTTTCCTTACTCCTACTAGTTCGATAACCTTGGTTTCATAACTGAGGGAGAACTTGTTTATGTGCTCATCATACCTTCCTATTGGGGTTCCCAACGAGCTCTACATATTTGAGTCATCAAGCAATTTTTCTAGCGTCCTCCTTGAGCGATAAAATTGATGTTATTATGTCTATGCTTGTTAATGGAAAATATCATATTGATCCAAATAATGTTCATTTAGCCTCTTTGGTTGCTCAAGAGCAAGTTGATGTGAACTTCATTAGAAATAAAAAATTTAGCAACAATGCATATAGGAATATTTTTGGTAATAATAATTATAGGCCTTATCCTCCTAATTTTAATGCTTATGGAAATTCCTACAACAACAATAGAAGTGCACCCTCTAAACTTGAAGTCATTCTTAAGGATTTTATTAGTAAAAAAATTGCCTTCAATAAAACTATTGAGGAAAAAATTTCAAATGCTGAAAAAATATTTCATCTTTGTCTGAAGCACAATCCTCTTTGATTAATAAAATGGCTGCTAAACCTGAAACCATGGAAAATCCATTTGCTGCTATTAATGCCATATAAGTTAGAATTGATGAAAATGTTAGAATGTTAGCTGAACTGAATGCTAGGTAGGAAAGAGAAGATGAAATTGCTAGAAATAGTAGCATTTGCACTATTACCACCACCAATGTTGATGCTAGCAAAACACCTAAAGTCCCCACTACTTTTCCCAATAAAAATGCTGAAATTCTTCAAAAAATGGGAACAGTGATTCTACTACCTTGGATGCTACTATTGATTTTGGTATTGATGATTGCAATATTTCTGAAGTAATTATGTTCCTACAAAAGCTTGATATAAGTCCTAATGCTAGTGCTATGAATATGGCTTTCACAAAACACATTACAGATGCTCTCATGAAAATTAAGGAAGAAAAATTGAAACATATAGCTTCTATTCCTAGGAAATTATAAGATGGTTGGGAACCCATCATTAATATGAAAGTGAATTATTTTGATCTCAAAGCTTTATGTGACCTTGGTTCTAGTGTCTCTATTATGCCTAGAAAAATTTATGAAATGCTTGATTTGCCACCATTGGAAGATTGTTATTTAGATGTCCATCTTGATGATAATGCTAAAAGGAAACTTATGGGGAGTATTAATGATGTTATTATAATGGTTAAAAATGCCTTTGTCCCCGTTGATTTCTATTTTTTGGATGTTGAATATAATGCTTATTATCCTATTACTTTGGGAAGACCTTTTCTTAGAACTGTTGGTGCCATTATTGATATGAAGGAAGGCACCATTAAATATAAATTCCCATTCAAGAAAGGTATAGAAAACTTCCATAGAAAGAGAGAGAAGATACATTTTCATTCTACTATTAAAACAAAAGTTGATCTTAATGCTTCTTCATTCGAAAATACTTGATTCTTGCTTCTCATGCCTAACTTAAAGGCGTTAAAGAAAAGTACTATTGGGAGATAACCCAAATCTATTTCAGGAAGTTTGTATTTTGTTGAGTCTTGTAAGTTATTTCCTCTGTAATAACCTCTCCTTATCCTTTTTGTGTGGTTTTTTTGCCAAGAATAACCTCTAATGAGAGAGAAGTAAGATTTGGGGAAGTTGCTGTCCCGAAACAGATTTTTGTGCTTCACTATAAAAATTCGTGAAAAATCCCAGTATGTCGGATTGAGCTGTAATTTTCTGAGATTATGACCCAGGTTATTATACAACTTTCTTTAGTTTAACACTTTTAGATTTGAGCAACATAAGTTCTTCGAAAAAATCGGTTTTACCTACTAGTCTGTTTTGACAGATTTCTGCCATTATTTGCATTTGCCTCTTAATCGGTTTCTTTTAAGTTATCTTTGATCACTTGACATTTTAACAAAAGTTGATACAGTATCTTGTGTTTTAATGTAAGTTTTACTTGTGTTTAAACTAAACACAAAGGCTTATTGTCTTGAATACACTAATGTTGCTAATGAAGATTGTGTGAAGTTTTGTATGAAGGAAATTTTCAAGTGTAGGGGAAGGATGATGTGATGAGATGAAGAATGGAAAAAATCTCAAGCTTGGGTATGCCACCCCGTGTCACCCCAAGAAATATTCAAGAGGTACAAGCGTCAAAGCTTGGGCATCCCCTTCTTCATCAATAAAAATCTCAGGTCTTCTTTCAAGACACTTTATTTTTATTGCTTCATGCACTATTGTGTTTTTCTTGGAGCGTCTTAGTTTTAGTTTTTTGTTTTATTTTGTTTAGTTTTCTGAAATAAGTTAGTTGGACCCCCGCATTATCATGTTGTTTCAAATAAGTTGATTGGTGTTGGAAAAGAGTAGAATGCTTCATGCTATTAGTGGTACAAAAGGAGTTTGTTTTGACTATGGCTTAGACTTTATCATGCCATGTTAGATGTTGCTTTGACCTTATGCTTCTTGATTATTTCTTTAGCATGAATTGTTCCAAAAAATTGATATTGCTTAATGTGCCTTGAAAGAATCATGCGTTGTTTTAGCATACAAAAGCATAATATCGTGGTATTCTCCTTTGATACTTTATTTGGGTTGACTTGGCACATGCTTACACCATGTTATGACTATTAACCAGTCACCCTAGCCTCTATGATCATTTAGTTTTTGACTTGTGATATCACTTTATGCTTTAATTAATAATGTTTTGTCACTTTACATGATTATGGCCATTATTGCTCTCTTAGTTGGTCCCTCCCAGTCTTCTGCTAGCCTCCACTTGTAATGAGTATGAGCTCTACTCATGCATCCAACTCCCAAGAAACCAAGTTATTTTGAAGATTCCACTATAAATTCCTATGCATGGTGTGTTACACCATTCCAAGTATATTCATATTTTTATCTATCTTCCAAATTAAACTTTTGTTATGTGAAAATTAGTGATTAAAGATCTCACAAAGTTGATGGCACACTTTATTACTTGCACTTAATAAACTTTAACCATTGTGCCCATCTATGTTGCTTATATGCTTGCAAATTATAAGTTGTGAATTAGCGGAACCATGTTTTCATGGGGAACACTTTCAACATTGCACTTATTCTATTCAGTTGAGATCATGTTATTTTGTTTATGGATCCCGGCGGTGTGAAATAAAAGAGGAGCTTGTAATCTCATGGAGTTTGTATATGTGTTAGAGAAACGTCTGGGCGGCTAGCCTAAGCCATGCCTAATCATGGTGGAAACTTACAGTGTAACCATAATGAGCATTCTATGACGCATCGTCAATAATAACCTATGCAAATAGCAAATAAAAAGATCACGGAAATGCTCATTGTATGTTGCCTTGTCATTTTTATATGGGATAGCTCCTTTGTCATGGGGCAAGGGGTACCCCGTTGGCGGTTCTCTATTATACACATATACTTACAATGAAAAGAACTTACTTGTGACCAAAGTTGAGTAGCATGAGGTTTGGTACTCGTAAGCAAGGGGCATGAGATTTTCAACTTATAACTTGTCAAGCATATACTCATATTTGTGTCACTTTAACCTTAATCACTTAAAAATGTCAATGATAGGGGCAATGAGAGATGAAAGTTAATAAGTACCATACTTTTTCTTTATGAAACTTGAAATCCCTGCTTCCCTCTATGAAGGGCCTTTCTTTTTTACTTTTATGTTGAGTCTCCACCTTCTAACTTTAGGCACCAACTAAGAGAGCATAGTTGTCATTCTTAGTTTAATGTGCATTGTCCCAAAACTTATTGATTGATTCATAATGTTGGTATTGCTTGTTCTTAAATTATTTGTATTTAGTCACCCTTATGAACTTTGAAGGTGTCCTATGCATTTATGTTTTGCTACTCCATGAGGGACAAGATGAATACCACTCTTGCTATGTTTTATATATGTGAAACAAACAAATTCTTTTCAATGCATTATTATTCATGATCTTTTGTTTGTACCTTTGCATGTTGCAACATAGTTGCTTTGTCTTATTGTTGGAACTACATATTTCATGCTCATTTTTAGAGTACTTTGATCCCACCTATCAATGCTTTACAAATAGTTTGATCAAGATTATGATGGTGCATGTCACCTCAAAAATTATTCTTTTTATCACTTACCTACTCGAGGAAGAGCAGGAGTTAAGCTTGGGGATGCTTGATATGTCATAAATGTATCTATTATTTTTGATCCTCCATGCTTGTTTTGTATTAACTTTCTTATGTTTTTTCTACACTTTGAGGTATTTTTATACATTTTCTAGAACTACCCTATTAACAAGATGTCGCAGTGCCAGTTGCCTGTTTTTTGCTGTTTTGGTTTTAGAAAAGCTAGTAAGGAAATATTCTCGGAATTGGATGGGACAAAAGCCGAAGTCAATATTTTACCAGAAGGAACACGGAGTCCGGACGGCAGCCGCAGTGGGGACACGAGGTGGCCATACCCTATGGTGGCACAGCCAGGGGCACGCCAGCCCTAGGTGTGGGCCCCACGGGCACCCAACGACCTTGCCCCTTCGCCTATAAAGGCACCCCAATGAAAAAACCCTAAGCACCTGATCAGATCTCCACAAAACAGTCAGTAGCCTCCGCCACCATCGTCCCTAGATCGGGGGATCCGAAGCTCTTCCCGGCACCCTGCCGGAGGGGAGAGATCATCCCAAAGGCCTTCTTCATCACCATGCCAGCCTCCGGAGTGATGCGTGAGTAGTTCACCCTTGGACTATGGGTCCATACAGTAGCTAGATGGTTATTTTTCCTCCTTTGTGCTATCATGTTTAGATCTTGTGAGCTCCATTCATGATCAAGATCATCTATTTGTAATCATACATGTTGTGTTTGCGGGGATCCGATGGATATTGAGATACTATGTCAGATTGATTATTGATTCTATCATGTCTATGTTATTTGTGATCTTGCATGCTCTCTGTTGCTAGTAGCTATCTTGGCCAAGTAGATACTTGTAAGTCCAAGAGGGAGTATTTATGCTCGATAGTGGGTTCATGCCTCTAGTAATTTGGGGAAGTGACATAAATCTCTAAGGTTGTAGATGTGCTATTTCTACTAGGGATAAAACAACAATCTTTTGTTCATGGAACAATTGTATTGTTTACTTTACACACATTGCTTAATGCAATTATCCGTTGCTTGTAACTTAATACTGGAAGGGGTTCGGATGATAACCTGAAGGTGGATTATTAGTCATAGATGCAGTTGGATTACAGTCTATGTATATTGTTGTAATGCCCAATCAAATCTCATAGGAATGATGATGTCTAGTATTTGCATTGTTATGCTTTCTTAGTATGTCAATTGCCCCGCTGTAATTTGTTCACCCAGCATGTTATCTATCTTAAGGGGAACACTTCTAGTGAACTATGGACCCCGGTCCAATCTTTATCATTGATACATCATCTACTGTTACTATTTACTTTCTACAAGAAACTACTATCTTCCACAATATACGTTTAATCCTTTGTTGTTAGCAAACCAGTGAGATTGACAACCTCACTATAAGTTGGGGCAAAGTCTTGAGTTTATGTTCTGCAGGATTCCAATTTGTTAGCAACACCTTGGAGTTGTTTCCTTACTCCTACTGGTTCGATAACCTTGGTTTCATAACTGAGGGAAAACTTTCTGCTTGCTCATCAAACCTTGCTCTTGGGGTCTCCCAACGATGCTGTACAATCAACTGAGCCCATCAAGATTTACTGGCGCCATTGCCGGGGAGTTAAGGACAACTTTACAAGGGGAGTCTTTCGCGCGCCGCCGTCAGTCACCACCGTAGCCACTTCTCCAGCGACCTAGAACCAGTGGCGTGCAAGATCCCTCCTTTATAAAGGAAAAGGGTCCCTGTGATTGCAATGCTAGTCCCTGGATCAATGCTAGCATCCACAGTTTAAGATGAAGTACACAGAAACAAAGGTCATTATTACAGTCATTCCAGAGACAAACATAGTCTTTTACAACTCCATGGCCACATGCCTAGTACAAGAGTTTAAATGAGTAAATAGATAAATAAGTCTTCATCTTCATGTGCCACAGGCAAGCATGTTGAGTCTAGACTCATGACTCCTAATCATCATCAGAATAACCTGCAACATCACAAGTTACAGCCGCAGTGGGTCAATACATTGGAATAGTATTGGCAAGTGATACCTTAGTAGAATATTGGTGGACTGGATACTATATGAAATTTGGCTAAGTGTATCTTAGGCTTGCCTTGCTCAAAATAGGTTTTGCCTATCAGTTGAAAACACTAAGTTTTTCTTTGTCAAAACTTTTCCCAAGGAACCACCAATAGACATTGGGGTCCTTCACCCTTATTCAACCAAAAGTTTTACTTAGAAATTGGGATGAGTAGATTCTTGATAACTTCCATGTCTTGACGCTCAAATTGTCCAATACCAGGGACATGGCTAAGTACTTAGATTCTTCCATATGCAGAGGTTGTGCACTTTCCCCACAAGACTTGATTTTCACCAAGACAGGACCTTTCAGAAGCCTTCCCTTAGACCAAATGTACGCGTTCCAACCTATCATCCCACTACCACCAACTGTCCAAATGGCTAAGTTATTGCAACCTATGTGATCCAGGCAGAGCCCATATTGCCAAGTGGCTGCACTAGAAGCTTCTTAACATTTGTCCTCTCAAATCCCTTTGTTCCTGGGTGGCTTTCCACAAGTGAGATACACAAGGTAAACCATAGAAATGGGCCTGTGTAACCACTCAACATAACCCATTCACAACCATTCCACCAAGGTGATTCATTCACTTAGTTGTTTTATTAAGTAAAAACATAGTCCAAAGACTTAGAAATATTTATTCATAGCATGAACATATAGCCACCCTTGGTTGCTACTAGCTAGGCTAAGCATGGCATAGATAAGCATCTTAACTTAGAAATTTCTAGCAATTCTACAACTACTAGGATTTCCCAAGCATAGCATATAAGCAAAATATAACCATGCAAGACTAGCAAAATATTTCTAATGCATAGTTGAAAAACATAGGGATAAAATCATGAAGCACCACTTGCCTTGGTAGTTTGGAGAGTAGCTACAGTCCTCACAATCACAATCACTATTTGCACCAAAATCTACACATAAAATGATAACACCAAATCACATACAAAATAAATACAAGCAAAAATATATGGATGCATGCAATATGATATGTGATGATTTTCTATACAAAACATGACAAGTGCACAGTAGTGATTCCTAAACAAGTTCAAAATTTGCCAAACAAACTTTATTTGAACATTAAATCATTTCTCAAATAATTAATATACGCATAATAGGCCTACACAAGTTTCTGTAAATAAAACCATTTTAACAGAAACAAAACATTAAACACATTGCACATATGGAATGGGCTTTCTCTCCTGATTCCATTGATATAAAATTCATCAAATTTGGACGTGGGAATCAAAAGTTATGATTAAAACAAATTTAAACATCTCATAGATTCAAATCAGAAATTTAAATCGAGAAACATGCCACGCGGCGCTATCTTACTGGCTGGTACCGCTTCGCACGGATCGGTCAATGCAGGCCGTTGGATTAAAGTGACTATGCACGGTCCAGATCTAAACATACCATTTCGTTAAGTGATTCTGTCTCACGCGTTAGAACTAGATCTAAGGGCTCTCGATCAAACGACCAAACTCTGGCGGCGCTAACGGTGGCGAGTGGCGGCGGTGGCTCTGTCTACGGTGGCGCGGTGGCTACAGGGGGGTTTGGCATCGTCGGAGATGCTTACCAGACTCGCGGCGATGCACTGAAGCTCAACATGGCGATGGCTTGACAAGGGGCGCGCTACAGTGGCCGTGGGAGCTCGTCGGAGTAGAGGATAGCGTCGGGCTCGGGTGGATGGCGATGTTGGCGACGTTCTGATCCGCCCTAACACAAACGGAGGGCATCAGCGGTTGCGCATCGATCATGTGAACAGGTTAGTGTCAAAGGGAAGGCACGGGGCGGTCAGATTTTACCTTAATCGCTCGCCGGAGTTGGAGACGGCGTCGGGAACTTGCGGTGCTCGTTGGAGTCGACGACCTGGGGCAATACAGGACGAACTAAGGATGTCAGTAGGAGCGCAAGGAGGTTGCGAAGAAGTTCGCGTAAACCAGAGAGGAAGGCGTGCACGGAGCTCACCAGGATTGGTCGCCGGACTGGGTTCTGTCTGCGGCGAGGCAATGGCAATTACTGGCAGCCTGGAGGCGCTTCAGGCTGGTTTTGTTGGGGGAAATGGCCGCGAGGGGGAGAGGGTCTTATAGCCAGAGCGGGGGGCAAGAATCACACGAGGAAACGCCGGCAATAACTCGGTTTTAAAATGCGGCAGTGAATGGCGGAGGAAACAGCCGGCGACGTGGTCGTGGGCGTGATTTGGTCAAGACGGTGGTGAGCTGGCGAGGGTCCACCGGTCAGTGACTCATTAGGTAGCGCGGGTGCGGTGAGAAAAACAGGAGGATAGGGAAATCCCGGGTGGGCTGGCTGTTGGGCTTGATTCGCTTGTTGGGCCAAAATCTTGGCGCCAGCCTTTTTCCTTTTATTAATTCATTTTCTATTTCTATTTTGATTTTCTGAAATGATTTTCAAACCACATTTAAAATCAGTTTTATTTCAAACTTTCTCTGGTATTTTGTATAGTGAACTTTGTACTCAAATATGTGTCAAACACGTCTGTTCACTCAAACCTACTTGGGTCATTTGAAAAATAAAATAAAATCAAGCCTTTGGAAGATATAACAAAAGGCATAAACTTTGGCTTTATTTCATACTTGTTTTGAAACTTGGCTCAAGCCTTTGGAATCACTTAAGTTAGGATTCTAAACAATACTGAGTGAATATTAGTACCTTTCTCAATAGCAAGTAGCACAAAGGCTAGAGCATTCATACATAAAATAATGAGCACATATGCTCCTGTTTTGAAATGATTTTGAAATGAAATCCTACATGATAATGGATGCATGGATGATATGCATGAGTTTTTGAAATATGATTTTAGGGATGTTACATGGCGCCACCACTAGATGGTCGCCCCTAGTCCCGAGTGTTGGCGTGTCCCTGATTGCCGGATCCGGCCATTGTTCGCCGGTCAACGGCCAGATGACGTGGCGTCGACCAAGCTTTGCCAACGTGGCTTGATGATGTGGCCTCGGGCCCAGTCGGCAGTGACTGGGGCTAGGTAGAGCCCCAGTGAGAAAGCTCCACCCCATCTGGTGACGTCAGCCTCTGTCATGCTGACACAGTATTTCAATTTAAAATGATTTAGTTAATTTCTGAAATTGGTATAATATTGTAAATTCAATAACTTTTAATCTATAATTCAGAAAAATATAAATAATATATCAAAATGTTCAGAAAAATGAGAGCTATCTATTTAAGCTATAGTCATGCATTGTTCAACAAATTAAATGACAAGTATAATTATAAGAACATATTAACCCCTCTCATATACTCTGGAGTTTCGCCGAGTTAGGGTTTTCACCCCTCGGAACCCCGATTAATCTGCCGAGCATGTTTTAGGGTTTCAATTCAATGCAATTCAACTTGTCATATCATCATTCTTGTTTGAGCATTGCATCGATGCCATGTGTTGAATGTTTCCCCTTTCTTTTCGGTGATTTGGTTCTTCCCGGTAGAATACGATATCGAGATCGAAGACCGAGATCAAGACCATCGAAGATCGAAGGTCGACGAACAATACTTGACCAACTGTAATCAAGTCAAGTACAAGGCTCCCAAAGATCTTCTTATCTTCTATCAACTGGCAAATGCAAGCATAGCCCCACCATGATATAATCCTATGATTTCAAAAGCATTTCAATTCCTGCCATGATGCATATGATTGTACTGCGATCTTTTATCGATAGATAAAGTATCCTATCTGTTGCATTACTCCCTTTGAGCTTATATTACCTGATCCACTGCTTGTAGCATACCTAGGTTTGGCTTGTGTGCACTGCTAGAGCTCTTATATGTGTCTGCTTAGCCATGCATAGATGTCAGTTCTGGTCCATCCAGATGATGTATCACAGCAGAGAATCTAGTTTGACAGGAGAATGTGATGAGATGAGATCGGTGATATGAGATGAAACATGCTAAGGCTTGTATGGGAGGCCACGGTGGGATGTGGTTTTTTCTAGTCCCATGCTCGCCACCACTAGGAACTGAGTTCTTGCGTTTAGAACCGAGATGAGCGTATAGCCACACGCGGCTTGGGAACCCCTCGCCTGATTAACATGCCTAGTAGATTCCATGAGTCACATAGTTCGGGCGTTCCATTCGACATATGCATAGAAAATCTTTTGAAAGATTTGCCGGGTGAAGGTGCATTCATAACAGGTAGGTAAGCGTGGCCGGGGTTGCTTGGGGTCGATGGAGCCCTTCTTAACCAACCTCGCCTCACATATTTAAGTACCGGCTTCGGGATTTGACCCGTTACGGCAGAACCATACTTATTGCGTGACTCATGGTCTCGGCGAAAGCAAGGTAAAGGTCGTGTCTAACCACCCTCTGCCGGCCTTCCAAGGAAGAGGGCTTATCTAGTGGCATTAAGAGAAGGTTAGTACGTGTGGGTAAAGTTGTACACCCCTACAGGGTATTAATCTTTTTGAAAAGCCGTGTTCACGGTTATGAACGCTTGGTGACCAGATTCTAAGATCATAGAGAACTATAACCTAATCGTAAAACTTGGCAGATCAACGTGTGCTTAAGGATGCTTCCTCATGGGTACGAGGGGGTGATCCTAGTTGGTAGATGATGATGATTTGGTGGAGATCAAAAGATGATGATCAATATTATCGAAGATGTCGCTCTCTTATACCCTTTTAAAATACTCCGATTAGACAAGATTCTTCTCCCTCTCTTGTTTTATAAAGAAAGATGGCTTTTCGCAAAACAAATCCACCAGCCATAAGTCTTGCGGAGTACACCCTGTACTCACCCTTGCTTTGTTGATACTTTTGGCAGAGTAAGTGTTCACCTGAAGATGAGTTCCGTACTACATCGACGAGTAGCTTGGGGTTCCCGACCGGCAGCCTGGAATCTATGGGCTGGGACGTCATCGTTATGCTTCAGGCCTCTTGGGCCATTTGTTAAGTTTGATATACTTAATAGAATAATTTTCCTTCCGTTGTTTGATGTTTTTAGTCAGTGACATCTGCTTGTAATAATTTGGTTCTCTCCTCAGTTATGAGCTTGCTGTAATAATTTTTCGTGTCGTAGGGTCACTGCCGTGTTACCGGTTCTTCACTAGATATTCTCGATCTCAAGGTTAAGCTTATTTCAGACGGAGGTCTCGGATTTGTTTAGCCCTGATCCCGAGGGTGTCACACCGGCACTCTCCGCCACCCAGAGCGGGTGCCCATGCCATCGATCAGGCCCGCCTCATGGACTCCACATCCCGTGCTACGCACATCACCATTGGCAGATGAGTCCTTTTACAGCAGCAGCTGCAACTCAGATCTGTGCGATCCGCCGTCGGATGAAGGTACATACGGTTCCGGATCCGAAAGCTGCGGCAGCAGCGATCCACCCTACAGACGCTACCAATGTGCCGCGGTCATCCAGAGGGATGTGGATCAGCAAGAACCTAACCCGCCACCCAACCCGCAGGGTAGAAACGACGAAAACAGGAGGAACCAGTCCCACCCCCCCTCCGCCCAATGGGGACGACAGCGATGCCAATCGGGTAATCCACCTTAGCGAGGAAGGATGGAACCAAGAACGCGAAGCCGTGGCGGGCAACAAGATCCTGCCTATGGGTGCCTCACAGGACCTACTGATGGCATACCACCTGCTCCTCATCGAAGAACACAAAAAGCAGGTGAAGATGCAAGAGGTGCTTGAAAAACGCAAGCAAGTAGCCTTGGAGTCCACCGCATGGCGAGTTGCGGTCTCTGCCATCGGCGGCTCTAGATCTCATGGCAACCAAGGCAACAAGCACCATTCTCGCCTAGAGAACATGGACCCCGCCGCGCGTCATGAGGTGACCCGAACCCTCAACACATCCTTCATGGAGATGGATGCCAACGGTAATGTCATCCCGAAGACGCCACAAGCTGCGATCATGGCAGCCACCACATACCTCGTGTCCCATCCACCTCCGGTAGGGGACCCGAAGAGGACCATGCACAATTCCACATTAGCCGGACTTGGACTCGTTGGAGCTGCGCTCCACGGAGATGTCCCTGAGGATCCGAAGAAGAAGGTTGCGGTCAGGTTCAACCGCAGTACTACACCCTCATCCGACGAGGAAGAACAAGACCTGCCTCGACGACACAAGAGCTCGCGGCATCGCAGCCGCGACTATGACGCTAGAAGCGAGCTCACCCAATGCAAGATCGACAAGGTGCGCGCCAAGCGTGTGTGCTCATCCGAATCCGAAGAGGATGACGATGAAGGAGAACTCTATGGAGCTCGATGCTTCAGCAGATCCGTTCGGCGGACGTGGATGCCGTGTAACTTCAAGCTTCCTTCGGATACTCCGAAGTTCGACGGCACGCAGGACCCCAAGGCGTGGCTGAGCGACCACCTGTCGTCCGTCAAACTGCATGGCAGAAACAAGAACACCGCCCTAAAATGCCTTCATCTGCAGCTGACAGGCGCAACCCGGATCTGGCTCAGCAGCCTATCCTCGGGATCCATCCAAAGCTGGGAGGAACTGGCGTACAGTTTCATCTGAAACTTCAAGGGCACCAGCAAGAGGCCAGCCTCGATTGAGGAGCTATGGGCCTGCACCCAACGAACGGGCGAATCCATTTGCTCATACATACTATGTTGGTCCAACACCAAAAACTCTGCGGCGCACATCTCTGAGGAGAGAGCGATCGACGCCTTCAAGGATGGCGTCAAACGCCAGGACTTCAAGGAAGAACTTGGGCGCGTCAAGCCCAACACACTCTACCACCTCATGGACATCGCCAACAGGTGGGCAGATGGTGAGGACTCCATCCACCAAGCACACTCGGAGGAAGAAGATGACTATGGTCGCCGACGCGAGCGCCGTAGCAAATGAAGATCGCGCGTCCATGACGATCGTGACGGACCCGACATGGTCGCGGCTGGCTACGCCGACCGCCGCAACGAGGGCAACCGCAACATCGGCGAATACTGTGGAAACAACTTCCGCGATGGAGGACGCCCAACGCAATCGTGGCAACGCCGCAACCGCGATGACGAGCCCTCGGCATATGACAAATTGTCGGGCCCATGTACCATCCACTTCTACATCGACAAGCAGAATGGAAAAGAGAAGGCAAGCCACATGCTCAAGGATTGCTGTGAGTTCCAAAAACTCAGCGAGAGCATGTCCCAGATGAGGCAGCAAGCCCTGAACCCTGGGTACGAGCACGCACCCGCTCCAGGTGAGATCTCCCACGGAGCTCCTCAACAACCACCCGCGGGACCTTCGAATCAGCCAATCGCACCCACGCAGAACAATGGCAGAAACGGGTACCCCGCGCCAAAGGGATCACTGATGATCCAAAAGGGGTGCCCAACAAACAGGGTGCAAAAGAAAATCACCCGCCAAGTCAGCTTGGATGTGACTGCTCCACCAGCCATCCTTGAGTACCTCAGCGGTTCATAGTCCTGCATCACGTTCAACCGTTCGGATCACCCCCGCCAGATCCCTCGCCCAGGTCACGCTGCCCTGGTGCTCGAGGCGCAGATCGGAGGGTTCGATATGAGTCGCGTCTTCATGGACGGTGGCAGCGGCATCAACCTAATGTTCGCTACCACCTTAGCAGCAATGCGGATCCCGCTGTGCAGCCTGGAACAATCCCACACAACATTCCACGGAATCATCCCAGGGAAGCGCATATTTCCCCTAGGAAAGATATGGCTCGACGTCATCGTCGGACAACCCGACAACTTTCGGTGCAAGCGACTCGAGTTCTAAGTGGTGGACTGGCCATCACAATACCATGCCATCCTCGGGCGCGTGATGCCTACCTGCTACTCAAGATGCTAGGACCCAGGGGCATCATCACTGTCCATGGGAGCTTCACCCGATTGGACCACTGCGACAGGGACTTCAACATAATCTCCCAGTCATTCGGAATACAAGAGGAGCTCACAAGGCTGTGAGAAGTGACGGACAACAGGGCACCCCTAGTCTCGAGGCAAAACACACCTAACATGTCGTTCGACTCAATAGTTAACAGGAAGAAGGTGCAGGTCCACCCGACGGACGCCTCCAAGACGGTGCTGATCGCCAACGACCTCAGCCCCGCATAGGAAACCGCGCTCGTCGAATTCCTCCGTGAGCTCTAGGAAATCTTCGCCTGGTGTCCTGCGGACATGCCAGGAGTTCCCAGGGAATTCGCCGAGCACGCACTCAATGTGTTCCCACATACCAAGCCTGTTAAACAATCCATCCGACGAATGTCCGGGCCACGGGCCGAAGCCATCGGATTCGAAGTCAACAGACTACTCGACGCTAATTTCATCAGGGAGATCAAGGAAAGTGAGTGGCTCGCCAACACCGTAATGATCCCCAAAAAGGATACGGACATCCTGCGGATGTGCGTGGACTTCACATCGCTGAACAATAACTACCCTAAGGATCACTTCCCTCTCCCTCGGATCGATCAGATCATCGATTCGACTGCAGGATGCGAGAAACTCTCCTTCCTCGATGCCTACTCAGGCTACAATCAGATTCGGCTGAAGGTCGAAGATCAGGAGAAAACAACGTTCATCACGCCGTTCGGAGTGTTTTGCTACAACACAATGCCCTTTGGACTGAAGAACGCAGGTGCCACGTACCAGCGATGCATGCAGGCATGCCTGAAGAACCAGATCGGCTGCAACATACAAGTCTATGTCGATGACATAGTAATCAAAACAAGGGAGGCCAACACACTGATCGACAATCTCCGCGAGACGTTCGACAACCTTGAACGATACAAGATCAAGCTAAACCCAGAAAAGTGTGCCTTCGGCGTCCCATCTGGTCAACTACTCAGCTACTTTATCTCCCAGCGAGGGATCGAGGCGAACCCGAAGAAAATTCGAGCCATAATGGCCATGGAGAAGCCGAAGAATCTCAAAGGCGTCCAGCAGCTCGCTGGGCGAATCGCGGCGTTGAGCAGGTTCATCAACCACATGGGCGAAAAGGACCTGCCTTTCTATCAGCTGCTACGCAAGGCAGACAAATTCGAGTGGACGCCCAAGGCAGGCGACGCATTCGAAGATCTGAAGCGGCTGCTCTCCACCTCACCCATCCTAGTCACGCCAAAGGAACGCGAGCCTTTACTGCTATACATAGCAGCCACACACCAGGTGGTAATCACTGTGCTCGTGGTCGAGAGACCCGAAGAAGGCAAGACCCATGGGGTCCAACGCCCAATCTACTACCTCAGCAAGGTATTGAAACCAACAAAGAAGAGGTACCCTCACTACCAGAAACTCGCCTACGGCGTGTTCATGACGACTCGTCGGCTGAGCCACTACTTCCAGGAGCATCAGGTCATGGTTGTCAATGAGGCACCCACAAACAACATCCTGAACAACCCAGAGGCCACAGGACGCGTGGCCCTGTGGGGCATCGAGCTATCTCCTCTAGACATAATCTACGAGAAGCGCCATACGATCAAGTCCCAGGTCCTACCGGACTTCCTCGTCCACTAGATGGAGCTGCAGCTGCCAGATACACCAGATATGACACAGTAATAGACGATGCACTTCGACGGCTCCAAACGCGAAGCCAGAGGAGGGTCCGGAGTCATACTGATGTCCCCGCAGGGAGACAACATGAAGTACGTCCTCCGGATGAAATTTCGAGCTTCTAACAACGAAGCCGAATACGAGGCCCTCATCCACGACATGAGGATGGCCAAGATTTGCGGTGCAACACGCCTGGTCATCTACGGTGACTCGAACCTTGTCGTCCAGTAGACGATGAACGAGTGCGACGCACATGCCGCCAACATGATCATGTACCGCGCAATCTACAACTCACTCGAAGGAGGCTTCGACGGCTGCGAGCTTCGGCACGTTGGAAGAGAAAGCTACGAAGAGGCCGACAGACTCGCCAACATAGGCTCCACCTGTGCACGGGTGCCACCAGGTGTGTTCCCCGAATAGATCTGTGTGCCATCCATCAAAAGGAAATTCCCCAAGGGATCACCCGAAGAAGCAGAGCACTCGGGGGCTACGCTACCCGAAGGACAGGAAGGACCCAAAAAGCTCGACATAGAGGTCGCAGTGGTCAACCTGATGTAGGTCATGGTAGTCGAAGAAACATTGACACGGCCGTACCTCAGGTACCTGATAGACAGGGAACTGCCTGATGACCTGACAGATAGCCGGCGCATATCTCGCCGGTCCAAGGCCTTCACCATCATCAATGGCGAGTTGTACAAGCGCAGCATGTCGGGTGTACTCCAAAGGTGCGTCACCATCGGTGACGGCAAAGCCATCCTCCAAGACATCCACGAGGGCATCTGCGGCCATCACGCGGGCAGACGCGCCCTTGTCGCCAAAGCTCTACGAGATGGATTCTACTGGCCAACGGCCATAAAAGATGCCAAGGACATCGTCCGAAGATGCAACGGGTGCCAGAGGTTCGCAGATAAACCGCACGCACCCGGATCGGAGCTCAGGCCCATACCTCTGGCTTGGCCCTTCGCCCAATGGGGCCTCAATATGATCGGAAAACTGCCCAAGTCCTCGAAAGGAGGCCACGTCTACCTCCTGGTCGCAGTCGACAAGTTCACCAAGTGGATCGAGGCCATGCCCGTGACAAACCAAAAGGGTAAAACGGCCGTAAATATCTTCGAATCCATTGTTTACAGGTTCGGCGTGCCGCACAACATCATCACCGACAACGGGTCGAACTTCATCTCCACAGAATTCCAGGACTTCTGCGAAGACCTCGAAATCAACATAACATACGCCTCCATGGTGCACCCGCAAACGAACGGGCAGGTCAAAAAGGCCAATGGCCTCATCGGCGGTGGCATCAAGAAACGCCTAATGAGCCCACTCCAGCGACTAGCAGGAGCCTGGACAAAAGAGCTACCCTCCATCCTCTGGAGCCCGCGCATGACGCCAAACAGCTCAACTGGCTACACGCCCTTCTTCATGGTGCACGGAGCCGAAGCCGTGGTGCCTGCAGAAGTATGCCATAAGGCCCCACGGGTTGTCGCCTACAGCGAAGCCGAATCGACAGCCGCACTCAAAGATGCCGTCGACACACTCGACGAGGCGCGCGACATAGCCGCAGCTTGAACGGTGGTCTACCAGCAAAGCCTCCGCAACTATCACAGCCGACGGCTGCGTCCAAGGTCCTTCGTCGAAGGAGACCTAGTCTTACGACTAAAGCAATAGCGACCAAAGAAATTCGAGTCACCCTGGGAAGGACCCTACGTTGTCACCGAAGTCATCCCAGGTGGCGCTTATCGCCTCAAGAACGTGGAGTCTGGAGTCGCATACTCCAACCCATGGAACATCACACAACTGCGACTCTTCTACCCCTAGCTACCCCCACCCCTTTTACTTTCAATAAGGCTATTCAGCCAAGGCTACCCAGCCGAACAATGTACCTCCTCATTATGATATGAATAAAGCTAAGTGTCTCGCCCCAAAACTTTATTTCTTACTCGCATTTCTTCTTACTACAACATACTCAGGGGCTCCCTTCACCTTGCGACTTCGTCGACTAAGGATAACACATGTACACCTGAGTAGTTTATCACGTCAGGCTAACGAAAAGGGCATGCACACAAACAAGCACCACGTGCTAATACAATCAACCTTTACAACAAAGGGCATAGCATGCCCAGTCGAATACATACAAGTTTTACATCTATCTTTTTCAGGTCCTACCTATTCTGAAGAATCACCTCCTCACGATGCTCAAAAATATCTACAACTTGTTCGGCATACTACCTTACAGCCGCATAGTGCGGACGCATGTCCAACATGCCACCATCTGGCCGAGGAGGTGGCCCAGCCACAATGGCAGCAAGGTCCACGTCAGGGCGATGCAGCCGCATGAGGGAAAACGCAGCCTTCACCCCCGCAACCAATTGGTGCCGCACCAGCTCCCTGACATGACGCGCGTCTCAAAATTTCTCCAGCAAGCCCCAGAGAGTCGATGGCGCTTCATCCAGTGGAAACATGACATGCATAATTGACGCCAGGGAAGTATTCACCTGCCGCAACACTCGCGAGACCTGATGAGCACGATCCTTCATAGTCGCAAGGATCATGGCTCAATTGCGATCCATCCATAAAAAGCCGCTAGCCTCCATATCTTGCTGGGTCAAGCAATTGACTCGAACTGCAACACGCTCCTTCTCCTCCTGAGGAACAAGGTTGGCACCTGCAACACCTACAAAGTAAGATGACAAGCCAACAGGCGCATCCGAAAATGAGTAGCATCTCGAAGAAACTTACATTGCAGCTGTTCGGCTAAATGCCGCAACTCCCCCATCGCTCTGTTTTCGATTTCCACACATCCGCGTGACCTCAGATGCCAAGCTACTCCTTCTCAAGACTACGGACGCGGTCATGAAGAAACACAAGCTACGACGCATCATCCAAGGATGGCCGCAGCTGCGGCGCGGGCGAATTATCAGCGGGATCATCACCCGAAGGCCCCTAGTGGAAAAGAATCAAAGATATGAACAAACACAAGAATGGGCAAACAGCTCGGAGATTCATTATATACAAAAAAAGCCACTGCGTGGCACATGGAAATGTTCATAACATATTTACAACAAAATCAAACGAAAGCTATCCTACAATTACAAGGCCTAAGCAGCTGCATCCTGAGTGGCCTCGGAGCCGGATTGCCTACTCTTGAACTCTCCCTGCTGCCTCACCGCGTACTCCGCCAGCAGGTCAATCAGCTCCGGCCCATAACGATTACAACAGGCAGCAAAGAGGGCAAAAGCTACCTCGGATTCGTCGGGAGCCGTCTGCATCTGGGAGGTGACCTGATGAAGATCCAACTCCGCTCTAGACGCCATGGCCTGTGCCAGCCCCATGGACACGCCGATGCCCTTCTTCTTGCGCTTGTACGCCGCAGGCGTGTCGGCTGACAAGGCATCCGCCAACAATTCGACATCATTCAGGGCAATGCCCTTGGGGACGAGCTCCTTGTATAAGCGTCCAAGAACCTCCTTGGCCTTGGAAAGTGAGCTAACCACGGTGCTGCAGTGGTCTTCTCCCGCCGCAGCGGCATCATCCAGAGCACTACCGTGCTCCAGGGCACCGCGGTCAAACTCAATGCCCGCGACATCTACAAAACATACAAAGGCATAGAAAAAATCAAACAAAGGTACGGAGCCAGGGCAGCCAAAACAAAATAAGCAGGCGAAATCACTCACCCGAAATATCCTTGGCAGCAGCCATCAACTTCTCGGCTACCTCCTTCTCACGCGAGGCCGCGGCGGTGGCAAGCTGCTCCTCGCGGTCCGTAGCCTCTTGCTGCAGGCGCTCCTTGGCCGCAGCTGCGTCGGCTAGCTCCTGCTCAAGGCGCTCCTTAGCACCAACGGCATCCTCAACTATTTTCTTCGCTCTCCCAAGGCTCTTTTTTAGAGCATCAAGGTCGGCGAGGGCAGTATTATTCTCATCTGCAAAAGCAACATGAACATGTCTGAGTTTTGCAGGCTAGCAAGCAGATGAAGAAATAGAAGATCTAGTTACAAATGTACCTTGAAGCCGCCGGAGGCTGGCCTCCACCGCCAGGTGTTGCTTCACCAGCTGGTTGGCGCCTTGCACAAAAGGCTGCGAGAAGAAGCAACTCATCAGAAAAAGGGCTCGGGGGCTGCGCCCAAGAAACGAGCAACGTAAATCAGGCATACGAAAAAAGAGCTCGGGGGCTTCCCCCGAGATGCGCACAAACAGAAGAAATGATCAACAGATCATACGAAAAATGCTCAGGGGCTCCCCCCCACGGCAAAGAACGAAAGCACTTACATGATCAGACGACGACTCCGAAGGTCCGGTTGTAGTCTTCTAGGCGACAATCACCCGAGCCTCCTGCGGATAAGGGTTCGAAACAATGCCCCCAGAGGTGGCCACCGTCTGTGAAGGGGGAGGCGTCATCTTCGACTCCCCCACCATCTCCTGAGTGCCATCACTAAATGAGCCATCGGAGAAGTGGCTACAAAAGAAAACACAAGTCAAATACAAGGAAACAACATGGAAAGATAGTAAAAATGCAAGTGAAGGTACTTATGAGTCCATGTCGCTCAAGTTGAAGACAGGCAAGGTCCTCTTGCCCTTCTTCTCTTCCTTCTTCCGCTTCGTCGATGGCTGCGGCGCTACAGCCCGCACATGCATGGCCGGAATAGGAGAGGAAGAGCCACCATCACCTCCAATGTGACACGCAAGGCACGGAGGGTTCCTAGGCGTCGTCGGAGTCGAGACATCCGATGATTCGCTTGAGCTTCGCGCCCGCTTTCGGGTCTATCCCTCGCTCGACTCGGGGGCTTCTCCTGCTGGTGACTGCACCGAGGGAAGCTCAGACATGGATTCTACTACCTCATTGTCCGGCGCATCCGGAAAATGTTTGGGTAGTGGAAGCACCATGCCCGGTAGCTTGAACTCCTGCACAAAGAAAAAAAAATCAGAACAATCGAGCACAAGAAAAACGCACTCGAAAAAAGCGCTGCGCGCACGCCCAGATCTACACCTGCGGAACCGGACGAGCGGCAGTAAACATAGGAGTTAGCGACTTCCCCGGAAGGTCTTCTTCATCTTTGTACTTCAGCAGCGGACGAAGGATTCTGTCGAGATCCTCCCTGGAGAGCTCCTTAGTCGAAACCCTAGTCGGATCATGGCGTCTAGAATAAAGGAACATCGGGTGCGCCCTAGCCTGGAGCGGCTGCACCGGATGTTTGAGGAAGGTGTGGATGATATCCACACCATTCACCTCTTTATCCGGAATCACCTGGAGGTCCTCCACCCAATGATAGAGATCCTCTATCTCCGCCACCTCACCATCCAAGATGTGGTTCTTCCAGGACCTCTTCGGCTGGATTTTCTGGGAGGGGTCGAAAGGAGCAAGGCCAAAGTTTTGCCCGTCCACTATGGAGTCGCGGATGTAAAACCATCGCCTCCGCCAGTACTGACAAACTCAGACATAGAAAAAGAGAAGAAGAGAAAGTTGGATTTAAGGGAAATGATGCAGCCGCCAACGGGATAAACGCCATCGGAACCAGATTGTCTCTTCACGAAATAGAGCTTCCGAAAGAGGCCAAAGTGCGGCTCGATACCGTGCCAGCACTCGCAGAAGGTGATGAAGCAGGCGATGTGAAGAACAGAATTTGGCGAAAGATGATGGAGTTGGATGGCGTAGAAGAAAATCAATCCATGGATAAAATCGTGGACTAGGAGAGAAAGGCCCCGAAGGACAAAAGCGACAAACATGACCCGAAACCCAGTGGGAGGATGGGGAATTACCTCGGCGCCGGGAATCTTGACGACCTCTTTCTCCTGCGGGATCAGACCCCGCTCACGGAGCTTGCGAAGATCGCCCTCGCGCGTCTCTGACCGCCGCCAGCCACCATGGGTGACGCGAGTAGCGGCGGTACCCTTCTTGCCGCCGGCAGAAGCGCTGGTACCAACTGCGGTGGAGGCCTTCTTTGATTTCCCCATTGCAGTGCAGCGACGGCGATGGTGTGAGCGCAGGAACGAATATGGGAAGGATCGAAGAACTTCCAGCGCGTGGCGAGAAAAGCTCAAGAAGGTGGAAGTAGTGAAACGAGAATGGCTGCGGTGAAAACAAACAAAATTTTCACCCACTGATTATAAGGACAAAGACGATAAACGATGACCGTTCACCGGGAAGCCCTAAAGCCAACATCCAAATCCAACCATCCACGTGTCAGCACAACAGCGAACCGTCGCTCGCATGCCGTCCACTACGCACGGAAACTGAGGCGATGCCGTAATTATCTCCATGCCGCGTGTGACCAGTCAATTCAAAGTCAGAAGGTGGGACCCACGTTCATCTAGGCACGTCCCCTCTGGCGCCGCAGATGCTTTAGGTCACCTATCGTCAGCACTGACGTTATCAAGGCTATACTAGCAACGGTTACAAATCTTCGGCTAGACAGCTAAAGTATTCACCTGAATCTACGATTCGAGTAACTATTCGGGGGCTACTCCTATCAGGAGCGCTGGCCGCGCACCCGAAGTATGATAAAGGTACTACACCACTGAACTATTTCTTCGAGTCCTACGTCGAGTTTACGACTCCACTACGGACTCGGGGGCTACTCCCATAGGAAGGACTGATTCAAGAATCTAAAAAAATTTGTGTCCTACGGACCTAAAGTAAGCAACAGCTGAACTAAAGTCTCTGCTCGAGTCTACGACTCAAACAGACACTCGGGGGATACTCCCATAGGGAGCGCTGGTCGCGCACCCTATGAATTCTTCGACTGCGATCCTTCGGATCAGCATGCAAAAACTTTTCGGCAACTCTGCCCCAATTAACATCCTCCTTGGCCACCCGAAACACCTCCGCGGTGATAAACATTCGGATGTTGTGTCTGCGACAGAAAGATAAGACCTATAGATGTCATCTGATGGCCTGGCAACGCACACGACTGCGCTCTGCTAGTAAGAATTCGTGCCAACAGGCGCGATGAAAAATCCCGATGGACGCGTTGGGTACATCATTTAAAATTTACTAGAATTACACTCCTGTAAGTAATCAGCGGCCTGAGTCGAATTACACCAGCATATGTTCCGGGTTTGACTCGAGGGAATCGAATCTGAAGAAGATCGTGTTCTTTTGTCCTAAGATAGTTAACTGACCCTGATCCGTCGGGAGAGTCAGGCACACACATCAACAATCCCTACAACTCACATCATTCTCTAATAAACAGAGATAGCTGCGCCAGAAAGATTGAAGATTCCTCATCCGAATCTGCGATTTGACTGAACACTCGGAGGCTACTAACATGGTTATACCCTACGGGTACACGACCTTAGCATACCTGGTCCAGCCCAAGGAAGGCCCACAATAATATCCGCTAGCCCATGAAGACTTTCGGGTGACCTGGGCCCATGACGCCTTCGGATCCTTGGAGAGCAAGACTAGAAAAGATAGAATATTCAAAGGGGCAAACCCTAAACTTGTAAACGACTCGATCTGTGCCCGGGACCTACCTATCTCTATATAAAGGCCAGGAGGGCACAACGAGGAGGAGGATCTCTCATACCACCGCATACAAACCTCCACGCCAGATTACATCTACGCACCCCTGTAACTTTCGGTTCTGCCGTAATCAAGAGCAGACAAGCAGGAGTAGGGTTTTCCCTCCGGGGGCCTAAACCTGGGTAAATCTCGTGTCCCCTGGTTGCTTGTCTATTAACCATTCCACGATATCCAGCATCCCCATCTTCTCCAAAACCCAAGTCCATAACAATGGGCATTGACGATATCAATCCTCGTCAGTAATTTGTCCTTTTCCTACACATTCAATAACAAGATAATCAGTAGACATAAATTTCCCTGAGATCTTTGTAAACACTCCTTCAGCTATTCCAATGGATAATATAGTTGCATTATTGTTAAAATATATTTCTTCTCCTCCTTCAGAAAGTCCCCAAAGATTCAAAGACTCATAGATATCTTTAGGCATAAGACAAAATTCAGACGTGATATCACAACGAGCATCAAAAGTTTCATTGTTTATAGCAACTTATAGGAAGCCATTTTGAAGGCTCAGAATTTATTGGAACATAATCATGGTACTCTCTAAGCATGTTCGAGCAATCTTTCAAACTAGCTATATTGGTTTCAAGAGTGCTCAACCTAGCATAGATGTTTATATAGGAAGAATCAGACTTGTTTGGCAAATTATAAATTGTAATCAACTTCTTTATGGCATCCAAAGCTTCATCCTCATTACATTGGAAAAAATCTTTTCCTGCTATAGCATCCAAAGCATATCTATAACAAAGAGCAAGACCATGGTAGAAACTTCTAAGAACAAAGCCTAGAGTCATTTTAGGCTCAGTTTTTCCATGTGAATCAGACATTCTAGACCAAGCTTCTTTGAAACTCTCTTCACTACCTTGTTTGAAAGTAAAGATCCTTTCCATAGGTGACACAGTGATTGGAACAACACTAGACATGGTAGCAACTAAAGTAGGAACTATTTTTTGTGTTTTTTATAAGAAAAAGCAAACCAAACAAAACTATTTTTTTTGGATTTTTTTATAAAAATAAGCAAGCAAAGCAAAGCAAAAGAAACTAAGAAAAAGAAAAAGAAAGTAAAGAGAATGGTTGTGAAGGACTCCCCTTGTGAAGCCGTCCTTAACTCCCCGGCAACGGCGCCAGAAAACATCTTGATGCGGCTCAGATCACTATAGAGCTTCGTTGGGATACCCTAAGAGGAAGGTGTGATGAGCACAGCAGTAAGTCTTACCTCAATTATAAAACCAAGGTTATCGAACCAATAGGAGCAAGGTAACAACTCCAAGGTGTTGCTAACAACTTGGAACCTGCACAAAAAACTCAAGACTTTGCCCCAACGTACAGTGAGATTGTCAATCTCACTGGTTTGCTAAAAACAAAAGATTAAACGTATGGCGTGGAAGGTAAGGATTGCTTGCAGAAAGTAAACAGTAGAAGTAGATGATGTATCAATGGTAAAGATTGGACCGGGGTCCACAGTTCACTAGAGGTATTCTCCTTAAGATAAATAACATAACATGCTGGGTAAACAAATTACTGTGGGGCAATTGACAGGACTGAGCAAGGCATAACAATGCAATAGTAGACATTCATGATCCTATGAGATTTGATTGGGCATTACAACAATATACATAGATCGCCATCCAACTGCATCTATGACTAGTAATCCACGATGAAGTTATCATCCGAACCCCCTCCAGTATTAAGTTGCAAGCAACGGATAACTGCTTTAAGCATTGTGTGTAAAGTAAACAATACAATTGTTCCATGAACAAAATATTGTTGTTTCCTCCCTAGTATCAACAGCACATCTACAACCTTAGAGATTTCTATCACTTCCCTAGATTCAATAGAGGCATGAACCCACTATCGAGCATAAATACTCCCTCTTGGAGTCACTAGCATCTACTTGCCAAGATAGCTACTAGAAACGGAGATCATGCAAGATCTCAAACAACACAGACATGATAGAATCAATAAGACATGATAGAATCAATAATCAATCTGACATTTATGGGGATATGTCGAGTGGGGTATGCCTAGCAGGACGTTCCCTACTGGATCATACTCCAAGCGAGTGGGTCTGTAGGACGGCGGCTGGACAGCGACCCAAGGGGAGACCAGGCAACTGGATGCTAAAGGCCCAAAAGCGTAGCTAGGCCCAGTCGGATTAGGTAAAAACCCTCCGAGTCAACTCGGTTATAGATCTATAAAACCTAGCAAGGTGACTCTATATAAACCTCCCTAGGGCATGCATAGAAGTTACGTTCCATCATACACCCCTTCGACTCGCCGCCTAGCCGCTGAGCTTGCCCATTGTATTCTTTCATCAATACAATCTAGCAGGAGTAGATCTTTACCCTCTGGGGGGCGAACGTGGGTAAATCCCTATGTCTTTACCCTCATCTCGCACCGTAGATGGTTGGCCGCCCTTGCCCCTCATTCTACTACTCGCTGCCAATCGTAGCATCTGTCGTGGCCATTCCCACAACAGTGGCGCCCACCGTGGGGCCTAGCCGGTCAGGCCTATGTTCTGCGGCGAGACTCTGCTTGCCAATCAACCAGACAACCGCCACCGGCCGCATGATCGCCATCGGCGAGATCCTCCAGATCTTACCGAGCAACTACGTCCCGGTGGCGCGCTCGGTCACGCACAGCATGATCATGCCGGTCGGCACGATCAGCCTCTTCGTCGGCTTCACCGACGTCATCGTCTCGGAGGACTCGACGCGCATCCGCCAGTTTCCACCGTGCGATCGGCTCTCTGAGAGTCAGGCCCGCACCATCCATCGCCTTGCCTCCTAGTACGGCTCGGCCAATAACAACTTGGCCGAGACCAGTGTGGCCGCCGCCGACGCGACCCTCAACGACGACGCCGACTCGGCGACCCTGGCCTCAGCCGTTGATCCATCACCGTCGTGTCGCCAGCAGGCTCCATCACCCAAGTCTCCAACGTCGGGGATTTCGAGGATCCATCTATCCTCGGGATCTTCGACTCCGACTCCGGATCAGAGAATTCCGGCGACCTCCATGCCGGATCCGGTCGCTTCATCACGGCCTACATGGCGGGCGGCACGAGCGCCCCGCCAGACCCCTTCTCCACGCCGATCCCGCAGACCGCGATGGCGGGGGAAGTCGAGGAACTCCGCCTACGCCTGGAGGAGGCAGTTCACAAGGAACAAGATGAGCGTGAAAAGTTTCGCCTCGAGCAGGCGATAGCGTCGAAGCTCTCGCTCTATCACCAGCGCTGCATCAGGTCGCGTCTGAACCCCACCGTTCAGGGCCACGCCCTGAACTTCGACAGTGAACACGACCCGGTCTGCATGGCCGATCGCGCGATATGCGAGAACGTGCCACCGGGAGGAAGTTCCCGGCCACCTCCAGGCACAACAGCGAACGGCGCTCCCCCACCACCGCCCGGTCGCACGCCCCCTCAATACCAGCCAAGGATCATGATCTCCCTGCAAGAGCGGGACACAAATGGCCTCCCGCTGTTCTCCACTCCGATGGACAACGTCATCGCGAGTCGAGCCGTGGTCGCCAACCTCAACGTGACGGGGGAAGGCGCGCTGAAGATCCTGTATGCCAAGGCCCTACTTGCCAAGGCCGTCGAGCAGCAAACCGTAGGAGCCGACTCGCGGGGGCGCATGTACTCCCGCTCCTCAGGAAGCAGGGCAGCCTCGAGCGGCCGCCCAACGATGGCAAACACTCTCAATTGCACGAACCGTGCACGCGGCACTCTCCACCAACGACCTGCGACCGGCGAACAACATGGTTGCTACCAATGGACAGCCTGTCGATGTGTGGACCCACATCATCAACAACCAAAACTAGCACGCACGCCAGCCCGACAACCTGAGGTACACCCTCACCAACTGCCGCGACGGCGAGCCAAGGGGCTCGCTCAGCCGAGTCGGCCCCCAATGCTTCGGACCAATGATCTGAGGCGAAAAATATCCGGCGAACTTCAAAGCGCCAAAGGAGATCGAAAAGTATGATCACTCGTATGATTCGTCCGTGTGGCTGGACACATACCTCATGGCGATGGGAATCGCCGGCCACACCAACCTACTCGCCGCTCGCTACCTCCCCCTGATGATGGAGGGAGCGACTCGGCAATGGATCAACACCATCCCAGCGGATAGCATCGATTCCTACACCCGCACCACCAGCATCGAGGACCTGGAGTGATGTGTCCAGGGGCCTCACGAGTCGACTCGTAGCTAGCTCCAAAGGTGGCAAGATCTGTGGTTCAACGCGGCCGGTATCCACCCGGAGACGGTGATCCACTACATCAAAACATCATGCCGCTACGAACCACTAGTCGCCAAACTCAAGCGGGTGTACAAAACACTTGAAAACATCCTAGACCTCCTCGATATCGCCAAGAGGTACACAGAGGAGGCCCGAACCAAGAAACCGATGACAAGTCGGGTGGAAATCGCCACCCAAGCGGCCACGACAACGAGAGGCGACCTGAGCTATGCTACAGCAACACTCGCCTCATCGGCAAGCACCGCGGTGACAGGCGAGTTGACTTTGTCTCCAACGCCGTCTACGCGCCAGACGACCCCAAGAGCTTCCGCCGCGATGGAGGCCAACACCGCGATAGCGGAAACTACAAGGCGAGGCCGAAATTTGACCCCGCGGCTCTCCTTAACCAACCCTGTGTGTTCCACAGCAGGGAAGGAAAGCCTGCCACGCACACAACCATCGACTGTCACTCTCCGAAGGAGATCGAGAAGGCACGACACACGCGAGAGAACCCCAATAACCACCCGCCAAACGGCGAGGCATTCGGCAATGATGTCGGATCGCTCTGCACCTTCACCGGGTTCAACACCAAGCGTGAGAAGAAGGTCATCGCCCTTGCCTTCACCGTCAATGCGGTGTCCCAAGTCGACGTCCCCCGCTTCCTCAACTGGTCTGAATAGTGCATCACATGGAGCCGCGAGGACCACTCGCCATGGATCAAATATCCGGGGCGAGTTATCCTGGTAGTCAAGCCCAAAGTGGGCGACTACTGGCTCCCCAAGACATTGATGGATGGCGGGAGCTCCATCAACATACTCTACCTGGACACATTCAGGCGGCTGTGGCTCCCGCAGTCGATGACCGAGACGACCTACACCACCTTCCACGGCATAGTCCCCGGTCGGAAGGCACCCCCAGTCTCGAGGCAAAACGCACCTGACATGTCGTTTGACTCAACAGTCAACACGAAGAAGGTGCAGGTCCACCCGACGGACGCCTCCAAGACGGCGCTGATCGCCAACGACCTCAGCCCCGCATAGGAAAGCGCGCTCGCCGAATTCTTCAGTGAGCTCTGGGAAATCTTCGCCTGGTGTCCTGCGGACATGTCGGGAGTTCCTAGGGAATTCGCCGAGCACGCACTCAATGTGTTCCCAGATACCAAGCCCGTCAAACAATCCATCCGACGATTGTTCGGGCCACGGGCCAAAGCCATCGGATTCGAAGTCAACAGACTACTCGGCGCTAATTTCATCAGGGATATTAAGGAAAGCGAGTGGCTCGCCAACACCGTAATGGTCCCCAAAAAGGATACGGACATCCTGCGGATGTGCGTGGACTTCACATCGCTGAACAAGCACTACCCGTAGGATCACTTCCCTCTCCCTCGGATCGATCAGATCATCGATTCGACTGCAGGATGCGAGAAACTCTCCTTCCTCGATGCCTACTCAGGCTATAATCAGATTCGGCTGAAAGTCGAAGATATGGAGAAAACGGCGTTCATCACGCCGTTCAGAGTGTTTTTCTACAACACAATGCCCTTTGGACTGAAGAACGCAGGTGCCACGTACCAGCGATGCATGCAGGCATACCTGAAGAACCAGATCGGCTGCAACATACAAGTCTATGTCGACGACATAGTAATCAAAACAAGGAAGGCCAACACACTGATCGACAATCTCCGCGAGACGTTCGACAACCTTGATCAATACAAGATCAAGCTAAACCCATAAAAGTGCGCCTTCGGCATCCCATCTGGTCAACTACTCGGCTACTTCATCTCCCAGCGAGGGATCAAGGCGAACCCGAAGAAAATTCGAGCCATAATGGCCATGGAGAAGACGAAGAATCTCAAAGGCGTCCGGTAGCTCGCCGGGTGAATCGCGGCGTTGAGCAGGTTCATCAGCCAATGGGAGAAAAGGCCCTGCCTTTCTATCAGCTGCTACGCAAGGCAGACAAATTCGAGTGGACGCCCGAGGCAGACGACGCATTCGAAGTTCTGAAGCAGCTGCTCTCCACCTCACCCATCCTAGTCACGCCAAAGGAACGCGAGCCTTTACTGCTATACATAGCAGCCACACACCAGGTGGTAAGAACCATGCTCGTGGTCGAGAGACCCGAAGAAGGCAAGACCCATGGGGTCCAACGCCCAATATATTACCTCAGCGAGGTATTGACACCAACAAAGCAGAGGTACCCTCACTACCAGAAACTCGCCTACGGCATGCTCATGATGACTCGTCGACTGAGCCACTAATTCCAGGAGCATCAGGTGATGGTTGTCAATGAGGCACCCATAAACAACATCCTGAACAACCTAGAGGCCACAGGACGCGTGGCCCTGTGGGGCATCGAGCTGTCTCCTCCAGACATAATCTATGAGAAGCGCCATACGATCAAGTCCCAGGTCCTACCGGACTTCCTCGTCCACAGGATGGAGCTGCAGCTAGCAGATACACCAGATATGACACAGTCATGGACGATGCACTTCGACGGCTCCAAACGCGAAGACGGAGGAGGGTCCGGAGTCATACTGACGTCCCCGCAGGGCAAAAATATGAAGTACGTCCTCCGGATGAAATTTCGAGATTCTAACAACGAAGCCGAATACGAGGCCCTCATCCACGGCATGAGGATGGCCAAGATTTGCGGCGTAACACGCCTGGTCATCTACGGTGCCTCAAACCTTGTCGTCCAGCAGACGATGAACGAGTGCGACGCACACGCCGCCAACATGATCACGTACCGCGCAATCTACAACTCACTCGAAGGAGGCTTCGACGGCTACGAGCTTCGGCACGTTGGAAGAGAAAACAACGAAGAGGCCGACAGACTCGCCAACATCGACTCCACCTGCGCATGGGTGCCACCAGGTGTGTTCCCCGAATAGATCTGTGTGCCATCCATCAAAAGGAAATTCCCCAAGGGATCACCCGAAGAAGTAGAGCACTCGGGGGATACGCTACCCGAAGGACAGGAAGGACCCGAAAATCTCGACACAGAGGTCGCAGTGGTCAACTTGATGCAGGTCATGGTATTCTAAGAAACATGGACACGGCCATACCTCAGGTACCTGATAGACAGGGAACTGCCTGATGACCTGACAGATGGCCGGCGCATATCTCGCCGGTCCAAGGCCTTCACCATCAGCAATGGCGAGTTGTACAAGCGCAGCATGTCGGGTGTACTCCAAAGGTGTGTCACCATCGGTGACGGCAAAACTATCCTCCAAGACATCCACGAGGGCATCTGCGGCCATCACGTGGGCAACTGCGCCCTTGTTGCCAAAGCTCTACAAGCTGGATTCTACTGGCCAACGACCATAAACGATGCCAAGGACATCGTCCGAAGATGCAACGGGCGCCAGAGGTTCGGCGATAAACCGCACGCACCCGGATCGGAACTCAGGCCCATACCTCTGGCTTGGCCCTTCGCCCAATGGGGTCTCAATATGATCAACAAACTTCCCAAGTCCTCAAAAGGAGGCCACGTCTACCTCCTGGTCGCAGTCGACAAGTTCACCAAGTGGATCGAGGCCATGCCCATGACAAACCAAAAGGGTAAAACGGCCGTAAAGTTCTCTGAATCCATTGTTTAAAGGTTCGGCGTGCCGCACAACATCATCACCGACAACGGGTCGAACTTCATCTCCAAAGAATTCCAGGACTTCTGCAAAGACCTTGAAATCAACATAACATACGCCTCCGTGGCGTACCCACAAACGAACGGGCAGGTCAAAAAGGCCATCGGCCTCGTCGGCGGTGGAATCAAGAAACGCCTAATGAGCCCACTCCAGCAACTTGCGAGAGCCTGGACAAAAGAGCTACCCTCCATCCTATGGAACCCGCGCACGACGCCAAACAGCTCAACTGGCTACACGCCCTTCTTCATGGTGCACGGAGCCGAAACCGTGCTGCCTGTAGAAGTACGCCATAAGGCCCCACTGGTCGTCGCCTACAGCGAAGCCGAATCGACAGCCGCACTCGAAGATGCCGTCGACACACTCGACGAGGCACGCGACATAGCCGCAGCTCGAGCGGTGGTCTACCAGCAAAGCCTCCGCAACTATCACAGCCGACGGCTGCGTCCAAGGTCCTTCGTCAAAGGAGACCTAGTCTTACGACGCAAGCAAGAGCGACCAAAAAAATTCGAGTCACCCTGGAAGGACCCTACGTCGTCACCGAAGTCATCCTAGGTGGCGCCTATCGCCTCAAGCACGTGGAGTCTGGAGTCGCATACTCCAACCCATGGAACGTCGCACAACTGCGATGCTTCTACCCCTAGCTACCCCCACCCCTTTTACTTTCAATAAGGCTATTCAGCCAAGGCTACCCAGCCGAACAATGTACCTCCTCATTACGATATGAATAAATCTAAGTGTCTCGCCCCAAAACTTTATTTCTTACTCGCATTTCTTCATACTACAACATACTCAGGGGCTCCCCTTGTTGGAATTATGCCCTAGAGGCAATAATAAAGATGTTATTATTATAATTATTGTTCATGATAAAGTTTATATTCCATGCTAGAATTGTATTAAGCGGAAACTTTAATACTTGTGTGGTTTGTGAACAACACCATGTCCCTAGTATGCCTCTATGGACTAGTTCATTGATTAATGATGGTTAAGGTTTCCTAACCATAGACATGAGTTGTCGATTAATAATGAGATCATATCATTGGGAGAATGATATGATGGACAGACCCAAACTAAGCGGAGCAATTAGATCGTGTCATTGTGTTCATCTTTGCGAAGCTCTTATTATGTCAAATATTGTATTCCTTAGACCATGAGATAATACAACTCCCTAGTATCGGAAGAAAGCTTTGAGGTCATCAAACGTCATCCTATGAGAGGGTGATCATAAAGGTGTCTCTCAGGTGATCGGAAAGTACCTGTTGGGTTGTATGTATCGAGATGGGATTTGTCCCTCCCAAGTCGGAGAGATATACTTCGGGCCCACTCGGTAATCGATATCAACACCGCTTGCAAGCATGTGGTTAAGGAGTTAATCACAAAGTGATATTAGATTATGGAACAAGTAAAGTACTTGCTGCGAACGAGATTGAACTAGGTATGACGATACCGACGATCAAATCTCGGGAAACTAAAATATTGTGAGACAAAGGGAATATATATATATGGGATTGATTGAATCCTGGCATCATGGTTCATCTGATATGATCATCGATGAATGAGTGGGAGTCAATATGGGTTTCCAGACCCCGTTGTTGATTATTGATAGAAGATCATGTCTACACATTCTCGAACCCGAAGGGCACACAATTAATGTGTCTCGACGCTAGGATAGAATGGATAATTGGTTTATGAGTTTTTGTTTGGAGTCTCGGATGAGATCCAGGACATCACGAGAGGTTCCGGAATGATCCGGAGAATAAGATTCATATAAGGCAATGCAGTTTTTGGAGTTCGGAATTGTTTCGGGTTAATCGGTATTGTACCGGAAGCTTCTAGAACCTTCTGGAGTGGGACCAACGTGGCCCCACTTATCGGGAGGGGTCATGGGCCTATGAGGGAGTGCCCTGGCCACATTGGGCCAGGGGCACAGGGCCCCATAGGGCCCAGTCGGCCAAACACCTAGGAAACCCTAGGGGAGCTTCTAGAAGGGAGGGGGGAAACTTGCCCCCCACTCTTCCCTCCTTGGCCGCCGGCCTAGGGCTTGGGGAAGGGGATAGGGCTGGCCGCCGACCCCTCTATATAAAGAGGTATGGGGGCACACCCCTCCCCTACACCTCCTCCACGACCCTAGCCGCCCTGCTGCCCCTCCTTTCTCTCTTCCTCCCGACTGCGCGTAGGCAAAGCCCTGCCGTAGAAACTCTCCACCGCTTGCACCGCGCCGTCGTGTTGTAGATCCAATCCATCTCTCCACGCCACTTGCTGGACCGAGGAAGGAGGAGACGTCGAGGTGCCGCACGTGTGCATCTCTCGGAGGCATCGCCACTTGCGGTGTTTGGATTGGATCGGATCGCGAGGAGGAGAAGCGAGTACGACTACATCACCCACGTTCCGTCGAACATTCCGTTGTGCGAATCTTCAAGGGTATGAAGATCTCATCTATCCCCCCTCGTTTTTTGCATCTCCTAGATTAGATCTTGGCTTTTCCCGTTCGCATCCATAGAATTTTTTTGATTTACTATGCTGCGAAACCCTTCAGTGGTATCAGAGCTAGATCTATGCGTAGATGTGTTTAACGAGTAGAACGCAACATGGTTGTTGCGGGCGTTGATGTTTTCTGTTGCAAGCCTCTTGTTTGTGTACTTCTTATGACGCGGGATAGTGATACCGGCTCCGCACTTGTTGCAAGCCTCTCGAAGCGGTCCAGACCAACTTTACGCGACGTCGTTCGAGAGACCGGCTCCGCACTTGACGTGTGGCTTGTTCCACACATGCGGCTGGTGGATGCCAGTTTCTCTCACTATAGTTGTCATGGGATTTACATCGGAGTTTGGCAACCATAATATCATCGTTGTGGCTTTCCGTAGGTAAGAATCGTTCTTAGCTTGCTACTCCCATAAGCCACGTAAAACATGCAACAACAAAGTAGAGGCGTCTAACTTGTTTGTGCAGGGAGTGTTTTCTGTGATATGGTATGGCCCAAGATGTGATGTGTATGTTGTATGCAATGATCATGTTTTGTAATGTTTCACGACTTGCATGTCGATGAGTACACAACCGGCAGGAACCAAATGGTTGTCTTTATAATTGTGTATGACATGTGTGTCAACTTCTTATACGCCATGTAATATCTTTACTTTATCTCTAAGTAGTTAGCAATAGTTGTTGTTGCTATTCGTGGTGGAGGCAATCATGGTGGAGTGATGGAGATCATGCCGGCACGCACAAGATGGAGATCATTGCGCGAAGATTGGCTATACCATGTCACATAAAGTTATATGCATGTGATGTTTATCCTTTTATGTATCTTATTTTGCTTAGATCGCGACGGTAGCATTATAAGATGATTCCTCACTTAAAGATCAAGATAAAACTGTGTTCTCCCCATGTATGCACCGTTGCGAAAGTTCGTCGTGTTCAAGCATCACGTGATGATTGGGTGCTATAAACTCTACGTTCACATACAACGGGTGCAAGCCAGTTTTGCACACGCGGAAATACTTGGGTTTGACTTGACGAGCCTAGCATGTACAGACATGGCCTCGGAACACATGAACCGAAAGGTTAAGCATGAGTCATATGAATGATGTGATCGACACTTCGTTGTCCACCATTGAAACCACATCTCTTCTCGTGAAGATCGGATTAGGTGTGGTGAATTTGGATCATGTTCACTAAACAACTTGAGGGATGTTGAATTTAGTGGGAGTTCATCTAGTAATTTGATTAAGTTGAACTAGTTATCATGAACATAGTCTAAATTGAACTTGCAAATTTTGTAGATCAAATGGCTAAGTCCAACTTCAACTTCAATGTTTTTGCTGAGAAAGAAAAGCTTAGAAACAATGGGTCTAACTTCACCGACTGGTTCCGCAATTTGAGAATCATTCTCGCTGGCGGACAAAAGGACTATGTCCTTGAGGATGCGCTACGACGCCCCTGCTGTAGATGCGCCGGCTGATGAGAAAGCTATTTATCAGTCGCGCAAATATGATTATGGTGTGATTAAGAGCACCGTGTTGTTTGCTATGGAATCGGAACTTCAAAATCGTTTTGAAGATTATCCCGGGACCTTTGAGATTCTTGAGGAGCTGAAAACTATGTTTCAGACTCAGGCCCGTTCTGAGATATATGAGATCTCTACGAAATTATTTAACTGCAAGATGGAGGAAGGGAGTTCCGTTAGTGAGCACGCCATAAAGATGCCGGGCTACACTCAACGCCTTGAGCAACTGGACTGCAAGATTCTAGAGGAGCTCAAGATTGACAGGGTTCTGCAATCACTCCCTCCCAGCTACCAAAGTTTTGTAGTGACTCATAATCAGATTGGTTCCACTGATACGATCACCGAGCTCTTCGCTAAGCTGAAAGTTGCGGAGGTGGACATCAAAAAGGATAATCATGTGTTGATGGTCAACAAGCCCCCCAGATTTAAGAAAGGTAAGGGTACAAATAAGCCCTTCAAGAAAGGCGGCGGCAAGCGTGTTGCCCCTACTGAGAAGAAGCTCAAGTCTGGACCTAAGCCGGACACTGAGTGCTTCTATTACAAGGACAAGGGTCACTGGAAGCGCAACTGTCCGAAGTACTTAGCGGACAAGAAGGTTGGCACCATCAAAGGTATATTTGATATACATGTTATTGATGTTTTCCTTACTATCCCTCGTTGTAGTGCCTAGGTATTTGATACTGGTTCAGTTACTAATATTTGTAACTCGAAACAGGAGCTACCGAATAGACGGCAGCTTGCGAGGGATGAGGTGACGATGCGCGTTGGCAACGGATCAAGAGTTGATGTGATGGCCGTCGGCATGCTCTCCTTAGTTTTACCTTCGGGATTAGTTTTAAACCTCAATAGGTGTTATTATGTGCCTGCGTTGAGCATGAACATCATATCTGGATCGTGTTTATTGCAAGACAGTTATTCATTTAAATCTGAGAATAATGGTTGTTCTATTTATATGAGTAACATCTTTTATGGTCATGCACCTGCTGTGAATGGTTTATTTCTTCTGAATCTCGAAAGGGATGAAACACACATCCATAACATTGAGGCTAAGAGATGCAAAGTAGATAGTGATAATACTACTTATTTGTGGCACTTTCGTCTAGGTCATATTGGTGTAAAACGCATGAAGAAACTCCATTCTGATGGACTTTTGGAGTCTCTTGATTTTGAATCATTTGACACATGAGAACCATGCCTCATGGGCAAGATGATCAAAATCCCGTTCTCCGGAATGATGGAGCGAGCAACAGACTTGTTGGAAATCATACATACCGATGTATGCGGACCGATGAGTGTTTCGACGTGCGGTGGTTATCGCTACTTTCTCACTTTTACCGATGACTTAAGTAGATATGGGTATATCTATTTAATGAAACATAAATCTAAAACATTTGAAAAGTTCAAAGAATTTTAGAATGAAGTGGAAAACCATCGTAACAGAAAGATCAAGTTTCTACGATCCGGTCGTGGAGGTGAATATTTGAGTTATGATTTTCTCACGAATCGTTTCGCAACTCACGCCACCCGGAACACCACAGCGCAATGGTGTGTCTGAATGCCGGAATCGAACTCTATTAGATATGGTCCGATCAATGATGTCTCTTACTGATTTGCCGTTATCATTTTGGGGTTATGCATTAGAAACCGCTGCATTCACTTTAAATAGGGCACCATCTAAATCCGTTGAGACGACACCGTATGAACTGTGGTTTGGTGCTAAACCTAAGTTGTCGTTTCTTAAAGTTTGGGGATGCGAAGCTTACGTCAAGAAGTTGATGCCGGAGAAGCTCGAACCCAAAGCGGAGAAATGCGTCTTCATAGGATACCCTAAGGAAACTATTGGGTATACCTTCTATCACAGAACCGAAGGCAAAGTGTTTGTCGCAAAGAACGAATCCTTTCTTGAGAAGGAGTTTCTCTCGAAAGAAGCGAGTGGGAGGAAAGTAGAGCTAGACGAGGTTGTTGAACCTTCTCTTGAGTTGGAGAGTAGCGCAGCACCTGAAATTGTTCTAGTGCCGCCTGCACCAACAATAGAGGAAGCTAATGACAAGGATCATGAATCTTCGGACGATGCTACTACTGAACGTCGCAGGTCGACAAGGTAGCGTGCCCCTCCTGAGTGGTACGGCAACCCTGTCTTAACTGTCTTGTTAGTAGATGACAGTGAACCTGCAAACTATGAGGAAGCGATGATGAGCCCAGACTCTGAGAAATGGCTAGAGGCCATGAAATCCGAATTGGGATCCATGAGCGAAAACCAAGTATGGACTTTGGTGGACCCTCCTAGCGACCGAAAGGCCGTTGAGTGCAAATGGATCTTCAAGAAGAAAACGGACGCGGATGGTAATGTTACCGTCTATAAAGCACGACTTGTCGCAAAAGGTTTTCGACAAGTTCAAGGTGTTGACTACGATGAGACTTTCTCTCCCGTAGCGATGTTTAAGTCCATTCGGATTTTATTACCAATTGCTGCGTTTCATGATTATGAATATGGCGATGCATGTCAAGATCGCTTCCTCAATGGCAACATTGATGAAGAGTTGTATATGATGCAACCCGAAGGTTTTGTCGATCCTAAGGATGCTGATAAAGTGTGCAAACTTCAGCATTCCATTTATGGACTGAAGCAAGCATCTCGGAGTTGGAACCTTCGTTTTGATCAAGTGATCAAGAGCTTTGGATTTGTTCCAAATTGCTACGAAGCTTGTATCTACAAGAAAGTGAGTGGGATCTCAGTGACATTTCTGGTACTATATGTGGATGACATATTGATTATTGGAAATGACATTAACATGCTTAACGATGTGAAGAGTTATTTGAACAAATGTTTTTCAATGAAATACCTAGGGGAAGCTGCTTATATATTGGGCATCAAAATCTCTAGAGATAGACAAAGACGCCTGATAGCTTTAAGCCAGAGTACATACCTAGACAAAGTTCTGAAAAGGTTTAGAATGGATAAGGCAAAGAAAGGTTCAGTGCCTATGTTGTCAGGTAAGATATTGAGCAAGGCTCAGTGTCCAGCTATGGTAAATGATAGAGAAGCTATGAGCAAAGTGCCTTATGCCTCGGCCATAGGTTCTATCATGTATGCCATGCTATGTACTAGACCGGATGTGTCCAATGCTCTTAGTTTGACGAGCAGATACCAAAGTGATCCAGGAGTGGAACACTGGATAGCTGTGAAGAACATCCTAAAGTACCTAAATAGGACTAAAGAAATGTTCTTAGTCTATGAGGTGATGAACAGCTCGTCGTAAAAGTTTAGGTCGACGTTAGTTTCGACACCGACAAGGATGATTCTAAATCTCAGACATGATACGTTTATATTTTGAATGGAGGAGCTGTGAGCTGGAGAAGCTGCAAGCAAAGTGTGATAGTGGGATCTACAGTAGAAGCGGAATACATGGCTGCTGCAGAAGCGTCAGGTGAAGGAGTTTGGATCAGGAACTTCATCATTGAGCTTGGCGTGGTTCCAAGTGCCTTGGACCCACTGGAGATATTGTGTGACAACACTGGCGCCATAGATATAGCTAAGGAACCAAGATATCATCCAAAGACCAAGCATATCAACCACAAGTTTCATATAATCCGAGATTATATAGCAGATGGAGATCTGAAGATTAGCAAAGTACATACAGATCTAAATGTCGCATATCCATTGACTAAACCTCTTCCATGTGCAAAACATGATCAGCACCTTAGTGCCATGGGTGTTAGATTGTTGCCAGATGTAAACTAGATTATTGACTCTAGTGCAAGTGGGAGACTGTTGGAATTATGCCCTAGAGGCAATAATAAAGATGTTATTATTATAATTCTTGTTCATGATAAAGTTTATATTCCATGCTAGAATTGTATTAAGCTGAAACTTTAATACTTGTGTGGTTTGTGAACAACACCGTGTCCCTAGTATGCCTCTATGAACTAGCTCATTGATTAATGATGGTTAAGGTTTCCTAACCATAGACATGATTTGCCGATTAATAATGAGATCATATCATTGGGAGAATGATATGATGGACAGACCCAAACTAAGCAGAGAAATTAGATCGTGTCATCGTGTTCATCTTCTGAAGCTTTTCTTATGTCAAATATTGTATTCCTTAGACCATGAGATAATACAACTCCCTGGTATCGGAAGAAAGCTTTGAGGTCATCAAACGTCCTCCTATGAGAGGGTGATCATAAAGGTGTCTCTCAGGTGATCGGAAAGTACCTGTTGGGTTGTATGTATCGAGATGGGATTTGTCCCTCCCAAGTCAGAGAGATATACTTCAGGCCCACTCGGTAATCGATATCAACACCTCTTGCAAGTATGTGGTTAAGGAGTTAATCACAAAGTGATATCAGATTATAGAACGAGTAAAGTACTTGCTGCGAACGAGATTAAACTAGGTATGACGGTACCGACGATCAAATCTCGGGCAAGTAAAATATCGCGAGACGAAGGGAATATATATGGGATTGATTGAATCCTGGCATCGTGGTTCATCTGATATGATCATCGATGAATGTGTGGGAGTCAATATGGGTTTCCAGACCCCGCTGTTGATTATTGATAGAAGATCATGTCTGCATATTCTCGAACCCGAAGTGTAGAGGTCCCAACCTTTAATAAGGTAGAGATCCATGTGTTTGCAATGCTAGTCCCTGGATCAATAGCTAGCATCCACAGTTAAGATGTAATATCAAGAAACAAAGGTCATAATACAACTTTATAACCAGGAATAATATAATTTTATTACATCGTACATAACTCATTTGGCTATTACATTACATTGCAGCAGAATAACTATAAGCATGGGGTCCTTCATCTTCAAAGTGCCACAGGCAGACATGTTGGTTGTAGACTTGTAATCCTATTCAAACAACTTTACTAATATCAAACAAACCTGCAACATAACAAGTTACAGCCACAAGGGTCAATACATTTGAATTGTATTGGCAAGTTTCACTACTATGTAGAATATAAGTGGATCCTATCATTACATGCATATTTGGCTAAGTAGGGTTTTAGGCTCATTTGCAAAAAGCAATAATTTATCCTATCTTTTCAAAATAGTTTTGATCTTTTGTCAAATCTTTCTGAACTCCTTGGTAAATCCCCAAGTGTTTCAAGTCTTGTCAAAATCTCTTGAGCTCCTTGGTACACCCCAAGTACTTCAAGTTTTTATCAAAATCTCTTGAGCTCCTTGGTACACCCCAAGTACTTCAAGTCTTTTGTTGTCACTTTAAAGTTTTTCTTTTAGAAATTAGAATGTCGAGATTTCCCATAGCTTCAAGCTTTAGTTGCTCAGTATTGTCCATAACCGGGGACACGGCTAAGTACTTAGAATTTTATCTTCTGCAGAAGTTGTACACTTTACCCACATGACACAATCTCATCTTGTTGCCACCAGTGGCCGCTGGATAAGTACTCACCAAGATGGAGTCTTGGATTGAGAATGTGACGAAGTCTTTCCATAGGGTCCTCCCATGCAATGCTAGCTTGTCTTCGTGCACCAATGTAGGGTTCCTAGTTCCCTCATTTCAGTTAACCTGAAGACCAATGCATGGTCTTCCCAATAATGTAGTTGACTAAGCCAGAGCCATATTAGCATGTGGCTGTACACGGAAGCCACTGTTGGAGAAACATGTTCAATCTCTAAGTCCCTGGGTGGTTTTCATCTAGTGCACAACAAAAAGAGATTGCCATATAAACATGGTTCCTCTTGTTGTTGCCACCTTGTCCAAAACTTGAGTAACCTTGCCCACCCAGGTGGTTCATTGAGTACTTGTTTTATTACATAAAAACACAAGTCTTTTCTCAACTTCATAAAATCTCAACATGTATCTCTTCTCAAAATATAGCATGGCTAAGCATATTACAACTACATCGTTTTCACTAAGGAATGTATAAGGGTATCCTATTAGGATTTAGCATAGCATAAAGTATAGAATCTTTTCATGCATGTTTCAAAATCCACTAAGTATAATGAAAATAGTAGGTCTTTAGATGACAGTGTCACTTGCCTTTTTGGTAGGGAATGTTGGTTCACTTCTTGATCTTGCTAATATCACACTCTTCTAACTTCACTACAAATCAATCAAGCAGACATAGGTTCAACTAGCATTCCAAACAATAATCAAACAAATCAATCACACATAGAATAGTAGAAACTAAGTCATGCATACAAGCATGCAAAAGTTAGTTTTATTTGCAAAGGTGGTTTCTACTAGGCTCTATACATTGTAAGGCTCAAAGTGGTCATTTTCCAAAGTGGAAAAGTCATTTGCAAAAGGGTTTTATCTATAGATCATTTTTAAATCAAATCATTATTTTATGTGGTGGAAAATGTTTTTAGCAAAGAAAAAACTTTATATTGTTCACCAAGAATCAAAACATTTTCCAAAGGTTTTTGTTCAAAAATCATTTCCATAACAAAATCAATATTTTTATTTGACTAGAAATGGGCTAATTCAATTATTCAATCCTAATCTTCACAAAATACATTTTTAATCCCATAAGTTGTTTCCTAGGGTCAGTAGGTTCACAACAAACCAATTTGCAAAGATTTCATCCTCAAAAACTTTTTGGAATAATTTTTATAACCTAAACAAGCATACAAATGTTTCTGCAAAAACAAACATTTTACCAGAAGCTTTTTACTAAAAATATTGCATGGTTGGCTAGGGCTTGTTCCACTGATTCCATTGATATAAAGTTTGCAAATTTTGGACGTGTGGATCAAAAGTTACAAGGTTTACAAAATTGCATCTAAATCTGATTTCAAATTTTGTTTTAAATCAACCAGTGCCACGCGGCGTGATATTACTGGCTGATACCGCTTCGGTCGGATCGTGCTTGCTGGACCGTCGGATCTAACTTAGATCGAGTGGCGCAGAGGCACACGATACCCCTTCGTCTACGTTCTATCACAGCCAGACGATATCGATCTAACGGCTACAATCATCTTGCCACTAACTGGCGGCGCTGCGCGGCGGCAGACGGTGGCGACGCTCGGCTAGCGGTGTTGCGGCGGATACAGAAAGCAAAGAAGGAAGTGGAGGTGCTCACCGTGATCGCAGTGACGTGGGGATGCTCAACCTGCTCGTGGTTGATGAAGGGGCGCACAAGGTTGCGGTTAATCGCTCGCCGGAGTTGCGTCTGACGACGGCCACTCTCTGTCGTCGTCGAGGACGGCGCTACGGGTCACGAGGGGGAAAACAGAGAGCACGGTTAGACGCGCAAGGTCAAGGCGATGATGAGTGCGTGAAGGAGAAGAAGAGGCGCGGCCAGATACTACCTGTGGATCTCGTCGGAGTTGGAGCGGATGGCGGCGTCGTTCAGTCGAGGTCGAAGTTGACGCTGCAGAGCACGCGCGAGTGAGCTGGCGACACGGGAAGGTGCGCCCAGGTCTTGGGAATGTGTCTGTGTGCTCGGGAAGGAAAGGGGTGGTGCGGGGTCGCCGGAATTGTTCGCGGAACTCGCCGGAGGCAGTGGAGATGCGAGGCGAAATTGTCGCAGCCTGGAGGTAGAGGGAGAGAGCTGTCTGGGGGGAAAGAGAGGTAAGACGCGGGCGGTTAAATGGGTGTGGTCGCGGGGTGGAGTAATGCGGCCATTAACGCGTAATCAACGCCGGCGTTTCTTGTCTGCAACGGTAGTGGTCAGGGGTTGAAGGCAGCCTTGAGGTGGCAGTGGGGTCTGGGCGTCAACGAGGGAGTGAGAGGGAGAGTGGGGCCTGCTCGTCAGTGGGTTTGCGGGTTCGTCTGTGAGTGATAGAAAACGCTTCGCGCATGGGGGAGTAGCTGGGCTGGTACTGGGCTGCTGGGCCTATTGGGTTGGGTCCGGTCTGCTTCTATTTTTTTCCTTTCTAATTGCTTTGTCTTTTTCCATTTCTATTTTCTGTTTTGAAATTCAAACAAACAAATCAATTCAAAATTCCTCCAAACTTTGCATTGAGTTTTGGTTCTGTTTAACAACACAAATCCAAGTCCCAAAATAAAATAATTTTATTCTTTTTAGGACCCATTAATAATTAAATAAAATGGACCTTAGTTATTTAATTCAAATAGAATTTGCTTTAATAAAATCTTTATCTTTTTTAAATCTAAATATAAAACCAAAACACTTCAGTAGTTTTATATGAGAAAATAAAATACTTGGAAAACTTATTTAAAATAAATTAATAAGTTTTAATATTTTATTAAAAAGGGAAAGTCTTTACTTTAACAAAATTGGGTATTAATAAATCCTCATTATTTTCTTTAAATAAATCTTTATTCTTTTGATCAAAACAAAATGTTTTATTTCAAAGCTTGGCCAAGGTTTAATTTGGCTTCTATAAAATAATCCTTATTTATATTTCTACCTTTTCATTTGAAAACCAATCTTTTTATTTAAAATATCCAAAAATAGTAATTCCAAATGTTTTTAACTTTATTGTTTATTTCTCTTTTTAAATCCCTTTAGGATTTTATTTGATCCAAATAGGTTTGAAGGTTTCCAATTGGAATCAAAAAGTTTCTTCTCATCCTGAAAATCAACAAATTTTTATTTTATTCATTTATTTTTTTACATTACAAGATTTGGAAAATCTTGGGATGTGACACGAAGGGTCACACACTTAACGTGTCTCGACGCTAGGATAGATTGGATAATTGGTTTATGAGTTTTTGTTCAGAGTCTTGGATGAGATCCAGGATATCACGAGAGGTTCCGGAATGGTCCGGAGATTAAGATTCATATAAGGCAATGCAGTTTTTGGAGTTCGGAATTGTTTCGGGTTAATCGGTATTGTACCGGAAGCTTCTAGAACCTTTCGGAGTGGGACCAACGTGGCCCCACTTGTCGGGAGGGGGAATGGGCCTATGAGGGAGTGCCCTGGCAGCATTGGGCTAGGGGCACAAGGCCCCATAGGTCCCAGGCGGCGAAACACCTAGGAAACCCTAGGGGAGCTTCTAGAAGGGAGGGGGGAAACTTGCCCCCCACTCTTCCCTCCTTGGCCGCCGGCCTAGGGCTTGGGGAAGGGGCTAGGGCTTGCCTCCCACCCCTCTATATAAAGAGGGATGGGGGCGCACCCCTCCCCTACACCTCCTCCACAACCCTAGCCGCCCTGTTTCCCCTCCTCTCTCTCCCTCCCGACTACGCGTAGGCGAAGCCCTGCCGTAGAAACTCTCCACTGCTTGCACCGCGCCGTCGCGTTGTAGATCCAATCCATCTCTCCACCCCACTTGCTGGACCGAGGAAGAAGGAGACGTCGAGGTGCCGCACGTGTGCATCTCTCAGAGGCATCGCCACTTGCGGTGTTTGGATCGGATCGGATCGCGAGGAGGAGAAGCGAGTACGACTACATCACCCATGTTCCGTTGTGCGAATCTTCAAGGGTATGAAGATCTCATCTATCCCCCCTCATTGTTTGCATCTCCTAGATTAGATCTTGGCTTTTCCCGTTCGCATCTGTAGAAATTTTTTGATTTACTATGCTGCGAAACCCTTCACCCCTCACCTCGCGACTTCGTCGACTGAGGATAACGCATGTACACCTGAGTAGTTGATCACGTCAGGCTAACGAAAAGGGCATGCACACAAACAAGCACCACGTGCTAATACAATCAACCTTTACAACAAAGGGCATAGCACGCCCAGTCGAATACATACAAGTTTTACATCTATCTTTTTTAGGTCCTACCTATTCTGAAGAATCACCTGCGCACGATGCTCAAAAAGGTCTACAACTTGTTCGGCATACTGCCTTACAGCCGCATAGTGCGGACGCATGTCCAACATGTCACCATCTGGCCGAGGAGGTGGCCCAGCCGCAACGGAAGCAAGGTCCACGTCAGGGCGAATCAGCTGCACGAGGGAAAACGCAGCCTTCACCCCCGCAACCAATTGGTGCCGCACCAGCTCCCTAACGTGACGCATGTCTCGAAATTTCGCCAGCAAGCCTCAGAGAGTCGATGGCGCTTCATCCAGAGGAAACATGACATGCAGAATTGACGCCAGGGAAGTCTTCACCTGCCGCAATACTCGCGAGACCTGATGAGCACGATCCTGCATAGTCGCAAGGATCATGGCACGATTGCGATCCATCCAGAAAAAGCCGCTAGCCTCCATATCTTGCTGGGTCAAGCAATTGACTCGAACTGCAACACGCTCCTTCTCCTCCTGAGGAACAAGGTTGGCACCTGCAACACCTACAAAGTAAGATGACAAGCCAACAGGCGCATCCGAAAATGAGCAGCAGCTCGAAGAAACTCACATTGCAGTTGTTCGGCTAAATGCCGCAACTCCCCCATCGCTCTGTTTTCGATTTCCACACATCCGCGTGACCTCGGATGCCAAGCAACTCCTTCTCAAGACTACGGACGCGGTCATGAATAAATACAAGCTACGACGCATCATCCAAGGATGGCCGCAGCTGCGGCGCGGGCGAAGTATCAGCGGGATCATCACCCGAAGGCCCCTAGTGGAAAAGAAGCAAAGATATGAACAAACACAAGAATGGGCAAATAGCTCGGAGATTCATTATATACAACAAAATCCACTGCGTGGCACATGGAAGTGTTCATAACATATTTACAACAAAAGCAAACGAAAGCTATCGTACAATTACAAGGCCTAAGCAGCTGCATCCTGAGTGGCCTCGGAGCCGGATTGACTACTCTTGAACTCTCCCTGCTGCCTCACCGCGTACTCCACCAGTAGGTCCATCAGCTCCAGTCCATAACGTTTACAACGGGTAGCATAGAGGGAAAAATCTACCTCGGATTCGTCGGGAGCCGTCGACATCTGGGAGGTGACCTGATGAAGATCCAGCTCCGCTCTAGACGCCATGGCCATTGCCAGCCCCATGGACGCGCTGATGCCCTTCTTCTTGCGCTTGTACGCCGCAGGCGTGTCGGCTGACAAGGCATCCGCCAACAATTCGACATCATTCAGGGAAACGCCCTTGGGGACGAGCTCCTTGTAGAAGTGTCCAAGAACATCCTTGGCCTTGGAAAGTGAGCCAACCACGGTGCTGCAGCGGTCTTCGCCTGCCGCAGCGGCATCATCCAGAGAACTACCGTGATCGAGGGCACCGCGGTAAAACTCAATACCCGCAGCATCTACAAAACATACAAAGGCATAGAAAAAATCAAACAAAGGTACGGAGCCAGGGCAGACGAAACAAAACAAGCAGGCGAAATCACTCACCCGAAATAGCCTTGGCAGCAGCCATCAGCTTCTCGGCTACCTCCTTCTCGCGCAAGGCCGCAGCGGTGGCAAGATGCTCCTCGCGGTCCGTAGCCTCTTTCTGCAGGCGCTCCTTGGCTGCAGCTGCGTCGGCTAGCTCCTGCTCAAGGCGCTCCTTAGCACCAACGGCATCCTCAGCTATTTTCTCCGCTCGGCCAAGGATCTTTTTGAGAGCATCAAGCTCGGCGAGGGCAGTATTATTCTCATCTGCAAAAGCAACATGAACATGTGTGAGTTTTGCAGGCTAGCAAGCAGACGAAGAAATAGAATATCTAGTTACAAATGTACCTTGAAGCCGCCGGAGGCTGGCCTCCACCGCCAGGTGTTGCTTCACCATCTGGTTGGCGCCTTGCACAAAAGGCTGCGAGAAGAAGCAACTCATCAGAAAAAGGGCTCGGGGGCTGCGCCCAAGAAACGAGCAACGTAGATCAAGCATACGAAAAAAGCGCTCGGGGGCTTCCCTGAGACGCGCACAAAACAGAAGAAATGATCAACAGATCATACGAAAAATGCTCAGGGGATCCCCCCCACGGCAAAGAACGAAAGCACTTACATGATCAGACGGCGACTCCGAAGGTCCGGCTGTAGTATTCTAGGCGACAATCACCCGAGCCTCCTGTGGAGAAGGGTTCGAAGCAATGCCCCCAGAGGTGGCCACCGTCTGCGAAGGGGGAGGCGTCATCTTCGACTCCCCCACCATATCCTGAGTGCCATCACTAAATGAGCCATCGGAGGAGTGGCTACAAAAGATAACACAAGTCAAATACAAGGAAACAACATGGAAAGATAGTAAAAAGGCAAGTGAAGGTACTTACGATTCCATGTCGCTCAAGTTGAAGATAGGCAAGGTCCTCTCGCCCTTCTTCTCTTCCTTATTCTCTTCCTTCTTCCGCTTCGCCAGCAGCTGTGGCGCTACAGCCCGCACAGGCACAACAGGAATAGGAGAGGAAGAGCCACCATCACCTCGAATGTGACACGCAAGGCACGGCGGGTTCCTAGGCGTCGGCGGAGTCGAGACATCCGACGATTCGCTTGAGCTTCTCGCCCGCTTTCGGGTCTGCCCCTCGATCCACTCGGGGGCTTCTCCTGCTGGTGACTATGCCAAGGGAAGCTCAGACATGGATTCTACTACCTCATTGTCCGGCGCATACGGAAAATGTTCGGGTAGTGGAGGCACCATGCCCGGTAGCTTGAACTCCTGCACAAAGAAAAAATTCAGAACAAACGAGCACAAGAAAAACACACTCAAAAAAAGCGCTACGCGCACGCCCAGATCTACACCTGCGGAACCGGACGAGCGGAAGTAAACAGAGGAGTTAGCGACTTCCCCGGAAGGTCCTCTTCAGCTTTGTACTTCAGCAGCGGCCGAAGGATTCTGTCGAGATCCCCCCTGGAGAGCTCCTCAGTCGAAACCCTAGTCGGATCGTGGCGGCCAGAATAAAGGAACATCGGGTGCGCCCTAGCTTGGAGCGGCTGCACCGGATTTTTGAGGAAGGTGCGGATGATATCCACACTGTTGACCTCTTTATCAGGAATCATCTGGAGGTCCTCCACCCGACGATAGAGATCCTCTATCTCCTCCACCTCACCATCCAAGATGTGGTTCTTCCAGGACCTCTTCGGCTGGATTTTCTGGGAGGGGTCAAAAGTAGCAAGGCCAAAGTTTTGCCCGTCCACTGTGGAGTCGCGGATGTAAAACCATCGCCTCCGCCAGTACTGACAAACTCAGACATAGAAAAAGAGAAGAAGAGAAAGTTGTATTTAAGGGAAATGATGCAACCGCCGATGCGATAAACGCCATCGGAGCCAGATTGTCTCTTCACGGAATAGAGCTTTCGAAAGAGGCCAAAGTGCGGCTCGATACCGTGCCAGCACTCACAGAAGGTGATGAAGCAGGCGATGTGAAGAACAGAATTTGGCGAAAGATGATGGATTTGGATGGCGTAGAATAAAATCAATCCACGGATAAAATCGTGGACTAGGAGAGAAAGGCACCGAAGGACAAAAGCGACAAACATGACCCGAAACCCAGTGGGAGGATCGGGAATTACCTCGTCGCCGGGAATCTTGACGACCTCTTTCTCCTGCGGGATCAGACCCCTCTCAAGGAGCTTGCGAAGATCGCCCTCGCACGTCTCCGACCGCCGCCAGCCACCATCGGTGACGCGAGTAGCGGCGGTACCCTTCTTGCCGCTGGCAGCAGCACTGGTACCAACTGCGGTGGAGGCCTTCTTTGATTTCCCCATAGCAGTGCGGCGACGGCGATGGTGTGAGCGCAGGAACGAATATGGGAAGGATCGAAGAACTTCCAGCGCACGGCAAGAAAAGCTCAAGAAGGTGGAAGCAGTGAAACGAGAATGGCTGTAGTGAAAACAAACAAAATTTTCACCCACTGATTATAAGGACAAAGACGATACACGATGACCGTTCATCGGGAAGCCCTAAAGCCAACATCCAAATCCAACGATCCATGTATCAGCACAACAGCGAATCGTCGCTCGCACGCCGTCCGCTACGCACGGAAACCGAGGCGATGCCGTAATTATCTCCATGCCGCGTGTGACCAGTCAATTCAAAGTCAGAAGGTGGGACCCACGTTCGTCTAGTCACGTCACCTCTGGCACCGCAGACGCTTTAGGTCACCGATCGTCAGCACTGACGTCATCAAGGCTATACTAGCAACGGTTACAAATCTTCGGCTACACAGCTAAAGTATTCACCCGAATCTACGATTCGAGTAACTACTCGGGGGCTACTCCTATCAGGAGCGCTGGCCGCGCACCCGAAGTATGATAAAGGTACTACACCATTGAACTATTTCTTCGAGTCCTACGTCGAGTCTACGACTCCACTACGGACTCGGGGGCTACTCCCATAGGAAGGACTGATTCAAGAATCTGAAAAAATTGTGTCCTACGGACCTGAAGTAAGCAACAACTGAACTAAAGTCTCTGCTCGATTCTACGACTCAAACAGACACTCGGGGAATACTCCCATAGGGAGCGCTGGTCGCGCACCCTATGAACTCTTCGACTGCGATCCTTTGGATCAGCATGCAAAAACTTTTCGGCAACTCTGCCCGAATTAACATCCTCCTTGGACACCCGAAACACCTCTGCGGTGATAAACATTCGGATGTTGTGTCTGCGACATAAAGATAAGACCTATAGATATCATCAGATGGCCTGGCAACACACACGATTGTGCTCTGCTAGTAAGAATCCGTGCCAATAGGCACGATGAAAAATCCCAACGGACGCGTTGGGTACATCATTTAAAATTTACTAGAATTCCACTCCTGTAAGTCCTCAGCGGCCTGAGTCGAATTACACCAGCATATGTTCCGGGTTTGAGTTGAGGGAATTGAATCTGAAGAAGATCGTGTTGTTTTGTCCTAAGACAGTTAACTGACCCTGATCCGTCAGGAGAGTCAGGCACACGCATCAACAATCCCTACAACTCAAATCATTCTCTAACAAACAGAGATAGCTGCACCAGAAAGATTGAAGAGTCCTCATCCGAATCTGCGATTTGACTGAACACTCGAAGGCTACTGAAATGGTTATACCCTATGGGTACACGACCTTAACATACCTGGTCCAGCCCAAGGAAGGCCCAAGAGAATATGCGCTAGCCCATGAAGACTTTTGGGTGACCTGGGCCCATGACGCGTTCGGATCCTTGGAGAGCAAGACTAGAAAAGATAGAATATTCAAAGGGGCAAACCCTAAACTTGTAAACGACTCGATCTGTGCCCGGGACCTGCCTATCTCTATATAAAGGCCAGGAGGGCACGACGAGGAGGAGGATCTCTCATACCACCGCATACAAACCTCCACGCCAGATTACATCTGCGCTCCCCTGTAACTTTCGGTTCTGCTGTAATCAAGAGCAGACAAGCAGGAGTAGGGTTTTCCCTCCGGGGGCCTAAACCTGGGTAAATCTCATGTCCCCTGGTTGCTTGTCTATTAACCATTCCACGATATCCAGCATCCCCATCTTCTCCAAATACCAAGTCCATCACAATGGGCATTGACGATATCAATACTCGTCAGTAATTTGTCCTTTTCCTACACATTCAATAACAAGATAATCAGTAGACATAACTTTCCCTGAGATCTTTGTAAACACTCCTTCAGCTATTCCAATGGATAATATAGTTGCATTATTGGTAAGATATATTTCTTCTCCTCCTTCAGAAAGTCCCCAAAGATTCAAAGACTCATAGATATCTTTAGGCATAAGACAAAATTCAGACGTGATATCACAACGAGCATCAAAAGTTTCATTGTTTATAGCAACTTTTATTGTAGGAAGCCATTTTGAAGGCTCAAAATTATTGGAACATATCATGGTGCTCTCTAAGCATGTTCTAGCAATCTTTCAAACTAGCTATATTGGTTTCAAGAGTGCTCAACCTAGCATAGATGTTTATAAAGGAAGAATCAGACTTGCTTGGCAAATTATAAATTGTAATCAACTTCTTTATGGCATCCAAAGCTTCATCCTCATTACATTGGAAAAAATCTTTTCCTGCTATAGCATCCAAAGCATATCTATAACAAAGAGCAAGACCATGGTAGAAACTTCTAAGAACAAAGCCTAGAGTCATTTTAGGCTCAGTTTTTCCATGTGAATCAGACATTCTAGACCAAGCTTCTTTGAAACTCTCTTCACTTCCTTGTTTGAAAGTAAAGATCCTTTCCATAGGTGACACAGTGATTGGAACAACACTCGACATGGTAGCAACTAAAGTAGGAACTATTTTTTGTGTTTTTTATAAGAAAAATCAAACCAAACAAAACTATTTTTTTGGATTTTTTTATAAAAATAAGCAAGCAAAGCAAAGCCAAAGAAACTAAGAAAAAGAAAAACAAAGTAAAGAGAATGGTTGTGAAGGACTCCCCTTGTGAAGCCGTCCTTAACTCCCCGGCAACGGCGCCATAAAACATCTTGATGCAGCTTAGATCACTGTAGTGCTTCGTTGGGATGCCCCAATTGGAAGGTGTGATGAGCACAGCAGTAAGTCTTACCTCAGTTATAAAACCAAGGTTATCGAACCAATAGGAGCAAGGTAACAACTCCAAGGTGTTGCTAACAACTTGGAACATGCACAACACAAACTCAAGACTTTGCCCCAACGTACAGTGATGTTGTCAATCTCACTGGTTTGCTAAAATCAAAGGATTAAATGTATGGCGTGGAAGGTAAGGATTGCTTGCAGAAAGTAAATAGTAGAAGTAGATGATGTATCAATGGTAAAGATTAGACCGGGGTCCACAGTTCACTAGAGGTATTCTCCTTAAGATAAATAACATAACATGCTGGGTAAATAAATTACAGCGGGGCAATTGACAGGACTGAGCAAGGCATAACAATGCAATACTAGACATTCATGATTCTATGAGATTTGATTGGGCATTACAACAATATACATAGATCGCCATTGTGGCATCCCGCAAAACCACTACTAGAAAATCACATTGTTTTTGTGCATTGCATCATCATGACCGCATGCTCATGTCATCATGCCACATTGCATTTGAGCATCGCCATCATCTTGCATTTGCTTGCATGAAAATATTTTCGGAAAACCTAATTTGTTTTCTAAAACGCCCCGTCTTTATTCAAACGCAAGCCCGGGTCTCCGGATTATCTGGGTTGGTCTGCCAACGGTTTTCAAACGCCCCGTTTTATTTAATAAAATATTTATTTTATTTTTAGGGGGCAGCCAAACCGGGCCGAACCGACCCAGTCGGCCACCCCCAGAATGAAACGGTCCGCCCAAAATCCCTATCCTACCTAGTCCTAATCTACCCACCCTTCAGCCACATCACCCCGACCACTCCCCTCGTGCCACCTCACCTCACCCCTCTCCCTTACCCAACCCCAGCCCGCCACCTCAGCTGGCCCCATCCCTCTCACCTCACACCCCTGCCCACCCACACAGCACACCACACACATCCACCCTCCCTCACCTCTCCCTGAAACCCGGGTCCCACCCGCAGCGCCCCGTCCCACTCCCTGCCTCCCCCGGTCAAACCTCACCAACCGCCCCAGACCCGACAGCCCTGGCCCCACCCGTTCCCACCACCCACCAACCACGCCGCCACCCCTTCTTCTCTCTTCCTCCCTCCTCTCGGCCTCGCCACCCTCTCCCTCTCTTGCCCTTCGCCCGGCCGCCTCTCGGCCCGGCGCCCTGCCTCTGGCCGGCCGCCGCGACCTCGCCCGCCTCCTCCTTGCTCGCCTCCGCTCCCCACCTTCCTCAACCTCGACAGCACCCCGCCCCCGCTCGACCTCACCCCGCCAGCGCCGCCTCGTCCCCGAGCCCTCCCCGTCGTCGAGCCGCCGCCGTTCGCCCCCTCTCCGGCCGCCCGCCCGGACCGACGACCCATAGCCCTCCATCTCGTCGGCATCTCGTCGCCGCCCCGCCATGGCCGACCCGCTGCAGCGATCTGCTGCCAGGCTCGTGCATGCCGCCATTGCGCCCCGATCCGAGCCCGGCCGCCCGCCTCCGTCGCCAAGGCTGCACCTCTGCCGTCTGCCTTGCGTCTCCTTCAAGTGTTGGTGCTGCTATCTGTCAGTAAAGTGGTGACATGGTGTTGGTATGTTACCCACATCGTGATGTCTCGAGATCTTCATGAGGCCATCGACAAGCAAAGACGAACCCCGAGCTCTCCCTCATGGAAAACATGATCGCCCACACGAACTGTCGTGGGAATGACCACGGCAGACGCTGCAATCGGCAGCGAGTAGTAGAACGAGGGGCAAGGGCGGCCAGCCATCTGCGGTGCGAGATGAGGGCAGAGACACAGGGTTTTACCCAGGTTCGGCCCCCCGGAGGGTAAAGACCTACTCCTGCTAGATTGTATGGATGTGTTTATAATGGGCGAACTCGGCGACTAGGCGGCGAGTTGCTTGGGCGTATGAGGGAACGTGTCTCTACTCACCCCATAGGGAGGTTTATATAAGCTCACCTCCCCTAGGGTTTACATATCTCAACCGATTCAGTTACAGCTTCGGCAATCGTTTAACCTAGACCGACTAGGCTTATCTACTCGCCTGGGCCTTCAACTTCCAGTCGCCTGATACCTTGCTGGGCTTTTGATCCACTCGCCGTTCTGCAGGCCCACTCGCCAGCCCTTGGGCGGTCGAAGCGTTCACCTGAGTATACCCCGAGGCGTATCCCCATCAGTAGTCCCCGAGGCCGTCGTTGATTAGGCGTGAGTGGCTGCTGGCAGTCGGAGTATACGGCTTCAAGTTGGCATCCAGTCGAATCGTCGGCGGGCTCCTGTATAAAGGAAAAAATCCGGCGAACCGAGTCGCGTCTTGGCCGAGTCGAGCCGTCGAGACGCGGTCTCGGCGAGTGACTTAACGAGCCGAGTGGCTGGAGTTGGACCGTCAGGCGTGGTCAAACTAGCCGTTAAGGTAACTCAACGGTAACTTCTGGCGTAATCATCGCGCGGTAACGGCCCCCTGATTTGGCGGGCAACTCCTGCTATATAAGAGGAATGGTAGGCTATCGCAGAGCCAACCGCCCACCATTTCTTCCGAGTGCGCGCATCTCCCTTCCTTTGCTCCGCGATCCAATCGACCCGAAATCTTTCGATCCCCAACCAACCTCTTCGGCCATGGCCCTCTCCACCGAACCTTGGGGCAGATCCAAATGCACAAGGGCGCAGCTGGCCTCGTTCGAGGAGGCCGGAATCCTGCGAGCCGGCTGTTGGCGTATCCCCGCAGCCGGAGAAACGACCCCAAACCCGCGAGAGAGAGAGTTTGTCTGCTTCACCAGTCATCTCGAGCGGGGGTTAGGGTTTCCCACATCTCTGTTCTTCCGGCGTTTTTGCGCCTACTACGGGATCCAGCCCTCAGATCTGGGTCCCCACAGCATCGAGCAGCTCGCCATCTTCGTGGCCTTCTGTGAGTGCTACTTGGGCTGCCGGCCCTACTTTCCCTTGTGGCAAGATCTGTTCCATGGACGGATCAGCCACGAGGAGGCGGGCGGCCCAATGCTAGCCGCGGGCGGCCTGACATTCCAACTTAAATCCAAAGCTTCCTTCTTCGACCTGATGCTGCCGGCCAAAGCAGCGAGCGACTGGAAAAAGTCATGGTTCTACGTGACCGAGGCGACTCCGGAGGACGAGGCGGCGATCCCGCGGAACTCGGCCAACCGCTCCGAGCCACGCCATCTCCAGGTCGGCAAGCTTCCCGACGACCAGCGGATGGTCGTCGATGAGATGCTCCAGACCATCCGTGGTGCGAAGAAGAAGGGCTCGGACAATAAACTTGTACAATTGTTGGCTTGGCGGCGTCGTCCCGCCCAACACGATCATTACATGTACCAAGACACGGGCCGGGAGACTCGACGAAGCCTGCCGACGAGTGGAAGCTGGAGGACTACCTCTCGGCGTTGAAGAAGATCACCCAGCGATATCTGCGGATGCGCAGGCCGGGTCCCCTACACCGCTGCGTCCGCCCGACGGTAATTTCTTTGTCTTGTTCGCAGTCGCAGCGTATGCAGTCGCGGTAATTCTAACTCTGTTTCGTATTCATCGCAGCTGTTCCAAGTGGTGGAAGGGTGGCTCCCACCCGCCGACGACGAGAGCCCGGGGTCATCTGCCCAGGATAGAAGCGAATCGCCACCCGCCAGGGGCAACAAGGACGACGAGGATGAGTCCGAAGAGGAGATCGCCCCACTGGTCCGAAAGACCCGCGGGCAACGTCAGCGCGAAATCGAAGCGAGCAGGAGCCTCGAGCGCCACGACGACGACGAGCTCCCAGAGACGACCTCGCGCCGCCAGGCCACTCCTTCGAAGAAGAAGAAGAAGGAAAAGGAGGCGAGGGCCCCCCCGAGGAGGAAAACGAAGCCGCCGAAGATGGCCTCGCCGCCGCACTCAACGAGCAGTTCCGAAGCTCACAGCTCGGCCGGTGAAGGCGCGGCCCCGGCGACAACCGCGCTAGATGCGCCATCTCTGGAAGTGCCGCTGGCCTCAATGCCTCCGCCATTCGCGCCGGTCTTTGGGTCAGGGAAGGCTCCGGCCGTGGCGACTTCGCCTCGCAAGGAGGCCCCGAACGTGGCGGTCTCGCCCCGCAAGGAGGCTCCGGCCGCAGCGGCTCCAATTTGCGAGGAGGCCCCCGCCGAAGGCGTCCCAGAGGCGCCAGCCGCGACCTCAACGACGAAGAAGCCGTCCGTGTCTTGGGCCCACGACGTCCTGGAACTGGGGCTTAGTCGCCAGCTGGGCCCCGAACTGGAAAAACCGGCCGGCCTTCGTACTGGGCTACGTTTCATTCCAGTCGCCAAGTGAGTGCATTCGGCCTTCTCTATTTTCTATAAGTACTTCGATTGTCTTTTATTGATTTGATCTGATATGCAGGACCGGAGTGAAAAAGATGGGCCACCCGACCGTGGCCAAGGTACCCTCCGCCGCGAGCGAGGAGGATCCTTCCCGCAAGAGGAAAGTGGACGAGGTCGCCGTCTCAGCAGAAGGCAGCAAGAAGGCCAAGGGCGACGTCATCGTTACTGTCTCTGACGACGCGGCGGCCGCACCGGCCGGACCCGCAGTGGAAGCAACCGCATCTACAAAGGATGGCGTTTCCTTGCCTAGACCGGAGGAAGCGGCTTCCTTTGGGGCGTGCCTCGTCGCTACCTTCCCCGCCAGAAAGGCGGCCACGGCAAGCGGGGCTGCGCCCCCGAGCCTCGCTCCGGGGACCACCGACGCTGAAGTCGACCAACGTCGCGGGCACACGCCGGCGCTGCTTGCGTCTGTGGACGCAATACAACTCCACGGCATGCTTGGTGCAGCTATCCAGGTACCTCCAGTCCCCGAGGATCAGGTCGGTGCTTAGCAGCGGCGTGATTCTTATAGTTTTTCGTTTTGTACTTTCGCATCCAGTCCCCGAGTGCGCACACGCTAAATTTTAGCGGGTGGGCACCGAAATTCGTGATCGCGGTCCCGAGTGCGCACTCGCTAAATTTTAGCGGGTGGGCACTGAGTAATTTTCGTGTTTGCTGACTTTGATGATGTGCAGGGTCTGCAGATGGAGTCGGCGGAGCGATTGGCTGCGAAACAGCGTGCTGAAAATGAGCTGGCCACTATCCGAGAAGCAAACAAGGAGCTTCAGGCTGTTGCTGCGCAGGCGGAGGTGGCTCGCCAGGAGCTTGTCCCTGCTGGTGAACTGGTGGCGGTGCGATCTGCGTTAAGTGCTGCTGAGCAGAGGGTCGCCGACCTCGAGCGCGAACTGCGGGAGGCAAAAGAAGAAGCAAGCTCGGCGAACGGGCGAGCTAAGGCCGCCATTGCGGCCGCGGAGGAAGACCGCAAGGTGTCGGAAGCCCTCGTTGTTGGGCTTCAGGACGATTATACGTCGCTTCAGTGCTTCATCACGGGACTCGCCCGCCCGTTGCTTGGTGAGTGCGTCTTCCCTGTCTTTCAGTTGTATTGTTTGTGGTTTCCATGGTACTCATAATTGTCTCCTTCTCGCAGGTCGTGTTATTGGTAGCCAAGAAGAAGCGAGCTCTCTTGACGCGAGGGAGTGCGTAAGCATGCTTGTCGACTCGGCGACGCTGTCGGCGCGATGCATCCGCCTACCTTCAAGAGATGTCGCCCACGGAGGTTATTCGGTGACCTCGTGGAGGTGTGGAGTATTTGGAGAAAGCGCCCATGGTCGTAGAGTTCATGACGCGTCGGCGTTTCGGCGTGAGCGTTGACAGCCGAGCCTTGACTCGCCCACTTCCCCGAGGACTTCGACCTCGACGATGTGACGAGTGGGTATCCTTCGTCGACTGGCGCGGTGGATCTGTCCGAGGTTCTCAAGCTGCAAGAACGTGCCGCCGCTTACTCGGAGCGTGTCTGGGCGATGGGCGACCTCCTTCCCTACCAGGAAACGGTCGTCGCGCCAAACGACCCCGAGCCGCCGCATCGTGACTTCAAGGTTCAGCAACCTTTCCGCTCGGCGATGGCGGGCGAGCTGACGACGTATCCGTCAAACCCGTACACCGCGTTCATCCGTAGGCGCCGGGATTCTGGCGCGTCGTCGTCGAAGCCTGCAGAATAGGGTAGTTTGCCTAGATGTGTTAGCAGCAGTTCTGCCAAGCGGGCATAAGTTGTAACATAAGACAATGCGATATGCGATTGAATGGGACGTTGTGTCCATTTTGTTATTTGTTTGTGTGTTTTGGATTGATTTTGGATGAGTCTCGAGCGGCCCGCCTTTTGTGGGGCTCACCTTGTATATGGTATTTGTTGTTATCGTGTTTTGTTAGTTTAGTCGACTCTTGAGCTCGGAGAGCCGTCATGAGGCGACTCCTTGAGTGCTCAGACTTTACTGCTTTTCCCGTCTGTGAACGGGGTCGGTGGCCGAGTCCCCGGCGTGGTACTTGGTAGTTCAAGGCGACTCGAGGGTGGTTGAGGACTTAAGCGTTGGTGTGAGCGTCCTCCTGCCTGGCCCGGAGGGTCGGGCGTGCGAGTCTGGGCATGCTCTCTTACTTGGCGTTTTCTGACGACGCTCATGATTTAACTGGTTTTCAGTCCCCGAGCGTGGTACTTAGCCGTTCGAGTCGCCACCGAGGATGCGGAGGACCAAGGTCATTGTGAAGCGAGGGATTGTCTTGGTTCAGAAACCCGAGCTAGGCGACTCAATGGGGCTCGGGTTGGCGTTTTAAGTGGGCGACACAAGACCTGAAATGACTCGGTGCTTTACATCGCACTACTTGGCGTGCGGTCGCTGTACCAAAGGTTGACTGCATTTTAGCATGACGCTGTTTATTACGAAAAGCAGTGGCACAAGGCATGGAGAGTAGACGAAATTTGCAGTAACCGTTTCTTTTATTTCATAGCGACTGGAGAGTACATGTGTGGGGTTCTAGGAGTAGAACTTCCGGAGGAGATTTACATTCCATGGCCGCTTGACGTCGAGTTCGCCATCCCCGCGGACGTCGATGAGGTAGTAGGCGTCGTTGCCGAGTACGCGCCCGATAGCGAACGGGCCTTCCCACGGAGGGGAGAGCTTGTGCATGCCCTTCTTGTCCTGGATGAGGCGTAACACCAGGTCGCCTTCCTGGAAGGTGCGGGTTTTCACCCGTCGGCTGTGGTAGCGACGGAGTCCTTGCTGGTAAATGGCGGTGCGCGATCGAGCGAGGTCGCGTGCTTCGTCGAGCTGGTCGAGCCCATCTTGGCGGGCCAGCTCGTTTGCGGCCTCCGTATAGTGGACGACCCGTGGCGAGTCGTGTTCGAGGTCGGTGGGCATGACTGCTTCGGCGCCGTAGACCATGAAGAAGGGAGTGAATCCCGTCGACCTGTTCACCGAGGTGCGAATTCCCCAGATGACGGAGGGCAGCTCGTCGACCCAGCATCCAGCGGTGCGCTCGAGTGGTACTTGGAGTCGCGGCTTCAGGCCGTGGAGGATGCTTTGGTTGGCTCGTTCCGCCTGGCCGTTGGATTCCGGGTGGGCGACCGACGCGAGATCGAGCCGGATGTGGTGCTCTTCGCAAAATTCGGCCATTGCTCCCTTGGCGAAGTTTGTGCCGTTGTCCGTGATGATGCTATTGGGGAACCCGTAGCGGTATATGAGCTCGCGTAGGAACTTAGTGGCGGTCTTCCCGTCGCATTTCCGGACTGGCTTGGCCTCTACCCACTTCGTGAATTTGTCGACGGCGACTAGCAAGTGGGTGTAGCCAGAGGGGGCCTTCTTGAAGGGGCCTACCATGTCCATGCCCCACACGAATGGCGGTGATGGGGATTGTTTTGGCCGAGTTCGATGCGGCGTCGATTGGCGTACCGGCACCCGGCGATCGCTGGGCGATGTCGACAATGTCGGGCGTGCGGGCCAAGAGAAGCCGTGTCGCATAGCCTTGGCGACCAGGAGAAGCGGCGGCGTGGTGGCCGCAGTCGCCTGAGTGGATGTCGTGGAGGATTTTGCGTCCTTCGGCCGGTTGGACGCAACGTTGGAACACGCCGGCGGCGCTGGGCTGGTGTAGCTAGCCGTCGATGGTGGTGTAAGACTTGCATCGGCGGCGATCATTCGAGCGCTTGTCTCTGCTTGGTAGGGTGCGGTTTCGGGTAGGCGATGTAGGGCTTGGTCCAGTCGTCTGGCTCGGTGATGAGTGCGACCAAGGCTGCCTCTGGTTGGAGCGGGACTCCGATGTCGATCTCCCTCGGGGGAGAGACTGATGGTTTGAAGATTGTGTCGAGGAACACGCCGGCGGGTGGTGCGAGTCGAGCCGACCCGATGCGAGAGAGGGCGTCGGCCTCCTCGTTTTTTCTCCTGTCGATCCACTCGACAGAGTAGCCGGTGAAGTGGCCGCCCACCTTGTCCACCTCTTGGCGGTACGCCGCCATGGTGGGGGAGACGGCGTCGCAGGTGCCGGCGACTTGCCCTGCGACGAGGTCGGAATCTCCGTAGCATCGAAGGCGATTGACGTTCATCTCCTTGGCGGCTCGCATGCCGTGGAGGAGGGCCTCGTATTCAGCCATGTTGTTGGTGCAGGGCGTGAATTCGAGGCGGAGGATGTAGCGGAGCTTGTCGCCCTTTGGTGAGGTCGGCACTATCCCCGCTCTGCGCCGTCGTGTTCTTGGACCCGTCAAGTGCAGGCTCCAGTAATGGAGGTACGGGCGGCTTCTCCGGCTCCGGGACTCTTCCCGGGCGATGAAGTCTGCCGTGCTGCGACTTAATCGCCTTTCGTGGCTCAGATTTAATGTTGTGGACGCCGATCTCGACGGCCCACTTGGCGACCCGCCCGGTCGCCGCGATTGCGGATGATGTCTTGTAGTGGTGCTGAGGAGACGACCGTGATCGGTGCTCACAGAAGTAGTGCAGCGCCGTTGAGCCCGAAGACCGCGTATACCAGCTTTTGATATGGGTATCGCTGGCGCGACTCGGTGAGAACCTCGATGTAGTACACCGCCCGGACCGGGCGCCTTTCCTTCCTCTGGTCGTTCGACAACCATTACGGCACGACAGCGATCGGACGCCGGCGTAAACCAGCATAGGCTCTTTGTCGGTGGTGCGGCGAGTAGTGGTGCAGCGAGTAGCACCTTTTAAGGTCGCGAGCGTCGTCCGCCTCCTTGTCCCAATCGGAAGGTGGGGTTCTGCGATCAGCGGTATAGGGCATCGCTTTTCGCCAGCGGGGATGAAGCGGCGAGAGCCGCTACGCCGAAGCCAGCTTCGACGCGCAGCACTCGGGTTTGCCGAGCCGGGCGATCGATCTTCGTTGGGTTTGCCTCGATCCCTCGTTTGGAGACGACGTACCCCAGTAGTTGCCCGGCGGGTACACCGAAGGTGCACTTGCCTGGATTGAGCTTTATCTTGTACCTCCGCAGATTGGCGAAGGTCTCCGCTAAGTCGGCTAGTAGGTCGCCTTGGCGAGCGGATTTCACGACCACGTCGTCGATGTAGACGTGGATGTTGCGGCCAATTTGGCTCGCGAGGCATTCTTGCATGCACCGCTGGTAGGTTGCCCCGGCGTTCTTGAGGCCGAAGGTCATGGCGGTGTAGCAGAAGGCTCCGAATGGCGTGATGAACGCCGTCTTCTCCTCATCCTCGACAGCCATTTTGATCTGGTTGTACCCGGAGTAGGCGTCGAGGAAACATAGCGACTCCGAACCCGCGGTTGAATCGATTATCTGATCGATCCGCGGGAGGACGAACTGCTCCTTTGGGCAGGCGCTGTTCAGGTTTGTGTAGTCGATACACATTCTCCAGGTCCCTTTTTCTTCTCGACCAGGACTGGGTTTGCCAGCCACTTGGAGTATTTGATTGGCGGATGAAGCCGGCAGCGGCGCTGCACTTCCTCGGCGATTGCTCGACGGGCGTTCTTCATTGAAGGGCCGAGCGATCGCTTGACGGGTCGCACTTTGGGGTCGGCGTTTAGTTTGTGCTCAGCGAGCTCCTAGGGACACCAGGCATGTCGAGGGTTTCCATGCGAAGATGTCCCTATTCTCACGAAGGAACTTCGATGAGCGCGCTTCTTCCTATGCTGGGCTCATGCCTGTCCCGATCGTCACCGTCGGGCTGGGTCGCGGGACCAGCTCGGCCAGGTGTGTGTCGTCGTGGCCTCAAAGGTTGAGGTGTTTGTGCCCTCGAGTTGGGCTTCTTGAGTATTGTGGGTCGTCATTGTTGACCCGCCGCGTGTTGGCAAGCTCGTCGGCGTGATTAGCTTGCCGCGATGACGGCGGCGTCGGCGAGCTCGGCCTTTGGCCTCGCATTCGGCGGCCATGTCGGGTCGCCGTTGATGGTGATGACGCCGCCTGGCCGGGGAGCTTCATCGCGTTATGCAGCGCGTAGGGGCTGCCATGAATTTGGCGAACGCTGGCGCCCAGACGCAGCGATGGTAATGGCTGTCGAAGGGCGCCAGCTCGAAGACGATCCGCTCGGTGCGGAAGTTTTCCGGAGTACCGAAGGTGACGGGTAGCGTGACTTTGCCGATCGGGTACGCCTTCCGACCGGGGACGATGCCGTGGAACGTGGTGTGGGTTGTCTCGATCATCGACTGCGGGAGTCGTAACGCTTCAAGGTGTCGAGGTAGAGGCTGTTGATGGAGCTGCCGCCCATCATCGTGTCTTGGGGAGCCAGTAGTCGCCAACCTTGGGCTTGACCACCAAGGCGACTCGTCCTGGGTACTCGATGCGTGGCGAGTGGTCTTGCCGGCTCCAGGTGATGGGCTGTTCCGACCAGTTGAGGAACTGGGGGACGTCTGTTGGGCCACCGCGTTGACGGCGGCGGGCGATGACCTTCTTCTCGCGCCGTGTTGAAGCCTGTGAAGGTGTGGAGCGAGCGGCTACTTTGCGAATTTTCCGCCATTTGGCGGGTCGTTGTCGGGTCCTCCAGCGCCGCGTGCCTTCTCGATTTCCACGAGGGTGTGGCGGTCGGCGGTGGTGTGCGTGGCGGGCTTTCCTTCCCTGCTGAAACGCATGGTTGGTTAAGGAGGGCCGGATCGAACCTTGGCTTGTTCTTGTAGTTGCCGCCATCGTCGCTGTTGCCTCCTGTCACGGCGGTAGCTCTTGGGCTCGCGTTATGCGTGCCCAGCGTTAGCGGCAATCGACTTCGCCGTTCGCGGGCGCGCTTGCCTGTGAGGCGGGTGCCGCTATAGCGTAGGTCGGTTCGGCGTCCACCGTCGTTGCCGCCCGTGCAGCGTTTCCCTCCTGACTCGTCGTCGATTTCTTGGTTGGGGTCCTCCTCGGCGTACCGTTTGGCGATCTCGAGGAGGTCGGGGATGTTGTCGAGTGTGCGGGCGTGTCGCTTGAGCTTGGCGACTAGAGGCTCGTAGCGACACGAGGTCTTGAAGCAATGGATCGCGTGTGCGGTGGATGCCGACCGCGTACCAGAGCTCTTGCCACCGTTGGACCCAGTTGCGAGTCGACTCGCGAGGTCCCTGGACGCATCGTTCCAGGTCCTCGATGGTGGTGGCGCGGGTGTAGGAGCACTCGAAGTGCCTGACGAAGGCGTCTCGCATTTCCTCCCAGGAGTCGATACTGTCCTGGGGGAGCGTGTTGATCCGTTGCTGCACGCCCCTCCATCATCTGGGAGGTAACGGGCGTAGTAGGTCAGTGTGACCCGCGATCCCCATTGCCATGAGGTATGTGTCGAGCTGCACCGGGTCGTCTGAGGAGTCGTATTTTCTATCTCCTTTGGCGCCTTGAAGTTTGGCGGGTACTTTTCTCGGATCATTGGTCCGAAGCACTTAGGCCCTAGTCGATGGCGAGCCCCATAGGCTCGCCATCGCGGCGTTAGTTAGGTGTGCCGCAAGTCCGGGCTGGCGCGGCGCGCGGTTTTGGTTGTTGATGATGAGTGCGGCGATGGGTTCTCCGTTAGTGGCGGCGGTTGGTCGCCGACCTAGGATCGCAGGAGAGTGCTGCGTCGCTGGTCGGCGTTGAGCTGCGGTGGCTGTGGCGGGCAATTGAGGGTGTTTGCACTGGCCGCTGAGGCCGCCCTGCTTCGAGGAGCGAGTATACTCGCCTGCAGTCGGCGCCGCTCTTGCTGCTCCACGGCCTTTGTGAGCAGGGCCTTGACGTCTTGGATTTGTAAGGCGCCGTCGGTGGCCGTGATGCTATCGGCTGCTCCTACCGCCACAAGGTTGTCCATCGGGTGGAGAACAGTGGAGGCCGTTCGCGTCTCGCTCCGTGAGGAGACGACTATCCGCGCTGGTCCTCGGGGTGCGGTTGGGTGGTGGTGGGGCACCCATCGCCGTCGATCTGGCGGGGCGGCGCTTCTCCTGGTGGCGCGTTCTCGCAGATCGCCTTTCGGCTATGCGCTGGTCGCTTCGTCGTCGAAGTTCGAGCGCCCGAGCAGTGGGGTTCAGCGTGACCTGATCCGCTGCTGGTGGTAGCGTGACAGTTCCTGCATCACTTGCTCGAGGCGAAATTTTCGCGCCGCCTGCTCTTCGCATCTTGCCTCCGCCAATTTCAGGCGGAGTTCTCGACCTCCGTTGCCGTGGCGTTAGGAGGATTGGGGTGGAGAAAGGATCCTCCGGGATCGGCGCCGGCCATGTAGGTCGCGGCATGGCGACGTTCCGTCGTGGAGGTCGGGCGGAGTTTTCCGACCCGAGTCGACCAAGATCCCGAGGATGGAGGGTCTCGAAATCTCCGCGTTGGAGACTGGCGATGGAGCCCGCGGATGAGGCAGCGTGATGGATCCGCGAGTGACGCCGGGTCGCCAGTCGGCGTCGTCGGTGGGCCATCTTCTGCGGCTGAGTTCCCGCCACGTTCGTGGTCGAGTCGTACTCGGAGGCGAGGCGGTGGATCGTGCGGACCTGGCTCTCAGAGAGCCGATCGCGTGGTGGCGACTCGCGGATGCGAGCCGAGTCCTCCGAGGTGATGACGTTGGTGAGGCCGACGAAGAGGTTGATCGTGCCGATTGGCAGGATTACGCTGTGCGTGACGGGTCGCGCCGCCGGAACGTAGCTACTCGGCAAGATCTGGAGCATCTCGCCGATCGCTATCATGCGGCCGGTGGCGACCGTCTCATTGATGGGCAGATTGGATCTCGCCGCAGAACACCGGCCAGACCGGCCAGGCTCTTAACCTTGTGGTCGTGGGTTCGAGCCCCACGGTGGGCGCCACTGTCGTGGGAATGACCACGGTAGACGCTGCAATCGGCAGCGAGTAGTAGAACGAGGGGCAAGGGCGGCCAGCCATCTGCGGTGCGAGATGAGGGCAGAGACACAGGGTTTTACCAGTTTCGGCCCCGGTAAAGACCTACTCCTGCTAGATTGTATTATGGATGTGTTTACAATGGGCGAACTCGGCGACTAGGCGGCGAGTTGCTTGGGCGTATGAGGGAACGTGTCTCTACTCACCCCATAGGGAGGTTTATATAAGCTCACCTCCCCTAGGGTTTACATATCTCAACCGATTCAGTTACAGCTTCGGCAATCGTTTAACCTAGACCGACTGGGCTTATCTACTTGCCTGGGCCTTCAACTTCCAGTCGCCTGATACCTTGCTGGGCTTTTGATCCACTCGCCGTTCTGCAGGCCCACTCGCCAGCCCTTGGGCCAGTCGGAAACGTCCCGCTGAGTATACCCCAGTAGGCGTATCCCCATCACGAACCCTAGCGCTTTCTCCCGGAACTCGAAGACCGAACACGATGTTCTCTCCCTCATGGAACCGAAGACCCCGATCTCAAGGATCCGAAGCGCCAAGGTCACCGACAGGATCGTCGTCACGACACCCCGAGTACTCCCACCCGGAATCCGATGGTCATACCTCCGAGAACTCCGTCACGTAGCACCAAGTACTTCTTCATGGAACATCGAGACCCCGAACCCGAAGAATTGCCGACAAGGACCGTTACTACACCAAGTTCTTCTCCTCGGAACGCCATGACCTCCTTCAAGGATCCGATGGCCGAGACCCTGAAGACCGATCTGGAGCGCCAAGGCCTTCGCATGGAGTCGGCAAGATCATCCGGAAACACCAAGATCAACTGCGCGGCCCCGACAAGTTCGACACCGTCCAGTACGAGACCGATGCGCCCCGACGCCACGCCAAGTTCGTCTACCCGAACGCCAAGATCTACTATGTCCTCCGAGAACGATCCCGTCGAACCCTGAACCCTGAGACCGAACCCCGAACCCTGGAACCCCAAGTGCGCCGAACCCAGATGTGTGCCCCTTTTCCTCGATCCCTATTTTATAAATGTAAAATATCAAATTGTTGCATATTAAATCATTCATGCATGCATATTGCCATGTGGGTTGGGGGCCTTATGCCGATTCACCTAATAATTAAATATGGGGCCCATATGCGGGCAAATCTAGTCTCATATCGGCCTCATTTAAATTGATGTAGCGAACCGGCGCTATATTTGGCCATGTTAATACAACATTTAAAATGCAGGGTAGCTAAATAACTTGGACCACCTAATTAATTGCCGGGACCCCGGTTCCGCTTAATATGACCTAATTGCATCGCATTTTCCCATGCCATGCATCATACATGCATCATGCCCGATCTTTTGCCGTAGCATTAAATATTGCATCCGGTGTTTCTTCTAGTGTTTTTCTTCTTCGCGGATAAGGCCGTTGAGTTGATGTGAGCTTCGACCCGATCTTCGGATGAACCTTCGGCAATGTTTTCAGGCGAGCATCTCCCCCCTTTCTACCTATCTTACTTTTATAGTATTTATTCCCTCATGTTGATCTATTGCTATCTGTGTTGCGATGCTCTAGTTTCTGTACCCGAGATATCCCTTGCAGCCTCATATTGCCTTGGACACATCCTATTACCTGTTGTTTGGTAGATAGTTGGACTTGCGCGTCGTAGTCGCTTGCTCAAGTGCTGTTGCGTGTCGCCAAGAACCACAGTGTTGGAGTTTTGCCGCATGTTAATGTTGGAGATGATCATGGCTTTACTTTTCGTAAACTTTAATTACTGTTTAACAACTAAAATTGAAGTAAGTAAGAAGAGGCATCGGTGGGTGATAGGTAATGTTGGTTTCCGACCGCCCACTTGTGTCCCGTAGGACCCCGAGTTCTTGACACATGTTCCGAGATCGAGCGCGCTAACCACAGGTGGGGAGATATGGGCCCCCCATTGATTATTACCTGATTTCAAAGTATTGTACTGGGGGCCACAAACTAGTTTGAGGTTTTATTTACTATCCTGTACTTATGCCATGCTTTTTGCTTTATTTATTGTGCGAGGAGCACCTATCTTGCTTAGGAACCGGAGTGTTTTAGTGGTATCGACAGTCCCAGCTTTGGGATTTGCTTTACGCCTGACCAGCGCAAACCCTAAGTCCGTCTCGGAGACCGGCCGACTTCGTCGCGGGTGTACTTAGTGGGGTGGCCCCCCGTGCTTGCTTTGGGTCTGGGAACGTCATGACTTAGTCCCCGCCGACATACCGATGGATGTATGTTAACTGATCTGGCAAAAAGGGTTGAAGTGCTTGTGGATACTTTGGTGCACCCCTGCAGGGTTAAATCTTTTCGAGAAGCCGTGTACGCGGTTATGGACGACTTGGAGCATAGTGCTTGATCATAGACAACTATAACTAAAGTTTATTTGTTATAAATTGACTTGTATCCGATATGACTAGTAATCAGCTTCACTACAACGGAATGGATAAACAAAAGTACCAACAACTGCTGGGTTTTGGGTTATCTCATGCTAATTGTATCTGACTAGTAAGTGTTGCAACTATCACGGAATGGTCAACTAAAAGTGCCCACTGCTTATTTTATCAGGATGATTATCTACACCTGACTAGTAATTGCTGCAACGATAACCGAATAAATAAAACTGCCAACTGTGTGAGTTCCTCGGTTGACTTCCTCGTTTGGTCTCGAGGGGGAAACACCAGGATGGGTTTGTTTGATGGTAGCACCAGGTTGGGTCCGAATAGATCTTTCTTACCCCCCTCTCTGATAGCCGCCAGTTGTATCGAGTCTCTATAGGTTGTTTAGTGCATGCTGCGCTGCCGCTCAGTCCATCATACCTATGTAGGCGAGGACCGCCGAATTCTAGCCTCGCCGTGTACTGGCCTCAGTACTGACGCTCCTCTTTTTCCTTTGCCCTTTGTCGGCACCCCTTTTGTTTAAGCAGGTTTCGAGTTCGACGTCGTTAGCAGGGTTACCCTTCCGGCTTGGCCTGGGCAGGGTTATGGACGCCATTGGTTGTTCTTCAGTGCTCTTAGCCCCATTTACATCTTGTCCGTAGCTGGACGCTCTATCGTTTTCAAGGTGATTTGGATCTTTGTCTATTAAATCTGTATTCTTGACTCAATGAGTCGCTGTTATATATATCTGTTCTGTGGGTCCCATCGAGGACTGTTGTGTAATGTTATTACTTCGTTTTCCACCCGCACGCAAGTGCCTGGTGGGCACCTTTGAATCGTTTCTATGCGGGTTTGGCGGGTTTCGCTAAAACTTGCATAGGGCCGATTCTGAGGGTGTTACAGAGTGGTATCAGAGCTCAGCAGTTGCGATACCCCACAAGTCCAGCCTGTAGGATAACCTAGCTAACGGCCGAAGTAGAGTGTCAAAACTATTTTCGAAAAATCGGTTGGATAGTTCTGGTTAGGTCTGCTTTTATTCCTTACCCCTCTGCTATTCTCCTCTTACCCCTACGTGTTTTGATTCCGCTCTCTTCTCTCTCTTCGAGTCCAGGATTTCTCGTGGTTGGGATTCCGTCGTACCTTTAGGGTTTCGCTTCCTCCTTTGATAACGTTGTTCTACCATCCGGTGTTCATGCTATCAGAGGAATCCTTCATCTGTTGGATTTCTCTCTGTCCCTTGTTTATGCTTTCCGGTGTTTTCCGACGCGACGACATCATCTACGCCAGATCCGTTGCAGAGTCTGCATCACTCCTTTGTTTCTGAACCTCGTTTGTCGAGATCTTCAGTCTAAATCCTGAGGGTTGGTTGCATAATCTATCTGTTCGTGTACAGAGTAATGCTTCGAGTGCGGGATGGAGTCGCGACCATACCACTACTCTTATCATTTGCTTCGTATATCGAATGGTGGATCGATGCAATTCTACTCCTTCCATGGAAGTTAGAGGTGGCCTTGCCTTTAACTTCGTCCGTTGTTTATCCGGAGTGTTCTCTTGACGAACGTGAACAACGACCTTTGTTGGTGGTGACGCCATTTTCAAGCTGAATAAAGATCCATTGTTAGTGGTGTCGCGAGGATCTACACGGAGCGAGAAGACGCGGATCGCCGACCTTCCTTCCGGTACCATGAGGCGGATCTCGAGGGCGAGATCCATTGTTAGTGGTGTCGAATTGTGGCATCCCGCAAAACCACTACTAGAAAATCACATTGTTTTTGTGCATTGCATCATCATGACCGCATGCTCATGTCATCATGCCACATTGCATTAAAGCATCGCCATAATCTTGCATTTGCTTGCAGAAAATATTTTCGGAAAACCTAACTTGTTTTCTAAAACGCCCCGTCTTTATTCAAACGCAAGCCCGGGTCTCCGGATTATCTGGGTTGGTCTGCCAACGGTTTTCAAACGCCCCGTTTTATTTAATAAAATATTTATTTTATTTTTAGGGGGCAGCCAAACCGGGCCGAACCGACCCAGTCGGCCACCCCCAGAATGAAACGGTCCGCCCAAAATCCCTATCCTACCTAGTCCTAATCTACAAACCCTTCAGCCACATCACCCCGACCACTCCCCTCGTGCCACCTCACCTCACCCCTCTCCCTTACCCAACCCCAGCCCGCCACCTCAGCTGGCCCCATCCCTCTCACCTCACACCCCTGCCCACCCACACAGCACACCACACACAGCCACCCTCCCTCACCTCTCCCTGAAACCCGGGTCCCACCCGCAGCGCCCCGTCCCACTCCCTGCCTCCCCCGGTCAAACCTCACCAACCGCCCCAGACCCGACAGCCCTGGCCCCACCCGGTCCCACCACCCACCAACCGCGCCGCCACCCCTTCTCCTCTCTTCCTCCCTCCTCTCGGCCTCGCCACCCTCTCCCTCTCTTGCCCGCGCTCGCCCCGGCCTTCGCTCTCTCCGGCGCCGGCCGCTGCCGTTCCCCTGGCCGCCCCTCCTCTGGCCGGAGCTGCGCCGCCGCGACCTCGCCCGCCTCCTCCTTGCTCGCCTCCGCTCCCCACCTTCCTCAACCTCGGCAGCACCCCGCCCCCGCCCGACCTCACCCTTGTGCCGCCTCGTCCCAGCCTCCCGTCGTCGAGCCCGCCGCCCCTCTCCGGCCGCCCGCCCGGACCGACGACCCATAGCCCTCCATCTCGTCGGCATCTCGTCGCCGCCCCGCCATGGCCGACCCCGCTTCTGCAGCGATGCTGCGTGCGCTGCCCGTATTGCCGCCCGATCCGAGCCCGGCCGCCCGCTTCCGTCGCCAAGGCTGCACCTCTGCCGTCTGCCTTGCGTCTCCTTCAAGTGTTGGTGCTGCTATCTGTCAGTTAAGTGGTGACATGGTGTTGGTATGTTACCCACATCGTGATGTCTGGAGATCTTCATGAGGCCATCGACAAGCAAAGACGAACCCCGAGCTCTCCCTCATGGAAAACATGATCGCCCACACGAACCCTAGCGCTTGCTCCCGGAACTCGAAGACCGAACACGACGTTCTCTCCCTCATGGAACCGAAGACCCCGACCTCAAGGATCCGAAGCGCCAAGGTCACCGAAAGGATCGTCGTCACGACACCCCGAGTACTCCCACCCGGAATCCGATGGTCGTACCTCCGAGAACTCCGTCACGTAGCACCAAGTACTTCTTCATGGAACATCGAGACCCCGAACCCGAAGAATTGCCGACAAGGACCGTCACTACACCAAGTTCTTCTCCTCGGAACTCCATGACCTCCTTCAAGGATCCGATGGCCGAGACCCTGAAGACCGATCTGGACGCCAAGGCCTTCGCATGGAGTCGACAAGATCATCCGGAAACACCAAGATCAACTGCGCGGCCCCGACAAGTTCGACACCGTCCAGGACGAGACCGATGCGCCCTGACGCCATGCCAAGTTCGTCTACCCGAACGCCAAGATCTACTATGTCCTCCGAGAACGATCCCGTCGAACCCTGAACCCTGAGACCGAACCCCGAACCCCGGAACCCCAAGTGCGTCGAACCCAGATGTGTGCCCCTTTTCCTCGAGCCCTATTTTATAAATGTAAAATATCAAATTTTTGCATATTAAATCATTCATGCATGCATATTGCCATGTGGGTTGGGGGCCTTATGCCGATTCACCTAATAATTAAATATGGGGCCCATATGCGGGCAAATCTAGTCTCATATCGGCCTCATTTAAATTGATGTAGCGAACCGGCGCTATATTTGGACATGTTAATACAACATTTAAAATGCAGGGTAGCTAAATAACTTGGACCACCTAATTAATTGCCGGGACCCCGGTTCCGCTTAATATGACCTAATTGCATCGCATTTTCCCATGCCATGCATCATACATGCATCATGCCTGATCTTTTGCCGTAGCATTAAATATTGCATCCGGTGTTTCTTCTAGTGTTTTGCTTCTTCGCGGATAAGGCCGTTGAGTTGATGTGAGCTTCGACCCGATCTTCGGATGAACCTTCGGCAATGTTTTCAGGCGAGCATCTCCCCCCTTTCTACCTATCTTACTTTTATAGTATTTATTCCCTCCTGTTGATCTATTGCTATATGTGTTGCGATGCTCTAGTTTCCGTACCCGAGATATCCCTTGCAGCCTCATATTGCCTTGGACACATCCTATTACATGTTGTTTGGTAGATAGTTGGACTTGCGCGTCGTAGTCGCTTGCTCAAGTGCTGTTGCGTGTCGCCAAGAACCACAGTGTTGGAGTTTTGCCGCATGTTAATGTTGGAGATGATCATGGCTTTACTTTTCGTTCACTTTAATTACTGTTTAACAACTAAAATTGAAGTAAGTAAGCAGAGGCATCGGTGGGTGATAGGTAATGTTGGTTTCCGACCGCCCACTTGTGTCCCGTAGGACCCCGAGTTCTTGACACCTGTTCCGAGATCGAGCGCGCTAACCACAGGTGGGGAGATATGGGCCCCCCATTGATTATTACCTGATTTCAAAGTATTGTACTGGGGGCCACAAACTAGTTTGAGGTTTTATTTACTATCCTGTAATTATGACATGCTTTACTGCTTTATTTACGATTGTGCGAGGAGCACACCGTGCTGTTTAGGAAGCGGAGTGTTTTTGCGGTATCGACAGTCCATTTTGGGATTTCTTGTCGTTTACAATGACGCAAACCCTAAGTCCATCTCGAGACCGGCCGACTTCGTTTGGGTGTACTTAGTGGGGTGGCCCCGTGCTTGCTTTGGGTCCGGGAGCGTCATGACTTAGGCCCGCCGACATACCGATGGGTGTATGTTAGCGATCGGCAAAAGGGTCAGTGCTTGTGGATACTTTGGTGCACCCTAGGTTAAATCTTTTCGAGAAGCCGTGTCCGCGGTTATGGACGACTTGGAGCACAGTGCTTGATCATAGACAACTATAACTAAAGTTTATTTGTTATAAATTGACTTGTATCCGATATGACTAGTAACCAGCTTCACTACAACGGAATGGCTAAACAAAAGTACCAACAACTGCTGGGTTTTGGGGTTATCTCATGCTAATTGTATCTGACTAGTAAGTGTTGCAACTATCACGGAATGGTCAACTAAAAGTGCCCACTGCTTATTTTATCAGGATGATTATCTACACCTGACTAGTAATTGCTGCAACGATAACCGAATAAATAAAACTGCCAACTGTGTGAGTTCCTCGGTTGACTTCCTCGTTTGGTCTCGAGGGGGAAACACCAGGATGGGTTTGTTTGATGGTAGCACCAGGTTGGGTCCGAATAGATCTTTCTTACCCCCCTCTCTGATAGCCGCCAGTTGTATCGAGTCTCTATAGGTTGTTTAGTGCATCTTTGCCGCTCGATCCATCATACCTATGTAGGCGAGGACCGAATTCTAGCCTCCGTGTCTTGGCCTCGATCGACGCTCCTCTTTTCCTTTGCCCTTTGTCGGCACCTTTTGTTTAAGCAGGTTTCGAGTTCGTCGTTAGCAGGTTACCCTTCCGCTTGGCTGGGCAGGTTATGGACGCCATTGGTGGTTGTTCTTCAGGCTCTTAGCCCCATTTGCATCTTGTCCGTAGCTGGACGCTATCGTTTCAAGGTGATTTGGATCTTTGTCTATTAAATCTGTATTCTTGACTCAATGAGTCATTTATATATATCTCTCATTACGTGGGTCCCATCGAGGACTGTTGTGTAATGTTATTACTTCGTTTTCCACCCGCACGCAAGTGCCTGGTGGGCACCTTTGAATCGTTTCTATGCGGGTTTGGCGGGTTTCGCTAAAACTTGCATAGGGCCGATTCTGAGGGTGTTACAGCCATCCAACTGCATCTATGACTAGTAATCCACCTTGAAGTTATCATCCGAACCCCCTCCAGTATTAATTTGCAAGCAACGGATAACTGCTTTAAGCAATGTGTGTAAAGTAAACAATACAATTGTTCCATGAACAAAAGATTGTTGTTTTCCCCCTAGTAGCAACAGCACATCTACAACCTTAGAGATTTATGTCACTTCCCCAGATTCAATAGAGGCATGAACCCACTATCGAGCATAAATACTCCCTCTTGGAGTCACTAGCATCTACTTGCCAAGATAGCTACTAGAAACGGAGATCATGCAAGATCTCAAACAACATAGACATGATAGAATCAATAATCAATAAGACATGATAGAATCAATAATCAATCTGACATTTATGGGGATATGTCGAGTGGGGTATGCCTAGCAGGACGTTCCCTACTGGATCATACTCCAAGCGAGTGGGTCTGCAGGACGGCGTCTGGACCGCGACCCAAGAGGAGACCAGGCGACTGGATGCTAAAGGCCCAGAAGCGTAGCTAGGCCTAGTCGGATTAGATCAAAACCCTCTGAGTCAACTCGGTTGTAGATCTGTAAAACCTAGCAAGGTGACTCTATATAAACCTCCCTAGGGCATGCATAGAACTTACGTTCCATCATACACCCATTCGACTCGCCGCCTAGCCACTGAGCTTTCCCATTGTATTCTTTCATCAATATAATCTAGCAGGAGTAGGTCTTTACCCTCATCTCGCACCGTAGATGGCTGGCCGCCCTTGCCCCTCATTCTACTACTCGCTACCAATCGCAGCATCTACCGTGGCCATTCCCACGATAGTGGCGCCCACCGTGGGGCCTAGCTGGTCAGGCCTATGTTCTGCGGCGAGACTCTACTTGCCAATCAACCAGACGATCGCCACCTGCCGCATGATCGCCATCGGCGAGATCCTCCATATCTTACCGAGCAACTACGTCCCGGTGGCGCGCCCGGTCACGCACAGCGTGATCATGCTGGTCGGCACGATCAGCCTCTTCGTCGGCTTCACCGACGTCATTGTCTCGGAGGACTCGACGCGCATCCGTGAATTGCCACCGTGCGATCGGATCTCTGAGAATCAGGTCCGCACCATCCATCGCCTCGCCTCCTAGTACGGCTCGGCCAACAACAACGTGGCAGAGACCAGCGTGGCCGCCGCCGACGCGTCCCTCAGCGATGACACTGACTCGGCGACCCTGGCCTCAGTCGTTGATCCATCACCGCCGTGTCGCCAGCAGGCTCCATCACCCAAGTCTCCAACGTCGGGGATTTCGAGCATCCATCTATCCTCGGTGATGGGGATACGCCTACTGGGGTATACTCAGCGGAACGTTTCCGACTGGCCCAAGGGCTGGCGAGTGGGCCTGCAGAACGGCGAGTGGATCGAAGCCCAGCAAGGTACCAAGCGACGGGAAGCTGAAGGCCTAGGCGAGTAGATAGGCCCAGTCGGACTAGGTTAAACGATTGCCGAAGCTGTAACCGAATCGGTTGAGATATGTAAACCCTAGGGGAGGTGAGCCTATATAAACCTCCCTATGGGGTGAGTAGAACGTTCCTCATACACAAGCGACTCGCCGCCTAGCCGAGCTCGCCCATTGTAAACACCTCCATAATACAATCTAGCGGTAGGTCTTTACCCTCCGGGCGAACAGGTAAAACCCTGTCTTTGCCCTCATCTCGCACCGATGGCTGGCCGCCTTGCCCTCGTTCTACTACTCGCCGATTGCAGCATCTGCCGTGACCATTCCCACGGCAGTGGCGCCCACCGTGGGCGGCGGTGTTGCGGCGAGATCCAATCTGCCCATCAGCGAGGCCGCCACCGGCGCGCATGATAGCAATCGGCGAGATGCTCCAGATCTTGCCGGTAGCTACGTCCTTTGGCGCGACCCGTCACGCCTGGCGTAATCACCAATCGCACGATCAGCCTCTTCGCCGGCCTCACCGACGGCGTCGCCGTCTCGGAGGACTCGGCCAGATCCGCGAGTCGCCACCACGTGATCGGCTCTCCGAGCCAGTTCGCGATCCACCGCCTCGCCTCGAGTACAACTCGGCCACAACGTGGCGGGAACTCAGCGGCCGCAGAAGATGCGGCCCTCACCGACGGCAACCGACTCGGCGACCCGGCGTCACTGCCGGATCCATCATGACCTCATCCGCGGGCTCCATCGCCAGTCTCCAGCGGAAGACTTCGAGGACCCCTCCATCCTCGGAATCTTCGAATTCGACTCCGGGTCAGAGAATTCCGCCAACCTCCGCGAAGGAGCCGGTCGCCACGCCGCGGCTTACATGGCCACCGGCACCGATCCGCCGGAGGACCCTTTCTCCACCCCAATCCCTCCTAACGCCACGGCAACGGAGGTCGAGGAACTCCGCTTGAAACTGGCGGAGGCGGTACGCAAGGAAGCGGCGGCGAAAAATTCGCCTCGGCGGTGATGACAGGAGCTGTCACGCTACCACCAGCAGCGGATCAGGTCACGTTTGAACCCCACCGTTCAGCGGCGTGCCTAAACTTCGACGGCAAAACGACCCGCTCGCATAGCCGAAGCGCGATCTGCGAAACGCCACCAGGGAAGAGCGCCCCCGCCAGATCGGCGGCGATGGGTGCCCCACCACCAACCGCACCTCCCAGGACCAACTGCGGATAGTCGTCTCCTCACGGAGGCGAGACGCAAAGCGCCTCCCACTATTCTCCACCCCAATGGACAACCTCGTGGCAGGCGAGCGGCCGATAGCATCACGCGGCCATGGCGGCGCGCCCTACAGATCCAAAGAAGTCGAGGCCCCTTGCGAAGGCCGTGGAGCAGCAAAAGCGGCGCCGACTCGCAAGCGAGTATACTGCGTTCCTCGGGAAGCGGCGGCCTCAGCGGCCGCCCGGCGGCAAACACCCTAAATTGCCCGCCACGAGCCACTGCAGCTCAACACCGACCATGACGGCACTCTCCACCAATGATCCTAGGGCGGCGACCAACCGTCGCCGCTAACGGACAACCATCGACGCCCGCACTCACATCATCAACAACCAAAACTGGCGCGACGCCAGCCAAGCGACTGCGGCACACCTAACTAATCGCGCGATGGCGAGCCCATGGGGTCGCTCGGTCGACTTGGGCCTAAGTGCCGGACCAATGATCCGAGGCGAGAAGTACCGCCAAACTTCAAGGCGCCAAAGGATAGAAAAATCGACTCCTCGTGCGACCCGCGATGCGGCTTGACACATACCTCATGGCAATGAAGATCGCGGGTCACACTGACCTACTAGCCGCCCGTTACCTCCCCCTGATGATGGAGGGGACGTGCAGGCAGTGGATCAACACTCTCCCCGGGCGATGCTCGACTCACGGGAGGAAATGCGACGCCGTCGAGGCACTTGAGTGCTCCACCGCGCCACCACCATCGAGGACCTGGGCGATCGTCCGGGGACCCCGAGTCGACCATAACTGGGCCCAACGGTGGCAAGAGCTGCAGCCTGGCGTCGGCATCCACCGGACACCGCGATCCATTGCTTCAAGACCTCTTGCCACGAGCCTTTAGTCGCCAAGCTCAAGCGACATGCCCGCACTCGACAACATCCCCGACCTCCTCGAGAACGCCAAACGGTACACTGAGGAGGATCCAAACCAGGAAATCGACGACGAGTCAGGAGGGCAACGCCGCAAGCGGCAACGGCGGGGACGCCGACCGACCTACGCTACAGCGGCACCGCCTCACGAGCGCGCGCGGCGGCGAATCGACCGTCGCTAACGCATGGCACGCATAACGCGAGCCCAAGAGCTACCGCCGTGACGGAGGGCAACGGCGCGATGGCGGCAATTACAAGAACAAGCCAAGGTTCGATCGCGGCCCTCCTTAACCAACCATGTGCGTTCCACAGCGAAGGAAAGCCGCGCACACACCGCCGACCGCCACACCCTCGGGAAATCGAGAGAAGGCACGCAGCGGGAGGACACCGACAACGACCCGCCAAATGGCGGAAAATTCGGCAAAGTAGCGGCTCGCTCCACACCTTCACGAGCTTCAACACGGCGAGAAGAAGGTCATCGCCAGCGCTCGCCGTCCATGCGCGGCCCAAACAGACGTCCCCGGTTCTCGAACTGGTCGGAACAACCCATCACCGGAGCCGGCAAGACCACTCGCCACGCGCCAGTACCCGGGGCGAGTCGCCCTGGTGGTCAAGCCCAAGGTTGGCGACTACTGGCTCCCAAGACAGCGATGGACGGCGGCAGCTCCATCAACATCCTCTACCTCGACACCTTGACGGTTGCGGCTCCGCAATCGATGATCGAGACAACCCACACCACGTTCACGGCGCCGTCCCGGTCGGAAGGCGTACCCGATCGGCAAAGTCACTACCGTCACTTCGGTACTCCGGCAAACTTCCGCACCGAGCGGATCGTCTCGAGCTGGTGCCCTTCGACAGCCCTTACCTGCGTCTGGGCGCGGTTCGCTAAATTCATGGCAGCGCCCCACTACGCGTATAACGCGATGAAGCTCCGGGCGTGCGGCGTCATCACCATCAGGCGACCCGACATGGCCGCGAATGCGAGGCCAAAGGCGAACTCGCCGACGCCGTCATCGCGGCGAAGACTAATCACGCCGACGAGCTCGCCAAATATGCAAGCGGGGTCAACCATGATGACCCCACAATACTCAAGCCCAACTCGAGGGCAAACACCTCAACCTTTGAGGCCACGACGCCTTCCGCCGTCGAGCTGGTCCCAGCGACTCCGGCCAGACGGTGACAATCGGGAGCATGAGCCCAGCATAGGAAGGCGCGCTCGCCGAGTTCCTCCGTGAACAGGACATCTTCGCATGGAAACCCTCCGACATGCCCGGTGTCCCTAGGGAGCTCGGCGAGCACAAATTAAACGCCGACTCCAAAGTGCGACCGTCAGCGATACTGGCCCTTCAATGAAGAACGCCCGTCGAGCAATCGCCGAGGAAGTGCAGCGTTTACTCGCTGCCGGCTTCATCCGCCAATCAAATACTCAAGTGGCTGGCAAACCCAGTCCTGGTCGAGAAAAAACGGGACTGGAGAATGTGTATCGACTACACAAACTGAGCGCTTTGCCCAAAGGCGATTCGTCCTCCCGCGGATCGATCAGATAATCGATTCAACCGCGGGTTCGGAGTCGCTATGTTTCCTCGACGCCTACTCCGGGTACAACCAGATAAAAATGGCTGTCGAGGATGAGGAGAAGACGGCGTTCATCACGCCATTCGGAGCCTTCTGCTACACCGCCATGACCTTCGGCCTCAAAAACGCCGGGGCAACCTACCAGCGGTGCATGCAAGAATGCCTCGCGAGCCAAATTGGCCGCAACATCCACGTCTACATCGACGACGTGGTCGTGAAATCCGCTCGCCAAGGCGACCTACTCGCCGACCTAGCGGAGACCTTCGCCAATCTGCGGGTACAAGATAAAACTCAACCCAGTAAGTGCACCTTGGTGTACCCGCCGAACAACTCTCGGGTACGTCGTCTCCAAACGACGGACCGGGGCGAGCCCAACGAAGATCGACACGATCGCCCGGCTCGGCAAACCCGAGTGCCTGCGTGACGTCCAGAAGCTGGCCGGGCGTGTAGCGGCTCTCAGTCGCTTCATCCCCGCTCGGCGATGCCCTATACCGCTGATGCGCAGAACCCCACCTTCGGTGGACAAGGAGGCGGACGGCGCTCGCGACCTTAAAAAGGTGCTACGCCGCACCACTACTCGCCGCACCCGCTGACAAAGAGCCTATGCTGGTTTACGTCGCGGCGTCCGAGCGCGTCGTCAGTGCCGTAATGGTTGTCGAACGACCAGAGGAAGGAAAGGAGCGCCCGGTCCAGCGGCCGGTATACTACATCAGCGAGGTCCTCACCGAGTCGCGCCAGCGATACCCACAGTACCAAAAGCTAGTATACGCGGTCTTGAGCTCGTGGCGCTGCGCCAAGACTACTTCCGTGAGCACCCGATCACGGTCGTTTCCTCGGCCACTACAAGACATCATCCGCAATCGCGGCGACGGGCGGGTCGCCAAGTGGGCGTCGAGATTGGCGTCCACAACATTAAATCTGAGCCAAGAAGGCGATTAAATCGCAGGCGGGCAGACTTCATCGCCGACCGGAGGAGGCCCGAGCGGAGAAGCCGCCATACCTCCATTATCGGAGCACGCACGATGGCTCCAAGAACGCGGACGGTGCAGGAGCGGGGATAGTGTTGACTTCACCAAAGGGCGACAAGCTCCGCTACATCCTCCGCCTCGAATTCACGCCCTGCACCAACAACATGGCTAAATACGAGGCCCTACTACACGGCATGCGAGCCGCCAAGGAGATGAACGTCAATCGCCTTCGATGCTACGGAGATTCCGACCTCGTCGCGGGGCAAGTCGCCGGCACCTGCGACGCCGTCTCCCCCACCATGGCGGCGTACCGCCAAGAGGTAGACAATCTGGGCGGCCACTTCACCGGCTACTCCGTCGAGTGGATCGACAGGAGGAAAAACGAGGAGGCCGACGCCCTCTCACGCATCGGGTCGGCTCGAATCGCACCACCCGCCGGCGTGTTCCTCGACACAATCTCCAAACCATCAGTCTCTCCCCCGAGGGAGATCGACATCGGAGTCCCACTCCAACCAGAGGCAGCCTTGGTCGCACTCATCGCCGAGCCAGACGACTGGACCAAGCCCTACATCGCCTACCTGGAAACCGGCACCCTGCCCGCAGACGAGACAAACACTCGAATGATCGCTCGCCGATGCAAGTCTTACACCATCATCGACGGCGAGCTACACAAGCGCAGCGTCACCGGCGTGTTCCAACGTTGCGTCCAACCGGCTGAAGGACGCAAAATCCTCCACGACATCCACTCAGGCGACTGCGGCCACCACGCCGCCGCTCGCTCCCTGGTCGCCAAGGCTATGCGACACGGCTTCTACTGGCCCACCGCACACGCCGACGCTGTCGACATCGTCCAGCGATGCGCCGGGTGCCGGCACGCCAATCGAGACGCGCATCTGGCTCGGCGCTCAAAACAATCCCCATCACCTGGCCATTCGCTGTGTGGGGCATGGACATGGTAGGCCCCTTCAAGAAGGCCCCCTCTGGCTACACCCACTTGCTAGTCGCCGTCGACAAATTCACGAAGTGGGTAGAGGCCAAGCCAGTCTGGAAATGCGACGGGAAGACCACCACTAAGTTCCTACGCGAACTCATATACCGCTACGGGTTCCCCAACAGCATCATCACGGACAACGGCACAAACTTCGCCAAGGGAGCAATGGCCGAATTTTGCGAAGAGCACCACATCCGGCTCGATCTCGCGTCAGTCGCCCACCCGGAATCCAACGGCCAGGCGGAACGAGCCAACCAAAGCATCCTCCACGGCCTGAAGCCGCGACTCCAAGTACCACTCGAGCGCACCGCTGGATGCTGGGTCGAAGAACTGCCCTCCGTCATCTGGGGAATTCGCACCTCGGTGAACAGGTCGACGGGATTCACTCCCTTTTTTATGGTCTAAGGCGCCGAAGCAGTCATGCCCACCGACCTCGAACACGACTCGCCGTGGGTCGTCCACTATACGGAGGCTGCAAACGAGCTGGCCCGCCAAGATGGGCTCGACCAGCTCGACGAAGCACGCTACCTTGCTCGATCGCGCACCGCCATTTACCAGCAAGGACTCCGTCGCTACCACAGCCGACGGGTGAAAACCCGCACCTTCCAGGAAGGCGACCTGGTGTTACGCCTCATCCAGGACAAGAAGGGCATGCACAAGCTCTCCCCCCCATGGGAAGGCCCGTTCGCTATCGGGCGCGTACTCGGCAACGACGCCTACTACCTCATCGACGTTCGCGGGGACGGCGAGCTCGACGTCAAGCGACCATGGAATGTAAACCTCCTCCGGAAGTTCTACTCCTAGAACCCCACACATGTACTCTCCAGTCGTTATGAAATAAAAGAAACGGTTACCGCAAATTGCGCCTACTCTCCATGCCTTGTGCCACTCGCACTCGTAATAACAGCGTCATGCTAAAATGCAGAAGTCAACCTTTGGTACAGCGATCGGCACGGCTAAGTAGTGCGATGTAAAACCGAGTCATTTCAGGTCTTGCGTCGTCCACGAAAAACGCCAATCCGGAGCCCCATTGGAGTCGCCTAGCTCGACTGGTTTTACGAACCAAGACAACTGCCCTCGCTTCTCACAGCGACCTTGGTCCTCCGCATCCTCGGCATAGCGACTCGAACGGCTAAGTACCACGCTCGGGGACTGAAAACCAGTTCGTCGCGAGCGGTCAGGGAAAACGCCAAGTAAGAGAGCATGCCCAGGACTCGCCACGCGACTGACCCTCCGGGCCAGGCAGGAGTGACGCGCTCACACCAACGCGCTAAGTCCTCAACCACCCTCGAGTCGCGCCTTGAACTACCAAGTACCACGCTCGGGGACTCGGCCACCCGACCCCGTTCGCGTACGGGAAAACGGTAAAGTACAGAGCACTCAAGGGAGTCGCCTTGCGACTGGCTCTCCGAGCTCGGGCGAGTCGACTAAATTAACAAAACACATGATAACAACAAACATCATATACGAGGTGAACCCCACAAAAGGGCGGACGCGCTCGGGGACTCGTCCAAAATCAATCCAAAACACACAAACAAATAGCAAAACGGACACGACGTCCCATTCAACCGCATATTGCATTGTCTTATATTACAAATTATGCCGCGTGGCAGAACTGCTAACACATCCGCAAAACTACCTATTCGCGAGCCGACGACGACTCGCGAGAATCCGGCGCTTACGGATGAGCGGTGTCTGGTTTGACGGATCGTCGTCGGCTCACCCGCCATCGCCGAGCGAAAAGGTTGCTCGACCTTGAAGTCACGATGCGGCGGCTCGGGGTCGTTCGGCGCGACGACCGTTTCATGGTAGGGAAGGAGGTCGCCCATCGCCCGCCACGCCCGAGCACGGCGGCACGCTCCCGCAACTTGAGAACCTCGGACAGGTCCACCGCGCCCGGTCGGCGAAGGATACCCACTCGTCACATCGCCGAGGTCGAAATCCTCGGGAAGTGGGCGAGTCAAGGCTCAGCTGTCGACGCTCACGCCGAACGCCAACCGCGTCATGAACTCAACGACCGGGCGCCTTCTCCAAATACTCCCACACCTCAACGAGGTCACCGGAATAACCTCCGTGGGCGACATTTCTTGAAGGTAGGCGCGGATGCACGCCGCCGACAGCGTCGCCGAGTCGGCGAGCATGCTTACGCACCCTCGCGTCACGAGCTCGCTTCTTCTTGGCTACCAATAACACGACCTGCGAGAAGGAGACAATGATGAGTACCACGGACACCACAAACACTACAACTGACAGAAAGGGAAGACGCACTCACCAAGCAACGGGCGGGCGAGTCCCGTGATGAAGCACTGAAGCGACGTGTGGTCGTCCTGAAGCCTAGAAATGAGGGCTTCCGACACCTTGAGGTCTTCCTCCGCGGCCGCAATAGCGGCCTTAGCTCGCCCGTCCGCCGAGCTTGCTTCTTCTCTCGCCTCCCGCAGTTCGCGCTCGAGGTCGGCGACCCGCTGCTCAGCAGCACTCAACGCAGATCGCACCGCCACCAACTCACCAGCAGGGACAAGCTCCTGGCGAGCTCCCTCTGCCTTCGCAGCAACAGCCTGAAGCTCCTTGTTCGCTTCTTGGATGGTGGCCAGCTCCTTCTCAGCACGCTGTTTCGCAGCCAATCGCTCCGCCGACTCCAGCTGCAGACCCTGCACATCATCAAAGTCAGTAAACACGAAAATTACTCAGTGCCCACCCGCTAAAATTTAGCGCCAGGCGCACTCGGGGGAGCGATCAAAATTCTCGGTGCCCACCGCTAAAATTTAGCGTGCGCACTCGGGACTGGCGATCACGAAAATTCTCGGTGCCCACCGCTAAAATTTAGCGTGCGCACTCGGGACTGGCGATCACGAAAATTACCTGCCCACCCGCTAAAATTTAGCGCGTCTTTCGGACTGGCGATCACGAAATTCCTGAATTTCGCACACCCGCTAAAATTTAGCGACGCACTCGGGGACTGGATGCAAAGTAAAAACGATAAATTATGAGAATCAAGCCGCTAAGCACCGACTGATCCTCGGGGACTGGAGGTACCGGATGGCTGCACCAAGCATGCCATGGGTTGTATTCGTCCACAGACGCAAGCGGCGGCGTGTGCGCGACGTTGGTCGACTTCAGCGTCGGCGGTCCTTGGAAGCGAGGCTCGGGCGCTTCGCTCGCCGCCTTGGTCACGAAGCGGGGGAAGGTAGCGATCGAGGCACCCGCTCCAAAGGAAGTCGCTTCCTCCGGTCTAGGCAAGGAAACGCCCTCCTTCGTAGACGCGGTTGCTTCCACTGCGGGTCCGGCCGGTGCGGCCGCCGTGTCGTCAGAGACAGTGACGATGTCGTCGCCCTTGGCCTTCTTGCTGCCCTCCGCTGAGGCGACGACCTCGTCCGCTTTCCTCTTACGGGAAGGATCCTCCTCGCTAGCGGCGGAGGGTACCTGAGCCACGGTCGGGTGGCCCATCTTTTTCACTCCGGTCCTGCATATCAATCAAATCAATAAAAGACAATCGAAGTATTTATGAAAGGTAGGGAAGGGCGAACGCACTCACTTGGCGACTGGAATGAAACGTAGCCCTGTACGAAGGCGGCGGTTTTTTCCGGGGCCCGATCGGCGACTAAGCCCCGTTCAGGACGTCGTGGGCCCAAGACACGACGGCTTCTTCGTCGTTGAGGCATGCTGGCGCCTCTGGACACCTTGGCGGGGCCTCCTCGCGATTGGAGCCGCTGCCGGAGCCTCCTTGCGGGCGAGACCGCCTTCGGAACCTCCTTGCGAGGCGAAGTCGCCAGCCGGAGCTTCCCTAGCCCGGAGACCGTAGCGAATGGCGGAGGCATCGAGGCCAGCGGCACTTCCAGATGGCGCATCTAGCGGTTGTCGCCGGGCCACGCCACCGGCGAGCTGTGAGCATCGAGCTGCTCGTTGAGTCTTGGCGCGAGGCCGCCTTCGCCGTTTTCCTCCTCGGGGGCCCTCCTTTCCTTCTTCTTCTTCTTGAAGGAGTGGCTGGCGAGGTGGTCTCGGGAGCTCATCGTCATCATCATGACGCCGAGGCTCTGTTCGCTTCGATTTGCTGACGTTGCCCGCGGGTCTTTCGGACCAGCGGGGCAATTTCCTCTTCGGACTCGTCCTCGTCGTCCTCGTTGCCCTTCGCGGGCGGCGATTCGCTTGTATCCTGGGCGGATGGCCCCGGGCTCTCGTCATCGGCGGGTGGGAGCCACCCTTCCACCACTTGGAACAGCTGCGATGGATACGAAACAGAGTTAGAATTACCGCGACTGCATACGCTGCGACTGCGAACAAGATAAAGAAATTACCGTCGGGCCGACGCCATGGTGTAGGTAACCCGGCTGCGCATCCGCATACACCGCTGGGTGATCTTCTTCAACGGGAGGTAGTCCTCCGGCTTCCACTGTCGAGGCAGGCTTCGTCGAGTCTCCTCGGCCGATGTCTTGATACATGTAATGGTCGTTAGGCGAGTGGAACGAGCCGCCGCCCAAGCCAACAATTGTACAAGTTTATCGTCTGGAGCCCCTTCTTCTTCAGACCACGGATGGTCTGGAGCATCTCGTCGACGACCATCCGCTGGTCGTCGGGAAGCTTGCCGACCTGGAGATGGCGTGGCTCGGAACGGTTGGCCGAGTACCGCGGGATCGCCGCCTCGTCCTCCGGAGTCGCCTCGGTCACGTAGAACCATGACTTCTTCCGCCGCTTGCTGCTTTGGCGGCATCAGATCGAAGAAGGAAGCTTTGGACTTGAGCTGGAACGTTAGGCCGCCCGCGGCTAGCATTGGGCCGCCCGCCTCCTCGCGGTTGATCCGTCCGTGGAACAGATCTTGCCACAAGGGAAATTAGGGCCGGCAGCCCAAGTAGCACTCGCAGAACGCCACGAAGATGGCGAGCTGCTCGATCTGTGGGGACCCAGATCGAGGCTGGATCCGTAGTAGCGCAAAACGCCGGAAGAACAAAGACGTGGGAAACCCTAACCCCGCCGAGATGACTGGTGAAACAGACGAACTCCCTCTCGCGGGTTTGGGGTCGTTTCTCGGCTGCGAGGATCGCCAGCCAGCCATTCGCGAGATTCCGGCCTCCTCGAAGAGGCCAGTGCGCCTTGTGCACTTGGATCTGCCCCAAGGTTCGGTGGAGAGGGCCATGGCCGAGAGGTTGGTTGGAGATCGGAGGATTTCGGGTCGATTGGATCACGGAGCAAAGGAAGGAAGATGCGCGCACTCGGAAGAAATGGTGGGCGGTTGGCTCTGCGATAGCCTACCATTCCTCTTATATAGCGGGAGTTGCCCGCCAAATCAGGGGGCCGTTACCGCGACGTTGATTACGCCAAAGGTTACCGTTGAGTTACCTTAACGGCTAGTTTGACCACGCCTGACGGTCCAACTCCAGCCACTCGGCTCGCTAGGTCACTCGCCGCGACCGCATCCCGTTGGCTCGACTCGCCCAAAACGCGACTTGGTTCACCGGATTTTATCCCTCATACAGGAGCCCGCCGACGATTCGACTGGATGCCTGCTTTGAAGCCGTATACTCCGACTGCCAGCAGCCACTAACGCCTAATCAACGACGGCCTCGGGGACTACTGATGGGGATACGCCTACTGGGGTATACTCGGTGAACGTTCCGATGGCCCAAGGGCTGGCGAGTGGGCTGTGAGCGGCAGTGGATCGAAGCCAGCAAGGTACCATTTGGAAGCTGAAGGCCCAGTAGATAGGCCCGGTCGGACTAGGTTAAGCGATTGCAGGCAATCGAATCGGTTGAGATATGTAAAACCTAGGGGAGGTGAGCCTATATAAACCTCCCTATGGGGTGAGTAGAGACACGTTCCCTCATACACCCAAGCGACTCGCCGCCTAGCCGCCGAGCTCGCCCATTGTAAACACCTCCATAATACAATCTAGCAGGAGTAGGTCTTTACCCTCCGGGGGGCCGAACCTGGGTAAAACCCTGTGTCTTTGCCCTCATCTCGCACCGCAGATGGCTGGCCGCCCTTGCCCCTCGTTCTACTACTCGCTGCCGATTGCAGCATCTGCCGTGACCATTCCCACGACACTCGGGATCTTCGACTCCGACTCTGGATCAGAGAAGTCCGGCGACCTCCATGCCAGATCCGGTCGCTTCATCGCGGCCTACATGGCGGGTGGCGCGAGCGCCCCGCCAGACCCCTTCTCCACGCCGATACCGCCGACCGCAATGGCGGGGGAAGTCGAGGAACTCCGCCTATGCCTGGAGGAGGCAGTTCACAAGGAACAAGATGAGCATGAAAAGTTCGCGTCGAACAGGCGATGGAGCCGAAGCTCTCGCCCTATCACCAGCGCCACATCAGGTCACGTCTGAACCCCACCGTTTAGGGCCACGCCCTGAACTTCGACGGTGAAAACGACCCGGCCCGCATGGCTAATCGCGCGATCTGCGAGAACGCGCCACCAGGAGGAAGTGCCCGGCCATCTCCAGGCGCAACGGCGAATGGCGCTCCCCCAACACCGCCCGGTCACACTCCCCCTCAATACCAGCCAAGGATCATGATCTCCCTGCAAGAGCGGGACACAAATGGCCTCCCGCTGTTCTCCACTCCGATGGACAACGTCATCGCGATTCGAGCCGTGGTCGCCAACCTCAATGTGACGGGGGAAGGCGCTCTGAAGATCCAGTATGCCAAGGCCGTCGAGCAGCCGCGAGGCCTTCATGAGCGCATGTACTCCTCCTCAGAAGCAGGCGGCCTCGGCAACCGCCGCGATGGCAAATACCCTCAATTGCACACCACTAGAGCCCCTGCAGCTCCAACCACGAACCGCGCACGCGGCACTCTCCACCAACGACCTGCGATCGACGAACAACATGGTTGCTACCAATGGACAGCCAGTCGATGCGCGGACCCACATCATCAACAACCAAAACTAGCGCGCACGCCAGCCCGACGACCTGAGGTACACCCTCACCAACTGCCGCAACGGCGAGCCAAGGGGCTCGCTCAGCCGAGTCGGCCCCCAGTGCTTCGGACCAATGATCTGAGGCGAAAAATATCCAGCGAACTTCAAAGCGCCAAAGGAGATCGAAAAGTACGATCACTCGTATGATCCGTCCGTGTGGCTGGACACATACCTCATGGCGATGGGAATCGCCGGCCACACCAACCTACTCGCCGCTCGCTACCTCCCCCTGATGATGTAGGGAGCGACTCGGCAATGGATCAACACCATCCCAGTGGATAGCATCGATTCCTGGGAGGACATGCGCGACGCCTTCGTCTTGCACTTCGAGGGTTCCTACACCCGCATCACCAGCATCGAGGACCTAGAGTGATGTGTCCAGGGGCCTCACGAGTCGACTCGCAGCTGGCTCCAAAGGTGGCAAGATCTGTGGTTCAACGCGGTCGGTATCCACCAGGAGACGGTGATCCACTTCTTCAAAACATCATGCCACTACGAAGCACTAGTCGCCAAACTAAAGCGGGTGTACAAAACACTTGAAAACATCCTAGACCACCTCGATATCGCCAAGAGGTACACGGAGGAGGCCCGAACCAAGAAACCGACGACAAGTCGGGTGGAAATCGCCGCCCAAGCGGCCACGACAACGAGAGGCGACCTGAGCTACGCTACAGCAACACTCGCCTCATCGGAAAGCACCACGGTGATAGGCGAGTCGACTTTGTCGCCAACACCGTCTACGCGCCAGGTGACCCCAAGAGCTTCCGCCGCGATGGAGGCCAACATCGCGATAGCGGAAACTACAAGGCAAGGCCGAAATTCGACCCAGCGGCTCTCCTTAACCAACCCTGTGTGTTCCACAGTAGGGAGGGGAAGCCTGCCACGCACATGACCATCGACTGTCACTCTCTGAAGGAGATCGAGAAGGAACGACACGCACGAGAGGACCCCAACAACCACCCGCCAAACGACGGGGGATTCGGCAATGATGTCGGATCGCTCCGCACCTTCACCGGGTTCAGCACCAAGCGTGAGAAGAAGGTCATCGCCTTGCCGCCGCCGTCAATGCGGTTTCCCAGGTCGACATCCCCCGCTTCCTCAACTGGTCCGAATAGTGCATCACGTGGAGCCGCGAGGACCACTCGCCACGGATCAAATATCCGGGGCGACTTATCCTGGTAGTCAAGCCCAAAGTGGGCGACTACTGGCTCCCCAAAACATTGATGGATGGCGGGAGCTCCATCAACATACTCTACCTGGACACATTCAGGCGGTTGTGGCTCCCGCAGTCGATGACCAAGACGACCTACACCACCTTCCACGGCATCATCCCAGGTCGGAAGGCGTACCCGATCGGGAAGGTGACGCTGCCGGTCACCTTTGGCACACCAGAAAATTTCCACACCGATCGGTTCGTCTTTGAGTCGGTGCCCGTCAACAGCCCCTACCATTACGTCTTGGGCGACAAGAGTTCGCCAAGTTCATGGCGGCGCCGCACTACACGTACAAGGCGATGAAGCTCCCAGGGCCATGCAGCATCATCACCATCCACGGCGACCCCAAATGGCCGCGGAGTATGGGGCAAAGGGCGCCGAGCTCGCGGACGCCGTCATCGCCGCGGAGGCTAACCATGCCGAGGAGCTCGCCAGGTACGTGAGCGGTGTCGACAATGACGACCCCACAATACTAAAGAAGCCCAACTCAGAGAACGAGGCTCAACCATGTTCGAGGCCACCACGCACACATGCTCCGTCGAACTGGTGCAAGGCGATTCCAGCCAGATGGTGATGATCGGGACAGGCATGAGCCCCGCATAGGAAAGTGTGCTCATCGAGTTCCTCCATGAGAATCACGACATCTTCGCATGGAAGCTCTCCGACATGCCAGGTGTCTCGAGGGAACTCGCTGAGCACAAACTCAACGCCGACCCCAAAGCGCGACCTGTCAAGCAGTCACTGCGGCCCTTCAATGAAGAGCTCCGCTGAGAAATCGCCGAGGAGGTGCCACGTATACTCGCTATAGGCTTCATACGGCCCATCAAATACTCCAAGTGGCTGGAAAACCCAGCCCTGATAAAAAAGAAGAATGGGACCTAGGGAATGTGCATCGACTACACAAACCTCAATAGCGCCTGCCCAAAGGAGTAGTTCGTCCTCCCGTGAATCGTTCAAATCATCAACTCGACCACGGACTCGGAGTCGCTGTGTTTCCTTGACGCCTACTCTGGTTACAACCAGATCAAAATGGCATTCGAGGACGATGATAAGACGGTGTTCATCACGCCATTCGGTGCCTTCTTCTACACCGCCATGGCGTTCGACCTCAAGAACGCTGGAGCGACCTACCAGAGGTGCATGCAGGAGTACATTGCGATCCAAATTGGCCGTAACATCCACGTCTACATCGAGGATGTGGTGGTGAAGTCCACTCGCCAGAGCGATCTGATCGCCGACCTGGCCGAAACCTTTGCAAACCTGTGGAGGTACAAGATCAAACTCAACCCATGAAAGTGCACCTTCGGTGTACCTACTAGACAGCTATTGGGGTATGTAGTCTCACAGCGAGGCATCAAGGCAAACCCCACCAAGATCAACACGATCACCCGGCTCGGCAAACCCGAGTGCCTCTGTGAAGTCTAGAAGTTGGTTAGGCGAGTCGCGACTCTCAGTCGCTTCATCCCCCGGCTAGGCGAGAAGGCAATGCCTCTCTACCGCCTAATGCGCAAGAACCCCACATTATAGTGGGACAAGAAGGCGGACGACGCACTCCACACGCTCAAACAAGTGCTACTCGCAGCCCCGCTGCTCGCCGCCCCCACCGACAAGGAGCCAATGCTCGTCTACGTCCTGACATCCGAGCGAGTCGTCCGTGCCGTCATGGTCGTCGAGTTGCCAGAAGAGGGCAAGGAGCGCCCCGTGCAGCTCCCCGTCTACTACACCAGAGAAGTCCTCACAGAATCGCGATATCGATACCCATAGTACCAGAAACTGGTATATGCGGTCTTCCGAGCCCAGCGGCGACTGTCTCACTACTTCCAGGTGCACCCAATCACAGCCGTCTCCTCAGCACCGTTGCAGGACATCATCTGCAACCGCGAAGCGACTGGGCGAGTCGCCAAGTGGGCCGTCGAGATCGGCATCCACAACATCAAGTACAAGCCGCGCAAGGCAATCAAGTCGCAGGCCTTGGCAGACTTCCTAGCCGACTAGGAGGACGCGCAGCAGCCGGAAAAGTTGCCATACCTCCATTACTAGTCGCTCCACTTCGACGGAGCAGGGGTAGGGATCTTGCTCACCTCCCCCAAGGGCGACAATTTGCGCTACGTACTGTACCTCGACTTCACCCCCTGCACCAACAACATGGCCGAGTACGAGGCCCTCCTTCATGGCATGCGAGCCGCAAAGGATATGAAAATCAATCGCCTATGGTGCTACGGCGACTCCGATCTCGTCATCGTGCAAGTCGCCGGCACCTACGATGCCATCTCCCCCACCATGGTAGCATACCGCCAAGCAGTGGACCAGCTGGGAGGCCACTTCGCAACTACATAGAGTGGATCGATTGGTGCAAGAACGAAGAGGCCGACGCCCTCTCTCGCATCGGATCGGCTCGCCACGCGCCACCCGCCGGTGTCTGCCTCGACACCATCACTAAGCCCTATGTCTCTCCGCCAAGGGAGATCGACCTCGGGATACCGCTACAGCCAGAACCAGCCCTGGTCGCCATGATTGCGGAGCCAAGCGACTAGGCCGTGCCATACGTTGCCTACCTCGAAGGAGGGACCCTGCCAGCAGACGAGATGGAGGCTCGCATGATCGTGCACCGCTGCAAGTCCTTCGTCATCATCAACGGCGAACTCCACAAGCGCAGCGTGACCGGCGTGTTCCAACGCTGCGTGTAGCCTGCGGAAGGTCGCAAGATCCTCCAAGACATCCACGCCGGCGACTGTGGCCATCACGCTAGCGCCCGGTCCCTGGTCGCCAAGGCCATTCGGCATGGCTTATACTGGCTCACCACACACACTGATACAGTCGACATCGTCCAACGTTGCATCGGGCGCCAAAAGTACGCCAACCAAACGCACGTACCCAGCTCGGCGCTCAATACCATCCCCATCACCTGGCCATTCGCCATGTGGGGCATGGACATGGTGGGCCCCTTCAAGAAGGCCCCCTTTAGCTACACCCACCTCATGGTCACCATCGACAAATTCACCAAGTGGGTGGAGGCCAATCCAGTCCGCAAGTGCGATGGGAAGACCGCTGCCAAATTCCTACGCGAGCTCATCTACCGCTACGGATTCCTGCATAGCACCATCATGGACAACGGCACCAACTTCACCAAGGGAGCCATGGCCGAGTACTGCGAGGAGCACAACATACGGCTCGACCTTGCCTTAGTCGCCCACGAGGAGTCTAACGGCCAGGCGGAACATGCCAACTAGAGCATCCTCCATGTCCTAAAACTGCGACTTCAAGTTCCTCTTGAGCGGACTCCAGGGTTCTGGGTCGAGGATCTCCCCTCCGTCATCTGGGGCATCCGCACCTCCATCAATAGGTCAACTGGATTCACTCCCTTCTTCATGGTGTACGGCGCCGAAGCCGTCATGCCGACCGACCTCGAGCACGACTCGCTTCGGGTCGTCAACTACGCGGAGGCCGACAACGATCTCGCACGCCAATAAGGGGGTCGACTAGCTTGATGAAGAACGTGACCTAGCTCGCTCCCGTACCGCCATCTACCAGCAAGGACTTTTCCGCTACCACAGCTACCGAGTCCGGACTAATACCTTCCAGGAAGGCGACCTGGTCCTGCGACTGATCCAGGACAAGAAGGGCATGCACAAGCTTTCTCCCCCATGGGAGGGACCATTCGCCATAGCGCAAGTCCTGGGAAATGACGCCTACTACCTCATCAACGTCCGAGGTGATGGATAACTCAATGTCAAGTGGCCATGGAATGTAAACCTCCTAAGGAAGTTCTACACATAGAACTCTGAACTGTACTCCCCCCGACATGCAATAAAGATTTTTGACTCGCAAAAATTGTGTCTACTCTCCAATTCTTGTGCTACTCGCACTCATAAAAATAGTATTACGCTAATCACGGAAGTCAACCTTTGGTCGCACGACCGGCACGGCTAAGTAGTGCGACACAAGGGCATCGATAAAATTCGGGTCTCGTGTCGTCCATGAAAACGCCAACCCAGAGCCCCATCGGAGTCGCCTCGCTCGACTGGCATGCCGGGCCAAGACAATCGCACTCTCTTCTCACAGCGACCCGGTCCTCCACATCCTCGGCGCAGCGACTCGAATGGTCAAGTACCACGCTCGGGGACTGACGCAAGTCCAAACCCACGCGGCTAGGGAAAATACCAAGTATGAGAGCACGCCCGGGACTCACCATGCGACTGGCTCTCCGAGTCAGGTGGAGCGACGCACCAAATACAGGGCGCTTCGTCCTCACCTACCTTGGGCATGCGACTAGAACAACTAAGTACCACGCTCGGGGACTCGTCCAACCGACCCCGTTCGCGATCGAGAAAACTGCTAAGTACAGAGCACCCCTTGGGGTATCCAAGCAACTGGCTTCCCAAGCCACGACAATTCGACCTCAACTAACTAACAGTAAAAAAACAAACACACACACACAAAGACACGAGGTAAACCCCATAAAAGGGCGGACGTGCTCGGGGACTCGCATAACAAAAAAATCCAAACTCAAAACAAAGCTGACAAAAGCATACATGCATTCCTTATGGAAACAAATTTTGTTTGCTTACAAGGGCAGGCATACACTCCTTAAAACTAACGCCAATCGGCAAACTCACCTACTCTACAGGTTTCGAAGATGACGCACCGTCGCTACCGCGAACGCAGATAAAGGGTACCCACGGGTTCGACGGGTATGTCATCAAGGCACCCGCCATCACCGATCGGAATGGCTGCTCCACCTTGAAGTCGCGATGCGGCTGCTCGGAGTCGTTTGGGGCGACGATCGTCTCTTGATACGGCAGAAGATTGTCCATCGCCAACACCTGATCAGAGTAGACCGCTGCCCGGTCAGTCAACTTCAGCACGTCGGAGATCTCGACCGAGCCAGTTGACGAGGGATACCCGCTAGTGACGTCGTCGAGGTTGAAGTCATCAGGGAAGTGCGCGAGCCCAAGGCTCAGCGCAGTCGCAGCCCACGGCAGAAGGCCAACCGCGACCTAAACTCCACAACCGTCAGAGCCCTCTCCAAGTATCGCCAGACTCAGTGAATTTGCTGGGGATCACCTCCGTCAGTGAGATCTCCTGAAGATACGCATGAATACAGGTCACAAAAAGGGCGGCAGAATCCACCAGCATGGTGACACATTGCCGTGCGTCGTACGACTGCGCCTCGGGCTCATCATCAAGAATTTTCCCTGCGGAGGAACAATTAACTCGGCGTCCAAAGGATGCAGGACTCAAATCCACCACCTCGGTACATAACGACAACGGCGACCCGCACGCTCAGGGACTCGCTAATACAATCAAACAACAAGACGAAGGAACTCACCAATCAGGGGACGGCAGCGCCCCGTAATGAAATCCTGAAGACCCGACAAATCAGTTTCCAGCCCCGCAATGAGAGCATCTGACACCTTTCGCTCTTCAGATGCGGCAGCAATAGCCTTCTTAGCCCTAACCTCCGCCAAGCTCGCATCCGCCTTCACGGCCTTGAACTCTCGCTCCAGCTTGGCCACTCGCTTCTTCGTGACGGACAACGACAATTGGGCAGCATTCAACTCGCTAGCAGGTACCAAACCCTCGCGAGCCTTCGCCATCGTGGCTGAATACCCTTCTGCAACAACGCAAGCGTGAGATCAAAATTATAAAAAAGACAACTATAGAGAAGGGTAACTCGAAAACCTACCCGTAGTCGCTTGCAGCTGTTTGTTCACCTCATGCACGGAGCGAAGGTCTTTCTCCAGACGCTCTCTAGCGGCCATTCGCTCCGCCGATTCGTGTTGGAGGCCCTACACAGACATAAGCGACTAGCCACTCGGGGACTAGATAGCAAAAACAATAAGAATCTTCCTGCTGAAATTCAGCGACCAAATCCTCGGGGACTGGACATACATGAATAGCTGCGCCAAGCATGTTGTGCAGCTCGACCGCATCCACCGACAGCATCACAAGAGGCGTGCGCCCGTGACGCTGCTCGACTTCCGAGCCCAAAACCTCGGGCACTTGGGCCGACTGTGCTGACACACTCGCGTTGGAGGCCCTCGCCATAAAGAGAGGGAAGGTCGCCACCGCCGCCCCCGCAACACTTGTCGAAGGGCCCGGCGCCCCGACCAGCACTGTAGGGTCTATCTGCTACGAACCCGCTTCTACGACGGCCTTCACGGTCGCATACGCTCTAGCAGGAGCTCCACTTGGGGCGTCGACTAGCTCGTTTGAGATCGTGACGACCTCGTCGCCCTTCATCTTCTTCGTGCCCTCAGCGGGCGCCTTGGCGTCATCGCCCTTCCTCTTCTTTGAGGGATCAGTTTCCGCCCATGCGGCGTCTACTGGAACTTTGGCCACCGAGGGGTGACCAATCTTTTTCACGCCAGTCCTGCAAAAAGAAATCATCAGCGAGCTCGCCCGACAAATATGGTCTAGTGGGTCAAGAGGTTACACCAAGATGTTTACCTAGCGACTGGGATGAAGCGTAGGCCGGTGCGGATGTGCGCCGACTTCTCCAATTCCGGGCCCAGCTTACGGCCGATGCCCGTCTCAAGCAGGGCCGGAGCCCATGACATAGAGGCCTTCTTCGAGGACGAGGTCTCAGCAGGAAGCTCCCCTCCGGTCGACGCGGGTGCCTCCCTCGATGGCGATGCCCCTGCGGGTGGAGCAGCCCCGAGCCCGGTGACTGTTGAGAATGGCGGCGGAAGCGACGCCAACGGCACCTCGTCTTCTACCACGTCCGCACTGGCCGCCTCATCCGCCTTTGCCAACGCCTCGGCCCCGGCTTCATCAGCCGCGCTAGTCGCCTCAGAGCTAGTCGTTGACCGAGGCGGCGACACTACCTTGGGCGCCCCCTTCTTTTTCTTCGGCGACTTCTTTTTCAACGGCGTGGACACACATCATGAAGTGTGTTCAAGGGCTTCGTCTTCACCCCCGTCGTGAGCCTAGAGGCTCTTGCTGGCCTCGATCTCGCGCTGCCGTTGCCCGCGAGTTTTCCGAACCACGGGCGCGGCGACCTCCACGGCATCATCGTCATCGTCTTTGTCATCATCGCCTCCAACATTCTCCTTGTCGGAGGAGGACTCTCTCTTGTCCTCGGCGGACTCATACGAGCTCTCGTCGGCAGCGGGAGGAAGCCAACCTTCCACCACTTGGAACAGCTGCACAAACAATACATGGTTAATGAGTCGCGACTGCATTCCTGCGGCTGCGAAATAGACAAGGAAAGATAGACTTACTGGTGGCGCCTTGCGCTTCATGGTGTATGGGGGAATCCCGGCCTTCGGGTCGAGGTATTCCGCATTAGTGATTTCTTCAGTGCAAGGGCGTAATCATCGGCCTTCCACTCGGCGGTGCAGGCCTTAGTCGCGTCGTCCTTGCTGGTATACTCGTACATCCAGTGAGTGTGGCTGGCCAGGGGCACCAGTCGCCGCCTGAGCCAGCAATTGTATAGATTGATGGTCTTGAGCCCGTCTTTCTTCAGCTGACGAATCATCGTCAACATTTTGTTGACCACCATCCGATGGTCATGCGGTAGCTTGGCGACTTGAAGCTGGCACGGCTCGGGTCGCTCAACGGAATACATCGGGAGTGGCATCTCGCCATCGGGAGTCGACTCGCTGATGTAGAACCAGTGTTTGTTCCACTCGTTCGCCGCCTTATTCGGAAGAATGAGGTCGAGGAAGGAGGCCTTGGACTTCAATAGGAATGTAAGGCCGCACGCTGCCAGCATCGGTCCGCCTGCCCGTTCGCGACCGATCCGCCCATGCAATAGTTCTTGCCACAGGGGGGAATACGGACGACAGCCCAGATAGCACTCGCAGAACTCCACAAAAAGGGCGATATGCTCGATGCTATGCGGCCCCAGATCCGAAGGCTGGATGCCGTAGTATGCATAGAATCGGTAGAAGAAGATCGAGGTGGGGAAGCCAAGCCCCCTCTCGAGATGGCTAGTGAAGTAGATGAACTCCTCGGCGCGTGGGTTAGGCTCTACCTCCCTGGCCGCGGGGATCCGCCATCTCCCGGCGGAGAGAATCCCTGCATCTTTGAAGGACTTCAACAGCACCTTGGTACACTTGGATCTCCCCCACAAATCCTTCAGGGGCGCCATCGATTCGAGGGTCTGGGATTGCAAGATTGCTCTGGGATCACTAGTGTAACACCCTCAGAATCGGACCTATGCAAGTTTTAGAGAAAACCCGCCAAACCCGCATAGAAACGATTCAAAGGTGCCCACCAGGCACTTTCGTGCGGGTGGAAAACGAAGTAATAACATTACACAACAGTCCTCGATGGGACCCACGGAACAGATATATATACAACACGACTCCATGAGTCAAGATTACAGATATAATATACAAAGATCCAAATCACCTTGAAAACGAGGGAGCGTCCAGCTACGGACAAGATGCAAATGGGGCTAAGAGCCCTGAAGAATAACCAATGGCGTCCATAACCCTGCCCAAGCCGGAAGGTAACCTCGCTAACGACGTCGATCCCAAAACCTGCTTAAACAAAAAGGGGTGACAAAGGGCAAAGGAAAAAGAGGAGCGTCGATCACGAGGCCAAGACAGCGAGGCTAGAATTCGGCGGTCCTCGCCTACATAGGTATGGTGGACTGAAGCGGCAGCATGCGCTAAACACCCTATAGAGACTCGATACAACTGGCGGCTATCAGAGAGGGATAAGAAAGACCTATTCGGAACCATCCTGATTCTACCATCAACAAACCCATCCTGGTGTTTCCCCCTCGAAACCAAACGAGGAAGTCAACCGAGGAACTCACACCGTTGGCAGTTTTATTTATTCAGTTATCGTTGCAGTAATTATTAGTCAGGTATAGATAATCATCCTGATAAAATAAGCAGTGGGCACTTTTAGTTAACCATTCCGTGATAGTTGCAACACTTACTAGTCAGATACAATTAGCATGAGATAACCCCAAAACCCAGCAGTTGTTGGTACTTTTATTTATCCATTCCGTTATAGTTGCAATACTTACTAGTCAGGTACAATTGTCGCAAGCGACAGACCAAACAAGCAATTGTTGGCAGTTTTATCTAGATCATTCCATTATAGTGAAGCTGATTACTAGTCATTATAAAGTCAAATTTATAGCACTACTTTAGTTATGCTTGTCTATGATCGAGATACTGTGCTCCAAGTCGTCCATAACCGCGGACACGGCTTTCAGAAAGTTTTAACCCGGCCGGGGTGCACAAATAGCAACACACACTCGATCAACCTCGGAAAAACCAAATCAAAACCCAACGAGGCCTTCACGACAAAGCAATCACAGGATTCAGAAATATTTCAGGGGGCCACCCCATTGAGTAGACCCGCAACGAAGCCAGCTGACTCCGAGACGGACTCAAGGTTTGCGACAATGGCTGTAAACGACTGGGAACCCAAAACTGGGCTTGTCGATACCGCGAAAACATTCCGCTTACCTAAACAGTACAGTGTGCTCCTCGCACAATCGTAAATAAAGCAGTAGAGCATGGCATAAGTACAGGATAGTAAATAAAACCTCAAACTATTTTGTGGCCCCAAGAAATAAGAATGAATCAAGCTCTGGCTCAGGGGGGTCCCATAATCCTCCCGGATGTGGATAGCGCGATAAATCAAGGAACAGGTATCAAGTACTCGGGGTCCTACGGGACACAAGTGGGCGGTCGGAAACCAAATATTATCTATCACCCACCGATGCCTCTGCTTACTTACTCCAATTTTAGTTGTTAAACAGTAAATAAAGTGAACGGTAAGTAAAGCCATGATCATCTCCAACATAAAGCATATGGCAGCACTCCAACATCGTGATGTGGGTACGTGACATACACGCAGAAATTGAGCAAGTTTATCACGACGCGCAGGTCCATCTAGCTACCAAACCACGGTAATAGGATGTGTCCAAGGCAATATAGGGCTGCAAGGGATATCACGGATACGGAAACTAGAGCATCGCAACACGTATAGCAATAGATCAACAGAGGGGAATAAATACTATAAAAGTAAGATAGGTAGAAAGGAGATGCTACTTTGAAAACATTGCCGAAGGTTCAACCGAAGATTGGGCGAAGCTCACATCAACTCAACGGCCTTATCCGCGAAGAAGCAAAACACTAGCACAAACACCGGATGCACTATTTAATACTACGGCAAAAGATCGGGCATGATGCATGTATGATGTATGACATGGCAAAGGTGCGATGCAATTAGGTCATATTAAGCGGAACCGGGGTCCCGACAATTAGTTAGATGGTTCAAGTTGTTTATCTACCCCGCAAATTAAACGTTGTTTAACAAGGCAGAATATATCACCAGTTCGCTACACAAATTTAAATGAGGCCAATATGAGACTAGATTTGCCCGCTTATGGCCCCATATTTAGTTATTAGGTGAATCGGTATAAGGCCCCCGAACCATAGAAATATGCATGCGAGATGAATGATTATTATGCAACAGTTTTTATATTTAGCATTTATAAAATAGGGGCTCGGGAAAAGGTTCACACATTAGGGTTCGACGATCTTGGGGTTCCAGGGTTCGGGGTTCGGTCTCAGGGTCCAGGGTTCGACGGGATCGTTCTCGGACTCCGGGGTTTAGGGTCTTCGGATCAGGGAAGTAGATCTTGTCGCATCCGGCAAGCAGGACTTGGGTTGGTGCCGGGGGCGCATCGGACTTTCCCCTGGTTGGTGTCGATCTTGTCGTCGATGGCGAACTTGAGTGGATCGGGTACCGGGGTCTTCGGATCCGTGAAGTAGATCTTGTCGCACGGTGTCCGGGGTAGATGAGCTTGGCGTATTCGCATCGGCGCTCTTGACGTTCGGGTTCTCGGGCATCAGATCCGGAAAGACGTACTTGTCGCCTCTGTGTCCTTCGAGCCGAAGAATTTGGCATGCCCAGTTCGGTCTTCGGATCCGGATTCAGGGTCTTCGGTTTCCATGGGTCGGGGTCTTCGGATGTCCAAGAAGAAGGTCTTGTGGATCCATGATGGCGACCTTCGGGTTCCACCTCTTACGTCGGTACCGGTACACGGGGGTCTCCGCATCAAAGATCTTGGCGACGCCGTGGAGTAGGAGACGGAAGGCGCCGGTGCAGAGGAGATCCAGGGTGACGGGGTCCGTGCGAGGCGGCGGACGGGGCCTGCAGGGCGGGTCCACCTAGGTCGGCGGCGGGTCGGAGCGGGGCGCCTGGGCGACGGTGGCTCGGGGACGGGCTGAGCTCGGCGGTGGAGGGGGAAGCTCGCCGGAGGGAGGATGGCGACGGCGAGCCAGCGGCGGCTCCGGCGGAGCGCGCGGAGGGCGGTGGCCGGAGGTGAGCGGGCCGACGGCGCGGAGAGGCAAAGGGGAAGCGGCGGTGGCCGGAGGCGGCTCGGGGTGCGCGCGAGCCGATGGGGTCACGGCCCAGAGGGTGGTTGAGGCCGGCGGCGGGCCTGGAGCGGAGGACGGAGCGACGAGGCAGAGAAAAGGTGTAGGCGGGGCGGACCGGCAGCGGCGAGGAGGGCGGCGGCCGTGGCGCCGGACGCGGTTGAAGGCTAGGGGGCGAGGTCCTGCCCGCGGGGTGGACGCCGGCAGAGGGAAGGAGGGATGAGAGAGGCGGGTCGGGGCGAGCGCGGGTCCGGCGACGGAGGGGAACCGGAGGAGGGCGCGGCATGGGCGGCGAGCAGAGGAGGGGAGGAGGCTGCGGGGAAGACGCTGGGTCGTCGGGTGAGAGAGGAAAGGAGAGAGAGAGGAGCGGGACAGGTGGGGAGTGGGACACGAGGGGCCAGGGGGTGGGCCAGGTGGTGGGACCCGGGGGGCGGTTTGCGGACAGAGAGGGAGTAGCTGCGGGTGGGGCCAGGCGCGGGTGGGGTCGGGCTGGCAGTGAGGGAGAGAGAGAGTGGGTAGGATGGGCTAGGGTGAGAGAAGGAGAGAGGGTGGGGCTGGTGGATTGATGATGTGGCGGGGTGGGTAGGGAATTGGGGGAGGGGTGAGGTGGCACGCTACGATTGGTGGGTAGGATAGATTTGGGTGGGGATAGGATTTAGAGTCTAGGTTTTATAATTATGTGTTTGTTTGGTTTTGTTTATTTTAAAACAAGGCCACTTTGCAATTAGTTTTTAGGGAAATAAAATATCCGATTCGTTCGGGGTTTTGCATTTGAAACAAAGAGGGGTATTTGTGCAAAGCAAAACTAGGCTTTTCAAAATAGTTCAGACAAACAATGCATGATGATGGCGATGCAATGCACAAAAACAACGCGATTTTCTAGTAGTGGTTTTGCGGGATGCCACAACTAGATCGCTCTGGGTCGCTATGGAGGGAATGGAAGATTGGGAGACGCGCGGAGTCGGAGGAAATGTGGGGAATGCTCGCTTTTCACCCGTCACTCTCCTTATATAGAGATTGGTACCCGCCATTTTCAGGGAACTGTTACCGTGCGGTGATTACGCCGATATTACCGTTGGATTACCCAACGACTAGTTTGACCAGGCTGACGGTCCAACTTCGTCTACTCAACTCGCTGACTCATTCGCCATAGCTACGACTCGATCACTCGCTGACCCACTCGCCATAGATGCGACTAGACTACTCGCCAAATTGGCGATTCGACTGATCGCCGTTATTGCGACTGACAATACATGTTGAAGATTTTTCTTTCATTGAAGGATTCCATCGCCGATTTGACTGGGCATCCAAATTGGACCCGAATACTCTGACTGCCAAAGAACACCTGCAATGAATCAACGATGGCCTCGGGGACTACTAATGGGGATATGCTGAGTGGGGTATGCCCAGCAGGACGTTCCCTACTGGATCATAATCCAAGCGAGTGGGCATGCAGGACGACAACTGGACCGTGACCCAAGAGGAGACCATGCGACTGGATGCTGAAGTCCCAGAAGCGTAGCTAGGCCCAGTCGGATTAGGTCAAAACCCTTCGAGTCCTTATCCGACTCGGTTGTAGATCTATAAACCCTAGCGAGGTGACTCTATATAAACCTCCCTAGGGCACGCATAGAACTTACGTTCCATCATACACCGCTTCTACTCGCCGCCTAGCCGCCGAGCTCGCCCATTGTATTCTTTCATCAATACAATCTAGCAGGAGCAGGTCTTTACCCTCCGGGGGCCGAACCTAGGTAAATACCTGTGTCTTTGCCCTCATCTCGCACTACAGATGGCTGGCCGCCCTTGCCCCTCGTTCTACTACTCGCCGCTAATCGCAGCATCTGGCGTGGCCATTCCCACAACAGACACTAGAGGAAAAAGGTCTATCCGTTCGTGACCCCTCGGAGCATTAGTCCCGGTTCCGCCACCAACCGGGACTAATGCTGGCACGCGTCCCGGTTGGAGCGGGCACGGGGCCAGGGGGCATGCATCCCGGTTGGTAAGGGGGCATGCGTCCCGGTTGGAGCCACCAACCGGGACTAAAGGTTTGGCCACACCACGGAGTGAGACGCACTTTAGTCGATTCTTGGCTCCAACCGGGACTAAAGACCCCCCTCTATAAATGCGCCACCCCCTCTGCCTCCACTGCTTTTTCGAATGGTGGAAGGTGTGCTAGTTTTTCTCATGCATGCATTGAAGGTGTTTGTTGAAATGTTTGAGTGAATAATCCCGTTGAATTTCTCATAGAACAAAAATATAGAAGGTGTCCGAGACGCACTTGAGCTTTCTCCTCTTTATTTCCCTCGATCGAGGTTAGCAATCTTATCTTTTCTAGGTCATTGATACAATTGATGTGTCGGTGTGAATTGGTTATTTCACTATTTATGATGTCCTGTTTTTTGATAAACTTACTTATATGATGCAGATGAACAATGGGAATGGATGTACGGTGACCAGCGGGTAGACTGGTATATCAAAGGCGTGGATAAATTTATCGATGTGGCTACGGCAAACAAAGAGAATGGATTTATATGTTGTCCATGTGTTCAATGTCGGAACAACAAGGAGTACTCTTCCTCGAAAATCATTCGGCCACCGATTATGAAAGGTTTCATGCCCAACTATAATTGCTGGACCAAGCACGGGAAAGAGGGGTTATGATGGAAGATGGTGAAGAAGAAGATGATGATAACAACTATCATCATATGTTTCCTGAATCTGATATCTGCAATGGAAGACAATGGAGAGGAAAGAGGTGAAGAATGGGCATCGATGAGCCGATGAACTTGGTAGGGTCATTTCTGATGCAAAGCGAGACTGTGAAACAGAAAATGAGAAGTTGAAGTTAGAGGGCATGTTAGAAGATCACAAGAAATTGTTGTACCCAAATTGTGAAGATGGCAGCACAAAGCTCGGTACCACACTAGAATTGTTGCGATGGAAGGCAGAGTGTGGTCTAATTGACTCCTCATTTGATAAGATGCTGAAAATAATGAAGCCGAAGTTTCCAAAACATAACGAACTTCCCGAGAGTACCTACAAAGCAAAGAATACTCTCTGTCCTCTGGGATTATATGTGCAAAAGATACATGCATGCATTAATGACTGCATCCTCTACCGCGGTAAGGAGTATGAGAATTTAGATAAATGCCCGGTATGCAACGCTATGTATAAGATCGACGAGATAACCACGGTGATGTTGAGGAGAGCCCCTCGGAAGAGGGTTCTGCTAAGGTTATGTGGTATGCTCCTATAATACCAAGGTTGAAACGCATGTTCGAAACAAAGAGCATGCCAGTTGTTGCGATGGCACAAAGAAGACCGTAAGAAAGGCGGGAAGTTGAGACACCTGGCGATGGGTCACGGTGGAGAAAAATCGAGAGAGACTTCCCGGACTTTGCGGTGTGAAAGGAACTTATGGTTTGGTCTAAGTACGGATGGCATGAATCCTTTTGGGGAGCAGAGCTGCCACAAGACTGGCCGTGACTCTATGTATCTACAACTTGCCTCCTTGGTTGTGCATGAAGCGTAAGTTCATTATGATGCCGGTGCTCATCCAAGGCCGAAGCAAGAACGCGACATTGATGTGTACCTTAGGCCATTAGTTGAAGAACTCTTACGGTTGTGGGGCAAACCAGGTGTACGTGTGGGATGAGAACAAACAGAGCCATTTAATCTACGAGGGTTGTTATTCAGAACCATCAATGATTGGCTGCTCTTAGTAACCTTTCGGACAGACAAACAAAGGATATAAGGAATGCACCACTGTTTAGATAAGACCTAAGGTACATATTTGCATAAATGCAAGAAGGTTGTGTACTGGCGAATCAACGATTTCTTCCACCAATCATCCGTAAGAAAGAAAGGCAAGCATTTCAAAGGTGAGGCAGATCAGGAAGAATCTGAACTCCTACCGGTGATGATGTATTTGGTATGGTCAAGGACATAGAAGTAATCTTTGGAAAGGGTCCGGTCAATCAGTTCGAGCACGTCGCTCTGAGACACGCACCCATGTGGAAGAAGAAATCTATATTTTGGGAGCTGCCATATTGGAAAGTCATGCGTGTCCGCTCTTCAATCGACGTGATGCACGTGACGAAGAATCTCTGCGTGAACTCGCTAGGATTCCTAGGCGTGTATGGGAATACAAAAGATACACCAAGCAGGAGGACCAACAAATTATGGAAGACCCAAAGAACATGCATACAGATAACAAGGCGGATAAAGGCGTCACTTAAGTCGTGCCAGCTATGCTCTTACCAAAGCGAGAAGGAAATCTTTTGAAGTCCTTTACATGTCGAGGTGCCGTCGGGCTTCTCATCTAATATAAAGGGATAATAAATATGGCGGAGAAAAAGTTCCAAAACCTGAAGTCTCATGGTATCACGTGATTATGACGTGATTGCTTCCGATTTCATTGAGGGGCTTCTACCGGAAAATGTTCGAGTACCCATTGTGAAGTTGTGTGCATTCCTCAATGCAATATCTCGAAGGTAATCAATCCGGATATTACGCCAAGGTTCTGAAGGATGTGGTACAATGTCTTGTTAGTTTTGAATTGGTGTTCCCACCATCCTTCTTCAATATTATGACGCATCTCTGGTTCATCTAGTGGAAGAGATTGCCATTCTCGCTCCGGTATTTCTGCACAATATGTTCCCCTTTGAGAGGTTCATGGGAGTCTTAAAGAAATATGTTCATAACCGTGCTAGACTGAAGGAAGCATCTCCAAGGGATATGGAGCAGAGGAGGTCATTGAGTTTTGTGTTGACTTTATTCGACCTTAAGCCGATTGGTGTTTCGATCATGGCGCATGAGGGAAGACTAAGTGGAAAAACGCTGGAAAGAAAGCAATGATATGTAGGGACGGGGATTCTTTCACTAAAGCACACTACACAGTTCTACATAATTCCACCTTGGCAGCTCCGTGTATCGAGGAACACAAGAATATTGTACGCTCCAAAAACCCGGGGAAGCCTGAATCATGGATTACAGATGAACACATGAAGTATTTCGGTGGTTGGATGCGGACACATCTCTTGAATGACACCACTGTTGGAGATCAGCTATACTTGTTGGCCGCGTCACCATCTTCTACTGTATTGAATTTCCAAGGGTACGAAATAAATGGGAATACATTCTACACGATCGCCCAAGATAAAAAGAGCACCAACCAAAATAGTGGTGTCCGCTTTGATACAATAGACGAGAATGGACAAAAGGACACATATTATGGTTACATAGAGGAGATATGGGAACTAGACTATGGAGTCTATTTTAAGGTCCCTTTGTTTCGCTGCAAATGGGTCAACCTGAATGGGGAAGGGGTAAAGATACACCAGTTGTACGGAATGACAACAGTGGATCTCAACAATCTTGGTTATAGAGATGAACCATTCGTCCTAGCCAATGATGTGTCTCAGGTTTTCTATGTGAAGGACATGTCCTCCAGACCGATAAAAAGAAAAAATATGCAAACGAATACATCATATGATGAGCCAAAGCGTCACATAGTTCTTTCAGGGAAAAGAAACATCGTGGGAATCGAGGACAAGACAGACATGTCAGAAGATTATAATAAGTTTGATGAAATTCCGCCCTTCACAGTGAAAATGCACAAGCATTCCGTTAAGTAAAGAAGATGCTCCATGGTTACGTCGGCGGTCATAAGGAATGACATATGCCAAGAAGTTCATGCTCATATTATGTAACTCTAGTTCATGTCTTCGCGGTTTGTGGCTTGACCGAAGGATATCTTTCGGTTTGTGGCCTTTAGTCCCGTTTTGTAGTCTCGGTTTTAATATTAATTTCACATATTAGGAGTGCCTCTATGACCAGTTTCTCGAGATGCCGGAGGACTGGGCTCACGGCATCTCCTCAAACTGGCTTGATGGTGTCCCTGCTCGAAAACCATCTTGCAGCTTGTAACTTCACTAACTAGATCAATACACCTCGAGCTAACTAATTTCACATATTAGGAGTGCCTCTATGACCAGATTTCTCGGAGATGCCGGAGGACCAGGCTCGTCGGCATCTCCACAAACTGGATGCGATGGTGTCCCTGCTCTCGAAAACCATCTTGCAGCTTGTAACTTCACTAACTAGATCAATACGCCTCGGAGCTAACTAATTTCACATATTAGGAGTGCCTCTATGACCAGTTTCTCGAGATCTTTGGAGGAAGGCTCCGTCGGCATCTCCTAAAACTGGCCGCATGATGGTGTCCCTGCTCTCGAAAACCATCTTGTAGCTTGTAACTTCACTAACTAGATCAATACGCCTCGGAGCTAACTAATTTCACATATTAGAGTGCCTCTATGAGTTTCTCGGAGATGCGGAGGCGGGCTCGTCGGCATCTCCGAAACTGGGCCTGATGGTGTCCTGCTCGAAAACCATCTTGCAGCTTGTAACTTCACTAACTAGATCAATGCCTCGGAGCTAACTAATTTCACATATTAGGAGTGCCTCTATGACGATTTCTCGGAGATGCGGAGGACTGGGCTCCATCCATCTCCACAGGCCGCAGCTGATGGTGTCCACCTCTCGAAAACCATCTTGCAGCTTGTAACTTCACTAACTAGATCAATACGCCTCGGAGCTAACTAATTTCACATATTAGTGCCTCTATGACAGTTTCTCGAGATGCGGAGGCCTGGCTCGTCAGTATCTCCTGGCCGCAGATGGTGTCCTGCGCTCGAAAACCATCTTGGAGATGCCTCAAACGCTGGAGGACTGGACTCACAAGGATGCATATTTATAGTACAAGCAGCTCGGCATAATGTCGACACTCACAACATAATGTCGACACTCACCCTATTATTAGTCTTGACTCATCTTTAGTCGGTTGGTGTCTCCAACCGACTAAATTCATCTTTAGTCGGTTGGTGACACCATCCGGGACAAGGTAAGCCGCACGACATAATGTCGACACTCACCCCTATTATTAGTGTTGCTCGCCCACTGCATAATCCTTCTTGATCGGTTGGTTTCTCCAACCGGGACTAAATATGAACCCTCTCTTTATATAGGCATTTCCCTCTATTTATTAGGTAACACTCAAGACATTTAATAATATTAAAAACCGGGACAAACCGGGACAAACCGGGACTAGCTAACACTCAGGACTAAAGCCGCCCCCTTTAGTCATAATCATGCCTAGTCCTATAGTACGCAGCTTCAGGGTCTTCATCGTCGTCGTCATCATCATCGTCATCATCACCTGCCACTCCGGGTATCCTCAGCCCATCCATGGCATATACCAGGGGCCATTCCAGCCTCGGATTCACGGCGGGTGGGAGAGGGGTCTCCTGGAAGACGATGCCGCTACCGCCGGGACAGTGTGGGGCCTGTGGCGGGTGGACTCGTGGGCACCGTAGGTGAGGATGGTCTCCCCCGGCGATGTAGCGCATCACTCCGATGATAGTACGGTTCGCCCACCACAGACGACGACCGGCTTCATTGTGGTTCACCGGTGGCAGGCCATCACCCTCGTATCTGGCGAGCTCCCTTTCCCGCCTATTAGCAAAGAAGGCATTCCAGGTGTCGTAGTTGTCGGGATCCCACTGGGGATCCATCCGCTGCTCCGGTGTGAGCTCGTGGTAGAAGTGGTTTGTGATGGCCGCCTGGCGTGCGGAACCTTGAGGGACAGGAGGGACAGGAACCCCTCCAGCGCTCAGCATCCAGCCGGTGGGCGGCCGGTAGCCCGGCGGACAAGGATAGTTGGATGTGCATAGCTCCTCGGTCTCCTCGAGGGTCAGAATGGCCCAGTAGGCGTTGTCCATTGTTCTAAGAGAGGAAGGTGTGGATGTGTGGATAGCCATGACACGATCACCCTAAATATAGAGGGAAAGGGCGGGAAAACTTGGCGTGAAGCTTTGGGAAATGGCGGGAAATATATTTAGTCCCGGTTAGTGACTACATCCGGGACTAAAAGCTCTAGCAGAAAGGAAAGGGCAGGAAAACTTGGCGGGAAGAGGTGGGAAATGGTGGAAAATATTTTTAGTCCCAGTTTGTGACTACATCCGGGACTAAAAGCTCTAGTAGAAAGGAAAGGGCGGGAAAACTTGGCGGGAAGAGGTGGGAAATGGCGGAAAATATTTTTAGTCCTGGTTTGTGACTACATCCGGGACTAAATGTCTGCCGAACAATGAAAATCCTTCGCGTGGTAGTCCATAGTTAGAAATTCAGATAATTCAAAATGGGCATAATAAATTCAAAAAAATCCGAACAATGAAAATCCTTCGCCTGGTGTCATATTTTGTTACATAGTTGAAAGGAAAAATACCAGACTTGGTATATTGATCATGTTTCGAAAAAACCTTCACAAAATGACCTATCATGTTCGAGGTTTCATGGCTTTCGGTCCAAATGACCGATGTTATGTGCTGAATCACGGCATAGTTTGTGATGTTGTGCCCATATTATGCATGTGTGTGGACATTGGTATGGAGAACAATGTTGCAGGAGGAAGTTTTCCTTTTTGTCGCACGGAAAAGCCCTTTTCCATTTTCCGAGCGCAAAAAACGGGTCGTTTTGTGAAGTAACCACCAAAATGCCGTTTCAGAATGCTACCGTCCCATTTTCCTAAAATACTAGACCACCTTACATGGACTATCTCCCAACCGGTACATCTCAAACCTTTTCGTCCATCCCGGGTAAAAAGGACAAATGTCTGCCGAATCGGCAGGAAGTGGGTCCGATGATTTGTACTACAGGTACATGATCTATCGCCCGTGATTTTTTGAAAAAATCATTTTTAGACTCGCAATATGTGGTTTCTTCAGAGATCCAATGCAAGTTCTAACGATGCTCGTCCCCTATCTTCATGCACACCGGTTCGACCATAGTTAGAAATTCAGATAATTCAAAACGGGCATAATAAATTTAAAAAAAATCCGAACAATGAAAATCCTTCGCGTGGGGTCATATTTTGTTACATAGTTGAAAGGAAAAATACCAGACTTGGTATTTGATCATGTTTCGAAAAAACCTTCACAAAATGACCTATCATGTTCGAGGTTTCATGGCTTTCGGTCCAAATGACCGATGTTATGTGCTGAATCACGGCATAGTTTGTGATGTTGTGCCCATATTATGCATGTGTGTGGAAATTGGTATGGAGAACAATGTTGCAGGAGGAAGTTTTCCTTTTTGTCACACGGAAAAGCCCTTTTCCATTTTCCGAGCGCAAAAAACGGGTCGTTTTGTGAAGTAACCACCAAAATGCTGTTTCAGAATGCTACCGTCCCATTTTCCTAAAATACTAGACCACCTTACATGGACTATCACCCAACCGGAACATCTCAAACCTTTTCGTCCATCCCGGGTAAAAAGGACAAATGTCTGCCGAATCGGCAGGAAGTGGGTCCGGTTTGTACTACAGGTACATGATCTATCGCCCGTGATTTTTTTAAAAAATCCTTTTTAGACTCGCAATATGTGGTTTCTTCAGAGATCCAATGCAAGTTCTAACGATGCTCATCCTCTATCTTCATGCACACCGGTTCGACCATTTTTCATCTTTAGTCCCGGTTGGTGACACCATCCGGTACAAGGTACACTCCGCACGACATAATGTCGACACACCATTTTTCCCGCCATTTTTCTTCCCTCCAGTTCTTCACTATATATATATGTAGGGTTGGCCTCCATTGTCATTGCACATCTCTAGACTCATATCTGCAACCTCATCACTCTTTCCCATGGCTTCCACCGTAGCACTAACTCCTAGGAAGGCGGAGGCGCTTTGCGCCTCGAACTACCCCTGCCCGCCGGGATACTGTGTCCCCGTCGGCTGGATGCTGAGCGCCGGAGGCGTGCCGGTTCCTCATGTCCCTCTTGGTGTGGCGCGTCGGATGGCCATCACGAACCACTACTACTTCGAGCTCACTCCGGAGCAGCGGAGGAATTCCAGATGGCATCCCGACTATTTCCTAACTTGGGAAGCCTTCTTCGTGGATCGGCGTGAGAGGGCACTTGCCAGGCACGACGAGGAGGGCCCACCTCCTCCGAACTTCAACGAGGCCGGCCGGCGGCTGTGGTGGCATGGCCGGACTCTCCAGAGCATCATGGCCTACGACACGGCCGCCGACTCTAGCCCACTGCTTACCCTCAAGTCCACCCACTGTACTCAACCTTCAAGGTTCAACTTGGCGACCACGGCGATATAGCGACGAGTATGACACGACTACGATGTATGGCGAGTATTACGGTGTGGCGAGCATGACTGAATTATTCCAACATTGCAAAACAAGTTCGGCCGATTGTGGCTTAATCTGTCCATGTAACTTAATTTTTAGTTCTTCTATGTAACTTTGTGTTAGTTGTGTTATGTACTTTAATTCCAGTTCTATCCTAATCAAATTTTATTTCCGCCCATTATTTTCCGTCCTCTTTTTTCCGCCCATTAAAAACAGAAAATGGTTTTGAATTACTTATAAGTTAATTCATTTTTAATTGTAAATGGTTCATATTTTAAACGGTTACATTAATTATTTTTTAAAAATAGAAAATGGTTTTGAATTATTTATTCAAATCCAAACACTTTTTATTTTTAAAGTTTTTCTAAATTCCAAATTAATATTTAAAAAATATAAGTTAATTCATTTTTAATTTTAAATGGTTACATTAAATATTTTTTAAAAATAGAAAATGGTTTTGGATTATTTATTCAAATCCATACACTTTTTATGTTTAAAGTTTTTCTAAATTCCAAATTAATATTTAAAAAATATAAGTTATTTCATTATTAATTTTAAATGGTTACATTAATTATTTTTTAAAAATAGAAATTGGTTTTGGATTATTTATTCAAATCCATACACTTTTTATGTTTAAAGTTTTTCTAAATTCCAAATTAATATTTAAAAAATATAAGTTATTTCATTATTAATTTTAAATGGTTCATAGTTTAAATGGTTACAATAATTATTTTCAAAGCAGAAAATGGTTTGAATTAGTTATTCAAATTCAAACACTTTTATGTTTAAAGTTTTCTAAATTCCAAAGTAATTATCATTTAAAAACATTACAAATTTAAACCCCAAAATAAAAAATAAGGCGGAACAGAGAAAATAACTGAAAAATTTGAAAGCAGAATACGTCCGGTTGGAGCCACCAAGGACTAAAGACCTCTCGCGTGCTTGTAATTTCTGAAAATTGGACTATACGTTCCGGTTGGTGGCACCAACCAGGACGTATGACCCTTTAGTCCCGGTTGGAGCCACCAACCGGGACTAAAGGTCCTTTGGTTATAACTGTGCGCGCCTCCTCTTCTTCTTCCCCTTCTCACTTCTCTGCTTCTTCCTCTGCTTTCATCGACGTCGCTGCCTCCACCTTCGTCTCCGTCGGCTCTTTAGCCGTCGCGCGCTCATCCTCGACCCCCGCGCGCTCCTTCCCGTGCGAATCGCCAGCACCTCCGTCGGCTCTTCGTCATCCCTCGGCCAAGCCTTCGGCACCTCCAACCATCATGGCCGCCAGCCTTGTATGCCTCTCCGTCTGGCAGGCTACGAGGTTCGGCTCTGGGGCCATGTTGTCGCCGTCGGCCTTGTAGCTCTGGCGGATCACGGGGGCGGGTAGCTAGCGAATCATGGCTGTTGGCAGTAAGTAGGCGCGTGGCGAGTAAGCGGCGGTGGCATGGCGTCACGCGGCGTGGCCCACGAGCCATTGACCTTTGACCACCACGGTGGCTTGCCGATGTGGCCTAGGGCCCAAGACTCGATGTGATGGCTAGGTTACATGCGGGTAAAAAACCCAACCCTTTCTGATGTCATATTGACGATAATTCAATTTTAAATGATTTAATAATTCCAGAAATTGATATAAACTTGTAAATTCAATATCTTTTTATTTATAAGTCAGAAAAATACAAATAATATATCAAATTGTTCAGAAAAATGAAACCTATCTATTTAACCTATAATCATGCATTGTTCAACAATTAAAATGACAAGTATAATTAGAAGAACAAATGCACCCCTCTCATATGTGCCGGAGTTTCCCTGAGTTAGGGTTTTCACCCGTCGGAACCCTGATTAAATCGTCGAGCATGTCTTAGGGTTACATTCCAATGCAAATTAACTTGTCATATCATCATACTTTCTTTTCGGTGTTTCGATTATTAGGTTTATTATTAGTTAGGTATTATTAGGTTTATTAATTAGTTTGGTATTATTGGTCTTCGGCCCCACTGGTCAGTCACTGTGGGTAGCCCCAGACCCGATTCACATTTTCAGTCACTATGGTTAGATAAGGAATCATTAATACCCCTTAGGTGCATGTGGGTTCGACGATGTGCCCGAACATTAGAACCCTCTTAAATCGATTCCAATATGCTATTTTGTTAGTATCTAGTGTTACCTATCTGCTGGATAGTTTCCTTTTGTAGCCTTATACTCATGTTCCTCTCATATGCATCGAGGTTTCTCGAACTAGGTTTTACACCCTCGGAACTCGGATTATTTATTTTAGTTGATTTTAGCTAGAGTTACCTATCTACTACGGTTTCCTTTTTGTAGCTAGGTTTAGGGTTTAGGTTTCTCTTCATTTTTATTATTGTGTATGTATATATTAGGGTTTCTCCTTAACTTTCTCCTTTAGCCGCTTTGACTTATTCGTTTTCCACCTATGCGTAAAATATGGACCCACACGCCGAGACGAAGAAAAGGAAGAGTTGATCCAAGGTGTGATCCGTGGGGAAGATAATTTAGACGTATCAACGTTTCGAACAACTCGGTGAGGGTGATCCTCTTTTACGGAATAGACAACTTGTTTGAGGTTGAAGGTGTTGCCTTCATGAGGAGAAGGCGATGCCTTGTGTGTCGAGAAGACAACCGCTTCTGGCGAGGTGCATGTAATATAAATCAATTCATTAATTAATCATCTGCTATCTATATAGAAATAGTAACGATGATCTTTCTTCTTTAGCCCTCCGGATCGAAGAAATCTCACGAAAAGAGCGACGAGGCCCAACCAAAAAGTTGCAAGACCATGAGAGGTTCAGATCGAAGATGTCGCCGAAGACGGCAGACGGCAGCCTCGAAGTTGTCGCAACCAAATTTGTGGCACAATGCGGAGTAATCGTTAGGGACTTAATCCCGATCACCATTAGAAATTGGAATAGGCCTGCTAATGCGGATGAAGAGGGAACATGTTTATTTGTCCCTAACCACTCCAAAGATTTACTGTGGAAGAGGCTCATGGTTAATTTCAAACTACCGAAGATAGAGATGGATCCAAATGTGGAGGATCCAGTTGAGGACGCCTTACAACATGGGAGAGCCATGGAGGCTAAGGTCAGGGAGTGGGCTTTGAAGAAGATGGCCCAGTGTTTCACCAACTGGAAGAAAAGATTGCACCTTGACTATGTCGTGAAAAAGAAGACTCCGGATTTCAAGAATATTCAGTTTGAGATGATAAAACCATTCTGGGCTGAGTTTGTGGAATACAAGACATCAGAAAAGGCTAAGAAAATGTCTGAAATGAATAAGATGAATGCTGCTAACAAGAAGTATCACCATACTATGGGGCAAGGTGGCTACAGGGCTGGCATTCCTAAGTGGGAGAAACTTGAGCAGGAACTGCGTGATAAAAAGATCACCCCAGAGAGAGACGATTGGGTAGAACGTGCAAGGAATTGGTTTTACGGGCATGGGGCACGTTGGACTCGGAAGGGAGGTGTATATATAACATACGACATAAAGAAGACCCCTTGCCAATCGAGAGGATCAGAAAAGCAGTAAAGGCTGTTAAAGATGGGGACTTCATTCCCGATAGAGAGAATGATGAGCTCACACTCGCCCTTGGAAATAAGGAACATGATGGACAAACACGAGGCACAAGCGGCTCCCAACCATGGAGGACTGGGTTTCCCGAAGAGAGGAAGAAATATCCTGATAGAAGCCGTCAGAGGAGTAAGGACAGGGCGGCAGTTGAAGCAGATAGTCAGAAAGAGTGAATGCGTTTAATTGAAGAACGATTAAAGCAACAACAAGATGAAATTAACGCACTTAAAGAGCAAAGTACTACCGGCCCATCTCAAGAAGACACCGCATTCGATGCTACCGGCCTATCGAATAATCGAAAAAGCAGTGTGGCTTCCACCGAGGTCCCGGGTGATGACAATGGCGATGACGATGATGCACCGACGATGGCTCCTGTTGGCTACCCAGTGGATGATATCACAGAGATGACACACTACGAGCTACATGTCAAAGTTGTGAACATATCAATGAAGGTGGCGGTCGGCTATGCCTTACCAATTGGACCCACACCAACTTACCACTATCGTCTGGTTCTAGAGGGCTACGTTGTTGTCGGCGTGGATGAAATCATGCCCACCTTTGAGGTTTTGGATCTTCACTACCCTAATGGTGAAGGGGATGTGACTGTGCTGGGTGACGCAAAAAACTTCACCATTCTATGGCCGAAGGAATGTATCGTGCTTCGAAATCACACGCCAAGGCCATCTTTGCCGCCGCCTCACCCGTCTCCAGCGAGGTCGTCGCCGCTTGCAGCACCGCCTCGTCGCCTCACCCGGCTCCGCCGCCTCACCAATCTCCGGCAGCCATCGCATGGAGCCATCGCGCCTCAGATAAAAAGCGTAAAGCGCACGCCATCTTGTCGTCGAAGCGATCGCCGAAACATAAACAAGAGCCTCTTCCAAAAGTACCAAAGGTTCCTCCCAAGAGAGCTTATGACTGTACTGAAGAGGAGACTGTGGTAATCGTTGATGCGGAAACGACAGCGTTTTTCACTAAGCTGAGGCGGCCGAAAGAGCAAGAGTTCCCGAGCACCAAAGAAGAAAAAGCCAAAGTGCTTAAAATTCTAAAGAATCTTCATCAACCCGAGCCAAAGTTGTCATCAGACTATGACCGTTCTATTCTCAAGTCACATGCGGCACAAAAAGCCTCGAAGAGCAGTACTGATGCAAGAGGGAAATCTGTTGCCTAGCTCGGAGAACAAGCAAAACTGACTTGCGCCCCTCTCAAGGTGATTTCTCAAACCAATGTGGGGTCGAGCAAATATGGGGCCGAAGAGCAGTATGATCTAGAGGTAGTTGCACAATACGGAGAAGCTGGCGCTGCTCAAGGTATGAGTATTGCCTAGTACTTATCCCAGTTAGAGTTCTTCCCCGTGAGTGAAGTAGCATACAAATACCAGTACGGCAAACCTCTCGTCAAACCTAAGGAGGTAAACAATCTTTCAACAAAAATGCGAAGATTGCATAACTGGTACATGCATGCCACGTCACCGGGCTAATCGGATAGTGCTGAGGGTTACAAAAAAGCATCATGTGAAAGAAAGGGATGACATGATATCCATTGAATTTGATGAACTATTTCAATTATTCAATCAAGACGCCTTGGACAAATCGATCATCAGTGCCTATTGTTTGTAAGTAATAATTCTATAATTAATTTAGTCTCCAGCTATATTATTTTGTTTATTGCATGTATATAATCATACTGTAATATGCAGAATGAAGATTCTCGAATGCATCAGAGGACAAATATATGACATTGGCTTCATTGACCCATATTGGGTTCATGAAGCTAATCTCAAAATAATCCCCCAGGATACGGAGGATAATATAGTACACGCGTTAAGGTTTTAAGAAACCAAAAGGGAAATAATATTTCCTTACAACTTCCAGTGAGTGTTATTGTCTTGTATATACTTTCTATTTCGCTTACTCGATGTTAAGTATATAATTGATTAGTTCTACATTCGCAGGTACCAATATATTCTGTTAATCATTCAACTTGACAAAGGGCGTGTACTAGTCATGGACTCGAAACATAAACCCCTTGAGACGTGGAAGGACATGCAGATACTTCTCCAGCGGTAATTCTAATCATTACGACACTATATCGGCAACGTTCATGAATTTTATGATATCAAGTACTTAATAACTTATTTTATTCGCTTTTCACGGTGCTTGGAAAAGGTTCACCAAAAAGGCTAGGGGTGTTTGGAAAGAGGAGCTTACATTTGAAGCACAAGATGTAAGCACCACTAGCTATATCCGCGCATCTCTTTAATTCTAGTTTTGATACAGTTATTATCATGCTTGATTATTATTTTGATTGAACTCTGTTCTCGTAAAGTGCCTGACGCAGGACCGTAACAATCTCTGTGGATACTATGTTTGCGAGTTCATCCGGCCGACGCGCGATGAGAAGGGCAGAAATTTAGAGCAACTCCACATACGTAAACAATTTCTATAGTTTTTAATTTCAAACAAATTGTGTTTAGTTTCATTCATATAGGCTGACTCCTTTTTTAAATCAGATCGAACGCTCACGGACGGTCTTCCGCCAACGGATCGCTGCTGAGCAATTCAGAGGAATTGGGGATTTTGGATGCAAGTCCTAGACCCGAAAGGGGAATACTATTCTGCGTGTATAGACAATGGGGATTGTAAAATAGCAACTTTGAAGGAATTGGCGGTAGCATCGAATAGCAACTTTTGTATGTAGTGCATGAACTCGATCCGTATTGAATGTAATATTGTCATGATGATCTTGTGTAATATAAGGTTTCTTCGTTGATAAGTGCAAAACACTAAATAAACAATAAAACAACCTAAATGAATTCTCTGTAGCGGCACAAAAGTGGCGAAAATCTTGCCGCTGCAAAAAATGTGCCAAAATGAATTCTCGCGGCAGATAAATGGGCCAAATCTCTGCAAGAAGGTTATTAGTCCCGTTCATGTTACGAACCGACTAATGCTCCACCATTCGCTCGATGCCGCCACGTGTGCCCCCATTTGTCCCGGTTGGTGGGGCAACCAGGACTAAAGGTTAGAGCTTTAGTCCCGATTGCCCCGTCCCGGTTGGGCAACCGGGACTAATGGCCCTTACCAACCGGGACGCATGGGGAGTTTTCTACCAGTGAGACATAGTAATCTCAATTTCCATCATATCCCCACACACACAACATGCATGATTACAAATAAATGATATTGATCATGAATGGAGCTCACAATATCGAAACATGATAGCACAAAGGAGGAGAAATAACCATCTAGCTACTAACCCATAGTCCAAGGGTGAACTACTCACGCATCATACCGGAGGCTGGCATGGTGATGAAGAAGGCCTCCGGGATGATCTCTCCCCTCCGGCAAGGTGCTAGGAAGAGCTTCAGATCCCCCTCGATCTAGGTACGATGGTGGCGGTGGCTACGGACTGTTTCATGGAGATCTGATCGGGTAATTAGGGTTTTCGCATCGGGAGGCTTTTATAGGCGAAGAGGCGAGGCAGAGGCGGGGCTGTGGGGCCACACCTCCTAGGCGTGCCCTGTAGGTCTGCGTGGGGTGGCCACCTGTGGCTCCTCCCACGCCCTTGGTCTCTGTGTTCTCCTCGGTGAAATATTGAGTTTTGGCTTTTGCCCCGTCCAATTCCGATAATATTTCCTTACTAGCTTTTCTAAAACCAAAAATAGCAGAAAAAGGCAACTAGCACTGTGGAATCTTGTTAATAGGTTAGTCCCAGAAAATGTATAAAACTACCTCAAAGTGTCGACAAAGCATAGCAAAGTGGATACTAAACAAGCAAGGAACATCAAAAATTATAGATACGTTTACGACGTATCGATGCCTAATAGGGATATAACAGAGTACATACCTTGATAATATTTTAAAGAATTTTAAAATGTACGAAAGTAAGAAGGGGTTCTTACCTATGTTGCAAGGCAAGACATTGAGTAAGACTCAAAGTCCGGCTACGACGAAAGAAAGAGAGATAATGGACAAGATCCCCTATGATTTAGCCATAGGCTCTATAATGTACGTCATGCTATGTACAAGACCGGATGTGGCACATTGATGACTGCAAGTGGAAAGATTGTTTGTAGCTAGTTTCTAAATAAAGATATCGATCCCACTGGGAGCAGTAGGCGAAAGACTAAAATGCTTTTAACTAAAAATAAATGAAGTACTTAAGGAATAATTCTAAGATGCAAGAAAAGTATAATTGTTTTTGGGGTTTTGGTTGAGTGAAACAGTAAAGTAAAGTGAAGTAAAACTTAATGCAGAAACTAGAAATCGCGTGCGTTAGAAAGATTGAAACTGCAATAGGGAAAAAGGCGCTCTCGGGGAGTGGTGGATACAACACTAGCAATTTAGACCAAGTGATCAAGATTATTAGAACGAATATTCTCATGATATGCATGTAGGTGGGAGGAGCTCCATATATGGATGATTAGGCAGTAACCATTGCTCACACCATCCTTCATAACCACAGCTGATAGATAAACGACATCAGTCGTATTATCTCGCTATTAAGGGATTTCTCCCATAGCATGGACATGGCTTAATGAGTTCTCCTTGATTCCCCAAGTTATTACGTAAAGGATGACAATGACTTTATAGTCACAGTAAGTGCTACCATCCCTCCGTCTACCAACAAGTAATCCCCTTCATCAAGTCTCCATAAGAGGCAAATGTTAAGGAGGTGCACAACTCCCAACATCAAGATGAAGACAATTGACACATACATATAATGATGTATAACATAATAATCCCTATCTCATCTCAATCATATACTAGGGTTTCTCCATCTCCCCAAAAACTAATGATCTACTCAGACATGGAGGCAAATAGCATCATGACAATGGTAACGGAAACGATTATCGGTGAATATTACTTGTATAAATCCACAACTAGTGCAAGAATTACAACAAGATCTAGATGGCATGGATGGAGATGATGGTGGTGATAAAGATACAGCGGTTGATGAAGATGGAGATCGATGCCTTGGCCTCCTAGATCTGCTTAGGGCAAAGATGGAACCCTGGGCAAGTTCCCCCTCCAGATCCCTTCCGGAGGTGAGGTTTTTGGCGATTTCTATGTGTTTTGTATGTCATCTCTCCGATCTAGTTGCACGGGTTGAAACTATTTGAGGAGGCGGTGTTGGCGCCAACTATACGGCGGGAACTATACGGCCGGAAAACTTTTCCCGCTGTATAGTTAGTTGTTAACTCTTATGTATCATCCAATCACTTCGGGCTTTCTTATGGTATTATTAATATTTCACAAATAAGTGATTTACGTTGTTTTTGGCTCCTTTTCACTCCAATATAACTGGTCCAAGAGTTGTGTCCATCGGATCCATCATCTGTCCTGATCTTGGTGAAAATAAACATAAAAGTGCATGCGAACACCGTAAAATACCAAGATCCTATGACTACAATGCAAAATAATAATCTAAAACATGATGCAAATATACACTCATCAACTTCCCTAAGCTTAGACTCTTGTTTGTCCCGAGCAAGTTTATCTTAATGGATGTGATCCTCATATTCATGAAGCTGAGTTGATAAAATAAATGAGGCAGTTGCAGTATGTGTTTATCATAAAGGATACATATAAATAAGTTCATGAATAGTACCTTACTCGAACCATACGAATAATGTTAGAAGGCTTCCACACCTTTAGTAATTAACAGTTCACAAAAGGTTATTATCAACATGATGTAAAAGTATTCGGTTCAACCGAATGAGTTAGTGAGGTAGTCCCAAGTGTTTTAGGATTAACATATTCACTTGGGATTCAAAATCTCAAACGTATCTTTGTCTTACTACAATATAGTGGTATATGCCTATTTCCTCTTTTCACACTCGCTCTTTTTCTTCATCTTTTTCTTTTTATTCTTTCTCTATATATATTCATGCTCACACTTTTTTAAAGTACTAAGCTAGCCATATATTCCACTTCATGTAGGAATTCAAAGTTTAACAATCTCAATTATCAAATTCCAAATATATATGAAGCATCTTTTATAACTTGAATATTCTACCTCAACTTGTTCTCATTCGATTTGATAGCACTTATAATTTCTCCTTTTTTCAAGGTTTTTCTTTTTCTTCTAAGTTAGTTGGGTAATCTCTCCTTTTTGTGAATCAAACCATTGACCTACAACATATTGATCAAATTATATTTGTATGTTCCGTTAATGCCAATGGTGTGGAAGACTCCTATCGCCGTCATCAAGTGCAAGTAAAATCATACTCAAGCCATTCATATATCCAATAAGAGAAACTCAAACTCAATAATGCTCCATATATTATAATAAACTCAGAATTTCATAAATGAGATCAACTATTCCTGAAGGGAATTCTAATGATGCAATCTTTATTTCTAAACTCGAACTAATGCAAAACTAAAACTAATAAACTTATAAGATTGATTACAAGGTTTAAGAGATCTCCCCAAACTTGGGATCAAGCCAGGCGGGATCAAATAACTCCTTGCTGATACCTCTTCCTCTTCCGGGTAGGAACAGTATTGCCTTCTTCTCCTGGGTTGCTAACTTTATCTATGCTTGCGAGGCGGATGCTGAGCTCGGACAAGTCGTATTGAAGCTTCAAAATTTTCCTCTGAAGGAATTTCTTCTCATCTGTCAACTCAAAAATAGTTTTAATTAAGAAACCAACTCTACCATCAATGTCATTAACCTTTTTCTCAAGGTCTTTGCTCATCATCCAGTAGGAGTCAATCCCTTCTCCAATAGTTTCAACACATGTCTTTGAAGCTTTTTCCAATTGATAGATCTTATCATGAATCTCATCTTTCCGCACATTCTTGGGTTTAAGAGGTGGAATACTAAGAGGAGGTTTATAATAAGATCCTATGTTGTGACGGTAAGTATTAGAGAGATACTCGTCCTTGATCCTTCTCTGATCTACTTGCCTCATCATCTCCATCCTTTGCGAGAACATGTCCTCCCAATTTGGAAAAGGCTTGATCTCTGAGATGGATGACGATGATGCTTCTTTCACTTCCACCCCCTCGATACTCTTCATGGGATTCTCTTCCTTCTTTCTCCAAATCGTGTTGACATGGAAAGGCTGCATGGATTCGTTGAACGGATGTTGTTAGAAGGGGCGTGTATGGAGATGGCCATGGTTTATCGAGGATGGAGGTTGTAGCTCTGCGAAAATTTAATGAAAAAGGTTAGATGCAATCGCCCATAAAAGGGCGCGGACCGTATAGATCCCGTCGTATAGTTACGAACCGACTATAGATTTTTTTATTATCTACAGCGGTACAAACTATACGGCCGCAACTATACGGCTAGGAAATTTATTCCCACTGTATAGTTTGTCGTTAAACCTTTTGTACCTTGGCATAAAAATTTGGGGATGCGATAAATAACTATACGGCCGCAACTCTACGGCTGGAAATTTAATTCTTGCCGTATAGTTGGTCGTTAAGGTTACAGTACACATCAAAATTTATTCGTTTGTTTGGGAATTCTTTATTAGTCTAAAACTTAATGAAATACCAAGTTTTGATAGAAAAATGATAGCTTAAATTTTTGACCAACATTAATATTCATTGAACGAGATTTTTATCATAACCGAATTTCTTTATTTCACAAGAGCTCCAAGTGTTCCTTTATTCAATCATAAAATCAACTAAAACTTACTTGAAAATTTAAACCCTTTATTTTGCCTCCCATGAAGCGCTCTTTTATGGTCTATAGCTCAACCATAGTGTTGCTCGCTTCGTCTCAGTCTTATCCTTCTTCCAGTTACCATTCCTTCCATACTTTTGCTCAATCAATTCTCCTGGGGTAATTACTCGTAAGGTGATTGCACTTATATCTTATTTTGATCGATAATTCTGCAAGCGTTGTCCATTCACCACCCATGATAGGGACGGTGTTTTTCCTTGGAGCTTCACTACTCTTGATGCATAAGCTTCTTCCAGTATATAGGGGCCTTCCCACTTTGATCTGAGCTTTCCTAGAAAAAACTTAAGACGAGAGTTATAGAGAAAAACCTTATCTCCACTTTTAAAAACCTTATCCTCTATTTTTCTATCATGCCATATTTTTACTTTTTCCTTAAACAATCTAGCATTTTCATAAGCCTCGCTCCTAAACTCATCTAAAGAATGTATATCTAATAAACACTTTTCTCTTCCTGCTTTAAGATCATAGTTTAAGTTCTTGATTGCCCAAAAGGCTCTATGTTCAAATTATAAAGGTAGATGGCATGCCTTACCGTACACCATCTTATATGGTGTCATACCCATCGGATTATTAAATGTAGTTTAGTATGCCCAAAGAGTGTCATTTAGCTTGTATGACCAATCTTTTCTTGATTTATCCACTGTCTTCTCGAGTATGGTCTTTATTTCTCTATTTGAGAGTTACACTTGACCACTCGTTTGAGGATGATATGGTGAAGCAACACGGTGAGTTACTCCATATTTGCAGAGGATTTTCCTGAAAGTTCCTTTCACAAAATGAGAACCACTGCCAGTAATTAAAAATCTAGGAACTCCAAACCTAGGAAATATGACATCCTTGATCATCTTCACTGAAGTAGTTGCATATACATGGTTAGTTGGAATAGCTTCAACCCATTTAGTAACATAATCGATAGCAAAAATAATATGAGTGTAGCCATTTGATTCTATAAAGGGTCCCATGTAATCCATTCTCCACACATCAAATGGTTCAATTATAAGACTGTAAATCATTTCCATCTCTTGTCTTCTGCCAATTGTCGGGGGGATCGCCCCCAGGTAGGCTAACCGGACAAGATGCAAAGCACCAAAGACGTCACCATTGAGGTAGCAGACCTTGAAACCCTAAGACAGATCAGAAGAAGGAACAGACCAAGACCCGACTGGCAAACCAGCCGGCCGGACAAGAACTATCGGCAAGACCGCCAGCCGGCTGGATCAAGATAGCCGACCGGAGCAAGACAGATCGAGAGCCAACCGGCGGAAGAACCAGAAGGATGAAACAAGCAAGGGCAGAGGAGTAGCCGGATGGATCCGACCATCCGGCCCAGAAAGACCAGCCGGCTAGGTCATCCTAGTCGGCCACTCAAGATAGGCAAGTTACCAAATGATGTAGGGCACAGTGCGTAGTACGCCTAGGACAACGGACAAGATAGAAAGGAGACTCAGACACTCGGCCCATACCGACGACATTTGGTGCCCACCGTGGGGCCAAATGTCGTCGGTATGGAAACGGTATTGCCTAAGAAGGCTAGATAGAGGTGTGGGAGCGAGCAGGGCGACTGCGACGGCGTCCGCGGGCGGGATTGGGTGCAAGCATGCGTGTGTGGATGGGAAAGTGAGAGAGCCCCCTTGGTGCCTTATAATGGTGGCCCAAGGGACAAGGGCGGGCCCTGCAAGCCTAACTCTACTATTGCATGTGTCATCCAATAGTACAAGGTGTCATGCATAGTGTCACACTATTTGCTACATGTCATACATAGTGCTTACTATTGCATATGTCATCTGATAAAGTAGCATGGCCTTGTGTCTTGTCTGTCTTGTCGATGTCTTGTCTGGCTTGTCCTTTTGTTGGTATATTTCCTGGTGAGTCTGGATCGATCTGGCTAGGTTGGAGGGCAGTGGCAAGGCCGGCTGCACCCACTACCGGCTTCCCAACCGGCCATAGGTAAGCGGCGGGAGTGTCCGGATGGGCCGACAGGGCGCGGACAGGCCGGCTGGAAGCCTCCAGCCGGACCAGGTCGAATCTGCTGCACTTGTCTTTTGTTGTTGCCTTTTTTGACTGTCTTGGGGCATCTTCGGGGTACCCGGGACCATCCCCCCGACACTAAATGTCGTCGGTATGGGTCGAGTGTCTGAGTCTCCTTTCTGTCTTGTCCGTTGTCCTGGGCGTACTGCGCACTGTGCCTTACGTCATATGGTACCTTGCCTATCTTGAGTGGCCGGCTAGGGTGACCTAGCCGGCTGGTCTTCCTGGGTCAGATGGTCGGATCCATACGGCTACTCCTCTGCCCTTGCTTGTTTCATCCGGCTGGTTCTTCCGCCGGTTGTCTCTCGATCTCTCTTGCTCTGGCCGGATATCTTGATCCAGTCGGTTGGCGGTCTTGCCGATAGTTCTTGTCCGGCTGGCTAGTTTGCCAGTCGGTTCTTGGTCTATTCCTTCTTATGATCTGTCTTGCGGTTTCTACGTCCGGCTACCCTCATCCAGCTGACGTGCTGGTGCTTTGCATCTTGTCCGGTTAGCCTACCTGGGGGTGATCCCCCCGACACTAGCCCCCGAGTGCGTGTAGATTCTGCCCTTAGGAGAAATGTGCGTGGGCTCAAAAATCTAGGATTTTGAAAATTTTCCCGGTTGAACTTGGCGGTTGAGCTGTCCTGGCTGCGTCATCACTGACGCCAGCCACGCATGATGATGGACGTGGGAGGACGTGCGTCGTGGGGTCGCATCGGTTATCTCCCCGGGAACTGGTGACGGTGCCTCGCCTCCCGCCCTGGGATCTTCTGCGCGCGATGTGTGGCCACAAATGATACGGGGACCGTTGGAGCCAAGGGAGGCCGCCACGTGGCGAGCCGACGGTTTGCCTCCCTAGCCCCTTTAAGTAGAGGTCAAGGCGCTGTGCCGCCCCCCACTGGTCACTTGCCCCCGTCCTTCTCGTCTTCGATGTTGCAGCCTCGCCCTCTTCTGCCTCTGCTCTTCTTAGCGCCGACGAAGCAGCTTCCGCCTTCCGCCAAAGACCGCCATTTTTCGCCGGAGCGACGGGCAACCGTCACTCTTCCGCCGCTCCGCCGCCGTCTTTCCTTCCTGCTTCCCCATCTCCGCCGCACTCCGCCGTCGTCGCCATGGCAGAGAGCAGGGAGCCTGGTGCGGCTCCTCCGTCACGGAGGCACAGGTGGAGAAGTACTGGTGGTCGCACGTCCTACTAACTGCCGACGAGGTTGGGGTCCGGCCGGCCCCGGCTGATGAGATCTCTCCGGCTCCGCAAGCCGGCGAGCGAGTAGTCTTTCTTGCGCATCTTGTGCGCGGCCTGTCCTTTCCGGCCAGCGCCTTTTTCTTGTCTTTTCTCGCCCATTTTGATCTTCGCCTCCACCATCTCGAGCCAAATGCAATCAGCATTTTGGCCCACATTGTTGCCTTTTATGAGTGCTATCTCGGGATCCAACCGGATCTCGGGCTGTTCTGCCGCCTCTTCCTAATCTGCCTCCAAGTGCAGTTCGCCAAGGGTCCGCTGGTGGCCTGCGGTGGCGCCTCGATCTATAGCCGGTCGCAGACCGGCTACCCCAAGTTCAAACTGCATGACACGGTCAAACTGTGGCAGCATGCGTACTTTTATGTACGGAACTTGGGGTCAGAGGACCGGCTGAACCTCCCGGCCTTCCAAGACACGGAGTCCATCCGGGCGCATTGGGAGGAGAAGGTCTTCGGCTCCAAGACAGAATTGGATGCGCTCCTCCACCGGATGAGAGGGTTGGTGATGGCTGGTCTAACCGGCGTCGACGTGACGCTGAGCTAGGCCAGCCGGCTTATGATGCCCCTGTAGCAGCGAGCACACAAGATGTGCTACTACTCCGGGCGGCTCGACCCCACCCGGCTCTCCCACTGTGACCCCACCTTCACCAACCTCTATGAGTGGATCTGGATGATCACGAAGGAGAAGATCACTTCCAACTGGAAGTTTGGCGTCGCTCCTTACACGCGCGAGAACCGCCCGCCCCGGGTGAGTATACTTGTTCGCTTCTTTCCCCCGCCCCTTTTTTTGTTGTCCGTCTAGCTTCCTTATCCGGTCTGACTTGAGTTTTGTTCTTCCCAGATGTTCCCCTGCATCACCCGGGAGGAGGCGTCGCCTCGTGTCTTCTTGGGCCGACCTTTCCGAGCGCCCACCGAACCGGGCGAGGGCTCAGACGGGCGAAGGTGGCTTCTTCCCAACTGCGGCAAGCGGTGGAGGACCCGCATGGCCCCGAGCCGGAGGAGACCGACAGCACCGCCGCGCCTAAGCCCGCCCGGAAGCATGCCGGCGAAGGCACCTCCAGCAGCAGCGCCGCTCCTAAGGAGCCGGCTGCCAAGCGCACTTGGGCAGCGGGGGTCCCTCCGCGTCCTGGCCGGACCGCGGGCGGCCGGAAAAGATCTGCGCCCATGGTGCAGGGGTAAGTCCTCCACCTTTTTTCCTTCTCGTTCGTTTCTTTCTTCGAATCCGCCTTCGGCCTTGCTTTCATCTTGTTTTTGTCCTGACCTTGCCCTTGCCTCTGTGTAGCGTCGTTCTTTCCTTCGCTGTGAGCCTGGCTCGCACCGCGCCTGCCGCTTCACCGCCCCGCGACCTTCCTCCTCCACCGGTTGCCCCCTTGGTGGCTACCCCGCCTCCTTTGACCGAGACTGTGCCCTTGCCAGAGCCGGTGGCCACGGTTTAGCCGAGTGTGTCCGCGCCCGAGCGCATGGTGAGCCAGCCAGATGCGGCCTCTGGCCCGGGTGGGGGCTCATCAGCCGGCGCGGGGAGCTCCGGCGCCGGTAGGGACATGGTCGTCGTCGAGGACGTGTACTCCGATGATGAGGCAACCGTGCAGTGGCAGGCGGCGATTCGCGATGCCCCGGCCGCCCTAGTCGGCCCGCTGGCGCCTCTGCCAGTGGAGGCAGGAGCTTCGCTACAAACCCTTGAGGTCAACCTCGAGGTCGGTCGGAGGTGAAGGGCTGGCCACGCTTAGCCGGTGTTAACGAGGAGGTGCTAAGCACATAGCAATGACGCTGGATCACAAGTAAGAAACGGATCATCCCAAAAATAGTATTTGAGATCATTATAGAATTTCATTCTTTTATTTATTGTCATGCCAGGAGGTACAAATTTTCCTGCGAGATAATTAACGTAATCTACATAAAACGGATCAACGACTTCAACTTTTGCTATGTATTCTCCCGAAAATGACTCATTTATAGGTACGGGGTCGATAATTATTCCCTCCATCCTAGATAGATGATCTTCTACTGGATTATCCTTACCCCTCCTATCTACTATTTGCAAATCATATTCTTGTAGTAATAACACCTACCTAATCAACATGGGCTTTTCATCCTTTTTCACAAGAAGGTGACGCAAAGCTTGGTGATCTGTATGAATTATTACTCTAGAATTAATAATATAAGATCTAAATATATCGCAAGCAAAAATTATAGCTAGGAACTCTTTCTCGGTAGTAGCATAATTTTTCTGAATCTTATTAAGAGTCTTACTAACATAGTGAATAACATTTGGATTCTTTCTGTCTTGATGTCCTAATACTGCTCCTACAACATAGTCACTAGCATCACACATGATTTCAAAAGGTTCATCCCATTTTGGAGATTGCATGATGGGTGCTGAAACTAATTTGTTTTTAAGATTTTCAAAAGATGCAATGAAATCATGGTCTAAGTAGAACAGAGTTTCTTTCTCAAGAAGGTTAGTGAGAGGTATAGCTATTTTGGAAAAATCATGTATAAAACGATTGTAAAAACATGCATGCCCCAAAAACATTTTTAAGTTTTTAATGTCTTGAGGTATGGGAAGATTTTCTATAGCACTTATATTGGTCTTATCTATTTATATACCTTTTTATGAAACCTTATGTTCAAAAACTTTACCTTCTCTTTCCATGAATCGACATTGCTCCCAATTTCAAACTAAATTTGATTGTCTGCATCTCTGCAAAACCTTGGTTAAAATGTAGAGACAATTATCAAATGTTGTTCCACAAACAACGAAATCATTTATTAGAACTTCCATAGTCTTCTCAACAAGATCATCAAAGATTTTTAAAACACATTCTTGAAAGGTTGCAGTTGCATTACATAAGCCAAACGGCATTAATCTATAATCATAAGTACCATAAGGACATGTGAAAGTTGTTTTCTCTTGATCTTCGGGCTATATAGCAATTTGAGAATAACCGGAATAGCCATCAAGAAAACAAAAATAAGAATTATTGCTTAGTCTTTCCAAAATTCTATCCATGAACGGTATAGGTTTATGATTTTTCTGTGTTTCACGGTTTAGTTTTCTAAAATCGATGCACATGTGATACCCAACAATAGGTCTTATAGGGACTAGCTCACCATCCTCATTCATAGTTGCATCAAAACCCCCATGTCTTGGTATGCAATGAGTTGGACTAACCCATTTACTATCTGAAATAGGTTATATTATGCCGGCATCTAATAAGCGTATAACTTCTTTTCTTACTACTTCTTTCATTTTCGGATTAAGCCTTCTCTCTATGTCAACTACAGGTACAACATCTTCAAGCATGATAATCTAATGTGTCATAATGGATGGATCTATTCCTTTAATGTCACTTAGAGTATACCCAAATGCTTCATGATGTTTGATTAAAACCGAAATAAGTTTATTTGTTTCATTTTCTGATAAATTTTTACTAATAATAACAGGATATTTATTTTCATTATCTAAAAATTCATACCTCATATTGTCCGGAAGTCATTTCAATTCAATTGGCGGAGGTTCTTCGTCTCATTTTCTTACCAGTTCTTCATAGTCATGTGGGTTTTGTGCTTCCGGAATGGAGTCAAGGTAATCATCCATGTCTTCTCTTTCCTCATCATCTTGTGCCTCTTCCCAATGAACTAAGCTCCTTCTAATTCATCTTGGGGAGTGCTGAAATGAATTACGGCTATCTCGGCAATTGTTTTCTCTTCCTAGATATCTTCTATTTCATATGGCATGTTCTTTAGTTTGTAGAAGTGAAATGTCATTTCCTCTATGCAAACATTATTGAAATAGTCTCCTCCTTATTATCAATTCGATCTTTGGTTATAGAGACAAAATGCCTACCTAAAAGAATAGGACAAAAAGTATCTCGAGGCATATCAGCAATATGAAAATCGAGAGGGTACATGAGTGATCCAATAAAGAAATATACATTTTGAAGAACACCTTTCGGTTTTATATTAGTTCTATTAGACAATTTAATAATAGTGTCTACCGGCTCCACAACTGGATTATTTAAATTGTAGCGAAGTTCCTCATAAAGTGATGAAGGCATAATATTTATAGTGGAAATCGGCTCACAAATTCCGTATAAGGAAGTTTCTCCATATTATATAGGAGTCATAGGTTTAGAAGTTTCTTTACCTTGTATCTTACCTGTGATGAAGTCTGAAGTTTCAAAGTCTAGCATAACTACTTCATTTTCCATGATTCGTGCCTCCATAAGATCCTTAAATATAACAATATTTGCATTGGTAGCATCAGGGTTCTTTTCCGATCTCTTTGATATTCTCCTTATACATTCTTCCACCCTGCACTTTTTCTTAATATTCTCTTGAATAGGTTCAGAGGAAAATTCTACCAATCATGCGTCCTCTCTTGCTCACTTCTTTTCTTCGAGGGGTTTATAAGGTTCCCATCCTGTAGGTACCTATAGATGTCCTGCATAGTTCTCAATAATTTTCTTTACCAAATAAGAATCAATACCAAGGGTTTTAATCATCACACAAGTCCTTTCATCTGCAAGAAAGTCGTTAACACAAGCATATCCATAGGAACTATTATTGCTCTCCCTATTTTCATGACTTTCTATTGTCTCCCACATTTTCATTATTAATTTCCAAGCTTCATCATAAGTATAAGATAGGAAACTACCATTATAAGCGGTATCTAGGCTTGTTCTATTTTTATTATTAAGCCCTCCATAGAAAGTATGAGTGATTAAACAATTAGGCAAACGGTGATGGGGGCAATTGTCTATATAGCTTTTATACCTTAGATAGCATTCATATAAACTCTCATCAGGATTATTTTTAAAACTAATAATAATACCTCTCATCCTGTGAGCTTTTCTTTTTGAATAATATTTTGACAGGAAATTGGTGAAGGGAATATGCCCTGAGAGGCAATAATAAAGTGTTTATTATGTGTATTCCAAGTATATGATAGATGTTTATTTTGCATGCTATAATTGTATTAATACGGAAACGTTAATACATGTGTGTTTAATAAACAAACAGAAAGTTCCTAGTTAAGCCTCTCTCATAAACTAGCTCGTTGATTAACAAGATGATCAAGGTTTCCTGATCATGGACATTGGATGTTGTTAATAACGGGATCACAACATTAGTGTAATGATGTGATGAACATTCATCCGAAGTATAGCATTACGATCAAAGTCATTGAGTTTATATTGCTATAACAACTTACAAGTGATCCTAATCCTTAGACCATGAGATCATGTCAATCACTAACACCGGAAGAGTTTCTTGATAACATCAAACGTCACACCGTAATGTGGTGATTATAAAGATGGATTGAACTAATAAAGTGTTATGTTGAGGCTCATGGATCGAGTGGAATTTGTTCATCCCGATGACGGATAGATATACTATGGCCCTCTCGGTGATATCACATTGATTAGCTTGCAAGCAAGTGATTTGATCACTAGAATGTTATATCACGAACGAGAAAAGAGTGCATGTCTAACGAGATCAAACTAGGTATGGAGATACCGATGATCGAATCTCGGACATGTAATATATCGTGAAACAAAGGGATTAAGATACTAGCGTAAAGGTTCCGACGATCACAAGAAAGTCATCGTTGAATGTGTGGGAGTCAAGATGGGTCTCCAGATCCCGCTCGATTATTGATCCGAGAGGGTCTCGATCATGTCCGCATTATTCACGAACCGTAGGGTGACACACTTAAGAGACACCGACATCCAATTGGAGCAAATGTTTCATGCCGAAAGAATGAACAAGCGCGCATGAATTTATTTCACTAGATACCAAAAAAGGTTTCGGGTGAAATTGCATAAAGTGGTTATGCATGTGAAATAGAATTCTAGCAAGGGGTTATTTGTGAATGTTTGTCATTAAAGTAATTGACAAAATTCTGAATAAAATAAAAGAGTTTTATTTAATGAGAGTTTGCATTAAATTTGGTGGAAATTTAATGGGCATTTTGAGTGGACTTTTGAGTGGAGGAATTTAGAGGAGTTTTGTGAGTGGAGTGTCCACCCACATGAAGAGGGAGGGCAAGGAAGCCCCATGCGAAGCCACCCCTTGGGGTTCCCTCCTCCATAAAAGGAGCCCTCCTCCTCACTTGTCTCTCACACCTCCTCGTGAAGGATCTCTCTCCTCTAGAATTTATCCCCATGGTCTCGACTAGCGAGATACATGTTCCGTGGCTATTCGGCAAGAAAGAGTTGTGCTTACGCCGCATCGCCGGAGCGAGGAGGCGGAGGTTGCTCGGTGCCTCGAACGTGTGTGCGAGCACGGATGCGTCATTGCTTTGGCGCTTAGGACTTCCTCTCGATCTTGAGATCGAAGAGATCGTACATCAACCACGAGTTGAACTCGTTAAGCTTTGTCGGTCTTCAAGGGTATGTTCTCTACGGATATACATCCGCCCGTTGTTTGTATCTAGTATATATAGATCTTGGTATATAGTTCACATCGTAGGAAAATTTTTGTTTTCTATGTTGCGAACCCTACAGTGGTATCAGAGCCGGATCTATGCGTAGATACTTTACACGGGTAGTACACATATGAGTATGTGGGCGATGATGATCATGTTGTTGCTCCTTTGTTGTGATTTTGGATATTGGTGGCATAGTGGGATGAAGTTACATGTCCTCGCACATGAGACCTGTTCCACGCTTGACATGCAACTAGTTTGCATAAGTGGCTAGCGGTGTCCGCTCTCCTACTATAGTCAATATCTATTTTGCAAGCGAGTTGTCAACAATTTTATTATCCTCGTTGTGGTTCATGTTCGTAGGTATGAACGGTTCTATCTCGAAGCCCTAAGCCACGTAAAACTTGCAATGGATAAATTAGAGGCGTCTAGTTTAGATTGTTCTTTGGGCTAGTGTTATGATATGGTAGTGTTGTAAGTAGAAGTATGAGATGATACTCTTACAACACACATAGCGTGTAAAATCCATAGACCTTGGATTTACACATATAGGTATGATAGTGATCATACCACGATGCACATGATAGAGATCATCTCATGGGAACCATATAATTTCACTAATAAACATATGATGTTTGATTGCATCTTATATTGCTTGTTTAGCGCTTTGTTAAGCATAATAAGATGATCCCTCATTTAAATATCAAGATAAGAATGTGTTCTTCCTTTAGTATGCACCGATTATGTTTTCGCGTTCCAAGACATCACGTGATGATCGGGTGTTCTTGGATCCACGACCATATTTCGGTGTAAAACAGTTACACGCAAATACTAAGGTTCTAACTTGGCGAGCCTAGCATGTATAGACATGGCCTCTAACACGTAATCGAAAGGTTAAGCATGAGTCATATAGTTGATATGATGCCCATTTGATGCTCGCCTTTGAAGCTATACCGACTCACGTGATGATCGGACTTGGTGTAGTGGATTTGGTTCATGTAATCACCAAAAGGACACGAGGGATGTCGCTTTTGAGTGGGAGTTCATTCGTAATATATATTAGTTGAACTCGATCTATCATACACTTAGTCTAAACTTTACAAATTACATTGTAGATGGCACCACCGCTTTTAATTTCAATGCGTTCATGGAGAAAGAGAAACTAGCAACGAACGGTAGCAACTTTCTTGAATGGGCCATGAATTTGAGGATTCTCCTCTACGCACAAAAGCAATATGTGCTAGAAGCGCGTTAGGCCCCCACCTTTTGATGATGCCCCGACGAGGAGAAGAATGTCTATCGACTTCGTCGGAGGACCACAACTTAGTTCATTGCGGCATATTGTATGGGCTAGAGCCGAACTTCAAAGCGTGTCGAAAACGGCAATGCATTTGATACAATGGGTGAGTTGAAAATGATTTTCGACACACATGTCTGTCAGAGAGCTACAATGCTTGTAAAAGTTCTTTAGTCAGCATGATGGAAGAGCACTCCGTTAGTGAGCATGTACTCAAGATGTCGTTACGCCGATAAGCTTGTGTCCTTGGGAATAACGATTCCCATTGACTTAGGCATCCATCGTGTTCTGCTAGTCGCCACCTAGCTATAAGAGCTTCGTGATGAACTATAATATGCAAGGCATGAAGAAGTCTCTCCCGAGCTTGCCAATGCTTAAAACCGTATGGAGATCAAAAGGAACATCAAGTGTTGATGATCGATAGGAACACCGGTTTCAAGAAAGACAAGAAGGGAAAAGCGGAAGTAAGGGCGGCAAGCCTGCTGTCGCTGAAAAGAAACCTCGAGTTGGACCTAAGTCCGATACCGTGCTACTATTGTAAGGGATCGCCATCGAAGCGCAATCGCCCCAAGTATCTGGCATAAGAAGGCCGGCAAGGCAAACAAAGGTATATATGATATACATGTTATTGATGTGTACTTGACTAGTGCTCGCAGAGCACCGGGTATTTGATACCGGTTGCTAATATTTGTAACTCGAATCGTGGGTCGGAACAAGCGACCGCTAGCAAGGGGTGAGGTCAAGATGCGTGTCGGCAATGGATCAAACGTTGATGTGATCGCCGTCGGAACGCTGCCTCTCCACTTACCGTCGGGATTAGTCATAAACTTAAATAAATGTTATCTAGTGCACCTTGAGCATGAACATTGTATCTGGATCATGTTTGATGCAAAGTGGTTATTCATTTAAATCTGAGAACAATGGTTGTTCCATTTATATGAATGAAATCTTTTATGGTCATGCACCGATGATGAATGGTTTATTTATGTTAGATCTCGATGATAATGTTACACATATTCATAATGTTGATGCTAAAAGGATTAAACTTAATGATGATATATCCGCATATATGTAATCGCCGTCTAGGTCATATTGGCATTAAACGCATGAAGAAGCTCCATTCGGATGGACTTTTGGAATCACTTGATTATGAATCATTTGATACATGTGAGCCATGCCTTATGGGCAAGATGACTAGAACGCCGTTTTCCGGTTCAATGGAGCAGGCATGATTTATTAGAAATCATACATTCGATGTATGTGGTCCAATGAGTGTGTCGTGAGGTGGATATCGTTATTTTGTTACTTTCACGGATGATTTGAGTAGATACGGTTATATCTACTTGATGAAACACAAGTCGAAACCTTTGAAAAGTTCAAGGAATTTCGAATGAAGTGGAAAATCATCGTAATAGAAAGATCAAATTTCTACGGTCCGACCGTGGAGGTGAGTATCTAAGTTACGAGTTTAGCACTCACATGAAAGAGTGTGGAATTGTTTCACAACTCACACTGCCGAACAACACCACATGAAATGGTGTGTCGGAACGTCGAATCGCATTTTATTAGATATGGTTCGATCTATGATGTCTCCGACGGACTTGCCGTTGTCATTTTGGGGTTATGCACTAGAAGCTGCGCATTCACTTTAAATCGGGCACCATCTAAATCCGTTGAAAAGACACCAGATGAATTGTGGTTTGGAAACAAACCTAAGTCATTTCTTAAAGTTTGGGGTTGCGATGTTTATGTGAAGAAACTTCAACCGGATAAACTCGAACCCAAAGCGAAAAATGCGTCTTCATAGGATACCCTAAAGAAACTATTGGGTATTCCTTCTATCACGATCCGAGGGCAAGGTTTTTGTTGCCAAGAATGGATCCTTTCTAGAGAAAGAGTTTCTCACGAAAGGTGTGAGTAGTCGGAAGGTAGAACTCAAGAGGTTGTGGAACCTTCTTCAAAGCATGGCGAGTAGCGCAGGGCCGGAAGTTGTTCGAGTTGGCTCCACTGCTGAAGAGGGAACTAATGATAATGATCATGAAACTCCGAAGAGAGTATCGCCGAACCTCGCAGTCAACAGACGCCAGCCCCTGAGTCAGACGGAAATCTGTCATAAATTTCATGGTTGATGAAAATAATGACCTGCGACGTATGAAGAAGCGATGATGAGCCCGATTCCAACAAATGGTTAGAAGCCATGAAATCCGAGATGGAATCCATGTATGAAAATCAAGTTTGGAACTTGGTGGAATTACCTCACGAAAGGCCATGGAGAACAAATGGATTTTCAAAAGGAAAGCGATGTCTTGATGGTAATGTGACCATATATAAAGCTCGACTTGTCGCAAAGGGGTTTCGACAAATTCAAGGAGTTGACTACGATGAGACTTTCTCTCCGTAGCGATGCTAAAGTCGATTAGGATTATGTTAGCAATTCTGCATATTTCGATTATGAAATATGGCGATGGATGTCAAAACCGCTTTCAATGGTAATATTGAAGAAGAGTTGTATATGATACAACCAAAGGGTTTTGTAGATCCTAAGGATGCTAACAAGGTGTGCAAGCTTCAGATCCATCTATGGATTGAAGCAAGCATCGTGAAGTTGGAATCTCCGCTTTGATGAGGTGATCAAAGAGTTTGGATTTGTCCAAACTTATGGAGAAGCTTGTATTTACAAGAAAGTGAGTGGGAGCAATGTGGCATTTCGATATTATATGTGGATGACATATTATTGATCGAATGATATAGAACTTTAAACAGTGTTAAAAGTTATCTAAACAAAGAAATTTTCAATGAAGGACCTAGGTGAAGGCCATACATATTAGGCATAAAGATCTATAGAGATAGATCTAGGCGCCTAATAGGGCTATCGCAAGTACATACCTTGATAAGATTTTAAAGAAGTTTAAAATGGACTAAGTAAGAAGGGTTCTTACCTATGTTGCAAGGCAAGACATTGAGTAAGACTCAAAGTCCGGCGGAAGAAAGAGAGATAATGGACAAAGTCCCTATGCTTGACCATAGGCTCTATAATGTACGCCATGCTATGTACAAGACCGGATGTGGCACACGCTATTAGTTTGACTAGTAGGTACCAATCGGATCCGTGGTTGAACATCGGATAGCGGTCAAGAATATCCTTAAGTACTTACGAAGAACTAAGGATATGTTTCTTGTATACGGAGGTGAAGAAGAGCTCGTCGCTAAGTGTTATGTCGACGCTTAGTTGACACCGATCCGGATGACTCTAAGTCTCAATCCGGATACGTATTTCTCATGAATGGCGGAGCGGTTAGTTGGAGGAGCTCCAAACAACCTGTGGTAGCGGTATCAACAACGGAGGCCGAATATGTTGCTGCTTCGGAAGCGGCTCAGGAAGCAGTTTGGATGAAGGAGTTCATATACGAACTAGGAGTTGTGGCAAACGCGTTGGATCCAATGGTGATCTATTGTGACAACAATGGTGCCATTGCCAATGCCAAAGAGCCAAGGTCTCACAAGCATTCCAAGCATATTAAGCGCCGGTTTCACTCCATCCGCGAGCATGTCAAGGATGGAGATATAAAGATTTAGAAGTACATACGGATCTCAATGTAGCGATCCGTTGACTAAAACTCTCCTAGAGCAAAACATGATCAACACCGTAACTCAATGGGTGTTAGATTTATCACTATGTAACTAGATTATTGTCTCTAGTGCAAGTGGGAGATCAAGGAATATGCCCCGAGAGGCAATAATAAAGTGTTTATTATGTGTATTCCAAGTATATGATAGATGTTTATTTTGCATGCTATAATTGTATTAATACGGAAACGTTAATACATGTGTGTTTAATAAACAAATGTAAAGTTCCTAGTTAAGCCTCTCTCATAAACTAGCTCGTTGATTAACAAGATGATCAAGGTTTCCGATCATGGACATTGGATGTTGTTAATAACGGGATCACAACATTAGTGTAATGATGTGATGAACATTCATCCAAGTATAGCATTACGATCAAAGTCATTGAGTTTATATTGCTATAACAACTTACGAAGTGATCCTAATCCTTAGACCATGAGATCATGTCAATCACTAACACCTAAGAGTTTCTTGATAACATCAAACGTCACACCGTAACAGGTGATTATAAAGATGGATTCGTAACTAATAAAGTGTTATGTTGAGGCTCATGGATCGAGAGTGTAATTTGTTCATCCCGATGACGGATAGATATACTCTGGGCCCTCTCGGTGATATCACATTGATTAGCTTGCAAGCAAGTGATTTGATCACTAGAATGTTATATCACAGGAATGAGAAAAGAGTGCATGTCGATAACGAGATCAAACTAGGTATGGAGATACCGATGATCGAATCTCGGACATGTAATATATCGTGAAACAAAGGGATTAAGATACTAGCGTAAAAGGTTCCGACGATCACAAGAAAGTCATCGTTGAATGTGTGAGTGTCAGTATGGGTCTCCGATCCCGCTCGATTATTGATCCGAGAGGGTCTCGATCATGTCCGCATTATTCACGAACCGTAGGGTGACACACTTAAGAGACACCGACATCCAATTGGAGCAAATGTTTCATGCCGAAAGAATGAACAAGCGCAGAATTTATTTCACTAGATACAAATGGGTTTTCGGGTGAAATTGCATAAAGTGGTTATGCATGTGAAATAGAATTCTAGCAAGGGGTTATTTGTGAATGTTTGTCATTAAAGTAATTGACAAAATTCTGAATAAAATAAAAGAGTTTTATTTAATGAGAGTTTGCATTAAATTTGGTGGAAATTTAATGGGAATTTTGAGTGGACTTTTGAGTGGAGGGAATTTAGAGGAGTTTTGTGAGTGGAGTGTCCACCCACATGAAGAGGGGAGGGCAAGGGGGCATCCCCATGCGCCGGCCACCCCCCTTGGGGTTCCCCCCTCCTCCTATAAAAGGATCCCCCCTCCTCACTTGTCTCTCACACCTCCTCGCGAAGGATCTCTCTCCCCCTCTAGAATTTATCCCCCATGGTCTCGGACTAGCGAGATACATGTTCCCGGTGGCTATTCGGCAAGAAAGAGTTGTGCTTCACCGCATCACCGGAGCGAGGAGGCGGAGGTTGCTCGGTGCCTCGAACGTGTGTGCGAAAGCACGGATGCGCTGTTTTGCGGCGCTAGGACTTCCTCTCGATCTTGAGATCGGCAAGAGATCGTCTACATCAACCACGAGTTGAACTCGTTAAGCTTTGTCGGTCTTCAAGGGTATGTTCTCTACGGATATACATCCGCCCGTTGTTTGTATCTAGTATATATAGATCTTGGTATATAGTTCACATCGTAGGAAAATTTTTGTTTTCTATGCTGCGAACCCTACAATTGGTTGTCAAATATGTCCATGCCCTTGGCGCTTCTGCACAAAAGAATCTATACTAGTTGCAAACATTAGTAGAGAGAGTTTGTCTAAACAACTGTATTTTAACCTTATCAAGGTCACAATCATAAAATATAAAGGAAAAAAAGTCTTCAAAGAATTGTAAGTTTCCATATGGACTTTCTTCATTGGTCCCTACAAACTTCTTAGAGTTAAGTAATTCAAATAATAAAGGATGGATATAACATCCCAAATTTTTCCAAATTTTGGAATGTCTAAAGAAAATATTAATAAGATAATTGAATTGTTTGATCTTGTTGAAACTTTTGAATGAAATGGAACTTTTGAGGATTGTTTGAAATTTCACTAGTCACCCTAAAATAAGTGGATTAACATGAATATCAGTGGTTGGGAAGATTGAACAAAACCAAAGCATTGAGTTTGCCTTGCATTCATGATCCTTGCCTCATTGCATTCATGCAAGTTCTCAAATTATAACCCAATTTGAAACCCACAAATAATATTATCAAGGTTCCTATATGAATAGATGATTTCTTGTGTTTGTTGGACATGAATGAATTTCACTAAGGTCCTAAAAACATATTGAAATTTCTCAAAACTCAAACCAATATGACTTTGCCCTTTTTCTTCTATTAAAGATTTAATGAAAATCTTATACATAGTATTTGAACTGGACATTAATGTTGTTCCTTGATGTACAAAAAGCTTCCTATGAATTTTATAAATTTAAAGAAATTTATTTCAGTCAAATTGGATAAAAGAAACAAATTATTTAAAAGATTTACTAAAACAGTAAATAGAAAGAAAAACAAAACTAACCTAACCTACCCAGAATCCCGGCCTAGCCCACCAACTTTCCCCCTCCCCTCTATAATAAGTCCTTCAAATCTTAACAACCCAACACATGGACTTTCATCCTAATTACCAGCTAATAATTAATTCTAATCTTAAAATGATTTGTACTCTACTTTTACATTTTGTATGCTAAGACTTATGTTTCTCATAAAGATAAATGCTTGTGAAGTAAACTAGAAAATAAACCAAATCTTAAGTTCAATTCACTATAATATTAGGGATACATTTTGGGAGTTTTACAAAATGCATTACATTACTTATGTATCACATCATATTGCTTCTTTAAACATTAGTCCTTACCGGACCAATGATGCCGATTTTAGATGTTGGATCTTCTATTGTCTCGAAGACCGTGAGTGCATAATCTCGCAATCACAAAAGGCAAGTTCATACTTGCTCATGTCCTTTGGTTATTTTCTAATTAAATATTTTGCAAATCCCGTGTTATCATAACCTATATTTTAAAAAGGTCAGAAAACACTATTTTCATAATAATATGATTATAGGTTATTTACCAAGAGGTAATAACCTACTATGAAAGTTCCGGTGGTAAAGGAACATATTATCTAGGACTTAACCACCAATGTCTCCAGTGATTCTTGCGCCGTATATCACGCGTTAACCATGAGATTTGGAATGGGACAAAGGAGTCAGTTGGATCTTCTTCCTTTCGTATATAGGCAAGACGACCTTAACGTGACGTTGTGATTCCTTGCGAGGATCCAGCATATGGGTGGGCACCCTTAGGCACCACGATTTTGGTGTCTAGATTATCTATGAGCGGTTGCCGGAGGTATAGTCAGACCTTTATGGAGCTTGCCAGGGGCACAACCGGCTCATACAGTCTTCGGGAACTCATCAGGGTTGTAGCTTGCCTGAAAGGTTGCTTAACGGAGATGTAGTCAGCCCCGAAGGATCATGCAGACATATGGGGTTGTGGAGAAGGGAAGTGATTGGCTTGGATCATAGTATGGGTCTCATACCAAGTAAGTATAAATGGGTTGGCCGCTCAGATGTGCAACAAAGCTAAGATCTCTCATGGGTAAAGTAGCGCACCTCTGCAGGGTGTAAGAACTGTAACTTGTTATTCCCTATTCCGGGAAGGAGCTACGAATGCGGAAGAAAAGGAACTCCACGAAAGTTCTGGTAAACTTGTAAAGGCTAGTGGACATAGCTTTTCAGAATAAAAGCAACCTTTGGAAAAATGTTTACGAAAACCTGCATTGCCTACGAACTATGGTCTGTGGCTGTAGTTAGTGCATCACTCCTTTTTAGTGAACTTGCTAAGTACGCTCGTACTCAATGTATCTTCTTAACCCTTGCTAGATTCTAAAGACAATACAAACGATGTCTACATCAACTTATGATCAAGGAAATTGTCAGCAACAGCTCAAGTTCTTCAATAAAGTCAAGAAAGTCAACATATACATCAACTAAAGTGAAGACGAAGTTGCTAATTAGATCGGAATATAATTTCTAGCCATAGAACCTACTTCTATAGAGTATTGCAATAGCAGCAATGCAAGACAAATAGTTTAGATGACAATCGTATTAGCATGATAGTTATGAGTTGGTTATTTCTGGTTCTTCTTTATAAGAAGTTTCTTTCTCACTCTTTAACCTAGTGTGTTCTCTGGATCTTTTGTAAAGAGTCAAGTTGTAACCTATAGTTATGTCTTGGACCTGCTATCTTTCTATTGTACTACTCTCAGGGATGTAATACTAGTGAACGGTGTTTCATTGCTGTTATGTCAACGATTATAGTATACTACATCATGCAGTGGTATGCTGGGTCACCACATGTTGGCTGGTGATGTTCCCGTCAGTCGGCTCCCATGGTAGGCATAGTTGCCTCCCTGGAACCAACACAACATTGGCGACGCTGGTGGGAGAACACGGGGGCTCGCCGGGAGGAGTGCTGGGGCATGACGGTGGAATCCCAGGGGAGCGGCGGCGGAAACCATGGGGAACGGACCTAACGGAACCCAGCTCCATGCCCCACTGCACGGTGTGGGCCTCCCGCTTCTACTCGTTTCGGTTCCTCCCAAAGGATGCGGCGTCCAGCGTCCCCGATCGCCGGAGTCCTCGCCGTCAAAGAGCGACGGAGCAGAAGGTGCCCTACAGATGGGGCGGTGGGATGACGAGGGTGCGAGGGATGGGAGCAGGCGGTTCAACTTGAGGGCGAGGAGGAGCAGAAGGGGTGCGAAGGCGGGCGGCGCAGTGGCACGTCGTCGGCTGCAGCATGAGGAGGAGGAGTCGGCACCGCCACCGCGCAATTGGAGAGGAATAGGGAACAAAAGGAAAGAGAAGTGAGACCTCAGGTGGCTTGTCGAAACCGATGCGGACGGGGCACGATCCAACTGTCAGGAATCAAGGGGCTCGGCCAAGCAAACCAGCCCTCGAGCACTTTTAGCAGTTGGGTTAATGTATTTGTAGTTTCGCATTGACAACATTATTATATAATAAGTCCATTTTAACATAAAAACAATTTTAATTGAGATATTGTCTAGTTCTATATTTAGTGTATAGTCTTTGATAATTTATTGTGTTTTTCTTGCTGTCCCTGACCTGCGGTTTGTGTGGTTAGCGTATAAATTATTCACCACGTCTATCACTGAATGCCAAAACGGATTATAGACGGCGAAGCGCGCTTTCCATCTATAGTAAGGGTAACACAGGATAACGTACCATGCTGCAATGGCCGTGGTAGCAGATGTCAGTGTTACCGATGGTGTATGCTCGGGCCTGGAGTACCTTTGGTTAGATTTGGTCAAGTACGCTCTTGATTCTTGTGGTTTGACCTGACAACCCGCGTCGAACAATCATCCGGATGAAGAAGCCGATAAAGTATCTCACCGGCGTTCTCCAGCTTTGGTCTCCCTGACTTTGCAGGAGTATCTGTTATTTACCAGGGAAAATAACAGCGCGTCAGCAACAAACAAGGCCAGACAAGCAGACATCTTGAAAGTCAAAATTTGACGAGTACTAGCAAGCGGAGAATTTGAATTTTTTCTCAAGAACACGCGTGAGCGTCGCGTGTCTATTTTCATTAAGAAAGAAAGAGAGCTTTACAAATTACAAGAGCTGGAGCAAAGTCACAGGCGACTTCCTCCAAAAGAATTTGAATTATTCTTTGTACTAGGACTCTAGGAGCAGATCAGTACTGATGTCATGTGCAAATTAATTTGTCACCAGTAGCTCTAGAGCTAGATCTTGCAATGCACTCTCATGTTTACAGATGCGCGTCAAGTCAAGTTGGGTGAGGGAGGCATCTACCTGGCTGTGGAGGATGAGGTCGTCGAGCGCGTCCTCGGCGTCGAAGGTGACGTCGCGCGTCCGGCGCACGCAGGAGCGGCTGATCCCGCCGGCGTCGGGGCTGGCCCGGCGTTTCCGGTCGGCGTAGCGGAGAAACGCCTGAAGCCACTCGAGCCGGTCGCGCAGCAGCGCCATGTCGTCGCCGGCCTGGAGCGGCAGCTCGGCCTCGCGGGCCGCCTGCTGCTGGGAGAGCGCCGCCGTGAACGCGCTGTTCCCCATGGATTAAACTCTAACCTGTGGAAACTCCGTAGCCACCCATGGTTTAATGTACTGTCAACCATTAGCTAGCTCAGCTGCACATGCAAGTAAGTACGTCTAGTTGAGCGTATTATTTTGTGCAACTCAACTAGTAATAAGTAGCTAGCCAGAGAGGAGGGCCGTTGGGCACGGCGGACACCGTAAGTCGCGGCGCACAGTATGCTCACTTTGATTGACTGTTGGAAGCGGCTGTGTGTCAGGACAAAAAAGACGATAAATTGGCAGGATTTAAGTACCGGATAAAAAATAAAGTAAAGATGCATAATAAGGAAGAACAGGAGGAAAAAGATAAACTTCTGGTTTTGATATACGTGAGCCACCCTACCGACCACTCTCCAGCCTTACAACGGAGACCACGAGTCTTGACTTGAGTACCATTATTACATTAAGCACCATCATATGCTGATTATGGTAAGGCTGAGATAAGATGACTCATTATCATTCATGCTATTTAATATAGTGATGGATATGCTAGCCGTATTGATTGAGCGGACAAAAGCCGATGGCCAAATTGACAGGTAGTTCCTCATCTGGTCAATTGTAGACTTTTTATCATGCAATATACCAATGATTGAGCTCGTTTAGCTTTTACCATTTGGGGCTGGAATCAAGAAATTTATTTGTGATTTATTAAATCAACCTGTTTGGTTACCACGGAATTGGTTATGAAATTTGTTTGCAAATTCCATGTTTTCATTTTATGCCCAACTTTAATTCCTTTTGGTACCATGTCATTTCTATGGAATTGCCAAATGAAATGATATCATCAATGTCATTTTATTTCCTGAAACATGACTTGACTTGAAAAAGACACGGAATGTGAAATTAATCGTATGAGCATTCGAGCAACTTTTGGGTCTAAAAATGAACTTTCATATGAGTGAACTATTTTATTAGCGAGGGCCGCGAGGCTAAAGACGAGGTCCATTTTCCTTGCTTCTCCGCACCTGTCGCTTAGTGAAGGACGAGTACGAGGAGAGCCCACCACAACTTTGCAGGCGCTCCGATGGCATCGTCCTCAGGGACTACCCTGCACCACGTGAGCCTTCCCCTCAACGTGGCGGCTTCCGCCTCGCCAAGCCCAAGCGTGAGGTGAAGGAGTGGACGCCCCCGCCGAACTACAAGGCGGTCACCCTCCAGTTCAAGATCGACGAAGACCCGGAGGAGTTCCCGGGCCAGCACGTGGCGGAGAGCATCTTCTTCAACTCCGGGCCAACTACGACGGTCGAGTTCACGGAGACATGGTCTGCGGCGGAGTACCGACACGAGCAGGCCGAGCGCGCCGCCTTGGCCTCTTCATCAACGTGGAGGGCAACTACTGTTGGAATATTAGACATAATTTTCATGATTAATTCCAGAATATTAAACATGACAAAACCAGCTACTAGCTCATGTAACTCAAACATACTAGATGTACTAAACAACAAGACGAACGGAAATAAGTAGCAGGTAAACATGTACTCGCAGAACATGATGAATAACCAAACAGGAGCATGTTGCACATACCGTTCGCTTGAAGTAACTTTGGGGAAGACTAATCGAAGTAGATGGCGGTGAAGACGGCGATAGGCAGCATCGCTCGACTTGGATGGAAGATGACCCGTGATGGAGAACTCGAGAAGTCGCGCGGAGCGCTTCCCAAAAACCTTATTCGCCCTCTCCCATCACAAAGGCGAGTGGTTTCGAAGACCCGCTCTCCCATCCGCCGATGCATGCCGGCAAACGGGATGGAGTAGACTACGGTGGCGGCGCAAGTAGATAAGAGGCAAAACCATAGATTGGTTTTCGGTGTGTTGTGGAGGTAGCCGCGTAGGACTTTATATAGAGCGGCTCAGGAAACCCTAATGGAGGCGAACGTGGGCAGAGTCCATGTTGCGCACGTTCGGGTCGATTACAGTAGCTCACGATTCGGGAGCGACCAAAATAAGCTATCTGTTTGACACGTCTGTCAAAACCTCATAATTTTCCTGAGCAGCAAAATAAAGCTTGAACTCGACGAGATTTCCGTAACCCGCAGTGCGCGCGCGCATCATGACGAGACGAGCAGGTGGGCGGGCGTGCGAGCGGCGGCATCGTCGGAGGAGGAGCGCACGCGTGTATCTCTCTTATTTCCACTCGCTTACAAAGTGGTGCAACACTCCACCTTATAAGGTGGTGCAATTCTCCTTCAACTTCCCATGTTGGACTAAACTTTAGCTCTCACTCCACTTCCATGTGATCTGCCACCAACATGGACCCAAACACATGTGGGATGTCACAAACCTGAGCTTTGAGATTTAGGGAAAAACTGAAATATACATGAATCTATTTGTTTTAGCCCATTATTTCTAACGATCCCCCACCAGATCTCAAATGCCCATTAGAAGATTTGTCAATCCTTGATACTTGTTTATATACCAGTGTTTCAGCAGAGACTGTTAAGTTGAACTTCCGCCTAGAATTTTGAACTATGTCTATCAACAATTTGAACAATGGACAAACCTTGAATTGCAAGTTTGGTTCCAATAGATTTCACTCAAAATCATAACTAGTAAATGGCTGCCAGTAGCCTATCCCGCGGGTTGGAGAATATGCTTCATACTTCCTGGTCTCTTCATGAGTTTACTAGAGATCACCTAAGTCTCATAGACCGCGACATTTACAGTCGAGCTTATATAGGTGTGTTCTTTCAAGAATGCCATGTAGGACGGCATCTTTGCTAGTTAGAGCCAACAGGAACACATTAAAGGCATGTTGCCAACCTGCCTTACAGATTATGAGAGTTATGCATCTTCATATAGAGGGTTACAAAATACTCTCCTCAGTCAAACCATTAGCTTGTTCGTCCCAAGTCCTAATTTACGAGATCTCCGATCATATAGGTTGGGTTACCACTAAGGCGCGACATCCATGGGTCTCAAACCAATCTCGCTCGATGCACTATCTATCACATTTCGTGATAGTCCCTTTCTAAAGGGATCTGCCAGATTTTTGTCTGTTTGAATATACATAACAGTTATTACTCCGGAGTTTCTCAATTTCTTGACATATTTTAAATGTCTCTTCACATGTCTTGATGACTTCGCGTTATCCTTAGAATTGTTCACTTTAACAATAACAGTTTAGTTGTCACAATTCAAAAGGATTGCCGTCACAGGTTTTTCAACCACATGCAAGTCCATCAAGAGATCATGCAGCCATTCTGACTCAACAGTGGTTGTGTCTAAAGAAGTAAGTTCTCCTTTCATAGTTGACCTCGTCAATATGGTTTGTCTACGAGACCTCCATGACACTACGCCACCTCCAAGGGTAAATACATACCCGCTCGTGGCGTAGAGTTCATCAACATCAGAGATCCAGTTCGAATCACTATATCCTTCAAGCACAACAGGGCTCCCTGAATAGTGAATCCCATAGCTCATTGATGACCCACAAGTATAGGGGGTGTATCGTAGTACTTTCGATAAATAGGAGTGTCGATCCCAACAAGGAGCAGAAGGTGCTGAACAGTGGTATGGAGCAGGAACTCTCTACAAATACTTAGCAAACGGATTTTTAGGGTTTTTTTGATAAGGCAACAAAACAAAGTGCAAGTAATAAAGAACAAACGCAGCAAGTGGCCCAATCCTTTCTTGGCAAAGGACAAGCCGGTGGACATACTTATAAAGACCAAACGTTCTCGTGGACACATGGAAATTCTCTCAAGTGCTTTCACTTCATATAGCTGAGTACTCTTCTTTGGTATTGTAAGTGTTGTGTTGATGAACCTATGCTAATGTACCGACCTTACTTGGACTAATACATACTTGTGATTAAACCCCCTACAAACATCCGTAACTACAGGAAAGTAATTAAGATATAAATCTAACCACGGCCTTAAACTCTGAGATCCTACACTCCCTTGTGCAAAGGTGTCCTAACAGGGGTTCAGGTTTCTGTCACTCCGGCAACCCCACAATTAGTAGCCAAATACACAATGCATTCCCCTAGGCCCATAAATGGTGAAGTATCATGTAGTCGACGTTCACATGACACCACTAGAAGAATAGCACCACAACTTAAATACTAACCATTAAATAATAACTCAACACAAATCCACTAATAACACCGGGAAAGTTTCCCCTAAGAACTAAAGCAATATCCAACACAATTGTTACAGCGGGACGGAGTGGTGATGATGGTGCTGGTGGAGATGATGGTGTGGATGATGATGATGATCCCGATGAAGCCTAGCTTGATGACGGTGTTGATGGTGACGATCTCCCCTCTTCGGGAAGGAATTCCCCGGGTAGAAATCTGTCTGCTAGAGAGATCTTTCTCTCTCGGTGTTTTCCGCCCCCACGGGCGGTGGAAATCTATTTGTGGTCGGTCCCTAGATTTAGGGTTCCGTAGGTAAGATATAGGCGAAGGGGCGGAGTCGGGAGCCGGGCATGTGGGCCACACCTGCCCTAGGCGCAGCCTAGGGTGGGCCCGCGCCTAGGGGTGTGGGCCCCCTGCGGCCCTTCTTCGCTCCTCCTTCTGGCTTCCTCAATCTTCTGGAAAAACAATATTTTCCCATATTTTTCTGGTATTTTTCTGATCTACACAAAATTGCATCAAAACGCTTTCTTTTCCATCAAAATCCAGACTCCGACAGTCCATCCTCCAAGAATCATCCAACATGCAAAAAGAGTGGGAAAGACATAAGTAATACCTCATAATAAGACAAATATCAATGAATAGAGGTAGATTATGATGTAGAAAGGTGATGCAAATTGGGCGTATCAACTCCCCCAAGCTTAGACCTTTGCTTGTCCCCAAGCGAAAACTGAGCTCAGTAAACATGTCCACATGTTTATGGAGTGAAGTGTCGATAAAATAATACGCACAAGAAGCATCACACTTACCATTACACAACTCATAGAAGAAAGCAACTCACCATTATATAACTTAGCTTGCAACCAAGTACAACAGTCACACTAGAGATGCATAAAGATAAATCATAATTGGAATTGGCAAACTTGTTCTTGGTCAGATAACACCTGGCAAACAGTTTCACAAAAAGCTTTTTGTAGAAGTTTTCAACAAGAGCACTATTTGCTCACAAAGGTTTTTCACAAGTGAAGGCTTTCAAAGTAATACTCAATAGATAAGAGTCTTGTGCAAACAAGGAAGATAGAGAACATGATTGAATAAATCACCATATGAATGCTTGCAACACAACAACTCAAATGCTTGCTGGAGATAGAGAGGAAGTAGGTCTACTGACTCAACTTGGAAATAGGAGAAAGGTCCCTTCATAGAGGGAAGCAGGGATTAGAAGTCATAAAGAGCTTCCAAAAGATTATGGTACTTACTAGCTTTGAGCCATCATTGCCCCTATCATAGGCATCTTGAGATGATTAAGGTTAAAGTGCACAAAGATGGAGTATATGCTTAACGAAATATAATTTGGCAATCTCATCTCCCTTGAATATGAGGGCCACTCCTCATGCTACTCAACTTTGGTCACCGGTAAGTTCTTTTAATTGTAAGTACATGCGTATCATAGAGAACCGCCAACGGGGTACCCCTTGCACATGGTACAGGAGCTTTCCCATAACCAAAATGACAATGCAAGCAGACAATGAGCATCTCAACGATCTTTTTATTTACCATGTGCATATTTTTTATTGAGGATGCTTCATAGATAGCTCACTATGGTGATGTTGCAAGTTTCCACCATGATTAGGCATGGCTTAGGCTAGCGGCTCAGGCGTTTCTCTAACACAAAATACAGAATCCATGGACTTACAAGTTCCCTCTTTATTTCACACTGTTGACATCCATAGACAAAAGAGCATGATATCAATGGAGTACAAAGTACATATGCAATGTTGAAAACATTCCCCGTGACAGCACGGTTCTGATAATTCCAACATATAGATGCAAGCATATACAACTTCGATGGCACAATGGTTCAAGTCTATTAGGGGCAAATAAATAAGGTGTGCCATCAAGTTCGTGAGAGCTTTACTAACAAGTTTTCACATAAAAATATACTTTTTAATTCGAAAGGTAGATGAAGCTTGAGAATTTGCTTGGAATAGCAAAAGCTACTAGCTATATATGGTGGACACAAGTGGCAAAAGTTTTGGTTCAAAGAGATTGGAAACATGAGAAGTATGTCTTCTCAAAACAGGTTTTTGGCTAGCAAGGCTGGGTAGCAAGCAAGAGAGTTGAAAGAAACAAGAAAACATACAAGTAATAAAGCCAAACATGCAATCTTCCTTGAAGACACAAAAGATCTTAAATAAAGAATACTAAGCTTATGAGCCAACAAGAAAGGAAACAAATGATACAAAATACCTGCAAGCTTTTTCTCCTTTTCTTTTCAAACTTCAAAAAGTATTGCTAGTGACCAGAACTTGGTTTGCCAAAACCAATTTAGATCCACTTGATGATCCCAAAGTGATGCCAATACTGATCAACAAGATTTATCATATAATAGAGATTGCAAACTAAAATAAGTGCAAAAAGTAAAATATGAGACTTCTCATTAATATTCCAATAAAGGCACTCACACCAAGGGATACATAGATAATCAACTAAAGGAGAGATACTTCCACATGCAAACCAAACTATAAGATAACCTCTCTACGAAAGATATGAATCCACTAAAAAGGTAAAAGATAAAAGATAATGGTGGTGATACCGTGGCACTCCCCCAAGCTTGGAACAAGCCAAGGGGATGCCAAACCTGATGACAAATTACTCCTTCGGTGGTGGTGGTGTTCTCTTGATAAGCTCTTCAATAAGTTTCTTCAAATCCTCCATATCAAAAGTCAGAGTACGAATCAATTCTGAATTATGTTCAATGCAGCTCATGATCAATTCGTTCCAAGGATCCAATCCTTGTTATTTTTCCTCCATTCTTCCTTCTTAGAGTATTCCTTCTCTGCATGGTTAGAACGGGTGGTACAAGGAGGAAGTGTCCGTGGAGCGATAATATGACGCGGAGGTTTCCCTCTTGTAGACATCCGTGTTGTCCTCTTAAGCTTGGTGAGTTTTGCCACCACTCCAATGCTTGCGACGGTAGTGCGTGTGTCCAATTGCTTGTCCTCCTCCATGTCTCCTTCATAACCTACCAAAATCTCCTCCTCCTTGGGTTTGTGAGGATCATCTTCCTCGGGATTCTTGCCTTTGTCGTTAGCAGAGACCATGGTGCTCTAAACTTGAGAAGTTTTCCTGACAGAAACAGATCGGAACAAAAAAAACGATGAGAACACGATGCACGAACCTCGGGGGGTCCGGGGGTTATATATTACAAAGTTTCAAAGAATAAGGAAGGTTTTGACCTAGAAACAAGGCGGAGACGGAGTTCGGGGATGGCACACCCCCTCCAGGCGCGGCCAGGCAGGGGGCCCCTCCTGGGGTGGGTTTGTCCACCCCGGACTCTGGTTCCTCCTCTGTTTCGTCTCATAACTTCCCTTATGTATTAAAAACATCAAAAGTATAAAAAGGTTGGGTTTTCACGAACCTTTTGTTTTCACCACTTTTACCTAGTCAAAGACGAACTCTGCAGACTCCTTTTCTCCTTCTCCTAGAATTTTCCTTTCCTCACAAGGCAATACACAAACTTCAAAGTCAACATTAGTGTAAGCAAAACAACAAACCTTTAGGTGTTCACACTTCAACTGAAATCTATCAAAACAAAGACTTCTATAAGAGGCAAATGCAAATGATAACAGAAATCTGTCAAAACAGAACAGTAGGTAAAGATTGATTTTTTCAAAAACCTTCTATTGCTCAAATAAAAAAGTGCAGAACTAATGAAAGTTAGGTAGCAACTTGGAGAACAATCTCAGAAAAAACAGCTCCATCCAACGTACTGAGCTCCCTCACGAATTTTTACGGTGCAGCACAAAAATTTGTCCCAGGACAGCCACTTTTCACAACTCCTCTGATTCACAAAATTAGTTGAACTTGACACAAAAACCAAAACAAAAAGGATAAGGAGCGGTCATTACAGAGGTAATAACTTCCAAGACTCGATAAAACTCCTGGGTTATCTCCCAACAAGTACTTCTCTTTTATGCCTTTAAGTTAGGCTTGAAACTTTCAAAGATGCTCAATTAGGAGATATATATCTGGAGTGAAAGAGAGCATCAAGAAGAAAATAACCAACACACTTGAGTCTAACCCACTTCCTATGCATGGGAGTAGCATGAGAAAATTAATTGTTGAAACAAAAAGCCACAAGCATAGGAAGACAAAACAAATGCAACTGCAAAGCTTTCAACATAAAGCGGGGAAACTTAACATTATTGAGATGCATAAAACCATGTTTCCCTCTCTCATAATAACTTTCGGTAGAACTTTTAATAAAGTTGACACTATAATTGCCACTGGCAACAACTTTATCATCTGAGTAAGCATACTTATAGTCACCAAAAATAGGTCCAAGGTCATAAACCGGATCAATAGAAGAAAGTTGTTCCATCCTGAAATCTTTATTAGGCAAGTTGTTTTCACAAGGAGCTTTAGAAAATTTAGAAAAGTTAAACTCATAAGAATCTCCATCAAACTTAGTTAATTTTTTTCCTTCTTACAATCAATAATAGCTCCACAAGTGTTCAAGAAAGGTCTACCAAAAATGATAGGACAAGTTTTGCTAGCTGCTGAATTAAGCACTAGAAAATCAGCAGAATATTTAATCTTACCACAAAGTACCTCCACATCTCTTACAATACCAATAGGGCAAATGGTTTCCTTATTTGCAAGGTGAATAACCACATCAATGTCCTCAAGCTCACAAGCACCAATTTCATGCATAATTTCCCTGTAAAGCTCATAAGGAATAGCACTAGAACTAGCACCAATATCACATAAACCATAGTATCAATGATCACCAATTTTAACAGAAAGCACAGGAACACTAGCTTTTGTAGCCTTACTAGGATGAGAGATAATATTAGAAGTGTCTTCACAGAAGACAATGTGCTCATCCTCTATATTTCTAGTGACAGGGTCTTTCACAATAGCTACCACAAGTTCAATATTCAATTGCTCATCAGGTTCCATAGTTTTCATTGTACCTTTGTTATTTGCACTAATAATCATAGAATACTCCTTTACCTTAGCTGGGAAAGGAACTTTCTCAACATAAGGTTCAGGCACAATATGATTAGTAATACAAACTTCAGTACTTCTAACAGGAATATGACAAACAACATCTTTATAAGGAGCATGATACTTATTCCACTTCTTTTTGGGAATTTCTATATAAGAGGAAAAGGCATTAAAACAGTTGGCAATACTTTGGGAATCAATACCAAACTCGTTACTAATATCACAGAAGTCATCAGTTCCCATAAAAGATTTAATACATTCATAATCATAGTTTATACCTGACTTTCTTCCTTTGTCATTCTCCCAAGCTTTAGTGTTCTCTTGAATACGGTCTAGTAGATCCCATTTAGCTTCTTCCTTCATACGTGTAAATGATCCAGCACAAGAAGCATCTAGTAAATCTTTATCATGAAGAGAAAGCCTAGCATAAAAGTTATTGAGAATAATATTGTCAGGGAGTTCATGAATAGGGCATTTAAGCATTAGTAACTTAAATCTCCCCCAAGCTTGAGTTGTACTCTCTCCATCACGAGGCCAAAAGTTATATATCAGATTTCTATCCTTATGAATCTCACTAGGAGGATAAAACTTAGAATAAAAGAGAGATGCCATCTCCTCCCAGTCCATAGATTGTCCATTCTTCAGCAGGTTATACCATTATTCAGCTCTCCCTTTCAAGGATATGGAGACTAACTTCTTCTTCACCTGTTCAGTTGTGATACCTGCACACTTAAACAACCCGCATAATTCATGGATAAAAAGCAAGTCATCACCAGGATGGACAGTTCCATCCCCTAAATAATAATTATCCATAACACGATCAACAATACTTGTAGGTATCTTAAAAGGATCTATCTCAACAGGTGGTGGTTCATCTACTACCCTAGCAGTGGTAGTAGTTTTCCCAAACAGAAAACCAAGTGGGTTATCCATATTGGAAACAAAGTAACAAGCAGTAACAAAAAAAATACTCATAGTAGAAGTTTCCTTTACCAGTTCCACTCTTCAATAGCGCTTCACTCCCCGGCAACGGCGCCAGAAAATAGTCTTGATGACCCATAAGTATAGGGGGTGTATCGTAGTACTTTCGATAAATAGGAGTGTCAATCCCAATGAGGAGCAGAAGGTGCTGAACAATGGTATGGAGCAGGAACTCTCTGCAATTACTTAGCAAATGGATTTTTAGGGTTTTTTTATAAGGCAACAAAACAAAGTGCAAGTAATAAAGAACAAACTCAACAAGTGGACCAATCCTTTCTTAGCAAAGTACAAGCCGGTGGAAATACTTATAAAGACCAAACGGTCTTGAGGACACATGAGAATTCTGTCAAGTGCTTTCGCTTCATATAGCTGAGTACTCTTCTTTGGTGTTGCAAGTGTTGTGTGGGTGAACCTGTGCTAATGTACCGACCTTACTTGGACTAATACATACTTGTGATTAAACCCCCTGTAAACATCCGTAACTACAGAAAAGTAATTAAGATATAAATCTATCCACAGCCTTAAACTCTGAGATCCTGCACTCCCTTGTGCAAAGGTGTCCTAACGGGGGTTCAGGTTTTTGTCACTCCGGCAACCCCACAATTAGTAGCCAAATACACAATGCATTCCCCTAGGCCCATAAATGGTGAAGTATCATGTAGTCGATGTTCACATGACACCACTAGAAGAATAGCACCACAACTTAAATACTAACCATTGAATAATAACTCAACACAAATCCACTAATATCAACATGACATCTCCCATGTCCTCAAGAACTAAACGAACTACTCACGAGACATCATATGGATCAAGATCAAAGATTATATGATAATGGATAACAATATGAACATAAACAATAATCCAATGGTTCCACTCACAAGCATCAACTACAATAGTAATTAACACCAGGAAAGTTTCCCCTAAGAACTAAAGCAATATCCAACACAATTGTTATAGCGGGACAGAGTGGTGATGATGGTGCTGGTGGAGATGATGGTGTGGATGATGATGATGATGATCCCGATGAATCCTAGCTTGATGACGGTGTTGATGGCGGCGATCTCCCCTCTCCGGGAAGGAATTCTCCCGGCAGAAATCTGTCTGCCGGAGAGATCTTTCTCTCTCAGTGTTTTCCGCCCCCCCCCCCCCAGAGGCGGTGGAAATCTATTTGTGGTCGCTCCCCTAGCCTTAGGGTTCCGTAGGGAATATATAGGCGAAGAGGCGGAGTCAGGAGCCGGGCATGTGGGCCACACCTGCCCTAGGCGCGGCCTAGGGTGGGCCCGCGCCTAGGGGGTGTGGGCCTCCTGCGACCCTTCTTCGCTCCTCCTTCGGGCTTCCTCAATCATGTGGAAAAATAATATTTTCCCATATTTTTCTAGTATTTTTCTGATCTACGCGAAATTGCATCAAAGCGCCTTCTTTTCCATCAGAATCCAGACTCCGGTAGTCCATCCTCCAAGAATCATCCAACATGCAAAAACAGTGGGAAAGACATAAGTAATACCTCATAATAAGACAAATATCAATGAATAGAGGTAGATTATGATATAGAAAGGTGATGCAAATTGGGCGTATCACTCATTGTACCACATAGATAGCGCATGACCATTTCAAGTGCATGCCAATGATCAATACCCGGGTTAGACATGAACCTACTCAACTTGCTCATAGCAAAAGAGATATCGGGTTTGTATCACTTGCTAAGTACATGAGAGAACCAACAACTTATGAATATTTTAGCTGATCTGCTGGCTCCTTATTATTCTTTCGTGATGTCAAACTGGGATCATAAGGTGTTGGAGAAGTCTTGCCATCAATACAGCCAAATCGTCTCAATACCTTCTCAACATAATGAGACTGCGTTAAAGTAATCCAATTCTCGTTCTTAATAAAATTGATGTTCAGAATCACATCAGCTTCTCCCAGATCTTTCATATCAAAACTCTTTGATAGGAAAGACTTGACTTTATTTATCACTTTCATGTTTGTACTAAAGATCAGAATATCATCCACGTACAAACATAATATAACGCTATCGCCCCCACCATGGCGATAGTAAACACACCTATCAGCCTCATTAATGACAAAGCCAACAGAAAGCAGAGTTCTGTCAAACTTTTCATGCCATTGCTTAGGTGCTTGTTTTAGGCCATATAAAGATTTTAATAACTTGCACACATTTGTCTCTTCACCTTTTACCACAAACCCATCCGGCTGATCCATATAGATATCCTTTTGCAACTCTCCATTAAGAAAAGTTGTCTTCACGTCCATTTGATGAACGAGAAGACCATAAGAGGCAGCCAGGGACAGTAGTACTCGAATGGTGGTCAGTCTAGCGACAGGTGAATAGGTGTCAAAGTAATCTTCGCCTTCTTTCTGTGTGTATCCCTTAGCTACAAGATGCGCCTTATACTTCTCAATAGTACCATCAGGCCTTATCTTCTTCTTGAACCCCCACTTATATCCCACAGGTTTACAACCATAGGGTCATTCTGATAATTCTCAAGTTCCATTAGAAAGAATCGAGTCCATCTCATTCTGGACAGCTTCTTTCCAATCATCTACATCAGGGGATGCATATGCCTCAGCAATGGATCTAGGAGTATAGTCCACAAGGTACACGATGAAGTCATTACCAAAGGATTTTGCAACCCTTTGTCTCTTACTCCTCGTAAGAGGTTCATCGTCATCCTTCTCAAGGACTTCCTCATGTGGTTGTTCAGAATTCTCAATAGATGCACTAGATTTAGGAAGTATTTCAGAAGAAATTCTACCAATTCTATGCATATCTTTCATAGGAAACATATTCTCAAAGAATGTTGCATCATGAGATTCCATTATAGTATCAACATGCGTACCAGTTACCTCAGATTTAACCACTAGAAATCTATAGCCTACACTCCGTGGAGCATATCCTAGAAAGATACAATCCACTGTCTTAGGTCCGAGCTTGTGTTTCTTGGGAATTGGTATGTTGACCTTCACCAAACACCCCCCAAGTGCGCAGATACGAAAGTGATGGTTTTCTCCCAGATCACTCCTCATAGGGGTCTTTTTTATTATTGTTAGGAACTCTATTAAGGACATGACATGAAGTCAACAAAACCTCCCCTACCATGCCTTTGATAAACGAGCAGTGGCTAACATGGAATTCACCAAGTCTGTCATCGTGCGGTTTTTCCTTTCGGCAACCCCGTTTTATTGGGGCGAGTAGGGAGGCGTCCTTTCATGAATAATTCCATGTTCCTCACAGAATTCATCAAATATTTTGGGAAAATACTCACCACCACGATCCGACCTAAGACGCTTGATCTTTCTCTCTAGTTGATTTTCATCTTTGGCCTTATAAATTTTCAAGTAGTCTAAAGCCTCATCTTTAGTGTGCAACAAGTAAACATAGAAGAATTTAGTAGCATCATCTATCAATGTCATGAAATATCTATTTCCACCTTTTATCAACACACCATTCATCTCGCATAGATCAGAATGTATGAGTTCTAGAGCTGCCAAGTTTATCTCCTCGGCAGCCTTGTGAGGCTTTCGAGGTTACTTTGATTGCACACAACTATGGCACTTAGAACCTTTGTGAAAGGTCATTTATTGTCATAATCACTTTTGGTGTTTGTTAACAACAAGCAGATCATTTACAGTTTGTTATTGTCCACAGGTTGGTATTATCATAGATAAACATCACCCTCACTCTTGGGAAAACACAACATTCATATTCCATTGTTCTGGAAACTCCAGACCGGTGTCTCCGGTCTGTCAAGACCAGAGTCTCCGGTGTGGTCTGGAGTTTCCAGTTCTGGCTCCGGTGGTGCCTCCCAGGATCTGGTTAGGACATTCTGACTAGGGGTCCGGAGGCTGCACCGGAGGTTACTCCGGAGTCTCCGGACTTTGTTCAGTCCGGAGTCTCCGGTGTTGGAAGACCAGAGTCTCCTGTGTTGCTAGGGGAGAATTGGTCTAGGTCAGTCAGAAGGGCAGTCCAGAGGCTGGTCCGGAGATTGGCCGGAGTCTCCGGTCTACAGACAGGAGTCTCCGGTCTGACTTTTCTACAACGGTCACAAAACGGTTCGTGGAGGGGGCTGCCTATGAAAAGGGACCCTTATCTTCTTCCTCCAGTTGCTCGAGCTGCTCAAGAACACCAACCCCATTAGAGCCACCAAATCTACAAGATCTCTTCATCCAACCATCCAAAGTCATTGATCTTTGGAGAATCGAAGGAGGAGGCCTTGATTTACATCTTCACCAAGAGAGATCTTCATTTCCCCCTCATTCACTTGAGGGACCCCAAGCTCTAGTGTTTCTTTGGAAACTCTAACTTTGATTTGGTTCTTACAAGCTTGTCTTTGATTTGTCTTAACAGCTTGCTTGTATTTGGGAGCCTCCAATTCAGTTGTGGATGTGTGCCCCGAACTTGTTGTAAAGGTGCCAGCTTCCACCTCAAAGGTTGCCGATATAGTGGAAGGTGAATCGAGCCCGTTGGGGTGAGGTTCATCGGAGAATAAGGGAGGCCTCTCGTGGTGTTGGTGGTTTGAAACCACCCCCTCTACAAACATAGATGCACTTACCCTCAAAAGGAAGGAACTACGGGAAACAAATCCTTGTGTGGCATCCCGCAAAACCACTACTAGAAAATCGCGTTGTTTTTGTGCATTGCATCATCATGACCGCATGCTCATGTCATCATGCCACATTGCATTTGAGCATCGTCATCATCTTGCATTTGCTCGCATAAAACTATTTGCAGAAGAACCTGTCTTTATTTTCTAAAACGCCCCGTCCTGTTTTAAAAATGCAAACCCCGGGCCTCTGGATTATTTTTGTTTGTCTACTATCGGTTTGCAAACGGTGTTTTTAAAACAAATAAAATATTATATTATTTTAGTGGGGCAGTCGAACGGGCCGGATAGACCCGAACGACCACCCCAGTTCACAAACGGTCCACCCCTTAATCCTAAAGCTACCCTGTCCTAATCTACCCTCACCCCTCTCCACATCACCCCACCCAATGGCCTGCCGCCACCTCACCTCTCATCCCTCCTCCAGCCAACCCACCGCTGCCACCTCACCCCACTCAGCTAACTCACCTCTCACCCCTGGTCCACAGCCGCACACACACGCACTCCCCAAACCGCCCCACGCAGCGCCCCGACCCCACACAGCACGCACACCGACGTGGCCCAGCGTGGCCCCCCACCACTCTGGCCGCCGCCCCCACGCCTCTCCTCTTCCTCTCGCTAGCCCCGCCTCCGCCTCTGCGCCTCCTCAACCGTCTGCCGCCGTGAGCCTCACCGCCTCCTCCCGGAGCTCCGCCTCAAGCTCAAGGCGTCCCCGTCGGCCTACGCCCTCGCCGCGGACCGCCTCGCTCGGCCACCGCGCTGCCGACGCCTCGCCCGCCCCACCCCTCGCCTCATCTCCCCTTCCCCGCCCCAAGCTCCTCCTCCTCTCGGCTCAAACGCGGCCGCCGCCGGACGCCTCCGCCTCGCCGGCCCCGCGCCCCGCCACCGGACTCCTGCGCCGCCTCCTGCCCCTCAAGCTTCCCGCCAAGCGCCTCCCTCTCCATAACCTCCTCCATGCCGCGCCCGCTGATCCTCTCGAGCCCGGCCGCCACGGCCCGTCCGCCTCCTTGGCCGCCGCCACCTCCGGCTACTCGCCTCTGCCTCGTCTGCGCCTGCCGCCCGACAACCACCACCGCTGGCCTCCTCGTCTGTCGCTCCTTGACCAACCGCAGGACCCCATCGAGCCGAGCCTCCCGCGAACCCCCGAGCTCCCTGGCCCATCGAGCCGACGACGCACCTTCCTCGCCGTCGTCAGTAAAGCCCACGACCTTGCCGCTCCTCCTCGTTTTGGCCCCGGTGCCTTAGTGTTGTTGCAGATGCTTCATGTTTGAACCGTCCGCGTCAGAGGTTGCTTCAAACAGGCCCTTGGATTCGATGTGGCGTTTGTGTGTATAGATGGACCCGATGCACGAGTAAGGACCAGAGAGATTAAGGTACTTGAAAACCACCGATGTCGAATTCAAGATCTCCACCGCATCTGTATCGGGAACCTGGAATACTTCATCACGAGCTCAAGACCTCTACCAAGATCTTCGCGGGACATCAAGTTCTCCTTCACGGACGCCAAGTACTGCCTCGGACGCCAAGACCCGAACCGAAAGGAACGCCAAGTCCGACTCGATGGCGCGGACCCGACAAGATCGTCGCGACGTCAAGAACGACAGCGACCAGGGCGAGTCCGATGCGCCCCGACGCCGAACCAAGTCCCGCTTCCACGGATGCGCCAAGATCTACCCCGTTATCCGAGAGCAATCCCAGAGTCCGAGAACGTTCCCCCTGAGACCGACCCCGACCCCGGAACCCCAAGTTCGTCGAGACCCTCTAATGTGTGAACCCTTCCCGAAACCCTATTTTATAACTTAATACAACTAGTCGCATATTAAACCTTCATCTTGCATGCATATTTGTGTGGTTTGGGGGCCTTATGCCGATTCACCTTATAATTAAATATGGGGCCCATATGCGGGCAAATCTAGCCTTATATTGGCCTCATTTAAACATGTGTAGCGAACCGGTGCCATCTTTTGTCTTGCTAATGCAACATTTAAATTGCGGGGGTTCTAAATAACTTGAACCATATAATCATTTGTCGGAACCCCTGGTTCCACTTAATATGACCTAATTGCATCGCACCTTTGCCATGCCATACATCATACATGCATCATGCCCGATCTTCTGCCGTAATCTTAAATATTGCATTCGGTGTTCCTTCTAGTGATTTGCTTCTTCGCGGATAAGGCCGTTGAGTTGATGCGAGTGTCAACCCGATCTTCGGTTGAACCTTCGGCAATGTTTTCAGGCGAGCATCTCCCCCTTTCTACCTATCTTACTTTTATAGTATTTATTCCCTCCTGTTGATCTATTGCTATCTGTGTGGCGTTGCTCTAGTTTTCGTACCCGTGATATCCCTTGCAGCCTTATATTGCCTTGGACACATCCTATTACCTGTTGTTTGGTAGATAGTTGGACTTGCGTGTCGTAGTCGCTTGCTCAAGTGCTGTTGTGTGTCGCCAAGTACCACAGTTGTTGGAGTAATGCCGCATGTGTGTTGTTGGAGATGATCTTGGCTTTACTTATCGTTCACTTTAATTCCTGTTTAACAACTAAAATTGAAGTAAGCAGAGGCATCGGTGGGTGATAGATAATATTTGGTTTCCGAACGCCCACTTGTGTCCCGTAGGATCCCGAGTACTTGATACCTGTTCCTTGATTTTATCGCGCTATCCACATCCGGGAGGTATATGGGACCCCCCTGAGCCAGAGCTTGATTCAGTCTTATTTCTTGTGGCCACAAACTAGTTTGAGGTTTTATTTACTATCCTGTACTTATGCCATGCTACTTATGTATTTACGATTGTGCGAGGAGCACCTGTCTTTTAGGTAAGCGGAATGTTTTCGCGGTATCGACAAGCCCAGCCACACTTTCGGGTTCCCGATCGTTTCTGACCATTGTCGCAAAACCTTGAGTCCGTCTGAGTCACCGGGTGGCTTCGTTGGTCTACTCAATGGGGTGGCCCCTGAAATAATTCTGAATCTGTGATTGCTTTGTCGTGAAAGCCTCGTTGGGTTTTGATTTGGTTTTTCCGAGGTTGATCGAGCGTGTGTTGCTATTGGTGCACCCGGCGGGTAAAACTTTACGAAAAGTGTCCGGTTATGGACGACTTGGAGCACAGTATCTCGACCATAGACAAGCATAACTAAAGTTTATTGCTATAAATTTGACTTTATAATGACTAGTAATCAGCTTCACTATAATGGAATGGCTAATAACACTGCCCACAATTGCTTGTTTGGAGTGTCGCTTGCGACCATTGCATCTGACTAGTAAGTATTGCAACTACAACGGAATGGCTGAATAAAAGTACCAACAACTGCTGGGTTTTGGGGTTATCTCATGATAATTGTATTTGACTAGTAAGTGTTGCAACTACAACGGAATGGTTAACCAAAAGTGTCCACTGCCTATTTTATCAGGATGATTATCTAAACCTGACTAGTAATTGCCGCAACGACAACTGAATAAATAAAACTGCCAACTGTGTGAGTTCCTCGGTTGACTTCCTCGTTTGGTCTCGAGGGGGAAACGCCAGGATGGGTTTGCTTGATGGTAGTATTAGGTTGGTTCCGAATAGGTCTTTCTTACCCCTCTCTGATAGTCGCCAGTTGTATCGAGTCTCTATAGGTTGTTTAGTGCATGCTGCCGCCGCCGCTTCAGTCCACCATACCTATGTAGGCGAGGACCGCCGAATTCTAGCCTCGCCGTGTACTGGCCTCAGTACTGACGCTCCTCTTTTTCCTTTGCCCTTTGTCGGCACCCCTTTTGTTTAAGCAGGTGTTGAGATCGACGTCGTTAGCTGGGTTACCCTTCCGGCTTGGCCTGGGCAGGGTTATGGATGCCATTGGTTATTCTTCAGGGCTCTTAGCCCCATTTGCATCTTGTGCGTAGCTGGACGCTATATCACTTTCAAGGTGATTTGGATCTTTGACCATTATATCTGTATTCTTGACTCTTTGAGTCGCTGTTGTATATATCTGTTCTGTGGGTCCCATCGAGGACTGTTGTGTAATGTTATTACTTCGTTTTCCACCCGCACGAAAGTGCCTGGTGGGCACCTTTGAATCGTTTCTATGCGGGTTTGGCGGGTTTCGCTAAAACTTGCATAGGTCCGATTCTGAGGGTGTTACACCTTGTGTCTCCGCGTCCACTCCCTTGGTTACTTCTATCATTTACCGCACTTTACTTACTTGTTCTTGCTTAGTGTTGTGTTAGCTTGTGCTTGATTGACATATAGGTAAATTCACCATAGTTGCATATTCTAGAGAATTTACCTTTCTTGTCAAACCCTAATTTGAAAAGGAGTAAAATTTGAAGTAGCACCTATTCACCCCCGCCCCCCTCTAGGTGCCCATACGATCCTTTCAATTGGTAGCCAAGAAGGGGATGGTGGTAGTGAGCCTACCCCGGTGACCATGGAAGATCTCAGAAACTTGGAAACAAGATTGAGCTCTTCCTTGGTCAACGAAGTCAAGAAGATGCTTGAGCAACTTCTTAAAGACAAAGATGGCTCATCACCCCCATCTCCTCAAGAGGATCTACCATCCATTGTACCTAAAGGGAATACTTCGGTATCCCCTGAGGGTATGGTGGTAGGGGGCAAACTAGACAACGCTAATTCCTCCACACAACTTGATGGGGGGAAGGGTGAGCACTGTGATTCTTGGTACTCTCCCGATCCTCCCGTCCCTCACCCTCATGTGTACAATAGAGGTGACCCACCTAAGCTAGAAGAATCTGCTACTTTTGCTCAATGGCAATCACTAATGAGAACTCATGTGCGCAGCTCTTGCATTGAACTATGGAACATCATCGAGCATGGACTCTTTATTGGGGATCCAAACAACTTGACAAGAAGAGAGATTGTCAATAGTTAACTCAATGCCACTGCTTTGCATATGATTCAACAAGGATTGGGAACAAAGGATTACCCACACATCGAGCACTTTAGCATTGCCAATGAAGCTTGGGATGCTCTCACTGTGTTGTTTGTTGGAAATGAGAGTATGAGGAGGAACCGATATGATGCTCTAAGCAATGAAGCTGAAGGCTTCTACATGAAAGAAGGTGAAGATCATGAAGACATGTACCGAAGGCTCAAGACCACCGCCACCGCTTTTAGAAATGTGGGTGCCTCACATGTGGATGATGCATGGATAAAAAGGAAATATGTGAGTGCACTCATGCCTTTTGAGCCCACCGACTTGAAGAGTCTACAAGGAAGACACAAATACCATCTCATGACCTCAAATGAAGTTATGCAAGAGATGGCCGCTTTCAAGTTTGCCGCCAAGAATGCCAAATATGCCCGTGCTCATGCCCTTGGTATGAGCAATGTTGTCAATGTTGCATTAAAGGCCAAAATTGTGGACCATGGGGATGAAGATGATAGTGATGAAGGGACTTCCATGGGCCACCCTGATGAAGTCAAGATTGCTCATAGTCAATATATGGCCTTCTATGCAAAGAACTTTTGGAAGAACCCCGCCAAGGCCAAGTTGGAAATGCAAAGAAAAAGCAACCCAAATGGGAAAAGAGAAAATACAACGAGATTGAGAACTTGCTTCAATTGTGGTGACCGCTATCACTTTGTAGCAAGTTATCCATATGAAAAGAGAGAAGATCATGGGGGTAAGCTTGTGTTGAAGAAGACTCTCAAGGCACCTTACAAGAAACCTTTCATCAAGAAGAATCCCATCAACAAGAAGTCGGGAGAAATTGTCTTGATCACTCATGAAGAATACTCCTCCGACAATGAAGATGAGGAAGAGGAAACTCCGCATGGTGTGGATGCTCTAGCCACCACCTCTACTCTGACATTCTCACTCTTTGATTCTCCAAATGAGAACTCTCCCACCAAGAACGTCACTTGCCTTATGGCAAGAGAAACGGAGACTTATGCTTTCGGAGGGTCAAAGTGCGTGCTAGATAGTGGTTGCACAAGTCATATGACCGGAAGCTCATATATTGTCAAGGACTTAAAGCCAAATGATGATCAAATCATCGTGACTTATGCCGACACGTCAAAATCTAAGGTATTGGGTTTTGGCAAAGTTGTGGTTGCTCATGACATTACACTCGTGAACGTCATGCTTGTTGAGACCCTTGGATACAATTTACTTTCAGTCTGTGCTATTGGAAAGATGGGTTTTTCCGTCTTTATACATAATGATCTTGTGGTCCTCATGTGGAGCAAGTCTCTCAAGGTCGCTTTCGTTGGGTATGTCGAACATGACTTGTATGTGGTGGACTTTTCGGGGAAAGCCACTACAAGTGTGATGTGCTTATTCGGAAAGGCCGATGTGGGTTGGTTATGGCATCGCCGACTGGCCCATGTCAATATGAGAACTTTGCAAAGTCTCCACAAGGAGGGCCATATTGTTGGACTAAAAGAAAATGTTTCCTTTGCCAAAGATCGTGTTTGCAGGGCATGTGTTCTAGGGAAGATGCATGATGCTCCTCATAAGCCTAAGAACCGCATCAAGTCCACCAAGATCTTGGAGCTCCTCCACGTGGACCTCTTTGGTCCTCCATCTCATGCAAGTCTTGGTGGTAAGAAATATTGCTTGGTGATTGTTGATGACTTTTCAAGATACTCTTGGGTTTATTTCTTCAAATTGAAGAGTGAAACTCAAAAGACCTTCATCAACTTCATCAATTTGGTCCAAAGGCAATATAATGTTCCCGTGTTGATCATTAGAAGTGACAACGGCACCGAGTTCAAGAACTACACCTTGAATGATTTCCTTAGTGATGAGGGGATTAAACATCAATATTCCGCTGCATACACCCCTCAACAAAATGGTGTGGCCGAAAGGAAGAACCGGACTCTTATTGAGATGGCTAGGAACATTTTGGCGGAGTTTAAATCTCCATACAACTTTTGGGCCGAAGCCATTTCCACTACTTGCCATGCTTCAAACCGGCTCTACCTCCGCAAAGAAATCAACAAGACTCCATATGAAATTCTTACTGGTAACAAGCCCAACATATCTTACTTCCGGGTGTTCGGTTAGTGTTTCTATCTCATAAAAGGTGTTTGTTTGTCTAAATTCGAGTCTAAAGCATTAGAGGGTATTTTTGTTGGCTATGGTCTCGAATCTCACACTTATAGAATCTATGATAAGCTCTCTGGAGCCGTCATAGAATCTTGTAGTGTGACCTTCGAAGAATATGATGGTCCCCAAGGGGGGCATGTTGATGCTTGTGATGCAGATGATGAAATGCCTCAGGATGCCATAGGAATAATGGGTGTGGGATATATCCGCCCCGTTGAGGAACCCCTTATGGCGGATCGAGAAGAACTATGCTCCACTCAAGTGGAGCCCTCATCTTCACAACCTCAACATGCTCCATCCACCGAAGAGGACATTGACTCAAGCCAAATACAAGATGTGGACCCTCAACATGGTGATCAAAGTGTCAACTCTAGTCAAGGGGAGCTTGGTTCATTCGACGGATTGTCAAGTGGTGCCAAGTCAATTTGTCAAGGAAGATCCATACAAGCTGCTTCGAGACAAGCTCAAATTGACGCTAGAAGAGCACTTGATCAAGACCAAGGTCAATCTTTGCCTCCCAATGTAGAGGATGACTCCAATGATGATCAAGGTCAAGATGATGGTCAAGAAAAGTATCAGAATGATGAAGAGGGTCCTCCAAGAAACAACACGGAGATCCATGCTCGTCGCGAAGCTAGAAAGGAAAGAATGTTGGAATTAAGAGATCACACTCTACAAAATGTAGTTGGTGATCTAAGGAAAGGTATTTCCACAAGAGCACAATTGAAGAGGTTTAGTGAACACCAAGCACACATATCCATGATTGAACCAAAGAAAGTGTGGGAAGCACTTGAAGATTCGGATTGTTTAGAATCTATGCACAAAGAACTCAACAACTTTGAGAGAAACAAAGTGTGGAAGTTAGTAGAGAAGCCAAAGGATTGCCGAAATGTTATTGGAACAAAGTGGATATTCAAGAACAAGCAAGATGAGCATGGAATCTGTGGCATCCCGCAAAACCACTACTAGAAAATCGCGTTGTTTTTGTGCATTGCATCGTCATCATCATGCATTGTTTGTCTGAAACTATTTCGAAACGCCTAGTTTTGTTTTCTAAATAACCCCCGTCTTTATTTCAAATTAAAACATTGGTCTGTTCAGATCTTTTATTTGTCTAAAAAGTATTTACAAAAATGTTTTACAAATAAAATTAAAACAATAAAATATTTTGTCCGGAGAGGCAGTCCGACCGGTCAGGCCAGAGGCCCAATCGGACCAGACTACCTACAATCCGGTCCACCTAAACTAAACCCAGTCCTATTCTACCCAATCCTAGTCTACCCAAACCCCCTCCACATCACCCCGACCATTCACCTCGCGCCACCTCACCACCCCCCTTACCCCTATCCTATCCCACGCTGCCACCTCATCCCCACTCCCTCCCTCTCCCCACAGCCCCACTCCCTCACACACCACACACGCACGCCGGCTCCCTGGACCCCACCCCACCACCCACGCAACAGCACACACGCCACCCTCCCCACACGGGATCCTCTCTCCCCCACCTCCCTACCCGATGCTCCTCTCTCCCCACCTTCCTCGTCAACCCCCCCCCCTCCAGGACCTTCCGCCTCCCTGGCCTCTCTCCCCGTCGGCGCCGCCAGCAGGCCCTCAACCCCCATCGGCCCCGAGCCCGCCTCTCCTTCCTCCGCGGAGCCGCCGCCTCCCCGACGGGCTCTCCACCTCCCCTCCTGCAGATCTTCCGGCCGCAACCGCCGTCGTCGCGGCGTCTCCTCCACCGCCAGCACCTCCCTCTCCCGAGCTCGACCACAACCGCCACGACCGTCCTCCCTCGCACCTCTGTCGCCGAGCTTCTCCGTTTCCCCCTCCGTCGCCGGCCCGCTCCCCTCCCGGCCTTCCTCCTCCCTCTCCCTGTGCGCGCGACCCCGGCTTGGAGCTCGCCGGCCCGCCTCACAGCACCGACCTGCTCCGAGGATCCGTCGGCCTCTCCGGCGTCTCCTCCTCCTCGAGCCGCGCCACGCCGCCTCCTTCCCCTCACGAGCACCACCGGTAATGTCGCCTGAGGCTCGGCTACTCCTGGCACTATTGATCCATGGCGAGGTCGCGGCCCCCTCTCTGATGGTCCCTATCATCGACCTGGAGCCCCTCACCCGCCTCTGTCCGCTGCACTCGTTGCCAACGCTGGTTGTCGCATGTGCCAAGGCCACATCCTGATGTTCCACGACCATATGTTTCTATCTAGCAGGAGTACTACATCATCGTGTTGGTGTGACCCAACGCAGACGGTCAAGAGAATATGGAAATTGGTTGTATGTGTTCTCGTGCTGTTGAAACATAGACATTGAACCAGGAGTAAGACGACCTCAAGGCCGAATAGAAGACACCGACTCGGACCATGCGAAGTTTGTGTGGTGGCGTTTGCAAAGCGGGATCCACAACCATAATGATCATGCTACAAAGATCGAACAATGTCAAGATCCCTGCCAACGGTAGAAGCCAGAACATCAAGATCTTCTTCATGGATCCGACAGCCGAGACCCTGAAGACATCTCCTTCATGGATTCGGTGACGCCGGAAGCCCAAGACCTTCCTCACAGAGCCAAATTCCCCGATCTAGATCCGAGGCCCCATTACTGAAGTTCGAAGACCGATCCCGCCGAACGCCAAGACCGACTCGAAGGCGCGGACCCGACATGATCTTCTTCACGGATACGACGAGTACTTCCTCGAGGATGCAAAGTCGAGAACCCGAACGCCAAGATCGCCGATGCGAATACGCCAAGTTCGTATACCCCAGACACCGTGCGACAAGATCTACTTCACGGATCCGAACACCCCGGTACCCGATCCACTTAAGTTCGCCATCGACGACAAGATCGACACCGACCAGGACGAATCCGATGTGCCCCCGACGCCACACCAAGTCCTTCTTCGCGGAACGCCAAGACCTACTCTGTTATCCGAGAACGATCCCGCCGAGACCGAACCCCAGATCCGAACCCTGATACCGAACCCCGAACCCCGGAACCAAGATCTTCCGAACCCAGATGTGTGAACCTTTTCCGAGCCCTATTTTATAAATGCTATCTATATAAATTGTTGCATATTAAATTGTCATACTCGCATGCATATTGTCATGTGGTTTGGGGGCATTATGCCGATTCACCTCATAATTAAATATGGGGCCCATATGCGGGCAAATCTAGTCTTATATTGGCCTCATTTAAGCTGGTGTAGCGAACCGGTGCTATCTTTTGCCCTGTTAATACAACATTTAAAATGCAGGGTAGTTAAATAACTAGAACCATATATTTAATTGTCGGGACCCCCGGTTCCGCTTAATCTTGCCTAATTGCATCGCACCTTCGCCATGTCATACATCATACATGCATCATGCCCGATCTTTTGCCGTAGTATTAAATATTGCATCCGGTGTTTCTTCTAGTGTTTTGCTTCTTCGCGGATTGGGCCGTTGAGTTGATGTGAGCTTCGCCCCGATCTTCGGTTGAACCTTCGACAATGTTTTCAGGCGAGCACCTCCCCCTTTCTACCTATCTTACTTTTATAGTATTTATTCCCTCATGTTGATCTATTGCTATCTGTGTTGCGATGCTCTAGTTTTCGTACCCGTGATTATCCCTTGCAGCCTTATATTGCCTTAGACACCTCCTATTACCTGTTGATTGGTAGATAGCTGGACTTGCGTATCGTAGTCGCTTGCTCAAGTGCTGTTGCGTGTCGTCAAGTACCACAGTTGTTGGAGTATTGCCGCATGTTTATTGTTGGAGATGATCTTAACTTTAATTACTGTTTAACAACTAAAATTGAAGTAGGTAAGCAGAGGCACAGGTGGGCAATAGATGTTATTTGGTTTTTAACCGTCCACTTATATCCCGTAGGACCCCAAGTACTTGATACATGTTCCTTGAATATTCGCGCTATCCACATCCGGGAGGATTATAGGACCCCCCTGAGCCAGAGCTTGATTCATTCTTATTTCTTGGGGCCACAAACTAGTTTGAGGTTTTATTTACTATCCTGTACTTATGCCATGCTTTACTGCTTTATTTACGATTGTGCGAGGAGCACCTGTACTGTTTAGTATCGGGACACGATTTCGCGGTATCGACAAGCCCAGTTTTGGGTTCCCAGTCGTTTACAGCCGTCCACCCAAACCTTGGGTCCGTCTCGGAGTCAGCTAACTTCGTTGCGGGTGTACTCAATGGTGTGGCCCCCTGAAATATTTTTGAATCCTGTGATTGCTTTGTCGTGAAAGCCTCGTTGGGTTTTGATTTGGTTTTTCCGAGGTTGATCGAGTGTGTGTTGCTATTTGTGCACCCCTGCAGGGTAAAACTTTCAAAGCCGTGTCATGTTATGGACGACTTGGAGCACAGTATCTCGATCATAGACAACTATAACTAAAGTAGTGCTATAAATTTGACTTTATAATGACTAGTAATCAGCTTCACTATAATGGAATGGCTAAATAAAACTGCCAACAATTGCTTGTTTTGGTTGTCGCTTGCGACCATTGTATCTGACTAGTAAGTATCGCAACTATAACGGAATGGCTAAATAAAAGTACCAACAACTGCTGGGTTTTGGGATATCTCATGCTAATTGTATCTGACTAGTAAGTGTTGCAACTACAATGGAATGGTTAAATAAAAGTGCCCACTGCTTATTTTATCAGGATGATTATCTATACTTGACTAGTAATTGCTGCAACGATAATTGAATAAATAAAACTGCCAATTGTGTGAGTTCCTCGGTTGACTTCCTCGTTTGGTCTCGAGAGGGAAACACCAGGATGGGTTTGTTTGATGGTAGTATCAGGTTGGTTCCGAATAGGTATTTCGTACCCCTCTCTGATAGCCGCTAGTTGTATCGAGTCTCTATAGGTTGTTTAGTGCATGCTGCGCTGCCGGTTCAGTCCACCATACCTATGTAGGCGAGGACCGCCGAATTCTAGCCTCGCCGTGTACTGGCCTCGATCGACGCGCTCCTCTTTTCCTTTGCCCTTTGTCGGCACCTTTTGTTTTAGCAGGTTTTCGATGTCGTTAGCGAGGTTACCCTTAGCTTGGCACAGGCAGTTATGGACGCCATTGGTTATTCTTCAGGGCTCTTAGCCCATTTGCATCTTGTCCGTAGTCGGACGCTCTATCATTTTCAAGGTGATTTGGATCTTTGTGTATTATATCTGCATTCTTGACTCATGGAGTCGTGTTGTATATATATCTGTTCTGTGGGTCCCATCGAGGACTGTTGTGTAATGTTATTACTTCGTTTTCCACCCGCACGAAAGTGCCTGGTGGGCACCTTTGAATCGTTTCTATGCGGGTTTGGCGGGAAGCGCTAAAACTTGCATAGGGTCGATTCTGAGGGTGTTACAGAATCATAGTAAGGAACAAGGCTAGATTGGTTGCACAAGGGTTCTCTCAAATTGAAGGCGTTGACTATGGAGAGACATATGCACCCGTGGCTCGCCTTTAGTCCATTCGTATCCTTCTTGCTTATGCGGCACATCATAACTTCAAGTTGCAACAAATGGATGTAGAAAGTGCATTTCTTTATGGTCCACTAAATGAATTGGTATATGTTAAGCAACCCCCGGGATTTGAGGACCCCAACTTCCCAAACCATGTCTACAAATTGATAAGGCGCTCTATGGGCTCAAGCAAGCCCCACGCACGTGGTATGAGCACCTTAGAGAGCTTTTGTTTGACCGTGGATTTGAGGTTGGGAAAATCGATCCCACTCTTTTTACTAAGAAAGTCAATGGGGAGCTTTTTGTATGCCAAATATATGTTGATGATATTATCTTTGGCTCTTCTAACAAAGCTTTAATGATGAATTCTTAAAGCTTATGACTAGTAGGTTCCGGATGTGTTTGATGGGGGAGTTGAGAGTATTTCTTGGTTTTGAGATCAAGCAAGTTAGAGGAGGGACATTCTTCAATCAAGCCAAGTATACTCAAGATATGCTCAAGAGATTCAAAATGCAAGATTTAAATGGAGCTCCTACTCCCATGGCTACAAAGACGCATCTAGAACAAAATCCAAATGGTAAAGATGTGGATCAAAAGGTATACCGGTCTATGATTGGTTCTTTGCTTTACCTTTGTGCATCTAGACCCGATATTGTGTTGAGTGTAGGTGTGTGTGCAAGACATCAAGCGGCTCCTAAAGAAAGCCATTTAATGGCGGTCAAGATAATCTTTCGATATTTGATTCATACCCCATTTTATGGTCTTTGGTATCCTCAAGGCTCAACATTTGCTCTTTGTGGATACACGGATTCGGATTGGGCGGTTGACAAGGATGATAGAAAATCAACATCCGGGGCTTGCCAATTCCTTGGTAGGTCCTTGGTATGTTGGTCTTCCAAGAAGCAAAATTGTATATCTCTCTCCACCGCCGAAGCCGAGTATGTGGCAGCTTCTAGTGCTTGCACCCAATTGCTATGGATGAGGCAAACTTTAAAGGAATATGGTGTCCATTGTGACAAAGTGCCTCTTCTATGTGACAATGAAAGTGCCATCAAGATTGCCTACAACCCGGTGGATCACATAAGGACAAAGCAAATTGAGATTCGTCATCACTTCATTAGAGATCATGTTGCTCGAGGTGATATTGATCTATCATATGTATCAACCAAAGATCAACTTGCCGATATCTTCACGAAGCCACTTGATGAAGCAAGGTTTTGCTACTTGAGGAATGAACTAAATATCGTAGATTGAAGGAGCTTGACTTGATATTATTGCACCCTCACCTATGTTTCATCTCATATTTGGTTTAGGTGTAGGCATGGATATAGGGGGAGTGCGATCCTAATTGATTGGATCATACCTCCTCCCATTATGCCCAAAGCAATCAAAATCATTCCTCTTAATATCATTTAGTGATATGTGAGCTTAATGATGAGTTTTGGTAATGGACCCAAGATATATCTTCGAGGTGCCAAGCCAAGTATACTCAAATATGGTGGCCTAGGCCACCGCCCTCTCTCATTTGAGAGGTTGGCATTTACTCATGTTTGTCATTTGCTTGATTCTAGTCTCTTGGAGCTTTTCTGAACATTTTTTTTGAAACCCTATGGCTCTTGTTGGTTCTTCACAGTTTGATGTCTCAACCCAAGCCCTATACCTATCTTAAAAACCATCTATCTCTCATATATGTCCCCAAACACTTTTCCTGAAACTTTTGGTCGAGGAGGACCGGAGTCTCCGGTGTATAAACACCGGAGTCTCCGGTGTAGGCCGGAGTCTCCGGTGTAGACCGGAGTCTCCGGTCCAGACGGTTTCTGTCACTTAAAGAAGGGGGCACGGGGTGAACTGGGACAACAGTTCACCATTATTCACCCCGTCCCCTACCTTCAACCCCGTCGCCCCCTCTTCCAAAAATCCTCCCCGGAGTTCAAGAAGCCCCCGGGATCCGCCGTGCCACCGGCCAACCTTCCCCTCTCCTCCATTGGGTCATTCCCACCGGAGGAATTGATCCCATGGACAGATCTGGTACCTCTCCTCTATTTTTCTCCTAGGGTTCATCTCTAGATGTGTTTTTTGAGGATTGTTGCTGATTTGTCCATTGGAATCACTTGTTTACGTGCACTCTAGTACTTTAGCCTTGTTGCATTGCCCGATCTACTAGATTCACCCTCACCAGCATCTTCCCACCTCATACCCGAGCCTCCCGACCGGAGATTCCGGACTTAGGTCCGGAGACTCCGGTCCCTAGGACCGGAGACTCCGGTGTAAGGTGCGGAGACTCCGGTGTTGGGTGAATCAAATAGTCTAGAAATGCATCAAAGCTCTTGTACTGCATCTTTGGTACATATATACTCATCTCCATGCTATCTCCCTCACTGTTGTTCACAGGTGATGGTTCTAGTCGTCCCCGTCGTACCAAGGCCAAGTCCCAAAGGGGCAATCCTCACTATGATGAAGCTCAGAGTCAGTTTATCGTGCCTCCTTCCAACCGGAAACAGCGGGCACGTGATGCAGCTTACATGAAGAAGGATCAAGAGAGGGCTGAACGGGAGGACCGTGCCAAGAGGGCCAAGTATGATAACCTGCAGACCTTAGCCAAAATGTCTAAGGAGGAGTACCGTGAGCTGAGAAAGACAGATTTCTATGCGCTGCCTCGTACCAGTGAGGACCCTCGTTACTGGAGGAAATAACAGGCTGTGTTCATGAAGGATGTGTATGGTGTACTCACCAGATCACCTGTCTGCCCTCAGAAGTTCATGAGTGTTGAGCAAATGCTCCAGAGCCCTTACTTCAATGATGCCCTGTGGATCTGTGAGAAGCTGGGTCTCTACAACTTGATGGAGCTGCGTGAAGACTACAGTGTCCATCTTGTCCAGCAGTTCTATGCCACAGTTGTGTTTGGGACTGACCTTAACAGGACCATGGTGTGGATGACTGGCAACACTCGCTGCACGGCTACATTTCATGACTTTGTCAATGTCACCTTTGAGACCTTTCATGGAGTATCTACTCCTGTGGGGCTGCGCATGCACTCAGTAGCTTTGGGTGAGAACAAGTTGAAGCTGGCACCTCCGTATGATGGTGGTGTTGTGGGGGGCTCCAAGGGACTCAAGACCCTCTACAACCTTATGCTGAGGATTTTTCGTCACACTATTGCTCCAAGTGCTGGAAATGATGATGCTATTAGGGGTGGGCTTGTCAACCTCCTGTACCATACTCACCGGATCTTCAATGCTGGACCTGAGGCTGATGCTGCACCTATTGATGTGATGGACTTCATTTTCTAGGAGATGTTCCATGCCATCCTCTACAAGAAATCTCCTCCATATGCACCCTTGGTGATGAGGCTCATCAACTCCCAGGAGCATGATTCTCCACATGGCATACCTCCACACCTCACTGAGCACACTCTGGTTTCTCTGCAGCAGAAGGGGCGCATGGGGCCTACTCCAAGGCGTCGCTATGGGGATGATGATGAGGACATTGAGACGGAGAGGGATCCCTCCCTACCTAGAGTTCGGAGGAAGAATGCCTCCAATGCCCCTATGCCTACCATGATTCGAGACTATGTGCATGAGAGGGTCAAGAAGGCCAGCTTTTGGGAGAGGACCCTTTGTTGCATGAATGTCGACATTCACAAGCAGCAGCATGCATCCTACCAAAGAAACCGCCGCATTGAGAAGCTCCTCAAAGAGATCAAGGAACAGGGTGCTGATGATAATGAGGAAGGTGAGGATGAATACAATGATGAGCATGGGGCTCATCCATCCACAGAGTCTGATCACACTCTCTCATTTGGGGCATGGAATGCCCAACAGGATAGTCTGGTGGACTGGAAGACGTTTGCTTATGTCACCTCAGGGTTTGGATACCATGGTACTTCCTCTTCTCGCCCTCATGGCAAAGGGCATGTTGTCCCTGAAGACGATGATGATGACTATGATCAGGATGATGGTGACCAAGAGGAGGATGAGGATGCCGAGGATGACGATGAATACTGAGTTGTTGGGGCGCTAGTGTAGGTCTTTTCCCTTTTTGGCGTTTCGATGCCAAAGGGGGAGAAGACATTCTCATCGGTTTGCATGGGATTTGGGATTTGCGACTATCTGCCTTTATTTTCCTTTTATTTGGATATTCGAACTTGCACTTTATGTGTGTTATCTGTTGTTCTTATGTGTGTCTATGACTATGTGCTTATGTGCACCACCTATTGTAACTCTTGTGAGATCTATGTGTGTTATCATTGATATTATCGTCCTTACAGGATTTACTTCATTATCTTGCTGCACATAGTCAGGGGGAGCCACATTTATATGTTATTCCATGCAAATCACTTGTTGTCATCGAACACCAAAAAGGGGGAGATTGAAAGGGCATTTATTGTCATAATCACTTTTGGTGTTCGTTAACAACAAGTAGATCATTTTACAGTTTGTTATTGTCCACATGTTGGTATTATCATAGATAAACAACACCCTCACTCTTGGGAAAAGACCACATTCATATGCCAATGTTCTGGAAACTCCAGACCGGAGTCTCCGATGCATCAGACCGAGTCTCCGTGTGGTCCGGAGTTTCAGTTCGCTCGTGGTGCCTCCAGATCTGGGACATTCTGACTAGGGGTCTGGAGGCTGCACCGAAGGTTACTCCGGAGTCTCCGGACTTTGTTCAGTCCGGAGTCTCCGGTGTTGGAAGACCGGAGTCTCCGGTGTTTCTAGGGGAGAATTGGTCTGGGTCAGTCAGAAGGGCAGTCCGGAGGCTGGTCCGGAGATTTGCCGGAGTCTCCGGTGTAGACCGGAGTCTCCGGTCTACAGACCGGAGTCTCTGCTCTGACTTTTCTACAACGGTCAGAAAATGGTTTGTGGAGGGGGCTGCCTATAAAAAGGGACCCTTATCTTCTTCCTCCAGTTGCTCGAGCTTCTCAAGAACACCAACCCCATTAGAGCCACCAAATCTACAAGATCTCTTCATCCAACCATACAAAGTCATTGATCTTTGGAGAATCGAAGGAGGAGGCCTTGATTTACATCTTCACCAAGAGAGATCTTCATTTCCCCTCATTCACTTGAGGGCCCCCAAGCTCTAGTGTTTCTTTGGAAACTCTAACTTTGATTTGGTTCTTACAAGCTTGTCTTTGATTTGTCTTGACAGCTTGCTTGTATTTGGGAGCCTCCAATTCAGTTGTGTATGTGTGCCCCGAACTTGTTGTAAAGGTGCCGACTTCCACCTCGAAGGTTGCCGATATAGTGGAAGGTGAATCGAGCCCGTTGGGGTGAGGTTCATCGGAGAACAAGGGAGGCCTCTCGTGGCATTGGTGGTTTGAAACCACCCCCTCTCCAAACGTAGACGTACTTCCCCTCAAAAGGAAGGAACTACGGGAAACAAATCCTTGTGTCTCCGCGTCCACTCCCTTGGTTACTTCTATCCTTTACCGCACTTTACTTACTTTTTCTTGCTTAGTGTTGTGTTAGCTTGTGCTTGATTGACATATAGGTAAATTCACCATAGTTGCATATTCTAGAGAATTTACCTTTCTTGTCAAACCCTAATTTGAAAAAGAGTAAAATTTGAAGTAGCACCTATTCACCCCCACCCCTCTAGGTGCCCATACGATCCTTTCACTTTGGCAATAGTGAAATTCGGAATTAAACTCATACTAGACATCCGAGACATCAAACCAAAATTAATGTGTCATAAACAAGAATGTCAAACACTGGTATCATCGTTAACACCACCACAAATATGATTCACGGATTTGTTACAAAACTCTAAAAGTGAAAAACAGAACAAGCCTCCGAACTCATAACCTTTACCAATAAATTGTCCATGTTTCGAAACAACGACTTTATTAGTCTCTAAAATAACCTTAAACCCATCTCTACATAGAAGGGAGACACTAACGAGATTTTTGTTCATAGTAGGGACATGCTGCATGTTTCTTATCTGCATGATCTTTCCGGAAGTAAACTTTAGATCCACCATGCCAACACCACAAACAGAAGCATGTGATCCATTCCCCATTAGGACGGATGAATCTCGAGCGACCTGATAAGAAGTGAACATAGAGATGTCAGCACACACATGAACATTAGCACTCGTATCAAGCCACCAACATGGTGATTGAAATACTGAAAGAATAGTAAATAAATTACCATACCCATCAGTATTGCTAGCGGTCACGATGTTGACAGTCTTGGCCTTTTTTTCCCTACGGTATGCGCGATCTGGACAGTCCTTGGAAAAGTGGTCCGGCTCTCCACAAGTGAAACAAGTTAGATCACTCTTGTCCCTGTTTGGCTTCTTCTTCTTGAAGGTTGTAGTCTTTAGAGGCTTGTTGAAGGAGGACTTGAAGTTCCCTTTGTTCTTGCCTACGGATTTGCCTTTCTGCACATAGTTAGCAGTATCATGACCCTCTCCTTTCTCGGTAGTGTCCTTAGCCCGAGACTTCTCCTCAACATTAAGGGACGCTATTAGATTTTCAACTGATATCTCATGTCTCTTGTGTTTGAGAGATGTGGCAAAGTTCCTCCATGAAGGGGGAACTTAGCAATAATGCAACCTGCCACAAACTTGTCGGGTAAGGTACACTTAAGGACTTCGAGATCTTTGGAATGCACTTATCTCATGAGCTTGTTGAACCACAGGAAGGTCCTTTTTCATCTTAAAATCATGAAAGCTCTCCATGATGTATAGTTCACTGCTAGCATCTGTAGTACCAAACTTTGCGTCTAGTGCGTCCCAGGGCTCCTTCCTGTCTTTTATGTGCATAAACGCATCACACAGTCAGCAAGAATGTTCAGAATGCAACCCACAAAGACAGTGTTATCTTCGTCGAACTTCTTCTGATCCTCCTCAGATATAGTTCCTTCAGGTTTGTCGTTACTAATCTGGAACACTTTCATCATGGTCAGCCAAAGCTCAGCCTTGTACTACCACCTCTTAAAGTGCACACCGGTAAACTTATCCGGACTTAGTGCATCGGTAAAACCAGTCATTGTTAATTCAGAAAATTGCCTACAATAAGTTTTTTAGATTGTTGGAATATTAGGCACAATTTCCATGATTAATTCCAGAATATTAAACATGACAAAACCAGCCGCTAGCTCATGCAACTCGAACATACTAGATATACTAAACAACAAGATGAACGAAAACAAGTAGCAGGTAAACATGTACTCGCAGAACATGATAAATAACCAAACAGGAGCACGTCGCACGTACCGTTCGCTTGCAGTAACTTTGGGGAAGACTGATCGAAGCAGATGGCGACGAAGACGGCGATAGGAAGCACCGTCCGACTTGGATGGAAGACGATCCGTGATGGAGAACTCGAGCAGTCGCGCAGAGCGCTTCCCAAAAACCTTATCCGCCCTCTCCCGTACAGGATCACAAAGGAGAGTGGTTCCAGAGACCTGCTCTCCTGTCCGCCGGTGCACCCCGACAAGCGGGATGGAGTAGACTACGGTGACGGCGCAAGCAGAGAGGAGGCAAAACCCTAGATTGGTTTTTGGTGTTTTGTGACGATAGCCGCGCAGGACTTTATATAGAGCAGCTCAAAAAACCCTAAAGGAGGCGAACGTGAGCAGAGTCCACGTTGCGCATGTTCGGGTCAGTTACAGTAGACCACGATCGGAAGCAACCCAAATAAGCTAACTGTTTGACACGTCTGTCAAAACCTCACAATTTTCTTGAGCAGCAAAATAAAGTTCGGCTCGACGAGATTCCCGCAACCCGCAATTCACGGTGCGTGTGCGGGCGGACGGGCGTCGTCGAAGGAGTACGCGCGTATATCTCTCTTATTGCCACTGACTTATAAAATTGTGCAACACTCCGTCTTATAAGGTGGTACAACTCTTTTTCAACTTCTCGTGTGGGATTAAACTTTAGCTCCCACTCTACTCTCATGTGAGCTGTCACCAATATAGACCCAAACATATATGAACTGCCACAAAACTGAATTGAAGATTTAGAGAAAAACTGAAATATTCATGGACCTATTTATTTTACCCAACCACGAGACCAGCCCACGCAGTAATGATGGCCAGGGCTGCGCCGAAGCATCCCAGTGACCCCGACGACGACGCGTCAATGTACCATCGCCTTGGCCTCCAGTAGATCACACACATCAGTTTCTTTTCTTTTCTTTTTACATTTTATAAAATATGTTTAAACTATCAGTGAACTCGCGTTTGCGTTTGAATTTAACGAAATTCTAGTTTAAACTGTTCTAATTTTTTATGGGGGCACTGTCCACGACTTGGCCCCCAAAACGGCTGTGCCTGACATGTCTACACCACGTCAGACTAGCATCCTCCGATCCAGATCGAAGTGTCCAGATTTTACCAAATAACAGAAAAATATCAATGTCACGCATCGCAGGTACCTTTCCAGTAAAACAATAATCGCTGCGTTTCGTCCCCAAACTCTGCACAACGCTGAAAATAATCTGTCGATACACAATCTTGATCTTGATTACTTGATGAAATCAACAGAAGCAAAGTGGGGGGATACACAAGTCACCGTAGACGGTAGTAACATGCAGCTCTAACCTAAGCCAGTATGCCTGCAGGCTTAGCTAGCACACGTAGCAGATTCTTACACAAAGAATGAAATGACTGTTTCGAGTATTTGACTATCCAACCAATGCCAAGGGATGTAAAATATGATGGAGCTAAAAATCCATGGGAGCCAAGTGAGGCGATTTACAGGAACGCGTCCTTCTCGAGCAGCGTGAGGACCTCATTCTGGTTGTTGAGCTTGGCAACGTCGATGGGCGTCTTCCCGTCCATGTTTTGGAGCGTGCTGAAGGGCATTGGAGGTCCAGTCAAATAAGCATCAAAGGACCATACTCTGCAAAGGGGAGAACAGAGCAGATTGAACTTACACAGCAGCACCGTGCTTCAGCAGAAGATCCACACACTCTTTCCGGCCATAGCCAGCGGCGTAATGCAGTGGGGTGTTCTTGTTCTTATCCACAGCATCTACTGCAGCACCAGCCTCCAGGAGGATTTGCGCACACTTGAACTGAAATTTAAATTAACACATACCAAGTAAAAATACAGCTACCAATGTAACATAGGCTACAGAAAACAGCAGATGATAGAATGCCATTCATATATTTTGCGTTCCAACATTGAATATGGCCATCAAAACTGACATTCCTAAAGACAGCTTAATGCAAAATTTGAACGGCTGGATCAGGAAACATGCAGTCTGAGACAATGGCACAGGACCAATTATATAGCTAGGTAGGTGAGCATTACCAGCTCCTGGCAAGGTTTTTGAGAGACCAGCTCCTGGCAAGTTAGTTGTGATGGCTAACGATATAGTTTGCTAATGTAATATACTGTAGTGAACTAATCTGCTTCTGACTAATAATCATAATCAGCAAGTTTTTTAGTTCTCCATTTTACCCATAACTATATAACATGCTTAAAAGCAAAATGAGAAAAAATGGTAAAACTTGTATAATCTTTGAAACTAAATAAATTAAGCTAGGTATACTTAATCCTTTAACAAGCGCATTATTCAGTGGCAAAAGAGCTCATTACTCAAAGCCTAGCTGGTTACCAAACAGTAACTATAAAAATTTAGATAAATATCTATAAAACTTCCACTGGTATCATTTGTCATGGCAATAACAAAGCAAAAATTAGTATCAACTTGATATTTGTCACATATACAAGCTTAGTTACTGGATTATCGTTACATTCTAAGAGGGTTGAGCAATGAGCAGATCTTCATACCTCACCATATCCACATGCAAAATGTATGGCCCTTCTTCCCTCAGAGTCTTCTTCATCCTTGTCGGCTCCACCATCTAGAGCCTTCTTCAGACCCTATTGGATGACTTAACTTGTAAAATAAAAGGTCCAATAACAATGGGATAACAAATTCAATAGAAACAATAGTAGCAGCTATATTTAAAAAACAAGAAAAGATGATTTTTGTACTCCCTCCGACCCATATTAGTTGACTCACATTTGTCTAGATTTGGATAAATCTAGACACTGTTTAGTATATAGATTCATCCAAATTTTGACAAATCTAAGTCAACTAATATGGGTCTGAGGGAGTAATGAAAACAGCAATCGTCAAGACTATAAATGGAGATGATGTTAGATTCATAGTTGCATAACCCCACATACATCCAACAAAAAGGGCATCATTTTTGTGATCATGCTAAGTGTGAACACTCGGCGCACCATCGTATGCTCCACATGAGATTACGCCACAGAACTTAATTGTTTGGCAAGAATAACAGATCAATCTGTGGAAGATGCAATGGGGAGTAGATTGCAAGCTGGCATATTCAAGGTTTAAGAAGGCGCTAGGCAGTGACTGGACGTTTTTCCTCCATCCAGCGCCTAGCTTGCCTAGGCATGCCTATGCATGTTGTACTGAATATACTGCAGTCTAAGAAAACACATAGATAGGCTGTAGTGTGAATTAAAATAGGAAGGACAAAGACAAATAAGCTAGATGGGCTGACCTAGCCCATTAAAGCACTGGCTATGTATCTCAAAAGAACATATATGGAAAAGAACACCAAAACTTGGGGTTTCTCCACCATGCAACTTCTCGCCCTCGTCCTCTCACTCCCTCCCTGCAGTGACAATGGCCAGCTGGCGAAGTTCGACCCCTCGCTGCAATAGGCCGTCAAATCTTTGCCAGGAAGGTCGAGTCCTCGACAGGGGGATTGATTCTCACCTGCGGACCTCGCCAGTTGCCCTAAACCTCAGCCTATGGCCAAGGTAGGCCTTTTCTAGCCTTGGCCATATTTGTTGACCATACAAATGAACACATACTAGTTACTACACGCCAAGAGCCTCTTGTTTCTCCAATTACCAACATAAGGTTGGTTCAACCATTCAGAAGTGTACATCATAAAAGCTGCTACCTCCGCTCCATATTAACTGTCACCGATTTGTGTAGATTCACATAACTCTACACACCAAAACGCATCTAGATACATATGTATCAAGACAAATCTGCGACAGTTAATATGGAACAGAGGGAGTAGTAAGCTACAGTAATCAGTGTTCCAACTAGAATCGCCCAAACAATTCCTTAAAGAACTGTAGTAATTATGGTCAAAATGGACACAGGGTAAGTAAACTATACAGTGAAGCACCAACTTTCCTATAAAGATCTCAACCAGTGGTGGCCGTCCATTAATTGTCAGCCACGCTGTTTTGGTACAGACCATTGAGATGAAAGCAAGGATGGATGGTTCTGAGATGGTAAACAATAGTACACCTTTCTCTTTTAACATAAACTGTACAAAATTAATCCGTTGCAGCGCATTTGTGTAGTGATAGTATTTATTGTCCCAATGATTCAGTGTAAAGCCAACATATTATAGAACCATATGCAAACTTGCAAAGCATAAATCGGCTCAAAAGAAAAATGAAATTCAAATACATAGTTCTATTCTTAGCCTCATTACCTCGTCATCACCAACACTGGCAGTGTGATGGACAATGGACTCATCATCTTCATCACCACCTTCCTCTTCAGTTTCTTCAGTACCAGAAGGTTCAGGAATAGAGATATTGGGAAATGGCATGTTAGTTCCCATTGCCTGGCCAATCTTTTGAAGAGTTTCAGGGTCATTCCAGTACCTACATGGGAAAATGAAAAGTACATGAAGCAAGTTTTATAGACATTCATATATGGATATCAGTAGTAGATAACTAGATATGCCTTACTTTATCATTGCAGCAGGACCACCATTCTCTAACTCGTCAAGAATTGGCTTCAAGGATGGGTCTTCCTTAATACGAGACATGCGCTCTTCAAGCTCCTCCTTATGTGTCGGACTAGTCAAGTTCTCCAGCATACTGGACATAGCAGGATCCTGAGCCAAATGAGTTGAGTAGAGACGATTAAGGCCTTGGCAGCCAAATTAACAGCAAAGAAGGGAAACCAGAGGAGTCTCTTGGGTAAAGTAGGTGGTACCTGCATAAGAGCAGTCCCAAGACGCTCAGCCATTGTCATAAATTGAGGGTTTTCCATGACCTTTTGCATTGTTTCAAGGTACTGATGAGGATCCAATGAAGGCATGCCTTGTTCTCCTGCACCCTGAGCACCTTTCTGTAGCTGCTCAGCCATTTGGTTGAATGCAGGGTCCCTTGCAATTTGGTCCGCCATCTCCTTTATAGATGGATCCTGTAAACCATAACTCATTTAATTGAAGTAGAAAGATATGCTTGTTCAGAAAAGTTAGTGCAAGTATGATGGAGCTCGCACTAGACTTGTGATGAAGAATGGAGGGGGAGAGGGGCATACATTGAGCAAATTTTGCATAGAAGAAAAATCGAAAGGACCCGAAAGGCCTGCAGCTGCAGATGGAGGAACCCCTTGAGGTTCGTTGGATGATCCTTCTGATTTTTTACTTTTGCTTGCATCTGCCAAAGAAGTGGTTCAGAAAAGAAACATAGTAACTATGACAGCAAAGCAAACAAAGTTGGAAACATAAAAATTTGAACATAAGCACTGTGATAAATTGTACTGTACATAGTTTCGAGATTTGAGAGGACACAATATTTTGCTCCCCTCCTCTTTAGAATGGAGAGAAATACATGAACTGGTTCAAACAGGGCATGTGCTTTTGTATTTTATTTGTCTTTAGCATGTCATCATATGGCAGTGAAACAAACAAACACTAAGCAACATCAACAAGTATTAATCAGAAACAGGCTCTAACATCTTCCAATGAGATCAAGTGTTGTGCACACCTGCATATTTCTTCCTTACCAAGCATGAGAATAAGGGTGCAAAACTAATAAGGCACCGAGCAAACTAACCGTGCTGACGGAACGTTTCCTTCTCGTCAAACAGTTGCAGAAAATTATTTCGTTCTTACCAATTACTTGGCATTGCTTGCGTGCAGGGGTGGGGTTAAAGAGGCTCCGATAATTTGGGAATCTAAGCTGATATTAGTATCACTAATTTAGGGTTCTAGACAACCTCACACTTAGGTTTCGATCGTGCCCACGCGCGCGCTGGAGAAGACGGGCCGAATCGAGACATGGATGGTTGGAGCAGATCAGTACTCCACGGCACAGCAAACAAATCCGTAACTAAATGGATGGATTGGAGAGATTAGAGCACCCAAAATTCCAGGAGTAGAAATTGAGCTCGATCGCTCGCAGCGGGGGTAAGATCGGAGCAGGTTAGATCAGGCAATCCAAGCAAGGAAGGGCAAAGCTCACCAGGAACCCCGGATGGATCTCCACCGGACGCCATCCCAGTAGAGGCGAGGAGGAGGAGGAAGACGAGGGTTAGGGGAGAAGAAGGGCCGAGGAGGCTTGCGTCGGGGGGGAGGTGAAGCTCGCCGGCACGGTGGGGATGGGACAGTGCTGGGCTGGGCGGCGCTGGCGAAGATGGCGTGCGAGACTTGGTTTGACAACTGCCACGCGATGATGGGAGATCGGAGAAGAGGTATGGTGCGGCCTGGACCGGGCCGGATCTGCCAAGACTATGGGTATGAGGGAGAGCCAGTTCTTTGGGTCTTCTGAATGGGCTGGCAATACGGTAGCGAACTGGGTCGCGGCCTGTTAGCGGAGGCAGAGGAAGTTTTCTCCTGGTTTTTGGGTTTTTTCTGGTTTCCGTTTTTCTTTTCTGTTTTTGTTTTTTCTTTTTATAAAAATTTGACTTCTTCAAATTCGAATATTCTAAAATATGAATAATTTTTTTAGATATGAATATTCCTTAAATCCAAACAACTTTTAACTTCAATATTTTTTAAATCCAAATATTTTTCAAATTTAAACATTTTCAATATGTGAATAAATATTTTTAAATTAGGATATTTCAAAATTAATTTGAGACAAAAATCACAAAAGTAAAAAAATAATAAAATAGAATATATTAACGCACGTGGTGTACGTGTTTTTTACTGGATCATGATTAAAAACCGTCACAGGAGAAGCACAAATGCTCCTACTAAGAGATGGAAAATATGAAGTTTCCACTACGGGAAAATCTATTAGCCACACTTGCGGGCACTAGTACAGTGGCAACGTTTGAAAAAAGAGGTTAGTTACGCTTAAGCCGTATTTCACTAATCTCACGTTACTAGTAGGGTATAATGGTGGCGTTTCACGTGAACGCCATTATTATTGCTCGTACTGATGGTGTTTGGTCCGGACGCCAAGACTAGGGGACATAGTGGTGGTGTTTGATCCAAACGTCACTATTATATGTACAATTTGTGATGTTTCTAGAAAGTTGTTGCCTGCCAAAACCCACCGGCGAGCAGCGACTGACAACACGGAGAGCCGGGAGGCTCCCAGGACTGCTGGTGGGCCCTGGTCCCTCGGGCGACGGCCATAAAGCTCGCAGACACGCCCCGCTTGGTTCGAGGCGTGCCACGACCTATACCTGGTCGGGAAGGTGAAGGATTGCTCGATTGATTTCTGCATGATAAACAAGTATCGTAAAATTCGAGCCGTAATCGGCTCCTGTGTTTCCAGTAAATCGGCTCCTAAAGCCGATTGCCCCATGGTTCTGCGTTAGATTTATGATAACATGGGGTTTTGCTTGATCACTACAAGTTAAATCGATCTCGATAGTTTAATGTTTTCACCACGTAATCGAACGTCCTAATTGAGCCTAAATGCATAAAAGATGAAGAATATCAACCCTAGAGGAGGCCTAATAACCAACATAAAGCCAATTACCGGAACATCCTCTCTAAAACGAATAAGCCACATCCTTATGCATTACCGGATCGTTCAACCCGTTTGTAAGGCCTAATTACGTAGATATTAAACTAAACCTTGGCGAACAAGGTACAACTATAACAGATCGAATCGACTAAATAAAGATCAAGCAAGATGCTACCCTTGCACTTTGGGAAAAGGTGCAAGGGTAGCGAGATAGCTAGAAGACATAACCGACGATAGTAATGAAAAAGCACCGCTAGCCTCAAACAATCTATGATAATGGTATTACTCGCCATCAACAACGCTTCAAGACGCAGTAAAACCAGTGAATAAGTAGATACTGCCTAGATCGCAAGATGCGATCTAGGCAGCATGGCACTTACCCGAAAGAAACCCTAGAGACAAGGGGTGGCGATGCGCCGAGATTGTATTTGTTGTGAACGTGGTTGTTGTTTTCTTTCAATAACCCTAGGTACATATTTATAGTCCGGAGACTCTCTACTTTTGGAATAACCCTACAACTCTATCTTTACCTAAACATAAACGGAACCTAAACAAACACGAAACCTACTATGATACAAGATACACGGGCAATTTAGCCCAAATCCACACACTAGGCCGATCCAACAACTCGTTGAATATATGTATCTTCCAAGCCCATCTTGATCACGGCCCATCTCCGTCTTTAGCCAAAATACGGTGGTAACACATGCCTCCCTGGTTTTGGCAATGATAATTCCAAAACCACTCTGTGTGTTTTTTTCTCTTCTTCTCCTCTTTTTTTTTATCGGGCTGCGCGTAGACAGAATGCGTGGCGAATGTAACCGATCACGCTACCCCTTCATCATGATGCCTGTCTTCTCAACTCTCGCAATTGCATGATTTGACGATTTTGGCGGTAACTGGGAAACCGCTATGGCATTGAACCGTCATCCACTATTCCCTTATTTAAATCAGCACGAGCAGTTCGCGTCCCCATCTTCCTCCAGTTGCCAAAACCCTCTCCTTCACCGAAAACCCTCTTTCTCGCCATGGCCTCCTCTGCTTCCTCCGATGTGTCCTCCCACGCCTCCAACTCGATTAGCGACCGAGAGCCAACGCCAGAGCACCCGCCCACAACGGCGTACAGTACTTTCGCCCCACGATGGTGGGACGAAAGGGACTGGGATTTCGCCGTCAGTCGAGAGGACGATCGTCCGACGGCGGCGAAGAGCCTCTGATTCCTCGTCGACGGGAACCGAGGCGAAGAGCGACGACGCTGGTCGTGGGACGGCGTCGACTCTTCCGCCGAGGAGGAGGAATCGGAGGAGGACACCTCCTCCGACGAGTATCCGCCGACGAAGCGCTTCCACTACGGGTCCAGCGAAGATACTGAAGATGACGATGAGGACGAAGAGGTCCTCGTTGGTTTCTTCAAGAAGCGGCGAGGACGATGCGGCGGCAAGAAGACAAAGAAGAGGGCGGCGGCGGCAATGACGGCGACGACCTCGGCTTAGACTAGGAATCGAGAGTAATAGCCGTAGCGAGTAGGCCCTTTTGTAACCGATCATCCTGAAGCAATGATCTTTTGAATGAATGGAAATCATTTCCCAAATATTGTTCCTCTTTGCTTCAATTTTGCCGACAACCGAAATAGGTCGATGCTTGAAGTCGATGACCGTATCGGCTTTCATCATCTTTGCCGCTGATACAAACAAATCAAATCGCATGAGCCGATGACTACCCATCGGCTTCTCCCAAAAACGTTGACGGGTCAACCTTGGTCGCATCCTTAGACACATTACAACGGCCACTTCTTGGTTTCAAATGATGACTGCGACCTTCCTCAACACGGTGGATTCAAACAGACGACCCAAATCTCCAATTGCTCACCGAAAACGTGCCCTTACGATGCATAACTAGTGACAAGCAAAGATGAAGATGACGAAGCTGAGATCGCCGAGGTGGCCCTTTTTGTAAGATGTGTGAACCTCTAGAGTCGATGACCGTGCATCGGCTATATATATTTTTTTTTACTCGGCCGATTTTCAGCATCGGCCCCCGTATTTTTACTGTCCATCGTTTCTCGTGCCTTTACCTAGCCGATTTCATGCATCGGCCCCTCCAGTTTTACTGTCCAACATCCCACATGCTTGGGAAATATTTCTTGAGATGTTGTCCGTTGACTGCCACTGGGAATTTTACTCCATCCAACTGCTCGAGCATGTATGCATTTCCTCTTAAAACTTGGTCGACCCTGTACGGACCGTGCCAATTTGGAGACCATTTACCATATGTTGCATCCTTAGTCCCCAAGGGCAACACAGCTTCCCATAATAGATCACCAACGTGGAACTCCTTTGGCTTCACTTTCTTGTTGTATGCACGAGCTACCTTGGCCTTGTTTTCTTTGATTTTCTCCAGTGACCATAACCTGAGCTCGGTTAAATCCTCCACACTGTCACTCATCAGGGTTGCATACTCTTCAGTTGTTAGATCGTCCTGAAAAGTGACGCGTCTCGATCCAGCCGTAATTTCCCACGGTAGGACGGCTTCTTGTCCATATACTAGATGGTATGGTGAGGTTTTTATTGCTCCATGGCATGACATACGATAAGCCCATAACGCCTCTGACAAAACCTCATGCCAACGCCTTGGGTGCTCATCGACTTTTCTCTTGATCAACTTGATGAGGCTCTGATTGGACGCTTCAGCTTGCCCATTTGCTTGAGCATAGTATGGAGATGATCGAATCAGCTTGATCCCCATGTCCTCGCAGAATTTTCTAAACTCCTGAGAAATAAAGACCGAACCTCCATCGGTCGTGATAGTTTGGGGAATCCCGAATCTATGGATGACATGTTCTTTTACAAAATTGATAACATCCTTCGAGTTTACTGACTTCATCGGGACAGCCTCCACCCATTTTGTGAAGTAGTCGGTGATCGCCAGGATCCACATGTGGCCTTTGCTTGATGGAGGATTGATCTTGCCGATCATGTCCATGCCCCAACCTCGGAATGGCCAAGGCTTGATGATGGGGTTCATTGCTGACGCGGGTACCATCTGGATTTTTCCAAATTTCTGACATGCTTGACACCCTTTGTAGTAGTTGAAACAGTCCTCAAGCATGGTGGGCCAATAAAACCCTGATCGCCTGATCAACCATTTCATCTTATGAGCCGATTGGTGAGTTCCACAGCGCCGTGTACCTCGTGTAGGAGCTGATTGGCCTCGCCGTCCCCTGCATTTAAGCAATAGTCCTTCCAGTCTCAGAAACATGTCATCCCCAATAAGCACGCATTTCATGGCTTTGTACCTTATCCGCTTAGGTGCCCCGAGCCGAATCTTTCAAGTAATTGAAGATATCGGCTCTCGACCGTCCGCTTCTGTGAACTGCATCAACGCCGGCTCCTTCTACCACATCCTTGTATCCGAAGCCATCTGCGCAAGATCGTCGCCTCGGTATTCGCGCTCGTGGGATCCAAGTGAAGTTTATGTACCGAATTGCGTCATCACCGCGGCAGCCATAATGGGAAGAGGGACTCGCTCGCACTTGTAGTCCTCCTTGAGTGGGAAATCACCAACTTGGAGTCTCCAAAATTTCCATCGCTTCCGGCCGAGGAGTAACTCCATCCCTTGCATATCGCCTCGTACTGCTACATTGTTGGTGCGAGAGGTAGACAATCTGATGGAGAAGGAAAATGTTGCCCGGGCGACGAGTAAAATGCCGATGCCGCAGCCATCGTCACAACCGATCCGTCGAAAAACATAGCCCACGCTCTTATGGACAGCGGCTATGTTAGTGTTGATCCTTTCAGATAAGATCACCGGTACCGTCCTTAATCGCTTTGCGGGTTGATACGGATGTCAAACTCGACAATGCAAACATCCATTTGCCCAAATTGCCTTTTAACATAGGAGCCGACATGTGCTTTATGACGTCGATTTGCATATGATGATGATCTCTCGCGATAGCAAAATGTGTCGCAACTTGGTGCAGTAAAAAAGCAGAGGCACAACTTATCGATATCGGTACCTTGTCTCAAGGCCCAAAGATCCTCCCCGCTTATGTAAAAGACGACTCGCTCCAACCCATCATAAACTTGCACCACTACCGAGGCGATGGACGTGTCAGCTACTGACAAGTAAATGTAGAATGGCCTGTCAGGCTGAGGTGGAATTAATACTGGCGGCTTTGTCAGATATGCTTTGATCTCGTCAAAGGCTCGTTGTTGTTCTGCCCCCCAGCGGAACTCCTCGTCAGGTTTGATTTTTACTAGTCCCATGAACGGCTCAATCCTTCCTGATAGATTGGAGATGAATCGTCTGACGAAGTTGATCTTGCCGATAAGGGACTGTAGTTCTCTCTTCGTGGTGGGTGGCTTCATTGTCCGTACTGCCTCCTGACTTTTCAGGCCGGTCTCAATTCCGCGTTCATGGACCAAGAAACCCAAGAAATGACCGGCCGTCACCCCGAAGGCACACTTCTTCGGATTCATCCGTAGGCCGAATTTTCTTGTCCGGTCCAGGACGCGTTGCAGATCGTCCAAGTGTCCGTGCGCTGAAGCAGACTTGACCACCACGTCATCGATGTAGATTTCAACCAGTTTGCCGATCAGATCATGGAAAATATAATTCATGGCCCTTTGGTACGTGGCGCCGACATTTTTCAGTCCAAACGTCATGACCACATATTTAAATAACCCCACGGACCCTGGGACTCTGAATGCAGTCTTGTGTATGTCTTCTGGAGCCATGAAGATCTGGTTGTACCCGGCATTGCCGTCCATGAAGCTCAAAGTTTTATGACCAGCTGCTGCATTGATTAATGTTTCTGCCACCGGCATCGGATACTCATCCTTTGGGGTAGCTCTGTTGAGATCTCGAAAATCTATAGCAACACGCCATTGGCCACCCTTCTTCTCTACAGGTACGATACTAGAAATCCACTCAAAGATACCGCATGGTCCGATCAACTTGGCCGCCAACATTTTCTCGACCTCTTTCTTGACTTCTTCCGAATTCGCCTTCATTTGTCGTGCTTTCACTTTGAAACGGCCGAAATCCTTTTTGAGCGGAGTCGATGCTCGATGATGCTCTGTCCAACCTGAGCATCTGTGTAGTCCCAGCGAAGCCCTGGATATTGTTTCAGCGGGCTATCATCGGGCCCCGCATCGGCTCTAACTTTCATTGATAAATGTTGGTCGTGGCTTATCCCCGTGACCAATGTCGATCTCTTCTAGCTCATCACCGATGTAAACCCGCACCCTAGCTTTCCGTCACTGTCAAATCGACGCTAAACACAGGCACACGGGGTGAGGGCAACAAAATAATTTGGGCCGATCGCTTGAATCGCCCCTTTTCGCCAGATCCAAGGACGGTTTACACCTCCTTATTTTACAGGTGGCGAGCATCTCCGCCACGACTACCGAGCCGCTTGTCGATGATCGCTTTTATTTTTGTGGCCGATCGCAGGATCGCCGTACCACGGATGATCGTGGGCTTTTCTACTCTGTAAGGCCAGTGGATAAGACCAGCCTCACCCCGTTTTTTGTAGCTTCAATACGCTCGCAGCCGTCTAGATTGATTCCAGAGATCGGCTCTTGGTCTTCTGCTTCCCAGACGTTCATGCCAGCTATGGAGATCTCGATAGAATCGTCTGCGTGGATGACTTCCACTTCGTCTCCATCCCACTGGATCAGGCACTGATGCATTGTGGATGGGATGCAGCAATTAGCGTGAATCCAATCCCTTCCTAGCAAGACAGTGTAAGTGCTCTTGCTGTCCACGACGAAGAATGACGTGGGTACGGTTTTCCTGCCCACTGTCAAGTCCACGTTCAGTACGCCTTGCGTTCAAGACCGACCGTTGAAGTCGCCAACGTGACGTTGGTTTTGATCGATCTGCAGGAGCGTCCCAAACGTCGTAGCATGGAGTATGGCATGATATTGACTGCCGCTCCGGTGTCCACCAACATCTTGCTGACAGGTTGCCCATTGATGTAACCTCGCAGGTACAGGGCTTTTAGATGTTTGTAACCCTTCTCACGTGGCTTCTCAAAGATAATCGCGTGGGCCGCAGCCAAACGCGCACGGTAGCTCATCGGTTCTTGGCGCGCAGTCGATGGGAGTACGAACACCATGTTTGTGCCAGCCGATGTCTTTGCATCGGCTTTACCGGTTTGGGGCGCCACTCTTTCTCGGTGGCGGTCTTCCGCTTCCACAACCTGCTCACTTTGACGGCCGATCAGCCGTGATTTCTTCCAAGCGTGAGATATCGCGCTCAGCCTTCCTCTGTTACGCAGCCGTGCACTCTACGCTGGGTGTCTCGAGTCCGTGGCACCACCTTGGACGGTGATACCAGATGCCCTTGCCATCCTTTGGCTCCTCGAGGTCTCCGCCGAGCGACTCCTTGTGACGGCCTGGGTGGAAGAGGCCCTAGGCGTGCGAATCGACACTGGCCTCGTGTCCTCCTTCTGCTGATTGCATTCCGGGCAGTTGTCGACTGTAGGCAATCGGCTCATTCCTGCGCCCCAGCAATACTTGAAGAAAGGACAATCCCAATGCCTGTCTGCGCCCTCCTTATCTTTCGACGGTCCCCTAGCAAGGTGCTCATATCCTTCGTCGTTTCCGTCGCGCCAGCGACGTTGGTCGTACTGGCGCTCATACTTGTTAAGGAGATGCGTAGAATGTGGCTTCTGATATCGCAATCTCCTCACTTGTTCCTCTGTTAAGTACCGCCTGTCATTGTGGCTGGGCCGGTCGCATGGACTAGCCTCCTTTCTTTCCTTGCCCCGAGAGCGACCACCGTCCTCCTTGTACGTGTCATGGTGGTACCCTGACCCTGCCATATTAATGCCGAACGAGAAATCCAGCTTACGCCTCGCGGGCTCGAGTTCTACCATGTTGACGCCGGGAAATGGGTTTGTGTCCACTTTCATGGCGAACTGCCCAAGGATCAGACGGCCTTGTTCTATCGCCATTTGGATTTGGCGGCGAAGCTCTTTGCACTCGTTGGTGGTGTGAGTGAACGAATGATGCCACTTGCGATGGTCTCCGTTCATTTCTCGAGTAGGGATTTTGTGGCCTTGGGTAACCTCACCGCTTCTCCTTCAAGGATCGAATATCTGCTCAGCTTTGCTCACATCGAAGTCGAACCCTTTCGCAGGCCCTTGCTGCTTCACCCATTTGCAGGCCACAGGATCTGCCCCCCGAGCCCATTCAACTACGGCCACCTCCTGGTCCTGCGTAGGATCTTCTTCTTCTGCATCGACCAGGCTTATCGGCGTTTGAATTTATCTTGGTACAACTCGGTGGCGCTGCTCATACATCGCCGTTACGGGCCATGTGCCAATGAGTTGTACTCTACCGAACGCCAGTCCTTGATGGGTCCGAGACCAACACCGCCACTCGATCGCTTCCTTCTCGCTTAAACGAGAATAACATCGGTTCTTACAGTCCTAAGCGCTGGATGTACTCGGCTGATTTCTCCTCGCTTGCGCTTTGTGCAGTGCGCAATGCCACCTCGGTAGCCTCACGAATGGTAATGGATGTGGGCTGCTCTTCCGATTGCTTCCGGTATGAATTGAATCGGTGGTAGTGAGGTGTACCACCCAAAGGCTGGTCTGTCGGAGATTGCGCAAAGAATCTACGCATCGATCCGATGCGAAATCATGCCTAGTTGTGCGGTATCGGCTATGTGCTCGATCGAGCTTGACCCTTGACCGGCTGAACCTTGAGAACTCGGGAGCTTATACTTGGGTGGCGGAATCAGATCAAACTCGTTAGTACGGCTTTGAATAGCCGATTGTCCTTCTCTTTGGCACGGTTTAACCGGTCCCTCAGATGGTACCGATTTGCTCCTTTGTTTGAGCTGAGGCTAGATTCTCATGACTTGCTCGATGGCATACTTGGCTAGCCACGCTGTTTGTCGTCCATCCCAGCCATCGTTGCTCGGACACGCCTTGCCCGGAAGATCCTCGCCCCAGGACTCGCCGCAGAAACTCCGCGGTTGCAATCTGTTTGGTGCGTGTCGTTATTGCGATCACGTAGGCGCATATATATCCGTGTGGGATCTCCTTAGGTGGCTCAAACAGGAATTGTCGCTGGGTCGCCTCGACCTTGTAGACGACGTGGCCGCGCCTGGCGGTTCGGAGCGGCAAGTGCGAGCAGGGCTGTGGCACAGTGAGCGGTCTTTCTCCTGGTGAGTCCCTAAAGTAGGTCCCGACGGGAGTGATGCTTCATGATCTCTGGACTACGCGAACCGCGACCCGCTCGAAAGCGTTCACAGGCTCTCGAATGGCGGTGCAAAGAATGAGCCACCATGTAGTTGACTTCGTCGTGGGGCTCAGTGCGCTCCTCAGGAAATGCATAGATCCACCTCATTAAGAGCGCCCTGGGAGAACCCTTTCCACCGATGCCATGCGACGGTCCTCTCAAAAGAGGCGATGAGGTCTTCCTCGAAGAGGCCTTGATCTCGTCGTGCTTGGCCTTGTGCTCGTTAGGCGGATCGTCGTAGTGACCGGGTCTGTTCTCCATCGCGCGTCGGGTGTTGATGTAGACGTTGTTGAATGTCCCACCGGCGTGCGTAAATGTGTTGCCTGCCAAAACCCATCGGCGAGCAGCGATCGACAACACGGAGAGCGGAGGCTCCAGGATCTGGTGGGCCTGGTCCCTTGGGCGACGGCCCGAAAAGCTCCGACACGCCTGGCTTGGTTCGGCGATGCCACGACCTATACCTGGTCGGAAGGTGAAGGATTGCTCGATTGATTTCTGCATGATAAACAAGTATCGTAAAATTCGAGCCGTAATCGCTCCTGTTTCCACAGAATCGGCTCCTAAAGCCGATTGCCCCATGGTTCTGCGTTAGATTTATGATAACATGGGGTTTGCTTGATCACTACAAGTTAAATCGATCTCGATAGTTTAATGTTTTCACCACGAATCGAACGTCCTACGCGTAATTGAGCCTAGTACGTACAAAAGATGAAGAATATCAACCCTAGAGGAGGCCTAATAACCAACATAAAGCCAATTACCGGAACATCCTCTCTAGAACGAATAAGCCACATCCTTATGCATTACCGGATCGTTCAACCCGTTTGTAAGGCCTGATTACGTAGATATTAAACTAAACCTTGGCGAACAAGGTACAACTATAACAGATCGAATCGACTAAATAAAGATCAAGCAAGATGCTACCCTTGCACTTTGGGAAAAGGTGCAAGGGTAGCGAGATAGCTAGAGGCAGCATAACTTCGACGATAGTAATGAAAAAAGCACCGACGCTAGCCTCAAACAATCTATGATAATGGTATTACTCGCCATCAACAACGCTTCAGTACGAGTAAAACCAGGTAAATAGTGAATCGCCTAGATCGCAAGATGCGATCTAGGCAGCATGGCACTTACCCGAAAGAAACCCTAGAGACAAGGGGTGGCGATGCGCCGAGATTGTATTTGTTGTGAACGTGGTTGTTGTTTTCTTTCAATAACCCTAGGTACATATTTATAGTCCGGAGACTCTCTACTTTTGGAATAACCCTACAACTCTATCTTTACCTAAACATAAACGGAACCTAAACAAACACGAAACCTACTATGATACAAGATACACGGGAAATTTAGCCCAAATCCACACACTAGGCCGATCCAACAACTCGTTGAATATATGTATCTTCCAAGCCCATCTTGATCACGGCCCATCTCCGTCTTTAGCCAAAATACGGTGGTAACAAAAGTCAAATGCCATAAGTATATTATCAAAAATAAAAAAAAGATGTTGCATATTATTGATTAAAGGCTACAATATACATAAGTTGCATCTACACTACAAATTATTAACAAGCGGTTCAAAATATCATAAGTTGCATCTACACTAACAACCATCACAAGAAATTAGCTAGTCACTACGAATGATGATGTATGAACATTATCTGAATGTCACGGTGTGAAGTGGTCCTGCCAGTAAGGAGAATGGCTTGTCCAACTTGTGGATCATCATGAGCTTCAACAAAGTTCTTCCACGCCTAGGTGTTGAAGATGATGCATCCATCACTCACTGTCGTGTACGAAATGGCGCTTACGGCACTTGATGTTTCAATGCGTATTCCAACCTTTAGAAATTTGAAGAGAAAAAAAATTATCGACGGTATTTTCTAATTAAGATGCAGAAGTTAAAATCCTTATAACTATCATACAATATGAATTAAAGAAAAAATAATAAATGAAAGCATATCATATCATGTAGCTGAATATGCGTCCTGGTCAAGCGAGTGGCAAGTGTTAGACCGATGTAGAATTTTTTTAAAGGAATGTTGTCGAGGAGATATCACTCTTTATTATGGGTAAGCTTGCATCTCTGAGCGACAATTGTATAATCTAATGGTTTTGCTTGCTCCTTATCGCTCTCATCCTCGTCCTCCTCCTCATCGCCCTCATCCTCCCTGTCTCTCTCATTCCCATCGCCCTTATCTTCATCGCCCTCATCCTTATCATTGTTCATATAGACACTAGTGATTCTTGGACCATGAGCTCCCATTGCAAAAAATAGGTATATACCAGAGGGAATTTGGTTTTCAGAAATAAACCTTCTCCATGAAGAAACTGCAAGACGAGTCACTGCTCGCTCTTTGCGCACGTCAACAACATATGTTCATCTAAGAGATTCAAACTCCACGCTTTCTCCTATTATTTTATTAAAGTTCCTCCATAAATTGCATGGGATAGTCTAAACATAAAAAACTAAGTAAATAAATGATAATAGTATGAAAAGAAATTTGAATAAATTTTAATAGGAAAATTATACATACCAATGAACGCTTAACTTGAACCTGTATGTGTCGGGGGGGATCACCCTCGGTAGGGTCATAAAGGGTAAAATCTTACCCAGCTTGGCTTTAGCCGAGTCGGACATACACAGGTCGGGTCTTAACGGTTAGGACATGAAGCCTGTACAAGGCCGACATAAGAAGTATGTCGGCCCGTACGAGACAATGAACTTAAACCTATAGGAAATGTCATGCCGAATATCTCAAGGGCAACCTGAGTGAAGGAGGACCCGTGGCTCCTTTTCGAGTAAGATTCAGGAAGGATCACGCTAAAGTAGAGTCAAAAGAGAAGGGCGCCGCCGGGTGACAACAAAGGAGTCGGGTGGCGTCAAAAGCACCAAGTGAAATATAAAGCAAAGTATGACGTCGTAGGAGTTGGCGTCTACGTACAGGAGGACCGTTGGCTACATACCTTTGTTCACTGGGTCAGGGGCCTAGGGCTGGCTGAGACCCGGCCCGCAAGATAATGACAAGATCAAAATAGTAAAATCCTAGGACCAAAAACTGTAACCTAGCTAGTTCCTTTGCCTATATAAGGATGGGCATATCTAGGGTTAAGGATAGACGCAACTAGTGCCCCAAGGCTGGCTTTCTTCCTTCTTCCTTGTAGCTAATAGGCAGAACAGCTCAAGGAGCCTTTGTAATGAAAAAGGAGAAATAAAATCACAAGTCCTTGGCGGTTCTTTGTGTTCTTCCTGTGCGGTTACACCGCGCACACCCTCTCCGGATTCCTCAAGCGTCCATCCGGCTCCAACTCAAGTCTACTCATGGCATCTGGCGTGGCACCACCACGATAGCTGGCACCCACCGTGGGGAAATCAGCGGCGCTTGCTGGGGTTTTCATCCGGACGGGCAACATCATCGCTTCAAAGGGCGAGCGCGTGTACTCAGGCCTCATCCAAATGTTTGGCACGCTCAACTTCGCTAGTGACAATGCAGGCTGTTTCGGCACAAGGACGTTCGCTAGGGGCAGTCGCTTCATCAAGTTTGGCGAGCATCAATTCTACGTCGCGGTGCGTGTGGAGCACACGTACCCCGAGCGAGTCGTCTTGGCGCTGGATCCACTGTGGTTCATGTAGGGGTTCGTTGCATGGAAAACAAAAAAATTCTACCGCATACAAACAAACAAGCCAAGATCTATCTACTAGATTGCAGCAACGAGTCGATAGAATAACTCACCCTCGAAGATTCCAAAGTGTTTAACGAGAGCGGATTCTTGTGGGTGATGTAGTCGTACTCTTGTCGATCGCAAGATTGTGTAGACGATCCTTCTGGCGCTGCGTTCCGGCAGCGCTTCCGTAGTCGGTCACACGTTCGGTACTCGACGAAGACCTTCCTCTCCCTTGTTCCAGCAGGCAGCGGAGGTTGTAGCACTCTCCTCGCGATTCCGGCAGCACGACGGCGTGGTACCGGAAGTAGAAGGGAGATCTCGCATGGCTTCGCCTTAAGCCGGAGCGAGTATGGTGGACTATGAGAGAGCCTCAGTGATCTAGGGTTTAGACGCACCAAGGAGGAGAGGCTAGGCCGGCATCTAGGGAAAGGGGTGCCCCAACTCGGCGGCTAGGGTTTAGCCCTAGGCGGCAGGAGGTGGCGGCGCCGGCGACTTGGAGCTAGGGTTTGCGGGGTGCAAGTTGTGTGCTTGGAGGGGCAGCCCTGCCCCTCCTTATATAGGTGGAGGGGGCCAGCCAAGGGAAGGGGAGTCCCTCCCCAACTCGGCTTCCAAGGCCGGCGGTGGAGGGAGAGGGACTTCCTCCCCAAGTAGATTTCCTACTCTCCTCCACCAAACAAAATAGTCGTTTGACTTTTCAAATTGGCGTTTGACTTCTCAAACTAGGATTTGATTTATCCCTTTATTTTGTTCAGCGATGACACCTAGTACATGATGCAACCATTCCAACTTGTTATGACACATTTATGTACCCTTCCTCGAGTCTTAGGACATTCCTGAACCTTCTAGAACATTCCCGATGAAAACACCGGAACCATTCTCCAACCCCGAAACAAGACTTCCCTTATATGAATCTTATTCTCCGGACCATTCCGGATCTCCTCGTGATATCCCGGATCCCATCCGAGACTCCGAACAACATTCGGTATCTTACTCATCATTCCATAACTACTCAACAACGTCGAATCCTTAAGTGTGTCTCCCTACGGTTCGTGAATTATGCGGACATGATCGAGACACTTCTCCAAACAATAACCAATAGAGGAATCTGGAAATTCATATGGCTCCCACATATTTCTATGATTACTTTGAGATCGAATGAACCACTTACATACGATACCAATTTCCCTTTGTCTCACGATAGTTTACTTATCCGAGGTTTTGATCGTCGGTATCTCTGCATACCTAGTTCAACCTCATTACTGATAAGTACTCTTTTCTCGTTCCCGTGATATGTGATCCCTTGTGAGCCAGTCACATGCTTGCAAGCTAATTGGATGACATTCCACCGAGAGGGCCCAGAGTATATCTATTCGTCATATGGATGGACAAATCCCACTCTTGATCCATGTGTCTCAACCAATACTTTCCGAACTGTCGTGGGAATAGTCACGGCAGATGCTGCAATCGGCAGAGAGTAGTAGAACGAGGGGCAAGGGCGGCCAGCCATCTGCGGTGCAAGATGAGGGCAAAGACACAGGGTTTTACCCAGGTTCGGTGTAACTACCTCGGTGAATTACGCTCCTAGATACAAGCCTGGATGTGCGGTAGTGGTTGAAATAGTACGGTGGGGCCCCAAAAGCTACTCACGGGTAGACCTTTTGGCCGTCCCAACCACTTCCAACTCATCGGGACCTGTACGGGCGGCGTAATCGGCAGGCGAAGGGATCAACTACATACACAAGTGGGTATGTATGCAAGCCACCATACAAGAGTACATCAGAGCCATACCATCTAGAAAGAAAGGAATATAGCCATACATCGGCAAGATTCAAATAACCTAGATAGGTATAATATTTTAGGATAATTCCTCATACAACACACATCGAGTATCAAGCGGGGCAAACAAACAAAGTCCGGGTACGGACAAGAAGCAAATCGGCATAAGATGCCATAGAAGTAAGCACATCCCGCCCACAGATCTCACGGATCCCCGTTCCCGGAATCTCTACACCGAACGATCGTTGCCCGCATCATCAGCCTCTTCCACCTAGTATCCGTCCTGCGAGGGTACCTGTTCATCTGAACCAATAATTTATCGTGTGAGACCCTAAGGGTACTCAGCAAGTCTTAATGCCTCTAAAGGGGACACGACCTGGGGTGACGCAATTGCAGCGAAAGATAAACCCTAGCAATTCTACAGATACTCGCTAACCATCCGCCTAACCAATGATAGACGGATGTCCATGAATTTAATGACAACAGTTATAACAGTAATTTCATCAGATCCATCCTCCTCCTCACTTACCGACGAGGAAGCGGACGAACAACCCCCCCCCATCCGTTGGCAATTTTATTAACCATTCCATGAGAGTGGCACTATTTACTAGTCAAATTACTTAGTCAGATTAAAGCGGTACTTTAGTTATGCTTGTCTATGATCGAGAAACTGTGCTCCAAGTCGTCCATATCCGCGGACACGGCTTTCAGAAAGTTTTACCCGGCCGGGGTGCACCAATAGCAACACACGCTCGATCAACCTCGGAAAAACCAAATCAAAACCCAACGAGGCCTTCACGACAAAGCAATCACAGATTCAGAATTATTTCGGGGCCACCCTTGGAGTACACCAAACGGTTAATGACTCGAGACGGACCCGAGGTTTGCGACAATGGTCAGAACGATCGGGAACCCAAACTGGGATTGTCGATACCGCGAAAACATTCCGCTTACCTAAAAGATGCAGTGTGCTCCTCGCACAAACGTAAGTAAACAAGAGCATGGCATAAGTACAGGATAGTAAATAAAACCTCAAACTAGTTTGTGGCCCCAAGAAATAAGACGGAATCAAGCTCGCTCGGGGGTCCCATATACCTCCGGATGTGGATAGCGCGATAAATCAAGGAACGGGAATCAAGTACTCGGGGTCTTACGGGACACAAGTGAGCAGGAAAAACCAAATAGCAGATGTTGCTCACCGGTGCCACTTTCATTAGTTATCCCATTACTACTCAGGTTAAGTTGTTTAGGTACCTCGTTATCCATCAGACACTCACATACCCTACACATGCTGTTCTACGACTCGCATGGCTCAAACAACTCCTGTAGTAATGGCTCATGGGATGGAGGAACAAGCTTGGTGGGGTTTAAAAGTAAAGGCTATGCAATACTTGGGATTCCATTTAATGCAATCGCGACTCAATGATGCAAGAATAAGATAGAGGCAATAGGTACTGTATGTATGCAAGCATGTGGAAGTGCTTGCCTAGCATCTCAGTTGAAGCGAGAGACGGATCTGGGTAGTGCTCCTGGTTCTCTTGATATATCCCCCGCTTCGTCAATCAGAAGAAGAACCAAACAAGCAAGGGACAACATAAATAAAGTGCACGAACATAGGAATAAAATGCGACAATCAAACAAGCATGCCATGATGGATGATGCACAAGTTGCATGGAAATAAGTAGCATGGCATGGGTGAGGTGTGGTATACAAGAATAAGTCATTTTATTAAGGTTGGGCCACATTTTATTGTCATATTAGTTGCTGTACACTATATTTTTATATGATGCATGCTGCAATTGAAGTCAAGGATAGCATGAACAGAAAGGTCTCGTCGAGCTGATCATTTTAGACATATCATTTGTTAAATTTGGAATTATAAATCAAAAGTTATTAATTATTTAAGTTCCAGTGGCATTTGTTGTAATTTAACTCAACTTGGAATTTACATGTTCAAAAGGTAATTTGAATAGCATATTTGAAATCCTTACATTTTTCTGATTCAAAAACATATATCATTTGCATTATTTGGATTTATAATTGAAAAGTTATTTAAGATCAGATTTGAATTTGAATTAAAAACTAAATTTGAAAGTTTGAATTTAAACTGAAAACATAAATCATTTTCCTACTCAGACAGACCTAGCCGCAGTCGCTGACGATTGGGGCCGATGCTGACTGGGTCACTGAAGCGGCGCAAAACCTTTTCTCACCGCGGCGGATCCTAGCCACAGACGCAGACAGTGGGGCACCGCTTGTGAGACCACGCCAGCGTCACCCAAATGAGGACGCGACACGTGTGTGGTCCGAGGGCTGAGGGTTGAGAACGCATAAAGCCCAGGAGCCTTTCTGCAAAACGACCGCGAGGCTGACAGGTGGACCAGAAGGCTGCGGATTGAGGCGGAAAAAGACCAGGGGGTTTTCTACAAAAAGGGGTGGCGACACTGTGGATCTTCGTCGCCGCGATCTGACGGAAAACTTCAAGGCAGCCTGGCAGCGGGGGCTCGAACGCGGGTCGCGGCCGTGCGCGCGGATGGGGCTAGCCAGTGCGGCTGGCTCGGGGAGGTTGCTAGGAGGGAGCAAGGCGGCTAGGTGAGGCTCTCCGCGACGCGGCGACGCAGAGGACGCACGCGCACGCGACGCACCGAGAGCGCTCGACGCTAGGTCCGGCGAGCACAGAGAGCTACGGCGAGGACGGAGGTGTCAGGGAGGTTCGGGGACTCACCGGGAGGCTGTCGGTGCGGTCTGATCTTGCCGAGGAGCAGCGGATCGGCGACGAGGCAGAGGACGGGCGGAGCTAGGGTTTGTCTTCGGGCGGCGCTGGTACCGGCGTTCTGGGGCTTCTCCTCCGCGACGGCGTGTACTGGGCGAAGCAGGGGAGCGTCCTGGTCTTCCTCGACAACCTCAACGACTCGCCCGCCTGCTGGTTCGAGTAGACGGTGGTGGTCTCCGACGGTGGCCGGCGATGGGGTAGACGGTGGTAGGGGTAGCCAGAGAGGGAGGGGACGGCCTGGGGAGATCTGGGCGAGCAGGGTGGGCGGAGGTATGAGCGAGGGGGGAAGGGGAGAGATGCCGTGCGGGAGTGGTTGGGGAAAAGGTGGCTCGGGTGCCACCTTTTCTCTCCTCCTTCACGTGCTCGAGCAGGGGTCCGCTAGGGCAGGGCAGGCAGACGCAGGGGGCTGCCAGGTGGGCCAGGGGCGCGTCCAGAGAGGTAGGTTCGGGTGGGGGGCACGCCAGGCAGAGAGAAGAAAGAGAGGAGAGGGGAGGCTCGGGTTAGGGCTAGGCTAGGCATGGCTCGGGTTAGGGTTTGGGGTGGTTGGTAGCTAGGTGGGGCCAGGGTGGCCAGGTGGGTCCAGCAAGGTAGAGAGAGGGGGTGAGAGAGGGGTGGTGAGCTAGGGTTTAGCTTGGAGGGGCTCGGATTAGAATTAGGTGGGATTTAAGGAGAGAGCTAGGCGGGGGGTTCTCTTTGGACAAGATCAAACAAGACCAACCAAACTCAAGCAAGATCTAGACAAAGAGAGGATGAGGGGAAAAGGTGGTGAGGGGTTAAACAAGCTCAACTAAGATCATGCCAAAGGAGGAGGAGAGAGTAGAGATAAAATATGGTTCACCCTAAAAAACAAGGAGGACCAAAAGTGGAAAAGGTTGCATGGCCCATGCAAAATATCTAATGCCACGTTTATTCTTGTGAAAACAATAATATCTACATGGCATTATCCATATGCATTCCCAGAAGTGGAATCAAGCCAAGCAAAGGAATTAAGAGGAAGGTTCCAGATGGAGTAGATGGATATGATCACATGTGATGATAATTGGGACTTGCTAGTGTGTATATGCCACTAGATATTTAATAAGCCCACAAAATATCCCCACATGATGATAACCCCAACAACACACATATGGAAGTTAGGGAGAAAGGGTCCCACTCACAAGGCATGCAAAGGTGGCCATGTGGCTCTCATGCATCAATAATGTGAAAACAAAATGATGCCAAGATGAGAACATGTGGAAAATAAATGGATCCATCCCAACCCACATGAGCTAGAAGTAAACCCATAAATGCCAAGCTCATATTTAGTTGGATGGTGGAATTATAAGGTGGTGAAAAGAAAAGGTGGTGGAGTTAATAAGAGATATGCCCCCAAATCAACTTGGGCATTTAACAACATATCAAGAACCAAATACAATATCAAGTGGCAACTACAATTAATAATGCATATGAGATAAGAACCAAAGCAAAGAGGGGTTTTGTATGATGCTCAAATGCAAGGTGACATGATGACATGAGCATGATATGATGATGATGCAACAATTATATGTTGGAAGTGGCCCTTTTATTACTAGAACAAGTAGCATTACAGGTGTTAGACAACTGGGATGCTACAACTCTCCCCCACTAAACAGGAATCTCGCCCCGAGATTCTAGGAAGAAGAAGAAGACACAAATAGGGTAGGATAGTTGACACGGAGTTCATCTTCACGCTCCCAAGTGGCTTCATCAACAGAATGGTGTGACCACTGCACCTTGCAGAACTTGATGGACTTGTTGCGAGTCCTTCTTTATGCGGTCTCAAGGATTTTGGTGGGGTGTTCTTGATAAGACAGGTCTTCTTGGAGATGGATTAGCTCATGATCCACGGTCCTAGGGATCTTTGAAGCACTTCTTGGTGAGAGATGTGGAAAACATCATGGACTTTGAGTTTTTCCGGAAGCTCAAGTGCATAAGCAACTTCTCCTCTTCTACCACGAATCTTGAATGGACCGATGTATCTAGGAGCCAACTTTCCTTTGATACCAAAGCGGTGTGTTCCTCTCATGGGAGTGACACGAAGGTACACGAGATCACCAGGAACATACACCATGTCCGTGTGCTTCCTGTCATAATTGCTCTTCTGGCGACTTTGAGCAATCTTGTGTTCTCAAGAATGATATGCACCTTCTCCTCTGCTTGAGTTACAATGTCAGGGCCAAACCAGATTCTTTCTCCTGCACCTGACCAACCAATCGGAGTTCTGCACTTGCGACCATAGAGAGCCTCGAATGGTGCCATCTTCAGACTCTTCTGGAAGCTGTTGTTGTAGGAGAATTCAGCATATGTAAGACATTCCTCCCACTTCATGCCAAACGAGATGACGCAAGCCCGAAGCATATCCTCCAGAATCTGATTGATTCTTTCCACTTGTCCTTGCGACTGAGGGTGGTAAGCAGTGCTGAAGTTCAGCTTTGTTCCCAAAGCATTTTGGAAACTTTCCCAGAACTTTGAAGTGAAGATGCTTCCACGGTCTGAACTGATCTCCAGCGGAACCCCATACAGAGAGACAATTCTGTTGATATAGAGCTCAGCCAACTGAATTCTAGAAATTGTTTCCTTGACTGGGAACAAATGAGCCACTTTAGAAAGCCTGTCGATGACAACAAAAATTGCATTGTTGCCCTTCTGCGACCTTGGAAAGCCAGTGATGAAATCCATCTCTACTTTCTCCCATTTCCATTCCGGAGGTTTCAATGGCTGTAGAAGACCGAATGGTTTCTGATGGACAGCTTTTACTCTGCGGCAGACATCACATTCCGAGACATACTTGGCACAATACCGTTTCAACCCAGGCCACCAGTATTGTGTTTTCAAGTCCATGTACATCTTTGTCTGCTGGGATGGATAGAAAGAACCGAATCATGCGCCTCCTTGAGAACTTGCTCTCTCAAACCCGGGTAGTTTGGAACAAACATCCGGTGTTCAAAGAAAAGCGTGCCTTGATCATCCACGTGGAAGGACTCATACTTCGGAAGCTCAAGTTTAGAAATGAGCTTTTTGGTGTGCGGATCACCAAGCTGACGAGAGCGAATCTTTTCTTCCAAGAGAGGAGTAGCCAGAAGGTTCAGGAGATGCCCTTGTTCCACAATTTCCAGGTTGAGCTGACGGAATTCCTCACACAAGAGAGGCTGTTGCTCTTCCATCATGAGGTTGTTGACATAAGCTTTATGGCTAAGCGCATCGGCCATAACATTAGCTTTGCCCGGTGTGTAGTTGATGGTCAAATCAAAGTCATTGATTGCTTCAATCCACCTCCTCTGCCGAAGGTTGAGATCCGGCTGTGTGAAGATATACTTCAAACTCTTGTGGTCAGAAAAGATCTCACAACGGTTGCCAAGCAAGTAGTGCCTCCATAGCTTCAAAGCAAAGACAACTGCTGCTAGCTCGAGGTCATGTGTGGGATAGTTGATCTCATGCGTCTTCAACTGACGAGAGGCATAAAGAACCACCTGTTTCTCTTGCATAAGGACCGCACCCAATCCTTGCAAAGAGGCGTCGCAGAATATCTGAAAAGGCTTAGATGTATCCGGAGGAACCAAGACTGGTGTGGAAGTGAGCTTCTCTTTGAGTGTCTCAAAACTTGCTTGACACGCAGGAGTCCACAGGTATTTCTTGCCTTTCTTGAGGAGATCGGTAAGAGGCTTCGCAATCTTCGAGAAGTTCTGAACAAAGCGACGGCAATAACTAGCCAAACCAAGAAAACTCCGCACTTCTTTGACATTAGCAGGAGGGAGCCATTCAACTATTGTCTTCACGGTTTCCGGGTTGACTGCAATGCCCTTGGCAGAGATAACATGACCAAGATAGGTTACTTCAGGCAGCAAAAACTCACACTTTGAGAACTTTGCATACAAGCGGTTCTCACGAAGCTTGTTTAGGACACACCGCAGGTGTTCTTCATGCTCCTCCTTAGACTTGGAATAGACCAGAATGTCATCCAAATAGACCACAACGAACTTATCAAGGTACTCCATGAAAACGGAGTTCATCAGCCTCGAGAAGGTAGCAAAAGTTGGTGAGACCGAAGACATGACCGTGTACTCATACAGGCCATAGCGGTGGTGAAAGCTGTTTTGGGCACATCTTCCTTGCAAATATTGATTTGGTGATAACCACTTCTCAAGTCCAGCTTAGAGAACACCACAGCTCCAGCTTAGTGATCGAATAGATCATTAATCCGCGAGGGGATTTGTTCTTGATGGTTTTAGCATTGAGAGCCCGATAGTCAACACGTAGTCTATCGGTCTGCCACGCTTCTTCACAAAGATTGTTGGGCTACCCCAAGACGAAGTCTGTGTTGAATGAAACCCAACTTCTCTTGTTCATCAAGTTGTCGCTTGAGTTCAGCCAACTCGAAGGACCCATTTTATAAGGCCGCTTGGAGATAGGAGCCGTTCCAGTTCAAGCTCAATCACAAACTCAACCTCACGATCCGGGGCATACCCAAGCAACTCTTCAGAAAAACATCCGGAACTCACAGACCACCGTACGCCTGAATAGCTTCCATAGCATCATCATTAAGAGCCGCCAAAGAGAAGAGCCGGACAGCGAGTCAAACTTGGAGAAAAGACTATATGGCCTTGAGAATCTTGAGAAACCGAGCTCAAAGACAATCAATCACAGTGCATTTGTTGTCAACCAATCCATGCCCAAGATGACATCAATGTCGAATTGCCTGGAACAATTAAAGAAGCCAAGAATGAAGAGCCACCAATCTCAACTTGGTTGCCATGGCTGATCTTAGATGCTACCATATTTGCTCCGGAGAAAGAACCATTAACCGCTTGAGAAGAGGCTCCGCTAACCCATTCTCACTTGCAAACTTTATAGAAACAAAAGAATGCGATGCACGAATCAAACAAAACTCGTGCAGGATCGAGTTAGGAAAGCATACCCATCACAACTCTGGTGCATGCTCACTTTGAGCGGCGCCGACAGTTGGCACGAACAACCGCAGACCGGGCTTGGTGTTGATGTTGAGAGCCCGAGGTGGTGGTGCACGAACCATAGGAGAGCTTCTGCAGATCTTGGCGGGTGGAGGAGAGCTTTGTTCTTCAACAGACGATTCAGCTTTGATGTCCGTGATCTCCACACGTGAAGGTGCACCACTGGGCGTGGAGCGTAGCGAGGACTCCGCCAGCGCTCGAGTAGTGGTGGTTGTAACCCCTGGGAGCCGCAGTGGTGAAGTTTGGTGGCCTTGACGCGTAACTTGCAGGTCTTGGTGGAGCCGGGAGCGACGGTGGGGTGTTAGGAACCCAGACACGCCGCTTAGAAGGAGCTGCCATAACTACAGAGCTTGATGCATCCCTGTTGTGTTTCTTGGACTCCTCAAACATTTGCCTGCTTGCTTCCTCTTGCAGAGTTGTGTGTTGGAGTTCCAGGAAAGATGCCGGCCTTGCATGTGTGATTGCATACTTGATCGATGCATTGAGCCCTTGCCTGAACCTCTTCTGCTTCTTCTTGTCATCAGATACCTCATCGCCACCATAACGAGATAGATTCATGAAGTTCCTGATGTAGGTGTTGACGTTATCATTTCCTTGCTTCAGGTTGAGAAATGCTTCCTTCATTCTTTCCATAACAATTTCTGACAGAAACTGCTCCTTGAACGCTCCCGTGAACCTTTCCCAAGTTGGCTGGAAACCAGTGCAGCTTGCCTTCAAGTAGTTCTCCCACCAGAGAGCTGCATCTCCCTTCAGAAGGTGAGTAGCACACTTGACCCACTCCTGCTCCGGAACATCAGCAGTCTCGAGCAACCTTGACATCTCACGCAGCCAATCATCCGCGTCCAGAGGTCGGTCAGAAACATCAAACTGACGAGGGTTGAATTTTAGGAAGCTCTTGATGTCTCCTCGCTTGGGAGGTGGAGGTAGTGGAGCAAACTCGTTCCTCCTGACACTCTCCTCAAAGCGCTGCTGGTTCTGCTGCATTGCTGCCAGAGCATTAGCGATGTTTGACAAATGAACCCAAATTTCGTGGTATGTCCTCATCAGAACGACGTGGCGGAGCCATCCTGTCATTGATATAAAACTCAAGTCAGTACTATAATGGAAGATGATAATAATCCAAAATAGTACCAAGATGGAATTAACCAAGATTAAAGGATACAATTTACTGAGATGATATTAAAATATCAACAAAGTTCAAAGCACCTAGAAGATATTAAGCATATCGCACACGATCGAAAAGTGTGGTACAAATATATCAAAGAAAATTTTCCACAAATTTCGGCATTAAAATACCAATAGATGCGCAAAATTACTTAACGAATCAAGATTAGTGACTCTACCGATTCAATATACAAAAGCGAATGATAAGAGTAGTGGTATGGTCGCGACTCCATCCCGCACTCAAATCATTACTCCGCACATGAATAAGTGGAACACATATCCCAACCCCTTCTTCTCACGTTGAACCTAAAGATTGGTAACTACGGAAACGAACACCCCAAACAAGATAGCGTCGGATACAAAAGTAAGACAGATTGCGTCGGTTTGCAAAAGCCTGTCGGTATGGAATGTACCAACAGTTGATAACCAAAGGCTGATTAGATAACAACTTGGATGCAACAGATAGACAAGGAATTACACACACACACAACCTATGGTACTACGGAAACCCAGAACACGTGAATCCTAGTTTGAATTTTTAGAAGAGGATTGAAAACGTTGCACTTCCTTACCAGAAAAGGGTGGGTGGGTGGGTAAGAAAAAGTGGAAGCAGTCCTACACTCGCGTTTTGTTTTCCTAGTATACGTAACTACCAAAATATTTGCTAGATCGACAACGCACCGCTTGGTGAAACCTCAAGGTCGGGATGGCTCGATACCAATTGTAACTACCTCGGTGAATTACGCTCCTAGATACAATCCTGGATGAGCGGTAGTGGTTGAAATAGTACGGTGGGGCCCCAAAAGCCACTCACGGGTAGACCTTCGGCCGTCCCAACCACTTCCAACTCAACGGGACCAGACTGGCGTGTCGGCGAAGGATCAACTACATACACAAGTGGGTATGTATGCAAGCCACCATACAAGAGTACATCGAGCCATACCATCTAGAAAGAAAGGAAATATAACGCCATACGGCAAGATTCAAATGACCTAGATAGGTATAATATTTTAGGATAATTCCTCATACAACACACATCGAGTATCAAGCGGAAGCGGCAAACAAAGTCCGGGTACGGACAAGAAGCAAATCGGCATAAGATGCCATAGAAGTAAGCACATCCCGCCCACAGATCTCACGGATCCCCGTTCCCGGAATCTCTACACCGAACGATCGTTGCCCGCATCATCAGCAAATCCGTCCTGCGAGGGTACCTGTTCATCTGAACCAATAATTTATCGTGTGAGACCCTAAGGGTACTCAGCAAGTCTTAATGCCTCTAAAGGGGACACGACCTGGGGTGACGCAATTGCAGCGAAAGATAAACCCTAGCAATTCTACAGATACTCGCTAACCATCCGCCTAACCAATGATAGACGGATGTCCGTGAATTTAATGACAATAGTTATAACAGTAATTTCATCAGATCCATCCTCCTCCTCGCTTACCGACGAGGAAGCGGACGAACAACCCCCCATCCATTGGCAATTTTATTAACCATTCCATGAGAGTGGCACTATTTACTAGTCAAATTACTTAGTCAGATTAAAGCGGTACTTTAGTTATGCTTGTCTATGATCGAGAAACTGTGCTCCAAGTCGTCCATATCCGCGGACACGGCTTTCAGAAAGTTTTACCCGGCCGGGGTGCACCAATAGCAACACACGCTCGATCAACCTCGGAAAAACCAAATCAAAACCCAACGAGGCCTTCACGACAAAGCAATCACAGGATTCAGAATTATTTCAGGGGGCCACCCCTTGGAGTACACCCGCAACGAAGTTAGCTGACTCCGAGACGGACCCGAGGTTTGCGACAATGGCTGTAAACGACTGGGAACCCAAAACTGGGATTGTCGATACCGCGAAAACATTCCACTTACCTAAAAAGTACAGTGTGCTCCTCGCACAAACGTAAGTAAACAGTAGCATGGCATAAGTACATGATAGTAAATAAAACCTCAAACTAGTTTGTGGCCCCAAGAAATAAGACGGAATCAAGCTCTGGCTCAGGGGGGTCCCATATACCTCCCGGATGTGGATAGCGCGATAAATCAAGGAACAGGAATCAAGTACTCGGGGTCTTACGGGACACAAGTGAGCAGGAAAAACCAAATAGCAGATGTTGCTCACCGGTGCCACTTTCATTAGTTATCCCATTACTACTCAGGTTAAGTTGTTTAGGTACCTCGTTATCCATCAGACACTCACATACCCTACACATGCTGTTCTACGACTCGCATGGCTCAAACAACTCCTGTAGTAATGGCTCATGGGATGGAGGAACAAGCTTGGTGGGGTTTAAAAGTAAAGGCTATGCAATACTTGGGATTCCATTTAATGCAATCGCGACTCAATGATGCAAGAATAAGATAGAGGCAATAGGTACTGTATGTATGCAAGCATGTGGAAGTGCTTTCCTGGCAACTCAGTTGAAGCGAGAGACGAATCTGGGTAGTGCTCCTGGTTCTCTTGATATATCCCCTGCTCAGCGTCTATTCGAAAGAAGAACCAAACAAGCAAGGGCCAACATAAATAAAGTGCACGAACATAGGAATAAAATGCGACAAGCAAACAAGCATGCCATGATGGATGATGCACAAGTTGCATGGCAATAAGTAGCATGGCATGGGTGAGGTGTGGTATACAAGAATAAGTCATTTTATTAAGGTTGGGCCACATTTTATTGTCATATTAGTTGCTATATACTATATTTTTATATGATGCATGCTGCAATTGAAGTCAAGGATAGCATGAACAGAAAGGTCTCGTCGAGCTGATCATTTTAGACATATCATTTGTTAAATTTGGAATTATAAATCAAAAGTTATTAATTATTTAAGTTCCAGTGGCATTTGTTGTAATTTAACTCAACTTGGAATTTACATGTTCAAAAGGTAATTTGAATAGCATATTTGAAATCCTTACATTTTTCTGATTCAAAAACATATATCATTTGCATTATTTGGATTTATAATTGAAAAGTTATTTAAGATCAGATTTGAATTTGAATTAAAAACTAAATTTGAAAGTTTGAATTTAAACTGAAAACAGAAATCATTTTCCTACTCAGACAGACCTAGCCGCAGTCGCTGACGATTGGGGCCGATGCTGACTGGGTCACTGAAGCGGCGCAAAACCTTTTCTCACCGCGGCGGATCCTAGCCACGCAGACAGTGGGTGGTCACTGGCCACGACACGCCACCCAAATGAGGACGCGTGACGCGGATCCGAGGGCTGCGGTTGAGAACGAATAAAGCCCAGGAGCCTTTCTGCAAAACGACCGCGAGGCTGACAGGTGGACCAGAAGGCTGCGGTTGAGCGAGAAAGAAAAAAGAGGGGTTTTCGCAAAAGGGGTGGCGACCGTGGATCTTCGCGCCGCGATCCGACGAAAACTTCGCAGCGCAGCCGGAGCTCGAACACGGTCGCGGCGCGGCTTGGATGGAGCCAGCTGCGGCTGGCTCGGGAGGTGCTAGGAGGAGAAAGCGGCTAGGAGGCTCTTCCGCGGCGACGCGAAGGACGACGCAAGACGACGCGACGCACCGAGCGCCGATGCTAGGTCCGCGAGCCTGAGAGCTACGGCGAGGACGGAGGTGTCGGGAGGTTCGGGAATCAGGGAGGTCGGTGGGTTCGATCTTGCCGAGGAGCAGCGGATCGGCGACGAGGCAAAGGACGGGCGGAGCTAGGGTTTGTCTTCGGGCGGCGCTGGTACCGGCGTTCTGGGGCTTCTCCTCCGCGACGGCGTGTACTAGGCGAAGCAGGGGAGCGTCCTGGTCTTCCTCGACAACCTCAACGACTCGCCCGCCTGCTGGTTCGAGTAGACGATGGTGGTCTCCGATGGTGGCCAGCGATGGGGAAGACGGTGGTAGGGGTAGCCAGAGAGGGAGGGGACGGCCTGGGGAGATCTGGGCGAGGCAGAGGGCTGTGGGGCGGAGGTATGAGCGAGGGGGGAAGGGGAGAGATGCCGTGCAGGAGTGGTTGGGAAAAAGGTGGCTCGGGTGCCACCTTTTCTCTCCTCCTTCACGTGCTCGAGCAGGGGTCCGCTAGGGCAGGGCAGGCAGACGCAGGGGGCTGCCAGGTGGGCCAGGGGCGCGTCCAGAGAGGTAGGTTCGGGTGGGGGGCACGCCAGGCAGAGAGAAGAAAGAGAGGAGAGGGGAGGCTCGGGTTAGGGCTAGGCTAGGCATGGCTCGGGTTAGGGTTTGGGGTGGTTGGTAGCTAGGTGGGGCCAGGGTGGCCAGGTGGGTCCAGCAAGGTAGAGAGAGGGGGTGAGAGAGGGGTGGTGAGCTAGGGTTTAGCTTGGAGGGGCTCGAATTAGAATTAGGTGGGATTTAAGGAGAGAGCTAGGTGGGGGGTTCTCTTTGGACAAGATCAAACAAGACCAACCAAACTCAAGCAAGATCTAGACAAAGAGAGGATGAGGGGAAAAGGTGGTGAGGGGTTAAACAAGCTCAACTAAGATCATGCCAAAGGAGGAGGAGAGAGTAGAGAGAAAAGATGGTTCACCCTAAAAAACAAGGAGGAGCAAAAGTGGAAAAGGTTGCATGGCCCATGCAAAATATCTAATGCCACGTTTATTCTTGTGAAAACAATAATATCTACATGGCATTATCCATATGCATTCCCAGAAGTGGAATCAAGCCAAGCAAAGGAATTAAGAGGAAGGTTCCAGATGGAGTAGATGGATATGATCACATGTGATGATAATTGGGACTTGCTAGTGTGTATATGCCACTATATATTTAATAAGCCCACAAAATATCCCCACATGATGATAACCCCAACAACACACATATGGAAGTTAGGGAGAAAGGGTCCCACTCACAAGGCATGCAAAGGTGGCCATGTGGCTCTCATGCATCAATAATGTGAAAACAAAATGATGCCAAGATGAGAACATGTGGAAAAGAAATGGATCCATCCCAACCCACATGAGCTAGAAGTAAACCCATAAATGCCAAGCTCATATTTAGTTGGATGGTGGAATTATAAGGTGGTGAAAGAAAAGGTGGTGGAGTTAATAAGAGATATGCCCCCAAATCAACTTGGGCATTTAACAACATATCAAGAACCAAATACAATATCAAGAGGCAACTACAATTAATAATGCATATGAGATAAGAACCAAAGCAAAGAGGGGTTTTGTATGATGCTCAAATGCAAGGTGACATGATGACATGAGCATGATATGATGATGATGCAGCAATTATATGTTGGAAGTGGCCCTTTTATTACTAGAACAAGTAGCATTACAGGTGTTAGACAACTGGGATGCTACATTCGGCCCCCCGGAGGGTAAAGACCTACTCCTGCTAGATTGTATTATGGAGGTGTTACAATGAGCGAGCTCGGCTAGGGCGAGTCGCCTGTATGCGGAACGTATCTCTACTGCCCTATAGGGAGGTTTATATAGGCTCACCTCCCTAGGGTTTACATATCTCAACCGATTCGATTAAAGCGATGAATCGTTTAAACCTAATCCGATGGGCCTATCTACTACTTTGGGCCTCCGACTTCCAATCGCTTGGTTCCTCATGGGCTTCAATCCATTCGCCGTCCTGCAGCCCACTCGCGGTTCTTGGGCGGTCGAACGCCTGCTAGGTATACCCCGGTAGGCATATCCCCATCAGTAGTCCCCGAGGCCGTCGGCGATTAGGCGTAGGTGGCTGCTGGCAGTCGGAGTATACGGCTTCAGAGTAGGCATCCAGTCGAATCGTCGACGGGCTCCTGTATAAAGGAGGAAACCAGTGATCCAGGTCGCAGCTTTGGCGAGTAGAGTCGGCGATACACTGTCATAGTGTCCGGGTCGGCGAGTCGAACGGCTATAGTTGGACCGTCATCGTGGTCAAACTAGCCGTTGGGGTAATCCAACGGTAACTTTTGGCGTAATCATCGCGCGGTAACGGCTTCCTGATTTGGCGGGTAACACCCCCTATATAAGGGGAATGGCAGGCGATCGGAGAGCCACCTTCTCACCACTCCTTCCGATCGCACGCATTTTCCTTCCTCGCATCGCGATCCAAATTCAAACCTCCGACCCCAACGAACCTTTTGGCCATGGCCCTTTCCACCGAACCGTGGGGTAGATCCAAGTGCAGGCAACTAGCCTCTTCGAGGAGGGATCTTGCGAGCGGCTGTTTTGGCGTATCCCGCGGCGGAGACGACCCCAAATCGCGATAGAGGGAATTCGTCTGTTCACGTCATCTCGGCGGGGCTAGGGTTTCCCTCGTCCTGTTCTTGGCGCCTGCGCCTACTATGGATCCAGCCTTGGATCGGGTCCCCATAGCATCGAGCAGCTCGCCATCTTCGTAGCATTCGCGAATGCTACTTGGCTGCCGCCATTCCTTGTGGCGTGATCATTCCAGACGGATCAGCCGCGAGGAAGCAGACCCAATGCTGGCGCGCGGCCCGACGCTCAGCTCAAGTCAAAAGCTTCTTCGATCGATGCTGCCCGCCAAGGCAGCGAATCGAAGAAGTCGTGGTTCTACGTGGTCGAGGCGACTCCGGAGGACGAGGTGGCGATCCCGCGGTATTCCGCCAATCGATCCGAGCCACGCCATCTCCAAGTCGGCAAGCTCCCCAACGATCAGCGGATGGTCGTCGACGAGATGCTCCAGACCATCCGCGGTATGAAAAAGAAGGGCCTCCAGACAATAAACTTGTACAACTGCTGGCTCGGGCGGCGGCTCGTTCCACTGCCCAGCGCGACCACTACATGTAACAGTAAACGGGCCGGGGAGACTCGACGAAGGCCTGCCTCGACGAGTGGAAGCTGGAGGACTATCTCCCAGCACTGAAGAAGATTATCCAGGCGGTGTATCTGGACGCGCAGGCCGGGGTCGCCCCTACACCGCAAAGCGTCCAGCTCCAACGGTAACCACTTTACTTTGCTCGCAGTCGCAGTTTATGCAGTCGCGATGATTCTGATTCTACTTTGTATTCATCGCAACTATTCCAAGTGGTGGAAGGGTGGCTCCCCCCTTTGGACGACGAGAACTCGAGCTCGTCCGCCCAGGACGTAGGCGAGTCGCCGCCTGCTAAGGACGATGACGACGAGTCCGAGGAGGAGGTCGCCCCGCTGGTCCGAAAGACCCGCGGACAACGACAGCGCGAAATCGAGGCAAGCAGAAGCCTCGAGCGTCATGATGATGACGACGAGCTCCCAGAGACTACTTCGCGCCATCAAGCCACCCCGTCGAAGAAGAAGAAGAAAGAAAGGGAGGCAAGGCCCCCCCGAAAAAGAAGACGAAGCTATTGAAGCCAGCCTCGCCGCCGCACTCGGCGAGCAGCTCTGATGCTCCCAGCCCGGCCGGTGAGGACGCACCACCAGTGGCAGCCGCACTAGAGGCGGCGACCGAGGAAGTGCCGCTGGCTTCAATGCCTCCGCCATTCGCCTCGTCTGGGGTGGGATGTTCCGATTGCGGCCGCTTCGCCAGAGGCTCCTGCCAAAGATATCCCAGAGGCTCCAGCTGCGGCCTCAACAACGAAGAAGCCGTCCGTGTCTTGGGCACGCGACGTCCTGGAGATGGGGCTCAGTCGCCGACTGGGACCCGAACTAGAAAAACCAGCCGGCCTCCGTATGGGGCTACGTTTTATTCCAGTCGCCAAGTGAGTGCACTCACCCTTTCTTGTCTTTCATGATTACTTCAATTGTTTTTGCTTATACGACTGATGCACAGGACCGGAGTGAAGAGGATGGGCCATCCGACCGTGGCTAAGGTACCGCCTGTCGTTAGTGAGGAGGATCCTTCCCGCAAGAGGAAGGCGGACGAGGTCGTCGCCTCGGCGGATGGCAGCAAGAAGGCCAAGGGTGACGACACCGTTACTATTTCTGACGACACGACGGTCGCACCAGCCGAACCCGTGATGGAGGCAGCCGCGTCTACGAAGGAGGGCGCTCCCTTGCCTGGATCGGTGGTGCCAACCTCCTTTGAAGCAGGTGCCTCTATCGCCACGTTCCCGCGCTTCGTGACCAAGGCAGCCGCGGCGAGTGGGACTTCGCCCTCAAGCCGCGCTCCTGGGACCGCCGATGCTGAAATCGACCAACGTCGTGGGCATACGCCGGCTCTCCTCGCGTCTGTGGACGCGATACAACTCCACGGCATGCTTGGCGCAGCCATCCAGGTACATCCAGTCCCCGAGGATCAGGTCGGTGTTTTGCAGCGGCCTGATTCTTATAGTATTTTAACCTTATTTTTCGCATCCAGTCCCCGAGTGCGTACTCGCTGAATTTCAGCGGGTGGGCACTTAGGAATTTTGCTTTTGACAAACCTTTTTTGGTGATGTGCAGGGTTTGCAGCTTGAGTCCGCGGACCGATTGGTCGCGAAGCAGCGTGCGGAAAAGGAGCTGGCCATCGTCCAGGAAGCGAACAAAGGGCTTCAGGCTGTTGCCGCGAAGGCAGAGAAAGCTCGCCAGGGGCTTGTCCCCGCTGGTGAATTGGTGGCGACGCAATCGGCTTTGAGTGCGGCCGAACAGCGGATTGCCAACCTCGAGCGCGAGCTGCGGGAGGCAAAGGAAGAAGCGAGCTCGGCTGACGGGCGAGCTAAGGCCGCCGTTGCGGCCGCTGAGGAGGACCGCAAGGTGCCGAAAGTCCTTATTGCTGGGCTTCAGGACGACCATACGTCGCTTCAAAGCTTCATCACGGAACTCGCCCGACCACTGCTTGGTGAGTACATCTTCCCTTCCCAGTGGTTGCGTCTTTTGTGTTGTACGTCGTAGTCATTATTGTCTTCTACTCGCAGGTCGTATCATTGATAGCGAGGAAGAGGCGAGCTCGCTCGACGCGAGGCAGTGCGTAAGCATGCTTGTCGATTCGGCAATGTTGTCGGCGACGTGCATCCGTGCCTATCTCCAAGAAATATCGCCCACGGAGGTGATTCCCAGCGACCTCGTTGAGGTGTGGAAGTATTTGGAGAAAGCGCCTGCGGTCGTTGAGTTCATGACGCGGTCGGCGTTTCGGCGTGGAGCGTTGACGACCCTTAGTCTTGGACTTGCACACTTCCCCGAAGACTTTGACATCGATGACGTGACAAGTGGATATCCATCGCCGACTGGCGCGGTGGAGCTGTCCGAGGTTCTCAAGTTACAGGACCGCGCCACCACGTACTCAGAACGTGTCTGGGCGATGGGCGACCTCCTTCCGTACCAGGAGACGGTCGTCGCGCCGAACGAACCCGAGCCGCCGCATCGTGACTTCAAGGTCGAGCAACCTTTTCGCGCGGCAATGGCGGGTGAACTGACGACGTATCCATCGAACCCGTACACGCCGTTCATCCGCAATCGCCGGGATGTTGGCGAATCGTCATTAAAGCCTGCAGAATAGGATAGTTTGCCTTGTGGCGTTAGTAGCAGGTCTGCCATGCGGGCATATTTTGTAGCATGAAACAATGCGATATGCAATTGAATGAGACATCGTGTCTATTTTGGTATATGTTGTGTGCTTGTGATTGATTTTTGAACGAGTCCCCGAGCGCGTCCGCCCTTTTTGTGGGGTTTACCTCGTATGCGATATATGTGTTTTGTTATTTTGGTCGACTCGCCCGAGCTCGAAGAGCCAGTCGCTAGGCGACTCCCTTGAGTGCTCTGTACTTTACCGTTTTCCCTTGCGCGAACGAGGTCGGGTGGCCGAGTCCCCGAGCGTGGTACTTGGTTGTTCTAGGCGCGACTCGAGGGTGGTTGAGGACTTAGCGCGTTGGTTTGAGCGCGTCACTCCTGCCTGGCCCGTGGGGTCAGTCGCGTGGCGAGTCCTGGGCATGCTCTCCTACTTGGCGTTTTCCCTGACCGCTCGCGATGAACTGGTCTTCAGTCCCCGGGCGTGGTACTTAGCCTTTCGAGTCGCTATGCCGATGATGCGGAGGACCAGGTCGCTGTGAGAAGCGATGGGCAGTTGTCTTGGCTCGTAGAACCAGTCGAGCTAGGCGACTCCAATGGGGCTCCGGGTAGGCGTTTTTCATGGGCGATGCAAGACCTGAGGTGACTCAGTGCTCTTACACCGCACTACTTAGCCGTGCCGATCGCTGTACCAAAGGTTGACTTCTGCGGTTAGCGTAACGCTGTTATTACGAGTGCGAGTGGCACAAGCCATGGAGAGTTGGAACAATTTGCGGTAACCGTTTCTGTTTATTTCATAGCGGCTGGAGAGTACATGTGTGGTGTTCTAGGAGTAGAACTTCCGTAGGAGGTTTACATTCCACGGTCGCTTGACGTCGAGTTCGCCGTCCCGCGGACGTCGATGAGGTAGTAAGCGTCGTTGCCGAGTACGCGCCCGATGGCGAATGGGCCTTCCCACGGAGGGGAGAGCTTGTGCATGCCCTTCTTGTCCTGGATGAGGCGTAACACCAGGTCGCCTTCTTGGAAGGTGCGAGCTTTCACCCGCCGGCTGTGGTAGCGGCGGAGTCCCTGCTGGTAGATAGCGGTGCGTGACCGAGCGAGGTCACGTGCTTCGTCGAGTTGGTCGATCCCGTCTTGGCGGGTAAGCTCGTTCGCAGCCTCCGTATAGTGGACGACCCACGGCGAGTCGTGTTCGAGGTTGGTGGGCATGACTGCCTCGGCGCCATAGACCATGAAGAAGGGAGTGAACCCTGTTGATCTATTGACTAAGGTGCAGATCCCCCAGATGACAGAGGGCAACTCCTCGACCCAGCACCCGGCGATGCACTCGAGTGGTACCTGGAGTCGCGGCTTCAGGCCGTGAGGATGCTTTGGTTGGCCCGTTCCGCCTGGACGTTGGATTCCGGGTGGGCGACTGACGCGAGGTAGAGCCGGATGTGGTTCTCTTCGCAGAATTCGGCCATGGATCCCTTGGCGAAGTTGGTGCCGTTGTCCGTGATGATACTGTTTGGGAACCCGTAGAGATATATGAGCTCGCTTAGGAATTTAGTGGCGGTCTTCCCGCCGCATTTCCGGACTGGCTTGGCCTCCACCCATTTCGTGAATTTGTCGACGGCGACTAGCAGGTGGGTGTAGCCGGAGGGGGCCTTATTGAAGGGGCCTACCATATCCATGCCCCACACAACGAATGGCCAGGTGATAGGGATTGTTTTGAGCGCCGAGCTCGGTACGTGCGTCTGGTTGGCGTACTTCTGGCACCCGGCGCACCGCTGGATGATATCGGCGACGTAAATCGTGTGCGGTGGGCGATAAGCCATGTCGCATAGCCTTGGCGACCAGGGAGCGGGCGGCGGCGTGGTGGCCGCAGTCACCGGAGTGAATGTCGTGGAGGATCTTGCGTCCTTCAGCTGGTTGGACGCAGCGTTGGAACACGCCGGTGACGCTGCGCTTATGGAGATCTCCGTCGATGATGGTGTAGGACTTGCATCGACGAGCGATCATCCGAGCGTCCGTCTCGTCTGCCGGCAGGGTGCCGGTTTCCAGGTAGGCGATGTAGGGCTTGGTCCAGTCGTCTGGCTCGTTGACGAGTGCGACCAAGGCTGCCTCTGGTTGGAGTGGGACTCCGATGTCGATCTCCCTCGGGGGAGAGACTGATGGCTTGATGATCGTGTCGAGGAACACGCCGGCGGGTGGTGCGAGCCGAGCCGACCCGATGCGAGAGAGTGTGTCGGCCTCCTCGTTCTTCCGCCTGTCGATCCACTCGACGGAATAGCCGGTGAAGTGTCCGCCCAACTTGTCCACTGCTTGGTGGTATGCCGCCATGGTAGGGGAGACGGCGTCGCAGGTGCCAGTGACTTGCCCCGCGACAAGGTCGGAATCTCCGTAGCAGCGGAGGCGATTGACGTTCATTTCCTTGGCAGCTCGCATGCCGTGGAGTAGGGCCTCGTACTTAGCCATGTTGTTGGTACAGGGTGTGAAGTCGAGGAAGAGGATGTAGCGGAGCTTGTCGCCCTTTGGTGAAGTTAGCACTATCCCTGCTCCTGCACCGTCCGTGTTCTTGGAGCCGTCGAAGTGCAGGCTCGATGTGGAGAATGGCGGCTTCTCGCTGCCGGGCCTCTTCAATCGGCGATGAAGTCTGCCGGCTGCGACTTGATCGCTTTGGCTCGTATTTGATGTTTTGACGCCGATCTCGGCCCACTTGGCGACCGGTCGCCTCGCGATTCTGGATGATGTCTTGCGGTGGTCTCGAAGTAGTGCGGCGGTGCCGCTGAGCTCAAGACCGCGTGTACTAGCTTTTTACTGTGGGTACATTTGGCGACTCGGTGAGGACCTCGCTGATGTAGTACACCGGCTGCTGGACTGGGCGCTCCTTTCCTTCCTCTGGTCGCTCGACGACCATCACGGCGCTGACGACGCGCTCGGAAGCCATGACGTAAACCAGCATGGGTTCTTTGTCGGCAGGGGCAGCGAGTAATGGTGCGGCGAGTAGCACCTTTTTGAGGTCGCAGAGCGCGTCGTTCGCCTCCTTGGCCCACTGGAAGGTGGGGTTCTTGCGCATCAGGCGGTATAGGGGCATCGCCTTTTCGCCCAGGCGGGGGATGAAGCGACTGAGAGCCGCTACTCGCCCGGCCAGCTTCTAGACGTCGCGCAGGCACTCGGGTTTGCCGAGCCGGGCGATCGTGTCGATCTTCGTGGGGTTCGCTTCGATCCCTCGTTTGGAGACGACGTACCCCAGTAGTTGTCCGGTTGGTACACCGAAGGTGCATTTGCCTGGGTTGAGCTTTATCTTATATCTTCGCAGGTTGGCGAATGTTTCCGCCAGGTCGGCGAGTAGGTCGCCTTGGCGAGCGGATTTCACGACCACGTCGTCGATGTAGACGTGGATGTTGCGGCCAATTTGGCTCGCGAGGCATTCTTGCATGCACCGCTGGTAGGTCGCCCCGGCGTTCTTGAGGCCGAAGGTCATGGCGGTGTAGCAGAAGGCTCCGAATGGCGTGATGAACGCCGTCTTCTCCTCGTCTTCGACAGCCATTTTGATCTGGTTGTACCCAGAGTAGGCGTCGAGGAAACATAGCGACTCCGAACCCGCGGTTGAATCGATTATCTGGTCGATCCGTGGGAGGACGAACTGCTCCTTTGGGCAGGCGCCGTTCAGGTTTGTGTAGTCGATACACATTCTCCAGGTTCCGTTCTTCTTCTCGACCAGGACTGGATTTGCCAGCCACTTGGAGTACTTGATTGGCCGGATGAAGCCGGCAGCGAGTAGACGCAGCACCTCCTCGGCAGTTGCTCGACGACGTTCTTCATTGAAGGGCCGCAGCGACTGTTTGACAGGTCGCACTTTGGGGTCGGCGTTTAGCTTGTGCTCAGCGAGCTCCCTGGGGACACCGGGCATGTCAGGGGGCTTCCATGCGAAGATGTCCCTGTTCTCATGGAGGAACTCGATGAGCGCGCCTTCCCATGCTGGGATCATGCTTGTCCCGATCGTCACCGTCTGGCTGGAGTCGCCTGGGACCAGCTCGACGGTGCGGGTGTGCGTCGTGGCCTCAAAGGTTGAGGTGTTTGCGCCCTCCGAGTTGGGCTTCTTTAGTATGGTGGGGTCGTCGTTGTTGACCCCGCTTTCGTACTTGGCGAGCTCGTCGGCGTGGTTGGTCTCCGCCGCGATGACGGCGTCAGCGAGCTCGGCTCCTTTGGCCTCGCACTCGGAGGCCATGTCGGGGTCGCCGTAGATGGTGATGACGCCGCACGGCCCGGGGAGCTTCATCGCGTTATGCAGCGTGGTGGGGCGCCATGAATTTAGCGAACGCCCGGGCCTTGATGGTAGGGCTGTCGAAGGGCACCAGCTCGAAGACGATCCGCTCGGTTCGGAAGTTTGCTGGTGTGCCGTAGGTGATCGGCAGCGTGACCTTGCCGATCGGGTACGCCTTCCACCCGGGGACGATGCCATGGAATGTGGTGTGGGTCGTCTCGATCATCGATTGCGGAGCCGCCGCTGAAGGTGTTGAGGTACAGGATGTTGATGGAGCCGCCGCCGTCCATCAATGTCTTGGGGAGCCAGTAGTCGCCGACCTTGGGCTTGACCACCAGGGCGACTCGTCCTGGGTACTCGATGCGTGGCGAGTGATCTTGGCGGCTCCAGGTGATGGGCTGCTCACCAGTTTAGGAACCGGGAACGTCCGCTGTGCCACCGCGTTGTGGCGGCAGCTGGCGATGACCTTCTTCTCGCGCTTCGTGTTGAAGCCTGTGAAGGTGTGGAGCGATCCGGCCACTTGGACGAATTTTCCGCCGTTTGGCGGGTCGTTGTCGGGGTCCTCCCGCGCTCGCCGTGCCTTCTCGATTTCCCTGAGGGTGTGACAGTCGGCGGTGGTGTGCGTTGCGGGCTTCCCTTCCCTGCTATGAAACGCACATGGTTGGTTAAGGAGAGCCGCGGGGTCGAACCTTGGCTTGGCCTTGTAGTTTCCGCCGTCGCGGCGTTGTCCTCCGTCGCGGCGGAAGCTCTTGGGCTCGCGTTGCGCGTGCCCGGCGTTGGCGATGAAGTCGACTCGCCCGTCACTGCGGCGCTTGCCGGTGAGGCGAGTGCTGTAGCGTAGGTCGGATCGGCGTCCGCCGTCGTTGCCACTCGTGCGGCGTTGACCTCCTGACCCGTCGTCGGTTTCCTGGTTTGGGTCTTCCTCGGCGTACCGTTTGGCGATCTCGAGGAGGTCGGGGATGTTGTCGAGTGTGCGGGAGTGTCGCTTGAGCTTGGCGAACAGGGGCTCGTAGCGGCACGAGGTCTTGAAGCAGTGGATCGCGGTGTCCGGGTGGATGCCGCCCGCGTTGTACCAAAGTTCTTGCCACCGTTGGACCCAGTTGCGGGTCGACTCGCGTGGTCCCCGACGATCGCTCGTGTCCTCGATAGTGGTGGCACGGGTGTAGGAGCACTCAAGTGCCTAACGAAGGGTCGCATCTCCTCCCGTGAGTCGATGCTGTCCTCGGGAGGTGTTGATCCACTCGCACGCCCTTCCATCATCGGGGGAGGTAACGGCTAGCGGTCGGTGTGGCTGCAATCCCCATCGCCATGAGGTATGTGTCGAGCGGAGGCGGGGTCGTGCAGTCGTACTTTTCTATCTCTTTTGGCATCTTGAAGTTTGGCGGGTACTTCTCGCCTCGAATCATTGGTCTGAAGCACTTGGGTCCGAGTCGACTGAGCGATCCCATGGGCTCGCCATCGCGGCGATTGGTTAAGGTATGTCGCAGGTCGTCGGGCTGGCGTGCGCGCCAACTTTGGTTGTTGATGATGTGGGTGCGGGCGTCGATGGGTTGCCCGTTGGCGGCGACAAGGTTGTTTGCCGGCCTAGGGTCGTTGGTGGAGAGTGCCGCGTTCGCGGGTCGGTGTTGGAGCTGCAGTGGCTCTGGTGGCGGGCAATTGAGGGTGTTTGCCGCTGCGGGGCGGCCGCTTGAGGCCGCTCTGCTTCCCGAGGAACGCGAGTATACTCGTCCTTGCGAGTCGGCGCCCGCTCTTTGCTGCTCGACGGCCTTCGCGAGCAGGGCCTTGACGTATTCGATCTGTAGGGCGCCGTTGCCGGTGGCCGTGATGCTGTCCGCTGCTGCTCGGCCTGCCACGAGGTTGTCCATCGGGGTGGAGAACAGCGGGAGGCCGTTTGCGTCTCGCTCCCGTGAGGAGACTACTATCCGTGGCTGGTCCCTGGGAGGGGTGCGGTTGGGTGGAGGTGGGGAACCCATTGCCGTGATCCTGGCGGGGGCCGGGCGCTTCCTCCTGGTGGCGCGTTCTCGCAGATCGCGCGCTCGGCCACGCGGGCCGGGTCGTTTTCGTCGTCGAAGTTCAGGGCACGCCCCTGAACGGTGGGGTTCAGGCGTGACCTGATCCGCTGCTGGTGGTAGCGTGATAGCTCCTGCGCCGTCACCTGCTCGAGGCGAAATTTTTCGTGCTCGGATTGTTCCTTGTGTATCGCCTCCGCCAGTTTCAGGCGGAGTTCCTCGACCTCCGTTGCCGTGGCGTTAGGAGGGATTGGGGTGGAGAACGGATCCTCCGGCGGATCGGTGCCGGTCGCCATGTAGGTCGCGGTGTGCAGACCGGTTCCGTCGCGGAGGTCGGCGGAGTTCTCCGACCCGGAGTCGAACTCGAAGATCCCGAGGATGGAGGGGTCCTCGAAGTCTCCCGTGTTGGAGACCTGGGCGATGGAGCCCGCGGATGAAGCTGCGGTGATGGATCCGACGAGTGACGCCGGGGTTGCCGAGTCGGCGTCGTCGATGAGGGCTGCGTCCTCTGCGGCCGCTGAGTTCTCGGCCACGTTGTTGTGGGCCGAGTTGTACTCGGAGGCGAGGCGATGGATCGTGCGGATCTGGCTCTCGGAGAGCCGATCGCGTGGCGGCGACTCGCGGATGCGAGCCGAATCCTCCGAGACGATGACGTCGGTGAGGCCGACGAAGAGGCTGATCGTGCCGATCGGCAGGATCACGCTGTGCGTGACGGGTCGCGCCACGGGACGAGCTGCTCGGCAAGGTTTGGAGCATCTCGCCGATCGCTATCATGCGGCGGTGGCGGCCGTCTCGTTGATGGGCAGATTGGATCTCGCCGCAACACCGCCCGACCGGCCAGGCCCACGGTGGGCGCCATCGTGGGAATAGTCACGGCAGATCTGCAATCGGCAGTAGTAGAACGAGGGCAAGGCGGCCAGCCATCTGCGATGCGAGATGAGGGCAAAGACACGGTTTTACCTGGTTCGCCCCGGAGGGTAAAGACCTACTCTGCTAGATTGTATTATGGAGGTGTTACAATGAGCGAGCTCATGGGCTAGGCGGCAAGTCGCTTGGGTGTATGAGGGAACGTATCTCTACTCGCCCTATAGGGAGGTTTATATAGGCTCACCTCCCCTAGGGTTTACATATCTCAACCGATTCAGTTAAAGCTTCAGTAATCGTTTAAACCTAATCCATGGGCCTATCTACTACTTTGGGCCTCCAGCTTCCAGTCGCTTGGTTCCTCGCTGGGCTTCAATCCATTCGCCGTCCTGCAGGCCCACTCGCCGGTTCTTGGGCCAGTCGGAAACGTCCTGCTGGGTATACCCCGGTAGGCATATCCCCATCACGAACACTCAATGCCACCTTTATAGCCACCCAGTTACGGTGTGGTGTTTGATGTCATCAAAGCATCCTTCCAGTGATGGTGATAAGCATGATCTCATGGTCGAAGGAATTAGGTTACTATGTATCAGAAAGCATATAGCAATTGAACTATTAAAATGACTTGATCTTTATGCTACGCTTATCTATAGGAGTATGTCCATCATATCATTCTCCTAACGATATGATCTTGTTGTTAATAACATCTCAATGTTCATGATAGGGAAACCACAATCATTTATTAACCAACAAACTAGTATTATGAATAGGCTTTACTAGGGACTTCAATTTAAGTTTACAAATCACACAAGTATTAATGTTTCCTTGTTAATACTATTATAGCATGTATGTAAACATTAATCATAAACACAAAGATATAATAATAACTACATTTATTATTGCCTCTAGGGCATATCTCCAACAGTCTCCCACTTGCACTAGAGTCAACTAATCTAGATTACATGGTAATATACCGAACACCCATGGCAGTTTGGTGTTGGTCATGTTTTGCCCTCGGGAGAGGTTTAGTCAACAGATCCGCCACATTCAGATTTGTGTGTACTTTGCAAATCTTTATGTCACCATCTTGGACATGTTCTCGAATAGCGTGGAAACGTAGCTTGATGTGCTTCAGCTTCTTGTGTGACCTTGGTTCTTGCGCATTGGCTATGGCGCCCATGTTATCATAGTAGATAGGCATTGGGTCCAGCGCACTTGGAACCACACCGAGCTCTGTAATGAACTCTTTCATCCATATCACTTCTTGTGAAGCTTCCGAAGCAGCCATGTATTCCGATTTAGTTGAAGATCTCGCCACAACGCTTTGCTTTGCACTCCTCCAGCTAACTGCTGCACCATTCAAAGTAAATACGTATCCGGATTGTGATTTAGCATCATCCGGATCGGTGTTCCAACTAGCATCGGTGTAACCATTAACAACGAGTTGTTCATGACCTCCATAAGAAAGAACCATATCCTTAGTTCTTCTCAAGTACTTAAGGATGTTTTTGACCGCTGTCCAATGATCCACTCCTGGATCACTTTGATATCTGCTAGTCAAACTAACAGCATATGCAATGTCGGGTCTAGTACATAGCATGGCATACATTAGAGATCCTATGGCTGAGGCATAGGGAGTTTTACTCATCCTTTCTCTATCTTCTTCCGTTGTTGGACTTTGAGTTTTACTCAAGGTCGCATTGGGCAACATGGGCAAGAACCCTTTCTTGCTATCTTCCATTCCAAATCTCTTTAGAACTTTGTCCAAATATGTACTTTGTGACAATGATATTAGGCGTCTCGATCTATCTCTATAAATCTTTATGCCTAATATGTAAGCTGCTTCGCCAAGATATTTCATTGAAAAACTATTATTCAAATATTCCTTGACACTATTAAGAAGGTCTACATCATTCCAAATCAACAATATGTCATCTACATATAGTATTAAGAATGCTACAGAGCTCCCACTCACTTTCTTGTAAATACAAGCTTCTCCATAAGTTTGTATAAAACCAAAACTTTTGATCACCTTATCAAAACATTGATTCCAACTTCGGGATGCTTGCTTCAATCCATATATGGACCGTTGAAGTTTGCATACCTTGTTAGCATCTTTAGGATCGACAAAACCTTTGGGTTGCATCATATACAACTCTTCATCAATGTCTCCATTGAGGAACGCTGTTTTGACATCCATCTGCCATATCTCATAATCATAATATGCAGCGATTGCTAACATAATCCTCACAGACTTTAGCTTCGCCATGGTGAGAAAGTCTCATCGTAGTCAACTCCTTGAATTTGTCGAAACCCTTTTGTGACAAGTCGAGCTTTATAGACGATATTACCATCAACATCTGCTTTCTTCTTGAAAATCCATTTATTCTCGACGACCTTCCGACCATCCGTAAGTCCACCAAAGTCCATACTTGGTTTTCGTACATGGATCCAATCTCGGATTTCATGGCTTCTTGCCATTTATTGGAATCTGGGCTCATCGCTTCCTCATATGTCGCAGGTCATCGGTGTTGTCCACCAACATGACACTCATAAGGATCATACCAATCGAGTGGTACAAGTTCTCGTTGACTGCAAGGCTCAGTAACTACAACCGAAGTTTCATGATCATCATCATTAGCTTCCTCTCATTGGTGCAGCACCACAGAACTTCTTCCGGTCTTTGCGCTACTCGCAAGTTCGAGAGAAGGTTCGACAACCTCGTCGAGTTCTACTTTCCTTCCAGTCACTTGTTTCGAGAGAAATTCCTTCTCTAGAAAGGATCTATTCTTGGCAACGAAGATTTTGCCTTCGGATCTATGATAGAAGGTATATCCAATAGTTTCCTTTGGATATCCTATGAAGACGCATTTTTCCGCTTTGGGTTCAAGCTTGTCCGGCTGTAACTTCTTTACATAGGCTTCGCAACCCCAAACTTTAAGGAATGACAATTTAGGTTTCTTCCCAAACCATAATTCATACGGTGTCGTTTCAATGGATTTAGATGGTGCCCTATTTAAAGTGAATGCGGCTGTTTCTAATGCATAACCCCAAAATGATAGCGGTAAATCTGTAAGTGACATCATAGAACGAACCATATCTAAGAGAGTTCGATTACGATGTTCGGACACACCATTACGCTGTGGTGTTCCCGGCGGTGTCAATTGTGAAAGTATTCCGCATTTCTTCAAATGCTCGCCAAACTCGTAACTTAGATATTCACCTCCACGATCAGAACGTAGAAATTTAATCTTCTTGTTACGTTGATTCTCAACCTCACTTTGAAATTCCTTAAACTTCTCGAAAGTTTCGGACTTATGTTTCATGAAATAGATATACCCATATCTACTCAAGTCATCCGTGAAGGTAAGAACATAACGATAACCACCGCGCGATGCTACACTCATTGGACCACACACATCGGTATGTATGATTTCCAATAAGTCCGTAGCTCGCTCCATCATACCAGAAAATGGAGTCTTAGTCATTTTACCCATCAGACATGCTTCGCATCTTTCAAGTGATTCAAGAAGTCCATCGGAATGGAGTTTCTTCATACGCTTCACTCCAATGTGACCAAGACGACAGTGCCACATATAGGTCGAGTTATCGCTCAATTTCAAATGTTTAGCCTCAATGTTATTAATATGTGTATTTTCACTATCGAGATTCAATAAGAATAGACCATCTATCAAAGGTGCATGTGCATAAAACATATTACTCATATAAATCGAACAACCATTATTCTCGGACTTAAACAAGTAACCGTCTCGCAATAAACAAGATACCGATATAATGTTCATGCTTAACGCAGGCACCAAATAACAATTATTTAAGTATAAAACTAATCCCGATGGTAGATGAAGAGGTAGCGTGCCGACCGCGATCACATCAACCTTTGATCCGTTTCCCACGCGCATCGTTACCTCATTCTTCGCTAGCTTCCGTTTATTCTACAGCACCTGTTTCGAGTTAAAAATATGAGCAACCGAACCAGTATCAAATACCCAGGAACTACTACGAGTACTAGTGAGATACACATCAATAACATGTATATCGTATATACCTTTCTTCTTGATGTTGCCATTCTTCAAATCCGCCAAGTACTTTGGGCAATTCCGCTTCTAGTGACCTTCTCCCTTGTAGTAAAAGCACTCAGTATCAGGCTTAGGTCCATCCTTGGTCTTCTTTGTCGGTGCGGTAACTTTCTTACCACCCTTCTTGAAGTGTCCCTTTTGCCTAGACTTGACTTTCTTGAATTTGGTGGTCTTATTGACCATCAACACTTGGTGCTCTTTCTTGATCTCCACTTCTGCAGATTTTAACATGGAGAAGAGTTCTAGCAACTGCTTGTTCATGCTTTGCATATTGTAGTTCATCACAAAGTTCTTGTAACTTGGTGGTAGTGATTGGAGGACACGGTAAATCCCCAAAGCATTAGGAATCACTATACCCAAGCTTTGAAGTTTGTTTGCGTGCCCAGACATCTTAAGCACATGCTCACTGACGGAGCTTACCCTCTTCCATCTTGCAGTTAAAGAACTTTTCAGAAGCCTCATAGCTCTCAACTGCCGCGTGAGTCTCAAAAATCAGTTTGAGTTCACGGACAATATCATGTGGGTCTGAATTCTCAAACCTTTTCTGAAGCTCCGATTCTAAACCATACAAGATAGCACACTGAACTGTGGAGTACTGAGTCTTCCGAGCGAGGTAAACATTCTTTACTTCATCGGTAGCGATGGCAGTGGGTCACCCAAATGCATCCAAAGACATAGGTCAAATTACCAGCATTGAGGACAATCCTCAAATTGCGGAACCAATCCGCGAAGTTGCTTCCATTGTTTTTCAACTTTTCTTTCTCTAGGAACGCATTAAAATTGATGGTAGGGGTTGCCATTGATCTACAACATATTTGCAATAGTTTAGACTAAGTTTATGACAAATTGAGTTCTAACTAATAGTTAAATTAATCTAGGTGAACTCCCACTCAAAACAATATCCCTCACATTGTTTTAGTGATCACACGAACCAAATCTACCACATCAAAACCGATCATCACGAGAGTTGATGTAGCTTCAATGGCGAACAATCGACATGTTCATCATATCTACTATATGATTCATGCTTTACCTTTCGGTGATCCGTGTTCCGAGACCATGTCTGTACATGCTAGGCTCGTCAAGATCAAACCTTAGATTCCGCATGAGCAAATCTGGCTTGCTCACGTTGTATACACTTGCAGAATCTAACACACCCGATCATCACGTGGTGCTTCGAAGCAACAAGGTTTAGCAACGGTGCTTACTAAGGATGAACACTTTAGAACTTGAAATTCATGTGCATGAGGGATCATCTTATAATGCTACCGTCGTTAACTAAGCAATACAAGATGCATAAAGGATTAACATCACATGCAATTCATAATATGTGATATGATATGGCCTTTCTTGTTTGTGCTTCCGATCTCCATCTTCAAGCACGAACATGATCTCCATCATCACCGGCATTGCATCAAGGTCAATGACGCTTCTCCATGATTGTCGTCCACCGGCTTCAACTATTACAACTACTTTGAATAGACACACGGGTCTTAACGGAATTTAAAGACAACCATATGGCTCCTGCCGGTTGCCAACTTACAATAAGGAACAATGCATACATCAAATATAATCACAATCATGGCCATATCACATCACAACACACCCCCGCAAAACAAAGTTAGACGCCTCTAATTTATTTGCATATTTTACGTGGTTTGGGGCTTTCAATAAGTGTCGATCTAACTTACGAACAAGAACCACAACGTTGATGTTTGAACTATCAAGTGCTTGTTGTAAATTGGATCTATACTATAATGGGAGAGACAGACACCCGCAAAGCCACTTATGCAATACAAGTTGCATGTTGAGCGTGGAGCAAGTCTCATGAACGATGTCATGTAAGGTTAGCCCGGGCCGCTTCATCCCATCATACCGCAAGATGCAAAGTACACAAGAAGCAATTGATAATAAAAACACCACCGCCCACAATGGCCATTGTGTTCTACTCGTGCAACAGATCTACATATAGACACGGCTCTGATACCACTGTAGGGGTTCGTTGCATGGAAAACAAAAAATTTCTACCGCATACAAACAAACAAGACAAGATCTATCTACTAGATTGCAGCAACGAGTCGATAGAATAACTCACCCTCGAAGATTCCAAAGTGTTTAACGAGAGCGGATTCTCGTGGGTGATGTAGTCGATTTTCCGATCTCAAGATCGTGTAGACGATCCTTCCGGCTGCTCGACAGCTGGCTCAATGTCGGTCACACGTTCGGTACTCGACGAAGACCTTCCTCTACCTTGTTCCTGCAGGCAGTGGAGGTTGTAGCACTCTCCTCGCGATTCAGGCAGCACGACGACGTGGTACCAGAAGTAGAGGGGAGATCTCGCAGGGCTTCGCCTTAAGCCGGAGCGAGTATGGTGGACTATGAGAGAGCCTCGGTGATCTAGGGTTTAGACGCACCAAGGAGGAGAGGCTAGTCCGGAGGCTAGGGCAAGGGGGTGCCCTAACTCGGCGGCTAGGGTTTAGCCCTAGGCGGCGGCAGCAGCAGGAGGTGGCGGCGCCGGCGGCTTGGAGCTAGGGTTTGCGGGGTGCAAGTTGTGTGCTTGGAGGGGCAGCCCTGCCCCTCCTTATATAGGTGGAGGGGGCCGGCCAAGGGGAGGGAGTCCTCCCCAACTCGGCTTCAAGGCCGGCGGTGGAGGAGAGGACTTCCTCCCAAGTAGGTTTCCTACTCTCCCTCCACCAAACAAAATAGCCGTTTGACTTTTCAAATTGGCGTTTGACTTTTCAAACTAGGATTTGATTTATCCCTTTATTTTGTTCAGCGATGACACCTAGTACATGATGCAACCATTCCAACTTGTTATGACACATTCATGTACCCTTCCCCTCCGGAGTGCCGAACATTCTGGAACCTTCTAGAACATTCCCGATGAAAACACCGGAACCATTCTCCAACCCCGAAACAGGACTTTCCTTATATGAATCTTATTCTCCGGACCATTCCGGATCTCCTCGTGATATCCCGGAACCCATCTGAGACTCCGAACAACATTTGGTCTCTTACTCATCATTCCATAACTACTCAACAACGTCGAATCCTTAAGTGTGTCTCCCTACGGTTCGTGAATTATGCGGACATGATCGAGACACTTCTCCGAACAATAACCAATAGAGGAATCTGGAAATTCATATGGCTCCCACATATTTCTATGATTAATTTGCGATCGAATGAACCACTTACATACGATACCAATTTCCCTTTGTCTCACGATAGTTTACTTATCCGAGGTTTTGATCGTCGGTATCTCTGCATACCCAGTTCAACCTCGTTACTGATAAGTACTCTTTTCTCGTTCCCGTGATATGTGATCCCTTGTGATCCAGTCACATGCTTTCAAGCTAATTGGATGACATTCCACCGAGAGGGCCCAGAGTATATCTATTCGTCATATGGATGGACAAATCCCACTCTTGATCCATGTGTCTAAACCAATACTTTCCGAACACTCAATGCCACCTTTATAGCCACCCAGTTACGGTGTGGTGTTTGAAGTCATCAAAGCATCCTTCCAGTGATGGTGATAAGCATGATCTCATGGTCGAAGGAATTAGGTTACTATGTATCAGAAAGCATATAGCAATTGAACTATTAAAATGACTTGATCTTTATGCTACGCTTATCTATAGGAGTATGTCCATCATATCATTCTCCTAACGATATGATCTTGTTGTTAATAACATCTCAATGTTCATAATAGGGAAACCACAATCATTTATTAACCAACAAGCTAGTATTGTGAAGAGGCTTTACTAGGGACTTCAATTTAAGTTTACAAATCACACAAGTATTAATGTTTCCTTGTTAATACTATTATAGCATGAATGTAAACATTTATCATAAACACAAAGATATAACAATAACTACATTTATTATTGCCTCTAGGGCATATCTCCAATAGTTCATGCAACGGGGAAGCTTCACCAGGTCGCTTCGGCAGAGGTAATGATGACTGCACCCGCTCCTTCATGTCCCCCAGCACCTCCAGTAGTCCCAGTGGTAAACGAGCCAACTGAGGAAGATGAACCGGAGGCCACACCTAAGGCAACAAGGACTGCAAAGGTACCACTAGAGAGACCGGAGAACATAGCGACGAGTAATAGAGCAAAAGAATTGTAGGAAGCGATAGATAAGCTGGAAGAACTAGTGGCGCTGGCTGCTAACCTGGCGCATGCGCATGCCGAATTAGAAGAAACAGGAAAAAAGGTGTTGGAAAGAGCTAAGGAGGTTGCGCAACTCCAGCAAGATCTAGAGATTACCCTCCGAGAGTATAACTCAGCAAATCGAATCAAGGGTGCTAAGACCCGGCTCGACACAACAAGAATAAGAGGAAGGGATCTCAACGACGAGCTGCTAGCAGACGCCACGTCTAGGGTAACTCCAGAGTGCAGCCACGAAACCGCCATATGGCCGACATACAACACGGCTGGCAAATCTCAGAGCTTCAGAAGTGACGATGACCGAGTTACCTCACTTAACGGGCAAAGAGAAAACAACAGGAGAGAGTAAATGAGATGGTAAGAGCAGCTGGCAAGCTGAATGAAGCATACTACAGGGCAAATCTGGGTGTAGCAGGCAGGTCACAGTTGGTTCACTCGGCGACACCAAACCCATCCAGGTCCATCATACATGTAGCGTCATCGTCGGGTAACATGCCAAGACAAAGACAAGAAAAGAGTGTAGAGTCGGGAAGAAACAAGCAAATGATTGCGTATGACCCGGCAGTTATTCAAGGCAAACCCAGATCATGGTCAAGGCACACGGTTAAATGCTGCTCAGGGAAACAAAAACCAAGGAAACACTGGCCGAGAAAGGCATGCCGACCAGAAAAATGACAATGGGGGTCAAAACTATCTGACGCAGCCTAGGCGTGGAAGTCACTCGGCAGGAGGAGCAAATCCACCTCCGAATCCGCCACCGCATAGCCGAAAAAGCACCAACAAAACACAGGGCAAGCAGCGCAGCAACCCACAGATCAAAACGCCAACAGATACAATGATGGTTACTCGGCCATGATGAATGCCGGGTATGAAATGCCAGATCACGTATACAATTTGTTGGGAACTCGGCTAGGAGGCAAAAACCTCGAGCCAGATGACGCGAGACTAAAACTTGACCAAATAAAGATGGCAGAACTTGTTGAATCACAAGGTCCACCGGGTCTACCATGCTTTAGGCCAAGGATCATGAGAGAGCCACCAGTGCCAAACTTTCAGCTGGCAAGAGGAACTAAGACATACGATGGTAGCACCAAACCAGAAGATTGTCTTATCGATTACGGGACTGCAGTAAATATTGCGACAAGTAATTTAAGATGGGCAGTGCGGTACGTGCCATAGATGCTGGAAGCACCAGCCAGGGTGTGGCTGAATAACTTGCCACCCAGAAGCATCAGCAGTTGGGTTGACTTTCAAGAAGCTTTTGTGAGTAACTTCACAAGCACATACAAGAGGCCGAATCGCCCACAACAATTGGCTATGTGCAAACAAAGGTCGAATGAAACAGACAAAGAGTTTCTCAGTAGGTGGTGCACAATGCGCAATTCTTGTGAAGTGGTAATCGAGTCGTACTATTGTGGTAGAGATTGCAAAGGGATATGCCAACAACCTTGGCTGAGACAATAAAGATTGTCGATTCATATGCATTAGGAGACCCAACTCAGCCTCTGCTTATCTCGGCAGATGGAAACATAGAGAATCCGGGTTAAGATGCAGCCGGGTCGCAAAGGCGCCCGGACCATAACGAATACAGAGAAGCAAAAGACGGGATGAGAGGCCGGATTACAGGTATGGTTCAACTCAAGTCGCTGCTATAAGTCAAGATCACCCTGATGCAGGCAGCAGCCAGCGTTAAAGAACAAGTGGGCAACAACAGTGGATACCAAAGAATGAAGGAAAAAAGGCATATGAATAGAAGAAGCCTTGGCAATAAAGGCCAAAATACACTTACGAAGTGATGTTGGATCAGCCGTGCAAATTCCACATGCCAAGTCCAAGTAAGCCGACAAACCACACGACTCGACAATGTAACTGGTTCCAAAAGGGAGATAGAGTAGATTCGGCAAGTCAGCAGCTACCACCACCTCCCCCACCACGGCTCACAGGAGGAAATGCTCAGATTATTGGTTCTGAGCCGAGATACGAAAATCAGTAGCTGAGATATCGAAATCAAGATAGAAGAAGAGAGACGGTGCATCAAGTGCAAGACCCAAGAAACGACGGCGCTCATGTCGACCATGGAGGTAGAAACGAATACAGAGAGCATCATTAGAGTTACACTGTGTTTATTATAGAGCCAAATGATAAGAAGAGTCAACAGAGGCGAATGATGGAAGTGAATGCCACAATGCTAGCAATACCAAAATACATGCATTGGTCTGAGGAAGAAATAGCGTGGAGCATAAAGGATCACCCAAATATCATGCCGACTCCAGGAGGTTACTCCCTGGTGCTGGACCCGACTTTCATGGGCCCTGATATCAACGTGAAGTTTTCCAAAGTGCTGATAGATGATGACAGTAGCATCAATATCATGTATAAGGATACAATGCTAAAACTAGGCATCACCATGGACATGCTGGAGCCGACTAAGACGACATTCCACGACATTCTGTCGGGATTGTCATGTGAGCCAATTAGAAAATTTGGGTGGATGTCTTATTCGGCAACAGGGAGAATTGTCACACTGAGTCCATAGAATTTGAGGTGGTAGAACTTGTCAGCTCATATCATACGTTACTCGGCAGACCAGCTATGGCAAAGTTTATGGCTACTCCTCATATTGCTTATCTGAAGATGAAGTTTCCAGGTCCATGTGGAGTTATCACAGTTGAGAGTGAATACAATATATCTATTGCATATGCTTCAGCCGGTTCTTCGCTCGCCGAGTCTGGTGATAGCACAGGAAAAGCATCAGATGATGGAGGTTGCAACATTGTCTAAGGCAGCACAATTATCTATGCCATCATTAACTAACCCACATGGCAGTGTATCCTTCCAAGCTACTGAGGAAACAAAGAAGATCCAAAACGATGAAACTTTCCTAGAGCGTACAGTGACCATTGGTGCCGGGTTATCTGACAAATAGGAAAGCGAGCTCACCAACTTCCTCCTTGAGAATCGGGATATTTTTGCATGGTCCACACAAGATTTGCAAGGTGTTCCGAGGGAGTTGACTGAGCATTCTCTACATGTAAGGCCAGATGCCAAGGCGGTGAAGCAACCCCTCCACCGCTTCACCGAAGATAGGATAAAAGTGATAGGTGCCGAGATAGCCAGACTCTTAGTTGCCGGGTTACCAATGGAGGTACTTCATCCGGATTGGTTGTCAAATCCAGTATTGGTCGAACAAAAGAAGGATGACCTGAACATGGCAGTGGTATGGTGCATGTGTATTGACTACACAAACCTAAATAAGGTGTGTCCAAAAGATCCATTTCCACTGCCTCAGATCAATCCAATCATTGACTCCACTACCGGATGTGAGTTATTGTCATTTGTAGATGCGTACTATGGTTTCCACCAAATACCACTGAAGCCGGATGATCAAATAAATACGGCTTTTATTACCCCATATGGGGCTTATTGCTATCGTACTATGCCGTTTGGATTGAGAAACACAAGTTCCACATATCAAAGGTGCATGCGAAAATGCCTGCAAGATAAACTTGACAAAAATGTTCAAGTATATGTCGACGATGTGGTAATAAAAAACAAGCAGAGTCACACTCTCATCGACGACTTGCGTCAAACATTCACGAACTTAAGAAAATTCCGGATGAAACTTAACCTAGAAAAATGCACCTTCGGTGTCCCGGTTGGAAAGTTACTCGGATTCCTTGTGTCCAACCGAGGAATCAAGGCTAACCCGACAAAGATCAGGGCCATTGAAAGAATGGAATTGCCGAAAACCCTCAATGATGTCCAGAAGTTCACAGGGTGCCTGGCCTCACAGGGTGTCCAGAAGTCTAGGCGAAAAAGCCTTACCATTATACTAACTGATGAAGAAATCAGACAAGTTCATATGAACATAGCAAGATGATAGCGCTTTTCATGAACTTAAGAAGATGTTGGCAACAACACCAATATTGGTCGCACCACTATCCAAAGAGACAATGTTGCTATATCTCGCAGCAACTAATCGAGTGGTTAGTGCAGTGATAGTGGTAGAGCGCGAAGAGGAGGGAAAATTAGTCCAAATACCAATTTATTACTTGAGCGAAGTGCTCTCTATGTCGAAATAGAACTACCCCCAATATCAGAAAATTACATATGGGGTGTACATGGTAGCCAAGAAGCTAAAGCATTATTTTCAAGAACACCCAATCCGAGTAATATGCGAGACACCTATCTCGGACATTTTGGGAAGTAAAGACACCTGTGGTAGAGTGGAAAAATGGGCCATAGAACTAGCATCATATACCCCACAATACGATAGGAGGGACGCCATTAAATCTGAAGCAATTCGGACTTTTTTGTAGATTGGATGGAAATGCAATACAAACCACCATTACTAGACTTGAATTACTGAAGATGCACTTTGACGAGTCCAAGACGAAAATGGCTCTTGGTGCTGGGATAGTTCTCACCTCACCAGAGAAGGATCAACTCAAGCATGTGTTGCAGATCCATTTCGCTGCGTCCAACAATGTCGCCGAGTATGAAGCACTTGTTCACGGGATAAAAGTGGCTAGGGAAATTGGTATCAAAAGGATCATGTGCTTTGGCGACTCGGACTTGGTCATTTAGCAAGTGTCTGGGCATTGGGATGAATTGGACGCGAATATGGCACTGTATCGTTTCCATGTTCAGCAGATTTCAGGATACTTCGACGGATGTGAGTTTCACCACATACCCAGAGCAGAAAATGAAGAAGCTGATGTGTTTTCTAATATAGGGTCATCTCGGCAAGCAATCTCGCCAGGAGTAGCACTGGAACACCTCAGAAAACCATCAATCAAACCTTCACTAGAATCCGAGTCAATCTTTATCTCGGCAAGGCAAGAGTCGGACGCTGTGCCAATGGATATTGACATAGGGGCAGGTTTGAGGAACCCAAGGACTGCTCCATTCAACTAGGGCACTGCCAAATTATACCCAGGGACAATTCCACGGAACCCGGGGACTGCTGAATCAAACTCGGGGACTCGTGAGGTTATGTCGGCAGAAACAATGTCGGCTGAGCCCATGGAAGTCGATGAAGAAACAGATCCGATGCCGATTATACCAACTTGGGAGAAGCCAATATTTAGTTACTTGAAGGACGAAACTTTGCCGGATGATGAGATATTGGCAAGGCAGACAGAAAGAAGGGCAAAAGCCTATACCATTATCAACAAGGAGTTATACAAGAGGAGTGTAACAAATGTGTTGCCGCGATGTGTTAGCTCAGAGCAAGGCCAAGAGATACTTTTGGATATTCACCAAGGAGAGTGTGGGCATTACACTTCCTTTAGGGCATTGGTGGCTAAAGCATTTCTACATGGTTTCTACTGGCCACGTGCACTTGCACAGGCACAAGAATTAGTGAAGAAGTGCAATGGGTGTCAACGATACTCGGCAAAAACACATTTGCCGGCATCAGAGCTCAAAACTATACCAATTACTTGGCCGTTTGCGGTATTGTGTTTGGATATGGTGGGACCATTCAAACCCGCTCGAGGTGGTATGACTCACATACTTGTGATGGTTGACAAGTTCACCAAATGGATAGAAGTGAAACCAATTATAAAATGCAATGAGAAGACAACAGTAACATTCTTGAGGGATATAATCCTAAGATATGGCCAACCACATAGTGTAATTACAGACAATGTCTCACACTTTGCTGAAGGAGCCTTTGCTCGATTCTGCATGGACAAGCAAATAAGATTGTACATAGCATTGATCGCTCACCCGGAATCAAATGGGCGAGTTGAACAAGCAAATGGGCTAGTCATCCGGGATAAAACCTTGGTTAATTGAACCACTCCAGAGAACACATGGTTGTTGGATAGAGGAACTACCCTCAGTATTGTGGAGCTTAAGAACAACTCCGAATCGGTCAACTGGCTATACGTCATTCTTCCTCGTCTATGGGGCAGAAGCAGTTTTGCCTGCCGACATGGAATATGACTCGCCAAGAGTAAGGCAATACAAAGAGGCCGAGGTAAAAGAAGCCCGAGAAGACGGAGTTGATTTACTCGAAGAGGCACGTGAACTAGCATTATCTAGATCCACCATATATCAGCAAAATCCATGGGAAGGTTCGTTCATTGTAAGCAAGGCATTGCACAATGATTCATACTATCTAATAGATGCCCGTGAGGCACAAAAGAACAATGCAGACATGTCGGGTGATGAAACCAAAAGGCCATGGAATGTGGCATTGCTTCATCCTTTCTATACTTAGGGATATCAGTGTATGTATCTCTCAACACTCATATGTCGGATGCTTATGCCGACTATGTGCTGATAATAAAAATGGTATGACTCGAAAATTGACTTGGGGACCCCCCCCTTATGCTTATTGTTTTCTATTCTGTGCTTATTATTTATGCCGGCTAGCGTTGTCTCCTACCCCTATCTTAAAATAGTAATGTATACATGTTTGAGGTCAACTCTTTGACTTAGCTATTGTCCGAAACACGGCTTCATGGCAAGCAAGAGAAAAAGACCAAAGACGGGTGAACATGAACAATGAATAAGGAAAGGAAAATTCGAGCATACTATGTATATTTATGTATATCTAACCCATTGCAGGATATGTCGGTTTTCGTGCTGAATGACTTTAAGTCAGGTTTCCTAGATTCATGAACTGTTAACTTAACCCTTACGACTTTGAGACTCTAATGTTGAACGCCAAAAGAGGTAGACAAGAGCCAAAGTTGGGGAATTAAGAAAACGACAAATGAAACTCAGCGACTTGCCCCAAAGTGATTCGAACTTAAACCAGAATATAAGTGTACGCCTTCATAAAGGCACAATATCAAAAGAATGGCAATATGTATTACATCTGCACCCAGCATACCGGGGATCTCATGAAATTCAAGTGTTTTTCTTCCATCTTAAGAGACAGCTGGACTCGAGGACAATTCGGTAGGCTTGGAACTCGGAGCGTCGTCATTTGCAGCAGAGTCAAGTATATCGCCCGTAGCAAGCACATATGACTCGGTATCTTCACTGCCAACCCCACCTTAATCAACTTCTTCTTCAACTGATTTGGTAGAATCAAGAAAGCTAGGCCCATCACACCAAGCATGAACATTGGTGTACTCGATCATAGCATAAGCTCTCTCCTGGCATTTCTTGATCAGTTCTGAGTCATGAGTCCACTTTCCGTCAGCTCTCATGTTTCGCAGAAAGTCTAGATTGATGTCCTCATACCAAGATAGCACAAAGCACGAAGCCTTGTCTACAGCAGCCCGGCCAGCCGACTCGCGCCATTGGTCCATTTGTTCTTCAGAAAGCATTAGCCTGGCCGCAAGCGGGTCAATCAGCTGGGGAGGATCTTCATCAGGCCACAGTGTCCTAAAAACATGAATGACATCCTTAAGAAGATCAACACCGCATGATTTTAAGGTGGTCACCCATTCTGAAAGTGCAGCAAGATGCTCATCAATGGTCACATCATCGTCCGCCGGATCGTTAGACTCAGACCAAACTTTCTGCATGGCCCTAAGGGCAAACATGTTGGCTTCTGGAAAGTTCTCTGAAAGAAAAGGAGAAATTTGTCAGAAAATGGCGAGAACGGGGTTGTCAGAAACAAGATTGCAACAAAAAGATTAAGGACTCACTACCGAGGAAAGAATTAACGCGACCAAGACTGTATTGCTAGATTTTAGACTTAGAACGAAGAGCGTCGAGGTCTTGATGGGCGATTATAAAGCTAACTCAGCCTCTTTAAGTAATTTCTCGGTCTTCTCCACCTTACCCGAAGACTGCTCCTGTGTCTCCGCAAGTTCCTGGTGCAATCCCAACCTCAACTTTATGCTTCTTCTCCATCTCGGAAATATGTTGCTTCAGCCGGGTCACGTCTTCCCGCTCCTTTTGGAGCTCGAGCTGGTGCTGCCCTTCTTGTTCGAGAAAGTGCTCCATTCCGGCATCGAAACACTATCCCAGATTTGTTCTGCGAGAAAAATTTTCTTGGCTACTCCGAGATATAACATCATGGAAGGGAAAAGCTTTAAGCTATATAGCTACAAATTACTAAGTAAAAGAGCAATACCTTCAGCATCAAAGATCTGCATGTGAAGTGCTTCCATAGTTGATTGAGCAATAGCTGCAAAGCAAGAATAATAGGAGAAAGTTAGTATAACGGGCAGAATGGTTAGTCAAAAAGAAGCCGGGTAAGATGATGTACCTCTTCCCTGGACCTCGGCAACAAGATCACGATGTTCTGCAGAAAGCTTCTGGTATTTCCACAATAGGGTCTGGAAACTTTTTGTGCGCTGGTTGTACGTAATCTATGAAAAGGAACATGAGAACATGAGTTCTTAGTTGACCAAAAATCATCGACATTTGATCCCGGCAAATAGCAAAGAAGGGATGCAACTTAGCTCTGAGCTTACAACCGAGTAAATGCTTTACCCGGCAGTAACCTCGGGGACTAGGGGTCAGTTTTTCAACACGAGATCATGGAAAACGGGAGGAAAAGATATGCCCTAACTTTGAGCTTATGGCTGAGTAAATGCTTTACTCGACAGTAACCTCAGGGACTAGGGAATATGTATATAAAACACTCAGAACATTAAAGAGTGAAATAGTTTCATACCTCATTCACCGATGAACTCACATCATGATGTTGATGGCTTGTTGAGTCATATCAAACATGGTTTGGGGGCCCAGCTGTACGTCTTGCTGGCCTGGCGCTGGAGGAAGGCTTGAATTGACTTTGTGATCACCCGCAGCATTCATTTCCAGTGCAAAAGGCTCGGCCGAACCAAGGCTATGCCCACTAAAGGTCCGAGTCAAGACTTGGCCTTTCTTCAAGGCAGCTCCAACAGCAGCGCGAGTAGCAGCAGGGCTATTGTGCAGTATGATCGCCTTAGGAGTGCCACTCGATCCGGGTGCACCTGCAAGTTTATCAAACGAACTCGCCGAAGCGGGTGCCTTTCTTGTTGTTGTTGCTGTTGTTGTTGTTGGCTTTTTCTGTAGAGTTGCACCTTGGCCAAAGCTCAAGGTCTGTTGCTTTGAACCCGTCGATTTGACGAAAGTAGTCTGGGTCTGGCCAGATGGAGGAGGCTAGGTCTGGTTCCTCTATGCTGGCAATAGCGGAGTAGGTTTTCTCTGTCGCTGCTGCTGCAGAGGAGCCAAATGAGCTGGCTGGGTTTGTTGCTGAGAGGGCAAGGCAGATTTCTTTCTTCGGGTCAGCCGCAATGGGAGCTATCATAGGGGCAGTCTGGGTGGACTCGGCATCGATGTTGCTGGCGCCGGGTCCCTTATCCAAATTTCCTTTAACGGCAGGCTATGCTGGCTGGGTCTCCCCTTCTGGCTGAGTTGCTGGGTCGGCTTCAGGCCGAGGCTCGGAAGCCTTAGTCATAGAAGCGGAGACCCGGACGAGACTCTGAGGCTCGATTTAAGCAGGAGCAGGAGAAGCACGCTTGGTAATAGTTGACGCCATGCAAGTAGTATACTGGTTCGCAGACATGATAGGGCTAAAAATAAAAAGTTGAAGGCTCATAAAAGAAACACTGAGAGAAAAATGAAGGATAACAACAGTGACACTTACCCGGAAACAATGAGATCACGATAGGCACGTTGAGAAACTTTATGGAGCTTGCATGGCTTCGAGGGTTCGGCATCGGGGGACATGTCAGCGGCAGCTCCATGCTTCTTTGAAGAGGGGGCGCTGCTAGCATATGCCTCATGCCGCTTAGTCGGCTTCCCAGCTGGAATCTTACCACGACCACAAGTGGCAAGAGGGAGACCCTCATACACCTGTGCCGCTACATCGGCAAATGCAAAAAACAACGAGATAAGCCAAAAGCACAAGGCGGGGAGCAAGTACCTCCAAAAGTTGACAGTCATCATCATTGTCATCCGGCCAATCCCTCAAAGATACTCGGGTAGGAGTCTTACCTAGAGAAGGACCAACTATGGTGAACGGGATGGGCATAAAGCATTCCGAATCAAAGTCCTCTTCGTCAGGATTAGGATGATCCTCATAAAAACCAATGGGGGGGACAGGTGTTATCGTTCACCTGGGCCACAATATTCTACAAAAAGCAGATAAAAAGAAGTCAACAAAGGAGCGTCGAGTGGCGAAAGTAAAAAAAAGGACGAGTAAAGTATGTCGGCGAGGTCAAGTTATCCAGAAACTTACCCAGGGGACGAGATTCTCCCAGCTGAAGGGGGAAAGCTCCAGACCTAGTCGGCAGCCATAGTCAGCTTAAAGATCGAGATGACTCGGCGAGTGACGGCGTCGTTGGGCTGATCAAAGGTCGAATTACGAGTGGGTCGTGTAAACCACTCATGAAGCATATTTTGTGAGGCCTAAGATGAAGGGGGCTGACTCGACGACTAATGAAGGTGCGCATCAGGTCGTCCCCAGTCAAGTTATACCCCTCTTTCGGGTCCAGCAATCTCTCTATGAGGGCATGAGCCTCATTGACTGCTAGTTTTTTTTGTCTCATGGGTCAAACTTCCAGAAGGCCTTATCGGGCACCTCATCCTTAAAAGGGGGCAGATGAATAAAATCATTGTGTGTGGTGTTCTTGACATAGAAAAAGGTTCTGTGTCACTTTTTGCAAGAGTCCAAACCAGTGACTCACGGAAAAATGGAGGCCCTCATAGGCGTGATACTAGAAACACCACATTGGGTGTGTCTCTTTTCCGAAGAAGGGACACCTGGATCGGGAACTACGTGAATACAAAAGGAAAAGTACTTCGCCCAAAGAAGAACAGTGGGGCAGAGGCCAAGATAACCCTCAGAGGCAGAGATGAAACAAGATAAGGAGCCAATGGTGTTGGCAGGAAGATGGTGTGTTTGCAAATGGAAAGTCAAGAGGAACGATTTGAAAACTGACTGGCAGGAAGGCCAAAACTGCGCTCAAAATGCGAAATAGAAACGACGCGTTCGTCGGGCTCGGGTTTAGGAGAAATATCACCGCCAGGAGGGCGACACCCAATGCCCAGAGGGATGCGCCTGGTGGAGCGCAGCCACTCAATCTCCTCGATGGAGACCTCAGAGCCCTCCCAAGCACCGCGCTCACCGACGGTCTCATGCTCCTCCACCTCCTCGCCGGTGTCGTGGGCGTCCATGTGCTCCAGATATTCGGGCGCTTCCTCCGAAGAAAGCGGCCTGTACTGCCAAGGCCCAATTGACAAATCTGAGGAAAAAGAGGGAAGAGGTAAGCACCTAGAAAGAGCCAACAATGCAGGCATGGAGAAAACCCTGGAGGCAGATGGAGTTTGGAGTGGCACAAGGAGGAAGAAAAGATGTGGGGGGGAAACTGAAGGGGCTGGGCGGTTATTTCCCCCATGCCCCTACTTAAGGGGGTAAAAAACCCTAATCGTGGGATCAGCGTGTGCTATGTGGCCCCGGTGTGGCCGTGTACGCAATCAACAGACGCGTCATAATGTGCCACGTGTGCGTAGTACACGCCCTGGGCCATACCACATCGAGCAGCGAAGGGCCCGAGGTGCTGCTCGACGTGACTGCCATAGTGACGGGTGTTACTGCGCCGCCATCATTGTGCTGTCAGGTGAATTTGAGGCAAACCTCTATGATTACAAGTTGTTAGTGACTAAGACAAATATTAAAAGTCTAAAACTGAAGGGAATATGCCCTGAGAGGCAATAATAAAGTGGTTATTATGTATATTCCAAGTATATGCTAGATGTTTATTTTGCATGCTATAATTGTATTAATACAGAAACATTAATACATGCGTGTTTAATAAACAAACATAAAGTTCCTAGTTATGCCTCTCTTATAAACTAGCTCGTTGATTAACAAGATGATCAAGGTTTCCTGATCATGGACATTGGATGTTGTTAATAACAAGGTCACAACATTATTGGAATGGTGTGATAAACATTCATCCGAAGTATAGCATTACGATCAAAGTCATTGAGTTTATATTGATATAACATCATACGAAGTAATCCTAATCCTTAGACCATGAGATCATGTCAATCACTAACACTAGAAGAGTATCTTGATAACATCAAACGTCAACCGTAACAGGGTGATTGTAAAGATGGGTTCAGTACTACTAAAGTGTTATGTTGAGGCCCATGGATCGAGAGTGGAATTTGTTCATCCCGATGATGGATAGATATACTATGGGCCCTCTCGGTGATATCACATTGATTAGATTGCAAGCAAGTGATTTTATCACTAGAATGTTATATCACGAGAACAAGAAAAGAGTACATGTCAGTAACGAGATCAAACTAGGTATGGAGATACCGATGATCGAATCTCGGACATGTAATATATCGCGAGACAAAGGAATTAATTTACTAGCGTAAAAGGTTCTCACGATCACAAGAAAGTCATCGTTGATGTGTGGGAGTCAGTATGGATCTCCAGGTCCCGCTTCTAATTATTGATCTGAGAGGGGTCTCGATCATGTCCGCATTATTCGTGAACCGTAGGGTGACACACTTAATAGACACCAACACCATTTGGAGCAAATAGTTTCATGCTAAAAATAATAACAAAGCGCATGAATTTATTTCACTAGACACCGAAATTGTTTTCGGGTGAAATTGCAGAAAGTGTTTCTACATGTGAAATGAAATACTAGCAAGGGTTTATATATGAATGTTTGTCATTAAGGTAATTGACAAAATTCTGAATAAATAAAAGGATTTTTATTTAAGAGAGAGTTTGCATTAAATTTGGTGGAATTTAATGGGAATTTGAGTGGGATTTTTGAGTGGAGAATTGAAGGGCCAAATTGTGAGTGGATCTTCCACCCACATGAATGGAGGGAGGGCAAGGGGGCATCTGCCATGCGCTGGCCACCCCCTTGGGGTTCCGCCCTCCTCCTATAAAAGGAGCCCCTCCCTGTCTCTCTCACTCACACCTCCTCGTGAAGGATCTCTCTTCCCCTCTAGTTTATCCCCCATGGTCTCAGACTAGCGAGATACATTTTCCCGGTGGATTTTCGGCAAGAAAGAGTTGTGCTTCCGCTGCATCGCTGGAGTGAGGAGGCGGAGGTTGCTCGGTGCCTCAGACGTGTGTGCGAGCACGGATGCGCCACTGATTTGCGATGCTAGGACTTCCTCTCGATCTTGAGATTGACAAGAGTTCGTCTACAACAACCACGAGTTCAAACTCGTTAAGCTTTGTTGGTCTTCAAGGGTATGTTCTCTACGGATGTATATCCGCCCGTTGCTTGTATCTAGTAGATAGATCTAGGTACATAGTTGTTCCCATCGTAGGAAATTTTTTGTTTTCTATGTTGCGAACCCTACAGTGGTATCAGAGCCGGATATATGCGTAGATGCTTTGCACGGGTAGTACACATATGTATATGTGGGCGATGATGATCATGTTATTGCTTATTAGTTGTACTTTGGATATTGGTGGCATAGTGGGATGAAGCGGCCCGGACAAACTTTACTTGTCCTCAAACATGAGACCTATTCCACGCTTGACATGCAACTAGTTTTGCATAAGTGGCTAGCGGGTGTCTGTCTCTCCTACTATAGTCAATATCTAATTTGCAACGAGTTGTAAAAAAATTGGTTATCCTCGTTGTGTTTCATGTTCATAGGTAAGAACGGTTCTATCTTCGAAAGCCCTAAGCCACGTAAAACTTGCAATGGATAAATTAGAAGCATCTAGTTTAGATTGTTGCCGGGATAGTGTCATGATATGGTGATGTTGTGAGTAAAAGTATGAGTCGATACTCTTACAAGACACATAACATGTAAGGTCCATAGACCTTGGCCTTACACATAGAGGAATGATGACGATCATACCATGATGCACATGATGGAGATAAAGTGCAAGAACCATATCATTTCACTTTTCACATGAGATGTTTGTTGCATTTTATATTGCTTGTTTGGCGTTTTACTAGCATAATAAGATGATCCCTCATTTAGATATCAAGATAAGAATGTGTTCTCCCTTAAGTATGCACCGATTATGTTTCGCCGCTCCAAGACATCACGTGATGATCGGGTGTTCTTGGATCCACGATCATATTTCAGGTGTAAGACAGTTTACAAACGCGAATACTAAGGTTCTTACTTGGCGAGCCTAGGATGTGCAGACATGGCCTCGGAACACGGACCGAAAGGTTAAGCATGAGTCATATGAAAGATATGATGCCCATTTGATGCTTGCCTTTGAAGCTACACCGACTCACGTGATGATCGGACTTGGTGTAGTGGATTTGGTTCATGTAATCACCAAAAAGGCACGAGGGATGTCATTTTTGAGTGGGAGTTCATTCTGAATTTTGGATTAGTTGAACTCAATCTATCATAAACTTAGTCTAAACTTTACAAATTCTGTTGTAGATGGCACCACCTTCTATTAATTTCAATGTGTTCATGGAGAAAGAGAAACTTGCAACGAACGGTAGCAACTTTACCAAATGGTTCATGAACTTGAGGTTATTCCTCAATGCTGCACAAAAAACAATATGTGCTAGAAGGTCCGATAGGTGACGCTCCTGCAAGCAATGCATCTCAGTATGAGCGCGATGTGTATGACACAAAGCTTAATGAATACAATCTTGTGAAATATGTGATCCTTCTGTCATTGGAGCCTGAACTCCAAAGACGCTTTGAACTTAGCAATGCTGATGCTATGGTGAAGAAACTCAAAGCTATGTTTGAGATCCGAATCCATGCTACGAGATTCATAATCTCTAGAGAGTTCTTTAGTGTGAAGATGAAGGAACAAAACTCTGTGAACGATCATGTCATGATGTTGATAGGATATGTTCAACGTCTTAAGGCACTAGGATATGATATCCCAGTTAACCTTGCGATGGATAGAGTTCTGCAGTCGCTCCCACCTAGCTACAAAGAGTTTGTTCTGAATTACAAGAAAAGTGGTGCGATTGGATCACTCACCAAACTTGCTGCCATCTTGGTGGCGGTCGAAGTAGACATAAAGGATAGGCATCTGGGGTTGATAGTCGATAAGACCACAACCACTAGAGAAAGGGCCGTGGCCAAGGAAAAACTCAAGATGGGCAACACTTTTGTTGTGCCTGAGAGAACGGTCAATGGAGGTCCTAAGCCTGATACTGAATGTTTTTATTGCTATGAGTTGGGTCATTGGAAACAGAACTGCCCCATGTATTTGGCAGACAAGAAGGCCGACAAGGCAAATAAGGTATATTTGATATAATGTTATTGATGTGTACTTGACTAGTACTCGCAGTAGCACCTGGGTATTTGATACCGGTTCAGTTGCTAATATTTGTAACTCGAATCAAGGGCTACGGAACAAGCGACCACTAGCTAGGGGTGAGGTCAAGATGCGTGTCGTCAATGGATCAAGTGTTGATGTGATCGTCGTCGTAACGCTACCTCTCCACTTACCATCGGGATTAGTTATAAACTTGAATAATTGTTATCTGGTGCCAACACTTAGCATGAAAATTGTATCCAGATCATGTTTGATACACAGTGGTTATTCATTTAAATCTGGAAACAATGGTTGTTCGATTTATATGAATGATATCTTTTATGGTCATGCACCGATGATGAATGATTTATTTCTATTGGATCTCGATAATAGTGTTACACATATTCATAATGTTGATGCTAAAAGGATTAAACTTAATGATGGTATATCCGCATATGTGTGGCACTGCCGTCTAGGTCATATTGGCGTTAAACGCATGAAGAAGCTCCACTCGGATGGACTTTTGGAATCACTTGATTTCGAATCATTTGATACATGTGAACCATGCCATATGGGCAAGATGACTAGAACACCGTTTTCCGGTTCAATGGAATGGGTGACAGATTTATTGGAAATCATACACTCTGACGTGTGTGGTCCAATGAGTGTGTCGGCGCGAGGTGGATATCGTTATTTTGTTACTTTCACGGATGATTTAAGTAGATACGGTTATATCTACTTGATGAAACACAAGTCTGAAACCTTTGAGAAATTTAAGGAATTTCAGGGTGAAATGGAAAATCATCGTAATAGAAAGATCAAATTTCTACGGTCCGACCATGGAGGTGAGTATCTAAGTTACGAGTTTAGCACACATATGAAAGAGTGTGGAATAGTTTCACAACTCACACCTGCCGAAACACCATAGCTAAATGGTGTGTCGGAACATCGTAATCATACTTTATTAGATATGGTTCGATCTATGATGTCTCTGACAGACTTGCCACTATCATTTTGGGGTTATGCACTAGAAACTGTCGCATTCACTTTAAATCAGGCACCATCTAAATCCGTTGAGAAGACATCGTATGAATCTTGGTTTGGAAAGAAACCTAAGCTGTCATTTCTTAAAGTTTGGGGATGCGATGTTTATGTGAAGAAACTTCAACCGGATAAACTTGAACCCAAAGTGGAAAAATGCGTATTTATAGGATACCCTAAGGAAACTATTGGGTATTCCTTCTATCACTGATCCGAGTGCAAGGTTTTCGTTGCCAAGAATGGATCCTTTCTAGAGAAAGAGTTTCTCGCGAAAGGTGTGTGTAGTCGGAAGGTAGAACTCGAAGAGGTTGTATAACCTTCTCTTCATAGTATGGCGAGTAGCGCAGTGCCGGAAGCCGTTCCTAAGTTGACTTCACCAAATGAAGAGGGAACTAATGATAACGATCATGAAGATCCGAAAGAGAATGCTACCGAACCTCGCAGGTCTAGCAGGATGCGTGCAACTCCTGAGCTGTAGGGCAATCCTATTATGAATTTCATGGTCGATGAAATTGATGACCCTGCGACATATGAAGAAGCGATGATGAGCCCGGATTCCAACAAATGGCAAGAAGCCATGAAATCCGAGATGGAATCCATGTACGAAAATCAAGTTTGGACCTTGGTGGACTTACGTCACGACCGAAAGGCTGTGGAGAATAAATGGATTTTCAAAAGAAAACTGATGCTGATGGTAATGTAACCGTCTATAAAGCTCGACTTGTCGCAAAGGGGTTTTGACAAATTCAGGGAGTTGACTATGATGAGACATTCTCTCCCGTGGCGATGGTAAAGTCAGTTAGGATTATGTTAGCAATTGTTGCATATTTCGACTATGAGATATGGCAAATGGATGTCAAAACTACGTTCTCAATGGCAACATTGAAGAAGAGTTGTATATGGTACAACCAAAGGGTTTTGTCGATCATAAGGATGCTGACAAGGTATGCAAGCTTCAGCGATCCATCTATGGACTGAAACAAGCATCCCGGAGTTGGAATCTCTCACTCACACCTCCTCGTGAAGGATCTCTCTCCCTCTCTAGTTTATTCCTCATGGTCTCGGACTAGCGAGATACATGTTCCCGGTGGATTTTCGGTAAGAAAGAGTTGTTCTTCCGCTGCATCGTTGGGCGAGGAGGCGGAGGTTGCTCGGTGCCTCGGACGTGTGTGCGAGCACAGATGCGCCGCTGATTTGCGGCGCTAGGACTTCCTCTCGATCTTGAGATCGGCAAGAGTTCGTCTACATCAACCACGAGTTCAACCTCTTTAAGCTTTGTTGGTGTTCAAGGGTATGTTCTCTATAATTGTATATCCGCCCGTTGCTTGTATCTAGTAGATAGATCTTGGTACATAGTTGTTCCCATCGTAGGAAATTTTTTGTTTTCTATGTTGCGAACCCTACAAAAAGGACTCGTCTAAGTCCAAAGTGACTCGGATAAGTCTAAAATGACTCAGCCAAGTCTAAGAAAACTCGATTAAGTTCGAGGAAGCACCGCTAAGTCAAGAGATGACTCGGCAAAGCTTCAGGAGACTCGGAAAAGATCGGGATTAGGCCGATTAGGCAAATTAACATAGGGAATACAAGAAAAGAAAAGATGTTCCAAATTCATTAAAGGAACCTAGAGACGCCTAACAGCACAACTCGTTAGGCCTCACCAGCTTCGGGGACTAATGTCGGAGGATCACCCCCGGTAGGGTCATAAATGGTAAAACCTTACCCAACTTGGCTTTAGCCAAGTCAGACATACACAGAACGGGTCTTAACGGTTAGGACATGAAGCATGTACAAGGCTGACATAAGAAGTATGTCGGCCCGTATAGGACAAGGAACTTAAACCTACAGGAAACGACAAGCTGAATCTCGCAAGGGCAAGCCGAGTGAAGGAGGACCCGTGGATCCTTTTCGAGTAAGATCCAGGAAGGACCACACTAAAGCAGAGTCAAAAGAGAAGGGCGCCGCCGGGTGACAACAAAGGAGCCGGGTGACGTCAAAAGCACCAAGTGACATATAAAGCAAAGTATGATGCTGTAGGAGTTGGCGTCTATGTATAGGAGGACCATTGGCTACATACCTTTGTTGAATGGGTCAGGGGCCTAGGAATAGCCTAAGACCCGGGCCGCAAGATAATGACAAGATCCAAACAGTAAAACTCTAGGATCCAAAACTGCAACCTAGGTAGTTACTTTGCCTATATAAGGAGGGGAATAGCTAGGGTTAAGGATAGATGCAACTAGTGCCCCAAGGCTGGCTTTCTTCCTTCTTACTTGTAGCTAATAGGCAAAACAACTCAAGGAGCCTTTGTAAGGAAAAGGGAGAAATAAAATCACTAGTCCTTGGCGGTTCTTCATGTTCTTCGTGTGCAGTTATACCGCGCACACCCTCCACGGATTCCTCAAGCGTCCATACGGCTCCAACTCAAGCCTACCCATGGCATCTGCCATGACACCACCACAACAGTATGGGACGGATTTGGAATAGCGAGTCGGGCATAGTATCATCGCTACAGTCCGTGAAACAAACTTGCATAGCGCCATGTCCTCTACAAAGAAAATATAATTATTTTATACATACATATCTCACACATTGCCATAACTAATATACAACACTGGTTAGGCTCGCTAAGATTAAGAAGAGCCACATATTTGCAATGAACATAAAATAATTTTAGCGATGGAGGAGTGATTCAAGTAGTATGGACAAATTATTTATTTATGCATATCACAAGGCTCACTCATACCATCCCGACATTGCATCCTCACATTGTAATCATCGGCCATATGGAATTACAAAACCAAAATCAACCTAAAAATATGGTCTCATATTTGCATTGGAGCAAAATAATTAGAAGGATATCAAATGATCCATAGGATGCACAAAATATTTTTGTGCATATCACAATCCTCGCTCACACCACCCCCGATATTGTATCCTCATATTTTAATCATCGGCCTAAAATCACCTATTTTCTACACTACACAAGAATCATTTAGGTTTTGTACCCCTACTTAATTTTCTACCCATAAAATCATGCACATTTGCTACATCTATTCCTAAAATTATCTAGATTTTCTACACCTAAAATTATGTATATTTGCTACATCTACCCCTAAAATCATGTAAATTTGAAACATTAAACAAAAATCCCTAAAATCATCTAGATCTTAGACACTAAACAAAAAATCCCTAAAATCACCTATTTTCAACATTACACAGTAATTAAGAGAGGGGGCAGGGGAGTCTACCCGTGGCAGGGGAGACGTGACAGCGCGAGGTCAGAGAGGTCGGGGGAGGCGTGGGTCGATGGGGGCGCGATGCGGGTCAGGGTGGCGCGAGGTCAGCTTGAGGTCGGGGCGGGGCAGGGCGGCATGGATCAGCGAGGTCAGGGCGGCACGGCGCGGGGCGGGGTTAGGGCGACATGAGGTCGGGACGGTGCAACGATTTGAGGATGGGGAAATCAAGGGTGCGGGAGTTGGAATAAGAGAGAGGAAAGGGCGAGGACGATGCCTGTCATGTTACTAGAGAAATTTTAGATGTAATAGTGGTGACGTCACTAGTGCAGACGGGGGCCTTTAACACCGGTTCCTAAGGCCCTCTAACAGCGGTTGTAGAACCGTTGTTGAGGGTTCGGTGTTAGAGCCCCCCCTTTAACACCAGTTCTTATACGAATCGGTGTTAAAGGGTGGCAAACGTGGGGCTGCCGCAACGCTCAGCCCCCCCTTTAACACCGGTTCGTAACATGAACCGGTGTTAAAGGTTCTGTGCCGCGGTAGGAAAAGGAGATAAATCTCTGTTGCGGCAGGAAAACGGCCTAAATCTCTGCCGCGGCAGGAAAATGGCCTAAATCTCTGCCGCGGCAGAGTTTTGCCGCCGCCCCGTTCTGGGCGTATTTCTGCGGCACGGCGGGGACGGGGAAGGGGGGGAGGAGGGAATCGATCGGGAGCGGTATATACACATACATCGTCATCGGTACATACGAGTACATGAATAATTAAGCAACTATTATTATACACAAACATCGCCATTGTGTGGTATTCTCCATAAACGTTGAAGCATCAAGTACAAGACAAACACGTTCAAGCATCTAAAGAGTTTTTGAATATCTAAAGAGTTCTCCGGTAGGCGTGACGACCTCATCAAGTATGAACCCCGCCAATTCCTCTTGAATGGCTCGTATGCGGTCAAATGGTAGGAGTTGGTCCCGCATCCGTTCGATCTAAATATATATGAAGAATGGGTTCAATATATATATAATAATAAAACTCAACACAATTGATGGTAATAAAATAATGTTGTGTACTTTGTTTACTTACTTTAAGTTGTTCTAGTACAGCTTGGCCCATCGCACATATCGTGTTGCGAATAAACTCGCAAACATAGTATCCACATAAGTTATTGCCTGGTCCCTGATACGCGCACTTTACGAGAATAGAGAGTTCAATTAAAATAATAATCAATAAAGCATGATATAATGGAATTGGAAGCAGAATCAAAGAGATACGCAGACCTAGATAGCTAGTATTACTTACATTTTGGTCTAGAATTTTTAGTTCTTCTGACCATTCACCCACGGCCCTGCCCGTGAACCTTTTCCAAACCCTGTCCGGCAAAGAAAAAGGATAAAGGAGTAATTAATTACTTGTTGTCACGAAAGTTGCCGATCTAGTGCGATAATATGATTGAAATTACCTCTGGAGCATCTCTCTAATGTCTGCCCATAGCTCTTTTTCTTTTCGTAACGAGTCCATGACAAGGACTTTTCCTGAGTCAGGTTGAATGACTAGCAGAATAAAGTGGAACCTACGCACGCATAACTCATCATAAGTTACACTTAACATCGAGTAAGCCGAAACAGAATATGTACAAGGGAGGGTAACAATACTCACGAGAAGTTGTAAGGCAATAGTATTTCCCTTTTGTTTTGTTGTCTCAGTAAAGACCTTAGCAAGTAATCTTCTATTTGCCCGGGTTTGGTTCTTACCACTTCTTCATGAACTCTATTTGGGTCAACGAACCCAATATCAAAAGGGCCTCCTTTCATGCATTCCATAACCTTTTTCCTCCATAATAGTATATACATATATGGTGAGCATATATATATACATGCAATTAATGAAGTGAATGAGATGAGATAGAAATTACAGAAATAGCACTTACACACAATAAAGGCTGATGGCAGCTTTGTCGAGTTCCTTCTGATTGAATAGAAAATGCAAGTCTTGAATGTTGAAGTCGATCTCGTCATCTCCGCACAAGAAAATCTGATCTCTTATATGCACCGTGATCCATTCTTCCTTTCTCGTCTTGCAGAAATCAAGGTACCACTTGTGCAATCTTCGCATCTTTGTTGGTAGATTCTTGAGCTCCTCTTTCTTGACGAGATTCTTCCCATACTTCCATGGCTGTATGGGGTTGACATCGCCTGTGGGAATGTTGTCTCCCATGAGGTTCAAGTATGCAATGTAAGTCATCCCCATCTCATTTGCCTTTCTTTGTAGCTCTGCCTCGTAATCATTTACAGGAGGAGCGTTCTGTGTGTCGAACACTTGGAGCGGGGCGCATGATTGCTTTTCCTGATCTTCGAGCATGGGAACTGTTTTCTGGGGTGCCGCACGACTGCTACTTTCAGTCTCCCTCCGCCTTGCATTCCCCTTCAAAATCTGGCGCTCGTAGTCCGGCACAAGTGGGGTTTCAGGTTTCAAAAGATTATTGTAAAACTTCTCCACCACCGCTGGATCTATTTTCTCCTTTGGCTCGGCCCGTCTAGGTGCAAAGAATTTCTTGACCTCTTCTTCGGAGATCCTATTGGTCTCCTCGTCGCTGCGATTCCACGGTAAAACCGGCAATGGCTTGGCGGAAGGCTGCGGGACGTAGTTTCTTGAACTCTTTGGTGTACGGTTTCCTGTGGATTCCTTCGTGGTAGTGCTAGTGATGCTCTTCGTGGCAGTGCTCTTCCGCTTACGCTGAGATGGCTGGCGCGCCGGAGATGGCTGCCGCGCAGGAGATGGCTGAAGCGCCGGAGATGGCTGCCGCGCAGGAGATGGCTGAAGCGCCGGAGACGACAGGGGAGTATTCTGATGACTTGGAGACGGCTGAGGCGGCTCAGACTGCTGACGCTGCGGAGACGGCGGGGGTGCCAGTGGCCTCCAATTTGGAAGCACGATGTGTTCCTTCTTCCAAAGAATGGTTGTTTTTACTGCAAATTTGAGTTGAGTTTCCCCTTCACCTATAGCATGGTCAAGCTGTGCTTCCTCATATTCCTTCACAACCTCATCCACCCCAACAATAGCATAGCCATCTGGAATCGGTCGGCAGTGGTAAGTTCCACCAGCTACAGGAGGTAAGGCATAGCCGACAGCCACCTTAATGGATAAGCCCATTAATCTCACATACAGCTCAGCGTGTTTGCTCTCCGTGATCTCATCCACGGGGTATCGAGGACCCGCCATTTCAACCGTGGGCTGCACGTTCTCCGTGGAAGCCATGCTGCTTTTCCGCGCAGAGTCTAGGCCGCCAGCATCTTCCAATGCAGGCTCTTCGTGCTGCTGATATGGGCCGGTAGCTTGCTGGCTCTGTTGTGCATTCACTTGCGCCTGCAGCGCCACAAGTGCATGTTCTATCTGTGTCATCCGCTCTGTACGCTCTTTTTCTTTTCTGCCGCGCCATCTGTAAGAGTCGCCCCACTCGGCAAACCCATCCTTCCACGTCATACCCCCTGTGCCTCGTGCATGTCCAGGGTATTCTTTTTACCGATGGCGCGTGTGAGCTGGTCATTCTCTTTGTCAGGATGGAAGGTCCTGGCGGCTGTTTCCTCGTATGCCGTGATGAGTTCAGTGACGGGTTTGGCAAGGAGGGTTGGGAAGATACACAATCTTGTTTCTGGGTCCAACCTTGCCCCGATTCCGTAGAACCAAGTCTTTGCACGTAGGTCCCACCCATCTGTCTGGGGTGTGATCCTCTAGCCTTGAGGCCTTCTCAGCTTCCTCCCACTTAGGCCTCTGAGATATGTAGCCACCTGACCCCGTCCTCTGGTGATATTCCTTCTTCTGGGCATTTAGCGTATTGATTTCTGACCTCTTTTTAGCTATAACACCTTCCTTATATGCCACAAATTCGGGCCAGTGAGGTCTTATCTTCGCATAATATGCGTCTTCGAAATCTGGAGTCTCACGAGCTTTGACAAATTTGTTCAATTTTGTCTTCCAGTTGCGGAAAGTGTCAGCCATCTTCTTTAGAGTCCACTCTTTGACCTTTTCCTCTATAAACAGTTTGTATTCATCCTCCTCTGGCGGAAGGGTGAAATTTACCAACAGCGAATTCCAAAGCGTTTCTTTGGATCTTTCATCGACAAAGGTACCGTCGTCCTTTTTTGGATTATTCCAATATTCAATTATGATTGGGATTTGGTCCCTAACAAGAACTCCAGCCTGACGTACAAATTTGTCTGCGGCCTTCTTGGGCTCCATCGGCCTGCCATCAACACGGTCTGCTTCGATCGTGAACTTTGCACGATCTTTCAATCGATGGCTCGCGCCTCGCTTGCTCTTTTTCGTAGAAGAAGATTGTTGCTGGTTGGTCGATCCAAAGGGATAAAAGAAGAAAGAAGCGTTAATTAATACATTTACATATATACAAATCAATCGGTGCAAGTCAGCAGAGGCTTAATCCATGCATATACCTCGACAGACTTTGTAATCACTAAAGTGCGTTCACCGGAGTTGTCATCTTCTCCATGACTACTTGAGCTGTCATCATGTCCCTCCAAGTTCAGATATTGTGAGGTGTCCTCGTGGATCATGTTCTCCATTATTTCTTCATCTTCAAGGTTTCTACTGAGTGGATCCATAGTTTCTAAAACAAAATATGATCACACAAATATCAGTAATACATCTATTGAAATGCTCAAGCAAAGATGATGATATGACAGGTTAAAAGTATTGAAATGTAACCCTAATACATGCTTGGTCATTCCAAAACCTAATTCGGAGAAACCCCAGATTCATATGAGAGGGTACATTTACTTCTTCTAATTAACTTGTCATGAAAGTTGATTAACATAGCATGGTTATTATAATGCTATATTGACAACGAGAGGTGGTGGCGCTAGGGCGAGAGCGGGGCCGGGATGCGTGGGGGTGTGCGTTCGAACCAGCACGACGTGGGCTCAGCGAGGACAGAGGAGGTCAGGGTCGACGGCATAATGGTGGCGGTGGTCGTCAGCGTGGCACAAAATATACACATGCATATACAATACACATACAATACAATATACATATATACATACACACATACAAATATACATACACATATGCCACTTGTTCTACTGAATTCAATGGTATTTTATTTGCAAATTTTGGCCCAGTGGTATTTTATTTGCGATTTGCTGGTACCCCTTCGGTTTGGAAACATACGACCCCGCGACGGAGCGCCTCTCTCCCGTCCGCCCCTCTCGCGTTCACCATGGCTGCGGCCTTCGGCACGCCGTGCGCGGCGCAGAACGCTCCATCGGATTTCGTGAGCCCCCACGACAAGTGCGTAAAGCCGACTACAACTACGCGCGTGCTTGGACGGTATCGCCGGTGGAGAGGCCGCGTCACAGGCTTGGATGGGGTTGCTGGTGGTGGCGTCACGGGCTTGGACGGCGTCTCAAGAGGCGGAGTACGGTCCTTGTCCACCGTGGGCGGTGGGGGTGGCAGGGCGCCCGCCCGCCGGTGAGAAACCGCCCGCGGGTCAGGCGACGCATGCACCAACACATCCCAAACATAAGAGCGTCTAGACTCCAGAGTTTAGACAACGATGGAGTTGTCCAACTTTAGCGCATCAGCGGCCTCCAGGCGGCCGGCCGCCACGATGGCGGGGCAGCACATGGCAGACGTGCGTACGCCGCCATGCCGCCCAGCCCGGCTGCAGCGCGCACGAAGCGCCTCCTTGCCGCACATGGGCTCGCACTCGAACTCCCACCACAGCTCGCACCCGCCGGCCTGGGCGGGGCCGGGGGCGACGCGGAAGGTGGCGAAGAAGGAGCCGAAGCCCATGTTGTTGTGAGGGCGAGTTCGAGGGGGACAGGGCGGATAGGGCGTGGATCATACGTACGGTGAAGGCGACGGCGAGGGCGACGACGACGACGACGTACGGCTGGACGGCGATGGCGCGACGGCGAGGGCGTGGACATGGCGACGGACGTATGGCGACGGCTCGCGTGCGGCGAGGGGGGCGACGGCGCTCCTGCGGGATGGCAACGGCGAGGGCTGGACGGCGACGGCGCGGCTCTCCTCTGCTTCCTCTGCGCGCGCGTTTTTCGATCTGGCTAGGGGGAATAAGGAAGAGAGGAAGGCGCGCGTTATAGCCACGAACCGGTGTTAAAGGGGGGGGTGCGGGCGCGAAACAAAATAAATGCGCCCCCCCTTTAACATCGGTTCGTGGCACGAACCGGTGTTAAAGGGGGGGGGGCATTTATTTCATGCATTAAAGGGGTGGGGGCATTTTTAATTCAAAAAATAGGATATGAAAATTCATATATTTTTCATTTCAACTCAGAAAAATATGAATAATATATCATAATTTTCAGAAAATAATATCTATCCATTCATGTAAAAAGATTTTATATTTACCTTAGATGAAAATTTTCAAAATAATTAAAACAGTTACATATAAATTTTGATTATTCAATTCAAACAAAAATAAAATACACAAACCCTAAAACTTTGAACATAAGAAATATTAAGCATCTAAAAAGGAATCTAACCCAATATTTTTTTAAATTTTATCCCAGTTTTAAACTATCGTCAAACTTTATCGAACAACGGCATGAAGATTCTTAGCTCGGGGCCAAGCCTCGCTTAACTTGCATTGGATTTTTGATAAAATAGCATATTGTGAACCTAAAAATGATTTTTGTAAAAAATCATGAGCATCATATCATGTACGTGTAGTTCATATCTGACCCACTTCCTACCGATTCGGCATGAATTTGTCTTTTTCACCAGAGGTGGACGGAAAGGTTTCAGATCCCCCTGTTGGTACATTATCCATATAAGGTGGTCTAGTATTTTTGTAAAATGTGGTGGTGGTTTTTTGAATTAGCCATTTGGTGGTTGCTTCACAAAACAGTCCGTTTTTATGCTCGAAAAATGGAAAATGCCTTTTTGGTGCGACAAAAAGGAAAACTTCCTCTTGCAACATTGTTTTCCATGCCATGATGCACATGTATGCACAATATGGCCACATTATCACAAACTATGCCTTGATTCTAGCCATAACATTGGTCATTTGACCCGAAAGCCAAGAAACCTCGAATGAGATAGGTCATTTTGTGAAGGTTTTTTTGAGACATAATCAATATACCAAGTTTGATATTTTTCCTTCTAACTATGTCACATAATATAACACCACGCGAAGGTTTCACACTGTGTCGATCTTTTTTTAATTTTTATCCCCGTTTTAAACTATCGTCAAACTTTGTCGAACAACGGGCATTAAGATTCTTAGCTCGGGGCCAAGCCTCGCTCAACTTGCATTGGATTTTTGATAAAATAGCATATTGTGAACCTAAAAATGATTTTTATAAAAAATCATGAGCATTGTATCATGTACCTGTAGTTCATATATGACCCACCTCCTGCCGATTCAGCAGGAATTTGTCTTTTTCACTAGAGGTGGACGGAAAGGTTTTAGATCCCCCTGTTGGTACATTGTCCATTAAGGTGGTCTAGTATTTTGTAAAATGTGGTGGTGGTTTTTTGAATTAGCCATTTGGTGGTTGCTTCACAAAACCGTCCGTTTTTTATGCTCGGAAAATGGAAAATGCCTTTTTGGTGCGACAAAAAGGAAAACTTCCTCTTGCAACATTGTTTGCCATGCCATGATGCACATGTATGCATAATATGGCCACATTATCACACACTATGCCTTGATTCTAGCCATAACATTGGTCATTTGACCCGAAAGCCAAGAAACCTCGAATGAGATAGGTCATTTTGTGAATGAGATAGAACTGGAATTAAAATACAGAATGCAACTAACAGTAAGTTACATAAAGCACGACTCAAAATTAAGATACATAAAAGAACTGAAAATTAAGATACATGGCCAGATTAAGTCACAATCGGCCGAACTTGTTTCGGAATGTTGGAGTGATTTAGTCATGCTCCTGCCTACACCTGTAATACTCGCCACTGTAGTCGTCGTACTCGCCGCCGCTGTCGTCGCTGTCATCGTCGGGGTCGCCGTAATTGAACCTTGAAGGCTGAGTATGCGTGGGCTGGACTTGAGGGTAGCGCAGACAGGGGTTAGAGTCGACGGCAGTGTCGTAGGCCATGACGCTCTGGAGAGTCCGACCGCGCCACCATAGCCGACGGCCGGCCTCATTGAAGTTCGGAGGAGGTGGGCCGTCCTCCTCGTGCCTGGCGAGCGCCCTCTCACACCGATCCCCGAAGAAGGCTTTCCAAGTAGGGAAATAGTCGGGACGCCATCTGGGATTCCTCCGCTGCTCCGGCGTGAGCTCGAAGTAGTAGTGGTTCATGATGGGCATCCGGCGCGCCACACCTAGAGTGACAGGAGGAACCGGCACGCCTCCGGCGCTCAGCATCCAGCCGACGGGACACAAGAGTCTGGCAGGGGTAGTTCGAGGCGCAAAGCGCCTCCGCCTCCCTGGGGGTTAGTGCTACGGTGGAAGCCATGGGAAAGAGTGATGAGGTTGCAGATAGGGATGTAAATGGCAGCTAAATGGCAGCCACGAGTCCCGTTTATTCAACTTGTTAGTTCATTTTTTCGAAAAAAACAAATTTTATTGAACTAGAGTATTAATAAATGGTACTATGCGGGATTAAATGGTGCGCCACTTAAATCCCTAGTTGCAGATATGAGTCTAGAGATGTGCAATGACAATGGAGGCCAACCCTACATATATATAGTGAGAAATGGCTGGAGGGAAGAACTGGCGGGAAAAAATGGCGGGAAGAAATGGTAGGAAGAAAAATGGTTCATTTAATACATATACTGTTAACAGAAGAAATATGACATTGATTTCCATGTTGAGATACATATGTGTGCCAAAAATGGCTCAATTAATACATATAGTCAATCTTATGATCGCGTCGGCCGTAACCATGGAGTATCAGCACCGTTTAACAGGATGGTTGGGTCTGTCTTCACTTTGAAGGGCGGAATTTCATCAAACTTATTATAATCTTCTGACATGTCTGTCTTGTCCTCCACTCCCACGATGTTTCTTTTTCCTGAAAGAACTATGTGACGCTTTGTCTCATCGTGTGATGTATCTGTTTGCTTATTTTTTATTTTTTCCGGTTTGGTAGACATGTCCTTCACATAGAAAACCAGAGCCACATCATTGGCTAAGACGAATGGTTCGTCTAAGTTCTTGTCTACCTTCATAAGATTGTTGAGATCCACTGTTGTCATTCCATACTTCTTGTCTACCTCAATCCCTCCTCCTGTTAGCTTGACCCATTTGCATCGAAACAAGGGGACCTTAAAATTAGGTCCATAGTCAAGTTCCCATATCTCCTCTATGAACCCATAATACATGGTATTTTGCCCATTGTCTTCTGCTGCATCGAAGCGGACACCACTGTTTTGGTTGGTGCTCTTTTTATCTTGGCCTATCGTGTAAAATGTATTCCCATTTATCTCGTACCCTTGGAAAGTACATACAGTCGAAGATGGTGTCACGCCAACAAGTACTGCTGATCCCCAAAGTGGTGTTATTCGTGAGAAGTCTTTGCGACCGCCAAAACTCGCCATGTGTTCACTTATAATCCATTCATCAGACTGCCCCGGGTGTTTGAGGCGTATAAAATTCTTGTGTTCATTGATATACGGGGCAACCAAGATAGATCTTTGTAAAACCGTGTAGTGTGCTTGATTGAGAGAATCCCCGTCCCTACATATCATTCCTTTACATCCTAGGGTGCCTTTTCCACGCAGTCTCCCCTCATGTCGTGATTCTGGAACACCAATCGCCTTAAGGTCAGGAATAAAATCAACACAGAACTCAATGACCTCCTCTGTTACATAGCCCTTGGAGATGCTTCCTTCTGGCCTAGCACGATTATGAACATATTTCTTGAAGACTCCCATGTACCTCTCAAAGGGGAACATATTGTGTAGAAATACAGGACCGAGAATGACAATCTCTTCTACTAGTTGAACCAGGAGATGTGTCATAATATTGAAGAAGGATGGTGGGAACACCAACTCAAAGCTGACAAGACATTGGGCCACATCTATCTGTAACCCTGGTAGGCTTTCTGGATCGATTACCTTCTAAGATATTGCATTGAGGAATGCACATAGCTTCACAATGGGTACTCGAACATTTTTAGGTAGAAGCCCCCTCAATGCAATCGGAAGCAATTGTGTCATAATCACGTGGGAGTCATGAGACTTCAGGTTTTGGAATTTTTTCTCTGCCATATTTATTATTCCCTTTATATTCGACGAGAAGCCAGACGGGACCTTGATCGCTTTCGGGCATTCAAAAAGGATTTCCTTCTTGCTTTGGTAAGAGCGTAGTGGCGGAGTTTAGTGGCATCGTTTACCCTTCTCATTCTCGGGATGCATAGGCTCTTGAGGTCTTTCAGACGCGTCTGGTCCCTTAGTGCTTCCGGTGTATATTTTGTCTTCCCACACACTCCTAGGAAGCCTAGCAGGTTCACACAAACATTCTTCGTCACGTGCATCACGTCGATTGAAGAGCGGACCTCTAAGACTTTCCAATAGGGTAGGTCCCAAAATATAGATTGCTTCTTCCACATGGGCGCGTGTCCGACATCGTCATTCGGAACAGATAGACTGCCAGGACCTTTTCTAAAGATTACTTCTAGGTCCTTGACCATAACAAATACCTCCTCACCGATACGTAGGGCAGGCTTCCTCCGGGGTTCTGCCAGACGTTTGAAATGCTTGCCTTTATTTCTTATTGGATGCAGGTTTGGAAGAAATCGACGATACCCTAGGTACACAATCTTCTTACATTTATCCAAATATACACTTTCAGTCTCATCTAAATAGTGTGTGCATGCATTGTATCCCTTGTTTGTTCGCCTACGAAATGTTACTAAGAGCGCCAATCATTGATGGTTACGAAAAGTAATGCTCAGAGGTCAAATGACTCCCCTTTGTGCTCATCCCACATACGTACACCTGGTTTGGCCTAGAGCTGTAAAAGTTCTTCAACTAATGGCCTTAGGTACACATCAATGTCGTTGCTGGGTTGCCTCGGGCCTTGGATGAGCACTGGCATCATAATGAACTTCCTCTTCATGCACAACCAAGGAGGAAGATTATAGATACATAGAGTCACAGGCCAGGTGCTGAGACTGCAGCTCTGCTCACCAAAAGGATTCATGCCATCTATACTTAGACCAAACCTTAAGTTCCTTGCGTCACGTGCGAAGTCCGGGTACTCTTGCTCGACTTTTCTCCACTGTGACCCATCAGCGGGGTGTCTCAACATCGCGTCTTTCTTACGGTCTTCCATTTGCCATCGCAACAACTTGGCATGCTCTTTATTTCTAAAGAGACGTTTAACCGTGGTATTATAGGAGCATACCACATAACCTTGGCAGGAACCTTCGTCCTAGGGGCCTCGCCCTCAACATCGCCAGGATCGTCTCGTCTGATCTTATCTGCAAATGCATACCGGCATGCATCCAAATTCTCGTACTTCTCACCGCGGTAGAGGATGCAGTCATAAATGCAGGCATGTATCTTCTGCACGTCTAATACTAGAGGGAAGACAACCTTCTTTGCTTGGTATGTACTGTCGGGCAACTCATTATTTCTTGGAAGAAGATTCTTTATTTTTACCAACAACTTTGAAAATGCGCTGTTAGTTACACCGTTCTCTGCCTTCCATTGCAGCAAATCCAGTGTGGTACCTAGCTTTTTGTGGCCATCTTCGCAAGTTGGGTACAACAATGTTTTGTGATCCTTTAACATCTGCTCCAGCTTCTCCTCCTTTTCAGTTTCACATTCTTCCTTCGCATCAGTAATGGCCCGACCAAGATCGTCATCAGCAGGCCCATTTGCTGCCTCTTGATCTTCATTATCTACCACCGTTGCAGTATCATCATATTCAGGATACATATTATGATAGTTGTCATCATCCTCTTCTTCTTCGTTGTCTTCCATCACAACCCCTTTTTCTCCGTGCTTGGTCCAACAATTATAGCTGGGCATGAAACCGGATCCAAGCAGGTGGGCGTGAATGGTTCTGGTATTTGAGTAGTCTTTCTTGTTCTGACAGTGAACACAGGGACAACACATAAAACCATTGTGACCACGGTTTGCATTAGCCACAACGATGAAAATTTGGAGGCCCGTAATGTACTCGGAAGTGCGTCGGTCACCGTACATCCATTGCCGGTTCATCTGCATTAATATATAGTATATATCAAAAATTAATAGGGAGATGACCATTTATATATAGTATATCAATGACACATGAAAGAATAGTTGCCGACCTCGACCGAGAAGGAAAGAGCAACGAGAAAACTTATTTTGAGCTCTCGGGCATTTCACCGAACACCTCTTGTGTATAGGAAAAAAACACAAACTAGCACACCTCACACCCTCTTGCTAGGCTCCAAAATGAGAGAGTGAAAAAATGGAAAAGAGGGGTGTGGGCTGCGATGTGTTATATAGCCCCCCCTTTAACACCGGTTCAAGCCACAAACTGGTGTTAAAGTGTGTGTGTGTGGGGGGGGGGGGGCTGCGCGGGCCACTGGTGCAGGGGCCTTTAACACCGGTTCGTGCCACGAACCAGTGTTAAAGGGGGGCTCCTTTTTGCTGCACGGGCCACGCTGGTACGCCCCCCTTTTAACACCGGTTCGTAGAAGAACCGGTGTTAAAGCCCATTTCCAGGCTCAACCAAAGGCCTTGTTTTCACTAGTGCGTCTACAGTTTTTTGGACGCCTCGGTACATTGATCCTGACTCGCATCATGGTCCCACTTAATGCTTGTAATTTTTCTTGCATTAGTGTCATCTATTTTGTTTTGAATGCCACTAAAAAAGGACTATTATAAGTCTTTTCCTATTATTGAGGGTGAAATTTATCCCACACACGTGGCCTTCAACACAACCCGTTTACGTGGTCATATCTGGTTTTCTCGTTCTCTCGATTGTTTTGGGTTTTCTATTTTTACGTCTTTTGACTGCCTTTTATTTTATATTTTAATTTTTTTCTATTTTTCAAATTCAAATATTTTTTAGTTATGACTATATTCTATTTTATTTAGTTCTAAAACTCTAGCAACTTTCAAATTTGATTTTTAAATTTGAACGTTTTTAAATTTGTACCTTTTAAAATTTGAACAAATCCTAAACCTAATAAATTTTGATTCTAAAGAAATTTCAAATCTAAATATTTTAAAATCATTTTTATCAGAAAAAAGTAAAATAAAAATAAAAATAGCAAATTACCTGTAATTGGGTTGTAGCCCATCTATTGACCCCTCCAAGGCGGAGAAATAGCAGCACCCTGTCACAGGGCCTCTGTAGATAAGCCAACCCTTAAAAACAAGGTATATTTTAGCCCTACAAAATGTAGACATTCGTTTTCTTAGGGCATCTTCACCGGGACGACCTATTTGGTCGTTCCAAACAGTTCGTTTCTATCCGTTTGGGTTGGATACAGTTGATTTGGGGCCATGGTCCGGCCTGTTTGCCAGCCGTGCCTAGCGGCCCGACCCATATGTCCGTGTTCCTCCTGCTGTCACCGGTTGACACCCTCGTGATGGGACGTTAATCGCGACGCGATGTCGGATGTCAGCGTCGGCGGCTTCCCGCGCGGTCGGTTGAGAAAACTTCCGACGCATCCCGGTCCGTTTCCTGCCTCCGCCGCGGTGTATAAAAGACGGCCGCCGGCACGGCGGAGATAACAAGCCCCAAAGTAAGAGCAAACCAGCAGCCAAAAAAGCGCCATCCAGCAGCAGCCATGCCTCGATGCAAGATCGCCAACTGTACGAAGATTCTGGAGATGTGCCGCACTCGCTACCCGGACGTGGAGGTTGACGAGGTCCACCTCGAGGCCACAATGTTGGCCCGACGCATGGACGAGGAGCAGGTGCTGGCCTTCGAGAAGGAAGGTGATATTGCCAAGATGGCGCTACAGCGGGTGGTGGAGGCGGCAGCGGCAATTTTGGCCGCCCAATGGGCGGTGACCGACATACACCACGTCGCCGCCAAGGAGGCGGTGGCCTTGGAGGCCGCATCTGCGGCTCTTCGCGAGATCCGCCACGAGGCGGCCATGACCACGCTGGAGGAGGTGGGCAAGGAGGCCGCCAAGGTCACGCAACAACGCGGAAGATGCGCGGCGCGAGCATGTCGCTGACTCGGTGGAAGAGGAGGAGCGCGTGAGGTCTCATCGACACCAACGACAGGGAGGAGGCAGAGGACGAGGAGGAGGGGGGAGGTGGACCAGCTAGAGGCGCCAATCGCCGTCCCCGTGCAAATAGCGTAGGCGCTGGGCTTCGTCCCCAATGGTGCTCTGATCCTGGCTCCAGCTCTAGCTCCTTCTCTGGCGGAGTTGCTCGCGGTTGAGGCGAAGGAGCTCGCTGACCAGGAGGCAAAGGACCACTGGGCCACCGAGATGGACAAGTCCCTGGCGAACTGGGCGGTGGAGGACCGGAAAATGGCGGCGGGCAAGGCGGTGAGTCGCGACCATGCGCGCGACCGTCACCGCGAACACGTCCAGCAACGGGCCATCTGGTTCGCTAGGGCGGCGATCGACGAAGCCGGTGGCAGCGGCAACAGCAGCGAGTAGCCGCCGCGGCGTCCTCCTCTAGAAGTAACCATAATCGTAGTCGTAGCCGCAGGAGCAGCAGTAGCATCCCCTAATTTGTTTGAATGGCCTTTTTGTAACTGGCACGGCTTAAAATCTAATGAAAAGCAAGTTTAAGTACTAATGTCTCACTTACATATGGGCCCAGGTGGCCAACGAGTAGGACACCTCGTGCTGTCCACGCATGTCCGGGTCGATGCAACCGTTGCCTAGATTAGATGCACGTGTTGGAATTTGGTGAATTTTGGGCTGCTGGCTCATTAGACAATTTCTGAAATTCTGTTTGGTCCACTTGTATATGGCAGCATATGGATGTGCTAGTGGTGCTAAAGTTTAGTCCCACATTGCTACTCGAAGGGGAGTTGGACCACCTCATATAGTAGAGTGTTGCACCACTCACTAAGGTGTGACAAGGAGAGAAGCCCTCGCGCACTCCTCCTCCGACACCTCCCGCCTCGCCTCGCCACGCCTTGCCTCGTCATGACGCGCGCGCCGCGGGTTGTGGAAATCTCGCCGAGCCGAGCTTTATTTTGCTGGTTGGGAAAACTAATTACAGCCGTTTCTAGTTTTTATGGACGTGGGCTATTACTGACTCGGACGTGGGCTATGTCCCACGATCTCCCTACCTGCACTATATAAGCGTCTGTGCTAAACCTAATCGGTAATCAATCCACACACGCGCCTACCTCCAGAACCTTGCGCCGCCGCCTTCGTCTTCCCTATCCCGGCTTGCGGCGTGCACCGCAGATCGGGACAATAGGCCTCCGGAACCCCGCCTCTTGTGAACCTGTACGGGTGAGAGGCGATCAGGTTTTTGGGGAGCGCTCAAGCGCGACTACTGGAAACAACGACGTCGTTCGACGACGAGTTCCCAAACGATGACTTCTTCCCGGATGTCAGCGACCTCTTTGGCAACCTCAACATGGGTGACAGCTCTGCTGCTGCTGCCGCCGCGTCTACTACCGCAACTGCATCGTATGTGATCTCAATCTCTCTCTTTCGGATTATGCTAGAGTTTCTAGTTCTAGCGTTTGGCGTAGATGTGATAGGTTTATCTTGTATAGATGTAATCTGTTCATCTACTTTGTTGATCTGCATGATTGGTTATACTACTATTTGTATGATCATGCTTTATCAGTTTATTATTCGGATTAAATCATATGGAATATTGCTTATATTTTCAACAATCCAAAAACCTGATTATAGGCAATTGAATTCCACTGGTGTAGCCGCGACTACTAGGCCGCCTCCTTTTAATGGGATGCACTATAAGAGATGGCGCAAGAGAGCAGTCCTCTGGTTTGAAAACCTGCACTGCTATAGCGCCACTCTTGGCAAGTCTGAAGGAGATCTTTCTGCTGAGCAGGAAACGACCTTTAAGAAAGCCGATACCATGTTTATGGCGGCTTTGTTCAGTGTTATTGGGAACAACATTGTTGACCCATATATGTCATTTGATAATGGAAAGGACGCGTGGAAGCGCTCGAGGCCAAGTTTGGGGTCTCGAACGCTAGCACTGAGTTGTATGTCATGGAGCAATTCTATGACTAAAAGATGGTTGATGAGCGCTCCGTCGTTGAGCAAGCTCATGAGATACAATAACTTGCCAAAGAACTTGAGCAGTTCAAGTGTTCCTTACTAGACAAATTTGTGGCCGTTGGCATTATTGCGAAGCTTCCTCCCTCATGGAGGAACTTTGCTACTTCTCTGAAACATAAGAGACAGTTTTCCGTTCTGGATCTCATTGGGTCTCTTCATGTGGAAGAGAAGGCGAGAGCAAAGGAAAAAACTGCCCGAGGATTTGAGGGAGGTTCTACTGCCAATTTGGTGCAGAGGAAAAAATTCCAATCCCATAAGTTCAAGAATAAGAACAAAACTGAAGGAAAGGGGAAGTTTGATGGCAAGAACAAGGCCACGCACTCAGCCAACTTCAAGAAGAAAAATGATAAGAGGAAAGGCTCTTGCCACGTCTGTGGTGATACTGATCATTGGGCTCCTAGCTGTCCTAATCGCTTTGACAAGCGTCAACATGGGAACAGGGGCAAGGCCGCTAATGTTGTTATTAGAGATACTGAGGTGAACGATGCTGGGTACGGTATTTTACCTACTATCCTTTCAGTATGTCATTCTCCTGATTGGTGGATAGACACGGGTGCTAGTACACATGTATGTTCTGATATTTCCATGTTTTCCTCTTATTAGGTCTCAAGGACTTCTTCCGTGCTGATGGGAAATGGCTCATGTGCTTCTGTTCATGGTGTTGGTACGGTAAATCTGAAGTTTACTTCGGAAAAGACCGTACAGCTGAAGAATGTGTAGCATGTTCCCTCCATCAATAAGAATCTCGTCAGCGGATCGCTTTTATGTCGAGATGGCGTTAAGTTGGTTTTTGAGTCCAATAAATTTGTAATTTATGAGTATGTACAATTTGTTGGAAAGGGTTATGAGTGTGGAGGTCTGTTCCGCTTGTCTTTGTCAGACTCATGTACTAAAGTTATTAATCATGTTTGCAATGATAATGAGTCCAATGTTTGGCATTCACGACTCTGTCATATTAACTTCGGTTGCATGACGCGGCTAGACAATATGAGTTTAATTCCGAAATTTACCACTGTCAAAGGTTCTAAGTGCCAAGTTTGTGTGCAAGCAAAGCAACCCTGCAAGTCTCATACGGCTGCGGAACCGAGAAACTTAGCACCGCTAGAACTTATATTCATATCTTTGTGAGATGAATGGTGTGTTGAAAAAATGTGGAAAACGATACTTTATGACGTTGATTGATGACTCCACAAGATACTGCTGTGTTTATCTTCTGAAATCTAAAGATGAAGCTTTGAACTACTTCAAAATCTATAAAGTTGAAGCTGTAGAGGCCTAAATCCAATAAGGTACAAGTCCTTGTGTTTACAGTGCTAGTCCCTGGATCGAATAGCTAGCACCCATAGTTTAAGATGTAATATCCAGAAACAAAGGTCATATTACCACTCATAAGCAGGAATGAAATAGTTCATTACAACTTACATAGCTCATATGGCTATCTTATTACAAAACAACAATATAACTATAAAGCATGGAGTCCTTCATCTTCATATGCCACAGGCAAACATGTTGGTTGTATACTTGTAATCCCTACTTAACAAACTTCACTAACATCAAACAAACCTACAACATGATAAGTTACAGCCACAAGGGTCAATACATTTGAATTGTATTGGCAAGTGATATCATATTGATATGGAGAATCTAACATCTACATGAATAAATGGCTAAGTGGAGTTTTGGCTAGCCTTTGCATAAAATAAGTTTTCCCTATCCTTTGTAAAATAGTTTTTCACTTTTCAAAACACTTCATCAAACATGGCACACCGGAGTCACACAAGGTGCTTCCCTTGTTCACCCAACAAGTTTTAACTTAGAGAAATTGGGATGAGGAGATTCTTGATCATTCCAATGTCTTTGATGCTCAAAATGTCCATTACCGGGGACACGACTAAGTACTTAGGTTTTACCCTCTCGAGAGGTGGTGCACTTTCCCCACAAGACTCGACATGCATCGAGACGAGACTTTTTAGAAGCAATCCCTCAGACCACCATGGACATGTTCCATCCTATCATCACTACCACCTTCTGTCCATCCGGCTGAGTTCTTGCAATCTAGTTGGTCAAGGCAGAACCCATATGCCATGTGGTTGCACTGGAAGCTTCTCAACACTAAACATCTCAAATCTCTTTGTTCCTGGGTGGCCATCCACAAGTGAGATACACCAGGGTAAACCATAGAAATGGGCCCTGGGTTACCACTCAACAAAAATACATCCATGCAATTACCATTTCCACCCAGGTGTTTCATTAACAAGTTGTTTTCTTAGTCAAAAACACATAGGCATAACTTTTCCATAATATCATAACATGAATTCCCACCCTTGAATTCTAATAGCTAGGCTAAGCATTCTAGCTAACATGTCTCTTATCTTAGGACGATTTCTACCAAGATATATTCTATAGGATCTACCATAGCATAGCATTATACAAAATAGTCCTATCATGCATACCGGAAAAATATCACTAATGCAATATTAAAAATATAGGACTTTTGATGACCAAAGTATCACTTGCCTTTTTAGTAGAAAATCTAGGTACTCTTCTTGATCTTGAAATTTTATCACTCCTCAAGGTTCACTACATCACAATCAAGCAAAGCACACACTCAAAACTACAACACAAAAATTAACAAAACAAAAACAAGCAAACAAAGAAATGCATGCAAGCATGCAAAAGGTCATTTTATTGAAAAGTCTATTTCTAAAAAGGTTCTAAACATTTCAAAACACCTACTGGTCTTTTATAAAAGTGGAATTTCATTTGAAACCAAGTTAGTGAAAATAAGCCACTTAAATCATTTTCTTTGGTTAGAAAAGCTTTTATTCAAAGGAATAATTTCTAGTGTCAACAAAATATATTTTTAATTTCAAGTGTTAGTGTTTATGGTCGGAGGGTTCAAAACAAAACCATTTTCAAAAGTATTTACTCAAGAATAATTTTTAGAACAATTTTTATACTCAAAATAGTCCTAAACAAGTCTCTGCCTAAATCTCTAATTTTTCAAAAGCAAATGACCAAAGTAAGGACATAGATGCAAATAACACATTTTTATGAATCCATAGACACCAAATTTGTATTTTTTGGATTTATAAAACAAAATTTATTGATTTTACAAGTTCAAACATTAATAGATGAAAATCTAGATTTTATATCTAATTTACAGACACGTGGCATGTTCTGGTTGGTCGATACCGCTTTGGGCAGATCACGCTATGCGGGCCGTTGGATTTAAGTGAGTCTGAGAGGCCCAGATGGATTGATACCCCTTTGTTAATTGATCTAATCTTAACCGCAGGATTCAGATCCAGTGGATCGCAGCGCTCTGACCAGAGATGGGCGGCGGCGCCTCTAGTGGCGGCGCACCAGCGAGCTAGGGGGTAGGGGGAGGGTGCGAGGGTTTACCGTGGTCGTAGGGACGAGAGGGTTCTCAAGGTGATCGCGGACGAGTGCGGGGCGCACAGAATCGTCGGTGATTCCTCGCCGGAGTTGCACGCTCCGTCGGGTGCTTGCGGATATCGTTGCGGCTGAGCCTGCAGGTCACGAGCGAGCGTGTGGTGAGTATCAGCGGAAGCACAAGACAATGGTGAGCACGTTTATTTGAACGAGAGGGCAAGGGGCGCACGGATTTGGACTCTAGGGCTCACCGGAGTTCGTCCGCCGTCGAGCGCTTGCAGAAGATGATGGAGCCGAGCCTCTGGGGTGCGCGCGAGCATGCGGGGAATGCCAGCAAGTGCATATGAGGATGGAGAGTAAGCTAGCATGAACTAGGGGCAAGGGGAGGTCGAGGTTCGCCGGAATCGACGCTGGAGCGTGTCGGGTGCTGCGGTGGTGCGAGCTCGATTCCGAGCAGCCTGGGGGCTCACTGGTGCGGGGGAGTGAGGGGAAATGGAGAGGAGGGAGAGGGGGTCAAGATGGCATGGTCAGGGGAGGGTATTACTGCTACAGTTAAGAAAATTAACTCGAATGAATTCGAGCAGAAACGACGAGGAGAAGGGCGTGTTCAACACGCGGTGAGGATGACGATGGCGACGTGGCGGTGGGGCCAGGGCGTCAGCGAGTGAGTGGGTGTGTGTGCGGGTGAGAAAAGAAAAAAAGAGGGGGAGAGAGAGGTGGCCGGGTGAGCTGGTTGTGCCGTGTTGGGATAGGGGTTTGGGCAGGACTGGGTTTCCTTTTTTTTCTTCAAAACTTTTTCCCTTTTTCTTTTTCTGTTTCCTGTTTTTATTCAAATCAATTTGATTTCAACTCCAAATTGATTCAAATCTTTACCAAAATTTTTAGTAGCTTTTATACAAAAATATTAGTGTGTTATTTAGTCAAACTTGGAGTAATCCAGATATTTTTCTTATGATTTAATATTCATTTAAATTAAGTGAGGCATTTTGGCTTTTATTCAAATAAAATTGAATATGGTTCATAAGTCCAAATAATTTTATTTAAATTGAAACTTTTATTCTTTTATATTATTTAATAAAATTTTATTCAATTTACTTATGGATTTAAGCCAAGGTTTAAATTGTCTTTGCAACAATTCTTATTTATTTAATTCTTTCTTTTCCTTATAAAATTCATATCTTTTTATTTATAGTTCCATTGGTGAATCCAATTTGTATAATTTTATTTAATAATTATTTATATTTTTATATCCTTTAGAATTATTTTGTTCACAATTTGGTATGGATTTTAGCTATGATCTTTATTAGCCTTGGAATATTTTCTTTTATCTTATAAAAATCATAAGTTTTTATCCATGGTTCCAAATGGAGTGAAATCAATTCCCATGGTTTTGTAATATTTTTTTTTACTATTTATTGATCAATTAGGAATGTTTGTTGCTAAATTTTTATATGGAACAAAGCCATAGTCTTGGAGTGATCTTGAAGATGATTTCTTTTATGAGGGTTTAGGTTTAACTTTTCCAAGTGCTTAGAATCAAGATACATTACATGCATGAATGCATTTGATTTGTTTGAAAAATTGTTTGTTACTTTCTCATTCAAGTTTTTGTTTAAGTAAGGTTTTGATGTTTCCAATTAGATGCAAAAGTTTCTTTTCCCCCTAAATTTCAACATTTGTTTCTTTTGTTTATTTATTTTTCACATTTCAAAATTTGGAAAATTTTGGGATGTGACAGAAGCAGAAAACCAACTTGATCTTAAAATGAAGTGGCTAAGGTCGGATCATGGTGGAGAGTACTTTTCAAACAAATTTGATTTATTCTGTACGGAACATGGTATTATACATGAGAGGACGCCTCCCTACTCACCTTAGTCAAATGGGTGGCCAAAAGAAAGAACCGCACTCTAACTGATTTGGTTAATGCCATGTTATATACATCGGGTCTTTCCAAGGAATGGTGGGGGGGAGGCGCTAATGACTGCGTGTCATGTCCTAAACCGTGTTCCCGTAAAGGATAAAACCATGACTCCATTTGAGGAATGGGAAAAGAAAAGGCTTAAACTCTCTTACTTACGAACTTGGGGTTGTTTGGCGAAAGTCAATATTCAATACCCAAGAAGCGAAAGCTTGGACCAAAAACCGTGGATTGTGTTTTTCTAGGATATGCTTTTCATAGCATTGGCTATAGATTTTTTATAGTAAAATATGAGGTATCCTACATTCATGTTGTCGTGGTGGTGGCACGGCAGATGCCATGGGTAGGCTTAAGTTGGGGGCCGAATGGGTGCTTGTGGTCACTGGGGAGGGAGTACACGGTCGATCCATGCACGAAGAACAAGAAGAACTCTCCAGACTTGGCAATTCGATTGATACCTCAAAGATTACAAGTGCTCCTTGAGCTGTTTAGGCTAGGTTTCACAACACTAGTTCCCTACTTGGTCCAACCTCCCTCTACTACTGCTATCCCCTCCCTTATATAGGCAGTGCTAGCTAGCTTATACCCCTTTGGGTTCTAGGGTTTACTGTTTGGATCTTGGTCCCTACAATATGGGCCAGGTCATGGGCTTTCCCTAAGCCTAGAGGCCCGGTCCATAAAGCTTGACAACTAATGGTCTTCTGGTACGCTGCTTCTTGTTATTTTTGGCGTCACGCTGTTACTTTGTACGTCAGCGCATGCTTTGGGCGTCACCCTGCTCCTTTTGTGTCATCCGGCGCCGCCCTTCTATTTTGACATTGCTTTACCATGGTCCCTCCTAAACCTTACTCGGAAAGGTGCCACGTGTCCTCCTTGACTCGGCCCTTCCTCGGTTGACTCGGCTCGTTGGTTTCGACAAGGATTACATCTTTGTCCTATGCGGGCCAACATAGTTTGTATGTCGGCTTTCATGCTTATCTTACCCGGTCGTTCTTACCCGGCCTGGTTCTTTCTTTACTCGGAACCAACCCAGCTGCGCTATGTTTCCCCTCTCATGACCCTACCGGGGGTTATCCCCCCCGACATTTGTCCCCGAAGCTGGTGAGGTCTAGCAGTTCAAGCTGTTAGGCGTCTCCAGGTTCCTTTTGTGTGAATGGAACTTAGTTTTTGTCTTTATCTATCACAATTTCGTACCTTGCCGGGTTAGTCTGACAATTTCGGGTCGACTCTTTGACTTACTATTGTGATGCATATGATTTTGCTATATATGGTATTGGAATTAATTGGTGTTTTGACTTATAGAATGTTTGTTGTTTTGTTGAAATCTAGCAGCTAAAAAGCTGGAATTTGTTAATGAGGTATCACTGATTTTGGATAAACAACTATTACTATGTATATGAGTTTCTTTATATAGTATTGGGGCCCAACCGATCAAGGGGCCCATCCCAGTACAGATGTACACATATTACTACAGAAATAAAGGCCAGCATTGATGCAGAACAGAGGAAATAAAGAAATGCCCCTCACTATGTACGCACAACTAGGTACATGTCCATGTATTCCACAGGCATGCATGGCCAACGCTTAGTTCATTTTCTTGGTATTCTTGACTCATTTTTGCCTCGAGCCGAGTTACTTTGGCCAATTCGGAGTCATTTTCGGCATGCTTCAGTCATTGACAGCTGGTAATCATGATTACTTGCCTCAATTTTTGTTCCAAGCTCTGGCGGCACAGTGACGGCTGCGCGGTTATTCCACCGTCACTGTGGCAGTCCCATCGACCTGCGCCTCTTGTCCTTCTAGTCATGACGTGGCACGGGATTTTCATGTATCCTTGGCTATGTGGCGCTTGCTGACTGGCTTTCCCGGCCCGGTACACGGCCACACGCTGGCCGCACGGCACAGATAGATCCCACGACCGGGGTTTTTACTGCCCTTAAGTAGGGGTTGGGGGTTTCCACTTCCCCCACGCCCGTTTAGTTTTTCCCTTGGCCTTTCTTCTTCCTCGCGCCCGCAAAATCGAACTGCCCCCTTTGCGGTTCCTTCTTCCTCCTGTTCTTGTGTTGCAATTGCCCCTGTCTTCTTTCCATTCCAGTACGGGTCCACGCTGTTCCAAGCCTCTTCCTACCGCGGAGGAGACGGACTCTGCTGATCTCATGGACGCTCGCGACGACGCTGATGGTGCTGAGGAGCAGGAGATTATCGCCGGTGAGCGCGGCGGCTGGGAAGGCTTGGAGGTCTCCATCGAGGAGGTGGAGTGGCTCCACTCCACCAGACGCATTCCGCTGCAAGTGGATTGCCGTCTCCCCTCCGGTGAGATCTCTCCCAAACCTCAAGCTGGCGAGCGGGTGGTTTTTGTTTCCCATTTTGAACGCGGTTTCGCTCTTCCTGTGAGCACCTTCTTCTCATCGTTTCTTTCTACCTTCCACTTGCAGACCCACTATCTTCCTGCCAATGCGATTAGCTCTCTTTCTTGTTTCATCTCTGCTTGTGAGGCCTATCTTGGAATTTGGCCCACAGTTCCTTTGTGGGCCAAATATTTTGGCTTTAAGCTTCAGGTTGTTCCCCAGCCTGGTGCTCCTCGATCCGAGAAGAGGCCGACCTGATGTGGTGCTGCTAGCATCACACCCAGGAGAGATTCTATCTTTCCTCGGGTTACTGGTATTGACTCCTACAAGAAGTGGCATAGAACCTTTTTCTATGTCAAAAACAGCGGGTCCACTGATAACATCCGGCTTCCCCTTTCTCGGATGAGGTACCCCACAAGAAGCATTGGCAGCTTGACTCGCACGACCAAGACGCTGCGGTAAACGAAGCTAACGCTATCCTAGAAAGGTTGCTGTCGCCAGATGAAAACTTCCATCTCGCCGACTCTGACCTCATGTGCACCTTCGTCTCACGCCGGGTAAGCGCCATCCAAGCGAGGAGCCACAAGATGTGCTTTATGAGTGGCTCTCACGATCCCACTCGGCACTCCACTAAGGAGCTCACCAATGACTCCATTGCCCGCCGAGTAAGCTCAATCTTTAAATTGAACTTGGCGGATGATTGGGCCTGGAGTTTCCATCCGTTTAGCCGGGTCAGGCCTGTCCCCTGGGTAAGTTTTCCGAATCACTTTCTCACCGAGTAGGCTTTAGCTCTTTTGCCTCTCTTAGTTTAGTTTTTAGTTTCTCATTCTGTTTGTCCTCCGCAGAATATCCTTCACCAGGTTGATGACAGTACTGTCCCTCTTGCTGGTTATCATGGGGACCGCTCCGACTCGGATGAGGTCGAGTATGACCTGGAGTTCTTCATGCCGATCCCGCACACTGTGGCTGCTTCAGCTTCGGGTAAGATTCAATCTCGCAATCCCTTACAAGATTGGTCTGACGATGATGAGGATGATGATTGTACGCTTTTGGAGGTATATGCCTTGTGACCTTAATCTCTTTGCTTATCTGAGTAAGCCTGTTATTTACTTATGTAGCTGGCCAGGTGCATGACACTCCTCCTCTCGCTGTGGGCGGAGTCGGCAAGATTCCCATTGCTAAGCCGAAGCAACGCAGAGCCTCCTCCAGCACTCAGCCGGCCAAGAAGAACAAGCCCACTCTGGCAGCTCCTGCTGCCACCCTGGCTGAGACTCGCCAAGCTGTTCGGCGCCGAGTCACACGCCGAGTCGTCCGTGATCCGGTTGTCACCGGTAAGATTTTTGTACTCTGCTTGCTCCCTTCCATTCTTTTTCATCACTGATGTTCTCTTATATATTTCTCGTTGTTTTCAGCGCCGCACCTTTGTCGGCAAGCCAGACTGCGTCTAGCATTGCCTCGCCGCTAAGTTCTGCGCCTCCTCCAACTGACTCGGCGGTGCCGAGCCCCGTCCGGGTCGAAGATACCATTGTTGAGGGTCATGCCTCTCAGTGTCAGTCAGACCTGGTGGGTCATACGGCTGACGCCCCTGGCGCTGGCCAGGAAAACTTCCTGATCTTGGTGCCCACGAATCTGGCACCGAGAAACCTTCTGCCACCAGTTCCTCTGGCATCAGCCCTCAAGATGATGTGAATGAACAGCTTCCTGATCTTGGAGCCAGCAAAACTGCTGAGCCTAGTCAGGCGGCTCCACGTTCTTCTCCAAATCCTTCTGCTTGCTCTCCAATTCTGTCAAAGGGCTAGACCCAGCCCAAGGCTTCTGGTTCTACTCGCCCCTCATCTGGCAAATCCACCTCTTCCAAGCAAACTATGCTAGTCTGCGCTCTGGGTTCTGCTCCTCAGATCCGGCCTCCAACATCGGCGACAATGATCGCTTCAACGGGTAAGGGGGATGGATCTGTGGCTGCCGGGTCAGGTGATGACTCCAGGGTTGTTACCCTCCATACTTCTGCTGCTGCGACCCGTGCCACTATGGGAACCGCCCTAAAAACGGGTCGAGTTCTCACTCGGACGCTCAGTGGAAAGATTCTAGGTTCGGCTGAGCCTTACGCCGTGGCATGGAATGCGGCAGGCGAGCAGGAGGTCAACAATCGTGCCGGCAAGAAGCTGAAGCTAGGCCCCAAGGCCGTCTCCGACATGTCCCAGCAGGCCATTGCTTTGATGGCCTGCGCCGACGAGGTGAACGAGGTAAATTAACTTCTTACTCTTTTGCATTACTGAGTATTTCCTTTATACATATCACCTAGTCCCCGAGGTTGCAGCCGAGTAAGAAACTTATTCGGCTGTAAGCTCTTCAATAGTCACTTAGTCTTTAAATCCTTTACTCCAAACTTGTATGTTAGAGCTTCAATTGCTAGCCCTCGAGATTACTGTCGAGTAAGGAACTTACTCGGCTGTAAGCTCTTAAGCTCTTTGATTTCCTTAAGCCAAACTCTTGTGTTAGAGCTTTAATCCCTAGCCCTCGAGGTTACTGTCGGGTAAGGAACTTACTCAGCTGTAAACTCTTAAGCTTTTTGATTCGGCAGGTTGCTTGACTTGACTCCTCTTTATTGTATGTCTTCTTTGATTAGCTCACGCATAACGAGCGCACCAAAGTGCACAAAGCTCTCGTCCTGGCGCATCGCAAGCTCGAACTTGCGTATGAGAAGCTACAGACTGACACCCACGACCAAGGTAATATCTTTGCTCTTCCTCTTTTCTACTCGGTGTAATTTTCCTTGGTTCATTTTCTCATTTTTTATCTCGCTCTTGTTCCACAGCCACTGCTCAGTCTACCATCAATGATCTTCACTCGCAAATCAGCGAGGCCGAGAGTAAATTTCTTGCCTCCCTAAGCCAATAGCTGAATTTTTTTTGTTGGTACTGACAAATATTTGTTCTGAATAAGTAGAGAAGCACCAAGCTGAACTCTAGAAGGAGCGAGATGAGGTGACTCGGCTGAAGAAACTGATGGTCGAGACGGACCAGAAGCACTTGGCCGAGGTGAAAGGGCTGAAGGAAGAACTTGCCGAGAAGAATGAGCAGTAGGCCGTCAGCGCCGAGAAGACCAAGAGGCTACTCGATGAGGCCGAATCATCAGTCGAGTCGGCAAATCTGAACTTGGATGCCCTTAAAGCCAAGGCCAAGGCTTGGCATAGCAAACTCACCGCCATCAACTTCTTTCTTGATAGTGAGTTCTTACTCTTTACGCACTGTGTGAGTCCTTCTGGACTTTTTCCATCTGCCCTTGTTATTTGCTAACTTTCTCTTTTTGCTTGCAGAGAATTTTCCTGAGGCCAACATGTTCGCCACCCGAGCCATGAAGAAAGTAAGAGCCGAAGCTGGTGCTCCTGCTGATGGCGAGGTGTCCATGGAGGAGCTTCTCACAGCGGTGTCAGAACGGGTCAAGACCCTCAGATCTTGCGGTGTGGACTTGCTCAAGTCGGCTATCCATGTGTTTCGCATGCTCTGGCCGGATGAAGACCCACCCGAACTCATCGAGCCACTTACCGACAGATTACTCCTTACTAAAGACCGACTGGATCAATGGCGTGAGTCGGTCGGCCGAGCTGCAGCGGACAAGGCTCTCTCCTTCGTGCTTTCATGGTACGAGGACATCAACCTTGATGTTCTTGCTCGCATAAGGGGGGATGGCAAATGGCTGAATGACCTGGAGCTGATCAAGAAGCGCCAGGAGCGAGCTTATGCCATGATCGAGTACACCATGGTGCACGCTTGGTGTGAAGGGCCTAGCTTCCTCGGCCTTGGAGACCCTCCCATCGAAGTTGCCGATGAAAAGGATGGCGACAACGAGGCAACCGAGTCAGATGATCCATATGACCCGGCCAGAGATGCCCCTCACCCGGCCGATGCTCCAAGCACCACTCCTGGCTCCGAGAATGCTCCTCCGAGTTCTTCCGCTCCCTAGGAATTTTATTATTAGTACATAGCCGGCAAACACGTCCTACATATGAGAGTTCGAGTGATACATGCACCGCTTCTCCTAAGTATAGAAGGGACAAAGCAGCGCCACATTCTATGAGATAATAGGAATCATTGTGCAATGCTTTGCTTACAATGAATGGACCTTCCCATGGAGGTGATAATTTATGCATTCCTGCTGTGCGCTACACCAGCCTTAGCACCATATCTCCTTCTCGAAAAACACGAGGTTGCACTTTCCGGCTATGGTAGCATCGGAGATTTTGTTGATATATAGTGGATCTGTAGAATGCCAGTTCCCTTGCTTCTTCGAGTAAGTCTAATCCATCTTCTCGGGCCTCTTTTACCTCAGCTTCCGAGTATTGCCTTATCCTTGGCGAGTCATATTCTATGTCGGCAGGCAAAACTGCTTCAGCCCCATATACGAGGAAAAATGGCGTATAACCAGTTGACCGACTCAGAGTTGTTCATAGGCTCCACAGTACTGAGGGTAGTTCCTCTATCCAACAACCAGGTGATCTTTAGAGTGGTTCCATTAAGCGGGGTTTTATCCCGGACAAAACTAAGCCATTAGCCCGTTCAACTTGTCCATTTGATTCTGGATGGGCAACTGACGCTACATCGAGTCTTATTCGGAGTTTCCCACAGTAGCAAGCAAAATCTCCTTCGGCAAAGTTCGTGCCATTGTCAGTGATCACACTGTGTGGGTAACCGTATCGGAGGATTATATCCCTTAAGAATGTGGCAGCTGTTTTACCGTCCAATTTCTTGATTGGTTTCACTTCTATCCACTTGGTGAACTTATCCATCATGACCAAGATATGAGTCATGCCCCCCTTGATGGTTTGAATGGTCCTACCATATCTAGGCACCATACTGCGAAAGGCCATGTAATTGGTATAGTCTTCAATTCAGACGCTGGTAAATGCGACTTGGATGCATAGTGTTGAAAACCACTGCATCTTTCGACTAACTCTTGCACTTGTGCCAATGCGCTTGGCCAGTAGAATCCATGTCGGAATGCCTTGGCTACCAATGCTCTTGATGACGCATGGTGCCCGCACTCTCCTTGATGGATATCCAATAGGATCTCCTGGCCTTTCTCTGAGATGATACAACGCTGCAGTACACTTGTCACACTTCGCTTGTAGAGTTCCTTGTTGATTATGGTGTACGCTTTTGCCCTTCGTGTTGTTTGCCTTGCTAATGTTTCATCACTCGGCAAGGTTCCATCTTTCAAATAGCTGAATATTGGATGTGCCCACGTTGGTATTAGTGGTTCCGGGTCTGCTTCAACATCAATGTCCATTGGTTCCGCCGACATATTCTCTGCCGACATAACCTGAGGAGTTCCCGAGTGTGATTCGGCGACCCCTGAATCGAACGGATCAGTCCCCGAGTGACTCGAACCTACCCCTGATTCGATGTCCATTGGCACTGCCTTTGATTCCTGACTCGCTGGGATGACCCTGATTGATTCGGACTCCGGTGACGGCTTGATCGATGGCTTCCTGAGATGCTCCAATGCTACCCCTGGTGGTAATGCTTGCCTAGATGATCCTAGTTTGGATAATACATCTGCTGCCTCATTTTCTGCTCTAGGAATGTGATGAAATTCACAACCGTCAAAATATCCCGAAATTTGTTGCACGTGGAAATGATATAATGCCATGTTTGCGTCAAGCGCATCCCAATGTCCAGACACTTGCTGAATCACCAAATCCGAATTGCCAAAACACATGATCCTTTTGATACCAATTTCTTTGACTACTTTAATGCCATGGACAAGTGCTTCATACTCGGCAACGTTGTTAGAAGCAGCAAAATGAATCTGCAACACATACCTCAGTTGATCCCTCTTTGGAGATGTGAGCACTATCTCGGTGCCCAGACCCATTTTCGTCTTGGACCCATCAAAATGCATTTTCGATGGTCGGATCTGGCGGTGGTTCAGTCGCATTTCCATCCATTCTACAAAGAAATCTGCGACTTGATATTTTATTGCATCTCGCCTATCATATTGTAGAGTGTATGGTGCCAGTTCGATGCCCCATTTGGCGACTCGGCCGCTGGCATCTTTGCTGCCCAATATATCCGAGATAGGTGCCTCGCATATTACCCGAATTGGGTGTTCTTGAAAATAATGCTTTAGCTTCTTTGCTGCCATATATACCCCATATGTCATCTTCTGATAATGCGGGTAATTCCATTTCGAGACAGAGAGCACTTCGCTCAAGTAATACACTGGTCTTTGGACTGATTTTCCCCCTTCTTCACGTTCAACCACTATTACTGCACTTACAAATCTGTTGGTTGTGGCGACATAGAGCAACATTGGCTCCTTGGATAATGGTGACGCTAATATTGGTGTTGTTGCCAACATTTTCTTTAATTCATGGAAAGCGCTATCAGCTTGCTGTGTCCATGTGAATTTGTCTGATTTCTTCATCAGCTGATATAGTGGTAGGGCTTTTTCACCTAGCCGACTAACAAATCTTCTCAACGAGGCCAGGCATCCAGTAAACTTCTGGACATCATTGAGGGTTTTTGGCAATCCCATTCTTTCGATGGCCCTGATCTTTGTCGGGTTAGCTTTGATTCCTCGGCTGGATACAAGGAATCCGAGTAACTTGCCAGCCGGGACGCCAAATGTACATTTTTCCGGGTTAAGCTTCATCCGGAATCTTCTCAAGTTTGCGAATGTTTGATGCAAGTCCTCAATTAGAGTATGACTTTGTTTGGTTTTTATTACCATGTCGTCAACATATACTTGAACATTTTTGTCCAATTGATCTTGCAATCATTTTTGCATGCATCTTTGATTTGTTGCGCCTGCATTTCTCAATCCGAATGGCATGGTGCGATAGCAATAAGCCCCGTACGGGGTGATAAAAGCTATCTTTATTTGATCATTTGGATTCAGTGGTATCTAATGGAATCCTGAATACGCATCCACAAATGACAACAACTCACACCCAGCAGTAGAATCTATGACTTGATCGATCCGAGGCAGAGGAAATGGATCTTTTGCGCACGCCTTATTGAGGTTCGTGTAATCAATACACATGCGCCATACTACTTCCACGTTCGGGTCGTCTTTTTTCTTTTCGACCAAGACTGGATTTGACAACCAGTCCGGGTGTAGTACTTCCATGATGAATCCAGCAGCTAAAAGTCTTGCAATCTCGACAGCTATTACTTTCCTCCTATCTTCGACGAAGCGACGGAGGGGTTGCTTCACCGGCTTTGCATCTGGCCTTACATGAAGAGAGTGCTCAGCCAGCTCCCTCGGAACTCCTTGCAGATCTTGAGTGGACCATGCAAAGATGTCCCGATTCTCACGGAGGAAGCTGGTGAGCTCGCTTTCCTATTTGTGTGTAAGGCAAGCCCCAATGGTAACTGTGCGCTTTGGGAAAGTTTCATCCACCTGCACCTTCTTGGTTTCCTTGGTAGCTTGAAATGACACACTGCCATGCGGGTTAGTGAGTGCCGGCATGGACATTTGTGCTGCTTTGGCCAATGTTGCCACTTCCAACATCTGACTTTTCTCTTGTGCTATGACGAGTGACTCGGCCAGTGAAGATCCGGCTGAGGCACAAGCGATAGATCTTTTGTAGTCTCCTTCAACTGTGATCACTCCACATGGTCCTGGCAGCTTCATCTTCAAGTAATTGATGTGAGGGGTAGCCATGAACTTTGCCATAGCCGGCCTGCCGAGTAAGGCATGATATGAGCTGACCAAATCTACCACCTCGAATTCTATAGCTTCAGTGCGAAAATTTTCTCTGTTGCCGAATAAGACATCGACCCAGATCTTGCCAATTGGCTCACAGGACAGTCCCGACATGATTCCGTGGAAAGTTGTCTTAGTCGGCTCCAGCATGTTCATGGTAATGCCCAACTTGAGCATGGTATCCTTGTACATGATGTTGATGCTACTGCCATCATCGATCAATACCTTTGAAAATTTTACGTTGATATCTGGGCCCATGAATGTTGGATCCAAAACCAGAGCGTATCCTCCAGGGGTTGGCATGATCTTGGGGTGATCTTTTATACTCCAAGTTATCTCTTGCTCAGACCAATGCATGTACCTGGGAATTGCCGACATCGTGGAATTCACTTCCATCATTCGTCTCTGCTGGCTCTTCTTGTCATTTGGCTCTGTGACAAAGACAACATAGCTCTGGTGGTGTTCTCTGTACTTATTTCTAGTTCCGTGGCCGACATGAGCGTCGTCACCTCTTGGATTGTGCATCTGGTGCACAACTTCTCTTCTTTCTTGATTCTGATACCTTGGCTACCTGTTTTCATATTTGTTATCTGCTCCTACTGCTTAATCAATTCCTCCTGTAAGTGGTGGAGGGGGAGGTGGTGGAAGCTGCTTATTCGGCTAGTCCACTCTATCTCCTTTCTGAAACCAAGTGCATTGCCTCGTCGTGTGATTAGCTGGTTTACTCGGACTAGGCGTGTGAAACTTACATGGCTGATCCAGCATCATCTCATAGGTGTATTTTTGTCGGTCCTGATACTGCTTCCTCTGATCGTATGGCCTTTTGCCGTCATTTTTTGGCACCCATTATTGTTGACCATTTGTCCTTTGGACTGGCGCTTCCAGCATCTGGATGATCCTGACTCACAGCCGCAACCTTAGTCGAACCATATCTGTAATCTGGTCTTTCGTATCTTCTCTTGCTTCTGTATTCGGATCTTTCCTGTCGCCTTTGCGACCCGGCAGCGTCATAGATCTGAGTCTCAGTCATCCCGTCTGCCGACATGAGCAGCCGCTGAGTCGAATCTCCTAACGCATACGAGTCGGTGATTCTTACCGTCTCTGCCAGGCTTGCCGGCATATCTCTTTGTAACCTTTGCCACATCACACTTCCATGTCTACATCCTTGTGCAAACCATGCGATTGCTTGTGACTCGATTACCCCTTCACAAGAGTTACGCATCGTACACCATCTTGTGAGGAATTCCCTGTCTGTCTCATTCGGTCTTTGCTTGCACATTGCTAGTTGTTGTGGGCGATTCGGCCTCTAGTAAGTGCTCGTGAAATTACTCACGAAAGCGTCGTGAAAATCGATCCAACTGTTGATGCTTCCGGGTGGCAAATTGTTCAACCATACCTGAGATGGTCCTTCCAGCATCTGTGGCACGTGTACTCGCCCATCTCCAGTTTCCCTGCGCGATCTTCACAGCGGTTCCATAATCTATGAGCCAGCCCTCTGGCTTTGTGCTTCCATCATACGTTTTTGTCCCTCTGGCCAGCTGGAAATTTAGCACCGGTGGCTCCTTCATGATCCTTGGGCCAAAGCACGGTGGACCCTGCGAACCTTGGGATTCAATTATCTCTGCCATTTTTATGCGGTCAAGATTCAGCCTTGCATCATCCGGCTGAAGGTTCCTGCCTCCGAATCTTGCTCCCATTGCTTGATATGCATGATCCGGCAGTTCATACCCGTCATTTACCATAGTCGAGTAACCATCATTATACTTATTCGCGTTTGGGTCAGCAGACTGTTGAACTGCTTTTCCCGCGCTTTGCTGTCTTCTTTCCGACTGAGCTGGTGCGTTTTTCGGACTTGGATTTCCTCCTCCTGCCGAGTGAGTTCCGCGCCTAGCATGAAGCGCAATTTTTTTCCCTCCATTGTCATTTCTCTGCCCAAAATTTTCCTGGTTTTCATTTTCTCGGGGATTATTTCTTTCTGCCCCTTGCACATGCGCCGGGTTTCCTTGAACCACTGCCGGATCATAGGCGACCATCTGCTTGTTTCTTCTAGAATCCACACTTTTTTCTTTTCTCGGCCTAGGCGCCGCTCCGGGTGAGGATGCTGTGTGCCCAACCGATCTTGCCGGGACAGGAGTTGCCGAGTGAACCAGCTGTGACATCCCTACTATACGGATTTTCTATAATACGCCTCATTCAACATCTTGGCTGCTTTTACTAACTCATTGACTCGTTCTTGCTGCCTTTTCTTTGCTTCCTCCAAGTGGGGTAATTACGCCATTGTCGCTTCGCTTCGCAGATTAGCTCTTTGCTATGTTGTACGTTACGCATGGCCGTCTCATTGCTGTTCTCGGTGTTATCTTCGATGTCGATCCGCCAGCTCTTCGTTGAGATTCCTTCCTCTCAATCTTGTTGCTTCAAGCCGGGTCTTTGCGCCCTTGACTCGATTTGCCGAGTTAAGCTCTCGGATGGTGATATCCACGTCCTATTGTAATTGTGCTAGCTCTTTGGCTTTCTCCAGGACTTTTATCCTGTCTTCCTCCAACTCGGTTTGCACACGCGCCGGGTCAGTTGCATGTGCCACTGGCTCTGCCAACTTATCTATCGATTCCTGCAGCTCCTTAGCCCTCTTGCTCCTAGCTATGTGTGGCATCCCGCAAAACCACTACTAGAAAATCGCGTTGAAATTGTGCATTGCATCGTCATCATCATGCATTGTTTGCCAAAACTATTTCGCAAAGCCCGCTTTCGTTTTCTAAAACGCCCCGACAATTATTCAAACGCCAAACCCCGGTTGTTCCGGATATTTTGTTTGTCTAAAATTAGTTACAAAAGATAATTAAAAATAAATAAAATTATTAATTATTTTAGTAGGGGCAGTCGAACGGGCCAACCCGACCCGAACGACCACCCCCGTGTAAACAGAAACGGTCCACCTAACCGCCCTGTAAAAATCCTAGACCTACCCAGAAAACTACCCTACCCATCCCTCCACCTCACTCCCTCCAATAGTATCCTGCCACCTCACCTTGCCCCTCCCCACCCTCCAATCACACCCTGCCACGTCACTCCCTCACCCTCAATCTCCCTTCCCTCTCTCTCCCTCTCAGCCACACACTCAACCCACCCACACAGCAAACACACCTAGCACACACGCACCCATCCCGCTGTCTGGCCCCACCTGATGGCCCACGCGGGCAGACGACACACACAAACACCACGACGCCACCCCACTACCCCCACCTGCCTCCAGGCCCCTGGGCCCCACACACACGTTCGCCCAGGTCGCCTCTCCTCCTTTCTTCCTCTCCCGCAACCCTCTCTCCCTGCCTCCGGAAGGCCTTGGCCATCAGCCGCCGCCTCTCCTCTGCTAACCCCAGCCTCCGCCACCGTCTTTGCACCTTCCCCGCCTAGCTTCAAGGTCGCCCCGAGGCCGCCTCAGCCCGTCGCCGGCCGCCTCCCTCTCCGCTCCGGCCGCCTCCAGCTCTCACGCGGCCAGGCACCTCGCCAGACCGCCCGTCACCGCCCTCCCCTTTCTCAGGCTTCGCTGCGCCGGAGCTCGCCGGCCTCGCCAGGCGCCCTCCTCCGCCAGCGTCCGCGCCCACCGACGACGACCTGCCGGTGTGCGCTCCTCCACCCCCGCACGCGGCCGCCTCCGCGGCCTCCCTCGCGACCTCGAGCCTCCCCCGCTCGCGCCTCCTGTCGAAGTTCCGGCCCGTCCCCAGCCAGCGCCGGCTTCTCCGTCCGCCTCGCGCCGGCCATCCTCCCCAGGCAGCAGCAGCCGCGACCGCCTGAAGCCCTGCCCTCCGGCCCAAGCTCGCCTTCGCCCTCCCTCGGCCCGCTCTGCTGCGCCGTCCGCCGTCTCCGTCCAGGTCCGCCGCCGCCGGCTCGCCGTCCGCGTCGGCCTCGTGTGTCGTCCGTGTGTGCGCAGGTAGTACCAGGGGTGCGCGTGTATATGTGTTAACCATGTCCCGTTGTTGGTCGCGAAAGCCAGTTGGGGTACAGGGATTCGGTGGAGGTGGTACTGTTCAAAGACCGTTTCGCCGACAAGTTCGCCATCGACAATCGAAGCCGGCACCCTTCAAGATCTTCACCCCGTTTCGGCAAACCCTCCATCCCGGACACCTAGGTCGTCGATGCGAGTGCGACAAGTGCTTCACCGAACGACAAGACCGCCGGCACGATCACGGGATAACAGATCGCCCCAGGACGCCAAGTTGCCACGAGAACGCTCCCGAGTGCTAACACCGCCTCGCTGACGCAGACCCGACCGGATCCTCGCAACGATAAGAACGACACCGACCCAGGGTGAATCCGCTGTCCCGACGCCGGACCAAGTCCTCCCTCTCGGAACGCCAAGATCTTCGTAACGACAAGACCGACAACGCGACCCGAAGACCGGATGCGCCAAGACCTACCCCCTGAGTCCGAGAACAGATCCGTCGAACCCCGAACCCCAGATCCGTCGAACCCTGGACTCTGAGACCGACCCCGAACCCCGGAACCCAAGATCGTCGAGCCCCCTCAATGTGTGACCCTTTTCCTCGATACCCTATTTTATAAGATAATAACAACTTGTGCATATTTAATCATTCATCTCGCATGCATATCTGTGGTTTGGGGGCCTTATGCCGATTCACCTAATAATTAAATATGGGGCCCATATGCGGGCAAATCTAGCCTTATATTGGCCTCATTTAAACATGTGTAGCGAACCGGTGAAACTTTCTGCCTTGTTAAACAACATTTAATTGCGGGGGTTCTAAATAACTTGAACCATTTAAGTAATTGTCGGGACCCCGGTTCCACTTAATATGACCTAATTGCATCGCCTCTTTGCCATGCCATGCATCATACATGCATCATGCCGATCTTCTGCCGTTGTATTAAATATTGCATCCGGTGTTCCTTCTAGTGATTTGCTTCTTCGCGGATAAGGCCGTTGAGTTGATGTGAGCTTCGCCCCGATCTTCGGTTGAACCCTTCGACAATGTTTTCAGGCGAGCATCTCCCCCTTTCTACCTATCTTACTTTATAGTAATTTACTCCTTCCTGTTGATCTATTGCTATCTGTGTTGCGATGCTCTAGTTTTCGTACCCGTGAAATCCCTTGCAGCCCTATATTGCCTTGGACACATCCTATTACCTGTTGTTTGGTAGATAGTTGGACTTGCGCGTCGTAGTTGCTTGCTCAAGTGCTGATGTGTGTCGTCATATGCCACAGTTGCTGTTGTTTTGCCGCATGTTGATGTTGGAGATGATTCTAGTTTTACTTATCGTCACTTTAATTTCTGTTTAACAACTAAAATTGAAATAAGCAGAGGCATCGGTGGGTGATAGATAATATTTGGTTTCGAGCCCACTTGTGTCCCGTAAGACCCCGAGTACTTGATTCCTGTTCCTTGTTTTATCGCGCTATCCACATCCGGGAGGTATATGGGACCCCCCTGAGCCAGAGCTTGATTCAGTCTTATTTCTTGGGGCCACAAACTAGTTTGAGGTGTTTTTACGATCCTGTACTTATGCCATGCTACTTTCTGTATTTAAATTGTGCGAGGAGCACACTGTACTATTTAGGATCATGGCACGATTCCGCGGTGTCGACAAGCCCAGCCACACTTTCGGGTTCCCAGTCGTTCACAGCCGTCCCCATAACCTTGAGGCCGTCTCGGAGCTTGCTTACTCCGTTGCGGATTCTACTTAAGGGGTGGCCCCCTGAAATATTTCTGAATCCTGTGATTGTTCAGTCGTGAAAGCCTCGTTGGGTTTTGATTTGGTTTTTCCGAGGTTGATCGAGCGTGTGTTGCTATTGGTGCACCCCGGCCGGGTAAAACTTTCTGAAAGCCGTGTCCGCGGATATGGACGACTTGGAGCACAGTTTCTTGATCATAGACAAGCATAACTAAAGTTTATTGTTATAAATTTGACTTTATAATGACTAGTAATCAGCTTCACCACAATGGAATGGCTAATAAAACTGCCCACAATTGCTTGTTTGGAGTGTCGCTTGCGACCATTGTACCTGACTAGTAAGTATTGCAACTACAACAAAATGGCTGAATAGAAGTGCCAACAACTGCTGGGTTTTGGGTTTATATCATGCTATCCGTATCTGATTAGTAAATTGCTGCAACTACAACGGAATAGTTACCTAAAAGTGCCCACTGCTTACTTTATCAGAACCATTATCTAAACCTGACTAGTAATTGCTGCAACGATAACTAAATAAGTAAAACTGCCAACTGTGTGAGTTCCTCGGTTGACTTCCTCGTTTGGTCTCGAGGGGGAAACACCAGGATGGGTTTGTTTGGTGCTAGCTTCAGGTTGGATCCGGTTAGGTCCTCCTCACCCCTCTCTGATCACCGCCAGTTGTATCGAGTCTCTATAGGTTGTTTAGTGCATGCTGCCGCTGCCGCTTCAGTCCACCATACCTATGTAGGCGAGGACCGCCGATTCTAGCCTCGTGTGTAATCGCCTCAAGGCGACGCCTTCTTTGTTTTCGCTTTGCCCTTTGTCGGCACCCTTTGTTCAAGCAGGTTTTGGGATCGGCGTTAGCAGGGTTACCCTTCCGCTTGGCCTGGGCAGGTTATGGACGCCATTTGTTATTCTTCAGGTCTCTTAGCCCCATTTGCATCTTGTCCGTAGTCGGACGCTCGATCATTTTCAAGGTGATTTGGATCTCTGTATATTATATACGTATTCTTGACTCCTTGAGTCGTTATATATATCTGCGTGGGTCCCATCGAGGACTGTTGTGTGATGTTATTACTTCGTTTTCCACCCGCACGAAAGTGCCTGGTGGGCACCTTTGAATCGTTTCTATGCGGGTTTGGTGAATTTTGCCCAAACTTGCATAGGTCCGATTCTGAGGGTGTTACACTATGTTCTCTGGTTTTTCCAGCGGCGCCTTTGCTGTTCTAGCAGCCCTTGGCGTTTCCTCATGATTTCCGCCCTCTGCGTTCTCATTCACCACTGGAACTACTGGAGGAGCTACGGGGTTTGGGGCTGTCATCATTACCTCCATGGAGACAAGTTGATGTGATTTTCCCGCGACAGGAGCCGCTGGAGGATCCGGCGCCAGGACGACGTGCTCAGGATACGCACGCTCCTGAGATGCTCCAATGCTACCCCTGGTGGTAATGCTTGCCTAGATGATCCTAGTTTGGATAATACATCTGCTGCCTCATTTTCTGCTCTAGGAATGTGATGAAATTCACAACCGTCAAAATATCCCGAAATTTGTTGCACGTGGAAATGATATAATGCCATGTTTGCGTCAAGCGCATCCCAATGTCCAGACACTTGCTGAATCACCAAATCCGAATTGCCAAAACACATGATCCTTTTGATACCAATTTCTTTGACTACTTTAATGCCATGGACAAGTGCTTCATACTCGGCAACGTTGTTAGAAGCAGCAAAATGAATCTGCAACACATACCTCAGTTGATCCCTCTTTGGAGATGTGAGCACTATCTCGGTGCCCAGACCCATTTTCGTCTTGGACCCATCAAAATGCATTTTTCAGTAATTCGGATCTGGCAGCGGTGGTTCGTACTGCATTTCCATCCATTCTACAAAGAAATCTGCAACAGCTTGATATTTTATTGCATCTCGCCTATCATATTGTAGAGTGTATGGTGCCAGTTCGATGCCCCATTTGGCGACTCGGCCGCTGGCATCTTTGCTGCCCAATATATCCGAGATAGGTGCCTCGCATATTACCCGAATTGGGTGTTCTTGAAAATAATGCTTTAGCTTCTTTGCTGCCATATATACCCCATATGTCATCTTCTGATAATGCGGGTAATTCCATTTCGAGACAGAGAGCACTTCGCTCAAGTAATACACTGGTCTTTGGACTGATTTTCCCCCTTCTTCACGTTCAACCACTATTACTGCACTTACAAATCTGTTGGTTGTGGCGACATAGAGCAACATTGGCTCCTTGGATAATGGTGACGCTAATATTGGTGTTGTTGCCAACATTTTCTTTAATTCATGGAAAGCGCTATCAGCTTGCTGTGTCCATGTGAATTTGTCTGATTTCTTCATCAGCTGATATAGTGGTAGGGCTTTTTCACCTAGCCGACTAACAAATCTTCTCAACGAGGCCAGGCATCCAGTAAACTTCTGGACATCATTGAGGGTTTTTGGCAATCCCATTCTTTCGATGGCCCTGATCTTTGTCGGGTTAGCTTTGATTCCTCGGCTGGATACAAGGAATCCGAGTAACTTGCCAGCCGGGACGCCAAATGTACATTTTTCCGGGTTAAGCTTCATCCGGAATCTTCTCAAGTTTGCGAATGTTTGATGCAAGTCCTCAATTAGAGTATGACTTTGTTTGGTTTTTATTACCATGTCGTCAACATATACTTGAACATTTTTGTCCAATTGATCTTGCAATCATTTTTGCATGCATCTTTGATTTGTTGCGCCTGCATTTCTCAATCCGAATGGCATGGTGCGATAGCAATAAGCCCCGTACGGGGTGATAAAAGCTATCTTTATTTGATCATTTGGATTCAGTGGTATCTAATGGAATCCTGAATACGCATCCACAAATGACAACAACTCACACCCAGCAGTAGAATCTATGACTTGATCGATCCGAGGCAGAGGAAATGGATCTTTTGCGCACGCCTTATTGAGGTTCGTGTAATCAATACACATGCGCCATACTACTTCCACGTTCGGGTCGTCTTTTTTCTTTTCGACCAAGACTGGATTTGACAACCAGTCCGGGTGTAGTACTTCCATGATGAATCCAGCAGCTAAAAGTCTTGCAATCTCGACAGCTATTACTTTCCTCCTATCTTCGACGAAGCGACGGAGGGGTTGCTTCACCGGCTTTGCATCTGGCCTTACATGAAGAGAGTGCTCAGCCAGCTCCCTCGGAACTCCTTGCAGATCTTGAGTGGACCATGCAAAGATGTCCCGATTCTCACGGAGGAAGCTGAGCTCGCTTCCTATTTGTGTAAGGCAAGCCCCAATGGTAACTGTGCGCTTTGGGAAAGTTTCATCCACCTGCACCTTCTTGGTTTCCTTGGTAGCTTGAAATGACACACTGCCATGCGGGTTAGTGAGTGCCGGCATGGACATTTGTGCTGCTTTGGCCAATGTTGCCACTTCCAACATCTGACTTTTCTCTTGTGCTATGACGAGTGACTCGGCCAGTGAAGATCCGGCTGAGGCACAAGCGATAGATCTTTTGTAGTCTCCTTCAACTGTGATCACTCCACATGGTCCTGGCAGCTTCATCTTCAAGTAATTGATGTGAGGGGTAGCCATGAACTTTGCCATAGCACCGCCGAGTAAGGCATGATATGAGTGACCAAATCTACCACCTCGAATTCTATAGCTTCACGAAAATTTTCTCTCAATTTAATAAGACATCGACCCAGATCTTGCCAATTGGCTCACAGGACAGTCCCGACATGATTCCGTGGAAAGTTGTCTTAGTCGGCTCCAGCATGTTCATGGTAATGCCCAACTTGAGCATGGTATCCTTGTACATGATGTTGATGCTACTGCCATCATCGATCAATACCTTTGAAAATTTTACGTTGATATCTGGGCCCATGAATGTTGGATCCAAAACCAGAGCGTATCCTCCAGGGGTTGGCATGATCTTGGGGTGATCTTTTATACTCCAAGTTATCTCTTGCTCAGACCAATGCATGTACCTGGGAATTGCCGACATCGTGGCATTCACTTCCATCATTCGTCTCTGCTGGCTCTTCTTGTCATTTGGCTCTGTGACAAAGACAACATAGCTCTGGTGGTGTTCTCTGTACTTATTTCTAGTTCCGTGGCCGACATGAGCGTCGTCACCTCTTGGATTGTGCATCTGGTGCACAACTTCTCTTCTTTCTTGATTCTGATACCTTGGCTACCTGTTTTCATATTTGTTATCTGCTCCTACTGCTTAATCAATTCCTCCTGTAAGTGGTGGAGGGGGAGGTGGTGGAAGCTGCTTATTCGGCTAGTCCACTCTATCTCCTTTCTGAAACCAAGTGCATTGCCTCGTCGTGTGATTAGCTGGTTTACTCGGACTAGGCGTGTGAAACTTACATGGCTGATCCAGCATCATCTCATAGGTGTATTTTTGTCGGTCCTGATACTGCTTCCTCTGATCGTATGGCCTTTTGCCGTCATTTTTTGGCACCCATTATTGTTGACCATTTGTCCTTTGACGCTGACTGCTTCCAGCATCTGGATGATCCTGACTCACAGCCGCAACCTTAGTCGAACCATATCTGTAATCTGGTCTTTCGTATCTTCTCTTGCTTCTGTATTCGGATCTTTCCTGTCGCCTTTGCGACCCGGCAGCGTCATAGATCTGAGTCTCAGTCATCCCGCACGACATGAGCAGCCGCTGAGTCGAATCTCCTAACGCATACGAGTCGGTGATTCTTACCGTCTCTGCCAGGCTTGCCGGCATATCTCTTTGTAACCTTTGCCACATCACACTTCCATGTCTACATCCTTGTGCAAACCATGCGATTGCTTGTGACTCGATTACCCCTTCACAAGAGTTACGCATCGTACACCATCTTGTGAGGAATTCCCTGTCTGTCTCATTCGGTCTTTGCTTGCACATTGCTAGTTGTTGTGGGCGATTCGGCCTCTAGTAAGTGCTCGTGAAATTACTCACGAAAGCGTCGTGAAAATCGATCCAACTGTTGATGCTTCCGGGTGGCAAATTGTTCAACCATACCTGAGATGGTCCTTCCAGCATCTGTGGCACGTAACATACTGCCCATCTCCAGTTTCCCTGCGCGATCTTCACAGCGGTTCCATAATCTATGAGCCAGCCCTCTGGCTTTGTGCTTCCATCATACGTTTTTGTCCCTCTGGCCAGCTGGAAATTTAGCACCGGTGGCTCCTTCATGATCCTTGGGCCAAAGCACGGTGGACCCTGCGAACCTTGGGATTCAATTATCTCTGCCATTTTTATGCGGTCAAGATTCAGCCTTGCATCATCCGGCTGAAGGTTCCTGCCTCCGAATCTTGCTCCCATTGCTTGATATGCATGATCCGGCAGTTCATACCCGTCATTTACCATAGTCGAGTAACCATCATTATACTTATTCGCGTTTGGGTCAGCAGACTGTTGAACTGCTTTTCCCGCGCTTTGCTGTCTTCTTTCCGACTGAGCTGGTGCGTTTTTCGGACTTGGATTTCCTCCTCCTGCCGAGTGAGTTCCGCGCCTAGCATGAAGCGCAATTTTTTTCCCTCCATTGTCATTTCTCTGCCCAAAATTTTCCTGGTTTTCATTTTCTCGGGGATTATTTCTTTCTGCCCCTTGCACATGCGCCGGGTTTCCTTGAACCACTGCCGGATCATAGGCGACCATCTGCTTGTTTCTTCTAGAATCCACACTTTTTTCTTTTCTCGGCCTAGGCGCCGCTCCGGGTGAGGATGCTGTGTGCCCAACCGATCTTGCCGGGACAGGAGTTGCCGAGTGAACCAGCTGTGACATCCCTACTATACCCGGATTTTCTCTATAATACGCCTCATTCAACATGCTGGCTGCTTTTACTAACTCATTGACTCGTTCTTGCTGCCTTTTCTTTGCTTCCCCCTCCAAGTGGGGTAATTCTGCCATTGCTGCTTCTGCTTCTCGCAGATTAGCTACTGCTATGTTGTACGTTGGGCGCATGGCCGTCTCATTGCTGTTCTCCGGTGTTATCTTCGATGTCGCATCTGCCAGCTCTTCGTTGAGATTCCTTCCTCTCAATCTTGTTGCTTCAAGCCGGGTCTTTGCGCCCTTGACTCGATTTGCCGAGTTAAGCTCTCGGATGGTGATATCCACGTCCTATTGTAATTGTGCTAGCTCTTTGGCTTTCTCCAGGACTTTTATCCTGTCTTCCTCCAACTCGGTTTGCACACGCGCCGGGTCAGTTGCATGTGCCACTGGCTCTGCCAACTTATCTATCGATTCCTGCAGCTCCTTAGCCCTCTTGCTCCTAGCTATGTGTGGCATCCCGCAAAACCACTACTAGAAAATCGCGTTGAAATTGTGCATTGCATCGTCATCATCATGCATTGTTTGCCAAAACTATTTCGCAAAGCCCGCTTTCGTTTTCTAAAACGCCCCGACAATTATTCAAACGCCAAACCCCGGTTGTTCCGGATATTTTGTTTGTCTAAAATTAGTTACAAAAGATAATTAAAAATAAATAAAATTATTAATTATTTTAGTAGGGGCAGTCGAACGGGCCAACCCGACCCGAACGACCACCCCCGTGTAAACAGAAACGGTCCACCTAACCGCCCTGTAAAAATCCTAGACCTACCCAGAAAACTACCCTACCCATCCCTCCACCTCACTCCCTCCAATAGTATCCTGCCACCTCACCTTGCCCCTCCCCACCCTCCAATCACACCCTGCCACGTCACTCCCTCACCCTCAATCTCCCTTCCCTCTCTCTCCCTCTCAGCCACACACTCAACCCACCCACACAGCAAACACACCTAGCACACACGCACCCATCCCGCTGCCGTCCGGGCCCCACCGCAGTGGCCCACGCGGCAGACGCACACACACAAAACACCACGCACGCCACCCCACTACCCCACCCGGCCCCGCGCTCCCTGGGCCCCACACACACGCGTTCCGCCCGCGGTCGCCCTCTCCCTCCTTTCTTCCTCTCCCGCAACCCTCTCTCTCCCCAGTCGCCGCCTCCTCCGGCGAGCGCCGCGCTCACCGCGCCGCCCGCCTCTCCTCTGCCGCTCGCCAACCCCAGCGGCCTCCGCCACCGTCCGCCGCCTGCACCTTCCCCCGCCTAGCTCGCGTGTGCGCCTCCCCGAGGCCGCCCGCACCGCCCCGTCGCCGCCGCCTCCCCTCTCCCGCTCCGGCCGCCTCCAGCTCTCTCGCGCGCCGGCGCTGCACCGCAGACCGCCTGCCACCGCCCCTCCTTCTTCAGGCGCTGCGCTACCGGAGCTCGCTGCCTCGCCAGCGCCCTCCAAGGCCCGCGTCCCTCCGCCCACGCTGACGACGACCCGCCCGGCGTGCGCTCCTCCACCTCAAGACGCTGCCGCCTCATGCCTCCCTCGCGACCTCGAGCCTCCAAGCGCCTGTCGCGAGTTCCGCTGCCCTGCCCCCAGCCCGGCCGCGAAGCTCTCCGTCCGCCTCGCCGGCCATCCTCCCCAGCAGCAGCCGCATCGCCAAGCCCTGCCTTCGCCCAAGCTCGCCCTCCTCGCCCGCTCTGCTGGCCATTCGCCGTCTCCGCCCAGGTCCGCCACGCCGCTCGCCGTCGCTGGCCTCGTGTGTCGTCTGTGTGCGCAGGTAGTACCAGGGGTGCGCGTGTATATGTGTTAACCATGTCCCGTTGTTGGTCGCGAAAGCCAGTTGGGGTACAGGGATTCGGTGGAGGTGGTACTGTTCAAAGACCGTTTCGCCGACAAGTTCGCCATCGACAATCGAAGCCGGCACCCTTCAAGATCTTCACCCGCTTCGCAAACCTCCATCCCGGACACCTAGGTCGTCGATGCGAGTGCGACAAGTGCTTCACCGAACGACCAGACCGCCGGCACGACCGCGGATACGACAGGATCGCCCCAGGACGCCAAGTTGCCACGAGAACGCCCCGAAAAGCACTGGCCACCGACGCAGACCAGATCCTCGCAACGATAAGAACGACACCGACCCAGGGTGAATCCGCTGTCCCGACGCCGGACCAAGTCCTCCCTCTCGGAACGCCAAGATCTTCGTAACGACAAGACCGACAACGCGACCCGAAGACCGGATGCGCCAAGACCTACCCCTGAGTCCGAGAACAGATCCGTCGAACCCCGAACCCCAGATCCGTCGAACCCTGGACTCTGAGACCGACCCCGAACCCCGGAACCCAAGATCGTCGAGACCCCTTAATGTGTGAACCCTTTTCCTCGATACCCTATTTTATAAGATAATAACAACTTGTGCATATTTAATCATTCATCTCGCATGCATATCTGTGGTTTGGGGCCTTATGCCGATTCACCTAATAATTAAATATGGGGCCCATATGGGCAAATCTAGCCTTATATTGGCCTCATTTAAACATGTAGCGAACCGGTGAAACTTTCTCGCCTTGTTAAACAACATTTAATTGGGGTTCTAAATAACTTGAACCATTTAAGTAATTGTCGGGACCCCGTTCCACTTAATATGACCTAATTGCATCGCTTTTGCCATGCCATGCATCATACATGCATCATGCCGATCTTCCGCCGTTGTATTAAATATTGCATCCGTGTTCCTTCTAGTGATTTGCTTCTTCGCGGATAAGGCCGTTGAGTTGATGTGAGCACCGATCTTCGGTTGAACCCTTCGACAATGTTTTCAGCGGCGAGCATCTCCCTTTCTACCTATCTTACTTTATAGTAATTTACTCCTTCCTGTTGATCTATTGCTATACGTGTTGCGATGCTCTAGTTTTCGCACTGTGAAATCCCTTGCAGCCCTATATTGCCTTGGACACATCCTATTACCTGTTGTTTGGTAGATAGTTGGACTTGCGTCGTAGTTGCTTGCTCAAGTCTTGATGTGTGTCCATATGCCACAGATTCTTTGTTGTTTTGCCGCATGTTGATGTTGGAGATGATTCTAGTTTTACTTATCGTCACTTTAATTTCTGTTTAACAACTAAAATTGAAATAAGCAGAGGCATCGGTGGGTGATAGATAATATTTGGTTTCCGAACGCCCACTTGTGTCCCGTAAGACCCCGAGTACTTGATTCCTGTTCCTTGTTTTATCGCGCTATCCACATCCGGGAGGTATATGGGACCCCCCTGAGCCAGAGCTTGATTCAGTCTTATTTCTTGGGGCCACAAACTAGTTTGAGGTGTTTTTACGATCCTGTACTTATGCCATGCTACTTTCTGTATTTAAATTGTGCGAGGAGCACACTGTACTATTTAGGATCATGGCACGATTCCGCGGTGTCGACAAGCCCAGCCACACTTTCGGGTTCCCAGTCGTTCACAGCCGTCCCCATAACCTTGAGGCCGTCTCGGAGCTTGCTTACTGCTATGGATTCTACTTAAGGGTGGCCTGAAATATTTCTGAATCCTGATTGTTCACCGTGAAAGCCTCGTTGGGTTTTGATTTGGTTTTTCCGAGGTTGATCGAGCGTGTGTTGCTATTGGTGCACCCCGGCCGGGTAAAACTTTCTGAAAGCCGTGTCCGCGGATATGGACGACTTGGAGCACAGTTTCTTGATCATAGACAAGCATAACTAAAGTTTATTGTTATAAATTTGACTTTATAATGACTAGTAATCAGCTTCACCACAATGGAATGGCTAATAAAACTGCCCACAATTGCTTGTTTGGAGTGTCGCCATACCATTGTCCCTGACTAGTAAGTATTGCAACTACAACAAAATGGCTGAATAGAAGTGCCAACAACTGCTGGGTTTTGGGTTTATATCATGCTATCCGTATCTGATTAGTAAATTGCTGCAACTACAACGGAATAGTTACCTAAAAGTGCCCACTGCTTACTTTATCAGAACCATTATCTAAACCTGACTAGTAATTGCTGCAACGATAACTAAATAAGTAAAACTGCCAACTGTGTGAGTTCCTCGGTTGACTTCCTCGTTTGGTCTCGAGGGGGAAACACCAGGATGGGTTTGTTTGGTGCTAGCTTCAGGTTGGATCCGGTTAGGTCCTCCTCACCCCTCTCTGATCACCGCCAGTTGTATCGAGTCTCTATAGGTTGTTTAGTGCATGCTGCCGCTGCCGCTTCAGTCCACCATACCTATGTAGGCGAGGACCGCCGAATTCTAGCCTCGCCGTGTACTGGCCTCAGTACTGACGCTCCTTCTTTGTTTTCTGCTTTGCCCTTTGTCGGCACCCCTTTTGTTCAAGCAGGTTTTGGGATCGACGTCGTTAGCAGGGTTACCCTTCCGGCTTGGCCTGGGCAGGGTTATGGACGCCATTGGTTATTCTTCAGGGCTCTTAGCCCCATTTGCATCTTGTCCGTAGTCGGACGCTCGATCATTTTCAAGGTGATTTGGATCTCTGTATATTATATCTGTATTCTTGACTCCTTGAGTCGCTGTTATATATATCTGTTCTGTGGGTCCCATCGAGGACTGTTGTGTGATGTTATTACTTCGTTTTCCACCCGCACGAAAGTGCCTGGTGGGCACCTTTGAATCGTTTCTATGCGGGTTTGGTGAATTTTGCCCAAACTTGCATAGGTCCGATTCTGAGGGTGTTACACTATGTTCTCTGGTTTTTCCAGCGGCGCCTTTGCTGTTCTAGCAGCCCTTGGCGTTTCCTCATGATTTCCGCCCTCTGCGTTCTCATTCACCACTGGAACTACTGGAGGAGCTACGGGGTTTGGGGCTGTCATCATTACCTCCATGGAGACAAGTTGATGTGGTTTTCCCGCGACAGGAGCCGCTGGAGGATCCGGCGCCAGGACGACGTGCTCAGGATACGCACGCTCCACGCGCACCGCGACGTAGACCTAGTGCTCGCCGAACTTGATGAAGCGACCATCCCTAGGGAACGGCTTGGTCCCAAAGCAGCCCGCGTTGTCGCTGACGAAGTTGAGCGCTCCAAACCTCTGGATGAGGCCGGAGTAGACGCGCTCGCCGGTCTTAGAGACGATGTTGCCCATCCGGATGAAGACTCCATCAAGCACCTTCTTCTGCCCCACGGTGGGCGCCAACAGTCATGGTGGTGGCACGACAGATGCCATGGGTAGGCTTAAGTTGGGGGCCGAATGGGTGCTTGTGGTCACCGGGGAGGGAGTACACGGTCGAGCCATGCACGAAGAACAAGAAGAACTCTCCAGACTTGGAAATTCGATTGATACCTCAAAGATTACAAGTGCTCCTTGAGCTGTTTAGGCTAGGGTTCACAACACTAGTTCCCTACTTGGTCCAACCTCCCTCTACTACTGCTATCCCCTCCCTTATATAGGCAGTGCTAGCTAGCTTATACCCCTTTGGGTTCTAGGGTTTACTGTTTGGATCTTGGTCCCTACAATATGGGCCGGGTCATGGGCTTGCCCTAAGCCCAGAGGCCCGGTCCATAAAGCTTGACAGCTAACGGTCTTACTGCACGCTTCTTGTTCTTTTGGCCACATCATTTACTTTGTACGTCAACAAGATGCTTTGGGCGCCACCGCTCCTTTTGTGTCACCCGGCCGCTTCTCTTTTGACCATGCTTTACCATGGTCCCTCCTGAACCTTACTCGGAAAGGTGCCACGTGTCCTCCTTGACTTGGCCCTTCCTCGGTTGACTCAGCTCGTTGGTTGCGACAAGGATTACATCTTTGTCCTATGCGGGCCGACATAGTTTGTATGTCGGCTTTCATGGTTATCTTACCCGGCCGTTCTTACCGGCTTGGTTCTTTCTTTACTCGAAGCCAACCCAGCTGCTATGTTTCCCCTCTCGTGACTTTACCGGGGGTTATCCCCCCGACACATGTTGGTACAATTATGGAGTCGAATGGTGCGACTTTCTTTGATGACATCTTTCCTATGAAAGGTATGTCTAGCTCATCAAATCAGGGGATGACTAGTTCGTCTAGTCAGGAATTTTCTATAATTCCTGAACCCACTATGCCGATAGAACACTCTGATGATCCTGTGGAGGATGACAATGAAGCTCCCAAAAGGAGCAAGAGACAAAGGACTGAAAGTCATTTGGTGATGATTTCATTGTGTACCTTGTGGATGATGATGGGGATATGCCTACCGGGGTATACCCAGCAGGACGTTTCCGACTGGCCCAAGAACTGGCGAGTGGGCCTGCAAGATGGCGACTGGATTGAAGCCCAGCAAGGAACCAAGCGACTGGAAGCTGAAGGCCCAGGCGAGTAGATAGGCCCAGTCGGATTAGGTTAAACGAGTACCGAAGCTTTAACTGAATCGGTTGAGATATGTAAACCCTAGGGAAGGTGAGCCTATATAAACCCCCCTGTAGGGTGAGTAGAGATATGTTCCATCATACACCCAAGCGACTCGCCGCCTAGCCGCCGAGCTCGCCTATTGTACCACCTCCATAATACAATCTAGCAGGAGTAGGTCTTTACCCTCCGGGGGGCCGAACCTGGGTAAAAACCTGTGTCTTTGCCCTCATCTCGCACCGCAGATGGCTGGCCGCCCTTGCCCCTCGTTCTACTACTCGCTGCCGATTGCAGCATCTGCCGTGACCATTCCCACGACGGTGGCGCCCACCGTGGGGCCTGGCCGGTCTGGACGGTGTTCTGCGGCGAGATACAATCTGCCCATCAACGAGACGATCGCCACCGGCCGCATGATAGCGATCGGCGAGATGCTCCAAATCTTGCCGAGAAGCTACGTCCCGGCGGCGCGGCCCGTCACGCACAGCGTGATCCTGCCGATCGGCACGATCAGCCTCTTCGTCGGTGTAACACCCTCCGAATCAGACCTATGCAAGTTTGGGCAAAATTCACCAAACCCGCATAGAAACGATTCAAAGGTGCCCACCAGGCACTTTCGTGCGGGTGGAAAACGAAGTAATAACATTACACAACAGTCCTCGATGGGACCCACAGAACGGATATACACAATAGCGACTCAAAGAGTCAAGAATACAGATATATGATACAACGATCCAAATCACCTTGAAAACAGTAGAGCGTCCGACTACGGACAAGATGCAAAAGGGGCTAAGAGCCCTGAAGAATAACCAATGGCGTCCATAACCCTGCCCAGGCCAAGCCGGGAGGGTAACCCTGCTAACGGCGTCGATCTCAAAACCTGCTTGAATAAAAGGGGTGCCGACAAAGGGCAAAGGAAAAAGAAGGAGCGTCAGTACTGAGGCCAGTACACGGCGAGGCTAGAATTCGGCGGTCCTCGCCTACATAGGTATGGTGGACTGAGCGGCAGCGACAGCATGCACTAAACAACCTATAGAGACTCGATACAACTAGCGGATATCGGAGAGGGATAAGAATGACCTAACCGGATCCAACCTGAAGCTAGCACCAAACAAACCCATCCTGGTGTTTCCCCCTCGATACCAAACGAGGAAGTCAACCGAGGAACTCACACAGTTGGCAGTTTTACTTATTCAGTTATAGTTGCGGCACTTTACTAGTCAGGTTTAGATAATCGTCCTGATAAAATAAGCAGTGGGCACTTTTAGTTAACCATTCCGTTGTAGTTGCAGCAATTACTAATCAGGTATGAATAGCAGGAGTTAAACCCAAAACCCAGCAGTTGTTGGTACTTTTATTCAGCCATTTCGTTGTAGTTGCAAGATTACTACTAGTCAGTACAATGGTCGCAGTTTACACACAAAACAAGCAATTGTGGGCAGTATTAATTAGCCATTCCATTATAGTGAAGCTGATTACTAGTCATTATAAGTCAAATTTATAAAGAACTTTAGTTATGCTTGTCTATGATCGAGATATGCTCCAAGTCGTCCATAACCGTGGACACGGCTTTGAAAGATTTACCCGCCGGGTGCACCAATAGCAACACACGCCGATCGACCGGAAAAACCAAATCAAAACCCAACGAGGCTTTCACGAACAACAATCACAGATTCAGAAATATTTCAGGGCCACCTTAAGTAGAATCCGACGGAGTAAGCAAGCTCGAGACGGCCTCAAGGTTTGGGTAATACGGCAGAAACGGGAACACGAAAGTGTGGCTGGGCTTGTCGACACCGCGGAATCGTGTCCCGCTCCTAAACAGTACAGTGTGCTCCTCGCACAATCGTAAATAAAGCAGTAAAGCATGGCATAAGTACAGGATCGTAAATAAAACCTCAAACTAGTTTGTGGCCCCAAGAAATAAGAATGAATCAAGCTCTGGCTTAGGGGGGTCCCATATACCTCCCGGATGTGGATAGCGCGATAAAACAAGGAACAGGTATCAAGTACTCGGGGTCTTACGGGACACAAGTGGGCGTTCGGAAACCAAATATTATCTATCACCCACCGATGCCTCTGCTTATTCAATTTTAGTTGTTAAACGGAAATTAAAGTGAACAATAAGTAAAACTAGATTCATCTCCAACATCAACAGGCGGCAATACATCAGCAACTGTGGCATATGGCGACACACATCAGCACTTGAGCAAGCGACTACGACGTGCAAGTCCAACTATCTACCAAACAACAGGTAATAGGATGTGTCCAAGGCAATATAGGGCTGCACGGTAGAACACGGGTACGGAAGCTAAAGCATCGCAACACAGATAGCAATAGATCAACAGGAGGGAAGTAAATACTATGAAAGTAAGATAGGTAGAAAGGGGGAGATGCTCGCCTGAAAACATTGTCGAAGGTTCGACAGAAGATCGGGGCGAAGCTCACATCAACTCAACGGCCTTATCCGTGAAGAACCAACACACTAGAATAAACACCGGATGCAATATTTAATACATCGGCAGAAGATCGGCATGATGCATGCATGATGGATGACATGGCAACTATGCGATGCAACTAGGTCAAATTAAGCGGAACCGGGGTCCCGACAATTAATTAGGTGGTTCAAGTTATTTAGACCCCCGCAATTAAATGTTGTTTAGCGATGCAACAGGTGGAACCGGTTCGCTACACATGTTTAAATGAGGCCAATATAAGGCTAGATTTGCCCGCATATGGGCCCCATATTTAATTATTCGGTGAATCGGCATAAGGCCCCCAAACCAATGCTATGCACGCGGAAATGACAATTTAATATGCAATCAAGTTGTTATTATGCATTTATAAAATAGGGTATCGAGGGAAAAGGGTCACACATTTAGGGTTCGACGATCTTGAGGTTCCGGGGTCCGGGGTTCGGGCTCAGGGTCCAGGGTCCGGTCTCGGGGTTCAGGGTTCGACGGATTGGTCTCGGCGGGAACGTTCTCGGTAGCGGGGTAGATCTTGTCGCAACCGGGTAGCAGGACTTGGGTCGGTGCCGTTCTTGTCGTCGTGCCGATCTTGTCGGGTCCCACGGGGTCGGTCTTGCCATTGCTAGGGCCTCGTCGTTCGGAAAACAGTACTTGGTGTCCGGAACGAAGCGCTTGTTGGACCGGTGGCGTTCTTGGCGGTCATCGGGTCCGGACTTCGCCCCGGGGACGGGTCTTCAGGATCTCGACGTCCGGGGTTCCATGTCGGAGGTCTCGGGGTTCACCGTCGGTTTGGGTTCAGTTTGGGGATCGGTCTCCGGATTCCCGAGAAGTAGCTCTTGAGGCCCGAGGAGAGGGTCATGATGTCCCGTGACGGTCTTGCGGTGCCATCTTGTTTTGCCGGTGTCGGGATCGGGTTCGGGATGCCGAGGCTTGATCCTCGGTTCCGGGAAGCACTTGGATATCCGGGTTGGAGAGCTTGTCGGGGGTTTCTGCGTCGGTCACGGCGTCTTCGGGTCCGACCGGGAAGGTGAACTTGTCGCCTGGTGGTCTTCGGATCGGGCCCCGGATCGGTCTTCGGGTTTGTCCTCGACTGTTGACGGAGGGACCTCGCCGACCGAGGCGTCAGGCGCCCGTCGGGGGCTGGAGCGAGCGAAGCGCCGCTGGCGAAAGCAGAGGACGCAGCGCTGCTGGGCGACAGGCCTGGTGGGCTCTGCTGCGTTGGGGACGTGGGCCCGGCCACGACGCTGCCGGGCGACGCTGCTTGCTCGCAGGAGGAGGCGCGCCACGTGCGGCGGTGGAGGTCGCCCGCGGGCGAGAGGCGGCTCGCGGCCTCGACGCAGCGCGTGAACGGCGAGAGGACGGTCAGCGGCGCTGGCGAGCTCGGGGTCGCAGACGGAGGCGCGAGTCGCTGGCGGCGGAGAAGGTTCGCGGAGGCGGCGAGATGAGCGCCGGGCCGAGGTGGAGGCGGCGACGCAGGCGTGGGGAACCGGAGGCGGCGGAGGGAAACTTGCGGCGCTGCTGCAGCGGGGACGCTGCCGCCTGGCGAGAAAGGTTGCGGGCGGCGGTGGTCGCGACGTGAGGCGGAGCTCGGTGGCGGGTTCATGGGAGGCCTTGGCGCGCCAAGTGGCCGCCGGCTGACGGGAAGCGGCGCAGAGAGGGGCCTGACGGCCGGAGGCGCGCATGGAGGCGGGTTGAGGCGCACGGCGGGGCTGGCGTCGGGGTCGCGGAGAGCGAGGTCGGCGGACTTGGGGAGGAGGGAGGGCGCCATGGGAGGAGGTAGGTGGCGAGGAGGTGGAGACGGTTGTCGGGAGGGAGAAGAAGACAGGGGAGGCTAGCGTGCGGGGTGAGGTGGGAACGACCAGGTGGTGGGCAGGCGGTGGGTCCCATGCGTGGGGGCCCAGCGCAGAGGCTCAGCGGAGGAGTGGACTGGTCCCGGGAGGCAGACTGGGAGGTGGGCGTGTGCGTGCGTTGTGTGTCTGAGAGGGAGTGGGTGGGGCTGTGAGGGTGAGAGAGGGAGAGAGAAAAGAGAGGGAGAGTTGGAGAGGGTGATGTGGCAAAAGCTGATTGGATAGGAGGGAAGGGGAGGGTGATGTGGCATGATACTATTGGAGGGAGTGAGGTGGAGGGATGGTTGGGTAGGATAGTTGGTGTGCTTAGGATTTAGAGGGCAGACTAGCTGGACCGTTTTAGATTTCCTGGGGTGGTCGTTCGGGTCTACTCGGCCGTTCGATCGCCACTAAAAAATTAATTTAATATTTTATTTAGTTTAAAATGCAGCGTTTGCAAACATCGTTGGTCAAACAAAAAATATTCCGGAGTCCCGGCTTTTGGCGTTTGAATAAAAGACAGGGGCGTTTTAGAAAAATAAAACGGGCTTTGCGAAAATAGTTTTGGGCAAACAATGCAAGATGATGACGATGCAATGCAAAAATTCAACGCGATTTTCTAGTAGTGGTGTTTGCGGGATGCCACAGTCGGCCTCACCGACGACATCGTCTCGGAGGATTCGGCTCGCATCGACGAGTCGCCGCCACGCGATCGGCTTTCCGAGAGCCAGATCCGCATGATCCATCGCCTCGCCTCCGAGTACAACTCGGCCCACAGCGACGTGGCCGAAAACTCAGCGGCCGCAGGAGACGCGGCCCTCGACGACGACGCCGACACGGCGACCCCGGCGTCACTCGCCGGGTCCATCACCACGGCTTCACCCGCGGGCTCCATCACTCAGGTCCCCAACGTGGGAGACTTCAAGGACCCCTCCATCCTCGAGATCTTCGAATTTGACTCCGGGTCGGAGAATTCCGCCGACCTCCACGACGGAACCGGTCGCCACGCCGCGACCTACATGGCGACCGGCACCGATCCGCCGGAGGATCCATTCTCCACCCCGATCCCTCCTAACGCCACGGAAACGGAGGTCGAGGAACTCCGCCTGAAACTGGCGGAGGCGGTGCGCAAGGAACAAGCCGAGCGCGAAAAATTCCGCCTCGAGCAAGTAACGACGCAGGAGCTATCGCGCTACCACCAACAGCGGATCAGGTCGCGTCTGAACCCTACCATTCAGGGGCGCGCCCTGAACTTCGACGACGAAAACGACCCGGCCCGCGTGGCCGAGCGCGCGATATGCAAGAACGCGCCACCAGGAGGAAGCGCCCGACCCCCGCCAGGGTCGATGGCGATGGGCGCCCCGCCTCCACCCAACCGCACACCCCCCAGGGACCAGCCGCGGATAGTAGTCTCCTCACGGGAGCAAGACGCAAACGGCCTCCCACTGTTCTCCACCCCGATGGACAACCTCGTGGCAGCGAGCAGCGACAAAGATCACGGCCACCGCGACGGGCGCCCTCAGATCCAATACGTCAGGCCTCGCCGCAAAGGCCGTCGAGCAGCAAAGAGCGGGCGCCGACTCGCAAGGACGAGTATACTCGCGTTCCTCGGGAAGCAGGGCGGCCTCGAGCGGCCGCCCAATGGCGGCAAACACACTCAACTGCCCACCACCGGAGCCACTGCAGCTCCAACACCGACCCGCGAACGCGGCACTCTCCACCAATGACCCCAGGCCGGCGACCAACCTCATCGCCGCCAACGGTCAACCCATCGATGCCCACACCCACATCATCAACAACCAAAGCTGGCACGCACGCCAGCCCGACGACCTGCGACACACCCTAACCAATCGCCGCGACGGCGAGCCCATGGGGTCGCTCAGTCGACTCGGCCCCAAGTGCTTCAGACCAATGATCCGAGGCGAGAAGTACCCGCCAAACTTTAAGGCCCCGAAGGAGATAGAAAAGTACGACCCCTCGTATGACCCCGCTGTCTAGCTCGACACATACCTCATGGCAATGGGGATCGCAGGCCAGACCGACCTGCTAGCCGCCCGTTACGTCCCCCTGATGATGGAGGGGACGTGCAGGCAGTGGATCAACACCCTCCCTCAGGACAGTATAGACTCCTGGGAGGAGATGCGCGACGCTTTCGTCAGGCACTTCGAGTGCTCCTACACCCGCGCCACCACTATCTAGGACCTGGAGCGATGCGTCCAGGGACCCCGCGAGTCGACCCGCAACTGGGTCCAAGGGTGGCAAGAACTCTGGTACAACGCGGTCGGCATCCACCCGGACACCGCGATCCATTGCTTCAAGACGTCGTGCCGCTACGAGCCCCTGTTCACCAAGCTCAAGCGACACTCTCGCACACTCGACAACATCCCCGACCTCCTCGAGATCGCCAAACGGTACGCGGAGGAAGATCCAAACCAGGAAACTGACGATGAGTCAGGAGGTCAGCAAGACGAAGCGTAACGACAGACGACGGTCCGACCTACGCTACAGCAACACTCGCCACCGCAAGCGCCGCATGACGTGAAGTCGACTTTGTCGCCAACGCCGGGCACGCGCAACACGAGCCCAAGAGCTTCCGCCGCGACGGAGGACAACGCCGCGACGGCGACAACTACAAGGCCAAGCCAAGGTTTGACCCCGCGGCTCTCCTTAACCAACCATGTGCGTTTCATAGCAGGGAAGGGAAGCCCGCAACGCACACCACTGCCGACTGCCACACCCTCAGGGAGATCGAGAAGGCATGGCGAGCGCGGGAGGAACCCGACAACGACCCGCCAAACAGCGGAAAATTCGGCAAAGTGGCCGGCTCGCTCCATACCTTCACAGGCTTCAATACGAAGCGCGAGAAGAAAGTCATCGCCCGCGCCGTCGCCGTCAACACGGTGGCCCAGGTGGACGTTCCCCAGTTCCTCAACTGGTCGGAGCAGCCCATCACCTGGAGTCGTCAAGACCACTCGCCACGCATCGAGTACCCAGGTCGAGTCGCCCTGGTGGTCAAGACCAAGGTAGGCGACTACTGACTCCCCAAGACATTGATTGACGGCGGCAGCTCCATCAACATCCTGTACCTGGACACCTTCAGGCGGCTGCGGCTCCCGCAGTCGATGATCGAGACGACCCACACCACGTTCCACGGCATCGTCCCCGGTCGGAAGGCGTACCCGATCGGTAAGGTCACGCTGCCAGTCACCTTCGGAACACCAGCAAACTTCCACACTGAGCGGATCGTCTTTGAGCTGGTGCCCTTCGACAGCCCCTACCATTGCGTCCTGGGGCGCCAGGCGTTCGCCAAGTTCATGGCAGCGCCCCACTACGCGTACAACGCGATGAAACTCCCCGGGCCGTGCAGCGTCATCACCATCAACGGCGACCCCGACATGGCCACCGAGTGCGAGGCCAAAGGAGCCGAGCTCGCTGACGCCGTCATCGCGGCGGAGACCAACCACGCTGATGAGCTCGCCAAGTACGCGAGCGGGTTCAACAACGACGACCCCACCATACTCAAGAAGCCCAACTCAGAGGGCGCAAATACCTCAACCTTTGAGGCCACGACGCACACCCACACCGTCGAGCTGGTCCCAGGCGACTCCAGCCAGACGGTAATGATCAGGACGGGCATGAGCCCAGCATAGGAAGGCGCGCTCATCGAGTTCCTCCGTGAGAACAGGGACATCTTCGCATGGAAGCCCTCTGACATGCCCGGTGTCCCTAGGGAGCTTGCTGAGCACAAGCTAAACGTCGACCCCAAAGTGCGACCTGTCAAGCAGTCGCTGCGGCCCTTCAATGAAGAGCGCCGTCGAGCAATCGCCGAGGAGGTGCAGCGTCTACTCGCTGCAGGCTTCATCCGGCCAATCAAATACTCCATGTGGCTGGCAAACCTAGTCCTGGTCGAGAAGAAGAACGGGACCTGGAGGATGTGTATCGACTACACAAACCTGAACAGTGCCTGCCCAAAGGAGCAGTTCGTCCTCCTGCGGATTGACCAGATAATCGATTCAACCGCGGGCTCGGAGTCGCTATGTTTCCTCGACGCCTACTCTGGGTATAACCAGATCAAAATGGCTGTCGAATACAAGGAGAAGACGGCGTTCAACACGCCATTCGGAGCCTTCTGCTACACCGCCATGACCTTCGGCCTCAAGAACGCCGGGGTGACCTACCAGCGGTGCATGCAAGAATGCCTCGCGAGCCAAATTGGCCGCAACATCCACGTCTACATCGACGTTGTGGTCATAAAGTCCGCTCGCCAGGGCGACCTACTCGCCGACCTGGCGGAAACATTCGCCAACCTGCGAAAATACAAGATAAATCTCAACCCAGGCAAATGCACCTTCGGTGTACCTGCAGGACAACCATCGGGTACGCTGCTCCAAACGAGGGATCGAGGCGAACCCCACGAAGATCGACACGATCGCCCGGCTCGGCAAACCCGAGTGCCTGCGCGACGTCCAGAAACTGGCCGGGCGAGTAGCGGCTCTCAGTGGGACAAGGAGGCGGACGTCCAGAAACTGGCCGGGCGAAAAGGCGATGCCCCTATACCGCCTGATGCGCAAGAACCCCACCTTCCAGTGGGACAAGGAGAAGGACGACGCGCTCTGCGACCTCAAAAAGGTGCTACTCGCCGCACAGCTACTCGCCTCCCCAGCCGACAAAGAACCCATGCTGGTTTACGTCGCGACTTCCGAGCGCGTCGTCAGCGCCGTGATGGTCGTCGAGCGATCGGAGGCAGGAAAGGAGCGCCCAGTACAGCGGCCGGTGTACTACATCAGCGAGGTCCTCACCGAGTCACGCCAGCGGTACCCCCAGTACCAAAAGCTGGTATACGCGGTCTTCAGAGCTCAGCGGCGCCTGCCACACTACTTCCAGGAGCACCCGATCACGGCCGTTTCCTTGGCACCACTGCAGGACATCATCCGCAACCGTGAGGCGACCGGGCGGATCACCAAGTGGGCCGTCGAGATTGGCGTCCACAACATCAAATACGAGCCGCGAAAAGCAATCAAGTCGCAGGCCCTAGCGGACTTCATCGCCAACTAGGAAGAGGCCCAGCAGCCAGAGAAGCTGCCATACCTCCATTACTGGAGCCTGCACTTCGACGGTTCCAAGAACGCGGACGGCGCAGGCGCAGGGATCGTGCTAACTTCGCCAAAGGGCGACAAGCTCCGCTACGTCCTCTGCCTCAACTTCACACCCTGCACTAACAACATGGCTGAGTACGAGGCCTTACTCCACGGCATGCGAGCGGCCAAGGAGATGAATGTCAACCGCCTACGCTGCTACGGAGATTCCGACCGCCGCAAGTCACCGGCACCTGCGACGCCGTCTCCCCCACCATGGCGGCGTACCGCCAAGTAGTGGACAAGTTGGGCGGACACTTCACAGGCTACTCCGTCGAGTGGATCGACAGGCGGAAGAACGAGGAGGCCGACGCACTCTCTCGCATCGGGTCGGCTCGACTCGCACCACCTGCCGGCGTCTTCCTCGACATGATCACCAAGCCATCAGTCTCTCCCTCGAGGGAGATGGACATCAGAGTCCCGCTCCAACCAGAGGCAGCCCTAGTCGCACTCGTCAACGAGCCAGACGACTGGACCAAGCCCTACATCGCCTACCTGGAAGCCGGCACCTTGCCGGCAGACGAGACGGACGCCCGGATGATCGCTCGCCGATGCAAGTCATACACCATCATCGACGGCGAGCTCCACAAGCGCAGTGTCACCGGCGTGTTCCAACGCTGCGTCCAACCCGCCGAAGGACGCAAGATCCTCCACGATATCCACTCCAGCGACTGAGGTCACCACGCCGGCGCCCGCTCTCAGGTCGCCAAGGCTATGCGACATGGATTCTACTGGCCCACCGCACACGCTGATGCTGTGGACATTGTCCAGCGGTGCGCCGGGTGCCAGAAGTACGCCAACCAGACGCACGTGCCGAGCTCAGCGCTCAAAACAATCCCCATCACCTGGCCATTCGCTGTGTGGGGCATGGACATGGTAGGCCCCTTCAAGGAGGCCCCCTCCGGCTACACCCACCTGCTAGTCGCAGTCGACAAATTCACAAAGTGGGTGGAGGCCAAGCCAGTTCGGAAAATGCGACGGGAAGACCGCCACCAAATTCCTACGCGAGCTCATATATCGCTACGGGTTCCCAAACAGCATCATCACGGACAATGGCACCAACTTCGCCAAAGGAGCCATGGCTGAATTCTGCGAAGAGCACCACATCCGGCTCGACCTCGCGTCGGTCGCCCACCCGGAATCCAACGTCCAGGCAGAACGGGCCAACCAAAGCATCCTCCACGGCCTGAAGCCGCGGCTCCAAGTACCACTCGAGCGCACCGCCGGGTGCTGGGTCGAGGAGTTGCCCTCTGTCATCTGGGGGATCCGCACCTCAGTCAACAGGTCGATAGGGTTCACCCCCTTCTTCATGGTCTACGGCGCCGAGGCAGTCATGCCCACCGACCTCGAGCACGACTCGCCGCGGGTCGTCCACTACACGGAGGCTGCAAACGAGATCGCCCCCCAAGACGGGGTCGACCAACTCGATGAAGCACGTGACCTCGCTCGGTCATGCACCGCCATCTACCAGCAGGGACTCCGCCGCTATCACAGCCGGCGGGTGAAAACCCGCACCTTCCAAGAAGGCGACCTGGTGTTACGCCTCATCCAGGAAAAGAAGGGCATGCACAAGCTCTCCCCTCCGTGGGAAGGGCCATTCGCCATCGGGCGTGTACTCGGCAACGACGCCTACTACCTCATCGACGTTCGCGGGGACAGCGAACTCGACGTCAAGCGACCATGGAATGTAAACCTCCTACGGAAGTTCTACTCCTAGAACCCTACACATGTACTCTCCAGTCGCTATGAAATAAAAGAAACGGTTACCGCAAAATTGCGCCTACTCTCCATGTCTTGTGCCACTCGCACTCGTAATAACAGCGTTACGCTAACCGCAGAAGTCAACCTTTGGTACAGCGATCGGCACGGCTAAGTAGTGCGGTGCAAGAGCACTGAGTCACCTCAGGTCTTGCATCGTCCATGAAAAACGCCTAACCGGAGCCCCATTGGAGTCGCCTAGATCGACTGGTTTTACGAACCAAGATAATCGCCGCTTCGCACATGACCATGGTCCTCCGCATCCTGGCATAGCGTCTCGAACGGCTAAGTACCACGCCGGGATCGAAGACCAGTTCATCGCGAGCGGTCCGGAAAACGCCAAGTAGGAGAGCATGCCCAGACTCGCCACGCCGATCACCCACGGGCCAGGCAGTGACGCTCAAATTAACGCGCTAAGTCCTCAACCACCCTCGAGTCGCCTAGAACAACCAAGTACCACGCCGAGGACTCGCCACCCGACCTCGCTTCGCAAGGGAAAACGGCAAAGTACAGAGCACTCAAGGGAGTCGCCTAGCGACTGGCTCTCCGAGCCCGGGCGAGTCGACCACAATGACAAAACACATAAAAACAACAAACATATCACATACGAGGTAAACCCCACAAAAGGGCGGACGTGCTCGGGGACTCGTTCAAACATCAATCACAAACACACGACAAATACCAAAATAGACACGATGTCTCATTCGATTGCATGTCACATTGTTTCATGTTACAAAATATGCCCGCATGGCAGACCTGATGCTAACGCCACAAGGCAACCTATCCTACTCTGCAGGCTTTGATGACGACTCGCCAACACCCCAACAATTGCGGATGAACGGCGCGTACGGGTTCGACGGATACATCGTCAGTTCACCTGCCATCGCCGCGCAGAAGGGCTGCTCGACCTTGAGATCACGCTGCGGCGGCTCGGGATCGTTCGGCACGACGACCGTCTCCTGGTACGGAAGGAGGTAGCCCATTGCCCATACTCGCTCCGAGTACGCGGCGGCGCGATCTTGCAACTTGAGGACCTCGGAAAGCTCCACCGCGCCAGTCGACGATGGGTAGCCACTCGTCACATCGTCGATGTCGAAGTCCTCGGGGAAGTGGGCAAGTCCAAGACTAAGTGCCGCCGCTCGGCCAAACGCCGACCGCGTCATGAACTCAACGACCGCGGGCGCCTTCTCCAAATACCTCCACACCTCAACGAGGTCGCTGGGAATCACTTCCGTGGGCGATATCTCTTGGAGATAGGCACAGATGCACGTCGCCGACAACGTCGCCGAGTCGATAAGCATGCTTACGCACTGCCGCGCGTCGAACGAGCTCGCCTCTTCCGCGCTATCGATGATGCGACCTGCGAGTAGAAGACAATAATGAATATGACGGACAACACAAAATGCATAACCACTAGAAGGGGCAGACGCACTTACCAATCAACGGGCGGGCGAGTTCCGTGATGAAGCTTTGAAGCGACATATGGTCGTCCTGAAGCCCAGCAACAAGGGCATCCGACACTTTGTGATCCTCTTTGGCGGCTGCAATGGCGGCCTTGGCTCGCCCGTCAGCCGAGCTCGCTTCTTCCTTTGCCTCCCGCAGCTCGCGCTCGAGGTCGGCGATCCGCTGTTCAGCAGCACTCAAAGTCGTTTGCGCCGTCGCCAATTCACCAGCGGGACAAGCCTCGGCGAAGCTTCCTTCATGCGGCAACAACCTGAAGCCCTTTGTTCGCCTCCTGGACGATGGCCAGCTCCTTCTCCGCGCGCTGCTTCGCGCCCAATCGGTCAGCCGACTCAAGCTGCAGACCCTGCACATCACCAAAAAGGTTAATCAAAGCAAAATTCCTAAGTGCCCACCCGCTGAAATTCATCGAGTGCACTCGGGACCGCAATGAAAAAATTAAGTGCCCACCCGCTGAAATTCAGCGAAAGCGCATCGGGACCGGTCAAAAATTCCTAAGTGCCCACCCGCTGAAATTCAGCGAGTGCGCACTCGGGGACTGGCAATCAAAAGTTCCTAAGTGCCCACTCGCTGAAATTCAGCGCGTGCGCACTCGGGGACTGGATGCGAAAAATAAAGATAAGACATTAAAAGAATTAGGCCGCTGCAAAGCACCGACCTGATCCTCGGGGACTGGAGGTACCTGGATTGCTGCACCAAGCATGCCGTGAAGTTGTATCACGTCCACGGACGCGAGGAGAGCCGGCGTGTGCCCACGACGTTGGTCGACTTCAGCATCGGCGGTCCCAGGAGCGTGGCTCGAGGGCGAAGTTCCACTCGCCGCGGCCGCCTTGGTCATGAAGCGCGGAAAGGTGGCTATAGAGGCGCCTGCCCCAAAGGAGGTCGGCTCGGCCGTTCTAGGCAACGGCGCGCCCTCCTTCGTGGACGCGGCCGCCTCCGTTGCGGGTCCAGCTGGCGCGACCGCCGTGTCATCAGAAATCGTGACGACGTCGTCACCCTTGGCCTTCTTGCCGCCATCCGCAGAGACGACGACCTCGTCCGCCTTCCTCTTGCGGGAAGGATCCTCCTCGCTAACGACGGGTGGCACCTTAGCCACGGTTGGGTGGCCCATCCTTTTCACCCCGGTCCTGTTCAACAATCATGTAAGCAAGATAATTCAAGCGATTATGGAAGACAAAGGAAGGCGAGTGTACTCACTTGGCGACCGGAATGAAGCGTAGCCCCGTACGGAGGCCGGCTGGCTTCTCCAGTTCAGGGCCCAGTCGGCGGCTGAGCCCCATGTCAAGGACGTCGCGTGCCCAAGACACGGACGGCTTCTTTGTCGTCGAGGCTGCGACCGGAGCTTCTGTGACCTCTTCGACAGGAGCTTCCCTACGAGGCGAAGTCGCTACGGCCGGAGCATCCCCCAGCCCAGAGACTGGGGTGAATGGCGGAGGCATCGACGCGAGGGGCACCTCGATGGTGGCCGTGTCCAACGCGGCTGTCGTTGGCGGCGCCTCGTCCTTGGCCGGGCTGGGGGCGTCAGAACTGCTCGCTGAATGTGGAGGTGAGGCCGGCCTCGTCGGTTTGGTCTTCGTCTTCCTCGGAGGCGCCTTCACCTCCTTTTCCTTCTTCTTCTTTTTCGATGGAGTCGCCTGGCGGCGCGAGGTGGTTTCTGGAAGCTCGTCGTCGTCATCGTGACGCTCGAGACTTTTACTTGCCTCAAGCCCTCGTTGACGTTGCCCACGGGTCTTGCGGAGCAGTGGGGCGACTTCCTTCGGATTCGTCGTCGCTGTCACCCTCGTCGCTCCCGGCATTGCCCTTGGGGGGAGGCGACTCGCCCACGTCCTGAACGGACGAGCTCGAGTTCTCGTCGTCCGAAGGTGGGAGCCATCCTTCCACCACTTGGAATAGCTACAATGAATATAAGATGAAGTTAGAATTACCGCGACTGCATAAACTGCGACTGTGAGCGAAGTGAAGCGATTACCGTTGGGGCTGGAAGCTTTGCGGTATAGAGGCGACCCAGCCAGGCGTCTGTGTACACCGCTGGGTGATTTTCTTCGCTGGGATGTAGTCCTCCAGCTTCCACTGCCGAGGCAGGCCTTCACGAGTCTTCCCGACCCGCATCGGTACATGTAGTGCTCGGGCGAAGCGGGACGAGCCGCCGCCGAGCCAACAGCCAGGCTGTGTTTATCGTCTGAGGTTCTTCTTCAGCATCGGATGGTCTGGAGCATCTGCCGACGACCATCCGCTGGTCGTTGGGGAGCTTGCCGACTTGAGACGGGCGTGGCTTCGACCGACATGGAGTATCATGGGATCGCCGCCGCCGGGGTCGCCTCGGCTACGTAAAACCACGACTTCTTCTAGTCGCTCGCTGCCTTGGCGGTCAGCATCAGGTCGAAGAATGAAGCGTTCGACTTGAGCTGGAAGGTTAGGCCGCCCGCGGCTAGCATTGGGTCACCCGCTTCCTCGCGGCTGATCCGTCCGTGGAACAGATCTTGCCATAGGGGGAAGTAGGGCTGCCAGCCCAAGTAGCATTCGCAGAACGCCACAAAGATGGCGAGCTGCTCGATGCTGTGGGGACCCAGATCCGAAGGCTGGATCCCGTAGTAGGCGCAGAAGCGCAGGAAGAACAGGGATGTGGGGAACCCTAGCCCCCGTTCAAGATGGCTGGTGAAGCAGATGAACTCCCTCTCTCGCGGATTTGGGGTCGTCTCTCCGGCTGTGGGAATGCGCCAACAGCCGGCTCGCAAGATCCCGGCCTCGGCGAAGCCAGCCATACTGCAGCATTTAGATCTACCCCATGGATCGGTGGAGAGGGCCATGGCGAGAGATTTGCCGGGGTCGGGGATTTCAGGTTGGCTGATCGCGATGAAGGAGGCGAAGGTGCGCGCAATGGAGGAAATGGTGAGAAGGTGGTTCTCTGATCGCCTGCCATTCCTCTTATATAGCGGTTGTTACCCGCCAAATCAGGGAGCCGTTACTACGCGGTGATTACGCCAAAAGTTACCGTTGGATTACCCCAACGGCTAGTTTGACCACGGCTAACTGTCCAACTTCAGACACTCGACTCGCCGACCCTCTCACTATGACAGTGTTTTGCCGATTCGACACGCCAAAGCTACGACCTGGATGATTGGATTCTCCTCTATACGGGAGCCCGCCGACAATTCGACTGGATGTCCACTCTGAAGCCGTATACTCCGACTGCTAGCAGCCACCCACGCCTAATCGACGGCGGCCTCGGGGACTACTGATGGGGATATGCCTACCGGGGTATACCCAAGCAGACGCTTCCGATCGCCCAAGAATCGGCGAGTGGGCTCGCAAGACGCACTGGATTGAAGCCCGCAGTAACCAAGCGATCGGAAGTGAAGGCCCAGCAGTAGATAGGCCCATCGGATTAGGTTAAACGAGTATCAAGCTTTAATCAATCGGTTGAGATATGTAAACCCTAGGGAGGTGAGCCTATATAAACCCCGTAGGGCGAGTAGAGATATGTTCCATCATACACCCAAGCGACTCGCCTAGCCCGAGCTCGCCCATTGTACCACCTCCACAATACAATCTAGCAGAGTAGGTCTTTTCTCCGGGGCCGAACCTGGGTAAAACCCTGTGTCTTTGCCCTCATCTCGCATCGCAGATGGCTGGCCGCCCTTGCCCCTCGTTCTACTACTCGCTGCCGATTGCAGCATCTGCCGTGACCATTCCCACGACAGATGATACTCCCACTTCTATTTTAGAATCTTATGCATCTCAAGATGCTGACTACTGGAAGGAAGCTGTCCGAAGAAAGATGGACTCCATCTTAGCTAATGGTACTTGGGAAGTCACTGATCGTCCTTATGGGTGCAAACCTATAGGATGTAAGTGGGTGTTCAAGAAAAATCTTAGATCTGATGGTACTATTGAAAAGTACAAGGCACGTCTTGTGTCCAAGGTTTATACCCAAAAATAAGGTGAATACTTCTTCAATACCTACTCACCCATAGCCAGACTAACCACTATTCGAGTACTACTATCCTTGGCTGCCTCACATGGTCTTCTTGTTCATCAAATGGATGTTACGATAGTTTTTCTAAATGGAGAGCTAGATGAGGAAATTTATATGGAGCAGCCTGATGGATTTGTAGTAGATGGTCAAGAAGGAAAGGTGTGTAAGTTATTGAAGTCTTTGTATGGTCTTAAGCAAGCCCCTAAGAAGTGGAACGAGAATTGAAAGAACTTTAACTGTTGAAGGCTTTGTTGTAAATGAAGCTGACAAATGTGTGTACTATCGCCATGGTGGGGGCGAGGGAGTTATTATTTGTCTCTACGTTGATGACATATAGATATTCGGGACCAACCTCGCTGTTATCGAGGAGGTCAAAGAGTTCCTATCTTGCTGCTTTGAGATGAAGGACTAGGGAGTGGCTGATGTAATTTTAAACATCAAACTACTAAAGGATGACAATGGTGGGTGTTGGGGATATGCTAAATGGGTATCACCATAGCATGTCTCTAATCCAGATAACCCGGGTGGTCCACAGTTGGTAGCAAGGCCCATGGCCTACTGGGCGGCCCAGTTAGATGGATCCAGAAGGGAGGCCCATGCTGGATAAAGGAAGGCTACGGAGGAGTCACCAGCGTACCCGGAGCCTTGGATTACAAGACACGTTAGACTAAGTGTATATCGTGTAGGACTCTATAACCTGTCCGGCTAGGACTTTGCCTATAACCCTAGGATCTGGCGACTATATAAGCCGGACCTATGGGAGCCTTTAGGGCATAACCTAGATAACTCAACTCACACCTCGCACAGCGAACCGATCCCTGTAACTCGGCGTATTGCCATTATTGTGATTTATAGCAGGAGTAGGATTCTGCCACCGTCGTGGGATCTGAACCTGGGTAAACTGTGTTACCTCGTACCCGCCAACCTTCCTCCTTACCCCAGGTCTCTAAACACGCTCTGTCAGGACCCCTCCATGGCGTACTCGTCGGCAATACCACGACAGTTGGTGCCCACCGTGGGGCAAGAGGCGCTTCAGGCTCTTCAACGGGTGAGGTCCAAGATCTTTGCGGGAATCGGCGAAACCATAGCCATCGGCCATGTTCTCTTCTCCGGCAACGTTCTGATCGTCCCACCCGACAAGTTCTGGATCCCGGCGAAGATGAACCCCACCCGCTGCCCGATCGTCCCAATCGGGGACATCCACCTCTTCATCGGCGAAACCGACTCGAGCACTAGTTCCCTGGAAGTCGGAGGATTGTCAAGTCCCGCACGGACCACCTACAGGCAGGACACATTTGCAGAAGGATCAAAGTCAGATCTCTCTTCGGAGTTTGCTGACATAGATCGGGAAAATTCAAGGCCCACCCAAACTGCCCCTGTGCAGGATATAATGGTGGAAGATTGCTGCAAGTCCGCCGGCTTCGCCCGTGCGTTTGGACAGCAGAGATCCAAGTTCGTCAGTGTGGTAACTATCTTCAATATGGTGCGTTGTGTTCAGAGAGAGGGTGAAAACCCCCGCAATTACCTAGCTAGGTGGCTCCGTATACGGGCCGATCTGGAACATTACCCCAATGATGATGCCATCTATCACTTTGTGGAAGGACTGGACCACGGTACACTTCTCCGGCATACGCTAAGACGGCAGTAGGCCACGGGTCTCCTCACTTTTGAGGGCATGGTTCACACTGTCAACAACTACGCGGCTGCCGAAGCAGACGCTCAGGTAGTGCTCGCAGCCGTACCCGGCGCCCCGCCGCCTCAGCCACCACCACCACCGCCTGCAGTCAACGTCCCTGTAGACGCACCACCACCACCCATCATCGAGGAGGCCCCGGCACCCTCCAACTCCGTTTTGGACGCGCTCTACGCCGACATCAGTGCTGACTAGAAGGAGATAGACTTCAGCCTGGAGGAACTCGACTCTGCTATGCAGGAGATGGAGGAGGACATCAGACGCGACAAGCAGGCCGACAAGGCCATCACATCCCGAGAGGTGTTTGTCACCATTGGGAGCGTAATGGAGGAAGATCAACCTGAAAAAGCTCCGCCTACAGCGCTAGACAAGGGGAAGGTACCACCTGTTGCTGCCGACAATGATTGTGCAAAGGCCATGCCCCCTCCGCCTAACCCAGTGCAGCAGCCACAGGAACTCAACGTCGGTCCAAGTAACAACAACAGCGCAAACCCGCCGCCTCCAACATCTACGTCCGCGGCTGCCCAAATCACTCCAGCTGATAGAGTGACGTACGACAATTTTCTCGTCGAGCCCATGACTGTGGCTCATATACGGAACGTAGTCCAGCTTGACAAGAAGCGCCAGCAGCTACTAGAGGAAGCGCAGGCCATCGCGGAGCAAGGTGCAAAGTTAGATCAAGATCTGGCTAAGGCGCAGAAGTCAATAGAGAAAGCTAGAGCCATGGAGGCCGAGTACAAGACTCTGCTCAAGCAGCAAAATGCTAAGAAAGCTCTGGCTCGCGTCATCAACGATCCTGGTGTACGGCGAAACCTAGGATGGGCTCCCCCAAAGCCACCACAAGCCAAGACATACATTGACAGCGAGGCAAGGCAGGTCATGCCCACTCCTATTCTCAACCTAGCCATCGCCAAGACCCTTCTAGAGAAGGATAGATCACTCGCAGCTGTGGAGCAGGTCTATGACCTTGTAGCAAAGGCAGTGAAACAGTAGGAAAAGTCCACCTCCCAGAGGCTTGAGTCTGACCGAGCATATTGCTAGTCTAGCAATACTAAGCCTCCAAGGGACAGATCTCCTCAGGATGTCGGGTCTCAGATGGGTTCATCAGAATGAATACGGAGGGATGCACGCAATAGGAAGGATGTTATCCCCATATCCTCCGACCATGGAGGCAAAGCTCATCCTCGTCGCCCATCTCCACCGCCCCGATCTCCTCGACATCGCGAAGACCCCAAAGCTCACCATCGTACAGACATGCCTCTTCCAAGGCAAAGCGGCATCACCATCCGCGATAATGCGGACCAGCCCCGTCACGATGGAGAGCGCAACCAAGGACATAAGAGCAGTTCGCGCCATGACCCTCCGCGTCTGACAAGCAACTGCGACAAGAGCGAGGCATCACAGGAGGGTAACAACAAGAAAGCTAACCCACCGCCACCTCCGCCTCCTTCGCCACCTAGCAGCCACCATGGCGGAGGGGGCCCGCGTCGTTCACGCAGCCCATCCCCTGACGGCAATTAGAAAAAAGCAAGCCCGGAGCCATACGATGCGCTTTAACGCCTGGACAAGATTCACGAGGACCGGGAAGGACCATACCTGGGACCACGTTGCTTTGGACCTGTAATATAGACCGCAACTTACCCCAGGGGCTTCCGGATTGACAAGACGATCAAGCCCTACGACGGCACCGCCAAACCAGCTACATGGTTGCAGGACTATGGCAACACGGTGGAGATCTCCGGGGGTAACCCCAAAGTTGTTGTCAAGTACCTCTCACTGATGTTGATGGGCACGACCTGCCAATTGATTGATTACTTGCCGAAAAAGTCCATCTGCGACTGGTTGGACATGCAAGAAGCATTCAACAAGAACTTTGAGGGTACGTATAAGCGTCCCTGCACTGTTGACGATCTACAGTGGTGCGTTCAAGAGAAAGACGAGTCATCTCGCGCCTACCTCTCCCGTTGGCTGGATACGAAGAATTCCTGCACAGGAGTGCATGCTCAGAACGCCATGGCCGCCTTCATCGATGGGTTGGAGAAAGGTATGTTGCTCCGACATAAGTTGAAGCGCCTGCAGGACAATCACATGCTCGATCTCAACTAGATGATCTAGCTGGCCAGTGAGTTCGCGGCTGCCGACGACGATGCCCGTGGCTCCTTTCCGGCAACAGCCGTTCAAAGTCAAGCTAAGAGGAACAACAGCACCAAGCGGAAGAACCCTACATGGTCGCCATGCCATTTGCAGGATGAGGTGATGGCGGACAACGTGGCCGAGGATGGGGGATGGTCGTGGGCAGCAACGAGGTAGTGAAACTACCCCGACAGCGCTCCGCGTTCCCCAAACGTACGAGGAGTACCGTATATGCCATGCCTCGTACACCTCGACGCCAACGGCAAGGCCACTCACACCAATCGCCATTGCAAGTTCTTCAACGACCTGAAGGAGAACCCGGAGTCTGGTTACAAGCGAAGCCAGAAGAACAGACTGCGAGGGAAGGGCAAAGGGAAGAAGAAGGAAGAGGAGTCCAAGGATTCAAGTGACATGGATGAGGACGTTGACCCCAAGCACGCCGACAAGGGCGATGGCTAAGGAAAGAACCCCTTCGAGAAGAAGGCGGCCGTCTACCACACTTTGCTTGGCACCCCTACCGTCCGGGCACAGAAAACCTCCATGAGGATACTGATGGCCACCCTACCCCCAGTTCGCAGTACCTACGCTGGTCGGAGATTCCAATCACTTGGGACAGGAAGGATCACCCAGACCTCATCCCTACGGAGAACCAGTATGCCATGGTTATCAACCCTTTGATTGACGGCAACGAGTTTACCAAATGCATGGTGGACAGCGAAAGTAGCATCAACATCATGTACCTGGATACACTGCACAAGATGAACTTGAGGGAGGCCAACCTAAGGCGGACTAGCATCGTGTTCCATGGCGTAGTTCCTGGACGGGAGTCTTGGTCCCTTGGGTGCATCACATTTCAGGTCGCTTTTGGCGATGTTAATAATTACCGCCAAGAATGCATGACCTTCGAGGTGGTCCCCTTCAAGAGCATGTACCACGTCATCTTCAGACGCGACATCTTCCACGCCTTTATGTCCAAGCCATGCTTCGTCTAGAACAAGCTCAAGATACCCGGACCAAACGACATCACCATCGTATCCGGAAGCTTTACCAAGGCAAGGGACTGCGAGATTGGAGAAGCAGCCTTTGCAGAAGCTGTCCTCTACAGCAAAGAATTCAAGGATATCTAGAGAAAGGTCGATGCCACGGAGATGCCGACATCAAAGAAGAAGATTTCTGATTCCGATCCCGCCTTCAAGGCCGCCATCGAGACAAAGCCGGTGGAACTTGTGGTAGGCGATGACTCCAAGACCACCGCCATTGGGACAAACCTGGATCCCAAATAGGAAAGCGCGCTCGTCGAGTTCCTCCGTGAGAATAGGGACATCTTTGCCTGGCAACCTGCCGACATGAAAGGTGTACCTAGGGAACTTGCCGAGCACATCTTGAATATTGATCCAAAATGCAAACCGGTGAAACAACCTCTACGACGCTTCGGAGACGAGAAGAGACGCGCCATAGGCAAAGAGATAGCTAGGTTACTTAAGGATAGTTTTATCCGAGAAGTCCTTCACACCCTATGGGTGGCCAATCCTGTACTTGTCCCCAAAAAGGGAATCAAAGAATTAAGAATGTGTGTCGATTACACCGGCTTGAACAAAGCGTTTCCCAAATATCCGTTTGCTTTGCCTCGCATTGACCAAGTCATTGACTCGACGGCTGGCTCGGAACTTTTGTTTTTTCTTGATGCATACTTAGTATACCACTAGATAAAGATGAGGAAGTCGGACCAATTGGCCACTTCGTTTACCACACCTTACGACACATTTTGCTATGTCATGGTGCCCTTTGGGCTAAAAACGCAGGTGCTACGTTCCAGCGGACTATGCAGCGTTGCCTACATGACCAAATTGGTCAGAACGTTCACGCCTATGTGGACGATATAGAGGTGATATCTAAAAACACAAACGACTTAATCTCCGACTTAAAAGAAACCTTTGATAATCTCCGAAAATACAACATGATGCTTAACCCTAAGAAGTGTGTCTTCGGGGTTCCAACCGGCAAATTGTTGGGCTTCATCGTTTGCCAGCGTGGAATCGAGGTCAACCCGGAGAAGATCAAGGCCATCCTAGACATAAACTGTCCGACATGCCTGAAGGACATCCAATGGCGTACATGTTGCGTTGCAGCAGTTAGTCGGTTCGTCAACCGACTTGGAGAGAAGGATCTGCCGCTGTACAAGTTGCTGAAGAAGGCGGACAAATTTACATGGACGAACGAATCAGATGCTTCACTCAAGAAGCTAAAGGAGATACTTTCCTCGGCACCTATACTCGCAGCACCCGAGCCTATGGAGCCTATGTTAATCTACATGGCGGCCACTAACCGGGTAATCAGCATCATCGTCGTGGTAAAGCAGAAAGAACCAGGGTATGAGTACAGAGTTCAATGACCAGTTTACTATGTAAGTGAGATCTTTATGGATTCCAGCAGCGTTATCTGCACTACCAGAAGCTAGCTTATGGAGTGGTCCTTGCTTCTCGAAAGCTAAGGCACTATTTCCAGGAGCACCTATCACAGTTGTGAGAAAAGCTCCACTGTCCGACATCATCAACAACAATGACGCTACAGGAAGGGTTGCGAAGTGGGGCATCAAGCTTGCCGCCTTCGAGATCACCTACAAGAGGCGCAACGCTATCAAATCTCAGGTCTTGGCGGATTTTATTGCAGATTGGATGGAGATGCCAGATGCTACCCACATGCGAGCAGAAATCTTTGGGTGATGCACTTTGACGGATCAAAGCTACTCAACGGCTCGGGGGATGGTGTACTGCTACAGTCACCAATAGGGGAAAAGCTACACTATGTTCTGCAGATCCACTTCGAGGCTACAAATAACATGGCGGAATATGAAGCACTCATTCATGGACTTCGCGTAGCCAAGGATATTGGCATCAAGCGCATAGTTTGCTGTGGAGATTCGATTGGTTGCCCCAGTTGGGTGGCACGGAATGCTGAACCCTATGATGGCAGCATATCGAGACAAAGTGGACGAGGTAGCCAAGAGCTTCTTGGGCTACGAAGTCAAGTATGTCCCGAGGGAGGAAAATGAGGCGGCAAATCTGCTGTCAAATCTTGGATCAGGGCACGAACAAATTCCACCTGGCATTTTTCTGGAGCATCTACGGACACCATCCGTGAAGGGAGCGGACCCTGAGAACCTGTATAGAGTCGACTCTTTTGTTCATACAGTGACAAAGGTCCCTCTGGCTTGGACAAACCATTCATGGAATATCTCGTACACGGAACTTTGCCCATCGATGAGGTCGAAAGTCGGCAAATAGTACGTCAAGCAAAGGGCCAATGGACAACTCTATAAAAGAAGCACCACTGGTGTATACCTCAAGTGTGTTTCCCAGCAAGAGGGTACTGAAATCCTTCGTGAGATCCATCTCGGAGATTGCGGGCATCACGCTGCTCCTCGATCGTTGGTCTCCAAAGCCTTCCGTCAAGGATTCTACTGGCTGACCGCGAAGGAGGACACCGACAGGCTGGTTGAGACATGCATGGGATGCCAGTATTATTCCCAACAACCACATGTTCTAGCTAAATAATTACGAACAATACCAATAACTTGGCCATTTGAAGTCTAGGGCCTAGACATGGTTGGTCCATTACAGATGGCACCATGTGGGTTTACGCATCTGCTAGTAGCAGTTGATAAATTCACCAAATGGATAGAAGCTAAAACTATTAGAAAGCTTGATGGGGCAACTGCCCTTAGGTTTGTCCGTGATCTAGTGGTGAGATTTGGTCTCCCACATAGCATTATCACTGACAATGGCAACAACTTATCACTCGAAGAAGTGGAAGCTTATTGTTGGGAGAAGGGCATCCGACTTGACCTAGCATCTGTGGCACATCCACAGTCGAATGGTCAAGTTGAGCGAGCCAATGGATTAATTCTGCAGGGAATCAAGCCACGTCTCGAGGCACCGCTACATAGAGCAGCTAGAGCCTGGGCGGAGGAGTTACCATCTGTTCTGTGGAGTTTAAGAACTACACCCAACAGATATACCGGCTACACCCCTTATTTCATGGTATATGGAGCAGAAGCCATCCTGCCTTCCGACATCCTTCACGATTCACCAAGAGTTGCCTCCTACGACAAAGATGATGCTGAAGAATCCAGGCGCCTAGATGTGGACCTTCTCGAGGAAGAGCGTGTATTGGCATGCCCAGGATCCGCCATCTACCAGCAGAAGCTACACATCTACCATAGTCGCCGCGTTCGGCATCACTCGTTTAAAGAGGGGGATCTGGTGCTCTGACTTAAGCAGAAGAAGTCACACAAATTATCCCCGCCATGGGAAGGACCGTTCATCATAAACAAGGCGCTACTCAATGGGTCTTAATACCTCATTGACAATCGTGAACTTGAGAATAGATCCAACGATGATCATAAGCGTAAGTGACGTGACCCAGACGATGACTACCCGGAGCTTGATCGGCCATGGAACATAGCAAAACTACGTCCTTTTTACACTTAGCATATTTTTTATCTAGTGTGTACCTCTTATGTGATAAATGAAATAAAGCTCTTTGGATCACTCATATTCTTGAGTATTTTACCTCCTTTAGTGTTCATTTTTGGATCATATAAAACCTTTATGCACAAGTTTTGCATTTGCACTAGTGAAAATTCTGCCTACGAGCGTTAGCTTAAGTTTTCTGGTCTACACGTTCTTTGTTGTTTTTATGTGGATTCTGGAGTAGTGACTTTTGCACTCGTAGTCCGTGATTTTGTCCTTAGGTTTTTTACGGTGCCAACGGGCATCATCGCCCGAGCGCATGGTTCCAACTATGAGTCTCCCGACTCATGAAAAATCAAGCATAAAAGCCAAAGTAATGGATAAGCCGACACTTGCTTAAAATATATATACATACTGGAACTAGTACTTAAGTAGTAGGAAACATACAACTATTACTTTCTGCCTTAATATTAAAACCATAGTTTTTTCCGCATACATACATCTAGAGGAAACAAATATTACAAAGTGTTTTTTCATTCCTCTGGCGCTAGAGACTTTGAGGCAGCATCATCGGCGGCAGGAGAGTCATCCTGATCATCTTCAAAGTCGGTGGTCTTGAGGGACTCGGAGGAGCTACGCTGGTCGCCATCAATGATCTCAAGAGGCACAAAGGAGTTTGGATCGACCAACTTGGCAACCCTGGTGTCGTAGCCGGCGAGCAATGCCTAGATTCCTTTGTGATAAATTTTCTGGCCGTCATCATATACGTCGGGCAGACCCGAGGTCACCGTGTTGATGTCAACATTCTCGTAGTGGGCCTTGACCATCGCCAGCGACATTCTTGCACCAACCCGAGTAAATGAAGATTTCCAGCTTACGATGCACTCGGGGGCTTGGCACAGAATCTCCGAGTACTTCATGATAGAATTGTGGTGACCTAGCATACCACTACATGATGTAGTACACTATAGTCGCTGACATAACACCAATCAAACACCGTTCACTAGTATTACATCCCTCATAGTGGTACAATAGAAACACAGCAGGTCCAAGACATGACTATAGGTTACAACTCAACTCTTTACATAAGATCCAGAGAACATTCTAGGTTAAAGAGAGAGAAAGAAACTTCTTACAAATAAGAATCAGGAGAAAAACAACTCAAAAACTATCATACTAATAAGACTAGTATCCGAACTATTGGTCTGGCATTGCTGCTATTGCAATACACTAAAGAAATAGGTTCTATGGCTAGAGATTATACTTCCTATTTAATCAGTAACTTCGTCTTCACTTGAGTTGATGTATATGTTGACTTTCTTGACTTCATTGAAGAACTTTAGCTTCTGGTGATGATTCCGGGAACATAACTTGATGTAGACGTCGTCTTAATGGCTTCAGAATCTAGTAAGGGTTAAGAAGATACGTTGAGTACGAGCGTACTCGGCAAGTTCACTAGAAAAGGAGTGTTTGATGCACTATATGTACAGCCACAGACCATAGGTCGTAGGCAATGCAAGTTTTCATAAACATTTCTTCAAAGGTTACTTTTATTCTAAAAAGCTATGTCCATCAGCCTTCACGGGTTTACCAGAACTTTCATGGAGTTCCTTTCCCTCCGCGTCATGCCTCCTTCCTAATAATAGGAGTAACAAGTTACGCCTTACACTCTGCAGAGGTGTGTTACTTTACCCATGAGAGACCTTAGCCTTGTTGCACAACCAAGTCATGAGCTTGTCCATACTTCCTTTGTATGGACACCAGTCTAAGATCCAAGCCGATCACTGCCCTCTCCGCGACCTCATATGTCTGCATGATCCTTCGGGGCCGTCTCACCTCCGTTAAGCCCCCTTTCAGGCAGGCTAAAACCCTAATGAGTTCCCGAAGACTCTATGACCTGGTTTTGCCTTGGCAAGTGCCATATTAAATGGTCCATCCACTAAACACCATCCATAGATAATCTAGACACCAAAAGTGTGGGGCGTAAGGGTGCCCACCCATATGTTGGATCTGCACAAGGAATCACAACGTCACGTTAAGGTCGTCTTGCCTCCATATGAGAGGAAAATGATACATCTGACTTCTCCGTCCCATTCCAAATCTCATGGTTAACGCGTAATATACGGCGCAAGAATCACTAGCGACATTGGTTGTTAGGTCCTAGATAATATGTTCCTTTACCACTGGAACTTTCATAGTAGGTTATTACCTTATGGTAAATAACCTACAATCACATTATTATGAAAATAGTGTTTTCTGACCTTTTACAAATGCAAGTGATGAAAACACTGGATTTGCAAAATACTTTACAGAAAATATCCAAAGGACATGAGCAAGTGTGAACTTGCTTTTTGTGATTGCAAGATTATGCACTCACGATCTTCAAGACGATATAAAATCCAATATCTGAAATCAGCATCATTGGTCCGGTAAGGACTAATTTTTAAAGAAGCAGGATGCTTTTATGCATAAGTAATGTAATGCAATTTCCTAAACTCAAATCCCGGGGATAACGTTGATCTAGGGTTTGGATACTGGAAATGGTTTCTTTGAAATGTGTTGCCCTTTTAGATAAGTTTCATACTTGTGCTTCTTATTAAGGCTTGTGAGTGTGCGTGAAACAACATGTAATTATAATATCATAAAACAATGAGATACACACAAATGTGAAATGCTACTCAAGATTGTTTATACTATAATTGTCTATCTTCAAATTTTTACTTTACAAGTAATGTCACTTATAAAGAACTTAAGTTTTATCAAATCTAAGTATACAAGTAAAATATAAAGTAAGGTGTTTAATATTAATTGTCATATGTTGACTGAAGTGGAAAAACAAATAACTTTTGAAGAAAAGATTCCTTTATTAAGGTTTAGACAATCCTTGTGCTTAATCTGATGTGGTTAATGTTGTTTGTACTTGTTTGGATTTGGGATGCTTTATAACTTAATTATAACAGACCAAAGTTAACTATAAAACTCAGAATAAAGTTTTTATTTTAATATTTAAAGTCTTGTAGACTAAAGTTATCTTTAAAGACATGGATAGACTTAAGATGTATTACTTATTATACTTGTATCTTGTTCAGTTTATATTTTTTCCTTAAAGTTACTTAAGAATGGCATTACCTCTATTTGAGTAGTGGTTTCTTAATTGTATAATGGAATAGAATCATTTATCTTTTTATTAAGGTATGGTTATGATTTGTAATCAAGGTAATAATATTACTTAACTACTTATGTATTCACTATAGTGTTTTGATATGTTGATAAACTTGTGGTTAAAGTAAAACAATAGGTTTTATTTCACTACAAATTATTCTTGGAGATTTTATATTGGATAATGATCCTTTTATAAAATAATCTACACTTAAGGTTGAAGGATAATTCAATAAAATTGTATTTAAAGTGTTTTAAACCATTTTGACTTCATACCATCAATATTTAATACTAGTCTTACTTATTAGACTTAAATTGGCAATTTTAAAATATTAACACATTTTATTTACCCTTATATGAATTAACAACTCAAGAAATAGGTTTAAATTCAAGTTATTAAAGTATTTAAATTTTTATTTAACTCACAAGTGGAATATTATTTTTTTAACATGTAGGTATTATTTTTATGATCATTTTGGTATATTACATTTATTTTTGTGACTTGTAAATAATAAGATATGATTTTTACAAGGTTTATTACTTTATAAATACTTAATAAATAATAAATATTTAATTAAGTGAAATAATCATGTATGATTATAGTTTTAAATTATAGTCTTATTTTTCTAAGATTTTTGGTATTTTATTTATATTTTTAACATTTACCATTATTAAAATATGAATTATCAAAGTTTTATGCTTATAAAATCTTTATTAACTAATAATTATTTAAATTATTCACATAATAATGTTTGATAATAGTTTTAAGTTAAAGATTTTATTTTTATACATTTTTTTATATATTATATGTATTTTTCTGAATTATACAACAAAAGTTATTAACTTAACAAGATTTATTCATTGTATTTAATTTCAGGAATATTGATATTTGAATTTATATTGTTTTTACCAATTTAATAAACAGGGAAAACTTTTCTTACCGAGCCTAACCTAGACTAGGTCACTGACTGGTGGGTCACATGCCACATGGCATGCCCAGTTTTATTAATGTTTTTGTTACCGAAGTTGTTTTTACTCCCAGGCAATGACAAGTGGGCTCGATACCACGTCACCTGCCACCTGGGCAAGGAACGAGTCAAACTTGGGACCAGGTCAACATCGATGTCACGATGACGCAAGGTCGCCGGTGAGCACCGGAACCAACAGTGGAGGGCTTTCTAGGCTTCTGTGATTACACGCGTTTGAATAACGGAAGCTTGGCAACCATCTGGAGGCGGCGCCGCCCAAGAATGGTCACCGGACATTGCAACGGAGAGGTTGCAGCGGCGAAGCACGGCGGCGCTCAACGGAAATAGGGTTACAATGAACGCTAGCATGAAATATTAAGTGATAGAGATGCACTAGCTCACCCTGAGGCTTGTGCGGTGATCGACGAGGACCAGCGTGGTCGGTGGTGAGCGCACGATCAAGAATTCCGGCGAACTCCGAGGAAAGGGAACGATGAAATTCACCCTCCTCTGAGCTCTCCTTGATGTTTTACTCCACCCAGAACATTTACGGAGCATGGCGCTTCTCTCCATCCACACCACAGGCTTCGAGGAGCATTGCCCCGACGGCTAGCCGAAGCTCATCGGCGATGGTGTTGGGTTGGAGAGAGAGATAGAGATTGTTTGAGGGGAAATTGAGTAGAAAGGCATGAAGCTGAGGCTCGGGCGGTCCTTATCCTGCCTCTTATACGGTGAATCGGGGTTGGACACGGCGGCACGGCGACGACGACGAGGAGATGCGGCGGCGCTAGTGAAGCTCGTTCTGGGCACGAATCGTTGCACAACGCCTACTGGCGGACTCCTAGTGGCTAGGGCAAAGTTTAGAGGGGTCAACTGCGTCCGCGGCAGTATAGAATGACGGTGGTGAGCTGGACTCGTCGTCGGCGTGTCGACCATGCGAAGGAGGACGAAGACGATGGTGCTTTCTCGCGTGGGACCCGCTTGCCAGTGAGACAACAAAGAGGTATCCCGGGCTGGGGCACTTTTGGGTTGCTGCTGGTCTGCAACTGGTTGCACCTGGTAGTAAATAAGGGAGAGGAGTATCTGGGCCGGCTTGTTGCTCGGCCAGATCCCCTTTTTTTCTGTTTTTCTTCCTTTTTATTTTCTACTTCATTTCCAGATTTGATTTTTTCATAATTGGCTAAAATTTTCTTAATAGAAATTATTTGATAAATAGCTGCAACACTAATGAAGTGTATTTAGATTTAATTTTGTGTATTTTTATTATATAATATTATCACTTCTTTATTTTCTTGATATATATATATATATTTTTTCTTCTTGCATTTGTAGGGTATTTTGATATGAATTTAATTTATCTAATATCCATAAACTTATTTAAAGAATATATTACTATTAATCCATAAGTTTTGATTCTTATTGATTTATAATATTAAAGAAACTTTTATATGTATTGATCCTTCATTATTATTTGATACATAAAGTTTTGAGTAATTCATATGGTTAATATTATTCTCATATATTTAGGAAATAGTAATGTAAGTATTTTATTATAACTAACATAGAAGTTAGGGTTTGAATTGTAAATGCTTACCCTAGGGTTTAGGGTTCTTAATATATTTATATCCTTTTGTTGATGTGAATAAAGATTAATGGCTAAACATATTGTCTTTATGTTTGTGATCTTTAATGATATCACCTTTTTAGGATAGGAAGTTATTATCTGGAATGTCTGATGGAAAAGAATTGATAAAATAACTCCTAAGCACATTTGGTTATGATAATTGGAAATGACATAGATGTGTGCTTAAGTGATTTGCTATAGGGAAATATTCCTATAAAGCATTTTGAAGATAAAATGATTTATCCAACAGATGAGATGGATGTTGATCTTGGGTATAGATTTAGATTTTGGTGTTTACCAAGAGTTCCTATCTTCCATACTTAATCATTCTGGACTTCTGATTAAGGAATTCCTTTCCTAGATATTCTACTTCTTCAAGTCACATGATGAGCTTGCTACTCAATATTAATCTTATCCACCTTTAATTCTTCTAAATCCATTTATAAATCCAATGAGCTTGACACTAAGGCTTTCATAATATTCTCATATCCATACTTGGTTATATCAACTATTCTACTGTTGATAACCTCTAATCCACTAAGTAGTTACTTCTAACTCCATTCATATACTTCCTTTATCACCTTTCACTAATATTACTTCAATAGATGTATACATCATATCCTACTTCACCTCAAGTTCTTAGTATTTCCAAAGAGGAAAATATTACTTCTATACTCCAATGTTGCTCTAGCATCATCTTGATCATACTATCTTATCTCAACTTAACTCCAATATCTTATATTAGAGTCCAATCATGTTTTACCCACCAATGTCCCTTATACAGGATATAAGAATTCAATCTTGGTGACTAAAGCATGTTCATTACAACCCTTTGATCCTTTATGGTTTAGGTTTCCAATTGGCTAATCAAGGTTTCATCCATACAACATTATAGTTGTATTGAAATTATCTTCTTAGTATCTCTATTGGATTAAGGAATGTTATTCATTGACTATACCTACTTGATCCAATAAGATTTCTCCTGGTAACTATCTTCAGGATTCTTCCTTGTAATCTTCTTTATTACCATATAATTATATATTCCAAATAACTCTTCTATTATTTTAGGAGTGAGTTAACTCCATCAATTATCACATTGTTCTAATTCTCTTCCAACACTCCCATCCTATAGATGATATTTAAAACTAACATTACCACATATCTCTTCTTACTTCTTTCTCTAAAGGTTTTAGAGTGGATGCTATGATAAGGACAAGGGTTGATAGATCAAGAATTGATAGTTTAATTTTTTTTGAATCAATAGTTGATTACTCAACATTGATGAACAACAAATATAAGGATAGGATTCAATAGATATGATAAGGATTCATATGGAAAGAAAGATATATGGTGAATGATCTTGACTTTGATTTCTTTCCTACTCAATCAATTAAAGAGCTAAGGTCAAGTATTACCATGATACTCATGGTATAAGTAGATGAGAGTAAGATAGATCAAGATTTAGTTGTTACGTTCTTATTACTTAAGTTATATTTATAACTTGGTATTCTTGGGTTGTGTGATGAATACTGGAATATGACTACTTAAGGATCAAATATAAACCATTAAATAATGTATTAGGGTTTAACTTTTATTACATTTGATCTACCCTTAGATCAAATCTCCCTTATCCAAAATAAGGTTTTAGCAAAGGTCATATTGAAACTTATCGCAGTAAACTTGATGATCTACTTCAATTCCATCCAGTTGAGAGAAGCTTCATTCACTTTGACATGTTTTTTGTTTAAAAGCGCGAAAATTATTCGGATTTTCTATGCATGAATGCAATGCACACACCTGTGTTCAGCTTATTTCTAAGCTCTAATGCTGGGATGTTACAAGAATCCACCGCCTTGATGTTGATGTTCAAGGGCTTGGCAATCTCTGGCTTTCTTGATGGCGGTACTGATGAAGTTGCCAGCGAGGACCATGCATTCCTTTGGCGGAGGAGGTGTATTGCTTAAACCAATAGGAGCTGCATTTCCAGCCAAGCAATGGAGTACATGAGTTCAAATAAACAAAAAGTTCAGAATACCTGGCTTACAGAATTATAAGACGGAGATTGCTTACCAAAGATGCTCGCCTCGGCTTGTTGGAGAGTCTCCACCATGGAGTCACGTTCTTGTCGGAGGACCTTGTAAGCCTCAAGGTTACGTTTGTTCTGCTCTTCGACAACTTTCTTCTGCTCCTTGAGGATCGCAATTTCCTCCTTCGGTCGGTTGATCTCCGTGTTGGCAGACTCCTGCAAGGCCTTCATGGACTCTTCATGCATTTTCAGAGTGTCAGCCTTCTCCTACTTGAGGATCTTGTTCTCGCTATCCAGTAGTTCTATGTGCTTGGATTGATCGACAATGTCCTTCGCCTTGGCAATATTTTCTTCAATACGGAGAAATGAAAACACACAATGAGTAGTCGGGGAGTGATGGCACAAGACCAAGTTTGAGTGCGAAATTGAAAAGAAAAACAGACTCTTACTCTTGGTGATTTGATCCTTCAAGAAGGCAGTTTTACCCTTTTTAGCTTCCAAGTCAGCACACATCTTGTGGAACTTCTCGTTGGCGACGCCTCTCCGAGCATTCTCATTCTATGAAGAAATTCAAAATTACTTACTCTACTTGGAGCATCTAGCCGGATAAATATCCATCTAGAAGCTTGGGGGCTACAATGAGAGTTTTTAACTCGGAAAAATTCTTAGTCTTTCTTTAAGCATCTAGTCGGAACTAATTCTGTTTCAACTAGAAGATTGGGGGCTACAGTATTGAAATTTACAAAACACTGCATATTCTACTATAAAAGTATCTATTCGGAATAATTCATTCAAACTACATACTCGGGGGCTACAGTGCGAAGTTTCTAGCTTAGTCACTCTTAGAGCATTCAGACACAAAGACCTATGGTTTTCCGTCTAAATCCTCGGGGGCTACAGTGGGATACTACATATGAAATCCAAAAGGCATACAAAACTTACACGTGCAATGATCTTGAGATTGGTGGCGCTCTCAGCAAGTATTTTGCTGAAGGCAAGGCTGTTTCCACGAAGGATATCCGCCTGCTTGAGCAGCTCCTCAAGACCACATGTTGGAGAAGTCGATGCAGCACCAGGAACCAGAGTTGAGCTACTCGGTGTAAGCACCGGGTCGATGATCTTCAGAAACTCTGCTGGTATCCTGGGTGCAGTGGCACCGCCTGCGGCAGAAGTTCCGCCTTCCACCATCGCCTTACCGCTACCAGTGGCATCCTTAGACGGAGCTTCAGCCACTTTGGATGCAGTGCTTTCTTGTGCCGCCTTCTCGCTGACAATAGCAAGTTCCGTGGCAACACGTGGGTCCACTTCCATGGAGGAAGATCTAGATGTTACCTTAGCTGGAGAGCTTGTCGGTATGGTAGCAGGATGGATGCTGGGAGTTGTAGGGGCGATGGTGAGATATGCTTGGTGAAACATATCTTTAATGTTTTTAGAAGCCCACGATGTCTTGGAGGTCTTCTTCAAACTCATACTTGCCTTCTTCCTGAAACGTGCAAAAGTATAAGTACAGGAACAAGACGAGCAAGAGACAATGTTGGATGTTAATAAGCTTACACAACGTTTGGTGCTTTGGTCAAAGGGATACCAATCATTCTTATTTTCTCTGCCTCCAGGGAGGTGATTGTAACACCCTCGGGATTAGGGTTAAACTAACCTCATAAAACCATCTAAGATAAGCTCAACACTAAGCACGGAATATCACAGTATGATTCGGTAACATTACAAAACTCAGGGATTCAACAACATAAGTTTAAACTCTTAGCAGAGTAAGATATTAGAGTTATTACAAACCAGAGGTTATAGACCCAACATTACATCACATAGCGAAATAAAATTATGTTATTCTACACAACAACTTAGCAAAAGGCCTAAGAGGCCATAAACAGAAGTGACATCCATCCCATAGTCCTCAGGTTGCTACCTGTGACCCCCAACTACTCGTCGATCTCAACGTAGAAGCCACCTTCAGTTGCAACTAGATCATCTGTAGAAAAACAACAATGATGCAAGGCTGAGTACAAGATTGTACTCCGCGAGACTTAGATAACCTAGTATCTATATGCTCAGGCTAGAAAGGCTTTCTCTCGAGTTACTTTTGCGAAAGAAATCTTTATTTGTAAACATGAGAGAGAGAAGCTCGTCTACTCCAAATCTTTTAAAAGGAATAAGATAACGACTTATTCATCTCGTTCATGATATCTTGATAACCACCAGCTTCATCAGAACCTCCTATCTAGGATCACCCCCTCGACCCGGAGGAAGCATACTTAAGCACACGTGGATCAAAAAGTTTTATAATGGTTAAAGTTATCTATGATCTTAGAATCTGGTCACCAAGCGTTCATAACCGTGAATACGGATTTTCGAAAATATTAATACCCTGCAGGGGTGTACAACTTTACCCACACGTACCAACCGACTCTTAATGCCAAATATTATTAGCCCTCTTCCTTGGAAGGTTGGCAGAGGGTGGTTGACCATGACCTTTACCTTGCTTTCGCCGAGACCATGAGTCACGCAATAAGTATGGTTCCGCCGAAGCCGGTACTTAAAGATGTGAGGCGAGGTTGGTTCACCAGGGGCTCCATCGACCCCAAGCAACCGCGGCCACGCTTCCCTACCTGTTATGATGCACCTCGTTCACCTCCTCTTTCGAAAACGTTTTCAATGCGTATGCCAAATGGAAGGCCCAAACTATGTGACTCATGGAATCTACTAGGCAAGTTAGCTAGTCGAGGGGTTCCCAAGCCCCGTGTGGTTGTACGCTCATCTCAGTTCCAAAGGCAAGAACTCAGTTCCTAGAGGTGGCGAGCATGGGACTACAAAAACCACACCCAATGTGGCCTCCCATACAAGCCTTAGCATGTTAAGCTAACTCCTTCGATGATGTCACCATCTCATACCTTTCTAGATTCTCCGGCATATCTGATTCATCATTGGACAGATTAGACGTCGTTACTATGCATGTCTAAGCTATCGGTCACAGAAGCTCTAGCAATGCTCAAGTGCTAGACCTAGGTATGCTAAGAGCAGTGGATCAGGAGTATAAGGCTACAAAAGGGAAACAGTGCAGCAGATAGGTAATACTAACTACTGACCAAAGACCACATTGGAATCGTGTGCATCATAGCGAGAAAGCAATATACTTTGTAAAAGTAGGTTCAGAATGAGAGGCTATCCATCAGTAGACAGGTATGGATCTTCGGTGTTGTTGACTTCAGCCTCGGGCTCGGATCTTATCGCGAAGAACCAATTCCGGAAAGAAAGGCAACAATCAAGACATGGCATCAATGCAATGCTCAAACATGGATGATGATATGACAAGTTAAATTGCATTGAAATGAAACCCTAAGGCATGCTTGATAATTTAAACGGGGTTCCGAGGGGTGAAAACCCTAACTCGAGGAAACTCCGGAATCACCTATGAGGGGTTACTATGTTGTCATACTTAAACTTTTCATGAAAGTTGGTTAGAAATGCATGATTATAGTGTAATTAGATAGTTCTTATTTTCTGAACATTTTGATATATTATTTGTATTTTTCTGACTTATAGATAATTACTATTGATTTTACAATATTTAAACCTTTTCTGAAATTATTAAAAAAATTAAATTGAATTATTACGTCAGACTGACATCAGCACAAGAACCAGACACTTTTTGCACACGGGCTGACCCTAGCCAGTGAGACTAACAGAGGGGCCCGAGGCCACCTCAGCAGCCACTGTGGCATCCCGCAAAAACCACTACTAGAAAATCGCGTTGTTTTTGTGCATTGCATCATCATGACCGCATGCTCATGTCTTCATGCCACATTGCATTTGAGCATTTGTTTGTCTGAAACTATTTTTGAAAAACATATTTTGTTTTCTAAATACCCCGCCTTTATTTCAAAATCCAAAACCCGGGTCTCCAGATTATTTTGTTTCGTCTACCAATGGATTTCAAAAACCACGTTTTAAATAATAAAATATTTAGTTTATTTTTAGGGGACAGCCGTACCGGGCCGATCCGACCCAGTCGGCCATCCCCAGTACAAAACCAGTTTTCTCAAAACCTATTCCACCATATAAGCTACCCAATCCTATTCTACCCAGCCCCTCCACATCACCCCGGCCAACCACAGCTCGCCACATCAGCCTGACCCCAAATCTCCACCAATCGCAATCCGCCACCTCACCGCATCCCTCCACCTCACCTCTCCCTCTCCCCATCCCAGCCGCCACCTCATCCCACCTGCACGCCCCACCAAACCCACTGGTCCACCCACTCCCGCCCTCACACACCACTCACACCGAAGCCACCTGCAGCACCCAGGCCGGCCCCACCGCTGCCTCGCCCGGGCGCCTTCCTCTCTCCTCCTCCTCTCGCCGCCCGCCCCGCCTCCACCTTCCTCTCTGGCGCCTTGGCTGGCCTTCCCGCACCCCCATCGCCTGCCCTGCCGAGATCCCGTCACACTGGTTCTCCTCCGCCGCCCTGCCACGCTGCCCTGACCGCCCGCCGCCTGCACCGGCGCCTCCTCCTCCCGGTCCGCCTCCCGCTGCCGCCTCTTCCGCCGCCATGAGCTCGCTTCGCGATCTCGCTGGCCGCCCTTGCCCGCCCGAGGCCGCCCTCCTGCCCGACCCTCCTTCCGAAGCTCTGTCATGGCCGCCCCAGCCGAGCCTGCCGACCCTGCGAAGCCGACTGCCCCGCTCGCTCGCTTCTGTCCGCGAGGCCGAGCCACCCTCCGTCATCGCGCGTGTCCTAGCGCCTCCCCTGCAGCAAGGCTTGGCCGTCGGCGACGTCATCCTCTAGCCTCCGCCGTCTCCCCACCGCGCCACCTCGCCCGCTGCCCTCTACCTATCCTCGCCTCCTCGTTTCCTTTCGGCCGGCCACGCAGGCGTGCTCCTTCCTCCCAGGGCTTCCCTCCTCCGTATGCAACCGAAGCCAGGAGCCCGCCGCCAGCGTTGCAAGGCTCTCCTTGCCTCTGTTTGTTTGGTGTTATGAGTTTGACCACAAGCTTCGGTGGGCGTCTGCAGATGGTGTTGTCCAAGGACCATATCCCGTGCGAGATTAAGGTGCCAAGATAGTCTCTTCGACAAGACCCCGCCGATTTGATGCCGTGCCTTTGACACCAAGATCTACCGCCGGACGCCAAGCACTCCTTCACGGACCCGAGGATCCGAAGGCCTCCTTCCCGGATTCGAAGACCGATCTTGTCAAACCCTCAGACCCCAAGACCTTCGACACTAATGTGTGACCCCTTTCTCGAGCCCTATTTTATAAATGTAATATCAAATTGTTGCATATTAAATTGTTTATCTCGCATGCATATCATGTGGGTTGGGGCATTATGCCGAATCACCTTATAATTAAATATGGGATCCATATGCGGGCAAATCTAGTCTTATATTGGTCCCATATAAATTTGTGTAGCGAACCGGTGATATATTTTGCCATGTTAAGACACCATTTAAATTGCAGGGTATCTAAACAACATGAACCTATTAAATAATTGTCGGGACCCTGGTTCCTCTTAATATGGCCTAATTGCATCGCATCTTTGCCATGCCATACATCATACATGCATCATGCCCGATCTTTTGCCGTAGTATTAAATAGTGCATCCGGTGTTTCTTCTAGTGCTTTGCTTCTTCACGGATTAGGCCGATGAGTTGATGCGAGAGTCGACCCGATCTTCGGATGAACCCTCGGCGATGTTTCAGGCGAGCACCTCCCCCCTTTCTACCTATCTTACTTTTATAGTATTTATTCCCTCCTGTTGATCTATTGCTATCTGTGTTGCGATGCTCTAGTTTTCGTACCCGTGATATCCCTTGCAGCCTTATATTGCCTTGGTCACATCCTATCACCTGTTGATTGGTAGATAGTTCGACTTGCGCGTCGTAGTCGCTTGCTCAGGTGCTGTTGCGTGTTGTCCAGTACCACAGTTGTTGGAGTATTGCCGCATGTTTAATGTTGGAGATGATCATGGCTTTAAATACTGTTTAATAACTAAAATTGAAAGTAGGTAAATGCAGAGGCACCGGTGGGTAATAGACAATATTTGATTTTAACTCACCTTTGGTGTCCCGAGGACCCCAGTTCTTGACACTGCTCCGAGATCGAGCGCTAACCATTGTGTGGGGTGTATGGGCACCCCCATCGATTAGTACCTGATTTCAAAGTATTGTACCGGGGGCCACAAGTAGTTTGGGGCTTTATTACTATTCTGTACTTATGCCATGCTTTTACTGCTTTATTTAAGATTGTGCGAGGAGCACCTGTACTGTTTAGGTAAGCGGAGTGTTTTCGCGGTATCGACAAGCCCAGTCACACTTTCGGGTTCCCAGTCGTTTACAGCCATTGACACAAACCCTGAGTCCGTCTCGGAGACCGGCCGACTTCATTGCGGGTAGCTTAGTGGGTGGCCCCCATGTACTTGCTTTGGGTCTGGGAAACGTAATGACTTAGGCCCCGCCGACATACCGATGGGTGTATGTTAACTGATCTGGCAAAAAGGGTCGAAGTGTGTGTGGATACTTTGGTGCACCCCTGCAGGGTTAAATCTTTTCGAAAAGCCGTGTCCGCGGTTATGGACGACTTGGAGCACAGTTCTCGATCATAGACAACTATAACTAAAGTTTACTGTTATAATTTGACTTGTATCCGATATGACTAGTAATCAGCTTCACTGCCACAGAATGGCTAAATAAAAGTACCAACAACTGCTGGGTTTGGGATATCTCATGCTAATTGTATTTGACTAGTAAGTGTCGCAACTACAACGGAATGGTTAACTAAAATTGCCCACTGCTTATTATATCAGGATGAGTATCTATACCTGACTAGTAATTGCTGCAACAATAACTGAATAAATAAAACGGCCAACTGCGTGAGTTCCTCGGTTGACTTCCTCGTTTGGTCTCGACGGGGAAACACCAGGATGGGTATGTTTGGTGGTAGTATCAGGTTGGTCCCGAATAGGTCTTTCTTACCCCTCTCTGATAGCCGCTAGTTGTATCGAGTCTCTATAGGTTGTTTAGTGCATGCCGACGCCGCTTGATCCACCATACCTATGTAGGCGAGGACCGCAATTCTAGTCTCGCTGCAATCGGCCTCGATCGACCGCTTCTTTTTCCTTTGCCCTTTGTCGGCACCCCTTTGTTTAAGCAGGTTTTGAGATCGACGTCGTTAGCAGGGTTACCCTTCCGGCTTGGCCTGGGCCGGGTTATGGACGCCATTGGTTATTCTTCAGGGCTCTTAGCTCAATTTGCATCTTGTCCGTACTCGGACGCTGTATTGTTTTCAAGGTGATTTGGATTTTTGTACTGTAAATCTGTATTCTTGACTCTTTGAGTCGTTGTTGTATATATATGTTTTGTGGGTTCCATCGAGGACTATTGTGTAATGATATTACTTCGTTTTCCACCCGCACGCAAGTGCCTGGTGGGCACCTTTGAATCGTTTCTATGCGGGTTTGGCGGGAAGCGCTAAAACTTGCATAGGGCCGATTCTGAGGGTGTTACAGCCACGCTGGCGGTCAGCGGTCAAAGGGGACCCATGCACGTCGGGGTGACGTCGAAGTGACATCAGCGCTGCAGCCACCGCCAGATGGTCGCCGTAGACGGCGAGGGAGGGTGCGCGGGGCTGCGGGGCCTAGCCTACTCGAACCAACACAGCAAGACGAACCCAACAGTGGCGGCACTGCTGGTCTTGGGTCACTGGATCTTGGTCAACAACGAGCAACAGCGGTAGAGGATGATGTGCTACGGCGCAGGCTCAAACCAGAGGGAGAGGGGAGGGTTGGAGGGGTCCTAGAGGACCGTGAGATCAGCCTGGGGCTGAAGGGGTCAACGACGAGGCGTGGCGGAGCTCGGAACGACGGCGAGGCAGACGGCGGTGCACGTCGGGCTCGGGGAAGAGGACGACCTTGGCGACGATTGGAGGAACGTGGGGCCGATTCCATTGACGGGGTGGATCACAGAGGCGAGGCGGAGCTGATGGTGGCCTAAGAACGACGAGGGGTGGCCGGAAATGGCGAGGTGACATGGCGGCTGGAGCTAGGGTTTCAGAAGCTCACAGGGGGAGAGAGCCATAGCAAGAGAGGAGGATATAAGGCCAGGGGAGGAGGAGACGGACACGACGCGGTGTTCTTATCCTCAACCAGGGGCGGCGGGGTGCATCGCGGCGGTAGACGGCGATCGACAGCGGCGGTGCGGGCACGCAGCTGCTTCACGTCGTCGTCGAAGACGACGCGAACGAAGGGGTATGGGCCGAGTGGGCCGCGCATGGGCTGGTCATGAAGCTGCTTGCTGCTGCAGGGGTGAGAGGAGAGGAAGTTGGGCGGCACAGGCCTGAGATGGCTCTGCTCTTTTTTTTTTATCATTTTCTAGTTTACATTTTTGTATTTTCCAATTCAAAACTGTTTTCAATAGTTTGAAAATACCAGAGGAGTTTATATAAGTGTAGAAATATTGAGGGGGCCCTGATATTCAGATTGGGCTCCACACATTTTGATTCGTTTCAAATTCAAAACCATTTGAATGCTTTTCAAGTACAAAACCATTTTGAAGAAGTTTGCAAGGGAGAAAAGGTATTAGGGTTTTAGGGTTTTGCATTATTCAAGAACTTGCTCACATGCATATTTTATTGAATTTAACACATGCATGCAATCCTTAAGAACTAATTACATATATTACAAACTTGGGCTGTTACAGCTCTACCCCCCTTACAAGAATCTCGACCCGAGATTCCTAAGTTTTAGAAAAGAAGGCAGGGTACTCAGATCAAATACGATCTTCTCGTTCCCAGGTTGCTTCGTCCTCAGAGTGATGATACCAATGAACTTTCAGGAACTTGATGTTTTGATGACGAGTCTTGCGCTCGACTTCATCAAGGATATGAACAGGATACTCACGATAAGTCAGATCCTTCTAGAGATCAAGAGTTTGGTGATCAACACCACGGATAGAGTCTTTGAAGCAACATTTGAGTTGAGACACATGAAAGATGTCATGTACTTCAAGAAAATTTGCAGGTAGCTCCAGTTTGTATGCAAGGTTACCTTGCCTGGACAGAACACAAAAAGGACCAACATAGCGAGGAGCTAGTTTTCCTTTGATACTGAAACGATGGACACCCTTCAAAGGACTGACCCGGAGATAAACTTGATCACCAACTTCATCCCATTTCCACACGGGTATTTTATGTGGTTGCAGGAGACCAGCGGGTCTTTGGTGCTCATATTTGATGCGATGGCAAACGTCACACTCTACAACAAAACAAGTGATATCCTTCTTCATACCAGACCACCAGAATCTTTGACGAAGATCCCGGTACATCTTGGTACCTCCAGGGTGGTTAGAAAGAGGTGATTCATGAGCCTCTTGGAGAATTAAATCCCTCAACTTTGTTCTCTTCGGCACTACCAGACGGTTACCAAAGTAAACGGTACCTTGATTATCCATAGAGAAACACTTAGCAACTCCGCTAGCAATGTTCCCTTTGATCCCAGCAATTTCAGAATCATAATTCTGAGCAAGATTGATTTCATCCTCTATAGAAGACTTCACTTCAAGGGTAGAAAGGAATCCACGAGGAACTACTTCAAGATTCAATCGAGAAAATTACTCATGAAGAGAATGTTGATATTGTTTGATCCTTAGGGTGTTGCAATAAGATTTACGGCTCAGCGCATCAGCAGCGACATTGGCTTTTCCAGGTTGATAGTTGAGACCCAAATCATAGTCCTTGATGAGTTCCAACCATCTTCTTTGCCTGAGGTTCAGATCAGGTTGTGTGAAAAGATACTTCAGACTTTGATGATCCGAGTATAACTCGCAACGACTACCAAGAAGGTAATGTCGCCATTGCTTAAGAGCATGAACAACAGCAGCAAGCTCAAGATCATGAGTTGAGTAGTTGTTCTCATTTGGTTTTAACTGGCGGGAGGCATAAGCCACCACATGCCCATCTTGCATTAGCACACATCCGAGACCTTGGTGAGAAGCATCACAGAAGATGACAAAGTCTTTGCTATTGTCTAGGAGAACCAACACTGGAGCAGTTGTTAACTTGGTTTTCAACATCTGGAAGCTTTCTTCAGCCTTATTAGACCATTCAAACTTCTTATCCTTCTTAAGAAGATCGGTCATCGGTTTTGCAATCCTGGATAAGTTCTCGATGAATCGACGGTAATAACCATCCATCCCGAGAAAACTTCGAACATCCTTGACGGATTTGGGAGAATCCCAGTCGAGGATAGTTTGGACCTTATCTGGGATAATGGCAACCCCTTGGGCGGAAATAACATAACCAAGGAATACGAGCTCTTGTAACCAAAACTCACATTTGGAGAACTTAGCGTAGAGACGATGTTCTCGGAGTTTTGTGAACACCAAACAAAGATGTTCAACGTGCTCTTCTTTAGTCTTGGAATAGACCAGAATATCATCTATGTAGACCACGACGAACTTGTCAAGATACTCCATGAAGACAGAGTTCATAAGCCGCATAAAGGTGGCTGGAGCATTGGTAAGACCAAAGGACATGACTGTATACTCGTAAAGACCATAACGAGTGGTGAAAGCAGTCTTTGAAATATCTTCCTGACGAATCTTTATTTGGTGATACCCTGACCTCAAATCTATTTTGGAAAAGACAGTGGCACCACTTAACTGATCAAAGAGATCGTTGATCCTAGGGAGAGGATACTTGTTCTTGATAGTCACAGCATTGAGTGGGTGATAATCCACAACCAGACGTTGTATATTGGTATCCCGCTTCTTAACAAAGATGGTAGGACATCCCCAAGAATAGGTGTTGGGATGAATGTATCCTTTTCCTTCTAAATCCTCTAATTGCTTCTTCAACTCCACAAGCTCATGAGGAGGCATACGATAGGGTCTTTTAGAAACAGGAGCAGTTCCAGGAACTAACTCTATGACAAACTCCACACTTCGATCGGGTGGCATGCCAGGAAACTCCTCAGGAAAGACATCCAGGAATTCACAGACCAAGGAAACATCTTGAATCTCTAACGGAGGTAGAACTTCAAGAGCATACAACTCTGCTTCAGGGATAGAAACAGCTGAAGGAGATAGTGACCCTATGGTCTAATACTTGACTGTTATGCCAGTAGGACTTGTCAGAGTCACAGACTTGGTTATACAATCGAGGATAGCTTGATAAGGGGTTAGCCAATCCATACCCAGAATGATGTCGATGTCAGTTGTATTGAGGGCAATCAAAGAAGTGGGAAAAAGTTGAAATGCAACTTTGATTAGATTCCCATGGCTAACCATGGTGGAACGCCAACTAGAACCAGGAGATTGAACCCATAGAGGAACGGACAACCCCTCAAAACTTATCCCATGCATTTGAGCAAAATCTTGTGACAGGAATGAATGCGATGCTCCAGAATCAAACAAAACTTTAGCTGGAATTTGATTGATACGAAGAGTACCCATAATGACGCTCGGATCTTCCTGAGCCTCCTCAGCAGAGATATGATTCAGGCGACCTCTTCCAGCACCTTGGTACTTATCATTCTTATTTGGTGGTGGTGCCTTCTCATTAACGCTCTTTTGAGGACACTCCTTTGCATAGTGACCAGGATGGCGACAACTGAAGCATATAAAACCTGATGCATTGCCAGCAGAAGGATAATTTGATCCATCATCATTGTTTGGATCAACATTCGAGCAGGGAGCATATCCAGAAGACCTTGAGGTGTAAGGGGCACGTGGCACAACACTGTAAGGCACGAAGACACGACGCTTCTTATTGCTAGAACCAGCCTTGTTGTACCCCTCTTGAGAACGCTTACGGGTTTCTTCATAGTCCAGTTTTCCACTCTTGGCCTTCATAGCCTTGTTTACAAGACCTTGGAAGTTACCAAAGTCCACAAGGTGGATATCACGGCGAACCTCAGGATCCAGTCCCTTGTGGAACAGAGATTGCTTCTTAACATCAGTGGAGACCTCTTCAGTAGCATAGCAGGCAAGACGATTGAAGTTGCGCTGGTAATCACACACGGAGCCAGTGCCCTGCTTAAGCTTGAGGAACTCCTCCCTCTTCTGATCCATCAGACCCTCTGTAATATGATAAGCTCAAAAGGCTTCGGTGAATTGCCATGTAACAACATGTTGAGCTTCTTGCATAGCCAAGAAATTTTCCCACCAGGAGTTAGCTGCTCCCTCTAGATGATAGGTAGCAAAGGTCACCCAATGAGCTTGAGCAACATGACCAACCTGAAGTTTACGCTCCATAGTGCAAAGCCAGTAGTCCGCATCAAGTGGCTCAGTGGAATAGCTGAAAACTTGCTGAGCGAGACGTGTGAAGTCCTTGATACCAACTTGATTGTTCTGGCGTTGAGCAGTGTTGCTCTCAATCCTTTCAAGGAGCATCATGTTGTTAGAACGGTTGGTTTCATACATGGCCATGAGTTGAACCATGGACGATGGTGGAGGAAGGTTGGAATATTCACTCTCATTTGCAGCACCACGTGCATGAGCACGGGTACGGGCACGAGAGGTGCCACCCATCTAGCTGACTTACAAACCATGACAATGGAATGCTAAGATGTTACACACCGAGCAAAACTGAGATATCTTGGAACTCTGAGAAAAACAACCAAGTACGAAGTACTTTTAGAGAAACAACCCCAAAACCACGATCCTAAAAGTTTTGAAATATGAGGTAAGGAATGAAAACCTTTTCAAACCAAATAGGGTAAGAAAGACTCCAGCAACAGAAACATACCAGAGAAGGAGTAAAAAGAATCCTAGTCGGAGTTTCTGCAAATAATTTTAACTTTCAAATAGTTTTGTCAACTCCTAGACTCAACATCGACCAATAAAAGGGTTTCCTACAGGCAGTCCTGCTCTGATACCAAAACCTGTAACACCCCCGGGATTAGGGTTAAACTAACCTCAGATCACCATCTAAGATAAGCTCAACACTAAGCATGGAAGATCACAATATGATTCGGTAACATTACAAAACTCAGGGATTCAACAACATAAGTTTAAACCCTTAGCAGAGTAAGATATTAGAGTTATTACAAACTAGAGGTCATAGACCCAACATTACATCACACGGCGAAAGCAAATTATGTTGTTCTACACAACAACTTAGCAAAAGGCCTAAGAGGCCATAAACAGAAGCGACGTCCATCCCGTAGTCCTCAGGCTGCTACCTGGGACCCCCAACTACTCGTCGATGTCAACATAGAAGCCACCTTCAGTTGCAACTAGATCATCTGTAGAAAAACAACAATGGCACAAGGCTGAGTACGAGATTGTACTCCACAAGACTTAGATAACCTAGTATCTACATGCTTAGGCTAGAAAGGCTTTCTCTGGAGTTACTTTTGCAAAAAGCAATCTTTATTTGTAAACAGGAGAGAGAGAAGCTCGTATACTCAGGGATAATATAATGACTTCTTCATCTCGTTCATCATATCTTGATAACCACTAGCTTCATCAAAACCTCCTATCTAGGATCACCCCCTCGGCCCGGAGGAAGCATCCTTAAGCACACGTGGATCAAAAAGTTTTATAATGGTTAAAATTATCTATGATCTTAGAATCTGGTCACCAAGCGTTTATAACCATGAACACGGCTTTTCGAAAAGATTAATACCCTGTAGGGGTGTACAACTTTACCCACACGTACCAACCGACTCTTAATGCCAAATATTATTAGCCCTCTTCCTTGGAAGGCTGGCAGAGGGTGGTTGACCATGACCTTTACCTTGCTTTCGCCGAGACCATGAGTCACGCAATAAGTATGGTTCCGCCGTAACGGGTCAAATCCCGAAGCCGGTACTTAAAGATGTGAGGCGAGGTTGGTTCACCAGGGACTCCATCGACCCCAAGCAACATCGGCCACGCTTCCCTACCTTTTATGATGCACCTCGTTCACCTCCTCTTTCGAAAACGTTTTCAATGCGTATGCCAAATGGAAGGCCCGAACTATGTGACTAATGGAATCTACTAGGAAAGTTAGTCAGTCGAGGGGTTCCCAAGCCCCGTGTGGTTGTACGCTCATCTCGGTTCCAAAGGCAAGAACTCAGTTCCTAGAGATGGCGAGCATGGGACTACAAAAACCACACCCAACATGGCCTCCCATACAAGCCTTAGCATGTTAAGCTAACTCCTTCGATGATGTCACCATATCCTACCTTTCTAGATTCTCCGGCATCTCTGATTCATCATTGGACAGATCAGATGTTGTTACTATGCATGGCTAAGCTATCGGTCACAGAAGGTCTAGCAACGCTCAAGTGCCAGACCTAGGTATGCTAGGAGCAGTGGATCAGAAGTATAAGGCTATAAAAGGGAAACAGTGCAACAAATAGGTAACACTAACTACTGACAAAAGACCACATTGGAATCGTGTGCAATCATAGCGAGAAAGTAATATACTTTGTAAAAGTAGGTTCAGAATGAGAGGCTACGCTTGCCTTGTCCGTCAGTACACAGGTATGGTTCTTCGGTGGTGTTGACTTTAGCCTCGGGCTTGGATCCTATCACGAAGAACCAATTCCGGAAAGAAAGGAAACAATCAAGACATGGCATCGATGCAATGCTAAAACATGGATGATGATATGACAAGTTAAATTGCATTGAAATGAAACCCTAAGGCATGCTTGACAGTTTAAACGGGGTTCCGAGGGGTGAAAACCCTAACTCGGGGAAACTCCGGAATCACCTATGAGGGGTTACTATGTTGTCCTACTTAAACTTGTCATTAAAGTTGTCTAGCAATGCATGATTATAGTGTAATTGGATAGTTCTTATTTTTCTGAACATTTTGATATATTATTTGTATTTTTCTGACTTATAGATAATTAGTTATTGATTTTACAATATTTAAACCTTTTCTGAAATTATTAAAACAATTTAAATTGAATTATTACGTCAGACTGACATCAGCAGAAGCACCAGACACTTTTTGCACACGGGCTGACCCTAGCCAGTGAGACTGACAGAGGGGCCCGAGGCCACCACAGCAGCCACGCTGGCGGTCAGCGGACAAAGGGGACCCAGGCCACGCCGGGGTGGCGTCGTAGTGACATCAGTGTGGCAGCCACCGCCAGATGGTCGCCGGAGACGGCGAGGGAGGGTGCGCGGGACTGCGGGTCCTAGCCTACTCGAACCAGCACAGCAAGACGAACCCAACGGTGGTGGCTCCGCTGGTCTTGGGTCACCGAGGATCTTGGTCAACGATGAGCAACAGCAGCGGCGGATGATGTGCTACGGCGCAGGCTCGAACCAGAGGGAGAGGGGAGGGTTGGAGGGGTCCTAGAGGACCATGAGCTCACCCTGGAGCTGAAGGGGTCGACGACGAGGCCTGGCGGAGCTCGGAACGACGACGAGGCAAATGGCGTTGCACGTCGGGCTCGGGGAAGACGACGACCTTGGCGACGATTGGAAGCACGCGGGGTCAATTCCGTTGATAGGGTGGATCACAGAGGCGAGGCGGAGCTGATGGTGGCCTCAGAACGGCGAGGGGTGGCCGAAAATGGCGAGGCGACACGGCGGCCAGAGCTAGGGTTTCGGAAGCTCACAGGGGAGAGAGCCAGAGCGAGAGAGGAGGGGATAAGGCCAGGGGAGGAGGAGATGGACACGGCACGGTGTTCTTATCCTCAATCGGGGCAGCGGGGTGCATCGCGGTGATAGACGATGGCAGCGCGGGCACGCTGCTGCTTCGCGTCGTCGTCGAAGACGACAAGGACGAAGGTGTACGAGCCGAGTAGGCCACGCATGGGCTAGCTGCGAGCTGTGGCTGCGCGCCGAGCGGCAGGATGAAAGGAGAGGAAGTTGGGCCGGCCTGGCTGCGGCCTGAGATGGCTTGTTGGCTCTTGTTTTACCAGAACATTTTTCCAATTTCTGTTTTCTATTTTCTTTTTGTATTTTCCAATTCAAAACTCTTTTGAGTAGTTTGAAAATACCAGAGGAGTTTATATAAGTATAGAAATATTGAGGGGGCCCTTATATTCAGATTGGGCTCCACACATTTTGATTCTTTTGAAATTCAAAACCATTTGAATGCTTTTCAAGTACAAAACCATTTTGAAGAAGTTTGCAAGGGAGAAAAGGTATTAGGGTTTTAGGGTTTTGCATTATTCAAGAACTTGCTCACATGCATACTTTATTGAATTTAACACATGCATGCAATGCTTAAGAACTAATTACATATATTACAAACTTGGGTTATTATAGTGATGGACTTCTTGTAGGCTCCACCCTCCGTCTTCTTCTTGCCTCCATTGGCAGCGTCAGAGGTGGATCTCTTCCGCTTACACGCCAGCGAGACCTCGTCGTCAGACACGACGGTGACTTCCTTCATCTTGGGGTCTTAGACTTGGACAACCATGATATCCTCATCTAGACTCCTTAGCTGTTAAGTGAATCCCAAAGTGATTAGATGTAATGGTAAGGGTTAGACGGAAGAACTGGAGTATATGTCATACACGGGAAATAAACATATACCGCTGGGCACGTGCCGCCCTCGAACATGTCATAGGTGATGGTGAATCCACGCTTCCTGTCCTTCACCTTGACGATGTCTTTGAGGCGGAGCTTGATGGAGTCACGCGAGAAGTTGTCCTCGGAGATGCGGAGGCTATCCTTCCAATCCTTGGTATACTGGTGCATCAGCTTCACGTGGTGCTGTAGAGGCTGGATGCGCCTGACGAACCGGCACATGGCTAGGTCCAACCCGGTCAGACCCGTGTCTACGAACCACTCGATCAACCTTACAACGCGGGAGGCTTCATCGTCGGAGGGTAGGAGGGCTTGGGATCTCCATGTGGTGGCTTCATTAGCGGCCCCGTCGACAAAGGCCGGGTACGATGCTTCTCGGCCAGCCATAGGGATATCTGGGCTGTAGAAGTACGTCCTCTGCCAATTTTTGCAGGACTCGTGGCCTACAATGTCCGGGAACCGCCGGCTAGGCCGAATCTTGAAGCTAATGGTTCCACAATTTCTGAGCTCATCCTTGCTCATTCTGGCTTCCCTCTTGACGGTGAAGAAGTATATAAACAGATCTAACCTAGGCCTGATTCCTAAGTAACCCTCACAAAGTGCTGTGTAGTTGCTAAGCGCGAGGATGCTATTCGGAGATAGGATCTGAGGTTGAACCCGGTAGTGGCTAAGGACCTCTAACAAGAAGTCGGAGATTAGGAGGGAGACGACACGTACCAGTTGGGCTTTGAGGTACACCTTTTCTCCGACTTGGGGAGAAGGGATGACCTCGCCGGCCGACACCGCCCGCCAGACCAGCCCCTCCGTCACGGGGAGGTATCCCTTGGCGAGCATCTCCTTGAGATCACTATCAACGATATCGGAGCCGCGCCAATCTCCCTTGTGAGAGTCGTCCTCCTCCTCCAGCGGTTCCAGCCCCTCTAGAATATGGTCGCCGCCTGTGGATTCCACCATCGCGGTGCGTGGCAGCACCAGGCCCTCTAGGGGCACATGAACGGATCCCGACGGCTTGGCCACGGCATCGCTCGTTGCCACCATGGATGGGGTGGCGCTGCCGCTTGCCATTGGTGTGGGGAGGAAGGTGACTGTGGGATTGCGAAAAGCTAGGTTTTGCTCGGTGCGCGCGGAGAGTTCGAGGAAACGTTCGCTGGAGGAAGAAGATGACGCGAGGAAGAATGCGGTTAAAGGATAAAATTTACCACCGTTATAATTTATAACACTCGGCGTAAAGATCCGTGCAGGATGATCGAACGGTTGCTACGTGGACAGTGCATGCGCGGAAATTTCGCCATGTTCCCACCGCCTCCGCCAACGTTTCGCATCCTTCGCGCGGGAAAAAATGGGTATGATTGCGTTCACTACATGTGTGAGTTACGAGGCGTCGCTGACCTATGGTCTACGTTGCTCTACTGACATAGGCAGGTGAACCATCCCATCTGAAGATTCCAGCATGGACGGATCTAGTCTGGCTATGAGAAGAGTACGATGGAAGATTCAGTAGTTCTCCGACTTACATATTGAAGACGGGGACATTGCAGGTTTCTTGGGAGGACTACAAGATATTGCTTGACGATTTGCCGAAATTCATCTAGATGGAGCATTCAAACTAAAGAGGCAAGACGGCTCAAGATCTTGTAGTTCTTTGGGGCAACTGTTGGGGATATGCTAAATGGGTATCACCATAGCATGTCTCTAATCCGGATAACCCGGGTGTCCCACAGTTGGTAGCAAGGCCCATGGCATGCTGGGCGGCCCAGTTAGATGGATTCAGAAGGGAGGCCCATGCCGGATAAAGTAAGGCTACGGAGGAGTCACCAGTTGGAGCCTTGGAGTACAAGACATGTTAGGCTAATTGTGTATCGTGTAGGACTCTGTAACCTGTCCGGCTAGGACTTTGCATGTAACCCTAGGATCTAGCGACTATATAAGCCGGACCTATGGGAGCCTTTAGGGCATAACCTAGATAACTCAACTCACACCTCGCACAGCCAACCAATCCCTGTAACTCGGTGTATTGCCATTATAGTGATTTATAGAAGGAGTAGGATTCTGCCATCGTAATGGGATCTGAACCTGGGTAAACTGTGTTACCTCGTACCCTCCAACCTTCCGCCTTACCCCACGTCTCTAAACACGCTCTATGAGTACCCCTCCATGGCGTACTCGTCGGCAATACCACGAAAGTGGGATTACACTGCTTCAGTCTCACTATGTGGAAAAGATATTGAGTCGCTTTGGGTATAGCGGCTGCAAGTCTTCTCCAACGCCTTATGATCCGAGTGTGCTACTTCGAAAGAATCGAAGGATTGCTAAAGATCAATTGAGATATTCTCAAATTATTGGCTCGCTCATGTATTTATCCAGCGCTACTAGACCTGACATCTCCTTTGATGTAAGCAAATTGAGTCGATTTGTGTCAAATCCTGGAGATGATCATTGGCATGCTCTTGAAAGAGTTTTGCGCTATTTGAAAGGCACTGCGTGTTATGGTATTCACTATACTGGGTATCCACGGGTACTTGAGGGTTATAGTGATTCAAACTGGATATCTGATGCTGACGAGATTAAGGCCACAAGTGGTTATTTGTTTACACTTGGTGGTGGCGCTGTTTCCTGGAAGTCTTGTAAGCAGACCATCTTAACAAGGTCAACAATGGAAGCAGAACTCACAACATTAGACACAACCACTGTTGAAGCAGAGTGGCTTTGTGAGCTCTTGATGGACTTACCTGTAGTTGAAAAACCAATACCCGCCATCCCAATGAACTGTGATCGTCAAAGTAAACAGTTTTAAGGATAATATGAAGTCATCAAGGCATGTGAAGAGGAGATTCAAATCTGTTATAAAATTAAGAAACTCCGGAGTTATTGCGTTGGATTATATACAAACATCTAAAAATCTGGTAGATCCTTTCACAAAGGGTTTATCATGCAATGTGATAGATAATGCATCGCGGGAGATGGGTTTGAGACCCACACTATGAGTTGATCCCAGTGGTAACCCACTCTATGTGATCGGATATCCCGTGAATTAGAATTGGGAGACAAGCTGTTGGTCAGCTGAGAGGAGAGTATTCTCATATTATATTTACATCTCCATAAAGATGCAATACTCTCTTAATCTGCATGGCAGGTTGATATTTATCTTAATGTGTTCCAAGTGTCTTTTATAAGCAGAGATGTTGTCCTGCTGAACATCTATTGAGGAACACACCTATATGAGTCTGACTATCAAACATCGCAGTGCGTGAGAGTTGGGTGTTCTCTAATAAACTCATGAAAGACCCTGGAGTATGACGTATAAGCTCCTAACTGCGGGGAAGCCAACGGCAGCCCTGTACCGGTCTAGATTTTGTGTGAAACTAGCACGCGAAAAACTTGTAGTTCAAGGCATAGTCCACTATTCAAGTTGCTAGCTAGTGTAGCATGAAGTTTATCGTGGAAGTTCAACTTAATAGTCTCCACTACACACCGGTATATAAAACAATGTTCTGGAATAAAGATAATGTGATGTGCCAATGAGACTTTGTGGGGAATTGTTGGAATTTGGTGAGTGTTGGGCTGCTGGCCCATTAGAAAAATTCTGAAATTGTCTTTGGCCCACTTGTATATGACAGCATATGGCTGTGCTAGTGGTACTAAAGTTAATCCCACATTGCTAGTGGAAAGGGAGTTGGACCACCTTATATAGTAGAGTGTTGCACCACTCACTAAGGTGTGACAAGGAGAGAAGCCCTCACGCACTCCTCCTCCGACGCGTCTCGACGCACGCGCTCTGCGGGTTGCGGGAATCTCACCGAGTCGAGCTTTATTTTGCTGGTTGGGAAAACTAATTATGAGTCATTAACGGATGCGTTAATTACAGCCGTTACCAGTTTTTATGGACGTGGGCTGTTACCGACTCGGACGTGGGTTGTGTTCCACGATCTCCCTACCTGCACTATATAAGCGTCTGCGCTAAGCCTAATCGGTAATCAATCACTGGTAGAAAAGGGCCCATGCGTCCCGGTTGGTAAGGGCCATTAGTCCCGGTTGCCCAACCGGGACGGGGCAATCGGGACTAAAGCTCTAACCATTAGTCCCGGTTGCCCCACCAACCGGGACAAATGGGGCACACGTGGCGGCATCAGAGCGCGAGGGGGTGTGGAGCATTAGTCCCGGTTCGTAACACGAACCGGGACTAATAACTTACTGCCGGCAGAATTCATTTGGCACATTTTGTTGTTGCGGCAACATTTTCGCCACTTTTTGTGCCGCGAAGAATTCATTTAGGTTGTTTTATTGTTTATTTAGTGTTTTGGACTTATCAATGAAGGAACCTTATATTACACAAGATCATCATGACAACATTACATTCAATACACGGATCGAGTTCATGCACTACATACAAAAGTTGCTATTTGATGCTACCGGCCAATTTCTTGAAAGTTGCTATTTTTACAATTCCTATTGTCTATACACAGCCGAGTAGTATTCCCCTTGTGTGTTTAGGACTTCTGCATCCAAGAATCCCGCCAATTCCTCTGTATTGCTCGTGCGATCCTTTGGCGAAGACCGTCCGTAGACGTTCGATCTGATTTAAAAAGGAGTCACCTATATGAATATGAAACTAAACACAATTTGATTGTAATTAAAAACTATAGAAATTGTTTACGTGGAGTTTCTCTAAATTTCTGCCCTTCTCATCGCATACGTCTGGGATGAACTCGCATACATAGTATCCACATAGATTGTTACACGGTCCTGCGTCGGGCACTTTACGACAACAGAGTTCAATCAAAATAATAATCAAGCATGATAATAAGCGTATCAAAACTAGAATCAAAGAGATGCGCGGATATAGCTAGTGGTGCTTACATCTAGTGGTTGAAATGTAAGCTCCTCTTTCCAAACACCCTAGCCTTCTTGGTGAACCGTTTCCAAGCGCTGCCGGCGAGAAAAGCGAATAAAATAAGTTATTAAGTACTTGATATCATAAAATTCACGAACGTTGCCGATATAGTATCGTAATGATTAGAATTACCTGGAGAAGTATCTGCATGTCCTTCCACGTCTCAAGGGGTTTATGTTTGAGTCCATGACTAGTACCGCCCTTTGTCAAGTTGAATGATTAACAGAATATAGTGGTACTGCGAATGCAGAACTAATCAATTATATACTTAACATCGAGTAAGCGAAATAGAAAGTGTATACAAGACAATAACACTCACTTTGGAAGTTGTAAGGAAATAGTATTTCCCTTTTGGTTTCTTCAAAACTTAACGTGTACTATATTATCCTCCGTATCACAGGGGCTTATTTTGAGATTAGCTTCATGAACCCAATATGGGTCAATGAAGCCAATGTCATAGATTTGTCCTCTTTGCATTCGAGAATCTTCATTCGCATATTAAAGTATGATTATATACATGCAATAAACAAAATATTATAGATGGAGACTAGATTAATTACAAATTAGTACTTACGGACAATAGGCACTCATGATCGATTTGTCCAAGGCATCTTGATTGAATAATTGAAATAGTTCATCAAATTCAATGGATATCATGTCATCCTTATCTTTCCCATGATGCTTTTTGTAACCCTCGGCACTATCCAGTTAGCCCGGCCCTTGTGGCATGCATGTACCGATTATGCAATCTTAGCATTTTGTTGGAAGATTTTTACCTCCTCGGGTTTGACGAGAGGTTTTCCGTCTGGTATTGGTATGCTACTTCACTCACGGGAAGAACTCTAATCGGGATAATCTGGCAATACTCATACCTTGAGCACGTGACTTCTCCGTGTTATTACACTACCTACGGATCATCTTCGCTCTTATTTATATTTGCTCGACCCACATTGGTTTGAGAAATCACCTTGAGAGGCGCAAGTCTGTTTGCTTGTTCTCCATTTGGGCAACAGATTTCCCGCTTGCATCAGTACTGCTCTTTGAGCCTTTTTGTGCTGCATGTGACTTGAGAATAGAACGCTCATAGTCTGATGACAACTTTGGCTCGGGTTGATGAAGAGTCTTTAGCATTTTCAACACTTTGGCTTTTTCTTCTTTGGTCTTTGGGAACTCGCTCTTTCGGCCACCTCAGCTTAGCTAAAACGCTGTCGTTTCCGCATCAACGATCGCCGATCTCCTCTTCATTCTGATCATAAGCTCTCTTGGGAGGAACCGTTGGTACTTTTGGAAGAGGCTCTTGTTTACGTTTCGGATCGCCACGACGCCTGATGGCGTGACGCTTACGCTTTTTATCCCGAGGCGCCGCGATGGCTCCAGCGGCGATGGCTGCACGGAGATTGGTGAGGCGACGAGCGGGTGAGGCGACGAAGACGGCCAGCGGCGACCTCGCTAGAGACGGGTGAGGCGGCGAAGATGGCCTTGGCGTGTGATTTGACACGATACAATCCTTGACCATAGAATGGTGACGTTTTGCGTCACCCAGCGCGATCACATCCCTTCACCGGCGGTAGTGAAGATCCAAAACCTCAAAGGTGGGCATGATTTCATCCACGCCGACAACAGCGTAGCCCTCACGAACCGGACGGCGTGGTAAGTTGGTGTGGGTCCAATTGGTAAGGCATAGCCGACCGCCACCTTCATTGATATGTTCACAACTTTGACATGTAGCTCGCGTGTGTCATCTCGTGATATCATCCTTTGGGTAGCCAACAGAGCCATCATCGGTGCATCATCGCCATGCTTGTCATCACCGGGACCTTGGTGGAAGCCACTGCTTTTCGATTATTCGATAGGCGGTAGCATCGAATGCGGTGTCTTCTGAGATGGGTCGGTACTTTGCTCTTTAAGTGAGTTAATTTCATCTTGTTGTTGCTTTAATCGTTCTTCAATTAAGCATTCGCTCTTTTCGACTTTCTGCTTCAACCGCCTGCCCTTACTCCTCCGACGGCTTCTATCAGGATATTTCTTCCTCTTCGAAACCCAGTCCTCCATGATTGGGAGCCTATTGTGCCTCGTGTTCGTCCATCATGTTCCTTATTTCCAAGGGCGAGTGTGAGCTCATCATTCTCTCTATCGGTAATGAAGTCCCCATCTTTAACAGCCTTTACTGCTTTTCTCATCCTCTCGATTGGCAAGGGGTCTTCTTTATGTCGTATGTTATATATACACCTCCCTTCCGAGTCCAACGTGCCCCCATGCCCGTAAAACCAATTCCTTACACGTTCTATCCAATAAATGCATCTGGGGTGATATTTTTATCACGCAGTTCCTGCTCAAGTTTCTCCCACTTAGGAATGCCAACCTTGTAGCCACCTTGCCCCATAGTATGGTGATACTTCTTCTTAGCAGCATTCAGCTTATTCGTTTCAGACATTTTCTTAGCTTTTTCTGATTTCTTGTATTCCACAAACTCATCCCAGAATGGTTTTATCTTCTCAAACTGAATATTCTTGAAATCGGGAGTCTTCTTTTCACGACATAGTCAAGGTGCAATCTTTTCTTCCACTTGGTGAAACATTGGGCCATCTTCTTCAAAGCCCACTCCCTGACCTTAGCCTCCATGGCTCTCCCATGTTGTAAGGCGTCCTCAACTGGATCCTCCGCATTTGGATCCAGCTCTATCTTCGGTAGTTTGAAATTAACCATGAGCCTCTTCCACAGTAAATCTTTGGCGTGGTTAGGGACAAATAAACATGTTCCCTCTTCATCCGCATTAGCAGGCCTATTCCAATTTCTAATGGTGATCGGGATTAAGTCCCTAACGATTACTCCGCATTGTGCCACAAATTTGGTTGCGACAACTCGGGAGTCGGTCTGCCTATCTGCCGACATCTTCGATCTGAACCTCTCATGGTCTTGCAACTTTTGGTTGGGCCTAAATCGCTCTTTTCAGTAGATTCCTTGATCCGGAGGGCTAAAAGAAGAAAGATCGCCGTTACTATTTCTATATAGATAGCAGATGATTAATTAATGAATTGATTTATATTACATGCACCTTGCCGGAGCGGTCGTCTTCTCGATTACACAAGGCATCGCCTTCTCCTCGGAAGGCAACACCTTCAACCTCAAACAAGTTGTCTACTCCGGTAAAGAGGATCACCCTCACGGAGTTGTTCGAAAACGTTGATACGTCTAAATTATCTTCCCCACGGATCACACCTTGGATAAACTCTTCCTTTTCTTCGTCTCTGACGTGTGGGTCCATATTTTCTGCATAGGTGGAAAAACGAATAAGTCAAAGCGGCTAAAGGAGAAAGTTAAAGAGAAACCCTAATATATACATACACAATAATAAAATGAAGAGAAACCCTAAACCTAGCTACAAAAGGAAACCGTGTAGTAGATAGGTAACTCTAGCTAAAATCAACTAAATTCAATATTAGGAGTTCGAGGGTGTAAAACCTAGTTGAGAAACCTCGGATGCATATGAGAGGAACATGAGTATAAGGCTACAAAGGAAACTATCCAAGATAGGTAACACTAGATACTAACAAAATACCATATTGGAATCGATCTCGATCTCGATATCGTAGTCTACCTAGAAGAACCAAATCACCGGAAAGAAAGGGAAACAATCAACACATGGCATCGATGCAATGCTCAAGCAATGATGATGATACGACAAGTTAATGTGCATTGGAATGTAACCCTAAAGCATGCTCGACAAGTTAATCGGGGTTCCGAGGGGCGCAAACCCTAACTCAAGGAACTCTGGAATCACCTGTTAGGGTTACTAGGGTGTTCTAATTAAACTTGTTATTTAAGTTGTTGAACAATGCATGATTATGGCATATATAGATAGTTCTCATTTTTCTGAACATTTTGGTATATTATTTGTATTTTTCTGAATTACAAATTAAAAGTTATTGAATTTACAAGTTTTATTCAAATTCTGAAATCATTAAATCAAATGTTTAAACCTTTTGCACCATAGTATGACAAGGATAATGATATGACAAGTTAATTTGTATTAAAAAGTAACCCTAAGACATGCTCGGCAATTTAAACGGGGTTCCGAGGGGTGAAAACCCTAACTCGGCGAAACTCCGGAGTATATGAGAGGGGTTGATTTTGTTTTCTAATTAAACTTGTCTTGAAAGTTGTTGAACAATGCATGATTATAGGTTAAATAGTTAGATCTCATTTTTCTGAACATTTTGATATATTATTTGTATTTTTCTGAGTTATAAATAATTAATTATTGAATTTACAATATTATATCAATTTATGGATTTAATTAAACCATTTCAATTTAAACAAAACAGAAAACATTTTTACACCACCATGCTAGCCACGATTGGTGGCCAGAGGGCCGTGGCCACCTCGGCCTCCACGCAGGAGGGGCACCTAGCCACGATGGCGTGAGGGCCCGTGGCCACCTCGGCCTCCACCGACCAGACACGACTAACCTGCACCATAGAGGCACCTAGCCTCTAAGGCTGGCAGTGGGACCAAGGCTGGCCCCACGCAGTAGCCACGCGAGCACCACGTCACCACGGCAGGCGGCCGAGCGGTGGTCGGCAGCGACCACAGGGAGCGGGATGCGAGGCATGCGCGTTCAAAAGAGCTCGTCGAGGCGAACCATATGGTGGCTACGCCGCCCATTATTGGTCGCGGCGTGAGCATAGCGGCAGCGAGGCGGCGACAGATGGTCGTCGCGTAGAGCTAGAGAGCGGCGAGGCGTGTGAAGAGGTGCTAGAGCACCGGTGGCTCACCACGAACGCGATGCCGGGTCGGGAAGCAAGGGGTGGCGAGCGAATCGGCTGGCGGAGCTCGGGAAGATGGGTTGCAGAGCTTGATTAAGGCGGCGGGGCGATTCCTTTGGCGTGAGCCTTGATCCGGCTGAGCCTCGGCGACGAGCTCGGCGGGCAGCCTGCCGGCGTTGTGGGGGGGGGGGTTCCTGTGTGCGCGCGTCGATGAATGAGATGGGGAAGAAGAAGAAGAGGAGGGGCACCCAGTTATAAACGAAGGGCCTTTAGTCCCGGTTGGTGGCTCCAACCGGGACTCGTCCCGGTTGGAGCCACCAACCGGGACCTATACTCCAATATTTTCAGCAGACCAAGGGTTGGCGCGCAGGGGGTCTTTAGTCCCGGTTGGTGGCTCCAACCGGGACATATTCCCCTGTTTTCAAAAAATTTCAGGTATTTTCTCTCTGTTCCCGCCTTATTTTTTATTTTGGGGTTTAAATTTGTATTGTTTTTTAAATGATAATTAATTTGGAATTTAGAAAAACTTTAAACATAAAAAGTGTTTGGATTTGAATAAATAATTCAAAACCATTTTCTGTTTTAAAAACAATTAATGTAACCATTTAAAATATGAACCATTTACAATTAAAAATGAATTAACTTATATTTTTTAATATCAATTTGGAATTTAGAAAAACTTTAAACATAAGAAGTGTATGGATTTGAATAAATAATTCAAAAACATATTCTATTTTTAAAAAATAATTAATGTAACCTTTTAAAATGAATTAACTTATATTTTTGAATATTAATTTGGAATTTAGAAAAACTTTAAACATAAAAAGTGTTTGGATTTAAATAAATAATTCAAAAACATTTTTTGTTTTAAAAAATAATTAATGTAACCATTTAAAATATGAACCATTTACAATTAAATATGAAATAACTTATATTTTTTAATATCAATTTGGAATTTAGAAAAACTTTAAACATAAGAAGTGATAGGGGACGGCCATGAAACCTTGAACATGATAGGTCATTTTGTGAAGGTTTTTTCGAAACATGATCAATATACCAAGTCTGGTATTTTTCCTTTCAACTATGTAACATAATATGACACCACGCGAAGGATTTTCATTGTTCGGATTTTTTTTGAATTTATTATGCCCGTTTTGAATTATCTGAATTTCTAACTATGGTCGAACCGGTGTGCATGAAGATAGGGGACGGGCATTGTTAGAACTTGCATTGGATCTCTGAAGAAACCACATATTGCGAGTCTAAAAATGATTTTTTCAAAAAATCACGGGCGGTAGATCATGTACCTGTAGTACAAACCAGACCCACTTCCTACCGATTCGGCAGACATTTGTCCTTTTTACCCGGGATGGACGAAAAGGTTTGAGATGTACCGGTTGGGATATAGTCCATGTAAGGTGGTCTAGTATTTTAGGAAAATAGGACGGTAGCATTCTAAAACGGCATTTTGGTGGTTACTTCACAAAACGACCCGTTTTTTGCGCTCGGAAAATGGAAAAGGGCTTTTTCGTGCAACAAAAAGGAAAACTTCCTCCTGCAACATTGTTCTCCATACCAATGTCCACACACATGCATAATATGGGCACAACATCACAAACTATGCCGTGAATCAGCACATAACATCGGTCATTTGGACCGAAAGCCATGAAACCTCGAACATGATAGGTCATTTTGTGAAGGTTTTTTCGAAACATGATCAATATACCAAGTCTGGTATTTTTCCTTTCAACTATGTAACATAATATGACACCACGCGAAGGATTTTCATTGTTCGGATTTTGTTTGAATTTATTATGCCCGTTTTGAATTATCTGAATTTCTAACTATGGTCGAACCGGTGTGCATGAAGATAGGGGACGGGCATTGTTAGAACTTGCATTGGATCTCTGAAGAAACCACATATTGCGAGTCTAAAAATGATTTTTGAAAAATCAGGCGGTAGATCATGTACATAGTACAAACGGACCCACTTCCCGATTCGAGACATTTGTCCTTTTACGGGATGGACGAAAAGGTTTGAGATGTACGGTTGGGATATAGTCCATGTAAGGTGGTCTAGTATTTTAGGAAAATAGGACGGTAGCATTACGAAACGGCATTTTGGTGGTTACTTCACAAAGCGACCCGTTTTGCGCTCGGAAAATGGAAAAGGGCTTTTAGTGCGACAAAAGGAAAACTTCCTCCTGCAACATTGTTCTCCATACCAATGTCCACACACATGCATAATATGGGCACAACATCACAAACTATGCCGTGATTCAGCACATAACATCGGTCATTTTGACCGAAAGCCATGAAACCTCGAACATGATAGGTCATTTTGTGAAGGTTTTTTCGAAACATGATCAATATACCAAGTCTGGTATTTTTCCTTTCAACTATGTAACATAATATGACACCACGCGAAGGATTTTCATTGTTCGGATTTTTTTTGAATTTATTATGCCCGTTTTGAATTATCTGAATTTCTAACTATGGTCGAACCGGTGTGCATGAAGATAGGGGACGGGCATTGTTAGAACTTGCATTGGATCTCTGACGAAACCACATATTGCGAGTCTAAAAATGATTTTTTCAAAAAATCACGGGCGGTAGATCATGTACCTGTAGTACAAACCGGACCCACTTTGTGAAACATGATAGGTCATTTTGTGAAGGTTTTTTCGAAACATGATCATTGTTCGGCACACATTTAGTCCCGGATGTAGTCACAAACCGGGACTAAAAATATTTTCCGCCATTTCCCACCTCTTCCCGCCAAGTTTTCCCGCCCTTTCCTTTCTACTAGTGCTTTTAGTCCCGGATGTAGTCACTAACCGGGACTAAAGATATTTCCCGCCATTTCCCAAAGCTTCACGCCAAGTTTTCCGCCTTTCCTCTATATTTAGGGTGATCGTGTCATGGCTATCCACACATCCACACCTTCCTCTCTTAGAACAATGGACAACGCCATCGGGCCATTCTCGACCTCGAGGAGACCGAGGCGTCAGGCGCCCAACTACCCTTGTCCACCGGGTACCGCCGCTTGGATGCCGAGCCGGAGGGGTTCTGCCCTCTGTCCCTCAAGATTCCGACGTCGCGTGCCATCACAAACCACTTCTACCACGAGCTCACGCCGGAGCAGCGGATGGATCCCCAGTGGGATCCTGACAACTATGACACCTGGAATGCCTTCTTCGCTAATAGGCGGGAAAGGGAGCTCGCCAGGTACGAGGGTGATGGCCCGCCACCGGTGAACCACAACAAAGTCGGCCATCGTCTGTGGTGGGAGAACCGTACTATCATCAAAGTGATGCGCTACATCGCCGGGGGAGACCATCCTCGCCTACGGTGCCCACGAGTCCACCCGCCACAGGCCCCACACTGTCCCGGCGGTAGCGGCATCGTCTTCCAGGAGACCCCTCTCCCACCCGCCGTGAATCCGAGGCTGGAATGGCCCCTGGTATATGCCATGGATGGGCTGAGGATCCCCGGAGTGGCAGGTGACGATGACGATGATGATGACGACGGCGATGAAGACCTCAAGCGCACTATAGGACTAGGCATGACTATGACTAAAGGGGCTTTAGGCCCGAGTGTTAGCTAGTCCCGATTTGTCGGTTTTAATATTAATAAATGTCTTAAGTGTTACCTAATAAGTAGAGGAAATGCCTATATAAAGAGAGGGTTCATATTTAGTCTCGGTTGGAGAAACCAACCGCGATCAAGGGATTATGCAGTGGGCGCACAACACTAATAATAGGGGTGAGTGTCGACATTATGTCGTGCGGCTTGTACCTTGTCCCGGATGGTGTCACCAACCGGGACTAAAGATGAACTTAGTCGGTTGGAGACACCAACCGACTAAAGATGAGTCAAGACTAATAATAGGGTGAGTGTCGACATTATGTCGTGAGTGTCGACATTATGCCGGGTTGCTTGTACTATAAATATGCATCCTTGTGAGTCCAGTCCTCTAGCCAGTTTGAGGCATCTCCAAGATGGTTTTAGAGATCAGGGACACCACTACGGCCAATTTCAGGGAGATGCCGACGGAGCCTGGGCCCCTCCGGCATCTCCGAGAAATCGGTCATAGAGGCACCCTAATATGTGAAATTAGTTAGCTCGAGGCGTATTGATCTAGTTAGTGAAGTTACAAGCTGCAAGATGGTTTTCGAGCAGGACACCACTGCCAGTTCGAGGAGATTTCGACGAGCCTGGTCCTCCCAAGCATCTCCGAGAAACTGGTCATAGAGGCACTCCGGTCCAGCCACAAAATGGGACTAACACTCAAGACATTTATTAATATTAAAAACCGAGACTACAAAACCGGGACTAAAGGCCACAAACCGCGAAAGATATCCTTCGGTCAAGCCACAAACCGCGAAAGACATGAACTAGAGTTACATAATATGAGCATGAACTTCTTGGCATATGTCATTCCTTATGACCGCTTGACGTAACCATGGAGCATCTTCTTTACTTAACGGAATGCTTGGGTGTGTTCACCGTGAAGGGCGGAATTTCATCAAACTTATTATAATCTTCCGACATGTCCATCTTGTCCTCGATTCCCACGATGTTTCTTTTCCCGAAAGAACTATGTGACGCTTTGGCTCATCATATGATGTATTCGTTTGCATATTTTTTCTTTTTTTCGTCGGAGGACATGTCCTTCACATAGAAAACCCGAGACACATCATTGGCTAGGACGAATGGTTCATCTCTATAACCAAGATTGTTGAGATCCATTGTTGTCATTCCGCAACCGGTCTATCTTTACCCTTCCCCATTCAGGTTGACCCATTTGCGGTGAAACAAAGGGACCTTAAAAGAGACTCCATAGTCTAGTTCCCATATCGCCTCGAGCTAACCATAATATGTGTCCTTTTGTCCATGCTCGTCTATTGCATCAAAGCGGACACCACTATTTTGGTTGGTGCTCTTTATATCTGGGGCGATCCTGTAGAATGTATTCCCATTTATTTCGCACTTGGAAATTCAATACAAGAGAAGATGGTGACGCCAACAAGTATAGCTGATCTCCAACAGTGGTGTCATTCAAGAGATGTGTCCGCATCCAACCACCGAAAGACTTCATGTGTTCATCTCAGAATCCATGATTGGCTTCCCGGTTTTTGAGCGTATAATATTCTTGTGTTCCTCGATATCTGAGCTGCCAAGGTGGAATTATGTAGAACTGTAGTGTGCTTTAGTGAAAGAATCCCCGTCCCTACATATCATTGCTTTCTTTCCCAGCGTGCCTTTTCCACTTAGTCTTCCCTCATGCCGCGAGTCAGAAACACCAATCGGCTTAAGGTCAGGAATAAAGTCAACACAAAACTCAATGACCTCCTCTGCTCCATATCCCTTGGAGATGCTTCCTTCTGGTCTAGCACGGTTATGAACATATTTCTTTAAGACTCCCATGAACCTCTCAAAGGGGAACATATTGTGCAGAAATACCGGACCGAGAATGGCAATCTCTTCCACTAGATGAACCAGGAGATGCGTCATAATATAGAAGAAGGATGGTGGGAACACCAATTCAAAACTAACAAGACATTGTACCACATCCTTCTGTAACCTTGGAAGAATATCTGGATTGATTACCTTCTGAGATATTGCATTGAGGAATGCACACAGCTTCACAATGGGTACTCGAACATTTTCCGGTAGAAGCCCCCTGAATGCAATCGGAAGCAACTGTGTCATAATCACGTGACAGTCATGAGACTTCAGGTTTTGGACTTTTTATCTGCCATATTTATTATCCCCTTTATATTATATGAGAAGCCCGACGGCACCTTGATACTGTAAAGGACTTCAAAAAAGATTTCCTTCTCTGCTTTGGTAAGAGCATAGCTGGCACGACTTAAGTGACGCCCTTTATCCGTCTTGTTATCTGTATGCATGTTCTTTGGGTCTTTCATAATTTGTTGGTCCTCCCGTGCTTCAGGTGTATCTTTTGTCTTCCCATAAACGCCTAGGAATCCTAGCAGGTTCACGCAGAGATTCTTCGTCACGTGCATCACGTCGATTGAAGAGCGGACACGTAGGACTTTCCAATATGGCAGCTCCCAAAATATAGATTTCTTCTTCCACATGGGTGCGTGTCCTGTAGCGAACTGATTGACCGCGGGACCCTTTCCAAAGATTACTTCTATGTCCTTGACCATACCAAATACATCATCACCAAATAGGAGTTCAGCTTCTTCCGTGATCCGCCTCACCTTTGAAATGCTTGCCTTTCTTTCTTACGGGATGATTGCTCGGAAGAAATCGTCGATTCGCTAGGTACACAACCTTCTTGCATTTATGCAAATATGTACCTTCGGTCTTATCTAAACAGTGGGTGCATGCCGATATCCTTTGTTTGTCTGTCTCCGAAAGGTTACTAAGAGCAGCCAATCATTGATGGTTACGAATAACAACCCTCGTAGATTAAATGGCTCTGCTTGTTCTCATCCCACGCACGTACACCTGGTTTGCCCCACAACCGTAAGAGTTCTTCAACTAATGGCCTAAGGTACACATCAATGTCGCGTTCGGTTGCTTCAAGCCTTGGATGAGCACTGGCATCATAATGAACTTACGCTTCATGCACAACCAAGGAGGCAGTTGTAGATACATAGAGTCACGGGCCAGTGGATCGCAGCCTCCCCCAAAAGGATTCATGCCATCCGTATTTAGACCAAACCATAAGTTCCTTGTGTCACCTGCAAAGTCCGGGAAGTCTCTCTCGATTTTTCTCCACTGTGACTCATCAGCAGGGTGTCTCAACTTCCCGTCTTTCTTACGGTCTTCTTTGTGCCATCACAACAACCTGACATGCTCTTTGTTTCTGAACATGCGTTTCAACCTTGGTATTATAGGAGCATACCACATAACCTTAGCAGAACCCTCTTCCTGAGGGGCTCTCCTCAACATCACCAGGGTCATCTCTCGATCTTATACCGCAACGCTGCATACTGAGCATTTATCTAAATTCTCATACTCCTTATCATGTAGAGGATGATCATTAATGCATGCATGTATCTTTTGCACATCTAATCCCGAGGATGGAGAGTCTTCTTTGCTTCGTAGGTACTCTCGGAATTTCGTTATGTTTTGGAAACTTCGCTTCATTATTTTCAGCATCTTTTCAAATGAGGAGTCGTTAGACCACACTCGCCTTCCATCGCAACAATTCCAAAGGTGTGGTACCGAGATTTGTGCTGCCATCTTCACAATTTGGGTACAACAATTTCTTGTGATCTTCTAACATGCCCTCTAACTTCAACTTCTCATTTTCTGCTTCACGCCTCGCTTTGCATCGAAATGACCCAACCAAGTTCATCAGGCTCATCCGATGCCCGTTCTTCACCTTTTTCCTCTCCATTGTCTTCCATTGCGGTATCACCGTATTCAGAAACATATGATGATAGTTGTTATCATCATCTTCTTCTTCACCATCTTCCATCATAACCCCTCTTTCCCCGTGCTTGGTCCAGCAATTATAGTTGGGCATGAAACCTTTCATAATCGGTGGCGCGAATGATTTTCGAGGAAGAGTACTCCTTGTTGTTCCGACATTGAACACATGGACAACGTATAAATCCATTCTCTTTGTTTTCCGTAGCCACATCGATAAATTTATCCACGCCTTTGATATACCCGGCTACCCGCCGGTCACCGTACATCCATTCCCGACCGTTCATCTGCATCATATAAGTAAGTTTATCAAAAAACAGGACATCATAAATAGTGAAATAACCAATTCACACCGACATGAATTGTATCAATGACCTAGAAAAGATAAGATTGCTAACCTCGATCGAGGGAAATAAAGAGGAGAAAGCTCAAGTGCGTCTCGGACACCTTCTATATTTTTGTTCTATGAGAAATTCAACGGGATTTTTCACTCAAACATTTCAACAAACACCTTCAATGCATGCATGAAAAAACTAGCACACACCCTCACACCTTACACCATTCGAAAACAGAGTGGAGGCAGAGGGGTCATGCATTTATAGAGGGCAGGTCTTTAGTCGGTTGAAGCCAAACGGGACTAAAGGTGCGTACACGCCACGTGGCCAAACCTTTAGTCCCGGTTGGTGGCTCCAACCGGACGCATGCCCTTACCAACCGGGACCCATGCCTCGCCTGCGTCTGCTCCAACCGGGACGCGTGCCAGCATTAGTCCCGGTTGGTGGCGCAACCGGGACTAATGCTCCGAGGGGTCGCGAACGGATGGCCCTTTTTCCTCTAGTGAATCCACACACGCACCTATCTCCAGAACCTTGTGTCGCCGCCTTCGTCTTCCCCATCCCAGCTTGCGGCGTGCACCGCATATCGGGACAATAGGCCTCCGAAAACCCGTCTCTCGTGAACCTATATGGCTGAGGGGCGATCAGGTTTTTGGGAAGCGCTTAAGCGCGACTACTGGCAACCACTACGTCGTCCGACGACGAGTTTCGGAACGACGACTTCTCACCGGACGTCAGCGACCTGTTCGGCAACCTCAACATGGACGACGGGTCTGCTTCTGCCGCCGCCGCGGCTACTGCCACAACTGCATCATATGTGATCTCAATCTCTCTCTTTCAGATTATGCTAGAGTTTCTAGTTCTAGCGTTTGGAGTAGATATGATAGGTTTATCTTGTATAGATGTAATCTGTTTATCTACTTTGTTGATATGCATGATTGGTTATACTACTATTTGTATGATCATGCTTTATAAGTTTATTAGTCGGATTAAATCATATGAAATATTGCTTATATTTTCAACAGCACGGATAAATTGAACCGGACGCGTTTGTGTGGATGGGTCGACCCGCTAGGGCACCGCGCACGTGCGTCCGTGTGGACACTCTCCGACGGATGCGATTTTTCACCGATTTTTCTCATATCAATGTGCGCTTTATAATCCAAACTGCAGTGCTACAAGTTGAAACGCGAAGAAAGTTTACGTCGTGTGACTGACATGCACTTAAAAGCAAAAAAACCACGCGTACTTAGAAGCAAAAGAACCACGCATAATGGATTTAAGTGGTCTTGTCTTCTGCTCCGCTTTATAGAAAGCCACAGTAGAACATGTAAAAAGTGACGAGAAGACTTCCTTATAAAACAGATCAAAGATAAAAAATATATATATAAAAAAACAAAACTTGCCACCAAAGAGCCGAAAAGGGACCGAGGGGTACCGGAGGTCCACAACGACGCTCTGAAGAAGTTAACAGCGCAGTGACCCGTGGTTATCGAGACAAAGAAGGTTTTCACATAGATCCCTATGTGGAGAAGGTACCACAATGGCACCCTCAAGAGGGTTACAACACCGCAGACACCGTTTTTGTCGACATCAAAACGCTAAGTTTTCGTCCAAAATATCCTTCGCTCTACACTCGGTATCTCAGACTACCCACTATCCCCTAGTCGGGCTTCTCAGACAAGATCTAGGAGTTGCCTTTGCCGAAGTGGCACCAACACTAGATCCCCGCAAACCGCTCCTCACCATCCACATGACCAAAGAACAAGGCCATCACCACCGCCACATCGCTCGTCATAGAGACGCCCGCACAATCCACCTTTTCGCGCCGCCGTCCCGACGTCCACAAGTTTAGGACCAAGGATCGATAGACCACTCTCCATAGGATCGACAAATTGGACGAGATAAGCTGACAACACCAAACTCACATGAGCTGCGGCATAACCATTAGGAGGAGATCCATCCTTCACCGCCCGAGGCAATCGGAGACCAGACGCATCAGTTAAGGCATGCATGCCTAGAAATCCTGACTAGCCCCTACCGACGCACTGCAACGCCATATCTGCAGCATCCATCTTGCAATTCTATGCTGCTGGTACCCTCGTTATCCATCGCCAGGAACCCATCATCGGGCGACAAACGGTCTGAGGATGCCATGGCTAGAGCTGGACAACCGCAGCGGCCAGAGCCTGCCTGACCCATATTGGACCCAAGGGGCCTAGATCTGGGCCAATAGACCCACGTCACCATGGATTCCCCCTTGCAACACCAACCTCACCACCTCCGATCGCCTACTCCTGCTATTGCCGCTCATGTCAAATCTCCCCACTAGTTTTTCCTCGACATCAGCAACACTATTGCTGGAGAGCTACGCCCCGTGCATGGGTAGGGGAAAGTCACCGGCGGCGGTACCTCCCAGGATTTTCCCGACGGCTTCTGCTGGTGGTGGATGAGGGAAGGAGGATGAGAAAGGGGTCGGGGACGCGCTAGCCGAGTATCTCCTGCATCGCCTACGCGGATCGAGGAGCAGGAGTACGAAGCTTTTTTCGCCTAGTCTTGCTTCTTTGATATCGAAAGCCTACGCATTTTCTAACCGTGATATCTATACCACCTTAGAGCAACTCTAATAGACACGCGCTAAATTCTGACGCTATAATATCATTTTACAGCATGCGAAATGTCAGTTTAGCTGGCGCTACTGGCTACCGCTTCATCGGGAGCTGTATTTTATAGCACACAACAATCAACGCTTCACCAGGCGCTACAAAATACAGCTTGCGCGTTAACACAAACACCAAATCCACACAAATATACAACCAACAAGATCAAACACACAAAATAAATCATCAATAAATAGTCTAATTATTATTACAACACAAATTGTTCATTGCCAATATAACAAACAATACAACAAATTGCCCATCAACAATAGAACAAAGGGATTTCTATTTTCGTGCCCTTGGTTCGTTAGTTGTACTCAGTTTTCTCCAGCTGCTTAACTTTTCCTCACTTTTCCCTCCCTCTATTATGAAACCCTCGCAGGCGCTCACGAGTGGTCGGAAGGAGGGATGCCGTCAGGTCAAAGGCTTAACCATTACATGCTGACTGGTGGGACCGCGTTGGGGAAGGTCGTGCGTTGAGCGTTACGTTACGTGGCCTCGACCATTAAATGTTGACTGGTGGGGCCATGTTGAGACGGGTCCTGCATACATGGTGAAGGGTGGGGCCACGTTGGAACGGGTCTTGCATACGTGGTGAAGGGTGGGGCCACATGGAGACATGTCGGACCGGCCATTCTCGCTCACCCAAAGAATTCGCTTCCCCCGAGCTTGGAACCGCTCCCACACCGCCCCTCCGCTGCCCCGCCGTCGTTCCCTCCTACCTTATGTCGTCCTCGGCCCTAGATCCGCCTCCCCCTAGCCGCGGAGCCCACCACATCCGGCTCGGCTCCCGCCCCCGCTAGATCTACCCCTTTCGTGAAACAGTATGCAACGTCGGCTAGTGTACCGGCCATCCTCGTCGAACACAGAGAATATTGGATGGAATCGGAGGAATCTAACGCATGGATTCCATCTGGGTAAGCATCATTTTCCTTTGTGGATTGATTACAGGTCGTATTTGAGCGTGAATAGTTGGTGCTCAACTAACTGCCTTGCTTTTCATATAGGATTGATCCAGTGCTGGCATTTCGGCTGGCGGTCATACTAGATACTAGCGTAATTCGTGGTTGTGAACAATATCTCTCTGGATTTTACTTCCCAGTGGTGGTTGCAACCTCCATAACTCTCAGAGATTTGAAATATAAAATCTATTATAAATTCCCCTAGAGGAGTGGCGATTCAGTTGATTTGCAATATTTCAACATTAGAGAGCAAAGATTGCTCCCACTAACTAGCGAAGATGATCTAATTATACTTTTCTCTTTGAATGTTGCCGAACGTTTTGGTCGAATTCGTCTCCATGTGCAACCTAAAGTTGAGCACATGGGAAAGAGGGTTAAATCATCATATGATGGTCAGGCATCATTAGGTGGTCGGGCATCATCTGTCTCTGGTGTCTCTGCTAATAGTGTGCGCCCCGACGCTCCTTATAGATCCACATCATTACCATTTGTTCGCACTGCGAGTGTAAGCCAAATCACTCGTGTGGCCGATGTGGAGGAAGAAGCAGAGCCTGACGAGGGAGCGCCTCCACTAGATGATGAGGATGAGTTGATGTTTCTTGAATTGGTAGATAGATACAGTAAACAAGCACTAGAGGATCAATACACGGAGAAAATTTCCCATGGTGCCAGATTTTATGACACTGATGACGAAGAGAACAAAGAGAACAATGACAGCCTCGTTTTAGCCGAGTACGATGGTGAGGACTTGCCAGTAATTGAGTAGGACAGGGGCGATCCTAAGATTTCAGAAGGCACCGTATTTAAAACAATGCGGGATTGTCGTAATTCCCTTACTACATATTGCATTCTCCCCAATAATGATTATGATGTTATTAAGAGTGAGCCAGCAAGGTTCACAGTGAAGTGCACATACAAGAGGTGTAGGTGGAGGATGCATGCATCCACTATGCTCAGGAGCAGTTTGGTTCAGGTATTACAACCCGCTGTGTATTTTAGATCATTGTGTAGAGTTTGTTAGCTATACCTGACATTTTCATTATGTTTCAGATAAAAATTAACCGGTTCGAGCATTCTTCTCCACCTCAAGGGGGACAGCCAAAGGACAAAACAAAAATAGCAAAGACTAGGTGGTTGGCAGATGCAATCATGGATTGGATGAGAGCGAACCCATCACTTGGTGCAACAGTGCTCATAAAAGATGTTCCTAAAAAGTTTAATATTATAGTACCTTACATGAGGATGTTCTATGCAAAGGAAATGGCTCTTGAGAGGATCAATGGTCCATGGAATGAAAGTTTTTCAGTTGCTTTAAAGATTCAAATATGAAGTGGAGATGGATAGTCTAGGTAGTGTTGTACATATAGACATGCATAAAGTTCAGTACAAAATAAAAGGAAAGACAATGGATAAGGAGTTCTTCATAAGGTCTTTTGTTTGTTTCAAAGCTTGTTGGCAAGGGTTTCTGGATGGTTGCAGACCTTATTTGGCCGTGGATGCAACAACTCTTCATGGTAGATTTAAAGGATAGCTATTAGCTGCTACTGCAGTTGATGGCCACAATTGGATGTTCCATGTTGCTTATGGAGTTTTGGAGGTTGAGTCAGAGGAAAGTTGGACTTGGTTTCTAGAGTGCACGACCTTATAGGTCATCCACCAAGACTTACTATCCACACAGACGCTTGCAAAGGTTTGAAAAAGCTGTAGAAGCAGTATTCCTCGAAGTGGAGTATAGGGAATGTATGCGACGCGTAGTGCATAATTTTACATATAAATTCAAGGGTAAAGTTTATACTGACAACCTATATCCAGCTTCATACACATACATTTTGAGGAAGCATCTGTATCATTTGGAAGTGGTGTATAAAAAAACATGCGGTGAAGGAGTACTTGGATGCACATCATGGAATGGTGTGGTCAAGAAGCTGATTCAATAAAATCTGCAACGTAGACTATGTAACAAGTAGACTTACAGAGAGTTTCAATGCAAATGTCAAGTCATTGGAAGGGATTATGTTGTGGAAAATATTTGATAAGATTAGGTAGATGATCATGATAAAGATCAATTTTGCATCAAAGAATTGCATCAAGAGTATATGCTGGCCATCTCATCCTCCCATCTTTGATTAAGGCTTTGTATGCCAGGGAAAACAATTGAAGATGAAATGAATTAGAAGAGGAATGGAGGCTGAGGTAACGTACACTAGTAGTAAATATAGGCAATGGAGGCATCCAATGAGTTTGGTTGATAGGACATGCCATTGCAGTCAATGGCAGCTCCATGGGAAACCCTGCATACATGCATTATTTTTCATGGGTGTTCTAGGAGGTGAATGATACGCCCAATTTGCATCACCATTCTATATCATAATTTACCTCTATTCATTTATATTTATCTTATTATGAGGTTTTACTTATAGCTTTTCATCTGTTTATGCATGTTGGATAATTCCTGGATGATGGACTGTCGGAGTCTGGATTCTGATGGAAAAGACGGCGTTTCGGTGCAATTTCGCGAAGATCAGAAAAATACCAGAAAAATATGGAAACATATTATATTACCGGAAGACGAAGGAAGCCAGAAGGAGGAGCGAAGGGGAGCCTCAGGGGTCCCACACCCCCCTAGGCGTGGGCCCACCTGACCCCGTTCCTAGGGTGGGTTTGGCACACCTGTTCGGCCTCCGACTCCGCCCCTTCGCCTATATCTCCCCTACGGAGCCCTAACACCAGGGGCGCGACCACAGATAGATTGCCGCCGCCTCTGGGAGGCGCAAAACACCGAGAGAGAAAGATCTCTCCGGCAGATAGATTTCTGCCAGGGGAATTCCTTCCTGGAGATGGGAGACCGTCGCCATCAACACCGTCATCAAGCTAGGCTTCATCGGGATCATCATCATCATCCACACCATCATCTCCACCAGCACCATCCCACCACTCCGTCCTGCTGTAACAATTGTGTTGGATATTGCTTAGTTCATTAGGGGAAACTTTCCCGGTGTTAATTACTATTGTAGTTGATGCTTGTGAGTGGAACCATTGGATTATTGTTTATGTTCATATTATTATACATTATCATATCATCTGTGATCTTGATCCATATGATGTCTTCTGAGTAGTTCGTTTAGTTCTTGAGGACATGGGAGAAATGATGTTGTTAGTAGTGAATATGTGATGAGTTAATTCAATGGTTTAGTATTTAAGTGTAACATCCCAAAAATACTAAACTTAAATCATCAAACTCTAATCATCAAAATTAGGGTTAACAAAAACTTTTCTAATTAAAATTATGAAAGCATGCATATGTGTATGCATTTAAATTGAAATTCTTTTGAACCTACTTGTTTGTGTGTTTCTTTGCTTGTAAAATGTTTCTTAGGTGAAATAAACATCATCTAAACATTTCCCACACTTTTCTCAAAGACAAGTAAAGCAAAACAAATAAAATAAAGGAATGGTCATTTTGACCAATTTAACTCCCAAGCCTACTTTGGCTGTCTCAAACTTTCAGAACCTAACAAAAACTTTTCTGGATCTTTGCACCCCTTGATTGTACTCATAACAAAGTATCAAGTCCCACTTTGTGATCATCCAGAAACTTTCAAATGCATAGTTTAAATGACAATTCAAAATTGAATCTTTATCATATGGGAAGATCCCACTTTTTCAAAAACCACTCAAACAAGCTCAACTTTCAAAACCCAAGCATCTGCAGACTCACCAGCACCAATCTAGCACACCCACCAAAAATCTTTTCAAAATTCAAAACTTGAATTCATGCGACCATTTCATCAAACACTTGGCAGACACAAATCAAATAAAATCAAAACACTATTGTGAGCAGTGATTTTTGCCTAACTGGTTCCCTATCTAGCTCACAACCAGCTCAGTAGATCATCTAGCAAGATTAACCAAGCACTAGCACCACTGTGAGCTTGGCATTGTCATCAATGGTGAACAGCCGAAGCCACCCTTGTCACCCCCATGTCGACAGCAAGCTAGGAGGAGAAACAAGCCTAGCCAGCATGTCTGGGAGCAAGCCAACACTCCACCTCCACTCCCTGTCCACCGCTCGAACCCTGCCAGCCACTGGACCACGCGCACGGTGTAGGGGTTCGTAGCATGGAAAACAAAAATTTTCTATCGCATACAAACAAACAAGCCAAGATCTATCTACTAGATTGTAGCAACGAGTCGATAGAGGAACTCACCCTCGAAGATTCCAAAGCGGTTAACAAGAGCAGATTCTCGTGGGTGATGTAGTCGTACTCTTTTCGATCTCAAGATCGTGTAGACGATCCTTCCGCCACACGTTAAGCCTCAGCATGATCGGTCACACGTTCGGTACTGACGAAGACCTTCCTCCCTTGTTCCAAAGGCGTGAGGTTGTAGCACTCTCTCGCGATTCCGAAGACAACGGCGTGGTACCGGAATTAGAGGAGATCCGCAGGCTTCGCCTTAAGCCGTAGAGTATGGTGGAGTATGAGAGAGCTATTAGTGGTCTAGAGATTAGACACACCAATTAGAAGGCTCTAAACCAAGGCTAGGGAAATTAGAAGCTCTAAACCAAAACGGCTCTAAACCGGAGATTAGAGGATATGAACTACGTGTCAGAGGAGGAGGCCCCCCTCCTTTTATAGGTGGGAGGGCGGCCAAGGAGGGAGTCCCTCCGAAGTCGGCCTTGGTTGGCGCCCGGCTTGAGGGACTCCCCAAGTCGGTTCCAACCACCTCTTGCTTGTTTCCCAGTTTCCTGTTTCCCACAGTTTCATGTTTTCCACAGTTTCCTGTTTTAGCCGTTTGACTTTCAAACTGGCAGTTTGACTTTTCAGTTTTGGAACAGCAAGAACACTTAGTACATGATGCAATCATTCAATATGTAATGACACATTCATGTACCCTCCCGAGTGCTTGGGACAATCCGAACCTTCTAGAACATTCCCGATGAAAACACGGAATCATTCCCGAACTCAAACGGGACTTTCCTTATATGAATCTTATTCTCCGGACCATTCCGGATCACCTCGTGATATCCGGATCCCATCCGATACTCCTAACAACATTTGGTCTCTTTCTCATAATACCATAACTACTCAAACAACGTCAATCCTTAAGTGTGTCTCCTACGGTTCGTGAATTATGCGGACATGATCGAGACACTTCTCAACAATAACCAATAGAGGAATCTGGAAATTCATATTGCTCCCACATATTTCTACGATTACTTTGCGATCGAATGAACCACTTACATACGATACCAATTTCCCTTTGTCTCATGATAGTTTACTTATCCGAGGTTATGATCGTCGGTATCTCTGCATACCTAGTTCAACCTCGTTACCGATAAGTACTCTTTTCTCGTTCCCGTGATATGTGATCCCTTGTGAGCCAGTCACATGCTTGCAAGCTAATTGGATGACATTCCACCGAGAGGGCCCAGAGTATATCTATCCGTCATATGGATGGACAAATCCCACTCTTGATCCATGTGTTTTAACCAATACTTTCCGAACACTCAATTCCACCTTTATGGCCACCCAGTTACGGTGTGGTGTTTGATATCATCAAAGCATCCATCCGGTAAAGGTGATATGCATGATCTCATGGTCGAAGGAATTAGGTTACTATGTATCAGAAAGCATATAGCAATTGAACTATTGAAATGACTTGATCTTTATGCTACGCTTATCTATAGGAGTATGTCCATCACATCATTCTCCTAATGATATGATCCTGTTGTTAATAACATCTCTATGTTCATGATCAGGAAACCATGATCATATATTAACCAACAAGCTAGTTTAACAAGAGGCTTTACTAGGGACTCTTATTTTAGTTTACAAATCACACAAGTATTAATGTTTCCGTTAATACAATTATAGCATGGTATGTAAACATTTATCATAAGTGTGAAGATATGATAATAACCACTTTATTATTGCCTCTTGGGCATATCTCCAACAGTCTCCCACTTGCACTAGAGTCAATAATCTAGTTTCAAACCTTTGTGTATAACACCTATGGCTTTCCGGTGTTGTATGTACATGATTGCTAGTGGTCAATCGATCTCCGGATCGACACTTCGGTCCGTGTGTAATTGCATGTCTTTGCCTCTACGCATCACTCATTCTCTAATGAGATGGCTTTGTATAAATTTGGTCTTTCGGTGTGACCTTTAGTTCTTTGGGGTTAAAACATGTTGATAATATTGTCGCACAATATATCTTCATAGTATTATCCCTCTGTGAACTACACCTAGTTTGATAACAAACTACTTGACTCAAATGCCCTCTTTTGCTGTTATAATAGCAGTCATATACTTAGCCTTTTGTTGTAGTATCTGTCACAATGTCTTAACTTTGGAACTCATCCAAATCCATTATGGAACTCACTTTCCATTATATTGTGCCACCCTTAGTTTAGATTGAGATAAACTTAATTTGTACTTTGTGACAAAGCTAGTATCAATGTAGTACTTTTACAATGAACTAACCATCTATTTGTCACTTCTACAAATAATATACTGTTAGTTCTTCCAAAAGATCATAAGAATATCCTTACTATTGTCCAATGATCATCTTACAAATCATTACGTATATGCTCACAACATTTAGAGCATAGGACATATCTGGATTTGTACATATCACAAGATGATTGATATAAATACTCTTTGTGATTTCATACATCAAGTATCAATCTATACTTGATTATTTGTTTCACTTTACCAAATGTCAATACACTTGAATATATCATCAACATTGAACTCTTTCAATCCTTTCATGCGACAAGAACCTTTTCTTGTAGTTTCTATATTGAACTCATTCAATATCTCGTCTATGTACTTCTGGCACAACCATATAAGCGTCTATTGATGCCAAATATTTGGGTTTTGCCTAAGTCTTTCATCGGGATGAAATTCTTAATATGTGTTAATAAAAGATACATTATTTCCAATCAACAATATGTCTTCCACATAATGTATTAGAAACATGTCTTAGCGCTCCCACTTAATTTCTTGCAAATGCAAGCATCTTCATTGTCTCTAATGAACTTTTAAACTCCTTTAACAGTTTCATCATAGTGAAGATTCCAACTCCGCGATGCTCACTTCAACCATTGAAGTTTGCATATGCTTTTAGCATCCTATGAATTAACAAAACCATATGGACCGTGTTATGCACATGTCCTAGGTAACGATTCTATTAGAAGAACTTGTTTTGTTTATTCAACTATCATATAACAAAATTATATGTAGTGGTTGCAACATTAATCCGTCTAGACTAAATATCACTATGAAAGATCAAATCTTGCCATAGTCAACCTTTGAACATTGTTGTGAACTCTTTCCCAATATGTCGATTATAGATGTGAAACATCCATGTCTATTTCTTTATAGATCCAGACACAACTGTAAGGTCTTACACCTTTCTCGAGGGTCCTTCAAGTTCAAAACTTGATTTCTTATGAATGGAACTATCACGGATTTTATGGCTTCAAGCCATTTGACGGAGTCAGGGCCCATCATCGCTTCTTTGCATGTAGTCGGTTCATTATTCTCAAATAATGATTCAACCCTCAAATCTTGGTATTTGATTGTTCACCCGACCTACTTGTTTCAATAGGAACTTGGATCTCCGTGACCACAAGCTTTGAGGTACGTGAGCCATGAGCTTTGTTGCTGCCTCCGGAACACTTTTCGGCGCTGCGCAACTCTGCACATACAGCTAAGGTTCTTTTAACCTTATCAAAGTTCTATTGTCCTCTCACTTAACTTTTCACGAAAAATTCCTTCTCAAAGAAACTTGACGTTTTGAGTGACAAACACTTTTGTCTCCGATGTTATGGAGGATTACTTAACAGTTATTCGAAATAACATACAAAGACAGGTTCATCCGACTTTGGTTGCAAACATCTTTCTTATGCATAGCATACCAATGTTTAAGACAGGACAACTTGGGTTTTATCCCAAACCATAACTTTATATGGTGTCATTTCAACAGATTATGATGGAGCTCTTTTCAGTGGAAAAACGGTAATCTCTAAAGCTTTTAATCTTTAAAATATAATGGCAGTTTTATGATTTATACCTTTGATCTTACCATGTAAAACAAGGTTTAATTACATATCTTGAACGTTGCATACTCTTATGGTGTTTGGGAAATGCAAATCCACGGAACGATTCCTTAAATCTTAGGTATTATGCTAACTTGTAACTTAAATATTTTCCTTTATGATCTTATCATAAACTATTCATATTCTTGTTACAATGATTTTGCACTTCATCTTGAAAGTCTTTGAACTTTTCAAGTGTTTCATACTTTATCCTTATTAAGTAAATATTCATATATTCACTCAAATTTTCGGAGAAAGCATATGAAGTTGAAATCCATCGCTTTTGACTACACATAATGGATTTCGTACAACAATATGTACAAGTTCCAATAAGCTAGTCATTCGTTCCCTTTTGGTCTATGAACGAAGTTTTAATTATCTCTAGGAAAGTTTCACAAGCGTCATTTGATCAAAATCAAGACTCCAAAATTCCATCAACATGGAGTTTCTTCATGTTTTCTTTCCATTATAATTCAAGCGAATGTCACTTCCTAAGTGATCTTTCAATCAATTTGTCTTTCGACATTTTTAGCACTAGTTTTATGGATGTGATTTCTCCAACGAGATTTGTGAATCATCCATCTTTTATGGATCACGGTAATTTATTTGAACAACTCTTTTGTTCTCACAATACCTGATAAAACAAATCTTGAAGGCAAGCTTTGATGTTTAACGAGCAACACAATAACCCTTTATTTGTTCTCGATGAACATCATCACATATTCTTTTGCTAGTTACTTAGGCCATTGTAGTTCATGAATTGTGTTGTTTCGTATGACGATTCACACCAACAAATTCAGTATCAAATACTTAATAACCACATTGTTTAATAAGCAAAGAATATAGCCATAACATGTATATCATCTATATACTTAAACTGAACAATTCTAGTCTTTTCTTTTCTGCCATATATTTATGAGATTCTCTTTCAATATTTCCTTTTCTGTTTGAAAGAATCTATCAATATCAATAGTGGAGTCATACATATGACACATAATCCAAAGCGTGTATAATTAAATACCAATGTCTTTGGACTTGCACTTTGAAGTAGATCACCTATCATCAAATGTTTGGTGTTCTTTCAAATTCCTTTCTTTAGTAATCTCTTGGTGTAGTAAACATCTTACCTACATCAAATATTCACCCTCATCATGGATTTATCCATGATCAAGCTACTTTTAGCTTGTAACGGTGAATCGCAAGTATAATGTTGCTCTCCAAAACCTTTTGGAGGATTAGGACAACTAGTGTCTCCAACCTTTTGCAAATTCTCATCAAATATGAGAACATGACTTTTGCCATATTATACTCTATCATGTTGTAACCAATACTTCGTTTCAGATATCACAATATCTTCCACACATCATGGTTTCTGAAACAACTCTTTCAAATCCTAGATAACCTTAATATTAAGAGAATCCTTTGAATATCAAGAATCATGGAGACAAACATGATACTTATATACTAACACTTGGAATTGTTACTCTTGATTTAATACTAATTATTAAACTTCATGGAGTAACTGAACTTCTTGAAAGTTTGCAATAGGACTTTTAAACTTTAGATTAACACTTAAAACAATACGATACCAGTTCGTAAAGTATCTAACCAGAATTCTATAGTTCTATCATCTCAATTATAACTAAGCGCAAGGCGGTAAACGGATGCCAATGACTACAACAACTATGCAAATTCACTTTGATTTAGTTTATGATAAATTGAGTTCTAATTAATAATTAAATTAATCTTGGTGAACTCCCACTCAAAACAATATCCCTCACATTGTTTTAGTGATCACACGAACCAAATCAACCACATTAAAACCAATCATCACGAGAGTTGATATAGCTTCAATGGCGAACAATCAACATGTTCATCATATCTACTATATGACTCATGCTCTACCTTTCGGTAATCCGTGTTCCTGAGGCCATGTCTGTACATGCTAGGCTCGTCAAGATCAAACCTTAGTTTCCGCATGAGCAAATCTGGCTTGCTCACGTTGTATACACTTGTAGAATCTAACACACCCGATCATCACGTGGTGCTTCGAAACAACAAGCTTTAGCAACGGTGCTAACTAAGGGTGAACACTTTATGACTTGAAATTCATGTGCATGAGGGATCATCTTATAATGCTACCGTCGTCTACTAAGCAATACAAGATGCATAAAGGATTAACATCACATGCAATTCATAATATGTGATATGATATGGCCTTTCTTCTTTGTGCTTCCGATCTCCATCTTCTAGCACGAACATGATCTCCATCATCACCGACATTGCATCAAGGTCAATGATGTTGTTCCATGGTTGTCGTCCACCGGCTTCAACTATTACAACTACTTTGAATAGACACGCGGGTCTTAACAGAAATCAAAGACAACCATATGGCTCCTGCCAGTTGCCAACATACAATAAGGAACATTGCATACATCATATATAATCACAATCATGGCCATATCACATCACTGCACTCCCCTGCAAAACAAAGTTAGACGCCTCTACTTTCTTTGCATGTTTTACGTGGTTTGGGGCTGTTAATAAGTGTCGTTCTAACTTACGAACATGAACCACAACATTGATACTAGTATTGTTAATCACCCGTTGTAAATTGGATCTTAACTATGCTGGGAGAAACAGGCACCCGCAAAGCCACTTATGCAATACAAGTTGCATGTCGAGCGTGGAGCAAGTCTCATGAACGATGTCATGTAAGGTTAGCCCGGGCCGCTTCATCCCAACATACCGCAAGATGCAAAGTACACAAGAAGCAATCGACAATAAAGCATCAACGCCCACAATGACCATTGTGTTCTACTCGCAACAGATCTACATATAGACACGGCTCGATACCCTTTGTAGGGGTTCGTAGCATGGAAAACAAAAATTTTCTATCGCATACAAACAAACAAGCCAAGATCTATCTACTAGATTGTAGCAACGAGTCGATAGAGGAACTCACCCTCGAAGATTCCAAAGCGGTTAACGAGAGCAGATTCTCGTGGGTGATGTAGTCGTACTCTTTACGATCTCAAGATCGTGTAGACGATCCTTCCGGCTCCACGTTCCGGCAGCGCTCCCGCAGTCGGTCACACGTTCGGTACTCGACGAAGACCTTCCTCTCCCTTGTTCCAAAGAAGCGGAGGTTGTAGCACTCTCGCGATTCCGCAAAGACAACGGCGTGGTACCGGAAGTAGAGGGAGATACCGAGGCTTTAAGCCGAGCGAGTATGGTGGAGTATGAGAGAGAGCTATTAGTGGTCTAGAGATTAGACACACCAATTAGAAGGCTCTAAACCGAAGGCTAGGGCAATTAGAAGCTCTAAACCAAAACGGCTCTAAACCGGTGATTAGAGGATAGGAACTTGTGTGTCTAGAGGAGGAGGCCCCCCTCCTTTTATAGGTGGGAGGGCGGCCAAGGGAGGGAGTCCCTCCCAAGTCGGCCTTGGTTGGCGGCCGCTTGAGGGACTCCTCCCAAGTCGGTTCCAACCACCTCTTGCTTGTTTCCCATAGTTTCCTGTTTCCCACGCTCGCTTTTCCACAGTTTCGCTTTTAGCGTTTGACTTTCAAACTGGCGGTTTGACTTTTCAGTTTTGGAACAGCAAGAACACTTAGTACATGATGCAATCATTCAATATGTAATGACACATTCATGTACCTCCCCGAGTGCCGGACAATCCGAACCTTCTAGAACATTCCCGATGAAAACACGGAATCATTCCCGAACTCAAACGGACTTTCCTTATATGAATCTTATTCTCGGACCATTCCGGATCACCTCGTGATATCCGGATCCCATCCGAGACTCAACAACATTCGGTCTCTTTCTCATAATACCATAACTACTCAAACAACGTCGAATCCTTAAGTGTGTCTCCCTACGGTTCGTGAATTATGCGACATGATCGAGACACTTCTCAACAATAACCAATAGAGGAATCTGAAATTCATATGGCTACATATTTCTATGATTACTTTGATCGAATGAACCACTTACATACGATACCAATTTCCCTTTGTCTCACGATAGTTTACTTATCCGAGGTTATGATCGCTGGTATCTCGCATACCTAGTTCAACCTCGTTACCGATAAGTACTCTTTCTCGTTCCGTGATATGTGATCCCTTGTGAGCCACATGCTTGCAAGCTAATTGGATGACATTCCACCGAGAGGGCCTAGAGTATATCTATCCGTCATATGGATGGACAAATCCCACTCTTGATCCATGTGTTTCAACCAATACTTTCCGAACACTCAATGCCACCTTTATGGCCACCCAGTTACGGTGTGGTGTTTGATGTCATCAAAGCATCCATCCGGTAAAGGTGATATGCATGATCTCATGGTCGAAGGAATTAGGTTACTATGTATCAGAAAGCATATAGCAATTGAACTATTGAAATGACTTGATCTTTATGATACGCTTATCTATAGGAGTATCTCCATCACATCATTCTCCTAATGATATGATCCTGTTGTTAATAACATCTCTATGTTCATGATCAGGAAACCATGATCATATATTAACCAACAAGCTAGTTTAACAAGAGGCTTTACTAGGGACTCTTATTTTAGTTTACAAATCACACAAGTATTAATGTTTCCGGTTAATACAATTATAGCATGGTATGTAAACATTTATCATAAATGTGAAGATATGATAATAACCACTTTATTATTGCCTCTTGGGCATATCTCCAACACACGGACCATGCCAACCTCGCCAGCAACCATGCTGAGAGCACGCCCCGTGCGCCACGCTCGACCAACGCCCACAGACCGCGCGCCGCCCTCGCCGCGTGCATACGTGATCACCACCGTCCCAGCAACCCCGCAGACACGCTCGTTCGCCGCCGCGCGGACCACGCGCGCTGTGCGCCATTAATTTCTCCGTCGGGCACGCGCAGAGCGCCGTCGTGTTCCGACCAAACCGCACCGCCCCACGTCTCGCCACCGTACCGTTGAGAATCGCCAGGGAACACCACACCGTCCCCTACCTTCGCGCATGCCAATAGCCGTCTGTACCATCGCCCCCGACGAGCTCACCTTGCGCCCCGTCGGTCCCCTCGCTCGACTATAAATAAAGGCCACCCCAGCCGAATTGAGCACACCATTCTACTCCCCTCTCATCACTGATCGTGCCACACCGTTCCCGAAGCAAGGCGAGCAACACTTTGCCGGAATTTCACCGGAGCCCGCCGCCTCTGGAGAAGAAAGGAGCCAACGATTGGAGCCGCCCCAGGAGGAGCCACTGGTACCAGGAGATCGCTGTCGTCGACTTCGTCGTTCGCCCGCCTCGTCGACCCTCGCCTGCACCCCAGTGAGCCCCCAGCACCCCCCACTGGTCGCGCTAGGTTTCTGTCTCGCCGGCGTTGCCCAACGTCGACGATGACTCCCAGCTGTTGGATTAGAACCAGTTCGAACGACCCACGTTGCCCCGTACCGCTTCGCACCCTCTGTCTCACTGACGAGTGGGGACAGCCACTTAAGCAGCCCGCGGAAGCGCTACGCTTAGCAGGCCGGCCCGTTAACTTTACCCGCGTAGCCCAGTTATTTGAATTAAACATTTTCCATTTTATTTCAAACACACTTCTGTACCCAGTTTCAAAAATCAACCTAGATCGATCCAGTGCACCAAATTGAATGAAACCAATTTTGTTGGAAAGGTCTGGGAATGCTGAATCCAAGCCCGTTAGATTCAAGTCATTTGGATCTATAGATCACCCATGGTAAAATAACAAGGCAGAAGCTTTTCTGCAGTCAAACATTTTTCAAATTTAAACCATAATAGCTTTTGAGTTGATTCCAACTCTCAAAAATCACATTTAACCATACCTTTCAGATTATATAAAAATATATAGGTTTACTTACAGAAATAATGTTCAAGTAATAAAAGAATGCCCCATAGGCATTTCTAGCCACTTTAATTAATTAAAATAAAAGGGTAAAACCTTATTAAATTGTGACACCACTTTAAAACACATTCCCATGAACTACAATATGTGGTGATGACATGTGTCAACATGATCCCATATTTGTTTTGGAGAATATTAAATCTTAAGTAGTTTTTCAATGAGTAGAAATTACTTTTCTAAAAATAAAAGGAATTAAACCAAGCTTTAATATTGTAGTGTTAGTGATGATGCTAGATCATCTATAGGACCCTTTTTGTGTGATGATTGTAAGTAGTTAAGTATTGTTTGGTGATTGTGTACATCGTCTTTATTTATAGACGCTAGTATCGACCAAGGATACGAGGAGGAAGGAGGATTCTACGAAGAAGAAGCCGAGGAGAACTTCAACCACTGCTCTGCACAAGGCAAGCCTAATACTACTAGTGAATGTGCAAGCTAATACTTGCTTGTTACCATGCCAATTATATGCCTTAAGCATACATGATCACAACCACTTGATAAACCTATCCTAGTTTTCCTAACAAGCTTCTTACTTTATTTCTTTATCAAAACTCTTACTTAGAGTTTACTTAAGAGAATGGTAGATACTAGAAAGATATGTGAAGGTTGCATAAAGAGCATAAAATTTGGCCTAAGCCAGATAATCTTGATGTCATCCTAAGGCATGAGATTGAACTTAGTTAGAAATCCACTAGTTTACCACCCCTCATTAGTGCTTACCCCCACTTGTAGATGCTAGTGCTAAGCATAAAACTTGATCAACTTTAGATGGGAATACTTGGTGAAAATGGTTATGAAAACCTTGGAATGATGGATCATTCTATTGAAATGTTTTGGACATGTGTTTCTAAACAACTGATGATTTTGGTGATGAAAATGATGAGGCATGAGCCTTAGCCCTTTATAAAACGGATGGTTGTCTGGATGCGATACCATTCCAATTTTATCGTACAACCACAATACCCGAAGATTGGGTAGGGCTTGACTGGAAACTTATATACCTTAGTATTAGTTCCCTCACGACCAAGGTATGAGCTGAGGCTACCTTGTGAAGATTTTCCACCTGTGCAGTACCCAAGATGACAGTTGGTCATGATTGGGAGGCCAAACTCACAGGAGAGGTGCTTATACTAGGGCATGTAATTGAAAGGTTAGGATTGATTATCCACATACTGAGTATGGTGAATTCAGGATTTGTTCCTGACGGATGTATCGAATGTTGTGGTGAAAGTGTACAATCTCTGCAGTGTGTCAAACTATTCGAATAGCCACGTCCGCGGTTATGGACAGCTGGAGTGGCCATAATGTTCCCCCGTCAGACTTTTCAAAATGACTTATGAAATGAATTGAGACTTTGACTTGACCACAACAGGGTTGTGATATGAAATACAAGTTCCCACTTAGGTGTTATATAACTTCAACTAGCATTCTTTGCTTCTGAACTTAGTAGAGATAAATCTGGCTTTTTGCAAAACAACCCTAGAGCTTAGTATCCTACTACAAAAACCCCTTTAACTGTTAGTATTAGTTTGCGAGTACTTAAAGAGTACTCATGGCTTTGTCCCTGGCTATTCCCATGGCCAGACTATGAAGAGGAGTACCTGGAGGATGGACCCCAGGAAGGTTACGACAACTAGGATCATCTCCCATCGTCAGCATTGCCTATGACCCCGAAGATGGATCTTCGCCTACGCTACCGTTACTATTACGTATTCCGCTGCTTGATGTTGTATTAAGAACTGGATCATGAGATCCCTATTTGTGTAAGACCTTATGTACGGTTTGTAATGGATGATGTACTATGGTATCCAATTCTGTTATGTCTCGCAAAAATGGTAATCCTGGGATTGCGAGGTATGGCATAACAGGCATCTAGGATTAGAAATCCGGGTGTTGACATTAAGTTGTGGTGCTATTCTTCTAGTGGTGTCATGTGAACGTCGACTACATGATACTTCACCATTTATGGGCCTAGGGGAAGGAATTGTGTATTTGGCTACTAAACACGGGGTGAAGGGGTTCGTAGCATGGAAAACAAAAAAATTCTACCGCATGAACACACAATCAAGATCTAATCTATGATCAAGCCAAGATCTATATACTAGATTGTAGCAACGAGTCGATAGAATACTAACCCTCGAAGATCCTAAGCGGTTAACGAGAGCAGATTCTCGTGGGTGATGTAGTCGTACACTTCCGATCTCAAGATCGCGTAGACGATCCTTATGGCGCCAAGGTTCGCAGCTCCGCAATGGTCACATCGCTCGTACTCGATGAAGAACTTCCTCTCCCTTGTTCTAGCAGGCAGCGAAGGTTGTAGCACTCCTCACGATTCCGGCAGCACGACGGCATGGTACCGGAAGTAGAGGGGAGATCTTGCAGGGCTTCGCCTTAAGCCGGAGCGAGTATGGTGGAGTATGAGAGAGGCCTTGGCGATCTACGGTTTAGAGGGCACCAAGGGGAGGGCTTGGTCGGCGGCTAGGGTTTGGGTAAACCCTAACTCGCCGAGTTAGAGGAGGCCCTAGGCGGCGGCGACTTTGGAGGAGGCCGGCGGCTTGGGGCTAGGGTTTGAGGTGAGTCGGGTGTGTGGGAGAGGGGCAGCCCTACCCCTCCTTATATAGGTGGGAGGGTGCGGCTTGGGAGGAGGGAGTCCTCCTCCAACTCCTCCTCCTTGGCCGGCGGGTGGAGGGAGGAGACTTCCTCCCCAAGTAGGTTTCCTACTCTCCCTCCACCAAGCAAACTTGTCGTTTGACTTTTCAAATTGGCGTTTGACTTTCAAACTAGGATTTGATTTCTCCCTTTATTTTGCCCAGCCAAGTGACCTAGTACATGATGCAACCATTCCACATTGTCATGACACATTCATGTACCCTTCCCCTCCGGAGTGTCGGACCTTCCGGACCCTTCTAGAACATTCCTAGTGAAAACACCGGAATCATTCCTCAACTCCGAAACAGGACTTTCCTTATATGAATCTTATTCTCCGGACCATTCCGGATCTCCTCGTGATATCCCGGATCCCATCCGATACTCCTAACAACATTCGGTCTCTTACTCATCATTCCATAACTACTCAACAACATCGAATCCTTAAGTGTGTCTCCCTACGGTTCGTGAATTATGCGGACATGATCGAGACACTTCTCCGATCAATAACCAATAGAGGAATCTGGAAATTCATATGGCTCCCACATATTTCTACGATTTCTTTGCGATCGAATGAACCACTTACATACGAAACCAATTTCCCTTTGTCTCACGATAGTTTACTTATCCGAGGTTTTGATCATCGGTATCTCTGCATACCTAGTTCAACCTCGTTACTGATAAGTACTATTTTCTCGTTCCCGTGATATGTGATCCCTTGTGAGCCAGTCACATGCTTGCAAGCTAATTGGATGACATTCCACCGAGAGGGCCCAGAGTATATCTATCCGTCATATGGATGGACAAATCGCACTCTTGATCCATGTGCCTCAACACATACTTTCCGAACACTCAATGCCACCTTTATAGCCACCCAGTTATGGTGTGGTGTTTGATGTCATCAAAGCATCCTTCTTGTGATGGTGATTAACATGATCTCATGGTCGAAGGAATTAGGTTACTATGTATCAGAAAGCTTATAGCAAATGAACTATATTAAATGACTTGATCTTTATGCTACGCTTAACTATAGGAGTATGTCCATCACATCATTCTCCTAATGATATGACCCTGTTGTTAATAACATCTTCTATGTTCATGATCAGGAAACCATGATCATATATTAACCAACAAGCTAGTTTAACAAGAGGCTTTTACTAAGGACTCTTTTATGTTTCCAAATTACACAAGTATTAATGTTTCCGGTTAATACAATTATAGAATGGTATGTAAACATTTATCATAAGTATGAAGATATGGTAATAACCACTTTATTATTGTCTCTTGGGCATATCTCCAACACGGGGTTGCCAGAGTGACAGAAACCTGAACCCCCGTTAGGACACCTTTGCACAAGGGAGTGTAGGATCTTAGAGTTTAAGGTTGTGGTTAGATTTATATCTTAATTACTTTCCTGTAGTTACGGATGTTTGCAGGGGGTTTAATCACAAGTATTTATTAGTCCTAGGAAGGGCAGTATGTTAGCACAGGTTCACCCACACAACACTTATAAACACCAAAGAAGAATACTCAGCTATTTGTAGCGAAAGCACTTGACAGAATTCCCATGTGTCCTCGAGAACGTTTGGTCCTTATAAGTATTTCCACCGGCTTGTCCTTTGCTAATAAAGGATTGGGCCACTTGTTCTGTTTGTTAGTTACTTCAGTTACTTGCTCTTTGTTTGGTTACCTTGTCAGAGAACTACTAAAACCTGTTTGCTAAGTATTCATAGGGATTTCCTGCTCTATACCACTGTTCAGCACCTTCTGATCCTCGTTTGGATCGACACTCCTATTTATCAAAAGTACTGCGATACACCACCTATACTTGTGGGTCATCAAGACTATTTTCTGGCGCCGTTACCGGGGAGTGAAGAGCTATTGAAGAGTGGAAATGGTAAGGGAATTTTTACTATGAGTATTTCCTTTTGTTACTGTTTGTTTCTTTGTTTCCAATATGGACAACCCACTTGGTTTTCTGTTTGGGAAAACTACTACAACCGAAAGGGTAGTAGATAAACCACCACCTGTTGAGATAGATCCTTTTAAGATACCTGCGAGTTTTGTTAATCGTGTTATGGATAATTATTATTTTGGGGATGGAACTGTTCATCCTGGTGATCACTTGCTTTATATCCATGAATTATGCGGGTTGTTTAAGTGTGCAGGTATCACAACTGAACAGGTGAAGAAGAAGTTACTCTCTATATCCTTGAAAGGGAGAGCTGAGGCATGGGATAAGCTGCTAAAGAATGGACAATCCATGGAATGGGAGGATATGGCATCTCTCTTTTACTCTAAATTTTATCCTCCCAGTGAAATCCAAAAGGATAGAAGTCTTATATATAATTTTTGGCCTCTTGACGGAGAGAGTACAGCTCAAGCTTGGGGGAGACTGAAGTTATTAATGCTTAAATGTCCTATTCATGAACTCCCTAACAATATTATTCTCAATAACTTTTATGCTAGGCTTTCTCTTCATGATAAGGGATTGCTAGATGATTCTTGTGCTGGATCATTCCCAAGTATGAAGGAAGAAGTTAAATGGGATCTCTTGGACCGTATTCAAGATAACACTAAAGCTTGGGAGAATGACAAAGGAAGAAATTCTGGTATAAACTATGATTACGAATGCATTAAATCTTTTATGGGAACTGATAACTTCTGTGATATTAGCAATAAGTTTGGCCTTGATCCTCAAGTTCTTTCGAAATGTTTTAATGCTTTTGCCTCTTATATTGAGATTCCCAAGAAAGAGTGGGACAAGTACCATGCCCCTTATAAAGACGTTGTTACCCACATTCCTGCTAGTGTAGAGGTTCGTACTGTTGATCCTATTTTTCCTGAACCTTATGTTGAGAAGATCCCTTTTCCCTCCAAGGTAAGGTAACACTCTCTTTTGGCTAATGTGGTTAGCAAAAGCGCAAAGAAAACTATAGGTTCCAATGAGCTTATTGATATCGAGCATGTGGTAGCTATTGTGAAAGATCTTTTCACTAGAAATATAGAGGATGAGTACATTGTCTTTAGTGAGTATGCTACTAACATTGTTTCTCATCCTAAGAAAGTTAGAAAAGCTAGTGTTCCCGTGCTCTCTGTTAAAATTGGTGATCATTACTATTATGGTTTATGTGATATTGGTGCTAGTTCTAGTGTTATCCCTTATGAGCTTTACAAGGAAATTATGCATGAGATTGGCCCTTGTGAGCTTGAAGACATTGATGTGGTTATTCACCTTGCCAATAGAGATTGTAAGAGATGTGGAGGTTCTTTGTGGTAAGGTTAAATACCCTGCTGATTTTCTAGTACTTGGTAAAGAAGCTAGTAAAACCTATCCTATCATCTTTGGTAGACCCTTCCTTAATACTTGTGGGGCTATCATAGATTGTAGGAAGGAATTTTTTTGACTAAGTTTGATGGAGAATCTTATGAGTTTAATTTTGCTAAATTTTCCTAAACCCCTTATGAAAATGAATTACCTGATGAAGATTTCAAGGTTGAACAACTGTCTTCTATTTCTCTTGCTCCTAATAATGCTTTGTAGCAGTTCACGGAAGATCATGAAAGTGATTCCTTTATGAAGGAAAGAAATGAGATTGATGAGGTTTTCCTTCGTCAGCCTGAGTTACTTAAGCATAATTTACCTGTGGAAGATTTGGGTACCACACTACCACCCAAAGAGGATCATGTTTTCGAATTAAAACCTTTACCTGATGATCTTAAATATGTTTATCTTGATGATAAGAAGATATATCCTGTTATTATTAGTTCTAAACTTTCAGGAAAGGAAGAAGAAAGGCTATTAGAGGTATTGAAGAAGCACCGAGGAGCTATGGGTTATACTCTTGATGATTTAAAATGAATTTCTCCCACTATATGTCAACATGCTATTAATATAGAGCCTGATGCAAAACCAGTTGTTGAGCACCAGCACCGTCTGAATCCTAAAATGAAGGAAGTGGTAAGAAATGAGGTATTAAAACTCCTTGATGGTGGTATTCTTTATCCTATTGCTGATAGTCACTGGGTTATCCCTGTTCATTGTGTTCCCAAGAAAGGAGGAATTACTGTTGTGCCTAATGAGGATAATGAGCTTATACCCCAGAGAGTAGTAGTTGGGTATAGAATTTGGATTGATTTTAGAAAGATTAATAAAGTTACTAAGAAAGATCATTATCCTTTGCCCTTTATTGATCAAATGCTTGAAAGACTGTCCAAAAAGACTCACTTTTGCTTTCTTGATGGTTATTCTGGGTTTTCTCAAATCGCTCTAAAAGCTCAGGATCAGGAAAAAACCACTTTCACTTGTCCTTATGGTACTTATGCTTATAGGCGTATGACTTTTGGTTTATATAATGCTCCTGCTACCTTTCACAGATGTATGTCTGCTATCTTTCATGGTTTTTGTGAAGAAATTGTAGAGGTTTTCATGGACAATTTTTCCGTCTAAGGAACTTCTTTTGATAACTGTTTGCACAACCTTGATATAGTTTTGTAGAGATGTGAAGAAACCAACCTTGTTCTTAACTGGGATAAAAGTCATTTCATGGTTAATGAGGGAATTGTTCTTGGACACAAGATCTCTGAAAGAGGTCTTGAAGTTGACAGAGCCAAAATTGAAGCAATTGAGAAGATTTCTTGCCCTAGAGATATCAAAGGTATTCGTAGTATCCTTTGTCATGTTGGTTTCTATAGGAGATTTATTAAAGATTTCTCCAAAATTTCAAAGCCCCTTACTAATCTTCTTCAAAAAGATGTACCTTTCGTTTTTGATGATGATTGTAAGGAAGCTTTTGAAACTTTAAAGAAAGCTTTAACAACTGCTCCTATAGTCCAACCACCTGATTAGAGTTTACCATTTGAAATCATGTGTGATGCTAGTGATTTTTCTGTGGGTGTTGTCCTTGGACAACGTGTTGACAAGAAGCTGAATGTTATTCATTATGCTAGCAAGACTCTAGATGCTGCTCAAAAGAATTATGCTACTACTGAAAAAGAGTTCTTAGCTGTGATCTTTGCTTGTGATAAGTTTAGACCTTATATTGTTGATTCTAAGGTTAATATTCATACTGACCATGCAGCTATTAAGTACCTTATGACAAAGAAGGATGCTAAGCCTAGGCTTATAAGGTGGGTGTTGCTTTTGCAAGAGTTTGATCTGCATATTGTGGATAGGAAAGGTGCTGATAATCCTGTTGCTGATAATTTATCTCGTTTGGAAAACATTTCTTTTAACCCTTTACCTGTTAATGATAATTTTCCAAATGAGCAGTTAGCTGCAATAAGGGATAAGTCCACATGAGAATCCTTGGTATGCTGATTATGCTAACTTTATTGTTTCCAAGTATTTGCCTCTAACCTTTACAGCCCAGCAGAGAAGGAAATTCTTCTATGATCTAAGGCATTACTTTTGGGATGACCCACACCTATATAAGGAAGGATTAGATGGCATTATGAGAAGATGTGTTCCAGAATTTGAACAACAAGAGATATTGAGAAAATGCCATGGCAGTGCTTATGGAGGACATCATGCTGGGGATAGGACTGCACAGAAGGTTTTACAATCTGGATTCTATTGGCCTACTCTTATTAAAGATGCAAGGAAGTTCATCTTATCCTGTGATGAGTGCCAACGAGTAGGTAACATCTCTAGACGCAACGAAATGCCTATGAATTATTCTATTGTTATTGAACCTTTTGATTGTTGGGGATTCGACTTTATGGGGACTTTTCCTCCTTAAAAAGGGTATACTCATATCCTTGTTGATGTTGATTATGTTACAAAGTGGGTAGAATCCATACCTACAAGCAGTGATGTTGGTAAGACCTCTTTGAAAATGCTCAAAGATGTCATTTTTCCTAGGTTCGGTGTACCTAGATATCTCATGACTGATGGAGGCTCACATTTTATTCATGGGGGTTTTAGAAAAACTCTCGCTAAGTACGATGTAAACCGCAGAATAGCTTCAGCTTATCATCCCCAAACTAGTGGGCAAGTAGAACTTTCCAATAGAGAAATTAAATCTATCTTGCAGAAGAATGTTAATAGGTCTAGAAAGAATTTGGATAAAAAGTTGAATGACGCTTTGTGGGCTTATAGAACTGCTTATAAAAATCCTATGGGGATGTCTCCTTACAAAATGGTCTATGGGAAAGCTTGTCACTTTCCTTTAGAATTAGAACACAAAGCTTAATGGGCAGTGAAAGAGTTGAATAGAGATTTTAGACTTGTTGGTGAGAAAAGACTGCTTGGCTTAAGTAATCTAGATGAGTGGAGAGGAAAAGCTTACGAGAATGCTAGACTCTTTAAGGAAAAAGTAAAAAGATGGCATGATAGGAGAATTCTCGAAAGGGAGTTCCATGTTGGTGAGAAAGTTCTTTTGTATAGGTCTCGTCTCAGATTTTTTGCAGGGAAACTACTCTCCAAATGGGAAGGACCTTTTGTTATCAAGGAAGTGTACCGTTCAGGTGCCATCAAAATCTCTTCTCTGAAGGATGACACAACACAGGTGGTTAATGGTCAAAGACTAAAACACTATATTTCTGGAGATTCTTATAATGAAGAAGTGGATGTCATTCAAATGGTAACTCCAGAGAATTTATCAAGAACCAAACACCAGAATTTGCAGAGTTCGTCTATGAATAGGTAAAAATGGTGAAAACAGAAGGTTTGTGAATCTCCAATCTTTTCATATTTTTGATGTTTTAATACATAAGGGAAGTTAAGAGGGGTGTTCCACCCCCAGACTCCGTCTCCGCTTCGTTTCCGTGTCAAAACCTTCCTTATGTATTGATTCTTCATAATATATAACCTCCGGATCCCCCGAGGTTCATGCATCATGTTCTCGTCGTGTTTTCGTTTCAATCTGTTTCTGTCAGGAAATCTTCTCAAGTTTAGAGCACCATGGCCTCCGCCAACGACAAAGGCAAGAAGCCCGTGGAGATAGAGTTGGAAGAACACCACCACAGAAGGAGTGGATCGTCATTAGGTTTGGCATCCCCTTGGCTTGTCCCAAGATTGGGGGAGTGCCGCGATATCACCACCATTATCTTTCATATTTTACCCTTTTAGTGGATTCATATCTGTGGTAGAGAAGTTATCTTATAGTTTTGTTTGCATGTGGAAGTATCTCTCCTTTAGTTGATTATCTAAGTATCCCTTGGTGTGAGTGCCTTTATTGGAATATTAATGAGAAGTCTCATCTTTAGTTTTTGCACTTCTTATTTTTAGTTTGCAATCTCTATTATATGATGGATCTTGTTGTTTAGTATTGGCACCACTTTGGGATCATCAAGTGGATCTAAATTGGTTTTGGCAAACCGAGTTCTGTTCAGTGGCATTAGCTTGAAATAAAAGAAAGAAAGAAAGAAAGAAAAAGCTTACAGGTATTTGGTTTAATTTGTTTTCTTTCTTGTTGGCTCATAAGCTTAGTATTCTTTATTTAAGATTCTTTTGTGTCTTCATGGAAGATTGCATGTTTGGCTTTATTACTTGTATGTTTGCTTGCTTCTTTCAACTCTCTTGCTTGCTACACAACCTTGCTAGCCAAAAACCTGTTTTGAGAGGGCATACTTATCATGTTTCCAAAACCCTTTGAACCAAAAACTTTTGCCACTTGTGTCCACCATATCTACCTGATAGCTATTGCTATTCCTAGCAAATTCTCAAGCTTCATCTACCTTTTGAATTAAAAAGTATTTTGTTATGTGAAAAATAGTTAGTAAAGCTCTCACGAACTTGATGGCACACTTATTTACTTGCCCCTAATAAACTTGAACCATTGTGGACATCGAAGTTGTATATGCTTGCATCTATACATTGGGATTAGCAGAACCGTGCTGCCACGGGGAATGTTTCAACATTGCACTTGTACCTTGTCCTACATAGTTGATATCGTGCTCTTTTGTCTATGGATGTCAACGGTGTGAAATAAAGAGGGGACTTGTAAGTCCATGGAGTTTGTATTCTGTGTTAGAGAAACGCCTGGGCCGCTAGCCTAAGCCATGCTTAATCATGGTGGAAACTTGTAGCATCACCATAGTGAGTCATCTATGAAGCATCCTCAATAAAAAGCTATATGCATAGTAAATAAAAAGATTGCTGAGATGCTCATTGTCTGCTTGCCTTGTCATTTTGGTTATGGGAAAGCTCTTGTACCATGTGCAAGGGGTACCCCGTTGGCGGTTCTCAATGATATGAAAATACTTACAATGACAAGAACTTACCTGGACCCAAAGTTGAGTATGCATGAGGAGTGGCCCTCATATTCAAGGGACATGAGATTGCCAACTTATATTTCGTCAAGCATATACTCCATATTTGTTCACTTTAACCTTAATCATCTCAAGATGCTTATGATAGGGGCAATGAGGGCTCAAAGCTAGTAAGTATCATAATCTTTTGAAAGCTCTTTATGACTTGTAATCCCTACTACCCTCTATAAAGGGACCTTTCTTCAGTTACCAGTTAAGTCAATAAAACAACTTCTTCTCTATCTCCAGCAAGCTTTTGAGTTGTTGTGTTTCAAGCATTCATATGGTGATTTATTCAATCATGTTCTTTATCTTCCTTGTTTGCACAAAACTCTTATCTATTGAGTATTACTTTGAAGCCTTCACTTGTGAAAAATCCTTTTGAGCAAAGAGTGCTCCTGTTTTGAAACCTCTACAAAAAGCTTTGTGAAAATGTTTACCAGGTGTTCTCTGACCAAGAAAAAGTTTTCCAACTGCAGTTATGATTTATCTTTATGCATATCTATTGTGACTGCTGTACTTGGCTGCAGGCTAAGTTATATAATGGTGAGCTGCTTTCTTCTACGAGTTGTGCAATGGTAAGTGTGATTCTTCTTGTTCGTATTCTTTTATCGACACTTCACTCCATAAACCTGTGGACATGTTTACTGAGCTCAGTATTCGCTTGGGGACAAGTGAAGTCTAAGCTTGGGAGAGTTGATACGCCCAATTTGCATCACCATTCTATATCATAATTTACCTCTATTCGTTGATATTTGTCTTATTATGAGGTTTTACTTATGGATTTTCATCTGTTTATGCATGTTGGATGATTCCTGGAGGATGGACTGCTAGAGTCTGGATTATGATGGAAAATACGGCATTTCGGTGCAATTTCGCGAAGATCAGAAAAATACCAGAAAACTATGGAAACATATTATTTTACCGGAAGACGAAGGAAGCCAGAAGGAGGAGCGAAGGGGGGCCTTAGGGGGCCCACACCCCCTAGGCGCGGGCCCACCTAACCCCACGCCTAGGGTGGGTTTGGCCCACCTGTTCGGCCTCCGACTCTGCCCCTTCACCTATATCTCCCCTTCGGAACCCAAACACCAGGGGCGCGACCACAGATAGATTTCTGCCGCCTCCGGGAGGCGCAAAACACCGAGAGAGAAAGATCTCTCCGACAGACAGATTTCTGCCAAGGGAATTCCTTCCCGGAGAGGGGAGACCGTCGCCATCAACACCGTCATTAAGCTAGGCTTCATCGGGATCATCATCATCCACACCATCATCTCCACCAGCACCATCATCACCACTCTGTCCCGTTGTAACAATTGTGTTGGATATTTCTTAGTTCATTAGGGGAAACTTTCCCGGTGTTAATTACTATTGTAGTTGATGCTTCTGAGTGGAACCATTGGATTATTGTTTATGTTCAGATCGTTATCCATTATATTATCATCTTTGATCTTGATCCATATGATGTCTTGTGAGTAGTTCGTTTAGTTCTTGAGGACATGGGAAAGTCATGTTGTTAGTAGTGAAACTGTGATGAGTTATCATTCAATGGTTTAGTATTTAAGTTGTGGTGCTATTCTTCTAGTGGTGTCATGTGAACATCGACTACATGATACTTCACCATTTATGGGCCTAGGGGAAGGAATTTTGTATTTGGCTACTAAACGCGGGGTTGCCGGAGTGACAGAAACCTGAACCCCCGTTAGGACACCTTTGCACAAGGGAGTGTAGGATCTCAGAGTTTAAGGTTGTGGTTAGATTTATATCTTAATTACTTTCTTGTAATTACGAATGTTTGTAGGGGGTTTAATCACAAGTATGTATTAGTCCTAGGAAGGGCAGTATGTTAGCATAGGTTCACCCACACAACACTTACAAACACCAAAGAAGAATACTCAGCTATTTGCAGCGAAAGCACTTGACAGATTTCCCATGTGTCCTCTGGAACGTTTGGTCCTTATAATTATTTCCACTGGCTTGTCCTTTGCTAAGAAAGGATTGGACCACTTGCTCCGTTTGTTAGTTACTTCTGTTACTTGCTCTTTGTTTTGTTACCTTGTCAGAAAACTACTAAAACCTGTTTGCTAAGTATTCACAGGGATTTCCTGCTCTATACCACTGTTCAGCACCTTCCGCTCCTCGTTGGGATCGACACTCCTATTTATCGAAAGTACTGCGATACACCCCCTATACTTGTGGGTCATCAGTGAAGAGAGTGAAGTTGATCAGTACGTGTCGAAGCATTTCTCTTCCTACTCTCGACTTGCTTCATTTTACTCTCCAAAATAGCAGCCTTGTCACACAGAGACTGATAAGTTGGAACATATGCCACAGTCAACTGCAAGTTTAACTCATCATTCAGGCCTTCCAGAAACTTTTCCTTTCTTTTGGCATCTGTGTCAACCTCATCCGGTGCATAGCGCGCCAGATTGTTGAACTCTTCTATGTATTCACCATCACTTGGTGGCGCTGCTTCAAGTTGTGAAACTCCTTCTTTTTCAGGCTCATCATTCCTAATGAGATATGAGCAGTGCGAAAGCCATCTTCAAAGATAGCCCAAGTCACCTCATCTAAAGGAGTGGTGATTTGGAAGTTGTCCCACCATGTGGCGGCTGGTCCTTCCAACAGATCTTTGCATGAACTCGACCTTTTCAGCGTCCGTGCAGCCCACGGTCACTAAGTCCTTGTTCACGGAACGTAGCCAATCATTGGCAACCATGGGATCAGTTGTCCCCGAGAACTTAGCTGGCCTCAAACGCAGAAATCTGGTGAGCATATCAAAACCCGGAGGGTTGTTGTTGTTATTGTTGTTGTTGTTATTGGGGTTGTTGCTGTTGTTATTCTGGTTTTGGATGAATGTTGTCATCATCTGCATAAGCTGTGTTTGAGCATTCATCATCTGTTGCATTTCTGGAGTGATGTTGTTGGGGTTGGGGTTTGCGCGACGGGGAGGCATCTGTGGTTTGTTCAAATAGAGATAAGAATGAGATACCCATAGATGTTTTATGCACAATACATCACAAGCAAACACATAGCATGCAACTCAAGGATAAAAGCTCAACAACAGAATAACAAAGTTCTCGAAATAAAACACACAAGTGGCAAGCCATCCACATGTCGGATGGTCCAATAACAAGTTCAAGAATAACAAGTACGATAATGAAGGATAAACAAGTAGTCAAGTCTACTCATCAGCATCAATCTCCTCCTCGACAAAGATAAGACCTGCGTTCTCCATCGCGGTCTTGTTCTCCTTAATCGTAGTGGTCAAGGAATCGATCTTGGCCTTGAGAGCCCTCTTCTGGGAGCGAAGCCTCTCGATCACCATCTGTTGCTACTCTAGCTCGAAATCCTTGGACTTCAGTTCCTCGGTCATGTCCCGGATCTTCTTGTTCCTGTCCTGGACGCGTTTCTCCTGACTCTTGAACTTACGGTCCTGGGTCTCGAACTTCGCCTCCATTTCCTTGACTATCTCGTCCTGCTGTGCGAAAAGCTTGTCCTTCTCGCGAAGCTGCACCTGGAGCTCGTCATTGTTGAGCATGACGTTGGTCCTGTCCGTGTCCACGTGCCTGATGAGAGACTCTAAGTCCTGGAGATAGAGACGCATCGGCTCTGCCGCGTCCCTCGAGTCGTCCTCAAAGTCGATGGACTCTCCATCAACATCACGTCTTCCGAAGACGTGGAAGTGGGTGCCCCTAACCTATCGGGAGTGACGGCCTAACAGACGTCCTATCAGGTCCTGCATGACTACCTCCATGCCTCTCTCCCTGTCGTCATGCATCAGCTTGAAGACGATGGCCTCTGTAGTAGGCTCTGCAAGGCCCCGGCTGGTTCACCTTGAAGCCCCAGAGGTCCTTCCTCTCGAACTTGGTGAGTGGATGCACCATGATGGTGGGAAGAGGGAGATCGAGCAAAGTGGTAAGCTCGACGATACGAGGACCGAAACGGGTAACCTGGAACTCCTCAACAGTGCTGATGGTAATAGGCATCTATTTATAAGATAGAAAAGTTAGAACAACACTATTTAAGATAAATAAAGACAAACATCACATACACATCCTTGGAACACAAAATCACACAAGTCATGCATACATGAATCCATTACATCAATCAAGGTCCAACTTATTTAAGGTATCATTTTGAAAAATAAGGCGATAGGTGGTGGTCCAACTAACGAAGTGCGTTCACAATCCTATCTCACTGGATCTGTTGGCTAACACAATGTTCCTAGAGGCAATCCACCTATCTTGTTCACATGATTCCATCACTAAGTCTATAATATCTCCCCTTAAGGTTTGGTTGGTGGCTTCCAACTCTTGGGTAAGTTCCTTCTCTTTCTCTAAGTCTTTTTGGAGGTTGAGCATTCTGCACTTGACTCTAGCACTTAGTTCTTTGATAGTCCTCCAAGCTGCCTCTCTTGCTGACTCGAAGAATGTGCTGTGCACCACAGTGTTGGTGTACATGCAGAATCCTCCTTATTTGTGGTTGTCTTCCTTGTTTTTGTACAAGTGAAGTTGCACCCACCAATACTCCACTCCTTCATCCATCACCGGAAAGCCTTTGTAAACAGCTGCACCATGTGCTTCCATTGCCACCATGAGGTCCTTGAGAATCTTGGGAAACTCAGTTTCACACTCCAAGGTCATGGTCATGAGTGGCCCTTTCTTCACGGCTTCGTTGATGGAGTTCATCTACAAATGGAGATGAGAATGAGAAGATTAGAAAAGTTTTACGAGAAGAATAGACAAGTGTAGAAGTAGTTGAAAATTTTTCCTTAGTGGTTTTCCAATCCTAGGGGTCATAATCCTACAGGCAACACAGTGCTCTGATACCATCTGTAAGATCCCTCCTTTGTAAAGGAAAGGATCCCTGTGATTGCAATGCTAGTCCCTGGATCAATGCTAGCATCCACAATTTAAGATGAAGTACACAGATACAAAGGTCGTTTATTACATTCATTCCAGAGATAAAACACAGTCTTTTACAACTCAGGGCCAAAGGCCTAATACAAGAGTTTTGGAATAAGTAAATAAACATAAGTCTTCATCTTCATGTGCCACAGGCAAGCATGTTGAGTGTAGACTCATGACTCCTACTCATCATCGGAGTAACCTGCAACATCACAAGTTACAACCAGAGTGGGTCAATACTTTGGAATAGTATTGGAAAGTGATACCTTAGTAAATTTTAAGTGGACTATATTACTATATGCATTTTGGCTAAGTGTAGCTTGGCTTGCTTTGCTTGAAAATAGGTTTTCCCTATTAGTTGAAATCACTAAGTTTTTCTTTGTCAAAAACTTCCCAAGAAACCACCAATAGACATTGGGGTCCTTTACGCTTGTTCACCCACAAGTTTTACTTAGAAGTTGGAGTGATGAGATTCTTGTAGCTTCCATGTCTTGATGCTCAAGTTGTCCATTGCCATGGACTTGGCTAAGTACTTAGATTTTCCATCTGCAGAGGTTGTGCACTTTCCCCACCAGACTTGGTTTCCCAAGACAGGACCTTTCAGAAGCCTTTCCTTAGTCAAATGGACGCGTTCCAACCTATCATCCCACTACCACCAAATGTCCAAATGACTAAGTTCTAGCAACCTATATGATCAAGGCAGAGCCCATATTGCCAAGTGGTTGCACTATAAGCTTTCTCAACACTTGGCCTCCAAATCCCTTTGTGCCTGGGTGGCATACCACAAGTGAGATACACAAGCCAAATCCATGGCCTTGTGTAACCACTCAACCAAAAACCACCATTCAAGTCCCATTCCACCCAGGAAGTTCATTGACTTAGTTGTTTTATTAAGAAAAGCATGAGTCCCAAAGGACTTAGAATTATTTCACCATAGCATGTACATACTATAACAACCCTTGTTTTCTACTAGCTAGGCTAAGCATGGCATAGTAACTTAACTTAGGAAAATTCCCTAGCATTTCTACAATTCTACACTACATAGGATTTCCCAACATAGCATTTGGCAAAAATAGCTTGCAAGACTTAGCAAAAATAATTCTAATGCTTATTCAAAATAAAGGGTGGAAATATCATGTAGTATCACTTGCCTTGGTAATGGGGAGAGTGGAACTCTTCACAATCACAGTCACTAGCAAAATCTACACAAAAAATTTGTAGCACACAATTACATACAATTCATATACAAGCAAAGATATGAATGCATGCAAGAAAATACTAAGTGATGATTTTCGAAACTCTACCAAGCAAGTGCATGAAACAGAAACAAAACCAAGCCAAAAAGTTTGCTAACCAAACTCATTTAGCCCTAAAACAATTTGCTAAACAAAAACTATGCCCAAAATGGACCTAAACATGTTTCTGCATACAAAGTCATTTTAATAGATACTATTTGTTAAACACATTGCAGATTCAGAAAGTCCTTGATTCCCTGATTCCAACGGTATAAATTTTGCAAAAATCTAACGTGGGAATCAAAAGTTATAGCCATTTGAAAATTGGATCTAAATCTGATTTGAATTCTGTTTTGATTCAAACCCTAGCCACGCGTCGCGATATTACTGGCGCGTACCGGTTCGGCTGGATAGAGCTCTACGGGCCGTAGGATCTAAATAAATCGCACGGTCCTGAGCGCGTACCTCCTCGCTGATAAGTGATTCTATCCTGACGCTTGGATCTAGATCTAACGGTGCTCGAGCACGTGACCATGTCCTGGCGGCGCACGGCCTCGCCGGCGTGAGCGCTCTGCTCTGGCGGCGCTAAGCGTTTTCGATCGCGAGGAAGGGTCATACCTGAACCGCAGTGGAGTGCTGAAGCTCGACGTGGCGTTGGTTCGCGAAGGGGCGCTCGGGAACGGTCTCTGGTGCTCGTCGGAGTTGCGGGCGGCGTCGGTCGCTTGCAGACGTGGTCACTGGCGAGGTTTGGCATCGCCCTAGCACGAACCAGAGGCATCAGGAGTTGCGCAAGACGCAGGCGAACAAAATCGCGTGAAGGAGGGGGCAAGGGGCGCTCGGGTTTTACCTTAATTGGTCGCCGGAGTCAGGCGGCGGCGCAGATGGTTTCGGTCGTGGACGGAGACGACAACCTGGGTCACGAGCAGGCAAGGGAAAGGTGTCAGCAGGTGCACAAGGTCATGCTGAGCATCCACGTTTGAACTAGAGAGAGGGGGCGATCGAGGCTCACCGGAATCGATCGTCGGAGTCGTCGGTACAGCGGGGCTTCGAGAGTTAATGTGCGCAGCCTGGTGGCGGAGTGAGCGAGGAGAGTGGGGGGAAAAGCTCGCGGTGCAGAGGGGATTAAATAGGCCCAGGCGCAACAGGAAACGCCTGCGGCATAATGGCTAATTACGCCGCGCCATTACCGGCCTTGACAGCAGCGGCGACGTGGTCGCGGGCGCGGTTTGGGGAAGACGAGGGCAACATGGAGAGGGCCCGCTCGTCAGCGAAGCGCGCGAAGAGGAGGTGGGGTCTGGTCGTCAGCGGTTGTGTGGGTGCGTCGGCGCGTGCGAGTGGGAGAGGAATGGCCCGGGTGGGCTATGGGCGGTTCGCTCTTTGCTGGAATCCTGGCGCCGGCCTTTTTCTAATTCTTTCTCCTTTTTCTTTTTCTGTTTAAATTTTCTGGATTGATTTTCAAATGAATTCAAGTTTCATTTGAATTCAAATCTTCCTGGGATTTTTGAAGTGAGCAGTAGTCTCAAATATAGGCATAATATCAAGTGGTTGCTTTGCAAAGGCTTGGTCAAGCTTGGAGAGCAAAATATCAGAGACTTGGCACTTGGTTTGCAAAAATTTGAGAAATGGTTTTTGAATCCATTTACATTTGTAAAACCTGGTTCAAATCCTCATTCAATCCAATCAACAAAGAAAACCAGCATGGTGATGGCCATTTGATATGAGTTTGTTCACATAAAATCATAGCACTATGTGCTTCTGTTTTTCTGAAATGAGTTTGAAATTGATCTCAAATCTATATGCATGCATGAATGATATGCAAACTTTGAAATTATGATTTTAGGGATGTTACAAATCTAACCACCTTAAGGTGAATCTCGCCCTCGAGATTCGGATTGGCTAGCAAATAGGTGAGGGTGGTCTTTCCGAAGATCATCTTCTCTTTCCCATGTTGCTTCCTCTTCGGAATGATGATTCCATTGCACTTTGCAAAACTTGATAGTCTTTGTCCTTGTGACTCTTTTTGCAGTCTCAAGAATCTTGATAGGCTTTTCCTCATAAGTGAGATCACTTTCTAGTTGAACTTCTTCCAAAGGTATGGTATCCTTCAAAGAAGTTTCTTCCATTTCTGGGTGACATTTCTTAAGCTGACTCACATGAAACACATTATGGACTGCTGATAGAGATGCTGGCAGTTCAATTTCATAAGCAACTTCTCCTTTGCGACTCAAAATCTTGAATGGACCAACATATCTTGGTGCCAACTTTCCCTTGACTCCGAATCTCTTCACTCCACGGGGTGGTGATACTCTAAGATAGGCTCTATCACCAACTTCGTAGGTGACTTCTCTATGCTTAGGATCTGCGTAGCTTTTCTGTCGGGACTGTGCTATCTTCAACCTGTCCTTAACCAATTTGACCTTCTCTTCTGCTTCTTTGATAAGATCTGGCCCGAATAAACTTCTTTCTCCCACACCATTCCATAATAGTGGGGTGGTACATTTTCTTCCGTAGAGAAACTCAAATGGTGCCATCCCAATGCTGGCTTGATAGCTGTTGTTATAAGAAAATTCTGCGTAAGGCAGACTTTCATCCCAACTTGCTCCATAGTCTAGGGCACATGCCCTCAACATGTCTTCCAGAATTTTATTTGTCCTTTCTGTTTGTCCATCGGTTTGAGGATGAAAAGCAGTACTGAATTCCAACCTCGTTCCCAATGACTCATGTAGCTGTCTCCAAAAATGGGAAGTGAATTGGGTTCCCCTATCGGACACAATACTCTTAGGCACACCGTGAAGGCATACAATTCTACTCATGTAGATTTTAGCTAACTTGGCACTTGTATAGGTTGTCTTCACGGGTATGAAATGAGCCACTTTAGTTAGGTGATCCACTACTACCCATATGGAATCATATCCTGATCTGGTCCTTGGCAATCCGGTGATGAAATCCATACCAATTTTGTCCCATTTCCAATCAGGAATAGGTAGTGGTTGAAGCAAACCTGCTGGTTTCTGATGCTCCGCTTTTACTCTACTACACACATCACACAAAGCAATATGTTCGGCGATGTCTCTCTTGAGATTGTTCCACCAAAATCTTTCTTTCATGTCCATGTACATTTTGGTGTTACCCGGGTGAATAGAATACGGAGAGTTGTGCTCTTCTTGCAAAATCAGTTTTCGTATCTCCGGATCTTGGGGAACACAGATACGTTTCCCATGCCATAAAGTACCATGTTCGTCTTCATGGAAATTCTTAGCTTTCCCTAGACTAATATTTTCCTTAATCCTTTCAATTTCCTTATCGGTCTTCTGAGCTTCTCGAATCTTGTCCAACAAAGTGGGTTGAACATCCAAATACATGAGATGTCCTTCAGGTACAATCTCTAATCTGAGTTCTTTGAATTGAGCACACAAATCACCTGGCAATTCTCCTTTGGTAAGGCCATTCACGAATACCTTACGACTTAGAGCATCTGCTACAACATTTGCTTTACCGGGGTGGTATTGCAAACTCAGGTCATAATCCTTGATAAGCTCTAACCATCTTCTTTGTCTCATATTGATTTCCTTTTGGGTGAAGATATACTTCAAACTTTTGTGGTCCGTGAACACTTCACAACGCTTACCCAAAAGGTAATGTATCCATGTTTTGAGTGCATGGACGACAGAGGCTAACTCCAAATCATGAGTAGGATAGTTTACTTCATGAGTTTTGAGTTATCTCGAGGCATAGGCCACAACTTTACCGTCTTGCATAAGTACGGCACCCAAAGCCTGATGAGACGCATCACAATATACTTGGAAATCCTTTTCCAAATCATGAACATATACTGGTCTTTGTCACAAGTCTCTTCTTTAATTCACGAAGTCGACTTCACAACCTTCAGACCAAGCAAACTTCTTGTCTTTCTTTAACAATTCTGTCATGGGCTTAGCAACTTTCGAGAAATTCTCAATGAATCTTCTGTAGTAACCTGTTAAGACAAGGAAACTACGAACTTCTTTCACATTCTTGGGAGATTCCCATTCTGTCACAGCTGAAACTTTAGCAGGATCAACTGCTACACCATCCTTTGTCATAACATGACCGAGAAAACCAACTTCTTCTAACCAAAACTCACACTTGCTGAATTTGGCATAAAGTTTATGCTCTCTTAACTTTTCAAGTATCAAACGCAAGTGTCCTTCATGCTCTTCCTTGCTCTTGGAGTAGACTAAGATGTCATCGATGAAAACGACAACGAACTTGTCAAGAAATTCCATGAACACCTTGTTCATCATATTCATGAAGTATGCTAGGGCATTGGTTAAGCCGAAAGGCATCACGGTATACTCATACAACCCATACCTTGTGGTGAATGTTGTTTTAGGTATGTCTTGCTCTCTTATCATTAGTTGAAAATAGCCTGACCGGAGATCAATCTTCGAGAACACACATGCTCCCTCTAGCTGATCAAACAAGTCATTGATTCTAGGCAAAGGATATTTGTTCTTGATAGTTACTTCATTGAGCGAACGGTAATCTATGCATAACCTTTGGCTTCTATCCTTCTTCTCCACAAACAAGAGTGGGGCTCCCCAAGATGAAGAACTTGGTTGAATAAATCCTTTCTGCAACTGTTCTCCTAGTTGCTTCTTGAGCTCCTTCAGTTCATCAACTGACATTTTGTATGGTCTCTTTTCTATTGGTCCAGAACCTGGTACCAAATCTATCAGAAACTCCACATCTCTATCTGGTGGCATTCCTGGTAATTCTTCCGGGAACACATCCGGATACTCACACACAATTGGCACACTATCCATGCTAACCCCCTTAAGAGAATTAAGCATACTCCTCTTTGCTCCAAAGCTGGTCTTAAATCTGATCCTTTTATTTTCCGGAGTGGTGAGTGAGACAGTATGGCTGGCACAATCTATCACTCCTTTGTACTTAGTCATCCAGTCCATTCCCAGAATGACATCCAAACCTTGGGAGTTTAATATAATCAAGTTAACGGGAAACTTATATTTCCGAAATTCTATGACTAGGTCATGGCATCCTGAATTCACTATCATTTCTCCACCAGGAGAACTTACTTTTATAGGACACCCAATAGTTTCTACCGGTAGTTCATTTCTTTCAACAAATGCTCTTGATATGAATGAATGAGATGCACCAGTATCAAAGAGTACAAATGCTGGAATGGAATTGAGTCTGAACTTACCAGCAACAGCGTCAGGCTCCTCATAGACCTCTTCCACATTAATGTGGTTCACCTGACCTTTCTGGAAAGGATTGGGCTTGACAGGTCCTTCAACTTTCTTCTCAGGGCACTCATTAGCATAATGCCCCAGCTTCTTGCATTTGAAGCACTCAACCTGACTGATGTCCTTTTTTGCAGGCTGACTTCCACTTCCACTACCATTCCCACTGTGGTGGCTCTTATGTCCACTCTTGTGGTTCTTGTACTTTTCATTGTCATGACTGCGGTGATGCTTGTTGTCATGACGGTTGTGGTTGTGGTGCTTGTTGAATTTTCCATGCTTATGGGATCCTGAGCTTCCACTTTCATCATAGTGAGATCGTTTGTGAGACGATCCTGAGCCGTGCTTGTCGGAGTGTTTCCTCTTCCTACTCTCGACTTGCTTCATTTTACTCTCCAAAATAGCAGCCTTGTCACACAGAGACTGATAAGTTGGAACATACGCCACAGTCAACTGCAAGTTTAACTCATCATTTAGGCCTTCTAGAAACTTTTCCTTTCTTTTGGCATCTGTGTCAACCTCATCCGGTGCATAGCGCGCCAGATTGTTGAACTCTTCTATGTATTCAGCCACGCTGCGGTGGCGCTGCTTCAAGTTGTGAAACTCCTTCTTTTTCAGGCTCATCATTCCTGATGAGATATGAGCGATCTGAAGCCATCTTCAAAGATAGCCCAAGTCACCTCATCTAAAGGAGTGGTGATTTGGAAGTTGTCCCACCATGTGGCGGCTGGTCCTTCCAACAGATGCGCTGCGAACCTGACCTTTTCAGCATCCGTGCAGCCCACGGTCACTAAGTCCTTGTTCATAGAACGTATCCAATCATTGGCCACCATGGGATCAGTTGTCCATGAGAACTTAGCTGGCCTCAAACGCAGAAATCTGGTGAGCATATCAAAACCCGGAGGGTTGTTGTTGTTGTTATTGGGGTTGTTGTTGTTGTTATTCTGGTTTTGGATGAATGTTGTCATCATCTGCATAAGCTGTGTTTGAGCATTCATCATCTGTTGCATTTCTGGAGTGATGTTGTTGGGTTTGGGGTTTGCTCGACGGGGAGGCATCTGTGGTTTGTTCAAATAGAGATAAGAATGAGATACCCATAGATGTTTTATGCACAATACATCACAAGCAAACACATAGCATGCAACTCAAGGATAAAAGCTCAACAACAGAATAACAAAGTTCTCGAAATAAAACACACAAGTGGCAAGCCATCCACATGTCGGATGGTCCAATAACAAGTTCAAGAATAACAAGTACGATAATGAAAGATAAACAAGTAGTCAAGTATACTCATCAGCATCAATCTCCTCCTCGACAAAGGTAAGACCTGTGTTCTCCATCGCGGTCTTGTTCTCCTTAATCGTAGTGGTCAAGGAATCGATCTTGGCCTTGAGAGCCCTCTTCTGGGAGCGAAGCCTCTTGATCACCATCTGTTGCTACTCTAGCTCGAAATCCTTGGACTTCAGTTCCTCGGTCATGTCCCGGATCTTCTTGTTCCTGTCCTGGACGCGTTTCTCCTGAATCTTGAACTTACGGTCCTAGGTCTCGAACTTCGCCTCCATTTCCTTGACTATCTCGTCCTGCTGTGCGAAAAGCTTGTCCTTCTCGAGGCTGCACTCGAGCTCGTCATTCTTTGAGCATGACGTTGGTCTGTCCGTGTCCACGTGCACGATGAGAGACTCTAAGTCCCGGAGATAGACGATCGGCTCTGCCGTCCTCGAGTCGTCCTCAAAGTCGATGGACTCTCCATCAACATCACGTCTTCCGAAGACGTGGAAGTGGGTGCCCCTAACCTGTCGGGAGTGACGGCCTAACAGACGTCCTATCAGGTCCTACATGACTACCTCCATGCCTCTCTCCCTGTCGTCATGCATCATCTTGAAGACGATGGCCTCTGTAGTAGGCTCTGTCTGGCGTCCGGGTTGGTTCACCTTGAAGCCCCAGAGGTCCTTCCTCTCGAACTTGGTGAGTGGATGCACCATGATGGTGGGAAGAGGGAGCTCGAGCAAAGTGGTAAGCTCGACGATACGAGGACCGAAACGGGTAACCTGGAACTCCTCAACAGTGCTGATGGTAATAGGCATCTATTTATAAGATAGAAAAGTTAGAACAACACTATTTAAGATAAATAAAGACAAACATCACATACACATCCTTGGAACACAAAATCACACAAGTCATGCATACATGAATCCATTACATCAATCAAGGTCCAACTTATTTAAGGTATCATTTTGAAAAATAAGGTGATAGGTGGTGGTCCAACTAACGAAGTGTGTTCACAATCCTATCTCACTGGATCTGTTGGCTAACACAATGTTCCTAGAGGCAATCCACCTATCTTGTTCACATGATTCCATCACTAAGTCTATAATATCTCCCCTTAAGGTTTGGTTGGTGGCTTCCAACTCTTGGGTAAGTTCCTTCTCTTTCTCTAAGTCTTTTTGGAGGTTGAGCATTCTGCACTTGACTCTAGCACTTAGTTCTTTGATAGTCCTCCAAGATGCCTCTCTTGCTGACTCAATGGATGTGGTGTGCATCACAGTGTTGGTGTACATGCAGAATCCTCCTTCTTTGTGGTTGTCTTCCTTGTTTTTGTACAAGTGAAGTTGCACCCACCAATACTCCACTCCTTCATCCATCACGGGAAAGCCTTTGTAAATAGCTGCACCATGTGCTTCCATTGCCACCATGAGGTCCTTGAGAATCTTGGGAAACTCAGTTTCACACTCCAAGGTCATGGTCATGAGTGGCCCTTTCTTCACGGCTTCGTTGATGGAGTTCATCTACAAATGGAGATGAGAATGAGAAGATTAGAAAAGTTTTACGAGAAGAATAGACAAGTGTAGAAGTAGTTGAAATTTTTTCCTTAGTGGTTTTCCAATCCTAGGGGTCATAATCCTACAGGCAACACAGTGCTCTGATACCATCTGTAAGATCCCTCCTTTGTAAAGGAAAGGATCCCTGTGATTGCAATGCTAGTCCCTGGATCAATGCTAGCATCCATAGTTTAAGATGAAGTACACAGATACAAAGGTCGTTTATTACATTCATTCCAGAGATAAAACATAGTCTTTTACAACTCAGGGCCAAAGGCCTAATACAAGAGTTTTGGAATAATTAAATAAACATAAGTCTTCATCTTCATGTGCCACAGGCAAGCATGTTGAGTGTAGACTCATGACTCCTACTCATCATCGGAGTAACCTGCAACAGCACAAGTTACAGCCAAAGTGGGTCAATACTTTGGAATAGTATTGGCAAGTGATACCTTAGTAAATTTTAAGTGGACTATATTACTATATGCATTTTGGCTAAGTGTAGCTTGGCTTGCTTTGCTTGAAAATAGGTTTTCCCTATTAGTTGAAATCACTAAGTTTTTCTTTGTCAAAAACTTCCCAAGAAACCACCAATAGACATTGGGGTCCTTTACCCTTGTTCACGCACAAGTTTTACTTAGAAGTTGGAGTGATGAGATTCTTGTAGCTTCCATGTCTTGATGCTCAAGTTGTCCATTGCCATGGACTTGGCTAAGTACTTAGATTCTCCATCTGCAGAGGTTGTGCACTTTCCCCACCAGACTTGGTTTCCCAAGACAGGACCTTTCAGAAGCCTTTCCTTAGTCAAATGGACGTGTTCCAACCTATCATCCCACTACCACCAACTGTCCAAATGACTAAGTTCTAGCAACCTATATGATCAAGGCAGAGCCCATATTGCCAAGTGGTTGCACTGTAAGCTTTCTCAACACTTGTCCTACAAATCCCTTTGTGCCTGGGTGGCATACCACAAGTGAGATACACAACCCAAATCCATGGCCTTGTGTAACCACTCAACCAAAAACCACCATTCAAGTCCCATTCCACCCAGGAAGATCATTGACTTAGTTGTTTTATTAAGAAAAGCATGAGTCCCAAAGGACTTAGAATTATTTCACCATAGCATGTACATACTATACCAACCCTTGTTTTCTACTAGCTAGGCTAAGCATGGCATAGTAACTTAACTTAGGAAAATTCCCTAGCATTTCTACAATTCTACACTACATAGGATTTCCCAACATAGCATTTGGCAAAAATAGCTTGCAAGACTTAGCAAAAATAATTCTAATGCTTATTCAAAATAAAGGGTGGAAATATCATGTAGTATCACTTGCCTTGGTAATGGGGAGAGTGGCACTCTTCACAATCACAGTCACTAGCAAAATCTACACATAAATTTTGTAGCACACAATTACATACAATTCATATACAAGCAAAGATATGAATGCATGCATGCAAGAAAATACTAAGTGATGATTTTTGAAACTCTACCAAGCAAGTGCATAAAACAGAAACAAAACTGTAACTACCTCGGTGAATTAAGCTCCTAGATACAAGCCTGGATGAGAAGTAGTGGTTTAAATAGTACGGTGGGGCCCCAAAAGCCACTCACGGGTAGACCTTTCGGCCGTCCCAACCACTACCAACTCAACGGGACCTGTTCGGGCGGCGTAATCGGCAGGCGAAGGGATCAACTACATACACAAGTGGGTATGTATGCAAGCCACCATACAAGAGTACATCAGAGCCATACCATCTAGAAAGAAAGGAAATATAGCAACGCCATACGGCAAGATTCAAATGACCTAGATAGGTATAATATTTTAGGATAATTCCTCATACAACACACATCAGAGTATCAAGCGGAAACGGCAAAACAAAGTCCGGGTACGGACAAGAAGCAAATCGGCATAAGATGCCATAGAAGTAAGCACATCCCGCCCACAGATCTCACGGATCCCCGTTCCCGGAATCTCTACACAAAACGATCGTTGCCCGCATCATCAGCCTCTTCCACCCAGTATCCGTCCTGCGAGGGTACATGTTCATCTGAACCAATAATTTATCGTGTGAGACCCTAAGGGTACTTAGCAAGTCTTAATGCCTCTAAAGGGGACAAAACCTGGGGGTGACGCAATTGCAGCGAAAGATAAACCCTAGCATTTCTACAGATAAACGCTAACCATCCGCCTAACCAATGATAGACGGATGTCCGTGAATTAAGGACAACAGTTATAACAGTAATCTCATCAGATCCATCCTCCTCCTCGCTTACCAACGAGGAAGCGGACGAACACACCCCCATCAGTTAGCAATTTTATTAACCATTCCATGAGTGTTGCCTTTACTAGTCAATTTACTTAGTCGATTAAAGCGGTACTTTAGTTATGCTTGTCTATGATCGAGCTGCTCCAAGTCGTCCATATCCGCGGACACGGCTTTCAGAAAGTTTTACCCGGCCGGGGTGCACCAATAGCAACACACGCTCGATCAACCTCGGAAAAACCAAATCAAAACCCAACGAGGCTTTCACGACTAAGCAATCACAGGATTCAGAAATATTTCAGGGGGCCACCCCATTGAGTACACCCGCAACGAAGCTAGCTGACTCCGAGACGGACTCAAGGTTTGCGTCAGTGGCTGTAAACGACAGCAGATCCCCAATCGGGGACTGTCGATACCGCGAAAACACTCCGCTTCCAAAACAGTACAGTGTGCTCCTCGCAGAAGCGTAATAAAGCAGTAAAGCATGGCATAAGTACAGGATAGTAACAAAACATCAAACTAGTTGTGGCCCCAAGAAATAAGACTGAATCAAGCTCTGTCTCAGGGGGGTCCCATATACCTCCCGGATGTGGATAGCGCGATAAATCAAGGAACAGGAATCAAGTACTCGGGGTCTTACGGGACACAAGTGAGCAGGAAAACCCAAATAGCAGATGTTGCTCACCGGTGCCACTTTCATTAGTTATCCCATTACTACTCAGGTTAAGTTGTTTAGGTACCTCGTTATCCAACAGACTCTCACATACCCTACACATGCTGTTCTACGACTCGCATGGCTCAAACAACTCGTGTAGTAATGGCTCATAGGATGGAGGTACAAGGTTGGTGGGGTTTAAAAGTAAAGGCTATGCATACTTAGGATTCAATTTAATGCAATCGCGACTCAATGATGCAAGAATAAGATAGAGGCAATAGGTACTGTATGTATGCAAGCATGTGGAAGTGCTTGCCTGGCAACTCAGTTGAAGCGAGAGACGAATCTGGGTAGTGCTCCTGGTTCTCTTGATATATCCCCTGCTCAGCGTCTATTCGAAAGAAGAACCAAACAAGCAAGGGCCAACATAAATAAAGTGCACAAGCATAGGGATAAAATGCGTCAAGCAAACAATCATGCCATGATGAATGATGCACAAGTTGCATGGCAATAAGGTAGCATGGCTTGGGTGAAGTGTGGAAGACAAGAAATAACATTTTAATGGGGTTCTGGATCCATTTGTTGTCATATTAGTTGCTGTACACTATATTTTTATATGATGCATGCTGCAATTAAAGTCAAGGATAGCATAAACGGAAAGGTCTCGTCGATCTGATCATTTTAGACATATCATTTGTAAATTTGGAATTATAAATCAAAAGTTATTAATTATTTAAGTTCTAGTGGCATTTGTGGTAATTTAATTCAACTTGGAATTTAAAATGTTCAAAAGGTAATTTAAATAGCATATTTGAAATCCTCACATTTTTCTGATCTCAAAACATATATCATTTGTATTATTTGGATTTATAATTGAAAAGTTAGTTAAAAACTGATTTGAATTTGTATTTGAAATAATTAGGAAAAGATTTGAATTTAAACAGACTCAGGAAAACTTTTTATACACAGCCTAATTAACCGCAGACGCTTACAGGTGGGCCAGGAACTCGCGGCCCCACACGCCAGTGGCTGACGATGAGGGGGGACTGCGGGTTAATTCACAGAAATCCTGGGAGCCTATTTAGAAAACAGCCACCGACGCTGCCAGTGGGCCTGGGCTGGACCGCGGGTTTAGGCGGGAGAAACTGCGAGGACTAAAACGCAAAAAGGCAAAACCTGTTTAACGGCAGCGACGCCTTTCTGCCGCATCTGCCGACGGCGTTGACGGACGATGGCGACGACGTCGCTGATCTAAACGACACGACCCCAAAACGAAAAATGCTAAGGGGATCACGGACTACAACTTTGGTTCGGGATGCTAGCGCGGAGGAGGACCGTAGCGCGCGGGGCAGGGCGACGAACAGCGGCGGAGCGAGCTGCTGCGGATGCTGCTGTCGGCCAGGTGCGTCGCGCGGCGCGCGCGCAGGGCGTTCGACGGAAGGCGGCGGCACTACGGCGAACTAGCGAGGGGAAGGGGTTGTCTGGGGGCTGGAGGAGCTCACCGCGGTGTCGTCGGCGGTGAGAGGTAGGCCGGAGAGGCTGCTGATCGGCGTGAGCTGGACCCTGGAGTGTCTCGGTGCCATGGCGCGGCGGCGATCCTCCGCGATCTCCGTAACTTCCGGCGGTCCTAGGCGTCTGAGGCGGGCAGCTCAGCTCTGGCTGCCCGCCTCGGTGCTGCTGGAGCGAAGGGAAGCAGAGGGGGCCGATCTAGGGTTGAGGGGGCATGGTGGTGAGGGTGCTCGTTGGGGAGGAAGAAGGGAGGCCTGGGGGAGGAAGAGATGCCTGGGGGGATCTGGGGAAGGCTAGAGGCGAGGGGGGAGGATAAGATCGACAGGGGCAGGTAGATGGCGTGGGGCTAGCGTGGGGGAGGGGTTGATGGAAAGGTGGCCTTGGTGCCACCTTGTCCTCCTCACGTGCATGGGCAGCCAGGGTAGCTAGGCACGGCTGGCAGGTGGGGTAGGGCGAGGGGCTCGTGGCCAGGCAGGTAGGAGGGGTACCCCTAGGGCAGGGAGAGAAGAGAGGAAGAGGGGGCCGGCTCTTCATGGATGGAAAAGAGGGGGTGGGGTAGGTTTAGGGTTGAGCTAGGATGGGGTATGGTAGATTAGGGTTTTAGAGAGAGAGAGATGATAGTTGCTAGGGTTATCTTGGCAAGATCAAACCATGCACTAGACAAGCTCTAACAAGAACAAGACAAGAAATAGAGAGAGAGGGAGAGAGAGAGATGTGGTGGTAGAATTTTGAGCAAGATCAACATGGTTCAAGCCAAGAGAAAAAGATAGAGCTAGAGATTTTTGAATCATGCATGCTCCATTCAAAGACCAAGCAATATCAAAAGAAAAGAGGTAGGGAGAAGGATGTGGGGGTTTAGGGCTTGATTTGGTTTTAAGCAAAACAAACAAGATCAAGCCAAAGGAGGGAGAGAGAGAGGATCCATAACAAAATCAAATAAAAACAAATGTCAAGCCAAAGGGGGTGCTTGCATGGGCCATGCATATTTAATTAATACCATGTTTATCTTTGTGAAAACAAGATTATTACATGGCATCTCTTATGCAATCCAAAGTGTGGAGTAAAGCCCAAGCTAAGGAATTTAGAAAGAAATCCAAGTGGAGTATGAGGAGATGATCACATTGGAATATATTTGGGACTTGCTAGTGTGTATATGCCACTAGATATTTAATAAGCCCACAAAATATTCCCACATGATGATAACCCCAACAACACCCATATGGAAGCTAGGGAGAAAAGGTCCCACTCACAAGGCATGCAAAGGTGGCCATGTGGCTCTCATGCATCAATAATGTGAAAACAAAATGATGCCAAGATGAGAACGTGTGGAGAAGAAAAAAGATCCATCCCCACCCACATGAGCTAGAAGTAAACCCATAAATGCCAAGCTCATATTTAGTTGGATGGTGGAATTATAAGGTGGTGGAAAAGAAAAGGTGGTGGAGTTAATAAGAGATATGCCCCCAAATCAACTTGGGAATTTAACAATATATCAAGATCCAAATACAATATCAAGAGGCAACTACAATTAATAATGCATATGAGATAAGAACCAAACAAGAAGGGGTTTTTATATGATGCTCAATGCAAGGTGGCATGATGACATGAGCATGATATGATGATGATGCAACAATTTTATGTAGGAAGTGGCCCTTTTATTACTAGAACAAGTAGCATTACAGGTGTTAGACAACTGGGATGCTACAACTCTCCCCCACTAAACAGGAATCTCGCCCCGAGATTCTAGGAAGAAGAAGAAGACACAAAGAGAGAAGGATGGTTGGCACGGAGTTCATCTTCACGCTCCCAAGTGGCTTCATCAACAGAATGGTGTGACCACTGCACCTTGCAGAACTTGATGGACTTGTTGCGAGTCCTTCTTTCTGCGGTCTCAAGGATTTTGGTGGGGTGTTCTTGATAAGACAGGTCTTCTTGGAGATCGATTAGCTCATGATCCACGGTCCTGCCGGGATCTTTGAAGCACTTCTTGAGCTGAGAGATGTGGAAAACATCATGGACTTTGAGTTTTTCCGGGAGCTCCAGGGCATAAGCAACTTCTCCTCTTCTACCACGAATCTTGAAAGGACCGATGTATCTAGGAGCCAACTTTCCTTTGATACCGAAGCGGTGTGTGCCTCTCATGGGAGTGACACGAAGGTAGACAAGATCACCAGGGGCATACACCATATCTGTGTGCTTCCTGTCATAGTTGCTCTTCTGACAACTTTGAGCAATCTTCAGGTTCTCAAGAATGATATGCACCTTCTCCTCTGCTCGAGTTACAATGTCGAGGCCAACCAGATTCTTTCTCCTGCACCTGACCAACCAATCGGAGTTCTGCACTTGCGACCATAGAGAGCCTCAAATGGTGCCATCTTCAGACTCTTCTGGAAGCTGTTGTTGTAGGAGAATTCAGCATAAGGAAGACATTCCTCCCACTTCATGCCAAAGGAGATGACGCAAGCACGAAGCATATCCTCCAGAATCTGATTGATTCTTTCCACTTGTCCTTGCGACTGAGGGTGGTAAGCAGTGCTGAAGTTTAACTTTGTTCCCAGAGCTTTTTGGAAACTCTCCCAGAACTTTGAGGTGAAGATGCTCCCACGGTCCGAACTGATTTCAAGTGGAACCCCATACAGAGAGACAATTCTGTTGATATAGAGCTCAGCCAACTGAATTCCAGAAATTGTTTCCTTGACTGGGAAGAAATGAGCCACTTTAGAAAGCCTGTCGATGACAACAAAAATTGCATTGTTGCCCTTCTGTGACCTTGGAAAGCCAGTGATGAAGTCCATCTCTACTTTCTCCCATTTCCATTCCGGAGGTTTCAATGGCTGTAGAAGACCGAACGGTTTCTGATGGACAGCCTTGACTCTGCGACAGACATCACATTCTGAGACATACTTTGCACAATACCGTTTCAACCCAGGCCACCAGTATTGTGTTTTCAAGTCCATGTACATCTTTGTGCTGCCAGGATGGATAGAAAGAACCGAATCATGCGCCTCCTTGAGAACTTGCTCTCTCAAACCCGGGTAGTTCGGAACAAACATCCGGTGTTCAAAGAAAAGCGTGCCTTGATCATCCACGTGGAAGGACTCATACTTCGGAAGCTCAAGTTTAGAGATGAGCTTTTTGGTGTGCGGATCACCAAGCTGACGAGAGCGAATCTTTTCTTCCAAGAGAGGAGTAGCCAGAAGGTTCAGGAGATGCCCTTGTTCCACAATTTCCAGGTTGAGCTGACGGAATTCCTCGCACAAGAGAGGCTGTTGCTCTTCCACCATGAGGTTGTTGACATAAGCTTTACGGCTAAGCGCATCTGCCATGACATTTGCTTTGCCCGGAGTGTAGTTGATGGTCAAATCAAAGTCATTGATTGCTTCAATCCATCTCCTCTGCCGAAGGTTGAGATCCGGCTGTGTGAAGATATACTTCAAACTCTTGTGGTCAAAAAAGATCTCACAGCGGTTACCAAGCAAGTAGTTCCTCCATAGCTTCAAAGCAAAGACAACTGCCGCTAGCTCGAGGTCATGTGTGGGATAGTTGATCTCATGCGTCTTCAACTGACGAGAGGCATAAGCAACCACCTGTTTCTCTTGCATAAGGACCGAACCCAATCCTTGCAAAGAGGCGTCACAGAATATCTGGAAAGGCTTAGATGTATCCGGAGGAACCAAGACTGGTGTGGAAGTGAGCTTCTCTTTGAGTGTCTCAAAACTTTCTTGACATGCAGGAGTCCACAGGTACTTCTTGCCTTTCTTGAGGAGATCGGTAAGAGGCTTCGCTATCTTCGAGAAGTTCTGAACGAAGCGACGGCAATAGCTAGCCAAACCAAGAAAACTCCGCACTTCTTTGACATTAGCAGGAGGGAGCCATTCAACTATTTTCTTCACGGTTTCCGGGTTGACTACAATGCCCTTGGCAGATATAACATGACCAAGATAGGTTACTTCAGGCAGCCAAAACTCACACTTTGAGAACTTTGCATACAAGCGGTTCTCACGAAGCTTGTTTAGGACACACCGCAGGTGTTCTTCATGCTCCTCCTTAGACTTGGAATAGACCAGAATGTCATCCAGATAGACCACAACGAACTTATCAAGGTACTCCATGAAAACGGAGTTCATCAGCCTCGAGAAGGTAGAAGGTGCGTTGGTGAGACCGAAAGGCATGACCGTGTACTCATACAGGCCATAGCGGGTGGTGAAAGCTGTTTTGGGCACATCTTCCTTGCGAATCTTGATTTGGTGATAACCACTTCTCAAGTCCAGCTTAGAGAACACCACAGCTCCAGCTAGCTGATCAAATAGATCATTAATCCGCGGGAGGGGATATTTGTTCTTGATGGTTTTAGCATTGAGAGCCCGGTAGTCAACACAGAGTCTATCGGTCCTGTCACGCTTCTTCACAAAGATTGTTGGGCTACCCCAAGACGAAGTGCTGTGTTGAATGAAACCCAACTTCTCTTGTTCATCAAGTTGTCGCTTGAGTTCAGCCAGCTCAGAAGGACCCATTTTGTAAGGCCGCTTGGAGATAGGAGCCGTTCCAGGTTCAAGCTCAATCACAAACTCAACCTCACGATCCGGAGGCATACCCGGCAACTCTTCAGGAAAGACATCTGGGAACTCACAGACCACTGGTACACTCTGAATAGCTTCCATAGCATCATCATTCAGAGCCGCCAAGGAAAAGAGCTGGACAGCAGGAGTCAGACTTGGAGAAAAGACTATATGGCCTTCAGGAATCTTTCAGAGACCGAGCGTTCAGCACAATCAATCACAGCTGCATTTGCTGTCAACCAATCCATGCCCAAGATGACATCAATGTCAGAATTGCCCAGAGCAATTAAAGAAGCCGAGAACAAAGAACCACCAATCTCAACTTGATTGCCATGACTGATCTTAGAAGCTGCCATCTTCTCTCCAGGAGAAAGGACCATTAACCGCTTTTGGAGAGGAACCAAGACTAACTCATTCTCATTTGCAAACTTGTGAGACACAAAAGAATGCGATGCACCAGAATCAAACAGAACTCGTGCAGGGACTGAGTTAACGGAAAGCATACCCATCACAACTCCAGGTGCATGCTCAGCTTGAGCGGCGTTGACGCAGTTGGCACGAACAACCGCAGACCCGGGCTTGGTGTTGATGTTGAGAGCCCGAGGTGGTGGTGCACGAACCGAAGGAGAGCTTGCTGCAGATCTTGGCGGGGGTGGAGGGAGAGCTTTGTTCTTCAACGGACAGTTCCAGTTTTGATGTCCAGGATCTCCACACGTGAAGCAGGCACCAGCTGGACGTGGAGCAGCGTAGCCAGGGACTCCGCCAGGCGCTCCCGGGTAGTGGTTGTTGTAGCCCCTGGGAGCCGCAGTGGTGAAGTTTGATGGCCTTGGCGCGTCTGCAGGTCTTGGTGGAGCCGTGAGCGACGGTGGGGTGTTAGGAACCTAGACACGCCGCTTAGAAGGAGCTGCCATAACTGCAGAGCTTGATGCATCCCTGTTGTGTTTCTTGGACTCCTCGAACACTTGCCTGCTTGCCTCCTCTTGCAGGGCTGTGTGTTGGAGTTCCAGGAAAGTTGCCGGCCTTGCATGTGTGATCACATACTTGATCGACGCATTGAGCCCTTGCCTGAACCTCTTCTGTTTCTTCTTGTCATCAGATACCTCATCGCCACCATAACGAGAGAGGTTCATGAAGTTCCTGATGTAGGTGTTGACGTTATCATTTCCTTGCTTCAGGTTGAGAAATGATTCCTTCATCATTTCCATTACAATCTCTGACAGAAACTGCTCCTTGAACGCTCCAGTGAACCTCTCCCAAGTTGGCTGGAAACCAGTGCAGATTGCCTTCAAGTAGTTCTCCCACCAGAGAGCTGCATCTCCCTTCAGAAGGTGGGTAGCACACTTGACCCACTCCTGCTCCGGAACATCAGCAGTCTCGAGCAACCTTGACATATCACGGAGCCAATCATCCGCGTCCAGAGGTCGATCAGAAACATCAAACTGACGAGGCTTGAATTTGAGGAAGCTCTTGATGTCTCCTCGCTTGGGAGGTGGAGGTAGTGGAGCGAACTCGTTCCTCCTGACACTTTCCTCAAAGCGCTGCTGGTTCTCTTGCATTGCTGCCAAAGCATTAGCTATGTTTGACAGCGCGGAGCCCAGTTCCGGAGGTATGTCCTCATCGGTACGGCGTGGTGGAGCCATCCTGTCATTGATATAAAACTCAAGTCAGTACTATAATGGAGAATGGTAATAATCCAAAATAGTACCAAGATGGAATTAACCAAGATTAAAGGATACAATTTACTGAGATGATATTAAAATATCAACAAAGTTCAAAGCACCTAAAAGATATTAAGCATATCGCACACGACTGAAAAGGAGTGTGGTACACAAATATATCAAAGAAAAAAAATCCACAAATTTCGGCATTATAATACCAATAGATGCGCAAAATTACTTAACGAATCAAGATTAGTGACTCTACCGATTCAATATACAAAAGCGAATGATAGGAGTAGTGGTATGGTCGCGACTCTATCCCGCACTCAAATCATTACTCCGCAAATGAACAAGTGGAACACATATCCTAACCCCTTCTTCTCACGTTGAACCTAAAGATTGGTAACTACGGAAACGAACACCCCAAACAAGATAGCGTCGGATACAAAGGTAAGACAGATTGCGTCGGTTTGCAAAAGCCTGTCGGTATGGAATGTACCAACAGTTGATAACCAAAGGCTGATTAGATAACAACTTGGATGCAACAGATAGACAAGGGATTAAACACACACACACACACACAACCTATGGTACTACGGAAACCCAGAACACGTGAATCCTAGTTTGAATTTTGAGAAGAGGATTGAAAACGTTGCACTTCCTTACCAGAAAAGGGTGGGTGGGTGGGTAAGAAGAAAAGTGGAAGCAGTCCTACTCTCGCGTTTTGTTTTTCCCTAGTATACATAACTACCAAAATATTTGCTAGACTGACAACGACCGTTTGGCTGAAACCCTGAAGGTCGGGATGGCTGTGATACCAATTGTAACTACCTCGGTGAATTACGCTCCTAGATACAAGCCTGGATGAGCAGTAGTGGTTGAAATAGTACGGTGGGGCCCCAAAAGCCACTCACGGGTAGACCTTTCGGCCGTCCCAACCACTACCAACTCAACGGGACCTGTACGGGCGGGCGTGTCGGCGAAGGGATCAACTACATACACAAGTGGGTATGTATGCAAGCCACCATACAAGAGTACATCAGAGCCATACCATCTAGAAAGAAAGGAAATATAGCATCGCCATACGGCAAGATTCAAATGACCTAGATAGGTATAATATTTTAGGATAATTCCTCATACAACACACATCAGAGTATCAAGCGGAAACGGCAAAACAAAGTCCGGGTACGGACAAGAAGCAAATCGGCATAAGATGCCATAGAAGTAAGCACATCCCGCCCACAGATCTCACGGATCCCTGTTCCCGGAATCTCTACACCAAACGATCATTGCCCGCATCATCAGCCTCTTCCACCCAGTATCCGTCCTGCGAGGGTACCTGTTCATCTGAACCAATAATTTATCGTGTGAGACCCTAAGGGTACTCAGCAAGTCTTAATGCCTCTAAAGGGGACACAACCTGGGGGTGACGCAATTGCAGCGAAAGATAAACCCTAGAAGTACTACAGATAAACGCTAACCATCCGCCTAACCAATGATAGACGGATGTCCGTGAATTAAGGACAACAGTTATAACAGTAATCTCATCAGATCCATCCTCCTCCTCGCTTACCAACGAGGAAGCGGACGAACAACCCCCCATCCGTTGGCAATTTTATTAACCATTCCATGAGTGTTGCACTGTTTACTAGTCAATTTACTTAGTCAGATTAAAGCGGTACTTTAGTTATGCTTGTCTATGATCGAGAAACTGTGCTCCAAGTCGTCCATATCCGCGGACACGGATTTCAGAAAGTTTTACCCGGCCGGGGTGCACCAATAGCAACACACGCTCGATCAACCTCGGAAAAACCAAATCAAAACCCAACGAGGCTTTCACGACTAAGCAATCACAGGATTCGGAAATATTTCGAGGGCACCCCATTGAGTACACCATAGCGAAGATAGCCGACTCGAGACGGACTCAAGGTTTGCGCTGGTCAGAACGACAACAGATCCCCAATCGGGGACTGTCGATACCGCGAAAACACTCCGCTTCCAAAACAGTACAGTGTGCTCCTCGCACAAGCGTAATAAAGCAGTAAAGCATGGCATAAGTACAGGATAGTAACAAAACCTCAAACTAGTTGTGGCCCCAAGAAATAAGACTGAATCAAGCTCTGTCTCAGGGGGGTCCCATATACCTCCCGGATGTGGATAGCGCGATAAATCAAGGAACAGGAATCAAGTACTCGGGGTCTTACGGGACACAAGTGAGCAGGAAAAACCAAATAGCAGATGTTGCTCACCGGTGCCACTTTCATTAGTTATCCCATTACTACTCAGGTTAAGTTGTTTAGGTACCTCGTTATCCAACAGACTCTCACATACCCTACACATGCTGTTCTACGACTCGCATGGCTCAAACAACTCCTGTAGTAATGGCTCATAGGATGGAGGTACAAGCTTGGTGGGGTTTAAAAGTAAAGGCTATGCATACTTGGGATTCAATTTAATGCAATCGCGACTCAATGATGCAAGAATAAGATAGAGGCAATAGGTACTGTATGTATGCAAGCATGTGGAAGTGCTTGCCTGGCAACTCAGTTGAAGCGAGAGACGGATCTGGGTAGTGCTCCTGGTTCTCTTGATATATCCCCTGCTCAGCGTCTATTCGAAAGAAGAACCAAACAAGCAAGGGCCAACATAAATAAAGTGCACAAGCATAGGGATAAAATGCGTCAAGCAAACAATCATGCCATGATGAATGATGCACAAGTTGCATGGCAATAAGGTAGCATGGCTTGGGTGAAGTGTGGAAGACAAGAAATAACATTTTAATGGGGTTCTGGATCCATTTGTTGTCATATTAGTTGCTGTACACTATATTTTTATATGATGCATGCTGCAATTAAAGTCAAGGATAAAATAAACGGAAAGGTCTCGTCGAGCTGATCATTTTAGACATATCATTTGTTAAATTTGGAATTATAAATCAAAAGTTATTAATTATTTAAGTTCTAGTGGCATTTGTGGTAATTTAATTCAACTTGGAATTTAAAATGTTCAAAAGGTAATTTAAATAGCATATTTGAAATCCTCACATTTTTCTGATCTCAAAACATATATCATTTGTATTATTTGGATTTATAATTGAAAAGTTAGTTAAAAACTGATTTGAATTTGTATTTGAAATAATTAGGAAAAGATTTGAATTTAAACAGACTCAGGAAAACTTTTTATACTCAGCCTAATTAACCCCAGACGCTTACAGGTGGGCCAGGAACTCATGCCCCACACGCCGATGGTCGATGAGGGGGCTGGGTTAATTCACGTAATCCGGGAGCCTATTTAGAAAAGCGACCACGCGCCGGTGGGCTGGGCTGGACCGCGGTTTAAGCGAGAAACCGAGGACTAAAACGCAAAAGGCAAAACCTGTCGAACGGCAGCGCGCGCCGCTCTGCGCGGCATCTGGAACGGCGTCAGACGACGATGGCGACGCCGTCGATCTAATCGACACGACCCCAAACGAAAAATGCTAAGGGATCACGGACTACAACTTTGGTTCGGATGCTAGCACGGAGGATGACCGTGGCCAGCGGGCAGGCGACGGCGAGCGAGCTGCCGGATCTTCTTGTCGGCAGGTGCGTCGCGGCGGCTGCAGCGCAGGCGTTGACGGAAAGCGGCAAGACTACTGGCGAACTAGCGAGGAAGGTGTTGTCGGGCCGGAGGAGCTCACCGCGTGTGTCGTCAAGATGAGAGGTAGGCGGAGGCTCTGATCGGCTGAGGCTGGACCCCTGGAGCGTCTGGTGCTCGCGGGTGCGGCGGCGGCGACGATCCTCCGGCGATCTCCCGTAACTTCCGACGGTCCTAGGCGATGCAGCGGAAGCAGGCGCAGCTCCTGGTGCTCCTGGCTTGCCTCGGGGTGCGCTGGAGCGAAGGGAAGCAGAGGGGGCCGATCTAGGGTTGAGGGGGCATGGTGGTGAGGGTGCTCGTTGGGGAGGAAGAGAGGCCTGGGGGAGGAAGAGAGGCCTGGGGGATCTGGGGAAGGCTAGAGGCGAGGGGGGGAGGATAAGATCGAGAGGGGCAGGTAGATGGCGTGGGGCTAGCGTGGGGGAGGGGTTGATGGAAAGGTGGCCTTGGTGCCACCTTGTCCTCCTCACGTGCATGGGCGGCCAGGGTAGCTAGGCACGGCTGGCAGGTGGGGTAGGGCGAGGGGCTCGTGGCCAGGCAGGTAGGAGGGGGGCCCCTAGGGCAGGGAGAGAAGAGAGGAAGAGGGGGCCGGCTCGGCATGGATGGAAAAGAGGGGGTGGGGTAGGTTTAGGGTTGAGCTAGGATGGGGTATGGTAGATTAGGGTTTTAGAGAGAGAGAGATGATAGTTGCTAGGGTTATCTTGGCAAGATCAAACCATGCACTAGACAAGCTCTAACAAGAACAAGACAAGAAAAAGAGAGAGAGGGAGAGAGAGAGATGTGGTGGTAGAATTTTGAGCAAGATCAACATGGTTCAAGCCAAGAGAAAAAGATAGAGCTAGAGATTTTTGAATCATGCATGCTCCATTCGAAGACCAAGCAAGATCAAAAGAAAAGAGGTAGGGAGAAGGATGTGGGGGTTTAGGGCTTGATTTGGTTTTAAGCAAAACAAACAAGATCAAGCCAAAGGAGGGAGAGAGAGAGGATCCATAACAAAATCAAATAAAAACAAATGTCAAGCCAAAGGGGGTGCTTGCATGGGCCATGCATATTTAATTAATACCATGTTTATCTTTGTGAAAACAAGATTATTACATGGCATCTCTTATGCAATCCAAAGTGTGGAGTAAAGCCCAAGCTAAGGAATTTAGAAAGAAATCCAAGTGGAGTATGAGGAGATGATCACATTGGAATATATTTGGGACTTGCTAGTGTGTATATGCCACTAGATATTTAATAAGCCCACAAAATATTCCCACATGATGATAACCCCAACAACACCCATATGGAAGCTAGGGAGAAAAGGTCCCACTCACAAGGCATGCAAAGGTGGCCATGTGGCTCTCATGCATCAATAATGTGAAAACAAAATGATGCCAAGATGAGAACATGTGGAGAAGAAAAAGATCCATCCCCACCCACATGAGCTAGAAGTAAACCCATAAATGCCAAGCTCATATTTAGTTGGATGGTGGAATTATAAGGTGGTGGAAAAGAAAAGGTGGTGGAGTTAATAAGAGATATGCCCCCAAATCAACTTGGGCATTTAACAATATATCAAGATCCAAATACAATATCAAGAGGCAACTACAATTAATAATGCATATGAGATAAGAACCAAACAAGAAGGGGTTTTTATATGATGCTCAATGCAAGGTGGCATGATGACATGAGCATGATATGATGATGATGCAACAATTTTATGTAGGAAGTGGCCCTTTTATTACTAGAACAAGTAGCATTATAGGTGTTAGACAACTGGGATGCTACAAAAACCAAGCCAAAAAGTTTGCTAACCAAACTCATTTAGCCCTAAAACAATTTGCTAAACAAAAACTATGCCCAAAATGGACCTAAACATGTTTCTGCATACAAAGTCATTTTAACAGATACTATTTGTTAAACACATTGCAGATTCAGAAAGGCCTTGATTCCCTGATTCCAACGGTATAAAATTTGCAAAAATCTAACGTGGGAATCAAAAGTTATAGCCATTTGAAAATTGGATCTAAATCTGATTTGAATTATGTTTTTGATTTAAACCCTAGCCACGCGTCGCGATATTACTGGCGCGTACCGGTTCGGGTGGATCGAGCTCTGCGGGCCGTAGGATCTAAATAAATCGCACGGTCCTGAGCGCGTACCTCCTCGTTGATAAGTGATTCTATCCTGACGCTTGGATCTAGATCTAACGGTGCTCGAGCACGCGACCATGTCCTGGCGGCGCTGGCGCCGAGCGCCTGCTCACGCGGCGCTTAGCGTTTCGTCGCGCGAGAGGGGGAAGGGTCATACCTGAACCGCAGTGGCGTGCTGAAGCTCGACGTGGCGTTGGTTCGTGAAGGGGCGCTCGGGAACGGTCTCTGGAGCTCGTCGGAGTTGCGGGCGGCGTCGGTCGCTTGCAGACATGGTCACTGGCGAGGTTTGGCGTCGCCCTAGCACGAACCAGAGGCATCAGGAGTTGCGCAAGACGCAGGTGAACAAAATCGCGTGAAGGAGGGGGCAAGGGGCGCTCGGGTTTTACCTTAATTGGTCGCCGGAGTCAGGCGGCGGCGCAGATGGTTTCGGTCGTGGACGGAGATGACAACCTGGGTCACGAGTAGTCAAGGGGAAGGTGTCAGCAGGTGCACAAGGTCATGCTGAGCATCCATGTTTGAACTAGAGAGAGGGGGGCGGTCGAGGCTCACCGGAATTGATCGCCGGAGTCGTCGGTACAGCGGGGCTTCGAGAGCTAATGCGCGCAGCCTGGTGGCGGAGTGAGCGAGGAGAGTGGGGGGGAAAGCTCGCGGTGCAGAGGGGATTAAATAGGCCCAGGCGCAACAGGAAACTCCTGCGGCATAATGGCTAATTACGCCGCGCCATTACCGGCCTTGACAGCAGCGGCGACGTGGTCGCGGGCGCGGTTTGGGGAAGACGAGGGCAACGTGAAGAGGGCCCGCTCGTCAGCGCCAAGAGGAGGTGGGTCCGTTGTCGGTTGTCTGGGTGCGTCGGCGCGTGCGAGTGGGAGAGGAATGGCCCGGGTGGGCTAGCTGGGCCGGTTCTGCTGCTGGGCTGGAATCCTGGCGCCGGCCTTTTTCTAATTCTTTCTCCTTTTTTCTTTTTCTGTTTAAATTTTCTAGATTGATTTTCAAATGAATTCAAGTTTCATTTGAATTCAAATCTTCCTGGGATTTTTGCAGTGAGCAGTAGTCTCAAATATAGGCATAAGATCAAGTGGTTGCTTTGCAAAGGCTTGGTCAAGCTTGGAGAGCAAAATATCAGAGACTTGGCACTTGGTTTGCAAAAATTTGAGAAATGGTTTTTGAATCCATTTACATTTGTAAAACCTGGTTCAAATCCTCATTCAATCCAATCAACAAAGAAAACCAGCATGGTGATGGCCATTTGATATGAGTTTGTTCACATAAAATCATAGCACTATGTGCTTCTGTTTTTCTGAAATGAGTTTGAAATTGATCTCGAATCTATATGCATGCATGAATGATATGCAAACTTTGAAATTATGATTTTAGGGATGTTACACCCCCTCCCCTCCTTATATAGGTGGAGGGGAGGCGGCCAGAGTGGCCGAGTCCTCCCCCAACTCTCCTTGTGGCAGGCGGCTTGGAGGGAGAGAGGGAAACCTAGTTTCCCAAGGTTTCTTTTCCTTCCTCCACTAGGACTTTGACTATTCAAATTGGGATTTGACTTTACAAATTGGAGTTTGACTATTCAAACTAGAGTTTGATTCCCACTTCCTAGTATTGGCCGACTTGAGCTAGGGCTTGATTCCGCCAACCCCACTAGGGCATGGCGCATCCAAGTGCCCCCTCTGGGATGGTGGACCTTCTAGAATCTTCTAGAAGCTTCCGGTCAAAACATCGAAAACATTTCCGAACCCCAGAAATTGACTTTCCTTATATGAATCTTATTATCCGGACCATTCCGAAACTCCTCGTGATGTCCTGGATCCAATCCAAGACTCCGAACAACATTTTGTCTCCAACTCATATTTCATATCTACTAAACAATATCGAATCCTTAAGTGTGCCTCCCTACGGTTCGTGAACTATGCAGACATGATCCAGACACCTCTCCGATCAATAACCATAAGAGGAATCTGGAAATCCATTATAGCTCCAACAGATTTCTATGATTACATTGTGATCGAATGAACCATTTACATATGATACCAATTCCCTTTATCGCACGATATTTTACTTATTCGAGGTTTGATCGTCGGTATCTCTATACCTAGTTCAACCTCGTTACTGATAAGTACTCTTTACTCGTTCCATGATATGACATCCCTTGTGACCTAGTCACATGCTTGCAAGCCAATTGGGTGACATTCCACCGAGAGGGCCCAGGGTATATCTATCCGTCGTATGGATGGAGAAATCCAACTCTTGATCCATGTGCCTCGACACATACTTTCAAAATACCTAATGCCACCTTTATAACCATCCAGTTATAGAAGTGGAATTTGATGTCATCAAAGTATTCATCCGGTGATGGTGATTAACATGATCTCATGGTCAAAGGATTAGGTTACTATGTATTTGAAAGCTTTATAGCAAACGAACTTTAAATGACTTAATCTTACGCTACGCTTACTATAGGAGTGTGCACATCATATCATTCTCCTAATGATGTGATATTGTTATTAATATCATCTAATGTCTATGATCAGGAAACCATGATCATCTATTAATCAACAAGCTAGTTCAACAAGAGGCTTACTAGGGACTCTTTTATGTTTACAAAACACACAAGTATTAATGTTTTCGATTAATACAATTATAGCATGTTATGTAAACATTTATCATAAACACAAAGATATAATAATAACCATTTTATCATTGCCTTTTGGGCATATCTCGAATAGTCTCCCACTTGCATTAGAGTAAATAATCTAGTTTAAAAACTTTGTGCATTCAACACCTATGGCTTTATGGTGTTATATATACATGATTGCTAGCGGTAAACATAATCTTCGGATCTGACACCTCTAGGTCCATGTGTATTTGCACGTCTTTGCGTCTCTACGCATCACTCGTTCTCAAACGATATGGCATTTTATAACTTTGGTCCTTTGGTGAGACCTTTAGTTCCTTGGGGTTAAACCATGTCGATACAATTGTCGTACAATATATCTTCATAGTACTAGCCCGCTGTGAACTACACCTAGTTTGATAACAAACTACTTGACACAAATGCCCTGTTTTGCTGCTACAATGGAAGTCATATACTTAGCCTTTTATTGTAGTATTTGTCACGATGTCTTAACTTTGGAACTCATACAAATCCATTATGGAACTTCCTTTCCATTACATTGTGCCACCCTTAGTTTAAATTAAGATAAACTTAATTTGTATCTTGTGACAAAATCAGTATCAATGTAACACTTTACAATGAACTATCTATCTATTTGTCACCTCTACATAAATAATACATTCTTAGTTCTTCTAAAGATCACAAGAATATCCTTACTATCATCCAATGACCATATTATGAGTCATTCTGGTATATGCTCGTAACATTTAGAGCGTAGGACCTATCTGGATGTGTACATATCACGACATGATTAATCAAAATATTCTTGTGATTTTACTCACTATGTGTCAATACACTTGAATCTTGATTCAATCCTTCTTGTGCTACAAGAACTTTTCTTGTAGTTTCTATATTGAACTTTTTTCAATATCTCATATATGTACTCTCGGCACAACCATATTAACGTCTCAATCCATCCATATAGACACCGATGAAAAATATTCGGGTTTTGCCTAAGTCTTTCATCGATATGAAATTCTTAACATGTGTCAATAAAAGATACATCATCTCCAATCAACAATGTGTCTTTCACATAATGTATTAGAAATATGTCTTAGCACTCCCATTTTATTTCTTGCAAATGCAAGCATCATCATCGTCTCCGATGAAATTAAACCTTTTAACAGTTTCATCACGACGAAGATTCCAACTCCTCGATGCTTACTTCAACTATTGAAGTTTGCATATCCTATTAGCATCCTTTGAATAAACAAAACCCTTTGGATCGTGTTAAGTACACGTCCTAGGTAACCATTCTATTAGAAGAACTTGTTTTGTTTGTTCAACTACCATATTACAAAATTATATGTAGTGGTTGCTATATATTAATCTGTTTAGACTAAATAGCGCTATGAAAGATCAAATCTTGACATAATCAACTGCTTGAACATTGTCGTGAACTCTTTCCCGACATGTCGACTATTTATTTATAGATCCAAATATGACTGTAAGACCTTACACCTTTCCAGAGGGTCTTCCAAGTTCAAATCTTGATTTCTCGTGTATGGAACTATCATGAATTTTATGGCTTCAAGCCATTTGATGGAGTCAGAGCCCATCATCGCTTCTTTGCATACAGTCGGTTCATCATTGTCAAACAAAAATGATTTACTCTCAAATATTAGTATGTGATTGTTTACTCAACCTACCTGATTCAATAGGAACTTAGACCTTTGTGACCACAACCTTTGAGACATGTGAGCCATGAGTATTGTTTTTGCCTCCGAGACACTTTCCGGTGCTGCGTAACTCCGCACATATAGATAAAGTTCAATAACTTTATCAAAGTTCTATTGTCCTCCCTCTTAACTTTTCACGAAAAATCCCTTCTAAACAAACTTGACGTTCTAAGCGACAAACACTTTTGTCTTCGGTGTTATGGAGAACTACCCAACGGTTATTTGAAATAACATACAAATACATGCTCACCCGTATTTGGTTGTAAACATCTTATTATGCCTAGCATACCAAATTTTAAGAAAGAACAACTTGGGTTTTATCCCAAACCATAAATTTATATGGTGTCATTTCAACGGATCACGATGGAGCTCTTTTCAATGTAAAAGCGGTAGTCTCTAAAGCTTTAATCTTTAAAATACAATGACAGTTTTATGAATGACACCTTTGATCTAATCATGTCAAACAAGGTTTCATTACATATCTCGAACACTCCATACTCATATGGTGTTTCGGAAAATGCAAATCCATGGAATGATTCCTGAAATCTTAGGTATTATGCTAAACTTGTAACTCAAATATCTTCCTTTATGATCCAATCATAAATTCTTTATTTTCTTGTTACTATGATTTTCCACTTCATCTTGAAAGTATTTGAACATTTTCAAATGTTTCATACTTCATCCTCATTAAGTAAATATACACATGTATTTACTCAAATTTACGTAGAAATCATATGAAGTTGAAATCCATCGCTTATGACTACACATAATGGACTACATATATCAATATGTACTAATTCCAATAAGTTAGTCGTTCATTACTCTTTGGCCTTTGAACAAAGTTTTAATTATCTCTAGGAGAGTCTCACAAGTGTCATTTGATCAAAATCTAAAAGACTCCAAAATTCCATCAACATGGATTTTCTTCATGTTTTCTTTCCAATATAATTTAAACGGCGATGTCACTTCTTAAGTGATCTTTCAATCATTTGTCTTTTATCATTTTTTAGCATTTGTTTTATGGACATGATTTCTCCAACCAGACTTGTAAATCATCCATCTTTTATGGAATACGGTAATTATTTGAACAACCCTTTTGTTCTCATAATACCTTATCAAAATAACAATTATTGAAGCAAATCTTGAAGGTAAGCTTTGATGTTAATGTGTAGAGGTCCCAATCTTTAATAAGATAGAGCCCCCTGTGTTTACAATGCTAGTCCCTAGATCAATAGCTAGCATCCACAGTTTAGATGTAATATCAAGAAACAAAGGTCATAATATAACTTTATAACTAGGAATAACATAATTTTATTACATCATTACATAGCTCATTTGGCTATTACATTACATTGCAGCGGAATAACTATAAGTATGGGTCCTTCATCTTCAAAGTGCCACAGGCAGATGTTGGTTGTAGACTTTGTAATCCTAATCAATCAATCCTCACTAAAACAATCAAACCTGCAACATAAGAAGTTACAGCCACAAGGGTCAATACATTTGAATTGTATTGGCAAGTGATACTATAATAGTATAGTGGAGTCTGTCATCTATATGCATTTGGCTAAGTGGAGTTGAGGCTTGCATTGCTCAAAATAGATTTTTCCTTAACATTTGAAAATACTATGTTTTTGCTTTGATAAAATCATTTTTCTCAATCAAAGATTGAAGATCCTTTACAAGGCATCTCTCAATCAAAGATTGAAAATTTCAAACAACCCTTGTTCAACCCACAAGTTTTAACTTAGAAATTTGAATGATGAGATTCTTGATTGCTTCCATGTCTTGATGCTCAAATTGTCCTTTACCAGGGACATGGCTAAGTACTTAGATTCTACACTCTGCAGAGGTGGTGCACTTTCCCCACAAGACTTGGTTTCCCAAGACAAGATCTTTCAGAAGCCTTCTCTTAGACCAAAATGGACGCGTTCCAACCTATCAAACACTACCACCCTCTGTCCATATGGCTAAGTTCTTGCAACCTATATGATCATGGAAGAGCCCATATTGCCAAGTGGTTGCACTTGAAAATTCTCAACATTTGACATCTCAAATCTCTTTGTTCCTGGGTGGCCATCCACAAGTGAGATACACAAGGTTCACCAGTCCCCTGGCCTTGTGTAACCACTCAACCAAAAACCACCAAGCAATTACCATTCCACCCAGGTGATTCATTAACTTAGTTGTTTTATTAAACAAAACATAAGTCCTCAGACTTAGAAGATTTTTCCAAAGTGTGAATATATATTCCACCCATGTTTTCTATTAGCTAGGCTAAGCTTGATAGTAGTAGGAATCTTCACTTAGGAAAATCCTACTAAGGATTCATCTACTAGGTTTTCCTATAGCAAGGTTTATACTTAGCAAAAGCTATGCAAGTTTTACTTAGCAAAATCATTAATGCATAGTGAAAGTAATGGGACAAAAAGTATGAAGCATCACTTGACTTTTTGGTAGAGGGTATAGGTTCACTCCTTGTCCTTGCAACAATCACACTCTTCAAGTCACTACAATCCAATCAAACAAGGCACAAACTCAATCTACCAATCAAGCAAAATAATCACATAAAATGACAAAGTCAAAGTAATGCATGCAAGCATGCCAAGCTTTGTTTTGTTTGAAAAGGTGGTTCCTAATGGGTCCTAAACATTTGAAATCACCTAATGGTCATTTTGTAAAGTGGCAAAGTCATTTGCAAAAGGTTTCATTTTATAAACCATTTCCAAAGCAAAGTGTCATTTTATGTGGTGTAGAATTATTTTTACCATGGCATTAATCTCCAAGGTTCACCAAATATGTTTTAAAACCATAAAACTTGTTGTTTAGGGTCAGAGAGTTTAAAACAAAACATTTCCCAAAAGTTTTCCTTCAAAATCATTTTTAATAAACAAACCACATTTCTATTTGACTAGAAATGGTTTTAAATCAAAGAATCTTTATTTTGTTTCACCAAATACATTTTTGAGTCCACCAAGTGTTTCCTAGGGTCAGTAGGTTCAAATCAATCCAATTGCAAAAGATTTTAACCACAAATTCATTTTTAAACAATTTTTACATTCTTAACAAGCATACAAATGTTTCTGCAAATTCAAACAAGCTAACAGATACTATTTGCTAAACTAAGGGCATGGTTGGCTAGGGTTTGTTCTACTGATACCAACGATACCAAATTTGCAAAAATTGGACGTGTGGATCAAAAGTTACAAGGGTTTGAAAATCATATCTCAATCAGATTTCAAATCTGTTTTTAAACAGATCAACAGACACGTGTCCTATCCCTATTCGCTGATACCGCTTCGGTTGGATCAAGCACCGAGAGGCGTTGGATCAAGCTGGATCGTGTGGCGTAGGTAGTGTACCTCTTAGGCGTTAAGTGAAACTATCGTATCCGTCAGATCGTCATCTAACGGCCATCGTCACCCTGACCAAGTTCTGGCGGCGCTCGACGGCTGCGCGCGGGGCGCCGCCGCGGTTGCCAGCGATACAGGAAGCTAGGGAAGGTAGGGAGATGCTCACAGTGATCGCCGTGGAATGCTGGTGCTCAACGTGGTCGTGATAGTCCAAGGGGCGCACGGTGCTGTCAGAGATTGCTCGCCGGAGCTGTTGCGAACGGCGGGTGCCTCTGGAGGTTGTCGTGGACAGAGTTGCAGGTCGCGCTGAGACAATTGGAAGGTAGTATTAGGTGCGTATGAGCATGGGGAGTAAGGTAGTGTCAATGAAAGGGTTTGGGGCGGTTTGGTTTACCTGGGAGGTTTCGCCGGAGTAGACGCGTCGTCGGTGGTGCTCAGTCGTGCTTGTTTTCGGCGTTCTAGAGCACGCGCGGATGAGTGGTTGGTGCTGGGAGATGCGTAGGGAGATGGGGATCACGCTCGGGTGGTCGAGGGGCAGTGGGGTGAATCGTGCTCGCCGGAATCGGTCGAGAACCTCGTCGGAGACAGAGAGGGTTCGAGCAGGCGATTCTCGCAGCCTGGGGGCATAGAGGGAGTGCTACTTGGGGAAAATGAGAGAGGAGGAATGGGCCTATAAGGGCGCGTCATTGCTGTTGATAATAACTCGTGCATTCACGCGAATTTACAAGGATTTATAGCGGCAGAAACGGCGATGAGCGAGGGGGAAAACGGCCGACGCGGGTGAAAACGATGAACAGGCGAGTGGGTCCCGTTCGTCAGCGAGAGAGAGGGAGGGGGCGAGGGGTCCACAAGTCAGTTGCTTAGCGGGTCGCTTCTGCGGTGAAGAAAAACGGTTCGGGGGAGAAAAGGAGCTGGGCTGTTGGGCTGGGCCTTGTTGGGCTGCTGTTGTTTCTCTTTTTTTTGTACAGAAACTTTTTTTCCTTTTCTATTTCTATTTACTAATTTGAAATTCCATTCACAATTCAAACAACAAGACAAACATTCAAATAATTCAAACAATCACCACACTTGCCAATAAGTTTTTGGTTCTGTTTATCAACATAAAACCAAAGTCCAATAATAAAACATTATTTTTTTATTTTAGAGTCCATTTATAATTAAATAAAATAGACCATAGTTATTTAATCAAATAGGGTTTGATTTAATTAATAAAATTTCCATTTGAAATCCAAATATTTTCAAAACCAAATCAGTAGGTTTTATTTGGAAATAAAGAATATTTGGAAACTTGTTTAAAACAAAATAACCTTTTATTTTAGGGTCCATTAACAATTAAATAAATGGGCCTTAGTTATTAAATCAATTAGGATTTGTTTTATTAAAATATTTATTTTGAAATCTAAAATAAAACCAAAACACTTCAGTAGGTTTTATTTGAGAATATAAAATACTTTAGAAAACTTAATTAAATAAGTTTTAGTGTTTTATTTAAAATGGGAAAAGCCTTTACTTTAATAAAATTTGGATATTAAATCCTTATTATTTTATTTAAATAAACCTTTGCTATTTTTATAAAAACAAAATGTTTTAATTTTCAAAAGCTTGGCCAAGGTTTAATTTGGCTTTATAAAATAATCTTTATTTATAAATCTATCTTTTCCTTTGAAAACTAAATCCTTTTATTAAAAGATCCAAAATAGCAATTTTAAATATTCAAAATAGTTTCTTTATTAATTGTTTATTTTTATAAATCCCTTCAGGATTTATTTGATCCAAATTGGTTTGAAGTTTCAATTGGATTCAGAAAGTTTCTTCTGGCCTTGAAAATCAAACAAAGTTTTATTTTATTCATTTATTTTTCACATTACAAGATTTGGAAAATCTTGGGATGTGACATAATGAGTGACACAACAACACTTTGTTTGTTTTCGATGAACATCATCACATATTCTTTTGTTGGTTACTTAGGTCATTGCAATTCATGAATTGTGTTGTCATGTATGACACTTCACACCAACCAATTCGGTATCCAATACCCAAGAACCACATTGTTTAACAAGAAAATAATATAACCATAACATTTATATCATCTATATACCCGAGCTAAACAATTCTAGTCTTTTCTTTTTATGCCAAATATTTCTAAGATTCTCTTTTAGCATTTCCTTTTCTTTTAAAAGAATCTATCAACATCAATAGTGGCGCCATACACATGACACATAGTATAAAGCGTGTATACTCAAATACTAATACCTATGGACTTTGCACTTTGAAGTAGATCACCATCATCAAATGTTTGGCGTTCTTTAAAAATCCATTCTTTAGTAATCTTTTAGTGTAGCAAACATTTTACCTATATATTCTATTCATTTTTATCATGACAGCTTTCATGATCTCTCTACTATAGCTTATAAAGGTGAATTGCGAGTATAAAGTTGCTTTCCAAAAACCTTTTTGGAGGATCAAGACATCTAGTATCTCCAACCTTTGAGAACATATATTTTTCTAAATTATACTCTATCATGTTGCAACCAAAACATCGTTTCAGATATCGCAATATCTTGCACGCATTATGGTTTATGAAATAATTCTTTCAGCTCCTAGATCACCTTCATACTAAATCAACCTTTTGAATATCAAGGATCATGGAGACAAACATGATACTTATATACTAACACTGGAATTGTTACTCATGATTTAATACTAATTATTAAACTTCACGGAGTAAACAGAGTTTGTCAAAGTTTGCAATATGGCTTTTAAACTTTAGATTAACACTCAAAACAATACGATATGAGTTTGTAAAGTAAATATCCAGAATTCTATAGTTCTACTATCTCAATTATAACTAAGCGTAAGGTGGTGAACGGATGCCAATGACTACAACAACTATGCAAATTCACTTTGATTTAATTTATGATAAATTGTGTTCAACTTTTAATCATATTACTTTTGAACTCCCACTCAAAACAACATCCCTCGAGTCATTTTGGTGATTACACGAACCAAATCCACTACACCAAGTCCGATCATCACGAGAGATGATGTAGATTCAAAGGCGAACAATAAACATGTTCATCATATCAATAATATGACTCATGCTTTACCTTTCGGTATTCTGTGTTCTGAGACCATGTTTTTACATGCTAGGCTCGTCAAGTTTAACCTTAGTATCCGCATGTGCAAATCTGGCTTGCACCTGTTGTACGCACACATAGAATCTATCACACCCGATCATCACGTGATGCTTGGAAATGACGACTCTTAGCAATGGTGCCTACTAAGGACGAACACTTTATTACTTGATATTTAGTGAGAGGGATCATCTTATAATGCTAATGTCACAATCTAAGCAATACAAGATGCATAAAAGGATTAACATCACATGCAATTCATAATATGTGATATGATATGGCCTTTCTTCTTGTGACTTTGATCTCCATCTCCAAAGCACGAACATGATCTCCATCATCACCGGCGTGGCGTTAAGGTCAATGGCGCCGTTTCATGGTTGTCCACCACCAACATTAATTATTACAAATACTTTGATGATTAGCCATGCAGGTCTTAAACGAAATTTAAAGACAACCATAAGGCTCATGCCGGTTGCCAACTTACAATAAGGATCATTGCATACATCATATATAATCACAATCACATCATGGCCATATCACATCACAAAACAAGCCCTGCAAAAACAAGTTAGACGCCTCTAATTTTCTTTGTATGTTTTACGTGGCTAGGGATTTCGAATAACAACCGTTCTAACTTACGAACATGGACCACAATGTTGATACAAGTATTGTCAAGTGCCCGTTGTAAATTGAATCTTCACTATGGTGGGAGAGACAAACACCCGCAAAGCCACTTGTGCAATGCAAGTTGCACATTGACCGTGGAGCAAGTCTCATGTACGATGACATGTAAGCTCAGGCCGCTTCATCCCACCATCCCGCAAGATGCAAAGTACAGAAAAAGCAATCGACAAAAAAAGCATCAACTCCCACAAAAACTTTGTGTTCTACTCGTGCAACAGATCTACACATAGACACGGATCGGATACCACTATAGGGTTCACAGCATGGAAAACAAAAAAAAAATCTATCACGGGAACACACAAAATCCAAGATCTAATCTACGAGATCGGTGCAACGAGTATGTAGAGAACTAACCCTCATAGATCCAAAGTGTTTAACGAGATTGGATTTTCGTGGTTGATGTAGTCGATCACTTGCCGATCTCAAGATAGCGAAGACGATCCTTCTGGCGCCATGTTGTGGCATCGCTTCCGCAGTCTATCACACATACGGTACTCTATGAAGACCTTCCTCTCCCTTGTTCCAGCAGGCAGCGGAGGTTGTAGATCTCCTTGCGATTCTAGCAGCATGACGGTGTGGTGGTGTATGTGGAGGAGTAGATCCTGTAGGGCTTCGCCTAAGCCGGAGCAGGTATGGTGGAGGAGAGAGGGCCTCGGCGTCTAGGGTGTAGGCGCCAAGGAGAGGAAGGCACCAACGGCTCTAGGGTTTAGGGCGGCGTTGGTTTGGAGGGGTGTGGAGGCTAGGTCAAGGGGTGTGGTGGCTAGGTCAAGGGGTGAGATGGGGTGGCGCCCCCTCCCCTCCTTATATAGGTGGAGGGGAGGCATCCAGGGTGGCCAAGTCCTCCCCCAACTCCCCTTGTGGCCGGCGGCTAGGAGGGAGAGAGGGAAACCTAGTTTCCCAAGGTTTCCTTTCCTTCCTCCACTAGGACTTTGACTATTCAAATTGGGATTTGACTTTCCAAACTAGAGTTTGACTATTCAAACTAGAGTTTGATTCCCACTTCCTAGTCTTGTCTGACTTGAGCTAGGGATTGATGCCGCTAGCCCCACCAATGCATGGAGCATCCAAGTGCCCCCCTCCAGGATGGTTGACCTTCCAGAACCTTCTAGAAGCTTCCGGTTAAAACACCGAAAACATTTATGAACCCCAGAAATTGACTTTCCTTATATGAATATTATTCTCCGGACCATTCCGAAACTCCTCGTGATGTCCTGGATCCAATCCAAGACTCCGAACAACATTCGGTTTCAACTCATATTTCATATCTACTAAACAACATCGAATCCTTATGTGTGTCTCACTACGGTTCGTGAACTATGCATACATGATCGAGACACCTCTCCGATCAATAACCATTAGAGGAATCTAGAAATCCATTATGGCTCCCACGTAGTTCTACGATTATATTGTGATCGAATGAACCATTTACATATGATAGTAATTCCCTTTGTCGCACGATATTTTACTTATCTGAGGTTTGATCGTCGGTATCTCTATACCTAGTTCAACCTCGTTACCGATAAGTACGCTTTACTCGTTCCGTGGTATGACATCCCTTGTGACCTAGTCACATGCTTGCAAGCCAATTGTATGACATTCCACCGAGAGGACCCAGAGTATATCTATCTGTCATATGGATGGACAAATCCCACTCTTGATCCATGTGCCTCAACACATACTTTCAAAATTCCTAATGCCACCTTTATAACCACCCAGTTACGGAAGTGGTGTTTGATGTCATTAAAGTATTCATCCAGTGATGGTGATTAACATGACCGCATGGTCAAAGGATTAGGTTACTATGTATTTGAAAGCTTTGTAGAAAACGAACTTTGAATGAATTGATCTTACGCTACGCTTACTATAGGAGTGTGTCCATCATATCATTCTCCTAATGACATGACCTTGTTATTAATAACATCTAATGTCTATGATCAGGAAACCATGATCATCTATTAATCAACAAGCTAGTTCAACAAGAGGCTTACTAGGTACTCTTTTATGTTTACAAAACACACAAGTATTAATGTTTCTAGTTAATATAATTATAGCATGTTATGTAAACATTTATCATAAACACAAAGATATAATAATAACCATTTTATTATTGCCTCTTGGGCATATCTCCAATAGTTTTTACTAGACCAGCAGGTAGGCCAAGGAAGAATAGGATGAGAGCTAGTGCAGAGGGTGGTGCACCACCTCGACGACATAAGTGCAAATGTTGTGGGATCCTAGGGCACATTTCTAGGCTTTGTAAAAATTTAGTGGACCCAGTTTATGGAATGGATGATCAGGCGGGAGCAGCAAATGTAGATGAGAATGAAGTATTTGAACGAGAGGAGAATGAAGCAAAGGATACATTGCAGATTGAACCAACGGATCGAGAGGAGATTGAACCAAATGCAGAGGAGATTGAACCAAATGCAGAGGAGATTGAACCAATGGATCGAGAGGAAATTGAACCAAATGCAGAGGAGATTGAACCAAATGTAGGGGATATTGAACCAATGGATCAAGAGGAGATTAAACCAAATGCAGGGGAGATTGAACCAATGGATCGAGAGGAGATTGAACCAAATGCAGAGGAGATTACATCAAATGCATGGGAGATTGAAGCAAAGTTCAAACATAAAGGAATTACACAACAGGATATTGAAGAAATAGAGACAAAGATTTTTGAACCGTCTGAACCAAAGGATCAAAACATGATTGAACTAATTATACGACAAACAAAAGCACTTGATTCATTGGATGCATAGAAAAAAGAACAAATAGAACAAACGGAAGAAGCTGATGGTGGACTCCGAGAATGTTTCAGCTAGGATCACCAGGAGCTAGGTGGTGAACCCAGCGAAAAACACTAGGAGCAAGAAAAAATGAATTTGAATTATTAATTTGAATTTGTATGATGAATTTGAGCTACTGTCAATGTTTATATTAAATTCGAACTAGTGTGACGCTCTCAAGTTTTTATGTTTGATAATCCCATAATGTATGTGTTATTGCAAGTTTCTATGGTCATGCACCTAGTTGCTTAGCACTGCTCAGTTTTGCCCTCGACATGTGGTCAACACATGGGGTTTAGCTAGTTCATGTCTTAAACGTTGACCAATTGATCCAAAAAAAATCACACTTGTGTATCTTGGATTGATTTTCCATATGAAATTGGAAATTTTGGATTAAGTTGTAATCAGCCATATTTTTCTTTTTATAAATGATTAAATTCAAAAATGGTTTTAGGGTTAGTTTAATTAAAAAAGTCAAATATAGTGCAACCTTCAAATGGATTCTTGTTATGTTGTCTACAACCTAGCATGAATAATAAAGGAAAAGGAAATAAAGAGAAATGGACTTATCCCCTAAACCACTTCTTAAAAACTTCTTGGCATGAGCTACTAGCTATGAAGATGCATGGATTTCTACTCGATCAACCTCCAAAATAACCATCACAAAACATACTTTGTCTAAATGAGGCAAAATTTGAAAAACTTGTGTATCTTTGAGTTGCAAACAATATAATATCGTCCAAGATGAATTATTTTATTCAAATAACATATTTTCCATCTTTATGCCAAAAGCTTGAATTTACCTTACTCATTTTTTATCGTTTTCGTTAGTTTTACTCAGTTTTCCCCTCCCTCTAAAGTTTTCCTCACTTTTCCCCTCCCGCTAAATTTTTACTCACTTTTCCCCTCTCTCCTGACTCAAACCCTCAGAACAACTCAACTTGTGCTCAGTTTGGCTGTTGCGCTCTGATTGGTCGAGATGTATGATGGATCTTGGCCAACCACCATTGGATACATGATGATCCGATGGGCTGGAGGTCTCTCTCCAATAGGCGCACCTACCTTGTACAGAGAGGAGATCCCGATAGGCTGGATGTCTCTCCCTCCCTTTCCCTGCCGCACGTATACCAGCCGCATCAACTAGCTCTCAGTTTAGCTGTGCTCTGATTGGTCTAGATGTATGTCAACGGATCGTGGCCAATCACCGTTGGATATATCATGATTTGACGGGATAGAGGTATCTCTCTCCCGATGGACGCACCTACCTTGTACATAGAGCAGTGCCTGATAGGCTGGATGTCTCTCCCTCCCTTTCCCTGTCCCACGTATACCAGTCGCATCTTCCTCCCCTCCTATCGACGCACGGCAGCGCGGTTCTAAGCGTGGCGGTCGGAACGGCGTGCGGCGGCACGGACCTAAGCGTGGGGATCGGAACATCTTGCGGAGGCACGGATCCAACCTTGGCAGCTGGAACAGCGTGCGTCGACATGGACCTAAGCCTGGCGCTCAGAATGGCGTGCGACAGCACGGATCTAAGCCTGGCGGTCGGAACGGCGTGCGGCGGCGCTGACCTAAGCGTGGGGGTCGGAATGGCTTACAGCGGCACATATCCAAGCGTGGCGGCTGGATCAGCGTGCGGCGGTGAGAATCTAAGCGTTTGAAATTTCTGTCTCTATCTATCTCACTTCTATTCACCTCCTCAGATTTGTTGCTGATGAAAGAGACCAAGGCGGTGGTTGTGCCGATAGTGGTCATCGATGCGATGACGATTGAAGGCATCATCCGCAACATCACTGCGATGGCGTAGATCAAGCCCTCGTGAACCGATCATGTGGGAGGCAGGCCACGACCGCGGCTGGCACGTCGAGGTGCACTTCGACGGTGAAGGCCGGATGTATGGGAGCACTTTGCCCGTACTTCTTGGGTTTAGGGTTTAGGTCCATGTCGACGCACGTTGTTCTAGCCGCCACGGTTGGATCCGTGCCTCCGCAAGCCGTTCCGATCCCCACGCTTAGGTCCGTGTCGCCGCACACCGTTCCGACCGCCACGCTTAGAACCGCGCTGCCGTGTGTCGATAGGAGGGGAGGAAGATGCGACTGGTATACGTGTGATAGGGAAAGGGAGGGAGAGACATCCAGCCTATCGGGCACTGCCCTGTGTACAGGGTAGGTGCGTCCATCGGGAGAGAGATACCTCTAGCCCGTAAAATCATGATATGATTTGAGATACTCCCTCCGACCTATATTAGTTGACTTGGATTCATCTAGATATGAATGTATCTAGTCAAATTTTAGTGCTAATATGGGTCGGAGGGAGCATGTATTTGAGCTGTCAGACCGGTGGATATGCTCTAAAGCTGATTCATAAGTAGTAGTACTTGATTTGACAATCTCCGATGGGCTTGTATAAATTTGATCGAAATATGTATCATTTGAATCAAAATTGATACTCCCCCCGATTCATACTACTTGTTATTGAAATGGATGTATCTAGCACTGAAACATGTCTAGATACATCCATTTCAGTGACAAGTAGTAATATGGATTGGAGGGATATGCTCTAAAGCTGATTCATTAGTATGCCCTCTAACCCAAATTAGTTGATTTAGATTTGTACTTAGACATGAATTAGTATAAGATTCATCCGTATCTTGATGAATTTGAGTCAACTAATTTGGATCGGAGGGAGTAGTACTTTATTTGACAGATCGCCTCTCTGGAGAAGAAGAATGCGGTGTTAAGAAGAACGGGGAATGGATGCTGTCGTCAACACTGCAAGTCTACATGGCAGCCAGGATGGCAGCGACACAATGGTCAAAACTGATAGGGCCCCAAACTTGACCCTCTAGGCATTTGGCACGCCAACTATGGGCAGCTAGACCAATGGCAAGCAACTCGGGTCCCGCAATGCATTCTCTTGACAACTTTGGGATCACAAAGTGACTACATTAGCAGAAACTCACAACCATCCATTGAATAACAATTCTACTCTCTAAATTAGCTATCTATTCAACTAATCATTACACATGCCATCTTCACCACAACCCCATACTGTAACTGCTAGGACGGGGATGACAACTACTAAAACTGTCCACATGAATCTGCTATTCTCCTCCCCTTCACTTGAATTTTATGTTTTAGATTTTCTACCACTTGATCAGATATAGCAAGATCAGCCTCAAGTGTCATCTTCTCTTTGCGAATAAGCTCTGAATTATTCTTTTCTTCCTCGACAGTACGCTTCAGCTCAAATATCAATAGGTTTTTATGGGACAATTCATCACCTAAATTGGCAACCATCTCCACCAAATCCATCCTCTGGCTAGACCACCAGGGTCATTCATCTTCGTATGCAATGTACCATGGATCATCGACCTGCATAGCACACTATAACAATCCCAAAATAAACCCAATTAAAATCATTCTGACAGGCCATGGTGGCACTTCAAATTCAACGGTAGTACAAAGAGAAGGATCTACCTGCACTTCCGACGTGGTAGGAGAAGGAGAACGTGGCCACGACATGATCGAATCCCCACCCTCGCCGGTGTACCCGCTATGACCAGACATTGAAGACTATTTGCCCCTGCAATATCGTGGAAATTACTGGAACCGAATCGACTAGGGTGGGTGGAGCAGGAGCGAAGGACTTACCAAGCACTACTAGCAATTGCTGCGACCGTTCATCGAGCTATGGCGGCGGAACAAAATCCCGGTCATCGTGGGCGGTGGACCTGCCTGCGGTCGGTACTGCCTCAACGTACAATGTTGCGAACGAAAAAGGTGTTGGAGCCATGGTTGAGGTGCAGCGCGGCAGTCCGTCCAATGTCACCATAGGACGGAGCCACCGACGCGCTGATGATGGCTGCTTTGTCCGCCGGTGGGATAGGAGATGCTCGGGGATAGGGGCTGGGAGCGGATGAGAGAGAGAGAGCCGACCTCACGTGTGTCATACACGACCCCACCTGTCAATGTTTGGGGGAGTAGTTGCTCCGGGATTTTTGCGTATTTACCAATGTTGCATCTTTGCCAAACTTTTTTTTTTGAAATTTGCATATTTGCCACATGACCACCACATATCAGTGACACACAAAATGACAAATATGCAAGCTGCAAAGAAAAATATGGAAAATATGCAAATCACCCCTCCAACCCCACATGACGACCCCATTGGTCATTGGCTTAGACGGCCCACAAAACGGCCCCACATGACGGTCCTATCGTTCATTGGTTTTGATGGCCCCACAGAACAACCTCATTTTTCATTGGCTGCACTGGCCACAAAATTAGGAAAAAAGCGGCCCACAAGTCGGTGAGAGATGGATGGCTGGTCCGACGTGTATCATGGCCCTACCCGTCATCATGTAACGGTCATGGTAGGACTCGCCCCAATGCGGTCCCACCGGTCAGCATGTAATAGTTAAGCCTTTGACCTGACGGCATCCCTCCGTTTGAGGGCCTGCAAGGGTTTCATAATAGATGAAGGGGAAAAGTGAAGTAAAGTTAAGCGGCTGGGGAAAACTGAGTACAACTAAAGAACCAGGGGCACAAAAATAGAAGTCCCTACAACAAAGTGTTCATCAACAATACAACAAACATATAAGACATTAATTGTTTTGCTATATGATAGAATTTTCACCACTCCTCATGAAATCATGTTGAAGATCATCATGCACCTCACCGCATCGAATGGAATGATACGAGGTAATGAAATGTGCCACCCTTTATTCTCTACTCCCCACTTGCACATGAACCCCAATTAAGTAATAATAGGAGTAATCTAAATCTTGGCCATGTTCATCCTCTATGATCATGTTATGCATGATCACACAAGCATTCATGATATTACCAAAGGATCTCTTGATCCCAAAATCTAGCCGGTCCTCTAATAATAGAAAATTTGGCTTGCAAAATCTCAAATGCTCTCTCCGCATCTTTCCTAACCGCCGCTTATGCTTTATAAAATTGAAGTTTTTTATTACATGAGGGTTCCTGAACTGCCTTCACAAATGTTTGCCACCTTGGGTAGATGATGTTAGCAAGATAGTAGCTATAGTTGTATGTGTGGTTGTTTTCTATAAAATCCACCCGTGGACTTTCACCCATTGCAATCCTTGTCATAAGTGGTTACCGTTGAAGAACATTGAGGTCATTGCAAGAATCGGGCATTCCAAAAAATGTGTGCCAAAACCAAGTCTCGTAATTGATCATGGTTTCAAGGATTAAAAGTGGAATCTTTTTGATATATTGGAATTGTCCATGCCATGTCACAGGACAATTCTTCCAACTCCAATACATACAATCAATAGATCCAAGCATACTTGGAAATCCCCAAGACTTGTTCATATCCAAAAGTCTAGCCGTGTCTTGTGCACTGGGGGCTCTTAAGTATGTGGCGCCAAACACTTGCACAATTGCTATTGCAAAACGCTTCACACACTTGATTGCTTGACTCTCACCCATTGCCAAGTGGTCATCAACTAGATCCGTCGGAATACCATATGTCAACATACGCAAGGCGGTAATCACCTTTTGGTAAGTGTTATCACAAGTTCTCCGGCGGCATTCCTGCTTTGCTCAAAACAGATCCTTCTTTGTCATTTCCTCCCAGCTTACGAATTTATACCAAGTATCAAGGAATTCCTAATGTTTTGGGTGGAAAGGGAATTGCTATTATTTCTACTTCTCGAGGATAATGACAGATCAAGAGGCTCGACTAAACAGAATTGGGGGAGAAGTCTTATGTTATATATGATAATCACTGCAATGTGCTTGAACATATTGATGATCATCCTAAAACGGCAATGAAAATACTTCTCAAGATAGGTTGGATTGTCCATAAAATAGCTTTGCATCAACTTTTTGTGACCTTCAATCCGTTCCCTCCACAATTTCTATCGACCGAATACAGAAACACCGTGCTTCGGCCTTTTGTTCGCGCGCATAGCCAAGAGCATGAGTAAATTTTATTTTTCTTCGAGGTCAAATTCTTCGTCAGATGAATCATACGAAGAACTCATATACAAAGGTATAAATGAATTAGCATTTAATCTACGAAGAATTCCTATTAAAAAACGGCGATTTGTTGAAGCGGCAGCGGCAGCGGCTACATACCGTGCGCGGGATTTGTCGAACACCACGTGTGCGCCTAGCTATCGAGGCAAAAATGAGTTTTCGATCTTTTCATCTCTATGTCCTCGGCACTCCGTCTCTTATCCGAATCAGTCTAACTGGCTAAGGAAGTAGAGATTAATAAGAAAGAGATGAGAGGTACACTGAATTCAGATGGAAGAGACGAAGAGTGCTAGCAATAATTTTGTGGGCTTACAGATTTCTTATATACTCCCTCTGTTTTAAAATATAAGATGTTTTAGCTTTCATGAAGAAAGTGTATCTAGATTTTCTTTAGTGTGTAGGTTGAGAGTAAACCTATATATTAAAATGAATCTAAATACACTTTTATTTACAAAAGCTAAAACATCTTATATTATAAAATGGATGGAGTATATTCCAAAAGAAGCTAATATTTCGACACACGTGTACGCCGAGTTTCATGTTCATCCGTCTCTCCTGATTCCTTGTAACGTGTATTGAAAATGGTCGCACAATGTCGCAAGATGAGTGTTTTCACACCCCTCCTTTCTCCTTCCTCCCACCGCCCTCCTCTCCCCATCTCTCCACCTAGCTTCCTTCCTCCCCGGGGCTGTTCGGCCCCTCCCCCTCTCCTCTCCGGCGATGGCCGGCGTCAAGACTGGGTGAGGGACCCACCCCTGTATAGTTTTGTTGTAGTTGACTTGTCCCTGGTGGCGTCTGAGGGTCGGTTGGTGGACTCTGGTGGCCAGATCCACCACGCATCGTCGCTCCTCCGCCTCGATGTTCCCCGCCGGTGGCAAGCGGTGGTCCAGAGGAGCGGTTCGAGCGAGTGCATCCCTCTGAATAAGGCCTCCTTTGGGTGCTTCGGGCAGATGGGCTCGGATCTCCCCTCTCCCGATGTGGTCCCTCTTCTCTCCTTTGCGGTGCTCTCATGGGGAGAGCCGAAAGCGGCGGATGTGAAGACCACCACTCACCCTTGTAATAAGGTCCATGTGCCGGTACGTCATCACCTCTATCATCTATGCTTGCCTCCCCGAGTCTGTGGCAGGCGCTCGGGTCACGGTGAGTCGAGTTATCTGCTTTGGTGTTGGCGTGCCCCTGCTATTCCTACTCTGCTGCTGGATCTGCCTCTCTTCTTCTTCTCGAGCACCAAGGTGGTGAAGGGGGAAGAGAAAGGTGAAGTTGACGCTGGGCTGGAGTGGCGCCGGAGTACAAGAACCAACTTTTCTGGGAGCACCTTCTCGGCATCTACTGACAAGATGCTGAAATTTCTTGCCAAGATGGCTTTCTTCACGCCAGTGAGCTCCGGCAAGTCTTCTACCTCCGTCGGGAGGCCCTGTTCGAGCTTAGACGTTGAGGGCTTCGCCGGGCCAGGGGCAAGTGGTTGCGTCCCCGCCTCTGTCCATGGCTACAACGAGCTGAGCTCCTTGCTCCACAATGGAGAAGAGGAGGGACTTGATTGTAATTTCCAATCTCTCAGCAGGGTCCTTTCTACATATGCTAAGGACCTATGTATTATTTTCTTATTTCATGAGGTCCTTTGTAATCATTGTACCCCTCCATTGTTATATTAATGCATGGTTCTAGCCCCTTCTGGGGCGCTCCGCCGTTCAAAAAAAAAATTTCGCGAGATGAATGGTGTTGCAAAGACAAGGTAGCAGAGTAGGAACAGGGAGTTTGAATAGACAGTGGATGGGACTCCTGCGTATACATGCACCTTCTAAGGGCGTCTCCAATGTGAGAATAAGGTCGGCCATAAGCCTCCTACGGTCGACATTAAGGAGATTTAAACACTGTGGTCATCGGTCTTAAGCAAAATTTTCTTGAGGTCGACCATACCGGTATGGCCGGGTCATAAGAGTTAAAAAACGATTTTTCTCTCTCCTCGTTTCACAGTGCGTGGCTTGCGGACGCACTACGGGACAACCGGTGGGGCTCAGGCTTGCACTCGAGCAGTTGGAAAACTAATGCAGCATGGGCTCCACCTTAAGGCCCAGACCGATCTTAAGCATTGGAGGAGTTTTAACCTGCTGTAGCACAACCGGTGGGGCCCAGCTTATGGCTTGGGTGGAGAATAAGCATTGGAGACGCCCTAAAAGGATGTTTCGAGCAAGAGTAGTTAGGACATTCACTTCATAAGGGTATCTACAAGCCAAAAAGTAGTCCATAAGACTATTTATATACATGGTTAAAGTTTACTTTAGGAGATTTTTCTTAAAGATGACCTACAAGCTTTTGAATTGTCCACAAGCAATAAACAATTATTTTACTCTCTCGTCTCTTTTGCTTGTGTGTACTTTTAACAGACATGCGAGTCCCAGCTTATGGTGAATTTGACCTTATACATTGTACCATTTTCATAAGCTATGTGAGTTTCATCTTATAGCAAAAGTTCACCTTATACATAGATGATGCTCTTAGCTCTTGTATTTATGATTAAGATCCTTTGGAGCTTCTGTTATGATTAGCTTGGTCCGAAGATGGGCAATTTGAGAAAAGCAAATTATGCCAATCATTTTTTGGAATTCTGTAGAAACGAACAGGCAATTTACTAGTCCTTGGAAAATCTGGTTTTATCAGCCAGAGTAATTACACTGACTGAGACTACTGTAGAAAAACGGTACATTCAACGGACGACCTTAACATCAAGCATTCAAGCTGTTACTAGTACAACGCAAGCCCGGCCGGAGAAGGGTGCAAGACGACTGGCAAATAGCGACGCGACGACTTGGCGATTTAGAAGTGAATGGTGGTGTACATGGCGGTGATCGTGAGTTCCCAACACGGCAAGGAAAAAAGGGTAACCTGTGATGTGGAAGCATGTGATGCGGGGCAGGACGTCTGTCCACACTCTGTACTCATCAATGTGTACTGTGCAAAGAAATTTCTCATCTTCCGACTTGGCTTGCCTTTTGTTGTCCATTGTGTTCTATTGGAGTAGAGATGAGAGGGGCATTGTGATTTTCGGAGAGTTATTAGCATAAAATCATGTTTGATATTTGAATTTATTAAATAATATACTAGTTTACGTTTGCGAAGAAAAACACCACTTTTTTTCTAAGTTTTATTGAAAAAAAAAGCTAAAGTGGATTCAATACAATTGATACCAAATATGTGGCCCATCTGTCTGGGTTTCACTTGTCAGACCAATTAAAATATGAAAATATATCTCAAAAAAGAAAAAAGAAGTGGGGGATGTTTGTCTCCGTGCGGCACCTCCACCGCCTCCGGTGACCCTACCCCCACCGCCGTCACACTCCGATGAGGCACATCGACTCGCTGCCTTCCCCTCCCGTCTCTTCCCGGACTGATGGATGCCCCTCCTTTTGTCTTCTCTCTCTTTCTATTCCACTTCTCTCTATAGATACATATAACTTCGACCCGAGCCTCCGGCAATCGGCGCATGCCGCCGCCATGATGAGGCTCGTGGAGGCTCGTGGAGAGGTGGCATCATCTTGGTTTTGCTCCTGATCCTGCTCGCAAAGCGCCACTCACCTGGTTTTGCTCATGATCTTGCTCGCAAAGCCCCACTCGCATTGGACCCCTCTTTCGGCTACAATAGTTCGCGCTAGCGCCATCGCCGCCATTGCTCTGGTGAGCAATTCCTATCAGAGTAAGGCTTTCCAAGTCGTGCCGACCATCCATGGAGATACCAACAATACAGAGATTTGGTGCCAATCCGTGTTCAATCCACTTTTAGCGTTCTTTTGCAAAAACTTAGAAAAGGGTGGTGGATTTATTGTCTGCAAATGTAAAGTAGTACTATTTGATAAATCTTAACATCAAATTGGTGGTTTTATGATCGATGACCGGTCATCCACACGAAATCATACTAGCCTTAAAAATTTATCTTACGGAATCCTGACTACCGTCAATGCAAGCAAATGTATCAGTATCAGCTGCCGATCCAATTCAGTAGCCACTAGACAATGACATCCCATCAGGTTCAGACTTCCAGGTTAATCCTTCCACATGGAGTCAGTCTTGTTGTCCTTCTTGTCAAATATGATCGACGTCTTTGACTTGGCGTGCATGGTACCCACGCAATAAGGTGACACATGCTAAAACCCTTCCCGCAATAAAGAGCCCTGAGCATATTGGTTGTAATAACATCTTATATTATGGAACCGAGAAAGTACGTTCTTACGTGAAAACCCTCTGAGTTATCACCGAGAAGATCACATCAAAGGCAAATCAAGTGTCGTGAGTGGACAGCCGATGCATATGTATACTACTGAAAGAAACAAAGCCATTAAAATCTCCCCCCAAGGTGGGTAAAACTAAATTTTGATGGTTCGTTAAAACTAGAGACGGTTTAGCAGGTGCTGGTATTTTTCTTCGTGACGAAGATGGTAAAATTAATTTTCTGAGTGCTGACATATCTTTAATTACCCCCTCCGGTCCATAATAAGTGTCGCTAATCTAGTATAACTTTATACTAAATCAACGACACATATTATGGATTGAAGGGAGCAACTGTTTGGATAGTCTCGAGGCTGAAACTAGAGCTTGTGAAGAATGTTTAAGCTTGATCTGTAGTGATCTTATAAGCCGGTTATGGAGTCTAATTGCTCGTGCTTGGTGGCGGCGGTAACTGAATTCAACACAAGTGCAAGTCATTTGAGAGATCAAGTTTTTTATGAGGGGTAATAGAATTATTTCCTCTATAAAGGTGGAATGTTCATAGAATAGGGTGTGTTCTCACAAATTTTGAGAGGATAGAATCACGAACTGCCATGTGGATGGTTTCAGGACTTGATTGTGTTTCTCAAGCTCTAAACCTAGACCTCCTTCTAATCCCTGCTCCTTCATATATTCCTTTTATCCGCAAAAGAAAATACATCCCTAATCGTTGGCACTAGATAGTGTGATATTTTTCCCAATCCCATCAACCCACCGAGCCTAATTGTTTGGCACTTCACTGAAATTCATGTACTAGTAGCAGTTAGCAAGCCTACTCCGCGCCAGATAAATTATAACAGAACTCATCTATAGCACCACTAGATAGTCATGACCTTATCCTTCTCTTGGTTATAGAAATGAAGATATACAACCTATATAATTCTGTGACAGAGAAAAGGGTTCATTTCTGTCATGCACACCTACAATCCCTTCCAAATTAAAATTAAATTAAATTAATAATGAGCATGTTTACACAACATTTTTTGGTAACTTGCGAACGTGCAACTCTTTTAGATGGTGTAAGAAGCCCTTCTCCACAACATATTTCCAATAGCTCAGCAACAAATAAATAATATACTATCCAATGAACAGGTCCAATTTTATTAGGTCAACTTCATATATATGAAGTTCGCAAAAAAAAACTCCATATATATGAAGTCAAGTGTGGCAGGACCTGTTGGCCTTCGGCTTCCGCCTCTATTTATACCAGCTGAATTTTATGCACGCCCAATCCAAGCAACACACTTTGTTCCTCCTGAAAATGGCCAGAGTGTTAGCATTCTCTTGCTTGGCATTGTTGCTGTGCCTCTGCTCCCATGCCCGACTGCCTCCCTCTCCAGGGACTGGCAACGCCACGGCAGACGAGCTCACGCTCTTCTCCTTCAAGTCCATGCTGTCCTCAGGCTCAGCCAGCTTGCTGGATTCATGGAACACGTCGAGCCACTACTGCAGCTGGCCAGGAGTTTCATGTGGCCGTCGTCACGCGGACAGGGTCGTCTCGTTGCGCATGGGCTCCTTCAACTTGTCGGGGCACATCTCACCATCCATGGGCAACCTCTCCTTTCTCAGGGGCTAGTTTTACAGTACCTTTTATTACTCTCAAGACAAGGACTAGTATAAATTGATCCAACGGTTTAGAGACGTGGCTATTTCAGACATTTTGCTACCAATGTTTTTTTCCCAGATCACCGTGATTAGGCCCATAAGCCCGTACCGTGGCTACTCCAGCGATTCTGTAAAAAGAAATCACAAGGAAACCTCTCGACCGCCGCCCCGTACGGGACGCCGCCGCCGATGCCAGACCTCACTCCTCCGCAGCCGATGCCAGCTCACTCCAGCCTGCACGCCGACGGCGACGCAACGCCAGCACACCGGAATTGACGCCGACTCAGCCCGCCTCCGCCGCCGCCGCACCGACGCCACACCGCACTGGAAGTGGACGCCCGGCCGCCTAAAACAGGTAGCGCACACGTACGGTAAACTCCGGCCCTCCTACAGCTTTGTATTTTTTTCCAGATTGAGTAGAATAGTCAATGGTAATTGAAAAAGAGGCTTAAGGTAATTCAGGAATCATGTGCTGGTGTCGACCTGCAGTGAGCCAGCAAGTTGCATTGCTAAAAAACTGGCCACCTCTAATTACTCTAGCTATATGTCGCGTTAGAAAATGATGCACTGATATTATCATTTAATACTGTAAGAATTAGACTATGAACAAGAGATGAAGAGAACAACTATGGACATTCAGGCTAGATTTCTGAATCAAGCACATGTGATGACAAAGTTTGTTGTTCACTCTAACGCTAGTATTATTGTATTGTATCAGTGCTTTCGAAACTATTTCATTACACTGCTCCAGTTTCAATCACTTCTTTAAGATACGCTTTAGCCAATTCTGAATATGGCATGCGGATTTACATAATCAATCATTGAAAAAAAAATGAACGCCTATCTTGAAACATTAGTGTTACAAAGCTGGCATAAATTTTATTTTCCGACACGAAAAGTAGCAAACATTAGGTAAAGAGTCTCATTTCATGGTTATGTCTTTATGAACTCTGATTCAACAGAGGAAGAAATTGTAGGAGTACAGAGAAAAGGTTGAATTTTGCAATAAGATGGATGAAAAAAAAATGAAATCACCTGTCGTTCCATCTTGCACATAGAATTGTTTTTTCCAAACATGATTTTCTTGACTAGCAACATGAATCTTACTTTCATGATGGCGATTTTCAGACATGGATGGTGAAGGTGCTAACATGGAGGATCATGAAGACTATCACCAAATGGTTAGTAAGACCTTTAGAAGGGAGGAGGAAGGATTCCAGCTCTATAATGACTATGCTAAGGTCAAAGAATTCAGCGTTAGAAAGGAAGAGCTGGAATACTTGCTAGACAACTTGACGTGGTTTAGACGTCTTACACATGCTTTAACGAAGGATGCCGTGCACTGGAGAACATCAAAATACCTGGCTCAAAAAGAACTCCAAAGGCCTTGTTTCATTTTCTTGTTGCAATCTGTTCCGTTTTGTTGTACACCACTCATTCTTTCATGTTGCTTGTTTAGATTGTAGATGCTCATATTAGAAAAAGAAGCCTCATCGACAGCTACGACAAAGGATGAATAATACGAAATGATAAATAATAGGTCCTCAATTGGTAGACATAGATGTCTTGTACTGCATGTTACTTGTGGCCCCTTATGGTTTCTGTTATATAAATCAAACTATTTAGTTCCACTTATTGAATAGGGTCTATGGTCGGTCTGTGACCCCTGGACACCGAGCTATTGCCAAACTCTATGGCATTGTTACCAACTGAATGTACTGCATTTTTGTCAGAGTTTCTACAAAATTGTAACGTCCAAAATACTCCATTATCACTATCTAATCAGGGTAATCTATTACATGCCTGTGAACATACAACTTCACAGTTTTTTCCCGGTTTGAATACCATGTACTTCAGATGATTAGTGTATAGAAGAAAACAAATCGGCTGATTATACTCTGCATCCAAACGATGGCAGCTCATACGACATGTTGGAATTCGTCGAGCAGCCACCAAGCGCCAGCTACAGGCCAGGCACACCTTTCTTCCCCCACCCCGGCAATTCCTTCTGCCATCACTTTTAATTCCCTCGGCGAGTAGTTGATTAGTTGCCCCAGAGAGAATGAAAGTAGTAGTATTGTTGTAGCTTCTCACCCTAAAACACATAAGTAAACTCCTTCAGCCTAAAAGAATTAAAAGAGAACATATTTTACAATTAGGATCTTAAAGAAAAAAATTACAACGTATAAAATGATAATCTCACATGTCAAAAATATATCATGTCTACTGTACACTTGAAATCAATCACAGCCAAAATACAAAGGCAGATAATTCTGGATAGCAACCTAGAGATGTGAATTAGGAAGGCAACACTTCATTGTATTAAGTAAAATTTCAAGGCATAAACTATGAACTTCTTCTACTGTGTTGGATTTCTCAGCAAAGAACTTGCATACTACTCCTAGGTTTATCCCATGGAAATTTATTCAGCTAATTGGATGTGAGCTGGGATCATAGAGCTACTCACGTTTTGCAGAGTTCTCAATCCAGACAAGTGACACAAATATATGAATAAGCTACTAAAAAGCAAGACCAAAAACTTTTACACCTAGATGTGTATATCCATACAAGTGACCACAAAGCTATGAATAAGCTATTAAAAAGCAAGACCAAAAACTTGTACTCCTATCCTATAGCTAGATATGTATATTCTCGTAAAAAAATGCATTTTGCCATTTTTCAAGTTTAGATATTTTTATGGAAGATCAACTTGAGAGATAGAATTTCTCCACTTATTCTGCATATTGCATCCAAAATCAGCCTTTAGTGATTGCTTCTTGTCTATTAATTATACAGAGCTATACTGACATCGTCAAATTAGGTTTTCATGATGTGACGGATTAAATTGAAAGTGCAAATTTACAGAGTTCGTGTTAGGAAATAAAGCTCGTGAAAATAACCCAGTTCCACATCTACTAAAAATCATTTCCCACACTATGAACATAAGAAGAAACAATCAAAGGTGGTTAGTGATATGACCATAACAAGAAAACAACTTGTGGGTTTTGTGGAGGAACCTCACTGAATTTGGACAGCGCAGACTTCAAGCAGACTTCAATCAAACGCTAGTCCACAAAACGGACAGCATGAAATCCAGTCAAGCTGAGCTAAAATAGTCAGCCGTTATGTGGTGGTGGTGCCAATTGACAGGGAGACTAGCACGATCGCTTGCTGCAAGCTAAATACTAATCCCATTGATCCTAGAATGATTGTGCGAGAGACCTGAGAGGCTGAAAGAGATATCCAAGAATGACCGTGACGGGAAGGAGGGCTTGCCGATATTGGGAACAGATGTTGTTGGTGAAGAGGCACATGAGGAAGTGGATGTGTAGAGGCTGAAGCTCTGGCTGTTGAAGTCGGCCAGTGATCATCCCACTGCCATCGTAGTCCGCCGAATGGAAGCATGCCACCATGTTCGGTTCACATCACCCTCCTAGTCGCGGCGACCACTTCGAAGACCTCCTCTCGGGACCACCCGCCAGACTCCCCCATCCCAAGATCTCCACCCCACGTCGCCGGCCTCGGCTCCTCTCTCTTCCGTGGCGCCGACATAACCGAGGCCCGATCGGCACCTAGGCAGCCGAGGTACACGGCCGTGCCTAAGATACGAGGGGACACACACGATCGTCGACGAGTACCACCGGAACGTGACGGCCACGTGAGGGAGGCGAGGTGTGGACGAGCTTGAATCTTAGGGTTAATGATTTGCTGGCGAGCTATGTTGGACTGTCTTGGGCTAGGGCCCGTCTAAGTAGTAGTATGATTTGTACTAGTCATCTTTTTGACACTAGTATGAATTGTTACGTGCCTTTGGATGCACGAAAATGGATGGATATTATTCATCCGAGGGTACCATAAAACAACTCTTCATCAATAAATTAGTTAGTTATAATCGCTTATAAATTGCGATGGTTAAGGCTCGAACTCGTTGTTTGCCTGGTGATTTGCAACATATACCATTACCCTGTCTTATGACCTCATAGTTACTCGCTCGATAGCAAAGTGCTGACCTATGCTGTTTCGTGGCAAAATTACTTGTAATTAACTGTATGCGTCAAGATAATTATTGTTTGGACCCAAAAACAACACTATGTTGTACTAAGAAAGTCTCAATTTTCTAGAGTGCAATTTCAGTGTTCATTTGAGAATATCGAAACACAAAACTTACATGGAACATTAGTTTGAGCAGGACTTTTTGCTTTCCAAAGAAAATGGAGTAAGTGGCAATCTGCCGGCTACTTTTCATGAATCTACTATTGGTAACATAGTAGCATCCGAAAAAAAATGTCTGAGGGACACATCCGAGTCTCCCAGTGGACTGGCAAGCAGAACACATTGAGGATCAGAAAGAACGGGATAAACAAAAACTACATGCTCCAAAAGTACTCGACGAGCAGGAAATGGGATCAGATCAGCACAACTGCAAGGTGCTTGTGCACGCGCAGTGATGGATTGTGGAGCGTCTAGGTCGAAATCCAATGCGCAGCAAATACTTATTTTGCACCAATGAAAGGTGAACTAGTTAGTCAATGAAGCCGTATGCATTCCTTGATTTGACCGAGCAAGTAGAAAGGGGGCAGGTACGTACCGATGGCGGGATTGTTGTCGACGAGGAGCACCGGGAAGGACCGAAGCCGGAGATGCGGAGGAGGCGACGTGCCGGCGACGTGCCAGCGACGCCTTGGACCACCGGAACACGTGTGAGGATCCTCTCATGGAATCCTTCCGTTTCCCCTCCCAGTGACGGCACCACTTCAGCGACCTAATCTCCTCCGCTACGCCACCGCCTCACCGATCTCTTCCCATCCACATCAGCTCCACTCCACCATCGACGGCACGGGCGGCGCGCCGCGATGAGCATCCGCCCCTCCTATGGATCTGTGTGACGAGCTCAACCGCCATAGCGAGCAAGGAGGGCGGCGCTGTGGGGTCCTGGATCGTGGCTGAGGCCGAGGGCGAGGGCACCGAGACGTGGGTAGATTTGGCGAAGGAAGACGGGGCCTGCTGCAGGTAGCTAGGGATCTTGGCGTAGGATATATACATGCCAAAGGGAGGGGACGAGGCGGCGGTGGCGCCGTCTTGCCCATCGGAAGATCGGCGGCGGCACCCAGGCAGCCGAGGAAGAAGTGAGGGTTATGTTTTTTTTTCAAACATACCACATAGGCAAAACAAGTTGGACTCTATTTGGGCCGGGCCCGTCTACGGGAATTTTTGGTTGCGGTGCCAATTTTGCCCTTGCAAGGCCACCAGTATGAATCATACTTCTTACGTTTTTTGCACAAGTATGGATTGTTATGAGCCGTTGGATGGATGAAAATAGATGGCTGTCATTCATCTAAGGGTACCACAAAAGAACTGAAGAAGCTAGGTATCTGACCTGATAGGTTATTATTTGAGAGGTCAAGATTCTGAAGACCTTTCAGTTGACTAAGGAGTGATGGGATGGTGCCATTTAAGAAATTGCTTTGGATAAAGATATTCTGAAGAAGCTGGCATTCAGCCAGACCAAGAGGGATTTCAGCTTGCTCCAATATCTTAACCTTTCATTCAATGGCTTTACCGGTGAAGTACCAACCTATGGTGTTTTTGCAAATTCTTCGGCAATGTCAATTGAAAGCAATGGCAAACTCTGTGGTGGAATACCTGGTCTACGTTTGCCTCCATGTTCGTCAGGCACGCCAAAGAAAAGGCATGCATTTCCTATAATTCCTATAGCTGTTCCTCTTGTTACAACAATTGTCGTACTTGCATTGCTTTATAAGCTCTGCACCCTGCACATGAAAAGCAAACAAGAGATTCCTGCGACAAAATCCATACAAGGCCACCCAATGATCTCTTATTTGCAGTTAGAAAAGGCAACAGATGGTTTCTCTCCAACAAACTTGTTAGGTTCTGGATCTTTTGGGTCAGTGTACAAAGGAGACTTAAATGGCCATGCTGAAGAAAGTACAAACCTCGTTGCTGTGAAGGTGTTGAAAGTTCACACTCCTGGGGCACTTAGGAGTTTCATTTCCGAATGTGAAGCATTACGACATGTCCGACACCGTAACCTTGTAAAGATAATTACAGCTTGCTCGAGCATCGATAACAAAGGAAATGACTTTAAGGCTATTGTGTTTGACTTCATGCCAAAAGGCAGTTTAGAAGTTTGGCTACATCACGCAGATGAACAAACAGAGCATAGGTACTTAAATCTCCTTCAAAGAGTGACCATACTACTCGATGTGGCTTATGCCTTGGATTATCTTCATTGCCATGGCCCTGCACATGTTGTTCATTGTGATCTTAAGCCAAGTAACGTGCTTCTAGATGCTGATATGGTTGCTCATGTTGGAGACTTTGGACTTGCTAAGATTCTTGCCAATGAAAGATCATTGTGCCAGCACTCCATGAGCTCAGTTGGTCTTAGAGGAACAATCGGTTATGCTGCCCCAGGTTAGCCTAAAATGTTCACTTACCTTCTTTGTTTTTCTTGGCTTCTTTATTGCTGACTAGTTTTTTACTGAATAAAGCATGTTCCAAAATAAAGTTATACTGTATCGCCAAATAAATCAGCTAAAAGTCTAACTAGTTTTAGCCAAATGATGAAATTAACAGAGTATGGTGCTGGAAACATGGTGTCAACACATGGAGATATATACAGTTATGGAATTCTGGTCTTGGAAACAATATCTGGCAAGAGGCCTACTGATAGCATATTTGGACAAGGATTAAGTCTATATGAATACATTGAGCAGGCCCTACAGAATAGTGTTATAGACGTTGTCGACTCCAGGCTGTCTTTGGACCTCGAAAGTGACCTTCAAACCATTGGTCATCCTTCATATGAGAGAAAGGTTGCTTGCCTTGTCTCAGTACTTAGACTTGGAATATCTTGCTCCCAGAAATCACCAACAAGTAGAATGCCGACAAGGGATATCATAAAGGAACTGAATGCCGTCAGAGAGTCTTTGTCGGTTGAATAAATAGTAAGAACATTATGCATGTTAATGTAATTAGAAATATATTTGTTGTCCCAAAAAGAATTGGGAATATTTTGTGTGTACATGGTACATACATGGATATTGTTGAGCTTGTTAGAGATAGGGAATATTTCGTATGTAACACCAACCTGATCTATAAAGGTTGGATGTTTAAGTTAAACTCATTGATGGTCGTGTAATCCAAGTCTGTAAGCGAATGCTAGCTGTATCCAGGAGATCAGCAGATTGTAACAGCCATGGTATGGGCATTTCCTACCCCCTATAACACGCAGGCAGCCCGAGAACAACAGCATGACTTTCCCAAATCACACATGGTAGAGGCATGGCTCCTCGATCGCACCTAGATCCTCATGGATTCATCATCTACTACCATGACTACCTCCCTCAACAAAACCATCCACGAGAAGCTTGTCAAGCTTCATGCCCTAGCCAACACATAGACCTCCTAGGACCATCGGGTCCTTGGGTACTTGGTCAACTTGCTCTCCAAAGACGTGTTGACGCATATGGCATCGATGACAAGCGCTTCCGAAGTCTGGTCCTCCCTGAATTAGATGTTCTCCTAGTCTCGCACGAGGATCGTCAGTATCCGCATGGCCATGGCGAATCTGCAAAATGGTAGCATGTCTGCCTCCGAGTGCTTCACCAAGATGAAGTCGCTCGCTGATGAACTGGCATCCAACGGGAAGAAGATTGATGAAGATAACAAGGTGTCCAACCTACTTTCCTGGCCCGACATCAACTATGACCCACTTGCAGCCACTGTGCTAGGCTGATCTGCTGGCAGGGTATGGCATGTGGAGTTGGCATGATGCGTCACGCTCTACGCGAAGAGAAAAAACCCCAACGACCAAAGCTGTTGATAGAGGAACTTGTATATCTCCTAGTCAGATCACTAGACTTGCAACTCAAAGGGGCAGTTTAGAGGACTCCGTTAAAATCTTTTTAGAAGCCAATATAGCACATCTGCTAGACCTGTAGTTTGGCGTCCGGCCTCTATATTCATGGTTTTATAAGGCCAGGTGCTTTTAGGTCATATGGTAGAGACACTCTCAGCACCCAAAGATCAGAAAACCTATACATCACCACCGTGCCTGGCCTACCTAGAATTTCATTCCCCTCAAAAAGATTAGTGTCGGGGGGTTGACCTCGGGTAGGTCAAAGACGGGGAAAGACAAAGGTACAATCCCCGCCTGGTTTCCGAGTTACGGTCTAGGTCGGCCGAATCATGAATAAGTCGGCCGGGGTACGAAGGCGAGAAGGCCGTATATGTGTATTAAGGCGTAACCCGGCCGAGTTACTACGAGGGTCGGCCGGGTTAGCCCAAGTAATCTCGATGCAGGTGAAGGACAAGCCGAGTTACGCGAGGTAAGGTAAGGCCGAATGATACGAAGCTTGCAGGAGAAGGAGAAACCCAAGGTCAAACTCTAGCTGCAGGCTAGAAGGAATCTGAGCGGAGCCAAGCACAAGAGACAAAGATGCAGAGCGTCAGAGGGGCAGAAGGAGGTCACGGAGGTGACAGTCCTGAAGCCCGAGGCACGCAGGAGGGGTCCTCTGGAACCTTGCCGTTGTTAGAAGGGCGACAGGGAAAGAAGGCCGCCGAACTACTATTTTGGGACAAGCATATTGAATATGCTTGCCCCGTCAGCCCTAAAGGCACCCAAGGCTCTCCTTTATAAGGGGAGGCTTGGACCCTGAGGGGAGGATCGACTCATTCTGGTACCGTTAGGCTGGTGAGATTCATCTTTTCTCCCTGTATACAGCTCGAGGAGCACTTGTAGCCCAAGAGAAGAGGAATAAAGATCTTTGCCCTAACCTCTTGAGTGTAGAATCAGTTGCATCTTCCCTCCCCAGATACCACTAGCATCCATTGGCCACATACTTTAGCCTACCCATGGCATCTGCCGTGAGACCACCACGACAGTTGGCGCCCACCGTGGGGCAAGCAGCGGTGCTAGCTGGAGTTATGATCCGGACGGGAAACTTCATCAACACGGGAGAGCGCGTTGTTTCTGGCTTGGTCCAGAGATTTGGTCTTTGCGACTATGTCAACGACAATGCAGGGAGCTTCAGGGGAAAAGCTCCCCCGCGCAATGGTGTCTTCATCAGCCTGGGCGAGCACAAGGTTTACGTCGGCGTCGACATCACCGGCATTTATCCCCACCAAGTTGTTGTTGCAGGAGAGCCACCTCTTAACGCGGCAAGCCGTCCATCCAAAGTACATCCCAAGGCGTCCGAGGTGATGGTCGGCAGAGCGTGAAGGAGCAGCAGATGGCGGATCAAGCAGAACCCGCCAGCAGGCGCAAGCAGACTGCGCCACAACCCACTGAGGTAATCCCGCCAGTGACCAACCCGACCGAGCTACATGACATCACCCCAAAGGCACCAAGAGTAAGAGGGCCACCTCTGGAAAGGCCAGAGAACATTCTTCAGGCGACCATAGAAAACTTGATTACACCTGTAGCACCGATACTTGATCTGGCAAATGCTCAGGCAGAGTTAGAAGAAACCAGGCAAAAGGTGCTGGTAGAGGCCAAAAAAGTATCGGCCCTGCGGGAGTCCTTGAACAGGACCCTGAGAGAATATGCAAAAGCTAATAAGCTTGATATCGCACCCGAGCGGGTGGACGAATTAAGATTAAGAGGGAAGAACCTCATGGATGACATTAACAAAGAGCATGAAGCTCACAGAGCGTAATCGGTGATTTGGGTTTGCCGAGTCTGATGCCGGCGAAGAACACGAGCGGAAAATGCCGCAGATTGGAGTTAGAGGGTTGACCGGGAAGCCGGCGAAACAACAAGAAAGAGTGAATGAGCGTGCGCATCGCGAACCAGCAAAATGAGGAAATACTCGAACAAACCCGGCAAGGCCAGGGCCTCATGGATGGTTCACTCGGCAGGGCAGCGCCTTATCCCGCGCAGCATCTTCACCCGGAAACAACGCACGAAGGACAAAGCAAGAACCTCGGGGAAGAGGAACAAGCAAATTGTTCCATATGATCCGCAATGGTGGAAAGGCAAATGAGAACAGAGGCAATGCAAGCCGAGGTAAGTGATGGGGAGAAACCACGGCGTGTGGAAAAAGACGGCGGAGGCCGAGGCAATGGGGACCTCGGCCGAAGAGATCCCGCGAGAGGTAATCATGAGAACGAGACCCCTGCCGAAGTAAGGAGAGAGCTACCGCTCAACCCACAGCCAAGGCATGAGCCTCGGCAGGAAAGAGAAGCGAGACCAGCTCGTCATAATCAAGTGAATGAGAGGTACAACGATGGCTATTCCGAGGTGGAATATGCGATCCATGGTGGAAATAACCACTATGGGATGCGGGCGAATTCTGTCTGATTTGCCATCGAATGATGCAAGAGTAAAGCTGGACAAAGCTATACCGGTCGAGTTGTTGGAAGAACAAGGTCCACCAGACCGACTTGTTTTGGACCATGGATCATGGGCGAACCACCGTGCCAAACTTTCAGCTAGCGAGGCACAAAAGCATAATGGGAGTACCAAGCCACAAGACTGGTTGATTGACTATGCCACTGCTGTGAAGATAGCGGGTAGGAACTTAAGATGGGCAGTACGGTATGTCCCGCAAATGTTGGAAGGACCGGCTAGGGTATGGCTGAATAATCTACCAGCAGGCAGTATCAACTGTTGGTTAGATTTTGAAGAAATGTTCGTCAGCAACTTTACCAGCACATACAAGAGGCCAAACAAGCCGCAACAGTTAGCCATGTGCAAGCAGAGGCCGAATGAGACATATAGAGAGTTTTTAACTCGATGGTGCAACTTGAGAAACTCATGTGAAGGGGTAATAGAATCGCAAGCAATAGCTTGGTTCGCGCAAGGCTGCCGTTATGCCAGCGTGTTGTGGCAACGCAAAGGATATGCCGACTACGTTGGCGTAAACTATCGAATAGCGACTCCTATGCATTAGGCGACCCAACGCAACCGGAATTAATGTCGGCAGATCATCGCGAGCAACAGGACCATTATGCAAGAGAAATGGCCGGGTCATCCAGGCGTGATTTCAGAGGAAGAAGAAGAGAGGAGAGGCCGGATTATAGATACAATTCGGCCCAAGTGGCAGCGGTAGCACAAGATCAGCCGAGTCATGGAGCAACTCAACGGCAGAAGAATGGACCTCAGCAGTGGACACCAAAGAATGAAGGAAAAAGGCAGTGGACCCCAGAGCAAAGGAAGCAATGGCAGGAGAGGCCGAAATACACGTTCGAGTCCATGTTAGATCAGCCGTGCAAATTTCACACATCAAACCCATCCAGACCAGCCAATCATACGACCCGCCAATGTGCATGGATGAAAAATGCAATGGGGAACCCCGCAGGAGTTCAGGCGCCCCATCAAGTACATCAGCAGCATCAACCGCAATTAACTAGAGAAAATACAGAGCAACTGATGCTACTGCCTCCTCCCCCGAGGTACGATAACTTGGATCGGAGGGATGCAGTACATCAAGTAATGAACCAGGTCCAGGATGGAAGGACGAATCCGGCAAATACTGGACGTAATGATTACAGAGAACATCACCAGTCTTATTGCGTGTTCTGGCGAACAGCAAGACAAGCAGAGTGTGCAGCGCCGGCATATGGAAGTAAATGCGGTTATGCCGGTAGTAGCAAGATATGTGCCATGGTCTGATCAGGAGGTGACCTGGAGCATAAAGGACCACCCCAGAATAATGCCGAGTCCAGGATCATATGCACTCGTGTTGGATCCGACATTCGTTGGACCAAGCATCAATGTGAAATTTTCAAAAGTACTCATTGACAATGGAAGCAGTATCAACATTATGTACAAAGATACCATGCATAAACTCGGAATATCGCAGAACATGCTGCAATCCACGAGAACCACTTTCCATGGGATAGTGCTGGGGCTTTCATGCGAGCCCATCGGTAAAGTCCGAGTGGACGTATTATTCGGTACAAGAGATAACTACAGAGCAGAAAATTTAGAATTTGAAGTGGTGGATCTGGAAAGTTGTTATCATGCTCTACTCGGACGGCCCACACTGGCCAAATTCATGAGCAGTTGTCATATAAGTTATCTGAAGATGAAGTTACCCGGACCACAAGGGGTGATAACAGTTGCAGGAGATTACAAGAAGTCAATGGAGTGTGCTTCAGCCGGGTCAAATTTGGCCGAGTCATTGGTTATAGCAAGAGAAAAGAGAAGGATTCAAGAAGTAGCAGCCCTCGTCGATCGTCACAATGTGAACATGCCGGCCAACCCATATGGCGTGTCTCTTTTCACCGACTAAAGAGACGAAGAAATTTCAGATTGATGAGCAATTCCAGGCGTCTTGTTACTATTGGTGCAGGCCTGGATGCTAAATAGGAAAGCGAGCTCACCAACTTCCTCCGTAGAATCGGGACATATTTGCATGGTCAACTCAAGATCGCAAGGTGTTCCGAGGAGTTAGTGAGCACTCTTTGGACGTGGGCCGGAGCAAGGCGGTGAAGCAACCTCTCCGCCGCCAAGACAGGAGAAAAGTCATAGGAGATGAAATAGCTCGGCTCCTCGTAGCCGGGTTCATCATGGAGGTGCTATACCCGGATTGGTTATCGAATCCGGTGCTAGTAGAAAAGAAGAAAGATGATCCCAATGTAGCCATTGTGTGGCGAATGTGTATCGATTACACCAACCTGAACAAGGCGTGTCCAAAAGATCCTTTTCCATTGCCTAGAATAGACCAAGTCATTGACTCGACCGCTGGTTGTGAGCTATTATCGTTTGTAGACGCGTATTCTGGTTTCCACCAGATACCGTTAAACCTGGCCGATCAAATAAAGACTGCATTTATTACCCCGTACGGGGCTTATTGTTATCGCACAATGCCATTTGGCCTGCGAAATGCAGGAGCGACATATCAGAGATGCATGCAAAAATGCATGCATGATCAGATAGGAAAAAATGTACAGGTATATGTAGATGACGTGGTCATCAAAACTAAGGAAAGCAAAACATTACTAGAGGATATACGGCAGACTTTTGCGAACCTGAGAAGGTTCCGAATGAAGCTTAATCCAGAGAAATGCACATTTGGCGTGCCAGCAGGAAAATTACTCGGTTTCCTTGTGTCTAGCAGAGGTATCAAGGCCAATCCAACAAAGATAAAAGCAATAGAAAGAATGGAATTGCCTAAATGTCTGAATAATGTACAAAAATTTACGGGCTGTCTAGCCTCGCTTAGTCGATTTGTATGTCGGCTAGGAGAGAAGGCACTGCCGCTCTACCAGCTGATGAAAAAATCAGATAAATTCATTTGGACTCCACAAGCAGACCTCGCATTTCGTGAGCTGAAAAATATGTTGGTTACGGCACCCATTTTGGCTTCTCCATTATCAAAAGAGCCTATGTTACTCTATGTAGCGGCTACCAACAGAGTAGTGAGTACTGTAATCGTAGTGGAACGACTTGAAGATGGTAAGTCGATTCAGAGGCCGGTGTATTATCTAAGTGAGGTGTTATCCACTTCAAAGCAGAATTACCCGCATTATCAGAAGATGGCTTATGGAGTATATATGTCGGCAAAAAAGCTTAAACATTACTTCGAAGAGCATCCCATCAAAGTAATCTGTGAGGCACCCATAGCCGACATATTGGGCAACAAAGACGCAAGTGGCCAAATAGCAAAATGGGCGATCGAGTTATCACCATACGCTCCACAATTTGATAGAAGAGATGCAATCAAATCTCAGGCTGTGGCCGACTTTCTCGTGGACTGGGCCGAGGTGCAGTATGAGCCACCATTGTCAGATCCAAATTACTGGACTATGCATTTCGATGGTTCCAAACTAAGGAATGGTTTGGGAGCAGGAATAGTGTTAACCTCGCCTAAAAAAGACCAATTGAAGTATGTATTACAAATACATTTTGCTGCGTCCAACAATGTAGCCGAATATGAAGCGCTAGTCCATGGATTGAAAGTAGCAAAAGAAATTGGCATACGCCGAATCTTATGCTATGGCGACTCGGATCTAGTAGTGCAGCAAGTATCAGGCAGTTGGGACGCGTTAGATGCTAATATGGCTTTATACAGATTTCATGTGCAAAAAATCAGTGGATACTTTGAAGGATGTGAATTTCACCACATACCTCGGGCAGAAAATGATGCCGCCGACACATTGTCAAAATTAGGATCAACCCGGCAATCAATTCCTCCAGGTATCGCCCTGGAGCACCTCAGGAAACCATCAATAATCCCATCACCAGAATCCGAATCTATCTTTATCCCAGCAAATTCTGCAGAAGATCACACGCCAATGGAGGTAGATCCGCAGTATAACTCGGAACCCCCCAAGAGGAGGACAGCCGAGGTAAGCGCAATCATAGGAAAGGCCGAAATATATATGTCGGCAGAGAACATGGAGATAGACAGTGAGATCACATCAGAAAAAGTAACACCGTTATGGGCGCAACCCATATTTTCTTACCTAAAAGACGCGATGTTGCCGAGTAATGAGGTATTAGCTAGACAAACCGTAAGGAGAGCAAAAGCTTATACAATAATAAACAATGAGCTGTATAAAAGGAGCGTCACAAACGTGTTGCAGAGGTGTGTAAGTTCGGCAAAAGGTCAGGAGATCCTTCTAGACATACATCAAGGAGAATGTGGGCACCATGCCTCATCTCGTGCCTTAGTAGCCAAGGCATTCAGGCATGGATTTTATTGGCCGACGGCATTAAAAGAAGCAAAAGAATTAGTTAAGAAATGCAATGAATGTCAGAGATACGCAACCAAAATACACATGCCATCGGCCGAGTTAAAAACAATACCCATCACTTGGCCATTTTCTGTATGGGGTTTAGATATGGTGGGACCATTCAAGACGGCACGAGGAGGAATGACCCACATATTGGTTATGGTGGACAAGTTTACAAAATGGATTGAGGTGAAACCAATAAAAAAGTGCGATGGGTCCACGGCAGTGAAATTTCTCAAGGATATTATATTAAGATATGGGTATCCGCACAGTATTATTACAGATAATGGCACAAACTTTGCAGAAGGAGCTTTCATGATTTTGCCGAGAGAAGCACATAAGATTAGATATTGCCTCTGTGGCTAACCCAGCATCCAATGGGCAAGTGGAAAGGTCTAATGGACTGGTGTTAACAGGAATAAAACCACGACTCGTCGAGCCATTGCAAAGGTCGGCAGGATGTTGGATTGAAGGAACTCCCAGCTGTACTGTGGAGCCTCAGGACTACTCCAAATAGATCAACAGGTTATACACCATTCTTCTTGGTTTACGGGGCAGAGGCCGTACTTCCAGCCGACATAATATATGACTCGCCAAGAGTTACTCAGTATACAACCTCGAAGATAAACGAGATAGCTCGAAGATGTCAGACCGCTAGAAGAAGCGAGAGTTGACATTGTCACGATCAGCTATTTATCGCCAGTAACTGCGACGATATCACAGCAGGAAGGTGAATCCAAGAGTATTCAAAGAGGGAGATTTAATCCTCCGACTGGTACAACGTACGGCCGGCATGCACAAGTTTTCACCTCCGTGGGAGGGACCATTCATTGTGAGCAAAGCGTTGCACAACGACGCCTATTATCTAGTCGACGCTCGCCTCCCGGAGCAACAGGCGGACAAAGCCGGTAAGAAACGCGTCCATGGAATGTAGCTTTACTTCGACCATTTTACTCATAACATTGTATCTCAAGGTCTAGATCCAATGATGTATTTGAACCTCGGCGCCCAGAGCAGTGACTCGGGGACTGCCATATGTTATCCCAATTTCATGTCATGTATTTGAACCTCGGCCAGCGAAAGCGGTGACTCGGGACCATATGTTATCTCAATTTCATGTCATGTATTTGAACCTCGGTACCAGAGCAAGAACTCGGGACTGCCATATGTTATATCTATTTCGTGTTATGTATTTGAACCTCGGCACCCGAGCGGTGACTGGGACGCCATATGTTATATCTATCTCGTGTTATGTATTTGAACCTCGGCGCCAGAGCGGCGACTGGGACCGCCATATATTATATCAATTTCATGTTATGTATTTGAACCTCGCCAGAAAGCGGTGACTCGGGACCGCCATATGCTATATCAGTTTCATATTAAATATTTAAACCTCGGCATCCAAAGCACGACTGGGATCGCCATATGCTGCCTCGATCTTATCTCGAGCGCACCGTGTTAGTCTTGTACTACTTCAAATTTGATTTACATATCGAGGTTTCGTACAATGAACAATAATTCAACGATTGCCATATATCGTCACAACGTAGTCAATCCCTGCTCGTAATGATCAATATTATATGATATTCAGAGCTCACGCCTGGATAAAACCATAAAAAATAAAGGCAAGGATAAATCCTAAAAGGTCAGGAAATTAAGGGCCAACAAAGCAAGAATTCGGGCGGACACCCACTTAACCAAATGGTAACAACTACAAACGTATATGTCACAGCAGTACACAGCAAAAGAAGTTTGAATCATACAGAGAGTGGACAAATGCTTCGCCTACATCATACGCCCGGCATGCCAGGGATCAGAAATAACTTAGGCGTTGTTCGTTGGGGAGGCAGCAACTTGGTCAGGTGCGGGGCACTCCAACGTAGGAAGAACTTCGGCTGAGGTTACCTCGCCCTCCGCGGACCCAGGTGCAACTTCAACGGAAGCCCGAGGTGGTTCAGGACCATCAATCCGAGCGGTAGAATGCCCGGTACCTTTGGAGGAGGACCGCGCATCGCCGTTGCTGTCCGAGCTTGAGCTGGAGCTGTCAGATGCGGCCGAGTCATCCTCACCTTCCCCTTGCTCAGTCGAATTATTATCCGAGGCATCCTCAACTACAACCTCCTCATCCGGGTCCGAAGAAAACTCGCCCTTCATTCCAAGTGTGCACGCCGGCATACTCGACGAGTTGGAAGGCGCGAGCTTGTCAAGAGCAACGAAGTGGGATCCTCAACCCAATGGGAACCGGCGCAAATTTCTCGGATGTCAAGAGAGATGTCTTCATACCATGACATGATAATGAAGAAGGGCCATATCGGCACCAAGACGCCCAGGATTCCTCCAAAGACTTAATTGCCTCTCGATGCCATTAGTCTTTTCACGAATTGACCTCGTTGATATCGGAGTCCTCAAGTATTCGCCAAAGTACATGGTAAGCTCGGATAGCGGCTTGCACCAAGTCCCGACCCATAATCTTCATCGGACCAAGCTGCACCAACGGCAACCAAGTAATCCTCCATTGAATACTCCGAATCGGTGATAAAGTTCACCTCGGCGCACGCGAGCTGCAAGAACCGCTTTAGAACTCACAGGCTTGGCCTCGGGGAAATGATCTGCGCAAAGCATGAACGTGTCAGGTAGTAGCGGGAACAAAAAAGAACAATGTAATTCGGCGGTGTTAAGTAGCGTACGATGAATGTAACTCATCATTATCTGAAGGTCTTTGGCCCAAGCGACCTTGCTCTTCTCAAAACGAGCAATTTCCTCGCTCAACCCCTGAGTCTTTAGTTCGGCAGCCTCGAAGAGTTCTTTGTTCTTCTGCAGCTCCAAAACCAACCGATTCTTCTCCTCGGAAAATTCTTGGTCGACCTTTTCCAGTTCGGATTTCTGAGAGAGCTTGAGAGTATCCACCTCGGATCGCAGGCGAGTTATTTCATCATCTTTTTCTTGTAGTCGCCGAATGAATAGCGTTTTGTTCTAAAAAATGCAGCATCACGTCGTGCATGGGCATGCAATCTTGATGCGATTTGCAAAGTTTTGCCACTCGGCTTTACCAGAGCCAAACGCAATAAGGAAACTTAGCATACATGTTAAAAGGGAAAGGGTAAAATAAAAGGAAACTAACCTTCCGTGCTCTTAACTTTCTTCTCAAGGCGAATGTTGAGGTTATTAATGTTACTGCTTACCAAGAAAGTAAGCGGCATCTCGCGGACAAATAAATAAGAACGTTGGAAGTAACGAAGAGGAACCATCGACGTACACCTTCTTTACCACCGGAAGGATTTTCTCATACTTTTCTTCCGAAATTACTGCGAAAAAAGCAACCTCTGGAATTCGGCAGTCCTCCGATCATGTGAAACCTGAGCAATGGGGAAAAACGGTAAAGGGATATTCAAAGCTAAATCAGATCCGAGTCAAGCAGGACTTAACTCGGATCTAGGTGGCTGGATATTCAAAGCTAAATAACATCCGAATCAAGCAGAACTTAATTCGGATCTAGGTGGCTGGATATTCAAAGCTAAAGCACATCCGAATCAAGCAGAACTGAATTCGGATCTAGGTGGCTGGATATTCAAAGCTAAAGCATATCCGAATCAAACAGAACTTAATTCGGATCTAGGTGGCTGGATATTCAAAGCTAAAGCACATCCGAGTCAAGCAAAACTTAACTCGGATCTAGATGGCCGGATTCCCGAACCCTAGAAATAAAATTAAGTCAAAGATCATTAAACTTCCAAGTATATAACAAGTTATTTCCTTGCAAGTTTCGGGGACTAGAGCATATAGTAACATCTGAGGACTAATTTAAAACTCAGAGAAACAGTAATTACCTCATTCATCTTGTTAGTATCAACGATGAACTTGGCAGCATGGTCAAAACGGCCGCTGATGTCGGAAAGCTAAAAGGGCTGGTTCATAGGATTACCCTCAAACCGATCGTGCGTTCCAATTATTGGCATACTCCACCGAGCACCGAGGTCGTTCCCACCGGGCTGTCCGAGTTAAGACCTTACCGGACATCTTTTCGACCACGGCGCAGGGCTCTTATGAAGAGCAAGCTGGGTGCCGGCGGCCGAGGCAACGGGGGCTTTAGTAGGCGCAGCTCCCTTACGCAGCACGTCGGCAATACTCGGCTGAGAAGAGCCGACAAGACCTTTCTGAGAAGAGGAAGTCTTGGCGGAAACAACTTTTCTCGCCTTAGAGGACGCATCAGCAGGAAGTGACACCTCGGAAGTGGGGACGGCGTCTTTAGGAGCAGCAGGGGTTATGGTCGCAGAAGGCGCCGAGATAACGACCTTTTCGGCCGAGGCTGGAATGGTCAGGAACCGCCGGGTAGATAGAGGCTCGATGAGCGTTGGGACCCATAGAAGGCGCGGGTTCGACAAAACCTCGGAGGGCCGATTCAATCCATGTCAATAGAAGGGTCTCTGCACGCCGGCGAAGAGGCGACGATTCGGAGCTGGAGGAGAAGGTGACAGTAGGACTAGGAATCTGGTATCATCAGCGGAGGAGACGGCCGAATCGGGCGGCTAGACATGCTAGGACCGTCGGGTTTAACAGAAAGCGAACCTCGCAAAAATAAGAAAGAAAAATCACAAGATGAAAATGTAAAGAGAGAAACAAGAAATATAAGCAAAAGGAACTTGCAGCAACCCTGCATAGTCTTGCGCCTGGGAGGGTTCGGAGCGGATTTCTTCATTCGTTTCTTGGGAACCGCTTCCGAGGCACTAGCAGGAGCCCCGCGTTTCCCCGAGGTAACAGGGGGGTCGAGAAGCAATAGGCTCAGCGTCGTGAACCTGACCGGCTGGATTAGCTGGTAAAGTAGAAGCCGGAAATGCAAAAGAAATAGGCATGGCGGCAACTACCTCAAGAATTTGGACCTCGTCCGAATCACCTTCCTCCTCGTGCGCCGAAGTCTTGCCACGAGCTCGAGCCGGGGCAGGATCCGACTTAGGGACGAACTCCTCGGAGTCCGGCTCACCAGTATCCGGGGTGCTCCGGTCCGCGGGCCACGGGAGCAGCAGAACTTCGGCGTCCTCATTTTTCTGCTCTGCGAACCTCTGCAAGACGAGGAAAAAGAGAGTTAGATGAACCCGTTACAAAAACAATGGAATAGCAGAGCGTTATTGATTAAGCTCACCTCGGGAGGCGGATGATCGCGGGTGAACGGTTTCAATCCCCAAGCCCAATCCTCAGGCATCTCTGTCTTAAAGATAGCTCGGACGCGCTTATAGATAAGGTAGTTGTCCAGCTCCACCCGAGACTCGATTAGGGTCAAGGGACCACTCATGTAGCACTTACCAGTGAGTCCGCTCGAATGGCAGATCCGGCTACTAATGAAAGTAGCCATCAGGTCTTCGCCGCATAACCCGGCGCGGATCAACTCTTTAAGCCGAATCTCAAAAGCCTCGGCCAAGGCATGAGTTTTCCTCGGATTGTAGAGCCAGTTCACTTTAGAAGGCGGACCAATTGAGAATGCAGGGAGCCAAATCTTGTCCTGCTCCTCTGTTCTTGACATAAAAGAACGATTTGTGCCACTTCTTGCACGACTCTAACCCGGTGACACGAGGAAATACGGACTTCCTCCGAGGTGTAATAGACGCTGCCCCACATTGGGTAAGCGACTTCTCGGAAGGGTGCGATATTTGTCGTGGACTACGTTGGAGCGAATCTGGAAGAACTTCGACCAGACGGTAATCGACGGCCACAGTCAAGTATCCTCCGATGCGGAGATGAAAGCAAAGAGAAGAGATAGCGTTCGCAGAAGATGATGCGTCAAGGTCAAGTAGTCGAGAATTCTCTAGCGAAATCGCTAAGAGGGAGACGAAGCCACGCCGAAGTGCGACATAAAACCACATACTCGCCTCCCTAACATCCGGAGGACTCACGGTAAGCGGCAAGAGACCTCGGAATTCTTCGAGTTCGGATAAGCCACTCGATCTCACGGCGTAATGAAGAGCCCCGCCACGATCCTCGCCGGGCCCAGAGCCGTCGTCATCCTCTACCAGGCCGCTAAACGAACTAGACATGAGTGCGCCGGAAAGATCGCCGGAAGAAAAGCTGGCGGCGGAGGGGAGTTTAGATCTGCAAGGCCCCGACGGGACTTTGCACGAGAACAATGGCAAAGAACCAGAGGAACCGCCGCGCGAGCATGAAATCAAAACAGAGGAGTATAGGGAAAATCCACGCAACGCGACGAGAGGACTCACCGACGGAGCCGGCGCAGAGCGCGAGGCGAGAGAACGGCTGGCGGAGTCCTCGCCGACGGTAGCTCGTGATGGCTGCAGCGAGCTGCGAGAGGACGCGCAAGCGGAAGGAAGGAGGAGGACGGAGACGAGCGAGAAGGGGAAAAGTAAATTCCCAAACACCGTCCCCCTCTTTATAATCGAGCCACAAACAAGGTAGTGGGATCGTGGGTGTAGCGGTTGACCGTGTAGATCGTGGGTGTGGCACGAACGCACGACGATAAGTGGAGCCACACCAGAGGCCACACAGGAAGTAAGAACGTTACGATCCCCCAGGGGAATGGCACGCGAGGCATCGCAGCGGCGGCGCAGCAGGTACAAAGTTAACTGTAGCCTGTCAGTAAGTACTGTAGAGGGACCAAAAAACTAGAAGAACGATGATGGGGGTGACACGTAGGACAAGGTGTACGAGAGAAGGAACAAGGATACCCCGGACGAGGAAGAGATAACTCGGAAACAAAACTGAAAAATAAGATGAAGTCGATGACCCGCCGAAGCTATCGACAGGGCCACACCAGCTTCGGGGACTAATGTCGGGGGGTTGACCTCGGGTAGGTCAAAGACGGGGAAAGACAAAGGTACAATCCCCGCCTGGTTTCCGAGTTACGGTCTAGGTCGGCCGAATCATGAATAAGTCGGCCGAGGTACGAAGGCGAGAAGCCCGTATATGTGTATTAAGGCGTAACCCGGCCGAGTTACTACGAGGGTCGGCCGGGTTAGCCCAAGTAATCTCGATGCAGGTGAAGGACAAGCCGAGTTACGCGAGGTAAGGTAAGGCCGAATGATACGAAACTTGCAGGAGAAGGAGAAACCCAAGGTCAAACTCTAGCTGCAGGCTAGAAGGAATCTGAGCGGAGCCAAGCACAAGAGACAAAGATGCAGAGGCCGAGAGGGCGTAGAGGTCACGGAGGTGACAGTCCTGAAGCCCGAGGCACGCAGGAGGGGTCCTCTGGAACCTTGCCGTTGTTAGAAGGGCGACATGGAAAGGAGGCCGCCGAACTACTATTTTGGGACAAGCATATTCCTCGAACATGCTTGCCCCGTCAGCCCTAAAGGCACCCAAGGCTCTCCTTTATAAGGGGAGGCTTGGACCCTGAGGGGAGGATCGACTCATTCTGGTACCGTTAGACTGGTGAGATTCATCTTTTCTCCCTGTATACAGCTCCAGGAGCACTTGTAGCCCAAGAGAAGAGGAATAAAGATCTTTGCTCTAACCTCTTGAGTGTAGAATCAGTTGCATCTTCCCTCCCCAGATACCACTAGCATCCATTGGCCCCATAGTTTAGCCTACCCATGGCATCTGCCGTGAGACCACCACGACAATTAGCGGTCTCAGCTTCCAGCTGATCAATCAAACAATTCTTTTCTGATAAAATGCAATTAACTCTTTCTATGACGAGTCCATATTGGCGGCTGACTCTCTGTCACGATCAGGGCACACCCAAACTGCCGGTCAGGTGAAACCATGACAGTACAAGAAAAATGGTGAAAGCAGATAGTTCAATCCCAATAAAAGCTAATAACAGTTTGGTTCCTTACAGGTTACCGGTCAGGATACTCTCCTGTGGTTCTGCCAGTCTCAGGAACTGACTCTTTCCAAGATTTTAGTTTCTCGGAATCATTGGTGAGACATTACAGCCAAGGCAACAGTTCCTGAGCAGTGTCGATGTGATGCCACTCACCTGCGCAGCTTGTTTCCCAATGAACCATGCTATCTGCAAAAAAGCCTAGAACTGAACCAATTAGCAGGCTAAATGCAGGTTTATATCAAAGGACAAATAGTAAGTTGTACTTGGAGTAACTCCCCATATATGTGAATGTACCTTAATTAAAAGCCTGAACTTACTTTTATCCAAAGCTCAAAATTCAGAAGAACCTAGGTGTACACACTCTTTCAGGGATGTGCTTCTTTAGCATGGCACACCTTCAGGCCTCAACATACAAGATGCTAGACGATGAATATTAGCCTTTGCGGCCATGTGCAGAGTCAATTTGATTCTGTATACGCCTGACTCTATAGCATCACGTTCTGTTTGATTGTCGGAGCAGTCCTAAACAGATTGTTTCAGTCTTGCATGGCAAGTTCTACTGGTTGCATAGCCAGGTCATGAAGAGAGACCAAATGATACGACAACTGATCAACTGCTGCATATATCTCGTTTGATCTTTCATGTCTGATGTCTTCGACTCCAAATTCATGTATGCAATTGTTTAATTCAATTGAACTAACGCCCATATCCTTTTTTGCTCCCTGCTCTCTCATTAGCTTCCTGAGCCTTTTCATGTATTCCAATTGGCAAGTTTCATAAAACAAGTTAGAGATTAGGACAAACAAGCCACCACTGGTTCCCTCCAACTCGAGTAGTTGTTTGATCACTAGCTTGCCGATCCACACATTCCCATGGATCCTGCATGCTCCCAGTAATGCACCCCATACCACAACGTCAGGCTTTATTGGCATATCTTTTATCAGATTAACGGCCTCTGTGAGATGGCCACGGCGACCAAGCAGATCAACCATGCAAGCATAGTGCTCAACTTCAGGCTTAACATTGTAAACATGTCGCATGGCTTTGAAGTAATACTTTCCAGCTTCTAGTAGACCACCATGACTGCATGCAGAAAGAAGACTGACAAAGGTGATCTCATCAGGGGAGAAGGCATGAGATACCATAGTTCTGAAGAACAGGACTGTCTCCTGTGCACGCCCATGCATGGCTAGCGCCCCAATAATCACATTCCAAGAGACAACGTTTTTATTGGGCATCTCAATGAACAAGGCTATGGCTGTATCTACCTGACCACATTTTGCATACATATCAAGAAGTGAATTAAGTAGAGCGATGCCAGGATCACTGAATCTGTCTCTAACATAGCAGTGTATCAACTTTCCAGAAGCCAAATCGCCTTTTTGTCCACAGGCAGAGAGGACAGCGGCCAAGGTAATCTCATCTGGAGCAAGACCTAGGGATTTCATACGGTTGTAAAGATCCAATGTTTCACGGCATCGACCACCTTGGACATAGCAATAGATCATGGCATTCCAAGAGACAATGTTCCTCTCTGGCATCTGATCAAACCAACTGCTTGCAGCATCAACTGAACCATGATTTGCCAGAGCGCATAGCATGGAAGTCCATGAAACGACATTCTTTATGCGCATCATGTCAAAGCATCTACGAGCCATCCACAAATCCCCGCACTTACCATACATGTCCACCAGTGCGTTGCCAAGAATGAGGTCAACCCGAGATCCACTAGCCAAGGTATGACAATGCAGGAGCCGACCAAGTTGAAGATTTCCCTCACTTGAACAAACAAGAAGCAGGCTGACCAATGTAAACTCATCTGGCAGCAATCCCTGACGCCTCATCTCTCTAAACAAGGAGCACGCCTCGCCAGTATCCCCAGCCTGCGCGTACCCGCCAATCATCGTGTTCCACGACACAACATTCCTGTCCGCCATCTCATCAAAGAACCTCCGAGCGTCCCGTAGAGAAGACCCTGCCGATGCATAGGAGTGCAGGAGCGCATTAGCCACGAACATCTGGCACACGAACCCCAGCTTGACAACCACTCCATGGGTGGCCAGCGCGTGCCCCGTGGCCCGCGCCCTCGCACACGCCTTGAGGACGAATGGCAGCGTGAACTCGTTGGGCAGGATGCCGCGCTGGAGGACGTCGCGGTGCAGGCAGAGCGCTTCCTGTGGGAAATCACTGTTCGAGTACGCCCTGATAATGCTGTTGTAGGTGAACCTGTCCGGGTAAGGAACTCTGTCGAACACTTCGCGGGCGTGGCAGAGTCCGCCATGTCCAGCGCCACCTGAGAGCGCGCAGTAGGAAGCGACGAGCTGGGAGGCGACGGAGGCCACGGCGGAGGAGCCGTGGAGGATGAGGTGGGCGTGGAGCTGGTCGAGGTGATAGACGGAGCGGCACTGGCGCAGGAGCTCGAGGACATGGCGGGAGGTGACGTCTGCGGCCGGCAATGCGAGCACCGAAGACATCAGAATGGCGGAGGTCTGTCAGCGGAGCGTGGGAGACTTCGTAGCAAAAAATTTATACCACTGTAGTAAAAATACAAAACTGTTGTAGTAAAAAAAATTTAGATTATTTTGTAGCATCGCCCAATATATCGGAGTCCGCCACCTAAAGCCGGTAGCACCACTATATGCCTATAGGGTAGCATCGTTGGAGATCTGTCCTATAGCACCGTCCTTGAAACTGATAGCTTCACCCTATGCCTATGGTAGCATCACCGGATACCTAGGGTAGCAAAAATTTAAGCCGCTGGCAGTAACACCCGGGCCACTCGTAGCAACACCAAATGTGGAGCACGAGGGCATGGGAGATGAGCCCGACAGCGGAGATGGAGGCCGAAACTCTCGCCAGAGACTCGCCTGTGGCTCTTGCAACTCCGGCGATGGCCCTTGTAGTAGACTTGTCCGGCAACGTGAGCTCTTGGCGTGGGCTCGATTTCGAGTTTGGGCAGACGTAGGGGCACGAGCGCGGAGGGGGATATGGTTCGGTGGCAGTGGCTGCCTGCTTCGGCGGGCCTGGGTGAGCGCGGCGACGCGAGCTGAAGAGCGAGCGGCAAGGGGTCGTGGCGGCACTTTCCTTCTTCCTCCGGCGACTCGTCCCCGTCCCCGACATCCTTGTTGTCGTGGCTGCGGGTGTGTCCCCTCCACACCGCCGTAGAAGCTTGTGGTAAGCTCCTTCCGCCTGCCTCACGATGACCAAGGAGGCGAAGCTCCTGGCAAGAGGAGGCAAGAATGTGTGGTTGCGAGCGCGCGCGCGTGCTCTCGTGTCGGAGCTACTGGGGTGAGGGAAGCGGCCAGAGGGAGGAGGTGCGGGAGAGAGAGCGGCAGAAGTCTTGGGATGGTATGCGAGTGGAGGCGACGATGCTCGATGCGTGCGGCAGCGAGGTTGAGGGAAAGAGGAGATGACTGGGTGCGTTCTGGTGGCGTGCGAGAGCGACCCGGGGGATGGATTCGTTCGATTCCCTAGGGGGTTGTATCGTTTTAACCGTCCTTTTTAGTTTTTATCGAAAAATCGGCGACTAGCTCAACCTATAATTTTTTTTAAGAGAGCCGAAAAACTTGCGGCCCGACCTCTACATATGCGGGTTGCACGGCCAAACCGAGTGCGCCATGTACTTGCGTTGAAATATATGGCGCGCTAAAATTTCCTATCCCCTCTCGCGCTTCCGCATGCCGCCTTCCGCTCCCGCCACCTCCCGGGCAAGTCTCTCTCTCTATGTGTGCCATGCTCCACCGCCGCCTCCCCACACCCGTCGCATCGCTGGGAGCTCGAATCTCATACTTCCGCTCTTTTTTAAGGGAATATGCCCGATAGACAATAATAAAATGGTTATTATCTTATTTAATGTTTATGATAAATGTTTATTTCCTATACTAGAATTGTATTAATCAAAAACATTAATACATCTATGTTTAATAAATAAACCAGAGTTTCTAGTTATGCCTCTCATTTAACTAGCTTATTGGTTAACAGATGATCAAGATTTACCGATCATGAACATTGGATGTTGTTAATAATGGGATCATGTCATTAGAAGAATGGTATGATTAACATACACCCAAAGTAGGTATAGCAATACAATCTTATCATTAAGTTTACATTTCTATATCAAACACATACGAAGTAACCCTAATCCTTCGACCATGAGATTATGTCAATCGCTGATTTCAGAGGACTGCTTTGATGCCATCAAACGTCACACCATAACTGGATAATTTAAAGGTGTCGTTGGATACTCTAAAAGTATTAGTTGAGGCTCATGAATCAAGAATGTGATTTGTCCATCCAAATAATGGAGAGATATACTCTGGGCTCTCTCGGTGATATCACATCAACACCGCTTGCAAGCATGTCACTAGGTCACAAGGATATTGCATCACAGAACGAGTAAAGAGTACTTATTAGTAATGAGATCGAACAATGCAACCTAACGCGTATCTTGGAAATGATTGATTATAAATCGCCACCGCTCCCCTGAGAGTCATTCGCGTCAGCCATGTACTTGAAGGAAATATGCCCTAGAGACAAACAATAATATGGATTATTATCATATTTCATGAAGTTTGTGAATTAAGTTTTATATCATGCTATAACTGTATTGAAATACATGTATGATATACAAACAACCAGGAGTTCTCGGTGAATCTCTAGTCACTAGTTCATTGGTCAACGGATGATCAAGGTTTTAGAGGGTGATCATAAGGGTGTGATTGGGTATTCGGAGGGGCAGGTTGAGGCGTATGCGTCAAGAGCGGGACTTGTCCATCCGCGTGACGGAAGATACTCTAGGCCCACTCGGATGAGTTATATACATAAGCTACGCAGTGTGTGACTAGGTCACGGGGATATTACTTATCGGATCGAGTAAAGTAGTTATTGTCAATAACGAGGTTGAAGACGACATGGTGATGTCATTGGTCAAACCTCGAACAATACAAGTATCGAGGATACAAAAGGAATGGGACACATCGTTGATGGTTGTTGAGTCCAAAACGTGAGCATTTTTTACTTATTGTTTTTGCATAAATAGAGTAGGGTTTTTAGTATTTTACCGCGTTCGTGCGCACTTTTTGTCTTTGTTCCAATAGGATCCCAATTTACGAAGTCTTTAATAAACATATCAATTGAGACTATCATATTACACGGTAATATGATATTTCTAAGTGTAAAAGTCGTTTTATTGATTTACCTTCGCACCTGGAAGAATTTCCCATGCTCAGGAGGCTGCAGCCAGTGTAACGACCAGTGGTACGGGAAGATCCCTCCTGTACCGCGCTCCCGTACGACCTTGCATCGGGACCGCCTCGTCAAATACTTACTCCTCACGAAAACAGATCACAGATCCGACATTCACATAAACCTCCCGCCAAAAAAACCACACCAGAAAGGGATCTGAAGGAGGAACTTGGAGAAGAGAAAATCCTTTCTGCTACACGGATCATTGGAGGACAACGCATCATCCCATACACCATTAACCACTGCATCTCTATCACCATCTCTACCCCATCTTCCATTCATTATATCTTATTCTAATTCTAGATTTAATTGTGGTTTGCACTAGATTCATGCCATTACCTTTATCCATCCATATAATTATGATGATGTTGTTGATTGCTTCCATGTGTGAGTAGTTCCCTTGGTTCTTGGGGATATGGATAAACCCTAGAATTATTATGAAATGAAATAAAGATGATCTATTACTTTTGTAGAGGATCAATTGATCTATGATGTGTGTTTGATCTCTCCCTTTAGATGGTATGTGTAGTCAGCCACATATCATTTGCCTTCGGGTCTAAAGTAAGAGGGTGAAACCCTATGGATGTGCTTGGGTGTTTTGTGTCGGTTGCTACTGTGACTATAAGCACCGTTATCATCCAACGCGGTGGAAGAGGTTACAAAGGGAGATTCACTAAGATAATTACGATATCCGCAGGGAGACCCTTAATTGCGGTGGTCTGCATGGTGATTGCTTCCAGAAATCGCAGTGGTTATTTAGATATGATCTTATTCTTGGCTCAACAAAGTGACTGCCTATGAGCCTTGGTGAACATCTTATTACAGAACTCTCTCCATACGTATCATGACACAAGAAATAGGTTATCCTAATTATGATTAATTACAACATGCTAGTGGTGTATCCTACATCCCCGAGAATGTCTTATCCCTATTGAGTTCAACAACCATTCCAAACACTCTTTTTGCTTGCTTTATTTTTACTTGTTTATTTACTTTCCTACACTTAAACCCTAAACCCTTCAAACACCCGTTTACTGGAAATCAAAGGCAACTTATAAGTATCCTTTGGTAGATAGTGACGAGGGGCATAAATACCTCAACCAAATAGCTCTCTATGGGTTCGATACTCTTATTTCTAAACTATCTACAATTTATATGTGCACTTGCAGTCATCAATGGTTCAAACGACAAGTTTCGTGGAATGCATAGGTGGTCATTATGGGCATCCAGGTCCCGCTGATGATCATTGGTCTGAGAGTGGTCTTTACCATGTATGGAGTGTTCCCTAACCATTGGATATCACGCTTAAGGGTTTGATGAAGCTCAGAGATCGTTTCGGGATCATAGGAATGACCGAAGAAAAGAGAGGGAGAAACCGGAAGGGTTCCGGGAAGGTCCAGAGGATGTCCGGAATGGAATGGAAGGTGTTCCATAGCCATGGGAATTAGATAATATATAACTAAATGTTAAATAGTGACTTAATTATTTATTTATATTTATTTAATAAAATAAAAGGATTAAAATCCCTATTGGGCCAATTTCCATAGGGGAAAAGGCCCATGTGGGAAAGAGGAAAAGGGAGGAGGGATGCATGGGCCCCAGCCACCCGCTAGCGGGGCCCATGGGGGGCTTGGCCAGCGTCCACCCCTCCCCTCTCCCTTGTTCCCTCTTGTTTAGTCCCATATGGTTTAGGTAAAGAGCCTTGTGCCCCCTTTTCCCCTATATAGGAAGAGGCATAGGAGGCAATTAAATACACCAGAAAATAAATAAAGGCCTCGAGTTGCCTCTCTCTCTCGTGAGAGTGGACCCATTTCTAGGGATGTTCGAACGAGGAGTTATTCACCGCGGAGCGCCATCGTGTTGCTGGATTCAGATCTGGGAGATCTACTTCCGCAATCTCAGCTGGATTGGGGATAAGCGGAAGTCGTCGTCAAGCACCATAAATGTGTGACTCCCTCGGGTGGTGCCTATTTTTCGGCACTAGGAGTTGTCGGAGTCGTTACAACTACATCACCCATGTTCCAAGCGGTACTTTAACCACGTTCGGTCTTCAAAGGTATTAATACCTTATCCCCTCCCATTATTGCATTATTAATAGATAGACCCTGGCATTAGGGTTTCAAGCGTAGGAAAAAAATATGTCCTCGAACCCCAACTATGGTATCAGATCCGATCTATGCGTAGTACTGATAGTACGGGTAGAACACACGAGTTGTAACATGTGGGCGTTGATTCTATAATTGTTACCCTCCCATGTGTACTTGTTGATATCACGGTATTGATTGATGAAGCGGCTCAGACCGACCTTACGCGAGACTGGTTCCACGCTCGACATACGGCTTGTTCCGTATAAGTGGCTAGTGTATGTCTATCTCTCTTTCAATAGTTGATATAGTATTTACAACGGAGGGCCCCGATAGGGGTGTAGTAGAAACAATTATCTAATCAGCGTTGTGGTTGAAGCTAGTAGGTAAGAAACGATCCTTGCGCGAAATCCCTAGTAGCCATGTAAAAACATACAAAGATAAAGTAGAGGCGTCTAACTTCGTTCTGCAAGGGCGTTGTGGTGTGATATGGTCATATTCAAGGTAAAATAGTTTACTTTCTGTTGCTAAGTAGTAGTAACGGTCATCATGATGGTGAACTACAAACCGGAGGTGCCGGTACCCTAGCGCAGGATGGAGATCACAGCGCGAAGGACCATATCGCATCACACATACATATGATGTTTATTGTTTGTGCATATTGTTGTTATAGTATTAGATACTCAGAGGTAGCATTAATAAGATGTTACCTAAAACATAATAATGTTGGGCCACGCAGAGATAAAACAAAACTTTTTCCTCTAACGTGGTGATCCCAAGATCTAGCCGAGGTAGAAGGCCGCGAGGTTTACCACTAGACGCGCATTTGCGGATTACTGATGAAATGCGTCAGTTGATGCAGTGCAGTCCTTTGCGATCCGATCGTCCTGGTGCGGATCGTACAACACCTCTGCTGGTATCCACACGTACAAGGAGGAGCACCGACGGCGAACTGCTAGGTTCGTAATGACGGCAGGACTGCTGTGGAGTTAGGGTTTCCAACACATGGAATGACCTAGATGCTCCACTATATATAGGGAGTGAACGTGGGCTCCACTCTCGTGGCCCATTCACTAAAGCCCATATAACACTTAGTCACCGTGAGTCCAACTCACTAACTCAGTCCTAATCCGGCTTGGGTCCAACCCAACCAGATTACCGGTTCAGATACAATCCGAACTTGCTCCCTCTCTTAAGTGTGTGACCCCGCAGGCTCATGGCTACTTGGACGCGATTGGAGTCCGGCTCTCAATCGATCAGTCGGTAGCGGCTCCTAGCAGAACGTGCCGACTCCCAAGTACCAAAGAGTCATGACGACTTGCCTTTTCAATGCGACTTACGTCCAAGTCCCTTTTGCCTCACGATATACCTTGTCAAACTATAGGCGAATATTTGTCATCCCTTAAATAGTCCGACTCTCTTCTCGATCCGAGATAAGTGATTCACCCGACTAACTCTTAGTCGATCGCCTCGGTTAACACTTAACCGAGTCGTGCATGGCCATGCTTTTTGAATCATATCTCACGAGAGGGCCCAAAGAATATCTCTACAAGAGGAGGGGCAAAATTCCATCTTGGTTATTCACATCACGCATCTTGATTCTCAGTCGACCCAAACTCTGCCTTTATAACTGCCCAGTTACGGATCAGCGTTTGATAGAACCTAAGTCGATGATCCTCAACTCGTATTATGCAATAACCTCAGGTCTAAGGATTACATTGATTGAGATATACAAATGACAACTTGTTCGTTGTACCTCAGTATGGGTCAATCCGACTCGCTAAACTCTTTAGCTGAATCTGTGTAAGTTGGAATAACATCTCCATGCCCATGACAAGTGGAACCGAGTCATCAAGCCAACTTTCACATTGGTCTAAGTTATGTTCCCATCACAACCTCAATGACCAAGGATATTTAGTACAAACAACATGAATGCATAGTTCCACAACCGAATCACATATTCAATGATACACATCAGATGTTTATACAAGGACTGCTTAATATCTTTATGAATACAATGGGAAATATCATCATACATGATTGACTCTAGGGCATATTCCCAACAAATACCAATGAAAGTGTTCTCCCTTAGTGTGCATCACCAAGAAAGTTCTTCGTTATTAGGCAGGTCGTGATGATCGGGTGTCATATATAATTGTGTTCGCATATAGTGGGTGTAAGCCATGTTGCACAACTATACACGTAAGGTTAAATTGGCGAGCCTAGCATGTACAGACATGGCCTTGGAACACAAGATGATCGAAAGATCAAGCACGAGTCGCATGAACAATGTGATCAACATTTTGACGTCCACCTTTGCAACTATATCGCCAGCTGTGATGATCGGGGCGGTGTAGTGAATTGGGGTCATGTAATCACTAAAACCTTTTTGGGGATAATAGTTTTAGTGGAGTTATTTGAACTCACGTAATTATAAACTTAGTCTAAATCCCTTTGCAATTGTAAATGAAGAGTATGGAAAACCACGAAGCCTATTTTGAGGTTGCTGATTAGGTAGCTGCTGGGAAGCTCAAACTAGATGGATCCAACTTTCCCGATTTGCTAGTACGTCTGAATGTTCTCCTTAGCGAGAACGGCGTGGTCCACTACATACACTACATGATGTTTTTGGATGATCCGGAAGACTACATTGATACCCCACAACAGCGGCAAGACTGCTACTATCATCATAAAATGTCCACCTTCATTCAAGTGATCATGCGCTACAGGATGGTGGACGAACTACATGTGCTCATAAGTGATCTTGATCCATATGTGATGGTGGATCAGATGAGGGCGGAGTTCATGAGCCAGGTGCGCATGTGGAAGCACGAGCTGGTTGGAGACTTCCTTTCCATAAAGATGGAGGAACACACTTACTTGGAAAGCCATTTGGAGCACATGCATGATGCGTACATGAGACTGGTTCATTTCGTGGACTACTGGATGACTAATTTATTTGCAATAGGTGTGTTTCTTCGGTTGTTGACTCCCAGCTACGAAGGATATATCCAAACTTGCATTCTGAGAGGTGATGGAGAAACGCAGGATTTCCATGAGTTCATAACACGTTTCAGGAACGTGAAGGTTGAACCCATTGTCGGAGAGGTCATCGATGATGAAGGTATATATGATATACAAGTTTATAAATATTATAGTATTGCAAACACTTGTTGCATCATTGAAGTATCTGATACTTGTTCTATTTTATGAAAATAGGTCCTACTGCATGAGAGTTGCTTGCTGGAGAGGAGGTGACGTTGTGTGTTGATGGCGAGCATGATGATGATGGTAGATGACACTCTCCCTCGATATTTATCATTTAGTTTATCATTTTGGATAATTATTGCAATCGATGGAATATTAAATTTATTAGTGTGTCTTGCACTTCGCGAGGCGGTTATTCATATGAGTTTGTCACAAATCAGTTGTTCTACTTTTATGAATGATTTCTATCAATGTTCATATGTTGTTTTTCGATTATGTGTGAATTATTCGATTTATGAAACTAATTTATAATACATGAACATTTTTAAAACATTAAAAAAGGCCTCGAAATAGCCAACTAAATGATATATTCATTATGAATGAAACCAATGGTTAAAATTCATAAGTTGTCATGATAGTGTGTGTGGATATTGTAGATATTTGATCTCCTATCACATACACATCAAGCCAAAGTTCGGCATGATAACTGAAACACCACGTATTGCAAATACAAAGTGTTTAAATGAATTGTTGAAATAAAATATATATTTGATGTATAGTGTTTCAACAAAGTGGTGATTATCGTTCAGTATTTTTTGATTTAAGTAAAAGAGTTTACCATATGAAACATGAGCTTAAAACTATTTGATGTGATCAAGGATTTTAGCATCAAAGGGTATTAAAAATTAAATATAATCAAGTTACTACATTTGATCAATAGTAATGAATTCCGACATTATTGGCATAAGGAATTGTGAAATATGTTTCACGATATAATATTTGATATTAAGTGGGAAATAGGCGGAACCAAATAAATCGAGTTAGTTTAGTGTAAATATCATTAGAAATAGTGAACACTTATTTAGAACAAAGGTAAACCATCTTGAAATTCGTGAAGGTTTTGGAGTTATAGGATAAAACCAAAACAATAGTGAACAAGTCCTTGTAGAAGTATTTATTGGAAACTTTGAAATACAAGTTCCATGACTGGAACCAAAATAAGGCAAAACTAGTATTGCTAAAAGTTTGGTGCATTCCTGAGAAAGTGTGTTTATGGACAATGTTGTTAATAGAAGAAAGTGAGAGCACGGTGAAGGTCTATGACCCTGTATCATAGTGTTGAGAAGTGCACCGAATACGTTCCAAAACATGACTCTTCACATTAAAGAAATAAATCAATAATAATCATCATTGTGTTTCAATTGTGCTTTACAAAAGAAGTGGGATTTGCAAATACGCCATGCACGTTGTGTGGAGATATTTGTGAATCACTTGTCATGTTGTTGGAACATGACATACCTACGAACTATGAATGAATTGATGGTAAACTAAAATTACAAGAAATCCTAGAAGTAATTTCACTTGAGATTAGGAAGTAAGTTGTTACTGAATCTCGTCAAGTAAAGGAGTTGCTTGATATTTCCGAAGGACCGCAAAGTCATACAGGAAAGGTGGAAGTCTTGAAGACAAAGCAGGATTCGCCAATTGATGTCTTGGATGAATACAAATGAATTTGATTCCGAAGTGCTAAAGTCTTGCGTGTTTAATACTAGTAAAATACTAGAGTCTTGTAAGGGAATTTCTCAGTTTGATAATTGATCAAAAGATTTTGATTTTTTTAGAATATTGAGAAGATATGCAATTTTCATCAAATTGCCTGGGAGCTAGAGTCTTCCTAAAAATAATATGTGAATGACATATTTTTTGAGTGGGAGCTATGCAAGTTTCAGACTCATGTATGTAGGTGACATATTTTGAGTGGGAAATCTTAGGAGATTAATATATGTCATATATCATTATGTTGGAATGTATTCCTAAAAGATATTCTGAAGGATTCATAATAGGAACTGATTAAGGAGCAATCCTAAATCGTTTGAAATTAGGAAAAACATTAAGTATAACATCGATGGTTAAAATAAAGAATAGGATGTGCAAACATTCACTATGTTTTGATATGGGATTCTATCTTACAAACCATGATGAATACTCAACATAATATGATCCAAGTTCTTAGTAAGAAGAACAAGTTTAGAAATGATTAAGTTTAAATTATTGAACAAGGAGTTAAGCTTGACCACAGTGTCTAGTGAGAACTGTCGACGTGTTTCCAGATCCGTGAAGGATGACATGCCTAAAGTATAAAGTGTTATACTACAAAGATACATGTTAAGCTTGGAAGATTGGAAATCTCTACATTAAAGGATTACCTTGACATGGCTAAAGCATGGTGATAAATTTCCAAAGTAGCACATAGTGCATTTTGACTTTGAAATCTACATTTAAAATATAAGTATATGGAAACTAGTTGGTGATATGTATAAATGTTAAGGCTAGGAGAAAGATAATATTCTCACAAAGTGTGTTTCAGTGCATGGTGACCATGAGAAAGTTCGTTTGTGACTAATCTAACATCACTACTGCATCTGAAACCAGAGACCGCACTCTGTTTCCAAAAATACTATACATACACAAGATGTTATCATAAGGATGATAAGAATATTAGTGACATATAAGATGACATTTATAAGTTGCAAAGTACACAAGGGGATGTAAAGTCCATACCCTAGACTCAAACCTCTTCCATGAGCAAAGCATGATCAAAAGTGCCAAGTTGTGTGGTACTAATGATTGGATAACAAATGCAGCTAGATTATTTGTACTCTAATGCAAGTGGGAGACTGGAGGAAATATGCCCTAGAGTCAAATAATAATATGGATTATTATCATATTTGATGAAGTTTATGAATAAAGTTTTATACCATACTATAATTGTATTGAATGGAAACATCAATACACATGTGATATACAAATAGCCAGGAGTTCCCAGTGAATCTCTAGTCACTGGTTCATTGGTCAATGGATGATCAAGGTTTCCTGATCATGTGTGTGCCTCACTAGACAATGGAGTCATCTCATTGAAGAATGAAATGATAAACATACCCTATCTAATCATCGTAACATGATCATGTCACAAATCTCAAGTTATAATGATTAGGAAACATAGTGACTTGTTCCATAGACCGTGAGACCATATTTAATCACTATCACCCGAGAGTACTTTGAGAGCATCTAATGTCAGTCAGTGAAATAGTGATCATAAGGGTTTGATTGGGTATTCGTAGGTGCAGGTTGAGGCGTATGCGTCAAGAGCGGAATTTGTCCATCCACGCGACGGAAGATACTCTAGGCCCACTCAGATGAGTTATATCCATAAGCTGTTTAGCGTGTGACTAGGTCACGTAGTTATTACTTATCGGATCGATTAAAGTAGATATTGCTGATAACGAGGTTGAACACAACATGGTGATGTCATTGATAAAACCTCAGATAGTACAAGTATCTGATACGTCGGAAACATATCTATAATTTTTGATGTTTCATGCTTGTTTAGTATCTACTTTTCTTTGCTTTGTCTACACTTTAAGGTGTTTTTATATCTTTTCTGGAACTAACCTATTAAAAAGTTTCCACGATGCCGGTTACTGCTTTTCATTTTGGTTCCAGAAATGCAGAAAATCAATATTCTCGGAATTGGATGGGACAAAAGCCAAAGTCAATATTTTACCGTGAGGGAGAAGAAACCAGAAGACGAGACGGAGAGGCAAGCCCCTCGCCGCCCCTTGCCTCCTCGACCATGCTCTCGTGGCCCCCCTAGTCGCCTCCCAGCCTCGCCTCTTCGCCTATAAGAAGCCCCCGGGGAGAAAACCCTAAATAATCCATCATACTTCCAGAAAAGTTCCGCTGCACCGCCGCCACCGAAGGGGAGATCCGGGGGACAGAAAATCTCTGTTCTGGCACCCTGCGGGACGGGGAAGTGCTCCCGAAGCCATCTCCATCGATCTCCACCACCATCTCATCACCATTGCTGATTTCCATGATGAGGAGGGAGTAGTTCTTCTTTGAGGCTAAGGGCTCTACCGGTAGCTATGTGTTCATATATCTCTCTATGCATTATCTTGTTGTGGTCATGAGCTAATCTAGTAGTTCTACCTTGCTTCTCAAGTGCTTCAATAGATCTCTACTCTCCCCATGTGTGTGAAAGTGACAGCGTGCACGCCATGGTGGCACTTAGTTTTGAGTCTACATAAATACTCTTTGTGCTTTAATAGATCTAAGCTTTTCCCCACGTGTGTGAAAGTGATAGCGGGCATACCGTGTGTGGTACTTTGGCTAGATTGAATATTTTTTATGAGTTATATTTGGAGTTGGATGTCTCTATGAAATTGTGTGTTTGTTGGAACCATCTAGCGCTCAAGGTGACAGTGTGGGGTTATCTAGATTTGGGAAGGCGGACTTTGAGGTGTGCTGTTATACCCCTACCATGGATTAGAGTGTCCAACCGGAGAGTAGTATCATGAAGAGGATATTTATATGAGAGAGTGTTCACTAGTGAAAGTATGATCCCTAGGCCTTGTTTCTAAACATTGAAACACCGTTTTCTACTAGATTTGTTGCATGTTTGCTTGCTTCCTTCTTTTTGCCTTTAGTCTTTACCTTACCGTCAAGCTATTTTCTGGCACCTTTACCACTTGTATTTCACTATCTCTTCACCAAAATAGTGCACCTATACACCTGACAAGTGTATTGGGTGTGTTGGGGGCACAAGAGACTTCTTGTATCTTGATTGCAGGGTTGTTTGAGAGGGAATACCTTTGACCACTTCCTCCCTGAGTTCAATTAACCTTGGGTAATCCACTTAAGGGAAAATTGCTGCTATTCTACAAACCTCTACACTTGGAGGCCCAACAACTGTCTACAAGAATAGAAGTGCGTAGACATCAGTATCAAAGATACAAAAGGAATGGGACACATCGTTGATGGTTCAGACGACATGTTTCGTGGAATGCATAGGTGGTCACTATGGGCATCCAGGTCCCGCTGATGTTCATTGGTCCAAGAGGGGTCTCCACCATGTCTAGAGTGTTACCGAACCACTGGGTAGCACGCTTAAGGGTTTGACAAATCTTGAAGATCGTTTCGAGATCATCGGAATCATCAAAGAAAAGAGATGGAGATACCGGAAGGGTTCCCGGAAGGTCCGAAGTGTTATGGAAGGTGTTCCATAGCCACGGGAATTATATAATATGTAATTAAATGTTAAATGGTGATTTAATCATTTATTTATATTTATTTAATAAAATAAAAGGATTAAAATCCCTATTGGGCTAATTTCCATAGGGGAAAAGGCCCATGTGGGAAAGAGGAAAATGGAGGAAAAGGGGATGCATGGGCCCTAGCCACCTGCTAGCGGGGCCCATGGTGGGCTTGGACGGTGGACACACCCCCCTATCCCTTGTTCCCTCTTGTTTAGTCCCACATGGCTTAGCTAAAGAGCCTTGTGCCCCCTTTTCCCCTGTATAATAAGAGGTATAAGAGGCAATTAAATACACCAGAAAATAAATAAAGGCCTCCAATTGTCTCTCTCTCTTCTCTCTCTCTCTCTATCTCTCTCTCTCTCTCTCTCTCTCTCTCTCTCTCTCTCTCTCTCTCTCTCTCTCTCGCGTTGCCCCATTGCTAGGGCTGTGCGAACGAGGAGTTCTTCACCGTGGAGCGTTGTCGCGCTGGGGGATACAGATCTAGGAGATTTACTTCCACAATCTCGGCTGGATCAGAGAGAAGCGGGAGTCGTCGTCAAGCATCGTACGTGTGTGACTCCCTCAGGCGGTTCCATACTTTCAGCACTAGGAGTTGTCAGAGCCGTTGGACTTTGAGCGACCTTGAGGTCGACGTTGGTACGACTACATCACCCACGTTCCCCGCGGTATGTTAACCAAGTTCGTTCATCAAAGGTATGAATACCGTATCCCCTCCCGTTACTGCATTACTAATAGATAGATCCTGGCATTAGGGTTTCAAGCATAGGAATTTTTTTGTTTTCTGCCCTTGAACCCCAACCGTACTAGCATCGGCGTGACTGTCTCGAGCGTTGCCTCGAGGCTTTACGGCAGCTGCTCAGCCCTAAATTGCATTGAGCTCGCCTCATAGATAAGGTGCTCGGCCAATTTACTAGGTAAATTTTTTTTTATAACTTGGCCATTGGTAAATTAAGGCATATGATAAATTGAATCGTTTATTGATTCATGCTAGACTATATAGAGATGATGAGATGATGACCCACAAGTATAGGAGGTGTATCATACTACTTTCGATAAATAGGAGTGTCGATCCCAACAAGGAGCAAAAGATGTTGACTAGTGGTTTGGATCAGGAATTCTCTGTAAATACTTAGCAAACAGATTTTTAGGTTTTTTTGATAATGCAAAGAAATAAAGTGCGAGAATATAAAAGACAATAATAATTGCAGCAAGTGGACCAATCCTTTCTTTAGCAAAGGACAAGCCGGTTGTATTACTTATGATGACCAAACGTTCTCGAGGACACATGGGAATACCATCAAGTGCTTTCGCTTCATATAGTTGATTAATCTTCTTTGGTTGGATAAGTGTTGTGTGGGTGAACCTATGCTAATGTACCGATGATACGTCCAAAACGTATCTACTTTCCTGAACACTTTTGCTATTGTTTACCCTCTAAATTTGTGTGATTTGGATACAACTAACCTGGACTAACGCTGTTTTCAGCAGAATTACCTTGGTTTCTAGTTTTTTTGCATAAAATCAACTATCGGGAAAAATCCGGGATAATATGCGAAAAATCCTATTTCTCTAAAAGACTCACGAAGCCAGAATACGAGATGGAGTGGGGCCCACACCCCCTAGCCACGCAGGCCAAGCCTGGCCGCGCCTGGAGGGGGTGTGGCCGCCCCAATCACCCCCTCGTCCTCACTCTTCACCTATAAGTTGCCTCTTGACCTAAAAACTCAGGGAGGGTTCGACGTTTGTCGAGAAAGAGTTCTGCTGTGCCGCCACCACCAGAAACCGTGATTCGGAACCAGAAACTCCGTTCTGTGTGGTGGGAATGGCCACGGCAAATGCTGCAATCGGCAGTGTGTAGTAGAACGAGGGGCAAGGGCAGCCAACCATCTGTGGTGCGAGATACGGGAAAAAACACAAGGTTTTACCCAGGTTCGTCCCCCTAGAGGGTAAGGACCTACTCCCGCTAGATTGTATTGATGAGAGAGTACAAAGGAAGAGCTCGGTGGCTAGGCGGTGAGTCGAAGGGGTGTATGATGGAACGTCAGTTCTATGCGTGCCCTAGGGTGGTTTATATAGAGTCACCTCGCTAGGGTTTACAGATCTACAACCGAGTTGGATGAGGACTCGAAGGGTTCTTGACCTAATCCGACTGGGCCTAGCTACGCTTCTAGGCCTCCAGCTTCTAGTCGCCTAGCTTCTTCTTGGGTCGTGATCCAGTCGCCATCCTACAGGCCCACTCGCTGGCAGTATGAGCCAGTAGGAAACGTCCTGCTGGGTATACCCCACTCGGCATATCCCTATCATTAGTCCCCGAGGCCATCGTTGATTCGTCATAGGTGTTCTTTGGCGGTCGGAGTATTTGGGTCCAATTTGGATGCCAAGTCGAATCGGCGGTGGACTCTTTTAATGAAAGAAAGAATCTTTAACATGTTACCTAAGTCGCAATAATGGTGACCAGTCGAATCGCAATTTTTCGAGTAGTCAATTCGCAGCTATGGCGTATAGGTCGGCGAGTAGCCGAATCGCAGCCATGGCGAATAGGTCGGCGAGTAGTCGAATCGCAGCTATGGAGAACGGGTCAGCGAGTCGAGTAGACGAAGTTGGACCGTCATCTTGGTCAAACTAGTCGTTGGGTAATCCAACGGTAATATCGGCGTAATCACCCCTGTAGTAACGGCTCCCCGAAAATGGCGGGTACCAACCACTATATAAGGAGAGTGACAGGCAAAAAGCATGCATTCCCCACATTTCCTCCGACTCCGCGTGTCTCCCAATCTTCCATTCCTTCCAGAGCGATCTTAGCGATTCCACAACAATCTCGTGATCCCAGATCCTTCGATCGATGGCGCCCCCGAAAGATTTGTGGGGGAGATCCAAGTGCACCAAGGTGCTGCTGAAGTCCTTTGAGGATGTGGGGATTCTCTGCGCCGGGAGATGGCGAATCCTCGCGGCCGGAGAGGTGGAACCGAATCCGCGCGCTAGAGAGTTCATCTACTTCACCAGCCATCTCGAGAGGGGACTCGGCTTCCCCACCTCGATCTTCTTCCGCCACTTCTTCTCATATTACGGCATCCAGCCATTGGATCTGGGTCTGCATAGCATCGAGCAACTCGCCATTTTCGTGGCATTTTGCAAGTGTTATCTGGGCTGTCGCCCATATTTCCCCTGTGGCAAGAGCTATTCCACGGGCGGTTCGGACGCGAAGGGGCAGGCGGTCCGATGCTGGCAGCGGGCAGCCTCACCTTCCAACTGAAGTCCAAGGCTTCCTTCCTTAACCTCATGCTACCGAAGAATGTGGCAAATGAGTGGAATAAGCACTGGTTCTACATCAGTGAGTCGACCCCGGACGACGAGGTGGCATTACCGATGTACTCTGCCGACCGGGCCGAGCCACGCCGGGTTCAAGTCACCAAGCTTCTGCTCGACCAGTGGATGGTAGTCGACGATATGTTGACGATGATTCGTCAGCTGAAGAAGAATGGCCTCCAAACCATCAATCTATACAACTGCTGGCTCGGGCGGCGCTCTGGTGCCCCTGGCTAGCCGTGCTCACTGTATGGACGAGTACACTGGCAAGGACGACGTGATCAAGTCCTACACCGCCGAATGGAGTGACGATGATTACGCCCTCGCGCTAAGGAATATTACTGATGCGGAATACCTCGACTCGAAAGCCGGGATTTCCTCCCGCCGATGATGAAAGCTCAAACGAGTCCATTGAGGACAAGAGCGAATCTTCCTCCGACAAGGGGAATGTCGAAGGTGACGATGGTGACGATGATGAGGCCATAGAGGTCGCCGCACCCGTGGTTCGGAAGACGCGCGGGCAACGTCAGCGTGAGCTCGAGGCCAGCAAGAGCCTCGAGGCTCATGATGGGGGTGAAGACGAAGCCCTCGAACATACTTCACGGCGTATGGCTACGCCATCGTAGAAGAAGTCGCCAAAGAAGAAGAAGGGGCGCCCAAGGTGGTGTCGCCGCCTCGATCCGCGACCAGCTCCGAGGCGACTAGCGCGGCCGACGAGGCCGGGGCCAGTGCGTCGGCGAAGGCGACTGAAGCGGCCAATGCGTCCGTGGTAGAATATGAGGTTCCATTGGCGTCGCTTCCGCCACCATTCTCAGCAGTCACCGGGCTCGGGGCTGCTCCACCCACAGGGGCGTCACCATCAAGGGAAGCACCCGCGTCGACCGGAGGGGAGCTTCCTGCCGCGGCCTCGTCCTCGAGGAAAACCTCCGTGTCATGGGCTCTGACCTTGCTCGAGACGGGTATCAGCCGGAAACTGGGCCCGGAATTGGAGAAGCTTGCGCATATCCGCACCGGCCTATGGTTGATCCCAGTTGCCAGATAATTGTCTTGATATATTCTCTTGACCTACTGATTTGTATTTTTCGAATGAGCTCGCTGATGATTTCTCTTTGTAGGACTGGCGTGAAGAAGATCGGTCACCCCTCGGTGGCCAAAGTTCTAGTAGACGCCACGGGGGCGGAAGATGATCCCTCAAAGAAGAGGAAGGGCGATGACGCCGAGGCGCCTGCTGAGGGCGCGAAGAAGACGAAGGTTGACGACTTCGTCACAATCTCTGACGAGCCAGTCGATGCCCCCAGTAGGGCTCCGACTGGAGCGGATGCGACCGTGAAGGCCGTCGTGGATGCGGGGTCGCAGGAGGTAGAACCTGCGGCACTAGTCGGGGCGACGGGCCCTATGACGAGTGCAGCGGGGGAAGCGGTGGCGACCTTCCCTCGCTTTATGGCGAGGGCCTCCTCCGCGAGTTTGTCAGTGCAGTCGTCCTAAGCACCCGAGGTTTTGGGCTCAGAGGTCGAGCATCGTCGCGGGCGCATGCCTATTGTGCTCTTGTCGGTGGATGCGGTCGAGCTGCACAACATGCTGGGTGCGGCTATTCAGGTATGTCCAATCCCCAAGGATCTGTTCGCTGAATTTCAGCGGGTAGATTCTTGTTGTTTTTCTTCGATGTCCAGTCCCCGAGTGGCTAGTCGCTGAATTTCAGCGGCTAGGAACTTAGGAATTTTTTCAATGTCCAATCCCTGAGTGGTTAGTCGCTGAATTTCAGCGGCTAGGAACTTAGGAGTTTCTTCGATGTTTGACCATGTTGGCACAGGGCCTCCAGCGCAAGTCGGCGGAACGATTGGCCGCCAAGGAGCGTCTGGAGAAAGATCTCCGCTCCATGCAAGAAGTGAACGAGCAGCTGCAAGTGACTGCTGGTAGGTTTTCGAGGTGCCCTTTTCCATAACTGTCTTTTTTCTGATTTTATACTCACACTCATGTTGCTGCAGAGGGTCATTCGGCCGCGGTGGCGAAGGATCGCAAGGGTTTGGTCCCTGCTAGCGAGTTGACGGCCGACCAGTCGTCATTGACCGCCGCAGAGAAGCGAGTGGCCGAGCTGGAGTGAGAGCTCAAGGCTGCGAAGGCGAAGGCGAGCTCGGCAGACGAGAAGGCCAAGGCGGCTGTCATGGCCGCGGCCGAAGAGTAGAAGGTGTCGGATGCTCTCGTCGCGGGGTTGCAGACTGACTTGTCGAATCTTCAAGACTTTGTTACGGGGCGCTGTCGTCCCTTGATTGGTGAGTTCCTTCATCTTGTGTTTGATTGGTTTGGCGAGTCCCTGAGCGTGCGGGTCGCCGTTGTGATTGTGCACCCTTCTAACTTTGAACTGCTTGTGCTTTGCAGGGAAGATTCTTGATGACGAGTCCGAGGCGTAGTCTTACGACACGCGATACTGTGTCACTATGCTGGTGGACTCTGTCGCCCTTTCGGCGACCTGTATTCGCACGTATCTTCAGGAGATCTCGCCGACGGAGGTGATCCCCAGTGAACTCACTAAGGTCTAGCGCTACCTAGAGAGGGCTCCGACGGTTGTGGAGTTCATGTCGCGGTTGACTTTCCGTCGTGGGGCTGCGACTACGCTGAGCCTTAGGCTCGCGCACTTCCCTGATGATTTTGACCTCGACAACGTCACTAGCGGGTATCCCTCGTCGACTGGCTCGGTCGAGATCTCTGACGTGCTGAAGTTGACCGACCGGGCCGCGGTCTACTCTGATCGGGTGTTGGCAATGTGCAATTTTCTGCCATATCAAGAGAGGATTGTCGCCCCGAACGACCCTGAGTCGGCGAACCACGACTTCAAGGTGGAGTAGCTGTTCCGATCGGTGATGGCGGGCACCTTGACGACATATCCGTCGAACCCGTGGGTTCCCTTCATCTATGTCTGCGGTGGCGGTGGCGCGTCATCAAAACCTGCGGAGTAAACCACTTTGCCGATTGGCGTCAGCTGTAAGAAGTGTATGTCTGCCCTTGTAAGCGAACAAAATTTGTTGCCGTAAGGAATGCATGTATGATTTTGTCAGATTTGTTTTGATTTTGGATTGTTGTGTTGTGCTAGTCCCCGAGCACGTCCGCCCTTTTATGGGGTTTACCTCGTGTCTTTGTGTTTATGTTTATTTTTGTATTGTTAGTTAGTTGGGGTCGACTCTCCATGGCTTGGAAAGCCAGTCGCATGGCAACCCCAAGGGGTGCTCTGTACTTAGCCGTTTTACCGGACGCGAACGGGGTCAGTTGGACGAGTCCCCGAGCGTGGTACTTAGCCATTCTAGTCACATGCCCAAGGTAGGTGAGGACAAAGCGCGTTGTATTTGGCGCGTCGCTCCACCTGACTCGGAGAGTCAGTCGTATGGCGAGTCCTGGACGCGCTCTCATACTTGGTGTTTTCCCTAGCCACATGGGTTTGGACTGACATTAGTCCCCGAGCGTGGTACTTCACCGTTTGAGTCGCTGCGCCAAGGATGTGGAGGACCGGGTAGCTATGAGAAGTGAATGCAGTTGTCTTGGCCTGACGAGCCAGTCGAGTGAGGTGACTCCGATGGGGCTCCGCGTTGGCATTTTTCATGGACGACACAAGGCCCGAATTTTATCGATGCCCTTGTACAACACTACTTAGTCGTGTCGGTTGCGCGACCAAGGATTGACTTCCGTGATTAGTGTAACGTTGTTTTTACGAGTGCGAGTGGCACAAGATCTGGAGAGTAGACACAATTTGTGTGAATCGGTCATCTTTATTTTATAGTGGGGGGAGTACACGTCAGAGTTTACATTCCACGGACGCTTGACATCGAGTTGTCCATCGCCTCAGACATCGATGAGGTAGTAGGCGTCGTTTCCCAGGACTCGCCCTATGGTGAATGGACCCTCCCACGGGGGAGAGAGCTTGTGCACGCCCTTCTTGTCCTGGATCAGTCGCAGTACCAGGTCGCCTTCCTGAAAGGTGCGAGTCCGGACTCCGTGGCTGTGGTAGTGGCGGAGTCCTTGCTGGTAGATGGCGGTTCGGGAGCGAGCTAGGTCGCGTGCTTCATCAAGCTGGTCGACCCCGTCTTGGCGTGCGAGCTCGTTGTCGGCCTCCGCGTAGTTGACGACCCGAGGCGAATCATGCTCGAGGTCGGTCGGCATGATGGCTTCAATGCCGTACACCATGAAGAAGGGGTGAACCCAGTCGACCTGTTGATGGAGGTGCGGATGCCCCAGATGACGGAGGGAAGCTCCTCGACCTGGCACCCCGGAGTTCGCTCAAGGGCAACTTGCAGTCACGGCTTCAGGCCGTGGAGGATGCTTTGGTTGGCGCGTTCCGCCTAGCCATTAGACTCCGGGTGGGCGACTGAGGCGAGGTCGAGCCGTATGTTATGCTCCTCGCAGAACTTGGCCATGGCTCCCTTAGCAAAGTTGGTGCCGTTGTCCGTGATGATGCTGTGCGGGAACCCGTAGCGGTAGATGAGCTCGCGTAGGAACTTGGTGGTGGTCTTCCCGTCGCACTTGCGGACTGACTTGGCCTCCACCCACTTTGTGAATTTGTCGACTGCGACCAGGAGGTGAGTGTAGCCGGAGGGGGCCTTCTTGAAGGGGACCACCATGTCCATGCCCCACACGGCGAATGGCCAGGTGATGGTGATGGTCTTGAGCGCCGAGCTTGGTACGTGCGTTTGATTGGCGTACTTCTGACACCTGACGTAGCGCTGGACAATGTCGACCACGTCGGCGTGTGCGGTGAGCCAGTAAAATCCATGTCACATGGCCTTGGCGACCAGGGACCAGGCGCCGGCGTGGTGGCCGCAGTCGCCAGCGTGGATGTCCTGGAGGATCTTGCGACCTTCCGCAGGCTGTACGCAGCGTTGGAACACGCTGGTCACGCTATGCTTGTGGATCTCACCGTTGATGATGACGAAGGATTTTCAGCGGCACACGATCATGCAAGCCTTCGTCTCGTCTACAGGTAGGGTCCCTCCCTCGAGTTAAGCGATGTATGGCACGGTCCAGTCGTTTCGCTCTACGATCATGGAAACCAGGGCTAGTTCTGGTTGCAGCGGTATCCCGATGTCGATCTCCCTCGAGGGAGAGACAGCTGGTTTGGTGATGGTGTCGAGGAAGACACCGGTGGGTGGCGCGTGGCAAGCTGACCCGATGCAAGAGAGGGCGTCGGCCTCTTCATTCTTGCGCCGGTCGATCCACTCGACGGAGTAGCCAGCAAAGTGGACCCCCAGCTAGTCCACTGCTTGGCGGTATGCCGCCGTGGTGGGGGAGACGGCATCGCAGGTGCCAGCAAATTACGCGACGACGAGGTCGGAGTCGTCGTAGCACCATAGGCGGTTGATTTTCATCTCCTTGGCGGATGGCATGCCGTGAAGGAGGGCCTCATACTCAGCCATGTTGTTGGTGCAGGGGGTGAAGTCGAGGTACAGTACATAGCACAGCTTGTCACCCTTGGGGGACGTGAGGACGATCCTTGCCCCTGCACCGTCTGTGTTCTTGGACCTGTCAAAGTGGAGCAACCAGTAATGGAGGAACGAAAGCTTCTCTGGCTGCTGCGCCTCCTCCCAACCGGCGAGGAAGTCAGCCAGGGCCTGCGACTTGATTGCCTTGCGCGGCTCGTACTTGATTTTGTGGACGCCGATCTTGACGTCCCATTTGGCGATTCACCCAGTCGCTTCACGGTTGCAGATGATGTCCTGCAACGACATTGAGGAGACGACCGTGATTGGGTGCTCCTGGAAGTAGTGCGGCAGTCGTCGCTGGGCTCGAAAGACCGCATATACCAACTTCTAGTACTGCGGGTAGCGCTATCGCGACTCGGTGAGGACTTCGCTAATGTAGTAGACATGTCGCTACACGGGGCGCTCCTTTCCCTCTTCTGGCCGTTCGACGACCATAACGGCACTGATGACTCGCTCGGATGCCATGACGGAGACGGGCATTGGCTCCTTGTCGGTGGGGGCGGTGAGCAGTGAGGCCACGAGTAGCACTTCTTTGAGCGTGTGGAGCGCATCGTCCGCATGCTTGTCCCACTGGAACGTGGGGTTCTTGCGCAATAGGCGGTAGAGAGGCATTGCCTTCTCGCCTAGCTGGGGGATGAAGCGACTGAGAGCCGCGACTCGCCCGACCAACTTCTGGGCGTCGCGGAGGCACTCGGGTTTGCCGAGCCGGGCGATCGTGTTGATCTTGGTGGGGTTCGCCTCGATGCCTCGCTTGGAGACTACATACCCCAGTAGCTGTCTAGTAGGTACACTGAAGGCGCACTTTCCTGGATTAAGTTTGATCTTGTACCTCTGCAGGTTTGCAAAGGTTTCGGCTAGGTCGACGAGTAGATCGCCCTGGCGAGTGGACTTCACCACCATGTCGTCGATGTAGACGTGGATGTTGCGGCCAATTTGGCTCGCAAGGCACTCATGCATGCACCTCTGGTAGGTCGCTCCGGTGTTCTTGAGGCCGAACATCATGGCGGTGTAGCAGAATGCACCGAATGGCGTGATGAACGCCGTCTTCTCCTCATCCTCGACTGCCATTTTGATCTGGTTGTAACCAAAGTAGGAGTCAAGGAAACACAGCGACTCCGAGCCTGCGGTCGAGTCGATGATTTGATTGATTCGCGGGAGAACGAACTGCTCCTTTAGGCAGGCGCTGTTGAGGTTTGTGTAATCGATACACATTCTCCAGGTCCCATTCTTCTTTTCGACTAGGACTAGGTTTCCCAGCCACTTGGAGTATTTGATTGGCCGTATGAAACCTTCCGCGAGTAGATGCTGCACCTCCTCGGCGATTGCTCAGCGGCGCTCTTCATTGAAGGGCCACAACAACTGCTTGATAGGTCACGCTTTGGGGTTGGCGTTCAGTTTGTGCTCAGCGAGTTCCCTCAGGACACCTGGCATGTCAGAAGGATTCCATGCGAAGATGTCGCGATTCTCACGTAGGAACTCGATGAGCGTGCTTTCCTATGCGGAGCTTATGCCTGTCCCGATCGTCACCATCTGGCTGGAGTCGCCTGGAACCAGCTCAACGGAGCGCTTGTGCGTGGTGGCTTCGAACGCGGTCGAGCCGCCATTCTCTGATTTGGGCTTCTTGAGTATTCTGGGGTCGTCATTGTCGACCCTGCTCGCGTATCTGGCGAGCCCCTCCGCATGGTTGGCCTCCACGGCGATGAAGGTGTCGGCGAGCTCAGCGCCCTTTGCCTCGCACTCCGCGGCCATGTCGGGGTCGCCGTGGATAGTGATGATGCCGCACGGCCCTAGGAGCTTCATCGCGTTGTACGCGTAGTGTGGCGCCACCATGAACTTGGCGAATGCTTGCCGCCCCAAGACGCAATGGTAGGGGCTGTTGAAGGGCACTAGCTCGAAGACGATCCGCTCGGTGCAGAAATTCGCTGGTGTGCTGAAGGTGACTGGCAGTGTCACCTTGCCGATCGGGTACACCTTCCGACCGGGGACGATGCCATGGAAGGTGGTGTAGGTCGTCTCAATCATCGACTGCAGGAGCCATAGTCGCCTGAACGTGTAGAGTATGTTGATGGAGCTTCCGCCATCCATCAACGTCTTGGGGAGCCAGTAGTCGCCCACTTTGGGCTTGACCACCAGGGGTTGATCCGTGGCGAGTGGTCCTCGCGGATCCAGGTGATGTGTTGTTCGGACTAGTTGAGGAAGCGAGGGACGTCGACTTGGGACACCGCGTTGACGGCGACAGCATGGGTGATGACCTTCTTCTCGCGCTTGGTGCCGAATCCGGTGAAGGTGTGGAGCGACCCGACATTGTTGCAGAATGCCCCGCCGTTTGGCGGGTGGTTGTTGGGGTCCTCCCGTGCGCGCCGTGCCTTCTCGATCTCCTTCAGGGAGTGGCAGTCGGCGGTCGTGTGCGTGGAAGGCGTCCCCTCTCTGCTGTGGAACACACAGGGCTGGTTAAGGAGAGCCGGAGGGTCGAATTTCAGCCTCGCCTTGTAGTTTCCGTTGTCACAATGTTGGCCTTCGTCGCGATGGAAGCTCTTGGGGTCACGTGGCGCAGAACCAACACTGGCGATGAAGTCGACTCGCCCTTCACCGCGACGCTTGTCGGTGAGGCGAGTGTTGTTGTAGCGTAGCTCGGGTCACCTCCCATTGTCGTGGCCGCTTGGGCGGCGATTTCCACCCGACTCATCGTCGGTTTCTTGGTTCGGGTCCTCCTCCGCGTACCTCTTGGCAATATCGAGGAGGTATGGGATATTGTCGAGTGTTTTGTACACCCGCTTGAGTTTGGCGACCAGTGGTTCGTAGCGGCATGATGTCTCGAAGCAGTGGATCGCCGTCTCCGGGTGGATACCGGCCGCGTTGAACCACAGGTCTTGCCACCTTTGGAGCCAGTTGCGAGTCGACTCGCGGGGCCCCTGGATGCATCATTCCAGGTCCTCAATGCTGGTGGCGCGAGTGTAGGAACCTCGAAGTGCCTGACAAAGGAGTCGTGCATGTCGTCCCAGGAATCGATGCTATCTTCTGGGAGGGTGTTGATCCATTGCAGAGTCGCTCCCTCCATCATCACGGGGAGGTAGCAAGCGGCGAGTAGGTCGGTGTGGTCGGCGATGCCCATCGCCATGAGGTACGTGTCCAGCCACACGGACAGATCGTACGAGGGATCGCATTTTTTGATCTCTTTTGGCGCTTTAAAGTTCGCCGGATATTTTTCGCGTCGGATCATTGGTCTGAAGCACTAGGGGACGACTCGGCTGAGCGAGCCCCTTGGTTCACCATCGTGGCAGTTGGTGAGGGTGTACCTCAGGTCGTCGGGCTAGCGTGCGCGCCAGTTTTGATCGTTGATGGTGTGGGTCCACACGTCGACTGGTTGCCAGTTAGCAGCGACCATGTTGTTCGTCGGTCGATGGTCATTGGTGGATAGTGCAGCGTGCACGGGTCGTGGTTGGAGTTACAGGGGATCAGGTGATGGGCAATTGAGAGTGTTTGCCATCGTTGGGCGGTCGCTCGAGGCCGCCCTGCTTCATGAGGAGCGGGAGTACATGCTCCCCCGTGAGTCAGCTCCTGCGGTTTGCTACTCAACGGCCTTGGCGAGTAGGGCCTTGGCGTACTGGATCTACAACGTGCCCTCCCCCGTCACGTTGAGGTTGGCAACCGCGGCTCGACTCGTGATGATGTTGTCCATCAGAGTGGAGAACAGCGGGAGACCGTTCGCGTCCCGCTCTTGTGGGGAGATCATGATCCTTGGCTGGTCTGGAGGGGGCGTGCGACCAGGAGGTGGTGGGGGAGCGTCGTTCGCCGTTGCGCCTGGCAGTGGTCGGGCACTTCCTCCTGGTGGCGCGTTCTCGCAGACCATGCGGCCGGCCATGCGGGCCAGGTCGTTCTTGTCATCGAAGTTCGGGGCGCGACCCTGAATGGTGGGGTTCAGGCGCGACCTGATGCGGCGTTGGTGGTAGAGCGAGAGCTCCTGCACCGTCGCTTGCTCGAGGCGAAATTTTTCGCGCTCGGCTTGTTCCTTGCGAACCATCTCCTCCAGGCGCAGGCGGAGTTCCTCGACCTCCGTCGCCGTCGTGGCCAGCGGGATCGGCGTAGAGAAGGGGTTTGGTGGGGCGCTTGTGCCACTCGCCATGTAGGTCACGACGAAGCGACCAGATCTGGCGTAGAGGTCACCGGAGTTCTCCGATCCAGAGTCAGAGTTGAAGATCCCGAGGATGGAAGGATCCTTAGAGTCCCCCACGTTGGAGACTTGGGTGATGGAGCCCGCGGGTGACGCGGCGACAATGGATCCGGCAATTGATGCCGGGGTCACCGAGTCAGCGTCGTCGTAGAGGGTCGCATCGTCCACGGCCACGCTGGTCTTGGCCATGTTGCTGTTGGCCGAGCCGTACTTGGAGGCGAGGCGATGGATGGTGCGGACCTAACTCTCAGAGAGCCGATCGCGCGGTGGCGACTCACGGTTGTGAGTCGAGTCCTCCGAGACGATGACGTCGTTGAAGCCGACGAAGAGGCTGATCGTGCCGACTGGCATGATCACGCTGTGCGTGACCGGGCACGCCGCCAGGACATAGCTACTCGGCAAGATATGGAGGATCTCGCCGATGGCGATCATGCGGCCGGTGGAGACCGTCTGGTTGATTGGCAAGTAGGGTCTCGCCGCATAACATAGGCCTGACCGGCCAGTAGGGATGTAGACGGACGTCCGTCTAGGCATCTCGACGTGTCCTTTTCAATCTCAATCAATGCTACCTAATCACTGCTCCTTAAAAATTTTGTGCTAATGCACTAATTAGACGGACGTCCGTGTTGTCCGCCGGACACACGGCTTGTATCCCTACCGGCCAGGCCCCACAGTGGGCGCCATTGTCGTGAGAATGGCCACGATAGATGCTGCAATCGACAACAAGTAGTAGAACGAGGGGCAAGGGCAGCCATCCAAATGCGGTGCGAGATGAGGGAAAAGACTCAGGGTTTTACCCAGGTTCGCCCCCCTAGAGGGTAAGGACCTACTCCTGCAAGATTGTATTGATGAGAGAGTACAAAGGACGAGCTCGACGGCTAGGCGGCGAGTCGCAGGGGTGTATGATGGAATGTCAGTTCTATGCGTGCCCTAGGGTGGTTTATATAGAGTCACCTCGCTAGAGTTTACAGATCTACAACCGAGTTGGATAAGGACTTAGAGGGTTATTGACCTAATCCTACTGGCCCTAGCTATGCTTCTGGGCCTCCAGCTTCCAGTCGCCTAGCTTCTTCTTGTGTCGTGATCCAGTCGCCATCCTGCAGGCCCACTCGCTGGCAGTATGAGCCAGTAGGAAACGTCTGTAGGATATATGCCCAAGAGGCAATAATAAAGTGGTTATTATCATATCTTCATGCTTATGATAAATGTTTACATACCATTTTATAATTGTATTAACCGGAAACATTAATACTTGTGTGATTTGTAAACATAAAGAGTCCCTAGTAAAGCCTCTTGTTAAACTAGCTTGTTGGTTAATATATGATCATGGTTTCCTGATCATGAACAACAACAAGGTCATACATTAGAATAATTATGTGATGGACATACTCCTATAGATAAGCGTAGCATAAAGATCAAGTCATTTCAATAGTTCATTTGCTATAAGATTTATGATACATAGTAACCTAATTCCTTCGACCATGATATCATGCTAATCACCATCACCGGAAGGATGCTTTGATGACATAAAACAACCCACCATAACTGGGTGGTTAAAATAGTGGCATTGAGTGTTCGGAAAGTATGTGTTGAGGCACATGGATCAAGAGTGGGATTTGTCCATCCATATGACAGATAGATATACTCTAGGCCCTCTTGGTGGAATGTCATCCAATTAGCTTGCAAGCAAGTGACTGGCTCACAAGAGATCACATATCACGGGAACGAGAAAAGAGTACTTATCGAAAACGAGTTTGAACTAGGTATGCAGAGATACCGACGATCAAACCTCGGATAAGTAAACTATCGCGAGACAAAGGGAAATTGGTATCATATGTAAGTGGTTCATTCGATCGCAAAGTAATCATAGAAATATGTGGGAGCCATATGAATTTCCAGATTCCTGTATTGGTTATTGATCGGAGAAGAGTCTCAGTCATGTCTGCATAATTCACAAACCGTAGGGAGACACACTTAAGGATTCGATGTTGTTTAGTAGATATGGAATGTAAGTATAGGGAGACTGAATGTTGTTTGGAGTCTCGGATGGGATCCAGGATATCACGAGGTGATCTGGAATGGTCTGTAGAATAAGTTTCATATAAGGAAAGTCTAATTCCGAAGTTCAGAAATGATTCCGATGATTTCATCGGAGAGGTTCTAGAAGGGTCTAGAAGGTTCATCGGACCGGAAGGGGAAGGGTACATGAATGTGTCATGGATAAGTGGAATGATTGGATCATGTCCTTGGTCACTTGGTTGGGCATTTACAAGAGCGAAATTAAGCTCCAAATTGAAAGTCAAAAGGCGGGTTTGAAAAGTCAAACTAAGACAATGTTTCCTAGTGGAAGAAGGAAACAATCCTTCTTTCCCACCACCACAAGCCAACTAGGAGAGGGAGTTGGGGAAGGATTCAAACTCCCCTCTCCCAAGCTGCCCTCCCTCTCATAAATAGAGGGGAGAGGGTGCCCCAAGGACACACAACACCAGCCCCTCCCCACCTAGCGCCGCCGCCCTAGCCTCCACCGACTCCACCTACTCCTCTCCGGCCCTCTAAACTCTAGATCACCGGAAACCCTAGATCCACCATAACCTGCTCCGTCTTAGTCGAAGCCATGCAGGATTTTCCCTCTACTTCCGACACCATGTCGTCGTGCTGCCGGAATCGCAAGGGGAGAACTACAACCTCTGCTGCCTGCTGGAACAAGGGAGAGGAAGGTCTTCATCGAGTACCGAACGTGTGATCGACTGCGTAAGTGCTGCCGGAACGCAGCGCCGGAAGGATCGTCTACGTGATCTTGAGATCGGCAAGTGTATGACTACATCACCCACAAGAATCTGCTCTCGTTAACCGCTTTGGAATCTTCGAGGGTGAGTACTCTAATCGACTCGTTTCTACAATCTAGTAGATAGATCTTGGCTTGTTTGTGTGCATGCGGTAGAATATTTTTGTTTTCCATGCTACGAACCCCTACAGTGGTATCAGAGTCGTGTCTATATGTAGATCTGTTGCACGAGTAGAACACAATGGTGATTGTGCGCATTGATGCTTTTGTTGCCGATTGCTTATTGAAAGCCCCAAATCACATAAAACATGCAAAGAAAATGTGTACAAAGAAAATTTGAAAGAACACCAAACATTTGGTGATGGTGATCTACTTCAAAGTGCAAATCCAAAGACATTGGTATTTAACTATACATGCTTTGGACTACGTGCCATGTGTATGGCTCCACTATTGATGTTGATAGATTCTTTCAAACAGAAAAGGAAATACTAAAAGAGAATCTCATAAATATATGGCAGAAAATAAAAGACTAGAATTGTTCAGCTTAGGTATATAGAGGATATACGTGTTATGGTTGTATTCTTTGCTTGTTAAATAATGTGGTTCTTAAGTATTAGATACTGAATTTGTTGGTGTGAATCTTCATACGAAACAACACAATCATGAACTACAATGGCCTAAGTAACTAGGAAGAGAATATGTGATGATGTTCATCGAGAACAAATAAAGTGTTGAAGTGTTTCTCGTTAACATCAAAGCTTACCTTCAAGATTTGTTTTATCAGGTATTATGAGAACAAAAGGGTTGTTCAAATAATTTCCGTAATCCATAAAAGATGAATGATTTACAAATCTCATTGGATAAATCACATCCATAAAACAAGTGCTAAAAATGTCGAAAGACAATTGATTGAAAGATCACTTAGGTAGTGACATCGCCGTTTAAATTATATTGGAAAGAAAACATGAAGAAACTCCACGTGGATGGAATTTTGGAGTCTTTTGATTTTTGATCAAATGACGCTCGTGAAACTTTCCTAGAGATAATTAAAACTTCGGTCATAGGCCAAAAGGGAACGAATGACTAGCTTATTGGGACTTGTACATATTTTTGTATGAAGTCCATTATGTGTAGTCAAGAGCGATGGACTTCAACTTCATATGCTTTCTTCTAAAATTTGAGTGAATATATGAATATTTACTTAATAAGGATGAAGTGTGAAACATTTGAAAGTTCAAAGACTTTCAAGATGAAGTGCAAAATCAATGTAACAAGAAAATAAAGAATTTATGATAGGATCATAAAGGAAGATTTTTGAGTTACAAGTTTAGCATAACACCTAAGATTTGAGGAATCGTTCCATGGATTTGCATTTCCCGAAACACCATAAGAGTATGGAGAGTTCGAGATATGTAATGAAACCTTGTTTGACATGGTAAGAGCAAAGGTGTAATTCATAAAACTGCCATTATATTTTAAAGATTAAAAGCTTTAGAGACTACCGTTTTTCCACTAAAAAGAGCTCCATCATGATCCGTTGAAATGACATATATAAAGTTATGGTTTGGGATAAAACCCAAGTTGTCCTGTCTTAAACATTGGTATGCATGAGTAAAATGTTTACAACCAAAGTCGGATGAGCATGTCTTTGTAGGTTATTTCGGATAATCGTCGGGTACTCCTCCATAACACCAAATACAAAAGTGTTTGTCGCTTAGAACGTCAAGTTTCTTGAGAAGAAATTTTTCGTGAAAAGTTAAGTGGGAGGAAAATAGAACTTTGATGAGTTTAAAAGAACCTTAGCTATATGTTCTAAGTTGCGCAGCACCGGAAAGCGTTTCGGATGCAGCAACAATGCTCATGGCTCACGTGCCTCAAAGGTTGTGGTCACGGAGGTCTAAGTTCCTATTGAACCTGGTAGGTCGGGTAAACAATCAAATACTAGGATTTGAAAGTAAATCTTGTTGTTTGACAATGATGGACCGACTACATGCAAAGAAGCGATGATGGGCCCTGACTCCGTCAAATGGCTTGACGCCATAAAATCCATGATAGTTCCATACACGAGAAATCAAGCTTTGAACTTGAAAGACCCTCTGGAAAGGTGTAAGACCTTACAGTCGTGTTTGGATCTATAAAGAAATATACATGGATGTTTTCACATCTATGAAATAGTCGACATGTTGGGAAAAAGTTCACAACATTGTTTAAAGGTTGACTATGACAAGATTTGATCTTCCATAGCGATATTTAGTCTAGACGGATTAATGTAGCAACCACTACATATAATTTTGTTATGTGGTAGTTGAATAAACAAAACAAGTTCTTCTAATAGAATTGTTACCTAGGACGTGTGCATAACACGATCCAAAGGGTTTTGTTAATTCAAGTGATGCTAAAAGCGTATGCAAACCTCAATGGTTGAAGTAAGCATCGAGGAGTTTGAATCTTCACCATGATGAAACTGTTAAAAGGGTTTAAATTCATCAGAGACGATGAAGATGCTTGCATTTGCAAAAAATTAAGTGGGAGCGCTAAAACATATTTATAATACATTATATGGAAGACATATTGTTGATTGGAAATGATGTATCTTTTATTAAAACATGTTAAGAATTTCATCTCGATGAAATACTTAGGCAAAACCCGAATATTTGGCATCAATATCTATATAGATAGATTGAGACGCTAATATGGTTGTGCCAATTGTACATAGATGATATATTGAATAAGTTCAATATGGAAACTACAAGAAAGGTTCTTGTCGCACAGAAAGGATTGAATCGAAATTCAAGTGTATTGACACTTGGTAAGTGAAACAAAGATTCAAGTATAGATTTATACTTGATGTATGAAATCACAAAGAGTATTTATATCAATCATACTGTGATATGTACAAATCCAGATATGTCCTATGCTCTAAATGTTATGAGCATATACCAGAATGATTCATAAGATGATTATTGGATGATAGTGAGGATATTTTATGATCTTTTGGAAGAACTAAGAATTTATTGTTTTTGTAAAGGTGAAAAATAGATGGTTAGTTCATTGTAAAAGTACTACATTGATACTAGTTTTGTCACAAAGTACAAATTAAGTTTATCTCAATTTAAACTAAGGGTGGCACAATATAATGGAAAGTAAGTTCCATAATGGATTTGGATGAGTTCCAAAGTTAAGACATTGTGACAGATACTACAATAAAAGGCTAAGTATATGACTGCTATTATAGCAGCAAAAGAGGGCATTTATGTCAAGTAGTTGTTATCAAACTAGGTGTAGTTCACAGCGGGATAGTACTATGAAGATATATTGTACGACAATATTGTCAACATGTTTTAACCCCAAGGAACTAAAGGTCTCACCAAAGGACCAAATATATACAAAGCCATCTCATTAGAGAATGAGTGATGCGTAGAGACGCAAAGACATGCAATTACACACGGACCTGAAAGTGTCGGATTCGAAGATCGATTGACCACTAGCAATCGTGTACATACAACACTGGAAAGCCATAGGTGTTGAATACACAAAGATTTGAAACTATATTATTGTCTCTAGTGCAAGTGGGAGACTGTAGGAGATATGCCCAAGAGGCAATAATAAAGTGGTTATTATCATATCTTCATTCTTATGATAAATGTTTACATACCATGCCATAATTGTATTAACCAGAAACATAATAATTGTGTGATTTGTAAACATAAAGAGTCCCTAGTAAAGCCTCTTGTTAAACTAGCTTGTTGGTTAATATATGATCATAGTTTCCTGATCATGAACATTGAGATGTTATTAACAGCAAGGTCATATCATTAGAAGAATGATGTGATAGACATACTCCTATAGATAAGCGTAACATAAAGATCAAGTCATTTCAATAGTTCATTTGCTATAAGCTTTCTGATACATAGTAACCTAATTCCTTCGACCATGACATCATGCTAATCACCATCATCGGAAGGATGCTTTGATGACATCAAACACCACACCATAACTGGGTGGTTAAAAAGGTGGCATTGAGTGTTCGGAAAGTATGTGTTGAGGCACATGGATCAAGAGTGGGATTTGTCCATCCATATGACGGATATATATACTCTAGGCCCTCTCGGTGGAATGTCATCCAATTATCTTGCAAGCATGTGACTGGCTCACAAGGGATCACATATCACGGGAACGAGAAAAGATTATTTATCGGTAACAAGGTTGAACTAGGTATGCAGAGATACCTACGATCAAACCTCGGATAAGTAAACTATCGTGAGACAAAGGGAAATTGGTATCGTATGTAAGTGGTCCATTCGATCACAAAGTAATCGTAGAAATATGTGGGAGCCATATGAATTTCCAGATTCCTCTATTGGTTATTGATCGGAGAAGAGTCTCAATCATGTCTGCATAATTCACGAACCGTAGGGAGACACACTTAAGGATTCAATGTTGTTTAGTAGATATGGAATGTAAGTAGGGAGATCGAATGTTGTTCGGGGTCTCGAATGGGATCCGGGATATCACGAGGAGATCCGGAATGGTCTGGAGAATAATATTCATATAAGGAAAGTCCAATTCCGGAGTTCGGAAATGATTCCGATGATTTCATCGGAGAGGTTCTAGAAGGGTCTAGAAAGTTCACCAGACCGGAAGGGGAAGGGTACATGAATGTGTCATGGATAAGTGGAATGATTGGATCATGTCCTAGGTCACTTGGTTGGGCATTTACAAGAAAGAAATTAAGCTCCAAATTGAAAGTCAAAAGGCAGGTTTGAAAAGTCAAACCGGTACAATGTTTCCTAGTGGAGGAAGGAAAGAATCCTTCTTTCCCTCCACCACAAGCCAACTAGGAGAGGGTGTTGGGGAAGGATTCAAAATCCCCTCTCCCAAGCTGTCCTCCCTCTCATAAATAGAGGGGAGGGAGTGCCCCAAGGACATACAACACCAGCCCCTCCCCACCTAGCTCCGCCGCCGCCATCACCTCACGTCGCCGCCGCCCTAGACCCTGCCGACTCCACCTCCTCCTCTCCGGCCCTCTAAACCATAGATCGCCGAAAACCCTAGATCTACCATAACCTGCTCCGGCTTAGTCGAAGCCATGCATGATTTTCCCTCTACTTCCGACATCACGTCGTCATGCTGCCGGAATCGCGAGGGGAGAACTACAACCTCCGCTGCCTACTGGAACAAGGGAGAGGAAGGTCTTCATCGAGTACCGAACGTGTGACCGACTGCGGAAGCACTGATGGAATGCAGCGCCGGAAGGATCGTCTATGCGATCTTGAGATCGGCAAGTGTACGACTACATCACCCACGAGAATATGCTCTCGTTAACCGCTTTGGAATCTTTGAGGGTGAGTACTCTAATCGACTCGTTGCTACAATCTAGTAGATAGATCTTGGCTTGTTGTGTGCATGCGGTAGAAATTTTTTGTTTTCCATGCTACGAACCCCTACAACGTCCTGCTGGGTATACCCCACTTAGCATATCCCCATCATTTTGGCACCCTGCCGGGACGGGGAATTTGGAGAGGATCATCGCCATCATCATCACCAACGCCTCTCCATCAACCATTCATGTTTCCCTCATCCATGAGTGAGTAATCCCCCACTGTAGGCTATGGGGATGGTAGGGATTGGATGAGTTGTATCATATAATCGAATAAGATTGTTAGGGCATGGTGCCTAGTATCTCTATTAGTGCTATTTGACTTTGTTGCAACTTGTTGTGCTTAATGCTTGTCACTAGGGCCCAAGTGCCATGATCACGATCTGAACTTATTATTGATTCATTATGATAGTATTGTTTGTGATCGTATATGCAAGTTGTGTACACATATCATTGTCCGGATCCAAAGGCCCCGAAGTGACAGAAATTGGGATAGCCGGAGGGGATGGCTGTGATGTGAGGATCACATGTGTTCACGGAGTGTTAATGCTTTGCTCCGGTGCTCTATTAAAAGGGGTGCCTTAATTGCCAGTAGTTCCCTTGAGGCCCTGCCGCAACGGGCTGGCAGGACAAAAGATGTTGTGCAAGTTCTCATTGCGATCATGCATGACTATATATGGAGCACATGCCTATGATTGTTTAGTACTTGGATGCTTTATCTTATTCATCCGCAATTTCCCTAGATCTTGAAGTTGCATGTTTAGACTTGTCCATGCAACGCCCGTCCATCCATCCCTATGCCTATCACACTCATATCCTGCTGTTTGCTACTACTGTTCCTATTGCTCTTGTTTTACTGCTGCTGTTGCTTTGCTATTGCTACTGATAAACTTCTGTGAGAAAGAACTATTTCCAGGTGCAGCTGAATTGACAACTCAGTTGTTAAGTCTTGCAAGTATTCTTTGGCTCCCCTTGTGTCGAATCAATAAATTGGGTAATACTACCCTCGAAGACTGTTGCGATCCCCTATGCAAGTTGCAACAGACGCTGACAAGGGCCTAGGCTGGACCGCGGGTTTAGCAAAAGAGATGGCAGGGGGTTATGTGCAAAACGCCGACGCCATCGTTTTCTTCCTCTCGACGAATGTAGCACGCACGCCGCTGAGAGAAAAAGGGCGCCAGTGGTCGATCGCGATCATGACGCGCTGCTGGGCGGAACCAATGCGCCGCCGCGGGCTGATGCTATGGGGTCGCTCGCGTGCTAGGTAGGTTGTCCGCAACGCGGGGTGGCTGCAGACCGAAACGAGCAGAGACGCACGGAGGGCGTTCGACGACCGGTCCGGCGAGTCTAGGGCGAGATCGGCGAGAGGGGGTTGTCTAGGAGGGTCGTGGGCTCACCGCGGGCGTGCTGGCGTGGTCGGCGTGGCGCGGGGAGCAGGCGATCACCGGCGAAGCTCGCGGACTGATGAGCTAGGGTTTCCTCGGGGCGCGGCGGTCCTGGCGAGCTGCGGTCCGCCTCTCTCGATGGCGTGGCGCAGCGGGCGCCGGGCGCTCGTTCTCGCCACACGCAGCAAAGACTCCACCGGGTAGATCGACGGGGGTAGCCGGGCGGTGTGGCGAGAGGCGTTGGGGTGGTGTGGAGGAAGGGGTGCGAGGCAAGCCTGGGCGGATCTGGGGTGAGAGAGGGGGAGAGGATAAGAACGAGGAGAGGTGTGGCTTGCGTGGGGAGGGGTAGCTGGGCCACCTTTTCTCGATCACGTGATCAAGATGGGGGCAGGGGTGGCGTGGTAGAGCTGGGAAAAGGGAGAGGGAGGCTGGCAGTGGCCCTGGGAGGCGCAAGGTGGGCTGCCTCACGAGAGAGAGCTAGAGGAGAGGGTATCCTCGGGTAGATGGTTGGGAGCTAGGGTAGGAGAGAGGGGCATGGTCGGGCTAGGTTAGGGTAGATAGGAGGGGTCCTGGTGGTGGGGGGTAGGATGCTGGGTGGTCGAGTTAGAGCTAGAAGGAGAGGTGAGAGGACATGGGGCATGGGAACATGCTAGATAGGGGGAAAAGGAGAGGTAGGTTTTGTTTGGGTTTTGTTTAGAGGTAGATGTAGATTAGGGATTATTTTAGGATATATGTAAAAATAGGGTTTAGTTTAGGGTAGAAAGGGAAGAGAGGGAGTACTTGGTTTTGTAAAGATTAGGGGTAGATTAGTGGTAGGAGGGTGGTTTAGGGTTTGATTTAGCTAGGTAGAGTTTGGGGTTTTGGTTTAGAGAGGGAGAGGAAGGTGGCACTTTATTTTGATCAAGCAAACTACAAGCAAGCACTAAGCAAGAAAGAGCAAGAAAAGAGGGAGAAGAGAGAGAGATGGCCATAGGGTGGTGATGTGGTCCTCCTTTGGCCCATGCCTGATCCAAGCAAGAACAAGCAAGATCCAGAGAGAGGAGGGTTTTCTGGTTGGCATGCCCACTAGCACATGTGTGTGCATGGACCATGGGGTAGGGGTTTAGCTTAAGGGGAAAAAGAGAGGGAGAGAGCTAGGGTTGTATACTCACAGACAAGATCAAGCCAGAAAGAGGGATCCATTTAGAAATCCAAACAAACCAAAACTGGAAAAGGTGGCACTTGCATGGCCCATGCAAGATGATTAATGCCAAAGGTTATATTGTGAAAACAACATTATTTCATGTGGCTTTAATCCTTGCATTCCCAAAAAGTGGGCAAAGGCCAAGCAAAAGATGATGGGTGGTTCCAACCAACAACATGAGCTAGAGAAACTCAAATAAAAATGCCAAGCCCATATTATTGGATGGTGGAATTATAAGGTGGTGAAAGATAAGGTGGTGGAGTCAAAAGAGAGATGCCCCCAACTCAACTTGGGCATTTAACAATTTAGTAAGAACCAAATACAATATCAAGAGGCAACTACAATTAATCATGCACATGAGATAAGAACCAAACAAGAAAAAGGTTTTATATGATGCTCAAATGCAAGGGGACATGATGACATGAGCATGATATGATGATGATGCAACAATTATATGTTGGAAGTGGCCCATTTTATTATTATGACATGTAGCATTACAGGGGTTAGACAACTGGGGTGCTACAACTCTCCCCCACTAAACAGGAATCTCACTTGAGATTCTAGGAAGAAGAAGAAGATACAAAGAGAGAAGGATGGTTGACACGGAGTTCATCTTCACGCTCCCATGTGGCTTCATCAATGTAATGGTGTGACCACCGCACCTTGCGTAACTTGATGGACTTGTTGCAGTCCTTCGCTCATGGTCTCGAGGATTTTGGTGGGTGTTCACGATAAGAGAGATCTTCTTGTAGGTCGATTATCTCATGATCCACGGTCTTGCCGGGTCTTTGAAGCACTTCTTGAGCTGAGAGATATGGAAAACATCATGGACTTTGAGTTTTTCCTAAGCTCTAGTGCATAAGCAACTTCTCCTCTTCTACCACGTATCTTGAAAGGACCGATGTATCTAGGAGCCAACTTTCCTTTGATACCAAGGCGGTGTGTTCCTCTCATGGGAGTGACACGAAGGTAGACTAGATCACCAGGCATACACCATATCTGTGCTCTGTCATAGTTGCTCTTCGACGGCTTTGAGCAATCTTCGTGTTCTCGAATGATATGCACCTTCTCCTCCGCTTGGTTACAAAGTCGGGGCCAAACCAGATTCTTTCTCCCGCACCGACCAACCAATGGGAGTTCTCGACTTCACCATAGAGTGTCTCGAATGGTGCCATCTTCGACTCTTCCGAAGCTGTTGTTGTAGGAGAATTCAGCATATGGAAGACACTCCTCCCACTTCATGCCAAAAGAGATGACGCAAGCTCTAAGCATGTCCTCCGAATCTGATTGATCCTCCACTTGTCCTTGCGACTGAGGGTGGTAAGCAGTGCTGAAGTTCAACTTCGTTCCCAAAGCTTTTTGGAAACTCTCCCAGAACTTTGAGGTGAAGATGCTCCCACGATCTGAACTGATTTCAAGTGGAACCCCATACAAAGAGACAATCCTGTTGATATAGAGCTCAGCCAACTGAAGTCCAGAAATTGTTTCTTTGACTGGGAAGAAGTGAGCCACTTTAGAAAGCCTGTCGATGACAACAAAGATTGCATTGTTGCCCTTCTGCGATCTTGGGAAACCAGTGATGAAGTCCATCTCTACTTTCTCCCATTTCCATTCCGGAGGTTTCAATGGCTGTAGAAGACCAAATGGTTTCTGATGGACAGCCTTCACCCTACGGCAGACATCACATTCTGAGACATACTTGGCGCAATACCGTTTCAACCCAGGCCACCAGTATTGTGTTTTCAAGTCCATGTACATCTTTGTGCTGCCAGGATGGATAGAAAAAACCGAATCATGTGCCTCCTTGAGAACTTGGTCTCTCAGACCCGGGTAGTTTGGAACAAACATCCGGTGTTCAAAGAAGAGTGAGCCTTGATCATCGACATGAAAGGACTCATACTTCGGAGTGCCAAGCTTAGAGATGAGCTTTCTAGTGTGCGGATCACCAAGCTGACGAGAACGAATCTGTTCTTCCAAGAGAGGAGTAGCCAGAAGGTTCAGGAGATGCCCTTGTTCCACAATTTCCAGGTTCAGCTGACGGAATTCCTCGCACAAGAGAGGCTGCTGCTCTTCCACCATGAGGTTGTTGACATAAGCTTTGCGGCTAAGCGCATCTGCCATGACGTTTGCTTTGCCTGGAGTGTAGTTGATGGTCACATCAAAGTCATTGATAGCTTCAATCCATCTCCTTTGCCGAAGATTGAGATCAGGCTGAGTGAAGATATACTTCAAACTCTTGTGGTCCGAGAAGATCTCACAACGGTTACCAAGCAAGTAGTGCCTCCATAGCTTCAAAGCAAAGACCATCGCTAGCTCAAGGTCATGTGTGGGATAGTTGACCTCATGCGTCTTCAATCGACGAGAGGCATAAGCAACCACCTGCCTCTTGCATAAGGACCGCACCCAATCCTTGCAAAGAGGCGCAGAATATCTGGAAAGGCTTAGATGTATCCGGAGGAACCAAGACCGTGTGGAAGTGAGCTTCTTTGAGTGTCTCAAAACTCTCTTGGCAAGGTGAGTCCAGTGTACTTCTTGCCTTTCTTGAGGAGGTCGGTAAGAGGCTTTGCTATCTTTGAGAAGTTCTGAACAAAACGACGGCAATAGCTAGCCAAGTCGAGAAAACTCCGCACTTCCTTGACATTAGCAGGAGGAAGCCATTCAACTATTGTTTTCACGGTCTCCGGGTTAACTGCAATGCCCTTGGCAGAGATGACATGTCCCAGATATGTTACTTCGGGCAACCAGAACTCACACTTGGAGAACTTTGCATACAAGCGGTTCTCACGAAGCTTGTTCAGGACACACCGCAGGTGCTCTTCATGCTCCTCCTTGGACTTGGAATAAACCAGAATGTCATCCAGGTATACCACCACAAACTTGTCCAGATACTCCATGAAAACGGAGTTCATCAGCCTCGAGAAGGTAGCAAAAGCAGGTGAGACCGAAAGACATGACCGTACTCACATGTGCCATAGCGGTGGTGAAAGCTGTCTTGGGCACATCCTCTTTGCGAATTTTGATTTGGTGATAACCACTTCTCAAGTCCAACTTAGAGAACACCACAGCTCCTGCCAGCTGATCAAACAGATCATTTATCCGAGGGAGAGGATATTTGTTCTTGATAGTTTTAGCATTTAGAGCCCGGTAGTCAACACATAGCCTATCGGTTCTGTCACGCTTCTTCACAAAGATTGTTGGGCTACCCCAAGAAGAAGTGTCAGGTTGAATGAAACCCAATTTCTCTTGTTCATCAAGTTGTCGCTTGAGTTCACCAACTCGTAAGGACCCATTTTATATGGCCTCTTGGAGATAGGAGCCGTCCCCAGTTCAAGCTCAATCACGAATTCAACCTCGCGATCCGGAGGCATACAGCAACTCTTCAGAAAAACATCCGGAACTCACGGACATCGGTACCCTCTGAATAGCTTCCATAGCATCATCATTAAGAGCAGCCAAGGAATAGAGCTGGACAGGAGTCGACTTGGAGAAAAGACTATGGCCTTGTGGATCTTCAGAGACACTGAGCGTTCAGCACAATCGATCACAGCTGCATTTGCTGTCAACCAATCCATGCCCAAAATGACATCAATGTCAGAGTTGCCCAGAACAATCAAAGAAGCCAAGAATGAAGAACCACCAATCTCAACTTGGTTTCCATGACTGATATGCTCAGCCCTCATGTTTGAACCAGGTGACTGTACCACCAACCGCTTAGAGAGAGGAACCATGACTAACTCATTCTCTTCTGCAAACTTGTATGACACAAAGGAATGCGATGCACCAGAATCAAAGAGAACTCGTGCAGGAACTGAGTTAACCGAAAGCATACCCATGACAACTCCAGGTGCGAGCTCAGCTTGAGAGGCGTTGACGCAGTTAGCTCGAACAACCGCAGACCGGCTTAGTGTTGATGTTGAGAGCCCGAGGCGGTGCACGAACCAAGGAGAGCTTGATGCGTATATTGGCGGGGTTGAGGAGAGCTTTGTTCTTCATAGGGCGTTCACTGGGATGACCATGATCTCCACATGTGTAACAAGCACCGTGAGGACGTGGAGTAGCAGGGGACTCCGCCAGCGCCTGTGGTAAGGGTTGTTGTAGCCCCGGGAGCCGCAGTGGTGAAGTTTGATGGCCTTGGCGCGAAGTTGCGTGTCTTGGTGGAGCCGGGAGCGACGGGGTGTTAGGAACCCACACGCCGCTTAGAAGGAGCTGCCATAATCGCAGAGCTTGATGCATCCTGTTATGTTTCTTGGACTCCTTGAACATCCGCCTACTAGCCTCCTCTTGTAGTGCCATATGCTGCAGTTCAGAAGGTTGCGGTCTTGCATGCGTGAGTGCATACTTGATCGACGCATTGAGCCCTTGCACGAATCTTTTCCTTGCTTTTCTTGTCATCGATACCTCATCACCACCATAGCGAGACAGGTTCATAAAGTTCCCGATATAGGTGTTGACGTTATCATTCCCCGCTTCAGTTGAGGAAAGCATCCTTCATCCTTTCCATCACAATCTCCGAGAGAAACTGTTCTTTGAAAGTCGTGAACCTCTCCCAAGTAGGTCGGAGCCCAAGGCAGCTAGCCTTCAAGTAGTTTTCCCACCATAGAGCTGTCTCCCTTGAGAAGGTGAGTAGCACACTTTACCCATTCCTGCTCGAACATCGCAGCCTCGAGCAACCTTGAGATCTCGCGCAGCCAATCATCCGCGTCAAGAGGTCGGTCGACACGCCGAATCGGGCGAGGTTGAACTTGAGGAAGCTCTTGATGTCACCACGCTTGGGAGGTGGAGGAAGTGGAGCGAACTCATTCCTTCTGACGCTCTCCTCAAAGCGCAGCTGGTTCTCTTGCATTGCCGCCAAAGCAGTAGCTATGCTTGACAGCGCTGAGCCCAGTTCCGGAGGAATGTCCTCCTCAGTCCGGCGTGGGGGAGCCATCCTGTCATTGATATAAAACTCAAATCAGTACTATAATGGAGAATGATAATAATCCAAAATAGTACCAAGATGGAATTAACCAAGATTAAAGGATGCAATTTACTGAGATGATATTAAAATATCAACAAAGTTCATAGCACCTAAAAGATATTAAGCATATCGCACACGACTGAAAAGGAGTGTGGTACACAAACATATCAAAGAAAAATTTTCCACAATTTCGGCATTAAAATACCAATAGATGCGCAAAATTACTTAACGAATCAAGATTAGTGACTCTACCGATTCAATATACAAAAGCGAATGATACAAGTAGTGGTATGGTCGCGACTCCATCCCGCACTCAAATCGTTACTCCGCACATGAATAAGTGGAACACATATCCTAACCCCTTCTTCTCACGACGAAACCTAAAGATTGGTACTACGGAAACGAACACCCCAAACAAGATAGCGTCGGATACAAAAGGAAGATAGATTGCGTCGGTTTACAAAAGCCTGTCGGTATGGAATGTACCAACAGTTGATAACCAAAGGCAGATAAGATAACTACTTGGATGCAACAGATAGACAAGGGATTACACACACACACACACACACAACCTATGGTACTACGGAAACCCAGAACACGTGAATCCTAGTTTGAATCTTGAGAAGAGGATTGAAAACGTTGCACTTCCTTACCAGAAAAGGGTGGGTGGGAGGGTAAGAAGAAAATGAAGCAGTCCTACTCTCGCTTTTGTTTTTCCCTAATATACATAACTACTCAAAATATTTGCTAGATCGACAACGACTTTGGCTTATTGAAACCAAGGTCGGATGGCTCGATACCAATTGTAACTACCTCGTGAACTACGCCCTAGATACAAGCCTGATGAGTGATAGCGGTTGAAATAGTACGGGGCCCCAAAAGCCACTCACCGGTAGTCCTTTCAGACGTCCCAACCGCTACCCTCTCAACGGGACCTCAGACACGGGCGAAAGCGAAGGGATCAACTACGCACACAAGTGGGTATGTACACAAGCCACCATACAAGAGTACATCACAGCCATCCCATCTAGAAAGAAAGAAAATATAGCAACGCCATACTAAGCAAGATTCAAATGACCTAGATAGATCTATATTTTAGGATAACTCCTCATACAACACATCGTAGTATCATGCGGAAGCGGCAAATGTAATCCAATGCGGATAAGAAGCAAATCGGCATAAGATGCCATAGAAAATAAGCACATCCCAACTACAGGTCTCACGGATCCCGCTCCCTAATCTCTACACCATACGATCGTTGCCCACATCTTCGGCTTCTTCCACCCAAAGATCCGTCTCCGAGAAGGTACCTATTCATCCGAATCAAGAATTTATCGTGAGACCCTAAGGGTACTCAAGAAGTCTTAATGCCTCTAAAGGGGACACAACCTGGGGTGACGAATTGCAAAAAGATAAACCCTAGCAATTCTAGATAAGCGCTAACCATCCGCCTAACCAATGATAGAGCGGATGTCCGTGAAATTAAGTACAACAGTTATAATGGTAATTTCATCCGATCCATCCTCCTCCCTGCTTACCAACAAGGAAGCGGACAAACAACCCCCCATCCGTTGGCAATTTTATTAACCATTCCATGAGTATGGCTCTATTTACTAGTCAAGTTACTTAGTCAAATTAAGGCGGTACTTTAGTTATGCTTGTCTATGATCGAGAACCGTGCTCCAAGTCGTCCATATCCGCGACACGGCTTTCAGAAAGTTTTACCCGCCGGTGCACCAATAGCAACACACGCCGATCAACCTCGAAAACCAAATCAAAACCCAACGAGGCTTTCACGATCGAACAATCACAAGATTCAGAATATTTCAGGCCACCCTTAAGTAGATTCCGCAACGGTTAGCCGACTCGAGACGGCCTCAAGGTTTGGGTGGACCAGAAACGATCGGGAACCCGAAGTGTGGCTTGTCGACATCGCGTAAACGTGTCCCGATCCTAAAAGACAAAGGTGCTCCTCGCACAAATATAATATACAATAACATGGCATAAGCAGATAGTAAATAAAACCTCAAACTAGTTTGTGGCCCCAAGAAATAAGACGGAATCAAGCTCGCCTGTGGGGTCCCATATACCTCGGATGTGGATAGCGCGATAAATCAAGGAACAGGAATCAAGTACTCGGGGTCTTACGGGACACAAGTGAGCAGGAAAACCAAATAGCAGATGTTGCTCACCGGTGCCACTTTCTTTAGTTATCCCAGAACTACTCAGGTTAAGTTGTTTAGGTACCTCATTATACAATGACACTCACAAACCCTACACATGCTGTTCTACGACTCGCATGGCTCAAACAACTCCTATAGTAATGGCTCATGGGATGGAGGAACAAGCTTGGTGGAGTTTAAAATTAAAGGCTATGCATACTTGGGATTCAATTTAATGCAATCGCGACTCAATGATGCAAGAATAAGATAGAGGCAATAGGTACTGTATGTATGCAAGCATGTGGTAGTGCTTGCCTGGTATCTCTGTTGAAGCAAGGGACGGTTCTGGGTAGTGCTCCTGGTTCTCTTGATATGACCCCTGCTCAGTGTCTATCCGAGAAAAACCAAACAAACAAGGCCAACATGAATATAGAGCACAAGCATATGAATAAGATGCGTCAAGCAAACAATCATGCCATGATGAATGATGCAAAAATTTCATGGCAAGTAAGGTAGCATGGCATGGGTGAGGTGTGGAGGACAGAAAATAACATTTGAATTGGGTTTTTAGTCACATTTTGTTGCCATAACAATTGTTGTTCAATATATAATTATGTGATGCATGCTGCAATTGAAGTAATGGATAGCATAAACAGAAAGGTCTCGTCGAGCTGATCAATTTGGACTACTCATTTGCTTAATTTGGATTTACCAAACAATGGTTATGAATTAATGAAAAACCAGTGGCATTTGATGTAATTAACATAAGCTTGGAATTTTACTTGTGCAAAATACAAAATGGATGGCATATTTAGAATCCTCTCATTTTCCTGATATCCATACATATATCATTTGCCAAAATTGGATTAAGTATGACAAAGTTATTAAAAACTGAATTAGATTTGAATTTTGAATTTATTTAAAATAAATTTGAATTTTAAAACAATCTGAAACGTTTTCTACACAGCCTAACTTATCCTGAGTCGCAGATGCTAGCTGGGGTTTCTCGCCCACACGGCAAGGTTCGAACAACTCGACCTTGGTTGATTACAAAAAAGCCGTGAGCCTTTTGCAAAGTTGCAACAGACGACAAGGGGCTAGGCTGGACCGCTGGTTTAGCAAAAGAGATGGCAGGGGTTATGTGCAAAACGCCGACGCCATCGTTTTCTTCCTCTGCCGACGAATGAGCACGACGCGCGCGAGAGAAAAAGGCGCGCCAGGGGTCGATCTCGCGACGGCGGACGCGGGCGGAACCAGGCGGCCGGTCATGGCTGATGCTATGGGTCGCCGCGTTAGGTAGGTTACGCAACGCGGGTGGCTGCGCATCAACGAGAAGAGACGCACGGAGGGCGTTCGACGACCGGTCCGGCGAGTCTAGGGCGAGATCGGCGAGAGGGGGTTGTCTAGGAGGGTCGTGGGCTCACCGCGGGCGTGCTGGCGTGGTCGGCGTGGCGCGGGGAGCAGGCGATCACCGGCAAGCATGGACCGATGAGCTAGGGTTTCCTGGGCGCGCGGTCTGGCGAGCTGCGTCCGCCTCCTCGATGGCGTAGGCAGTGGTGCCGGGGCTCGCTGTTCTCCTCCACACGCAAAGACTCCACGTAGATCGACGGGCAGGGGGGTAGCCAAGTGTGGCGGCGAGAGGGCGTTGGGGTGGTGGAGGAAGGGGTGCGAGGCAAGCCTGGGCGGATCTGGGGTGGTCGAGAGGGGAGAGGATAAGAACGAGGGAGGTGTGGCTTGTGGGGAGGGTAGGTAGCTGGCTTGGCCACCTTTTTCTGATCACGTGATCAGCATGGGGGGGCCAGGGGTGGCGTGGTAGAGCTGGGAAAAGGGAGAGGGAGGCTGGCAGGTGGCCCTGGGGGGGAGGCGCGTGGGCAGGGGCTGCCTTGGCTGAGAGAGAGCTAGAGGGGAGAGGGGTAGCCTCGGGTAGATGGTTGGGAGCTAGGGTAGGAGAGAGGGGGCATGGTCGGGCTAGGTTAGGGTAGATAGGAGGGGGTCCTGGTCGGGTGTGGGGCAGGTAGGGTGCTGGGTGGTCGAGTTAGAGCTAGAAGGGAGAGGTGAGAGGGACATGGGGCATGGGAACATGCTAGATAGGGGGAAAAGGAGAGGTAGGTTTTGTTTGGGTTTTGTTTAGAGGTAGATGTAGATTAGGGATTATTTTAGGATATATGTAAAAATAGGGTTTAGTTTAGGGTAGAAAGGGAAGAGAGGGAGTACTTGGTTTTGTATAGATTAGGGGTAGATTAGTGGTAGGAGGGTGGTTTAGGGTTTGATTTAGCTAGGTAGAGTTTGGGGTTTTGGTTTAGAGAGGGAGAGGAAGGTGGCACTTTAGTTTGATCAAACTACAAGCAAGCACTAAGCAAGAAAGAGCAAGAAAAGAGGGAGAAGAGAGAGAGATGGCCATAGGGTGGTGATGTGGTCCTCCTTGGCCCATGCCTGATCCAAGCAAGAACAAGCAAGATCCAGAGAGAGAGGGTTTTGGTTGGCATGCCCACTAGCACATGTGTGTGCATGGACCATGGGGTAGGGGTTTAGCTTAAGGGGAAAAGAGGAGAGAGCTAGGGTTTTATACTCAGACAAGATCAAGCTTTAAAGAGGGATCCATTTAGAAATCCAAACAAACCAAAATCGAAAGGTGGCACTTGCATGGCCCATGCAAGATGATTAATGCCAAAGGTTATATTGTGAAAACAACATTATTTCATGTGGCTTTAATCCTTGCATTCCCAAAAAGTGGGCAAAGGCCAAGCAAAAGATGATGGGTGGTTCCAACCAACAACATGAGCTAGAGAAACTCAAATAAAAATGCCAAGCCCATATTATTGGATGGTGGAATTATAAGGTGGTGAAAGATAAGGTGGTGGAGTCAAAAGAGAGATGCCCCCAACTCAACTTGGGCATTTAACAATTTAGTAAGAACCAAATACAATATCAAGAGGCAACTACAATTAATCATGCACATGAGATAAGAACCAAACAAGAAAAAGGTTTTATATGATGCTCAAATGCAAGGGGACATGATGACATGAGCATGATATGATGATGATGCAACAATTATATGTTGGAAGTGGCCCATTTTATTATTATGACATGTAGCATTACAGGGGTTAGACAACTGGGGTGCTACAAGATCCTAATAGTATATCTGTCTCTGATGCTAAAACTGAGAGTGGTAATAATAACAATGGTGCTCCTAATAAGGAGGAAGTTGAGGAAGAATATGAAAAGCACACTAAGAACACTAGGTACACTAAGGAAGATTTTATTGCTAATAAACATGGTAGTGAGAGAGAACCTTGGGTGCAGAAACCTATGCCTTTTCCCAATAAGAAACACAAGTAAAAGGAGGAAGAACACTATAACAAGTTTTGTGAGTGGACGAAACCTTTATTTGTGCAAATTCCTTTGACAGATGCTATTAAGTTGCCTCCTTATTCAAAGTATATGAAGGATATTGTCTCTAATAAAAGGAAGATTCCTAATGAGGAAATTTCTACTTTGCTTGCTAATTATTACTTCAATGGTAAGGTTCAAAAGAAACTTGGTGATCCAGGTATACCAACTATTCCTTGCTCTATTAAGAATAATTATGTTAGAACTGCTTTATGTGATTTGGGAGCTGGAGTTAGTGTTATGCCTTTTCTCTCTCTACAAGAGATTCCAGTTAGAAAAGTTGATACCAACTAATATATCTTTACAAATGGTTGATAAGTTAACTACTATTCCTGTTGGTATATGTGAGGATGTTTCTGTTCAAGTGGCTCATAATTGTTTGGTTTTAACTGATTTTGCTGTGCTTGAAATGCCTGAAGGTAATAATATGTCTATTAGGGAGACCTTTTCTTAATACTGCAGGTGCTGTCATCAATTGTAATCAAGGAAAAGTAACTTTTAATATTAATGACAAAGAGCATAATGTCTATTTCCCCAAGAATATTGATAAGAGCTATTGCTTGGATTTCATTGAAAATGTTGAGAGCATCAAAGTTGGAGAAATATATTGTCCCATTCCACAAGGAAGTTTTGAAACTATTATGTTTGGGACTATTGCTATCAAGTTTGAGGTAACATAATCACTTTGTAGAATGCAAAGTTTTGCTTCATATAAGATTGTTTTGGTAACAATACTTGATCAACCTTGTTAACAAAGGGATTTTAATAAACAAAACAATGCTTTCACAGTGGTTATACTTGCTCACTTTTATTTTTCTCCTTCCTAGTCTTTGCTTTTCTCTTGTTAGCTTTAGTTTTGAGAGTTGTTTGCTTGTTAGAGTGTCTTAGAACTTGTGTAGTTTTGGTTTTTGTTTGGTTTTGCTTCTTCTAAAAAAATCTGTTTCTGCGAGAAAATCAATTTTCATACCCTGAAAATTGGCCAAAAATAAAATTCCAGAAAATTCATATTAAATTTTTCCTCGAAAACAGGGGCAATGGGACGCCTGGAGTGGCCTGGGACCACCAGCCAAGACACCTCGGTGGCGCGCTGGCCTCCTGGGGCCCACCTGTGGCCCTCCAAGTTGCCTCCTCCCAGCCACTTCTTTCTCTCTCCCGAAAAACACCGGAAAAATTTCTCAAGCTCGAGTTCCTGCTGTTCTTACTCACGATTTTCGATCTCCTTGCTCAGCCCATCTTTGCTACTGATTTTTGGAGGGATTGCTCCTTGGTATGTGCCTTCTCTGCTTGTCCAATTAGAATTTTGATTGGTAGATTGTATCTTGAGTATTTTGCTGCTATAGGTGTCAGGTTGTGTGAGATTGCATACTTGTTCTATGCTTAGAGATTTCATTTTGATGCATGTTAGCCCTCTAGCAAGTTCCTATAGTAGTTTCTCATCATTTATCAACTTGGAAATCACTTGGTTTGATGTTTTTCTAAAAATTTCAGAAAATAAGATGAGTGCATACCCATTGCATCAACATGATTTGATGGTACCTGAGACAATGAAAGTACATCACGAGGAAGGAGTTTTCCCTTCCATATATTCATGCCCTGAACTTATGAGAGTCGCGGGAATCTTCCAGGATTTCCAGACTATGATTACTAATGCAGGGATCTAACACTTTGTTGAAGAAGAACCATATCAGTATGTTAAGCTAACCATGGCTGTTGTGGCATCCCGCAAAACCACTACTAGAAAATCGCGTTGAATTTGTGCATTGCATCGTCATCATCATGCATTGTTTGCCAAAACTATTTTCGCAACACCCGTTTTGTTTTCTAAAACGCCCCTCTTGATTCAAATATCAAACCCGGGGATCCGGATTATTTTTTTTGGCCGCTATCGGATTGCATACGGCCCGATTAAAACAAGTAAAAATTATATTATTTTTAGTGGGGGCAGTCGAACGGGCCAGATCGACCCGAACGACCACCCCTGTTTTGAATCGTCCAACCGCAACCGCCCCTAAATCCTACCCAACTACCTACCCACACCCTTGGCCACATCACTCCACCCAATCAGTGTGCCACCTCCTCACCCTTCCCTAACCAATCTAAACCCGCCACTTGGCTGCACCCCACCCTCTCTCTCCTCCCTCATCTCTCTCTCACCCCCACCCCCAGCCCCAAAGACACCACGACTACACGCACCTGCCTCGCCAACCCCTCTCTCCCGACTCCCTGCCCCACCAACCGCCTGCCCACCACCGCCTTCCTATTTCTCTTCCCCACGCCAAGACGCTTCCTCCTACCTCCCACCACCTCCAGCGCCTCGACTTTGCTAGTCCTCGCCGCCCGGAGCCGCCTCACGGCGCTTCCTTCGCCGCCTCACAAGGCTGTCACTTTGCCGCCTTCGACGCTTCCGAAAGGCTGCCGCTTCTGCTCGCCACCGCTCACGGAGCGCCGCTTCTCCACTGCTGCTGCCGCATCCTCCAGCCATCACCCCCACTCGCCGCCGAACCCGAGCCTCCGACCTCCCGCCGCTGCCTCTCCGCTGGCGCCACCGCTGCCTCCCACCTCGCGGTTTTCCTTCGCGCCCGCTCGCCGAGCTCTCCGCCTGCCCGCGCGACAGCGCGCCGCCCGCTCCGCCTCGCTAGCCGCCCGGCTGCCTCCCGCCTGCTGGCCGCCTCATTGCGGAGCTTCCGCCTGCCCATGGTTGCCCCCGTGCGCATCCGCGACCTTCCCCGACCCGACCTCCGGCCGCCGCTCGTCGCCAGAGCAGCCGGCCCGCTGCTCGCCGGTGCTTTCGCTTGCCCGCCCGCTACGCCGCCGCGCCCTTCGCCGCTTCGCGGCCTCGCCGGTCGTGGCTGCGCCCCATCGCCAGTCGCCTCCGATGCCCGGGCATGGTCGCCGCCGTGCTCGCCCTCGCCAAGATGCCGCTTCGCGTCGCCATGCGCCTCGATGACCATCCCGCTGCTCAACCGCAAGACCGCGACCTGCTTCTCCTCCCAAGCAAGACCGCGAGCCCCGACGCCTTTTGTCGCCAAGATCTGCGTTGATGCGAAGTTTCGACGACCATGCGGGATGGAACTCGATGACACCGGTATCCAAGACCTACCACCGGACGCATCACCGACTCGAGAAAAACCTCGAACTACAAGATCGCCACACGGACTTGGGTACTGATGCCCTGTTCACGGAGTCCGAGGACCGATCACGAACCCGAGCGCCAAGATCGCCTTTTCCCGACCCTGAAGACCGGTCCGAAGCGCCAAGGCCAGAACCCGGAACGCCAAGGTCGCCGCCACGGATACGACAAGTGCTCCCTCGAGAACGCCGAGTACTTCACCCCGGACACCGAGACTCCGGCGCGACAAGTACTCCCCCCGAATGCCAAGACCGACTCGATGGCGCGACCCAACAAGACCTGGTAACGCAAGAACGACCCGTGGGACCGCAAGATCTGCCGACGACAAGAACGACACCGACCGAAGCACCTGCTACTTCGACACCGACCAAGTCCTGCCCGAACGCCAAGATCTACCTCTTTAATCCGAACGATCCCGTCAAGTTCGCCGAACCCCGAACCGAGATCCGATCCTCACCGAACCTCGACCTCGACCAACCCCGAAACCCCAAGATCGTCAAGACCCTAATGTGACCCTTTCCGAGTCCTATTTTATCACTTAATAATAACTTGTTGCATATTGAATTGTCGCCTCGCATGCATCTCATTGGTTTGGGGGCCTTATGCCGATTCACCTAATAATTAAACATGGGGCCCATATGGGCAAATCTAGCCTTATATTGGCCTCATTTGAACATGGGTAGCGAACCGGTTCCATCTGCATTGCTAAACAACATTTAAATTATGGGTAGGTAAATAACTTGAACCATATGTTAATTGCCGGACCCCGGTTCCTTAATCGACCTAATTGCATCGCACTTTGCCATGCCATGCATCATACATGCATCATGCCGATCTTCTGCCGTCAGATTAAATGTTGCATCCGTGTTTATTCTAGTGTTTTGCTTCTTCATGATAAGGCCGTTGAGTTGATGTGAGCTTCGCCCGATCTTCGTTGAACCTTCGGCAATGTTTTCAAAGCAGCATCTCCCTTTCTACCTATCTTACTTTTATAGTCTTTATTTCCTCCTGTTGATCTATTGCTATCTGTTGCGATGCTTTAGTTTCGCATCTATGATATACCGTGCAGCCCTATATTGCCTTGGACACACCCTATTACCGTTGTTTGGTAGATAGTTGGACTTGTGCGTCGAAGTTGCTTGCTCAAGTGCTGATGTGTGTCGTCATATGCCACGCTTGATGTATTGCCGCATGTTGATGTTGGAGATGGTTCTAGTTTTACTTATCGTCACTTTAATTTCTGTTTAACAACTAAAATTGAAATAAGCAGGCATCGGTGGGTGATAGAAAATATTTGGTTTCAACGCCCACTTGTGTCCCGTAAGACCCCGAGTACTTGATACTGCTCTTGATTTATCGCGCTATCCACATCCGGAGGTATATGGGACCCCCGAGCCGAGCTTGATTCATTCTTATTTCTTGGGGCCACAAACTAGTTTGAGGTGTTTTACTATCCTGTACTTATGCCATGCTACTTTCAGTATTTAAATTGTGAGGAGCACACTGCATCGCTTAGGATTTGTGACCCGTTTACGTGGTATCGACAGTCCCGCTTGGGGATCTGCCATCATACCGCCCCACAAACCTTGGGTCCGTCTCAAGCTTGCTTACTTGCTATGGTGTACTACAAGGGGTGGCCCCCTGAAATATTTCTGAATCCTGTGATTGTTCAGTCGTGAAAGCCTCGTTGGGTTTTGATTTGGTTTTTCCGAGGTTGATCGAGCGTGTGTTGCTATTGGTGCACCCCGGCCGGGTAAAACTTTCTGAAAGCCGTGTCCGCGGATATGGACGACTTGGAGCACAGTATCTCGATCATAGACAAGCATAACTAAAGTTTACTGCTATAAATTTGACTTTATAATGACTAGTAAACAGCTTTACTATAATGGAATGGCTATTAATACTGCCCACAATTGCTTGTTGGTTTGTCGCTTGCGACAATTGTACCTGACTAGTAAGTATTGCAACTACAACGAAATGGCTGAATAAAAGTACCAAACAACTGCTGGGTTATGGGTTTATCTCATGCTATCTGTATCTGATTAGTAATTGTTGCAACTACAACGGAATGATTAACTAAAAGTGCCCACTGCTTATTTTATCAGGACGACTAACTAAACCTGACTAGTAATTGCTGCAACGATAACTGAATAAGTAAAACTGCCAACGGTGTGAGTTCCTCGGTTGACTTCCTCGCTTGGTCGCGAGGGGGAAACACCAGGATGGGTTTGTTTGGTGATAGCTTCAGGTTGGATCCGGTTAGGTCATTCTTATCCCTCTCTGATAATCACCAGTTGTATCGAGTCTCTATAGGTTGTTTAGTGCATCGTCACGCCGCCGATCCACCATACCTTTGTAGGCGAGGACCGCCAATTCTAGCCTCGCTGCAATGGCCTCGATCGACGCCCTTCTTTTCCTTTTTCCCTTTGTCGGCACCCCTTTTGTTTAAGCAGGTTTTGAGATCGACGCCGTTAGCAGGGTTACCCTTCCGGCTTGGCCTGGGCAGGGTTATGGACGCCATTGGTTATTCCTCAGGGCTCTTAGCCCCATTTGCTTCTTGTCCGTAGCTGGACGCTCCATCGTTTTTAAGGTGATTTGGATCTTTGTATATTATATCTGTATTCTTGGCTCATGGAGTCGCTGTTATATATATCTGTTCTGTGGGTCCCATCGAGGACTGTTGTGTAATGTTATTACTTCGTTTTCCACCCGCACGAAAGTGCCTGGTGGGCACCTTTGAATCGTTTCTATGCGGGTTTGGCGAATTTTGCTCAAACTTGCATAGGTCCGATTCTGAGGGTGTTACAGAGTGGTATCAGAGCTCAGCAGTTGCGATACCCCACAAGTCCAGCCTGTAGGATAACCTAGCTAACGGCCGAAGTAGAGTGTCAAAACTATTTTGCAAAATCGGTTGGATAGTTCTGGTTAGGTCTGATTTTACTCCTTACCCCTCTGCTATTCTCCTCTTACCTCGACGTGTTTTGAATCTGCTCTCTTCTCTCTCTTCGAGTCCAGGAATTCTCGTGGTTGGGTTTCCGTCGTACCTTCAGGGCTTCGCTTTCTTCCTTTTTGTAACGGAGGTGCTACGATCATCAATCGGCAACTTGTCTGTTGTACCCTTCCTCCAATCTTTTGTTCTTGAGCTCTTTATCCATATGTGCTCCTTGCTGGATATCAGTGTCGTTGAAAAACATATGAGAAGGACGAGCATTGGTGAAGTTGGAGTATACCTTGAGCATGTGTTGTTCATGCCAATGGAACCATCGCGAAACCTAATCATTGTGTCTTTCATACGATTTCTGTTGCATCTTCCGGTGTTTTCCGACGCGACGACATCACCTACGCCAGATCCGGCGTGCAGTCTCAGATCACCGTTGTTCATTCAACCTCGCTCGCCGAGATCTTCGCCTAATCGAGAGTTGGTTGCATAATCCGTCTATTCGCAAGTGAGTAATGGTTTGAGTGCGGATGGAGTAGCTACCCTACCACTGCTCTTATCATTCACTCTTGTATGTCGAATCAGTGGATCCAGCAATTTTACTCCGTCCACGGAAGTTAGGGGTGGCTTTATTTGCGATACCTCTACCTTCGACCTTTTGTTCCCGGAGTGTTCTCTCGACGATCAGGAGCAACGACCCTTTGTTGGTGGTGTCGCCGTTTTCAAGATGGAGGATGAACCCTCGTTAGTGGTGTCGCGAGGATCTACACGAAGCGAGAAGATGCAAAACGCCGATCTTCCTTCCGGTACCATGAGGCGGATCTCGAGGGCGAGATCCTTTGTTAGTGGTGTCGAATTGTGGCATCCCGCAAAACCACTACTAGAAAATCGCGTTGAATTTGTGCATTGCATCGTCATCATCATGCATTGTTTGCCAAAACTATTTTCGCAACACCCGTTTTGTTTTCTAAAACGCCCCTCTTGATTCAAATATCAAACCCGGGGCTCCGGATTATTTTTTGGTCTATCGGATTGCATACGGCCCGATTAAAACAAGTAAAAATTATATTATTTTTAGTGGGGGCAGTCGAACGGGCCAGATCGACCCGAACGACCACCCCCAGGTTTTTGAATCGGTCCAACTGCAACCGCCCCTAAATCCTACAGTTACCCAACTACCTACCCACACCCCTTGGCCACATCACTCCACCCAATCAGTGTGTGCCACCTCCTCTCACCCTTCCCCCCTAACCAATCTAAAACTGCCACTTGGCCAGACCCCACCCCCTCTCTCTCCTCCCTCATCTCTCTCTCTCAGCCCCCACCCCCACAGCCCCAGCACACCACGCACTACACGCGCGCGCGCGCCTCCCTGGCCAACCCCCTCTCTCCCTGACTCCCCTGCCCCACCAACCGCCCGGCCCACCACCTGCCTTCCCTGTTTCTCTTCTCCCCCACGCCCGCACGCTTCCTCCTACCTCCTGCCACCTCTGCCGCCTGACGCCTTTGCTAGTCCTCGCCCGGAGCCGCCCTTCAGCCGCCTTCCTTCGCCGCCCTCTCGCTGCGCCTGACCCGCCGGCCAGGCCGCCTCAGCTCGCCGCCACCGCTCACAGCAGCTGCCGCTTCTCCACCGCCGCCGCGCATCCTCTCCGGCCATCACCCCACTCGCGCCTCGAACCCGAGCCTCCTCGCCGGCGCCCTGCCTCTTCCCTCCGCCGCCACCGCTGCCTCCCCCACCCTGTTTTCTCGCGGCCGCTGCCTCCCGCCTGCTCAGCGACAGCGCCCGCCTCGCCTCGCTAGCTCGCCCGGCCGTCTCCGCGCCCGTTAGGCCGCCCGCCAGGCTTCCGCCTGCCCATGGTGCCCATGCGCATCCGCGACCCGACCTCGGCCGCGCTGCTGCCGCCCGAGCCGCCGTCCGGTGCCTTCGCCTTGCTCCGCCACGCCGGCCGCGCTTCGCCGCCTCTGGCCCCGCCGGTCGTGGCTGCGCCTCCCCATCGCCACTGCCGCCTCCGATGCCCGGCATGGTCGCCGCCGGTGCTCGCCAAGATGCTGCTCGCGGCCGCCTCGTTCCTCGATGACCATCCTGCGTCTCCGAACGGCAGCACCGCGCGACTGCTCTCTCCCGGCAATAAGACCGTCGCGAGCCCCGACGCCTTTTGTCGCCAAGATCTGCGTTGATGCGAGTTTTGACGACCATGCGGGATGGAACTCGATGACACCGGTATCCAAGACCTACCACCCGGACGCATCACCGACTCGGAGAAAAACCCTCGGAACTACAAGATCGCCACACGGACTTGGGTACTCTGATGCCCCGTTCACGGAGTCCGAGGACCGACCGCCGAACCCGAGCGCCAAGATCGCCTTCCTGGACCCCTGAAGACCGGTCCGAAGCGCCAAGGCCCGAACCCGGAACGCCAAGGTCGCCGCCACGGATACGACAAGTGCTCCCTCGAGAACGCCGAGTACTTCACCCCGGACACCGAGACTCCGGCGCGACAAGTACTCCCCCCGAATGCCAAGACCGACTCGATGGCGCGGACCCAACAAGACCCGTGCAACGGCAAGAACGACCCCGTGGGACCCGGCAAGATCTGGCCGACGACAAGAACGACACCGACCCGGAAGCACCCGTTTCGCCCCCGACACCGGACCAAGTCCTGCTTCCGGAACGCCAAGATCTACCTCTTTAATCCGAGAACGATCCCGTCAAGTTCGTCGAACCCTGAACCCCGAGATCTGATCCCCGTCGAACCCTGGACCCTGACCCCGAACCCCGGAAACCCCAAGATCGTCAAGACCCCTAATGTGTGACCCCTTTCCGAGTCCTATTTTATCACTTAATAATAACTTGTTGCATATTGAATTGTCGTCTCGCATGCATCTCATTGGTTTGGGGGCCTTATGCCGATTCACCTAATAATTAAACATGGGGCCCATATGCGGGCAAATCTAGCCTTATATTGGCCTCATTTGAACATGGGTAGCGAACCGTTCCATCATTGCATTGCTAAACAACATTTAAATTGCGGGTAGGTAAATAACTTGAACCATATGTTAATTGCGGGACCCGGTTCCGCCTTAATCGACCTAATTGCATCGCGACTTTGCCATGCCATGCATCATACATGCATCATGCCGATCTTCGCCGTCAGTATTAAATGTTGCATCCGTGTTTATTCTAGTGTTTTGCTTCTTCGGATAAGGCCGTTGAGTTGATGTGAGTCGCCGATCTTGGTTGAACCTTCGCAATGTTTTCAAAGCGAGCATCTCCCTTTCTACCTATCTTACTTTTATAGTCTTTATTTCCTCCTGTTGATCTATTGCTATACGTGTTGCGATGCTTTAGTTTCCGTACTATGATATACCGCAGCCCTATATTGCCTTGGACACACCCTATTACCTGTTGTTTGGTAGATAGTTGGACTTGTGCGTCGTAGTTGCTTGCTCAAGTGCTGATGTGTGTCGTCATATGCCACAGTTGCTGATGTATTGCCGCATGTTGATGTTGGAGATGGTTCTAGTTTTACTTATCGTCACTTTAATTTCTGTTTAACAACTAAAATTGAAATAAGCAGAGGCATCGGGTGATAGAAAATATTTGGTTTCAACGCCCACTTGTGTCCCGTAAGACCCCGAGTACTTGATACTGTTCCTTGATTTATCGCTATATCCACATCCGGGAGGTATATGGGACCCCCCTGAGCCAGAGCTTGATTCATTCTTATTTCTTGGGGCCACAAACTAGTTTGAGGTGTTTTTACTATCCTGCACTTATGCCATGCTACTTTCTGTATTTAAATTGTGCGAGGAGCACACGCATCGCTTAGGATTTGTGACCCGCTTACGTGGTATCGACAGCCCGCTTGGGGATCTGTTGCCATACCGCCCCCACAAACCTTGGGTCCGTCTCAAGCTTGCTTACTGCTATGGTACTACAAGGGTGGCCCCTGAAATATTTCAATCCTGTGATTGTTCACCGTGAAAGCCTCGTTGGGTTTTGATTTGGTTTTTCCGAGGTTGATCGAGCGTGTTGCTATTGGTGCACCCCCCGGGGTAAAACTTTCTCAAAGCCGTGTCCGCGGATATGGACTTTGGAGCACAAGATCTCGATCATAGACAAGCATAACTAAAGTTTACTGCTATAAATTTGACTTTATAATGACTAGTAAACAGCTTTACTATAATGGAATGGCTATTAATACTGCCCATAATTGCTTGTTGGTTTGTCGCTTGCGACAATTGTACCTGACTAGTAAGTATTGCAACTACAACGAAATGGCTGAATAAAAGTACCAAACAACTGCTGGGTTATGGGTTTATCTCATGCTATCTGTATCTGATTAGTAATTGTTGCAACTACAACGGAATGATTAACTAAAAGTGCCCACTGCTTATTTTATCAGGACTAACTAAACCTGACTAGTAATTGCTGCAACGATAACTGAATAAGTAAAACTGCCAACGGTGTGAGTTCCTCGGTTGACTTCCTCGCTTGGTCGCGAGGGGGAAACACCAGGATGGGTTTGTTTGGTGATAGCTTCAGGTTGGATCCGGTTAGGTCATTCTTATCCCTCTCTGATAATCACCAGTTGTATCGAGTCTCTATAGGTTGTTTAGTGCATGTCGCACGCCGCCACCACCATACCTTTGTAGGCGAGGACCGCCAATTCTAGCCTCGCTGCAATCGCCTCAAGATCGACGCTACTCTTTTTCCTTTGCCCTTTGTCGGCACCCCTTTGTTTAAGCAGGTTTTGAGATCGACGCCGTTAGCAGGGTTACCCTTCCGGCTTGGCCTGGGCAGGGTTATGGACGCCATTGGTTATTCCTCAGGGCTCTTAGCCCCATTTGCTTCTTGTCCGTAGCTGGACGCTCCATCGTTTTTAAGGTGATTTGGATCTTTGTATATTATATCTGTATTCTTGGCTCATGGAGTCGCTGTTATATATATCTGTTATGTGGGTCCCATCGAGGACTGTTGTGTAATGTTATTACTTCGTTTTCCACCCGCACGAAAGTGCCTGGTGGGCACCTTTGAATCGTTTCTATGCGGGTTTGGCGAATTTTGCTCAAACTTGCATAGGTCCGATTCTGAGGGTGTTATAGCTGTGGTGCAGGACTTCCGGTTTACTTGGTCCTCGTCTAACCCCATGGTCCATTATAAAATCGACAATATAGCTGTCGACCTGCCTTTTGCCGATTTTTGTGTAGCAATTAGAGTGCCGCATTGGTGATCTTGTGAAAAGATCAAGGAGAGGCCTAAGCCACTTATGGATTTATATGCTGAAATTTGCCAAGGTTTTGACTTCTCGAAGGAAAGTGATAAAATTCGGAACATTCAGTTCCCATCCATTAGATATTTTGCCTATTTCATTACCAAGTGTGTTCTTGATAGAAAGTTATCTTCATTTGATCTAGATTTTATCTCAGCTACTTTGAATAGGGTTAGAACTTATAACCTGGGTGCTTTGATAGCTTACCGTCTTACCACTAACCGTGAGAAGGGTGGAATTTGTGGAGGTATCATTGCCTCTAGGTTGCTAGCTTTCCATGGTTTAGAGCCTCACCATTCAGATTATCGGTTCCCCATAGAGAGACTCGATCTCGATTCCATGGTTTATGTAGAGGGAGTGTCCCAACCTTTACACAGTATAAGGTGGTATCCCATGTGTTTACTATGCTAGTCCCTGGATCAATAGCTAGCATCCACAATTGAGATGTAATATCGAGAAACAAAGGTCATAACATAACTTTATAACCAGGAATAACATAATTTTATTACATCATACATAGCTCATTTGGCTATTACATTACATTGCAACGGAATAACTATAGTCAAGGGGTCCTTCATCTTCAAAGTGCCATAGGCAGATGTTGGTTGTAGACTTTGTAATCCTAATCAATCAATCTTCACTAAAATCAATCAAACCTGCAACATTACAAGTTACAGCCACAAGGGTCAATACATTTGAATTGTATTGGCAAGTTTTACTACTATGTGGAATATAAGTGGATCCTATCATTACATGCATATTTGGCTAAGTAGAGTTTTAGGCTCATTTGCATAAAGCAAAATTTATCCTATCTTTCAAAATGTTTTTGGTCCTTTGTCAAACTCCTTTTCAAAATTTCTTGAACTCCTTGGTAGAAACTCAAGTGTTCAAGTTCTTGTCAAAGCTCCCTTGAGCTCCTTGGAAACCCCAAGTGCATCAAGTTTTATCATAATCTCATGAGTTCCTTGGTAACCCCAAGTGTTCATGCTTTCATAAAATATCTTGTGTTTCCTTGGTAACCCCAAGTACATCAAGTTTTGTCAAAGTCTCTTGAGCATCTTGGTACCCCCAAGTGCATCAAGTTTTATAAAGTTTTCTTTTAGAAATTAGAATGTCGAGATCTCCCATAGCTTCAAACTTTAGTTGCTCAGTATTGTCCATAACCGGGGACACGGCTAAGTACTTAGATTTTATTATCTTCTGCAGAAGGAGTACACTTTACCCACATGTCACAATCCCATCTTGTTGCCACCAGTGGCCACTGGATTAGTGCTCACCAAGATGGAGTACTGGCAGATTGAGAATGTGACGAAGTCTTTCCAAAAGGTCCTCCCATACACCATTGCTAGCTTGCCTTCAGCACCCATGTAGGATTCCAGGTCCCCATGTCCAGTTAACTGAAGACAGTGCATGGGTCTTCCCAATGTAGTTGACTAAGCCAGAGCCATAATAGCATGTGGTTGCACACGAAAGCCACAATTGGAGAAACATGTTCAATCTCTAAGTTTCCTGGGTGGTTTCCTTTGGATCACAACACAAAGAGATTGCCATAGACATGGCTCCCTTTGTTGCCACCTTATCCAAAACTCAAAGTATCCTTGGCCACCCAGGTGGTTCATTGAGTCCTTGTTTTATTATATAAAATCACAAGTCCTTTTCTCAACTTCACAAAAACCTCAACATGTATGTCTTTTCAAAATATAGCATGGCTAAGCATGTAACAACTACACTGTTTTCACTAAGGAATGTATAGGGAATCCTATTAGGATTTAACATAGCATAAGTATAAAATTCTTTTCATGCATGTTTCAAAATCCACTAAGTATAAGAAAATAGTAGGACTTTAGATGATAGTGTCACTTGCCTTTTTGGTAGGGAATGATGGTTCACTCCTTGATCTTGATAGTATCACACTTTGCTAATTTCACTACAATCAATCAAGCAAACACAATATCAACTAGCATTCCAAACCAAGAATCAATCAACAATTCACACACATAAAACTATGGGATCTAAGTCATGCATGTAAGCATGCAAGAGATGGTTCTATTTGCAAAGATGGTCTCCACTAGGCTTCTAAACTTTGTAAGGTTCAAGTTGGTCATTTTCCAAAGTGTCAAAGTCATTTGCAAAAGGGTTTTGTCCATAAACCATTTTTAAATCCAATCATTATTTTATGTGGTGGAAAATATTTTTATCAAAGCAACAACTCTAGGTTGTTCACCAAATAAGTTGTTGTTTCCCAAAACTTGGTGTTTAGGGTATGTGGGTTTGGTCCAAAACATTTTCCCAAAGTTTTTACTCCAAAAACATTTTCATAATAAAATCAATAATTTTATTTGGCTAGAAATGGGCTAAACTAATTAATCTATCCTAAACTTCACCAAATCCATTTTCAAAACCATGGGTTGGTTCCTAGGGTCAGCAAGTTCACCACAAGCTAGTTTGCCAAGGTTTCAAACTTAAAAACATTTTTGAATCATTTTTCTAGTCTTAACAAGCATTCAAATGTTTCTGCAAAAACAACTAATCTAACAGATACTATTTATCAAACAAATGGCATGGTTGGCTAGGTCTTGTTCCACTGATTCCAACGATATAAAGTTTGCAATTTTTGGACGTGTGGATCAAAAATTATAGGGTTTTCAAATTGCAACTCAATTCGGTTTTTCAAATTCTGTTTTAAACAAAACTGGCCACGCGTCGCAATATTACTGGCTGGTACCGGTTCGGGTGGATCGCATGCTGCAGGCCGTTAGATCAAGTTGCATCGCACGGCACTGGCTGCGTACCCTTTCGAAGTTAAGTGATCTAATCTCGTCTCTTCGATCTAAATCGAACGATCCATCGCTTAGCCAAGAACCGGCGGCGCAGGTCAACAGCGAAGGCGGCGTCGATGGCATGGGCTGGCGAAACATGAAGCGAGAGAGGGAGGGAGTAGGCTCACCGCGTACGCGAGGTCGAGGTGGTGCTCAACGTACGGTCGGGTTGGCAAGGGGCGCACGAGGACAGGCGTGATTCCTCACCGGAGTTGGATCTGGCGACGGATGCATGCGGTCGAGGTCGAGGACGATGCTACGGGTCACGAGAAGGCAAACCAGAAGCATGGTTATACGCGTACGATCAAGGAGATGACACGAGCGTGAAGGAGAAGTCTTGGGGCGGTCTGGACTTACCGGAGGAGCTCGACGGATATGAGACAGACGACGGCGAGGTCAGAGCTTGTCGAGGACGGTGTTCTGGGGCGTCCGCGGTTGAACAGAGGGTACTGGGAGGAGCGTCTGGGGGTGGTGAGTGTGCTTGTGTGTTCGAGGAGGCAGGAGGTGGTGTGGCTCGGTCGGAATCGAGGAAGGACGGTGGTCGGAACTGCGGAAGTGCGAGCTCAAATTGAGGCAGCCTCGGGGCAGAGAGGGAGTGGCGTGTGAGGGGAAAGGAGGAGGAGACGCTGACGTTTAATAGCGTGCAGTCACGGCGCGGTTAAGGCGCGGCATTATGGCGAATTGAAGCCGCGACATCAACAGCAGAAATGGCCGGCGTGGTCGTCGCGAGGAAGGAGATGAGCTGGAAAAGTGGGGTCTGCTGGTCAGTGGGAAAAGGAGTGAGGGAAGGGTCCACCAGTCAGCGTCTGTTTGAGTTAGAATCTGAGTGCGAATCGTTTTTCTTCGGGGAGGGGAAGCTAGGCTGTTTCTGGGCTTCTTGGGCTTGGCCGGCTGGGCTGGTCCAGATCCTATTTTTTTCTTTCCTGAACCTTTTTCTTTTTCTATTTTCCAATTCTGTTTTGAAATTTCAAACAAACAAATCAACACTCAAATCCAATCAAACTTTCACCACACCTTGCAACTTTGAATTTGGTTCTGTTCAGTAACATAATCCAAAGTTCAAATGAAATAATAATTTAAAACTTTTTAGGTTCCATTTATTAATTAAATAAAATGGACCATGGTTTATTAATCAAATAGGGTTTGATTTATTTAATAAAATCTCTATTTGAAAGCTAAATATTTTCCAAACCAAATCAGTAGGTTTTATTTGAGAATCCAAAATACTTGGAAAACTTATTTTAAATAAATAAATAAGTTTTGATGTTTTGTAAAACCTTTATTAATAAAACTTGGATATTAAATCCTTATTAATTTATTTTAAATAAACCTTTACTATTTTTATCAAAACAAAATGTTTTAGTTCAAAGACTTGGCCTAGGTTTAATAAATCCACTTTTTCTTTTGAAGACTAAATCCTTTTATTTAAGAGATCCAAAATAGTAATTCCAAAATATTTTATTTTCCTTTATTAAATGTTTACCTTTTTAAATCCCTTTTAGGATTTATTTGATCCAAATTGGTTTGAAGATTCCCAATTGGATTCAAAAAGTTTCTTCTCACTCTGAAAATCAAACAAAGTTTTATTTTATTCATTTATTTTTCACATTACAAGATTTGGAAAATCTTGGGATGTGACAGTTTAGCATAATTTTGTTTCTTCTTGGGCTACTGTGAGAAATTTACTGTATGAGTTATCCTTTGTCAAGCGTGGTTGGAGAGGGGGTAGGACTGAGAAATTAGTCTATTTGCTTGCACCTACTTTGTTTAATTTTGATAACATGCAAGGATGGTCGCTCACAGAGGAGTTTGAAACATACGTGGCGGAGCTCTCCCAGCAAGAGGAGAATGTTGGATAGGATGCCGAAGATGATTCGGTTCAGCCCTCCAACATGGGAGAGTCTTCATACCAGCAACCTTCCTATGATTAGAGCGCGTCTTCTTGTTCATCACGAGGGCCTGATTATGATCATTCCTATGATGAGCCACCGGCTTGGGGTTACTACCAGCGCTATTGAGCCCCACTTAGGCCAAAAGCCTAAGCTTGGGGGGAGGTATACCGACATCACACTCATCTATATATCATGTTTCGTCGGTTCTTTGTATATCCATGTTTCGCTTTCTTTTTGGTTTTTGTTTCTGCTTTCTCAAAACACAAAAAGACCAAAAATATTTTTGTTGTCTCTTGGTTTGTTTCTTTGATTTTTATCTTTGGTTTGCCTTAAGAAAAAAATCCAAAAATATTTTGCTTTGTTTTTTTTGCTTGGTTTGTTTTTGCTTTGTGTGCTTGCTTTAAAAATCGAAAACACCAAAAATATTTGTTGTTTTCTTTGGTTTTGTGAAGTTCTTTGCAGGGTTCAGCAGTCCTCAGTAGAGTTTGGTTTCATGTTATTATTCAAGCCACACAAGTGAAGAGCAATAATGAAGATTAAGATAACTTGAGGTGTGGTAAGAGGCTGGTAACAAACTCTATTTGTTTTCATTTTTGTACATATACTCATCATTGTGAGCATGCTTAGTCTATTCATGTAAGGTGTATGTTATTTATGGATGCTTAGTAGTTCTTGCTCTGTTATGATTAGCTCCATCTTGCTAATAGTTTGTAGCATGTCATATGAATGTTTGCTTGCATTGTTCTATTCATAACTTGGTATGATATTGTGGTATCCTCCTCTGAATGTTTCATGTGAATCTACTTGGCACATGGTCATGCATGCATATGACTGAACAATAGTCAGTAAGCCTCGATGACTTATTTTGCCTCAGAGTTCTTGTATCACTTTCATGCCATAATTAGTCATGTTTTGTTGCAAGCATGATTATGACAGTTATTGCTCTCTCATTTGTTGCTCCGTCTCTATTGCTAGCCTTCACCTGCACTGAGTATGAGCTCTACTTGTGCATCCAACTCCCAAAACCAATATTGTCAAAAGTTTCCACCATACCTACCTACTAGCATCATTTGCTATTCCATGCATATTCATTATGCCTTGTTTTCTTCCAAATAAAATGTTTCACTGTTATGAGAAAGTCAGTTAGTAAAGCTCTCACGAACTTGATGGCACACTTTATTTCTTACACTTAATAAACCTGAACCTTTGTGACTATCCATGAAAGTTATATGCTTGCAAATTATAGGCTGAGAGTTAGTAGAATCGTGCTGTCATGGGGAACGCTTTCAACACTTGTATTTATAGACCTAGTTGATATCATGCTCTTTTGTTTACAGATGTCATCGGTGTGAAATAAAAGGGGAGCTTGTAATTTCATGGAGTTATATATATGTGTTTGAGAAACGCCTGCGCCGGTAACCTAAGCCATGCCTAATCATGGTGGAAACTTGCAGCATAACCATAATGAGCAATCTATGAAGCATCCTCAATAAAGACCTATGCAATAGCAAATAAAAAGATCGCTGACATGCTCATTGTCTGCTTGCCTTGTCAGTTTATTATGGGATAGCTCCTGTATCATGTGCAAGGGGTACCCCATTGGCGGTTCTCTATGATACACATGTATTTACGATGACAAGAACTTACAGGTAACTAAAGTTGAGTAGCATGAGGAGCGGCCCTCATACTCAAGGGACATGAGATTTACAGTTTATGGTATGTCAAGCATATAACTCATATTGGACCTCACTTTCACCTTAACCATCTAAAGATTCCTATGATAGGGCAATGAGAGCTCAAAACTAATGAGTACCATACTTTCAGCATTTGGAAGCCTTTCAAACTTCTCAAAACCTTTTCACTTCCTTGTTGAGTCACCACTTATTCTATGAGCACTTTCTTGAGAACATAGTTGTCATTCTTAGTGTAATGTGCTTGTCTCAAAACTTGGTTAATTATGTCATGACTTTGATGCTTGTATCTCTGATATCTTTACTTCTAGTCTTCACTTGAAATTCAGAGGTGCCTTGGCATTTATATTGTGATCTAGAAACAAAGGCAAGCGAGATACCACTCTATCATACCTTCTTATTAGCATTGCAATGTTGCTTATGTTTATGTTTTATGCTACTTATTATTATTGAGTTGGAATCTCTCCATATCTTTCAATGACTATTGAGTAGACTTAGTTGCATACTCCTTATTATGAATTGTCTAAGTATCTACTCATGTGCTGAGAATAGATACATCTTATGAAGAAAATGTGTTCGTGAAAGTTCTTTTATCGCACTCAGTTTTCAACTGAATTGCTTGGGAGTTGATACGTCCAAAACGTATCTACTTTCCCAAACACTTTTGCTATTGTTTCTCCTCTAAACTTGTGTGATTTGGATACAACTAACCCGGACTAACGTTGTTTTCAGCAGAATTACCTTGGTGTCTAGTTTTTGTGCAGAAAATCAACTATCAGGAAAATCCGGGAAAATATGCCAAAAATCCTATTTCACCAAAAGACTCACGGAGCCAGAATACGAGACAGAGTGGGGCCCTGGGGGGGCCACACATCCAGCCGCGCGGGCCAGGCCTGGCCGCGCCTGGAGGGGGTGTGGCCGCCCTAGTCTCCCCCTCGGCCTCCCTCTTTGCCTATAAGTTGCCTCTTGACCTAAAAACTCAGGGGGGTTCAACGTTTTTCCAGAAAGAGTTCCGCTGCACCGCCACCACCAGAAACCGTGATTCGGAACCAGAAACTCTGTTTTGGCACCCTGCCGGGATGGGGAATTTGGAGAGGATCATTGCCATCATCATCACCAAACGCCTCTCCATCAACCATCCATGTTTCCCTCATCCATGAGTGAGTAATCCCCTATTGTAGGCTATGGGGATGGTAGGGATTGGATGAGTTCTATCATGTAATCGAATAAGATTGTTAGGGCATTGTGCCTAGTATCTCTATTAGTGCTATTTGACTTTGTTGCAACTTGTTGTGTTTAATGCTTGTCACTAGGGCTCGAGTGTCATGATCTCATATCTGAACTTATTATTGATTCATTATGATAGTATTGTTTGTGATCTTATTTGCAAGTTGTGTACACATATCATTGTCCGGATCCAAAGGCCCTGAAGTGATAGAAATTGGGATAGCTGGAGGGGATGGCTGTTGTAACACCCTCAGAATCGGACCTATGCAAGTTTGAACAAAATTCGCCAAACCCGCATAGAAACGATTCAAAGGTGCCCACCAGGCACTTTCGTGCGGGTGGAAAACGAAGTAATAACATTACACAACAGTCCTCGATGGGACCCATGAGATATATATATATAACAGCGACTCAAAGAGTCAAGAATACAGATATATTATACAAAGATCCAAATCTCCTTGAAAACGGTAGAGCGTCCGACTACGGACAAGAAGCAAATGGGGCTAAGAGCCCTGAAGAATAACCAATGGCGTCCATAACCCCGCCAAAAGCCAGCGGAAGGGTAACCTCGCTAACGGCGTCGATCTCAAACCTGCTTAAACAAAAGGGTGCCGACAAAGGGAAGGAAAAGAAGGAGCGTCGATCGAGGCCAAGACAGCGAGGCTAGAATTCGGCGATCCTCGCCTACATAGGTATGGTGGACTGAAGCGGCAGCGGCAGCATGCACTAAACAACCCATAGAGACTCGATACAACTGGCGGTTATCAGAGAGGGGTAAGAATGACATATCCGGATCCAACCTGAAGCTAACACCAAAACAAACCCATCCTGGTGTTTCCCCCTCGAGACCAAACGAGGAAGTCAACCGAGGAACTCACACAGTTGGCAGTTTTACTTATTCAGTTATCGTTGCAGCAATTACTAGTCAGATTTAGTTAACCGTCCTGATAAAGTAAGCAGTGGGCACTTTTAATTAACCTTTCCGTGACGGTTGCAACAATTACTAATCAGGTACAGATAGCATGAGTTAATCCCAAAACCCAGCAGTTGTTGGTACTTTTAATCAGCCAATTCGTTGTAGTTGCATTACTTACTAGTCAGATACATTTGTCGCAAGCGACAAACAAACAAGCATTGGTGGGCAGTATTAATTAGCCATTCCATTATAGTGAAGCTGATTACTAGTCATTATAAAGTCAAATTAATAGCAGTAAACTTTAGTTATGCTTGTCTATGATCGAGATACTGTGCTCCAAGTCGTCCATATCCGCGGACACGGCTTTCAGAAAGTTTTACCCGGCCGGGGTGCACCAATAGAAACACACGCTCGATCAACCTCGGAAAAACCAAATCAAAACCCAACGAGGCTTTCACGACTGAACAATCACAGGATTCAGAAATATTTCAGGGGGCCACCCCTTTGAGTAGATTCCGCAACGAAGCCAGCTGACTCCGAGACGGGCTCAAGGTTTGGGTATACGGCTGTGAACGACTGGGAACCCGAAAGTGTCGCTGGGCTTGTCGACACCGCGGAATCGTGTCCCGATCCTAAACAGACAAGGTGCAGACTGCACAATTTAAATACGTAGTAGCATGGCATAAGTACAGGAACGTAAATAAAACCTCAAACTAGTTTGTGGCCCCAAGAAATAAGACTGAATCAAGCTCTGGCTCAGGGGGGTCCCATATACCTCCCGGATGTGGATAGCGCGATAAATCAAGGAACATGTATCAAGTACTCGGGGTCTTACGGACACAAGTGGGCGTTCGAAACCAAATATTATCTATCACCCACCGATGCCTCGCTTATTCAATTTTAGTTGTTAAACAGAATTTAAAGTGACGATAAGTAAAACTAGAATCATCTCCATCATCAACATGCGGCAATACATCGAATCGTGGCATTTGACAACACGCGACAACACCTGAGCAAGCGACTACGACACGCAAGTCCAACTATCTACCAAACAACAGGTCATAGGATGTGTCCAAGGCAATATAGGGCTGCACGGTATATCACAGGTACGGAAACTAAAGCATCGCAACACAGATAGCAATAGATCAACAGGAGGGGAATAAAGACTATAAAGTAAGATAGGTAGAAAGAGGGAGATGCTCGCCTGAAAACATTGCCGAAGGTTCAACCGAAGATCGCGGCGAAGCTCACATCAACTCAACGGCCTTATCCGCGAAGAAGCAAAACACTAGAAGAAACACCGGATGCACTATTTAATACAACGGCAGAAGATCGGCATGATGCATGCATGATGGATGGCATGGCAAAAGTGCGATGCAATTAGGTCAGATTAAGCGGAACCGGGGTCCCGACAATTAATTAGATGGTTCCAATTGTTTATCTACCCCGCAATTTAAATGTTGTTTAACAAAACAACAGATGGAACCGGTTCGCTACACATGTTTAAATGAGGCCAATATAAGGCTAGATTTGCCCGCATATGGGCCCCATATTTAATTATGAGGTGAATCGACATAAGGCCCCCAACCCAATGATATGCATGCGAGATGACCATTAAATATGCAACAAGTTGTTATTATGTTATAAAATAGGGTTCGAGGAAAAGGGGTCACACATTGAGGGGTCTCGACGGTCTTGGGGGTTCCGGGGTTCGGGGTCCGACAGGGTCCAGGGTTCGACGGTTCGTGCTCGGCGGGATCGTTCTCTCGCTCTCGGTAACGGGGCAGATCTTGCGTTCCGGGAAGAAGTACTAGGCGTTCTGCGTCGGTGCCGTTCTTGTCGCATTCGCGGTCTTCGGGTCATGTCGGCGGTCATGGCGTTCGGGCGGCACTTGTCGATCCGCATCGGCGTTCTGGCGCTCGGAAAAGAGCTTGCTCGCTGCCGGTGTGTCCTCGGGTTTGCTTCAATCGGGTACATGACGGAGTACTTGTCGCTCAGGGGGTACTCGTCGTAACGTGCCGGGGATCTTGGTTCCACGCGGTCGGTCTTGTCGTCGTGCCGATCTTGTCGTTCCGTGTAGGCGTGCTCGAGGCCGATGGCGAACTTGTCCGGTGCCGGGGTTTTTCGGAGTTCTTGGCGCGGCACCGGGTACGGGACCGATCTTCGGGTTCGGGGGTCTCGGCGTCCGTAGATCTTGGAGGTTCTTGATTCATTCTCTGTGGCCTCCATCTTATACCTCCTAACCAAAACTTCCCATTGGCTGCATCCACTTGCACGAGGGTTCACGACCAGGACAAGGTTGACGAAGATCTCGGTAGGACGCTCGGTGAGGCTAAAGAGGCCGAGGTACTCAACAGGTCGACGAGGCGAGGAGGCTCCCTGGCAGCAACCGGAGGAGACCCCGACGATGCACTGCAGAGACGGCGGCGATGGACCCGCGAGAAGCAGACGGCGCAGGCGGTCAGAGGCGACGCGACGCGGGATGCGAGGGGCCGCGCTGAAGGACGACGGGCTCGGGCAGGGTAGGCGGTTGAGGGCGAGGTGGCCGGCGGCTGCTGCTGTAGACAGAGGCCGACGAGGAAGAGACGGCCGGGGAGGCGGCGACCGGCGACGGCTGCAGGCGGCACGCGTTCGGGGCGAGACGAGGGGGCCGGAGGCGGGGTCGGGTTGGCTGCGGCCCTGGCGACGGAGGGCTCACCGTGGCGGCTTGGGGCCGGGTGGCGGCGACGCGAGCGCCGCCGAGGCGGCAGGCGGTGGAGGCGAGGAACTCGGGGAGGAGGCGGCGCGCGACGGGCGGTGGCGGCGAGGGCGAGCAGGGCGGGGCGCCCGGCGGGTGCGGCCGGGCTCGGGTGGCAGGGCGCGGCGGCGAGCGGCGCCACGGCGAGAGGCGGTCGCTCGACGCGGGCGGAGAAGGGACAAAGGCGGAGGTTGAGGCGGGCGGCGCTACCGGCGCACGGCGACGGCGAGGGGAAGGGGCAGCGGAGGCCGAGCGGGCGAGGCGACGGTGGCGGCGGCGGAGGTCTGGGCGACGGAGGTGAGGGAGGAGCGGCGGGATGGGCGGCCGAGCGCCTGGGAGAGGCGGAGGCGCCGGCGCGGGGAGAGAAGGAGGTGGTGGCGGGCGGGACCCGTCGGGGTGGAGCCAGAGACGGGGAGGGACGGTCGCGGTGAGGACGGAGGGAGGGGAGAAGGGAGAGGGAGAGAGAGGCACGCGGGGAGAGAGGGGTTGGGGAGGGAAGAGAAACAGTGGAGCGGCAGGTGGTGGGTCCATGGGGGCCCAGGGGTTGGCTGTGGCCGGGCGTGTTCGTCAAGGCCGAAAGGCAGGTGTGCGTGTGGTGTTGTGTGGAGGGAGTGTGTGAGCTGGGGAGAGGGGTGAGAGGAGAGAGTGGCCATGTGGCGGTGGGGATTGGTTGAGGGTAGAGGGGTAGCCGAGGTGGCGCGTGGATAGGAGGGAGTGAGGTGGAGAGATTGGGTGGGTAGAATTCGGTAGGTTTAGGTTTTAGGAAGGGCGGTGGACCGATTTAAAATCCTGGGCGGTTCGGGTCAATCGCCCGCTCGACCGCCTATTAAAATAATTTAAATTTTTATTTATTCTAAACGGGCCGCTTGCAACCCGATAGCAACAAACAAAATAACTCCGGAGACCCGGTTTTGATGTTTGAAAATAAAGAGGCTTAGAAAACAACACGGCTTTGCAAACATAGTTTTGACAAACAATGCATGATGATGACGATGCAATGCACAAATTCAACGCGATTTTCTAGTAGTGGTTTGCGGGATGCCACACCGACACCACTAACAATGGATCTCGCCTCGAGATCCGCCTCATGGTACCAGAAGGAAGGTCGGTTCGATCCTTTGCGCTTCGTGTAGATCCTCGCGACACCACTAACAAGAGGTCGTTGTCCGTGATCGTCGAGAGAACACTCCGGAAACAAAAGGTCGACGGCAGAGGTATCAACAAATAAAGCCACCTCTAACTTCGATGGAAAGAGGGAACCGATGCATTCTCATCCACTTCAATGTACAAAAGCGAATAGAAAGGGTAGTCGGCATGGGGGCCAATCCATCACGCACCCAAACTATTACTTTGCACAATCAGTAGAAAAGAGTGCAACCATTCTCGGAATCAGACTGAAGATCTCGACAAGCGGGGTTCAGAACAAAGGAATGATGCAGACTCTGCATCGTATCTGGCGTAGATGATGTCGTCGCGTCGGAAAACACCGGAAGGCACAAACAAAGAACAAAGAATGGTACCACAGACGAAGGGTTCCTCGGCAGCATGAACACCGGATGGTAGAGCACCGTTATGAAAGAAGGAAGCGAAACCTCAAGGTAATGAAACCCAACCACGAATTCTGGACTCAAGAAAGAGACGCGAGCGGATTCAAAACACGAGAGGTAAGAGGAGAACAGCAGAGGGTAAGGAGTAAAATCAGACCTAATCGTAACTATCCAACCGATTTTCAAAATAGTTTTGACACTCTACTTGACCGTTAGCTAGGGTATCCTACAGTTTGGACTTGTGGGGTATCGCAACCGCCGAGCTCGATACCACTCTAACACCCTCAGAATCGGACCTATGCAAGTTTGAACAAAATTCGCCAAACCCGCATAGAAACGATTCAAAGGTGCTCACCAGCACTTTCAATGGTGGAAAACGAAGTAATAACATTACACAACACCCTCGATGGGACCCACAGAGCAGATATATATAACAATGACTCAAAGAGTCAAGAATACAGATATATTATACAAAGATCCAAATCTCCTTGAAAACGCGGTAGAGTCCGACTACGGACAAGAAGCAAATGGGGCTAAGAGCCTGAAGAATAACCAATGGCGCCCATAACCCGCCCGTGCCAAGCCAAGGGTAAGGTAACCCGCTAACGGCGTCGATCTCAAACCTGCTTAAACAAAAGGGGTGCCGAAAAGGGCTAAGGAAAAGAAGGAGGCCAAGATCGAGGCCAAGACACGGCGAGGCTAGAATTCGCGATCCTCGCCTACATAGGTATGGTGGATCAAGCGCAGCAAAGATGCACTAAACAACCCATAGAGACTCGATACAACTGGCGGTTATCAGAGAGGGGTAAGAATGACATATCCGGATCCAACCTGAAGCTAACACCAAAACAACCCCATCCTGGTGTTTCCCCATCGATACCAAACGAGGAAGTCAACCGAGGAACTCACAGTTGGCAGTTTTACTTATTCAGTTATCGTTGCAGCAATTACTAGTCAGATTTAGTTAACCGTCCTGATAAAGTAAGCAGTGGGCACTTTTAATTAACCTTTCCGTGACGGTTGCAACAATTACTAATCGTGCATGAGCATGAGTTAATCCCAAAACCCAGTTGTTGGTACTTTTAATCACCAATTGCTAGAAGTTGCATTACTTACTAGTCGATACATTTGTCGCAAGTTTACAAACAAACAAGCATTGGTGGGCAGTATTAATTAGCCATTCCATTATAGTGAAGCTGATTACTAGTCATTATAAAGTCAAATTAATAGCAGTAAACTTTAGTTATGCTTGTCTATGATCGAGATACTGTGCTCCAAGTCGTCCATATCCGCGACACGGCTTTGAAAGTTTTACCGGCGGGTGCACCAATAGAAACACACGCCGATCAACCTCGAAAACCAAATCAAAACCCAACGAGGCTTTCACGATTGAACAATCACAGATTCAGAATATTTGGGGGCCACCCTTTGAGTAGATTCCGCAACGGCCACCGACCAGACGGGCTCAAGGTTTGGGTATACGGCCGGAAGATCGGGAACCCGAAAGTGTGGCTGGGCTTGTCGACACCATGAATCGTGTCCCGATCCTAACAAAGCAAAGGTGCACTGCACAATTTAAATACGTAAAGTAGCATGGCATAAGCACAGAACGTAAATAAAACCTCAAACTAGTTTGGCCCCAAGAAATAAGACTGAATCAAGCTCGCCTGCTGGGGGTCCCATATACCTCCCGGATGTGGATAGCGCGATAAATCAAGGAACAGGTATCAAGTACTCGGGTCTTACGGGACACAAGTGGGCTCGAAACCAAATATTATCTATCACCCACCGATGCCTCTGCTTATTCAATTTTAGTTGTTAAACAGAATTTAAAGTGACGATAAGTAAAACTAGAATCATCTCCATCATCAACATGCGGCAATACATCAGCAACTGTGGCATTTGACAACACGCGACAACACCTGAGCAAGCGACTACGACACGCAAGTCCAACTATCTACCAAACAACAGGTCATAGGATGTGTCCAAGGCAATATAGGGCTGCACGGTATATCACAGGTACGGAAACTAAAGCATCGCAACACAGATAGCAATAGATCAATGGAGGGAATAAAGACTATAAAGTAAGATAGGTAGAAAGAGGAGATGCTCTTTGAAAACATTGCCAAGGTTCAACCAAGATCGCTAAGCTCACATCAACTCAACGGCCTTATCCGCGAAGAAGCAAAACACTAGAAGAAACACCGGATGCACTATTTAATACAACGGCAGAAGATCGGCATGATGCATGCATGATGGATGGCATGGCAAAAGTGCGATGCAATTAGGTCAGATTAAGCGGAACCGGGGTCCCGACAATTAATTAGATGGTTCCAGTTGTTTATCTACCCCGCAATTTAAATGTTGTTTAACAAAACAACAGATGGAACCGGTTCGCTACACATGTTTAAATTAGGCCAATATAAGGCTAGATTTGCCCGCATATGGGCCCCATATTTAATTATGAGGTGAATCGGCATAAGGCCCCCAACCCAATGATATGCATGCGAGATGACCATTAAATATGCAACAAGTTGTTATTATGTTATAAAATAGGGTTCGAGGAAAAGGGGTCACACATTGAGGGGTCTCGACGGTCTTGGGGGTTCCGGGGTTCGGGGTCCGACAGGGTCCAGGGTTCGACGGTTCGTGCTCGGCGGGATCGTTCTCTCGCTCTCGGTAACGGGGCAGATCTTGCGTTCCGGGAAGAAGTACTAGGCGTTCTGCGTCGGTGCCGTTCTTGTCGCATTCGCGGTCTTCGGGTCATGTCGGCGGTCATGGCGTTCGGGGCGAAGCACTTGTCATATCTGCATCGGCGTTCCTGGCGTTCGGGAAAAGAGCTTGGCGTTCTGCGTCGGTGTCCTCGGGTTTGCTTCAATCGGGTACATGACGGAGTACTTGTCGCACAGGGGGTACTCGTCGTAACGTGCCGGGGATCCTGGTTCCACGCGGTCGGTCTTGTCGTCGTGCCGATCTTGTCGTTCCGTGTAGGCGTGCTCGAGGCCGATGGCGAACTTGTCCGGTGCCGGGGTTTTTCGGAGTTCTTGGCGCGGCACCGGGTACGGGACCGATCTTCGGGTTCGGGGGTCTCGGCGTCCGTAGATCTTGGAGGTTCTTGATTCATTCTCTATGGCCTCCATCTTATACCTCCTAACCAAAACTTCCCATTGGCTGCATCCACTTGCACGAGGGTTCACGACCAGGACAAGGTTGACGAAGATCTCGCAGAGCTAAAGAGGCCGAGGTAGGTACTCAACAGGTCGACGAGACGAGGGGCCGGAGGCGGGTCGGTTGGCTGCCTGGCGACGGAGGGCTCACCGTGGCAGGCTTGGGGCGGGCGGCGATCATGGCGGCGTGACGCCGAGCGCCGAGGCGAGGCAGGGGCGGTGGAGGCGGTGAGGAACTCTGGGAGGAGGGGCAGGCGCGGTGGCAGCGGGCGGGCGCGGCGGCGGGTGCGGTGGCCTGGGGGCGGAGCGGCCACAGCGGGAGAGGCGGTCGCTCGGCGAGAAGAGACAAAGGCGGAGGTTGAGGCGGGCGCTGGCAAGCCTGGCAGCGACGGAGGAAGGGAAGTGAGCCGAGGCGAGAGGCGACGTGGCGGCGCAAGTGAGGTCCCGGCAATGACGCGGAGGTGAGGGAGGAGCGGCCCGGGGGATGCGGCGTGGCCGAGCGCGCCTGGGGAGAGGCGGAGGCGTCGCCGGCGCCGGGGGAGAGAAGGGAGGAGGTGGCTGGCGGCGGGGACCCGTCGGGATGGAGCCAGAGACGGGGAGGGATGGTCGCGGTGAGGACGGAGGGAGGGGAGAAGGGAGAGGGAGAGAGAGGCACGCGGGGAGAGAGGGGTTGGGGAGGGAAGAGAAACAGTGGAGCGGCAGGTGGGGGTGGTGGGTCCCGCGGGGGGGGCCCAGGGGGTTGGCTCGGCTGTGTGGCCGGCGTGTTCAAGGCGTCGAGGCGTCGTGAGGTGTGTGTGGGTGTGGTGTTGTGTGGTGGAGGGAGTGTATGAGCTGGCTGGGGAGAGGGGGTGAGAGGAGAGAGAGTGGCCATGTGGCAGGTGGGGATTGGTTGAGGGTAGAGGGGTAGCTGAGGTGGCGTGCAGGGATAGAAGGGAGTGAGGTGGAGAGATTGGGTGGGTAGAATTCTGGGTAGGTTTAGGTTTTAGGAAGGGCGGTTGGTGGACCGATTTAAAATCCTGGGCGTTCGGGTCAATCGCCCGCTCGACCTTCCCTATTAAAATAATTTAAATTTTATTTATTCTAAACGGGCGCTTAACCCGATAGCAACAAACAAAATAACTCCGGAGACCCGGGTTTTGATGTTTGAAAATAAAGAGGGGCGTTTAGAAAACAACACGGGCTTTGCAAACATAGTTTTGACAAACAATGCATGATGATGACGATGCAATGCACAAATTCAACGCGATTTTCTAGTAGTGGTTTTGCGGGATGCCACAGCTGTGTTGTGAGGATCACATGTGTTCACGGAGTGTTAATGCTTTGCTCCGGTGCTCTATTAAAAGGAGTGCCTTAATTGCCAGTAGTTCCCTTGAGGCCCCGTTGCAACGGGCTGGCAGGATAAAAGATGTTGTGCAAGTTCTCATTGCGAGCACGCATGACTATATATGGATCACATGCCTATGATTGTTTAGTATGTGGATGCTTTATCTTATTTATCTACAATTGCCCTAGATCTTGAAGGTACATGTTTAGACTTGTCCATGCAACATCCGTCCATCCATCCCTATGCCTACCGCACTCATATCCTACTGTTTGCTACTACTGTTACTATTGCTCTTGTTTTACTGCTGCTATTGCTTTGCTATTGCTACTACAAAACTGTTGCTACTGATAAACTTTTGTGATCAAGAACTATTTTTAGGTGCAGCTAAATTGACAACTCAGTTGTTAAGGCTTGCAAGTATTCTTTGGCTCCCCTTGTGTCGAATCAATAAATTGGGTAATACTACCCTCGAAGAATGTTGCGATTCCCTATACCTGTGGGTCATCAACCGACATTACTTGGACTAATACATACTTGTGATTATACCCCTTGCAAGCATCCACACTACAAGAAAGTAATTAAGATAAAAACCTAACCACAACACTGAACTCTGAGATCCTACACTCCCTTGTGCAAAGGTTTCCTAACGGGGGTTCAGGTTTCTGTCACTCCGGCAACCCCACAATTAGTAGCCAAATACACAATGCATTCCCCTAGGCCCATAAATGGTGAAGTATCATGTAGTCGACGTTCACATGACACCATTAGAAGAATAACACCACAACTTAAATATCAAACCATTGAATATTTCTTAACACAATTCCACTACTAACAACATGACTTCTCCCATGTCCTCAAGAACTAAACGAACTACTCACAAGATATCATATGGATCAATATCAGAGATGATATAATGATAAATAACAATCTGAACATAAACAATAATTCAATCGTTCCACTTAATAGCATCAACTACAAAAGTAATCAACACCGAGAAAGTTTCCCCTAAGAACTATGCAAGATTCAACCCAATTGTTACAGCGGGATGGAGTGGTGGTGATGGTGATGGTGATGGTGGAGATGATGGTGAAGAAGATGATGTAGATGATCCCGATGAAGTCTAGCTTGATGACGGTGTTGATGGCAACAATCTTCCCTCTCCAGGAAGGAATTTCCTCGACAGAAATCTGCCTGCCGGAGAGCTCTTTCTCTCTCTGTAGTTTCTACCCTACAGAGGCGGCGAAATCTTTCGGTGGTCACTCCCTGAGTCTTAGGGTTTCGAGGGGATGTTATAGGCGAAAGGGCGATGCTAGAGGTGGGCTAGGGTGGCCACACCACCTGGTGGCGCGGCCCAGGGGGGCGCTAGGGGGTGGTGTGGCCCCCCTGTGGCCCATCTCTCTTCCTCCTTCTGGCCTCCTTTGTCTTCTGGAAAAATAGGGATTTCCATATATTTTCTGGAATTTTCTAATCTTCGCGAATATTGCATCTGGACACCGCTTTTTCCATCAGAATCCTGACTCTAGCAGTTCATCCTCCAAAAGTCATCCAACATGCAAAATAGATGAAATAACATAAGTATCACCTCTTAATATGAAATATATCAATGAAATAACAGTAAATTATGATATAAAATAGTGATGCAAAATGGACGTATCATGAGCCCATGATGATACAACCGATGCAAGAGGATAGTAATGTGCAAGCTGATGAAATGGAGCGCATACTGATCATCGGTGGTTTCTTCACCTACATGTGCGGCTGTGAGATCCTAGGCGAGGAGGCTCTGTGACAAGGAATGAAGAAAAGGAACAGAGGATTCCAGTGGCTGGCTGTGCTCTGATGTTGGAGACCAATTACTTCCAAGATGACCCAACACATGAGCGCTTGTATTTCGGTGGAGGTTTAGAATGGACAAGGAGTTATTCATGAAGATTGTGCATGGCGTGCGAGAGTTCGATCCCTATTTCATTTCCAAGAAGGACTATAGCGAATTGGTAGGTTTCAACTCTACTCAGAAATGCAAGGCTACCTTGCGATGTCTTGCATACGGAACTCCTCCAGATACACAATATGACTACCTACGCATGGCCGAGTCCACAACACTTGAGTGTGTGTACATGTTTTGATGTGCTATGGTGGGATTCTTTGGGATAGTTTGTCTGAGAGCACCAAATGCACAAGCCATAACTTGGATATTGGCACATAATGCAACTAGGGGACCTTTTGGGATATTTGGGATCATCGACTGCATGCATTGGGATGGAAAAATTGTTCGTTTGCTTGGCAAGGTGTGCACAAAGTTCATACTGGAGAACATTGTGTGGTACTCGAGGTTGGTGGCAGATTATGGTTTGTGGATTTGGCACGCTTTATTTGGCATGGATGGATTTCACAACGACATCAACGCGCTATAAAAATCTCTAGTGTTTGCCATGCAAACTTGCTGAAGGCCATTCGTCGGCGGCGAATATATAGACAATGGCAGGGAATACACCAAAGTCTACTACCTATTAGCTGATGGTATTTACCCTAGATGAGCCACCTTCCTAAAAAGATCCCCGACCCTCATACTAATGGAAGAGCTTGTTTTCAAAGTGACATGAAGGAAGGATGTTGAGCGAGCATTTGGTGTGATCCAACCGTTTTGCTATCATCAGATACCCAACTACTACCTGGTCAACCTCTTAGATCTAGGAGGTGATGAATGCATGTGTGATCATGCACAATATAATCATCGAGAGCTAGCGTGATGTTTTAGTGGTTGATGATCAACTGTTTGAGCACATGAGCCCTCTTGCCGGTGTTGATCACGAGGTGCCAACTGAGTTTGGTGCTTTGTCTCCATGCATCAAGAAATTCGCAACGAATCGGGTGCATGCACAGCTGCAAGAAGATCTCTTGGAGCATCTATGGGTGCTCAAAGGAAACACACCAACGCCGACAAACGGGCCCGCCCTCCCGGCTTGATCTATTTGAACTTTAAATTATTATGTGAACTATTTTCCTTTTATATTTGGATTTGTTATAATAAACTTGAATTTATTTAAATTTGTTTGCTTGAAATATGTGCTATTGAGACTGAAATGGGTGAACTAGGGGAATTTTGATCGTTGGGCGCGACCTGGAGGCGCTGGTGTGGGACAGCCACCCCAAACGTTGGCAGTTTGGGCAGCCCTCCCCAAAGCTTCCGCCGACGTGTTTGTCGGTCACCGGTATATACACAATTTGAAGAAAATTATGCTAATTATTTTTGCAATTCTGCAGTAACAAACATGCACTTTACTAGTCCTTGAAAATTTTGGTTTTGTCAACCAGAAAAGGTACACTCACTGAGATAATTGTAGAAAAAGGGTAAATCTAAAGGTGGACCACTCGGCCAGCCAGAAAAGGTACATCATCAAGCATTCAAGATGCTATAATGCCAAGCCCGGAGAAGGGTGCAAGACGACTAGCAAGTAGCGACCGACGACTTGGCCATTTAGACGTGAATAGTGCGTGATGTACATGGCCGACCAACGTGAGTGCCCAACACGGCGAGAAGAAAAAAAAGACATTCTTTGAGGTTGAAGCATGTGATGTGGGTCATAAGAGCATCTTCACTCGCCTACCCACGAGGCTGATTCGGACGCCGAATTTCAGTCCGGACGCCGAAAACTGGCCCAGTCGCGTATCCAAGTACCTGTTTTCAGCCGGATTTCGGCCATTTTTGGTCCGGACTAACCAGGCCGAACCCAGGTTTCCGGGTACGCCTAGGAACGCCGGACTCAGCGAAATCAGCGAAAAAAAATCAAAGCGGCCGTGGACCCGCCGAGTCAGTGACGGAAGCCAAGACGTCATCATCCTCAAAACCACGCGGTGACCGCCGGACAATAATCGCTGTCGCGTCGCCGATTCTGACGACGCCATCGCCTCCTCGGCTCATGACGGACCGGCGGTCACTAAGTTCCCGCCGTTTCCACTTTTCCCGCCTCGCCACTACACCCCTCCCGCCCTCGCCGCGCACCTGAGCCTTTATAAGCCGTACTCCTCGCCGGAGTCTTCGCACTCTCTCACAGCTCCCCCACCCACAAGCCCAACTCCGGCGAACCTTCTCTCACCTTTCCCCCTTCTCTCACCATGGGCGAACGCTACCCCGGCGACGGCGCTGCGGCGAACGGCTTCGGCCGGCGGACCCTCCAGACTTGGGAGGCGCGCATGCTATACGAGACGGGGTACATGGCGCCGCCGGACACGCGGATGCCTCCGGGGTGGACGCTGAGCAGTGGCGGCATCCCACTCCCGCCGGGGCCGACGCCGGAGGAGCTGTCGTACGATGTACAAGAGTACATCGCCGGCATGGACAACCCGGCTAAAGCGGAAAGCGCCGACAACCTCTAGTACTGAGCGACATTCTTCGCGAAGCGGCGCGAACAGGAGCTCGCCCGCCACGAGGGACCGTCGAACGAGTCCATTGGCGCCGCAAAACTCGGCGCCGCGCGGTGGAGTGCACTGTGGCAGACGCCGCCGCCAGGCCGGAGCACATCAACCGGAAACACTCTGGCTCGGCTTCGCGCAACCCGACGCGCGGCGACGGGTCGGCGCAGTCGGCGAATCCGGCGGCGAGGAGGATGGTGAGCATGAGCTCGTCCTCCTCCTCTTCGGTGTCACACTCTTCCGGAAGCGTGCCGCTTCGCACGCCGACGGCCGTGAAACGCGAAGCCGTCTCTCCTGCGCGCTCACCGCCGCGGACACGCGCGCGCGGTATCGTCATCGGCGCGCCAACTGCGCCTACGCCGCCAACCGTCCACCTGCGTCTACGCCGCCCCAAGACCGAAGGCTCGGCGCCGGCCGAGGACGCCGCCTTGAAGATGGCGCTGGAGCAGTCGCTCCGCGAAGAGCCGCCGCTGCCGTTGGTCGAGCTCTCCCCGCTGGACATCCTGGAATGGTCTAGGAGGGACTGGGAGAAGGCGGAGCATCAGCGCATCCTCGGCCTGCAGCAGGCCGAGGAGCAGACCGTCCGGCGTCGGGCGCTGTCTGGGCGTGAGCTCGCCTACCAAGGCGCCCCGCTCTACGTCCTGGACGACGACGACGATGAGGAGGACGCGCCCGTCCTACCAGCTATGGAGGTACGACGACCCTGGCCAGGGCAGCTCCCGCCAGAACCAGCCGCCGAGCGACAACGACGACGGCGGTGAGGATGATGGCCGAGCCGACCCCCGCTACACGTTGTTCTACGACAACTTCGGCATGTAGGACGGCGAAGGCATTTTTAAGTTTATTTATGTACTAGTTTCGTTTAAATTTGATGTAATCCGCCTATATTTCGCCCAACTTAATGAAAATCGCCTAAATTTAATGAATTTTAGCCAAACTTGGGGACTCAGCCTGGATACGCGGGTGAGAAAATGGACGTACCCAGACCGAAAACAAGTTCAGTCCGGCTGAAAAACGGACCAAATTTCGACATGGGTTCGGCAACGAGCGAAGATGCTCTAACGTGTACTGTACTACCGTGCAAGGAATTTCCAGCTGTCGAGCGCTTGACCTGCTTTCCGTCGTCCACTGTGTTCTACTCCCATTGGTGTCTAGCTATATATGTAGATGTAGATACATCTATTTTAGTATAATAGATAAATCTACAACACTTTTCCGGATTGAGGAAGTAGATTGGTTTAGAGCATGAGCTCTTCCTACTCTACGCAAGATAAAAGTAGGCACGTCCAATATGTGGTGATGGCAGTCTGCTACGTTTGTTTTAACCACGATTTACAAACTTTATTCTCGTGGCCTTCTTTAGCTAAACGATGTGCCGCTTCGCCTAGCGAGCACTGATCGCACCGAAGCATCTTCGCCTAGCGACGCACTGATCGCACCGAAGCATCTCCAAAGCTCCTGATCAGGGTTTTTATTTCCTCGATCGACCAAAGGACCGGCAAAGAGGATCCCTGTCCTCCCTGTTCAACTTGGCCGCTGCTCTAGTATCGCCCGTCTCTAAGGCTAGTTATAGTAGAAGTAATTTGAATAGTAACATAGTCCTAATGTGTTGTCAACTAAGCATTTAGATGACATGACATGCAATTAAATGACTGAGGGAGGGGTTTGTGGTACTAACTATGTTACCATAACATCACACATTTTAAGACAAAATGAGTCTATATTGCACTAAATAAGACTTGCATGACACCATACATATATTATTTTCCACTATAAAAATAGTAACTTAGACTAGCAACATACACATATTACTACTCTAAATTACTCTCCACTATAACCAGCCTAACACCACCTTAGATACCTGCAACTCCTTCGTTAGCTGAAGACCCTATCAACGGGCTAGGAGCTCCACACATTCTGCGCCAGCCGTGTTTGGGGAAAAAATGGCATGCTCCACTTAGGAAGCTCCCATGGTGGTTTCTGATAACCACACCACCACCCCTGCAGCCTTCCAACGTGCGGAACGCCCCGTTCACATTACCTTTGACCCAGTTATCATCTGGTGGAGGCCAGTGCTCCCTTGGTTTCATGGACATAGCTACCTGGGGTTTATGCACACTGCTCCGTTCCTAATAAGAGAAGACTATTCTTTTATTGTACCAACAACCTATTTTTCTACTAAAATTTTAATTAATTTTTATTAACTGCTAGAATGACAATTAGAGATAATGCATTATACGACTTGTATCTATTGCCTTCTCTAGATCATGTGGAAGACTAAACAAAACGTGTGTTCTCTACCATTGTGCATGCCTTCTGTTTTTTCTTTATTCAACTTCACTTAAATAAGAAAAAAATAGCATACAATGGATCAACTCTTAAGTTATATCTAATCATTATTGTGTTCCATGCTCCTAAAATTATAGGATTGTTAAAATTAAACAAAAAACATGTGAGTAAGAGAAGGCATCTCATACAACAGTCGTGAAAATGTCTTATCTTATCTTACTAAGAGATGCTGATTACTAAGAGATCATCTTTTAGTTAAGGGAATGCAAACATCTCTTTTTTTCGTTTCTCTCTCTTCCAACCTAGCAATTATCCTACATGACATTGTTAAGATAAACCATCGTATATAACATAACCTAGATGAAAAAGACTCATATGTAGCAGCACTAGAAAACCATGACCTTATCCTTGTCTTGGATATAGAAACGAAGATATACTATCCTATCCACATAATTCTTTTGACTCCCGTTGTAAAAAAGAATGGTTTCACTTTAGTCATGCACCCCTACAGCCCCTTCCAATGAGCATGTTTAAACAACATAATTAGATCACTTGCGAAACTTGTAACTATTTTAGATGGTGTAAGAAACCTTTCTCAATTTGCTAATGGCTCAACAACAAATGAACACATAATTGTATGAGCATTGTCCACAAAATAAATATCACGCATGTGAGCGTGTCCAGTTTTTTCATGTCAACTCAATATATATATGAAGTCAAGTTTGGCCTTCGGCTTCCGCCTCTATTTATACCATCCCTCTTTCATCCTGGCTAAACGCGGCAGAGCAACTGAATCTTTTTATGCATGCCAAATCCAAGTTTTTCTTTACACACTTTGTTCCTTCTTAAACAAGTTGCCAACCTTTTCCCATGGCCAGAGTATTAGCATTCTCTTGCTTCGCATTGTTGCTATTCCTCTGCTCCCATGCCCAACTGCATCCCCCTCCAGGGAGCAGCAACGCTGCTGCAGACGAGCTCACGCTCCTCTCCTTCAAGTCCATGCTGTCCTCGGGTCCAGCTGGATTGCTGGATTCATGGAACACGTCGAGCCACTACTGCAGCTGGCCAGGAGTTTCATGTGGCCGTCGTCACGCGGACAGGGTCGTCTCGTTGCGCATGCGCTCCTTCAACTTGTCGGGACACATCTCACCATTCTTGGGCAACCTCTCCTTTCTCAGGGAGCTTGACCTTGGCCACAACCAGCTGATCGGGCAGGTACCGCCACAACTTGGCCGTCTCAGCAGGCTTCAAGTGCTCAATTTGAGCACAAATTTCTTCCAAGGAACCATTCCCGGCTCTTTGGGAGGATGCCCTAACCTCTGGATCCTTGACCTCAGCAAGAACCAGCTCCAAGGTGAGATCCCAACTGAGATCGTTGCCTTGAAGAATCTAAACATCTTGCATCTTGGAGAAAATGGATTGTCTGGAGATATCCCTCCTTCTCTGGCAGACTTGCCATCCCTCCAGTACTTGTTCTTGTACACAAATAGGCTGTCTGGAGAGATACCTTCATCTCTAGGCAACCTCTCACTCATGCATCTTGATCTCATGGCTAACATGCTAACCGGAGCTATCCCTCCATCTTTGGGCACGTTGTCTAGCTTAACATGGCTCAGCTTAGGCAACAACAACTTAACCGGAGTGATCCCACCATCGATTTGGAACCTTTCCTCTTTGTGGGGTCTTAGTGTCGAACACAATATGCTAAGTGGCACATTGCCTCAAGACGCATTCAGCACACTTTCCAGTCTCAAGTACATACAGATGGACCATAATCTCTTTCATGGCCATCTACCAGCCTCGGTAGGTAATGCCTCTGATTTGAGACGGCTTCAGCTTGGCCCCAACTTCTTCAGTGGCAGAGTTCCTCCTGAGCTCGGAAGGTTAGAAAATCTCAGAACGCTGGAGCTCACAAGCACTTGGCTTGAAGCTAAAGAACCCAGTGATTGGGAGTTCATAACTGCACTAACAAATTGCTCCCACCTGCAAAGTCTGGATCTAGGTTCCGGCAAGTTCAGCGGGGTTCTTCCTTCTTCAGTTTCCAACCTTTCCACTTCGCTAAACCGTTTAGGCCTTCAGTACAACACAATTTCAGGAAACATACCAAAAGATATTGGCAATCTCGCTAACTTAGGATATCTTGTACTAGATAATAACTCTTTCACAGGCACTCTTCCCTCCACTTTTGGGAGGCTCAGTAATCTTCAGGTTTTCTCTGTAGAAAATAACAAAATTAGTGGGTCAATCCCGTTGACCATCGGAAATCTTACAGAACTAATCAGTTTAAAGCTCAACGCAAATGCTTTTAGTGGTAACATACCAAGCACGGTACGAAATCTTACCAAGTTGTTGACACTGAACCTTGCCAGCAATAGTTTGACAGGCCAGATTCCTAGTGAAGTATTCAACATTCCCACTCTTTCCCAAATTTTGGATCTGTCATACAACAACTTGGAGGGACCAATACCACAAGAGATAGGCCATCTGAAAAATCTTGTGGAATTCCATGCCGAGTCAAATATGTTATCAGGTGAAATCCCGCTTGGTCTGGGTGAATGCCAGCTTCTTCAGAATATCTTTATCCAAAACAATTTCTTAAATGGCACCATCCCATCACTCCTTAGTCAATTGAAAGGTCTTCAGAGTCTTGACCTCTCAGACAATAACATATCAGGTCAGATACCTAGCTTCTTAGGGAACTTCAGCATGCTCCAACATCTTAACCTTTCATTCAATAGCTTTACCGGTGAAGTACCTACCTATGGTGTTTTTGCAAATTCTTCGGCAATTTCAATTGAAAGCAATGACAGACTCTGCGGCGGCATACCTGGTCTACATTTGCCTCCATGTTCGTTGGGCACACCAAAGAAAAGGCATGTATTTGTTATACTTCGTATAGTTGTTGCTCTTGTTACAACAATCGTCGTACTTGCATTGCTATACAAGCTCTGCAGTACTGTGCACAAGAAAATAAAACAAGAGGTTCCTCAGACAACATCCATACAAGGCCACCCAATGATCTCTTATCTGCAGTTGGTGAAAGCAACAGATGGTTTCTCTCCAACAAATTTATTAGGTTCTGGGTCATTTGGGTCAGTGTACAAAGGAGACTTATATGGTCATGCTGAAGAAAATACAAACCTTGTTGCTGTGAAGGTGTTGAAAGTTCACACTCCTGGGGCACTTAGGAGTTTCATTGCCGAATGTGAAGCACTTCGACAAATCCGGCACCGTAACCTTGTGAAGATAATTACAGCTTGCTCAAGCATCGATAATAAAGGGAATGACTTCAAGGCTATTGTGTTTGATTTCATGCCAAATGGCAGTTTAGAAGTTTGGCTACATCCTGACGTAAATGAACAATCAGAGCATCAGTACATAGATCTCCTTCAAAGAGTGACCATACTACTCGATGTGGCTTATGCCTTGGATTATCTTCACTGCCATGGCCCTGCACCAGTTGTACATTGTGATCTTAAGCCAAGTAATGTGCTCTTGGATGTGGATATGGTCGCTCATGTTGGAGACTTTGGACTTGCTAAGATCCTTGTCAATGAAAGATCACCGTGCCAGCACTCCACGAGCTCAGTTGGTCTTAGAGGAACAATCGGATATGCTGCCCCAGGTTAGCCTAAAATATTCACTTACTTTTTTCTCCGTTTTGCTTGGTTTCTTCGTTGCTCACTAGTTTTTTACTGAATAAAGCATGTCGTAAAATAAAGTTATATTGTATTACCAAAATAATTAGCTTTGTTTTAGGGTGAAACAGTGGGGAAGAATCGCACTGCAATATTTAATAAGATATTTACAGAGCTACAAATGTACAGAACCTAAAGAAGGGTTGAAAAAGATCAAAAAAAATTATATTGTTGTGTCTGCAGCCACATTCTAAACTGATGTTCATGCTTCTTTTTTGGTTTTGTCCCAAAAATATCAGATTTAGAATATTTTTGCATCCTAAAAGTCTAACTTTCCAAATGATCATTTAACAGAGTATGGTGCTGGAAACATGGTGTCGACACATGGAGATATATACAGTTATGGAATTCTGGTCTTGGAAACTATATCTGGCAAGAGGCCAACTGATAGCAGATTTGGACAAGGATCAAGTCTTTGTGAATACATTAACCTGGCCCTAAAGAATAGTGTTACGGACGTTGTCGACTCCAGGCTTGCTTTGGACCTCGAAAGTGATCTTCAGACCATTGGTCATCCTTCATATGAGAGAAAGATTGATTGCGTTGTTTCAGTACTTAGACTTGGAATATCTTGCTCCCAGGAATCACCAACGAGTAGAATGCCAACAAGAGATATCATAAAGGAACTGAATGCTGTCAGAGAGTCTTTATCGGTTGAATAAGTAGTAAGAACATCACGCATGTTAATGTAATTAGAAATATATTTTTGTCCCAAAAATAATTAGGAAAATTTAGTGTGTACACGATACATTCATGGATATTGTTAAGCTTGTTAGAGATAGGGAATATTTCGTATGTAATACCGACCTGATCGATAAAGGTTGGAGTTTAAGTTAAACCCATTGCTTGTCATGTAATCCAAGTCTGTAACAGAATGCTAGCTGTATCAGGAGATCAGCAGATTGTAACAGCCATGATTCCTACCCTATATAACTCGCAGGCAGCCAAGAACAAGGGTGTGCTTTCCCAAATAGCACATCATATCAGAGCCATGGCTCTTCGCTCGCACCAAGATCTCATGGATTCATCATCTACTACCATGACTACCTCCCTCAACCAAACTATCTCCGAGAAGCTAATCTGAAGCAACTTCGTCCTCTAACGCGCCACAGTGTGGGTTTAGGGTTTAGGGTATGGTGCCGCCAAACTATCTTTGGGTTTAGGGTATAGAACATCTGCTAGACCTGTTTTTTAGTGCCCGGCCTCTATAGTCATGGTTTTTTAAGGCTTGGTGCTTTTAGGTCATATCATAGAGACACTCTCACCACCCAAAGACTGAACTCCTATACACCTTCCAATGCAGGGTGCCTGGCCTACCTAGAATTTCATTCCCGTCAAAAAGATTATCAATCGAACAATTATTTCCTGACAAAATGCAAATACCTGTTTCTATGATGAGTCCATATTGGTGGCTGACTCTCTGTCATGATCAGTGCACAGCCAAACTGCCGGTCAGGTGAAACAATGAAAGTACAATAAAAATGGTGTAAGCAGATAGTTCAATCCCAATAAAAGCTAATAACAGTTTGGTTCCTTACAGGTTTTACCGTTCAGGATACTCTCCTGTGGTCCTGCCAATCTCATGAACTGACTCTTTCGAAACTTTTAGTTTCTCAGAGTCGTTGGTGAGAAATCACAGCCAAGGCAACGACTCCTGAGCGGTGTTGATGTGATGCCACTCACCTGTGCAGCCGGTTGCCCAGTGAACCATGCTATCTGCAGAAAGCCTGGAACTGAACCAATTAGCAGGCTAACTGCAGGTTTATCTCAAAGGACAAATAATAAGTTGTACTTGGAATAACTCTCCATATATGTGAATGTACCTTAATTAAAAGGCTGAAATTATCTTTATCCAAAGCTCAAAGTTCAGAAGAACCTTGGTGTACATACACTCTTTCAGGGATGTGCTTCTTTAACGTGGCATACCTTCAGTCTTCATTCTTCAACAGACAAGATACTAGAAGATGAATATTAGCCTTTATGGCTCATGTGCAGAGTCGATTTCAATCTGTATACGTTTGACTCTATAGCATCAGGTTCTGTTTGATTGTCGGAGCATTCCTAAATAGATTGTTTCAGTCTTGCAAGATGAGTTCTACTGGTTGCACAGCCAGGTCATGCATAGAGACCAAATGATACGACAACTGATCAACTGCCGCATATATCTCGTTTGAGCTTTCATGTCTGATGTCTTCCACTCCAAATTCATGTACGCGGTTGTTTACTTCAATTGAACTAACGCCCATATCCTTTTTTGCTCCCCGCTCTCTCATTAGCTTCCTGAGCCTTTTCATGTATTCCAATTGGCGAGTTTCATAAAACAAGTTAGAGATTACGACAAACAAGCCTCCACTGATTCCCTCCAACTCGAGTAGTTGTTTGATCACTAGCTTGCTGATCCCCACATTCCCATGGATCCTGCATGCTCCCAGTAATGCACCCCATACCACAACGTCAGGCTTCATTGGCATATCTTTTATTAGATTAACAGCATCTATGAGGTGGCCACGGCGACCAAGCAGATCAACCATTCAAGCATAGTGCTCAACTTCAGGCTTAACATTGTAAACATGCCGCATGGCTTTGAAGTAATACTGTCCATCTTCTAGTAGACCACCATGACTGCATGCAGAAAGAAGACCAACAAAGGTGATCTCATCAGGGGAGAAGGCATGAGATACCATAGTTCCGAAGAACGTGACTGTCTCCTGTGAACGTCCATGCATGGCTAGCGCCCCAATAATCACATTCCAAGAGACGACGTTTTTACTGGGCATCTCAGTGAACAAACCTATGGATGTGTCTACCTGACCACATCTTGCATACATATCAAGAAGTGAATTAAGTAGAGCGATGCCAGGATCACTGAATCTGTCTCTAACATAGCAGTGTATCAACTTTCCAGAAGCCAAATCGCCTTTTTGTCCACAGGCAGAGAGGACAGCGGCCAAGGTAATCTCATCTGGAGCAAGACCTAGGGATTTCATACGGTTGTAAAGATCCAATGTTTCACGGCATCGACCACCTTGGACATAGCAATAGATCATTGCATTCCAAGAGACAATGTTCCTCTCTGGCATCTGATCAAACCAACTGCTTGCAGCATCAACTGAACCATGATTTGCCAGAGCGCATAGCATGGAAGTCCATGAAACGACATTCTTTATGCGCATCATGTCAAAGCATCTACGAGCCATCCACAAATCCCCGCACTTACCATACATGTCCACCAGTGTGTTGCCAAGAATGAGGTCAACCCGAGATCCACTAGCCAACATATGACAATGCAGTAGCCGACCAAGTTGAAGATTTCCCTCACTTGAACAAACAAGAAGCAGGCTGACTAATGTAAACTCATCTGCCAACAACCCTTGACGCCTCATCTCTCTAAACAAGGAGCACGCCTCGCCGGTATCCCCAGCCTGCGCGTACCCGCCAATCATCGTGTTCCACGACACAACATTCCTGTCCGCCATCTCATCAAAGAACCTCCGAGCGTCCCGTAGGGAAGACCCTGCCGATGCATAGGAGTGCAGGAGCGCATTAGCCACGAACATCTGGCACACGAACCCCAGCTTGACAACCACTCCATGGGTGGCCAGCGCGTGCCCCGTGGCCCGCGCCCTCGCGCACGCCTTGAGGACGAATGGCAGTGTGAACTCGTTGGGCAGGATGCCGCGCTGGAGGACGTCGCGGTGCAGGCAGAGCGCTTCCTGGGGGAAATCACTGTTCGAGTACGCCCTGATAATGCTGTTGTAGGTGAACCTGTCCGGGTAAGGGATTCTGTCGAACAGTTGGCGGGCGTGGCAGAGTCCGCCATGTCCAGCGCCACCTGAGAGCACGCAGTAGGAGGCGATGAGCTGGGAGGCGACGGAGGCCACGGCGGAGGATCCGTGGAGGATGAGGTGCGCATGGAGCTGGTCGAGGTGATAGACGGAGCGGCACTGGCGCAGGAGCTCGAGGACATGGCGGGAGGTGACGTCTGCGGCCGGCAATGCGAGCACCGAAGACATCAGAATGGCGGAGGTCTGTCAGTTAAGCCCAGTCAGTTTGCCCATGCCAGCGCCTTGGACTGAACCTGACGCATTCCTCTCACGGAAGCCCCGGCCGCCGTCAGAAGAAGCAGCAGCGTAGGCGCCATCGGTATTGATTTTGATGAAATGATGCGGCGGCGGCCGGGGCCAACTCAAACGATCTGTTTGCTTTTGGGGTACACTGTGCTGACTTGGTTAGCAGAGCAGGTTGGTTTAGATAGAGTAAATTACCGATTTTGCGGATCGATACCGATTTTGGATTTTGTCGCAAAACTGCCAATCGTGGGACAACTTGTTATAAATCGTGCTAATATATTTTTGACACAACTTTAAAAACAAATCTGACTAGTTAGACGTATTTGTAAGTGCCGAGTTGGCAGCATGAAAGAGGACCCCGCCTGTCAGCCCCATCTCTTTCTCCCTTCCCTCCCCTCCCCTCATCCTTTCTTCTTCCACCCGTGCGCTAGAACTGCATCCCCTTTCCTTCCCTCGTCCTTTCCTCTTGTAACCGTGCGCTAGAACTGTACATATGTCTCACTACTGTTTCGCCCTCCCAGCGTCCATATGGTTACCAGATGTAACATCCTGGTCTCTTCGAACCAGCAGTTATCACTCCTGGCAGTCGATACAATTTCTAGATTAATCCCACAGATTTAATACTAGTCTTTTCTACACACTTTGTTCTTACTCATGCGCACTAGTACCTACTTTCCGGCCGGTCACCCATCCTCAAATTGCTCCAGGCCAAGCACGTTTAATCTCATAGTTCTTTTCGGATGTGCTTTCAAAAAAAAAGTTGCAACTTGTTTGTATGGATATACTATTAATCCTATTAAGCCATGCGACAGGGTCTCACATACACCCACCCTTAGAAGATCGACGCACTTGTCGATCAACCACAAGCCAAAAACGTCCTCTCTTGGCACATGTTTGTCCGTCTAGTACCGGCACATGTGCTATGTTGTGTCCACCCTGGGCCACATGAGCCATGCTCCACATGTCCATCATTGATCCGTACACACCCATGTAACCGTTAGAACCTGACTCTTATACCACTTATAACACCCTGGCCTCTTCGGACCAGCAGCTATCACTCCTGGCAGCTCAATAGGATTCTAGACTAACCCCATAGACTAACACTAGTCTTTTCTGCACACGTTATCCTCACTCGTGCACACCCAGTATCCACTTTACGGTCGGTTGTCCATCCTTAAATTGCTCCAAGCCAAACACGTTTAACCTCAGAGTTCTTTTCAGATGGGCTTCCGGAAAATAAGTTACAACTTGTTGTATGAATATACTATCAATCCTATTAAGCCATGCGCCAGGGTATCATAGCAGAGAAGCCCTGCCTCGCCGCCATGGTTCTACTAGTCGAAGCAACTGAGCTAAGCGGATCCAAACACCGCAACTAAGATGATCCTGCTCTGCTCCTACCGTCGCGCGTCGTCCAACAATATGACACCTCTACGCCTAGTTTGGCCTCCCGGGCCATGGCTTGGTCTTCCTGACTAGCACCCGGTGAAGAATCAAACCTCTTTGAGCTCCCTCTCTACCCCTAGTCTCGTCTTACCTAGTGCACTTGTCCGCCCTATTCTCTTGAGGAAGTTAACCACTATATTTGAGAAAGTCGACCACTGCATATGAGGGGCTTATAGCTCCTATGCGACGTCTTTACATGGAATTGGAAGGAAAGCGACATCGTTGAAAAGAATAGCTCGCATGCGACGGTTGTGAGGCAGCTAATATCCTGAGGCCACAGACGCCTTAAAAGCGGTCATAAGGACACAATTAACTTTGTTCCAATATTAGGGTTAAGCCAAACCGGTTGGTTGGGACAGCCAGTCAAACCACCCGCTTCCGAACGAGAGCACGCGTAACACTGACTGTACCTTCCCCGACTGCGGCCGACCTCACCCATCGTTCTCGGCGCCGGCAGCGGCGGCACGGTAATTAATTTAGGCGGCGGCGCTTTCGTTCGACGACGAAGGTGGTGAGTGCCATTTGAAAGCTAATTCCTCTCCCATTCTTCTCAATTCGAGATCTGAGCGTGCCCATTGATGCTAGATTGTGGAGGCGAGGGGGAACGATATGGAGCATGGAGAGGGGACTTCTAATCGGTATATCCCGTATCTCTGCACTTAATTTTTCTAAGGTTGAGCTCTCTGTTCACTTCCGCTAGCTCACAGTGCCCGCCAAAAACAGGGGAGACGATGTTGCGCGCCAAACCTTCGAATTTCGCATCAATTTCTTTCCCTATAGGGCTGTTTTAGTTGATGGAAGCACGCAGATCATTGAGAGAGACACGGTTGTTAAATGGGAGGTGGAATTAGAACATGTTGATCCCCAAGAGCTAATAAACATGGGAGAGGAGGCAGTAAGGAAAATGGTGGAAAAAATTGGGGATAGTGTGGTTTGGGGGCCAGAGCAAGAAGTTTCTTTGTTACGATTTGATGATTGCAAATGTGACTATGTTAGGGTTGAGACAGGGGAACATATAGTTGATGAAATCGATGAGCGAAACGGTTGGACAAGCAAAATTGTTACATTTTAGCGAGCTCATTGATCGAAACCCGAGATTCGAGGGTTGGATATGTGGCTTCAAGTCTGCTCGGATGGTCGAGGATGATTGGGCTGCACAAAGGCAAGTAATGCCTATACTTACTGAGTTTGAAGTGTTAACGGTGGAGGATGATGATGCTAATGCACAAGGGAGGCTGCAGATGGTAATGCACAAAGGATTGTAATCGTTGATTGGAATTCGGTTGAGATACATGACCGCCTTGATTTGGTCATTGCACCAATAGATGACATTGAAATGGCAAAGCTTTTTGGCATTCCTATAGATGATGAGACAAGGAGAAGAAGAGGATGAAGCGCAAATGATGGTGACAACCATTTAAGAGATGAAGAGGCAGATATAGATCTAGAGTTGTTGGAAAATGTTGCAGTTCATGTAGATGATGCACATGATGATGAGCTAATGTGATTTATGACAAAGAGGACCCGATTATTGAAGTTGGGTGATTGTTTCCAAGCATGGATGAATTCAGGATGTGTTTGGGACATATGGTCAAACGTGAGTTTGCTACCAAGACTATGTGGATCGATAAAAGAAGTTCTATGCAAAATGCATAGGTTATGATGGTGGTGCCAAGCCTTGCAAGTGGTATATATACGCTAGACGCCAACTGATGGAAGGACAATAAGAGTGAATCAAATTCCAAAACCTCATACTTGCATTACAAGTTCTCAAACAGTTACAAAGATGACATCACAATTATGGGTTGCGAAAAGATCAAGCCCATTTTAGCCACAACACCAAACAAGACCGCAAAGAGACGAAAATAGACTTGGAAAAGCGGTACCCCATTAAGCTGAATTATACTACATGTGGAAGGCAAAGCAAAGGGCAATGAAAGAGCTATATGGTGATTGGGCAAATACCTTTCGAATGCTTTATAACTTCAAAGCGAAGTAGAGAAGAGGTCACTGGCGGTGTTGTGGAGATAGAATCTTTGAGGTAACGGTGATGGGAAAGTCTTCTTCTCTAAATTCTTCATGGCTTTAAAGCCTTGCATCGATGGCTTCAAAGCAGGTTGCGTCCATATTTGAGTATAGACTCATCTTTCTTGATGGAAAGTGGAATGGTCAACTAGCAAAGATGCAATGCTTTAGATGGACACAATTGGATGTTCCTGTAGCTATTGGCATGTTTGATCGAGAGAGGCATCATGGACATGGTTCATGATGCAGTTGAAAAGATGCATAGGGCCGCTCTCCATTGGCGGTGCACACAGATGCATGTAAAGGTTTAGAAAATGCGTGAAGATTGTTTTCCTCATCTTTGAGAGGAGTGCTTGACCATATGTGGATGAATTTGATCAAAAATTCAGAGGAGATGATTTTGGACGCATGTGGCGGTGACAAGATCTTACACCAGCGACACATTCATATCACCTTGAGAAGATTAAGGCGGCATGCTCACGAGGAGGATAGGGTCAAGTTTTGTACATGGTTGAAACCTACCATTCTCTTTTATGGTACAGTCTGGTTTTAACATCGCCATCAAATGTGATCATATCAACAATAATTTGGCGGAAAGTTTCAACAACAAAGTGAAGGAGTTAAAAGACTTGCTGTCCATGACATGGTTGACAGATCAGGATCATGATCATGAGGTTGTGGGAATTGAGAAGAAGGCTTGGTGATGTTCTTCAAGGAGATAAGCTTCTGATGTTGTGCACAGTGGTCAATGAGCGAAATCTTGCACATTTGCGTGTTGAGAAATCCTCATTGTGGGGTCTTTGAAGTCGATATACAAAAGGCGGGAGGCATGTTGTTGACACTCAATTGCATGAATGCACATGCCTTGAGTGGCAACACACTGGGAAGCCTTGTGAGCATGCCATACTTTTCTTGGCCTCCAAACACAAGCTAAATATGCACCCATATTTGCATGAGTATTATTCGTAGTAAAATTCAAGGCTGCATATGGAACACCAATTCCAGCACTTACAGATCGGTCTCGGTGGCTCAAGTGGACATTCAGTTCTCCTTGTGTCCTCCTTTGATGAAAAGAAAATTTGGCGGGCCCAAGCGAGTAGATTCAAGGCTTGGTTTGAGAAAGGTGGGAGCGCAAGAAGGGAAAGAAAGATGAAAAGAAAGATGCCAAGCCAAAAGGGCCCAAAAGTTAACAAGAATAGATGCAAACTCATGAAGAACTTGGACACCGAGTGGCTCTACCAAGTGCGAGATCTGCTGAAAAGCCAAAGTATGTTCATCCAAAATCTATCCCATTTCTTGTTGATGATTTTTCTCCCCAGCTAACTTGCTTGTTTTCGTGAGGAAGCATGGATAAAAGGCCCACCTCTTGTTGTTGACGAATGCTGGCCGATGAAAAGGGCAAGAATCAATGGCCAAAGAAAGAAGAGAACTAACGGATCATGTTTGGTCTTTGAGGTGCAATCTGAACTTGTTTTGGAGGATGATGTGCAAACTGTTGAGGCTTTAGGGCACACCATTTCGATTTGGAAGCTACGGTGCAAAATGAGGGGCAAAATGAGCCTGTTGAGGCTCGGTGCAAAATGAGCCTGTTGTTGAGGCTCGGTGCAAAATGAGCCTGTTGTTGAGGCTCTGGTGCAAAATGAGCACATTGTTGAAGCTCTGGTGCAAACCGACCAAGTTGTTGAGGCTCGTGCAAAGTGACCATGTTGTTGAGGCTCGGTGCAAAGTGACCATGTTGATGAGGCTCTGGATCATGATCATGAGGTTGTTGAGGAGGTGCAGGAGGTGAAGGAGACTCTTGGACGTGCTGTGGGGAGGCCAGATGGTAATGGTAAGAAAAAGAAGAGCATAAACCTATTGTGTGGTGTGAAACTTGTGAAGGAGAAGAAAAGCGAGGGTAAGAAGAGCCAAAAGAAATAGACATTTGTTATTGTAAACATTTGTTATTGTTGTAAACATTTGAGACTTGTTGTTGTAATAATTTGGCACTTGTTGTTGTAAACATTTGTTATTATAATAATTTGTCACTTGTTGATAATTTGGACAAAATTCAAATATGATGGTAAATTTGAATTTCAACATATGTAGCTATGTCACTTTTCTATGTTTGTATGAGCTTCCAACGTTTTCTCATATGTACAATACAACTCATCCTCACCTGATCCCTTTTGTGAAGTACAACTCACCCTCACCCAAAATGGGGTAGAAATGGGCTCCAAAGCTAGGGTAAACCACCCCATTTCTAAGCAAGTTTTTTTCGACCATTTCTAAAACCAAGTTAGATATTTTTCCTCAGAACTATGTCACATAACATGACACCATGCGAAGGTTTTGTATTTTTTTGATTTTTTTTGAATTAGTTATGCACATTTGAATGTCTGGTCAAACTTGAAGGGTTTTCATAAATATTCTTAGCTAGGGGCTGAGGCTCGCAAAACTAGCATTGGATCTCTGATGAAATAGCATGTTGTGAACCTAAAAATTATTTTTACAAAAAATCATCAGCATGGAATCATGTACCTGTAGTTCATATCTTACCCACTTCCAACCGATTCGGCAGGATTTGTCTTTTTCACGTGGATGGAATAAAAGGTTTGAGATACTCAGGTTGGGAAATTGTACATTCTAGGTGGTCTAGTATTTTGAAAAATAGGATGTTACCATTTTGAAACTTCAATTTGGTGGTTGCTTCACAAATCCCCCTCTTCGGCACTCGGAAAATAGAAAATGATTTTTACGTATGCGTCGAAAAGGAAAACTTTGTGCTACAACATTGTTAGTCATCCCATTATAGACATGCATGCCAAATATGGGCACATTATCACAAACTATGCCTTGATTCTAGCCATATCATTGGTCATTTGACCCGAAAGCCAGAAAACCTCGGAGGAGATAGGTCATTTTGTGAAGGGTTTTTTGAAATATGATCAATAGACCAAGTTTGATATTTTTCCTCACAACTATGTCACATAACATGACACCATGCGAAGGTTTTGTATTTTTTGATTTTTTTGAATTAGTTATGCATATTTGAATGTTTGGTCAAACTTGTGAAACCCCGTTGACTGCATCCTAAACCCCGCTAACCCTAAGGCCGAATGAGGACCGTAGATATAACCCTAGCGACATCGTGGCGTCCGATCGCGTCTTTAGAAGGATTCCGGGTGGCTCTGGCGATCCGTGGAAGGGCTTGTTCTGCAACTGATTGGTTGGCGTCTCTTAGAAGGATTTCGTGGCTAGCTCTTGGCGATCCGTGGGATGGATGATTACGGAATCTGATTGGCTTCATCGTTTTACGTGCAACAGCGTGGCATGCAGCGTGGCATGCGAGGGCGAGGAGGCGGGCTGCACCATGCGGGCATGCTGCTGCCCTAAGCGTCGCGATCTACTATTTCGTCCAACAATGCGCGTATTTACTCCCTCCGTCACATTAAATAAGTTTACGTGTAACAACTTTCTCCAGTCAAACTTACTCCCCTCAGGTTCATTGTAATAAATAAGACTTTGCATGATACCACATCTATGTTATTTTGCACTATGTAGTAGTAACTTAGACTAGTAACATATGCATGATACACATCTATGTTTATTGCTTGTGGGCAACCCATAAGCTTGTAGGTCACCCTTAAGGAAAATCTTCTAAAGTAAACCTCCACTATGTATATGGATAGCCATATGGACTACCTTTTGGCTTGTGGATAGCCTTATGGACTACATAGTGGATGCCCAAGTGCATTGGAAAGGTAGAAGTACATTTTTTGTGGACAAATTTTGAAGCCAAACGTACACTTATTTGTGGACAGAGGGAGTATGCATGTCACTATGACCAGCAGAAAAAATATCAAAATCTAAAATATGTAATAAATATAACGTACATCGTTGGCACAGTCCAGACCGTTGGACCGAGCGTGGCATGCGAGGGCACTGGGCGGGGCGGGCTGCACCATGCATGCAGCATGCAGGGTCGGGGGCGGCGGTGCAGGGGTTACAGTACGTCGCATCCTAGCTATTTTTTTCTCTCTTTCGCATTGATCACGCCCGCTTCCCACACGCAACGCAGCGCACGCGTCTCGTCTCGGCGTCTGGGCGGGCTGCACCATGCATGCAGCTGCCCCTAGCGTCGCGATCTAGCTATTTTGCGTGCAAGCGCTGCCCCATTAAATAAGTGTCGTCGAACAACTTTCTTGATCAAATATACTTCCATCTGGTTCATCGCCATACAAAAGTCAATATTACTTCCACCGATTTTTCTTGCGTGTGTAAAGCGAATGAGTACCTTGGTACTAGATTCCTGCATTTATTACGAAGTAAATCAAGGCCAAATTATATTTTCCTTTTATTTTTCACGCCAATGAACAACTACCTTGGACTTTTTCTCTCTTTCGCATTAATGCACATGCATGCATGCGGGGCGTCGCATCCTAGCTATTTTTCTCTCTTTCGCATTGATCACGCCCGCTGCCCGCTTCCGTCTCTTCGCATTGATCATGGATGCGGGGGCAGCATGGCCTTGCAGCGTCTCGGCGTCTGCGCCAACGCGACGCTGGATTCCCACGCCGCCCTTCACGCCCCGCCCTCAATAAATAGGCAAAACGCCTTTGCCTCCTCATCTCATCTTGCCCCTCATCTCTTCAACCTCGAGCCCGTCCCTTTGCCTCCTCCCAGCCGGCCCCCAAACACTCCGACCATGGCGACCTCCCCCTTCCGCCTCCCTTCCGACACCGAATTAAGCGACGAGGACAACCACCCGGACCACAAGCAGCGGTGGGAGCAGCGGGCGCCCACGCACCCCAAGCGTGGCAAGAAGAAGGAGAAGAAGTCCCCGCCCTGCCCCTGGGGAGACCAGGGCCCCATCGTCCACAACCCCGTCCCCAACCTCCCCGGCGGCGGCGACCTCCCCTCCGAAGCCTACTGGGCTAAGGCGGCGAAGGAGGAGGCAAAGCAGGAGGCTGCTATCGCCATGTGGGAGGAGAAGGAGGCCCAGCGCACCTTGAAGAAAAGGCGCATACGACAGGAGGAGGAGCAACGGGAGGCCAATGGCCGGGCCTTCCGGGAGGAGCAGCGGAAGCGGGACCAGCGGGAGAGGCTAGCGGCGTGGAATGCGGCTGCACCGGCACCGCCTCCACCGCCGATGGAGTAGGGGGTTAGGGTTTAGGGGCTAGCCCAGGGTTTAGGCGGGGCGCCTATTCCGCCCCTTCTATATTATTGTACTTTTTTATTTTTATTGTAATGTTATCGATCCCCCCTATCTAATATAAGTAATGTTATCCCAATATTATCTATCCCTTGTTTCATTGTAATCTGTGTTTTATTGTATTGTCATTTGTCAAAACACCCAAAACAACAAGTGTATAAAACAAAAGACACAAAAACAAGTTCATATAATACTCGTGCAATATTTATATATTTACAAGTGTATAAAACAAAAGACACAAAAACAAGTTCATATAATATTCGTGCAATATTTATATATTTACAAGTGTATAAAACAAAAGACACAAAAACAAGTTCATACAACACATGGTTCATTTTCAAATAAGACATTTACATATTTACATAAGTTAAAGGAGCGCCCAAGTTATGTTACTTAAATGGATGTCCTTGGACTTCATTTATATATTTACTTTTGCAAAAAAAAGATTGCAACTTGAGCACGAGTATCTGCAGATCCACACGTTCCTATTTAGATTGTAACGTGAGTACCATTTTTTTTTCCCAATCAACATATAGTTACTATTGGGCCTGGATACGTCCATTTTGGCATGGCTAAGTTATATTTGGGCCTGGCCTTTTTCAATCCTCGTCAATTGTTTTTTTACTTTTCAACCTCCTCCTCCACACTGCAGGCCCCACACCGATAAAAGGAACACCGACGAAACCGAAGAAACACTGATTTGAAGCAGAGCAGCTCAAAATTAGCCCGAATTTGTGTTGCATTTTATTCAAGCCAAAGACATAGACCATTACATCCATTACAAAGCATCACTCGAACACTGACTGCGCTGTCTAATGACTAACGATGAGGAGATAAACTAATCCGAGAGAAATTACACAAAAATAAAAAAACCGGCCATCAGATTGTCCTGCTTCTTCAATTCGATGATTTGCCTTAGCTGCTTGTTCATCTTCTTTAGCTCGGCCTTCACTTCCGCATCCACCGTAGTACCAGCAGAAATGGGGTTGCCCCATCCCAATTGCTCCACCACGGACGGGTTTTCGAGCTCCCGGGATGCTACCTCCACCCCTGTTCGCTCGATGTACTCATCAAGCCACTCAAAATGCCAACATTTTGGCAGTTCCTGAAATCGCAGAGATGAACCCTAAATCCCAAATTCGATGAAATGCATGAAATTTCGAAAGAAAAGCGAGAAATTGGCGCTTGGAACACTCAGATCTCACCTTTCCCGGCTCGGGCTTGCTCTCACACTTCACAAATTCCCGACCAATGTTGCCGTTCTTGTCGGTGGATGTGACAAGCCGCCAGTGCAGACGGGGCAATCGGGCACCTCCTCATCGGCACCGCACCATACCGAGGCCATGCGGTGGGAGGAAGCGAGCTCGACATCCTCGCCGGCGTTGCCGCACTTGCTCGCCGGAAGAAAGCGAAGGGGATGAGATGTTGGAGTGCTCGGGTGCGGGGGACGGATCGGGCCAACGGCTCTCTTCAACCACAGGGTGGGTCCCACGATATGAGGTGGACATCGTGAGTTCCGCCGTGATGTGGAGAGGTCGGGTCCTCTGCTACTGATTCAATTCGTTGACGGTCTCGTGGGGTTAAGTGGAAGTGTCGCACGGGAGCTATTTGCCGCTTCAGAAGTGTCGCGTGCGAGCTATTCTTTTCAACGATGTCGTGTTCCTTCCAATTCCATGTAAAGACGTCGCATAGGAGCTATAAGCCCGCATATGAGTGTTGTCGTGAGGATTTTAATGATATCTCTATTTTTACATTAGCATGGCATGATCATAAGGATTAAATGTCTCCATTGTTCAATGGTTGCTCCTTTTGTGCTAATGAAAGGGTAATTATATTTGTTGTGGCTACATAATTGATATATCTGTTTGAATTATATCACCATTCACTTTTTTATTTATATACAAAAAGTGAGACACGGTATAATCCATGGGCTACTCCTCCAACTTCACTAGTCTCCTCCAACCTGTCACTATTGTGATGTTTGGAATTTTAGTTACGAGTGTCGTGTACAAAGTTACGAAGATGTCACAAATATGATAAAATAAAGATTCTGAATAAAAAACTACAAGCACAACTGCCAGAATCTTGAAAATACTGTGGCATAACTATCCTTTGGAACCTATCGTAGAGATATAGACATAACAAAGAAAAGCTAAATTATCTTCTTATGTATCTATCTCATTTGTATAACACAATGAATACATGTAGAAATGCATGTATATGTGGTGTATGAAGTGGGCAATCAAATATAATTTAGATTTCTACTGTATTTCGATGAAATGTTGAACGAATGGGTGTTTATATAGTTGGAATACATCTACTAGCATGGTTCTGCAAGTATCACTTGTAGGTGCAGCCTTAGCTTTTTGTTGAGACACACCACACACAGACAACAAAGTATTGCCATGGAGCAGATGGCTGGTTGAGACTACTTGTTTGCAAATGTCCATAAACTCGCAGATGATACATTAATTTTAACTAATTGTATTTGATATTCAAACCCTTCGCACTATTATTAGAAGGAAGCTGTCGTTGTATTGACCATGGAAGATGCTACCGGGGTAGCTTATGAGAGGCGGAGAAAGACGACGTAGGAGAATCCAGGAGCGAGATTGGCACACGATGTCTAGGTTCACGTCCCCTTAGTGGAGGATCGCTATATCCTGCTAGCAATCCAGTATGTGATCATAGTGCTTGTAGCGTGAAGCGTAGGAGGCGAAGGTTACCTAGGTGCCGTGAGCTATCATCGGCATCTTGGAGGTAATCTAGCCCAGATTCAACTGTGCGCCAGAAGCCATCGCCATGGCCAGGCCAAGGGTAGCACTTCCACCCTTCTGGGATCTCTTGTAATCCGCCAGCGCATCCCCCACCAGTGCCTTGGCCAAGGAGTCGATGTCATCAAGGGTTGTGCCCTTGGGGAAGATCTCCCCGTAGAAGCGACTGAGGACCTCCCTGGTGATACGTCGGAAACGTATCTATAATTTTTGATGTTCCATGCTTGTTTATCTACTTTGATTTGCTTTGTCCACACTTTGAGGTGTTTTTCATATGTTTTCTGGTACTAACCTATTAACAAGTTGCCACAGTGCCAGTTGCCTGTTTTCTGTTGTTTTTGGTTTCAGAAAAGCTAGTAAGGAAATATTCTCGGAATTGGATGGGACAAAAGCCAAAGTCAATATTTCACCGAGGAGAACACAGAGTCCAGTGGAGAGACGGAGGGGCGCCACAGGACGGCTGCACCCCCAGGCGCGGCCTAGGGTGGGCCCGCGCCTGGGTAGGGTGTAGGCCCTCTGGCCGCCCCTGCCTCGCCTCTTCGCCTATAAGAAGCCCCCGATGCCTAAACCCTAAGCACCCGATCAATATTCCACGAAACCATCTATAGCCGCCGCCACCATTGTCCCTAGATCGGGGGGATTTGAAGATCTTCCTGGCACCCTGCCGGAGGGGAGATCATCCCGGAGGCCTTCTTCATCATGCCAGCCTCCGATATGAAGCATGAGTAGTTCCACCTTGGACTATGGGTCCATGTAGTAGCTATATGGTTGTATCTCCTCCTTTGTGCTTTCATGTATAGATCTTGTGAGCTCCGTTCATGATCAAGATCTAATCTATTTGTAATCATGCATGTTGTGTTTGCGGGGATCCGATGGATATTGAGATTATTATGTTGGTTTGATTAATGGTTTTCTCTTTATGATTCTATCATGTATATGTTGTTTGTGATCTTGCATGCTCTCCGTTGCTAGTGGTTATCTTGTCCAAGTAGTTTCTAGTGACTCCAAGTGGGGGTATTTATGCTCGATAGTGGGTTCATTCCTCTACTTAATCAAGGGAAGTGACATAAATATCTACGGTTGTAGATGTGTTGTTGCCACTAGGGAGAAAACAACGGTCTCTTGTTCATGTAACAAGTGGATTGTTTACCTTACACACTTTGCTTAAAGCAGTTGTCTGTTGCTTGCAACTTAATACTGGAGGGGGTTCGGATGATAACCCAAAGGTGGAATTCTAGTCATAGATGCAGTTGGATGGCGGTCTATGTATCTTATTGTATTGCCTAATCGAATCTCATAGGATCTTTTTGTATAGTATTGCATTGTTATGTCTTGCTCAGTCTTGTCAATTGCCCTGCTGTAATTTGTTTACATATCATGCCATGTTTTTTTATCTAAGGAGAACACCTCTAGTGAACTATGGACACCGGTCCAATCTTTACCATTGATACATCTTCCACTGTTACTGTTTACTTGCTGCAAACCATCATCACCTTCCACACCATACAATTAATCCTTTGTTACAACAACTGGTGAGATTGACAACCTCACTGTTAGTTGGGGCAAAGTCTTGAGTTTGTGTTGTTCAGGTTTCCACGTTGCTTGCAACACCTTTGAGACGTTTCCTTCCTCCTACTGGTTTGATAACCTTGGTTTCTTTCTGAGGGAAAGCTTGCTGTTGTGCTGCATCATACCTTGCTCTTGGGGTTTCCCGACGAAGCGTCAACACGCATCACCTGGTCTTCCCGAGCGTCTCAAACGGTGGAGCTGCAACGGTCTTCGACCGCAGCAACTGCATCCGCGAGGGGATCTCCATGGTCTAGGACATTGTGATCAAACACAATGTTAGTAGCATCTGCAAAAGATGCAACGAGAGAATGCTCAGATCAAGCAGAAGGAGCAAGCAAAAATTCAGGAGAAGAAGAAAAAATGGTGACTCACCCGACAGCGTCTTGGCAGCAGCCATAAGCTGCTCCGTCATTGACTTCTCCCGGGAGGCAGCAGCAGCCATCAATTGCTTCTCGCGCTCCTGGGCCCCCTGCTTGTAACGCTCGAGGGCTTCCACAACGTCCTTCGCCTTGATCTCCAACTGGTTTTTCTTCTTTCCAAGAGCATCCAGTTTATGGAGGGCATTGTTATTTTCATCTACCAAAAGAAAACAATAGAAGAATAAGAAGGTAAACTACGACACGAGCAGTCGCAACAATACAAGAGGTTCAACATTTACCTTGGAGCTGCTGAAAGCTCTCCTCCAAAGACATGTACTGCTGATCGATGCGTTGCAAGTCATGCATGACATGCTATAGTGAGAAAAGGAAGGTCAGATGAGTAGAAGATGACTCGGGGGATCGATCATAACATTGGAATAATACTTACATGGGCGTGTCTTCCGGGCAATAACTGCATGAGTCCTTGGCTTCGAGGAGCTCGATGCTTCGTTGCTGGAGTTGGCCGGCATCTTCGGGGAGGGCGCAACAGCCTCAGCACTCATAGTCTTTGACTCCCCAGCCATCTCATCAAGTTCTTCCTTGAAGGATTCATCTGAGGAGTTCCTCCTGACACAGTCGATGTTGGGGATATGCTATATGGGTATCCTAATAGCATGTCTCTTATCCGACTAACCCGGGTGGCCCATAGTCGGTAGCATGGCCTATGGCCTGCTGGGCGGCCCAGTTAGGTGGATCCAGAAGGGAGGCCCATGCCGGATAAAGGAAGGCTACGGTGGAGTCACCAGCGTACCCGGAGCCTTGGAGTGCAAGATACACAAGACTAGTAATAGACGGTGTAGGACTCTGTGACCTGTCCGGCTAGGACTTTTCCCTGTAACCCTAGGACCTAGCGACTATATAAGTCGGTCCTATGGGAGCCTTTAGGGCATCGATTCATACAACCTTGCACAACGAACCTATCTCTGTAACTCGGCGTATTGCCCTTATAGTGATTTATAGCAGGAGTAGGATTCCGCCACCGTTGTGGGATCTGAACCTGGGTAAGCTGTATTACCTCGTACCCGTCAACCGTCCGCCTTACCCCACGTCTCTAAACACGCACTGTGAGGACCCCTCCATGGCGTACTCGTCGGCAATACCACGATAGTTGGCGCCCACCGTGGGGCTAGAGGCGTTTCAGGCTCTTCAACGGGCGAGGACCAAAATCTTCACGGGAATCGGCGAAACCGTAGCCATCGGCCGTGTTCTCTTCTCCGGCAACGTTCTGATCGTCCCTCCCGGCGAGTTCTGGATCCCGACGAAGACGAACCCTACACGGTGTTCGATCGTTCCTATCGGAGACATCCACCTCTTCATCGGCGAAACCGACTCGGGCACTAGTTCCCTGGGAGTCGGAGGAGCATCGAGACCCGCACGGACCGCCTATAGGCAGGATACGTTCGCGGAAGGATCGATGTCGGATCTCTCTTCGTAGTTTGCTGACAAATATCGGAAAAATTCAAGGCCCACCTAAACCGCCCCTGTGCAGGACATAAAGGTGGAAGATCACTGCAAATCCGCTGGCTTAGTCCGTGCGTCTGGACAACAGAGATCCAAGTTCGTCGGCGTGGTTACCATCTTCTATCTAGCGCGCTGCGTTCAGCGAGAGGTCGAAAACCCCCGCGATTACCTGGCCAGGTGGCTCCGTATACGAGCCGACCTAGCCCACTACCCCGATGATAACGCTCTATATCACTTCGTGGAAGGACTGGACCGTGGCACGCTTCTCCGACATTCTTTAAGACGGCAGCAGGCAACAGGACGCCTTACCCTCGAAGAGATGGTGAGCACCGTCAACAGCTATGCGGCAGCTGATGCGGCAGCCCAGATGGAGCTCGCGCTCAGAGACGGAGAACCTCCGGCTCAGCAACCGCCGCCACCGCCTCCCGCCGCCATCGTCGTAGCAGCACCACCACCTCCAATCATCGTCGAGCCCATTGCACCTCCACCGTCCGTCATCGAGGAGGTCCTAGCACCCTCCGACTCTGTCATTGACGCACTTTATGCCGATTTCAGTGCAGATTCAGAGGAGATATACTTCAGTCCAGAAGAGCTAGACTCCGCTATGCAGGAGATGGAGGAGGAGTACTCGCGTGACGAGCAGTCCAACAACGCCGTCGCGTCCCGAGGGGTGTTCGTCACCATTGGGACGGCGATGGATGAAGATCAACCCGGATGAGCTCCGCCTACGGCGCTGGAAAAGGGGAAGGGGCCACTTATTGCTGCGGACGATGATCGCGCAAAAGTCATTCCTCCTCCGCCCAACCAAATGCAGCAGCCGCAGGAACTCGGCACCGGCCCGAGCAACAACAACACCACAAGCTTTCCGCCTCCAGCATCCACGTCTGCAGCAACCCAAGTTACTCCAGCTGATAGAGTGATGTACATCAATCTCCTCGTCGAGCCACTGACCGTTGCTCATATCCAGAACGTGACCCAGCTTGATGAGAAGCGCCAGTAGCTGCTGGAGGAGGCGCAAGCAATCGCGGAGCAAGGCGCTAAACTAGATCGAGATCTGGTCAACGCGCAGAAGTCCATAGAAAAATCTAGAGCAATGGAGGCCGAGTACAATACTCTGCTACAGCAGCAGAAGGCTAAGAAATCTCCGGCTCGCGTCATCAACGATCCTGGTGTACGGCGCAACCTAGGATGGGCTCCCTCGAAGCCGGCACAAGCCAAGCCATACATTGACAGTGAAGGCAAGCAAGTGATGCCCACCCCACTCCTTAACCTCACCGTCACCAAGACCCTTATGGAGTAGGATAGATCGCCCGAGGCAATGGAACAGGTCTACGACCTAATGGCCAAGGCGGTGAAGCAGCAGGAAAATGCCACCTCTTAGAGGCTTGAGTCTAACCCAGCGCTCTGCCAGTCTAGCCAGTACAAACCGCCAAGGGACAGATCTCCTCTTGATGTCGGGTCCCAGACGGGTTCATCAGAGCGAAGACGGAGGGATGCACGTAACAGGAAGGATGCCATCCCCATATCCTCCTACCACGGAGAAAAGGCCCGACCTCGTCGCCCATCGCCACCGCCCCTATCTCACCTACATCGCGAAGATTAGAAAGCTCACCATCGTACGGATATGCCCCCACCAAAGCAGTGTGGCATTGTCATCCGCGACAACGCGGAGCAGACCCATCATGACGGAGAGCGCAACCAAGGACATAAGAGCAGGTCGCGCCATGACCCTCCGCGTCCGACAAGCAATCGTGACAGGCATGAGGCGTCGCAGGAGGGTAACAGCAAGAAGGCTAACCCACCGCCACCTCCGCCTCCGTCGCCACCTAGCAGTCACCATGGAGGAGGAGGCCTGCGTCGTTCACGCAGCCCATCCCCTGTTGACAACAAGAAGAAGAACCCGGAGCCATACGATGCATGTTCGCGGATCGACAAGATCCACGAGGCCCGAGAAGGACCATACCTGGTACCACATTGCTTTGGACCTGCAATACGGTCCGCAACTTACCCCAAAGGTTTCCGGATTGACAAGACCATCAAGCCCTATGACGGCACCACCAAGCCAGCCACCTGGTTGCAGGACTACGGCAACGCGGTGGAGATTGCCGGAGGCAACCCCAACGTCGTTGTCAAGTACCTCCCATTAATGTTGGCGGGTATGGCCCGTCATTGGATCGACGACTTGCCGGAGAAATCTATCTACAACTGGTTGGACATGCAAGAAGCGTTCACCAAGAACTTTGAGGGTACATACAAGCGTCCCTGCACTGTGGGCAATCTACAGCGGTGCATGCAAGAGAAAGACGAGACATCTCGCGCCTACCTCTCCCGCTGGCTAGACATGAAGAATTCCTGCGCAGGAGTGCACGCTCAGACCGCCATGGCCGCCTTCATTGATGGGTTGGAAAGGGGCACGTTGCTCCGACATAAGCTGAAGCGCTTGCAGGACAATCACCAGCTTGACTTGAACCAGATGATTCAGTTGGCTAGTGAGTTCGCAGCTTCCGACAACGATGCTCGTGGCTCCTTGCCGGCAACGGCCGTTCCAACTCAGGCTCGGAGGAACAGCGGTACAAAGCGGAAGACCTCTCCAGAAGAAAAGAAATCTACCGACATGGTCACTATGACTTTTGCAGGACGAGGAGAGGGCGGACAACGTGGCCAATGAAGGGGAGCTGGTCGTGGACAGCAACGAGGAAGTGAAACCACCTCGGCGCTGCTCCGCGTTCCCCAAACATACGAGGAGTACCGCGATATGCCATGCCTCGTACACCTCGACGTCAACGGCAAGGCCACCCATACCAATCGACACTGCAAGTTCGTTAACGACCTCAAGGAAGACCCGGAGTCTGGCTACAAGCGAAGTCGGAAGAACAGACCGCGAGGCAAGGGCAAGGGGAAGAAGAAGGAGGAGGAGTCCAAGGATTCAAGTGACATGGACGAGGACATTGACCCCAAGCACGCCGCCAAGAGAGACGACAAGGGCAAAAACCCCTTTGCAAAGAAGGCCCCAGTCTACCAAACTTTCCTTGGCACCCCCACCGTCCGACAACAGAAGACCTCCCTGAGGATCCTGATGGCTACTCTCCCCCAGTCCCCCAGTACCTGCGCTAGTCGGAGGTTCCAATAACTTGGGACAGGACGGACCACCCAGACCTAATACCCATGGAGAAACAGTACGCCATGGTCATCAACCCCTTGATTGACGGCGTGGAGTTCACCAAGTGTATGGTGGATAGTGGAAGCAACATCTACATCATGTACCTGGATACACTGCAAAAAATGAACTTGACGGAGGCAAACCTAAGGCAGACCAACACCATCTTCCATGGCGTAGTTCCTGGTCGAGAGGCTCGGTCCCTTGGGTGCATTACACTTCAGGTTGCCTTTGGCGATGTTAATAATTACTGTCAAGAGCGCATGACCTTCGAGGTGGTCCCCTTCAAGAGCGTGTACCACGTCATATTCGGCCGCGACATATTCCACACGTTCATGGCCAAACCATGCTTCGTCTACAACAAGCTCAAGATACCCGGACCAAACGACATCATCACCATATCCGGAAGCTTTACCAAGGCAAGGGACTGCGAGATCAACGAAGTAGCCGTTGCAGAAGCTGTCCTCTATAGCGAAGAATTCAAGGAAATCCAGAGCAAGGTCGATGACTCAGAGATGCCCGCATCGAAGAAGCAGATCTCCGACTCCGCTCCTGCGTTCAAGGCCGCCATCGAGACCAAGCCGGTGGAACTTGTGGTAGGGGATGCCTCCAAGGTCACCGCCATTGGGACGAACCTGGATCCCAAATAGGAAAGTGCGCTCGTCGAGTTCCTCCGTGAGAACAGGGACATATTTGCCTGGCAACCTGCCAACATGAAAGGTGTACCTAGGGAACTTGCCGAGCACAGCTTAAACATTGATCCAAAATGCAAACTAGTGAAACAACCTCTACGACGCCTTGGAGATGAGAGGAGACGCGCCATTGGCAAAGAGATAGCTAGGTTACTCAAGGCTAGATTTATCCGAGAAGTCCTTCACAACCAATGGGTGCCAAGACCGTACTTGTCCCCAAAAAGGGAACCAATGAATTAAGAATGTGCGTTGAATACACCGGCTTGAACAAAGCATGTCCCAAAGATCCGTTTGCTTTTCCTCGCATTGACCAAGTCATTGACTTGATGGCTGGCTCAGAACTTTTGTGTTTTCTCGATGCATACTCAGGATACCACCAGATCAAGATGAGGAAGTCGGACCAATTGGCCACTTCGTTCACTACCCCATACGGCACGTTTTGCTATGTCACGATGCCCTTTGGGTTGAAAAATGCAGGTGCTACCTACCAGCGGACAATGCAACGTTGCCTTCATGACCAAATTGGTCGGAACGTTCACGCCTACGTGGACGATATCGAGGTGATGTCTAAAAAGTCAAACGACTTAATATCCGACTTAAAACAAACCTTTGATAATCTCCAGAAATACAACATGATGCTTAACCCTAAGAAGTGCGTCTTCGGGGTTCCAGCCGGCAAATTGTTAGGCTTCATCATTTCCTAGCGTGGAATCGAAGTCAACCCAGAGAAAATCAAGGCCATCTTAAACATAAACCGTCCGACATGCCTAAAGGACATCCAATGACTAACAGGCTGTGTTGCAGCAGTTAGTCGGTTTGTCAGCCGACTTGGAGAGAAGGCTCTGCCGCTATACAAGCTGCTGAAGAAGGTGGACAAATTCACGTGGACTAACGAAGCAGATGCAGCATGGAAGCAGCTTAAGGGGATTCTTTCCTCAATGCCCATACTTGCAGCACCCGAACCTGGAGAGCCCCTGTTAATTTACATGGCGGCAACCAACCGGGTTATCAGCATCGTCGTCGTGGTAGAGCAGAAGGAACCAGGGTATGAGCACGAAGTTCAACGACCAGTTTACTATGTGAGCGAGGTCTTGACGGAGTCCAAGCAGCGCTACCCGCACTACCAAAAGATAGCTTATGGAGTATTCCTTGCTTCTCGGAAGCCGAGGCATTACTTTCAGGAGCACCCAATCACAGTGGTGAGCAAGACTCCACTGTCCGACATCATCAACAACAGCGACGCTACAGGAAGGGTCGTGAAGTGGGGCATTGAACTTTCCGCCTTCGAGATCACCTACAAGAGATGCGACGCTATCAAGTCACAAGCCTTGGCGGATTTTGTTGCAGATTGGACGGAGATTCCAGATGCCACTCCGTTGCCAGAACCAGAGTACTGGGTGATGCACTTTGACGGATCAAAGTTGCTCAACGGCTCGGGGGCTGGTGTACTGCTGCAGTCACCAAAAGGAGACAAGCTACACTACGTTCTTCAGATCCACTTCGAGGCTACAAACAACATGGCGGAGTATGAAGCACTCATTCATAGACTACGTGTAGCCAAGGATATTGGCATCAAGCGCATAGTTTGCTGTGGAGATTCCGACTTGGTTGCCCAGAAGTTTGCTGGCACCTGGAATGCGCGGAACCCTATGATGGCGGCATATCGAGACGAAGTGGACGAGATAGCCAAGAGCTTCTTGGGCTACGAAGTCAAGTATGTACCTAGGGAACAAAATGAGGCGGCTGATTTGCTGTCTAAGCTTGGATCGGGGCGCAAACAAATTCCGCCAGGAGTTTTCCTAGGGCATCTGCGCACACCATCTGTGAAGGGTGCCGACATCGACAACCCGGATAGAGCTGACTCTTTCGTCAACATGGTGACTAAGGTCCCTCCGGCTTGGACAAAACCGTTCATGGAATATCTCGAACACGGAATTTTGCCCGACGACGAAGTCGAAAGATGGCAAATAGTACGACGAGCAAAGGGTTATACCATAATCAATGGGCAACTCTAGAAAAGGAGCACTACTGGTGTATACCTAATTAAAGTGTGTTTCCCAGCTAGAAGGTATGGAAATCCTACGTGAAATCCATCTCGGAGATTGCGGACACCACGCCGCTCCTCGATCGTTGGTCGCGAAAGCCTTCCGGCAAGGATTCTACTCGCTGACCGCGAAGGCGGACACCGACAAGCTGGTTGAGATATGCATGGGATGCCAGTACTATGCCCGACAACCACATGTTCCTGCTGAAGTACTGCGAACAATACCAATAACTTGGCCGTTTGCAGTCTGGGGGCTAGACATGGTGGGACCGTTACAGACGGCACCTTGTGGGTTTACGCATCTGCTTGTAGCAGTTGATAAATTCACTAAATGTATAGAAGCTAAACCCATTAGAAAGCTTGATGGGGCAACTGCCCTTAGGTTCATCCGAGATCTAGTGGTGAGATTTGGTCTCCCACATAGCATTATCACCGACAATGGCAACAATTTATCACTCGGAGAAGTGGAGGCATATTGCTGGGAGAAAGGCATCCGACTTGACCTTGCATCTGTGGCACACCCACAATCCAACGGTCAGGTTGAGCGAGCCAATGGATTAATTCTGTAGGGAATCAAGCCACGTCTCGAGGCACCGCTACATAGAGCAGCTGGAGCCTGGGCGGAAGAATTGCCATCTGTTCTGTGGAGTTTATGAACTACACCCAACAGATCTACCGGCTACACCCCTTACTTCATGGTATATGGAGCAGAAGCCATCCTGCCCTCCGACATCCTCCATGATGCACCACGAGTTGCCGCCTGCGACGAGGATGACGCTGAAGAATCCATACGCCTAGATGTGGACCTTCTCGAGGAGGAGCGCGTTTTGGCATGCCAAAGATCCGCCATCTACCAGCAGAAGCTACGCAGCTACCATAGTCGCTGCGTTCGGCATCGCTCGTTTAAATATGGGGATTTGGTGCTCCGACTTAAGCAGAAGAAGTCACACAAATTATCCCCGCCATGGGAAGGACCGTTCATCATAAGCAAGGCACTGCTCAATGGGTCTTACTACCTTGTTGACAATCGTGAACTAAAGGACAGAGCCAACGAGGATCATAAGCATAAGAGATGTGACCCGGATGATGACTACCCGGAGCTTGATCGTCCATGGAACATAGCACAGCTACGTCCTTTTTACACTTAGCATTTTTTATCTAATTGTGTACCTCTTATATGATCAATGAAAAGCTATTTGGTTCACTCATATTTCTGAGTCTTTTACCTCCTTTAGTGTTCATTTTTGGATCATGTAAAACCTTTATGCACAAGCTTTGTGTTTGCACTTGTGAAAATTCTTCCTACGGGCGTTAGCTTAAGTTTTCTGGTCTACACGTTCTTTGTCGTTTTTATGTGGATTCTGGAGTAGTGACTTTTGGCACTTATTGTCGGCGATTTTGTGCTCAGGTTATTGACGGTGCCATTGGGCATCATCACCTAAGCGCATGGTTCCGACAACGAGTCTTCCGACTCACGGAAAGTCAAGCATAAGAACCAAAGTAATGGATAAGCCAGCACTTGCTTAAAAAATATATACATGCTAGGAACTAAGTTCTTAAGTAGCAGGAAATAACAACCATTGTTTTCCGCCTTAAGTTACATCATCATGTTTTTTCCGCGCATACACCAAAGGCAAAACAAATATTACATAGTGTTTTTCACTCTTTGGGCGCAGGAGACTTGGAAGCAGCATCGTTCCCAGCTGGAGAATCACCCTCAATATTGGCACTATGATGAGACTTTGAGGAATCTTGGTTGACGTTGTCGATGGTGTTCATGGGCACGAAGACATTGATGTCCACCAACTCGGCAACTCTGGTGTCATAACCCACGAGTGATGACAATATGGCTTCGTGATCAATCTCTTTGCCGTCATCATCAACGTCGGGGATACCAGAGGTCACCGTGTCAATGTCGGCATCTTTGTAGTGTGCCTTCACCATAGACAGCGCCATCCTTGCGCCAACCCATGCACATGAAGTTTTCCAGCTCGCGACACGCTCGGGGGCTCGGCGCAGAATCTTCGAGTACTTCGTCATGGAGTCCGAGGCCTTGATGTATATCTGGAGGGGCTTGGCAATCTCCTTGGCTTGGGTGATGGTGGTGTTGATGAAGTTGCCGGCAAGAACCATGCATTCCTTGTCCGAAGGAGGCGAGCGGGTTAAACCCATAGGAGCTAAAAATTCCGACAATGAGCGCATGAGTTCAACAAACTCTAAGTATCCAGACTACAGAAATACAAGGCAGAGGAAACTTACGGAAGATGCTGGCCTTGGCCTGCCAGAGGGTGTCCGCCAAGGATTCCTTCTCTTCTTGGAGGAGCTTAAACGCCTCGCTGTGGCGTTGGTTTTGCTCATCAGCAGCTTGCTTCTGATCTTTTAAGATCGCAAGCTCCTCCTTCAAGCGATTGATTTCCGCGGAGGCAGAATCCTGCAGGGCTTTCATGGAATCCTCGTGCATCTTCAGCATCTCTTCCATCTCCTTCTTAAGGATTCTGTTCTCACTGTCCAGCTTTTGGATATGCTTGGACTGCTCGACAATATCCTTGGCCTTGGCGACATGTTCTAAAAAGTGGGAGAAAACAAAGTACACAGTGAGTACTCGGAGAATGAAGGCATAAAACCAAGACGGAATGCGCAAAAAATAAAACAGACTCTTGTTTTTGATGATCTGTTCCTTCAAGGTGGCAGTTTTACCCTTTTCGGCTTCAAGATCTGCGCGCATCTTCTGGTACTTGTCATTGGCCATGACCCTCCGAGCATTCTCGTTCTGTGGAAAAAAGGAAAAAGTTAAACCGTTGTTTAGTCTGCTTGGAGCACCTAGTCGGAAACTTTCCATCTAGGCGCTCGGGGGCTACAGCGAGAGTTTTTTTAACTTAGCAATATGCTTAGCTTTTCTTTAAGCATCTAGTCGGAGCTACTTCAGTTCTCGAATAGAAGCTTGGGGGCTATAGTATAAAGTTTTAACTCGGAAAATGCTTAGCTTTTCTTTAAGCATCTAGTCGGAACTAATTCAGTTACAACTAGAGGCTTGGGGGCTACAGTATTGAAAATTATAAACACTGCGTATGCTACTCTTAAAGCATCTAGTCGAAATAGTTTCTTCCATCTAAATGCTTGGGGGATACAGTGAGAGTTCTTTCTAACTTAGTCACTCTTAGAGCATATAGATGCAAAACCTATGGTTTTCCGTCTACATCCTCGGGGGCTACAATGGGATACTCATATGAAATGCAAAAGGTAAAGTAAAACTTATAAGTGCAATAATCTTGAGGTTTGTAGCGCTCTCGGCTAGCAACTTGTCAAAGGAGATGCTATTTCCTCGCAAGATATCCGCTTGTAGGAGAAGCTCCTCAATACCACACGTCGGAGACGACGGCACTCCTCCAGGAACCAGAGTTGTGTTACTCGGCATGAGCGTCGGGTAAACTATCTTCGGGAACTCAAAGGGCTTCTGGGGAGCAGAGGCGCCACCTTCGGCAGAGGTACCAGCTCCCACTACCGCCTTGCCTCTATCGATGGAATCCTTAGCCGGAGCTTCAGCCATTTGTAGAGCAGTGCTCTCCCGCGTCGCCTGTTCTTCGACAACAGCGAGTTCGGTAGAGGCGCTAGAATCCACTTCCATGGCGGAAGGGCCTGGTGCCTCCTGAGCTTGAGAACTTGTCGGGGCAGAGGAAGGCTTGACGGCAGGAGTAGCAGGGGCGATGGCGAGGGGGGGGGAGTCGCGATGCAGCATATCCTTGATATTTCTAGAAGCCCCAAAAGTTTTGGAGGTCTTCTTGAGGCTGGTCGTGGCTTTCTTCCTGAGACGTGCAGAATGCATAAGTATAGGAACAAAACAGACAGATAGACAATGTCGGAGAATGAGAAGCTTACACTAGAGGGGGGGGGGTGCTTTGGCAAAAATCCCGATGGCTTTTCTCTTTTCCGCCTCCAGGGCAGCGATAGTATTTTTGGAGGCTCCACCCTCTGTATTCTTCTTCTTGCCTCCGTCGGCAGCGTCAGAGGTGGAGCTCTTCCGCTTTGGCGCCAACGGGACATCATCGTCGGACACGACCGTGACTTCCTTCATCTTTGGATCATAGATTTGGGCATCCAGGTTGTCTTCATCCAGATTGCTAAGCTGTTATGTAAGAAGTCACCATGTTATATAAGATGGTGTTGGCAAGACGGAGAAACTGGAGCATATGTCGTACACGGAAAATAAATATCTACCTTTGGGCACTTGCCGTCTACGAACATGTCGTAGGTGATGGTGAAGCCACGCTTCTTATCCTTCACCTTGACGATGTCCTTCAGGCGGAGCTTGACGGAGTCGCTCGAAAAGTTATCCACGGAGATCCAGAGGATATCCCTTTGATCACTGGTATACTCGTGCATGAACTTCGCGCTGCTGCAGAGGTTGGATTCACCTGATGAACCAGCACATGGCTAGGTCCAAGCCGGTCAAACCCGTCTCTACGAACCATTCGATCCGCCTTATTGCGCGAGAAGCGTCGAGGTCGGAGGGAAGGCAGGCATGGGATCTCCATGTGGAAACTTCAGCAGCGGCTCCATCCGCGAAGTCCGGGTACGTTACTTCTCGGCCCGCCAAAGGAATGTCGGGGCCGTAGAAGTACGTCCGCTACCAGTTTTTGCAGGACTCGTGGCCGACGATGTCGGGGAACCGCCGGCCAGGTCGAATCTTGAAGCTTATGGTGCCGCAGTTCCTAAGCTCCTCCTTACTATGTTCGGCTTCACGTTTGACAGTGAAGAAGTACAGGAACAAGTCTAACCTAGGCCTAACCCCTAGGTAACCCTCACAAAGTGCCGCGAAGTTGCTAAGCACTAAGATGCTATTGGGGGAGAGGTTATGGGGTTGGACCTTGTAGTGGTTCAAGACAGAGAGAAAGAAGTGGGAGATGGGCAGGGAAACGCCGCGTACCAGCTGAGCCTTGAGGTACACCTTTTCTCCGTCTTGGGGAGAAGGTGTCACCTCGTCGGCCGGCGCCGCCCGCCATGCGAGCCCCTCCGTCGCGGGGAGGTAGCCTTCGGCGACCATCTCTTGGATGTCGCGGTCAGTGATGTCCGAGCCACGCCAGTCGCCCTTGTGCGAGTCTGGCTCTTCTTCCAGAGGCTCTAGCGCCGCCAGATTATGCTCACCGCCGGTGGTTTCGATCGCCGCCGATGCGGGGATGACCAGGACCTCTGGGGGCACGACAACGGAGCTCGCCGGCTTCGCCGTGGCTTCGCTCGACGCCGCCATCGATGGGGAGGAGCTCCTGCTGGCCATGGAGTGTTGGAAGGATGCGACTAACGTAGGTGGAAGCTAGGGTTTTCGAGGTTTATCGCGAAGAGCTCGAGGAGGCATGCGGCTGGAGGAAGAAGACGATGACGCGAGAGGAATGAGGTAAAAAGTGGAAAGTGTCCCACGGTTACTATTTATCATACTCTGCGTCAAGATTCGTGCAGCTGATCGGACGGTTGCCGCGTAGACGACGTGTTCGTGAACGTGCGTGGTAATTTGGCCACGTCTCCAACCGCCGCCGCCAACGGTTCGTATCGCTCGCGCAGGAAAATCGGATATGATTGCGTTCTCTGCATGTGTGAGTTACGAGGCGTCGCTGACCTAAGCCAACGTCGTCCTAGCTGACACGGGTAGATGAGCCGTCGCATCGAAGATTCTGGCATGGACGGATTTAATCCGACTACGGAAGAGTACGATGGAAGATTCAGCATTTCTCCGACTTACCATTCGAAGACGGAGAAAATCTTGCAGGGTTCTTTGGGAGGACTACAAGATGTTGCTTGACAATCTGCCGACATCCATCTAGACGGAGCATTCTATGTGAAGTGGCAAGACGGCGCAAGATCTCGGAGTTCTCCGGGGGCTACTGTTGGGGATATGCTATATGGGTATCCTAATAGCATGTCTCTTATCCGACTAACCCGGGTGGCCCATAGTCGGTAGCATGGCCTATGGCCTGCTGGGCGGCCCAGTTAGGTGGATCCAGAAGGGAGGCCCATGCCGGATAAAGGAAGGATACGATGGAGTCACCAGCGTACCCGGATCCTTGGAGTGCAAGATACACAAGACTAGGTGTAGGACTCTGTGACCTGTCCGGCTAGGACTTTTCGCTGTAACCCTAGGACATGGCGACTATATAAGTCGGGCCTATGGGAGCCTTTAGGGCATCGATTCATACAACCTCGCACAGCGAACCTATCTCTGTAACTCGGCGTATTGACCTTATAGTGATTTATAGCAGGAGTAGGATTCCTCCACCGTTGTGGGATCTGAACCTGGGTAAGCTGTGTTAACTCGTACCCGTCAACCGTCCGCCTTACCCCACGTCTCTAAACACGCACTGTGAGGACCCCTCCATGGCGTACTCGTCGGCAATACCACGACAGTCGAAGCAATCACATTAGTCGAAAAACCAACAAGCTAACACTTAGCACATTGAAAACACAAAGGTACCAATAAACTTACGAAGGAATATCAGAGCGGTTCACAAGCAGCGCCTCTTTCTTCCTCTTCTTGGCCGGCGGATGCCGAGCCATCGCTTGAAGGGGAACGACATGAAAATGGGAGGAAGTGTCATCCCCCAGGTCATACTGCTCCAGATGAGTAGGCCCCTATGGGGTCAATGGCGTCGAGGCATCCAAGATTTTGCTTCGGGATCTCTTTAGAGAGCGCTCGCCGCTACACTCGGGGGCAGTAGACTCCGACTCCGCGTCCCAACTATCTGGTGCCTCCGAGTACTCCTCAGGAAGAGGTGGGAGAATGACCACGATGCTTAGATCCTACGCACCCAGAGAGGATTTCAAATCAATCAAAGGGATCAAGCAAAAGGACTATCAACAGATACATTTCTTGAAGCGTCAAAGGTTCATACCCGAGGAACCGCGTTCCGCGCACTAAAGGGCGCAGTCGACGACTCCACGGGCAGAGGCTCATCAGCCTTGTACACTACAAGAAATGTGTTGACTTATGACCTTCTCATAGTGACGGGGAATAAAATCGTCATAGATCTATGATGATTTCACACAAGATGGTCGTAAGCTATTTGAGAGGGCCAAAACCTTATTAAATTACGATGATTTTGGCTAAAACGTCGTAATTTTAATAGACAAAATCGTCATAACATGTTTGATATAGTCTAAGACCTTATGTATGGCGGAATCTGACCAAATTAAATCGTCATATTATCTAAAATAAAATAGTTTTAAATGACTGGTCTGCCACCTCATCATTTATGCCTATGTGTCAATTTTTGACTATGTAACGAGTCTACTTGTCCATTTTTATTTCCATGTCTACTTACACCGGCAGACCTGACGTTGAGGCCCCACCAAACTCCAACAGTGTTGTCAATTAAAAGGGCAAAAATAGGGGGCGTGTGGGATCGAACCAGCGATGCCTTGCTTGATAGCTTGAAAGCCAACCACTACACCACTCGTTGGTTTGTGTGTTGACACAAAGCTCATTCTATTTGAACATATCCTTGTTTCCTTATTTCAAATAATAGACAAAAAAGCCAAAGGACTAGGGGTCGAACCCGGGACCTCGCGTCCATTCTAGCGCACCACAACCACCAGGCCAACATTTCAGGACTGTCTACAAACACGCGCCACCGTATATATAGGTTCCAAACCTCCAGTTTTTCTTTCCAGCCTGAGAAGGGAGGCAGCCTGCGTATTATCTTGGGCTGAAATGGGCCTTGGCGCGGCAGATTAGGTCCGGGCTGGCTTTGCTGGTCCGGTTAGGATAGATTTTTTTCTTTTTTTATAATTCTTTTGTATCTTTTTTGTAGTATGTCTAAAAATGAAAAAATTGTATCTAAATTTTTATAAATTCAGTATATCATCTTAGGATGTTAATTAACAATGATTCTATTATTTAACAATACTTGATTTACTAATCCAACATTGTTCGATGGTAGGGATGATATTATAATTCAAAAATATAATTTTAAAATTAGGGGTTTGAATTAAAAATTTGGGGATTGAGCCTCGCTAAACTTGCATTGGATCTCTGAAGAAATAGCATATTGTGAGTCTAAAAATGAATTTTGCCAAAAATCATGAGCATCGGATCATGTACCTGTAGTTCAAACAGGACCCACTTCCTACCGATTCGGCAGGAATTTGTCTTTTTTGCTAGAGCTGAACGGAAAGGTTTGAGATACCCCGGTTGGGACATTGTTCATATAAGGTGGTCTAATATTTTTACAAAAATTGTTGGTACCATTCTAAAATTGTCATTTGGTGGTTGCTTCACAAAACGCCCCGTTTTTTGCGCTCGGAAAATGGAAAATGGATTTTCCGTGCGTCGAGAAGGAAAACTTTCTCCTGCAACATTGTTCGCCATACCATGATACATATGTGTGCACAATATGGGCACATTATCACAAATTATGACCTGATTCTAGCCATAACATTGGTCGTTTGGTCTGAAAGCCATGAAACCTCGGACATGATAGGTAATTTCTGAGAAGGTTTTTTTGATACACTTGCAATCTACCAAGGTTTGTATTTTTTCTTGAAACTATGTCACATAAGAAGACGCCACGAGAAGGATTTGCATTGATCGGGCCGTTTTTGAATTTTTTATGCCTGTTTCAAACTATGGTCAAAACGACGGGCATGAAGGTTCTTAGCTAGGGGCTGAGCCTCGCAAAACTTGCATTGGATCTCTAAAGAATAGCATATTGTGAGTCTAAAAATGAATTTTTCCAAAAATCACGAGCATCATATCATGTACCTGTAGTTCAAACAGTACCCACTTCCTACCGATTCGGCAGGAATTTATCTTTTTCGCCAGAGGTGAACGTAAAGGTTTGAGATATCCCGGTTGGGACATTGTTCATATAAGGTGGTCTAATATTTTTACAAAATGTGTTGGTACCATTCTAAAATTTTCATTTGGTGGTTGCTTCACAAAACGCCCCATTTTTTGCGCTCGGAAAATGGAAAATGGATTTTCCGTGCGTCGAGAAGGAAAACTTTCTCCTGAAACATTGTTCGCCATACCATGATACATATGTGTGCACAATATGGGCACATTATCACAAACTATGACCTGATTCTAGCCATAACATTGGTCGTTTGGTCCGAAAGCCATGAAACCTCGGACATGATAGGTAATTTCTGAGAAGGTTTTTTTGAGACACTTGCAATCTACCAAGTTTTGTATTTTTCCTTGAAACTATGTCACATAAGAAGACACCACGCGAAGGATTTTCATTGATCGGGTCATTTTTGAATTTTTTATGCCTGTTTCAAACTATGGTCAAAACGACGGGCATGAAGGTTCTTAGCTAGGGGCTGAGCCTCGCTAAACTTGCATTGGATCTATGAAGAAATAGCATATTGTGATCTAAAAATGAATTTTTCCAAAAATCATGAGCATCGGATCATGTACTTGTAGTTCAAACAGGACTCACTTCCTACCGATTCGGCAGGAATTTGTCTTTTTCGCCAGGGGTGAACGGAAAGGTTTGAGAACCCCCCGTTGAGATATTGTGCATGTTAGGTGGTCTAGTATTTTTGAAAAATAGGATAGTAACATTTTAGAACTTTTATTTGGTGGTAGCTTGATAACACAACCCTTTTTGGCACTCAAAAAATTGTTTTTATTTTGCGACCAATCAAATTCAGGAATCTGGCTTCCACGGATCAGCCATCCGCGACTGATCTGGATCATTCAATTTCCATCCAAGGGCCATCCTTTGCAGAAACAAACACACGCACCCACTCTTCCAGATCGCTTCCACCCGAACCCTAACCTCCAGATCGCCTCCAGATCCTCCAGATCGCCTCCCTGTGCGCCGCCCCCATTACTTACCTTGCGCTGCCGATCTTCCCGGCGCCGAGTCTCCAAACCCTAGCGTTCTCCTCCGTGTGCGCCGCCGCCACCCCTCGATCCTCGCTGCCACCACCTAACCTCCAGATCGCCATCACCTCCAGACCCCATCGATGCGCTCCCCCCACGCACATCCCACCCAACACCGCCCACCCCCACGCACATGCCTTCCCGTTTCTGTCATCTGGGAGGCGAAGAGGAGGCAGATGTACTGCTCGCGGACACCAAGGGCAACTCGCCGGTTGACGGAACACTGCGGAAGGAGCATGTCGAGGGCGGAGGCGGTGATAGGGCAGGGACCAGAGGCGACGGCATGGACGTTTCGTGTGGAGATCTTCTCCGACCTCTCCGCCGTGGAGATCTTCTCTGCCGCCACCCCCACCCCCACTCCCATCACGCCCGATCCCATCTGGAGAACCACATCGTCGATCTCTGCTCACCCTCTCGCTCCCCCAGCACCATAACCTCCCCCTCTATCTCTCTCCTCCCAAACACCACCCATGGAGACCTAGCTCGCGTACACGCCACCGGAAGGCCTGCAGGGGATCTCGCACGAGAAGCTGCTCGCGGAGGGCGGGTTCGCGTGCATGTTCAAGTCCACGCTGGGCGACGACAGGAAGGTGGCCGTGAAGCAGCTCAAGGGCAGCGGCGGGCAGGGGCAGCGGGAGTTCCAAGCGGAGGTGGAGATCATCAACCGCGTCCAACACCGCCACCTCGTCTCCCCCGTCAGCTACTGCATCTCCGAGGACCATCGTCTCCTTGTCTACGACGTCATCGCCAGTGACACCATGCACCACAAGCTCCACGGTACGACTTTTGACACGACACCACCAGACACCAGCTCCACTTCATCATTCTGGAACGGCTGCTGCTTACCGGTGAGGACAGTAAGATGTCGACGAGTTTAATCTGTTTATTTATTTCGGTGTGTATGTGTCTGGTTGGAATTAGATCTGAATTATCTTGTTGTTCCTTGATTTCACCCACCTGCTTGCCTAGGTAGCTTTGTTCTGGAATTGGATGTAGTAAAATGCAATGTATCTCTGTTAAACGGGCTTTGATATTATGAGGTTTCTTGTAGGATTAAGTGCAGTAGCATTGTTGTTTATATTCGACATTACATATTTGATTTTGCTTTCTAGATCTTCTACTAGCTTGTAGTGATGTATAGTATTGCGTGCAGGCTGCTTACCGAAACCTGAAGTGATCTACTACTAGCTGGAATGTTCTGCTTGCTGGTGGTGTAGTTGATCTTATCTCCATGCTTGTTAGTATTCTAGTTACACACAATTGATCTAGATAGGCTGTTGGTATAATCCTCCCAGGGATTCTATGTTGGTTCCTTATGCTCTTTAATCAAATACTGTAAAACAGCATCCATCTCATTGGATACAAACTATTCTACTAGGTACTTCATATATATTTTTTACATCCATCTCGTGTTCAACATTTTATACTAACTCAATTCCATGTGAATGATTGCTTATTGTATCCAATATAATGTTAATTACAAGTTGTTAGTCAAGATAATTTCAGAAATATGTATATAAAACTGGGCCTTTTCCCATACTGAATAAGGACACACAACTACTAATGTTTGATGATGGAAGAAACATAATGGCAAGTGTTTGTAAGCAGAAAATATGGTTCATGTGGTTTCGGCCACTTCCTGTAGTATTAGTAAGACATCTAGGACAATTAGTATCCATAGGATTACTTCTGTATCATCATTCTTTTTTGTTGAAGAAACTGCATGTTCATCATATAGTTGAAATTAAGAGGTTTTTTGCTGGTTATTTGTGCAGGCTGCTATGGTTGCTGCTTTCTCTAAGATGATGGTTTTTTGCTGGTTGTTGCTTCTTGCTGACCCATGTCCCGAGGGTGCACTGTGATGAGTTAGCTAGAATAGACAATCTTTGAATTTTGTGAACATTAATAGCTAACTAAGTTATGCACCATTGATGTTCTGATAAAAGTATAAGCAGTCAACCACTATATAGCTCTCTGTATATGTGTTTTATAGTTTTTATAAATGATATGTTCTGCAAGATGTGCACATGCTAATTTTCATTGATATGATAGGCCAGTTGGATTTCTCAATGCTAGAATGCGTAGCTACATTCCAATTCACAGGTTCTAAAATTGTATGTTGTTTCAGGTTTCCTTGACAAATAGTGTCATGTAAAAAATTTAGTCGAGTGAACTTTTTTACTCCCTTTATATCAGTACTGCTACCACTCCATGTAGTCAAGTGAAAACTGCTATTAACCGTGTTGTAGCACTGCTTATTTGTAGTAGCTATAGAAGTAATTCATCTCTGGGTTCAGTTAGGCCATGTTGTCGTCTTTAGAATTTATTCTGGTGATTTCTTTGTTCATGTGTGTGCTGCAGGTTACCCAAGGGTGTCATGGAGCAAGGCGGCGTGATTGCAAAGAAGGCGCACCGGGGGAAACACCATGTCTAGGGTCGAGAAGGGCTTCATCGAAGGATGGTAGGCTGCTTTAACATTGAAGGACATCCTTCGTACTCCTGATGCATGTGACTAGGGATCTGAAATGCATGCTTTTGTTGTCAAGAAAATTTGGAAGTACGAGTGCATTGGTTTGTCATATCTGATGGTAAAATGCTTTGCTTCTACCCATGATGACCATCTCTGTTAATTTTGAGCTTGTGTTGCTGTGAGAAAGTATGTGTTGCCTGCCAAAACTCACCGGCGAGCAGCGACGAGCAACACGAAGAGCCGGGAGGCTCCCAGGACTGCTGGTGGGCCCTGGTCCCTCGGGCGACGGCCCGCAAAACTACGGCACACGTCCTGGCTTGGTTCGAGGGCGTGCCACCTGACCTATACCTGGTCAGGAAGGTGAAGGATTGCTCCGATTGATTTCCTGCATGGTAAACAAGTATACGTAAAATTCGAGCCGTGACCGGCTCCTGGTTTCCACAAATCGGCTCCTAGAGCCGATTGCCCCATGGTTCTGCATTAGATTTACGACAACATGGGGTTTTGCTTGATCACTACAAGTTAAATCGATCTGACGGTTTAATGTTTTCACCACGAATCGGCGTCCTACGTAATTGAGCCTGGTATGCGAAAGATGAAGAATATTAACCCTAGAGGAGGCCTAATAACCAACGTAAAGTCAATTACGGAACAACTTCTAGAACGAATAAACCACGTCCCTACGTACTCTGGATCGTTCAACCCGTTTGTAAGGCCTGGCCACGTAGATATCAAACTAAACCTTGACGAGCAAGGCACAACCATAACAGATCGAATCAGCTAAATAAAGATCAAGCAAAGTGCTACCCTTACACTTGGGAAAAGGTGCAAAGGTAGCGAGATAACTCGAGGTAGCATAACTTCGACGATAATAATGAAAAGAACACCGATGCTAGCCTCAAACAATCTATGATAATGGTATTACTCGCCATCAACAACGCTTCAGTACGAGTAAAACCAGGTAACGCATAAGTAGAATCTGCCTAGATCGCAAGATGCGATCTAGGCAGCATGACACTTACCCGAAAGAAACCCTAGAAACAAGGGGTGGCGATGCGCCGAGATTGTGTTTGTTGTGAACGTGGTTGTCCTCCTTTTTTCGATAACCTTAGGTACATATTTATAGTCCGGAGACTCTCTACTTTTGGAATAACTCTACAACTCTATCTTTACCTAAACTGAAACGGAACCTAAACTGAAACGAAACCTACTATGATACAAGATACACGGGCAGTTTAGCCCAATTCTACGTACTAGGCCGATCCAACAACACGTTGAATATACACATCTTCCAAGCCCATCTTGATTCGGCCCATCCTTCGTTGGCCAAAATATGGTGATAACACATGCCCCCGGTTTTGGCAATGATAATTCCAAAACCACTCGTGTTTTTCTTCTCCTCCTCTTTTTTATCGGGCTGCGTTGACGTAATGCGTGGCGTAACGTAATCGCTACCCCTTCATCATGATGCCCTGTCTTCTCAACTCCTCCGCGTGCATGATTTGACGATTTTGGCGGCAATCTGGGAAACCGCTATGACATTGAACCGTCTCCACTATTCCCTTATTTAAATTCGTTCGAAAGCGATTCGCAGTCCCCATCTTCCTCCAAGAGCAAAAACCCTCTTCCTTCACGGAAAAACCCTCTTTCTCGCCATGGCCTCCTCTGCTTCCTCGCCTGTCCTCCCACGCCCAACAAAGATCGGTGAGCCGACGCTGAACACCACGCCACGGCAGATAAGATTTTCGCCACGATGGTGGGACGAAAGGGATGAGATTCGCCCGTCTGGTCGGAGGACGATGCGTCCCGATCGACGGCGAAGAGAGCCTCGGTTCGTTGTGAGGCGGGAGGCGGCGATGACGATGCTGTCGTGGGGCGTCGAGTCCTCCGACAAGGAGGAAGAATCGGAGGAAGACACCTCCTCCGACGAGTACCCGCCGACGAAGCTCTTCCGCGCCGGGTCCAGCGAGGACACTGAAGATGACGACGAAGATGAGGAGGTCCCCGCTGGTTTCTTCAAAGAAGGCCGCGAAGACGACGTGGCCAAGAAGACAATGAAGAGGACGGCGCGACAGCGGCGACGATCTCACCCTTTAGATTAGGAACCATGGCGACAACGTAGTAGTAGGCTCCTTTTGTAATCAATCGTCCTTTGTAAGCAATCATCTTTTGAATGAATGAAAATCTATTCCCAAGATTGCCTTGTTCGCCTCGATCTTGCCGATAGCCACGATAGGCCGATATCCTAAAAGTCGATGACATCAGATCGGCTTTCAACATCTGCCGCACGATCAAACAAGTCAAATCGCAAAGAGCCGATGACTACCCATCGGCTTCTCCCAAAAAACGTTGACAGGGTCAAAACTTGGTCGCATCTTTAGGCAGATTAAAACGGCCACTTCTTGGTTTCAAACGGTGACCTGCGACCTTTCTCAAAACGGGCGACCCAAATCTCCAATTGCCCATCGAGAAACGTGCCCTGAACAAACAACTAGTGACAAGCAAGGATGAAGATGACAATGACGCCCTCCACGCCTTCGAAGCATTTCTTCAGTAGCTTGTATGTGCGAACTGGCACCTGCTTGTAACATATGTGAACCTCTAAAGTCGATGACCGTGCATTGGCTATATATTTTTTTTTATTCGGCCGATTTTCAGAATCGGCCCCCACATTTTTACTGTCCATCGTCTCACGTGCTTTTACTTAGCCGATTTCATGTATCGACCCCTCAAGTTTTACTGTCCAACATCCCACATGCTTGGGAAATATTTCTTGAGATGTTGACCGTTGACCGCCACCGGGAATTTCACGCCGTCCAGCTCCTCAAGCATGTACGCGTTTCCTCTTAAAACTTGGTCGACCCTGTACGGACCGTACCAATTTGGAGACCATTTACCATATGTTGCATCCTTAGTCCCCAAGGGCAACACAGCTTCCCATACCAGATCACCAACGTGGAACTCCTTTGGCTTCACTTTCTTGTTGTATGCACGAGCTACTTTGGCCTTGTTCTCTTTGATTTTCTCCAGTGACCATAGCCTGAGCTCGGTTAAATCCTCCACACTGTCACTCATCAGGGTTGCGTATTCTTCAGTCGTTAGATCGTCCTGAAAAGTGACGCGTCTCGATCCAGCCGTAATTTCCCAGGGTAGGACAGCTTCTTGTCCATATACTAGATGGTATGGCGAGGTTTTTATTGCTCCATGGCATGACATGCGATAAGCCCATAACGCCTCTGACAAAACCTCGTGCCAGCGCCTAGGGTGCTCATCGACTTTTCTCTTGATTAGTTTGATGAGGCTCTGGTTGGATGCTTCAGCCTGCCCATTTGCTTGAGCATAATACGGAGATGATCTAATCAGCTTGATCCCCGTGTCCTCACAGAACTTTCTAAACTCGTGAGAAATGAAGACCGAACCTCCATCAGTCGTGATAGTTTGGGGAATCCCGAATCTATGGATGACATGTTCTTTCACAAAATTGATAACATCCTTCGAGTTTACTGACTTCATCGGGACAGCCTCCACCCATTTATTGAAGTAGTCAGTGATGGCCAAAATCCACATGTGGCCTTTGCTTGATGGAGGATTGATTTTGCCAATCATGTCCATGCCCCAACCTCGGAATGGCCAAGGCTTGATGATGGGGTTCATTGTCGACGTGGTACCATCCGGATTTTCCAAATTTCGACATGCTTGACACCCTTTGTAGTAGTTGAAACAGTCCTCAAGCATGGTGGGCCAATAAAACCCTGATCGCCTGATCAACCATTTCATCTTATGAGCCGATTGGTGAGTTCCACAGGCGCCTTCGTGTACCTCGTGTAGGAGCCGATTGGCCTTGGTTGTCCCCAGGCATTTGAGCAATAGCCCTTCCAGAGTCCTGTAAAACATGTCATCCCCAATAAGCACGTACTTCATGGCCTTGTACCTTATCCGTTTAGGTGCCCCCCGAGCCGAATCCTTCAAGTAATTGAAGATATCGGCTCTCCAGTCGTCCGCTTCCAGGAACTGTACCTGAACGTCAGCTCCTTCTACAACGTCCTTGTAGCCTGAAGCCATCTGCGCAAGATCGTTCGCCTCGGTATTCTGCGATCGTGGGATCCAAGTGAAGTTTATGTACCGGAATTGCGCCATCAGCTCGCGGCAGTGCAGCCATAATGGGAAGAGGGACTCGCTCTCGCACTTGTAGTCCTCCGTGAGCTGGGAAATCACCAACTTGGAGTCTCCAAAATTTCCTGCTTCGCTCGGCCGAGGAGTAACTCCATTCCTTGCGACGCCTCGTGCTCGGCTACATTGTTGGTGCGAGAGGTAGACAATCGATGGAGAAGGAAAATGTTGCCCCAGGCGACACGAGTAAAATGCCGATGCCGCAGCCATCGTCACAACCGATCCGTCGAAAAACATAGCCCACGCTTATGGACGGTGATGCTATGTTAGTGTTGATCCTTTCAGCAATAAGATCGGCGGCTGTCCCTTAACGCTTTCGCGGGTTGATACGGATGTCAAACTCGATAATGCAAACATCCATTTGCCCGATCGGCCTTTTAACATAGGAGCCGACATGTGCTTTATGACGTCTGATTTGCATATGATGATGATCTCTGCTGATAGCAAAATGTGGCGTAGCTTGGTGCAGGTGAAAAACAGGCAGAGGCACAATTTATCGATATCGGGATACCTTGTCTCCGCGTCCAGCATCCTTCTGCTTATGTAAAATACGACTCGCTCCAGCCCATCATAAACTTGCACCACCACCGAGGCGATGGATGTGTCGGCTACTGACAAGTAAATGTAGAACGGTCTGTCCGGCTGGGGTGGAACCAACACTGGCGGCTTTGTCAGATATTCTTTGATCTCGTCGAAGGCTTGTTGTTGTTCTGCCCCCCAGCGGAACTCCTCGTCAGATTTGATTTTTACTAGTCCCATGAACGGCTCTATCCTCCCTAACATATTAGAGATGAATCTTCTGACGAAGTTGATCTTGCCGATGAGGGACTGCAGTTCTTTCTTCGTGGTGGGTGGCTTCATCGTTCGCACTGCCTCCTGACTTTTCAGGCCGATCTCAATTCCGCGTTCATGGACCAAAAAACCCAAGAACTGACCGGCCGTCACCCCGAAGGCACACTTCTTTGGATTCATCCGTAGGCCGAATTTTCTTGTTCGGTCCAGGACGCGTCGTAGATCGTCTAAGTGTCCTTGCGCTGAAGCAGACTTGACCACCACGTCATCGATGTAGATTTCCACCAGCTTGCCGATCAGATCATGAAAAATATAATTCATGGCTCTTTGGTACGTGGCGCCGGCATTTTTCAGTCCAAACGTCATGACTACATATTCAAATAACCCCGACCACAGGACTCGAATGCAGTCTTGTGTATGTCTTCGGAGCCATGAAGATCTGGTTGTAAGCATTGCCGTCCATGAAGCTCAAAATCTTATGACCACTGCTGCATTGATTAATGTTTCGCCGCGGCATCGGATACTCATCCTTTGGGGTAGCTCTGTTGAGATCCCGAAAATCTATGGCCACACGCCAACGGCCATCCTTCTTCTCTACAGGTACGATACTAGAAATCCACTCAGCATACCTGCATGGCCTGATCAACTTGGCTGTCAACATTTTCTCGACCTCTTTCTTGACTTCTTCCAGAATTTTGGCCTTCATCTGTCGTGCTCGCTGCTGAAATAGCCGAAATCCTTTTTTGAGCGGGAGTCGATGCTCGATGATGCTCCTGTCTAACCCAGGCATCTCTGTGTAGTCCCAGGCGAAGCAGTCTGGATATTGTTTCAACAGGGCTATCATCGGGTCCCGCAGACTCGGATCTAACTTCTTGCTGATAAATGTTGGTCGTGGCTTATCCCCAGGACCAATGTCGATCTCTTCTAGCTCATCAGCGGATGTAAACCCATACCCTAGCTTTCCGTCACCTGTTAAATCGACGCTTATTGTTTTACAGTGGCAGAGCATCTCTCTGCTACGACTACATGAGCTGCTTGTCGTACGATCGCTGCTTTTTATTTTTTGTGGCCGATCGCAGGGATCGGCCGTGCCACGGATGATCGTGGGCTTTTCTACTCTGTAAGGCCAGTGGATAAGACCAGCCTCACCCCGTTTTTTGTAGCTTCAATGCGCTCACAGCCGTCTAAATTGATTCCAGAGATCGGCTCTTGGTCTCCTGCTTCCCAGACGTTCATGCCAGCTATGGAGATCTCGATAGAATCATCTGCGTGGATGACCTCCACTTCATCTCCGTCCCACTGGATCAGGCACTGGTGCATTGTGGACGGAATGCAGCAATTAGCGTGAATCCAATCCCTTCCTAGCAAGACAGTGTAAGTGCTTTTGCTGTCCACGACGAAAAATGACGTGGGTACGGTTTTCCTGCCCACTGTCAGGTCCACGTTCAGTACTCCTTGCGTTTCCGAAGACTGACCGTTGAAGTCGCTTAACGTGACGTTGGTTTTGATCAGATCTGCAGTGGAGCGTCCCAAACGTCGTAGCATGGAGTATGGCATGATATTGACTGCCGCTCCGGTGTCCACCAACATCTTGCTGACAGGTTGCCCATTGATGTAACCCGGAGGGTGCAGTGGCTTTCGGATGTTTATAACCCTTCTCACGTGGCTTCTCAAAGATAACCGCCGTGGACCGCGATCAAACCGTGCCGGGTAGCTCATTGGTTCTTGGCGCGTAATTACGGAAGTACGAACACCATGTTTGTGCGGCCGATGTCGTGCATCGGCTTTACTGGTTTGGGGCGCCATTCTTTCCTTGTCGGCGGTCTTCCGTTTCTGTGGTCGCCTAATTTTGACGCCAGATCGGGCCGTGCTTTCTTAAAGCGTGGAATCTGCGCTTGACTTCCTCAATTACGCAGCCGCTGCACTCTACGCTCGGGTGTGTGCGAGTCCGTCGGGACACCACCTTGGACGGTGATACCTGTCTTCGTCTTTGTCATTCTTTGGCTTCTCGAGGTCTTCGCCGAGCGGACTCCTATGCGGGCAGGGGTGGAAGAGGCCCTAGACGTTTGAACACTGACACTGGCCTCGTGTCCTCCTTCTGCTGACCGCATTCCGGGCAGTTGTCGACTGTAGGCAATCGGCTCATTCCCGCGTCCCAGCAATACTTGAAGAAAGGACAACCCCAGTGCTTGTCTGCGCCTTCCTTTTCTTTAGACGGTCCCTTAGCGAGGTGCTCACATTCTTTGTCGTCTCTGTCGCGCCGGCGACGTTGGTCATACTGGCGCTCATACTTGTTAAGGAGATGCGTGGAATGTGCCTTCTGGTATCGCACTCTCCTCACTTGTTCCTCTGTTAAGTACCGCCTGTCATTGTGGCTGGGCCGGTCGTGTGGACCAGCCTCCTCTCTTTCTTTGCCCCGAGAGCGGACACCTCCCTCCTTGTACGTGTCATGGTGGTACCCAGACCCTGCCATATTAACACCGAACGAAAAATCCAGTTGACGCCTCGCGGAGCGACTGATTTCTACCATGTTGACGCCGGGAAATGGGTTCGTGTCCACTTTCATGGCGAACTGCCCAAGGATCAGACGGCCTTGTTCTATCGCCATTTGGATTTGGCGGCGAAGCTCTTTGCACTCATTGGTGGTGTGGGTGAACGAATGATGCCACTTGCAGTATGGTCTCCCGTTCATTTCCTGAGCCGTAGGGATTTTGTGGCCTTCGGGTAACCTCAGCTGCTTCTCCTTCAGCAGCAAATCGAATATCTGCTCGGCTTTGCTCACATCGAAGTCGAACCCTTTTGCAGGCCCTTGCTGTTTCACCCATTTGCAGGCTACAGGATCTGCCCCCCGAGCCCATTCAGCTACGGCCACCTCCTGGTCCTGTGTAGGATCATCTTCTTCTGCATCGACCAGGCCTATCGGACGTTTGAATTTGTCTTGGTACAACTCAGGGTGGCGCTGTTCATACATCGCCGTTTCGGGCCATGTGCGCCAATGAGTTGTACTCACTTGAAAGCGATCCTTGATGGGTGCTAAGAGACCCAACACTGCCAGCTCGACTGCTTCCTTCTCAGTTAAACGAGCTGAGTAACATCGGTTCTTAACGGTCCTGAAGCGTTGGATGTATTCGCTGATTTCTCCATACCGCCGCTGCGCCAGTCGCAATGCCACCTCGGTAGCATCCGAATGGTACTGGATGTGGAACTGCTCTTCGATTGCTTCGGTATGAATTGAATCGGTGGCGAGGTGTACCACCCAAAGGCTGGTCTGTCGGAGATTGCGCAAAAAAATCTTCAGATCGATCCGATGCGAAATCATGCCTAGTTGTGCGGTATCGGCTTATGTGCTCGATCGAGCTTGACCCTTGACCGCTGAACCTTGAGAACTCGGGGAGCTTATACTTGGGTGGCAGCGAATCAGATCAAACTTCGTTGAATGCGGCTTTGAATAGCCGATTGTCCTTCTCTTGACCGAAGCGTTTAACCGGTCCTCAGATGGTACCGATTTGTTCCTTTGCTTGAGCTGTAGGGGCTAGATTCTCATGACTTGTTCCATGGCATACTTGGCTAGCCACGCCTGTTTGTCGGCGTCCATCCTGCACATCGCTGCTCCGACACGCCGCCTCAAGATCCCGCCCAGGAACTCCTGCCCGAAACTCCTGCGGTTGCAATCTGCTTGGTGCGTGTCGTTATTGCGATCCGCACGTGGCGCATATATACCGTGTGGGATTTCCTTAGGTGGCTCAAACAGGAATTGGCAATCGCTGGGTCGCCTCGACCTTGTAGACGACATAAGCCGCTCTCGGCGGCTCTGGAGCTGCAAGTGTGAATGGCATTGTGGCCTGGTCAGAGCGGTCTTTCTCCTGGTGAGTCCCCGAGTAGGCCCCGACGAGAAATCGATGTTTCATGATCTCTGAACTACGCGAACCGCGATCCGCTCGAAAGCGTTCACTGGCTCTCGGAATGGCGGTGCAGAATGAGCCACCATGTAGTTGACTTCACGTCAGAGAGCTCAGTGCGCTCCTCCGAAGGAATGCAGATCTACCTCATCGAGGGCACCCTCGGGGAGAACCCCTCCACTTGATTCCATGCTTACGGGTCCTCTCAAAAGAGCGATGAGGTCTTCTTGAAGAGCCTTGATCTCGTCATACTTGGCCTTGTGCTCGTCGGGTAGATCGTCGTAAGTGATCGGGTCATTCTCCATCGCAGCGTCGGATGTTGATGTAGACGTTGTTGAAGGTCCCACCGGCGTGCGAGAATGTGTTGCCTGCCAAAACTCACGGCGAGCAGCGACGAGCAACACGAAGAGCGGAGGCTCAGATCGCTGGTGGGCCTGGTCCCTCGGCGACCCGCAAAACTCCGCACACGCCTGGCTTGGTTCGAGCGTGCCACGACCTATACCTGGTCAGGAAGGTGAAGGATTGCTCCGATTGATTTCTGCATGGTAAACAAGTATCGTAAAAATTCGAGCCGTGACCGGCCTCCCTCGTTCGTAAATCGGCTCCTAGAGCCGATTGCCCCATGGTTCGCATTAGATTTACGACAACATGGGGTTTTGCTTGATCACTACAAGTTAAATCGATCTCTTACGCTTTAATGTTTTCACCACGTAACTGGAACGTCCTACACGTAATTGAGCCTGGTATGTACGAAAGATGAAGAATATTAACCCTAGAGGAGGCCTAATAACCAACGTAAAGTCAATTACCGGAACAACTTCTCTAGAACGAATAAACCACGTCCCTACGTACTACTGGATCGTTCAACCCGTTTGTAAGGCCTGGCTACGTAGATATCAAACTAAACCTTGACGAGCAAGGCACAACCATAACAGATCGAATCAGCTAAATAAAGATCAAGCAAAGTGCTACCCTTACACTTGGGAAAAGGTGCAAAGGTAGCGAGATAACTCGAGGTAGCATAACTTCGACGATAATAATGAAAAGAACACCGATGCTAGCCTCAAACAATCTATGATAATGGTATTACTCGCCATCAACAACGCTTCAGTACGAGTAAAACTGTAACGATAGATATCGCCTAGATCGCAAGATGCGATCTAGGCAGCATGACACTTACCCGAAAGAAACCCTAGAAACAAGGGGTGGCGATGCGCCGAGATTGTGTTTGTTGTGAACGTGGTTGTCCTCCTTTTTTCGATAACCTTAGGTACATATTTATAGTCCGGAGACTCTCTACTTTTGGAATAACTCTACAACTATATCTTTTCCTAAACTGAAACGGAACCTAAACTGAAACGAAACCTACTATGATACAAGATACACGGGAAGTTTAGCCCAATTCTACGTACTAGGCCGATCCAACAACACGTTGAATATACACATCTTCCAAGCCCATCTTGATTACGGCCCATCTCCTTCGTTGGCCAAAATATGGTGATAACAGTATGTTACCGATATCATCTAAGAATTTATTGTACACTTTTTGCATGAATAGGGATTATTGTAGTTCCATTGCATCATTTTGTTAGGCACAATGAAATCAGATAATGAGCAGTGTTTGTTATTTTGCAAATCAATACTTGTAAAGTAACTAGTATCTATTTTGATGCTTATTAATAATCTCTTTTACCAAATTTAGTAATTGTCATGCGTTTTTGTGCTAGAACCAAACATATGCAAGGAGCAGTGGTGGCAGCGGATGGCAAGATGGAGTCGAGTGGCGGTGGCATGGAGAAGCCGCAGCAACTCCCCTAGGATCTGGGTGGCTAATAGCATGGTCGTTCTCATGCTAAGCTTGTCTGTTGGTTGATTGTTATGCTTTCTAGTCTTTCAAATCCTTTTTAGCTGTGTTGATTATTAACAGATGAGGCATATGTGTGGTAAATGTTTAGATGCACTGTTGTATTAGTTGTTCTGATCAGCTGATGTACTATTGTATTAGTTGTTCATTATTTGTTCTGATTGGCTGTTGTACTGTTGTACTAGTCAAATGCATTGTACGTGGGCTCTTAAATGGGCCAGAACAGCCCGTGCACATTTCAGCTAGAAAAGGGTGAAGCCCACTAACAAAATGGACCAAACGAAAAATAAATTGACCATGAAAAGGTTGAAGCCACTGAAAATAAATGGACCAAAAAATCCAAAAGCCAATATTGCAATGCATTATAAAAAAGCACCAAAAAGGCCAGGCCCATTTAATAAATGGCTGAATTGTTGGGCTCAGCCCATATAGAACACTGAAATGGACCGGGCTGAATTCCAATTACGATGATCTCGTTTTGTCATAATTTTTCCACGTCGGATCAGCCACGTAGGATATGACCTGGCTTGGTTATATGTCCCACGTCATAATGGTTATGACGATCTAATATCGTCATGGATGGTTATGACGATTTCGGGAAAAACGTCGTTGTATGCAATTACTGACGCTCAGTTTTTGACGATATGTTTTTTGTCATAAGATCGTCATATATTATAGACAATGATGATTCAATGACGAAAATGGAGGGTCATGTATCAACAGATTCCTTGTAGTGGTACTTAATCAGAGGTCGGAGCTCCCTGTCCAGGTCTGCCGAAGACATCTCCTCCTTCATCACCCTAGTAGGGTCACTGGCACCGGCATATTGAAACATCGGATGAGCCCTCACTTGGAGGGGCTGCACCCGACGCTTGAGGAACACCTGGATGATTTCGACTCCGGAGACTTCTTTGCTCGGCACCAGCTGGAGGGCTTCCACTTGCTGGTACATCTGGTCCACCACCGCAGACTCACCCGCAAGAATTTCGTTTGACCATGAGTGCTTGCGGGATATAAGTTTGTTGGCATTGAAGGGAGCCGGTCGTAATTCTGGCCGTTGAGTTTGGAGTCGTGAAGATAGAACCATTTGTTCCTCCATCCCTGGACGGACTCGCAAAGAGAGAAGGAGACATATTGGAGGTTGGGGCGGATGGATATCCTACACCCACCCAATTCATACACTCCCTAGGACCCGACTGCCTCTTCAGAGAATAGAGTTTCCTGAAGAAGACGAAGTGCATCTCGACACCGAGCCAACACTCGTACAATGTGATGAAGCACGCAATGTGAAAAATGGAGTTGGGCATCAACTGATGGAGTTGAAGCTCATAAATAAAAATAATCCCACGAGGAAAGTCGTGGGTAGGAAGGGAAAGGCCTCGAATGAGGAAGGCAGCAAAGACAATGACAAACCCCTCAGGAGGACAAGGAATTACCTTGTTGGAAGGGATAATGACGTCGTCCTTCTTCTTCGAGATTAGGTGCGACTCGCGTAGGCGGCGCAAATCCTCCTCCCTCATAGTCGATCGCCGCCAGCTGCCATTGGTGACACGGATGGCGTTGGAAGTTTTCTTGGCAGTAGCCGCGGTGCTTGTCCCAGTGGCAGCGGCGGCGGATTTCTTTGACTTCCCCATCTTGCTAGTGACGAGGTTCGATCTCGTCAATGCCCATTGTTATGGACTTGGGTTTTGGAGAAGATGGGAATGCTGGAAGTCACGGAATGGTTAACACACAAGCAACACAGGGACACAGGATTTACCCAGGTTCAGGCCCCCGGAGGTAAAACCCTACTCCTTCTTGTCTGCTCTTGATTACGATGGAACCGAAAGTTACAGGGGTGCGCAGATGCAATCTGGCGTGAGGTGCGTATGCAGTGTCGAGAGAGATCCTTCTCGTTGTACCCTCCTGGCCTTTATATAGATAGGTAGGTCCCGAGTTTAGGTCGAGTCGGTTACAAATTAGGGTTGATACCCTTTGAAATTCTATCTAATCTAGACTTGTCCTCCAAGGATTCGAAAACTCCATGGGCTTGGGCCACCCGAAGTCTTCATGGGCTGCGTGTCCTGACGTGGGCCTTCCTTGGGCCGGACCAGGTATACCAATGCCATTGTGGTCTTACAGGAGTCGAATCCTAGTGATTTTCAGGTGATGTACCCAACGCGTCCGTCGGGATTTTCATCATGCCTGTTGACACGGAATTTTACTAGCAGAGCGCAGTCAGGTGCATTACCAGGCCATCAGATGATATCTGTAGGGCTTATCTTTGCATCACAGACATAACATCCAAAGTTTTATCACCGCAGAGGTGTTTCGGGTGGCCAAGGATACTGCTTCTCACTTAGCGTTGGTTTGGGAAAAGTTGCCAAAAGATTTTGTTGTATTTTGATCCGAAGGATCACAGTCGAAAAATTCATAGGGTGCGCGGCCAGCGCTCTCTATGGGAGTAGCCCCCGAGTGTCTGTTCGAGTTGTAGACTCGAGCAGAGACTTTTATTCAGTCGTTTTCAGTGTGAGTCCGAAGGACACAATTTTTTCGGATGCTCAACCAATGCTCCCTATGAGAGTAGCCCTCGAGTCTGTAGTGGACTCGCAGACTCAACTTAGGACTCGAAGACAATTGCGAGGTGTAGTTACCTTAGTCATTTCTCAGGTGCGCGGCCAGCGCTCCTGATAGGAGTAGGCCCTGAGTAGTTTCTCGAATCATAGATTCGGGTAAGTACTTGTATGATCAGCCGAAATCTTCGAGCCATTGCTGGCCTTGCCTTGATGACGTCAGTGCTGGCGATTGGTGAACTCAACCGTTTGTGGCAGCAGAGATGATGCGACGAGACGATCATGGGTCCCACTGCCTGAATTAACGTTGACTAGTCACACGTAGACGTGGCGAAAATTACAGCGTCTCCTCGGTTTTCATGCATAGTGGATCGCATGTTGGCGACGGTTCAGTGCGGTGCTGACACGTGCATGGTGGGATTTGAGTGGTACACTAGGGCTTCTCAATCGACGGCTCGTGTGCATCATCTTCATCCTTTTATACCACAGGGAACAGTGATTTATTTTTACCCTTTGCCATTTGCTCATCTCCTTTGCCTCCAGTTTCGCAAGCTTTGCTGCCCTCTATTGCGCGCTAGACATTCTCCGTAGTTTTCCTTCCTCGTTCTTGCGCTCGCAACACCGCACTCACCGCCGCAAGATGGGCAAGACAAAGAAGACCACTGCTGGAGCTGGTGCGAGCGCTGCTGGCGGCCGCAAGAAGGTTGCCGCTACGGCTCGTGCCATTGAAGGCGGGTGGAAGCGCACGGACATGCGCGATGGGGATCTGCGCAAGCTGCGTGATGCTGGGTTGATCCCCAAGAACAAGGAGGACGCCATCCTACATGGCAACGAGGTAATCCCATGCCTACCCAAAGGGTTTTGGGTGATGGTCTATGCCTTTGTTGTCTGCGGTCTTTCTCTTCCTGTCCATGATTTCCTTTGAGGACTCCTCTTTTTCTACGGGATTCAGTTGCATCATCTGTCTCCCAATTCTCTTCTCCAGATTGCTTATTTCATCATGCTATGAGAGTGCTGGCTCGGTATCGAGCCGCACTTTGGCCTCTTCCAGAAGCTCTATTCCATGAAGAGGCAGTCCAGCACCGGCGGTGTTTATCCACTCGGCGGCTGCAACATCTCCATTCGCTCTTCTATCTTGTTCTTCTCCTTTTCCATGTGCGAGTCCGTCCAATATTGGCGGAAGAAGTGGTTCTATATCCACGATGCCAAATTGGATGGACAATAATATGGTATCGCCCCTTTCGACTCGACCGAGCGATCATCTCGAAGAGGTCGTGGAAGAACCATGTCTTGGAGGGTGAAACTGCGGAGGTGGAGGAGCTCTATCGTCGTGTGGAGGCACTCCAGATAGTGGTCGACAAGGAGGTTAATGGTGTCGATATCATTTGCACCTTCCTCAAGCGTCGGGTGCAACCGCTCTAAGCGAGGGTGCACCCGATGTTTCTGTATATTGGCCGCAGCGATCCGACGAGAGTCTCACCTGAGGAGATGTCTTCGGGTGATCTTGATGGATCTCTTCGGCCCCTACTGAAGTTCAAGGACAATGAGGAACTCCCGGGGAAATCCTTGATCTCCCCGTTCAGAGACAAAAATGCAGATCCATAGGTGGAAACTTGTAGCTTGCGCGTTGCGCTTCTTCGAGTACTTTGCTGTATGTTATTGCCACTAATACTGTTCTCTTATTTCTTTTGTTTGCAGGACCTCAAGGTAGCTGGGATGATGCACCCTCTACCTAAGAAGTTTTCGGTTGTGTAGGATAATGAAGTTGCGGATTCCGAATCCGAGCTTCCCCCGGCGCAATATCCTACCTTGGAAGCCCCCGAGCCGAGTGAAGGGCGGATCCGAAAGCTCACCCGGAGTGAATATTCAGATGGGTCTACCCCACCAACTCCGAGGGATCCGTCGTTCCTCGAGCAGCATGGTGAGGACGAATGCGCGTCGTCTGCACCTTATCCTTCCATGCCCCTTTGGGCGGTGGCTCCGCAGCCTCCGACCAAGAAGAAGAAGGAGAAGGCAGCTCCTGTCTTCAATTTGTCGGACATTGAGTCATAAGTCATTCTGCTTGAGTCCTTTTTCAATTGTTCGTCTGCGTAGTGTTAGTTGTTGCTGATTTGATAGTTTCTTGCAGCAATCCTTCGGAGGAGTCCCTTGACGGGGACACCCAAGAAGTTATGGCGGAATCGAAGTCGATGGCTTCTATTCCCCAGGTGGTGGCCAACTCCAAGGACGATGACCCGAACCCCGTTAGGAGGGAAGCTAGGGCAGTCGTAACTCAGAAGGTAACATTCGAACCTTCAGAGTCCACACCTGAACACGTAAGTGTTGCCTTTTTTATTCCGTGGGGGGAGCCCCCGAGTCCTTTTTGTCTAACCTATTGGTCTTTCGCTTTGCGGGGGGAGCCCCCGAGCCCTTTATCCATCGGCTTTGTTTTGTTTTTCCTGTAGCCTTTTGTGCATAACACCAACCTCCTCATCCAGCAGCATCTAGCACTGGAGGGTCAGCTGAAGTAGCTCCAAGGTGCGTAGCTGTCTTTTTGGTTGTTGTTCGAGTTCGCCAAGTGTGTTGCTTGTGTTCACCCGAAACTTATTCATGCTGCATATGATAATAATACTATGCTTCAAAGGCTGAACACTCTCGAAAATAGCCTCGGCCAGGAGGAGAAGAGGGCAGCAGATGTTGCAGAAGCCAAGGAGTGCTTGCAGAAGGAGGCTGAAGATCGTGAGCACCAGCTCGTGGCCGTTGCATCCACGCGGGAGAAGGAAATGGCCGACAAGCTCATGGCTAGTGCCAAGGCTATTTCTGGTAAGTTGCTCTTGTATCCTTTGGGTCGTCTGATTTTTGACTGTGTTTTGTACTTTCTCATTCGAGTGTTCTTTTCTTCTTCTTTTTCAGATGCTTCTAGCATCATGTTTGATCTTGGTGCACTGGAGCACGGAGATGCTTTGGCTGATGCTGCTGCTGCGATCGAGGATCACTGCTCCACTGCCACTGGCTCCTTGGAGAAAGCCAAGAAAGTGCTCACGCGCTTCTACAAGGAGGTCGTCCCCAAGGGCGTTGCCCTTGATGGCGTCGACTCCCTTGCGGATGCTCTGTCAGAGGAAGCTCCGGTGGAGTACAAGCGCAAGAAGAAGGGCATCAGCGCTTCCATGGGACTGGCCATGGAGATGGCGTCCGGAGCCGAGCTGGACCTTCCTCAGGTCACGTACAGGATACCGACGGCGGCGGATGGCTCCGAGGTAGCTTTCGCACTCTTTTCTTCTCGTTGTAAGCATTATGGGCCTAATCTCATTGAACTCCTGGCCGATTATGTGGGGAAGCAGCAGCAGGAGGCCAAGAGCTGGCAGTTTGGCTCCGAGGCTGCTCCGGATGCGGGCGCTTAGGCCTTTGTACTTGTAGATAGTGTAGCTTTTCCTTTTGCTCCTTTTTGTGACATCTTGCGGATGAAAAAGTCCCACTTTGCCACGAGGTGGCTTTATTTATGTATATAAGTCTATCTTTGAGCTACTGCCAAAAGTACTTGTGATGTTTATACTTGCTTATTTGCCTTTAGGATCCTTCGGGTGAGGCTCTAGGTGTCACTCCGATTGCTCCTGAGCCGCGACCATCTTTGGATGATCTGTCACAATTGACCTTTCTGCGTGATCGCGTCCGCAGCCTAGAAAAGGATATCCTTCGCATTCGAGGCCATGCGGATGTGTGGAAGTCCAAGGCTGAGCGAGCCACTGCCAGGGAGGAGTTCTTGCTTGGGGAATTGCGGCAGATGGGTGAGCAACTTCAATGTGAGTCTTCGTGAACCGATGTTCTTTCGGGTGCAGTATATTTGTATGCTGGCTCATTCCGTGCTTTGTGTCGATGTGAATGTCATTCCAAGGGAAGAGAAGGAGCACGTCGCAATTCGGATGAACTGCCTGACGCAACAAGACCTAGAATCTGGTGGCTTCTTTTGGATGGATCGTGATCGAGCCATCGTCCTTGCGACGGTGCAAGATCGCGTACACCAGGTTCTTCGGGTGTTGAAGCAGACGAGGTCATCACTTGTGGCCATTTGGTCCGTCATGTTCCCTTTGGACGATGCGCCTTCTACTTTTTTGGGTCTTCTTGGCAAATTTTGGAATGTAGGCCACATCAAGGAGTTGGTGCATCATCAGCTGATTGCTGGGGTCAAGGCAACTTTGTCTCTTGTTCGATTGCATCATCGTGATGTCAACCTTGCAGAGGTTGCGACTGGGTTGCCTCTTCGACCAGATGGCAGCTTATGGGACATGCGCCCTCATTACGCAGCTGTGGCGCAGCACGCCGAAGAGATTATAGATTTGTTCGAGCATCGGGCGAATGTTGTGCTACAGAACAATTAGGTCCTGTAAAGAAAATGAAATGATGTAAAATTTGTATTTATTCGTGTGGGCTTGTAATGCCCTTAGTAAATTTTATATGTAATTGCACGTGGTGCCTTTGTAATGTGCATGTCCTTTTTGTTAGCTTGACGTGGTCAGCTACTCAGGTTGTATGCATTGTTTCTATTCGATGAAATTGTGAGGTGAGACGTAGCCCCTGAGGGTATTTAGCAAGAAGTAATGTAAGGGAAAAAAGATATTTGGGCCAAGGAACTTAGGTTTTATTCATAGCGAACGAGGAGGTACATTGTTTGGTTGAGTAGCCTTGGCTGAATAGCCTTATTGAAAGTAAAGGGTAACTAGGGGTAGAAACGTCGCAGTTGTGCGACGTTCCAAGGGTTGGAGTATTAGACTCACGAGGCTATCTTGGCGTCGCTTGCGGGTTTTGACACCAGATTCGCCGAGTTGGTCGACCCTAACGTCTTTGTTCCCATGAAAACCATTGACAGTGACAACCAAAGCTCCTCCGAGTCCCTCAACACTGCCAACTTCGAGGAGGATGACTCTCCTGCTGCTTATGACGTTTCGTCCAAGTCGCCTGCGCTAGAGGAATGAAAAACAATTATGTAATATTTGTTTCCTCTGTAATGTGTATGCGGAAAAAACTACATGTTAACTTAAGGCAGATAACAATGGTTGTTATTTCCTGCTACTCAAGAACTGGTTCCAGCATGTATATATTTTTTAAGCAAGTGCTGGCTTATCCATTACTTTGGTTTTTATGCTTGACTTTTCGTGAGTCGTAAGACTCGTTGTCGGAACTATGCGCTCAAGCGGTGATGCTGTAACACCCTCAGAATCGGACCTATGCAAGTTTGGGCAAAATTTACCAAACCCGCATAGAAACGATTCAAAGGTGCCCACCAGGCACTTTCGTGCGGGTGGAAAACGAAGTAATAACATTACACAACAGTCCTCGATGGGACCCACAGAACAGATATCTATAACAGCGACTCAAAGAGTCAAGAATACAGATATAATATACAAAGATCCAAATCACCTTGAAAACGATAGGGCGTCCAGCTACGGACAAGATGCAAATGGGGCTAAGAGCCCTGAAGAATAACCAATGGCGTCCATAACCCTGCCCAGGCCAAGCCGGAAGGGTAACCCTGCTAACGGCGTCGATCTCAAAACCTGCTGAACAAAAGGGGTGCCGACAAAGGGCAAAGCAGAAAACAAAGAAGGAGCGTCAAGATCGAGGCCAAGACACGGCGAGGCTAGAATTGGCCATTCCTCGCCACATAGGTATGGTGGATCAAGCGGCAAAGATGCACTAAACAACCTATAGAGACTCGATACAACTGGCGGTTATCAGAGGGGGTAAGAATGACCTAGCCGGATCCAACCTGAAACTATCACCAAACAAACCCATCCTGGTGTTTCCCCCTCGAGACCAAACGAGGAAGTCAACCGAGGAACTCACACAGTTGGCAGTTTTATTTATTCAGTTATCGTTGCAGCAATTACTAGTCAGGTTTAGATAATCGTCCTGATAAAGTAAGCAGTGGGCACTTTTAGTTAACCATTCCGTGATAGTTACAACAATTACTAATCAGGTACAGATAGCATGAGATAAACCCGAAACCCAGCAGTTGTTGATACTTTTATTCAGCCAATTCATTGTAGTTGCAATACTTACTAGTCATATACAATTGTCGCAAGCGACAACCAAACAAGCAATTGTGGGCAGTATTAATTAGCCATTCCGTTGTAGTGGAGCTGATTACTAGTCATTATAAGTCAAATTTATAACAGTAGACTTTAGTTATGCTTGTCTATGATCGAGATACTGTGCTCCAAGTCGTCCATATCCGCGGACACGGCTTTCAGAAAGTTTTAACCCGGCCGGGGTGCACCAATAGCAACACACGCTCGATCAACCTCGGAAAAACCAAATCAAAACCCAACGAGGCTTTCACGATCGAACAATCACAGGATTCAGAATATTTCAGGGGCCACCCTTAAGTAGAATCCGCAACGAGTAGACAAGCTCGAGACGGCCTCAAGGTGCTGGGTAGACGGTCGTGAACGATCGGGAACCCCAAACGGGCTTGTCGACACCGCGGAATCGTGTCCCGATCCTAAATAAAGACAGCAGGCAAGACTCGCACAATCGTAATTAAAGCAGAAAGCATGGCATAAGTACAGATCGTAAATAAAACCTCAAACTAGTTTGTGGCCCCAAGAAATAAGTCCGAATCAAGCTCGCTGTGGGGTCCCATATACCTCCGGATGTGGATAGCGCGCAAAATCAAGGAACAGTATCAAGTACTCGGGGTCTTACGGACACAAGTGGGCTCGAAACCAAATATTATCTATCACCCACCGATGCCTCGCTTATTTCAATTTTAGTTGTTAAACAGAAATTAAAGTGACGATAAGTAAAACTAGAATCATCTCCAACATCAACATGCGGCAATACATCAAGAATCGTGGCATATGACGCACCTTAGCACTTGAGCAAGCAACTACGACGCGCAAGTCCAACTATCTACCAAACAATGTAATAGGGTGTGTCCAAGGCAATATGGGCTGCACGGTATATCACGCACGGAAACTAAAGCATCGCAACACGTATAGCAATAGATCAACAGAGGGAAGTAAATACTATAAAAGTAAGATAGGTAGAAAGGGAAGATGCTCGCTGAAAACATTGTCAAGGATCGATCAAGATCGGGCGAAGCTCACATCAACTCAACGGCCTTATCCGAAAGAAGCAAATCACTAGAAGAACACCGGATGCAATACTTAATACAACGGCAGAAGATCGGCATGATGCATGCATGATGTATGGCATGGCAAAGGTGCGGTGCAATTAGGTCATATTAAGCGGAACCGGGGTCCCGACAATTAGTTAGGTGGTTCAAGTTGTTTAGAAACCCCGCATATTAAATGTTGTTTAGCAAGACCACAGATGGAACCGGTTCGTTACACATGTTTAAATGAGGCCAATATGAGACTAGATTTGCCCGCATATGGGCCCCATATTTAATTATTAGGTGAATCGGCAAAAGGCCCCCAAACCAATGATATGCATGCGAGATGACAATTAAATATGCAACAATTGTTATTATGTTGTAAAAATAGGGTTCGAGGAAAAGGGGTCACACATTAGAGGGGGCTCGACGATCTTGGGGTTCCGGGGTTCGGGGTCGGTCTCAGGTCCGTGGTTCGTGGAAGCGTGCTTTCGAGATAACGGGTAGATCTTGTTGTCCGTGTCGGTGACCTCGGCATCCGGAAGGTGACTTGGTTTGGCGTCGGCGCAACGGTTGCTTTCGGTCGGTGTCGTTGTCGTCGCCGATCTTGCCGGCCCCACGGTCGATCTTGCCGCCCGGATGGAGAACTTGTCGTCCGGGAGTACTTGGCTCGGACTCTCGACGAACCTTGGCGTCCCGAGTAGAAGATCATGTCGGTCCGCTGCGTAGATCTTGGGGGTTCGGGTTCCACGGTTCGGCTTGACAAACGGAATCCGTGAACGGGTCTTGCGAACTTGGCGTTATTCGATCCGCATCGGGTTCGATGTTTCCGCCCGAACGGGTCTTGTGGTCCGAGTATTTAACTTGACGCCGGGCTTCAGCAGATCTTCGAGCCTCGGATTTTACGTGGTTCATACGGTTACCATGACACATACACGCGCACACACAGCACACACACACACGCGACGCTGCAGCGGGCCCACAGGATCACGCGGGCGGCGAGGGGAGGTTCCTGTGCGGGACACGGCGGGACGGGATGGCGCCAGAGGTGGAAGCGCCCGGCGAGAGGGTCCGGGCCGCTGGGACGAGCACGACGCCGATGGCGCGGCGCGGCGCTCGGGGACGCAGCATCGGGCGGGTCGCGGACGGTCGCAGACGGCTGGACGGAGACGGGCCGGAAGGCGAGGCGGCGGCGACGGACGGGCGGAGGGACGCGGGTCGTCAGAGGCGAGGGCGCCATGCTCGAACGCTGGCGGGGACGCGGGCTCGGGCGACGGCTGCTTGGGCGGAGGGGCTCGACGGCGGTGGCCGGGAGGACGCAGGCGGGCGTCGCGCGGACGCTCTGGCGCGGCGGGCGGCAGCTGGCGCGGGCGGCGGGTGGAGCGCACGGCGGGCGGCGGAACGGCGGAGAGGGCTGGCCCGACGGCAGCTGGGCGGCATGAGCTGGTCTCGAGGAGCGCTTAGGGGGGCGCTTGGCGAGCTGGCTGGACGGAGAAGCGCGGCAGAGGAGGCTCACGGGCCGGAGGCGGGTTGAGGCGCACGGCGGGCGACGGCGGCGAGGCGGGAGACGGCGCCTGGCCTCCCATGGAGGAGACCGGCTGGGAGGCGGTGGCGGGCGAAGCGGGCGACGGAGGAGGCTGGCGGCGCGGGCGAGCGGGTGTTCCGTGGCGAGGTCCGGGCGAAGGCTCGCCGGAGAAGGCGAGAGGGACGACGGGGAGGGGGCGGAGGTGGCTTGGAGAAGGGGAGCGAGGCCGACGCGGGGAGAGAGAGGAGGGAGCGTGCGGCGCGGGGGCTGGTGGGGCATCAAGCGGCGTGGGGCCCAGGCGGGTCCAAGGCAGGCGTGTGTGTGTGAGGAGCTGCAGGGTGCGTGTAGGCGTGAGGAGTGGTGAGGACCTGGGGGGGTTAGGGGACATGTGGGGTCGGGCGGTGGGGAGGTCCCACGGTCGAGGGGGAGTTGAGGGGGTGGGTTAGAGTGGCCTGGTGGGGAAAAAAAGGAAGAGGGCTGGATTCTTGAGTTGGCATGGGTGGGTTTTAGGTGAGAGGGGAGGTGGCATGATTTGATTGGTGGGACTAGGATTGGGTGGGGTAGGTTTTAGAGGAGCTGTTTTAGTAGTTGTGTTTGTTTAGCTCAGATAAAATAGAACTAGGCCACTTTACAAAATAATTTTGGAACAAGTAAAATCTCCAAAGCGATCGGGGTTTTGTGTTTGAAAATAAGAGGGGTTTTGTATAATAAACTTTGGGCTTTTCAAATAATGCAACAAACAATGCATGATTATGACGATACAATGCACAAATTCAACGCGATTTTCTAGTAGTGGTTTTGCGGGATGCCACAATTCGACACCACTAACAATGGATCTCGCCCTCGAGATCCGCCTCATGGTACCGGAAGGAAGGTCGGCGTTCTAATCCTTCGCGCTTTGTGTAGATCCTCGCGACACCACTAACGAGGGTTCCTTCTTCATCTGGGTATCGGCGACACCACCAACAAAGGTCGTTGTTCCTGATCGTCGAGAGAGCACTCCGGAAACAAAAGGTCGGAGGTCGAGGTATCACAAATCAAGCCACTAACTTCCGTGGACGAGTAAATTGCTGGATCCACTGATTCGACATACAAGAGTGAATGATAAGAGCAGTGGTAGGGTAGCTACTCCATCCCACACTCAAACCATTACTCTGCACACGAATAGGCGGATTAAGCAACCAACTCGGAATCGATCGAAGATCTTCACCGGCGTATCCTAACAAAGGGATGATGCCAGCAGAAATCGTATGAAAGACACAATGATTAGGCTTCGCGATGGTTCCATTGGCATGAACAACACATGCTCAAGGTATACTCCAACTTCACCAAAGCTCGTCCTTCTCATACGTTTTTCAACGACACTGATATCCAGCAAGGAACACAGATGGATAAGGATCTCAAGAACAAAAGATCGGATGAAGGTTCAACAGACAAGTTGCGATTGATGATCGTAGCACCTCCGTTACAAAAAGGAAGAAGGCGAAACCTCAAGGTACGACGGAAACCCAACCACGAGAAATCTCGGACTCAAGAGAGAGATGAGAGCGGATCCAAAACACGTCGAGATAAGAGGAGAATAGCAGAGGGGTAAGGAGTAAAATCAGACCTATTCAGAACTATCCAACCGATTTTGCAAAAATAGTTTTGACACTCTACTTCGGCCGTTAGCTAGGTTATCCTACAGTTTGGACTTGGGGTATCGAATCGCTGAGCTCGATACCACTCAGAACACCCTCAGATCGGACCTATGCAAGTTTGGGCAAAATTTACCAAACCCGCATAGAAACGATTCAAAGGTGCTCACCAGCACTTTCGTAAGGTGGAAAACGAAGTAATAACATTACACAACAGGTCCTCGATGGGACCCACGTACAGATATCTATAACAATGACTCAAAGAGTCAAGAATACATATATACAAAGATCCAAATCACCTTGAAAACGATAGGGCGTCCAGCTACGGACAAGATGCAAATGGGGCTAAGAGCCCAAGAATAACCAATGGCGCCCATAACCCCGCCGTGCCAAGCCGGAAGGGTAACCCCGCTAACGGCGCCGATCTCAAAACCTGCTAACAAAAGGTGCCGACAAAGGGCCAAGGAAACAAAGAAGGAGCGCCAAGATCGAGGCCAAGACACGGCGAGGCTAGAATTCGGGTCCTCGCCTACATAGGTATGGTGGATCAAGCGGCAGCAAAGATGCACTAAACAACCTATAGAGACTCGATACAACCGCGGTTATCGAGGGGTAAGAATGACCTAGCCGGATCCAACCTGAAACTATCACCAAACAAACCCATCCCGTGTTTCCCTCGAGACCAAACGAGGAAGTCAACCGAGGAACTCACACGTTGGCGCTTTTATTTATTCGATTATCGTTGCAGCAATTACTAGTCGTTTAGATAATCGTCCCGATAAAGTAAGCAAAGGCACTTTTAGTTAACCATTCCGTGATAGTTACAACAATTACTAATCGTGTATAGCATGAGATAAACCCGAAACCCAGAGTTGTTGATACTTTTATTCAGCCAATTCGTTGTAGTTGCAATACTTACTAGTCATATACAATTGTCGCAAGCGACAACCAAACAAGCAATTGTGGGCAGTATTAATTAGCCATTCCGCTGTAGTGGAGCTGATTACTAGTCATTGTAAGTCAAATTTATAAAGAGACTTTAGTTATGCTTGTCTATGATCGAGATATCGCTCCAAGTCGTCCATATCCGCGGACACGGCTTTCGAAAGTTTTAACCCGCCGGGTGCACCAATAGCAACACACGCCGATCAACCTCGAAAACCAAATCAAAACCCAACGAGGCTTTCACGACTGAACAATCACAGGATTCAGAATATTTGGGGCCACCCTTAAGTAGAATCGAACGGAGTAGACAAGCTCCGAGACGGCCTCAAGGTGGGTAGACGGCTGTGAACGATCGGGAACCCCAAACGGGCTTGTCGACACCGCTGAATCGTGTCCCGATCCTAAACAAGACAAAGGTGACTCGCACAATCGTAATTAAAGCGTAGCATGGCATAAGTACAGATCGTAAATAAAACCTCAAACTAGTTTGTGGCCCCAAGAAATAAGTCGAATCAAGCTCGCTGGGGTCCCATATACCTCCGGATGTGGATAGCGCAAAATCAAGGAACAGGTATCAAGTACTCGGGGTCTTACGGGACACAAGTGGGCGTTCGGAAACCAAATATTATCTATCACCCACCGATGCCTCTGCTTATTTCAATTTTAGTTGTTAAACAGAAATTAAAGTGACGATAAGTAAAACTAGAATCATCTCCAACATCAACATGCGGCAATACATCAGCAACTGTGGCATATGACGACGCACCTTAGCACTTGAGCAAGCAACTACGACGCGCAAGTCCAACTATCTACCAAACAACAGGTAATAGGGTGTGTCCAAGGCAATATGGGGCTGCACGGTATATCACGGGTACGGAAACTAAAGCATCGCAACACAGATAGCAATAGATCAACAGGAGGGAAGTAAATACTATAAAAGTAAGATAGGTAGAAAGGGGAAGATGCTCGCCTGAAAACATTGCAAGGATCGATCAAGATCGGGCGCTCACATCAACTCAACGGCCTTATCCGAAGAAGCAAATCACTAGAAGAACACGGATGCAATACTTAATACAACGGCGAAGATCGGCATGATGCATGCATGATGTATGGCATGGCAAAGGTGCGGTGCAATTAGGTCATATTAAGCGGAACCGGGTCCCGACAATTAGTTAGGTGGTTCAAGTTGTTTAGAAACCCCATATTAAATGTTGTTTAGCAAGACCACAGATGGAACCGGTTCGTTACACATGTTTAAATGAGGCCAATATGAGACTAGATTTGCCCGCATATGGGCCCCATATTTAATTATTAGGTGAATCGCAAAAGGCCCCAAACCAATGATATGCATGCGAGATGACAATTAAATATGCAACAATTGTTATTATGTTGTAAAAATAGGGTTCGAGGAAAAGGGGTCACACATTAGAGGGGCTCACGATCTTGGGGTTCCGTGGTTCGGGTCGGTCTCGTGGTCCGTGGTTCGTGAAGCGTTTCGATAACGGGTAGATCTTGTTGTCTCCGTGTCGGTGACCTCGGCATCCGGAAGCAGGACTTGGTTTGGCCGGGGCGCAACGGTTGCTTCGGTCGGTGTCGTTCTTGTCGTCGGCCAGATCTTGCCGGCCCCACGGGTCGATCTTGCCGCCCCGGATGGAGAACTTGTCGTCCGGGAGTACTTGGCTCGGACTCTCGACGAACCTTGGCGTCCGAGTAGAAGATCATGTCGGTCCGCAGAGATCTTGGGGGTTCGGGTTCCACGGTTCGCTTGACAAACGGAATCCGTGAACGGGTCTTGGCGAACTTGGCGGTTATTCGGATCCGCATCGGGTTCGATGTTTCCGCCCGGAACGGTCTTGTGGTCCGAGTAGACGAACTTGACGCCGGCTTCAGCAGATCTTGAGCCTCGGATTTTCTGTGGTTCATACGCGTTTATGACATACACGCGCACACACATACGAGCACACACATACACGCACGCTGCGCTGGGCCTGAGATCACGGTGGCGGGCGAGGGGAGGTTGTGGCGGCAGGGACACGGCGGGGACGGGGATGGCGCGCAGAGGGTGGAAGCGCCAGCGGCGAGAGGGGTCCGGGGCGCCGCTGGGGACGAGCACGACGCCGCGATGGCGGGCCGCGCTCGGGACGGCAGGGCGATCGGCGGTCGCGACGGTCGCAGGCCGGGACGGAGACGGGCCGAAGGGGCGGGCGGCGACGTGACGGCGGGCGGAGGACGCGGGTCGTCAGGCGGCGCGCCCGCTCGAACTTCCGGGCGGGGACGCTGGCTCGCCGGGCGACGGCTGCTGCGAGGGGCTCGACGGGCGGTGGGGAGGACGCAGGCGGGCGTCGGCGTGCTCGGGCGGCGGCGGTTGGGCTGGCGCCGGCGCCGGGCGGGTGGAGCGACGGCAGGCGGCGTGGAACGGCGAGAGGGGCCGGCCCGACGTTTGGGCGGCATGAGCTGGTCTGGAGGAGCGCTTGGGGGGGCGCGGCTGTGGCGAAGCTGCAGGACGGAGAAGCGGCAGAGAGGCCAGCGGCCGAGGCGGGTTGAGGCGCACGGCGGGCGACTGGCGAGGCGGGAGACGCTGGCGGCTCCGGGAGGAGACCGGCCTGGGAGGCGGTGGCGGGCGAAGCGGGCACGGAGGCTGGCGAAAGGCGCGGGCAAGGCGAATGGGTGTTCCGTGGCGAGGTCAAGGTGCGCTGGCCAGCTCGAGAAGGCGAGAGGACGGGAGGGGCGAGGTGGCTTGGAGAAGGGGAGCGAGGCCGACGGGGAGAGAGAGGAGGGAGCGCGCTGGGCTGGTGGGCATCAAGGGCGTGGGGCCCAGTGGGTCCCGTGCGGCGGTGTGTGAGGGAGCTGCGTGTGTAGTGCGTGAGGGGTGAGGAGTGGACAGCGTGGGGGGGTTAGGGGATGTGGGGTGGGGAGGGTCCCACGGTCGAGGGGAGTTGAGGGGTGGGTTAGAGTGGCTCATGGGGGAAAAAAAAAAGGAAGAGGGGCTGGATTGCTGAGTTGGCAGCTGGGTGGGTTTTAGGTGAGAGGGGGGAGGTGGCATGATTTGATTGGTGGGTAGACTAGGATTGGGTGGGGGTAGGTTTTTAGAGGGAGCTGTTTTAGTAGTTGTGTTTGTTTAGCTCTGTATAAAATAGAACTAGGCCACTTTACAAAATAATTTTGGAACAAGTAAAATCTCCAAAGCGATCGGGGTTTTGTGTTTGAAAATAAGAGGGGTTTTGTATAATAAACTTTGGGCTTTTCAAATAATGCAACAAACAATGCATGATTATGACGATGCAATGCACAAATTCAACGCGATTTTCTAGTAGTGGTTTTGCGGGATGCCACAGATGCCCAATGGCACCGTCAATAACCTAAGCACAAAATCGCCGACAATAAGTGCCGAAAGTCACTACTCCAGAATCCACATAAAAATGACAAAGAACGTGTAGACCAGAAAACTTAAGCTAGCACCCGTAGGCGGAATTTTCACAAGTGCAATCGCAAAGCTTGTGCATAAAGTTTTTATAAGATCCAAAAATGAACACTAAAAGAGGTAAAAGACTCAGAAATATGAGTGTACCAGAGAGCTTTATTTCATTGATCATATAAGAGGTACATAATAGATAAAAAATGCTAAGTCTAGAAAGGACGTAGCTATGCTATATTCCATGGCCGATCAAGCTCCGGGTAGTCATCATACGGGTCACGTCGCTTACGCTTATGATCCTCGATGGGTCTATCCTTCAGTTCACGATTGTCAACGAGGTAGTAAGACCCATTGAGCAGCGCCTTGCTTATGATGAACGGTCCTTCCCATGGCGGGGATAATTTGTGTGACTTCTTCTTCTTAAGTCGGAGCACCAAATCCCCCTCTTTAAACGAGCGATGCCGGACGCGGCGACTATGGTAGCTGCGTAGCTTCTGCTAGTAGATGGCGGATCTTTGGCATGCCAAAACGCGCTCCTCCTCGAGAAGGTCCACATCAAGCCCGATTCTTCATCATCTTCGTCAGGGCGGCAACTCTCGCAAGGCCATGGAGGATGTTGGAAGGTAGGATGGCTTCTGCTTCATATACCATGAAGTAAGGGGTGTAGCCAGTGGATCTATTGGGTGTGGTCCATAAACTCCACAGCACAGATGGCAATTCTTCCGCCTGAGCTCCGCCCTGTAGCGGTGCCTCAAGACGTGGCTTGATTCCCTGCAGAATTAATCCATTGGCTCGCTCAACTTGACCATTGGATTGTGGGTGTGCCACAGATGCAAGGTCAAGTCGGATGCCTTTGTCCCAGCAGTAGGCCTCCACTTCTCCGAGTGACAAGTTTCTTCCGTTGTCGGTGATGATGCTATGTGGGAGACCAAATCTCACCACTAGATCCCGCAAAAACATAAGGGCAGTTGCCCCATCGAGCTTTCTAATGGGTTTAGCTTCTATCCATTTGGTGAATTTATCAACTGCTACTAGCAGATGCGTAAACCCACACGGTGCCATCTGCAACGGACCAACCATGTCCAGCCCCCAGACTGCGAACAACCAAGTTATTGGTATTGTTCGCAATTCTTCAGCAGGAACATGTGGTTGTCGGGCATAGTACTGGCATCCCATGCATGTCTCAACCAGCTTGTCGGCGTCCGCCTTCACGGTCAGGCAGTAGAATCCTTGCCGGAAAGCTTTAGCGACCAACGATCGGGGAGCGGCGTGATGCCCGTAATCTCCAAGATGGATTTCGCGTAGGATTTCAATACCTTCTTGATGGGAAACACACTTAAGGTATACACCAGTAGTGCTTCTTTTGTAGAGCTTTCCATTGATTATGGTATAGCCCTTTGCTCGACGTACTATTTGCCGTATTTCGACCTCGTCGTCGGGCAAAGTTCCGTGTTCGAGATACTCCACGAACGGTTTTGTCCAAGCCGGAGGGACCATTGTCACCATGTGAATGAAAGAGTCTGCTCCATTCACGGATGGTGTCCGTAGATGCTCCAGGAAAACTCCAGGCGGAATTCGTTTGTGCCTTGATCCAAGCTTAGACAGCAGATCAGCCGCCTCGTTTTGTCCCCTAGCTACATACTTGACCTCGTAGCCCAAGAAGCTCTTGGCTATCTCGTCCACTTCGTCTTGATATGCCTCCATCATAGGGTTCCACGCGTTCTAGATGCCAGCCACCTGCTGGGCAATCAAGTCGGAATCTCCACAGCAAACTATGCGCTTGATGCCAATATCCTTGGTTACGCGTAATCCGTGAATGAGTGCTTCATACTCCGCCATGTTTTTCGTAGCCTCGAAGTGGATCTGCAGAACGTAGTGTAGTTTGGCCCCAGTTGGTGACTGTAGAAGTACACCAGCCCCCGAGAAGTTGAGCAGCTTTGATCCGTCAAAGTGCATCACCCAGTATTCTGGCTCCGGCATTGGGGTAGCATCTGGCATTTCTGTCGAATCTGTGATAAAATCCGCCAAGGCTTGAGACTTGATAGCGTCGCTTCTCTTGTAGGTGATCTCGAAGGCGGCAAGTTCAATGCCCCACTTCGCGACCCTTCCTGTAGCGTCGCTGTTATTGATAATTTCTGACAGTGGAGTCTTGCTCACCACTATGATGGGGTGCTCTTGGAAATAGTGCCTCAGCTTCCGAGAAGCAAGGAATACTCCATAAGCTATCTTTTGGTAGTGCGGGTAACGCTGCTTGGACTCCGTCAAGACCTCCCTTACATAGTAAACTGGTCGTTGAACTCCGTACTCATGACCTGGTTCCTTCTGCTCTACCACGACGACGATGATGATTACCCGGTTGGTGGCCTGCATGTAAATTAACTTGGGAACTCCAGGCTCGGGTGCTGCAAGGATAGGCGCTGAGGAAAGAATATCCTTGAGATGCTTCAATGCTGCGTCTTCTTCGTCCGTCCACGTAAATTTGACCGCCTTATTCGGAAACTTGTACAGCGACAGAGCCTTCTCTCTAAGTCGGCTGACAAACCGACTAACTAATGCAACACAACCTGTTAGTAGTTGTATGTCCTCTAGGCATGTCAGACGGTTTATGTTTAAGATGGCCTTGATTTTCTTCGGATTGACCTCGATTCCACGCTGGGAAACGATGAAGCCCAACAATTTGCTGGCTGGAACCCTGAAGACGCACTTCTTAGGGTTAAGCATCATGTTGTATTTACGGAGATTATCAAAGGTTTCTTTTAGGTTTGAGATTAAATCGTTTGATTTTTTAGACATCAACTCTATATATTCCACATAGGCGTGAATGTTCTGACCAATTTGGTTGTGTAGGCAACGTTGCATTGTCCGCTGGTACGTAGCACCTGCGTTTTTTAGCCCAAAGGGCATCGTGACATAGCAAAACGTGTCGTAGGGTGTAGTGAACGAAGTGGCCAATTGGTTCGACTTCCTCATCTTGATTTGGTGGTATCCTGAGTATGCATCGAGAAAATAGAAAAGCTCTGAGCCAGCCGTCGAGTCCATGACTTGGTCAATGCGAGGCAAAGCAAACGGATCTTTGGGATATGCCTTGTTCAAGCCGGTGTAATCAACGCACATTCTTAATTCTTTGGTTCCCTTTTCGGGGACAAGTATAGGATTGGCCACCCATTGGGTGTGAAGGACATCTTGGATAAAACTAGCCTTAAGTAACCTAGCTATCTCTTTGCCTATGGCGCGTTTCTTCTCATCTCCAAAGCATCGTAGAGGTTGTTTCACTGGTTTACATTTTGGATCAATATTCAAGCTGTGCTCGGCAAGTTCCCTAGGTACACCTTTCATGTCGGCAGGTTGCCAGGCAAAGATGTGCCTATTCTCATGGAGGAACTCGACGAGCGCGCTTTCCTATTTAGGGTCCAGGTTTGTCCCAATGGCGGTGGTCTTGGAGGCATCTCCTACCACAAGTTCCACCGGCTTGGTCTCGATGGCGGCCTTGAATGCTGGGGCGGAGTCAGAAATTTGTTTCTTTGACGCGGGCATCTCTGAGGCATCGACCTTGCTCTAGATCCCCTTGAATTCTTCACTGTAGAGGACAACTTCTACGTAGCCTGCTTCTCCAATCTCGCAGTCCCTTGCTTTGGTAAAGCTTCCGGATACGGTGATGACACCATTTGGTCCGGGTATCTTGAGTTTGTTGTAGACGAAGCATGGCTTGGCCATGAAGGTGTGGAATATGCTGCGACCGAATATGACGTGGTACACACTCTTGAAGGGGACCACCTCAAAGGTCATGCATTCTTGGCGGTAATTATTAACATCACCAAAAGCGACCTGAAGTGTGATGCACCCAAGGGAGCGAGCCTCCCGACCAGGACACCGTGGAAGATGGTGTTGGTCCGCCTTAGGTTTGCCTCCGTCAATTTCATCTTCTGTAGTGTATCTAGGTACATGATGTTGATGCTGCTTCCACTATCCACCATACATTTGGTGAACTCATTGCTGTCAATCAGGGGGTTGATGACCATGGCGTATTGGTTCTACGTAGGGATGAGGTCTGGGTCATCCTTCCTATCCCAAGTAATTGGAATCTCCGACCAGCGCAGGAACTGGGGAACTGGGGGTAGAGTGGCCATCAGTATCCTCATGGAGGTCTTCTGTTGTCGGACGGTGGGTGTGCCAAGGAAAGTGTGGAAAACTGCCACCTTCTTCTCGAAGGGGTTCTTGCCCTTTCCGTCGCTCTTGGCGGCGTGCTTGGGGTCGACGTCCTCGTCCATGTCACTTGAATCCTTGGAATCCTCCTCCTTCTTATTTCCCTTGCCCTTTCCTCGCGGTCTGTTTTTCCGACTTCGTTTGTAGCCGGACTCCGGGCCCTCCTTGAGGTCGTTGACGAACTTGCAGTGGCGATTAATGTGGGTGGCCTTTCCATTGGCATCGAGGTGTACAAGGCATGGCATATCGCGGTACTCCTCGTAGGTTTGGGGAAAGCGGAGCACTGCCGAGGTAGTTTCATTGCCTCGCTGCTGCCCATGACTAGCTCCCCGTCCTCGGCCACGCTGTCCGACATCACCTCGTCCTGCAAAAGTCATAGAAACCATGTCGGGGGTTTGCTTTTCTTCTGATGCGGATTTCCGCTTTGTGCTGCTGTTCCTACAAGCTTGAGTTGGAACGGCCATTGCCGACAAAGAGCCGCGAGCATCGTTGTCAGCATCCACGAACTCACTGGCCAACTGAATCATTTGGTTCAAGTCTAGCTAGTGATTGTCCTGCATGCGCTTTAGCTTATGTCGGAGCAACGTGCCCCTTTCCAACCCATCGATGAAGGCGGCCGTGGCGGTCTAGGAATTCTTCATATCGAGCCAGCAGGAGAGGTAGGCGCGAGATGTCTCATCTTTCTCTTGCACGCACCACTATAGATCGCTGACAGTGCAGGGACGTTTGTACGTACCCTCGAAGTTCTTGGTGAACGCTTCTTGAATGTCCAACCAATTGCAGATGGATCTTTCTGGCAAGTCATCAATCCATTGACGGGCCGTGCCCGCCAACATCAATGGGAGGTACTTGACAGCGATGTTGGGGTTACCCCCGGCGATCTCCACCGCGTTGCCGTAGTCCTGCAACCATGTAGCTGGCTTGGCGGTGCCGTCATAGGTTTTGATGGTCTTGTCAATCCGGAAAACTTTGGGGTAAGTTGCGGACCGTATCACAGGTCCAAAGCAACGTGGTCCTTCCCGGGCCTCGTGGATTTTGTCCAGGCGCGAGCGTGCATCGTATGGCTCCGGGCTTCTTTTCTTCTTCTTGCCATCAGGGGATGGGCTGCGTGAACAACGCGGGCCTCCTCCGCCATGGTGGCTTCTAGGTGGTGATAGAGGCGGAGGTGGCGGTGGGTTAGCTTTCTTGCTGTTACCCTCCTGCGACGCCTCACGCTTGTTGCGGTTGCTTGTTGGATGCGAAGGGTCATGGCGCGACCTTCGCTTGTGTCCTTGGTTGCGCTCTTCGTCATGACGGGTCTGCTCCGTGTTGTCGCGGATGATGATGCCGCTCTGCCTTGGCGGAGGCATATCCATACGACGGTGAGCCTTGGTGTCTTCGCGATGTCGAGGTGAGCGGAGCGGTGGCGATGGGCGACGAGGTTGAGCCTTACCTCCATGGTTGGAGGATATGGGGATAACATCCTTCCTGTTGCGTGCATCCCTCCGTCTTCGTTCTGATGAACCCGTCTGAGACCCGACATCAATAGGAGATCTGTCCCTTGGCGGCTTGTGCTGGATAGAATAGCAAAAGGCTGGGTCAGACTCGAGCCTCTGCGAGGTGGCCTTTTCCTGCTGTTTCACCGCCTTGGCCACTAGGTCATAGACCTGGTCCACCACTTCGGGTGATCTATCCTGCTCCAGAAGGGTCTTGGCGACGGCGAGGTTGAGGAGAGGAGTGGGCATCACCTGCCTGCTTTCATTGTCAATGTATGGCTTGGCCTATCCCGGCCTCAAGGGAGCCCATCCTAGGTTTCACCACACACCAGGATCGTTGATGACGCGAGCCGTAGCTTTTTTGTCCTTCTTCTGCTGCAGCAGAGTCTTGTACTCGGCCTCCATTGCTCTAGATTTTTCTATTGACTTTTGCGTGTTGGACAGATCTCGATCTAGCTTTGCGCCTTTATCCATGATGTCCTGCACTTCCTCCAGCAGCTGCTGGCGCTTATCGTCAAGCTGGACTACATTGCGAATATGAGCCACGGTCATAGGCTCGACGAGGAGATTGTCGTACATCACTCTATCAGCTGGAGTAACTTGGGCAGCGGCAGACGTAGATGCCGGAGGCGGCGGGTTTGCGGTGTTGTTGTTGCTCGGTCCGGTGCCGAGTTCCTGCGGCTGTTGCACTGGGTTAGGCGGAGGGGGCATGTCCTTTGCGCGATCTTTGTCGGCAGCAACAGGTGGTCCCTTCCGTTTGTCCAGTGCTATAGGCGGAGCTCTTTGGGATGATCTTCATCCATCGCCATCACAATGGTGACGAACACCTCTCGGGACGTGACGGCGTTGTTGGCCTGCTCTTCGCGCTTGTAATCCTCCTCCATCTCCTGCCTGGCAGATTCTAGCTCCTCTGGACTGAAATCTATCTTCTCCGAATCTGCGCTGAAGTCGGCGTAGAGCGCGTTAAGCACGGAGTCGAAGGGGGCCGGGGCTTCCTTGATGAAGGGGGTGGAGGTGCAACAGCAGCGATGATGACTGGAGGCGGTGGTGCAGCTGCGGCGATGGCGGCAGCAGGCGGTGGTGGCGGTGGCTGAATCGGAGGGTCTCCGTCAATGAGCGCAAGCGCTGTCTGAGCTGCCTCCTTGGCCTCCGCGTAGTTGTTGACGGTGTTCACCATGTTTTCGAAGGTGAGACATCCCGAAGCCTATTGCCGCCTTAGAGAATGCCAGAGAAGCGTACCTTGGTCGAGTCCTTCCACAAAGTGATACATGGCATCATCATTGGGGTAATGCGCCAGATCGGATCGTATACGGAGCCACCTAGCAAGGTAATCGCGGGGGTTTTCACCCTCTCTCTGAATGCAACGCGCCAGATCGAAGATGGTAACCAAGCCGACAAACTTGGATCTCTGCTGTCCAGACGCGCGGACGAAGCCGGCGGACTCGCAGCAATCTTCCATCGTTATATCCTGCACAGGGGCGGTTTGGGTGGGCCTTGAATTTTTCTGATCTTTGCCAAAAAACTCCTCGGAGAGATCCAACATCGATCCTTCTGCGAACATATCCTGCCCGTAGGAGGTCCGTGCGGGTCTTGATGCTCCTCCGACTCCTAGGGAACTAGTGCTCGAGTCGGTTTCGCCGATGAAGAGGTGGATATCTCCGATGGGGACGATCGAGCACCGCGTAGGGTTCGTCTTCGCCGGGATCCAGAACTCGTCGGGAGGGACAATTGGAACGTTGCTGGAGAAGAGAACACGACCGATGGCTACGGTTTCGCCGATTCCCGCAAAGATCTTGGTCCTCGCCCGCTGAAGAGCTTGAAGCGCCTCTTGCCCCATGGTGGGCGCCAACTGTCGTGGTATTGCCGACAAGTATGCGATGGAGGGGTCCTCATAGTGCGTGTTTAGAGACGTGGGGGAAGGCAGACGATTGATGGGTACGAGGTTACACAGCTTACCCAGGTTCAGATCCCACGATGGTGGCGGAATCCTACTCCTGCTATAAATCACTATAAGGGCAATACGCCGAGTTACAGGGATTGGTCCGCTGTGCGAGGTATGAGTTCATTGGTGCCCTAAAAGCTCCCATAGGCCCGACTTATCTAGTCGCCAGGTCCTAGAGTTACAGGGGAAGTCTTAGCCGGATAGGTTACAGAGTCCTACACTTCTTACAACTAGTCTAGCGTGTCTTGCACTCCAAGGCTACGGGTATGTCGGTGACTCCTCTGTAGCCTTCCTTTATCCGGCATGGGCCTCCCTTCTAGATCCATATAACTGGGCCACCCAGCAGGCCATGGGCCATGCTACCAACTGTGGGCCACCCGGGTTATCCGGATAGGAGACATGCTATGAGGATACCCATATAGCATATCCCCAATAATGTTGGCGAGCCTGTCAGCTTCTTCGTTGCTTTCCCTGCCGACGTGTCGAAGCTCGCAGCCATCAAAGTCCCCTTCAAGTGAGTTGTAGAGCGCGCGGTACGCGATCATGTTGGCGCTGTGAGCATCGCACTCGTTCGTCGTCTGTTGGACGACAAGGTTTGAATCACTGTAGATTGCATGGCGTGCCGTGCCGCAGATCTTGGCCATCCTCATGCCGTGGATGAGGGCCTCGTATTCGGCCTTGTTGTTGGAGGCGTGAAATTTTATCTAAAGGACGTACTTCATCTTGTCGCCTTGAGGGGACGTTAATATGACGTCGGCCCCTGCTCCAGCCTCACGCTTGGACCATCGAAGTGCATCATCCAGGATTGTGACATGTACAGAGTATCCGGCAGCTGGAGTTCCGTACAGTGGATGAGGAAATCAGGGAGGACCCAAGACTTGATAGCAGTGCGTCGCTCGTAGATTATGTCCAGGGGGACAATTAATTGCCCCAAAAGGCTACACGCTCCGTGGCTTCGTGGTTGTTTAGGATGTTTGATAGCGGGGCATCATTGACGACCATGATCTGATGCTCCTGGAAGTAGTGGCTCAGTCGACGCGCCATCATGAATATGCCGTAGGCGAGATTCTGGTAGTGAGGGTACCTCTGCTTTGTCGGTGTTAGTACCTCGCCGAGGTAGTAGATTGGGCGTTGGAACCCATCGTTTTTGCCATCTTCGGGTCGCTCGACCACGAGTACGGTGCTGACCACCTAATGTGTGGCTGCGATGTATAGCAGCAATGGCTCCTGTTCCTTTGGCGTGACCAGAACAGGTGAGGTGGAGAGTAGCCGCTTGAGGTCCTCTAACGCGTCGTCTGCTTCGGGTGTCCACTCGAACTTATCCGCCTTATGCAGCAGTTGATAAAAGGGTAGGGCTTTCTCTCCCATTCGGCTGATGAATCTGCTCAGCGCCGCAATCCGCCCAGCTATCTGTTGGACGCCTTTGAGGTTCTTCGGCTTCTCCATGGCCAGTATGGCCCTGATTTTCTTCAGATTCACCTCGATCCCCCATTGGGAGATGAAGTAGCCAAGTAACTGGCCGGATGGGACGTCGATGGTGCACTTTTCTGGGTTTAGCTTGATCTTGTAGAGATCAAGGTTATCGAACGTCTCGCAGAGATCGTCGATCAGTGTCTTGGCCTCCCTGGTCTTGATTACTATGTCGTTGACATAGACTTGGATGTTGCGACCGATCTTGTTTTTCAGGCACGCATGCATGCACCTCTGGTATGTGGCGCATGCGTTCTTCAACCCGAAGGGCATGATGTTATAGCAGAACACTCTGAACGGCATGATGAACGCTGTTTTCTCCTGATCTTCGACCTTCAGCCGAATCTTGTTGTAGCCTGAGTAGACATCGAGGAAGGAGAGTTTCTCACATCCTACATTCGAATCGATGATTTGATCGATCCGCGGTAGAGGTAAGTGGTCCTTGGGACAGTGCTTGTTGAGAGATGTGAAGTCCACACACATTCGCGGGATTTCCGTGTCCTTTTTAGGGACCAACACGATGTTGGCCAGCCACTCGTTGTCTTTAATTTCCCTGATGAAGTTGGCATCAAGCAGTCCGTTGACTTAGATACCAACGGCTTCGGCTCTTGGTTTGGAGAGTCGTCGGATCGACTCCTTGACTGGCTTCGCATTCGGAAACACATTGAGTGTGTGCTCGGCGAATTCCCTGGGAACTCCTGGCATGTTCGTAGGACACCAGGCGAAAATTTCCTAGCTCTCATGGAGGAATTCAACGAGCGCGCTTTCCTATGTGGGACTGAGGTCATTGGTGATCAACGCCGTCTTGGAGGCGTCCGTCGGATGGACGTGCACCTTCTTTATGTTGACCGTGGAATCGAACGACATATCAGGTGAGTTTTGTCAGGCGACTGGGGGTGCCCCGTTGTCTGACACCTCTCTGAGCCTCGTGAGTTCCTCCTGCATGCCGAACGACTGGGAGATTCTGTTGAAGTCTCTATCGCAGTGGTCGGATAGGGTGAAGCTTCCCTGAACGGTGATGACGCCCCTGGGTCCTGGCATCATTAGTAGCAGGTACGCATAGTGCGGTACTGCCAATTATTGTGTGAATACCACGCGCCCGAGGATGGCGTGGTACTGTGATGGCCACTCCACCACTTCGAACTCTATCCGTTCGCGCCTGAAGTTTTCGGGTTAGCCGAAGATGACATCGAGCCATATCTTGCCCAGGGGGTATATGCCCTTCCCTGGAACTATGTCGTGGAATGTCGTGCCTGATTGCTCCAGGCTACACAGCGGGATCCACATCGATGCGAGTGTGCTGGCGAACATCAGATTGATGTCACTACTGCCGTCCATGAAGACGTGTCTCATCTCGAATCTGCTGATCTGTGCCTCGAGCACTAGGGCAGCATGTCCTGGGAAAGGGATCTGGCGTGGGTGATCTGAACGATCGAACGTAATGCAAGACTCCGAGCCGCTGAGGTACTCAGGTATGGATGGTGGAGAGGTCACGGCCAGGCTGACTTGGCGGGTGATCTTCTTTTGCACTCTGTTGGTTTGACGCCCCTTCTGGATCATCAGGGCCCCTTTTGGTGGTGGGTACCCTCCTGCACCGTTATTTAGTGCTGGTGCGACCGACGGTTGTGATGGTCCGACGGGTGGTGGTGGAGGAGCTCCGTGGGCGATGTCACCTGGTGCGGGTTTTGGTGAACCCCTCGATGACCTTCTGGTACTCTCGGCAGTCCTTGAGCATGTGACTGTCCTTCTTCTTACCATCTTGTTTGTCGATGTAGAAGTGGATGGTGCAGGGACCACATAGCTTGTCGTATAACAAAGGCTCGTCATCGCGGTTGCGACGTTGCCACGCTTGCGTGGGTCGCCCGCCGTCGCGGTAGTTGTTTCCGTGGTATCCGTTGTTGCGGTTGTCGTCATCGCGTCGATCGGCGTATCCAGCCGCAACGATGTCGACTCCATCGCGATCTTCTCTTTCTGTGGCGTTCGCGTCTACGGCCGTAGTCATCTTCGTCATCCGAATGCGCTCGATTGATAGAATCCTCGCCATCTGCCCATCGGTTGGCGATGTCTATGTGGCATCCCGCGAAACCACTACTAGAAAATCGCGTTATTTTTGTGTGCATTGCATCATCATGACCGCATGCTCATGTCATCATGCATGGTTTATCTAAAACTATTTTCTAAACGCCTGTTTTTGTTTTCTAAAATTATCCTTCTCTTTATTCAAATCGAAAACCTAGGTCCGTTCGGATCTTTTATTTGTCTAAAACCTTTTTGCAAATGTTTTGTTTCCAGAAAAATAAAAATAATAGATAATAAAATATTTTATACCGGGGAGGCCGCCACCGGCCAGGCCGAAAGGGCCCAGCTGGCCGCAGCCTACTACCCGGCCCAAACTAGACGAAACCTAGACTAAATCCTAAAACTACCCAACCTAATCCTACCCAATCCCCTCCACCTCACCCCAGCCAATCGCCGGTTGCCACCTCACCCTGGACCTATCCCCCACCAACCCCGGGGCGCCACCTCACCCCCTGTCCCCTGCCCCGCCTCCACATCACCCACCCCTCCTCCTCCTGGTCGAGCCACCGCCCACTGGCCACCGACCCACCCACTGACCCCACCATGGTCCCTGTGCCCGCCCCACGCGTGACCGACACGCCTCGCCCCCCCGACGCGCTCCCTCCCCCACGGGCTCCTCTCCCCCCACGCATCCCGCGTCCCCAACCTCCTCTCTCCCCGCGCCTCCCTCTCCGGCTGGCCACCGCCGCTGCCTCCTTCTCCCTCCGCCACCACCGCCCCCAACCGCACCTTCCGCTCGCCTCCGCCTCCGGCGAGCCGCCACCCTCCTCTCCACTCGGAGCCGCCCCGCCTCCCCTTCTCAGGCCGCCATGAGCCGTGGCTCGCCAGGCCACGCCTCCTCTCCGCCCTCCGCCACGCCTCCTCTCGCCATTCGCCACCGCCGCCCGCTCCGCCTTCTCCACCGCCTCCCCGTACCGACGTCCGTCGCCGCGAGCCCTCGCCTCGCGCCCCTCCCCTGCGGCTCTGCACCGCCACCGGACCGCCCCTCCTCGCCCCGCCGCCGGCGCGCCCCCTTCCCCGCCGTGCCGCCCTCCTCGGGATCGGCTGCGCCCGCCCCGTGGAGCCGCACCGACGATGGTCACCTCCTGAGCACGCCGGCCTCCGCCCGGACCCGACCTCCTTCCGCTCACCCCTCCGTCCCTGGCCGTCTCTCACGGCTGCGCCAACACCGCCTCCCTCCCCGCGCCGCCGCGTGGGGACCTCACATCGCCGGCATTCGCCTCTTTCCAGCGTGTAGGTGCCGCTGCTGCCGTTTCTCCCATGTTGTTCCTGGTGTCCTGGTGGGCCTGTGATGCTGGTGCTGTGCGGAAACTGTTGGCCTTGGTACGAGCCCCGAGTGCATGAGTGACCAAGTCTGGGACGACTAGGTGCCGTGAAGTGAAGAGGTCTCTACGAGTGTGTTCTAATCAAGATCTTTGTTCTATCGGTGTTCCCGTTTCGTCAAATCTTCATGCGTGATACCAAGATCTTCGCCGACCAAGGAAGTCGAAAACCCGTAGAGCTACATCCCGGAACCAAGAGGAATTTACGACATTCGCTAAGTTCTCCGTCGGCCACCACGATGTCAAGATCGTCTACACGGAACGACAAGATCGCCCACACGGACTCGAGTACCCCGATGCCCGGATCCGAAGACCGCCAAGATCGCCACCGGAACAACAAGCACTCCACCGCGGAACGTCAAGTCCTTCTTCCCGGATGCGACAAGATCGTCCCTCGGACGCCAAGTTCTTCGACCCCGGGGACCGATCCATCGGGACGTCAAGACCTCCTGCCGAACCCAAGTTCTCCGTCCCGACACGACAAGTTTTCCTTCCCGGAAGCATCGACGCTCGTGCGACAAGCTCTCCCTCTTGTTTCCGGCCTTCGAAGACCGATCCCGTCAAACCCTGAACCCCGAGGCCCGACCCCGAACCCTCGGAACCCCAAGTTCGCCGATCCCTAATGTGTGACCCTAAGCCCCTATTTTTATAATAATATATACTTGTTGCATTAAATCATTTATGTCGCATACATATTCATGTGGTTGGGGGCCTTTTGCCGATTCACCATATAATTAAACATGGGGCCCATATGCGGGCAAATCTAGTCTTATATTGGCCTCATTTAAATTTGTGTAGCGAACCCGTAACTTATCTTGCCTTGTTATTACAACCTTTAAATTGCGGGGTAGTTAAATAACTTGAACCATCTAATTAATTGTCGGGACCCCGGTTTCACTTAATATTGCCTAATTGCATCGCACCTTTGCCATGTCATACATCATACATGCATCATGCCGATCCTCTACCGTTGTATTAAATAGTGCATCCGATGTTTATTCTAGTGTTTTGCTTCTTCGCGGATAAGGCCGTTGAGTTGATGCGAGTGTCGACCCGATCTTCGGTTGAACCTTCGACAATGTTTCAGGCGAGCATCTCCCCCTTTCTACCTATCTTACTTTTCTAGTATTTATTCCCTCCTGTTGATCTATTGCTATCTGTGTTGCGATGCTCTAGTTTTCGTACCCGTGATATCCCTTGCAGCCATATATAGCCTTGGACACATCCTATTACCTGTTGTTTGGTAGATAGTTGGACCCGCGCGTCGTAGTCGCTTGCTCAAGTGTTGTTGCATGTCGTCAAGTACCACAGTTGTTGGAGAAGTGCCGCATGTTCAATGTTGGAGATGATCATGGCTTTAATTATCGTTTAATTTAATTATTGTTTAATAACTAAAATTGAAGTAGGTAAATGCAGAGGCATCGGTGGGTGATAGATAATGTTTGGTTTCCGACCGCCCACTTGTGTCCCGTAGGACCCCGAGTTCTTGACACCTGTTCCGAGATCGAGCGCGCTAACCACAGGTGGGGAGATATGGGCCCCCATTGATTAGTACCTGATTTCAAAGTATTGTACTGGGGGCCACAAACTAGTTTGAGGTTTTATTTACTATCCTGTACTTATGCCATGCTTTACTGCTTTATTTACGATTGTGTGAGGAGCACCTGTACTGTTTTGGAAGCGGAGTGTTTTCGGTGTCGACAGCCCAGTTTGGGGTTTCCTGTCGTTTACCATCGTCGCAAACCCCGAGTCCGTCTCGAGACCGCCGACTTCTTGGTAGACTTAGTGGGGTGGCCCCCCGTGCTTGCTTTGGGTCTGGAAACGTCATGACTTAGGCCCCGCCGACATACCGATGGGTGTATGTTAACTGATCTGGCAAAAAGGGTCGAAGTGCTTGTGGATACTTTGGTGCACCCCTGCAGGGTTAAATCTTTTCGAGAAGCCGTGTCCGCGGTTATGGACGACTTGGAGCACAGTGCTTGATCATAGACAACTATAACTAAAGTTTATTGTTATAAATTGACTTGTATCCGATATGACTAGTAATCAGCTTCACTACAACGGAATGGCTAAATAAAAGTACCAACAACTGCTGGGTTTTGGGGTTATCTCATGCTAATTGTATCTGACTAGTAAGTGTTGCAACTATCACGGAATGGTTAACTAAAAGTGCCCACTGCTTATTTTATCAGGATGATTATCTACACCTGACTAGTAATTGCTGCAACGATAACTGAATAAATAAAACTGCCAACTGTGTGAGTTCCTCGGTTGACTTCCTCGTTTGGTCTCGAGGGGGAAACACCAGGATGGGTTTGCTTGGTGGTAGCATCAGGTTGGTTCCGAATAGGTCTTTCTTACCCCTCTCTGATAACCGTTAGTTGTATCGAGTCTCTATAGGGAGTTCAGTGCATGCTGCCGCTGCCGCTTCAGTCCACCATACCTATGTAGGCGAGGACCACTGAATTCTAGCCTCGCCGTGTACTGGCCTCAGTACCGACGCTCCTCTTTTTCCTTTGCCCTTTGTCGGCACCCCTTTTGTTTAAGCAGGTTTTGAGATCGACGCCGTTAGCAGGGTTACCCTTCCGGCTTGGCCTGGGCAGGGTTATGGACGCCATTGGTTATTCTTCAGGGCTCTTAGCCCCATTTGCATCTTGTCCGTAGCTGGACGCTCTATCGTGTTCAAGGTGATTTGGATCTTTGTACCGTATATCTGTATTCTTGACTCTTTGAGTCGCTGCTGTATAAAAATTGGTTCTGTGGGTCCCATCGAGGACTGTTGTGTAATGTTATTACTTCGTTTTCCACCCGCACGAAAGTGCCTGGTGGGCACCTTTGAATCGTTTCTATGCGGGTTTGGCGGTTTTCGCTAAAACTTGCATAGGGCCGATTCTGAGGGTGTTACAGTCTATGAGGTGGTCGAGCGTCTTGGGCTTGATGCAACCCGAGATCCTCCTTGAAATCTGGGCGCCTAGCACCATCCTTGAAGGCGTCGATTGCTCTTTCTTCAGAGATGTGCACGACGAAGTTCTTGATGTGGGACCAGTGGAGTATGTACGAGCAGATGGACTCGTTGGACCGTTGGGTGGAGGCCCGCAGCTCCTCAATTGATGTTGGCCTCTTGTTGGTGCCCTTGAAGTTGCGGATGAAGCTCTATGCCAGCTCTTCCCAGCTTCGGATGGAGCCGGAGGATAGGCTGCTGAGCCAAACCCTGGATGCGTTTGTCAGCTGCAGCTGAAGGCATTGTAAGGCGGTGTTCTTGTTTCCGTAGTGGAGCTTGACCGATGACAGGTGATCATCGAGCCAAGAAGTTGGCTCCTGCGTGCCGTCAAACTTTGGGTTGTCCAAAGGGAGCTTGAAATTTTTCGGCATCCTCATTCGCTGAACGGATCTACTGGAGCATCTGGCTCCACACAGATCTCCATTGTCCTCCTCTTCGAACTCAGTTGAGAACGCGTGTTTAGCACGTGCTTTGTTGATCTTGCGTTGGGTGATCTCATTGCGAGCGTTGTAGTTGCTGCTGCGGTGTCGTGGCAGGTCGTGCTTGTCCTCCTCAGATGAGGGTGTAGGGTTTCAAGTGAATTTGACCGCAGCTTTTTCCTTCGGCTCCGTAGGAGTTTCATCGTGGAGCGCAGATCCGACAAGTCCGAGGCCTGCTAACGCGTACTTGTGCATGGCGCTCATAGGGTCTCCCATCGGAGGTGGATGGGACGCGAGATAGGTAGTGTCCGCCATGATCGCAGCCTGCGGCATTTTTGGCATGACATTGCTGTGCGAGTCTCGTCATGAACGACGTATTGAGTGCCCTGGTGACTTCGCGTCACGCGGCGGGGTCCATGCGCTCCATGCAGGAATGGTAATTGTTGGCGTTGTTGCCATGCAAAGTGGAACTGTCAGCGGCGGAGAGCACATCTCGGTGCACGCTAGATTCTATAGCTGCCTTCTTACGCTTGTTGAGCTCCTCCATCAGCTTCACCTGCCGATTGTGCTCATCGATAAGGAGGAGGTGGTAGGCCATCAGTAGATCTCGTGAGGAATTCACAGGTAGGATTATGTTGCTTGCCACGGCTTCGCGTGCTTGGCGCCAGCCTTCCTCGTTGAGGTTGATCTGGTTGTAGGCATGAGCGTCTCCTTCATTGGGCCTGTTAGGCAGATCCCCCTGTTTCCTCCATTCCCAGTTTGTGGGTTGGGAGGGGGATTGGGTGTTTGCTGCGCACTCGAACCCGGTGGCGAGTCCATTATGTTGTTGATGATGATGGCGCATAGGTAGCGCCTAAGGAGTGGATCGGTGCTGCCACAACTTTTGGATCCGGAACCGTAGGTTCCTTCATTCGAAGGGGGGCGCACAAATCGGAGTTGCAGTTGTTGCTATCATCCGAGTCATCTGTCAGCGTCAACGCGTGCAACGCATCGATGGGTGGGACCCACGAATCGGGCCTGATGGATGGTGGTGGCACCCACTCTAGGAGCCAGAGGGTGCTGGTCTGCCCCACCTGGAAGTAGAAGCTTCCGAACAGCATCTCGAGCCCATTGTCGATGGACTCGAAATCCTTCAGGGTGGCCGACGAGTGGGCGGTGAAGTCGAAGGAACCTAAGAGGAGGTGACTCTCTATTGTCGATGAGTTGTAGATTGCTCCGGATGGAACCGTCACGACCGCACGATCAGCGTCCCTGTTTCCCACAGACGACGCCAATTGACGAGGTTCGATCTCGTCATTGCCCATTGTTATGGACTTAGGTTTTGGAGAAGATGGGGATGCTAGAAGTCACAGAATGGTTAACAGACAAGCAACACAGGTGCACATGATTTACCCAGGTTCAGGCCCCCGGAGGGAAAACCCTACTCCTGCTTGTCTTCTCTTGATTATGGCGGAACCGAAAGTTACAGGGGTGCGCAGATGCAATCTGGAGTGAGGTGCGTATGTGGTGTCGAGAGATATCCTTCTCGCTCTACCCTCCTATCCTTTATATATATATAGGCAGGTCCCGGGTTTAGGTCGAGTCGGTTACAAATTAGGGTTGATACCCTTTGAAATTCTATATAATCCAGACTTGTCCTCCAAGGAGTCAAAAACGCCATGGGCTTGGGCCACCTGAATTCTTCATGGACTGTGTGTCCTGACGTGGGACTTTCTTAGGCTAGACCAGGTATACCAGTGTCATGTACCCGTGGGGTATATCCATGTCAGCTAGCACGGCGCGCAGCATGATCGGTGCGAAGGAAAGAGGAGGGATAAGTGCGAAGGATATCCAGTGCATAGTACGAGCAAGCTCTGAGAATGGCAAAGGAAAATCGATAGTGAAAAGCAAGAGAAAACGGTGAAGGAAAAACTACCACATCGCCTCGCCGTATAAAACAATGAAGACGATGATGCAGAATCGTCGATCCATTTACCCTAGCACGTGCCCTTCATCGCGCCATACACGTGGCAGGCATCGCCCGAACCGTCGCGAGCACGCCATCCACTACGCATGGAAATCGAGGAGACGTAGTAACTTTTGCGTAAACAGCGTGTGAATAGTCTAATCCCTGTCATAAAATGAGACCAACGAGCGTCTAGTCTCGTCATCACTGCCGCCGCAGACGATTGAGCTCACCAAGCGTCAGCAATGATGTCAGCAGCTCGCAAAGGAAGAAAGCCAGCAACGGTCATATTCTTTCGACTAAAGGCAAGAGTACTCACTCGAGTCTTTGACTCAATCGAATACTCGCTGGATACTCATGTAAGGATCACTAGTCGTGCACCTGAAGTTTTGGCATAAGTCCTTGGGTCAATCAATAAAAAAATCATGAAGCTTCGAGTCCTTCTTCGAGTATGCGACTCACTAACGAACTCGGGGCAATTCCCATAGGAAGGCAGGTTACCAAATAGTTTCTGCTCGAGTCTGTGACTCGAAAAGACACTTGGGGTCTCCTCCCATAAGAAGCATTGGTCGCGCACTCAAAAAAAACGCTGACATTGATGACACTCGCAAGATTAAAGTCTCCGTCCAAGTCTCCGACTCGAATAGACACTCGGGGGCTACTACCATAGGGAGCGCTGGCATCGCATCTTATGTACTATTTGAATGGGATCCTTAGGATCATCCATGATAAAAATAATAAAATAAATAAATAAAATTAGATTCCAAGAGCAAATTGGCAACTTTTCCCAAATTGATGCTAAGAGAGATACCGTCTCCTTAGTCACCCAAAACGCCTCCGCGGCGATAAATTTTCGGATGTTGTGTCTACGACGCAAAGATAAGACCTACAGATATCATCTGATAGCCTGGTATCGCACCTGACTGCACTCTGCCAGTAACATGCCGTGTCAGCAGACACGATGAAAACTCCTGACGGACGCGTTGGGTACGTAAACTTAAAACATTGGAATTCAACTCCTGTGAGACATCCGCGGCCTGAGTCGAATTACGCCAGCAATTTTCTGGATTCGAGTCCAGGGACTCGAGTCTAAAGTAGATCGTGTTGTTTTGTCCAAAGATAGTTAACTGGCACTGATCCCTCGGGTTAGTCAGGCAGACGTATCAACAATCCTGATGAACCATCATATCGACTCAAAATTTGTTTGGGGGAAAACACCTGAAAGACTTAAAAGTCTCTAATCGAATCTATGATTCGACTGAACACTCGGGGGGCTACTGACATGGATATGCCTTACGGGTGCGAAATGTTAGCCTACCACGTACCATCCTGACAGAGGCCCACATAATCACCTACTATGGATGGCGAAGCCCAGGAAGGATTCAGGTGACCAAGGCCCATATGGATGCGACTTCTTGAAGAGCACGACTAGTAGACCCTAACTTGTAACCGACTAAACCTACCCCGAGACCTGGCCTCCTCATATAAAGGCCAGGAGGGCACAGTGAGGAGGCTCTCTTGCTCTCAAATTTAAGAACCCTAGCATACACCACGCTAGATCCAATTTGCGCACCCTTGTAACCTTAGGTTCCGCTATCAATCAAGAACATACAAGCAGGAGTAGGGTTTTCCCTCTAGGGGCCTAAACCTGGGTAAACCTCGTGTCCCCGTGTTGCGAATCTGTTAGCCATTCCAGAATTTCTAGCGTCCCCTCCTTCTCCAAAACCCAAGTCCATAACAATGGGCATTAACGAGTCGAACCCTCGTTAGTAAGGTTTTGAGTGTAGGAGGTGGAGGTGCTTCATCTCCTTTTCTTATAGGTTCTTAATTATTTTGATTTATCTCTGAATCCACCACATGTGTGGATTCAAGATAATCATCTATTCTAATTTTATCCATATCTTGAGGCATATCATCATTAGCAACTAAACTCCTAACTAAATCATCATCGAGAGTTTCAATGACTATAGAGGCAAGATTAATCATATTACCTTCTTCCTCTTGCCCATACTAATATTCGTCTAAGTCCTCAATAGCAGGTTAATGTTGGAATTTTGAGAAGTGAAATTCCATTTTATTTTCACCAAACTTGATAGATACCGTCTCTTTCTTTGAATCAATGTTTGCCCCTACAGTGTTTAAGAAAGTTCTTCCAAAAATAATTGGACAATAAACATCAGTAGGCATGTCAACAAGTACAAAATCAATAGGATACTAGTAGGGTCCAATACAAATTGGAACATCTCTAATTACTTGCATAGGAACTCTGAGTGTTTTATCAGCAAGCATTATTGTCATATCGATATCTTCTAATTCAGCTGGGATAATTATTTTTGGATTTTCAAATAAAAATTAAAGGGGGTTACATTAACTTCTATTCCTCTATCACAGAGGCCATAATAAGAAAATCCACCAAAAGTGCAAGGGAGAATAGGTTTACCAGGTTCTTTAGCTCTTACCTTCCCTTCAACAAATTGCAAATCTTTGGTATCTAGCTCTGTTACGTTGCAATGTGCAAACATAGTTAAAACATCTTCTTTTGTTGGTTCCCCGGTCTCCTCCTTACTTACATCATTAGATTTTCTTGCTTGTGTCTCTTCTTCTAGAATTTTGAGGAACATTATTTCTTCCTCACGTTGGTCTTCGAGTTGTTGGGCCATCAAATGTTTCCTCGCAGTCCTTTGAAAAGGAAGGGGTTCAACATACCGAGGTACCTCCCTTGATGGCTCTTCGTGAGCTGTAGTTATTACATCAACATGTTCAACTAGTTCAGGAGTATAATAGAGCCATTCTTTCTTAGGAGCTTCAATGTGTTCTGTAATAAACTAATTGATTTGCACAATAATATCATTATCAAGTTGAAGCTCATTCGCAGTTTCTTTGATTTTTTATAAGCATTGAGACAATCATATTCAATATCTACTCCTCCTTCGCCACCTAAATCAAATCCCCATGTTTCGCTACTGCGGCAAATGTGTTCTAGGAGATCCCAAGATTTAGTTATAGTTAGTTCCATAAAAGATCCTCCGGAATTTGTATCAAGCTCATGTTTAATTTCTTGATTAAGTCTCCCATAGAAAATGTGTAAAACATACCATTCACATGATGGGTACATTTATTAAGGATAGATTTGTACCTTTTGAAGGCCCTTACCAAGCCTTCACCTGGGCGGTTCTTCAAATTTGTAATTGCCCTTCTCACTTCAATAGTATTTACCTTGGGAAAGATTCGGAATACAAATTCCGCTTTGAGATTTTCCTAGGTATCAATTTTCTCTCCATGGCAAATTCTATACCGAACTAAAGCAATGTTGGTTATAGATTGGCTAAACAATTTAAGCTTTAATTCATTGTCGGAATAGCCTCTCAATTTAAGTGTCCAAAATAACTCGGTAAAATGCATTAGATGATTATAAGGATACTCATTCGGATCATCTCCTGCAAAAGTATTTTATTTAATAATAGCAAGAAAATGAGGGTTAACCTAGTACTCAGGTTCAGTCCCACTCGGAAATTCTTTGACAAGTCCTCGATTGAATTTCCCGCGGTGTTCAGCCGCATCAAGATGATTCATTAGTATGAGTGTAGCCATGGTGTTTAAGTAGTAAACAAATTTAGTAAAATAATTAGTAGAATTAGCAACTAAGGACAAAGACCAAAAACTCTTAGCTCCCCGGCAACGGCGCCAGAAAATAGCTTGATGACTGCAAGTGCACAGTTTAATTGTAGCTAGTTTCAAAATAAGAGTATTGAACCCACAGAGAACTAGTTGGTTAGGGTCTTTATGCCCCTCATCACTATCTACCAAAGGATACTTGTAAGATGCCTTTGATTTCAAGTAAAGTGTGCTTCAAAGGTTTTTGGGTTGAATGCAAGAAAGTAAATAAAAAAAGTAAAAAAAACAAGTAACTAGAGCATTTGGAAAGGTGCTTGAATTCAATAGGGATAAAATGGTCTTGGGGATGTAGGATACACCAATAACACGTAGTAATTAATCATAATTAGGATAACATATTTATTATATCATGATATGTGTGGAGAGAGTTCCATAATAAGATGTTCACTACAAGGCTCGTAGTTAGTCACTTTGTTGAGCCAAAAATAAGGTCATCTCTAAATAACCATTGGGATGCCTAGAAGCAATCACCATGCAAACCATCGCAATTAAGGGTTTCCCCATGTATATCGTAATTAGCTTAGTGAATCTCTCTTTGTTGGGTGCTAGCAGCGCTTATAGTCACAATATCTTCTAGCATAGCCTACAATCATGTCCAAAGGGTTTCACCCTATTACTTTAGACTCGAAGGCAAATGATATGTGGCCGACTACACATACCATCTAAATGGAGACATTAAACACACATCATAGATCAATGGATCCTGTACACAAGTTATAGATCATCTTTATTTCATTTCATAATAATGATAGGGTTTCTCCATCTCCCCAAGAACGAAGGGAACTACTCACACATGGAAGCAATCAAAAAAATCATCATAATCAAATGTATGGATAAAGGTAATGGAATGAATCTAGTGCAAACCATAATTGAATCTAGAATTACAACAAGATCTAACGAATGGAATATGGGGGTAGAGATGGTGATGAAGATGCAACGGTTGATGATATAGGGGATGATGCATTGTCCTCCAATGATACATGTAGCAACAAGGATTTGCCCTTCTCCAAGTTCCTCCTTTAGATCCCTTTCTAGTGTGGTTTTTCGTGGCTGGAGGTTTCTATGAATGTCGGATCTGTGATTTATTTTTGCAAGGAGGAAGTATTTGACGAGGCAGTCACGTCGTCGGGTCGTACTGTCACGCGGTACGGGCGGGCTCCGCCCGCACTAGTGGTCGTTACGCAGGCTGGAACTTCCTTGGTGCACGCAATTCCTCCAGGTGCGAAGATAAATCAATACAATGACTTTTATCACTTAAAAATATCATATTAATGTGTAATATGATAGTCTTAATTGATATGTTCATTATAGACTTAGTAAATTGGGATCCTATTAAAACAAGGACAAAAGGTGCACGCAAACGCGATAAAATACTAAAAACCCTACTCTACTTATGCAAAAACAATAAGTAAAAATGCTCCAATTTTGGAATCATCACCTCTCCATGCCCTCCACATGTCCATGCAACACCAGTGCCTGCGTGCGCGTCCTCACTTGCGCCTGGTCCCCCGTCGTTGTCGGCTGCCCAGTTCTCCCCTAGAGGATATTTTGTGGCTAGCAACAACGTGACACACTCTGCTGCAAACACTAATGCATCCGAAAATACTGCATCACCTTCTCCTATTGTACAACCGATTGCACTGCCCACACCTAAGGCTTGCACACGTCTATAGAAAGGTATACGCAATCCCAAAAGTACACTGATGGTACTGTTAGATATGTTATGATGTCCTCAATAGCTGAACCACACATACTCAATGAATCCCTCAATGGTTTCAACTGGCGTCAAGCAATGGAGGAGGAGTATAATGCATTGCTTGAGATACAAGACTTGGCACCTTGTTCCTACGAGAAGCAACAAAAATTTGATTGACCGCAAATGGGTTTATTGCATTAAAAAAGGGTAGATGGTTCTACAGATCGATACAAATCAAGGTTGGTTGTGAAATATTTCAAACACCGGTATGGAATTGACTATGCGGATACCTTCAATCATATATTTAAAATTGCTACTATTAGGATTATTTTGTGTATCTGTCTCCCGTGGATGGACTTTACGGCAGCTATATGCCAAGAGCGTGTTTCTTCATGGTGTTCTGGAAGAGAAGGTCTATATGAAGAAACCCCCAGGGTTTGAAGATCCTCATGCTCCGCACCATATCTGCAAACTTTACAAAGCTTTATATGGGTTAAAGTAGGCACCTCGAGCCTAGTACTCTAGGTTGAGATCCAAACTGTATGATCTTGGCTTTACACCATCAAAGGCTGATACTTCACTATTTCACAACAACAAGTTAGGTATCACCATGTGTTGTTTTGATTTATGTTGATGATATCATAGTTACAAGCTCCTATGATCATGCCATTACTGTTCTTCTTCGTGATCTCAACAAAGACTTTGCAATCAAAGATCTATGTGACTTACATTTTTTCCTTGGTATTGAGATGAAAAGGATGCATAATGGCTTGCTTTTGACACATGAAAAGTATGCTACCGAGTTACTCAACAGAGTTGGCATGTGCAACGGTATGCTCCTACACCGATGTCCTCTATAGAAAAATTGTCTCTTACATATGGTACACCCCTTGGTCCTGAAGATAGTACCCAATACAGAAGTATTGTTGGAGCTTCACAGTACTTGGCATTGACACGTCCAGACCTTTCATTCTAAGTGAACAAGGTTGAAGGGAATATGCCCTGAGAGGAAATAATAAAGTGGTTATTATGTATATTCCAAGTATGTGATAGATGTTTATTTTGCATGCTATAATTGTATTAATACGAATACGTTAATACATGTGTGTTTAATAAACAAACAAAAAGTTCCTAGCTATACCTCTCTTATAAACTACCTCGTTGATTAACAAGATGATCAAGGTTTCCTAATCATGGACATTGGATGTTGTTAATAACAAGGTCACAACATTATAGGAATGGTGTGATGAACATTGATCCGAAGTATAGCATTACGATCAAAGTCATTGAGTTTATATTGCTATAACATCATATGAAGTAATCCTAATCCTTAGACCATGAGATCATGTCAATCACTAACACTAGAAGAGTATCTTGATAACATCAAACGTCACACCATAACAGGGTGAATATAAAGATGGGTTCAGTGCTACTAAAGTGTTATGTTGAGGCCAATGGATCAAGAGTGGAATTTGTTCATCCCGATGACGGATAGATATACTCTAGGTCCTCTCGGTGATATCACATTGTTTAGCTTGCAAGCAAGTGATTTGATCACTAGAATGTTATATCACGGGAACGAGAAAAGAGTACATGTTAGTAACGAGATCAAACTAGGTATGAGGATACCGATGATCGAATCTCGGACATGTAATATATCGCGAGACGAAGGATTAAGATTCTAGCATAAAAGGTTCTCACGATCACAATAAAGTCATTGTTGAATGTGTGGGAGTCAGTATGGATCTCCAGGTCCTGCTTTTGATTATTGATCCGACAGGGGTCTCGATCATGTCTGCATTATTCGCGAACCGTAGGGTGACACAATTAAGAGACACCGACACCATTTGGAACAAATAGTTTCATGCTGAAAAGATTAATGAAGCGCATGAATTTATTTCACTAGACACCGAAACTGTTTTCGGGTGAAATTGCTGAAAGTGTTTCTACATGTGAAATGAAATATTAGCAAGGGGTTATATGTGAATGTTTGTCCATTATGGTAATTGAAAAAATTCTGAATAAATAAAAGGAGTTTTATTTAAAGATATATTGCATTAAATTTGGTGGAAATTCAATGGGAATTTTGAGTGGGATTCTGAGTGGAGAAGTGAAGGGACATTTTTGTGTGTGGAGCTTCCACCCACATGAATGGATGGAGGGCAAGGGGAAGCCCCATGCGCCGGCCACCCCCTTGGGGTTCCCCCTCCTCCTATAAAAGGAGCCCCTCTCCCTTTCTCTCACACACACCTCCTCGTGAAGGATATCTCTCCCCCTCTAGTTTTTATCCCCCATGGTGTCGGACTAGCGAGATATATTTTCCCGGTGGCTATTTGGCAAGAAAGAGTTGTTGCTTCCGCTGCATCGCTGGATCAAGGAGGCGGAGGTTGCTCGGTGGCTCGGACGTGTGTGCGAGCAAGGATGTGCTGCTGATTTGCGATGCTAGGACTTCCTCTTGATCTTGAGATTGGCAAGCGTTCGTCCACATCATCTACGAGTATAACATCTTTAAGATTTGTCGGTCTTCAAGGGTATGTTCTCTACGGATGTATATCTGCCCGTTGCTTGTATCTAGTAGATAGATCTTGGTACATAGTTGTTTCCATCGTAGAATTTTTTTTGTTTTCTAAGTTGTGAACCCTATAGTGGTATTAGAACCGGATCTATGCGTAGATGCTTTGCATGGGTAGTACACATATGTATATGTGGGAAATGATGATCATGTTGTTGCTTCTTAGTTGTACTTTGGGTGTCCTCGCACATGAGGCCTGTTCCACGCTTGACATGCAACTAGTTTTGCATAAGTGGCTAGCGGGTGTCTGTCTCTCCTACTATAGTCAATATCTAATTTGCAATGAGTTGTCAATAATTTGGTTATCCCCGTTGTGGTTCATCTTCGTAGGTAAGAACGGTTCTATCTTCGAAAGCCCTAAGCCACGTAAAACTTGTAATGGATAAATTAGAAGCGTCTAGTTTAGATTGTTGCTGGGCTAGTGTCATGATATGGTGATGTTGTAAGTAAAAATACAAGTCGATACTCTTACAACACACATAACGTGTAAGTTCCATAGACCTTGGCCTTACACATAAAGGAATGATGACGATCATACCACGATGCACATGATGGAGATCAAGTGCAAGAAACATATCATTTCACTTTTTCACATGTGATGTTTGTTGCATCTTATATTGCTTGTTTGGCGTTTTATTAGCATAATAAGATGATCCCTCATTTAGATATCAAGATAAAAATGTGTTCTCCCTTAAGTATGCACCGATTATGTTTCGCCTCTCCAAGACATCACGTGATGATAGGGTGTTCTTGGATCCACGATCATATTTCGGGGGTAAGACAGTTTACACATGCGAATACTAAGGTTCTTACTTGGTGATGGGGATACGCCTACTGGGGTATACTCAGCGGGACGTTTCCGACTGGCCCAAGGGCTGGCGAGTGGGCCTGCAGAACGGCGAGTGGATCAAAGCCCAGCAAGGTATCAGGCGACTGGAAGTTGAAGGCCCAGGCGAGCAGATAGGCCCAGTCGGTCTAGGTTAAATGATTACCGAAGTTGTAACCAAATCGGTTGAGATATGTAAACCCTAGGGGAGGCGAGCCTATATAAACCTCCCTATGGGGTGAGTAGAGACACGTTCCCTCATACACCCAAGCAACTCGCCGCCTAGTCGCCGAGTTCACCTATTGTAAACACCTCCATAATACAATCTAGCAGGAGTAGGTCTTTACCCTCCGGGGCCGAACCTGGGTAAAACCACGTGTCTTTGCCCTCATCTCGCACCCAGATGGCTGGCCGCCTTGCCCTCGTTCTACTACTCACGCCGATTGCGGCATCGCCGTGGTCATTCCCACGGCTGGCGCCCACCGGGGCCTGGCCGGTCTGGCCGGTGTTCTGCGAGATCCAATCTGCCCATCAATGAGACGGCCACCGGCCGTATGATAGCGATCGGCGAGATGCTCCAGATCTTGCCAGCAGCTACGTCGGCGGCGCGACCCGTCACGACAACAGTAATCTTGCCGATCGGCACGATCAGTCTCTTCGTCGGCCTCACCGACGTCATCACCTCGAGGACTCGGCTCGCATCCGCGAGTCGCCACCACGCCGATCGGCTCCGAGAGCCAGGTCCGCACGATCCACCGCCTCCGAGTACAACTCGCCCACAACAACGTGGCCGAGAACAGCCGGCCGCGAAGATGCGGCCCTCACCGACGACGCCGGCGACCCCGCGTCACTCGCCGGATCCATCACCGCGGCCTCGCCCGGGCTCCATCGCCTGTGTCTCCAAACCGGGAGATTTCGAGGACCCCTCCATCCTCGGGATCTTCGAGTTCGACTCCGGGTCGGAAAACTCCGCCGACTTCCACGACGGAACCGGTCGCCATGCCGCGACCTACATGGCCACCGGCGCCGATCCGCCGGAGGATCCTTTCTCCACCCCAATCCCTCCTAACGCCACGGCAACGGAGGTCGAGGAACTCCGCCTGAAATTGGCGGAGGCAGTACGCAAAGAGCATGCCGAGCGCGAGAAATTTCGCCTCGAGCAAGTGAAGGCGCAGAACCATCACGCTACCACCAGCGGATCAGTCACGCTGAACCCCACCGCTCGTGGCGCCCTGAACTTCGACGACGAAAACGACCCGGCTCGCATAGCCGAGCGCGCGATCTGCGAGAACGCGCCACCAGGAGGAAGCGCTCGGCCCCCGCCAGGATCAACGGCGATGGGTGCCCCACCACCACCCAACCGCACCCCTCCCAGAGACCAGCCGCGGATAGTCGTCTCCTCACGGGAGCGAGACGCGAACGGCCTCCCACTGTTCTCCACCCCGATGGACAACCTCGTGGCAGGCCGAGCAGCAGCCGATAGCATCGCGGCCACCGGCGACGGCGCCTTACAGATCCAGTACGTCAAGGCCCTGCTCGCAAAAGCCGTGGAGCAGCAAAGAGCGGGCGCCGACTCGCAAGGGCGAGTATACTCGCGCTCCTCGGGAAGCAGGGCGGCCTCAAGCGGCCGCCCAGCGGCGGCAAACACCCTCAATTGCCCGCCACCAGAGCCACTGCAGCTCCAACGCCGACCCGCGAACGCGGCACTCTCCACCAACGATCCCAGGCCGGCGACCAACTTCGTCGCCGCTAACGGAGAACCCATCGACGCCCGCACTCATATCAACCAAAACTGGCGCGACGACGGCCCGACAACTGCGGCACACCCTAACTACTCGCCGCGATGGCGAGCCTATGGGGTCGCTCAGTCGACTAGGGCCTAAGTGCTTCGGACCAATGATCCGAGGCGAAAAGTACCCGCCAAACTTCAAGGCGCCAAAGGAGATAGAAAAATACGACTCCTCGTACGACCCCGCAGTCTGGCTTGACACATACCTCATGGCAATGGGGATCGCGGGTCACACTGATCTACTCGCCGCCCGTTACCTCCCACTGATGATGGAGGGGACGTGCAGGCAATGGATCAACACGCTCCCCGTGATGATCGACTCACGGGAGGAAATGCGAGACGCCGTCGGCACTTCGAGTGCTCCTACACCGCGCCACCACCATCGAGGACACGAGCGATGCGTCAGGACCCCGCGAGTCGACCCGCAATCGGGTCCAACGGTGGCAAGAGCTCGTACAACGCGGTCGGCATCCACCCGACACCGCGATCCATTGCTTCAAGACCTCGTGCCGCCACGAGCCTCTAGTCGCCAAGCTCAGCGACACGCCGCACACTCGACAACATCCCGACCTCCTCGAGATCGCTAAGCGACGCCGAGGAGGATCCCAACCAAGACGTCGGCGAGTCAGAGGGCAACGCAAGACGGGCGGCAAACGACGGACGCCGAACCGATCTACGCTTACGGCACCGCCTCACAGGCAAGCCGCAACGACGGGCGAGTCGATTGCCGCCAACGCTGGGCACGCACAACGCGAGCCCAAGAGCTACCGCCGCGACGGAGGGCAACGACGCGATGGCGGGAACTACAAGAACAAGCCAAGGTTCGATCCCGCGGCCCTCCTTAACCAACCATGTGCGTTTCACAGCAGGGAAGGAAAGCCCGCCACGCACACCACCGCCGACTGCCACACCCTCAGGGAAATCGAGAAGGCACGACACGCACGGGAAGACACCGACAACGACCCGCCAAATGGCGGAAAATTCGGCAAAGTAGCCGGCTCGCTCCACACCTTCACAGGCTTCAACACGAAGCGCGAGAAGAAGGTCATCGCCCGCAGTTCCTCAACTGGTCGGAACATCCCATCACCTGGAGCCGGCAAGACCACTCGCCACGCATCGAGTACCCAGGACGAGTCGCCTTGGTGTTCAAGCCCAAGGTTGGCGAATACTGGCTCCCCAAGACACTGATGGACGGCGGCAGCTCCATCAACATCCTCTACCTCGACACCTTCAGGCGGTTGCGGCTCCCGCAGTCGATGATCGAGACCACCCACACCACGTTCCACGGCATCGTCCCCGGTCGGAAGGCGTACCCGATCGGCAAGGTCACGCTACCCGTCACCTTCGGTACTCCGGCAAACTTCCGCACCGAGCGGATCGTCTTCGAGCTGGTGCCCTTCGACAACCCTTACCACTGCGTCCTAGGGCGCCAGGCGTTCGCCAAATTCATGGCGGCGCCCCACTACGCGTATAACGCGATGAAGCTCCCCGGGCCGTGCGGCGTCATCACCATCAACGGCGACCCCGACATGGCCGCCGAATGCGAGGCCAAAGGCCGAACTTCGCCGACGCCGTCATCGCGAAGCTAATCACGCCGACGAGCTCGCTTAATACGCGGCGGGTCAACAATGACGACCCACAATACTCAAGAAGCCCAACTCAGGGCACAAACACCTCAACCTTTGAGGCCACGACGCACACTCGCCGTCGAGCTGGTCCCAGCGACCCCACCGACGGTGACGATCGGGACAGGCATGAGCCCAGCATAGGAAGGCGCTCCATCGAGTTCCTTCGTGAGAATAGGGACATCTTCGCATGGAAACCCTCCGACATGCGGTGTCCCTAGGGAGCTCGCTGAGCACAAACTAAACGCCGACCCCAAAGTGCGACCGTCAGCGATCGCCACGGCCCTTCAACGAAGAACGCCGAGCAATCGCCGAGGAAGTGCTTGCCGCTGCCGGCTTCATCCGCCAATCAAATACTCAAGTGGCTGGCAAACCCAGTCTGGTCGAGAAGAAAACGGGACCTAGAGAATGTGTATCGACTACACAAACCTGAACAGCCGCCCAAAGGAGCGATTCGTCCTCCGGATCGATCGATAATCGATTCAACCGCGGTTCGAGTCGCTATGTTTCCTCGACGCCTACTCCGGGTACAACCAGATCAAAATGGCTGTCGAGGATGAGGAGAAGACGGCGTTCATCACGCCATTCGAGCCTTCGCTACACCGCCATGACTTTCGCCTCAAGAACGCCGGGCAACCTACCAGCGTGCATGCAAGAATGCCTCGCGAGCCAAATTGGCCGCAACATCCACGTCTACATCGACGGCGTGGTCGTGGAAATCCGCCGCCAAGGCGACCTACTCGCCGACCTCGCGGAGACCTTCGAAATCTGGAGGTACAAGATAAAGCTCAATCCAGCAAGTGCACCTTCGTGTACCCGGCAACTACTGGGTACGCTGCTCCAAACGAGGATCGAGGCAAACCCGAAGATCGACACGATCGCCCGCTCGCAAACCCGAGTGCTCGGCGACGTCCGAAGCTGGCGGGCGTGTAGGCTCTCGGTCGCTTCATCCCGCCTTGGGCGGCGATGCCCCTATACCGCCTGATGCGCAAGAACCCCACCTTCCGGTGGGACAAGGAGGCGGACGACGCGCTCCGCGACCTTAAAAAGGTGTTACTCGCCGCACCACTACTCGCCGCACCCGTTGACAAAGAGCCTATGCTGGTTTACGTCGCGGCGTCCGAGCGTCGTCGATCACCGTAATGGTCGCCGAGCGACCAGAGGAAGGAAAGGAGCGCCCGGTCCAGCGGCCGGTGTACTACATCAGCGAGGTTCTCACCGAGTCGCGCCAAATACCCACAGTACCAAAAGCTGGTATACGCGGTCTTCAGGGCTCAGCGGCGCCTGCCGCACTACTTCCAGGAGCACCCGATCACGGTCGTCTCCTCGACCACTACAAGACATCATCCGCAATCGCGAGGCGACGGGAGCCAAGTGGCCGCCGAGATCGGCGTCCACAACATTAAATACGAGCCACGAGGCGATTAAGTCGCAGCACGAGCAGACTTCATCGCCGACCGAAGAGGCCCAGCAGAGAAGCCGTCGTACCTCCATTATCGGAGCCGCACTTCGACGGGTCCAAGAACGCGGACGGCGCAGAGCGGGATAGTGCTGACCTCACCAAAGGCGACAAGCTCCGCTACATCCTCCGCCTCAATTCACGCCCGCACCAACAACATGGCTGAATACGAGGCCCTACTCACGCATGCGAGCCGCAAGGAGATGAGCGTCAATCGCCTTGATGCTACGGAGACTCCGACCTCGTTGCCAGGGCAAGTCGCCGCACCGCGACGCCGTCTCCCCACCATGGCGCGCATCGCCAAGAGGTGGACAAGGTGGGCGCCACTTCACGGCTACTCCGAGTGGATCGACAGGAGAAAAAACGAGGAGGCCGACGCCCTCTCTCGCATCGGGTCGGCTCGACTCGCACCACCCGCCGGCGTGTTCCTTGACACAATCTTCACACCATCAGTCTCTCCCCCGAAGGAGATCGACATCGGAGTCCCTCCAACGAAGCAGCCTTGGTCGCACTCATCACCGAGCAGACGATCGACCAAGCCCTACATCGCCTACCGAAACCGCACCCTGCCAGACGAAACAAATGCTCGAATGATCGCCGCCGATGCAAGTCTTACACCATCATCGACGGCGAGCTACAAGCGCGTCACCGGCGTGTTCCAACGTTGCGTCCAACCGGCTGAAGGACGCAAAATCCTCCACGACATCCACTCAGGCGACTGCGGCCACCACGCCGCCGCTCGCTCCCTGGTCGCCAAGGCTATGCGACACGGCTTTACCGCCTACCGACACGCCGACGCTGTCGACATCGCAGCGATGCGCCGGTGCCAAGTACGCCAATCGACGCACGTATCGAGCTCGGCGCCAAAACAATCCCCATCACCGCCATTATTTGTGGCATGGACATGGTAGGCCCCTTCAAGAAGGCCCCTCCGTTACACCCACCTGCTGGTCGCCGACAAATTCACGAAGTGGGTAGAGGCCAAGCCAGTCCGAAATGCGACGGAAGACCGCCACTAAGTTCCTACGCGAGCTCATATACCGCCACGGGTTCCCAACAGCATCATCACGGACAACGGCACAAACTTCGCCAAGGGAGCAATGGCGAATTGCGAAGAGCACCACATCCGGCTCGACCTCGCGTCAGACACCCGAATCCAATGGCCAGCGGAACGAGCCAACCAGCATCCTCCACGGCCTGAAGCCGCGACTCCAAGTACCACTCGAGCGCACCTGGATGCTGGGTCGAAGAGCTCCCTCCGTCATCCGGGAATCCGCACCTCGGTCAACAGGTCGACGGATTCACCCTTCTTCATGGTCTACGGCGAAAGCAAGCGGTCATGCCCACCGACCTCGAACACGACTCGCTGGTCGTCCACTATACGGAGGCCGAAACGAGCTGGCCCGCCAAGATGGGCTCGACCAACTCGGCGAAGCACGCGACCTCGCCGATCGCATACCTCCATTTATCGCAAGGGCTCCGCTACCACAGCCGACGGGTGAAAACCCGCACCTTCCGAAGGCGACCTGGTGTTACGCCTCATCCAGACAAGAAGGGCATGCACAAGCTCTCCTCCGTGGAAGGCCCGTTCGCCATCGGACGCGTACTCGGCAACGACGCCTACTACCTCATCGACGTCCGCGGGGACGGCGAACTCGACATCAAGCGGCCATGGAATGTAAATCTCCTCCGGAAGTTCTATTCCTAGAACCCCACATATGTACTCTCCAGTCGCTATGAATAAAAGAAACTACTTCGCAAAATTGCCTACTCTCCATGCCTTGTGCCACTCGACTCGTAATAAATAGCGTCATGCTAAAATACAAGTCAACCCTTGGTACAGCGACCGCACGGCTAAGAAAAGCGATGTAAGAGCACCGAGTCATTTCAGTCTTGCATCGTCCACTTAAAACGCCAACCGAGCCCCATTGAGTCGCCTAGCTCGACTGGTTTTACGAACCAAGACAACTGTCCTCGCTTCACAGCCGACCTTGGTCCTCCGCATCCTCGGCGTAGCGACTCGAACGGCTAAGTACCACGCCGGGGACTGAATACCAGTTCCGCGATCGGACAGGAAAACGCCAAGTAAGAGAGCATGCCTAGGACTGCCACGCGATCGACCCACCGGGCCAGCAGGAGTGCGCCACACCAACGCTGGTCCTCAACCACCTCGAGTCGCGCCTTGAACTACCAAGTACCACGCCGGACTCAAGCACACCCTGCGTCACAGACGGGAAAACGGTAAAATCTGAGCACTCAAGGAGTCGCTGCGATCGGCTCTCCGAGCTCGGTCGAGTCGACTAAACTAACAACACACATGATAACAACAAAACATCATATATGAGGTGAACCCCACAAAAGGGCGGACGCGCTCGGGGACTCACCCAAAATCAATCCAAAACACACAAACAAATAGCAAAATGAACACAACATTCCATTCAATCGCATATCGCATTGTATTACATTACACAATATGCCTACTCGGCCGAACTGCTGCTAAGACATCGAGGCAAACTACACTATTCTGCATGCTGCTACGACGACGCGCCAGCATCCCGCGCCACGGATGAACGCGTACGGGTTTGATGGATACGTCGTCACTCACCCGCCATCGCCGAGCGGAAAGGTTGCTCAACCTTGAAGTCGCGATGCGCGCTCAGTCGTTTACGCGACGACCGCTTCTGGTAGGAAGGAGGTCGCCCATCGCCTGACGCGCTCCGAGTACGCGCGACGCTCTGCAGCTTGAGAACCTCGGACAGATCCACCGCGCCGACGACGGATACCCACTCACATCGTCGAGATCGAAGTCCTCGGGAAGTGGGCGAGTCCAAGGCTCATATCGTCGACGCTCATGAAAACGCCGACCGCGTCATGAACTCTCGACAAGGGCGCCTTCTCCAAGTACTCCCACACCTCAACGAGGTCACTTTGGGAATAACCTCCGTGGCGACATCTCTTGAAGGTAGGCGGATGCACGTCGCCGACAGCGCCGAGTCGACGAGCATGCTTACGCATTCCTCGCCAAGAGAGTTCGCTTCTTGGCAGCCAATAACACGACCTGCGAGAAGGAGACAAGTATGAGTACCATGGAAACCACAAACAATACAACCAAAAGAGGGAAGACGACTCACCAAGCAATGGGCGGGCGAGTCCCGTGATGAAACTTTGAAGCGATGTATGATCGTCCGAAGCCCAACAATGAGGGCTTCCGACGCCTTCGGTCTTCCTCCGGCCGCAATGGCGGCCTTCGCCGCCTGTCACGCTGAGCTTGCTTCTTTTGCCTCCCGCAGTTCGCGCCGAGGTCGGCGATCTTACGCCGGCAGGTTTAACATGCATCGCACCACCAGCTCACCGGCAGGACAAGCTCCTGGCGAGCCACCTCCGCACAGCAACAGCCTGAAGCTCCTTGTTTGCTTCTTGGATAGCGGCCAGCTCCTTCTCAGCACGCTGCTTCGCAGCCAATCGCTCTGCCGACTCCAGCTGCAGACCCTGTACATCTTCAAAGTCAGCACACATGAAAATTACTTAGTGCCCACCCGCTAAAATTTAGCGGTGCGCACTGGGACCGCGATCACGATTTCTCGGTGCCACCCGCTAAAATTTAGCGGTGCGCACTCGGGACCGCGATCACGAATTTCGGTGCCCACCCGCTAAAATTTAGCGGGTGCGCACTCGGGATGGCGATCAAAAATTCCTCGTGCCCACCCGCTAAAATTTAGCGGTGCGCACTCGGGACGCGACGAATTCCTCGGTGCATACCGCTAAAATTTAGCGATACGCACTCGGGACTGGATTCGAAAGTACAAAACAAGTAATTATAAGAATCAAGCCGCTAAGCACCGACCTGATCCTCGGGACTGGAGGTACCGGATGGCCGCCAAGCATGCCGTGAAGTTGTACCGCGTCCACGACGCAGCGCCGCGGCAGCCCGCGACGTTGGTCGATTTCAGCGTCGGTGGTCCGGAGCGGGCTCGGGTCGCAGCACTCGCCGGCCGCCTTTGGTCATGAAACGGGAAGGTAGCAATCGAGGCGCCCAAAGGAAGTCGCTTCCTCCGTCTAGGCAAGGAAACGCCTCCTTCAGAGACGCGGTTGCCTCCATCATGGTCCAGCGGCGCCGCCAGCGTCATCGAGACGGCGACGATGTCGCCGCTTTGGCCTTCTTGCCTTCCGTTGAGGCGGCGACCTCGTCACTTTTCCTCTTGCGGAAGGGTCTTCCTCGCCAGCGTGAGGATACCTTAGCCACACGGGTGACCCATCTTTTCACTCCGTCCCGCACATCGAATCAAATCAATAAAAGACAATCAAAGTACTAAAGGAAAGTAGAGAAGGCCGAATCGCGCTTGGCGATCGGAATGAAACGCAGCCCTGCACGAATGCCGCCGGTTTTCCAGCTCGAGGCCTAATCGGACTAAGCCCGCCCAGGACGTCGGCCCAGGATACGACGGCTTCTTTGACGTTGAGGCGTTGGCGCCGGGCGCCTTCGGTGAGGCCTCTCGCGAATTGGGGCTACCGCCGAACCTCCTTGCGGGCGAGGCCACCGCGCTGGGACCTCCTTGCGAGGCGAAGTCGCCACAACCGAGCCTTCCCTAGCCCAAAACCGCGAATGGCGGAGGCATTGAGGCCAGCGGCGCTCAGATGGCGCATCTAGCGGTTGTCGCCGCGCGCTGGCCACCGGCCGAGCTATGGGCATCGAGCTGCTCGTTGAGTGCGCGGTGAGGCGCCTTGGCGGCTTCGTCTTCCTTCTCGGGGCCTCGCCTCCTTATCCTTCTTCTTCTTCACGGAGTACCGACGGCGCGAGGTGGTCTCGGGAGTTCGTCGTCCGCCGCCATGACGCCGAGGCTCCTGCCGCCCGATCTCACGCCGACGCGTTGCCGGGTCTTTCGGACCAGGGGCAATCTCCTCGGACTTCCTCGTCGTCCTCGTTACCCTTGGCGGGTGGCGACTCGCTTGTATCCTGGGCGGATGGCCCGGGGCTCTCGTCGTCGGCGGGTGGTAACCACCCTTCCACCACTTGGAACAGCTGCGTTAAACACGAAACAGATTTAGAGTTACCACGACTGCACACGCTGCGACTGCGAACAAGATAAAAGGATTACCGGAGCCGGACGCTTCGCGGTGTAGGAGGATCCCAGCCGCGCATCCGTGATGCCGCTTGGTGATCTTCTTCGGCTGAGAGGTAGTCCTCCGCTTCCACTCGTCGAGGCAGGCTTTCGAGTCTCCCGCCCGTAATCGGTACATGTAATGGTCGCGTTGGGAGAGCGGAACGAGCCGCCCCAAGCCAACAATTGTACAAGTTTACCGTCTGAGCCTTCTTCTTCGGACCTGGATGGTCGAGCATCTCGACGACCATCCGCTGGTCGTCGGGAGCTTGCCGACCTGGAGATGGCGTGGCTCGAACGATTAGCCGAGTATCATGGATCGCCGCTGCCTTCGAGTCGCCTCGGTCACATAGAACCATGACTTTTCGCCGCCGCTGCTTTGGCCGGCAGATGGTCAAGAAGGAGGCTTTGGATTTGAGTTGGAAAGTTAAGCCGCCTGCTAGCATTGGCCGCCTCCTCGCGCCGATCCGTCCATGGAACATCTTGCCACAGGGAAAGTAGGGCCAAGTAGCACTGCAACGCCACGAAGATGGCGAGCTGCTCGATGTCAGGGGACTCAGATCCGAGGCTGGATCCGTAGTAGCAGTAAACGCCGGAAGAACAAAGATGTGGAACCCTAACCCCGCCGAGGTGACGGTGAAACAGACGAACTCTCTCTCTCGCGGGTTTGGGGTCATTTCCACTCATGGGATACGCCAGCCTTGCCCAGAGGATTCCGGCCTCCTCGAAGGAGGCCACGCTACTGGTGCACTTGGATCTACCCAAGGTTCGGTGGAGAGGCCATGGCGAGGATTTGTTTGGAGGTCGGAGGATTGCGGGTCGATTGGATCGCAGAATCAAAGGAAGGAAGATGTGCGTACTCGGAAGAAATGGTGGGAGGTTGGCTTTGCGATAGCCTACCATTCCTCTTATATAGCGGGAGATGCCCGCCAAATCAGGGGGCCGTTACCGCGCGATGATTACGCCAGAAGTTACCGTTGAGTTACCTTAACGGCTAGTTTGACCACCGACGGTCCAACTCTAGCCACTCGCTCGTTAAGTCACTCGCCGAGACCGCGTCCCTGCTCGACTCGCCCAAGACGCGACTCGGTTCACCGGATTTTTCCTTTATACAGAGCCCGCGACGATTCGATGGATGCCAACTTGAAGCCAGATACTCCATCGCCAGCAGCCACTCACGCCTAATCAACGACGGCCTCGGGACTCGATGGGGATACACCTCGGGGTATACTCGGACGCTTCCGATCGCCCAAGGGCTGCAGTGGGCTGCAGAGCGGTGAGTGGATCAAAGCCCAGAAGGTATCAGCATCGGAAGTTGAAGGCCCAAAGCAGATAGGCCCAGTCGGTCTAGGTTAAATGATTACCGAAGTTGTAACCAAATCGGTTGAGATATGTAAACCCTAGGGGAGGTGAGCCTATATAAACCTCCCTATGGGGTGAGTAGAGACATGTTCCCTCATACACCCAAGCAACTCGCCGCCTAGTCGCCGAGTTCACCTATTGTAAACACCTCCATAATACAATCTAGCAGGAGTAGGTCTTTACCCTCCGGGGGGCCGAACCTGGGTAAAACCCTGTGTCTTTGCCCTCATCTCGCACCGCAGATGGCTGGCCGCCCTTGCCCCTCGTTCTACTACTCGCTGCCGATTGCAGCATCTTCCGTGGTCATTCCCACGACACTTGGCGAGCCTAGCATGTGCAGACATGGCCTCGGAACACGGACCGAAAGGTTAAGCATGAGTCATATGAAAGATATGATGCCCATATGGATGCTCTCCTTTGAAGCTACACTGACTCACGTGATGATCGGACTTGGTGTAGTGGATTTGGTTCATGTAATTGATGACCCACAAGTGTAGGGGATCGCAACAGTCTTCACGGGTAGTATTACCCAATTTATTGATTCGACAAAAGGGGAGCCAAAGAATACTTGCAAGCCTTAACAACTGAGTTGTCGTCACCAAGACTGAAATAGTTCTTGCTCACGAAGTTTATCAAGCAACAGTTTGCTAGTAGCAAGAGCAAAGCAACAACAAAGGAAAGAGCAATAGTGTGATAAAGAATAATGGGATTCGAACGGTAGGCATAGTGATGGATGGACGGGCGTTGCATGGACGAGTCTAAACATGTAACTTCAAGATCTAGGGCATTGCAGATAAATAATAACAAGCATCCAAGTACTAAACAATCCTAGGCATGTGCTCCAAATATAGTCATACGTGCTCGCAATGAGAACTTGCACAACATCTTCTGTCCAGCCAGCCCGTGGCAGCGGGGCCTCTAGGGAACTACTGGCAATTAAGGTGCTCCTTTTAATAGAGCACCGGAGCAAAGCATTAACACTCCATGAACACATGTGATCCTCACACCACAATTATACCCTCCGGTTGTCCCAATTATTGTCACTTTGGGGACTTTGGATCAGGACAATAATATGTGTACATAACTTGCAGATAAGTGTTGGGCCACGCAGAGATAAAACAAAAACTTTTTCCTCTAACGTGGTGATCCCAAGATCTAGTTGAGGTAGAAGGCCACGAGGTTTACCACTAGACGCGCAATTGCGGATTACTGATGAAGCGCGTCAGTTGATGCAGTGCAGTCCTCACGATCCGATCGTCCTGGTGCTGATCGCACAGCACCTCTGCTGGTATCCACACGTACAAGGAGGAGCGTCGGCAGCGAACTGCTAGGTTCGTAATGACGGCTGGACTGCTGTGGAGCTAGGGTTTCCAACACATGGAATGACCTAACCGAACAACGATTCACCTTTCTGGGTTAAGCTGCTCCACTATATATAGGGAGTGAACGTGGGCTATGCTCGCTCGACCCATTCACTAAAGCCCATATAACATTAGTCACCGTGAGTCCAACTCACTAACTCAGTCCTAATCTGGTTTAGGTCCAACCCAACCAGATTACAGGTTCAGATCCAATCCGAACTTTCTCCCGCTCTTAAGTGTGTGACCCCGCAGGCTCATGGGTACTTGGACACGATTGGAGTCCGACTCTCAATCGATTAGTCGGTAGCGGATCCTAGCAGAACATGCCGACTCCCAAGTACCAAAGAGTCATGACAACTGGCCTTTCCAATGCGACTTATGTCTGAGTCCCTTTTGCCTCACGATATACCTTGTCAGACTATAGGCGAATATATGTCATCCCTTAAATAGTCCGACTCTCTTCTCGATCCGAGATAAGTGATTCACCCGACTAACTCTTAGTCGATCGCCTCGGTTAACACTTAACCGAGTCGTGCATGGACATGCTTTCCGAATCATATCTCACGAGAGGGCCCAGAGAATATCTCTCCGAGTGGAGGGGCAAAATCCCATCTTGGTTATTCACATCACGCAGCTTGATTCTCAGTCGACCCAAACCCTGCCTTTATAACTGCCCAGTTACGGATCAGTGTTTGACAGAACCTAAGTCTGTGATCCTCAACTCGGACTATGCAACAACCTCAGGTCTAAGGATTACATTGATTGAGATATACAAATGACAGCTAGTTCGTTATACCTCAATGTGGGTCAATCCGACTCGCTAAACTCTTTAGCCGAGTCTGTGTAAGTTGGAATAGCATCTCCATGCCCATGACAAGTGGAACCGAGTCATCAAGCCAACTTGCACATTGGTCTAAGTTGTGTGTCCAACACAACCTCAACGACCAAGGATATTTAGTACAAACAACATGAATGCATAGTTCCAGAACCGAATCACATATTCAATGATACACATCAGATGTTTATACAAGGACTACTTAATATCTTTATGAATACAATGGGAAATATCATCAAACATGATTTCCTCTAGGGCATATTCCCAACAGTCTCCCACTTGCACTAAAGTCAATCTTCCAACATCACATGTCTAAGCATCTAATGCCCATGGCTCTCAGGTGTGCCTCATGCTTCGGCTGTGGTAACGGCTTTGTCAACGGATCCGAAATATTTGCATCCGTGTGTACCTTGCATAACTTGATATCACCCTGATCCACGAACTGGCGGATCAGGTGGTACCGCATGAGTATGTGATTGTTCTTCTGGTGCTTTCTAGGTTCCTTGGCTTGTGCAATAGCACCATTGTTGTCACAATACACGTCCAATGGATTTGACGAGCCCTGAACCACACCAAGATCCATGAGGAAATTCCTCATCCAAACAGCTTCCTTTGCGCCCGAGGCAATATACTCGACCTGTTGTAGACGCATACGCCTCTTGCTTGGAACTCTTCCAGCTCACGACCTCTGTTTAAAATAAACACGATCCGGATTGTGAACGAATCATCGAGTCGGTAAGATAACTCACATCCGTAACCCTTTACACCGAGTTCATCTTCACCACCATAAACCAAGAACATATCCTTAGTCCTTCTCAAGTACTTTAGGATATTTTTAGCCGCTGTCGTGGATCTCTCAGATCACTGGTATCCGCCACAACACTTAGAGCATAGGAAACATCCGCCTAGTACAAATCATGGCGTATGATGGATCCGATCGAGAAGCATATGGAATCGCACTCATCCGACTTCGCTCATCAGTTGTCGAAGGACACTGAGTCTTGCTAAGTTTTACACCATGGGACATCGGTAAGAACCCCTTCTTAGACGATTCCATGTTGAACTTCTTCAACACTTTGTCCAAATAAGTATTCTGACTCAATCCAATGAGCCTCCTTAATCTATCTCTATAGAATCGGATTCCGAGGATGTATGTTGCCTCACCCAAGTCTTTCATTGAGAAACTCCTTTCCAATGATTCCTTGATTTGTTGCAACATCTGGACATCATTTCCAATCAGTAATATGCCATCCACATATAAGATTAGAAAATTTACTTTGTTCCCACTAAACTTCTTGTACAAACAAGAATCATGATCACTCTTGATGAAGCCAAACGATTTGACTACCTCATCAAAGAGAATATTCCAACTCCGAGATGCTTGCTTCAACCCATAAATGGATTTCTGAAGTTTGCACACCTTGTCAGCATTAGCCGGATCGACAAAACCCTCGGGCTGTATCATATACACGTCCTCGGTTAAATTTCCGTTAAGGAAAGCCGTTTTGACATCCATCTGCCATATCTCATAGTCGAAATAGGCCGCTATAGCTAACATTATCCGAACTGATTTAAGCATCGCTACGGGCGAGAAAGTCTCGTCGTAATCAACTCCTTGAACTTGTCGGAACCCCTTCGCGACAAGGCGTGCTTTATAGACGGAGACATTTCCATCCATATCAGTTTTCTTCTTAAAGACCCATTTGCACTCGACGGGTCTTGCACCGTCTGGCAGATCAACCAAGTTCCAAACTTGATTTTCATCCATGGACTTTATCTCGGATCTCATGGATCCAAGCTATGACTCGAATCATCCCACCATCGCTTCGAATAATTTCCGGCTCATCACCGCTAACAATGAACACATCACGAACACCGTAATCTTGCCGATCTTCGTAGTACAGTCCGCCGCCACGGCTACCACGACCGGCTCATCCTCCAAGGTTTTTGCCGACTCGCAACTAGCCGGTTCCTCTCGAATTTCTTCGAGTTGCACCGTGATCCCACTTACTCCCCGACTGAGAAACTCCTTCTCAAGGAAGACACCATTCCGAGCGACAAACACTTTGCCCTCTTCTCGGTTGTAGAAGTAGTAACCCAAGGTTTCCCTCGGATACCCCACGAAAATACATTTATCCGACTTGGTCAGAAGCTTGTCCGACTGAAGTCGCTTGACAAATGCTTCACAACCCCAAATCTTAAGAAAAGATAAACTCGGCTTTTTGCCTGTCCACATCTCATGCGGTGTCTTCTCTACCGATTTTGATGGTACTCTGTTTAGTGTGAACGCCGCTGTTTCTAGACAATAACCCCAAAATGATAAAGGCAGATCTGTCTGACTCATCATTGATCGTACCATGTCCAACAAGGTTCGATTCCGCCTTTCTGAAACACCATTCCTTTGCGGCGTTCCTGGCGGAGTAAGTTGAGGAACTATTCCACAACTTTTCAGATGATCATCAAACTCATGGATCATGTACTCGCCTCCTCGGTCCGACCGAAGAAACTTAATTTTCTTGCCGAGTTGATTATGTGCTTCATTCTGGAATTCTTTGAACTTTTCAAAGGCTTCCGACTTATGTTTCATCAAGTAGATATATCCATACCTACTCAAATCATCAGTGAAGGTAATGAAGTACTCATAACCACCCCTGGATTTCGTGCTCATTGGTCCACATACATCACTATGTACTAGTCCCAACAAGTTGGACGCCCTTTCGCAGCTCTTTGCAAAAGGTGTCTTGGTCATTTTGCCGAGTAGGCAAGATTCGCATGTCTCGAACGACTCCAAGTCGAACGAAGTTAGGAGTCCATCATCATGGAGCTTCTTCATGTGTTTCCAACTTATATGACCAAGCCGACAATGCCAAAAGTAAGTCATGTTCAGATCATTTGGTTTCAACCTTTTAACATTTATGTTATAAACCGACTCACCATCAAGATTCAAAATAAATAACCCGTCCTGGACGGGTGCAAAGCCGTGAAACATATCATTCAAATACAAAGAACAACCATTATTCTTGATATTCGACTCATAGCCTTTCCTCATCAAACATAAAGCAGAAATAATGTTTCGACTGAGCAATGGAACATAATAACAATTATTCATTTCCATAATGAATCCGGAAGGTAAATGAAGTTTCATCGTGCCGACTTCCAACGCAGCAACTCTTGCTTTGTTGCCGACTCGAATATCAACCTCGCCTCTTGCTACGCTCCTAGTTCTTACCAGTCCCTACAACGAGTTGCAGATGTGAATAACTGATCTGGTATCATATACCCAAGAACTATTAGGTGCATCAGCAAGATATATGTCTATAACATTGCAAACAAGTGTACCTGAGTTGGAAGTCATACCTCCACTCTTGGCTTTGTCGGCCAAGTACTTGCTGCAGTTCCTCTTCTAGTGGCCATCCGCCTTGCAGTAGAAGCAAGTGGATCCGGCTGAAGGAGATGGTTTAGTCCCTGAGGAAGCGCTTGGGACCGGGTACTGAGTCTGCTTTCCTCCTGACTTAGCCTTCTTCTTAGTCCAAGGACTCTTCTTGAACTTAGACTTATTTTGCACCATCAACACTTGACTAGTGCCCTTCTTGAGATCCGCCTCTGCCTGCTTGAGCATCCCATGCAATTCAGTGAGCTTCTTATCCATACCATGCATGTGGTAGTTCGAAATGAACTGCCCATATGCACTAGGAAGAGAATTCATAATTATATCCGTAGCGAACTCTTCGCTAATGGGGTAGCCAAGCCTCTCCAAAGACTGCACATAACCAACCATTTTGATCACTTGCGGACTCAGTGGATCACCATCCTTAAGCTTGCAACTCAGCAAAGCCTGAGAGACTTGATACCTCTTAGTCTTCGCCTAAGCATGGAACATACTTTTGAGGCTTTCGATCATATCGTAGGACTCAACATGCTCGAACTGCTTTTGCAAGTCCGGTTCCATGTGAGCAAGCATAAGACATCTAATATCCGTGGACTCATCCTTAGCCCGACATTAGGCATTGGTGGCTGCGACATTCGCATTCTCATTCGGCTCATCTGGAAGTGGGTTGTCTAGGACATGGTCCTTCTTTTCTTGTTTGAGAACAATTCTCAAATTTCGATACCAGTTGGTAAAATTAGTGTCGTTCAGTTTATCTTTCTCAAGAATGGTTCTTAATGCAAAACCGGATATCTGAGAGTGACTGCTACTTGGTGCCATGATCTACAATAGAAAATATGCAAAACACTTAAGACATGTATTCATAAAATAGCAAGCATATTAAAAAATTTAATATTTTATGCTCCCACTAGAACCAACACCCCTCCGATGGTTACTTAGTGATTCAGGATCCTAAATAAGCAAGTCGTCTAGTGAGCTTTAGCATCACCGCTAGCCGCCAAGTGATCTAGGTAGACACCTCCTTGTCAATCGCATCTCATGCGACTCCTGTTGGACGGGTGGCATCACATGCCCCGGCTCCCATACGACTTTTCCCCGAGTCCCACAACCGTTGTGATAGACCCGTCTAGCTTACCGAGTGTTTCTGCAGTAAGAGTCCGACTCGAACCCACCTAGTCGGAAAGAATTGGCAGCACCTCAATTTTATGAGCCCGCTACCAAAAATTTCCGACTTGTGATGGTGCAAACACTGGCGGGAAAACCGACTAGACCTTCTTTGAGGGATTAAATTTTACCGACTATCTAATAGAGGTAAAACAGAGACATAACAATAACACAAAATAAAGCAATTATAATGTGAAATGGTATGGCTCTCTTCATGGCGATATCCATCTCCACAAAGCCTGTAATCCGACTCGTGCCAACTCTTGTCACTTGCCGTCTTACTCCATGTCGCCGACATGTACAACGCCTTGCATGCCTTCCGGGTTCTCCGATCAGCTACACTAGCTTAGTAAAGTAAATTACATAGAGAATCCGACACGCAGGTCGTTATACAATAAAATGACAGCACCTAGGCTCCATCCGGCTGACAAAAACCGTGATTCGTAGATCACGTATGGATTACACACATACATCACATGCACATGAACCATACCATTCACAACTTCCTGCAAAAACAAGTTATGCATAGATACAATATCTACCGGCGCTGTGAAACTCGCAACGACATTTAAGGCGCTACGATAGGGCGAAGCCGGCGGTCCCGAAAACATGCACATGAACCATAATTTTTCTGAAAACGTAGATTTCATCTACGATCCGAACATGGATTCCAACCATCATTCCGATTCGATCAAACTCTTTGATCTTCGATCACCGCTTCTGGATTTACGTGTCACAGTCTACCCCGATGGCGGAAGCCGACCGGTAGGGGTATGTCGTTCCATGACCTCAGTAGTATGATCACGGAAATCAGATCTACCATTCCCCGAGTACAGTTGATCCAATCAATTTCGTACAAAACCGATCTATCTCAAAGATCGACCACCAAACAGCATATAGATCTCATCTACATCCTACCGCATATCACATATGCGAGATCTCGAGCCTAAAACCAGAAGCTATCGCTCTGATACCACTTTTGGGCCACGCAAAGATAAAACAAAAACTTTTTCCTCTAATGTGGTGATCCCAAGATCTAGCTGAGGTAGAAGGCCACAAGGTTTACCACTATATGCGCAGTTGCGGATTACTAATGAAGCGCGTCAGTTGATGCAGTGCAGTCCTCACGATCCGATCGTCCTAGTGCTGATCGCACAACACCTCTGCTGGTATCCACACGTACAAGGAGGAGCGCCGGCGGCGAACTGCTAGGTTCAGAACGGCATTTGGACTGTCAGGAGCTAGGGTTTCCAACACATGGAATGACCTAACCGAACAACGATTCACCTTTCTGGGTTAAGGTGCTCCACTATATATAGGGAGTGAACGTGGGCTCTGCTCGCGCGACCCATTCACTAAAGCCCATATAACATTAGTCACCGTGAGTCTAACTCACTAACTCAGTCCTAATCTGGTTTAGGTCCAACCCAACCAGATTATAGGTTCAGATCCAATCCGAACTTGCTCTCGCTCTTAAGTGTGTGACCCCGCAGGATCATGGATACTTGGACACGATTGGAGTCCGACTCTCAATCGATCAGTCGGTAGCGGCTCCTAGCAGAACATGACGACTCCCAAGTACCAAAGAGTCATGACAACTGGCCTTTCCAATGCGACTTACGTCTGAGTCCCTTTTGCCTCACGATATACCTTGTCAGACTATAGGCGAATATATGTCATCCCTTAAATAGTCTGACTCTCTTCTCGATCCGATATAAGTGATTCACCCGACTAACTCTTAGTCGATCGCCTCGGTTAACACTTAACCGAGTCGTGCATGGCCATGCTTTCCGAATCATATCTCACGAGAGGGCCCAGAGAATATCTCTACGAGTGGAGGGGCAAAATCCCATCTTGGTTATTCACATCACGCAGCTTGATTCTCAGTCGACCCGAACCCTGCCTTTATAACTGCCCAGTTACGGATTAGCATTTGACAGAACCTAAGTCGGTGATCCTCAACTCGGACTATGCAACAACCTCAGGTCTAAGGATTACACTGATTGAGATATACAAATGACAACTAGTTCGTTGTACCTCAATGTGGGTCAATCCGACTCGCTAAACTCTTTAGCCGAGTCTGTGTAAGTTGGAATAGCATCTCCATGCCCATGACAAGTGGAACCGAGTCATCAAGCCAACTTTCACATTGGTCTAAGTTGTGTGTCCAACACAACCTCAATGACCAAGGATATTTAGTACAAACAACATGAATGCATAGTTCCAGAACCGAATCACATATTCAATGATACACATCAGATGTTTATACAAGGACTACTTAATATCTTTATGAATACAATGGGAAATATCATCATACATGATTTCCTCTAGGGCATATTCCCAACAATAAGATCACAAACAATACTATCATAATGATTCAATAATAAGTTCAGATCTGAGATCGTGGCACTCGGGCCCTAGTGACAAGCATTAACCACAACAAGTTGCAACAAAGTCAAATAACACTAATAGAGATACTAGGCACTATGCCCTAACAGATCTTATTCGATTACATGATAGAACACATCCAATCCCTACCATCCCCAAGCCTACATCGGGGGATTACTCACTCATGGATGAGGGAAACATCGGTGGTTGATGGAGATGCATTGGTGATGACGATGGCGGTCATCTTCTTCAAATTCTTTATCCCGACAGGGTGCCAGAACGGAGTTTCTAGATCCGAATCTTGGTTTCTGGTGGCGGCGGCGGAGCGGAACTCTTTCTGGAAAACTATCGAACCCCCTTTGGTTTTTAGGTCAAGAGGCAACTTATAGGCGCAGAGGGAGGTTGAGGGGGTGCCTGGGGTGGATGCACCCCCCTAGGCGTGGCCAGAGGTGGGCCCGCCTGCAGGTGTGGGCCCCTGTGCCCCTTCCCCGTCTCGCTCCGCCCGTGGGTCTTCTGGTGAAATATATTTTTTGGCATATTTTCCGGTATTTTTCCTGATAGTTGATTTTCTGCACAAAAACAAGACACCAAGGTAATTCTGCTAAACACAACATCAGTCTGTGTTATTTGTATCCAAATCACACAAGTTTAGAGGAGAAAAAATATAAAAAATGTTCGAGAAAGTAGATACGTTTTGGGCGTATCAGTAATCACCAAACGGGCACGAGGAATGTCGTTTTTGAGTGGGAGTTCATTCTTAATTTGGATTAGTTGAACTCGATCTATCATAAACTTAGTCTAAACTATACAGATTCTGTTGTAGATGGCACCACCTGCTTTTAATTTCAATGTGTTCATGGAGAAAGAGAAACTTGCAACAAACGGTAGCAACTATACCAAATGGTTCATGAATTTGAGGTTGTTCCTCAATGCATCACAAAAGCAATATGTGCTAGAAGGTCTGATAGGTGACGCTCTGTGACACCCCTAGGATCAGGGCTAAACAAATCCCAGACATCCGTCTGACATAAGCTTAACCTTGAGCTCGAGGATATATAGTGAAGAATCGGTAACACATAGTGACCCTACGACACAAATTTTTTATTACAGCAAGCTCATAACTGAGCAGCGAACCAAATTATTACAAGCAGAGGTCACTGACCACAAACATCAAACAACGGAAGGCAAATTATGCTATTAAGTATATCAAACTTAACAAATGGCCTAAGAGGCCTGAAGCATAACGATGACGTCCCATTCCATAGATTCCAGGCTGCCGACCGGGAACCCCAAGCTACTCGTCGATGTCGATGCCGTAGCAAACTCATCTTCTATGGTAACACTTACTCTGCCGCAAAATTATCAACAAAGCAAGGGTGAGTACAGGGTGTACTCCGCAAGACTTATGGCTGGTGGAGTTGTTTTGCATAAAGCCATCTTTGTTCATAAAACATGAGGGAGAAGAAGCTCGTCTAATCAGAGTGTTTTAAAAGGTGATAAGAAAATGACATCTCCGAGGTATTGATCATCATCTTCGAACCTCTACATGGATCACACCCTCATACCCAAGAGGAAGCATCCATAAGCACACTTTACTTGCCAAGTTTTATGATTAGGTTATAGTTCTCTATGATCCCACGTCCATTCCCAAGTCGTCCATAACTGTGGACACGGCTTTTCGAAAATATTAAACCCTGCAGGGGTGTACAACTTTACCCACACGCGTCGACGGACTCTTAGCGTCACTTCTTCCTTGGTGTGCTGACAGAGGGTGGTCGACTGAAACATTTCCCTTGCTTTTTCCTAAACCATGAGTCACCAGAAGGGCTCCCGGCTGCGGTAGTTGGCCATACTCCCAGGAGGTCCTCGACTCTGTGTACCGGGATCCAGTTCAATGCCGAGCATCCTTCACCCGGCCACGACCTATATGCTTGCACCATTTTCCAAAACCTTTTTCCATGCAGGTGCCGAATAAATCTTCAAACTACGGACTCATGGATCATACTAGGCAAGTTGGGGTCAAGGGGTTCCCAAAGCCCCGTGTGGCTGTACGCTCATCTTGGTTCAAGAGGCAAGAACCCAAGGTCCTAAGGGTGGCAAGTATGGGACTGCAAAAACCACAACCCGTGTGGCCTCCCGTACAAGCCTTAGCATGTTTACTTCACATCACCTGTCATACCACGTTCTCCTATCCAACTAGGTTCATTCAGAGCTCGGATCCATCAACCAGGTGAATCAGCGGAACAACTAAGCTTGGCTAAGCACAACAGATATAAAAGTTTTAATAGCGCTCACAAAGCCAAACCATAGTTATGCTAGGAGCAGTGGATCAGGGATTATAGGTTCAAAGGGAACATGCATCAAATAGGATAACTCTATCTATCGATAAAAGACCTTAGAATCGTATGCACATGGCAAGAATTGAAATACTTTGAAAGCATAGGATTCATATGTATGTGTGGGGCTTCACTTCCCTTTGCTGGTTGATACCAGAAAGCGGGGCTTCGGACATCTGGTACTTGACTTGATTACAGTTGGTCAATTTTTGGTCTTCGAGCTTCGACGGTGTTGATCTCGGTCTTCAGTCTTGGACTTGATCTCGATTCCGATAGTGTATTCTACCGGAGAAGAACCAAACACCGGAAAGAGAAGGTAAACAATCAACACATGGCATCGATGCAATGCTCAATCAAGTATGATGATATGCCAAGTTAAAAGTTCTTGAATTGTAACCCTAAACATGCTCGACCATTTTAAACAGGGTCCGATAGGTGCAAACCCTAGAATAGGGGGATCCTCGGAATCACTTGTGGGGTTCATTCTGTTCTTCTAATTATACTTGTCATGAGAGTTGATTAACAATGCATGATTATAGCTTAAAGAGGTAGTTCTCATTTTTCTAAACATTTGGATATACTATTTGTAATTTTCTGATTTAAAATGAATTAGTTATGATTTTTTCCAAATTTAATCCATTTTTAAATCATTTTTGGAATATGTTAAATATTCAACCACTTGGTCCCACCTGTCAGATTTTTATTCTTTTTAGAAAATAATTATCAAAATTATTAAAACCCTAACAACCTGGGCTCATAGAGGTTATTTATTTTCTAGAAAATAATTTACAAAACATTTAATAAAACAAAAAGAAATTATGACCTCATGCTGACGTCAACATGACATCAGCAATGGAGGTGCTCCCAGGTCACACGCGGACCCGTCGACTGGGAGCGTCCCAGGATGCACGAGCGGGCTTATTGGAGAGAGGGAAATGGGGAGATCCTTTTAGCGATGGCGCCGCCCTCGAATGGTTGCCGGAGCTGGACCAACGACGGACATCTGCGGCGGCCGACGACGAAGTATGATGTGAGCTCGAGCTAGAGCAAGAGGGAGAGGTCAGAGAGCACTGGGAGGTCGAGGGGCTCACCGAGAACGCGTATGAGGTGTCGAGGAGGCGAGGAGAGCTCTGACGGCGTCGGAATCGACGACGAGAACCGCGGCGCCGTCGGAAACGAGGTGACAATTCAGACAATTGGGGGCTCCTCCAGCTTGTACGCTTCAACGGGAAGGATGAGGCCAACACGGCAGAGCTCAAGACGTGCTCAGATTGGCCTGGGGAGGCCTCTAGCGGCGGGGCATGGCGGCGACTGAGGCTAGGGTTCCGGGAGGTTGCAGAGAAGAGGGGATAAGAGAGAGCCAGAGAGTGCGGGAGGATAAGGATAAGGGCATCAACACGGGATCTTATCCCTCTCCAGAGCGGCGGTGGCGATCTTGACGCATCTCCGGCGAGGCAGCGACATCGGTCGGCGGTGGAAGCTCTAGCAAGATGCTTCTCGTCGATGAGGAAGACGACTAAGGGGTACACATGCCTTGGGTTGGGATGGGCCGCACGTGGGCTATGGCCAAGGAAGGAGAGAGGAAGGGCTCCTGTAGCGCTGGGCGGCAGAGAGGAGAGAAGGAAGAAGGGCTGCGGCCCAGTTAGTGTTAGAAACAGATTTTTAGTTTAGAAAACCTTTTTCTTTTTCTGGTTTCCAATTTATCTTTGTATTTTTCAATTGTAATTCTGTTTTGAATAATTTCAAAATACCAGAACTTTTGTAAACACTTTAAATACTGTAGAACCCTTATAATCCATTTGGGCTCACTTTGTTTTGGTAGTTTTCAAATATTTTAAAACCATTTGAAGGTTTTCAAAGGGAGAAAGTAATTAGGGTTTTTGTGATTATTTTCTTTCATGCATTTTAAAATGATGATGCTCATGAATGCACAATAAAACCCTAATGTCTATTTAGTAAAACTAGGGTTGTTACAATTCTATCCCCCTTAAAAGAATCTCGTCCCGAGATTCCTAGGTAGGAAAATAGAAGGAACATGGTCACAAAAAACTTTGGTGATCTTCTCGAAGAGGTTGATCCATGCCACCATAACGAATGTATGAAGCGCTTCATAATATTCGAGGTGGCTTCTCACTCTAAGGAAGAGAGGGAATGACACGGAACCACAAACTGAGTATCTCATGGTCAACTCATGGATAGATGCTTTGCGAACATCTCTGGAGCCAACAACATGAAGCACGCCAAGGTGAAGGAGGAAACAAAAGGAGATGGTTTTCAAGGTGACAGGTAATTGGTCTTCATAAGGATTGAGACCATGGAGCTTGCGGAAGAGTTTTGATTTCTGAGGGAAGGAGACTTACAACGAAAGGAACATGACCACAGACTTCGAGAGATAAACCTCTACTAAACAACTTAATAGAGCTTTACAGGTGAAAGAGATAGATACCAACAAAACCAAGTTGTTGAACTACTTTTGACACAAAAGGGTCACTCTTTCATTCAACAGAAGGCCAAGACACAAAGGTGTTTTGTGGAGAGGACTCGTAAGAGTCACAAGGAACATGTAACAAGAGAAACTATTTGAAGAGGTTTAATCTCGTCAATGCCCATAGTTATGGACTTGGGTTTTGGAGAAGATGGGGATGCTGGAGATCGCGGAACGGTTAGCAAACAAGCAACACAGGGACACGAGGTTTACCCAGGTTCAGGCCCCCGGAGGGAAAACCCTACTCCTGCTTGTCTGCTCTTTATTACGGCGGAACCGAAAGTTACAGGGGTGCGCAGATGCAATCTGGCGTGGAGGTGTGTATGCAGTGGTGTGCGAGAGATTGTAAGATATCCCCCTCGTCGTTCCCTCCTGGACCTTATATAGAGATAGGACGGTCCCAGGCACAGATCGAGTCGGTTACAGGTCTTAGGGTTTACCCCTTTGAATTTCCTATCTACTCTAGTCTTGCTCTCCAAGGATCTGAAGGCATCACGGGCCCTGGACACCCGAAAATCTTCATGGGTCGGCGTATATTCATCGTGGGCCTTCCTTGGGCTAGACTAGGTATGCTGAGGTTGTGTACCCGCGGGGTATAACCATGTCAGTAGCCCCCGACTGTTCAGTCGAATCGTAGATTCGGCTGAGGACTCTTTAATCCTTCGGGTGCAACTCTGTCTTTCAAGAGAATGTGTAGGGATTTTTGATGCATGTTCCTGACTCTCCCGACGGATCAGGGTTAGTTAACTGTCTTAGGACAAAACAACACGATCTTCTTCAGGTTCGAGTCCCTCGACTCGAACCCGGAACATATGCTGGCGTAATTCGACTCAGGCCGCGGAGGACTTACAGGAGTGTAATTCCAGTGAATTTAAATGATGTACCCAACGCGTCCGTCGGGATTTTTCATCGCGCCTGTTGGCACAGATTCTTACTAGCAGAGCGCAGTCGTGTGTGTTACCAGGCCATCTGACGATATCTGTAGGTCTTATCTTTGTGTCGCAGACACAGCATCCGAATGTTTATCACCGCGGAGGTGCTTCGGGTGGCCAAGGAGAATGTTGCTCACTCAGTGTTTAATTAGGGCAATGTTGCCGAAAAAATGTTGCATGCTGATCGGAAGGATCGCAGTCGAAGAATTCATAGGGTGCGCGACCAGCGCTCCCTATGGGAGTAGTCCCCGAGTGTATGTTCGAGTCGTAGACTCGAGCAGAGACTTTAATTCAGCCGTTCTTCAGCTTCAGGTCCGTAGGACGCAAATTTTTCGGATGCTTGAATCCATTCTCCCTATGGGAGTAGCCCCCGAGTCCGTAGTGGAGTCGTAGACTCGATGTAGGACTCGAAGAAATAATTCAGTAAATGTTTTTGTTCACTTATCGGGTGCGCGGCCAGCGCTCCTGATAGGAGTAGCCCCCGATTAGTTAGTCGAATTGTAGATTCGAGTGAGTACTATTAGCTGTGTAGCCGAAGAATTGTAGCTATTGCTAGTGTAGCATTTGATGACGTCAGTGCTGACGATCGGTGACCTCAAGCGTCTGCTGCGCTAGATATGACGTTACTGGACAAACATGGGTCCCACCTTCTGACCTTGAATTGACCGGTCACGCGCGGCGTGGAGATAATTACGGCGTCGCCTCGATTTCCGCGAGTAGTGGATGGTGTGTGAGCGACGGTTCACTGCTGTACTGACACGTGGACGGTCAGACCTTGCAGTTGTCGCTAGGTCTTCTCGATGGACGGTTGTCGTGCATCGTCTTTGTCCTTATAATCTATGGGAAAAATTAATCTGTTTTCACCGCAGCCATTCTTGTTTCACTGCTCCAATCTTCTCTGAGCGTTCTTGCTGTGCACTGGAATATCCTCGAACATTTCCTTCTTTGATCCTATGTTATCACCGCCGGCGCCGCCGCACCGCAATGGGGAAGCCTAAGAAGTCCTCTTCTGCGGTTGGCACCAGCGCTGCTGGTGGCAAGAAAGGTTTTACCACTGCCCGTGTCACCGATGGTGGCTGGCGGCGATCGGAGATGCGGGAGAGTGATCTCCGCAAGCTTTGTGAGCGGGCTTGATCCCGCAGGATAGGGAGGCTATCAAACTCCCTGGCAACGAGGTAATTCCCCGTCCCCTTGCTAGGTTTCGGGTTATGTTCCTCGCATTTGTTCTTTGGGGCTTTTCCTTCCCAGTCCACAATTTCCTTCGTGGACTGCTTTTTCTTTACGGCATCCAGCTGCATCATCTTTCCCCCAACTCTCTTCTTCACATTGCTTGTTTCGTTACTTCTGAAAGTGCTGGCTCGATCGAGTCAAGACTTTGGCCTCTTCCGGAAACTCTATTCCGTGAAGAGGCAATCTGGTTCTGATGGTTTTTATCCCATTTGGGGGGTTGCATCATCTCCCTTCGATCCAATCTTCTTTTCTTCTCCTTTTCCATGTCCGAATATGTCCAGTACTGGCGGAGGCGATGGTTTTACATCCGCGACTCCACGGTGGCTGGGCAAGATTTTGGTCTTTCTCCTTTCGACCCCTCCCAAAAGATCGAGCCGAAGAGGTCCTGGAAGAACCAGATCTTGGATGGCGAGGTAGCAGAGATAGAGACTCTCTATCATCGAGTGGAGGATCTTCAATTGACTCCGGATAAAGAGGTGAACGGTGTGGATATCATCCGCACTTTTCTCAAACGTCGGGTGCAGCCGCTCCAGGCTACGGCGCACCCGATGTTCCTTTATGCTGGTCGTCGTGATCCGACTAGGGTTTCGGCTGAAGAATTCTCCAAAGGAGATCTCGACGGGGTCCATCGTCCGCTGCTGAAGTTCAAGGCTAGAGAAGATATCCCGGGGAAGTCGCGGACTTCTCCGTTCTCCGCTTCTCGTCCGGTTCCGCAGGTGTAGATCCGGGATGTGCGCGAGGCGCTATTTTTGACTGCGTTTTACTTGTATTTATTTTGTCTGCTGGCGAATTTGCTTCTTTTGTGCAGGAGTTCAAGGTGCCGGGCATGTCGCCGCCGCTTCCCGAATTGTTTCCGGCTGCACTGGACAATGAAGTGGTGGACTCCATGTCCGAGCTGCCATCGGCGCGATCTCCGGCTGAAGAGGCCAACGAGTCGAGCGAGGATCACACTCACAAGCGGACGAGGAGCTCTAGCGAGTCGTCGGATGCCTCAACTCCGCCGACGCCTAGGAACCCGCTGTGCCTTGAACGTCATAATGATGGGCATGGGGGATCTTCCTCTCCAATTCCTGTCGTTCCCGTGCGGGCTGTGGCACCGCACCCGCCGGCGAAGCGGAAGAAGGAAGAAAAGAAGGAAGAGAATAAAGAGGAGAAGAAGGTCCGGAAGACCCCTCCTGTCTTCGACTTGAGCGAGCTTGACTCGTAAGTTGACTCAGTCCTGTTTTGCTTTTTCTTGTCTGTTTACCTTGCGCTTTGCTGATTTTTTCCTTTTGTAGCCACTCCTCCGACGGCCCCTCCAGTGACGGTGCTCGGGAGATGATGGGGGAGTCGAAAGTTGCTCTTCCTCCTCCTCAGACGGTGGCCACCTCTGAAGGCGCTGGTCCAAACCCTTTTCCGCAGGAGGTTCGGGTGGTTGCCCCTCAGAAGACTGCGAGCGGACCTTTGGATTCGTCGTCTAACCATGTAAGTAATTTTCGTTTTCTGCCGCAGGGGGAGCCCCCGAGCCTTTTCGGATGATCTGCTGATCATTCTTCTCTTCCCACCTCGGGGGGAGCCCCCGAGCATCTGTAGGGTATCTTGTTGTTCGTTTTTCCTTCGAGTCTCGGGGGGAGCCCCCGAGCATTTTTCGCATGTGTTCCTTGTTGTTGCTCGTTCTTTTGGGCGTAGCCCCCGAGCCGCTCTTTTGATCGGTGGTTCTTTATTCAGCCTTTTGTGCAAGGCACCAACCAACTGGTGCAACAGCACCTGGCGTTGGAGGACAGCCTCAAACAGCTTCAAGGTATGTATACAACTTGGTCTTTTGCTTCTTCTTGTATTTTTTTGTCCTTCGATCCGATAGGTGTGTTGCTGGCTGCAGAGGACCACAACGCCTCTCTTCGTGAGATTGATGCTCTCAAAAAGAGCCTTGGTCAAGCGGAGAAAAAGGCTGAGGTTGCCGTTGGTGCAAGGGAGCGCCTCGAGCTGGAGCTGGCCAACGCGGCCGAGGCTAAGGAGTGCCTGCAGCAGGAGGCTACGGACCGCGAGGAGCAGCTCGCCACCGCCACGGCTCCGCGCGAAAGAGATGTAGCCGACAAGCTTATGGCGGTTGCTAAGGCTGTTTCGGGTGAGTGTCTCCGCCTTCCTCTTTTTAACTTCCTTGTCTTTCTTTTGCAGTCCTATTATTCATGCTGCTTCCTTTGTTGCCTTAGATGCCGCGGGCATCGAGTTTGATCACGGTGCTCTGGAGCATGAGAGCGCTCTGGATGATGCTACTGCGGCGGTCGAAGACCGTTGCAGCACCGTTATCAGCTCGCTTGCCAAGGCCAAGGAGGTCCTTGGGCGCTTCTACAAGGAGCTTGTCCCCAAGGGCGTGGCCCTCGAAGATGTCGATGCCCTGGCGAGGCGCTTGTCACCGGCGCTGCGCATAAGCGCAAGCGTAAAGGCATCGCGCCCGCGGCCGGGCAATGGCTTTGGCGGTGGAGCGGAGCTGGACCTTCTCGTCACTTCCGGATGCCGACGACATCGATGGATCGGAGGTAGCCTTCGCCACCTATGCTGCTCGTAAGCGTTCTGAGTCAAGATGATTGATCACGCCGAGTACGCGCTAAGGAAGCAAGGGGAAGCCAAGGCGAGGCAGTCCGGCTCTGAGGCTACTCAGGGTGCAGCTTCGTAGGCGTTGTAGTTGTAGGATAGTTTTAGCTTCTTTTGTTGTAATTATTTTGATGAACGATCTTTGTGCCACGTAGTGGCTTTTGCTGCACTTAATGAATTGCTGAGTTCTGTGCTCCTTCATCTGCTTGTTCATATCTTTGTCTTCTGTTACTCTAGGGTCCTTCGGGTGATGATCCCGTTGACACTTCGTCTGCGGCGTAGCTGCGGCCATCCCTGAATGGTGCGTCGCAGCTTGTGTTTCTTCGAGACCGCATCCGTAGCCTAGAGAAAGAGTTGCTTGGGGCGCGTGGCCACGCTGATGTTTGGAAATCCAAAGCGGATCGAGGCGATGCCAGAGAGGAGTACTTGATGGCGGAGTTGCTTCGTTTGTCCGAACAGCTTCAGTGTGAGTTTTTCTAGCTGTTGCCCGTTACTTCGGATGTGCCTGCTGGCCTTTCATCTTACTCTTTTGCAAGTATTGCAGGTGCTAACATTGCTCCAATGGAGAAGAAGGAGCGTGTTGCTGTTCGGATCAACTGCTTGACTCAGCAGGACATGGAGGCCGGCGGGTTCTTCTGGATGGACCGTGATCGTGCCATGGTCCTTGCGACGGTGCAAGATCGTGTCCACCAGGTATAGCGGGTGCTTCGTCAGGTGAAGCCTTCGCTCGCGTCGGTTCTAGATGTAATGTTTCCGCTGGATGATGCGTCGTCGACTCTCTCTGGTCTGTTGTCGAAGTTTCGGAATGTGCATCATGTCAGGGAACTGGTACGACATCAGCTCGTCGCAGGGGTGAAGGCCGTGCTCTCCCTTGTGTGGTTACATCGTCCTGATTTAGATCTATCTGTTATGGCGGCTGGGCCGCCTCTTCGGCCAGATGGTGGCGAGTGGGATATGCGTCCGCATTATGCGGCTATAAGGCAGTATGCCGAACAGATCGTGGATCTGTTTGAGCAGTGTGCTAAGGTTATTCTTCAGAATAGGTATTACCTGTAAAAAAGATAGATGTAAAATTTGTATATATTTGACTGGGCGTGTTTTGCCCTTTGTTGTAAATGTTTGGTTGTTGTTTTAGCACGTAGTGCTTTGTTTGTATACGTGTCCTTTTCGTTAGCCTGACGTACTCAGCTACTCAGATGTACACGTGTTATCCTCAGTCGACGAAGTCGTGAGGTGGGGGGAGCCCCCGAGTGCGTTTGTAGTATGGAGTAAAATGCGAATAGTAAATAAAATTTTGGGGCGAGACACTCAGATTTATTCATATAGTAATGGAGGACGTACATTGTTCGGCTGAGTAGCCTTGGCTGAATAGCCTTATTGAAAGTAAAAGAGGAAGTTAGCTTGGGGTAGAACCGTCACAGTTGTGCGACGTTCCATCGGTTGGAGTATGCGACTCCAGACTCCACGTGCTTGAGGCAATAGGCGCCACCTGGGATGACTTCAGTGACGATGTAGGGTCCTTCCCATGGTGACTCGAATTTCTTCGGTCGCTCTTGCTTGAGTCGCAAGACTAGGTCTCCTTCGACGAAGGACCTTGGGCGCAGCCGTTGGCTGTGGTAGTTGCGGAGACTCTGTTGGTACACCGCTGATCGAGCTGCTGCTATGTCTCGCGCTTCGTCGAGTGTGTCGACAGTGTCTTCGAGTACAGTCGTGGATTCGGCTTCGCTATAAGCGACGACCCGTGGGGCCTGGTGGCGTACCTCTGCTGGTAGCTCGGTTTCGGCTCCATGCACCATGAAGAACGGTGTGTAGCCGGTTGAACTGTTTGGCGTTGTACGTAGGCTCCATAGGACGGAGGGCAGCTCTTTCGTCCAGGCTTCGGCGAGTCGCTTGAGTGGGCTCATGAGGCGCTTCTTGATGCCAGCGCCGATTAGGCCGTTGGCCTTCTCCACCTGCCCGTTCATTTGCGGGTGCGCCAATGAGGCGTATGTGATATTGATTCCGAGGCCTTCGCAGAAGTCCTGGAATTCTTTGGAGATGAAGTTCGATCCATTGTCGGTGATGATGCTATGCGGCACGCCGAACCTGTAGACAATGGATTCAAAGAACTTGACGGCAGTTTTGCCCTTTTGGTTAGTGACTGGCATGGCCTCAATCCACTTGGTGAATTTGTCAACCGCGACCAGGAGGTAGACGTGTCCCCCTTTCGAGGACCTTGGCAGCTTGCCGATCATGTCGAGGCCCCATTGGGCAAAAGGACAGGCCAAAGATATGGGCCTGAGCTCTGACCCGGGTGCGTGTGGTTTGTCGGCGAACCTTTGGCATCCGTTGCATCTTCGGACGATGTCCTTGGCGTCGTTCATGGCCGTTGTCCAGTAGAATCCAGCTCGTAGAGCTTTGGCGACAAGGGAGCGGCTGCCTGCATGATGGCCGCAGATGCCCTCGTGGATGTCTTGGAGGATGGTTTTTCTGTCGCCGATGGTGACGCACCTTTGTAGTACACCCGAAATTCTGCGCTTGTATATCTCTCCATTGATGATGGTGAAGGCTTTGGATCGGCGAGATATGGCCGGGCATCCATCGGGCTATTAGGCAGTTCTCCGTCTATCAAGTACCGGAGGTATGGCCGTGTCCAAGTTTCTTCAACTGCCATGTCCTGCATCAGGTTGACCACAGCGACCTCTGTGTCCAGCTTTCCGGGTCCTTCTTGACCGTCGGGTAGCGCAGCCCCCGAGTGTTCTGCTTCTTCGGGTGATCCCTTGGGGAATTTCCTCTTGATGGATGGTACGCAGACTGTTCGAGGAACACACCTAGTGGCACCCGTGCGCAGGCGGAGCCGATGTTGGCGAGTCTGTCGGCCTCCTCGTTGGTTTCTCTTCAAACGTGCCGAAGCTCGCAGCCGTCAAAGTCTCCTTCGAGTGCGTTGTAGAGTGCGCAGTACGCAATCATGTCGGCGGCGTGCGCGTCGCACTCGTTCATCGTCTGTTGGACAACGAGGTTCGAGTCACCGTAGATGACCAGGCATGTTGCGCCGCAGATCTTTGCCATTCTCATGCCGTGGATGAGGGCCTCGTATTCTGCTTCGTTGTTGGAAGCTAGAAGCTTCATCCGGAGGACGTACTTCATCTTATCGCCATGGGAGGTCAAGATGACTGCCCGCTCCGGCTTCACGCTTGGAGCCGTCGAAGTGCATTGTCCATGACTGTGTCATGTCTGGGGTGTATGGCAGCTGCAGCTCCATCCAGTGTACAAGGAAGTCTGGGAGGACTTGAGACTTGATCGCGTGGCATTTCTCATAAGATGATGTCTAGAGGTGACAGCTCGATGCCCCACAGGGCTACGCGTCCTGTGGCCTCTGGGTTTTTCAGGATGCTGTTCAGGGGTGCCTCGTTGAAGACCATCACCTGGTGCTCCTGGAAGTAGTGGCTCAACCGACGAGCCATCATGACCACGCCGTAGGCGAGTTTTTGGTAGTGAGGGTACCTCTGCTTTGTTGGCGTCAATACCTCGCTGAGATAGTAGATTGGGCATTGGACCCCATGGGTCTTGCCCTCTTCGGTGCTCACCACCTAGTGTGTAGCTACTATGTACAGCAGTAGGAGCTCTCGCTCCTTTGGCATAACCAAGACGGGCGAGGTAGAGAGCAGCCGCTTTAGATCTTCGAATGCGTCATCCGCCTTAGGCGTCCACTCGAATTTGTCTGCCTTGCGCAGCAGTTGATAGAATGGTAGTTCTTTCTCGCCCATGCGGCTGATGAACCTGCTTAATGCCGCTATTCGTCCTGCAAGCTGCTGGACACCCTTGAGGTTTTTCGGCTTCTCCATGGCCATTATGGCCCGGATTTTCTTCGGGTTCGCCTCGATCCCTCGCTGGGAGATGAACTAACCAAGCAGCTGGCCCGATGGGACGCCGAAGGCGCACTTTTCAGGGTTAAGCTTGATCCTGTAGCGGTCGAGATTATCGAACGTCTCGCGGAGATCGTCGATGAGTGTTCTCGCCTCCCTGGTTTTGATGACTATGTCGTCGACATAGACTTGGACATTGCGACCGATCTGGTCCTTCAGGCATGCCTGCCTGCACCGCTGGTACGTGGCACCTGCGTTCTTTAGACCGAAGGGAATTGTGTTGTAGCAGAACACTCCGAACGGCGTGATGAACGCCGTTTTCTCCTGATCTTCAACTTTTAGTCGAATCTGGTTGTAGCCTAAGTAGGCGTCGAGGAAGGAGAGTTTCTCGCATCCTGCAGTTGAATCGATGATCTGATCGATCCGAGGGAGAGGGAAGTGGTCCTTCGGACAGTGCTTGTTCAGCGACGTTAAGTCCATGCACATCCGCAGGATGTCCATGTCCTTTTGGGGACCATCACTGTATTGGCGAGCCACTCGCTTTCTTTAATCTCCCTGATGAAGTTTACAGCGAGTAGTCTGTTGACTTCAATCCCTATAGCTTCGGCCCGGGGCTCGGACAGTCGCCGGATGGACTTCTTGACGGGCTTGGTGACTGGAAAGACGTTGAGTCCATGCTCGGCGAATTCCCTGGGAACTCCTGACATGTACGCAGGACACCAGGCGAAGATTTCCCAGCGCTCACGGAGGAATTCGACGAGCGCGCTTTCCTATGCGGGGCTGAGGTCGTTGGCGATCAGAGCCGTCTTGGAGGAATCCATCGGGTGGACCTACACCTTCTTTGTGCTGACGGTGGAGTCGAAAGACATATCAGGTGCGTTTTACCATGCGACTGGGGGTGCCCCATTGTCCGTCACCTCTCGGAGCCTTACGAGCTCCTCTTGAATGCCGAATGACTAGGAGATTCTGTTGAAGTCCATGTCGCAGTGTTCCGATCGGGTGAAGCTCCCGTGGACCGTGATGACGCCCCTGGGTCCTGGCATCTTGAGTAGCAGGTACGCGTAGTGTGGTACTGCCAGGAACCTTGCGAATCCTACACACCCGAGGATGGCGTGGTATTGTGATGGCCAGTCCACCACTTCGAACTCGAGCCGCTCGCATCAGAAGTTATCCGGTTTGCCGAAGATGACGTCGAGCCATATCTTTCCTAGGGGGAATATGCCCTTTCCTGGAACGATGCCATGGAACGTTGTGTCTGACTGTTTCAGGCTGCACAGCGGGATCCGCATTGCTGCTAGGGTGCTTGCGAACATCAGGTTGATGCCACTGCCACCATCCATGAAGACGCGGCTCATTTCGAAACCTCCGATCTGCGCCTCAAGCACCAGGGTAGCATGACCTGGGCGAGGGAACTGGCAAGGGTGATCCGAATGGCTAAACGTGATGCAGGACTCCGTTCCGCTGAGGTACTCAGGGATGGCGAGTGGAGCTGTCACGGCCAGGTTGATCTAACGGGTGATTTTCTTCTGCACCCTATTCGCTGGGCGCCCGTTTTGGATCATCAGCGCTCCTTTCAGCAGGGGATATCCGAGCCCACCGTTATTCTGTGCGGGTGCGACTGGGTGGTTCGGGCCTCCTACAGGTGGCGGTGGAGGAGCTCCATGCGTTATCTCGCCTGGTGCGGGTGCGTTCCCGAATCCAGGGTTTGGGGCTTGCTGCCTCATCTGAGCCATGCTTTTGACGAGTTTCTGGAACTCGCGACAGTCCTTGAGCATGTGGCTTGCCTTCTTCTTACCATCCTGCTTGTCGATGTAGAAGTGGATGGTGCATGTACCCGACAGTTTTTGGTATGCTGAGGGTCCATCGTCGTGACCGCGACGCTGCCACGACTGTGCTGGGCGTCCTCCATCGCGGATATTTCCTCCACGGTATCCGCCGCTGTTGCGGTTGCCATCGCTGCGATGGTCGGCGTAGCCAGCCGCGACCATGTCGGGTCCATCGCGATCGTCGTAGACGCGCGATCTCCTCTTGCTACGGCGTTCTCTCCGTCGGCCGTAGTCGTCCTCTTCCTCTGAGTGCGCTCGGTGGACGGAGTCCTCGCCATCGGCCCACCTGTTGGCGATGTCCATGAGGTGGTCGAGTGTCTTGGGCTTGACGCGTCCAAGTTCTTCTTTGAAGTCCTCGCGCTTGACGCCGTCCTTGAAGGCGTCGATAGCAATTTCTTCGGATATGTGCGTCGTGGAGTTCTTGGTGTTGGACCAGCGCAGTTGTCGAGGTATTGCCGACGAGTACGCCATGGAGGGGTCCTCACAGTGCGTGTTTAGAGACGTGGGGTAAGGCGGACGGTTGACGGGTACGAGGTAACACAGCTTACCCAGGTTCAGATCCCACGACGGTGGCGGAATCCTACTCCTGCTATAAATCACTATAAGGGCAATACGCCGAGTTATAGAGATAGGTTCGCTGTGCGAGGTTGTATGAATCGATACTAAGTTGTGTGTGCCCTAAAGGCTCCCATAGGCCCGACTTATATAGTCGCAAGGTCCTAGGGTTACAGGGAAAAGTCCTAGCCGGACAGTTTATAGAGTCCTACACCGTCTATCACTAGTCTTGTGTATCTTGTACTCCAAGGCTCCGGGTACGCTGGTGACTCCACCGTAGCCTTCCTTTATCCGGCATGGGCCTCCCTTCTGGATCCACCTAACTAGGCCGCCCAGCATGCCACAGGCCATGCTACCGACTATGGGCCACCCGGGTTATTCGGATAAGAGACATGCTATGAGGATACCCATATAGCATATCCCCAACAGTAGCCCCCGGAGAACTCCGAGATCTTGCGCCGCCTTGCATCTTCCTATGGAATGCTCCGTCTAGATGGATGTCGGCAAATCGTCAAGCAATATCTTGTAGTCCTCCAAAAGAACCCTGCAAAGGTTTCTCCGTCTTCTATGAGTAAGTCGGAGAAATGCTAAATCTTCCATCGTACTCTTCCGTAGTCGGATTAAATCCGTCCATGCCGGAATCTTCGATGGGAAGGCTCATCTACCATGTCAGTTATAACGACGTAGGCTGTAGGTCAGCGACGCCTCGTAACTCACACATGCAGAGAACGCAATCATATCCGATTTTCCCGCGCGAGCGATACGAACCATTCGCGGCGGCAGTTGGAGACGTGGCGAAATTACCGCGCATGTTCATGAACACGTAGTCTACGCGGCAACCGTCCGATTAGCTGCACGAATCTTGACGCAGAGTAGGATAAATAGTAACTGTGGGACGCTTGCAACTTTTTCACCCCATTCTCTCGCGTCATCATCTTTTTCCTCCAGCCGCACGCCTCCTTGAGCCCTTCGCGGAAAACCTCGAAGAAACCCTAGCCTCTCTCTCTACACCAGTTGCATCCTCCCAGTACTCCATGGCCAGCAGCAGCTCCTCCCCGTCGATGGCGGCATCGAGCGAAGCCACGGCGAAGCCGGCGAGCTCCATTGTCGTGCCCCCAGAGGGCCTGGTCATCCCCGCATCGGCGGTGATTGAAACCACCGGCGGTGACCATAATCTGGCGGCGCTAGAGCCTCTGGAAGAAGAGCCAGACTCGCACAAGGGCGACTAGCGCGGCTCGGATATCACCGACCGCGACATCCAAGAGATGGTCGCCGAAGGCTACCTCCCCGCGACGGAGGGGCTCGCCTGGCGAGCGGCGTCGGCCGGCGAGGTGACACCTTTTCCCCAAGTCAGAGAAAAGGTGTACCTCAAGGCCCAGCTGGTACGCGGCGTTTCTCTGCCCATCTCCCACTTCTTTCTGTCGGTCTTGAACCACTTCAAAGTCCAACCCCATAACCTCTCCCCCAATAGTATCTTAGTGCTTAGCAACTTCGCGGCACTTGTGAGGGTTACCTAGGGATTAAGCCTAGGTTAGACTTGTTCGTGTACTTCTTCATCGTCAAACGTGAAGCCGGACATAGTAGGGAGGAGCTTAGGAATTGCGGCACCATAAGCTTCAAGATCTGACCTGGCCGGCGTTTCCCCGACATCGTCGGCCACGAGTCGTGCAAAAACTGGTAGCTGACGTACTTCTACGGCCCCGACATTCATTTGGCGGGCCGAGAAGTGACGTACCCGGACTTCGTGGATGGAGCGCCACTGAAGTTTCCACATGGAGATCCCATGCCTCCCTTCCCTCCGACCTCAACTCTTCTCGCGCAATAAGGCGGATCGAGTGGTTCGTAGAGACGGGTTTAACCGGCTTGGACCTAGCCATGTGCTGGTTCATCAGGTGAATCCAACCTCTCCAGCACCGCGCGAAGTTCATGCACGAGTACACAGGTGATCGAAAGGATACCCTCCAGATCTCCGTGGATAACTTCTCGAGCGACTCCATCAAGCTCCGTCTGAAGGACATCGTCAAGGTGAAGGATAAGAAGCGCGGCTTCACCATCACCTGCGACATGTACGTAGACGGCAAGTGCCCAAAGGTAGATATTTATTTTCCGTGTACGACATATGCTCCAGTTTCTCCGTCTTGCCAACACCATCTTATATAACACGGTGACTTCTTACTTAACAGCTTAGCGATCTGGATGAGGACAACCTGGCTGCCCAAATCTATGATCCAAAGATGAAGGAAGTCACGGACGTGTCCGACGTTGATGTCCCGTTGGCGCCAAAGCGGAAGAGCTCCACCTCTGACGCTGCTGACGGAGGCAAGAAGAAGAAGACGGAGGGTGGAGCCTCCAAAAAGAGTACTGCCGCCCTGGAGGCGGAAAAGAAGAAAGCCACCGGGATGTTTGCCAAAGCGCCCCCCCTAGTGTAAGCCTCTCATTCTCCGACATTGTCTTATTTATCTGTCTTATTCCTGTACTTATGCATTTTGCACGTTTCAGGAAGAAAGCCACAACCAGCCTCAAGAAGTCCTCCAAGACTCTTGGGGCTTCTAGAAATATCAAAGATATGCTGCATCGCGACTCCTCCCCCGCCATCGCCCCTGCTACTCCTGCCGTCAAACCCTCCTCTGCTCCGACAAGCTCTCAAGTCCAGGAGGCACCAGGCCCTTCCGCCATGGAAGTGGATTCTGGCGCCTCTCGAACTCATTGTTGTCGTGAGCAAGGACGCAGGAGAGCGCTGCTCTTGAAATGGCTGAAGCTACGGCTAAGGATGCCATCGGTAGCGGCAAGGCGGTGGTGGGAGCTGGTACCTCTGCCGAAGGCGGCGCCTCTACTCCCCAGAAACCCTTCGAGTTCCCGAAGATAGTTTACCTGGCGCTCCTGCCGAGTAACACAACTATGGTTCCTGGAGGAGTGCCGTCATCTCCGACGTGTGGTCTTGAGGAGCTACTCCGACAAGCAGATATCTTGCGAGGAAATAGCATTTCCTTTGGCAAGCTGCTAGCTGAGAGGGCTACAAACCTCAAGATCATTGCACTTGTAAGTTTTACTTTACCTTTTGCATTTCGTATGAGTATCCCACTATAGCCCCCGAGGATGTAGACGGAAAACCATAGGTTTTGCATCTATATGCTCTAAGAGTGACTAAGTTAGAAAGAACTCTCACTATAGCCCCCAAGCATTTAGATGGAAGAAATTATTCCGACTAGATGCTTTAAGAGTAGCATACATAGTGTTCATAATTTTCAGTGCTGTAGCCTCCCAAGCCTCTAGTTGTAACTGAATTACCGACTAGATGCTTAAAGAAAAGCTAAACATATTGATAAGTTAAAAACTCTCGCTGTAGCCCCCGAGCATCTAGATGGAAAATCTCCGACTAGAGGCTCCAAGCAGACCAAACAACGACTTAACTTTGTATTTGCTTCCACATAACGAGAATGCTCGGAGGGGCATGGCCAACGACAAGTATCAGAAGATGCGCACAGATCTTGAAGCCGAAAAGGGTAAAACTGCCATCTTGAAGGAACAGATCATCAAAAACAAGAGTCTGTTTTATTTTTGCGCATTTCCGTCTTACTTTTGTGCCTTCATTCTTCGATTACTCACTGTGTACTTTGTTTTCTCTGACTTGCAGAGCATGTTTCCAAGGCCAAGGATATTGTCGAGCAGTCCAAGCACATCCAGCAGCTGGACAACGAGAACAAAATCCTTAAGAAGGAGAGGGAAGAAATGCGGAAGATGCACGAGGATTCCATGAAAGCCCTGCAGGATTCCGCCTCCGCGGAGATCAATCGCTTGAAGGAGGAGCTTTCGATCCTAAAGGATCAGAAGCAATCTGCTGATGAGCAAAACCTTCGCCATAGCGAGGCGTTTAAGCTCCTCCAACAAGAAAAGGAATCCTTGGCGGACACCGTCTGGCAGGCTATGGCCAGCATCTTCAGTAAGTGTCCTTCGCCTTGTAGTTCTGTAGTCTGGATACTTAGAGTTTATTGAACTCATGCGATCCTTGTCGGAATTTTCAGCGCCCATGGGTTAACCCGCTCGCCTCCTTCGGACAAGGAATGCATGGTTCTTGCCGGAAAATTCATCAATACCGCCATCGCCCAAGCCAAAGAGATTGCCAAGCCCCTCCAGATTTATATCAAGGCCTCAGACTCCGTGACGAAGTACTCGGAGATTCTGCGTCGAGCCCTCGAGCGTGTCGCGAGCTGGAAAGCTTCATGCACACGGGCTGGCGCAAGGATGGCGCTTTATATGGTGAAGGCACACTATGAAGATGCCGACATCGACACGGTGACCTCTGGTATCCCTGACGTGGATGATGACGGCAAGGAGATTGATCACAAAGCCATCCTGTCGTCACTCGCGGGTTATGACACCAGGGTTGCTGAGTTGGTGGACGTTGACGTCTTCGTGCCCAGGAACTTCATCGACAACGTCAACCAGGACTCCTCCGAGTCTCATCACAGCGCCGATGTTGAGGGTGATTCTCCGGCTGGCGATGATGGGGCCTCCAAGTCTCCTGTGCCCAAAGAATGAAAAACACTTTGTAATTTCTATTTTACCTTTGGAGTGTGCACGGGAAAAACTTCTTGATGTAATCTTAAGGCGGAAAACAATGATTTGTTAAGTCCCGCGACTTAAGAATTAATTCCCAGTATGCATATATTTTTTAACCAAGTGTTGGCTTATCCATTACTCTGGTTCTTATGCTTGACTTTTCGTGAGTCGGACGACTCGTTGTTGGAACCATGCGCTTAGGTGATGATGCCCAATGGCACCGTCAATAACCTGAGCACAAAATCACCGACAATAAGTGCCGAAAGTCACTACTCCAGAATCCACATAAAAACGACAAAGAATGTGTAGACCAGAAAACTAAAGCTAACGCCCGTAGGCGGAATTTTGACAAGTGCAATCGCAAGACTTGTGCATAAAGGTTTTATATGATCTAAAAATGAACACTAAAGGAGGTAAAAGACTCAGCAATATGAGTGAACCAAAGAGCTTTATTTCATTGATCATATAAGAGGTACACGATTAGATAAAAAATGCTAAGTGTAGAAAGAACGTAGCTATGCTATGTTCCATGGCCGATCAAGCTCCGGGTAGTCATCATCCGGGTCATGTCGCTTACGCTTATGATCCTCGTTGGGTCTATCCTTGAGTTCACGATTGTTAACAAGGTAGTAAGACCCATTGAGCAGCGCCTTGCTTATGATGAACGGTCCTTCCCATGGCGGGGATAATTTGTGTGACTTCTTCTGCCTAAGTCGTAGTACTAAATCCCCCTCTTTAAACGAGCGATGCCGAATGCGGCGACTATGGTAGCTGCGTAGCTTCTGCTGGAACATGGCGGATCTTTGGCATGCCAAAACGCGCTCCTCCTCGAGAAGGTCCACATCAAGGCGTCTGGATTCTTCAGCGTCATCTTCGTCGTAGGTGGCAACTCTCGGTGCATCATGGAGGATGTCGGAAGGTAGGATGGCTTCTGCTTCATATACCATGAAGTAAGGGGTGTAGCCGGTGGATCTGTTGGGTGTGGTTCGTAAACTCCATAGCACAGATGGAAATTCTTCCGCCCAGGCTCCAGCTGTTCTGTGTAGCGGTGCCTCAAGACGTGGCTTGATTCCCTGCAGAATTAATCCATTGGCTCGCTCAACTTGACCATTGGATTGTGGGTGTGCCACAGATGCAAGGTCAAGTCGGATGCCTTTGTCCCAGCAGTAGGCCTCCACTTCTCCGAGTGACAAGTTTCTTCCGTTGTCGGTGATGATGCTATGTGGGAGACCAAATCTCACCACTAGATCCCGGAAAAATCTGAGGGCAGTTGCCCCATCAAGCTTTCTAATGGGTTTAGCTTCTATCCATGTGGTGAATTTTTCAACTGCTACCAGCAGATGCGTAAATCCACACGGTTCTGTCTGTAACGGTCCCACCATGTCTAGCCCCCAGACTGCAAACGGCCAAGTTATTGGTATTGTTCGCAATTCTTCAGCAGGAACATGTGGTTGTCGGGCATAATACTGGCATCCCGTGCATGTCTCAACCAGCTTGTCGGCGCCCTCCTTCGCGGTCAGCCAGTAGAATCCTTGCCGGAAGGCTTTCACGACCAGCGATCAAGGAGCGGCGTGGTGCCCGCAATCTCCGAGATGGATCTCGCGCAGGATTTCCATACCTTCTAGCTGGTAAACGCACTTTAAGTATACACCAGTAGTTCTCCTTTTATAGAGTTGCCGATTGATTATGGTATAACCCTTTACTCGCCGTACTATTTGCCGTCTTTCGATCTCGTCGTCGGGCAAAGTTCCGTGCTCGAGATACTCCATGAACGGTTTTGTCCAAGCCGGAGGGATCTTTGTCACCATGTTGACGAAAGAGTCAGCTCTATCCGGGTTGTCGATGTAGGCGCCCTTCACGGATGGTGTGCGTAGATGCTTTAGGAAAACTCCTGGCGGGATTTGCTTGTGCCCTGATCCAAGCTTAGACAGTAGATCAGCCGCCTCGTTTTGCTCCCTAGGCACATACTTGACTTCGTAACCCAAGAAGCTCTTGGCTATCTCGTCCACTTCGTCGCGATATGCCGCCATCATAGGGTTCTGCGCATTCCAGGTGCCAGCCACCTGCTGGTCAACCAAGTCGGAATCTCCACAGCAAACTATGCGCTTGATGCCAATATCCTTGGCTACACGTAGTTCGTGAATGAGTGCTTCATACTCCGCCATGTTGTTTGTAGCCTCGAAGTGGATCTGCAGAACATAGTGCAACTTGTCTCCTTTTGGTGACTGTAGCAGTACACCAGCCCCCGAGCCGTTGAGCAACTTTGATCCATCAAAGTGCATCACCCAGTACTCTGGTTCTGGCAACGGAGTAGCATCTGGCATATCCGTCCAATCTGCAATAAAATCCGCCAAAGCTTGTGAATTGATAGCGTCGCGTCTTTTGTAGGTGATCTCGAAGGCGGCAAGTTCAATGCCCCACTTCGCGACCCTTCCTGTAGTGTCGCTGTTATTGATAATGTCGGACAGTGGAGTCTTGCTCACTACTGTGATTGGGTTCTCCTGAAAGTAATGCCTCAGCTTCCGAGAAGCGAGGAATACTCCATAAGCTATCTTTTGGTAGTGTGGGTAGCGCTGCTTGTACTCCGTCAAGACCTCGCTTACATAGTAAACTGGTCGTTGAACTCCGTGCTTGTAGCCTGGTTCCTTCCGCTCTACCACGACGACGATGCTAATAACCCGGTTGGTTGACGCCATGTAAATTAACAGGGGCTCTCCAGGCTCGGGTGCAGCAAGGATGGGCGCTGAGGAAAGAATCTCCTTGAGCTGCTTCAATGCTGCATCTGCTTCGTCTGTCCATGTGAATTTTTCCGCCTTCTTCAGCAACTTATACATCGGCAAAGCCTTCTCTCCAAGTCGGATGACTAACCGACTAACTGCTGCGACGCAACATGTTAATCGTTGAATGTACTTTAGGCATGCCAGACGGTTTATGTTTAAGATGGACTTGATTTCTCCGGGTTGACCTCGATTCCGCGCTGGGAAATGATGAAGCCCAACAATTTGCCGGCTGGGACCCCGAAGACGCACTTCTTAGGGTTGAGCATCATGTTGTATTTCTGGAGATTATCAAAGGTTTCTTTTAAGTCAGAGATTAATTCGTTTGACTTTTTAGACATCACCGCGATATCGTCCTCGTAGGCTTGAACATTCCGACCAATTTGGTCGTGAAGGCAACGTTGCATTGTCCGCTGGTAGGTAGCACCTGCGTTTTTCAGCCCGAAGGGCATCGTGACATAGCAAAACATGACGTATGGGGTAGTGAACGAAGTGGCCAATTGGTTCGACTTCCTCATCTTGATCTGGTGGTATCCTAAGTATGCATCGAGAAAACACAAAAGTTCTGAGCCAGCCGTCGAGTCAATGACTTGGTCAATGCGAGGCAAAGCAAACGGATCTTTGGGACATGCTTTGTTCAAGCCGGTGTAATCAACGCACATTCTTAATTCATTAGTTCCCTTTTTGGGGACAAGTACAGGATTGGCCACCCATCGGGTGTGAAGGACTTCTCGGATAAACCAAGCCTTAAGTAACCTAGCTATCTCTTTGCCAATGGCGCGTCTCTTCTCATCTCCGAAGCGTCGTAGAGGTTGTTTCACTGGTTTACATTTTGGATCTATGTTTAAGCTGTGCTCGGCAAGTTCCCTAGGTACACATTTCATGTCGGCAGGTTGCCAGGCAAAGATGTCCCTATTCTCACGGAGGAACTCGACGAGCGCGCTTTCCTATTTGGGATCTAGGTTCGTCCCAATGGCGATGGTCTTGGAGGCATCTCCTACCACAAGTTCCACCGGCTTGGTCTCGATGGCGGCCTTCAACGCAGGAGCGGAGTCGGAGATCTGCTTCTTCGATGCGGGCATCTCTGAGTCATTGACCTTGCTCTGGATCTCCTTGAATTCTTCGCTGTAGAGGACAACTTCTGTAATGGCTGCTTCGTTGATCTCGCAATCCCTTTCCTTAGTAAAGCTTCCGGATACGGTGATGACACCGTTTGGTCCGGGTATCTTGAGTTTGTTGTAGACCAAGCATGGCTTGGCCATGAACGTGTGGAATATGCCGCGGCCGAATATGACGTGGTACACGCTCTTGAAGGGGACCACCTCAAAGGTCATGCGCTCTTGGCGGTAATTATTAACGTCGCCAAAGGCTACCTGAAGCGTAATGCACCCAAGGGACCGAGCCTCCCGACCAGGAACTACGCCATGGAACATGGTGTTGGTCCGTCTTAGGTTTGCCTCCGTCAAGTTCATCTTCTGCAGTGTATCCAGGTACATGATGTTGATGCTGCTTCCACTATCCACCATGCACTTGGTGAACTCCACGCCGTCAATCAATGGGTTAATGACCATGGCGTACTGGTTCACCGTGGGCACAAGGTCTGGGTGGTCTGTCCTGTCCCAAGTTATTGGAACCTCCAACTAGCGCAGATATTGGGGAACTGGGGGGAGAGTGGCCATCAGGATCCTTAGAGAGGTCTTATGTTGTTGGACGGTGGGGGTACCAAGGAAAGTGTGGTAGACTGGGGCCTTCTTTGCGAAGGGGTTCTTGCCCTTGTCGTCGCTCTTGGCGGCGTGCTTGGGGTCAACGTCCTCGTCCATGTCAGTTGAATCCTTGGACTCCTTCTTCTTCCCCTTGCCCTTGCCTCGCGGTCTGTTCTTCTGACTTCGCTTGTAGCCAGACTCCGGGTCTTCCTTGAGGTCGTTGATGAACTTGCAGTGTCGATTGGTATGGGTGGCCTTGCCGTTGACATCGAGGTGTACGAGGCACGGCATATCGCGGTACTCCTCGTACGTTTGGGGAACACGGAGCAGCGTCGAGTTGGTTTCACTTCCTCGTTGCTGCCCGCGGCCTGCTCCCCTTCCTCGTCCATGTTGTCCGCCTTCTCCTCGTCCTACAAAAGTCATAGCGACCATGTCGGTAGATTGCTTTTCTTCTAGAGCGGTTTTCCGCTTTGTACTGTTGTTCCTCCGAGCTTGGGTTGGAACGGCCGTTGTCGGCAAAGAGCCACGAGCATCGTCTTCGGCAGCTGCGAACTCACTACCTAACTGAATCATCTGATTCAAGTCAAGCTGATGATTGTCCTGCAAGCGCTTTAGCTTATGTCGGGTAACGCTCCCCTTTACAACCCATCAATGAAGGCGGCCATAGCGGTCTGAGCTTGCACTCCTGCGCAGGAATTCTTCATGTCCAGCCAACAGGAGAGGTAGGCACGAGATGTCTCGTCTTTCTCTTGCACGCACCGTTGTAGATCGCCCACAGTGCAGGGACGCTTGTATGTGCCCTCAAAGTTCTTGGTGAATGCTTCTTGCATATCCAGCCAGTTGTAGATAGATTTCTCCGGCAAGTTATCGATCCATTGACGGGCCGTACCCGCCAACATTAAAGGGAGGTACTTAACGGCGATGTTGGGGTTGCCTCCGGCAATCTCCACCGCGTAGTCGTAGTCCTACAACCATGTGGCAGGTTTGGCAGTGCCGTCATAGGGCTTGATGGTCTTGTCAATCCGGAAACCTTTGGGGTAAGTTGCGGACCGTATTGCAGGTCCAAAGCAACGTGGTCCCAGGAATGGTCCTTCCCGGGCCTCGTGGATCTTATGGATCCGCGAACGCGCATCGTACGGCTCCGGGTTCTTCTTCTTGTTGTCAATAGGGGATGGGCTGCGTGAACGACGCGGGCCTCTTCCGCCATGGTGACTGCTTGGCGGTGACAGAGGCAGAGGTGGCGGTGGGTTAGCCTTCTTGCTGTTACGCTCCTGCGACGCCTCACGCCTGTCACGGTTGCTTGTAGGACGCGGAGGGTCGTGGTGTGACCTGCTCTTGTGTCCTTGGTGGCGCTCTTCATCATGACGGGTATGTGCCGCGTTGTCGCGGATGACGATACCACACTGCTTTGGAGGGGGCATATCCGTACGATGGTGAGCCTTGTAATCTTCCTGACATCAGGGGGATCGGGGCGGTGGCGATGGGCGGCGAGGTCGGGCTTTTTCTCCGTGGTCGGAGGATATGGGGATAGCATCCTTCCTGTTGCACGCATCCCTCCGTCTTCGTTCTGATGAACCCGTCTGTGATCCGACATCATGAGGAGATCTGTCCCTTGGCGGTTTGTACTGGCTAGATCGGCGGAGCGCTGGGTCAGACTCAAGCCTCTGAGAGGTGGCCTTTTCCTGTTACTTTACCGCCTTGTCCACTAGGTCATAGACCTGTTCTACTGCCTCAGGCGATCTATCCTGCTCTAGAAGGGTCTTGGCGACGGCGAGGTTAAGGAGTGGGGAGGGCATCACCTGCTTGCCTTCACTATCAATGTATGGCTTAGCCTGTGCCGGCTTCGAGGGAGCCCATCCTAGGTTGCGCCATACACCAGGATCGTTGATGACGCGAGCTGGAGCCTTCTTAGCCTTCTGCTGCTGCAGCAGAGTCTTGTACTCGGCCTCAATTGCTCTAGCTTTCTCTATGGACTTCTGCGCATTGACCAAATCTCGATCTAGTTGAGCACCTTGCTCCGCGATGGCTTGCGCCTCCTCCAGCAGCTGCTGGCGCTTCTCGTCAAGCTGAGTCACGTTTCGGATATGATCAACGGTTAGTGGCTCGACGAGGAGATTGCCGTACATCACTCTATTAGCTAGAGTAACATGGGCTGCTACCGACATGGATGCTGGAGGCGGAAAGTTTGCGGTGTTGTTGTTGCTCGGACCGGTGCCGAGTTCCTGCAGCTGCTGCACTTGGTTAGGCGGAGGAGGCATGACCTTTGCGCGATCATCGTCAGCAGCAATTAGTGGCCCCTTCCCCTTTTCCAGTGTCGTAGGCGGAGCTTTCCCGAGTTGATCTTCATCCATCGCTGTCCCAATGGTGACGAACACCCCTCGAGAAATGACGGTGTTATTAGCTTGCTCGTCGCGCGAGTACTCCTCCTCCATCTCTTGCATAGCGGAGTCTAGCTCTTCTAGACTGAAGTCTATTTCCTCTGAATCTGCACTGAAATCAGCATAAAGCGCGTCAATGACAGAGTCGGAGGGTGCCAGGACTTCCTCGATGACGGGCGGTGGAGGTGCAACGGCCTCGACGATGACTGGAGGTGGTGGTGCTACTACGACGATGGCGGCCGGAGGCGGTGGTGGTGGTGGATGGATCAGAGGGGCTCCGTCAATGAGCGCAAGCGCTGTCTGAGTTGCCGCTTCGGCCTCCGCGTAGTTGTTGACGGTGTTCACCATGCCTTCGAAGGTAAGGCGTCCTGACGCCTGTTTCCATCTTAGAGAGTGTCGGAGAAGCGTGCCATGGTCCAGTCCTTCCACAGAGTGATAGATAGAATCATCATTGGGGTAGTGGGCCAGATCGGCTCGTATACGGAGCCACCTAGCCAGGTAATCGCGGGGGTTTTCACCCTCTCTCTGAACGCAGCGTGCCAGATCGAAGATGGTAACCATGCCGATGAACTTGGATCTCTGCTGTCCAGACGCGCGGATAAAGCCGGCGGATTTGCAGTGATCTTCCACCTTTATATCCTGCACGGGGTCGCTTTGGGTGGGTCTTGAATTTTCCCGATCTTTGCCGGCAAACTCCGAGGAGAGATCCGACATCGATCCTTCCGCGAACGTATCCTGCCACTACAAGAAATCTGGCTATATATGACCCTCCATTTTCGTCACAAAATCGTCATAGTAGTCTGTTTATGACGATTTTATGACGATTTTGAGATCGTCGAAAGCTGAGCGTCGCAAATGAACTATAACGACGTTTTTGGTAAAATCGTCATAACCGTCTATGACGATATTGGATCGTCATAACATCTATGACGATCCAATATCGTCACGGGCCATCTAGCCTGGCCAAGTCAGATCCTACGTGGCGGATCCTACGTGGCAAAATTAGGACGAAATTAAACTGTCTTAAATCAAATTCAGCCCGATCCGGTTTGTCGCTTATATGGGCTCACCCGATAATTTTGGCGCTTGTAATATTTCAGCCTTATTTATTTTCTAGGCCTTGGCCTTCTTACAATCCAATCATTTTAATTTCGCCTTTTTATCAAATGGGTCTCAATTGTCGTTCCTGTAGAAATTGGGCTCTAGTTGTCAGATTCTTCATATAGCTAATTAATTAATATCCAATATAACAATCTAACGTGAGATAAAAGCATGACAATATTTAAATAAATGTCAAATCAATTCATTACAACAATATGACAGTCGAACAGATTGAACACGTGAAATTCCACTCTAGTTCACATCACTACTAGTTCAACCAAAAAATCTTGGACACCCCAAATCTACAAACAAAACTCTCATCAAGTATAAACGCTAGCTACTCTGATGATACTCTCGAACTTCTTGAACTTCAGCTTGTGGCCTTGATCTTGTCGTCGATGTACTCACCTTGGTGTTGTGAAGACTAGCGAGCCTTCTCCTACAACTCAAACAAAATAGTAAGCAAAGGTTAGGCATATAAATGAATACCATGCATAAGAGCAAATACCAAAATAAGCATGTCCAACATCAACTATTCAATCTAAAGCTAGGGAGGTGGCAGAATTTAAACCAGTGGATACAGTTGTAAGAACCCACCACAAATTCAAAACAACAACATACAAACAAAGTAGAAACCAGAGTAGCACATTAGCTTTGGAAAACTGACATTAAGCACAATAGCTTCAAAATCATGCAGGACTGCTACTCTATATAATCAGGCCGATGTTCCAGACTTAGAACACATCACCTAATAAAACAACATCCTACACTGGCCTATACATGCCTACATCAACTACAGAAATGTGACCAAAAAGAAATTGGTGAAAGTACAGACTTTATTCCAACACTGTGCTAAGAAACCTGTGACAATCAGGGAACAAATCACAAATATTGGGACATTGTAGATTACAGCAAGCCAAATTTAGGATCAGGAAAAGTAATTTATAGCTCCAACATAACATGTCTACCTTACATGAACATATAGTTGATTCTAGGGAAAAACAAACATGCACATATCCTAGGGCTAGATCCTGTAAGAAATCGGAAGTATGACAAAGACATTACCATACTCGAGCGATCCGGCATTCCAAAGATATCTGTGTTGGTCATTCCAGTGATCCAAGATGTAGACACACCATGTCCCATTGGAACTAACAAGCAATAGAGAGCAAAAAGAATCGAGTGTAACAGAGGCATTCATTTTGAGAAACTAAAAGCATGGTAATCGGCTAAAATGATAGATCAAGATTATCTTATCTAAATAAGAGTGCAAGAACCAAACCGAGCATATACCAGAACATGAGTATAAGCTCCAAGTGGACAGCAACAAGGTCATGTATTAATTATGTACATTAGACCAACCTAAAACTAAAAAACATTACCAATTTTAAATCATAGTAGCAGCAGGGTGAGGCGCACGGCGGAAGAAGAGGAAGAGGAGTACCCGGACTATGGGCGCGGCCTTGGCCCCCATCTTTGAGACCAGTGACGAGCAGATTACTGCGGCATGATCATGACAGATTCTGAGCACCAAATCAGGTAGCTAGCTGGGGTGATAGATTACAGCAGTCGAGCCCACAACAACTTCCATGTTTATGCCTACCCCATGAGATGCTACAACAATGTTGAATTGGTGTTGACACATTACCGATGCAATTAGTTGGATCGGAAAATGTCTTGCACCTACCGTGAAAGCTTACGACTATGTCTAGGTTAATTTTTCACAGATTAAATGGCGAAGGAAATAGTGTGCTAACTGCGGTGACTCTCACATTTGATGTTTAGTTTATTGCTCTCAAAGAACTAGTATCGATAATTAACTAAGAGGAAAAGAGATCAAAGAGGTACATGTGCCTTTGAAATCAAAGAGAGATAAGGTTAGGGTTAGAGAAAATGATGGACACCTGAAATGATGCAGCCGCCAAGCGGAGGAAGCTCAGTCGCCTACTAGAAAATAGAAAACATGGCGGCGGCACCAATCCTCCCCTTCTTCTAACTTCAGCTTGGAGCTCATGTAAAAGAGAAAATGATGGACACCTAAGTCAAAATGAAAGTATATCTTCTAACAATAACATAGGAATAGAAGATCTCAACTAGAAACACAATAAATAATAGAACTATAAGAAGACAACTCCAAATTATGATTAAGTACCATAGGAATAGAAGATATCAAACTAATTGCTACTGGAACTTAAATTACACACATGTAGTTCAGAAAATGCACGACTTGGACACTACAACCATTTATATAGATCAAGCCCAAAATTAAATAAGGCTTTCTTTGAATACAAGACAAGGAAAAAATCAAAGCATAATACTGCATTGCATAGAATAGTTGAATTAATCATGAAGGCATTAGGCAAATAGGAATCTCCGCCAAAAAAGGCCAGTAAACAACCATAGAAATACCACCCCATTAAGCACCCTCAATATCCAAGATCAGAAGCACAAGAAAACAGAGTGCGTGTATCGAACGGCCTGGCAAAACTACGATGCAACGTACTACCAGAAGCACACAATACTACCAAAGTAAGAGCAACTGCTCACTTTGTCTCAGCGGTACCATATCATCCTACATGAGATTGGCAACACATCGATGATCGATTCTCTCCCGAGAGCAAAAGTAGCTCGTGAACGCGTTCCACTCGGGATCACCTTTTCTTCTTGATCAAAATTCAACACTCAACACTCTGTGTGCACTATCATTCCTCCTCGTCCTTGGTTGTGTTCGGACCGCCCTTGGAGGAGCTTGATATCACCGGTGCGGCGGTGTTAGTGGCCCGGCCTTGAACGGAACCAAGATTATCACGGTCGAATTGTCCGCGACTCCATGCACCAATCAATAAGCTCCTCATAGATTCCACGCAGATCTGTCCCTCGTTTGGCCACACCATATGCAAGGCAACTTGAAGCGACAATTCTATCAAGAAATGCAAACCATGTGCCTCGATCCATAATAAGTGTCGGGGTTTAGTTTATTTTAGTCTAAATTTGAACTAAAGCCCGACACTTATTATGGATCGGAGGAGTACCAAATATTATGACATATCAGATGCGCTTTTAGATATACCGTCTGTCATGGCAAATGTAAATAAGCGAGGAAATAAGACTCACGTTTTGCAAGTACTGGTGTACAAACTGAACAACCTCTTGAGTTGACTTGACTTGCCTGGAGAAGAAGAAAAACAAGAGGTGTGTAATTTTTTTTCATGGTAATATACAAATGAAATTATAAAATTATGAAAAAGAACAACAAAAATGTCTCTTTGGGTACTAGCGTCCAGAACCTATTGGCGTGATTGTCGGGCTTTTAGCATTCTTCCACGTGAACAAAAAACTTAGCACAATCCATGTTGCTATAAATGTCTCATGAAGCACTAATGTTGTTAAGTAGAGTAATCAAACATACCAAGCTGACATTTCCAAATAGCAAACCAACCTGATATGGAACCATCAAGTTTAATAATTATCTACACACTATAACTTGGACTTGGGAATTGGCGAGATCTGCTCTTTTCAAGAGCTTGGACTCGTGAAAGAACATAATACTCCTCCGGTTCGAGAAATAGTACGAAATTGAATTGCACATCGCAATGGAGTAGCTCAAACTCATACTCCATCGCGGCAATTGACAAAGTTATCACTATAGAAAGCTTCAGATGGTCTAATGCCAGAACATATGAAGCATTAGAATGGACATTTCGACTTAAACATGAAACTATTGTGCTAACTAAACTAACGGTGAATTTAGCAGTGCTATAACAACATGCAAGCATTACCACAAGCACCTAGCATGCACGAGCACTGGGACATTCCAGCAAGCAGCTCTTGTTCGCTACTGCAGTGGGGTTACCTGCTTGTGCTCACGCCTAAACTGGCGCTTGGACTTCTTCTAAAGGGGATCGGCGCCGCTGGCCCTACTCTCCTCGTTGGTGGGGGTGTCACGGACAGGAGGCAAGGTGGAGGAAGGCGGCCTTGATGGGGGTCTGCAGGGCGGCGTTTGCTGGTGGTGCCGTGGCTACTGCCGTCGGAGGCGAGCGTGACAGTAGAGGCCGGTCTGAGATGGCGAACACGAGAAGGAGGGCTGGCTAGAGCTGGGGTGTAGTATTGGGAAGACAAATCCTCCATCCGACAAGGGCCTACATCACCAGAAGCACAAACACCACATTACATTCACGAAACAGATCCACCTAACAAGTGAAACTCCCGAACTACTCTACAAATGAACTTGCAGGTAAATACATAAAGGGACCGGATTTGCTGACCTCGGAGATCTCATGGACGACGCTCGATGTGGATCACCACGGAGGCAAGGCCATCCTCTCCCGACGACTCTAATCACACGAGACGAACCGCGCGGTGAAGCCGGTCGAGTGCTCATCACCACCCGCTAGGGCGCCGCCATCGCCATCGAAGAAACAGCCACCTCTGAGAGATGGCGGTGTTGACGCGGATGATGATCTCCACCTCACTGAACTCTCCTCCCGTGCACACCGAACCCGCCCTCCGCAAAGCTTCCATGGAGAACCCGCCATGATCTCGTCAGACATTTGCATCGGCGAGATCCTCGAAACCCGTCCTCGCAGGCCTTCCGGTGGCGTACGCTAGGTCGCCATGGGTGGTGTTTGGGAGGAGAGATAGGGAGGTTGTGGTGCTGGGGGAGCGAGGGGGTGAGCGGAGATCGACGATGTGGTTCTCTAGATGGGATCGGGAGTGATGGAGGTGGGGGTGGCGGCGGAGAGACGATGGAAGGGTCTGGGCGGGGCACGACCCGCTTGTGACTAGGGTTTTTTTGCGAGAGCCTGTGGCTAGGGTTGGATGGGATCCCGCGAGTGGAGGTTGAGTTCTAGAGCGTCGGATTGAGTGAACAACTGGGATTCGAATAGATATATGGGTGCGTTGTAGTAGTAAAACAAGAAAGAATGGTTGGCGTGGTGGTAAGGTGCGCTAGGTTAGTTTGGAGGTCTGGGGTTCGAATCCCCGCCTCAATTCTTTTTTGCAAATAACCTATAAGGCAATCTGGGCAATTTGCTTTCGGTCCCAATCTTAGTAGATTCGAGCGCCATGTAGGCATATATTAACACATAAATATGACACGTAAGTATATATTAACACACAAATATGACACGTAGTCAAAAACTAACACATAGGCAAGTAGATATTAACACACTAATATGACATGTATTAAAAAACTGACACATAGACATGACACATAGGCGCAATTGCTGATGTGGCCGACTACCAATTTGAACCTATCTTAATTTGGACGTCATGACGATTTCAAATCGTCGTAGTGAGGTACAAATAACGTCGTAGGCTATATCCGTCAGATTATGACGATTTGAGCTAATGAAACTATGACGTTCCTAGGCAAAATCGTCGTAACTTTGTAAGGTTTTGAACCTCCCGATCGGCTTACGACCATCTGGTGCGAAATCGTCATAACTTTATGACGATTTTGTCCACGGTCACTATGAGAAGGTCATAGAATAACACATTTCTTGTAGTGTGCCCGTAGGCGGTCCGTGCGGCTCTTGATGCTTTCCGATCTTTGCCGGCAAACTCTGAAGAGAGATCCGACATTGATCCTTCCGCGAACGTATCCTGCCCGTAGGTGGTCCGTGCGGGTCTTGATGCTTTCCGATCTTTGCCGGCAAACTCCGAAGAGAGATCTGACATTGATCATTACGCGAACGTATCCTGCCCGTAGGCGGTCTGTGCGGGTCTTGATGCTCCTCCGACTTCCAGGGAACTAGTGCCCGAGTCGGTTTCGCCGATGAAGAGGTGGATGTATCCGATAGGAACGATCGAACACCGCATAGGTTTTGTCTTCGCCGGGATCCAGAACTCGTCAGGGGGGATGATCGGGACGTTGTCGGAGAAGAGAACACGGCCGATGGCTACGGTTTCGCCGATTCCCGCAAAGATCTTGGTCCTCGCCCGCTGAAGATCCTGAAGCGCCTCTTGCCCCACGGTGGCGTCGTGGTATTGCCGATTTAGCACGCCATGGAGGGGTCCTCATAGTGCGTGTTTAGAGACTTGGGGTAAGGCGGACGGTTGACGGGTACGAGGTAACATAGCTTACCCAGGTTCAGATCCCACGACGGTGGCGGAATCCTACTCCTGCTATAAATCACTATAAGGGCAATACGCCAAGTTACAGAGATAGGTTCGCTGTGCGAGGTTGTATGAATCGATACTAAGTTGTGTGTGCCCTAAAGGCTCCCATAGGCCCGACTTATATAGTCGCCAGGTCCTAGGGTTACAGGGAAAAGTCCTAGCCGGACAGGTTACAGATTCCTACACCGTCTATCACTAGTCTTGTGTATCTTGTACTCCAAGGCTCCAGGTACGCTGGTGACTCCATCGTAGCCTTCCTTTATCCGGCAAGGGCCTCCCTTCTGGATCCACCTAACTAGGCCGCCCAGCAGGCCATAGGACATGCTACCGACTATGGGCCACCCGGGTTAGTCGGATAAGAGACATGCTATGAGGATACCCATATAGCATATCCCCAACAGCAGTATGTACGTGCGAATGGATACGCCCGTTCGTTCAGTGCAGGCTCGCAACTCCTCGATCGAGGCAGGCCTCTTGCTGGTGCCTTTGAAGTTTCGGACAAAACTGTACGCCAGCTCCTCCCAACTTCGGATGGATCCTGAGGATAGGCTGCTTAGCCAGATCCGAGCTGCGCCTGTCAGCTGAAGCTGAAGGCATTGCATGGCAGTTTCCCTGCTTCCACCGTGCAGCTTGACGGACGACATGTGGTCGTTGAGCCACGCTTTGGGGTCCTGTGTGCCGTCAAACTTCGCATTGTCCGAAGGGAGCTTGAAGTTTCATGGCATCCTTTTCCGTCGGACAGATCTGCTGAAGCATCGAGCTCCGCAGAGTTCTCCTTCATCTTCATCCATCTCGGATTCAGACGAGCATACGCGCTTGGCGCGCACTTTGTCAATCTTGTGCTGTGTTAGCTCATTTCGAGCGTCGTAGTCGCGGCTGCGACGGCGTGAGCTCTTATGCCTTCGAGGAAGGTCATGCTCTTCGTCCTCGGATGAGGGTGTGGGGCTGCGGTTAAATTTGACCGCAGCCTTCTTTTTTGGCTCCGCAGGAGCTTCTCCGTGGAGCGCAGATCCAACGAGTTCGAGTCCGGTAAGCGCAGACTTGTGCATGGCCCTCTTCGGGTCCCCCTCCGGAGGTGGGTGGGACGCGAGGTACGCGGTGGCTGCCATGATCGCAGCGTGCGGCGTTTTTGGGATGACGTTGTCATCGGCGTCCATCTCCATGAAGGACGCGCGGAGGGCTCGGGTCACCTCGCGACACTCTTTGGGGTCCATGTTCTCCATCCGAGAACGGTGATTGTTTCCGTTGTTGCCGTGCGAGATGGAGCCAATGCCCATGGCGGAGAGCGCAGCTCGTCGCGCACTGGACTCCGAAGCTGCTTGCTTGCGCTTGTCAAGCACTTCCTGCATCTTGATCTGCTTCTTGTGCTCCTCGATGAGGAGCATGTGGTATGCCATCAGTAGATCTCGTGAGGCATCGGCGGGCAGGATCTTGTTGCCTGCCACGACCTCACATGCTTGAGCCCATCCCTCCTTGTTGAGGTGGATGACCCGATTGTTGTTTTCCCAGTTGGGTGGGGGGATTGGCTTCTTCTGTTTCCACCGTTTCTACCCTGCAGGTTGGGTGGCGGATTGTGTTCCTGATCCTGGATGGCCGCGGCGCACTGGTAGCGCTCGTAGATCGGTCTACTGATGCCACTGCTTTCAGATCCGGAACCGTAGGTCCCTTCGTCCGATGGCGGATCACACAGATCGGAGTTGCAGCTGCTGCTGTCATAGGACTCATCTGTTGATGATGATGTGCGTAGCACAGGGTGTGGAGCACGAAGCGGGCCTGATCAATGGTAGGGGCACCTGCTCTGGAAGACGGAGAGTGCCGGTCTGCCCCACCCGGAAGCAGAAGCTTCCGAATAGGATCTCGAGTCCGTCGCCCACGGGCTCGAAGTCCTTCATGGTGGCCTATGAGTGGGCGGTGAAGTCGAAGGTGCCGAAGAGGAGATGACTCTCCGTCGCCGCGGAGTTGTAGATCGCTCGGGTTGGGACCGTCACGATCGCACAATCAGCGTCCCCGATTGCCACAGACGGCGCCAATTGACGAGGTTTAATCTCGTCAATGCCCATTGTAATGAACTTGGGTTTTGGAGAATATGGGGATGCTGGAGATCGTGGAACAGTTAGCAAACAAGCAACACGGGGACACAAGGTTTACCCAGGTTCAGGCCCCCGGAGGTAAAACACTACTCCTGCTTGTCTGCTCTTGATTACGGTAGAACCGAAAGTTACAGGGGTGCGCAGATGCAATCTGGCGTGGTGGTGTGTATGTAGTGGTGTGCGAGAGATTGTAAGAGAGCCCCCTCGTCGTGCCATCCTGGCCCTTATATAGAGATAGGCCGGTCCCAGGCACAGATCGAGTCGGTTACAGGTTTTAGGGTTTACCCCTTTGAATTTCCTATCTACTCTAGTCTTGCTCTCCAAGGATCCGAAGGCGTCACAGGCCCTGGCAACCCGAAAATCTTCATGGCCCGGCGTATATTCGTCATGGGCCTTCCTTGGGCTAGACTAGGTATGCTGAGGTTGTGTACACGCGGGGTATAACCATGTCACTATTGATTACCAAATCATGATCGCTCTTCGAACATGTTTTAAGAAAGCGAGAAGGAAACTCGTTATTCATCTAGGATTATCAAAATATTTGCCAACGATCTTGATATCACTTTACACCACCAAGATGAATAGATAAGATTCCCGATGACACGAGAAGAAAGAAACTTCATTCTCAGACTCCAAGTACCTCGAATAACATGATGCTTGCCAATGTAAAAAGGGTCTGGAGGATCGACCGAGAGACATTTAGCAACACTACTTTAAATGTTCTCCTTGATATTCGAGACACCGATAGAAGGCTACTGATAAGCCTTTAATCAGTCATCAAGTAAAGGTCAGACTTCGAATACAAAGGAAACCATAAGAACAACTCCTATAATAAAATATATAAGAAGCCTAATGAAGAGTGGTTGTTACTGCTGATTCAAGAGATTTTGGCAAAAGGTCTTCCAGCTAATTGTGTCAACCCCTACATCAACTTTCCAGATTTCCAAAGATACCTTTGTCAAAACCTTGAGGAACTCCAAACATCACATCTGCTTGAGATTCAGATTTGGTTAGGTGAAGGGATACTTCAGACTCAGCATGTCTGAATAGAAAGTTTGCAACATTTACACGGAGGTAAAATTACTAGATTCTCAAGACACGGACTACAGTGTCAAGCTCCAAAAGATGATCTAGGTTGAAAAACCCATGTAAACAAGTTATCAAAAGATAATTGCACCTACATGAATTGTTTATAACAATTACAACTGAATCCTTGTTGGGAAGCATTTAGGAGGATATCGAAGTTTGTAGGACTTCTTCTCTTCCATGACAAATCAGCCAGTGGCTTGGTGTTCTTGGAGGATCTTCTCGAGATATGAATGTATCAACCTACCATATCAAGAATTCTTCACACATGCTCGACTAATTTGAAATGATTCTTGGGGAAACTATGATAACTCTACTCGAATCCATGGTGACATTTTTCAACAATTGCGCGTGAACTAGAGAGGGTTACTTCTAACATATAGAACACATACTTCGAGATAACACGAGGATGGTTCTCAAAAGTTTCCAACATTAATGCCAAATGTTCCATATGAATCTCATAAAACATGGAGAAGATAAGGATGTCATCGATGGGCTCAACAACAAACTTACATATACACTCCAAGAAGACGGGCTCATATGTTGTATAAACAAGGCATAGGCATTGGTCAGACCAATGGATAAGAAGATGCACTTAGGTGAGACATCACAAATAAATACACCATCAGATAGTCCTTGGAACTGAGTTTGATTTGACGATAACCGAAATCAAATCAAAGGTGGGAAGATAACATATCCACAAAGGACATACTATCTTACTTCAGCACGAATAGAACTAGACATCCCTTTAAGGAGGAACTGAGTCGAGTAGAAATTTTGTCTTACAACTCTCCAAGTTGTTTTTTATGCTCAACCAACTTGTCCAGGGGTATCTAGTACACATCCTTGGAGAAAGAGAAGTTCAGAGAACTTGCTTGCTCAAGAGCTTGACAACACGGTCATGTGGAAACATGGCGATACTTCTAGTAGACATCTAGAATATCACGCACCACCAATATGTCACTTAGTTCGAGAGGGAAACTTGCTTGGTAAGGCAAGAAGACATAGTCTCAGAGCTTCGGCACAAGCCTAACTCTTTGACCGAAGAGAGTGCACCAGAATATCGGAATTGGTAGCATAGTCAAACTTCGCTTAGTGATAGGGCTAACCATCACTCTAAGAATGATACAGATGTCCTTATAGTTCAAAGCAATAAGAGTTGCTAAGAATCTCCGATGACCACATTATTACGCACACGCATCATTCACGAGCACAAGAGATCAAGGAAGGGTGGGTAAATATGTGTAAGAGTATCACTTCATTAAGGGGTCCTAAAACTCAGCACGACCTCTTAGTATAAAAGAGTGTGACACTTTAAGGTAGAACAGGAAGAAACTGATCAATGCCTCTTGATCTGCGGATTACAACACTTTGACCTGGTCCTAGAAATGACAAGGTACTAGAGTTTGTCTCTCCTGACATCCCAAAATGGTTTGCCATGGTGTACCACAAGTGTATCTTGCATCGGAAGACACCAATACACATTTACTACTTGGATACCAACTGGTAGACAAAGGCCGGAAAACAACAAGGAAAGGAACATGCTTAGGATGGAATCCCAAGATGTGGATGCATAAGTCAACAATCTTCTGAAGACCAATGCATAGAAAAGGGAGGGGTGGCAGATTCACGAATATAGATGCGAGACTCTCGAGGAGTACTCTTGTCGTGATCTATTTGGTTCCATTAAAGAACATTTGCCATAGCTAGTGGTAGGCGAAGTCCTTTATCGTCACTGTCCAAAGGAGACAATATCCACAAGCTTGAAGGCTATACTATAAGGTACTAGCCATTCTGAGGTAATGTATAAACATTAAGAACAGGGGTCAAAGGAATGGATCTTGGGTTAAAGGTCATCTTCATGTACAAGATTCACAACAAGAATCTAGTACAATCGGGGATCTTAGGTTCAAGTCCAAGGGTTAAAACCCAGAGAAATAAGTAACTACTACTTGAGTGACTAAGCATACACTGCAAGCTAGCAATCACAATGTAACTTCTGAAAGAAGAAACGACTTCGAAAGTACCCAAACAAATGAAAAGGGGGCACACGAGGCAAAAGGAAACCTCGAGACTTGGAACAGAACAGTATGGAACCATGAACATGATGTTGTGGCCCATAAGATAGAGAGATCATGAAGGGAAGAAATATCTCAGCTGAAACAGAACAAGGGAAACAAGGGACACACACACCAGACTCTAGAGAACTCTACACTAGGTCAACTGTTTGAGAAACGACATGCCTAAAGAGGCACCTAAGCTTTGAAAGATGAGATGAGATAGCAAAACTTTTCCAAATCAACACGAGATAAGATGACCCAGAACTAGAGAGAAACTGGATAAGAAGAAAAACAAGCATACTAGAGTTTTCGCAAATAATATTCAGGTTTCAAATAGTTTTCACAAGCGCTAGACTCAACATCGACCAATAGAAAGGGTTTCCTACAGTCGGTACTGCTCTGATACCAAAACCTATGACACCCCTGGGATCAGGGCTAAACAAATCCCAGACATCCGTCTGACATAAGCTTAACCTTGAGCTCGAGGATATACAGTGAAGAATCGTTAACACATCAGTGACCCTACTACACAAAAACATTATTACAGCAAGCTCATAACTAAGCAGAGAACCAAATTATTACAAGAAGAGGTCACTGACCACAAACATCAAACAACGGAAGGAAAATTATGCTATTAAGTATAGCAAACTTAACAAATGGCCTAAGAGGCCTGAAGCATAACGATGACGTCCCATTCCATAGATTCCAGGCTGCCGACCAGGAACCCCAAGCTACTCGTCGATGTTGATGCCGTAGCAAACTCATCTTCTATGGTAACACTTACTCTGTTGCAAAAGTATCAACAAAGCAAGGGGTGAGTACAGGGTGTACTCCGCAAGACTTATGGCTGGTGGAGTTGTTTTGCATAAAGCCATCTTTGTTTATAAAACAAGAGGGAGAAGAAGGTCGTTATCAGAGTGTTTTAAAAGGGGATAAGAAAAAAACATCTCTGAGGTATTGATCATCATCTTCGAACCTCTACATGGATCACCCCCTCGTACCCAAGCCATGCCTAATCATGGTGGAAACTTGAGGCATCACCATAGTGATCAATCTATGAACCATCCTCAATAAAAAGCTATGCACATAGTAAATAAAAAGATCGCTGAGATGCTCATTGTCTGCTTGCCTTGTCATTTTGGTTATGGGAAAGCTCATGTACCATGTGCAAGGGGTACCACGTTGGCTGTTCTCAATGATACGAAAATACTTACAATGACAAGAACTTACCTGGGCCCAAAGTTGAGTAAGGAGTGGACCTTGTATTCAAGGGACATGAGATTGCCAACTTATATTTCGTCAAGCATATACTCCATCTTTGTGCACTTTAACCTTAGTCATCTCAAGATGCCTATGATAGGGGCAATGAGGGCTCAAAGCTAGTAAGTACCAGAATCTTTTGGAAGCTCTTTATGACTTGTAATCCCTGCTACCCTCTATAAAGGGACCTTTATCCTAGATACCAAGTTGAGTCAGTAAACCTACTTCCTCTCCATCTCCAGCAAGCATTTGAGTTGTTCTGTTTCAAGCATTCATATGGTGATTTATTCAATCATGTTCTTTATCTTCCTTGTTTTCACAAGACTCTTATCTATTGAGTATTACTTTGAAAGCCTTCACTTGTGAAAAACCTTTTTGAGCAAAGAGTGCTCCTGTTGTAAAACTTCTACAAAAAGCTTTTTGTGAAACTGTTTGCCAGGTATTCTCTGACCAAGAACAAGTTTGCCAATTTCAATTATGATTTATCTTTTTGCATCTCTATTGTGACTGTTGTACTTGGTTGCAAGCTAAGTTATATAATGGTGAGTTACTTTCTTCTTTTAGTTGTGTAATGGTAAGTGTGATGCTTCTTGTTCGTATTCTTTTATCGACACTTCACTCCATAAAATTGTGGACATGTTTACAGAGATTAGTTTTCGCTTGGGGACAAGCGAAGGTCTAATCTTGGGGAGTTGATAAGCCCAATTTGCATCACCATTCTATATCATAAGTTACCTCTATTCATTGATATTTGTCTTATTATGAGGTATTGCTTATGTCTTTTCCACTGTTTATGCATGTTGGATGATTCTTGGAGGATGGACTGTCGGAGTCTAGATTTTAAAGGAAAAGAGGGCGTTTTGATGCAATTTCACGAAGATTAGAAAAATACCAGAAAAATATGGGAAAATATTATTTTTCTAGAAGATTGAGGAAGCCAGAAGGAGGGACGAAGAGAGGCCACATGGGGCCCACACCCCCCTAGGCGTGGGCCCACCTGACCCCGCACCTAGGGCCCACCTACCCGGCTCCTGGCTCCGCCCCTTCGCCCATATCTTCCCTAAGAAACCCTAAGGCCAGGGGAGCGACCACAGATAGATTTCCTCCGCCTCTGGGGACAGAAAACACCGAGAGAGAAAGATCTCTCTGATAGACAAATTTCTGCCAGGAGAATTCCTTCCCGGAGAGGGGAGATCGTCACCATAAACACCGTCATCAAGCTAGGCTTCATCGGGATCATCATCATCATCATCCACACCATCATCTCCACCAGCACCATCGTCACCACTCTGTCCTGTTGTAGAAATTGTGTTGGATATTGCTTTAGTTCTTAGGGGAAACTTTCGCGGTGTTAATTACTAGTGTAGTTGATGCTTGTGAGTGGAACCATTGTTTATGTTCAAATTGTTATCCATTATCATATCATCTTTGATCTTGATCCATATAATGTCTTGTGAGTAGTTCGTCTAGTTCTTGAGGACATGTGAGAAGTCATGTTGTTATTAGTGGATCTGTGTTGAGTTATTATTCAATGGTGTAATATTTAAGTTGTGGTGCTATTCTTCTAGTGGTGTCATGTGAACATCGACTACATGACACTTCACCATTTATGGGCCTAGGGGAATGCATTGTGTATTTGGCTACAAATTGTGGGGTTGCTGGAGTGACAGAAACCTGAACCCCCGTTAGGACACCTTTGCACAACGGAGCGTAGGATCTCAGAGTTTAAGGTTGTGGTTAGATTTATATCTTAGTTACTTTCATGTAGTTATAGATGTTTGTAGCGGGTTTAATCACAAGTATGTATTAGTCCAAGTAGGGTCGGTATATTAGCACAGGTTCACCCACACAACACTTACAACACCAAAGAAGAGTACTCAACTATTTGAAGCGAAAGCACTTGATAGAATTCCCATGTGTCCTTGAGAACATTTGGTCTTTATAAGTATTTCCACCGGCTTGTCCTTTGCTAAGAAAGGATTGGGCCACTTGCTGCATTTGCTCTTTGTTACTTGCTCTTTGTTTTGTTGCCTTACCAGAAAACCACTAAAAATCCGTTTGCTAAGCATTTACAGAGATTTCCTGCTGCATACCATTGTTTAGCAGCTTCTGCTCCTCATTGGGATCGACACTCCTATTTATCAAAAGTACTGCGATACACCCCCTATACTTGTGGGTCATCAAGGTCCTAAGCCTAATACTGAATGTTATTATTTCTATGAGTTGGGTCATTGGAAACAGAACTTCCCCAAGTATTTGGTAGACAAGAATGCCGGCAAGGCAAATAAAGGTATATACGATATACATGTTATTGATGTGTACTTGACTAGTACTCGAAGTAGCACCTGGGTATTTGATACCGAATCGGTTGCTAATATTTGTAACTCGAATCAGGGCCTGCGGAACAAGCGACCGCTAGCAAGGGGTGAAGTCAAGATGTGTGTCGGCAATGGACCAAGCGTTGATGTGATCGCTGTCGGAACACTACCTCTCCACTTACCATCGGGATTAGTTATAAACTTGAATAATTGTTATCTGGTGCCAGGACTGAGCATGAACATTGTATCCAGATCATGTTTGATGCACAGTGGTTATTCATTTAAATCCGAAAACAATGGTTGTTCGATTTATATGAATGATATCTTTTATGGTCATGCATCGATGATGAATTGTTTATTTCTGTTGGATCTCGATAATAGTGTTACACATATTCATAATGTTGATGCTAAAAGGATTAAACTTAATGATGATATATCTGCATATATGTGGCACTGCCGTCTAGGTCATATTGGCGTTAAACGCATGAAGAAGCTCCACTCGAATGGATTTTTGGAATCACTTGATTTCGAATCATTTGATACATGTGAGCCATGCCTTATGGGCAAGATGACCAGAACTTCGTTTTCTGGTTCAATGGAACGGGCGACAAATTTATTGGAAATCATACACTCTGATGTGTGTGGTCCAATGAGTGTGTCAGCGCGAGGTGGATATCGTTATTTTGTTACTTTCACGGATGATTTGAGTAGATACGGTTATATCTACTTAATGAAACACAAGCCTGAAACCTTTGAGAAATTCAAGGAATTTCAGAATGAAGTGGAAAATCATCATAATAGAAAGATCAAATTTCTATGGTCCGACCGTGGAGGTGAGTATCTAAGTTACGAGTTTAGCACACATATGAAAGAGTGTGGAATAGTTTCACAACTCACACCTGCCAGAACACCACAGCGAAATGGTGTGTCGGAACATCGTAATCATACTCTACTAGATATGGTTCGATCTATGATGTCTCTGACGGACTTTCCACTGTCATTTTGGGCTTATGCACCTGAAACTGCTGCATTCACTTTAAATCAGGCACCATCTAAATCCGTTGAAAAGACACTGTATGAATTGTGGTTTGGAAACAAACCTAAGCTGTCATTTCTTAATATTTCGGGATGCGATGTTTATGTGAAGAAACTTCAACCGGATAAACTCGAACCCAAAGCAGAAAAATGCTTCTTCATAGGATACCAAGGAAACTATTGGGTATTCCCTCTATCATAGATCCGAGGGTAAGGTTTTCGTTGCCAAGAATGGATCCTTTCTAGAGAAACAGTTTCTTGCGAAAGGTGTGTGTAGTCGGAAGGTAGAACTCAAAGAGGTCATAGAACCTTCTCTTCATAACATGGCGAGTAGCGTAGCGCCGGAAGACGTTCCGGAGTTGACTTCACCAAATGAAGAGGGAACTAATGATAACGATCATAAAGCTCCGAAATAGAATACTACCGAACCTCGCAGGTCTAGCAGGACGCGTGCAGCTCCCGAGCTATACGGAAATCCTGCTATGAATTTCATGGTCGATGAAATTGATGACCCTGTGACGTATGAAGAAGCGATGATGAGCCCGGGTTCCAACAAATGGTTAGAAGCCATGAAATCCGAGATGGAATCCATGTACGAAAACCAGGTTTGGACCTTGGTGGACGTACCTCACGACCGAAAGGTCAAGGAGAATAAATGGATTTTCAAAAGGAAAACTGATGCTGATGGTAATATAACCGTCTATAAATTTCTAATTGTCGCAAAAGGGTTTCGAAAAATTCGAGTTGACTAAGATGAGACATACTCTCCCGTAGAGATGCTAAAGTAAGTTAGGATTATGTTAGCAATTCCTGCATATTTCGACTATGAGATATGGCAGATGGATGTCAAAACTGCATTCCTCAATGGAAACATTGAAGAAGAGTTGTATATGGTAGCAACCAAAGGGTTTTGTCGGTCCTAAGGATGCTAAAAAGGTATGAAAGCTTCAGCGATCCATCTATGGACTAAAGCAAGCATCCCGGAGTTGGAATCTCTGCTTTGATGAGGTGATCAAAAAGTTTAGATTTATCCAAACTTATGGAGAGGCTTGTATTTAGAAGAAAGTGAGTGGGAGCAATGTCGCATTTCTGATATTATATGTGGATGACATATTATTGATCGGAAATGATATAGATCTTTTAAACAGTGTTAAAAGTTATCTAAACAGCAAATTTTCAATGATGGACCTAGGTGAAGCTTCATACATATTAGGCATATAGATCTATAGGGATAGATCTAGGCACCTAATAGGGCTATCGCAAAGTACATACCTTGATAAGATTTTAAAGAAATTTAAAATGGACGGAAGTAAGAAAGGTTTCTTACCTATGTTGCAAGGCAAGATATTGAGTAAGACTCAAAGTCCAGCTACGGCGGAAGAAAGAGAGATAATGGACAAAGTCTCCTATGCTTTAGTCATAGGATCTATAATGTACGCCATGCTATGTACAAGACCAGATGTGGCACATGCTATTAGTTTAACTAGCAGATACCAATATGATCCAGGATCGGAACACTGGATAGCGGTCAAGAATATCCTTAAGTACTTGAGAAGAACTAAGGATATGTTTCTCATGTATGGAGGTGAACAAGAGCTCGTCGCTAAGTGTTATGTCGATGCTAGCTTCGACACCGATTCGGAAGACTCTAAGTCTCAATCCGGATAAGTATTTATCATGAATGGTGGAGCGGTTAGTTGGAGGAGTTTCAAACAACCCGTGCTGGCGGGATCAACAACGGAGGCCGAAGATGTTGCTGCTTCGAAAACGGCTCAGGAAGCAGTTTGGATGAAGGAATTCATAACCGAACTAGGTGTGGTTGCAAGCGCATTGGACCCAATGGTGATCTATTGTGACAACAATGGATCCATATCCAATGTCAAAGAACCAAGGTATCACAAGAATTCCAAGCATATTAAGCGTCGGTTTCACTCTATCCGCGAGCATGTCAAGGATGGAGATATAAAGATTTGTAAAGTACACATGGATCTCAATGTAGCAGACCCGTTGACTAAAACTCTCCCTAGAGGAAAACATGATCAACACCAGAACTCCATGGGTGTTAGATTTATCACTATGTAACTAGAATATTGTCTCTAGTGCAAGTGGGAGACTGAAGGGAATATGCCCTGAGAGGCAATAATAAAGTGGTTATTATGTATATTCCAAGTATATGATAGATGTTTATTTTGCATGCTATAATTGTATTAATATGGAAACATTAATACATGTGTGTTTAAAAAACAAACAGAAAGTTCCTAGTTATGCCTCTCTTATAAACTAGCTCATTGATTAACAAGATGATCAAGGTTTCCTGATCATGGACATTGGATGTTGTTAATAACAAGGTCACAACATTATTGGAATGGCGTGATGAACATTCATCCGAAGTATAGCATTACGATCAAAGTCATTGATTTTATATTGCTATAACATCATACGAAGTAATCCTAATCCTTAGACCATGAGATCATGTCAATCACTAACACTAGAAGAGTATCTTGATAACATCAAACGCCACACCATAACAGGGTGATTATAAAGATGGGTTCAGTGCTACTAAAGTGTTATTTGAGGCCCATGGATCAAGAGTGGAATTTATTTATCCCGATGACGCATAGATATACTTTGGGCCCTCTCGGTGATATCACATTGGTTAGCTTGCAAGTAAGTGATTTGATCACTAGAATATTATATCACGGGAACGAGAAAAGAGTACATGTTAGTAACAATATCAAACTAGGTATGAGGATACCGATGATCGAATCTCGGACATGTAATATATCGTGAGACAAAGGGATTAAGATTCTAGCGTAAAAGGTTCTCACGATCACAAGAAAGTCATTGTTGAATGTGTAGGAGTCAGTATGGATCTCCAGGTCCCGCTTCTGATTATTGATCCAAGAGGGGTCTCGATCATGTCCGCATTATTCGCGAACCGTAGGGTGATACGTCGAAAACGTATCTAGAATTTTTGATGTTACATGATTGTTTAGTATCTACTTTTCTTTGCTTTGTCTACATTTTGAGGTGTTTTTATATGTTTTCTGGTACTAACCTATTAACAAGATGCCATAGTGCCAGTTGCCTGTTTTCTTCTGTTTTTGGTTCCAGAAAGGCAGAAAATCAATATTCTTGGAATTGGATGGGACAAAAGCCAAAGTCAATATTTTACCGTGGGGAACACGAGGCCAGAATACGAGACAAAGGGGAGCCACCAGGGGGCCACACCCTGGCCGCGCGGCTTACCCTAGCCCGCGCCTAGGGGGTGCGGCCGCCCTGGCTGCCCCCTGCCTCGCCTCTTCACCTATAAAGACCCCCTGATACAAAAACCCTAAGTACCCGATCAATATTCCACGAAACAGTCTGTAGCCGCCGCCACCATCGTCCCTAGATAGGGGGATCTGAAGCTATTTCCGACACCCTGCCGGAGGGGAGATCATCCCGGAGGCCTTCTTCTTCATCATGCCAGCCTCCGGTATGAAGTGTGAGTAGTTCCACCTTGGACTACGGGTCCATGTAGTATCTAGATGGTTGTATCTCCTCCTTTGGGCTACCATGTTTAGATCTTGTGAGCTTCGTTCATGATCAAGATCATCTATTTGTAATCATGCATGTTGTGTTTGCGGGGATCCGATGGATATTGAGATTACTATGTCAGATTTATTAATGGTTTTGTCTTATTGATTCTATCATGTTTGTGTTGTTTGTGATCTTGCATGCTCTCCGTTTCTAGTAGCTCCCTTGGCCAAGTAAAAATCTAAGGTTAACTGCACAAGAAATTGAGCTTAAAAGCCAATCGAATGCAGAGATAGCCCGACTCCTGCGCGAAGAGTAACTCACATGGTACTAATGATCTAAAGCAAAATTCATTCTTGAAGGAGATGTGAATACAAGGTACTTCCATGCTGTTGCCAATGGCAAGCAGAAGAAGAAACTTATTCACTCTCTGATCCAGGATAAAGGTATGATTGAGGGACAGGAGCAACTGAAGTCATATATTACAGCTTATTATAAATCCTTGTTTGGAGCCCTAGCGGAAAATTCATTCTCTCTGGACGAGTCCCAAATGGCTGATATCCCCTAGGTTTGTGATGAAGAAAACAACTTTATAACTGCCTCATACTGAGGACGAGGTTAAGAAAGATGTTTTTCAAATGGAACATAACAAAGTGCCAGGGCCTGATGGCTTCCCAGCAGAATTTTACCAAAAATTATGGGACGTTATCAAGGAGGATCGGATGCATTTGTTTGGATTTTTACAAGTCGGTTAGTTGGATCTCTTTAGACTAAACTTTGGAGATATAATTTTACTGCCTAAGGTTAACAATATAGAACGTATACAATAGTATCGCTCAATCTGCTTGCTTAACGTTAGATTTAATTTTTTTACTAAAGTTGCCATGATTAGACTAAACTCAGTGGCTGACCATGTTGTTAGCCCATCTCAAACTGCGTTCATGCAAGGAAGAAATTTCCTAGATGGTGTTGTAATTCTGCATGGAACGATCCATGAATGATGATGGCACACAGTACTGTCATGGGACGCTTCGTTGGAAACCCTAAGAGAAAGGTATGATAAGCACAGCAGCAAGTTTTCCCTCAGTAAGAAGCCGAGGTTATCGAAACAGTAGGAGGAAGGAAACGTCACACAGGTGTTGCAAGCAACACAGAGACCCGCACAACACAAACTCAAGAATTTGCCCCAACAAACAGTGAGGTTGTCAAGCTCACTGGTTTGCTGTAACACAGGATTAAACGTATGGTGTGGAAGGTAATGATTTGCAGCAATTAAACAAGTAATAGTGGAAGATGTATCAATGGTAAAGATTGGACCGGGGTCCATAGTTCACTAGAGGTGCTCTCCTTAGATAAACAACATGGCATGAAGGGTAAACAAATTACAACAGTGCAATTGACAGGAACTGAGAAAGGCATAACAATGCAATACTAGTCAAAAAGATCCTATAAGATTCGATTAGGAAATACAACAATATACATAGACCGCCATCCAACTTCATCTATGACTAGAAGTCCACCTTCAGGTTATCATTGAACCCCCTCCAGTATTAAGTTGCAAGCAACAGACAACTGCTTTAAGCAAAGTGTGTAAGCTAAACAGTCCACATGTTCCATGAACAAGAGACCGTTGTTTTCTCCCTAGTAGAAACAACACATATACAACCGAAGAGATTTCTGTCACTTCCCTTGGAAACTAGAGGCATGAACCCACTATCGAGCATAAATACCCCCACTTGGAGTCACTAGCAACTACTAGGCTAAGATAGCTACTAACAATGGAGAGCATGCAAGATCACAAACAACACAGACATGATAGAATCATAAAGACAAAACCATTAATCAATATGATATAATAATCTGAATATCCATCGGATCCCCGCAAACACAACATGCATGATTACAAATAGATTAGATCTTGATCATGAACGGAGCTCACAAGATCTATACATGAAAGCAGAAAGGAGGAAATACAACCATCCAGATACTACATGGACCCATAGTCCAAGGTGGAAATACTCACGCATCATACCGGAGAGAAGGCCTCTAGGATGATCTCCCCTCCGGCAGGGTGCCGGGAAGAACTTCAGATCCCCCCGATCTAGGGATGACGATGGCGGCGGCTACAGAAGCTTTCGTGGAATATTGATTGGGTCCTTAGGGTTTCTGCATCAGAGTCTTCTTACAGGCGAAGGGGGAGGCCGAGGAGGTGGCCAGGGGCCCCACACCCTGCCTAGGTGAGGGGTAGGGCCCACCTGCACCTAGGGGGGTGTGGCTGCCCTGGCACGCCTCTCCGTATCCCCTCTGGACTTCTTGTTCCCCATGGAAAGTTAGTGACTTTGGCTTTTGTCCCGTCCAATTCCGAGAATATTGCTTTTATGCCTTTCTGGAACCAAAAACAGAAGAAAACAGGCAACTGGCACTATGGCAACTTGTTAATAGGTTATTTCCAGAAAATATATAAAAACACCTCAAAGTGTAGATAAAGCAAAGTAGATACTAAACAAGCATAGAGCATAAAAAATTATAGATACGTTTCTAATGTATCAAGCATCCCCAAGCTTAACTCCTGCTTGTCCTCGAGTAGGTAAGTGATAAAAAGAATAATTTTTGAGGTGACATGCACCTTCACAATGAAAATCTAACCATTTGCAAGCATTGAAAGCTGGTCTCAAAGAACTCTAAACATGAGCATGAAAGATGGAGTTCTAACAATAGGACATAGTAACTATGCATGCAACATGACAGGCTACAAACAAAGATCATGAATAACATGCATTGAAAAACGTTTGTTTGTTTCACATACAGAAAACATGGCATAGTGGCATTCAGCTTGTCCCTCATAGAATAGCAAATAGATGCATAGGACACCTTCAAAGTTCACAAGGGTGACTAGAAACAAGTAGCACAAGAGAAAGTAATATCACAATATGCATCAATCAATAAGCTTTGGAACACTACACAAAGAATGACAACTATGCTCTCTTAATGGTGCCTAAAGGTAGAAGGTGGAGACTCAATAATGGTGGAAGAAAAGCCTTTTATAAAGGAAGCAGGTATTTCAAGTTTCAAAAAGAGCTTTCAAAAATTATGGTACTTGTTAGCTTTCAGCCCTCATTGCCCCTATCATAAGCATCTTGAAGTGTTTAAGGTTAAATTGAACAAAGATGGAGTATATGCTTGACAAAGTATAAGTTGGAAATCCCAAGTCCCTTGAATACGAGGGCCACACCTCATGCTACTCAACTTCAGTCACCTGCAAGTTCTTGTCATTGTAAGTATTTGCATATCATAGAGAACCACCAACGGGGTACCCCTTGCACATGGTACAGGAGCTATCCCATAACCAAAATGACAAGGCAAGCAAACAATGAGCATCTCAGCGATCTTTTTATTTATCATATGCATAGCTTTTATTGAGGATGCTTCATAGATAGCTCACTATGGTGATGCTGCAAGTTTCCACCATGATTAGACATGGCTTAGGCTAGCGGCCCAGGCATTTCTCTACCACAAAATACAAACTCCATGGACTTACAAGTTCCTTCTTTATTTCACACCGGTGACATCCATATACAAAATAGCATGATATCAATTGAGTACAAAGTACAAGTGCAATGTTGAAAATGTTCCCCGTGACAGCACGGTTATGCTAATTCCAACGTATAAGTGCAAGCATATACAACATAGAAGACACAATGGTTCAAGTTTATTAGGAGAAAAGAATATAAAGTGTGCCATCAAGTTTGTGAGGGCTTTAATCACTAAGTTTTCACATAACAAAATAGTTTTTAATTGGAAGATAGCTGAAAACAAGAATATACTTGGAATGGTGTAACACACCATGCATAGGAGTTTATAGTGGACACTTTGGAAAAACTTGGTTTCTTGGGAGTTGTAAGCATGAGTAGAGATTACTCATACAAGTGGAGGCTAGCCAAAGACTGGGAGCAACCAACTAAGAGAGCAATAATGGCCATAATCAAGCAGTGCAACAAAGCATTACTAATCAAAGAAAAGAGTGGTACTACAAGTCAAGGACTAAATGATCATAGAGGCTATGGTGACTTGTTAAAGTCATAACATGGTGTGAGCATGTGCCAAGTCAACCCAAGCAAAACATCAAAGGAGAATACCACAATACTATGATTTTGCATGCTAAAACAATGCATAATTTATTCAAGGCACACTAAGCAATCCCAATTGTTTGGAACAAGACATGCTACAACAATAATTACTAATCATAAGGTCAAAACAACATCTAGCATGTCATGCTAAAGTCTAAGTCACAGTCAATGCAAGATCCTCTTGCACTTACAAGCAAGAACTTACTACTCCTTTCTAACACCAAGCAACTTATTTGAAAAAAACACAGAGAGAACGGGGGTCCAAACTACTTTATTCAAAAAAACTAAACAAACTAAGAAAACCAAACGAAAACTAAGATGCTCCAAGAACAATACAACTGTGCATGAAACAATAAAAAGCTTAGGTCTTGATGAAGAAGGGGATGCCTTGGGCATCCCCAAGCTTTGACGCTTGTACCTCTTGGATATTTCTTGGGGTGACACCGGGGTGGCATCCCCAAGTTTGAGCTTTTATCCATGCTTCATATCATTGCATCATTCTCTCTCTACACCTGAATTTTTTTCCTTCATACAAAACTTCACACAATCTTCATTAGCAACATTAGCTTATTCAAAAGATATTATACCTCTGGCAAAGCTTTGGAACAGCGAGGCTTTTCACTAAAACACAAGATACTGTAGTAACTCCTTCAAAAAGCTCAATTCACCTAAAGAGAACTCAAAAAGGAATCAATAAGAAGCAAATGCAAATAATGGCAGAAATCTGTCAAAACAGACCATCAGGTAGAAACTGATTTTTTCGAACATCTTCTGTTGCTCAAATAAAAAAGTGTTGAACTAACGAAAGTTAACTAACATACTGGGGGATTTATTCGTAAATTTTCAGCTCAATCCGAAATACAGACACTCCTCGCGAATTTTTTTGGTGGAGGACAGAAATCTGTTTCGGGACAGCAACTCCCCAAATCTTACTTCCCTCTCATTAGAGGTCATTCTTGGCACAAAAAGCAAACAAAAAGGATAAGAAGAGGTCATTACTGAAGTAATAACTTCCAATACTCAAGGAAACTCTTGGGTTATCTCCCAACAAGTACTTTTCTTTAACGCCTTTAAGTTAGGCACAAGAAGCTTGAGAAGATGCTCACATAAGAAATATGAATTGAAGTCAAAGAGAGCATCAGGAAGCAAATTCAAACACATTTAAGTCTAACCATCTTCCTATGCATTGGAATCTTGTACAAAAATAAATTCACAAAGAACAAAGTGACAAGCAAAGAAAGATAAAACAAGAGTAACTTCAAAACTTTCATCACATAGAGAGGTGTTTCAGTACCATGAAAAATTCTACAACCATACTTTCCTCTCTCATAATAATTTTCAGTAGAATCATGAATAAACTAAACAATATATCTATCACAAAAAGCATGCTTTTCATGATCTACAAACACATAATTTCTATCAAGCTCAAAAACAGTGGGATTAAAACCTCCATAGGTTTTATCCAAAGTAGATATTTTAAAAGGATCCATAGGAACATAACATTCATCCTCCTTTGGTAAGCATGGGGGACAATCAAATAATCTAAGGGATAAATAGTTACTCTCATTAGAAGGTAGGCATGGGTAGATCCATTCTTCCTCCTTTTGTTCATCACTCTCCCCTCTTTTTCATCTAATGAGCTTCCAGTTTCAACAATTTCTTCTTCCATAGGCTCCTGCAAGTCATTAGTCTCTTCCATTTGTGGAAAATGCCTATTAAAATATTCAAAAATATATCCATTTTCTTCCTTGTAATTATCAAAGCAAAATTTAAGTATCTCATAAACCTCATCTTCATAAGGTGCATCATCAGTATTTTCAAGCAAACTGGCAAGTTCAAATGCACCCTTGAAAGCAATAAATTCTTCAATTTGTTCCACATCATAAAAGTCATAATTTCCTTTAACATAATAGTATATGGTAACATTATCATTATACTCACATTGAAAAGGAACGTGTTTATGCCTCCTATAGAAACAAGATTTATCAAAGCAATAAGTAACATTATAAGTAGAGCACACGTCTCTAGCAATAATATTCAACTTATCAATTTGTTTCCATAAGTGTTTACCTTTTTGTGACAAATGGCTTTCCTTATAATAATACTTTTATTCTTCCATAAACCCACCTTGCCAATAAGAACTAGTTTCAAAGAAACCATCCATTGATAGAAAGCATGACCAAGCAAGGCAACAACAGACCAGTAACTAGAGCAGGAACTAATTTTTTGTGTTTTTGAATAAAGAAAGCAAATCAAACTAGACTAATTTTTTTGGAATTTTTGAAAAGAGGCAACAAAACCAAGCAAAAAAACTAAGCAAACTAAAAACAAAGTAAAGAGAAAGGAAGTGGAGGAATCCCCTTGTGAAGACGTCCTTAGCCTCCCCGGCAACGACGCCAGAAAGAGCTTGATGATGCCGCCCAATACTGTCGTGGGACGCTTCGTTGGAAACCCCAAGAGAAAGGTATGATGAGCACAGCAGCAAGTTTTTCCTCAGTAAGAAACCGAGGTTATCGAACCAGTAGGAGGAAGGAAACGTCACACATGTGTTGCAAGCAACGCAGAGACCTACACAACACAAACTCAAGACTTTGCCCCAGCGAACAGTGAGGTTGTCAAGCTCACCGGTTTGCTGTAACAAAGGATTAAACGTATGGTGTGGAAGGTAATGGTTTGCAGCAAGTAAACAAGTAACAGTGGAAGATGTATCAATGGTAAAGATTGGACCGGGGTCCATAGTTCACTAGAGGTGCTCTCCTTAGATGAACAACATGGCATGAAGGGTAAACAAATTATAGCAGGGTAATTGGAAGGAACTAAGCAAGGCATAACAATGCAATACTAGTCAAAAAGATCCTATGAGATTTGATTGGGCAATACAACAATATACATAGACAGCCATCCAACTTCATGTATGACTAGAATTCCACCTTCAGGTTATCATCTGAACCCCCTCTAGTATTAAGTTGCAAGCAACAGACAACTGCTTTAAGCAAAGTATGTAAGGTAAACAGTCTACATGTTCCATGAACAAGAGACCGTTGTTTTCTCCCTAGTAGCAACAACACATCTACAACTGAAGAGATTTCTGTCACTTCCCTTGGAAACTAGAGGCATGAACTGTAACACCCTCAGAATCGGACCTATGCAAGTTTTAGCAAAATTCGCCAAACCCGCATAGAAACGATTCAAAGGTGCCCACCAGGCACTTTCGTGCGGGTGGAAAACGAAGTAATAACATTACACAACAGTCCTCGATGGGACCCACAGAACAGATATATACAACAGCGACTCAGAGAGTCAAGAATACAAATATAATATAAAAAGATCCAAATCACCTTGAACGATATAGCGTCCAGCTACGGACAAGATGCAAATGGGGCTAAGAGCCCTGAAGAATAACCAATGGCGTCCATAACCCCTGAGCCAAGCGGAAGGGTAACCACGCTAACGACGTCGATCTCAAAACCTGCTTAAACAAAAGGGTGCCGACAAAGGCAAAGGAAAAGAAGGAGCGTCGATCGAGGCGATACAGCGAGGCTAGAATTCGGTCCTCGCCTACATAGGTATGGTGGATCAAGGCGACAAAGATGCACTAAACAACCTATAGAGACTCGATACAACTGGCGGATATCAGAGAGGGATAAGAATGACCTAACCGGATCCAACCTGAAGCTAACACCAAACAAACCCATCCTGGTGTTTCCCCCTCGAGACCAAACGAGGAAGTCAACCGAGGAACTCACACCGTTGGCAGTTTTACTTATTCGGTCATAGTTGCGGCACTTACTAGTCAGGTTTAGATAATCGTCCTGGTAAAGTAAGCAGTGGGCACTTTTAATTCACCATTCCGTTATAGTTGCAACAATTACTAATCAGATACAGATAGCATGAGATAAACCCAAAAACCCAGCAGTTGTTGGTACTTTTATTCAGCCAATTCGTTGAAGTTGCAATACTTACTAGTCAGATACATTTGTCGCAAGCGACAACCAAACAAGCAATGGTGGGCAGTATTAATTAGCCATTCCGTTATGGTGAAGCTGATTACTAGTCATTATAAGTCAAATTTATAACAAGAAACTTTAGTTATGCTTGTCTATGATCAAGAAACTGTGCTCCAAGTCGTCCATATCCGCGGACACGGCTTTCAGAAAGTTTTACCCGGCCGGGGTGCACCAATAGCAACACACACTCGATCAACCTCGGAAAAACCAAATCAAAACCCAACGAGGCTTTCACATTGAACAATCACAGATTGAAATATTTCAGGGGCCACCCTTGAGTATACCATAGCAGTAAGCTAGCTCGAGACGGACCCCAAAGTTTGTGGGCCGGCGGTAACGATGAGTCCCCAAACGGGACTGTCGATACCACGTAAACGGGTCACAAATCCTAAACAGTACAGTGTGCATTACCTCGCACAATCGTAAATAAAGCAGTAAAGCATGGCATAAGTACAGGATAGTAATAAAGCCCCAAACTAGTTCGTGGCCCCAAGAAATAAGACGGAATCAAGCTACGTCTGGGGTCCCATATACCTCCGGATGTGGATAGCGATAAATCAAGGAACAGGAATCAAGTACTCGGGGTCTTACGGGACACAAGTGGGCGTCGAAACCAAATATTATCTATCGCCCACCGATGCCTCGCTTATTCAATTTTAGTTGTTAAACAGAAATTAAAGTGACAATAAGTAAAACTAGAATCATCTCCAACAACAACATGCGGCAATTCATCGAATCGTGTGGCATATGGACACACATCGGCGCTGAGCAAGCAACCACGACGCGCAAGTCCAACTATCTACAAAACAACAGGTAATAGGATGTGTCCAAGGCAATATGGGCTGCACGGTATATCACGGCACGGAAACTAAAGCATCGCAAATACGTATAGCAATAGATCAACAGGAGGGAAGTACATACTATAAAGTAAGATAGGTAGAAAGAGGGAGATGCTCGCCTGAAAACATTGTCGAAAGGTTCATCCAAAGATCGGGGCGAAGCTCACATCAACTCAACGGTCCAATCCGCGAAGAAGCAAAACACTAGAAGAAACACCGGATGCGCTATTTAATAAAACGACAGAAGATCGGCATGAAGCATGTATGATGGATGACATGGCAAAAGTGCGATGCAATTAGGTCATATTAAGTGGAACCGGGGTCCCGACAATTAATTATATGGTCCAAGTTATTTAGCTACCCCGCAATTTAAATGTTGTTTATCAAGACAAAAGATAGCACCGGTTCGTTACACAAGTTTAAATGAGGCCGATATGAGACTAGATTTGCCCGCATATGGGCCCCATATTTAATTATTAGGTGAATCGGCGTAAGGCCCCCAAACCACAGATATGCATGCAAGGATGGCAATTCAATATGCAACAAGTTGTTATTATGTTATAAAATAGGGTCCGAGGGAAAAGGAGTCACACATTAGAGGGGGATCGACGATCTTGGGGTCCGGGGTTCGGTCTCAGGGTCCAGGGTCCGACGGGTCTGGGGTTCGGGGTCCGACGGATGCGTTCTCGGCTCCGGGGAGGACTTGGTTTGGTGTCGTTCTTGTCGCATACGCGGTCTTCGGGTCATGGCGACAGTCCTGGCGTCCTTGATGGAGAACTCAGGGTTCCGGTTCGCGGTTTCTTGTCGACGGTCTCGTGGGGCCATCTTAGTTGCCGGTGTCGAGCTCGGGTGCCGTTGATGATCTTGGGGTTTCAGCGGAACGGTCTTCGGGGTACTTGGCGTATCCGGGTCGATGACCTTGGCGTTCGGGATGCAGATCTTGGTGTCCGGGTGAAGCACTCGGCGTTCTACGGTTCCACGTTGACGGCCTCGGCGCTCTAGATCGGTCTTCAGGGCGGCGGCCTCATGTAGACGGTCGTGGCGGCTTCGGGGTCTTCAGGGTCTCGACGGAGTTTGGTCTTCGGCATCCGAACAGGCTTCTTGAAGTCCGTGAAGGAGATCCTGTCGCGCGATGTCCGGGGTAGACGAGCTTGGCGTTTTCGCATCGGCGATCTTGGCGGTCATCGTGTTCGGCGCCGATGGTTCTTCGGGTTTATCTTCTTGTCGAAGACGACCTTGTGAAGCGAATTACAGCGTCAGAGCAGATCTTGTGGAGCCATGGGCCCTCTCTGTTACAACGGTCTAGCAACAAACACAGCCACGAGGTAGAGGTACTGCGTTCACTGGCGAGCTCGCTGGCAGAGAAGGCACAGGCCGACGCAGGCGAGATACCGTCGGCGGAAGCTTGATGGTTCTGCGGGTCCATGCCGACGAGGTCGACGGCGGAGGAGCGAGGGCCTGGTCGAGGGGGCCCGAGGACCGGGCGGTAGAGACGTCCGGCGAGGCGGGAGCTCGGCAGAGGTCGACGGCGACGCCGCAGCACGGGGCGAGGTGCTCGGGCGGCCGGGAGAGAGGTTCGCGAGGCGGGCGCGACGGCAGCTGGGCGCGGCCGCAGAGCGGGCAGCCGGGCGGCAGCCAGCCAGCGGCGGACGGGAGCAGAGGGTCGCGGGCGAGGCTCGGCGTAACGACGCCGCAGCTCGCTCCGGCGCGGCGAACGCGAGAGGGCGGCGCGCGCAGGCTCAAAGGGGAGGCGGGACTCGCGGAGGTTGGCGGGGCGAGCTCGAGCTCGACGACGCGGCGGCTCGCGTGGGGAGTCCGGCGCGGCGGGCGGAACTTGCGGCGGCGGCGCTGAAGCGGCGGCCGCAGGGGGACGGGAGCGACGCGGGCTCGAGAGAGGAGGGGCGGAGGAGCGGAGGGCAATGGCGGGTGGCTGCCGCTGGCGCGACGGGACGCAGGGGGCGGGCGCTGTCATGAGGGGGACATGAAGCTCGAGGAACCGGCGGCCGGAGGGGCGGTTAGAGGCGGCGACGAGAGGAGCGGCTAGCAGAGGAGGGAGGAGGTGGACGCGAGGTGGGAGACGGGGCCGAGCCGGGTGGGGCCCGCGCGGGGGTGGCGCGTCAGAGGGAGGTTCGGCCTGGGGGAGGGGTTTCTGGGGAGGCTGGGGCCAGGCGCAGGCGGGGCATGGGGCCCAGGCATGAAGTTGAGGTGCGTGGGGCCACGGGGGGGGGAGGGGGGTGACTGGGGAGGTGGGGGAGTGGCCAGGGAGGCTGTGGCGCGTGTGTTGAGTTGGTGGGAGGGAGAGAGGAGAGAGAGGAGGTGAGGTGAGGTGGCGTGGCGGGTGTGGTTGGTTGAGGGAGTTGGGGAGGTGAGGTGGCATGATGTGATTGGGGAGTGAGGTGGCGGGGTTGTGGGTAGGATAGTGGGTAGATTTAGGATTAGATGGGGCGTAGGTGGACCGTTTAAATAAATCAGGCGGTCGTCGGTCGGGTTGGCCTGCTCGATGCCCTACTAAAATAAACATAATTTTTATTTATTTTAATTGGGCCGTTTGCAACCCGATAGCAACAAAACAAAATTATTCCGGAGACCGGGTTTTGGAGTTTGAACAAGATGGGGCGTTTGGAAAAACAAAAATCGGGGTTTTCGAAATAGTTTTGGCAAACAATGCATGATGATGACGATGCAATGCACAAATTCAACGCGATTTTCTAGTAGTGGTTTTGCGGGATGCCACAATTCGACACCACTAACAAAGGATCTCGCCCTCGAGATACGCCTCATGGTACCGGAAGGAAGGTCGGCGTTCTGCGTCTTCGCACTTCGTGTAAATCCTCGCGACACCACTAACGAGGGTTCATCCTCCATCTTGAAATCGGCGACACCACCAACAAAGGGTCGTTGTTCCTGATCGTCGAGAGAGCACTCCGGAAACAAAAGGTCGAAGGTAGAGGTATCGCAAATAAAGCCACCCCTAACTTCCGTTAGAAGAGGGAAAAGTTACATTGATCCACCCGTTCGATGTACAGAGCGAACAGTAAGAGTCGGGTAGGGTGATCAGTCCATCCCGAACCCAAACTATCAACTCTATACATGGGTAGGAGAATCAGGCAACTCAACTCTCGAGATTTAGACTGAAGACCTTCATAGGCGGTGTCCGGAACAAAGGGATGATGTCAGCAGAATCGTATGAAAGACACAATGATTAGGTTCCGCGATGGTTCCATTGGCATGAACAACACATGCTCAAGGTATACTCCAACTTCACCAATGCTCGTCCTTCTCATATGTTTTCCAACGACACTGATATCCGGCAAGGAACACATACGGATAAAGATCTCAAGGACAGAAGATCGGATGAAGGGTACAACAGACAAGTCGCAGATTGATGATCGTAGCACCTCCGCAAAAAGGGAGAAAGCGAAACCTGAAGGTACGACGAAACCCAACCACGAATTCTGGACTCAAGAAAGAGATGAGAGGATTCAAAACGCGAGAGGTAAGAGGAGAACAGCAGAGGGTAAGGAGTAAAATCAGACCTAATCGAACTATCCAACCGATTTTGCTAAAATAGTTTTGACACTCTTCTTCGCCGTTAGCTAGGTTATCCTACAATTTGGACTTGTGGGGTATCGCAACCGCCGAGCTCGATACCACTCAGTAACACCTCGAATCGGACCTATGCAAGTTTTAGCAAAATTCCAAACCCGCATAGAAACGATTCAAAGGTGCACCAGCACTTTCGCGGGTGGAAAACGAAGTAATAACATTACACAACAGTCCTCGATGGGACCCACAGAGAGATATATACAAATGACTCGAGAGTCAAGAATACAAATATAATATACAAAGATCCAAATCACCTTGAACGATATAGCGTCCAGCTACGGACAAGATGCAAATGGGGCTAAGAGCCCTGAAGAATAACCAATGGCGTCCATAACCCTGCCCAGGCCAAGCCGGAAGGGTAACCCTGCTAACGACGTCGATCTCAAAACCTGCTTAAACAAAAGGGGTGCCGACAAAGGCAAAGGAAAAGAAGGAGCGTCAGTACTGAGGCCAGTACACGGCGAGGCTAGAATTCGGCGGTCCTCGCCTACATAGGTATGGTGGACTGAAGCGGCAGCGGCAGCATGCACTAAACAACCTATAGAGACTCGATACAACTGGCGGATATCAGAGAGGGATAAGAATGACCTAACCGGATCCAACCTGAAGCTAACACCAAACAAACCCATCCTGGTGTTTCCCCCTCGAGACCAAACGAGGAAGTCAACCGAGGAACTCACACCGTTGGCAGTTTTACTTATTCGGTCATAGTTGCGGCACTTACTAGTCAGGTTTAGATAATCGTCCTGGTAAAGTAAGCAGTGGGCACTTTTAATTCACCATTCCGTTATAGTTGCAACAATTACTAATCGAATCTGAGATAGCATGAGATAAACCCAAAAACCCAGCAGTTGTTGGTACTTTTATTCAGCCAATTCGTTGAAGTTGCAATACTTACTAGTCAGATACATTTGTCGCAAGCGACAACCAAACAAGCAATGGTGGGCAGTATTAATTAGCCATTCCGTTATGGTGAAGCTGATTACTAGTCATTATAAGTCAAATTTATAACAATAAACTTTAGTTATGCTTGTCTATGATCAAGAAACTGTGCTCCAAGTCGTCCATATCCGCGGACACGGCTTTCAGAAAGTTTTACCCGGCCGGGGTGCACCAATAGCAACACACACTCGATCAACCTCGGAAAAACCAAATCAAAACCCAACGAGGCTTTCACGACTGAACAATCACAGGATTCAGAAATATTTCAGGGGGCCACCCCTTGGAGTATACCCGCAACGAAGTAAGCTAGCTCCGAGACGGACCCCAAAGTTTGTGGGGCCGGCGGTAAACGACAGCAGGTCCCCAAACGGGGACTGTCGATACCACGTAAACGGGTCACAAATCCTAAACAGTACAGTGTGCATTACCTCGCACAATCGTAAATAAAGCAGTAAAGCATGGCATAAGTACAGGATAGTAATAAAGCCCCAAACTAGTTCGTGGCCCCAAGAAATAAGACGGAATCAAGCTCTGGTTCAGGGGGGTCCCATATACCTCCCGGATGTGGATAGCGCGATAAATCAAGGAACAGGAATCAAGTACTCGGGGTCTTACGGGACACAAGTGGGCGTTCGGAAACCAAATATTATCTATCGCCCACCGATGCCTCTGCTTATTCAATTTTAGTTGTTAAACAGAAATTAAAGTGACAATAAGTAAAACTAGAATCATCTCCAACAACAACATGCGGCAATTCATCAGCAACTGTGGCATATGACGACACACATCGGCGCTTGAGCAAGCAACTACGACGCGCAAGTCCAACTATCTACAAAACAACAGGTAATAGGATGTGTCCAAGGCAATATGGGGCTGCACGGTATATCACGGGTACGGAAACTAAAGCATCGCAACACAGATAGCAATAGATCAACAGGAGGGAAGTACATACTATAAAGTAAGATAGGTAGAAAGAGGGAGATGCTCGCCTGAAAACATTGTCGAAAGGTTCATCCAAAGATCGGGGCGAAGCTCACATCAACTCAACGGTCCAATCCGCGAAGAAGCAAAACACTAGAAGAAACACCGGATGCGCTATTTAATAAAACGACAGAAGATCGGCATGATGCATGTATGATGGATGACATGGCAAAAGTGCGATGCAATTAGGTCATATTAAGTGGAACCGGGGTCCCGACAATTAATTATATGGTCCAAGTTATTTAGCTACCCCGCAATTTAAATGTTGTTTATCAAGACAAAAGATAGCACCGGTTCGTTACACAAGTTTAAATGAGGCCGATATGAGACTAGATTTGCCCGCATATGGGCCCCATATTTAATTATTAGGTGAATCGCGAAGGCCCCCAAACCACAGATATGCATGCAAGGATGGCAATTCAATATGCAACAAGTTGTTATTATGTTATAAAATAGGGTCCGAGGGAAAAGGAGTCACACATTAGAGGGGGATCGACGATCTTGGGGTCCGGGGTTCGGTCTCAGGGTCCAGGGTCCGACGGGTCTGGGGTTCGGGGTCCGACGGATGCGTTCTCGGCTCCGGGGAGGACTTGGTTTGGTGTCGTTCTTGTCGCATACGCGGTCTTCGGGTCATGGCGACAGTCCTGGCGTCCTTGATGGAGAACTCAGGGTTCCGGTTCGCGGTTTCTTGTCGACGGTCTCGTGGGGCCATCTTAGTTGCCGGTGTCGAGCTCGGGTGCCGTTGATGATCTTGGGGTTTCAGCGGAACGGTCTTCGGGGTACTTGGCGTATCCGGGTCGATGACCTTGGCGTTCGGGATGCAGATCTTGGTGTCCGGGTGAAGCACTCGGCGTTCTACGGTTCCACGTTGACGGCCTCGGCGCTCTAGATCGGTCTTCAGGGCGGCGGCCTCATGTAGACGGTCGTGGCGGCTTCGGGGTCTTCAGGGTCTCGACGGAGTTTGGTCTTCGGCATCCGAACAGGCTTCTTGAAGTCCGTGAAGGAGATCCTGTCGCGCGATGTCCGGGGTAGACGAGCTTGGCGTTTTCGCATCGGCGATCTTGGCGGTCATCGTGTTCGGCGCCGATGGTTCTTCGGGTTTATCTTCTTGTCGAAGACGACCTTGTGAAGCGAATTACAGCGTCAGAGCAGATCTTGTGGAGCCATGGGCCCTCTCTGTTACAACGGTCTAGCAACAAACACAGCCACGAGGTAGAGGTACTGCGTTCACTGGCGAGCTCGCTGGCAGAGAAGGCACAGGCCGCACGGGCGAGGATACCGTCGGCGCGGAAGCTTGATGGTTCTGCGGGGTCCATGCCGACGAGGTCGACGGCCGGAGGAGCGGCGAGGGCCTGGTCGAGGGGGCCCGAGGACCGGCGGGCCGGTAGAGACGTCCGGCGAGGCGGGGAGCTCCGGCAGGAGGTCGACGGCGACGGGCCGCAGGCACGGGGGCGAGGGGTGCTCGGGGCGGCCGGGGAGAGGAGGCCCGCGAGGCGGGGCGCGACGGTGGGCTGGGCGCTGCAGAGAGCGGGGCCGCTGGCCAGCGCGGCGGACGGGAGCAGAGGGTCGCGGGCGAGGCGGCTCGGTAAACGACGCCGCAGCTCGCCCGGCGCGTAACGCGAGCAGAGGGCGGCGCGCCGCAGGCTCAGCGGGGAGGCGGACTCGCGGAGGTTGGCGGGCGAGCTCGAGCTCGACGGCGACGTCAGGCTCGCGTGGAGTCCGCGGCGCTGGCGGAACTTGCGGCGGCGGCTTGGCGGAAGCGCGGCCGGCGCAGGGGACGGGACGGAGCGTCAGGCTCGAGAGGTGGAGGGGCGAGGAGCGGAGCAGCCTGGCGGGTGGCTGCTGGCGCCGGGCGACGCACGGGACGCAGCGGGCGCGTCATGGCAAGGTGGGACCGGAAGCTCGAGGGACCGCCGGCCGAGGGGCGGTTAGAGGCGGCGACGAGAGGCTAGCGAAGAGAGAGGAGGAGGTGGGCGAGGTGGGAGACGGGCCGAGGGTGGGGCCAGCAGGGGTGGCGCGTCAGAGGGAGGTTCGGCCTGGGGGAGGGGTTTCTGGGGAGGCTGGGGCCAGGCGCAGGCGGGGCATGGGGGGGCCCGCGTGCAGCGAGTTGGGGGTGCGCGCGTGGGGCCACGCGGTGGGGGAGGTGGTGACTGGGGAGGTGGGGGAGTGGCCAGGGAGGCTGTGGCGCGTGTGTTGAGTTGGTGGGAGGGAGAGAGGAGAGAGAGGAGGGGTGAGGGTGACGTGGCGGGGTGTGGTTGGTTGAGGGAGTTGGGGAGGTGAGGTGGCATGATGTGATTGGGGGGAGTGAGGTGGCCAGGGTTGTGGGTAGGATAGTGGGTAGATTTAGGATTAGATGGGGCAGATAGGTGGACCGTTTTAAATAAATCTGGGGCGGTCGTTCGGGTCGGGTTGGCCCGTTCGACTGCCCCTACTAAAATAAACATAATTTTTATTTATTTTAATTGGGCCGTTTGCAACCCGATAGCAACAAAACAAAATTATTCCGGAGACCGGGTTTTGGAGTTTGAACAAGATGGGGCGTTTGGAAAAACAAAAATCGGGGTTTTCGAAATAGTTTTGGCAAACAATGCATGATGATGACGATGCAATGCACAAATTCAACGCGATTTTCTAGTAGTGGTTTTGCGGGATGCCACATGAACCCACTATCGAGCATAAATACCCCCTCTTGGAGTCACTAGCAACTACTTGGACAAGATAGCTACTAACAATAAAGAGCATGCAAGATCACAAACAACACAGACATGATAGAATCATAAAGACAAAACCATTAATCAATCTGACGTAATAATCTCAATATCCATCGGATCCCCGCAAACACAACATGCATGATTACAAATAGATTAGATCTCGATCATGAACGGAGGTCACAAGATATATATACATGAAAGCACAAAGGAGGAGATACAACCATCTAGCTACTATATGGACCCATAGTCCAAGGTGGAACTACTCACGCATCATACCGGAGAGAAGGCCTCCAGGATGATCTCCTCTCCGGCAGGGTGCCAGGAAGAACTTCATACCCTCTCCCCCCGATCTAGGGACGACGGTGGCGGCGGCTACAGAAGGTTTCGTGGAATATTGATCGGGTCCTTAGGGTTTCTGCATCGAGGGCTTCTTATAGGCGAAGGGGGAGGCCGAGGAGGTGGCCAGGGGCCCTACACCCTGCCTAGGCGCGGGGCAGGGCCCACCCGCGCCTAGGGTGGGTGTGGCCGCCCTGGCACGCCTCTCCGTCTCCCGTCTGGACTTCTTGTTCCCCACGGAAAGTTATTGACTTTGGCTTTTGTCCCGTCCAATTCCGAGAATATTGATTTTCTGCCTTTCTGGAACCAAAAACAGAAGAAAACAGGCAACTGGCACTATGGCAACTTGTTAATAGGTTAGTTCTATAAAAGATATAAAAACACCTCAAAGTGTAGACAAAGCAAAGCAAGTAGATACTAACCAAGCATGGAGCATCAAAAATTATAGATACGTTTCCGACGTATCAATGAACTACACTCAAAAAATTAAATGGTGTACTGTTCAAGATTGACTTTGAGAAGGCATACGACAAAGTTAATTGGTCTTTCCTCCAAGCAAACACTCCGCATGAAAGGTTTTTCTGAGGAGTGGCGCGCTCTTATTCAGTCATTTGTGTCTAGGGGTAGTGTTGTCATTAAAGTAAATAAATATAATGGTAAATACTTCCAGACCAAGAAAGGACTGAGATAAGGGGATCCATTATTGTCTTTACTATATGATATAGTGGTTGATATGTTGGCTATCCTTATTGAGAGAACAAAGGCTGATGGGAAAATTGAAGGATTAGTTCCACATCTTATTGATGGTGGTCTCTTTATTCTTAAATACATTGATGACACAATCCTTTTTATGGAACATGATCTGAAGAAGGCTAAAAACCTAATATTAATATTATCAGGTTTAGAGCAGTTATCTGGACTTAAAATTAACTTACATAAGAGTGATTTATATTGTTTTGGTGAGGCCCAAAACGAGGCCCAGCTATATGATGAACTTTTCGGTTGTGGTCAGGGGTAATTTCCAATCAACTATTTGGGAATACCGATTCATTATCGGCGTCTCACGATTGCTGAATGGAAACTTATTCAGAAAAGACTACAAAAATGTCTTAGTAGTTGGAAAGGAAAATTGTTATCCCTTGGTGGAAGACTAGTACTCATAAATTCAGTACTTACTAATATGGTACTGTATATGATCTCGTTTTTCCAATTACCAAAAGGTGTCTTAAACAAAGTGGATTATTTCCGTTCAAGATTCTTTTGGCAAGGGGATAATGAGAAAAAGAAGTATCGACTGGCCAGATGGAATGTGGTTTGCCGCCCGAAGGAGTATGGTGGACTGGGCATACATGATTTGGAAGTCAAAAACACCGCACTTCTGGGCAAATAGCTTTTTAAACTACTTACGGAAGATGGTGTTTGGCAAACCATGTTATGGAGGAAATATGTGCGGTCCAAAGCTGTATCTCAAGTGGTTTGTAAACCCGGTGATTCAAATTTTTGGACTTGTCTTATGGCCACTAAAAAATATTTCTTTCATTTTGGTGCTTTCGAGATTAAGGATGGATCACATATTAGGTTTTGGAAAGATAAGTGGCTTGGTCAAACTACTCTTCGCGAACAATATCCAGCTCTATATTCGATTGTCAGACACAAATGGGATACAATTTCCACAGTGATGGAAGAAAATTCTTCCAATGTGTCTTTCAGGAGAAGTCTTATTGGTCCTCGACTGATATCCTGAAACAATCTACTACTAAGATTATCCACGATACAATTGCCGGATGGTGTTGACGTGTTCAAATGTAAATTACTAGAAAGTGGTAAATTTTCTGTTGGCTCACTATATAGAGTGTTGGTTCAACCTAATATCCCGGTCGATGATAACAATAAAATTTGGAAAATGAAAATACCCCTTAAAACAAAGATATTTGCATGGTATCTATATAAGGGTATAATTCTAATAAAAGATAATCTTGCAAAGAGGAATTGGCATGGAAGTACACAATGCCTTTTTTGTCATCACGATGAGACAATTCTTCATTTATTCTTCCATTGCAAATTTGCTCGCTCTATATGGTCATTTATCCAATAGCTTCTGATTTATCTCCTCCTCTTTCGGTAACCAATGTTTTTGGTAATTGGATGCATGGAATTGTTGATAAGTACAGAACTTTGTTTAGGGTGGGAGCGCTTGATATTATATGGTCACTATGGCTTTATAGAAATAACAATATTTTTATTAATATTGTGTCTTCTCCTCTACAGGTTATTTATCGAGCCACGACTATCCTCCGATCATGGACTATTCTCCAACGCATGGAGTTTCGTGACTTATTTATGGTGGGATGTACGCGATTGAAGGACACAACGGGGGATATTTTCTTTCGACATAGATGGCCGTGTGATCTGAGGATTGATCTACCTTAGATTGAAGACAATTATTTTGATAGTTTTTTTTGTATTGCTTGTCTTCCTTTTTATTTCCTTGTTCTATCGTTCGTGCGACTGTATACATCTTAGTTATGCAGAGGCCGGATGTAAACATGAAACATTCTATCTTAATAAATGCGTTCATTTCCAAAAAAAAAATCAACACCTAGCCGATACCAGACGTAGGCAACGTTCCACCTAGAAAACCTAATATTAGGCTCCCTGAAGGCCGGGCTCTATATCACCGTCCCCTCGTGTTAAAACCTTTCTTCAAAACTTGGTCCATAAATATTGACCCCGTAATTGTTCAACACAATTGTTGAGGCTTGAGTATATCTTCCTCATTGTCTAATACTACATTTTTCTATAAAGACTTTCTTGTGGGAACTTTATTTTTCAAGATAAAACGAGCTTGAATTTTCTTTATTAAATAAGAAGTAAATGATAAAAACAACTGATTTTTCGTGTGCATCGTTTGCTAAAGATTTTTTCTGGCCATGTACATGCTAGATTGACAAGATCAATCCGGATCTGCGTGTCATTGTAAGTACGATCGTTTATATAGTACTCCCCCAGTCCTATAATATAAAATATTTTAGCTTTGTAAAGATAATATATTTAAATTTTTTTAGTGTGTAGGTTCGAAAAGATTCATTCTAAATTTACACACTAAAACATATCTAGATATATTACTTTACAAATCTAAAACATCGTTCATTTTGAAACGGAGGAATTAGAATAAACTACACTTAGCCACAGGCTCTCGATTCGATCAGCGTGCTGCGTGCGTGCACGTACGGAGCGTATGGGGTTTAATGATGCCAGCAACTGCAAGTCAACCAAAAGACAGTGGGGATTTGAGAATCGCCATGTATTAAACTAGGCTCGCGCATTAAAGAGCGAGCGTTTGAAAAGGAGATCGTTACTATATATGCTTCACTTGTACTCCAACGAGCTGGCTGGCTTAGGTAGGCGTGTCAACCTGCTGAGAGAACTCTCGCATTCGAGCTAGCGACCAAGCTTGCTGCAAGAGGGACTGGATGCGGGATGAAGGCCCGGAGGAGGAACAAGAGCAGCCAGAAGCTTGTGTGTCGGGGAGCGGCGGCGGCGACGGCGAGGGCGGCATGGCTTCTGGTTCCGCTGCTCGTCTTCGTCGTGCTCAAGACCACTCGCCGTAAGTCTCCTGAATTGAACAGATTTCTTAGCTCTCACAGTCTGGTCTCTATGTTTTGGTTTCAAGTGTGTCCATGTTTGTATTACTTTTGTTCATCTTCATCGTTGGACTTTGTTTTATGTTCTACTGGAGTAGGTTTTATCGATACCATTCGTAGATAAGATAGGGAGTCTGTCACCCTTGCTGCAGCTTGGTTGCCGCTCTGTCGGTGTTGTAAAACTTGCCTCTCAGCACTCCTATAAAATGTAATTCACCCACGGGGGCGGGGGCGGTGGCGGTGCTATGTTAAAGCCGACCCAGGTCGTGGCCTGTCCAGTCCCAAAACACTAAAGCATGAGAGCTAAATTTCTCTGTCGTTGTTGTAAAACTTGCCTCTCAGCACTCCTATAAAATGTAATTCACCCACGGGGGCGGGGGCGGTGGCGGTGCTATGTTGAAGCCGACCCAGGTCGTGGCCTGTCCAGTCCCAAAACACTAAAGCATGAGAGCTAAATTGTGCCGCTAAAGCAAAAAAAAAAAAAGTTTGGTCTTCTCTGGGCCAGTCCGCCCAGTAATTTGTGAGTAGTTCTGCTAGGGCTGCCATGCGGCTTTCCCTCCATGAATCTAAGGACTAGATAGGCGGCTCGTCGTGCCATGTGGCTTTCCCTCAATGAGCTTGATCTTTTTTAAGATAAAATGAGCTTACGGTTTTATGATTAGATAAGAATTTAATGATTAAAAAAACTGATTTCCTTATAGTACAAATACATTTTTTGATAAAGATTTTGTTTCTAGATGCCAGCGAGTAGTAATCAAATTACCCACAGTGTAAGATTGCCAAGATCAATCCGGACCAACATTTAGTGATACTTTAAGGGAACCTGTGGGAAGATCACTTTTGTGCTTTAATTCATTCTGCAGCGCGCGCATCTCTCGTGAGCTTGCTGTTAGTTTTTTTCTTTGAGAATGTAAAAAAAAAAAAACATGTTAGACTTGTTATTCAGTTTCTTCGTTTCAATATAGTACTACTATATAATACATATCCATGATCACGAGAGAACTAGACATGGTTATGACCTCCATTCCATGTTTTGCATTTAGAGAGACCAACATTGTTTCGGATGAAACGGTTCACAAAGTTCCGTTTTCAGGTGAGTTTGGCTTTAATTATCCTTATAGATAGTCGTGAACAATATTATGCATTCATCTCAAAGCTGGAATCATGGCAATTAACTTCACCACCCGAGATTTCAGAAAGTATTGACAAGGTTCTTAATATTTAAATATTTTTATGTGGACATACGCAGATGTGGCTGCACCAAGAGCAAGAAGCAAGTTAACTTGCAACTTCAGCAGCAAGCGCATGGACATCTGCGCCATGGAAGGCGACATCCGTATGCACGGCAAATCCGCTACCCTGTATGTGGTCGCAGCCTCCGACGACAGTTACCGGCTAGAGAAGGGGATGGTGACGATCCGCCCATACCCACGCAAGTGGGAGATAGAATCAATGAAGGCGGTCCGGGAGGTGACCATACGAACAAGCACCTCACCACGGTGCACAGTGACCCATGACGTCCCCGCTGTGGTCTTCTCCACCGGTGCATACAGGAGCAACTTCTTCCACTCCATGACCGATATCATCATCCCCCTCTACAACACAGCGCGGGAGTACGATGGCCACGTCCAGCTCGTGGCCACTGACTTCAACCGCAACTGGATCTCCCATTACCGGCACATCCTCGCCGCGCTCTCCGTCTACCCGGTCATCGACTTCGACACCGATGAAGCTGTGCGCTGCTTCCCGTCAGCGCACGTTGGCACTGAAAGCCACGAAGAGATGAGGATCAACCCTGCACTCTCGAGAAAGGGCTACACGATGTTGGACTTCCGGGACTTCCTCGGGTCAGCCTACTCATTGAATCACACATGGGCAAACCCCGTGAACCGGAGCTCTAGGCAGAGACCTCGTCTCGTGATGGTGTTGCGGCGGCAATCGAGGTCGATAACCAACGAGGCGGAGGCCTTAGCGGCCGCCAAAGAGGTTGGATTTGAAGTGGTGGCCGCAGGTCCGGAGATGGTCCGGGACATGGCCCGGTTTGCGAAAATGGTGAGGTCGTGCAACGTGATGGTGGGTGTGCATGGAGCCGGGCTCACCAACATGTTGTTCCTGCCGCACAATGGCACGGTGATGCAGATCATCCCGTGGGGCGAGATCAAGTGGCAGTGTTGGCACGAGCTCGGTCGTCCGGTGCCGGACATGGGGCTCCGGTACGTCGAGTACGAGGCTACTGCCGAGGAGACGACACTCAAAGATATATACCCAAAGGACCACGTCCTGTTCACTGATCCTAATTCCATACACAAACAGGGATTCGACAATGTGTGGAAGATCTTCCTCCAGGGCCAGAATGTCACCCTTGACATCGATCGCTTCAGAGGGGTCATGCGGCAAATCTACCAGTCTGTTACTATCACATAGGTTACATAAGTTCGCCGTCATGTTATGCATGAGCGTAACTCTTTTGATCTGCTTCGTTGGATTGCTTCCGGTTTTCATCTAAAGATTATTGATACTTCCTCTGTCTTTGAATAAATCAAGACACTATTTAATATATAGATACTTCCAAATTTTATCAAATTTCCAACATCTATTTTAAAACTGAAGGAGTAGTTTTTTTAGATAAAAGGTATTTCAGTCCAACTTTAATTTAATAAAGCTTTGTAATGGCCAACAGTACCTGCGAGAGAAGATACTGGCTAAGCCATCTTACAAATTAAGCACACGCTAACAAAGAACAGAGACAACAACATGAGTAAACAAAAAGAGAGACACACATCCTATAGATGTGCAGTCTTCATCTGCGGAAGCGCTCGATCACCTAGGAGCTGAAGTTTTTTTTTTTGAAAAGGAGCTGAAGTGTCGAGCCGAACCGGTGGAAATGGAAAACCATCGGAAGGAGATGCCTTCGTCAGGTAGGGCTCGTTGTCGAGAAACTATCCATCCATCGACGAAGGAGCACACTGCCCTCTCGCCCTGGCTCGAAGTCAATATGTTTAGATATATGTGAATCTATATACTAAAACATGCCTAGATACATACAAATTTAGACAAACTCAAGTTACTTATTTTAGGACGGTTGGAGTAGATATTTAAATTATACATTTGCATCTCATGCATCTAAAAATATGGGGGAAATTTTAAAAATTGTTTGAGTGACAAGTGATGGAAATTTGACTAGTGTTGACTTTGAATAAGGTCAATATTAGGATTTAAAATTCAAATTTCAAATATGATCATGAATTAAATGATTTAAGTTAAACCTAAAATTCACATAATAACTCATACACACATAAAAGTAAACTCTAAAGAACCTAGAATTGAAATATCAACATTTGAATTTAAATTAGAGGTTTGAGTTAGTCAAACTTGAGTTCAAATTTATAAAGTGATAATAAATTTCAAAGCAATAGAAGAGTGGATACTAAGGGCACTCTGTTGCCACCGCGCAAGGCCGGGGAGAGTGGATGGTGGTGTTGGAGACTTGGAGAGGCCAAGGAGACACGGAGTGGACCATCAAGCAACAGACCTAATGAGAAGTCTTGTGCATCCAAACCTGGTTTTTATGAAAAACCATTACCTAACACAAAGCTTCAATAAAGCTACCAAATGTTGGGCTTTATAATTGCTCCTGGTGTAAAGAAATATAGAGCGATTAATTTTCATGAAAAAACCATTGGTAAATCAACCCAAATTAAAAGCACTGAAATTGTGCTAAATCCTAGGACCCCTATCAAAATTCTCTTTATGTAAAGAAAAATAGAAATGGATGAAAATCACTGCCGAACCGAAAGTAGAATTCAAACTAATAAGTCCATGGGCTACAACCTTCACAAATGCTCCTAACTTGGTCCAAACAAGATATAAATCTTCATTTTTGATGAAAAATTGTCGCCAAACCAAAAAAATGTGAATAGCTAAATCTCTATGGTACACCCTTTGGAAGTGCTCCCGGTTTCCGAGTAAAATAACAAAAAAAAAATTTGATTAAAACATAATATGCGTCGAACCTTAGTAGCACTGCAACTGCTAAATTCGGGGTTATACTGCTTGTAAATGCTCGTGTAAATATAGGTTCAGATGAAAATCACAACTAAACCCAAAAACTCAATGAAACTGTTAAATTTGTGGGTTATATATTTCAAAAAAATCTGTAGTCCCAAACAAACTGAGATGTGGCCAGATTACAACGAAATCATTGCCAAACAGAAATAGCACCCAATGTGCAAAATCAGTAGGCTATACCTTCTGAAAATTCCCTTTTTTCCAAAAAAATGAAACTATATGCAAGATATGACTCCAACGCATCGTAAGTCAAATTTCCCCTTCATTACTATTTTTTTTTGGAAAGGAGCATATATTAATATCACAACATATCAATTACACCCAGCCTCTACAACAACACATTGCTCTAGCTGCCATACGGATGCACACAGCCAAAAAAAGAAAAAATAATTACAAAAATGAAAAGTCCCGCTACAGTGACCCTTTTGTTGAAACAGTGATACAACCACCACCAAGACAGCACCAGAAGTCCAGCTTCTCCAAAAGCGACGCCTCCAAGAAGGAAACAGTGCACAAACACCATCATCGCCCGATAATAGATCTTAGGTTTTCACCCTGAAGAAAGTCCACGCTCTCAAAACAATACATTCAACAATGCCATTGCCGGGCACAACCAATAAATATTAGACCCTGGGTTTTCACCCTGAAAGATAGGACTGTGAACCTCTCTTGTGCAGTCGCCCCCACTTGCATGCCACTGCTCCAAGTCACGAGTCACCAAGCCAATTCCTCATCACCATTCAGATTCGAACCACCATTACCGGTCCTCAGATCACGGTCTCCATGACATTCTCCCTTATCACCATGAAACGAGAACGCGCCTCATTATATTAACAGCCAAGTGCGCACAACCAAATCCCTCCAACCTAAGTGCTCCCTCTAAATCCAAACGGTCAGAGTAAAACATGGGTGTGCACAACCAAATCCCTCCAATCCGGAAATCTCAAGGCATTATTCGCCCATGGGAGTTCGTCGTCGAAGCCTTCCGGAACTCGCCACTCCGACCATATCATATAGGATAAGCAACAAGTTGATCCTCATCTTGGCGTGAGAGGAATCCTAGGAACGCCACCATTATTATTAGTAGACGAGCAGACCCCCACGCCGCTAGTCATCATCCAGAACGAAAGAAACAAACAAGGCAGCAGGAAGGCTCAGTTGAGGATCGAAGACCACCAAACCAGAATCTCAACCTGGACACCACCGGATCAGATCTGTGCCCCTAAGGTCTAGATCGCTTCCCAGCAGCACCCTAGATCGTGCGTTGTGGGCTTGATGATACGTCGGAAACGTATCTATAATTTTTGATGCTCCATGCTTATTTAGTATCTACTTTGCTTTGCTTTGTCTACACTTTGAGGTGATTTTATATATTTTCTGGAACTAACCTATTAACAAGTTGCCACCGTGCCTTTTGCCTGTTTTCTTCTGTTTTTGGTTCCAGAAAGACAGAAAATCAATATTCTCGGAATTGGACGGGACAAAAGCCAAAGTCAATATTTTACTGTGGGCGACACGAAGTCCAGAGGGGAGACGGAGAGGCGAACCAGGGCCACCCCGCTAGGAGCGGGTGGGCCCTGCCTCGCGCCTGGGTAGGGTGTGGGCCCTCCGGCCGCCTCCCAGCCTCGCCTCTTCGGCTATAAGAAGCCCCGATGAGAAAACCCTAAGTCGTCAATCACACATCCAGAAGAAATCCACGAAAACCTCTGTAGCGTCACCGCCACCGAAGGGGAGATTTGGGGGTCTCTGTTCCGGCACCCTGCCGGGACGGGGAAGTGCCCCCGAAGCCATCTCCATCGATCTACATCGCCATCTTCATCACCGTTGCTGATTCCCATGATGAGGAGGGAGTAGTTCTTCCTCGAGGCTAAGGGCTCTACCGGTAGCTATGTGTTCATATCTCTCTCTCTATGCATGGTCATATTGTGATCATGAGCTTTGTAATCAAGTAGATCTACCTTGCTACTCAAGTACTTTAATAGATCTCTGCTCTCCCCATGTGTGTAAAAGTGACAACGTGCACGCCATGGTGGCACTTAGGTTTGAGTCTACATAAATACTCTTTTTGCTTTAATAGATCTATGTTTTTTCCCACATGTGTGAAAGTGACAACGTGCATACCGTGTGTGGCACTTTGGCTAGATTGAATATTTGTTATGAGTTATATTTGTAGTTGGATGTCTCTATGAAATTGTGGTGGTTGTTGGAACCATCTAGAGCTCAAGGTGACCGTGTGGGGTTATCTGGATTGGGGAAGGCAGACTTTGAGGAGTGCTGTTATAGCCCTACCAATGATTAGAGTGTCCAATCGGAGAGTAGTTAAGAGTAGTATCATGAAGAGAGGATATTTATATGAGAGAGTGTTCACTAGTGAAAGTATGATCCCTAGGACTTGTTTCTAAACATGGAAACACCATTTGCTTCTAGATATGTTGCATGCTTGCTTGCTTCCTTCTTGTTGCCTTTAGTCTTTGCCTCACCGTCAAGCTATTTTCTGGCACCGTTACCACTTGTATTTCACTATCTCTTCTCCGAACTAGTGCACCTATATTGGGTGTGTTGGGGACACAAGAGACTTCTTGTATCTTGATTGCAGGGTTGCTTGAGAGGGAATACCTTTGACCACTTCCTCCCTGAGTTCGATAAACCTTGGGTAATCCACTTAAGGGAAACTTGTTGCTATTCTACAAACCTCTACACTTGGAGGCCCAACAACTGTCTACAAGAATAGAAGTGTGTAGACATCAAGCTCTTTTCTGGCGCCGTTGCCGGGGAGGAAAGGTAAAAATCACTCACACACCTTACCCCACGGCAACAGCAAGCCAGAAAGCTCTTTTCTGGCGTCGTTCCCGGAGAGGTAAGGTAAAAGGTACTCACATCCTCTGGTGGGAGTGCTCGAAGTTATTTCCTTTAGATTCTGCGGTTTTGTCTTTTTGTTTCTTGTTTTCACTAGTTAGGCTTTCTGGCTTGCTATTGTCATGGGGTAAGGTGTGTGAGTGCTTTTTACCTTTCCTCCCTGGCAATGGCGCCAGAAAGCTATTTTCTGGCACCGTTGCCGGGGAGGTAAGGTAAAAGGTACTCACATCCTCTAGTGTGAGTTCTCGAAGTTATTTCCTTTAGATTCTGCAGTTTTTTTATTTTTGTTTCTTGTTTTCACTAGTTAGGCTTAATGGAAAACAACAACAAAATTAGAGAGCTTTATAGTATCTATCTTGAGTTAGGACATTAAGTCTTTGAAGAGAAAATTAAAAAACCTATGGAGCTTTATTTGCATGCTAATAGCAATGTTATTAGTATGAATTATTTGGACACAATTATTGCTAATTCTTTGGAAAATTCTAAGCTTGGGGAAGCTAGTTTTGATGAAAATGATCTTTTTAGTCCCTTAGCTTTGGAACATAGCTATTCTATTGCTTATGATGATACCAAACCTCCAATATATGATGATTACAATGATGAGTATGATATTTTCAGTCCACCAACTATTGAGGAGAAATTTATTGTGATTACAATATGCCTCCTATATTTGTTGATTATGGTGATGAGAATAACAATGATAGCTATTTTGTTGAATTTGCTCCCACTACAATTAATAAGAATGACTATGCTTATGTGGAGAGTAATAATCATTTTACGCATGTGGCTCATGATAAGAAATTTTTATGTGATATTTATATTGTTAATTTTATTCATGATGCTACTGAAAGTTATTATGAGAGAGGGAAACATGGTTTTATGCATCTCAGTAATATTAAGTTTCCCCTCTTTATGTTGCACTTGTTTCCCCTCTTTATTATGTTGAAAGTCTTAAAGTTGCACTTGTTTTGCTTTCCTCTTCTTGTTACTTCGTGCTTTCATGACTTGTTTCTTTACAAGATTCCTATGCATAGGAAGTGGGCTAGACTTAAATGTGTTTTTAATTTTCTTCTTGATGCTCTCTTTTACTTCAATTTATATTTCTTATGTGAGCATGTTCTCAAACTATCAAGCCTAACTTAAAGGCGTTAAAGAAAAGTACTTGTTGGAACATAACCCAAGAGTTTCCTTGAGTCTTGGAAGTTATTACTTCAGTAATGACCTCTCCTTATCCTTTTTGTTTGTTTTCTGTGCCAAGAATGACCTCTAGTGAGAGGGAAGTAAGATTTGGGGAGTTGCTGTCCCGAAACAGATTTCTGTCCTCCACCATAAAATTCGTGAGGAGTCTCTTTAAGTCGGATTAAGCTGAAAATTTACGAATAAATCCACCAGTATGTTATATAACTTTCGTTAGTTCAACACTTTTTTATTTGAGCAACATAAGGTCTTTGAAAAAATATGTTTCTACCTGCTGCTCTGTTTTGACAGATTTCTGCCATTATTTGCATTTGCTTCTTATCAATTTCTTTTTGAGTTCTCTTTTGGGGAATTGAGCTTTTTAAAGGAAGTTGATTCAGCAGCTTGTGTTTTTAGTGAAAAGTTTTGCTGTTCCGAAGCTTTTCCTAAGGGTCTATTATCTTTTGAATACACTAATGTTGCTAATGAAGATTGTGTGAAGTTTTGTATGAAGGAAAAAATTCAGGTGTAGAGAGAGATTGATGTAATGAGATGAAGAATGGACAAAAGCTCAAGCTTGGGGATTCCACCATGGTGTCACCCCAAGAAATATCCAAGAGGTACAAGAGTCAAAGCTTGGGGATTCCCAAGGCATCCCCTTCTTCATCAATAAAAATCTCAGGTCTTTCTAGACACTTCGTTTTTATTATTTCATGCATTGTTGTGTTACTCTTGGAGCGTCTTAGTTTTCATTTTCGGTTTTAGTTTGCTTAGTTTGCTTGAGTAAGTTGGTTGGTTACACCACACTTCTTTTGGAGATAGACACGCTATGTTTCCATTGCCTAGAACACTGTAGTTTTCACTCTTATTGTTTTGTGAGTGTTCACTTTTACTAGCACTGCGTTCAGCCTTAGTTTTCTTGTGCTTTCAGCTTAGAACTTTTTAGTTCTTATTTGTGGATTTGTGAGACAAGCTCACTAATATTTATTAATTATTATCTTTGTGAGTTGTTTCAAATAAGTTGTTTGGTGTTGGAAAAGAGTAGGAAGCTTCATGCTTAAGTGATACAAAAGGGAGCTTGTTCTGACTGTGGCTTAGACTTTATCATGTCATGCTAGATCTTGTTTTGACCTTATGCTTAGTGATTATTGTTGTGGCATGACTTGTTCCAAACAATTAGGATTGCTTAATGTGCCTTGAAGGAAGCATGCGTTGTTTTAGCATACAAAAGCATAGTATTGTGGTATTCTCCTTTGATGCTTTGTTTGGGTTAACTTGGCACATGCTCACACCATGTTATGACTATGACAAGTCACCATAGCCTCTATGATCATTTAGTACTTGACTTTGTAGTACCACTCTATGCTTTGATTAGTAATGTTTTGTCGCTCTATATGATTATGGCCATTATTGCTCTCTTAGTTGGTTGCTCCCAGTATTTTTCTAGCCTCCACTTGTATGAGTAAGCTCTACTCATGCTTCCAACTCCCAAGAAACCAAGTTATTCCAAAGTGTCCACTATAAACTCCTATGCATGGTGTGTTACACCATTCCAACTATATTCTTGTTTTCAGCTATCTTACAATTAAAGACTATTTTGTTATGTGAAAACTTAGTGATTAAATCCCTCACGAACTTTATGGCACACTTTATATTATTTCCCCCTAATAAACTTGAACCATTGTGTCGTCTATGTTGTATATGCTTGCACTTATATGTTGGAATTAGCAGAACCATGCTGTCATGGGGAACGTTTTCAACATTGTACTTGTACTTTGTACTCAGCTGATATCATGCTCTTTTGTCTATGGATGTCACCGGTGTGAAATAAAGAGGGATCTTGTAAGTCCATGGAGTTTGTATTCTGTGTTAGAGAAACGCCTGGGTCGCTAGCCTAATCCATGCCTAATCATGGTGGAAACTTGCAGCATCACCATAGTGAGCTATCTATGAAGCATCCTCAATAAAAAGCTATGCATATAGTAAATAAAAAGATCGCTGAGATGCTCATTGTCTACTTGCCTTGTCATGTTGGTTATGGGATAGCTCCTGTACCATGTGCAAGGGGTACCCTGTTGGCGGTTCTCTATGATACACATGTACTTACAATGACAAGAACTTACAGGTGACTAAAGTTGAGTAGCATGAGGTGTGGCCCTCATATTCAAGGGACTTGAGATTTCCAACTTATACTTTGTCAAGCATATACTCCATAGTTTTTTCACTTTAACCTTAATCACTTCAAGATGCTTATGATAGGGGCAATGAGAGCTGAAAGCTAACAAGTACCATAATTTTTGGAAGCTCTTTATGAGACTTGAAATCCATGTTTCCCTTTTATGAAGGGCCTTTCTTCCACCATTATATTGAGTCTCCACCTTCTATCCTTAGGCACCAATTAAGAGAGCATAGTTACTTTGTCTTATTGTTAGAACTCCATCTTTCATGCACATGTCCAGAGTTCTTTGATACCATCTTTCAATGCTTGCAAATGGTTTGATCTTGGTTTTGATGGTGCATGTGACCTCAAAAATTATTCTTTTTATCACTTACCTACTCGAGGACGAGCAGGAGTTAAGCTTGGGGATGCTTCATACGTCGGAAATGTATCTATAATTTTCGATGCTCCATGCTTGTTTAGTATCTACTTTGCTTTGCTTTGTCTACACTATGAGGTGTTTTTATATTTTTTCTGGAACTAACCTATTAACAAGTGCCCACAGTGCCTGTTGCCTATTTTCTTCTGTTTTTGGTTCCAGAAAGGCAGAAAATCAATATTCTTGGAATTGGACGAGACAAAAGCCAAAGTCAATATTTTACCGTGGGAGACACGAAGTCCAGAAGGAAGACGGAGAGGCGAACCAGGGCCACCACACCTGGGTAGGTTGTGGGCCCTCCGGCCGCATCCTAACCTCGCCTCTTCGCCTATAAGAAGCCCCCGATGAGAAAACCCTAAGTCATCAATCATACATCCAGAAGAAATACACGAAAACCTCTGTAGCGCCACCGCCATCGAAGGGGAGATTCGGGGGACAGAAAGTCTCTATTTCGGCACCCTAGCGGGACGGGGAAGTGCCCCTGGAGCCATCTCCGTCGATATCCATCGCCATCTTCATCACCGTTGTTGATTCCCATGATGAGGAGGGAGTAGTTCTTCCTCGAGGCTAAGGGCACTACCGGTAGCTATGTGTTCATCTCTCTCTCTATGCATGGTCATATTCTGATCATGAGCTTTGGAATCAAGTAGATCTACCTTTCTACTCAAGTTCTTTAATAGATCTCTGCTCTCCCCATGTGTGTGAAAGTCACAGCATGCACACCATGGTGTCACTTAGGTTTGAGTCTACATAAATACTCTTTGTGCTTTAATAGATCTATCATTTTCCCCACGTGTGTGAAAGTGACAGCGTGCATACCGTGTGTGTGGCACTTTGGCTAGATTGAATGTTTTTATGAGTTATATTTGGATTTGGATGTCTCTATGAAATTGTGGTGTTTGTTGGAACCATCTAGCGCTCAAGGTGACAGTGTGGGGTTATCTAGATTAGGGAAGGAAGACTTTGAGGAGTGCTAGTTGTTATAGCCCTACCAATGATTACAGTGTCCAACCGGAGTTTAGTATCATGAAGGGAGGATATTTATATGATAGAGTGTTCACTAGTGAAAGTATGATCCCTAGGCCTTGTTTCTAAACATTGAAACGCCGTTTGCTTCTAGATCTATTGCATGATTGCGTGCTTGCTTCTTGTTGCCTTTAGTCTTTCCCTCACCGTCAAGCTATTTTATAGCACCGTTACCACTTGTATTTCACTATCTCTTCGCCGAACTAGTGCACCTATATTGGGTGTGTTGGGGACACAAGAGACTTCTTGTATCTTGATTGCAGGATTGATTGAGAGGGAATACCTTTGACCACTTCCTCCCTAAGTTGGATAAATCTTGGGTAATCCACTTAAGGGAAACTTGCTGCTGTTCTACAAACCTCCGCACTTGGAGGCCCAACAACTGTCTACAAAAATATAATTGCGTAGACATCACTTGATACGTTGAAAACGTATCTATAATTTTTGATGTTCCATGCTTGTTTAGTATCTACTTTGCTTTCCTTTGTCTACACTTTGAGGTGTTTTTATATGTTTTTCTGGACTAACCTATTAACAAGATGCCACAGTGCCAGTTGCCTGTTTTCTTCCGTTTTTGGTTCAAGAAAAGACAGAAAATCAATATTCTCAGAGAATGATGGGACAAAAGCCAAAGTCAATATTTTACCGTGGGGAACACGAAGCCAGAGTACGAGACGGAGGGGAGCCACCAGGGGGCCACACCCCCTGGCCGCGCGGCTGGGCCCAGCCCGCGCCTGGGGGGGTGCGGCCGCCCTGGCTGCCCCCTGCCTCGCCTCTTCGCCTATAAAGACCCCCCGATACCAAAACCCTAAGTACCCGATCAATATTCCACGAAACAGTCTGTAGATGCCGCCACCATCATCCCTAGATCGAGGGGGTCTGAAGCTCTTCCCGGCACCCTGCTGGAGGGGAGATCATCCGGAGGCCTTCTTCTTCATCATGTCAGCCTCCGGTATGAAGCGTGATTAGTTCCACCTTGGACTATGGGTTCATGTAGTAGCTAGATGGTTGTATATCCTCCTTTGTGCTACCATGTTTAGATCTTGTGAGATCAGTTCATGATCAAGATCATATTTTTTTAATCATGCATGTTGTGTTTGCGAGGATCCGATGGATATTGAGATTAATATGTCAGATTGATTAATGGTTTTGTCTTATTGATTCTATCATGTCTATGTTGTTTGTGATCTTGCATGCTCTCTGTTTCTAGTAGCTATCTTGGCCAAGTAGATGCTAGTGACTCCAAGAGGGAGTATTTATGCTCGATAGTGGGTTCATGCCTCTATTTAATCTAAGGGAAGTGACAGAAAGGTCTAAGGTTATAGATGTGTTGTTGCTATTAGGGAGAAAACAATGGTCTCTTCTTCATGGAACAAGTGAATTGTTTACCTTACACACTTTGCTTAAAGCAGTTGTCCGTTGCTTGCAACTTAATACTGGAGGGGGTTCGGATGATAACCTGAAGGTGGATTACTAGTCATAGATGCAGTTGGATGGCGGTCTATGTATCTTGTTGTATTGCCTAATCGAATCTCATAGGATCATGAATGTCTAGTATTGCATTGTTATGCCTTGCTCAGTCATGTCAATTGCCCTATTGTAATTTGTTTACCCAGCATGCCATGTTTGTTTATCTTAAGGAGAACACCTCTAGTGAACTATGGATCCCAGTCCAATCTTTACCATTGATACATCTTCCACTATTACTATTTACTTTCTGCAAACCACTATTACCTTCCACACCATATAGTTAATCCTTTGTTTTCAGTAAACCGGTGAGATTGACAACCTCACTGTTCATTGGGGAAAAGTATTGAGTTTGTGTTGTGCAGGTTTTCAGTTGCTAGCAACACCTTTGAGTCGTTTCCTTCCTCCTATTGGTTCGATAACCTTGGTTTCTTACTGAGGGAAACACTTGCTGCTGTAATCATCAGACCTTCCTCTTGGGGTTTCCCAATGAATCTCTATAGTGATCTGAGCCGCATCAAGCCTTTTTCTGGCGTCGTTGCCGGGGAGGCTAAGGACGGATTCACAAGGGGAGTCCTTCACAACCTTTCTCTTTACTTTTTTTGTTTTGCTTGGTTTTGTTTGCCTCTTTTTATCAAAAACTCCAAAAAAAATAGTTTCGTCTGGTTTGCTTTATCTTATAAAAAACACACAAAAAATTAGTTCCTACCCTAGTTGTCACCTTGCTCTAGCTCACCATGTTGATCCCCAAGTTCACCCTGAAAGACCTTTCAATAGGTAGTGGCTCCATAATTGGGAAAGAAAATATAGAAGAATTATTTAATAATGTTAGAAAACATGAGGATATTAAGGATAGATCCTTAGCAGAACTTGCTCCTAATTATGAAATTGCTGCAACTTCTTTAGTTCACATGTTGGAGGCTAGGTTTGTTAACCTTAACCTCATAATGCAAATTTTGTTTCTTAGACTAAAAGAAGAAGAGGATGATGAAAAGAGAGAATTTATCCTAGAAACTTTACTAAAAGAGTTCAATGATGTTGCTAAGGAAGTGATGATGCGTGGAATCTTCGTTGGGAGACCCCAAGAGGAAGGTGTGATGAGCACAGCAGCAAGTTTTCCCTCAGTAAGAAACCAAGGTTATCGAACCAGTAGGAGGAAGGAAACGACTCAAAGGTGTTGCTAGCAACTTGGAAACCTGCACAACACAAACTCAAGACTTTGCCCCACCGAACAGTGAGGTTGTCAATATCACCGGTTTGCTGAAAACAAAGGGTTAACTGTATGGTGTGGAAGGTAATAGTAGTTTGCAGAAAGTACAAAGTAATAGTGGAAGATGTATCAATGTTAAAGATTGGACCGGGGTTCATAGTTCACTATAGGTGTTCTCCTTAAGATAAAAAAAACATGGCATGTTGGGAAAACAAATTACAGCAGGGCAATTGATAGGACTGAGCAAGGCATAACAATGCAATACTAGACATTCATGATCCTATGAGATTCGATTGGGCAATACAACAAGATACATAGACCGCCATCCAACTGCATCTATGACTAGTAATCCACCTTCAGGTTTTCGTCCGAACCCCCTCTAGTATTAAGTTGCAAGCAACGGATAACTGCTTTAAGCAAAGTGTGTAAGGTAAACAATCCACTTGTTCCATGAACAAGAGACCGTTGTTTTCCCCCTAATAGCAACAACACATCTACAACCTTAGAGATTTCTTTCACTTCCCTTAGATTAAATAGAGGCATGCACCCACTATCGAGCATAAATTCCCCCTCTTGGACTCACTAGCATCTACTCAGCCAAGATAACTACTAGAAATGGAGAACATGCAAGATCACAAACAACACACACATAATAGAATCAATAAGACAAAACAATTAATCAATTTGACATAGTAATCTCAATATCCATAGGATCCCCGCAAACACAACATGCATGATTACAAATAGATGATCTTGATCATGAACGGAGCTCACAAGATCTAAACATGGTAGCACAAAGGAGGAGATACAACCATCTAGCTACTACATGGACCTGTAGTCCAAGGTGGAACTACTCACGCTTCATACCAGAGGCTGGCATGGTGATGAAGAAGGCCTTCAGGATGATCTCTCCCGTCTGGCAGGGTGCCGAGAAGAGCTTCAGACCCCCGAGATGTGGTGGCGGCGGCTACGGACTATTTCGTGGAAGATTTATCGGGTACTTAGGGTTTTGGTATCGGGGATTCTTATAGGAGAAGAGGGATGTCGAGAGGGTTCCCGAGGAGGCTGCACCCCCCAGTCACGGGCCAGGCCTGGCCGCTTGGCCAGGGGTGTGGCCCCCTCGAGGCCTTCCTCCGTCTTGTCTTCTGGCTCTGCGTTCCCCACGGTAAAATATTGACTTTGGATTTTTTCCTGTCCAATTCCGAGAATATTGATTTTCTGCCTTTTCTGGAACCAAAAATAGAAGAAAACATGAAACTAGCACTATGGCATCTTGTTAATAGGTTAGTCCCAGAAAACATATAAAAATACCTCAAAGTGTAGACAAAGCAAAGCAAAGTAGATACTAAACAAGCATGGAACATTAAAAATTATAGATACGTTTACGGCGTATCAAGCATCCCCAAGCTTAACTCTTGCTCATCCTCGAGTAGGTAAGTGATAAAAAGAATAATTTTTGAGGTGACATGCACCATCAAAATCAAGATCAAACCATTTGCAAGCATTGAAAGCTAGGATCGAAGTGTTGGAATTATGCCCTAGAGGCAATAATAAAGATGTTATTATTATAATTCTTGTTCATGATAAAGTTTATATTCCATGCTAGAATTGTATTAAGCGGAAACATTAATACTTGTGTGGTTTGTGAACAACACCGTGTCCCTGGTACGCCTCTAAGGACTAGCTCATTGATCAATGATGGTTAAGGTTTCCTAACCATAGACATGAGTTGTCAATTGATAATGAGATCATATCATTGGGAGAATGATATGATGGACAGACCCAAACTAAGCGAAGCAATTAGATCGTTTCATCGTGTTCATCTTTGCGAAGCTTTTCCTATGTCAAATATTGTATTCCTTAGACCATGAGATAATGCAACTCCACTGGAAGAAAGCTTTGAGGTCATCAAACGTCATCCTATGAGAGGGTGATCATAAAGGTGTCTCTCAGGTGATCGGAAAGTATCTGTTGGGTTGTATGTATCGAGATGGAATTTGTCCCTCCCAAGTCGGAGAGATATACTTCGGTCCCACTCGGTAATCGATATCAACACCGCTTGCAAGCATGTGGTTAAGGAGTTAATCACAAAGTGATATCGGATTACGGAACGAGTAAAGTACTTGCTGTGAACGAGATTGAACTAGGTATGACGATACCGACGATCGAATCTCGAGCAAGTAAAATATCGCGAGACGAAGGGAATATATATATGGGATTGATTGAATCCTGTCATCATGGTTCATCCGATATGATCATCGATGAATGTGTGGGAGTCAATATGGGTGCCTAGACCCCGCTGTTGATTATTGATAGAAGATCATGTCTGCATATTCTCGAACCCGCAGGGTCACACACTTAACGTGTCTCGACGCTAGGATAGATTGGATAATTGGTTTATGAATTTTTGTTCGGAGTCTTGGATGGGATCCGGGACATCACGAGAGGTTCCGGAATGGTTCGGAGAATAAGATTCATATAAGGCAGTGCAGTTTTTGGAGTTCGGAATTGTTCCGGGTTAATCGGTATTGTACCGGAAGCTTCTAGAACCTTCCGGAAGGGGACCAACGTGGCCCCACCTTCCGGGAGGGGGCATGGGCCTATGAGGGAGTGTCCTGGCCGCATTGGGCCAGGGGCACAAGGCCCCATAGGGCCCAGCCGATTCTAGAGAGATTTGACTCGTTTAAATCTCGGGATAGAATTTCTAGATAAGGGAGAGTTTAAATCGTTTAAACTAGAGATAGGATTTCTAGATAAGGGAGAGTTTAAATTGTTTAAACTAGATATAGGCTTGGAGGAGGGCAGGGCTGGCGCCCTCTATATATAGAGGGGTGTGCGCCCCTACACACACCTTCCTCCAAGCCCTAGCAGCCTTGCTACCTTCCTCTCCCTTCCGACTGTTTGTAGGCGAAGCCTGCAGCAGTAAATTCTCCACCATATACACCACGCCGTCGTGTTGTAGATCCAATCTATCTCTCCACCACCATACTCGCTGGTCCGAGGAAGGAGGAGACATCGAGGTGCTGCGTGTGCATCTCACGGAGGCACCGCCACTTGTGGTGCTAGATCGGATCGGATCGCGAGGGAGAAGCGAGTGCGACTACATCACCCACGTTAAACGCGAGCGTTCCTGTCGAATCTTCAAGGGTATGAAGATCTAATCCAATCTCTCTCGTTGTTTGCATCTCCTAGATTAGATCTTGGCTTTCCTCTGTTACTCGTAGAAAATTTTGATTTACTATGCCGTGAAACCCTTCAAAGGGTATCGAGCTAGATCTATGCGTAGATGTGTTTCACGAGTAGAACGCAACATGGTTGTTGCGGGCGTTGATGTTTTCTGTTGCAAGCCTCTTGTTTGTGTTCTTCTTATGACGGGATAGTGAGATTGAAGCGGTCCAGGCCAACCTTACGCGACGCCGTTGCGAGACCGGCTCCGCACTTGACGTGTGGCTTGTACCACACATGCGGTGGTGGATGTCGTTTCTCTCACTATAGTTGTCATGGGATTAACACCGGAGTTTGGCAACCATAATATCACCGTTGTGGCTTTCCGTAGGTAAGAATCGTTCTTAGCATCTACTCCCATAAGCCACGTAAAACATGCAACAACAAAGTAGAGGCGTCTAACTTGTTCTTGTAGGGAGTGTTTTCTGTGATATGGTATGGCCCAAGATGTGATGTGTATAATGTATGCGATGATCATGTTTTGTAATGTTTCACGACTTGCATGTCGATGAGTACACAACCGGCACGAGCCATATGGTTGTATTTATAATTGTGTATGACCTGCGAGTCAACTTCTTATACGCCATGTAATAGCTTTACTTTATCGCTAAGTAGTTAGCAATAGTTGTAGTTGCTATTCGTGGTGGAGGCAATCATGGTGGAGTGATGGAGATCATGCCGGAACGCACAAGATGGATATCATTGCGCGAGGATTGGCTATACCATGTCACATAAAGTTATATGCATGTGATGTTTATCCCTTTATGTATCTTATTATGCTTAGATCGCGACGGTAGCATTATAAGATGATTCCTCACTTAAAGATCAAGATAAAAATTATGTTCTCCCCAAGTATGCACCGCTATAAAGTTCGTCGTGTCCAAGCATCACGTGATGATCGGGTGCTATAGACTCTCTACTCACAACGGGTGCAAGCCAGTTTTTGCACACGCGGAAATACTTGGGTCTAGCTTGACGAGCCTAGCATGTACAGACATGGCCTCGGAACACAAGAACCGAAAGGTTAAGCATGAGTCATATGAATGATATGATCGACACTTTGTTGTCCACCATTGAAACCACATCTCTTCTCGTGATGATCGGATTAGGTGTGGTGAATTTGGATCGTGTTTACTAAACAACTTGAGGGATGTTGAATTTAGTGGGAGTTCATCTAGTAATTTGATTAAGTTGAACTATTTATCATGAACATAGTCTAAATTGTACTTGCAAATACTGTAGATCACATGGCCAAATCCAACTTCAACTTCAACGTTTTTGCTGAGAAGGAAAAGCTTAGAAACAATGGGTCTAACTTCACCAATTGGTTCCGCAATCTAAGAATCATTACATCTGCGGACAAAAGGACTATGTCCTTGGTAAAGCGTTAGGTGACCCCCTGCAATCAAGCTACTTGGTGATGAGAAAGCTGTCTATCGATCGGCAAAGATGATTATGGTGTGATTAAGAGCACCATGTTGTTTGCTATGGAACCGAGCTTCAAAATCATTTTGAAACCTATCCGGGCCCTTTGAGATTCTCGAGAGCTGAAAACCATGTTTGAGACTCAAGCCCGTTCGAGAGATATGAGATCTCGAGAAGTTCTTTAAGCGCAAGATGGAGGAAGGGAGTTCCGTTAGTGAGCACGCCATAAAGATGTCGGGCTACACTCAACGCTTGAAAACTGGAATGCACGATTCGGAGGAGCTCAAGATTCTGGGTTACGCAATCACTCCTCCCAGCTACAAAAGTTTTGTAGTGACTCATAATCAGATTGGTTCCCGATCGATCACCGAGCTCTTCGCAAAGTCAAGGCTGCGGAAGTGGACATCAAGAAGGATAATCATGTGTTGATGGTCAACAAGCCCTCCTTTAAGAAAGGTAAGGAGCAAAGAAGCCCTTCAAGAAGGGCGTGAAGCGCAATGCCCTGGCGAGAAGAAGCTCAGTGCGGTCCTAAGCCGGACCTCGAGTGCTTCTATTGCAAGGACAGTCCTGGAAGCATAAATCGTCCAAGTACTTAGCAGACAAGAAGGTTGGCACCATCAAAGGTATATTTGATATACATGTTATTGATGTTTTCCTTACTAGCCCTCGTTGTAGTGCCCGGTATTTGATACGGTTCGGTTGCTAATATTTGTAACTCGAAACAGAGCTACGGAATAGACGGCGGCTTGCGAGGATGAGGTGGCGATGCGTGGCAACGGATCAAGAGTTGATGTGATGGCCGGCACGCTCTCCTTAGTTTTACCTTCGGGATTAGTTTTAAACCTTAATAAATGTTATTATGTGCATGCGTTGAGCATGAACATTATTTCCGGATCATGTTTATTGCAAGACGGTTATTCATTTAAATCGGAGAATAATGGTTGTTCTATTTATATGAGTAACATATTTTATGGTCATGCACCTCTTGTGAATGGTTTATTTCTTCTAAATCTCGAAAGGGATGAAACACACATCCATAACATTGAGGCTAAGAGATGCAAAGTAGATAGTGATAATACTACTTATTTGTGGCACTGTCGTCTAGGTCATATTGGTGTAAAGCGCATGAAGAAACTCCATTCTGATGGACATTTGGAGTCTCTTGATTTTGAATCATTTGACACATGCGAACCATGCCTCATGGGCAAGATGATCAAAACCCCGTTCTCCGGTATGATGGAGTAAGCAACGGACTTGCTGGAAATCATACATACCGATGTATGCGGACCGATGAGTGTTTCGACGCGCGGTGGATATCGCTATTTTCTCACTTTTACCGACGACTTAAGTAGATATGGGTATATCTATTTAATGAAACATAAATCTGAAACAGTTTGAAAAGTTCAAAGAATTTCAGAATGAAGTGGAGAACCATCGTAACAGAAAGATTAAGTTTCTACGATCCGATCGTGGAGGTGAATATTTGAGTTATGATTTTCTCACGCATCTTAAAGCAAGTGGAATCGTTTCACAACTCATACCGGAACACCACAGCGCAATGGTGTGTTCGAGCCGGAATCGAACCCTATTAGATATGGTCCGATCAATGATGTCTCTTACTGATTTGCCGTTATCATTTTGGGGTTATGCATTAGAAACCGCTGCATTCACTTTAAATAGGGCTCCATCTAAATATGTTGAGACGACACCATATGAACTGTGGTTTGGTGCTAAACCTAAGTTGTCGTTTCTTAAAGTTTGGGGATGCGAAGCTTACATCAAGAAGTTGATGCCGGACAAGCTCGAACCCAAAGCGGAGAAATGCGTCTTCATAGGATACCCTAAGGAAACTATTGGGTATACCTTCTATCACAGAACCGAAGGCAAAGTGTTTGTCGCAAAGAACGGTTCCTTTCTTGAGAAGGAGTTTCTCTCGAAAGAAGTGAGTGGGAGGAAAGTAGAGCTAGACGAGGTTATTGAACCTTCTCTTGAATTGGAGTAGCGCGGCACTGAAATTGTTCCAGTTGCCGTCGCACCAACAATAGAGGAAGCTAATGACAAGGATCATGAAGCTTGGACGATCTTGCTCTTGAGCGTCAAGGTCGACAAGGTCGCGTGCCCCTCTGAGTGGTACGGCAACCCTATCTTGTTGTCTTGTTAGTAGAAGACGGTGAACCTACGAACTATGAGGAAGCGATGATGAGCCGGACTCGAGAAATGGCTGGAAGCCATGAAATCCGAATTGGGATCCATGAGCGAAAACCAAGTATGGACTTTGGTGGATCCTCCTAGCGACCGAAAGGCCGTTGAGTGCAAATGGATATTCAAGAAGAAAACGGACGCGGATGGTAATGTTATCGTCTATAAAGCACGGCTTGTCGCAAAAGGTTTTCGACAAGTTCAAGGTGTTGACTACGATGAGACTTTCTCTCCCGTAGCGATGTTTAAGTCCATTCGGATTTTATTAGCAATTGCTGCGTTTCATGATTATGAAATATGGCAGATGGATGTCAAGACCACTTTCCTCAATGGCAACATTGATGAAGAGTTGTATATGATGCAACCCGAAGGTTTTGTCGATCCTAAGGATCGATAAAGTATGCAAACTTGCGTTCCATTTATGGATCAAGCAAGCATCTCGGAGTTGGAACCTTCGTTTTGATCAAGTGATCAAGAGCTTTGGATTTGTTCCAAATTGCTACGAAGCTTGTATCTACAAGAAAGTGAGTGGGAGCTCGGTGACGTTTTTGGTACTATATGTGGATGACATATTGATTATTGGAAATGACATCAACATGCTTAACGATGTGAAGAGTTATTTGAACAAGTGTTTTCAATGAAAGACCTAGGTGAAGCTGCTTATATATTGGGCATCAAAATCTATAGAGATAGACAAAGACGCCTGATAGCTTTAAGCCAGAGTACATACCTAGACAAAGTTCTGAAAAGGTTCAGAATGGATAAGGCAAAGAAAGGTTCAGTGCCTATGTTGTCAGGTAAGATATTGAGCAAGGCTCAGTGTCCAGCTACGGTAAATGATGGGGAAGCTATGAGCAAAGTGCCTTATGCCTCGGCCATAGGTTCCATCATGTATGCCATGCTGTGTACTAGACCGGATGTGTCCAATGCTCTTAGTTTGACGAGCAGATATCAAAGTGATCCAGGAGTGGAACACTGGACAGCCGTGAAGAACATCCTAAAGTACCTAAATAGAACTAAAGAAATGTTCTTAGTCTATGGGGTGATGAACAGCTTGTCGTAAAAGGTTACGTCGACGCTAGTTTCGACACCGACAAGGATGATTCTAAATCTCAGACATGATACATGTATATTTTGAATGGAGGAGCTGTGAGCTAGAGAAGCTGCAAGAAAAGCGTGATCGCGGGATCTATAGTAGAAGCGGAATACATGGCTGCTGCAGAAGCGTCAAGTGAAGGAGTTTGGATTAGAAACTTCATCACTGAGCTTGGCGTGGTTCCAAGTGCATTGGACCCACTGGAGATATTGTGTGACAACACTGGCGCCATAGCACTTGCTAAGGAGCCAAGATATCATCCAAAGACCAAGCATATCAACCGCAAGTTTCATATAATCCGGGATTATATAGCAGATGGAGATATGAAGATTAGCAAAGTACATATGGATCTGAATGTCGCAGATCCATTTACTAAACCTCTTCCACGTGTAAAACATGATCAACACCTCAGTGCCATGGGTGTGAGATTGTTGCCAGATGTAAACTAGATTATTGACTCTAGTGCAAGTGGGAGACTGTTAGAATTATGCCCTAGAGGCAATAATAAAGATGTTATTATTATAATTCTTGTTCATGATAAAGTTTATATTCCATGCTAGAATTGTATTAAGCGGAAACATTAATACTTGTGTGGTTTGTGAACAACACCGTGTCCCTGGTACGCCTCTAAGGACTAGCTCATTGATCAATGATGGTTAAGGTTTCCTAACCATAGACATGAGTTGTCAATTGATAATGAGATCATATCATTGGGAGAATGATATGATGGAAGACCAAACTAAGCGAAGCAATTAGATCATTTCATCGTGTTCATCTTTGAAGCTTTTCCTATGTCAAATATTGTATTCCTTAGACCATGAGATAATGCAACTCCTGGTACGGAAGAAAGCTTTGAGGTCATCAAACGTCATCCTATGAGAGGGTGATCATAAAGGTGTCTCTCAGGTGATCGGAAAGTATCTGTTGGGTTGTATGTATCGAGATGGAATTTGTCCCTCCCAAGTCGGAGAGATATACTTCGGGCCCACTCGGTAATCGATATCAACACCGCTTGCAAGCATGTGGTTAAGGAGTTAATCACAAAGTGATATCGGATTACGGAGCGAGTAAAGTACTTGCTGTGAGCGAGATTGAACTAGGTATGACGATACCGACGATCGAATCTCGAGCAAGTAAAATATCGCGAGACGAAGGAAATATATATATGGGATTGATTGAATCCTGGCATCGTGGTTCATCCGATATGATCATCGATGAATGTGTGGGAGTCAATATGGGTGCCTAAACCCCGTTGATTATTGATAGAAGATCATGTCGCATATTCTCGAACCGTAGGGTCACACACTTAACGTGTCTCGGCGCTAGGATAGATTGGATAATTGGTTTATGAATTTTTGTTGAGTCTCGCATGGGATCCGGGACATCACGAGAGGTTCGGAATGGTCCAGAATAAGATTCATATAAGGCGGTGCAGTTTTGGAGTTCGAATTGTTCAAGTTAATCGGTATTGTACGGAAGCTTCTAGAACCTTCCGGAAGGGACCAACGTGGCCCCACCTTCCGGGAGGGGCATGGGCCTATGAGGGAGTGTCCGGCGCATTGGGCCAGGGGCACAAGGCCCCATAGGGCCCAGCCGATTCTAGAGAGATTTGACTCGTTTAAATCTCGGGATAGAATTTCTAGATAAGGAGAGTTTAAATCGTTTAAACTAGAGATAGGATTTCTAGATAAGGGAGAGTTTAAATTGTTTAAACTAGAGATAGGCTTGGAGGAGGGCAAGGGCTGGCCGCCCCTCTATATATAGAGGGTGGTGCGCCTCCCCTACACACCTTCCTCCAAGCCCTAGCAGCCTTGCTACCTTCCTCTCTCCCTTCCGACTGTTTTAGCGAAGCCTGCAGTGAAATTCTCCACCATATACACCACGCCGTCGTGTTGTAGATCCAATCTATCTCTCCACCATACTCGCTGGTCCGAGGAAGGAGGAGGCGAGGTCTTGCGTGTGCATCTCACGGAGGCACCGCCACTTGTGGTGCTAGATCGGATCGGATCGCGAGGAGGAGAAGCGAGTACGACTACATCACCCACGTTCCGACGAACGTTCCGCTGTGCGAATCTTCAAGGGTATGAAGATCTAATCCAATCTCTCTCGTTGTTTGCATCTCCTAGATTAGATCTTGGCTTTCCCTCTGTTCGCTCCATAGAAAATTTTGATTTACTATGCCGCGAAACCCTTCACGAAGTACTCTAAACATGAGCATGAAAGAAGAAGTTCTAACAATAAGACAAAGGAACTATGCATGCAACATGAAAGGTTACAAACAAAGATCATGAACAACAATGCATTGAAAGACATTTGTTTGTTTCACATATAGAAAACATAGCATGGTGGCATTCAGCTTGTCCCTCATGGAGTATCAAATAAATGCATATAACACCTTCAAAGTTCATAAGAGTGACTATATACAAATAGTTCAAGAGCTAGCAATATCAAAAATATGAATCAATCAATAAGTTTTGGGATAATGCACATAGAACTAATAATTGCAACTATGCTCTCTTAATTGGTGCCTAAGGATAGAAGGTGGAGACTCAATATAATGGTGGAAGAAAGGCCCTTCATAAAAGGGAAGCAGGGATTTCAAGTCTCATAAAGAGCTTCCAAAAATTATGGTACTTGTTAGCTTTTAGCTCTCATTTCCCCTATCATAAGCATCTTGAAGTGATTAAGGTTAAAGCGAACAAACTATGGAGTATATGCTTGACAAAGTATAAGTTAGCAATCTCATGTCCCTTGAATACGAGGGCCGCTCCTCATGATACTCAAGTTTAGTTACCGGTAAGTTCTTGTCATAGTGAGTACATGTGTATCATAGAGAACCGCCAACGGGGTACCCCTTGCACATGATACATGAGCTATCCCATAATAAAAATGACAAGGAAAGAAGACAATGAGCATCTCAGCAATCTTCTTATTTACCATGGGAAAATGGTGCTTTTTTCTCTCTTTCCTCTTTTCTCATCATTTTTTCTTTTTCTCAATCTCTATCTCTTTTTTTATAATAATAATTCTTCATAGATTTCTCACTATGGTGATGCTGAAAGTTTCCACCATGATTAGGCATGGCTTAGGCTAGCGACCCAGGCATTTCTCTAACACACATACATAACTTCATGGACTTACAAGCTCCCCTCTCATTTCACATCGACGACATCCATAGACAAAAGAGCATGATATCAACTGGGTACAATGTACAAGTGCAATGTTGAAAGCGTTCCCCGTGACAACATGGTTCTGCTAATCCCAACGTATAAATGCAAGCATATACAACATAGATGACACAATGGTTCAAGTTTATTAGGGGCAAGAAAAATAAAGTGTGCCATCAAGTTTGTGAGAGCTTTAATCACTAAGTTTTCACATAGCAAACAGACTTTTTAAATGGAAGATAGATGAAAACAAGAATATACTTGGAATGGTGTAACACACCATGCATAGGAATTTATAGTGGAGACTTTGGAATAACTTGGTTTATTGGGAGTTGGATGCATGAGTAGATCTTACTCATACAAGTGGAGGCTAGAAAAAGACTGGGATTTTTATTGATGAAGAAGGGGATGCCTTGGGCATCCCTAAGCTTTGATGATTGTACCTCTTGAATATTTCTTGGGCTGACACCTGGTGGCATCCCCAAGCTTGATCTTTTGTCCATTCTTCATCTCATTACATCATTCTTTCTCTACACTTGAAAATTTTCCTTCATACAAAACTTCACACAATCTTCATTAGCAATATTAGTGTATTCAAAAGATAATAGGCCTTTGGGTTTAGCTTTAGAACAGCAAAAACTTTCACTAAAAACACAAGATACTGTAGAAATTCCCTCAAAAATCTCAATTTCCCAAAAATAACCCAAAAAGGAATCAATAAGAAGCAAATGCAAATAATGACAGAAATCTGTCAAAACAGACCAGTAGGTAGAAACTGATTTTTTCGAATACCTTATTTTGATAAAATAAAAAAGTTTTGAACTAACTAAAGTTATCTAACTTACTGGGGGATTTATTCCAAAAATATCAGCTCAATAAGACTTATAGTGATTTTACATGATTTTTTACGGTGGAGCACACAAATCTGTTTCAGGACAGCAACTCCCCAAATCTTACTTCCCTCTCATTAGAGGTTATTGTTGGCACAAAAAGAAAATAAAAAGGATAAGGAGAGGTCATTACTGAAGTAATAACTTCCAAGACTTAAGAAAACTTTTGGGTTATCTCCCAATAAGTACTTTTCTTTAACGCCTTTAAGTTAGGCACAAGAAGAAAGAATCAAGTATTTGAAATGAAGAAGCATTAACATCAAACCTTGATTTCAAAGGAGGAGCAAAAAGAAACTTCTCTCTCCTCATAGGGAAGTGGTCAATACCTTTATTGAATGTAAATTGATATTTAATGGTGCCTTCTTTCATATCAATGATGCAACCAACAGTTCTAAGAAAAGGTCTTCCCAAAGTAATAGGACAAGAAGCATTGTATTCAACATCCCAAACATAGAAATCAACAGGGACATAAGCATTGTTAACCATAATAAGAACATAATTAACACTCCCCATGAGTTTCTTTCTAGTATTATCATTAAGTGGGACATCCAAATAGCAATCTTCCAATGGTGGCAAATCAAGCATTTCATAAATCTTTCTAGATATAATAGAGACACTAGAACCAAGGTCACATGAAGCTTTGAGATCAAAGTCATTCACTTGCATATTAATGATAGGTTCCCAACTATCTTCTACTTTCCTAGGAATAAAGGCTTTGTGTTTCAACTGTTCTTCCTTAATTTTAATAAGAGCATGTGTAATGTGCTTGGTGAAAGCCACATTCATATCACTAGCATCAAGACTTCTAGCAAGCTTTTGTAGGAACATAATCACTTCAGAAATATTGCAACCATCAAGATAAAAATCAAACTTAGCATCACTAGTAGTAGACTCATTGAGTTTAGGCATTATGGTAGGAGGAATAGGGACTTCTTGTGGTTTTAGTGGCATCCATATTGGTGTTGGTGATAGTGCACACACTACTGTTTCTAGAAATTTCAGCTTCTCTCTTCCACTTAGCATGTAGTTGAGCTAACAGTCTAACATTTTCATCAATAGTAACTTGTATGACATGAGTTGAAGCAAAGGTACTTTCCAAAGTTTCAGGTTTAGCAGCCAGTTTATTAATCAAAGAGGACTGTGCTTCAGACAAAGATGAAATATTTTTCTCAGCACTCAAAATTTTGACTGTAAACTTGGAATTTATCTATTCAAATTCTCAAGCTGATGACTAATATTTTTCAAGATAGCAGATTGTTCTTCCATAGTTTTAGTGAATATCTTGTTTTGCTCATATTGCATTTGCATAATTTTTTTAGTGGATCTTTCAACTTCTAAAATCCTATCTTCACTAGGCATTCCAGATCTACCATGATAAGTACTGCTATTATTTAGAGGATAGGGCCTATAGACCATAAGCATTGTTGCCAAAATTATTATTGCTAATGAGGTTCCCATCAACTTGCTCTTGTTGAGCAACCAAAGAGGCTAAGGGAAGATTATTTGGATCAATAGGAGCTTTTCCATTAACGAGCATAGAAATGATAACATCAATCTTATCACTCAAAGAGGAGGTTTCTTCAACAAAATTTACCTTCTTACCATGCGGAGCTCTCTCAGTGTGCTATTCAGAATAATTAACCATCATATTATCAAGGATTTTTTTGCAGCACCCAAGGTAATGGTCATAAAGGTACCTCCAGCAGCCGAATACAACAAGTTTCTTGAGGAGAAGTTTAAACCTGCATAAAAAGTATAGATAATCATCCAAGATGTAAGTCCATGAGTGGAACAATTCTTAACCAAAGATTTCATTCTTTCCCAAGATTGAGCAACATGTTCATTATCAAGTTGTTTAAATTTCATTATTTCACTTGTCATAGATATAATCTTAGAAGGAGGATAGTATTTTTCAATAAAAGCATCTTTGGACTTAATCCAAGAATCAATACTATTTCTAGGGAAGTATAGCAACCAATCTTTAGATTTTACTCTCAAGGAGAAAGGAAACAACTTGAGCTTAATAATATCTCCATATACATCCTTATATTTTTTTCATCTCAAAGTTTAACAAAGTTATTAAGGTGGGCAGCAGCATCATCAGAACTAGCACCAGAAAATTGCTCTCTCATCACAAGATTCAACAAAGCAGGCTTAATGTCATAAAAGGTAGCATCAAGAGAAGGTGGAGCAATAGGAGTACTTATGAAATCATTTTTGTTTGTACTAGTGAAGTCACACAACTTGGTGTTCTTAGCAGAGTTCATTTTGGCAAAAGTGGAGCAAGCCAACAGCAACAACAACTAGAGCAGGAACTAATTTTTTTTGTGTTTTTGATAGGAGAAAGCAAACCAAAATAAACTAAATTTTTTTTGGAGTTTTTAATAAAAATAGGCAAACAAAACCAAGCAAAAGAAACTAAGCAAAACAAAAAAAAAGTAAAGACAAAGGTTGTGAAGGACTTGCCTTGTGAAGACATCCTTAGCCTCCCTGGCAACTGCGCCAGAAAATCTTGATGATGCGTGGAAGCTTCGTTGGGAGACCCCAAGAAGAAGGTGTGATGAGCACAGCAGCAAGTTTTAACTCAGTAAGAAACCAATGTTATCGAACCAGTAGGAGGAAGGAAATGACTCAAAGGTATTTGAAAGGATACAGATGTCGCCTAGAGGGGGGGTGAATAGGCGATTAAAACTTTTCCTAGAGTGGCTCAACAAAGGAGGAATAAAACTAGTGTTTACTTTGTTAAGCACAACCTAGAACAACTAAGGTTCACCTATGTTCACCAACAACTTATGCTAAGCAATACAAGCAACAAAGTGATAGCAAGATATATATTACTTCAAGCACGAAGGCTATCACAATGTAACGTGCATAAGTAAAGAGCTCGGGTATAGAGATAACCGAGGCACGCGGGGACACCGATATTTTACCGAGTTCCTCCCAACATGGAGTACGTCTCGTTTGGAGAGGGGGTGGTATCAAACCACCAACGCCACAAAAGGCCTCCCTTATTCTCCGGTGAATCTCACCCCAACGGGATCGATCCACGCTTCCACTATCGGTGCACTTGTCGGTGGCAACCGGAACCTCTCACAAGGTTGGGGCACTTCTCCACAACTTAATTGGAGGCTCCCAACAAACGCCACAAAAGGCCTCAATAAATGCCACCAAGGCCACTATGACACCAAGGCCACAAAACCGTCTAGGGTTCTAAGAACCCAAGAGGGACAAGCTCCAATGAGCAACTCAAACCAAATCCTCCGAGGAGAACTCAAACCGATGCACCAAATGCAAATGGCAAGAACACCACAAAGGTGCTCAAATCCCTCACTCTCAAGTTCCAACAAATCTACTAAAGCTATTGGGGGAACAAGAGAGGAGGAATCAAAGAGAGACACAAAATCCCCCAAAATCTAGATCCCCAAAGATGCACTCTGATGGGGATATGCCCCCCGGGGTATACCCAGCAGGACGTTTCCGACTGGCCTAGGAACTGGCGAGTGGGCCTGCAAGACGGCGACTGGATCAAGGCCCGGCGTGGATCCAAGCGACTGGAAGCTGAAGGCCTAGGCGAGTAGATAGGCCTAGTCGGATTAGGTTAAACAAGTACCAAAGCCTTAACTGATTCGGTTGAGATATGTAAACCCTAGGGGAGGTGAGCCTATATAAACCTCCTTGTGGGGCGTGTAGAGATACGTTCCATCATACACCCAAGCGACTCGCCGCCTAGCCGCCGAGCTCGCCCATTGTACCACCTTCATAATACAATCTAGCAGGAGTAGGTCTTTACCCTCCGGGGGGCCGAACCTGGGTAAAACCTTGTGTCTCCGCCCTCATCTCGCACCGCAGATGGCTGGCCGCCCTTGCCCCTCGTTCTACTACTCGCTGCCGATTGCAGCATCTGCCGTGACCATTCCCACGATAGTGGCGCCTACCGTGGGGCCTGGCCGGTCTGGCCGGTGTTCTGCGGGGAGATCCAATCTGCCCATCAACGAGACGGTCGCTACCGGCCGCATGATAGCGATTGGCGAGATGCTCCAAATCTTGCCGAGCAGCTACGTCCCGGCGGCGCGACCCGTCACGCACAGCGTGATCCTGCCGGTCGGCACGATCAGCCTCTTCATTGGCCTCATCGACGTCATCGTCTCGGAGGACTCGGCTCGCATCCGCGAGTCGCCACCATGCGATCGGCTCTCTGAGAGCCAGATCCGCACAATCCATGGCCTCGCCTCCGAGTACAACTCGGCCCATAGTAACGTGGCCGAAAACTCAGCGGCCGCAGAAGACGCGGCCCTAAACGACGACGCCGACTCGGCGACCCCGGCGTCATTCGCCGGATCCATCACCGCGGCTTCACCCGCGGGCTCCATCACCCAGGTCTCCAACATGGGAGACTTCGAGGACCCCTCCATCCTCGGGATCTTCGACTTTGACTCTGGGTCAGAAAATTCCGCCGACCTCCGCGACGGGACCGGTCGCCACGCCGCGACCTACATGGCGACCGGCACCGATCTGCCGGAGGATCCCTTCTCCACCCCGATCCCTCCTAATTCCACGGCAACGGAGGTCGAGGAACTCCGCCTGAAGCTGGCAGAGGCAGTGCGCAAGGAGCAAGCCGAGCGCGAAAAATTTCGCCTCGAGCAGGTGACGGTGCAGGAGCTATCGCGCTACCACCAGCAGCGAATCAGGTCGCGCCTGAACCCCGCCGTCCAGGGGCGCGCCCTAAACTTCGACGACGAAAACGGCCGCTTGGACGAAAGCGATCTGCAGCAGCGCCACCAGGAGGAAGCGCCCGGCCCCCGCCAGGGTCGACGGCGATGGGAGCCCCACCTCCACCCAACCGCACACCCCGCAGGGACCAGCCGCGGATAGTAGTATCCTCACGGGAGCGGGACGCGAACGGCCTCCCACTGTTCTCCACCCCGATGGACAACCTCGTGGCGGGCCGAGCAGCAGCCGACAACATCACGGCCACCGGCGACGGCGCCCTACAGATCCAGTACGTCAGGGCCCTGCTCGCAAAGGCCGTCGAGCAGCAAAACGCAGGCGCCGACTCGCAGGGTCGAGTGTACTCGCGCTCTTCGGGAAGCAGAGCGGCCTCGAGCGGCCGCCCAATGGCGGCAAACACCCTCAACTGCCCGCCACCAGAGCCACTTTAGCTCCAACACCAACCCGCGAACGCGGCACTCTCCACCAACGACCCTAGGCCAGCGACCAACTTCGTCGCCGCCAACGATCAACCCATCGACGCCAGCACCCACATCATCAACAACCAAAGCTGGCGCGCACGCCAGCCCAATGACCTGCGACACACCCTAACCAATCGCCGCGACAGCGAGCCAATGGGGTCGCTAAGTCGACTCGGCCCCAAGTGCTTCAGACCGATGATCCGAGGCGAGAAGTACCCGCCGAACTTCAAGGCGCCGAAGGAGATAGAAAAGTACGACCCCTCGTACGACCCCGCCGTCTGGCTCGATACATACCTCATGGCGATGGGGATCGCAGGCCACACCGACCTGCTAGCCGCCCGTTACCTCCCCCTGATGATGGAGGGGACGTGCAGGCAGTGGATCAACACCCTCCCCCAGGATAGTATCGACTCCTGGGAGGAGATGCGCGACGCCTTCGTCAGGCACTTCGAGTGCTCCTACACCCGCGCCACCACCATCGAGGACCTGGAGCGATGCGTCCAGGGACCTCGCGAGTCGACCCGCAACTGGGTCCAGCGGTGGCAAGAACTCTGGTACAACGCGGTCGGCATCCACCCGGACACCGCGATCCATTGCTTCAAGACCTCGTGCCGCTACGAGCCTTTGGTCGCCAAGCTCAAGCGACATTCTCGCACACTCGACAACATACCGGACCTCCTCGAGATCGCCAAACGGTACGCGGAGGAAGATCCAAACCAGGAAACCGACGACGAGTCGGGAGGTCAACGCCGCACGAGCGGCAACGACAGCGGACGACGGTCCGACCTACGCTACAGCAACACTCGCCTCACCGGCAAACGCCGCAATGACGGGCGAGTCGACTTTGTCGCCAATGCTGGGCACGCACAACGCGAGCCCAAAAGCTTCCGCCGCGACGGAGGACAATGCCGCGACAGCGGCAACTACAAGGCCAAGCCAAGGTTCGACCCCACGGCCCTCCTTAACCAACCTTGTGAGTTTCATAGAAGGGAAGGGAAGCCCGCAACACACACGACCGCCGACTGCCACACCCTCAGGGAGATCGAGAAGGCACGGCGAGCACGGGAGGACCCCGACAATGACCCGCGAAACGGCGGAAAATTCGGCAAAGTGGCCGGCTCGCTCCATACCTTCACAGGCTTCAACACGAAGCGCGAGAAGAAGGTCATCACCCGCGCCGTCGCCGTCAACATGGTGGCTCAGGTGGACGTTCCCTAGTTCCTCAACTGGTCGGAGCAGCCCATCACCTGGAGCCGCCAGGACCACTCGCCACACATTGAGTACCCAGGCCGAGTCGCCCTGGTGGTCAAGCCTAAGGTCGACGACTACTGGCTCCCCAAGACATTGATGGACGGCGGCAGCTCCATCAACATCCTGTACCTGGACACCTTCAGGCGGCTGCGGCTTCCGCAGTCGATGATCGAGACAACTCACACCACGTTCCATGGCATCGTCCCCGGTCGGAAGGCATACCCGATCAGCAAGGTCACGCTGCCCGTCACCTTCGGCACACCAGCAAACTTTCGCACCGAGCGGATCGTCTTTGAGCTGGTACCCTTCGACAGCCCCTACCACTGCGTCCTGGGGCGCCAGGCGTTCGCCAAGTTCATGTCAGCGCCACATTACGCGTACAACGCGATGAAGCTCCCTGGGCCGTGCGGAGTCATCACCATCAACGGCGACCCAGACATGGCCGCCGAGTGCGAGGCCAAAGGAGCAGAACTCGCCGACGCCGTCATCGCGGCAGAAACCAACCACGCCGATGAGCTCGCCAAGTACGCAAGCGGGGTCAACAACGACGACCCCACCATACTCAAGAAGCCCAACTCGGAGGGCACAAACACCTCAACCTTCGAGGCAACAACGCACACCCGCACCGTCGAGCTGGTCCCAGGCGACTCCAGCCAGACGGTGACGATCGGGACGGGCATGAGCCCAGCCTAGGAAGGCGCGCTCATCGAGTTCCTCCGTGAGAATAGGGACATCTTCGCATGGAAGCCCTCTGACATGCCTGGTGTCCCTAGGGAGCTCGCTGAGCACAATCTAAACGTTGACCCCAAAGTGCGACCCGTGAAACAGTCGTTGTGGCCCTTCAATGAAGAGTGCCGCCGAGCCATCGCCGAGGAGGTGCAGCGTCTACTCGCTGCAGGCTTCATCCGCCGAATCAAGTACTCCAAGTGGCTGGCAAACCCAGTCCTGGTCGAGAAGAAGAACGGGACCTGGAGGATATGTATCGACTACACAAACTTGAACAGCGCCTGCCCAAAGGAGCAGTTCGTCCTCCCGCGGATCGACCAAATAATCGACTCCACCGCGAGCTCGGAGTCACTATGTTTCCTTGATGCCTACTCTGGATACAACCAGATCAAAATGGCTATCGAGGACGAGAAGAAGACGGCGTTCATCACGCCATTCGGAGCCTTTTGCTACACCGCCATGACCTTTGGCCTCAAGAACGCCGGGGCGACCTACCAGCGGTGCATGCAGGAGTGCCTCGCGAGCCAAATTGGCCGCAATATCCACGTTTATATCGATGACGTGGTCGTAAAGTCCGCTCGCCAGGGCGATCTACTCGCCGACCTGGCGGAAACGTTCGCCAACTTGCGAAAATACAAGATAAAGCTTAACCCAGGCAAATGCACCTTCGGTGTACCAGAAGGACAACTACTGGGGTACGTCGTCTCCAAGCGAGGGATCGAGGCGAACCCCACCAAGATCGACACGATCGCCCGACTCGGCAAACTCGAGTGCCTGCGCGACGTCCAGAAGCTGGCCGGGCGAGTAGCGGCTCTCAGTCGCTTCATCCCCCGCCTGGGCGAAAAGGCGATGCCCCTATACCATCTGATGCGCAAGAACCCCACCTTCCAGTGGGACAAGGAGGCAGACGACGCGCTTCACGACCTCAAGAAGGTGCTACTCGCCGCACCACTACTCGCCGGCCCCGCCGATAAAGAACCCATGCTGGTCTACGTCACGGCCTCCGAGCGCGTCGTCAGCGCCGTCATGGTCGTCGAACGGCCGGAGGAAGGAAAGGAGAGCCCTGTACAGCGACCAGTGTACTACATCAGCGATGTCCTCGCCGAGTCGCGCCAGCGATACCCGTAGTACTAGAAACTGGTATTCACGGTCTTCAGAGCACAGCGGCGCCTGCCGCACTACTTCCAGGAGCACCCGATCACGGTCGTCTCCTCAGCACCGTTGCAGGACATCATCCGCAACCGTGAGGCGACCGGGGGAGTCGCTAAGTGGGCCGTCGAAATCGGCGACCATGATATCAAGTACGAGCCATGAAAAGAGATCAAGTCGCAGGCTCTAGCGGACTTCATCGCCGACTGGGAAGAGGCCCAGCAGCCAGAAAAGCTGCCATACCTCCATTATTGGAGCCTGCACTTCGACGGCTCCAAGAACGCGGACGGCGCAGGAGCAGGGATCGTGCTGACTTCACCGAAGGGTGACAAGCTCCGCTACGTCCTTTGCCTCGACTTCACCCCCTGCACCAACAACATGGCCGAGTACGAGGCACTACTCCACGGCATGCGAGCTGCCAAGGAGATGAACGTCAACCGCCTACGCTGCTACGGAGACTCCGACCTCGTCGCTGGGCAAGTCGCTGGAACCTGCGACGCCGTCTCCCCCACCATGGCGGCATACCGCCAAGCAGTGGACAAGCTGGGCGGACACTTCGCAGGCTACTCCGTCGAGTGGATCGACAGGCGGAAGAACGAGGAGGTCGACGCACTCTCTCGCATTGGGTCGGCTCGACTCGCACCACCCGCCGGCGTCTTCCTCGACACGATCGCCAAGCCATCAGTCTCTCCCCCAAGGGAGATCGACATCGGAGTCCCGCTGCAGCCAGAGGCAGCCCTGGTCGCACTCGTCACCGAGCCAGACGACTGGACCAAGCCCTACGTCGCCTACCTGGAGGCTGGCACCTTGCCGGCAGACGAGACGGACGCCCGGATAATCGCACGCCGATGCACATCCTTCACCATCATCGACGGCGAGCTCCACAAGTGAAGCGTCACCGGCGTGTTCCAACGCTGCGTCCAACCGGCCGAAGGACGCAAGATCCTCCACGACATCCACTCCGGCGACTATGGACACCATGTCGGTGCCCGCTCTCTAGTCGCCAAGGCTATGCGGCATGGATTCTACTGGCCCACCGCACACGCCGATGCCGTCGACATTGTCCAGCGCGCCGGTGCCGGCACGCTAACCAGACGCACGTGCCGAGCTCGGCGCTGAAGACAATCCCCATCACCTGGCCATTCGCCGTGTGGGGTATGGATATGGTAGGCCCCTTCAAAAAGGCCCCCTCCGGCTACACCCACCTCCTGGTCGTGGTCGACAAATTCACAAAGTGGGTGGAGGCCAAGCCAGTCCGGAAATGTGACGGGAAGACCGCCACTAAATTCCTACGCGAGCTCATATATCGCTACAGGTTCCCAAAAAGCATCATCACGAACAACGGCACCAACTTCGTCAAAGGTGCCATGGCCGAATTCTGCGAAGAACACCACATCCGGCTCGACCTCGCGTCAGTTGCCCACCCGGAATCCAACGGCCAGGCGGAACGGGCCAATCAAAGCATCCTCCACGGCCTGAAGCCGCGACTCCAAGTACCACTCGAGCGCACCGCCGGGTGCTGGGTCGAGGAGCTACCCTCCGTCATCTGGGGCATCCGCACCTCGGTCAACAGGTCGACAGGATTCACCCCCTTCTTCATGGTGTACGGCGCCGAGGCAGTCATGCCCACCGACCTTGAGCACGACTCGCCAAGGTTCGTCCACTACACGGAGGCTGCGAACGAACTCGCACGACAGGATGGAGTCGATCAACTCGACGAGGCACGCGACCAAGCTCGTTCGCACACCGCCATCTACCAACAAGGACTCCGCCGCTACCACAGCCGGCGGGAAAAAAATCGCACCTTCCAAGAAGGCGACCTGGTGTTGCGCCTCATCTAGGACAAGAAGGGCATGCACAAGCTTTCCCCTGCGTGGGAGGGACCATTCGCCATCGGGCGAGTACTCGGCAACAACGCCTACTACCTCATCAACGTCCGCGAGGACCGCAAACTCGACGTCAAGCGACCATGGAATGTAAACCTCCTACGGAAGTTCTACTCCTAGAACCCCACATATGTACCCTCCAATCGCTATGAAATAAAAGAATTGGTTACCGCAAATTGCGCCTACTCTCCGTGTCTTGTGCCACTCGCACTCGTAATAACAGTGTCACACTAACCGCAGAAGTCAACCTCTGGTACAGCGATCGGCACGGCTAAGTAGTGCGGTGCAAGAGCACTGGGTCACCTTAGGTCTCGCACCGTCCACGAAAAACGCCTAGCCGGAGCCCCATTGGAGTCGCCCAGCCCGACTAGCTCTTCGAGCCAAGACAACTGCCTTCGCTTCTTATAGCGACCATGATCCTCCGCATCCTCGACATAGCGACTCGAACGGCCAAGTACCACGCTCGGGGACTGACGACCAGTTCAGCGTGAGCGGCTCAGGAAAACGCCAAGTATGAGAGCATGCCCAGGACTCGCCATGCGGTGACCCACGGGCCAGGAGTGATCCGCTTCGAACTAACGCGCCAAGTCCTCACCCACCCTCGAGTTGCACCTAGAACAACCAAGTACCATGCTCGGGGACTCGGCCACCCGACCTCGTTCGCGCAAGGGAAAACGGTGAAGTAAAGAGCGCTCAAGGGAGTCGCCTTGCGACTGGCTCTCCGAGTCCGGGCGAGTCGACCGCAATAAAAAAATATCCAAAAACCGTAAACACATTAGAAACGAGGTCAACCCCATAAAAAGGGTGGACGCGCCCAGGGACTCGTTCAACCCTCAATCACAAAACACATGAAAAATCATAAAACAGACACGATATCTCATTCAATAGCATGTCGCATTGTCTCAAATTACATAGTATGCCGAATGGCAGAACTGCTACTAACGCCCAGGCAACTTTCCATCGCAGGCTTCGACGACGACTCGCCAGCACCCTTGCGATTGCGGATGAAGGGAGTGTACGGGTTCGACGGATACGTCGTCAGCTCACCCGCCATCGCCGCACGAAAGGGCTGCTCGACCTTGAAGTCCCAGTGCTGCGGCTCAGGGTCGTTGGGTGCGACGACCGTCTCCTGGTAAGGAAGGAGGTTGCCCATCGCCCAGATGCGCTCGGAGTACACCGCGGCACGGTCCGTCAACTTGAGCACCTCGGAGATCTCCACCGCACCAGTCGACGATGGGTAGACACTCGTCACATCGTCGAGGTCGAAGTCCTCCGGGAAGTGAGCAAGCCCAAGGCTAAGCGCCGTCGCCGCTCCGCGCCGGAACGCCGATCGCGTCATGAACTCAACGACCGAGGGCGCCTTCTCAAAGTACTTCTACACCTCAACGAGATCGCTGGGAATTACTTCCGTGGGCGATATCTCTTGGAGGTAGGCTCGGATGCATGTCGCCGAGTCGACGAGCGTGGCCACACATTGCCGCGCGTCGAACGAGCTCGCCTCTTCCGCGCTGTCAATGATGCGACCTTGCGAATAGAAGATAACAGTGAGTACGTTGGAGATCACAAAAAGGCACATGCAATAGGCAGGGGCAGACACACTCACCAATCAAGGGACGGGAGAGTTCCGTGATGAAGCTCTGAAGAGAAGTGTAATCATCCTAAAGCCCGGCAACAAGGGCGTCAGAAACCTTACGTTCTTCCGCGGCGGCCGTAACGGTGGCCTTGGCTCGACCATCCGCCGAACTCGCTTCTTCTCTCGCCTCCTTCAGCTCGCGCTCGAGGTCGACGATCCGTTTCTCAGCCGAGCTCAATGCCGATTGATCTGCTGCCAACTCACCCGCTGGGACAAGTCCCTGGCGAGCCTCCTCTGCCTTCGCGGCAGCTGCCTGAAGTCCCTTATTCGCCTCTTGGACGGTGGCCAGTTCCTTCTCCGCGCGGTGTTTCGCTGCCAATCGGTCAGCTGATTCACATTGCAGACCATGCACACAATTCAAATAGTTAACCAAAGAGGAATACTAAGTGCCCACCCGCTGAAATTCAGCGAGTGCGCACTCGGGGACTGGTAATCAAAAATCCTAAGTGCCCACCCGCTGAAATTCAGCGAGTGCGCACTCGGGGACTGGCAATCAAAAACCCTAAGTGCCCACCCGCTGAAATTCAGCGAGTGCGCACTCGGGGACTAGCAATCAAAAATCCTAAGTGCCCACCCGCTGAAATTCAGCGAGTGCGCACTCGGGGACTGGACACGAAAAATAAAAACAAGCCACTAAAAGAATCAGACCGTTGATGCACACCGACCTGATCCTCGGGGACTGGACATACCTGGATGGCTGCGCCAAGCATGCCGTGAAGTTGTATCGCATCCACAGATGCGAGGAGAGCCGGCGTGTGCCCACGACGCTGCTCGACCTCTGCGTCCGCGACCCCAGTTGCACGGCTCGAGGGCGAGGTCCGACTCGCTGCAGCCGCCCTGGTCATGAAGCACGGGAACGTTGCGATAGAGGCACCGGCACCAAAGGAGGTCGGCTCGGACGCCCCAGGCGAGGGAGCACCCTCCTTCGTAGGTACGGCCGCCTCCGTTGCGGGTTCATTCGGCGCGACCGCCATGTCATCGGAGATCGTGACCACATTGTCGCCCTTGGCCTTCTTGGCGCCATCTGTAGGGGCGACGACTTCGTCCGCCTTCCTCTTACGGGAAGGATCCTCCTCGCTGTCGACGTGTGGCACCTTAGCCACGGTCGGGTGGCCTATCTTCTTCGCTCCGGTCCTGTAAATCGATCGTGTGAGCAAGATAATTCAAGTTGCTATGAAAGACAAAAGTAGGTGAGCGAACTCACTTGGCGACTGGAATGAAGCGTAGCCCCGTGCGGATGCCGGCCGGCTTCTCCAGTTCGGGGCCCAGTCGGCGACTGAGGCCCATCTCCAGGACGTCGCGTGCCCAAGACACGGACGGCTTCTTCGTTGTCGAGGCTGCAACGGGAGCTTCTGGGACATCTTCAGCAGGAGCTTCCCCTGCGAGGTGAAGCCGCCGCGGCCGGAGCGGCCCCTAGCCCAGAGACTGGGGTGAATGGCGGAGGCATCGAGGCCAGTGGCACCTCGACAGTGGCCGTATCCAGCACGGCTGCCGTCGGCGGCGCCTCGTCCTGGGCCGGGCTGGGGGCGTCGGAGCTGCTCGCCGAGTGCGATGGCGAGGCTGGCTTCATCGGCTTCGTCTTATTCTTCGGAGGGGCCTTCGCCTCCTTATCCTTCTTCTTCTTCTTCTTCTTCGACGGAGTAGCCTGGCGACACGAGGTGGTCTCCGGAAGTTCGTCATCGTTATCATGACGCTCGAGGCTTTTACTCGCCTCAAGCTCATGCTGACGCTGCCTGCGGGTCTTGCGGACCAGCGGGGCGACCTCCTCCTCGGATTCGTCGTCGTTGTTGCTCTCGTCGCTCTATGTGTCGCCCTTGGCGGGAGGCGACTCACCCATGTCCTGGACGGACGAGCTCGAGTTCTCGTCGTCTGAAGGCGGGAGCCATCCTTCCACCACTTGGAATAGCTGCAATGAACACAAAATGAAATTAGAATGACCGCGACTGCAAAAACTGCGACTACGAATGATGCGAGGTGATTTACCGTTGGGGCTGGATGCTTTTCGGTGTATGGGGCGACCCCAGCCTTTGCGTCCAGGTACACCGCCTGGGTGATCTTCTTCAGTGCTGGGATGTAGTACTCGAGCTTCCACTCGGCGAGGCAGGACTTCGTCGAGTCCTCCCGACCCGTGTATTGATACATGTAGTGGTCGCGCCGAGCTAGAGGGATGAGCCGCCGCCCGAGCCAGCAGTTGTATAAGTTGATTGTATGGAGGCCTTTCTTCTTCAGACTACGGATGGTTTGGAGCATTTCGTCCACGACCATCCGCTGGTCGGTGGGGAGCTTGCCGACTTGGAGACGGCGCGGTTCGGACCGGTTGGCGAAGTATCGTGGGATCGCCGCCTCGCCCTCCGGGGTCGCCTCGGCAATGTAGAACCAAGAATTCTTCCAGTCGCTCGTCGCCTTGGCGGGCAGCATCAAGTCAAAGAACGAAGCCTTCAACTTCAGCTGGAATGTCAGGCCGCCCGCGGCAAGCATTGGGCCGCCCGCTTCATCGCTGATGATCCGTCCGTGGAACAGATCTTTCCATAGAGGGAAGTAGGGCCAGCAGCCCAGGTAGCACTCGCAGAACGCCACGAAGATGGCGAGCTGCTCGATGCTGTGTGGACCCAGGTCCGACAGTTGGATCCCGTAGTAGGCGCAGAAGCACCGGAAGAACAGGGACATGGGGAATCCTAGCCCCCGTTCTAGGTGGCTGGTGAATTCTCCCTCGCGGGGGTTCGGGGTCACTTCTCCGGCCGCGGGGATGCGCCAGCAGCCGGCGCGCAGGATCCCGGCCTCCTCGAAGGACGCCAGTTGCGCCCTCGTACGCTTAGATCTACCCCAAGGCTCGGTGGAGAGGGCCATGGCGGAAGGATTTGTGGGGGGTCGGAGGATTTTGGGTCGGCTGGATCGCGATGCGAAGGAAGGCGAAAGTGCGTGCAATCGGAGGAAATGGCGAGAAGATGGTTCTCTGATTGCCTGCCATTCCCCTTATATAGCGGTTGTTACACGCCAAATCAGGGAGCCGTTACTACGTGGTGATTACGCCGGAAGTTACCGTTGGATTACCCAACGGCTAGTTTGATCACGTTTAGCGGTCCAACTTTAGCCACTCGGCTCGCCAACCCGATCACTATGACTCGACTCGCCAAAGCTGCGATCAAGATGACTAGTAGTTTCCTTCATGAAGGAGCCCGCCGATGATTCGACTGGATGCTTGCTTTGAAGCTGTATACTCCGACTGCCAGCAACCACCTGCGCCCAATCAACAACGGCCTCGGGGACTACTGATGGGGATATGCCCACCGGGGTATACCCAGCAGGACGTTTCCGACTAGCCCAGGAACTGGCGAGTGGGCCTGCAAGACGGCGACTGGATCAAGGCCCGGATCCAAGCGATCGAAGTCAAGGCCCAAAGTAGATAGGCCCAGTCGGATTAGGTTAAACAAGTACCGAAGCCTTAACTGATTCGGTTGAGATATGTAAACCCTAGGGGAGGTGAGCCTATATAAACCTCCCTGCGGGGAGTGTAGAGATACGTTCCATCATACACCCAAGCGACTCGCCGCCGAGCTCGCCCATTGTACCACCTTCATAATACAATCTAGCAGGAGTAGGTCTTTACCCTCCGGGGGGCCGAACCTGGGTAAAACCTTGTGTCTCCGCCCTCATCTCGCACCGCAGATGGATGTCCGCCCTTGCCCCTCGTTCTACTACTCACTGCCGATTGCAGCATCTGCCGTGACCATTCCCACGACACACTCACAAAGAGATGAATCGGTTAGGTCAAAACGCGGATCTAGATTTCCTCTCTCTTCCACTCAAAACTGGGCAAGAATCATCGGAGGGAAAAGATTAGGAAAGCATCAAGATCTAGAGCAAGTGTGTACAAATATTAGCCTAATAGAAGAGGAAGAAGCAATCTAAACTCAAAACGGGCAAAGCCTTAAATAGGGGCCCAAAAATCTGGCTGTTGGGGCTATTTTTAGAACGGTCTGGTACTACCGGATTTAACCGGTAGTACCGCACCAGGCGAAAAGGAAGGCAGTCCTGGAGTTCGCGGCAGAGCATGCAAGCAGAGTGGTGCAGCGTGGGCCAGCAGCGTGCATGCTTGGCGAGCCAGCGAAGAGCTGGCGGCGGCGGCAGTGAGCTGCTGCGAACGCATCGGCGCGTCTGACGCTGCAGCGATAAGCGGCCAGCGAGCTCAGCGAGGCGGAGCGGCTGTGCGGGATCGAGGAAAGGGCGCATGTGAGCGAGCGGGCGGGCGCGCGCGGCCTGGACAACGCGAGGCTGTGGAGCAGATCTGGATCTGGAACAAAATCTGGACAAATAAACTGGGCCGACCGGTACTACCGGTCCACCCGGGCGGTACTACCGGGACGGCCGGTACTACCGGATTTAGGTACCTAGCCAGGCAGAAATAAAACGGGCCGCTTTTAGGCCCGGGCGGTACTACCGCTCGCCCCAGAAAATAGATTGACAGGCAAATATTCAAATGGCAATAACTTTTGACTCGAAGCTCCGATCTACCCGATTCAAATTGCATTGAATATCACCAAGTGAGAAAGTATCAAGTAGAATAATGTGAGATACCTCACTTGGTGGGAAACCAAAAAGTCACATAAATCAAAATCGCAACAAGATACAAACGGAAGATCCGATTTTGATGAACAAGAACTTGTTATGGAGATTAACACAAGCCCTATATCCTCACATGGATAAGACCAAATAACAACCAAATACGATGATGCAAGTATGCAAAGGTTTGAGCTCTCTCCGAACGATGTGACCGAATTACTCATACGAGAGCCCCTCTTGATAGTACGGTTATCTATCCTAAACCCGGTCTCCTACACACAAGAGACCGGCAAAAGGGAAAACCTATCAAGATTATACCTTTGCCTTGGGCATTCCACTTGAGCTCGATGTAGATGGTATTGCCCTTCTCAAGATGGAACGCCTTTCTTAATTCCTCATCATCGACCCCGCATATTGAGCTTGCACAACATATCTTCTTTGTATTTTATCGAACTTGAAGACAACACATGCTCCAAGCGATGCCAATGGACAAATCCTACAAGTATAACTTAATACACACATTAGTCCATAAAGATTGTCATTAATTACCAAAACCACACATGGGGGCCCAACATGTTCTTTCAGTATTTCTAGCAACTTGGAAACCTGCACAGCACAAACTCAAGACTTTGCCCCAACGAACAGTGAGGTTGCCAATCTCACCAGTTTGCTAAAAACAAAGGGTTAACTATATGGTGTGGATGGTAATAGTAGTCTGCAGAAAGTAAATAGTAACAGTGGAAGATGTATCAATGGTAAAGATTGGACCAGGGTCAATAGTTCACTAGAGGTGTTCTCCTTAAGATAAACTAGCATGGCATGCTGGGTAAACAAATTACAACAGGTCAATTGACAGGACTGAGCAAGGCATAACAATGCAATACTAGACATTCATGATCCTGTGAGATTCGATTGGGAAATACAACAAGATACATGGACCGCCATCCAACTGCATCTATGACTAGTAATCCACCTTCAGGTTATCATCTGAACCCCCTTTAGTATTAAGTTGCAAGCAACGGATAACTGCTTTAAGCAAAGTGTGTAAGGTAAACAATCCACTTGTTCCATGAACAAGAGACCGTTGTTTTCCCCCTAGTAGCAACAACACATCTACAACCTTAGAGATTTATATCACTTCCATTAGATTAAATAGAGGCATGAACCCAATCGAGCATAAATACCCCCTCTTGGAGTCGCTAGCATCTACTCGGCCAAGATAGCTACTAGAAACAGAGAGCATGCAAGATCACAAACAACATAGACATGATAGAATCAATAAGACAAAACCATTAATCAATCTGACATAGTAATCTCAATATCCATCGGATCCCCTCAAACACAACATGCATGATTACAAATAGATGATCTTGATCATGAATGGAGCTCACAAGATCTAAACATGGTAGCACAAAGGAGGAGATACAACCATCTAGCTACTACATGGACCCGTAGTCCAAGGTGGAACTACTCACGCTTCATACCGTAGGCTGGCATGGTGATGAAGAAGGCCTCCGAGATGATCTCTCCCCTCCGACAGGGTGCCAGGAAGATCTTCATATCCCCCGATCCAGGGACGATGTTTGTCGGCGGCTATGGACTGTTTCGTGGAAAATTGATCGGGTACTTAGGATTTTGGTATCGGGGCTTCTTATAGGCGAAGAGGGAAGCTGAGGGGGTGCCCGAGGCGGCTGCACCACCCAGGCACGGGCCAGGCCTGGCTGCGCGGCCATGGGGTGTGGCCCCCTCGAGGACCTCCTCCGTCTCGTCTTCTGGCTCCGTGTTCCCCAAGGTAAAATATTGACTTTGGCTTTTGTCCCGTCCAATTCCGAGAATATTGATTTTCTGCCTTTTCTGGAACCAAAAATAGAAGAAAACAGGAAATTGGCACTGTGGCATCTTGTTACTAGGTTAGTCCTAGAAAACATATAAAAATACCTCAAAATGTAGAAAAAGGAAAGCAAAGTAGATACTAAACAAGCTCGGAACATAAAAAATTATAGATACGTTTACGACGTATTAGGAAGCCAAAAAGGTCTTTGAATGTTTTAATATTCTAGGCTCATGTGTATATGTTATGGGTACTTTAGATAAAACCAAACCCAGAGAGGAAATTAAGATACCCATACCTTTTAAACTTGTAGTAATGCATGAAGCGTTAGAAAAGAATTTTGATTGGAGTTCCTGAAAACCCATTTGATGAAAGTATTGAACCTAAGAGAGATGAGAAAGGATCCTCTAAAACTCATTTGGATGAGATTCCTGTAACACCCTCGCCTGATAAGGCTGAGTTCATGTGTATAGTGCCAATCCCTGGATGGGTTCACTGGCACACACACAGTACAAAATGAATACCAAATATAACTGTGCATCATAATTACAACGAATATGATCCCAAATTTACTTTATTTATTCAAGTACACTGCGGAAAACGAATACAAGGTAGATCTCCATCCTTCAAATGTGCCACAGGCGAAAAATTGTTGTGTGGAGTCTCGCGACCTATGAACGATCACTCAGATACGATATAACCTGCAACATGAAACGTTGCAGCCACGAATGGTCAATACATTGAATGTATGGCAAGTAGGCTAAAGTGGTTAACAACATATCTATCAACTACATGCTTATTTGGCCAAGTGGAGTTCAGGCTCATTTGCATAAAGCAACAGTTTTATCCTAACATTTATAACAAAGTAGTTTTCCAATACGATAAATATGACACTCTGGTTCACTCCCAGGTGCTCCTACCCAATTATGTTCACCCAACAAGTTTTAAGCAATTAAGAAATAAGGATGAGTGAGAAATATCATAGCATCAGTATCAGGTCGCTCAAATTGTCCATAACCTGGGACACGGCTAATCGATTAGTTTATACACCCTGCAGGGGTTAGTACACTTTACCCATGTGACTTGGCCAGCCCATCTCGTACCACCACTCTCATATTGGGTGATGATAGGGAGAAGTCCAAGAAGGAAGCGTTCGAGAAGTAGCTCCCCAATCCCGACGCGCACCGGTCCAACCTACACTATCTACATCTCTGGATACGCGGGTTCGAGTTACCACAACCTACTGAGTTCAACCAACCGCCCATTTCATTATTGGCACATGGTTGCACACGAAAGATTCCAAACAAAGAAGTCAATCATTTCTAAGTGTCCTGGGTGCCTATCCGCAATGATACCACCAAAAATTATCAATCCCATCACACCCAGGAGATTCATTGATTAAGTTGTTTTAGTTTTTGCAAACCAACACATTTAGAATCAACATCAGTGATGTAACCCATCCCTCGTTCATCATAGCATGGCTAAGCACCTCTACCAACGGTGGTTCATCTACAGGAAAACCCTACCACATAATAGGACATAACATAGCATATACACATCAATTACTACAGATGCAATTCTACAAAAGCATCTACAATGCATAGAAAAACAATAAGACATTTATGACCAAGATAGCACCACTTGCCTTTGTTGTAGATGTAGTCGATTAGATAATCCTCACAATTATAATGGCCTCTTTCGCAATAACCACAATACTTGCAATCATAGTAGTTGCAATCACAGTAGTTGCACTCCTCGCAATCTAACGTTTGAAGCAAACACAACAAACACACCATTAAAAACATTGCAAACATGCAACAGTGCAACATTACAAGAAAACAATGATGAACAGATGCATGCATGACGATTTAATGAGTCACAATGGTTGCATTTAGTGTTCTGAACATAATTAGATTACATGATGCATGTGGAAAGTCATTTTTTTTGCGAAAAAATGGTGATTTATATTACTCAATCACCCACCTTACAATCCTCCATACAGAGTCTAGGTATATCATGTGGAGCCGAACGAAGCCAAACATCAGTTTTGACATCAGATCGACTCATCTTAGCTAGAGCATCACTCAGAGAATTCTGCTCACGCCTAATACTCTCTACCTTAGACCCTAATCGCTCAGATAACAAGCGTCCAATCTTCTTTAGCAAAAACGTAACCTCCGATATATCATCTTTTGTAGACTTGATCATAGCAACAACCTCCGTACTATCAACCTCCAAAATAAAAGGTAGTGTGCTCCATTCGAGGGCTAGGTCACAACCCTCCCTACATGTCGCGAGCTCCGCCATAAGAGGTGATGAGCAGTTGGGCAAAAACCGGCACGTGGAAAGTCATTTAATGCACTAAAGCTTTTATTACTAAAGTTTTATCGATTTAATATGGTGTATACCACTTTAATTGAACTAAATATGTTTATGTCGTATTAAATTGTGAACTAGATGTTACTGGATAGAGGTAATGCAATTTAGAGACAGTAGCAATTTGAATCACCTAAAAAGGAGTTATAGATATTTTCTTATGATTAAAACACTATTTCAATGGGTTTAAATATTTCTGTATGAATTTCTGTTTTAGCAGTACCAAATAATTGGTCAATACAAAACCTTAGCACTTGGATTCACCCCAATCGGAGTTAAAGATCTTTTTGTATGATTTAAATAGTGTTTAATGGTTTTAAATGATTTATATAGTTTCTGTTGTCTAAAATTCAAACTAAAATTATATCTGTAATCTCCACGGAATTGTGATTTCAGGGACATATTATTTGTAATTTTATGAATAGTATTTATTTTCTTATGAATTTATTACTCTAAATAGGCCATGAAACCATTTAAATCTTCACGGCAAAACCTTACAGTAAAATTCTTAACTAATTGCATATTGATGATCTACATGGAACCAGCTTTCCATCGGTATATCATTTATATTTTTGTGACAAGCAATTAATTTACTATGAATTTAATGATTTATAAAGCCATTAAAACTAATTAAATTGCTACGGGGTAAATAATCTGCAAAGGCTATATCCAACCAGATATTATTAAAGTACATTACAGTAGCTTCAATTTTATATATTATTCATATTTTTCGGAGTTACAGATTATTTCTTATGAATTTATTAACCTAAAAGACCATTAAAACTAATTAAATTACCGCAGTAACCACGTACAGTAAATTTGGATCTATTCTGATAAGATGATTCTACGTAAAATTATCTTCAATTTGATATATTATACGCAATTTTTGGACGTGGTATGAATTTCTAATGAATTTTACAAGTTAGATCTATAATATGCAATTTTAAATTAGAACGGAATATTCCGCTGACTGGACAGGTTTACTTTGCATGCTGACTGGGACTAGATGTTGACCTGACATTGACGTGGCGTTAATGAGGAAGCTGACCGGGTTGACGACATGGCACGCACCGGTTTGATTGGATCTCGACCGTCTGGATAGGATCCGGTGGATAGAAGAAGAGATTGGCCCGATTTTGGCTCAGAATAGACAAGAAACAGATCTGTGTTAGAGAGAAAATCCGTAGGTCAAATTGAAAAACTTAGAACACAAAAGTTGTGGGGAATCATTATTCCTACCTTCTCATCAAAGTAATTTGGATTTGAAGAAACGAGCGCGAGTACATCTTGGATTTACACCGTAAGATCTGAAATATTGCGATACGAAATTCTCCGGCTGTGTTGGATGAAAAGAGGTGAGGTTTGTTGAGATTGAAAAGTTTCGACGATTCCTACAACTTTCGTTTTTTGACCGAAGGCAAAAGACGAAGTCTAGATGGGTTAAAAAGCAAAATAAGATTCGGGCATGTGTAGATTCGGGATTTCTAGGAGAGAAACTTGTACAGCTGTGGCTCCACGAGTTTATATGGAGGTTTAGGACGGTGTAGAGATAGGTCTTGGAGTAGGGAACAAGTAGGAACAAACGGAAGTTGATTCGGAGTTGTAGATAAAAAGTTAGGAGAGTTTGAATGGAGATAGGTTTGAGAAAACTGATTCGCACGGTTTTTAAAGCACTTAGATCGATCCCTCAAGTACGTCATGGCTGCCTGGTGCTTCCGTCGGTCCGGGTGGGCCGGCCCATTAGATTTTTTTTCTTTTTCTTTTTCTATTTACTTGTTTCCCTCGTATCTTTTGCATACGAACTCCAAATGACACGATTCTTGTTTCTAATTTTTTCTAAAATCGAATAGATCATTGTAGGATCATATTTGTAATCTTCTTACTAGTTTGAAAGTAGTGGATTTAAAAATCCTTGTATATTTCATTTTATTTATATCTTTATGTGTTTGTATTTATTTCATAACTTTTTCATACTAGCTCCAAATGAGCTCAATTTTTTTCTAAAATTTGGTAGTATTAATTGGATATCTTTAGGATATAATTATCAATAATTTATGCCTTGGCAACAGTGGGTTTTAATAAGTCAATTTAATTACCCTTAGGAACATTTGGGCGAATCAACTATAGGATTTTGATACCAGGATTTGGATTTAGTTTGTGAGAACTTTGCATGGATGTAATGAAATGCTTATGAATGCTTCATGATTTTCATTTTGAAATCTTGCACACAAATTCTACAATCCATAATCAATCCATGCCCTTTTGCCTATATGGCTACCTAGGTCATAACAAAAGAATATAAGATTTTGAATTCAAGGTTGAGAGGATTTTCTATTCAAAAAGTTTCTTCTCTTTGAGAATTTTCAACATAGTCAAACAATCAATCAAACTTATTTATTTATTTAACATTCCAAAATTAGGAGAACTTTGGGATGTGATAATTCCTTTCCTAGTTTAAGAGATTTCGAGTATTGATCTTAATGCTTCTTCATTTGAAAATACTTGATTCTTGCTTCTTGTGCCTAACTTAAAGGCGTTAAAGAAAAGTACTTTTTGGGAGATAACCCAAAAGTTTTCTTGATTCTTGGAAGTTATTACCTTAGTAATGACATCTACTTATCCTTTTCATTTGCTTTTTTGTGCCAAGAATAACCTCTAATGAGAGGGAAGTAAGATTTGGGGAGTTGTTGTCCCGAAATAGATTTTTGTGCTCCACCGTAAAAATTCGTGTACAAACTCTGTAAGTCAGATTGAGCTGATATTTTCTGAATAAATCCCCAAGTATGTTTGCTAACTTTCGTTGTTTCAACACTTTTTTATTTGAGCAACAGAAGGTCTTCTAAAAAATAGGTTTCTACTTTCTGGTATGTTTTGACTAATTCTGCCATTATTTGCATTTGCTTTTTATTGATTCCTTTTTGGGTTCTTTTTGGGAAATTGAGCTTTTTGAGGGAATTGCTACAATAGCTTCTGTTTTTAGTGAAAGTTTTTCTATTCTAAAACTAAACTCAAAGGGTCTATTATCTTTTGAATACACTAATGTTGCTAATGAAGATTGTGTGAAGTTTTCTATGAAGGAAAATTTTTAGGTGTAGAGAAAGAATGATGTAATGAGATGAAGAATGGACAAAAGCTCAACCTTGGGGATTCCACCCCGTGTCACTCCAAGAAATATCCAAGAGGTACAAGCGTCAAAGCTTGGGCATGCCCAAGGCATCCCCTTCTTCATCAATAAAAATCTCAGGTCTTTCTAGACACTTCGTTTTTATTATTTCATGCACTATTGTGTTGTTCTTGGAGCGTCTTAGTTTTTGTTTTTTGTTTTATTTTGCTTAGTTTGCTTGAATAAATTACTTTGGACCCCTGTTTTTTGCTGTGTTTGTTGCAAATAAGTTGATTGGTGTTGGAGAGGAGTAGAAAGTTCTTGCTTGAGTAGTACAAGAGGAGCTTGCTTTGACTGTGACTTAGACTTTATCATGTCATGCTAGATGTTGTTTTTATATTATGCTGAGTAATTATTGCCATAGCATGACTTGTTCCAAACAATTAGGATTGCTTAATGTGCCTTGAAGGAATCATGCGTTGTTTTAGCATACAAAAGCATAGTATTGTGGTATTCTCCTTTGATGTTTTGTTTGGGTTGACTTGGCACATGCTCACACCATGTTATGACTATGAAAAAGTCACCATAGCCTATATGATTATTTAGTACTTGACTTGTAGTACCACTTTATGCTTTGATTAGTAACGTTTTATCGCTCTGCATGATTATGGCAATTATTGCTCTCTTAGTTGGTCGCTCCCAGTATTTTGCTAGCCTCCACTTGTATGAGTAAGATCTACTCATGCATCCAACTCCCGATAAACCAAGTTATTCCAAAGTCTCCACTATAATTCCTATGCATGGTGTGTTACACCATTCCAAGTATATTCTTGTTTTCATCTATCTTCCATTTAAAAAGTCTATTTGCTATGTGAAAACTTAGTGATTAAAGCTCTCACAAACTTGATGGCACACTTTATTTTTCTTGCCCCTAATAAACTTGAACCATTGTGTCATCTATGTTGTATATGCTTGCACTTATACGTTGGGATTAGCAGAACCATGTTGTCACGGGGAACGCTTTCAACATTGCACGTGTACATTGTACCCAGTTGATATCATGCTCTTTTGTCTATGGATGTCGTCGATGTGAAATGAGAGGGGAGCTTGTAAGTCTATGAAGTTATGTATGTGTGTTAGAGAAACGCCTGGGTCGCTAGCCTAATCCATGCCTAATCATGGTGGAAACTTGCAGCATCACCATAGTGAGCAATCTATGAAGCATTCTTCTTATAAAAAAGAGATAGAAAAAATGTTTGAGAAAAAAAGAGTTGAGAAAAAGAGGAAAGAGAGAAAAAGCACCATTTTCCCATGGTAAATAAGAATATTACTGAGATGATCATTGTCTGCTTGCCTTGTCATTTTTATTATGGGATATCTCCTGTATCATGTGCAAGGGGTACCCCGTTGGCGGTTCTCTATGATACACATGTACTTACTATGACAAGAACTTGCAAGTAACTAAACTTGAGTAGCATGAGGAGCGGCCCTAGTATTCAAGGGACATGAGTTTGCCAACTTATACTTTGTTAAGCATATACTCCATAGTTTGTTCACTTTAACCTTAATCACGTCAAGATGCTTATGATAGGGGCAATGAGAGTTGAAAGCTAACAAGTACCATAATTTTTGGAAGCTCTTTATGAGACTTGAAATCCCTGCTTCCCTTTATGAAGGGCCTTGATGACCAACAAGTATAGGGGATCGCAACAGTCTTCGAGGGTAGTATTACCCAATTTATTGATTCGAAACAAGGAGAGCCAAAGAATACTTATAAGCCTTAACAACTAAGTTGTTAATTCGGCTGCACCTAGAAATATTCTTGCTCACAGAAGTTTATCAGTAGCAACATATTTGTAGTAGCAATAGCAAAGTAACAGCAGCAGTAAAACAAAAGAAATAGTAACAGTAGTAGCAAACAGTAGGATACGAGTGTGGTAGGCATAGGGATGGATGGACGGGCGTTGCATGGACAAGTATAAACATTTAACTTCAAGATCCAAGGAAATTACATATAAATAAGATAAAGCATCCAAGTACTAAACAATCATAGGCATGTGCTCCATATATAGTCATATGTGCTCGCAATGAGAACTTGCACAACATATTTTGTCCTGCCAGCCCGTTGCTATGGGGCCTCAAGGGAATCTACTGGAAATTAACGTACTCGTTTTAATAGAGCACCGGAGCAAAGCATTAACACTCCATGGACACATGTAATCCTCACATCACAGCCATCCCCTCCGGCTGTCCCAATTTCTGTCACTTCGGGGCCTTTGATTCGGACAATGATATGTGTACACAACTTGTAGATAAGATCACAAACAATACTATCATCATGAATCAATAATAAGTTAAGATCTGAAATCATGGAACTTGGGCCCTAGTGACAAGCATTAAGCACAACAAGTTGCAACAAAGTCAAATAGCACTAATAGAGATACTAGGCACCATGCCCTAACAATCTTATTCAATTACATGATAGAACTCATCCAATCCCTACCATCCCCATAGCCTACAGCGGGGGATTACTCACTCATGGATGGGGAAACATGGATGGTTGATGAAGAGGCATTGATGATGATGATGGCGATGATACTCTCCAAATTCCCCGTCCTGGCAGGGTGCCAGAACAGAGTTTCTAGTTTTGAATCGCAGTTTTTGGTGGTGGCGGCGCAGCGGAACTCTTTCTAGAAAAATGTCGAACTCCCCTGAGTTTTTAGGTCAGAAGGCAACTTATAGGCAAAGAGGGAGGCTGAGGGGGTGCCTGAGGCGGCCACACCCCCTCCAAGCGCAGCCAGCCCGGCCCGCACGGCAGGAGTTGTGGGGACCTCAGAGCCCCACTCCGTCTTGTATTCTGGCTCCGTGGGTCTTCTGGTGAAATAGGATTTTTGTCATATTTTCCAGGATTTTTCCTGATAGTTGATTTTCTGCACAAAAACTAGACACCAAGGCAATTCTGCTGAAAACAACGTCAGTCCGTGTTAGTTGTATCCAAATCACACAAGTTTAGAGGAGAAACAATAGCAAAAATGTTCGAGAAAGTAGATACGTTTTGGACATATCAACTCCCCCAAGCTTAGCTTATTGCTTGTCCTCAAGCAATTCAGTTGAAAACTGAGTGCGATAAAAGAACTTTCACAAACACATTTTCTTCAGATGATGTAAAGCCATCACATCAGTAGATACTTAGACAATTCATAATAAGGAGTATGCAACTAAGTCTACTTAATAGTCGTTGCAATCTATGAAGAGATTCCAACTCAATAATAATAAGTAGCATGAAACATACACATAAGCAACATTGCAATGCTCATAAGAAGGTATGATAGAGTGGTATCTCGCTTGCCTTTGTTTGTAGAGGACAAAATGAATGCCAAGGCACCTTTGAAGTTCAAGTGAAGAATAGAAGTAAATATATCAAAGATACAAGCATCAAAGTCATGACATAATTAACCAATTTTTGCGACATGCACATTACACTAAGAATGAAAACTATGCTCTAAAGAAGGTTCTCATAGAATAAGTGGTGACTCAACAAGGAAGTGAAAAGGTTTTGAAAAGTTTTAAAGGCTTCCAAATGCTAAAAGTATGGTACTCATTATCTTTGAGATCTCATTGGCCCTATCATAGGCATCTTTAAATGGTTAAGGTGAAAGTGAGGTCCAATATGAGTTATATGCTTGACAAACCATAAACTGGAAATCTCATGTCCCTTGAGTACGAGGGACACTCCTCATGCTACTCAACTTTAGTTACCGGTAAGTTGTCATTGTAAATACATGTGTATCATAGAGAACCGCCAACAGGGTACCCCTTGCACATGATACAGGAGCTATCTCATAATCAAAATGACAAGGCAAGGAGACAGTTGATGGCATGTAGTTGACGCGGGGGATTCTTCTTCTTCAAGTCCCCGGCAACGGCGCCAGAAAACTTGTTGCCTGACAGAGAGGACTTCGTTGGAAACCCCAAGAGCAAGGTGTGATGAGCATAACAGCAAGTCTTCCCTTAGTAGAGACCGAGGTTATTGAACCAGAAGGAGAAAGGAAACGTCACACAGGTGTTGCTAGCAACGCGGATACCTGCACAACACAGACTCAAGACTTTGCCCCAACGAATCAGTGAGGTTGTCAAGCTCACCGGTTTGCTGTAACAAAGGATTAAACGTATGGTGTGGAAGGTAATGGTTTGCAGCAAGGAAACAAGTAACAGTGGAATATGTATCAATGGTAAATATTGGACCGGGGTCCATAGTTCACTAGAGGTGCTCTCCTTAGATAAACAACATGGCATGAAGGGTAAACAAATTACAGTAGGGCAATTGACAGGAACCGAGCAAGGCATAACAATGCAATTACTAGTCAGAAAGATCCTATGAGATTCGGTTGGGAAATACAACAAGATACATAGACCGCCATCCAACTACATCTATGACTAGAAGTCCACCTTCAGGTTATCATCTGAACCCCCTCTAGTGTTAAGTTGCAAGCAATAGACAACTGCTTTAAGAAAAGTGTGTAAGGTAAACAGTCCACATGTTCCATGAACAAGATATCGTTGTTTTCTCCCTAGTAGCAACAGCACATCTACAACCAAAGAGATTTCTGTCACTTCCCTTGGAAACTAGAGGCATGAACCCACTATCGAGCATAAATACACCCTCTTGGGGTCACTAGCAACTACTTGGACAAGATAGATACTAACAACAGAGAGCATGCAAGATCACAAACAACACAGACATGATAGAATCATAAAGACAAAACCATTAATCAAACCAACATAATAATCTCAATATCCATCGGATCCTCGCAAACACAACATGCATGATTACAAATAGATTAGATCTTGATCATGAATGGAGCTCTCAAGATCTATACATGAAAGCACAAAGGAGGAGATACAACCATCTAGCTACTACATGGACCCGTAGTCCAAGGTGTAACTACTCAAGCATCATACCGAAGAGAAGGCCCAGGATGATCTCCCCTCTAGCAGGGTGCCAAGAAGAAATTCAGATCCCCCCGATCTAGGGACGATGGTGGTGGCGGCTACAGACGGTTTCGTGGAGATTTGATCAGGTGCTTAGGGTTTCTGCATCGGGGGCTTCTTATAGGAAAAGGGGGAGGCCGAGGTGGTGGCCAGGGGCACCACACCCTACCTAGGCGCGGGGCAGGGCCCACCCACGCCTAGGGGGGTGTGGGTTCCCTGGCACGCCTCTTCATCTCCCCTATGGACTTCTTGTTCCCCACGAAAAGTTATTAACTTTGTATTTTGTCCCGTCTAATTCCGAGAATGTTTCCTTACTAGATTTTCTAAAACCAAAAACAGCAGAAAACAGGCAACTGGCACTGTGGCAACTTGTTAATAGGTTAGTACCAGAAAACATGTAAAAAGCACCTCAAAGTGTAGACAAAGCAAAGAAAAGTAGATACTAACAAGCATGGAACATCAAAAATTATAGATACGTTTCCGACGTATCAAGCATCCCCAAGCTTAACTCCTGCTCGTCCCCGAGTAGTTAAGTGATAAAAGAATAATTTTTGAGGTGACATGCACCCTCACAATAAAGATCCATCCATTTGCAAGCATTGAAAGCTGGGATCAAAGAACTCTAAACATGTGCATGAAAGATGGAGTTCTAACAATAGGACATAGTAACTATGCATGCAACATGAAAGGCTACAAAAATGATCATGAATAACATGCATTGAAAAACGTTTGTTTGTTTCACATACAGAAAACATAGCATAGTGGCAATCAGCTTGTCCCTCATAGAGTATGTCACATCCCAAATTTTAGATTTGGTCTTGCATATCATTCATAGCATTGCATCATGCTTTTCCATGCAAAACCGTCGAGTGAAAGGGTTCGGCGAAACGCCATTTGCAAACCCTATTCTATTTTGCTACGAGGTTCCTACGGGAAGCTTTAGTAGGACTTGCGACAACCACCCCTTTAAGTTAGTGGTTTCACTCAAAACTTGACGTTAGATTGTTCCCCTCGACCATACGAACCCGTAGGCGCAAGAATCGCTCGAATCGGAGCTTGTACGGAAAAGCTTCGGCCGTTTTAGTAAACCGCCGGAAAACGGTCCGAAAATTTGGACCGATTTCCGAGTCCTAAACTAACTCCGGACCGAATCTGAGTAGGATTTCGCGCGAGAGGGCCACTTAAGGCGGACCCCAGCCTCGGGATCTGCACCCACCTGTGCCCGACCCCCTGCCTCGATACCGCCCCCGCCCTGCGCGATCTCCTCGGGAAGCGCGCCATCGCTGCTCCTGCGCGCCGCCTCCCTCCTCCACGCGCCGCCGCCGCCGTCGCCCTCCGTTCCCGCCGCTAGGTAAGGCAGCCGCCGCCACCGCCGCCGCCTCGCCAACCGCCTCGCCGCGCGCCCGCCGCTTACCGCCAGCGCCGCTTGCGCCTGCGCCGCCGCTGCCGCCGCCGCGCCACGCTGCCGCCGCTGCGATGCCGCATGCATGCGCGCACCCATACGCTACTGGCATGCACGCACGCACACTCAAGACGATGCTGCGTCGCCGCGATGTTTTTTCTCGACCCGTTCGTTGACCGTCTCCGTCTGCAGCAAGAACCCGACGCGGAACCGATCGCCACCGCCGTCCGGAACTCGCCGACCTTCCGAGTCCGTTTACCGCTTGTTTTGTAGAAGACAGCAGCCACCGCCGATCTCAGATCAGCGGCTCAGATCGTTAGTTGACCGGTCAGACTCAGGCGTTGACTAGTCGACGCCCGGCGCAGTCATCAAGCCAGACGCTTTGACCATCAGCACACAATTAACTGGTCAATTTCGTTAATTCTTCTAGTTGATAGATTTCGGTAGAAACTTGTAAATTACGTAGTAATTAAACCGCTTGGCCAAAAATTGCAAATAAAATATGTGTAGATTCAGTGAGTCGTGGAGAATCTCGCTGTACCTTTGGTTCAGGATTTTGCTGCAAGGTTTAGTACAGTTTAATCAAACTAGTTAGTGGCCTTTTTGGAGTAATAAATTCGTAGAAAAAGATCCGTAGCTCCAAAAATCGCGTATGATATGTCTCTGGATTCAGTGGAACGAGGGGAATCTCATTGTGAATTAAAAAGATAGGCTTACAGTAACAACTTCTGCAGAAACTGTCTAGGGGATTTCTGCAGTGTTTTAATTACTCGGGGAGTTTTATAATTCCTTTTTGAGTAATTCCAGTTGGTAATGTTTCTAATCAGCGATGCCTTTGCGGTAGAATTTTTCCAAGACTTTACAAACAGTATACTACCGGTAGTGAATTATTTAATTTCTAGCTCTAGTTTAGAGCATTACTTTTGTCTAGTAGTTTTCCTTGCGCTAAAACTATTTTCCATGCATGCAATCGGTAGTATTATGGTATAGGATGTTGTGGTGCAGCTGTAGCACAAATTCACTTGTCGTTCTTGCATTTCATGCATCATATTTGTTGCATATGTTATGGATTGTTTGTTTATGAATGCAATTGTATCGTGTAGATTGTGACGAGTGCAACGCTTGCTCGTGTGTGGATTGCTCTTCCGACCGCTACAACCAAGGCAAGTAGATGCTACCTTGTTTATGATATCGTCCTACTATTTTCAATGCATTGTCGTGTATTTTGTAGTTGCATGTGTAGGATGATACTATCGCTATGCTATGTCCTATTATGTGGTAGGCCCTTCCTTGTAGATGAAACACCGTTGGTAGATGTGCTTAGCCATGCTATGTCGAACGAGGGCTGGGTTACATCATTGAGACTTGTTTCTAAAAGTATTGGTTTGTGAAAACTAAAACAACCTAATCAATGAATCTCCTGGGTGTGATGGTATTGATAATTTTTGGTGGTTTCATTGCGGAAAGGCACCCAGGTATCGAGAGAAATTTGATTGGCTTCTTTATTGTGTAGCTTACGTGTACATGTTGGAGATATGCCCTAGAGGCAGTAATAAATGTAGTTATTGTTATATCTTTGTGTTTATGATAAATGTTTACATTCATGCTATAATAGTATTAACAAGGAAACATTGATACTTGTGTGATTTGTAAACTTAATTTGAAGTCCCTAGTATAGCCTCTATACATCACTAGCTTGTTGGTTGATAAATGATTGTGGTTTCCCTATCATGAACATTGAGATGTTATCAACAACAAGATCATATCATTAGGAGAATGATATGGTGGACATACTCCTATAGATAAGCGTAGCATAGAGATCAAGTCATTTTAATAGTTCAATTGCTATATGCTTTCTGATACATAGTAACCTAATTCCTTCGACCATGAGATCATGCATATCACCTTTACTGGATGGATTCTTTGATGACATCAAACACCACACCGTAACTGGGTGGCTATAAAGGTGGCATTGAGTGTTCGGAAAGTATTGGTTGAAACACATGGATCAAGAGTGGGATTTGTCCATCCATATGACGGATAGATATACTCTGGGCCCTCTCGGTGGAATGTCATCCAATTAGCTTGCAAGCATGTGACTGGCTCACAAGGGATCACATATCACAGGAACGAGAAAAGAGTACTTATCGGTAACGAGGTTGAACTAGGTATGCAGAGATACCGACGATCATAACCTCGGATAAGTAAACTATCGTGAGACAAAGGGAAATTGGTATCGTATGTAAGTGGTTCATTCGATCGCAAAGTAATCGTAGAAATATGTGGGAGCCATATGAATTTCCAGATTCCTCTATTGGTTATTGTTCGGAGAAGTGTCTCGATCATGTCCGCATAATTCACGAACCGTAGGGAGACACACTTAAGGATTCGACGTTGTTTGAGTAGTTATGGTATGATGAGAAAGAGACCGAATGTTGTTCGGAGTCTCGGATGGGATCCGGGATATCACGAGGAGATCCAAAATGGTCCAGAGAATAAGATTCATATAAGGAAAGTTCCGTTTCGGAGTTTGGGAATGATTCCGGTGTTTTCATCGGGAATGTTCTAGAAGGTTCCGGAATGTCCGACACTCCGGAGGGGAAGGGGTACATGAATGTGTCATTGCAAGTTGGAATGATTGCATCATGTACTAAGTGTCTTCGCTGTCCAAAATAAAGGGTTTATTCAAATCCTAAATTGAAAATTCAAACGGCTAGTTTGAAAGTCAAACGGCAAGTTTTGGAAAGAGGAGGAGGAGGTTGAAACCGAGTTGGGGAGGGAGTCCCTCCTCCCCAAGCTGGCGCACCACCCAAGCCGAGTTGGGGAGGGACTCCCCTCCCTCCCCTTGGCCGCCGGCCCCTCCACCTATATAAGGAGGGGCAGGGCTCCCTCCTAGCACACACAAGTACCTCTCCTCAAACCCTAGCTTGGCGCCTACCACCATAGCCGCCGCCGCCCCCTAGGGTTTTGCCCTAGCCGCCAACTTGGGGGTCCTCGGAACCCTAGCCGCCGGCTCTAGCCTCTCCTCCTTGGTGTGTCTAAAATCTAGATCGCCGAGGAGCTCTCTCATACTCCACCATATTCGCTCCGGCTTAAGGCGAAGCCCTGCGAGATCTCCCCTCTACTTCCGGTACCACGCCGTTGTGCTGCCGGAATCACGAGGAGAGTTCTACAACCTCCGCTGCCTGCTGGAACAAGGGAGAGGAAGGTCTTCGTCGAGTACCGAACGTGTGACCGACTGCGGGAGCGCTGCCGGAACGCAGCGCCGGAAGGATCGTCTACGCGATCTTGAGATCGGGAAGAGTACGACTACATTACCCACGAGAATCCGCTCTCGTTAAACACTTTGGAATCTTCGAGGGTAAGTTATTCCATCGACTCGTTGCTACAATCTAGTAGATAGATCTTGGCTTGTTTGTTTGTATGCGATAGAAATTTTTTGTTTTCCATGCTACGAAACCCTACAGTGGTATCAGAGCCGTGTCTATATGTAGATCTGTTGCACGAGTAGAACACAATGGTCATTGTGGGCGTTGATGTTTTTATTGTCGATTGCTTCTTGTGTACTTTGCATCTTGCGGTATGTTGGGATGAAGCGGCCCGGGCTAACCTTACATGACATCGTTCATGAGACTTGCTCCACGCTTGACATGCAACTTGTATTGCATAAGTGGCTTTGCGGGTGCCTGTTTCTCCTAGCATAGTTAAGATCCAATTTACAACGGATGATCAACAATACTAGTATCAATGTTGTGGTTCTTGTTCGTAAGTTAGAACGACACTTATTGAAAGCCCCAAACCACGTAAAATATGCAAAGAAAGTAGAGGCGTCTAACTTTGTTTTGTAGGGGTGTGTAGTGATGTGATATGGCCATGATTGTGATTATATTTGATGTATGCAATGTTCCTTATTGTAAGTTGGCAACCAGCAGGAGCCACATGGTTGTCTTTAATTTATGTTAAGACCCGCGTGTCTATTCAAAGTAGTTGTAATAGTTGAAGCCGGTGGACGACAACCATGGAGAGGCGTAATTGACCTTGATGCAATGCCGGTGATGATGGAGATCATGTTCGTGCTTGAAGATGGAGATCGGAAGCACAAAGAAGAAAGGCCATATCATTTCACATATTTTGAATTGCATGTGATGTTAATCCTTTATGCATCTTGTATTGCTTAGTAGACGACGGTAGCATTATAAGATGATCCCTCATGCACATGAATTTCAAGTCATAAAGTGTTCATCCTTAGTTAGCACCGTTGCTAAAGCTTGTTGTTTCGAAGCACCACGTGATGATCGGGTGTGTTAGATTCTGCAAGTGTGTACAACGTGAGCAAGCCAGATTTGCTCATGCGGAAACTAAGGTTTGATCTTGACGAGCCTAGCATGTACAGACATGGTCTTGGAACACGGATCACCGAAAGGTAAAGCATGAATCATATAGTAGATATGATGAACATGACGATTGTTCGCCATTGAAACTATATCAACTCTCGTGATGATCGGTGTTGATGTAGTGGATTTGGTTCGTGTGATCATTAAAACAATGTGAGGGATGTTGTTTTGAGTGGGAGTTCACCTATATTAACTTTATTATTAATTTGAACTCAATTTGTCATAAACTTAGTCTAAACTATTGCAAATATGTTGTAGATCAATGGCAGCCCCTACCATCAATTTTAATGCGTTCCTAGAGAAAGAAAAGTTGAAAAACAATGGAAGCAACTTCGCGGATTGGTTCCGCAATTTGAGGATTGTCCTCACACCGGTAATTTGACCTATGTCTTTGGATGCACATTTGGGTGACCCACTGCGGTGATGCTTCCGATGAAGTAAAGAATGTTTACCTTGCTCGGAAGAATCAGTACTCCATAGTTCAGTGAGCTATCTTGTATGGTTTGGAATCGGAGCTTCAGAAAAGGTTTGAGAATTCAGACCCATATGATATTGTCGAGGATCTCAAATTGATCTTTGAGACTCATGCGGCAATTGAAAGCTATGAGGCTTCTGAAAAGTTCTTTAACTGCAAGATGGAAGAGGGCAGCTCCGTCAGTGAGCATGGGCTTAAGATGTCTGGGCACGCAAACAAACTTCAAAGCTTGGGTATAGTGATTCCTAATGCTTTGGGGATTTACCGTGTCCTCCAATCACTACCACCAAGTTACAAGAACTTTGTGATGAACTATAACATGCAGAACATGAAAAAGTAGTTGCCAGAACTGTTTGCTATGTTAAAGTCTGCAGAAGTGGAGATCAAGAAAGAGCACCAAGTGTTGTTGGTCAATAAGACCACCAAATTCAAGAAAGGCAAGTCTAAGCAGAAGGGACACTTCAAGAAGGGTGGTAAGAAAGTTACCACGCCGGCGAAGAAGACCAAGGCTGGACCTAAGCCTGATACTGAGTGCTTTTACTGCAAGGGAGAAGGTCACTGGAAGAGGAATTGCCCAAAGTACTTGGAGGATTTGAAGAAAGGCAATATCAAGAAGAAAGGTATATCTGATATACATGTTATTGATGTGTATCTCACTAGTACTCGTAGTAGTGCCTGGGTATTTGATACTGGTTCGGTTGCTCATATTTGTAACTCGAACAAAGCCGCAGAATAAACGGAAGCTAGCGAAGAACGAGGTGACGATGCGCGTGGGAAACAGATCAAAGGTTGATGTGATTGCGGTCGGCACGCTACCCCTTCATCTACCATCGGGATTAGTTTTATACTTAAATAATTGTTATTTGGTGCCTGCGTTGAGCATGAACATTATATCGGTATCTTGTTTATTGCGAGACGGTTACTTGTTTAAGTCCGAGAATAATGGTTGTTCGATTTATATGAGTAATATGTTTTATGCACATGCAACTTTGATAGATGGTCTATTCTTGTTGAATCTCGATAGTGGAAATACACACATTAATAACATTGAGGCTAAACGTTTGAAATCAAGCGATAATTCGACCTATATGTGGCACTGTCGTCTTGGTCACATTGGAGTGAAGCGTATGAAGAAACTCCATTCCGATGAACTTCTTGAATCACTTGATTTCGAATCACTTGATAGATGCGAAGAATGTCTGATGGGTAAAATGACTAAGACTCCATTTTCTGGTATGATGGAGCGAGCTACAGACTTATTAGAAATCATACATACCGATGTGTGTGGTCCAATGAGTGTAGCATCGCGCGGTGGTTATCGTTATGTTCTTACCTTCACGGATGATTTGATTAGATATGGGTATATCTATTTCATGAAACATAAGTCCGAAACTTTCGAGAAGTTTAAGGAGTTTCAAAGTGAGGTAGAGAATCAACGTAACAAGAAGATTAAATTTCTACGTTCTGATCGTGGAGGTGAATATCTAAGTTACGAGTTTGGCGAGCATTTGAAGAAATGCGGAATACTTTCACAGTTGACACCGCCGGGAACACCACAGTGTAATGGTGTCTCCGAACGTCGTAATCGAACTCTCTTAGATATGGTTCGTTCTATGATGTCACTTACAGATTTACCGCTATCATTTTGGGGTTATGCATTAGAAACAACCGCATTCACTTTAAATAGGGCACCATCTAAATCCGTTGAAACGACACCGTATGAATTATGGTTTGGAAAGAAACCTAAATTGTCGTTCCTTAAAGTTTGGGGTTGCGAAGCCTATGTAAAGAAGTTACAGCCGGACAAGCTTGAACCCAAAGCGGAAAAATGCGTCTTCATAGGATACCCGAAGGAAATTATTGGCTATACCATCTATCATAGATCCGAAGGCAAAATCTTCGTTGCAAAGAATGGATCCTTTCTAGAGAAGGAATTTCTCTCGAAAGAAGTGACTGGAAGGAAAGTAGAACTCGACGAGGTTGTCGAACCTTCTCTCGAATTGCAGTAGCGCGACCGGAAGAAGTTCCTGTGGTGCCTGCACCAATTAGAGAGGAAGCTAATGATGATGATCATGAAACTTTGGTTGAAGTTACTACAGAGCCTCGGAGGTCAACGAGAATTCGTACCACTCCATATTGGTATGATCCCGTTATGAGTGTCATGTTGGTGGACAACACCGATGACCCTGAGACATATGAGGAAGCGATGATGAGCCCAGATTCCAATAAATGGCAAGAAGCCATGAAATCCGAGATTGGATCCATGTACGAAAACCAAGTATGGACTTTGGTGGACTTACCGGATGGCCGGAAGGCTGTCGAGAACAAATGGATCTTCAAGAAGAAAACAGATGCTGATGGTAATGTTACTGTCTATAAAGCTCGACTTGTCGCAAAAGGGTTTCGACAAATTCAAGGAGTTGACTACGATGAGACTTTCTCACCAGTAGCGAAGCTAAAGTCTGTGAGGATTATGTTAGCAATTGCTGCATATTATGATTATGAGATATGGCAGATGGATGTCAAAACAGCATTCCTCAATGGAGATATTGATGAAGAGTTGTATATGATGCAACCCAAAGGTTTTGTCGATCCTAAAGATGCTAACAAGGTATGTAAACTTCAACGGTCCATCTATGGATTGAAGCAAGCATCCCGAAGTTGAAATCAACGTTTTGATAAGGTGATCAAAAGTTTTGGTTTTATATAAACTTATGGAGAAGCTTGTATTTACAAGAAAGTGAGTGGGAGCTCTGTAGCATTCTTAATACTATATGTGGATGAAATATTATTGATTGGGAATGATGTAGACCTTCTTAATGGAGTCAAGGAATATTTGAATAATAGTTTTTCAATGAAGGATCTTGGCGAAGCAGCTTACATATTAGGCATAAAGATTTATAGAGATAGATCGAAATGCCAAATATCATTGTCACAGAGTACATATTTGGACAAAGTTCTAAAGAGATTTGGAATGGAAGATAGCAAGAAAGGGTTCTTACCCATGTTGCCCAATACGACCTTGAGTAAAACTCAAAGTCCCACATCGGCAGAAGATAGAGAAAGGATGAGTAAGACAAAGGGAAATTGGTATCGTATGTAAGTGGTTCATTCGATCGCAAAGTAATCGTAGAAATATGTGGGAGCCATATGAATTTCCAGATTCCTCTATTGGTTATTGTTCGGAGAAGTTTCTCGATCATGTCCGCATAATTCACGAACCGTAGGGAGACACACTTAAGGATTCGACGTTGTTTGAGTAGTTATGGTATGATGAGAAAGAGACCGAATGTTGTTCGGAGTCTCGGATGGGATCCGGGATATCACGAGGAGATCCGGAATGGTCCGGAGAATAAGATTCATATAAGGAAAGTTCCGTTTCGGAGTTTGGGAATGATTCCGGTGTTTTCATCGGGAATGTTCTAGAAGGTTCCGGAATGTCCGGCACTCCGGAGGGGAAGGGGTACATGAATGTGTCATTGCAAGTTGGAATCATTGCATCATGTACTAAGTGTCTTCGCTGTCCAAAATAAAGGGTTTATTCAAATCCTAAATTGAAAAGTCAAACGGCTAGTTTGAAAGTCAAACGACAAGTTTTGGAAAGAGGAGGAGGAGGTTGAAACCGAGTTGGGGAGGGAGGCCCTCCTCCCCAAGCAGCTTTCACCAAGCCGAGTTGGGGAGGGACTCCCCTCCCTCCCCTTGGCCTCCGGCCCCTCCACCTATATAAGGAGGGGCAGGGCTCCCTCCTAGCACACACAAGTACCTCTCCTCAAACCCTAGCTTGGCGCCTACCACCATAGCCGCCGCCCCCTAGGGTTTTGCCCTAGCCGGCGACTTGGGGGTCCTTGGAACCCTAGCCTCCGGCTCTAGCCTCTCATCCTTGGTGTGTCTAAAACCTAGATCGCCGAGGATCTCTCTCATACTCCACCATATTCGCTCCGGCTTAAGGCGAAGCCCTGCAAGATCTCCCCTCTACTTCCGGTACCACGCCGTTGTGGTGCCAGAATCACGAGGAGAGTACTACAACCTCCATTTGCTTTGGAACAAGGAGAGGAAGGTCTTCGTCGAGCACCGAACGTGTGACCGATCAGGGAGCGCCGAACGCATACCTTGGAAGGATCGTCTACGCGATCTTGAGATCGGGAAGAGTACGACTACATCACCCACGAGAATCCGCTCTCGTTAAACACTTTGGAATCTTCGAGGGTAAGTTATTCATCGACTCGTTGATACAATCTAGTAGATAGATCTTGGCTTGTTTGTTTGTATGCGATAGAAATTTTTTGTTTTCCATGCTATGAAACCCTAAAGTACAACCATGTGCCAATAATGAAATGGGCGGTTGGTTGGACTTAGTAGGTTGTGGTAACTCGAACCCGCGTATCCAGAGACGTAGAATTTTGGTAGGTTGGACCGGTGCGCGTCGGGATTGAGGAGCTAATTCCCGAACAGTCTCTTCTTGGTCTTCTCCCTATCATCACCCAAAATGAGAGTGATGGTACGAGCTGGGCTGGCCAAGTCACATGGGTAAAGTGTACTAACCTCTTCAGAGTGTATAATCTAATCGATTAGCCGTGTCCCCGGTTATGGACATCTGAGTTGCTAGATATTGATTCCATGACATGTTTCTCGCTCATTCTAATTTCATAATTGTTTTAATATGGATGGGTTAACTTAATTGGGATCTTTTCAAAGAAAATCAAAAACTGTTTATGAAAGTAGGACAAATGTATTTGAAAATGCAAGCCAGACACGGCCCCAATTGCCGAATATGCATGTAGATGTTAGTACTATTGTCTCCTCTACTAGCTCTACTTGCCATACGTTCCATGTATTGACCCTTCGGGGCTGCTACGTTTCATGTTGCAGGTTATTCCGATTCTGATTGATCGTTATAGGCCACGGTACTCCACTCGGCACTTGTTCACTTGTGGGAAATTTGAAGAATGGAGGATTTATTTTATTTATGTTGCTACCTGAATAATTTGAGCTAGCTTTGTGCTAAGCTTTTATTGTAATAATGGTACTCTGGATCTTCGTTACTCATGATACACGGATATTTTGCTATGTTATCTATCTTACTCTATTGTGGGCCAATGAACCGATCCAGGGATTGGCATGTCACATAGAGGCCACGGTCTTTTCAGAACCGGGGTGTTACAAGATGGTATCAGAGCCCGTGTGTCGACTGTAGGATCGTGACCTAGGATTGGATTAGGAAGCCATAGATTTATTAAAGCCTATATTACCTCTGTCTTTCATCTTATGCCTTTCACCCTCGTAAATTCTTACCATATGCTATTCTCACACTTTCCTCTTTTACTTGATAGATGGGAGAAGTCAGGACTGAGTATGCCACCATGGAGTCACCAAGGCCCTTTGCAAGGCAGTTAGCTCAGCTCTCAGTCATTGGGATTGCCACGCCCATGTTCAAGGGAAGAAGGCTGTACACCTATGGATATGGAGAGGATGCATGGGAGATCACTACCTTCATATTCAGAGATGCCGCCTTGCCAAACCCCGTGCACTTGATCTACACCAAGACATACTGCAACTGGGGACTTGGAATCAACTTGGCCATACATGAAGCCCTGTCTCGCCAGTGCCATAATGTCCGACACCTACTGCCAGCAGATTCACCCTACCGTGACTATGGAAGGCATGATGAAGATGGGAACATTGTGGTTACCCCGGGCGACAGGAATAGCATGCCGCCCCGTCGGAGGCACATAGAGGACATGGAAAGGGAGAATGGAGCTCTAGCAGAGAAGGTGAGGATGATAAAGGAGATTGCAGATTTTACTAGCAATGGTATGGTGGTCCAAGGATAGGAGATTGACACCCTGCATGAAGCTGTGGGGGTTCTGGAGAATGCCCTGATAGCCAGAGATGCAACCATAGCTCATCTTCATGGTACTATGCAGGAGAACACCCAGAACATACAACAGTTGCAAGGGACCGTCCAGGAAAGGGATCAAACCATTGAAGCTATGACAGCCCAGATTGCCGCTCTCCAGGCACAGCTGAATCCACCCTCTGATGATGACAATGGAGATGATGGAAACAACGGGGATGATGATGACAGTGGAGATGATGATGATGATGAGGACGAAGATGATGATGATGGAGACGATGATGGTGGAGGAGATGAAGCTGTTGCAGTTGCAGCTGAGAGTGAAGCAGAAGAGGAGGATCCAGAAGAGGTGGAGTTTGAGATCTCAAGTGATGGTTCAGGAGAGGTGTACACTCCGCCGCCATGGTTGTACCGCGAGCCGAAGCGCCAACGCATGACCGCAAGGACCTACATCAACCTCTTCAAGAAATAGATAGAAGTCCACCAATTAGTCCATGTTAGGAAAATTCGTTAGGTTTAGTCTCGATCGTTGTGAAGCTTAGTTCGTGTTAGTTTAAGAGTTTTTAGTTGCTTATTTGTGTACTCCAATATCCAGGAATTATTTGTGCGAATTTTAATGAAAGAGTTATGGCAATTTGGTTACTATCTGTGTTATTTTCGCTGCAGTTTTTCTGCTGATACAACAGTACTGCATGATTTTTCATATTTTTCTGGTAACTCGGAAAAATCTGAAAAAAATTGGTATGATGAGAAACTCTCTGTGCTATATTCACAAAAATCAGCTAAATTTTCGGACGAGTTTAAGTCAGGCGAAAAAATTCGCGAATGCTGCTGGACTGTTCTGGCAGATTGCTGTTTTGGTTGTTTAGTTGATCAACAGTTTAGTTAACCATTGCCAACTCTTGTAAAACTATTTCAGTAGGTATATATTGCTAGGATAACACCTGGGATGTTGCTGGATCACTTGTTTGTTGATGTGTTGCTTGCTTGTGATTGTCTGCTATTGTTTGTTGTTGTTTGATCAGATGCATGGGTAGAATCCTTTTATCGTAGTTGACTCTTTCTAAACTTACCTGTGCTGAACCACAGATGCCTCCCCGCCGTCACCCCACTGAGTTGGAGCAGCTCATGGCCGCTCAGGCACAGCTGACCCAGGTGATGACCCAGTTCATGGCGAATCAGAACAACAACAATGGAAACAATCAGCCTCAGGGAGATGCTCTCACCAGATTTCTGAGGCTAAGGCCAGCTAAGTTCTCTACTGCAACGGAACCAATGGTTGCTCTCGACTGGTTGCGTTCAGTCAACAAGGATTTGGTAACTGTTGGATGCACTGATGCTGAGAAGGTGAGGTTTGCCGCTCACCTACTGGAAGGACCAGCCGCTTCTTGGTGGGACACATTTCAGATCACCCACCCGCTGGATACCGTGACTTGGGCAATGTTTGAGGAAGGTTTCAGGACCAACCACGTGTCTTCAGGAGTTCTAAGCCTGAAGAGGAAGGAGTTCCGCAACTTGCGCCAAACCAATCGCACCGTGGCCGAGTACATTGAGGAGTTCAACCTGAGGATGTTGACACTGATGCAAAAAGGAGGGAGAGATTCCTGGATGGCCTCAGTGATGAGCTTTCAGTACAACTACTGGTGGTTTATTGCCCCACTTTCCAGGAGCTTATGGACAAGGCCAGGATCTTGGAAGGGAAGCATAAGCAGGTGGAGAACCGCAAGAGAAAGAACAACAATCACCACTCGGGTTCACACCACAAGTCTCGCACTTCGTATGATGGATACTCCAAGCATGGAGGGAGTGACCATGGGAGCCATGACCGCCACCACCATGGAGGCGATGGACATCATCATGACAACCATAGGAGCAGTCACCACAACCACAAGGGAGGACACTCTCACCACTCTAGAGGACACGGTGGACATGACCGCAACCGTGATCGCAGCTTTGTGAAGAAGGATCTGAGTGAGGTGACGTGCTTCAAGTGTAAACAGAAGGGACACTATGCTGACAACTGTCCGGAGAGGAAAGGACTGAAGCCAACCAACAGAGAGAAGGCCACAGTGAACCACTTGAATGTGGAGGAGATTCCAGATGATCCTGACCTTGTGATTGGTAAGTTCCCAATCAACACTTACCCTGCACTTATACTTTTTGATACTGGTGCATCACATTCATTCATATCAAGGGCATTTGTGGATAAGTATAAGTTACCTACTGAGTCTATGAAAAGGTCATTTAGAGTGAGTTCACCTAGAGGAGATATGATAGCTAGTGCGGGATACCGCGATTTAACTGTGAGGATTGGAACACACAACTTCATTGCACATTTGGTAGTGTTGGATTCACAGGGATTAGATGTTATTCTGGGTATGGATTGGATGTCTATGCATGGGGGACACATAGATTGTGCACAGCGAGCTGTTTCACTCAAAACCCCGGATGGTAAGAGGATTAGATTCAAGTCGGTTGTACGACCAGGAAGGTGTAAGTTGAATTCTCTTAAGGGGGTTAGCATGGATACTGTACCAGTGATTAGGGATTACCCAGACGTGTTTCCAGAAGAGCTGCCAGGGATGCCACCTGACAGGGATGTAGAGTTTCTTATCGACCTGATGCCGAGGACAGGACCTATAGCAAAGAAACCATATAAGATGGATGTGGATGAGCTGAAGGAAGTGAAGAAGCAATTGAAAGAGCAGCTGGAAAAGGGATTCATTCAGCCTAGTGTGTCGTCATGGGGAGCACCTGTTCTGTTTGTGGAGAAGAAAGACATCACCAAGAGATTAGTGGTGGACTACTGCTCGCTGAATGAAGTAACCATCAAGAACAAGTACCCTCTGCCGAACATAAATGATTTGTTTGATCAACTGGAAGGAGCAAAGGTGTTCAGCAAAATTGATCTGCGATCTGGCTACTTTCAATTGAAGATCCGGAAGGAGGATGTACCAAAGACCGCCTTCACCACTAGGTATGGTTTATATGAGTATACGGTTATGTCTTTTGGACTAACGAATGCCCCGGCATACTTCATGACCATGATGAACAAGGTATTTATGGAGTATTTGGACAAGTTCGTGGTGGTGTTTATTGATGACATACTGATATATTCCAAGGATGATGCTGAGCATGAGAAACATCTGCGACTGATTATGGAGAAGCTGAGGGAACACAAGCTGTCTGCTAAATTCAGCAAGTGTGAATTCTGGCTTAACACCGTTGGGTTTCTTGGACACGTAGTGTCAGGAGAAGGAGTCGCTGTTGATCCAAGCAAAGTGACTGCTGTAACTGAGTGGGAAGCGCCCAAGAATGCGGGAGAGATACGAAGCTTTTGGGGACTTGCTGGATATTGCAGGAGGTTCATCGAAAACTTTTCCAAGATTGCTAAGCCGATGATTGAACTTCTGAAGAAGGAGAGGAAGTTTGAGTGGTCAGACGTATGTGAAGCCATCTTTCAAGAACTGAAGCATCGACTAGTGACCGCGCATGTTCTGTGTTTACCAGATCTTCAGAAGGATTTCCAAGTGTACTGTGATGCTTCTCGATAGGGACTTGGTAGTGTGCTGATGCAAGATGGGAGAGTAGTGTCATATGCCTCGCGACAACTCAAGCACCATGAGTGGAATTACCCCACACACGACTTGGAGTTAGCGTCAGTGGTTCATGCGCTCAAGGTATGGAGGCATTACTTAATGGGAAAACACTGTGATGTGTACACCGACCACAAGAGCCTGAAATACATATTTACACAGAAGGAATTGAACATGAGACAAAGGAGATGGTTGGAGCTTATCAAGGATTATGATATGAATCTACAATACCACCCAGGAAAGGCCAATGTAGTAGCAGATGCTCTGATCCGGAAGGTTTATGCCAATGGATTGACAATTGGTGAATTGCCTGAGGACTTGTGCAAGCAATTCAAGGACCTTAGACTGGAGGTAGTATCTGAAGGATACTTAGCAACAATGGAAGTCCAACCGACGCTACAGGACAGGATCATAAAGGCTCAGATAGGATACAAAGAGATATATGAAGTTAAGGAAAAGATGAAGGAAGGTCGAGCAAGGGAATTCCGCGAGGATGAGCAAGGAACCCTCTGGTACGGAGATCGTTTGTGCGTTCCCAACGATCCCGAGATAAGGAAGTTGATTCTGCAGGAAGCTCATGAGTCGCCATATTCCATACATCCGGGCAATACGAAGATGTATATGGACCTAAAGGACAGATTCTGGTAAACAACATGAAGGGAGACATCGCGGAGCATATTGCCCTATGTGATGTATGTAGCCGAGTGAAGGCAGAACACCAGAAGCAAGCAGGACTGCTACAGCCATTGCCTGTGCCGGATTGGAAGTGGGATAGAGTGGGAATGGACTTTATCACAGGATTGCCCAGGACCAGATCAGGATATGACTCTATTTGGGTAGTGGTCGACCATTTAACCAAGGTAGCCCACTTTATACCGGTGAAGACGATCTATACGAGTGCAAAGTTGGCCAAGATTTACATGGACAGGATTGTGTGCCTACACGGAGTTCCCAAGAGTATCGTATCTGATAGAGGCACCCAATTTACCTCACACTTCTGGCGCCAGCTGCACGAGTCACTTGGTACTAGATTGGAGTTTAGCACAGCGTTTCACCCACAGACCGTTGGACAGACCGAGAGGGTGAATCAGATTTTGGAAGACATGTTGAGAGCTTGCGCCTTGGCTCATGGCTCTAGTTGGGACGAGAATTTGCCGTATGCGGAGTTTTCCTACAACAACAGCTATCAAACCAGCATCAAGACGTCACCGTTCGATGTGCTATATGGGAAACGGTGCCGAACACCATTGCTATGGGATGGAGTAGGAGAACGTCAGTTGTTTGGGCCTGATTTGATCAAGGACGCTGAGGAGAAGGTCGCCTTGATTAGGGACAGGCTGAAGGTAGCACAATCAAGGAAGAAGAGCTACGCTGACGCCAAGCGCAAGGAAGTGGTGTATGAGATAGGTGATAGAGCATACCTCAGAGTATCGCCGCTTCGTGGAATTAAGAGATTTGGAATTAAGGGTAAGCTGGCACCTCGATTTATTGGACCGTATCGGGTCTTAGCATGCAAAGGAGAAGTTGCTTATCAGTTGGAGTTGCCAGAGGCTCTGTCCGCTGTTCACAACGTGTTCCACGTGTTCCAGCTGAAGAAGTGCCATCCGGAGATGGTGGATACACCATTGAGAGACACTGTACCGCTAGAGGAGGTTCAGCTGGAGAATGATTTGACCTATGAGGAGAAACCGGTCAAGATTCTGGAGACAGCAGAGAGGATTACCCAGACCAAGATGATCAGGTTTTGCAAGGTGCAGTGGAGTCACCACACGGAAGAGGAAGCCACTTGGGAGCGTGAAGATGACATCCGAGAGGACTACCCACACCTATTTGCGAGCCGCGCCGAATCTCGAGGACGAGATTCATCTTAAGGGGGTTAGTCTTGTCACATCCAAAATTTTAGATTTGGTCTTGCATATCATTCATAGCATTGCATCATGCTTTTCCATGCAAAACCGTCGAGTGAAAGGGTTCGGCGAAACGCCATTTGCAAAACCCTATTCTATTTTGCTACGAGGTTCCTGCGGGAAGCTTTAGTAGGACTTGCGATAACCACCCCTGTAAGTTAGTGGTTTCGCTCAAACCTTGACGTTAGATTGTTCCCCTCGACCATACGAACCCGTAGGCGCAAGAATCGCTTGAATCAGAGCTCGTACGGAAAAGCTTCGGCCGTTTTAGTAAACCGCAGGAAAACGGTCCGAAAATTTGGACCGATTTCCGAGTCCTAAACTAACTCCGGACCAAATCTGAGTAGGATTTCGCGCGAGAGGGCCACTTAAGGCGGACCCCAGCCTCGGAATCCGCACCCACCTGTGCCCGACCCCCTGACTCGATACCGCCCTGTGGCATCCCGCAAAACCACTACTAGAAAATCGCGTTGAATTGTGCATTGCATCGTCATCATCATGCTTTGTTTGCTAAAACTATTTTCGCAATGCCCGTTTTGTTTTCTAAAACGCCCCAACTTTAATCAAATATCAAACCCGGGGCTCCGGATTATTTTGTTTTGGCCGCTATCGGATTGCATACGGCCCGTTTAAAACAAATAAAAATTATATTATTTTTAGTGAAATGAGCGGCCAGATCGACCCGAACGACCACCCCCAGGTTTTTGAATCGGTCCAACTGCACCCGCCCCTAAATCCTAAAGCTACCCACTATCCTACCCACACCCCTGGCCACCTCACTCCACCCAATCAGAACACGCCACCTCAGCGCCCTCTCCCCTCTACCCAATCCCCACCTGCCACTTGGCCTCTCACCCCTCCCTCCACTCAACCCACAACACACCCACGCGCTGCACACGACACACACACACCGCATGTGCCAGCCCCACTCCCCCTGGGCAACACACACTCACGTACGCGCTAGCAGCCCCAGGCCTCCCTCCCTGCGCGCGGGTCCCACCCGACCCGCACACGCTACACGCACCCAGTCCTAGCCCTGGCCCGTCCCCAGCAACTTCTGGGCCCCATGGCCTTCCCAGACGCTTGAGCAGCTTCCCCCGCGTCGTCTTCTTCCCAGCTCGCTGCCGCTCCTTCTCTCTCTCCCTCGCCTTGGCGTGCTCAGACCGCACTGGCCTCAGCCTCTCCCGCCTCAGTTCCCTTCCCTCGCGCGCTCCCGCTCGGTCTCCTCCGCCGCTCCGCGTTCCCGGCGCCCGCCTCGCTGCCTCCCTCCGCTCGCCTACCGCGCCATCTCCGACCCAGCCGCTCCGCCCGCTCGGTCCGTCGCCACCATCTGCCCCCACCGCCGGTGGCCTCAGCGCCGCCCTCTCCGCTGCTCCCGGAGCCCCAGCGCCACCAACCGCCTGGCCCCAGCGACCCGGCCGCCGCCGCTCCACCTCCTGGCGCCGCCAGCTCGCGACCTCCTCCGCCTGGCTCTCCTCCGAGCCTGCCGAGCCGACCACGCTTCCCTGGCCGCGCAGCTCCCTCCGGCCCCAAGCGCCGCCAAGCTCCGTCGCCGCTCCACCTCGCCGCCCAGCGCCAGCTCCCGCCTGCCCGCCTCCTCGCGTCCGTCGCGCCCCGCGAGCCGCTCCCGCTCAGCCCGTCGCCGGCCCGCCCCATCTCTGCGCTGTCTTGCCCAGTTCCTCGCGGCCCGCCTCTGCCGCCTCGGCCTCGGCCAGCGCCATGGATGCTCCCCTCCGTCGCCGCCTCCGCCGGTGCTATCGTCGCCGTCCGGGGTGGACCACACCGCCGCCGCGGCGTACCCCCTTCCTGCACCGCCGTCCTCCGCCCCGTTCTCCCCCTCGCCCCGAACGCCATCTGCCTCGCGCCGCCGCCGTGCCGAGCGGGACGCCGTCGTCCGTACCGCCGAAGACCCCGGGCCGCACCTAGTACCGCCCCTCGCGAGAATCCTCTGTTCCCTGGCCGAGACCAAGAGCACCGCACCGCAGGAGCCTTCGAGAAGTACGTCATGGGAACGTCAAGTTCAACCAATGACAGGATACATCAAGTTCTTCTGCTGCCCATTGTCGCAATGATATCGGGCCCAAGTCTGCCGGCGATCGTTAGCGTCGGGCGCAAGATCTACTTGGAGCTGAAGACCAGGGACTCTGGAAACCCGGCGTCGAGTCCCAAGTTCGTCCCCGATAATCAAGGTGGAACCCCAAGACCCCGAAGCCCCGATCCGAAGGCCGACCCGAAGCGCCAAGGCCTCCACCATGGAATCAACAAGATCATCACGAAACGCCGAGTACTTCTTTCAGGACGCCATGATCGTCGACATGACCCGAAGACCGCGAATGCGACAAGAACGGCACCGACGCAGAACGCCAAGTACTTCTTCCCGGAACGCAAGATCGACCGCTGTTATCCGAGAACGTTTCCGTCGAACCCTGGACCCTGAGACCGACCCCGAACCCCGGAAACCCCAAGATCTGCCGAACCCTAATGTGTGAACCCTCCCAAACCCTAATCTTATAATATAATAACAACTTGTCATCTTAAACATTCGTCTTGCATGCATATCATGTGGTTTGGGGGCCTTATGCCGATTCACCTAATAATTAAATATGGGGCCCATATGCGGGCAAATCTAGTCTCATATTGGTCTCATTTAAATTTGTGTAGAGAACCGGTGCTATCTTCTGCCATGCTAAAATAACATTTAAATTGCGGGGAATCTAAGTAACTCGAACCACCTAATTAATTGTCGGGACCCCGGTTCCGCTTAATATGACCTAATTGCATCGCACTTTTGCCATGCCATCCATCATACATGCATCATGCCGATCTTCTGCCATTTTATTAAATATTGCATCCGGTGTTTATTCTAGTGTTTTGGTTCTTCGCGGATAGGCCGTTGAGTTGATGCGAGTGTCGACCCGATCTTCGGTTGAACCTTCGACAATGTTTTCAGGCGAGCATCTCCCTCTTTCTACCTATCTTACTTTATAGTCTTTATTCCCCTCCTGTTGATCTATTGCTATCTGTGTTGCGATGCTTTAGTTCCCGTACCTGTGATATACCTTGCAGCCCTATATTGCCTTGGACACATCCTATTACCTGTTGTTTGGTAGATAGTTGGACTTGCGCGTCGTAGTCGCTTGCTCAAGTGATGTTGCGTGTTGTCAGATGCCACAGTTGCTGATGTATTGCCGCATGTTGATGCTGGAGATGATCATAGTTTTACTTATCGTCACTTTAATTTCTGTTTAACAACTAAAATTGAAATAAGCAGAGGCATCGGTGGGTGATAGAAAATATTTGGTTTCCGAATGCCCACTTGTGTCCCGTAAGACCCCGAGTACTTGATACCTGTTCCTTGATTTATCGCGCTATCCACATCCGGGAGGTATATGGGACCCCACAGGCGAGCTTGATTCCGTCTTATTTCTTGGGGCCACAAACTAGTTTGAGGTTTTATTTACGATCTGTACTTATGCCATGCTACTTTCGTATTTAAATTGTGCGAGCGACTGCTTGTCTTTAGGAAGGCGGAGTGATTACGCGGTATCGACAAGCCCAGCCACACTTTCGGGTTCCCGTCGCTTCTGACCATTGGCGCTAACCTTGAGGCCGTCTCGAGCTTGCTTACTCCGTTGGGATCTACTCAAAGGGTGGCCCCTGAAATATTTCTGAATCTGTGATTGTTCGGTCGTGAAAGCCTCGTTGGGTTTTGATTTGGTTTTCGAGGTTGATCGGCGTGTGTTGCTATTGGTGCACCCGGCGGGTAAAACTTTACGAAAGCCGTGTCGCGGATATGGACGACTTGGAGCCTGATATCTCGATCATAGACAAGCATAACTAAAGTTTATTTGCTATAAATTTGACTTATAATGACTAGTAATCAGCTTCACTATAATGGAATGGCTAATTAATACTGCCACAAGCTGTTTGTTTGGCGTGTAAACTTGCGACCATTGTACCTGACTAGTAAGTATTGCAACTACAACGGAATGGCTGAATAAAAGTACCAACAACTGCTGGGTTTTGGGGTTATGTCATGCCATATGTATCTGATTAGTAATTGCTGCAACTATAATGGAATGGTTAACTAAAATGACCCACTGCTTATTTTATCAGGATGATTATCTAAACCTGACTAGTAATTGTCGCCACTATAATTGAATAAATAAAGCGCCAAGCTGTGAGTTCCTCGGTTGACTTCCTCGTTTGGTCTCGAGAAACACGGATGGGTTTGTTTGGTGTTAGTTTGAGTTGGATCCGGATAGGTCATTCTTACCCCTCTCGATAACCGCCGGTTGTATCGAGTCTCTATAGGTTGTTTAGTGCATCTTTGCCGCCGCTTGATCCACCATACCTATGTAGGCGAGGACCAATTCTAGCCTCATGTCTTGGCCTCGATCTTGGCTCCTTCTTTTTCCTTTGCCCTTTGTCGGCACCCCTTTTGTTTAAGCAGGTTTTGAGATCGACGCCGTTAGCAGGGTTACCCTTCCGGCTTGGCCTGGGCAGGGTTATGGACGCCATTGATTATTCTTCAGGGCTCTTAGCCCCATTTGCATCTTGTCCGTAGCCGGACGCTCTGTCGTTTTCAAGGTGATTTGGGATCTTTGTATATTATATCTGTACTCTTGACTCTTTGAGTCGCCGTTATATATATATCTGTTCTGTGGGTCCCATCGAGGACTGTTGTGTAATGTTATTACTTCGTTTTCCACCCGCACGAAAGTGCCTGGTGGGCACCTTTGAATCGTTTCTATGCGGGTTTGGCGAATTTTGCTCAAACTTCCATAGGTCCGATTCGAGGGTGTTACTGAGTGGTATCGAGCTCGGCGGTTGCGATACCCCAAGTCGACTGAGGATAACCTAGCTAACGGCCGAAGTAGAGTGTCAAAACTATTTTTGCAACTCGGTTGGATAGTTCTGATTAGGTCTGATTTTACTCCTTACCCCTCTGCTGTTCCCCTCTTACCCCTACGTGTTTTGAATCCGCTCTCGTCTCTTTCTTCGAGTCCAGGAATTCTCGTGGTTGGGTTCCGTCGTACCTTTAGGGTTTCGCTTCCTCCTATGTTAGCGGCGTTCTACCAACCGGTGTCAAGCTGCCTGATGAATCATCACGGTGTTACCATCCTTTGTTCCTTGTTTGTGCCTTAGGTGTTTTCCGGCGACGACATCCTCTACGCCAGATCCGGCGAGTGCATCACTCTGTTGCTCCGAACCTCGCTTGTCGAGATCTTCAGTCTGAATCCGAGGGTTGGTTGCATAATCTGTCTATTCGTGTACAGAGTAATGCTTTGAGTGCGGGATGGAGTCGCGACCATACCACTACTCTTATCATTTGCTCGGTATATTGAATAGTGGACCGACGCAATTTTACTCCTTCCATGGAAGTTAGCGGTGGCCTTACCTTTAACTTCGTCCGTTGTTTATCCGGAGTGTTTTCTGGACGAACGGGATCAACGACCTCTTGTTAGTGGTGTCGCGAGGATCTACATGATGCGAGAAGACGCAGACCGCCGACCTTCTTTCCGGTACCATGAGGCGGATCTCGAGGGCGAGATCCTTTGTTAGTGGTGTCGAATTGTGGCATCCCGCAAAACCACTACTAGAAAATCGCGTTGAATTGTGCATTGCATCGTCATCATCATGCATTGTTTGCTAAAACTATTTTCGCAACGCCCGTTTTGTTTTCTAAAACGCCCCAACTTTAATCAAATATCAAACCCGGGGCTCCGGATTATTTTGTTTTGGCCGCTATCGGATTGCATACGGCCCGTTTAAAACAAATAAAAATTATATTATTTTTAGTGGGGGCAGTCGAACGGGCCAGATCGACCCGAACGACCACCCCCAGGTTTTTGAATCGGTCCAACTGCACCCGCCCCTAAATCCTAAAGCTACCCACTATCCTACCCACACCCCTGGCCACCTCACTCCACCCAATCAGAACACGCCACCTCAGCGCCCTCTCCCTCTACCCAATCCCCACCGCCACTTGGCCTCTCACCCCCCCTCCACTCAACCCACACACACCCACGCTGCACACGACACACACACCGCGTAGCCCCACTCCTGGGCAACACACACTCACGTCGCGCTTAGCAGCCCCAGGCCTCCTGCCCTGGTCCCACCGACCACGACGCTACGCACCCAGTCCTAGCCTCCCCAGTTCAACCTTCCCTGCCCCGTCCCACCTGGGCCCAGCCCAACTTCCCCAGCACGCAGCAGCTTCCCAGCGTCGTCTTCTTCCCAGCTGCCGCTCCTTCTCTCCTCTCCTCGCCCGCGGCTCGTTCACCGGCTCACGCTGGCCCTCTCCCCGCCTCAGTTCCCTTCCCCTCGCCGCCGCTCCCGCTCGGTCTCCCTCCGCCGCCGCTCCGCGTTCCCCGGCGCCCGCCTCCGCGGCCATCCCTCCGCTCGCCGCCCTGTCGCGCCCATCTCCGACCCCAGCGCCGCTCGCCCTTCGGTCCGTCGCCACCATCTGCCCCACCGCGCCCGGTGGCCTCAGCCGCCCCTCTCCGCTCTGCCTGGAGCGACGCCACTCCCGCCCCAGCCAGCGACCCCGGCGCCGCCCGCTCCACCTCTGGCGCCGCCATTCGCGACCTCCTCCGCCTGGCTCTCCTGCCGAGCCGACCACGCTGCCCTGGCCGTGCAGCTCCCTCCGGCCCCAAGCGCCTCCAAGCTCCGTCGCCGCTCCACCCTGTCGCCTCGCGCGAGCTCCCAGCGCCTCTGCCCGCTCGCCCTCCGCGTCCTGCGCCCGCGAGCCGCTCCCGCTCAGCCTGCCGCCCGCCATCTCTGCTTGTTGCCCCAGTTCCTGCCCAGTCGCCTGCCGCCTCGGCCTCCGGCCAGCGCCCCCGCGGATGCTCCCCTCCGTCGCCGCCTCCGCCGGTGCTATCGTCGCCGTCCGGGGTGGACCACACCGCCGCCGCGGCGTACCCCCTTCCTGCATCGCCGTCCTCCGCCCCGTTCTCCTCGCCTAACGCATATCGCCTCGCCGCCGCCAGGCCGGGACGCCGTCGTCCGTACCGCCGAAGACCCGGGCCGCACCTAGTACCGCCCCTCGCGAGAATCCTCTGTTCCCTGGCCGAGACCAAGAGCACCGCACCGCAGGAGCCTTCGAGAAGTACGTCATGGGAACGTCAAGTTCAACCAATGACATGATACATCAAGTTCTTCTGCTGCCCATTGTCGCAATGATATCGGGCCCAAGTCTGCCGGCGATCGTTAGCGTCGGGCGCAAGATCTACTTGGAGCTGAAGACCAGGGACTCTGGAAACCCGGCGTCGAGTCCCAAGTTCGTCCCCGATAATCAAGGTGGAACCCCAAGACCCCGAAGCCCCGATCCGAAGGCCGACCCGAAGTGCCAAGGCCTCCGCCATGGAATCAACAAGATCATCACGAAACGCCGATTACTTCTTTCAGGACGCCATGATCGTCGACATGACCCGAAGACCGCGAATGCGACAAGAACGGCACCGACGCAGAACGCCAAGTACTTCTTCCCGGAACGCAAGATCGACCGCTGTTATCCGAGAACGTTTCCGTCGAACCCTGGACCCTGAGACCGACCCCGAACCCCGGAAACCCCAAGATCTGCCGAACCCTAATGTGTGAACCCCTCCCCGAAACCCTAATCTTATAATATAATAACAACTTGTCGCATCTTAAACATTCGTCTTGCATGCATATCATGTGGTTTGGGGGCCTTATGCCGATTCACCTAATAATTAAATATGGGGCCCATATGCGGGCAAATCTAGTCTCATATTGGTCTCATTTAAATTTGTGTAGCGAACCGGTGCTATCTTCTGCCATGCTAAAATAACATTTAAATTGCGGGGAATCTAAGTAACTCGAACCACCTAATTAATTGTCGGGACCCCGGTTCCGCTTAATATGACCTAATTGCATCGCACTTTTGCCATGCCATCCATCATACATGCATCATGCCGATCTTACGCCATTTTATTAAATATTGCATCCGGTGTTTATTCTAGTGTTTTGGTTCTTCGCGGATAGGCCGTTGAGTTGATGTGAGTGTCGACCCGATCTTCGGTTGAACCTTCGACAATGTTTTCAGGCGAGCATCTCCCTCTTTCTACCTATCTTACTTTTATAGTCTTTATTCCCTCCTGTTGATCTATTGCTATACGTGTTGCGATGCTTTAGTTCCGCACGTGATATACCTTGCAGCCCTATATTGCCTTGGACACATCCTATTACTGTTGTTTGGTAGATAGTTGGACTTGCGTCGTAGTCGCTTGCTCAAGTGATGTTGCGTGTTGTCGATGCCACGATTCTTGATGTATTGCCGCATGTTGATCTTGGAGATGATCATAGTTTTACTTATCGTCACTTTAATTTCTGTTTAACAACTAAAATTGAAATAAGCGAGGCATCGGTGGGTGATAGAAAATATTTGGTTTCGAATGCCCACTTGTGTCCCGTAAGACCCAGTACTTGATACTGTTCCTTGATTTATCGCTATCCACATCCGGAGGTATATGGGACCCCACAGGCCGAGCTTGATTCCGTCTTATTTCTTGGGGCCACAAACTAGTTTGAGGTTTTATTTACGATCCTGTACTTATGCCATGCTACTTTACGTATTTAAATTGTGCGACACTGTCTTTGCTTAGGAAGGCGGAGTGATTACGCGGTATCGACAAGCCCAGCCACACTTTCGGGTTCCCGATCGCTTCTGACCATTGGCGCTAACCTTGAGGCCGTCTGAGCTTGCTTACTCCGTTGCGGATCTACTCAAAGGTGGCCCCTGAAATATTTCTGAATCTGTGATTGTTCGATCGTGAAAGCCTCGTTGGGTTTTGATTTGGTTTTTCCGAGGTTGATCGGCGTGTGTTGCTATTGGTGCACCCGCCGGTAAAACTTTCGAAAGCCGTGTCCATGGATATGGACGACTTGGAGCACAGTATCTCGATCATAGACAAGCATAACTAAAGTTTATTTGCTATAAATTTGACTTATAATGACTAGTAATCAGCTTCACTATAATGGAATGGCTAATTAATACTGCCCACAACTGTTTGTTTGGCGTGTCGCTTGCGACCATTGTACCTGACTAGTAAGTATTGCAACTACAACGGAATGGCTGAATAAAAGTACCAACAACTGCTGGGTTTTGGGGTTATGTCATGCCATATGTATCTGATTAGTAATTGCTGCAACTATAATGGAATGGTTAACTAAAATGACCCACTGCTTATTTTATCAGGATGATTATCTAAACCTGACTAGTAATTGTCGCCACTATAATTGAATAAATAAAACTGCCAACTGTGTGAGTTCCTCGGTTGACTTCCTCGTTTGGTCTCGAGGGGGAAACACCAGGATGGGTTTGTTTGGTGTTAGTTTCAGGTTGGATCCGGATAGGTCATTCTTACCCCTCTCTGATAACCGCCAGTTGTATCGAGTCTCTATAGGTTGTTTAGTGCATGCTGCCGCCGCCGCTTCAGTCCACCATACCTATGTAGGCGAGGACCGACGAATTCTAGCCTCGCCGTGTCTTGGCCTCGATCTTGACGCTCCTTCTTTTTCCTTTGCCCTTTGTCGGCACCCTTTTGTTTAAGCAGGTTTTGAGATCGGCGCGTTAGCGGGGTTACCCTTCCGGCTTGGCCTGGGCAGGGTTATGGACGCCATTGATTATTCTTCAGGGCTCTTAGCCCCATTTGCATCTTGTCCGTAGCCGGACGCTCTGTCGTTTTCAAGGTGATTTGGGATCTTTGTATATTATATCTGTACTCTTGACTCTTTGAGTCGCCGTTATATATATATCTGTTCTGTGGGTCCCATCGAGGACTGTTGTGTAATGTTATTACTTCGTTTTCCACCCGCACGAAAGTGCCTGGTGGGCACCTTTGAATCGTTTCTATGCGGGTTTGGCGAATTTTTCTCAAACTTCCATAGGTCCGATTCTGAGGGTGTTACAGAGTGGTATCAGAGCTCAGCAGTTGCGATACCCCACAAGTCCAGCCTGTAGGATAACCTAGCTAACGGCCGAAGTAGAGTGTCAAAACTATTTTTGCAAAAATCGGTTGGATAGTTCTGATTAGGTCTGATTTTACTCCTTACCCCTCTGCTGTTCCCCTCTTACCCCTACGTGTTTTGAATCCGCTCTCGTCTCTTTCTTCGAGTCCAGGAATTCTCGTGGTTGGGTTCCGTCGTACCTTTAGGGTTTCGCTTCCTCCTATGTTAGCGGCGTTCTACCAACCGGTGTCAAGCTGCCTGATGAATCTGTCCACGGTGTTACCATCCTTTGTTCCTTGTTTGTGCCTTCCGGTGTTTTCCGACGCGACGACATCCTCTACGCCAGATCCGAAGCAGAGTCTGCATCACTCTGTTGCTCCGAACCTCGCTTGTCGAGATCTTCAGTCTGAATCCGAGGGTTGGTTGCATAATCTGTCTATTCGTGTACAGAGTAATGCTTTGAGTGCGGGATGGAGTCGCGACCATACCACTACTCTTATCATTTGCTCGGTATATTGAATAGTGGACCGATGCAATTTTACTCCTTCCATGGAAGTTAGCGGTGGCCTTACCTTTAACCCGTTGTGTTTATCCGGAGTGTTTTCTGGACGAACGGGATCAACGACCTCTTGTTAGTGGTGTCGCGAGGATCTACATGATGCGAGAAGACGCAGACCGCCGACCTTCTTTCCGGTACCATGAGGCGGATCTCGAGGGCGAGATCCTTTGTTAGTGGTGTCGAATTGTGGCATCCCGCAAAACCACTACTAGAAAATCGCGTTGAATTGTGCATTGCATCGTCATCATCATGCTTTGTTTGCTAAAACTATTTTCGCAACGCCCGTTTTGTTTTCTAAAACGCCCCAACTTTAATCAAATATCAAACCCGGGGCTCCGGATTATTTTGTTTTGGCCGCTATCGGATTGCATACGGCCCGTTTAAAACAAATAAAAATTATATTATTTTTAGTGGGGGCAGTCGAACGGGCCAGATCGACCCGAACGACCACCCCCAGGTTTTTGAATCGGTCCAACTGCACCCTCCCCTAAATCCTAAAGCTACCCACTATCCTACCCACACCCCTGGCCACCTCACTCCACCCAATCAGAACACGCCACCTCAGCGCCCTCTCCCCTCTACCCAATCCCCACCTGCCACTTGGCCTCTCACCCCTCCCTCCACTCAACCCACACCACACCCACGCGTTGCACACGACACACACACACCGCATGTGCCAGCCCCACTCCCCCTGGGCAACACACACTCACGTACGCGCTAGCAGCCCCAGGCCTCCCTCCCTGCGCGCGGGTCCCACCCGACCCGCACACGCTACACGCACCCAGTCCTAGCCTCCCCCAGTTCAACCTTCCCCTGGCCCCGTCCCCACCTGGGCCCACTTCCTCAGCCGCGCAGCTTCCCCCGCGTCGTCTTCTTCCCAGCTCGCCGCCGCTCCTTCTCTCTCCTCTCCCCTCGCCGCCGGCGGCGTTCACCACGGCTCCGCCTGGCCTCTCCCGCCTCAGTTCCTTCCCCTCGCCGCTCCCTCGGTCTCCCTCCTTGCCCGCTCGCGTTCCCGGCGCCCGCCTCCAGCCCTCCCTCCGCTCGCCGCCTGCGCGCCCATCTCCGACCCCAGCTCCGCCCCGCGGTCGGTCCGTCGCCACCATCTGCCCCGCCGCGCCCGGTGGCCTCGACGCCGCCTCTCCGCCGCTCCGCGCGGAGCCCGATGCCACCCCGGCCAAGCGGCCCGGCGCCACCTCCACCTCGCCGCCTTTCGCGACTCCTCCGCTGCTCTCCTCCGAGCTGCCGGCACCACGCTGCCCTGCCGCGCAGCTCCTCCGGCCCCAAGCGCCTCAAGCTCCGTCGCGCTCCACCTGCCGCCTCGCCAGCTCCCCAGCGCCCTGCCCCGCTCGCCCTCCGTCGCGTCCCTGCGCCCCGCGAGCCGCTCCCGCTCAGCCCGTCGCCGGCCCGCCCCATCTCTGCGCTGTGTGCGTCCCAGTTCTGCGCGGCCCGCCCGCCTCTGCCTCGGCCAGCGCCCAGCGATGCTCCCCTCCGTCGCCGCCTCCGCCGGTGCTATCGTCGCCGTTCGGGGTGGACCACCGCCGCCATGGGCGCTTCTTCCTGCATCGCCGTCCTCGCCCGTTCTCCTTCTCCTCGCCCCAACGCCTCGCTCGCGCCGCCGCCGTGCCGAGCGGGACGCCGTCGTCCGTACCGCCGAAGACCCCGGGCCGCACCTAGTACCGCCCCTCGTGAGAATCCTCTGTTCCCTGGCCGAGACCAAGAGCACCGCACCGCAGGAGCCTTCGAGAAGTACGTCATGGGAACGTCAAGTTCAACCATTGACAGGATACATCAAGTTCTTCTGCTGCCCATGTCGCAATGATATCGGGCCCAAGTCTGCCGGCGATCGTTAGCGTCGGGCGCAAGATCTACTTGGAGCTGAAGACCAGGGACTCTGGAAACCCGGCGTCGAGTCCCAAGTTCGTCCCCGATAATCAAGGTGGAACCCCAAGACCCCGAAGCCCCGATCCGAAGGCCGACCCGAAGCGCCAAGGCCTCCGCCATGGAATCAACAAGATCATCACGAAACGCCGATTACTTCTTTCAGGACGCCATGATCGTCGACATGACCCGAAGACCACGAATGCGACAAGAACGGCACCGACGCAGAACGCCAAGTACTTCTTCCCGGAACGCAAGATCGACCGCTGTTATCCGAGAACGTTTCCGTCGAACCCTGGACCCTGAGACCGACCCCGAACCCCGGAAACCCCAAGATCTGCCGAACCCTAATGTGTGAACCCCTCCCCGAAACCCTAATCTTATAATATAATAACAACTTGTCGCATCTTAAACATTCGTCTTGCATGCATATCATGTGGTTTGGGGGCCTTATGCCGATTCACCTAATAATTAAATATGGGGCCCATATGCGGGCAAATCTAGTCTCATATTGGTCTCATTTAAATTTGTGTAGAGAACCGGTGCTATCTTCTGCCATGCTAAAATAACATTTAAATTGCGGGGAATCTAAGTAACTCGAACCACCTAATTAATTGTCGGGACCCCGGTTCCGCTTAATATGACCTAATTGCATCGCACTTTTGCCATGCCATCCATCATACATGCATCATGCCGATCTTCTGCCATTTTATTAAATATTGCATCCGGTGTTTATTCTAGTGTTTTGGTTCTTCGCGGATAGGCCGTTGAGTTGATGCGAGTGTCGACCCGATCTTCGGTTGAACCTTCGACAATGTTTTCAGGCGAGCATCTCCCTCTTTCTACCTATCTTACTTACAGTCTTTATTCCCCTCCTGTTGATCTATTGCTATCTGTGTTGCGATGCTTTAGTTCCCGTACCTGTGATATACCTTGCAGCCCTATATTGCCTTGGACACATCCTATTACCTGTTGTTTGGTAGATAGTTGGACTTGCGCGTCGTAGTCGCTTGCTCAAGTGATGTTGCGTGTTGTCAGATGCCACAGTTGTTGATGTATTGCCGCATGTTGATGCTGGAGATGATCATAGTTTTACTTATCGTCACTTTAATTTCTGTTTAACAACTAAAATTGAAATAAGCAGAGGCATCGGTGGGTGATAGAAAATATTTGGTTTCCGAACGCCCACTTGTGTCCCGTAAGACCCCGAGTACTTGATACCTGTTCCTTGATTTATCGCGCTATCCACATCCGGGAGGTATATGGGACCCCCCTAGGCCAGAGCTTGATTCCGTCTTATTTCTTGGGGCCACAAACTAGTTTGAGGTTTTATTTACGATCCTGTACTTATGCCATGCTACTTTCTGTATTTAAATTGTGCGAGGAGCACCTGCATCTTTAGGAAGGCGGAGTGATTACGCGGTATCGACAAGCCCAGCCACACTTTCGGGTTCCCGTTAAACTTCTGACCATTGGCGCTAACCTTGAGGCCGTCTCGGAGCTTGCTTACTCCGTTGCGGGATCTACTCAAAGGGGTGGCCCCCTGAAATATTTCTGAATCCTGTGATTGTTCAGTCGTGAAAGCCTCGTTGGGTTTTGATTTGGTTTTTCCGAGGTTGATCGAGCGTGTGTTGCTATTGGTGCACCCCGGCCGGGTAAAACTTTCTGAAAGCCGTGTCCGCGGATATGGACGACTTGGAGCACAGTATCTCGATCATAGACAAGCATAACTAAAGTTTATTTGCTATAAATTTGACTTATAATGACTAGTAATCAGCTTCACTATAATGGAATGGCTAATTAATACTGCCCACAACTGTTTGTTTGGCGTGTCGCTTGCGACCATTGTACCTGACTAGTAAGTATTGCAACTACAACGGAATGGCTGAATAAAAGTACCAACAACTGCTGGGTTTTGGGGTTATGTCATGCCATATGTATCTGATTAGTAATTGCTGCAACTATAACGGAATGGTTAACTAAAATGACCCACTGCTTATTTTATCAGGATGATTATCTAAACCTGACTAGTAATTGTCGCCACTATAATTGAATAAATAAAACTGCCAACTGTGTGAGTTCCTCGGTTGACTTCCTCGTTTGGTCTCGAGGGGGAAACACCAGGATGGGTTTGTTTGGTGTTAGTTTTAGGTTGGATCCGGATAGGTCATTCTTACCCCTCTCTGATAACCGCCAGTTGTATCGAGTTTCTATAGGTTGTTTAGTGCATGCTGCCGCCGCTTGATCCACCATACCTATGTGGCGAGGACCGCCAATTCTAGCCTCATGTGTCTTGGCCTTAATCTTGGCGCTCCTTCTTTTTCCTTTGCCCTTTGTCGGCACCCTTTTGTTTAAGCAGGTTTTGAGATCGGCGCGTTAGCGGGGTTACCCTTCCGGCTTGGCCTGGGCAGGGTTATGGACGCCATTGATTATTCTTCAGGGCTCTTAGCCCCATTTGCATCTTGTCCGTAGCCGGACGCTCTGTCGTTTTCAAGGTGATTTGGATCTTTGTATATTATATCTGTATTCTTGACTCTTTGAGTCGCCGTTATATATATATCTGTTCTGTGGGTCCCATCGAGGACTGTTGTGTAATGTTATTACTTCGTTTTCCACCCGCACGAAAGTGCCTGGTGGGCACCTTTGAATCGTTTCTATGCGGGTTTGGCGAATTTTGCTCAAACTTGCATAGGTCCGATTCTGAGGGTGTTACACGCCCCCGCCCCGCGCGATCTCCTCGGGAAGCGCGCCTGCAGCCGCTGCCATCGCTGCTCACGCGCGCCGCCTCCCTCCTCCGCGCGCCGCCCGCCCGCCGCCGCCGCGACGTCGCCATCCCGCGCCGTCGCCCTCCGTTCCGCCGCGAGTAAGGCAGCCGCCGCCACGCCGCTGCGCCTCGCGGCACCAGCGGCGCCGCCGTTGCGCCGCCTGCCCGCCTCGGCTGCGCGCCACCCGCCTCGCCGCCCTCGCCAACCGCCAGCAGCGCCGCCGCTTGCAGCCAGCGCCCGCCGCCTGCCGCGCCAAGCCGCCGCCTCGGCTTGTTGCCCAACTGCGCCATCTGCGCGCCCACTCTGGCGTGCACGCGCCGCACACCCTGCGTCTGCAGCGTCGCGCGATATTTCTCGACCCGTTCGTTGACCGTCTCCGTCCGTGCGGAAGAACCCGCGCGGAACCGATCGTCGTCGTCCGGAACTTCGCCGCATCTTCGGAGTCCGTTTGCCGCTTGTTTCGGTAAGCAGCAGCCACCGTCGGATCTCAGATCAGCGGCTCAGATCGTCGATTGACGGTCAGACTCAGGCGTTGACTAGTCGACGCCCAGATCAGCGCCAGTCGTGAGCGCTTTGACCGATCAGACACAATTGACTGGTCAATTTCGTTAATCCTTCTAGTTGACAGATTTCGGTAGAAACTTATAAATTGTGTAGTAATTGAACCGCTTGGCCAAAAAATGCAAATAAAATATGTGTATATTCAGTGAGTCGTGAAGAATCTCGCTGTACCTTTGGTTCAGGCTTTTGCTGCAAGGTTTAGTACAGTTTAATCAAACTAGTTAGTGGCCTTTTTGGAGTAATAAATTCGTAGAAAAAGATCCATAGCTCCAAAAATCGCGTATGATATGTCCCTGGATTCAGTGGAACGAGGGGAATCTCATAGTGAATTAAAAAGATAGGCTTATAGTAAAAACTTCTGCAGAAACTGTCTAGGGGCCTTCTGCAGTGTTTTAATTACTCGGGGAGTTTTATAATTCCTTTTTGACTAATTCTAGTTGGTACCGTTTCTAATCAGCGATGCCTTTGCTGTAGAATTTTTCCAAGATTTTACAAACAGTATACTACCGGTAGTGAATTATTTAAGTTCTAGCTCTAGTTTGGAGCATTACTTTTGTCTAGTAGTTTTCCTTGCGCTAAAACTATTTTCCATGCATGCAATCGGTAGTATTATGGTATATGATGTTGTGGTGCAGCTGTAGCACCAATTCACTTGTCGTTCTTGCATTTCATGCATCATATTTGTTGCATATGTTGTGGATTGTTTGTTTATGAATGCAATTGTATCGTGTAGATTGTGACGAGTGCAACGCTTGCTCGTGTGTGGATTGTTCTTCCGACCGCTACAACCAAGGCAAGTAGATGCTACCTTGTTCATGATATCGTCCTACTATTTTCAATGCATTGTCGTGTATTTTGTAGTTGCATGTGTAGGATGATACTATCGCTATGTTATGTCCTATTATGTGGTAGGGCCTTCCTTGTAGATGAAACACCGTTGGTAGATGTGATTAGCCATGCTATGTCGAACGAGGGCTGGGTTACATCATTGAGACTTGTTTCTAAAAGTATTGGTTTGTGAAAACTAAAACAACCTAATCAATGAATATCCTGGGTGTGATGGTATTGATAATTTTTGGTGGTTTCATTGCGGAAAGGCACCCATGTATCGAGAGAAATTTGATTGGCTTCTTTATTGTGTAGCTTACGTGTACAACCATGTGCCAATAATGAAATGGGCGGTTGGTTGGACTTAGTAGGTTGTGGTAACTCGAACCAGCGTATCCAGAGATGTAGAATTTTGGTAGGTTGGACCGGTGCGCGTCGGGATTGAGGAGCTACTTCCCGAACAGTCTCTTCTTGGTCTTCTCCCTATCATCACCCAAAATGAGAGTGATGGTACGAGCTGGGCTGGCCAAGTCACATGGGTAAAGTGTACTAACCTCTTCAGAGTGTATAATCTAATCGATTAGCCGTGTCCCCGGTTATGGACATCTGAGTTGCTAGATATTGATTCCATGACATGTTTCTCGCTCATTCTAATTTCATAATTGTTTTAATATGGATGGGTTAACTTAATTGGGATCTTTTCAAAGAAAATCAAAAACTGTTTATGAAAGTAGGACAAATGTATTTGCAAATGCAAGCCAGACACGTCCCCAATTGCCGAATATGCATGTAGATGTTAGTACTATTGTCTCCTCTACTAGCTCTACTTGCCATACATTCCATGTATTGACCCTTCGGGGCTGCTACGTTTCATGTTGCAGGTTATTCCGATTCTGATTGATCGTTATTGGCCACGGTACTCCACTCAGCACTTGTTCACTTGTGGGCAATTTGAAGAATGGAGGATTTATTTTATTTATGTTGCTACCTGAATAATTTGAGCTAGCTTTGTGCTAAGCTTTTATTGTAATAATGGTACTCTGGATCTTCGTTACTCATGATACACGGATATTTTGCTATATTATCTATCTTACTCTATTGTGGGCCAATGAACCGATCCAGGGATTGGCATGTCACATAGAGGCCACGGTCTTTTCAGAACCGGGGTGTTACAGAGTATCAATATAGATGCATAGGACACCTTCAAAGTTCACAAGGGTGACTAGAAACAAATATCACAAGAACAAGTAATATCACAATATGCATCAATCAATAAGTTTTGGAACAATGCACGTAGAATGGCAACTATGCTCTCTTAATGGTGCCTAAAGGTACAAGGTGGAGACTCAATAATGGTGGAAGAAAAGATTTTTTGTAAAGGAAGCAGAGATTTCAAGTTTCAAAAAGAGCTTCCAAAAATTTTGGTACTTGTTAGCTTCTAGCCCTCATTGCCCCTGTCAAAAGCATCTTGAAGTGATTAAGGTTAAAGTGAACAAATATGGAGTATATGCTTGACGAAGTATAAGTTGGCAATCTCAAGTCCCTTGAATACGAGGGCCACACCTCATGCTACTCAACTTCAGTCACAGGTAAGTTCTTGTCATTGTAAGTATTTGCATATCATAGAGAACCACCAACGGGGTACCCCTTGCACATGGTACATGAGCTTTACCATAACCAAAATGACAAGGCAAGCAGACAATGAGCATCTCAGCGATATTTTTATTTACTATGTGCATAACTTTTTATTGAGGATGCTTCATAGATAGCTCACTATGGTGATGCTGCAAGTTTCCACCATGATTAGGCATGGCTTAGGCTAGCGGCCCAGGCGTTTCTCTAACACAGAATACAAACTCCATGGACTTACAAGCTTCCTCTTTATTTCACACCAGTGACATCCATAGACAAAAGAGCATGATATCAACTGAGTACAAAGTACAAGTGCAATGTTGAAAACGTTCCCCGTGATAGCACGGTTCTGCTAATTCCAACATATAAGTGCAAGCATATACAACATAGATGACACAATGGTTCAAGTTTATTAGGGGCAAGGGATATAAAGTGTGCCATAAAGTTCGTGAGGGCTTTAATCACTAAGTTTTCACATAACAAAATAGTTTTTAATTGGAAGATAGCTGAAAACAAGAATATACTTGGAATGGTGTAACACACCATGCATAGGAGTTTATAGTGGGCACTTTTGGAAAAACTTGGTTTCTTGGGAGTTGGAAGCATGAGTAGAGCTTACTCATACAACTGGAGGCTAACAAAAGACTAGGAGCAACCAACTAAGAGAGCATAATGTCCATAATCATGCAGAGCAACAAAACATAGAGTGGTACTACAAGTCAAGGACTAAATGATCATAGAGGCTAATGGTGACTTGTCATAGTCATAACATGGTGTGAGCATGTGCCAAGTCAACCCAAACAAAGCATTTAAGGAGAATACCACAATACTATGCTTTTGCATGCTAAAACAACGCATAATTTCTTCAAGGCACACTAAGAAATCGCAATTGTTTGGAACAAAACAAGCTACAGCAATAATCACTAAGCATAAGGTCAAAACAACACCTCGCATGTCATGCTAAAGTCTAAGTCACAGTCAATGCAAACTCCTCTTGCACTTCAAGCAAGAACTTACTACTCCTTTCAACACCAAGCAATTTATTTGCAAAACAACACTGCGAGAACGGGGTCCAAACTACTTTATTCAAGCAAACTAAGTAAACCAAACGAAAACTAAGACGCTCCAAGAAAAACACAACAGTGCATGAAACAATAAAACGAAGTGTCTAGACAGGCCTGAGCTTTTTATTGATGAAAAAGGGGATGCCTTGGGCATCCACAAGATTTGACGCTTGTACCTCTTGGATATTTCTTAGGGTGACACCATGGTTGCATCCCCAATCTTGAGCTTTTGTCCATTCCTCATCTCATTGCATCATTCTCTCTCTACACCTGAAATTTTTCCTTCATACAAAACTTCACACAATCTTCAATTTCAACATTAGTTTATTCACAAGTATTAGACCTCTGGAAAAGCTTTGGAACAGCAAGACTTTTCACTAAAAACAACAATCTACTATAGTAACTCCTTCAAAAAGCTCAATTTTTTCGAACATCTTCTGTTGCTCAAATCAAAAAGTGTTGAACTAACAAAAGTTATCTAACATAGTGGGGGAATTATTCGTAAATTTTGAGCTCAATCCGAGTTATAGAGACTCCTCACGAATTTTTATGGTGGAGGATAGAAATCTGTTTCGGGGCAGCAACTCCCCAAATCTTACTTCCCTCTCATTAGAGGTCATTCTTGGCACAAAAAGCAAACAAAAAAGATAAGGAGAGGTCATTACTGAAGTAATAACTTCCAAGACTCAAGAAAACTCTTGGGTTATCTCCCAACAAGTACTTTTCTTTAACGCCTTTAAGTTAGGCACAAGAAGCAAAAAGAATCAAGTATTTTCAAATGAGGAAGCATTAACATCAATACTTGCAAAGTCTTCAACTATGAAAGGTATCTCATCCAAATGGGTTTTGGAGGATCCCTTCTCATATCTCTTTGGTCTACTACTTTCATCAAAAAGATTTTCAGGAGTAATCCAATCAAAATTCTTTTCAAAGGCTTCATGCATTCCAACAAGCTTAAAGGGTATGGGCATCTTAAATTCTTCTCTAGGCTTAGTTTTATCAAAAATACCCACAACATCTACACTTGAGCCTAGCATATTGAAACGCTCAAAGACATTTTTGGCTTCCCTAGCAACATCATGAAATTCTTTTGATAAAGTTTCAAGGATGAATTCTCTCTTTTCAACATTCTTTTCTTCTTTTAGTTTTAGGAACAAGAATTTTATGAAGGGGTTAAGGCTAACAAACCTAGCCTCCAACATATGAACTAAAGAAGCTGCAGCAATCTCATAATTAGGAGAAAGTTCTGCTATAGATTTATCCTCAATGTCCTCATGCTTGCTAACATGATTAAAAAATTCTTCAATATTATCTTTCCCAATTATGGAGCCACTACCTATTGCAAGATCCTTCAGGGCGAACTTGGGGAGCAACATGGTGAGCTAGAGCAAGGTGGCAACTAGAGTAGGAACTAAATTTTTTGTGTTTCTGAATAAAGAAAGCAAACAAAACTAGACTAATTTGTTGGGGTTTTTTGAAAATAGGCAAACAAAACCAAGCAAAAGAAACAAAGCAAACTAAAAACAAAGTAAAGAAAAAGGAAGTGAAGGACTCCCCTAGTGAATACATCCTTAGCCTCCCTGGCAACGGCGCTAGAAAACTTGTTGATGGCGTGTAGTTGACGCGGGGGCTTCTTCTTCTTCAAGTCCCCGGCAACGGCGCCAGAAAACTTGTTGCCTGACAGAGAGGACTTCGTTGGAAACCCCAAGAGCAAGGTGTGATGAGCACAACAACAAGTCTTCCCTCGGTAGAGACCGAGGTTATTGAACCAGAAGGAGAAAGGAAATGTCACACAGGTGTTTCTAGCAACGCGGAGACCTGCACAACACAAACTCAAGACTTGGCCCCAACAAATCAGTGAGGTTGTCAAGCTCACCGGTTTGCTGTAACAAAGTATTAAACATATGGTGTGGAAGGTAATCGTTTGCAGCAAGTAAACAAGTAACAGTGGAATATGTATCAATGGTAAAGATTGGACCGGGGTCCATAGTTCACTAGAGGTGCTCTCCTTAGATAAAAAACATGGCATGAAGGGTAAACAAATTACAGTAGGGCAATTGATAGGAACTGAGAAAGGCATAACAATGATATTACTAGTCCGAAAGATCCTATGAGATTCGATTGGGAAATACAACAAGATACATATACCGCCATCCAACTTCATCTATGACTAGAAGTCCACCGTCAGGTTATCATATGAACCCCCTCCAGTATTAAGTTGCAAGCAACAAACAACTACTTTAAGCAAAGTGTGTATGGTAAACAGTCCACATGTTCCATGAACAAGAGACCGTTGTTTTCTCTCTAGTAGCAACATCATATCTACAACCGAAGAGATTTCTGTCACTTCCCTTGGAAACTAGAGGCATGAACCCACTATCGAGCATAAATACCCCCTCTTGGAGTCACTAGCAACTACTTGGCCAAGATAGCTACTAACAACGGAGAGCATGCAAGATCACAAAAAACAAAAACATGATAGAATCATAAAGACAAAACTATTAATCAAACCAACATAATAATCTCAATATCCATCGGATCCCCGCAAACACAACATGCATGATTACAAATAGATTAGATCTTGATCATGAACAGAGATCACAAGATCTATACATGAAAGCACAAGGAGGAGATACAACCATCTAGCTAGTACATGGACCCATAGTCCAAGGTGGAACTACTCACGCATCATACCTGGGAGAAGGCCTCCGGGATGATCTCCCCTTCGACCGGGTGCCGGGAAGAACTTCAGATCCCCCCGATCTAGGGACGATGGTGGCGGTGGCTACAGACGGTTTCGTGAAGATTTGATCGGGTGCTGAGGGTTTCTGCATCAGGGATTCCTTATAGGCGAAGGGGGAGTCCCAGGCGGTGGCCAGGGGCCCCACACCCTGCCTAGGTGCGGGGAAGGGCCCACCCGCGCCTAGGGGTGGTGTGGCTGCCCTGGCACGCTTCTCCGTCTCCCCTCTGGACTTCTTGTTCCCCATAGAAAGTTATTGACTTTGGATTTTGTCCCGTCCAATTCCGAGAATATTTCCTTACTAGATTTTCTGAAACCAAAAACAGCAGAAAACAGGCAACTGGCACTATGGCAACTTGTTAATAGGTTAGTACCCGAAAACATGTAAAAAACACCTCAAAGTGTAGACAAAGCAAAGAAAAGTAGATACTAACAAGCATGGAACATCAAAAATTATAGATACGTTTCTGACGTATCAATAATGAGCATCTCAACAATCTTCTTATTTGCCATGGGAAAATGGCGCTTTTTTCTATCTTTCCTCTTTTCATATGTCCTTTTTTTCTTTTCATTAATCTCTATCTCTTTTTTATAAGAATAATTCTTCATAGACTTCTCACTATGGTTATACTGCAAATTTCCACCATGATTAGGCATGGGTTAGGCTAGCGGCCCAGGCGTTTCTCTAACACATATACATAACTCCATGGACTTATAAGCTCCCCTTTTATTTGACACCGACGACATCCGTAAACAAAAGAGCATGATATCAACTGGGTATATATTTACATGTGTTGAAAGCGTTCCCCGTGACAGCACGGTTCTACTAACTCCCAACCTATAATTTTCAATCATATAACTTTCATGGACAGTCACAATGGTTCAGGTTTATTAAGTGCAAGAAATAAAGTTTGCCATCAAGTTCGTGAGAGCTTTACTAACTAACTTTCTCATAACAAGCAAACATTTTATTTGGAAGAAAACGGGGCATAATGAATATGCACAGAATAGCATATGATGCTAGTAGGGTTTTGTGGACACTTTTGACAGTATTGGTTTTGGGAAACATGAGTAGAGCTCATACTCAGTGCAAGTGAAGGCTATCAATAGGAAGGGAGCGACAAACGAGAGAGCAATAACTGTCATAATCATGCTTGCAACAAAACATGACTAAATATGACATGAAAGTGATGCAAGAACTCTGAGGAAAAATAAATCATCAAGGCTTACTGACTATTGTTCAGTCATATGCATGCGTGAGCATGTGCCAAGTTGATTCAAATGAAAAATTTAGAGGAGGATACCACCAATCATACCAAGTTATGAATAGAACAATGCAATCAAACATTCAGACAACATGCTACAAACTATTAGCAAGATGGAGCTAATCATAAGAAAGCAAGAACTACTAAGCATCCATAAATAACATACACCTTACATGGACAGATTAAGCATGCCCACAATGATGAGTATATGTACAAAAATAAAAATAAATAGAGTTCGTTACCAGCCTATTACCACACCTCAAGTTGTCTTAATCTTCATTATTGCCCTTCACTTGTGTGGGTTGAATAATAACATGAAAGCAAAATCCATTGAGGACTGCTGAACCCAGCAAAGAACTTCAAAAAAACCAAAGAATAACAACAAATATTTTTGGTGTTTTCGATTTTTAAAGCAAGCACACAAAGCAAAAATAAACAAAGAAAAATCTTTTTGGATTTTTCTTAAGGAAAACCAAAGCTAAAAAGGCAAAGAAACAAACCAAGAGAAACAACGAAAATATTTTTGGTCTTTTTGTGTTTTGAGAAAGCAGAAACAAAAACCAAAAAGAAAGCGAACCATGGATATACAAAGAACTGACGAAACATGATATATAGATGAGTGTGATGTCGGTATACCTCCCCCCAAGCTTAGGCTTTTGGCCTAAGTGGGGCTCAATCCCATGGTGACCAATAAGGTGCACCTCTGTAATGCGATGAAGAGGCACCTTCGTCCTGGTACGAGCTCGAGGACACCCCTATGTAGTGCACAGAGTGGTCAAAAGAGGGTGTGTCCCCATGGTAGTATCCGTGGAAAACACGAATGTGTAGCTGCTCGTCCATCTCCTCCTTGGAGCGTGACCAAGGTCCCTGGAAAATACTGAACAAAGTGGTTTGTGGCAAAGGAATTTCTCTCTCTTCACCGTTAGTAAACATCATCCTGTAAACCAAACTCTCAATGGTAGAGCTAGCAGTGACAAAGTGATGCGCTTTCATGCCATTAATATCAAGCCTTTGTGGAGCCAAAATTGTATGATTTGGATCAACAGATAGTTCTAATGCAGCAACTACACGTGCAACAATAATACCCCCATAAATGGGTCCTCTAGCAGCTAAGCGACGAGCAATGAGAGAACCAAGATTATACCTGGTTTCATTGTTGAGTGCGGTAGCTAGAAAGGCCAAATGATAGTTGGAAATATTTCTATTGTTCTCCCTACCAAGAATACTAGTCGCAAGATAATAAGAAAAATATCGGATAGATGGGAGGTGAATATTTCTTATCTTTCCGCGCTGGGCTCTGCGGTCATCATCATTAGTTACCCCGTGGTAGAGCTCCAACAAATCAGCAGGTTGAGCCGGAATTTTCTTCATCGTCTCAGCCATACCAATACCCAAAATTTCGCAAAATTTCTTCAATGTCATGGAGATAGGCCTATCATAGATTTTGAATGACACCTCAGACCTCAAAGGATTATTCGTAAAAGATAAACTCTCCACAAAAGTTTTGGTGAGCATAGCATATTGCTCACTCTCATCCTGCATATAACTAGGTAGACCAACCCTCCTAATAAGAGTTAGGAAATCATTGAGAATCCCTGCAGCCTGCAAAAAGCTAAAACAAGGGAAGGTAGAAGGGTGCACATCCCCCTCATCTCCCTCGTTGCCAAAATGCGGTGTAATAAGATCCTCATTGTATGATGGACTAGCTCTAGAGGATGATCTCGAAGGCCTTGTCCTCCTAGGTGCATCACTCTCAAACACTTCTCCAAAGGTGTGGTTGTCCATGACCTTTTTCTGAAATTTTAGACAAACATCAAACCAAGTAATTTCCAAGTTGATAAATGATGAGGAACTACTATAGGAACTTGCTAGAGGTCTAAACATGCATCAAAATGAAATCTCTAAGCATGGAACAAGCATGCAAGCTCACACAAACAGTCCCCCACAGTAGCAAAATACTCAAGATACAATCTACCAATCAAAAATTGTAGAGGTCCCAACCTGATAAGGTAGAGATCCCTGTGTTTACAATGCTAGTCCCTAGATCAATAGCTAGCATCCACAGTTTAGGATGTAATATCAAGAAACAAAGGTCATAGTACAACTTTATAACCAGGAATAAAATAATTCATTACATCTTACATAGCTCATTTGGCTATCTCATTACAATGCAGCAGGAATAACTATATAGCATGGAGTCCTTCATCTTCAAAGTGCCACAGGCAATCATGTTGGTTGTAGACTTGTAATCCTAATCAACACACTTCACTAACATCAAACAAACCTCGAACATAATAAGTTACAGCCACAAGGGTCAATACATTTGAATTGTATTGGCAAGTGATACTATGGTAGTATAGTGGAGTCTATCATCTATATGCATTTGGCTAAGTGGAGCTTAGGCTTGCTTTGATCAAAATAGATTTTCCTTATCATTTGAAAACACTAAGTTTTTGTTTGTCAAAATCACCCAAGGAACAACCAATAAAATTGTTTAACCTTTACCCTTGTTCAACCACAAGTTTTTAACTTAGAAATTGGGATGAGGAGATGCTTGATAGCTTCCATGTCTTGATGCTCAAATTGTCCATTGCCGGGGACACGACTAAGTACTTAGATTTTACTCTCTCGAGAGGTGGTGCACTTTCCCCACAAGACTCGACATGCATCGAGACAAGATCTTTCATAAGCCTTCCCTTAGACCAAAATGGACGCGTTCCCAAACCTATCACCCCTACCACCAACTGTCCATCTGGCTAAGTTATTGCAACCTATATGATCCAGGCAGAGCCCATAATGCCATGTGGATGCACTTGAAGCTTCTCAACATTTGACATCTCAAATCTCTTTGTATCTCAACAAGTGAGATACACTAGGGTAGGCCATGAATATGGGGCCCTGTGTAACCACTCAACATAAACCTTTCACACCATTCTGCCCAGGTGATTCATTCACATAGTTGTTTTATTAACAAAACACAAGTCATAGACTTAGAAATATTTCATAGCATGAATATAATCCACCCTTGTTTTCTACTAGATAGGCTAAGCATGATAGTAGTAGGAATCTTAACTTAGGGAAAATTCTACTAAGGCATCATCTACTAGGATTTCCCATGGCATAGTTAACACATAGAAAAATTCATGCAAGTCCTACTTAGAAATATCACTAATGCATAGTGAAAATATTGGGACAAAAGTATGAAGAACCACTTTCCTTTTTAGTAGAGAATATAGTTTCACTCCTTGATCTTGCAATTGTCACACTCTTCAAATTTCACTACAATTCAATCAAGGCAAGCAAATATTCAAACTAGCATTCAACAATTCATCACATAAAATAAATAAAAGAAAACAATACATGCAAGCATGCAAAAGATTATTTTATTTGGAAAAGTGGTTTATAATAGGCTATAAACATTTTAAAACACCTATTGGTCATTTATAAATGCGGCAAAACCCTTTAAATTCAAGTTAGTGAAAATAGGCAATTTAAATCATTTTTTTCTTTTGCTAGAAATGATTTAAATCAAAGTAATAATTTCTAGTGTTAAGTCAAAATGTTTTTAAATACAAATATTAATGTGTATGGTCAAAGTGTTTTAAATCAAATCCCTTTTCAAAAGGTTTCACTCAAAACCATTTTTAAATCAAAGCAACATTTTATTTTACTAGAAATGCCTTTATTCAAAGGAATAATTCCTTAGGTTCAAAAAATATACTTTTAAATCCAAAAGTTTGGTTTTTATGGTCGGTAGGTTCAAAACAAACCATTTACAAAAGATTTTACCCTAAAAACATTTTTAGAATAAATTTTATACTCAAAATATGCCTAAACATGTTTCTACAAAAACAACTAATTTTCTAGAAGCAAAACATTTAACCAAGGTAATGGTTTCAAAGTATTATTTTTCCTGATTCCGATGATATAAAATTTGCAAAATTTGGACGTGTGGATTAAAAGTTATGAATTTTTCAAATCTAAACATCTAATAGATAAGTTTATGTTTTTAAAACAATAGACAGGGCCACGTGTCTGTATCCTACTGGTTGATAACGATTCGATAGGATCGCGTGATCTAGACCGTAGGATTTAAGTGGGATCGTGCGGTGCGGATCAAGTGTAACGGTTCGTTTAAGTCAATCAATCGCGTCCATCGGATAATCATCTAATGGCTCATAACACTATAATCATGATCTGGCAGCACAGCGACGGTGGACGGCGGCGGCGCGCTCGCGGTGACATTGCCGGCTAAACAGGAAGCGAGAGAGAGAGAGGGAAGGGGCTCACCGGACTCTCCGTGATGTGCTGATTCTCGGGGTGGTCTTCTTTGAAGAAGGGTCGCACGATGTTGACGTTCATCGCTCAGAGGGCCAGAACCTCCGGAAATGGTCATTGGTCGAGGCCGACAGCGGACGGCGTTCAGACGAGGCAAGCGAGCCGGGATGCGCGGGCAAGGGGAAGGTGCTGGCGAACAAGTCTACGTGATCTAGGGCAAGGGGCGCGGTCTGGGCTCGCCGGAATTCGTCGGTGAGCTCTTCGGAGGCAGCGACGGTGCAGGCAAGAATTCTCACAGCCTAGGGGCGCTCGAGGGTGGGAGGTTAAGGGGAAATGGTGAGGAGAGGGTTGCGGTTAAGATATCACGGTTGTGGGGAGGAATTACTGGCGGCATCAACGCCAATTAACATGAATTGAATTAGTGCAGAAACAGCAGAGAGAGGGCGTGGTCAGTGGGGTTGAAGACGATGCTTACATGGCGGTGGGGTCTATTTGACAGTGAGAGAGAGGGGGTGCACGTGGCGTCCAAGCGTCAGTGACTGCGTGGGTTCGTTTGCGAGTGAAAGAAAACGGTTCGGGGGAGGAGAGAGGTGGGCTTCGCTGTTGGGCCTGTTGGGCTAGGTTTTCTGGGCTGGATTGTTTCCCCTTTTTTTCTATTTTTTTTCCTTTTCTTTTTGTGATTTCTTTTTCTGTTTTGAATTTATTCAAATGATTCAAACACCTGTTTGAATTCAAATATCTATCAAAACTTTTCAGTAGGTTATGACTGTTTATTAATGTATTTAAAATTCCATTTTTAGAATAATTCAAATATCCCTTTTATGGTTTATTTAAAATAGACATTTTGTCTTTATTTAAATAAGGTTTAAATATGTTTCCATCCCATATTATTTTATTTAAATGTTTCAAACTTTTATTTGAATTCCAATTTTTGTCAAACCTTTTCCAGTAGGTTTTATTTATGCATTTAGTGTAAATAATATATTTTAATATGATTTAATATTCATTTAAATTGGGCATTTGTATTTATTCAAATAAAATCCAATATGGTTTTAATCCCATATAAATTTTATTCAAATAATTCTTTTATTACATTTAAGTTAATTAAATAACTTTTTAATCCACTTTGGGAAATTTCCATTTATTATTTTCTCATGATTTAATTAATCATTTACATTAGGGATTTTATCTTTATTCAAATATAATTTGAATATGGTTGAACGACCATATAGTTTTATTTAAATAATCTTTTATTTCTTTTTATTATTCAATAACTTCCATTTGTCTATATATTTGGACAAGATTTAATTTGGCTTTTAAATATTCCTTATTTATTTCTTTCTTTATCTTATAAAATCCATATCTTTTTATTTATAGATCCAAAATTGGTGATTCCAATTTGTATAGTTTTATTTAATATTTGTTTATCCTTTTAAATACTTTTAGGATTATTTTGTTCACAATTTGGTATGGATTTTACCTAGGAGTTTTATTAGCTTTGGAAACTATTTTCCTTTTAACTTATTAAATTTATAAGTTTTTATCCATGGTTCCAAATTGAATGAAACCAAGTTATATGGTTTTATAATATTTTAGTTTATCATTTTTTATCATCTATAAATGTTTGTTGATGAATTTTTATATGGATAAAATCCATAGTCTTAGAGAGATCTTGGAAATGATTTTCTTCCATTAGGGTTTTAGGGTTTTGGTTTAACTTTTCCAAGTGTTTAAATTTCAAGATACATTCATTGATGAATGTATTTCACTTGGTTGAAATTTTGTTGGATTCCCTTTTCATTCAAAGTTTGTTCAAGATGGGTTTTGATGTTTCCAATTGGAATCAAAAAGTTTCTTTTCACCCTAAATTTCAACAATTATTTCTTTTGTTTATTTATTTTTCACATTTCAAAATTTGGAAAATTTTGGGATGTGACAGGCCTACCCTTAAAAGAAATATCGTCCCAAGATTTGGGTACTACCACCCTTAAAAAAAGTTTTCACTAGATTACATCTTGGTTTTCTTGGGATCTTGATGTAGCTTCTCTGGATAGTTGTTTGCATAATGGCCCAGCTCTTTGCGTTTGAAACACATCACTTGGCTAATATCTTTCTTTTCCTTTGGTATCATTGCATCTTGTTTGTTTCCTTGGTTCTTCTTATTTTCTAGACATTCACTGGCATAGTGTCCCATCTCTTTGCAATTGTAATATTGAAATTGGCTTTTGTCCTTCTTCTTATTTTTTGTGTCTCTCCAAAGCTAGGAGTTCTTCTAGTTCATGTTCTTCATATATCACCTCAAAGGTGTGAAATATTTCTCTCTTCTTGGGGCAGTTACTAGAGATATGACCTTCTTCTCCACAAGAGTAGCAACACTTGGTGGTCACTTTGGATGTGGCTCTATGAGGCATGGTTCTGACTTTTCCTTCATCCTTCTTGGTAGAAGTTGTTCCCTTATGGAAGTTTCCAAACATTTGATACATTCCATCTTGTTTCATTTGTTGAACTATAGGATAGATGGGGCATTGGATAGGGACATGATCATTTCCTTCACATAGTAAACAAGTCACTTGAGATGTGGGGCATTGTTTAGTTGGATGTTTCTGTTCACAATTAGGGCATTGGTCCATATGCTCTTTGCAAGTGTGTTCCATGTCTCCACAAATATTGCAAGCTTGAGTTTCTTCCATAATATTGTAACATCCCAAAAATATTAAACTAGAATCATCAAACTCTAATCACCAAATTTAGGATTAACAAAAACTTTTCCAATTAAAATAGGAAAGCATTCATATGAGTGTGCATTACAATTTGGATTCTTTTGAATTGCCATGATTATGTGTTTCTTTTCTTGTAAAATGATTCTTAGGTGAAATAAACATCATCTAAACAATCCCCAAACTTTTCCCAAAGACAAACAAATCAAAACAAACAAATTAAGTGAATGGTCACTTTGGCCAATTTAACTCCCATGCCTACTTTGGCTATCTATAACTTTCAGAACTTAACAGAAACTTGTTTGGATCTTTGCACCCCTTGGCAGTATTCATAACAAAGTACCAAGGCCCACCTTGTGATCATCCAGAAACATTCAAATGCATAGTTTAAATGATAGTTTAAAATTGAATCTAGTTCATATGGGAAGATCCCACTTTTTCAAAAACCACTCAAACCAACTCAATTTTCAAAACCCAAGCATCTACAGACTCATAATCACATGCCTAGCACACCTACCAAAATTAATTTCAAAATTCAAAACTTGAATTCATGCGGCCATTTCATCAAACACCTTGCTGATTCAAATCAAACAAAATCAAAAAACTATAGTGAGCAGTGATTCTGGCCTAACTTGTTCCCTCTCTGGACACCACTAGCCTTAGTAGATCATCTAACAACCTTAACTAATCTCTAGCACCACTGTAGGCTGGCCATTGTCATCAATGGTGAGCAGGCCGAGTGCACCCTTCCCACCCACATGTCAACAGCGAGCTAGGAGAAGCACCAAGCCTAGCCAGCATGTCTGGGAGGTAGCCCATGCCTCACCGCCCCCTCTCGATCAGCCCTGTCTCGCAGACAATGCCCAGAACCGCCAGGAACGCTGCGCCTGTGCCGCTGTCAACCATGCCGACGTGCGCCGCAGAGCACGCACCGTTCCCACGCAACCCGACCACCTCAAGCCCTTGCTGCATGCCAACATGCTCCCCACCGTCCCAGGAGACCGCCAGACATGCCCATTTCACCGCCCGTGCCCCGTAGCCACCGCTCGCCGCAGAGTTCGCCGCCTCTGCCTCGCAGAACATCGAGTGTTCCAGACTGTTTGCCACCGCCCCTACACATGCATTAAATCCATAGAGCATCACCAGGAGGCGACCGATTGATCGCCACCCTCGGCCATGCCTCTAGCAACCCGTAGCCATGTCGCCACCGTCGCCTGCCCATCCCGTTCGGTCTCACCGTCGGGCCTATAAAAGGAGACGACCCCCAGCCGAATTGAGCACACCATCTCACTCCCCTCTCCTCACTGATCATTCCACCCCGTTCCCGGAGCAAGGCAAGCAGCGCATCGCCAAAATTTGGCCGGATCCCGCCGCTGCTGGAGAAGAAGGAAGCAAGCAATTGGATCCGCCCTAGGAGAAGCTGCCGGTACCAGGAGGTTCACCGCCGTAGACTTCGTCGTTCGCCTGCCTCGCCAACTGTCAACACCCGGATTTTTCAATCCTAGATGCCTGTTATGCCATACATCGCAATCCCAGGATTACCATTTTTGCGAGACATAACAGAATTGGATATCATAGTACTTCATCCATTACAAACGATACATAAGTTCTTACACAAATGGGGATCTCATGATCCAGTTCTTAATACAACATCAGGCAGCGGAATACGTAATAATAACGGTAGCGTAGGCGAAGCTCCATCTTCGAGTTCACAGGCAATGCTGACGATGGGAGATGATCCTAGTTGTCGTAACCTTCCGGGGTTCCATCTTCGAGGTACTCCTCTTCATAGTCTGGCCATGGGAATAGCCAAGGACAAAGCCATGAGTACTCTTTAAGTACTCGCAAACTAATACTAACAGGTAAGGGGTTTTTGGATAATAGGACACTAGGCTCTAGGGTTATTTTGCAAAAAGCCAGGTTTATCTTTACTAAGTTCCAAAGCTACTCACAATTTTATAACTCCTAAGTGGGATCTTGTAATTCAGGTCACAACTCTGTTGTGTTCAAGTCAAAGTCTCAATTCATTTCACAAGTCATTTTAAAAGTCTGATGGGGGAACAGTATGGCCACTCCAACTGTCCATAACCGCGGACGCGGCTATTCGAATAGTTTGACACTCTGCAGATATTGTACACTTTCACCCCAACATTCGATACATCCGTCAGGAACAAATCCTGAACTCACCATACTCAGTATGCGGATAATCAATCCTAACCTTTCAATTACACGCCCTAGTATAAGCACCTCTCCTATGAGTTTGGCCTCCCAACCATGACCACTGTCATCTTGGGTACTGCACAGGTGGACAATCTTCACAAGGTAGCCTCAGCTGGACCTTGGCGTGAGGAACTAATACTAAGGTATATAAGTTTCGGTCAAGCCCTACCCAATATTCGGTATTGTGGTGGTTTATGCGCTAAAATTGGAATGGTATCGCATCCAGACAACCATCAGTTTTATAAAGGGCTAAGGCTCATGCCTCAACATTTTCATCACCAAAATCATTAAGTGTTTGGAAACACATGTCCAAAACATTTCAATAGAATGATCCATCATTCCAAGGTTTTCATAACCATTTTTCCACCAAGTATTCCCATCTAAAAGTTGATCAAGTTTTATGCTTAGCACTAGCATCTACAGGTGGGGGTAGTAATAACGAGGGGTGGTAACTGGTGGAGTTTCACTAAGTCCAACCTTATATCTTAGGCTGATATCAAGGTTTCTAGCTTAGGCCAAATTTTATGCTCTTTAAGCAACCTTCAACACAACTGTCTAGTATCTACCAAACTCTTAGGTAGACTCTAAGTAAGATTTGATAAAGAAATAAAGTAAGAAGCTTGCCATAAAACTAGGATTGGTTTTTCAAGTGGATATGATCACATATGCTTAAGGCATATAATAGTCATATCACAAGTATGGGTTTGTGGCATCAGTAAGGTATCTTGCAAGTGTTAACTTGAACATTCACTAGTAGTATTAGGCTTGCATAGTAATTAGCTTGCATAGGTATAGTATCTTGAAAGTGTTAGCTTGCCTTGTGCAGAGCAGTGGTTGAAGTTCTCCTCGGCTTCCTCTTCGTAGTATCCTCCTTCCTCCTCGTAGTATCCTTGGTCGGTACTAGCGTCTATGAATAAATACGAGGTACACAATCACCAAACAATACTTAACTACTTGCAATCATCACACACAAGGGTCCTATAGATGATCTAGCATCATCTCTAACATTACAAGGTTAAAGCTTAGTTTAAAACTTCTTATTTTTAGAAAAGTAATTTCTACTCATTGAAAAACTACTTAAGATTTAATATTCTCCAAACTAAACATGGGATCATTTTGACACATGTCATCACCACATATTGTAGTCCATGGGAATGTGATTTAAAGTGGTGTCACAATTTAATAAGGTTTTACCCTTTTATTTTAATTAATTAAAGTGCCTACAAATGCTTATGAAGCATTCTTTTATTACTTGAACATTATTTATGCAAGTAAACCTATATATTTTTATATATTCTGAAAGGTATGGTTAAATGTGATTTTTGAGAGTTGGAATCAACTCAAAAGCTTTTATGGTTTGAATTTGAAAAATGTTTGAATGCATAAAAGCTTCTTCCTTGTTATTTTTACTATGGGTGATCTACAGATCCAAATGACTTGAATCCAACGGTCTTGGATTAATCATTCACAAACCTTTCCAACAAAATTGGCGTCTTTCAATTTGGTGTACTGAACCGATCTGGGTTGATTTTTGAAGTTGGGTACAGAAGTGTGTTTGAATTTAAAAAGAAAAAGGTTTAATTTGAATTGCTCGGCTGCGCGGGAAATTATAACGGGCCGTCCTGCTAAGTGCAGTGCTCCCGTGGGCTCTTAAGTGGGTGTCCCCACTCGTCAGTGACACGGGGCTGGGTGAAGCGGTATGGGGCAACGTGGATCGTTCGATCTAGTTCTAATCCAACGGCTGAGGGTCATCGTCGACGCGAGACAGCTCCGGTGAGAACGAAACCTAGCGCGGGTGAGGGTCTTTGGGGCTCACCGAGTGCAGGCGAGGTCGTGAGGCGGGTGACAGCGAAGTCGGCGACGGCGAACCTCCTGTACCGGTGGCTTCTCTGAGGCGGCTCAATCGCTGGCTCCTTCTTCTCCGGTGGCGAGCTCCAGTGAAATTCGGCGGTGGTGCTCGGCTTGCTCTAATGATGGTGTGGCACGGTCAGTGGGGAGAGGGGAGTGAGATGGTGTGAAGAAATCATGCGGGGGGGGCCTCTATTTATAGTCGGCGAGGGACCGTCAGGCGCAGTGAGCTCGTCGAAGCGACGTTCTGACAGCTATAGGCATGGGCAAGGGTAGGGGACGGTGCTGTGTCTCCTAGCGATGCTCAACGACATGATCGCGAGGCATGGGGCGGTGCGGTTTGTTCTGGAATGGGTGGCGCTCTGCGCGGAAGAGGCGGCGTCTTCGACGGCGGGCGGTGGCTGTATGGCACGGGGCGGCAAACGGGGGTGTCTGGCGGTCTCCTGGGTCGGTGGTGATCGTGTATGCACGCGGTGAGGGCGTGATGCATGGGTGATGGTCGGTGGCGCTCTGCGCACGCTCGGCATGGTCTGGCGTGTCTCGTGCACGTGGTCGAGGCTTGGCAACGCTTGGTGGGACGAGCGATGGCGGTGGGCGGTGCCTCCCGGTCAAGGTTGGCAGCTAGTTCTTCCTCTAACTGCTGTCCACAATGGGGTGACATGGGGTGCTCGGCTGTTCACCATTAATGACAATGGCAAGCTCACAGGGTGCTAGTGTTGGGCTAATCTTTCTAGATGATCTACTGGGTTGTGTGTGAGCTAACTAGGGAACAAGTTAGGCTCAAAACACTGCACACTATAGTGTTTGATGTTTTGTTTGATTTGTGTCTGCAACCTGTTTGATGAAATGGCCGCACGAAATCAAGTTTTGAATTTTGAAATGAATTTTGGTGGGTTTGCTAGATTGGTTCTGGTGAGTCTGCAGATGCTTGGGTTTTGAAAGTTGAGCTTGTTTGAGTGGGTTTTGAAAAAGTGGGATCTTCCCATATGAAGAAGATTCAATTTTGAATTGTCATTTAAACTATGCATTTGAAAGTTTCTGGATGATCACAAAGTGGGCCTTGATACTCTGTTATGAGTACATTCAAGGGGTGCAAATATCCAGAAAAGTTTCTGTTAGGTTTTGAAAGTTTGAGACAACCAAAATAGGCATGGGAGTTAAATTGGTCAAAATGACCATTCACTTAATATATTTGTTTTGATTTACTTGTCTTAAGAAAAAGTGTGGGAAATGTTTTAGATGATGTTCTTTTCACCTAAGAAACATTTTACAAGCAATGGTTCACACAAACAAGGTGGTGTTTAAAGAAATTCAAAATCCATGCATACACATATACATGCATTCATGAATTCATTTAGAAAAGTTTTTGTTAACCCTAAACTTGATGATTAGTGTTTTGATGATCTAAGTTTGATATTTTTGGGATGTTACAACCCTTCACCCCTTAAACAAAATCCCGTCCCGAGATTTGAAAAAGGACGAAAATATTACCTAGGATTTGAAAAGATCTGGAAACTCCATTCTGATGTGATCTTCGCGTTCCCAGGTAGCCTCCTCTTCTGTGTGGTTGCTCCACTGAATCTTGAGAAACTTGATGCTTCGGGTTCTGGTAGTTCGAAAGGCTTCTTCCAATATACAGATGGGTACTTCGGGATAGGTCTGATCATCGTTGATCTCTATGGTCCGGTGATCGATATTCTTGAACAGGTCTTCTCGGGGACTTCGAGACATTTGAGAAGTAACGAGATATGGAACACATTGTGCACTGCTGACATCTCTTCAGGTAGTTCCAGTTGATACGATACTTCTCCTCGATGGTTCAGAATTTTGAAAGGTCCGATATATCTGGGGGCTAACTTTCCTTTGAGTTGGAAACGTTGCATTCCCTTCAATGGCGACACTTTCAGATAAACAAAATCTCCGATGTTGAAGGCGAGGTCTCGACGTCTCTTGTCGGCGTAACTCTTTTGTCGGGATTGGGCTGTCTTGAGGTGTTCACGAATCTTGTGAACCTTCTCTTCTGCTTCTCGTAGGATGTCGGGTCTGAAAATCTGACTCTCTCCTACTTCCGACCAGTTCAAAGGGGTGCGGCACTTTCTTCCGTACATAAATTCAAATGGGGCCATTTGCAAACTGGCTTGGTAACTATTGTTGTATGAAAATTCTGCAAACGGCAGACAGTCTTCCCACTTGGATCCATATTCTAACACACATGCTCTAAGCATATCTTCGAGTATTTGGTTTACTCGCTCCGTTTGTCCATCGTCTGAGGGTGATACGCGGTACTGAAATCTAGGCGGGTTCCTAAACCTTCTTGGACTTTCTTCCAGAATCTCGAGGTAAACTGAGTTCCTCGATCCGATACTATATTCTTGGGGACTCCATGCAAACTAACGATCCTATCGATGTACAACTCCGCTAGCTTCGAACTCTGATAGGTAGTTTTGACGGGCAAGAAATGGGCGACTTTGGACAATCTGTCTACTATGACCCAAATAGAGCCATTTCCCCTACTAGAAGTAGGTAGTCCAGTGATAAAGTGCATTCCTACAGAATCCCATTTCCATTCCGGAATTTGCAAAGGTTGCAACAATCCAGCGGGTCTTTGATGTCCTACCTTGACTCGCTGACATATATCACACTTGGCGATATAGCTTCCGATTTCTCTCTTCATCTTATGCCACCAAAATTGCTCTTTCAAATCTTGATACATCTTAGTTCCTCCGGGATGGATAGAATAAAGAGTATCATGAGCCTCCTTCAAGATAACTTATTTCAACTCCGAATCTGCTGGTACACAAAGGCGTCCTTTGTACCACAGAACTCCTTCTTCGTCCTCGGTGAATCCGGTACTTTGCACTGTCGTCTGACGCTTGATTCCGTCGATACTGGCATTTCCCTTCTGCGCCTCTTTAATCTGACTGATCAAAGTGGGCTGAAGTTCTATGATAGCCAAAAATCCTTCACTTACTAATTCCACTCGAAATCTTCCATCTCTTTGTGCAAAATTGTTTGCTCCTTCAAAATCATGGAGTTCAAGCGGCACGGCAATCTGCTAAGGGCATCGGCTACCACATTGGCTTTTCCAGGGTGATAGTGAATGTGCTCAATCCATCTTCTCTGCCTCATATTCATCTCCTTCTGAGTGAATATATACTTTAGGCTCTTCTGATCCGAATAAATCTCACAACGGTTTCCCATCAGGTAATGTCTCCATGTCTTTAGGGCTAGAACTACGGCTGCGAGTTCGAGGTCATGGGTTGGGTAATTTTGTTCATGTTGCTTCAATTATCGCGATAGATAAGATATAACTTTGCCTTCTTGCATTAGCACACATCCGAGACCAATCTTGGATGCGTCACAATACACATCGAAGGGCTTCGTGATATCCGGCATGATCAAGATTGGGGCTGAAATCAATCTCCTCTTGAGTTCTTGAAAACTCGCTTCACATTTGTCGTTCCATTCAAACTTCTTGTCCTTCTTAAGCAATTGGGTCATGGGTCGGGCGATACTCGAGAATCCTTCTACGAATTTGCGGTAATATCCCGCCAATCCGAGAAAAGCACGAACTTGGGTTTGAGTGGTTGGGGCTTGCCAATCTTCTACATCTTTCACTTTGGCAGGGTCAACGGCAATTCCTCCGGCTGATACAATGTGAACGAGGAATCCTACTTCCTGTAACCAGAATTCACATTTGCTAAATTTTGCATACAACTGATGCTCTCTAAGGGTTCCAAGAATGGTCCTTAGGTGTAGCTCATGTTCTTCTTCTGATTTGGAATAAATCAGAATGTCATCGATGAAAACAACGACAAACTTATCCAGGAAGTCCATAAAAATCTTATTCATGAGGTTCATGAAATAAGCGGGGGCGTTGGTTCATCCAAAAGACATGACTGTATACTCATACAATCCATATCTGGTGGTAAAGGTAGTCTTTGGAATATCCTCTGCACGAATTTTGAGTTGATGATAGCCAGTTCTAAGTTCAATCTTAGAAAACACCTGGGCACCGGTCAACTGATCAAACAAATATTCTATCTTAGGCAAGGGGTACTTGTTCTTGATGGTGACATCATTCAACTTCCGATAATCCATACACAAACGGTTACCTCCATCCTTCTTGTCCACAAACAAGACAGGTGATCTCCATGGGGACGCACTCGGTTGAATCAATCCGATTTCTAGCATGGAATCCAGTTGCTTCTTCAGTTCTTCTAGTTCTGACGGGTTCATACTATAGGGTCTCTGGGCTATGGGTCTGTTAGGGATTAGTTCGATGATAAACTCGATATCCCGATCCGGGGCATCTGGGCAAAACATCTGAAATACATCGGTATTTGAGACTATCGAACTTGGTCAATGGTAGTTTGGGCTATACTCTTGTTACACTTGAATTGGCGAGGTAAGGTTTCGGATATATGCTCGTGATATTAAGTGTCTTGGTCATGGTGATGGCTTTCTTGGCACAGTCAATCAATCATTTATGTTTGGACATCCAATCCATTCCTAGTACTACTTCCAAACCTTTAGTTCCGAGTACTATTAGATTAGCATAAAAATCTATGCCATGGATTCGGATAGGGACGGCTTTGCAAATTTGCCTAGCCTTGGTGGTTGAACCGGGAATTTGTACAATCATCACATGCTTCAATTTGGTTGGTTGAATTTTACTAGTGTAGGTAAATTCTTCGGTGACAAATGAATGCGATGCACCAGAATCAAACAACACTCTTGCAAGTACTGAATTAACAGAAAACATACCCAGCACGACGTCTGGCGCTTCCTGAGCTTCTTCAGCATGCATGAGAAAAAGACGGCCATTGCGGTTGAGTGAATTCCCTGGGGCAAATCTTCTCCTGGTTGGACACAGCGCTGCTTTTGAGGACATTGGCGTTGGCGGCTGTAGCATTCTTCTTGTTGGGGCACTCATTGGAATAGTGGCTTTTATTTCCACAGTCATAACAGGTCCCTTGTGACATATCCTTGGCTGCGACAGGCACAACATTGCTTCCAGTCCTCGGGGCAGTGTTGGGGTTGGTGGTAGTATTGTTGGTGTTGAATTTGGGTGGGGCACAGGTGAAATTGCTAGAGTTGTCGGGGTTGTTGTGATTTCCTCCGGGTCTAGGGTTTCCACGGTTGGGATAGGTCGGACGGGTCATAGGGGGTCTGTTGGTTCTTGGGGCAAATCCTGGAGATGGGTTGGGGCGATACTTTGGGGTCTGATGGGTTCCTGGTTGATGCATCATGCGATGCTTGCGGTTTTCATTGGCCTGGTTGATCTTTCCTTCCATCTGGATAGAAAAGCCTACAAGGGCTTCAATATCAACAAAGGGGATATTGACTAACACCGTCCGCATCTCGTCATGCAGACCATTCAGGAATCTTTCTTTCTTCTTGGCTTCGGTGTCTATTTCGTCCGGGGCATACCTAGCTAATGACAAAAAATTGTCACGGTATTCCACTACAGTCATCCTCCCTTGCTTCAACTCTCTGAACTCGTCTCTCATTCTCTTGATTAAACCTGGTGGCACATGGGTTCTGCTAAACTTGACCTTGAATTCCTCCCAAGTCATCATCTGGCCTCCGGTCATTGCACGAACACTGTTCCACCATGCCCTGGCATCTCCGGCTAGATAATGGGTGGCGAACAAGACTTTCTCGTTGGCTTCCACTCCGACTACTTCTAAGTTATTTTCCATGGTTTGCATCCAATCATCGGCGTCTAGGGGTTCTTCCGACTTGGTGAAATGGGTGGGTTGGTATTCTGGAAATTCTTGAGATTAGATCCGTGGTTGTCCTGATTTCCATGGCCTTGATTGTTGTGGCCTAGCTGGGCTATCTGTTGCAGATTGGCTAGGTTGGCTTGATGTTCGGCTCTTTCAGCTTCGCGGTCAGAAGTCAACATTTGTAGGATCTGCAATATTGGGTCCAGGGCTGAACCACTTCCTCCACGTGGCATCTGAGGATTGATATAGATCATGAGAAAAGAGGGAAATTGCTAAGGTTTTGGGTTTTTGAAAAGTTTTTGGAGTTTGACTCAAGTTTTCTAGCAACTTGATTTTTCATTCATTCACTTATAGCACACAGTACAACACACACCACAACAAGAAAAAAACAGATGGTTTTAAGAACCTTTCTGGAATCTACGATACAGTGGGACCGACTACTACTCACTACGCTAGTGCTCAGTTCTACTACTGCTCGGAGTCTGTGGCTTCATCATCTTCCGCATCATCTATGAAGGCGAAATCATCCTCATCGGTGAAGAAGTCCATGGCCTGATCCTCCAGAAAATCATCGTCATCGCTGAGATAGGAGTAAGGGTCTCCACAAAGATCCTCTCCGGCATTCTCCCTTTCCTCTAACTGCATGTCTCTCTCGTGGATGGTCTCTTCCAGAGATGAGATGCGATGGCGAAGACGGGCAATAATGAGCTCCTTCTTGTCGAGCTGACGGCGGCGAGACTTGCGATTCTTTGCTAGCATGGCGATGGTCTGATCCTTCGTCTTGATGATGGCAGACTTATGGTTGCAATAGTCACGGCAGTTGTCCAACTCTTGTTGACGATCATACATCATGAAGCTAAGGTGGTCCAATTGAGTCTTATTCGGGGTGGTATGGGGCTTCGGTGGTTGTCCATTTGCATCACGCCTTGGGAAAAACTCAGCGAGTACCCTTGATCGATTGATGCTCGCCCACAGACGGAAGAGCTTCTGCATTGATCTAGCAAGTCCATCGAGCGATTGTTTTCCCTCAAGGTAAACTGAATTCCCTCCGATGGGAGGTTCAATCTTTCCTCGGAGACTTGCAACAATTAGCCACCAGATCTTCTCCTCCTTGATCATTGGTGAGCTCCGAAGAACTCGGGATGCGGACGCTCGGAAGTTCGAAGCTGATCCAGATCCCTCTCAAAGATAAGGTCTCCTCCATTTCCGAGTTGATAAAACTTGTTGTACTTCACGTCCATCTATAAAAATAGAGGATGAGTAGATTAGCAGAGTGATCAAGTGTGTCAAAATTTTATCTATTTTGCAAGAGTTTTTGGGGAACATGAAGTTTTATTAAAGAATTAAAGAGGTAAGAATGAGAATAAGTTTTCGTAAATATTTTTGTTCTGTGGTTTTGAAATTAAGTTTTTGGTTCAATGTCCAACCTAACTAGGGTTTCCTAGGGTCAGGATGGCTCTGATACCAACTTGTCAACACCCGGATTTTTCAATCCTAGATGCCTGTTATGCCATACATGGCAATCCCAGGATTACCATTTTTGCGAGACATAACAGAATTGGATATCATAATACTTCATACATTACAAACGATATATAAGTTCTTACACAAATGGGGATCTCATGATCCAGTTCTTAATACAACATCAAGCAGCAGAATACGTAATAATAACGGTAGCGTAGGCGAAGCTCCATCTTCGAGTTCACAGGCAATGCTGACGATGGGAGATGATCCTAGTTGTCGTAACCTTCCGGGGTTCCATATTCGAGGTACTCCTCTTCATAGTCTGGCCATGGGAATAGCCAGGGACAAAGCCATGAGTACTCTTTAAGTACTCGCAAACTAATACTAACAGGTAAGGGGTTTTTGGATAATAGGACACTAGGCTCTAGGGTTGTTTTGCAAAAATCCAGGTTTATCTTTACTAAGTTCCAAAGCTAGTCACAATTTTATAACTCCTAAGTGGGATCTTGTAATTCAGGTCACAATTTTACTCTGTTGTGTTCAAGTCAAAGTCCCAATTCATTTCACAAGTCATTTTAAAAGTCTAACGGGGGAAAAGTATGGCCACTCCAACTGTCCATAACCGCGGACGCGGCTATTCGAATAGTTTGACACTCTGCAGAGATTGTACACTTTCACCACAACATTCGATACATCCGTCAGGAACAAATCCTGAACTCACCATACTCAGTATGCAGATAATCAATCCTAACCTTTCAATTACACGCCCTAGTATAAGCACCTCTCCTGTGAGTTTGGCCTCCCAACCATGACCACTGTCATCTTGGGTACTGCACAGGTGGACAATCTTCACAAGGTAGCCTCAGCTCAGACCTTGGCCGCGAGGGAACTAATACTAAGGTATATAAGTTTCCAGTCAAGCCCTACCCAATATTCGGGTATTGTGGTTGTACGCTAAAATTGGAATGGTATCGCATCCAGACAACCATCAGTTTTATAAAGGGCTAAGGCTCATGCCTCAACATTTTCATCACAAAAATCATCAAGTGTTTGGAAACACATGTCCAAAACATTTCAATAGAATGATCCATCATTCCAAGGTTTTCATAACCATTTTCCACCAAGTATTCCCATCTAAAAGTTGATCAAGTTTTATGCTTAGCACTAGCATCTACAGGTGGGGGTAGTAATAATGAGGGGTGGTAACTGGTGGAGTTTCACTAAGTCCAACCTTATATCTTAGGCTGATATCAAGGTTTCTAGCTTAGGAAAAATTTTATGCTCTTTAAGCAACCTTCAGCACAACTATCTAGTATCTACCAAACTCTTAGGTAGACTAAGTAAGCTTTGATAAAGAAATAAAGTAAGAAGCTTGCCATAAAACTAGGATTGGTTTTTCAAGTGGATATGATCACATATGCTTAAGGCATATAATAGTCATATCACAAGTATGGGTTTGTGGCATCAGTAAGGTATCTTGCAAGTGTTAACTTGCACATTCACTAGTAGTATTAGGCTTGCATAGTAATTAGCTTGCATAGGTATAGTATCTTGCAAGTGTTAGCTTGCCTTGTGCAGAGCAGTGGTTGAAGTTCTCCTCAGCTTCCTCTTCGTAGTATCCTCCTTCCTCCTCGTAGTATCCTTGGTCGGTACTAGCGTCTATGAATAAATACGAGGTACACAATCACCAAACAATACTTAACTACTTGCAATCATCACACACAAGGGTCCTATAGATGATCTAGCATCATCTCTAACATTACAAGGTTAAAGCTTGGTTTAAAACTTCTTATTTTTAGAAAAGTAATTTCTACTCATTGAAAAACTACTTAAGATTTAATATTCTCCAAACTAAACATGGGATCATTTTGAAACATGTCATCACCACATATTGTAGTCCATGGGAATGTGATTTAAAGTGGTGTCACAATTTAATAAGGTTTTACCCTTTTATTTTAATTAATTAAAGTGGCTAGAAATGCTTATGAAGCATTCTTTTATTACTTGAATATTATTTCTACAAGTAAACCTATATATTTTTATATATTCTGAAAGGTATGGTTAAATGTGATTTTTGAGAGTTGGAATCAACTCAAAAGCTTTTATGGTTTGAATTTGAAAAATGTTTGAATGCAGAAAAGCTTCTACCTTGTTATTTTTACTATGGGTGATCTACAGATCCAAATGACTTGAATCCAACAGGTTTGGATTAATAATTCACAGATATTTCCAACAAAATTGGTTTCATTCAATTTGTTGTACTGAATCGATCTGGGTTGATTTTTGAAGTTGGGTACATAAGTGTGTGTGAATTTAAAAAGAAAAAGGTTTAATTTGAATTGCTGGGCTGCGCGGGAAATTCTAACGGGCCGGCCTGCTTAGCGCAATGCTCCCGCGGGCTGCTTAAGTGGGTGTCCCCACTCATCAGTGACACGGGGCTGGGCGAAGCGGTATGGGGCAACGTGGATCGTTCGATCTAGTTCTAATCCAAAGGTTGAGGGTCATCGTCGACGCGAGACAGCTCCGGCGAGAACGAAACCTAGCGCGGCTAGTGAGGGGTGCTGAGGGCTCACCAGGGTACGGGCGAGGGTCGGCAAGGCGGGCGAACGACGAAGTTGACGACGGCGAACCTCCTGGTACCGGTGGATTCTCCTGGGGCGGCTCCAATCGCTGGCTCCCTTCTTCTCCGGCAGTGGCTCCGGTGAAATTCGGCGGTGGTGCTCGGCTTGCTCTAATGATGGTGTGGCACGGTCAGTGGGGAGAGGGGAGTGAGATGGTGTGAAGAAATTGTGCGGGGGTGGCCTCTATTTATAGTCGACCAAGGGGACCGTCGGGGCGCACGGTGAGCTCGTCGGGGGCGACGTTACAGGCGGCTATAGGTATGGGCAAGGGTAGGGGACGGTGCTGTGTCTCCTAGCGATGCTCAACGACATGATCGCGAGGCATGGGGCGGTGCAGTTTGGTCTGGAACGGGCGGTGGTTGTATGGCACGGGGCGGCAAACGGGGGTGTCTGGCGGTCTCCTGGGTCGGTGGTGATCGTGTATGCACGCGGTGAGGGCGGCGCGCGGTCTGTGGGTGATGGTCGAGGGTGGCAATCTGGCGCACGCTCGGCATGCTCTGGCGTGTCTCGTGCGCGTGGTCCAGGGCTTGGCAACGCTCGCGGCTGGGACAGGCAGTGGCGGTGGACGGTGGGCTGCCTCCCAGACAAGGTTGGCACGGCTAGTTCTTCCTCTAGCCTGCTGTCCACAATGGGGTGACATGGGGGTGCTCGGCTGTTCACCATTAATGACAATGGCAAGCTCACAGGGGTGCTAGTGTTGGGATAATCTTTCTAGATGATCTACTGGGTTGTGTGTGAGCTAACTAGGGAACAAGTTAGGCTCAAAACACTTCACACTATAGTGTTTGATGTTTTGTTTGATTTGTGTCTGCAACCTGTTTGATGAAATGGCCGCATGAAATCAAGTTTTGAATTTTGAAATGAATTTTGGTGGGTTTGCTAGATTGGTTCTGGTGAGTCTGCAGATGCTTGGGTTTTGAAAGTTGAGCTTGTTTGAGTGGGTTTTGAAAAAGTGGGATCTTCCCATATGAGGAAGATTCAATTTTGAATTGTCATTTAAACTATGCATTTGAAAGTTTCTGGATGATCACAAAGTGGGCCTTGATACTCTGTTATGAGTACATTCATGGGGTGCAAAGATCCAGAAAAGTTTCTGTTAGGTTTTGAAAGTTTGAGATAGCCAAAGTAGGCATGGGAGTTAAATTGGTCAAAATGACCATTCACTTAATATATTTGTTTTGATTTACTTGTCTTAAGGAAAAGTGTGGGAAATATTTTAGATGATGTTCTTTTCACCTAAGAAACATTTTACAAGCAATGGTTCACACAAACAAGGTGGTTTTTAAAGAAATTCAAAATCCATGCATACACATATACATGCATTCATGAATTCATTTAGAAAAGTTTTTGTTAACCCTAAACTTATTGATTAGTGTTTTGGTGATCTAAGTTTGATATTTTTGGGATGTTACACCAACCCTCGCCTGAGCCCCGGTGAGCCTCCCACGACCCCCACCTGTCGCGTTAGGGTTCTGTCTCGCCGGCGCTGCCCGACGTGGACGATGAACCAGAGCCGTTGGATTAGAACTAGATCCAAAGCACCACGTTGCCCCGTACTGCTTCGCACCCCTCGTCTCACTGACGCGTGGGGACAACAACTTAACCAGGCCACATAATCGCTGTGCATAGCAGGCCGGCCCATTTTCTCTTCCCGCGCAGCCCACTCGTTTGAATTTAACTTTTTCTATTTTAATTCAAACCTAGTTCTGTACCTAGTTTCAAAAATCAACCCAGCTCAATTTAGTGAACCAAATTGAATGAAACCAATTTTGTTAGAAAGGTTTTGAAATGCTTAATCCAAGCCCGTTGGATTCAAATCATTTGGATATATAGATCAACCTTGGTAAAAATAACAAGGCAGAAGCTTTTCTGCATTCAATTTTTTTTCAAATTTAAACCATAATATCTTTTGAGTTGATTCCAACTCTCAAAAATCATACTTGATCATACCTTTGAGAATATATAAAAACATATGGGTTTACTGACAGAAATAATGTTCAAGTAATAAAAGAATGCCACATAGGCATTTCTAGTCATTTATTTGTATTTGAAATAAAAGGTTAAATCTTATTAAATTGTGACACCACTTTAAATCACATTCCCTTGTACTGAAATATGTGGTGATGACATGTGTCAACATGATCCCATGTTTGGTTTGGAGAATATTAAATCTTAAGTAGTTTTTCAATGAGTAGAAATTACTTCTCCAAAAAATAAAAGAAATTAAACCAAGCTTTAATCTTGTAATGTTAGTGATGATGCTAGATCATCTATAGAACCCCTTTGTGTGATGATTGAAAGTAGTTAAGTATTGTTTGGTGATTGTGTACCTCGTCTTTATTTATAGACGCTAGTCCCGACCAAGGATACGAGGAGGAAGGAGGATACTACGAAGAAGAAGCCGAGGAGAACCTCAACCACTTCTCTGCACAAGGCAAGCCTTACTAACCAAGTGGACCAATGCAAGCTAACACTTGCAATTATGAAAGTTAGATAACCTATGCAATGCCCTAAGCATGCTTGGTTAGACACATATGATGATACCCAATCCTAGTTTTACTTGCAAGCTTTCTACTTTCTTTCTTTATCAAAGCTATTACTTAGAGCTTACTTAAATGATTTGTAGACACTAGAAAGATCATTGAAGGTTGCATAAAGAGCATAAAACTTGGCCTAAGCTAGATAAGCCTTATGTCATCTTAAGGCATGAGTTTGAACTTAGTTAACTCCACTTGTTTACCACCCCTCATTAGTACTTACCCCCACTTGTAGATGCTAGTGCTAATCATAAAACTTGATCAACTTTAGATGGGAATACTTGGTGGAAAAATGTTTATGAAAACCTTGGAATGATGGATCATTCTATTGAGATGTTTTTACATGTGTTTCCGAACACTAGATGATTTGGATGATGAAAATGTTTAGGCATGAGCCTTAACCCTTTATAAAACTAATGGTTGTCTGGATGCGATACCCTTCCAATTTTACTGTACAACCACAATACCCGAGAATTGGGTAGGGCTTGACTAGAAACTTATGTACCTTAGTATTAGTTCCCTCACGGCCAAGGTCTGAGCTGAGGCTACCTTGTGAAGATTGTCCACATGTGCAGTACCCAAGATGACAGTTGGTCATGGTTGGGAGGCCAAACTCACAGGAGAGGTGCCTATACTAGGGCATGTAATTGAATGGTTAGGATTGATTATCCGCATACTGAGTATGGTGAATTCAGGATTTGTTCCTGACGGATGTATCGAATGTTGTGGTGAAAGTGTACAATCTCTGTAGAGTGTCAAACTATTCGAATAGCCACGTCCGCGGTTATGGACAGTTGGAGTGGCCATACTGTTCCCCCGTTAGATGTTTTTAAAATGACTTATGAAAGGAATTGAGACTTTGACTTGACCACAACAGAGTTGTGGGATGAAATACAAGTTCCCACTTAGGTGTTATCAAACCTCAACTAGCTTTCTTCGTTTCTAAACTTAGTAGATGTAAATCTGGCCTTTTTGCAAAACAACCCTAGAGCTTAGTGTCCTACTACAAAAAAACCTTCACTTTTTAGTATTAGTTTGCGAGTACTTAAAGAGTACTCATGGCTTTGTCCCTGGCTATTCCCATGGCCAGACTATGAAGAGCAGTACCAGGAGGATGGACCCCAGGAAGGTTACGACAACTAGGATCATCTCCCATCGCCAGAATTGCCTGTGAACCCGAAGATGGAGCTTTGCCTACGCTACTGTTATTATTACGTTATTCCGCTGCTTGAGTGTATTAAGAACTGGATCATGAGATCCTTATTTGTGTAAGACCTTATGTATGCTTTGTAATGGATGATGTACTGTGGTATCCAATTCTGTTATGTCTCGCAAAAATGGTAATCCTGGGATTGCGATGTATGGCATAACAGGCATCTAGGATTAAAAATCCGGGTGTTGACAAATATCATCCTTGACATCATTGTTGTCACAATCTCCTTGGAAAAGGTTGTTTCTAATGTTGATCATTTGATTTGTCATCCTTTGCAACAATTGGGATTGGATTTCCAAAAACTTTTGCATGGTTGGGTCTAACTCATTATTGTTGGCTAAAAACTGAGTTGTCACTTGATTCAACTGGGCTTGGGTTGCTAGAAGTTGTTCTCTCATGTGCATTTCTTGGTTTTTTTGTCACAATTGATGTTGGAGTTTCTTGAAGAAGTCATCTGTTTGGATTGGATTGGGATTAGAATGGGCAAAAGGTTCTAGAGGAAGAAGTCTAATCACACACCAAAATTCACACAAACAATGTGCAAGCAATCACAATCAAACCTTCCACTCAAACAACATTATTCAAACACATTTTTAGGCAACAAAATATTTTTCCTACACCACATAAGTTGGTGTGATCAATATATGATCTAAACTAAACACTAGTATGGTGGTCTAACTATGGTTATCACTTGGGATCATTCCATTCTTCTTAGTTGTTTCTTCATGAATAAGATCATTGTATCCTTGGAAAAATTCTTGCATCTTGGTCACAAAACTTCAAAGGTGATGATGGTTCCATCTAACTTGTGTTTCCTTAGTCTTCAAGTCTTTAGTATTCTTCTTATCGCACTTGTAGTCCTTAGTGATATCTAGGTTGAAGTCCTTGGTGAAACTAAAGTTCAAGTCATTTGTGTTGGTGAAGTCTTTGCTCATGGTGGAGTCTTTGTCCATCAAGTTTGAAAAGGGAGAGATGTATAATCAAAACCAAAATGTTGAGGAAAGAGTTTACAAGATTGTTTGTAAATAAGTTTTGGAACAATTACAACTCCTATATTTTCTAAGGGGTTTTGTCCAATCCTAGGGTTACAATCCTACGGGCAACACATTGCTTTGATACCATCTTTAGAGGTCCCAACCTGATAAGGTAGAGATCCATGTGTTTACAATGCTAGTCCATGGATCAATAGCTAGCATCCACAGTTTAAGATGTAATATCAAGAAACAAAGGTCATAGTACAACTTTATAACCAGGAATGAAATAATTCATTACATCTTACAAAGATGATTTGGCTATCTGATTACAATGCAGCAGAAATAATTATATAGTATGGAGTCCTTCATCTTCAAAGTGCCACATGAAATCATGTTGGTTGTAGACTTGTAATCATAATCAACACACTTCACTAACATCAAATAAACCTGCAACATAATAAGTTACAGCCACAAGGGTCAATACATTTGAATTGTATTGGCAAGTGATACTATGGTAGTATAGTGGAGTCTATCATCTATATGCATTTGGATAAGTGGATCTTAGGCTTGCTTTGATCAAAATAGATTTTCCTTATCATTTTAAAACACTAAGTTTTTGTTTGTCAAATCACCTAAGGAACAACCAATAAAATTGGTTAACCTTTACCCTTGTTCAACCACAAGTTTTTAACTTAGAAATTGGGATGAGGAGATCCTTGATAGCTTCCATGTCTTGATGCTCAAATTGTCCATTGCCAGGGACACAGCTAAGTATTTAGATTTTACTCTCTCGAGAGGTGGTGCACTTTCCCCACAAGACTCGACATGCATCGAGACAAGATCTTTCAGAAGCCTTCCCTTAGACCAAAATGAACGCGTTCCTAAACCTATCACCCCTACCACCAACTGTCCATCTGGCTAAGTTATTGCAACCTATATGATCCAGGCAGAGCCCATAATGCCATGTGGCTGCACTTGAAGCTTCTCAACATTTGACATCTCAAATATCTTTGTTCCTGGGTGGCTTTACGGTCAATAGGTTCAAAACAAACCATTTACAACATATTTTCCCTAAAAACAAACCTATATGATCCAGGCAGAGCCCATAATGCCATGTTGGTTTTTTATGGTCAATAGGTTCAAAAAAACCATTTACAAAAGATTTTACCCTAAAAACATTTTTAGAACAAAATTTTATACTCAAAATATGCCTAAACATGTTTCTGCAAAAACAACTAATTTTCCAGAAGCTAAAAACTAAACCAAGGGCATGGTTGCAAAGTATTCTTTTTCCTGATTCCAATGATATAAAATTTGAAAAATTTGGACGTGTGGATTAAAAGTTATGATTTTTTCAAATCTAAACATCTAATAGATAAGTTTCTGTTTTTAAAACAATAGACAGGGCCACGTGTCTGTATCCTACTGGCTTATAACGGTTCGGTAGGATCGCGTGATGTAGACCGTAGGATTTAAGTGGGATCGTGCGGTGAAGATCAAGCGTAACGGTTCGTTTAAGTCAATCAATCGCGTCCATCGGATAATCATCTAACGGCTCATAGCACTCTAATCATGATCTGACAGCACTGCGATGGTGGACGGCGGCGGCGCGCTCGGGCGGTGACATTGCCAGCTAAACAGGAAGCGAGAGAGAGAGAGAGAGAGGGGGGGAAGGGGCTCACCAGACTCGTCGTGATGCGCTATTTCTCGGGGGTGGTCTTCTTTGACGAAGGGGCGCATGACATTGATGTTAATCGCTCGCCGGAGAAGCTCCTGTGATGGGCACGCTCTGGTGTCGTCGGTGGCTAGGCCACGGTGCACGCCAAAGCAAACAAATGGTGTTGTTAGATGCGCAATACGATGGCGGTTGCACGAGTGTCATCCAGCAAGATAGGAGGAACAAAACCTACCGGAAATGGTCGTCGTAGTCGAAGCCGACAGCGGTGGCGTTCAGACAGAGACGAAGCCGATCTTCGGGAATGCGCGCGGGCAAGGGGAAGGTGCTGGAAGATGCGCACGAGGTTGGCGAACAAGTCTGCGTGATCTAGGGCAAGGGGCGTGGTCTGGGCTCGCCGGAATTCGTCGGTGAGCTCGTCGGAGGCAGCGACGATGCGGGCAAGAATTATCGCAGCCTAGGGTCGCTCGGGGGTGGAAGGTTGAGGGGAAATGGAGAGGAGAGGGTTGCGGTTAAGATAGCACGGTTGCAGGGAGAAATTACTAGCGGCATCAACGCCAATTAACACGAATTGAATCAGTGCAGAAATGGCAGAGAGAGGGCGTGGTCAGCGGGGTTGAAGACGATGCTTGCGCGCCGGTGGGGTCTGTTTGTCAGCGAGAGAGAGGGGGTGCACGTGGGGTCCAAGCGTCAGTGACTGCGTGGGTTCGTTTGCGAGTGAAATAAAATGGTTCACGGGAGGAGAGAGGTGGGCTTCTGTAACATCCCAGCATTAGAGCTTAGAAATAAGCTGAACACAGATGTGTGCATTTCATTCATACATAGAAAATCTGAGTAATTTTCGCGCTTTTAAATAAAAAACTTGCCAAAGTGATTGAATCTTATCTCAACTTGATGGAATTGAAGTAGATTATCAAGTTGACTGCGATAAGTTTCAATATGACCTTTGTTAAAACCTTATTTTTGGGTAAGGGAGATTTGATCTAAGGGTAGATCAAATGTAATAAATGTTAGACCCTAATACATTACTTAATGATTTATATTTGATCCTTAAGTAATCATATCCTAGTATTCAATATACAACTCATGAATACCAATTTATAAACATAACTTAAGCAATAAGAATGCAACAACTAAATCTTGATCTATCTTAATCTCATCTACTTATACCATGAGTATCATGGTAATATCTAACCTTAACTCTTTAGTGAGATTGAGTAGGAAGGAAACCAAGTCAAGATCATTCGCCATATATCTTTCTTTCCATATCAATCTTTATCATCTCTAATGAACCTTATCTTAATATTTGTCGTTCATCAATGTTGAGTAATCAACTATTGATTCACAAATTCTTAAACTATCAATTCTTGATCTATCAACTCTTATCCTTATCATAGCATCCATTCTAAAACCTTTAGAGAATGAAGTAAAAAAAGGTAGATGATAATGCTAGTCTTAGATATCATCTATAGGATGGAAGAGTTTGAAGAGAATGAATTCATTATGATTATTGATGGAGTTAACTCGCTCCTGAATAGATAGAAGAGTTATGTATAAGATATAATTATATGTTAACAAATTGGACTATAAGGATGGATCCTGAAGATAGATACCAAGGAGTAATCCTATTGGATTAAGTAGGCATAGTCCATGAATAACAGCCCTTAATCCAATAAGAGATACTAAGAAGATAATTTCAATGCAATCGAAAGGTTGTATTGATGAAACCTTGATTAGCCAACTGCAAACCTAAGCCATCAGTGATTAAAGGATTATTAAGATCATGCCTTACTCACCAAGATTGAATGCTTATATCATGTATAAGTGACATTGGTGTATAAAGTATGATTAAACCCTAGTCTAGATATATTATCCTAGGTTAGCCATGACAAGTCACATTAATATAGTGTGAGGTTGGAGTATGAGATAATGGAGTAATATTAGTGGTGGATGATTAAGGAAGAGTATGAAGGTAGTTAGAAGTAACCATTTGTTGGATTGGAGGTTATCAACAGTAGAATAGTTGGTATACCCAAGTATAGATATGAAAAGATTAGGAAATGCTTTAGTGTCAAGCTCATTGGATTTACAATAAGAGTTAGAAGAATAAAAGGTTGATAAGGATATTCTTGTGAGGTAAAGCTCATCATGTTAACACATGATGATGGATAGGGAGAAGTAGTATATCTAGGAAATGAATTCCTTAATTAGAAGTCTAGGATTGTGAGTTATGGAAGATAGGAATTCTTGATAAACACTAAATCCTAAATCATTAACCAAACATAATATCCATTTCCTATTATTACCCTATCCTCTAATCTGCATAAAACTTTATAGGAGTATTTGCCTATAGAAAACCTCTTAAGCACATCTTTATCATTTCCAATTATTATAACCATATGTGCTTAGGAGTTATCTTTCTCAATCCTTTTCCATAAAACCTTCCAGGAAATAAATTTCTTTTCTAAAAGGTGAAGTCATTCTTGAACACCAACATAAGGACAATCTGTCTTAACCAATAATCTTTATTCATATAAATAAAAGTATTAACAAGAATATTAGAACTCCTAAAAACCATGGTAAACAATTACAATTTAAAACCCTAACTTTTATTTTATTCATATATGCCTAGAAACTATAGTTATCAATTCTCTCTCATAATTCATTTCAAATAATAACTTTCTATTTTAAAGAGTGATATTAATAAAGATCATAAGCATAAAGACAATATGTTCAGCCATTAATCCTTATTCACCTCAATAAAAGAAATATGAAAATATTAAATCTTCTAAGAACTTATGTTAAGCATTTTCAATTCAAACCTTAACTCATATGTTAGTTGTAATAAAATATATATATTGCTATTTCCTAACTTAGGAGAATAATATTAACCATATTAATTACTCAAAACTTTAAGTATTAAATAATAATGAAGGATCACTAAATATAAAAGATTCTTTAATATTATAAATCAATAAGAATCAAAACTCATTAATTAATATTAATACATTCTATAATAAGTTTATGGATATTAGCTCAATTAAATGCATATCAAAATCCCTTACAAATAATAATAAGAAAAGTATATATATAAAGAAAATAAAGAAACTATATCACTATATAATAAAAACTCACAAAATGATTTTAAATACCATTTATCATTGCTGCAAGTTTTAGCAAAGGAATTCCATTAAGATAAATCAAAATTATTGCTTAAATAAAAATGTTAGAAAAGAAAACAAATAATAGAAATCGAAAAAGAAAAACAAAACTGAGAGAAAAAATAGAGGAATCAGCTCCTAGCCCATGGCCCATTTCCCCTCTCTTACTCGTCGCTCACGAGCAGCTAAGTGCAACCCATATGTGCGGCCCGGCACTGGCCCGTACCCCTTCGACCTTCTATCCGCGTCGTCTTCCTCACGACACCGGTGACCTCACGATGTAGCTAAGCATCTCGCTGGCGGCCACCCCATCGCCGGCTGCGTCAAGATCCGCGCCACCATTCCCAGTCGTCTACAAGAAGCCCTGAACGCCGCCGAAGAACCCTAATCCCCTTCCTCCTCTCAATTTCCTCTCTGACCCAAAACCCTAGCTACAACCGTCGTCAGCAAAGTTCACCCCGGAGGGTGTGGTGTGGTCGAGGAGGAGCGCCAGCGAGCGTAGATCCACTGTGAAGAACGCAGCATCAAGGGGAGCTCGGAGACGATCGAATTTTTCCGTTCCCTTCCGTCGTGGTTCGTCAGAAATTATGTCGAATAGCTCACGTCCGACCGCGCCTGTGATCATCAACCACTTCGCTGCAATCACGGTGAGCTTGCGATGCTCGAGCACCGTTTAATTTGCTCGCTCTCATCCCAGTTCGTTTCCCCGACGAGCATCTGCCATCGCCTCCGTTAGCCACCATCGCCACCATTGTTCCGGCGACCTAAACCGAGCGGCGCCACCACTATAAGGTCCACTGTGATGCCCTCTTTTCAACGCACCTAGCCACAGCCCCGCGCACACACCTGATTCACAGATCCCACCTTGACCTAAGGATGATCCAGGAATGATGTCAGCATGACATCATGCTGATGTCATATTTCTATTTTTCTTTTATCATTTTAGAATTGTGATAAGATTTCTGTATTAAATAAAAAACCAATAGAAATGACATGGCAAAGGTCCCACCAGTCAGTGACTGGGGGTGAGAATCGACCTAGTAAGAAAAACCTTTCACCCCACATTGGCATCAGCATTACATCATAAACTATTTAGTGTATTAATTCCAGAAATAAAATAAAATAGTTAAACCTTGTTTAATTAATAACTTTTGTTTTGTAATTCAGAAAAATATTTTTAATATATGAAAATTTCCAGAAAAATAAAATCTACAACTTAAAACTATTATCAAATATTATTATGATGAATATTTAAATAAATATTATTTAATAAATGTTTTATAAGTAATAAAACTTTGATAATTCATATTTTAATAATGGTAAATGTTAAAAAAATAAATAAAATACCAAAAAACTTAGAAAAATAAGAATTATAATTTAAAACTATAATCATGCATTATTATTCCACTTAATTAAATATTTTTTATTTATTAAGTCTTTATAAAGTAATAAGTATTATAAAAATCATATCTTATTATTTTTAAATCACAAAAATAATTGTAATATACCAAAATGATCACAAAAATAATAACTACATGTTAAAAATATAATATTCCACTTTAAAAGTAAATAAAAACTTAATAATTTAATAATTTGAATTTGAAACCTATTTCGTGAGTTGTTAATTCATATAAGGGTAAATAAAATTTGTTAATATTTCTAAAATTGCCAATTTAGGTCTAATAAATAATACTAGTCTTAAATATTGAAGGTCTGAATTCAAAATAGTTTAACACACTTTAAATACAATTTTATTGAATTATCCTTCAACCATAAGTGTATATTATTTTATAAAAGGATTATTATCCAATATAAAATCTCCAATAATAATTTATAGTAAAATAAAACCTATCCCTTTACTTTAACCACAAGTTTATAAACAAATCAAAACACTATAGTAAGTTTATAAGTAGTAAATAATATTGTTTACTTATTCACAAACCTTAACCACACCCTTATTGGGAGATAAATCTCTTTATACATTTCTAATATAAAGAAACCACTGTCAAATAAAAGTAATACCATTCTTAAGTAACTTTAAAGAAACATTATGAAGTGAACAAGGTATAAGTATAATAAGCATTACGCCTAAAGTCCATCTATGTTTTAAAGTTAACTTTAGTCTACTAGACTTTAAGTATAATGCTAAAAACTTTATTATATACTTTATAGTTAACTTTGGTCTGTTATAATTAAGTTATAAAGCATCTCAAATCCAAACTGTTCCTGCAAGCACAAACAACATCAACCACCTCTGATTAGCCACAAGGATTGTTTAAACCTTAATAAAGGAATCGTTTCTTCAAAGGTTATTCGTTTTGCCACTTCAGTCAACATATGAAAATTAATAGTAAACACCTTACCTTATACTTTACTTACATATTTAGGATTAATAACACTTAAAGTTCTTTATAAGTGACACTACTTATAAAGTAAATTTGAATATAAATAATTATTATATAAGTAGTCTTTAAGTAGCATTCCATATGTGTGTACCTTATTGTTATATATATATATGTGTTGTTCCTACACACTCACAAGCCTTAATAAGAAACACAAATATGAAACTTAATCTAAAAGGGCAACACATTCCAAGGAAACCCTTTCCAGTATTCAAACCCTAGAACAACGTTACCCCCGGGATTCGAGTTTATCAACTTGCATTACATTACCTATGCATAAAAGCATCTTGCTTCTTTAAACATTAGTCCTTACCGGACCAATGATGCTGATTTCATATATTGGAACTTTTATATTGTCTTGAAGACCGTGAGTGCATAATCTTGCAATCACAAAAGGCAAGTTCACACTTGCTCATGTCCTTTGATTATTTTTTGTAAACTATTTTACAAATCCATTGTTGTCATCACCTGCATTTGAAAAAGGTCGGAAAACACTATTTTCATAATAATGTGATTATAGGTTATTTACCATAAGGTAATAACCAAGTATGAAAGTTCCGGTGGTAAAGGAACATATTATCTAGGACTTAACAACCAATGTCGCCAGTGATTCTTGCGCCGTATATCACGCGTTAACCATGAGATTTGGAAATGGACAGAGAAGTCAGCTCTATCTTCTTCCTCTCGCATGTAGCCGGATGTGCAGGTCGTGGTTGTTATCACTCGTAGCATGCATATTAATTGGTAATTCATAGAGGATATGCAGCATATGGGTGGGAACCCACAACGTCCCACGATAGTTCTGGCATCTAACGGTCTGTACAAACCATTGTCGTAATTCAATATGTGGGCATGGTGTACACCAAGGAGGCATGCGGGGTCGCGAAGGGGGCAGTTATTGGCTTCGATCTTAGACTAGGCCCCATACCAAGGAAGTATCGACAAGGTCATGACTTGGTTGTGAAACATGTAGGGTTCGCAGCATAGAAAACAAAAATTTTCCTACGATGGGAACATCTATGTACCAAGATCTATCTACTAGATACAAGCAACAGGTGGATATACATCCATAGAATACATACCCTCGAAGACCGAATAGCGTTAACGAGGTTGTACTCGTGGATGATATAGACGAACGCTTGCCGATCTCAAGATCGTGATGAAGTCCATCTGGTCCAGCCGGTCCAGCACGATCAAGTCCAGCACCTCAAAGCAGTGGTGCATCCGTGATCGCACGCACGTACGGGTACCCCGACAACCTCCGCGCCCTCACTCCAGCTAAGCAGCGGAAGAAACAAATCCTTCTAGAAAAAGCCACCGGGAACATGTATCTCGCTGATCCGAGACCATGGGGAATTCTAAAGGGGGGAGAGAGATCCTTCGCGAGGAGGTGTGCTTTGAGAGGAGGAGAGGGGGGCCTTTTATAGGGGAGAGGGGGGGCACCCAAGGGGCATGGTGCCCAGCCATGGGGGCTGCCCCCACCTCTTCCACATTCATGTGGGTGGAGCTCCCACTCAAAATGAAAAGCCTCCACTCCCATTAAAAAGCCTCCACTCAAAAATCCACTCACATGCATTAAATTTCCACCAAATTTAATGCAAGCTCTCATTTAAATAAAAAACTTTTATTTATTTATTCAGAATTTTGTTAATTACTTTAATTAACAAAAATTCACATAAAACCCCTTACAACATTTCAATTTCACATGCAGAACCAGTTTCAGCAATTTCAAAAAGCTTGATTTGGTGTCTAGTGAAATAAATTCATGCGCTTTCCTTTTCTTTTTTTGGCATATCATTTGCTCCGAATGGTGTCGGTATCCCTTAAGTGTGTCACCCTACGGTTCGCGAATAATGCGGACATGATCGAGACCCTTCTCCGATCAATAATCAGTAGCGGGACCTGGAGATCCATACTGACTCCCACACATTCAACGATGACTTCTGTGATCGTGTGAACCTTTTATGTTAGTATCTTAATCCTTTTGTTTAACGATATATTACATGTCCGAGATTTGATCATCGGTATCTCCATACCTAGTTTTATCTCGTTACCGACATGCACTCTTTTCTCGTTCCCGTGATATAACATTCTAGTGATCAAATCACTTGCTTGCAAGCTAATTAATGTGATATTACCGAGAGGGCCCAGAGCATATCTATCCATCATCAGGATGAACAAATTCCACTCTCGATCCATGGGCCTCAACATAACACTTTATTAGTTCTGAATCCATCTTTATAATCACCCAGTTACGGTGTGACATTTGATGTTATCAAAAAACTCTTCCGGTGTTAGTGATTGACATGATCTCATGGTCTAAGGATTAGGATCAGTTCGTAAGTTGTTATAGCAAATATAAACTCAATGACTTTGATCGTAATGCTATACTTCGGATGAATGTTCATCACACCATTAACTAATGTTGTGACCTCGTTATTAACAACATCCAATGTCCATGATCAGGAAACCTATGATCATCTTATTAATCAACGAGCTAGTTTATAAGAGAGGCATAACTAGGAACTACCTTTTGTTTATTAAACACACATGTATTAACGTTTCCGTATTAATACAATTATAGCATGTAAAATAAAAATTTATCATAAATAAGGAATACGATAATAACCACTTTATTATTGCCTCTTGGGCATATTCCCTTCAGTCTCCCACTTGCACTAGAGACAATAATCTAGTTTGAAAACTTTGCGTATTGAACACATATGGCTTTCTGGTGTTCCATATACGCAACTTCAAGTGGTTAACATAATCTACAGATCTGACGCTTTCAGGTCTGTGTGTATTTGCATGTCTTTGCGTCTTCACGCATCACTCATTCTTCAATGAGATGGCATTGTATAAATTTGGTCTTTCGGTGAGACCTTTAGTTCCTTGGGGTTAAAACACGTCGATACTATTGTCACACAATATAACTTTAGTGTTAGCCCATTGCGAACCACACCTTAGTTTGATAACAAACTACTTGACACAAATTCCCTCCTTTGCTGCTACTATAGCAGTCATATACTTAGCCTTTTGTTGTAGTATTCGTCACAATGTCTTAACTTTGGAACTCTTCGACATCCATCATGGAATCTCCTTTCCATTACATTGTGCCACCCATAGTTTAAATTGAGATAAACTTAATTTGTATCTTGTGACAAAACTAGTATCAATGTAACTCTTTACAATGAACTATTTGTAATTGTTTGTCACCTCTACACAAATATATTCTTAGTTCTTCCAAAAGATCATAAGAATATCCTTACTATCGTCCAATGATCATTTTATGATTCATACTGGTATATGCTCATAACACATAGAGCATAGGACATATCTGGATGTGTACATATCATGGTATGATTGATCAAAACATTCTCGTGATTTCACTCATCAAGTGTCAAAGCACTTGAATCTTGTTTTACTTATCAAGTGTCGATACACTTGAATCTTGATTCAATTCTTTTCCATGCGACAAGAACCGTTTCTTGTTGTTTCTATATTGAACTCCTTCAATATCTCATATATGTACGTTTGGCACAACCATATTAGCGTCACAGTCTATCCACTATAGATATTCACGCTAAATATTCGGGTTTTGCCTAAGTATTTCATCGAAATGAAATTCTTAACCTCTGTCAATAAAAGATACATCATTTCTAATCAACAAGATGTCCTCCACATGATGTATTAGAAATATGTCTTAGCGCTCCCACTTAATTTCTTGCAAATGCAAGCATCTTCATCGTTTCCTAATGAAAAATCCTTTTCATCATGGTGAAGATTCCAACTCCGTGATGCTTACTTCAACCATTGAAGTTTGCATGCCCTTTTTAGCATCCGTTGAATTAACAAAATCCTTTGGATCGTGTCATGTACACGTCCTAGGTAACCATTCTATTAGAAGAACTTTGTTTTGTTTATTCATCTACCATATAACAAATTATATGTAGTGGTTGCTACTTTAATCCGTCCAGACTAAATATCGCTATGAAAGATCAAATCTTGTCATAGTCAACTCCTTGAACATTGTCGTAAAATACTTTACCGATATGTCGACTATTTCATAGATGTAAAACATCCATGTCTGTTTCTTTATAGATCCAAGTACGACTGATAGGTTTTTACACCTTTCCGGAGGGTCTTCCAAGTTCAAAACTTGATTTCTCGTATATGGAACTATCACGGATTTTATGGCTTTAAGCCATTTGACGGAGTCAGGGCCCATCATCGCTTCTTTGTATGTATTCGGTTCATCATTGTCAAACAATAATGATTTGCTATCAAATCTTAGCATTTGATTGTTTAACCGACCTACTTGGTCCAATAGGAACTTAGATCTCCGTGACCACAACCTTTGAGGCACATAAGCTATGAGAATTATGGCAGCCTTTGGAATGATTTCCAGCGCTGCGCAACTCAGCACATTTTAGCTAAGGTTCGTTAACCTTATCAAAGTTCTATTGTCCTCCCACTTAACTTTTGCGAAAAATTCCTCTTTTTAAGAAACTTCACATTTCAAGCGACAAACCCTTTTGTCCTTGGTGTTATGGAGGAATACCCAATTGTTATTCGAAATAACCTACAAAGACATGCTTATCCGACTTCGGTTGTAAACATCTTACTTATGTTTAGCATACCAAAATTTAAGAAATGACAACTTGGGTTTTACCCCAAACCATAACTCATATGGTGTCATTTCAACGGATCAAGATGGATCTCTTTTCAGTGTAAAAGCAGTAGTCTCTAAAGATTTAATCTTTTTAAAACATAATGGCAGTTTTATAAATAACACCTTTGATCCAACCATGTCAAACAAGGTTTCATTACAAATCTCAAACGCTCCATACTCCTATGGTGTTTCTGGAAATGTAAATCTAGGTGTTTTGCTAAACTTGCAACTCAAATAAATCCCTTTATGATAAATCATAATTCATTTATTTTTGTTGTAACACTTGCAACTCAAATAAATCCCTTACGATAAAATCATAAACCATTTATTTTCTTGACACAATGATTTTCACTTCATCTTGAAATTCTTTGAACGTTTTCAAATAGTTCATACTTCTTTCTCATTAAGTGAACATTCAGTCAAATTTCCGGAGAAAGTATATGAAGTTGAAACCCATCGCTTACGACTATACATAATGGACTACATACATCAATATGTATAAATTCAAATATTTTAGTCGATTGTTCTTCTTTGGCCTTTGAACGAAGTTTTAATTATACCGAGGAAAGTCTCACAAGCGTCACTTGATAAAATCAAAGACTCCAAAAATCCATGAAAATGGAGTTTCTTCATGTTTTATTTCCAATATAATTTAAACAGCGATGTCACTTCATAAGTGATCTTTCAATCATTTGTCTTGCGATATTTTAGCATTAGGCTTTATGCATGTGATTTCTTCAACTAGATTTGTAGATCATCCATCTTATATGGAATACGGTAATTATTTGAACAACCTTTGTTCTCATAATACCTGATTTAAATAACAATTCTTAAAACAAATCTTGAAGTCAAGCTTTGATGTCAACGAGAAATACAAACAACGGTTTGTTTGTTTTCGATGAACATCATCACATATTCTCTTGCTAGTTACTTAAGCCATTGTGGTTCATGAATTGCGTCGTTCCGTATGAAATTTCATACCAACCAATTCGGTATCCAATACCCAAGAACCACATTGTTTAACAAGCAAAGAATACAACCATAACATGTATATCATATATATATACCTAAATTGGATATTTCCAATCTTTTCTTGCTGCCAAATATATTTTATAGATTCTCTTTCAGCATTTCCTTTTCATTTTTAAAAGAATCTATCAACATCAAAAGTGGCGCCATATACATGACACATAGTCCAAAGCGTGTATATTCAAATAATAATACCTTTGGACTTGCACTTTGAAGGAGATCACCATCATCAAATGATCGGTATTCTTTCAAAATCCATTCTTTAGTAATCTTTTAGTGTAGTAAACACTTTACATACATCTTCTATTCATCCTTATCATGATCAAGCTACTGTAGCCTATAAAGGTGAATCGTGGGTATAACATTACTTTCCAAAACCTTTTTGGATGATTAGGATGTCTAGCATCTCCAACCTTCGTAAATTCTCATCCAATATGAGAACATATATTATACTCTATCATATTGCAACCAAAACATTGTTTCATATATAGTTATATGTGTCACACATGATGGTTTCTGAAACAATTCTTTCAGCTCCTAGATAAACTTGATATTAAAACAATCAAGAATCATGGAGGCAAACATGATACTTAAGATACTAACACTGGAAGTGTTACTCTCGATTTAATACCAATTATTAAATTTCACGGAGTAAATAGAATTTTTCTGAAAGTTTGCAATAGGACTTTAAACTTTAGATTGACACTCAACACAATACGATACCAGTTCGTAAAGTATATATCCAGAATTCTATAGTTCTATTATCTCAATTACAACTATGTATAAGGTGGTGAACGAATGCCAATGACTACAACAAATTATGCAAATTCACTTTGATTTAATTTATGATAAATTGAGTTCTACTAATCCAAATTAGAAATGAACTCCCACTCAAAAATGACATCCATCGTGTCTTTTTGGTGATTACAAGAACCAAATCCACTACACGAAGTACGATCATCACGTGAGTCGGTGTAGCTTCAAAGGCGAGCATCCATATGGTCATCATATCAAAAACATATGACTCATGCTTAACCTTTCGGTCCGTGTTCCAAGGCCATGTATGTACATGCTAGGCTCGCCAAGTAAGAATCTTAGTATTCGCATGTGTAACTGTCTTACACCCGAGATATGCTCGTGGATTCAAGTACACCCGATCATCACGTGATGCCTTGAAGCGACGAAACATTGTCGGTGCATACTTAAGGAAGAACACATTTTTATCTTGATATCTAAATGAGGGATCATCTTATTATTCTAATAAAACGCCAAACAAGCAATATAAGATGCGATCAAACATCACATGTTTGTAAGTGAAAACATATGGTTCCCGTATATGATCTCCATCATGTGCATCGTGGTATGATCACTATCATACCTTTATGTGTAAATCCAAGGTCTATGGAGTTTACACCTTATGTATATTGTAAGAGTATCATCTCATACTTCTACTTACAACATCACCATATCATAACACTAGCCCAGCAACAATCTAAACTAGACGCCTCTAATTTATCCATTGCAAATTTTGCGTGGTTTAGGGCTTTCGAAGATAGAACCGTTCTTACCTACGAACATGAACCACAACGAGGATAACCAAATTGTTGACAACTCATTGCAAATTAGATATTAACTATAGTAGGAGAGAAATACACCCGCTAGCCACTTATGCAAAACTAGTTGCATGTCAAGCGTGGAACAGGTCTCATGTGCGAGGACATGTAAAGTTTGTCCGGGCCTCTTCAGACCACTATGCCACCAATATCCAAAGTACAACTAAGAAGCAATAAAATGATCATCATCGCCCACATACTCATATGTGTACTACCCGTGCAAAGCATCTACGCATAGATCCGGCTCTAATACCACTGTAGGGTTCGCAGCATAGAAAACAAAAATTTTCCTACGATGGGAACATCTATGTACCAAGATCTATCTACTAGATACAAGCAACGGGTGGATATACATCCATAGAATACATACCCTCGAAGACCGAATAGCGTTAACGAGGTTGTACTCGTGGATGATATAGACGAACACTTGCCGATCTCAAGATCGTTATGAAGTCCATCTGGTCCAGCCGGTCCAGCACGATCAAGTCCAGCACCTCAAAGCAGTGGTGCATCCGTGATCGCACACACGTACGGGTACCCCGACAACCTCCGCGCCCTCGCTCCAGCAAAGCAGCGGAAGCAACAAATCCTTCCAGAAAAAGCCACCGGGAACATGTATCTCGCTGATCTAAGACCATGGGGAATTCTAAAGGGGGGAGAGAGATCCTTCGCGAGGAGGTGTGCTTTGAGAGGAGGAGAGGGGGGCCTTTTATAGGGGAGAGGGGGGCACCCAAGGGGCATGGCGCCCAGCCATGGGGGCTGCCCCCACCTCTTACACATTCATGTGGGTGGAGCTCCCACTCAAAATGAAAAGCCTCCACTCCCATTAAAAAGCCTCCACTCAAAAATCCACTCACATGCATTAAATTTCCACCCAATTTAATGCAAGATCTCATTTAAATAAAACATTTTTATTTATTTATTCAGAATTTTTTTAATTACTTTAATTAACAAACATTCACATAAAACCCCTTACAACATTTCAATTTCACATGCAGAACCAGTTTTAGCAATTTCAACCGAAACAGTTTCGGTGTCTAGTGAAATAAATTCCTGCGCTTTCCTTTTCTTTTTCTGGCATATCATTTGCTCCGAATGGTGTCAGTATCCCTTAAGTGTGTAACCCTACGGTTCGCGAATAATGCAGACATGATCGAGACCCTTCTCCGATCAATAATCAGTAGCGAGACCTGGAGATCCATACTGACTCCCACACATTCAACGATGACTTCTATGATCATGTGAACCTTTTACGTTAGTATCTTAATCCCTTTGTTTCACGATATATTACATGTCCGAGATTCGATCATCGGTATCTCCATACCTAGTTTGATCTCGTTACCGACATGCACTCTTTTCTCGTTCCCGTGATATAACATTCTAGTGATCAAATCACTTGCTTGCAAGCTAATTAATGTGATATCACCTAGAGGGCCCAGAGCATATCTATCCATCATCAGGGTGAACAAATTCCACTCTCGATCCATGGGCCTCAACATAACACTTTATTAGTTCTGAATCCATCTTTATAATCACCCAGTTACGGTGTGATGTTTGATGTTATCAAAAAACTCTTCCGGTGTTAGTGATTGACATGATCTCATGGTCTAAGGATTAGGATCAGTTCGTAAGTTGTTATAGAAAATATAAACTCAATGACTTTGATCGTAATGCTATACTTCGGATGAATGTTCATCACACCATTACACTAATGTTGTGACCTCGTTATTAACAACATCCAATGTCCATGATCAGGAAACCTATGATCATCTTGTTACTCAACGAGCTAGTTTATAAGAGAGGCATAACTAGGAACTACCTTTTGTTTATTAAACACACATGTATTAACGTTTCCGTATTAATACAATTATAGCATGTAGAATAAACATTTATCATAAATAAGGAATACGATAATAACCACTTTATTATTGCCTCTCGGGCATATTCCCTTCAAAACAAGGCTAAGGTCTCTCATGGGTAAAGTAACGCACCTCTATAGAGTGTAAGAACTGTAACTTTTTACTCCCTGTTCCAGGAAGGAGATGTGAACGCAGCGGGAAAGGAACTCCATGAAAGTTCTGGTAAACCGCGAAGGCTGACGGACATAGATTTTCAGAATAAAAGCAACCTTTGAAGAAATGTTTACGAAAACCTGCATTGCTTACGACCTATGGTCTGTGGCTGTAGATATAGTGCACCAAACACTACTTTTCTAGTGAACTTGCTGAGTATGCTCGTACTCAAAGTATCTTCTTAACCCTTGCTAGGTTCTGAAGCCAGTATAGACGATGTCTACATCAAGTTATGCTCCAGGAATCATCACCAGAATCTAAAGTTCTTCAATGAAATCAAAAAAGTCAACATATACATCAACTCAAGTGAAGACGAAGTTACTAATTAGATAGGAATATAATCTCTAGCCATAGAACCTATTGCTGTAGCATATTGCAATAGTAGCAATGCCAGTCCATTAGTTAAAATACTAATCTTATTAATATGATAGTTTTCGAGTTGTTTATTTATGATTCTTCTTTGTAAGAAGTTTCTTTCTCTCCCTTTAACCTAGAGTGTTCTCTGGATCTTGTGTAAAGAGTTGAGTTGTAACCTATAGTCATGTCTTGGACCTGCTATTTTTCTGTTGTACCACTCTAAGGGATGTAATACTAGTGAACGGTGTTTCATTGGTGTTATGTCAACGACTATAGTGTACTACATCATGCAGTGGCATGCTGGGTCACCGCAGCTTCGCTGTTGGGCCTATTGGGCTAGGTTTTCTGGGCTGGATTGTTACCCCTTTTTTCTATTTTGTTTCCTTTTCTTTTTCTGATTTCTTTTTCTGTTTTGAATTTATTCAAATGATTCAAACACTTATTTGAATTCAAATATCTATCAAAACTTTTCAGTAGGTTGCTACTGTTTATTAATGTATTTAAAATTCCATTTTTAGAATAATTAAAATATCCCTTTTATGGTTTATTTAAAATAGACATTTTGTCTTTATTTAAATAAGGTTTAAATATGTTTCCAACCCATATTATTTTATTTAAATGTTTCAAACATTTATTTGAATTCCAATTTTTTTCAAACCTTTTCCAGTAGGTTTTATTTATGCATTTAGTGTAAGTAATATATTTTAATATGATTTAATATTCATTTAAATTGGGCATTTGTCTTTATTCAAATAAAATCCAATATGGTTTTAATCCCAAATAAATTTTATTCAAATAATTATTTTATTCCATGTAAGTTAATTAAATACGTTTTTAATCCACTTTGGGAAATTTCCATTTATTTTTTTCTCATGATTTAATTAATCATTTACATTAGGGATTTTATCTTTATTCAAATATAATTTGAATATGGTTCAAAGCCCATATAGTTTTATTTAAATAATCTTTTATTTATTTTTATTATTCAATAACTTCCATTTGTCTGTAGATTTGGCCAAGATTTAATATGGCTTTTAAATATTCCTTATTTATTTCTTTCTTTCTTTATCTTATAAAATCCATATCTTTTTATTTATAGATCCAAAATTGGTGATTCCAATTTGTATAGTTTTATTTAATATTTGTTTATCCTTTTAAATCCTTTTAGGATTATTTTGTTAACAGTTTGGAATGGATTTTAGCTAGGAGTTTTATTAGCTTTGGAAATTATTTTACTTTTAACTTATTAAATTTATAAGTTTTTATTCAAGGTTCCAAATTGAATGAAACCAATTTCTATGGTTTTATAATATTTTAGTTTATCATTTTTTATCATCTATAAATGTTTATTGATGAATTTTTATATGGATAAATCCATAGTCTTAGAGAGATCTTGGAAATGATTTTCTTCCATTAGGGTTTTAGGGTTTTGGTTTAACTTTTCCAAGTGTTTAAATTTCAAGATAAATTCATTGATGAATGCATTTCACTTGATTGAAATTTTGTTGTATTTACTTTTCATTCAAAGTTTGTTCAAGATGGGTTTTGATGTTTCCAATTGGAATCAAAAAGTTTCTTTTCACCCTAAATTTCAACAATTATTTATTTTGTTTATTTATTTTTCACATTTTAAAATTTGGAAAATTTTGGGATGTGACATAAATCTAATTGGACAAGCGGAGGAGGCACATACCAAGGAACAATCCCTCCAAAAATCAGCAGCAAAGATGGGCTGAGCAAGGAGATCGAAAATCAGAAGCAAGAACAGCAGGAACTCCAGCTTCAGAAAATTTTCCAGTGTTTTTGGGAGAGAGAAAGAAGTGGCTGGAAGGAGACACTTTGGAGGGCCACAGGTGGGCCATACCTAGGCCAGGCGCCACCTGGGGCTGGCCACGCCAACAAGGGGTGTGCTGGCCTGGTGGGTCCCCCTGGGCCACTCCAGGTGTCCCTCTGCCCCTTTTTTTGAGGAAAAACTTAATACAAATTTTCTAGAATTTTTCGGGAAACTTTATTTTTGGCCAATTTTTAGGTTATGAAAATTGATTTTCTCACAGAAAAATATTTTTTTTGAAGAAGCAAAAAGCAAACGAAAACCAAAACTAAAGAAGTTCTAAGACACTCTAACAAGCAAACAACTAGCAAAACTAAAGCTAACAAGAGAAAAAACAAGGACTAGGAAGGAGAAAAATAAAAGTGAGCAAGTATAACCATTGTGATAGCATTGTTTTATTAATTAAAATCCCTTTGTTAACAAGGTTGATCAAGTCTTGTTACCAAAACAATATTATATGAAACAAAAGTTGCATTTCAATAAATGATTATGCTACCTCAAACTTCATAGCAATAGTCCCAATCATAATAGTTTCAAAACTTTCTTGTGGAATAGGACAATATATTTCTCCAACTTTGATGCTCTCAATATTTTCAATGGAATTCAAGCCATAGCTCTTATCAATCTTCTTGGGTAAATAGGTAGTACGCTCTTTATCATTAATATTAAAAGTTACTTTTCCTTGATTCAACTGATGATAGCACCTGCAGTATTAAGAAAAGGTCTCCCAAGAATAATAGACATATTATCATCTTCAGGCATCACAAGAACAACAAAAACAGTTAAAACCAAGTAATTATGAGCCACTTGAACAAGAACATTGATACGTCGGAAACGTATCTATAATTTTTGATGCTCCATGCTTGTTTAGTTTCCACTTTGATTTGCTGTGTCTACACTTTGAGGTGTTTTTATATATTTTCTAGAACTAACCTATTAACAAGTTGCCACAGTGCAAGTTGCCACAGTGCAAGTTGCCTGTTTTCTTCTGTTTTTGGTTCCAGAAGGGCATAAAATCAATATTCTCGGAATTGGACGGGAAAAAAGCCAAAGTCAATATTTTATCGTGGGCGACACGAAGTCTAGAGGAGATACGGAGAGGCACCACAGGGCGGCCAAACCCCCCTAGGAACGGGTGGGCCCAGCCCGCGCCTGGGCAGGGTGTGGGCCCCCGGGCACCCCTACCTGATGCAGAAACCCTAGGCACCCGATCAAAACTCCACGAAATCGTCTGTAGCCACCTCCACCATCGTCCCTAGATCAGGGGGATCTGAAGTTCTTCCTGGCACCCTGCCGGAGGGGAGATCATCCCGGAGGCCTTCTTCTCCGGTATGATGCGTGAGTAGTTCCACCTTGGACTACGGGTTCATGTAGTAACTAGCTAGTTGTATCTCCTATTTGTGCTTTCATTATAGATCTTGTGAGCTCCGTTCATGATCAAGATCTAATCTATTTGTAATCATGCATGTTGTGTTTGCGGGGATCTGATGGATATTGAGATTACTATGTCAGATTGATTAATGGTTTCGTCTTTATGATTCTATCATGTCTGTGTTGTTTGTGATCTTGCATGCTCTCCATTGTTAGTAGCTATCTTGTCCAAGTAGTTGCTAGTGCCTCCAAGAGGGGGTATTTATGCTCGATAGTGGGTTCATGCCTCTAGTTTCCAAGGGAAGTGACAGAAATCTCTTCGGTTGTAGATGTGTTGTTGCCACTAGGGAGAAAACAACGGTCTCTTGTTCATAGAACAAGTGGATTGTTTACCTTACACACATTTCTTAAAGCAGTTGTTTGTTGCTTGTAACTTAATACTAGAGGGGGTTCGGATGATAACCTGAAGGTGGACTTCTAGTCATAGATGTAGTTGGATGGCGGTATATGTATATTGTTGTATTGCCTAATCGAATCTCATAGGTTCTTTTTGTCTGGTATTGCATTGGTATGCCTTCTCAGTTCCTATCAATTGCCCCACTGTAATTTGTTTACCCTTCATTCCATGTTGTTTATCTAAGAAGAGCACCTCTAGTGAACTATGGACCCCGGTCCAATCTTTACCATTGATACATCTTCCAATGTTTCCTATTTACTTGCTGCAAACCACCATTACCTTCCACACCATATGTTTAATCATTTGTTACAGCAAACCGGTGAGCTTGATAACCTCACTGATTCGATGGGGCAAAGTCTTGAGTTTGTGTTGTGCAGGTCTACGCGTTGCTTGCAACACATATGTGACATATCCTTCCTCCTAGAGGTTCGATAACCTCGGTTTCTTACCGAGGGAAGACTTGCTGCTGTGCTTCTTCACACCTTGCTCTTGGGGTTCCAACAGGCTCCACATCAACTGAGCCATCAACAAGTTTTCTGGCGCCGTTGCCAGGGAGGCTATGGACGTCTTCACAAGGGGAGTCCTCCATTTCCTTTCTCTTTACTTTGTTTTTATTTTGCTTGGTTTTGTTCGCCTCTTTTCAAAAAACACAAAAAATTAGTTCCTACTCTAGTTGCCACCTTGCTCTAGCTCACCATGTTGTTACCCAAGTTCGTCCTGAAAGATCTTGCAATAGGGAGTGGTTCTATAATTTGGAAAGATAATATTGAAGAATTCTTTAATCATGTTAGCAAGCATGAGGATATTGAGGATAAATCTATAGCAGAGCTTGCTCATAATTATGATATTGCTGCAGCTTCTTTAGTTCATATTTTGGAGGCTAGGTTTGTTAGCCTTAACCCCATGATACAATTTTTGTTCCTAAAACTAAAGGAAGAAAAGAATGGTGAAAAGAGAGAATTCATTCTTGAAACTTTACTAAAAGAGTTCCATGATGTTGCTAGGGAAGCCAAAAATGTCTTTGAGTGTTTCAATATGCTAGGCTCATGTGTAGATGTTGTGGGTACTTCTGATAAAACTAAGCCTAGAGAGGAATTTAAGATACCCATACCCTTTAAGCTTGTTGGAATGCATGAAGCCTTTGAAAAGAATTTTGATTGGATTACTCCTGAAAATCTTTTTGATGAAAGCAGCAAATCAAAGAGAGATGAGAATGGATACTCCAAAACACATTTGGATGAGATACCTTTCATAGTTGAAGACTTTGCAAGCATTGATCTCAATGCCTCATTTGAAAATACTTGATTCTTCTTGCTTCTTGTGCGTAACTTAAAGGCATTAAATAAAAGTACTTGTTGGGAGATAACCCAAGAGTTTCCTTAAGTCTTGGAAGTTAATACTTCTGTAATGACCTATCCTTATCCTTTTTGTTTGCTTTTTGTGCCAAGAATGACCTCTAATGAGAGGGAAGTAAGATTTGGGGAGTTGTTGTCCCGAAACAAATTTCTATCCTCCACCATAAAAACTCGTGAGGAGTCTCTGTAAATCGAATTGAGCTGAAAATTTACAAATACATACGCCAATATATTAGCAAACTTTCGTTAGTTCAATACTTTTTGATTTGAGCAACAGAAGATTTTCTAAAAAATCGATTTCTACCTTCTGGTATGTTTTGACAGATTTCTGCCATTATTTGCATTTGCTTCTTATTGATTCCTTTTTGAGTTATCTTTTGGGGAATTGAGATTTTTGAAGGATTTTTTACAGTATCTTGTGTTTTTATTGAAAATTCTTGCTGTTCCAAAGCTTTTCCTAAGGGTCTAATATCTTTTGAATACATTAATGCTGCTAATGAAGATTGTGTGAAGTTTTGTATGAAGAAAAAAATTCCACGTCTAGAGAGAGAATCATGTAATGAGATGAATAATAGACAAAAGCTCAAGAGTGGGGATGCCATCCCGGTGTCACCCCAATAAATATCACTGAGGTACAAGCGTCAAAGCTTGGGGATTCCCAAGGCATCCCCTTCTTCATCAATAAAAAGCTCAGGTCTGTCGTGACACTTCGTTTTTATTGTTTCATGCACATTTATGTTGTTCTTGGAGCGTATTAGTTTTTGTTTGATTTGCTTAGTTTATTTAGTTTGCTTGAATAAAGTAGTTGGACCCCCGTTCTCGCTGATTTGTTTCAAATAATTTGATTGGTTTTGGAATGGAGTAGGAAGTTCCTGCTTGGAAGTGCAAGAGGAGCTTGCATTGACTGTGACTTAGACTTTAGCATGACATGCTTGTGTTGTTTTGACCTTATGCTTAGTGATTATTGCTGTAGTATGTTTTGTTTCAACCAATTGGGATTGCTTAGTGTGCCTTGAAGAAAATATGCATTGTTTTAGCATACAAAAGCATAGTATTGTGGTATTCTCCTTTGATGCTTTGTTTGGGTTGACTTGGCACATGCTCACACCATCTTATGACTATGACAAGTCACCATAGCCTCTATGATAATTTATTCCTTGACTTGTAGTACCACTCTATGCATTGATTAGTAATGTTTTGTCGCTATGCATGATTATGGCCATTATTGCTCTCTTAGTTGGTTGCTCCCAGTCTTTTGCTAGCCTCCACTTGTATGAGTAAGCTCTATTCATGCTTCCAACTCCCAAGAAACCCAGTTATTACAAATTGTCCACTATAAAATCCTATGCATGGTGTGTTACACCATTCCAAGTATATTCTTGTTTTCAGGTATCTTCCAATTAAAAACTAGTTTGTTATGTGAAAACTTAGTGATTAAAGCCCTCAAAAACTTGATGGCACACTTTATATTCTTTGCCCCTAATAAACTTGAACCATTGTGTCGTCTATGTTGTATATGCTTGCACTTATACGTTGGAATTAGCAGAACCATGTTGTCATGGGGAACATTTTAAACATTGCACTTGTACTTTGTACTCAGTTGATATCATGCTCTTTTGTCTATGGATGTCACCGGTGTGAAATAAAGAGGGAGCTTGTAAGTCCAAGGAGTATGTATTTTGTGTCAGAGAAATGCCTGGGCCGCTAGCCTAAGCTATGCTTAATCATGGTGGAAACTTGGAGCATCACCATATTGAGCTATCTATGAAGCATCCTCAATAAAAAGCTATGCATATAGTAAATAAAAAGATCGCTGAGATGCACATTGTATGCTTGCCTTGTCATTTTGGTTATGGGATAGCTCTTGTACCATGTGCAAGGGGTACCCCGTTGACGGTTCTCTGTGATACGCATGTACTTACAATGACAAGAACTTACAAGTGACTGAAATTGAGTAGCATGAGGTGTGTCCCTCGTATTCAAGTGACTTGAGATTGCGAACTTATACTTTTTCAAGCATATACTCCATAGTTTGTTCACTTTAACCTTAATCACTTCAAGATGCTTATGATAGGGGCAATGAGGAAAGCTATCAAGTACCATAATTTTTGGAAGCTCTTTTTGAAACTTGAAATCCCTGCTTCCCTTATGAAGGGCCTTTCTTACACTAATATTGAGTCTCCACCTTCTACCTTTAGGCACCATTAAGAGAGCATAGTTTCCATTCTTAGTTCTATGTGTAGTGTCCCAAAGCTTATTGATCGATGCATATTGTGATACTACTTGTTCTTGTGCTATCTGTTTCTAATCACCCTTGTGAACTTTGAAGGTGTCATATGCATCTATTTCCTACTCTATGAGGGACAAGCTGATTGCCATGATGCTATGTTTTCTGTATGTGAAACAAACAGACATTTTTCAATGCATGTTATTCATGATCTTTTTTTGTATCCTTTCATGTTGCATGGATAGTTACTTTGCCTTATTGTTAGAACTCCATCTTTCATGCACATGTTTAGAGTTCTTTGATCCCAGATTTCAATGCTTGTAAATGGTTTGATCTTGGTTTTGATGGTGCATGTCACCTCAAAAATTATTCTTTTATCACTTACCTACTAGAGAATGAGCAGGAGTTAAGCTTGGGGATGCTTGATACATCAGAAACGTATCTATAATTTTTTATGCTCCATGCTTGTTTAGTATCCACTTTGCTTTTCTTTGTCAACACTTTGAGGTGTTTTTATATTTTTTCTAGAACTAACATATTAACAAGTTGCCATAGTGACAGTTGCTTGTTTTCTTCTGTTTTTGGTTCGAGAAAGGCATCAACATTCTTGGAATTGGACGGGACAAAAGCCAAAGTCAATATTTTACCGTGGGCGACACGAAGTACAGAGGAGAGACGGAGAGGCGCCACAGGGCGGCCAAACCCGCCTACGCGCGGGTGGGCCCAGCCCACGCCTGGGCAGGGTGTGGGCCCCCCGAGCACCCCCTGCCTCGCCTCTTCGCCTATAAGAAGCCCCCGATGCAGAAGCCCTAGGCACCCGATCTAAACTCCACAAAGTTGTCTGTAGCTGCCGCCACCATCATCCCTAGATCGGAGGATCTGAAGTTCTTTCCGGCACCCTGCTGGAGGGGAGATCATCCTGGAGGCTTTCTTCTCCGGTATGATGCGTGAGTAGTTCCACCTTGGACTAGTCCATGTAGTAGCTAGCTGGTTGTATCTCCTCCTTGTGCTTTCATGTATAGATCTTGTGAGCTCTGTTCATGATCAAGATCTAATCTATTTGTAATCATGCATGTTGTGTTTGCGGGGATCTGATGGACACTGAGATTACTATGTCAGATTGATTAATGGTTTTGTCTTTATGATTCTATCATGTCTATGTTGTTTGTGATCTTCCATGCTCTCTGTTGTTAGTAGCTATCTTGGCCAAGTAGTTGCTAGTGACTCCAAGAGGGGGTATTTATGCTCGATAGTGGGTTCATGCCTCTAGTTTCCAAGGGAAGTGATAGAAATCTCTTCAGTTGTAGATGTGTTGTTGCCACTAGGGAGAAAACAGCGGTCTCTTGTTCATAGAACAAGTGGATTGTTTACCTTACACACTTTGCTTAAAGCAGTTGTCTGTTGCTTGCAACTTAATACTAGAGGGGGTTCGGATGATAACCTGAAGGTGGATGATGGCTCCTTCTTGAAAATCCTTTTGGGATTACTTTGCTCTCAATTTGGTATGGATTTTAGATAGGAGCTTTATTAGCTTTGGAAATTATTTTCCTTTTATCTCATTATATTCATAAGTTTTTATCCATGGCTCCAAATTAAATGAAACCAATTTCTATGGTTTTATAATATTTTTTTGTTTATCATTTTTGATCATTTATAAATGTTTGTTGCTAAATTTTTATATGGATAAAATCCATAGTCTTAGGGAGATCTTGGAAATGATTTTCTTCCATTAGGAATTGAGGGTTTTGGTTTATTTTCCCAAGTGTTTAAATTTCAAGATACATTCATTGATGAATGCATTTCACTTGATTGAAATTTTATTGGATTCTCTTTTCATTCAAAGTTTGTTAAAGAAGGGTTTTGATGTTTCCAATTAGAAGCAAAAAGTTTCTTTTCACCCTAAATTTCAACTATTAATTCTTTTGTTTATTTATTTTTCACATTTCAAAATTTGGAAAATTTTGGGATGTGACAGGCTACCACCCTTAAAAGAAATCTTGTCCTCAGATTTGGGAAGGCTAGAGGTTATAATTTGGCTTCAAGACAACTAGGGTACTACCACCCTTATAAAGGTTTTTAACTAGATTACATCTTGGCTTACTTGGGGTCTTGATGTAACTTCTTTGGACAATTGTTTGCATAATGGACTAGCTCTTTGCATTTGAAACACACCACTTGCCTAATATCCTTCTTCTTCTTTGGCATCACTACTTGTTTGTTTCCTTGGGTCTTCTTCTTTTCTGGACAATGTGATGCATAGCGTCCCATCTCTTTGCAATTGTAATATTGCACTTGGCTACTGTCTTGCTTGCTGGGGTTGGGTCATTTCTTATTTTTGGGTCTCTCCAAAGCTAGGATTTATTCTAGTTCATGCTCTTCATATTTCACCTCAAAGGTGGGAAATCTTTCTCTCTTCTTGGGGTAGTCACTAGAGATGTGACCTTCTTGTCCACAAGAGTAGCAACACTTTGTGGTCACTTTGGATGTGGCCTTATGAGTCACGGTTCTGACTTTGCCTTCATCCTTCTTGGTAGAAGTTGTTCCCTTGTGTAGGTTTCCAAAAATTTGATGCATTCCATCTTGTTTCATTTTTTGAACTATAGGATAGATGGAGCATTGGATAGGGACATGATTATTTCCTTCACATAGGAAACATGTAACTTGAGATGTGGGGCATTCCTTAGTTGGATGTTTCTCTTCACAATTAGGGCATTGATCCACATGCTCTTTGTAAGTGTGTTCTATGTCTCCACAAATATTGCAAGCTTGGGTTCCTTCTATAATATCATCATTGACATCATTGTTGTCATAAACTCCTTATGAAAGGTTATTTCTCATGTTGATCATTTGATTGGTCGTCCTTTGAAACGAATGGGATTGGGTTCCAAGAACTTTTGCATGGCTGGGTCTAACTCATTGTTGTTGGCTAAAAACTGAGTTGTCACTTGATTCAACTGGGCTTGAGTTGCTAGTAGTTGTTCTCTCATGTGCATCTCTTGGTTGTTTTTGTCACCATCCTTGATGTTGGAGTCTCTTGGAGAAGTCATCTATTTGGGTTGGATTGGGATTAGAATAGGCAAAAGATTTCTAGGGAAGAAGTCCACTCACACACAACAATTCACACAAGTAATGTGCAAGCAATCACAATCAAACAATCCACTCAAACAATAAGTTCCAAGCATATTTTTAGGAAACAAAATATTTTTTCTACACCACATAAGTTGGTGTGATTGATCTAACTAAACACTAGTATGGTGGTCCAACTATGGTTATCACTTGAGATCATTCCTTCTTCTTAGTTGTTTTTCATGAATAAGATCATGGTTCCCTTGGAAAAATTCTTGCATCTTGGTCATAAATCTTCAAAGGTGATGATGATTTCTTCTAGGTTGTGTTTCCTTAGTCTCCAAGTCTTGAGTAACATTCTTGTCTCTCTTGTAGTCCTTAGTGATGTCCAAGTTGAAGTCCTTGATGAAACTAAAGTTGAAGTCATTGGTGATGTTGAAGTCATTGGTGATGGTGAAGTCTTTGCTCATATTGAAGTTTTGTCCAACAAGTTGAAAAGAGGGGAGATATAGAATCAAAAAAAAGGTTGAGGAAAGAGTTTACAAGATTGTTTGTAAATAATTCTGAACAAATACAAATCCTATTTTTCTAAGGGGTTTTGTCCAATCCTAGGGTTACAATCCTACAAGCAACATAGTGCTCTGATACCATCTGTAGAGGTCCCAACCTGATAAGGTAGAGACCCCTGTTTTTACAATGCTAGTCCCTGGATCAATAGCTAGCATCCACAGTTTAATATGTAATATCAAGAAACAAAGGTCATAATACAACTTTATAACCAGGAATAAAATAATTCATTACATGTTACATATCTCATATGGCTATCTCATTACAATGCAGCAGATATAACTATAGCATGGAGTCCTTCATCTTCAAAGTGCCACAGGAAATCATGTTGGTTGTAAACTTGTAATCCTATTCAACACACTTCACTAACATCAAACAAACCTGCAACATAATAAGTTACAGCCACAAGGGTCAATACATTTGAGTTGTATTGGCAAGTGATACTATGGTAGAGTAGTGGTATCTATCATCTATATGCATTTGGCTAAGTGGAGCTTAGACTTGCTTTTATCAAAATAAGGTTTTCCTTATAAGTTGAAAACACTAAGTTTTTGTTTGTCAAAATCACCCAAGGCATCTACCAATGAAAATTGGTGATCCTTTAACCCTTATTCAACCACAAGCTTTTAACTTAGAAATTTGGATGAGGAGATCCTTGATAGCTTCCATGTCTTGATGCTCAAATTTTCCATTGCCGGGGACACTGCTAAGTACTTAGATTTTACTCTCGAGAGAGGTGGTGCACTTTCCCCACAATACTCGACATGCATCGAGACAAGATCTTTCAGAAGCCTTCGCTTAGACCAAATGGATGTGCTCCATCCTATCACCCCTACCACCAACTGTCCATCTGGCTAAGTTTTTGCAACCTATATGATACAGGCAGAGCCCATATTTCCATGTGGCTGCACTTTAAGCTTCTCAACATTTGACATCTCAAATATCATTGTTCCTGGGTGGCTTTCCACAAGTGTGATACCAAGTTTTCTCTAGTATACTGGACTTGTGATACGCAAGTTTTCTCCAATATACTGGACTTGTGTAACCACTCAACACAAACCTTTCATTCCATTCCACCCAGGTGATTCATTCACATAGTTGTTTTATTAAAAAACACAAGTCATAGACTTAGAAATATTTCATAGCATGAATATAATCCACCCTTGTTTTCTACTATCTAGGCTAAGCATAATAGTAGCAATAATCTTAACTTAGGGAAAATTCTACTAAGGCATCATCTACTAGGATTTCCCATGGCATAGCATACTTAGTAAAAATTCCATGAAAGTCCTACATAGAAATATCACTAATGCATATTCAAAATATTAGGACAAAATGTATGAAGCACCACTTGCCTTTTTGGTAGATAAACTAGGTTCACTCCTTGATCTTGAAAATGTCACACTCTTCAAATTTCACTACAATTCAATCAAGCAAGGCACAAATTAAATCTAGCATTCAAACAATTCACCACATAAAATAATAAAAACAAAGCAATGCATGCAAGCATGCAAAAGATTGTTTTATTTGTAAAGGTGGTTTCTAATAGGCTATAAACATTTTAAAACACCTATTAGTCATTTATAAAAGTGGCAAAGCCTACTTGAAATTAAGTTAGTGAAAATGGGCCATTTAAATCATTTTTGTTTTGCTAGAAATGATTTAAATCAAAGTAACAATTTCTAGTGTTTGTCAAATATATTTTAAAGAACAAATGTTAGTGTTTATGGTCAAGTTGTTTAAATCAAATCCATTTCCAAAAGGTTTCACTAAAAAACATTTTTAAATCAAAGCAACATTTTATTTTACTAAAAATGCCTTTAATCAAAGTAATAATTTTCTAGGGTTAATCAAATACATTTTTAAATCCAAAACTTAGTGTTTAGGGTCAGAGAGTTTAAATCAAACCATTTGCAAAAGTTTTTCCCTAAAATCATTTTTAGAATAATTTTTATACTCAAAATATGCCTAAACATGTTTCTACAAAAATAACTAATTTTACAGAAGCAAAACACTAAACTAAGGGCATGGTTGCAAAGGTTTCTTTTTCCTGATTCGAATGATACAAAATTTGCAAATTTTGGAAGTGTGGATCAAAAGTTATGAATTTTTCAAATCCAAACACTAAATAGAAATGTTTCTGTTTTTTAAAATGAAGTCTCGGCCACGTGTCAAGTTATTACTGGCGCATACCGGTTCGCACGGATCGATCAATGTGGGATGTTGGATGAAAAGGGGATCGCACGGCTCAGATCTAACATACTGATTTAGTTATGTGCTTCTATCCTGTCCACAAGATCAAGACCTAACGGCCATAATTCAAATAACCACGAACTGGCGGCGCTGCGACGATGGACAGCGGCGGTGCGCTCGGGCAGAGCTGCTCCGGCCATTCTAGGAAGCGAGGGAGAGGGAGAAGAGGCTTACCAGACTCGTCGTGACGTGCTAAAGCTCGAGGTGGTCTCCGTAGACTAAGGGGCGCACGATATTGTCGGTGATTGCTCGTCGGAGAAGCTCCTAGCGACGGGCGCGTCTGTTCGTAGTCGTTGACGAGGCTACAAGGCGCGCTAGGACACGAAAACAGCGGCGTTAGATGCGTACGGGAGAGGCGAGTACATGAGAATCAACGAGAGGGGAATGCGCGGTCGGAGTTTACCGAGGTAGCTCGTCGGAGAGGGGGCAGAAAGTAGCGATGCTCTATCGTCGTTGTTGCCGATGCTCTAGGGCATGCATGGACAAGAGGGAGCTACTGGAGGTTGTGCAAGATGATGGGGAATGTTCTCGTGGAAACAAGGAGGCAAGGGGAGGTAGTGGTTCGCCGGAATTCGCCGATAAACTCGTCGGAGCAGAGGGGGTTCGAGCTTGCAATTGCAGCAGCCCGGTGGCGTTCAGGGTATGGAGTCTGAGGGAAAATGAAGAGGGGAGAGGGGCGCTTAAATGGGCATGATAACTTGGCGGCTTAATCGTGGCATTTAATCGAATTTTACTATGCGGAATCAAAGCAGAAACAGCGAGGAGAGGAGGAAGAATGAGTCGCACGGGTGGAAGATATCATGACGGGGCAGTCCAACATGGCATGGGTCTGTTTTGTCAGCGAGAAGAGAGGGTGTGCACGTGCGTGAGAAAACGGTTCGCGGGGAGGGGGAGAGAGTGGGCTTGCTAGGCCAAGTTGCTGGCCTGGTTTTCTTTCATTTTTTCTCTGTTTTCTTTTTCCTTTTTCATTTCTGATTTCTGTTTTGAATTTATTCAAATGATTTCAAACTCAATTTGAATTCAGATTTTTGTCAGACCTTTTCTAAATCTTTTCAGTAAGTCTTATATGTTTATTAATGTATTTAAATAATTCATTTTTTTGAATATTTCTTATATTTTCATATGGTTTATTATTTATTTAATTTAGACATTTGTCTTTATTTAAATAAGATTTTAAATATGGTTCCAATCCATATTATTTTATTTAATCAATCCTTTATTCTTTTTAGGTTAATTGGATAAATTTTAATCCATTTTGGCAATTTCAATTATTACTTACTCATGATTTAATTAATCATTTCTATTAGGGATTTTGTCTTTATAAATATGGTTTAATCCATATGATTTTATTTAAATAATCTTTTACTCCTTTTATTATTCAATAACTTCCATTTGTTTATGGATTTGGCCAAGATTTAATTTGGCTTTTAAATATTCCTTATTTATTTATTTCTTTCTTTATCTTATAAAATCCATATCTTTTTATTTATAGATCCAAAATTGGTGATTCCAATTTGTATAATTTTATTTAATATTTGTTTATCCTTTAAAATCCTTTTGGGATTACTCTGCTCTCAATTTGGTATGGATTTTAGATAGGAGCTTTATTAGCTATGGAAATTATTTTCCTTTTATCTTATTATATTCATAAGTTTTTATCCATGGCTCCAAATTAAAACGAACCAATTTCTATGGTTTTATAATATTTTTTTGTTTATCATTTTTGATCATTTATAAATGTTTGTTGCTAAATTTTTATCTGGATCAAATCCAGTCTTAGGGAGATCTTGGAAATGATTTTCTTCCATTAGGAATTTAGGGTTTTGGTTTATTTTCTCAAGTGTTTAAATTTCAAGATACATTCATTGATGAATGCATTTCACTTGATTGAAATTTTGTTGGATTCTCTTTTCATCCAAAGTTTGTTCAAGAAGGGTTTTGATGTTTCCAATTAGAAGCAAAAAGTTTCTTTTCACCCTAAATTTCAATAATTAATTCTTTTGTTTATTTATTTTTCACATTTCAAAATTTCGAAAATTTTGGGATGTGACAAAGAAGTCCAGAGGGGAGCCGGAGAGGCCGGCCAGGGCGGCCAAACCCATCCTAGGCCCGGGTGGGCCCTGCCCCGCGCTTGGGAGGGGTGTGGGGCCCCTGGCCTCCGCCTCAGCCTCCCCCTTCGCCTATAAGAAGCCCCCGATGCAGAAACCCTAAGCACCCGATCAAATATCCACGAAACCGTCTGTAGCCGCCACCACCATCGTCCCTAGATCGGGGGGATCTGAAGTTCTTCCCGGCACTCTGCCGGAGGGGAGATCATCCCAGAGGCCTTCTCTCCGGTATGATGCGTGAGTAGTTCCACCTTGGACTATGGGTCCATGTAGTAGCTAGATGGTTGTATCTCCTCCTTGTGCTTTCATGTATAATCATGCATGTTGCGTTTGTGGGGATCTGATGGATATTGAGATTATTATGTTGGTTTGATTAATGGTTTTGTCTTTATGATTCTATCATGTTTGTGTTGTTTGTGATCTTGCATGCTCTCTGTTGTTAGTAGCTATCTTGGCCAAGTAGTTGCTAGTGACTTCAAGAGGGGGTATTTATGCTCGATAGTGGGTTCATGCCTCTAGTTTCCAAGGGAAGTGACAATAATCTCTTCGGTTGTAGATGTGCTGTTGCTAATAGGGAGAAAACAACAGTCTCTTGTTCATGGAACATGTGGAATGTTTACCTTACACACTTTGCTTAAAGTAGTTGTCTGTTGCTTGCAACTTAATACTGGAGGGGGTTCGGATGATAACCTGAAGGTGGACTTATAGTCATAGATGCAGTTGGATGGCGATCTATGTATCTTGTTATATTGCTCAATGGAATCTCATAGGATCTTTCTAACTATTAATTGCATTGTTATGCCTTGCTCAGTTCCTATCAATTGCCCTGCTGTAATTTGTTTACCCTTCATGCCATGGTGTTTATCTAAGGAGAGAAACTCTATTGAACTATGGACCCCGGTCCAATATTTACCATTGATACATCTTCCACTGTTACTTGTTTACTTGCTGCAAACCATTACCTTCCACACCATACGTTTAATCCTTTGTTACAGCAAACCAGTGAGCATGACAACCTCACTGATTCGTTTGGGCAAAGTCTTGAGTTTGTGTTGTGCAGGTTTCCACGTTGCTTGAAACACCTTTGAGACGTTTCCTTCCTCCTTCTGGTTCGATAACCTCGGTCTCTACTGAGGGAAGACTTGCTGCTGTGCTCATCACACCTTGCTCTTGGGGTTTCCAATGAAGCGCTCCCACATCAAGAAGGCACCATCAACAAGTTTTCTGGCGCCATTGCCGGGGAGGCTAAGGACGTCTTCACAAGGGGAGTCCTTCACTTCCTTTCTGTTTACTTTGTTTTTAGTTTGCTTTGTTTCTTTTGCTTGGTTTTGTTTGCCTCTTTCCAAAAAACCCAAATAAATTAGTCTAGTTTGGTTTGCTTTCTTTATTCAAAAACACAAAAAAATTAGTTCCTGCTCTAGTTGCCACCTTGCTCTAGCTCACCATGTTGTTCCCCAAGTTCGCCCTGAAAGATCTTGCAATAGGTAGTGGCTCCATAATTGGGAAAGATAATATTGAAGAATTCTTTAATTATGTTAGCAAGCATGAGGATATTGAGGATAAATCTATAGCAGAGCTTGCTCCTAATTATGTAATTGCTTCAGCTTCTTTAGTTCATATGTTGGAGGCTAGGTTTGTTAGCCTTAACCCCATGATGCAAATTTTTTTCTTAAAACTAAAAGAAGAAAAGAATGCTGAAAAGAAGAAATTTTACTCTTGAGACTTTACTCAAAGAGTTTCATGATGTTGCTAGGGAAGACAAAAAGGTCTTTGAGCGTTTCAATATGCTAGGCTCAAGTGTAGATGTTGTGGGTATTTCTGATAAAACTAAGCCTAGGGAAGAATTTAAGATACCCATACCCTTTAAGCTTGTTGGAATGCATGAGGCCTTTGAAAAGAATTTTGATTGGATTGTTCCTGAAAATCCTTTTGATGAAAGTAGTAAACCAAAGAGAGATGAGAAAGGATCCTCCAAAACTCATTTGGATGAGATACCTCTCATAGTTGAAGACTTTGCAAGTATTGATCTTGATTATTCTTTTGTAAATACTTGATTCTTCTTGCTTCTTGTGCCTAACTTAAAGGCGTTAAAGAAAAGTACTTGTTGGGAGATAACCCAAGAGTTTTCTTGAGTATTGGAAGTTATTACTTCAGTAATGACCTCTCCTTATCCTTTTTGTTTGCTTTTTGTGCCAACAATGACCTCTAATGAGAGGGAAGTAAGATTTGGGGAGTTGCTGTTCCGAAACAGATTTCTGTCCTCCACCAAAAAATCGTGAGGACTATCTGTAACTCGGATTGAGCTCAAAATTTACGAATAAATCCCCCAGTATGTTAGCTAACTTCGTTAGTTCAACACTTTTTTAGTTGAGAACAGAAGATGTTCGAAAAAATCGGTTTCTACCTTCTGGTCTGGTTTGACAGATTTCTGCCATTATTTGCATTTGCTTCTTATTGATTCCTTTTTGAGTTCTCTTTAGGTGAATTGAGATTTTTAAAGGAGTTGCTACAGTAGCTTGTGTTTTTAGTGAAAAGCCTTGATGTTTCAAAGCTTTTCCAGTGGCCTAATATCTTTGAATAAACTAATGTTGCTAATGAAGATTTTGTGAAGTTTTGTATGAAGGAAAAATTTCAGGTGTAGAGAGAGAATGACAAAAGCTCAAGCTTGGGGATGCCACCATGGTGTCACCCTAAGAAATATCCAAGAGGTACAAGCTTCAAAGCTTGGGTATGCCCAAGGCATCGCCTTCTTCATCAATAAAAGCTCAGGTCTGTCTAGACACTTCGTTTTTATTGTTTCATGCACAGTTTTGTTATTCTTGGAGCGTCTTAGTTTTCATTTTCTTTGATTAGGTTGTTTAGTTTGCTTGAATATAGTAGTTTGGACCCCCGTTCTTGTTGTGTTGTTTTGCAAATAAGTTTGCTTGGTGTTGGAAAGGAGTAGTAAGTTCTTGCTTGAAGTGCAAGAGGAGCTTGCATTGACTTTGACTTAGAGATTGGCATGACATGCTAGGTGTTGTTTTTATCATTATGCTTAGTGATTATTGTTGTAGCATGTATTGTTTCAAACAATTGGGATTTCTTAATGTGCCTTGAAGAAATTATGCGTTGTTTTAGCATGCAAAAGCATAGCATTGGGGTATTCTCCTTTGATGCTTTGCTTGGGTTGACTTGGCACATGCTTACACCATGTTATGACTATGACAAGTCACCATTAGCCTCTATGATCATTTAGTCCTTGACTTGTAGTACCACTCTTTGCTTTGATTAGTATGCTTTGTTGCTCTGCATGATTATGGCCATTATGCTCTCTTAGTTGGTTGCTCCCAGTCTTTTGCTAGCCTCCACTTGTATGAGTAAGTTCTACTTATGCTTCCACATCCCAAGAAACCAAGTTATTCCAAAGTGTCCACTATAAACTCCTATGCATGGTGTGTTGCATCATTCCAAGTATATTCTTTTTTTCAACTATCTTCCAATTAAAACCTATTTTGTTATGATAAAACTTAGTGATTAAAGCCCTCACGAACTTGATGGCACACTTTATATTCTTTTCCCCTAATAAACTTGAACCATTGTGACAACTTTGTTGTATATGCTTACACTTATAAGTTGGAATTAGCAGAATCGTGTTGTCACCGGGAACGTTTTCAACATTGCACTTGTACTTTGTACTCAGTTGATATCATGCTCTTTTGTCTATGGATGTCACTGGTGTGAAATAAAGAGGGAACTTGTAAGTCCATGTAGTTTGTATTCTGTGTTAGAGAAACACCTGGGCCGCTAGCCTAATCCATGCCTAATCATGGTGGAAACTTGCAGCATCACCATAGTGAGCTATCTATGAAGCATCCTCAATATAAAGCTATGCATATGGTAAATAAAAAGATTGTTGAGATGCTCATTGTCTGCTTGCCTTGTCATTTTGGTTATGGGAAAGCTCCTGTACCATGTGCGAGGGGTACCCCGTTGGCGGTTCTTAGTGATATGCAAATACTTACAATGACAAGAACTTACCTTGGCCCAAAGTTGAGTATGCATGAGGTCTGGCCCTCGTATTCAAGGGACTTGAGATTGCCAACTTATACTTCGTCAAGCATATACTCCATCTTTGCCACTTTAACCTTAACCACTTCAAGATGCTTATGATAGGGGCAATGAGTGCTAAAAGCTAACAAGTACCATAATTTTTGGAAGCTCTTTTTGAAACTTGTAATCCCTGCTTCCTTTACAAAAAAATAGGCCTTTCTTCCACCACTATTGAGTCCCCACCTTCTACCTTTAGGCACCATTAGAAGAGCATAATTGTCATTATGTGTGCAGTGTTCCAAAGCTTATTGATTGATGCATATTGTGATATTACTTGTTCTTGTGCTATTTGTTTCTAGTCACCCTTGTGAACTTTGAAGGTGTCTTATGCATCTATATTGGTACTCTATGAGGGACAAGTTGATTGCCACTCTGCCATGTTTTTTATGTGAAACAAACAAACGTTTTGCAATGCATGTTATTCATGATCTTTGTTTGTAGCCTTTCATGTTGCATGCATAGTTACTATGTCCTATTGTTAGAACTCTATCTTTCATGCACATGTTTAGAGTTCTTTGATCCCAGCTTTCAATGCTTGCAAATGGTTGGACCTTTATTGTGAGGGTGCATGTCACCTCAAAAATTATTCTTTTATCACTTACCTACTCGAGGACGAGCAGGAGTTAAGCTTGGGGATGCTTGATACGTCGAAAACGTATCTATAATTTTTGATGCTCCATGATTGTTTAGTATCTACTTTGATTTACTTGTCTACACTTTGAGGTGCTTTTTACATGTTTTCTGGTACTAACCTATTAACAACTTTCCACAGTGCCAGTTGCATGTTTTCTGTTGTTTTTGGTTTCATAAAATTTAGTAAATAAATATTCTCGGAATTGGAAGGGACAAACATCAAAGTCAATTACTTTCCGTGGGGAACAAGAAGTCTAGAGGGGAGCCGGAGAGGCCGGCCAGGGCGGCCAGACCCACCCTAGGTGCGGGTGGGCCTTGCCCCACGCCTGGGAGGGGTATGGGGCCCTTGGCCGCCGCCTCGGCCTCCCCCTTCACCTATAATAAGACCCCTATGCAAAAACCCTAAGGACCCGATCAAATATCCATGTAACCGTCTGTAGCCACCGCCAACATCGTCCCTAGATCGGGGGGATCTGAAGTTCTTCCCGGCACCATGGTGGCGGCGGCTACAGACAGTTTCGTGGATATTTGATCGGGTGCTTAGGGTTTCTGCATCGGGGGATTCTTATAGGCGAAGGGGGAGGCCGAGGAGGCAGCCAGGGGCCCCACACCCCTCCTAGGCGCGGGGAAAGGCCCACCCGTGCCTAGGGTGGGTCTGGCCGGCCTCTCCGGCTCCCCTCTAGACTTCTTGTTCCCCACGAAAAGTAATTGACTTTGACGTTTTTCCCGTCCAATTCCGAGAATATTTCTTTACTAACTTTTCTGAAACCAAAAACAGCAAAAAACAGGCATCTGGCACTATTGCAACTTGTTAATAGGTTAGTACCAGAAAACATGTAAAAAGCGCCTCAAAGTGTAGACAAGTAAAGCGAAATAGATACTAAACAAGCATGGAGCATCAAAAATTATAGATACGTTTCAGACGTATCAGTGGACTTATAGTCATAGAAGCAGTTGGATGGCGGTCTATGTATATTGTTGTATTGCCCAATCAAATATCATAGGATCTTTTTGTCTGGTATTGCATTGTTATGCCTTGCTCAGTTCCTGTCAATTGCCCTATTGTAATTTGTTTACCCTTCATGCCATGTTGTTTATCTAAGGAGATCACCTCTAGTGAACTATGGACCCCGGTCCAATCTTTACCGTTGATACATCTTCCACTGTTACCTGTTTACTTGCTGCAAACCACCATTACCTTCCACACCATACATTTAATCCTTTGTTACAGCAAACCGGTGAGCTTGACAACCTCACTGATTCGTTGGGGAAAAGTCTTGAATTTGTGTTGTGAAGGTCTCCGCGTTGCTTGCAACACCTATGTGACGTTTCCTTCCTCTTACTAGTTCGATAACCTCAATTTCTTACTAAGGGAAGACTTGCTGCTGTGCTACTTCACACCTTTCTCTTGGGGTTCCCAATAGGCTCCACATCAACTGAGCCATCAAACATCCTCACATATACCAACAGAATAGTAGTAGACTTATCAGCTATTTGCAAAGATATATCAGTTGGTATCAACTTTTCTAGCTGGAGTATCTTGTAGAGATAAAAAGGCATAACACTAACTCTAGCTCCCAAATCACACAAAGCAGTTTGAACATAATTATTTTTAATAGAGCAAGGAATAGTTGGAATACCTGGATCACCAAGTTTCTTTGGAACCTTACTATTGAAGGAATAATTAGCTAGCAAAGTAGAAAGTTCCTCATTAGGAATATTCCCTTTATTAGAGACAATGTCCTTCATATACTTTCAATAAGGAGGCAACTTAATAGCATCAGTCAAAGGAATTTGCAAAAATAAAGGTTTCATCCACTCACAAAACTTGTTATAGTGTTCTTCCTCCTTTGACTTGTGTTTCTTATTGGGAAAAGGCATAGGTTTATACACCCAAGGTTCTATTTCTCTACCATGTTTATTTGCAATAAAATCTTCCTTAGTGTACCTAGTGTTCTTAGTGTGCTTATCAGGTTCTTCCTCAACTTCCTCCTTATCAGGAGCATCATTTTTATCATTACCACTCTCAGTTTCAGCATCAGAGACAGATATACTATTAGGGTCTATAGCAAGTTCAGGTGGGTCCTCAACTATTTTGTGTTTCTTTTTCTTTCTCTTATGATTACTACCACTACTTTCAGTTTGTTGAGAATCCTGCTCAATTCTTTTAGGTTGTCCTTCAGGATATAAAGGATCTTGAGTGGCTACACCACTCCTAGTTCTAATTCCATAAGCATGTTTATCTCCTGAAGCATTAACTAGCATATCTTTTTGTACCTTAGCAAGTTGATCAATTTGAGTTTGAACCATTTGAAAGTGTTTACAAAGAATTTTAACATCATTAGCAATTCTTTCGACAATATCTTTCAACTCATTAATAGCTCTAGAGTTTTCCAATAAATGATTCTGAACTTGTTTATTAAAATTACCTTGTTTAACAATAAAGATGTCAAGTTCCTCTAATCATTGATCAGGATGTTTACCATAGGGAATATCACCTTCATCAAAGTGTTGGAGAGAGTGTACCTCAATAGTAGATGAGTGGGGAATTGTCTTACATAATTCTTCTATAGGAGGTAGATTCTTCACATCTTCAGCTCTAGTACCTTTATCCTTAAGACATTTCTTAGCTTCTTTCATCAATTAATGCAATCACTCCCCTCTTCCTTGGTGTTGGTGTTGGACCTGGTTCAGGCCCAATTGCTTCAGGAGTAATGGCCTCAGGTGTATTTAGCTCAGTTGAAGTCAAATCATCATAATTCTTGCTTTTTTTAGCCATTAATTCGTCAGCATCTGTAGGGGTTCTTTTCTTGAAAACACAATCAGCAAAACTATCTAGGCATGTCCTAGAATCATTAGTTAGTCCATTATAATAAATATCAAAAAGCTCATTTTTTAGGTAATAGACATCCAGGATATGCATGAATCAAGGTACAGAACCTCGTCCATGACTCACGCAATTTCTCTTCTTCTCCCTATTTAAAATCAAAAAGTTTCTGCAAAGCAGCATGTCTAGCACTAGGAGGAAAATATTTCTGAAAGAAAGAAGCAATCAAACAATCAGGGCTATCAATAGATCCAGGAGGTAATCTATTAAACCAAGCTTTAGCTTCTCCTTTTAGTGAAAAGGGGAAGATCTTAGTAACAAAGTACTTGCGCATCTTAAAATCATCAGAGAATAAGGCACTCATAGTGGAAAGCTCATTCATATGTGCCTCAACACTCTCATTTTCAGTCCCACAAAAAGGTTCTTTCTCAACAATGTCTAAATAGGATAAATCAAGAGAAAAATCATAATCTTCATCTTTAATATCTATGGGAGAAGTAGCAAACTTAGCATCAGAAGATAGTTTAGGAATAATGGTACGTCTCTCAAGGAGAATCCTAATAGCACTAACACCATGTGTGTTTTGGTACTCTTCAATAAATTCATCAGTCATTTCAATGTTACCATCACTAATATCATATCTCTCTCTAGACTCAGGTGAGCTAATAGGTGTAATAGTGTCTTCACTAGGATTTTCAGTGTTTCCCAAAATAGTTCTATAAATTGTAGCATCTAGGAAATTACCGTACCTAATGAACCACTTGCATCAAGAATAGTAGAAGTAACATCATGAGTATCAGAAGCAATTTCAGATTCAGCAGTAGTAGCAGTGTGTGTAGCATGTGTATGTGGTGGTGGTGTAACAACCTTACTTATAACAGACGGTGAATCAAGAGCAGCAGAGGTGTTTAGGACTGTACCTCTTCTTGTAGTGGATGGTAAAATAGGAAACTTTCCATCACGAGACTTCCACATGATGAAAGGAATAGCATCGAACAATAATAAATCCAAGTGAACTTACAAATAAAGCTATGGTCCCCGGAAACGGCGCCAAAAAATAGTCTTGATGACCCACAAGTATAGGGGATCGCAACAGTCTTCGAGGGTAGTATTACCCAATTTATTGATTCGACACAAGGGGAGCCAAAGAATACTTATAAGCCTTAACAACTAAGTTGTCAATTCATTTGAACCTGGAAATAGTCTTTCTCATAGAAGTTCATCAGTAGCAACAACTTTGTAGTAGCAGTAGCAAAGTAACGACAACAGTAAAACAAAAGCAATTGTAACAGTAGTAGCAAACAGTAGGATATGAGTGTGGTTGGCATAGGGATGGATGGATGGGCGTTGCATGGACAAGTCTAAACATGTAACTTCAAGATCAAGGGCAATTGCAGATAAATAAGATAACACATCCAAGTACTAAACAATCATAGGCATGTGCTCCATTGATGACCCACAAGTATAGGGGATCGCAACAGTCTTCGCGGGTAGTATTACCCAATTTATTGATTCGACACAATGGAGCCAAAGAATACTTGCAAGCCTTAACAACTGAGTTGTCAGTTCAGCTGCACCTGGAAATAGTTCTTGCTCACAAAAGTTTATCAGTAGAAAAATTTTGGTAGTAGTAACAGCAAAACAATAGCAACAGTGGAACAGTAGCAATAGTAACAGTAACAGTAAACAGTAGGATTCGAGTGCGGTAGGCATAGGGATGGATGGACGGGCGTTGCATGGACGAGTCTAAACATGTAACTTCAAGATCTAGGGCATTGCAGATAAATAATAACAAGCATCCAAGTACTAAACAATCTTAGGCATGTTCTCTAAATATAGTCATACGTGCTCGTAATGAGAACTTGCACAACATCTTCTGTCCAACCAGCACGTGGCAGCGGGGCCTCTAGGGAACTACTGGCAATTAAGGTGATCCTTTTAATAGAGCACCGGAGCAAAGCATTAACACTCCATGAACACATGTGATCCTCACACCACAGTCATCCCCTCCGGTTGTCCCAATTATTGTCATTTTGGGGCCTTTGGATCCGGACAATGATATGTGTAAACAACTTGCAGATAAGATCACAAACAATACTATCATAATGATTCAATAATAAGTTCAGATCTGAGATCATGGCACTCGGGCACTAGTGACAAGCATTAAGAACAAGTTGCAACAAAGTCAAATAGCACAAGAGATACTAGGCACTATGCCCTAACAATCTTATTCAATTACATGATAGAACTCATCCAATCCCTACCATCCCCAAGCCTACAGCGGGGGATTCACTCTTGGATGAGGGAAACATCGGTGGTTGATGGAGATGCACTGGTGATGACGATGGCGATGATTCTCTCCAAATTCCCCATCCCTGCAGGGTGCCATAACGGAGTTTCTGGATCCGAATCTTGGTTTCTGGTGGCAGCGGCGTAGCGGAACTCTTTCTGGAAAACTATCGAACCCCCTTTGTTTTTAGGTCAAAGGCAACATATAGGCGCAGAGGAAGGCCGAGGGGGTGCCTGGGGTGCTTGCTCCCCCACCCCCCCCAGGCGTGGCCAGTGGTGGGCCCGCGCCTGGCATGGGTGTGCCCCCCAGGCTCCTTCTCCGTCTCGTCTTCTGGCTCCGTGGATCTTCTGGTGAAATATAATTTTTGGCATACTTTTCGGGATTTTTCCTGATAGTTGATTTTCTGCACAAAAACTAGACAGCAAGGTAATTCTGCTGAAAACATCATCAAATCGTGTTAGTTGTATCCAAATCACACAAGTTTAGAGAAGAAACAATAGCAAAGTGTTTGAGATACGTTTTGGACATATCAACTACCCCAAGCTTAGCTTATTTCTTGTCCTCAAGCAATTCAGTAGAAAACTGAGTGCGATAAAAGAACTATCACAAACACATTTGCTTCATATGATGTAAATACTCTCAGCACAGGAGTAGATTCTTAGACAATTCATAATAAAGAGTATGCAACTAAGTCTACTCAATAGTCATTGCAAGCTATGAAGAGAAACCAACTCAATAATAATAAGTAGCATGAAACATAAACATAAGCAACATTGCAATGCTCATAATAAGGTATGATAGAGTGGTATCTCGCTTGCCTTTGTTTGGAGAGCACAATATAAATTCCAAGGCACCTCTGAAGTTCACATGAAGACTAGAAGTAAAGATATCAGAGATACAAGCATCAAAGTCATGATATAATTAACCAAGTTTTTAGACAAACACAATAATGACAACTATGCTATCAAGAAGGTGCTCATAGAATAAGTGGTGACTCAACAAGGTTGTGAAAACGGTTTTGAAAGGTTTGAAAGGCTTCCAAATGCTGAAAGGAAGGTACTCATTAGCTTTGAGCTCCCATTGCCCCTATCATAGGCATCTTCATGTGGTTAAAGTGAAAGTGAGGTCCACTCTGAATCATATGCTTGACAGACCATAGAATCGAAATCGCAAGTACCTTGAGTACGAGGGCCGCTCCGCATGCTCCTAAACTTTGGTCACCTGAAAGTTCTTGTCATTGTAAATACATGCATATCATCGAGAACCGCCAACGGGGTACTCCTTGCACATGATACAGGAGCGATCCCATGATCAAAATGACAAGGCAAGCAGACAATGAGCATCTCAACGATCTTTTTATTTACTAGGTGTATAGCTTTTTATTGAGGATGCTTCATAAATGATCATTATGGTGATGTTGCAAGTTTCCACCATGTTTAGGCATGGCTTAGGCTAGCGATCCAGGCGTTTCTCTAACATAATGTATAGACTCCATGAACTCACAACCTCCCCTTTTATTTTACATTGTCGACATCCGTAAACAATAGAGCAAGGAATCAATTGGATGAGATATCCAAAAAGTGTTGAAAGCGTTCCTCGTGACAATATGGTTCTGCTGACTCCCAGCATATAATTTGCAAGCATATAACTTTGATGGACTAGTCACAATGGTTCAGGATTATTAAGTGCAAGGAATAAAGTGTGCCATCAAGTTCGTGAGAGCTCTACTAACTTTCTCAAAACAGACAAACATTTTATTTTGGAAGAAAACACGGCATATAGAATATGTGCTGAAGTAGAAAATGATGCCAATAGGTAGGTATAGTGGACACAGCTGGCAATAATGGTTTTGGGGAGTTGGAAGCAGAGGTAGAACACATACTCGGTGCAAGTGAAGGCTAGCAATAGAGAGGGAGCGACAAACGAGAGAGCAATAACTGTCATAATCATGCTTGCAATAAAACAGGACTAATTATGGCATGAAAGTGATACAAGAACTCTGAGGCAAAATAAATCATCGAGGCTTACTGACTATTGATTAGACATATGCATGCGTGAGCATGTGCCAAGTCAATTCACATGAATAGTCAGTGGAGGATACCACAATATCATACCAAAGTAGGAATAAAACAATGCAGGCAAACATTCATATGACATGCCACAAACTATTAGCAAGCTGGAGCTAATCATAGACAAGAAAGAACTACTAAGCATCCATAATGACATACACCTTACACAAACAGGCTAAGCATGCTCACAATGATGAGTATATGTACAAAAATGAAACAAATAGAGTTCGTTACCAGCCTCTTACCACTCCTCGAGTTGTCTTAATCTTCATTATTGCCCTTCACTTGTGTGACTTGAATAATAACATGAAACCAAAATCCACTAAGGACGGCTGAACCCTGCAAACAACTCACAAAACCAAAGAAGAACAATAAATATATTTGGTGTTTTTGATTTTTTTAAAGACAACAAACAAAGAAAAAGCAAACCAAAAAAGAAGCAAACAAAGCAAAGAAAACAAAGAAAAATCTTTTTGGATTTTTCTCTTTTAAGGCAAACCAAAACAAAGAAGCAAAAAAACAAACCAAGAGAAACAACGAAAATATTTTTGGTATTTTTGTGTTTTTAATAAAGAAGCAACAAGAACCAAAAAGAAAGTGAAACAATGGATATACAAAGAACCGACCGAACATGACATATATATATATATGAATGTGACGTCGGTATACCTCCCCCCAAGCTTAGGCTTTTGGCCTAAGTGGGGCTCAATCCCATGGTGTCCAAGAGGATGAACCTCTGTAGTATGTTGAGGAAGCTCCCTCGTCCTGGTATGAGCTCGAGGCCTCTCCCGTGTAATACACAGAGGGGTCGTATGATGGTGCTTCCTCCTGATAGTGCCCGTGGAAGTTAAGAGAGCGCAGCTTGCCATCCATCTCCGCCTTCGAGCGTGACAAAGGTCCCTGAGAAATACTGAGCAAAGTGGTTTAGGGTAGAGGGATCTCTCTCTCTCTCTCTCTCTCTCTCTCTCTTCCCCGTCAGTAAATAGCATTCTATAAACCAAGTTCTCAAGGGTAGAGCCAGTGGTGACAAAGTGGTGTGCTTTCATGGCAGCAAGATCAAGCCTCTGAGGAGCCAAAACTGTATCATGTGGATCAACAACAATGTTCAAGGCAGCAACAATACAAGTAGCAATAATTCCCCCATAAATGGGCCTATTAGCAGCTAAACGACGATCAATGAGAGAACCAAGATTATACTTGTCTTCATTGTTGAGCACAACAGCTAAGAAGGCCAATTGATAGTTGGAAATATTACTAGTGTTCTCCCTACCAAGAACACTGGTGGCAAGATAGTAGGCAAAGTACCTGATAGCTGGAAGTTGAATGTTCTTTATCTTCCCTCGCTGAGCTCTGCGGTCATCATCATTGGTTATTCCTCGGTAAAGCTCCAACAAATCAGAGGGTAGAGCTGGAATCTTCTTTGATGACCCAGTTGTACCATGTCCCAGGGCCTTGCAAAATTGCTTCAAAGTCAGAGAATGAGCCTGCCATAAATTTTGAAAGACACAACAGGCTTGAACACCCTAGTAAAGGAGAAACTCTCCACAATTTTTTTTGTAAGCAAAGCATATTGTGCACTCTCATCCTGCATGTAACTTGTTAGTCCATCCTTCCAAACCAAAGTCATAAAATCATTAAGAATCCTAGCAGCCCGCAAGAAAGTTTGGCAAGGAAAGGTGGAGGGGTGCACATCCCCTTCATATCCCTTGTCACCAAATCCCAGAGTAATGAGATCCTCATTGTATGAGGGCCTAGTACTGGTGGATGACCTTGGAAGCCTTGACCTTCTAGGTGCATCACTCTCAAATATTTCACCAAATGTATGGTTGTTCATGACCTTTCTTTAATTCTGAAATGTTTAGACAAACATCAAACCAAGTGATTTCTAAGTTGATAAATGATGAGCAACCACTATAGGAACTTGCTAGAGGACTACACATGCATCAAAATAAAGTTTCTAAGCATAGAATAAGCATGCAAGCTCAAACAACCTGACACCTATAGTAGCAAACTACTCAAGATACAATCTACCAATCACAAATCTAATTGGACAAGTGGAGGAGGCACATACCAAGGAGCAATCCCTCCAAAAATCAGCACTTGATATGGGCTGAACAAGGAGATCGAAAATCGCGAGCAAGAATAGCAAGAACTCGAGCTTTAGCAAGTTTTCCGGTGTTTTTCAGGAGAGACAAAGAAGATGGCTTTGAGGAGGCAGCCTGGAGGGGCCCAAGTGGGCCATACCCCCCCCTCCCAGGCGCCGCCACCTGGTAGGCCACGCCTACCATAGGTGTGGTGGCCTGGGGTTGCCCCTGGGTCACTTCAGGTGCCTCTCTGCCCCATTTTTCGAGGAAAAAATTATTTTGAATTTTATGGGATTTTTTGGGAAAACTTTATTTTTGGCCAATTTTCAGGGTATGAAAATTGATTTTCTCGCAGAAATAGTTTTTTGCAGAAGAAGAAAAGGCAAACCAGAAGCCAAAATACAGGAGCTCTAAGAAACTCAAACAAACAAACAACTAGCAAAACTAAAGCTAAAGCAAAGACTAGGAAGGAGAAGAGTAAAAGAAAGTAAGAATAACGAAAGTGAAAACATTATTTTGTTCATTAAAATCCTTTTGTTAACAAGGTTGATCAAGTCTTGTTACCAAAACAATCTTATATTAAGCAAAACTTTGTATTCCACCAAGTGATTAAGTTACCTCAAGCTTGATAGCAATGGTCCCAATCATAATAGTTTCAAAATTTTCTTGTGGAATGGGACAATATATTTCTCCAACCTTGATGCTCTCAATATTTTCAATGGAATTCAGGCAATATCTCTTAGCAATCTTCTTGGGGAAATAGATAGTGTGCTCTTTGTCATTAATATTAAAAGTTACTTTTCCTTGATTGCAATTGATGACAGCACCTGTAGTATTAAGAAAAGGTCTCCCAAGAATAATATACATATTATCATCTTCAGGCATTTCAAGCACAACAAAATTAGTTAAAACCATGCAATTATGAGCTACTTGAGCAGGAACATCCTCACATATACCAACAGGAATGGTAGTTGACTTATCAGCCATTTGCAAAGATATATCAGTTGGTATCAACTTTTCTAGCTGGAGTCTCTTATAGAGAGAAAAAGGCATAACACTAACTCCCGCTCCTAAGTCACATAAAGCAGTTCTAACATAATTATTCTTAATGGAGCAAGGAATAGTTGGTATACCTGGATCACCAAGTTTTTGTGAACCTTACCATTGAAGGAGTAATTAGCAAGCAAAGTAGAAATCTCCTCATTAGGAATCTTCCTTTTATTAGAGACAATATCCTTCATATACTTTTAATAAGGAGGCAACTTAATAGCATCAGTCAAAGGAATTTGCAAGAATAAAGGCTTCATCCACTCACAAAACTTGTTGTAGCGTTCTTCCTCCTTTGACTTGTGTTTCTTACCTGGAAAAGGCATGTTTCTGCACCCAAGGTTCTCTCTCTTTACCATGTTTATTAGAAATAAAATCTTCCTTAGTGTACCTATTGTTCTTAGTGTGCTTCTCAGGTTCTTCCTCACCTTCCTCCTTATCATGAGCATCATTTTTATCATTACCATTCTCAGTTTTAGCATCAGAGACAGATATACTATTAGGATCTACAGCAGGTTCAAGTGGTTCCTCAACTATCTTATGTTTCTTTTTATTTCTCTTACGAGGACTACCACTACTCTCACCTTGTTGAGAATCTTGCTCAATTTTTTGGGGTTTCCTGAGTAGCTATACCACTCCAAGTTCTAATTCCATAAGCATGTTTATCTCCTGAAGCATTAACTAGCATATCATTTTGTACCTTAGCAAGTTGATCAAGTTGGGTTTGAACCATTTGAAAGTGTTTACAAAGCATTTAATATCATTAGAAGTTATTTCCACAATATCTTTCAACTCATTGATAGCTCTAGAGTTTTCCAATAAATGATTCTGAACTTGTTTATTAAAATGACCTTGTTTAACAATAAAAATGTCAAGTTCATCTAAGCATTGATCAGGAGGCTAACCATAAGGAATATCACCTTCATCAAAGTGTTGGAGAGAGTGTACCTCAATAGTATATGAGTGGGGAATTGGCTTACATAATTCTTCTATAGGAGGTAGATTCTTCACATCTTCAGCTCTAATACCTTTCTCCTTTAGACACTTCTTAGCTTCCTTCATTACTTCATCGTTTAATGCAATAACTCCCTTTTTCTTTGGTGTTGGCGTTGGAACTGGTTCAGGAGTAATAGGCTCAGGTGTATTTAGCTCAGTTGAAGTCCAATCATCATAATTCTTGCTTATTTTAGCCATTAATTCTTCAGCATCTGTAGGAGTCATTTTCCTAAAAACACAATCAGCAAAGCTATCTAGGTAGGTCCTAGAATCATTAGTTAGTCCATTATAATAAATATCAAGAAACTCATTCTTAGGTAATGGGCATCCAGGATGTGCATGAATCAAGGCACAGAACCTTGTACATGACTCATGCAATTTCTCTTCTTGTCCCTGTTTAAAATCAAAAAGTCTCTGCAAAGAAGCATGTCTAGCACCGGGAGGAAAATATTTCTGGAAGAAAGAAGCAATCAAGCACTCAGGCCTATCAATGGAACATGGAAGTAATCTATTAAACCAAGCCCTAGCTTCTCCTTTTAGTTAAAAAGAGAATATCTTAGTAACAAAGTACTTGCGCATCTTAACATCATTAGAGAATAAAGCACTCATAGTATAAAGCTCATTCATATGAGCCACTGCACTCTCATTTTCAGTCCCATAGAAAGGTCCTTTCTCAACAATATCTAAATAAGATAAATCAAGAGATAAATCATAATCTTTATCCTTAATATCTATGGAGACTCTTAGGCATAATAGTACGTCTAGCAAGGAGACTCTTAATAGCACTAGTACCATGTGTGTTTCGGCACTCTTCAATAAAATCATCAGTGAACTCAATGTAACCATCATTGATATCATAACTCTCACTAGGCTCAGGTGAGATAACAGGTGTAACAGTGTCTTCACTAGGAGTTTCGGTATTTCCTAGACTAGCCATAGTAGCATCTAGAAAAGGACCTAATGAACCACTCGCATCAAGCACAGTAGAAGTAACATCATGAGTATCAAAAGCAGTTTCAGACTCAGCATTAGTAGCAGTGTGTGTAGCATGTGTATGTGGTGATGGTGTGAAAAGATTACTTATAACAGACGGTGAATCAAGAGCAACAGAGGTGTTTAGGATTGTACCTCTTCTTGTAGTGGATGGTAAAATAGGGAACATTCCATCACGAGACTTCCCCATGATGAAAGGAGTTGCAGTGAACAATAATAGATCCAAGTGAACTTACAAATAAAGATATGCTACCCGGCAATGGCGCCAGAAAATAGTCTTGATGACCCACAAGTATATGGGATCGCAACAGTCTTCGTGGGTAGTACTACCCAATTTATTGATTCGACACAAGGGGAGCCAAATAATACTTGCAAGCCTTAACAACTGAGTTGTCAGTTCAGCTGCACCTGGAAATAGTTCTTGCTCACGGAAGTTTATCAGTAGCAACAGTTTGGTAGTAGTAACAGCAAAGTAACAGCAATATTGAAACAGTAGCAATAGTAACAGTAATAGTAAACAGTAGGATTCGAGTGTGGTAGGCATAGGGATGGATGGACGGGCGTTGTAGGGATGAGTCTAAATATGTAACTTCAAGATCTAGGGCATTGCAGATAAATAATTACAAGCATCCAAGTACTAAACAATCCTAGGCATGTGCTCCAAATATAGTCATACGTGCTCGCAATGAGAACTTGCACAACATCTTCTGTCCAGCCAGCCCGTGGCAGCGGGGCCTCTAGGGAACTACTGGCAATTAAGGTACTCCTTTTAATAGAGCACCGGAGCAAAGCATTAACACTACATGAACACATGTGATCCTCACACCATAGCCATCCCCTCCGGTTGTCCCAATTATTGTCACTTTGGGGCCTTTGGATCCGAACAATGATATGTGTACACAACTTGCAGATAAGATCACAAACAATACTATCATAATGATTCAATAATAAGTTCATATCTGAGATCATGGCACTCGGGCCCTAGTGACAAGCATTAAGCACAACAAGTTGCAACAAAGTCAAATAGCACAAGAGATACTAGGAACTATGCCCTAACAATCTTATTCGATTACATGATAGAACTCATCCAATCCCTACCATCACCAAGCCTATAGCGGGGGATTACTCACTCATGTATGAGGAAAATATCGGTGGTTGATGGAGATGCGTTGGTGATGACGATGGTGATGATCCTCTCCAAATTCCCCGTCCTGGCAGGGTGCCGGAACGGATTTTCTGGATCCGAATCTTGGTTTCTGGTGGTGGCGGTGTAGCGGAACTCTTTCTGGAAAACTATCGACCCCCCTCAAATTTTAGGTCAAAAGGCAACTTATAGGTGCAGAGGGAAGCCGAGCGGGTGCCTGGGGTGCTTGCATCGTCCCCCAAGCGCGGCCAATGGTGGGCCCGCGCCTGGCATGGGTGTGGGCTGCCCAGGCTCCTTCTCCGTCTCGTCTTCTGGCTCTGTGGATCTTCTGGTGAAATATAATTTTTGGCATATTTTCCGAGATTTTTCCTGATAGTTGATTTTCTGCACAAAAACTAGACACCAAGGTAATTCTGCTGAAAACAGCGTCAGCCCGTGTTAGTTGTATCCAACTCACACAAGTTTAGAGAAGAAACAATAGCAAAGTGTTCGAGAAAGTAGATACGTTTTGGACGTATCATCCATATATAGTTATATGTGCTCGCAATGAGAACTTGCACAACATCTTTTGTCATGTCGGCCCATTGCATCGGGGCCTCAAGGGAATCTACTGGCAATTAAGGTACTCCTTTTAATAGAGCACCGGAGCAAAGCATTAACACTTTGTGAACAAATGTAATCCTCACATCATAGCCATCCCCTCCAGCTGTCCCAATTTCTATCACTTCGGGGATTTTGGATCTGGACAATGATATGTGTACACAACTTGCAGATAAGATCACAAACAATACTATCATCATGAATCAATAATAAGTTCAGATCTGAAATCATGGCACTCGGGCCCAAGTGACAAACATTAAGCACAACAAGTTGCAACAAAGTCAAATAGCACTAATAGAGATACTAGGCACCATGCCCTAATTAACAATCTTATTCGATTACATGATAGAACTCATCCAATCCCTACCATCCCCATATCCTACAGCGGGGGATTACTCACTCATGGATGGGGGAAACATGGATGGTTGATGGAGAGACGTTGGTGATGATAATGGCGATGATCCTCTCGCGGAGTTTCTGGTTCTGAATCACGGTTTTTGGTGGTGGCGGCGTAGCGGAAATCTTTCTAGAAAAACGTCGAACCTCCCTGAGTTTTTAGGTCAGAAGGCAACTTATAGGCGAAGAGGGAGGCTGAGGGGGTTCCTTAAGCGGCCACACCCCCTCCACGTGTGGCCAGGCCCAGCCCGCGCGGCAGGGGGTGTGGGCCCCTCGGAGCCCTACTCCTTCTCGTATTCTGGCTCCGTGAGTGTTCTGGTGAAATAGGATTTTTGGCATATTTTACGGGATTTTTCCTGATAGTTGATTTTCTGCACAAAAACTAGAGACCAAGGCAATTCTAATGAAAATAGTGTCAGTCCGTGTTAGTTGTATCCAAATCACACAAGTTTAGAGGAGAAACAATAGCAAAAGTGTTCGAGAAAGTAGATGCGTTTTGGACGTATCAGGCCTTTCTTCCACCATTATATTGAGTCTTCACCTTCTATCCTTAGGCACCAATTAAGAGAGCATAGTTGCTATTCTTAGTTCTATGTGCATTGTCCCAAAACTTATTGATTGATGCATATTGTTGATATTGCTTGTTCTTGTGCTATTTATATCTAGTCACTCTTATGAACTTTGAAGGTGTCTTATGCATCTATTTCCTACTCTATGAGGGACAAGCTGAATGCCACTATGCTATGTTTTTTATATGAGAAACAAACAAACGTTTTTCAATGCATGTTATTTATGAATCTTTGTTTGTAACCTTTCATGTTGCATGCATAGTTACTTTGTCTTACTGTTACAACTTCATCTTGCATGCTCATGTTTAGAGTTTTTTTATCCCAGCTTTCAATGCTTGCAAATGGTTTGATCTTCATTTTGATATTGCATGTCACCTCAAAAATTATTCTTTTTATCACTTACCTACTCGAGGACGCGCAGGAGTTAAGATTGGGCATGCTTGATACGTTGAAAACATATCTATAATTTTTGATGTCCCATGCTTGTTTAGTATCTACTTGATTTGCTTTGTCTACACTTTGAGGTGTTTCTATATGTTTTTCTAGACTAGCCTATTAACAAGATGCCATAGTGTTAGTTGCCTATTTTCTTCTGTTTTTGGTTCCAGAAAAGGCAGAAAATCAATATTCTTGGAATTGGATGGGACAAAAACCAAAGTCAATATTTTACCATGGGGAACACGGAGCCAGAATACGAGACGGAGGGGAACCACCAGGGGGCTACACCGGCTGGGCCTAGCCCGCTCCTGCGAGGGGTGCGGCCGCCCTGGCTGCCCCCATGCCTTGCCTCTTTTCCTATAAAGACCCCCCGATACCAAAACCCTAAGTACCCGATCAATATTCCATGAAACAGTCTGTAGCCGCCGCCACCATCGTCCCTAGATCAGGGGGATCTAAAGATCTTCCCAGCACCCTGCCAGAGGGGAGATCATCCCGGAGGCCTTGTTCTTCATCATGCCAGCCTCTGATATAAAGTGTGAGTAGTTCCACCTTGGACTACAGGTCCATGTAGTAGCTAGATGGTTGTATCTCCTCCTTTGTGCTACCATGTTTAGATCTTGTGTGCTCTGTTCATGATCAAGATCATCTATTTGTAATCATGCATGTTGTGTTTGCAGGGATCTGACGGATATTGAGATTACTATGTCAGATTGATTAATGTTTTTGTCTTATTGATTCTATCATATCTGTGTTGTTTGTGATCTTGCATGCTCTCCGTTTCTAGTAGCTATCTTGGCCAAGTAGATGCTAGTGACTCCAAGAGGGAGTATTTATGCTCGATAGTGGGTTCATCTTCTATTTAATCTAGTAAAGTGACATAAATCTCTAAGGTTGTAGATGTGTTGTTGCTACTAGGGAGAAAACAACGGTCTCTTGTTCATGGAACAAGTGGATTGTTTACCTTACATACTTTGCTGAAAGCAGTTATCCGTTGCTTGCAACTTAATACTAGAGGGGGTTCGGATGATAACCTGAAAGTGGATTACTAGTCATAGATGCAGTTGGATGGCGGTCTATGTATCTTGTTGTATTGCCCAATCGAATCTCATAGGATCATGAATGTCTAGTATTGCATTGTTATGCCTTGCTCAGTCCTGTCAATTGCCCTGATGTAATTTGTTTACCCAGCATGTCATGTTTGTTTATCTTAAGGAGAACACCTCTAGTGAACTATGAACCCCGGTCTAATCTTTACCATTGATACATCTTCCATTGTTACTGTTTACTTTCTGCAAACCAATATTATCTTCCACACCATACAGTTAATTCTTTGTTTTCAGCAAACCGGTGAGCTTGACAACCTCACTGTTTGTTGGGGCAAAGTCTTGAGTTTGTGTTGTGAAGGTTTCCAGTTGCTAGCAACACCTTTGAGTCGTTTCCTTCCTCCTACTGGTTCGATAACCTTGGTTTCTTACTGAGGGAAAAACTTGATGCTGTACTCATCATACCTTCCTCTTGGGGTTTTCCAACAAGCTCTACGGTGATCTGAGCCGCATCAGGGATGCACCCGGCGGGAACTGGCGACCACTACGACCTCGCGCCGCCACCGCCTCATCGACGTTCCGCTGGACCTCAGGCACTAGCCACAAGGCCGAGCCGCCCTGAGCCCCCCATCAACGCCGCACCACCTCCCATGCGATGTAATAGAGCGCCCCTCTCCAGCCCTCCGTTAGTTTCAACGGTGTGGGCGCCGCCACCGCCGCCGGTGGCAGCAGCGGACAGGAGTGCGGGGATAGGGAGGAGCTTTTAGGTTTTTGGGGCTATCGCCTCCGGAGCCGCCACGGGAGGGGAGCGACCTAGGAGGCTGTTTTTTTCCGCTGAATATGTGTATCGCCCTCCATTACTAAATGTCATTTATTCTTTTTTAAACTTCATGAAGTATTTTTTTGCGAAATTTCACCAATCTATTAATAATTATCAACATTAGTACAAAGAGATCTAAAAATAATAAAAATTACAAATAGGTCATTAAGTCTTATTAAGTCTGTAGAATAATATATGAACGTATATAACACCATTAAGTATATTGTGATAATATATTTGATGAACAAACTGCTATAATAAATTTGATAATATAATATTGGAACATTTCCCTATAAACTTGATTAAAACATAAAGAATTTGACATGGACCAAATCTAAAAATACTAACATTTGTCCTCGCCAGCTGATAATAGTGTTGGAAATATAAGCAATAATCCATATGATTTAATCCGAATAATAAATTGATAAAGCATGATCATACAAATGGTACTAAAACCAATTATGCAGATCAACAAAGTAGATGAACAGATTACATCTATAGGAGATAAACCTATCACGTCTACACCAAATGCTAGAAGAAAGAACTCTAGCATAATCCGAAAGAGAGAGATCGAGATCACATACGATGTAGGTTGAATAGCATCCGTAGCGGTTGCAGCAGCGCCGCCCATGTTGAGGTTGTCGAAGAGATTGGTGACGTCCCGGAAGAAGTCGTCATTAGGAAACTTGTCGTCGGATGACGTCGTAGTTGCCAGTAGTCACACTTGAGCGCTCCCCAAAAAGCTGATCGTCCCTCACCCGTACAGGTTCACGAGAGGCGGGGTTCTAGAGGCCTACTGTCCCGATCTGTGGTGCATGCCGCAAGCCGGGATGGGGAAGACGAAATCGGCGGCGCAAGGTTCTGGAGGGTAGACGCGTGTGTGGATTGATTCGGTGTCGATTAGGTTTAGCCCGGACGGTTATATAGTGCATGTTAGGAAGATCATGGGCTCAGCCCACGTCCGAGTAGGCAACAGCCACGTCCATAAAAACTGGAAACGGCTATAATTAACGCGTCTGTTAATGACTCATAGTCAGTTTTCCCAACCAGCAAAATAAAGCTCCGCTCGGCGATATTCCCGCAACCCGCGGCGCGCGCGTCGTGACGAGGCGAGGCGTGGCGAGGCAAGGCGGGCGGCGTCGGAGGAGGAGTGTGCGAGGGCTACTCTTCTTGTCACACCTTAGTGAGTGGTGTAACACTCTACTATATAAGGTGGTCCAACTCCCCTTCAACTAGCAATGTGGGACTAAACTTTAGCACCACTAGCACAGCCATAAGCTGCCATACACAAGTGGGCCAAATAGAATTTCAGAATTTGTCTAATGGGCCAACAGCCCAATATACACCAAATTCCAACAATCCCCCACAAAGTCTCATTGGCACATCACATCATTTTCCTTCCAGAACATTGTTTTATATACCGGTATGTAGTGGAGACTGTTAAGTTGAACTTCCACATCAAACTTCATGCCACACTAGCTAGCAACTTGAATAGTGGACTATGCCTTGAACTATAAGTTTTCTGCGCTCTAGTTTCACACAAAATCTAGACCGGTACAGGGCTACCGTCGGCTTCCCCGCGGTTTGGAGCTTATGCGTCATACTCCAGGGCCTTTCATGAGTTTATTAGAGAGCACCCAACTCTCACGGACTGCGACGTTTGACAGTCAGACTCACATAGGTGTGTTCCTAAAGAGATGTTCTGCAGGACAACATCTCCGCTTATAAAAAACCACTTGGAACACATTAAGATAAATATCAACCTGCCATGCAGATTAAGAGAGTATTGCATCTTTATGGAGATGTAAATATAATATAATATAATATAGGGATACTCTCCTCTCAGCTGACCAACAGCTTGTCTCCCAGCCCTAATTCACGGGATCTCCGATCACATAGAGTGGGTTGCCACTGGGATCAACTCATAGCGTGGGTCTCAAACCCATCTCCCTCGATGCATTATCTATCACATTGCATGATAAACCCTTTGTGAAGGGATATGCCAGATTCTTAGATGTTTGGATATAATCCAACGCAATAACTCCGGAGTTTCTCAATTTCCTGACAGATTTCAATCTCCTCTTCACATGCCTTGATGACTTCATATTATCCTTAGAACTGTTTACTTTGACGATCACAGTTTGATTATCACAGTTCATCGGGATGGCGGGTATTGGTTTTTCAACCATAGGTAAGTCCATCAAGAGCTCACGAAGCCACTCTGCTTCAACAGTGGCTGTGTCTAATGCTGTGAGTTCTGCTTCCATAGTTGACCTCGTTAAGATGGTCTGCTTGCAAGACTTCCAGGAAATAGCGCCGCCACCAAGTGTAAACAAATAACCACTTGTGGCCTTAATCTCATCAGCATTAGATATCCAGTTTGAATCACTATAACCCTCAAGTACCCGTGGATACCCAGTATAGTGAATACCGTAACTCGTAGTGCCTTTCAAATAGCGCAAAACTCTTTCAAGAGCATGCCAATGATCATCTCCAGGATTTGAAACAAATCGACTCAGTTTGCTTACAGCAAAGGAGATGTCAGGTCTAGTAGCGCTGGCTAAATACATGAGCGAGCCAATGATTTGAGAATATCTCAATTGATCTTTAGCATTCCTTCGATTCTTTCGAAGTAGCACACTCGGATCATAAGGCGTTGGAGAAGAATTGCAGTCGCTATACCCGAACCGACTCAATATCTTTTCCACATAATGAGACTGAAGCAGTGTAATCCCACCATTGTCATCCTTTAGTAGCTTGATGTTTAAAATTACATCAGCCACTCCCAAGTCCTTCATCTCAAAGCAGCGAGATAGGAACTTTTTTACCTCCTCGATAACTGCGAGATTGGTCCCGAATATCAATATGTCATCAGCATAGAGACACATAATAACTCCCTCGCCCCCACCATGGCGATAGTACACACAATTGTCAGCTTTGTTTACAACAAAGCCTTCAGCAGTTAAAGTTCTTTCAAACTTCTCGTGCCACTGTTTAGGAGCTTGCTTAAGACCATACAAAGACTTCACTAACTTACACACCTTTCCTTCTTGACCATCTACTACAAATCCATCAGGCTGCTCCATATAAATTTCCTCATCTAGCTCTCCATTTAGAAAAGATGTCTTAACGTCCATTTGATGAACGAGAAGACCATGTGAGGCAGCCAAGGAAAGTAGTACTCGAATAGTGGTCAATCTGGCTACAGGTGAGTAGGTATCGAAGAAGTCTTCACCTTCCTTTTGGGTATAACACTTAGCCACAAGACGTGCCTTGTACTTTTCAATAGTACCATCAGGTCTAAGCTTTTTCTTGAACACCCACTTACATCCTACAGGTTTGCACCCATAAGGACGATCAGTGACTTCCCAAGTACCATTAGCTAAGATGGAGTCCATCTCGCTTTGGACAGCTTCCTTCCAGTAGTGAGTATCTTGAGATGCATAGGCTTCTGAAATAGAAGTGGGAGTATCATCCACAAGGTACACAATGAAATCATCACCAAATGACTTTGCAGTCCTTTGTCTCTTGCTCCTTTTAGGAGCTTCATTGTCATCCTCCACAGGATCATCAGAGTGTTCTATCATCATAGTGGGTTCAGGAATTATAGAAAATTCCTGACTAGATGAACTAGTCATCTCCTGATTTGATGAGCTAGACATGTCTTTCATAGGAAAGTTGTCCTCAAAGAAAGTCGCATCATTCGACTCCATAATTGTACCAACATGCATTTCGGATACCTCAGATTTTACTATCAAAAATCTATAGCCAATGTTATGAAAAGCATATCCCATAAAAACACAATCAACGGTATTCGGTTCAAGCTTTCGCTTCTTGGGTATTGGAATATTGACTTTCGCCAAACAACCCCAAGTTCATAAGTAAGAGAGTTTAAGCCTTTTCTTTTCCCATTCCTCAAATGGAGTCATGGTTTTATCCTTTATAGGAATACGGTTTAGGACATGACATGCAGTCATTAGCGCCTCCCCACACCATTCCTTGGAAAGACCCGATGTATCTAACATGGCGTTAACCAAATCAGTTAGAGTGCAGTTCTTTCTTTCGGCCACCCCATTTGACTGAGGTGAGTAGGGAGGCATCCTCTCATGTATAATACTGTGTTCCATATAGAATAAATCAAATTCATTTGAAAAGTACTCTACACCATGATCCGACCTTAGTCGCTTGATTTTAAGATCAAGTTGGTTTTCTGCCTCAGCTTTATAGATTTTGAAGTAATTCAAAGCTTCATATTTAGATTTCAGGAGATAAACATAGCAGTATCTAGTGGAGTCATCAATCAACGTCATAAAGTATCTTTTTCCACCTTTTGTCAACACACCATTCATCTCACAAAGATCTGAATGTATAAGTTCCAGTGGTGCTAAGTTTCTCAGTTCCTCAGTCGTATGAGACTTGTGGGGTTGCTTTGCTTGCACACAAACTTGGCACTTAGAACCTTTGACAGTGGTAAATTTTGGAATTAAACTCATATTGGCTAGCCGCGTCATGCAACCAAAGTTAATATGATAGAGTCGTGAATGCCAAACATTGGACTCATTATCATTGCACACATGATTAATAACTTTAGTACATGAGTCTGACAAAGACAAGCGGAACAGACCTCCGCACTCATAACCCTTTCCAACAAATTGTACATACTTAGAAATTACAACTTTATTGGACTCAAAAACCAACTTAAAGCCATCTCGACATAAAAGCGATCCGCTGACGAGATTCTTATTGATGGAGGGAACGTGCTGCACATTCTTCAGCTATACGGTCTTCCCCGAAGTAAATTTCATATTTACCGTACCAACACCATGAACAGAAGCACGCGAGCCGTTTCCCATCATCACGGAAGAAGTCCTTGAGACCTGATAAGAGGAAAACATGGAAATATCGGAACAAACATGTCTATTAGCACCCGTGTCTATCCACCAATCAGGATAATGACATACTGAAAGGATAGTAGGTAAAATACCGTACCCAGCATCCTTCATCTCAGTATCGCTAATAACAACATTCGCGGTCTTGCCGTTGTTCCCATGTTGACGCTTGTCAAAGCGATTAGGATAGCTAGGAGCCCAATGATCAGGATCACCACAGACGTGGCAAGAGCCTTTCCTCTTATCATTTTTCTTCCTGAAGTTGGTTGAGTGTGTGGCCTTGTTCTTGCCATCGAACTTCCCCTTTCCTTCAGTTTTGTTCTTATTCTTGAACTTGTGGGATTGGAAGTTTTTCCTCTGCACTAAATTAGCAGTAGAACTTCCCTCAATTCCTCAAGCATTTTTGTCCTTTGCTCTCGTCTTCTCTTCCACACGAAGAGACCCAATGAGATACGTAACGGAAAACTCTTGTCTCTTATGTTTCAGAGAAGTATCAAAGTTCCTCCACGAAGGAGGAAGTTTGGCAATAGTGCCACCAGCCACAAATTTGTCCGGTAAGGAACACTTGAACTGCTCAAGTTCTTTGGCAAGTGACTGTATCTCATGAGCTTGCTCAATTACGGAGCTCTCATCAACCATCCTGTAGTCATAAAATTGCTCCATGACATACAGCTCAGTGCCAGCATCCGAGACCCCAAACTTGGCCTTAGAGCGCTTCCCACGCGTCCTTGCCATTATCAAATGACATATAAGGGTCAACGATGTTGTCCCCAAGAACACTGAACAAAGCCGCCATAAACATGGTATCGGCTTTCTTAAAGTTCGCTTCCTGCTCAGCAGAAAGTTCTCCTTCGGACTTGCCAAGAGTGTGTAGGGGTTCGTAGCATGGAAAACAAAAAATTTCTATCGCATACAAACAAACAAGCCAAGATCTATCTACTAGATTGTAGCAACGAGTCGATGAAATAACTTACCCTCGAAGATTCCAAAGTGTTTAACGAGAGCAGATTCTCGTGGGTGATGTAGTCGTACTCTTTCCGATCTCAAGATCGTGTAGACGATCCTTCCGGCGCTGCGTTCGGTAGCTCATGATCGGGTCACACGTTCGACTCGACGAAGACCTTCCTCTCCCTTGTTCCAAAGAAAATGGAGGTTGTAGCACTCTCTCGCGATTCCAAAGACAACGGCGTGGTACCTAAGTAGAGGGAGATCCCAGGCTTCCTTAAGCCGAGCGAGTATGGTGGATTATGAGAGAGGATATTAGTGGTCTAGAGATTAGACAGACCAATTAGAATTAGAAGGCTCTAAACCGCAGGCTAAAGCAATTAGAAGCTCTAAACCAAACGGCTCTAAACCTGAGATTAGAGGTAGAAACTTGTGTGTCTCAAGGAGGAGCCCCGCCTCCTTATATAGGTGGAGGGCTAGGCGCGCTAGGAGGAGGAGTCCTCCCCAACTCGCCTAGGGCTTGGGCGCCGCTGGAGGAGGACTCCTCCTCCAAGTTGGTTCCAACTCCTCTTGCTTGTTTCCCACGTTTCTTGTTTCCAGCTTCTGCTTTCCATAGTTTCTGCTTTTAGCCGTTTGACTTTCAAACTGGCAATTTGACTTTCATGTTTTTGGAACAGCAAGAACACTTAGTACATGATGCAATCATTCAATGACACACTCATGTACCCTCCCCACCCCCCCGAGTGCGGGACAATCCGGAACCTTCTAGAACATTCCCGATGAAAACACCGGAATCATTCCCGAACTCCGAAACGGGACTTTCCTTATATGAATCTTATTCTCCGGACCATTCCGGATCACCTCGTAATATCCCGGATCCCATCCGAGACTCCGAACAACATTCGGTCTCTTTCTCATAATACCATAACTACTCAAACAACGTCGAATCCTTAAGTGTGTGTGTCTCCCTACGGTTCGTGAATTATGCGGACATGATCGAGACACTTCTCCCAACAATAAACAATAGAGGAATCTGGAAATTCATATGGCTCCCACATATTTCTACGATTACTTTGCGATCGAATGAACCACTTACATACGATACCAATTTCCCTTTGTCTCACGATAGTTTACTTATCCGAGGTTATGATCGCTTGTATCTCTGCATACCTAGTTCAACCTCGCATCGATAAGTACTCTTTTCGCTCCTGATATGTGATCCCTTGTGACCCAGTCACATGCTTGCAAGCTAATTGGATGACATTCCACCGAGAGGGCCTGAGTATATCTATCTGTCATATGGATGGACAAATCCCACTCTTGATCCATGTGTTTCAACCAATACTTTCCGAACACTCAATGCCACTTTTATAGCCACCCGATTACGGTGGTGTTTGATGTCATCAAAGCATCCATCCGTAAAGGTGATATGCATGATCTCATGGTCGAAGGAATTAGGTTACTATGTATCGAAAGCATATAGCAATTGAACTATTGAAATGACTTGATCTTTATGCTACGCTTATCTATAGGAGTAGGTCCATCACATCATTCTCCTAATGATATGATCCTGTTGTTAATAACATCTCTATGTTCATGATCAGGAAACCATGATCATATATTAACCAACAAGCTAGTTTAACAAGAGGCTTTACTAGGGACTCTTATTTTAGTTTACAAATCACACAAGTATTAATGTTTCCGGTTAATACAATTATAGCATGGTATGTAAACATTTATCATAAGTGTGAAGATATGATAATAATCACTTTATTATTGCCTCTTGGGCATATCTCCAACATTCTCCCACTTGCACTAGAGTCAATAATCTAGTTTCAAACCTTTGTGTATTCAACACCTATGGCTTTCTTGTGTTGAATGTACACGATTGCTAGTGGTCAACTGGTATCCGGATCTGACACTTCCAGGTCCGTGTGTAATTGCATGTCTTTGCGTCTTTACGCATCACTCATTCTCTAATGAGATGGCTTTGTATAATTTTGGTATTTCGGTGTGACCTTTAGTTCTTTGGGGTTAAAACATGTTGATAATATTGTCGCACAATATATCTTCATAGTATTATCCCACTGTGAACTACACCTAGTTTGATAACAAACTACTTGACACAAATGCCCTCTTTGTCGCTAAAATAGCAGTCATATACTTAGCCTTTTGTTGTAGTATCATCACAATGTCTTAACTTTGGAACTCATCCAAATCCATTATGGAACTCACTTTCCATTATATTGTGCCACCCTTAGTTTAGATTGAGATAAACTTAATTTGTACTTTGTGACAAAACTAGTATCAATGTAGTACTTTTACAATGAACTAACCATCTATTTGTCACTTCTACAAATAATATACTCTTAGTTCTTCCAAAAGATCATAAGAATATCCTTACTATTGTCCAATGATCATCTTACGAATCATTCTGGTATATGCTCACAATATTTAGAGCATAGGACATATCTGGATTTGTACATATCACAGTATGATTGATATAAATATTCTTTGTGATTTCATACATCAAGTATCAATCTATACTTGATTATTTGTTTCACTTTACCAAATGTCAATACACTTGAATATATCATCAATATTGAACTCATTCAATCCTTTCTGTGTGACAAGAACCTTTCTTGTAGTTTCTATATTGAACTCATTCAATATCTCGTCTATGTACTTCTGGCACAACCATATTAGCATCTATTGATGCCAAATATTTAGGTTTTGCCTAAGTCTTTCATCGAGATGAAATTCTTAATATGTGTTAATAAAAGATATATCATTTCCAATCAACAATATGTCTTCCACATAATGTATTAGAAACATGTCTTAGCGCTCCCACTTAATTTCTTGCAAACGCAAGCATCTTCATTGTCTCTGATGAATTAAAACTCTTTTAACAATTTCATCATAGTGAAGATTCCAACTCCGTGATGCTCACTTCAACCATTGAAGTTTGCATATGCTTTTAGCATCCTTTGAATTAACAAAACCCTATGGACCGTGTCATGCACACGTCCTAGGTAACGATTCTATTAGAAGAACTTGTTTTGTTTATACAACTACCATATAACAAATTATATGTAGTGGTTGCTACATTAATCCGTCTAGACTAACTATCGCTATGAAAGATCAGATCTTGTCATAGTCAACCTTTGAACATTGTTGTGAACTCTTTCCCAACATGTCGACTATTTCATAGATGTGCAACATCCATGTGTATTTATTTATAGATCCAAACACAACTGTAAGGTCTTACACCTTTCTCGAGGGTCCTTCAAGTTCAAAACTTGATTTCTCGTGTATGGAACTATCACGGATTTTATGGCTTCAAGCCATTTGACGGAGTCAGGGCCCATCATCGCTTCTTTGCATGTAGTCGGTTCATTATTCTCAAATAATGATTCAACCCTCAAATCTTGGTATTTGATTGTTTACCAAATCTACTTGTTTCAATAGGAACTTAGATCTCCGTGACCACAACCTTTTGAGGCATCGTGAGCCATGAGCATTGTTCTTGCCTCAAACACTTTTTCTTTGCGCAACTGCACATATAGCTAAGGTTCTTTTAACCTTATCAAAGTTCTATTGTCCTCCCACTTAACTTTTCACGAAAAATTCCTTCTCAAAGAAACTTGACGTTCTAAGCAACAAACACTTTTGTCTCCTGTTTATGGAGGAATACTTAACAGTTTATACAAAGACAGTTCATCCGACTTTGGTTGCACACATCTTTCTTATGCATAGCATACCAATGTTTAAGAAAGGACAACTTGGGTTTTATCCCAAACCATAACCTTATATGGTGTCATTTCAACGGATTATGATGAAGCTCTTTTCAGTGGAAAAACGGTAATCTCTAAAGCTTTTAATCTTTAAAATAGAATGGCAGTTTTATGAATTACACCTTCGATCTTACCATGTCAAACAAGGTTTAATTACATATCTCGAACACTCCATACTCTTATGGTGTTTCGGGAAAATGCAAATCCACGGAACGATTCCTTTAAATCTTTGATATTATGCTAAACTTGTAACTCAAATATCTTCCTTTATGATCTTATCATAAAATATTTATATTTTTGTTACAATGATTTTGCACTTCATCTTGAAAGTCCTTGAACTTTTCAAATGTTTCACACTTCATCCTTATTAAGTAAATATTCATATATTCACTCAAATTTTCGGAGAAAGCACATGAAGTTGAAATCCATCGCTCTTGACTATACATAATGGACTTCATACAACAATATGTACAAGTTCCAATAAGCTAGTCTATCGTTCCCTTTTGGCCTATGAACGAAGTTTTAATTATCTCTAGGAAAGTTTCACAAGCGCCATTTGATCAAAATCAAATAGACTCCAAAATTCCATCCATATGGATTTTCTTCATGTTTTCTTTCCAATATAATTTAAACGGCGATGTCACTTCCTAAGTGATCTTTCAATCAATTTGTCTTTCGACATCTTTAGCACTAGTTTTATGGATGTGATATCTCCAACGAGATTTGCAAATCATCCATCTTTTATAGATTACGGCAATTATTTGAACAACCCTTTTGTTCTCATAATACGATAAAAAAATCTTGAAGGCAAGCTTTGATGTTTAACGAGCAACACAATAACCCTTTATTTTGTTCTCGATGAACATCATCACATATTCTTTTGCTAGTTACTTAGGCCATTGTAGTTCGTGAATTGTGTTGTTTCGTATGACGATTCACACCAACAAATTCAATATCAAATACTTAAGAACCACATTGTTTAATAAGCAAAGAATATATCCATAACATGTATATCATCTATATACTTAAACTGAACAATTCTAGTCTTTTCTTTTCTGCCATATACTTATGAGATTCTCTTCAAGATTTCCTTTCGCTTGAAAGAATCTATCAACATCAATTAGTGGAGTCATTCATATGACACATAGTCCAAAGCATGTATAGTTAAATACCAATGTCTTTGGACTTGCACTTTGAAGTAGATCACCATCATCAAATGTTTGGTGTTCTTTCAAATTCCTTTCTTTAGTAATCTCTTGGTGTAGTAAATATTTTACCTACATCAAATATTCACCCTTATCATGGAATTATCCATGATCAAGCTACTATTGGCTTGTAACGGTGAATCGTGAGTACAATGTTGCTCTCCCAAAAACTTTTGGAGGTTTAGGACAACTAGTGTCTCCAACCTTTTGCAAATTCTCATCAAATATGAGAACATGACTTTAGCCATATTATACTCTATCATGTTGCAACCAAAACATCGTTTCAGACATCACAATATCTTTCACAAATCATGGTTTCTGAAACAACTCTTTCAGATCCTTAGATAACCTTGATATTAGGAGAATCCTTTGAATATCAAGAATCATGGAGACAAACATGATACTTATATACTAACACTTGGAATTGTTACTCTTGATTTAATACTAATTATCAAACTTCATGGAGTAACCGGAACTTACTGAAAGTTTGCAATAGGACTTTTAAACTTTAGATTAACACTTCAAAACAATACAATACCATCAGAAAGTAACTAATCACAATTCTATAGTTCTATCATCTCAATTATAACTAAGCGCAAGGTGGTAAACGGATGCCAATGACTACAACAACTATGCAAATTCACTTTGATTTAGTTTATGATAAATTGAGTTCTAATTAATAATTAAATTAATCTAGATGAACTCCCACTCAAAACAATATCCCTCACATTGTTTTAGTGATTACACGAACCAAATCCACCACATCAAAACCGATCATCACGAGAGTTGATATAGCTTCAATGGCGAATCAACATGTTCATCATATCTACTATATGACTCATGCTCTACCTTTCGGTAATCCGTGTTCACGAGGCCATGTCCGTATACATGCTAGGCTCGTCAAGATCAAACCTTAGTTTCGCATGAGCAAATCTGCTTGCTCACGTTGTATACACTTGCGTAATCTAACACACCGATCATCACGTGGTGCTTCAAACAACAAGCTTTAGCAACGGTGCTAACTAAGGGTGAACACTTTATGACTTGAAATTCATGTGCATGAGGGATCATCTTATAATGCTACCGTCGTCTACTAAGCAATACAAGATGCATAAAGGATTAACATCACATGCAATTCAATAATATGTGATATGATATGGCCTTTCTTCTTTGTGCTTCCGATCTCCATCTTCAAGCACGAACATGATCTTCATCATTACCGGCATTGCATCAAGGTCAATGACGCTGCTCCATGGTTGTCTTCCACCGGCTTCAACTATTACAACTACTTTGAATAGACACGCAGGTCTTAATAAAATTAAAGACAACCATATATTCTCGCCGATTCGACTTACAATAAGGAACATTGCATACATCATATATAATCACAATCATGGCCATATCACATCATTGCACCCCTGCAAAACAAAGTTAGACGCCTCTACTTTCTTTGCATATTTTACGTGGTTTGGGGCTTTCAATAAGTGTCGTTCTAACTTACGAACAAGAACCACAACATTGATACTAGCATTGTTGATCACCCGTTGTAAATTGGATCTTAACTATGTTAGGAGAAACAGCACCATAAAGCCACTTATGCAATACAAGTTTCATGTCAAGCGTGGAGCAAGTCTCATGAACGATGTCATGTAAGGTTAGCCCGGGCCGCTTCATCCCAACATACCGCAAGATGCAAAGTACACAAAAAGCAATCGACAATAAAAGCAGCAACGCCCACAATGACCATTGTGTTCTACTCGCAACAGATCTACATATAGACACGTCTCTGATACCACTGTAGGGGTTCGTAGCATGGAAAACAAAAAATTTCTATCACATACAAACAAACAAGCCAAGATCTATCTACTAGATTGTAGCAACGAGTCGATGAAATAACTTACCCTCGAAGATTCCAAAGTGTTTAACGAGAGCATTCTCGTGGGTGATGTAGTCGCATTTTCCGATCTCAAGATCGTAGAAGATCCTTCCGGCCAAGGCTCCGCAGCTCAGCCGGGTCACACGTTCGGTACTCGACGAAGACCTTCCTCTCCCTTGTTCCAGTAGGCAGCGGAGGTCGTAGCACTCTCCTCGCGATTCCGGCAGCACAACGGCGTGGTACCGGAAGTAGAGGGGAGATCCCGCAGGGCTTCGCCTTAAGCCGGAGCGAGTATGGTGGATTATGAGAGAGGGCTATTAGTGGTCTAGAGATTAGACACACCAATTAGAAGGCTCTAAACCGCAGGCTAAAGCAATTAGAAGCTCTAAACCAAACGGCTCTAGACCTGAGATTAGAGGTAGAAACTTGTGTGTCTCAAGGAGGAGCTCTGCCCCTCCTTATATAGGTGGAGGGGCTAGGCGCGCCAGGGAGGGAGGGAGTCCCTCCCCAACTCGGCCTAGGGCTTGGGCGCCGGCCTGGAGGAGTGGGACTCCTCCTCCAAGTTGGTTCCAACTCCTCTTGCTTGTTTCCCAGCTCGCTTCCCACGCTTCCTGCTTTCCACAGCTTCTGTTTAGCCGCTTGACTTTCAAACCGCAATTTGACTTTCATGTTTTTGGAACAGCAAGAACACTTAGTACATGATGCAATCATTCAATGACACACTCATGTACCCTCCCCAGAGTGCCGGACAATCCGAACCTTCTAGAACATTCCCGATGAAAACACCGAATCATTCACGAACTCAAACGGACTTTCCTTATATGAATCTTATTCTCCGGACCATTCCGGATCACCTCGTAATATCCCGTATCCCATCCGAGACTCAACAACATTCGGTCTCTTTCTCATAATACCATAACTACTCAAAACAACGTCGAATCCTTAAGTGTGTCTCCCTACGGTCGTGAATTATGCGACATGATCGAGACACTTCTCGAACAATAACCAATAGAGGAATATGGAAATTCATATGGCTCCCACATATTTCTACGATTACTTTGCGATCGAATGAACCACTTACATACGATACCAATTTCCCTTTGTCTCACGATAGTTTACTTATCCGAGGTTATGATCGGTCAGATCTCTCGCATACCTAGTTCAACCTCGTTACCGATAAGTACTCTTTTCTCGCTCCTGTTATGTGATCCCTTGTGACCCAGTCACATGCTTGCAAGCTAATTGGATGACATTCCACCGAGAGGGCCCAGAGTATATCTATCCGTCATATGGATGGACAAATCCCACTCTTGATCCATGTGTTTCAACCAATACTTTCCGAACACTCAATGCCACTTTTATAGCCACCCGCCACGGTGTGGTGTTTGATGTCATCAAAGCATCCATCCGGTAAAGGTGATATGCATGATCTCATGGTCGAAGGAATTAGGTTACTATGTATCAGAAAGCATATAGCAATTGAACTATTGAAATGACTTGATCTTTATGCTACGCTTATCTATAGGAGTATGTCCATCACATCATTCTCCTAATGATATGATCCTGTTGTTAATAACATCTCTATGTTCATGATCAGGAAACCATGATCATATATTAACCAACAAGCTAGTTTAACAAGAGGCTTTACTAGGGACTCTTATTTTAGTTTACAAATCACACAAGTATTAATGTTTCCGGTTAATACAATTATAGCATGGTATGTAAACATTTATCATAAGTGTGAAGATATGATAATAATCACTTTATTATTGCCTCTTGGGCATATCTTCAACAGAGTGACGCTATAGCAGTTTAGGTTTTCAAACAAGAGAACTGCTCTCTTGCGCCATCTCTTATAGTGCATGTCATCAAAAGGAGGCGCCCTAGTAGCCGCGGCTACATCACTGGAATTTAGTTGCCTATAATCAGGTTTTTGGATTGTTGGAAATATAAGTAATAATCCATATGATTTAATCCGAATAATAAATTGATAAATCATGATCATACAAACAGTACTAAAACCAATTATGCAGATCAACAAAGTAGATGAACAAATTACATCTATAGGAGATAAACCTATCACATCTACACCAAACGCTAGAACAAAGAACTCTAGCATAATCCGAAAGAGAGATATCAAGATCACATACGATGTAGGCTGAATAGTCGTTGGAAGACGTCGTAGTTGCCAGTAGATCACCCCCAAAAACCTAATCGCCCCTCACCCGTACAGGTTCACGAGAGGCGGGCCCCGTCAAAGCATTAGTCCCGGTTGTGCCACCAACCGGGACTAATGCTGGCACACGTCCTGCTCGAGGTAACGGGCCAGAGGCATGCGTCCCGATTGGTAGGGCATCGTCCGGTTGGAGCCAGCAACCGGGACTAAAGGTTTGGCCACAGCCACGTGGCGTGGCACACCCCTTTAGTCCCGGTTGCTGGCTCCAACCAGGACGTATTCTCCCGCCCTCTATAAATGCAAAGCCCCAGCCCCCTGCCTCCACTTTGTTTTTTCTCTTGGTGGAAGGTGTGAGGGGTGTGCTAGTTTTTTCTCTTGTATGCATGCATTGAAGGTGTTTGATGAAATGTTTGAGTGAATAATCCCGTTCAATTTCTCATAGAACAAAAATATAGAAGGTGTCCGAGACGCACTTGAGCTTTCTCCTCTTTATTTCCCTCAATCGAGGTTAGCAATCTTATCTTTTCTATGTCATTGATACAATTCATGTGTCGATGTGAATTGGTTATTTCACTATTTATGATGTCCTGTTTTTTGATAAACTTACTTATATGATGCAGATGAACAGTCGGGAATGGATGTACGGTGACCGGCGCTTAGCCGGGTATATGAAAGGCGTGGATAAATTTATCGATGTGGCTACGGCAAACAAAGAGAATGGTTTTATACGTTTTCCATGTGTTCAATGTCGGAACAACAAGGAGTACTCTTCCTCGAAAATCATTCAGGCCACCTGATTATGAAAGGTTTCATGCCCAACTATAATTGCTGGACCAAGCACGGGGAAAGAGGGGTTATGATGGAAGATGGTGAAGAAGAAGATGATGATAACAACTATCATCATATGTTTCCTGAATACAGTGATACTGCAATTGAAGACAATGGAGAGGAAAGAGTTGAAGAACGGGCATCAGATGAGCCGGCTGATGAACTTGGTAGGGTCATTTCTGATGCAAAGCGAGACTGTAAAACAGAAAATGAGAAGTTGAAGTTAGAGGTCATGTTAGAAGATCACAAGAAATTGTTGTACCCAAATTGTGAAGATGGCAGCACAAAGCTCAGTACCACACTGGAATTTTTGCGATGGAAGGCAGAGTGTGGTCTAACTGACTCCTCATTTGAAAAGATGCTGAAAATAATGAAGCCGAAGTTTCCAAAACATAACGAACTTCCCGAGAGTACCTACGAAGCAAAGCAGACTCTCTGTCCTCTGGGATTAGATGTGCAAAAGATACATGCATGCATTAATGACTGCATCCTCTACCGCGGTAAGGAGTATGAGAATTTAGATAAATGTCCGGTATGCAATGCGTTGCGGTATAAGATCAGACGAGATGACCCTGGTGATGTTGAGGGAGAGCCCCTCCGGAAGAGGGTTCCTTCTAAGGTTATGTGGTATGCTCCTATAATACCAAGGTTGAAACGCATGTTCAGAAACAATGAGCATGCCAGGTTGTTGCGATGGCACAAAGAAGACCGTAAGAAAGACGGGAAGTTGAGACACCCTGCTGATGGGTCACAGTGGAGAAAAATCGAGAGAGACTTTGCAGGTGACGCAAGGAACTTATGGTTTGGTCTAAGTACGGATGGCATGAATCCTTTTAGGGAGCAGAGCTACAAAGACTGCCCGTGACTCTATGTATCTACAACCTGCCTCCTTGGTTGTGCATGAAGCGTAAGTTCATTATGATGCCAGTGCTCATCCAAGGCCCGAAGCAACCGGGCAACGACATTGATGTGTACCTTAGGCCATTAGTTGAAGAACTCTTACAGTTGTGGGGCAAACCAGGTGTACGTGCGTGGGATGAGAACAAACAGGAGCCATTTGATCTACGGGGGTTGTTATTCGTAACCATCAATGATTGGCCTGCTCTTAGTAACCTTTTAGGATAGACAAACAAGGGATATAAGGCATGCACCCACTGTTTAGATAAGATGAAGGTGCGATTTGCATAAATGCAAGAAGGTTGTGTACTGGCGAATCGACGATTTCTTCCACCAATCATCCGTAAGAAAGAAAGGCAAGCATTTCAAAGGTGAGGCAGATCACGGAAGAAGCTGAACTCCCCGCCGGTGATGATGTATTTGGTATGGTCAAGGACAGAAGTAATCTTTGGAAAGGGTCCCGTGGTCAATCAGTTCCGAACGACGTCCATGTGGAAGAAGAAATCTATATTTTGGGAGTTGCCATATTGGAAAGTCCTGCGTGTCCGCTCTTCAATCGACGTGATGCACGTGACGAAGAATCTTTGCGTGAACCTGCTAGGATTCCTAGGCGTGTATGGGAAGACAAAAGATACACATGAAGCACGGGAGGACCAACAAATTATGAAAGACCCAAAGAACATGCATACACATAACAAGACGGATAAAGGGCATCACTTAAGTCGTGCCAGCTATGATCTTACCAAAGCAGAGAAGGAAATCTTTTTTGAAGTCCTTTACAGTATCAAGGTGCCGTCGGGCTTCTCATCTAATATAAAGGGGATAATAAATATGGTAGAGAAAACGTTCCAAAACCTGAAGTCTCATGACTGTCACGTGATTATGACGCAGTTGCTTCCGATTGCATTGAGGGGGCTTCTACCGGAAAATGTTCGAGTACCCATTGTGAAGCTGTGTGCATTCCTCAATGCAATATCTCAGAAGGTAATCAATCCAGATATTCTGCCAAGGTTACAGAAGGATGTGGTAAAATGTCTTGTTAGTTTTGAATTGGTGTTCCCACCATCCTTCTTCAATATTATGACGCGTCTCCTAGTTCATCTAGTGGAAGAGATTGCCATTCTCGGTCCGGTATTTCTGCACAATATGTTCCCCTTTGAGAGGTTCATGGGAGTCTTAAAGAAATATGTTCATAACCGTGCTAGACCAGAAGGAAGCATCTCCAAGGGATACGGAACAGAGGAGGTCATTGAGTTTTGTGTTGACTTTATTCCTGACCTTAAGCCGATTGGTGTTTCTGACTCGCGGCATGAGGGAAGACTAAGTGGAAAAGGCACGATGGGAAACAAAGCAATGATATGTAGGTACGGGGATTCTTTCACTAAAGCACACTACACAGTTTTACATAATTCCACCTTGGCAGCTCCGTATATCGACGAACACAAGAATATTGTATGCTCCAAAAACCCGAGGAAGCCTGAATCATGGATTACAGATGAACACATGAAGTCTTTCGGTGGTTGTATGCGGACACATCTCTTGAATGACACCACTGTTGGAGATCAGCTATACTTGTTGGCCGTGTTACCATCTTCTACTGTATTGAATTTCCAAGGGTACGAAATAAATGGGAATACATTCTACACGATCGCCCAAGATAAAAAGAGCACCAACCAAAATAGTGGTGTCCCCTTTGATGCAATAGACGAGAAGGGACAAAAGGACACATATTATGGTTACATAGAGGAGATATGGGAACTAGACTATGGAGTCTCTTTTAAGGTCCCTTTGTTTCGCTGCAAATGGGTCAACCTGAAAGGGGAAGGGGTAAAGATAGACCAGTTGTACGGAATGACAACAGTGGATCTCAACAATCTTGGTTATAGAGATCAACCATTCTTCCTAGCCAATGATGTGTCTCTGGTTTTCTATGTGAAGGACATGTCCTCCAGACCGAAAAAAAAAGAAAAAAATATACAAACGAATACATCATATGATGAGCCAAAGGCCACATAGTTCTTTTAGGAAAAGAAACATCGTGGGAATCGAGGACAAGACAAACATGTCGGAAGATTATAATAAGTTTGATGAAATTCTCCCTTCACAAAGGAAAACGACCCAAGCATTCCGTTAAGTAAAGAAGATGCTCCATGGTTACGTCTCAAGCGATCATAAGGAAGGACATATGCCAAGAAGTTCATGCTCATATTATGTAACTCTAGTTCATGTCTTTCGCGGTTTGTTTGTGGCTTGACCAAGTATATCTTCGCGGTTTGTGGCCTTTAGTCCCGTTTTGTAGTCTCGCTTTTAATATTAATAAATGTCTTGAGTGTTAGCCCGTTTGTGGCTAGACCGGACTATGAAGAAGTTGTCCCGATTCGTACTTACCATTAAGATCTGATCTCCAAACGCTGCAATCACATATTAGGAGTGCCTCTATGACCAGTTTCTTGGAGATGCCGAGGATGGCATCCGCGGCATCTCCCCGAACCGGTCGTAGTGGTGTCCTGCTCTCGAAAACCATCTTGCAGCTTGTAACTTCTCTAACTAGATCAATACACCCTGAGCTACCTAATTTCACATATTAGAGTGCCTCTATGACCAGTTTCGGAGATGCCGGAGGACTGGCTCAAGGCATCTCCTCAAGGCCTGAGTGGTGTCCTCGCTCGAAAACCATCTTGCAGCTTGTAACTTCTCTAACTAGATCAATACGCCTCGGAGCTAACTAATTTCACATATTAGGGTGCCTCTATGACGGTTTCTCGGAGATGCCGAGGATGGGCTCCGGCATCTCCTCAGGCCGCATGATGGTATCCTGCTCTAAAAACCATCTTGGAGATGCCTCAAACTGGCTTGGTATATTGATCATGTTTCGAAAAAACCTTCACAAAATGACCTATCATGTTCAAGGTTTCATGGCTTTCGGTCCAAATGACCGATGTTATGTGCTGAATCACGGCACAGTTTGTGATGTTGTGCCCATATTATGCATGTGTGTGGACATTGGTATGGAGAACAATGTTGCAGGAGGAAGTTTTCCTTTTTGTCGCACGGAAAAGCCTTTTTCCATTTTCCGAGCGCAAAAAACGGGTCGTTTTGTGAAGTAACCACCAAAATGCCGTTTCAGAATGCTACCGTCCCATTTTCCTAAAATACTAGACCACCTTACATGGACTATCTCCCAACCGGGACATCTCAAACCTTTTTGTCCATCCCGGGTAAAAAGGACAAATGTCTATCGAATCGGTAGGAAGTGGGTCAGGTTTGTACTACAGGTACATGATCTATCGCCCGTGATTTTTTGAAAAAATCATTTTTAGACTTGCAATATGTGGTTTCTTCAGAGATCCAATGCAAGTTCTAACGATGCTCATCCCCTATCTTCGTGCACACCGTTTCGACCATAATTAGAAATTCAGATAATTCAAAACGGGCATAATAAATTCAAAAAAATCCGAACAATAAAAATCATTCGCGTGGTGTCATATTATGTTACATAGTTGAAAGGAAAAATACCAGACTTGGTATATTGATCATGTTTCGAAAAAACCTTCACAAAATGACCTATCATGTTCGAGGTTTCATGGCTTTCGGTCCAAATGACCGATGTTATGTGCTGAATCACGGCATAGTTTGTGATGTTGTGCCCATATTATGCATGTGTGTGGAAATTGGTATGGAGAAAAATGTTGCAGGAGGAAGTTTTCCTTTTTGTCGCACGGAAAAGCCCTTTTCCATTTTCCGAGCGCAAAAAATGGGTCGTTTTGTGAAGTAACCACCAAAATGCCATTTCAGAATGCTACCGTCCCATTTTCCTAAAATACTAGACCACCTTACATGGACTATCTCCCAACTGGGACATCTCAAACCTTTTCTTCCATCCCGGGTAAAAAGGACAAATGTCTGCCGAATCGGCAGGAAGTGGGTTCGGTTTGTACTACAGGTACATGATCTATCGCCCGTGATTTTTGAAAACAATCATTTTTAGACTCGCAATATGTGGTTTCTTCAGAGATCCAATGCAAGTTCTAATGATGCTCGTCCCCTATCTTCATGCACACCAGTTCGACCACAGTTAGAAATTCAGATAATTCAAAACGGGCATAATAAATTCAAAAGAAATCCGAACAATGAAAATCCTTCGTGTGGTGTCATATTATGTTACATAGTTGAAAGGAAAAATACCAGACTTGGTATATTGATCATGTTTCGAAAAAACCTTCACAAAATGACCTATCATGTTCGAGGTTTCATGGCTTTCGGTCCAAATGACCGATGTTATGTGCTGAATCACGGCATAGTTTGTGATGTTGTGCCCATATTATGCATGTGTGTGGACATTGGTATGGAGAACAATGTTGCAGGAGGAAGTTTTCATTTTTGTCGCACGGAAAAGCCCTTTTCCATTTTCCGACACTCACCCCTATTATTAGTGCTGACCCGTTTTTTGTCCCGGTTGGTGTCTCCAACCGGGACTAAAGGTTCATCTTTAGTCCCGGTTGGTGACACCATCTGGGACAAGGTACACGCCGCACGACATAATGTCGACACGCCATTTTTTCCGCCATTTTTTTTCCCACCAGTTCTTCACTATATATATATGTAGGCTTCGCCTCCATTGTCATTGCACATCTCTAGACTCATATCTGCAATCTCATCACTCTTTCCCATGGCTTCCACCGTAGCACTAACTCCCAGGGAGGCGGAGGCACTTTGCGCCTCGAACTACCCCTGCCCGCCGGGCTACTGTGTCCCCGTCGGCTGGATGCTAAGCGTCGGAGGCGTGCCGGTTCCTCCTGTCCCTCTAGGTTTGGCGCGTCGGATGGCCATCACGAACCACTACTACTTCGAGCTCACGCCGGAGCAGCAGAGGAATCCCAGATGACATCCCGACTATTTCCCGACTTGGGAAGCCTTCTTCATGGATCGGTGTGAGAGGGCACTCGCCAGGCACGAGGAGGAGGGCCCACCTCCTCCGAACTTCAACGAGGCCGGCCGTCGGCTGTGGTGGCGCAGGCGGACTCTCCAGAGCGTCATGGCCTACGACACGGCCGCCAACTCTAGACCCCGCCTGCGCTACCCTCAAGTCCAGCCCACTCGTACTCAACCTTCAAGGTTCAACTACAGCGACCCCGATGACGATAGCGACGACGGCCGCGGCGAGTATGACGACTACAGTGGCGAGTATTATAGGTGTAGGCAGGAGCATGACTGAATTATTCCAACATTGCAAAACAAGTTCGGCTGATTGTGGCTTAATCTGGCCATGTATCTTAATTTTCAGTTCTTCTATGTAACTTTGTGTTAGTTGCGTTATGTACTTTAATTCCAGTTCTATCATAATCAAATTTTATTTCCGCCCATTATTTTTCGTCCTTTTTTTCGCCCATTAAAAACAGAAAATGGTTTTGAATTACTTATTCAAATCCAAACACTTTTTATGTTTAAAGTTTTTCTAAATTCCAAATTAATATTCAAAAAATATAAGTTAATTCATTTTTAATTTTAAATGGTTACATTAATTATTTTTGAAAAATAGAAAATGGTTTTGGATTATTTATTCAAATCCATACACTTTTTATGTTTAAAGTTTTTATAAATTCCAAATTGATATTAAAAAAATATAAGTTAATTCATTTTTAATTTTAAATGGTTACATTAATTATTTTTTAAAAATAGAAAATGGTTTGGATTATTTATTCAAATCCATACACTTTTTATGTTTAAAGTTTTTCTAAATTCCAAATTGATATTAAAAAAAATATAAGTTAATTCATTTTTAATTGTAAATGGTTCATATTTTAAATGGTTACATTAATTATTTTTTAAAACATAAAATGGTTTTGAATTATTTATTCAAATCCAAACACTTTTTATGTTTAAAGTTTTTCTAAATTCCAAATTAATTATCATTTAAAAAACATTACAAATTTAAACCCCCAAATAAAAAATAAGGCGAGAACAGAGAGAAAATACTTGAAATTTTTTGAAAACAGGGGAATACGTCCCGGTTGGAGCCACCAAGCGGGACTAAAGACCCCTGCGCGCCAACTCTTGGTCTGCTGAAAAAATTTGAGTATACGTCCCGGTTGGTGGCTCCAACCGGGACGTCTGACCCTTTAGTCCCGGTTGGAGCCACCAACCGGGACAAAAGGCCCTTCCTTTATAACTTGCACGCCTGTTCTTCTTCTTCCCCATCTCACTTCTCTCAGAAACCGACGGCCTTGCACAGTCAGCAGGAGACGCCCTTCGATCCCCGAACGCCGGGCTTGCCGCCGTCGTCGTCAGCGCGCCGCGCCCGTGGAGCAGCGTCACGAACCGCCGCCCGTCCTGCGCCACGCTGGACAGGAGCTCCGCGCCGCCTATCCCGGCCAAGGCCTCTCGCCTCGATCCCGCCGTGGTCCTCAAGGCCGCCCACCGCCCCACGCAGCCACGCCGCCCGTCCCCGCCACCTCCACGCTGCCCCCATAGTCGGGAAGCTCACTGTTTGTGAGCTCCAATTTTAATTTCTCTGTTTTTATTTTTTGTATTTAGTTTTGTATTGAAAAATAATTGTGAGCTCCACTTTTAATTTCTCTGTTTTTCATTTTTGTATTTAGTTTTGTATTGAAAAATAATTCTTCGGTGTGTAATGCTTTTTGATAGTTAATTTATTCAAACCATTATCATTAGAAAATGATTTAATATTGTAAAATCAACTATTTTCCTTTTTGTTTTTAATTCTAGAAAATGATTTAATATTGTAAAATCAATAACTTATTGTTTATAAGTCAAAAAAATATAAATAATATATCAAATTGTTCAGAAAAATGAAACCTATCTATTTAACCTATAATGATGCATTGTTCAACAACTTAAATGACAAGTATAATTATAAGAACAAATGCACCCCTCTCATATGTTCCGGAGTTTCCCCGAGTTAGGGTTTTCACCCCTCGGAACCCCGATTAAATCGTTGAGCATGTCTTAGGGTTACATTCCAATGCAAATTAACTTGTCATATCATCATACTTGCTTGAGCATTGCATCGATGCCATGTGTTGATTGTTTCCCTTTCTTTTCGGTGTTTGGATTATTAGGTTTATTATTAGTTAGGTATTATTAGGTTTATTAATTAGTTTGGTATTATTGATCTTCGGCCCCACTGGTCAGTCACTATGGTTAGCCCTAGACCCGATTCACATTTTCAAGCAACTTAAAAGCCCTATATTAGATAAGGAATCATTAATACCCCTTAGGTGCATGTGGGTTCGACGATGTGCCTTCGCCAGGGCATTCCGAACCCTCTTAAATTGATTCCAATATGGTATTTTGTTAGTATCTAGTGTTACCTATCTGCTGGATAGTTTCCATTTTGTAGCCTTATACTCATGGTCCCCTCTCATATGCATCCGAGGTTTCTCCGAACTAGGTTTTACACCCCTCGGAACTCCGGAATATTGATTTTAGTTGATTTTAGCTAGAGTTACCTATCTACTACACGGTTTCCTTTTTGTAGCTAGGTTTAGGGTTTAGGGTTTCTCTTCATTTTTATTATTGTGTATGTATATATTAGGGTTTCTCTGAATTAGGGTTTATATCTCTCAACACCGTACCTAACTTTCTCCTTTCGCCGCTTTGACTTATTCGTTTTTCCACCTATGCAGAAAATATGGACCCACACGTTAGAGACGAAGAAAAGGAAGAGTTGATCCAAGGTGTGATCCGTGGAGACGAAAATTTAGACGTATCAACGTTTCTGAACAACTCCGGTGAGGGTGATCCTCTTTTTACCGGAATAAACGACTTGTTTGAGGTTGAAGGTGTTGCCTTCCGCGAGGGAGAAGGCGATGCCTTGTGTAACCGAGAAGACGACCGCTCCGGCGAGGTGCATGTAATATAATCAATTCATTAATTAATCATCTGCTATCTATATAGAAATAGTAACGACGATCTTTCTTCTTTTAGCCCTCCGGATCGAAGGAATCTACTGAAAAAAAGCGACGAGGCCCAACCAAAAAGTTGCAAGACCATGAGAGGTTCAGGATCGAAGATGTCTCTGAAGACGGCTCCCGAAGTTGTCGCAAACAAATTTGTGGCACAATGCGGAGTAATATTTAGGGACTTAATCCCGATCACCATTAGAAATTGGAATAGGCCTGCTAATGCGGATGAAGAGGGAACATGTTTATTTGTCCCTAACCACGCCAAAGATTTACTGTGGAAGAGGCTCATGGTTAATTTCAAACTACCGAAGATAGAGCTGGATCCAAATGCGGAGGATCCAGTTGAGGACGCCTTATAACATGGGAGAGCCATGGAGTCTAAGGTCAGGGAGTGGGCTTTGAAGAAGATGGCCCAATGTTTCACCAACTGGAAGAAAAGATTGCACCTTGACTATGTCGTGAAAGAGAAGACTCCCGATTTCAAGAATATTCAGTTTGAGAAGATAAAACCATTCTGGGCTGAGTTTGTGGAATACAAGACATCAGAAAAAGCTAAGAAAATGTGCATAGCGAATAAGCTGAATCTTGCTTACAAGAAGTATCACCATACTATGGGGCAAGGTGGCTCTGGTGGCATTCCTAAGTGGGAGAAACTTGAGAATGAACTGCGTGCTAAAAAGATCACCCCAGAGACAGACGATTGGATAGAACGTGCAAGGAATTTGTTTTACGGGCATGGGGGCACGTTGGACTCGGAAGGGAGGTGTATATATAACATACGACATAAAGAAGACCCCTTGCCAATCGAGAGGATGAGAAAAGCAGTAAAGGCTGTTAAAGATGGGGACTCCATTCCCGATAGAGAGAATGATGAGCTCACACTCGCCCTTGGAAATAAGGAACATGATGGATGAACACGAGGCACAAGAGGCTCCCAACCATGGAGGATTGGATTTCCCGAAGAGAGGAAGAAATATCCTGATAGAAGCCGTCAGAGGAGAAAGGACAGGGCGGAAGTTGAAGCAGATAGTCAGAAAGAGCGAATGCGTTTAATTGAAGAACAATTAAAGCAACAATAATATGAAATTAACGCACTTAAAGAGCAAAGTACTACCGGCCCATCTCAGTAGCACACTGCATTCGATGCTACCGGCCAATCGAATAATCGAAAAAGCAGTGTGGCTTCCACCGAGGTCTCGGGTGATGACAATGGCGATGACGATGGTGCACCGACGATGGCTCCTGTTGGCTACCCAGTGGATGATATCACAGAGATGACACACTGCGAGCTACATGTCAAAGTTGTGAACATATCAATGAAGGTGGCGGTCGGCTATGCCTTACCAATTGGACCCACACCAACTTACCACTGTCGTCCGGTTCCAGAGGGCTACACTGTTGTCGGGGTGGATGAAATCATGCCCACCTTTGAAGTTTTGGATCTTCACTACCCTGTAGGTGAAGGGGATGTGACTGTACTGGGAGACGCAAAAAACGTTACCATTCTATGGCCGAAGGAATGTATCGTGCTTTGAAATCACACGCCAAGGCTATCTTCGCCGCCGCCTCACCCGTATCCAGCGAGGTCGTCGCCGCCGCGGCAGCCGTCTTCGTGGCCTCACCCGGCTCTGTCGCCTCACCAATCTTCGGCGCAGCCATCGCCGCGGGAGCCATCGCCGGCGCCTCAGGATAAAAAGCGTAAGCGTACCTCTACTGTGCGTCGTGGTAAGCGATCGCCGAAACGTAAACAAGAGCCTCTTCCAAAAGTATCAAAGGTTCCTCCCAAGAGAGCTTATGATTGTACTGAAGAGGAGACTGCGGCGATCGTTGATGCGGAAGCAGCGTTTTAAGCTAAGTGGCAGCCGAAGAGCGAGTTCCCAAAGACCAAAGAAGAAAACGCCAAAGTGTTGAAAATGCTAAAGACTCTTCATCAACCCGAGCCAAAGCTGTCATCAGACTATGAGCGTTCTATTCTCAAGTCACATACGGCACAAAAAGCCTCGAAGAGCGATAAAAGCGATGCAATCTGTTGCCTAGATCGGAGAACAAGCAAAACAGACTTGCGCCCCTCTCAAGGTGATTTCCCAAACCAATGTGGGGTCGAGCAAATCTGGGGCGAAGAGCGGTATGATCCAGGTAGTTGCACTGTCTGAGAATGTCGCTGCTCAAGGTATGAGTATTGCCAGTACTTATCGATTAGAGTTCTTCCCGTGAGTGAAGTAGCATACAAATACCAAGACGGCAAACCTCTCGTCAAACTCGAGGAGGTAAACAATCTTCCAACAAAATGCGAAGATTGCATAAGCGGTACATGCATGCCACAAAGGCCGGGGCTAACTGGATAGTCTTGAGGTTACAAAAAGCATCATGGGAAAGAAAAGGATGACATGATATCCATTGAATTTGATGAACTATTTCAATTATTCAATCAAGACGCCTTGGACAAATCGATCATCAGTGCCTATTGTCTGTATGTAATTAATTTAGTCTCCAGCTATCTCACCTTGTTTATTGCATGTATATAATCATACTGTAATATGCAGAATGAAGATTCTCGAATGCAGCAGAGGACAAATCTATGACATTGCCTTCATTGACCCATATTGGGTTCATGAAGCTAATCTCAAAACAAGTCCCCAGGATACGGAGGATAATATAGTACACGCGTTAAGGTTTTAAGAAACCAGAAGGGAAATACTTTTTCCTTACAACTTCGAGTGAGTGTTATTGTCTTGTATACACTTTTTATTTCGCTTACTCGATGTTAAGTATATAATTGATTAGTTATGCATTCGCAGCTTCCACTATATTCTGTTAATCATTCAACTTGTGTTATCGCCATATTTTGGCCAAAGGAGGAGATGGGCCATAATCAAGATGGGCTTGGAGGATACATATATGCAACGTGTTGTTGAATCGGCCTTGTGCATGGATTTGGGCTAAATTGCCCGTGTATCTGTATATTGTAGTAGGTTCCGTTTCGGTTTAAGTAAGAGATAGAGTTGTTAGGGTTATTCCAAAGATAGAAAGTCTCCGGACTATAAATATGTACCTAAGGTTATTGAGAAAAGGAGGACAATCACGTTCACAACAAACACAATCTCGGCGCGCCATACCCCTTGTTTCTAGGGTTTCTTTCGGGTAAGTGTCATGCTGCCTAGATCGCATCTTGCGATCTAGGCGATATCTACTATCGTTATTTGGTGTTACTCGTCTTTGAAGCCTTGTTGATGGCGAGTAATACTATTATCGTAGATTTTTTTAGGTTAGCATCGGTACTTTTTGCCATGATCGTTTAGTTATGCTACCTCTAGTTATCTCGCTGCCTTTGCACCTTTTCCCGGGTGTAAGGGTAGCATCTTATGATCTTTATACGGTCGATTTGATCCGTTATAGTTTTGCCTTGTTTTCCAAGGTTTAGTTTGATATCCACGTAGTCGGGCCTTGCAAGCGGGTTGAACGATCCATGAGTACGTGAGGATATGGTTTGCTAGTTCGAGAGGAGTTGTTCGGAATTGACTTTACGTCGGTTGTTAGGCCTTCTCTAGGGTTAGTTTTCTATCATCCTTTGTATTTACCGGCTCAATTACGTGTAGGATGTTCCAATTACATGGTGAAAACGATAAACTGTCGTAGATCGATTTAACTTGTAACGATGAAGCAAAACCCCATGTTATCGTAGATCTAATGCAGAACCATGGGATAATAGGCTCCAGGAGCCGATTCACGAAAACACGGGAGCCGGTCACGGCTCAATTTTACGTATACTTGTTTACCATGCGAAACTGATCGAAGCAATCCATCACCTTCGACCAGGTATAGGTCGTGGCACGCCTCGAATCAGCGGGGCGTGTCTTGGGAGTTTTGCGCGTTGCCCGGGGACGAGGCCGACCAGCGATCCCGGAGCCTCCCGGCTCTTCGTGTTGCTCGTCGCTGCTCGCCGGTGGGTTTTGACAGGCAACACATTCTGGCACGCCCGGTGGGACATTCAACAGCATCTGCATCAACATCCGACGCTGCGATGGGGGACAGACCGGTCACGTACGACGATCTGCCTGAGGAGCACAAGGCGAAGTATGATGATATCAAAGCTCTCTTCGAAGCCGATCTCATCGGCTCTTTTGAGAGGACCCGTAAGCATGGCATCAGGTGGAAAGGGTTCTCGCCCGAAGGTGCTCTTGATGAGGTGGATCTGTCTGTTCCTTCAGAGGAGCGCACCAGAGCTCTGCGACAGGAAGTCAACTACATGGTGGCTCATTCTCTTCACCGCCATTCTGAGAGCCTAGTAAACGCTTTCGAGCGCATCGCGGTTCGCGTAGTCCAGGATATCATGAAACATCAGTACTCTCCGTCGGGGCCTACTCTAGGGACTCACCAGGGAGAAAGACTACTCCAGACCAGGCCACAGCTGCCATTCACGCTTGCAGCTCCGGAGCCACCAAGGGCACCGGCGTACGTCGTCTACAAGGTTGGAGGTGACCCAGGCGATTGCCAGTTCCTGTTTGAACCACCTAAAGAAATCCCACATGGATATGTGTGCACCTACGTGCTCGCGCAATAACGACACGCACGAATCAGATTGCAACCGCAGGATTTACAGGGCAGGAGTTTACGGGCGGGGCTTCGGGAGCGGTATTTACGAGCAGGATGTGCAGGATGGACGATAAACAGGCATGGCTAGCCAAATGCGCCACGGAGCGAGTCATGAGAATTCAACCCTGCAGCTCAAGCGGTGGAGCAAATCCGTACCATCACGAGACCAGTTAAACCGTGCGAGAGAAGGACAATCGGCTATTCCAAGCCGTACCCTATGAGTTTGATCGATTCCGCTGCCCCAAGTATCGGCTCCACGAGTTCTCAAGGTTTAGCGGATCGAAGGTCGAGCTCGATCGAGCATGTGAGCCGATACACGCGATTAGGCATGATTTCAGCATCGGATCAGTTACGCGTAAGGTTCTTTGCGCAATCTCTGACAGGACCAGCTTTTGGGTGGTACACCTCGTTGCCGCCTGATTCGATCCAGACCTGGCTACCGAGGCTGGCATTGCAGACCTGGCACAGGTGCGGCAAAAGCGGGGAGAAACGGTAGCCGAGTACATCCAGCGTTTCAGGACTGTCAAGAACCGATGTTATTCGGCTCGTTTAACTGAGAAAGAAGCAGTCGAGCTGGCAATGTTGGGTCTCTCAGCACCTATCAAGGATCTGGCTTTCCAAGTAGAGTACAATTCATTGGCGCACATGGCCCGAAGCGACAATGTATGAACAGCGCCACCGAAGTTGTACCAAGACAAGTTCAAGCGTCCGATAGGCCTGGTCGTCTGAAGAAGAGGATCCTATACAAGACCAGGAGGTGGCCGTGGATGAATGGGCTCGGGGGGCAGATCCTGTATCCTGCAAATGGGTAAAGCAGCAGGGGCCTGCAAAAGGGTTCGACTTCGATGTAAGCAAAGCTGGCAGATATTCGATTCTTGCTGAAAGAAAAGCGGTGAAGTTACCGAAGGCCATAAAATCCCTACGGCTCAAGAGATGAGCAGGAGACCATCGCGCAAGTGGCATCACTCGTTCACCCACACCACCAATGATTGCAAAGAGCTACGTCGCCAGATCCAAACGGCCATAGAACAGGGCCGTCTGATCCTTGGGCAATTCGCCATGAAAGTAGACACCAACCCGTTTCCCGGCGTCAACATGGTAGAGCACAGCCACTCCACGAGGCGTCAGTTGGATTTCTCGTTCGATGTTAATATGGCAGGACCTGTGTACCACCATGGCACATACAAGGAGGAAGGCGGTCGCTCTCGGGGCAAAGAAAGAGAGGAGGCTGGTCCACGCGACCGGCCCCGTTATGATGACAGGAGGTATTTAACCGAGGAGCAAGTGAGAAGCGTGCGATATCAGAAGCCACATTCCACGCATCTCCTTAACAAGTATGAGCGTCAGTACGACCGACGTCGCCGGCGCGATAGAGATGATGAAAGATATGAGCACCTCGCTAGGGGAACGTCAAAGGAGAAGGAAGGCGTGGATAAACATTGGGATTGCCCTTTCTTCAAGTATTGCTGGGATACGGGAATGAGCCGATTGCCTACAATCGACAACTGCCCGGAATGTGGACAGCAGAAGGATGACACAGGTCCAGTTTCAGTGTTCAAGCGTCTAGGGCCTCTCCTTCCTCGAGCACAAGATCTCGAGGAGCCAATGGGTGAAAAAGAAGAAGACAGATATCACCGGCCAAGGTGGTGCCCCGATGGACTCAGACACACCCAAAAGCGTAGAGTTCAGCGACTGCGTAACTTGGAGGAAGCCTAAGCGCAGTACCTCCACGCTTTAAGGAAAGCACAGCCCGATCTGGCCGTGAAAATCCGGCAGACCTTAGAAACGGAGGATCGTCCGAAAAGGAAAGAATGGTGCCCCAAGCCAGTAAAAGCCGATGCGAAGACATCGGCTGGCACAAACATGGTGTTCATACTTCCGTCAGAGTTTTGCGCTCCAAGAACCAAAGAGCTACCAGTGGCACAGTTTGACTGCGGCCCACGACCGGTTATCTTTGAAAAGCCACGTGAGAAGGGCTACAAACATCTGAAAGCCACAGCCTGCGAGTTACATCAATGGGCAGCTGTCGGCAAGATGTTGGTTGACACGGAGCGGATCAATATAATGCCATACTCCATGCTACGGCGTTTGGACGCTCCACTGCAGATCGATCAAAACCAACGTCACGTTAAGCGACTTCACGGCCAAACTTGAAGCATAAAGGCGTCTTGAGCGTGGATCGACCGTGGGCAGAAAACCATCCCTCGTCATTCTTTGTCGTGGACAGCAAAAAGCACCTCTGTTTGTCTTGCTCGGGAGAGATTGGATTCACGCTAAGCTGCATTCCATCCACGATGCACCTGTCTGATGGGATGGAGATGAAGTGGAGGTCATTCATGCGAGATGATTCGATCGAGATCTCCATAGCGGGCATGAACATCCGGGAAGCGAAGACCAAGAGCCGATCTCTGGAATCAGTCTAGGCGTTGTGGCGCATTGAAGCTACAAAAAGCGGGGTGAGGCTGGTCTTATCCGCGGCGACAGAGTAGCAAAGTCCACGATCGTGCATGGTACGGCCGATCCTGCGATCGACAAAAAAAAAAAGCAGTAATCTTACGACAAGCAGGTCATGCAGTCGTAGTAGGGAGATTCCCTGCCATTGTAGAGCACAAATAAGGTGTAAACCGTCCTTGACTAATGCAATCGAAAAGGGGGCTGATTCCGGCAATCGGCCCAAATTATCTTTGTTATCCTCACCAACTGTTTGCCCCGTGTTTAGCATCGATTTAGCGGTGTGAAAGCTAGGGTATGGGTTTACCTCCGCTGATGAGCTAGAGGAGATTGACATCGGTCCTGGGGATAAGCCACGACCAACATTTATCAGCAAGAAGTTAGATCCGAATCTACGGGGTCCGATGATAGCTTTGTTGAAAGAATATCCAGACTGCTTTGCCTGGGACTATACAGAGATGCCTGGGTTAGACAGGAGCATCATTGAGCATCGACTCCCGCTTAAAAAGGGCTTTCGCCATTCCGGTGAGCACGGCGGATGAAGGCCGGAATTTTGGAAGAAGTCAAGAAAGAGATCGAGAAAATGTTGTGACTAGGTTAATCAGGCCATGCGGTATCTTTGAGTGGATTTCTAGTATCGTACCTGTAGAGAAAAAGGATGGCCGCTGGCGTGTTGCCATAGATTTTCGGGATCTCAATAGAGCTACCCCAAAGGATGAATATCCGATGCCGTTAGCAGAGACATTAATCAACGCAGCGGCTGGTCATAAGATCTTGAGCTTCATGGATGGCAATGCCGGTTACAACCAAATTTTATGGCTCGGAAGATATACACAAGACGCATTGAGAGGCCCAGTTCGGTGGGGTTGTTTGAATATGTAGTCATGACGTTTGGGCTGAAGAATGCGGCGCACGTACCAAAGAGCCATGAATTACATTTTCCATGATCTTATCGGCAAGTGGTGGAAATTTACATCGATGATGTGGTGGTCAAGTCTGCTTGATTACAAGGACACTTGGACGATCGCAACGTCTGGACCGAACAAGAAAATTCAGACTACGGATGAATCAAAGAAGTGTGCCTTCGGGTGACGGCGGTCAGTTCTTGGGTTTCTTGGTCCATGAACGGAATTGAGATCGGCCTGAAAAGTCGAGGCGGTCACGAACAATGAAGCCACCTACCACGAAGAAAGAAGCTGCGATCTCTCATCGGCAAGATCAACCGTCGAAGATTCATCTCAATCATCGGGAAGAATAGAGACGTTCATGGACCGTGGTGAAAATTAAATCGATGAGGAGTTCGGCTGGGGCGAGAACAACAACGAGCCTTGACGAGATCAAAGAATATCTAGAAGCCGCGGTGTTGGTTCCGCCTACCGGATAGGCCGTTCTACATTTACTTGTCGATGGGCACGTCCATCGCCTCGGTGGTGGTGCAAGTTTATGATGGTCTGGAGCGAGTTGTGTTTTACATCAGCAGAAGGATGCTGGATGCAGAGACAAGGTATCCTGAGATCGATAAGTTGTGCCTCTGCCTGTTTTTCACCTGCACCAAGCTGCGCCACATCTTTCTCTCAGCGGAGATTATCATCATATGCAAATCAGATGTCATAAAGCACATGCTGTCGGCTCCTATGTTTAAAGGCCGACTCGGCAAATGGATGTTTGCGTTATCGGAATTTGACATCCGGTATCAACCTGCGAAAGCGGTTAAGGGTCAGGCATTGGCCGACCTTATTGCTGAAAGGATCAACACTAATATAGCAGTGCTGTCTATATGAGCGTGGGCTATGTTTTTTGATGGATCGGTTTGTGATGATGGTTGCGGCATCGGCATTCTACTCGTGTCGCCCCGGGGGGCAACATATTCCTTCTCCATCAGGCTAGCTATCCCTCGCACCAACAACGTCGCCGAGTATGAGGCGATCCGCAAAGGAATGGAGTTGCTCATCGAAGCTGGAGCAGAGGCAGTGGAAATTTTTGGAGACTCCAAATTGGTGATTTCCCAACTCACAGAGGAATACAAGTGCGAGAGCGAGTCGCTCTTCCCATTATGGTTGCACTGCCGTGAGCTCATGGCACAGTTCCGGTACATAAACTTTAACTGGATCCCGCGATCGCAGAATACCGAGGCGAATGATCTCGCACAAATGGCTTCAGGCTACAAGGACGTGGAGAGGGCGATGTTCAAGTACAGTTCCTAGAGGCAGACGACTGGAGAGCCGATATCTTCAATTACTTGAAGGATTCGGCTTGGGGGGCACCTAAACGGATAAGGTACAAGGCCATGAAGTATGTGCTTATTGGGGACGAAATGTTTTACAGGACTCTGGAAGGGTTACTGCTCAAATGTCTGGGACCAACCGAGGCCAATCGGCTCCTACACGAGGTACACGAAGGCGCCTGTGGAACTCACCAATCGGCTCACAAGATGAAATGGTTGATCAGGCGATCAGGGTTTTATTGGACCACCATGCTTGAGGACTGTTTCAAGTACTACAAAGGGTGTCAAGCATGTCAGAAATTTGGAAAAATTCAGATGGTACCCGCGTCAGCAATGAACCCCATCATCAAGCCTTGGCCATTCCGAGGTTGGGGCATGGATATGATCGGCAAGATCAATCCTCCATCAAGCAAAGGCCACATGTGGATTTTGGCCATTACGGATTATTTCACTAAATGGGTGGAAGCCGTCCCTATGAAGTCAGTGAACTCGAAGGATGTTATCAATTTTGTGAAAGAACACGTCATTCATAGATTCGGGATTCCCCAAACTATCACGACCGATGGAGGTTCGGTCTTCATTTCTCATGAGTTTAGAAAATTCTGCGAGGACACGGGAATTAAGCTGATCCGATCATCTCCATACTATGCTCAAGCAAATGGGCAAGCTGAAGCGTCCAACCAGAGCCTTATCAAGCTGATCAAGAGGAAAGTCGATGAGCACCCTAGGCGGTGGCATGAGGTTTTGTCAGAGGCTTTATGGGCTTATCGCATGTCATGTCATGGAGCGATAAAAACCTCGCCATACCATCTAGTCTATGGACAAGAAGCCGTATTGCCCTGGGAAATTACGGCTGGATCGAGACGTGTCACTTTTCAGAACGATCTAACAACTGAAGAATATGCGACCCTGATGAGTGACAGTGTTGAGGATTTAACTGAGCTCAGGCTGTGGTCGCTTGAGAAAATCAAAGAGAACAAGGCCAAGGTAGCTCGTGCATATAATAAGAAAGTGAGACCAAAGGAGTTCCACGTTGGCGATCTGGTATGGGAAGCTGTGTTGCCATTAGGGACTAAGGATGCAGCATATGGTAAATAGTCTCCAAATTGGCACGGGCCATACAGGGTCGATCAAGTTTTAAGGGGGAACGCGTACATGCTTGAGGAGCTGGACGGCGAAATTCGATGGTATCAACGGCCAGCATCTCAAGAAATATTTCCCAAGTATGTGGGACGATGGACGTTGAAATGTGGGGGCCGATACATGAAATCGGCCAAATAAAAAAAAATATAGCCGATGCACAGTCATCGACTCTAGAGGTTCAAAATGTTACAAGCAGGTGCCAGTTTACGTAAATGAGCTACTGAAGGAATGCCTCGAAGGCATGGAGGGCGTCAGCACGGACACGGTCCACCTCGGCGATCTCGGCTTCGTCATCTTCGTCCTTGCCCGTCACTAGCTGCTTGTTCAGGGCACGTATTTCCCAGAATCAGTCTTGATTGAGCTTTGAGGCCTTCCGCCGTCTTGGGAGCGGCGATGAATGCTTCCTTGTCACGAATGAGCTGTTTAGTCGCCGGACCTTCTCTTCAAGATCTTCCAATTCCTTTTTCAAGGATGCAAGTTCGGTCTTGTGAGGTGTCAGTTTTGGCATACAGAGACGCCTTTTTCTCGTTAAGCTGCTGACATTTGTCTGCAATATTGGCCTTCAGCGGGAGTTGGGCGCAGCGCAGATTAATCCTCTCACGAGCCAACTTCACCCTTGACCCGTAGAAAGACAGAGTTACAACTGGCCAAAGCTTCACCTGCAATGCTACTGGGAGTTGGTCCTTGATTTCGACAAGAACGCTCTTCACCTCTTCAGAACCCTCGATCAACTCTTCGATCGGGGAGGACAGCAAGGCTTTGAGGCGCTGGAATTGAGGTAGAACAGCCCTGGCTCGTGGTTCATCGTTGGCAACAGAGGGAGTTGGTTCGATGGACTCAGGGTCGAACATCAGCAGGCCTGAGATATCACAACCCTGGCAGGCCAAAATGGCGTCAGTATGCGTCCAACATGGAAGGATGAACCGAACGAAGTGAACGTACCTCCCCTAAGATCAAGGGGGTAGCAGATGATGAGACAATCGACTTGTGTGTTGTTGGTGGGGGCTTGGCCAAAGTGGTAACCGTTTCATCTACGCCTTCAGGGATTACTAGATCCAGCCTTGTGAGAGGCATCGGCACTGCCCCGGCTTTCCCACTAGAAGTGTCAGTCGTCTGCATGGGAGGTGCTTGACAGATGTAAATAGTGAGGAATCGGCAGATAAAAAAGGAACAATTGGTGAGAGCATGGAGGGTGATGACTGTCGAAACCTCCTGGCTCGACGAAGAAGTTTGCAGTCCCTTGCGAGCCCTCTTGGGGCTCTGGTACCGCCTCGGCCGGTGCTCGGGCGTGGGTTCGAGAACCAGCCTTTTCCTGGAAGCCGATGGTGGTAAATCTGGCTGGCTCGGTGTGATGGTCCTCTCAGAGTCTGTTGGGCCCAATTCTCCTCGATTGGATTGAGTGTCCTCGCTGGAGGTGTCTTCGACGGAAGCCTGTAAGAAAGGAGAGCTAGTAAGCACGAGCATGTTTGCAAGGATGAAAGAGATCAACCAAGGCATGGATCAGTGTACATGCGAACTTTCTAGAGAAGGGCTCCGGCGCCTCAGGGTCTTCCTGGCAGCTACCTTCCTCACCACCGTTCTTGTTTTAGTTGGAACTCGAGAGGCGGCTGACCTAGAAGTTGCTTGGCTCTTGGAAGCCGATTGTGGTGATATCGGCTGGTTCTGCATCATGACCTTTTTCAAAGATGGCGAGTTTTTGCAGAAAAGAACCACAGGAGCTGGTGGGAAGAACTCGAAGGGGGAGCCATCACTGTGCGTAGGTTCAGGACCATCTTGTTGCTGCAAAGAGAGAGAGTGGGTTATTAGAAGAATCATTTGTGAGCTGCATCAAGAAAATTTACAAGTAGTGGTACCTGTTCTACGGGGATATCATAGTCAGCATCGAGCCGTTCCAGCAACGGTCCCAGAGCTCTCCTGAAGGCATGAGTCTTCCACATCGACCACCAGTTCCCAAAACCATCGGTTGATGAAGCGAAGGTGAGTTTGTTAGGAATTGGGATGGTCAGAGCATCGAAGAAGGAATAACACCTTTGACTGGTGAGACGATCGGGCAGGTCAGCTCTGCTCTCTGTAAGATGGTGGAGAAAGAAATGGGGAGGTACTTGTCCAAGGCCAAATTGACGAGCCACTACGACCGGCTGGTAGAATTCATATCCAGGCTTGATTATTCTGTTGGATGTGCTCATGCCAACTGGAAGGAAACAGGGACGGATCACAGTGGAAAATAGCTGCCGAGTGCTGGTGTCATCGGCAAAGTTGTCTAGTCTGAAGGAGATTGGATTTTCAAAATGTTCCGATTCTTCCATGTAAGGAAAGAAGATAGGATTATCCAGGCCTTGAAAGAAAATGCTGAACCACTTGGATGCTTCCTGAGGGATCAGTTTACTACCTGGCAGTCTATACAAAGCTTGGCCGTAGCTGGTGCATCGGATCTGCTTCCCTTTGGCATCTGGAAAGGTGCAACTCGCCAAAAGGGGGAAGTTTGGGACATGGTTTTGAAAATACAGCTGAGCCCATAGCTGAATGAACCACCAAGGACCTCCTGTTTTGACTGCTATGCCGGAGAACAGTTTAGCAGACATCAACTGGAGATATCGATAGACCTCTCCAAGGAACAGTTTGCCGATGCCAAGTTGAGTGCCTTTGGCAAGTTCGTAGGCCAGGGAGAGATAATTCTTGGTTGGAGCAAGGGAAGGGCCACAGAATATGAAATGTTCTAGCCAGAGGTTGAGGAAAGCCGTGTGTTCTTTCTCTGTGACAGGGCCTTTAGTTTTCATGTGGCTCTGAATATAGGCACCCCAGTTAAATGCGATGCTTTTGGAAGAAAGCTTGTAGGGGACCTTTGTCAGATTAAAAGCAGAGGGGCTGGGTGATGTAACGTCCAGACCAGTAATCATCACCACGTCTAACAGAGTTGGTGACATGGGGCCATGACCGAACATGAAGCAGTTCAGAGCGTCAGACCAGAAGTAGCCGATGGTTTTTAGAAGATTTTCATGTTTCTCAAGGGGAGACAATGACAAATACAAGGCATCGGCTATTCCTGTGGTTTCCCATTGAGATTGGTAAGTTTTGGCTACCCTGATGTACCAAGAAACCCAATGTTCAGGGGGATTAGGCCAGACTCGCAAGCAGTCGGCCCAAGAATTCAAATCTAGGTTTTGGCTTACGAATGGGATTCTGTTTGCCTCGCAAGAGATCAGATGGGCAGGACTAGATTCTGTACGGGGGCCAAGACATAGAGAATCTGGGAGAGAAGGATGCGCGTGAGATATACGAAACCTAAAAATTTAATGGTGGAATAAAGCATTAATTCAGGTGTTTGCCATTAATTCTAGCACCGTGTTCAGACTGCGAGGAGGAGGCGTACCTTCAGAGCAGAGACCGCTGGGTTGGTGTTAGACGATTCCGCCATCTAGTTTGCCGGCGGAGATGGATCTATGCAATTGGGGATCGAGGGTTCTTATCGCTGTGAGCTCGATCTATCCGGTGAGGCAATTGGAGATCTGGGTTGGCCTTTTTCTGAGGAGGGTCGCAGGCTACCGTTTGAAACTGGGAAGTGGCCGCTTAGATTTGTCTAAGTATGCGACCAGATTGACCTTGTCAACGTTTTTGGGGAAAGCCGATGTTTTACCATCGGCTCTTTGGGCTTTGACTTGGTTGACTGTATGAGCGCAGTATGGTGAAAGCCGATACATTACTATCGGCTTCTGGAGCGTTGACCTATTTTGACTATCGGCAAAAGCGAATTGGAAAAGCAATCTTTGTTGATTCAAAAGACGATTGTTTACAATGGAGCCGATTGCTTACAAAAGGAAATCTACTACTAGTACTACTACTACTAGTTCCTAATCTAGAGGCCGGTGTCGTCGCCGCTGTCTTCGCCGTCGTCGTACTCGCTGTCATCAGCTTTCGGCGTCGTCTTCATCGCTCTTCTTTGTAGATGTCGTGAGCCTCCTCGTCCTAAATGCGTCTTCGTGTCCTCGCTGGACCCGGCGCGAAGCGCTTCACCGTGGTATTCATCGGAGGTGTCCTCCTCCGCTTCCTCCTCCTCGTCGGAGGATTCGACGCCATCCTGTGACCAGCGTCGTCGAGCTCTCCACCTCGGTTCCCGTTAACAAGGCTGAGGCCCTCCTCGCCGTCGTCAGGACTCATCGTCCTCGACCAGCGGCGAGTTCGATCCTCTCGTCCCACCATTGTGGGGCGAGAGCCTCGTACGCCGCCATTGGCGGGTGCTCCGGCGTCGGCTCTCGGTCGCTCATCGTGTTGGAAGACTGGGAGGAAAGGGCGGATGATTTGGAGGAAGAAGAGGCGGCCATGGCGGAGGAAGAGGGTTTTTTCGGTGGAGGAAGAGGGTTTTTTGGGCTAATGGAGGAAGATGGGGGCTGCAAACTGCTCAGATGAATTTAAATAAGGGGAATAGTGGGAGGTGGTTCAATGCCATAGCGGTTTCCCAGAATGTGGTGCCAAAATTGTCAAATCATGCACTGCGGAGAAGTTGAGAAGACAGGGCATCATGATGAGGGGGTGGCGTGACGATTCTGCTCTGCAACGCGTAACCCGATAAAAAAAAGGAGAAGGGGGAAGAAAAAACATCAACAGAGTGGTTTTGGAATTATTATTGCCAAAACCAGGGGGGCATGTGTTATCGCCATATTTTGGCCAAAGGAGGAGATGGGCCGTAATCAAGATGGGCTTGGAGGATACATATATGCAACGTGTTGCTGAATCGGCCTTGTGCGTGGATTTGGGCTAAATTGCCCGTGTATCTGTATATTGTAGTAGGTTCCGTTTCGGTTTAAGTAAGAGATAGAGTTGTTAGGGTTATTCCAAAGATAGAAAGTCTCCGGACTATAAATATGTACCTAAGGTTATTGAGAAAAGGAGGACAATCACGTTCACAACAAACACAATCTCGGCGCATCGCCACCCCTTGTTTCTAGGGTTTCTTTCGGTAGTAATATGTCATGCCTAGATCGCATCTTGCGATCTAGGCGATTCGCTATGCGTTATTTGGTGTTACTCGTACTGAAGCCTTGTTGATGGCGAGTAATACTATTATCGTAGATTTGTTTAGGTTAGCATCGGTACTTTTTGCCATGATCGTTTAGTTATGCTACCTCTAGTTATCTCGCTGCCTTTGCACCTTTTCCCGGGTGTAAGGGTAGCATCTTGCTTGATCTTTATTCGGTCGATTTGATCCGTTATAGTTTTGCCTTGTTTTCCAAGGTTTAGTTTGATATCCACATAGTCAGGCCTTGCAAACGGGTTGAACGATCCAGTAGTACGTGAGGATATGGTTTGCTAGTTCGAGAGGAGTTGTTCCGGGAATTGACTTTACGTCGGTTGTTAGGCCTTCTCTAGGGTTAGTTTTCTATCATCCTTTGTATTTACCAGGCTCAATTACGTGTAGGATGTTCCAATTACATGGTGAAAACGATAAACTGTCGTAGATCGATTTAACTTGTAACGATGAAGCAAAACCCCATGTTATCGTAGATCTAATGCAGAACCATGGGATAATCTCCAGGAGCCGATTCACGTGGTAACACGGGAGCCGTCACGGCTCGAATTTTACGATACTTGTTTACCATGCAGAAACTGATCAAGCAATCCATCACCTTCCTGACCAGGTATAGGTCAGGTGGCACGCCCTCGAATCAGCCAGGACGTGGAGTTTTGCGGGCCGTTGCCCGAGGGACCAGGGCCCACCAGCAGTCCTGGGAGCCTCCCGGCTCTTCGTGTTGCTCGTCGCTGCTCGCCGGTGGGTTTTGACAGGCAACAACTTGACAAAGGGCGTGTAGTAGTCATGGACTCAAAACATAAACCCCTTGAGACGTGGAAGGACATGCAGATGCTTCTCCAGCGGTAATTCTAATCATTACGACACTATATCGGCAACATTCGTGAATTTTATGATATCAAGTAATTAATAACTTCTTTTATTCGTTTTCTTCGCCGGGAAGCGCTTGGAAACGGTGTACCAACAAGGCTAGGGGTGATTGGAAAGAGGAGCTTACATTTCAACCACTAAATGTAAGCACCACTAGCTATATCCGCGCATCTCTTTGATTCTAGTTTTGATACAGTTATTATCATGCTTGATTATTATTTTGATTGAACTCTGTTCTTGTAAAGTGCCTGACGCAGGGACCAGGTAACAATCTATGTGGATATTATGTTTGCGAGTTCATCCGACGCGGGCGATGAGAATGGCAGAAATTTAGAGCAACTCCACGTACGTAAACAATTTCTATAGTTTTTAATTACAAACAAATTGTGTTTAGTTTCATTCATATAGACTGACTCCTTTTTAAAATCAGATCGAATGTCTACGGGACGGTGTTCTGCCAAAGGATCGCGTACGAATCTTCTTCCAAGAAATAATGAGTTGCCTGACAGTACATACCAAGCAAAGAAGGTTGTCTGCCCTCTAGGATTAGACGTGCAGAAGATACATGCCTGCATTAATGACTGCATCCTCTACCGCGGTGAGAAGTACGAGAATTTGGATGCATGCCCGGTATGCCTTTGCATCGGTATAAGATCAGACGAGACGATCCTGGCGATGTTGAGGGCGAGGCCCCTAGGAAGAAGGTTCCCGCCAAGGTTATGTGGTATGCTCCTATAATACCACGGTTAAAACGTCTCTTCAGAAATAAAGAGCATGCCAAGTTATTGCGATGGCACATGGAAGACCGTAAGAAAGACGTGATGTTGAGACACCCTGCTGATGGTTCACAGTGGAGAAAAGTCGAGCGAGAGTACCCGGACTTCGCACGTGACGCAAGGAACTTAAGGTTTGGTCTAAGTACAGACGGCATGAATCCTTTTGGTGAGCAGAGTCACAGCACACTGGCCTGTGACCCTATGTATCTATAACCTTCCTCCTTGGTTGTGTATGAAGAGGAAGTTCATTATGATGCCGTGCTCATCCAAGGCCCGAGGCAACCCGGCAACGACATTGATGTGTACCTAAGGACATTAGTTGAAGAACTTTTTACAGGTGGGCCAAACCAGGTGTACGTATGTGGGATGAGCACAAAGGGGAGCCATTTGACCCACGAGCATTGCTTTTCGTAACCATCAATGATTGGCTGCTCTTAGAAACATTTCGTATGACATAAACAAGGGATACAATGCATGCACACACTGTTTAGATGATCTGAAAGTGTATATTTGGATAAATGTAAGAAGGTTGTGTACCTAGGGTATCGCCGATTTCTTGAACTCGCATCAAAGAAGAAAGAAAGGCAAGCATTTCAAGCGTCTGGCGTAACCGGAGGAAGCCCTCCTCCGTGAGGAGGTATTTGGTATGGTCAAGGACCTAGAAGTAATCTTTGGAAAAGGTCTGCAGTCTATCTGTTCCGAATGACGATGCCGGACACGCGCCCATGTGGAAGAAGCAATCTATATTTTGGGACCTACCCTATTGGAAAGTCTTAGAGGTCCGCTCTTCAATCGACGTGATGCACGTGATGAAGAATGTTTGCGTGAACCTGCTAGGCTTTCTAGGAGTGTATGGGAAGACAAAAGATACACCGGAAGCACGACAGGACCAGCAACGTCTGAAGGCCCCTGAAGAGCCTATGCATCCTGAGAACGAGAAGGGTAAACGATGCCACTTAACTCCTGCCAGCTTCGCTCTTACCAAAGCAGAGAAGGAAATCTTTTTTGAATGTCTGAGCAGTATCAAAGTCCCGTCTGGCTTCTCGTCGAATATAAAGGGAATAATAAATATGGCAGAGAAAAAATTCCAAAACCTGAAGTCTCATGACTGCCACGTGATTATGACACAATTGCTTCCGATTGCATTGAGGGGGCTTCTACCTGAAAATGTTCGAGTACCCATTGTGAAGCTATGTGCATTCCTCAATGCAATATCTCAGAAGGTAATCGATCCAGAAAGCCTACCAGGGTTATGTAACACCCTCAGAATCGACCCTATGCAAGTTCAGCGATTTCCGCCAAACCCGCATAGAAACGATTCAAAGGTGCCCACCAGGCACTTTCGTGCGGGTGGAAAACGAAGTAATAACATTACACAACAGTCCTCGATGGGACCCACAGAACAGATATATATATATATATAACACGACTCCATGAGTCAAGAATACAGATATACAGAACAAAGATCCAAATCACCTTGAAAACGATGGAGCGTCCGACTACGGACAAGATGCAAATTGAGCTAAGAGCCCTGAAGAATAACCAATGGCGTCCATAACCCTGCCCAGGCCAAGCCGGAAGGGTAACCCTGCTAACGACGTCGATCTCAAAACCTGCTTAAACAAAGGGGTGCCGGCAAAGGGCAAAGGGAAAAGAGAGAGCGGTCAGTACTGAGGCCAGTACACGGCGAGACTAGAATTCGGCGGTCCTCGCCTACATAGGTATGGTGGACTGCAGCGGCAGCGCAGCATGCACTAAACAACCTATAGAGACTCGATACAACTGACGGCTATCGGAGAGGGATAAGAAAGAGCTATTCGGATCCAACCTGAATCTAACACCAAACAATCCCATCTTGGTATTTCCCCCTCGAGACCAAACGAGGAAGTCCACCGAGGAACTCACACAGTTGGCAGTTTTACTTATTCAGTTATCGTTGTAGCAATTACTAGTCAGGTATAGATAGTCATCCTAACAAAATAAGCAGTGGGCACTTTTAGTTAACCATTCCGTTGTAGTTGCGACACTTACTAGTCAAATACAATTAGCATGAGATATCCCAAACCCAGCAGTTGTTGGTACTTTTATTTAGCCATTCCGTTATAGTTGCAATACTTACTAGTCAGGTACAATGGTAGCAAGCGACAACCCAAACAAGCAATTGTTGGCAATTTTATTTAGCCATTCCATTATATTGAAGCTGATTACTAGTCATTATAAAGTCAAATTTATAGCACTACTTTACTTATAGTTGTCTATGATCGAGATACTGTGCTCCAAGTCGTCCATAACCGCGGACACGGCTTTCAGAAAGTTTTACCCTGCAGGGGTGCACAAATAGCAACACACACTCGATCAACCTCGGAAAAACCAAATCAAAACCCAACGAGGCTTTCACGACAAAGCAATCACAGGATTCAGAAATATTTCAGGGGGCCACCCCATTGAGTACACCCGCAACGAAGTTAGATGACTCCGAGACAGACTCAAGGTTTGCGCCAGTGGCTGTAAACGACTGGGAACCCAAAACTGGGCTTGTCGATACCGCGGAAACACTTTGCTTACCTAAACAGTACAGGTGCAGTACCTCGCACAATTTTAAATAAAGCAGTAAAGCATGGCATAAGTACGGGATAGTAAATAAAACCTCAAACTAGTTTGTGGCCCCAAGAAATAAGAATGAATCAAGCTCTCGCTCAGGGGGGTCCCATAATCCTCCCGGATGTGGATAGCGTGAATATTCAAGGAACAGGTATCAAGTACTCGGGGTCCTACGGGACACAAGTGGACGGTTAACAACCAAATAACATCTATTGCCCACCTGTGCCTCTGCTTACCTACTTCAATTTTTGTTGTTAAACAGTAATTAAAGTTATGATCATCTCCAACATTAAACACACGGCAATACTCCAACAACTGTGGTACTTGACGACACGCAACAGCACTTGAGCAAGCGACTACGACGCGCAGGTCCAACTATCTACCTAACAACAGGTAATAGGATGTGGCCAAGGCAATATAAGGCTGCAAGGGATATCACGGGTACGAAAACTAGAGCATCGCAACACAGATAGCAATAGATCAACAGGAGGGAATAAATACTATAAAAGTAAGATAGGTAGAAAGGGGGAGATGCTCGCCTGAAAACATTGCCGAAGGTTCATCCGAAGATCGGGTCGACACTCGCATCAACTCAACAGCCTTATCCGCGAAGAACCAAGACACTAGAATAAACACCGGATGCAATATTTAATACTACGGCCAAAGATCGGGCATGATGCATGTATGATGCATGGCATGGTAAATATGCGGTGCAATTAGGTCATATTAAGCGGAACCGGGGTCCCGACATTTACTTAGATGGTTCATGTTATTTATCTACCCCGCAAATTAAGTGTTGGGTTAACAGGGCGAAACATGGCATCGGTTCGCTACACCAATTTAACTGGAGTTCGGAATGAGACGCAGATATCCCGCATAAACACTCCATATTTAATTATGAGATGAATTGGCATAATGCCCCCAAACCACATGGTATGAATGCAATCATGAACAATTTAATATGCAACAACTTGATATTACATTTATAAAATAGGGCTCAAGAAAGGGGTCACACATTATGGCGATCTTGGGGTTCACCGAGGGTTCGGGTTTGGGGTCGACGAGATCGGCCTTCGGAACTTTGGACTGCAGGAAGGAGCACTTGGCGTTCCGATGGATCGTTCTCCTTCTGGGCGATCTTGGCGTTCGGGGCGAACCAGGTCGATGGTCTTCGGGTCACACCAAAACAGGATCGATCTTGTCTAGTACCCATGGCAGAGACCTTGGCACAATTCCAAAGTAACAAACACGACAATAAGGTACCCATGTTAAATTGTGCCATCTCCAAACAGGTAACAACACAAGACGAATAGAGGGCACGAGGCAGTGCCTGGCTCGAACGACGACCAAGGGCGAGCTCGGCGAGAGGCAGAGGCGTGAGCACGGAGTCGCGAGTGCGGAGCCTGGGAGGTGGGGTCGGCGCTGGCCGGAGGCGGGCGGCGGAGCACCACTGCGACGACGGCTTGGTGAGACGTGGCCGTGGGGTCGAGCGGAGGGAGGGCAGTGGCTTGCAGGGCGACAGAGGGGAAGCGTGGGACACCGGCCGGGGAGGAGCTCACTGGTGGTGGCCGGTGCAGAGGGAAGGAAGCAGTGGTGGCGGAGCTCGCATGGCGGCCGGGATCGGCGGCGCTGGAGGCGGTTGGCGGCGGGGAGGGACACTCACGGAGGGGCTTGGGTCAGAGAAGGGCAGTGGCGGCGGGCGTGCAGGGCAGTCACGGTGCTGATGGTCTGATCGGGCTCGCAGCAGACGGCGGGCATGGCGGCCGGGGAGGACAAAGGAGGGGGCACCGACGGTCAGGAGGTCGAGGAGAAGGCGGTGGGGCCGGCGTCGCGGGCGGCCAGAGGCGTGGCGACGAGCTCGGGGTCGGGGACGGGCACTGCAGAGGCATGGCGGCGGGGTCCGTCGAGGGGGCGGCGAGGAGAGGTGGCAGCGGTGGCGACCCGCGCTTGGGGAGGCGGCGGCGAAAGGGCCGGGGCCGAGCGGGGGTCGCGTGGCAGCGATGCTTGCTGCAGAGGGAGGAGCGAGAGGCAGTGCGGCGTGGTCGATCGAGGCCGAGGGGAGCGGGGTAGGGGTCCCTGGCGGCGGGCGAGGGGAGGAAGCGGGCGAGCGGAGGCGGGGCCCAGGGGCGCACGGGGTGGGTGCGTTGCGTGTGTTCCGGGTGGGGATCGCGTGTACCGCGTGCGTGCTAGTGGTGTGTGTCCACGGTCAGCGTCGTGTCGTGCTGGGTGGCTCAGGTGTGGGTTGGTGAGGGAAGGTGGGGCCAGGAGGAGAGATGAGGTAGAGGGGCTCGATGAGGTGGCAAGCCGGGATTGGATGGGGGAAGGGAGAGGTGAGGTGTCGACATGGGATTGGAGGGGGTGAGGTGGAGGGGGCTGGGTAGAGAAAATAGGGTAGGGTTTTTGGTAGAAAAGGTTAGGGTAGATTCTGGGTAGGTAGGATTTTATCTGGAGGTGGCCGGCTAGGCTTTCGGGCCTGGCTGACTGCCTCCCAAAAATAATTTAACTATTGTATTTATTTAAAACGAGGCTTTTTTGCAAACCGCTGGTAGACAAAACAAAATAATCTGGAGAACCGGGTTTTGTGTTTGAATAAAGACGGGGCGTTTAGAAAACAAAATATGTTTTTCGAAAATAGTTTCAGGCAAACAAAATGCAAGATGACATGACGATGCATTAATGCAAGGTGGCATGATGACATGAGCATGGGGTCATGATGATGCAATGCACAAAAATAACGCGATTTTCTAGTAGTGGTTTTTGCGGGGCGCCACATCCGCCGCTGTCTCCCAGACGAGTTTCGCCCCCGCCGCCTCCTGGACGAGGTCCACGACCGCCGCCTTCTGCCGCCATGGCCAGCCACGACCCCAAATCCAGCCTCCACTAGTGCAGGCCCCCCCTTTAACTCTGGTTGGGAGGGCCCTCTAACAGCGGTTCCCCAACCGCTGTTGAGGGTTCGGTGTTAGAGGGGGGGCCCCTTTAACACCGGTTCTTATATGAACCGGTGTTAAAGGGTGGCGCACGTGGGGCTGCCGCAGGCCTCAGGCCCCCCCTTTAACACCGTTCAGATTCGAACCGGTGTTAAAATTCTTCTGGCAGAGATTTAGTTCTGCCTGGCGCAGAGTTCTTGGCGGAAAACGACCTAAATCTGCCGCAGACTCTCGCCTGCCCGTTAAGGCGATTTCTGGGGAGGAGCAAGGGGAATCGATCGAGCGGTATACACATAAATCGTCATCGGTACATACGAGTACATGAATAATTAAGCAACTATTATTATACACAAACATCGTCATCGGCACATACATCGGCACATACATCGTCATCGGCACATACATCGCCATCGTTCATTTTGGTGGATATCTAAAGAGTTTTCCGCCAGCGTGACCTCATCAAGTATGAACCCCGCCAATTCCTATTGAATGGCTCGTATGCTTCAAATGGTAGGAGTTGGTCCCGCATCCGCTCGATCTGAATATATATGAAGAATGGGCCGTCAATATATATAAGAATAAAACTCAACACAATTGATGGTAATAAAATAATGTTGTGGACTTTGTTTACTTACTCTAAGTTGTTCTAGTGCGGCTTGGCCCGTCGCACATATCGTGTTGAATGAATTCAAACATAGTACCCACATAAGTTATTGCCGTGTCACGATGCGCGCGCACTTTACGAGAATAGAGAGTTCAATCAAAATAATAATCAATAAAGCATGATATAATGGAATTGGAAGCTAGCTAGTATTACTTACATTTTGGTCTACAAATTTTAGTTCTTCTCGACCATTCACCCACGGCCCTGCCGTGAACCTTTTCAAACCCTATCCGACAAAGAAAATGGATAAAGGAGTAATTAATTACTTATTGTCACGAAAGTTGCCGATCTAGTGCGATAATATGATTGAAATTACCTCTGGAGCATCTCTCTAAAGTTTGCCCATATCTCTTTTTATTTTCATAACGAGTCCATGACAAGGACTTTTCCTGAGTCGGGTTGAATGACTAGCGAGAATAAAGTGGAACCTACGCGCATAACTCATCATCGGTTACACTTAACATCGAGTAAGCTGAAATAGAATGTGTACAAGAGAGAGGGTAACATTACTCACGAGAAGTTGTAAGGCAATAGTATTTCCCTTTTGGTTTGTTGTCTCGGAAAGACGTTAGCAAGTAATCTTACGCTTGCCCGGGTTTGGTTTCTACCACTTCTTCATGAACTCTATTTGGGTCAACGAACCCAATGTCAAAAGGGCCTCCTTTCCTGCATTCCATAACCTTTTTCTGCATAATAGTATATACATATATGGTGAGCATATATATATACATGCAATTAATAAAGTGAATGAGATGAGATATAAATTATAGAAATAGTACTTACACACAATAAAGGCTGATGGCAGCTTTGTTGAGTTCCTTCTGATTGAATAGAAAATGCAAGTATTGAATGTTGAAGTCGATCGTCATCTCCATGGAAGAAAATATCATCTCTTATATGCGCCGTGATCCATTCTACCTTTCTCGTCTTGCGAAATGAAGGTACCACTTGTGCAATTTTCGCATCTTTGTTGGTAGAGTCTTGAGCTCCTCTTTCTTGACGAGATTCTTCCCATACTTCCATGGCTGTATGGGGTTGGCATCGCATTTGGGCAAGTTGTCTCCCATGACGTTCAAGTATGCAATGTAAGTCATCCCCATCTCATTGGCCTTTCTTTGTAGCTACGCCTCGTAATCATTTACGGAGGCGTCTCGTGTCGAACATTTGGAGCGGGCACATGATTGGTTTTCCTGCTCTCCGAGCATGGGAACTCTTTCAGGGTGCCTCACATTGCTACTTTCAGTCTCCCTACGGCGCCTTGCATCCGCCTTCAAAATCTGGCGCTCGTAGTCCGACACAAGTGGGGTTTCAGGTTTCAAAAGATTATTGTAAAACTTCTCCACCACCGCCGGATCTATTTTCTCCTTTGGCTCGGCCCGTCTAGGTGCAAAGAATTTCTTGACCTGTTCTTCCGAGATCCTATTGGTCTCCTCGTCGCTGCGATTCCACGGTAAAACCGGCAATGGCTTGGCGGAAGGCTGCGGGACGTAGTTTTTTGAACTCTTTGGCGTACGGTTTCCTGCGGATTTCTTTGTGGCAGTGCTACTGATGCTCCTCGTGGCAGTGCTCTTCCGCTTACGCTGAGGCATACACAAATATACATATTATTCATACCAAAATACACAAATAAATACATAAATGAGTCAAAGGTCCAATTTGTATACTAGTTTTAATCTATGCATGTAGTACAATTTATCGAGCAAACAAGTTTTAATCAGGATGAGTCAGCAATCACACACGTGGCAGACACGTGGCGCTCACCGGTGGGGTGACGTTGGTCTCGTCGGGCGGCGGTGCTCGTCGGACGGATGCGGCGGTCTCGTCGGGCGGCGGTGCTAGCGGCGGGCTCATCGGGCGGCGTTGGCGTTGAGGTGTGGCGTACGAGCTCCGAAGCGGCGACGGCGAGACGCTCATGCACGGGGAAGAGAGCGAGGTGGTCAGGGCTCCTCGAAATAGGCTTGCGCCCCGCTATATTAATATAGCAATCACAAGATACAACGACAATGTTGGAGCAACAGAAAAGCTAGCAACAGCACAATCTAACCCAAAAGAAAATAAAGAGAAAAATAAAAGAAACAAATGCCGACATCGAGCAGATCGACGAACGAAAACGACCCGTGACCGCTGCGCCCTCCGAAGTTGTCCCACCTCACTCCTAGCACTTCGAAGCACCGTGTTTCAAGCAACACCTTCAAGAAGGAATGCGACGTCGGCAGCTGTTGCCCGGACTTGTCCTAGGGTTTCCCTCGATATCCTCTCAGTGTCAGAGGGTTTGGATGGATTCCCTGTTTCTAAACTTGTGTTCGGTCGATCTGGCTCAGTGGGGGGAAGAAAGGAAGGGGAAGGTGAAATAAGTTATGGGTCCCAAATTGTCTAAAGGGGTCCCACAGTACTTTACATATTTGATAAAAGTCCCTGGTATTTTTGAAAAAATCAAAACAGAATTTGAAATGAAAATATAAACAGAAAATACAAAAGAGAAATAAAAAAGAGTTTTCTGAAAAAAATGGAGCCAGACCAGCTTAACAGGCAGGCCCAGCTTCCCCTTCCCTCTTCCTGCCGCACATCGCAGCTCCCGCGGCCCAGCAGCAGCCCACCCGGCCCGGTACCACTTCATCCCTCTCTTCGTCGTCTTCCTCCTCCCAGGCGCCTCGCCGGCGCGCCGCTGCTGATCTCCGCGCTGCGCTCCGTCCGTCTGTCAGCAGAGAGGATAAGGACGCCCCGCCGACGCCCTTGCTCCCCTATCCACTCCTCCCCCTCCCTAGAGACATCTCTCTCTTCTCCCTCGCGCGGACCCGAACCCCTAGCCACCCAGGTTCCGTCGATCGCTGCCGTACCGCACCTTCCCGTGCTCGTCCGAGCAGGCGACCGAAACCACCGTGCTCCCCTGCCTCTACTCGTCAAAGGAATCAGCGTGGAGCGCCTGCAATCGGCCGTCCCAATCCGTTCTTCCTTGTCACCGACATTGTTCGCCATCGCCATTACCTCCGTTCCCAAGCTCCCCCGTCCTTGTCGATGTCACTCACGCGTCAAGGGTGAGCTCACGGTCCTCTAGGACCTCTCCAATCCTCCCATCTCTCTCTGGTTCGAGCTCGCGCCGAGAGCCTCCCATTGCGGGCGCGTTAGAGGGGCCTCTAGCCCCGCTGCGGGCCAGCGCGTGCACGGCCGGAGCCCACCGTGTTAGAGGAGGGAAGGATGCGGGGAAGAGAGGGTCGGGGGCGGCGGACCTCGAGCTCCGAAGCGGAGGCGGCGGCGAGGCGGCGGGTCGGGGGCGGCGAGACGGTGGACCTCGATCGATCTGGCTCAGTGGGGGGAAGAAAGGAAGGGGAAGGTGAAATAAATACACACCCCCCCTTTAACACCGGTTCGTGGCTGGAACCGGTGTTAAAGGGGGTAATCATCTTGTGAAGCGGATTCCCCCTTTAACACCGTTCACATTTATTACCCTTTAACACCGGTTCACCACGAACGGTGTTAAAGAGTAGTATGGGAAACGAAATAAATGCCCCCCCTTTAACACCGGTTCCAGACAGGAACCGGTGTTAAAGGGGGGGCATTTATTTCGTTTCCCGCGCGCACCCAGCCCAACCGGTTTTAAAGGGGGGGGCACTTATTTCATGCATTAAAGGGGCTTTTTTAATTCAAAAAATATGATATGAATTTAGAAAATTCATATCTTTTTCATTTCAACTCAGAAAAATATGAATAATATATCATAATTTTCAGAAAAATAATATCTATCCATTAATGTAAATCATTTTATATTTACTTTACATGAATTTTTTTAAAATAATTAAAACACTTACATATAAATTTTGATTATTCAATTCAAACAAAAATAAATTGTTAAATCCTAAAACTTTGAACATAAGAAATATTAAGCATCTAAAAAATGATTTTTATTAGATCAAATCATATTTTAATGCCGCATATTTTGTATTAACATTTTTGAATTGATTGGATATTTAAATGTCGCATCTTTTGTATACACTTGAATCTCACCAAGCCTCGCTCAACTTGCATTGTTTTTTGATAAAATAGCATATTGTGAACCTAAAAATGTGTTGGTGGTTTTTTGAATTAGCCATTTGGTGGTTGCTTCACAAAACCGTCCGTTTTTTATGCTTGGAAAATGGAAAATGCCTTTTTTCATAAAAGAACTGAAAATTAAGATACATAAAAGAACTGAAAATTAAGATACATGGCCAGATTAAGTAACAATCGGCCGAACTTGTTTCGGAATGTTGGAGTGATTTACTCATGCTCCTGCCTACACCTGTAATACTCGCCACTGTAGTCGTCGTACTCGCCGCCGCCGTCATCGCTGTCGTCGTCGGGGTCGCCGTAATTGAACCTCTGGAGAGTACGCATGGGCTGGACTTGAGGGTAGCGCGTGGGCTGGACTTGAGGGTAGCACAGACGGGGGTTAGAGTCGTGGCGGTGTCACAGGCCATGACGCTCTGGAGTCCGACCGCCACCATAGCCGACGGCCGGCCTCGTTGAAGTTAGGAGGAGGTGGACCGTCCTCCTCGTGGCGAGCGCCTCTCATGCCGATCCACGAAGAAGGCTTCCCAAGTAGGGAAATAGTCGGGATGCCATCCGGGATTCCTCCGCTTTCGGCGTGAGCTCAGTAGTAGTGGTTCGTGATGGCCATCCGGCGCGCCACACCTAGAGGGACAGGAGGAACTGCACGCCCGACGCCTTCGGCATCCGGACGGGGACACAAGGCCAGCGGGGGCGAGGGGTAGTTCGGCAAAGCGCCTCGCCTCCTCAGGGGTTAGTGCTACGGTAGAAGCCATGGGAAAGAGTGATGAGGTTGCAGATATGAGTCTAGAGATGTGCAATGACAATGGAGGCCAACCCCTACATATATATAGTGAACTAGCGAAGAACTGGAGGAAGAACTGGCGAAGAAGAAAATGGCGGGAAGAAAAATGGCGGGAAAAAATGGCGGGATGAACCTTTAGTCCCGGTTGGAGACACCAACTGGGACTAAAGATGAACCTTTAGTCCCAGTTGGAGACACCAACCGGGACAAAACACGAGTCAGCACTAATAATAGGGGTGAGTGCATGTCGACATTATGTCGTGCGGCGTGTACCTTGTCCCGGATGGTGTCACCAACCGGGACTAAAGATGAACCTTTAGTCCCGGTTGGAGACACCAACCGGGACTAAAGATGAACCTTTTTTCCCAGTTGTAGACACCATCCGGCACAAAACACGAGTCAGCACTAGTAATAGGGGTGAGTGTCGACATTATTTTGTAAGTGTCAACACTATGTCGAGCTGCTTGTACTATAAATAGGAATCCTTGTGAGTCCAGTCCTCCAGCCAGTTTGAGATAGGGATACCACTACGGCCAGTTTCAGGGAGATGCCGACGGAGCACAGTCCTCCGGCATCTCCGAGAAACTGGTCATAGAGGCACTCCCTAATATGTGAAATTAGTTAGCTCCCTGGTGTATATATTGATCTAGTTAGAGAAGTTACAAAGCTGCAAGATGGTTTTCGAGAGCAGGGACACCACTACGGCCAGTTTCAGGGAGATGCCGACGGAGCCTAGTCCTCCGGCATCTCCAAGAAACTGGTCATAGAGGCACTCCCTAATATGTGACCGCGCGCGTTTGGAGATCAGATCTTAATGGTAAGTACGAATCAGGACAACTTCTTCTCATAGTCCCGGTCCATCCACAAAACATGACTAACACTCAAGACATGTATTAATATTAAAAACATGAACTAGAGTTACATAATATGAGCATGAACTTCTTGGCATATGCCCTTCCTTATGATCGCTTCAGACGTAACCATGGAGCATCTTCTTTACTTAACGGAATGCTTGGTGGGTTTTCACTTTGTGAAGGGGAATTTCATCAAACTTATTATAATCTTCTGACATGTCTGTCTTGTCCTCGATTCCCACGATGTTTCTTTTCCCTGAAAGAACTATGTGACGCTTTGGCTCATCATATGATGTATTCATTTGCATATTTTTTCTTTTTTTTGGTCTGGAGGACATGTCCTTCACATAGAAAACCTGAGCCACATCATTGGCTAGGACGAATGGTTCGTCTAAGTTCTTCATAAGATTGTTGAGATCCACCGTTGTCATTCCGTACTTCTTGTCTACCTCAACCCCTCCTCCTGTTAGCTTGACCCATTTGCATCGAAACAAGGGGACCTTAAAATTAGGTCCATAGTCAAGTTCTCATATCTCCTCTATGAACCCATAATACGTGGTCTTTTGCCCATTGTCTTCTGCTGCATCGAAGCGGACACCACTGTTTTGGTTGGTGCTCTTTTTATCTTGGCCTATCGTGTAAAATGTATTCCCATTTATCTCGTACCCTTGGAAAGTACATACGATCGAAGACGGTGTCACGGCCAACAAGTACAACTGATCCCCAACAGTGGTGTTATTCGTGAGAAGTCTTTGCAGCCAGCCGCCAAAACTCGCCATGTGTTCACTTATAATCCATTCATCAGACTGCCCCGGGTGTTTGAGGCGTATTAAGTTCTTGTGTTCATTGATATACGGGGCAACCAAGATAGATCATTTTAAAACCGTGTAGTGTGCTTGATTGAGAGAATGCCCGTCCCTACATATCATTGCTTTACATCCTAGGGTGCCTTTTCCACGCAGTCTCCCCTCATGTCGTGATTCTGGAACACCAATCGCCTTAAGGTCAGGAATAAAATCAACACAGAACTCAATGACCTCCTCTGTTACATAGCCCTTGGAGATGCTTCCTTCTGGCCTAGCACGGTTATGAACATATTTATTTAAGACTCCCATGTACCTCTCAAAGGGGAACATATTGTGTAGAAATACAGGACCGAGAATGGCAATCTCTTCTACTAGGTGAACCAGGAGATGCGTCATAATATTGAAGAAGGATGGTGGGAACACCAACTCAAAGCTGACAAAACATTGGGCCACATCTGTTTGTAACCTGTGGCATCCCGCTAAAACCACTACTAGAAAATCGCGTTGTTTTTGTGCATTGCATCATCATGACCGCATGCTCATGTCATCATGCCACATTGCATTTGAGCATCGTCATCATCTTGCTTTTGCTTGCATAAAACTATTTTCGGAAAAACCTATTTTTATTTTCCAAACGCCCCGTCTTTGTTCAAACACAAAACCCGGGTCTCCGGATTATTTTGTTTCGTCTTCCAATGGTTTTCAAACGCCCCGTTTTAAATATTAAAATTTTATATTAATTTTAGGGGGCAGCCAAACCGGGCCGATCCGACCCAGTCGGCCACCCCCAGTTCAAAACGGTCCACCTAGACCCTTTTTCTACCCAAACCTAGTCTACCCAACCCCCTCCACCTCACCCCGACCAACCATACCTTGCCACCTCACCTTTTCCCTCCACCTCATCACACCCACAGCCACCTCACCAATCCCTGACCCCGCGCATGGCCCACCACTTCCTCCCTCACCCCCACACCGACCCACTCCCCTGGTCAAACCCACCCCACCCGCCTGACCCCTCTCTCCCTAGAACCCCGGCCCCACCTGTTGGAGATATGCCCAAGAGGCAATAATAAAGTGGTTATTATCATATCTTCACACTTATGATAAATGTTTACATACCATGCTATAATTGTATTAACCGGAAACATTAATACTTGTGTGATTTGTAAACTAAAATAAGAGTCCCTAGTAAAGCCTCTTGTTAAACTAGCTTGTTGGTTAATATATGATCATGGTTTCCTGATCATGAACATAGAGATGTTATTAACAACAGGATCATATCGTTAGGAGAATGATATGGTGGACATACTCCTATAGATAAGCGTAGCATAAAGATCAAGTCATTTCATTAGTTCAATTGCTATATGCTTTCTGACACATAGTAACCTAATTCCTTCGACCATGAGATCATGGATATCACCTTTACCGGATGGATGCTTTGATGACATCAAACACCACACCGTAACTGGGTGGCTATAAAGGTGGCATTGAGTGTTCGGAAAGTATTGGTTGAAACACATGGATCAAGAGTGGGATTTGTCCATCCATATGACGGATAGATATACTCTGGGCCCTCTCGGTGGAATGTCATCCAATTAGCTTGCAAGCATGTGACTGGCTCACAAGGGATCACATATCACGGGAACGAGAAAAGAGTACTTATCGGTAGCGAGGTTGAACTAGGTATGCAGAGATACCGACGATCATAACCTCGGATAAGTAAACTATCGTGAGACAAAGGGAAATTGGTATCGTATGTAAGTGGTTCATTCGATCGTAGAAATATGTGGGAGCCATATGAATTTCCAGATTCCTCTATTGGTTATTGTTCGGAGAAGTGTCTCGATCATGTCCGCATAATTCACGAACCGTAGGAGACACACTTAAGGATTGACGTTGTTTTGAGTAGTTATGGTATTATGAAAGAGACCGAATGTTGTTGAGTCTCGGATGGGATCCGGGATATCAAGAGGTGATCGAGAATGGTCGGAGAATAAGATTCATATAAGGAAAGTCCCGTTTGGAGTTCGGGAAAGATTAGATGTTTTCATCGGAATGTTCTAGAAGGTTCGGATTGTCCGCACTCGGGGAGGGTACATGAATGTGTCATTACATATTGAATGATTGCATCATGTACTAAGTGTTCTTGCTGTTCCAAAACTGAAAAGTCAAACTGCCGGTTTGAAAGTCAAGCAGCTAAACGAGAAACTGGAAAACAGGAAACTGTGGGAAACAAGCAAGAGGTGGTTGGAACCGACTTTGGGGAGGAGTCCCTCCAAGCCGGCGCACCAACCAAGGCCGACTTGGGGAGGGACTCCCCTCCCCTTGGCCGCCCCTCCCACCTATAAAAGGAGGGGCAGGGCCTCCTCCTCTAGACACACAAGTTCCTATCCTCTAATCTCCGGTTTAGAGCCGTTTTGGTTTAGAGCTTCTAATTGCTCTAGCCTGCGGTTTAGAGCCTTCTAATTGGTGTTTCTAATCCCTATACCACTAATAGCTCTCTCTCATACTCCACCATACTTGCTCCGGCTTAAGGCGAAGCCCTGCGGGATCTCCCCTCTACTTCCGGTACCACGCCGTTGCGCTGCCGGAATCGCGAGGAGAGTGCTACAACCTCCTTTTCTTTGGAACAAGGAGAGGAAGGTCTTCGTTGAGTCGAACGTGTGACCGATTGGAAGCGCTGCTAGGAGCATGGCCGGAAGGATCGTCTGCGATCTTGAGATCGGAAGAGTACGACTACATCACCCACGAGAATCTGCTCTCGTTAACCGCTGGAATCTTGAGGGTAAGTTATTCCATCGACTCGTTGCTACAATCTAGTAGATAGATCTTGGCTTGTTTGTTTGTATGCGATAGAAAATTTTGTTTTCCATGCTACGAACCCCTACGATGGTATCGAGCCGTGTCTATATGTAGATGTTGCCTGAGTAGAACACAATGGTCATTGTGGGCGTTGATGCTTTTATTGTCGATTGCTTCTTGTGTACTTTGCATCTTGCGGTATGTTGGGATGAAGCGGCCCGGGCTAACCTTACATGACATCGTTCATGAGACTTGCTCCACGCTTGACATGCAACTTGTATTGCATAAGTGGCTTTGCGGGTGCCTGTTTCTCCTAGCATAGTTAAGATCCAATTTACAACGGGTGATTGACAATACTAGTATCAATGTTGTGGTTCTTGTTCGTAAGTTAGAACGACACTTATTGAACCCAAAACACGTAAAATATGCAAAGAAAGTAGAAGCGTCTAACTTTGTTTTGCAGGGGTGTGCAGTGATGTGATATGGCCATGATTGTGATTATATATGATGTATGCAATGTTCCTTATTGTAAGTCGGCAACCGGCAGGAGCCATATGGTTGTCTTTAATTTATGTTAAGACCCGCGTGTCTATTCAAAGTATTTGTAATAGTTGAAGCCGGTGGACGACAACCATGGAGCAGCGTCATTGACCTTGATGCAATGCCGGTAATGATGGAGATCATGTTCGTGCTAGAAGATGGAGATCGGAAGCACAAAGAAGAAAGGCCATATCATATCACATATTATGAATTGCATGTGATGTTAATCCTTTATGCATCTTGTATTGCTTAGTAGACGACGGTAGCATTATAAGATGATCCCTCATGCACATGAATTTCAATTCATAAAGTGTTCACCCTTAGTTAGCACCATTGCTAAAGCTTGTTGTTTCGAAGCACCACGTGATGATCGGGTGTGTTAGATTCTACAATGTATACAACGTGAGCAAGCCAGATTTGCTCATGCGGAAACTAAGGTTTGATCTTGACGAGCCTAGCATGTACAGACATGGCCTCAGGAACACGGATTACCAAAAGGTAGAACATGAGTCATATAGTAGATATGATGAACATGTTGATTGTTCGCCATTGAAGCTATATCAACTCTCGTGATGAACGGTTTTGATGTGGTGGATTTGGTTCGTGTGATCACTAAAACAATGTGGGGGATGTTGTTTTGAGTGGGAGTTCACCTAGATTAATTTAATTATTAATTAGAACTCAATTTATCATAAACTAAATCAAAGTGAATTTGCATAGTTGTTGTAGTCATTGGCATCCGTTTACCACCTTGCGCTTAGTTATAATTGAGATGATAGAACTATAGAATTCTGGTTAGTTACTTTACGAACTGGTATCATATTGTTTTGAAGTGTTAATCTAAAGTTTAAAAGTCCTATTGCAAACTTTCAGTAAGTTCCGGTTATTCCATGAAGTTTAATAATTAGTATTAAATCAAGAGTAACAATTCCAAGTGTTAGTATATAAGTATCATGTTTGTCTCCATGATTCTTGATATTCAAAGGATTCTCTTAATATCAAGGTTATCTAGGATCTGAAAGAGTTGTTTCAGAAGCCATGATGTGTGGAAGATATTGGGATATCTGAAACGAAGTATTGGTTACAACATGATAGAGTATAATATGGCAAAAGTCATGTTCTCATATTTTGATGAGAATTTGCAAAAGGTTGGAGACACTAGTTGTCCTAATCCTCAAAAAGGTTTTGGAGAGCAACATTATACTTGCGATTCACCGTTACAAGCTAAAAGTAGCTTGATCATGGATAAATCCATGATGAGGGTGAATATTTGATGTAGGTAAAATGTTTACTACACTAAGAGTTTACTAAAGAAAGGAATTTCAAAGAACACCAAACATTTGATAATGGTGATCTACTTCAAAGTGCAAGTCCAAAGACATTGGTATTTAACTATACACGCTTTGGACTATGTGTCATATGTATGACTCCACTATTGATGTTGATAGATTCTTTCAAGCGTAAGGAAAATCTTGAAAGAGAATCTCATAAATATATGGCAGAAAAGAAAAGACTAGAATTGTTCAGTTTAAGTATGTAGATGATATACATGTTATGGCTATATTCTTTGCTTATTAAACAATGTGGTTCTTAAGTATTTGATGCTGAATTTGTTGGTGTGAATCGTCATACGAAACAACACAATTCATGAACTACAATGGCCTAAGTAACTAGCAAAAGAATATGTGATGATATTCATCGAGAACAAATAAAGGGTTATTGTGTTGCTCGTTAAACATCAAAGCTTGCCTTCAGGATTTGTTTTATCAGGTATTATGAGAACAAAAGGATTGTTCAAATAATTTCCGTAATCCATAAAAGATGGATGATTCACAAATCTCGTTGGAGAAATCACATCCATAAAATTAGTGCTAAAAATTGATTGAAAGATCGCTTAGGAAGTGACATCGCAGTTTAAATTATATTGGAAAGAAAACATGAAGAAACTCCATATGGATGGAATTTTGGAGTTTATTTGATTTTGATCAAATGACGCTTGTGAAACTTTCCTAGAGATAATTAAAACTTCGTTCATAGGCCAAAAGGGAACGAATGACTAGCTTATTGGAACTTGTACATATTGTTGTACGAAATCCATTATGTGTAGTCAAGAGCGATGGATTTCAAATTCATATGCTTTCTCCGAAAATTTGAGTGAATATATGAATATTTACTTTAAAAGGATGAAGTATGAAATATTTGAAAAGTTCAAAGACTTTCAAGATGAAGTACAAAATCATTATAACAAGAATATAAATAGTTTATGATAAGATCATAAAGGAAGATATTTGAGTTACAAGTTTAGCATAATACCTAAGATTTAAGGAATCGTTTCGTGGATTTGCATTTTCCCGAAACACCATAAGAGTATGGAGCATTCGAGATATGTAATTAAACCTTGTTTGACATGGTAAGATCAAAGGTATAATTCATAAAACTGCCATTATATTTTAAAGATTAAAAGCTTTAGAGATTACCGTTTTTCCACTGAAAGGAGCTTCATCATAATCCGTTGAAATGACACCATATAAAGTTATGGTTTGGGATAAAACCCAAGTTGTCCTTTCTTAAACATTGGCATGCTATGCATAAAAAGGATGTTTGCAACCAAAGTCGGATGAACCTGTCTTTGTATGTTATTTTGAATATCTGTTAAGTATTCCTCCATAAAACACCGGAGACAAAAGTGTTTGTCGCTTAGAACGTCAAGTTTCTTTTAGAAGGAATTTTTCGTGAAAAGTTAAGTGGGAGGACAATAGAACTTTGATAAGGTTAAAAGAACCTTAGCTATATGTGCAGAGTTGCGCAGCACCGAAAAGTGTTCCGGAGACAGCAACAATGCTCATGGCTCACGTGCCTCAAAGGTTGTGGTTACGAAGGTCAAAGTTTCTATTGAACCAAGTAGGTCGAGTAAACAATCAAATACCAAGATTTGAGGGTTGAATCATTATTTGAGAATAATAAACGGACTACATGCAAAGAAGCGATGATGGGCCATGACTCCGTCAAATGGCTTGAAGCCATAAAATCCGTGATAGTTCCATACACGAGAAATCAAGTTTTGAACTTGAAGGACCCTCGAGAAAGGTGTAAGACCTTACAGTTGTGTTTGGATCTATAAAGAAGTAGACATGGATGTTTCACATCTATGAAATAGTCGACGTGTTGGGAAGGAGTTCGCAAAATGTTCAAAGGTTGACTATGACAAGATTTGATCTTTCATAGCGATATTTAGTCTAGACAGATTAATGTAGCAACCACTACATATAATTTTGTTATATGATAGTTGGATAAACAAAACAAATTCTTCTAATAGAAGGGTTACCTAGGACGTGTGCATAACACGGTCCATAGGGTTTTGTTGATTCAAAAGATGCTAAAAGCATATGCAAACTTCAATGGTTAAAGTGAGCATCGCGGAGTTGGAATCTTCACTGTGCTGAAACTGTTAAAGGAGTTTAAAAGTTCATTAGAGAAGATGAAGATGCTTGCATTTGCAAGAAATTAAGTGGGAGCGCTAAGACATGTTTCTAATACATTATGTGGAAGACATATTGTTGATTGGAAATAATGTATCTTTTATTAACACATATTAAGAATTTCATCTCGATGAAAGACTTAGGCAAAACCCAAATATTTGGCATCAATAGATGCTAATATGGTTGTGCCTGAAGTACATAGATGAGATATTGAATGAGTTCAATATAGAAACTACAAGAAAGGTTCTTGTCGCACAGAAAGGATTGAATGAGTTCAACATTGATGATATATTCAAGTGTATTGACACAGGGTAAGTGAAACAAAGATTCAAGTATAGATTGATACTTGATGTATGAAATCACAAAGAATATTTATATCAATCATACTGTGATATGTACAAATCCAGATATGTCCTATGCTATGAGCATATACCAGAATGATTCATAAGAAGATCATTGGACAATAGTAAGGATATTCTTATGATCTTTTGGAAGAACTAAGAGTATATTATTTGTAGAAGTGACAAATAGATGGTTAGTTCATTGTAAAAGTACTACATTGATACTAGTTTTGTCACAAAGTACAAATTAAGTTTATCTCAATCTAAACTAAGGGTGGCACAATATAATGTAAATTGAGTTCCATAATGGATTTGGATGAGTTCCAAAGTTAAGACATTGTGACAGATACTACAACAAAAGGCTAAGTATATGACTGCTATTTTAGCAGCAAGAGAGGGCATTTGTGTCAAGTAGTTTGTTATCAAACTAGGTGTAGTTCAAAGCGGGATAATACTATGAAGATATATTGTGCGACAATATTATCAACATGTTTTAACCCCAAAGAGCTAAAGGTCACACCGAAAGACCAAACTTATACAAAGCCATCTCATTAAGAGAATGAGTGATGCGTAGAGACGCAAATACATGCAATTACACACGGACACGGAGTGTCGATCCGAGATCGATTGACCACTAGCAATCGTGTACATACAACACGGAAAGCCATAGGTGTTGAATACACAAAGGTTTGAAACTAGATTATTGACTCTAGTGCAAGTGGGACTGTTGGAGATATGCCCAAGAGGCAATAATAAAGTGGTTATTATCATATCTTCACACTTATGATAAATGTTTACATACCATGCTATAATTGTATTAACCGGAAACATTAATACTTGTGTGATTTGTAAACTAAAATAAGAGTCCCTAGTAAAGCCTCTTGTTAAACTAGCTTGTTGGTTAATATATGATCATGGTTTCTGATCATGAACATAGAGATGTTATTAACAAGGATCATATCGTTAGGAGAATGATATGGTGGACATACTCCTATAGATAAGCGTAGCATAAAGATCAAGTCATTTCATTAGTTCAATTGCTATATGCTTTCTGATACATAGTAACCTAATTCCTTCGACCATGAGATCATGGATATCACCTTTCGGATGGATGCTTTGATGACATCAAACACCACACCGTAATCGGGTGGCTATAAAGGTGGCATTGAGTGTTCGGAAAGTATTGGTTGAAACACATGGATCAAGAGTGGGATTTGTCCATCCATATGACGATAGATATACTCAGGCCCTCTCGGTGGAATGTCATCCAATTAGCTTGCAAGCATGTGGTGGCTCACAAGGGATCACATATCACGAGCGAAAAGAGTACTTATCGATATGAGGTTGAACTAGGTATGCAGAGATCAAGCGATCATAACCTCGGATAAGTAAACTATCGTGAGACAAAGGGAAATTGGTATCGTATGTAAGTGGTTCATTCGATCGCAAAGTCGTGAGAAATATGTGGAGCCATATGAATTTCCAGTTCCTCTATTGGTTATTGTTAGAAGTGTCTCGATCATGTCCGCATAATTCACGAACCGTAGAGACACACTTAAGGATTGACGTTGTTTTGAGTAGTTATGGTATTATGAGAAAGAGACCGAATGTTGTTCGGAGTCTCGGATGGGATCCGGGATATCACGGGGTGATCCGGAATGGTCCGGAGAATAAGATTCATATAAGGAAAGTCCCGTTTCGGAGTTCGGGAATGATTCCGATGTTTTCATCGGGAATGTTCTAGAAGGTTCCGGATTGTCCGGCACTCCGGGGGGGGGGGAGGGTACACGAATGTGTCATTACATATTGAATGATTGCATCATGTACTAAGTGTTCTTGCTGTTCCAAAACTGAAAAGTCAAACTGCCAGTTTGAAAGTCAAACGGCTAAAACAGGAAACTGTGGAAAACAGGAAACTGTGGGAAACAGAAAACTGTGGGAAACAAGCAAGAGGTGGTTGGAACCGACTTTGGGGAGGAGTCCCTCCAAGCCAGCGCGCCAACCAAGGCCGACTTGGGGAGGGACTCCCCTCCCCTTGGCCGCCCCTCCCACCTGTAAAAGGAGGGGCAGGGCCTCCTCCTCTAGACACACAAGTTCCTATCCTCTAATCTCCGGTTTAGAGCTTCTAATTGCTCTAGCCTGCGGTTTAGAGCCTTCTAATTGGAGTGTCTAATCCCTAGACCACTAATAGATCTCTCTCATACTCCACCATACTCGCTCCGGCTTAAGGCGAAGCCTCGGGATCTCCCTCTACTTAGGTACCACGCCGTTGTCTTCCGGAATCGAGGAGAGTGCTACAACCTCCATCTGCTGGAACAAGGAGAGGAAGGTCTTCGTCAGTACCGAACGATGTGACCGGCTGAAGCGCTAGGAACGCAGCGCCGGAAGGATCGTCTACGCGATCTTGAGATCGGAAAGAGTACGACTACATCACCCACGTGAATCTGCTCTCGTTAACCGCTTTGGAATCTTCGAGGGTAAGTTATTCCATCGACTCGTTGCTACAATCTAGTAGATAGATCTTGGCTTGTTTGTTTGTATGCGATAGAAAATTTTTGTTTTCCATGCTACGAACCCCTACACCACCAACAACCTCCCTCCCTGGCCCACCCCTCTCTCTCACCCACCCCGCGTCAACTCCCCTCCCCATCCTCTCTCTCCCCGACGCGCTCGCCCCGCCCTTCTTCCTCCCCTCCGGCGAGCCGCCGCCGCCAGCGGGCCTCCTTCCGCTCGCGAGCCTACCCCACCGCAACCCCATCTTCCTCCTTCCCCAGCAGCGCCGCCGCCGCCTCCTCTGGTCCACGCTCCCCCGCTCGACCTCGCCCTCCTCTCGCCGGTCGCCTCGCCTCCGGCCACGAGCCTCACCTCCCCGCCGCCGCCCTCTGCTCCTCTTCCTCGCCCCGCTTCGCCGACCGCCGGGGGTCGCCGCCTCCACCCTGCCCTTCCTCCCGACGCCGCCACCACCCCGGCAGCACCAGCCGCGCCCGAGCCCCGCCGCCCTGGTCCCTCTCCTCCGCCTCGAGCTCCGGCCTCCCCGCCGCCGGGGCCATTCCTCCTCCGCGATCCCGACCCTCATCGCCTCCGCAGCGCCCCCCGGCCTCCTTCCTCCGGCAGCGAGCTCCGCCCTACCTGCCTCGCGCCCGCTCCGTGAGCTCCCACGCTGGCCTTGGCCGGCACTGCTGGTCGGCCACTTCTGCCCGCTGCCTTCTCCGACCCAAGCCCTCCGCGAGCGTCCCTTCCCGCCTCAAGCGCAGCCGAGCCCAGCCACCTCCTGGGAGCCCCGCCCGGTCGGTGTCCCGCGTATCCTCACAGCCAAGCCACCGCAGCCTGCTGTTCATGCCACGCTTGATGCGGTCTTTGTCGTTGTGTCGATGTGGTACTGATGTGGTACTGCTACTACAAGACGCGGGACAACCTCTTCGATACAACGACGACAAACAAGATCAACTTCCATAGTGACTGCAACCAACTCAAGTTTGCCATCGAGCGGGAACCCCGAGTACGCCGTTATGTGATCGAAGGGTGATGCATGCCAAGCCGAGGATCCGATGACGTCGGTACGACAAGGTGTTCATGGAGCACCGATAACGCCGCCACAGACCCGAAAACCGAACCAAACCCGATGGCTCGACATGATCTTCCTCATGGGACGCCAAGACACCCGTCGAACCCCGAAGACCGAACCCCGTGGACCGACATGATCTTCTTCACGGATACGACATGAACTTCCCCTCGGGCGCCAAGATCTACCTCTCGGACCCGAAGACCGCGATGATGTTGAACCAAGATCCCCATCGGACAAGATCGTCACCAAGACCGGCCCATGTTGAGATCCGAAGACCGACCCTCCCGAAGATCCGAAACCCTGAGACCAACCCCGAACCCTCGGCGAACCCCCAAGATCTTCTGAACCCTAATGTGTGAACCTTTTCCCGAGCCCCTATTTTATAAATGCTATATATAAACTTGTTGCATTCAATCATACATTTTTGCATCCATATTTGTGGGTGTTTGGGGGCCTTATGCCGATTCACCTAAATTAAATATGGGGCCCATATGCGGGCAAATCTAGTCTTATATTGGCCTCATATAAATTTGTGTAGCGGACCGGTAACTTATCTTGCCCTGTTATTACAACATTTAATTTGCGAGGTAGATAAATAACATGAACCATTTAATTAATTGTCGGGACGTCGGTTCCGCTTAATATGACCTAATTGCACCGCATGTTTACATGCATCATGCCCGATCTTTGGCCGTAGTATTAAATATTGCATCCGGTGTTTATTCTAGTGTCTTGGTTCTTCGTGGATAAGGCCGTTGAGTTGATGCGAGTGTCGACCCGATCTTCGGATGAACCTTCGGCAATGTTTTCAGGCGAGCATCTCCCCCTTTCTACCTATCTTACTTTTATAGTATTTATTCCCTCCTGTTGATCTATTGCTATATGTGTTGCGATGCTCTAGTTTTCGTACCCGTGATATCCCTTGCAGCCTTATATTGCCTGGGACATCTCCTATTACCTGTTGTTTGGTAGATAGTTGGACATGCGCGTCGTAGTCGCTTGCTCAAGTGTTGTTGCGTGTCGTCAAGTACCACAGTTGTTGGAGTATTGCCGTGTGTTTAATGTTGGAGATGATCATAACTTTAATTACTGTTTAACAACAAAAATTGAAGTAGGTAAGCAGAGGCATAGGTGGGCAATAGATGTTATTTGGTTGTTAACCGTCCACTTTTCAGGCAATGTTGACGGTACATTGTTGCTGCCTCCGAAACACTTTTCGGTGCTGCGCAACTCTGCACATATAGCTAAGGTTCTTTTAACCTTATCAAAGTTCTATTGTCCTCCCACTTAACTTTTCACGAAAAAATTCCTTCTCAAAGAAACTTGACGTTCTAAGCAACAAACACTTTTGTCTCCGGTGTTTATGGAGGAATACTTATGATTTATACAAAGACAGGTTCATCCGACTTTGGTTGCACATCTTTCTTATGCATAGCATACCAATGTTTAAGAAAGGACAACTTGGGTTTTATCCCAAACCATAACCTTATATGGTGTCATTTCAACGGATTATGATGAAGCTCTTTTAGTGGAAACGGTAATCTCTAAAGCTTTTAATCTTTAAAATATAATGGCAGTTTATGAATTATACCTTCGATCTTACCATGTCAAACAAGGTTTAATTACATATATCGAACACTCCATACTCTTATGGTGTTTTAGGAAAATGCAAATCCACGGAACGATTCTTTAAATCTTAGGTATTATGCTAAACTTGTAACTCAAATATCTTCCTTTATGATCTTATCATAAACTATTTATATTTTTGTTACAATGATTTTGCACTTCATCTTGAAAGTCCTTGAACTTTTCAAATGTTTCACACTTCATCCTTATTAAGTAAATATTCATATATTCACTCAAATTTTCGGAGAAAGCACATGAAGTTGAAATCCATCGCTCTTGACTATACATAATGGACTTCATACAACAATATGTACAAGTTCCAATAAGCTAGTCTATCGTTCCCTTTTGGCCTATGAACGAAGTTTTAATTATCTCTAGGAAAGTTTCACAAGCGTTATTTGATCAAAATCAAATAGACTCCAAAATTCCATCCATATGGATTTTCTTCATGTTTTCTTTCCAATATAATTTAAACGGCGATGTCACTTCCTAAGTGATCTTTCAATCAATTTGTCTTTCGACATCTTTAGTACTAGTTTTATGGATGTGATATCTCCAACGAGATTTGCAAATCATCCATCTTTTATAGATTACGGCAATTATTTGAACAACCCTTTTGTTCTCATAATACCTGATAAAATAAATCTTGAAGGCAAGCTTTGATGTTTAACGAGCAACACAATAACCCTTTATTTTGTTCTCGATGAACATCATCACATATTCTTTTGCTAGTTACTTAGGCCATTGTAGTTCATGAATTGTGTTGTTTCATATGACGATTCACACCAACAAATTCAATATCAAATACTTAAGAACCACATTGTTTAATAAGCAAAGAATATAGCCATAACATGTATATCATCTATATACTTAAACTGAACAATTCTAGTCTTTTCTTTTCTGCCATATACTTATGAGATTCTCTTTCAGTATTTCCTTTTCTGTTTGAAAGAATCTATCAACATCAATTAGTGGAGTCATTCATATGACACATAGTCCAAAGCATGTATAGTTAAATACCAATGTCTTTGGACTTGCACTTTGAAGTAGATCACCATCATCAAATGTTTGGTGTTCTTTCAAATTCCTTTCTTTAGTAATCTCTTGGTGTAGTAAATATTTTACCTACATCAAATATTCACCCTTATCATTGAATTATCCATGATCAAGCTACTATTGGCTTGTAACGGTGAATCGTGAGTACAATGTTGCTCTCCCAAAAACTTTTGGAGGTTTAGGACAACTAGTGTCTCCAACCTTTTGCAAATTCTCATCAAATATGAGAACATGACTTTAGCCATATTATACTCTATCATGTTGCAACCAAAACATCGTTTCAGACATCACAATATCTTTCACAAATCATGGTTTCTGAAACAACTCTTTCAGATCCTTAGATAACCTTGATATTAGGAGAATCCTTTGAATATCAAGAATCATGGAGACAAACATGATACTTATATACTAACACTTGGAATTGTTACTCTTGATTTAATACTAATTATCAAACTTCATGGAGTAACCGGAACTTACTGAAAGTTTGCAATAGGACTTTTAAACTTTAGATTAACACTTCAAAACAATACGATATCAGTTCGTAAAGTAACTAATCAGAATTCTATAGTTCTATCATCTCAATTATAACTAAGCGCAAGGTGGTAAACGGATGCCAATGACTACAACAACTATGCAAATTCACTTTGATTTAGTTTATGATAAATTGAGTTCTAATTAATAATTAAATTAATCTAGATGAACTCCCACTCAAAACAATATCCCTCACATTGTTTTAGTGATTACACGAACCAAATCCACCACATCAAAACCGATCATCACGAGAGTTGATATAGCTTCAATGGCGAACAATCAACATGTTCATCATATCTACTATATGACTCATGCTCTACCTTTCGGTAATCCGTGTTCCTGAGGCCATGTCTGTACATGCTAGGCTCGTCAAGATCAAACCTTAGTTTCTGCATGAGCAAATCTGGCTTGCTCACGTTGTATACACTTGCGTAATCTAACACACCCGATCATCACGTGGTGCTTGAAACAACAAGCTTTAGCGGTGCTAACTAAGGGTGAACACTTTATGACTTGAAATTCATGTGCATGAGGGATCATCTTATAATGCTACCGTCTACTAAGCAATACAAGATGCATAAAGGATTAACATCACATGCAATTCAATAATATGTGATATGATATGGCCTTTCTTCTTTGTTCTTCCGATCTCCATCTTCAAGCACGAACATGATCTTCATCATTACCGGCATTGCATCAAGGTCAATGACGCTGCTCCATGGTTGTCTTCCACCGGCTTCAACTATTACAACTACTTTGAATAGACACGCGGGTCTTAACAGAAATTAAAGACAACCATATGGCTCCCGCGTTTTGACTTACAATAAGGAACATTGCATACATCATATATAATACCAATCATGGCCATATCACATCACTGCACACCCCTGCAAAACAAAGTTAGACGCCTCTACTTTCTTTGCATATTTTACGTGGTTTGGGGCTTTCAATAAGTGTCGTTCTAACTTACGAACAAGAACCACAACATTGATACTAGCATTGTTGATCACCCGTTGTAAATTGGATCTTAACTATGCTAGGAGAAAGCACCATAAAGCCACTTATGCAATACAAGTTGCATGTCAAGCGTGGAGCAAGTCTCATGAGCGATGTCATGTAAGGTTAGCCCGCCGCTTCATCCCAACATACCGCAAGATGCAAAGTACACAAGCAATCGACAATAAAGCATCAACGCCCACAATGACCATTGTGTTCTACTCGTCTGTGATCTACATATAGACACGGCTCGATACCCTTTGTAGGGGTTCGTAGCATGGAAAACAAAAATTCTATCGCATACAAACAAACAAGCCAAGATCTATCTACTAGATTGTAGCAACGAGTCGATGAAATAACTTACCTCGAAGATTCCAAAGTGTTTAACGAGAAGATTCTCGTGGGTGATGTAGTCGTACTCTTTCCGATCTCAAGATCGTGTAGAAGATCCTTCCAGCTGCGTTCCAGCGCTTCATGATCGGTCACGTTCGATACTGACGAAGACCTTCCTCTCCCTTGTTCCAAGAGGCGGCGGAGGTTGTAGCACTCTCCTCGCGATTCCGGCTGTGGCGTGGCAGGAAGTAGAGGGAGATCCCATGAGGCTTCGCCTTCCGGAGCGAGTATGGTGGATTATGAGAGAGGGCTATTAGTGGTCTAGAGATTAGACACGCCAATTAGAAGGCTCTAAACCGCAGGCTAAAGCAATTAGAAGCTCTAAACCAAACGGCTCTAAACACGAGATTAGAGGTAGAAACTTGTGTGTCTCAAGGAGGAGCCACGCCTCCTTATATAGGTGGAGGGCTAGGCGCGCCGAGGAGGGAGGAGTCCTCCCCAACTCGACCCTAGGGCTTGGCGCCGGCTGGAGGAGTGGGACTCCTCCTCCAAGTTGGTTCCAACTCCTCTTGCTTGTTTCCCACAGTTTCTGTTTCCACAGTTTCTGTTTTCCACAGTTTCTGTTTTAGCCGTTTGACTTTCAAGCGCAATTTGACTTTCATGTTTTGGAACAGCAAGAACACTTAGTACATGATGCAATCATTCAATGACACACTCATGTACCCTCCCCTAGAGTCTTGGGACAATCCGGAACCTTCTAGAACATTCCCGATGAAAACACCGGAATCATTCCCGAACTCCGAAACGGGACTTTCCTTATATGAATCTTATTCTCCGTACCATTCCGGATCACCTCCTAATATCCCGGATCCCATCCGAGACTCCTAACAACATTCGTTCTCTTTCTCATAATACCATAACTACTCAAAACAACGTCGAATCCTTAAGTGTGTCTCCCTACGGTTCGTGAATTATGCGGACATGATCGAGACACTTCTCCGAACAATAACCAATAGAGGAATCTGGAAATTCATATGGCTCCCACATATTTCTAAGATTACTTTGTGATCGAATGAACCACTTACATACGATACCAATTTCCCTTTGTCTCACGATAGTTTACTTATCCGAGGTTATGATCGTCGGTATCTCTGCATACCTAGTTCAACCTCGTTACCGATAAGTACTCTTTTCTCGTTTCCGTGATATGTGATCCCTTGTGACCCAGTCACATGCTTGCAAGCTAATTGGATGACATTCCACCGAGAGGGCCCAGAGTATATCTATCCGTCATATGGAGGGACAAATCCCACTCTTGATCCATGTGTTTCAACCAATACTTTCCGAACACTCAATGCCACTTTTATAGCCACCCAGTTATGGTGTGGTGTTTGATGTCATCAAAGCATCCATCCGGTAAAGGTGATATGCATGATCTCATGGTCGAAGGAATTAGGTTACTATGTATCAGAAAGCATATAGCAATTGAACTATTGAAATGACTTGATCTTTATGCTACGCTTATCTATAGGAGTATGTCCATCACATCATTCTCCTAATGATATGATCCTGTTGTTAATAACATCTCTATGTTCATGATCAGGAAACCATGATCATATATTAACCAACAAGCTAGTTTAACAAGAGGCTTTACTAGGGACTCTTATTTTAGTTTACAAATCACACAAGTATTAATGTTTCCGGTTAATACAATTATAGCATGGTATGTAAACATTTATCATAAGTGTGAAGATATGATAATAACCACTTTATTATTGTCTCTTGGGCATATCTTCAACAGAGTGACGCTATAGCATTTTAGGTTTTCAAACAAGAGAACTGCTCTCTTGCGCCATATCTTATAGTGCATGCCATCAAAAGGAGGCGCCCTAGTAGCCGCGGCTACATCAATGGAATTTAGTTGCCTATAATCAGGTTTTTGGATTCTTGGAAATATAAGCAATAATCCATATGATTTAATCCGAATAATAAATTGATAAATCATGATCATACAAACAGTACTAAAACCAATTATGCAGATCAACAAAGTAGATGAACAAATTACATCTATAGGATATAAACCTATCACATCTACACCAAACGCTAGAACAAAGAACTCTAGCATAATCCGAAAGAGAGATATCGAGATCACATACGATGTAGGCTGAATAGTCGTTGGAAGACGTCGTAGTTGCCAGTAGATCACCCCCAAAAACCTAATCGCCCCTCACCCGTACAGGTTCACGAGAGGCGGGCCCCGTCAAAGAATTAGTCCCGGTTGCGCCACCAACCGGGACTAATGCTGGCACGTGTCCCGGTTCGAGCGGTAACGGGGCCAGGAGGCATGCGTCCCGGTTGGTAAGGGGGCATACGTCCCGGTTGGAGCCACCAACCGGGACTAAAGGTTTGGCCACAGCCACGTGGCGTGGCACACACCTTTAGTCCCGGTTGCTGGCTCCAACCGGGACGTATTCTCCCGCCCTCTATAAATGCAACGCCCCAGCCCCCTCTGCCTCCACTTTGTTTTTTCTCTTGGTGGAAGGTGTGAGGGGTGTGCTAGTTTTTTATGTTCTATGCATGCATTGAAGGTGTTTGATGAAATGTTTGAGTGAATAATCCCGTTCAATTTCTCATAGAACAAAAATATAGAAGGTGTCCGAGACGCACTTGAGCTTTCTCCTCTTTATTTCCCTCAATCGAGGTTAGCAATCTTATCTTTTCTATGTCATTGATACAATTCATGTGTCGATGTGAATTGGTTATTTCACTATTTATGATGTCCTGTTTTTTGATAAACTTACTTATATGATGCAGATGAACAGTCGGGAATGGATGTACGGTGACCGGCGCTTAGCCGGGTATATGAAAGGCGTGGATAAATTTATCGATGTGGCTACGGCAAACAAAGAGAATGGTTTTATACGTTGTCCATGTGTTCAATGTCGGAACAACAAGGAGTACTCTTCCTCGAAAATCATTCGCGGCCACCTGATTATGAAAGGTTTCATGCCCAACTATAATTGCTGGACCAAGCACGGGGAAAGAGGGGTTATGATGGAAGATGGTGAAGAAGAAGATGATGATAACAACTATCATCATATGTTTCTGAATACTGATACGCAATTGAAGACAATGGAGAGGAAGAGTTGAAGAACGGGCATCGGATGAGCCGGTGATGAACTTGGTAGGGTCATTTCGATGCAAAGCGAGCGTAAAAGCAGAAAATGAGAAGTTGAAGTTAGAGGTCATGTTAGAAGATCACAAGAAATTGTTGTACCCAAATTGTGAAGATGGCAGCACAAAGCTCAACCACCACTGGAATTTTTGCGATGGAAGGCAGAGTGGTCTAACCGACTCCTCATTTGAAAAGATCTTGAAAATAATGAAGCCAAGTTTCCAAAACATAACGAACTTCCCGAGAGTACCTCACGAAGCAAAGCGCATCTCTGTCCTCACGGGATTAGATGTGCAAAAGATACATGCATGCATTAATGATTGCATCCTCTACATGTAAGGAGTATGAGAATTTAGATAAATGTCCGTATGCAATGCGTTGCGTATAAGATCGACGAGATGACCCGGTGATGTTGAGGAGAGCCCTAAGAGAGGGTTCCTTCTAAGGTTATGTGGTATGCTCCTATAATACCAAGGTTGAAACGCATGTTCGGAAACAATGAGCATGCCAGGTTGTTGCGATGGCACAAAGAAGACCGTAAGAAAGACGGAAGTTGAGACACCACTGATGGGTCACGGTGGAGAAAAATCGAGAGAGACTTTGGGTGGCGCAAGGAACTTATGGTTTGGTCTAAGCACGATGGCATGAATCCTTTTAGGGAGCAGAGCTACAACCTGACTGCCCGTGACTCTATGTATCTATAACCTGCCTCCTTGGTTGTGCATGAAGCGTAAGTTCATTATGATGCCAGTGCTCATCCAAGGCCCGAAGCAACCGGGCAACGACATTGATGTGTACCTTAGGCCATTAGTTGAAGAACTCTTACAGTTGTGGGGCAAACCAGGTGTACGTGCGTGGGATGAGAACAAACAGGAGCCATTTGATCTACGGGGGTTGTTATTCGTAACCATCAATGATTGGCCTGCTCTTAGTAACCTTTTAGGATAGACAAACAAGGGATATAAGGCATGCACCCACTGTTTAGATAAGACTGAAGGTACGTATTTGCATAAATGCAAGAAGGTTGTGTACCTGGCGAATCGACGATTTCTTCCGACCAATCATCCCGTAAGAAAGAAAGGCAAGCATTTCAAAGGTGAGGCAGATCACCGGAAAGCTCGAACTCCTATCGGTGATGATGTATTTGGTATGGTCAAGGACATAGAAGTAATCTTTGGAAAGGGTCCCAGTGGTCAATCAGTTCCGAACGACGTCGCTACAGGACACGCACCCATGTGGAAGAAGAAATCTATATTTTGGGAGTTGCCATATTGGAAAGTCCTGCGTGTCCGCTCTTCAATCGACGTGATGCACGTGACGAAGAATCTTTGCGTGAACCTGCTAGGATTCCTAGGCGTGTATGGGAAGACAAAAGATACACCTGAAGCACGGGAGGACCAACAAATTATGAAAGACCCAAAGAACATGCATACACATAACAAGACGGATAAAGGGCGTCACTTAAGTCGTGCCAGCTATGCTCTTACCAAAGCAGAGAAGGAAATCTTTTTTGAAGTCCTTTACAGTATCAAGGTGCCGTCGGGCTTCTCATCTAATATAAAGGGGATAATAAATATGGCAGAGAAAACATTCCAAAACCTGAAGTCTCATAGTATCACGTGATTATGTGTGATTGCTTCCGATTGCATTGAGGGGCTTCTTTAGGAAAATGTTCGAGTACCCATTGTGAAGCTGTGCATTCCTCAATGCAATATCTCGAAGGTAATCAATCCGGATATTACCAAGGTTACTGAAGGATGTGGTAAAATGTCTTGTTAGTTTTGAATTGGTGTTCCCACCATCCTTCTTCAATATTATGGCGTCTCTGGTTCATCTAGTGGAAGAGATTGCCATTCTCGGTCCGGTATTTCTGCACAATATGTTCCCCTTTGAGAGGTTCATGGGAGTCTTAAAGAAATATGTTCATAACCGTGCTAGACCAGAAGGAAGCATCTCCAAGGGATACGGAACAGAGGAGGTCATTGAGTTTTGTGTTGACTTTATTCCTGACCTTAAGCCGATTGGTGTTTCTGACTCGCGGCATGAGGGAAGACTACGTGGAAAAGGCATGATGGGAAACAAAGCAATGATATGTAGGCACGGGATTCTTTCACTAAAGCACACTACAGTTTACATAATTCCACCTTGGCAGCTCCATTATATCGTGAACACAAGAATATTGTATGCTCCAAAAACCGAGGAAGCTTTGAATCATGGATTCTGAGATGAACACATGAAGTCTTTCGGTGGTTGTATGCGGACACATCTCTTGAATGACACCACTGTTGGAGATCATATACTTGTTGGCCGTGTTACCATCTTCTCTTGTATTGAATTTCCAAGGGTACGAAATAAATGGGAATACATTCTACACGATCGCCCAAGATAAAAAGAGCACCAACCAAAATAGTGGTGTCCCCTTTGATGCAATAGACGAGAAGGGACAAAAGGACACATATTATGGTTACATAGAGGAGATATGGGAACTAGACTATGGAGTCTCTTTTAAGGTCCCTTTGTTTCGCTGCAAATGGGTCAACCTGAAAGGGGAAGGGGTAAAGATAGACCAGTTGTACGGAATGACAACAGTGGATCTCAACAATCTTGGTTATAGAGATCAACCATTCTTCCTAGCCAATGATGTGTCTCAGGTTTTCTATGTGAAGGACATGTCCTCCAGACCGAAAAAAAAGAAAAAAATATACAAACGAATACATCATATGATGAGCCAAAGCGTCACATAGTTCTTTTAGGGAAAAGAAACATCGTGGGAATCGAGGACAAGACAAACATGTCAGAAGATTATAATAAGTTTGATGAAATTCCTCCCTTCACAGTGAAAACTGACCCAAGCATTCCGTTAAGTAAAGAAGATGCTCCATGGTTACGTCTGAAGCGATCATAAGGAAGGACATATGCCAAGAAGTTCATGCTCATATTATGTAACTCTAGTTCATGTCTTTCGCGGTTTGTGGCTTGACCGAAGGATATCTTTCGCGGTTTGTGGCCTTTAGTCCCGGTTTTGTAGTCTCAGTTTTTAATATTAATAAATGTCTTGAGTGTTAGCCCCGTTTTGTGGCTAGACCGGGACTATGAAGAAGTTGTCCCGATTCGTACTTACCATTAAGATCTGATCTCCAAACGCGATCACATATTAGGAGTGCCTCTATGACCAGTTTCTTGGAGATCGGAGGAGGGGCATCGGCGGCATCTCCACAACTGGTCGTGGTGTCCCTGCTCGAAAACCATCTTGCAGCTTGTAACTTCTCTAACTAGATCAATACACCTCGAGCTACCTAATTTCACATATTAGGAGTGCCTCTATGACCGATTTCTCGGAGATGCCGGAGGACTGGGCTCGTCGGCATCTCCACGAAACTGGCCGCTTGGTGTCCCTGCTCGAAAACCATCTTGCAGCTTGTAACTTCTCTAACTAGATCAATACACCTGAGCTAACTAATTTCACATATTAGGGTGTGCCTCTATGACCAGTTCTCGGAGATCTTGGGAGGGGCCAGGCTCGTCGGCATCTCCATCTCCACAGGCCCTTGATGGTGTCCCTGCTCTCGAAAACCATCTTGGAGATGCCTCAAACTGGCTTGGTATATTGATCATGTTTCGAAAAAACCTTCACAAAATGACCTATCATGTTCAAGGTTTCATGGCTTTCGGTCCAAATGACCGATGTTATGTGCTGAATCACGCGATTTGTGATGTTGTGCCCATATTATGCATGTGTGTGGACATTGGTATGGAGAACAATGTTGCAGGAGGAAGTTTTCCTTTTGTCGCATGCGGAAAAGCCTTTTTCCATTTTCCTTAAGCGAAAACGGGTCGCTTTTGAAGTAACCACCAAAATGCCGTTTGAATGCTACCGTCCCATTTTCCTAAAATACTAGACCACCTTACATGGACTATCTCCCAAGGGACATCTCAAACCTTTTGTCCATCCGGGTAAAAGGACAAGTGTCTCGAATCGGTAGGAAGTGGGTCGGTTTGTACTACAGGTACATGATCTATCGCCCGTGATTTTTTGAAAAAATCATTTTTAGACTTGCAATATGTGGTTTCTTCAGAGATCCAATGCAAGTTCTAACGATGCTCATCCCCTATCTTCGTGCACACCGTTTCGACCATAATTAGAAATTCAGATAATTCAAAGCGGGCATAATAAATTCAAAAAATCCGAACAATAAAAATCATTAGCGTGGTGTCATATTATGTTACATAGTTGAAAGGAAAAATACGGACTTGGTATATTGATCATGTTTCAAAAAACCTTCACAAAATGACCTATCATGTTCGAGGTTTCATGGCTTTGGTCCAAATGACCGATGTTATGTCTTGAATCACGGCATAGTTTGTGATGTTGTGCCCATATTATGCATGTGTGTGGAAATTGGTATGGAGAAAAATGTTGCGGAGGAAGTTTTCCTTTTGTATGCGGAAAAGCCCTTTTCCATTTTCCGAGCGCAAAAAATGGGTCGTTTTGTGAAGTAACCACCAAAATGCCATTTCAGAATGCTACCGTCCCATTTTCCTAAAATACTAGACCACCTTACAAGGACTATCTCCCAACTGGGACATCTCAAACCTTTTCTTCCATCCCGGGTAAAAAGGACAAATGTCTGCCGAATCGGTAGGAAGTGGGTTCGGTTTGTACTACAGGTACATGATCTATCGCCCATGATTTTTGAAAAAATCATTTTTAGACTCGCAATATGTGGTTTCTTCAGAGATCCAATGCAAGTTCTAATGATGCTCGTCCCCTATCTTCATGCACACCGGTTCGACCACAGTTAGAAATTCAGATAATTCAAAACGGGCATAATAAATTCAAAAGAAATCCGAACAATGAAAATCCTTCGCGTGGTGTCATATTATGTTACATAGTTGAAAGGAAAAATACCAGACTTGGTATATTGATCATGTTTCGAAAAAACCTTCACAAAATGACCTATCATGTTCGAGGTTTCATGGCTTTCGGTCCAAATGACCGATGTTATGTGCTGAATCACGGCATAGTTTGTGATGTTGTGCCCATATTATGCATGTGTGTGGACATTGGTATGGAGAACAATGTTGCAGGAGGAAGTTTTCCTTTTTGTCGCACGGAAAAGCCCTTTTCCATTTTCCGACACTCACCCCTATTATTAGTGCTGACCCGTGTTTTGTCCCGGTTGGTGTCTACAACCGGGACTAAAGGTTCATCTTTAGTCCCGGTTGGTGACACCATCTGGGACAAGGTACACGCCGCACGACATAATGTCGACACGCCATTTTTTCCGCCATTTTTTTCCCACCATTTCTTCACTATATATATATATGTAGGGTTCGCCTCCATTGTCATTGCACATATCTAGACTCATATCTGCAATCTCATCACTCTTTCCCATGGCTTCCACCGTAGCACTAACTCCCAGGGAGGCGGAGGCACTTTGCGCCTCGAACTACCCCACTTGCCGGACTCTGTGTGTCCGTCGGCTGGATGCTAAGCGTCGGGCGTGCAGTTCCTCCTGTCCCTCTAGGTTTGGCGTCGGATGGCCATCACGAACCACTACTACTTGAGCTCACGGGCAGCAGAGGAATCGAGATGACATCCCGACTATTTCCCGACTTGGGAAGCCTTCTTCATGGATCGGTGTGAGAGGGCACTCGCCAGCACGAGGAGGGCCCACCTCCTCCGAACTTCAACCAGGCCCGTCGGTGGTGGCGCAGGACTCTCCAGAGCGTCATGGCCTACGACACGGCCGCCAACTCTAGACCCCGCCTGCGCTACCCTCAAGTCCAGCCCACTCGTACTCAACCTTCAAGGTTCAACTACAGCGACCCCGATGACGATAGCGGCAGTCATGCGAAGTATGACGACTGATGGCGAGTATTATAGGTGTAGGCAGGAGCATGACTGAATTATTCCAACATTGCAAAACAAGTTCGGCTGATTGTGGCTTAATCTGGCCATGTATCTTAATTTTCAGTTCTTCTATGTAACTTTGTGTTAGTTGCGTTATGTACTTTAATTCCAGTTCTATCCTAATCAAATTTTATTTCCGCCCATTATTTTCCGTCCTTTTTTTCGCCCATTAAAAACAGAAAATGGTTTTGAATTACTTATTCAAATCCAAACACTTTTTATGTTTAAAGTTTTTCTAAATTCCAAATTAATATTCAAAAAATATAAGTTAATTCATTTTTAATTTTAAATGGTTACATTAATTATTTTTGAAAAATAGAAAATGGTTTTGGATTATTTATTCAAATCCATACACTTTTTATGTTTAAAGTTTTTCTAAATTCCAAATTGATATTAAAAAAATATAAGTTAATTCATTTTTAATTTTAAATGGTTACATTAATTATTTTTTAAAAATAGAAAATGGTTTGGATTATTTATTCAAATCCATACACCTTTTATGTTTAAAGTTTTTCTAAATTCCAAATTGATATTAAAAAAATATAAGTTAATTCATTTTTAATTGTAAATGGTTCATATTTTAAATGGTTACATTAATTATTTTTTAAAACATAAAATGGTTTTGAATTATTTATTCAAATCCAAACACTTTTTATGTTTAAAGTTTTTCTAAATTCCAAATTAATTATCATTTAAAAAACATTACAAATTTAAACCCCAAAATAAAAAATAAGGCGAGAACAGAGAGAAAATACCTGAAAATTTTGAAAACAGGGGAATACGTCCCGGTTGGAGCCACCAACCGGGACTAAAGACCCCTGCGCGCCAACTCTTGGTCTGCTGAAAAAATTTGAGTATACGTCCCGGTTGGTGGCTCCAACCGGGACGTCTGACCCTTTAGTCCCGGTTGGAGCCACCAACCGGGACAAAAGGCCCTTCCTTTATAACTTGCACGCCTGTTCTTCTTCTTCCCCATCTCACTTCTCTGCCAAGCCGACGTACGCGGCAGAGGAGACGCCGCCGATCCCCGAACGCCGTGGCTGCCGTCGTCGTTAGCGCCGCCTGCGCCGTGGAGCAGCGTCACGAACCGCCGCCGATCCTGCGCCACGCCGACAGGAGCTCAGCGCTTATCTCGGCCAAGGCCCGCTCTCACGCCGTCCTGCGGCAGGTCCGTCCCAGCGCCGCCGCCCTCCGTCCCCAAAGACCGCCCCGTCGGCCACCTCCACGCTGCCCCCATAGTCGGGAAGCTCACTGTTTGTGAGCTCAAATTTTAATTTCTCTGTTTTTCTTTTTTGTATTTAGTTTTGTATTGAAAAATAATTGTGAGCTCCACTTTTAATTTCTCTGTTTTTCATTTTTGTATTTAGTTTTGTATTGAAAAATAATTCTTCGGTGTGTAATGCTTTTTGATAGTTAATTTATTCAAACCATTATCATTAGGAAATGATTTAATATTGTAAAATCAACTATTTTCCTTTTTGTTTTTAATTCTAGAAAATGATTTAATATTGTAAAATCAATAACTTATTGTTTATAAGTCAAAAAAATATAAATAATATATCAAATTGTTCAGAAAAATGAAACCTATCTATTTAACCTATAATGATGCATTGTTCAACAACTTAAATGACAAGTATAATTAGAAGAACAAATTCACCCCTCTCATATGTTCCGGAGTTTCCCGAGTTAGGGTTTTCACCCCTCGGAACCCCGATTAAATCGTTGAGCATGTCTTAGGGTTACATTCCAATGCAAATTAACTTGTCATATCATCATACTTGCTTGAGCATTGCATCGATGCCATGTGTTGATTGTTTCCCTTTCTTTTCGGTGTTTGGATTATTAGGTTTATTATTAGTTAGCTATTATTAGGTTTATTAATTAGTTTGGTATTATTGATCTTCGGCCCCACTGGTCAGTCACTATGGTTAGCCCCAGACCCGATTCACATTGTCAAGCAACTTAAAAGCCCTATCTTAGATAAGGAATCATTAATACCCCTTAGGTGCATGTGGGTTTGACGATGTGCCTTCGCCAGGGCATTCCGAACCCTCTTAAATCGATTCCAATATGGTATTTTGTTAGTATCTAGTGTTACCTATCTGCTGGATAGTTTCCATTTTGTAGCCTTATACTCATGGTCCCCTCTCATATGCATCCGAGGTTTCTCCGAACTAGGTTTTACACCCCTCGGAACTCCGGAATATTGATTTTAGTTGATTTTAGCTAGAGTTACCTATCTACTATACGGTTTCCTTTTTGTAGCTAGGTTTAGGGTTTAGGGTTTCTCTTCATTTTTATTATTGTGTATGTATATATTAGGGTTTCTCTGAATTAGGGTTTATATCTCTCAACACCGTACCTAACTTTCTCCTTTCGCCGCTTTGACTTATTCGTTTTTCCACCTATGCAGAAAATATGGACCCACACGTCAGAGACGAAGAAAAGGAAGAGTTGATCCAAGGTGTGATCCGTGGAGAAGAAAATTTAGACGTATCAACGTTTCTGAACAACTCCGGTGAGGGTGATCCTCTTTTTACCGGAATAAACGACTTGTTTGAGGTTGAAGGTGTTGCCTTCCGCGAGGGAGAAGGCGATGCCTTGTAACCGAGAAGACGATCATTCGGCGAGGTGCATGTAATATAATCAATTCATTAATTAATCATCTGCTATCTATATAGAAATAGTAACGACGATCTTTCTTCTTTTAGCCCTCCGGATCGAAGGAATCTACTGAAAAGAGCAGACGAGGCCCAACCAAAAAGTTGCAAGACCATGAGAGGTTCAGGATCGAAGATGTCGCTGAAGACGGCTCCCGAAGTTGTCGCCAACAAATTTGTGGCACAATGCGGAGTAATCTTTAGGGACTTAATCCCGATCACCATTAGAAATTGGAATAGGCCTGCTAATGCGGATGAAGAGGGAACATGTTTATTTGTCCCTAACCACGCCAAAGATTTACTGTGGAAGAGGCTCATGGTTAATTTCAAACTACCGAAGATAGAGCTGGATCCAAATGCGGAGGATCCAGTTGAGGACGCCTTATAACATGGGAGAGCCATGGAGTCTAAGGTCAGGGAGTGGGCTTTGAAGAAGATGGCCCAGTGTTTCACCAACTGGAAGAAAAGATTGCACCTTGACTATGTCGTGAAAGAGAAGACTCCCGATTTCAAGAATATTCAGTTTGAGAAGATAAAACCATTATGGGCTGAGTTTGTGGAATACAAGACATCAGAAAAAGCTAAGAAAATGTCTGCAACGAATAAGCTGAATGCTGCTTACAAGAAGTATCACCATACTATGGGGCAAGGTGGCTACAGGGCTGGCATTCCTAAGTGGGAGAAACTTGAGAATGAACTGCGTGCTAAAAAGATCACCCCAGAGACAGACGATTGGATAGAACGTGCAAGGAATTTGTTTTACGGGCATGGGGCATGTTGGACTCGGAAGGGAGGTGTATATATAACATACGACATAAAGAAGACACCTTGCCAATCGAGAGGATGAGAAAAGCAGTAAAGGCTATTAAAGATGGGGACTTCATTCCCGATAGAGAGAATGATGAGCTCACACTCGCCCTTGGAAATAAGGAACATGATGGATGAACACGAGGCACAAGAGGCTCCCAACCATGGAGGACTGGATTTCCCGAAGAGAGGAAGAAATATCCTGATAGAAGCCGTCAGAGGAGAAAGGACAGGGCGGAAGTTGAAGCAGATAGTCAGAAAGAGCGAATGCGTTTAATTGAAGAACAATTAAAGCAACAATAATATGAAATTAACGCACTTAAAGAGCAAAGTACTACCGGCCCATCTCAGCAGCACACTGCATTCGATGCTACCGGCCAATCGAATAATCGAAAAAGCAGTGTGGCTTCCACCGAGGTCCCGGGTGATGACAATGGCGATGACGATGGTGCACCGACGATGGCTCCTGTTGGCTACCCAGTGGATGATATCACAGAGATGACACACTGCGAGCTACATGTCAAAGTTGTGAACATATCAATGAAGGTGGCGGTAGGCTATGCCTTACCAATTGGACCCACACCAACTTACCACTGTCGTCCGGTTCCAGAGGGCTACACTGTTGTTGTCGGGTGGATGAAATCATGCCCACCTTTGAAGTTTTGGATCTTCACTACCCCGTAGGTGAAGGGATGTGACTGCATCGAGACGAAAAACGCTACCATTCTATGGTCAAGGAATGTATCGTGCTTTGAAATCACACGCCAGGCTATCTTCGCCGCCTCACCCGTATCCAGCGAGGTCGCCGTTGCCGCTGGCAGCCGCTCGTGGCCTCACCCGCTCTCGCCTCACCAATCTTCGGCGCAGCCATCGCCAAGGAGCCATCGCCGCGCCTCGGGATAAAAAGCGAAGCGCACTTCATCAAGGCCGTGGTAGCGATCGCCAAAACGTAAACAAGAGCCTCTTCCAAAAGTACCAAAGGCTCCTCCCAAGAGAGCTTATGATTGATCAAGAGGAGATCATGCGATCGTTGATGCGGAAACGACAGCGTTTTTCGCTAAGCTGAGGCAGCCGAAAGAGCCAGAGTTCCCCAGCACCAAAGAAGAAAACGCCAAAGTGTTGAAAATGCTAAAGACTCTTCATCAACCCGAGCCAAAGCTGTCATCAGACTATGAGCGTTCTATTCTCAAGTCACATACGGCACAAAAAGCCTCGAAGAGCAGTAAAACTGATGCAAGCGAGAAATCTGTTGCCTAGATCGGAGAACAAGCAAAACAGACTTGCGCCCCTCTCAAGGTGATTTCCCAAACCAATGTGGGGTCGAGCAAATATAAATAAGAGCAAGATGATCCAGAGGTAGTTGCACACGGAGAAGCCGCTGCTCAAGGTATGAGTATTGCCAAGATTTATCCCGCTTAGAGTTCTTCCTCGTGAGTGAAGTAGCATACAAATACCAAAGACGCAAAACCTCTCACAAACTCGAGGAGGTAAACAATCTTCCAACAAAAATGCGAAGATTGCATAACTGGTACATGCATGCCACAAAGGCCGGGGCTAACTGGATAGTGCTGAGGGTTACAAAAAAGCATCATGGGAAAGAAAAGGATGACATGATATCCATTGAATTTGATGAACTATTTCAATTATTCAATCAATACGCCTTGGACAAATCGATCATCAGTGCCTATTGTCTGTATGTAATTAATTTAGTCTCCAGCTATCTCACCTTGTTTATTGCATGTATATAATCATACTGTAATATGCAGAATGAAGATTCTCGAATGCAGCAGAGGACAAATCTATGACATTGCCTTCATTGACCCATATTGGGTTCATGAAGCTAATCTCAAAACAAGCCCCCAGGATGCGGAGGATAATATAGTACACGCGTTAAGGTTTTAAGAAACCAGAAGGGAAATACTTTTTCCTTACAACTTCGAGTGAGTGTTATTGTCTTGTATACACTTTCTATTTCGCTTACTCGATGTTAAGTATATAATTGATTAGTTATGCATTCGCAGCTTCCACTATATTCTGTTAATCATTCAACTTGTGTTATCGCCATATTTTGGCCAAAGGAGGAGATGGGCCATAATCAATATGGGCTTGGAGGATACATATATGCAACGTGTTGTTGAATCGGCCTTGTGCATGGATTTGGGCTAAATTGCCCGTGTATCTGTATATTGTAGTAGGTTCCGCTTTAAGTAAGAGATAGAGTTGTTAGGGTTATTCCAAAGATAGAAAGTCTCCGGACTATAAATATGTACCTAAGGTTATTGAGAAAAGGAGGACAATCACGCTCACAACAAACACAATCTCAAGCATCGCCACCCCTTGTTTCTAGGGTTTCTTTCGTAGTAATATGCTGCCTAGATCGCATCTTGCGATCTAGGCGATTCCGCTATGCGTTATTTGGTGTTACTCGCATCAAGCCTTGTTGATGGCAGTAATACTATTATCGAGATTTGTTTAGGTTAGCATCGGTACTTTTTGCCATGATCGCTTAGTTATGCTACCTCTAGTTATCTCGCTGCCTTTGCACCTTTTCCGGTGTAAGGGTAGCATCTTGCTTGATCTTTATTCGCCGATTTGATCCGTTATAGTTTTGCCTTGTTTTCCAAGGTTTAGTTTGATATCCACGTAGTCAGGCCTTGCAAACGGGTTGAACGATCCAGTAGTACGTGAGGATATGGTTTGCTAGTTCGAGAGGAGTTGTTCCGGGAATTGACTTTACGTCGGTTGTTAGGCCTTCTCTAGGGTTAGTTTTCTATCATCCTTTGTATTTACGAGGCTCAATTACGTGTAGGATGTTCCAATTACATGGTGAAAACGATAAACTGTCGTAGATCGATTTAACTTGTAACGATGAAGGAAAACCCCATGTTATCGTAGATCTAATGCAGAACCATGGGATAATCGGCTCCAAGAGCCGATTCTGTGGAAACTCGGGAGCCGGTCACGCTCAATTTTACGATACTTGTTTACCATGCGTGAAACTGATCAAGCAATCCATCACCTTCCGACCAGGTATAGGTCGTGGCACGCCGAATCAGCCGTGACGTGCCGGAGTTTTGCGGCCGTTTCGAGGGACCAGGCCGACCAGCGATCCGGAGCCTCCGGCTCTTCGTGTTGCTCGTCGCCGCCGGTGGGTTTTGACAGCAACACATTCTCGCACGGTGGGACTTTCAACAAAGATTCTGATCAACATCCGACGCTGCGATGGGGGATGACCGTCACGACGACGATCTGCACGAGGAGCACAAGGCGTATGATGATATCAAATCTCTTCAAGCCGATCTCATCGGCTCTTTGAGAGGACCCGTAAGCATGGCATCGGTGGAAAGGGTTCTCGCCAAGGTGCTCTTGATGAGGTGGATCTGTCTGCTCTTCCTTGAGGAGCGCACTGAGCTCGCGACAGAAGTCAACTACATGGTGGCTCATTCTCTTCACCGCCATTCGAGAGCCTAGTAAACGCTGAGCGCATCGCGTTCGTAGTCCAGGATATCATGAAACATCGATTTCCTGTTGGGGCCTACTCTAGGGACTCACCAGGAGAAAGACTACCTGCACAGTGCCACCGCCATTCACGCTTGCTCCCGGAGCCACCAAGGGCACCGCAGACGCCGTCTACAAGGTTGAGGTGACCCAGCGATTGCCGCCTCGTTGAACCACCTAAAGAAATCCCACATGGATATGTGTGCACCTACGTGCCTGACTGCAATAACCTGACACGCACGAATCAGATTGCAACCGCAGGGATTTCTGGGGCAGGAGTTTCTGGAGCAGGGGCTTCGGGAGCAGGTATTTCTAGAGCAGGGATGTCTGGGATGGACGCTGATAAATGTGCATAGCTGGCACGCCACCGAACGAGTCATGAGAATTCAGCCCCGCAGCTCAAACGGTGGAGCAAATCCGTACCATCCCGAGAGACCAGTTCGGCTTGCGTCAAGAGAAGGACAATCGCTATTCCAAGCCGTACTAACGAAGTTTGATCTCGATTCCGCCGCCCAAGTATCGGCTCCCGAGTTCTCAAGGTTTAGCGGATCGGAAGGGTCGAGCTCGATCGAGCATGTGAGCCGATACCGCATGCTTAGGCATGATTTCAGCATCGGATCGATTACGCGTAAGGTTCTTTGCGCAATCTCCGACAGACCAGCTTTTGGGTGGTACACCTCATTGCACCGATTCGATCCGCACTGCTACCGAGGCTGGCATTGCGGACTGCACAAAGCGGCAAAAGCGGGAGAAACGGTAGCCGAGTACATCCAATAAGCTTTCAGATCTGTCAAGAACCGATGTTATTCGCTGCTTAATCGAGAAAGAAGCAGTCGAGCTGGCAATGTTGGGTCTCTCAGCACCTATCAAGGATCTGGCTTTCCAAGTAGAGTACAATTCATTGGCGCACATGGCCCAGAAACTGACAATGTATGAACAGCGCCACCCTGAGTTGTACCAAGACAAGTTCAAACGTCCGATAGGCCTGGTCGATACAGAAGAAGAGGATCCTATACAAGACCAGGAGGTGGCCGTGGATGAATGGGCTCGGGGGGCAGATCCTGTATCCTGCAAATGGGTAAAGCAGCAGGGGCCTGCAAAAGGGTTCGACTTCGATGTAAGCAAAGCTGAGCAGATATTCGATTTATCGAAAAGAAAAGTACCGGTTACCCAAGGCCATAAAATCCCTACGGCTCAAGAGATGAACGGGAGACCATCGCAAGTGGCATCACTGCTCACCCACACCACCAATGATTGCAAAGAGCTACGTCGCCAGATCCAAACGGCCATAGAACAGGCCGTCGATCCTTGGGCACCGCCATGAAAGTAGACACCAACCCGCTTCCGTCGTCAACATGGTAGAGCACACACCCACGAGGCGCCGCTTGGATTTCTCGCTCGATGTTAATATGGCAGGACCGTGTACCACCATGGCACATACAAGGAGGAAGGCGGTCGCCTCGGGCAAAGAAAGAGAGGAGGCGATCCACGCGACCGCCCGTTATGATGACAGGAGGTATTTAACCGAGGAGCAAGTGAGAAGCGGCGATATCGAAGCCACATTCCACGCATCTCCTTAACAAGTATGAGCGCCAAGACGACCGACGCCGCCGCGATAGAGATGATGAAAGATATGAGCACCTCGCTAGGGAACGCCAAAGGAGAAGGAAGGCGTGGATAAACATTGGGATTGCCCTTTCTTCAAGTATTGCTGGATACGGGAATGAGCCGATTGCCTAATCGACAACCGCCGGAATGTGGACAGCGAAGGATGACACAGTCCAGTGTTCAAGCGCCTAGGGCCTCTCCTTCCTCGAGCACAAGATCTCGAGGAGCCAATGGGTGAAAAAGAAGAAGACAGATATCACCGCCAAGGTGGTGCCCGATGGACTCAGACACACCCAAAAGCGAGAGTTCAGCGATCGCAGAACTTGGAGGAAGCCGAGCGCAGACTCCACGCTTTAAGAAAGCACGGCCCGATCGGCCGTGAAAATCCGCAGACCTTAGAAACGGAGGATCGTCCAAAAGGAAAGAATGGCGCTGTTAAAGAAAAAGCCGGCGCGAAGACATCGGCCGGCACAAACATGGTGTTCATACTTCGCCGGAGTTTTGCGCCCAAGAACCAAAGAGCTACCGGGCAATAGCTTGATCGCGCCCACGGCCGGTTATCTTTGAAAAGCCACGTGAGAAGGGCTACAAACATCCGAAAGCCCCGCACTGCGAGGTTACATCAATGGGCAGCCGTCAAGAAGATGTTGGTTGACACCGAGCGGCATCAATATAATGCCATACTCCATGCTACGGCGTTTGGGACGCCCACCGCAGATCGATCAAAACCAACGCCACGTTAAGCGACTTCAACGGCCAAACTTCTAAACGCAAGGCCGAACGTGGATCCGACCGGGCAGAAAAACCATCCCTACGCCATTCTTTGTCGTGACAGCAAAAGCACCTACGCCTTGCTCGGGAGAGATTGGATTCACGCTAATCGCTGCATTCCATCCACGATGCACCATGCCTAATACAAAGGGATGGAGATGAAGTGGAGGTCATTCATGCAGAGATGATTCGATCGAGATCTCCATAGCGGGCATGAACATCCGGGAAGGTAAGACCAAGAGCCGATCTCGGAATCAGTCTAGACGGTGGAGCGCATTGAAGCTACAAAAATGGGTGAGTCTGGTCTTATCCATCGCCCGACAGAGTAGCAAAGTCCACGATCGACATGGTACGGCCGATCCTCGCGATCGGCCACAAAAATAAAAGCGAATCTTCGACAAGCAGGTCATGCAATGTAGTAGGGAGATTCCTGCCATTGTAGAGCACAAATAAGGTGTAAACCGCCCTTGACTAATGCATCGAAAAGGGCGATTCCGCAATCGCCCAAATTATCTTTTGTTATCCTCACCAACTGTTTGCCCGTGTTTAGCATCGATTTAGGTGACGGAAAGCTAGGGTATGGGTTTACCTCCGCGATGAGCTAGAGGAGATTGACATCGGTCCCGGGATAAGCCACGACCAACATTTATCGCAAGAAGTTAGATCCGAATCTACGGGTCCGATGATAGCTTTGTTGAAATAATATCCGCATCTTAGCTCGACTATATAGAGATGCGGTTAGACAGAGCATCATTGAGCATCGACTCGCTTAAAGGATTTCGCCATTCCAAAGCCGAGCACGACAGATGAAGGCCGGAATTTTGGAAGAAGTCAAGAAAGAGATCGAGAAAATGTTGACAGCTAGGTTAATCAGGCCATGCAGGTATGCTGAGTGGATTTCTAGTATCGTACCTGTAGAGAAAAAGGATGGCCGCTGGCGTGTTGCCATAGATTTTCGGGATCTCAATAGAGCTACCCCAAAGGATGAATATCCGATGCCGGTAGCAGAGACATTAATCAACGCAGCGGCTGGTCATAAGATCTTGAGCTTCATGGATGGCAATGCCGGTTACAACCAAATTTTTATGGCTCCAGAAGATATACACAAGACTGCATTCAGAGTCCCAGGTTCGGTGGGGTTGTTTGAATATGTAGTCATGACGTTTGGACTGAAGAATGCCGGCGCCACGTACCAAGGAGCCCTGAATTACATTTTCCATGATCTGATCGGCAAGCTGGTGGAAATTTACATCGATGACGTGGTGGTCAAGTCTGCTTCAGTACAAGGACACTTGGACGATCTGCAACGCATCCTGGACCGAACAAGAAAATTCGGGCTACGGATGAATCCAAAGAAGTGTGCCTTCGGGGTGACGGCCGGTCAGTTCTTGGGTTTCTTGGTCCATGAACGCGGAATTGAGATCGGCCTAAAAAGTCAGGAGGCAGTGCGAACAATGAAGCCACCTACCACGAAGAAAGAACTGCAGTCTCTCATCGGCAAGATCAACTTCACGAAGATTCATCTCCAATCTGTCAGAAGAATAGAGCCGTTCATGGACCGGTGAAAATTAAATCGATGAGGAGTTCTCATGGGGCGAATAACAACGAGCCTTCGACGATATCAAAGAATATCTAACGAAGCCGCGGTGTTGGTTCCGCCCACCGGATAGGCCGTTTCTACATTTACTTGTCGAGTCGACACGTCCATCGCCTCGGTGGTGGTGCAAGTTTATGATGGTCTGGAGCGAGTTGTGTTTTACATCAGCAGAAGGATGCTGGATGCAGAGACAAGGTATCCTGAGATCGATAAGTTGTGCCTCTGCCTGTTTTTCACCTGCACCAAGCTGCGCCACATCTTGCTCTCAGCGGAGATTATCATCATATGCAAATCAGATGTCATAAAGCACATGCTGTCGGCTCCTATGTTTAAAGGCCGACTCGGCAAATGGATGTTTGCGTTATCGGAATTTGACATCCGGTATCAACCTGCGAAAGCGGTTAAGGGTCAGGCATTGGCCGCCTTATTGCTGAAAGGATCAACACTAATATAGCAGCGCTGTCTATACGAGCGTGGGCTATGTTTTTCGATGGATCGGTTTGTGATGATGGTTGCGGCATCGGCATTCTACTCGTGTCGCCCCGGGGGGCAACATATTCCTTCTCCATCAGGCTAGCTATCCCTCGCACCAACAACGTCGCCGAGTATGAGGCGATCCGCAAAGGAATGGAGTTGCTCATCGAAGCTGGAGCAGAGGCAGTGGAAATTTTTGGAGACTCCAAATTGGTGATTTCCCAACTCACAGAGGAATACAAGTGCGAGAGCGAGTCGCTCTTCCCATTATGGTCAGACCGCCGAGCTCATGGCAGTTCCGTACATAAACTTTAATCGATCCCGCGATCGCAGAATACCGAGGCGAATGATCTCGCACAATGGCTTCGTGCTACAAGGTTTAGCGTAGGGAACCGATGTTCAAGTACGCCTCGGAGGCAGACGACTGGAGAGCCGATATCTTCAATTACTTGAAGGATTCGGCTCGGGGGGCACCTAAACGGATAAGGTACAAGGCCATGAAGTATGTGCTTATTGGGGACGAAATGTTTTACAGGACTCTGGAAGGGTTACTGCTCAAATGTCTGGGACCAACCGAGGCCAATCGGCTCCTACACGAGGTACACGAAGGCGCCTGTGGAACTCACCAATCGGCTCACAAGATGAAATGGTTGATCAGGCGATCAGGGTTTTATTGGCCCACCATGCTTGAGGACTGTTTCAAGTACTACAAAGGGTGTCAAGCATGTCGAAATTTGGAAAATTCAGATGGTACCACAAGAATGAACCCCATCATCAAGCCTTGGCCATTCCGAGGTTGGGGCATGGATATGATCGGCAAGATCAATCCTCCATCAAGCAAAGGCCACATGTGGATTTTGGCCATTACGGATTATTTCACTAAATGGGTGGAAGCCGTCCCTATGAAGTCGGTGAACTCAAGGATGTTATCAATTTTGTGAAAGAACACGTCATTCATAGATTCGGGATTCCCCAAACTATCACGACCGATGGAGGTTCGGTCTTCATTTCTCATGAGTTTAGAAAATTCTGCGAGGACACGGGAATTAAGCTGATCCGATCATCTCCATACTATGCTCAAGCAAATGGGCAAGCTGAAGCGTCCAACTAGAGCCTTATCAAGCTGATCAAGAGGAAAGTCGATGAGCACCCTAGGCGGTGGCATGAGGTTTTGTCAGAGGCTTTATGGGCTTATCGCATGTCATGTCATGGAGCGATAAAAACCTCGCCATACCATCTAGTCTATGGACAAGAAGTCATTGCTCGGGAAATTACGGCTGGATCGAGACGTGTCACTTTTCAGAACGATCTAACAACTGAAGAATATGCGACCCTGATGAGTAACAGTGTTGAGGATTTAACTGAGCTCAGGCTGTGGTCGCTTGAGAAAATCAAAGAGAACAAGGCCAAGGTAGCTCGTGCATATAATAAGAAAGTGAGACCAAAGGAGTTCCACGTTGGCGATCTGGTATGGGAAGCTGTGTTGCCATTAGGGACTAAGGATGCAGCATATGGTAAATGGTCTCCAAATTGGCACGGGCCATACAGGGTCGATCAAGTTTTAAGGGGGAACGCGTACATGCTTGAGGAGCTGGACGGCGCGAAATTCCCAGTGGCTGTCAACGGCCAGCATCTCAAGAAATATTTCCCAAGCATGTGGGACGATGGACGTTGAAATGTGGGGGCCGATACATGAAATCGGCCAAATAAAAAAATATATAGCCGATGCACAGTCATCGACTCTAGAGGTTCAAACTGTTACAAGCAGGTGCCAGTTTACGTAAATGAGCTACTGAAGGAATGCCTCGAAGGCATGGAGGGCGTCAGCACGGACACGGTCCACCTCGGCGATCTCGTCATTATCTTCGCCCTTGCCCGTCACTAGCTTCTTGTTCAGGGCACTTATTTCCGCTAGATCAGTCTTCAGTTGAGCTTTGAGGCCTTGGGGGGGGGGGGGGGAGCGGGCGATGAATGCTTCCTTGTCATGAATGAGCTGTTTAGTCGCTCGGACCTTCTCTTCAAGATCTTCCAATTCTTTTTCAAGGATGCAAGTTCGGTGCTGACAGAGGTGTCAGTTTTGGCATACAGAGACGCCTTTTTCTCGTTAAGCTGCTGACATTTGTCTGCAATATTGGCCTTCAGCGGGAGTTGGGCGCGGTGCAGATTAATCCTCTCACGAGCCAACTTCACCCTTGACCCGTAGAAAGACAGAGTTACAACTGGCCAAAGCTTCACCTGCAATGCTACTGGGAGTTGGTCCTTGATTTCGGCAAGAACGCTCTTCACCTCTTCAGAACCCTCGATCAACTCTTCGATCGGGGAGGACAGCAAGGCTTTGAGGCGCTGGAATTGAGGTAGAACAGCCCTGGCTCGTGGTTCATCGTTGGCAACAGAGGGAGTTGGTTCGATGGACTCAGGGTCGAACGTCAGCAGGCCTGAGATATCACAACCCTGGCAGGCCAAAATGGCGTCAGTATGCGTCCAACATGGAAGGATGAACCGAACGAAGTGAACGTACCTCCCCTAAGATCAAGGGGATAGCAGATGACGAGACAATCGACTTGTGTGTTGTTGGTGGGGGCTTGGCCAAAGTGGTAACCGTTTCATCTACGCCTTCAGGGATTACTAGATCCAGCCTTGTGAGAGGCATCGGCACTGCCCCGGCTTTCCCACTAGAAGTGTCAGTCGTCTGCATGGGAGGTGCTTGACCGATGTAAATAGTGAGGAATCGGCAGATAAAAAAGGAACAATTGGTGAGAGCATGGAGGGTGATGACTGTCGAAACCTCCTGGCTCGACGAAGAAGTTTGCAGTCCCTTGCGAGCCCTCTTGGGGCTCATACCGCCCGCCGACCGGTGCTCGGGGCGAGGGTTCAGGAACCGGCCTTTTCCTGGAAGCCGATGGTGGTAAATCTGGCTGGCTCGGTGTGATGGTCCTCTCAGAGTCTGTTGGGCCCACCTCCTCGATTGGATTGAGTGTCCTCGCTGGAGGTGTCTTCGACGGAAGCCTGTAAGAAAGGAGAGCTAGTAAGCACGAGCATGTTTGAAAGGATGAAAGAGATCAACCAAGGCATGGATCAGTGTACATGCGAACTTTCTAGAGAAGGGCTCCGGCGCCTCAGGGTCTTCCTGGCAGCTACCTTCCTCACCACCGTTCTTGTTTTAGTTGGAACTCGAGAGGCGGCTGACCTAGAAGTTTCTTGGCTCTTGGAAGCCGATTGTGGTGATATCGGCTGGTTCTGCATCATGACCTTTTTCAAAGGTGGCGAGTTTTTGCAGAAAAGAACCACAGGAGCTGGTGGGAAGAACTCGAAGGGGGAGCCATCACTGTGCGTAGGTTCAGGACCATCTTGTTGCTGCAAAGAGAGAGAGTGGGTTATTAGAAGAATCATTTGTGAGCTGCATCAAGAAAATTTACAAGTAGTGGTACCTGTTCTACGGGGATATCATAGTCAGCATCGAGCTGTTCCAGCAACGGTCCCAGAGCTCTCCTGAAGGCATGAGTCTTCCACATCGACCACCAGTTCTCAAAACCATCGGTTGATGAAGCGAAGGTGAGGTTGTTAGGAATTGGGATGGTCAGAGCATCGAAGAAGGAATAACACCTTTGACTGGTGAGAGGATCAGGCGGTCACCGCTCTCAGAAGATGGTGGAGAAAGAAATGGGAGGTACTTGTCCAAGGCCAAATTGACGAGCCACTACGACCGGTGGTAGAATTCATATCCGTGCTTGATTATTCTGGATGTGCTCATGCCAACCGGAAGGAAACAGGACGGATCACGGTGGAAAATAGCCGAAAGCTTTGGTGTCATCGGCAAAGTTGTCTAGTCTGAAGGAGATTGGATTTTCAAAATGTTCCGATTCTTCCATGTAAGGAAAGAAGATAGGATTATCCAGCCTTGAAAGAAAATGCTGAACCACTTGGATGCTTCTCGAGGGATCTTTACCCGGCAGTCTATACAAAGCTTGGCCGTGGTGCATCGGATCTGCTTCCCTTTGGCATCTGGAAAGGTGCAACTCGCCAAAAGGGGAAGTTTGGGACATGGTTTTGAAAATACAGAGCCCATAGCTGAATGAACCACCAAGGACCTCTGTTTGACCGCTATGCCGGAGAACAGTTTTAGCAGACATCAACCGGAGATATCGATAGACCTCTCAAGGAACAGTGCCGATTCCAAGTTGAGTGCCTTTGGCAAGTTCAGAGGCTGTGGAGAGATAATTCTTGATTGGAGCAAGGAAGGGCCAGAATATGAAATGTTCTAGCCAGAGGTTGAGGAAAGCCGTGTGTTCTTTCTCTGTGATGGCCTTTAGTTTTCATGTGGCTCGAATATAGGCACCCCAGGCAATTGCTTTTGGAAGAAAGCTTGTAGGGACCTTTGTCGATTAAAAGCAGAGGGGCTGGGTGATGTAACGTCTGCATCGACAAGAATCATCACCACGCCTAGAGTTGGTGACATGGGGCCATGACCGAACATGAAGCAATTGAGCTGCACCGAGAAGTAGCCTATGGTTTTAACAAGACTTTCATGTTCCCCAAGGGGAGACAATGACAAATACAAGGCACCGGCTATTCCCGTCGTTTCCCATTGAGATTGGTAAGTTTTGGCTACCCTGCTCTACCAAGAAACCCAATGTTCAGGGGGATTAGGCCAGGCTCGCATAAGGCCGCCCAAGAATTCAAATCTAGGTTTTGGCTTACGAATGGGATTCTGTTTGCCTCGCAAGAGATCAGATGGGCAGGACTAGATTCTGTACGGGGGCCAAGACATAGAGAATCTGGGAGAGAAGGATGCGGCAGCAGAATGTCTGAAACCTAAAAATTTAATGGTGGAATAAAGCATTAATTCAGGTGTTTGCCATTAATTCTAGCACCGTGTTCAGACTGCGAGGAGGAGGCGTACCTTCAGACCAGAGACCGCTGGGTTGGTGTTAGACGATTCTGCCATCTAGTTTTCCGGCGGAGATGGATCTATGCAATTGGGGATCGAGGGTTCTTATCGCTGTGAGCTCGATCTATCCGGTGAGGCAATTGGAGATCTGGGTTGGCCTTTTTCTGAGGAGGGTCGCAGGCTACCGTTTGAAACTGGGAAGTGGCCGCTCAGATTTGTCTAAGTATGCGACCAGATTGACCTTGTCAACGTTTTTGGGGAAAGCCGATGTTTTACCATCGGCTCTTTGGGCTTTGACTTGGTTGACTGTATGAGCGCAGTATGGTGAAAGCCGATACATTACTATCGGCTTCTGGAGCGTTGACCTATTTTGACTATCCAAAAAGCGAATTGGAAAAGCAATCTTTGTTGATTCAAAAGACGGTTATTTACAATGGAGCCGATTGCTTACAAAAGGAAATCTACTACTAGTACTACTACTACTAGTTCCTAATCTAGAGGCGGTGTCGCCATTGTCTTCGCCGTCGTCGTACCTGTCATCGCCGCTGCCTTTCGCCGCCGCTTTTGTAGATGTCGGAGAGCCTCCTCATCCTCGTCGTCGTCTTCGGTGTCCTCGCTGGACCCGGCGCGGAAGCGCTTCACCGGCGGGTATTCATCGGAGGAGGTGTCCTCCTCCGCTTCCTCCTCCTCGTCGGAGGATTCGACGCCATCCCAGGACCAGGCGTCGTCGGAGCTCTCCACCTCCAGTTCCCCGTCAACAAGGAACTGGAGGCCCTCCTCGCCGTCGTTCAGGGACTCATCGTCCTCCGACCAGGCGGCGAAATTCCAGTCCCTCTCGTCCCACCATTGTGGGGCGAGAGCCTCGTACGCCGCCATTGGCGGGTGCTCCGGCGTCGGCTCTCGGTCGCTCATCGTGTTGGAAGACTGGGAGGAAAGGGCGGATGATTTGGAGGAAGAAGAGGCGGCCATGGCGGAGGAAGAGGGTTTTTTCGGTGGAGGAAGAGGGTTTTTTGGGCTAATGGAGGAAGATGGGGGCTGCAAACTGCTCAGATGAATTTAAATAAGGGGAATAGTGGGAGGTGGTTCAATGCCATAGCGGTTTCCGTAATGTGGTGCCAAAATTGTCAAATCATGCAATCATGGAGAAGTTGAGAAGACAGGCATCATGATGAGGGGTGGCGTGACGATTCTCGCAACGCCAGAACCCGATAAAAAAAGAGGAGAAGAAGGGGGAAGAAAAAACATCAACAGAGTGGTTTTGGAATTATTATTGCCAAAACCAGGGGGGCATGTGTTATCGCCATATTTTGGCCAAAGGAGGAGATGGGTCGTAATCAAGATGGGCTTGGAGGATACATATATGCAACGTGTTGTTGAATCGGCCTTGTGCATGGATTTGGGCTAAATTGCCCGTGTATCTGTATATTGTAGTAGGTTCCGTTTCGGTTTAAGTAAGAGATAGAGTTGTTAGGGTTATTCCAAAGATAGAAAGTCTCCGGACTATAAATATGTACCTAAGGTTATTGAGAAAAGGAGGACAATCACGTTCACAACAAACACAATCTCGGCGCATCGCCACCCCTTGTTTCTAGGGTTTCTTTCGGGTAAGTGTCATGCTGCCTAGATCGCATCTTGCGATCTAGGCAGTATCTGCTTATGCGTTATTTGGTGTTACTCGTACTGAAGCCTTGTTGATGGCGAGTAATACTATTATCGTAGATTTGTTTAGGTTAGCATCGGTACTTTTTGCCATGATCGTTTAGTTATGCTACCTCTAGTTATCTCGCTGCCTTTGCACCTTTTCCCGGGTGTAAGGGTAGCATCTTGCTTGATCTTTATTCGGTCGATTTGATCCGTTATAGTTTTGCCTTGTTTTCCAAGGTTTAGTTTGATATCCACGTAGTCAGGCCTTGCAAACGGGTTGAACGATCCAGTAGTACGTGAGGATATGGTTTGCTAGTTCGAGAGGAGTTGTTCCGGGAATTGACTTTACGTCGGTTGTTAGGCCTTCTCTAGGGTTAGTTTTCTATCATCCTTTGTATTTACCAGGCTCAATTACGTGTAGGATGTTCCAATTACGTGGTGAAAACGATAAACTGTCGTAGATCGATTTAACTTGTAACGATGAAGCAAAACCCCATGTTATCGTAGATCTAATGCAGAACCATGGGATAATCGGCTCCAGGAGCCGATTCACAGGGAAACCTGGGAGCCGGTCACGGCTCGAATTTTACGTATACTTGTTTACCATGCAGGAAACTGATCGAAGCAATCCATCACCTTCCTGACCAGGTATAGGTCAGGTGGCACGCCCTCGAATCAGCCAGGACGTGTGCCGGAGTTTTGCGGGCCGTTGCCCGAGGGACCAGGGCCCACCAGCAGTCCTGGGAGCCTCCCGGCTCTTCGTGTTGCTCGTCGCTGCTCGCCGGTGGGTTTTGACAGGCAACAACTTGACAAAGGGCGTGTACTAGTCATGGACTCGAAACATAAACCCCTTGAGACGTGGAAGGACATGCAGATGCTTCTCCAGCGGTAATTCTAATCATTACGACACTATATCGGCAACATTCGTGAATTTTATGATATCAAGTAATTAATAACTTCTTTTATTCGTTTTCTTCGCCGGGAAGCGCTTGGAAACGGTGTACCAACAAGGCTAGGGGTGATTGGAAAGAGGAGCTTACATTTCAACCACTAAATGTAAGCACCACTAGCTATATCCGCGCATCTCTTTGATTCTAGTTTTGATACAGTTATTATCATGCTTGATTATTATTTTGATTGAACTCTGTTCTTGTAAAGTGCCTGACGCAGGGACCAGGTAACAATCTATGTGGATATTATGTTTGCGAGTTCATCCGGCAGACGTGCGATGAGAATGGCAGAAATTTAGAGCAACTCCACGTACGTAAACAATTTCTATAGTTTTTAATTACAAACAAATTGTGTTTAGTTTCATTCATATAGACTGACTCCTTTTTAAAATCAGATCAAACGTCTACGGGACAGTCTTCTGCCAAAGGATCGCGTACGAGCAATTCAGGAGGAATTGGCGGGATTCTTGGATGCAGAAGTCCTAAACCCAAAAGGGGAATACTATTCGGCTGTGTATAGACAATAGGGATTGTAAAAATAGCAACTTTGAAGAAATTGGCCGGTAGCATCGAATAGCAACTTTTGTATGTAGTGCATGAACTCGATCCGTGTATTGAATGTAATATTGTCATGATGATCTTGTGTAATATAAGGTTCCTTCATTGATAAGTGCAAAACACTAAATAAACAATAAAACAACCTAAATGAATTCTCTGCTGCGGCAGAGAAATGGGCCAAATCTCTGCCGCGGCAGAAGATTATTAGTCCCGGTTCGTGTTACGAACCGGGACTAATTCTCCACCCCCCTCGCCCTCTGCCGCTGCCACGTGTGCACCCATTTGTCCCGGTTGGTGGGGCAACCGGGACTAAAGGTTAGGGCTTTAGTCCCGATTGCCCCATCCCGGTTGGGCAACCGGGACTAAAGCCCCTTGCCAACCGGGACCAATAGGGCTGTTTCCACCAGTGGGGGTTCCGGAGGCCTACTGTCCCAATGTAAATAAAGCTCGGCTCGACGAGATTCCCGCAACCCGCGTCGTGGCAAGGTGTGGCGAGGCGTGGCGTGGCGAGGCGAGGCGAGCGGTGTCGGAGGAGGAGTGCGCGAGGGCTCACACCTTAGTGAGTGGTGTAACACTCTACTATATAAGGTGGTCCAACTCCCCTTCAACTAGCAATGTGGAACTAAACTTTAGCACCACTAGCACAGCCATAAGCTGCCATACACAAGTGGGCCAAAGAGAATTTCAGAATTTGTCTAATGGGCCAACAGTCCAATATACACCAAATTCTAACAAATAGCCTGTAAATATACTGTCATCTCGTGATCGCGCCACATTAACAAAGTATCAACTGGATGCATGTTTACACTAGAAATGCCAAGTGGTTGTTTGTCCATTCAAACCCTTTGCATTATCAACAGATGTGAGTAGCTTCTTTCGATACGCCGGCTAGACCTCTTCCAGAGGTTGCTAATTAACCTCTCCACGTATAAAAAATAAATAATAATTAACCTCTCAACATAAAGAATGACCTGACGACTTGCATAGTGCAATTCGTCAAGAGAGCTCTCTCTATATATGGCACTACTTCTAAGTTACTATCACAGCATTAGACCTAAAATGGCAGTCAAGAAACTCCTCCTCCTTTTGAGTGTCTTCCTCGGTGCCCTTGTGGTGTTGGAGACGACAGACGCTCACTGCGGTGAGAGCTCCACCCATGGCGAGCTGCCTCTTTCACACAGCCTGGGCCTCCCAGGCCTGGACTCCTTTCATGGCGCCGACGCTGACCTCGCCGGTGGCATGAAGGTACGTAATTTTGGATTATGAGGTTGGCATGCTGTGTGGATGTTAGAAGTTATCTTGATTAGGTTAGTGTTAAGTCCAGCATGTGCTGCTAGATTAGCTAGCTTAGTAGTCAGTTTGGCTTGCATGCCATACATGCAAGTCCTAGCAGGTCAGTAGCAAATCGTGTCCAAGTAGTACGATGTGTTAGCTGCTAACAATCAGTAGGTTATTAGAACCGTGTCCGTGATATATAGGGCATGCTAGGGGTCATTTGCTGAGGCAGGTCCTGAGATTGTTTCGATCTTTTCCAGCCGTGCACTGGCTAGGCCATCGAGTTGTAATGCTGTGAGTTTGAGAAGAGGAAACACGAGCCCTCGCGTGTGTTCGTCGTGTTTTGATGTTATCGATCGTCGAGGAAGTCCCAATAGCTAGTGGACATGACATCGAATTTTTTATGTTTATGAAGATTCATTAAAATATTTCTTTTAGATAAATATATGAAGATTCATATGTACTCGAGAATCTATGTAAACATGCAACCATTAGAATTAGTTAGAATAACTCCCTATTGGTCTCGATCGTTTTGTAAACTCCGAGTGAATCTTTGTCTCCTTTCTCATGTCAATTGCATTGGACGAATATACTCACACAGATCGGCGTGGACGACGTGGTGAAAGCGTGGTACATGGACGATATCACCGTGGACGAGGACCAGAGGCTCCCCCATCACCGTCGGCCCGACGAGGCCGTCCCGCTTGCAAAACTACTTGGTATATACTCATTCTATCAAACAATAAATACTCTCATCTTTACGTCAACTTTTGCAACAACAACAACCTGCAAAAATCGGAAGTTTTGCAGTCCCAAATTGGAAGTCATTGTTTTTTTATTAACTGATATGTGAATGCAGACCTCGGAATTGTGGCGCTGCGGCTAGATGCAGAGAACCATGCCCGGGACAAGAACCTCACGATGATGCGCGAAGAGAGGGGCTACTTGCACATGGTCTGTCACTCAATCGGTCTTCGTTAATACCAAGTCAACTTAATTATGCTAGTAATACCGTATCTAAGGCCGGCTTAAAAAATTGGTTGGGGTCTTATTGGGGAAGGAAGGAATACCGCCTTGCTGTGCCGCTGTTTTTCGCCATGTAGACTGGACCCTAAACCGGTAGTAGTGTGGGAACTCTTTAGGGTTCTATAAACTGACTTCACATTACGGGGTCCAGTTCTCCAGATCAAGCTCAAAGACTACTATTTTGGTCCTATATAGAGAGAGGGTGTTTACAATAAAATAACCTTAATCTTGCTAGACTGTAGCTTAGTATTATTTTTGTATTCGGTGACTGGTTAAAGCAGCTTACAGTAGATAATTGTTCCGTATAATAGTTGGTTAATAATAAAAACCAAAATTAGAAGAGTTACTTTGTGTTGAGTTAAATTGACTGATTCTACCATACGTAGGTTTTTTACTTGGTAAATTAGTCTCCTACTTGAAAGATGCTCTACGTGTTGGGTCTCTGATCCTCTTCTTCATATAAACAAAACAGAGCATATGTGTTTCAAAGGTTGGCTTCAGCTCCTTTGTCCCGATCGAGAAGTTGAGACACAAGAGCATAAGCATATGTCTCGATTCTCTCTTGACATCATGCTGTTGTAGAGACCGTTTGTACTTGACGTCTACTTGATACTAATATGTTGCCCCCTTACAGGAAAAAACTCTGTTTTTCACAGAGTTTTGCATTAAGATATCATTCCTTTTCAATCTTGAAAGTGTTATGAGCATCAAGTTTTGTCATGTTTCTCTACCTAGTCCCACGGGGGTCTGATATATATATAGCTAGATGGCTTATGTGCAATTTATTTGTTTAGGACATAATTGAATTAACCCCAGAGAAGATGCCAAAGTACGAGGCGATGATAAAGAGGTTCTTTGAAGAGCACCTCCATACCGATGAGGAAGTTCGCTATTGTCTCGAGGGTGGCGGTATGTGCTGATGCCTAACTGCATGCTAACCAGCAAGTTGGCTTGAAGCCACTTGTTTTGGAGTTCCTATTATTTGTGTTCTTTTGGTGTATACTGTCCTATCCCCCAAATGGTTTTACCTAGTCTTTGGTCTCATGCATGAAATGAAGGGTACTTCGATGTGAGGGATGAGGATGACCGGTGGGTCAGGGTGTCGGTGAGCAAAGGAGGGCTCATCGTCGTACCGGCTGGAATTTACCATCGTTTCACGCTGGACAGCAACAACTATATAAAGGTATGTGCGCGAAACTAACAAAACAGTACGTAGTCATTTTTCGACCATATATACCATGACCTGCGTCTTTGAGGTTGGGCCTTCTTGTGTGTTTCAGGCGATGCGTCTCTTTTCCGGTGGGCCGGACTGGACAGCCTATAACCGTCCCCACGACCATCTGCCGGCGAGGTAACTCACAGCTTAGTCTGTCATCAATCAGTCCCTAAGAATATTATTATAGCTAGCTGTTGTTTCAGTGGTTGTGTTGCTCTATACTCCAGGAAAAATTATCTGGCCGCACTGCATTCGGGAAGAGGAACCCAGCAAGACCGAGACAATTAACCCCGGCCGGCTGGCCGGTGTTATTAGCGTTTGATCTCTCGATCAATGCACTTCTGTTTTCCAATTACTGCTGCTGGAAAATAATAGTACTATAGTACTCACTATTGTTTCTCTGCCTGAAGTACTGCTGTAGTATGTGCTCTGAAATACTAGTGTTGTAGCATGTAGTATTACACAGTTTATTTGATGATGAGGAATTGAGGATACATGAAAATCATTCAGATGCAGCCGTACTCTTACATCAATCTCTTAGGATGTGTTTGGTAGCTCGGATCGGCCGAGAATAGCTATCTGCCTTCACCCTAGCTAAGTTGGGCTTAGATTTTTGCAGTGTTTGGTAGCTCGTATTGGTTGAGATATTTATGAGTGCGTCACTTGTTTGGTAGGTATGTGGCGAGAGATGATGAATATGTCCAAAATTTACAAAAAGATCCTTGAATACAAAATGAAAAGCAATCGGGTCCTTTTATACAAAATAAAAAGTAATCAGATCTTTGTATACAAAATAAAAAGCAATCGGCTCCTTTTATACAAAATAAAAAGTAATCAGATCCTTGTATACAAAATAAAAAAGCAATCGGGTCCCTAGAAACGCAATCGGGTCCTTGGCGAGATCAGCTCCGGCGAGAAGAGCTCCGGTGAGGGAGCTCTGGGGCGAGACGAGGCTGGACGTTGAGGTTGCATCGCGATGCCGTGGCAGTTCGCTTTGGGCCTAGCTGGCCATGGCGGCAGGAGGTGGTCGCGGACCTGGTCGAGGAGGCTGCGGCGACGAAATTCGTGTAGGAGGCGTGGATGTCCTGCTGCTCCCCGAGAGGTGAGGATCTTGTGGAGGAGGAGGAGCACTAGTGGAAACGAGGTCTTTTGTTGATCCCGAAAAGGGGCTTTAACACCGGTTCTTCTACGAACCGGTGTTAAAGGTCTCCAGCGTGGCCTCATGCATTAAAGGAGCACCCCTTTAACACGGTTTGTGCCGGTCCCAAAGACCAGTTCACAATTTCTTTAACACCAGTCCGTGGCATGAACCGGTGTTAAAGGGGGGCTATATAAGACACCACCCCAGCCCACACACACCCCACTCTTCCATTCTTTCACATTTTGGAGCCTAGCAAGAGGGTGTGAAGAGTGCTAGTTTGTGTTTTTTTCATATGCACTAGAGGTGTTCGGTGAAATGCCCGAGAGCTCAAAATAAGCTTTCTTGTTGCTCTTTCCGTCTCGGTCGAGGTCGGCAACTATAATTTCATGTGTCATTGATGTACTATATATATAAATGGTCATCTCCCTATTATTTTTTGATATATACTACATATTAATGCAGATGAATCGGCAATGGATGTACGGTGACCGCCGCACTTCCGAGTACATTACGGGCCTCCAAAATTTCATCATTGTGGCTAATGCAAACCGTGGTCACAATGGTTTTATGTGCTGTCCGTGTGTTCACTGTCAGAACAAGAAAGACTACTCAAATACCAGAACCATTCACGCCCACCTGCTTCGATCCGGTTTCATGCCCAGCTATAATTGTTGGACCAAGCACGGAGAAAAAGGGGTTGTGATGAAAGACAACGAAGAAGAAGAGGATGATGAAAACTATCATAATATGTATCCTGAATATGATGATAATTCAACGGAGGTAGATAATGAAGATCAAGAGGGAGCAGATGGGCCCGCTGATGACGATCTTGGTCGGGCCATTACTGATGCAAAGGAAGAATGTGAAACTGAAAAGGAGAAGGAGAAGCTGGAGCAGATGTTAAAGGATCACAAAACATTGTTGTATCCAACTTGCGAAGATGGCCACAAAAGCTAGGTGCCACCTCGATTTGCTGCAATGGAAGGCAGAGAATGGTGTGACCGACAAGATTTTCAAAGTTGTTGGTAAAATGAAGAATCTTCTTCCAAGAAATAATGAGTTGCCCGACAAGACATACCAAGCAAAGAAGGTTGTACGCCTCTAGGATTAGGCGTCGGAAGATACATGCCTGCATTAATGATCGCATCCTCTACCGGTGAGAAGTACGAGAATTTGGATGCATGCGGTATGCCTTGATGCAAGGTATAAGATCGACGAGACGATCCTGGCGATGTTGAGGTCGAGGCCCCTAGGAAGAAGGTTCCCGCCAAGGTTATGTGGTATGCTCCTATAATACCACGGTTAAAACGTCTCTTCAGAAATAAAGAGCATGCCAAGTTATTGCGATGGCACATGGAAGACCGTAATAAAGACGCGATGTTGAGACACCCCGCTGGGTCACAGTGGAAAAGTCGAGCGAGAGTACCGGACTTCGACGTGACGCAAGGAACTTAAGGTTTGGTCTAAATCTGAGCATGAATCCTTTTGGTGAGCTGCGATCCAAAGACACGGCATGTGACCCTATGTATCTATAACCTTCCTCCTTGGTTGTGTATGAAGAGGAAGTTCATTATGATGCAGTGCTCATCCAAGGCCCGAGGCAACCCGGCAACGACATTGATGTGTACCTAAGGCCATTAGTTGAAGAACTTTTTACAGCTGTGGGCCAAACCAGGTGTACGTATGTGGGATGAGCACAAAGGGAGCCATTTGACCTCGAGCATTGCTTTTCATAACCATCAATGATTGGCCTGCTCTTAGAAACATTTCAGGCAGACAAACAAGGGATACAATGCACACACTGTTTAGATGATAATCTGAAAGTGTATATTTGGATAAATGTAAGAAGGTTGTGTACCTAGGGTATCGCCGATTTCTTAGAACTCGCATCCAAGAAGAAAGAAAGGCAAGCATTTTAAACGTCTGCGAGAACCGGAGGAAGCTGTCCTCCGTCTGCGGTGAGGAGGTATTTGGTATGGTCAAGGACCTAGAAGTAATCTTTGGAAAAGGTCTGGCAGTCTATCTGTTCGAATGACGATGCGGACACGCGCCCATGTGGAAGAAGCAATCTATATTTTGGGACCTACCCTATTGGAAAGTCTTAGAGGTCCGCTCTTCAATCGACGTGATGCACGTGACGAAGAATGTTTGCGTGAACCTGCTAGGCTTTCTAGGAGTGTATGGGAAGACAAAAGATACACCGGAAGCACGACAGACCAGCGTCTCAAGGCCCCTCAAGAGCCTATGCATCCCGAGAACGAGAAGGGTAAACGATGCCACTTAACTCCCCGCCACTACGCTCTTACCAAAGCAGAGAAGGAAATCTTTTTTGAATGTCTGAGCAGTATCAAAGTCCCGTCTGGCTTCTCGTCGAATATAAAGGGAATAATAAATATGGCAGAGAAAAATTTCCAAAACCTGAAGTCTCATGACTGCCACGTGATTATGACACAATTGCTTCCGATTGCATTGAGGGGGCTTCTACCTGAAAATGTTCGAGTACCCATTCTGAAGCTATGTGCATTCCTCAATGCAATATCTCAGAAGGTAATCGATCCAGAAAGCCTACCAGGGTTATGTAACACCATCAGAATCGACCCTATGCAAGTTCAGCGATTTCCAACAAACCCGCATAGAAACGATTCAAAGGTGCCCACCAGGCACTTTCGTGCGGGTGGAAAACGAAGTAATAACATTACACAACAGTCCTCGATGGGACCCACAGAACAGATATATATATATATATAACACGACTCCATGAGTCAAGAATACAGATATACAGAACAAAGATCCAAATCACCTTGAAAACGATGGAGCGTCCGACTACGGACAAGATGCAAATTGAGCTAAGAGCCCTGAAGAATAACCAATGGCGTCCATAACCCTGCTCAGTCCAAGCCGGAAGGGTAACCCTGCTAACGACGTCGATCTCAAAACCTTCTTAAACAAAGGGGTGCCGGCAAAGGGCAAAGGGAAAAGAGAGGCGTCGATCTTGAGGCGATGCAGCGAGACTAGAATTGGCGGTCCTCGCATACATAGGTATGGTGGATCGCAGCAAGAAAGCAAGATGCACTAAACAACCTATAGAGACTCGATACAACTGACGGCTATCGGAGAGGGATAAGAAAGAGCTATTCGGATCCAACCTGAATCTAACACCAAACAATCCCATCTTGGTATTTCCCCCTCGAGACCAAACGAGAAAGTCCACAGAGGAACTCACACAGTTGGCAGTTTTACTTATTCAGTTATCGTTGCAGCAATTACTAGTCAGGTATAGATAGTCATCCTAACAAAATAAGCAGTGGGCACTTTTAGTTAACCATTCCGTTGTAGTTGCGACACTTACTAGTCAAATACAATTAGCATGAGATATCCCAAACCCAGCAGTTGTTGGTACTTTTATTTAGCCATTCCGTTATAGTTGCAATACTTACTAGTCAGGTACAATGGTAGCAAGCGACAACCCAAACAAGCAATTGTTGGCAATTTTATTTAGCCATTCCATTATATTGAAGCTGATTACTAGTCATTATAAAGTCAAATTTATAGCACTACTTTAGTTATAGTTGTCTATGATCGAGATACTGTGCTCCAAGTCGTCCATAACCGCGGACACGGCTTTTAGAAAGTTTTACCCTGCAGGGGTGCACAAATAGCAACACACACTCGATCAACCTCGGAAAAACCAAATCAAAACCCAACGAGGCTTTCACGACAAAGCAATCACAGGATTCAGAAATATTTCAGGGGGCCACCCCATTGAGTACACCCGCAACGAAGTTAGATGACTCCGAGACAGACTCAAGGTTTGCGCCAGTGGCTGTAAACGACTGGGAACCCAAAACTGGTCTTGTCGATACCGCGAAAACACTTTGCTTACCTAAACAGTACAGGTGCAGTACCTCGCACAATTTTAAATAAAGCAGTAAAGCATGGCATAAGTACGGGATAGTAAATAAAACCTCAAACTAGTTTGTGGCCCCAAGAAATAAGAATGAATCAAGCTCTCGCTCAGGGGGGTCCCATAATCCTCCCGGATGTGGATAGCGTGAATATTCAAGGAACAGGTATCAAGTACTCGGGGTCCTACGGGACACAAGTGGACGGTTAACAACCAAATAACATCTATTGCCCACCTGTGCCTCTGCTTACCTACTTCAATTTTTGTTGTTAAACAGTAATTAAAGTTATGATCATCTCCAACATTAAACACACGGCAATACTCCAACAACTGTGGTACTTGACGACACGCAACAGCACTTGAGCAAGCGACTACGACGCGCAAGTCCAACTATCTACCAAACAACAGGTAATAGGAGATGTCCAAGGCAATATAAGGCTGCAAGGGATATCACGGGTACGAAAACTAGAGCATCGCAACACAGATAGCAATAGATCAACAGGAGGGAATAAATACTATAAAAGTAAGATAGGTAGAAAGGGGGAGATGCTCGCCTGAAAACATTGTCGAAGGTTCATCTGAAGATCGGGTCGACACTCGCATCAACTCAACGGCCTTATCCGCGAAGAACCAAGACACTAGAATAAACACCGGATGCAATATTTAATACTACGGCCAAAGATCGGGCATGATGCATGTATGATGCATGGCATGGTAAATATGCGGTGCAATTAGGTCATATTAAGCGGAACCGAGGTCCCGACAATTAATTAAATGGTTCATGTTATTTATCTACCCCGCAAATTAAATGTTGTAATAACAGGGCAAGATAAGTTACCGGTCCGCTACACAAATTTAAATGAGGCCAATATAAGACTAGATTTGCCCGCATATGGGCCCCATATTTAATTTAGGTGAATCGGCGTAAGGCCCCCAAACACCCACAAATATGGATGCAAACATGTATGATTGAATGCAACAAGTTTATATATAGCATTTATAAAATAGGGGCTCGGGAAAAGGTTCACACATTAGGGTTCGGAAGATCTTGGGGGTTCACCGAGGGTTCGGGGTTGGTCTCAGGGTTTCGGATCTTCGGGAGGGTCGGTCTTCGGATCTCAACATGGGCCGGTCTTGGTGACGATCTTGTCCGATGGGGATCTTGGTTCAACATCATCGCGGTCTTCGGGTCCGAGAGGTAGATCTTGGCGCCCGAGGGGAAGTTCATGTCGTATCCGTGAAGAAGATCATGTCGGTCCACGGGGTTCGGTCTTCGGGGTTCGACGGGTGTCTTGGCGTCCCATGAGGAAGATCATGTCGAGCCATCGGGTTTGGTTCGGTTTTCGGGTCTGTGGCGGCGTCATCGGTGCTCCATGAACACCTTGTCGTGCCGACGTCACCGGATCCTCGGCTTGGCATGCATCACCCTTCAATCACATAACGGCGTACTCGGGGTTCCCGCTCGATGGCGAACTTGAGTTGGTTGCGGTCACTATGGAAGTTGATCTTGTTTGTCGTCGTTGTATCAAAGAGGTTGTCCCGCGTCTTGTAGTAGCAGTACCACATCAGTACCACATCGACACAGCAACGACAGCACCAGATCAAGCGTGGCATGAACAGGGCTGCAGCTGGCTTGCAGGGCGACAGAGGGGAGACGCGGGACACCGACCGGGCGGGGCTCCCAGGAGGTGGCTGGGCTCGGCTGCGCTTGAGGCGGGAAGGGACGCTCGCGGAGGGCTTGGGTCGGAGAAGGCAGCGGCGGCGGCATGCAGGGCCGACCCGCGGTGGTCGCTGGCGGTGGTCGCCGGCAGCGGCTCAGGTGGGGAGCTCACTGGCGAGGGCGGCGGAGTGAGCTTCGCTGCCGGAGGAGGCGGGCGCCTGAGGCGATGAGGGTCTGCGGAGGAGGAACGGCCCGGCGTGGGAGGCCGGAGCTCGAGGCGAGAGAGGGACCAGGCGGGCTTGGCGCTGCTGCTGCCGGGTGTGGTGGCGTCGGGGAAGGGCAGGGTGGAGGCGACCCCCCGTGTCATGGCGAGGAAGAGGAGGAGGGCGGCAGGGGGAGGCTCATGGCGGGAGGCGCAGGCGACCGAGAGGAGGGCGAGGTCGGCGGGGCGTGGACCAGAGGAGGCGGCGGCTGGCTGGGAAGGAGGAATATGGGGTTGCGGTGGGGTAGGCTCATGAAGGGAAGGAGGCTCATGGCGGAGGGAGGAAGAAGGGCGGGGCGAGCGCGTCGGGGAGAGAGAGGATGGGGAGGGGAGTTGACGCGGGGTGGGTGAGAGAGAGGGGTGGGCCAGGGAGGGAGGTTGTTGGTGGGGCCAGGGTTCTAGGGAGAGTGGGGTCAGGCGGGTGGGGTGGGTTTGACCAGGGGAGTGGGTCGGTGTGGGGGTGAGGGAGGAAGTGGTGGGCCATGCGCGGGGTCAGGGATTGGTGAGGTGGCTGTGGGTGTGATGAGGTGGAGGGAAAAGGTGAGGTGGCAAGCTATGGTTGGTCGGGGTGAGGTGGAGGGGGTTGGGTAGACTAGGTTTGGGTAGAAAAAGGGTCTAGGTGGACCGTTTTGAACTGGGGGTGGCCGACTGGGTCGGATCGGCCCGGTTTGGCTGCCCCCTAAAATTAATATAAAATTTTAATATTTAAAACGGGGCGTTTGAAAACCATTGGAAGGCGAAACAAAATAATCCGGAGACCCGGGTTTTGTGTTTGAACAAAGACGGGGCGTTTGGAAAACAAAAATAGGTTTTTCCGAAAATAGTTTTATGCAAGCAAAAGCAAGATGATGACGATGCTCAAATGCGATGTGGCATGATGACATGAGCATGCGGTCATGATGATGCAATGCACAAAAACAACGCGATTTTCTAGTAGTGGTTTTAGCGGGATGCCACAATTCGACACCACTAACAATGGATCTCGCCCTCGAGATCCGCCTCATGGTACCGGAAGAAGGGGGCAATCTGAATCTTCTCGCATTGTGTAGATCCTCGCGACACCACTAACAATGATTCCTTCTCCATCTTGAAATCGGCGACACCACCAACAAAGTTCGTTGTCCCTGATCGTCGAGAGATCGCTCCGGAGAAACAAAGGACGAAGGTAGAGGTATCAAAAGATAAGGCCACCTCTAACTTCCATGAGAAGAGGAAAAGTGACATTGATCCACCAGTTCGATGTACAAGAGTGAACAGTAAGAGTCGGGTAGGGTGATCAGTCCATCCCGTACCCAAACTATCAACTCTATACATGAATAGGAAAATCAGGCAACACAACTCTCGAAATTTAGAATGAAGATCTTCATAAGCGGTATTCGGAACAAAGGGATGATGCCAGCTCTGCATTGGATCTGATGTAGATGAGGTCCTCACATCGGAAAACACCGGAAGATACCAAAGAAATTTTATGAAAATACATAACGATTAGGTTTCACAATGGTTCCATTGGCATGAACAACACATGTTCAAGGTATACTCCAACTTCACCAATGCTCGTCCTTCTCATATGTTTTTCAACGACACGGATATCCAGCAAGGTATACATATAGATAAAGAGTTCAAGAACAAAATATTGGGTGAAGGATACACCACGCGAGATGCAGATAAGATGTTTGCAGCGCCATCGTTATAATGGGAAAGAAGCGAAACCCTAAAGGTACGACAGAAACCCAACCACGAGAATTCCTGGACTCGAAGAGAGAGAAGAGAACGGATTCAAAACGCGTAGAGGTAAGAGAAGAATAGCAGAGGGGTAAGGAGTAAAATCAGACCTAATCAGAACTATCCAACCGATTTTGAAAAATAGTTTTGACACTCTACTTCGGCCGTTAGCTAGGTTATCCTACAGGCTGGACTTGTGGGGTATCAGAATCACGAGCTCGATACCACTGTAACACCCTCGAATCGACCCTATGCAAGTTCAGCGATTTCCAAACCCGCATAGAAACGATTCAAAGGTGCCACCAGCACTTTAAATGCGGTGTAAAACGAAGTAATAACATTACACAACAGTCCTCGATGGGACCCACGTAGCAGATATATATAACGACTCCATGAGTCAAGAATACGAATATCTGAACAAAGATCCAAATCACCTTGAAAGCGATGGAGCGTCCGACTACGGACAAGATGCAAATTGAGCTAAGAGCCACGAAGAATAACCAATGGCGTCCATAACCCTACCAGGCCAAGCGGAAGGGTAACCCCGCTAACGACGCCGATCTCAAAACCTTCTTAAACAAAGGGGTGCGGCAAAGGGCAAAGGAAAAGAGAGAGCGGTCAAGATCGAGGCCAAGACACGGCGAGACTAGAATTGGCGGTCCGCCTACATAGGTATGGTGGATCGGCGGCAGCGCAGCATGCACTAAACAACCTATAGAGACTCGATACAACTGACGGCTATCGGAGAGGGATAAGAAAGAGCTATTCGGATCCAACCTGAATCTAACACCAAACAATCCCATCCTGGTATTTCCCCCTCGAGACCAAACGAGGAAGTCCACCGAGGAACTCACACAGTTGGCAGTTTTACTTATTCAGTTATCGTTGCAGCAATTACTAGTCAGGTATAGATAGTCATCCTGACAAAATATGCAGTGGGCACTTTTAGTTAACCATTCCGTTGTAGTTGCGACACTTACTAGTCAAATACAATTAGCATGAGATATCCCAAACCCAGCAGTTGTTGGTACTTTTATTTAGCCATTCCGTTATAGTTGCAATACTTACTAGTCAGGTACAATGGTAGCAAGCGACAACCCAAACAAGCAATTGTTGGCAATTTTATTTAGCCATTCGATTATAGTGAAGCTGATTACTAGTCATTATAAAGTCAAATTTATAGCACTACTTTAGTTATAGTTGTCTATGATCGAGATCATGCTCCAAGTCGTCCATAACCGGACACGGCTTTGAAAGTTTTACCCTGCAGGGTGCACAAATAGCAACACACTCGATCAACCTCGGAAAACCAAATCAAAACCCAACGAGGCTTTCACGACAAAGCAATCACAGGATTCAGAAATATTTGAGGCCACCCCATTGAGTACACCACAACGGTTAATGACTCAGACGGACTCAAGGTTTGCGCATGGTAAACGATGGGAACCCAAACTGGGCTTGTCGATACCGCGAAACACTCCGCTTACCTAAACAAGACAGTGCAAGACTCGCACAATTTTAAATAAAGCATAAAGCATGGCATAAGTACGGGATAGTAAATAAAACCTCAAACTAGTTTGTGGCCCCAAGAAATAAGAATGAATCAAGCTCGCTCGGGGTCCCATAATCCTCCGGATGTGGATAGCGCGAATATTCAAGGAACAGTATCAAGTACTCGGGGTCCTATGGGACACAAGTGACGATTAACAACCAAATAACATCTATTGCCCACCTGCCTCCTTACCTACTTCAATTTTTGTTGTTAAACAGTAATTAAAGTTATGATCATCTCCAACATTAAACACACGGCAATACTCCAACAACTGTGGTACTTGACGACGCATAGCAACACTTGAGCAAGCGACTACGACGCAGGTCCAACTATCTACCAAACAATGTAATAGGATATGTCCAAGGCAATATAAGGCTGCAAGGGATATCACGATACGAAAACTAGAGCATCGCACGGATATAGCAATAGATCAACAGGAGGGAATAAATACTATAAAAGTAAGATAGGTAGAAAGGGGGAGATGCTCGCCTGAAAACATTGCCGAAGGTTCATCCGAAGATCGGGTCGACACTCGCATCAACTCAACGGCCTTATCCGCGAAGAACCAAGACACTAGAATAAACACCGGATGCAATATTTAATACTACGGCCAAAGATCGGGCATGATGCATGTATGATGCATGGCATGGTAAATATGCGGTGCAATTAGGTCATATTAAGCGGAACCGAGGTCCCGACAATTAATTAAATGGTTCATGTTATTTATCTACCCCGCAAATTAAATGTTGTAATAACAGGGCAAGATAAGTTACCGGTCCGCTACACAAATTTAAATGAGGCCAATATAAGACTAGATTTGCCCGCATATGGGCCCCATATTTAATTTAGGTGAATCGGCGTAAGGCCCCCAAACACCCACAAATATGGATGCAAACATGTATGATTGAATGCAACAAGTTTATATATAGCATTTATAAAATAGGGGCTCGGGAAAAGGTTCACACATTAGGGTTCGGAAGATCTTGGGGGTTCGCCGAGGGTTCGGGGTTGGTCTCAGGGTTTCGGATCTTCGGGAGGGTCGGTCTTCGGATCTCAACATGGGCCGGTCTTGGTGACGATCTTGTCCGATGGGGATCTTGGTTCAACATCATCGCGGTCTTCGGGTCCGAGAGGTAGATCTTGGCGCCCGAGGGGAAGTTCATGTCGTATCCGTGAAGAAGATCATGTCGGTCCACGGGGTTCGGTCTTCGGGGTTCGACGGGTGTCTTGGCGTCCCATGAGGAAGATCATGTCGAGCCATCGGGTTTGGTTCGGTTTTCGGGTATGTGGCGGCGTCATCGGTGCTCCATGAACACCTTGTCGTACCGACGTCATCGGATCCTCGGCTTGGCATGCATCACCCTTCGATCACATAACGGCGTACTCGGGGTTCCCGCTCGATGGCGAACTTGAGTTGGTTGCGGTCACTATGGAAGTTGATCTTGTTTGTCGTCGTTGTATCGAAGAGGTTGTCCCGCGTCTTGTAGTAGCGATACCAAGATTACCACATCGACACAAAGCGACAGCACGGATCAAGCGTGGCATGAACAGGATGCGGTGGCTTCAGGCGACGAGGAGACGCGGGACACCGGGCGGGCTCCTGTGAGGTGGCCGGGCTCGGCTGCGCTTGAGGCGGGAAGGGACGCTCGCGGAGGGCTTGGGTCGGAGAAGGCAGCGGCGGCGGCATGCAGGGCCGACCCGCGGTGGTCGCTGGCGGTGGTCGCTGCTGCGGCCAGCGGTGCTCGGGGTGGGGAGCTCACCGGGCGAGGCAGGTGTAGGCGGAGCGAGCTGCGGAGGAAGGAGGCCGGGGCGCCATGGAGGCGATGAGGGTCGGATCGCGAGGGGGAACGGCCCCGGCGGCGGGGAGGCCGGAGCTCGAGGCGGAGGAGAGGAACCAGGCGGGGCTCGGCGCTGCTTCTTAGGGGTGGTGGCGGTCGGGGAAGGGGGATGGAGGCAGCGACCCGTGATCGGCATGGGCGAGGAAGAGGAGCAGAGGGCGGGAGGTGAGGCTCGTGGTCGAGGCGAGGCGACCGGCGAGAGGAGGTGGCGAGGAACGTGGACCAGAGGAGGCGGCGGCGGCGCTGCTGGGGAAGGAGGAAGATGGGGTTGCGGTGGGGTAGGCTCGCGAGCGGAAGGAGGCTCACAAGGGCTCATGGAGGGGAGGAAGAAGGGCGGGGCGAGCGCGTCGGGGAGAGAGAGGATGGGGAGGGGAGTTGACGCGGGGTGGGTGAGAGAGAGGGGTGGGCCAGGGAGGGAGGTTGTTGGTGGTGTAGGGGTTCGTAGCATGGAAAACAAAAATTTTCTATCGCATACAAACAAACAAGCCAAGATCTATCTACTAGATTGTAGCAACGAGTCGATGGAATAACTTACCCTCGAAGATTCCAAAGCGGTTAACGAGAGCAGATTCTCGTGGGTGATGTAGTCGTACTCTTTCCGATCTCAAGATCGTGAGACGATCCTTCCGCTGCGTTCCGCAGCGCTTCATAATCGGTCACGTTCGGTACTGACGAAGACCTTCCTCTCCTTGTTCCAAGCGGTGGAGGTTGTAGCACTCTCCTCGCGATTCCAAAGACAACGGGCGTGGTCTGGAAGTAGAGGGAGATCCCAGAGCCTTGTAAGCCGGAGCGAGTATGGTGGAGTATGAGAGAGAGATATTAGTGGTCTAGGGATTAGACACACCAATTAGAAGGCTCTAAACCGCAGGCTAGAGCAATTAGAAGCTCTAAACCGAAGATTAGAGGATAGGAACTTGTGTGTCTAGAGGAGGAGGCCCTGCCCCTCCTTTTATAGGTGGGAGGGGCGGCCAAGGGGAGGGGAGTCCCTCCCCAAGTCGGCCTTGGTTGGCGCAAGCTTGGAGGACTCCTCCCCAAAGTCGGTTCCAACCACCTCTTGCTTGTTTCCCACAGTTTTCTTTCCCGTTTCTGTTTTTAGTTTGACTTTCAAAGGCGGTTGACTTTTCAGTTTTGGACAGCAAGAACACTTAGTACATCATGCAATCATTCAATATGTAATGACACATTCGTACCCTCCCCGGAGTGCCGGACAATCCGAACCTTCTAGAACATTCCCGATGAAAACATGGAATCATTCCCGAACTCAAACGGACTTTCCTTATATGAATCTTATTCTCGGACCATTCCGGATCACCTCGTGATATCCCGGATCCCATCCGAGACCAACAACATTCGGTCTCTTTCTCATAATACCATAACTACTCAAAACAACGCCGAATCCTTAAGTGTGTCTCCCTACGGTTCGTGAATTATGCGGACATGATCGAGACACTTCTCCGAACAATAACCAATAGAGGAATCTGTAAATTCATATGGCTCCCACATATTTCTACGATTACTTTGCGATCGAATGAACCACTTACATACGATACCAATTTCCTTTGTCTCACGATAGTTTACTTATCCAAGGTTTTAATCGTCGGTATCTCTGTATACCTAGTTCAACCTCGTTACTGATAAGTACTCTTTTCTCGTTCCCGTGATATCTGATCCCTTGTGAGCCAGTCACATGCTTGCAAGCTAATTGGATGACATTCCACCGAGAGGGCCCAAAGTATATCTATCCGTCATATGGATGGACAAATCCCACTCTTGATCCATGTGTCTCAACCAATACTTTCCGAACACTCAATGCCACCTTTATAGCCACCCATTCGTGTGGTGTTTGATGTCATCAAAGCATCCATCCGGTAAAGGTGATATCCATGATCTCATGGTCGAAGGAATTAGGTTACTATGTATCAGAAAGCATATAGGAATTGAACTAATGAAATGACTTGATCTTTATGCTACGCTTATCTATAGGAGTATGTCCACCATATCATTCTCCTAACGATATGATCCTGTTGTTAATAACATCTCTATGTTCATGATCAGGAAACCATGATCATATATTAACCAACAAGCTAGTTTAACAAGAGGCTTTACTAGGGACTCTTATTTTAGTTTACAAATCACACAAGTATTAATGTTTCCGGTTAATACAATTATAGCATGGTATGTAAACATTTATCATAAGTGTGAAGATATGATAATAACCACTTTATTATTGCCTCTTGGGCATATCTCCAACAGGTGGGGCCGGGGTTCTACGGAGAGAGGGGTCAGGCGGGTGGGGTGGGTTTGACCAGGGGAGTGGGTCGGTGTGGGGGTGAGGGAGGAAGTGGTGGGCCATGCGCGGGGTCAGGGATTGGTGAGGTGGCTGTGGGTGTGATGAGGTGGAGGGAAAAGGTGAGGTGGCAAGCTATGGTTGGTCGGGGTGAGGTGGAGGGGGTTGGGTAGACTAGGTTTGGGTAGAAAAAGGGTCTAGGTGGACCGTTTTGAACTAGGGGTGGCCGACTGGGTCGGATCGGCCCGGTTTGGCTGCCCCCTAAAATTAATATAAAATTTTAATATTTAAAACGGGGCGTTTGAAAACCATTGGCAGACGAAACAAAATAATCCGGAGACCCGGGTTTTGTGTTTGAACAAAGACGGGGCGTTTGGAAAATAAAAATAGGTTTTTCCGAAAATAGTTTTATGCAAGCAAAAGCAAGATGATGACGATGCTCAAATGCAATGTGGCATGATGACATGAGCATGCGGTCATGATGATGCAATGCACAAAAACAACGCGATTTTCTAGTAGTGGTTTTAGCGGGATGCCACAGGTTACAAACAGATGTGGCCCAATGTCTTGTCAGCTTTGAGTTGGTGTTCCCACCATCCTTCTTCAATATTATGACGCATCTCCTGGTTCACCTAGTAGAAGAGATTGCCATTCTCGGTCCTGTATTTCTACACAATATGTTCCCCTTTGAGAGGTACATGGGAATCTTAAAGAAATATGTTCATAACCGTGCTAGGCCAGAAGGAAGCATCTCCAAGGGCTATGTAACAGAGGAGGTCATTGAGTTCTGTGTTGATTTTATTCCTGACCTTAAGGCGATTGGTGTTCCAGAATCACGACATGAGGGGAGACTGCGTGGAAAAGGCACCCTAGGATGTAAAGCAATGATATGTAGGGACGGGCATTCTCTCAATCAAGCACACTACACGGTTTTACAAAGATCTATCTTGGTTGCCCTGTATATCAATGAACACAAGAATTTAATACGCCTCAAACACCCGGGGCAGTCTGATGAATGGATTATAAGTGAACACATGGCGAGTTTTGGTAATTTGCAAAGACTTCTCACGAATAACACCACTGTTGGGGATCACCTGTACTTGTTGGCGGGACACCGTCTTCTCAGTATGTACTTTCCAAGGGTACGAGATAAATGGGAATACATTTTACACGATAGGCCAAGATAAAAGAGCACCAACCAAAGCAGTGGTGTCCGCGATGCAGCAGAAGACAATGGGCAAAAGACCACGTATTATGGGTTCATAGAGGAGATATGGGAACTTGACTATGGACATAATTTTAAGGTCCCCTTGTTTGATGCAAATGGGCCAAGCTAACAGGAGGAGGGGTTGAGGTAGACAAGAAGTACGGAATGACAACGGTGGATCTCAACAATCTTATGAAGAACTTAGACGAACCATTCGTCCTAGCCAATGATGTGGCTCAGGTTTTCTATGTGAAGGACATGTCCTCCAGACCAAAAAATGAAAAAATATGCAAATGAATACATCATATGATGAGCCAAAGCGTCACATAGTTCTTTTAGGGAAAAGAAACATCGTGGGAATCGAGGACAAGACATGTCGAATATTATAATAAGTTTGATGAAATTCCGCCCTTCACGGTGAAAACCCAAGCATTCCGTTAAGTAAAGAAGATGCTCCATGGTTACGTGCAGCGATCATAAGGAAGGGCATATGCCAAGAAGTTCATGCTCATATTATGTAACTCTAGTTCATGTTTCTAATATTAATACATGTCTTGAGTGTTAGTCATGTTTTGTGGATGGACCGGGACTATGAGAAAAGTTGTCCCGATTCGTACTTACCATTAAGATCTGATCTCCAAACGCGCGTGGTCACATATTAGGGAGTGCCTCTATGACCAGTTTCTTGGAGATCTTGGGAGGACTAGGCTCGTCGGCATCTCCTAGAACAACCGTAGTGGTGTCCCCTCGCCTCAAAACCATCTTGCAGCTTTGTAACTTCTCTAACTAGATCAATATATACACAGGAGCTAACTAATTTCACATATTAGAGTGCCTCTATGACGATTTCTCGGAGATCTTGGAGGACTGTGCTCCGTCGGCATCTCCCTGAAACTGGCCGTAGTGGTGTCCCTGTCTCAAACTGGCTGGAGGACTGGACTCACAAGGATTCCTATTTATAGTACAAGCAGCTCGACATAGTGTTGACACTTACAAAATAATGTCGACACTCACCCCTATTATTAGTGCTGACTCGTGTTTTGTGCCGGATGGTGTCTACAACTGGGAAAAAAGGTTCATCTTTAGTCCCGGTTGGTGTCTCCAACCGGGACTAAAGGTTCATCTTTAGTCCCGGTTGGTGACACCATCCGGGACAAGGTACACGCCGCACGACATAATGTCGACATGCACTCACCCCTATTATTAGTGCTGACTCATGTTTTGTCCCGGTTGGTGTCTCCAACTGGGACTAAAGGTTCATCTTTAGTCCCGGTTGGTGTCTCCAACCGGGACTAAAGGTTCATCCCGCCATTTTTTCCCGCCATTTTTCTTCCCGCCATTTTTCTTCCCGCCAGTTCTTCCCTCCAGTTCTTCCCGCTAGTTCACTATATATATATGTAGGGGGTTGGCCTCCATTGTCATTGCACATCTCTAGACTCATATCTACAACCTCATCACTCTTTCCCATGGCTTCTACCGTAGCACTAACCCCCAGGGAGGCGGAGGCGCTTTGCGCCTCGAACTACCCTGCCAAGACTCTTGTCCCGTCGGCTGGATGCCAGCGTCGGGCGTGCAGTTCCTCCTGTCCCTCTAGGTGTGGCGCGCGGATGGCCATCACGAACCACTACTTGAGCTCACGCCGGGCAGCGGAGGAATCCCGGATGGCATCCCGACTATTTCCCTACTTGGGAAGCCTTCTTCGTGGATCGGCATGAGAGGCTCGCCCGGGGCATGAGGAGGGCCCACCTCCTCCTAACTTCAACGAGGCCGGCCGTCGGCTATGGTGGCGGTCGGACTCTCGAGCGTCATGGCCTATGACCTGCCGCCGACTCTAACCCGTCTCACGCTACCCTCAAGTCCAGCCCGCGCTACCCTCAAGTCCAGCCCACGCGTACTCTCAGAGGTTCAATTACGGCGACCAAGACGGCAGCGATGACGGCGTGCAGCGACTACGATGGCGTAGTATTACAGGTGTAGGCAGGAGCATGACTAAATCACTCTAACATTCTGAAACAAGTTCGGCCGATTGTTACTTAATCTGGCCATGTATCTTAATTTTCAGTTCTTTTATGTATCTTAATTTTCAGTTCTTTTATGAAAAAAGGCATTTTCCATTTTCCAAGCATAAAAAACGGACGGTTTTGTGAAGCAACCACCAAATGGCTAATTCAAAAAACCACCAACACATTTTTAGGTTCACAATATGCTATTTTATCAAAAGACAATGCAAGTTGAGCGAGGCTTGGTGAGATTCAAGTGTATACAAAAGATGCGACATTTAAATATGCAATCAATTCAAAAATGTTAATACAAAATATGCGGCATTAAAATATGATTTGATCTAATAAAAATCATTTTTTAGATGCTTAATATTTCTTATGTTCAAAGTTTTAGGATTTAACAATTTATTTTTGTTTGAATTGAATAATCAAAATTTATATGTAAGTGTTTTAATTATTTTAAAAAAATTCATGTAAAGTAAATATAAAATGATTTACATTAATGGATAGATATTATTTTTCTGAAAATTATGATATATTATTCATATTTTTCTGAGTTGAAATGAAAAGATATGAATTTTCTAAATTCATATCATATTTTAATTAAAAAGCCCTTTAATGCATGAAATAAATGTCCCCCCTTTAACACGGTTGGGGTAGGTGAACGAAGCGAAATAAATGCCCCCTTTAACACCGGTTCCATGCTGGAACCGGTGTTAAAGGGGGCATTTATTTCTTTAACACCACCGGTTCGTGGCTGGAACCGGTGTTAAAGGGGGGGTAATAAATGCGCGAACCGGTGTTAAAGGGGGGGGAATCCGTTTCCCGCGCGCATTTATTACCCCCCCCCTTTAACACCGGTTCCAGCCACGAACCGGTGTTAAAGGGGGGGTGTGTATTTATTTCACCTTTCCCTTCCTTTCTTCCCCCCACTGAGCCAGATCGATCGAGGTCCTCCGTCTCGCCGCCCCCGACCCGCCGTATCGCGGCCGCCGCTTCGGAGCTCGAGGTCCGCCGCCCCCGACCCTCTCTTCCCCGCATCCTTCCCCTCCCTCTAACACGGTGGGGCTCCGGCCGTGTGCACGGCGCTCGCCGCCGCAGCGGGGCTAGACGCCCCTCTAACGCGCCCGCAATGGGAGGCTCTCGGCGCGAGCTCGAACCAGAGAGAGATGGGAGGATTGGAGAGGTCCTAGAGGACCGTGAGCTCACCCTTGACGCGTGAGTGACATCGACAAGGAAGGGGGAGCTTGGGAACGGAGGTAATGGCGATGGCGAACAATGTCCGTGACAAGGAAGAACGGATTGGGACGGCCGATTGCAGGCGCTCCACGCTGATTCCTTTGACGAGTAGAGGCAGGGGAGCACGGTGGTTTGATCGCTTTCGGACGAGCACGGAAGGTGCTTGACGGCGATCGACGGAACCTGGGTGGCTAGGGGTTCGGGTCATGAGAGAGAGAGAGGTCTCTAGGGAGGGAGGAGTGGATAGGGGAGCAAGGCGTCGTGGGCGTCCTTATCCTCTCTCTGCATGACAGACGGAGCGCAGGTGGCGGAGATCAACGGCTGGCAAGCGACACCGAGCAGGCGCCTGGGAGGAGGAAGACGAAGAGAGGGATGAAGTGGTACGGCGGGTGGGCTGCTTTGGGCAGCGGGGAGCTGCGATGTGCGGAAGCGGAGGAAGGGAAGTGGGCCACACTAAGCTGGTCTGCAGCTCCATTTTTTCGAAAACTCTCTTTTTATTTCTCTTTGTATTTTCTTTATATTTTCATTTCAAATTCTGTTTTGATTTTTTCAAAATACCAGGGACTTTTATCAAATATGTAAAAATCGTGGGACCCCTTTAGACAATTTGGGACCCATAACTTATTTCACCTTCCCCTTCCTTTCTTCCCCCCACTGAGCCAGATCGACCGAACACAAGTTTAGAAACAGGGAATCCATCCAAACCCTCTGACACTGAGAGGATATCGAGGGAAACCCTAGGACAAGTCCGGGCAACAGCGTCGTCGACGTCGCATTCCCTCTTGAAGGTGTTGCTTGAAACACGGTGCTTCGAAGTGCTAGGAGTGAGGTGGGACAACTCCGGAAGGCGCAGCGGTCACGGGTCGTTTTCGTTCGTCGATCTGCTCGATGTCGGCATTTGTTTCTTTTATTTTTCTCTTTATTTTCTTTTGGGTTAGATTGTGCTGTTGCTAGCTTTTCTGTTGCTCCAACATTGTCGTTGTATCTTGTGATTGCTATATTAATATAGCGGGGCGCAAGCCTATTTCGAGGAGCCCTGACCACCTCGCTCTCTTCCCCGTGCAGGAGCGTCTCGCCGTCGCTGCTTCGGAGCTCGTACGCCACGCCTCAACGCCAACGCCGCCCGACGAGCCTGCCGCTAGCACCGCCGCCCGACGAGACCGCCGCATCCGTCCGACGAGCACCGCCGCCCGACGGGACCAACGTCACCCCACCGGTGAGCGCCACGTGTCTGCCACGTGTGTGATTGCTGACTCATCCTGATTAAAACTTGTTTGCTCGATAAATTGTACTACATGCATAGATTAAAACTAGTATACAAATTGGACCTCTGACTCATTTATGTATTTATTTGTGTATTTTGGTATGAATAATATGTATATTTGTGTATGCCTCAGCGTAAGCGGAAGAGCACTGCCACGAGGAGCATCAGTAGCACTGCCACAAAGAAATCCGCAGGAAACCGTACGCCAAAGAGTTCAAAAAAACTACGTCCCGCAGCCTTCCGCCAAGCCATTGCCGGTTTTACCGTGGAATCTCAGCGACGAGGAGACCAATAGGATCTCGGAAGAACAGGTCAAGAAATTCTTTGCACCTAGACGGGCCGAGCCAAAGGAGAAAATAGATCCGGCGGTGGTGGAGAAGTTTTACAATAATCTTTTGAAACCTGAAACCCCACTTGTGCCGGACTACGAGCACCAGATTTTGAAGGCGGATGCAAGGCGCGAGGGAGACTGAAGTAGCCGTGAGGCACCCGTAAAACAGTTCCCATGCTCGAGAGCAGGAAAACCAATCATGTGCCCCGCCCAAATGTTCGACACAGACGCGCTCCTCCCGTAAATGATTACGAGGCAGAGCTACAAATAAAGGCCAATGAGATGGGGATGACTTACATTGCATACTTGAACGTCATGGGAGACAACTTGCCCAAATGCGATGCCAACCCCATACAGCCATGGAAGTATGGGAAGAATCTCGTCAAGAAAGAGGAGCTCAAGACTCTACCAACAAAGATTCGAAAATTGCACAAGTGGTACCATCATTTCTGCAAGACGAGAAAGGTAGAATGGATCACGACGCATATAAGAGATGATATTTTCTTCTGCGGAGATGACGCGATCGACTTCAACATTCAAGACTTGCATTTTCTATTCAATCAGAAGGAACTCGACAAAGCTGCCATCAGCCTTTATTGTGTGTAAGTACTATTTCTATAATTTATATCTCATCTCATTCACTTTATTAATTGCATGTATATATATATGCTCACCATATATGTATATACTATTATGCAGGAAAAAGGTTATGGAATGCAGGAAAGGAGCCCTTTTGACATTGGGTTCGTTGACCCAAATAGAGTTCATGAAGAAGTGGTAGAAACCAAACCCGGGCAAACAGAAGATTACTTGCTAACGTCTTTATTGAGACAACAAACCAAAAGGGAAATACTATTGCCTTACAACTTCTCGTGAGTAATCATTACCCTCTCTCTTGTACACATTCTATTTCAGCTTACTCGATGTTAAGTGTAACTGATGATGAGTTATGCGTGCGTAGGTTCCACTTTATTCTGCTAGTCATTCAACCCGACTCAGGAAAAGTCCTTGTCATGGACTCGTTACGAAAAGAAAAAGAGATATGGGCAAACTTTAGAGAGATGCTCCAGAGGTAATTTCAATCATATTATCGCACTAGATCGGCAACTTTCGTGACAATAAGTAATTAATTACTCCTTTATCCATTTTCTTTGTCGGATAGGGTTTGTAAAAGGTTCACGGGCAGGGGTGGGTGAATGGTCAAAAGAACTAAAATTTGTAGACCAAAATGTAAGTAATACTAGCTAGCTTCCAATTCCATTATATCATGCTTTATTGATTATTATTTTGATTGAACTCTCTATTCTCGTAAAGTGCGCGCATCAGGGACACGGCAATAACTTATGTGGGTACTATGTTTGCGAATTCATTCGCAACACGATATGTGCGACGGGCCAAGCCGCACTAGAACAACTTAGAGTAAGTAAACAAAGTCCACAACATTATTTTATTACCATCAATTGTGTTGAGTTTTATTCTTATATATATATATTGACGGCCCATTCTTCATATATATTCAGATCGAACGGATGCGGGACCAACTCCTACCATTTGAACGCATACGAGCCATTCAAGAGGAATTGGCGGGGTTCATACTTGATGAGGTCGTCACGCCTGGCGGAAAACTCTTTAGATATCCACCAAAATGAACGATGACGATGTATGTGCCGATGACGATGTATGTGCCGATGACGATGTTTGTGTATAATAATAGTTGCTTAATTATTCATGTACTCGTATGTACCGATGACGATTTATGTGTATACCGCTCCCGATCGATTCCCCCTCGCTCCCCCCCTCCCACAAAAATTCGCCCAGAACGGGGCAGAGGCAGAAGTCTGCCGCGACAAAGATTTAGGTCGTTTTCCTGCCACGGCAGAACTCTACCGCGGCAGGAAAACGACCTAAATCTCTGCCGCGGCAGAAGAACCTTTAACACCGGTTCCAGATACGAACCGGTGTTAAAGAGGGCCTGAGTTCCTGGCAGCGTACGGCGCCACCCTTTAACAACGGTTCATATAAGAACCGGTGTTAAAGGGGCCCCCCCTCTAACACCGAACCCTCAACAGCGGTTGGGGAACCGCTGTTAGAGGGCCCTCCCAACCGGAGTTAAAGGGGGGGCCTGCACTAGTGGAGGCTCGATTTGGAGTCGTGGCTGGCCATGGCGGCAGAAGGCGGCGGTCGTGGACCTCGTCCAGGAGGCGGCGGGGGCGAAACTCGTCTGGGAGACAGCGGCGGATGTGGCGCCCCGCAAAAACCACTACTAGAAAATCGCGTTATTTTTGTGCATTGCATCATCATGACCCCATGCTCATGTCATCATGCCACCTTGCATTAATGCATCGTCATGTCATCTTGCATTTTGTTTGCCTGAAACTATTTTCGAAAAACATATTTTGTTTTCTAAACGCCCCGTCTTTATTCAAACACAAAACCCGGTTCTCCGGATTATTTTGTTTTGTCTACCAGCGGTTTGCAAAAAAGCCTCGTTTTAAATAAATACAATAGTTAAATTATTTTTGGGAGGCAGTCAGCCAGGCCCGAAAGCCTAGCCGGCCACCTCCAGATAAAATCCTACCTACCCAGAATCTACCCTAACCTTTTCTACCAAAAACCCTACCCTATTTTCTCTACCCAGCCCCTCCACCTCACCCTCCAATCCCATGTCGACACCTCACCTCTCCCTTCCCCCATCCAATCCCGGCTTGCCACCTCATCGAGCCCCTCTACCTCATCTCTCCTCCTGGCCCCACCTTCCCTCACCAACCCACACCTGAGCCACCCAGCCGCACACGCACGCCTGACCCAACCGTGGACACACACCACTAGCACGCACGCGGTACACGCAATCCCCACCCGGAACGCGCGCAACGCACCCACCCGGCGCCTGGCCCCGCCCGCCGCCCGCTTCCTCCCGCCCGCCAGTGGGACCCTACCCCTCTCCCCTCGGCCTCGATCGACCACGCCGCACTGCCTCTCGCTCCTCCCTCTGCAGCAAGCATCGCCGCCACGCGACCCTCTCTCGGCCCCGGCCCTTCCGCCGCCGCCTTCCCAAGCGCGGGCCGCCACCACTGCCACCTCTCCTCGCTGCCCTCTCGACGGACCCCACCGCCATGCCTCTGCAGCGCCCATCCCCGACCCCGAGCTCGTCGCCACGCCTCTGGCCGCCCGCGACGCCGGCCCCACCGCCTTCTCCTCGACCTCTTGACCGTCGGTGCCCCCTCCTTTCTCCTCCCCGGCCGCCATGCCCGCCGTCTGCTGCGAGCCCGACTGCACCGCCACTGAGCACCGCACTTCGGCCCTGCACGCCCGCCGCCACTGCCCTTCTCTGACCCAAGCCCCTCCGTGAGTGTCCCTCCCCGCCGCCAACCGCCTCCAGCGCCGCCGAGCCCGGCCGCCATGCGAGCTCCGCCACCACTGCTTCCTTCCCTCTACACCGGCCACCACCAGTGAGCTCCGCCCCGGCCGGTGTCCCGCGCTTCCCCTCTGTCGCCCTGCAAGCCACTGCCCTCCCTCCGCTCGACCCCATGGCCACGTCTCACCAAGCCGTCGTCGCAGTGGTGCTCCGCTGCCCGCCTCCGGCCAGCGCCGACCCCACCTCCCGGGCTCCGCACTCGCGACTCCGTGCTCACGCCTCTGCCTCTCGCCGAGCTCGCCACGTCCGTCGCCATTGGTCGTCGTTCGAGCCAGGCACTGCCTCGTGCCCTCTATTCGTCTTGTGTTGTTACTTGTTTGGAGATGGCACAATTTAACATGTGTACCTTATTGTCGTGTTTGTTACTTCGGAATTGTGCCAAGGTCTCTGCCATGGGTACTAGACAAGATCGATCCTGTTTTGGTGTGACCCGAAGACCATCGACCTGGTTCGCCCCGAACGCCAAGATCGCCCAGAAGGAGAACGATCCATCGGAACGCCAAGTGCTCCTTCCTGCAGTCCAAAGTTCCGAAGGCCGATCTCGTCGACCCCCAAAGACCCCAAACCCGAACCCTCGGTGAACCCCAAGATCGCCATAATGTGTGACCCCTTTCTTGAGCCCTATTTTATAAATGTAATATCAAGTTGTTGCATATTAAATTGTTCATGATTGCATTCATACCATGTGGTTTGGGGGCATTATGCCAATTCATCTCATAATTAAATATGGAGTGTTTATGCGGGATATCTGCGTCTCATTCCGAACTCCAGTTAAATTGGTGTAGCGAACCGATGCCATGTTCCGCCATGTTAACCCAACACTTAATTTGCGGGGTAGATAAACAACTTGAACCATCTAAGTAAATGTCGGGACCCCGGTTCCGCTTAATATGGCCTAACTGCATCGCATCTTTGCCATGCCAAGCATCATACATGCATCATGCCCGATCTTCTGCCGTAGTATTAAATAGTGCATCCGGTGTTAGTGCTAGTGTTTTGCTTCTTCACGGACTAGGCCGATGAGTTGACGCGAGTGTCGACCCGATCTTCGGACGAACCTTCGGCAATGTTTTCAGGCGAGCACCTCCCCCTTTCTACCTATCTTACTTTTATAGTATTTATTCCCTCATGTTGATCTATTGCTATCTGTGTTGCGTTGCTCTAGATTTCGCACCCGTGATATCCCTTGCAGCCTTATATTGCCTTGGCCACATCCTATTACCTGTTGTTTGGTAGATAGTTGGACCTGCGCGTCGTAGTCGCTTGCTCAAGTGTTGTTGCGTGTCGTCAAGTACCACAGTTGTTGGAGTTTTGCCGTATGTTTAAGGTTGGAGATGATCATGGATTTAATTACTGTTTAATAACTAAAATTGAAGTAGGTAAATGCAGAGGCACAGGTAGGCAATAGATGTTATTTGGTTGTTAACCGTCCACTTGTGTCCCGTAGGACCCCGAGTTCTTGACACCTGTTCCGAGATCGAGCGCGCTAACCACAGGTGGGGTGTATGGGCACCCCCATCGATTAGTACCTGATTTCAAAGTATTGTACCGGGGGCCACAAGTAGTTTGGGGCTTTATTACTATCCTGTACTTATACCATGCTTTACTGCTTAATTTAAATTGTGCTAATCGCACATGTCTTTAGGTAAGCGAGTGTTTAGCGGTATCGACAAGCCAGTCTCATTTTCGTGTTCCCGATCGTTTACATCGACGCAAACCCCGAGTCCGTCTCGAGACCGGCCGACTTCGCTATGGTAGCTTAGTGGGGTGGCCCCATGTACTTGCTTTGGGTCTGGGAAACGTCATGACTTAGGCCCCGCCGACATACCGATGGGTGTATGTTAACTGATCTGGCAAAAAGGGTCGAAGTGCGTGTGGATACTTTGGTGCACCCCTGCAGGGTTAAATCTTTTCGAAAAGCCGTGTCCGCGGTTATGGACGACTTGGAGCACAGTTCTCGATCATAGACAACTATAACTAAAGTTTACTGTTATAATTTGACTTGTATCCGATATGACTAGTAATCAGCTTCACTACAACGGAATGGCTAAATAAAAGTACCAACAACTGCTGGGTTTGGGATGTCTCATGCTAATCGTATCTGACTAGTAAGTGTCGCAACTACAACGGAATGGTTAACTAAAATTGCCCACTGCTTATTATATCAGGATGACTATCTATAGCTGACTAGTAATTGCTGCAACGATAACGGAATGAATAAAACTGCCAACTATGTGAGTTCCTCGGTTGACTTCCTCGTTTGGTCTCGAGGGGGAAACACCAGGATGGGTATGTTTGGTGGTAGTATCAAGATGGTTCCGAATAGGACTTTCTTATCCCTCTCTGGTAGCCGACAGTTATATCGAGTCTCTATAGGTTGTTTAGTGCATGTTGCGCTGCCGCTCAGTCCACCATACCTATGTAGGCGAGGACCGCCGAATTCTAGCCTCGCCGTGTACTGGCCGCCTCAAGATCGACCGCTCTCTTTTTCCTTTGCCCTTTGTCGGCACCCCTTTTGTTTAAGCAGGTTTTGAGATCGACGTCGTTAGCAGGGTTACCCTTCCGGCTAGGCCTGGGCAGGGTTATGGACGCCATTGGTTATTCTTCAGGGCTCTTAGCTCAATTTGCATCTTGTCCGTACTCGGACGCTATATCGTTTTAAAGGTGATTTGGATCTTTGTATTGTATATCTGTATTCTTGACTCATTGAGCCGCTGTTGTATATATCTGTTTTGTGGGTTCCATCGAGGACTATTGTGTAATGATATTACTTCGTTTTCCACCCGCACGCAAGTGCCTGGTGGGCACCTTTGAATCGTTTCTATGCGGTTTGGGAAGCGCTGAAACTTGCATAGGGCCGATTCCGAGGGTGTTACAGAGTATCGAGCTCAGCAGCTATGATACCCCACAAGTCCAAATGTAGGATAACCTAGCTAACGGTCAAGTAGAGTGTCAAAATATTTTGTAAAATCGGTTGGATAGTTCGATTAGGTCTGATTTTACTCCTTACCCCTCTCCGCTCTCCTCTCACCTCTGCGTGTTTTGAATCCGCTCTCTTCTCTCTCTTGAGTCCGGATTTCTCGTGGTTGGGTTCCATCGTACCTGTGGTTTCGCCTCCTTTGGTAACGGTGTTGCTACATCTGGTCTTCATGCTATCCGAGGAATCCTTCGTCTGGTGGACTTCTCTTTGTTCCTTCTCGTGCCTTCCGGTGTTTTCCGACGCGACGACATCATCTATGCCTGATCCGATGCAGAGTCTGCATCACTCCTTTGTTTCTGAACCTCGATTGTCGAGATCTTCAGTCTGATTCCGAGAATGGTTGCACGCTTTTTGTAACACCCTCAGAATCGACCCTATGCAAGTTTTAGCAAAACCCGCCAAACCCGCATAGAAACGATTCAAAGGTGCCCACCAGGCACTTTCGTGCGGGTGGAAAATGAAGTAATAACATTACACAACAGTCCTCGATGGGACCCACAGAACAGATATATATATAACAGCGACTCAATGAGTCAAGAATACAGATATACAGAACAAAGATCCAAATCACCTTGAAAACGATAGAGCGTCCAGCTACGGACAAGATGCAAATGGGGCTAAGAGCCACAAGAATGACCAATGGCGTCCATAACCCCTGCCAGGCCGGAAGGGTAACCCTACTAACGACGTCGATCTCACAACCTGCTTAAACAAAGGTGCCGACAAAGGGCAAAGGAAAAGAGAGAGCGGTCACTACGAGGCCAAGACACGGCTAGAATTCGGCGGTCCTCGCCTACATAGGTATGGTGGACTGAAGCGGCAGCGCAGCATGCACTAAACAACCTATAGAGACTTGATACAACTAGCGGCTATCAGAGAGGGGTAAGAAATACCTATTCGGAACCAACCTGATACTACCATCAAACAAACCCATCCTGGTGTTTCCCCCTCGAGACCGACGAGGAAGTCAACCGAGGAACTCACGCAGTTGGCAGTTTTATTTATTCAGTTATCGTTGCAGCAATTACTAGTCAAATATAGATAGTCATCCTGATAAAATAAGCAGTGGGCACTTTTATTTGACCATTCCATTGTAGTTGCAACACTTACTAGTCAGATACAATTAGCATGAGATAACCCAAAACCCAGCAGTTGTTGGTACTTTAATTTTAGCCATTCCGTTGTAGTTGCAATACTTACTAGTCAGGTACAATGGTCGCAAGCGACAACCCAAACAAGCAATTGTTGGCAGTTTTATTTAGCCATTCCATTATAGTGAAGCTGATTACTAGTCATTATAAAGTCAAATTTATAGCACTACTTTAGTTATAGTTGTCTATGATCGAGATATTGTGCTCCAAGTCGTCCATAACCATGACACGGCTTTGAAAGTTTTACCTGCAGGGGTGCACAAATAGCAACACACACTCGATCAACCTCGGAAAAACCAAATCGAAACTCAACGAGGCCTTCACGACAAAGCAATCACAGGATTCAGAAATATTTCCGGGGGCCACCCCGTTGAGTACACCCGCAACGAAGTTAGCTGATTCCGAGACGGACTCAAGGTTTGTGGGGCCGACTGTAAACGACTGGGAACCCAAAACTAGGCTTGTCGATACCGCGTAAACGGGTCACGATCCTAAACAGTACAGTGTGCTCCTCGCACAATCGTAACTAAAGCAGTAGCATGGCATAAGTACAGGATAGTAAATAAAACCTCAAACTAGTTTGTGGCCCCAAGAGATAAGAATGAATCAAGCTCGGCTGGGGGTCCCATAATCCTCCCGGATGTGGATAGCGAATATTCAAGGAACAGTATCAAGTACTCGGGTCCCACGGACACAAGTGGACGGTTAACAACCAAATAACATCTATTGCCCACCTGTGCCTCTGCTTACTTACTTCAATTTTAGTTGTTAAACAATAATTAAAGTTATGATAATTAAAGCCATGAATATCTCCAACATTAAACATGCGGCAATACTCCAACAACTGTGGTACTTGACGACACGCAACAGCACTTGAGCAAGCGACTACGACGCGCAAGTCCAACTATCTACCAACAACAGGTAATAGGGTGTGTCCAAGGCAATATAAGACTGCGAGGGATATCACGGGTACGAAAACTAGAGCACCGTAACACAGATAGCAATAGACCAACAGGAGGGAATAAATACTATAAAAGTAAGATAGGTAGAAAGGGGGAGATGCTCGCCTGAAAACATTGCTGAAGGTTCAACCGAAGATCGGGTCGTCACTCGCATCAACTCAACGGCCTTATCCGCGAAGAACCAAAACACTAGAATAAACACCGGATGCAATGTTTAATACTACGGCAAAAGATCGGGCATGATGCATGTATGATGTAGGACATGGCAAAGGTGCGGTGCAATTAGGCAAGATTAAGCGGAACCGGGGTCCCGACATTTAATTAAACGGTTCAAGTTATTTAACTACCCCGCAATTTAAATGTTGACTTAACATGGCAAAAGATAGCACCGATTCGCTACACAAATGTAAATGTGGCCAATATAAGACTAGATTTGCCCGCATATGGGCCCCATATTTAATTATAATGTGAATCGGCATAAGGCCCCCAAACCACATGACAATATGCATGCATGAACAATTTAATATGCACGAGTTTATATTTCATTTATAAAAATAGGGCTCGAGAAAAGGGTCACACATTAGGGTCGAAGATCTTGGTTCCGGGGTTCGAGGTTCGGTCTCGGGGTTCAGGGTTCGACGGGATCGGTCTTCGAAGGTCGGACACAATATGAAGAGCTTGGTTTCCAACGGTCGATCTTTCCGCCGACGAAGAACTTGAGTAGATCGGGTACCGGGGTCTTCGGATCCGGGAAGTAGATCTTGTCGCACGGTGCCCGAGGTAGACGAACTTGGCGTATTCGCATCGGCGTGCTTGGCGTTCGGGTTCTCGATTCCGCATCCGGGGCGAAGGTCTTGTCGCATGTGTGGTCGCCAGGATCGGTCTTCGGGGTCCGGTCATCTTATCCATGTTGGAGATCTTGTCGGCAGTTATTCTTGGTGATCTTTGTCTAATTTGTCGTTGCCACCGAGGAAGATCATGTCGGCCGTGCAGCTCGGAAGGTTTTGGGACTCATCTGGTACTGGTAGGGTTGGACACGTGGCCCACATTTGGTATGTGCCAGGAGGACAGGCCAGACGGTTACTTGGTCAAACACCCTGCATGCTCGGCTCAGGGACGAGCGTCCCGAGGAGGACGGGACGAACGACGTCGTTGGCACCACCGCGAGGCAACGAGGAGACCAGACCGGGGGGCTCGACGGCGAGCTCCTCCTGGGGAACAACGACGAAGACGCGCGGGCGCCACTGGCGGAGGGGGTCGGCGGCGCTGTAGAGGGAGGTAGGCAGCAGGGGTCGGAGAGGCAGGGCCCGCCGGAGGCAACGACGGCGATGGAGAGCTCGGTGACGCGGGTGGAGGAAGAGCCGCAAGGCGGCCGAGGAGGAAGGACGAGGAGGCGCGCCGGCGGCGGGGCACGCGGTCACGGCGGTGGCTAGGGGAGGCAGAGGCCGGCGAGGAGGGGGTCGTTGGCGGTGGCGGGGCGTCGGGAGGAGGACGGTCGACGGCAGGACGCGGGTTCCGACGAGGCGAGGCAGCGCGAGCTCGGGGATGCACGCTGGATGGAGGAGAGGTGGGGTGGGCGGAGAGGCGGCCGCAGAGGGGAGGGCGTGGCGGTGGTTGGCTACCGGGCGGAAGGCGGAGAGCAGAGGGCGGTGAGGGGACGTGGCGACGGAGGCGGGTGGCCGGCGGAGGAGGTGGAGCGGAGAGAGGAAGGGGAGGGCCGGCGGTGGGAGGTTGGGCAAGGGAGGGCGCGTGCGGGGACAGGGCAGACGGTGGGGCCGGGGTGGGTCCCGCGGGACAGGGGGCGGTTGACCAGGGGCAGGCGGGTGGTGTGGGGTAGTGGGGTGGGACCGGGGAACAGGGAGAGGGGGGCTGTGGCGTGTGTGTGTGTTTGTGTGGTCAGGCAAGAGGGAGTAGGGGAAGAGAGAGAGGGAGGGAGTGGGGGTGGATTGATGAGGTGGCAAGGTGGGTGGGGATTGGGGGTCCAGGGGTGAGGTGGACTGGGGAGGTGAGGTGGAGGGCTGGGAGTGGCTGGGTAGATTAGGTTGGGGTAGAAAAAGGGTATAGGTTGGGTTTTGTTATTCTGGGGGTGGTCGACTGGGTCGAATCGGCCCGTTCGACTGCCCCCTAAAAAATAATATAGGTTTTTATTTAATTTAAAATAACTTTTGTAATTAGTTTTAGACAAACAAAATATCCGGAAACATCCGGGGGTTTAATTTGAAATAGAAGGAGGGCTAGTTTCAGAAAACAATAGTCTTTAGCAACATAGTTTCAAGTAAAAATAATATGCAAGATGATGTCATGATGATGCAATGTACAAAATCAACACGATTTTCTAGTAGTGGTTTTGCGGGATGCCACACTTTTCCACTGATTGTGCGGAGTAATAGTTTGGGTGCGTGATGGATTGGCCCCCATGCCGACTACCCTTTCTATTCGCTCTTGTACATTGAAGTGGGATAGGCCGCATCTTTTCTCTCCTTCTATCGAAGTTAGAGGTGGCTTTATTTGTTGATACTTTTGCCTTCGTCTTTTGTTTTCGGAGTGTTCTCTCGACGATCACGGACAACGACCTCTTGTTAGTGGTGTCGCGAGGATCTACACGATGCGAGAAGATTCAGATCGCCGCCCTTATTTCCGGTACCATGAGGCGGATCTCGAGGGCGAGATCCATTGTTAGTGGTGTCGAATTGTGGCGCCCCGCAAAAACCACTACTAGAAAATCGTGTTATTGTGCATTGCATCATCATGACCCCATGCTCATGTCATCATGCCACCTTGCATTAATGCATCGTCATGTCATCTTGCATTTTGTTTGCCTGAAACTATTTTCGAAAAACATATTTTATTTTCTAAACGCCCCGTCTTTATTCAAACACAAAACCCGGTTCTCCGGATTATTTTGTTTTGTCTACCAGCAGTTTGCAAAAAATCCTCGTTTTAAATAAATACAATAGTTAAATTATTTTTGGGAGGCAGTCAGCCAGGCCCGAAAGCCTAGCCGGCCACCTCCAGATAAAATCCTACCTACCCAGAATCTACCCTAACCTTTTCTACCAAAAACCCTACCCTATTTTCTCTACCCAGCCCCCTCCACCTCACCCCCTCCAATCCCATGTCGGCACCTCACCTCTCCCTTTCCCCCATCCAATCCCGGCTTGCCACCTCACCGAGCCCCTCTACCTCATCTCTCCTCCTGGCCCCACCTTCCCTCACCAACCCACACCTGAGCCACCCAGCCGCACACGCACGCCTGACCCAACCGTGGACACACACCACTAGCACGCACGCGGTACACGCGATCCCCACCCGGAACGCACGCAACGCACCCACCCCGTGCGCCCCTGGGCCCCGCCTCCGCTCGCCCGCTTCCTCCCCTCGCCCGCCGCCAGGGACCCCTACCCCTCTCCCCTCGGCCTCGATCGACCACGCCGCACTGCCTCTCGCTCCTCCCTCTGCAGCAAGCATCGCCGCCACGCGACCCCCGCTCGGCCCCGGCCCTTCCGCCGCCGCCTTCCCAAGCGCGGGCCGCCACCACTGCCACCTCTCCTCGCCGCCCTCTCGACGGACCCCGCCGCCATGCCTCTGCAGCGCCCGTCCCCGACCCCGAGCTCGTCGCCACGCCTCTGGCCGCCCGCAACGCCGGCCCCACCGCCTTCTCCTCGACCTCCTGACCGTCGGCGCCCCCTCCTTTCTTCTCCCCGTCCGCCATGCCCGCTGTCTGCTGCGAGCCCGACTGCACCGCTACCGAGCACCGCGCTTCGGCCCTGCACGTCCGCCGCCACTGCCCTTCTCTGACCCAAGCCCCTCCGTGAGTGTCCCTTCCCGCCGCCAACCGCCTCCAGCGCCGCCGAGCCCGGCCGCCATGCGAGCTCCGCCACCACTGCTTCCTTCCCTCTACACCGGCCACCACCAGTGAGCTCCGCCCCGGCCGGTGTCCCGCGCTTCCCCTCTATCGCCCTGCAAGCCACTGCCCTCCCTCCGCTCGACCCCACGGCCACGTCTCACCAAGCCGTCGTCGCAGTGGTGCTCCGCCGCCCGCCTCCGGCCAGCGCCGACCCCACCTCCCGGGCTCCGCACTCGCGACTCCGTGCTCACGCCTCTGCCTCTCGCCGAGCTCGCCACGTCCGTCGCCCTTGGTCGTCGTTCGAGCCAGGCACTGCCTCGTGCCATCTATTCGTCTTGTGTTGTTACCTGTTTGGAGATGGCACAATTTAACATGTGTACCTTATTGTCGTGTTTGTTACTTTGGAATTGTGCCAAGGTCTCTTCCATGGGTACTAGACAAGATCGATCCTGTTTTGGTGTGACCCGAAGACCATCGACCTGGTTCGCCCCGAACGCCAAGATCGCCCAGAAGGAGACCGATCCATCGGAACGCCAAGTGCTCCTTCCTGCAGTCCAAAGTTCCGAAGGCCGATCTCGTCGACCCCCAAAGACCCCAAACCCGAACCCTCGGTGAACCCCAAGATCGCCATAATGTGTGACCCCTTTCTCGAGCCCTATTTTATAAATGTAATATCAATTTGTTGCATATTAAATTGTTCATGATTGCATTCATACCATGTGGTTTGGGGGCATTATGCCAATTCATCTCATAATTAAATATCGAGTGTTTATGCGGGATATCTGCGTCTCATTCCGAACTCCAGTTAAATTGGTGTAGCGAACCGATGCCATGTTCCGCCATGTTAACCCAACACTTAATTTGCGGGGTAGATAAACAACTTGAACCATCTAAGTAAATGTCGGGACCCCGGTTCCGCTTAATATGGCCTAACTGCATCGCATCTTTGCCATGCCAAGCATCATACATGCATCATGCCCGATCTTCTGCCGTAGTATTAAATAGTGCATCCGGTGTTTGTGCTAGTGTTTTGCTTCTTCACGGACTAGGCCGATGAGTTGATGCGAGTGTCGACCCGATCTTCGGACGAACCTTCGGCAATGTTTTCAGGCGAGCACCTCCCCCTTTCTACCTATCTTACTTTTATAGTATTTATTCCCTCCTGTTGATCTATTGCTATCTGTGTTGCGTTGCTCTAGATTTCGCATCCGTGATATCCCTTGCAGCCTTATATTGCCTTGGCCACATCCTATTACCTGTTGTTTGGTAGATAGTTCGACCTGCGCGTCGTAGTCGCTTGCTCAAGTGCTGTTGCGTGTCGTCAAGTACCACAGTTGTTGGAGTTTTGTCGTATGTTTAAGGTTGGAGATGATCATGGCTTTAATTACTGTTTAATAACTAAAATTGAAGTAGGTAAATGCAGAGGCACAGGTGGGCAATAGATGTTATTTGGTTGTTAACCGTCCACTTGTGTCCCGTAGGACCCCGAGTTCTTGACACCTGTTCCGAGATCGAGCGCGCTAACCACAGGTGGGGTGTATGGGCACCCCCATCGATTAGTACCTGATTTCAAAGTATTGTACCGGGGGCCACAAGTAGTTTGGGGCTTTATTACTATCCTGTACTTATGCCATGCTTTACTGCTTAATTTAAATTGTGCGAAGTACTGCACCTGTACTGTTTAGGTAAGCGGAGTGTTTTCGCGGTATCGACAAGCCCAGTCTCATTTTCGGGTTCCCAGTCGTTTACAGCCATTGACGCAAACCCTGAGTCCGTCTCGGAGACCGGCCGACTTCGTTGCGGGTAGCTTAGTGGGGTGGCCCCCATGTACTTGCTTTGGGTCTGGGAAACGTCATGACTTAGGCCCCGCCGACATACCGATGGGTGTATGTTAACTGATCTGGCAAAAAGGGTCGAAGTGCGTGTGGATACTTTGGTGCACCCCTGCAGGGTTAAATCTTTTCGAAAAGCCGTGTCCGCGGTTATGGACGACTTGGAGCATAGTTCTCGGTCATAGACAACTATAACTAAAGTTTATTGTTATAATTTGACTTGTATCCGATATGACTAGTAATCAGCTTCACTACAACGGAATGGCTAAATAAAAGTACCAATAACTGCTGGGTTTGGGATGTCTCATGCTAATCGTATCTGACTAGTAAGTGTCGCAACTACAACGGAATGGTTAACTAAAATTGCCCACTGCTTATTATATCAGGATGACTATCTATACCTGACTAGTAATTGCTGCAACGATAACGGAATGAATAAAACTGCCAACTGTGTGAGTTCCTCGGTTGACTTCCTCGTTTGGTCTCGAGGGGAAACACGGGATGGGTATGTTTGGTGGTAGTATCAAGATGGTTCGAATAGGACTTTCTTATCCCTCTCGTAGCCGGCGCTTATATCGAGTCTCTATAGGTTGTTTAGTGCATGCTGCGCTGCCTCGATCCACCATACCTATGTAGGCGAGGACCGCCGAATTCTAGCCTCGCCGTGTACTGGCCTCAGTACTGACGCTTCTCTTTTTCCTTTGCCCTTTGTCGGCACCCCTTTTGTTTAAGCAGGTTTTGAGATCGACGTCGTTAGCAGGGTTACCCTTCCGGCTTGGCCTGGGCAGGGTTATGGACGCCATTGGTTATTCTTCAGGGCTCTTAGCTCAATTTGCATCTTGTCCGTACTCGGACGCTATATCGTTTTAAAGGTGATTTGGATCTTTGTATTGTATATCTGTATTCTTGACTCATTGAGCCGCCGTTGTATATATCTGTTTTGTGGGTTCCATCGAGGACTATTGTGTAATGATATTACTTCGTTTTCCACCCGCACGCAAGTGCCTAGTGGGCACCTTTGAATCGTTTCTATGCGGGTTTGGCGGGAAGCGCTGAAACTTGCATAGGACCGATTCTGAGGGTGTTAAAGCGGACCTCGTCCAGGAGGCGGCGGGGGCGGACCTTGTCCGGGAGACGACAGCGGGCCTCGTCCAGGGGCGGACCTCGTCGAGGAGGTGGCGGCGGACCTTGTACAGGGGTGGCGGCGGTAGATTTTGTCTAGGAGAGCGGCGTGATAGAGAACGGGCTGGGGGAAAATGAGGGTCGCGGCGTCTGACCCGTGTTGGATTCGGCCTGGTGCTGGGCGTGGGGGAATTTTTTCCGGGCAAGGTCAGCCATGCCCACATGCGAAGCTCGATTTGAGCTTCTCTACCGGGCAGGGCTGAGAGGCCTTCTCCGGGTGAGTTCGGCAGTGTCCACTTTGGAAAACCGGGCTACCAAACAACAATTTTTCTAGAAATCTCTGTTGAGATAGGAATTGTTGGGTTGGACCGGGCTACCAAACACACCCTGACTTAGTGACTTAGTCTCTTAGTGACTTAGTCTTTTTTTCCCTGCAGGTGTATGCTTCTGGTTGCCCTGGTGTATGTATGTACATCAATCTCTTAGTGACTTAGTCTTTTTTTGCCCGTCAGGCGAGGCGCGACAGGTGCCACCGTAAGTAGCGTCATGTGCTCCCCTGACAACGAGCCCATTGTTAGATCGCGATCGTCATCCTCGATGCGAAGATATCAGCCATGGTGCACGCTAGAGTGTTGGATATAATTAGACAAAAAATTAAAATTAATATCAAAATATAAAGTCTGACTACACTAGCTACGACAAGGTAAAAATTTAACCTACTAAATATATTAATCAACATGAACAATGGCCGTGCATACGCAACAACAACCATAATATAACAACATATCAGATCATGGTGGACGTACTGATCGGTTGCAGATGAAATATCCGTGGTTGCACTAGAGAGTCGATGTCGAAGGCGAAGCCTAGCAGTAGTCTACCTAGGTAGACGAGCCATGATGAAGATCACAAGCAGTCCCGCGGAGCGCTTTCTAAAAACCTTGTTCACTCTCTTGCATATAGGATCACAAACATGAGTGGTTCCGGAGAACTGATACTCCGTTTGTCGGTGGACGCCGGTGCTTTGCCATGGAGTAGACAACGCTGGTGCTCGCCTTAACCTAACACTTCTTAAACTGCATTCCTAGGAAGTGTCCCATATTTAATTTAGAAAACTGCCTACGATTTTTGGATTGTTGGATAATTAGGACAAATTCCAAGATAAATTTCAGAATATAAAGCATGACTACGGCAACTATGATCACGTCAAACTCTAACAATCTAGATTTATCAATCAAAGCCTAGCCGCAACCGCCCTGGGTAGACGAGCCGTGATAAAGATTGCGAGTAGTCAGCACGGAATGCTTCCTAAAAACCTTGTTCGCCATCTTTCATAATGATCACAAAGGCGAGTGGTTCCGGACCCGTTCACCGGTGCACGTCGACACGCAAAATTTAGTAGAGTACAGTGGCGGTGCAAGCAGAGAGGTGGAAAACCCCTCACGATGTTTTGGTGTGGGTGCGGCGAAAGCCGTTCGAGAATTTATATTCAGAGGATCAAGAAAAACCCTAAAGGGTATAACATGAGCCGAGTCTACGTTGTACATGTTCGGGTCGGTTACAGATAGCCCACAATTCTGAAGTAATTCGAACCGACTAATTGAGATGCCATATTCTTTTAAGCAGCAAAACTAAGTTTGACTCGAGACTCGTTCCTCAAACCGCGGCACACGTCTTGAGACGAGACGAGCGAGTAGCGGAGGAGAAGGAGCACACATATATCACTTATCTTCTCATTTACCAAGTAGTGAAATACTCCACCTTATAAGGTGATGCTATACTCCTTTAACTTTTCATGAGGGACTAAACTTAGCTCACACACATATGAGCTATCACCAACCTACGATGCCACACATATGAATTTCCACCTGCATGTGTATTAAGATTTAGAGAAAATCTGAAATTTTACATGGATCGAAGGATTTAGCTCAATATTTCTAACGGACTAAATCTAGAGTCGTGGAAGGTTAAGTACTAGAACGTGGACTCAGGGTCAGATTCTTATTATCAGAATCCAGTTCCCCTATGACAGGCCGTCTGTTATTGGTGGAGTGGTGTTTGGTCTGGGCCATGGTTGTGCGACGTGGTTTGGTGTTGTGCAAGCTTTGCCCCTGTTGTATTAGTTTTAGCCTGGTTTCTTGCTAATTAACCGGGCAACCTTTTGTAATTAATGAGATGGCAAGAAAAACTAATATGTTTGGTAATTGATTGAATGGGATTGATAAGAACAATAAAGCTAGAATATGTATTGGTTTCGGCTTTATGTTGGTTCATATGGACATGCAAGAATGTTATGGTGTTTAACAGAATAACGGGGTACACATTTTTTTTACAAATTAGATTATTCGCTTGGCTACCTATTGGATCCAACTATGGTCCTATCTTCTTCCGACGCATCAGCAAAAACCTATGGATATTGGATGCAACTGGTTGTTGAATGTTGCCTATGACTTCTATTACCTGCTTTTGGGTGGCAACACACTAGTAGCTAGACTTCAGAATGCAGGCTTTTGATGCTTTTATTCTTCAACTAGTTGATATGTGTCGCGATCCCCTATGATCCATGATTGTAATATAATGAGATATCTCTAAACTTTGTAATAAAATGTTTGTGTGCATCATCATGATGCAGAGGCCGGGGCTATGCTCCCATTTCAAAAAATAAACTCTATCAATTACTCCATGTACAATAATTTTCCTGTCACAATATTGTGACTTGCCTGTATAATGTGTTGTTTCTCCTATTAGGACTTTTGCATATGCAAGCTATCATTGTTATGTGAGACATCTAACAGATAATATTTCTGAGATTCAGAGTCAATGTTGTCGTGAATTTTGTGCATATCAATAACTTTTGTTTGATAATTTCTTGGATCTAAAATTATGTTGCGAATTTTGTACATATTATTTTTTTCGCACAAATCATTTTTTGGATTTACAGTTTTATATATTTTGTATAGGTTTGTTATAACATTTTGTACAGATTTCTACTTGTTCATATGTGAGATTGCCGCCAAAGGACACTTGAGAAATCTCCTTTCCAATGAATAAGGCTTATAATTTTTTCAAAAGCCAGACGTTGGACCAAGTTTTTAGAAAAAAATATTAATTTCTACAATCCAAAATCAACACCGTTTGATACATCATGAAACATATTTTCATATGGTATCAATATAATTCCATAGTTCTTAGTATTTTTTCTAAAAAATTAGTCAACTTTACTTAGCTTGACTTTTCCAAAAAAAAAAGACCTTATTCATTGGAACAGAGGGAGTAGGAAATAAAAGATTACTAAGTGTGCATCTCATAATCATGCTATTATCACAAAATCATTACATAAACAGACTCTTAGCATCCCTAGGGGTATTCCAGACTTTCTACTAGAAAGCCACAATTCTAGTTTGCCAAATGCTCCGCTGCTCACAACAGCTTTCCCATGGATTTTGAAAGTCAAAGCTCAAGCAAACATCCCCTTGTCTTGGAGGCTTATGATTTTCTGTAGATTTGTACGTTGAAATAGACAGAAGGCGAAACAGACCAGTTTCAATTCAAGGGAAGAGTCTCCACTCTCCACTGTCCTAAATCAGTGAAACCAATCATAGCCCAGCGCAGCAAATGCAAGCTTTAGTTGACCGATCTCATTACAACCAGAATGGACACTAGCCCCACTATCCAGGCAAAGTGTTCACTGCACCGACATGAATGAAAAATCAGATTCAAAACCTCACCTGCACGATTGCAGAGGACATGTACTCCCTCCGTTTGAAAATATAAGATGTTTTAGGTTTGTGGAGAAGATGTATCTAGATATATTTTAGTGTTTAGATTCATTTGAACCTATACACTAAAAATTGTCTAGATACATCTTTTTTACAAATCTAAAACATCTTATATTTATAAACGAAGGGAGTACTTCTCAGAGAAATGAAATGAAGTAGTAGCAGAGCATTGACAGATTGTTTCTTCCTCTGGTGTTGGGCACGGACGAGCGAGCCCACATCGTAAGGTGCTTTGTACAGTTGTACTGGCCAGTGGTAATGCTTGCTTGAGGCATTGAGCAATGAACTCATTTGGCTTACCGTTCATTGGCTGCTTTCTGAATGTGTCCCAGCCAGCCTGCAAGCACATGACAACAGACAAAAAAAAATACTCCAGTAATAAAGGAGACACAACACCAGTCTTGGACACTAAAGTTCGTATGCGAAGCAGTTTCGTTGTTTCATTCTCATGTTCCAGACACCATGGGATTAATTAGGCTCCATGATCTAGATTTGCGCGCTCATCACATGCATGCTCCTAGAGATCCCCATCTCTCAAAAGTGAAAGGTGAGGTGCGCATGATGCCTATCTTCTCGTGTTTCAATAATTTCATACTCCCTTTCCCTCGGTCCGCATACTTCTAGTTTTTATCTAAGTCAAACATAATCAAATTTGACCAATTTTATAAAGAAATATAGAAACATATTATGAAACTAGATTTAAAAATAAATATAATGGTATCAATTTATTGTCATAAATATTGGTACGTTGTCCTAAAAGGTTAGTCAAACGTAGTAAAGTTTGACTTATTTACGGACGTAGGGAGTAGTGCATCTAAGTGTCCGATTCACGTCTTTTGAAGAGAAGATGCCCAGGAAATCGGCCAGGTAACCTTTTACACCGACAACAAGCACCTTCCGGGCGATACAGCATGGAGCAGGAGGGCAGGCTGCAGAGTACTCCTTTCCTTTTTTTTTTTACTTTTCTTATAGAGAAGGTAAGCTTTGAGGCACGTCCTTTTAGTCAATCGAGCTCCTCTTCTTAAACCACCCACTGATGGGATTCCTGTAGATCTACACCAGCATCAGCATTAGCAGTACTAAGAACCAATATACGCACACAAACGCCAATCAGGAGATCAATTTACTCCCTGGGGCCTATGGAGTCAACTATGGTGAGCGTCGGCAAGTCCGTGCTGAACAGAGTGGTTCTCTACGCCGAGTCCACCATCGCTAATTAAGGAGGCAGCTCTGCATCTCGGCATCCAGCGCGACCAGGCCTTCATCACCGACGAGCTCGAGATGATGCATGGCTTCCTGATGGTCGCGCGCATGACGACGACCGAGACAGCCACAACAGGGTAGTGAAGATTTGGGTGAAGCAAGTCCGAGATGTTGCCTACGACGTCGAGGACTGCCTCCAAAACTTCGCTGTTCGGCTCATGGTGAGGCCGTCTTGGTGGCGCCTCCCTCGCACGCTGCTGCATAGGCGTCGGTGGCCAAGAAGATGAAGGAGCTCAGAGGCAAGGTCGAGGATATCAGCCAAAGGAACGTGCGTTACCATCTCATCAACGGCTCCGGCTCCAAGGCGACCTCCACTGACGATCAGTCGTTGGCCCTCGTCAGTGCAACCATGTCTGGCATCGATGAACCAAAGGCAGCAGCATGACAAAGCAAAACTGGATCTCGTCCGACTCGTCAGCAAGAAGGACGATGACCTTAGAGTGATCGCGGTGTGGGGAACAGATACCTCTGGTCTTGGAGAGACCTCCATCATTTTGAACATGCACAAGAAGTTCGAGTGTTGCGCTTGGATAAGTTTGATGCATCCTTTCAATCCAACACAATTCTTGAGAAGCATTGTCCGGCAATTCTATTTAAATCATCTTAAAGAGGACGGAGAAATAGAAAAGGCAACTACAGATGCCGAGGCCCTGAGGAGGATGGGTAATGAAGATGACTTAGCCAATGAGTTCAAGAAATATGTCAGTAAGAAGAGCTACCTAATTGTGATTGATGACATACACACCGTTGAAGAATGGAGTCACATTAAAACATTATGCTTCCCACACAACAAGAAAGGAAGCCGAATCATAGTGTCCACAGAGCATGTTGAAGTTGCAAGCTTATACGTAGGGCCAGAGAACATAGCACCAGAGCACAAGCAGTTGTTTGCTGATCTCTATGTTTTCTACGAGAAGGTAATATTCAAACCCTCAAGGGCTGGCTATAATACCATCTAACTAATGCTAACTCGTGTATTAGCCAATAGCTCATTAGTATGATTATATCGTTAGTTTCTGCATGGTATGGAACATATATGTTTCTAAGCAGATTATGTTAAAAATTTGAACATATGGCCTTCTTTACACTCGGTGGATCAAACGTTCTTATTATAGCTAAAAAATCATAATTTTCCGTGATTAATATATATTTTGTAAATTCCCTATCATAGTTTTCAGATGTATTTTTGCATATATTCTGGACTTTGGATGAATAAACTTATACAAGCTTATTGCAAGTTCTGATTTATTTACTTCTTACTTCTATTAAAAAATATTGCATCAAATTATATATTTCCTCCGATCCAAATTAATTGACTTTGATTTGTCTATATTCGAATGTATCTAGACATGTTTTAGTGCTAGATACATCCGAATCTAGACAAACTTGAATCAATTAATTTGGATCGGAGGGAGTAATAAAACAATTGATTTTCAAAAATATGATATCCATTGCCCGACCTTCAGGCTTTCAGGCTTAAACAATTCAGAGCTAGCAAATGCGCGCTCCTGTATAGCTTGTTTTCATTTTCTTCTTCAGTTTTAGCTTAGTTTTCCTTTTCTTTGGGGTGTTTATATGTACTCTTTCTCATCATCTTGGTGCTCCTTTCTAATGCATAACAACGCACACTTGGGCGTGTTCGAGGAAAAAAATGCTATTCAATCATAAGGGTCTTTCCTTTTTATACTGAACATACTGCACGTACATATATCATGCATAGTGCACGTACATATATCATGCATCATATCCGCAGATTTCTTTTTCGTTTGAAATGCATAACATATTGGTGCATATGCCCACTTGTATTTATCTCAAACCTTTTTGAGCTGCAAATTATATGAAGATCACATATATTGTCAGAAATTGTATAAATGTTGAAGAACGAGAGAATAGTATAAGCTTTTGCAAGAGTTAAAATCTACTGAATTTTACCCTAGGAAAAATAAGGCATTACCTAATCGCTGTTTGGATGTGTGCAGGGTTCTCAAGATGGAACACATTCAACGGAGGCAGGTTGTAGCTCAAACACAGTCAACATCAATAGCAGCAACTCTGACAGTGGGAAGAGCCTCAATGAAATACAGACTGCAGCTTCTTTTAAAGAATCTGAGCCCATCGGGCGAGAGGAAGAAAATTCTGATATTATCAAGCTAATTATAAATGAAGACAGCCAGCACCTTGAGGTGATCATTGTGTGGGGAATGGGCGGCCTTGGGAAAACAACACTAGTCAGAAATGTCTACCAAAGCAAAGAGCTCAGTGGCATGTTTGAGAAGCGCGCTTGTGTCACAATCATGCGTCCTTTTGATCCTGAAATGCTCATGGAAAGCTTAGCTATGCAACTAGATGCTAAATATTCTGAACATGAGGGGGAAATGAGTATGCTGGCCGGCAAAACAAAGCCGAAAGTTGAGAAGTCATTGGCAGATTGTATAGAAGGAAAGAAGTATTTGATTGTTATTGATGGTCTATCATCAACCACAGAATGGGATGCTATAAAATTGCACTTTCTTGCAGCACCAGCAAGCCGGATTATAGTCACCACAAGGGTAGAAAGTATTGCTAAGCATTGTTCGAAGAAACAGAAAAACATATACAACCTGCAACTACTAGAATATAAAAATGCACGCAACCTCTTAGCTGAAAAGGTACCTCAATCATTCTCCATTTGTTTCATCTGAAAATGATAAGTTGTATGCCCTGACAACTTATGGTTGGATTAGAACTTATTGTTTTAATGTATTATGTATGGGTTAGACCATATATATAATAGGTCACAGAGATTAGGTCAGGGTGGCTGATTGGGATGATGCTGATATGGACCCGGGGCGGAGCCAGGAAATTAGTTTGAAGGGGGACAATGCCCAAAAGCAAAAGTACTAGAGTTGTTAGGGAGGTCCGGACACCAAAATTTCACTAGTTTTGCGGGGTGTTTTGCACAAAAATCTGGGGGTATATAAATTTTTTTCCATCTTAGGGGGGGCTGTGGATCAGTGATAGAAGTTGTGACAATACTATAGTTCACTAATGGGCCCTATCGGAGTGGTAGCATGCTAAGGCTGGGAGTCGATAGCGGTAAGGACTGGGTGGGATTAATTCTAGTTTTTATAGATTGATCTATACCGGGGTCCTTTCCTGACCTCGCACGAATAGAGAGGCAAACTTGAGAGTCGCTTCTTGGAGGCCGGGCCTCTTCCTTGGCCCCCTCGCCGGAATAGCCGGCGAGTGGCGGCGGGAAGACGGCGCCGGAGTAGGCTTAGTTCTCTGTAAGAGTGGTAGGTGTAGCTTCCGGCCAAGTGTCGTGGTAGTTTGGAGTAGGTCGCTGGCGTCCCCTAACTGGACTCAGCGCGTCTGGAGCAGTTCTTGTTCCTCTGTCTTGCTCCAGTGGTTGAAGCAGACGATGGCGCAATACAGCTCCAGCATCTCCTCTAATAAGGTCAGTTTGTGTGATGTGGCCACCTTTCTTCTATGTGGTGCGGTGGTTCTTCTCCTTCTCTCGGCCTGCCGTGGTGGCGAGGGAAAGATGGGGGAGAACTTCTACGCTCGTCGATCTGGTGGTGGTTGGGGATGGCTTCCCGTGTTGGTGCGTCGGCGCAACACCACTCGGTCTCTGGCCTGGATTTCTGCCAAGCTTCATGGGAAGAAGGCTGGATCCTTGCAAGGGAATCTCCTGAATAAGCGTCTGGTGGGTGTGCACCTCGATGGGAAGGGGTACTGTGCTGCTGCGTTCCCTTTGGCCGGCCATGGTGGCGAGGGGAGGCTGCGTAGCGGACAGTTCTTCTTTGCTTTTTCGAGGCGGTGCGACCATCTCCTCCTGCAACATCGAGCTCAACACACGCTGGCCATGATTGCCACCGTGATCTGTGGCCGAATCGGCAGCCAAGTGAGGCGCAAAGATGGCGCCCTTTACAACCTCCACATGGGAGGCCTTTACTGAGTTTCTCGCCGGAGTTCCCTCCATACTGCGGCCAAGTGGTTCGTCCCCGGCACGGTCTTGGCGGCCGGCGGCGGAAGCTCATCGTCGGTGGAGAGGACAGGCTCCAGGGATCCGATTGCTTTTCTAGTTTTATCTTGGAGGTCCTTTGTGCAAATATTCAGGATAGTGTTGTATTGTTTCTTATTTTTGGTCCTGACTGTAATTGTACCCACCGCTTAATATAATATGCAGCTCGGGGTCTTTCTAGACCCCTCCCTCGTTCAAAAAAAATATAGATTGATCTACAAATAGTGCATAACTGAATATGCCAAAAACAAATTCATGAATATTTTATAAGCATAGTTTACATTCATTGTTATATAACATGAGAATTGCTGACAAAATGGAAATTGGGTTGGGTAGGGGGTTGTATGTACAAGCTCGCCCCCACCTTGGCCCATGTTCCTTTGAGTTGTTTAGGGTTTAGGCTCCACCTTGGCTCATGTTCCCTTGGCTCAACTTTTTTTAGAAAACTCAAACATAAATGCAATCAAGTGATCTTACAAATGCAAGATGTCACAACTGAATTAAAGGTGTGCTAGGGACGAGTCTCATATAAGGACACACAAGGAAAAACAATATGTATAAGACCAAATCAAATGCGTAAGATATTCATGAACATACAACAAGGTCTTATGGACACCTTTTCTCATTAGATAGTGTCATAGTATAAGCATCGACCATTGCAACGAGAAGTTAAACCAAACAAACATCAAGTAAAATCATCGACCATTGCAAGGAAAAAACCAAAATAAATATCAAATAAAGCCTCATCCTTGGATTTGACATGCGACAATTTTAGAGATGGTGTTAGCGAGCCAAGAAGGATGCACAAGATTTTTATTGGTGCACATCACCTGGATCGCTTACATCACCCCTGGAATCGCATCCACATTTTAATTATCGGCATTTGCTAGGAAAAATAACCAAAATAAACATCAAGTATAGAGAAATACCGACCTTCACTATCACTATCTAATATTCCTATATCTATAAACTGAGTCCAAATTTAATATATCTAAAGCACTATCTAACATATCTATCTAGAATTTGAGGCCAGGTTCAGCATCTAAATACTATCTCTAAAACAATATCTAACATATTTATATCTAGAATTTCTAATATCATTATCTACCATATACATCTATAATTTTTAAATTGCTATAAAAAATGGTAGGCGCAGCGGGCGGCTCACTGCAAGGTAGGGGACGTGGCTCAGACGGGAAGGTTGCGGTGATCGATGGCTCGGGGAGGGGGAGGTTGCGGCGACCGGCGGCGGCAGTTCGAGCGATATTGTTGGATGCGGCCGGGGTGGTGGCGAATGCGCGCGGTCGGGCACGATCGCGGGTGTGGGGAGAGGAGGAGAGGTGCAGGGAGTAGAGTCGGGCTTCCGATATGGGGCGACAGTGGCAGGGAGAGGGGACAGAGGTGTGTGAATGATTGACGCATGCGGGGTGTAGGTGGAGGAGGAAGGGCGGGAGGGGAAGACAGAAGATAATAAGTGTGTCTGCATGCGGGGGTGGTCGGTATCCGTGGCGTTCTCATGAATCCAACGCCACCAGTAGAAATAATATTTGTGGCGTTCATTTAGAGTGAACGCCACTGTTACCTTTGACTCGGTTGCTTACGGGGGACCCACCCACTTGTGGCGTTTATTCTCGGGCATCATTACTAGGTTTTACTGGTGGTGTTTCGAATTATTTCAAAGCTATTACTATTTCATCTGCAAGTGGTGGCGTGCATTGTATTGAGGACACCACTATCAAAATGACTGCTATAAGGGTTTTCCTACTAGTGTGGCCAGAACTGGGCTCGGTGGCGGCCTCTAACGGCAGGGAAAGATGATCCAACGGCGGCAGTGATGTCACAAGAAGGAAGCGGTGTGGTGCTACGGTGGCGCCGCTTCGGCGTCCTTTGTATGGTCTGGCTGGTGGTTGTGGACGTCATCGTCCTCCTGGTCATGTGCCGACCTGACTGGTGAGCTCGGGTTCGGGCGGTGAGGTGGCTTCGTGGTGGTGTCGTGGCGGTTGACATGGTGGCGTGGCGATGCGGCAGCCTCTAGCCATAGGACTTGGATGGTCCAAATCTTGGCCCCTCGTGCCCAATCTAGGTTCAGAGAATTCCTAGCGACGTGGCAGCGCTCTCTGGAGGTGGTGTGGTGAGGCAGTTCAAGTAGGAGGGTAGCGGCGGCGGTGGCTTTCTTGCTGCAGCATGGTGGTATAGGGACTTTACGGGCCCGATCTGGGCCCGACCGGGCTAGAAGGCCTAGTGTGCCCCTGCTGCCGTGTCCAGTCGGTAGATGCCTTCGGCGGTGGAGGACGGTCCCCTCCGAGTGTCCGTGTTGGTGTCGCCCTCCTATTCCAACCATGTCCACCTCCTATGCTCATAGGACACATGACGAGCATCACTACACATGTGTGAGGCCGTGGACGTCGGGTGGAATTGCGGTGGTGATGGCCCGTCTCTTTGGACCATGTAGGTTGCAAGGAGTGGGTGTCGGGGTCTCCTGGTGTGTCATCGCCTAGATCATGTGGGCAAAGCGTGGCTCGGGGAATGTCGGTGGAGTGAGGTACCAAGTGTGGGAAGGGTTTTTCCGAGCGCTCCGACACCAACGACGGCGACACATGTGGGTGTCGTGACCCTCTTGATGGTGTCGCTGTGGCTACTCGCTCCGCTCTAGGGCTCTGGGTGAAAATCCTAGACCTCCTGGTCTCAATGGCGTCGACGCTTTAGTGTGACGTTACCTTCTTGGGGGCATTGTTGTGGAGTTTTGGTTTCCTTGTCTCGATACGATCTTCGGTGAAAAGCCCGTTGCTTCTTAGTTTTCCTTGTTTATCTTTGATCTGTTTGTAAGAGATTTTTCTCATCACATTATATCGGTTTGGCCGTTTAGCTTATTTTAAAACTGAAAGACTGTTTCGGGTTTTGTTGTTTAAAGAAGGGCCCTAAAGTACCCAAAGGCCAAAGCACATGTTATGTAGTGATAAGATCAACCGTAAAGTGAGGCCAGAGGACCTGGAAGAAAATAAGAATTACAAGGTGGTCCTAAAATTTTACAAGGTAATCCTAAAAACAAAACTAGATTGCCCTCTCCCGAATATGCAACTTCAGCTAGGAACCAGGCGCATCGATGCTGGGAGCGGGCCCTTGTGAGTAATTTTAAAATGCCTACATGTCTGCCTTTGTGGAAGATGCACATGCTTTCCTGGGTAAAGTTAATTTTATTACTATTACTAGTATAGCTAAATGCCCGTGCGTTGCCACGGCCTTTTAAATTTATTTTTCCATTGCTTTTCCGAACATAACTTAACAGAAAACTTCATCTCTCTCAAAAAATTCAATAGCATCTACTTATGAAAAGTGAATCCCCTTATTGTTATAGTGATTTGAGAATATAATGAAAAACTAAATAAGGTTTTCAATTCACAATAAAAGAGGAAACCAAACTCACTTAAGTAACGAAGATAGTTGCACGTGAAAACTGAAACCAATGTATGCTTTACATTCAACATTCAAATAATATAAACAATTTAGCACAATCCTTATATGAGCTAAACACCTAGGGTGCCACTCCGGCGGCGATGGTTTCAGATTTACAGACATCAATGGCTGCAACTCACAACCATAAAAGTTTCATCAGCTATGAAACAATCATGACCAGGTAAAGTAAAAAAACTGGGAGACAAACTGACGATCTGCTTGCCATATGATTACACAAACACCATTCCTTAGAATTCATGTTTCTTTCTTTCTGACCGTAATCTATAGAAAATACACTCTGATTCCTCTGTCAAAATAACTAACAAGAGTTTGATAAGATCTCGTTTACTCAGACTTTTATAGCACACTCAACACATGCTCATGTGTTCTAAAAAGTTTGGTAGTTTTTGATATTATATCATCTTTGTATATGCTCAGTCGACACTTGAAATCTGACTTGTCATAGAGAAATTTCATTACAACCATATCAGATTAGCATTCAGTCGTCAAGCCTTCAGTTGATTAGTTTGTTTCGGATCTCTTTTCATGGTAATCCATCATATGCCATTTACATTCTCGACCACAAGGCTTGACTGAATTTTATTCAACTGTTTTGCTGCTAGACATTGCCGATTCTTGATTTTATGTGTTAGAACGAAGTTCGTCCAATTTTTTGCACAGAAATTGCACCATGGTCCTAGTTTTATTCGACTATTTTTATCATAACAATTGTGATTGTTTGATAATCATTTTCCTTTCATAATAAAAACCTTCTAGGGGTTTGTACAACCATTGCATAGATCTCCCCGCAAAAGAAAAAGACAAAAATGCATAGGTCTTTATTTTTGGTCAACCATTCAGTACTTCTTTCACTTTCACTATATATACGCACATACCGATGTGCCTACAAATATACGAAATTTAAAGTTTGTTGCCAATGTGGAAATGGAACAGACAACTGCTATTTAAATTTATTTGCAGATTCGAGTTAGTCAAGTAGTGATGAATTTTTTAATTAAAACTCAACTGTGTATTAATCAGGTAACACGGGCTTCATTACACGCGAGACCAGATCCGAAACACAGGTTGACACTGAATCTGTCAAAACGGCACTACATAAGTGAGCAACGAAACTGCGCCAACGCATGCGCAAAAACCATTGTCTGAATGCTGAATCTCAATTCGTTCTTCTGATCCTCCATTCAGCGTGGATTTGATGTCTGAACTATTTTACCACGTCCCTAAAGTACGACATATCCAGGCTTCCTTTACAACGAAAGCAATATTTCCAATAAACTCAAAACATCAGAAAAGTAGCAAACTATTCATTCTGTATACATATATAGTGGCGTATGCCTGTCAAGATTGAGAGCACAAGCTTAATTCGATGTGCGTCTATGTGTTGTTTGATTGCAACACCGAATTGGAAGAAAATTGATTGTGATGGTGAGCAGCAATAACCTGAAGAAGTTGGAGGCAGCCTCCATCGCGAAAATATAGTCAGCATCCATCGCGAAAATATATGATTTGCAGGCAGATCTTGTTCCGGATGATCTTCTCGAGGATGTTGCATGTCCCTCCAATATCCTTCTCGATCTCCAGGCCGTGGGACGACAGTATTGGCGGATACAAATCTCGTGGCTGGTCGCGACGTCGTTGACTGAATTGCCGTCCTCCCAATGTGCTAGCTCCGACGCATTCAACAGATCAAAGCGGAACTCTAAATTCGTGTCCAGGCCGAACGGCGCAGCTCTACCCACGCGTTCGGGAGATGAGGGAGGTCGGAGGAGGGGGGGTGCCTCCTCACTTCCTCGCTGGACCATAGCTTGGTGGCCATGGAGGAGAGATGGGCAGGGACATCGGCGGGAAGATCTTGACGCTGCACTTGTTCCTGGGCGCCTCTGGCTCCTGGCTTCAGCAAGGAAGAAGTGGGCTACGCGGCGGTTCCATCCCCGCGCAAATCTTGGCGCAGGCGTGCTCGTGAGGGCGGTAGCTCGTGGTAGTCAATGACTCTCTCTCGTAGGAGGATTTTTGCGGGGAAGAAGCAGAGCACAGTAGAGGGGAAAAGAGGATTTTCGCGGCTCTGACGGCTAGCCTCCCTCACCGAAGGAGCGCGCCGGCACATGGAGTTGGGCACCGCCGTGGAGATCGGCGAGAGGCTGGTAGGCGGTGGACGGGAGGCGGCGGTGGCGTGAAATAATGGAGGGGAACAGAGGGGGTTGACAGGGATCGGCAGGGGTCGGCGGACCGAACAGTTATTCCACTTGGTGGCATTGCGGGTAAATAACTCAAACCAGCAGGGGCAAAACCGTCCAAACAAAAAGCGGACGGAAAATATGGTCGAGGACCAACCTACCTGGGAAGAAATTAGTAGATAGATAGATAAGAAGACTGGCACCTACCACATCATAAAGCAAATTATGAGCCCACGGCTAGTCCTTATCCATGGTTTCCACTCCACGCCAACCATTAGCACCACTGACCACTGCCTGTACCCATCAGAAGTCAGAACCTAGCTAGCAATGGAGGCGACAGGTCTGAGCGTCGGCAAGTCGGTGTTGCACGGAGCGCTCGGCTACGCCAAATCCGCACTAGCGGAGGAGGTGGCTTTGCAGCTCGGCGTCCGGCGCGATCAGGCCTTCATCACGGACGAGCTCGAGATGATGCAGGGTTTCCTCATGACTGCACACGAAGAGCAAGACCACGACAATAAGGTGGTCAAGATCTGGGTGAAGCAAGTCCGCGACGTGGCCTACAACGTCGAGGACTGCCTCCAGGATTTCGCTGTTCGTCTGGTCAAGCAGTCCTGGTGGCGCGTGCCTTTCACGCTGCTGGACCGGCGCCGCGTGGCCAAGGAGATGAAAGAGCTTAGAGCCAAGGTTGAAGATGTCAGCCAGAGAAATGTGCGGTACAACCTGATCAGGAGCAATGGCCCCAAATCTGCCACCGCTGCCAGACAGTCCAGCATTGCAGGTACGTGTGTGTGTCCGTTTGATCTGTGTTTAATCTGGACCTATGTTCCTAATATGGTTGGTGGTGAAAAAATTGCAATCATACTCCATAGTATCATCTCCATGTGGAGAGAGTACCCCATATTTTGCGTTCCTTTCAGGACTTGTGGGCTGTTGGAGGACTTATGGGGAACACGCTTGATGTGGATCTGATCAGCTTGCGGAAGCGGGGGATTGTCCGTCTGCTCGTGGAGATGTTTGATACGAAGGTTTTTCTTAAGGCGAAGGATTCACTTGGTCACTTTATTGTGTCAGATGCCGTGGTCAAGCATAAGGTATTTGAGTTTCGCTTCCGGATTGAACCTGAGGGTTATATTCCGGAACCAGAGTTTGTTCCTTTCTTGTGGAGAAAAGGAGATGATGATGCGGATGATGAGGCTAATGAGAAGCATTTTGAGGATGCTATGGATACTTCTGAGGCTGCTGCTACCACTCAAGGGGTGGGTTCTGGATCTTCCTCGGCTGTGCAGGGGACTTCTGTGCCTACTTCTACCAGTTAGTGGGTGCAGAGGGTGATTGCGGTCACCCCTTTTAATGCTAATCCGGTTACTCCACGAGGTCGTCAACTTCTGGATGCTCTTCCTTTGGATTCCCCTCTTCGCGGGAAGGGTTCTACTTCGGCGCCTCGCGTTTCTCAGGCTCAGTTACAGGAGGCTCTTAGCTCGGTTTCCATTCCTGCTAGGCGGTCTTGCCCAGCTTCGCCGGCGAGGTCCAGAACACATATTTTGGGCAGATCTATTCCTGTTTCCACTCCTGTTCTTGTGGAGGTGGTTCCTTCGGTGTGTTCGCGGAAGCTGACCCAGGAGGGGTCGGCTGACCGCGATGTTCCTGACCAGCTTCGGGATGCTATTATGCTTGGTCCGACCTAGGCGGGGTTGTCCGACCATGACGACGAGGATGACCGGGTCCCACTGGTCAGGGAGGACCTGGGGACGCCTCGGGTCGCCTCGCCCACTTTGGTGGATCAGGAGACTCCAGCAGGTGTTGTGGGCGTCCGGATCCAGGAGGGGTCTGGGTTCTCTCGGTCTCCACCTAGGGTTTCTTCGCCAGTCGATGTGCAGGTGAGTGGCACAGCCTTCAGGCGGAGCGCGCGCCATGGAGTCGATGTCGCTGGGGCTTCTGCGATGAGGGACTCCATGCTCAAGGCCATGCTTGGCGTGGCGGAGAGGAACTTAGATTCTCCAGGTAAAATGAGTTCTCCGAAGTCTTTTTTGTCTTTTTCTACTCCTGTTATGTCTTCTAAGCTAGCCAATGTTGGAATTAGTTTGGGTAGATCTCTACAGGAAGTTTCTTTTTCTTCTAATGATTTGCGACACATGGAGGTTGACCGTCTGACGGTTACTCCTAAGGTCGGTGTTTTTCCTGATATTTCACTAATTGAGGAAGAGGAGTTGCATGCCACAGTAGATGGTCAACTCCTTTCTCACTTAGTTGGTGAAGTATCGGAGGTGGACTTTGATGAGACCGGGCTTGCCTCTATGTATGAGTTGAAAGCTTCTGGTCGAAAATCAAAGAGCCAGCGGTCGCGAAAGAGATCTCGTGTATCCAAATCTCCTATAGTTTCTCAATGAATAGAATGTTTTCAAATAGCAGAGGTCTTCGGGACTTGGCTAAACATTTATTTTTTGCTGATTGTGTGAGAGATTATAATTTGGATTTTCTGGGTATTTCTGAGACTGGTAGGCGGGATTTTTCACAAGCCTTAATCAATCGCCTTTCTGGTGGAGTGGACTTTACGTGGATATCACGTCCGCCGCGTGGTCGATCTGGGGGGATCCTGTTAGGCGTCAGAGATGAGACTATGGAAGTTTTAGCTAGTTTGGTGGAAGATTTTTTTATAAAACTCCATATCCGTAACAAGGCTGACAATTTCACATGGTCTTTAGTCGCCTTATATAGGGCCGCTCAGGATGTTTATAAGGCTGACTTTTTGCGTGAGCTTGTGAATTTGGCAAAGGATAATCCATATCCTATTCTTATATGAGGGGATTTTAATTTGCTCAGATTTCCTCACGAGAAGAGTCGGGGCCGGTTCGATGAACATTGGTCTTTTCTGTTCAATATTGTTATAGACAGTCTGGACTTGGGGGAGGTTACAATGTTAGGAAGGCAATTTACATGGGCTAATAGTCTTCCGGAGCCAACATATGAAAAACTTGATAGAGTGCTTATGGATACTGACTGGGAACAAAAGTTCTCTATGGTAATTGTTCGCGCTCTAGAACGTATCGAGGCTTTGTCCGATCATGCTCCTTTACTTTTATCTTTTGGATTACCGCCACGAAAGTCTTCGAATGAGTTTAAATTTGAACTCGGTTGGATGATCCGTGATGGTTTTTACGAGATGGTTAAGGATATTTGGGAAAAACCGGTCGGTGGCCAAACGCCTATTCTTCGATGGAATAATAAAATGTGTACTTTACGCAAGTTCCTTCGGGGCTGGGCCAGGCACACAGCTGGTAACCTAAAAAACGAAAAAATACGCCTTACAACTATAATTGATGACTTAGAAGCTACCGCAGAAGTCAGGCCATTAACTGCACAGGAAATTGAGCTCAAAAGCCAATAGAATGCGGAGATAGCCCGACTTCTGCGTGAGGAGGAACTCAAGTGGTACCAACGCTCTAAAGCAAAATTCATCCTGGAAGGAGATGCGAATACTAGGTACTTTCATGTTGTTGCCAATGGCAAGCATAAGAAGAAACGTATTCATTCTCTGATTCAGGATGAAGGTATGATTGAGGGACAGGAGCATCTCAAGTCATATATCACTACTTATTATAAATCCTTGTTTGGGGCCCTAGAGAAAAATTCTTTCTCTATGGATGAGTCCCAAACGTCCGATGTCCCTCAGGTTTCTGATGAAGAAAACAGCTTTCTAACTGCCTCATATACCGAGGAGGAGGTCAAGAAAGCGATTTTTCAAATGGAACATAACAAAGCACCAGGACCTGATGGCTTACCAGCGAAATTTTACCAAAAATTCTGGGATGTTATTAAGGACGATCTGATGAATTTATTTGGATTTTTACAAATCGGACAATTGAATCTCTTTAGACTTAACTTTGGCAATATAATTTTACTGCCTAAGGTTAACAATGCAGAACGTATACAACAGTATCGTCCAATCTGCTTACTTAATGTTAGCTTTAAGATTTTTACGAAGGTTGTCACGATTAGACTAAATTCAGTTGCTGAAAATGTTGTTAGCCCCTCTCAAACCGCGTTCATGCAAGGAAGAAATATCCTAGATGGTGTTGTAATTTTGCATGAAACAATCCATGAACTACACTCAAAAAAATTAAATGGTGTATTGTTCAAGATTGACTTTGAGAAGGCATATGACAAAGTTAAATGGTCTTTCCTCCAGCAAACTCTCCGCATGAAAGGTTTTTCTGAGGAGTGGCGCTCTCTTATTCAGTCGTTTGTGTCTGGGGGTAGTGTTGCCATTAAAGTAAATGAAGATACTGGCAAATACTTCCAAACCAAGAAAGGACTGAGACAAGGGGATCCACTATCGCTTTACTATTTAATATAGTAGCTGATATGTTGGCTATCCTTATTGAGAGAGCTAAGGCTGATGGTCAAATTGAAGGAGTGGTTCCACATCTTATTGATGGTGGACTTTCTATTTTTCAATACGCCGATGATACAATTCTTTTTATGGAACATGATCTGGAGAAGGCTAAGAATCTGAAATTGATATTATCAGCATTCGAGCAGCTATCCGGGCTTAAAATAAACTTCCATAAGAGTGATTTGTATTGTTTTGGCGAGGCCCAAAACGAGGCTCACCTATATGCTGAACTTTTCGGCTGTGGTCAGGGCCAGTTTCCAATCAATTATTTGGGAATACCGATTCATTATCGGCGTCTCACAATTGCTGAATGGAAATATGTTGAGGAAAGGTTACAAAAACGTATTAATAGTTGGAAAGGTAAATTGTTATCTCTTGGTGGAAGACTAGTACTTATAAATTCAGTACTCACTAACATGGTATTGTATATGATCTCGTTCTTCCAATTGCCAAAAGGGGTCTTGACCAAAGTGGATTATTTCTGTTCAAGATTTTTTTGGCAAGGGGATAGTGAGAAAAAGAAATATCGACTGGCCAGATGGAATGTGGTTTGCCGCCCGAAGGAATTTGGTGGACTGGGCATACATGATATGCAAGTCAAAAACACTGCATTCCTGGGAAAATGGCTTTTTAAACTACTTACAGGAGATGGTGTTTGGCAAACCATGTTATGGAGGAAATATGTGGGGTCCAAGGCTGTGTCTCAAGTGGTTTGGAAACCCGGTGATTCACATTTTTGGGCGGGTCTTATGGCCACCGAGAAGCATTTCTTTCGTTTTGGTGCTTTTGAGATTAAGGATGGATCACAGATTAGGTTTTGGGAAGATAGATGGCTTGGCCAATCTACTCTTCGCGAACAATATCCGGCTCTATATTCGATTGTTAGACATAAAGGGACAATTTCCACGGTGTTGGAAGACTATCCTCCTAATGTGTCTTTCAGAAGAAGTCTCATCGGTCCTAGACTGGTATCTTGGAATAATCTACTATTACGATTATCCAGAATACAATTATCGAATGGTGTTGATGTGTTCAAATGGAAATTACTAGAAAGTGGTCAATTTTCTGTTGGTTCACTATATAAAGCCTTGATCCAACCTGATATCCCGGTTGATGTTAATGATAATAATAAAATTTGGAATATGAAAATACCCCTTAAGACGAAGATATTCGCTTGGTATTTACGGAAAGGGGTAATTCTAACAAAAGATAATCTTGTAAAGAGGAATTGGCATGGAAGTACACAATGTGTTTTTTGTCATCAAGATGAGACAATTCGCCATTTATTCTTCCATTGTAGATTTGCTCGCTCTACATGGTCATTCATCCAAATAGCTTATGGTTTATCTCCGCCACGTTCTGTAACCAATGTTTTTGGTAATTGGTTGTATGGAATTGTTGATAAGTACATAACTTTGTTTAGGTGGGAGCGCTTGCCATTATATGGTCGCTATGACTATGTAGAAATGACAAGATTTTTAATAACATTGTGTCTTCTCCTCTACAGGTTATCTATCGGGCCACGGCTATCCTCCGTTCTTGGAAGATTCTCCAACGTTTCGAGTTCTGCGACTTATTTATGGAGGGATGTAGGCGATTGGAGGACACGGCGAGGGATATTTTTTCCCAAAATGGATGGCCACGTGATTTGAGGATTGATCTGTCTTAGATTCTAGTCATTTATTTTCATAGTGCTTTTGTGTAATATTTGTATACTTTTTACCTTATCTCTGTCGGTCTTGTGGCTGTGTGCATCTTGGTTATGCAGACAGTCTTGTGGCTGTGTGCATCTTGGTTATGCAGAGGCCGGGCGTAAACATTATCTTTAATAAATGCGCCCTTTTCCAAAAAAAAAAATAGAATCATCTCCAAACGAGGGAAAAGTTAAGAGTTGGCCGGGATGATCAAGAGAGGTCAGATCGGTAGAAGCAGATACTATTTGCGAATATATGCCTCGAAAGGCGCCGTGCGTGGGTGGCGGCTGGGATCCCTTTTTTTTAGGGAAAAAACACGCTCAGCTTTATTGATCAATAATGTTTATTATAACAATAGAAATAGAATCAGGAGGATGGAGTGGCCATAGATGGCATCCTGTAAGCGAACTTTGCTAGGCTATGTGCTTCTGAATTTGTAACTACCTTCATAGATCACAGTAAAGGCCTCCAAATCTTTAACCATTTCTAAAATCTCTCGAATAATATTCAGATGCAGACCTCCGCTACTACTTTGGATATCATCCACAACACCTTTGTAATCAGATGTTATGACTATTTTAGAACATCCCAGGTCAGCTGCAAGTGACAGGGCTTCTCGGCAGGCTAAGGCCTCAAGTGTTGCTAGATCAAACACCCCAACGCAATGAACAGCCGAGCCCCCCAGATAATTCCCATTCTCATCTCTGCATATGGCACTATAGGAGCCTGAACGAGAGTCTCTTGACACAGCCCCATCCACTTTTATTTTCTCTTCTCCCGGAGCCGGTGGAGTCCAATCAGGGGTCGTATTGCTAGCTGGGGGAAGTGGCATGCCTTAGGATCTTACCAAAAGATTTAGCTCCTTCGATCTCTGAAATATATCGATGAAAAAACGTATGTGTTGACAGTGGACTCTGAAATTCCTCCTCATGAATCGCCTTTCTCCGAGGATACCATACTGCCCACAAAGTATAATCAGAAGATGAATGAACTGATCATGTGATAATGAGTCAAGCATTGTAAAGATCCACCTCCGAGCATCAGGTTCTGATATGTGTGCCATGTGCTCAACCAACTCAGGATCTTCCAGGGGCCACACACATCTAGCCATATTACACTCCATAAGAGCATGTCTTCAAGAATCTTCCGACCCCACACAATCAGCAAGAACTCACCGTGGCCATATTCCTATGATGAAGAAGATCCGCCGTGGGTAAAGATAGCTGAGCTAGTATCCAAGCGAAGGTTTTCACCTTCGATGGCACACTGATAGACCACAATTTCGTCCATGTCTTTTGCTCATGTGATGTATTAGAGGAACCGGCAGATCCATCGAGCCACGCCTCTCCTCGGTATTTGGTGTGAATCGCAGACCATACAGAAAAGTTGTCTTTCTTCTCATATTGCCAGGCCCATATATTTCCCAATTGATGAGTACACAATGGTATAGAGCATATTGCAGTAGCATCCATTGGTAGAAAAAACTTCTCGATTTTTTACTGAATCTAGAAAGCAGACGTCACATCAACTAGCTCACTTACCAGATATGGAGGTTCCGAATCAGAAGCAATGCATGCAATGGGACACATGTTATAATCACGAGGAATCCAATTACAGTTCCAAATTTCAGTAGATTGACCATCTCCAATCCGTTTGATTAACCCCTGCTTTAACACTTCTCTTCCCTCTAGAATAGATCTCCAAATATTGGAGGGTGATCCTCCCAATTACGCCTCCAAAAATTTGCTATTCGGAAAATAAATTGATTTGAAAATTCTAGCACTCAAAGAGTTGGGTTTCATCACAATGCGCCAGGCTTGCCTTTCTAGCAACGCAAGATTAAATAACTCTATATCCCTAAAACCCATACCTCCCATGAACTTGGGTTTTGTCATCTCATCCTAAGAAACCCAACTCGTTCTTCTTTCTCCATTTTTACTCCCCCACCAATACTTTCGGATTAACGAGTTTATGTGATTACACAATCCACGTGGTAGTTTAAAGCAAGGCATGGAATAAACAGGGACTGTTTGAGCTACTGATTTGATTAATACCTCCTTCCCAGCCGAAGACAAAAGTTTCTCCATCCAACCTCTAACTTTATTCCATATTCTGTCCTTTAAAAACTTGAAAGCCCCATTTTTTGAATTTCCCACATTTGAAGGCATTCCTAGATACTTCTCCGAGAGTGACTCATTTGCCACATTTAGAATCTGCTTCACTTCATCTTTTATGCTATCAGGACACTTCTTACTAAAAAACACAGATGACCGAGACAAGTTCACTCTCTGTTCTGAGGCTTGACAATAACACTCCAACACTGAGTTAATCTCTCTCGCTCCATCAACATTAGCATTGACGAACAGAAGGCTATCGTCCGCAAAGAGCAAGTGACTAATCGGAGGAGCCGTTTGAGCCACTTTGATCCCACCGAGGTTCAATGACTGACTTTGTTTTTTCAATGGGCACGAAAGGTCCTCTGCTGCCAACAAGAATAAGTATGGAGAGATCGGATTACCCTGCCGGATCCCTCGGTTGATTTGAACTCCTCAAGTCTAGTGCCATTAAGTAACACCGAAAACTTAAACGAGCTCACCAACCCTATCACCAAATTAACCCAAGCTGTTGCAAACCCCAGTTTAGTCATTATAGCTCTCAAGTAGTCTCATTACACTCTATCATAAGCCTTAGTCATATGCAGCTTTAGTGCAGACTCTATTCTTCTTAGCTTTGTTACGCTTCATAAAATGCAAACATTCATAAGCAGAAATAATGTTGTCAGTAATAAGTTGTCCAGGAACAAACGCCGACTTGGACCACCTTGTAGGAGGAAGGAGGGGGTCCAAGGATTTCAGGCTTGGCGAGCCGGCCTGACTCTAGTTACCGACAGTTTGCTTGTTATTGGGCCGCTTGTGGGCCCGCTTATTGGGCGAGAAAGATTTTCAAGATTACGGGCTATTCGGGTATGAAGTTACCGAACTAAGGGCATCTCCAGCGGCACGATCCATCCGGCCCTGACCTTTTTCGAACCGATCGGCGCAGTTAGAAGGACCCGACCCGCATGCTTCAGCGTGGCGATCCAAATGGCGCGACCCATATCACCAAATTTGGACCACGCTTGTGTCGGAGCGGACGTGTCTTGGACGCGCGTGTCTGGGCGTCGGCCGATGGGGCTCGTGTGTAAGCAGCACACATTGGTTGATGGAAATGTACCTTTACGCTGTCGTTACTGACCGCCCGCAATGTTGCTTCGCCGCCTACGTCGTCGAACGTTGAGCTAGTTCCCATGTGTTCCATCGCTTTCATGCCCTTTCCCTCTATCATGCTAGCTATATCTTGGCCACTTTCGACTCGTCCTTCGCCATTGCCATCTATCGCTGGCTTCACGTTTGGAAGGCACGGGGTGTGCGAGGTGAACTATCCGGCGCCTCCAAACTCCTTTTGCCTCAGCGGGTGGGCGCTAAGCGTCGACGGCCTTGACATGGATATAACCTATGGGGTATCCACTATTAGTATACCTAGTTCGGCCCAACTAGAATCCCACATGATGGTTTACTAGGACTATGAAGCCCAAGATGAGCTAGCAGTTATGGAGCATCAAAAGCCTAGATTCTTGGCGCTTGGAGCAAGGACAAGCCCAAGATTAGGAAAACCTAGGGTTCTCCCTAATCTGTAACCGACTCGGTCACGGTACCTGATACCTAGCCTCCTCCATAAAGGGTAGGATGGGCCGCCGGGGAGGACTCTTTAAGTCACGCATAATCTTCCCTAGGCATGATCCGGTCTACACCACCATAGCCATTTCAGTGACACTGTAATCTGCATCAAAAATCAAGAACAAAAATAGACAAGCAGGAGTAGAGTATTACCCTTCAGGGGCTTGAACCTGGGTAAACCTCGTCTTCTCCCCTGTTTGTTGGCCAATGAATCTTCCAGCGCACCTTTCTTCCTAAACTCAAGTTCATCATCCATGGGCATTGCCATGGATACCGCATGTCAAGCATCCCGATTCCACATGTGCCACATGGTGCGGAGCGGCCATTCAACACGAGCACAAGGTGCGGTTCACAGCGAAGCAGCGGTCAGATCCACAGTGGGATCCCGACAGCCTAGCCACGTGGATCGAGTTCTTCTGCAAGTGTCGGGAGAGGGAAGCTCGCTTAGTACTAAGGAGATGACCCTCCGTCGGCGGACAACAATACTGTCAGGCGTAGGTTCTGGTGAAGCGTGTCAAGCGTGTCAAGTCGCACCCTAGCCTCCGTCATGGACTACATCGTCGCATGGAACTACCCGCGCCTCCAACAGCCTCTGCCGCCAGTGATGAGTAGGCATCGCCGAAGTCACCGCATGCGTAGGAAAAAGGTGAAAGCCAGCGTCGTAGTTATCAGGGCGTTTTATTTTAATATGTAATGTATGTTTTATTATTCTTAGCCATGTATCTGTGTTGGGGGAAAAGTGGGAATCGATTAGGACCATTTGGGTCTGGTCGATGGGTGCACTGGCCTGGCGCGTCGGACCGTGGCCCATTATCTGTCCGCAGGTCGACCCAAAATCTGAAGATTTGGGTTGTTGGTTTCGTTCGTGCCACTGGAGAATGCCCTAACAGCAGCGGCCTATTTCGGCTTTTAGCGTTTCAGAGCGATCCGGTGTCGACAATTGTCACCCACTCTGCGTGGAGTATTTTCAGCGTGCAGGCGTACTTCAGTGGGCAAGGTGCTTCCAAATTACACTACCGAAATTTACCGAAGTACAAAAGTGTACAGAGACGTGAAGTACAAGAAATATACGAGTGTATTGAGACCCAAAGTACAGCGAATTACAAGTATACTGCACCTGAAGTGCACCAACGTACGGGTCTAAGTGTATCTCCACCGGGTCGACCCAACCCATCCGAGCGCGTCCGAACTCGTCCGCGCGGGACATGCGCAGTGCCCTAGCAGCCCGACTCATCAGGACAAACGCGTCCGATTCATCTCATTCGTGCACTACTAAATCTGAGCAACGGACCAGCGCGCATGTCCTTGCGCGTCCTCTCACTAATTCGCCCGAGTCCTCTTGTTAGTGGCACAACGGACACTCATTCCTCAAACCCTTGCCCTCCATATCCCGCGACTAGAGCAAGCGCAACCTTTGCCGCCGACGTCCCTGCGATATCGAGCAGCACCGCAGGCCATGCGTGTTGCCGGAATTGTCTGTACGCGCTGTAGGCAATCCCGCTGCCCCGGCCTATGCCTGTGGACTCGACGCGTGACACCCTCTGCGTGGCAACCTGCACGATCATTTGCCTGAGATACGTTCGCCGGTCCTTTTTAGGTTATCCAGCCCACTGCAGGAGTTGGCATCGCCATCGATGAAAGTCGAAGGGGCAATGGAGTTCTTCTACAAGAATTTCGTGGAGTCATCGTCCGACGGTGAGACCGAGATTCTACTGACAGCTGCACAGATGGTGCACGACCACTACCTCCTGCTGCCGCGTAGAGGTGGCTCGGCCAAGTAGCGCGAAGCCAACCATGAGCGCGACCGATAAGAAGGCCACATACGCCTTTACAAGGACTACTTCCACCCAACTGATCCGGTCTTCAAAGAGAAGACATTCCATCGCTGCTATCGGATGCCCATGAACTTGTTCTTAGACATTCTCAATGGGGTGAGGGAGTACGATGACTACTTCGAGGCCAAGTACGATTGTACTGGTAAGATTGGCTTCTCCACTTACCAGAAATATTCTGCTGCCATTCAGCAGCTTGCATATGGAGTGACCGGTGATCTCCTCGACGACTACATGCGCATGAGCGAGTCCACATACCAAGAGGCTATGTGCCGATTTTGCAGCACGGTTATTGCGGTGTTTGGCAAGGTTGGGATGTGCTGACTGCTTGTGTGATCATGCACACCATGATCATCGAGAACGAGCGTGATGACCGCATCTTGGACCAAATCTGGGACTTTCAGGGTCAGTTGGTTAAGCCAGAGCCAAGTCTAGCGTCTTGGGAAGATTTCATGTGAGTGCATGAAAATTTGCGTCATAGGCAGACCTATAATCGGCTTTAACTGGATTTGGTTGAGCATACATGGGCTCGTGCAGGAAACCTAAATGTTTAATCTCTTTTTTTTTGTAATTTGAATGACCTATTTTTATGTAAGCACTATTTTAATTTGATTATCTAATCTAGTTTATTTGTGTTCTAAAATTTATTTTGTGACAAAATCTGCAAACATATAAAATTTCTGGCCAGGGCTGTCCAGCACGGACAAATGGGTCACACGGCTGGCCGGACCATGACCCAAATCGACTGCGGTCCGACCCAAACGAACAGAAACGGAACGGTTGGAGCGACCGGATGGTCGGCCCAGTGAAGATTCCCTAAGGGTACTAAATAAGATATATTAACCAAAGTACGACAGTATTAGTTTTGAAAGTACAAAAAGAAGTTTTTTTGAACCTATTGAAATGAGATCTGGTTTAAAGATCTTGAAGCGAGGAGTTCAAAAGTGAAAATGATTCGTAATTTGGACGAGTATTTTTCAAAATATTTCATTTTGAATTTTTGGTTTAAAATAAAAAGGAAAAAGCGGGATCTAGATACGAACATTTAGAACACCAATATAGTATTATTCAACATACAATATTTTCCATATTATATAGATTATACGTGATTTTTTATTTAAACCTAGTCAAACTTAGAGAGGTTTAACTTAGAAATTAAATAAGGACAAAACTAGAACTTCAATTATCCTTGTATCCAAGGCTAACATGCATCTCCGTTTTTTTCAAAATGGGGAGACCCCGGCATCTGCATCAAGTGATGCACTTTTTATTGCCTTATTATAATTTATAAAGTCTTACAATTCATGGATCACTAAGGGTGGCCATATGTATCAGCCACTTAAAGATAGACAAAATATGCGCTAAATGTTGATACATCAAACGATAAGTCTAGAAACGGGTCGCCAGCTGCAAAGGGTGAACAAATCCCGTGCCACCGTCTCCAAACGGTTGCATCCAAACTCTGAGTCCGATCGCTGCTCCACAGACTGCAGTAAAGAAGACCATGTACGGATCCGGTGTGTAGTACCAAGGATAACATGCATCTCCTAGCTGTTACATTCTATCCAGAAGCCTAATGTTTGTTTGTGTTAAAAGGAGCAGATATCTGTTAGGATCATAAGGCCACCAGCACAAATATTTGAGTAGCTATTAATGAATTCTCAAACTAGTACTAAACAACCAATTAACATTCACTAAAAATATCTATATGTGGAACAAAACTTTGTGATCAAAAGTAACAAAAAAATTCCCTCACAGAACATGTCGTGCCTGCATATGAAAAGAGAAATCATGCTTATGACTATGTGTAGACCATTAATTTTAAAGGAACAAAAACACAGTTAAGTAGAGTACAACTTTTTCTTAGGAACAAGTAGAGATCCTACTGTTTTATCCGTTTATGCGTAATTTAATTCGTGGCAACTTGCATCAATTGATGCGGAAGCATGGGGATGATCTCTTCCGTTATCTATAGATGTTCTTAATTGAATATGATAAAACATATATATACACGTGCAATAAGCATGTCTAGTACACTGAATATAAGTTCATGTTCCTACAGCTGGAATCAAACAAAATGGAATTAATAAGACGCCTACATATAGAATATATCATCATAAATACCTTACCACTGCATATCTTATAACTATATTTGCATCCGGGTTCAAACTAAGTGTGCAGTTCGTATTGAGTACGCGGCATGATTATTCAATTCGTATTTTGATCCATTGGCACCTGTAATAACAGGTACAACAATGCTTGGCATTCAGGAGATCACAAAGCAAGAAAAAACAAAAGTGGATCTTGTCCAGCTAATAAATAAGAAAGAAACCGAGCTTAGGGTGATCGCATTGTTGGGGAAAGGCACTGATCTTGGGCAGACATCGATCATCTGGACAGCTTATGAGAATCAAGAGGTCAAAAACAATTTTTCGTGCCGAGCATGGGTGAGGGTGATGCATCCTTTCAATCCAGAAGACTTCATCCAAAGTTTAGTGGAGCAGTTCCACACATCTGTAGGGGTTGACATTTTGTTGGGAACAAAAAAGAAGGGGCGAGATTTGGCTGAGGAATTTAATGGATATGTCAATGGAAAGAAGTTCTTGGTTGTGCTTAATGGCCTGTCAAGCATTGAAGAATGGGATCGTGTTAAGAGGTGCTTTCCAAACAATAATAAAGGGAGCCTGATAATAGTGTCTACAAGGCAAGGTGAAGTTGCATGCTTATGTGCAGGACAAGAAAGCATAGTATCAGAGCTCAAGCAATGTTCCTTTGATCAAAACGTTTATGCTTTCTATGAGAAGGTAATACTTAAAGTTCTACCACTAGCGTTTCTTCTAGTTCAACGTTTTGGCTAATTAATTGCTTTTGCAGTTAAGTCATATTACTTGGGTCGGGAACTGTCGAACTGATGCTGTTTAACTTTAGAGATAATATAAACTCGAAAAAAAATGAAAAGTAAATGTTTTTAACTGTACAATTTTAACATTTTGCCACCAATCAATGGGATAATACATCAGATTGTGTGACGCGAAATTGATTCTACCGTTAATTTCAATGCATTTTTTATAGCTGTAATTTCATAAATATTTACCAAACAATGGATTAAGATTGAACTTGGATAGTAAGCAACTGCCATATATTTGTGAACCAACAGATTGATTAATGAACTTTATGTGCATGAGCATATGTCGACCTGACTGAAGTGCAATTGTTAAAATTTGAATTCGCTAAACATTTTCCGTTTGTGCCTTAGGGTTCTCAAGATGAAACAGATTTAACGAAGGCTGCCGGGCCCAGCTCAAGGAATGCCATCACCAATGGTACAGACCAATCTCGGGGTGCTGATTGGAATCATGCAGCCAGAAAGAGCTTCAACCGTGCCATGACCATGGCGATTTCGCTAGAGGAATCACATCCTGTTGGTCGAGATATGGAGATAAAAAAGATCATCGATCTAATTTCAGATAAAGCCGGCCAACAACCTGAGGTGATCTCTGTATGGGGGATGGATGGCCTGGGGAAGACCAAACTGGCCAGAGCTGTCTATCAGGAGATCAGTGGCAAGTTTGAGAAGCGCGCATGCGTCACTATCATGCGGCCTTTCGTTCTTGAGGAGCTCTTGAGGAGCTTAGTTATCCAACTAGGCGCAGAAACTTCTGAAAAGAAGAATGTAGTGGGTTCCTTCGGCAGTACAAAGAAAACAGCACCATCGATGATGTCCCTTGCAGAGTTGACCAAGGAGTTGGCCAAGCTTATACAACAAAAAAGAATTTTGATTGTTCTTGATGATGTCTTGTATACCGCGGAATGGGACCCGATAGTGCAAGCACTCCCTAAAGTGGCAGGCGGAAGCCGGGTACTAGTCACTACAAGGGAAGAGAATATTGCTAAGCTTTGTTCAGGGAAAAAACAGAAATATATATATAAACTCGAAGCTCTGAAAGAAGACGATGCACGTGACCTGTTCATAAAAAAGGTGTGTATGCAATATAAGTGGTGCTGTACTATTAATTTCTTTTGAGTTAAAACTAACTTACAATTAGCACACTTTTCGCCAAACTCGTGCTGCACAGGTCTAGCAATGTTTAGTATAAGTAGATAAATGATTAATATATATCTGGTAGAAAACTATCCATTTTAATAGAATTGACGCTGTCTATTTATTAGTTCTTTTCCTAAAACACTCACATCTTTTAGCCTTTAAGTCAACAAACAACAATCATCACATTCATCCCTCTCATGGCAATTTAGTCCAAAATTGATCTATGTACGACATAGATTGAGGAATTCATCTCTAGCTCTCAATAGCTACTGGAAAGATAAAAAAGGAAACTAAAATTAAAAAAACATTGGAAAATAAACCTTATTGAAAAAATCAAGACACAAAGTAATATTTCAACCTTATTGAAAAATAAAGACATAAAGTAAACATTGCTAGAGAGAGAGAGAGAGAGAGCTAGTAGCATGGTATCATCATGGTCGGGACGACGAAGCTCTCTCTCTCTCTCTCCAGAATTTCCTGACCAGAATTTTTTGCCAAAGTCCTTCATTAAACAATTTCCACAGCCATTTTGCTAACAAGGCAATATTCTTAAGCTCCAAATATAGAATTCTCAAACCCCTTGGTCCTTTGGCATGCAAACCACCTGCCAATTCACCAAATGATATTTATTTTTACCTCATCCTCATCCCAAAGAAAATTGTTCCTAATTTTATTTTTCGCGAAAACGCAACAGATTGTTGCGTTTCATTTCATTGGATAGGTAGAACGGGTTTTTGTTACAACCACCTCGAGAGAGGGGGGGCGGGGGTAAATACAAAACTCAGTGAACATCCCAAGTCGTCGGGAGCAAGACGCGCAGCCCTTTGGCGCCGGCCCTAACCCAAAGCTCGACCTCCTCTCTAATGCTAGCGGAAAGGCGCTGCCGCGAAGGCTGGACGTGGTCGAAGACGCAACTATTCCGATGCTTCCAGATTATCCAGGGCGTGAGGAGGGTAATCGTAGCGAACCCCTTGCGCAAGGGCTTGGGCAGCGACTGGTGCACCGCGAGCCACCAATCGAGAAGGGAGTGCTCGTCGCGGGGCGGCGCGCAGGGCAGTCTAAGCCACGAGAGTGTGTCGTGCCAGATCTGCCGCGAGAAGGGGCACTCCATGAACAAATGGTGCAAGGACTCGGGAAGCTGATCACAGAGCAGGCATCTGGGGTGGTGCTGCAGCCCGCGGCGCGCAAGTCTGTCGGCCGTCCAGCAACGGTTTTGCGCTGCGAGCGGTGGAAGAATCGACACTGGCGGGGCCTAGGTCTTCCAGATGAGCCTCCAGCACTGGGATAGGAGGGCTCCGTGGAACATGGCTTCGTAACAGGATTTAGCGGTGTAAGAGCCGTCCGCAGTCCACCTCCAGATAAGGCGATCGGGCTCCTGAGTGAGCACCGTGTTGCCAACCCGCTGCCAAAGGCATAGGTATTGGCCTATCTCGTGGATGCCGACCACGCCATGGATGTCTCTGGCCCAGGCGTTAGCGTTGAGCCCCTCGGCGACAGTCCTGGTTTTGCGGCGCCTCTTGGGAATGCAAGCGTAAAGCTGAGGCGCGATCTCGTTGATGGCACGATCATCAATCCAGCGGTCCTCCCAAAAGAGGGCGGTCTGCCCGTTGCCCACAAGCATGGTGGTGGAAGTGAAGAATATGGCGCGCTCGGTGGGGGAGGGCTGGAGCTTGAGCCCTGTACAGGCACGGCCGTCGTTGGTGCGGGAGTACCAAAGCCATCTGAGCCTGAGCGAGATGCCCGTCTTCTCTAAGTCACGGACCGCCCATCGAGAGCGGCCGGCAGACGCGGCTCCAGTTGACGTGGCAGCTCCCGCCGTTGGCTTCCTTGCGTCCTTCCCAAAGGAAGCCACGCTGGATATTCTGGAGCTGCTTCATGATGGACTTGGGCGGGTCGAGCACCAGGAGCTGGTGGAGGGGAATGGCGCTGAGCACGGCCTTCAGGTAGGTGAGATGTCCGGCCTTGTTCATGAGTTTCGCCTTCCAAGTGGGCAGGCTCGCCGCGACCTTCTCCACGAGCGGCTGCAGCTATGCGGCAGAGGGGCGACGGATGGTCAGGGGGATGCCCAGGTATGTCAGGGGTAGCTCCACCACGGGGCAGCCAAGGCACGCGACGGACGGCAACGCCGTGTCAGGGTCGTAGTTGAGCAGAGAAGCGGAGCTCTTGGCGAAGTTGACCCGCAGGCCTGACGCCTCACCAAACAGCCGCAGGATTTCCTTGATGGCGGTGGTCTCGGCTTCTGAGGGGCGGCAGAAGAGGATGACATCGTCGGCGTAGAGGGAGCATGTAGGTATCTGGCGACTGGGGTGGAGGGGCTGCAGGATGCCGGTGTCCACCGCGTGCTGAATGAGGCGGCTAAGCGCATCCACCGCAAGCACGAACAGTTGCGGCGAGAGGGGGTCCCCCTGCCGCATCCCGCGACGGTGCCAGATCGGTGGCCCTGGGTCGCCGTTGATGAGCACCCTAGTGCTGGCCGAAGATAGCAGTATCGTCAGCCAGTCAAGAAACCTGTTGCTGAACCCATAGCGCCGGAGCACCTCGAAGAGGAAGGCCCACGAGAGAGTGTCGAATGCGCGCGCGAGGTCGAGCTTGAGGAGTATACGCGGCGCGCACAACTGGTGGAGCGATCTAGCAGATTGCTTGACTAGGACTAAATTGTCATGGAGGCTCCTTCCGGGGATGAAGGCGTTCTGGTTCTTGCTAACCAGGCGGCCGAGCTTGGTGGCGAGGCGCAGCGAGAGCAGCTTGGCAAACATCTTGGCGATCAGGTGGATCAGGCTTATGGGCCGGTAATCCTGAAGGGCCTCGACGTCGGCACGCTTTGGTAGGAGCGTGAGAAGCGCCTGGTTGAGGCGATGAAAACCTCGGCCTCTCAACTCGAACAACTGCTGGAAGGTGTCTATCACGTCCTGCTTGACCATCCCCCACCACGCCCGAAGGAACTCTGCCGTGAACCCATCGGGGCCCAGCGCCTTGTGGGCCGGCATGCACCTAATCGTGCCCCAGATCTCAGCCTCGGAGAAAGGTGCATCCAGATCCTGCAGGTCCACCCTGGGCGCAATCAGGTGGTCAAGGTTGAGCGTGTGCGCCCGGGTGGCAGCGGTACCCATCAGCCCATCGTAATGCAGAAACGCAGCCTCGGCCATGCCGGACTGATCGGAGATGGTAACGTTGCCGACGCAGATGGCGTGGATCCAGCTCTTCTGCTGGCGGTACGCGCATTGCCGGTGGAAGAAGGCCGTGTTGGCGTCGCCATCCTTAAGCCAGGCGATCCTAGCGCGCTGCCTCGCAATGGTCCTCTCAAGGGAGGCCATCCCAAGGTGGGTGACCTTGAGTTGCCTATGGAGCCAGTCCTCATGGGGCGAGAGCTGCCTCGTCTCTTGCGCCACGTCGAAGCGGAGGATGACCTCGCGGGCGATGGCGAGCTTCAGCTTGATGCAGCCCGCCTTTGCGCCCAAGCGTGAGGGCGCCGTGGCCATCAAGCGGAGCGCGAGGCGTCAAAACGGGTCGTCGTCGTGCACAGACTGCCAAGCCGCCGCGACGGTCTCATGGAAGCCGTCCGTGCGCAGCCAGAACTCCTTGAACCGGAAGCGGCATCGGGAAGGAGGGAGGGGCGTGCAATCTAGCAACAGCGGGCAGTGGTCAGAGACCACCGACGCCAAGCATCGCAGGTGGCAAGCGTCGTGGATATCCTCCCAGTCAGAGGTGCAGAAGAATCTGTCGAGATGGAAGAGCGTGGGGTGGTGGCCGTTGGTCCTGGTGTAACGGCAGCCGTTGAGGTAGATTTCTTTGAGCGCAAGGTCGTTGAGCACGCGACGAAACCGGCCCATCATCCGTCGGTTGAGGTTGCAATTGTTCTTGTCAACGTCACGGTAGATGAGGTTGAAATCGCCGCAAAGGAGCCACGGCCCCTAGCAGTAGGCGCACGCGTCGCGCAGCTCCTGCAAGAATGCCACCTTTTCAGCGTTGCTATGTGGCCCGTACACGACAGTGATCCACCAGGGCGTCCCAGAGGCAGTGGCCACCTTAGCCGAGAGGGTGTTCGTGGTGAACTCAGGCTCGGTGATTGTCACTTTCTGGCTTTTCCAAGCCAGGAGGATGCCTCCACGAGTGCCCAGCGCCGGCAGGTAAACGTAATCGTCAAAGGCTGGGCCCAGCAACTCTAGCACAACCAACGAGCAGATAAACTCCATTTTAGTTTCCTGAATGCATACAATGGTGGCTCCCGTAGTATCGAGTAGGGAGCGAATGGCGAGACGACGTGCGCGCGCATTAAGGCCGTGCACGTTCCAGCTAGCAATCTTAAGGCCTAGATCCATGGGCACCGAGATCGTCAGAGGGAAGGCCACGCTGCTAGGGCTCCACGGGCCCGACCAGCGGCCCGGAGCACGACGGTGGTGCACCAACATCCAATGGCAGCTCCCGGTCCACCAGCGCAGCAACCGCCTTGAGGATGGGGTAAGGGATCGGCGTCGAGAACAGGTTCTTGTACGTGGCCATCTCCGCGGCGGTAATCCTCTGGTTGGTGCCGACAGCGCCTAGCGTGCGCAGGAGGGAAATCTGGGCGTGGTACTCAGCCGTGGGAGGTGCCCCGCCCTTGGCGCAAGCCGCCGACGCCGATCTGCCACGCTGCGGGGAGAAGTTGAGTGGCGGCCGTGGGCATTTCCCTTGGGTTGGAAGAGCGGCGCTGAGGTGCTTGGTGGCCTCGGCGAGGAAGTCGCCCAGCGTCCAGGAGCGTGCCGGCGTCTTGCGCTGCAGGCGACGCATGGTTAAGGGCGGAGTCCTGAACCTGATCGGCGTGCATGGCGGGCCAGAAGAGGGCGCTTCCTGGGCCGCGCTGGCGGGCCTCGACAGGATGCGTACATGGGGCTTAGGGGCCTCGGGAGTGGGGCTCGGGTTGCATGCTGGCGTGGTCACAGCGGCAGACGCGGGGGCAGCGAAGGGGTTGCACGGCTCGGTTTCAAAAAGGACCCTTGAGCAAGGAACGGGCGGGGCAGCTATGGTCGTGGCGGGACCGGGTGGGCAAAGCATCCCCAGGGCCCGACAGTGGATCAGGCTCGGGGGCCTCACCATCGCCCTGCAGGGAAACACCAAGGAGGCGCGGATCCTGCGGCTCGCTAGAGGCCGCCAGGACCGAACTGTCCGCGCCACGCGGCGCGGGGCCGTTGGGCGGTGGCGAAACCACCTCGTCCACCACATAGGAGGCGATCGCACGTGCACTAGGCGACGGGGAGCGCGCAACCGAAGTAGGGCCAGACTCAGGAGGGGTCGGACTGGCAGCCAGAGGTGTGGCGACGACAGGAGCTGCGGTGGGGCCCTGGCCGTCCGTCCGCGACGTGGTGGGGGCGACTTTGACCCGCCAGACTTTGGCGAAGGCGGCCCGCTTTTGCTTTTGCTTTTGTCCTTTTCCTCCTTTGGGGAGGCGGCGCCGGCGACGTGGTCCCCTCTGCGGCCAGGGTGGCATGGCTCTGCCACCACCGGCGATCGCCGGCGCGGAGCACCAGGCGTCGCAGGCAACGCCATCAGCGCGTGCGGGCGCACGCACCCGCCAGCCGGAGCAGTCCACTGGCATGCCATCAGCACGCCTAGAGGGCGGGTCGTCTTGGCGCCGTCGCTTGCGACCTCGCCGACGCGGCCGCTTGCTCCCATTGCCGCGGTCCGCACCACCTTGCCCGCCTCCACGAGCACCATCACCGCCCCGGCCGCCATCGTCCCGTCCTGGAGGAGCGGAGCCGGCGAGCGCCTCGCCATCGATGGCGGCGCGGATGATCTTGACGGTGATGGGGAAGGTGAGCGTGCGCACGCTGGGCTTCGACGTGGCCGAGCGAGCAGGGAGCTGCTCGACGATGATGAGCACCGCCACGGGCTTGATGTCCTTGGGGTCGCGGGCGCGCCCCTCGAGCCAGAACGTGGCGAGGTCCGAGCGCGAGCGGGTGGCGGGGTCCAGGCGCTCGATCCAACAGCTACCTCCGAGGATGTGCTCCACGGTAGAGAGGTGCCAGGCGTGTGCCGGGATGCCCCGAAGCTCGAGCTCCACGTGGTAGTCCATGCGCTCGACGCCGGCGTGCGCAAGCTTGCACCAAGGGCGCAGCGACAGCGAGAAGTCCGTGTCCTTGAGAAAGTGGTCGCCTTTGACGGTGGCGAACGCCGCCTGGGAGTGGAACACGATCAGGAAGTCCTCGGGTTGATGCAGGTGGACGGAGAAGTCGCCGCGGCGCAGGTCGAACTGGGCCAGAGCAGGCGCTCGATGGCGCCAACCGTGACCTTGGGCCTGGTGCCCGTGATCGAGGCCACCATGGCCATCTTGAGGACCGCCTCGGCCTCGGTCATCTCCGTGCTCTAGGACATGATGATGCGAGCCGGCGGCAACGACGGGAGGGGGGCGGGGCAGCAGGGGTCGAGACGGGCGTCACCAGCAGGGGTGGAACGACACGACGGTGCGGTCATCACAAGCCTGGGCCGGAGCAGGACGCGGGCAACCGGCGCGGTCGCGGGGGAGGTCACGGGGGAGGTCGCGGAAGCCGTCGTGGACGCGAGGCGGCGGCGGCGAGCGCTCGAGCTCACCGCGCTTGTTGCGGCGCAGGTCGCAGTGCCAAGACTCATGTCCCTCATGGAGGCATCTGCGACACCTCACGTCGCTGGTGCAATCGCGGACGACGTGGCCGGGGCGCAGGCAGCGGTGGCACAGCCCAGCGGCCTCTTCCGGCGCGGCATTCCGACGCTGCTCGTAGCGGCGACGGTCACGAGCACGCGATGGCGAGGAGGAGCGCTGCGCGCGGTGCTGCTCGAAGCGCCTCTGGTTCTTCCGCTTGGGCTGCTGGAAGCCGTCCAAGTCCACCTCGGCGACAGCGGAGGGGCGGCCGGGCTAGATGCGGTGGATCTCCGAGCGGGGCCTGACCCGGTCCTTGGCCGGGACACGTCCGGCGGGAGCGGCGCGGTGCGCAGCGCTCACCGGGGAGGTCACAGCGGCGGGGACGCGGTCAGGGGAGGCGGAGGCGCAGTGCGTGGCGTCGAGGTATGAGCGCACGCCGGAGTCCTCGCTCATGGCTCCATCCCAGCGGCGCTCGTCCACGGGGCGGTGGTTGCCCACAACAAAGCTGGAGCTGGCGGAGGACATGGCAGGGGAGAGCGGGAGGAGGGAGACAAGGAGGGGGGGAGACAAGGAAAGGGAAGGGGGCGGCCGACGGCAAGGGGGCGGTGGTGGCGCTAAGGCTAGAGGACGGAGACGCGGGTGGGGCGTGCCTCTAGAATTGTGCGAGCCATCGTCCTAGTTCGCGTGAATCCCACAAGTATCATATAGAAAGATAACATGTAAAGGATAACACTAGAGAGTGATGAATTAATTTGGGTCGTTCTCCCTACCATGACCAGCAACTTCCCTTGCCATGGGCAAAGCTTATTCCACATCTTCTCCTTAACAGGTTTCCACTCAGATAATTTTAGTCTTTTTGCCAATTGGAACTCCTAAATATTTCATAGGCAACTTCCCATTTGCAAATGAAAATCTCCTCAAACGATTCATCCCTATCAGCGGAATGTACTAAGAAGTAGATGTCACTCTTATGGAAGTTGATTTTCAAACCTGGCATCTGTTCAAACAGGCATAGAATGATTTAAAAATTCCTAGCTTGGTCTAAGTTATCCTCTAGATAACTGACCTACTCCCTCTGTTTGGAAATATAAGACGTTTTAACTTTGTGAATCGAATGTATCTAGACGTCTTTTAGTGTATAGGTTCGTAGAGGTTCGGAGTGAACCTATACCTTAAAAGGTGTCTAGATACATTCGTTTCACAAAGCTAGAATGTCTTATATTTCCAAACGGAGGGAGTATATATATAAGCTTATCCTTATAAAATGAATCAATTCTCTTCAACTAATGGAAATAGCATGAACTCCCTACCCTCTTGACGGGAATACAATAATTGACAAATGCCTATAGTTCAAAGTGGAATTTTCTCGGTTAAATGAAAATAATCATTTTTCATTGCCGATCTTTGCATTTATGTACTACTTCTGCTTTATAAATAAATAAGTATTTTACCTGAGGTTTCTGAAAAGCAATGCCAAACTATTCTGACATGTGGCTCCAATAAAGAAATCGTTTTTTTATAAAGAAATCCTGGTGACTACTATATTAGTATATTATACAAGTAGTATAATAAGAATTCTAGAGTGCTAAGTATATTACACTCCAATTTCAGGTATTTAAGGAGATTGTATATTTGGAAGAGCAATATCCCGAGCTGGTTGAACAAGCAGAACTGATCCTTAAGAAGTGCAGTGGGCTTCCTCTTGCAATAGTCACTATAGGTGGGTTCTTGGCAAACCAACCAAAGACAGCTGTGGCATGGAGGAGATTGAATGAGCATATTAGTGCTGAATTGGAGATAAATCGAGAGCTTGGGACCATACTAACTGTCCTTACTAAAAGTTATGATGGTTTACCATATGAACTGAAATCTTGTTTCCTGTATCTCCCCATATTTCCTGAATACTACAAGGTTAGTCGGCGGCGTTTGGTACGGAGGTGGACGGCGGAGGGTTACTCAAGGGAGGTGCGTGGTAAGTCCGCAGAGGCAATAGCTGACAACTACTTCATGGATCTTATAAGCAGGAGCATGATCTTGCCACACCGACAATCAGTTCATAGTAGAAAAGGGATTGACGCCTGCCATGTCCATGATCTCATCCGTGAAATTGGCATCTCCAAGTCAATGGAAGAAAATCTTGTGTTTAGGCTGGAGGAAGGTTGTAGCCTAAACACCCAGCACACAGTACGTCACCTTGCAATAAGTAGCAATTGGGAGGGGAATCAGAGCGATCTCGAGAGCATAGTAGACATGTCTCGTGTACGGTCAATGACAGTTTTTGGGAAGTGGAAATCATTTTACATTTCCGATAAGATAAGGCTGCTACGGGTGCTGGACTTGGAAGGCACCTCAGGCGTATTTGATCATCACCTTGAGGACATTGTGAAGCTTCTTCACCTAAAATACCTTTCCTTAAGAGGATGCACTCCTATTTGTCACCTGCCAGATTCTCTGGGTAACATAAGACAACTTGAGACACTAGATGTCAGAGGCACACAAATAGTGAAGCTGCCACATAGCATCAGAAAACTTCAGAAGCTAAACTGTCTCTGTGCTGGTAAGGAAACCACGGATGAGGACATCTCATATGAACAGGTTGTAGAGGACTTACCAACGGTGATGAGGAACAGTCCATGCCTTTTGACTGTCTCGTCGATGATACTCTGTGCACATTGCATCACAGGCTCGGAGCTTCATGGCAGAAACCATCGTGACTTGTGCACTGCCTTTTGTTGTGTAGCCTTCCCTGTTGTTGCCATGAAGCTGGACGCACATGGCGTTGTGGTGCCAAGAGGGGTGGGAAAACTGAAAGCCCTGCACACACTAGGTGTTGTGAACATCTCTCGGGGCAGGATCGTTCTTCAGAACATAAGAAGACTCAGTGGGCTGAGAAAGCTAGGAATGACTGGCATCAACAAGAGAAACAGTCAAGAGTTACGCTCGACGGTTGCTCATCTCAGTCGCCTGGAGTCCTTGTCGATGCGCTCAGAGGGGATGCCTGGACTATCTGGCTGCTTAGATGGCATTTCCACTCCTCCGGAAAACCTGCAGAGCCTTAAGCTGTATGGCAACCTGGTCACACTGCCGGAATGGATCAATGGGCTGAAAAATCTCGTGAAGCTGAAGCTACGCAACTCCAGGATAGTGGACCACAGTGCCACCATACAAGTTCTTGGGAAGCTACCAAACCTGGCCATCCTGTGTCTATGGATGAAGTCGTTCGAGGGTAAGGAGGTAAAATTCAGTTTCGGTCAGGACGCTTTCCCTAGCCTGGTGGTGCTGCACCTGGATCGCCTATATGATGAAGTGGAATTACTGCATTTTTCACCAGGAGCAGCACCTAAACTTGAGGTACTGCAGCTTTCCGAGACCTACATTCAGCGTTGTAATGGGCTTCCATACCTCCTAAAGGTCAAGGAAGTTGTGCTCAAGGGAGGATACACGTCCGTGCACAATCTGCGTGCTGTTTTTGCCGAGCATCCAAATCGACCCGTTGTCACGCTAAACTGAACTGGGCTCTAGATCGAGTTGATCCATCTAATAATTCAGCCGGTATTGTTGGCTTATTAGTTTATTTGTATGTGGTGTATTGATATCTGATTGGTATTAATATATTCCATTTGTCAAAAAATGTTGCTGTCTCGAGTCGGTGTGTGAATCTAGATTGTTTCCTGTGTTCGGTATGTGCTCAAATATAAGCTGCATTCATAGAAATGATGTGATATTATCTCGGTGATGTGCGGACAAGAGTTGTGAGTCCGTGATTGCAGTATCTCAATACTGAACTTGTCTCTATGAGCATCCATCGTAATTACGCTACATGTTTGCTCAATTGCTCGTTGTTTTCTCGGGGCCATGGTTTGCTATTTTTTATACAGGTTTTGGTAAGTCCAGTTGGATGGCTTTGCAAACCTATCTACAGGCCAAGCAAAGCATCTACAGGCATACTGCACTAGTGCACATGTTTCTTGATAGAGTTTGTTTAGTGGTTCTTCTGAAGGCGTCGGATCCAGTAGAACCCCTTCTCCCTAAACTCGTATCAAACTCATATAATCTCAAACACAAGAACGGCCTAGATCGCTTGATACCCCTTCGTTATTAGTATAAACAGGTATATACATAGTCTTGTACAAAACCCATATAGCTCAACCTAATTATACGTCTTTCTAGCGACGTATATGTACTAATATGGCTGCATGCCGGATCATCGCTGGCGATGGATATGGCCGGGCTGGTAGTAGTGGCGGTTGGGTCTGCCGAGTCGGTGGTGGCGGTGACTCAGCCTGGCCTTGTGGAGGTGACGCGGTGGCACGGCCGGCGTTGCGGCGGCGGCGTGCAGATTTGGCAGATGCACGGAGGTAGCACCCGCAAGCATGGTGGCAGCACGTTGATCGGCCGAACGGTCCAGTGAAATGTCCGACGTCACGACGGACTGTCTGGTGTATTTTCTGGCGAGTAGTTCCGAACGACGAAATTTTAACAGGAGTAACTGGGTGTCACCGGACATGTTACCCAAACATGTTGCAGATTGTGTAAGACTATCCGTCAGATTGTGCAAGACTGGCCGGCAGAGAAGAATCAAGACGGCGGCGGCGGTTGTGACGATGGTCGCCGGCGATGGCGATTACGATGATGGTCGGGGCGACGGTGATCGGCGCGGGGGTGTAAGCGGGTCGGGGTCCTATATGACAGTGATGCGTGGGTCAGATGCCTATATGTTGCCATCTGTATGCGTATACATGGGTATACTCCATTTAGATATGGGTTTAGATATGTACTTAGACGGGCTTTTGCGAGTTTAGGAGGGAGGGAGTTGTACTGGAGCAATCCCTCTTCTGAAATCTGTAACAAGTTTTTTTACACTAACAAGGTTGCTACCTATGTAACCTATATCCTCTGTCAATGACTTCCATGTAAAAATATGTTTCCTGTCACAATAATGTGACTTGCCTGTAGAATATGTTGCCTCTCTATTATGTGGCTTGCTTGTGCGAGCTATCGTTGTTCCTGAAGAAACCTTATGTCAGTATTATTATAGCTCCCACCATTCAAAAAAACAATTAAAAGGGTATTATAGCACCGTAGAGATGTATGATTTAAGTTTGCATCTCCTCATCATGCTATTATCACAAAATCAGTCTACACAGACAGGCTCCTAACATTCCTAGGGGTATCCTGACTTTTTACTACTTAAACAAACAGCCGACAAGCTTTTTTGGAAGTCACGGCTCAAACAAACATGCCCTGGTCTTAAAAGCTTATGATTTTCTGTAGATTTGTACGGTGAAACAGCGGTGTTTCAAGGGAAGAGCATCCACTGTCCTAATTCAGTGAAACCAAACAAAACCCAGCGTAGCACATGCAAAGATTTTAGTTTACGACCTTGCTACAACCAGAATGGACACAAACCCCACTATCTAGGCAAAGTGTTTACTGCACCGACAGGAATTAAAAATCAGAGTACAAACCTCACCTGCACAATCGCGGAGGGAGAACTGTGTCAGCGTGGTGCGCACTCTCTGTCTCTGGCCACAGAAACAAAATAAAGGAGCAGAGCATTGACAGAGAGTTTCTTCCTCTGCTGTACTGGGCGTGCACGGGCAATGGTTGGCTGCCTGCTTTTCTAAATGTGTCCCTCCAGGCCTGCAGAGCACCAAGACACCATAATAAAAATAAAAAATAAAAAGTGATTTCCGTTTTCTTTGATTCCTCCCATAATAAAGGAGCCGCACCACGCAGACTGACAGACACAGGGGTTGCTTTGTTCCAGCCTCCATGGGATTAATTAGGCTCCATAACCCAGATTTGCACGCATATCACAGGCATGCATCCTCCTAGAGATTCCTGCCTCCAAAAAAGTGAACTGTGAGGAGCGCATGAATGGTTATCTTCTCATGCTCAAAATTTTTCATAATGTATTGCTGTCTGCCACAGACTTCCATCTTTGGAAGGGAAGATACCGTGGCAATTGAGGAACACAGCCTACCGGTCCGGCCAGATAACCTTTTTCCACCGATGAAGATCTCCTTCCGGCCAATACAGCATGGAGCACAGACTGGAGTCGAGTCCTCTTTTTCTTTTTTTATACTAGTATATAATATAAATTTTGTAACTTTGGGACATGGTCCTCCACTTTAACCATCCATTGTTGGGCTTCTGTAGCTCTCGCGAGAGGTGCTACCAGCTATTCTGCGGCACCTCTCGCCCGGGTACTTCTGCCAAATATGCCAGATGTGGTGTTAATCCTGCAAACAAAATCCAGATTTTGGAAGGGCATAGGGCTCATTTTTTAACATTTTACCCTGCTGCCTGCTGTTTGCTCAAAAGGACAAGCCAAAAGCAATTATATCATGGTGCCTCCAACAAATAAATACATTAACGTTCAAAAAACAAATAAATGCATTAGTGCCTACCAACATGTATAGATCACATTTAATAAAACCAGATTTGGATTATCATTAGGTGGGTTCCCAGCTGGATCGCCCTCTTTGTTTTCAACAAGGAGTGCCATATGCTTGAGGAACTGCAGATTTTATTCCTTCAAGAAAACGCATTGCATTCGGATGCATTATGGAAAAGAGTTATATGCAAGCCCAAAATAAAGGCCACGCCTGACGTTACAGCTAGGCGCCATCAGAAGTAGCGTAGCAAGAACCATTGCCCATAACAAAGCTTTGACTTTGATTGTGTCAAGCAGGCTAACAATGTTAGTCTGTGCACCGCTAAAGATAATCCGTGTAGCGCTGCTTCCAAATCCACCATTGATCCAGCCCATTCATCACACCAGCTTGTTTGCCCATGCAAAAGCAGTGCCATTAATCAATTTTCACTGACCACTAGACATATATACTGCAGCCGTTCACATTCATATCAGCATTATCAACACCCAGTTCCACTTCCTGTTCGTTGTTGAAATAAAACACAATCCAGTGCAGGCTGTAGCACACACTTATTACAACCAAACTAACGGCACTTCAACAGGGCGAGGTGATCAATATAAGCAAGCAAACAGAGCACTGGCAGAGAGTTTATTCCCTCTTATGTTGTGCGTGTGTGAGTAAAGCCTGTGCCGTAAAGCACCTTTCACATCGTCCTTGTTTGAGCCATTAACTCCTCACTTTCTTACCATGCATGCTCCCGCCATGAGATTTGGCTCCTTAATCTAGATATATGTGCAAGCATATCACATGCATGCTCCTAGAGGTTCCTCATGTTTAATACTCGCAGAAGTGAACTGTGAGGTGTGCATCTATGCCACCCTATCTTCTCACGTTCATTAATCTCATAAACATGAGGAACCTCTAGGAGCACGTCTTTGGGGAGGGAAGGTGCCCGTGAAAGTGAGGAACACGGCTTGCCGGTTCGGCCGGGTAAAATTTCCACCGACGACGAGTTCCTTCCGGCCAATGCAGTGCAGCATGGAGCACAGACTGGAGTGGAGTCCTCTTTTCCTTTTCTTATGGAAAGGTTAGCTTTGGGCCACTGTCTTGTAGCCGATCGAGTTCCTCTTCTTAAATCATCCATCGTTGGGTATCTGTTGCTCACTAGCTCTACACCCAGCTGCAGCAGCATTAGCAGTACTATAACCAGTAATACACATACAAACGGCGGTGCAGAAGGCAACTACTCCATGGGGCTAATTGAGAACACCGCGATAAGCCTTGGAAAGTCCGTTCTGAACAGAGCGGTTCGCTATGCGGAGTCTGCTGCCGCAAAGGAAGCTGCTCTGCATCTCGGCATCCAGCGCGACCAGGCCTTCATCACCGATGAGCTCGAGATGATGCAGGGCTTCCTGATGGCTGCGCACGACGACCGTGACAACCATAACAGGGTGGTGAAGATCTGGGTGAAGCAAGTCCGCGACGTCGCCTACGATGTCGAAGACTGCCTCCAGGATTTCGCTGTCCGTGTCATGCTGAGGCGGTCCTGGTGGCGCATCCCACGCAAGATGCTACACCGACGCCGTGTGGCCAAGAAGATGAAGGAGCTCAGAGCCAAGGTGGAAGATGTCAGCCAGAGGAACTTGCGCTACCACCTCATCAAGGGCTCTGGGTCCAAGACCATTTCCACTAGAAAGCAGCCGTCGGCCATCGCCAGTGCAAGTGCAACGATGTCTGACATCGATGAAGTAAGGCGGCAGCATGAAAAGGCAAAGATGGTTCTCATTCGGCTCATTAGCAAGAAGGACGATGACCTTAGAGTCATTGCGGTGTCAGGAACAAATACTGTTGGTCTCGGAGAGACCTCCATCGTCAAAAGAGCCTATGAAGATCTGAAGATGCACAAGAAGTTCGAGTGTTGCGCCTGGATCAGGTTGCTGCGACCTTTAAATCTGGCAAAGCTCTTGCAAAGCATTGTCCGGCAGTTCTATGTAAATCATGTTCAGCAGGCCAAGCAAATAGAGAAAAATCCTACAGATGCCCAAGTACTGAGGAGGATGGGGATGATGAGTGAAGAGGATTTGGCTATTGAGTTCAAGACGTATGTTAATGAGAAGAATTACCTGATTGTGCTTGATGACCTACACACCATTGATGAGTGGGTTCACATTAAAACATGCTTCCCACAAAGCCAGAAAGGAAGCCGAATAATAGTCTCCACGGGGCAAGCTGAAGTCGCAAGCCTATGCGTAGGGACAGAGAATGTAGCACCAGAGCACAAGCAGGTGTATGCTGATACTCATGCTTTCTATGAGAAGGTAATATTCAAACCCTAATTCCCTGAAAATTATCTTAATTTCTTACTAAGGCAGTAATGCCACCTCTTGTTGCTGGCTAGATGAACTTGACTTCGAGTTGCGTCGTTGGGTACACGAGCAACTAATGTCATAAACAACACCATCAGAAGTAAGCAATTAGGTTGCCAACCTAGTTGAGTAGTAGTCATTATGTTTGATTTATCAATATATGTAGATAAAAAAATTCTTATATCTGTACATCACAGGTTACATTTTATTGATCTTCCATTTTATGGACCATGAGCTTTCGTTCTTTAGTTTACTCCAGGTGCATCTGTCTTTGACAATAATTTAATTTCCATAATATTTCTTCCAATTAAGAAGAAAAAACATTTCAGATGTTCTGAATCCCCCATCATAGATTCTTATTTAAAATCAACACAAAACAAGGGTTTCGCTCGTTATAGGACTTCACCAAACATCTCACGACACGAGCCGACGACAGCCATGCAGCACCTGCTGTATGAAGAAAGTCAGTACCATCCCATTAAGAACAGGTTTTGTTGTTCATATGTCAAAAATGAAATATGTTTCAATATTATTTTAATCTGGAGAATACATTTACATAGCACGTTTATAGTTCAAACTTATTCACATGATTTAGAAAAATAATCATCCATCAAGGACTTCATGTGGTAATTTGATTTTCTTCATCTGTAGCATGTTCACTTAGTTTAGGAGGTAGTGTATCTCGATAATTGTCAGGCCAGATAATTAACTACCATGGGCACTACTCTCAAAGGAGATTCAAGGTTTCTAAAGGAGACGTACCTCATATATTTACGCAATTGGACATGTTGCATACTGTTTACATATTCGGTTTTAAAGATTACATAAACATGCAAGATTTATAAACTGGACTAAACATTGTCCAGTGAAAAAATAAGGCAGCGTCTAATCATTGTGTTCTTATGTCTAGAGTTTTCAAGATGGAGCAGATTCAGGGTCTAGCTCAAATACATCCAGTATATATAGTAATAACTCTATGGACAGGAAGAGCTCCATTTTTCTGAAGGAATTTGAACCCATCGGACGGGAGCGAGAAAGATCTGAGATTATTGATATAATTACAAATGGAGATAGTCAACACCTTGAGGTGCTCTCTGTGTGGGGAATGGGCGGTCTCGGGAAAACAACATTAATCAGAGATGTCTACGAAAGCCAAGAGCTCCATGGCATGTTTGAGAAGTGTGCTTTTGTTAGAATAATGCGCCCATTCAGTCGCGAAGAGCTCATTGGAAATATAGCTAGGCAGTTTGGAGAAAAGGATGTGAGAAACATGTATGAATATCTTGAAGGAATGAAATACTTTATTGTTCTTGATGATCTCTCGTCCACCACAGAATGGGATGCTATAAAACAAGATTTTCCTACAACGGGCACAGCAAACCGGATCATAATCACCACAAGAGAACATGATGTTGCTATGCATTGTTCGAAGAGTGACAAGAACATATACAACCTCCAGAGGATGGTACACAAAAATACCCGTGACCTCTTCACGCAGAAGGTACCAACAACATATCACTGTTCTACATCTCTTCTCCATTTCTGTTTTGAAAGGGCAGATTGTAGGTCTTCATTGTTAGGAATATACAAGTTGTATTCCTCTGGGGCCAAAGGCCACAATATATAGTACATGTACAGGGCAAATATGCAGGCAGCCCCCTAACATACGGGGGAAATACAAAATATATACATACATCTAACACCCCCCCTCAAACTCATGGTGGATCCACAACACTGAGTTTGGAGAGTAAGAAATCATGCTGCGCTCTGTGCAGGCCTTGTGAAGAAATCCGCCCAGAAATCTGAAGGCACATATCAAGCGCAACAACTGAGCCTGCACTGAGCACGTGTAGAAAGCATCAACACCAATATGCTTGGTAAGCTCATGCTTGACCGGATCACGTGCAACACTAATACTGTCTTGTCGAGACAAAACAAGACTGGTGTGGTAATAGAAACCCCAAATCCATAGTAACCACCGTAACCAGGTCACCTCAGCGATCAACAAGGCCATCGCCCGCAACTCAGCCTCAACACTCGAGCGAAACCGTATGCATTTCTTCGTCTTCCAAGCAATGAGCGAACCACCAAGGAAAACACGAAGAAGGCGGTGAACGGCGATCGAAGGATCACTCGCCCACGTAAGCGTCCGAATAGCACCGGAGCTGGAGGAGCTGGGCGAGAAAGAAAAGGCGACAGTGATCGTACCACGAAGATAACGAAGAACACGAAGAAGATGGCTATAGTGAGCGATGGTAGGAGCGAAACAAACGACTCGAGAATATGAACAGGATAAGAGATGTCGGACGAGTGACAGAAGATAAACAAGGCTCCCAACAAGATGGCGATAGCGTCGGATCGGGAAGAGGATCACCATCGTGAGGTTGGAGCTTAACATTAAGCTCCATAGGGGTCTCAACGTGCGTTCATCCCCAAGAGCAAGACGAGCAAGAAGATCCTGAATATACCTTTCCGGGAGATGTAAAAGCCATCGAAGTGGAGAAACCTCAATCCCAAGAAAGTATCAAATAGGACCAAGATCGGTCATAAGAAACCGATCACGAAGACGAGCCTTAACAAAGGCGATATACTCGAAATCATCACGAATGAGCATATCATCAACATAAAGAAGAAGAAGAGTGCGTCGCGAGGAAGTGTGAACAAACAACGCTGGATCATGAGCACTAGGGAGAAACCAGCGGTCACTCTGAGTAAAGCGCTCAAACCAGGCACGAGGCCTGTTTGAGCCATAAAGAGAACGTCGAAGGCGACAAACCATCCCTCGAACGGAATACCCGAGGAGGCTTCATATAAACCTCCTCACGCAACTCACCATTGAGAAAGGCGTTACGAACATCAAGGGGACACGAGACGGTGACGACGAAGCATGACAAGAAGAAATGCACGGTGGTCATATGAGCCACGGAGCAAAGGTCTCATCATAGTCACGACCATGCTCCTGCTGAAAACCACGAGCCACAAGACGCGCTTTATAGCGCTCAAGAGATCCATCGAGCGGGTCTTAATCTTATAGACCCACTTACACGTGATAGGGGCGAACACCGGGAGGAGGAAAACAAGATCCCAGTGCCGGTCGCTCAAGCGGCAAGCTCCTCAGCCATGGCCAGTGCCATTCGAGGATGATGCTCGGCATCCCGATAAGAAGTCGGCTCGGAGGCAACGTAAAGACCATCTTGTTGGGAGTAACGGTTGGGGGCACGGCGAGCAGGGACAGTAGAGGGAATCTCATCGAGGAAGGCGATTCGAGACGGCGATGAAGAAGAAGGTATAGCGAGAGGAAGACTCAGGAGAACGAGGAGAACTAGGAGAACTAGGCAGACGGTCACGGGGTCGAAGAAGAGACAGCAGGAGGGGATCCGGAAGAAGACACAACAGGAGTAGAAGGAGGTGTGTCAGGAAAGAGAAGAAAAGAGATATCGTCCACCGGGTAGGTACCAGCGGTTGGACGAGGATAGAAAGGACGCGTCTCATCAAAGGTAACATCACGAGAGATACGCATCCGACGACCAACAGGGTCCCAGCAGCGATAGCCCTTATGCTCATCACTGTATCCAAGGAAGACACACTCAACAGACTGAGCAGTCAGTTTTGTGCGTTCACGGGGAGCAAGAAGAACATAGCAAACACAACCAAACGAGCGAATCATGGAGTAGTCCGGAGACTGTCCAGAGAGGCGCTCAAGAGGGATACCACCCTGCAGTGCAGCAGAAGGCTGAATATTGATGAGGTAAGCCGACGTAGCGACGGCCTCAGCCCAGAAATGTGGAGGAAGAGAAGAAGCAATCATCATGGCACGAGTGGTCTCAAGAAGATGGCGATGCTTACGCTCAGCAACGCCATTCTGGGCATGGGCACCAGGACAGGAGAACTGAGAAAGGGTGCCTGCTCGGAAGAACACTCTGAAGACATCGGGAGATATACTCACCAGCAGAATCAGCACGAAACACGCGAATAGGGGTAGAATATTGGGTGCGGACCATGGCCGCAAAACGCTGATAGATGGAAAGCACTTCACTACGAGAGCGCATAAAATACAACCAAGTGTACCGAGAAAAATCATCAATGAATAAAATATAGTAGCGATGGCCCCCTTTCGAAGCGAAAGGAGCCGGACCCCAAACATCGGAATGAACTAAATCAAAAGGTCATTTGAGATACTGACGCTAGTAGGATAGGGAAGCTACATTTACCCAACCTACATACGACAATGCAAGGACCCATCTCAGGAGCGGACCCGAAGACCACGATGAACTAATGACGACAAAGAGAGTCACACGGTGACCAAGACGATGATGCCACCGCTGAAAAGAGCTGGTAGTAGAGGCGACAACGGAGAAGAAGCGGCGAGGAAGGGGCGTGAAGGAACCCAAGCGATCTAACTCCCAAAGTCCGGAAGAATCACTTGCGAGGCCAGCTCAACCAGGGCCTGGGTGCACGGTCTGGACAACACAAGAATCGACATCAAGAATGACGCGACAACCGAGTCGATGGTGGCTAGCAGAGAACAGATTCATCTTAAGAAGAGGGACATGAGAAATATCGGGAACAAAAAAGAAGAAGTAGAAAGGGTGCCCCGACGAAACAGGAAGAGAGGTACCATCGGTAGTAAAAACACGGACGGAGAAGGGAGAGAACAGAGCGGACGAGAAGAAGACTCAAAGGTCATATGAAAAGAAGCTCCGGAATCCGGATACCGGAGACGTGCACTGTGTAGAAGGTGGTGGTCCATACGGTCAAGAGTCGATCACAGAACCAAAGTGCCGTCGAGGAAGAGCACAGCAGCAAGCGGACCGCGAAGACTCGATAATGTCTGATCGAGAGAGCAAGCTCAAGATCCGGAAGGAGCCGCCCACGCACAGTGTCTGCGGCGTAAACTGGGTCCCGTGTATAACAGTGGCCCAAGTGTGACCATCCTGTTGCGATGGAAGCGTGTGAAGCGAACCACGACCACGACCACGAGCCTGCTGGTCGACTCGGACCACGAGGCTGCTGGTCTTTGGCGACCCGACCACGACTGGAGGAGAAGGTAGTATCGGCGGCGGCGCAGGGACCGCGTGAGTCGAGGAGCGCACAAAGGAGCACCACGAGTAGCAAGTCAGGAGGAACCGCAAGAAGACCAGCACCACGGAGACGGGTCTCCTCGGCCCAAGCTCGAGACAACACCTCGGAGAGCGGAACACGACCACGAGCATTCATGAGCACGCGGGGCTCAAACTCTGGCGGCCGAGACATAAACTCATAGATGCGGTGAAACTCCAAGTCCGAGCGCTGGCAAAGACGAGCATGTGCCACAAACAGAAGACGGAGAGAATCAAGGCGGCGCCAGATAGCGGCACTGAGTATAAAACTCATCAATAGTGGAATCACCCTGTGAAGAGCATGCTCTGGCGAACCACGGGCAGTAAAGAGCATCCCAGACGGTGATAAGCGGCGAAGATGAGCCCACGGCGGCAGCAGTGGGAGGCTCATGAACTCAAGAAAGCATCTTGAGGCGTAACATCGGAGGTGAGAACAGCAGCAGCACGAGCATCCTCATCAACCCACTGAGTGTAAGCAGTCAGAGCGTGTCGATAGGCCTCGAGATCAGAAGAGTACTGCTTGACCTTCAGGTCATAAGCAACAACAGCACTATCATCAGCACTCTGAGCAGCATCCTTGGCCTCCTGAGAAGCATCCGCACTGAGAACAATCGGCGTCGGCGGAAGAGGAGCCACAGGAGCGGGGGGACACGACGGACAGGAGACCTCGCCGGAGAGCACGCCCCATAGACGGAGACCGCGCATGTGAACGCGCATAAAGGCAGCGAAATCAGGGTAATTCGCGCCATCAAAAATCACCGGACAGCGAGGAATCGCAACATACCCGGATGAAGAAGACATATCTCTCTCTCTCTCTCTCTCTTTTTTTTTTTTTTTTTTTAATCAACTCTCAGATTGAATCTGACAACGAACAAATCCAAGCGGCCGAACAGAGCGGACGGACAGCAGACCTGCGTGAGGCAGGGACGGGGAGAGCTGGCGGGCGGAGTACCGCGGCAGGGACGGGGAGAGCTGGCGGGCGGAGTACCGCGGCAGGCCTAAGCAGTCCCGTCAGCGGATCAGGGAGCAAGCAGTACCACGGCGAATCGACTTGATCCAGGGAGGCCCGCACGGAAACAGACCAATTCCCGTCGAGAGCAGGCCCGTCGACAGCAGCAGGCGGGGCAGCCGTTCCAGCGTCAGGTTCCAAGCAGTCCCGCGCGGAGCAAATTCCAAGCGTGGAGGCGGGCGGGCGTCAGATTCCAATCCGTCCAGGTGAGATCGATCCCCAAGCAGTCCCGCGAGCCAGTAGGAGATCAATTCCAAGCAGTTCCGTGTAGCAGGCGAGGACGGACGACTTCCAGGTGAATCGATCCAGTAGCAAAACCAGGGACGGGGGTTCCAGGTGAGATCGATCCAGTAGCAGAACCAAGCGGAGACAGATCCGATCCAGAGGAGGAGACGGATCCAAGAACGGGATTCTGCGTCGTCGATCTGGGAAGAACGGAACGGAATTCACGTCTGTGTCGAGCGGGAACCGCGGTGGCCGGGCGAGCGGCGGTGGCGGTCAGGCGTAAAACTAGCTCTGATACCATGTTAGGAATATACAAGTTGTATTCCTCTGGGGCCAAAGGCCACAATATATAGTACATGTACAGGGCAAATATGCAGGCAGCCCCCTAACATACGGGGGAAATACAAAATATATACATACATCTAACATTCATATCATACTGCTAGGTTTGTAAACATATGGCAGGTCACAGAAAGAAAGAAAAAGGTTGATTTTTTACATATGCGCTAATTATTAGTACACAATTATATCTTCCCTTAAAACTAATCCATATATTCAGATGCCCTAGTCATCAATGGTAGGGTGTAGGCGAGGCAGTGCCACTCGACCAACCATACACTTGGAGGAGGGCATTGGGCAGCAAAGGGCCAAATGGCCAGCAAGAAACAACACTGAGATGGTTGTGTTAGGTTAGGGAGCTGATTAGGATGAAGCTGACATGGATTAGGTTAAGGTGGCAGCGGATCAGTGATGGAAGTTGTTGCGGCTATTGTTCAGTGTTCACTAATGGGTCTCACCGGAGTGGTAGCATGCTAGGACTGGCTGGTGACAGCAGTAGGGACTGGGTGGGGTAAGAGGAACATGGAGAAATATATGTGGATGGAAAAAATGGAAGTTAAGAGGAGGTCGATTGGATTATGATCACAAATTATTGTAAGAAAAGAAACACATGAAACATTGATAGGCGCACAAAAATACATTTTCTTTATCATTATGTTAACCAAGCGGAGATGATTAATACTTTATATGCATAGTTAAATTCAGTGTTATATAAGAGATAAACTGCTGCCGAATGGGAAAAAAATGCCTAGCTCAGGTTGGGTGGGTAGTGTATGTAGACTCTCACACCACCTTAGTACAAGTTCTATTGACTTGAACTTGTACCTTTATAGAGTTGTATAAAAGATAAATTGCTGCCAGATGAAAAGGAAAGGTCTGGCTCAGGTTGGGTAGGGTAGCATGTGTAGAATCTCACACCTTGTTCCAAGTACTCTTGACTTAAACTTTGTCTTTAGACTTATACATATAACTTCAATTCAGACTTTCAAAAGGGTAAAGTCTAGTAGAAGACATGCTTTTACAATGTTAGATCGCTTACTTCTAGTTTATTTATTTATTTATCAAACTTTTTTTCATTAAGCAATGACCGATGAGGATGTCTTGTATGCTTGCTCCTAATAGTAAAACAGAATGGGGTTAGAAGTTCAAAAAAAAAAACTGAGCTCCAAATGTTTTGTTGTAGAGTTGCCTAGTTTTTGCTTGCATATGTAGTTAGAGGGACAAGGGGGCAAATTTGCAGATTTATTTTTTGTAATGAATTTTGGAACACTCTTATGTCCAAGGCCGAATTAATATAATAGGAGTGTGTACATTTAAAATCAGAGTCTTTATTCCATCGTAATCACAGTACTAGGAAAGACTTTGTTGTGCATAATTATTTTCTGTACTAAAAATATTTGCATTGTATTAATTTTAGGTATTTGGCAAGATAACAAATTTGGATGAGCAGTATCCAGAGTTGGATGAACAAGCAAAGTTGATACTAAAGAAGTGTGGTGGACTTCCCCTCGCAATTGTCCACATTGGTTGCTTCTTGGCAAACCAACAAATCACAGCTTTGGAGTGGAGGAAATTGAACGAGCATATTAGTGCTGAGTTGGACATGAATCCAAACCTTGGGTCCATAATGACAGTCCTCAATACAAGCTTTGATGGTCTACCATACTATCTCAAGCCTTGTTTCTTATATATGTCCATCTTCCCTGGAGATCGTGAGGTTAGTCGGCGACGTTTGGTGCGTCGATGGATTGCAGAAGGTTATTCAAGGGAGGTGCGTGGCAGGTCTGCGGAGGAAGTAGCAGAGAGCTACTTCACTGAACTCATAAGCAGGAGCATGCTCCTACCATCTCAACAATCAATTCATAGTAGAAAAGGAATTGGTGCATGTCAAGTCCATGATCTAATCCACGAAATAAGCATCTCGAAGTCAACTGAAGAAAATCTTGTTTTCACATTGGAGGGAGGTTGCAGCTTAAACAGGCGGGCCACAGTACGCCATCTTGCTATAAGCAGCAACTGGAAAGGAGGTCGAAGAGAGTTCGAGAGCATAGTGGACTTGTCCCGTGTGAGATCACTAACAGTTTTCGGGGTGTGGAGGCCATTTTTCATTTCTGACAAGCTGAGGTTGTTACGAGTGCTGGACCTAGAAGGCACGCCAGGTCTAGCTGATCATCACCTTCAGCACATTGGGAAGCTTCTTCACCTAAAATATCTTTCCATAAGAGGATGTGAAGATATTTATTACCTTCCAGAGTCCTTGGATAACCTGAGGCAACTCCAGACACTAGATGTCAGAGATACAGGAATACTTAAGCTCCCAAAGAGCATCATCAAACTTCAGATGCTAAATTATCTCCGTATTGGCAGGAAATCTACTGATGAAAACGTCTCATATTCAATGTGCAACAACAGGCTGTGCCTTTTGACTTTGGAGTCGGTGATACTCTGTGCAGCTTGTTGTGCACCCCGTCGTTTCAGTTATTATGAAGACATGAACCGCCATGACATATGCACTGCTGCCTGTTGTGCTATACTCCCTGCTGTTGCCATGCGCCTGGACATGTATGGTGTTCTAGCGCCAAGAGGGATGAGGAAACTGATAGCCCTGCACACACTCGGTGTTGTGAACATTGCACATGGGGAAGTCATTCAGGACATACAAGAACTCACCAGGTTGCGCAAGTTAGCAGTAACTGGCATCAGCAGGAGAAATAGTCGAGATTTCTGTTTAGCAATTAATAGCCTCAACCACCTTGAGTCACTGTCAATAAGGTCAGAAGGGGAGCCTGGTTTGTGGCAATGTTTGGATGGAATATCCTCACCTGAGTCGCCTCTGAACCTCCAAAGCCTCAAGCTGTACGGTAATCTGGTAAAATTGCCACAATGGATGCAAGGGCTCCAGAATCTTGTGAAGTTGAATCTACGGAGCACCAGGCTATCGGAGCATGATGATTCTATGGAAGTCCTTGGGAAGATGCCAAATCTGTCCATCCTACGTCTATTGGAGAAGTCATTTCAGGGTGAAGAGCTCCGTTTCAAGACTGGAGATTTCAGAAGCCTCATGGTCCTCGTGTTTGGAAACTTTGGGGACATCAAATGTGTGAAGTTTGAGCAAGGAGCAATGCCGATACTCGAGCATCTGAAGGTCAAGAATGAGTGGAGAGCAAGTAAAAGTGGTTGTCCTGATGGTGGAGTAACCTTTTTGGGGCTAGACTTTCTCCCAAGCATCAAGGAAGCCTGGTTCAATATTACAATTAGCCTAGATTTTAGTCCTTGGGATGAACAATTCAAGGATATAACAGATGAAGTATTCCTCAGGGCCAGCAATTTCGAGGAGCACTTTCGGGCCCAGCTTGCTGCCAATCCAAAGAACCCTGTTCTGAAGGTGGGTGAGCCGAAGAACCAGGACTAATATTGTCTCTAGCCACTCGATTATTGTTACCAATTCAAAAGGGCAAGTTGTAGCCCTTCCCAAGTAACAACCATGCCACTGGAGAATATATATTTACTCTATTGCATTCCTCTTTCTGTAATAACATGTTAAATCCTGGATGTGTAAAGCATTTCCATGTGTTGTTTCTAAAGTTTGTATGTAAAAATAACTGGTTGCTTCATCGTGCTTCTTGGGATGAAATTGTGATGAGTTCAGTTCAATAATTTACCAGAAAGCCTAAATGTTGCGACAGATTTGTGTACTGGTAGGTCAAGATTATATACGTGCATACAAGTAAAACGTGCTACGACTTCTATGGAAAAGATCGTGGTGAGATTGGATATTTTGCTCATATATTCTCTGTGTTCTCCTTTTTCTTCTGCCATGACAGCTGTCAGTGAATAGCAACACAATTAATGGTTTTCTTATATGAAGATATGGCTGTGAGGTGTTTGTTGCTGTCAGAGTTAAAGGGTGTCTACGTATGTTTATTGTTCTGAACTGGTAGGGCTCATGAACTTTAGAATTTGAGGGGATAAGAGAGATGTTCCAGCTAAGCCCTCGGGGCGCTACTCCAATGTAAACATGGAGAGGTAGTTGTGTATGCAACAGAGTTAAGAGCTTAGAATCTCAACAGTTCAAACAGACATCAAGTTACTCATATGATGACCACTCAACAACAGTCAAAACGCGTGCACAAAAAATCTTGAAAAACACACGTACCAGATAGATATTGTAGTGAAAACCCCAACACCTTCTTCTGAAGCTTCTGGACCTGCAGCATTGTATCTCAGCTTTCCTGGAATAAATAGCTTGTGCATTTACTGAAGAAAAAACCCTACATTTTAATATACTGAGAACAGATATAGAGACAGAGTAACTCTCTTGCAGCATCTTTCTGCAGATTACGAAAGAATCTTCTAACCATCCTCCAATGCAGGGTAAGGTTTATGCAGCATCTTAGAGCAGCACCTCTTCATCTGAGTCTTTGGCATTTCATGCACCCTGGCCATCCACATGTGTAAGCACGGGTTAGATGTTAGCCTGACAGAGGACTCACATTCCTAGGCGCACGAAGCCGATTCTGTGATTAAGTACAACTTTCCACATTCCTAATATAAAATTGTCCCTAACCTTTTGCTGCACAAGCAAAGCAATCATTCAAGTGCACGTCCCTAACTCAGAGAACACAATATCCCCTGTGGTGCAGGGGCAGGGAGGCTTCTAAGGTTGATGATGCCCCATGCCTGATGCCAATCTGTGCTAATTGCATGTCCAACAGTCCAAGTATGTTGTGGGTGGCAAGGCCAGAGTTCAGGACTACTCTCGGAGCCCAAAACTGAACTGAATTTTACCCTAGTGGAGGCACGGGATAGATCATCACAGCTAGATAGTACTACAAATGCAGAGAAATCCCCAATTTCGCACACCATTGGGATCCACCATCACGGCTAGACGGTTTAATTCTAGTTCGCGCAAAGTAAAGGTTCGATTCTAGTTTCTGACGGCCGAACTAAATGAGAAATTCGTGAACACCACATACCACCGATTGGCCATTGCAGAGGGAAGCGAGCTCATCAGTCATCGACCCTCTCCCTCCGCTGACCCTACAGCGGCGCGGCGAGAATCTCCCCCTAGTCAGTCCCACTGGCCTCTGGGCGCGACCCATTCATCCGTCCCCACCTCCTTTGCCGCCGCCGCCGGGAGTAGTCAGAGAAGGAGAAGAACAGTGGCCACTACGACGCTGAAGGGTGTTATTAGAGCAGCTCTAACAAAGAATCCAAATTTTGGCTGTAAAATGTATGCAGCGCCCATGATTCGGGTTTCGCGGCACTAAACATGCGCGCCCAGACTCTTCCAAGTGGCGCGCTGAAGCGGTGGATGCTTGGCTGCCGCGTTTTATTTCGCACGCGCTCAGCGGCGTGAAAAAAAAGGCGCGGGAACTTTTTTTGTTAGCCCCTAGGACAGAGATGATGAACACACGCACAAGCTCAAAGGGAGAATGAACACAAGTAGTGGGAGTGAGGGAGTCGGAGAGTGAGGCTGAATGCTCCTTTGCATTGCTACAAACTGATACAAAGTGCCTACTACTTATACTACTCCAGGCTCTACTATAACCACTAGTTTACAATGTGAACGGAGTCCATGAGGTCAAGCCGTCCTAGCTATTCCTAGAAACGCTGCAGACTGCTCTTATCCTGAGCACTGCTCTAGTTATCCTGACATCTATTCTGACATCTGCTAGAATATTTGACTTCCTAGTAGCTGCTCTCTCTTACTAGTGAACACTTGACATTCCCTAGACTAATGCATGCACCACTCCACTTGCTAGAGTAACACATGCACGATACTAGCACTAGTGCTTAACTGCTTATTAGCAACCTAAATTAAGAACAACAATTCTCCCCCTAATTTAGTTGCTCCTGACATTGATGATGCCGATTTTTTCTCGCAGACTCTGGAACTGAATGCGACCGAGTGCTTTGGTCAGGATGTCTGCCTTCTGTTCACCGGTCCCGATGAACTCTACGACAATGGAGCCATTTTCCACGCAATCACGGATGAAGTGGTAGCGCAGATCGATGTGCTTGCTGCGATCATGAAGAACCGGGTTCTTGCACAGTGAGATCGCATACTTGTTGTCGATGAACAATTTAACCGGTGCAACTTCTTGGTTCAGTAGCTCGCCAAAGAGACGAGCAAGCCAAATCCCTTGGCATGCCGTCGTCGCTGCCGCTATGTACTCCGCCTCGCACGAAGAAGTGGCGACAACATTCTGCTTCTGAGATTGCCAGCTTACTGGACTGTCCCCGAGGAAGAACAACACGCCAGATGTGCTCTTTCTGGAGTCCACGTCGCCGGCGTGATCGGAGTTGCTGAACCCGATCAGTGTCTCGCTGTCACCGCGGCGGTACACACACCCGTGGTTTAGTGTACCGGCGATGTATCGAAGAAGATGCTTCACCGCCGCAAGGTGATCGCCTGCCGGCGCCTCCATGAACCTCCTCAGGAAGCCCACGGCGAACGGAATGTCCGGGCGGGTATGAACCAGGTACCTGAGGCTGCCGATGACGCTGCGGTAGAACGTTGCGTCCACCAGCGTCTCCTTGCTATCCTTGCTCAGCTGACATCGTGCTTCCATGGGCGTGTGCGCGGCGTTGCAGCCCGCCATGCCCGCCTTGTCGAGCAGTTTGCTCGCGTACGCAGCCTGTGTGATCGTGGTGCGCCCACACTCCTGCTTCACCTCTAGGCCGAGATAGTATCGGAGCAAGCCGAGGTCACTCATGGAGAACAACCATTTCATCTCCTCCTTGAAACAGTGCACTTCTTGCTGCTCAGCACCGGTGATCACCAGGTCATCGACATAGACCCCGACAATCAACAGCGCATTCCCAGTTCCTCGTGCGTACACGCCGTGTTCCGTGACACTGCGCGTGAAGCCGAGTGAAGCTAGACTTGCATCCAGTTTGGTGTTCCATGCCCTTGGTGCTTGTCGTAACCCATACAGGGCCTTATGGAGCTTGTAGACGCCGTGTTCGTGTCCATCTGCGATGAACCTTGGTGGCTGGGACACGTAGACCTCCTCCTCGAGATCTCCGTTTAGGAACGCAGATTTAACATCCATGTGATGAACCTCCCAGCCACGGTGTGCCGCCAGAGCAAGGATGAGACGCACATACTCGATCCTTGCCACTGGCGCGAATACCTCCTCGAAGTCCACACCTTGACGCTGCACATAGCCCTTTGCGACAAGCCGGGCCTTGTGCTTGACGATGTGCCCATGCTCATTTTTCTTCACCTTAAACACCCATTTGAGGCCGATCGCACGGTGGCCTGGAGGGAGAGAGGTGAGAGTCCAGGTGTTGTTGTCGTCGATGGACTGAAGCTCATCTAACATCGCGCGGCGCCAGCAGTCCTCGCGTTCCGCCTCACCAAACGATGTCGGTTCTTCTCCGGCCACGAGATGCAACACCTTGTCGTCGAAGAACTGCTCCGCTCGTTCCGGTGTACCGGCAGGAGCTCCAAGCAGGTCATCGACGAGCCGAAACCGGTGTGGTGCGGTGGCGCTGTCTTGGGCGTCGAAGAGAGACGATTGCGCTGACGGGGGCGTCACGAACCTCACTTGAGTGGAGCTAGATGGGGGGATCTCAGCATCCTTGCTAGGCGTCGTTGTCGGGAGCTTTTGCTGGGCTGGAGACGGTGTGCCTGAAGGCGTGACGGCGACACGACTGCTTGCGGGAGTTGTGTCCCGGGAATGAGTCGTGGTCGATGTGGGCGCATGCGTGACGTAGACGGGGTACTCCACTGTGAAGGAGCTGCTTGCCGGGGCCTCCCCGGGCGCCTCCCAGTTCCACCGTGCCTCTTCGTCAAAGATGATGTCACGTGACACGTGTAGGCGCTTAGAGACAGGATCGTACATCATGTACGCCTTAGAACCCGTCTCATAGCCGATGAAGACCATGGGGGTGCTCCTGTCATCGAGCTTTTGCAGGTGCGGGCGCGCCACCTTGACGTGTCCAACACAGCCAAAGACGCGGATGAAGCGCACGTCCGGCTTCATGTCGTGCCATGCTTCGTAGGGCGTCATGCCATCGACGCTCCTCGTGAAGCACCGGTTGAGGATGAACACTGCTGTGAGTACCGCCTTGAAGGGTTTCGCGGCATAGTAAATCAAAATTTTCTACGGAGCGAACAGAGGGAAAGCCAAGATCTAATCTAGGAGATGCAAACAACGAGAGAGATTGGATTAGATCTTCATACCCTTGAAGATTCGCACAGCGGAACGTTCGTCGGAACGTGGGTGATGTAGTCGTACTCGCTTCTCCTCCTCGCGATCCGATCCGATCTAGCACCACCAGTGGCGGTGCCTCCGTGAGATGCACACGTGCAGCACCTCGACGTCTACTCCTTCCTCGGACCAGCGAGTATGATGGAGAGATAGATTGGATCTACAACATGACGGCGTGGTGTATATGGTGGAGAATTTCTGCTGCAGGGCTTCGCCTACAAACAGTCGGGAGGGAGAGAGGAAGGCAGCAGGGCTACTAGGGCTTGGAGGGAGGTGTGGAGTAGTAGGGGGAGGGGGCGCACCACCCCTCTATATATAGAGGGGCGGCCAGCTGCCCTCCTCCAAGCCTATCTCTAGTTTAAACAATTTAAACTCTCCCTTATCTAGAAATCCTATCTCTAGATTTAAACGATTTAAACTCTCCCTTATCTAGAAATCCTATCTCTAGTTTAAACGAGTTTAAACTTATCTAGGATCGTCTGGGCCCTATGGGGCCTTGTGCCTTATTGTCTGACCAGGACACTCCCTCATAGGCCCATGCCCCTCCCGGAAGGTGGGGCCACGTTGGTCCCCTTCCGGAAGGTTCTAGAAGCTTCGGTACAATACCGATTAACCGGAACAATTCGAACTCCAAAAACTGCATCGCATTATATGAATCTTATTCTCCGTACCATTCGGAACCTCTCGTGATATCCGGATCCCATCCGAGACTCGAACAAAAATTCATAAACCAATTATCCAATCTATCCTAGCGTCGAGACACGTTAAGTGTGTGACCCTGAGTTCGAGAATATGCGGACATGATCTTCTATCAATAATCAACGGTGAGGCACCCATATTGACTCCCACACATTCATCGATGATCATATTGGATGAACCACGATGCCAGGATTCAATCAATCCCATATATATATATATATTCCCTTCGTCTCGCGATATTTTACTTGCCCGAGATTCGATCGTCGGTACCACATACCTAGTTCAATCTCGTTCACAGCAAGTACTTTACTCGTTCCGTAATCCGATATCACTTTGTGATTAACTCCTTAACCACATGCTTGCAAGCGGTGTTGATATCGATTACCGAGTGGGCCCGAAGTATATCTCTCCGACTTGGGAGGGACAAATTCCATCTCGATACATACAACCCAACAGATACTTTCCGATCACCTGAGAGACACCTTTATGATCACCCTCTCATAGGATGACGTTTGATGACCTCAAAGCTTTCTTCCGGTACCAGGGAGTTGCATTATCTCATGGTCTAAGGAATACAATATTTGACATAGGAAAAGCTTCGCAAAGATGAACACGATGAAACGATCTAATTGTTCTGCTTTGTTTGGGTCTATCCACCATATCATTCTCCCAATGATATGATCTCATTATCAATTGACAACTCATGTCTATGGTTAGGAAACCTTAACCATCATTGATCAATGAGCTAGTCCATAGAGGCGTACTAGGGACACGGTGTTGTTCACAAACCACACAAGTATTAAAGTTTCCGCTTAATACAATTCTAGCATGGAATATAAACTTTATCATGAACAAGAATTATAATAATAACATCTTTATTATTGCCTCTAGGGCATAATTCCAGATCTCCCACTTGCACTAGAGTCAATAATCTAGTTTACATTTGGCAACAATCTCACACCCATGGCAATCGAGGTGTTGATCATGTTTTACGTGGAAGAGGTTTAGTCAATGGATGCGACATTCGGATCCGTATGTACTTTGCTAATCTTGATCTCCATCCGCTATATAATCTCGGATTATATGAAACTTGCGGTTGATATGCTTGGTCTTTGGATGATATCTTGGTTCCTTAGCGAGTGCTATGGCGCGGTGTTGTCACACAATATCTCCGTGGGTCCAATGCACTTGGAACCACGCCAAGCTCGATGATGAAGTTTCGATCCAAACTCCTTCACTTGACGCTTCTGCGGCATGTATTCCGCTTCTCTTGTAGATCCCGCGATCACGCTTTGCTTGACTTCTCCGACTCCAGCTCCTCCATTCAAAATATAAACGTATCACAATCGAGATTTAGAATCATCCTTGTCGGTGTCGAAACTAGCATCGACGTAACCTTTTACGACAAGTCTGTTCATCACCCCATAGACTAAGAACATTTCTTTAGTTCTATTTAGGTACTTTAGGATGTTCTTCACAGCTGTCGATGTTCCACTCTTGGATCACTTTGATATCTGCTCGTCAAACTAAGAGCATTGGACACATCGGTCTAGTACACAAGATGGCATACATGATGGAACCTATGGCCGAGGCATAAGGCACTTTGCTCATAGCTTCCTATCATTTACCGTAATGGACCCGAGCCTTGTTCAATATCTTACACGACAACATAGGCCTGAACCTTTCTTTGCCTTATCCATTCGAACCTTTTCGAACTTTGTCTAGGTATGTACTACGGCTTAAAGCTATCAGCGTCTTTGTCTATCTCTATAGATCTTGATGCCCAATATATAAGCGACTTCACCTAGGTCTTTCATTGAAAACACTTGTTCAAATAACTCTTCACATCGTTAAGCATGTTGATGTCATTTCCGATAATCAATATGTCATCCACATATAGTACCGAAAGCGTCACCGAGCTCCCACTCACTTTCTTGTAGATACAAGCTTGTAGCAATTTGGAACAAATCCAAAGCTCTTGATCACTTGATCAAAACGAAGGTTCCAACTCCGAGATGCTTGCTTGATCCATAAATGGAGCTGAAGTTTGCATACTTTACTAGCATCCTTAGGATCGACAAAACCTTCGGGTTGCATCATATACAACTCTTCATCAATGTTGCCATTGAGGAAAGCGATCTTGACATCCATCGCCATATTTCATAATCATGAAGCAGCAATTGCTAATAAAATCCGAATGGACTTAAACATCGCTACGGAGAGAAAGTCTCATCGTAGTCAACACCTTGAACTTGTCGAAAACCTTTTGCGACAAGCCGTGCTTCTACAGACGGTAACATTACCATCGCGTCCGTTTTCTTCTTGAAAATCCATTTGCACTCAACGGCCTTTCGGTCGCTAGGAGGTCCACCAAACTCCATACTTGGTTTTCGCTCATGGATCCCAATTCGGTTCATGGCTTCCACCATTTCTCGAGTCTGGGCTCATCATCACTTCCTCATAGTTTGTAGGTTCACTGTCTTCTACCAACAAGACAGTCAAGACAGGGTTGCCGTACCACTCAGGAAGGGCACGCGACCTTGTCGACCTGCGACGTTCAGTAGCAGCATCGTTCGAAGCTTCATGATCCTTGTCATTAGCTTCCTCTATTGTTGGTGCGGCCTTGGAACAATTTCAGTCTTGCGCTACTCTCCAATTCAAGAGAAGGTTCAATAACCTCGTCAAGCTCTACTTTCCTCCACTCACTTCTTTCGAGAGAAACTCCTTCTCAAGAAAGGAATCGTTCTTCATGACAAACACTTTGCCTTCGGTTACGTGATAGAAGGTATACCCAATGGTTTCCTTAGGGTATCCTATGAAGACGCATTTCTCGCTTTGGGTTCGAGCTTGTCGGCATCAACTTCTTGGCGTAAGCTTCGCATCCCCAAACTTTAAACGACAACTTAGGTTTAGCACCAAACCACAGTTCATACGGTGTCGTCTCAGCGGTTTAGATGGAGCCCTATTTAAAGTGATTGCAGCGGTTTCTAATGCATAACCCCAAAATGATAACGGCAAATCGGTAAGAGACATCATTGATCGGACCATATCTAATAGGGTTCGATTAGCGTTCGAGACACACCATTGCGTTGTGGTGTTAGGGTGGCGTGAGTTGTGAAACGATTCCACTTGCTTTAAGATGCGTGAGAAAATCATAACTCAAATATTCACCTCCACGATCGGATCGTAGAAACTTAATCTTTACATTACGATGGTTCTCCACTTCATTCGAAATTCTTTGAACTTTTCAAGCGTTTGATTTATGTTTCATTAAATAGATATACCCATATCTACTTAAGTCATCGGTAAAAGTGAGAAAATAGCGATATCCACCGCGTCGAAATACTCATCGGTCGCATACATCGGTATGTATGATTTCCAACAAGTCCGTTGCTCGCATCATCTGGGAGAGCGGGGTTTTGATCATCTTGCCCATGAGGCATGGTTCGCATGTGTCAAATGATTCAAAATCAAGAGACTTCAAAAGTCCATCAGAATGGAGTTTATTCATGCACTTTATACCAATATGACCTAGGCAGCGATTGCCACAAATAAGTAGTATTATCACTATCCACTTTGCATCTCTTAGCCTCAATGTTATGGATGTGTGTTTCATCCCTTTCGAGATTTAGAAGAAATAAACCATTCACAAGAGGTGCATGACCATAAAAGATGTTACTCATATAAATAGAACAACCATTATTCTCCGATTTAAATGAATAACCGTCTTGCAATAAACATGATCCGAAATAATGTTCATGCTCAACGCAGGCACATAATAACATTTATTAAGGTTTAAAACTAATCCGAAGGTAAAACTAAGGAGGCGTGACGGCCATCACATCAACTCTTGATCCGTTGCCAGCGCGCGTCACCTCATCCCTATAGCCGCCGTCTATTAGTAGCTCATGTTTGAGTTACAAATATTAGCTGAACCGGTATCAAATACCCAGGCACTACAACGAGGGCTAGTAAGGAAAACATCAATAACATGTATATCAAATATACCTTTGATGGTGACAGCATTCTTGTCCGCTAAGTATTTCGGACGATTCGCTTCGATGACCCCTGTCCTTGCAATAGAAGCACTCGATTAAGGCTTAGGACCAGACACGAGCTTCTTCTCGGCGAGGCATTAAACACCGCCGCCCTTCTTTAATGGCTTATTTGCTCCCTTACCTTTCTTAAAGGAGGGCTTGTTGACCATCAATACATGATTATCCTTCTTGATGTCCACTTCCGACCTTGACTTTGCGAAGAGCTCGGTGATCGTATCGATGGAACCAATCGATTATGAGTCACTACAAAACTTTTGTAGGCGGGAGGGAGTGATTGAGAACCTGTCAATCTTGAGCTCCTCTGGAATCGTGCATTCCGGTTGCTCAAGCGTTGAGTGTAGCTTCGACATCTTTATGGCGTGCTCACTAACGAACTCCCTTCCTCCATCTTGCGATTAAAGAACTTCTCGGAGATCTCATATCTCTCGAATGGGCTTGAGTGCGAAACATGGTTTCGGCTCCTCGAGAATCTCAAAGGGCGGGATAGGTTTCAAAAGCGATTTTGAAGCTCGGTTCCATAGCAAACAACATGGTGCTCTTAATCACACCATAATCATCTTTGCGTGGTGATAGACAGCTTTCTCATCGGTAGCCTTGATTCGCGAGGGTCACCTAACGCTTTACCAAGGACATAGTCGTTTTGTCCGCCAGACAGAATGATTCTTAGATTGCGGAACCAGTTGGTGAAGTTAGACCCATTGTTTCTAAGCTTTTCTTTCTCAGCAAAAACGTTGAAGTTAAAGTTGGACTTGGCCATTAGATCTACAATATTTGCAAGTACAACTTAGACTATGTTCATGATAAATAGTTCAACTTAATCAAATTACTAGATGAACTCCCACTAAATTCAACATCCCTCAAGTTGTTTAGTGAACACGATCCAAATTCACCACACCTAATCCGATCATCACAAGAAGAGATGTGGTTTCAATGGTGGACAACAAAGTGTCGATCATATCACTCATATGACTCATGCTTAACCTTTCGGTTCTTGTGTTCCGAGGCCATGTCTGTACATGCTAGGCTCGTCAAGCTAGACCCAAGTATTTCCGCGTGTGCAAAAACTGGCTTGCACCCGTTGTATGTGAGCGTAGAGTCTATAGCACCCGATCATCACGTGATGCTTGGACACGGCGAACTTTCGCATAGCGGTGCATACTTGGGGAGAACACAGTTTTTATCTTGATCTTTAAGTGAGGAATCATCTTATAATGCTACCATCGCGATCTAAGCATAATAAGATACATAAAGGGATAAACATCACATGCATATAACTTTATGTGACATGGTATAGCCAATCCTCGCAATGATCTCCATCTTGTGCGTTCGGCATGATCTCCATCACTCCACCATGATTGCCTCCACCACGAATAGCAACTACAACTATTGCTAACTACTTAGCGATAAAGTAAAGCTATTACATGGCGTATAAGAAGTTGACTTCATGGTCATACACAATTATAAAGACAACCATATGGCTCCTTCGGTTGTGTACTCATCGACATGCAAGTCGTGAAACATTACAAAACATGATCATCGCATACAATATACACATCACATCTTGGGCCATACCATATCACGAAAACACTCCTGCAAAAACAAGTTAGGCGCCTCTACTTTGTTGTTGCATGTTTTACGTGGCTTATGGGAGTAGATGCTAAGAACGATTCTTACCTACGGAAATCCTAGCGGTGATATTATGGTTGCCAAACTCGGTGTTAATCCCATGACAACTATAGTGAGAGCCGACATCCACCGGCCGCATGTGTGGTACAAGCCACACGTCAAGTGCGGAGCCGGTCATGACGGCGTCGCGTAAGGTAGGCTGGACCGCTTCAATCTCACTATCCGCGTCATAAGAAGAACACAAACAAGAGGCTTGCAACAGAAAACATCAACGCCCGCAACAACCATGTTGCGTTCTACTCGTGAAACACATCTACGCATAGATCTAGCTCGATACCTGAAGGGTTTGGCGGCATAGTAAATCAAAATTTTCTACGGGGCGAGCGGAGGAAAGCCAAGATCTAATCTAGGAGATGCAAACAACGAGAGATTGGATTAGATCTTCATACCCTTGAAGATTCGCGGTGAGCGTTCATCGGGCGTGGGTGATGTAGTCGTGCTCGCTTCTCTCCTCGCGATCCGATCCGATCTAGCACCACCGTGGCGGTGCCTCCGTGAGATGCACTGCGTGCGGCACCTCGGCGTCTCCTCCTTCCTCGGACCAGCGAGTATGGTGGAGATAGATTGGATCTACAACACGGCGTGGTGTATATGGTGGAGAATTTCTGCGGGCTTCGCCTACAAGCGGTCGGGAGAGAGAGGCGGCGGGGCTACTAGGGCTTGGAGGGAGGTGTGGAGTAGTAGGGGCGCACCACCCTCTATATATAGAGGCGGCCAGCCTGCCCTCCTCCAAGCCTATCTCTAGTTTAAACAATTTAAACTCTCCCTTATCTAGAAATCCTATCTCTAGATTTAAGCGATTTAAACTCTCCCTTATCTAGAAATCCTATCTCTAGTTTAAGCGAGTTTAAACTTATCTAGGATCGTCTGGGCCCTATGGGGCCTTGTGCCCCTGCCCAATGCGCCAGGACACTCCCTCATAGGCCCATGCCCCTCCGGAAGGTGGGGCCACGTTGGTCCCCTTCCGGAAGGTTCTAGAAGCTTCGGTACAATACCGATTAACCGGAACAATTCGAACTCCAAAAACTGCTTGCCTTATATGAATCTTATTCTCGGACCATTAGGAACCTCTCGTGATATCCCGGATCCCATCGAGACTCGAACAAAAATTCATAAACCAATTATCCAATCTATCCTAGCGTCGAGACACGTTAAGTGTGTGACCTGCGGGTTCGAGAATATCGGACATGATCTTCTATCAATAATCAACAATGGGTGCAGGCACCCATATTGACTCCCACATTCATCGATGATCATATCGGATGAACCACGATGCCGATTCAATCAATCTCATATATATATTCCCTTGTCTCGCGATATTTTACTTGCCGAGATTCGATCGTCGATGCCGTCATACCTAGTTCAATCTCGTTCACGGCAAGTACTTTACTCGTTCCGTAATCCGACATCACTTTGTGATTAACTCCTTAACCACATGCTTGCAGCGGTGTTGATATCGATTACGAGTGGGCCCAAAGTATATCTCTCCGACTTGGGAGGACAAATTCCATCTCGATACATACCCAACAGATACTTTCCGATCACCTGAGAGACACCTTTATGATCACCCTCTCATAGGATGACGTTTTATGACCTCAAAGCTTTCTTCCGGTACCAGGGAGTTGCATTATCTCATGGTCTAAGGAATACAATATTTGACATAGGAAAAGCTTCGCAAAGATGAACACGATGAAACGATCTAATTGTTCTGCTTTGTTTGGGTCTATCCACCATATCATTCTCCCAATGATATGATCTCATTATCAATTGACAACTCATGTCTATGGTTAGGAAACCTTAACCATCATTGATCAATGAGCTAGTCCATAGAGGCGTACTAGGGACACGGTGTTGTTCACAAACCACACAAGTATTAAAGTTTCCACTTAATACAATTCTAGCATGGAATATAAACTTTATCATGAACAAGAATTATAATAATAACATCTTTATTATTGCCTCTAGGGCATAATTCCAGATCTCCCACTTGCACTAGAGTCAATAATCTAGTTTACATTTGGCAACAATCTCACACCCATGGCGAGGTGTTGATCATGTTTTACGTGGAAGAGGTTTAGTCAATGGATCTGCGACATTCGGATCCGTATGTACTTTGCTAATCTTGAGATCTCCATCGCTATATAATCTCGGATTATATGAAACTTGCGGTTGATATGCTTGGTCTTTGGATGATATCTTGGTTCCTTAGCGAGTGCTATGGCGCGGTGTTGTCACACAATATCTCCGGTGGGTCCAATGCACTTGGAACCACGCCAAGCTCGATGATGAAGTTTCGATCCAAACTCCTTCACTTGGCGCTGCGGCTGACCATGTATTCCGCTTCTCATGTAGATCCAGCGATCACGCTTTGCTTGACTTCTCGACTCACAGCTCCTCCATTCAAAATATAAGCGTATCACATGCGAGATTTAGAATCATCCTTGTCGATTGTCGAAACTAGCATCGGCGTAACCTTTACGACAATGTTCATCACCCCATAGACTAAGAACATTTCTTTAGTTCTATTTAGGTACTTTAGGATGTTCTTCACGGCTGTCGATGTTCCACTCTTGGATCACTTTGATATCTCTCGTCAAACTAAGAGCATTGGACACATCGGTCTAGTACACAAGATGGCATACATGATGGAACCTATGGCGAGGCATAAGCACTTTGCTCATAGCTTCCCTATCATTTACCGTAGGTGGACACCGAGCCTTGCTCAATATCTTACGACAACATAGGCCTTTGAACCTTTCTTTGCCTTATCCATTACGAACCTTTTGAACTTTGTCTAGGTATGTACTACGCTTAAAGCTATCAGCGTCTTTGTCTATCTCTATAGATCTTGATGCCCAATATATAAGCGACTTCACCTAGGTCTTTCATTGAAAACACTTGTTCAAATAACTCTTCACATCGTTAAGCATGTTGATGTCATTTCCGATAATCAATATGTCATCCACATATAGTACCGAAGCGTCACCGAGCTCCCACTCACTTTCTTGTAGATACAAGCTTCGTAGCAATTTGGAACAAATCCAAAGCTCTTGATCACTTGATCAAAGCGAAGGTTCCAACTCCGAGATGCTTGCTTGATCCATAAATGGAGCGTGAAGTTTGCATACTTTACTAGCATCCTTAGGATCGACAAAACCTTGGGTTGCATCATATACAACTCTTCATCAATGTTGCCATTGAGGAAAGCGATCTTGACATCCATCGCCATATTTCATAATCATGAAGCAGCAATTGCTAATAAAATCGAATGGACTTAAACATCGCTACGGGAGAGAAAGTCTCATCGTAGTCAACACCTTGAACTTGTCGAAAACCTTTGCGACAAGCCGTGCTTCTGAGACGGTAACATTACCATCGCGTCCGTTTTCTTCTTGAAAATCCATTTGCACTCAACGGCCTTTCGGTCGCTAGGAGGTCCACCAAACTCCATACTTGGTTTTCGCTCATGGATCCCAATTGGTTCATGGCTTCGACCATTTCTCGTCTGGGCTCATCATCGCTTCCTCATAGTTTGTAGGTTCACCGTCTTCTACCAACAAGACAGTCAAGGCAGGTTGCCGTACCACTCGGAGAGGCACGCGACCTTGTCGACTGCGGACGTTCAGCGGCGGCATCGTGCGAAGCTTCATGATCCTTGTCATTAGCTTCCTCTATTGTTGGTGCGGTGACCTGGAACAATTTCAGTCTGCGCTACTCTCCAATTCAAGAGAAGGTTCAATAACCTCGTCAAGCTCTACTTTCCTCCCACTCACTTCTTTCGAGAGAAACTCCTTCTCAAGAAAGGAACCGTTCTTTGACAAACACTTTGCCTTGGTTACGTGATAGAAGGTATACCCAATGGTTTCCTTAGGGTATCCTATGAAGCATTTCTCGCTTTGGGTTCGAGCTTGTCGGCATCAACTCTTGGCGTAAGCCGCATCCCCAAACTTTAAGAAGCGACAACTTAGGTTTAGCACCAAACCACAGTTCATACGGTGTCGTCTCAGGATTTAGATGGAGCCCTATTTAAAGTGATTGCAGCGGTTTCTAATGCATAACCCCAAAATGATAACGGCAAATCGAAGAGACATCATTGATCGGACCATATCTAATAGGGTTCGATTCGGCGTTCAGACACACCATTGCTGTGGTGTTCCGGTGGCGTGAGTTGTGAAACGATTCCACTTGCTTTAAGATGCGTGAGAAAATCATAACTCAAATATTCACCTCCACGATCGGATCGTAGAAACTTAATCTTTACATTACGATGGTTCTCCACTTCATTCGAAATTCTTTGAACTTTTCAAGCGTTTGATTTATGTTTCATTAAAAGATATACCCATATCTACTTAAGTCATCGGTAAAAGTGAGAAAATAGCGATATCCACCGCGTCGAAATACTCATCGGTCGCATACATCGGTATGTATGATTTCCAACAAGTCCGTTGCTCGCTCCATCATCTGGGAGAACGGGTTTTGATCATCTTGCCCATGAGGCATGGTTCGCATGTGTCAAATGATTCAAAATCAAGAGACTCCAAAAGTCCATCGAATGGAGTTTCTTCATGCACTTTATTCCAATATGACCTAGGCAGCGATGCCACAAATAAGTAGTATTATCACTATCTACTTTGCATCTCTTAGCCTCAATGTTATGGATGTGTGTTTCATCCCTTTCGAGATTTAGAAGAAATAAACCATTCACAAGAGGTGCATGACCATAAAAGATGTTACTCATATAAATAGAACAACCATTATTCTCCGATTTAAATGAATAACCGTCTTGCAATAAACATGATCTGAAATAATGTTCATGCTCAACGCAGGCACATAATAACATTTATTAAGGTTTAAAACTAATCCGAAGGTAAAACTAGGGAGGCGTGCGGCGGCCATCACATCAACTCTTGATCCGTTGCCAACGCATCGTCACCTCATCCCTCGCAAGCCGTCTATTCCGTAGCTCTGTTTGAGTTACAAATATTAGCAACCGGTATCAAATACCCAGGCACTAGCGAGGGCTAGTAAGGAAAACATCAATAACATGTATATCAAATATACCTTTGATGGTGCCACCTTCTTGTCCGCTAAGTATTTGGACGATTCGCTTCGATGACCCTGTCCTTGCAATAGAAGCACTCGATGTCGGCTTAGGACCGGACACGAGCTTCTTCTCGGCGAGGGCATTGCGCTTGCCGCCCTTCTTGAAGGGCTTCTTTGCTCCTTACCTTTCTTAAAGGAGGGCTTGTTGACCATCAATACATGATTATCCTTCTTGATGTCCACTTCAGCCTTGACTTTGCGAAGAGCTCGGTGATCGTATCGATGGAACCAATCGATTATGAGTCACTACAAAACTTTTGTAGCTGGGAGGGAGTGAATGCAGAACCCTGTCAATCTTGAGCTCCTCTGGAATCGTGCATTCCAGTTGCTCAAGGCGTTGAGTGTAGCCCGACATCTTTATGGCGTGCTCACTAACGGAACTCCCTTCCTCCATCTTGCAGTTAAAGAACTTCTCAGAGATCTCATATCTCTCAGAACGGGCTTGAGTCTGAAACATGGTTTTCAGCTCCTCGAGAATCTCAAAGGGCCCGGGATAGGTTTCAAAACGATTTTGAAGCTCCGGTTCTGTGGCATCCCGCAAAACCACTACTAGAAAATCGCGTTGATTTTTGTGCATCGCATCGTCATCATCATGCATGGTTGTCTGCATTATTTTGAAAAGCCTAGTTTTGATTTGTACAAACATGTAGCATCCCAGTTGTCTAACACCTGTAATGCTACATGTTATAATAATAAAAAGGGCCACTTCCAACATATAATTGTTGCATCATTATCATATCATGCTCATGTCATCATGTCACCCTGCATGTGAGCATCATATAAAACCCTTTCTTGTTTAGTTCTTATCTCATGTGCATGATTAATTGTAGTTGCCTCTTGATATTGTATTTGGTTCTTAATATATTGTTAAATGCCCAAGTTGAGTTGAGGGCATCTCTCTTTTTGACTCCACCACCTTTTCTTTCACCACCTTATAATTCCACCATCCAATTAATATGAGCTTGGCATTTTAATTTGGGTTATCTCTAGCTCATGTGGGTTGGTTGGATTCTACCCATAATCTTTTGCTTGGCCTTTGCCCACCTTTTGGGAATGCAAGGATTAATGCCACATGAAATAATGTTGTTTTCACAATATAACTACATGGCCATTATTGCTTGCATGGGCCATGCAAGTGCCACCTTCTTCTTGATCTTGGAGTGGTATTTGGTTTTGCTTGCATGGATCTCTCTCCTTGGTTTTGAATCTTGTTTTGGGCCTTGCAGTATTCTTCACCAAATCATCTAAACCTCTATCCCCATCTCCATGCATACACATGTGATCATGTGTAAGCATAAGGACCACCCCATCATCACATGATCATCTCTCTCTCCCTCTTCCTCTTTTCTTGCCTTGATCTTGTTAGGGCTTGTTTGGAGCTTGCATGATCAAGTTAAGTACCACCTCCCTCTTACCCACTCTTAGCAAAACCCTAAAACCTACCCCATGCCATTCCCCCCAATCTAGCTAAACCCAAACCCCATCTATCTACCCTCCTAAATAACCTAGCTAACATGCTCTTATCCACCCCCCCAAAACCTAAACCCTAGGCTCGAGCCCATGCCCCACCCCCTCTCTCTCGGCCCCCTCTCTCTACCTGCCATGAGGGCCCTACCTGGCTTACTCCATCCCATGTGCTACCCTGGTCCCTCTCTCCCTCCTAAACCCTAGCCACCCGAGCCTTCCCTTACCTCTCTTGCTCTCCTCTACGCCTTGCAGTCCCAGTGAGCCCCCTCCTCTCTGTCCCTCCACAGCACCTCGGCCTCACCCCACCTCTTGTCCCCTGGCCTCACCCTACCCACTGGCGGCCACAGCGAACCATGCACGTGAGGGAGGTGCAAAGAGGCCAAGCCACCTCCCTCCCACGCCATCTACACCTTGCGTTCTTATCCTTCCCCTCGTCCCTGCCTGCTTGTTGCCCAGATCCATCCCAGGCGCCCTGCCACGCTCCCTCTTTCCCTTTACCGCCACACCGTGGCCGAAAACCTTGGCCTCTACCTTCCCTTGTCCAGTAGGGCGTGGTGCTCAAGGTGTGGAGGAGGATCACGAACCCACAGGCAGGCCGTGCCGAGGCGCGAAGGAAGCCCACCGGGCGGACACGAGCCAGCGCAAGCCCTAGCTGCCGTCTGCCTCGCCCGCTGATCCGCTGCCGACCGAACCAACCCCAGCAAGTCATTGGTGAGCCACTCTTCCCCCCAGACATCGTTTCCCTCCCCCTCTCGCCTCGCATCGCCGCCGTCTTCCGTCGAACGCTCTGCGTGCGCGCCGGCGTCGCGTTCGTTTCCCCTCGCCATAGCGTCGCTTAGCCTATCTAAGCCTCGTCCTGCAACCCTGCATCAACCCCTAGCCACCGCAGTGGCTCCGCCCTCTGCGCGCGTGCCCCGCGTCGCGGGATCGAACCCCGCCTGCGCTCCGTCTTGCGCAAGGCAGAGAGAGGAGAAAAACAGTACCACGTGGGCGATTTTTCACAAAACCCCCCAAACGTTTTTGTTCCTGACCGCGGACCAGCCTAGCCCCACCAGCCAGCGTCAGTGGGTTTTTGCAAAAGGGCTCCCCAAGTTTTTAGGCCTCCACCCGCGGTCCTTTTGTTCCTCAGCCGCTGGCGTGTGGGACCGCAAGCCCCTGGGCCCCACCTGTAAGCGCCTGAGGGTAAGTTGGCCTGAGTAAAAAGGGTTTTCTGCGTCTGGTTAAATTCAAATTCTGTTTAAATGATTTCAAATTCAAATTCAATTCAGATTTCAAATAACTTTTCCATAGTAATTCCAAATCACACAAATGATATATGTTTGGATATCAGAAAAATGCCAGGATTTCAAATATGCCATCCAATTTACCTTTTGCACATTTAAAATTCCAAGTTCAATTAAATTACACCATTTGCCACTAGAACTAAAATAATTAATAACTTTGGTTTTATAATTCCAAATTTAGCAAATGATATGTCTAAAATGATCAGCTCGACGAGACCTTTCTGTTTATGCTATTCATGACTTCAATTGCAGCATGCATCATATAAAAATATAGGGTACAGCAAGTGTTATGACAACAAAATGTGACCCAAAACCCCATAAAAATGTTACTACTTGTTCCCCACACCTCACCATGCCATGCTACCTTATTGCCATGTAAATTGTGCATCATTCATCATGGCATGATTGTTTGCTTGGCGCATCTTATTCATGTGCTTGTGCTCTATATTCATGTTGGCCTTGTTTGTTTGGTTTTTCTCGGATGAGACCTTTGGCGGGGTTATATCAAGAGAACCGAGCACTACCGGATCCGTCCCTCGCTTGTTGAGTTGTGGGCAAGCACTTCCACATGCTTGCATACATACAGTACCTATTGCCTCTATCTTATTCTTGCATCATTGAGTCGCGAATGCATAAAATTGAATCCCAAGTATGCATAGCCTTTACTTTTAAACCCCACCAAGCTTGTTCCTCCATCCCATGAGCCACTACTAAAGGAGTTGTTTGAGCCATGCGAGTCGTAGAACAACATGTGTAGGGTATGTGAGAGTCTGTTGGATAATGAGGTACCTAAACAACTTAACCTGAGTAGTATGGGATAACTAATGAAAGTGGCACCGGTGAGCAACATCTGCTATTTGGTTTTCCTCACTTGTGTCCGTAAGACCCCGAGTACTTGATTCCTGTTCCTTGATTTATCGCTATCCACATCCGGAGGTATATGGGACCCCACAGGCGAGCTTGATTAGTCTTATTTCTTGGGGCCACAAACTAGTTTGAGGTTTTATTTACGATCTGTACTTATGCCATGCTACTTTACGTATTTAAATTGTGCAAGGAGCACCTGTCTTTATTTAGGATCGGGACACGATTCCGTGGTGTCGACAAGCCCAGCCACACTTTGGGTTCCCGATCGTTCCTGACCGTATACCCAAACCTTGAGTCCGTCGGAGCTTGCTTGCCGTTGGGTGTACTTCAAGGGGTGGCCCTGAAATATTTCTGAATTACGTGATTGTTGTCGTGAAAGCCTCGTTGGGTTTTGATTTGGTTTTCGAGGTTGATCGGCGTGTGTTGCTATTGGTGCACCCGGGTAAAACTTTACGAAAGCCGTGTCCGCGGATATGGACGACTTGGAGCACCGTTTCTTGATCATAGACAAGCATAACTAAAGTACCGCCTTAATCGACTAAGTAACTTGACTAGTAAATAGTGCAACACTCATGGAATGGTTAATAAAATTGCCAGCGGATGGGGTTGTTAAATCGCTTCCTTGTTGGTAGCGAGGAGGATGGATCGATGAAATTACCATTATAGCTGTTGTTCTTAATTCTCGGACATCCGTCTATCATTGGTTAGGCGGATGGTTAGCGTTATCTGTAGAATTGCTAGGGTTTATCTTTATTTGCAATTCGTCACCCGAGTTGTGTCCCTTTAAGCGGCATTAAGACTTCTTGAGTACCCTTAGGGTCTCACACGATAAATTATTGGTTCGGATGGACGGTACCCCCACGGGACGGATCTTTGGGTGGAAGAAGCCGAGGACATGGGCAGCGATCGTTCGGTGTAGAGATTAGGGAGCAGGATCCGTGAGACCTGTAGTTGGGATGTGCTTATTTCTATGGCATCTTATGCCGATTTGCTTCTTATCCGTACCCGGATTTTGTTTGCCGCTTCCGCATGATACTCTGATGTGTGTTGTATGAGGAAATATCCTAAATTATAGATCTATCTAGGTTATTTGAATCTTGCCGTATGGCGTTGCTATATTTCCTTTCTTTCTAGATGGTATGGCTCTGATGTACTCTTGTATGGTGGCTTGCGTACATACAACGGAATGGCTGAATAAAAGTACCAACAACTGCTGGGTTTTGGGTTACATCAGGATATCTGAATCTGTTTAGTAATTGCGGCAACTACAACGGAAAGAATAACTAAAAGGGCCTACTGCTTACTTTATCAGGATGAATATCTACACCTGACTAGTAATTGCTGCAACGATAACTGAATAAATAAAACTGCCAACGGTGTGAGTTCCTCGGTTGACTTCCTCGTTTGGTCTCGAGGGGGAAACACCAGGATGGGTTTGTTTGGTGTTAGCTTCAGGTTGGATCCGGATAGGTCTATCTTACCCCTCTACGATTACTGCTTGATTGTATCGAGTCTCTATAGGTTGTTTAGTGCATCTTTGCCGCGCTTTCGATCCACCATACCTATGTGCGAGGACCGGAATTCTAGCCTCGCGTGTCTTGGCCTCGATCTTGGCGCTCCTTCTTTTTCCTTTGCCCTTTGTCGGCACCCCTTTTGTTTAAGGTTTTGAGATCGGCCGTTAGCGAGGTTACCCTTCCGGCACAGGCGGGGTTATGGGCGCCATTGGTTATTCTTGGGGCTCTTAGCCCCATTTGCATCTTGTCCGTGGCTGGACGCTCTATCGTTTTCAAGGTGATTTGGATCTTTGTATATTATATACGTATTCTTGACTCTTTGAGTCATTGTTATATATATCCGTTACGTGGGTCCCATCGAGGACTGTTGTGTAATGTTATTACCGTTTTCCACCCGCGAAAGTGCTGGTGAGCACCTTTGAATCGTTTCTATGCGGGTTTGGCGAATTTTGCTCAAACTTGCATAGGTCCGATTCCGAGGTGTTCTGAGTGGTATCGAGCTCGGCGATTGCGATACCCCACAAGTCCAGCCTGTAGGATAACCTAGCTAACGGCCGCAGTAGAGTGTCAAAACTATTTTTTAAAATCGGTTGGATAGTTCTGGTTAGGTCTGATTTTACTCCTTACCCCTCTGCTATTCTCCTCTTATCTCGACGTGTTTTGGATCCGCTCTCGTCTCTTTCTTCGAGTCCAGGAATGTCTCGTGGTTGGGTTTTCCGTCGTACCTTCAGGGTTTCGCTTCCTCCTTGTGTAACGGTGTTGCTACATCTGGTCTTCATGCTATATGAGTGATCCGTCTGCTGTGGTATCCGTCTTGTTCCTTGTTTGCGCTATCCGGTGTTTTCCGACGCGACGACATCATCTACGCCAGATCCGATGAAGAGTATGCATCACTCCTTTGTTCCGAACCTCGCTTGTCGAGATCTTCAGTCTGATTCCGAGAATGGTTGCACTCTTTTCCACTGATTGTGCAGAGTAATAGTTTGGGTGCGTGATGGATTGGCCCCCATGCCGACTACCCCTTCTATTCGCTTTTGTACATTGAAGTGGACGAGAATGCATCGATTCCCTCTTCCCACCGAAGTTAGAGGTGGATTTACTTGTTGATACCTCTACCTTCGCCATTTTGTCCCCGGAGTGTTCTCTCGACGATCACGAACAACGACCTCTTGTTAGTGGTGTCGCGAGGAACTACACGAAGCGAGAAGACGCAGATCGCCGACCTTTCCTTCCGGTACCATGAGGCGGATCTCGAGGGCGAGATCCCTTGTTAGTGGTGTCGAATTGTGGCATCCCGCAAAACCACTACTAGAAAATCGCGTTGATTTTTGTGCATCGCATCGTCATCATCATGCATGGTTGTCTGCATTATTTTGAAAAGCCTAGTTTTGATTTGTACAAACACCCCTCTTATTTTTCAAACACAAAACCCCGAGCGTATCGGATATTTTGTTTCCCTAAAAACTATGTTGCAAAGTGGCTTGTTTAATTAGAACAGGACCAAACAAACACAAATAATAAAACAGCCCCCCCCTAAATCCTAGTCCCACCAAATACTACTCTACACTCCAACCACAGTAGCCACCTCACCCTCTCACCAAAACCTACCCACCTGCCACCTCAATCCTCCACTTTTCCCCTCTCTCTCTTTCTCACCTAGTCCCCTCATACCCTCTCTCACCTCAGTGGGTCCCCCACAGCCACCACAGCTCTCTCTCCACGACCAGCAGTCAAACCCACTTTTCCCCCTACCCACTCTCCTCACCTCTCACAGCGCGTGCCCCACGCGTGGGCCTACCCGACCCGCCTGGCCAGCCTGGACCGGTCCACCTCCCCACCGCCCGCCCCCACCACAGCCACGCTCGCTTTGCCTTCCCCCAGCCGCGGGTCCCACCCTGTCGGTCCTCCACCCGCGCCTCTCTCCTTCCCCGTCGTCTTCCCCCGCTCGCCATCCACCCCAGCGCTCGCATGCCAGCGCTCCGCACCCCTCCGCCAGGCCGGCCACCTCTCCTGGCGCTTGCTCCCCCGCGTCCCACACCGAACCGCCGCTCCTCCTCCTCCTCCTGCAGCCCCGCCCCGCCACGCCTCCGCTCAGCGCCACCTCGCCGGCCTCGCCCGCCCGTTCGCAGCCCTCTCGGCCGAGCCGCGCGCCCCTCTCTGAGCCTCCCTCAGCCGCAGCTGCCGCCTCTCCACCTCCGCTCCCTCCGTCGCTCACGCCCCCAGGCCCGCAACCTCCGCTTCTCCCGCGCCTGCCCTCCCTCTGCTCCGGCGTCCTCATCCCTCCCTCCGCTTGAGCCCGCGCTCCACCGAGCCTCCTCGCCGTCGTCGAGCCTCCCCCTCTGGCGCCCCGCAGCCTCTCTCGCGCCCGCCTCCCATTCCCGGCGCCCACCTCCGCCGAGCTCCGCCTCCGCCTGCTCTGGCCCGGCCTCGCGTTCGCCGCCCCGCCAGCGTCCTGCCGCCACAGGGACCTCCCTCGCCCGCCGCAGTGCCCGCCCGCCCAAGCCGCCTCGCCGCGCGTCACTTCCGACGGTGGCGCCGCCCGCCCTCCGCCATCGCCCGATCGCCTTGCCCTCGACCCTCCGTCCGCCGCCACGAGCCCAGCGCCTCCCCGTCGCCCGTGCAGGCCAAGAGCTCCCGTGGGACCGCATGAGGCGCCGCCGAGCCTCTTCCGCCCATGGCCGCTGTTCGAGTTCTCGGCGCCCAAGCACAGCGCCCGATGGCCATCTCTGTCGAGCGAAGGACCCTCCTGTGTAGCATCAGACGCGCCTCCGAGTGGTGCCTTCGTGATGTTTGGTTACCTCAGTCATGGACGCGTCGTTTGATGGATGAGGTCATCGACATGACCGGCATCGAGCATGAACTACATCGGACCGGAGACACTCGAAGGGGCATCTTCAAGGACTTCTACATGGAAGGGAACGACATGATCTTCTTCGTGGACAAGTGGACGTTGCGCGACCCAGAGACCACCGACAAGATCTTCTCGAAGCGGAACAACAAGAACCCTCTCGGAACCCGAAGACCTTCGACATGGAACCTTAGGCCGAGCCTCGACACGGCAAGATCGCCACGAGGACGCTCCCAGACGCTAGTACCGACTCGATGGCGTGGGGCCCGGCGAGACCCTACATAGCAACAGCGACCCGTGGAACCCGACAAGATTTGCATGCGACAAACGCGACCGGGGAAATCCGATCGCCCCGACCGAACCAAGTACCCCTTTTCGGACGCCGCGAGTCATGAAACCGGATGCGCCAAGATCTGCCCCGTTGTTCGAGAACGTTCCCGCCGAGACCGACCCGTCGAACCCTGGACCCTGTCGAACCCCGAACCCCGGAATCCAAGATCTGCCGAACCCTAAATGTGTGAACCCCTCTCCGAGAACCCTATTTTATAAAAGGTCAACTATATGAATTGTTGCACACTTAATTGACATCTCGCATGCATATCATGTGGTTTGGGGGCCTTTTGCCGATTCACCTAATAATTAAATATGGGGCCCATATGCGGGCAAATCTAGCCTTATATTGGCCTCATTTAAATCTTGTGTAGCGAACCGGTACTATCTTTTGCCATGCTAAAGCCACATTTAAATTGCGGGGTAGGGAAATAACATGAACCACCTAATTAATGGTCGGGACCCCGGTTCCGCTTAATATTGACCTAGCTGCATCGCACTTTTTCCATGTCATACATCATACATGCATCATGCCGATCTTCTGCCGTGTATTAAATATTGCATCCGGTGTTTCTTCTAGTGTTTTGCTTCTTCGCGGATAAGGCCGTTGAGTTGTTGTGAGCTTCGCCCCGATCTTCGGTTGAACTTTCGACAATGTTTTCAGGCGAGCATCTCCCTCTTTCTACCTATCTTACTTTTATAGTATTTATTCCCTCCTGTTGATCTATTGCTATCTGTGTTGCGATGCTCTAGTTTTCTGTTCCCTGGATATTCCCTGCAGCCTCATATTGCCTTGGACACACCCTATTACCTGTTGTTTGGTAGATAGTTGGACTTGCGCGTCGTAGTCGCTTGCTCAAGTGCTGTTGCGTGTCGTTCAGTGCCACAGATGTTGATGTATTGCCGCATGTTGATGTTGGAGATGATCATAGTTTTACTTATCGTCACTTTAATTTCTGTTTAACAACTAAAATTGAAATAAGCAGAGGCATCGGTGGGTGATAGATAATATTTGGTTTCGAGCGCCACTTGTGTCCCGTAAGACCCAGTACTTGATACTGTTCCTTGATTTATCGCTATCCACATCCGGGAGGTATATGGGACCCCACGAGCGAGCTTGATTGATCTTATTTCTTGGGGCCACAAACTAGTTTGAGGTTTTATTTACGATCTGTACTTATGCCATGCTACTTATGTATTTAAATTGTGCGAGAGCACCTTTGTCTTATTTAGGTAAGCGGAGTGATTCTGGCAGTATCGACAAGCCAGCCACACTTTGGGTTCCCGATCGCTTCTGACCATTATGCCAAACCTTGAGTCCGTCTCGGAGCTTGCTTACTCCGTTGCGGGATCTACTCAATGGGGTGGCCCCTGAAATATTTCGAATCTGTGATTGTTCGATCGTGAAAGCCTCGTTGGGTTTTGATTTGGTTTTCGAGGTTGATCGGCGTGTGTTGCTATTGGTGCACCCGGCGGGTAAAACTTTAAAGCCGTGTCGCGGATATGGGCGACTTGGAGCCGATATCTCGATCATAGACAAGCATAACTAAAGTTTACTGCTATAAACTTGACTTATAATGACTAGTAATCAGCTTCACTATAATGGAATGGCTAATTAATACTGCCCACAATTGCTTGTTTGGTTGTCGCTTGCGACAATTGTATCTGACTAGTAAGTATTGCAACTACAACGGAATGGCTGAATAAAAGTACCAACAACTGCTGGGTTTTGGGTTACATCAGGATATCTGAATCTGTTTAGTAATTGCGGCAACTACAACGGAAAGAATAACTAAAAGGGCCTACTTCTTACTTTATCAGGATGAATATCTACACCTGACTAGTAATTGCTGCAACGATAACTGAATAAATAAAACTGCCAACGGTGTGAGTTCCTCGGTTGACTTCCTCGTTTGGTCTCGAGGGGGAAACACCAGGATGGGTTTGTTTGGTGTTAGCTTCAGGTTGGATCCGGATAGGTCTATCTTACCCCTCTCTGATTACCGCCAGTTGTATCGAGTCTCTATAGGTTGTTTAGTGCATCTTTGCCGTTGCGCTCGATCCACCATACCTATGTGGCGAGGACCGAATTCTAGCCTCATGGTGTCTTGGCCTCGATCTTGGCTCCTTCTTTTCCTTTGCCCTTTGTCGGCACCCTTTTGTTTAAGCAGGTTTTGAGATCGGCCGTTAGCGAGGTTACCCTTCCGGCGCTTTGGCGGGGTTATGGACGCCATTGGTTATTCTTCAGGGCTCTTAGCCCCATTTGCATCTTGTCCGTAGCTGGACGCTCTATCGTTTTCAAGGTGATTTGGATCTTTGTATATTATATCTCTATTCTTGACTCTTTGAGTCGCTGTTATATATATCCGTTCTGTGGGTCCCATCGAGGACTGTTGTGTAATGTTATTACTTCGTTTTCCACCCGCACAAAAGTGCCTGGTGGGCACCTTTGAATCGTTTCTATGCGGGTTTGGCGAATTTTGCTCAAACTTGCATAGGTCCGATTCTGAGGGTGTTACAGGTTCCATAGCAAACAACATGGTGCTCTTAATCACACCATAATCATCTTTGCGTGACTGATAGACAGCTTTCTCATCGGTAGCTTGATTGCGTGAGGGTCACCTAACGCTTTACCAAGGACATAGTCGTTTTGTCCGAGACGAATGATTCTTAGATTGCGGAACCGATTGGTGAAGTTAGACCCATTGTTTCTAAGCTTTTCTTTCTCGGCAAAAGCGTTGAAGTTAAAGTTGGACTTGGCCATTGGATCTCTGATGTTGCAAGTACAACTTAGACTATGTTCATGATAAATAGTTCAACTTAATCAAATTACCAGATGAACTCCCACTAAATTCAACATCCCTCAAGTTGTTTAGTGAACACGATCCAAATTCACCACACCTAATCCGATCATCACGAGAAGAGATGTGGTTTCAATGGTGGACAACAAAGTGTCGATCATATCACTCATATGACTCATGCTTAACCTTTCGGTTCTTGTGTTCGAGGCCATGTGCGTACATGCTAGGCTCGTCAAGCTAGACCAAGTATTTCGCGTGTGCAAAAGCGGCTTGCACCCGTTGTATGTGGCGTAGAGTCTATAGCACCCGATCATCACGTGATGCTTGGACACGACGAACTTTCATAGCGGTGCATACTTGGGAGAACACGGTTTTATCTTGATCTTTAAGTGAGGAATCATCTTATAATGCTACCATCGCGATCTAAGCATAATAAGATACATAAAGGATAAACATCACATGCATATAACTTTATGTGACATGGTATAGCCAATCCTGCGCAATGATCTCCATCTTGTGCGTTCGGCATGATCTCCATCACTCCACCATGATTGCCTCCACCACGAATAGCAAATACAACTATTGCTAACTACTTAGTGATAAAGTAAAGCTATTACATGGCGTATAAGAAGTTGACTCATGGTCATACACAATTATAAAGACAACCATATGGCTCCTGGTTGTGTACTCATCGACATGCAAGTCGTGAAACATTACAAAACATGATCATCGCATACAATATACACATCACATCTTGGGCCATACCATATCACGAGAAAACACTCCTGCAAAAACAAGTTACGCCTCTACTTTGTTGTTGCATGTTTCACGTGGCTTATGGGAGTAGATGCTAAACGATTCTTACCTACGGAAAGCCTAGCGGTGATATTATGGTTGCCAAACTCGGTGTTAATCCCATGACAACTATAGTGAGAGCGGCATCCACCGGCCGCATGTGTGGTACAAGCCACCGTCAAGTGCGAGCCGGTCTCATGACGGCGTCGCGTAAGGTTGGCACGGACCGCTTCAATCTCACTATCGCGTCATAAGAAGAACACAAACAAGAGGCTTGCAGCGAAAACATCAACGCCAACAACCATGTTGCGTTCTACTCGTGAAACACATCTACGCATAGATCTAGCTCGATACCCTTTGAAGGGTTTACGGCATAGTAAATCAAAATTTTCTACGGAGCGAGCGGAGGAAAGCCAAGATCTAATCTAGGAGATGCAAACAACGAGAGAGATTGGATTAGATCTTCATACCCTTGAAGATTACAGTGAGCGTTAAATCGGGCGTGGGTGATGTAGTCGTACTCGCTTCTCCTCCTCGCGATCCGATCCGATCTAGCACCACCGGTGGCGGTGCCTCCGTGAGATACTGCGTGCGGCACCTCGGCGTCTACTCCTTCCTCGGACCAGCGAGTATGATGGAGAGATAGATTGGATCTACAACATGGCGGCGTGGTGTATATGGTGGAGAATTTACTGCTGAGGCTTCGCCTACAAGCGATCGGGAGGGAGAGGAAGGCGAGGCTACTAGGGCTTGGAGGGAGGTGTGGAGTAGTAGGGGAGGCGCACCACCCTCTATATATAGAGGCGGCCAGCCTGCCCTCCTCCAAGCCTATCTCTAGTTTAAACAATTCAAACTCTCCCTTATCTAGAAATCCTATCTCTAGATTTAAGCGATTTAAACTCTCCTTATCTAGAAATCCTATCTCTAGTTTAAGCGAGTTTAAACTTATCTAGATAAATGGGCCCTATGGGGCCTTGTTCCCCCCAATGCGTCCAGGACACTCCCTCATAGGCCCATGCCCCTCCCGGAAGGTGGGGCCACGTTGGTCCCCTTCGGAAGGTTCTAGAAGCTTAGGTACAATACCGATTAACCGGAACAATTCCGAACTCCAAAAACTTTGCCTTATATGAATCTTATTCTCCGGACCATTCCGGAACCTCTCGTGATATCCGGATCCCATCGAGACTCGAACAAAATTCATAAACCAATTATCCAATCTATCCTAGCGTCGAGACACGTTAAGTGTGTGACCTGCGGGTTCGAGAATATGCGGACATGATCTTCTATCAATAATCAACAGCGGTGCAGGCACCCATATTGACTCCACATTCATCGATGATCATATCGGATGAACCACGATGCCAGGATTCAATCAATCCCATATATATATTCCCTTCGTCTCGCGATATTTTACTTGCCGAGATTCGATCGTCGGTGCCGTCATACCTAGTTCAATCTCGTTCACGCAAGTACTTTACTCGTTCCGTAATCCGACATCACTTTGTGATTAACTCCTTAACCACATGCTTGCAAGCGGTGTTGATATCGATTACCGAGTGGGCCCAGTATATCTCTCCGACTTGGGAGGACAAATTCCATCTCGATACATACAACCTTGAGATACTTTCCGATCACCGAGAGACACCTTTATGATCACCCTCTCATAGGATGGCGTTTGATGACCTCAAAGCTTTCTTCGGTACCGAGTTGCATTATCTCATGGTCTAAGGAATACAATATTTGACATAGGAAAAGCTTCGCAAAGATGAACACGATGAAACGATCTAATTGTTCTGCTTTGTTTGGGTCTATCCACCATATCATTCTCCCAATGATATGATCTCATTATCAATTGACAACTCATGTCTATGGTTAGGAAACCTTAACCATCATTGATCAATGAGCTAGTTCATAGAGGCGTACTAGGGACACGGTGTTGTTCACAAACCACACAAGTATTAAAGTTTCCGCTTAATACAATTCTAGCATGGAATATAAACTTTATCATGAACAAGAATTATAATAATAACATCTTTATTATTGCCTCTAGGGCATAATTCCAACACGCCTCTCCCCAAAATAGGTTCGGCACCCGTTTAGCCTTAAGCATGTTGCGTGCCATGCCCAACACTGTCTGGTTCCGCCGCTCGACGATGCCATTCTGTTGCGGCGTGTATGGCGCAGTGAGGTGACGTTGCACGCCACTCTCAGCGCAGTGCTTGTAGAAAGTGGCCGACGTGAACTCGCCGCCACGATCAGGGCGCAGCACACGTAGCTTGTGCCCACACTCCACCTCAGTTGCCGCCTGGAACTTGACGATGGCGCGTGCAGCCTCGTCTTTGGATGCCAAAAGCTCCACCCACATGTACCTGCTGCGATCGTCAATCAGCAGCAAGATGTAGCGTCGGCCTCCTGGCGTCGGCGGAGTGATCGGGACGCACAAGTCCCCGTGTACGAGCTCAAGCGGCTTCTGGGCCCTATAGTGCGCCTTCTGCGGGAACTGCAGGCGCCGCTGCTTCCCGGCAAGGCACGCCTCGCACAGCTCGTCGGCATGCTCGATGTGTGGAAGACCACGCACCAAGCCTCCACGAGCCATCTTCTGCAGGCCATCAAAGTGTAGGTGCCCAAGCCACGCATGCCAGCGCCAGGCATCGGACACGTGACCCATGGCGAGGCACACTGGACGTACGGGTGTGAACCGAAGTTTGTACAAGCGATTGGGCGACCGTTATACCTTCATCAGCAGGCGATTTCGCTGGTCTCGCACGCTGAGGATTCCACGACGTATGTGGATGTCATACCAGCTCTCGTCGAGCTGGCCGAGGCTCACGACGTTGATCTTGAGCGCCGGGATGAAGAAGACCTCGGTGAAGGCGCGGTGTTCTCCCCCGTCGATGGAAAACACAACGGTGCCACGCCCGTGGATATCCACCACCGAGCTGTCCGCGAAACGCACCTTGCCGGTGACCGAACGGTCCAACTCAGCAAAGGCATCAATGGAGCCTGTCATGTGGTTCGTCGCGCCAGTGTCGAGGAACCATACTTCGCCACCTAGGTCGTCGCCGTGGGCAGGGGTGATGATGGCCCTTTCCTCGTTGAGTAACACTTGACCACCGGTGCGTGCCATGGTGTTCTCGGGGCGTTCGAACGCCTCCTCGACGCACGACATCATCAGTCCAGGGCCTTCGTCTTCCTCGGCCTGGACAAGATTGGCAGCGACCGAAGGTGCTGCCGCTGCCGCTTCATCCCGCTGCTTCTTGCGGCATTCATGGGCCCAGTGGCCCTTTTTCCCGCAGTACCGGCAGTTGTTCCTGCCGATGTTGCCAGAACCTTGCGTCGGCGCGGCCTGCTGCTGAGGCTGCCCGCCCTTTCGCCCACTTCCGAGACGGCCATTGCCAGGGCCATCCCCTTTGCCGCTTGTTCTGCCTCCACGCGGTTGTTTCTTTCGCGCCTCCCACTGCTCCTCAGTGAGTAGGAGCTGGCCGCTGGAGCTGCCTCCTTGGTCACCGTCCAGCCGTTCCTCAACGGCTCGGAGATGGCCAACAACCTCCTCGACAGTGAGCTTTGCTGGGTCGAGGAGTGTCTCGATGGAGAAGGCAATTTGCACGAAGCGCGTAGGTACAACAGAGAGGAATTTTCTCACAACCTTCTCTTCGGCCGAGTGCATCGAGAAGGCGCGAAGCCAGACGCGATGTTGGAGATCGCATCACGAACTCGTCGATTCGCTCGTTGGCCTTGAACGTGGTCTTGAACTCAGTTGAGCCGTCGCACCGCGCAATCGCGCACACGATCGTTCCCAATGCTGAAGGCGGATTGCCTCCCGGACGCCTTGGCTCCCTTCCCACGAGCATGCAGTGCATCTCCGATGGGGTAAGCGAACAGCGCCGCCAACGCCTGCTTGTCCTCCCCGAGTGCGGTCTCGTCCTCGATCGCTTCCCAGAGCGACGCCGCCTGGAGGTTCACCTCCATCACCATTGCCCAGTTGGTGTAGTTGGAGCGCGTCAACATCGGGAAGGAGAGGTTGGTGCCGCTGCCGCCTCCGGTCTCGCGCACCACTTGTTGCACGACAATCTCACCGCCATTGCGCCGCACCCTGCTGCGCCCACGGCTCGGCGATCATCGTCGCTGCCCGGGCGAAGGTGTTGCGGATTGGCGTGGCGGTGGTGTGCCGTTATTGCCTCTCCCATTGCCTTGCGACATGGCTACTAACTTGGCTCTGATACCAATTGTTATCCCCTAGGACAGAGATGATGAACACACGCACAATCTCAAAGGGAGAATGAACACAAGTAGTAGGAGTGAGGGAGTCGGAGAGTGAGGCTGAATGCTCCTTTGCATTGCTACAAATTGATACAAAGTGCCTACTACTTATACTACTCCAGGCTCTACTATAGCCACTAGTTTACAATGTGAACGGAGTCCATGAGGTCAAGCCGTCCTAGCTATTCCTGGAAACGCTGCAGACTGCTCTTATCCTGAGCACTGCTCTAGTTATCCTGACATCTATCCTGACATCTGCTAGAATATTTGACTTCCTAGTAGTTGCTCTCTCTTACTAGTGTGAACACTTGACATTCCCTAGACTAATGCATGCACCACTCCACTTGCTAGAGTAACACATGCACTAGTGCTTAACTGCTTATTATCAACCTAAATTAAGAACAACATTTTTGCGCGCGTGGAAAAATGCAATTGCTAATGGAGACGCGCGCAGGGACTTTGGCACGGTTAAATGAACGGTTATTTTAGCGCGCTATCTGTTTACAGTCTTTGCTGGAGTTGCTTTTAGGAGGTGGCGTCCCGTGAGCAAGGCAAAGTCGGGAAATTTATCGGATCAATTGCAATGTGTCCATTCCCTACAAATAAACACTCTCCAGGCCCTGTTAATTGCAATGCTTTTACAAACTGTTTTAGGCCCAATTTTTTGACGGCTTTTCCGATAAGTTTCTTTACCCTCAGCTTCTTGGAAAAGCCGGGTCACTTTGGAAGGCTCGTAATATTTTTTAACCGGTTTTCTCAGGAAGTTAAGGGTAGAAAAACTTTTCAGAGAAGCCGTCAAAAAAACTGGACCTTAGTTTGTAACAACGTTTTATACCGTGGAACGAAGGGTTACCTTATTTATAACACTAGACGAAGGCTTTCTAATTTTGATGGATAAGCTGATCAAGTGCCGGAGGATGGAAAATATTCGAGACATGACAAACTCTACAAAAATTATGTAAATACCAAAATAGCATCGGCATACAACAACATATGATCCTAACATAATCACTTAATAGTAGAAATAGAAACATATTTGAAAGTAAGTAGAACATAAATGCATACCAATGATTAATATTCAGGCAATGGTAGAAGTTCTACACATTTTTTTCAGATTCTTCTATAACTTTATCGATGAAGATTTTTATTCCTCGTTTGATGTAGCAAACATGAAGATGCCATTGCGGACAACTTATTGCGCAACTCCATCTTGATGATCTTTACCATCGTGAAAACCCTTTCAACTATTGTTGTCGTCACCAATAAAAGCAATACCAACTCAACCAGACAATAAAACCATATGAAACATGATGTGTCATTCCAATATCAAGATAGTCTCTAAAGTCTTGAGTCAATTTTATTCACATTGAACCTATAAAATGAGTCTCTTCAGTCAAGAGAACCATAAGTTATAAAGCAACTCCGGTAATAGCTCAACAAAGTGATGGTCTAAATAGGTGGTAATAGAGTCTATGGCAACATATAAGGTGTTCACACTCTAAAAAATACTCAATAGTAACTTGGTGTTTTCTCCATTTTGCTCATTTTCCTCATTTTGTTACCATTTCATTCATACTTAGGATTGTTATATCATTTTCTGCGCAAATTCACATCTTCCAAGAGAGCTCTAAACCATCATTTCTCCAATTGAGCAAGCAAATCTTCACATCTTTAACAAAATATATTGAATAAAATAATACAATTAAAATCTAGAGCAATGCAATATATAACGCCAAAATACTCTCAAGTCCTTCTTAAGTACTCCACATAGAACATTGTTTAGAGTCAGATTTTGTTAGATCGGGAATTCGCTATTACAAAGTGAAATGATTGTTTTCAAACTAGACTATAATCAATCTCTTATTTGCTTCAGGATCAGTTTTGCACAACATTCACTAAAATAGTCATAACTTTTCCATACGAAGTCCGTTTTAACGTATGACCACTTAAATATTTCCATATGGAAATTATTTCTAAAAATCAAGGTAGGGCATATGACCTACAAATCTTATTAGGAGATCCGCCCCTGAGCCAAAGTCAATGCTAAAAAGAGCCACCTTTGTCCATCGGCGAGGTCTGCTTCGTCTTCATTATCATGTCATCACCAAAGATACATAAAGAAGAGGAGAATCTGTCTTCACTTTATTTCTTAATTAACTAGAAGATACTAGTGTCATGCATGGGCATATCTTTAAAAAGACATTTTATAAATACAAGTATAATTACTCTAAAAGCTTAAGCGTGAGCTGCAGGGAGCTCATTCGGGCCTGTTGCGGTGCACATTGCTGCTCTTAGGTCGCTGTTTGTAGGACGTTTAACGTGCGTCGTGGACGTGGCTGTGGACGTGTCGTTGTTGTCTGCTTTCTCGCTTGCGAACAGTGCTTCTCGACGCGCTGGTTTAGGAACGTACGTGCCGGCTGTTCGTCTGACGGGCGGGCCACTCTTTCAGGGCTCTGTTTGTCATAGGAACCGATCTATCGCTGGGTAGGTTTTCTGTGTCTTCTTCGTGGGGTGGGGGATCGGGACTCCATCTTGTTTTCTCCGTCCATTGACTCCGACCAGTCTTTTTCTCGCGGTGGAGCGGAGCGAGACCGGAGTGGTGGTGTTTCTTGTCGAGCACCGCCCTGCCGTGCTTCCGGTTCTTCCGTTGCCGGTGGTGTTTTTTGGCGCGAGGGCGGTTGTGTTTGTTCGCGGCCGCCTGCTTCCGATCCTTCCGTTGCCTAGCTTTTCTTCTCAAGGTTTATCTGATTTGTTTTCTTCCTGTTGTTTTTTAGATTCCGTTGCGGCATGGTGGTTTCGGTCAAAATGCTAGTATGGAACGGGAGTCATGGCCATCTTAGATTTGTGTTTCTTTGATTCCACTGTGGCATGGTGGTTTCGGTCTTGTTTTTACTTCTCCCGTCACCTTCCCCGTTTTGGAACTCCAGAAGTCTTCGTTCGCGCAGCTGCCATTGGAATCCTCGCTCCCGGGGCATCCATGGCCTCTGGCCCGCCGCTGCCACCGAAATCCTCGCTCCCGGTGCATCAAGCGCCTCCGGTCTCCGCCATACGCACCTCCCCCATAAACACTACCCTCCTACCCCCATCCGGCCAGGCAAACCAGCGAAGGGGGGAGGTCCTCACACCCCGCCGCGCTCGGGACGAGCTGTAAGAGTCCCAACCTTTAATTAAGGTAGAGTCCCCTATGTTTACAATGCTAGTCCCTGGATCAATAGCTAGCATCCACAGTTAAGATGTAATATCAAGAAACAAAGGTCATAATATAACTTTATAACCAGGAATAACATAATCTTATTACATCTTACATAGCTCATTTGGCTATTACAATACATTGCAGCAGAATAACTATAAGCATGGGGCCCTTCATCTTCAAAGTGCCACAGGCAGACATGTTGGTTGTAGACTTTGTAATCCTAATCATCAAACTTTACTAACATCAATCAAACCTGCAACATACAAGTTACAGCCACAATGGTCAATACATTTGAATTGTATTGGCAAGTGATACTATGGTAGTATAGTAGAGTCTATCATCTATATGCATTTGGCTAAGTGGAGTTGAGGCTTGCATTGCTCAAAAATAGATTTTTCCTTAACATTTGAAAACACTAAGTTTTTGTTTGACAAAATCATTTTTCTCAATCAAAGATTGAAGATCCTTTAACCCTTGTTCAAACCACAAGTTTTTAACTTAGAAATTTGAATGATGAGATTCTTGATTGCTTCCATGTCTTGATGCTCAAATTGTCCTTTACCAGGGACATGGCTAAGTACTTAGATTTTACACTCTGCAGAGGTGGTGCACTTTCCCCACAAGACTTGGTTTCCCAAGACAAGATCTTTCAGAAGCCTTCCCTTAGACCAAAATGGATGGCGTTCCAACCTATCAAACTCTACCACCCACTGTCCATATGGCTAAGTTCTTGCAACCTATATGATCCAGGCAGAGCCCATAATGCCAAGTGGCTGCACTTGAAGCTTCTCAACATTTGACATCTCAAATCTCTTTGTTCCTGGGTGGCCATCCACAAGTGAGATACACAAGGTCAACCATAGACATGGGCCTTGTGAACCACTCAACCAAAAACCACCAAGCAATTACCATTCCACCCAGGTGATTCATTAACTTAGTTGTTTTATTAAACAAAAACACAAGTCCTCAGACTTAGAAATTTTTCATAGTATGGATATATATTCCACCCTTGTTTTCTATTAGCTAGGCTAAGCTTGATAGTAGTAGGAATCTTAACTTAGGAAAATTTCTACTAAGGTTTCATCTACTAGGTTTTCCTATAGCAAGGTTTATACTTAGCAAAAATTCCATGCAAGTTTTACTTAGAGAAAATCACTAATGCATAGTGAAAGTAATGGGACAAAAAGTATGAAGCATCACTTGACTTTTTGGTAGAGTATAGGTTCACTCCTTGTCCTTGCAACAATCACATTCTTCAAGTCACTACAATTCAATCAAGCAAGGTGCACAAACTCAATCTACCAATCAAGCAAAACATCACATAAAACCATAGAAGCAAGATAATGCATGCAAGCATGCCAAGGATTGTTTTATTTGGACAAGTGGTTCCTAATGGGACATAAACATTTGAAAACACCTAATGGTCATTTTGTAAAGTGTCAAAGTCATTTGCAAAAGGTTTCACTTTATAAACCATTTTCAAAACAAAGTATCATTTTATGTGGTGTAGAAATATTTTTACTAAGGCATTAATCTATAGGGTTCACCAAATATGTTTTCAAACCATAAAACTTTTGTGTTTTGGGTCAGAGAGTTTAAAACAAAACATTTCCCAAAGGTTTTCTTCCAAAACCATTTTTAATAAATAAACTATATTTTTATTTGACTAGAAATGGTTTTAAATCAAAGAATCATTCTTTTGTTTCACCAAATACATTTTTGAAACCACTGTTGGAATTATGCCCTAGAGGCAATAATAAAGATGTTATTATTATAATTCTTGTTCATGATAAAGTTTATATTCCATGCTAGAATTGTATTAAGCGGAAACATTAATACTTGTGTGGTTTGTGAACAACACCGTGTCCTGATGCGCCTCTAAGGACTAGCTCATTGATCAATGATGGTTAAGGTTTCCTAACCATAGACATGAGTTGTCAATTGATAATGAGATCATATCATTGGGAGAATGATATGATGGACAGACCCAAACTAAGCGAAGAAATTAGATCGTTTCATCGTGTTCATCTTTGCGAAGCTTTTCCTATGTCAAATATTGTATTCCTTAGACCATGAGATAATGCAACTCCACAGTACGGAAGAAAGCTTTGAGGTCATCAAGCGTCATCCTATGAAAGTATACATTGGGTTGTATGTATCGAGATGGAATTTGTCCCTCCCAAGTCGGAGAGATATACTTGGGCCCACTCGTGTCGATATCAACACCGCTTGCAAGCATGTGGTTAAGGAGTTAATCACAAAGTGATATCGGATTACGGAGAGTAAAGTACTTCGTGAGCGAGATTGAACTAGGTATGGCAATGCAAGCGATCGAATCTCGGGCAAGTAAAATATCGTGATCTGAAGGGAATATATATATGGGATTGATTGAATCCTGGCATCGTGGTTCATCCGATATGATCATTTATGAATGTGTAGGAGTCAATATGGGTGCCCGGACCCGACCCGCTGTTGATTATTGATAGAAGATCATATGCGCATATTCTCGAACCCCAGGTCACACACTTAACGTGTCTTGGCGCTAGGATAGATTGGATAATTGGTTTATGAATTTTTGTTTGGAGTCTCGGATGGGATCCGGATATCACGAGAGGTTCGGAATGGTCCGAGAATAAGATTCATATAAGGCAATGCAGTTTTGGAGTTGAATTGTTCGAGTTAATCGGTATTGTCTGGAAGCTTCTAGAACCTTCGGAAGGGACCAACGTGGCCCCACCTTCCGGGAGGGGCATGGGCCTATGAGGGAGTGTCCTGGCGCATTGGGCCAGGGCACAAGGACCCATAGGGCCCAGCCGATCCTAGAGAGTTTAAATCGTTTAAACTAGAGATAGGGTTTCTAGAAGAGGAGAGTCCATGCCCCACTCCTTATCCTTTGGGCTTGGGGGAGGGCTGGGCTGCGCCCCCTCTATATAAAGAGGGTGGGCGCGCAAACCCACACCTCTCCTCCAACCCCTAGCCTCCTTGCTAGCTTTCCTCTCCCTCCCATTGTTTGTGGCGAAGCCTGCTGCGAAATTCTCCACCATATACACCACGCCCGTCGTGTTGTAGATCCAATCTATATCTCCACCATACTTGCTGGTCCGAGGAAGGAGGAGGCGTCGAGTCTTGCATGTGTGCATCTCACGGAGGCACCGCCACTTGTGGTGCTAGATCGGATCGGATCGCGAGGAGGAAGCGAAATGCGACTACATCACCCACGTTCCGAGCGTTAACATGCTTGAATCTTCAAGGGTATGAAGATCTAATACAATCTCTCTCGTTGATTGCATCTCCTAGATTAGATCTTGGCTTTCCCTCTGTTCGCATCCGTAGAAAATTTTGATTTACTATGCCGGGAAACCCTTCAACCACAAAGTGTTTCCTATGGTCAGTAGGTTCAAATCACACCATTTGCCAAAGTTTTTATCCCCAAAATCATTTTTGAACAATTTTTATAATCTAATCAAGCATACAAATGTTTCTGCAAAAACAAACATTTTAACAGAAACTTGTTACTAAACAAAAAGGCATGGTTGGCTAGGGATTGTTCCACTGATTCCAATGATATAAAGTTTGCAAAATTTGGAAGTGTGGTTTAAAATTTGTGCAATTTACAAAATCACAAGTCTAATTGATTCAAATCTGTTTTAAATCGAAGCCTGAGCCACGTGGATGTTTCTGATTCGTCCATACCGTTTTGGTTGGATCGACTGCTCTGGCGCGTTGGATTTTAAACAGATCGTGCGGCACAGGATCACTCGTACCCCTTCGGCTAAGGATCTATCGTGAGCGTCAGATCAAGATCCTACGGTGTACAGCGTGCCAGCCATAGATGGGCGGCGCTGCGGTGGCTGCTAGCGGCGGAGCAGCCAGACGGTGGCGGCGTCGGTGATACAGGAAGCAATGGAAGGTGGGGAGATGCTCACAGTGATCGCAGGGCGACGCCGAAGCTCAACGTGGAGTTGTCTTGGCGAGGGGCGCACTGGAGCGGGCTTGACTGCTCGCCGGAGTGGAGCTACGCCTCGGCCACGCTCAGTCGCTGTCGAGGACGGTGCTATGGATCACTAGGAGACAAACGAAACGCATGGCCAGACACACAAAGACACGGCGATGGTGTGTGCGTGATTGAGAGGGGTCGGGGTGGTCTGGTTTACCAGAGGGAGGTCATCGGAGAAGAACCAGACGCGGCGGCGCTCGGAGCTTGTCGAAGCGGCGTTAGGGCGCCCATGATTGAGCGAAAACGCGGATAGATGCGCCAGGAGGTGGGGAGTATGTGTGCGTGGTTGATGAGGCAAGGGGCGGCGCGGGGTCGCCGGAATTTGCACCGGAGAGTCGTCGGAGCAGTGGTAGTGTAGGGAAAAATTTTGCGGCCTGGGGGTGCGCTAAGGTGAGGTGACTGGGGGGAAATCGGGAGGGAACGCTGGTGTTTAAGCGAGTGTGGTCAGGGGGCGTTGATCACGCGGCATTGAAGCGAATTTACGCGTGCGATTATAGCGGCCGGCGGTGAGGAGAACAGGTCGCGGTTGAAGGCGGTGGCGGTGGGGTCTGCTTCGTCGTGAAAAGAAAGGGAGTGGAGTTGGGGTCCACAAGTCAGTTGCTCTGCGGGTTCTATCTACGGTGAAAAACGTTTCGCCGTGGGAGAGAGTAGGTGGGCTGGACTGGGTCTTGTTGGGCCAGTTTGTTGGGCTGGGTTCTTTTCTTATTATTATTTTTTTCCTGTTCTGAATCTTTTCTTTTTTCCAATTCTTTTTCTGTTTTGAAATTAAACAATCAATTCAACAAACAAATCAAACAACCAATTCAAAACAACTTCCACCAAACTTTATATTGTGTTTTGGTTCTGTTTAACAACATAAACCAAAGTCCCAAAAAAATAATAATTTTAATCTTTTACGATCTATTTAATAATTAAATAAAATAGATCTTAATTATTAATTTAAATAGGTATTGATTTATTTAATAAAATCTCCATTTGAAGACTAAATATTAACAAAACCAAATCAGTAGGTTTTGTTTGAAAATATAAGATACTTGGAAAACTTGTTTAAAATAAAATAACATTTTTACTTTAGGGTCCATTAATAATTAAATAAAATGGACCTTAGTCATTAAATCAAATAGGATTTGTTTTATTTAAAATATTTATTTGAAATCTAAATAAAACCAAAACACTTCAGTAGGTTTTATTTGAGAATATAAAATACTTAGAAAACTTATTTAAAATAAATAAATAAGTTTTAGTGTTTATTTAAAATGGGAAAAACCTTTACTTAAATAAAATTGGATATTAAATCCTTATTATTTTATTTAAATAAACCTTTACTAGTTTTATCAAAACAAAACATTTTATTTCAAAAACTTGGCCAAGGTTTAATTTGGCTCCATAAAATAATCCTTATTTATAAATCTATCTTTTCTTTAGAAAACCAAATCTTTTTATTAAAGGATCCAAAAATAGTAATTCCACTTTATTCAAAATATTTTCTTTATTAATTGTTTAACTTTTCAAATCCCTTTAGGATTTGTTTGATCCACAAAGGTTTTGAAAGTTTCCAATTGGAATCAAAAAGTTTCTTCTCACCCTGAAAATCAACAAAGTTTTATTTTATTCATTTTTTTTCACATTACAAGATTTGGAAAATCTTGGGATGTGACAGGCTACCACCCTTAAAAATAAATCTCGTCCCGAGATTTGGGGAGGCTTGGGTTACAAGTAGGCTCAAAAGCATCTAGGGTACTACCACCCTTAAAAAATTTCAAACTAAATTACATGTTGGCCTTCTTGGGATCCTGGGGGAAACTTCTTTGGGCAAGCATCTGCATGGTGTCTTTGGTTTCCACACTTGACTCATGGGCCAAGGTTGAGATTCTCCATAGGCTTGTTCAACTTGTTCTTCATCTTTTCTGGACAGTTGCTTGCATAATGTCCTGGGTTCTTGTAATTGAAACAGTGGATATCTTTGAGTTCTTTACGTGTCTCTTGTGGACAAGTTGCCACATAATGGCCTAGCTCTTTGCAGTTGTTGCACATCACTTGGCCAATCTCTTTATTCTTATGGTTCTCTGGGCATTCACTAGAATAGTGTCCCATTTCTTTTCATTTATGACATTGCACATGGCTTTTGTCCTTCTTTTGCTTCTTGGGTTTCTCCAAAGCTAGGAGTGCATCCAGTTCATGTTGTTCATATGTTATCTGGTAGGTAGAAATGTCTACATGTTTCTTGGGCCTTCTATTGCTATTCATATGCCCTTTCTTTGGTCCTTTGAATTGGGTTGTTTTGTTTGGAGGTATAAGTGGACCTTTTCCTTTGTCGTCAACCTTCTTGGTAGACTTGGATCCTTCTTGATGGTTTGCAATCATTTGTTGCACTCCACCTTGTTTCCTTTGTTCAAAAATGGAATAGATGGGGCATTGGATAGGGACATGGTGTTTTCCTTCACATAGGTAGCAAGTAGCTTGAGAGGTGGGACATTGGCCAACAGGATGTTTCTCTTCACAGTTGGGGCATTGATCTCCATGCTCCTTGGAAGTATGATCCTTGTCTCCACAAATAATGCAAGCTGGGGCTCCATCTAGAATAACATTTCTGTCATCCTTGTTGTCAAAGACTCTTTTGGAATAGCTTTCTTCTATATTAATCATTTTATCAGTCACCTTAATCATCAATTGGGCTTGAGTTTCCAAAAATCCTTGCAGTGTTGGATCTTCCCCACTGGTGTCAGCTATGAACTGAGCTGTCATTTGGTTCAACTGGTGTTGGGTTGCTATGAGCTCTTTCATGCTGTCCTCTTGGTTGGTGTTGGTGTCATCAACCTTGATGTTGGAGTCTCTTGGAGTAGTCATCTGTTTGGGTTGAATGGAGATTAGAATAGGCAAAAGATTTTCTAAGGAAATAATTCTAATCACACACATCACAAGTCACACAAGCAATGTGCAAGCATTCACAAACAACTTTTCACTCAAACAACAAAGTTCAAGCACATACTTAGGCAACAAAATATTTTTGTTACACCACATAAGTTGGTGAGTTTGTCTTAACTAAAATATGGTGGTCCATCTATATGGTTCACTTGTGATCTTTCCATCATTCTTGGTTGATTCTTTTTGCATGAGATCATGGTTTCCTTAGGAGAAATTCTTGGTTACAATACCTCAAGTGAGGTGAACTCCCTCTAATTTTCCATTTCCTTAGTCTCCATATCTTGAGCAGGATTTCCTTGTCTCACTTGTAGTCCTTAGTGGTATCCAAGTTGGAAGTCCTTGGTGAATATGCTGAAGATGTTGAAGTCATTAGAGTTGAAGATGTTGAAGTCATTAGAGTTGAAGAAGTCCTTTGCACCTGGTGTAGTCTTTGGCCATGGGGTAGGTTTTTCCATCAAGTTGAAGTAGAAGAGATGTAGAGTTGAAACCAAAGTGGTTAAGGAAAGAGTTTACAAGATTGTTTGTAAGTAAGTTTTGGAACAAATATAACTCCTATTCTTCTAAGGGTTTTTGTCCAATCCTAGGTTTACAAATCCTACAGGCAACACAATGCTCTGATACCATCTGTAAGAGTCCCAACCTTTAATTGAGGTAGAGTCCCCTGTGTTTACAATGCTAGTCCCTCGATCAATAGCTAGCACCCACAGTTAAGATGTAATATCAAGAAACAAAGGTCATAATATAACTTTATAACCAGGAATAACATAATCTTATTACATCTTACATAGCTCTTTTGGCTATTACAATACATTGCAGCAGAATAACTATAAGCATGGGGTCCTTCATCTTCAAAGTGCCACAGGCAGACATGTTGGTTGTAGACTTTGTAATCCTAATCATCAAACTTTACTAACATCAATCAAACCTGCAACATACAAGTTACAGCCACAGGGTCAATACATTTGAATTATATTAGCAAGTGATACTATGGTAGTATAGTAGAGTCTATCATCTATATGCATTTGGCTAAGTGGAGTTGAGGCTTGCATTGCTCAAAATAGATTTTTCCTTAACATTTGAAAACACTAAGTTTTTGTTTGACAAAATCATTTTTCTCAATCAAAGATTGAAGATCCTTTAACCCTTGTTCAAACCACAAGTTTTTAACTTAGAAATTTGAATGATGAGATTCTTGATTGCTTCCATGTCTTGATGCTCAAATTGTCCTTTACCAGGGACATGGCTAAGTACTTATATTTTACACTCTGCAGAGGTGGTGCACTTTCCCCACAAGACTTGGTTTCCCAAGACAAGATCTTTCAGAAGCCTTCCCTTAGACCAAAATGGACGCGTTCCAACCTATCAAACTCTACCACCCACTGTCCATATGGCTAAGTTCTTGCAACCTATATGATCCAGGCAGAGCCCATAATGCCAAGTGGCTGCACTTGAAGCTTCTCAACATTTGACATCTCAAATCTCTTTGTTCCTGGGTGGCCATCCACAAGTGAGATACACAAGGTCAACCATAGACATGGGCCTTGTGAACCACTCAACCAAAAACCACCAAGCAATTACCATTCCACCCAGGTGATTCATTAACTTAGTTGTTTTATTAAACAAAAACACAAGTCCTCAGACTTAGAAATTTTTCATAGTATGGATATATATTCCACCCTTGTTTTCTATTAGCTAGGCTAAGCTTGATAGTAGTAGGAATCTTAACTTAGGAAAATTTCTACTAAGGTTTCATCTACTAGGTTTTCCTATAGCAAGGTTTATACTTAGCAAAAATTCCATGCAAGTTTTACTTAGAGAAAATCACTAATGCATAAAAGTAATGGGACAAAAAGTATGAAGCATCACTTGACTTTTTGGTAGAGTATAGGTTCACTCCTTGTCCTTGCAACAATCACATTCTTCAAGTCACTACAATTCAATCAAGCAAGGCACAAACTCAATCTGCCAATCAAGCAAAACATCACATAAAATCATAGAAGCAAGATAATACATGCAAGCATGCCAAGGATTGTTTTATTTGGACAAGTGGTTCCTAATGGGACATAAACATTTGAAAACACCTAATGGTCATTTTGTAAAGTGGCAAAGTCATTTGCAAAAGGTTTCACTTTATAAACCATTTTCAAAACAAAGTATCATTTTATGTGGTGTAGAAATATTTTTACTAAGGCATTAATCTATAGGGTTCACCAAATATGTTTTCAAACCATAAAACTTTTGTGTTTTGGGTCAGAGAGTTTAAAACAAAACATTTCCCAAAGGTTTTCTTCCAAAACCATTTTTAACAAATAAACTATATTTTTATTTGACTAGAAATGGTTTTAAATCAAAGAATCATTCTTTTGTTTCACCAAATACATTTTTGAAACCACAAAGTGTTTCCTATGGTCAGTAGGTTCAAATCACACCATTTGCCAAAATTTTTATCCCCAAAATCATTTTTGAACAATTTTTATAATCTAATCAAGCATACAAATGTTTCTGCAAAAACAAACATTTTAACAGAAACTTGTTCCTAAACAAAAAGGCATGGTTGGCTAGGGCTTGTTCCACTGATTCCAATGATATAAAGTTTGCAAAATTTGGACGTGTGGTTTAAAAGTTGTGCAATTTACAAAATCACAAGTCTAATTGATTCAAATCTGTTTTAAATCGAACCCTGAGCCACGTGGCTGTTTCTGATTCGTCCATACCGTTTCGGTTGGATCGACTGCTCTGGCGCGTTGGATTTTAAACAGATCGTGTGGCACAGGATCACTCGTACCCCTTCGGCTAAGGATCTATCGTGAGCGTCAGATCAATATCCTACGGTGTACAGCGTGCCAGCCATAGATGGGCGGCGCTGCGGTGGCTGCTAGCGACGGAGCGGCCAGACGGTGGCGCGCGGTGATCTGAGGAAGCAATGGAAGCGGGGAGATGCTCACGGTGATCGCGGGCGGCGAAGCTCAACGTGGAGTTGTCTTGGCGAGGCGCCTGGGCGGGCTTATTGCTCGCCGGTGGGCTACGCCTCGGCCACGCTCGATCTGTCGAGGGCGGTGCTATCAATCACTAGGAGACAAGCAAGAACGCATGGTCGACGCGCGCAAAGACACGGCGATGGTGTGTGCGTGATTGAGAGGGGTCGGTGTGGTTTACGGAGGAGGTCGTCGGAGAAGAACCGGGCGGCGCTCGGAGCTTGTCGAAGGCGGCGTTCAGGCGCCCATGATTGAGCGAAAACGCAGACAGATGCGCCAGGAGGTGGGAAGTATGTGTGCGTGGTTGATGAGGCAAGGGGAGGCGCGTGGTCGCCGGAATTTGCACCGGAGCAGTGGTAGTGTAGGGAAAAATTCTGTGGCCTGGGGGCGCGCTAAGGTGAGGTGACTGGGGGAAAATGGGGAGGGAACGCTGGCGTTTAATTGAGTGTGGTCAGGGGGCGTTGATCACGCGACATTGAAGCGAATTTACGCGTGCGATTATAGCGAAGCGGCGAGGAGGGAGGAACAGGTCCACGGTTGAAGACGGTGAGCTGGCGGTGGGGTCTGCTCGTCAGCAAAAGAAAGGGAGTGGAGTTGGAGTCCACAAGTCAGTTGCTCTGCGGTTACATCTCTGGTGAAAACGTTTACGTGGGAGAGTAGGTGGGCTGGACTGGGTCTTGTTGGGCCAGTTTGTTGGGCTGGGTCCTTTTCTTATTATTATTTTTTTCCTGTTCTGAATCTTTTCTTTTTTCCAATTCTTTTTCTGTTTTGAAATTCAACAATCAATTCAACAAACAAATCAAACAACCAATTCAAAACAACTTCCACCAAACTTTATATTGTGTTTTGGTTCTGTTTAACAACATAAACCAAAGTCCCCAAAATTTTTTTTAATCTTTTTAGGATCTATTTAATAATTAAATAAAATAGATCTTAATTATTAATTCAAATAGGTTTTGATTTATTTAATAAAATCTCCATTTGAAGACTAAATATTAACAAAACCAAATCAGTAGGTTTTGTTTGAAAATATAAGATACTTGGAAAACTTGTTTAAAATAAAATAACATTTTTATTTTAGGGTCCATTAATAATTAAATAAAATGGACCTTAGTCATTAAATCAAATAGGATTTGTTTTATTTAAAATCTTTATTTGAAATCTAAATAAAACCAAAACACTTCAGTAGGTTTTATTTGAGAATATAAAATACTTAGAAAACTTATTTAAAATAAATAAATAAGTTTTAGTGTTTATTTAAAATGGGAAAAACCTTTACTTAAATAAAATTGGATATTAAATCCTTATTATTTTATTTAAATAAACCTTTACTAGTTTTATCAAAACAAAACATTTTATTTCAAAAACTTGGCCAAGGTTTAATTTGGCTCCATAAAATAATCCTTATTTATAAATCTATCTTTTCTTTAGAAAACCAAATCTTTTTATTAAAGGATCCAAAAATAGTAATTCCACTTTATTCAAAATATTTTCTTTATTAATTGTTTAACTTTTCAAATCCCTTTAGGATTTTTTTGATCCACAAAGGTTTTGAAAGTTTCCAATTGGAATCAAAAAGTTTCTTCTCACCCTGAAAATCAACAAAGCTTTATTTTATTCATTTATTTTTCACATTACAAGATTTGGAAAATCTTGGGATGTGACACGAGGCTTGGTGGATGGGGACGACAACAACGCAACACCATGGACCTCCACGGCTCGTGCGGGCGGTCGGTCGGTCGATGTCGTCGTCGTTCAGCTTTCGGAGCTGCTTACGGAAGACCGATGCAAGGCCTCCAAACATGATGCGACTGGGAGTAGGGCTCTAGGCCGTTGGGCCGCAGATGGAGTCGACGCGTCGACCTCCGAAGCTCATCCATGGCGGTTCCTCGATGGACAACTCTGGTGGTGCTCCCTCTAGAGTCTCCTGACAGTGGTGACATGGAGTGCTCAACAGAGGAGGACATGGCTGTGGGAGACAAGTGCTTGTTGGGGAATCGGCAGACGCTGTATCATGCTATCGCCCAGGCGCCTCTCATAGGTTACATCCACAGGTTCGTTCGTTCAGTTATGCAATGCATGTCACTCAAATTTTATCCACATTTCATGACAGATTAGCATCTATGTAATATGGTAACTGAAGGTATGACATGAGAAACATGGTCAGATTTAGTGTGGAATTTTGCGTCATATTGTGAAGTATGAATGAGTGGAAATGGATGGAAGTTTGTTGTGCCTTTGCATTAATCTACGCCATAATTTTACTATTCATATTCCATATATATTTAGGCATACTAAACTAATTCTTCTCACTTTCTATCAGGAAACTCTTCTAGGCATCTATTTGTTCATACCAAGGACCAGGGTGATGCTACTTTTGTCACCTCAAAGATTGAGTGATGGTAGTGAAAGCATCAAACTTGATTTCAATTAAGTTTTTCCAGATGGTACCAACTTATGTTTTTGCAAAAGAACTTGGTTTTCCAAGCAGCAATGCTTCAACAACATTGCTTGCATTGAGGTAAATGAAATATAACTGTGTTTACAATCCTATAGCGCTATATCCATCACTTCTGATTTTATGTTCTGCAATATGGAAAAGATCATTTGCTAATGTTGGTTCCTACCAAGCATTTCAGGCTTCAATCGGGAAATGGAGCTTGTGTAAAATCTTGATATTTAGTGATGGCAAGGTCACAAATAGGTACTGAATTAAGGAGATCTCCTATACATGAGAATCATGCACTATTTCTTTCTTCACCTTCCTTTAGTCTTTCCTTTACTTTTATGTGCCATGCATATGAGATCTTTAACAAAATTCATGTCAGATTTTTACTTCTGACTATGTGATGACTAATTTTTAGTTTTCGTCTGTTATACATGACTAATCTCGGCATGCCCTATTTATGCTTGGCATCTTATCTGTATTTTTAGATTACCATTATACTTGCCTGATCCATTGATTTATTGCAGGTTCCTTGCACATATTATGTTTCTAAGCCTAAATTATACCAGACACAATGATAGTGCAGCTTTTAGTGTTTGCTAGCATTCAGATTGACCTATTTCTTTCTCACAAAATTCTATATGATTTCTCATAGAGGTTACACTAATACAGAAGATCCATTAGTTCATATCAGGGAGTGACTGTCTTTGCCATTGCTTCCTCTGGCAAAGCTGCTCACTTGCTTCCTGGTGGGCAGGAAACACATGGACCTTTAAAAGATACAAGTTGATATACATGATTTGGTTATATATCACATATTTGGATAGGACTTTGTGATTTGCGGTCTAAACATCAGTTTGCTAATGCTGCCCTATCGAAATATCAGGATAGAGATCTACTATCTACTCTCCACCAATCTATGAGTCTTGAATAGATTTCAAGTATATTCCATATATTTGAATAGTGGATTCAGATTTTATTAGATATGCGTGCTAATGCATTTTCTGTCAGTGAGTTTTGCTGCTACTCTGTTGTGTGCTACTAACTTGAGCTACTATATTCTCACATAGTCAGAACTTTAAATTTTGATATCCACACAAATAAATATAGTAAGTTTTCTGAAAATAGACCACTCCTTTGTTAACAAGAGCTAAGAAGTTCGAATATAATTAACTAAGGTTTAGTGGTGTAACAAAGTTTAGTTCGATCGAACAAGCATAACAGATACACTCGAGGAATGTGCACAAGTGTTCTTACATATCACAAGTACTTATATACATTTGTTCTTGGTAACCCCAGTTGTTGAATTGTCGTTGTATCCACTATTATTTTATCCTGTTGTGTTCTTAATTTTCTGCTCAACAGAACTTATAGTCAAATAGTAGTATGTAGAGAAAAGAAAGCAATACACCTAGATTATAAGAAACCAGACAAGCATAATTGATATGCTTACCAGCATGAAGATCCTCAATTGGTTTCTAAAGCCCAGGATCTACAACAATGTCGTCCGGATTAACCTCAACACTTGGACTATGCTCATGGGTGCTAGTGTTATAATCTTCTAGGTTAACAAAAATGCGAGGACTACCTTGCTGCTGCTGGGGAGGGGCTGTAAGTTCAGGAACTGCCCCACTTCCACTGGCATTCATATCCGATTCTTGACTAGCAGGAGATTGACTCGAATTGGCAATTTGTGAAGCTGACGTTAAATAAGATGATACCGGTCTTGATGAATTAGGATTTGACCTCTTTTTCCCTTTCATATTTTCTCTATAATCATATTAAATAAAATTATTTAATCTCAGTCATACAATCAATTAAGCACAAGTACATAAATGCGCAAGTTTAACAGTTAGCTTTCCTTCTTCAGAGATCGATGAAATCACCTATGAACAAATAATAGATATCGAACAGTTGGAGCCTTGAGGATGATGAGATAGGAAAGTGACGGTGTGGTGATCGAGTGATTCGTGGGCAGCAGCAGTAGCACTTCGGCCGTTTGGCGTGGCCGCGTGGTTCTGCAGGTCGAGATCAGGGCGTGGCGACAGCATCTTGGAAGGGTCAAGACAAGCGAGCAGAGCTGTTGTGTGGGCGAGTCTCCGTCGGCGGCGGCGGGACGATCAACTGGAGAGAGAAGCGGGCAGGCAGGCAGCCGCTGGGCACGATGTGGATCACGAACTGCTATCTGTTGAGGAAAAGAAGATGAACAGGTAAGTTACGGAGACGTGGATGCGAGCTAAGAGCTGGTCGCTGCCTTCAGATCTTTTTCAACAATCGCTAGCTTGGTGGGCTCCCGTGGATGGGCCTATAGCGGCAGCCCCGGTCATTCAGGCTAGGGACACGGGCTGTGCTGTCGGGGATATAAAATTTCTTGAATACAATTTTGTAAGGGGTATACCTATATTTCCTGGGTCAAGACCCGGGCTGTAGACCGGGTTGCCTGGGGCCCAGGTTCGCTCCTGCTCTTTTGGTTTCAGCTTTATGAATTTTTTAGAGGTAGCACTATTCGTGTGAAATTCAGACTATCATCTCCTCTGGCAAATCAGTTATCTCTTTTGTGCTTGCTAAGGAATATTTTGAACCTGGTGAGTTTGATGTTCGTGCACTTCTGAAATTGAAACTACTCGTTGCTTTGTTATGGTTTACTAGCTGGACAAGAGTATGATTGGAAAACAATGTGAGGTGCTCGCTGCTAATGCGACCGGTCTCATACCCCACATGTTGTTTTGGTTTGTTGGGTCCAGAAATACTCACTGAAGGAGACACCAAAGCAGCGTCAAAGCTTGGAGCTATGGCTGATGATGTACAACTGCACTCTACCCAGTGTATAAAACAGACCCAGAAAGGTTGCCTTTGGTTCTCATTCTGTTATGTGTCGTCGCGCAGCTGCTTATTAGTGTTTGTTTTCCGTTTTTAGAACACACGACCAAGAGGTTTCACAACAAACATGATTTGAATGTCATTGTTTCTAGGCCATATGTTGATTGCTAAGTAAGTGTGTTGTGGTGGTGGCATCTTGTTTTTCCTTGTTCTCAAGATAAAAACATCAACAATTGTTCATCGTGTTGTCTATGTAGGTGTGTAGACCTGGTGCATGTGCGTACTAAAAAGTTAGAACTGTCAAGCAGTGTCGTGTGTTTGGACCTTAATATGTGTTCATGTGAATTATGTTGTAGTGAACAAACTTTTTGGGCTTTCGGTTGCCACTTCATATCACTAGAGGAAAAAGGGCTATCCGTTCGCGACCCCTCGGAGAATTAGTCCCGGTTGCGCCACCAACCGGGACTAATCTTAACCGCGTCGGTTGGAGGCGAACGCAGGGCGAGGGCATGCGTCCCGGTTGGTAAGGGGCATGCGTCCGGTTGGAGCCACCACCGGGACTAAAGGTTTAATGACCACGTGGCGTGTACGCACCTTTAGTCCCGGTTCTTGGCTCAACCGACTAAAGACCCCGCCTCTATAAATGCACGTGACCCCTCTGCCTCCTCTGTTTTTTCGAATGGTGGAAGGTGTGAGGGGGTGTGCTAGTTTTTTCTCATGCATGCATTGAAGGTGTTTGATGAAATGTTTGAGTGAATAATCCCGTTGAATTTCTCATAGAACAAAAATATAGAAGGTGTCCGAGACGCACTTGAGCTTTATCCTCTTTATTTCCCTCGATCGAGGTTAGCAATCTTATCTTTTCTAGGTCATTGATACAATTCATGTGTCGGTGTGAATTGGTTATTTCACTATTTATGATGTCCTGTTTTTTGATAAACTTACTTATATGATGCAGATGAACGGTCGGGAATGGATGTACGGTGACCGTGGCGGGTATATCGGGCGTGGATAATTTTATCGATGTGGCTCGACAAACAAAGAGAATGGATTTATATGTTGTCCATGTGTTCAATGTCGGAACAACAAGTACTCTTCCTCGAAAATCATTAGCCACGATTATGAAAGGTTTCATGCCCAACTATAATTGCTGGACCAAGCACGGGGAAAGAGGGGTTATGATGGAAGATGGTGAAGAAGAAGATGATGATAACAACTATCATCATATGTTTCTGAATCTGATATCGCAATGGAAGACAATGGAGAGGAAAGAGGTGAAGAACGGGCATCGGATGAGCGGTGATGAACTTGGTAGGGTCATTTCGATGCAAAGCGGGTATGAAGCAGAAAATGAGAAGTTGAAGTTAGAGGGCATGTTAGAAGATCACAAGAAATTGTTGTACCCAAATTGTGAAGATGGCGGCACAAAGCTCGGTACCACCTTTGGGATTGTTGCGATGGAAGGCGAGTGTGGTCTAACTGACTCCTCATTTGAAAAGATCTGAAAATAATGAAGCGAAGTTTCCAAAACATAACGAACTTCCCAAGAGTACCTACGGAGCAAAGACTCTCTGTCCTCAGGATTAGATGTGCAAAAGATACATGCATGCATCCTCTACATGTAAGGAGTATGAGAATTTAGAAAAATGCCGGTATGCAATGCGTTGCGGTATAAGATCGACGAGATGACCACAGTGATGTTGAGGAGAGCCCCTTGGAAGAGGTTCCTGCTAAGGTTATGTGGTATGCTCCTATAATACCAAGGTTGAAAGCATGTTCGAAACAAAGAGCATGCCGGGTTGTTGCGATGGCACAAACAAGACCGTAAGAAAGGCGGAAGTTGAGACTCCTGGCGATGGGTCACGGTGGAGAAAAATTGAGAGACTTCCCGGACTTTGCGGTGGCGCAAGGAACTTATGGTTTGGTCTAAGTACGGATGGCATGAATCCTTTTGGGGAGCAGAGCTGCGATCAAAGACCTGCCCGTGACTCTATGTATCTACAACCTGCCTCCTTGGTTGTGCATGAAGCGTAAGTTCATTATGATGCGAGTGCTCATCCAAGGCCCAAGCAACCGCAAACGACATTGATGTGTACCTTAGGCCATTAGTTGAAGAACTCTTACGGTTGTGGGGCAAACCAGGTGTACGTGCGTGGTATGAGAACAAGCAGGAGCCATTTAATCTACGAGGGTTGTTATTCAACCATCATCAATGATTGGCCTGCTCTTAGTAACCTTTCGTGACAAACAAAGGATATAAGGCATGCACCCACTGTTTAGATAAGACCGAAGGTACATATTTGCATAAATGCAAGAAGATTGTGTACTGGCGAATCGACGATTTCTTCCACCAATCATCCCGTGAAGAAAGAAAGGCAAGCATTTCAAAGGTGAGGCAGATCACGGAAGAAGCCTGAACTCTCTGCTGGTGATGATGTATTTGGTATGGTCAAGGACATAGAATAATCTTTGAAAAGGGTTTCGGGGCTCAATCAGTTCCGAACGACGTCGCTACAGGACACGCACCCATGTGGAAGAAGAAATATATATTTTGGGAGACATATTGGAAAGTCCTGCTTGTCCGCTCTTCAATCGACGTGATGCACGTGACGAAGAATCTCTGCGTGAACCTGCTAGGATTCCTAGGCGTGTATGGGAAGACAAAAGATACACAAGCACGGAGGACCAACAAATTATGAAAGACCCAAAGAACATGCATACACATAACAAGGCGGATAAAGGGCGTCACTTAAGTCGTACGGCTATGCTCTTACCAAAGAAGAGAAGGAAATGTTTTTGAAGTCCTTTACGGTATCAAGGTGCCGTCGGGCTTCTCATCTAATATAAAGGGATAATAAATATGGCAGAGAAAAGTTCCAAAACCTGAAGTCTCATGATCATCACGTGATTATGACGTGATTGCTTCCGATTGCATTGAGGGGCTTCACCGGAAAATGTTCGAGTACCCATTGTGAAGCTGTGCATTCCTCAATGCAATATCTCGAAGGTAATCAATCCGGATATTACGCCAAGGTTCTGAAGGATGTGGTACAATGTCTTGTTAGTTTTGAATTGGTGTTCCCACCATCCTTCTTCAATATTATGACGCATCTCTGGTTCATCTAGTGGAAGAGATTGCCATTCTCGGTCCGTATTTCGCACAATATGTTCCCTTTGAGAGGTTCATGGGAGTCTTAAAGAAATATGTTCATAACCGCTAGACCAGAAGGAAGAATCTCCAAGGGATATGGAGCAGAGGAGGTCATTGAGTTTTGTGTTGACTTTATTCGACCTTAAGCCGATTGGTGTTTCGACTCGCGGCATGAGGAAGACTAAGTGGAAAAGTCACGCTGGAAAGAAAGCAATGATATGTAGGGACGGGATTCTTTCACTAAAGCACACTACAGTTCTACATAATTCCACTTTGGCAGCTCCGTATATCGAGGAACACAAGAATATTATACGCTCAAAACCCGGGAAGCTGAATCATGGATTACAGATGAACACATGAAGTCTTTCGGTGGTTGGATGCGGACACATCTCTTGAATGACACCACTGTTGGAGATCAGCTATACTTGTTGGCCGCGTCACCATCTTCTACTGTATTGAATTTCCAGGGGTACGAAATAAATGGGAATACATTCTACACGATCGCCCAAGATAAAAAGAGCACCAACCAAAATAGTGGTGTCCGCATTGATGCAATAGACGAGAATGGACAAAAGGACACATATTATTGTTACATAGAGGTGATATGGGAACTAGACTATGGAGTCTCTTTTAAGGTCCCTTTGTTTATTGCAAATGGGTCAACCTAAATGGGGAAGGGTAAAGATAGACTAGTTATGCGGAATGACAACAGTGGATCTCAACAATCTTGGTTATAGAGATGAACCATTCCCTAGCCAATGATGTGTCTCGGTTTTTTATGTGAAGGACATGTCCTCCGGACCGAAAAAAGAAAAAATATGCAAACGAATACATCATATGATGAGCCAAAGCGTCACATAGTTCTTTCAGGAAAAGAAACATCGTGGGAATCGAGGACAAGATGACATGTCGAGAAGATTATAATAAGTTTGATGAAATTCCGCCTTCACAAAGGAAATGACCCAAGCATTCCGTTAAGTAAAGAAGATGCTCCATGGTTACGTCTGAAGCGGTCATAAGGAATGACATATGCCAAGAAGTTCATGTTCATATTATGTAACTCTAGTTCATGTCTTTCGGTTTGTGGCTTGAGAAGGATATCTTCGCGGTTTGTGGCCTTTAGTCCCGGTTTTGTAGTCTCGTTTTTAATATTAATTTCACATATTAGGAGTGCCTCTATGACCAGTTTCTCGGAGATGCCGAGGATGGGCTGTCGGCATCTCCTCGAAACTGGCCGCAGTGGTGTCCTGCTCTCGAAAACCATCTTGCAGCTTGTAACTTCACTAACTAGATCAATACGCCTCGGAGCTAACTAATTTCACATATTAGGAGTGCCTCTATGACCAGTTTTCGGAGATGCCGAGGACCGCTCGGCATCTCCTCGAAACTGGCCGCAGTGGTGTCCTCGCTCTCAAAACCATCTTGCAGCTTGTAACTTCACTAACTAGATCACGCCTCGGAGCTAACTAATTTCACATATTAGGAGTGCCTCTATGACCGATTTCTCGGAGATGCCGAGGATCGGGCTCCGTCGACATCTCCACGAAACTGGCCGCAGATGGTGTCCTCGCTCTAAAAACCATCTTGGAGATGCCTCAAATGGCTGGAGGACTGACTCACAAGGATGCATATTTATAGTACAAGCAATCGGCATAATGTCGACACTCACAACATAATGTCGACACTCACCCCTATTAGTCTTGACTCATCTTATTCGGTTGGTGTCTCCAACCAGGACTAAATTCATCTTTAGTCCCGATTGGTGACACCATCCGGGACAAGGTACAGCCGCACGACATAATGTCGACACTCACCCCTATTATTAGTGTTGCACGCCCACTCCGCAATCCTTCAATCGCGGTTGGTTTCTCCAACCGACTAAATATGAACCCTCTCTTTATATAGGCATTTCCTCTATTTATTAGGTAACACTCAAGACATTTAATAATATTAAAACCGGGACAAACCGGGACAAACGGGACTAGCTAACACTCGGGACTAAAGCCGACCCTTTAGTCATAATCATGCCTAGTCCTATAGTACGCAGCTTCAGGGTCTTCATCGTCGTCATCATCATCGTCATCGTCACCTGCCACTCTGGGGATCCTCAGCCCATCCATGGCATATACCAGGGGCCATTCCAGCCTCGGATTCACGGCGGGTGGGAGAGGGGTCTCCTGGAAGACGATGCCGCTACCGCCGGGACATTGTGGGGCCTGTGGCGAGTGGACTCGTGGGCACCGTAGGCGAGGATGGTCTCCCTCGGTGATGTAGCGCATCACTCCGATGATAGTACGGTTCGCCCACCACAGACGACGGCCGGCTTCATTGTGGTTCACCGGTGGCGGGCCATCACCCTCGTACCTGGCGAGCTCCCTTTCCTGCCTATTAGCGAAGAAGGCATTCCAGGTGTCGTAGTTGTCGGGATCCCACTGGGGATCCATCCGCTGCTCCGGCGTGAGCTCGTGGTAGAAGTGGTTTGTGATGGCCTTTGGCGGCGGAACCTTGAGGACAGGAGGGCGAGAACCCCTCCAGCTCGGCATCCGGCCGGCGGTAGCCGGCGGACAAGGGTAGTTGAGGCGCCACGCCTCGGTCTCCTCGAGGTCGAATGGCCCAAGATGGCGTTGTCCATTGTTCTAAGAGAGGAAGGTGTGGATGTGTGGATAGCCATGACACGATCACCCTAAATATAGAGGAAAGGCGGGAAAACTTGGCGTGAAGCTTTGGGAAATGGCGGAAATATCTTTAGTCGGTTAGTGACTACATCCGGGACTAAAAGCTCTAGAGAAAGGAAAGGCGGGAAAACTTGGCGGAAGAGGTGGGAAATGGCGGAAAATATTTTTAGTCGGTTTGTGACTACATCCGGGACTAAATGTTCTTAACAATGAAAATCCTTAGCGTGGTAGTCCATAGTTAGAAATTCAGATAATTCAAAGCGGGCATAATAAATTCAAAAAATCCGAACAATGAAAATCCTTCGTGGTGTCATATTTTGTTACATAGTTGAAAGGAAAAATACGGACTTGGTATATTGATCATGTTTCAAAAAACCTTCACAAAATGACCTATCATGTTCGAGGTTTCATGGCTTTCGTCCAAATGACCGATGTTATGTCTGAATCACGGCATAGTTTGTGATGTTGTGCCCATATTATGCATGTGTGTGGACATTGGTATGGAGAACAATGTTGCAGGAGGAAGTTTTCCTTTTGTCATGCGAAAAGCCCTTTTCTATTTTCCGAGCGCAAAAAACGGGTCGTTTTGTGAAGTAACCACCAAAATGCCGTTTCAGAATGCTACCGTCCCATTTTCCTAAAATACTAGACCACCTTACATGGTCTATGTCCCAACAGGTACATCTCAAACCTTTTCGTCCATCCCGGGTAAAAAGGACAAATGTCTGCAGAATCGGTAGGAAGTGGGTCCGGTTTGTACAACAGGTACATGATCTATCGCCCGTTATTTTTTGTAAAAATCATTTTTAGACTCGCAATATGTGGTTTCTTTAGAGATCCAATGCAAGTTCTAACGATTCTCGTCCCCTATCTTCATGCACACCGGTTCGACCATTTTTCATCTTTAGTCCCGGTTGGTGACACCATCCGGGACAAGGTACACTCCGCACGACATAATGTCGACACGCCATTTTTCCCGCCATTTTTCCCGCCATTTTTCTTCCCGCCATTTTTTCCCCCCAGTTCTTCCCGCCAGTTCTTCACTATATATATATGTAGGGTTGGCCTCCATTGTCATTGCACATCTCTAGACTCATATCTGCAACCTCATCACTCTTTCCCATGGCTTCCACCGTAGCACTAACTCCCAGGGAGGCGGAGGCGCTTTGCGCCTCGAACTACCCCTGCCTTGAGACTCGTGTCCCCGTCGGCTGGATCTTTGGCCTTGAGGCGTGCAGTTCCTCTGTCCCTCTAGGTGTGGCGCGTCGGATGGCCATCACGAACCACTACTTGAGCTCACTCCGGGCAGCGGAGGAATCGAGATGGCATCCCGACTATTTCCCAACTTGGGAAGCCTTCTTCGTGGATCGGCGTGAGAGGCACTCGCCAGCACGAGGAGGAGGCCACCTCCTTGAACTTCAGCAGGCCGGGCTGTGGTGGCGTTGCCGGACTCTCCAGAGCGTCATGGCCTACGACACGACCGCCGACTCTAGCCCCCGCCTGCGCTACCCTCAAGTCCAGCCCACTCATACTCAACCTTCAAGGTTCAACTACGGCGACCGAGCGGCGATAGCGGCAACCAGCGGTAATCGACGACTACTGATGGCGAGTATTACGGTGTGGCGAGCATGACTGAATTATTCCAACATTGCAAAACAAGTTCGGCTGATTGTGGCTTAATCTGGCCATGTATCTTAATTTTCAGTTCTTCTATGTAACTTTGTGTTAGTTGTGTTATGTACTTTAATTCTAGTTCTATCCTAATCAAATTTTATTTCCGCCCATTATTTTCCGTCCTCTTTTTTCCGCCCATTAAAAACAGAAAATGGTTTTGAATTACTTATAAGTTAGTTCATTTTTAATTGTAAATGGTTCATATTTTAAACGGTTAAATTAATTATTTTTTAAAAATAGAAAATGGTTTTGAATTATTTATTCAAATCCAAACACTTTTCATGTTTAAAGTTTTTCTAAATTCCAAATTAATATTTAAAAAATGTAAGTTAATTCATTTTTAATTTTAAATGGTTACATTAATTATTTTTTAAAAATAGAAAATGGTTTTGGATTATTTATTCAAATCCATACACTTTTTATGTTTAAAGTTTTTCTAAATTCCAAATTAATATTTAAAAAATATAAGTTATTTCATTATTATTTTAAATGGTTACATTAATTATTTTTTAAAAATAGAAATTGGTTTTGGATTATTTATTCAAATCCATACACTTTTTATGTTTAAAGTTTTTCTAAATTCCAAATTAATATTTAAAAAATATAAGTTATTTCATTATTAATTTTAAATGGTTCATAGTTTAAATGGTTATATTAATTATTTTTCAAAACAGAAAATGGTTTCGAATTAGTTATTCAAATTCAAACACTTTTTATGTTTAAAGTTTTTCTAAATTCCAAAGTAATTATCATTTAAAAAACATTACAAATTTAAACCTCAAAGTAAAAAATAAGGCGGGAACAAAGAGAAAATAACTGAATTTTTTTTGAAAACAGGGGAATACGTCCCGGTTGGAGCCACCAACCGGGACTAAAGACCCCCCTGCGCGCGCGCCCCTTCAGCTGCTGAAAATTGGACTATACGTCCCGGTTGGTGGCACCAACCGGGACGTATGACCCTTTAGTCCCGGTTGGAGCCACCAACCGGGACTAAAGGTCCTTTGGTTATAACTGCGCGCGCCTCCTCTTCTTCTTCCCCTTCTCACTTCTCTGCTTCTTCCTCTGCTTTCATCGACGCCGCCGCCTCCACCTTCGTCTCCGTCGGCTCTTTGGCCGTCAGCCTCTCGCCGGCGCTCCCACGTCTGGTCGCCCGGCACCTCGTCGGCTCTTCGTCATCCCTCCATCCGCGCGCGCCAGCACCTCCAACCGCCGCCGCGCGTCATCGCCGCCAGCAGGTATGCCCCTCTCCGTCTGGCTACGGGGTTCGGCTCTGAGGCCACGTTGTCGCCGTGGCCTTGTGACTCTGGGCGGATTCGGGGCCGGTGGCGAACATGGCGGCTGGCGAGTAGGTGCGGCGGCCGGCAGCGGCGTCCTGCGGCGTGGCCCACGTGACCTTTGACCACCACGGTGGCTTCTTGATGTGGCCTAGGGCCCGGCACTCGGTGATGGCTAGGTTACATGCGGGTAAAAAACCCAACCCTTTGCTGATGTCATATTGACACAGTAATTCAATTTTAAATGATTTAATAATTCCAGAAATTGATATAAACTTGTAAATTCAATATCTTTTTATTTATAAGTCAGAAAAATACAAATAATATATCAAATTGTTCAGAAAAATGAAACCTATCTATTTAACTTATAATCATGCATTGTTCAACAATTAAAATGACAAGTATAATTAGAAGAATAAATGCACCCCTCTCATATGTTCCGGAGTTTCCCCGAGTTAGGGTTTTCACCCGTCGGAACCCCAATTAAATCGTCGAGCATGTCTTAGGGTTACATTCCAATGCAAATTAACTTGTCATATCATCATACTTTCTTTTCGGTGTTTCGATTATTAGGTTTATTATTAGTTAGGTATTATTAGGTTTATTAATTAGTTTGGTATTATTGGTCTTCGGCCCATTTGGTCGATCCTTGTGGGTAGCCCCAGACCCGATTCACATTGTCAGTCACTGTGGTTAGATAAGGAATCATTAATACCCCTTAGGTGCATGTGGGTTCGACGATGTGCCTTCGCCAGGGCATTCCGAACCCTCTTAAATCGATTCCAATATGCTATTTTGTTAGTATCTAGTGTTACCTATCTGCTAGATAGTTTCCCTTTTGTAGCCTTATACTCATGTTCCCCTCTCATATACATCCGAGGTTTCTCCGAACTAGGTTTTACACCCCTCGGAACTCCGGAATATTGATTTTAGTTGATTTTAGCTAGAGTTACCTATCTACTACACGGTTTCCTTTTTGTAGCTAGGTTTAGGGTTTAGGGTTTCTCTTCATTTTTATTATTGTGTATGTATATATTAGGGTTTCTCCTTAACTTTCTCCTTTAGCCGCTTTGACTTATTCGTTTTCCACCTATCGAGCGTAAAATATGGACCCACACGTCGAGAGGCGAAGAAAAGGAAGAGTTGATCCAAGGTGTGATCCGTGGGAAGATAATTTAGACATATCAACGTTTCGAACAACTCGGTGAGGGTGATCCTCTTTTACGGAATAGACAACTTGTTTGAGGTTGAAGGTGTTGCCTTCCATGCGAGAAGGCGATGCCTTGTGTAATCGAGAAGACGACCGCTCCGGCGAGGTGCATGTAATATAAATCAATTCATTAATTAATCATCTGCTATCTATATAGAAATAGTAACGACGATCTTTCTTCTTTTAGCCCTCCGGATCGAAGGAATCTACTGAAAAGAGCAGACGAGGCCCAACCAAAAAGTTGCAAGACCATGAGAGGTTCAGGATCGAAGATGTCGCTGAAGACGACAAACCGACAGCTCCCGAAGTTATCGCAACCAAATTTGTGGCACAATGCGGAGTAATCATTAGGGACTTAATCCCGATCACCATTACAAATTGGAATAGGCCTGCTAATGCGGATGAAGAGGGAACATGTTTATTTGTCCCTAACCACGCCAAAGATTTACTGTGGAAGAGGCTCATGGTTAATTTCAAACTACCGAAGATAGAGCTGGATCCAAATGCGGAGGATCCAGTTGAGGACGCCTTACAACATGGGAGAGCCATGGAGGCTAAGGTCAGGGAGTGGGCTTTGAAGAAGATGGCCCAGTGTTTCACCAACTGGAAGAAAAGATTGCACCTTGACTATGTCGTGAAAAAGAAGACTCCCGATTTCAAGAATATTCAGTTTGAGAAGATAAAACCATTACGGGCTGAGTTTGTGGAATACAAGACATCGAAAAGGCTAAGAAAATGTCGAAGCGAATAAGCTGAATCTTGCTAACAAGAAGTATCACCATACTATGGGGCAAGGTGGCTCTGGCATTCCTAAGTGGGAGAAACTTGAGCAGAGGCTGCGTGATAAAAGATCACCCAGAGGCAGACGATTGGGTAGAACGTGCAAGGAATTGGTTTTACGGGCATGGGGCACGTTGGACTCGGAAGGAGGTGTATATATAACATACGACATAAAGAAGACCCTTGCTAATCGAGAGGATCGGAAAAGCGGTAAAGGCTGTTAAAGATGGGGACTTCATTCCCGATAGAGAGAATGATGAGCTCACACTCGCCCTTGGAAATAAGGAACATGATGGGCGAACACGAGGCACAAGGCTCCCAACCATGGAGGACTGGGTTTCAAGAGAGGAAGAAATATCGATAGAAGCCGTCGGAGGAGTAAGGACAGGCGGCGTTGAAGAAGATAGTCGGAAGAAGCGAATGCGTTTAATTGAAGAAACGATTAAAGCAACAACAAGATGAAATTAACGCACTTAAAGAGCAAAGTACTACCGGCCCATCTCGGTGACTGCATTCGATGCTACCGGCCTATCGAATAATCGAAAAAGCAGTGTGGCTTCCACCGAGGTCCCGGGTGATGACAATGGCGATGACGATGATGCACCGACGATGGATCCTGTTGGCTACCCAGTGGATGATATCACAGAGATGACACACTGTGAGCTACATGTCAAAGTTGTGAACATATCAATGAAGGTGGCGGTCGGCTATGCCTTACCAATTGGACCCACACCAACTTACCACTGTCGTCCGGTTCCAGAGGGCATGCTGTTGTCGGCGTGGATGAAATCATGCCAACCTTTGAGGTTTTGGATCTTCACTACCCTGCTGGTGAAGGGGATGTGATCTTTGGTGGCAAAAAACGTCACCATTCTATGGCCGAAGGAATGTATCGTGCTTCGAAATCATACGCCAAGGCCATCTTCGCCGCCGCCTCACCCGACTCCAGCGAGGTCGTCGCCGCCGCGGCAGCCGTCTTCGTCGCCTCACCAATCTCCGGTGCAGCTATCGCATGGGAGCCATCGCGGCGCCTCGGGATAAAAAGCGTAAGCGTACCGCTCTTGTCGTTATGGCGATCGAAAACGTAAACAAGAGCCTCTTCCAAAAGTACCAAAGGTTCCTCCCAAGAGAGCTTATGACTGTACTGAAGAGGAGACTGCGGCGATCATTGATGCGGAAACGACATCGTTTTTTGCTAAGCTGAGGCGGCCAAAAGAGCCAGAGTTCCCCAGCACCAAAGAATAAAAAGCCAAAGTGTTTAAAATGCTAAAGAATCTTCATCAACCCGAGCCAAAGCTGTCATCAGACTATGACCGTTCTATTCTCAAGTCACATGCAGCACAAAAAGCCTCGAAGAGCAGTACTGATGCAAGCGGGAAATCTGTTGCCTAGCTCGGAGAACAAGCAAAACAGACTTGCGCCCCTCTCAAGGTGATTTCTCAAACCAATGTGGGGTCGAGCAAATATGGTGCCGAAGAGAAGTATGATCCAGAGGTAGTTACTGTCTGGAGAAGTTGCGCTGCTCAAGGTATGAGTATTGCCCAGTACTTATCGATTAGAGTTCTTCCCGTGAGTGAAGTAGCATACAAATACCAAGACGGCAAACCTCTCGTCAAACTGAGGAGGTAAACAATCTTTCAACAAAAATCGAAGATTGCATAAGCGGTACATGCATGCCACGTCCGCCGGGGCTAACTGGATAGTGCTGAGGGTTACAAAAAAGCATCATGGGAAAGAAAGGGATGACATGGTATCCATTGAATTTGATGAACTATTTCAATTATTCAATCAAGACGCCTTGGACAAATCGATCATCGATTGCCTATTATGCGTAAGTACTAATTTTGTAATTAATTTAGTCTCCAGCTATATTATTTTGTTTATTGCATGTATATAATCATATTGTAATATGCAGAATGAAGATTCTCGAATGCAGCAGAGGACAAATCTATGACATTGGCTTCATTGACCCATATTGGGTTCATGAAGCTAATCTCAAAATAAGCCCCCAGGATACGGAGGATAATATAGTACACGCGTTAAGGTTTCAAGAAACCAAAGGGAAATACTATTTCCTTACAACTTCCAGTGAGTGTTATTGTCTTGTATACACTTTCTATTTAAACACTCGATGTTAAGTATATAATTGATTAGTTCGCATTCACGGTACCACTATATTCTGTTAATCATTCAACTTGACAAAGGGCGTGTACTAGTCATGGACTCGAAACATAAACCCCTTGAGACGTGGAAGGACATGCAGATACTTCTCCAGCGGTAATTCTAATCATTACGACACTATATCGGCAACGTTCGTGAATTTTATGATATCAAGTACTTAATAACTTATTTTATTCGTTTTCTTCGCCGGGCATCGCTTGGAAAAGGTTCACCAAAAAGGCTAGGGGTGTTTGGAAAGAGGAGCTTACATTTGAAGCACTAGATGTAAGCACCACTATGCATCTCTTTGATTCTAGTTTTGATACAGTTATTATCATGCTTGATTATTATTTTGATTGAACTCTGTTCTCGTAAAGTGCCTGATGCAGGGACCAGGTAACAATCTCTGTGGATACTATGTTTGCGAGTTCATCCGGTAGACGTGCGATGAGAAGGGCAGAAATTTGGAGCAACTCCACGTACGTAAACAATTTCTATAGTTTTTAATTTCAAACAAATTGTGTTTAGTTTCATTCATATAGGCTGACTCCTTTTTTAAATCAGATCGAACGTCTACGGGACGGTCTTCTGCCAACGGATCGCGTACGAGCAATTCAGGAGGAATTGGCGGGATTTTTGGATGCAGAAGTCCTAGACCCGAAAGGGGAATACTATTCTGCTGTGTATAGACAATAGGGATTGTAAAAATAGCAACTTTGAAGGAATTGGCCGGTAGCATCGAATAGCAACTTTTGTATGTAGTGCATGAACTCGATCCGTGTATTGAATGTAATATTGTCATGATGATCTTGTGTAATATAAGGTTCCTTCGTTGATAAGTGCAAAACACTAAATAAACAATAAAACAACCTAAATGAATTCTCTGCCGCGGCACAAAAAGTGGCGAAAATGCTGCCGCGGCAACAAAATGTGCCAAAATGAATTCTCTGGCGAAGAAATGGCCAAATCTCTGCAGCCGGGACTAATGCTCCACCCCCTCGCTCTGATGCATACGTGTGCCCCCATTTGTCCCGGTTGGTGGGGCAACTGGGACTAAAGGTTAGAGCTTTAGTCCCGATTGCCCCGTCCCGGTTGGGCAACCGGGACTAATGGCCCTTACCAACCGGGACACATGGGGCGTTTTCTACCAGTGTATTTACAAGTTGTTTCTAGCTCCACCTCCTAGATTTATCATAGACGAACTCACGAGCTCACAGCCGAGTCCTGATAATTCCCTAAAAAGAACTAAACACATAATTAGGCCACTACAAATGGAAAGAAATCAGATGTTATTGTGTTGATAAGCATGCCATTTCCATCTATTTAATTTATGGGCAGGAGGGAATCCGAAACATAGATAAAATCTAGCATGCCTACCACGCAATGCTCAAACACACTATAGGCGGCGCGGCGAAGCGCGCTTACCCATCTAGTATGCATTAACCCGAAAGTTTTATAACACAATTTCCCAAGATTCAACTTGTCATGATAGCAAATTAAATTTACTTGGATTGTTTATGTAGTGCCCCACATGATGTTACACGCAAATTATTTAGGGTAGATAAGATGAAATCAATTTAAATTTTTTGTGTGCTTGCATGAAGAGATGCCATCCACATAGACATTTTGAAATGCTTTGAGTGATAAGAGCGTAAACTCGAATAGTTGTTATATGATTTTAGTGATTAAAAAATCACAAAAATGATTTATGTGCTAAAAAAATTAAGGATGGAAATCATTATGGTGCTCCGGTTGCACATGATTTAAATGTGTAATTTCATAGCCATATGTTGTGATTTCATCTATCATATGGCTAATAATGGATGGCATGACCAAATAGATGACATAAATAATGGATGATTTGAGTGATTTAAATAGCTTGCATGTACATAGAATATCATTAATGAGTGCTAGTTGAGTTTGACATGAACAAGTGAATGATTGAAAGACGGATGATGTTGATAGCTTGCATGTAGAGATAGTCTATCGTTAATAAATGTTTGTAAAAAGGATAAAAATGATCAGGCATAATCTAGTCTTAGAAACAAAACATGTGCAAACAATTATTGAATTCATCATACAATATATCAAGGGATTGAACAAGTATAATGGTAATCTAGAAATAGAAATTAAATTTTGAACATAAACCATCCATACAAAGATTAGGCAAGTATAATGGACACAAACAACAAATTAGTTATTGATGTAGTCAAAAGTATAGAAAAAGTTGACATCGGGGTTGAATTACCAAGGTATGGCACACAAAAGGTAAAGGAATATATGAAAATAATGTGAAAATAGAAAAAAAATGCAGGGTGGTATATATATAGTGTATATGAAAACCCGTTGTTTTGGCAACTATTGGTGAACCCTACCATCACTATATATAAAGGCTTTATAGAAACTCCATTTAGAGGGCAGACCATTGAAAGTCGGGATAAGCGACTAGAGGGGGTGAATAGGCGCTACTCAATTTTCTTTTCTTTTTCAATTTAAGGCTTGACACAAAGTAAGTTCTCTAGATATGCAACTAAGTGAGAGAACCTATATGACAAGCAAGCATAGAATAACAATAAAGAGGTAAAGGATATAAGTCACCGAAAGTTGACACGAAGATGTTATCCCGAAGTTCCTTCCTTTTGAAGGGAAGTACGTCTCCGTTGGAGGGTTGGGCGGCACTAAGAGCACCAGCGCCACGAGATGCCTCACCCTATTCTCCCACGCACCCGCCTCACGGCAAGCACACGATCCACTATATGGTGGCCTTCAAGGTGGCGACCGGAACCTTGTACAAATGCTTAGGGGAACATCTCCACAACTTAATTGGAGGCTCCCAAGACGACCTCGAAGCTCTTACACATGAGGATGAGCTATGGAGGGCGACTTCAACAAGTTAGGGTTTCCTCAAACCCTAAAGAAACAACAACTTACACAAATAGTGGGGAAACACAAATCCCTTTGGTGGAAATCTAGGTATAGGTCTCCTCCCTCGATTCCCCAAGGGGCATCAAGTTTGAGTGGCTAGAGAGGGGGAACTAGGAGGTTGGAGCTCAGCATTAATGGAGGAGAGAGAGTTGGAGCCATAGCCTGCACTTGGGGAAGAAGGGGGTATTTATAGCCTCCCTCAAAAAATAGTCGTTATAGAAACACTAACCCTGGAGTCTCCGGTCTTGAGGGCCGGAGTCTCCGAGGGGGGAAACTCCGGTGCAGAAGGACTCCAGGCATCTCTTCGGAGGGGTATCCAGTATGCAATTTGATGAACCCCAGAGACAGGGCCGGATACTGATACGTCCAATTTGCATCACCATTCTATATCATAATTTGCCTTTATTCATTGATATATTTCATATTAAGAGGTGTTACTCATGTCTTTTCATCTGTTTTTGCATGTTGGATGATTCTTGGAGGATGAACTGTCAGAGTCAGATTTCTGATGGAAAAAGAGGTGTTTTGATGCAATTTCACGAAGATAAGAAAAATACCAAAAAAACTATAGAAAATCCTATTTTCCCAGAAGATGAACAATGCCAGAAGGGGAGGCAGAGATGGGCCACAAGGGCCCACACCCCCCAGGCGCGGGCCACCCCTAGGCCGCGGCTACAGGGGTGTGGCCCACCTAGCCCACCTCTGGATCCGCCCTCTCGCCTATATATTCTCCTTGAAACCCTAATACACGGGGGAGCGACCATAGAAAGATTTCGCCGCCTCTGTGGGGCAGAAAACACCGAGAGAGAAAGAGCTCTCCGGCAGACAGATTTCTACCAGGGAAATTCCTTCTCGGAGAGGGGAGATCATCACCATCAACACCATCATCAAGCTAGACTTCATCGAGATCATCATTATCATCCACACCATCATCTCCATCAGCACCACTCCATCCCGCTGTAACAATCATGTTGAATACTTGCATAGTTCTTAGGGGAAACTTTCCCAGTGTTGATTACTATTGTAGTTGATGCTTATGAGTGGAACCATTGGATTATTGTTTATGTTCAGATTGTTATCCATTACCATGTCATCTTTGATCTTGACCCATATGATGTCTCGTGAGTAGTTCGTTTAGTTCTTGAGGACATGGGAGAAGTCATGTTGTTAGTAGTGGATTTGTGTTGAGATATTATTCAATGGTTTAGTATTTAAGTTGTGGTTCTATTCTTCTAGTGGTGTCATGTGAACGTCGACTACATGATACTTCACCATTTATGGGTCTAGGGGAATGCATTGTGTATTTGGCTACTAATTGTGTGGTTGTCGGACCTGAACCCCCATTAGGAAACCTTTGCACAAGGGAGTGTAGGATCTCATAGTTTAAGGTTGTGGTTAGGTTTTGAAGGGGTTCGCGGCATAGTAAATCAAAATTTTCTACGGATGCCAACAGAGGGAAAGCCAAGATCTAATCTAGGAGATGCAAACAACGAGAGAGATTGGATTAGATATTCATACCCTTGAAGATTCGCACAGCGGAACGTTCGTCGGAACGTGGGTGATGTAGTCGTACTCGCTTCTCCTCCTCGCGATCCGATCCGATCTAGCACCACATGACATGGTTATACCCTACGGGTACGTAACTTCAGCATACCTGGTCCAGCCCAAGGAAGGCCCACAGCAGATATACGCTGGCCCATGAAGATTTTCGGGTGGCCAAGGCCCATGACGCCTTCGGATCCTTGGAGAGCAAGACTAGCGTAGATAGGAAATTCAAAGGGGTAAAACCCTAGAACCTGTAACCGACTAGGACTATGCCCGGGACCTGCCTAAGTCTATATAAAGGCCAGGAGGGCACGTCCTAGATCTCTCGACTCATACTTTCGCACACACCTCCACGCCAGATCGAATCTGCGCACCCTTGTAACCTTCGGTTCCGCCGTAATCAAGAGCAGACAAGCAGGAGTAGGGTTTTCCCTCCGGGGGCCTGAACCTGGGTAAATCTCGTGTCCCCTGGTTTCTTGTCTGTTAACCGTGCCACGATCTCCAGCATCCCCATCTTCTCCAAAACCCAAGTCCATAACAATGGGCATTGACGAGATTAAACCTCGTCAATTGGAGCCGTCCGTGGGGATAGGGGCTGCTGATTGTGCGATCGTGACGGTTCCGACCCGACCGATCTACAACTCTACGGCGACGGAGAATCACCTCCTCTTCGGGACCTTCGACTTCACCATCCACTCGCCGGCCACCATGAAAGATTTCGAGCCCGTAGGCGACGGACTCGAGATTTTGTTCGGGAGCTTCTGCTTCCAGGTAGGACAAGCTGGCACCCTCCGCCTTCCTGAGCGGGTGCCCGTGCCATCAATCAGGCCCGCCTCGTGGGCTCAACACCCCGTGCTACGAACGTCACCATCGACAGATGAGTTCTACAGCAGCAGCAGCTGCAACTCCGATCTGTGCGATCCACCTTCGGATGAAGGGACCTATGATTCCGGATCTGAAAGCTGCGGCAAGAACCGATCTGGCGCTACCTATGCGCCGCGGTCATCCAGGATCAACAAACGCCCAACCCGCCGCCCAACACGAACCCCAACCCGCAGGACGGAAACGGCGGGAACAGAAGAAGCCAATCCCCCCACCCCATGGGGAGAACATCGGCCACGTCATCCAACTTAGCAAAGAAGGATGGGTCCAGGCATGCCGTGCCGTCGCAGGCAACATAGTCCTGCCTGTGGATTCACCACGCGACCTACTGATGGCGTACCACTACCTCCTCATCGAGGAGAACAAGAAGCAAGTTAAGATGCATGAGACGCTCGATAAACGCAAGCAAGCAGCCTCCGAGTCCAGCGCGTGACGAGATGCGCTCTCCTCCATGGCACCCGGCTCTAGCACGAATGGAAATCAGGGAAACAAGCATTTCTCGCGGGTGGAGAACATGGATCCCAAGGAACGCCGTGATGTGACCCGAACTCTCCACACGTCGTTCATGGATATGGATGCCGACGGCAACATCATCCCGAAGACACCACAAGCTGCGATCCTGGCAGCCACCACGTATCTCGCGGCCCACCAACCTCCGGAGGGGGACCCGAAAAGAGCCATGCATAAGTCCGCACTCACCGGTCTCGGACTCGTCGGAGCTGCGCTCCATGAAGACGCTCCTGCGGAGCCGAAGAAGAAAGCTCCGGTCAGGCGCGACCGTAGCCCCACCCCTTCATCCGAAGAGGAGGAGCACGACCTTCCTCGAAGGAAGAAGAGCTCGCATCGCCATAAACGCGACTACGATGCCAGAGACGCGTTTACACAGCGCAAAATCGACAAAGCGCGAGCCAAACGCGCATGCTCGTCCGAGTCCGAGATGGATGAAGATGAAGGAGAACTCTGTGGAGCTCGATGCTTCAGCAGATCTGTTTGGCGAACAAAGATGCCATGCAATTTCAAGCTTCCTTCGGATACTCCGAAGTTCAACGGCACGCAAGATCCAAAATCTTGGCTCAGCGATCATCTGTCATCCGTCAAGCTGCACGGCGGTAACAAAGAAACCGCCATGCAATGCCTCCATTGCGGTGACAAGCGTGGCGGGTCTGGCTCAGCAGCCTATCATCAGGATCCATCCGAAGTTGGGAGGAGCTAGCTTACAGCTTCATCCGGAATTTCAAGGGCACCAGTAAGAGGCCCGCCTCAATCGAAGATTTGCGAGCCTGCACTCAGAGAATGGGAGAATCTATCCGCTCGTACATATTACGCTGGTCTACCACCAAGAACTCCACAGCGCATATCTCCGAGGAGAGGGCCATCGACGCCTTCAGAGACGGCGTCAAACGCAAAGATTTCAAGGAAGAACTTGGGCGTGTCAAGCCCAAGACACTCGACCACCTCATGGAAATTGCCAACAGTTGGGCAGACGGCGAAGATTGCATCCAGCGAGCGCAATCAGATGAAGAGGACGACTACGACCGAAGGCGAGAACGCCGCAGCAAGAGGAGATCGCGTGTCTATGAAGACCGCGACGGACCCGACATGGTCGCGGCTGGCTACGCCGACCGCCGCAACGACAACAGCCGCAACAGCGGAGGTTACCATGGAGGAAATCTCCGAGACAACGGACGATCAGCACAGTCGTGGCAATTCCGCGATCGCGACAACGGACCCTCATCATTCGAAAAACTTTCGGATGCATGCACCATCCACTTCTACATCGACAAACAAGATGGCAAAAAGAAAGCCAGTCACATGCTCAAGGACTGCCGCGAGTTCCAGAAACTCAGCGAAAGCATGGCACAGATGAGGCAACAAGCCCCAATCCCTGCGTTCGGAAACGCACCCGCGCCCGGAGAAATAGCACACGGAGCTCCTCCACCGCCACCTATTGGAGGCCCAAACCAACCAGTCGCACCAGCGCAAAACAACGCCGGGGTCGGATACCCCCACCAAAGGGAGCACTAAATATGATCTAGAAGGGACGCCCCACAAACAGGGTGCAGAAGAAAATCACCCGACAAATCAACTTGGACGTGGCAACTCACCGCAATCCCGAGTACCTCGGCGGATCGAGTCCTGCATCACGTTCACTCGCGGATCACCTTGCCAGATCCCGCCGGTCATGCTGCCACGGTCTTTGGGCGCAGATCGGAGGCTTCGAGATGAGTCGCGTCTTCATGGACGGTGGCAGCGGCATCAACCTAATGTTCGCAAGCACCCTAGCAGCTATGCGGATCCCGCAATGCAGCCTGGAACAATCAGACACAACGTTCCACGACATTGTACCAGGAAAGGGCATATTCCCCCTGGGCAAAATAGGGCTCGGCGTCATCTTCGGGAAGCCGGACAACTTTCGGCAGGAGCGAATCGAATTCGAAGTGGTGGACTGGCCGTCACAATACCACGCCATCCTGGGGCGTGTAGCGTTCGCAAGGTTCGTGGCCGTCCCACACTACGCATACCTACTATTCAAGATGCCAGGACCAAGGGGCGTCATCACAGTCCATGGGAGCTTCACCCGATCGGACCAATGCGACAGGGACTTCAATAAAATCTCCTAGTCTTTCGGCATGCAAGGCGAGCTTGTAAGGCTCCGCGAGGTGACAGACAATGGGCTACCCCCAGTCACAAGGCAGAACGCACCTGGCATGTCCTTCGACTCCACCGTCAACACCAATAAAGTACAGGTCCATCCGACGGATGCCTCCAAGACGGCCTTGATCGCCAATGACCTCAACACCGCATAGGAAGGCGCGCTCGTCGAATTCCTCCGTGAGCGCTGGGAAATCTTCGCCTGGTGTCCTGCGGACATGCCAAGAGTTCCCAGGGAATTCGCCGAGCATGCACTCAATGTCTTTCCAGACACCAAGCCAGTCAAGCAGTCCATCCGAAGACTGTCGGAGCCACGAGCCGAAGCTATCGGCAAGGAAATCAATAGACTACTCGCTGCAGACTTCATCAGGGAAATCAAAGAAAGCGAATGGCTTGCAAACACGGTGATGGTCCCAAAGAAGGACACGGACATCCTGCGGATGTGCGTGGACTTCACGTCACTAAATAAGCATTGCCCAAAGGACCACTTCTCTCTTCCATGGATCGACCAGATCATCGATTCGACTGCAGGTTACGAGAAACTCTCCTTCCTCGATGCCTACTCAGGCTATAACCAGATTCGGCTCAAGGTCGAAGATCAGGAGAAAACGGCGTTTATCACACCGTTCGGAGTATTCTGTTACAACACAATGCCCTTCGGGCTAAAGAACGCTGGTGCCACGTACCAGCGATGCATGCAGGCCTGCCTCAAGGACCAGATTGGTCGCAACGTCCAAGTTTATGTCGATGACATAGTAATAAAAACCAGAGAGGCAAGAACACTTATTGACGATCTCCGCGAGACGTTCGACAACCTCGATCGCTACAGGATCAAGATCAATCCCGAAAAATGCGCCTTCGGCGTCCCATCAGGTCAGATTCTCGGGTACTTCATCTCTCAACGAGGGATCGAGGCGAACCCGAAGAAAATCAAAGCCATCATGACGATGGAGAAGCCGAAAAACCTCAAGGGCGTCCAGGAGCTCGCAGGACGAGTAGCGGCGCTAAGCAGGTTCATCAGCCGTATGGGCGAGAAGACCCTACCATTCTACCAGCTGCTGCGTAAAGCAGACAAGTTCGAGTGGACACCAGAAGCCAACGACGCATTCGAAAGCCTCAAGCGGCTCCTCTCCACCTCGCCCGTTTTGGTCACACCAAAGGAGCGCGAGCCCCGCTCTTGTACATAGCAGCCACACACAGTGGTCAAGACTGCACTCGTGGTCGAACGACCGAAGAAGGCAAGACCCACGGGGTCCAGCGCCAATTTACTACCTCAACAGGTAATCGACACCAACAAAGAGAGGTACCCTCACTACTGAAGCTAGCCTCGGCATGTTCATGGCGGCTCGACGGTTGAGCCATTACTTCCGGAGCACCAAGTGATGGTCAGCAAGCACCCCTGAACAACATCCTGAATAATCCAGAGGCCACAGGACGGGTGGCCCTGTGGGGCATCGAACTATCACCCTTGGACATCGTCTACGAGAAGCGACATGCAATCAAATCTCAAGTCCTTTCGGACTTCCTGGTGCACTGGATGGAGCTGCAGCTGCCAGACACCCCAGACATGTCGCAGTCCTGGACAATGCATTTCGACGGCTCCAAGCGCGAAGCCGGAGCAGGGGCAGGGGTCATACTGACCTCCCCGCAAGGTGACAAGATGAAGTACGTTCTTCGGATGAAATTCAGAGCCTCCAACAACAAAGCCCAATACGAAGCCCTCATCCATGGCATGAGGATGGCAAAGATATGCGGCGCAACACGCCTGGTCATCTACGGTGACTCCAACCTCGTCGTCCAGCAGACGATGAATGAGTGTGACGCACACGCCAAAAACATGATCGCGTACCGCGCGCTCTACAACACACTCGAAGGAGAATTCGACGGCTGCGAACTTCGGCACGTTGGAAGAGAGAGCAATGAGGAAGCCGATAGACTCGCCAACATCGGCTCCACTTGCGCAAAGGTACCACCAGGTGTGTTCCTCGAACAAATCTGCGTGCCATCCATCAAGTGGAAATTCCCCAAGGGATCACCCGAAGAAGCAGAACACTCGGGGGCTACTCTACCCGAAGGACATGAAGGACCCGAGAAACTGGACACAGAGGTCGCTATGGTCAACCTAATGCAGGTCATGGCAGTTGAAGAAACTTGGACACGACCATACCTCCAGTTCTTGATAACCGGAGAATTGCCTGATAGCCCAACAGACGCCCGACGCATATCTCGCCGGTCAAAAGCCTTCACCATCATCAACGGCGAGCTGTACAAGCGCAACATCACGGGTGTACTTCAACGGTGCGTCACCATCAACGACGACAAGGCCATACTCCAAGATATCCACGAAGGCATCTGCGGCCACCACGCAGGCAGCTGCTCCCTTGTCGCTAAAGCTCTACGCGCAGGATTCTACTGGCCAACGGCCATGAGCGATGCAAAGGACATCGTCTGAAGATGCAACGGATGCCAACGGTTCGCCGACAAACCGCACGCACCTGGGTCCGAGATCAGGCCCATACCTATAGCTTGGCCTTTCGCTCAATGGGGCCTCGACATGATCGGCAAACTGCCAAAATCATCGAAAGGGGGACACGTCTTCCTCCTGGTCGCAGTCGACAAATTCACCAAGTGGATCGAGGCCATGCCGGTCACCAACCAGAAAGGCAAAACTGCTGTTAAGTTCTTCGAGTCCATTGTCTACAGGATCGGCATACCACACAGCATCATCACCGACAACGGTTCGAACTTCATCTCCGAAGAATTCCAGGACTTCTGCGAAGGCCTTGGGATCAACATCACATATGCCTCAGTGGCACACCCGCAAACGAACGGACAAGTGGAAAAGTCCAACGGACTAAATCGGCGCTGGTATCAAGAAGCGCCTCATGAGCTCACTCGAACAAAAAGCTGGAAATTGGACGAAGGAGCTACCCTCCGTCCTATGGAGCTTACGAACTACGCCAAACAGCTCCACCGGCTACACACCGTTCTTCATGGTACACGGAGCCGAAGCCGTGCTACCAGCCGAAGTACGCCACCAGGCCCCACGGGTCGTCGCCTACAGTGAAGCCGAATCCACGGCTGCACTCGAAGACGCTGTCGATACACTCGACGAAGCACGGGATATAGCAGCAGCTCGATCAGCGGTGTACCAGCAGAGTCTCCGCAACTACCACAGCCGCCGGCTGCGCCCAAGGTCCTTCGTCGAAGGAGACCTCGTCTTGCGACTGAAGCAAAAGCGACCGAATAAATTCGAGTCGCCATGGGAAGGACCCTACATCATCACCGAAGTCATCCCAGGTGGCGCCTATCGCCTCAAGTACGTGGAATCTGGAGTCGCATACTCCAATCCATGGAATATCTCGCACCTGCGACGATTCTATCCGTAGCAACCTACCCCCTTCTTTTACTTTCAATAAGGCTTCCAGCCAAGGCTACTCAGCTGAACAATGTACCTCCTTCATTACGATATAAATAAAGCTAAGTGTCTCGCCCCAAAACTTCGGTTCACTATTTTCTGCAACTGCATTACATGCTAAAAAACGCACTCGGGGGCTCCCCCCACCTCACGATTTCATCGACTGAGGACCAAACGTGTACACCTGAGTAGCTGATAATGTCAGGCAAACGAAAAGGACACGTACCCAATTAAAGCACTGCATGCTCACAACCAAATAAACCTTTACAACAAAGGGCACAACACGCCCAGCCGAAATATACAAATTTTACATCTCTCTTTTTTACAGGTAGTACCTATGTTGAAGAATAATCTGGGCACGCTGCCCAAACAAATCTACAATCTGTTCGGCATACTGCCTTACAGCCGCATAGTGCGGACACATATCCCACTCGCCACCATCAGGGCGAAGAGGTGGCCCAGCAGCCACGACAGCCAAATCCACGTCAGGCCGGTGCAGCCTCAACAGAGACAACGCAGCTTTCACTACTGCGACAAGCTGCTGCCGCACCAACTCCTTGACATTGCTTACGTTCCGAAATTTCGACAGAATACCCGCAAGGCTTGTTGGCATGGCATCCAAAGGGAACATGACGTGCAGCACCGAGGAAAGCGATGTCTGCACTTGGCAGAGCACCCGCGAAACTTGATGAACACGATCCTGCACCGTCGCCAGTGCTATGGCGCGATCACGATCCATCCAGAAGAAGCCGCCGGCCTCCATGTCCTGTTGAGTCAAGCAATTGACCCGAACAGCGACACGCTCTTTTTCTTCCCGCGGAGCAAGATTCGCACCTGCGGAAATTGCACAAACAAATAGTAAGGCCAGCAGGTTCATCCGAAGAAAGGAGCTACAGCTCGAACCAAAGAACAACTTACATTGCAGCTGCTCGGACAGCCGAACCAGCTCTGCCATCAAGTACTCCTCTCTGGCTGCACCACGATCCGCCTTGGACTTCCAAACGTCGGCATGACCGCGTAACCCGAGCAACTCCCTCTCCAGACTGCGCACACGATCCCGAAGGAAAGTGAGCTGCGAGGAATCATCCAAGGATGGACGCAATGGCACTACGAATGGGGCCTCAACAGGATCAGCACCCGAAGGAACCTAGAGCGGCAGCAAAAGAAAGGAACACAAACATTCAGCCAAGGATAGAGCACAACTCACAGGAATTCATTAAATATATAAGGCCACTACGTGGCACAAGGATGGTGTTCCCCAAAATATTTACAACAAAAACAAACTACAAACTACCCTACGACTACTACGCCTAAGATGCAGGGCCCTGAGTCGCCTCGGAGCCAGACTGCCTAGCTTTGGCCCCACCCTGCTGCCGTAGTGCATACTCAGACAGCAAATCAATGAGCTTGGGCCCATATCGCCTGCAGCGAGCAGAATAGGCAGCAAAGGCTACCTCGGATCCATCCGCAACCGTCGGCATCCGAGAAGTGATCTGGGGCAGATCCAGCTCCGCTCCAGCCGCCATGGCCATCGCCAGCCCGATGGATGCGCCGATGCCCTTCTGATTGCGTTTGTACGCCGCAGGCGCTTCGGCTGACAGCGCCTCCGCCAGAGCATCCACATCGTCAAGGGCTGCGCCCTTCGGGACAAGCTCCTTGTAGAAACGACCAAGGAATTCTTTCGCCTTGGCGAGGGAGTTGACGATGGTGCTGCAGCGGTCTTCGACCGCCACAGTGGCATCATCCAGAGCACTCCCGTGCTCCAGAGCACCGCGGTCGAACTCGATGCCTGCGGCATCTGAGACAAAAAGAAGAAAAAGCATGAAGAAAAGCAGCATATAAGAAGACCCGAAAAAAAAGAAACAAGTACAAAACTAGCACTCACCCGAAATAGCCTTGGCAGCAGCCATGAGCTTCGCCGCCACCTCTTTTTCGCGAGCAGCCGCAACCGTGGCCAGCTGCTCCTCACGATCTGCGGCTTCCTGCTGCAGACGCTCCTTCGCTTCGGCTGCCTTAGTCAGCTCTAGCTCAAGGCGTTCTTTCGCACCAACGGCGGCTCCGGCCTTCTGCTCCGATTGACCAAGGCTCTTCTTGAGAGCGTCAACCTCACGGAGAGACTTGTTATGCTCCTCTGCATTCAAAACAAACAAATGTCAAAGAACTAAACCAGGATACATAAGAGAAAAGGCAGATAGATACCTTGAAGCTGCCGAAGGTTCGCCTCCAGCACCAGGCGCTCCTGCACCAGCCGCTTGGCCTCCTGCACAAAAGGCTGCAGAAAAAGAAATGGCAGTAAGAAAAGGGCTTGGGGGCTACGCCCAACACAAAGGAGTAAAAACAAGATTCGCACACGAAGACACTCGGCGGCTCCCCCCATGAGGTAGGAAAAACTTACATGCTCTGATGGCGACCCCGAAGGACCACCTGCGAAATTCTGAGGCGAACCACCTGCACCTCCTACAACGAAGGATCCGAAGCCGCTCCACCCGAAGTCGCCACCGTTTGAGGTGGAGGAGACGCAATTTTCGACTCCCCCATCATCTCTAGTTCACCATCACTGGAGGAATCGTGGGAGGATTGCCTGTATACAAACCAATCAGCACAAGTGCAAAAATCACGAAGGAACAAGGACAACAGTACAACAAGAAAACTTACGATGCCAATGCGCTCAGGTCGAAGATAGGAGAAGCCCTTCGGGCCCTCTTCTCCTCTTTATTCTCTTCCTTCTTCTCCTCCTTCTTTTCTTCCTTCTTCCGCTTTGCTGGCGGGTGCGGCACGATAGCCCGCACAGGAATGGCAGGAAGGGGAGAGGAAGAACCTCCATGACCATCACTATGACGCTCAAGGCCCAGAGGGTTTCTGGGAGTAGGAGGAGTTGAGACATCCGAAGACTCGCTGGAGCTCCGTGATCGCTTGCGCATATGGTCCTCACTTGACTCGTCGGCATCCTCCGCTGGAGATCACGCCGACGGCAGCTCGGACACGGACTCAACCACTTCATTATCCGGGGCATTCGGATACCTTTCGGGCAACGGCGGTACCATGCCCGACACTTTGAAGCTCTGCAAAATCAAAAGGAACTTTGTTAGCAAACGAAGGAAATACAAACACAGCCGACAAAAGCACTACGTGCACAAATCTACACCTGCGGTACGACCAACGTCAAAGAAAAGGGAGGGGTCAGCGACTTTCCCGGGATTTCTTCTCTGGCCTTGAACTTCAACAGCGCGCGAAGGGCCCTGTCAAGATCCCCCTCAGAGATTTTCTCACTCGAAACCCTCATCGGATCACGGCGCCTAGAATAAAGAAACATTGGGTGCGCCCTCGCTTGGAGAGGCTGCACCCGACGCTCAAGAAACGTCCGGATGATGTCCACGCCGTTCACCTCCTTCTCCGGAATCAGTTGGAGATCCTCCACCCGACGATAAAGGGCCTCTATCTCCGCCACTTCACCGTCCAAGATTTGGTTTTTCCAGGATCTTTTCTTCTCAATCAATTGGGAGGGGTCAAAGGGAACAAGACCAAAATCTTGCCCGGGCACTACGGAGTCGCGGATATAAAACCATCGCCTCCGCCAGTACTGGACAGATTCGGACATGGAAAAAGAAAAGAAGAGAAGATTGGGACTAAGGGAGATGATGCAACCCCCAATGGGATACACACCATCCGAACCAGACTGCCTTTTCACGGAATAGAGCTTCCGGAAGAGGCCAAAGTGCGGCTCAATGCCAAGCCAGCACTCGCAAAAAGTGATAAAACACGCAATGTGGAGAAGAGAATTGGGAGACAGATGATGAAGCTGAATCCCATAGAAGAAGAGAGTCCACGAGGAAGTCATGGACGAAACGAAACCCACGCAAACGGCGAAACATGACCCGATACCCAGATGGGGTACGGGGGATTACCTCATTGCCAGGGAGTTTGACGGCCGCCGTATCTTGCGGGATCAGGCCCCGCTCGCGCAGTTTGCGGAGATCGCTCTCCCGCGTCTCTGATCGCCGCCAGCCACCATCGGTGACACGAGTAGAGGCGGTGGCCCTTCTTTCCTCCGGCGGCGCTGGTCCCAACCGTAGATGAAGACTTCTTTGTTTTCCCCATCACGCTATGGCGGCGCCGGCGGTGCAAACGCAGAAAGCGCAATGGAAATGTGGAAGGAAATCCCAGCGTGAAGCAAGAATCGCTAGAGCACAAGGAGGCAGTGAACAAATGAACTGGTGCGGTGAAAACAAACCACGGTTTCCCCCAATGATTATAACAGCGAAGACGACGCACGGCAGCCGTCCATCCAGAAGACCTAACGCCAACGGTAGATCTAGCCGTACACGTGTCAACATCACAACGAACCGTCGTTACCACGCCGTCCACTACGCGCGGAAATCGAGGAGACGCCGTAATTATCTCCACGCCCCGTGTGACCGGTCAATTCAAATTCAGCAAGTGGGACCCATGTTCGTCCAGTCAAGTCATCTCTGGCGTAGCAGACGCTTGAGGTCATCGATCGTCAGCACTGATGTCATCGAAAGCTATACTAGCACCAACTATAACTCTTCGGCTCTACAGCTAAGAGCTAAGAGTACTCACTCGAACCTTCGATTCGACTAAATACTCGGGGGCTACTCCTATCAGGAGCGCTGGCCGCGCACCCAGAAGATGAATAACGACAAAGTAATTCTTCGAGTCCTACGTCGAGTCTGCGCCTCCACTACGGACTCGGGGGCTACTCCCATAGGGAGGATGGATTTAATCATCCGAATTTTTTTGAGTCCTACGGACCTAACAACCGAACAAATGCTTGAACTAAAGTCTCTGCTCGAGTCTACGACTCGAACAGACACTCGGGGGCTACTCCCATAGGGAGCGCTGGTCGCGCACCCTATGAATTCTTTGACTGATCTTCGGATCACGCATAAAAAACTTTTGGCATCTCTGCCCCAACAAAACGCTGAGTGAGCAACGATGTCCTTGGCCACCCGAAACACCTCCGCGGTGACAAACATTCGGATGCTGTGTCTGCGACACAAAGATAAGACCTGCAGATATCATCTAACGTCCTGGCAACGTACATGACTACGCTCTGCTAGTACAAATCCATGTCAACAGGCGTGATGAAAAATCCCGACGGACGCGTTGGGTACGTTAATTAAAATCACTGGAATTCCTCTCCTGTAAGTCCTCCGCGGCCTGAGTCGAATTGCCCCAGCATATGTTCCAGGTTCGAGTTGAGGGACTCGAACTTGAAGAAGATCGTGTTGTTTCGTCCTAAGACAGTTAACTGACCCTGATCCGTCGCGTGAGTCAGACACACGCGTCAACAATCCCTACACACATATATTATTAATACATAGTTGCACCCGAAAAATGGAAGAGTCCTCAGCCGAATCTACGATTCGACTGAACACTCGGGGGCTACTGACATGGTTATACCCTACGGGTATGTAACTTCAGCATACCTGGTCCAGCCCAAGGAAGGACCACATCAGATATACGCTGGCTCATGAAGATTTTCGGGTGGCCAAGGCCCATGACGCCTTCGGATCCTTGGAGAGCAAGACTAGCGTAGATAGGAAATTCAAAAGGGGTAAAACCCTAGAACCTTTAACCGACTAGGACTATGCCCGGGACCTTCCTAAGTCTATATAAAGGCCAGGAGGGCACGTCCTAGATCTCTCGACTCATACTTTCGCACACACCTCCACGCCAGATCGAATCTGCGCACCCTTGTAACCTTCGGTTCCGCCGTAATCAAGAGAAGACAAGCAGGAGTAGGGTTTTCTCTCCGGGGGCCTAAACCTGGGTAAATCTCGTGTCCCCTGGTTGCTTGTCTGTTAACCGTGCCACGATCTCCAGCATCCCCATCTTCTCCAAAACCCAAGTCCATAACAATGGGCATTGACGAGATTAAACCTCGTCACCACAAGTGGCGGTGCCTCCGTGAGATGCACACGTGCAACACCTCGATGTCTCCTCCTTCCTTGGTCCAGCAAGTATGGTGGAGAGATGGGTTGGATCTACAACGCGACGGCGCGGTGCAATTGGTGGAGAATTTCTGCGTGGGCTTCGCCTGGCGATCGGGAGGGAGAGAGGAGGGCAGCAGGGCGGCTAGGGTTGGAGGGGAAGGTGTAGGGGGTTGGTGCGCCCCTATCCCTCTATATATAGAGGGGTGGGCGCAGCCCTAGAACCTCCCCCAAGCCAAGGCCGGTGGCCCCAAGGAGGAAGAGTGGGGGGCAAGGAAACCCCCCCTTCTAGAAGCTCTATCTAGAGTATAAACCTCTCTTGGTCGGCTGGGCCCTATTGGGCCTTGTGCCCCTGGCCCAATGCGGCCAGGGCACTCCCTCATAGGCCCATGCCCCCTCCCGGAAGGTGGGGCCACGTTGGTCCCCTTCCGGAAGGTTCTAGAAGCTTAGTACAATACCGATTAACGGAACAATTAGAACTCCAAAAACTGCACCTTATATGAATATTATTCTCGGACCACTCGGAACCTCGTGATGTCCCGGATCCCATCCGAGACTCGAACAAAAACTCATAAACCAATTATCCAATCTATCCTAGCGTCGAGACACGTTAAGTGTGTGACCCTATGGGTTCGAGAATATGCGGACATGATCTTCTATCAATAATCAGCGGAGTGCGAAACCCATATTGACTCCCACATTCATCGATGATCATATCGGATGAACCACGATGCCGAGGATTCAATCAATCCCATATATATATTCCCTTCGTCTCGCGATATTTTACTTGCCCGAGATTTGATCGTCATGCGTCATACCTAGTTCAATCTCGTTCACAGCAAGTACTTTACTCGTTCCGTAATCCGATATCATTTTGTGATTAACTCCTTAACCACATGCTTGCAAGCAGTGTTGATATCGATTACCGAGTGGGCCCGAAGTATATCTCTCCGACTTGGGAGGGACAAATCCCATCTCGATACATACAACCCAACAGATACTTTCCGATCACCTGAGAGACACCTTTATGATCACCCTCTCATAGGATGACGTTTGATGACCTCAAAGCTTTCTTCCGATACCAGGGAGTTGTATTATCTCATGGTCTAAGGAATACAATATTTGACATAAGAAAATCTTCGCAAAGACGAACACGATGGCACGATCTAATTGCTTCGCTTAGTTTGGGTCTGTCCACCATATCATTCTCCCAATGATAGGATCTCATTATTAATTGACAACTCATGTCCATGGTTAGGAAACCTTAACCATCATTAATCAATGAGCTAGTCCTTAGAGGCGTACTAGGGACACGGTGTTTGTTCACAAACCACACAAGTATTAAAGTTTCCGCTTAATACAATTCTAGCATGGAATATAAACATTATCATGAACAAGAATTATAATAATAACATCTTTATTGTTGCCTCTAGGGCATAATTCCAACAGTCTCCCACTTGCACTAGAGTCAATAATCTAGTTTACATCTGGCAACAATCTCACACCCATGGCCGAGGTCGATCATGTTTTACACGTGGAAGAGGTTTAGTCAATGGATCTGCGACATTCAGATCTTTATGTACTTTGCTAATCTTTAGATCTCCATCTGCTATATAATCTCGGATTATATGAAACTTGCGGTTGATATGCTTGGTCTTTGGATGATATCTTGGTTCCTTAGCGAGTGCTATGGCGCCAGTGTTGTCACACAATATCTCCAGTGGATCCAATGCACTTGGAACCACGCCAAGCTCAGTGATGAAGTTCCTGATCCAAACTCCTTCACTTGACGCTTCTGCAGCAGCCATGTATTCCGCTTCTACTGTAGATCCCGCGATCACGCTTTGCTTGCAGCTTCTCCAGCTCACAGCTCCTCCATTCAAAACATACAACGTATCCTGTTTGAGATTTAGAATCATCCTTGGCGGTGTCAAAACTAGCATCGACGTAACCTTTTACGACGAGATGTTCATCACCCCCATAGACTTAGAACATTTCTTTAGTCCTATTTAGGTACTTTATGTAACACCCTCAGAATCGGACCTATGCAAGTTTCAGCGATTCCCGCCAAACCCGCATAGAAACGATTCAAAGGTGCCCACCAGGCACTTTCGTGCGGGTGGAAACGAAGTAATAACATTACACAACAGTCCTCGATGGGACCCACAGAACAGATATATATATACAACAACGACTCAATGAGTCAAGAATACAGATATAATATACAAAGATCCAAATCACCTTGAAAACGACAGATCGTCCGACTACGGACAAGATGCAAATTGAGCTAAGAGCCCTGAAGAATAACCAATGGCGTCCATAACCCTGCCCAGGCCAAGCCGGAAGGGTAACCCTGCTAACGACGTCGATCTCAAAACCTGCTTAAACAAAAGGGGTGCCGACAAAGGGCAAAGGAAAAAGAGGAGCGTCAGTACTGAGGCCAGTACACGGCGAGGCTAGAATTCGGCGGTCCTCGCCTACATAGGTATGGTGGACTGAAGCGGCAGCGCAGCATGCACTAAACAACCTATAGAGACTCGATATAACCGTCGGCTATCAGAGAGGGATAAGAAAGACCTATTCGGAACCAACCTGATACTACCACCAAACAAACCCATCCTGGTGTTTCCCCCTCGAGACCACACGAGGAAGTCAACCGAGGAACTCACACAGTTGGCAGTTTTATTTATTCGGTTATCGTTACACCAATTACTAGTCAGGTACAGATAAACATCCTGATATAATAAGCAGTGGGCAGTTTTAGTTAACCATTCCGTGATAGTTGCAACACTTACTAGTCAGATACAATTAGCATGAGATAACCCCAAAACCCAGCAGTTGTTGGTACTTTTTGTTGGAGATATACCCAAGAGGCAATAATAAAGTGGTTATTATCATATCTTCACACTTATGATAAATGTTTACATACCATGCTATAATTGTATTAACCGGAAACATTAATACTTGTGTGATTTGTAAACTAAAATAAGAGTCCCCAGTAAAGCCTCTTGCTAAACTAGCTTGTTGGTTAATATATGATCATGGTTTCCTGATCATGAACATAGAGATGTTATTAACAACAAGATCATATCATTAGGAGAATGATGTGATGGACATACTCCTATAGATAAGCGTAGCATAAAGATCAAGTCATTTCAATAGTTCAATTGCTATATGCTTTCTGGTACATAGTAACCTAATTCCTTCAACCATGAGATCATGCATATCACCTTTACCGGATGGATGCTTTGATGACATCAAACACCACACCATAACTGGGTGGCTATAAATGTGGCATTAAGTGTTCGGAAAGTATTGGTTGAGACACATGGATCAAGAGTGGGATTTGTCCATCCATATGACGGATAGATATACTCTGGGCCCTCTCGGTGGAATGTCATCCAATTAGCTTGCAAGCATGTGACTGGCTCACAAGGGATCACATATCACGGGAACAAGAAAAGAGTACTTATCGGTAACGAGGTTGAACTAGGTATGCAGAGATACCGACGATCATAACCTCGGATAAGTAAACTATCGTGAGACAAAGGGAAATTGGTATCGTATGTAAGTGGTTCATTCGATCGCAAAGTAATCATAGAAATATGTGGGAACCATATGAATTTCCAGATTCCTCTATTGGTTATTGTAAGGAGAAGTGTCTCGATCATGTCCGCATAATTCACGAACCGTAGGGAGACACACTTAAGGATTCGACGTTGTTTTGAGTAGTTATGGTATTATGAGAAAGAGACCGAATGTTGTTCGGAGTCTCGGATGGGATCCGGGATATCACGAGGTGATCCGTAATGGTCCGGAGAATAAGATTCATATAAGGAAAGTCCCGTTTCGGAGTTCGGGAATGATTAGTGTTTTATCGGAATGTTCTAGAAGGTCCGGATTGTCCGGCACTCGGGGAGGGTACATGAGTGTGTCATTGAATGATTGCATCATGTACTAAGTGTTCTTGCTGTTCCAAAAACATGAAAGTCAAATTGCCAGTTTGAAAGTCAAACGGCTAAAACAGGAAACTGTGGAAAACAGGAAACTGTGGGAAACAGGAAACTGTGGGAAACAAGCAAGAGGAGTTGGAACCAACTTGGAGGAGGAGTCCCATTCCTCCAGGCCGGCGCCCAAGCCCTAGGCCGAGTTGGGGAGGGACTTCCTCCCTCCCTGGCGCGCCTAGCCCCTCCACCTATAAAAGGAGGGGCAGGGCTCCTCCTTGAGACACACAAGTTTCTACCTCTAATCTCCGGTTTAGAGCCGTTTGGTTTAGAGATTCTAATTTCTTTAGCCTGTGGTTTAGAGCCTTCTAATTGGTGTGTCTAATCTCTAGAGCACTAATAGCCCTCTCTCATAATCCACCATACTCGCTCCGGCTTAAGGCGAAGCCCTGCGGGATCTCCCCTCTACTTCCGGTACCACGCCGTTGTGCTGCCGGAATCGCGAGGAGAGTGCTACAACCTCCGCCTCTTTGGAACAAGGGAGAGGAAGGTCTTCGTCAGTACGAGCGATGTGACCGATCATGGAAGCGCTGCGGAGCATGGCCGGAAGGATCGTCTACGATCTTGAGATCGGAAAGAGTACGACTACATCACCCACGAGAATCTTCTCTCGTTAAACACTTTGGAATCTTGAGGTAAGTTATTCCATCAACTCGTTGCTACAATCTAGTAGATAGATCTTGGCTTGTTTGTTTGTATGCGATAGAAATTTTTGTTTTCCATGCTACGAACCCCTACAAAGGGTATCGAGCCGTGTCTATATGTAGATCTGTTGCACGAGTAGAACACAATGGTCATTGTGGGCGTTGATGCTTTTATTGTCGATTGCTTCTTGTGTACTTTGCATCTTGCGGTATGTTGGGATGAAGCGGCCCGGGCTAACCTTACATGACATCGTTCATGAGACTTGCTCCACGCTTGACATGTAACTTGTATTGCATAAGTGGCTTTATGGTGCTGTTTCTCCTAGCATAGTTAAGATCCAATTTACAACGGGTAATCAACAATGCTAGTATCAATGTTGTGGTTCTTGTTCGTAAGTTAGAACGACACTTATTGAAAGCCCCAAACCACGTAAAATATGCAAAGAAAGTAGAGGCGTCTAACTTTGTTTTGCAGGGGTGTGCAATGATGTGATATGGCCATGATTGTGATTATATTTGATGTATGCAATGTCATTTATTGTAAGTTGGCAACCGGCAGGAGCCATATGGTTGTCTTTAATTTATGTTAAGACCCGCGTGTCTATTCAAAGTAGTTGTAATAGTTGAAGCCGGTGGACGACAACCATGGTGAAGCGTCATTGACCTTGATGCAATGCCGGTGATGATGGAGATCATGTTCGTGCTTGAAGATGGAGATCGGAAGCACAAAGAAGAAAGGCCATATCATATCACATATTATGAATTGCATGTGATGTTAATCCTTTATGCATCTTATATTGCTTAGTAGACGACGGTAGCATTATAAGATGATCCCTCATGCACATGAATTTCAAGTCATAAAGTGTTCACCCTTAGTTAGCACCGTTGCTAAAGCTTGTTGTTTTGAAGCACCACGTGATGATCGGGTGTGTTAGATTCTACAAGTGTATACAACGTGAGCAAGCCATATTTGCTCATGCGGAAACTAAGGTTTGATCTTGACGAGCCTAGCATGTACAGACATGGCCTCAGGAACACGGATTACCGAAAGGTAGAGCATGAGTCATATAGTAGATATGCTGAACATGAAGATTGTTCGCCATTGAAACTATATCAACTCTCGTGATGATCGGTTTTGATGTGGTGGATTTGGTTCGTGTGATCACTAAAACAATGTGAGGGATATTGTTTTGAGTGGGAGTTCACCTAGATTAATTTAATTATTAATTAGAACTCAATTTATCATAAACTAAATCAAAGTGAATTTGCATAGTTGTTGTAGTCATTGGCATCCGTTTACCATCTTGCGCTTAGTTATAATTGAGATAATAGAACTATAGAATTCTGGTTAGTTACTTTACGAACTGGTATCGTATTGTTTTGAAGTGTTAATCTAAAGTTTAAAAATCCTATTGCAAACTTTCAAGAAGTTCGGTTACTCCATGAAGTTTAATAATTAGTATTAAATCAAGAGTAACAATTCCAAGTGTTAGTATCATGTTTGTTTCCATGATTCTTGATATTCAAAGGATTGTCTTAATATCAAGGTTGTCTAAGGATCTGAAAGAGTTGTTTCAGAAACCATGATGTGTGGAAGATATTGTGATATCTCGAAGCGAAGTTTTAGTTACAACATGATAGAGTATAATATGGCAAATTTCATGTTCTCATATTTTGATGAGGATTTGCAAAAGGTTGGAGACACTTGTTGTCCTAATCCTCCAAAAGGTTTTGGATAGCAACATTATACTCATAATTCATCGTTATAAGCTAAAGAGCTTGATCATGGACGATTCCATGATAAGGGTGAATATTTGATGTAGGTAAAATGTTTACTACACCAAGAGATTACTAAAGAAAGGAATTTGAAAGAACACCAAATATTTGATGATGGTGATCTACTTCAAAGTGCAAGTCCAAAGACATTGGTATTTAATTATACACGCTTTGGACTATATGTCATATGTATGACTCCACTATTGATGTTGATAGATTCTTTCAAACAGAAAAGGAAATACTGAAAGAGAATCTCATAAATATATGGCAGAAAGGAAAAGACTAGAATTGTTCAGCTTAAGTATATAGATGATATACATGTTATGGCTATATTATTTGCTTATTAAACAATGTGGTTCTCAAGTATTTGATACTAAATTTGTTGGTGTGAATCGTCATACGAAACAACACAATTCATGAACTACAATGGCCTAAGTAACTAGCAAAAGAATATGTGATGATGTTCATCGAGAACAAATAAAGGGTTATTGTGTTGCTCGTTAAAACATCAAAGCTTGCCTTCAAGATTTGTTTTATCAGGTATTATGAGAACAAAAGGGTTGTTCAAATAATTGCCGTAATCTATAAAAGATAGATGATTTGCAAATCTCGTTGGAGGTATCACATCCATAAAACTAGTGCTAAAGATGTCGAAAGACAAATTGATTGAAAGATCACTTAGGAAGTGACATCGCTGTTTAAATTATAATGGAAAGAAAACATGAAGAAAATCCATATGGATGGAATTTTGGAGTCTATTTGATTTTGATCAAATGACGCTTGTGAAACTTTCCTAGAGATAATTAAAACTTCGTTCATAGGCCAAAAGGGAATGATAGACTAGCTTATTGGAACTTGTACATATTGTTGTATGAAGTCCATTATGTATAGTCAAGAGCGATGGATTTCAACTTCATGTGCCTTCTCCGAAAATTTGAGTGAATATATGAATATTTACTTAATAAGGATGAAGTGTGAAACATTTGAAAAGTTCAAAGACTTTCAAGATGAAGTGCAAAATCATTGTAACAAGAATATAAATAGTTTATGATAAGATCATAAAGGAAGATATTTGAGTTACAAGTTTAGCATAATACCTAAGATTTAAAGGAATCGTTCCGTGGATTTGCATTTTCCCGAAACACCATAAGAGTATGGAGTGTTCAGATATGTAATTAAACCTTGTTTGACATGGTAAGATCGAAGGTGTAATTCATAAAACTGCCATTATATTTTAAAGATTAAAAGCTTTAGAGATTACCGTTTTTCCACTGAAAAGAGCATCATCATAATCCGTTGAAATGACACCATATAAGGTTATGGTTTGGGATAAAACCCAAGTTGTCCTTTCTTAAACATTGGTATGCTATGCATAAGAAAGATGTGTGCAACCAAAGTCGGATGAACCTGTCTTTGTATAAACTGTTAAGTATTCCTCCATGAACACCGAAGACAAAAGTGTTTGTTGCTTAGAACGTCAAGTTTCTTTGAGAAGGAATTTTTTCGTGAAAAGTTAAGTGGGAGGACAATAGAACTTTGATAAGGTTAAAAGAACCTTAGCTATATGTGCAGAGTTGCGCTTGAAAAGTGTTTCGGAGGCAAAGCAACAATGCTCATGGCTCACGTGCCTCAAAGGTTGTGGTCACGAGATCTAAGTTCCTCTTGAAACAAGTAGATCGGGTAAAAATCAAATACCTAGATTTGAGGGTTGAATCATTATTTGAGAATAATGAACCGACTACATGCAAAGAAGCGATGATGGGCCCCGACTCGTCAAATGGCTTGAAGCCATAAAATCCGTGATAGTTCCATACACGAGAAATCAAGTTTTGAACTTGAAGGACCCTCGAGAAAGGTGTAAGACCTTACAGTTGTGTTTGGATCTATAAAGAAATAGACATGGATGTTTTACATCTATGAAATAGTCGACATGTTGGGAAAGAGTTCACAACAATGTTCAAAGGTTGACTATGACAAGATCTGATCTTTCATAGCGATATTTAGTCTAGACGGATTAATGTAGCAACCACTACATATAATTTGTTATATGGTAGTTGAATAAACAAAACAAGTTCTTCTAATAGAATCGTTACCTAGGACATGTGCATAACATGGTCCATAGGGTTTTGTTAATTCAAAAGGATGCTAAAAGCATATGCAAACTTCAATGGTTAAAGTGAGCATCGCGGAGTTGGAATCTTCACTGTGATGAAACTGTTAAAGGAGTTTAAAAGTTCATCAGAGACAATGGAGATGCTTGCATTTGCAAGAAATTAAGTGGGAGCGCTAAGACATATTTCTAATACATTATGTGGAAGACATATTGTTGATTGGAAATAATGTATCTTTTATTAACACATATTAAGAATTTCATCCCGATGAAAGACTTAGGCAAAACCCAAATATTTGGCATCAATAGATGCTAATATGGTTGTGCCAGAAGTACATAGACGAGATATTGAATGAGTTCAATATAGAAACTACAAGAAAGGTTCTTGTCGCACAGAAAGGATTGAATGAGTTCAATATTGATGATATATTCAAGTGTATTGACATTTGGTAAAGTGAAACAAATAATCAAGTATAGATTGATACTTGATGTATGAAATCACAAAGAATATTTATATCAATCATACTGTGATATGTACAAATCCAGATATGTCCTATGCTCTAAATATTGTGAGCATATACCAGAATGATTTGTAAGATGATCATTGGACAATAGTAAGGATATTCTTATGATCTTTTGGAAGAACTAAGAGTATATTATTTGTAGAAGAGACAAATAGATGGTTAGTTCATTGTAAAAGTACTACATTGATACTAGCTTTGTCACAAAGTACAAATTAAGTTTATCTCAATCTAAACTAAGGGTGGCACAATATAATGGAAAGTGAGTTCCATAATGGATTTGGATGAGTTCCAAAGTTAAGACATTGTGACAGATACTACAACAAAAGGCTAAGTATATGACTGCTATTATAGCAGCAAAAGAGGGCATTTGTGTCAAGTAGTTTGTTATCAAACTAGGTGTAGTTCACAGAGGGATAATACTATGAAGATATATTGTGCGACAATATTATCGACATGTTTTGACCCCAAAGAACTAAAGGTCACACCGAAAGACCAAATTTATACAAAGCCATCTCATTAGAGAATGAGTGATGCGTAGAGACGCAAAGACATGCAATTACACACGGACCTGGAAGTGTCAGATCCGGAGATCAGTTGACCACGAGCAATCGTGTACATACAACACCGGAAAGCCCTAGGTGTTATATACACAAAGGTTTGAAACTAGATTATTGACTCTAGTGCAAGTGGGAGACTGTTGGAGATATACCCAAGAGGCAATAATAAAGTGGTTATTATCATATCTTCACACTTATGATAAATGTTTACATACCATGCTATAATTGTATTAACCGGAAACATTAATACTTGTGTGATTTGTAAACTAAAATAAGAGTCCCCAGTAAAGCCTCTTGCTAAACTAGCTTGTTGGTTAATATATGATCATGGTTTCCTGATCATGAACATAGAGATGTTATTAACAACAAGATCATATCATTAGGAGAATGATGTGATGGACATACTCCTATAGATAAGCGTAGCATAAAGATCAAGTCATTTCAATAGTTCAATTGCTATATGCTTTCTGATACATAGTAACCTAATTCCTTCAACCATGAGATCATGCATATCACCTTTACCGGATGGATGCTTTGATGACATCAAACACCACACCGTAACTGGGTGGTTATAAAGGTGGCATTGAGTGTTCGGAAAGTATTGGTTGAAACACATGGATCAAGAGTGGGATTTGTCCATCCATATGACGGATAGATATACTCTGGGCCTCTCGGTGGAATGTCATCCAATTAGCTTGCAAGCATGTGACTGGCTCACAAGGGATCACATATCACGGGAACGAGAAAAGAGTACTTATCGGTAACGAGGTTGAACTAGGTATGCAGAGATACCGACGATCATAACCTCGGATAAGTAAACTATCGTGAGACATAGGGAAATTGGTATCGTATGTAAGTGGTTCATTCGATCGCAAAGTAATCGTAGAAATATGTGGGAACCATATGAATTTCCAGATTCCTCTATTGGTTATTGTTCGGAGAAGTGTCTCGATCATGTCCGCATAATTCACGAACCGTAGGAAGACACACTTAAGGATTCGACGTTGTTTTGAGTAGTTATGGTATTATGAGAAAGAGACCGAATGTTGTTCGGAGTCTCGGATGGGATCCGGGATATCACGAGGTGATCTGGAATGGTCCGGAGAATAAGATTCATATAAGGAAAGTCCCGTTTCGGAGTTCGGGAATGATTAGTGTTTTCATCGGGAATGTTCTAGAAGGGTCCGGATTGTCCAAGACTCCGGGAGGTACATGAGTGTGTCATTGAATGATTGCATCATGTACTAAGTGTTCTTGCTGTTCCAAAAACATGAAAGTCAAATTGCTAGTTTGAAAGTCAAACGGCTAAAACAGGAAACTGTGGAAAACATGAAACTGTGGGAAACAGGAAACTGTGGGAAACAAGCAAGAGGAGTTGGAACCAACTTGGAGGAGGAGTCCCACTCCTCCAGGCCGGCGCCCAAGCCCTAGGACGAGTTGGGGAGGGACTCCCTCCCTCCCTGGCGCGCCTAGCCCCTCCACCTATAAAAGGAGGGGCAAGGCTCCTCCTTGAGACACACAAGTTTCTACCTCTAATCTCCGGTTTAGAGCCGTTTGGTTTAGAGCTTCTAATTGCTTTAGCCTGCGGTTTAGAGCCTTCTAATTGGTGTGTCTAATCTCTAGACCACTAATATCCCTCTCTCATAATCCACCATACTCGCTCCGGCTTAAGGCGAAGCCCTGCGGGATCTCCCTCTACTTAGGTACCACGCCAGTTGTCTCGGAATCGCGAGGAGAGTGCTACAACCTCCGCTGCCTGCTGGAACAAGGGAGAGGAAGGTCTTCGTCGAGTACCGAACGTGTGACCGACTGCGGAAGCGCTGCCGGAACGCAGCGCCGGAAGGATCGTCTACACGATCTTGAGATCGGAAAGAGTACGACTACATCACCCACGAGAATCTTCTCTCGTTAAACACTTTGGAATCTTTGAGGGTAAGTTATTCCATCAACTCGTTGCTACAATCTAGTAGATAGATCTTGGCTTGTTTGTTTGTATGCGATAGAAAATTTTTGTTTTCCATGCTACGAACCCCTACACTTTTATTTAGCCATTCCGTTGTAGTTGCAATACTTACTAGTCAGGTACAATGGTCGCAGGCGACAACCCAAACAAGCAGTTGTTGGCAGTTTTATTTAGCCATTCCATTATAGTGAAGCTGATTGCTAGTCATTATAAAGTCAAATTTATAGCACTACTTTAGTTATAGTTGTCTATGATCGAGATACTGTGCTCCAAGTCGTCCATAACCGCGGACACGGCTTTCAGAAAGTTTTACCCTGCAGGGGTGCACAAATAGCAACACACACTCGATCAACCTCGGAAAAACCAAATCAAAACCCAACGAGGCCTTCACGACAAAGCAATCACAGGATTCAGAAATATTTCAGGGGGCCACCCCATTGAGTAGACCCGCAACGAAGTTAGCTGACTCCAAGGCGGACTCAAGGTTTGCGTCAATGGCTGTAAACGACTAGGAACCCAAAACTGGGCTTGTCGATACCGCGAAAACACTCCGCTTACCTAAACAGTACAGGTGCTATCCATCGCACAATTTAAATAAAGCAGTAAAGCATGGCATAAGTACATGATAGTAAATAAAACCTCAAACTAGTTTGTGGCCCCAAGAAATAAGACTGAATCAAGCTCTGGTTCAGGGGGTCCCATAATCCTCCCGGATGTGGATAGCGCGAATATTCAAGGAACAGGTATCAAGTACTCGGGGTCCTACGGGACACAAGTGGACGGTTAACAACCAAATAACATCTATTGCCCACCTGTGCCTCTGCTTACCTACTTCAATTTTAGTTGTTAAACAGTAATTAAAGTGAACGATAATTAAAGCCAAGATCATCTCCAACATTAAACATGCGACAATACTCCAACAACTGTGGTACATGGCGACACGCAACAGCACTTGAGCAAGCGACTACGACGCGCAGGTCCAACTATCTACCAAACAACAGGTAATAGGAGGTGTCCAAGGCAATATAAGGCTGCAAGGGATATCACGGGTACGAAAGCTAGAGCATCGCAACACAGATAGCAATAGATCAACAGGAGGGAATACATACTATAAAAGTAAGATAGGTAGAAAGGGGGAGATGCTCGCCTGAAAACATTGCCGAAGGTTCAACCGAGGATCGGGTCGACACTCGCATCAACTCAACGGCCTTATCCGCGAAGAACCAAAACACTAGAATAAACACCGGATGCAATATTTAATACTACGGCAAAAGATCGGGCATGATGCATGAATGATGTATGACATGGCAAAGCTGCGATGCGATTAGGCCATATTAAGCGGAACCGGGGTCCCGACAATTAATTAAACGGTTCAAGTTATTTATCTACCCCGCAAATTAAATGTTGTAATAACAAGGCAAAATTATATCACCGGTTCACCACACAAATTTAAATGGGACCAATATACGACTAGATTTGCCCGCATATGGGCCCATATTTAATTATATGGTGAATCGGCAAAAGGCCCCCAAACCACATGAATATGTATGCGACATGAATGATTTAATGCAACAAGTTTATATAGTTGACAATTTATAAAATAGGGTTCTCGGAAAAAGGTTCACACATTAGGGTTCGGCGATCTTGGGTTCCGGGGTTTGGGGTTCGGTCTCAGGGTTCGACGGGGATCGATCTCGCATCCGGGAAGGACTTGGTTCGGTGTCGGGGCGCATCGGTCTCGCCCTGGTCGGTGTCGATCTTGTCGCATTCGTGGTCTTCGGGTCCGCGTAGACGGTCATGGCGTTCAAAGTGGCGAACTTGGCGTTCCGTGTAAGCGGCCTTGGCGTCCGGTCCTCGGGGTTCGGTCTTCGGGGTTCGGCGGGTGTCTTGGCGTCCCATGGAGGAGAGCTTGGCGTTAGGCGGTAGATCTTGTTGGTTCCACCCCGAAGGCCTTGTTGTTCCGCGGCGTAGATCTTGGGGGGTCTCGGGGTACCATGGGTTCGGGCTCGACAATCGGACTCCGGGAACGGGTCTTGGCGTTCCGAGATGAAGATCTTGTCAAGGGGACGGTTCTCGCCCGTGGTTCTTCAGGCATGGCACCGTCTTCGGGTGGCATCATCTTACGACGGAGAACTTATCGATGTCCACAACAGAGAGCATGCTAGGGGACCATCGGGTCCAAAGGCCCGTCCCTGACTGCGACTAGTGGGACGCAGAGGCGGAGGCGGGGCTAGCTTGGCGCAGGGGTGGCCATGGCTGCCGGGGGGAAGCTCCTGCGGTGTGATGGTGGCGGACGGAGCGACGAGGTGGCCGTGCGCGCGGCGGCGCCGGCGAGCTGGTGCAGGCGGGCTCAGGGTCGCAGGCCAGGGCGTCGACGGGCTGGAGGTGAGCGGAAGGCGCGGCCGGGGCCGTCCGCGCGCGGGAGGCAGAGGCCGGGAGGAGGAAGGCGACGCGGTTGCGGCGAGCTCGACGCATGCAGGGACGGCTGTAGAGGTCCCTACCCAATGTGGTAGATCCCTCCTGTGTTTTACAATGCTAGTCCCTGGATAAATAGCTAGCATCCATAGTTAAGATGTAATATCAAGAAACAAAGGTCATAATATAACTTTATAACCAGGAATAACATAATTTTATTACATCTAACATAGCTCATTTGGCTATTACATTACATTGCAGCGGAATAATTATAATCATGGGGTCCTTCATCTTCAAAGTGCCACAGGCAGATGTTGGTTGTAGACTTTGTAATCCTAATCAAACAATCTTCACTAAAATCAATCAAACCTGCAACATACAAGTTACAGCCACAAAGGGTCAATACATTTGAATTGTATTGGCAAGTGATACTATGGTAGTATAGTGGAATCTAACAACTATATGCATTTGGCTAAGTGGAGTTGAGGCTTGCATTGCTCAAAATAGATTTTTCTTATCATTTTGAAAATACTAAGTTTTTGCTTGACAAAATCATTTTTCTCAATCAAAGATTTCAAGATCCTTGTACCAAGCCATCTCTCCATCAATGATTGAAGAATTCAAACAACCCTTGTTCAAACCACAAGATTTTAATTTAGAAATTGGAATGATGAGATTCTTGATTGTTTCCATGTCTTGATGCTCAAATTGTCCTTTACCAGGGACATGGCTAAGTACTTAGATTTTACACTCTGAGGTGGTGCACTTTACCCACAAGACTTGGTTTCCCAAGACAAAATCTTTGAAGCCTTCCCTTAGACCAAAATGGACGCGTTCCCACCTATCAAACACTACCACCCACTGTCCATTTGGCTAAGTTCTTGCAACCTATATGATCATGGCAGAGCCCATATTGCCAAGTGGTTGCACTTGAAGCTTCTCAACATTTGACATCTCAAATCCCTTTGTTTCCTGGGTGGCATTCCACAAGTGAGATACACAATCCAAGTCCATGGCATTGTGAACCACTCAACCATTCTCCACCAAGCAAGCCCATTCCACCCAGGTGATTCATTAATTTAGTTGTTTTATTAAACAAAACTTAAGTCCTCAGACTTAGAATATTTTTCCATAGTGTGAATATATATTCCACCCATATTTTCTATTAGCTAGGCTAAGCTTGGTAGTAGTAGGAATCTTAACTTAGGAAAATCCTACTAAGGATTCATCTACAAGGTTTTCCTATAGCAAGATCTATACTTAGCAAAATCCATGCAAGTTTACTTAGCAAAATCACTAATGCATAATAAAAGTATTGGGATAGAAAGTATGTAGCATCACTTGCCTTTTTGGTAGAGTATAGGTTCTCTTCTTGATCTTTGCAACAATCACACTCTTCAAGTCACTACAAATCAATCAAGCAAGGCACAAACTCAATCTACCAATCAAGCAAAACAACACACATAAATAACAAAGTCAAAGAAATGCATGCAAGCATGCCAAGCTTTGTTTTGTTTGAAAAAGTGGTTCCTAGTGGGTCATAGTCATTTGGGTACATCTAATGGTCATTTCCTAAAGTGGCCAAGTCATTTTCTAAAGGTTTCACTTTAAAACCATTTTCAAAACAAAGTGTTATTTTATGTGGTGTGGAAATATTTTTACTAAGGCATTAGCCCATAGGGTTCACCAAATGAGTTGCTATTGCAAAACTTGGTGTTTTTGGGTCAGTAGGTTTGGTCCAAACCATCTACTCAAAGTTTTCTTCCCATAAACATTTTTATAATAAAATCAATAATTCTATTTGGCTAGAAATGGACTAAACTAATTAATCCATTCCAAACTTTTCCAAATTCATTTTCCAAACCATGGGTTGGTTCCTAAGGTCAGTAAGGTCATAACAAACCATTTTGCAAAGGTTTTATCCTTAAATTCAATTTTAAACAATTTTTATACTCTAAACAAGCATACAAATGAATCTGTAAATTCAAACAAGCTAACAGCTACTATTTGCCAAACTAAGGGCAGGGTTGGCTAGGGTTTGTTCTCCTGAATCCATTGATATAAAATTTGTCAAATTTGGACGTGTGGATCAAAAGTTATAGGGTTTTCAAATTGCTACTCAAATCTGGTTTCAAATTTCTGTTTTAATCAGAACAGGGACACGCGTCGAGCCGTGATTGGCCGATACCGATTCGTCTGGATCGCGTGCTGCAGCGCGTTGGATTAAGTCATATCGTGCGGCCCTGATCGCGTACCCTTTCGCGTTTAAGTGAATCTTTCGTGTCGCTTAGATCTTCATCCAACGGCTAATATTGCATTGACCATACTCTGGCGGCGTAAGGTCGACGGCGAGCGGCGGAGCGACCAGCTGGCGGTCTTGAAGCGAGGAAGCAAGAAAGGGTAAGAAGATGCTCACCAGGCTCAGAAGAACACGGCGAAGCTCAAGGTGCTCGCGGTTGATTAAGGGGTGTATTAGGGTTGCAGTAATTCCTCGCCGGAGTTGCGAACGGCGTCAGGTGGTCCTAGTTGAGGTCGGGGACGACGCTGTCGATCATGTGAAGCCAAACGGAGGGCACGATTAAGTGCGCAAGACCAAGGTGAAGCTGTTAGCATGATCGAGAAGCAAAGGGGCGGCCGGTCTCTACCTGGGGTTGTCGTCGGAGATGAAACAGGCGGCGGCGCTGTCAGAGCTAGTCCAAGCCCAAGCTCTGGGGCGCCCGCGGTCGAGTGATTGACACAGAAGGATGCGCCAGTGTATGGTGAGCGTGCTCGTGTGCTCAGGGAGGCGGAAGGGAGCGTGTGCTGGCCAGAATTGGCGAGAGGGGTCGTCGGAGGCAGAGGGAGCTCTGGGTCGAATTGTGGCAGCCTCGGGGCGGAGAAGGAGTGGTGACAGAGGGGAATGGAGGAGAGGGCATGGGCGATTAAGACAGCGTGACTGCAGAGAAGGATTAATGCTGCAATAAGGCACATTCAATCGAGGAAACGGCAGCAACGGTGGCGAGGAAGGAAGAAGCAGTCGCGGGGTGGGGAAGAAGGGGGCATGGTGTGGGGTCCGCTGGTCAGTGGGGAAAAGAGTGGGGGAGAGGTCCACCAGTCGGTGTCTGCGTGGGTTGCTTCTGGGGTGAGAAAAGTAACGCTTCGGGGGAGGGAAATCTGGGCTGTGGGTCAGTTGGGATGGGCCTTGTTGGGCTGGTCTGTTTCCTCTCTTTTTTTTCTGTCTATTGGTTTTATTCTTTTCTATTTTATTTTCTGAATTGATTATTCAAACACATGATTCAATCAATCAAATAAATTCAAACCAACATCACACTTCACACTTTGAACTTGATTCTGTTCAGTAACAAATACCAAAATTCTAAAATAAAATAATATTTTAATTCATTTTAGGATCCATTCATTAATTAAATAAAATGTACTTTTAGTTATTTATTTTTAATAGGGTTTGATTTATTTGATAAAATCACCATTTTAAATCCAATATTTTCAGAACAAATCAGTAGGTTTTATTTGGAAATAAATAATACTTGGATACTTGTTTAAAACAAAATATTATTTTACTTTAGGGTCCAATAATAATTATATAAAATGGGCCTTGGTTTTTTTTAAATCAAATAGAGTTTGATTTTATTATTAAAATCCTTATTTGAAACCTAAATATTTTCAAAATCAAATTAGTAGGTTTAACTTGGGAAATATATAATATTTGGAAAACCTATTTAAAACAATCTTAATAAGTTTTGATGTTTTAATTAAATTGGTAAAACTTCTTATTTAAATAAAGTTTGGATATTAATTCTTTATTATTTTATTTTAAATAAACCTTTGTTGTTTTTATTCAAAAACTAAGTGTTTTAATCCCCATAGTTTGGTCAAGGTTTAATTTGGCTTTATTAAATAATCCTTATTTGTAAATCCATCTTTTTCTTTTGAATATCAAATCCTTTTATTAAAAGATCCAAAATAGTAATTCCAAAACATTTTAATTTCCTTTATTAAATGTTTATCTTTATGAATCCCTTTAGGATTTTATTTAATTCAAATTGGTTTGAGGTTCCATTTGAATTCAAAAAGTTTCTTCTGGCTCTGAAAATCAAACAAGGTTTTATTTTATTAATTTATTTTCACATTACAAGATTTGGAAAATCTTGGGATGTGACAACGGCGAGGTCGACGGGGGCCGGCCACGAGCTGGAGGCGGTGGCGGCCTCGACGGCGGCGGAGGGAGAGGTGCTCGGAGCGGCGCTCGAGGTGGGAGGCGGGGCCGGCTCATGGCCAGCAAGTGAGGAGGAGACCAGTGGCGAGCCGAGGCCGAGCAGGATCTGAGAGGAGAGGCAGGGTCCATGGCGACTGAGTGGGAGGAGAGTGGAGCGGAGAGAGGGTGGACGGCGGCGCGTCGGGGAGAGGTTGGAGAGGAGGCGGGGTCAGCTGGAGACAGCCAATGATCGTGCTGCCCTTGGCCGGCAAGGGTGGCGGCGCTGGGTGAGGCGGGCGAGCCGACGAGGAGAGAGGGGGCGAGGGGGAGGCGCCGGCGGCGAGCTTGCAGCAGAGAGGTGGGGCGACGGAGGTTGAGGTTGGGAACACGGGATGGGGAGGAAGCGAGGCAGAGAGAGGCGAGGACGATGGGGCTGGCGGGTGGGGCTGGGCGACGGGAGTGGGCAGGTGGGGCCGGGTGTGTGTGTCGGTGTGTGGGGTTGGGGTGGGACCCATGGAGAGAGAGGGGGAGAGAGAGAGGAGGTGGGCCAGGAGGGTGGGGCCAGGTTGTAAGGGAGAGGGGAGCAGGCGGGTGGGATCGGTTGGGGTGAGAGAAGGAGTGAGGTGGTGCAGGGTGGATTGATGAGGTGGCAAGGTGGGTGGGGATTGGGTCCAGGGGTGAGGTGGCGAGCTGTGATTGGTGGGTAGATTAGGACTAGGTAGTTTTAGGAATTCAGGTGGGCTGGTTGGTTTTGTACTGGGGGTGGCCAACTGGGTCGGATCGGCCCGGTTTGGCTGCCCCCTAAAAAATAATTAAACAATTTATTTATTAAAACCGGGCTTTTGCAAACCCGCGGGTAGACAAAACAAATATTCCGGAGACCCGGGTTTTGCGTTTGAATAAAGACGGGGCGTTTAGAAAACAAAAATAGGTTTTTCCGAAAATAGTTTTATGCAAGCAAATGCAAGATGATGACGATGTTCAAATGCAATGTGGCATGATGACATGAGCATGCGGTCATGACGATGCAATGCACAAAACAGCGCGATTTTCTAGTAGTGGTTTTGCGGGATGCCACACTTTAGGATGTTCTTCACGGCTCTCCAGTGTTCCACTCCTGGATCACTTTGATATCTGCTCGTCAAACTAAGAGCATTGGACATATCCGGTCTAGTACACAACATGGCATACATGATGGAACCTATGGCCGAGGCATAAGGCACTTTGCTCATAGCTTCCCTATCATTTACCGTAGCTGGACACTGAGCCTTGCTTAATATCTTACCTGACAACATAGGCACCGGATCTTTCATTGCCTTATCCATTCTAAACATTTTCAGAACTTTGTCTAGGTATGTACTCTGGCTTAAAGCTATCAGGCGTCTTTGTCTATCTCTATAGATCTTGATGCCCAATATATAAGCATCTTCACCTAGGTCTTTCATTGAAAAACACTTGTTCAAATAACTCTTCACATCGTTAAGCATGTTGATGTCATTTCCGATAATCAATATGTCATCCACATATAGTACCAGAAACGTCACCGATCTCCCACTTACTTTCTTGTAGATACAAGCTTCGTAGCAATTTGGAACAAATCCAAAGCTCTTGATCACTTGATCAAAACGAAGGTTCCAACTCCGAGATGCTTGCTTCAGTCCATAAATGGAACGCTGAAGTATGCATACTTTATCAGCATCCTTAGGATCGACAAAACCTTCGGGTTGCATCATATACAACTCTTCATCAATGTTGCCATTGAGGAACGCAGTCTTGACATCCATCTGCCATATTTCATAATCATGAAACACAGCAATTGCTAATAAAATACGAATGGACTTAAACATCGCTACGGGAGAGAAAGTCTCATCGTAGTCAACACCTTGAACTTGTCGAAAACCTTCCGCGACAAGCCGTGCTTTATAGACGGTAACATTACCATCTGCGTCCGTTTTCTTCTTGAAGATCCATTTGCACTCAACGGCCTTTCGGTTGCTAGGAGGGTCCACCAAATTCCATACTTGGTTTTCGCTCATGGATCCCAATTCGGATTTCATGGCTTCTAGCCATTTCTCAGAGTCTGGGCTCATCATCGCTTCCTCATAGTTCGTAGGTTCGCTGTCTTCTACTAACAAGAAAGTCAAGACAGGGTTGCCGTACCACTCAGGAGGGGCACGTGACCTTGTCGACCTGCGACGTTCAGTAGCAGCATCGTCCGAAGCTTCATGATCCTTGTCATTAGCTTCCTCTATTGTTGGTGCAGGCGGCACTGGAATAATTTCATGTGCTGCGCTACTCTCCAATTCAAGAGAAGGTTCAATAACCTCGTCTAGCTCTACTTTCCTCCCACTCACTTCTTTCGAGAGAAACTCCTTCTCAAGAAAGGAACCGTTCTTTGCGACAAACACTTTGCCTACGGTTCTGTGATAGAAGGTATACCCAATAGTTTCCATAGGGTATCCTATAAAGACGCATTTCTCCGCTTTGGGTTCGAGCTTGTCCGACATCAACTTCTTGATGTAAGCTTCGCATCCCCAAACTTTAAGAAACGAAAACTTAGGTTTAGCACCAAACCACAGTTCATACGGTGTCGTCTCAACGGATTTAGATGGAGCCCTATTTAAAGTGAATGCATCGGTTTCTAATGCATAACCCTAAAATGATAACGGCAAATCAGTAAGAGACATCATTGATCGGACCATATCTAATAGGGTTCGATTCCGGCTCGAACACACCATTCTTGTGGTGCTCCGGGTGGCGTGAGTTGTGAAACGATTCCACTTGCTTTAAGATGCGTGAGAAAATCATAACTCAAATATTCACCTCCACGATCGGATCGTAGAAACTTAATCTTTCTGTTACGATGGTTCTCCACTTCATTCTGAATTTTTTTGAACTTTTCAAACGTTTCAGATTTATGTTTCATTAAATAGATATACCCATATCTACTTAAGTCATTGGTAAAAGTGATAAAATGGCGATATCCACCGCGCGTTGAAACACTCATCGGTCCGCATACATCGGTATGTATGATTTCCAACAAGTCCGTTGCTCGCTCCATCATACCGGAGAACGGGGTTTTGATCATCTTGCCCATGAGGCATGGTTCGCATGTGTCAAATGATTCAAAATCAAGAGACTCCAAAAGTCCATCAGAATGGAGTTTCTTCATGCGCTTTACACCAATATGACCTAGATGACAGTGCCACAAATAAGTAGTATTATCACTATCTACTTTGCATCTCTTAGCCTCAATGTTATGGATGTGTGTTTCATCCCTTTCGAGATTTAGAAGAAATAAACCATTCACAATAGGTGCATGACCATAAAAGATGTTACTCATATAAATAGAACAACCATTATTCTCCGATTTAAATGAATAACCGTCTTGCAATAAACACGATCCAGAAATGATGTTCATGCTCAACGCAGGCAGATAATAACATTTATTAAGGTTTAAAAAACTAATCCCGAGGGTAAAACTAAGGAGAGCGTGCCGACGGCCATCACATCAAATCTTGATCCGTTGCCAACGCGCATCGTCACCTCATCCCTCGCAAGCCGCCGTCTATTCCGTAGCTCCTGTTTCGAGTTACAAATATTATGAACCGGCAATCAAACGGTATCAAATACCGGGCACTACAATGAGGGATAGTAAGGAAAAAATCAATAACATGTATATCAAATATACCTTTGATGGTGACCTTCTTGTCCGCTAAGTACTTGGACGATTCTTCGATGACCCTTGTCCTTGCAATAGAAGCACTCGGTGTCGGTTTAGGACCAGACTTGAGCTTCTTCTCGGCGAGGCAACGCGGCCGCGCCCTTTCTTGAAGGGATTCCTTGCACCCTTACCTTTCTTGAAGGTGGGGGGCTTGTTGACCATCAACACATGATTATTCTTTTTGATGTTCACCTCCGCTACTTTCATCTGAGCAAAGAGCTCAATGATCATATCAGTGGAACCAATCTGATTGTGATCAACTACAAAACTTTTGTAGCTAGGAGTGTCAATCTTGAGCTCCTCTGGAATCTTGTAGTCCAGTTGCTCAAGGCGTTGAGTGTAGCCCGTCATCTCAATGGCGTGCTCACTAACGGAACTCCCTTCCTCCATCTTGTAGTTAAAGAATTTCTTAGAGATCTCATATCTCTCAGAACGGGCTTGAGTCTGAAACATGTTTTTCAGCTCCTCGAGAATCTCAAAGGGCCCGGCGAACTCCTCAAAATGGTTTTGAAGATCCGATTCCATAGCATACAACATGGCGATCTTAATCAAATCATAATCATCCTTGCGCGACTGATAAACAGCTTTTTCATCAGCCGGCACATCTATAGCAGGGGCGTCACCTAGCGCTTTCTCAAGGACATAGTCCTTTTGTCCGCCAGCGAGAATGATTCTCAGAATGCGGAACCATTTGGTGAAGTTAGACCCATTGTTTTTAAGATTTTCTATCTCAGCAAAAACGTTGAAGTTGAAGTTGGACTTGGCCATGTGATCTACAGTATTTGCAAGTACAATTTAGACTATGTTCATGATAAATAGTTCAACTTAATCAAATTACTAGATGAACTCCCACTAAATTCAACATCCCTCAAGTTGTTTAGTGAACACGATCCAAATTCACCACACCTAATCCGATCATCACGAGAAGAGATGTGGTTTCAATGGTGGACAACGAAGTTTCGATCATATCATTCATATGACTCGTGCTTAACCTTTCAGTTCTTGTGTTCCGAGGACATGTATGTACATGCTAGGCTCGTCAAGTTAGACCCAAGTATTTCCGCGTGTGCAAAACTGGCTTGCACCCGTTGTATGTGAGCGTAGAGTCTATAGCACCCGATCATCACGTGATGCTTGGACACGACGAACTTTCGCAACGGTGCATACTTGGAGAGAACACAGTTTTTATCTGGATCTTTAAGTGAGGAATCATCTTATAATGCTACCGTCGCGATCTAAGCATGATAAGATACATAAAAGGATAAACATCACATGCATATAACTTTATGTGACATGGTATAGCCAATCTTCGTGCAATGATCTCCATCTTGTGCGTTCTGGCATGATCTCCATCACTCCACCATGATTGCCTCCACCACGAATAGCAACTACAACTATTGCTAACTACTTAGCGATAAAGTAAAGCTATTACATGGCGTATAAGAAGTTGACACACGAGTCATACACAATTATAAAGACAACCATATGGCTCCTGCCGGTTGTGTACTCATCGACATGCAAGTCGTGAAACATTACAAAACATGATCATCGCATACAATATACACATCACATCTTGGGCCATACCATATCACAGAAAACACTCCCTGCAAAAACAAGTTAGACGCCTCTACTTTGTTGTTGCATGTTTTACGTGCCTTATGGGAGTAGATTCTAAGAACGATTCTTACCTACGGAAAGCCACAACGGTGATATTATGGTTGCTAAACTCCGGTGTTAATCCCATGACAACTATAGTGAGAGAAACTGACATCCACCAGCCGCATGTGTGGAACAAGCCACACGTCAAGTGCGGAGCCGGTCTCGCGAACGACGTCGCGTAAGGTTGGCCTGGGCCGCTTCAATCTCACTATCCCGCATCATAAGAAGAACACAAACAAGAGGCTTGCAACAGAAAACATCAACGCCCGCAACAACAATGTTGCGTTCTACTCGTGAAACACATCTACGCATAGATCTAGCTCTGATACCACTGAAGGGTTTCGCGGCATAGTAAATCAAAATTTTCTATGGATGCGAACAGAGGGAAAGCCAAGATCTAATCTAGGAGATGCAAACAACGAGAGAGATTGGATTAGATCTTCATACCCTTGAAGATTCAAGACAGTGAACGCTCGTTAAACGTGGGTGATGTAGTCGTACTCGCTTCTCCTCCTCGCGATCCGATCCGATCTAGCACCACAAGTGGCGGTGCCTCTGTGAGATGCACATGTGCAGCACCTCGATGTCTCCTCCTTCCTTGGTCCAGAAAGTATGGTGGAGAGATGGGTTGGATCTACAACGCGACGACGCGGTGCAATTGGTGGAGAATTTCTGTAGCAGGGCTTCGCCTACAAGCAGTCGGGAGGGAGAGAGGAGGGCAGCAGGGCGGCTAGGGTTGGAGGGGAAGGTGTAGGGGGTTGGTGCGCCCTCAGACCTCTATATATAGAGGGGTGGGCACAGACCTATCCCCTCCCCCAAGCCAAGGTCGGCGGCCCCAAGGAGGAAGAGTCGGGGGCAAGGAAACCCCCCTTCTAGAAGCTCTATCTAGAGTTTAAACCTCTCTTGGCCGGTTGGGCCCTATGGGGCCTTGTGCCCCTGGCCCAATGCGGCCAAGGCACTCTCTCATAGTCCCATGCCCCCTACTGGAAGGTGGGGCCACGTTGGTCCCCTTCCAGAAGGTTCTAGAAGCTTCCGGTACAATACCGATTAACCCGAAACAATTCCGAACTCCAAAAACTACACTGCCTTATATGAATCTTATTCTCCGGACCACTCCGGAACCTCTCGTGATGTCCCGGATCCCATCCGAGACTCCGAACAAAAAATCATAAACCAATTATCCAATCTATCCTAGCGTCGAGACACGTTAAGTGTGTGACCCTGCGGGTTCGAGAATATGCAGACATGATCTTCTATCAATAATCAACAGCGGGGTCTGGAAACCCATATTGACTCCCACACATTCATCGATGATCATATCGGATGAACCACGATGCCAGGATTCAATCAATCCCATATATATATTCCCTTCGTCTCGGATATTTTACTTGCCCGAGATTTGATCGTCGGTACCGTCATACCTAGTTCAATCTCGTTCACAGCAAGTACTTTACTCGTTCCGTAATTCGATATCATTTTGTGATTAACTCCTTAACCACATGCTTGCAAGCGGTGTTGATATTGATTACCGAGTGGGCCCGAAGTATATCTCCCCGACTTGGGAGGGACAAATCCCATCTCGATACATACAACCCAACAGATACTTTCCGATCACCTGAGAGACACCTTTATGATGACCCTCTCATAGGATGATGTTTGATGACCTCAAAGCTTTCTTCCGATACCAGGGAGTTGTATTATCTCATGGTCTAAGGAATACAATATTTGACATAAGAAAAGCTTCGCAACGACGAACACGATGACACGATCTAATTGCTTCGCTTAGTTTGGGTCTGTCCACCATATCATTCTCCCAATGATATGATCTTATTATTAATTGACAACTCATGTCCATGGTTAGGAAACCTTAACCATCATTAATCAATGAGCTAGTCGTTAGAGGCGTACTAGGGACACAGTGTTTGTTCACAAACCACACAAGTATTAAAGTTTCCGCTTAATACAATTCTAGCATGGAATATAAACATTATCATGAACAAGAATTATAATAATAACATCTTTATTATTGCCTCTAGGGCATAATTCCAACAGGTTTATATCTTAATTGCTTTCTTGTAGTTGTGGATGCTTGCAAGGGGTTTAATCACATGTATGTATTAGTCCAAGTAAGGTCGGTGCATTAGCATAGGTTCACCCACATAACACTTATAAAACCAAAGAAGACTACTCAGCTATTTGAAGCAAAAGCACTTGATAGAATTCCCATGTGTCCTCGAGAACGTTTGGTCCTCATAAGTATTTCCACCGGCTTGTCCTTTGCTAAGAAAGGATTGGGCCACTTGCTGCAATTGTTTGTTGTCTTTATTACTTGCACTTTAATACTTTTCTTTATCAGAAAACCCCTAAAAATCCGTTTGCTAAGTATTTATAGAGATTTCCTGCTCCATACCACTCGTCAACACCTTCTGCTCCTCGTTGGGATCGACACTCCTATTTATAGAAAGTACTACGATACACCCCCTATACTTGTGGGTCATCAAGACTATTTTATGGCGCCATTGTCAGGGAGTGAAGCGTTATTGAAGAGTGGAATTGGTAAAGGAAACTTCTACTGTGAGTATTGCTTTTTATTTCTGTTTGTTACTTTGTTTCCAATATGGATAACCCACTTGGTTTTCTGTTTGGGAAAACTACTACCACTGTTAGGGTAGTAGATGAACCACTACCTGTTGATATATATCCTTTTAAGATACCTACAAGTATTGTTGATCGTGTTATGGATAATTATTATTTAGGGGATGGAACTATCCACCCTGGTGATCACTTGCTTTTTATCCATGAATTATGCGGGTTGTTTAAGTGTGCATGTATCACAACTTAACAGGTGAATAAGAAGTTACCCTCTATATCATTGAAAGGAAGATCTGAAGATTGGTATAAGCTGCTGAAGAATGGACAATCCATGGAATGGGAGGAAATAGTATCCCTCTTTTATTCTAAATTTTATCCTCCCACTGAGATTCATAAGGATAGGAATCTAATATACAACTTTTGGCCTCGTTATGGAGAGAGTACAACTCAATCTTGGGGGAGATTGGAGTTAATAATGCTTAAATGTCCTATTCATGAACTCCCTAATAATATTATTATTAATAACTTTTATGCTAGGCTTTCTCTTCATGATAAAGATTTACTAGATGCTTCTTGTGCTGGATCATTCACACGTATGAAGGAAGAAGCTAAATGGGATCTCCTAGACCGTATTCAAGAGAACACTGAAGCATGGGAGAACGACAAAGGAAGAAAGTCGGGTACAAACTATGATTATGAATGCATTAAATCCTTTATGAGAACTGATGACTTCCGTGATATTAGTACTGAGTATGGTCTTGGTTCTCAAATTATTGCCAATTGTTTTAAGGCCTTTTCCTCTTACATAGAAATTCCCAAAAAGAAGTGTAATAAATACCATGCACCTTATAAAGATGTTGTTAATCATGTTCTTGTTGGAAATACCGAAGTTTGTACTACTAATCATATTTTTTCCTGAACCTTATGTTGAGAAAACACCTTTACCATCTAAGGTAAAGGAGTATTCTATGATAACTAGTGAAAATAACAAAGGACAAAGAAAGTTGTGGAACCTGATGAGCAAATAGACAATGAACCTGTGGCAGCTATTGTGAAAGATCATGTCACTAGAAATATAGAGGATGAGCATATTGTCTTCTGTGAAGACGCTTCTAATATTATCTCTCATCCTAGGAAAGCTAGAAAATCTAGTGTCCATGTGCTTTCTGTTAGAATTGGTGATCATTGCTATTATGGTTTATGTTATATTGGTGCTAGTTCTAGTGCTATTCCTTATGAGATTTACAGGGAAATTATGCATGAAATTGGTCCTTGTGAGCTTGAGGACATTGATGTGGTTATTCACCTTGCTAATAAGGAAACCATTTTCCCTATTGGTATTGTAAGAGATGTGGAGGTTCTCTGCGGTAAGATTAAGTATCCTGCTGATTTTCTAGTGCTTAATTCAGTAGCTAGTAAAACTTGTCCTATCATTTTTGGTAGACCTTTCTTAAACACTTGTGGAGCTATTATAGATTGTAAAAAGGAGAAAGTTTTAACTAAGTTTGATGGAGATTCTTATGAGTTTAACTTTTCCAAATTTGCTAAAGCTCCTTGTGAAAATAGCTTGCCTAATGAAGATTTCAGGATGGAACAACTTGCTTCTATTGATCCAGTTTATGACCTTGGACCTCTTTTTGATGATTGTAAGTATGCTCATTCTGATGATAAAAATGTTTCCTGTGATAATTATGTTGTCAACTTTATTCAAAGTGCTACTGAAAGTTATTATGAGAGAGGGAAACATGGTTTTATGCATCTCAATAATGTTAAGTTTCCCCATTTTATGTTGAAAGCTTTGAAGTTGCATTTGTTTTGTCTTCCTATGCTAGTGGCTTTTTGTTCCAATAATTTATTTTCTCATGAGACCCCCTTGCATAGGAAGTGGGTTAGACTCAAATGTGTTGGATATTTGCTTCTTGATGCTCTCTTTCACTTCAAATATATGTCTCCTATGTGAGCATCTTTGAAATTATCAAGCCTAACTTAAAGGCATTAAAGAAAAGTACTTCTTGGGAGATAACCCAATAGTTTTGTCGAGTCCTGGAAGTTATTACCTCAGTAATAACCGCTCCTTATCATTTTTGTTTTGGTTTTTGTGTCAAGATCAACTACTTTTGAGAAGTAGAGGAGTTGTGAAAAGTGGCTGTCCTGGGACAGATTTTTGTGCTGCATTGTAAAAATTCGTGAAGGAGCTCAGTACTACGGATGGAGCTGTATTTTTCTATGCTTGTTCTTCAAGTTGTTTTCCAACTTTCATTAGTTTTGCAATTTTTTATTTGAGCAACAAAAGTTTTTCGAAAGAAAACAATCTTTACCTGCTGGTCTGTTTTGACAGATTTCTGCCATCATTTGCATTTGCTTCTTATATTGATTCCCTTTCAGATTCTTTTTGGGCTTTTGGAAAGGAGTTGCTATAGTAGCTTTTGTTTTGATGGATTTTAGTTGAAGTTTGAACCTAAAGGTTTATTGTTTTTGCATATACTAATGTTGCCATTGAGGTTTGTGTAAAGCCTTGTTTAAAAGGAATTTTTAGGAGAAGGAGAGAAGGAATCTGTAGAGTTCTTCTTCGAGTAGGTAAAAGTGCTGCAAGCTAAAGGTTTGTGAAAACCCTATCTTTTTATATTTTTGATGTTTTTATTGCGTACGTAAGGTTACGAGACGAAACAGAGGAGGAAACGAAGGCCAGGGTGGCCACACCCACCCTAGGCGCGACCCCAGCTGGCCGCGCCTGGAGGGGTGTGAGCCCCCTGAACTCTGTCTCCACCTCGTTTTCGCACAGTACCTTCCTTATGCATTGAAACTTCGTAATATATACCCCCCGGATCCCCGAGGTTCGTTTATCATGTTCTCGTCGTGTTTCTGTTTTGATCTGTTTCTCTCAGGCAGATTCTCAGTTTTGGAGTCACAGTGTCTTCCTCTGGATCACCCATGGAGGATTCCTCCATGGATGTCATCAACCCGTACATGTATGAATTGAAGATTCATCCCAAGGAGTTGATTTTCAAGGATGGGAGGGTGCATATGAAAGAAGTTCAAGGCCCTAAAGGAGAAGGCAGTCTGGAAGACATGATGGAAGCATTGGAGCAGGAAGTTTTTAGGTACAAGAAGATGGCGGAACGCGAAGTGTGGATGTCATCCATAAGATAAGTTCAAAACTCATCGCCAAGCACGAGGAGGAGGTTACTGAGCTCCGAGACGAAATCCTCTCACTCCATCAGACCACCAACCAACTACAAGCACAACTCTACGACATACAAAATCAAAACTGTGAGTATGAGGCTAGATTTAATCGCATAAGCTCTGCTGCTAGTTTTAGGATTGTGGAAACCAAGACATCCTTTGTGGATGGGGAGCCTTTACCTTGTAAGTCTAATGATGACAAGGGACTACCACCACCAAAGGAGTAATTCATCGTCAGGTTTGGCATCCCCTTGGCTTGTTCCAAGCTAGGGGGAGTGACGCGGTATCACATCATTATCTTTTATCTTTTACCTTTTTTTAGTAGAGCTATATCTTTGGTAGAGAAGTTATCTTATAGGTTGGTTTGCATTGCGGAAGTATCTCTCCTTTAGTTGCTATCTATGTATCCCTTGGTGTGAGTGCCTTTATGGAATATTAATGAGAAGTATCATCTTTTAATTTTTGCACTTCTTATTTTAGTTAGCAATCTCTATTATATGATTGATCTTGTTGATCAGTATTGGTGTCACTTTAGGAGATTCAAGTAGATATAAATTGGTTTTGGCAAACCGAGCTCTGGTCAGTAGCAACACTTTTTGAGGTTTGAAAGGAAAAGATAAAAAGTCCTTTCTTCCACCATTATTTGAGTCTCCACCTTCTACCTTTAGGCACCATTAAGAGAGCATAGTTGTCATTCTGTGTGCAATGTTCCAAAGCTTATTAATTTATGCATCTTGTGTTATTACTTATTCACGTGCTATCTGTTTCTAGTCACCCTTGTGAACTCTGCAGGTGTCCTATGCATTATATTGCTACTCTATGAGGGACAAGCTGATTGCCACTATGCTATGTTTTCTACATGTGAAACAAACAAACATTTTTCAATGCATATTATTCATGATCTTTGTTTGTAGCTTGCCTTGTTGCATGCATAGTTACTATGTCCTATTGTTAGAACTCCATCTTTCATGCACATGTTTAAAGCTCTTTGATCCTAGCTTTCAATGCTTGCAAATGGTTGGATCTTTATTGTGAGGGTGCATGTTCACCTCAAAAATTATTCTTTTATCACTTACCTACTCGAGGACGAGCAGGAGTTAAGCTTGGGGATGCTGATACGTTGGAAACGTATCTATAATTTTTGATGCGCCATGCTTGTTTTATATCTACTTTTCTTTACTTGTCCACACTTTGAGGTGCCTTTTACATGTTTTCTGGTACTAACCTATTAACAAGTTGCAACAGTGCCAGATGCCTGTTTTCTGCTGTTTTTCGTTTCAGAAAAGTTAGTAAAGAAATATTCTCAAAATTGGACGGGATGAACGTCAAAGTCAATAACTTTCTGTGGGGAACAAGGAGTCCAGAGGGGATACGGAGAAGCGGGCCAAGCAGGCCAACCCCCTAGGCTGTCAGGTGGACCCGCGCCTGGGTAGGGTTTGCCTACCCTGGTCGCCTCCCGGACTCCCCCCCTTCGCCTATAAGAAGCCCCCGATACAGAAACTCTTGGCACCCGATCAGAAATCCAGGAAACCATCTGTAGGCGCCGCCACCATCGTACCTAGATGGGGGGATCTGAAGCTCTTCCCGACACCCTGCCGAAGGGGATATCATCCCGAAGGCCTTCTCTCCGGTATGATTCGTGAGTAGTTCCACCTTGGACTATGGGTCCATGTAGTAGCTAGATGGTTGTATCTCCTCCTTTGTGCTTTCATGCATAGATCTTGTGAGCTCCGTTCATGATCAAGATCTAATCTATTTGTAATCATGCATGTTGTGTTTGGGGGGATCCGATGGATATTAACATTATTATGTTGGTTTTATTAATAGTTCTATCTTTATGATTCTATCACGTCTGTGTTGTTTGTGATCTTGCATGATCTCCGTTGCTAGTGGTTATCTTGGCCAAGTAATTGCTAGTGACTCCAAGAGGGAGTATTTATACTCGATAGTGGGTTCATGCCTCTAGTTTCCAAGGGAAGTGACAGAAATCTCTTCGGTTGTAGATGTGTTGTTGCCACTAGGGAGAAAACAACGGTCTCTTGTCCATGGAACATGTGGACTATTTACCTTACACACTTTGCTTAAAGCAGTTGTCTGTTGCTTGCAACTTAATTCTCGAGGGGGTTCGGATGATAACATGAAGGTGGACTTCTAGTCATAGATGCAGTTGGATTACGGTCTATGTATAATGTTGTATTGCCCAATCAACTTCATAGGATCTTGCTAGCTAGTAATTGCATTGTTATGCCTTGCTCAGTTCCTGTCATTTGCCCCGCTGTAATTTGTTTACCCTTCATGTCATGTTGTTTATCTAAGAAGAGCACCTCTAGTGAACTATGGACCCCGATCCAATCTTTACCATTGATACATCTTCCATTGTTACTTGTTTACTTGCTGCAAAAAATTACCTTCCACACCGTACGTTTAATCCTTTGTTACAACAAACCGGTGAGCTTCACAACCTCACTGATTCGTTGTGGCAAAGTCTTGAGTTTGTGTTGTGCAGGTCTCCACGTTGCCAGCAACACCTGTGTGACGTTTCCTTCCTCCTTCTGGTTTGATAACCTCGGTCTCTACCGAGGGAAACTTGCTGCTGTGCTCCATCACACCCTTGTCTTGGGGTTCCAACGAAGTGCTCCACATCAACAGTTGGTGCACACATCAGCATGTTGGATGATTCTTGGAGGATGAACTGACGGAGTCAGGATTATGATGGAAAAAGAGGTGTTTTGATGCAATTTCGCGAAGATTGGAAAAATACCAGAAAAATATGAAAAATCCTATTTTCCCAGAAGACGAAGAATGCCAGAAGGGGAGGCGAAGATGGGCCACAGGGGGCCCACATCCCCTAGGCGCGGGCCACCCTAGGCCGCGCCTACATGGGGTGTGGCCCACCTCTGGCTCCGCCCTCTCGCCTATATCTTCTCCTTGAAACCCTAATACACGGGGGAGCGACCACAGAAAGATTCCGCTGCCTCTATGGGGCAGAAAACACCAAGAGAGAAAGAGCTCTCCGTAGACAGATTTCTGCCGGGGAAATTCCTTCCCGGAGAGGGGATATCATCCCCATCAACACCATCATCAAGCTAGACTTCATCAAGATCATCATCATCATCCACACCATCATGTCCATCAGCACCATCATCACCACTCCATCCCGCTGTAACAGTCGTGTTGAATTCTTGCATAGTTCTTAGGGGAAACTTCCCCGATGTTTATTACTATTGTAGTTGATGCTTGTGAGTGGAACCATTGGATTATTGTTTATGTTCAGATTGTTATCCATTACCATATCATCTTTGATCTTGATCCATATGATGTCTCGTGAGTAGTTCGTTTAGTTCTTGAGGACATGGGAGAAGTCATGTTGTTAGTACTCCCTCCGATTCATATTACTTGTCACTAAAATGGATGTACCTAGACATGATTTAGTGCTAGATACATCCATTTCAATGACAAGTAATATGGATGGGAGGGAGTAGTGGATTTGTGTTGAGATATTATTCAATGGTTTAGTATTTAAGTTGTGGTGCTATTCTTCTAGTGGTGTCATGTCAACATCAACTACATGATACTTCTCCATTTATGGGACTAGGGGAATGCATTGTGTATTTGGATACTAATTGTGGGGTTGCCGGAGGGACAGAAACCTGAACCCCCGTTAGGAAACCTTTGCACAAGGGAGTGTAGGATCTCAGAGTTTAAGGCCGTGGTTAGGTTTATATCTTAATTGCTTTCTTGTAGTTGCGGATGCTTGTAAGGGGTTTAATCACAAGTATGTATTAGTCCAAGTAAGGTCGGTACATTAGCACAGGTTCACCCACATAACACTTACAAAACCAAAGAAGACTACTTAGCTATTTGAAGCGAAAGCACTTGACAGAATTTCCATGTGTCCTCGAGAACGTTTGGTACTCATAAATATTTCCACCGGCTTGTCCTTTGCTAAGAAAGGATTGGGACACTTGCTATAATTGTTTGCTGTCTTTATTACTTGCACTTTATTTCTTTGCTTTATCAGAAAACCCCTGAAAATCCGTTTGCTAAGTATTTACAGAGATTTCTTGCTCCATACCACTAGTCAACACCTTCTCCTCCTCGTTGGGATCGACACTCCTATTTATCGAAAGTACCACGATACACCCCCTATACTTGTGTGTCATCAGAGACTAGACAGGAGTCTCCGGGCTCTAGCCTCGGAGTCTCCGATGATGAGCACGACTTCGGGCCCAACTCTGGGGGCGGATACAAAGAGTAGACCTGGGAGGGACGGAGACTACCCCGGAGACAAGATCGGAGTCTCCAGGCCTGGACCCCGGAGTCTCCGGACTCAGGGGAGGCAGCAGACAGAAACCCTCAGCAGGCCTTTTTCCTGATAAACTTCGAGCTCTACCAAATTGGAAAAATAGAACACTGTCTCTAGCTTTTTCACTGATGAACCTGCAACACTAAGCATAGGGTAAAACTCACTTGTGTTGACAACAAACATCAAAACATCATTAAGGCATGAAATGCCCCTTCAATCTCCCCCTTTTTTGTGTTTGATGACAACACAAGGATTTGCACGATACTAAACCAACACAAGGTACAAAAAGTAGAGAGACTCTCCCTCGAAGTGAGCACTCAGATATTTACATATGAACATAGGTGCATGATGGATTGCACAACTTATGTGGAGCCTGTTGGGAACCCCAAGACCAAGGTATGAAGTAGTACAACATCAAGTCTTCCCTCAGTAAGGAACCGAGGTTATCGAACCAGTAGGAGCAAGCAACATGGAGACCTGCACAACACAAACTCAAGACTTTGCACCAACGAAACAGTGAGGTTGTCAAGCTCACTGGTTTGCTGTAACAAAGGATTAAACGTATGGTGTGGAAGGTAATGGTTTGAAGCAAGTAAACAAGTAACAGTGGAAGATGTATCAATGGTAAAGATTGGACCGGGGTCCATAGTTCACTAGAGGTGCTCTCCTTAGATAAACAACATGGCATGAAGGGTAAACAAATTACAGCAGGGCAATTGACAGGAACAGAGCAAGGTATACTAATGCAATTACTAGTCAGAAAGATCCTATGAGATTCGATTGGGCAATACAACAAGATACATAGACCGCCATCCAACTGCATCTATGACTAGAAGTCCACCTTCAGGTTATCATCCGAACCCCCTCGAGAATTAAGTTGCAAGCAACAGACAACTGCTTTAAGCAAAGTGTGTAAGGTAAATAGTCCACATGTTCCATGGACAAGAGACCGTTGTTTTCTCCCTAGTGGCAACAACACATCTACAACCGAAGAGATTTCTGTCACTTCCCTTGGAACCTAGAGGCATGAACCCACTATCGAGCATAAATACCCCCTCTTGGAGTCACTAGCAACTACTTGGCCAAGATATCTACTAACAACGGAGAACATGCAAGATCACAAACAACACAGACATGATAGAATCATAAAGACAAAACCATTAATCAAACCAATATAATAATCTCAATATCCATCGGATCCCCGCAAACATAATATGCATGATTACAAATATATTAGATCTTGATCATGAACGGAGCTCACAAGATCTATACATGAAAGCACAAAGGAGGAGATACAACCATCTAGCTACTACTTGGACCCATAGTCCAAGGTGGAACTACTCACGCATCATACCGGATACAAGGCCTCCGGGATGATCCCCCCTCCGACAGGGTGCCGGGAAGAACTTCAGATCCCCCCGATCTAGGGACGATGGTGGCGGCGGCTACAGACGGTTTCGTGGAGATTTGATCGGGTGCCTAGGGTTTCTGCATCGGGGGCTTCTTATAGGCGAAGGGGGAGGCTGAGGAGGCGACTAGGGGGGCCAAACCCTAGACAGGCGCGAGCCCACCCCTGGGGGGGGGGTGGCTGCCCTGTCCTGCTTCCTCGTCTCCCCTTTGGACTTCTTGTTCCCCACGAAAAGTAATTGACTTTGACGTTTGTCCCACCCAATTTCTAGAATATTTCTTTACTAACTTTTCTGAAACCAAAAACGGTAGAAAACAGGCATCTGGCACCGTTGCAACTTGTTAGTAGGTTAGTACAAGAAAACATGTAAAAAGCACCTCAAAGTGTGGACAAGTAAAGCAAAGTATATACTAAACAAGCATGGAGCATCAAAAATTATAGATACGTTTCCAACATATCAGCATCCCAAAGCTTAACTCCTGCTCCTCCTCGAGTAGGTAAGTGATAAAAAGAATAATTTTTGAGGTGACATGCACCCTCACAATAAAGATCCAACCATTTGCAATCATTGAAAGCTCGGATCAAAGAACTCTAAACATGTGCATGAATGATGGAGTTCTAACAATAGAACATAGTAACTATGCATGCAACATGACAAGCTACAAACAAAGATCATGAATAACATGCATTGAAAAATGTTTGTTTGTTTCACATACAGAAAACATAGCATAGTGGCAATCAGCTTGTCCCTCATAGAGTAGCAATATAGATGCAAAGGACACCTTCAAAGTTCACAAGGGTGACTAGAAACAAGTATCACAGGAACAAGTAATATCACAATATGCATCAATTAATAAGCTTTGGAACACTGCACACAGAATCACAACTATGCTCTATTAATGGTGCCTAAAGGTAGAAGGTGGAGACTCAAATAATGGTGAAAGAAAGGCCTTTTTGTAAAGGAAGCAGGGATTACAAGTTTCAAAAAGAGCTTCCAAAAATTATGGTACTTGTTAGCTTTCATCCCTCATTGCCCCTGTCATAAGCATCTTGAAGTGGTTAAGGCTAAAGTTGTTGGAATTATGCCCTAGAGGCAATAATAAAGATGTTATTATTATAATTCTTGTTCATGATTGTTGCCTGTCAAAACCCACTGGCGAGCAGCGACGAGCAACACGAAGAGCCGGGAGGCTCCCAGAACTGCTGGTGGGCCCTGGTCCCTCGGGCAACGGCCCGCAAAACTCCGGCACACGTCCTGGCTGATGCAAGGGCGTGCCACCTGACCTATACCTGGTCAGGAAGGTGATGGATTGCTTCGATCAGTTTCCTGCATGGCAAACAAGCATACGTAAAATTCAAGCCGTGACCGGCTCCCAGGTGTGGCATCCCGCAAAACCACTACTAGAAAATCGCGTTGTTTTTTTGTGCATTGCATCGTCATGACCGCATGCTCATGTCATCATGCCACATTGCATTTGAGCATCGTCATCATCATGCATATTAATTTGCCTAAAAACTATTTGCGAAAGACAATCGTTTCTAAAATTTACCCTCCTTCTATTTCAAATTAAACCCCCGGACGCTTCCGGATATTTTTGTTTGTCTAAAATCTATTTATACAAGCTTATTGCAGAAGTTAAATAAAAATTATATTATTTTAGTGGGGCAGTCGAACGGGCCGAATGACCCGAACGACCACCCCAGAAAAATACAAACGGCCCATCCATAATCCTACAGCTACCAACCTATCTACCCACACACCCCCTCCACCTCTCCCCCTCCTATCACGAGACGCCACCTCACCTCCCCTTCCTCCCCCTCCAACCAGATGCCGCCACATACCCCCCCACTCCCTCACCTCCACTCCACCTGGACACAACCCCACACCCAACGCGCGCCAGCCACACACGCATCCCACGCGCGCGCGCGTCCCCCACTCTTCCCGCCGCGGACCCACCCCCGGCCCCCCCGCCCCCCGGCCCCCCGCCCAAAGACCCGCCTCTCCCTCCTCCTCCTCCTCTCTCGCCGGTGCACCGCCGCCCCGCCTCATCTTCTTCCCGAGGCCACCGCTCTCCCTCTTCCTCCGTCTGCCACCCGCCTCCCGCACCTCCGCTCACCCGCCTCCGTTTTTCCCCTCCGGCTGGCGCGCCCGCCACCCCGCCTCGCCTGGCCGCTAGACCCTCTCCCTCTCCGTAGGCGCTCGCTCGCCAAGGCTCCACCACCTCCCTCTCCTCGCCCGCCCATCTCCTCCTCCGGCAGCTGCGAGCGCGCTGCCGCCAGGCCGCCTGCCGCCACTCCGCGCCTCCGCCGCCCAGATCCCCGCCTCCGCCATGGGCGCCCTCTTCGCCACTCTCGTGGCCGAGCCCGCTCACCGCTGCCGCCGCCGCTGTTCTCGCCCACCCCGCAACGTCCCCTCCATCCCTCGCCCTGAAGCGCCGCCTGACCTGGCCGCCAGCTGCCTCGTCTCCTCGAGCACCCTCCCCGTGCTCGCTGGAGGCGTCTGACCGCCCAAGCTAAGCCCGCCGAGCTCGCGCCCTCCGGCTCGTAGCGCTGGCCCGCGCCGCCTTGAGGCCGCCCTAAGCCGCCCGCAGCCGCTCTCCCGGCAGCCTCGCCCACGTGTAGGAGCTCCTCTGCGAGCGCCTCCACCTGCGGGGCATGGCCCTGCTGGCCTGGGTAGAGCATGCGTGCACCAGGAGGGTGAGCCGCGCTGCTCGACTTGTGTCGGTATAGTGTTGTGTCAATTCATGTGTGGGGTCTGACGTCCGAAGAACAGGATCCTCAACATGAATTTGACACTTAGAGATCGACCCCACGAACCCTTGTGCTCGCTCCCGGAACTCGAAGACCGAACACGATGTTCTTCTCCTCGGACCGAAGACCGATCCCGTACCCGACGCAACGCCAAGTAGTTCCCTCGAACGCGAAGACCCGCACCCTGTCGAATCCCTCGCAGTGAACGCCAAGATAGCCTCACGGATGCCATGACCTCCTTCAAGGATCCGATGGCCGAGACCCTGAAGACCGATCTAGAGCGCCAAGGCCTTCGCATGGAGTCGGCAAGATCATCCGGTAACACCAAGATCAACTGCGCGGGCTGACAAGAACGACACCGACCCGGAAGAACCCGATGCGCCCCGACACCGAACCAAGTACTTCATCCCGAACGCCTGGACCGTCGACATGACCCGAAGACCACGGATGCGCCAAGATCTCCCCAGTAATCCGAGAACGATCCCGGAGCCCGAGAACGATTCCGTCGAACCCTGAACCCCGAGACCGACCCCGAACCCCGGAACCCCAAGTTCGTCGAGACCCCCTAATGTGTGAACCCCTTCCCGAAACCCTATTTTATAATATAATACAACTTGTCGCATATTAATCATTCATCTTGCATGCATATTTGTGTGGTTTGGGGCCTTATGCCGATTCACCTTATAATTAAATATGGGGCCCAGATGCGGGCAATTCTAGTCTCATATCGGCCTCATTTAAATTTGTGCATCAAACCGATACTATCTTTTGGCCATGATAAAACAACATTTAAATTGCGGGGTTGATAAATAACTTGAACCGTTTAATTAATTGTTGGGACCCCGGTTCCGCTTAATATGACCTAATTGCACCGCACCTTTGCCATGCCATACATCATACATGCATCATGCCGATCTTCTGCCGTTGTATTAAATAGTGCATCCGGTGTTCCTTCTAGTGATTTGCTTCTTCGCGGATAAGGCCGTTGAGTTGATGTGAGCTTCGCCCCGATCTTCGGATGAACCTTCAGCAATGTTTTCAGGCGAGCATCTCCCCCCTTTCTACCTATCTTACTTTTATAGTATTTATTCCCTCCTGTTGATCTATTGCTATCTGTGTTGCGATACTTTAGTTTTCGTACCTATGATATACCGTGCAGCCCTATATTGCCTTGAACACATCCTATTACCTGTTGTTTGGTAGATAGTTGGACTTGCGTGTCGTAGTCGCTTGCTCAAGTGCTGTTGCGTGTCATCCAATGCCACAGTTGTTGATGTATTGCCGCATGTTGATGTTGGAGATGATCATAGTTTTACTTATCGTTCACTTTAATTCCTGTTTAATAATTAAAAATTGAAGTAAGGAGAGGCATCGGTGGGTGATAGAAAATATTTGGTTTCCGAACGCCCACTTGTGTCCCGTAGGACCCCGAGTGCTTGATACCTGTTCCTTGATTTATCGCGCTATCCACATCCGGGAGGTATATGGGACCCCACGAGGCGAGCTTGATTCGATCTTATTTCTTGGGGCCACAAACTAGTTCAAGTTTTATTTACGATCCTGTACTTATGCCATGCTACTGTTTTATTTAAATTGTGCGAGGAGCACCTTTGTCTGTTAGGTAAGCGGAGTGTTTTCATGTATCGACAAGCCAGTCACACTTCGGGTTCCCGATCGTTTCTGACCATTGTCGCAAACCTTGAGTCCGCCTCGGAGTCACTAACCGCTATGGTCTACTCAATGGGGTGGCCCCTGAAATAATTCTGAATCCTGTGATTGCTTAGTCGTGAAAGCCTCGTTGGGTTTTGAGTTGGTTTTTCCGAGGTTGATCGGGCGTGTGTTGCTATTGGTGCACCCCGGGTAAAACTTTACGGCCGTGTCCGATTATGGGCGACTTGGAGCACGATATCTCGACCATAGACAAGCATAACTAAAGTAGTGCTATAAATTTGACTTTATAATGACTAGTAATCAGCTTCACTATAATGGAATGGCTAACTAAAACTGCCCACAATTGCTTGTTTGGTTTGTCGCTTGCGACAATTGTACCCGACTAGTAAGTATTGCAACTACAACGGAATGGCTAAATAAAAGTACCAACAACTGCTGGGTTTTGGGTTTATCTCATGCTATCTGTATCTGCTTAGTAATTGTTGCAACTATAACGGAATGGTTAACTAAAAGTGCCCACTGCTTATTTTATCAGGATGATTATCTATACTTGACTAGTAATTGCTGCAACGATAACTAAATAAATAAAACTGCCAACTGTGTGAGTTCCTCGGTTGACTTCCTCGTTTGGTCTCGAGGGGGAAACACCAGGATGGGTTTGTTTGGTGTTAGCTTCAGGTTGGATCCGGATAGGTCATTCTTATCCCTCTCTGACAACCGCCAGTTGTATCGAGTCTCTATAGGTTGTTTAGTGCATGCTACCGCTGCCGCTCAGTCCACCATACCTATGTAGGCGAGGACCGCCGAATTCTAGCCTCGCCGTGTCTTGGCCTCGATCGACGCTCCTCTTTTCCTTTGCCCTTTGTGGCACCCTTTGTTTAAGCGGGTTTTGAGATCGTCGTTAGCGGGTTACCCTTCCGGCTTGGCCTGGGCAGGGTTATGGACGCCATTGGTTATTCTTCAGGGCTCTTAGCCCCATTTGCATCTTGTCCGTAGTCGGACGCTGACTCGTCTTCAAGGTGATTTGGATCTTTGTATTGTATATCTGTATTCTTGACTCATGGAGTCGTGTTGTATATATATCTGTTCTGTGGGTCCCATCGAGGACTGTTGTGTAATGTTATTACTTCGTTTTCCACCCGCACGAAAGTGCCTGGTGGGCACCTTTGAATCGTTTCTATGCGGGTTTGGCGGGAATCGCTGAAACTTGCATAGGGTCGATTCTGAGGGTGTTACACCAGGGTTCCCTGTGAATCGGCTCCTGTAGCCGATTATCCCATGGTTCTGCATTAGATCTACGGTAACATGGGGTTTTGCTTCATCAATACAAGTTAAATCGATCTACGACAGTTTAACGTTTTCACCACATAATTGGAACATCCTACACGTAATTGAGCCTGGTAAGTACAAAATATGATAGAAAACTAACCCTAGAGAAGGCCTAACAACCGACATAAAGTCAATTCCCGGAACAACTCCTCTCGAATTAGCCCACCATATCCTCACGCACTACTGGATCGTTCAACCCGTTTGCAAGGCCTGACTATGCGGATATCAAACTAAACCTTGGAAAACAAGGCATAACTATAACAGATCAAATCAACTGAATAAAGATCAAGCAAGGTGCTGCCCTTACACCCGGGAAAAGATGCAAAGGTAGCGAGATAACTAGAGGCAGCATAACTAAGCAATCATAACAAAAGGTACCGATGCTAGCCCAAACAAATCTATGATAACAGTATTACTCGCCATCAACAAGGCTTCAGTACGAGTAACACCAAATAACGCATAAGCAGATACTGCCTAGATCGCAAGACGCGATCTAGGCAGCATGACACTTACCCGAAAGAAACCCTAGAAACAAGGGGTGGCGATGCGCCGAGATTGTGTTTGTCGTGAACGTGATCGTCCTCCTTTCTCAATAACCTTAGGTACATATTTATAGTCCGGAGACTTTCTATCTTTGGAATAACCCTAACAACTCTATCTCTTACTTAAACCGAAACGTATCCTACTATAATATACAGATACACGGGCAATTTAGCCCAAATCCACGCACAAGGCCGATCCAGCAATACGTTGCATATATGTATCCTCCAAGCCCATCTTGATTACGGCCCATCTCCTCCTTTGGCCAAAATGTGGCGATAACACATGCCCCCCTGGTTTTGGCAATAATAATTCCAAAACCACTCTGTTGATGTTTTTCTTCCAAAACAGACTGCACGAACTGGGGTGCCTATCTTCAAAGCCACATGAAAACTAAAGGCCCTGTCACAGAGAAAGAACACACGGCTTTCCTCAACTTCTGGCTGGAACATTTCATATTTTGTGGCCCTTCCCTTGCTCCAACCAAGAATTATCTCTCCTTGGCCTACGAACTTGCCAAAGGCACTCAACTTGGCATTGGCAAACTGTTCCTTGGAGAAGTCTATCGATATCTCCAGTTGATGTCTGTCAAACTATTCTCGTATAGCGTCAAAACAGGAGGTCCTTGGTGGTTCATTCAGCTATGGGCTCATTTGTATTTTCAAAACCATGTCCCAAACTTCCCCTGTTGGCGAGTTGCACCTTTCCGGATGTCAAAGGAAGCAGATCCGATGCACCAGCTACGGCCAAGCTGTATAGACCGGGGTAGTAAACCGATCCCTCAGAAGCATCCAAGTGGTTCAGCATTTTCTTCCAAGGCACGGACAATCGTATCTTCTTTCCTTACATGGAAGAATCGAACATTTTGAAAATCCAATCTCCTTCAGCTAGACAACTTTGCCGATGACACGGCACTTTCGGCACTATTTTCCTTGTGATCCGTCCTGTTTCCTTCCGGTTGGCATGAGCATCAGCAGAATAATCAAGCACGGATATGAATTCTACCAGGGTCGTAGTGGCTCGGCAATTTGGCCTTGGACAAGTACCTCCCATTTCTTTCTCCACCATCTTACAGAGAGGAGTCGACCTGCCCGATCCTCTCACCAGTCAAAGGTGTTATTCCTTCTTCGATGCTCTGACCATCCCAATTCCTAACAACCTCACCTTCGCTTCATCAACCGATGGTTTTGGGAACTGGTGGTCGATGTGGAAGACTCATGCCTTCAGGAGAGCTCTGGGACCGTTGCTGGAACAACTCGATGCTGAATATGATATCCCCGTAGAACAGGTACCACTACTTGTAAATTCTCTTGATGCAGCTCACAAATGATTCTTCTAATAACCCACTCTGTCTCTTTGCAGCAACAAGATGGTCCTGAACCTACGCACAGTGATGGCTCCCCCTTCGAATTCTTCCCACCAGCTCCTGTGGTCCTTTTCTGCAAAAACTCGCCACCTTCGAAGAAGGTCGTGATGCAGAACCAGCCGATATCACCACAATCGGCTTCCAAAAACCAAGCAACTTCTAGGTCAGACGCCTCTCGAGTTCCAACTAAAACAAGAACGGTGGTGAGGAAGGTAGCTGCCAGAAGACTTTGAGGCGGAGCCCTTCTCCGTAAAGCTCGCGTGTCGGATCCATGCCTTGGTTGATCTCTTTCATCCTTGCAAACATGCTCGTGCTTACTAGCTCTCCTTTTCTTAAAGGCTTAGTCGAAGACACCTCCAGCGAGGACACACAATCCGATCGAGGAGAATCGGTCCCCAGACTCTGAGAGGACCATCACACCGAGCCAGCTAGATTTGCCACCATCGGCTCCCAGGAAAAGGCGGTTCCTGAACCTACTGCCCCCCGAGCATCAGTCGAGGCGGGGCCAGCTGTGAGCCCCAAGAGGGCTCGCAAGGGACTGCAAACTTCTTCGTCGAGCCAGGAGGTTTCGAAAGTCATCACCCTCCATGCTCTTACCAATTGTTTTTTTTATCTGCCGATTCATCACTATTTACATCGGCTAAGCACCTTCCATGCAGACGACTGACACTTCCAGTGGGAATGCCGGGGCAGTGCCGATGCCTCTCGCAAGGCTGGATCTAGTAATCCCTGAAGGCGTAGATGAAACGGTGACCACTTTGGCCAAGCCCCCAGCAACAACACACAAGTCGATTATATCGTCATCTGCTATCCCCTTGATCTCAGGAGAGGTACGTTCGCTTCGTTCGGCTCATCCTTCCATGTTGGACGCATACTGACGCCATTTCGGCCTGCCAGGGTTGTGATATCTCAGGCCTGCTGACGTTCGACCCTGAATCCATCGAACCAACTCCTTCTGTCGCCAACGATGAACCACGAGCGAGGGCTGTTCTGCCTCAATTCCAACGTCTCAAAGCCTTGCTGTCCTCCCCAATCGAGAAGTTGATCGAGGGTTACGAAGGTGAAGAGCGTTCTTGCCGAAATCAAGGACCAACTCCCGGTAGCATTGCGGTGAAGCTTTGGCGGTTGTAACTCTGTCTTTCTACGGGTCAAGGGTGAAGTTGGCTCGTGAGAGGATTAATGCGCGCCCAACTCGGCGAAGGCCAATATTGCGGACAAATGTCGGCAGCTCAACGAGAAAAAGGCGTCTCTAGATGCCAAAACTAACACCTGTCGTCTGCACGAGCTTGCATCCTTAAAAAGGAATGGAGATCTTGAAGAGAAGGTCAAGCGACTAAACAGCTCATTCGTGAAAAGGAAGCATTCGCCCGCTCCCAAGGCGAAGCGAAGGCCTCAAAGCTCAGCGAGAGGCGATCTCGGAAATACGTGCCCTGAACAAGCAGCTAGTGATGGGCAAGGACGAAGATGACAAAGCCGAGATCGCCGAGGTAGATCGTGTTCGTGCTGACGCCCTCCACGCCTTCAAGGCATTCCTTCAGTAGCTCATTCATGTAAACTGACACCTGCTCGTAACAGTCTGAACCTCTAGAGTCGATGGCTGTGCATCGGCTATATTTAATTTTTTTTTTATTATTGGCCGATTTCATGTATCCATTTCATATTCAACATCCATCATCCCACATGCTTGGGAAATATTTCTTGAGATCTTGACCATTGATACCATCGAGAATTTCACGTCCGACTCCTCAAGCATGTGCGTTCCTCTTAAAACTTGATCGACCCTGTATGGCCCGTGCCAATTTGGAGACCATTTACCATATGCTGCATCCTTAGTCCCCAATGGCAATACAGCTTCCCATACCAGATCGCCAACGTGGAACTCCTTTGGTCTCACCTTCTTATTATATGCACGAGCTACCTTGGCCTTGTTCTCTTTGATTTTCTCCAGCGACCACAACCTAAGCTCAGTTAAATCCTCAACATTGTCACTCATCAGGGTCGCATATTCTTCAGTTGTTAGATCGTTCTGAAAGGTGACACGTCTCGATCCAACCGTAATCTCCCAGGGCAATACGGCTTCTTGTCCATAGACTAGATGGTATGGCGAGGTTTTTATCGCTCCATGACATGACATGCGATAAGCCCATAAAGCCTCTGACAAAACCTCGTGCCAACGCCTAGGGTGCTCGTCGACTTTCCTCTTGATCAGCTTGATAAGGCTCTGGTTGGACGCTTCAGCTTGCCCATTTGCTTGAGCATAGTATGGAGATGATCGGATCAGCTTAATTCCCGTGTCCTCACAGAATTTTCTAAACTCATGAGAAATGAAGACCGAACCTCCATCGGTCGTGATAGTTTGGGGAATCCCGAATCTATGAATGACGTGTTCTTTCACAAAATTGATAACATCCTTCGAGTTCACTGACTTCATAGGGACGGCTTCCACCCATTCAGTGAAATAATCCGTAATGGCCAAAATCCACATGTGGCCTTTGCTTGATGGAGGATTGATCTTGCCAATCATATCCATGCCCCAACCTCGGAATGGCCAAGGCTTGATGATGGGGTTCATTTTTGACTCTGGGACCGTCTGAATTTTTCCAAATTTCTGACATGCTTGACACCCTTTGTAGTACTTAAAACAGTCCTCAAGCATGGTGGGCCAATAAAACCCTGATCGCCTGATCAACCATTTCATCTTGTGAGCCGATTGGTGAGTTCCAAAGGCGCCTTCGTGTGCCTCGTGTAGGAGCCGATTGGCCTCGGTTGGCCCCAGACATTTGAGCAGTAACCCTTCCAGAGTCCTGTAAAACATGTCGTCCCCAATAAGCACGTACTTCATGGCCTTGTACCTTATCCGTTTAGGTGCCCCCCGAGCCGAATCTTTCAAGTAATTGAAGATATTGGCTCTCCAGTCGTCCGCCTCCAGGAACTGTACCTGAACATCAGCTCCCTCCGCCATGTCCTTGTAGCCTGAAGCCATTTGTGCGAGATCATTCGCCTCGGTATTCTGCGATCGCGGGATCCAGGTGAAGTTTATGTACCAGAACTGTGCCATCAGCTCACGGCATTGCAACCATAATGGGAAGAGCGAATCTCTCTCACACTTGTATTCCTCTGTGAGTTGGGAAATCACCAATTTGGAGTCTCCAAAAATTTCCACTGCTTCTGCTCCAGCTTCGATGAGCAACTCCATTCCCTTGCGTATCACCTCATACTCAGCGACGTTGTTGGTGCGAGGGGTAGATAGCCTGATGGAGAAGGAATACGTTGCCCCCCGGGGCGACACGAGTAGAATGCCGATGCCGCAACCATCATCACAAACCGATCCATCGAAAAACATAGCCCACACTCGTATAGACAGCGCTGCTATGTCAGTGTTGATTCGTTCAGCAATAAGGTCGGCCAACGCCTGACCCTTAACCGCTTTCGCGGGTTGATACCGGATAACAAATTCCGATAATGCAAACATCCATTTGCCGAGTCGGCCTTTCAACATAGGAGCCGACAGCATATGTTTTATGACATCTGATTTGCATATGATGATAATCTCCGCTGAGAGCAAGATGTGGCGCAGCTTGGTGCAGGTGAAAAACAGGCAGAGGCACAACTTATCGACCTCAGGATACCTTGTCTCTGCATCCAGCATCCTTCTGCTGATGTAAAACACAACTCGCTCCAGACCATCATAAACTTGCACTACCACCGGCGATGGGCGTGTACCATCGACAAGTAAATGTAGAACGGCCTATCCGGTGGCGGAACCAACTCTGGCGGCCGTTAGATATTCTTTGATCTCGTCGAAGGCTCGTTGTTTTTGTCCCCAATGAACTCCTCATCGATTTAATTTTCACCGGTCCATGAACGGCTCTATTCTTCTGACAGATTGGAGATGAATCTTACGGAAGTTGATCTTGCCGATGAGACGCAGTTCTTTCTTCGTGGTAGGTGGCTTCATTGTTCGCTTGCCTCGACTTTTCAGGCCGATCTCAATTCGCGTTCATGGACCAAGAAACCCAAGCACGACCGGCCGTCACCGAAAAGCACACTTCTTTGGATTCATCCGTGGCGAATTTTCTTGTTCGGTCCAGGGCCGCGTGCGAATCGTCCAAGTTTCCTTGTCTTGAAAGACTTGACCACCACTTCATCGATATAAATTTCCACCAGCTTGATCAGATCATGGAAGATGTAATTCATGGCTCTTTGGTATGTGGCGGCATTCTTGATCCAAACGTCATGACTACATAGTCAAACAACCCCACAACTGGGACTCGAATGCGGTCTTGTGTATATCTTCCGGAGCCATAAAAATTTGGTTGTAACCGCATTGCCATCCATGAAGCTCAAAATCTTATGACCAGCATTGAGTTGATTAATGTCTACGCTCTGGCATCGGTACTCATCCTTTGGAGTAGCTCTATTGAGATCCCAAAATCTATGGCGACACGCCGGTATCAATCCTTTTCTCTACAGTGCGATACTAGAAATCCACTCACATACCGCATGGCCTGATTAACCTAGCATCAACATTTTCTCGATCTCTTTCTTGACTTCTTCCAAAATTTCGCCTTCATCATCGTGCTCGCTGCTGGAATGGCGAAACCCTTTTTAAGCGGAGTCGATGCTCAATGATGCTCTGTCTAACCTGGGCATCTCTCAGATAGTCCTGCAAAGCGGCGGATATTCTTTCAACAAAGCTATCATCGGACCCCGCAGATTCGGATCTAACTTCTTGCTGATAAATGTTGGTCGTGGCTTATCCCCAGGACCGATGTCAATCTCCTCGAGCTCATCAGCGGAGGTAAACCCATACCCTAGATTTCCATCACCTGCTAAATCGATGCTAAACACGGGGTAAACAGTTGGTGAGGATAACAAAGATAATTTGGGCCGATTGCCGGAATCGGCCCCCTTTTTGATTGCATTAGTCAAGGAAGGTTTGCAACTTATTGATGTTCTACAATGGCAGGGAATCTCCCTACCACGACTGCATGACCTGCTTGTCGTAAGATTAGTGCTTTTTATTTTTTGTGGCCGATCGCAGGGATCGGCCATACCACGTACGATCGTGGACTTTGCTACTCTGTCAGGCCGGTGGATAAGACCAGCCTCACCCCGTTTTTTGTAGCTTCAATGCGCTCACAGCCGTCTAGACTGATTCCAGAGATCGGCTCTTGGTCTTCTGCTTCCCAGATGTTCATGCCAGCTATGGAGATCTCGATCGAATCATCTGCATGAATGACCTCCACTTCATCTCCATCCCACTGTATTAGGCATTGGTGCATCGTGGATGGAATGCAGCAGTTAGCGTGAATCCAATCCCTGCCCAGCAAGACAGCGTAGGTGCTTTTGCTGTCCACGACGAAGAATGACGTAGGGATGGTCTTTCTGCCCACGGTCAGATCCACGTTCAGAACGCCTTGCGTTTCTGAAGTTTGGCCGTTGAAGTCGCTTAACGTGACGTTGGTTTTGATCAGACCTGCAGTGGAGCATCCCAAACGCCGTAGCATGGAGTATGGCATTATATTGACTGCTGCTCCGGTGTCAACCAACATCTTGCTGACAGGCTGCCCATTGATATAACCTCGCAGTGCAGTGGCTTTCGGATGTTTGTAGCCCTTCTCACGTGGCTTTTCAAAGATAACGGCCGTGGGCGCGATCAAACGTGCCACTTGGTAGCTCTTTGGTTCTTGGGCGCAAAACTCGATGCAGTATGAACACCATGTTTGTGCCCGATGTCTTCGATCGGCTTTTACCGGTTTGGGCGCCACCCTTTCCTTTTCGGCGATCTTCCGTTTCCAAGGTTCGCCGAATTTTCACGGAGATCGGGTGCTTTCTTAAAGCGTGGAATCTGCTTGCTTCCTCCAAGTTACGCAGTCGCTGAACTCTACGCTTTTGGGTGTGTCTGAGCCCATCGGGGCACCACCTTGGCCGGTGATATCTGTCTTCTTCTTCTTCACCCATTGGCTCCTCGAGGTCTTTTGCTCGAGATGACTCCTCTTGTCTGTTCTGAGGCGGGAGAGGCCCTAGACGCTTGAACACTGAAACTGGACCTATGTCATCCTTCTGCTGTCCACATTCTGGGCAGTTGTCGATTGTAGGCAATCGGCTCATTCCCGCATCCCAGCAATACTTGAAGAAAGGACAATCCCAATGTTTATCTACGCCTTCCTTTTCTTTTGACTTTCCCCTAGCGAGGTGTTCATATCCTTCATCATCTCTATCGTGCCGGCGACGTCGGTCATACTGACGCTCATACTTGTTAAGGAGATGCGTGGAGTGTGGCTTCTGATATCGCACGCTTCTCACTTGCTCCTCGGTTAAATACCGCCTGTCATCATAACGGGGCCGGTCACGTGGACCAGCCTCCTCTCTTTCTTTGCCCCGAGAGCGACCGCCTTCCTCCTTATATGTGCCATGGTGGTACACAGGCCCTGCCATATTAACATCGAACGAGAAATCTAACTGACGCCTCGTGGAGTGGCTGTGTTCTACCATGTTGACGCCAGGAAACGGGTTTGTGTCTACTTTCATGGCGAATTGCCCAAGGATCAGACGGCCCTGCTCTATCGCTGTTTGGATCTGGCGACGTAGCTCTTTGCAATCATTGGTGGTGTGGGTGAACGAGTGATGCCACTTGCAGTATGGTCTCCCGTTCATCTCTTGAGCCGTAGGGATTTTATGGCCTTCGGGTAACTTCAGCTGCTTTTCTTTCAGCAGTAAATCGAATATCTGCTCAGCTTTGCTCACATCGAAGTCGAACCCTTTTGCAGGCCCTTGCTGCTTTACCCATTTGCAGGACACAGGATCTGCCCCCCGAGCCCATTCAGCCACGGCCACCTCCTGGTCTTGTATAGGATCCTCTTCTTCAGTCGACCAGGCCTATCGGACGTTTGAACTTGTATTGGTACAACTCGGTGGCGCTGTTCATACATTGTCGGTTCGGGCCATGCGCCAATGAATTGTACTCTACTTGGAAAGCGGATCCTTGATAGGTGCGAGAGACCCAACACTCATTGCTTCTTTCTCGATTAAGCAGCGAATAACATCGGTTCTTCGATCTGAAACTCGAATGTACTCGGCTACCGTTTCTCCCGCTTTTGCACTGCGCCAGATCTACAATGCCACCTCGGTAGCTTCAATGATCTTGAATGTGGAACTGCTCTTCCGATTGCTTCAGTGCTGGATCGAATCAGGTGGCAACGAGGTGTACCACCCAAAAGCTGGTCCTGTCAGAGATTGCGCAAAGAACCTTACGCGTAACTGATCCGATGCTGAAATCATGCCTAACTGTGGCAGGTATCGGCTCACATGCTCGATCGAGCTCGACCCTTCTGATTCGCTCAACCTTGAGAACTTAGGGAGCCAATACTTGGGTGGCAGCGGAATCAGATCAAACTCGTTGGGGTACGGCTTGGAATAGCCGATTGTCCTTCTCTTCGGCACGAAGCCGAACTGGTCTCTCAAGATGGTACGGATTTGCTCCACCGTTTGAGCTGCAGGGGCTACATTCTCATGACTCGTTCCGGTGGCATACTTGGCTAGCCACGCCTGTTTATCAGCGTCCATCCTGACATCCTGCTCGAATACCGCTCCTGAAGCCCTGCTCCGAACTCCTGCCCTGTAAATCCTGCGGTTGCAATCTGGTTCGTCGGCGTCAAGCTATTGCATCCGACGTAGGTGCACACATATCCATGTGGGATTTCTTTAGGTGGTTCAAACAGGCGGCAATCGCTGGGTCACCTCCGACCTTGTAGACGACGACGCCGCTGCCCCGGTGGCTCGGGCTGCAAGTGTGAATGGCAGTGTGGCCTGGTGCAGGCGGTCTTTCTCCTGGTGAGTCCCTAGAGTAGGCCCGACGGAGAGTACGATGTTTCATGATCTCACGAACTACGCGATGCGCTCTAAAAGCGTTTACTAGGCTCTCGGAATGGCGGTGAAGAGAATGAGCCACCATGTAATTGACTTCTGTCGCGAGCTGCAGTGCGCTCCTGCGGAAGCAGACAGATCCACCTCATCAAGAGCACCTTCGGGTGAGAACCCTTTCCACGATGCCATGCTTACGGGTCCTCTCAAAAGAGCCGATGAGATCGGCCGAAGAGCTTTGATATCATCATACGCCTTGTGCTCCTCGAGGATCGTCAGACGTGACGGTCATCCCCCATCGCAGCGTCGGATGTTGATGCAGATGTTGTTGTGTGTCCCACCGGCGTGCCAGAATGTGTTGCCTGTCAAAACCCACCGGCGAGCAGCGAGGAGCAACACGAAGAGGCTCCAGGCTGCTGGTGGGCCCTGGTCCCTCGGGCAACGGCCCGCAAAACTCCGGCACACGTCCTGGCTGATGCAAGGGCGTGCCACCTGACCTATACCTGGTCAGGAAGGTGATGGATTGCTTCGATCAGTTTCCTGCATGGCAAACAAGCATACGTAAAATTCGAGCCGTGACCGGCTCCCAGGTTTCCCTGTGAATCGGCTCCTGGAGCCGATTATCCCATGGTTCTGCATTAGATCTACGGTAACATGGGGTTTTGCTTCATCAATACAAGTTAAATCGACCTACGACAGTTTAACGTTTTCACCACATAATTGGAACATCCTACACGTAATTGAGCCTGGTAAGTACAAAAGATGATAGAAAACTAACCCTAGAGAAGGCCTAACAACCGACATAAAGTCAATTCCCGGAACAACTCCTCTCGAATTAGCCCACCATATCCTCACGCACTACTGGATCGTTCAACCCGTTTGCAAGGCCTGACTATGCGGATATCAAACTAAACCTTGGAAAACAAGGCATAACTATAACATATCAAATCAACTGAATAAAGATCAAGCAAGGTGCTGCCCTTACACCCGGGAAAAGATGCAAAGGTAGCGAGATAACTAGAGGCAGCATAACTAAGCAATCATAACAAAAGGTACCGATGCTAGCCCAAACAAATCTATGATAACAGTATTACTCGCCATCAACAAGGCTTCAGTACGAGTAACACCAAATAACGCATAGCAGATCGCTGCCTAGATCGCAAGACGCGATCTAGGCAGCATGACACTACCGAAAGAAACCCTAGAAACAAGGGGTGGCGATGCCGAGATTGTGTTTGTGACGTGATCGTCCTCCTTTCTCAATAACCTTAGGTACATATTTATAGTCCGGAGACTTTCTATCTTTGGAATAACCCTAACAACTCTATCTCTTACTTAAACCGAAACGTATCCTACTATAATATACAGATACACGGGCAATTTAGCCCAAATCCACGCACAAGGCCGATCCAGCAATACGTTGCATATATGTATCCTCCAAGCCCATCTTGATTACGGCCCATCTCCTTCTTTGGCCAAAATGTGGCGATAACAATGATAAAGTTTATATTCCATGCTAGAATTGTATTAAGCGGAAACTTTGATACTTGTGTGGTTTATGAACAACGTCGTGTCCCTAGTACGCCTCTATGGACTAGCTCATTGATTAATGATGGTTAAGGTTTCCTAACCATAGACATGAGTTGTCGATTAATAATGAGATCATATCATTGGGAGAATTATATGATGGACATACCCAAATCAAGCAGAGCAATTAGATCGTGTCATCGTGTTCATCTTTGCGAAGCTTTTTCTTATGTCGAATATTGTATTCCTTAGACCATGAGATAATGCAACTCCCTGGTATCGGAAGAAAGCTTTGAGGTCATCAAACGTCATCCTATGAGAGGGTGATCATAAAGGTGTCTCTCAAGTGATCGGAAAGTAACTGTTGGGTTATATGTATCGAGATGGGATTTGTCCCTCCCAAGTCGGAGAGATATACTTCAGGCCCACTCAGTAATAGATATCAACACCGCTTGCAAGCACGTGGTTAAGGATTTAATCACAAAGTGATATCGGATTACAGAACGAGTAAAGTACTTGCTGTGAACGAGATTGAACTAGGTATGCCGATACCGACGATCGAATCTCGGGCAAGTAAAATATCGCGCGACGAAGGGAATATATATATGGGATTAATTGAATCCTGGCATCATGGTTCATTCGATATGATCATTGATGAGTATGTGGGAGTCAGTATGGGTTTCCAGACCCCGCTGTTGATTATTGATAGAAGATCATGTCTGCATATTCTCGAACCCGTAGGGTCACACACTTAACGTGTCTTGACGCTAGGATAGAATGGATAATTGGTTTATGAGTTTTTGTTCGTAGTCTCGGATGAGATCCAGGACATCACGAGAGGTTCCGGAATGGTCTGAAGAATAATATTCATATAAGGCAAAGCAGTTTTTGGATTTCGGAATTGTTTTGGATTGTTCGGTATTGCACCAGAAGCTTCTAGAACCTTCCAGAGTGGGACCAACGTGGCCCCACTGTTGGGCCACGCAGAGATAAAACAAAAAATTTTCCTCTAACGTGGTGATCCCAAGATCTAGCTGAGGTAGAAGGCCACGAGGTTTACCACTAGACGCGCGGTTGCGGATTACTGATGAAGCGCGTCAGTTGATGAAGTGTAGTCCTCACGATCCGATCGTCCTGGTGCTGATCGCACAAAGACACCTCTTTGGTGTCCACACGCATAGGAGGAGCGCCCGGCGAATCGCTAGGTTCGTTACGGGCTGGACTGCTTTGGGAGCTAGGGTTTCCAACACATGGAATAACCTAACCGAACAACGATTAACCTTTACGGGTTCGTGCTCCACTATATATAGGAGTGAACGTGGGCTCGCCGCGACCCATTCACTAAAGCCCATATAAAACTAGTCACCGTGAGTCCAACTCACTAACTCAATCCTAATCTGGTTTAGGTCCAACCCAACCAGATTACAGATTCGGATCCAATCCGAACTTGCTCCCGCTCTTAAGTGTGTGACCCCGCAGGCTCATGGTTACTTGGACACGATTAGAGTCCAACTCTCAATCGATCAATCGGCATCGGCTCCTAGCAGAACGTACCGACTCCCAAGTACCAAAGAGTCATGACGACTTGCCTTTCCAATGCGACTTATGTCTGAGTCCCTTTTGCCTCACGATATACCTTGTCAGACTATAGGCGAATATATGTCATCCCTTAAATAGTCTAACTCTCTTCTCGATCCGAGATAAGTGATTCACCCGACTAACTCTTAGTCGATCGCCTCGGTTAACACTTAACCGAGTGCATGGCCATGCTTTCGAATCATATCTCACGAGAGGGCCAGAGAATATCTCTCCGAGTGGAGGGCAAAATCCCATCTTGGTTATCCACATCACGCAGCTTGATTCTCGGTCGACCGAACCCGCCTTTTGTAACTGCCCGATTCACGGATCAGCGTTGTGAGAACCTAAGTCGGTGATCCTCAACTCGGACTATGCAACAACCTCAGTCTAAGGATTACATTGATTGAGATATACAAATGACATCTTAGTTCGTTGTACCTCAATATGGGTCAATCCGACTCGCTAAACTCTTTAGCCTAGTCTGTAAGTTGGAATAGCATCTCCATGCCCATGACAAGTGGAACCGAGTCATCAAGCCAACTTTCACATTGGTCTAAGTTGTGTGTCGGACAACCTCAATGACCAAGGATATTTAGTACAAACAACATGAATGCATAGTTCCACAACTGAATCACATATTCAATGATACACATCAGATGTTTATACAAGGACTACTTAATAACTTTATGAATACAATGGGAAATCTCATCATCCATGATTGCCTCTAGGGCATATTCCCAACAGTCTCCCACTTGCACTAGAGTCAATCTTCCGACATCACATGTCTAAGCATCTAATGCCCATGGCTCTCAGGTGCGCCTCATGCTTCGGCTGGGGTAACGGCTTTGTCAACGTATCCGCAATATTTGCATCCGTGTGTACCTTGCATAACTTGATATCACCCTGATCCACGAACTGGCGGATTAGGTGGTACCGCATGAGTATGTGCTTGTTCTTCTGGTGTTGTCTAGGTTCCTTGGCTTGTGCAATAGCACCATTGTTGTCACAATACACGTCCAACGGATTGGACGAGCCCTGAACTACACCAAGATCCATGAGGAAATTCCTCATCCAAACAGCTTCCTTTGCTGCCTCCGAGGCAGCAATATACTCAGCCTCTGTTGTAGACGCAGACACAGTCTCTTGCTTGGAACTTTTCCAGCTCACAGCACCTCCGTTTATAATAAACACATATCCGGATTGCGAACGAGAATCATCAGAGTCGGTGAGATAACTTGCATCCGTGTAACCCTTTACACTAAGTTCATCTTCACCACCATAAACCAAGAACATATCCTTAGTCCTTCTCAAGTACTTTAGGATATTTTTAGTCTATCGATGGATCTCTCCAGGATCACTGGTATCTCACAACACTGAGAGCATAGGAAACATCCGGCCTAGTACAAATCATGGCGTACATGATGGATCCGACTGCAGAAGCATATGGAATCGCACTCATCCTACTTCGCTCATCAGTTGTCGAAGGACACTGAGTCTTGCTAAGTTTTACACCATGGGACATCGGTAAGAACCCCTTCTTAGACGATTCCATGTTGAACCTTTTCAACACTTTGTCCAAATAAGTACTCGACTCAATCCAATGAGCCTCCTTGATCTATCTCTATAGATCCGATTAGAGGATGTATGTTGCCTCACCCAAGTCTTTCATTGAGAAACTCCTTTCCAATGATTCCTTGGTTTCTTGCAACATCTGGACATCATTTCCAATCAGTAATATGTCATCCACATATAAGATTAGAAAATTTACTTTGTTCGCACTAAACTTCTTGTACAAACAAGAATCATGATCACTCTTGATGAAGCCAAACGATTTGACTACCTCATCAAAACGAATGTTCCAACTCCAAGATGCTTGCTTCAACCCATAAATGGATTTCAGAAGTTTGCATACCTTGTTAGCATTAGCTGGATCGACAAAACCCTCGGGCTGTATCATATACATGTCCTCGGTTAAATTTCCGTTAAGGAAAGCCGTTTTGACATCCATCTTCCATATCTCATAGTCGAAATAGGCCGCTATAGCTAACATGATCCGAACTGATTTAAGCATCGCTACGGGCGAGAAAGTCTCGTCGTAATCAACTCCTTGAACTTGTCGGAACCCCTTCGCGACAAGGCGTGCTTTATAGATTGAAACATTTCCATCCATATCAGTTTTCTTCTTAAAGACCCATTTGCACTCGACGGGTCTTGCACCGTCTTCGCGGATCAACCAAGTTCCAAACTTGATTTTCATCCATGGACTTTATCTCGGATCTCATGGCTCCAAGCCATGACTCGGAATCGATCCCACCATCGCTTTGAATAATTTGCTGGCTCATCACCATCTAACAAGATAACACATCACGAACACTTCGTAATCTTGCCGATCTTCGTAGTACGGTCTGCTATCGGCTCATCCGCCACGATCGGCTCATCCTCCAAGGTTTTTGCCGATTCGCTATAAGCGATTCCTCTCGAATTTCTTGAGTTGCACCGTCTCCCACTTACTCCCGACCGAGAAACTCTTTCTCAAGGAAGACACCGTTCGAGCGACAAACACTTTGCCCTCTTCTCGGTTGTAGTAGTAACCCAAGGTTTCCTCGGATACCCCGAAAATACATTTATCCGATTGGCCGTAAGCTTGTCCGATCAAGTCGCTTGACAAAAGCTTCACAACCCCAAATCTTAAGAAAAGCCAAACTCGGCTTTTGCTGTCCACATCTCATGCAGTGTCTTCTCTACCGACTTTGATGGTACTCTGTTTAGTCTGAACGCCGCTATTTCTAGACAATAACCCCAAAATGATAAAGGCAGATCTGTCCGACTCATCATTGATCGTACCATGTCCAACGAGGTCCGATTCCGCCTTTCCGAAACACCATTCCTTTGCGGCGTTCCTGGCGGAGTAAGTTGAGGAACTATTCCATAACTTTTCAGATGGTCATCAAACTCATGGCTCATGTACTTGCCTCCTCGGTCCGACCAAAGAAACTTTATTTTCTTGCCGAGTTAATTCTGTGCTTCATTTTGGAATTCTTTTAACTTTTCAAAGGCTTCTGACTTATGTTCCATCAAGTAAATATATCCATACCTACTCAAATCATCAGTGAAGGTAATGAAGTACTCATAACCACCCCTGGATGTCGTGCTCATTGGTCCACATACATCAGTATGTACTAGTCCCAACAAGTCAGACGCCCTTTCACAACTCTTTGCAAAAGGTGCCTTGGTCATTTTGCCTAGTAGGCAAGATTCACATGTCTCGAACGACTCCAAGTCGAACGAAGTTAGGAGTCCATCATCATGGAGCTTCTTCATGCGTTTCCAACTTATATGACCAAGCCGACAGTGCCAAAAGTAAGTCATATTCAGATCATTTGGTTTCAACCTTTTAACATTTATGTTATAAACCGACTCACCATCAAGATTCAAAATAAATAACCCGTTCTGAACGGGTGCAAAGCCGTGAAACATATTATTCAAATACAAAGAACAACCATTATTCTTGATATTCGACTCATAGCCTTGCCTCATCAAACATGAAGCGAAATAATGTTTCGGTGAGCACGGAACATAATAACAATTATTTAGTTCCATAATGAATCGAAGGTAAATGAAGTTGCATCGTCGACTTCCAACGCAGAACTCTTGCTTTGTTGCCGACTCGAATATCAACCTCGCCTCTTGCTACGCTCCTAGTTCTTACAGTCCACGCACGAGTTGCAGATGTGAATAACTTGATCCGGTATCATATACCCAAGAACTATTAGGTGCATCGGCAAGATATATGTCTATAACATTGCAAACAAGTGTACCGAGTCGGAAGTCATACCTCCACTCTTGGCTTTGTCGGCCAAGTACTTGCTGCAGTTCCTCTTCCAAAGGCCATCCGCCTTGCGGTAAGCAAGTGGATCCGTTTGAAGGAGATGGCTTAGTCCACGAGGAAGCGCTTGGGACAGGGGGGTCCTAAGCCTGCTTTCCTCGACTTAGCCTTCTTCTTAGTCCAAGAACTCTTCTTGAACTTAGCCTTATTCGCACCATCAACACTTGACTGGTGCCCTTCTTGAGATCCGCCTCTGCTTGAGCATCCCATGTAATTCGTGAGCTTCTTATCCATACCATGCATGTGGTAGTTCGAAATGAACTGCCCATATGCACTAGGAAGAGTTGAATTATATCCGTAGCGAACTCTTCGCTTATGGGGTAGCCAAGCCTTTCCGAGACTGCACGTAACCAACCATTTTGATCACATGCGGACTCGTGGATCACCATCCTTAAGCTTGCAACTTAGCAAAGCACGAGAGACTTGATACCTCTCGGTCTTCTTTGAGCACGAACATACTTTTGAGGCTTTCGATCATATCGTGCCTCAACATGCTCGAACTGCTTTTGCAAGTCCGGTTCCATGTGAGCAAGCATAAGACAGCTAATATCCGTGGACTCATCTTTAGCCCGACGGTAGGCATTGGTGGCTGACGATCGCATTCTCATTCGGCTCATCGAAGTGGGTTGTCTAGGACATGGTCCTTCTTTTCTTGTTTGAGAACAATTCTCGATTTCGATACCGATTGGTAAAATTAGTGTCGTTCAGTTTATCTTTCTCAAGAATGGTTCTCAGCATAAAACCGGATAACTGAGATTGACGCTACTTGGTGCCATGATCTACAACAGAAAATATGCAAAACACTTAAGACATGTATTCATAAAAGAGCAAGCATATTAAACATTTTAATATTTTATGCTCCCACTAGAACCAACACCCCTCCGATGGTTACTTAGTGATTCAGGATCCTAAATAAGCAAGTCGGCTAGTGAGCTTTAGCATCACCGCTAGCCGCCAAGTGATCTAGGTAGACAACTCCTTGTCAATCGCATCCCATGCGACTCCTGTTGGACGGGTGGCATCACATGCCCCGGCTCCCATCCGACCTTTCCCCGAGTCCCACAACCGTTGTGATAGACCCGTCTAGCTTACCAAGTGTTTCTGCAGTAAGAGTCCGACTCGAACCCACCTAGTCGACAAGAATTGGTAGCACCTCAATTTTATGAGCCCACTACCAAAAATGTCCGACTTGTGATGGTGCAAACACCGGCGGGAAAACCGACTAGACCTTCTTTGAGGGATTATATTTTACCGACTATCTAATAGAGGTAAAACTGAGACATAACAATAACACAAAATAAAGCAATTATAATGTGAAATGGTATGGCTCTCTTCATGGCGATCTCCATCTCCACAAAGCCTGTAATCCGACTCGTGCCAACTCTTGTCACTTGCCGTCTTACTCCATGTCGCCGACATGTATAACGCCTTGCATGCCTTCCGGGTTCTCAAACAGCTACACTAGCTTAGTAAAGTAAATTACATAGAGAATCCGACACGCAGGTCGTTATACAATAAAATGACAGCACCTAGGCTCCAAATAGGTGACAAAAACCGTGATTCGCAGATCACGTATGGATTACACACATACATCACATGCACATGAACCATACCATTCACAACTTCCTGCAAAAACAAGTTATGCATAGCTACAATATCTACGCGTTGTGAAACTCGAACGACATCTAAGGCGCTTCTGACAGGCGAACATGGATTCCGACCATCGTTCGATTCGATCAAACTTTTGATCTTCGATCACCGCTTCGGATTTACGTGTCACAGTCTACCCGATGGCGGAAGCCGACGGTAGGGTATGTCGTTCCACGACCTCGGCGTATGATCACGGAAATCAGATCTACCATTCCCAGTGAGTTGATCCAATCAACTTCATACAAAACCGATCTATCTCATAGATCGACCACCAAAACAGCACATAGATCTCATCTATAGCCTACCGCATATCATATATGCGAGATCGAGCCTAAAACCGAAGCTATCGCCGATACCCTGTTGGGCCACGAGAGATAAAACAAAACTTTTCCTCTAACGTGGTGATCCCAAGATCTAGCTGAGGTAGAAGGCCACGAGGTTTACCACTAGGCAGCGGTTGCGGATTCTGCGATGAAGCGCGTCGATTGATGCGATGTAGTCCTCACGATCCGATCGTCCGGTGCTGATCGACAAGACCTCTGCGGGTGTCCACACGCATAAGGAGGAGCACCGGCGAACTAGGTTAGGTTCACGGTGGACTGCTGTGGAGCTAGGGTTTCCAACACATGGAATAACCTAACCGAACAACGATTAACCTTTCTGGGTTACTGTGCTCCACTATATATAGGGAGTGAACGCGGGCTCTGCTCGCGCGACCCATTCAATAAAGCCCATATAAAACTAGTCACCGTGAGTCCAACTCACTAACTCAGTCCTAATCTGGTTTAGGTCCAACCCAACCAGATTACAGATTCGGATCCAATCCGAACTTGCTCCCGCTCTTAAGTGTGTGACCCCGCAGGCTCATGGTTACTTGGGCACGATTAGAGTCCAACTCTCAATCGATCAATCGGCATCGGCTCCTAGCAGAACGTACCGACTCCCAAGTACCAAAGAGTCATGACGACTTGCCTTTCCAATGCGACTTATGTCTGAGTCCCTTTTGCCTCACGATATACCTTGTCAGACTATAGGCGAATATATGTCATCCCTTAAATAGTCTAACTCTCTTCTCGATCCGAGATAAGTGATTCACCCGACTAACTCTTAGTCGATCGCCTCGGTTAACACTTAACCGAGTCGTGCATGGCCATGCTTTCCGAATCATATCTCACGAGAGGGCCCAGAGAATATCTCTCCGAGTGGAGGGGCAAAATCCCATCTTGGTTATCCACATCACGCAGCTTGATTCTCGACCCGAACCTGCCTTTATAAGCGCCGATTCACGGATCAGCGTTTGATAGAACCTAAGTCGGTGATCCTCAACTCGACTATGCAACAACCTCGGTCTAAGGATTACATTGATTGAGATATACAAATGACATCTTAGTTCGTTGTACCTCAATATGGGTCAATCCGACTCGCTAAACTCTTTAGCCTAGTCTGTGTAAGTTGGAATAGCATCTCCATGCCCATGACAAGTGGAACCGAGTCATCAAGCCAACTTTCACATTGGTCTAAGTTGTGTGTCCAGCACAACCTCAATGACCAAGGATATTTAGTACAAACAACATGAATGCATAGTTCCACAACTGAATCACATATTCAATGATACACATCAGATGTTTATACAAGGACTACTTAATAACTTTATGAATACAATGGGAAATCTCATCATCCATGATTGCCTCTAGGGCATATTCCCAACACCCACTTGTCGGGAGGGGGAGTGGGCCTACGAGGGAATGCCCTGGCCGCATTGGGCCAGGGGCACAAGGCCCCATAGGCCCAGCCGGCCAAACCCTAGGGGAAACCCTAGGGAAACATTCTAGAAGGAAGTGGAAAACTTGCCCCCCACTCCAACCCTTGGGGCCGCCGCCCTAGGGCTTGGAGGAGGGGCCAAGGGGGCCGGCCAGCCCCCTATATATAGAGGGAAGGGGCGCAGCCCTCCTTCACCCCTCCTTGAACCCTAGCCGCCTACCTGCTGCCCTCCAGATCTCTCTCTCTCCCGACTGCGCGTAGGCGAAGCCCTACCGCAGAAACTCTCCACCTTTGCACCATGCCATCGTGTTGTAGATCCAATCTATCTCTCCACCCCACTTGCTGGACCGATGAAGGAGGATCGGAGGTGCCGTACGTGTGCATCTCTCGGAGGCATCGCCACTTGCGGTGTTCGATCGGATCAGATCGCGGGGAGGAGAAGGCTAGTACGACTACATCAACCACGTTCCGTTGAACGTTCCGATGTGCGAATCTTCAAGGGTATGAAGATATCATCTACCCCCTCTCGTTGTTTGCATCTCCTAGATTAGATCTTGGCTTTCCCGTTCGCATCCGTAGAAAATTTTGATTTACTATGCTGCGAAACCCTTCAGTTGTATCAGAGCTAGAACTATGCGTAGATGTGTTTCACGAGTAGAACGCAACATTCTTATTGCAGGCATTGATGTTTTCTGTTGCAAGCCTCTTGTTTGTGTACTTCTTATGACGCGAGATAGTGAGATCGAAGCGGTCCTGGCCAACTTTACGCGACCTCGTTGCGAGACCGGCTCCGCACTTGACGTGTGGCTTGTTCCACACATGCGGCTGGTAGATGCCAGTTTCTCTCACTATAGTTGTCATGGGATTTACACCGGATGTTGGCAACCATAATATCACCGTTGTGGCTTTCCGTAGGTAAGAATCGTTCTTAGCTTGTTACTCCCATTAGCCACATAAAACATGCAACAACAACAAAGTAGAGGCGTCTAACTTGTTTTTGCAGGGAGTGTTTCTGTGATATGGTATGGCCCAATATGTGATGTGTATGTTGTATGCAATGATCATGTTTTGTAATGTTTCACGACTTGCATGTCGATGAGTACACAACCGGCAGGATCCATATGGTTGTCTTTATAATTGTGTATGACCTGTGTGTCAACTTCTTATACGCCATGTAATAGCTTTACTTTATGTAACATCCCAAAAATCATGGTTTCAAAACTCATTTCAACCATAATGCATCTCATTCATTCATTTAGGGTTTATCAAAAATCACTTAGAAACAGAAGTTGAGTCTATGATTTCATGTGGACATTTGATTCCAAGATGACCATCACACTTTGAAATTTGGAAGCTTAAGTACTTGTTTGTTTGACTCCATTGTTGGAATGATTGTGTGAAATTCTACCATGATTCAAAACTTATAAGTGATTCAAAACCCTAAATTCAAATAATTACAACTATAGCAAAATCTCATTCATTTTGAAGACCAAGCATAACCAAACCCTACAAAGTAACCACTTAGTTAAATAACTGCATTTGAAACCACAGAACCCCACAAGGATCCCCAAATTTGTTTGAATTCAAAAGGATTTGAAAACATATCAAAATCAATTCAGAAAATAAGCAGAAAAGAAAAGGGCAAAGAAATGGAAAGGCCAGCGGCGAGATCTCGCCCAAACCAATCCAGCCAGTAAGCCCACCCGGCATTTCTTTTCCTCCTCTCACGCACGGACGACGCCTTGAACCGCTGACCGCCGGACCCCACCGAAAACCTGCGCATATCACTGACAAGTGGGCCAACCCCACGACAGCGTCGTCTCCACCCGCACGACCCATTCATTCCTCAAATCAAGCGGGCGTTTCTGGTCTTGATTCGCGGCATCAATTCGAGTTATTGGCTCAGTGATTCTCGCTCGCGAGCAAGCTATAAGAAACCCCTCTGTCCCCTCTCTTTTCCCCAAAACCCCGAGCACTGAACGCCCCCAGGCTGCGCGCATTGCTCTCTGCAACCCCGCCGCCTCCGACGACTGCGCCGGCAAATTCCGGTGAGTATCGAGCTCCCCTCTGTCTCTCCTTCACACTATCTTGTTCAGTGAACTCGTACGCATCTTCTGACACTCGCCGTTTGCTTTCGCATGATCCCTAGCCTTGGCAACGTCAACAACTGGCCGCCACCGTCTCCTGCAAGAACTCCGGCGACCCCCCTTCGTAAGTAACCACCGCCCCTTGATCTCTGACTGATACGCCCTGAATCCACTTCGTTTTGCGCATCTGATAGTACCCCTGTTTTGACTTAGGGCGACGAGGAACCTCGCCAACGTCGACAACTGACCGTGGCAGACGCGTTCGCAAACTCCGGCGAGCAATTCCAGTAAGTTTCGAGCGCCCCCTGCCTTCTTATTCACCCGAGCATGTTCGTAGTTGTCCTGCGCATCCTCTAAACCCATCGATTCGTGCTCAGCGACGCAGAACGACGGCGGCAACTCCGACAACCTCGCCGACGCTGCGAAACTCCGACGAGGTCCAGAGCCCATCTCCGAGCACCCTTCGCGAGCAGTACCACGTCGAGCTTCAAGACGCCTTCACGGATCTGGTAAGCGCATCCTTGCATCCTAGAACGCCCGGAGCGCACACCGTCAGACACGCCGCCGCCCGGTCAACACCGCCAGCGCCGCCCATTTCGGTTGATAGATTGTAGCCGTTAGATCTTGATCCCACGCGTAAACAGATCACTTAACGAAGGGTAAGGACAGATCGAGCGCGCATCGTTAGTTAGATCCAACGGCAGAGACGATCCGGTGCGGCGATGCAGGCGAATGAAAACATGACACGTGGCTAGGTTTAGTTTAAAACAAATTAAAACCAGATTTAGATTCAAACTTCAAATGCTTATAACTTTTGAATGCCACGTTGGATTTTTGCAAATTTTATATCGTTGAACTCAGCAAGACAAGGCCTATCAGAATATACCTTTGGATTAGCATATAGTAACAGTTAAAAATGATTTTATTGTGAAACATGTTTAGGGCTATTTTAGATATAGTTTTATTCTTGTAGTTATTTTTGGGCCAAATAAATGTAGTTGGCAATTTTGAGCCTTGTTAAGTTTCTGTGCTCATGAACATACTTGGTATAATTTTCAAAAATCACCATTTAGTAAATTCTTGCATACATGCATTCATATTATTTTTGATTGTATTTATATTGTGTGTAATTGTGTGCTATTGTCTCTTGTGTAGATTTTGATAGTGATTGTGATTGTGAGGAGTGCTACTCTCCCCACTACCAAGGCAAGTGATATTTTCATGAATTTCCTATCCTAAGTTTTATACTTGCATTAGATATTTTGCTAAGGTAAATGCATGATATTTTGCTTAGTGCAAGATGGGAAATCCCAAGTAGAGTGAAGTAGTGGAATTGCTAGGAAATTTTCCTAAGTTAAGATGCCATACTTTGCGTAGCCTAGCTTATAGAAAACAAGGGTGGTGAACATCTATATGGTTTATGATAAAAATATTCTAAGTCAAGAGACTTGTATTTTCTTAATAAAACAACTAAGTCAAATAAACCTCCGGGTGGAATGGATTGATTGGGTTATGTTGAGTGGTTACACAAGGCCATGGACTTGGGTTGTGTATCTCACTTGTGGTATGCCACCCAGGCACAAAGGGATTTGGAGGCCAAGTGTTGAGAAAGCTTACGGTGCAACCACTTGGCAATATGGGCTCTGCCATGATCACATAGGTTGCTAGAACTTAGTCATTTGGACAGTTGGTGGTAGATGGGATGATAGGTTGGAACGTCCATTTGACTAAGGAAAGGCTTCGAAGGTCTGTCTTGGGAAACCAAGTCGGTGGGGAAAGTGCACAACCGCTGGATGGAAAACCTAAGTACTTAGCCTTGTCCAAGGTAATGGACACATGAGCATCAAGACATGGAAACCACAAGAATCTCATCACTCCAACTTCTAAACTAAAAACTTGTGGGTGAACAAGGGTGAAGGACCTCAATATCTATTGATGGTTTCCTTGGGAATGTTTTGACAAAGAAAACTTAGCAATTTCAACTAATAAGTAAAACTTAATTTTGAGCAAAGCAAGCCAAGCTACACTAGCCAAATGCATATAGAACTATAGACCACTTAAAATATACTAAGGTATCACTTGCCAATACTATTCCAAAGTATTGACCCTCTGTGGTCGTAACTTGTGATGTTGCAGTTACTCCGATGATGAGTAGGAGTCATGAGTCTACACTCAACATGCTTGCACGTGGCACATGAAGATGAAGACTTATGTTTATTTACTTATTCCTAAAAACTCTTGTATTAGGCCTATGGCCCTGAGTTGTAAAAAGACTATGTTTATCTCTGGAATGAATGTAATAAACGACCTTTGTATCTGTACTTCATCTTAAACTGTGGATGCTAGCATTGATCCAGGACTAGCATTGCAATCACAGGATCCTATCCTTATAAAGGAGGGTCTAACAGATGGTATCGAGCACTCGTGTTGCTGTAGGATTATGACCCTAAGAATTGAAAACCACTAAGGAAAAAGTTTTCAACTACTTCTACACTTGTCTATTCTTCTCGTAAAACTTTTCTAATCTCTTTCAACTTCCCTTGTAGATGAACTCCATCAACGAAGCCGTGAAGAAGGGACCACTCATGACCATGACCTTGGAATGTGAAACTGAGTTTCCCAATATTCTCAAGGACCTCATGGAAGCTATGGATGCACATGGTGAAGCCGTGTACAAGGGCTTTCCAGTTGATGGATGAAGGAGTGGAGTATTGGTGGGTGCAACTTCACTTGTACAAAAACAAGGAAGACAACCACAAAGAAAGAGGATTCTGCATGTACACCAATACTACAATGCACACCACCTTCTTTGAGTCACCAGGATGCAGCTTGGAGGACTATCAAGGAACTAAGTGCTAGAGTCAAGTGCGAATGCTCAACCTCCAAAGGACTTAGAGAAAGAAAAGGAGCTTACTCGGGAGTTGGAAGACAACAACCAAGAAATAAGGGAGATGTTATAGACTTAGTGATAGAGTCAAGGGAACAAGATTGGTGGATTGCCTCTAGGAACATTGTGTTCAATAATAGGTCCCGTGAGATTGGATTGTAATGACATTTCGTTAGTTGGACCACCACTTATCACCTTACTTTCAAAAGATATTTTAATAAGTATGGACCTTGAATGATGTAATGAATTCATGTATGCATGGCTTGTGTGACAATTATGTTTCATGGATATGTGTGAATGTTGTCTTGATCTATCTTGAATTGCTTTGTTCTAACTTTTAATCTTATAAATAGATGCTGTTGCCATCAAGACCGTTGAGGAGTTTCGAGTTACTCGTTTTGGTCCCGTATCGTTGAGCTTACCACTGCTTGACCTCCCTCTTCCCACCATTACGGTGTACCCACTCACCAAGTTTGAGAGGAAGGACCTCAGGGCTTCAAGGTGACCCAGACGGGGCCTTGTGAGCCCACTCTGAGGCCATCGTCTTCAAGTTGATGCACGATGTGAGGAGAGAGGCATGGAGGTAGTCATGCAGGACTGATAGACGACTGTTAGGCCGTCACTCCCGCAAAAGTTAGGGTACTCACTTTCACGCGTCTTGAGACGTGATGATGACGGAGAGTCCATCGACTTTGAGGACGACTCGAGGCGCCATGAGCCGATACGTCTTTATCTTGAGGACTTGGAGACTCTTCTGACACGTAGATACGGACGGAGACGAACGTCATGCTTGGTAATGACGAAGCTTGAGTGCAGCGAGAAGGACAAGCTTTTTGCGCAGCAGGATGAGATGATCAAGGAGATGGAGACAAAGTTTGAGACTCAGGACCGCAGATTCAAGAGTCAAGAGAAACGCGTCCAGGATAGGAACAAGAGAATCCGGGACATGACAGAGGAGCTGAAGTCTAAGGACTTCGAGCTTGAGCAGCAGCAGATGGTTATTGAGAGGCTTCGCTCCCAGAAGAGGGCTCTCAAGGCCAAGATCGACTCCTTGACCACTACGATTGAGGAGAACAAGACCGCGATGGAGAACGCAGGTCTTACCTTCGTCGAGGAGGAGATTGACGTTGATGAGTAGACATGATCACTCGTTTATCTTGTTATTCATACTTGTTTTGTGAACTCGTTTTGGACCATCCGACATGTGGATGGCTTGCCACTTGTGTGTAACACTTCATGAACTTGTTATGTGGTTGTTGAACTTTATTTTCTTGTGTTGCTTATTATGTGCTTGTTTATGTTATATTGTGCATAAAACATCTATGGGTATCTCATTCTTATCTATGTGAATAAACCACAGATGCCTCCCCGTCGCGCAAACCCCAACCCCAACAACATCACCCCAGAAATGCAACAAATGATGAATGCGCAAACACAGCTTATGCAAATGATGACAACGTTCATCCAAAACCAGAATAACAACAACAACAACAACAACAACAATGACCCCAACAACAACAACAACAACAACAACAACAACAACAACAACAACAACAACAACAACCCTCCGGGTTTCGATATGCTCACCAGATTTTTGCGTCTGAGGCCAGCAAAGTTTTCGGGAACAACTGACCCCATGGCAGCCAATGACTGGTTGCGCTCTGTGAACAAAGACTTGGTGATGAGGTCGACCGATGCTGAAAAAGTCAGATTCGCAGCACATCTGTTGGAAGGACCAGCCGCCACATGGTGGGATAACTTCCAAATCACCACTCCCATTGATGAAGTGACATGGGACATATTTGAGGATGGGTTTCGCTCATATCTATCTCGGGATAATGAGTGCGAAAAAGAAGGAGTTTCACAACTTGAAGCAGCGCCATCGCAGTGTGGCAGAATATGTAGAAGAATTCAACAATCTGGCGCGCTATGCACCGGACGAGGTTGATACTGACGCCAAGAGAAAGGAAAAGTTCTTGGAAGGCTTGAATGATGAACTGAACCTACAGTTATCGTAGCATATGTTCCAACTTATCGTCTACGTGACAAGGCTGCTATTTTGGAGAGTAAAAGGAAACAAGTCGAGAGTAGGAAGAGGAAACACTCCGACAAACACAACTCGGGATCGTCTCACAAACGGTCCCATTATGATGACAGTGGCAGCTCCGAATCCCATAAACATGGGAAGTTCAACAAGCAACACAACCGGCGTCATGACAACAAACATCGTAGTCATGACAATGATAAGTACAAGAACCACAAGGGTGGACATAAGAGCCACCACAGTGGAAATGGTAGTGGAGGTGGAGGTCAATATGTCAAAAGGACCTCAACGGGTTGAGTGCTACAAATGCAAGAAGTGGGGCATTATGCTAATGAGTGCCCGAAAAGAAAGTTGAAGGACCCAACAAGCCAAATCCATTTCAGAAGGACAGGTTAACCACATCAATGTGGAGGAGGTCTATGAAGAACGATGCGTGGTAGGTAAGTTCAGACTCAATACAATTTCAGCATTTGTACTCTTTGATACTGGTGCATCTCATTCATTCATATCAAAGGCATTTGTTGAAAAGAATGAAATACCAGTAGAAACCATTGGGTGTCCTATAAGAGTAAGTTCTCCAGGGGGAGAAATGATAGTAAACTCAGGATGTCATGACTTAGTCATAGAGTTTGGAAAACATAAGTTTCCGGTGAATCTAATAATCCTGAATTCCCAAGGGTTGGATGTGATATTGGGAATGGATTGGATGGCTAAGTATGAAGGAGTATTAGATTGTGCCAATCGCACTGCTACACTCACAACCCCGAAGGAAAAGAATAAAGTTTAAGTCAAATTTTGAATTTAAAGGAAGTAAGCTAAATTCTCTTAAGGGGTTAGCATGGAAAGTGTACTAGTTGTATGTGAATATCCGGATGTGTTTAGGAAGAATTGCCGTGAATGCCACGGATAGAGATGTGGAGTTTCGATAGATTTGGTGCGGGATCGGGACCAATAGCTAAGAGACCGTACAAAATGTCGGTTGATGAATTGAAGGAGCTCAAGAAACAACTAGGGAACGATTCTGAAAGGGTTTATTCAACCAAGTTCTTCATCTTGGGGAGCCCAGTTTGTTCGTGAGAAGAAAGATAGAACCCAAAGGTTGTGTATTGACTACCGTTCTCTCAACGAGGTTACAATCAAGAACAAGTATCCTTTGCCAAGAATCAATGACTTATTTGATCAGCTAGAAGGAGCATGTGTATTCTCAAGATTGATCTTGGTCAGTTATTTTCAACTCAAGATACGAGAGCAAGACATACCAAAAACAGCATTCACCACAAGGTATGGATTGTATGAGTACACGTGATGCCTTTTGGATTAACCAACGCTCCAAAGATACTTCATGAATATGATGAACAAGGTGTTCATGGAGTTCCTTGACAAGTTCGTTGTCGTTTTCATCGACGACATCTTAGTCTACTCAAGAGCAAGGAAGAGCATGAAAGACACTTACGCTTGATACTTGAGAAACCGAGGAACATAAACTATATGCCAAATTCAGCAAGTGTGAGTTTTGGTTAGAGAAGGTTGGTTTTCTTGGTCATGTGATGACAAAAGATGGTGTGGCGATTGATCCTGCTAAGGTTTCAAGAGTGACAGATTGGGAATCACCTAAAACGTGAAAGAAGTTCGTAGTTTCCTCGGCTTAGCAGGTTACTACTGAAGGTTCATTGAGAATTTCTCAAAAGTTGCTAAGCCTATGTAGAATTGCTAAAGAAGGATAAAAAGTTTGCCAGTCTCAAGGTTGTGAAGTCGTTTCAAGAATTAAAGAAGAGACTTGTATGACACAGTTTTGTAGGTTCACCGATTTGGAAAAAGATTTCCAAGTGTATTGTGATGCTTCTCATCAAGGCTTAGGAGCCGTGCTTATGCAAGATGGTAGAGTCGTAGCTTATGCTTGAGACAACTCAAAACTCATGAAGTAAACTACCCTACTCATGATTTGGAGTTAGCCTCACGTCCATGCACTCAAAACATGGAGACATTACCTTTTGGGAAAGCGTTGTGAGGTGTTCACCGATCATAAGAGTTTGAAATATATTTTCACCCAAAAGGAAATCAACATGAGACAAAGGAGATGGCTAGAACTTATCAAGGATTACGACTTGAGCTTGCAATACCATCCGGTAAAGCAAATGTAGTAGCAGATGCTCTAAGTCGTAAGACATTTGTAAATGGTCTTACCAAAGGAGAACGCGGAAGACCTCAGTAACAATTCAAGGAACTCAGATTAGAGATTGTACCGAAGGGCATCTCATGTCTTTGGATGTCCAACCTACTCTTTTGGACAAGATCCGAAGTTCAAAAGACTGACGAAGAAATTGAAAAGATTAAAGTAAACATTGGTCTAGGGAAAGCCAAGAGTTTCCATGTTGACGAACAGGGTACATTATGGCACGGAAAACGTATATGTGTTCCACAAGACCCTGAGTTGCGAAAACTGATCTTACAAGAAGGTCACAACTCTCCATATTCTATTCATCCGGGAAACACCAAGATGTACATGGATATGAAAGAAAGATTTTGGTGGAACAATCTCAAAAGGGACATAGCCGAACATATCGCTTTGTGTGATGTATGTAGCAGAGTCAAAGCGGAGCACCAGAAACCAGCAGGTCTGCTTCAACCATTGCCTATTCCCGAATGGAAGTGGGAAAATATTGGTATGGATTTCATTACCGGATTACCAAGGACTAGATCGGGATACGATTCCATATGGGTAGTAGTGGATCGTCTAACCAAAGTGGCTCATTTTATACCCGTGAAGACAACTTATACAAGTGCCAAGTTAGCAAAAATTTACATGAGCAGGATTGTATGCCTTCACGGTGTGCCAAAGAGTATTGTGTCAGATAGGGGAACCCAGTTCACATCTCACTTTTGGAGACAACTTCATGAATCCTTAGGAACAAGATTGGAGTTTAGTACTGCTTTTCATCCTCAAACGGATGGACAAACGGAAAGAACCAACCAAATTCTTGAAGACATGTTGAGAGCTTGTGCTCTAGACTATGGAGCAAGTTGGGATGAAAGTTTGCCTTACGCAGAGTTCTCTTACAATAACAGCCATCAATCAAGTATTGGAATGGCACCGCTTGAGTTACTCTCGGAAGGAAGTGTACCACCCCATTGTTATGGAATGGTGTGGGAGAAAGAAGTTTATTTGGACCTGATCTTATCAAGGACGCCAAGAAAAAGTTAAATTGGTTAAGGACAGGTTGAAGATAGCACAATCCCGGCGGAAAAGCTACGGATTCTAAGCGAGAGAAGTCACCCACGAAGTTGGGGATAGAGCCTATCTCAGGTATCACCACTCGTGGAGTGAAAAGATTTGGAGTCAAAGGAAAGTTGGCACCAAGATACGTGGGCCATTCAAGATTCTAAGTCGTAAGGAGAAGTTGCATATGAAGTGGAATTACCGATCTCTATCGCTAGTCCATAACGTATTTCATGTGAGTCACTTAAAAGTGTCACCCAGAAATGGAAGAGTCTTCTTTAAAGGATACCATACCTTTGGAGGAAGTTCAGCTAGAAAGTGATCTCACTTATGAGGAAAAGCCTGCCAAAATTCTAGAGACAGCAGAAAGAGTCACCAGGACCAAGACTATCAAATTCTGTAAAGTGCAATGGAACCATCACTCTGAAGAGGAAGCAACATGGGAAAGAGAAGATGATCTTCGAAAGGACCACCCTCACCTATTTGCTAGCCAAACCGAATCTCGAGGGCGAGATTCATCTTAAGGGTTAGATTTGTAACATCCCAAAATCATGGTTTCAAAACTCATTTCAACCATAATGCATCTCATTCATTCATTTAGGGTTTATCAAAATCACTTAGAAAGCAGTTGAGTCTATGATTTCATGTGGACATTTGATTCCAAGATGACCATCACACTTTGAAATTTGGAAGCTTAAGTACTTGTTTGTTTGACTCCATTGTTGGAATGATTGTGTGAAATTCTACCATGATTCAAAACTTATAAGTGATTCAAAACCCTAAATTCAAATAATTACAACTATAGCAAAAATCTCTGCTCATTTTGAAGACCAAGCATAACCAAACCCTACAAAGTAACCACTTAGTTAAATAACTGCATTTGAAACCACAGAACCCCACAAGGATCCCCAAATTTGTTTGAATTCAAAAGGATTTGAAAACATATCAAAATCAATTCAGAAAATAGAAAATGAAAAGAAAAGGGCAAAGAAATGGAAAAGGCCGGCGGGGATCCGCCCAAAGAACCAATCCAGCCAGAAGCCCACCCGGGCATTTCTTTTCCTCCTCTCACGCACGGACGACGATCGAACCGTGACCGCCGGACCCCACCGAAAACCTGCGCATATCACTGACACGTGGGCCAACCCCCCGACAGCGTCGTCTCCACCCGCACGACCCATTCATTCCTCAAATCAAGCGGGCGTTTCTGGTCTTGATTCGCGGCATCAATTCGAGTTATTGGCTCGTGATTCTCGCCATGAGCAAGCTATAAGAAACCCTCTCCCCTCTCTTTTCCCCAAAACCCCGAAACCGAACGCCCCCAGGCTGCGCATTGCTCTCGCAACCCCGCCTCCGACGATCGCTACGGCAAATTCCGTGAGTATCGAGCTCCTCTGCTCTCCTTCACACTATCTTGTTCGGTGAACTCACGCATCTTCCCGACACTCGCCGTTTGCTTTCGCATGATCCCTAGCCTTGGCAACGTCAACAAGCCGCCACCGTCTCCTGCAAGAACTCCGCGACCCCTTCGTAAGTAACCACCGCCTTGATCTCTGGCGATACGCCTGAATCCACTTCGCTTTTGCGATCGATAGTACCCTGTTTTGACTTAGGGCGACGAGGAACCTCGCCAACGCCGACAACCGACCGTGGCGACGCGTTCGCAAACTCCGCGAGCAATTCCAGAAGTTTCGGCCGCCTTCTTATTCACCGAGCATGTTCGTAGTTGTCCTGCATCCTCTAAACCCATCGATTCGTGCTCAGCGACGGCGACGGCAGGCAACTCCGACAACCTCGCGGCGCTGACGAAACTCCGACGAGGTCGAGCCCATCTCCGAGCACCCCTTCGCGAACGAGTACCACGCCGAGCTTCAGACGCCTTCACGGATCTGGTAAGCGCATCCTTGCATCCTAGAACGGCCAGGCGGCACCACCGTCAGACACGCCGCCGGTCAAACACCGCCAGCCGCCCATTTCGGTTGATAGATTGTAGCCGTTAGATCTTGATCCCACGCGAGAAACAGATCACTTAACGAAGGGTAAGGACAGATCTGAGCCGCATCGTTAGTTAGATCCAACGGCAGAGACGATCCGGTGCGGGCGATGCGAATGAAAACATGACGCGTGGCTAGGTTTAGTTTAAAACAGAAATTAAAACCAGATTTAGATTCAAACTTCAAATGCTTATAACTTTTGAATGCCACGTTGGATTTTTGCAAATTTTATATCGTTGAACTCAGCAAGACAAGGCCTATCAGAATATACCTTTGGATTAGCATATAGTAACAGTTAAAATGATTTTATTGTGAAACATGTTTAGGGCTATTTTAGATATAGTTTTATTCTTGTAGTTATTTTTGGGCCAAATAAATGTAGTTGGCAATTTTGAGCCTTGTTAAGTTTCGTGCTCATGAACATACTTGGTATAATTTTCAAAATCACCATTTAGTAAATTCTTGCATACATGCATTCATATTATTTTTGATTGTATTTATATTGTGTGTAATTGTGTGCTATTGTCTCTTGTGTAGATTTTGATAGTGATTGTGATTGTGAGGAGTGCTACTCTCCCACTACCAAGGCAAGTGATATTTTCATGAATTTCCTATCCTAAGTTTTATACTTGCATTAGATATTTTGCTAAGGTAAATGCATGATATTTTGCTTAGTGCAAGATGGGAAATCCCAAGTAGAGTGAAGTAGTGGAATTGCTAGGAAATTTTCCTAAGTTAAGATACCATACTTTGCTTAGCCTAGCTTATAGAAAACAAGGGTGGTGAACATCTATATGGTTTATGATAAAAATATTCTAAGTCAAGAGACTTGTATTTTCTTAATAAAACAACTAAGTCAAATAAACCTCCGGGTGGAATGGATTGATTGGGTTATGTTGAGTGGTTACACAAGGCCATGGACTTGGGTTGTGTATCTCACTTGTGGTATGCCACCCAGTGCACAAAGGGATTTGGAGGCCAAGTGTTGAGAAAGCTTACGGTGCAACCACTTGGCAATATGGGCTCTGCCATGATCACATAGGTTGCTAGAACTTAGTCATTTGGACAGTTGGTGGTAGATGGGATGATAGGTTGGAACGTCCATTTGACTAAGGAAAGGCTTCGAAAGGTCTGTCTTGGGAAACCAAGTCTGGTGGGGAAAGTGCACAACCTGCAGATGGAAAACCTAAGTACTTAGCCTTGTCCAAGGTAATGGACACATGAGCATCAAGACATGGAAACCACAAGAATCTCATCACTCCAACTTCTAAACTAAAAACTTGTGGGTGAACAAGGGTGAAGGACCTCAATATCTATTGATGGTTTCCTTGGGAATGTTTTGACAAAGAAAACTTAGCAATTTCAACTAATAAGTAAAACTTAATTTTGAGCAAAGCAAGCCAAGCTACACTAGCCAAATGCATATAGAACTATAGACCACTTAAAATATACTAAGGTATCACTTGCCAATACTATTCCAAAGTATTGACCCTCCGTGTTGTAACTTGTGATGTTGCAGGTTACTCCGATGATGAGTAGGAGTCATGAGTCTACACTCAACATGCTTGCCTGTGGCACATGAAGATGAAGACTTATGTTTATTTACTTATTCCTAAAAACTCTTGTATTAGGCCTATGGCCCTGAGTTGTAAAAGACTATGTTTATCTCTGGAATGAATGTAATAAACGACCTTTGTATCTGTGTACTTCATCTTAAACTGTGGATGCTAGCATTGATCCAGGGACTAGCATTGCAATCACAGGGATCCTATCCTTATAAAGGAGGGGTCTAACACTTTACCGCTAAGTAGTTAGCAATAGTTGTAGTTGCTATTCGTGGTGGAGGCAATCATGGTGGAGTGATGGAGATCATGCTGGCACGCACAAGATGGAGATCATTGCGCGGAGATTGGCTATACCATGTCACATAAAATTATATGCATGTGATGTTTATCATTTTATGTATCTTATTATTCTTAGATCGCGACGATAGCATTATAAGATGACTCCTCACTTAAAGATCAAGATAAAACTGTGTTCTCCCCATGTATGCACCGTTGCGAAAGTTCGTCGTGTTCAAGCATCACGTGATGATCGGGTGCTATAAACTATACGTTCACATACAACGGGTGCAAGCCAGTTTTGCACACGCGGAAATACTTGGGTTTGACTTGACGAACCTAGAATGTACAGACATGGCCTCGGAACACACGAACCGAAAGGTTAAGCATGAGTCATATGAATTATATGATAGACACTTTGTTGTCCACCATTGAAACCACATCTCTTCTCGTGAAGATCGGATTAGGTGTGGTGAATTTGGATCATGTTCACTAAACAACTTGAGGGATGTTGAATTTAGTGGGAGTTCATCTAGTAATTTGATTAATTTGAACTAGTTATCATGAACATAGTCTAAATTGTACTTGCAAATTTTGTAGATCAAATGGCTAAGTCCAACTTCAACTTCAACATTTTTGCTGAGAAAGAAAAGCTTAAGAACAATGGGTATAACTTCACCAACTGGTTCCGCAATCTGAGAATCATTCTCTCTGGCGGACAAAAGGACTATGTACTTGAGAAAGCGCTAGGTGACGTCCCTGCTGTAGATGCGCCGGCTGATGAGAAAGCTGTTTATCAGCCGCGCAAGGATGATTATGGTGTGATTAAGAGCACCATGTTGTTTGCTATGGAATCGGACCTTCAAAACCGTTTTGAGGAGTTCCCCAGGCCCTTTGAGATTCTTGAGGAACTGAAAACTATGTCTCAGACTCAGGCCCGTTCTGAGAGATATGAGATCTCTGAGAAATTCTTTAAATGCAATATGGAGGAAGGGAGTTCCGTTAGTGAGCATGCCATTAAGATGTCGGGCTATACTCAACGCCTTGAGCAACTGGACTGCAAGATTCCAGAGGAGCTCAAGATTGACAGAGTTCTGCAATCACTCCCTCCTAGCTACAAAGGTTTTGTAGTTACTCATAATCAGATTGGTTCCACTGATATGATCACCGAGCTCTTCGCTAAGCTAAAAGCTGCGGAGGTGGACATCAAGAAAGATAATCATGTGTTGATGGTCAACAAGCCCCCCAGCTTTAAGAAAGGTAAGGGTGCAAAGAAGCCCTTCAAGAAGGGCAGCGACAAGCACGTTTCCCCTGTAGAGAAGAAGCTCAAGTCTGGACCTAAGCCAGACACTGAGTGCTTCTATTGCAAGGACAAGGGTCACTGGAAGCGCAACTGTCCGAAGTACTTAGCGGACAAGAAGGCTGGCACCATCAAAGGTATATTTGATATACATGTTATTGATGTTTTCCTTACTAGCCCTCATTGTAGTGCCTGGGTATTTGATACTGGTTCAGTTGCTAATATTTGTAACTCGAAACAGGAGATACGGAATAGACGGCGGCTAGCGAGGGATGAGGTGACGATGCGCGTTGGCAACTGATCAAGAGTTGATGTGATGGCCGTTGGCACGCTCTCCTTAGTTTTACCTTCGGGATTAGTTTTAAACCTCAATAAATGTTATTATGTGCCTGCGTTGAGCATGAACATCATATCTGGATCGTGTTTATTGCAAGACGGTTATTCATTTAAATCGGATAATAATGGTTGTTCTATTTATATGAGTAACATATTTTATGGTCATGCACTGCTGTGAATGGTTTATTTCTTCTGAATCTCGAAAGCAATGAAACATACATCCATAACATTGAGGCTAAGAGATGCAAAGTAGATAGTGATAATTCTACTTATTTGTGGCACTGTCGTCTAGGTCATATTGGTGTAAAACGCATGAAGAAACTCCATTCTGATGGACTTTTGGACTCTCTTGATTTTGAATCATTTGACACGTGCGAACCATGCCTCATGGGCAAGATGATCAAAACCCCGTTCTTCGGAATAATGGAGCGAGCAACGGACTTGTTGGAAATCATACATACCGATGTATGTGGACGAATGAGTGTTCGCGCGGTGGTTATCGCTATTTTCTCACTTTTACTGATGACTTAAGTAGATATGGGTATATCTATTTAATGAAACATAAATCTGAAACATTTGAAAAGTTCAAAGAATTTCAGAACGAAGTGGAAAACCATCGTAACAGGAAAATTAAATTTCTACGATCCGATCGTGGAGGTGAGTATTTGAGTTATGATTTTCTCACGCATATTAAAGCAAGCGGAATCGTTTCGCAACTCACGCCACCCGGAACACCACAGCGCAATGGTGTGTCTGAACGCCAGAATCAAACTCTATTAGATATGGTGCGATCAATGATGTCTCTTACAGATTTGTCGTTATCATTTTGGGGTTATGCATTAGAAACCGCTGCATTCACTTTAAATAGGGCACCATCTAAATCCGTTGAGACAACACCGTATGAACTGTGGTTTGGTGCTAAACCTAAGTTGTCGTTTCTTAAAGTTTGGGGATGCGAAGCTTACATCAAGAAGTTGATGCCGGACAAGCTCAAACCCAAAGCGTAGAAATGCGTCTTCATAGGATACCCTAAGGAAACGATTGGGTATACCTTCTATCACAGATCCGAAGGCAAAGTGTTTGTCGCAAAGAACGGATCCTTTATTGAGAAGGAGTTTCTCTCGAAAGAAGTGAGTGGGAGGAAAGTAGAGCTAGACGAGGTTATTGAACCTTCTCTTGAGTTGGAGAGTAGCGCAACACCTGAAATTGTTCCAGTGCCGTCTGCACCAACAATAGAGGAAGCTAATGACAAGGATCATGAAGCTTCGGATGATGCTACTACTGAACGTCGCAGGTCGACAAGGTCGCGTGCCCCTCCTGAGTGGTACGGAAACCCTGTCTTAACTGTCTTGTTAGTAGACAATAGTGAACCTGCGAATTATGAGGAAGCAATGATGAGCCCAGACTCTGAGAAATGGCTAGAGGCCATGAAATCCGAATTGGGATCCATGAGCGAAAACCAAGTATGGACTTTGGTGGACCCTCCTAGCGACCGAAAGGCCGTTGAGTGCAAATGGATTTTCAAGAAGAAAACGGACGCATATGGTAATGTTACTATCTATAAAGCACGACTTGTCGTGAAAGGTTTTCGACAAGTTCAAGGTGTTGACTACGATGAGACTTTCTCTCCCGTAGCGATGTTTAAGTCCATTCGGATTTTATTAGCAATTGCTGTGTTTCATGATTATGAAATATGGCAGATGGATGTCAAGACTGCGTTCCTCAATGGAAACATTGATGAAGAGTTGTATATGATGCAACCCGAAGGTTTTGTCGATCCTAAGGATGCTGATAAGGTGTGGAAACTTCAGCGTTCCATTTATGGACTGAAGCAAGCATCTCGGAGTTGGAACCTTCGTTTTGATCAAGTGATCAAGAGCTTTGGATTTGTTCCAAATTGTTACGAAGCTTGTATCTACAAGAAAGTGAGTGGGAGCTCAGTGACATTTTTGGTACTATATGTGGATGACATATTGATTATCGGAAATGACATTGACATGCTTAACGATTTGAAGAGTTATTTGAAAAAATGTTTTTCAATGAAAGACCTAGGGGAAGCTGCTTATATATTGGGCATAAAAATCTATAGAGATAGACAAAGACGCCTGATAGCTTTAAGCCAAAGTACATACCTAGACAAAGTTCTGAAAAGGTTTAGAATGGATAAGGCAAAGAAAGGTTCAGTGCCTATGTTTTCAGGTAAGATATTGAGCAGGGCTCAGTGTCCAGCTACGGTAAACGATAGAGAAGCTATGAGAAAAGTGCCTTATGCCTCGGACATAGGATCTATCATGTATGCCATGCTATGTACTAGACCGGATGTGTCCAATGCTCTTAGTTTGACAAGCAGATACCAAAGTGATCCAGGAGTGGAACACTGGACAGCCGTGAAGAACACCCTAAAGTATTTAAATAGAACTAAAGAAATGTTCTTAGTCTATGGAGGTGATGAACAGCTCGTCGTAAAAGGTTACGTCGATGCTAGTTTCGACACCGACAAGGATGATTCTAAATCTCAGAAATGATACGTTTATATTTTGAATGGAGGAGCTATGAGCTGGAGAAGCTGCAAGCAAAGCGTGATCGCGGGATCTACAGCAGAAGCGAAATACATGGCTGCTGTAGAAGCGTCAAGTGAAGGAGTTTGGATCAGGAACTTCATCACTGAGCTTGGTGTGGTTCCAAGTGCCTTAAAACCACTGGAGATATTGTGTGACAACACTGGCGCCATAGCACTGGCTAAGGAACCAAGATATCATCCAAAGACCAAGCATATCAACCACAAGTTTCATATAATTCGAGATTATATAACAGATTGAGATATGAAGATTAGCAAAGTACATACGGATCTGAATGTCGCAGATCCATTGACTAAACCTCTTCCACGAGCAAAACATGATCAGCACCTTAGTGCCATGGGTGTTAGATTGTTGCCAGATGTAAACTAGATTATTGACTCTAGTGCAAGTGGGAGACTGTTGGAATTATTCCCTAGAGGCAATAATAAAGATGTTATTATTATAATTCTTGTTCATGATAAAGTTTATATTACATGCTAGAATTGTATTAAGCGGAAACTTTGATACTTGTGTGGTTTATGAACAACGCCGTGTCCCTAGTACGCCTCTATGGACTAGCTCATTGATTAATGATGGTTAAGGTTTCCTAACCATAGACATGAGTTGTCGATTAATAATGAGATCATATCATTGGGAGAATGATATGATGGACAGACCCAAATCAAGCAGAGCAATTAGATCGTGTCATCGTGTTCATCTTTGCGAAGCTTTTTCTTATGTCGAATATTGTATTCCTTAGACCATGAGATAATGCAACTCCCTGGTATCGAAAGAAAGCTTTGAGGTCATCAAACGTCATCCTATGAGAGGGTGATCATAAAGGTGTCTCTCAGGTGATCGGAAAGTATCTGTTGGGTTGTATGTATCGAGATGGGATTTGTCCCTACCAAGTCGGAGAGATATACTTCGGGCCCACTCGGTAATCAATATCAACACCGCTTGCAAGAACGTGGTTAAAGAGTTAATCACAAAGTGATATCGGATTACAGAACGAGTAAAGTACTTGCTGTGAACGAGATTGAACTAGGTATGCTGATACCGACGATCGAATCTCGGGCAAGTAAAATATCGCGCGACGAAGGGAATATATATATGGGATTAATTGAATCCTGGCATCGTGGTTCATCCGATATGATCATCGATGAGTATGTGGAGTCAATATGGGTTTCCAGACCCCGCTGTTGATTATTGATAGAAGATCATGTCTGCATATTCTCGAACCCGTAGGGTCACACACTTAACGTGTCTCGACGCTAGGATAGAATGGATAATTCGTTTATGAGTTTTTGTTCGGAGTCTCGGATGAGATCCAGGATGTCACGAGAGGTTCCGGAATGGTCCGGATAATAAGATTCATATAAGGCAAAGCAGTTTTTGGATTTCGGAATTGATTCGGATTGTTCGGTATTGTACCAGAATCTTCTAGAACCTTCCGGAGTGGGACCAACGTGGCCCCACTTGTCGTGAGGGGGCGTGGGCCTACGAGGGAGTGCCCTGGCCGCATTGGGCCAGGGGCACAAGGCCCCATAGGCCCAGCCGGCCAAACCCTAGGGGAAACCCTAGGGAAACCTTCTAGAAGGAAGGGGAAAACTTGCCCCCAGTCCAACCCTTGGGGCCGCCGCCCTAGGGCTTGGAGGAGGGGCCAAGGGGGCCGGCCAGCCCCCTATATATAGAGGGCAGGGGCGCAGCCCTCCTTCACCCCTCCTTGAACCCTAGCCGCCTACCTGCTGCCCTCCAGATCTCTCTCTCTCCCGACTACGCGTAGGCGAAGCCCTGCCGCAGAAACTCTCCACCTTTGCACCACGCCGTCGTGTTGTAGATCCAATCTGTATCTCCACCCCACTTGCTGGACCGAGGAAGGAGGAGACATCGAGGTGCCGTACGTGTGCATCTCTCAGAGGCATCGCCACTTGCGGTGTTGGATCGGATCGGATCGGATCGCGAGAAGGAGAAGGCTAGTACGACTACATCAACCACGTTCCGTTGAATGTTCCGCTGTGCGAATCTTCAAGGGTATGAAGATCTCATCTACCCCCTCTCGTTGTTTGCATCTCCTATATTAGATATTGGCTTTCCCCTTCGCATCCGTAGAAAATTTTGATTTACTATGCTGCGAAACCCTTCAAAAGTGGCAAAGCTGGAGTATATGCTTGACGAAGTATAAGTTGGCAATCTCAAGTCCCTTGAATACGAGTTCCACACCTCATGCATACTCAAATTTGGGTCCAGGTAAGTTCTTGTCATTGTAACTATTTGCATATCATTGAGAACCGCCAATGGGGTACCCCTTGCACATGGTACAGGAGCTTTCCCATAACCAAAATGACAAGGCAAGCAGACAATGATCATCTAAGCAATCTTTTTATTTACCATATGCATAGGTTTTTATTGAGGATGCTTCATAGATAGCTCACTATTGTGATGATGCAAGTTTCCACCATGATTAGGCATGGCTTAGGCTAGCGGCCCAGGCGTTTCTCTAACACAGGATACAAACTCCATGGACTTACAAGTTCCCTCTTTATTTCACACCGGTGACATCCATAGACAAAAGAACATGATATCAACTAAGTATAAAGTATAAGTACAATGTTGAAAATGTTCCCCGTGACAGCACAGTTCTGCTAATTCCAAGTTATAAGTGCAAGCATATACAACAAAGTTGTCACAATGGTTCAAATTTATTAGGGGCAAAGAATATAAAGTGTGCCATCAAGTTCGTGAGGGCTTTAATCACTAAGTTTTCACATAACAAAATAGTTTTTAATTGGAAGATAGCTGAAAACAAGAATATACTTGGAATGGTGTAACACACCATGCATAGGAGTTTATAGTGGACACTTTGAATAACTTGGTTTTTTTGGGGACTTGGAGGCATGAGTAGAACTTACTCATACAAGTGGAGGCTAGCAAGATACTAGGAGCAACCAACTAAGAGAGCATAATGGCCATAATCATGCAATGCAACAAAGCATACTAATCAAAGCAAAGAGTGGTACTACAAGTCAAGGACTAAATGATCATAGAGGCTAATGGTGACTTGTCATAGTCATAACATGGTGTGAGCATGTGCCAAGTCAACCCAAGCAAAGCATCAAAGGAGAATACCGCAATACTATGCTTTTGCATGCTAAAACAACACATAATTTCTTCAAGGCACACTAAGCAATCCCAATTGTTTGGAACAATACGCGCTACAACAATAATTACTAAGAATAAGGTCAAAACAACGCCTAACATGTCATGTTAAAGTCTAAGTCACAGTCAATGCAAGCTCCTGTTGCACTTAAAGCAAGAACTTACTACTCCTTTCCAACACCAAGTAACGTATTTGCAAAATAACACAGCGAGAACGGGGGTCCAAACTACTTTATTCAAGCAAACTAAACAAACTAAGCAAAGCAAATGAAAACTAAGACGCTCCAAGAACAACACAACTGTGCATGAAACAATAAAAATGAAGTGTCTAGACAGACTTGAGCTTTTTATTGATGAAGAAGGGGATGCCTTGGGCATCCCCAAGCTTTGACGCTTGTACCTCTTGGATATTTCTTGGGGTGACACCATGGTGGCATCCCCAAGCTTGAGCTTTTGTCCATTCTTCATCTCATTGCATCATTCTCTCTCTCTACACCTGAAATTTTCCCTTCATACAAAACTTCACACAATCTTCATTAGCAACATTAGTGTATTCAAAAGATATTAGACCTCTGGCAAAGCTTTGGAATAGCAAGGCTTTTCACTAAAAACACAAGCTACTATAGTAAATCCTTCAAAAAGCTCAGTTCACCTAAAGAGAACTCAAAAAGGAATTAATAAGAAGCAAATGCAATTAATGGCAGAAATCTGTCAAAATAGACCAGCAGGTAAAACCTATTTTTTAATACATCTTATGTTGCTCAAATGAGAAAGTGTTAAACTAACAAAAGTTATCTAACATACTGGGGGATTTATTCATAAATTTTAAGCTCAATTCGAGTTACAGAGACTGCTCACGATTTTTTTGGTGGAGGATATAAATCTGTTTCGGGACATCAACTTCCCAAATCTTACTTCCCTCTCATTAGAGGTCATTCTTGGCACAAAAATCAAACAAAAAGGATAAGGAGAGGTCATTACAGAAGTAATAACTTCCAAGACTCAAGGAAACTCTTGGGTTATCTCCCAACAAGTACTTTTCTTTAACGCCTTTAAGTTAGGCACAAGAAGCAAGAAGAATCAAGTATTTTCAAATGAAGAAGCATTAACATCCATACTTGCAAAGTCTTCAACTATGAAAGGTATCTCATCCAAATGGGTTTTGGAGGATCCCTTCTCATATCTATTTGGTCTACAACTTTCATCAAAAAGATTTTCAGGAGCAATCCAATCAAAATTCTTTTCAAAGGCTTCATGCATTCCAACAAGCTTTAAAGGTATGGGTATCTTAAATTCTTCTCTAGGCTTAGTTTGATTAGAAATACCCACAACATCTACACTTGAGCCTAGCATATTGAAACACTCAAAGACGTTTTTGGCTTTCCTAGCAACATCATGGAATTATTTTTATAAAGTTTCAAGGATGAATTCCCTCGTTTCAACATTCTTCTCTTCTTTTAGTTTTAGGAACAAAAACTGTATGAAGGGGTTAAGGCTAACAAACCTAGCCTCCAACATATGAACTAAAGAAGCTGTAGCAATCTCATAATTAGAATCAAGCACTGCTATAGATTTATCCTCAATGTCCTTATGCTTGCTAACATAATTAAAGAATTCTTCAATATTATCTTTCCCAATTATGGAGCCACTACCTATTGCAAGATCTTTCAGGGCGAACTTGGGGAGCAACATGGTGAGCTAGAGCAAGGTGGCAACTAGAGCAGGAACTATTTTTTGTGTTTTTGAATAAAGCAAGCAAACCAAACTAGACTAATTTTTTGTTTTTTTTGGAAAGAGGCAAACAAAACCAAGCACAATAAACAAAGAAAACAAAAAACAAAGTAAAGAGAAAGGAAGTGAAGGACTCCCCTAGTGAAGACGTCCTTAGCCTCCCTGGAAACAACACCACAAAAGCTTGATGGCTTGCACAACTTATGTGGAGCCTGTTGGGAACCCCAAGAGCAAGGTATGAAGCAGTACAAAAGCAAGTCTTCCCTCAGTAAGAAACCGAGGTTATCGAACCAGTAGGAGGAAGGAAACATCACACATGTGTTGCAAGCAACACAAAGACCTACACAACACAAACTCAAGACTTTGCCCCAACGAATCAGTGAGGTTGTCAAGCTCACCGGTTTGCTGTAACAAAGGATTAAACGTATGGTGTGGAAGGTAATGGTTTGCAGCAAGTAAATAAGTAACAATGGAAGATGTATCAATGGTAAAGATTGGACCGGGGTCGATAGTTCACTAGAGGTGCTTCCTTGTTTTCCTTGTGGTTGTCTTCCTTGTTTTTATACAAGTGAAGTTTCACCCACCAGTACTCAACTCCTTCATCCATCACAGGAAAGCCTTTGTACACAGCTACACCATGTATTTCCATTGCAACCATGAGGTCCTTGGGAGCCTTGGGGAATTCTGTCTCACACTCTAAAGTCATTGTCATGAGTGGTCCTTTCCTTACGGCTTCGTTGATGGAGTTCATCTACAAATAGAGATGAGAAAGAAGATTAGAAAAGTTTACGAGAAGAATAGACAAGTGTAGAAGTTGTTGAAAATTTTCCAATCCTAGGGTCATAATCCTACAGGCAACACAGTGCTCTGATACCATCTGTAAGATCCCTCCTTTATAAAGGAAAAGGATCCCTGTGATTGCAATTCTAGTCCCTGGATCAATGCTAGCATCCACAGTTTAAGATGAAGTACACAGAAACAAAGGTCATTATTACAGTCATTCCAGAGACAAACATAGTCTTTACAACTCCAAGGCCACAGGCCTAGTACAAGAGTTTGAATAAGTAAATAGATAAAAGTCTTCATCTTCATGTGCCACAGGCAAACATGTTGAGTGTAGACTCATGACTCCTAATCCTCATCATAGTAACCTGCAACATCACAAGTTACAGCCATAGTGGGTCAATACATTGGAATAGTATTGGCAAGTGATACCTTAGTATAATTTGGTGGACTAGATACTATATGCAATTTGGCTAAGTGTAGCTTAGGCTTGCTTTGCTCAAAATAGGTTTTGCCTATTAGTTGAAAACACTAAGTTTTTCTTTGTCAAAACTTTTCCCAAGGAACCACCAATAGACATTGAGGTAATTCACCCTTGTTCACCCACAAGTTTTTACTTAGAAATTGGGATGAGGAGATTCTTGATAGCTTCCATGTCTTGATGCTCAAGTTGTCCTTTTCCAGGGACATGGCTAAGTACTTAGATTCTTCCATCTGCAGAGGTTGTGCACTTTCCCCACAAGCCTTGATTTTCACCAAGACAGGACCTTTCAGAAGCCTTCCCTTCGACCAAATGGACGCGCTCTAACCTATCATTCCCACTACCACCAACTGTCCAAATGGCTAAGTTCTAGCAACCTATGTGATCCTGGCAGAGCCCATATTGCCAAGTGGCTGCACTAGAAGCTTCTTAACACTTGGCCTCTCAAATCCCTTTGTTCCTGGGTGGCTTTCCACAAGTGAGATACACAAGGTAAACCATAGAAATGGGCCTTATGTAACCACTCAACATAAACCATTCCTTCCATTCCACCCAGGTGTTTCATTTACTTAGTTGTTTTATTAGGCAAAACACAAGTCCAAAGACTTAGAAATATTTTTATCATAGCATGTATATTTCACCACCCTTGGTTGCTACTAGCTAGGCTAAGCATGGCATAGATAAGCATTATTAACTTAGAAATTTCCTAGCAATTCTACAACTACTAGGATTTCCCAACATGGTATATAAGCAAAATATAGCATGCAAGACTAGCAAAATATTTCTAATGCTTAGTGAAAGGACTATATCTTCCCATGATGTTTTTGGTGTTAAATGACAATCCCAACCGTGTTTTAACTGTGCTCTTGAGTTTCAGGGGAAACGTCGTTGAGGTTTCTTTTTATTGTGATGGATGCTCTCTTGTGATCTTTTGAAAACGGTGGCCTTTTAGTCTTCTCCTAGTTTCTTTCCGGTTGTTGTTTTTAGGTCACCGTACTATTAAGAGGGGGTCCATGTTGGAAGGCTGTGGGAAATCACTTGTTCTTGCACAAACCTATATGCACCGCCACAGCCATCCCATTATTCCGTGAGAGAGAGAGAGTGTTTTCCTGTTTTGCTGGGGACTTTTGTGTCTCACCGGAACTTCCGGTCATAGACCGGAAGTTCCGCTCAAACCTTTTTCTGCGGGCTGTTCTATAGTTTGTTCCGAAGCTAGTTCCGCCCAAGTTCCGGTGGCGGTTCAGTAACTGTTTTGAAGTGTGCTATTTGCCGGAACTTGGCCGGAACTTGCATCGGAACTTGTCCTGGCAAAAGTTCTTGAGCGGAACTTCATCAAGGCCGAACTTCGGTCGACTTCGCCATGACCAACAGTTCCGCCCCTTGTTCCGCCCCAAGTTCCGGTGAAGGCTCAGTAACCTTCTATTTAGAAGTGTGCTATTTAGCCGGAACTTGATCGGAACTTTGTCGGAAGTTCACCGGAACTTCCGGTCCGTTTTGACCGGAACTTCCGATTGCACTTCTGGAGTGGGCGTCAACGGTCTGATGACCGTTGGAGCCAGGCTGGGCGGAACTTCCGGCCCCTCACTAGAACTTCCGGTGATGTCGCGGGGAGGCTGTAACGGTTCAGCGTGGGGGGCCTATTTAAGGCACCCCTCTTCTTCCTCCCACTCTCTCTCGATTTTTTCTCTCTCCTCCATTAATGCTCGAGCTTCACCTCACTAGATCTCTCTCTAGCCACTCAAATGACCTGATCTTTTGAGAGGTGAGGGAGGTGACCTAGATCTACACTTCCACCAAAGAAGAATTGATTTCCCCCACCCATCCTTAGTGGATCTTGTTGCTCTTGGGTTTCTTGGAACCCTAGACGGTGTAGGGCATCCCCGGAGCTGAGGCATGTGTTGTAAAGCTTCGAGGTGTCGTTGAGGGCCTCCAATTGAGTTGTGGAGCCTCCCCTCAACCTTGGTGTAAAGGTTTCGGTTGGCTCCTTCAAGGTCACCGGTTAGTGGATTGTGAGGCCTCCTTTGTGGGGGAGCTCACCGGAGAAGAAGGTGAGGCCTTTGTGGCGCTCGGGTGACCTTGTGTGGCCCCGACACCTCTCCAACGTAGACGTAGATCCTTGGGAGTGAACTACGGGAATTACATCTCCGTGTCCCCTTGCCGGTTACTTCGTTCCCCTCCTTTACTCCTTGCTATTTACTGTTTTGTGGTTGGTGCTTGTTTTCTTGCATTTAGGTTGTTCACTTAGTTGCATCTCTAGATAACTTCCTTCTTGTTGAGCCTAAAAGTGAGAAACAAATTAAAATTGGTAGACGCCTATTCACCCCCCTCTAGTCGTATCAAGTCGGTACTTTCAATTGGTATCAGAGCCCAGGCTCTTACTTCGGGCTTTACCGCCTAAGAGACTATGACCGACGAAGGGGGTAGTGAAACTGAAAAAGCCAAGAACTTGGCCACTATGGATTACCTCAAGCAATTGGAGTCATCCATGATGTCCAAGTTCGAGGAAATGATGACACTCTTGCAGTCCCTCAAGCCAAACCCCATGGTTGCTATTGACACACCCCAATCCAACGAGGTTCCTCCCAGTTCACATGTCCGCCTGGGTAACTCCATGCTGCCACCACTCACTTGGGACTTGGTTTTGTTGCTCAAACCTCTACCAAGGTTCCAAGTGAGAACATCGAGGAGCCCGAGAACCCAACTTCCAAAGGGGATAATGGAGGTAAGGACTACTCGGCGGTACCCCCACCGCCGAAGTACACTCCGGATCCACCCATTCCCATGCCACACATTATACCTCAAGGAGCACCACCCATGCTAGATACGTCAAATTTCGCCAATTGGCAATATCTAATGCACTCACATATTTCCAGCTCATCCATTGAGTTAATGAGGATTGTGGAGGATGGATTCTCTCCATTTGACCCAAAGAAGTTGACACGAGGTGAAGTGGTGGACATGCAACTCAATGCTACAGCTTTGGGAATGATTCAAAAGGCTTTGACTCCAAAGGATTTTGCTCACATTCGCCAATTTGACACTGCCAAGGGAGCTTGGGATCAACTCACCGAGCTCTTTGTTGGGAATGCTAGCATCCAAAGCTCCAAGTTTGAGGAGATCAACAACGAGTGCGATGGTTTCGCAATGCAAGATGATGAGACCCCTGAATACATGTATAGGCGCCTTAAGGTCCTTTGTTCCACTATGAGGGACCTCGGGGCTCACTATGTTGATGACAAGTTTATGAAGAGGAAGTTCATTCAAGCTCTTCTCCCATTTGAAGAACAAAAGCTCAACTCTATCAAGGGAAGAACCAACTTTCACTTAATGACCTCCCAAGAAGTCTTGAGTGAAGTAATTGCCATGACTATTGCTAAGAAGAATGCGGAGTCCGCTCGAGCTAGAGCCATTGGATCAACAAAAGTGAACCTTGCTTTGAAGGCCAAGGCTATTGAAGTTGATGATGATGATACATCAAGTGAGTGGTCTCAAGAAGATCTCAAATGTGCCTTCAACGAACATCTTGCTCTCGCTTCAAGGGCCTTTTGGAACAAGTCCGGATTCAAGTCAAGATCAAGGGACAACTCAAGATTCAACTCACCCAACAAGTCTCCCAAAGCAAGGTCATGCTACAATTGCAACGACAAGAGTCAATTTGTGGCCAAGTGTCCCTTTGAGAACCGTGAAGACAATGGTGGTCGTCTCATTCGCAAGGTCAAGTCAAGATCTCCTCATCCCATGAACAAGAACTACACCGTCAAGAACTCCACTAACAAGGAACGAGCAATTGTGGTCCATGAAGAATATCTTTCGGGCACGGATGAAGATGATGATGATGAAGGTCATGGTGGAGAGATTGTGGGGGTTGCTGCTATTGCCACTACCTCAACTCCACGTCTATCCCTCTTCGACTCGCCAAATGAAAATGTCATCTCCTCCAACCAAAAGTGCTTCATGGCCAAGGCCACCGAGGTATCACCGAAACCCACTCCTCAACCCATCTCTAGTGAGCCTTCCTCTCTTGATCTTGTTGGTCTAGAGGTGAAAGTGTCACATCCCAAGATTTTCCAAATCTTGTAATGTGAAAATAAATGAATAAAATAAAACTTTGTTTGCTTTTTCAGAGCCAGAAGAAACTTTTTGAGTTTAAATAAAACCCCAAACCCATTTGAATTAAATAAATCCTAGAGGAGTTTAATGAGATAAACATTTAATTAATGGAAATTAATTTTTTTTTGAAATTACTATTATGGAAATCATTTAATAAAAGAATTGGTATTCAAAAGAAAAGATGAGTTTATAAATAAATAATATTTTATAAAGCCAAATTAAAACCTTGACCAAGCTTTTGAATTAAAACATTTTATTTAAATAAAATTAGCAAAGATTTGTTTAAATAATTTAATAAGGATTTAATATCCAACTTTATTTAAATAAAAGATTTTACCAATTTAATTGAAACATCATTATTTAATTATTTAAGTTTTCCAAATATTTGATATTCACAAATAAAACCTACTAAAATGCTTTGGCCTTATTCTAGACTTCAAAATAAACACCTCAATAAATAAGTCCTATTTGAATTAAATAAGGGAAGCCTATTATATTTAATTAATAATGGACTCTAAAATAAAATGTTATTTTATTTTAAACAAGTTTCCAAGTATTCTATAATTCCCAAATAAAACCTACTGATTTGGTTTTGAAAATATTTGGGTTTTAAATGAAGATTTTATTAATTAAAACAAACCCTACTTTATTAAATAACTAAAATATCCATTTTGTTTAAATTAAAGAATGGATCTTGAAAAGAATAAAATTATTATTTTATTTTGGATTTTGGTTCATGTTACTAAACAGAACTAATTTCAATATTACAAAGTTTGAGTATTGTTTGAATTGATTTGAACCTTGTTTGATTGTTTTGAAATTCAAAACAGGAAATAAATTAAAGGAAAAGGAATCAGACAGAAAAAAATAGAGCAGCCCAACTCAGCCCAACAACCCAACTCTAGCCCACTTGTGCCCTTACCCGAACCGTTTTCTTCACCGCAGAAAGAACCCGCTGAGCAGCTGACAGGTGGACCCTCCCTCTCCCTCCTTTTCCCACTGACGATGGACCCCACTCTACTGTTTATCCTCCTCACCCGCGCGACCAATTCTTTCCCCTCACTCCGGCCATTTCCAGCGACGATTGCTCGTGTTCAATTCACCTAAATGACGCACTAATTCCGCCCAGTGATAATGCTCAAACTCCTCCTCCCTCTCCTCTCCTTCCGGTCATCACACCACCAGAGCCCAGGCGTCCACAATTTTGCTCAAGCCTCACCGCCACCGACGAGTTCCTGTCAAAATCCGAGCCCGACCCTCTCCTACCTCCTAGCTCACACCAGCTTGATCCCCATCATCTCACGCACCTGCCCATGGCCTCCGCCCACGATGCCCCACGGCCTCGCCGTCTTCGCTCGAGCGCCACCGACGGCTAGGTCAACTCCGACGAGCTCCTCTGGTAATCCCCGACCGCCTCCTCTCTAGTTGACACTATCGTACTCCCCTTCCTCGTACGTGTCTAACGCTCCCTCTGTTATGCACCGGCGTGCCTTGTAGCCTCGTTCCCGACAACAACCGAGCGTGCCTGACGAAAGCAGGAACTCCGGCGAGCAAATAGTACCGCCCCAGTGCGCCCCTTGCCACGACGACCACACGAACAACATCGCCTCATCCTCGCGACCTCGGTGAGCTTGCTCCCTTCTGTTCTTCTTCTGTTCGCTAGCGCCGCTAATGGCCGCCCGCCGCCGTTGTTATCGCGCCTCCCGTTCCTGGCAAGCACCTGGTAGCCGTAGGATCTTAATCGCATGGCCACGATAGATTGACTGAACGAAGGGGTACACGTTGATCTGAGCCGCACCTGCCCCCTTTAATCCTGCGGTCCACGTTGTCGATCCGGCCGAACCGGTACCGTCCAGTAGAATACTGCCGCGTGTCACTGATCTGTTTAAAAACTGATTTGAAAACAGAATATTTTGCAAACTTCAAACCTCTGTAACTTTCAAACCACACGTCCAAAAATTGCAAATTTTATGTCGTTGGATTCAGGAGAACAAGACCTAAACAACCCTGCCCTTAGCTTAACAAATAGTACCTGTTATCCTGTTTGAAATTGCAGAAACTTTTGTATGCTTGTTTAGAGTATAAGAATTGTTTAAAATTGAATTTGGGGTTAAAACCTTTACAAAATGGATTTATGTGACCTTACTGACCCTAGGAACCAACCCATGGTTTTAAAAATGAAATTAGAAAAATTTAGAATGGATTAATTGAATTAGTCTAATTCTAGCCAAATAGAAGATAATGGTTTTATTATGAAAAAGGATTTTGGAATAAAACTTTGAGAAAATATGTTGATCCAAAGTTACTGACCCAAAACAACAAACCTTGAGAGTTAGAAACTTTTGGTGAAAACTTAAAGGTTTTAGATTTAACAAAAACTATTTTCCACCACATAAAATGCTGATTGGATTTTTAAAATAGATTTTGAGCAAAAACCTATAACTAATGACTTTGCCATTTTGGTAAATGACCAATTTGGACCTTACAAAGCTTATAAACCTAGTAGAGACCATCCTTGCAATAGAACCAACCTTTGCATACTTATGCATGACTTAGATTCCATTTGCTTTGTGAGTGTGAAATTGTTTGTTTGACTTTGGTGTGGAATGTTAGTTGATTTTGTGTTTGCTTGATTGACTTGTAGTGAAATTAGCAAAGTGTGAGACTAACAAGATCAAGGAGTGAACCTTCATTCCCTACCAAAAAGGCAAGTTACACTATCATACAAATGCCCTACTATTTTCATTATACTTAGTGGATTATGAAAACATGCATGAAAAAGATTTCTTTATACTTATGCTATGCTAAATCCTAATAGGATTCCCTATACACTCCTTAGTAAAAATATTGTAAGTTGTACATGCTTAGCCATGCTATATTTTGAAAAGAGATACATGTTGAGATTTTACAAAGGTTGAGAAAAGGACTTGTGTTTTACATAATAAAACAAGGACTCAATGAACCACCTAGGTGGTGGATACTTCAAGTTTTGGAGAAGGTGGCAACAAAAGGGTCCATGTTTGTGGGAATCACTTTGTGTTGTGCTCCAAAAGAAAACCACCTAGGAAACTTAGAGATTGAACATGTTTCTCCAATTGTGGCTTTCGTGTGCAACCACATGCTATTATGGCTCTGGCTTAGTCAACTACATTAGGAAGACCCATACATTGTCTTTAGTTACCGGACATGGGGATCTGGAATGCTTCATGGGGGCTGAAGACAAGCTAGCAATGATGTATGGGAGGACCTTTTGGAAAGACTTCGTCACATTCTCAGTCTGCCGGTACTCCATCTTGGTGAGCACTAATCCAGTAGGCCACTGGTGGCAACAAGATGGGATTGTGTCATGTGGGTAAAGTGTACTCCTTCTGCAGAAGTTAATAAAATCTAAGTACTTAGCCGTGTCCCCGGTTATGGACAATACTGAGCAACTAAAGTTTGAACTATGGGAGATCTCGACATTCCAACTTCTAATAAAAACTTGATGCACTTGGGGGTACCAAGGAATTCAAAGAGATTTGTTAAGCTTGTTGCACTTGGGGAGTTACCAAGGTGCTCAAGAGCATGATGTACTTGGGATTACCAAGGAACTCATGAGATTTCATAAAACTTGTTGCACTTGGGGTTACCAAGTAGCTCAAGGGATTTTGACAAGGACTTGAACACTTGAGTTTCTACCAAGGAGTTCAAGGAACTTGGAAAAGAGATTTGACAAAGGACTTAAAACCCTTTTTGAAAAGATAGGATAAAATAATGCTTTATGCAAATAAGCCTTAAACTCTACTTAGCCAAATATGCATATAATGATAGGATCCACTCTTATTATACATAAAAGTGAAGCTTGCCAATACAATTCAAAATGTATTGACCCTTGTGGCTGTAACTTGTAATGTTGCAGGTTGATTGTTTTTAAATGAAGATTGTTTGATTGACTAGGACTACAAAGTCTACAACCAACATCTGCCTGTGGCATTTTGAAGATGAAGGACCCATGACTATAGTTATTCCGCTGCAATGTAATAGCCAAATGAGCTATGTATGATGTAATAGAATTATGTTATTCCTGGTTATAAAGTTATAATATGACCTTTGTATCTTGATATTACATCTTAACTGTGGATGCTAGCTATTGATCCAGGGACTAGCATTGTAAAACACAGGAGGACTCCACCTTATTAGGTTTGGACCTCTACAGAAAGAGATGATTGACATGTGTGAATTTGTTGCTACCTTAGATGAACAAACTAAAAACTGCTTTGAGTCCTTACTTGCACAACTTGAAAATGCTAGAGATGCCTTAGATGAAAAGGAAGAACTTCTTGACTTGCTAAGTAAAAATGAAAGAGATGCCGCCGATGAAATTGCCTCTCTCACTCAAAGTCTTGAGGATGAACAAAATATGAGAATTAATCTTGAAGAAAATGTGTCTAAGCTTGTAGATGATCATAACAACACTTTAACCTCTACAATTAAAGAACGTGACCATGCTCTTGCTTTGATTAAGGTTCTCAAGAAAGAAAATGCTGAATTTGTGGGTGGTCATGATAGGACTCAAAAGGATCTTGAGAAACTCAAAGAGGAACACAAAGCCTTGGAGATTAAATTCTCAAGTCTTTTTGAGGCTCATGAACAGCTTCAAACTCAATTAACTTGTGATCTTTCTAAGTCTTCCGCTGTTCAAATTATAGACTTGTCTAGCTCTCCTAACCCTTGTTGCAAGCATGAGCATCTCATAGAGGAGGTCAAGGTTTTGAAGGATCAACTTGCCAAGACTAAGAAGAAGAAGAAGAAGAAGAACAAGAAGAAGAAAAAGAACAAGGGCATGGCCCAAGGAGTACCAAATGGCCTAACCCTCTTGCAAAGTGACAACTTTGCCGGAAAGAACAATCCCTCTTATATTCTTTGCAAATCTTATTATGGTCATGTATATGCTAGATATGTGGGGACATCTTACACGCATGATTATCATTGGGCCATTTGGGTGCCAAAGGTTCTTGTCACTAACAAAAGGGGACCCATTGCAAAATGGGTACCTAAAACCAAGGCTTGATTTTCTTGTAGGACTATGCTTCCGGCGGATCAAAATGGGTGCTTGATAGTGGTGCCACGAGTCATATGACCGGAAGCAAGTCTATCATGACCGAGTTGAGACCCAATATTGCTAACACCATGGTCTCCTACGGTGACAAAACAAGCTCTCAGGTTTTGGGTTTTGGCAAAGTGGTGGTAACCCCGGATGTATCCTTGGTTGACGTCATGCTTGTCAAAACTCTTGGTTACAACTTACTCTCAGTTCGTGCTCTTGCTCTTATGGGTCTTTCTTCTTTCTTTAATTCTCACTCCATGGTCCTCATGTGGAGCAAGTCTCTCAAGGTGGCTTTTGTAGGATATGTAGAACATGACTTGTACGTGGTGGACTTTTCATGGACCACTACTCCTCATGCTCTATGTCTCTATGCTAAAGCCTACAAGGGCTGGTTGTGGCATCGCCGCCTAGCCCATGTTAACATGAGAACTTTGCAAAGACTTCACTCCGAGGGCCACATCCTTGGAATTAACAATGTTTCTTTTGCCAAAGATCGTGTTTGCAGGGCTTGTATTGAAGGGAAGATGCATGAAACTCCTCACAAAGCGCTCAATCAAATCACTACCGAGAGATCTTTGAAGCTCTTGCATATGGATCTCTTTGGTCCTCCCTCTCATGATAGCCTTGGAGGCAAGAATTATTGCTTGGTTATTGTGGATGATTTCTCAAGATACACTTGGGTGTTCTTTTTCAAGTACAAGAGTGAGACTCAACAAACCGTCATTGACTTTTCTAATGAGGTTCAACGGAAGCACAATGCAACTATTCTCTCAATTCGAAGTGACAATGGCACCGAGTTCAAAAACTATACCTTGGATGAGTTTCTCAGTGATGAAGGAATCAAGCATCAATACTCCACTCCCTACACCCCTCAACAAAACGGAGTTGCCGAAAGGAAGAATCGCACTTTGATGGATGCGGCTCTTACATGCTAGCTGAGTTCAAGTCTCCATACAACTTTTGGGCCGAGGCCATCTCCACCGCTTGCCATGCAACCAACCGGCTTTATCTCCGCAAGAATAAGAACAAGACCCCCTATGAACTTCTCACCGGGAAAAAGCCTAATGTTAGCTACTTTTGGGTGTTTGGGTGCAAGTGCTACATACTCAAGAAAGGAGTTCGGTTGTCAAAGTTTGAATCCAAGGCTCAAGAAGGAATTTTCGTTGGTTACTCAAATCAGTCCCATGCTTATAGAGTCTACAACAAATCCAATGGAAGAGTTGAAGAGACGAGCAACGTGAAGTTTGATGAAAATCATGAGTCTCTTGTTAGGAAAGATGGTGTTTGTGATCCAAGTGATGAAATTCCTCCCAAGGCCATAGGAAGAATGGGTGTGGGTGTCCACCTCCCCATTGAGGATCCCCTTATGGACGAATGAGAACGACCAAGCTCTACTCAAGTGGAGCCCTCACTCTCACAAGATCATCTTGCACCTCAAGGACCTAATTTCTTGGCACAAGATCCCTCAGGATCTTCCGAAGCTTCCCATGCTCATGACTCTCCAAGCTCTAAAGAACAAGCTCTTCATCAACAACATCAACCTCCCCACGATGGGGCTTCTCCTCAAGGCACCTCTCACGGACAAGCTCTTCATCAACCTCCCCAAGATGGGGCTCCTCCCCAAGGTCAAGCTCGTCGAGATCAAGATCAAGTCAATGATCCTCTCCAAGTGATGAACCCCCCCCCCCCGAAGTGGAAATTGATGAAGATGACCCTCGTGTTCATGCTTATAGTCAAGGGGGCGGCTCAATTGGTGGAAATGACCAAGTGGTAGCTCAAGAATCTCGAATTGAAGCACAAGCCCGTCATCAAGCCTATCGTCTCGCCAAGCTTGTTCGAGATGGCCATATCCTTGATAATGTCTATGGAGATTTCAATAAAGGTTCCACTACTAGGAGGCAACTAGCTTCTTTTTGCTCTCACCATGCGTTTATCTCTCTTGTGGAACCACAGAAAGTCTTCGAAGCTCTTGAAGATGATGATTGGCTTGATGCTATGAATGAGGAACTTCACAACTTCAAGAGGAACAATGTTTGGACATTGGTTGAGCGGCCTAAAGACTGTCAAAACGTCATTGGAACCAAGTGGGTCTTCAAGAACAAGTGCGATGCAAATGGAATTGTCGTGCGCAACAAGGCAAGGTTAGTTGCCCAACGATACTCACAAGTTGAGGGCATCGACTACGGTGAGACTTACGCCTGCTGTTCGCCTTGAATCCATTCGTATGCTCCTTGCCTTTGCTACCCATCATAACTTTAAATTGTATCAAATGGATGTTAAGAGTGCTTTTCTTAATGGTCCTTTGAAAGAGTTGGTATACGTCAAGCAACCTCTGGGCTTTGAGGATCCACTTTTTCCAAACCATGTCTACAAGCTCAATAAGTCACTCTATGGCCTCAAGCAAGCCCCACGTGCGTGGTATGATTGCCTTAGGGAGCTCTTGTTAGACCGTGGCTTCGAAGTGGGCCTCATTGATCCCACTCTTTTTACTAAGAAAGTTGGAGGCCACTTGTTCATATGCCAAATCTATGTAGATGACATTATCTTTGGGTCTATTAACAAAACTTTTAATGAGGATTTTGCCAAGCTCATGACCGACCGCTTCGAGATGTCCATGATGGGGGAGTTGAAGTTTTTCCTTGGATTTGAAGTCAAACAATTGAGGAACGGGACTTTCATCAACCAATCCAAGTACATCCAAGACATGCTCAAGAAGTTCAAGTTTGATCAAGTCAAAGGTGCCAAGACTCCCATACCAACTAAGGTTAATCTTGATCTTGATCCCAAGGGTAAGGAGGTGGATCAAAAACTCTATCGTTTGATGATTGGTTCTTTGCTCTATCTTTGTGCATCCCGGCCGGATATTATGTTGAGTGTGGGTATGTGTGCAAGATTTCAAGCCGCACCAAAGGAAAGTCACATGGTGGCTGTCAAGAGGATCTTTCGATATTTAGTTCATACCCCAAACTTTGGGTTGTGGTACCCCAAGGGAGCCAGCTTTGATCTCATTGGTTACACGGACTCGGACTGGGCTGGTGACAAAGTGGGAAGAAAGTCAACCTCCGGAGCTTGTCAGTTTCTCGGAAGATCTTTGGTGTGTTGGTCCTTGAAGAAGCAAAACTGTGTGTCTATGTCTACTGCCGAAGCTGAGTATATCTCTGCCGCAAGATGTTGTGCTCAATTGCTATGGATGAAGCAAACCTTGAAGGATCTTGGACTATCTTTTGACAAGGTGCCTCTTCTTTGCGACAATGAGAGTGCAATTGCTATTGCTCACAATCCCGTGCAACACAACCGGACCAAGCACATTGAGATTCGTCATCATTTCATTCGGGACCATGTTGCTAGAGGAGACATTTCTTTGGAGTATGTTCCCACCAAGGCAAATCTTGCGGATCTTTTCACGAAGCCTCTTGATGAAGCAAGGTTCCGAGAGTTAAGGCATGAGCTAAATATCATTGATTCGAGCAATGTTGCTTGAGCCCTTGCACACCTACCCGTGTCTCAATGTGTATCTTGTTTGGATGTAGGCATGGATTTAGGGGGAGTGTAGTTCCTCTTATGAACAAACACTATCCCTATTATGCGCACATTAAAGTTTTCATACTCTATAGTCTCTAAAGGATACCATTTGAGCTTCATGATGAGTGTTGGTAATGAACCCAAGATATATCTTCGCGGTGTCAAGCCATTTACTCTTATATAAGGTGGCTTCGGCCACCGACTCGTTTGTATTTGGTTCTTTGACCCTTTTGTTTTTCTTGGTTTTTTTTGTTTTTGGTTCTTCACAGTTTGAGCTATCTATCCTAAGCCTTTCCTTACCTCAAGCTCTCTCTATTCCCTGCACAAGTTCTTCCTTGTTATCCTATCCTGAGTTGGTCCTCCTGGCGTCAGCGGAACTTTCGGACCGGAACTTCCGGTCCCTGACCGGAACTTCAGGTGGTGCTTCCTGTCCTATATAAGGTGGGCCCTGGGGGAAAACGGGATCTTCTTCCTTTTCCCCCAAGACCCATCTTCTATTTGGAGCGCCGCCGGCCAGGACTTCTCCAAGAAGGTGCTCCGGCCCCTTCTTCTCCAACAGCTCCTCCGCAGATCTGCTCCGTGGGATCCTTCCCCACCTCGATCTCCCGCCATGGACTCCGGTATTTGCCCTTAACTCCCTCCATTCATGGAGATCTTGCTCTCACCATGGCTTGAGTTAGGGCACACATTGTCTAGGCTAGTTCTTTGGCTAGAACTTGTTGGGAGATCTTGGTAGGCCTAGGGTATCATGCTAGAGTAGATTGGTTCAATACATCCTTGGAAAAATTTGTGCATTTGTGGTCTTTAGATCTAGATCTAGGGAACTCCTGTTGAAACTGTCAGTTCGTGGCCTCACCGGAACTTCCGGTGAGCCACGACCGGAACTTCCGGTGGACCGTTTTTCACCGGAAGTTCCGACGTTTCAGCAGAAGTTCCGGCTACAATGCAATTTTCTTCCTGTTTGTATTTTTCCAATCTAATTCTTTTGTTTCCTCTTCCGAACTTGTGCACTTATCCCACCTTCCCTCCCTATTCTTGTGCTTTCTTCTCAGGGGAAGGAGAGACTCGCCAAGGCAAGCGTGCCCTTGACCATCCGCCGACATTCCTCTGAGGTTGTCGTCCAACCGCTCGGACTTCTCGCCGGAAAGGCTGCTTTCGCCGTCTTGCCGCCTTGTAGGGAAGAGGCCTGCTCTTGCTCAGAAGGCCACTGCTGCTGGGCCAGACATGACCAAAGCCAAGATTTCCAAGTGGTCTCAGAAGGCTTACTCTGCATTCAGGGCTACGGATCCCTACATCGTGCCTCGTGATCGTCTTTGCTTGGACCCTCATTTTCACACCTGCCATCAGGAACAGATTTATGACGAAATTTATGCATCAAAGAAGAAGTTCGTGGTTGCTCCTCAGAAGTACATCAATGTGCCTCACATGGAAGAGAAGCAAGTTTACTTTGGAGAGGATCTTGATATCTGCAAGAAGTTTGGGCTGATTCCCCTCATGGAGCACCATCAGAACTTTGATGTGACTGCCATTGCTCAGTTCTACTCTACTCTGTATCTTCACATGCAGTCCTCTACTGAAGGTGAGATGAAGTGGATGACCAGAGACGTGCTTCTTACCGCTACTTGGGCTGAGTTTGCTGAGCTTCTTGGCTATCCCATTCAGCAGCATGGGCAAATGGTTGGCGTGTTCATGGTCCTACAGCTGCTGATCCTGAGGTCCTAGAGCCTCTCTACATTGAAGGGTGGGGGTCTGTTGGGTTTGTGAATCATCTGCTGCCAGTCTATGACATCATGCGCAGGGTGTACTTGAACACCATCTCTCCCAAGGCTGGCAACTTTGATCAGTTTCATGGATATCAGGTTGACCTCATGCATCAGACTCATCTTCGCCGAGACACTGACAGGTCAATGGATGTTATGCACTTCATCTACTCAGAGATGTGGGCGGCTCTCATTGAAAATCGCTCCTGCATCTATGCTCCCTACATTCAGACTCTCATCAATCACAAGTGGCTCGAGAAGACTGGCAACCCCTTCCCTCAAGACAACATCACCATTCATGAAGAGAAGAAGTTCCGAGTGAGTAAGAACTAGAAGCCTCGTACTCAGGAAGAAAAGGAAGCTGCTCTCAAGAAGACTCAAGATGTTGCTAGTGGTCCCTCTCTGCTCCTGGTGGCTCTAGTGCTGGTGGTCCTTCTCTCCAGAGGCAGCCATCTTGGTCAAATAAGCTGCTTGGGAAAGTGAAGAAGACTTTCTGCTTCCTGCAGGACCGCGAGTATCAGGCTTATGTTGATCAGCGTCACAATGTTCAGCTCCAGAAGGCCATCATGGCAGCCATCAACATTCCTTGCTCACCGGTCTCTAGCTCTGTCACTGCTCCCAAGGAGGATTGGGTTCGCAACAACTGCAACTGGTCCGAAGATGAGTCTGAGGAGGAGGTCACTGGTCCGCCTGAGTCTTCTCCTCCTCACCCTTCTCGTGGCTGGGACGAGTAGATTGATCTCTTCTTCCTTTTTGGTGTCTCGATGCCAAAGGGGGAGAAAGATGTCTATTAGGTTGTCTACGGGATTTGCATGGGATGAGTCGCGAGCCTGTTATTGTCTTTGATCTTTTTCTTACTCGCGAACTCTTTAGTTTATTTCTGTGCTTGTGGACCTTGTGGTATGTTATGTTTGAGACTATGTGGTATCCTCTATGTGTTATCTTATACTTTGCCATGAGTGTGGTATCTTGTTGTCATCTTTTGAGCTGTTGCTATGGTGGTGGAGCCTCATTGCTCTTATTATTATTATTACTCCGTTTGTCTCCACCACTTTTAGTTGGTACTAGTATGATCTCTATCCCTTTTTGTACCTTGCTCTTGTGCTGTCTTTGCAATTGTTAGGGGGAGCCTCCGTGTATGTGTGCTAGTCCTGTCCTTAGAGGTCTTCTCTCTACCTTGCACACATATAGGGGGAGCTTGCCCCGTCTATTGCAAAGATTGCTTTGTTTCTATGCAAATCTGTGGGATTGTCATCTAACACCAAAAAGGGGGAGATTGAAAGGACTACATCTTCCCATGATGTTTTTGGTGTTAAATGACAATCCCAACCGTGTTTTAACTGTGCTCTTGAGTTTCAGGGAAAACGTCGTTGAGGTTTCTTTTTATTGTGATGGATGCTCTCTTGTGATCTTTTGAAGACGGTGGCCTTTTAGTCTTCTCCTAGTTTATTTCCGGTTGTTGTTTTTAGGTCACCGTACTATTAAGAGGGGGTCCATGTTGGAAGGATGTGGGAAATCACTTGTTCTTGCACAAACCTATATGCACCACCACAGCCATCCCATTATTCCGTGACAGAGTGTTTTCCTGTTCTGCTGGGGCCTTTTGTGTCTCACCGGAACTTCCGGTCATAGACCGGAAGTTCCACTCAAACCTTTTTCTGCGGGCTATTCTACAGTTTGTTCCGACGCTAGTTCCGCCCAAGTTCCGGTGGCGCTTCAGTAACCTTCTGTTTTGTAGTGTGCTATTTGCCGGAACTTGGCCGGAACTTGCATCGAACTTGTCACGGCAAAGTTCTTGGCGAACTTCCGCCAAGGCGGAACTTCGGTCGACTTCATGACCAAAAGTTCCGCCCCTTGTTCCGCCCCAAGTTCCGGTGAAGGCTCAGTAACCTTCTGTTTAGAAGTGTGCTATTTAGCCGGAACTTGATCAGAACTTTGTCGGAAGTTCACCGGAACTTCCGGTCCGTTTTGACCGGAACTTCCGATTGCGCTTCTGGAGCGGGCGTCAACGGTCTGATGACCGTTGGAGCCAGGCTAGGCGGAACTTCCGGCCCCTCACTGGAACTTCCGGTGATGTCGCGGGGAGGCTGTAACGGTTCAACGTGGGGGGCCTATTTAAGGCACCCCTCTTCTTCCTCCCACTCTCTCTCGATTTTTTCTCTCTCCTCCATTAATGCTCGAGCTTCACCTCACTAGATCTCTCTCTCTCTAGCCACTCAAATGACCTGATCTTTTGAGAGGTGAGGGAGGTGACCTAGATCTACACTTCCACCAAAGAAGAATTGATTTCCCCCACTCATCCTTAGTGGATCTTGTTGCTCTTGGGTTTCTTGGAACCCTAGACGGTGTAGGGCATCCCCGGAGCTGAGGCATGTGTTGTAAAGCTTCGAGGTGTCGTTGAGGGCCTCCAATTGAGTTATGGAGCCTCCCCTCAACCTTGGAGTAAAGGTTTCGGTTGGCGCCTTCAAGGTCACCGGTTAGTGGATTGTGAGGCCTCCTTTGTGGGGGATCTCACCGGAGAAGAAGGTGAGGCCTTTGTGGCGCTCGGGTGACCTTGTGTGGCCCCGACACCTCTCCAACATAGACATAGCTCCTTGGGAGTGAACTACGGGAATTACATCTCCGTGTCCCCTCGCCGGTTACTTTGTTCCCCTCCTTTACTCCTTGCTATTTACTGTTTTTGTGGTTGGTGCTTGTTTTCTTGCATTTAGGTTGTTCAATTAGTTGCATCTCTAGATAACTTCCTTCTTGTTGAGCCTAAAAGTGAGAAACAAATTAAAATTGGTAGACGCCTATTCACCCCCCCCTCTAGTCATATCAAGTCGGTACTTTCACTTAGTATAAAACATAGGGATAAAAATATTCATGAAGCACCACTTGCCTTGGTAGTTTGGAGAGTAGCTACACTCCTCACAATCACAATCACTATTGGCACCAAAATCTACACAAAGAATCATAGCCACAAATCACATACAAAACATATACAAACAAAAATATATGAATGCATGTAATATGATATGTGATGATTTTTAAAACTCAACAAAGCAAGAGTATAGTACTGGTTCATAAACAAGTTAAAAACTTGCCAAACAACATTTATTTAAACCTTAAAACATTTCTTAAACAATTCATATACTCAAAATAGCCCTACAAATGTTTCTGTAAATAAAACCATTTTAACAGAAGCAAAACATTAAACACATTGCATATTTAGAAAGGGATTATTCTCCTGATTCCATTGATAAAAAATTTGTCAAATTCTAACGTGGGAATCAAAAGTTAGAGCTAAAACAAATTCAAACATCTAATAGATTCAATTCCTGTTTTTAAAACTAAACTGTTGCCATGCATCTTAACCTGATTGGCCGGTACCGCTTCGCGTTGGATCACGTTTCTGAGCCGCTGGATCTAACTTAATCGCGCGGCCCAGATCTAATCTTACCGCTTCGCCCAGGTTCTATCGTATCCGCAGGATCTAGATCTAACGATCCTAAGCAGCCTGACCATCCAGTGGCGGCGCTAGCGGCGGTGACAGGCGGCGGCACCTCTGTCAGAGTTGCTACCGGCGTTCTAGGTCGCGCGGGAGAGGGGGGTGGGGCTTAACAGACTCGTCGTGTGCTGCTGATGCTCAAGGTGGCGGTGGTTTGGCAAGGGGCGCGCGGAGATGGTCGCTGGAGCTCGTCGAAGTTGCGGGAGGCGTCAGTTGCTTGCTGTCGAAGACGTTGCCGAGGTTCTGCATCGACCTAGCAAGAGCCAGATGGTTTAGGAGATGCGAGGTGCAGCGATCAAGGCGTATCAAGAGGAGGCAAGGGCGGTCTCATTTTACCCGAATCGCACATCGAGTCGGCGGCTCGGTGCTCATGGTGAGAACGAAGACGTCGCTCTGGGTCATGAGAAAGCAAACGGAGGGCACTAGCGAACGCGCAAGGTCATGCTGGTCACAGTGGTTTGAACTAGAGGCAGGGGGCGGTCAGTACTCACCGAGATTTGTCGCCGGAGTGCGTCTGCGGCGAGGGCAATGCGGGCAGCACTGGCGTGTCTGTCAGCCTTGTTGGGGGAAATGGCCGCGAGGGGGAGGTGGTCTTATAGCCAGAGCGGGGGCGAGGATCGCGCGCGGTATCAAGGGAAATTAAGCGCTTAGTGATTGCGGCGAGGTAATGGCGGAGCGAGCGTCGCGGCCGCGCGTGATTGACGACGACGACGTGGTCGCAGGGTCCACTCGACAGCGAGTTAAACAGAGAGAAGGTGGGGTCGTGTGGTCAGTGACCTGGTGGGTGTGTCTGCAAGTGAGAGAGAGAGAGGGAGGACCCGGGTGGGCTTAGTGGGCTGAATTCGTCGCTGGGCTAGATAGGTGGCGCTGGCCTTTTTCCATTTCTTTTCTCCTTTTCTTTTTCTGTTTTGATTTTCTGAAATGATTTTCAATTCCAAATCAAATGAGTTTGAATTCAAATCTTCTCTAGGTTTTTATACTGCAAACCTTGTACTTAAAAGTGTGTCAAACACTACTGTTTATTCAAAACACTTTGACCAAATGAAAATAAAAATAAAACAAGCCTTTATGTGATATATACAATAGGCATAATATTGGTTTTATTTACTCCTTTTGTTTTGAAAACTTTGCTCAAGTTTTTGAAGGTGCCTAAGTTTGAATTCAAACCTTACTGAAATGAAATAGCATTAAGGCTAGAGCAAACTTACATGAAATAATAAGCATATATGCTTCTGTTTTGAAATGATTTGTTTGAAATGAAATTCATATGATCATGGATGCATGGATGATATGCATGAGTTTAAAACATGATTTTAGGGATGTTACAAATCTAACCCCCTTAAGGTGAATCTCGCCCTCGATATTCGGATTGGCTAGCAAATAGGTGAGGGTGGTCTTTCCGAAGATCATCTTCTCTTTCCCATGTTGCTTCCTCTTCGGAATGATGGTTCCACTGCACTTTGCAAAACTTGATAGTCTTAGTCCGCGTGGCTCTTTCTACAGTCTCAAGAATCTTGATAGGCTTTTCCTCATAAGTGAGATCACTTTCCAATTGTACCTCCTCCAAAGGTATAGTATCCTTCAAAGAAGTTTCTTCCATTTATGGATGACATTTCTTAAGCTGACTCACATGAAACACATATGGACAGCTGACAGAGACTCTGGCAATTCAATTTCATAAGCAACTTCTCCTTTATGACTCAGAATCTTGAATGGGCCAACATATCTTGGGGCCAACTTTCCTTTGACTCTGAACCTCTTCACTCCACGAAGTGGTGACACTCTAAGATAAGCTCTATCACCAACTTCATAGGTGAATTCTCTACGCTTAGGATCCGCGTAGCTTTTCTATCGGGACTGTGCTATCTTCAATCTGTCCTTAACCAACTTGACCTTCTCTTCGGCTTCTTTGATAAGTTCTGGTCCGAACAAACTTCTTTCTCCCACACCATTCCATAACAATGGGGTTGTACATTTTCTCCCGTAGAGAAACTCAAATGGTGTCATCCCAATGCTGGATTGATAGCTGTTGTTGTAAGAAAATTCTGCATATGGCAGACTCTCATCCCAACTGGCTCCATAGTCTAGGGCACATACCCTCAACATATCTTCGAGAATCTGATTAGTCCTTTCTGTTTGTCCATCAGTGTGAGGATGAAAAGCAGTGCTGAATTCCAACCTTGTTCCCAATGACTCATGTAGCTGTCTCCAGAAATGAGAAGTGAATTGGGTTCCTCTGTCAGACACAATACTCTTGGGAACTCCATGCAGACATACAATTCTACTCATATAGATTTTGGCCAACTTAGCGCTTGTATAGGTTGTCTTCACGGGTACACTTTAGTTAGGCGATCCACTACAACCCAAATAGAATCATATCCTGACCGGTTCCTTGGTAATCCGGTAATGAAATCCATACCAATCTTGTCCCACTTCCAATCAGTAATAGGTATTGGTTGAAGCAAACCTGCTGGTTTCTGATGTTCCGCTTTCACTCTACTTCACACATCACATAAAGCAATATGCTCGGCGATGTCCTTCTTGAGATTATTCCACCAAAATCTTTCCTTCGTATCCATGTACATTTTGGTGTTACCCGGATGAATGGAATACAGTGAGTTGTGTGCTTCTTGCAAAATAAGTTTCCGAAGCTCCGGATCTTGTGGAACACAGATACGTTTCCCATGCCATAAAGTACCATGTTCGTCTTCATGGAATCCTTTGGCTTTTCCTTTGCCAATCTTTTCCTTAATTTCTTCAATTTCACTATCAAGCTTCTGGGCTTCTTTGATCTTGTCCAAAAAAGTGGGTTGAACATCCAAAGACATGAGATGTCCTTCAGGCACAATCTCCAATCTGAGATCTCTAAATTGGGCACACAAATCATCTGGCAATTCTCCTTTAGTAAGGCCATTCACACAAACCTTACGACTTAGAGCATCTGCTACAACATTTGCTTTACCGGGGTGGTATTGCAAACTTAAATCATAGTCCTTGATGAGTTCTAGCGATCTTCTTTGTCTCATATTAATTTCCTTTTGGGTGAAGATATACTTCAAACTTTTGTGATCTGTGAACACTTCACAACATTTTCCCAAAAGATAGTGTCTCCATTTTTTGAGTGCATGGACAACAGAGGCTAACTCTAAATCATGAGTATGATAGTTCACTTCATGAGTTTTGAGTTGTCTCGAGGCATAAGCCACAACTTTTCCTTCTCGCATAAGTACTGCACCCAAACCATGATGAGATGCATCACAATACACTTGGAAATCCTTCTCCAAATCTGGTAAACACAAGACTGGTGCTGTCACAAGTCTCTTATTCAATTCCTGAAAGCTGAGTTCACAACCTTCAGACCAAGCAAATTTCTTGTCTTTCTTAAGCAATTCCGTCATGGGTTTTGCTACCTTGGAGAAATTCTCAATGAACCTTCTGTAGTATCCTTCTAAGCCAAGGAAACTACGAACTTCTTTCACTCACTCGGGAGATTCCCATTCAGTTACAGCTGAAACTTTAACAGGATTGTAACATCCCTAAAATCATGTTTCAAACTTATGCATATCATCCATGTATCCATGATCATATGTTTTTCATTTCAAACAAAACACTTCAAAAAACAGGAGCATATGAGCTCATTATTTTATGTGATTAGCATTTGAAACAAATACTATTTAAAAGAGATTGTTGTTCATGAAACCAAACTTTGTTGTCTTATTGATCCCAAGTTGTTTTGCTAGATTGCCAAGGTTTAAAAACCAAAATTTCAAAGCAAATACAATTTGAAAACCAATTTCAAAACCAATATAAAACAAGTGCTATGTCACTGTTATTTTTATTTTATTCCAAATGACCAAGCCAATTCAAAGTGACCACTTGGTTTATGCCCAAGATTTGTGACTATTGCACACTGCAAAAATCCTGAAAAGATTTGAATTCAAATAGAGTTTGAAATCATTTGAAAATCATTCCATAAAATCAAATCAGAAATAGAAAAGGAATAAAGAAAAAGAAAAAGGCCAGCGCCAGGGTTTGAGCCCATCAACAGATCCAGCCCAGCTAGCCCACCCGGGTCCACTCTCTCTCTTCCACTCGCAGACGCACACACAGAGTCGCTGACGCCAGGACCCCACCCCCCTCTGTTTATTTCGCTGACAAGTGGACCCGTGACCCTGTCGTCGTCTTCGTCAATCACGCGCGCCTGCGACGATCACGCCGCCGTTACTCGCCGCAGTCACTGCCGCGTTGATTTCCATTGATTCCACGAGTAACTCCACGCCCAGCTCCGGTTATATAACCCTCTCCCCCTCGCGACCATTTCCCCTCACTCAATTTTCTCTCCACGCCACCAGGCTGCTCGCAACTCGCCAAACACCGCCGCAGCTCCGACGACCTCCGGCGTGCGATTCCGGTAAGACCCCGTCGCCCCTTGCTGTCTAAGTTGGCCAGAATGATCACAACATCCATGCGCATCTTCTCAACCTATTGGTGCATGCTAGGACCATCTGGAGACTCGCCAACGACGACGACTGCAAGCACCCGACGCCTTCTTCTTCTCTGGCGAACGATTGCGGTAAGCACTGAGCGCCCCTTGACCTCTCTCACATACGATAAGGTTTGCCTCTTCCTTGTGCAGCTACTGATGCCTCTGGTTGGTACTAGGAAGGCCCAGAGCGCCGGCAACAACTTCGTCTGCAACCACCCAATGCCGTGCACAACTCCGACGAGCTCCCTTAGCCACTACAGCGCGCCCCTTGACCAGCCATCACCACCTTGAGCATCAGCATCGCACGGCGAGCGTGGTAAGCCCCTTCCCCCTCTCCCACGCGACCTAGAACGCCAGCTCCGCCACTGACAGAGGCGCCGCCGCCTGTCGCCGCCGCAAGCGCCACCACTAGATGGTCAGGCTGCTCAGGAACGTTGGATCCAGATCGTGCGGATAGGATAGAACGCGAGCGAAGCGGTAAGATTAGGTCTGAGCCACGCGATTAAGTTATATCTAGCGGCTCAAAAGCGTGATCCGACGCGAAACGGTACGCGCCAATCAGAGCGTGACGCGTGGCTAGGGTTTAGATTTAAAACAGAATTTGAATCAGATTATTGTTTGAATTTGATTTAGCTATAACTTTTGATCCCCACGTTAGAATTTGACAAATTTTATACCGTTGGAATCAGGAGAGCAAGCTCTTTCTGATTATTCAATGTGTTTAAAGTTTTGCTTCTGTTAAAATGGTTTCTTTTGCAGAAACATGTGTAGGGCCTATTTGAGTATATGAAATGATTAGGATTTGTTTTAAGGGTTAAATAATTATTGTTTGGCAAGTTTTTGACTTGTTTAGGACTCAGTACTATGCACTTGCTTGGTTGAGTTTTTAAAATCATCATTTACCATCTTGCATGCATGCATATATTTTTGATTGTATATGTTTTGTGTGTAATTTGTTGCTACCAATCTTTGTGTAGATTTTGGTGCTAGTGATTGTGATTGTGAGGAGTGATACTCTCCCAACTACCAAGGCAAGTGGTACTCATGAATATTTTTATCATATGTTTTCTACTAAGCACTGGAAATATTTTGTTAGACTTGCATGCTATATTTTGCTTATATGCCATGATGGGAAATCCTAGTAGTTGTAGAAATGCTAGGGAATTTCTAAGTTAAGTTACTATCTATGCCATGCTTAGCCTAGCTAGTAGCAAACAAGGGTTGGTGAAATATACATGCTATGATGAAAATATTTCTAAGTCTTTGGACTTGTTTTTTACCTAATAAAACAACTAAGTTAATGAAACCCTGGGTGGAATGGAAGGTTTGGTTTATGTTGAGTGGTTACACAAGGCCCATTTCTATGGTTTACCTTGTGTATCTCACTTGTGGTAAGCCACCCAGGAACAAAGATATTTTAGAGGCCAAGTGTTAAGAAGCTTCTAGTGCAGCCACTTGGCAATATGGGCTTTGCCTGGATCATATAGGTTGCTAGAACTTAGCCATTTGTACAGAAGGTGGTAGTGGGATGATAGGTTTGAACGCGTCCATTTGGTCTAAGGGAAGGCTTCTGAAAGGTCCTGTCTTGGTGAAACCAAGTCTGGTGGGGAAAGTGCACAACCTCTCCAGATGGAAAAATCTAAGTACTTAGCCAAGTCCATGGCAATGGACAACTTGAGCATCAGGACATGGAAGCTATCAAGAATCTCCTCATCCCAATTTCTAAATAAAAACTTGTGGGTGAACAAGGGTGAAGGACCTCAATGTCTATTGGTGGTTCGTTGGGAAAAAATTTGACAAAGAAAAACTTAGTGATTTCAACTAATAGGCAAAATCTATTTTGAGCAAAGCAAGCCAAATTGCATATAGTATCTAGTCCACTTAAAATTTACTAAGGTATCACTTGCCAATACTATTCCAAAGTATTGACCCACTGTGGCTGTAACTTGTGATGTTGCAGGTTACTCTGATGAGGATTAGGTGTCATGAGTCTACACTCAACATGTTTGCCTGTGGCACATGAAGATGAAGACTTTTATTTATTTACTTATTCAAACTCTTGTATTAGGCATGTGGCCTTGGAGTTGTAAAGACTATGTTTATCTCTGGAATGGATGTAATAAATGACCTTTGTATCTGTGTACTTCATCTTAAACTATGGATGCTAGCAATGATCCAGGGACTAGCATTGCAATCACAGGGATCCTTTTCCTTTATAAAGGAGGGATCTTACAAGGATCAACTGCTACACCATCTCCTGACACAACATGTCCAAGAAATCCAACTTCATTTAGCCAAAATTCGCACTTGCTGAATTTGGCATACAGTTTATGCTCTCTAAGCTTCTCAAGTATCAAACGCAAATGTCCTTCATGCTCTTCTTTGCTCTTGAAGTAGACTAAAATGTCATCGATGAAAATGACAACAAACTTATCAAGGAATTCCATGAACACCTTGTTCATCATATTCATGAAGTATGCTGGAGCATTGGTCAAACCAAATGGCATCACGGTATTCTCATACAATCCATACCTTGTGGTGAAAGCTGTCTTAGGTATGTCTTGTTCTCTTATCTTAAGCTGGAAATAACCTGACCGGAGATCAATCTTTGAGAACACACAAGCTCCTTCTAACTGATCAAACAAGTCATTGATTCTTGGCAAAGGGTATTTGTTCTTGATAGTCACCTCATTGAGTGAACGGTAATCTATGCATAACCTTTGACTTCTACCTTTCTTCTCCACGAACAAAAATAGGTCTCCCCAAGATGAAGAACTTGGTTGAATAAATCCTTTCTGCAACTGCTCTCCAAGTTGTTTCTTGAGTTCTTTCAGTTCATCCACTGACATCTTGTATGGTCTCTTTGCTATTGGTCCAGATCCTGGTAGCAAATCAATAAGGAACTCCATATCTCTATATGGTGGCATTCCTGGCAATCCTTCCGGAAACACATCCGGATATTCACTCACAATTGGCACACTGTCTATGATAACCCCTTAAGAGAATTTAGTTTACTCCCTTTTGATTCGAAGTTAGATTTGAATTTAATCCATTTTCTTTCCGGGGTTGTGAGTGCAACAGTACGATTAGCACAATCTAGTACTCCTTCATACTTAGCCATCCAATCCATTCCCAATATTACGTCCAGTCCTTGGGAATCAAGGATTATCAGACTCACTGGAAACTTATGCTTTCCAAACTCTATTACTAGATCCCGGCATCCAAGACTTACTATCATATTTCCACCTAGAGAACTAACTTTTATTGGACACCCAATGTTTTCTACCGGTAGTTCATTTCTTTCAACAAATGCTCTTGATATGAATGAATGAGATGCACCAGTATCAAAGAGAAAAAATGCTGGAACGGAATTGAGTTTGAACTTACCAGCAACAACATGAGGCTCCTCATAGATTTCCTCCACATTGATGTGGTTCACTTGTCCCGTCTGAAAAGGGTTAGGCTTGTTGGGTCCTTCAACTTTCTTTTCCGGGCATTCATTTGCATAATGCCCCATCTTCTTTCACTTGAAGCACTCAACCTGACTAATATCCTTCTTGATAGGCTGGCTTCCACTGCCACTTCCACTACCACTGTGGTGGCTCTTATATCCACCCTTGTGGTTCTTGTACTTGTCATTGTCATGACTACGGTGGTGCTTGTTGTCATGATGACGGTTGTGGTTGTGGTTCTTGTTGAATTTCCCATGCTTGTGGGATCCTGAGCTTCCACTATCATCATAATGGGAACGTTTGTGAGACGATCCCGAGCTATGCTTGTCCGAGTGCTTTCTCTTCCTGCTTTCAACTTTCTTCATTTTGTTCTCCATAGCAGCCTTATCACAAAGAGACTGGTATGTGGGAACATAGGCCACTGATAGCTTCAAGTTCAGTTCATCATTCAGCCCTTCAAGGAACTTTTCCTTCCTCTTAGCATCAGTGTCAACTTCATCCGGTGCATAACGCGCCAGATTGTTGAACTCCTCAATATATTCTGCCACGCTGCGGTGGCGCTGCTTCAGATTATGGAATTCTTTCTTCTACAGACTCATCACCCCAGATGAGATATGAGCAGTGCGAAAGCCATCCTCAAAGATAACCCATGTCACATCTTCTATGGGAGTGGTGATTTGTAAGTTATCACACCAAGTGGCGGCTGGTCCTTCCAGCAAATGTCTTTAAAATCGACTTTTCGCATCAAGATGCACGGCGTAGCCAATCATTGGCCACCATGGGATCAGTTGTTCCTGAGAACTTTGCTGGCCTCAATCTCAAGAACCTGGTAAGCATGTCAAAACCCAGTGGGTTGTTGTTGTTGTTGTTGTTGTTGTTGTTGTTGTTGTTGTTGTTGTTGTTGTTGTTGTTGTTGTTGTTCTGGATGAACGTCGTCATCATTTGCATCGGCTGAGTCTGAGCTGTCATCATTTGCTACATCTCAGGAGTGATGTTGTTGTTGTTGGGGTTGGGGTTGGCACTGAAGGGAATATGCCCTGAGAGGCAATAATAAAGTGTTTATTATGTGTATTCCAAGTATATGATAGATGTTTATTTTGCATGCTATAATTGTATTAATACGGAAACGTTAATACATGTGTGTTTAATAAACAAACATAAAGTTCCTAGTTATGCCTCTCTCATAAACTAGCTCGTTGATTAACAAGATGATCAAGGTTTCCTGATCATGGACATTGGATGTTGTTAATAACGAGATCACAACATTAGTGTAATGGTGTGATGAACATTCATCCGAAGTATAGCATTACGATCAAAGTCATTGAGTTTATATTGCTATAACAATTTACGAAGTGATCCTAATCCTTAGACCATGAGATCATGTCAATCACTAACACCGGAAGAGTTTCTTGATAACATCAAATGTCACACCGTAACAGGGTGATTATAAAGATGGATTCAGAACTAATAAAGTGTTATGTTGAGGCTCATGGATCGAGAGTGGAATTTGTTCATCCCGATGACGGATAGATATACTCTGGGCCCTCTCGGTGATATCACATTGATTAGCTTGCAAGCAAGTGATTTGATCACTAGAATGTTATATCACAGTAACGAGAAAGAGCATGTCGATGCGAGATCAAACTAGGTATGGAGATACCGATGATCGAATCTCGGACATGTAATATATCGTGAAACAAAGGGATTAAGATACTAGCGTAAAAGGTTCTGACGATCACAAGAAAGTCATCGTTGAATGTGTGGGAGTCGATGGGTCTCGGATCCGCTTCGATTATTGATCCGAGAGGGTCTCGATCATGTCCGCATTATTCACGAACCGTAGGGTGACACACTTAGAGACACCGACATCCAATTGGAGCAAATGTTTCATGCCGAAAGAATGAACAAGCGCATGAATTTATTTCACTAGATACCGAAACAGGTTTTCGGGTGAAATTGCATAAAGTGGTTATGCATGTGAAATAGAATTCTAGCAAGGGGTTATTTGTGAATGTTTGTCATTAAAGTAATTGACAAAATTCTGAATAAAATAAAAGAGTTTTATTTAATGAGAGTTTGCATTAAATTTGGTGCAAATTTAATGGGAATTTGAGTGGACTTTTGAGTGGAGGGATTTTAAAGGGCATTTTGTGAGTGGAGTGTCCACCCACATGAATGAAGGAGGGGAGGGGGCAGCCCCCATGGCCGGCCGCCACCCCCTTGGGTGGCCTCCCCTCCTCCTATAAAAGGAGCCCCCCTCCTCACTTGTCTCTCACACCTCCTCGTGAAGGATCTCTCTCCCCCTCTAGAATTTATTCCCCATGGTCGCGGACTAGCGAGATACATGTTCCCGGTGGCTATTCGGAAAGAAAGAGTTGTGCTTCCGCTGCATCGCTGGAGCGAGGAGGCGGAGGTTGCTCGGTGCCTCGAACGTGTGTGCGAGCACGGATGCGCTGCTGATTTGCGGCGCTAGGACTTCCTCTGGATCTTGAGATCGACAAGAGATCGTCTACATCAACCATGTCGTGGTGGTCTCACGGCAGATGCCATGGGTAGGCTAAAGTATGGGGCCAATGGATGCTAGAGGGATCTGGGGAGGGAAGATGTAGTTGATTCTACACACAGAAGATTAAGGCAAAGGTCTTTATTTCTTCTTCCTTGGACTACAAGTTCTCCTTGAGCTGTATACAGGGAGAAGAGAAGAACTTTACCAGCCTAACGGCTCTAACTCTCATCGATCCCCCTCTCTGAGTCCAAGCCTCTCCTTATAAGGAGAGCCCTGGGTTCCTTTAGGGCTGGCGTGGCAAGCATATTCGAGGAATATGCTTGTCCCAATATAGTAGTTCGGCGCCCCCCTTTCCCTGTCGCCCCTCTAACGACGGCAAGGTTCCAGAGGGCCCCTCCTGTGCGCCTCGGTCTTCTGGACTGTCACCTCCGTGACCTCCTCCTGCCTCTCTGTCGCTCTGCGCCTTTGTCCGTAGCGCTTGGCACTGCTTAGATTCTCCCTAGCTTGCAACTAGGGTTTGACTTCAGGCTCCTCCTTCTCCTGCAAGCCTCACATCATTCGGCCCTCCCCTGCATAGCTCGGATTGTCCTTACCTGCATCAAGAATACTCAGGCTAATCCGGCCGACTCACGCAGTATCTCGGCCGGGTAATATCTTAATTTACATATACGGGTCTCTCGCCTCCGTATGTCGGACGACTTCTTCATGATTCGGCCGACTTAGACTGTAACTCGGAAACCAGACGGGGATCGTACCTCTGTCTTTCCCCGTCTTTGACCTACCCGGGGTCACCCCCCCAACATTAGTCCCCGAAGCTGGTGTGGCCCTATCGATAACTTCGGCCGGGTCGTATCAACTTCATCACATTTTTCAGTTTTGTTTCCGAGTTATCTTTTTCTCGTCCGAGGTACCGTTGTTCCTTCTCTCGTACGCCTTGTCCTTCATTGTTCTTCTAGTTTTTTGGTTCCTCTACAGTATTTCTTGACAGCTACGATTAACTCTTGTACTGCTGCGCCATCTGACGCCTGCGTCGCTTTCCACAGGGATCGCAACCTTCTTCGTTCCTGTGTGGCTGTTGGTGCGGCTCCACTTATCGTCGTGCGTTCGTGCCACACCCACGATCTACACGGTCAACTGCTACACCCACGATCCCACTACCTTGTTCGTGGCTCGATTATAAAAAGGGGCATGGCGTCTGGGAATTTAATTTTCCCCTTCTCGTTCGTCTCTGTCCTCCTCCTTCCTCTCGCTTAGCTTCTTCTCGCCGCTCCATCAGAGCTTCCGTCGGCGAGGACTCCGCCGCGCCGTTCTGCCTGCCTTGCCTGCGCTCACCAGCTTTGACACCATCGCCGGTGAGTCTTCTCCGGCCGCATTGCCTGGGTTTTACCCTAGATTTCTCTGTTTCGATCTCGTGCTCGTGCGGCGGTTCCTCTGCTCCTTCGCCACTGTTCCCGTGCAAAGTCACGACGGGGCCTTGCAGCTCCAAACTTTCCTCCGCCGCCAGCTTTTCTTCCGGCGATCTTTCCGGCGAACCCATGTCTAGTTCGTTTAGCGGCGCTCTGGTAGAGGATGATGACGCTGGCTCTGGGCCCGAGCGAGGCTCTTGGCAGGGCTCTTCTGTTACACGCCGTGAGATTGAGTGGCTCATCCAAACTCGGAGGATTCCCGCCGAGGTCTCCTGTCGCTTACCCGACAGCGAGTCCTCTCCGGATGTTAGGGAGGGCGAGTATGTGGTTTTTATGCCGCACTTCGCGCGTGGCTTCGGTCTCCCTCTTAGTGATTTTGCTAGAGAGTTTCTCGACTACTTCGGCCTTCAGCCGCATCATCTTCCTGCGAACGCCATTGCTTCTCTTTCTGCTTTTATCTCCGCTTCGGAGGGATACTTCGGCCTGTGGCCGTCAGTGCACGTCTGGTCGAAGTTCTTCCAGATTCGTTCCAATGTAGTCCCTGACAAATCTCTGCACCCTTCCGAGAAATCGCTTACTCAATGTGGGGCAGCGTCCATTACACCTCGGAGGAAATCCGTATTTCCTCGTGTCACCGGGTTAGAGTCGTGCAAGAAGTGGCACAAATCCTTCTTTTACGTCAAGAACAGAGGGACAGAGGACAAGATTCGGCTCCCTGCTTTCTCAATTGGTCCGCCTTCTAAAGTGAACTGGCTCTACAACCCGAGGAAAACTCATGCCTTGGCCGAGGCTTTTGAGATTCGGCTTAAGGAGCTGATCCGCGCCGGGTTATGCGGCGAAGACCTGATGGCTACTTTTATTAGTAGCCGGATCTGCCCATTCCAGAAGCGGACTCACAAGCTGTGCTACATGAGTGGTCCCCTTGACCCTAACCGAGTCTCGACCGTGGAGCTGGACAATTACCTTATCTACAAGCGCGTCTGAGCTATCTTTAAGACGGAGATGCCTGAGGATTGGGCTTGGGGATTGAAACCGTTCACCCGCGATCATCCGCCTCCCGAGGTAAGCTTAATCAATAACGCTCTGCTATTCCATTGTTTTCGTAACGGATTCCGCTAACTTTCTTTTTCCTCGTCTTGTAGAGGTTCGCAGAGCAGAAGAATGAGGACGCCGAAGTTTTGTTGCTTCCGTGGCCCGCGGACCGGAGCACCCCGGATACTGGTGAGCCGGACTCCGAGGAGTTCGTCCCTAAGTCGGATCCTGCCCCGGCTCGAGCTCGTGTCAAGACTTCGGCGCACGAGGAGGAAGGTGATTTGGACGAGGTCCAAATTCTTGAGGTAGTTGTCGCAATGCCTATTTCTTATGCATTTTCGGCTTCTACTTTCCCAGCTAATCCGGCCGGTCAGGTTCACGACGTCGAGCCTATTGCTTCTCGACCCCCTGTTACCTCGGGGAAACGTGGGGCTCCTGCCAGTGCCTCGAAAGCGGTCCCCAAGAAACGAATGAAGAAATCCGCTCCGAATCCTCCCAGGCGCAAGATTATGCCTGGGGTTGCTGGGTAAGTTCCTTCTGCTCGTATTTCTTGTTTCTCTCTTTCTGTTTTTTATACTGACATTCTTTTTTCTTTATTATCTTTGCGGTGCTCCGCTTTCAATTAAGCCCGGCGATCCTAGCATGACTAGCCGCCCGATTCGGCAGCCGTCTCCTCCGCCCGTCGATGATACCAGGATTCCCAGTCCTGTTCGTGCTGCCTCTCCTCCAGCTCCGAATCCGTCGCCTCCTCGTCGCGACGTAATTGAAACTCCTTTTGTTGACCGTGATTCCAATCGGCCCTCCGAGATCTCCATCGAACCCGTTGCCCCCTCTGTGTGCCCTAGCGCCGCTACTGAGCCTCTACACCGCCCGGTTTCTCTGACCACTCCGGCCGAAGAGGTCGTTATCCCGGCGCCTTCTGCGACCGTGACTCCTGCTGCTCCTGAAGACGCCGTCCCCACTACCGAGGTGTCACTTCCTGCTGATGCCTCTTCTAAGGCGAGAAAAGCTGTTGCCACCAAGGCTTCCTCTTCCCAGAAGGGTCTTGTCGGCTCTTCTCAGCCTAGTATCGCCGACATGCTGCGCAAGGGAACTGCGCCTACCAAAGACTCCGTTGCCTCGGCTGCCAGCACCCAGCTTGCTCTTCATAAGAGCCCTGCGGCCGCAGTGGTTACAGAACATGTCCGGGGTAAGGTCTTAACTCGGACAGATAGTGGGAAAAGCCTCGGTGCGCTGGTGGAGTACGCCAATAATTGGAATGCTGCTGATCAGTTTGAGGGTAATCCCATCAACCAGCCCTTTCAGCTTTCCGACATCAGCGGCCGTTTCGACCATGCTGCCAAGTTCATCCTTGACACTAACAAGATGAATGAGGTAATTGCTGTTTCTCTGAGTTTTAGATTAGTCCCTAGATGTTACTACATGCTCTAGTCCCCGAAACTTGCAAGGAAATAACTTGTTATATGCTTGGAAGTTTAACGATCTTCGACTTAATTTAAGTTTATTTCTAGGGTTCGAATATCCGGCCATCTAGATCCGAGTTAAGTTTTGCTTGATTCGGATCTGCTTTAGCTTTGAATATCTAGCCACCTAGATCCGAGTTAAGTTTTGCTTGATTCGGATCTTCTTTAACTTTGAATATCTAGCCACCTAGATCCGAATCAAGTTTTGCTTGATTCGGATCTGATTTAGCTTTGAATATCTAGCCACCTAGATCAGAATCAAGTTTTGCTTGATTCGGATCTGATTTGGCTTTGAATATCGATTTATCGTTTTCCCCATTGCTCTGGTTGCACATGACCGGCGGACTGCCGAATTCCAGAGGTTGCTTTTTTACATAATTTGGAAGAAAAGTACGAGAAAATCCTTCCAGTGGTAAAGAAGGCTGGTATGTCGATAGTTCCTTTTCGTTATTTTCAACATTCTTATTTATTCGTCCGCGAGATGCCGACTTACTTTCTTGGTGAACAGGTAACATTAATAACCTCAACATTCGCCTTGAGCAGAAGGTCAAGAGCTTTGAAGGTTAGTTTCCCTGTTATCTTAAACCTTTTCCCTTTTAATATGTGTGCTAAACTTCCTTATTGCGTTTGGCTCTGGTAAAGCCGAGTTGCAAACCTTTGCAGCGTCGCACCAAGATTGCATGCCCATGCCTGACGTGATGCTGCATTTTTTTAGAGCAAAACGCTATTCATTCGGCGCATTTACAAGAAAAAGATGATGAAATAGCTCGCCTGCGAGCCGAGGTGGATACCCTTAAGCTCTCTTAGAAATCCGAACTAGAAAAGGTCGACCAAGAATTTTCCGAGGAGAAGAATCGGCTGGCTTTGGAGCTGCAGAAGAACAAAGAACTCCTCGAGGCTGCCGAACTGAAAACCCAGGGGTTGAGCGAGGAAATTGCTCGTTTTGAGAAGAACAAGGTCGATTGGGCCAAAGACCTTCAGATAATGATAAGTTACATTCATCGTAAGCTACTTAGCACAGCCGAATTATATTTTTCTTTTTTGTTCCCGCTGCCACCTGAAACGTTCATGCTTTGCGCAGATTATTTTCCCGAAGCCAAGCCTGTGAGTTCGAAAGCGGTTCTTGTAGCTCGTGTGCGCCGAGGTGTTTCTGTTGCCGCTGACTCGGAGTATTCAATGGAGGATTTCCTGGTTGCTGTTGGTGCAGCAGTTGGCCCAATGAAAATTATGGGTCGGGACTTGGTGAAAGCAGCCATCCGAGCTTACCACGTTCTTTGGCCGAATACATCTGGTACTCCTGATATTAACGAGGTCGAATTACTAGTAAAAAGACTCATGGCATCTGAGAAGCAACTGAGTATCTGGAGGGAATCAGCCGGGCGCACTGGCGCTGATATGGCCCTTACTGTCATCATGTCATGGTACGAAGAAATCTCTCTAGACATCCTGGGCAATCTGCGCACTGGTTCTCGCTGGGTTGAAGACCCCACCTTCGTCGCTCTTCGGCAAGCTCGCGCCTTCCAACTCGTCGAGTATGCCGACGTACATACCTGGAATGAAGGGCCGAGTTTTCTTCCAAACCCGGATGAGGAGTTCATAGTTGAAGATGCTTCGGATGACAATTCGGCTGAGCAAGGAGAGGGTGAGGATAATTCGGCCACATCTGAAAGCTCTAGTTCAAGCTCGGATAGCGGCGGCGATGCGCGGTCCTCCTCCAAAGGTACTGGGCACTCAACTGCACAGAAGGATGCTCCTGAGCAGCCTCGAGCTTCCGCTGAAGTTGCACCTGGGTCTACGGAGGGTGAGGCAACCTCGGTTGAAGTTCCTTCTACGTCGGAGTGCCCAGCGCTTGACCAAGTCGCTGCCTCCCCTGCGAACAACGCTTGAGTTATTTCTTATCCCTGGCATGCCGGGCGTATGATGTACGCGAAACATTTGTCCGCTCTCTATATGACTTGAATTTCTTTTGCGGTGTACCGCTGTGACATATACGCTTGTAGCTGTTACCATTTGGTTAATTTGGTGTTTGTCCGAATTCTTGCTTTGGTGGCCTGCGATTTCCTGATTTTAGGATTTATCCTTTCCTTCGTTTTTTCATGAGTGGTGTTCTGAACGGCGGTTGACTACTACCTTGGGAGAATATATGGCAATCCCTGAATCATTGTTTATCGCGCCGAACTTCAATATGTAAACCAAATTTCATAAATAATATAAAACTAATACGGGTGCGTTCAACATAAAACTGAAGCAGCATGTGGCAGTCCCCGAGTCGCTGCTTTGGATGCCGAGGTTCAAATATTTAATATGAAATGAAAATAATATATGGCACTTCCCAAGTCACTGCTCTTGGTGCCGAGGTTTAAATACATAACATGAAATTGAGATAACATACGGCAGTCCCCGAGTCACTGCTCTGGGCGCCGAGGTTCAAATACATAACATGAAATTGAGATAACATATGGCAGTCCCCGAGTCACTTTGCTGGGCGAGGTTCAAATACATAACATGAAATTGAGATAACATATGGCATTCCCAGTAATCGCTTTCTGGCAAGGTTCAAATACATAACATGAAATTGAGATAACATCTGGCGGTCCCAGTCACTGCTCTTGGCCGAGGTTCAAATACATAACATGAAATTGAGATAACATATGGCGTCCCAGTCACCGCTGGGTGCCGAGGTTCAATACATCATTGGATCTTGACCTTGAGATACAATGCTACGAGTAAAATGGTCGAAGTAAAGCTATATTCCATGGACGCTTCGTTTCTTCGCCAGCTTTGTCTGCCTTGTTCTCTCCGGGGGACTGAGCGTCGACTAGATAATAGGCGTCGTTGTGCAACGCTTTGCTCACAATGAATGGTCCCTCCATGGAGGTGACAACTTGTGCATGCCGTCAGACGTTGCACCGGTCGGAGGACTAAATCTCCTTCTTTGAATACTCTTGGATTCACCTTCTTGCTGTGATATCGCCGAGTTCTGGCGATAAATTGCTGATCGTGACAATGTCAATTCTCGGCTTCTTCTAGCAGGTCTGACATCTTGCCGAGCTATCTCGTTTATCTCCGAGGTTGTATACTGAGTAACTCTTGGCGAGTCATATATTATGTCGGCTGGAAGTACGGCCTCTGCCCCGTATACCAGGAAGAATGGTGTATAACCTGTTGATCTATTTGGTGTAGTCCTGAGGCTCCATAGTACGGCTGAGAGTTCCTCAATCCAACATCCTGCCGACCTTTGCAATGGTTCGACAAGTCGTGGTTTTATTCCTGATAGCACTAGCCCATTAGACCTTTCCACTTGCCCATTGGATGCTGGGTGAGCCACAGAGGCAATATCTAGTCTTATGTGCTTCTCTCGGCAAAATCTGTAGCTCCTTCGCAAAGTTTGTGCCATTATCGTAATAATCTTGCGGATACCCATATCTTAAGATAATATCCTTGAGAAATTTCACCGCTGTGGACCCATCGCACTTTTTATTGGTTTCACTTCAATCCATTTTGTGAACTTGTCCACCATAACCAACATGTGGGTCATTCCTCCTCGTCTTGCTTAAATGGTCCCACCATATCTAAACCCCATACAGAAAATGGCCAAGTGATGGGTATTGTTTTTAACTCAGCCGATGGCATGTGTATTTTGGTTGCGTATCTCTGACATCCATTGCATTTCTTAACTAATTCTTTTGCTTCTTTCAATGCCGTCGGCCAATAAAATCCATGCCTGAATGCTTTGGCTACTAAGGCATGAGATGAGGCATGGTGCCCACATTCTCCTTGGTGTATATCTAGGAGGATCTCCTGACCTTCTGCCGAACTCACACACTTCTACAACACGTTTGTGACGCTCCTTTTATATAGCTCATTGTTTATGACTGTATAAGCTTTTGCTCTCCTTACAGTTTGTCTATCTAATACCTCATTACTCGGCAACATCGAGTCTTTTAGGTAAGAAAATATGGGTTGCGCCCGTAACGGTGTGACTTTTTCTAGTGTGATCTCACTGTCTATTTCCATGTTTTCTGCCGACATACCTATCTCGGCTTTTCCCATGATTGCGCTTACCTCGGCTGTCCTCCTCTTGGGGGGTTCCGAGTTATATTGCTGATCTACTTCCATCGGCGCGTTATCTTCTGCGGAATTTGCCGGGATAAAGATAGATTCGGATTCTGGTGATGGGATTATTGATGGTTTCCTGAGGTGCTCCAAGGCAATACCTGGAGGAATTGATTGCCGGGTTGATCCTAATTTTGACAATGTGTCTGCGGCATCATTTTCTGCCCGAGGTATGTGGTGAAATTCACATCCTTCAAAGTATCCACTGATCTTTTGCACGTGAAACCTGTATAAAGCCATATTAGCATCTAATGCGTCCCAACAGCCTGAGACTTGCTGTACTACTAAATCCGAGTCGCCATAGCATAAGATTCGGTGTATGCCAATTTCTTTTGCTACTTTCAATCCATGGACCAGTGCTTCATATTCGGCTACGTTGTTGGACGCAGCAAAATGTATTTGTAACACATATTTCAGTTGGTCTCTTTTAGGCGAGGTTAAGACTATTCCCGCCCCCAAACCATTCCTTAGTTTGGAACCATCGAAATGCATAGTCCAATAATTTGGATCTGGCAATGGTGGCTCATACTGCACCTCGGCCCAGTCCACGAAAAAGTCGGCGACCGCCTGAGATTTGATTGCATCTCTCCTATCAAATTGTGGAGCGTATGGTGATAACTCGATTGCCCATTTTGCTATTCGGCCACTTGCGTCTTTGTTGCTCAATATGTCGGCTATGGGTGCCTCACAGATCACTTTGATGGGATGCTCTTCGAAGTAATGTTTAAGCTTTTTCGCCGACATATATACCCCATAAGCCATCTTCTGATAATGTGGGTAATTCTGCTTTGAAGTGGATAATACCTCACTTAAATAGTACACCGGCCTCTGAACCGACTTACCATCTTCAAGTCGTTCTACTACGACTACAGTACTCACTACTCTGTTGGTAGCTGCTACATAGAGTAACATAGGCTCTTTTGACAATGGAGAAGCCAAAATGGGTGTTGTAACCAACATCTTTTTCAATTCATGAAATGCGATGTCCGCTTGTGGAGTCCAAATGAATTTATCTGATTTATTCATCAGCTGATAGAGTGGTAGCGCCTTCTCTCCTAGCCGACATACGAACCGGCTAAGCGAGGCCAAACACCCCGTGAATTTTTGTACATCATTTAAACATTTTGGCAACTCCATTCTTTCTACTGCCTTTATCTTTGTTGGGTTGGCCTCTATAACTCGGCTAGAAACAAGAAAACCGAGTAATTTTCCTGCTGGCACGCCAAACGTAAATTTTTCTGGATTAAGCTTCATTCGGAACCTTCTCAGGTTCACAAAAGTTTGTCGTATATCTTCCAGTAATGTTTTGCTTTCTTTGGTTTTGATGACCACATCATCTATGTATACTTGTACATTTTTTCCTATCTTATCGTGTAGACATTTTTGCATGCATCTCTGGTATGTCGCTCCTGCATTCCGCAGGCCGAATGGCATTGTACGATAACAATAAGCCCCGTACGGGGTAATAAACGCGGTCTTTATTTGATCGGCCGGATTTAACGGTATCTGGTGGAAACCAGAATACGCGTCTACAAATGACAATAAATCACAACCAGCGGTTGAATCAATGACTTGATTTATTCTAGGAAATGGAAAAGGATCTTTTGGACACGCCTTGTTCAGGTTGGTGTAATCGATACACATTCGCCATACAATGGCTACATTGGGATCATCTTTCTTCTTTTCTACTAGCACCGGATTCGACAACCAATCCGGGTATAGCACCTCTATGATGAACCCGGCCGCGAGGAGCCGAGCTATTTCATCTCCTATTATTTTTCTCCTGTCTTCGGCGAAGCGGCGGTGAGGTTGCTTCACCGGCCTTGCTCCTGGCCTCACGTTCAAAGAGTGCTCAACCAACTCCCTCGGAACACCTTGCAGATCCTGAGTTGACCATGCAAATATGTCCCGATTCTCACGGAGGAAGTTGGTGAGCTCGCTTTCCTATTTAGCATCCATGCCTGCACCAATAGTAATAGTACGCTCTGGGAATTGCTCATCGATCTGAAATTTCTTCGTTTCTTTAGTCGGCTGAAAAGAGACACTGTCATGTGGGTTGGCGGTAGGCATGTTCAATTTGTGCCCGAGAGCGAGGGCTGCTACCTCTTAAATCCTTCTCTTTTCTCTTGCTATAACCAATGATTCGGCCAAATTTGACCCGGCTAAAGCACACTCCATTGACTTCTTGTAATCCCCTGCAACTGTTATTACTCCTTGTGGTCCGGGTAGCTTCAACTTCAGATAACTTACATGACAGCTGCTCATGAATTTGGCCAGTGCAGGCCGTCCGAGTAGAGCATGATAACAAATTTCCAGATCTACCACTTCAAATTCTAAGTTCTCTGCTCTGCAGTTATCTCTCGTGACGAATAACACATCCACTCGGACTTTACCGATGGGCTCGCATGAAAGTCCCGGCACTATCCCATGGAAAGTGGTCCTCGTGGACTGCAGCATGTTCTGCGATACTCCGAGTTTATGCATGGTATCTTTGTACATGATGTTGATACTGCTTCCATTGTCAATGAGTACTTTTGAAAATTTCACATTGATGCTTGGTCCAACGAATGTCGGATCCAACACGAGTGCATACGATCCTGGATTCGGCATTATTTTGGGGTGATCCTTTATGCTCCAAGTTACCTCCTGATCTGACCATGGCACATATCTTGGTATTGCCGGCATAACTGCATTTACTTCCATATGTCGGCGCTGCACACTCTACTTGTCTTGCTGTTCAGTTGTGAACACGCAATAAGACTGATGATGTTCTCTGTAATCATTAAGTCCAGTATTTGCTGGATTTGTCCTTCCATCCTGGACTTGGTTCATTACTTGATGTACTGCATCCCTCCGATCCGAGTTATCGTACCTCGGGGGAGGAGGCGGTAACATTAGTTGCTGTGCATTTGCTCCAGTCAATTGTGGTTGATGCTGTTGATGTATTTGATGGTGCATTGCCTGAATGCCTACGGGGTTTCCCATTGCATTTTTCATCCATGCACATTGGCGGGTCGTATGATTGGCTGGCCTGGATGGGTTTGACGTGTGAAATTTGCACGGCTGATCTAACATGGATTCGAATGTGTATTTCGGCCTCTCCTGCCACTGCTTCTTTTGTTCTGGGGTCCACTGCCTTTTTCCTTCATTCTTTGGTGTCCACTGCTGAGGCCCATTCTTCTGCCGTTGAGTTGCTCCGTGACTCGGCTGATCTTGCGCTACTGCCGCCACTTGGGCCGAATTATATCTATAATCCGGCCTTTCCTCTCTTCTTCTTCCTCTGAAATCACTACGCCTGGATGACCCGGCCAAATCTCTTGCATAATGGTCCTGTTGCTCGCGATGATCCGCCGACATTAATTCTGGTTGCGTTGGGTCCCCTAATGCATAGGAGTCTGCTATTCTGATAGTTTCTGCCAGTGTGGTCGGCATATCTCTTTGCAGACGTTGCCACAACACGCTGCCATAACGGCAGCCTTGCGCGAACCAAGCTATTGCTTGCGATTCTATAACCCCTTCACATGAGTTTCTCAGGTTGCACCATCGAGTTAAAAACTCTCTATCTGTTTCATTCGGCCTCTGCTTGCACATGGCTAACTGTTGCGGCCTGTTTGGCCTCTTGTATGTGCTGGTAAAGTTGCTGACGAACATTTCTTCAAAATCTAACCAACAGTTGATACTGCCCGCTGGTAGATTATTCAGCCATACCCTAGCTGGTCCTTCCAACATTTGTGGGACATACCGTACTGCCCATCTTAAGTTCTCACCCGCTATCTTCACAGCAGTGGCATAGCCAATCAACCAGTCTTGTGGCTTGGTACTCCCATTGTATGTTTTTGTGCCTCTCGCTAGCTGAAAGTTCGGCACGGGTGGTTCGCCCATGATCCGTGGTCCAAAACATATCGGACCTGGTGGACCCTGTTCTTCCAACAACTCGGACCGGTATAGCCGGTCCAGCTTCACTCTTGCATCATTTGATGGCAAATCTCTGTACAGAATTCTGTCCTGCATCCCATAGTGGTTATTTCCACCATGGATCGCATATTCCATCTCGGAATAACCATCATTGTACCTTTCATTCACTTGATTGTGGTGAGCTGGCCTCGCTTCTCTTTCCTGCCGAGGTTCATGCCTTGGTTGTGGGTTGAGCGGCAGCTCTCTCCTTACTTCGGCAGGGGTCTCGTTTTCATGATTACCTCTCGCGGGTTCTCTTCTGCCGAGATCTCCATTGCCTCGGCTTCCGCCATCTTTTTCCACACGGCCGTGGTTCCTCTCCCCACTGTTACCTCGGCTTGCGTTGCCTCTGTTCTCATTTGCCTTTCCAGCCATTGCCGGATCATATGGAACAATTTGCTTGTTCCTCTTTCCTGAGGTTACTGCTTTGTCCCTTCGCGCATTATTTCCGGGTGAAGATCACGCTATCAGCGGATAAGGGTGTGCTGCCGCCTGCCGAGTGAACCATCCGCGAGGCCCCGCCTCCGGGTTTGTTACGAGTATTTCTTCGTTTCTTTGGTTTGCGATGCGCACCAGCTCATTCACTCTTTCTTCTTTGTTTACTTGGGTTTCCCGGTCAACCCCTCTAATTCCAATGCTGCGGCGTTTGCGCTCAAGTTCTTCGCGGGTCGTACCTCGGCAAACCCAAGTCACCTGATTCCGCCCTATGAGCTTCATGCTCTTTGTTAATATCATCCATGAGGTTCTTCCCCCTTAATCTTAATTCGTCCACCCGCTCGGGTGCGATATCAAGCTTATTAGCTTTGGCATATTCTCTCAGTGTCCGGGTCAAGGACTCCCGCAAGGGCGATACTTTCTTGGCCTCTACCAGCACCTTTGCCTGGTTTCTTCTAACTCTGTCTGAGCATTTCATTTGCCGGATCAAGTATCGGCGCTACAGGTGTAGTCAAGTTTTCTATGGTCGCCTGAAGAATGTTCTCTGGCCTTTCCAGAGGTGGCCCTCTTACTCTTGGTGCCTTTGGGGTGGTGTACTGCAGCTCGGTCGGGTTGGTCACTGGTGGGATTACCTCGGTGGGTTGTGGCGTGGTCTGCCTGGGTGCGCCTTGTACGCCTGTGGCGGGTTCTCTGCTTGGCCCGGCTACTGCTGCTCCAGCTTGCGCTCCGGCAACGACCATCACCTCGACGCTGCCTGCAGGACGTGCTCTGGACGGACGACTTGCTGCGTTAAGAGGTGGCTCTCCTGCAACAACAACTTGGTGAGGATAAATGCCGGTGATGTCGACGCCGACGTAAACCTTGTGCTCGCCCAGGCTGATGAAGACACCATTACGCGGGGGAGCTTTCCCCTTGAAGCTCCCTGCATTGTCGCTGACATAGTCGCAGAGACCAAATCTCTGGACCAAGCCAGAAACAACGCGCTAGCCCGTGTTGATGAAGTTTCCCGTCCAGATCATAACTCCAACTAGCACCGCTGCTGGCCCCACGGTGGGCGCCAACTGTCGTGGTGGTCTCACGGCAGATGCCATGGGTAGGCTAAAGTATGGGGCCAATGGATGCTAGAGGGATCTGGGGAGGGAAGATGTAGTTGATTCTACACACGGAAGATTAAGGCAAAGGTCTTTCTTTCTTCTTCCTTGGACTACAAGTTCTCCTTGAGCTGTATACAGGGAGAAGAGAATAACTTTACCAGCCTAACGGCTCTAACTCTCATCGATCCCCCTCTCTGAGTCCAAGCCTCTCCTTATAAGGAGAGCCCTGGGTTCCTTTAGGGCTGGCGTGGCAAGCATATTCGAGGAATATGCTTGTCCCAATATAGTAGTTCGGCGCCCCCCTTTCCATGTCGCCCCTCTAACGACGGCAAGGTTCCAGAGGGCCCCTCCTGTGCGCCTCGGTCTTCTGGACTGTCACCTTCGTGACCTCCTCCTGCCTCTCTGTCGCTCTGCGCCTTTGTCCGTAGCGCTTGGCACTGCTTAGATTCTCCCTAGCTTGCAACTAGGGTTTGACTTCAGGCTCCTCCTTCTCCTGCAAGCCTCACATCATTCGACCCTCCCCTGCATAGCTCGGATTGTCCTTTACCTGCATCAAGAATACTCAGGCTAATCCGGCCGACTCACGCAGTATCTCGGCCGGGTAATATCTTAATTTACATATACGGGTCTCTCGCCTCCGTATGTCGGCCGACTTCTTCATGATTCGGCCGACTTAGACTGTAACTCGGAAACCAGACGGGGATCGTACCTCTGTCTTTCCCCGTCTTTGAACTCGTTAAGCTTTGTCGGTCTTCAAGGGTATGTTCTCTACGGATATACATCCGCCCATTGTTTGTATCTAGTAGATAGATCTTGGTACATAGTTCACATCGTAGGAAATTTTTTGTTTTCTATGATGCGAACCCTACAGGCACGACGGGGAGGCATCTGTGGTTTGTTCAATAGAGATAAGAATAAGATACCCATAGATGCTTTCATGCACAATACATCACATAAACAATCACCAAACATGCATCATAATAATAATTGTTCATCAACAAAAACGACAAGTTTGCAAAGTAAACACACCAATAACAAGCCATCCACATGTTGGATGGTCATTGTGACACAAATAAAGTATGATAAATAAATGATAAATGAGTAGTCAACTCTACTCCTCGGCATCAACCTCCTCCTCAACAAAGGTAAGACCTGCATTCTCCATTGCGGTCTTGTATTCCTCGACATTGGCGGTCAAGGTCTCTACTTTGGCTTTGAGAGCCCTCTTCTAGGAACGAAGCCTCTCAATCACCATCTGCTGATGCTCGAGCTCGAAGTCCTTGGCCTGCAGTTCTTCAGTCATGTTCCGAATCCTCTTGTTTCTATCCTGGACTCGCTTCTCCTGACTCTTGAACTTTCTATCTTGGCTCTCGAACTTTGCCTCCATCTCCTTGACTATCTCATCTTGCTCCGCGAAGAGCTTGTCCTTCTCACAAAGCTGCACCTGGAGTTCTTCATTGTTGAGCATGACGTTGGTCCTATCAGTGTCCACGTGCCTAATGAGAGCCTCTAAGTCCTGGAGGTATAGGCGAATCGGCTCAGCTGTATCCCTCGAAGTGTCCTCGAAGTCGATGGCCTCTCCATCCTCATCACGACTACCGAAGACGTGGAAGTGAGTACCTCTAACCTGTCGAGAGTGTCTCCCTAGCAGACGTCCTATCAGGTCCTGCATGACTACCTCAAGGCCTCTCTCCTTGTCATCGTGCATGAGCTTGAATATGATAGCCTCCGTGGTAGGCTCCGTCTGGCGTCCGGGCTGATTGACCTTGAAACCCCAAAGGTCTTTCCTCTCAAACTTGGTGAGGGGAAGCACCATGATGGTAGGAAGAGGAAGATTGAGCAAAGTAGTAAGCTCAACAATACGAGGACCAAAGTGAGTTCCCTGGAACTCCTCAACAGTGTTGATGGTAACATTAGGCATCTATTTATAAGATAGAAAAAGTTAGAACAACACAATATAAGATAAAACACAAGGCAAAGCATCACATACACATCCTTGGAAATCAAAACACACAAGTCATGGCATACATGGATCCATTACAACAACCAAGGTTCAACTTATTTTAAGCAACATTTGGAAAATAAGGTGATAACTGGTGGTCCAACTAACGAAGTACGTTTAAAATCCTATCTCACTGGATCTGTTGGCTAACATAATGTTTCTAGTAGCAATCAGTCTATCTTGATCACATGACTCCATCACTAAGTCTATAGTGTCTCCTCTTAAGGTTTGGTTGGTAGCCTCCAACTCTTGGGTATGTTTCTTCTCTTCTTTTAGGCTATTTTGGATGTTGAACATTCTGCACTTGACTCTTTCACCAAGTTCTTTGATGGTCTTCCAAGCTGCATCCCTTGACGAGTCAAAGAATGTAGGGTGCATCACTGAATTGGTGAACATGCAGAATCCTGATTCCTTGTGGTTGTCTTCCTTGTTTTTATACAAGTGAAGTTGCACCCACCAGTACTCAACTCCTTCATCCATCACAGGAAAGCCTTTGTACACAGCTGCACCATGTATTTCCATTGCAACCATGAGGTCCTTGGGAGCCTTACGGAATTCTGTCTCACACTCTAAAGTCATTGTCATGAGTGGTCCTTTTCTTACGGCTTCGTTGATGGAGTTCATCTACAAATAGAGATGAGAAAGAAGATTAGAAAAGTTTACGAGAAGAATAGACAATTAGAAGTTGTTGAAAATTTTCCTTAGTGGTTTCCAATCCTAGGGTCATAATCCTACAGGCAACACAGTGCTCTGATACCATCTGTAAGATCCCTCCTTTATAAAGGAAAAGGATCCCTATGATTGCAATGCTAGTCCCTGGATCAATGCTAGCATCCATAGTTTAAGATGAAGTACACAAAAACAAAGGTCATTATTACAGTCATTCCAGAGACAAACATAGTCTTTACAACTCCAAGGCCATAGGCCTAGTACAAGAGTTTGAATAAGTAAATAGATAAAAGTCTTCATCTTCATGTGCCACAGGCAAACATGTTGAGTGTAGACTCATGACTCCTAATCCTCATCAAAGTAACCTGCAACATCACAAGTTACAGCCACAGTGGGTCAATACATTGGAATAGTATTGGCAAGTGATACCTTAGTATAATTTGGTGGACTAGATATTATATGCAATTTGGCTAAGTGTAGATTAGGCTTGCTTTGCTCAAAATAGGTTTTGCCTATTAGTTGAAAACACTAAGTTTTTCTTTGTCAATTTTTTTCCCAAGGAACCACCAATAGACATTGAGTTCCTTCACCCTTGTTCACCCACAAGTTTTTACTTAGAAATTGGGATGATGAGATTCTTGATAGCTTCCATGTCTTGATGCTCAAGTTGTCCTTTTCCAGGGACATGGGTAAGTACTTAGATTCTTCCATCTGCAGAGGTTGTGCACTTTCCCCACAAGCCTTGATTTTCACCAAGACATGACCTTTCAGAAGCCTTCCCTTAGACCAAATGGACGCGCTCCAACCTATCATTCCCACTACCACCAACTGTCCAAATGGCTAAGTTCTAGCAACCCATGTGATCCTGGCAGAGCCCATATTGCCAAGTGGCTGCACTAGAAGCTTCTTAACACTTGGCCTCTCGAATCCCTTTGTTCCTGGGTGGCTTTCCACAAGTGAGATACACAAGGTAAACCATAGAAATGGGCCTTGTGTAACCACTCAACATAAACCATTCCTTCCATTCCACCCAGGTGTTTCATTTACTTAGTTGTTTTATTAAGCAAAACACAAGTCCAAAGACTTAGAAATATTTTTATCATAGCATGTATATTTCACCACCCTTGGTTGCTACTAGCTAGGCTAAGCATGCATAGATAAGCATTCTTAACTTAGAAATTTCCTAGCAATTCTACAACTACTAGGATTTCCCAACATGGCATATAAACAAAATATAGCATGCAAGACTAGCAAAATATTTCTAATGCTTAGTAGAAAACATAGGGATAAAAATATTCATCAAGCACCACTTGCCTTGGTAGTTTGGAGAGTAGCTACACTCCTCACAATCACAATCACTATTGGCACCAAAATCTACACAAAGAATCATAGCCACAAATCACATACAAAACATATACAAACAAAAATATATGAATGCATGCAATATGATATGTGATGATTTTTTAAACTCAACAAAGCAAGAGTACAGTACTGGTTCATAAACAAGTTAAAAACTTGCCAAACAACATTTATTTAAACCTTAAAACATTTCTTAAACAATTCATATACTCAAAATAGCCGTACACATGTTTCTATAAATAAAACCATTTTAATAGAAGCAAAACATTAAACACATTGCATATTTAGAAAGGGCTTGTTCTCCTGATTCCATTGATATAAAATTTGTCAAATTCTAACATAGGAATCAAAAGTTATAGCTAAAACAAATTCAAACATCTAATAGATTCAATTCCTGTTTTTAAAACTAAACTGTTGCCACGCGTCTTAACCTGATTGGCCGGTACCGCTTCGCGTTGGATCACATTTCTGACCCGCTGGATCTAACTTAATCGCGCGGGCCAGATCTAATCTTACCGCTTCGCCCAGGTTCTATCGTATCCGCAGGATCTAGATCTAACGATCCTAAGCAGCCTGACCATCCAGTGGCGGCGCTAGCGGCGAAGATAGGCGGTGGCGCCTCTGTCAGAGTTGCTACCGGTGTTCTAGGTCGCACGAGAGAGGGGGAAGGGGCTTACCAGACTCGCCGTGTGCTGCTGATGCTCAAGGTGGCGGTGGTTTGGCAAGGGGCGTGCGGAGATGGTCGCTGGAGATCGTCGAAGTTGCGGGCGGCGTCAGTTGCTTGCTGTCGAAGACGTTGCCGGGGTTCTGCGTCGACCTAGCAAGAGCCAGATGGTTTAGGAGATGCGCAAGGGTCTCGCGATCAATACTGTATCCAAGAGGAGGCAAGGGGCGGTCTCATTTTACCTGAATCGCACGTCAGAGTCGAGCGGCGGATCAGGTGCTCGCGGGTGAGAACGAAGACGTCGCTCTGGGTCATGAGAAAGCAAACAGAGGGCATTAGCGAACGCGCAAGGTCATGCTGGTCAAAGTGGTTTGAACTAGAGGCAGGGGGCGGTCAGTACTCACCAAGATTCGTCGCCGGAGTGCGTCTGTCTGTGGCGGCGTGAGGGCAATTGCGGGCAGCGTGGGGGCGTATCTGTCTGGCTTTGTTGGGGGAAATGGCCGCGAGGGGGAGGTGGTCTTATAGCCAGAGCAGGGGTGAGGATCGCGTGCGGTATCAAGGGCAATTAAGCGCGTAGTGATTGCGGCGAGGTAACGGCGGAGCGAGCGTCGCGGCCGCGCGTGATTGACGACGACGATGACGTGGTCGCAGGGTCCACTCGACAGTGAGTTAAACATAGAGAAGGTGGGGTCGTGTGGTCAGTGACCTGGTGGGGGTGTCTGCGAGTGAGAGAGAGAGAGAGGGAGGACCCGGGTGGGCTTAGTGGGCTGAATTCGTCGCTGGGCTAGATAGGTGACGCTGGCCTTTTTCCATTTCTTTTCTCCTTTTCTTTTTCTGTTTTGATTTTCTGAAATGATTTTCAATTCCAAATCAAATGAGTTTGAATTTAAATCTTCTCTAGGTTTTTATACTGAAAACCTTGCACTTAAAAGTGTGTCAAACACTATTTTTTATTCAAAACACTTTGACCAAATGAAAATAAAAATAAAACCAAGACTTTATGTGATAATATACAATAGGCATAATATTGGTTTTATTTACTCCTTTTGTTTTGAAAACTTTGCTCAAGTTTTTGAAGGTTCCTAAGTTTGAATTCAAACCTTACTGAAATGAAATAGCATTAAAGCTAGAGCAAACTTACATGAAATAATAAGCATATATGCTTCTGTTTTGAAATGAAATTCATATGATCATGGATGCATGGATGATATGCATGAGTTTAAAACATGATTTTAGGGATGTTACAACTGAAGAGATTTCTTTCACTTCCCTTGGAAACTAGAGGCATGAACCCACTATCGAGCATAAATACCCCCTCTTGAAGTCACTAGCAACTACTTGGACAAGATAGCTACTAACAATGGATAGCATGCAAGATCACAAACAACACAGACATGATAGAATCATAAAGACAAAACCATTAATCAAAGCAACATAATAATCTCAATATCCATCGGATCCCCGCAAACACAACATGCATGATTACAAATAGATTCGATCTTGATCTTGAACGGAGCTCACAAGATCTATACATGAAATTACAAAGGAGGAGATACAACCACCTAGCTACTACATGAACCCATAGTCCAAGGTGGAACTACTCATGCATCATACCGGAGAGAAGGCATCCGGGATGATCTCCTCACCGGCAGGGTGCCGGGAAACTTCAGATCCCCCCGAGCTAGGGACGATGGTGGAGGCGGCTATAGACGGTTTCATGGAGATTTGATCGGGTGCCCAGGGTTTCTGCATTGGGGGCTTATTATAGGCTAAGGGGGAGGCCGAGGAGGCAACCAGGAGGGCCAAACCCTAGCCAGGCGCGAGCCCACCCTGGCCGCGCCTGGGGGGTGGCTTCCCTGGCCCACTTCCTCATCTCCCCTCTGGACTTCTTGTTCCCCATGGAAAGTAATTGACTTTGACATTTGTCCCGTCCAATTCTAAGAATATTTCTTTACTAACTTTTCTGAAACCAAAAACAGCAAAAAACAGGCATCCGGCACTGTTGCAACTTGTTAGTAGGTTAGTACCAGAAAACATGTAAAAAGCACCTCGAAGTGTGGACAAGTAAAGCAAAGTAGATACTAAACAAGCATGGAGCATCAAAAATTATAGATACGTTTCCAACGTATCAGTGCACCAAACAAGGGAGAACACTCCCCCTAGAAATTACAAACCTACCTGGGAGCAAGGAGACAAGATGATTTAAAAGATACGCATACCTTGAACCAACACAAGTGGTGAAGAGATATATAGGGGCATCCAATAATAGTCGTCTTCACCATACAACGAGATAGGGATCCATATGATACACTACCACTTAGTATTTAAGTTACATAGACAATAACCATAATTCCACAAATAAAACACACATAGGTCCACGAATAAGGCAAGGAAAATAAGAACAAGTCACAAGCAGCGGAAGAGTCAAATGAAGAGCGAGCTTGTGACTTCCCATGCAAATACCACGCTCACCTAATAGCACCTTCTCCCCCTTTGGCATCGAGAAAACAATAACGGGACACCAGCTAGACTACTCGTCGCAACCGGATCACTCGTCCTCCTCGTCATCATCAGAGCTCTCCTCGGAACCTTGATCATCATCATCAACTGTGCCTTTGCGACGAAGAGAAGAGGAGGCATCATCCTTAAACACACGTTATTCAACGGTGCCTTGCGCCCACGAGCCATAGGAGAGAGTGCGGGAGGGATGAGTCTGAGTTGGACCATCTTCATCACTATCTTCGTCCCATTGATGAAACTTTTTCATGATTGTTGATTGCGGCTCAGATCACTGTAGAGCTTCGTTGGGAAACCCCAATAGCAAGGTATGATGAGAACAACAACATGTTTTCCCTTAGTAAGAAACTAAAGTTATCGAACCAGTAGGAGGAAGGAAACGACTCAAAGGTGTTGCTAGCAACTTGGAAACCTGCACAACACAAACTCAAGACTTTGCCCCAACGAACAGTGAGGTTGTCAATCTCACCGGTTTGCTGAAAACAAAGGATTGACCGTATGGTGTGGAAAGTAATGGTGGCTTGCAGAAAGTAAACAGTAATAGTGGAAGATGTATCAATGGTAAAGATTGGACCAGGGTCCATAGTTCACTAGAGGTGTTCTCCTTAAGATAAACAACACAACATGCTGGGTAAACAAATTACAGCGGGGCAATTGATAGGACAAAGCAGGGCATAACAATGCAATACTAGACATTCATGATCCTATGATATTTTATTGGGCATTACAACAATATACATAGACTGCCATCCAATTGCATCTATGAATAGTAATCCACCTTCAGGTTATCATATGAATCCCCTCCAGTATTAAGTTGCAAGCAAAGGATAACTGCTTTAAGCAAGGTGTGTAAAGTAAACAATACACTTGTTCCATGAACAAGAGATCGTTGTTTCATCCCTAGTAGCAACAACACATCTACAACCTTAGAGATTTTTGTCACTTCCCCAGATTCAATAGAGGCATGAAACCACTATCGAGCATAAATACTCCCTCTTGGAGTCACTAGCATCTACTTGGCCAAGATAGCTACTAGAAACGGAAAGCATGCAAGATCTCAAACAACACAGACATGATAGAATCAATAAGATAGAATCATTAATCAATCTGACATAGTAATCTCATTATCCATCGGATCCCCACAAACACAACATGCATGATTACAAATAGATGATCTTGATCATGAACGGAGCTCACAAGATCTAAACGTGGTAGCACAAAGGAGGAGAAACAACCATCTAGCTACTACATGGACCCATAGTCCAAGGTGGAACTACTCATGCATCATACCGGAGGCTGGCATGGTGATGAAGAAGGCCTCCGGGATGATCTCTCCCCTTCGGCAGGGTGCCGGGAAGATCTTCAGATCCCCCCGATCTAGGGACGATGGTGGAGGCGGCTACGGACTATTTCATGGAAGATTGATCGGGTACTTAGGGTTTAGGTATTGGGGGATTCTTATAGGCGAAGAGGGAGGCCGAGGGGGTGACCTAGGCGGCTGCATCCCCTAGGCACGGTCCAGGCCAGGCCGCGCAGCCAGGGGGTGTGGCCTCCTCGAGGCCCTCCTCTGTCTCGTCTTCTAGCTTCGTGTTCTCCTCGATAAAATATTGACTTTGGCTTTTGTCCTGTCCAATTCCAAGAATATTCATTTTCTCACTTTTTTGGAACCAAAAACAACAGAAAACAGGCAACTGGCACTGTGGCATCTTGTTAATAGGTTAGTCCTAGAAAACGAAAAAAATACCTCAAAGTGTAGACAAAGCAAAGCAAAGTAGATACTAAACAAGCATGGACCATCAAAAATTATAGATACGTTTACGACATATCAAGCATCCCCAAGCTTAACTCCTGCTCGTCCTCGAGTAGGTAAGTGATAAAAAATAATAATTTTTGAGGTGACATGCACCATCAAAATCAAAATCAAACCATTTGCAAGCATTGAAAGTTGGGATCAAAGTACTCTAAACACGAGCATGAAAGAAGAAGTTCTAACAATAAGACAAAGTAACTATGCATGCAACATGAAAGGATACAAACAAATATCATGAATAACAATGCATTGAAAGATGTTTGTTTGTTTCACATATAGAAAACATAGCATAGTGGCATTCAACTTATCCCTCATAGAGTAGCATAAATGCATAGGACACCTTCAAAGTTCATAAGGGTGACTAGATACAAATAGTTCGAGAACAAGCAATATCAACAATATGAATCAAACAATAAGTTTTCAGACAATGCACATAGAACTAAGAATGGCAACTATGCTCTCTTAATTGGTGCCTAAGGATAGAAGGTGGAGGCTCAATATAATAGTGGAAGAAAGGCCTTCATAAAGGGAAGCAGGGATTTCAAGTCTCATAAAGAGCTTCCAAAAATTATGGTACTTGTTAGCTTTAAGCTCTCATTGCCCCTATCATAAGCATCTTGAAATGATTAAGGTTAAAATGAACAAACTATGGAGTATATGCTTAACAAAGTATAAGTTGTGCGGTGACCCATCATACCACTGCATGATGTAGTACACTATAGTCGTTGATATAACACCAATGAAACACTGTTCACTAGTATTACATCCCTCAGAGTGGTAGAACAGAAACACAGCAGGTCCAAGACATGACTATAGGTTACAACTCAACTCTTTTCACAAGATCCAGAGAACACTCTAGGTTAAAGAGAGAGAAAGAAACTTATTACAAAGAAGAATCAGAAATAAATAACTCAAAAACTATCCTACTATTAAGACTAGTGTCTTAACTAATGGTCTGGCATTGCTGCTATTGCAATACACTATAGAAATAGGTTCTATGGCTAGAGATTATATTCCTATCTAATCAATAACTTCGTCTTCACTTGACTTGATGTATATGTTGACTTTCTGGACTTCATTGAAGAGCTTTAGCCTTTGAGGATGGTTCATGGAGCATAACTTGATGTAGACGTCGTCTGTACTGGCTTTAGAACCTAGCAAGGGTTAAGAAGATACTTTGAGTACGAGCATACTCAGCAAGTTCACTAGAAAAGGAGTGTTTGATGCACTATATCTACAGCCACAGACCATAGGTCGTAGGCAATGCAGGTTTTGTAAACATTTCTTCAAAGGTTGCTTTTATTCTGAAAAACTATGTCCGTCAGCCTTCACGGGTTTACCAGAACTTTCATGGAGTTCCTTTTCTGCCGCGTTCGCAGCTCCTTCACGGTACAGGGAGTAACAAGTTATAGTTCTTACACTCTGCAGAGGTGTGTTACTTTACCCATGAGAGACATTAGCCTTGTTGCACAACCAAGTCATGACCTTGTCCATACTTCCTTGGTATGGGGCCCAGTCTAAGATCCAAGCCAATCACTGCCCTCTCCGCGACCTCATATGTCTGCACGATCCTTCGGGGCCGGCTCACCTCCGTTAGGCCCCCTTTTGGGAAGGCTAAAACCATGATGAGTTCCCGAAGACTCTATGACCTGGTGTTGCCCTGGCATGTGCCATATTAAATGGTCCATCCACTAAACACCATCCATAGATAATCTAGACACCAAAAGTGTGGGGCGTAAGGGTGCCCACCCATATGTTGGATCCACACAAGGAATCACAACGTCACGTTAAGGTCGTCTTGCCTCTATACGAGAGGAAAAGGATGCAGCTAACTTCTCTGTCCCATTCCAAATCTCATGGTTAACGCGTAATATACGGCGCTAGAATCACTGGCGACATTGGTTGTTAAGTCCTAGATAATATGTTACTTTACCACCGGAACTTTCATAGTAAGTTATTACCTCATGGTAATAACCTATAATCACATTATTATGAAAATAGTGTTTTCAGACCTTTTCCAAATGCAGGTGATTTCCACATTGTATTTGTAAAATACTTTACAGAAAATAACCAAAGGACATGAGCAAGAGTGTACTTTCCTTTTGTGATTGCAAGATTATGCACTCATGGTCTTCAAGACAATATAAAATGTCCAATATCTGAAATCAGTATCATTCGTCCGGTAAGGACTAATGTTTGAAGAAGCAAGATGCTATTATGCATAAGTAATGTAATGAAATTTCATAATCTCGAATCCCGGGAATAGTGTTGATCTAGGGTTTGGTAACTGGAAATGGTTTCTTAAGAATGTGTTGTACTTTTTAGATAAGCTTCACACTTGTGCTTCTTATTAAGGCTTGTGAGTGTGTGTAACAATATGTAAATATAACAATAAGGTACACACATATGGAATGCTACTTAAAGACTACTTATATAATAATTGTCTATCTTCAAATTTTCTTTACAAGTAGTTGTAAGATCGATCCCTTTATAAAGGTAAGGATCCCTGTGATTGCAATGCTAGTCCCTGGATCAATGCTAGCATCCACAGTTTAAGATGAAGTACACAGAAACAAAGGTCATTATTACATATCATTCCAGAGACAAACATATTCTTTTACAAACTCCATGGCCACAGGCCTAATACAAGAGTTCAAATATAGAATAAGATAAATAAGTCTTCATCTTCATGTACCACAGGCAAGCATGTTGAGTGTAGACTCATAACCCCTAATCATCATCAGAATAACCTGCAACATCACAAGTTACAGCCATAGTGGGTCAATACATTGGAATAGTATTGGCAAGTGATACCTTAGTAAAATTTTAGTAGTCTAGATACTATATGCATTTTGGCTAAGTGTAGCTTAGGCTTGCTTTGCTCAAAATAGATTTTACCTATCAGTTGAAAACTCTAAGTTTTTTCTTTGTCAAAACTTTCCCAAGGAAACACAAATAGAAATTAGTGTTCCTTCACCCTGGTTCAACCACAAGCTTTTATTTAGAAATTGGGATGAGGATATTCTTGATAGCTTCCATGTCTTGATGCTCAAGTTGTCCAATACCAGGGACATGGCTAAGTACTTAGATTCTTCCATCTACAGAGGTTGTGCACTTTCCCCACAAGACTTGATTTTCACCAAGACAGGACCTTTCAGAAGCCTTCCCTTAGACCAAATGGACGCTCTCCAACCTATCATCCCACTACCAGCAACTGTCCAAATGGCTAAGTTATTGCAACCTATATGATCCAGGCAGAGCCCATAATGCCATGTGGCTGCACTAGAAGCTTCTTAACATTTGGCATCTCAAATTCCTTTGTTCCTGGGTGGCTTTCCACAAGTGAGATACACAAGGTAAACCATAGAGATGGGCCTTGTATAACCACTCAACACAAACCATTCTTTCCATTCCACCCAGGTGATTCATTCACTTAGTTGTTTTATTAAGCAAAAATACAAGTCCAAAGACTTAGAAATATTTTATTATAGCATGAATATATAACCACCCTTGGTTGCTACTAGCTAGGCTAAGCATGGAATTGATAAGCATCTTAACTTAGAAATTTCTAGCAATTCTACAACTACTGGGATTTCCCAAGCATAGCATATATATCAAAATATTCATGCAGGTCTAGCAAAATATTTCTAGTGCATAGTTGAAAAACATAGGAATAAAATCATGAAGCACCACTTGCCTTGGTAGTTTGGGGAGTAGAAACAATCCTCACAATCACAATCACTTTTTGCACCAAAATCTACACATAAAATAATGGCACCAAATCACATACAAAATATATACAAACAAAAATATATGAATGCATGCAAAATGCCATGTGATGATTTTCTACACCAAACAAGACAAGTGCACAGTACTGAATCATAAACAACTTCAAAACATGCCAAATAAACTTTATTTGAACAACAAAACATTTTTCAAATAATTTCTATACACAAAATATACCTACAAATGTTTCTGTAAAAACAACCATTTTTACAGATGCAAAACATTAAACACATTGCATAAATGGAAAGTATTTTCTCTCCTGATTCCAATGATATAAAATTTGTCAAATTTGGATGTGGGAATCAAAAGTTATGAATTTTACAAGTTTAAACATCTAATAGATCTAAATTCTGATTTTAAATCAAACCTACAGACAAGCGGCGTGTTCTGATTGGTTGATACCGATTCGCGCGGATCGGCTAACGTGGACCGCTAGATCTAACTTAAATCGCACGGTCAGATCTGCTCCTTACCTCTTCGCTATAGATCTAATTCTACACGCTGGATCTAGATCCTACGGCCACGGATCAAACGACCACAGACGGGGGGCGCTAGCAGCGGCGAGTGGCGGCGGCGGCTCTGGCAGAGTCGTTGCTGACGATCTAGGTCACGCGGGAGAGGGTGAGGTGGCTTACCGAGTTCGCCGTGCGCTGCTGATACTCAAGGTGGGCTTGGTTGGCGAAGGGGCGCTCGTGGTTGACAGGTATTGCTTGCCGGAGTCGTTGCTGTCGTCGGGCGTGTGCGGCTGGAGACGGTGGCGACGCTACGGCTCACGCTAAGGCACAAGAGAGGTGGCGTTAGACGCGTGCAGACAAGGCGAGCATGTGAGTATGAGTGAGAGAGAGGCGCGGTCGGTACAAACCAGGAGAGCTCGTCGGAGTTTGCGGCTGCGTCGGGCACTTGCGGTCGTCATCATTGGCGAGGCTCCAGATAGTCCTAGCATGAACCAATGGGGTTAGAAGATGCGCAAGGTTGCTATGATCACGCTGGCAAGATTAGAAGGCAAGGGGCAACGAGAGCTCACCGGAATCGTACGCCGGAGTTTGTCGGTTTAAGTAGCTGGAGCAGGGGCGAGATTAACACGCGGCATCAATGGGATTAAAGAGCATTTTCTCGGGAGGAAACAGCCGCGGCGGCGTCGGTCGCAGGCAAGATTTGGGGACAACGGACTGACGTGGCTGCGGGGCCCAGTTGTCAGCGATGGGGTGTGCGCGAGTGGGGTGAGAAACAGAGGAGAGAGGGGGAACCCGGGTGGGCTGATTCGCTTGCTGGGCTGGAATGGTGGCGCCAGGCCCAATTGGGTTTTAAATTTCTTTTTCTTTTTCTGATTTGATTTTCAGGAATCATTTCAAATGAATTTAAAAGCAAATGAATTCAAATCTTTTTATGGATTTTTGTAAAGTATAAACTTCATAAAACTAAACACAAAACCTTGTTGTTTCCTTGGGCTTGCTAGGTCTTTATTGAGAAAAACAAAATAAACAGAGCCATAACACTTGATTTGGATATGTTTTGAAGATGGTTTTAAAGCCATATTTGTTTTGTAAACTTTGTCTAAACTCTAACATTAAACCCAAAACAACATGAGAGTAAACAAAGCTTGGTTTGAAACAATTATATACTCATTTGAGAGTGGCATTAGATTAATGCATGCACACATAAAATAATAGCACTTAGTGCTTCTGTTTTCTTGAAATGGGTTTGATATTTGATCCCTAAATGATATGCATGCATGAATGATATGCAATCTTTGAAAACATGATTTTAGGGATGTTACAAATCTAACCCCCTTAAGGTGAATCTCGCCCTCGAGATTCGGGTTGGCTAGCAAATAGGTGAGGGTGGTCTTTCTGAAGATCATCTTCTCTTTCCCATGTGGCTTCTTCTTCGGAATGATGGTTCCATTGAACTTTGCAGAATTTGATAGTCTTAGTCCGAGTAACTCTTTCTGCAGTCTCAAGAATCTTGATAGGTTTCTCCTCATAGGTGAGATCACTTTCCAATTGAACCTCCTCCAAAGGTATGGTATCCTTCAAAGAAGTCTCTTCCATTTCTGGATGGAATTTCTTAAGGTGACTCACATGAAACACATTGTGAATGGAAGACAATGATTCTGGCAATTCAATCTCATAAGCTACTTCTCCTTTATGACTTAGAATCTTGAATGGTCCAACATATCTTGGGGCCAATTTTCCTTTGACTCCAAATCTCTTCACTCCACGAAGTGGTGACACTCTAAGATAAGCTCTATCATCCACTTCATAGGTGACTTCTCTACGCTTAGGATCTGCGTAGCTCTTCTGTCGGGATTGTGCTATCTTCAATCTGTCCTTAACTAGCTTGACTTTCTCTTCAGCCTCCTTGATTAGTTCTGGTCCGAACAAACATCTTTCTCCCACACCATTCCATAGCAATGGGGTGGTACACTTTCTCCCATAGAGAAACGCAAATGGTGCCATCTCAATACTGGCTTGATAGCTGTTAATGTAAGATAATTCTGCGTAAGGCAGACTTTCATCCCAACTGGATCCATAGTCTAGGGCACATGCCCTCAACATATCTTCAAGAATCTGGTTGGTCCTTTCTGTTTGTCCATCAGTCTGAGGATGAAAATAAGTGCTGAATTCCAACCTCGTTCCCAATGACTCATGTAATTGCCTCCAAAAATGAGAAGTGAATTGAGTTCCCCTATCTGACACAATACTCTTGGGTACTCCATGCAGACATACAATCCTGCTCATGTAGATCTTTGCTAACTTAGCACTTGTATAGGTTGTCTTCACGGGTATGAAATGAGCCACTTTAGTTAAGCGATCCACTACTACCCAAATAGAATCATATCCTGACCTGGTCCTTGGCAATCCGGTGATGAAATTCATGCCAATCTTGTCCCACTTCCAATCAGGAATAGGTAGTGGTTGTAACAACCCTGCTGGTTTCTGATGTTCCGCTTTCACTCTACTACATACATCACACAAAGCAATATGTTCAGCGATGTCCTTCTTGAGATTATTCCACCAAAATCTTTCCTTCATATCCATGTACATTTTGGTGTTACCCAGATGAATGGAATACGGTGATTTGTGTGCTTCTTGTAAAATCAGTTTCTGAAGTTCTGGGTCTTGTGGAACACAGATACGTTTCCCATGCCATAAAGTACCCTCTTCATCTTCATGGAATCCTTTGGCTTTTCCCTTGCCAATCTTTTCCTTAATCTCTTCAATTTCCTTATCTGTCTTTTGGGCTTCTTTTATTTTGTCCAACAAAGTGGGTTGAACATCCAATGACATGAGATGTCCTTCAGGCACAATCTCCAATCTGAGATCTCTAAATTGGGCACACAAGATCATCTGGCAAGTATCCCTTAGTAAGGCCATTCACAAAAACCTTACGGCTTAGAGCATCCGCTACAGCATTTGCTTTACAGGGGTGGTATTGCAAACTTAAGTCATAGTCCTTGATAAGTTCTAGCCATCTTCTTTGTCTCATGTTAATTTCTTTCTGTGTGAAGATATACTTAAAACTTTTGTGATCTGTGAACACTTCACATTGCTTTCCCAAAAGATAGTGTCTCCATGTTTTGAGTGCATGGACAACAGAGGCTAACTCTAAATCATGAGTAGGTTAATTTACCTCATGAGTTTTGAGTTGTCTCGAAGCATAAGCCACAACTTTCCCTTCTTGCATAAGTACTGCACCTAATCCATGATGAGATGCATCACAATACACTTGGAAATCCTTCTCCAAATCCGACAGACATAAGACTGGTGCTATCACTAGTCTCTTCTTCAATTATTGAAAACTGAGTTCACATCCCTCAAACCAAGCAAATTTCTTGTCTTTCTTTAGTAACTCTGTCATTGGCTTAGCTATCTTGGAGAAATTCTTAATGAACCTTCTGTAGTATCCTGCCAAGCCAAGGAAACTACGAACATCTTGTTCTTCTTTGCTATTGGAGTAGATCAAAATGTCATGGATGAATACGACAACAAACTTGTCAAGGAACTCCATGAACAACTTGTTCATCATATTCATAAAGTATGCTGATGCATTGGTCAAACCGAAAGGCATCATGGTATACTCATACAATCCATACCTAGTGGTGAAAGTTGTCTTAGGTATGTCTTGTTCTCTTATCTTGAGCTGAAAGTAACCTCATCGGAGATCAATCTTTGAGAACACACAAGCTCCTTCTAACTGATCAAACAAGTCATTGATTCTAGGCAAAGGGTATTTGTTTTTAATAGTCACTTCATTGAGTGAACGGTAATCTATGCACAACCTTTGACTTCTATCTTTCTTTTCTACAAACAAAACTGGTGCTCCCCAAGATGAAGAACTTGGTTGAATAAATCCTTTCTGCAACAGTTCTCTAAGTTGTTTCTTGAGTTCTTTCAACTCATCAACTGACATTTTGTATGGTCTCTTTGCTATTGGTCCAGATCCTGGTAGCAAGTCAATAAGAAAATCCACATCTCTATCTGGTGGCATTCCTGGTAATTCATCCGAAAACACATCCGGATATTCACTCACAATTGGCACACTGCCTATGCTAACCCCCTTAAGAGAATTTAACTTACTCCCTTTCGATTCAAAGTTAGACTTGAATCTTATCCGTTTCTTTTCCGGGGTTGTGAGTGAAAAACAGTTCGATTGGCACAATCTAATACTCCTTCATACTTGGTCATCCAATCCATTCCCAAAATTACATCCAGTCCTTGGGAATCTAGGATTATCAGACTCACTGAAACTTATGCTTTCCACACTCTATTACTAGATCCCGGCATCCAAGACTCACTATCATATCTCCTCCCGGAGAACTTACTTTTATTGGACACCCAATGTTTTCAGTTGGAAACCCATTTCAATCAACAAATGCTTTTGATATGAATGAATGTGATGCACCAGTATCAAAAAGAACAAGTGCTGGAATAGAATTGAGTTTGAACTTACCAGCCATATCATCTGACTCTTCATAGATTTCCTCCACATTGATGTGGTTCACTTGCCCCTTCTGGAAAGGGTTGGGCTTGTTGGGTCCTTCAACTTTCTTTTCTGGGCATTCATTTTCATAATGCCCCATATTCTTGCACTTGAAACATTCAACCTGACTAATATCCTTCTTGACAGGCTGGCTTCCACTACCACTTCCACTTCCATTGTGGTGGCTCTTATATCCACTCTTGTGATTCTTGTACTTGTCATTGTCATGACTACGATGATGCTTGTTGTCATGATGACGGTTGTGGTTGTGGTGTTTGTTGTACTTCCCATGCTTGTGGGATCCAGAATTCTCACTATCATCATAATGGGAACGCTTGTGAGACGAATCCCGAGTTGTGCTTGTCAGAGTGCTTCCTCTTCCTGCTTTCAACTTGTTTCATCTTGCTCTCCAAGATGGCAGCCTTGTCACAAAGAGACTGATATGTGGGGACATATGCCACAACTAACTGCAGGTTCAATTCATCGTTCAATCCTTCAAGGAACTTTTCTTTCCTCTTAGCATCAGTGTCAACTTCATCCGGTGCATAACGCGCCAGATTGTTGAACTCCTCAATATATTCAGCCACGCTGCAGTGGCGCTGTTTCAAGTTATGAAATTCCTTCTTCTTCAAACTCATCACACCGGATGAGATGTGAGAAGTACGGAAACCATCTTCAAAGATAGCCCATGTCACATCCTCAATGGGAGTGGTGATCTGGAAGTTATCCCACCAAGTAGCTGCTGGTCCTTCCAACAGTGTGCTGCAAACCTGACTTTCTCCTTATCAGTACAGCCAACAGTTACCAAGTCCTTGTTCACTGAGCGTAGCCAATCATTGGCCACCATGGGATCCGTAGTTCCTAAGAACTTTGCTGGCCTCAGTCTTAAGAATCTGGTAAGCATGTCAAAACCCGGCGGGTTGTTCTGATTGTTGTTGTTGTTGTTGTTGTTGTTGTTGTTGTTGTTGTTGTTGTTGTTGTTGTTGCTGTTGTTGCTGGTGTTGCTGTTGTTGTTGTTGTTGTTGTTGTTGTTGTTGTTGTTGTTGTTGTTGTTGTTCTGGTTCTGTATGAACGTGGTCATCAGCTGCGTCTGAGCTGTCATCATCTGCTGCATCTCAGGGGTGATATTGTTGTTAGGGTTGGGATTGGCACGTCGGGGAGGCATCTGTGGTTTTCAATAAGGATAAGAATGAGATACCCATATATTCTTAACATGCACAATACATCACATAGACAATCACCAAGCATGCATCAAATAACAAAAGTTCAACAACATAAACAACAAGTTTTGAAAGGTAAACACACCAATAGCAAGCCATCCACATGTTGGATGGTCATTGCGACTCAATAATCAAAAGTATGGTAAATAAAAGGTAAATGAGTAGTGATGAGTCATCACTACTCCTCTGAATCAACCTCCTCATCAACGAGTGTAAGACCTGCATTCTCCATAGCGGTCTTGTATTCCTCGACATTGGTAGTAAAGGCCTCTATCTTGGACTTGAGAGCCCTCTTCTGTGAACGAAGTCTCTCAATCACAGTCTGTTGATGCTCGAACTTGAAGTCCTTGGTCTCTAGTTCTGCAGTCATCTCTCGAATCCTCTTGTTCCTATCTTGGACTCTTTTCTCTTGACTCTTGAACTTTCTATCCCGACTCTCAAACTTGGCCTCCATTTCCTTGACTATCACCTCTTGCTCGGTGAAGAGCTTGTCCTTCTCATGGAGCTGCACCTGGAGTTCGTCATTGCTAAGCATGACGTTGGTCCTATCAGTATCTAGGTCCCTAAGAAGAACCTCTCTAAGTCCTGGAGGTATAGACGAATCGGCTCTGCCGTCTCTCTAGCAGTGTCCTCGAAGTCAATGGCCTCACCATCCTCATCACGTCTACCGAAGGCGTGGAAGTGAGTACATCTAACCTCCCGAGAGTGTCTCCCTAACAGACGCGCAAGTAAATCCTGCATGACTACCTCTAGGCCTCTCTCGCTGTCATCATGCATGAACTTGAAGATGATTGCCTCCGTGGTAGGCTCAGTCTGGCGTCCTGGCTGATTAACCTTGAAGCCCCAAAGGTCTTTCCTCTCAAACTTGGTGAGGGGAAGCACCATGATGCTAGGAAGCGGAAGATTGAGAAGACCAGTGAGCTCAATAAGTCGAGTGCCAAAACGAGTTCCCTTGAACTCTTCAGCCATGCTGATAGTAACATTAGGCATCTATTTTATAAGATAGAGAAAATTTAGAAACAACATTACTAAAAGTACACAAGACAAGTGGCACAAGCATATCATTGGCAAGCAACACACAAGTCATGGCATACATAATACAAGCAACCTAGATTCAATGTAACTTAGTCAAAATTTTGGAAATATAATGATGAGTGTGGTGGTCCAACTAATAAGGCACAATACATCTTTCTATCAAAAGAGATGAGAAAGAAGATTAGAAAAGTTTACTAGAAGAATAAGACAAGTGTGGAAGTTGTTGGAAAAATTTTACTTAGTGGTTTCTAATCCATTCCTAGGGTCATAATCCTACAGGCAACACAATGCTCTGATACCATCAGTAAGATCCCTCCTTTTATAAAGGTAAGGATCCCTGTGATTGCAATGCTAGTCCCTGGATCAATGCTAGCATCCACAGTTTAAGATGAAGTACACAAAAATAAAGGTCATTATTACATATCATTCCAGAGACAAACATAGTCTTTTACAAACTCCATGGCCACAGGCCTAATACAAGAGTTCAAATATAGAATAAGATAAATAAGTCTTCATCTTCATGTTCCACAAACAAGCATGTTGAGTGTAGACTCATAACCCCTAATCATCATCAGAATAACCTGGAACATCACAAGTTATAGCCACAGTGGGTCAATACATTGGATTAGTATTGGCAAGTGATACCTTAGTAAAATTTTAGTAGTCTAGATACTATATGCATTTTGGCTAAGTGTAGCTTAGGCTTGCTTTGCTCAAAATAGATTTTACCTATCAGTTGAAAACTCTAAGTTTTTTTTCTTTGTCAAAACTTTCCCAAGGAAACACTAATAGAAATTAGTGTTCCTTCACCCTGGTTCAACCACAAGCTTTTACTTAGAAATTGGGATGAGGAGATTCTTGATAGCTTCCATGTCTTGATGCTCAAGTTGTCCAATACCAGGGACATGGCTAAGTACTTAGATTCTTCCATCTACAGAGGTTGTGCACTTTCCCCACAAGACTTGATTTTCACCAAGACAGGACCTTTCAGAAGCCTTCCCTTAGACCAAATGGACGCGATCCAACCTATCATGCCACTACCACCAACTGTCCAAATGGCTAAGTTATTGCAACCTATATGATCCAGGCAGAGCCCATAATGCCATGTGGCTGCACTAGAAGCTTCTTAACATTTGGAATCTCAAATCCCTTTGTTCCTGGGTGGCTTTCCACAAGTGAGATACACAAGGTAAACCATAGAGATGGGCCTTGTATAACCACTCAACACAAACCATTCTTTCCATTCCACCCAGGTGATTCATTCACTTAGTTGTTTTGTTAAGCAAAAATACAAGTCCAAAGACTTAGAAATATTTTATTATAGCATGAATATATAACCACCCTTGGTTGCTACTATCTAGGCTAAGCATGGCATTGATAAGCATCTTAACTTAGAAATTTCTAGCAATTCTACAACTACTGGGATTTCCCAAGCATAGCATATATATCAAAATATTCATGCAGGTCTAGCAAAATATTTCTAGTGCATAGTTGAAAAACATAGGAATAAAATCATGAAGCACCACTTGCCTTGGTAGTTTGGGGAGTAGCAACAATCCTCACAATCATAATCACTTTTTGCACCAAAATCTACACATAAAATAATGGCACCAAATCACATACAAAATATATACAAACAAAAATATATATATGCATGCAAAATGCCATGTGATGATTTTCTATACCAAACAAGACAAGTGCACAATACTGAATCATAAACAAGTTCAAAACATTCCAAATAAACTTTATTTGAACAACAAAACATTTTTCAAATAATTTCTATACACAAAATATACCTACAAATGTTTCTGTAAAAACAACTATTTTTACAGAGGCAAAACATTAAACACATTGCATAAATGGAAAGGATTTTCTCTCCTGATTCCAATGGTATAAAATTTGTCAAATTTGGACGTGGGAATCAAAAGTTATGAATTTTACAAGTATAAACATCTAATAGATCTAAATTCTGATTTTAAATCAAACCTACAGACACGCGGTGTGTTCTGATTGGTTGATACCGATTCGCGCGGATCGGCTAACGTGGACCTCTAGATCTAACTTAAATCGCACGGTCAGATCTGCTCCTTACCTCTTCTCTACAGATCTAATTCTACACGTTGGATCTAGATCCTACGGCCACGGATCAAACGACCACAGACGGGCGGCGCTAGCGGCGGCGAGTGGAGGCGGCGGCTCTGTCAGAGTCGTTACCGATGATCTAGGTCGCACAGGAGAGGGTGAGGTGGCTTACCGAGTTCGTCGTGCGCTGCTGATACTCAAGGTGGGCTTGGTTGGCGAAGGGGCGCTCGTGGTTGACAGGTATTGCTCGCCGGAGTCGTTGCTGTCGTCGGGCGTGTGCGGCTAGAGACGGTGGCGACGCTACGGCTCATGCTAAGGCACAAGAGAGGTGGCATTAGAAGCGTGCAGACGAGACGAGCATGTGAGTATGAGTGAGAGAGAGGCGCGGTCGGTACAAACCAGGAGAGCTCTTCGGAGTTTGCGGCTACGTCGGGCACTTGCGGTCGTCGTCGTTGGCGAGGCTCCAGATAGTCCTAGCATGCACCAATGGGGTTAGAATATGCGCAAGGTTGCTGCGATTACGCTGGCAAGATTAGAAGGCAAGGGGCGACGACAGCTCACCGGAATCGTACGCCGGAGTTTGTCGGTACTGCGGCGGTGTGAGGGCAAATACTGGCAGCCTGGTGGCGCTTCTGGCTAGCTTTGTTGGGGGAAATGGCCGCGATGGGTAGGGGTTTAAGTAGCTGGAGCGGGGGCGAGATTAACACGCGGCATCAATGGGATTGAAGAGCATTTGCTCGGGAGGAAACAACCGCGGCGGCGTCTGTCGCACGCGAGATTTGGGGACGACGGAGTGACGTGGCTGCGGGGCCCAGTTGCCAGCGAGGGGGTGTGTGCGAGTGGGGTGAGAAACAGAGGAGAGAGGGGCGGGGGGGCTGATTCGCTTGCTGGGCTGGAATGGTGGCGCAAGGCCCAATTGGGTTTTAAATTTCTTTTTCTTTTTCTGAGTTGATTTTCAGGAATCATTTCAAATGAATTTAAAAGCAAATGAATTCAAATCTTTTTATGGATTTTTGTAAATTATAAACTTCATAAAATTAAACACAAAACCTTGCTGTTTCCTTGGGCTTGCTAGGTCTTTATTGAGAAAATCAAAATAAACAGAGCCATAACACTTGATTTGGATATGTTTTGAAGATGGTTTTAAAGCCATATTTGTTTTGTAAACTTTGTCTAAACTCTAACATTAAACCCAAAACAACATGAGAGTAAACAAAGCTTGGTTTGAAACAATTATATACTCATTTGAGAGTGGCATTAGATTAATGCATGCTCACATAAAATAATAGCACTTAGTGCTTCTATTTCTTGAAATGGGTTTGATATTTGATCCCTAAATGATATGCAAGCATGAATGATATGAAATATTTGAAAACATGATTTTAGGGATGTTACAGTAGTGTTGTTTATAAATAAATTTAAGGGTTATTAATCCTAAATGTATAAGCAGAGTATAAAGTAAGGTGTTTACTATTAATTGTCCTATGTTGACTGAAGTGGGAAAACAAATAACTTTTGAAGAAAAGATTCCTTTATTAAGGTTTAAACAATCCTTGTGGGTAATCAGAGGTGGTTGATGTTATTTGTGCTTGCTGGAACAATTTGTACTTGAGATGCTTTATCACTTAATTATAACAGACCAAAGTTATCTATAAAGTAATAATAAAGTCTTTAGCATTATACTTAAGGTCTGGTAGATTTAAGTTAACTTTTAAAACATAGATGGACTTTAGGTGTAATGCTTATTATACTTATACTTTGTTCACTTCATAGTGTTTCTTTAAAGTTACTTAAGAATGGTATAACTTTTATTTGGTAGTGGTTTCTTTACATGGTAAATGTATAAAGGGATTTATCTCCCTGTATGGGTGTGGTTAAGATTTGTGAATAAGTAAACAATATTTTTTACTACTTATGAACTCACTAAAGTGTTTTGATTTGTTTATAAACTTGTGGTTAAAGTAAAGGAATGGTTTTTATCTCATTATTCTTAGAGATTTTAGATTGGCTAAGGATCATTTTATAAAATAATCTACATTAATGGTTGAGAGATAATTTAATAAAATTGTATTTAAAGTGTGTTAAATCATTTTGAATGCACACTACCAATATTTAAGACTAATAATATTTATTAGACTTAATTGACTAATTTTTAGAATTATTAACAAATTTTATTTACCTTTATATGAATTATTAATTCAGGAAAGGGTTTAAATTCAAGTCGTTAAAGTGTTTGAATTTTTATTTAACTTAAAAGTGGAATATTATATTTTTAACATATAGGTATTATTTTTGTGATCATTTTGGTATATTACACTTATTTTTATGATTTATAAATTATAAGATATGATTTCTACAATGTTTAATACTTTATAAACACTTAATAAATATTAAATATTTAATTAAGTGAAATAATAATGCATGACTATAATGTTTAATATAGTTCTTATTTTTCTAAGATTTTTGGTATTATATTTATATTTTTAATATTTACCATTATTAAAATATGAATTATCAAAGTTTTATTATTTATAAAACCTTTATTAAATATTAATTATTTAAATGGTTAACATAATAATGTTTAATAATAGTTTTATGTTATAGATTTTATTTTTCTACAAATTTTCATATATTATACACATTTTTCTGATTTATAGAACAAAAGTTATTAATGAAACAAGATTTAATCATTTTATTATATTTGAATTAATATTGTTTTATCTAATTCCTAAATAGGAAATACTTTTCTTACTTAGACAGGGTATACCCCAAGTCACAGATAGGTGGGTCTCAGGGCCACGTCGGTGTGCCACGCTGACGTGGACCATTCAACATGGTGGACTTGGTCAAGGATGACATCGACGAGACCTCACGATGACGTCATACGAACTGATCTTCTCAGATTAAGTTCGATTTCATCGATTTAGTGATCATGCGAGGCTGTGGGTAGGTGGTTTGTATGCGGAAGAGTTCACTGGTTCGAACTGTGGCCGCTCCGCTCAAAATGTTCACCGGAGCCTTAGCTCCGGCGAGCCCTGACGGTGCTGAGCAAACGCCCCAGTGGCAAAGTCGACAGAGAGAGTTAGAGACAAATCGGAGAGGTTCACGAGTACCGGTAGCTCACCAGGATTCGGAAGAGAGTGTCGAAGAGGTCGGAGGAGGTTTGAGATGGTGGCAATCGATGATGAACGCCGACGTCTGGCGGCGGTAGACACTTCGATCCTGTCGATTGGATGGAATAAATAAGAAGTAGGATTTTAGGGTTTTTGTTTCTAGATTTGTATTTTAATATTTGATTTGAACTTTTCTTTATGGAATTTATTTGCTAAATACTTGCAGCAACAATAAAGTTATTATTAATAAATTTGTGAATTTTTATTATGTATTATTATATTTCCTTCATTTTCTTTATCTATATTCTTTTCCTATTATTATTTGTGAGGGCCTTTGATATGAATTTAAATTGAGCTAATATCCACAAACTTATTATAGAATGCATTACTATTAACTAATGAGATTTTATTCTCATTAACTCATAATAATAAGGAAATTCTTATATGGTGAATTCTATTATTCAAAATGTAATAACAGGTGAATCCTAACCACTCTTCCTATTTAGAATATGCATAGTTCCTTTCTGGAACTAGTTATTCACTACTTGCTTAAGTGTGATTAATATATGGATATAATATTGGGCATAATGGTTTATAGTAATTTCCATTTATGTGGTAAATATGATTTAGAGGTTTGAATTGAAAATGCTTACCCTAGGGTTTAGGGTACTTAATATACTTATATACTTTTGTTGATGGGAATAAAGATTGATGACTAAACATATTGTATGTATGTTTGTGATCTTTAATGTTATCACCCTTAAAATAGAAAGGTTATTCTCTAGAATGTCCTATGGGAAAGAATTTATAAAGATAACTCCTTAGCACATATGGTGATGATAATTGAATATTATAAAGATGTGCTTAAGTGATTTTCTATAGGACAATATTCCTATGAATCATTATGAAATTAAGATGATAAATCAATCAGATAAAATGGATGCTAAGCTTGATTATAGATTTAGGGTTTAATGTTTACCAAGAATTCCTATCTTCTATAATTCACGATTCTTGGACTTCTAATTAAGGAATTCCTTTCCTAGATATACTACTTCTTTATATCCATCATCATGTGTTAACATGATGAGCTTTACTTCACAAGAATATTCTTATCCACCATTTATTCTTCTAAATCCATTCATAAATCCAATGAGCTTGACACTAAAGCTTTTCATAACCTTCTCATATTCATACTTGGTTATATCAACTATTCTACTGTTGATAATCGCCAATCCAACAAGTAGTTACTTCTACTCCATTCATACACTTCCTTAATCATTCATCACTAATATTACTCCAATGGATGTATATAGCAAACTACTTCACCTCAAGTGCTTACTATTCTTTGAGAGGAATATTATTACTTCAATAACTTCATGCTACTCTAACTTCATCTTAATCATACTATCTTATCTCTGCTTAACTCCAATATTTTATACTAGAGTTCAACCATGTTTTACCCACCAATGTCACTTATACATGATATAAGCATTCAATCTTGGTGACTAAAGCATGATTATTATAATCCTTTGATCCTTTATGGTTTAGGTTTCCACTTGTCTAACCAAAGCTTCCATCCATACAACATTACAGTTGTATTATAATTATCTTCTGTTTATCTCTATTGGATTAGGAGATATAATTTATTAACTATACCTACTTGATCCAATAGGATAACTCCTGTTAACTATCTTTAAGATTCATCCTTGTAATCTTATTTGTTAACATATAATTATATCTTCTACATAAATCTTCTATCTGTTAAGGAGTGAGTTAACTCCATTAAGTATTACATTGATCGTATTCGTTTCCAACTCTCCCATCCTATAAATGATATTCAAAGTCTAGCATTATCATATACCTTTCTTACTTCATTCTCTAAAGTTTTTTTAGAATGGATGCTATGATAGGAATAAGAGTTGATAGATGAAGAATTAATAGTTTAATAATTTGTGAATCAATAGCTGATTACTCAACATTGATGAACAACAGATATTAACACAAGGTTCATTAGAGATGTTAAAGTTTGATATGTAAAGAAAGATATATGGTGAATGATTTTGACTTGGTTTCCTTCCTACTCGATCTCACTAAAGGGTTAAGGTTAGGTATTACCATGATACTCATGGTATAAGTAGATGAGATTAAGATAGATCAAGATTTAGTTGTTCCATTCCTATTACTTAGGTTATGTTTATAACTTGGTATTCATACGTGTATAATGAATACTAGGACATGATTACTTAAGGATCAAATATAACCATTAAGTAATGTATTTGGGTTTTAACTTTTATTACATTTGATCTACCCTTAGATCAAATCTCCCTTACCCAAAATAAGGTTTTAACAAAGTCATATTGAAACTTATCGCAGTCAACTTGATGATCTACTTCAATTCCATCAAGTTAAGAGAAGCTTCAATCACTTTGACAGGTTTTTTATTTAAAAGCACGAAAATTATTCGGATTTTCTATGCATGAATGCAATGCACACATCTATGTTCATCTTATTTCTAAGCTCTAATGATGGGATGTTACAAGTTGGAAATCTCATGTCCCTTGAGTACGAGGGCCGCTCCTCATGCTACTCAACTTTAGTCACCGGTAAGTTCTTGTCATAGTAAGTACATGTGTATCATAGAGAACCGCCAACGGGGTACCCCTTGCACATGATACAGGAGTTGTCCCATATCAAAATGACAAGGCAAGCAGACAATGAGCATCTCATCAATTTTCTTATTTTACCATGGGAAAATGGTGTTTTTCTCTCTTTCCTCTTTTCAGTGTCTCTCTTTTTTATAAGAAGAAAGCTTCATAGATTGCTCACTATGGCGATGCTGCAAGCTTCCACCATGATTAGGCATGGCTTAGGATAGCGCCCCAGGCGTTTCTCTAACACACATACATAAATCCATGGACATACAATCTTCCCTTTTATTTCACACCGACGTCATCCATAAACAAAAGAGCATGCTATCAGCTATGTGTACAAAGTACGAGTACAATGTTGAAAGCGTTCCCCGTGACATGTAACATCCCTAAAATCATGTTTAAAACTCATGCATATCATCCATGCATCCATGATCATATAGAGTTCTTTTCAAACAAATCATTTCAAAAACAGGAGCATATGAGCTCATTATTTTATGTGATCAGCATTTGAATCAAATGCTACTCTCCAATGGGAGATTGTTATTCAAGAAACCAAACTTTCTTGTCTTATTGCTCTCAGGTTGTATTTCTAGATTGCTAAGATTTAAACCAAAGTTTCAAAACACTATGATTTGAAAACCAATTTCAAAACCTATTCAAACTAGTGCTATGCCACTGCTTATTTTATTTTATTCCAAGTGAACAAGCCAATTCAAAGTGACCACTTGGTTTTATGCCCAGAAGTGTGACTATTGCACACTACAAAAATCCTGAAAAGATTTGAATTCAAACAGATTTTGAAATCATTTGAATTTGGTTCCTGAAATTGAAAACAGAAAAAGAAAAGGAGAAAAGAAATGGAAAAAGGCCAGCGCCACCTATCTAGCCCAGCTACGAATCCAGCCCATTAAGCCCACCCGGATTCCCCCTCTCTCTCTCTCTCACTCGCAGACGAGCCCACTAGGTCACTGACCACACGACCCCACCCCCTCTCTGTTTCATTCACTGACTGGTGGACCTCGCCAGCTCATCCCCATCTTTCCCAAATCGCGCCCACGACCACGTCGCCGGCCGTTTCCTCCGCCCTTCACTGCAGCGTTGATTCCTCGCTTAAATTCCCTTTATACCGCACGTGATCCTCGCCCCCGCCTGGCCTACTTAAACCCCCCTGCCCCCTCTCCATTTTCCCCCAGACTCCGAGCACAAAGCGCCCCCAGGCTGCCCGCAATCCTCCTCGCACCGCCGCAGACAGAGCTCACTCCGGCGACCAATTCCGGTGAGCCCCGTGCGCCCCTCTCCCTCTGGTTCTTGCAGACAGCCCCGCCACTTCCTTGCGCACCTACTGACACCGTTGGTTCCTTCTATACCGCCCCAGGTCGTCGTCTTCGACAAGCACATCAAGGTTCCGACAACATCCTCAACTCCGGCGATAAAATTCGGTGAGCCCTTTGTTCCCCTTCGCCTCTAATTCACACGATCGTGTTCGCCGTAGTCTTGCGCATCTCCTGATGCCGTTTGTCCATGCTAGGGTGACCAGGAGTGTCGCCAACATCGTCGTCCACCCGAGCCCGACGCTGACAGCAACTCCGATGAGCCCGTGCAGCCGTCTCCGTGCGCCCCTTGCCAAGCCATCGCCAGGTTGAGCATCAGCGCATCGTCACGTTTCTGGTAAGCATCTCCGACGACCCCAGAGCCACACAGCGCCCGCGCCACGTCAGAAAGCGCCGCCGCCCGGTAGCCACCGCCGCCGTACGGTGGTCGTTTGATCCAGGACCATTGGATCTGGATCCAACGCGTGAAATTAGATCACTTATCGAAACATTATGAGTAGATCTGGGCCGTGCAGGTTAAGTAGATATAACGGCTCACAGACGCGATCCGGAGAGAAGCAGTATCGGCCAATCAGATTAAGACGCCTGGCAACAGTTTAGTTTTAAAAACAGGAATTGAATCTATTAGATGTTTGAATTTGTTTTAGCTATAACTTTTGATTCCCACGTTAGAATTTGACAAATTTTATATCATTGGAATCAGGATAACAAGCCCTTTCTAATTATGCAATGTTTTTAATGTTTTGCTTCTGTTAAAATGGTTTTTTTACAGAAACATGTGTAGGGATAATCTGAGTATATGAATTGTTTGAGAAATGTTTTGAGGTTTAAATAAATGTTGTTTGGCAAGTTTTTTAACTTGTTTATGAACCAGTACTGTACACTTGCTTTGTTGAGTTTTAAAAATCATCACATATCATATTGCATGCATTCATATATTTTTGTTTGTATATGTTTTGTATGTGATTTGTGGCTATGATTCTTTGTGTAGATTTTGGTGCCAATAGTGATTGTGATTGTGAGTGTGAGGAGTGTAGCTACTCTCCAAACTACCAAGGCAAGTGGTACTTCATGATATTTTTTTATCCCTATGTTTTCTACTAAGCATTAGAAATATTTTGCTAGTCTTGCATGCTATATTTTGCTTATATGCCATGTTGGGAAATCCTAGTAGTTGTAGAATTGCTAGAAACTTCTAAGTTAAGATGCTTATATATGCCATGCTTAGCCTAGATAGTAGCAACCAAGGGTTGGTGAAATATACATGTTATGATGAAAATATTTCTAAGTCTTTGGACTTGTGTTTTGATTAATAAAACAACTAAGTAAATGAAACACCTGGGTGGAATGGAAGGAATGGTTTATGTTGAGTGGTTACACAAGGCCCATTTCTATGGTTTACCTTGTGTATCTCACTTGTGGAAAGCCACCCAGGAACAAAGAGATTTTAGAGGCCAAATGTTAAGAAGCTTCTAGTGCAGCCACTTGGCAATATGGGCTCTGCCAGGATCACATAGGTTTCTAGAACTTAGCCATTTGGACAGTTGGTGGTAGTGGGATGATAGGTTGGAGCGCGGCCATTTGGTCTAAGGGAAGGCTTCTGAAAGGTCCTGTCTTGGTGAAAATCAAGGCTTGTGGGGAAAGTGCACAACCTCTGCAGATGGAAGAACCTAAGTACTTAGCCATGTCCCTGGAAAAGGACAACTTGAGCATCAAGACATGGAAGATATCAAGAATCTCCTCATCCCAATTTCTAAGTAAAACTTGTGGGTGAACAAGGGTGAAGGAACCCAATGTCTATTGGTCCTTCCTTGGGAAAAGTTTTGACAAAGAAAAACTTAGTGATTTCAACTAATAGGCAAAACCTATTTTGAGCAAAGCAAGACAAGCTACACTTATCCAGATTGCATATAGTATCTAGTCCACCAAAATTATACTAAGGTATCACTTGCCAATACTATTCCAATACTAGCATTGCAATCATAGGGATCCTTTTCCTTTATAAAGGAGGGATCTTACATGACAGCACGGTTCTGCTAATTCCAATGTATAAGTGCAAGCATATACAACATATATGACACAATGTTTCAAGTTTATTTGGGGAAATAAATATAAATGTGCCATCAAGTTTGTGAGAGCTTTAATCACTAACTTTCGCATAACAAGTTTAATTTGTAAGATAGATAAAACAAGAATATACTTGGAATGGTGTAGCACACCATGAATAGGAATTTATAGTGGACATTTTTGGAATAAATTGGTTTATTGGGAGTTGGATGCATGAGTAGAGCTTACTCATACAAGTGGAGGCTAGCAAAAGACTGGGAGCGACCAACTAAGAGAGCAATAATGGCCATAATCATGCAGAGCGACAAAACATTACTAATCAAAAGCATAAAGTGGTACCACAAGTCAAAAACTAAATGATCATAGAGGCTAAGGTGACTGGTTCATAGTGATGACATGGTGTGAGCATGTGCCACGTCAACCCAAACAAAGCATCAAAGGAGAATACCACAATACTATGCTTTTGTATGCTAAAACAACGCATGATTCTATCAAGGCACATTAAGCAATCCTAATTGTTTGAAACATTCATGCTACAACAATAATCACTAAGCATAAGGTTAAAACAACATCTAGCATGACATGATACAGTCTAAGTTACAGTCAAAGCAAGCTCCTCTTATACTACTAAAGCAAGAACTTTCTACTCTTGTCCAACACCAATCAACTTATTTGAAACAACACAGCGAGAACAGGGTCCAAACTACTTTATTCAAGAAAAATAAGCAAACAAAACCAAAAATGAAAACAAAAATGCTCCAAGAACAACACAACTTGTGCATGAAACAATAAAAACGAAGTGTCTAGAAAGACCGAAGATTTTTATTGATGAAAAGGGGATGCCTTGGACATCCCCAAGCTTTGACGCTTCTACTTCTTGGATATTTCCTGGGGTGACACGGGGTGGCATCCCCAAGCTTGAGATTTTGTCCATTCTTCATCTCATTACACCATTCTTCCTCTACACCTGAAAATTCCTTCATACAAAACTTTACACAATCTTCATTAGCAACATTAGTTCATTCAAAAGATAATAGACATTTGGGTTTTGTTTTAAAATAGCAAAACTTTTACTAAAAACACAAGCTACTATAGCAATTCCCTCAAAAAGCTCAATTTCCCAAAAAGAACCCAAAAAGGAATCAATAAGAAGCAAATGCAAATAATGGCAGAAATCTGTCAAAACAGACCAGCAGGTAGAAACCGATTTTTTCGAAGACCTTATGTTGCTCAAATAAAAAAAAGTATTGAACTAGCGAAAGTTATATAACAACCTAGGGGTGTATTCCGAAAATTACAGCTCAATCTGACTTACATAGATTTTACACGAATTTTTACAGTGGAGCACAAAAATCTGTTTCGGGACAACAACTCCCCAAATCTTACTTCCCTCTCATTAAAGGTTATTCTTGGCACAAAAATTAAATAAAAAGGATAATAAGAGGTTATTACAGAAGTAATAACTTCCAAGACTCAAGAAAACTATTGGGTTATCTCCCAATAAGTACTTTTCTTTAACGCCTTTAAGTTAGGCACAACAAGCAAGAATCAAGTATTCCTTCAACTAGGTGATACGTTGGAAAAGTATCTATATTTTTTGATGCTCCATGCTTGTTTAGTATCTACTTTGCGTTGCTTTGTCTACACTTTGAGGTGATTTTTACATGTTTTCTGGTACTAACCTATTAACAAGTTGCCACAGTGCCAGTTGCTTGTTTTCTGTTGTTTTTGGTTCTAGAAAATCTAGTAAGGAAATATTCTCGGAATTGGACGGGACAAACATCAAAGTCAATAATTTTCCGTGGGGAACAAGAAGTCCAGAGGGGAGACGGAGAGGCGTGCCAGGGCGCCCAGACCCCCCTAGGCGCGGATGGGCCCTGCCCCGCGCCTAGGAAGGGTGTGGGGCCCCTGGCCACCGCCTCGGCCACCCCCTTATCCTATAAGAAGCCCCCGATGTAGAAACCTTAAGTACCCGATAAATATTCCATGAAACCTTCTGTAGTTGCCGCCACCGTCGTCCCTAGATCGGGGGGATCTGAAGTTCTTCGTGGCACCCTGCCGGAGGGGAGATCATCCCGGAGGCCTTCTCTTAGGTATGATGCGTGAGTAGTTCCACCTTGGACTATGGGTCCATGTAGTAGCTATATGGTTGTATCTCCTCCTTGTGCTTTAATGTATAGATCTTTTGAGCTCCGTTCATGATGAAGATCTAATCTATTTGTAATCATGCATGTTGTGCTTGCGGGGATCCGATGGATATTGAGATTATTTTGTTGGTTTGATTAATGGTTTTGTCTTTATGATTCTATCATGTTTGTGTTGTTTGTGATCTTGCATGCTCTCCGTTGTTAGTATCTATCTTGACCAAGTAGTTGCTAGTGACTCCAATAGGGGGTATCTATGCTCGATAGTGGGTTCATGCCTCTTGTTTCCAAGGGAAGTGACAATAATCTCTTCGGTTGTAGATGTGATGTTGCTACTAGGGAGAAAACAACGGTATCTTGTTCATGGAACATGTGGACTATTTACCTTACACACTTTGCTTAAAGCAGTTGTCTGTTGCTTGCAACTTAATACTGGAGGGGGTTCGGATGATAACCTTAAGGTGGACTTCTAGTCATAGATGCAGTTGGATGGAGGTCTATGTATCTTGTTGTATTGCCCAATCGAATCTCATAGGATCTTTCTGACTAGTAATTGCATTGTTGTGCCTTGCTCATTTACTGTTAATTGCCCTGCTGTAATTTGTTTACCCTTCATGCCATGTTGTTTGTCTAAGGAGAGCACCTCTATTGAACTATGGACCCCGATCCAATCTTTACTATTGATACATCTTCCATTGTTACTTGTTTACTTGCTGCAAACCACCATTACCTTCCACACCATACGTTTAATCCTTTGTTACAGCAAACCGGTGAGCTTGACAACCTCACTACTTCATTGGGGCAAAGTCTTGAGTTTGTGTTGTGCAGATCTCTGCGTTGCTTGAAACACCTGTGTGACGTTTCCTTCCTCCTACTGGTTCGATAACCTAGGTTTCTTACAGAGGGATAACTTGCTGATGTGTTGCTTCACACCTTGCTCTTGGGGTTCCCAACAGACTCCACGTCAAGCACCAAGTTCTCTGGCGCCACCAAGGAGTCATCAACAAGTTTTCTGGCACCGTTGCCGGGGAGGCTAAGGACGTCTTCACTAGGGGAGTCCTCCACTTCCTTTCTCTTTAATTTGTTTTTAGTTTGATTTGTTTCTTTTGCTTGGTTTTGTTTGCCTCTTTTAAAAAACCCCAAAAAATATTCTAGTTTGGTTTGCTTGCTTTATTCAAAAACACAAAAAAATAGTTACTACTCTAGTTGCTGCTGCTGTTTTTGGCTTGCCCACCTTTGCCAAAATGAACTCTGCCGAGAACACCAAGTTCTGTGACTTCACTAGCACCAACAACAATGATTTACTTAGCACACCTATTGCTCCACCTGCTCCTGATGCTACCTTTTATGAAATTAAGCCTGCTTTGCTGAATATTGTGATGAGGGAGCAATTTTATGGTGCTAGTTCTAATGATCTTGCTATCCATCTCAATTGCTTTGTTGAACTTTGTGAGATGCAAAAGTATAAAGATGTAGATGGAGATATTATTAAGCTTAAGCTTTTTCCTTTCTCCTTGAGAGGAAAAGCTAAAGAATGGTTGCTATCTTTGCCTAAAAATAGTATTGATTCTTGGACTAAGTGCAAAGATGTTTTTATTGGAAAGTACTATCCTCCTGCTAAGATTATATCTATGAGAAGTGATATTATGAAATTTAAAAAACTTGATAGTGAACATGTTGCTCCATATTGCGAAAGAATGAAATCTTTGATTAAGAATTGCCCCACTCATGGACTCACTGATTGGATGATTATCCAGACTTTTTATGCAGGTTTGAACTTATCCTCAAGAAATCTATTGGATTCCGCTGCTGGAGGTACTTTCATGGGCCTCACTTTGGGTGCTGCAACAAGGCTCCTTGATAATATGATGGTTAACTACTCTGAATGGCATGTTGAGAGAGCTCCACATGGTAAGAAGGTAATTTCTGTTGAGGAAACTTCCTCTTTGAGTGAAAAGATTGATGTTATTATGGCTATGCTTGTTAATGGGAAAGCTCCTCTAGATCCTAATAGTGTTCCCTTAGCCTCTTTGGTTGCTCAACAAGAGCAAGTTGATGTGAACTTCATTAGAAACAACAATTTTGGCAACAATACTTATGGTAATTATAGGCCTTATCCTCCTAGTGGAAATGCTTATCAGGGTAGATCTGGAATGCCTAGTGAAGAGAGGATTCTAGAAGTTGAGAGATCCACTAAAAACTTTATGCAAATGCAATATGAGCAAATCGAGATTTTCACTAAAACTATGGAGGAACAATCTATCATTTTGAAAAATATTAGTCATCAGCTTGAGAATCTGAATAGAGAAATTCCTAGTTTACAGTCAAAAATTTTGAGCTGTGAGAAAAATATATCCTCTTTGTCTGAAGCTCAAACTTCCTTGGTTAATAAAATGGCTGCTAAACCTGAAACCATGGAAAGTACCTTTGCTGCCACTCATGCCATACAAGTTACTATTGATGAAAATGTTAGACTGTTAGCCCAAATACATGCTAAGTGGGAAAGGGAAGCTAAAATTGATAGAAATAATAGTGTGTGCACCATCACCACTAAACCATAAGTAGTCCCTTTTCCTCCTCCTACTATGCCTAAGCCTATTGATCCTACTACTAGTGATGCTAAGTTTGACTTTGATATTGATGGTTGAAATATTTCTGAAGTGATTATGTTCCTACAATAGCTTGCTAGAAGTCCTGATGCTAGTGTTATGCATGTTGCTTTCCATAAACACATTACAGATTCTCTTGTTAAGATTAAGGAAGAGAGGCTAAAACACAAAGCTTCTATTCCTAGGAAAGTAGAATATAGTTGGGAACCCATTATTAATGTGCAAGTGAATGACTTTGATATCAAAGCTTCATGTGATCTTGGTTCTAGTGTCTCTATTATGCCTAGGAAGATTTATGAAATGCTTGATTTGCCACCTTTGGAAGATTGTTATTTGGATGTTCCACTCAATGATAATGCTAAGAAGAAACTCATGGGGAGTATTAATGATGTTCTAATTATGGTTAACAATGCTTATGTCCCTGTTGATTTCTATGTTTTGGATGTTGAATACAATGCTTCTTGTCCTATTACTTTGGGAAGACCTTTTCTTAGAACAGTTGGTGCCATCATTGATATGAAAGAAGGCTGATGACCCACAAGTATAGGGGGTGTCTCGTAGTACTTTCGATAAATAGGATTGTCGATTCCAACAAGGAGCAGAAGGTGCTGAACAGTGGTATGGAGCAGCAAATCCCTGTTAATACTTAGCAAACAGATTTTTAGTGGTTTTCTGACAAGGCAACAAAATAAGGAGAAAGTAACAAAGGTAATGAATAAACGGTGCAAGTGGCCCAATCCTTTCTTGGCAAAGGACAAGTCGGTGGAAATACATATAAGGACCAAACGTTCTCGAGGACACATGGGAATTCTGTCAAGTGCTTTCGCTTCAAATAGCTGAGTACTCTTCTCTGGTGTTGTAAGTGTTATGTGGGTGAACCTGTGCTAATGTACCGACCGTACTTGGACTAATACATACTTGTGATTAAACCCCCTGCAAACATCTATAACTACAGGAAAGTAATTAAGATATAAATCTAACCACGGCCTTAAACTCCGAGATCCTACGCTCCCTTGTGCAAAGGTCTCCTAACGGGGGTTTAGGTTTCTGTCACTCCTGCAACCCCACAATTAGTAGCCAAATACACAATGCATCCCCCTAGGCCCATAAATGGTGAAGTGTCATGTAGTCGACGTTCACATGACACCACTAGAAGAATAGCACCACAACTTAAATACTAAACCATTGAATAACAACTCATCACAAATTCACTACTAACAACATGACTTCTCCCATGTCCTTAAGAACTAAACGAACTACTCAAAAGACATCATATGGATCAAGATCAAAGATAATATGGTAATTGATAACAATCTGAACATAAACAATAATCCAATGGTTCCACTCACAAGCATCAACTACAATAGTAATCAACACCGGGAAAGTTTCCCCTAATGAACTAAAGCAATATCCAACACAACTGTTACAGCAGGACGGAGTTGTGATGATGGTGCCGGTGGAGATGATGGTGTGGATGATGATGATGATCCCGATGAAGCCTAGCTTGATGATGGTGTTGATGGCGATAGTCTCCCCTCTCCGGGAAGGAATTCCCCCAGTAGGAATCTGTCTGCCGGAGAGATCTTTATATCTCAATGTTTTCCGCCCCCAGAGGCGGTGGAAATCTATATGTGGTCGCTCCCCCAGGCTCAGGGTTCCATAGGGAAGATATAGGCGAAGGGGCGGAGTCGGAGGCCGGGCAGGTGGGCCACACCAGCCCTAGGAGCAGGGTCAGGTGGGCCCGCACCTAGGGGTGTGTGGGCCCCCTGAGGCCCTTCTTCGTCCCTCCTTCTGGCTCCCTCATTCTTCTGGACAAATAATATGTTTCCATATTTTTCTGGTATTTTTATGATCTTTGCGAAATTCCACCAATACGCCTTCTTTTCCATCAGAATCCAGACTCCGGTAGTCCATCCTCCAAGAATCATCCAACATGCATAAACAGATGAAAAATCCATAAGTAATACCTCATAATAAGACAAATATCAATGAATAGAGGTAAATTATGATATAGAATGGTGATGCAAATTGGGCGTATCAACTCCCCCAAGCTTAGACTTCGCTTGTCCCCAAGAGAAAACTGAGCTCAGTAAACATGTCCACATGTTTATGGAGTGAAGTGTCAATAAAAGAAAATGAATAAGAAGCATCACACTTACCATTGCACAACTCATAGAAGAAAGCAACTCACCATTATATAACTTAGCTTGCAACCAAGTACAACAATAAAAATAGAGATGCATAAAGATAAATCATAATTGGAATTGGCAAAATTGTTCTTGGTCAGAGAACAACTGGCAAACAGTTTCAAAAAATCTTTAAGTAGAAGTTTCAAAACAGGAACACTCTTTGCTCAAAAAGGTTTTTCACAAGTGAAGGCTTTCAAAGTAATACTCAATAGATAAGAGTTTTGTGCAAACAAGGAAGATAAAGAACATGATTGAATAATTCACCATATGAATGCTTGAAACACAACAACTCAAATGCTTGCTGGAGATAGAGAGGAAGTAGGTTTACTAACTCAACTGGTAACTATGAGAAAGGTCCCTTCATAGAGGGTAGCAGGGATTACAAGTCATAAAGAGCTTCCAAAAGATTATGGTACTTACTAGCTTTGATCCCTCATTGCCCCTATCATAAGCATCTTGAGATGATTAAGGTTAAAGTGAACAAAAATGGAGTATATGCTTGACGAAATATAAGTTGGCAATCTCATGTCCCTTGAATATGAGGGCCACTCCTCATGCTACTCAACTTTGGTCACATGTAAGTTTTTGTCATTGTAAGTATTTGCATATCATTGAGAACCGCCAACGGGGTACCCCTTGCACATGGTACATGAGCTTTCCCATAACCAAAATGACAAGGCAAGCAGATAGTGAGCATCTCAACGATCTTTTTATTTACTATGTGCATATATTTTTATTGAGGATGCTTCATAGATGAGTCACTATGGTGATGCTGCAAGTTTCCACCATGATTAGGCATGGCTTAGGCTAGCGGCCCAGGCGTTTCTCTAACAAAGGATACAAACTCCATGGACTTACAAGTTCCCTCTTTATTTCACACCATTGACATCCATAGACAAAAGAGCACGATATCAACTATGTACAAAGTACAAGTGCAATGTTGAAAACGTTCCCCGTGACAGCAAGGTTCTTCTAATTCCAATGTATAGATGCAAGCATATACAACTTCGATGCTCACAATGGTTCAAGTCTATTAGGGGTAAGAAAATAAGGCATGCCATCAAGTTCGTGAGAGCTTTACTAACTAGTTTTCACATAACAAAATACTTTTTAATTCGAAAGGTAGATGAATCTTGAGAATTTTCTTGGAATAGCAAAAGCTACTAGGTAGATATGGTGACACAAATGGCAAAAGTTTTGGTTCAAAGGGATTTGGAAAAATGAGAAGTATGCCTTCTCAAAACAGGTTTTTGGCTAGAAAGGCTGGGTAGCAAGCAAGAGAGTTGAAAGAAACAAGCAAACATACAAGTAATAAAGCCAAACATGCGATATTCCTTGAAGACACAAAAGAATCTTAAATAAAGAATACTAATCTTATGAGCCAACAAGAAAGAAAACAAATGACACAAAATACCTGTAAGATTTTTTTCTTTCGTTTTCTCTTTCATAGTAATGCTGCTGACCAGAACTTGGTTTGCCAAAACCAATTTAGATACACTTGATGATCCCAAAGTGGTGCCAATACTAATCAACAAGATCCATCATATAATAGAGATTGCAAACTAAAATAAGAACTGCAAAAAGTAAAAGATGAGACTTCTCATTAATATTCAATAAAGGCACTCACACCATGGGATACATAGATAATCAACTAAAGGAGAGATACTTCCACATGCAAATAGATATGAATCCACTAAAAAGGTAAAATATAAAAGACAATGGTGGTGATACCGCGGCACTCCCCTAAGCTTGGAACAAGCCAAGGGTGTAAGGTTCCCAACCTTTATAAGGTAGAGATCCCTGTGTTTACCATGATAGTCCCTGGATCAATAGCTAGCATTCACAGTTAAGATATAATATCAAGAAACAAAGGTCATAATACAACTTTATAACTAGGAATAAAATAATTCATTACATCTTACATAGCTCATTTGGCTATCACATTACAATGCAGCAGAATATCTATATAGCATGGAGTCCATCTTCAAAGTTCCACAGGAAATCATGTTGGTTGTAGACTTGTAATCCTATTCAACACACTTCACTAACATCAAACAAACCTGCAACATAATAAGTTGCAGCCACAAGGGTCAATACATTTGAATTGTATTGGCAAGTTTCACTATTATGTAGAAGTAAGTGGATCCTATCATTACATGCATATTTGTCTAAGTGGGGTTTAGGCTCATCTGCAGAAAGCAATATAGTTTTATCCTATCTTTTCAAAATAGTTTTTGATCTTTTGTCAAATCTTAATGAACTCCTTGGAAAACTCCAAGTGCTTCTAATCCCTTGTTGTCACCACCAAGTTTTACTTTGAGAAATTGGAATGTCGAGATCTTTCATAGCTTCAGGCCTTAGTTGCTCAGTAGTTGTCCATAACCGGGGACACGACTAAGTACTTAGAATTTGATCTTCTGCAGAAGTTGTACACTTTACCCACATGACACAATCTCTTCTTGATGCCACCAGTGGCCGCTGGATAAGTACTCACCAAAATGGAGTACTAGCAGATCGAGAATGTGACAAAGTCTTTCCATAGGAGTCCTCCCAATACACAATGCTAGCTTGTCAACCAGGCACCAATGTAGGGATAAATTTCCCTTACACAATTCTAGTTAACCTGAAGATGCCAATGCATGGGTCTTCCACTATGTAGTTGACTAAGCCAGAGCCCATTTAGCATGTGGCTGTACACGGAAGCCACTGTACGAGAAACATGTTCCATCTCTAAGTCCCTAGGTGGTTTTCTTCTAGTGCACATACAAAAAGATAGCCATATAAACATGGTTCCCTTTGTTGCCACCTTGTCCAAAAACTTGAGTATCCTTTTCCACCCAGGTGGTTCATTGAGTACTTGTTTTATTATATAAAACATATATCTTTCCAACACTTCATATAATCATATCATGTATCCCATCCCAATATATAGCAGGGCTAAACATACTACAACTACAATGTTTTCACTAAGGAAGATATAAGGGTATCCTATTAGGATTTAGCATAGCATAAAATATAGTAGTCCTTATCATGCATGTTACAAAAATCCACTAAGTGTAATGAAAATAGTAGGACATGGATGATAGTGTCACTTGCCTTTTTGGTAGAGAATGTTGGTTCACTTCTTGATCTTGCAAATATCACACTCTTCTAATTCCACTACAATTCAATCAAGCAAACACAAATTCAACTAGCATTCCAACCAATTTATCACACATAAAATAATAGAAACAAGGTCATGCATGCAAAAGATAGTTTTATTTAGAAAAGTGGTTTCTACTAGGCTCTAAACATTTTCTGGTTCACATTGGTCATTTACAAAAGTGGTAAAACTATTTGCAAAAGGTTTTATCTATAAACCATTTTTAAATCAAATCAATATTTTATGTGGTTGAAAATGCTTTTAGCAAAGCAATATTCTTTAAAGGGTTCACCAAATACATTTTAATTCTCAAAACTTGGTGTTTAGGGTCAGAAGGTTTGAATCACAACATTTCCCAAAGGTTTTACTCAAAATTCATTTCTAAACCGTAAACAATATTTTTATTTGACTAGAAATGTGCTAATTCAAATATTTATTCTTTTGCTTCACCAAATAAATTTTTAAATCCATAAGTTGGTTCCTATGGTCAGTAGGTTCAAAACAAACCAATTATCAAAGGTTTCATCTTAAAAATATTTCTAGAACAATTTTTATATTCAAATTATGCCTACACATGTTTCTGAAATTTCAACCAATTTTCCAGAAGCAAAACATTAAACAAAGTGCATGGTTGGGTAGGATTTGTCTTGCTGATTCCATTGATATAAAATTTGCAAAATTTGGACGTGTAGAACTAAAGTTATGAATTTTACAAGTTTGCAATTCTATTAGAACATTTTCTGGTTTTTATTCAAACAGACTGACCACGTGGCACAATCTAACTGGACGGTACCGCTTCGTGCGGATCAGCCTCTCTGGACCGCAGGATTTCACTTAAATCGCACGGCGCAGATCCAACATACCCTTTCGATTAAATGAATCTATCCTAGCCTTTGGACTGAGATCCAACGGATCACAGCAGCCGGACCATTTCTGGGCGGCGCTAGCGACGGCTGGCGGTGGCGCACACTCTGGCGGTGGCGGTGGCGACGAACTAGGAAGCAAGAGGGGTAACGGGGGTGCTCACCGTGCTCGCAGAGGTGTGGCGAAGCTCAAGGTGAGGTCTGCTTGACGAGGGGCGCTCAGGAACGGAGGGGATTGCTCGCCGGAGTTTGCAGCGTCGTCGGGTGTCTCTGGACATCGTCGGGGATGAGGCTTGAGAGCGAGCTAAGACGAACAGGGCATGCAGTTAGATGCGGGCGAGTGCATAGATGATAGGAGCATCAACGGGAAGGCTCGGGGCAGTCTTGAGCTTACCAGGGGGTTCGTCGGAGCGATGGCAGACGGCGGCGCACGCTCAGGTGTCGAGGTTGCCGAGGCTACGGTGAATGCGCGGGCTAGCGAGCGACACTAGGAGATGCGCCAGGAGGTGGGGAGCAAGCTTGCGTGCAATGGGAGGCGAGGGGCGGCTGGTCGGCGCCGGAATTCGCTGGAGAAGCTCGTCGGAGCAATGGCATTGCCGACAGAAATCCAGGCAGCCTAGGGGCAGAGAAGGTGGGGTGAGCGAGGGGAATGAGAGAGGAGAGGCAGGTGCTTAAGTACGCGTGGTCGGGGGCGAGATTAACGCAGGCAATAATTCGAATTCATCGCCGCAATCAAGGTCAGCAACGGCGAGGGGGACGTGCTCGTGAGGTTGATGACGGTGCGCTGGCGATGGGGCCACGCTGTCTGCGAGAGAGAGGAAGAGGGAGTGGGGCCGAGCGTTCAGTGACTTCGTGGGTTGATTTCTGGGTGGAAAACGTTTCACGCGTGGGGTGAGCAGGTGGGCTGCACTGCTGGGCCTGCTGGGCTGGTTGATGAGTTGGGTTTGGTTTATTTTTTTGTACTAAAAGCTTTTTCTTTTTCTATTTGCAATTTTTGTTTTGATTTTCAAACAAATAATTCAAACTCCAATTCAAATCAAACCACCACCAAAATTTGTTTTGGTTTTAATTCTGTTTAACATTATATTCCAAAGTCCAAAATAAAATAATTATTTTATTATTTTAGGATCTATTAAGAATTAAATAAATAGACCTTAGTCTTGATTTCAAATAGGATTTAATTTATTTAAAAACTCTATTTGAAATCTAAATAATACCAAAACCTTTTTAGTAGATTTCATTTGAAATATAAAACACTTGGAATTCTTATTTACAATACTTTAACAAGTTTTAGTGTTTATTCAAAAATGGGAAAAGCCTTTACTTAAATAAAATTTGGATATTAATAAATCCTCATGGTTTTATTTAAATAAACCTTTACTATTTTTGTCAATCAAAATATTTTATTTCAAAAGCTTGGCCAAGATTAAAATTGACTCTTTAAAATAATCCTTATTTATATTTCTACCTTTGCTTTATAAAAACCATATCTTTTTATTTAAAGATCCAAAAATAGTGATTCCAACTTTTATAACTTTATTTATTATTTGTTTATCTTTTAAATCCCTTTAGGACTTTATTTGATCAAAATAGGTTTTGATGTTTCCAATTGGAATCAAAAGTTTCTTCTCGCCCTAAATTTCAACAATTATTTATTTTGTTTATTTATTTTTCACATTTCAAAATTTGGAAAATTTTGGGATGTGACAGGCTACCACCCTTAAAAGAAATCTCGTCCTGATATTTGGGAAGGCTAGGGTTACAAGTTGGCTTCAAGGAAACTAGGGTACTACCACCCTTAAAATAAAGTCTCATAGGGTTACATTGGTGGTTCACTTGACTATGGGTTCAACACATGATATCCAGACAAGGAATCCTTATTTGACTCAAATGAGTTATCTAATTCCTGACATCCACTTCTTCTATCTCTTCAAAGTTTCCATCCATGTCAACGTGGTTCACATGTCCTTTCTGGGTCACATTGGAGTCATTTCCATTGGATCTTATAGTATCCTTTTTCTTTTTCTTCTCAGGACAGTCTGATGCATAGTGTCCAAGCTCCTTACAATTATAGCACTGCAACTGGCTAATATCTTTCTTCCTGAAAGTGTCATGTTGGTTCTGACCAAGATCATCTCCATTGTCAGTATCATTTCCATTATTATCACCTCCATTGTTGTTGTGGTGATACTGATGTGGTTCAGAATCTTCATTGCTCTTTTTGAATGAACGTTTCTTTTGTGATGATCCTGAGTGATGCTTGAGTTTATGCTTCCTCTTTCTATTCTCAACTTGATTCATCTTGTTTTCCAAAATGGTGGCTTTGTCACAGAGTGATTGATAAGTTGGGACATAGGCAACAACTAGCTGCAGATTTAACTCATCATTAAGTCCTTCAAGAAATTTCTCCTTTCTCTTAGCATCTGTGTCAACTTCATCCGGTGCATAGCGTGCCAGATTGTTGAATTCTTCAATATACTCAGCCACACTGAGGTGACGCTGTTTCAGATTGTGAAACTCCTTTTACTTCAAGTGCATCACTCTAGATGAGATGTGAGATGTACGGAAACCATCCTCAAAAATAGCCCAAGTCACATCCTCAAGGGGAGTGGTGATCTGAAAGTTGTCCCACCATGTTGCTGCTGGTCCTTCAAGCAGAAATGCTGCAAACCTAACTTTTTCTTCGTCGGTGCAGCCAACAGTCACTAAGTCCTTATTCACCGAACGTAACCAATCATCAGCTTCCATTGGATCAGTTGTTCCACAGAACCTTGCAGGCCTAAGTTTCAGAAACCTGGTGAGCATGTCATGAGCTGGAGGATTATTCTGATTGTTGTTGTTGTTGTTGTTGTTCTGGTTCTGTATGAGTGTGGTCATCATCTGCATCAGTTGAGTTTGGCCTGTCATCAACTGTTGCATCTCGGGAGTGATGTTGTTGTTGTTTTGGTTGGGGTTGGCACGACGGGGAGGCATCTGTTGGTTTGATAGGGATAAGTAATGATGGATAGGTTTTTAAGAAGTTCTAACACACAACTCAAAACATCCAAGTTCAATCAAACAATCAATCAATCAACAAGCAACTATCCACTTAACAACTTATGAGCTTAACTCATGAGTTGAAGGAAACAACAAGTTTTTCTTGAAATAATCAACTTAGTATAGTCATACCTCATAGGTCAATATGATCCATACTCTAACTTGATATCAATGTCTTTGGTAGGCAGTCTAATGTCTCTTGGTTCTCACTTGTAGTCCTTAGTGAAATCCTTGGTGAAACTAAAATTGAAGTCATTGGTCATGGTGAAGGCTTTGTCCATCAAGTTGAAAAGGAAGAGATGTAGAATCAAAACCAAGAGGTTGAGGAAAGAGTTTACAAGATTGTTGTAAATAAGTTTTGGAGCAAATACAACTCCTATTTTTCTAAGGGGTTTTGTCCAATCCTAGGGTTACAATCCTACAGGCAACACAGTGCTCTGATACCATCTATAAGGTTCCCAACCTTTAATAAGGTAGAGATCCCTGTGTTTACAATGCTAGTCCCTGGATCAATAGCTAGCATCCACAGTTAAGATGTAATATCAAGAAACAAAGGTCATAATACAACTTTATAACCAGGAGTAAAATAATTCATTACATCTTACATATCTCATTTGGCTATCACATTACAATGCAGCAGAATATCTATATAGCATGGAGTCCTTCATCTTCAAAGTGCCACAGGCAATCATGTTGGTTGTAGACTTGTAATCCTATTCAACACACTTCACTAGCATCAAACAAACCTGCAACATAATAAGTTGCATCCACAAGGGTCAATACATTTGAATTGTATTGGCAAGTTTCACTATTATGTAGAAGTAAGTGGATCCTATCATTACATGCATATTTGGATAAGTGGGGTTTAGGCTCATCTGCAGAAAGCAATATAGTTTTATACTATCTTCTCAAAATAGTTTTTTGATCTTTTGTCAAATCTTTCTGAACTCCTTGGAAAACTCCAAGTGCTTCTAATCCCTTGTTGTCACCACCAAGTTTTACTTTGAGAAATTGGAATGTCGAGATCTTTCATAGCTTCAGGCCTTAGTTGCTCATTAGTTGTCCATAACCGGGGACACGTCTAAGTACTTAGAATTTGATCTTCTGCAGAAGTTGTACACTTTACCCACATGACACAATCTCGTCTTGATGCCACCAGTGGCCGCTGGATAAGTACTCACCAAAATGGAGTACAGGCAGATCGAGAATGTGACAAAGTCTTTCCATAGGAGTCCGCCCAATACACAATGCTAGCTTGTCAACCAGGCATCAATGTAGGGATAAATTTCCCTTACACAATTATAGTTAACCTGAAGATGCCAATGCATGGGTCTTCCACTATGTAGTTAACTAAGCCAGATCCCATTTAGCATGTGGCTGTACACGGAAGCCACTGTACGAGAAACATGTTCAATCTCTAAGTCCCTAGGTGGTTTTCTTCTAGTGCACATACAAAAAGATAGCCATATAAACATGGTTCCCTTTGTTGCCACCTTGTCCAAAAACTTGAGTATCCTTTTCCACCCAGGTGGTTCATTGAGTACATGTTTTATTATATAAAACATATATCTTTCCAACACTTCATATAATCATATCATGTATCTCATCCCAATATATAGCAGGGCTAAACATACTACAACTACAATTTTTTCACTAAGGAAGATATAAGGGTATCCTATTAGGATTTAGCATAGCATAAAATATAGTAGTCCTTATCATGCATGTTACAAAAATCCACTAAGTGTAATGAAAATAGTAGGACATGGATGATAGTGTCACTTGCCTTTTTGGTAGAGAATGTTGGCTCACTTCTTGATCTTGCAAATATCACACTCTTCTAATTCCACTACAATTCAATTAAGCAAACACAAATTCAACTAGCATTCCAACCAATTTATCACACATAAAATAATAGAAACAAGGTCATGCATGCAAAAGATAGTTTTATTTAGAAAAGTGGTTTCTACTAGGCTCTAAACATTTTCTGGTTCACATTGGTCATTTACAAAAGTGGTAAAACTATTTGCAAAAGGTTTTATCTATAAACCATTTTTAAATCAAATCAATATTTTATGTGGTTGAAAATGCTTTTAGCAAAGCAATATTCTTTAAAGGGTTCACAAAATGCATTTTAATTCTCAAAACTTGGTGTTTAGGGTCAGAAGGTTTGAATCACAACATTTCCCAAAGGTTTTACTCAAAATTCATTTCTAAACCATAAACAATATTTTTATTTGACTAGAAATGTGCTAATTCAAATATTTATTCTTTTGCTTCACCAAATACATTTTTAAATCCATATGTTGGTTCCTATGGTCAGTAGGTTCAAAACAAACCAATTATCAAAGGTTTCATCTTAAAAATATTTCTAGAACAATTTTTATATTCAAATTATGCCTACACATGTTTCTGCAATTTCAACCAATTTTCCAGAAGCAAAACATTAAACAAAGTGCATGGTTGGGTAGGATTTGTCTTGCTGATTCCATTGATATAAAATTTGCAAAATTTGGACGTGTAGAACTAAAGTTATGAATTTTACAAGTTTGCAATTCTATTAGAACATTTTCTGGTTTTTATTCAAACAGACTGGCCACGTGGCGCAATCTAACTGGACGGTACCGCTTCGTGCTGATCAGCTTCTCTGGACCGTAGGATTTCACTTAAATCGCACGGCACAGATCCAATTCGATTAAATGAATCTATCATAGCCTTCGGATTGAGATCCAACGGATCACAGCAGCCAGACCATTTCTGGGCGGCGCTAGCGACGGCTGGCGGCGACGCACGCTCTGGCGGTGGCGTTGGCGACGAACCAGGAAGCAAGAGGGGTAACGGGGGTGCTCACCGTGCTCGCAGAGGTGTGGCTAAGCTCAAGGTGAGGTCTGCTTGACGAGGGGCGCTCAGGAACGGAGGGGATTGCTCGTCGGAGTGTGCAGCGTTGTCGGGTGTCTCTGGACGTCATCGGGGATGAGGCTTGAGAGCGAGCTAAGATGAACGGGGCATGCAGTTAGATGCGGGCGAGTGCGTAGATGATAGGAGCATCAATGGGAAGGCTCGGGGAGTTCTTGAGCTTACCAGGGTGTTCGTCGAAGCGATGGCAGACGGCGGCGCACGCTCAGGTGTCGAGGTTGCCGAGGCTACGGTGAATGCGCGGGCTAGCGAGCGACACTAGGAGATGCGCCAGGAGGTGGGGAGCAAGCTTGCGTGCAATGGGAGGCGAGGGGCGGCTGGTCGGCGCCGGAATTCGCTGGAGAAGCTCGTCGGAGCAGTGGTGTTGCCGGCAGAAATCCAGGCAGCCTGGGGGCAGAGAAGGTGGGGTGAGCGAGGGGAATGAGAGAGGAGAGGCAGGAGCTTAAGTACGCGTGGTCGGGGGCGAGATTAATGCAGGCAATAACTCGAATTCATCGCCGCAATCAAGGTCAACAACGGCGAGGGGGACGTGGTCGCGAGGTTGATGATCTTGTTGGCGGTGGGGCCATGTTGTCTCGAGAGAGGAAGAGGAGTGGGGCGGCGTTCGGTGACTTCGGGTTGATTTACGGGTGGAAAATGTTTCACGCGTGGGGTGTGGCGGTGACCTTCTTTGGGCTTTCTTGGGCTGGTTGATGGGTTGGGTTTGGTTTATTTTTTTATACTGAAAGCTTTTTCTTTTTCTATTTGGAATTTCTCTTTTGATTTTCAAAGAAATAATTCAAACTCCAATTCAAATCAAACCACCACCAAACTTTCTGTTCGTTTTAATTCTGTTTAACATTATATTCCAAAGTCCAAAATAAAATAATTTTTTGATTCTTTTAGGATCTATTAATAATTAAATAAATAGACCTTAGTATTTATTTTAAATAGGGTTTAATTTATTTAAAAACTCTATTTGAAATCTAAATAATACCAAAACCTTTTCAGTAGGTTTCATTTGAAAATATAAAACACTTGGAATTCTTATTTACAATACTTTAACAAGTTTTAGTGTTTATTTAAAAATGGGAAAAGCCTTTACTTAAATAAAATTTGGATATTAATAAATCCTCATGGTTTTATTTAAATAAACCTTTACTATTTTTATCAATCAAAATATTTTATTTCAAAAGCTTGGCCAAGATTTAATTTGACTCTTTAAAATAATCCTTATTTATATTTCTACCTTTGCTTTATAAAAACCATATCTTTTTATTTAAAGATCCAAAAATAGTGATTCCAACTTTTATAACTTTATTTATTATTTGTTTATCTTTTAAATGCCTTTAGGACTTTATTTGATCAAAATAGGTTTTGATGTTTCCAATTGGAATCAAAAGTTTCTTCTCACCCTAAATTTCAACAATTATTTATTTTGTTTATTTATTTTTCACATTTCAAAATTTGGAAAATTTTGGGATGTGACAAAGGGGATGCCAAACCTGATGACGAATTACTCCTTCGGTGGTGGTGGTATTCTCTTGTCATCATAAAACTTCCAAGGCAATGGTTCCCCATCCAAGAAGGATGTCCTTGTCCACAATCCTGAAACTAGCAGCAGAGCTTATGCGATCAAATCTAGCCTCATACTCACAATATTGGTTTTGTATGTCATAGAGATGTGCTTGCAATTGGTTGGTGGTCTAACGGAGTGAAAAGATCTCTTCTCGGAGCTCAGCTACTTCTCCCTCGTGCTTGGTGATGTGTTCTGAACTTATCTTGTGAATAACATCCACTTTGCGTTCTGCCATCTTCTTGTACCTGAAAACTTCCTGCTCCAATGCTTCCATCATGTCTTCCAGACTGCCTTCTCCTTTAGGGCCTTGAACTTCTTTCATCTGTACCTTCCCCTCCTTGAGTATCAACTCTTTGGGATGAATCCTCAACTCATACATGTACGGGTTAAGGACGTATGCAGAGGAACCCTCCGTGGGTGATCCAAAGGAAGACATTGAGGCTCCAAATCTGAGAATTTTCCAGACAGAAATAGATCGAAATGAAAACACGACGAGAACACGGTGCAAGAACCTCGGGGAACCCGGGGGGGTTATATATTACGAAGTTTCAATGCATAAGGAAGGTTTTGACACGGAAACAAGGCGGAGACGGAGTTCGAGGGGGGAACACCCCCCTCAGGCGCGGCCAGGCTGGGCCCGCGCCTGGGGTGGGTTTGTCCACCTCGGGCTTCGTTTCCTCCTCAATTTTGTCTCGCAACTTCCCTTATGTATTAAAAACATCAAAAATATAAAAATATTGGGGTTTCACGAACCTTCTGTTTTCACCACTTTTACCTATTCTGAAGGGATACGGGTAGGCTACACTAGCGCAAATCAAAAAATTTCTACCGCGTATACCAGGATTACTGTTGTCATAGATCACGGGATTACCACTAGACGCGCAGTTGCGGAATTGATGAAGCGCGTCGAGGTAGTGCAGACGTTCCACGTCTCCTCCTTGTCCTCGTCCCACGAGCAGCTCCCCTTGCGCGGCTCGTCCAAGCGCTACAGATGCAGCGCCTCCGAGGTATCCACACGTACAGGGTGGAAGCGTCAGACGCCAGACTTCTAGGTCCGCGCGCGCGACACAGGCGTGTGGAGTGGCGGCTGGGAATGATCTGAGGTCTGACCCTGTGTAACTACCTCGGTAAATTACGCTCCTAGTTACAAGCCTGGATGAGCAGAAATGGTTGAAATAGTACGGTGGGGCCCAAATGCCACTCACAGGTAGACCTTTCGGCCGTCCCAACCATTTCCAAACATCGGGACAAGAACGGGCGGCGTAATCGGCAGGCGAAGGGATCAACTGCATACACAAATGAGTATGTATGCAAGCCACCATACAACAGTACATCAGAGCCATTCCATCTAAAAGAAATAGAAATATTGCAACGCCATACGACAAGATCCAAATATCCTAGATAGATATAATAGTTTAGGATATCTCCTCATACATCAAACATCAGAGTATCAGGCGGAAGAGGCAAACAAGATCCGAATACGGATAAGAAGCAAATCGGCATAAGATGCCCCATAAATAAACACATCCCGCCCACAGATCTCACGGATCCCCGTTCCCGGAATCTCTACACCGAATGATCGTTGCCCACATCGCCGCCTCTCCACCCAAGATCCATCTTGTGAGTGTACTGTTCATCGAATCAAATAATTTATCGTGTGAGACCCTAGGGTACTCAAAGAAGTCTTTATGCCTCTAAAGGGACACAACACAGGGTGACGAATTGCAGCAAAATATAATACCTAACAGTTCTATAGATATGCTAACCATCCGCCTAACCAAAGATAGACGGATGTCCGTGAATTAAGAACAACAGTTTATATAAAGATATTAACAGATCCATCCTCCTCCCCGCTTACCAACGAGGAAGCGGACGAACACCCCCCCATCCGTTGGCAGTTTTATTATCCATTCCATGAGTGTTGCACTATTTACTAGTCAGTTACTTAGTCAAATTAAAAGCGGTACTTTAGTTATGCTTGTCTATGATCAAGAAATTGTGCTCCAAGTCGTCCATAACCGCGGACACGGCTTTCAGAAAGTTTTACCCTGCAGGGATGCACAAATAGCAACACACACTCGATCAACCTCGGAAAAACCAAATCAAAACCCAACGAGGCTTTCACGACAAAGCAATCACAAGATTCAGAAATATTTCAGGGGGCCACCCCATTAAGTATACCCGCAACGAAGCTGGCCGGCTCCGAGACGGACTCAAGGTTTGGGTGGACGGCTGTAAACGACTGGGAACTCGAAAGTGTGACTGGGCTTGTCGATACCGTGAAATCGTGTCCCGATCCTAAACAGTACAGGTGCAGTACCTCGCACAATTTTAAATAAAATAGTAAATCATGGCATAAGTACAGGATAGTAAATAAAACCTCAAACTAGTTTGTGGCCCCAAGAAATAAGAATGAATCAAGCTCTGGCTCAGGGGGGTCCCATAAGCCTCCCGGATGTGGATAGCGCGAATATTCAAGGAACAGGAATCAAGTACTCGGGGTCCTACGGGACACAAGTGAGCATGAAAAACCAAATAGCAGATATTGCTCACCGGTGCCACTTTCATTAGTTATCCCATTACTACTCAGGTTAAGTTGTTTAGGTACCTCGTTATCCATCAGACACTCACATACCCTACACATGCTGTTCTACGACTCGCATGGCTCAAACAACTCCTGTAGTAATGGCTCATGGGATGGAGGAACAAGCTTTGGTGGGGTTTAAAAGTAAAGGCTATGCAATACATGGGATTCAGTTTAATGCAATCGCGACTCAATGATGCAAGAATAAGATAGAGGCAATAGGTACTATATGTATTGTCGTGGTGGTATCACGGCATATGCCATGGGTAGGCTAAAGTTGGGGCCGATGGACGTGGAGGAATCCGGGGAGGGATGATGCAGTGAAGACCGCACTCGTGTGAACAAAGAGAAATACAATGTATATTGGATTGAAGCTCTCAAGTGGGGATAATACCTCCTTCTATACATCTAATCTCTTATAATCTTACCATACTTGTGGCTACAATCATGCTCCTGGAGCTGTATCTCCTATCCTTCTATCTAGATCTCTCTATGAGAGTGGAGGAAGAGGAAGAAGGAGAGCTCCTAGTGAGCAGAGAGGGGAGGAGCCCTCTGGGGGCCTCCTGTGAACGATCTTCCTGGTGCTCCTTATAAAGGGGAGCCCAGGGGACAAAGCTTGTACCCCACGCTTGGCATCTGTACAGCATATTCCTAGCATCTTCTTAGATGCTTGGCATATGCCTTGGCATCTTTGGAGATGCCATGGCATATCCCTTAGCATATTCCCTAGCATCTTCTTGATGCCAAGGGCATATTCTATAGGCCATGTGCCAGTCTGAGCCACGGGCGTCCCAAGACTGGCACGAGACTTGTTTGTCTTACCCTAGGTTGACGCTGAGTCGTCGTAGATGTCGCGGAGCCCTCTAGGGATGAATAAGTGGGCATCTGGATCATTATACCTCGGCCCAGATGCCCTGGGGGAAGTGGAGATTCGGCCTAGCCTGAGGTTGATTCGGCCTGGGGAAACTGATTCGGCCCAGTCCTGGGGCAGAGTGAGATAGCCCAGCCGAGTTGCTGCCATTCGGCCCAGGGAGCTAGCAGCCCAGCCGGGTCGTCGTATAGGCAGGAGAGCTAGTGGTGGGCCGCGTCGGCCCACCCGGGCGTCGCCAGGTCGGTGCGTGGGCGAGGCCACTGACTCGGTGCAGACGAAGGCCCGTGGTGGGCCGGCCGGGGCGAGGTGGACGCCGGCCCACCCGGGCAACGCCAGGTCGACGCGTGGGCGAGGCTGGCCCAGGACGCGTGCACGGTTGATTCGGCCCCGGACGCTGGGGTGGCGATGCAGCGCAGGAGTCGGGGGAAGACACGGGACGGAGGCGACGTTGGCGGGAGGCGTGCTGGTGATGCCGGTGTGACGGGAGGAGACCGTTCGGTGGGTTGGTTCGGCGGGAACCAAACGAGGGTGCTCTCCGTGGGCCGACGACCGGATTCGACCACCGAGCTAAAGTGCTCGCCCGATCTGGGCAAATCTGGTCTGTTGGTTTTAGTGTCAGGCCGAATTAAATACAATTCGGCCCAGGGATGCTTTTTCCCTCTATCCTTTTCTGTTTATCTTTTGTACTCATATTTAATATCATTTTCCTTCATACGTATCTTATCGACTTACTTAATTCACCAACTCTGGGGTACCCGGGGGTACACCCCCGACATTAGTCCCCGAGGCTATGTGGGACTCGTAGAGTCGTGCATAGGCTTCATATTTAATATTCCCAGAGTTGTTTTATGACGTACAACTTCCTAGTCATATATGCCTTGGTCGCATAATTCTTTTGGCCAAGTTTGTGATTTTTTCCTTCTTGGGTACTACTCATAACCTTTCTGGGCAAGTTTTTCGACTTCAGGCCTTCTTGGGTTCTGGTCATAACCCCTTCGGGTAAGTTTCTGGACTTTGGGCCTTTATGGGCATTGGTCATAACCCCTTTTGGTAAGTTTCTAGACTCCTGGCCATCATGGGCACTGGTCATAACCCCTTTTGGCAAATTTCTAGACCTCTGGCCATCATGGGCACTGGTCATAACCCCTTTTGGTAAATTTCAGGACCTCTGGCCATCATGGGCACTGGTCTTTTAACCCCTTTTGGTAAGTTATGAGTTCCGGCCTTATTGGGCACTGCTCTTTTAACCTCTTTGGGTAAGTTATGAATTCTGGCCTTATTGGGCACTGCTCGCTTAACCTCTTTGGGTAAGCTATGAGCTCTTGCCTTCTTGGGCTTTGCTCTTTTAACCCGATTGGGTAAGTTATGAGCTCTTGCCTTTTTGGGCTTTGCTCTTTTAACCTCATTGGGTAAGTTATGAGCTCTTGCCTTCTTGGGCTTTGCTCGTTTAACCCCATTGGGTAAGTTTTGCTAGGTCATACCTGCCTTGCTGAGTCACTTGGTACTTATAAATACTATAAAAGTAAGATAGGTAGAAAGGAGGGGGATGCTCGCCTGAAAACATTGTCGAAGGTTCAACCGAAGATCGGATCGACACTCGCATCAACTCAACGGCCTTATCCGCGAAGAAGCAAAAACACTAGAAGAAACACCGGATGCAATATTTAACACAACAGCAGAAGATCGGGCATGATGCATGCATGATGCATGACATGGCAAAGGTGCGATGCAATTAGGTCAATATTAAGTGGAACCGGGGTCCCGACATTACTTATATGGTTCAAGTTGTTTAGCTACCCCGCAATTTAAATGTTGTTTTAACACGGCAAAAGATAGTACTGGTTCGCTACACAAGTTTAAATGAGGCCAATATAAGGCTAGATTTCCCGCATATGGGCCCCATATTTAATTATAAGGTGAATCGACATAAGGCCCCCAAACCACATGAATGTGTATGCAAGGAGAATGATTAAATATGCAACAATTCATATAGTTGACCATTTATAAAATAGGGTTCTCGGAAAGGGGTTCACACATTAGGGTTCGGCAGATCTTGGGGTTCCGGGGTTCCGGGGTTCGGGGTCGGTCTCAGGGTTCAGGGTTCGACGGGTTCGTCCTTGGCGGAAGCGTTCTCGGATAACTGAGGTCGATCTTGTCGCACCCGGGAAGCCGGACTTGGTTGCGGTAGATCTTGGCCATGTCGAAGTTCTTGCCGGAGGTTCGTCGAGGGTCACCGGTTCGGTACGGTCTTCATGTGGTAGATCTTGTCGAGTTCACTGCAACGGCCTTGTGGTTCCGATGACGATCTTGGCGGTTATCTAGTGGCACCATGTAGACCCCTCGAGCCCTTCGGCATTGAGCCGGTCTTGTCGTTGAGCATCCCTGTACGAAGGTCTGGGTGTTCCGGTTCCATCGACGGTGGAGATCTTGATTCAACATCATCGCGGCCTTCGAGGTTTCGGCTAGCGGAGCCGGGAAGGAGTTCTTGGGGTCCGGGGAGGGAATCCTGTCGCATCCGAGGGGGTACTTGAAGTACGTGATGGAGATCTTGACAGTTTCATGAAGGAGGCCTTGATGCTTCGGTCCGATGTCGACCTTCGGGTATCGGGGTTTCACGGCATGGTTCCCTCGGTTCAAGCGCCAAGGGTCTTGCGGGTTCTGATGGTTCCATGTGGCGTCCTCCGGGTACCGAGATGGAGTTTTCGGGGTTACGGAAGGTGCCACGGCGGCTCTTCCTGCGGGGACAGCGCCAGGGTGAGGAAGGCCGATGACGTCCAGACCTTGGAGGGAGGCGCTCGCGGGATGCCGGAGATGTAGGCCACGGCGGTGGGCTCGACGGTGGCGAGCTGCCGACGGGAGGCCCAGGGCGGGTCGGGTTGAGCGGGCGAGGCAGTCTTGACGGCCGAAGCGAGCCCGAGGTGGGGACGGTGGAGGGCGGACGGAGGGACGCCGACGACGAGGGGAGGCGGCATGGGCGCCGCTGGTCTGAGCGCGGAGGCGGGCGGTGCTGCTGCTCATGGGGTGGGGGCCAGCACGGAGGAGGGAAGGCTCGGGACGGCTCACGAACTGGCGGGCGACAGTGGAGGTTGGCCGGACGGCGGGATGCGGGCGAGAGGAGGGAAGCCGAGCCGGGCAGCGGGCGGGAGCATGGCGAGAGGGGACCGGCGGCGAGGGCCGCTGGCGAGGCGGGAGGACGCGGGTCGGGCAGCGGCAGACGGCGTGTGGCGAGGCAAAGTGAGCGGCGCAGACGGTGGCGAGGAGGCCGGGCCGGGCAGGGGCGGTGGCGGCTTGCGCGGGCGCCGGCGGCGAGGTTGGTGGAGCGGGCGTCGTCGGAGGCGCCGGAGAGCGGGTGGAGCGTGAGGTGGGGAGAGGAGGGACGGAGAGGTGGTCGCCGGTGAGGGAGGGCCCGACGCGGGGAAGGAGAGGGCCAGGGGAGAGAGCGAGCGCGTCGGGGAGGGGGGGTGGGATCCGGTGTGGGATCCGGTGTCGCGTGTGTGGTGTTGTGTGGCCCTGTGTGCGTGTGTCTGTGTGGGTTTGTGTGGTGGGTGATTGGGGAGAGAGGGAGAGAGGGAGAGAGAGATGGGGGGGTGAGGTGGCAGCACCTGGTTGGAGGGGGTGAGGGATGAGGGTGAGGTGGCAGCGTGGGACTGGTCCGGGTGAGGTGGCCGGGGGTGTGGGTAGGATAGGACTAGGTAGAAAAGGATTAAGGGGTGGACCGTTTTATTTTCTGGGGTGGTCGTTCGGGTCATTCGGCCCGTTCTACTGCCCCACTAAAATAATATAATAATTTTATTTAATTCTAAATGCACCGTTTGCAAACCGATAGCAGACAAACAAAAATATTCCAGAGACCCGGGGTTCGCATTTTGAAAACAAGACGGGACGTTTAGAAAACACAAAATAGGTTTTCCGGCAAATAGTTTTATGCAAGCAAATGCAAGATGATGACGATGCTCAAATGCAATGTGGCATGATGACATGAGCATGCGGTCATGATGATGCAATGCACAAAAACAACGCGATTTTCTAGTAGTGGTTTTGCGGGATGCCACAGTGGGCGAGGCTGGCCCAGGACGCGTGCACGGTTGATTCGGCCCCGGACGCTGGGGTGGCGATGCAGCGCAGGAGTCGGGGGAAGACACGGGACGGAGGCGACGTTGGCGGGAGGCGTGCTGGTGATGCCGGTGTGACGGGAGGAGACCGTTCGGTGGGTTGGTTCGGCGGGAACCAAACGAGGGTGCTCCTCTCCTGTGGGCCGACGCACCGGGATTCGGCCCAGCCGAGCTAAGTAGCAATTCGGCCCGATCTGGGCAAATCTGGTCTGTTGGTTTTAGTGTCAGGCCGAATTAAATACAATTCGGCCCAGGGATGCTTTTTCCCTCTATCCTTTTCTGTTTATCTTTTGTACTCATATTTAATATCATTTTCCTTCATACTTATCTTATCGACTTACTTAATTCACCAACTCTGGGGTACCCGGGGGTACACCCCCGACATGTATGCAAGCATGTGGTAGTGCTTGCCTGGCATCTCAGTTGAAGCGAGAGAAGGATCTGGGTAGTGCTCCTGGGTTTCTTGATATATCCCCTGCTCAGCGTCTATTCGATGAAGAACCAAACAAACAAGGGCCAACATAAATAAAGTGCACAAGCATATGAATTAAATGCGACAAGCAAACAATCATGCCATGATGAATGATGCACAATTTGCATGGCAATAAAGTAGCATGGCATGGGTGAGGTGTGGAATACAAGAAATAAAGCATTTTATTGAGTTTTGGTCACATTTTATACTCCAATAAGTTGCTGTATGCTTTATATTTATATGATGCATGCTTCAATTCAGAACATGGAATGCGTAAACAGAAAGGTCTCGTCGAGCTAATCATTTTAGACATATTATTTGCTAAATTTGGAGTTATAAAACAAAAGTTATTAATTTATTAAGGAAAAAGGGTATTTTGTTGTAATTTAATCAACTCGAAATTTAAAGTGTTCAAACAATATTTTGGAGGACATATTTGAATTCCTCACATTTTTCTGATTCAAAAACATATATTACATGTTTAATTTGGAATTGTATTTTAAAAGATATTTGAAAACAGATTTGAATTTGAATTTAAAACAAATTTGAAAAGATTTAAATCAAAACAGAAAACAGAAAACAGAAATCCTTTTTCTTACTCAGCTTGTCCTAGCCCTAGACACTGACGGGTGGGGTCAAACGGAAATGGGGCCACGCGCGCAGAAAATTCCTTTTCTACCGCGGCTCTGGCTTTTCTCACTCACTTACAGCATACCCACAGAGACTGACTAGCGGGGCCGGGTTTACTGCGGGGCCGCGCGCGCTGATCATAGAGGAGGCGACATGTGTGCGCAGCTAGGGAGTGCGGGTTGAGGCCTAGAAACGCAAGGGGCTTGGATGCAAAAGGACATGGGCTTCACTGACGAAACTGAATGTTGGACAACTGAACACCGGAATTTTTGGCAAACTTTCGAGGAAGATCTGGAGGGCTGCGGTACACCAAATCGGACGCGGTTTGGTTAGTTGGAGAGCTAGAACATCAGGCTTCAACCAGGAGTCAAAAGAACTTGCTAGGATGGACTGTGGACGAACCGAGCTTGCGATGAACAGAGGAGATAACGCGGCCCCAAAAATTGTTGACAGGTTTTAGATTTATAAGAAGATTAGCTGATCTTCTAGAGATGTTTTCGAGCAGATCTGGGGATGGTTTTGGACGCGGTTTGATCCTGAGCAAAGAGGGTACATCCTAGTTCGTTTCTTGCCAAGGGATTCTCGACGGCGGGGATGCAGGGGTACCTAAACTGGACGGGAACAGAGGCGTGGTAGAGGCCAAAGACAGGATAAGAACAGGGACACTCTGGTTCAGACATCCAAGGTGCTGGCTTGCAGATATCGATGGTGACGACGAATCGAACACAGGGAAAACGGGGAAGAGGGGAGGGGGATGGCAATCTCACCTCGCTTGATCGGTCGTGGTTGTGCGGATAGGAGACTGAGAGCTAGGCATGGATCGGCGGCAGGGAAGCAGAGGCAGACGTTGACATAGGCGGCCACTTCACGGGCAGAAGCACTTGGCAGAGATGATCCTGGCGGCTCCGGCTTGACGTCCTAGACAAGGAGGAAGAGGATGACGTAGCGGATCGATTCCCACACTCACCTCTGCTTGACGATGGTTATGGCGACGACATGATCGAAGGAAGCGGGGAGGCGCTCCTAGATTTCCAAAGAGATGGAGAGGAGGGAGGCTTAGTGGCGGCGCAAGGAGGGGTAAAAGACTAGGGTTTGCTGGTTTGTGAGGGGATAAGAAGGGGGAGGCGTGTTCGGCAGTGGAGGAAGGTGACGAGGACAACGGCGGGGAAGCCTACCTGCTCCCTGCCGTCTGGTCGCAGAGAGAGGGAGGCTGACGGGGAGATCAACAGTGACGGAAGGGGGTCGAAGGGGTATCGGGCTGGGAGTAACTGGGCCACGGGAAGGAAGGACGGGGCCCGAAGGGAGATAGCTGCGGGCCGCTGCGGCTGGGCCAAAGGTGGGTTGCTGCCATGTTTGGTTCTCTCCTTTTTTTTATGATTACATTTTCATTATTTGTTTGTTAATTGTTTGCTATAGTTTAAACAAGCCAAAATCTCAAACCATGTGGTGACTTTGAAGATGAAACAAAAAAAAGGATTTTGGGTAACCACAAAGAGACAAGAGGGAACAACAAGAGTGTAGATGATGCCCCATGCATACATGTTCATTATGACACGTACAAGAATGGGTTACCAATAATTATTTATGGGAGCTCTCCAAACCCATATGGTTCAAAAGATCATAAGAGAAGGTAGATGGTTGAATGGACAACAAGTAGGTATAGAATATAGATAGAGAATAAGAGTGTCTAGTGAAAGCAAGAAATAGAGATCAACCATAAGAATAGAAGAAGATCATTCACAACAAGAATATAGATAGAATAGGAGTAGAGAGGAGGTGATCACATAATGATACATAGGCAAACATTCATGTGGGCATGATTTGAGACTCAAACAAATACCAAGGAACCCACATGATACCCTATGTGGTGAAAAAGGAGGAGATCAAAAGAAAAGAATTGTTGGCATGGAAGAGATTGAATTGAATTGAAAAGATATGCCCCCAACTCAATCTGGGCATTAAGAATACAAGTATCAAGAACCAACTACATGATATCAAGAGGCAAATGCATATGAGGAAAGAACCAAATGAAAATGGGTTTTGTATGATGCTCAAAGACAAGGTGGCATGGTGACATGAGCATGATATAATTATGATGCAACAATTGTATATATGAAGTAGCCATTATATTACTAGACCAAGTAGCATTACAATTGTTAGACAATTGGGATGCTACAACTCTCCCCCACTAAACAAGAATCTCGCCCCGAGATTCCTAGGAAAAAGAAAACAACACAAGGAGAGGCGGGTGTTCGAACGAAGGTGACCCTCACGTTCCCAAGTTGATGAACAACGGAATGGTGCGACCACTACACCTTGCAAAACTTGCTAGACTTGTTGCGAGTCTTGCATTTTGCTTGAGAAACAACGGGTTAGAAGAGTTGAAGGATTGTCGTGAGACAAGAAGGATAGGATGGACATAGCTCCAGTTTTCCAAGAACATGATAAAAGACTAGAACCACTTGTGAAATAAAAGGAAAAGATGATGTATCATGGATACAGAAAGACTCACCGTTAAGATTAAAGATTTACCGATACGAGAGAGGATGAATCTTTATCTCGCCGGAAGAAAGGAGATAGATTGGAGAGTTTTGAACCACTATGACAAGAGCATCGTATCTTCTCTCGGATTTGAGAAATGGAATACGGAAACAATATTGCCTTCAAACAATAGAGTCCCTTGATAACAACAGAAAGATTTAGTTAGACATCGTCGGATTAGATTCTTGTTGCGCCGGTAATACCCAAAGGATCACGCAATTGAGGTGCGCGGATATAACTTCCAGAGACGGATGTGAAGCCAGATCATGGTGGAATCCCGAGAAGCAAAGGATATGGAGGATCTGGAGTTTATTGTATAGATACTTATTGCTTTCTTTAGCCTTGAGGCTAACGCAACAGATTTGCGGCTGATGGCCTCAACCATAATTGGCTTTACCACAGGAAAAGATTGGTTGAAACAAAGAGAGAGATAGTTTCCTTTCATCTTGTTTGGGGATATCGAGCATCGGTAGAAAGACGAGGATAGAAAAAAGGTTTGCGTTTGTTTCCACTAGATAATTGAGGATTTTGGTCCGTGTAGAAAGGGTGAGATCACCAACAAGAGATTATTGATTACTTTCTTCGAAAGAGCACTCCGGAAAAACAAGGACGGAAGTAAAAGTATCAAGGGATAAAGGCCACTTCTAACTTCCGTGGAATGAGTGAAATCACATTAATTCACCAATTCAGTGTACAAGAGCGAATGATAAGACTAGTGGTATGGTAGCTACTCCATCCCGCACTCAAAGCATTACTCCGCACATGAATAATAAAATCATGCAACCCAACTACCGAAACAGACTGAAGGTGTTGGCAAAAACTCATAGAACTCCGTTAGAAAACAAGGATAGATGCAAACGATTCTCCGGATTCATAGATAGATAAAGATGATGATGTTGTCGTCATGTCGGAAGTACCAAGCCACCGGAAAGATATGAAGGAAGGTTACGGCGAAGAACTGCAAGATTCAACAGATACAGAAAAGATAGCACCAACTTGAACCAAAGGAATACAAGATCTGGAAGGTCTTCATGGCCTCCGGTGGGTTGAGCATAGACGATAGAGCGAGAGGGTTTCAAGAGATTACTTAACGAGATTGAGGTGAAAGAACTCCATGTTGTTCTTGAAATGATTGAGAGAGATTTAGCAGCCTTGAGGAAATCTTCAGCGGAACGACGATGATAACTTGCCAACAAGGAACAACTCCGGATTTGATTGAAGATGGAAGATGGAATTAACAATGAACTTGCTGATTCCAGAGTTGAAGTAATGTATTTAGCAGAAGGACGTGGTCGAGATATGTGACTTCAAAAAGTCGGAATTTTCACTTTGAGACTTTGCCCACAGCCAGGGCTCACGAAGCTTGAGAGAAAGAGACACAGATGATCTTCCATGTCCTTCCATTGATATCGAATAGGCAAGCATATTATCAACATATACCACCATGGATTAACAAGATATTCCCAGAATACCAAGTTCAAGAGGCGGGAGAACGAACAAATGCTCGAAACACTTTCTGAGCTCAACGCTCTTTGAAAGATCAACGTTACGAGTAGGGATTCCTGTTGAAGAAGATGCGCTGGCAGAATAGGTTAACTGGTCCTTCGGAAGAAAAAGAGATGTCACCTGGTTCACATTGTCGATCGGATCACCGGTTACAAAGATAAAGAGATCTTGGATAAGAACCGATGATAGCTCATACCTTAAGCAAAGCTATCAGAGACGAAAAGATGCAATTAAAGGGTTCGCAGCATAGAAAACAAAAATTTTCCTACGATGGGAACAACTATGTACCAAGATCTATCTACTAGATACAAACAACGGGCGGATGTATATCCGTAGAGAACATACCCTTGAAGACCAACAAAGCTTAACGAGTCCAAACTCGTGGTTGATGTAGACGATCTCTTGCCGATCTCAAGATCGAGAGGAAGTCCTAGCGCCGCAAAACAGCAGCGCATCCGTGCTCGCACACACGTTCGAGGCACCGAGCAACCTCCGCCTCCTCGCTCCAGCGATGCAGCGGAAGCACAACTCTTTCTTGCCGAAAAGCCACCGGGAACATGTATCTCGCTAGTCCGAGACCATGGGGGATAAATTCTAGAGGGGGAGAGAGATCCTTCACGAGGAGGTGTGGTGTGAGAGGAGGAGAGGGGGGCCTTTTATAGGGGAGAGGGGGGGCACCCAAGGGGCCATGGGGCTGCCCCCACCTCTTCCACATTCATGTGGGTGGAGCTCCCACTCAAAATGAAAAGCCTCCACTCCCATTAAAAAGCCTCCACTCATAAATCCACTCACATGCATTAAATTTCCACCAAATTTAATGCAAGCTCTCATTTAAATAAAACTCTTTTATTTATTTATTCAGAATTTTGTTAATTACTTTAATTAACAAACATTCACATAAAACCCCTTGCTAGTATTCCATTTCACATGCAGAACCAGTTTCAGCAATTTCAACCGAAACAGTTTTGTGTCTAGTGAAATAAATTCCTGCGCTTTCTTTTCTTTTTCGCATGAAACTTTTGCTCCAATTGGATGTCGGTGTCTCTTAAGTGTGTCACCCTACGGTTCATGAATAATGTGGACATGATCGAGACCCTCTCGATCAATAATCGAAGCGGATCTGGAGACCCATACGACTCCACACATTCAACGATGACTTTCTTGTGATCGCGGAACCTTTTACGCTAGTATCTTAATCCCTTTGTTTCATGATATATTACATGTCCGAGATTCGATCATCGGTATCTCCATACCTAGTTTGATCTCGTTCTTGACATGCACTCTTTTCTCCCCGTGATATAACATTCTAGTGATCAAATCACTTGCTTGCAAGCTAATCAATGTGATATCACCGAGAGGCCCAGTATATCTATCCGTCATCGGATGAACAAATTCCACTCGATCCATGGGCCTCAACATAACACTTTAGTAGTTCGAATCCATCTTTATAATCACCTGTTACGGTGTGACGTTTGATGTTATCAAGAAACTCTTAGGTGTTAGTGATTGACATGATCTCATGGTCTAAGGATTAGGATCACTTTGTAAGATGTTATAGCAATATAAACTCAATGACTTTGATCGTAATGCTATACTTGGATGAATGTTCATCACACCATTACACTAATGTTGTGACCTCGTTATTAACAACATCCAATGTCCATGATCGTGAAACCTATGATCATCTTGTTAATCAACGAGCTAGTTTATGAGAGAGGCATAACTAGGAACTTTCTGTTTGTTTATTAAAAACACATGTATTAATGTTTCAGTATTAATACAATTATAGCATGAAAAATAAACAGTTATCATAAATAAGGAATACGATAATAACCACTTTATTATTGCCTCTCGGGCATATTCCCTTGATCTCCCACTTGCACTAGAGACAATAATCTAGTTTGAGAACTTTGCGTATTGAACACCTATGGCTTCGGTGTTCCATACGCAATTGCAAGTGGTTAACATAATCTACGGATCTGACGCTTTCAGGTCCGTGTGTATTTGCATGTCTTTGCGTCTTCACGCATCACTCATTCTCCAATGAGATGGCATTGTATTAATTTGGTCTTTTGGTGAGACCTTTAGTTCCTTGGGGTTAAAACACATTGATAATATTGTCATACAATATATCTTTAGTGTTAGCCCGTTGCGAACCACACCTTAGTTTGATAACAAACTACTTGACACAAATTCCCTCCTTTGCTGCTACTATAGCAGTCATATACTTAGCCTTTTGTTGTAGTATTCGTCACAATGTTTTAACTTTGGAACTCTTCCAAATCCATCATGGAATCTCCTTTCCATTACATTGTGCCACCCATAGTTTAAAATTGAGATAAACTTAATTTGTATCTTGTGACAAAACTAGTATCAATGTAACGCTTTACAATGAACTATTTGTAATTGTTTGTCACCTCTACACAAATATATTCTTAGTTCTTCCAAAAGACCATAAGAATATCCTCACTATCGTCCAATGATCATTTTATGATTCATTCTGGTATATGCTCATAACACTTAGAGCATAGGACATATCTGGATGTGTACATATCATGGTATGATTGATCAAAACATTCTCGTGATTGCACTCATCAAGTGTCAAAGCACTTGAATCTTGTTTCACTTATCAAGTGTCGATACACTTGAATCTTGATTCAATTCCTTTCCATGCAACAACAACTGTTTTGTCGTTTCTATATTGAACTCCTTCAATATCTCATATATGTACGTTTGGCATAAACATATTAGCGTTACATACCATCCACTATAGACATTCATGCTAAATATTCGGTTTTGCCTAAGTCTTTCATCAAAATGAAATTCTTAACCTTTGTCAATAAAAGATACATCATTTCTAATCAACAAGATGTCCTCCACATAATGTATTAGAAATATGTCTCGGTAACTCCACTTAATTTCTTGCAAATGCAAGTATCTTCATCGTCTCGATGAAAACTCATTTTCATCATGGTGAAGATTCCAACTCATGATGCTTACTTCAACCATTGAAGTTTGCATGCCCTTTTAGCATCCTTTGAATTTAACAAAACCCTTTGGACCGTGTCATGTACACGTCCTAGGTAACCATTCTATTATAAGAACTTTGTTTTGTTTATTCATCTACCATATACCAAATTATATGTAGTGGTTGCTACTTTAATCCGTTCACTAAATATCGCTATGAAAGATCAAATCTTGTCATAGTCAACTCTTTGAACATTGTCATAAAATACTTTACAACATGTCGAATATTTCATAGATGTGAGACATCCATGTCTTTTTATAGATCCAAATACGACCGATAGGTTTTACACCTTTCCTGAGGGTCTTCCAAGTTCAAAACTTGATTTCTCGTGTATGGAACTATCATGGATTTTATGGCTTCAAGCCATTTGACGGAGTCAGGGCCCATCATCGCTTCTTTGCATATAGTCGGTTCATCATTGTCAAACAATAATGATTTACTCTCAAATCTTAGTATTTGATTGTTTAACCGACCTTCTTGGTTCAATAGGAACTTTAGACCTCCGTGACCACAACCTTTGAGGCACATAAGCTATGAGCATTATGGCAGCCTCGAGCGATTTCCGCGCACAAGAACTCAACACATTTAGCTAAGGTTCGTTAACCTTATCAAAGTTCTATTGTCCTCCCACTTAACTTTTATGAAAAATTCCTTCTTCAAGAAACTTCACATTTCAAGCGACAAACCCTTTTGTCCTCGGTGTTAAGGAGGAATAACCAATTGTTATTCAAAATAACCTACAAAGACATGCTCATCCGACTTTGGTTGTAAACATCTTACTTATGTTTAGCATACCAAAATTTAAGAAAGGACAACTTGGGTTTTACCCCAAACCATAACTCATATGGTGTCATTTCAACGGATCAAGATGGAGCTCTTTTCAGTGTAAAAGCGGTAGTCTCTAAAGCTTTAATCTTTTAAAACATAATGGCAGTTTTATAAATAACACCTTTGATCCAACCATGTCAAACAAGGTTCCATATTCCTATGGTGCTTCGGGAGATGTAAATCTAGGTGTTTTGCTAAACTTGTAACTCAAATAAATCCCTTTTATGATAAAATCATAATTCATTTATTTTTCTTGTTACACTTGTAACTCAAATAAATCCCTTTATGATCAAATCATAATTCATTTATTTTTCTTGTTACACTTGTAACTCAAATAAATCCCTTTATGATCAAATCATAATTCATTTATTTTTCTTGTTACAATGATTTTCCACTTCATCTTGAAAGTCTTTGAAAACGTTTTTCAAATATTTCATACTTCTTTCTCATTAAGTGAATATTCACTCAAAAATCCGGAGAAAGCATATGAAGTTGAAACTCATCGCTTACGACTGCACATAATGGACTACATACATCGATATGTATGAATTCCAATATTTTAGTCGTTCGTTCTTCTTTGGCCTTTGAACGAAGTTTTAATTATCCCGAGAAAAGTCTCACAAGCGTCACTTGATCAAATCAAAGACTCCAAAAATCCATGAATATGGAGATTCTTCATGTTTTCTTTCCAATATAATTTAAACAGCGATGTCACTTCATAAGTGATCTTTCAATCATTTGTCTTGCAACATTTTAGCATTAGGATTTATGGATGTGATTTCTTCAACTAGATTTGTAAATCATCCATCTTATATGGAATACGGTAATTATTTGAACAACCTTTGTTCTTATAATACCTGATTCAAATAACAATTATTAAAACAAATCTTGAAGTCAAGCTTTGATGTCAACGAGAAATACAAACAACGGTTTGTTTGTTTTCGATGAACATCATCACATATTCTCTTGCTAGTTACTTAGGTCATTGTGGTTCATGAATTGCGTCGTTCCGTATGAAATTTCATACCAACCAATTCGGTATCCAATACCCAAGAACCACATTGTTTAACAAGCAAAGAATACAACCATAACATGTATATCATCTATATACCTAAATTGGATATTTCCAATCTTTTCTTTTCTGCCAAATATATTTTATAGATTCTCTTTCAGCATTTCCTTTTCCTTTTAAAAGAAACTATCAACATCAACAGTGGCGCCATATACATGACACATAGTCCAAAGCGTGTATATTCAAATAATAATACCTTTGGACTTGCACTTTGAAGTAGATCACCATCATCAAAATGATCGGTATTCTTTCAAAATCCATTCTTTAGTATTCTTTTAGTGTAGTAAATATTTTACATACATATTCTATTCACCCTTATCATGACGACTTTCATGATCAAGCTACTTTAGCTTATAAAGGAGAATCATGAGTATAACATTACTTTCCAAAACCCTTTTGGATGATTAGGATGTCTAGCATCTCCAACCTTCGCAAATTCTCATCCAATATGAGAACATATATTATACTCTATCATATTTCAACCAAAACATTGTTTCAGATATCGTTATATACGCTACACATGATGGTTTCGAAATAATTCTTTCAGCTCCTAGATAAACTTGATGTTTAAATCAAGAATCATGGAGGCAAACATGATACTTAAGATACTAACATCGAATTGTTACTCTCGATTTAATACCAATTATTAAATTTCACGAGTAAATAGAATTTTGCTGAAAGTTTGCAATAGGACTTTAAACTTTAGATTGACACTCAACACAATACGATACCAGTCAGAAAGTATATATCCAGAATTCTATAGTTCTATTATCTCAATTACAACTATGCATAAGGTGGTGAGCGAATGCCAATGACTACAACAAATTATGCAAATTCACTTTGATTTAATTTATGATAAATTGAGTTCTACTAATCCAAATTAGAAATGAACTCCCACTCAAAAACGACATCCCTCGTGCCTTTTTGGTGATTACATGAACCAAATCCACTACACCAAGTCCGATCATCACGTGAGTCGGTGTAGCTTCAAAGGCGAGCATCAAATGGGCATCATATCTACTATATGACTCATGCTTAACCTTTTGGTCCGTGTTCCGAGGCCATGTCTGTACATGCTAGGCTCGCCAAGTAAGAACCTTAGTATTCGCGTGTGTAACTGTCTTACACCCGAAATATGGTCGTGGATCCAAAAACACCCGATCATCACGTGATGTCTTGGAGCGACGAGAACATAATCGGTGCATACTAAAGGAAGAACACATTCTTATCTTGATATTTAAATGAGGGATCATCTTATTATGCTAATAAAACGCCAAACAAGCAATATAAGATGCTATCAAACATCACATGTTTATTAGTGGAATGATATGGTTCCCGCATATGATCTCTATCATGTGCACCGTGGTATGATCACTATCATACCTATATGTGTAAGTCCAAGGTCTATGGAGATTACACGCTATGTTGTTTTGTAAGAGTATCATCTCATACTTCTACTTACAACATCACCATATCAAAACACTAGCCCAACAACAATCTAAACTAGACGCCTCTAATTTATCCATTGCAAGTTTTACGTGGCTTAGGGCTTTCGAAGATAGAACCGTTCTTACCTACGAACATGAACCACAACGAGGATAACCAAATTGTTGACAACTCGTTGCAAATTATATATTGACTATAGTAGGAGAGACAGACACCCGCTAGCCACTTATGCAAAACTAGTTGCATGTCAAGCGTGGAACAGGTCTCATGTGCGAGGACATGTAAAGTTTGTCCGGGCCGCTTCATCCCACTATGCCACCAATATCCAAAATACAACTAAGAAGCAATAAAATGATCATCATCGCCCACATACTCATATGTGTACTACCTGCAAAGCATCTACGCATAGATCCGGCTCGATACCACTAAAGGGTTCGCAAGATAGAAAACAAAAATTTTCCTACGATGGGAACAACTATGTACCAAGATCTATCTACTAGATACAAACAACGCGGATGTATATCCGAGAGAACATACCCTTGAAGACCGACAAAGCTTAACGAGTCCAAACTCGTGGTTGATGTAGACGATCTCTTGCCGATCTCAAGATCGAGAGGAAGTCCTAGCGCAAGAAACAGCCAAGATCCGTGCTCGCACACACGTTCGAGGCACCGAGCAACCTCCGCCTCCTCGCTCCAGCGATGCAGCGAAGCACAACTCTTTCTTGCCGAAAAGCCACCGGAACATGTATCTCGCTAGTCCGAGACCATGGGAATAAATTCTAGAGGGGAGAGAGATCCTTCACGAGGAGGTGTGGTGTGAGAGGGAGAGGGGGCCTTTATAGGGAGGGGGGGAACCCAAGGGGCCATGCGCCCAGCCATGGGGCTGCCCCCACCTCTTCCACATTCATGTGGGTGGAGCTCCCACTCAAAATGAAAAGCCTCCACTCCCATTAAAAAGCCTCCACTCATAAATCCACTCACATGCATTAAATTTCCACCAAATTTAATGCAAGCTCTCATTTAAATAAAACTCTTTTATTTATTTATTCAGAATTTTGTTAATTACTTTAATTAACAAACATTCACATAAAACCCTTGCTAGTATTCCATTTCACATGCGAACCAGTTTCAGCAATTTCAACAAAACAGTTTCGGTGTCTAGTGAAATAAATTCGCGCTTTCCTTTTCTTTCGGCATGAAACTTTGGCTCCAATTGGATGTCGGTGTCTCTTAAGTGTGTCACCCTACGGTTCGCGAATAATGTGGACATGATCGAGACCCTCTCGGATCAATAATCGTAAGCGGATCTGAGACCCATACGACTCCCACATTCAACGATGACTTTCTTGTGATCGCGGAACCTTTACGCTAGTATCTTAATCCCTTTGTTTAGCGATATATTACATGTCCGAGATTCTATCATCGGTATCTCCATACCTAGTTTGATCTCGCATCGACATGCACTCTTTTCTCGTTCCGTGATATAACATTCTAGTGATCAAATCACTTGCTTGCAAGCTAATCAATGTGATATCACCGAGAGGGCCCAGAGTATATCTATCCGTCATCGGATGAACAAATTCCACTCTCGATCCATGGGCCTCAACATAACACTTTAGTAGTTCTGAATCCATCTTTATAATCACCACGTTACGGTGACGTTTGATGTTATCAAGAAACTCTTCCGGTGTTAGTGATTGACATGATCTCATGGTCTAAGGATTAGGATCACTTTGTAAGATGTTATAGCAATATAAACTCAATGACTTTGATCGTAATGCTATACTTCGGATGAATGTTCATCACACCATTACACTAATGTTGTGACCTCGTTATTAACAACATCCAATGTCCATGATCAGGAAACCTATGATCATCTTGTTAATCAACGAGCTAGTTTATAAGAGAGGCATAACTAGGAACTTTCTATTTGTTTATTAAACACACATGTATTAATGTTTCCGTATTAATACAATTATAGCATGCAAAATAAACATTTATCATAAATAAGGAATACGATAATAACCACTTTATTATTGCCTCTCGGGCATATTCCCTCCAGCAATTCCCTCGTATCCTGGAGAATTGTGCAGATATGGGGTTCAAAAGGATGTGCAGCATGATGGACAGATGATAGACCGCCGTAGTGCTTGGAGAAACGCTGGATTGCCAAAGATGCTTGAATATGCATAGATATGATCGCGGTGTACTCAAAATCACAGGAGATAACCGTCACCATTTGGAGGATAGTGTTGATAGCATTTTCCATATTCCACTCATGATAAGTGTCATATAGCTATGCCGAGAACCAAATTACAATCACCAACATCGGATCGACACATGTTATGTAATTAGCCCAAAAGAATTGGAGATGAAATAAAACTCCAGGATTAAGCGTCGGTGACAAAAGAATGAGTTAGCATGGACATGCTGATAAAAGGGAGATAGATAATGTTTCACACACGACTGAAAAGGAGTGTGGAAGCACAGATGTATCAAAGAAAATTTTTCCGCATTTTTCGGCATTAAAATACCAATAGATGCGCAAAAACACTTATCAGGTAGCGATTAGCAACTGATGGTTTCACAGAATGTGGAGTTGCTAGAAGGAAGGACACCCTTAAGAAGATGGCATCGGTTAACAAGGAGTCAGATAGATCACGCCGGTATTCAAAAGCCTGTCAGTATGGAATGTACCAACAGTTGATAACCAAAGGCAGATAAAGATAACATGTTGGATGCAACAGATAGACAAGGAATTACACACACACACACACACACACTTTCTATGGTACTACGGAAACCCAGAACACGTGAATCCTAGTTTGAATTTAAGAAGAGGATAGAAAACGTTACACTTCCTTACCAGAAAAGGGTGGGTGGGTGGGTAAGAAGAAAAGTGGAAGCAGTCCTACTCTCGCGTTTTGTTTTTCCCTAGTATACATAGCTACCAAAAATATTTGCTAGACTGACAACGACCATTTGGCTGAGACCCTGAAGGGCGGGATGGCTCTGATACCAATTGTAACTACCTCGGTGAATTACGCTCCTAGTTACAAGCCTAGATGAGCGGAAATGGTTGAAATAGTACGGTGGGGCCCAAATGCCACTCACAGGTAGACCTTTCGGCCGTCCCAACCATTTCCAAACATCGGGACAAGAACGGCGTAATCGGCGAAGGGATCAACTACATACACAAATGAGTATGTATGCAAGCCACCATACAACAAAGACATCGAGCCATTCCATCTAAAAGAAATAGAAATATTGCAGCATATACGGCAAGATCCAAATATCCTAGATAGATATAATAGTTTAGGATATCTCCTCATACATCAAACATCGAGTATCGGTGAGCGGCAAACAAGATCCGAGTACGGATAAGAAGAAAATCGGCATAAGATGCCCCATAAATAAACACATCCCGCCCACAGATCTCACGGATCCCCATTCCCGGAATCTCTACACCGAATGATCGTTGCCCACATCGTCCGTCTCCTCCACCCAGTATCCATCTTGTGAGTGTACCTGTTCATCTGAATCAAATAATTTATCGTGTGATACCCTAGGGGTACTCAGCAAGTCTTTATGCCTCTAAAGGGGACACAACCTGGGGTGACGCAATTGCAGCAAAAGATAATACCTAACAGTTCTATAGATACTCGCTAACCATCGGCCTAACCAAAGATAGACGGATGTCCGTGAATTAAGAACAACAGTTATAACAGTAATATTAACAGATCCATCCTCCTCTCCGCTTACCAACGAGGAAGCGGACGAACACCCCCCCATCCGTTGGCAGTTTTATTATCCATTCCATGAGTGTTGCACTATTTACTAGTCAGTTACTTAGTCAAATTAAAAGCGGTACTTTAGTTATGCTTGTCTATGATCAAGAAATTGTGCTCCAAGTCGTCCATAACCGCGGACACGGCTTTCAGAAAGTTTTACCCTGCAGGGGTGCACAAATAGCAACACACACTCAATCAACCTCGGAAAAACCAAATCAAAACCCAACGAGGCTTTCACGACAAAGCAATCACAAGATTCAGAAATATTTCAGGGGGCCACCCCATTAAGTATACCATAGCTGGCGGCTCGAGACGGACTCAAGGTTTGGGTGGGCCAGAACGATTTGGGAACCCGAAAGTGTGACTGGGCTTGTCGATACCGCGAAATCGTGTCCCGATCCTAAGCAAGACAGTGCGGTACCTCGCACAATTTTAAATAAAACAGAAATCATGGCATAAGTACGGATAGTAAATAAAACCTCAAACTAGTTTGTGGCACCAAGAAATAAGAATGAATCAAGCTCGCTCGGGGGTCCCATAAGCCTCCGGATGTGGATAGCGAATAATCAAGGAACAGGAATCAAGTACTCGGGGTCCTACGGGACACAAGTGAGCATGAAAAACCAAATAGCAGATATTGCTCACCGGTGCCACTTTCATTAGTTATCCCATTACTACTCAGGTTAAGTTGTTTAGGTACCTCGTTATCCATCAGACACTCACATACCCTACACATGCTGTTCTATGACTCGCATGGCTCAAACAACTCCTGTAGTAATGGCTCATGGGATGGAGGAACAAGCTTTGGTGGGGTTTAAAAGTAAAGGCTATGCAATACTTGGGATTCAGTTTAATGCAATCGCGACTCAATGATGCAAGAATAAGATAGAGGCAATAGGTACTATATGTATGCAAGCATGTGGTAGTGCTTGCACGGCAGCTCGATTGAAGCGAGAGAAGGATCCGGATAGTGCTCGGGTTTCTTGATATATCCCACCTTTCGTCTATTCGATGAAGAACCAAACAAACAAGGGCCAACATAAATAAAGTGCACAAGCATATGAATTAAATGCGACAAGCAAACAATCATGCCATGATGAATGATGCACAATTTGCATGGCAATAAAGTAGCATGGCATGGGTGAGGTGTGGAATACAAGAAATAAAGCATTTTATTGAGTTTTGGTCACATTTTATACTCCAATAAGTTGCTGTATGCTTTATATTTATATGATGCATGCTTCAATTCAGAACATGGAATGCGTAAACAGAAAGGTCTCGTCGAGCTAATCATTTTAGACATATTATTTGCTAAATTTGGAGTTATAAAACAAAAGTTATTAATTTATTAAGGAAAAAGGGTATTTTGTTGTAATTTAATCAACTCGAAATTTAAAGTGTTCAAACAATATTTTGGAGGACATATTTGAATTCCTCACATTTTTCTGATTCAAAAACATATATTACATGTTTAATTTGGAATTGTATTTTAAAAGATATTTGAAAACAAATTTGAATTTGAATTTAAAACAAATTTGAAAAGATTTAAATCAAAACAGAAAACAGAAATCCTTTTCTTACTCAGCTTGTCCTAGCCCTAGACACTGACGGGTGGGGTCAAACGGAAATGGGGCCACGCGCGCAGAAAATTCCTTTTCTATGGCTCAGCTTTTCTCACTCACTTACAAAGATACCACGTAGACCCGACTAGCGGGCCGGGTTATCATGCGGGCCAGCTGATCATAGAGGAGGCGACATGTGTGCGCAGCTAGGGAGTGCGGGTTGAGGCCTAGAAACGCAAGGGGCTTGGATGCAAAGGACATGGGCTTCACTAGGAAACCGAATGTTGGACAACCTGAACACGAATTTTGGCAAACTTTCGATGAAGATCTGGAGGGCTGCGGTACACCAAATCGGACGCGGTTTGGTTAGTTGGAGAGCTAGAACATCAGGCTTCAACCAGGAGTCAAAAGAACTTGCTAGGATGGACTGTGGACGAACCGAGCTTGCGATGAACAGAGGAGATAACGCGGCCCCAAAAATTGTTGACAGGTTTTAGATTTATAAGAAGATTACCTGATCTTCTAGAGATGTTTTCGAGATCTGGGGATGGTTTTGGGCGGTTTGATCCTCGAGCAAAGAGGGTACATCCTAGTTCGTTCTTGCCAAGGATTCTCGGCGGGGATGCGGTACCTAAACCGGGCGGAACAGGCGTGGTAGAGGCCAAAGACAGGATAAGAACAGGGACACTCTGGTTCAGACATCCAAGGTGCTGGCTTGCAGATATCGATGGTGACGACGAATCGAACACAGGGAAAACGGGGAAGAGGGGAGGGGGATGGCAATCTCACCTCGCTTGATCGGTCGTGGTTGTGCGGATAGGAGACTGAGAGCTAGGCATGGATCGGCGGCAGGGAAGCAGAGGCAGACGTTGACATAGGCGGCCACTTCACGGGCAGAAGCACTTGGCAGAGATGATCCTGGCGGCTCCGGCTTGACGTCCTAGAAAAGGAGGAAGAGGATGACGTAGCGGATCGATTCCCACACTCACCTCTGCTTGACGATGGTTATGGCGACGACATGATCGAAGGAAGCGGGGAGGTGCTCCTAGATTTCCAAAGAGATGGAGAGGAGGGAGGCTTAGTGGCGGCGCAAGGATGGGTAAAAGACTAGGGTTTGCTGGTTTGTGAGGGGATAAGAAGGGGGAGGCGTGTTCGGCAGTGGAGGAAGGTGACGAGGACAACGGCGGGGAAGCCTACCTGCTCCCCGTCTGTCGCAGAGAGAGGAGGCGGGGAGATCAATGATGTGGAAGGGGGTCGAAGGGTATCGGTGAGATCGGGCCCACGGGAAGGAAGGACGGGGCCCGAAGGGAGATAGCTGCGGGCCGCTGCGGCTGGGCCAAAGGTGGGTTGCTGCCATGTTTGGTTCTCTCCTTTTTTTTATGATTACATTTTCATTATTTGTTTGTTAATTGTTTGCTATAGTTTAAACAAGCCAAAAGCTCAAACCATGTGGTGACTTTGAAGATGAAACAAAAAAAAGGATTTTGGGTAACCACAAAGAGACAAGAGGGAACAACAAGAGTGTAGATGATGCCCCATGCATACATGTTCATTATGACACGTACAAGAATGGGTTACCAATAATTATTTATGGGAGCTCTCCAAACCCATATGGTTCAAAAGATCATAAGATAAGGTAGATGGTTGAATGGACAACAAGTAGGTGTAGAATATAGATAGAGAATAAGAGTGTCTAGTGAAAGCAAGAAATAGAGATCAACCATAAGAATAGAAGAAGATCATTCACAACAAGAATATAGATAGAATAGGAGTAGAGAGGAGGTGATCACATAATGATACATAGGCAAACATTCATGTGGGCATGATTTGAGACTCAAACAAATACCAAGGAACCCACATGATACCCTATGTGGTGAAAAAGGAGGAGATCAAAAGAAAAGAATTGTTGGCATGTAAGAGATTGAATTGAATTGAAAAGATATGCCCCCAACTCAATCTGGGAATTAAGAATACAAGTATCAAGAACCAACTACATGATATCAAGAGGCAAATGCATATGAGGAAAGAACCAAATGAAAATGGGTTTTGTATGATGCTCAAAGACAAGGTGGCATGGTGACATGAGCATGATATAATTATGATGCAACAATTGTATATATGAAGTAGCCATTATATTACTAGACCAAGTAGCATTACAATTGTTAGACAATTGGGATGCTACACCCTGGTCAGCTCGCCCCACCCTCTCTTATATAGGCGTCCCTAATGGGCTTCTACATTAGCATCCCATTAGTAGCCTAAGCCTGGTCTAATTCGGATCCAATCCTCATTATGCTTCCAGCCCCTTAAGTGTGTGACCCTATAGGTTCATATGCGTATAGACATGACACGAATACACTTATTCTGTCAATAGTTGGTAACGGCCTCTAGCAAAACGTGCCAACTCCTAAACGCATATAAATATCATATCGGATAAACCATCACAAGGTTTAGTACATGTCTTTCCCTTTGCCTCACGATATTTGGTCTAGCTCCAAGCTGACCTCCCTTTCTCGATACTACGATTTGGAATCCCTTTACTAGGTTGACTCTTAACCATATGTAGCACGGCCATGCATTTCTGGATCCGATCACTCGAGGGGCCCAGAGATATCTCTCTCAAGTAGAGAGGGGCAAATCCCATCTTGATTGACCATGCCTTGCAGCATGCTTCAGGACAAACCCGAAAGCTACCTTTATAACTACCCAGTTACGGTGCAGCGTTTGATAGCCCCAAAGTAGGTCGATCCACATCTCAAGTACATGCGATAATCTCAGGTCTAAGGACAAAACGTACACGATGTGTAGAGAGAGAGCTGCAACTAATTGCCAGTCTCATGTTGGGTCAGTCCAACCCCATGTTCATAACATGTGTCCACATCATTGGTTTGACATCTCCATGTCCATGACTTGCGAAACATAGTCATCAACCAATCGATGTGCTAGTCTAATATTCACGTGTGTACTCACATGAACTCCGACTAGGGACAACTCTTAAATAACCATACAAGTAATGAGTTTCACAAACAATTCACATAATTTCCTATCAATACAAGTTGCCTGATATGGATATTCAAGGAACATTACAATAACTCATGGATACATATGAAATATAATCATCTCTATGATTGCCTCTAGGGCATATTTCCTTCAGTCTCCCACTTGCACTAGAGTCAATCTAAAATGTATCTAATACCAATTGCTCTTGTGTGCGCTTCATGCGCGGGCTGCGGGAGAGGCTTAGTCAAGGGATCAGCAACATTGGAGTCCGTATGTATTTTGCATATCATGACATTACCATCCTCAACGAACTCTCCAATCTGATGGTAACGCATGCGAATATGTTTGTTCTTCTGGTGCTGTCTAGGTTCCTTGGCCTGTGCAATAGCACCATTGTTGTCACAATAAACGTCCAAGGGATTGGACGCGCCCTGAACCACACCGAGAGCGATCAGGAAATTCCTAACCAAACAGCTTCTTTTACGGCCTCCGAGGCAGCAATATATTCAGCTTCTGTTGAAGAGGAGGTCACTGTAAACTTTTCCAGCTCACAGCACCACCATTCATGACAAACACATAACCTGATTGTGATTTTGAATCATCTGAGTCGTTAAGTTAACTCACATCTGTGTAACCCTTTACACTGAGTTCATCCTCACCTCCATAAACTATGAACACATACTTAGTCCTTTTCAAGTACTTAAGGATGTTCTTTACCATTGTCCAGTGACCTTCACCTGGATCAGCCTGGTATCTGCTCGTAACACTTAGAGCATAGGAAACATCTGGGCGAGTACATATCATTGCATACATGATGTATCCAATATCCGAAGCATATGGAACCCTACTCATGCGCTCACACTCACCAGTAGTCGAAGGACACTGAGTCTTGCTGAGTTTTATGCCATGAGACATGAGCAAGAACCCCTTCTTAGCCTCTTCCATGCTGAACCGTTTCAACACTTTGTCAATTTATGTACTCTGGCTTAATCCAATTAGCCTCCTTGATCTATCTCTATAGATATTGATGCCCAGAATATATGCCGCTTCTCCCAAGTCCTTCATCGAAAAACTATTTTTCAATGAGGTCTTAACAGACTCGAGCATAGGAATGTCATTTCCAATCAGCAATATGTCATCTACATATAAGATTAGAAATACTAGCGCTCTCCCACTTTCCTTCTTGTAAACACAAGGTTCTTGTTCGTTTTTGATGAAGCCAAACTCCTTTACAACTTCATCAAATCGAATATTCCAACTCCGAGATGCTTGCTTTAGCCCATAAATAGACTTCAGAAGTTTGCATACCCTTCCAGCATTGTTTGGATCGACAAAACCTTCGGGCTCCATCATATACACGTCCTCAGTTAGGATTCCATTTAGGAAATCCGTCTTGACATCCATCTGCCATATTTCATAGTCGAAATGTGCAGCAAAGGCTAGAATTATCCGTATAGATTTAAGCAACGCTACGGGCAAGAAATTCTCGTCGTAGTCAACTCCTTGAACTTGTCGAAAACCTTTTGCAACAAGTCGAGATTTATGGATGTGAACATTTCCATCCATATCAATCTTCTTCTTATAGATCCATTTGCACTCGATGGCTTTAAAACCATCAGGCAGGTCAACCAAGTTCCAAACTTGATTGTCCCCCATGGACTCTATCTCGGATCTCATGGCGATCAGCCATTTCTTAGAGTCTGGGTCCACCATCGCTTCTGCATAAGTTGTAGGCTCATCATTGTCTAACAATAATAATTCCCGCACTTCGCGGAGCCTCGCCGACCTTCGTGGTTGTGGTGCTTCTCTTGCCACGGGTTCCTCAACTTGTTCTGCTACAATATCATCACTCGTAGAAGCATCCCCAACTGGCTCATCTTGAACTTCTTCAAGTCGCACCGACCTTCCACTTGTTCCCTTTGTGAGAAACTCTTTCTCTAGGAAAACACCGCTACGAGCGATAAACACTTTGCCCTCTTCTAGGTTATAGAAGTAATACCCTAAGGTTTCCCTCGGATATCCCACGAAAATGCACTTATCCGATTTGGGTGTTAGCTTGTCCGACTGAAGTCGCTTGACAAATGCATCACAACCCCAAATCTTTAGAAAAGACAAACTGGGATTCTTTCCAGTCCACATCTCATATGGTGTCTTAACTACGGATTTAGATGGTACCCTATTAAGTGTGAAAGCTGCCGTTTCTAGAGCGTAACCCCAAAATAATAATGGTAAATCCGACTGGCTCATCATAGATCGAACCATGTCCAACAAAGTTCGATTACGCCGTTTGGAGACCCCGTTCCTTTGAGGCATTCCAGGCGGCGTAAGTTGTGGAACAATTCCGCAACTCTTAAGATGATTGCTAAACTCGTGACTCAAATATTCACCTCCACGATCAGATCGCAAGGCCTTTATTTTCTTGCCACGTTGATTCTCTACTTCACTCTGAAACTCTTTGAACTTTTCAAAAGTTTCAGACTTATGCCTCATCAAGTAGACATAACCGTATCTACTGAAATCATCAGTGAAAGTAATGAAGTAGTGATATCCTACTCTGGCTGTCGTGCTGATTGGCCCACATACATCAGTATGTATGAGTTCCAACAAGTCTGTCGCTCTCTTGGGTAAACCCGAAAAAGGCCATTTGGTCATCTTTCCAAGTAAACAAGCCTGACATGTCTCGTATGATTCAAAATCAAACGAAGTTAGAAGACCATCACCATGGAGCTTCTTCATGCGCTTTTCACTTATATGCCCCAAACGACAATGCCATAAATAGGTAGGACTCAAATCATTAGGCCGAAGCCTTTTAGCACTAACATTGTAAACAGATGCATCATCAAGATTTAAAATAAATAACCCATTCACAATGGGAGCATTAGCCATAAACATATCATTCTTAGAGATTACACAACCATCGTTTGCACTCGCGAATGAATAACCATCCCTCATTAAACATGAAGGTGATAAAATGTTTCGACCCATACTTGGAATGTAATAACAATTATTGAACCCCATAATAAATCCTGACGGAAGGTGAAGTTGCATGACGCCGACGAACAATGCAGCAACCCTTGCTTTATTTCCGACACGAAAATCCACTTCGCCTTTCTGCACTTCTCTAGCCCTTATTAGCCCCTGCATTGAATTGCAAATATGAGCAACCGATCCGGTACCAAATACCCAAGAGTTAACATAGGAATCAGCGAGAAGAATGTCCACAACATTTACAACAAGCGTACCTGAGTTGGAAGTACTCTTACTTCCACTCTTCTTCAAAGAAGCCTGGTACTTGCTGCAGTTTCTCTTCAAGTGGCCATGTTCATGACAAAAGAAGCACTCGGTGTCTTCTACAGGTCCAGCCTTTTGCTTGGGTGCAGACTTAGGGATCATATCCTTAGCCTTTCCCTTCTTCTTCCAAGAAGTACCCTTTTTCTTAAAGCTAGGCTTGTTCTGCACAGCCATCACATGGCTATGCCCTGCACACTTCTTCATGTCACTTTCTGTTGTTTTAAGCATCCCACATAATTCATTAAGGCCCTTCTCCAACCCATGCATATGGTAGTTCAAAATGAACTGCCCATAGCTGGATGGAAGAGACGCCCAAATGAAGTCAGTGGCCAACTCTTGGCCTAGTGGAAAACCAAGATTTTCCAAAGTCTGACTGTAACCAACCATTTTGATCACATGGGGGCCTCTGATTTCCCTCGCTAGCTTGCATTCGACAAAGGACTTGGCAACATTGTACCTCTCAGTCCTTGCCTGATCTTGGAACATGTCCTTAAGCCCTACGATCATATCGTACGCTTCCTGATCCTCAAACTTCTTTTGGAGTTCTGGTTCCATGCATGCAAGCATAAGACAACTAACCTCAAGAGAATCATCACATGCTCTCTTGTAGGCATTCTTTAGGGCAGCAGATGCATTATCAGCAGGTTCATCGGGGATTGGGGTATCCAGAACCATTTCCTTTTTATCAGACCTGAGAACAATTCTCAGGTTACGGACCCAGTCCGAATAGTTTGTTCCATTTAGTTTATCTTTGTAAAGAATCGAACGCAAAGAGAAAGGTGATGTAGTGTTCGGTGCCATTGATCTACAATAGAAAACATGCAAAATACTAAGCCATGTAACCATGAAAGAGTAAAACATATTAAACAATTTTAATAGCATATACTCCCACTTAAATCAATATCCCTCTATTGATACTAAGTGATTCAAGATCCACAATTAACAAGTCGACTAGTGAGCTTTAGCACCACTGCTAGAAGACAAGGTAAATCGGTAAGCAACACTTGCTAATCATATCACATATGATTATTGTTGTTGGGTGACATCTCTATGGATCATATAGGTTGCAATAACTTAGCCATTTGGACAGTTGGTGGTAGTGGGAGGATAGGTTGGAACGCGTCCATTTGGTCTAAGGGAAGGCTTCTGAAAGGTCCTGTCTTGGTAAAAATCAAGTCTGGTGGGGAAAGTGCACAACCTCTGCAGATGGAAGAATCTAAGTACTTAGCCATGTCCCTGGTATTGGACAACTTGAGCATCAAGACATGGAAGCTATCAAGAATCTCCTCATCCCAATTTCTAAGTAAAAACTTGTGGTTGAACAAGGGTGAAGGACCCCAATGTCTATTGGTGGTTCCTTGGGAAAGATTTTCATCAAAGAAAACTTAGTGTTTTCAACTGATAGGCAAAACCTATTTTGAGCAAAGCAATCCTAAGCTACACTTAGCCAAAATACATATAGTATTTAGTCCACCAATATTCTACTAAGGTATCACTTGTTAATACTATTCCAAATGTATTGACCCACTATGGCTGTAACTTGTGATGTTGCAGGATATTCTGATGATGATTAGGAGTCATGAGTCTACACTCAACATGCTTGCCTGTGGCACATGAAGATGAAGACTTATTTATCTTATTATATATTTGAACTCTTGTATTAGGCCTGTGGCCATGGAGTTGTAAAAGACTATGTTTGTCTCTGGAATGATATGTAATAATGACCTTTGTTTCTGTGTACTTCATCTTAAACTGTGGATGCTAGCATTGATCCAGGGACTAGCATTGCAATCACAGGGATCCTTTCCTTTACAAAGGAGGGATCTTACATTTCTCTCCAGCAAGTCTAAAATCTCTATTCAACTCTTTCACTGCCCAATAAGCTTTGTGTTCTAATTCTAAAGGCAAGTGACAAGCTTTCCCATAGACCATTTTGTAAGGAGACATCCCCATAGGATTTTTATAAGCAGTTCTATAAGCCCACAAAGCGTCATTCAACTTTTTAGCCCGGTTTTTTCTAGATCTATTGACAGTCTTCTGCAAGATAGATTTAATTTCCCTATTGGAAAGTTCTACTTGCCCACTAGTTTGGGGGTGATAAGCTGAAGCAGTTATGTGGTTTACATCATACTTAGCGAGAGTTTTTCTAAAACCCCCGTGAATAAAATGAGAGCCTCCATCAGTCATGAGATATCTAGGCACACCAAACCTAGGAAAAATGACATCTTTAAGCATTTTCAAAGAGGTCTTACAATCAGCACTGTTTGTAGGTATGGCTTCTACCCACTTTGTAACATAGTCAACAACAGCAAGAATATGTGTATACCCTTTTGAAGGAGGAAAAGGCCCCATAAAGTCAAATCCCCAAGAATCAAAAGGTTCAATAACAAGAGAATAATTCATAGGATTTTCATTGCATCTAGAGATGTTACCTACTCGTTGGCATTCATCACATGATAAGGCAAACTTCCTTGCATCTTTAAAAAGGGTAGGCCAATAAAATTCAGATTGTAAAACCTTTTGTGCAGTCCTATCCCTAGCATGATGTCCTCCATAAGCACTGCCATGACATTTTCTCAATATCTCTCGTTGTTCAAATTCTGGAACACATCTTCGCATAATGCCATCTACTCCTTTATATAAGTGTGGGTCATCCCAAAAGTAATGCCTTAGATCATAAAAGAATTTCCTTCTTTGCTGAGCTGTAAAGGTTGGAGGCAAATACTTGGAAACAATAAAGTTAGCATAATCAGCATACCAAGTACTCTCATGTGGACTTACCCATATTGCAGCTAACTGCTCATTTGGAAAACTATCATTAACAGGCAAAGGGTCAAAAGAAATGTTTTCCAAACAAGATAAATTATCAGCAACAGGATTATCAGCACCTTTCCTATCCACAATATGTAGATAAAACTCTTGAAAAAGCAACACCCACATTATAAGCCTAGGCTTAGTGTCCTTCTTTGTCATAAGGTACTTAATAGCTGCATGATCAGTATGAATAGTAACCTTAGAATCAACAATATAAGGTCTAAACTTATCACGAGCAAAGATTACAGCTAAGAACTCATTTTTAGTAGTAGCATAATTCTTTTGAGCAGCATCCAGAGTCTTGCTAGCATAATGAATGACATTTAACTTCTTGTCAACACGTTTTCCAAGGACAGCACCCACAGCAAAATCACTAGCATCACACATAATTTCAAAAGGTAAACTCCAATCAGGTGGTTGGACAATAGGAGAAGTTGTCAAATATTTCTTCAAAGTTTCAAAAGCTTCCTTACAATTATCATAAAAAACAAAAGGTACATCTTTCTGAAGAAGATTAGTAAGGGGCTTTGAAATTTTGGAGAAATCTTTAATAAATCTCCTATAGAAACCAGAATGACCAAGGATACTACGAATACCTTTGATATCCCTAGGACAAGGCATCTTCTCAATTGCTTCAATTTTGGCTCTGTCAACTTCAATGCCTCTTTCAGAGATCTTGTGTCCAAGAACAATCCCTTCATTAACCATGAAATGGCATTTCTCCCAATTAAGAACAAGGTTGGTTTATTCACATCTCTGCAAAACTTTATCAAGTTTGTGCAAACAGTTATCAAAAGAAGTTCCATAGACAGAAAAATTGTCCATGAAAACCTCCACAATTTCCTCACAAAAACCATGAAAGATAGAAAACATATATCTCTAAAAGGTAGCAGGAGCATTACATAAACCAAAAGGCATACGCCTATAAGCATAAGTACCATAAGTCAAGTGAAAGTAGTTTTCTCTTGGTCCTGTGCTTTCACAGCAATTTGAGAAAACCCAGAATAACCATCAAGAAAGCAAAAGTGAGACTTTTTAGACAACCTCTCAAGCATTTGATCAATAAAGGGCAAAGGATAGTGATCTTTATTAGTAACTTTATTAATCTTTCTAAAATCAATGCACATTCTATACCCAACCAATACTCTTTGGGGTATAAGCTCATTATCCTCATTAGGCACAATAGTTATTCCCCCTTTCTTGGGAACACAATGAACAGAGCTAAGCCATTTACTATCAGCAATAGGATAAATAATACCAGCATCAAGGAGTTTTAATACCTCATTTATTACAACGTCCTTCATCTTAGGATTTAGACGGAGTTGGTGCTCAACAACTGGTTTTGCATCAGGCTCTATATTAATAGCATGCTGACATATAGTAGGAGAAATCCCCTTTAAATCGTCAAGAGTATAGCCCATAGCTCCTCGGTGTTTCTTCAATATCTCTATTAACCTTTCTTCTTTCTTTCCTAAAAGTTTAGAACTAATAATAACAGGATATATTTTCTTATCATCAAGATAAGCATATTTAAGATCATCAGGTAAAGGTTTTAATTCGAAAACAGGATCCCCTTTAGGTGGTAGTGTGGTACCCAAATCTTCCACAGGTATATTATGCTTAAGTAACTCAGGTTGACAAAGGAAAGCCTCGTCAATCTCATTTCTTTCCTTCAGGAAGACATCACTTTCATGATCTTCCATAAATTGCTGCAATGCATTGTTAGGAGCAAGAGAAATAGCAGAAATTCGTTCAACCCTGAAATCCTCATCAGGCAGTTCATTTTCATAAGGAGTTTTCGCAAATTTGGAAAAAATAAACTCATAAGACTCTCCAGCAAACTTAGTCAAAACTTTTTCCTTCCTACAATCTATGATAGCCCCACAAGTATTCAGAAAGGGTCTACCAAAGATAATAGGATAGGTTTTACTAGCTTCTTTACCAAGTACTAGAAAATCAGCAGGATATTTAATCTTACCACAAAGGTGTAGGGGTTCGTAGCATGGAAAACAAAAAAATTCTACCGCATGAACACACAATCAAGATCTAATCTATGATCAAGCCAAGATCTATCTACTAGATTACAGCAACGAGTCGATAGAACACTAACCCTCGAAGATCCAAAGCGGTTAACGAGAGAAGATTCTCGTGGGTGATGTAGTTGTACACTTCCGATCTCAAGATCGCGTAGATGATCCTTCCGGCGCTGCGTTCCGGCAGCGCTTCCGCAGTCGGTCACACGTTCGGTACTCGATGAAGACCTTCCTCTCCCTTGTTCTAGTAGGCAGCGGAGGTTGTAGCACTCTCCTCACGATTCCGGCAGCACGACGGCATGGTACCGGAAGTAGAGGGGAGATTGTAAGGTTCCCAACATTTAATAAGGTAGAGATCCCTGTGTTTACAATGCTAGTCCCTGGATCAATAGCTAGCATCCACAGTTAAGATGTAATATCAAGAAACAAAGGTCATAATACAACTTTATAACCCGGAATAACATAATTTATTACATCTTACATAGCTCATTTGGCTATTACATTACATTGCAGCAGAATATCTATAAGCATGGGGTCCTTCATCTTCAAAGTGCCACAGGCAGACATGTTGGTTGTAGGCTTTGTAATCCTAATCATTAAAATTCACTAAAATCAATCAAACCCGCAACATAACAAGTTACAGCCACAAGGGTCAATACATTTGAATTGTATTGGCAAGTGATACTATGGTAGTATAGTGGAGTCTATCATCTATATGCATTTGGCTAAGTGGAGCTTAGGCTTGCATTGCTCAAAAATAGATTTTCTTATCAGTTGAAAACACTAAGTTTTCTTTGGAAAAATCACCCAAGGCATCTACCAATCAAAGATTGAAGATCCTTTAACCCTTGTTCAATCCACAAGTTTTTAACTTAGAAATTTGGATGATGAGATTCTTGATAGCTTCCATGTATTGATGCTCAAATTGTCCTTTGCCAGGGACATGGCTAAGTACTTAGATTTTACACTCTGCAGAGGTGGAGCACTTTCCCCACAAGACTTGGTTTCCCAAGACAAGATCTTTCAGAAGCCTTCCCTTAGACCAAAATGGACGCGCTCCAATCTATCAAACCCCTACCACCAACTGTCAATTTGACTAAGTTATTGCAACCTATATGATCCAGGGAGAGCCCATAATGCCAAGTGGCTGCACTTGAAGCTTCTCAACATTTGACATCTCAAATCTCTTTGTTCCTGGGTGGCCATCCACAAGTGAGATACACAAGGTTCACCAGTCCCCTAGCCTTGTGTAACCACTCAACACAAACCATTCCTTCCATTCCACCCAGGTGTTTCATTCACTTAGTTGTTTTATTAAACAAAACACAAGTCCTCAGACTTAGAAATTTTCCATAGCATGAATATATATTCCACCCTTGTTTTCTATTAGCTAAGCTAAGCATGATAGTAGTAGGAATCTTGTGGCATCCCGCAAAACCACTACTAGAAAATCGCGTTGTTTTTGTGCATTGCATCATCATGACCGCATGCTCATTTCATCATGCCACATTGCATTTGAGCATCGTCATCATCTTGCATTTGCTTGCATAAAACTATTTGTAGAAAAACCTATTTTTGTTTTCTAAACGCCCCGTCTTTGTTCAAGCGCAAACCCCGGGTCTCCGGATTATTTTGCTTGTCTTCTATCGGTTTGCAAACGGTCCGTTTAAAATAAATAAAACATTAAATTATTTTTAGTGGGGGCAGTCGAACGGGCCGATTCGACCCGAACGACCACCCCCAGGAATTAAAACGGCCCACCCATAATCCTAAAGCTACCCAACCTAATCTACCCACAACCCCTCCACCTCACCCCACCCAATGGCATGTAGCCACCTCACCCTCTTCCTTTCCCCTACCCAATCACAGCCCGCCACCTGGTCAGCCTCTCTCTCCCCTCCCCACTCTCTCTCCACCTCTCTCACCCAGCCGGCCCACACCCACCCACTCACCCTTCCACCGACACCCTGGCCCCACCCCTCTCTCAGCTCACACACCAACCCACCCAGGACACACACGCGCACACGCACGCCACACAATTCCCCCCCACCGACAAGCCCCCCCTCGGGATCCCCACCTGGCCCCGCGTCCCTAGTCGGCCCCCTGGACCCGTCTTTCTCCTTCCTCTCCTTCAGACTCCACCGACGCCTCCTCCTCCAAGGCCAGCTCCCCTACCCCGCCGCCTCCACCTGCCCCCGAGCCACAGACCCCCGCATCCACCGTCCCCGCCTCGGCCTCCGGCGCCCTCCTCCGCCCTTCTTCCCTCCCGCGCCGCCATCGCAGGCGAGCCGCCCCGCCTCCGCGCCTCAACCTCCTTCCTCCCCCTCCTCCGGCTCATCGCCCGCCTCACCAGCTGCCGCCTCGTTCGCCTCCCTCTCCCGAGGCATGGTCGCTGTCGGCCTCCGCCGAGCCTCGCCGTCTGCGTCGCTTGATCCCGTCGCTTGCCGAGTCCTGCCCCCGCCTCTCTCCCTTCCTGCAGCGCTGCCGCTCGCGTTCAGCCGCCGCTGCCGTGTTTCTGCCGCCAGCCAGGAGCCCGACGCCCGCCTTGTCCGCGAGCCGCGAGCGCCCTGACGCTCGTCTCCCTCGTGGTCGCGCCTCCCTCTTCCGTCGCTGTCGGCTCTCCCTTGCAGCGTCGTGTGCCTCGCACTCGCCTCCCCTGGTTTTCCTCGCCACCGACCACCATGCTTTGGGCCGCCGTCGACCTTCTCCGCATGAATAGTTGCTGCCACGTGACGCTAAGAACTGCCCCAGTGATGATCTTGCTTTGACGATATCTCTGACGGACAAATCAGCCCGAGGAACCATCGGCAGGACCTTCCTCAGGGCACGCTAAGGCCTCCTCTGCAGATTCGAAGACCACCCCCTCCCCCAAAGATCCGACCTCGGTTCCAAAGTCCGAACCCTGGCAACGGCTTCATGCTCTCCTTCATGGACGCCAGGGCCGTCCCCGAAGACCGGACCCGATAACCGCCAAGGCCGCCGACACGGAGACACCGGGTTCTCCATCAAGTACACCAAGACCGTCGACATGGAACCCAATGACGCCGAGCACTTCGCCGCGGAACGCCAAGTCCTTCCTCCCCGAACGCCGAGACTGACCCGACACAAGGACCCGATAAGATCGTCGCAACGACAAGATCGGCACCGACCAGGGCGGACCCGATGCGCCCCCGACGCCAACCAAGTCCTGTTTCCCAGTTGCGACAAGTACTTCATCCCGAACGCCATGACCGTCGACATGACCCGAAGACCACAGATGCGCCAAGGTCTACTCTGTAACCGAGAACGCTCCCGCCGAGGCCGAACCCCAGATCCGGACCCCGAGACCCGACCCCGAACCCCGTCGAACCCTAACCAAGATCTGTCGAACCCTAATGTGTGAACCCCTTCCCGAAACCCTATTTTATAACATAATACAACTTGTCGCATAATAATTGTCTTGCATGCATACATTCATGTGGTTTGGGGGCCTTATGCCGATTCACCTGATAATTAAATAAGGGGCCCATATGCGGGCAAATCTAGTCTCATATTGGCCTCATTTAAATTTGTGTAGCAAACCGGTGATATATCCTGCCTTGTTAAACAACATTTAAATTGCGGGGGTTCTAAACAACTTGAACCATATATTAATTGTCGGGACCCTGGTTCCACTTAATATGACCTAATTGCATCGCACCTTTGCCATGTCATGCATCATACATGCATCATGCCGATCTTCTGTCGTAGTATTAAATATTGCATCCGGTGTTTCTTCTAGTGATTTGCTTCTTCGCGGATAAGGCCGTTGAGTTGATGTGAGCTTCGCCCCGATCTTCGGTTGAACCTTCGACAATGTTTTCAGGCGAGCATCTCCCCCTTTCTACCTATCTTACTTTTATAGTATTTATTCCCTCCTGTTGATCTATTGCTATCTGTGTTGCGATGCTCTAGTGTTTCCGTACCCGTGATATCCCTTGCAGCCCTATATTGCCTTGGACACATCCTATTACCTAATGTTTGGTAGATAGTTGGACTTGCGCGTCGTAGTCGCTTGCTCAAGTGTTGTTGCGTGTCGTCAAGTGCCACAGTTGTTGGTGTTTGCCGCATGTTGATGTTGGATATGATCATGGTTTTACTTATCGCTCACTTTAATTTCTGTTTAACAACTAAAACTGAAGTAAGCAGAGGCATCGGTGGGTGATAGATAATATTTGGTTTCCGAACGCCCACTTGTGTCCCGTAGGACCCCGAGTACTTGATACCTGTTCCTTGTTTTATCGCGCTATCCACATCCGGGAGGTATATGGGACCCCCCTGAGCCAGAGCTTGATTCAGTCTTATTTCTTGGGGCCACAAACTAGTTTGAGGTTATATTTACTATCCTGTACCTATGCCATGCTACTGCTTTATTTACGTTTGTGCGAGGAGCACAGTGTACTATTTAGGAATTGTGACCCGTTTACGCGGTATCGACAAGCCCAGTTTTGGGTTCCCAGTCGCTTACAGCCGGCCCCACAAACCTTGAGTCCGTCTCGGAGCTAGCTTACTTCGTTGCGGGTAAGACTCCAAGGGGTGGCCCCCTGAAATATTTCTGAATCCTGTGATTGCTTTGTCGTGAAGGCCTCGTTGGGTTTTGATTTGGTTTTTCCGAGGTTGATCGAGCGTGTGTTGCTATTGGTGCACCCCGGCCGGGTAAAACTTTCTGAAAGCCGTGTCCGCGGTTATGGACGACTTGGAGCACAGTATCTCGACCATAGACAAGCATAACTAAAGTAGTACTATAAATTTGACTTTATAATGACTAGTAATCAGCTTCACTATAATGGAATGGCTAAATAAACCTGCCAACAATTGCTTGATTGAGTTGTCGCTTGCGACCATTGTACCTGACTAGTAAGTAATGCAACTACAATGGAATGGCTAAATAAAAGTACCAACAACTGTTGGGTTTTGGGTTTATCTCATGCTATCTGTATCTGATTAGTAATTGTTGCAACTACAACGGAATGATTAACTAAAAAGGGCCCACTGCTTCTTTTATCAGGACGATTATCTATACCTGACTAGTAATTGCCGCATAGCGATAACCGGTATAAAAGCGCCAGCGGTGTGAGTTCTCGGTTGACTTCCTCGATTGGTCTCGAGGGGAACGCCAGATGGGTTTGTTTGGTGTTAGTATCAGTCGCTTCGGATAGGTCTTTCTTACCCTCTCGATAACCGCCATTGTATCGAGTCTCTATAGGTTGTCTAGTGCATCTGCGCTGCCGCTTGATCCACCATACCTATGTAGGAGGACCGGAATTCTAGCCTCGCTGTGTCGCCTCAAGATCGACGCCTCTTTTTCCTTTGCCCTTTGTCGGCACCCCTTTTGTTTAAGCAGGCTTTGGGATCGACGTCGTTAGCAGGGTTACCCTTCCGGCTTGACCTGGGCAGGGTTATGGACGCCATTGGTTATTCTTCAGGGCTCTTAGCCCCATTTGCTTCTTGTCCGTAGCTGGACGCTCTATCGTTTCAAGGTGATTTGAATCTTTGTACGTTATATCTGTATTCTTGACTCGTCGAGTCGCTGTTGTATATATATGTTCTATGGGTCCCATCGAGGACTATTGTGTAATGTTATTACTTCGTTTTCCACCCGCACGAAAGTGCCTGGTGGGCACCTTTGAATCGTTTCTATGCGGGTTTGGCGGGTTTCGCGAAAACTTGCATAGGGCCGATTCTGTGGGTGTTACAGAGTGGTATCAGAGCTCAGCAGTTGCGATACCCCACAAGTCCAGCCTGTAGGATAACCTAGCTAACGGCCGAAGTAGAGTGTCAAAAGTATTTTTGAAAATCGGTTGGATAGATCTGATTAGGTCTCCTTTTATTCCTTACCCCTCTGCTATTCTCCTCTTACCTCTACGTGTTTTGAATCCGCTCTCCTCTTCCTCTTCGAGTCCAGGATTTCTCGTGGTTGGGTTCCATCGTACCTTCAGGGTTTCGCTTCCTTCTTTGATAACGGTGTTCTACCATCCGGTGTTCATGCTGCCTGAGTGATCCTTTATCTGTGGTACCATTCTGTGTTCCTTGTTTGTGCTTTCCGGTGTTTCCGACGCGACGACATCACCTATGCCAGATCCGATGTAGAGTCTGCATCCCTCCTTTGTTTCCGAACCTCGCTTGTCGAGATCTTCAGTCTGATTCCGAGAATGGTTGCACGCTTTTCCACTGATTGTGCGGAGTAATAGTTTGGGTGCGTGATGGATTGGCCCCCATGCCGACTACTCACTCTATTCGCTTGTGTACATTGAAGTGGATGAGAATGCATCGGTTCCCTCTTTCCATCGAAGCTAGAGGTGGCTTTATATGTTGATACCCCTACCTTCGACCTTTTGTTTTCCGGAGTGTTCTCTCGACGATCACGGACAACGACCTCTTGTTAGTGGTGTCGCGAGGATTAACACGAAGCGAGAAGATTCAGATCGCCGACCTTCTTTCCGGTACCATGAGGCGGATCTCGAGGGCGAGATCCATTGTTAGTGTTGTCGAATTGTGGCATCCCGCAAAACCACTACTAGAAAATCGCGTTGTTTTTGTGCATTGCATCATCATGACCGCATGCTCATGTCATCATGCCACATTGCATTTGAGCATCGTCATCATCTTGCATTTGCTTGCATAAAACTATTTGCAGAAAAACCTATTTTTGTTTTCTAAACGCCCCGTCTTTGTTCAAACGCAAACCCCGGGTCTCCGGATTATTTTGCTTGTCTGCATCGGTTTGCAAACGGTCCGTTTAAAATAAATAAAACATTAAATTATTTTTAGTGGGGGCAGTCGAACGGGCCGATTCGACCCGAACGACGACCCCCAGGAATTAAAACGGCCCACCCATAATCCTAAAGCTACCCAACCTAATCTACCCACAACCCCTCCACCTCACCCCACCCAATGGCATGTAGCCACCTCACCCTCTTCCTTTCCCCTACCCAATCACAGCCCGCCACCTGGTCAGCCTCTCTCTCCCCTCCCCACTCTCTCTCCACCTCTCTCACCCAGCCAGCCCACACCCACCCACTCACCCTTCCACCGACACCCTGGCCCCACCCCTCTCTCAGCTCACACACCAACCCACCCAGGACACACACGCGCACACGCACGCCACACAATTCCCCCCCACCGACAAGCCCCCCCTCGGGATCCCCACCTGGCCCCGCGTCCCTAGCCGGCCCCCCTGGACCCGTCGTTCTCCTTCCTCTCCTTCAGACTCCACCCGGCCTCCTCCCGCCTTGCAGCTCCCCTACCCTTGGCGCCTCCACCTCGTCCCCCGAGCCGCAGACCTCCCGCATCCACCGTCCCGCCTCGGCCTCGGCGCCCTCCTCCGCCTTCTTCCTCCCCGCCCGTCGCGGGCCGCCCGCCTCCGCCTCAACCTCCTTCCTCCTCCTCCGGCTCATCTCCCGGCCCCACCTCGCCGCCTCGTTCGCCCTCCTGCTCTCTCTCCCGAGGCCGCTGGTCGGCCTCTCGCCAGGCCTCGCCGTCTGTCGCCTTGATCCCCGTCGCCTCGTCGAGTCCTGCCCCGCCGCGCCTCTCTCTCCCTTCCTGCAGGCTGCTGCCGCCTCTCGCGTTCAGCCGCCAGCTTGCCGTCTTTCCCCGCCAGAGCCCGGCCGCGCCTTGTCCATGCGCGAGCGCCCTAACGCTCGTCTCCCCCGTGGTCGCGCCTCCCTCTTCCGTCGTTGTCGGCTCTCCCTTGCAGCGTCGTGTGCCTCGCACTCGCCTCCCCTGGTTTTCCTCGCCGCCGACCACCATGCTTCGGGCCGCCGTCGACCTTCTCCGCGTGAATAGTTGCTGCCACGTGACGCTAAGAACTGCCCCAGTGATGATCTTGCTTTGACGATATCTCTGACGGACAAATGAGCCCGAGGAACCATCGGCAGAACCTTCCTCAGGGCACGCTAAGGCCTCCTCTGCAGATTCGAAGACCACCCCCTCCCCCAAAGATCCGACCTCGGTTCCGAAGTCCGAACCCTGGCAACGGCTTCATGCTCTCCTTCATGGACGCCAGGGCCGTCCCCGAAGACCGGACCCGATAACCGCCAAGGCCGCCGACATGGAGACACCGGGTTCTCCATCAAGTACACCAAGACCATCGACATGGAACCCAATGACGCCGAGCACTTCGCCGCGAAACGCCAAGTCCTTCCTCCCCGAACGCCGAGACCGACCCGACACAAGGACCCGATAAGATCGTCGCAACGACAAGATCGGCACCGACCAGGGCGGACCCGATGCGCCCCCGACGCCAACCAAGTCCTGTTTCCCAGTTGCGACAAGTACTTCATCCCGAACGCCATGACCGTCGACATGACCCGAAGACCACAGATGCGCCAAGGTCTACTCTGTAACCGAGAACGCTCCGGAGGCGAACCCGGATCCGACCCGAGACCCGAACCCCGTCGAACCCTAACCAAGATCTGTCGAACCCTAATGTGTGAACCACTTCCCGAAACCCTATTTTATAACATAATACAACTTGTCGCATAATAATTGTCTTGCATGCATACATTCATGTGGTTTGGAGGCCTTATGTCGATTCACCTGATAATTAAATAAGGGGCCCATATGCGGGCAAATCTAGTCTCATATTGGCCTCATTTAAATTTGTGTAGCGAACCGGTGATATATCCTGCCTTGTTAAACAACATTTAAATTGCGGGGGTTATAAACAACTTGAACCATATATTAATTGTCGGGACCCCGGTTCCACTTAATATGACCTAATTGCATCGCACCTTTGCCATGTCATGCATCATACATGCATCATGCCGATCTTCTGTCGTAGTATTAAATATTGCATCCGGTGTTTCTTCTAGTGATTTGCTTCTTCGCGGATAAGGCCGTTGAGTTGATGTGAGCTTCGCCCCGATCTTCGGTTGAACCTTCGACAATGTTTTCAGGCGAGCATCTCCCCCTTTCTACCTATCTTACTTTTATAGTATTTATTCCCTCCTGTTGATCTATTGCTATCTGTGTTGCGATGCTCTAGTGTTTCCGTACCCGTGATATCCCTTGCAGCCCTATATTGCCTTGGACACATCCTATTACCTAATGTTTGGTAGATAGTTGGACTTGCGCGTCGTAGTCGCTTGCTCAAGTGCTGTTGCGTGTCGTCAAGTGCCACAGTTGTTGGTGTTTGCCGCATGTTGATGTTGGATATGATCATGGTTTTACTTATCGCTCACTTTAATTTCTGTTTAACAACTAAAACTGAAGTAAGCAGAGGCATCGGTGGGTGATAGATAATATTTGGTTTCTGAACGCCCACTTGTGTCCCGTAGGACCCCGAGTACTTGATACCTGTTCCTTGTTTTATCGCGCTATCCACATCCGGGAGGTATATGGGACCCCCCTGAGCCAGAGCTTGATTCAGTCTTATTTCTTGGGGCCACAAACTAGTTTGAGGTTTTATTTACTATCCTGTACTTATGCCATGCTACTGCTTTATTTACGTTTGTGCGAGGAGCACACTGTACTGTTTAGGAATTGTGACCCGTTTACGCGGTATCGACAAGCCCAGTTTTGGGTTCCCAGTCGCTTACAGCCGGCCCCACAAACCTTGAGTCCGTCTCGGAGCTAGCTTGCCGTTATGGTAAGACTCAAGGGTGGCCCCTGAAATATTTCGAATCTGTGATTGCTTTGTCGTGAAGGCCTCGTTGGGTTTTGATTTGGTTTTTCCGAGGTTGATCGAGCGTGTGTTGCTATTGGTGCACCCCGGCCGGGTAAAACTTTCTGAAAGCCGTGTCCGCGGTTATGGACGACTTGGAGCACAGTATCTCGACCATAGACAAGCATAACTAAAGTAGTACTATAAATTTGACTTTATAATGACTAGTAATCAGCTTCACTATAATGGAATGGCTAAATAAACCTGCCAACAATTGCTTGATTGAGTTGTCGCTTGCGACCATTGTACCTGACTAGTAAGTAATGCAACTACAACGGAATGGCTAAATAAAAGTACCAACAACTGTTGGGTTTTGGGTTTATCTCATGCTATCTGTATCTGATTAGTAATTGTTGCAACTACAACGGAATGATTAACTAAAAAGGGCCCACTGCTTCTTTTATCAGGACGATTATCTATACCTGACTAGTAATTGCCGCAACGATAACCGAATAAGTAAAACTGCCAACGGTGTGAGTTCCTCGGTTGACTTCCTCGATTGGTCTCGAGGGGGAACGCCAGGATGGGTTTGTTTGGTGTTAGTATCAGGCTACTTCCGGATAGGTCTTTCTTACCCCTCTCTGATAACCGCCAGTTGTATCGAGTCTCTATAGGTTGTCTAGTGCATGCTGCCGCTGCCGCTTCAGTCCACCATACCTATGTAGGCGAGGACCGCCGAATTCTAGCCTCGCCGTGTACTGGCCTCGATCGACGCTCCTCTTTTTCCTTTGCCCTTTGTCGGCACCCCTTTTGTTTAAGCAGGTTTTGGGATCGACGTCGTTAGCAGGGTTACCCTTCCGGCTTGGCCTGGGCAGGGTTATGGACGCCATTGGTTATTCTTCAGGGCTATTAGCCCCATTTGCTTCTTGTCCGTAGCTGGACGCTCTATCGTTTCAAGGTGATTTGAATCTTTGTACGTTATATCTGTATTCTTGACTCGTCGAGTCGCTGTTGTATATATATGTTCTGTGGGTCCCATCGAGGACTGTTGTGTAATGTTATTACTTCGTTTTCCACCCGCACGAAAGTGCCTGGTGGGCACCTTTGAATCGTTTCTATGCGGGTTTGGCGGGTTTTGCTAAAACTTGCATAGGGCCGATTCTGAGGGTGTTACAAATCTTAACTTAGGAAAATTCTACTAAGTTTTCATCTACTAGGTTTTCCCATAGCATGGTTTATACTTAGCAAGATTCCATGCAATTCTTACTTAGAAATATCACTAATGCATAGTGAAAATAATGGGACAAAAGTATGTAGCATCACTTGCCTTTTTGGTAAAGAGTATAAGTTCACTCCTTGTCCTTGCATGGCACAATCTCAATCTACCAATCTCAAGTCACTACAATTCAATCAAGCATGGCACAATCTCAATCTACCAATCAAGCAAAACATCACATAAAATAATAAAACAAAAATAATGCATGCAAGCATGCAAGAGATTGTTTTATTTGGAGAAGTGGTTTCTAATGGTTCATAAACATTTGGAAACACCTATTGGTCATTTTATAAAGTGGCAAAATCATTTGTAAAAAGGTTTTACTTCATAAACCATTTTTAGAACAAGGTATCATTTTATGTGGTGTAGAAATGTTCTTAATAAGGCATTAATCTATAGGTTTCATAAAATATGTTTTCAAACCACAAAACCTTGTGTTTAGGGTCAGAGAGTTTATTTACAAAACATTTTCCAAAGGCTTTCCTCCAAAATCATTTTTAACAATTAAACCATATTTTTATTTGACTAGAAATGGTTTAAATCCAAAGTTTATTCTTTTGTTTAACCAATTAAATTTTTGAAACCACAAAGTGATTCATATGGTCAGTAGGTTCAAAACACACTATTTGCCAAAGATTTTATCCTCAAAATCATTTTGGAATAATTTTTATAATCTAAACAAGCATACATAAGTTTCTGCAAAAACAAGCAATTTAACAGAAGCTTTTTACTAAACAAATGGCATGATTGGCTAGGGCTTGCTTTTTTGAATCCATTGATATAATGTTTGCAAAATTTGGACGTGTAGATCAAAAGTTATAGATTTTACAAGTTTGCATACAAATCAGATTCCAAATTCTGTTTTAAACTCAAACTAGTGCCACACGGCGCTTTCCTATTCGTCGGTACCGCTTCGGCCGGATCAAGCGATGGAAGCCGTTAGATTTAAGTCATATCGCACGGTGCAAAGATGCTACTTACCCCTTCGTCTAGCTTCTATCGCGTTCGTCAGATCAAGATCCTACGGTCCCTAGCATGTGACCAAAAGCTAGCGGCTGGCCAGTGGTCAGCGGCAGCGGTTAGACAGGCGGAGTCGGCCTTCTGAAGCGAGGGAGGAAGGGGAGATGCTCACCGTGTTCGCAACGTCGTGGGGAAGCACAAGGCGGTTGTCGTTGCTGAAGGGGCGCACGAAGTCGACCGGGATTTCTCGTCGTAGTTCTGCCTGGCATCGGGCTTGCACTGGCGTCGTCGAGGACGTTGCTACAACGCACGGGGGAGGGTACAGAGGGTGCTATTAGACGCGTAGAAGGGTAGAGAATACGGGTGCATCAAAGAGAGGGAGCGGCATGGTCGGACGTTACCAGTAGAGCTTGTCGGAGTCGAAGCAGACGGTGGCGCTGCGGGTTGTTGTCGTTGCCGACGTTCTGGTGTTCGCGCGAATGAATGGGAAGGACAGGGAGGTGCGCTAGAGGCTGGGGGTCACACTCGTGTGGTCGACGGGGCGAGGGGCGGAGGATACTGGCCGAAATCAATGGAAGTACTCGCCGGAGAAAGTGGCGGTGCGTCGCGAAATTAGGCAGCCTGGGGGCGCTCTAGGGTGGGGGATTGAGGGGGAAACGGAGAGGAGGGAGAGGCGGTTAAGTAGGCGTGGTCGTGGGGCGGGGTTATTGCGCCATTAATCGAGAATTAAGCTCGCGAATTCAATGCAGAAACGGCGACGAGGGCGTGGTCTTCGCGGGGAGGAAGAAGACTAGGCGGTGGGGTCGGGTTGACAGTGAGATAGAGAGGGGTGAGGTGGGTCCTGCTTGTCGGCGACTGAGTGGGTTTCTTTCGCGGTGCGAAGTGTTTTTCTGCGGGGAAGAGAGGCACTGGGCTGGACTGGGCCAGGTGGGCTAGTTGGGCTGGGTCGGCTTGGTTCTCTTTTTTTTATTCTGTTTGTTTTTCTCTTTTTCCATTTCTTCAAATCTGTTTTGATTTTGTTTAATTGATTGAAACCTCAATTTGATTTCAAATATTTGACAGATTTTGTGTAGTTTCAAATACTGATTAGTATTGTATTCTGATATCAATTTTTGAATAAAACCTTATTCATTTTTGGGTCTTTTACTTATTCAAAATAGGCTCTAGCTTTTAATTAGATATGATTTAATAATATTTTTAAATCTCCATTTAAAATCTTTAAATTTCCAAATCCTTTCAGTAGGTTTTTATTTGATTAATTGGGTGTCAAATAATCCATCTTGAATTATTTGGAAAGGTTTTTAATATGATTTATTAATCATTTAAGACTGGGATTTGTCTTTATTCCAATAGGGTTTGGTTTATGCCATTTGATTTTATTTTGGAAAATCTTTATTCAATATTTTTATTTGGATTTGGATTAGATTCATTCCACTTGTTTAAAGATTTGGCCAAGATTTAGTTTGGATCTTTGAATATTCTTTATTTAATAATTCTTTCTTTTCTTATAAAATCCATATCTTTTTATTTAGAGAACCAAACTTGGTGATTCCAATTTGTGAAATCTTGTTTATTATTTGTTTATCCTTTTAAATATCTTTAGGATTATTTTCTCACCATTTGGTATTGTAATATCCCTAAAATCATGATTTCAAAGTTTACATATTATTCATGCATGCATATAGATTTGAGATCAATTTCAAACTCATTTCAGAAAAACAGAAGCACATAGTGCTATGATTTTATGTGAGCAAACTTAAATCAAATGGCCATCCCCATTTGAAAGTTTGAATGATTTCAAACCTAGCTTGTTTGTCTTCCTTATAGAAAGGATTGAGTGTGGTTTTGGACCAAGTTTTACAAATTGGGAATAGTTTCAAAAACCCTTTTTCAAACTTTTGCAAATCAGATGCAAGCCTCTGATATTTTGTTCTCCAAGTTGACCAAGCCTTTGCAAAAGCAACCACATGATTTTGTGCCTATATTTGAGACTACATCATACTGCAAAAATCCCAAGAAAATTTGAATTCAAATGGAACTTGAATTCATTTGAAAATCAATTCAGAAAATTGAAACAGAAAAAGAAAAAGGAGAAAGAATTAGAAAAGGGCCGGCGCCAGGATTCTAGCCCAGCATCAGAACAGGCCCATCTAGCCCACCTGGGCCATTCCTCTCCCTCTCGCACGCGCGAGCGCACCCACACAGCCGCTGACAACGAGACCCCACCTCCTTTCTGCGCGTTTCGCTGACGAGCGGGCCCTCTCCACGTCAGCGTCGTCTTCCCCAGATTCCGTGCACGAACTCTGCCGCTGCCCGTTGCTGCACTGATTTCGCGAGATAAATTGCATTGATATAGCAAGCGTTTCTTGTCGAGCCTCTGGCTATAAAATCCCCACACTCTCGCGACCATTTCCCCCTAAACAATTTCTCCTTCACGCCACCAGGCTGCCCACAACTCGCACGACGCCGCCGCTGTTCCGACGACTGCGCCGACAAATTCCGGTGAGCTCCGTGTTCCCCTCTGTCTCTAGCTCATGCTATCAAGTTCAGAAAGTCTTTGCGCACCTACTGACACTCCCCATTTGCCCTCGCATGATTCGTAGCTCCAGCAACGTCGACGACCGGCCGCCACCGTTCTCTGCACGAACTCCGGCGACCTCTCCCCGTAAGTAGACGCCGCCCCTTGTCCTCTGACTGATACGCCTAGAATCTCCATCGTCTTGCGCATCTAACAGTGCATCTCTTATGGCTTAGCGCGACAAGGAACCTCGCCAACGTCGACGACTGACCGTGCCTGACGCGTTCGCAAACTCCGGCGAGGAATCTCCGACGACCCCGCGCGCCCCTTCGCAAACCAACGCCACGTTGAGCTTCAGCACGCCACCGCAATTCTGGTAAGACCCTTCCCCCACTCGCGCGCGACCTAGAACGCCAGCGCCGTTGTTGGCGCTCCGCTCGGCGGCGCCGCCAGATGATGGTCGCATGCTCGAGAGCCATTGGATCTAGATCCAACGCTTGCGATAGAATCACTAATCGAACCGTTATGCTAGATCTGGACCGTGCGTTGTTAGTTAGATCCTACGGCCCGCAGAGCTCGATCCGGCCGAACAGGTACGCGCCAATAGAAACATGACGCGTGGCTAGGGTTAGATTCAAAAACAGAATTCAAATCAAATATAGATCCAAATTTCAAATGGCTATAACTTTTGATTCCCACGTTAGATTTTTACAAACTTTATACCGTTGGAATCAGGGAGACAAGCCCTTTCTGAATCTGCAATGTGTTTAACAAAAAGTTTCTGTTAAAATGACTTTTTATGCAGAAACTTGTTTAGGACTATTTTGAGTATAGATTTTGTTTAGTAATTTGTTTTAGTGCTAAATAAGTTTAGTTAGAAAGTTTTTGACTTGGTTATGTTTCTGTATCATGCACTTGCTTGGTGGAGTTTTCAAAAAATCATCACTTAGCATTTTCTTGCATGCATGCATTCATATTTTTGTTTGTATATGAATTGTGTGTAATTTTGTGCTACAAATTTTTGTGTAGATTTTGCTAGTGACTGTGATTGTGAAGAGTGCTACTCTCCCCATTACCAAGGCAAGTGTCGAATTGTGGCATCCCGCAAAAACCACTACTAGAAAATTGCGTTGTTTTTGTGCATTGCATCATCATGACCGCATGCTCATGTCATCATGCCACATTGCATTTGAGCATCGCCATCATCTTGCATTTGTTCGCATAAAACTATTTTCGAAAAGACTGGTTTTGTTTTCTAAACGCCCCGTCTTGTTTTCAATTTAAAACCCGGGACTCCGGATTATTTTATTTTGTCGGCCAACGGTTTGCAAAAACCTGTTTTAAATAAATAAAATATTTATTTTATTTTTAGGTGGCAGCCAACCGGGCCGATCCGACCCAGACTGCCACCCCCAGAATAAAACCGGTCCACCCAAAATCCTTTTCCTACCCAAACCTAGTATACCCAACCCCCTCCACCTCACCCCGACCAACCATAGCTTGCCACATCATCTTTCCCTCCACCTCATCACACCCACAGCCACCTCACCAATCCATGCTCCACCCCTCTCCAACCAAACCACCCCCACCTGCCCTACCCAGAGGCCACGCACACGCCACACACGCTGAGCCAGCCGCTCCTGGCATCCCAGCACCCCTGGCCCACGCTGCACCTGCCGCCTCACGCCTCGCACCCCACCAACCGCGCTAGCCCGGCCCCACCCCGATAGCGACCCCCACCTCCCGCTCCTCTCCTCCTCTTCTTCCCTGAGCTCGCCTCCGGCCATCCTCGCCTCCAGCTCGCCCGCCTCCGAGCCCCTCTCCGTGCCCCCAGCGGCGCTGCGGCCCGCCTCCGGCCGTCCCGTCACCCCACCTCCACAAGCTCCGCCCCCACCTCTTCCTCCCCGACGCCCGCATGGCTCCTCCCAGTCGCTCCCGCGGCACCCGTCCTCCGTCGGCCGCCTCCTGCGTGCCCGCGACTGCGTCGCCAGAGCCGCCTCCGCCTCGCCGGGACCCCTTCCCCTCTCGCTCGCCCAACTGCCGCCGCCCGGGCCTCCCTGCGCCCCGCCGCCGTGCGCCTCCCTCTCTGGCGCGCCGAGCAACGCCAGCCTCCGACCTCCTCGTGGCCGCCACCGTCTGTCCGATGTCCCGGCTCCTCTTCACCATCGTCGCGCGGCCCCACGAGCCCCACCACAGCGAGCTTCCCCTCCTATCCTCTCCGCGGCCGCGAGCCCTCCTCTTCGAGCTCCATACCGACGCTGTCAGGTTCTTCCATCTTCCGCGCCGACCTACATCGACCCGGACTCTGCCCCTGCCGACCCTGGCTCCGCCAACCGTGGTCCCATCAGTGCAGGCCCCGTTGAACTCCAGTCTCGGCGACTTCCGTGTCAGGCCTGCTGTCTTGAAGCTCTGTCAACCGGTGGCGTCTGTGCGTTACTGCCGCCTCCTGTTGACCTCTTTTGAGTCTGGAGTGTGCAGTGATACAAGGGGGCAGTTGTGTACTGTTGGAGTGGATATATATGTCTTGCTGATCAAGTTCTTGCTGTGAACAAGTGCCAAGTTTGGTCAATGTTATCAGTGATGCTCGGATGGCCCCTCGACCACTTCTGCTCCGGAGATTGAAGAAGTACATGATACCACTTGAAGACCACCGGTGCCAAGCCCAAGATCAACACCGGCAATTGAAGTCGCAAGACCTCGTGAACACAGAGATCGAGCGGCAAGATCTCCTTCATGGGTTGGTTGGAACCACCATGACCTTCTTCAAGGATCCGAAGAACAAACCCCGAAGCCTGATCCCGGCGCGCCCGAACCCCGTCGGACACCGAGTCCCTGAACGGCAAGTTCTCCCTCCCGGAAGCATTGACGCCCGTGCGACAAGATCTACTTCCCAGATCCGAACACCCCGGTACCCGATCTACTCAAGTTTGCCATCGCAAGTCCGAACTTCAACGTTTCCCCGTCGAACTCTGAGACCGAACCCCGGAACCCCTCCGAACCCCCAAGTTCGCCGAACCCTAATGTGTGACCCTTATCCGAGAACCCTATTTTATAAATTGTCAACTATATAAATTGTTGCATATTTAAATTGCCATGCTTGCATACATATTGTCATGTGGTTTGGGGGCCTTATGCCGATTCACCTAAATTAAATATGGGGCCCATATGCGGGCAAATCTAGTCTTATATTGGCCTCATTTGAATTGGTGTAGCGAACCGGTGCTATCTCTTTCCATGTTAATACAACATTTAAATTGCGGGGCATCTAAATAACATGAACCATCCAGTAAATGTCCGGACCCCGGTTCCACTTAATATTGCCTAGTTGCATTGCACCTTTGCCATGTCATACATCATACATGCATCATGCCCGATCTTTTGCCGTAGTATTAAATAGTGCATCCGGTGTTTATTCTAGTGTTTTGCTTCTTCGCGGATAAGGCCGTTGAGTTGATGCGAGTGTCGAACCGATCTTCGGTTGAACCTTCGGCAATGTTTTTCAGGCGAGCACCTCCCCCTTTCTACCTATCTTACTTTTATAGTATTTATTTCCCTCCTGTTGATCTATTGCTATCTGTGTTGCGATGCTCTAGTTTTCATACCCGTGATATCCCTTGCAGCCTTATATTGCCTTGGACACATCCTAGTACCTGTTGTTTGGTAGATAGTTGGACTTGCGCGTCGTAGTCGCTTGCTCAAGTGCATGCGTCCAGCGATTACACGCTTGTTGGAGTGTTGCCGCATGTCTAAGGTTGGAGATGATCATGGCTTTCATTATCGTTTACTTTAATTACTGTTTAACAACTAAAATTGAATTAGGTAAATGTAGAGGCACAGGTGGGCAATAGATGTTATTTGGTTGTTAACCGTCCACTTGTGTCCCGTAGGACCCCGAGTACTTGATACCTGTTCCTTGAATATTCGCGCTATCCACATCCGGGAGGATTATGGGACCCCCCTGAGCCAGAGCTTGATTCATTCTTATTTCTTGGGGCCACAAACTAGTTTGAGGTTTTATTTACTATCATGTACTTATGCCATGCTTTACTGCTTTATTTACGATTGTGCGAGGAGCACCTGTACTGTTTAGGGAAGAGGAGTGTTTTTGCGGTATCGACAAGCCCAGTTTTGGGTTCCCAGTCGTTTACAGCCATTTACGCAAACCTTGAGTCCGTCTCGGAGTCAGCTAACTTCGTTGCGGGTGTACTCAATGGGGTGGCCCCCTGAAATATTTCTGAATCCTGTGATTGCTTTGTCGTGAAGGCCTCGTTGGGTTTTGATTTGGTTTTTCCAAGGTCGATCGAGTGTGTGTTGCTATTTGTGCACCCCTGCAGGGTAAAACTTTCTGAAAGCCGTGTCCGCGGTTATGGACGACTTGGAGCACAGTATATCGATCATAGACAACTATAACTAAAGTAGTGCTATAAATTTGACTTTATAATGACTAGTAATCAGCTTCACTATAATGGAATGGCTTAATAAAACTGCCAACAACTACTTGTTTGGGTTATCGCTTGCGACCATTGTACCTGACTAGTAAGTATTGCAACTACAACGGAATGGCTAAATAAAAGTACCAACAACTGCTGGGTTTTGGGGTTATCTCATGCTAATTGTATCTGACTAGTAAGTGTTGCAACTATCACGGAATGGTTAACTAAAACTGCCCACTGCTTATTATATCAGGATGTTTATCTATACCTGACTAGTAATTGGTGTAACGATAACCGAATAAATAAAACTGCCCACTGCTTTGTTTAGTAATTTGTTTTAGTGCTAAATAAGTTTAGTTAGCAAGTTTTTGACTTGGTTATGTTTCTGTATCATGCACTTGCTTGGTGGAGTTTTCAAAAAATCATCACTTAGCATTTTCTTGCATGCATGCATTCATATTTTTGTTTGTATATGAATTGTGTGTAATTTTGTGCTACAAATTTTTGTGTAGATTTTGCTAGTGACTGTGATTGTGAAGAGTGCTACTCTCCCCATTACCAAGGCAAGTGGTACCTCATGAATATTTCCATCCCTATATTTTGTACAAGCATTAGAAATATTTTGCTAAGTCTTGCATGTTGTTTATGCCAAATGCTATGTTGGGAAATCCTAAGTAGTTGTAGAATTGTAGAATTGCTAGGAAAATTCCTAAGTTAAGTTACTATGCCATGGTTAGCCTAGCTAGTAGCAAACAAGGGTTGGTAAAGTATATACATGCTATGATGAAAATATTTCTAAGTCTTTGGACTTATGTTTTCTTAATAAAACAACTAAGTCAATGAACCTCCTGGGTGGAATGGTACTTGAATGGTGGTTTTGGTTGAGTGGTTACACAAGGCCCATGGATATGGTTTACCTTGTGTATCTCAGTTGTGGAATGCCACCCAGGCACAAAGGGATTTGGAGGCCAAGTGTTGAGAAGCTTATAGTGCAACCACTTGGCAATATGGGCTCTGCCTTGATCATATAGGTTGCCAGAACTTAGTCATTTGGACAGTTGGTGGTAGTGGGATAATAGGTTGGAACGCGTCCATTTGGCTAAGGGAAGGCTTCTGAAAGGTCCTGTCTTGGGAAACCAAGTCTGGTGGGGAAAGTGCACAAGCTCTGCAGATGGAAAAATCTAAGTACTTAGCCAAGTCCATGGCAATGGACAACTTGAGCATCAAGACATGGAAGCTATCAAGAATCTCATCACTCCAACTTCTAATTAAAACTTGTGGGTGAACAAGGGTGGAGGACCCCAATGTCTATTGGTGGTTTCTTGGGAAATGTTTTTGACAAAGAAAAACTTAGTGATTTCAACTTATAGGAAAAACCTATTTTGAGCAAAGCAAGCCAAGCTACACTTAGCCAAACTGCATATAGTAATATAGTCCACTTAAAATTTACTAAGGTATCACTTTCCAATACTATTCCAAAGTATTGACCCACTGTGGCTGTAACTTGTGGTGTTGCAGGTTACTCCGATGATGATTAGGAGTCATGAGTATACACTCAACATGCTTGCATGTGGCACATGAAGATGAAGACTTATGTTTATTTACTTATTCCAAAACTCTTGTATTAGGCATGTGGCCTTGAGTTGTAAAAGACTATGTTTTATCTCTGGAATGGATGTAATAAATGACCTTTGTATCTATATACTTCATCTTAAACTGTGGATGCTAGCAATGATCCAGGGACTAGCATTGCAATCACAGGGATCCTTTTCCTTTACAAAGGAGGGATCTTACAGATGGCATCAGAGCACTATGTTGCCTGTAGGATTATGACCTTAGGATTGGAAACCACTAAGGAAAAAATTTCAACTACTTCTACACTTGTCTATTCTTCTCGTAAACTTTTCTAATCTTCTCATTCTCATCTCTATTTTGTAGATGAACTCCATCAACGAAGCCGTGAAGAAAGGACCACTCATGACCATGACCTTGGAGTGTGAAACTGAGTTTCCCAAAATTCTCAAGGACCTCATGGTGGCAATGGAAATACATGGTGCAGCTGTGTACAAAGGCTTTCCAGTGATGGATGAAGGAGTTGAGTACTGGTGGGTGCAACTTCACTTGTACAAAAGCAAGGAAGACAACCGCAAGGAAAGAGGATTCTGCATGTATACCAACACTGTGGTGCACACCACATTCTTTGAGTCAGCAAGAGAAGCAGCTTGGAGGACTATCAAAGAACTTAGTGCTAGAGTCAAGTGCAGAATGCTCAACCTCCAAAAAGACTTAGAGAAAGAGAAGGAACATACCCAAGAGTTGGAAGCCACCAACCAAAACTTAAGGGGAGATATTATAGACTTAGTGATGGAATCATGTGAACAAGATAGGCTGATTGCCTCTAGGAACGTTGTGTTAGCCAACAGATCCAGTGAGATAGGATTGTAAACGCACTTCGTTAGTTGGACCACCACCTATTACCTTATTTTCCAAATGATACCTTAAATAAGTTTGGACCTTGGTTGATGTAATGGATTCATGTATGCATGACTTGTGTGATTTTGTGTTCCAAGGATATGTATGAAATGTTTGTCTTGTTTTATCTTAAATTGTGTTGTCCTAACTTTTCTATCTTATAAATAGATGCCTATTACCATCAGCACTGTTGAGGAGTTCCAGGTTACCCGCTTTGGTCCTCGTATCGTTGAGCTTACCACTTTGCTCGATCTCCCTCTTCCCACCATCATGGTGCATCCACTCACCAAGTTCGAGAGGAAGGACCTCTAGGGCTTCAAGGTGAACCAGCCGGGCCTTGAGCAGAGCCTACTACGGAGGCCATCGTCTTCAAGCTTATGCACGATGATGACAGGGAGAGAGGCATGGAGGTAGTCATGCAGGACTGATAGGGACGTCATAGGCCGTCACTCCCGACAGGTTAGAGGCACCCACTTCCACGTCTTCGGAAGACGTGATGAGGATGGAGAGTCCATCGACTTCGAGGACGACTCGAGGGACGCAGCAGAGCCGATACGTCTCTATCTCCAGGACTTAGAGTCTCTCATTAGGCATGTGGACAGGGACAGGACCAATGTCATGCTTAGTAATGACGAGCTCCAGGTGCAGCTTCGCGAGAAGGACAAGCTTGTCGCACAGCAGGACAAGATAGTCAAGGAAATGGAGGCGAAGTTCGGGACCCAGAACCGGAAGTTCAAGAGTCAGGAGAAACGCGTCCAGGATAGGAACAAGAAGATCCGGGACATGACTGAAGAACTGAAGTCCAAGGATTTCGAGCTAGAGCAGCAGCAGATGGTGATTGAGAGGCTCTCGTTCCCAGAAGAGGGCTCTCAAGGCCAAGATCGAGTCCTTGACCACTACCATTGAGGAGAATAAGACCGCGATGGAGAACGCAGGTCTTACCTTTGTCGAGGAGGAGATTGATACTGATGAGTAGACTTGACTACTCGTTTATCTTTTATTATCATACTTGTCATTTGTGAACTTGTTATTGGACCATCCGACATGTGGATGGCTTGCCACTTGTGTGTTTTACTTTGTGAACTTGTTATCTGGTTGTTGAACTTTTATCTTCTGTTGCATGCTTGTGTTTGCTTATGTGATGTAATGTGCATGAAAACATCTATGGGTATCTCATTCTTATCTCTATTTGAACAAACCACAGATGCCTCCCCGTCGCGCAAACCCCAACCCCAACAACAACAACAACATAACGCCAGAAATGCAGCAAATGATGAATGCTCAAACACGGCTTATGCAGATGATGATGACAACATTCATCCAGAACTAGAATAATAACAACAACCCCAATAACAACAACAATAACAACAACAACAACCCTCCGGGCTTTGATATGCTCACCAGATTTCTGCGGTTGAGGCCAGCTAAGTTCTCGGGGACGACTGATCCCATGGTTGCCAATGATTGGCTACGTTCTGTAAACAAGGACTTAGTGACCGTGGGCTGCACGGGCGCTGAAAAGGTCAGATTTGCAGCACATCTGCTGGAAGGGCCAGCCGCCACTTGGTGGGACAACTTCCAAATCACCACTCCTATAAATGAGGTGACTTGGGCGATCTTTGAGGATGGCTTTCGCGCTGCTCATATCTCATCGGGAATAATGAGCCTGAAAAAGAAAGAGTTCCACAATCCGAAGCAGCGCCACCGCAGCGTGGCTGAATACATTGAAGAGTTCAACAATCTGGCGCGTTATGCACCGGATGAGGTTGACAAAGATGCCAAAAGAAAGGAAAAATTTCTAGAAGGCTTGAATGATGAGCTGAATCTGCAGCTGGCTGTGGCATATGTTCCCACTTATCAGTCACTCTGTGACAAGGCTGCTATATTGGAGAACAAAATGAAGCAAGTCGAGAGTAGGAAGAGGAAACACTCCGACAAGCACAACTCGGGATCGTCTCACAAACGATCTCACTATGATGACAGTGGAAGCTCAGGATCCCATAAGCATGGGAAATTCAACAAGCACCACAACCACAACCGTCATGACAACAAGCATCGACGCAGTCATGACAATGACAAGTACAAGAACCACAAGAGTGGACATAAGAGCCACCACAGTGGAAATGGTAGTGGAAGTCAGCCTGCTAAAAGGGACATCAGTCAGGTTGAATGCTTCAAATGCAAGAAGATGGGACACTATGCAAATGAGTGCCCCGAAAAGAAAGTTGAAGGACCTGTCAAGCCCAATCCTTTCCAGAAAGGTCAAGTGAACCATATTAATGTGGAGGAGGTCTATGAGGAGCCTGACGCTGTTGCCGGTAAGTTCAGACTTAATTCCATTCCAGCATTTGTACTCTTTGATACTGGTGCATCTCATTCATTCATATCAAGAGCATTTGTTGAAAGAAATGAGCTACCGGTAGAAACTATTGGGTGTCCTATAAAAGTAAGTTCTCCTGGTGGAGAAATGATAGTGAATTCTGGATGCCATGACCTTGTCATAGAATTTGGGAAATATAAGTTTCCCGTTAACTTGATAATATTAAACTCCCAAGGTTTGGATTTCATTCTAGGAATGCACTGGATGACTAAGTACAAAGGAGTGATAGATTGTGCCAGCCATACTGTCTCACTCACAACTCCGGAAAATAAAAGTATGAGATTCAAGACCAGCTTTGGAGCAAAGAGGAGTATGCTTAATTCTCTTAAGGGGGTTAGCATGGACAGTGTGCCAATTGTGTGTGAGTATCCGGATGTGTTCCCGAAAGAATTACCAGGAACGCCACCAGATAGAGATGTGGAGTTTCTGATAGATTTGGTACCAGGTTCTGGACCAATAGCAAAGAGACCATACAAAATGTCAGTTGATGAACTGAAGGAGCTCAAGAAGCAACTAGGAGAACAGTTGCAGAAAGGATTTATTCAACCAAGTTCTTCATCTTGGGGAGCCCCAGTCTTGTTTGTGGAGAAGAAGGATAGAAGTCAAAGATTATGCATAGATTACCGTTCACTCAACGAAGTAACTATCAAGAACAAATATCCTTTGCCAAGAATCAATGACTTGTTTGATCAGCTAGAAGGAGCCTGTGTGTTCTCAAAATTTGATCTCCGGTCAGGCTATTTTCAACTTAAAATAAGAGAACAAGACATACCTAAAACAGCATTCACCACAAGGTATGGATTGTACGAGTATACCGTAATGCCTTTTGGCTTAACCAATGCCCCAGCATACTTCATGAATATGATGAACAAAGTGTTCATGGAATTCCTTGACAAGTTTGTTGTCGTTTTCATCGATGACATCTTAGTCTACTCCAAGAGCAAAGAAGAGCATGAAGGACACTTGCTTTTGATACTTGAGAAGTTGAGAGAGCATAAGCTTTATGCCAATTCAGCAAGTGTGAGTTCTGGTTAGAAGAAGTTGGTTTTCTTGGTCATGTTATGAAAAAGGATGGTGTAGCAGTTGATCCTGCTAAAGTTTCGGCTGTGACTGAATGGGAATCTCCCAAGAATGTTAAAGAAGTTCGCAGTTTCCTTGGCTTAGCAGGTTACTACAGAAGTTTCATCGAGAATTTCTCTAAAGTAGCTAAGCCCATGACTGAATTGTTAAAGAAAGACAAGAAGTTTGCTTGGTCTGAAGGATGTGAAGTCATCTTTCAAGAATTGAAGAAGAGACTTGTGACAGCACCAGTTCTATGTCTGCCAGATTTGGAAAAGGATTTCCAAGTATATTGTGATGCGTCTCATCAAGGTTTGGGTGATGTACTTATGCAAGACGGTAAAGTTGTGCCCTATGCCTCGAGACAACTCAAAACTCATGAAGTAAACTATCCTACCCATGATTTAGAGTTAGCCTCTGTCGTCCATGCACTCAAAACATGGAGACATTACCTTTTGGGAAAGCGTTGTGAAGTGTTCACCAATCACAAGAGTTTGAAGTATATCTTCACCCAAAAGGAAATCAATATGAGACAAATAAGATGGTTAGAGCTTATCAAGGATTATGACTTAAGTTTGCAATACCACCCCGGTAAAGCAAATGTTGTAGCAGATGCTCTAAGTCGTAAGGTGTTTGTGAATGGCCTTACCAAAGGAGAATTGCCAGATGATTTGTGTACTCAATTCAAAGAACTCAGATTGGAGATTGTGCCTGAAGGACATCTCATGTCTTTAGATGGCCAACCCACTTTGTTGGACAAGATTCGAGAAGCTCAAAAGACTGATAAAGAAATTGAAGAGATTAAGGAAAAGATTGGCCAAGGGAGAGCTAAAAATTTCCGTGAAGACGAACAGGGTACTTTATGGCATGGGAAACGTATCTGTGTTCCACAAGATCCGGAGTTACGGAAACTGATTTTGTAGGAAGCACACAACTCTCTGTATTCTATTCACCCGAGTAACACCAAAATGTACATGGACATGAAAGAAATATTTTGGTGGAACAATCTCAAGAGAGACATCGCCGAGCATATTGCTTTGTGTGATGTGTGTAGTAGAGTAAAAGCGGAGCATCAAAAACCAGCAGGTTTGCTTCAACCACTACCTATTCCTGATTGGAAATGGGACAAAATTGGTATGGATTTCATTACCGGATTACCAAGGACCAGATCTGGATATGATTCCATAAGGGTAGTAGTGGATCACCTAACTAAAGTGGCTCATTTCATACCCGTGAAGACAACCTATACAAGTGCCAAGTTAGCCAAAATCTACATGAGTAGAATTGTATGTCTTCATGGTGTGCCTAAGAGTATTGTGTCTGATAGGGGAACCCAATTCACTTCCCATTTTTGGAGACAGCTACATGAGTCATTGGGAACGAGGTTGGAATTCAGTACTGCTTTTCATCCTCAAACCGATGCACAAACAGAAAGGACTAATCAAATTCTGGAAGACATGTTGAGGGCATGTGCCCTAGATTATGGAGCAAGTTGGGATGAAAGTTTGCCTTACGCAGAATTTTCTTATAACAACAGCTATCAAGCCAGCATTGAAATGGCACTGTTTGAGTTTCTCTACGGAAGAAAATGTACCACCCCATTGTTATGGAATGGTGTGGGAGAAAGAAGTTTATTTGGGCCAGATCTTATCAAAGAAGCCGAAGAAAAGGTCAAATTGGTTAAGGACAGATTGAAGATAGCACAGTCCCGACAGAAAAGCTACGCCGATCCTAAGCGTAGAGAAGTCACCTACGAAGTTGGTGATAGAGCTTATCTTAGAGTATCACCACTCCGTGGAGTGAAAAGATTCGGAGTCAAAGGAAAGTTGGCACCAACATATGTTGGGCCATTCAAGATTCTGAGTCGCAAAGGAGAAGTTGCTTATGAAATTGAACTGCCAGCATCTCTATCAGCAGTCCATAATGTGTTTCATGTGAGTCAGCTTAAGAAATGTCACCCAGAAATGGAAGAAACTTCTTTGAACGATACCATACCTTTGGAAGAAGTTCAACTAGAAAGTGATCTCACTTATGAAGAAAAGCCTATCAAGATTCTTGAGACTACAGAAAGAGTCACAAGGACAAAGACTATCAAATTTTGCAAAGTACAATGGAATCATCATACCGAAGAGGAAGCAACATGGGAAAGAGAAGATGATCTTCGGAAAGACCACCCTCACCTATTTGCTAGCCAATCCGAATCTCGAGGGCGAGATTCACCTTAAGGGGGTTAGATTTGTAACATCCCTAAAATCATGATTTCAAAGTTTACATATCATTCAGGCATGCATATAGATTTGAGATCAATTTCAAACTCATTTTAGAAAAACAGAAGCACTTAGTGCTATTATTTTATGTGAGCAAACTTAAATCAAATGGCCATCCCCATTTGAAAGTTTGAATGATTTCAAACCTAGCTTGTTTGTCTTCCTTATAGAAAGGATTGAGTGTGGTTTTGGACCAAGTTTTACAAATTGGGAATAGTTTCAAAAACCCTTTTTCAAACTTTTGCAAATCAGATGCAAGCCTCTGATATTTTGCTCTCCAAGTTGACCAAGCCTTTGCAAAAGCAATCACATGATTTTATGCCTATATTTGAGACTACAACACACTACAAAAATCCCAAGAAAATTTGAATTCAAATGGAACTTGAATTCATTTGAAAATAAATTCAGAAAACTGAAACAGAAAAAGAAAAAGGAGAAAGAATTAGAAAAGGGCCGACGCCAGGATTCTAGCCCAGCATCAGAACAGGCCCAGCTAGCCCACCCGGGCCATTCCTCTCCCTCTCGCACGCGCGAGCGCACCCACACAGCCGCTGACAACCAGACCCCACCTCCTTTCTGCGTTTTACCGACGGACCTCTCCACGCCGCCGTCGTCGTCTTCCCCATTCAAGACGAACTCGCTGCCGCTGTCTTTGCACTGATTTCGCGAGATAAATTGCATTGATACAGCAAGCGTTTCTTGTCGAGCCTCTGGCTATAAAATCCCCACACTCTCGCGACCATTTCCCCCCAAACAATTTCTCCTTCACGCCACCAGGCTGCCCACAACTCGCACGACGCCGCCGCTGTTCCGACGACTACGCCAACGAATTCCGGTGAGCTCCGTGTTCCCCTCTGTCTCTAGCTCATGCTATCAAGTTCAGCAAGTCTTTGTGCACCTACTGACACTCCCCATTTGCCCTCGCATGATTCGTAGCTCCAGCAACGTCGACGACCGGCCGCCACCGTTCTCTGCACGAACTCCGGCGACCTCTCCCCGTAAGTAGACGCCGCCCCTTGCCCTCTGACTGATACGCCTAGAATCTCCATCGTCTTGCGCATCTAACAGTGCATCTCTTATGGATTAGCGTGACAAGGAACCTCGCCAACGTCGATGACTGACCGTGCCTGACGCGTTCGCAAACTCCGGCGAGGAATATCCGACGACCCCGCGCGCCCCTTCGCAAACCAACGCCACGTTGAGCTTCAGCACGCCAGCGCGATTCTGGTAAGACCCTTCCCCCACTCGCGCGCGACCTAGAACGCCAGCGCTGCCGCTGACTGAGCGGTTCGCCGCTCGCTGACGTCGCGCGCCGCCAGATCATGGTCGCATGCTCGAGAGCCATTGGATCTAGATCCAACGCTTGCGATAGAATCACTAATCGAACCGTTATGCTAGATCTGGACCGTGCGTTGTTAGTTAGATCCTACGGCCCGCAGAGCTCGATCCGGCCGAACCGGTACGCGCCAATAGAAACATGACGCGTGGCTAGGGTTAGATTCAAAAACAGAATTCAAATCAGATATAGATCCAAATTTCAAATGGCTATAACTTTTGATTCCCACGTTAGATTTTTACAAACTTTATACCGTTGGAATCAGGGAGACAAGCCCTTTCTGAATCTGCAATGTGTTTAACAAAAAGTTTCTGTTAAAATGACTTTTTATGCAGAAACTTGTTTAGGACTATTTTGAGTATAGATTTTGTTTAGTAATTTGTTTTAGTGCTAAATAAGTTTAGTTAGCAAGTTTTTGACTTGGTTATGTTTCTGTATCATGCACTTGCTTGGTGGAGTTTTCAAAAAATCATCACTTAGCATTTTCTTGCATGCATGCATTCATATTTTTGTTTGTATATGAATTGTGTGTAATTTTGTGCTACAAATTTTTGTGTAGATTTTGCTAGTGACTGTGATTGTGAAGAGTGCTACTCTCCCCATTACCAAGTCAAGTGGTACCTCGTGAATATTTCCATCCCTATATTTTGTACAAGCATTAGAAATATTTTGCTAAGTCTTGCATGTTGTTTTTGCCAAATGCTATGTTGGGAAATCCTAAGTAGTTGTATAATTGTAGAATTGCTAGGAAAATTCCTAAGTTAAGTTACTATGCCATGCTTAGCCTAGCTAGTAGCAAACAAGGGTTGGTAAAGTATATACATGCTATGATGAAAATATTTCTAAGTCTTTGGACTTATGTTTTCTTAATAAAAAAACTAAGTCAATGAACCTCCTGGGTGGAATGGGACTTGAATGGTGGTTTTGGTTGAGTGGTTACACAAGGCCCATGGATATGGTTTACCTTGTGTATCTCAGTTGTGGAATGCCACCCAGGCACAAAGGGATTTGGAGGCCAAGTGTTGAGAAGCTTATAGTGCAACCACTTGGCAATATGGGCTCTGCCTTGATCATATAGGTTGCCAGAACTTAGTCATTTGGACAGTTGGTGGTAGTGGGATAATAGGTTGGAACGCGTCCATTTGGCTAAGGGAAGGCTTCTGAAAGGTCCTGTCTTGGGAAACCAAGTCTGGTGGGAAAGTGCACAACCTCTGCAGATGGAAAAATCTAAGTACTTAGCCAAGTCCATGGCAATGGACAACTTGAGCATCAAGACATGGAAGGTATCAAGAATCTTATCAATCCAACTTCTAAGTAAAAATTGTGGGTGAACAAGGGTGGAGGACCCCAATGTCTATTGGTGGTTTCTTGGGAAATGTTTTTGACAAAGAAAAACTTAGTGATTTCAACTTATAGGAAAAACCTATTTTGAGCAAAGCAATCCAAGCTACACTTAGCCGAACTGCATATAGTAATATAGTCCACTTAAAATTTACTAAGGTATCACTTGCCAATACTATTCCAAAGTATTGACGCACTGTGGCTGTAACTTGTGATGTTGCAGGTTACTCCGATGATGATTAGGAGTCATGAGACTACACTCAACATGCTTGCCTGTGGCACATGAAGATGAAGACTTATGTTTATTTACTTATTCCAAAACTCTTGTATTAGGCCTGTGGCCTTGATTTGTAAAAGACTATGTTTTATCTCTGGAATGGATGTAATAAATGACCTTTGTATCTGTGTACTTCATCTTAAACTGTGGATGCTAGCAATGATCCAGGGACCAGCATTGCAATCACAGGGATCCTTTTCCTTTACAAAGGAGGGATCTTACAGGTATGGATTCTAGATAGGTTCTTTATTAGCTTTGGGAATTCAATTTCTTATCTTATTAAATTCAAAAGATTTTATTTATGGTTCCAAATTGAGTGAAACCAATTTATATGGCTTTATGATATTTTTGTTTGTCTTTCTTGACCATTTGTGAATGTTTGTTGACAAATTTTTATATGGATCAAATCCATAGGCTTGGAGATAACTTGGAAATGATTTTATTCCATTTGGGTTTAGGGTTTGGATTTATTTTCCAAGTGTTTAAATTTCCAGTACATTCATTGAGGAATGCATTTCTCTTGATTTGTATTTTTGTTGGATTCAAACTTTTACCAAAGTTTGTTCAAGATGGGATTTTAAGTTTCCTTTTTGAAACAAAAACTTTCTTTTCACCCTGATTTTCAACAAAATTTTATTTTGTTTATTTTATTTTTCACATTACAAGATTTGGAAAATCTTGGGATGTGACAGGCTACCACCCTTAAAATAAATCTCGTCCCGAGATTTGGGGAGGCTAGGGGTTACAAGTTGGCTCAAAAGCATCTAGGTCACTACCACCCTTAAAATTTCCAGCTAGATTACATCTTGTCTTACTTGGGATCTTGATGTAACTTTTCTGGACAGAGGTTTGCATAGTGGCCTAGCTCCTTGCATTTGAAACATGTGATAAGGTTGAGGTCTTGAGGTGGCTTCTCTGGACAATATGATGCATAATGTCCTAACTTTTTGAAGTGGTTGCACCACACTTGGCTAATATCCTTATTCATCTTGGGTTTCACTAGCTTTTGTTTGTCTTCTTGGCTCTTCTTCTTTTCTGGACATTCACTGGCATAGTGTCCCATCTCTTTGCAATTGTAACATTGCGACTGGCTTTTGTCCTTCTTCTTCTTTTTGGGTCTCTCCAAAGCTAGGAGTTCTTCTAGTTAATGCTCTTCATACCTCACCTCAAAGGTGGGAAATCTTTCTCTCTTCTTGGGGCAGTTACTAGAGATATGACCTTCTTCTCCACAATAGTAGCAACACTTTATGGTCACTTTGGATTTGGCCTTATGTGGCATGGTTCTGACTTTGCCTTCATCCATCTTGGTAGAAATTGTTCCCTTATGGAGGTTTCCAAACATTTGATGCATTCCATCTTGCTTCATTTGTTGAACTATAGGATAGATGGGGCATTGAATAGGGGCATGATCATTTCCTTCACATAGGAAACAAGTCACTTGAGATGTGGGGCATTGATTAGTTGGATGTTTCTTTTCACAATTGGGGCATTGATCTTCATGCTCCTTGGATGTATGATCCTTGTCTCCACAAATATTGCATGCTTGGGTTCCTTCTAGAATAACATCTTTGTCATCCTTGTTGTCATTAACTCCTTGGGAAAAGTTTTCTCCCATGTTGATCATTTGAGTAGCCAATCCTTGCAACAATTGGGATTGAAGTTTCAAAATCCTTTGTATGGCTGGGTCTAGTCCATTGTTGTTGGATAAAAGCTGAGTTGTCACTTGGCTCAACTGGGTTTGGTTTGCTAGTAGTTGTTCTCTCATGTGCATCTCTTGGTTGTTGTTGTTGTCATCAACCTTGATGTTGGAGTCTCTTGGAGTAGTCATCTGTTTGGGTTGGATTGGGATTAGAATAGGCAAAGTATTTCTAAGGGAATAATTCTAATCACACACATCATAATTCACACAAGAAATGTGCAAGCATTTACAAACAAACATTCCACTCAAACAACAAGTTTCAAGCATAATTTTAGGCAACCAAAAATATTTTTGTTACACCACATAAGTTGGTGGGTTTGACTTAAACAAAATATGGTGGTCTATCTATATGATTCACTTGGGATATTTCCATCCTTCTTGGTTGATTCTTCTTGAACAAGATCATGGTTTCCTTGGAAAAATTTCTTGAATCTTGGTCACAAAACTTCAAGGTGATGATGATTCTCAAGTTGTGTTTCCTTAGTCTTCAAGTCTTGAGCAACATTTCTTGCCACACTTGCAGTCCTTAGTAATATCTATGGTTGAAGTCCTTGGTGAAAATGTTGAAGATGTTGAAGTCATTAGAGTTGAAGATGTTGAAGTCATTAGAGTTGATATCCAAGGTTGAAGATGTTGAAGTCATTAGAGTTGATGAAGTCCTTTGCACATGGTGAAGTCTTTGGCCAAGGGGTGGGCTTTATCCATCAAGTTGAAATAGAAGAGAGGTAGAATCAAAACCAAAATGGTTAAGGAAAGAGTTTACAAGATTGTTTGTAAATAAGTTTTGGAACAAATACAACTCCTATTTTTCTAAGGGTTTTTGGTCCAATCCTAGGTTTACAAATCCTACAGGCAACACAATGCTCTGATACCATCTGTAAGGTTCCCAACCTTTAATAAGGTAGAGATCCCTGTGTTTACAATTCTAGTCCCTGGATCAATAGCTAGCATCCACAGTTAAGATGTAATATCAAGAAACAAAGGTCATAATACAACTTTATAACCCGGAATAACATATTTTATTACATCTTACATTTCTCATTTGGCTATTACATTACATTGCAGCAGAATATCTATAAGCATGGGGTCCTTCATCTTCAAAGTGCCACAGGCAGACATGTTGGTTGTAGGCTTTGTAACCCTAATCATTAAACTTCACTAATATCAATCAAACCTGCAACATAACAAGTTACAGCCAAAAGGGTCAATACATTTGAATTGTATTGGCAACTGATACTATGGTAGTATAGTGGAGTCTATCATCTATATGCATTTGGCTAAGTGGAGCTTAGGCTTGCATTGCTCAAAAATAGATTTTCTTATCAGTTGAAAACACTAAGTTTTGTTTGGCAAAATCACCCAAGGCATCTACCAATCAAAGATTGAAGATCCTTTAACCCTTGTTCAATCCACAAGTTTTTAACTTAGAAATTTGGATGATGAGATTCTTGATAGCTTCCATGTCTTGATGCTCAAATTGTCCTTTGCCAGGGACATGGCTAAGTACTTAGATTTTACACTCTGTAGAGGTGGTGCACTTTCCCCACAAGACTTGGTTTCCCAAGACAAGATCTTTCAGAAGCCTTCCCTTAGACCAAAATGGACGCGCTCCTACCTATCAAACCCCTACCACCAACTGTCCATTTGGCTAAGTTATTGCAACCTATATGATCCAGGCAGAGCCCATAATGCCAAGTGGCTGCACTTGAAGCTTCTCAACATTTGACATCTCAAATCTCTTTGTTCCTGGGTGGACATCCACAAGTGAGATACACAAGGTTCACCAGTCCCCTGGCCTTGTGTAACCACTCAACACAAACCATTCCTTCCATTCCACCCAGGTGTTTAATTCACTTAGTTGTTTTATTAAACAAAACACAAGTCCTCAGACTTAGAAATTTTCCATAGCATGAATATATATTCCACCCTTGTTTTCTATTAGCTAATCTAAGCATGATAGTAGTAGGAATCTTAACTTAGGAAAATTATACTAAGGTTTCATATACTAGGTTTTCCCATAGCATGGTTTATACTTAGCAAAATTCTATGCAAGTCTTACTTAGAAATATCACTAATGCATAGTGAAAATAATGGGACAAAAGTATGTAGCATCACTTGCCTTTTTGGTAGAGAGTATAAGTTCACTCCTTGTCCTTGCAACAATCACACTCTTCAAGTCACTACAATTCAATCAAACAAGGCACAATCTCAATCTACCAATCAAGCAAAACATCACATAAAATAATAAAACAAAAATAATGAATGCAAGCATGCAAGAGATTGTTTTATTTGGATTATACTATAAGATTTTTCCATATAAAGAAAAATAGGTGAATTTATTTTATAGTTTATTTAGTGAATACCAAGTTTACTGGTTTCTAATGGTTCATAAACATTTGGAAACACCTATTGGCCATTTTATAAAGTGGCAAAATCATTTGTAAAAAGGTTTTACTTCATAAACCATTTTTAGAACAAGGTATCATTTTATGTGGTGTAGAAATGTTCTTAATAAGGCATAATATATAGGTTTCACAAAATATGTTTTCAAACCACAAAACCTTGTGTTTAGGGTCAGAGAGTTTATTTCCAAAACATTTTCCAAAGGCTTTCCTCCAAAATCATTTTTAACAATTAAACCATATTTTTATTTGACTAGAAATGGTTTAAATCCAAAGTTTATTCTTTTGTTTCACCAATTACATTTTTAAACCACAAAGTGATTCCTATGGTCAGTAGGTTCAAAACACACTATTTGCCAAAGATTTTATCCTCAAAATCATTTTGGAATAACTTTTATAATCTAAACAAGTATACATAAGTTTCTGCAAAAACAATTTAACAGAAGCTTTTTTACTAAACAAATGGCATGATTGGCTAGGGCTTGCTTTTTTGGATCCATTGATATAAAGTTTGCAAAATTTGGACGTGTAGATCAAAAGTTATAGATTTTACAAGTTTGCATACAAATCAGATTCCAAATTCTGTTTTAAACTCAAACTAGTGCCACGCGGCGCTTTCCTATTCGTCGGTACCGCTTCGGCCGGATCAAGCGATGGAAGCCGTTAGATTTAAGTCATATCGCATGGTGCAGAGATGCTAATTACCCCTTCGTCTAGCTTCTATCGCGTTCGTCAGATCAAGATCCTACGGTCCCTAGCATGTGACTAAAAGCTAGCGGCGTTGGCAGCGGCGTCTGGCGGCGGGGCGGTTAGACGGCGGCGGAGTCGACGCTACAGGAAGCGAGGGAGGAAGGGGAGATGCTCACCGTGTTCGCAATGTCGTGGGGAAGCTCAAGGTGGTTGTCGTTGCTGAAGGGGCGCACGAAGTCGACCCGGATTTCTCGTCGTAGTTCTACCTGGCGTCGGGCTTGCACTGGCATCGTCGAGGACGTTGCTACAACGCACGGGGGAGGGTATAGATGGTGCTATTAGACGCGTAGAAGGGTAGAGAATACGGGTGCATCAAAGAGAGGGAGCGGCGTGGTCGGACGTTACCAGTAGAGCTCGTCGGAGTCGGAGCAGACGGTGGCGATGCTGGTTGTTGTCGTTGCCAACGTTATGGTGTTCGCGCGGATGAATGGGAAGGACAGGGAGGTGCGCCAGAGGCTGGGGGTCACACTCGTGTGTGTCGACGGGGCGAGGGGCGGAGGATACTGGCCGAAATCAATGGAAGTACTCGCCGAGACAGTGGCGGTGCGTCGCGAAATTAGGCAGCCTCGGGGCGCTCTAGGGTGGGGGATTGAGGGGGAAACGTACAGAGGGAGAGGCGGTTAAGTAGGCGTGGTCGCGGGGCGGGGTTATTGCACCATTAATCGAGAATTAAGCTCGCGAATTCAACGCAGAAACGGCGACGAGGGCGTGGTCTTCGCGGGGAGGAAGAAGACTGGGCGGTGGGGTCGGGTTGACAGTGAGATAGAGAGGGGTGAGGTGGGGCCTGCTTGTCGGCGACTGAGTGGGTTTATTTCGCGGTGCGAAGCGTTTTTCTGCGGGGAAGAGAGTCACTGGGCTGGACTGGGCCAGGTGGGCTAGTTGGGCTGGGTCGGCTTGGTTCTCTTTTTTTTTATTCTGTTTGTTTTTCTCTTTTTCCATTTCTTCAAATCTGTTTTTATTTTGTTTAATTGATTCAAACCTCAATTTGATTTCAAATCTTTGCCAGATTTTGTGTAGTTTCAAATACTGATTAGTATTGTATTCTGATATCAATTTTTGAATAAAATCTTATTCATTTTGGGGTCTTTTATTTATTCAAAATAGGCTCTAGCTTTTAATTAGATAGGATTTAATAATATTTTTAAATCTCCATTTAAAATCTTTAAATTTCCAAATCCTTTCAGTAGGTTTTTATTTGATTAATTGGGTGTCAAATAATCCATCTTGAATTATTTGGAAAGGTTTTTAATATGATTTATTAATCATTTAAGATTGGGATTTGTCTTTATTCCAATAGGGTTTGGTTTATGCCATTTGATTTTATTTTGGAAAATCGTTATTCAATATTTTTATTTGGATTTGGATTAGATTCATTCCACTTGTTTAAGGATTTGGCCAAGATTTAGTTTGGATCTTTGAATATTCTTTATTTAATAATTCTTTCTTTTCTTATAAAATCCATATCTTTCTATTTAGAGAACCAAATTTGGTGATTCCAATTTGTGAAATCTTGTTTATTATTTGTTTATCCTTTTAAATCTCTTTAGGATTATTTGCTCACCATTTGGTATGGATTATAGATAGGTTCTTTATTAGCTTTGGGAATTCAATTTCTTATCTTATTAAATTCAAAAGATTTTATTTATGGTTCCAAATTGAGTGAAACCAATTTATATGGCTTTATGATATTTCAGTTTGTCTTTCTTGACCATTTGTGAATGTTTGTTAACAAATTTTTATATGGATCAAATCCATAGGCTTGGAGATAACTTGGAAATGATTTTATTCCATTTGGGTTTACGGTTTGGATTTATTTTCCAAGTGTTTAAATTTCCAGATACATTCATTGAGGAATGCATTTCTCTTGATTTGGATTTTTGTTGGATTCAAACTTTTACCAAAGTTTGTTCAAGATGGGATTTTAAGTTTCCTTTTTGAAACAAAAAGTTTCTTTTCACCCTGATTTTCAACAAATTTTATTTTGTTTATTTTATTTTTCACATTACAAGATTTGGAAAATCTTGGGATGTGACAGAGATCTCGCAGGGCTTCGCCTTAAGCCGGAGCGAGTATGGTGGACTATGAGAGAGGCCTTGGCGATCTAGGGTTTAGAGTCACCAAGGAGAGAGGGCTAGGCTGGCGGCTAGGGCAAGGGGAGGGCCCCAACTCGGCGGCTAGGCAAACCCTAGGGGCGGCGGCGACTTGGTAGAGGCCGGCGGCTAGGCAAACCCTAGGGGCGGCGGCGACTTGGTGGAGGCCGGCGGCTAGGGCTAGGGTTTAGAGGAGAGAGGTGTAGGTAGAGGGGGCCCCAACTCGGCGGCTAGGCAAACCCTAGGGGCGGCGGCGACTTGGTAGAGGCCGGCGGCTAGGCAAACCCTAGGGGCGGCGGCGACTTGGTGGAGGCCGGCGGCTAGGGCTAGGGTTTAGAGGAGAGAGGTGTAGGTAGAGGGGGCACCCCTGCCCCTTCTTTTATAGGTGGGAGGGAGGCGGCTAGGAGGAGGGAGTCCTCCTCTAACTCCTCCTCCTTGGCCGTCGGGTGGAGGGAGTGGGACTTCCTCCCCAAGTAGGTTTCCTACTCTCCCTCCACCAAGCAAAACTATCGTTTGACTTTTCAAATTGGCGTTTGACTTTTCAAACTAGGATTTGATTTATCCCTTTATTTTGCCCAGCCATGATATCTAGTACATGATGCAACCATTCCAACTTGTTATGACACATTCATGTACCCTTCCCCTCCGGAGTGTCGGACCTTCCGGACCCTTCTAGAACATTCCCGATGAAAACACCGGAATCATTCTCCAACTCTGAAACAGGACTTTCCTTATATGAATCTTATTTTCCGGACCATTCCGGATCTCCTCGTGATATCCCGGATCCCATCCGAGACTCCGAACAACATTCGGTATCTTTCTCATCATTCCATAACTACTCAACAACATCGAATCCTTAAGTGTGTCTCCCTACGGTTCGTGAATTATGTGGACATGACCGAGACACTTTTCCGATCAATAACCAATAGAGCAATCTGGAAATTCATATGGCTCCCACATATTTCTACGATTACTTTGCGATCGAATGAACCACTTACATACGATACCAATTTCCCTTTGTCTCACGATAGTTTACTTATCCGAGGTTTTGATCGTCGGTATCTCTGCATACCTAGTTCAACCTCGTTACCGATAAGTACTCTTTTCTCGTTCCCGTGATATGTGATCCCTTGTGCATGCTTGCAAGCTAATTGGATGACATTCCACCGAGAGGGCCCAGAGTATATCTATCTGTCATATGGATGGACAAATCCCACTCTTGATCCATGTGCCTCAACCCATACTTTCCGAACACTCAATGCCACCTTTATAGCCACCCAGTTACGGTGTGGTGTTTGATGTCATCAAAGCATCCCTCCGGTGATGGTGATTAACATGATCTCATGGTCGAAGGAATTAGGTTACTATGTATCAGAAAGCTTATAGCAAATGAACTATATTAAATGACTTGATCTTTATGCTACGCTTAACTATAGGAGTATGTCCATCACATCATTCTCCTAATGATATGACCCTGTTGTTAATAACATCTCTATGTTCATGATCAGGAAACCATGATCATATATTAACCAACAAGCTAGTTTAATAAGAGGCTTTACTAGGGAATCTTTTATGTTTACAAATCACACAAGTATTAATGTTTCCGGCTAATACAATTATAGCATGGTATGTAAACATTTATCATAAGTATGAAGATATGATAATAACCACTTTATTATTGAAGGGTTTCGCGGCATAGTAAATCAAAATTTTCTGCGGATGCGAACATAGGGAAAGCCAAGATCTAATCTAGGAGATGCAATCAACGAGAGAGATTGGATTAGATCTTCATACCCTTGAAGATTCGCACATAAAAGCGTTCGTTAACGTGGGTGATGTAGTCGTACTCGCTTCTCCTCCTCGCGATCCGATCCGATCTAGCACCACAAGTGGCGGTGCCTCCGTGAGATGCAAACGTGCAGCACCTCGAAGTCTCCTCCTTCCTCGGACCAGCAAGTATGGTGGAGAGATAGATTGGATCTACAACACGACGGCGTGGTGTATATGGTGGAGAATTTCTGCAGCAGGGCTTCGCCTACAAACAGTCGGGAGGGAGAGAGGAAAGCTAGCAAGGCGGCTAGGGTTTGGAGGAGAGGTGTCTAGGGTTGGTGCGCCCCCACCCCTCTTTATATAGAGGGGGGGCGCAGCCCTAGCCCCTCTCCCAAGCCCAAAGGATAAGGAGTGGGGGGCATGGACTCTCCCCTCTTCTAGAAGCCCTATCTCTAGTTTAAACGATTTAAACTCTCTAGGATCGGCTGGGCCCTATGGGGCCTTGTGCCCCTGGCCCAATGCGGCCAGGACACTCCCTCATAGGCCCATGCTCCCTCCCGGAAGGTGGGGCCACGTTGGTCCCCTTCCGGAAGGTTCTAGAAGCTTCGGTAATACCGATTAACCCGAACAATTCGAACTCCAAAACTGCCTTGCCTTATATGAATCTTATTCTCCGCCATTCGGAACCTCTCGTGATGTCCGGATCCCATCCGAGACCAAAAAAATTCATAAACCAATTATCCAATCTATCCTAGCCGAGATACGTTAAGTGTGTGACCTGCGGTTCGAGAATATGTAGACATCATCTTCTATCAATAATCAACAGCGGTGTCTATGCACCCATATTGACTCCCACACATTCATCGATGATCATATCGGATGAACCACGATGCCAGGATTCAATCAATCCCATATATATATTCCCTTCGTCTCGCGATATTTTACTTGCGAGATTCGATCGGTACTGCATCATACCTAGTTCAATCTCGTCCACATCAAGTACTTTACTCGTTCAGTAATCCGATATCACTTTGTGATTAACTCCTTAACCACATGCTTGCAAGCGGTGTTGATATCGACACGAGTGGGCCCGAAGTATATCTCTCCGACTTGGGAGGGACAAATTCCATCTCGATACATACAACCCAACAGATACTTTCCGATCACCTGAGAGACACCTTTATGATCACCCTCTCATAGGATGACGTTTGATGACCTCAAAGCTTTCTTCCGGTACTAGGGAGTTGCATTATCTCATGGTCTAAGGAATACAATATTTTTTAGTTCTATTTAGGTACTTTAGGATGTTCTTCACGGCTGTCCAGTGTTCCACTCCTGGATCACTTTGATATCTGCTCGTCAAACTAAGAGCATTGGACACATCCGGTCTAGTACACAGCATGGCATACATGATGGAACCTATGGCCGAGGCATAAGGCACTTTGCTCATAGCTTCCCTATCATTTACCGTAGCTGGACACTGAGCCTTGCTCAATATCTTACCTGACAACATAGGCACTGAACCTTTCTTTGCCTTATCCATTCTGAACCTTTTCAGAACTTTGTCTAGGTATGTACTCTGGCTTAAAGCTATCAGGCGTCTTTGTCTATCTCTATAGATTTTGATACCCAATATATAAGCAGCTTCACCTAGGTCTTTCATTGAAAAACACTTGTTCAAATAACTCTTCACATCGTTAAGCATGTTGATGTCATTTCCGATAATCAATATGTCATCCACATACAGTACCAGAAACATCACCGAGCTCCCACTCACTTTCTTGTAGATAAAAGCTTCGTAGCAATTTGGAACAAATCCAAAACTCTTGATCACTTGATCAAAACGAAGGTTCCAACTCCGAGATGCTTGCTTCAGTCCATAAATGGAATGCTGAAGTTTGCATACTTTACTAACATCCTTAGGATCGACAAAACCTTCGGGTTGCATCATATACAACTCTTCATAAATGTTGCCATTGAGGAAAGCAGTCTTGGCATCCATCTGCCATATTTCATAATCATGAAACGCAGCAATTGCTAATAAAATCCGAATGAACTTAAACATCGCTACGGGAGAGAAAGTCTCATCGTAGTCAACACCTTGAACTTGTCGAAAACCTTTTGCGACAAGCCGTGCTTTATAGATGGTAACATTACCATCCACGTCCGTTTTCTTCTTGAATATCCATTTGCACTCAACGGCCTTTCGGTCGCTAGGAGGATCCACCAAAGTCCATACTTGGTTTTCGCTCATGGATCCCAATTCGGATTTCATGGCTTCCAGCCATTACTCAGAGTCTGGGCTCATCATCGCTTCCTCATAGTTCGTTGGTTCACTGTCTTCTACCAACAAGACAGTCAAGACAGGGTTTCCGTACACCAGGGGGCACGCGACCTTGTCGACCTGCGACGCTCAAGAGCGACATCGTCCAAGCTTCATGATCCACATCATTAGCTTCCTCTATTGTTGGTGCGGTGACCTTTGGAAAATTTCAGGTCTGCGCTACTCTCCAATTCAAGAGAAGGTTCAATAACCTCGTCTAGCTCTACTTTCCTCCCACTCACTTCTTTCGAGAGAAACTCCTTCTCAAGAAAGGAACCGTTCTTCGACAAACACTTTGCCTTCGGTTCTGCGGATAGAAGGTATACCCAATAGTTTCCTTAGGGTATCCTATGAAGACGCATTTATCCGCTTTGGGTTCGAGCTTGTCCGGCATCAACTTCTTGACGTAAGCTTCGCATCCCCAAACTTTAAGAAACGACAACTTAGGTTTAGCACCAAACCATAGTTCATACGGTGTCGTCTCAACGGATTTAGATGGAGCCCTATTTAAAGTGAATGCAGCGGTTTCTAATGCATAACCCCAAAATGATAACGGCAAATCAGTAAGAGACATCATTGATCGGACCATATCTAATAAGGTTCGATTCCGGCGTTCAGACACACCATTGCGTTGTGGTGTTCCGGGTGGCGTGAGTTGTGAAACGATTCCACTTGCTTTAAGATGCGTGAGAAAATCATAACTCAAATATTCACCTCCACGATCGGATCGTAGAAACTTAATCTTTCTGTTACGATGGTTCTCCACTTCATTCTGAAATTCCTTGAACTTTTCAAATGTTTCAGATTTATGTTTCATTAAATAGATATACCCATATCTACTTAAGTCATCGGAAAAAGTGTCGGGGGGTTAACCTCGGGTAGGTCAGAGACGGGGAAAGACAGAGGTACTGTCCCCGTCTGGTTTCCGAGCTACGGCCTAGGTCGGCCGAATCATGGATATGTCGGCCGATGAGCGGAGGGCGAGGAGCCCATGTATATGTATCAAGTGGTTACCCGGCCGAGTTAACGAGAGAATCGGCCGGGTTATCCGAATGATCTTCGTGCAGGTGAGGAACGAGCCGAGTAACATAAGGTAAGGCCGAGTGATACGAAGCTTGTAGGAGAAGGAGAAGCCCAAGGTCAACTACAGCTGCAGGCTAGAAGGAATCAGAACAGGGCCAAGCACAAGAGACAAGGATGCACAGCGTCAGAGGGGCAGAAGGAGGTCACGGAGGTGACAGTCCTGGAGCCCGAGGCATGCAGGAGGGGGCCACTGGAGCCTTGCCGTCATTAGAAGGGCAACAGGGAAAGGAGGCCGAACTACTATTTTGGGACAAGCATATTCCACGAATATGCTTGCCTCGTCAGCCCTAAGGGCACCCAAGGCACCCCTTTATAAGGGGAGGTTTGGACCCTGAGGGAGGGATCGATTTCTTTTGAGCACCGTTAGGCTGGGGAGATTCATCTTGTCCCCCTGGATACAGCTCAAGGAGCACTTGTAACCCACCAAGAGAGAAATAAAGTTCATCACTTTGGCAACTTAGGTGTAAAGACAGTTGCATCTTCCCTCCCCAGATCCCACTAGCATCCATTGGCCCCGTACTTTAGCCTACCCATGGCATCTGCCGTGCCACCACCACGACAGTTGGCGCCCACCGTGGGGCCAGCAGCGGTGCTAGCTGGAGTTGTGATCCGGACGGGAAACTTCATCAACACCGGCGAGCGCGTTGTTTCTGGCTTGGTCCAGAGATTTGGTCTCTGCGACTATGTCAGAGACAATGCAGGGAGCTTCAGGGGGAAAACCCCCCCGCGCAACGGGATCTTCATCGGCCTGGGCGAGCACAGGGTCTACGTCGGCGTCGACATCACCGACATTTATCCTCACCAGGTTGTTGTTGCAGGGGAGCCACCTCGAAGCGCGGCGAGCTGTCCGTCAGGAGAGCATCTGGCAGGCAGCGTCGAGGTGATGGTCGCAGCAGGGACACAAGTGGGAGCAGCATTAGCCGGGTCAAGCAGAGAACCCGCCGCAGGCGCACAGGGTCCGCCCAAGCAGAACACACTGCAAACCACCGAGGTAATTCCGCCGGTGACAAACCCGGCCGAGCTACATGACACCACCCCAAAGGCACCAAGAGTGAGAGGACCACCTCTGGAGAGACCAGAGAACATTCTTCAGGCAACTATAGAGAACTTAACCACACCTGTAGCACCGATACTTGATCCGGCAAATGCTCAGGCGGAGTTAGAGGAAACCAGGCAAAAGGTGCTGGTAGAGGCCAAAAAAGTATCAGCCCTGCGAGAATCCTTGAACAGGACCCTGAGAGAATATGCAAAAGCTAATAAGCTTGATATCGCACCCGAGCGGGTGGACGAACTGAGATTAAGAGGAAAGAACCTCATGAATGATATTAACAAAGAGCATGAAGCTCACAGAGCCGAATCAGGCGATTTGGGTTTGCCGAGGTACAGTACCCCGGCGAAAAACCTAAGAGCGGCAAATGCCGCAGCATTAGAACTAGAGGGGTTAACAGGGGAAGCTCGGCAGAAGCAACAAGAAAGAGTGAATGAGCTGGTGCGCATCGCGAACCAGCAAAATGAGGAGATGCTCAGAGCTAACCCGGCAAGACCAGGGGCTTCACGGATGGTTCATTCGGCAGGAGCAGCACCTGCTTTATCCAATGCGCATATATTCACCGGAAACAACGCTAGAAAAGAAAAAGTAACCTCGGGAAGAGGAACAAACAAATTGTTCCATATGACCCGCAATAGCTGGAAGGTGAATGAGAACAGAGGCAATGCAAGCCGAGGTAATAGTGGGGAGAGAAACCACGGCCGTATGGAAAAGGACGGCGGCGGCCGAGGTAATGGGGAGCACGGTAGGAAAGAACCCGCAAGAGACAATCATGAAAACCAAACCCCGGCCGGAGTAAGGAGAGAAGTGCCGCTCAACCCGCAACCAAGACCTGAGCCTCGGCAGGAAAGAGAAGTGAGGCCAGCTCGCTATAATCAGATGAATGAAAGGTATAATGATGGATATTCCGAGGTAGAATATGCAAACCAAGGGGGAGGCAATCACTATGGGATGCAGGATAGAATCCTGTACAGAGACTTGCCAGCAAGTGATGCAAGAGTAAAATTGGATCGGTTATACCGGTCCGAGCTATTGGAAGAGCAAGGTCCACCAGGTCCGGCATGTTTTGGACCACGGATCATGGGCGAACCACCGTGCCAAATTTTCAGTTGGCGAGGGCACAAAACGCATAACGGAAGTACCAAGCCACAAGACTGGTTGATTGATTATGCCACCGCGGTGAAAATAGCGGTGGCAACCTAAGATGGGCTATGCGGTATGTCCCACGATGTTGGAAGGACCAGCCAGGTATGGTTGAATAATCAACCAGAAAGATGTATCAACCGCTGGTTAGATTTCAAGAGATGTTCACAACAACTTTACCAGCACATAGAAGAGACCGAATACCACACAAAGAACTAGCCATGTGCAAGCGAGGAATGAAATGAAAGATAGAGAGTTTTTGAACTCGATGGTGTAACCTGAGAAACTCATGTGAAGGAGTTATCGAATCGCAAGCGATCGCTTGTCGCGCAGAGGCTGCCGTTACGGCGGTGTGTTGGCAACGCGCTGCAGAGATATGCCACACCCACCTGGCAGAGACTATCAGAATAGCGGACTCCTATGCATTGGGTGACCCAACCCAACCGGAGTTAATGTCGGCATATCATCATGAGCAACAAGACCAGTACACGAGAGAGTTGGCCGGGTCATCTAGGCGTGATTTCAGAGGAAGAAGAAGAGAAGAGAGGCCGGATTATAGGTATAATTGCCCGGTGGCGTAGAAGCAAGATCAGCCGAATCACGGAACAACTCAACGACAGAAAAATGGACCTCAACAGTGGACCGCAAGAAATGATGGAAAGAGGCAATGGACCCCAGAGCAAAAGAGGCAGTGGCAAGAGAGGTCAAGTATACGTTTGAATCCATGTTGGATCAGCCGTAAATTTCACACGCCAAACCCATCAAGACCAGCCAATCATACAACCCGCAATGCGCTGGATGAAAATGCGATGGGGAACCGGCAGAGTTCAGCTCCCCATCAAAAAAGAAGATCACCGCAGATTAATCGGAGCAAATATACAAAGAATCGATGCTACCGCCCCCTCCCCTGAGGTACGATAACTCGGATCGGAGGGATGCAGTGCATCAAGTAATGAACCAGGGGCAGGACGGAAGGATAAATCCGGCAAATGCTGGACGTAATGATTACAGGGAACATCACCAGTCTTATTGTGTGTTCACGACAGAACAGCAAGACAAGCAGAGCGTGCAGCGCCGGCATATGGAAGTGAATGCAGTTGTACCAGCAGTGCCAAGATACCAGCCATGGTCTGATCAGGAGATGACTTGGAGCATGAAAGATCACCCCAGAATAATGCCGAGTCCAGGATCATACGCACTTGTGTTGGATCCGACGTTTGTGGGACCAAGCATCAATGTGAAATTCTCAAAAGTACTCATCGACAATGGAAGCGATATTAACATCATGTACAAAGATACCATGCACAAGCTCGGTATATCAGAACATGCTACATCCACGAGGACAACTTTCCATGGGATAGTGCGGGGCTTTCATGTGAGCCCATCGGCAAAGTCCGAGTGGACGTATTATTCGTACAAGAGATAAGCAGAGCGAAAATCTGGAATTTGAGGTGGTCGATCCGGAAAGTTGTTATCATGCTCTACTCGGACGACCCTTGACCGCCAAATTCATGAGCAGCTGTCATATAGGTTATCTAAAGATGAAGTTACCGGACCACAAGGGGTGATAATGTGAGGGATTACAAGAAGTCAATGGAGTGTGCCTCGGCGGGTCAAATTTGGCGAGTCATTGGTTATAGCAAGAGAAAAGAAAAGGATTCAGAGGTAGCAGCCCTCGCAACAAGACACATTTAAGCATGCTTAGACCGCCAACCCTCATGGCGTGTTTCTTTTCAACCGACCAAAGAGACGAAGAAATTTCAGATTGATGAGCAATTCCCAGGCACCGTTACTATTGGTGCAGGTCTTGACGCTAAATAGGAAGCGAGCTCACCAACTTCCTCCGTGAGAATCGGGACATATTTGCATGGTCAACTCAAGATCTGCAAGGTGTGCCGAGGGAGTTGGCTGAGCACTCTTTAAACGTCAGGCCAGGAGCACGGCCGGTGAAGCAACCTCTCCGCCGCTTCGCCGAAGACAGGAGAAAAGTAATAGGGGATGAAATAGCTCGGCTTCTCGCCGCCGGGTTCATCATGGAGGTGCTTTATCCGGATTGGTTATCAAATCCGGTGCTAGTAGAAAAGAAAAAAGATGACCCCAATGTAGCCATTGTATGGCGAATGTGTATCGACTACACTAACCTGAACAAGGCGTGTCCGAAAGATCCTTTTCCATTGCCTAGAATAGACCAAGTCATTGACTCGACCATTGGTGAGCTGTTATCATTTGTAGACGCGTATTCGGTTTCCACGGATACCGTTAAATCCGCCGATCAAATAAAGACTGCATTTATTACCCGTGCACGGGCTTATTGTTATCGCACAATGCCATTCGCTGCGAAATGCAGAGCAACATATCAAAGATGCATGCAAAAGTGTTTACATGATCGGATAGGAAAAAATGTACAAGTATATGTGGATGACGTAGTCATCAAAACTAAGGAGAGCAAAACCTTGCTAGAAGATATCGGCAAACTTCGCGAACACGAGAAGGTTCGAATGAAACTTAACCCAGAGAAGTGCACATTTGGCGTGCAGCGGAAAAATTACTCGGTTTCCTTGTGTCCACCGAGGTATCGAGGCTAATCCAACCAAGATAAGAGCGATAGAAAGAATGGAATTGCCAAGATGCTTGAACGATGTACAAAAATTCACGCTGTCTAGCCTCGCTTAGTCGATTTGTATGTCGGCTAGGGGAAAAGGCACTACCACTTTATCGGTGATGAGAAAGTCGGACAAATTCATTTGGACTCCCAGCGGACCTTGCATTTCACGAATTAAAAAGATGCTAGTTCTGGCACCCATTTTAGCTTCTCCATTATCGAAAGAACCTATGCTACTCTATGTAGCGGCTACCAATCGAGTAGTTAGCACTGTGGTGGTAGTGGAACGACTTGAAGAGGGTAAGTCAGTCCAGAGGCCAGTATACTATCTGAGTGAAGTATTATCCGCTTCAAAGCAGAATTATCCGCACTATCAGAAGATGGCTTATGGAGTATATATGTCGGCAAAAAAGCTCAAGCATTACTTTGAAGAGCACCCCATCAAAGTAATTTGTGAGGCACCCATAGCCGACATATTGAACAACAAAGATGCAAGTGGCCGAATAGCAAAATGGGCGATCGAGTTATCACCATATGCTCCACAATTTGATAGAAGAGATGCGATCAAATCTCAGGCTGTCGCCGACTTTCTCGTAGACTGGGCCGAGGTGCAATATGAGCCACCACTGCCAGATCCAAATTACTGGACAATGCATTTTGATGGTTCCAAACTAAGGAACGGTTTGGGAGCAGGAATAGTGCTGACCTCGCCTAAAAAAGATCAGTTGAAATATGTCCTGCAAATACATTTTGCCGCATCCAACAATGTAGCTGAATATGAAGCACTAGTTCATGGATTGAAAGTAGCAAAAGAGATTGGTATACGCCGGATCTTATGCTACGGTGACTCGGATCTGGTAGTACAACAAGTATCGGGCAGTTGGGACGCATTAGATGCTAATATGGCCTTATACAGATTCCATGTGCAAAAGATAAGTGGGTATTTTGAAGGATGTGAATTCCACCACATACCACGAGCAGAAAATGACGCTGCTGACACATTGTCAAAATTGGGATCAACTCGGCAATCAATCCCGCCAGGTATTGCACTGGAGCACCTCAGGAAACCGTCGATAAACCCGTCACCAGAGTCCGAATCAATCTTTATCCCGGCAAGTTCTGCAGAAAATCAGACGCCAATGGAGGTAGATCCGCAGAAAAATTCAGAGTCCCTAAAGAGAGGGACAGCCGAGGTAATAGCAATCATGGAAAGAGCCGAGGTATATACGTCGGCAGAAGACATGGAGATAGACAGTGGGATCACTGCAGAGAGAGTAACGCCAATATGGGCGCAACCCATATTTTCGTACCTAAAAGACGCGGTATTGCCGAGTAATGAAATATTAGCCAGACAAACAATCAGAAGAGCAAAAGCCTACACGATCATAAACAATGAGTTATATAAGAGAAGCGTAACAAACATATTGCAGAAATGCGTGAGTTCCGCAGAAGGTCAGGAAATCCTTCTAGACATACACCAAGGAGAATGTGGGCACCATGCCTCATCTCGCGCTTTAGTAGCCAAGGCTTTCAGCATGGATTTTCTTGTGTGGCGTTAAGAAGCGGAAGAATTAGTTAAGAAGTGCAATGGGTGTCAGAGATATGCAACCAGAATACATATGCCGTCGGTCGAATTAAAAACAATACCCATCACTTGGCCATTTTCTGTATGGGGTTTAGACATGGTGGGACCTTTCAAGCCCGCGAGAGGAGGAATGACTCACATCTTGGTTATGGTCGACAAGTTCACAAAATGGATTGAAGTAAAACCAATTAAGAAATGTGATGGGCACACAGCAGTGAAATTTCTCAAGGATATCATCTTGAGATACGGATACCCACACAACATTATTACAGATAATGGCACGAATTTTGCAGAAGGAGCCTTCGCCAGATTTTGCCAAGAGAAGCACATAAGACTAGATGTTGCCTCGGTGGCCCACCCAGCATCCAATGGGCAGGTTGAAAGATCTAATGGACTGGTGTTATCAGGAATAAAACCACGACTGGTTGAACCATTGCAGCGGTCGGCAGGATGTTGGATAGAAGAAATCCCGGCCGTGTTATGGAGTCTCCGGACTACTCCGAATAGATCAACGGGTTATACCCCATTCTTTCTGGTATACGGAGCAGAGGCCGTACTCCCAGCCGACATAATCTATGATTCGCCAAGAGTTGCTCAGTACACAACCTCAGAAACAAATGAATTAGCTCGGCAAGATGCCGTAGACCTGTTGGAAGAAGCCAGGGAGTTGACATTATCACGATCGGCCATTTATCAACAGAACTTACGGCGATATCACAGCAAGAAAGTGAACCCAAGAGTATTCAAGGAAGGAGATCTAGTCCTCCGGCTGGTACAGCGCACGGCCGGCATGCACAAATTATCACCCCCATGGGAAGGACCATTTATCGTGAGCAAAGCATTGCACAACGATGCATATTATCTGATTGATGCTCAATCCCCTGAAGAGAACAAGGCGGACAAAGCTGGTGAAGAAACGAAGCGCCCCTGGAATGTGGCTTTACTTCAGCCATTTTACTCGTAGCGTTACATCTCAAAGTCAAAATCCAATGGTGTATTTGCATCTCGACACCCAGAGCGGTTACTCGGGGACTACAATATGTTATGTTATTTCATGTTAGATGTGTAAACCTCGGAACCCAGAGCGGTTACTCGGGGACTACAATATGTTATGTTATTCAATGTAAGATGTTTAAACCTCGGCACCCAGAGCAGTTACTCGGGGACTACAATATGTTATGTTATTTCATGTTAGATGTTTAAACTTCAGAACCCAGAGCGGTTACTCGGGGACTGCCATATGTAATGATTATTTCGTATTATATGTTTGAACCTCGACACCCAGAGCAGTGACTCGGGGACTGCCGTTTGTTGTGTTCCTTTCATGTTACGAATATATACCTCGGTGCCAAAAGCATTGACTCAGGGATTATCATATGATATGTCAAATGCGTATTGACACTTAAATCTCGGCATCTAAAGCAATGATCCGGGGACTACCGTATGATACCTCGAACCTATGCCAAACGCGATCATATCAGTTTTATACCACCTCCGAAACGTGATTTATATAAAGAAGTTCCGGACAGTAAACGACGATCCAGCGATTGTTGCTTGCTCCCACAACGGAGTAGTTAATTTATATTCGAAATAGGTCAATAATGTAGATATTCAGCGCTGATGCCTGGATAAGACCATTAAAATAGCAGCAAAGTTGAGCCCTAAAAGATGGGGAAATTACGAGCCAGCAAAGCAAGAATTCGGACGAACATCCACTTAATGAAGAATCTCAACAACACATAGCAAAAGAAGTTCGAATCATACGAGTCGACAAATTTTTCGTCTACATTGTACGCCCGGCATACCAGGGATCACAGATAACTTAGGCGTTGTTCGGTGGAGGGGCAGCTCCTTGCTCAGGTACGGGGCACTCCGCTGTAGGAGGAACTTCGACTGAGGTCGCCTCGCCCTCCGCCGACCCAGGTGTAACTTCGGCGGTATCACGGGGTTGTTCAGGAGCATCAGTACGCGCGGTAGAATGACCGGTGCCTTTTGAGGAAGACCGCGCGTCGCCGTTGCTATCTGAGCTTGAGCTAGAGCTATCGGAGGTGGCCGAATCATCCTCACCTTCCCGTGCTCACCGAATCATCACCGAAGCATCTTCACCGCGACCTCCTGATCCGGATCCGGGAGAAAACTCGCCCTTCATTCCAAGTATGCACATCGGCATACTCGAAGCCGGAAAGCCCGAGCTTGCCGAAGAGCAACAAAGGTGGGATCTTCAACCCGCGGGAGCCGGTGCAGATTCCTCGTAATGTCAAGAGAAATGTCTTCATACCATGACATGATCACGTAAGGGCCATGTCGGCACCAAAGACGCAGCAGATTCTCTCAAAGACTCAACTATCTCGATGCCATCCCTGGTCACCAATAACTTAACCTCGTTGATATCGGAGTCCCCGAGGTATTCGCCGCAGTACATGGTAAGCTCGGATAGCGGCCTGCACCAAGTCCCGGCCCATAATTTTCATCGGACCAACTGCAGCACCAACAGCAACCAAGAAATCCTCCATAGAATATTCAAAGTCAACAGCAACAGGTTCACCTCGACGAGCGCGAGCTGCAAGAACAGCTTTAGAACTCACGGGTTTGGCTTCGGGGAAGTGATCTGCGCAAAACATGGACGTGTCAAAAGATAGCAATGACGACAAAGAAAAAAAAACATAGTTCGGCCAGGCCAACTAACTTACGATGAATGTAATGCATCATTATCTGAAGGTCTTTGGCCCAAGCAGTTTTACTCTTCTCGAAACGAGCAAGTTCCTCGCTCAAACCACGAGTGTTAAGTTCGGCACCGAGGAGCTCTTTGCTCTCAGTAAATCCAGTCAGCCGATTCTTCTCCTCGGCAAATTCTTGGTCGACCTTTTCTAGCTCGGATTTCTGAGAGAGCTTGAGTGTATTCACCTCGGATTTCAGACGAGCTATCTCATCATCTTTCTCTTGTAGTTGCGCCGAGTGAACTGCGCTTTGTTCTAAAAAATGAAGCATCACGTCAGGCATGGGCATGCAATCTTGTTGCGACACTGCAAAGTCTTGCAACTCGGCTTTGCCACAGCCCAACGCAATAAGGAAACTTAGTATAGATACTAAAAGGAGAAGGAAGGAAGTAGAAAGGAAACTAACCTTCCAAGGTCTTGATCTTCTTTTCAAGGCGGATATTGAGGTTATTAATATTACCTATTCAACAAGAAGTGAGCCGGCATTCCGCGGACGAGTATATGAGTAAGGTGCAAATAAGAAAAACGAACTATCGACTTACCGGCCTTCTTTGCCACGGGCAGAACTTTCTCGTACTTCTTCCGACTACGGTGCGAAAAAAGCAACCTCTGGAACTCGGCGGTCCGTCGGTCATGTGCAACCTGAGCAATGAAGCAAAGTCATAAAACAACAAGTACAAGCTAAACTAGATCCGAATCAAGCAAAGCTTAATTCGGCTCTAGGTGGCTGGATATTCAAAACACTACCAGATCTGAAACAAGCAAAGCTTAATTCAGCTCTAGGTGGCTGGATATTCAAAGCTAAACTAGATCCGAATCAAGCAAAGCTTAATTCGGTTCTAGGTGGCTGGATATTCAAAACACTACCAGATCTGAAACAAGCAAAGCTTAATTCGGCTCTAGGTGGCTGGATATTCAAAGCTAAACTAGATCCGAATCAAGCAAAGCTTAATTCGGCTCTAGGTGGCTGGATATTCAAAGCTAAACTAGATCCGAATCAAGCAAAGCTTAATTCGGCTCTAGGTGGCTGGATATTCAAAACAATACCAGATCTGAAACAAGCAAAGCTTAATTCAGATCTAGGTGGCTGGATATTCAAAGCTAAGCTAGATCCGAATCAAGCAAAGCTTAATTCGGCTCTAGGTGGCTGGATATTCAAAGCTAAACTAGATCCGAATCAAGCAAAGCTTAATTCGGCTCTAGGTGGCTGGATATTCAAAACAATACCAGATCTGAAACAAGCAAAGCTTAATTCAGATCTAGGTGGCTGGATATTCAAAGCTAAGCTAGATCCGAATCAAGCAAAGCTTAATTCGGCTGCAGGTGGCTGGATATTCAAAGCTAAACTAGATCCGAATCAAGCAAAGCTTAATTCGGCTCTAGGTGGCTGGATATTCGAAGCTATACCAAATCCAAATCAAACAAAGCTTAATTCGGCTATAGGTGGCTGGATATTCAAAGCTAAACTACATCCAAATCAAGCAAAGCTTAATTCGGCTACAGGTGGATGGATATTCAAAACTATGCCAGATCCGAGTCAAGAAAGACTTAACTCGACTCTAGGGGAATGGATATTCAAAGCTACATCACGTCCGAATAAACTACGAACTAGATGGCCGGACTAACAAAACGTAGAAATAAAATTAAGTCAAACTTCCAAGCAGACAACAAGTTATCTCCTTGCAAGTTTCGGGGACTAGGGGATATGGTAACATCTGGAGAATAATTTAAGACTCGGAGATAAAATAATTACCGCATTCATCTTGTTGGTATCAATGATATACTGGGCAGCATGATCAAAACGGCCACTGATGTCAGAAAGCTGGAAAGGTTGGTTGGCTGGATTGCCCTCAAAATGATCAGCAGCATTCCAGTTATTGGCATACTCAACTAGCGCTCCAAGGCTGTTCCCGCTAGCAGTCCGAGTTAAAACTTTACCCCGGGCAGGCGGTCCGACCATGGCAGTCGCAGGGCTCTTATGAAGAGCAAGCTGACTGCCGGTGGCCGAGGTAACAGTGACTTTGGCAGATGCAGTTCCTTATGAAGCGTCCGCAATACTCGGCTGAGAAGAGCCGGCAAGACCTTTCTGAGAGGAAGTCTTGACGGCAATAGCACGTTTCTCCTTAGAAGAGGCGTCAGCAGGAAGTTGCGCCTCCGAAGTGGGGACGGAGTCCTTAGGATCAGCGGAAGATAAGCTCGCAGAGGGCGCCGGGGCAACGACCTTCTCGGCCAAGGTCGGGATGACCGTAGAAACTGCTGCAGTAGATGGAGGTTCAATGGAAACGCTGGGACCCATAGAGGGGACAGCTGGCTCAACGAAAACATCGGAGGGCCGGATCGGATCCAGATCAATGGGAGAAGTCTCAGGGGCATCACGACGAGCAGGCGACGTATTTGGAGCGGGGGGAGAAGCAGGACGAATAGGACTAGGAATTCGACTATCATCAGCGGGAGGAGGAGATGGCGGCCGAATCGGACGGCTAGTCATACTAGGACCGCCGGGTTTAACAGACAGAGGAGCACTGCCAAAATAAGAAAGAAGATTCGTCAGTATGGGAAACAGAAAGAGAGAAACAAGAAATTTAGGCAAAAGAACTTACCCAGCAACCCCAGGCATGGTCTTGCGCCTGGGAGGATTCGGAGCGGATTTCTTTATTCGTTTCTTAGGAACTGCCTCCGAGGCACTAGCAGGAGCCCCGCGCTTCCCCGAGGTAACGGGAGGCCGGGAAGCAATAGGTTCGGCGTCGTGAACCTGACCGGCCGGATTAGCTGGGAAAGTAGAAGCCGGAAATGCATAAGAAATAGGCATGGCGGCAACTACCTCAAGAACTTGGACCTCGTCCGAATCACCTTCTTCCTCTTGCGCTGGAGTTTTGCCGCGAGCTCGAGCCGGAGCAGGATCCGACTTAGGGACGAACTCCTCGGAGTCCGGCTCACCAGTATCCGGGGCACTCCTGTCTGCGGGCCAAGGGAGCTGCAGAACCTCGGCGTCCTCGTTCTTCTGCTCTGCAAACCTCTGCAGGACGAGGAGAAAGAAAATCATGTAAACCAGTCTCTAGGAATTAAGGAGAAATAGAGTAATGAGGATTAGGCATACCTCGGGAGGCGGATTGTCACGGGTAAATGGTTTTAACCCCCAAGACCAATCCTCAGGCATCTCGGTCTTGAAGATAGCTCGACGCCGCTTATGAATAAGATAGTTGTCCAACTCCACGGTCGAGACTCGGTTCGGATCGAGAGGACCACTCATATAGCAAAGCTTGTGGGTCCGGCTGGGAAGGCGATCCGACTCGATAAAAGTTGCCATCAGTCTTCGCCCGGCCGGATCAACTCTTTTAGCCGAATCTCGAAAGCCTCGCCAAGGCATGAGTTTTCTCGGATTATATAGCCAGTTCACTTTGGAAGGGGCCGATTGAGAACGGTGGAGCGAATCTTGTCTTCCGCCCTCTGTTCTTGACATAGAAGAATGATTTATGCCATTTTTGCATGACTCAACCCGGTGACACGGGGAACACGGATTTCCTCCGAGGTGTAATAGACGCCCACATTGGGTGAGCAGCTTCTGGAAGGATGCAGATTTGTCGAACGACGTTGAGCGGATCTGGAAGAACTTCACCAGACGCACCGATGGCCACAGTCAAGTAACCCTCCGGCGGAGATAAAAGCGAAAGAGAAGCTATGGCGTCAGAAGGTGGTGCGGTGAAGGTCAAGTAATCAAGGAATTCTCTAGCGAAATCGCTGAGAGGAGACCAAGCCACGCAGGCGTGAGACATGAAAACCACATACCGCCTCTCGATAATCGGAGAGGATTCGCCGGTAAACGGCAGAAACCTCGGCAGGAACTGAAGTTCGGATGAGCCATTCAATCTCACGGCGTGGATCGAGGAGCCCTGCCACGATCCACGCCGCCCGAGAGCGGCCATCGTCTTCGACAAGAGCACCGCTAAATGAGCTAGACATGGGTGCGCCGGAGAGATCGCCGGAGGAAGAATGGCGGAGGGGAGCTTAGAGCTACAAGGCCCGCCGGAACTTAGCACGAAAACAATGGCGAAGAGAGGAAGAACCGCCCGAGCACGAAAACGGCGATTGATCTAGGGCAAGATCTGGGCAAGATGGTCGAAGAACTCACCGGCGGACCCACAGCCGTAGGGCGCGGGTAACGACGCGACGGAGTCCTCACCGGCGGAGGCTCGGCGGATGAACGGCGTGAGCGGCAGGAGAGCATAGCGACGGAAGAAGGAGAGCAGACGCGAGCGATAAGGGAAAGATGAACCCGCGGGCACGCTTTTCCCTCTTTATAGACGAGCCACGACAGGAGTGGGATCGTGGGTGTGGCGATTCGTGTATATCGTGGAAACGCACGAACACACGGCAAGTGGAGCCACACCAACGACCACAGACAAAGAAAAGTTGTTACGATCCCGAGGGGAGCGGTACACGAGGCGTCGCGGCGGCGCAGCAGGAACAGAATTCACTGTAGCTTGTCAGTAAGCACTATAGAAGGACCTAAAAACTAGAAGAGCAATGATGAGGTGACACGTAGGACATGGCGTACAATGGAAGGAACAAGGAAACCTCGGACGAGGACAAAGCTCTAAACAAAACTCAAGAAAGTAATGAAGCCGATATAACCCGCCAAAGCTATTGACAGGGCCACACCAGCTTCGGGGACTAATGTCGGGGGGTTAACCTCGGGTAGGTCAGAGACGGGGAAAGACAGAGGTACTGTCCCCGTCTGGTTTCCGAGCTACGGCCTAGGTCGGCCGAATCATGGATATGTCGGCCGACGAGCGGAGGCGAGCCCATGTATATGTATCAAGTGGTTACGCCGAGTTAACGAGAGAATCGGCCGGGTTATCCAATGATCTTCGTGCAGGTGAGAACGAGCCGAGTAACATAAGGTAAGGCCGAGTGATCTAAGCTTGTAGGAGAAGGAGAAGCCCAAGGTCAACTACATTTGCAGGCTAGAAGGAATCGAACAGGGCCAAGCACAAGAGACAAGGATGCACAGTCCGAGGGGCGAAGGAGGTCACAGGTGATCCTGGAGCCCGAGGCACGCAGGAGGGCCACCGAGCCTTGCAGTCATTATAAGGGCAACAGGAAAGGAGGCCGGAACTACTATTTTGGGACAAGCATATTCCACGAATATGCTTGCCTCGTCAGCCCTAAGGGCACCCAAGGCACCCCTTTATAAGGGGAGGTTTGGACCCTGAGGGAGGGATCGATTTCTTTTGAGCACCGTTAGGCTGGGGAGATTCATCTTGTCCCCCTGGATACAGCTCAAGGAGCACTTGTAACCCACCAAGAGAGAAATAAAGCTCATCACTTTGGCAACTTAGGTGTAAAGACAGTTGCATCTTCCCTCCCCAGATCCCACTAGCATCCATTGGCCCCGTACTTTAGCCTACCCATGGCATCTGCCGTGCCACCACCACGACAAAAAGTGAGGAAATAGCGATATCCACCGCGCGTCGAAACACTCATCGGTCCGCATACATCGGTATGTATGATTTCCAATAAGTCCGTTGCTCGCTCCATCATACCGGAGAACGGGGTTTTGATCATCTTGCCCATGAGGCATGGTTCGCATGTGTCAAATGATTCAAAATCAAGAGACTCCAAAAGTACATCAGAATGGAGTTTCTTCATGCGCTTTACACCAATATGACCTAGACGACAGTGCCACAAATAAGTAGTATTATCACTATCTACTTTGCATCTCTTAGCCTCAATGTTATGGATGTGTGTTTCATCCCTTTCGAGATTTAGAAGAAATAAACCATTCATAAGAGGTGCATGACCATAAAAGATGTTACTCATACAAATAGAACAACTATTATTCTCCGATTTAAATGAATAACCGTCTTGCAATAAACACGATCCGGAAATGATGTTCATGCTCAACGCAGGCACATAATAACATTTATTAAGGTTTAAAACTAATCCCGAAGGTAAAACTAAGGAGAGCGTGCCGATGGCCATCACATAAACTCTTGATCCGTTGCCAACGCGCATCGCCACCTCATCCCTCGCAAGCCGCCGACTATTCCGTAGCTCCTGTTTCGAGTTACAAATATTAGCAACTGAACTGGTATCAAATACCCAGGCACTACAACGAGGGCTAGTAAGGAAAACATCAATAACATGTATATCAAATATACCTTTGATGGTGCCAGCCTTCTTGTCCTCTAAGTACTTCGGACGATGCCCGGTGACCCTTGTCCTTGCAATAGAAGCACTCAAAGGTGTCCGCTTAGGACCGACTTGAGCTTCTTCTCAGCAGAGCATTGCGCATCACGCCCTTCTTGAAGGGCTTCTTTGCACCCTTACCTTTCTTAAAGGAGGGCTTGTTGACCATCAACACATGATTATCCTTCTTGATGTCCACCGCAGCCTTCAGCTTTGCGAAGAGCTCGGTGATCGATGGAACCAATCTGATTATGAGTCACTACAAAACTTTTGTAGCCGGGAGGGAGTGATTGCAGAACTCATCAATCTTGAGCTCCTCTAGAATCGTGCATTCCAGTTGCTCAAGGCGTTGAGTGTAGCCCGACATCTTTATGGCGTGCTCACTAACGGAACTCCCTTCCTCCATCTTGCAGTTAAAGAACTTCTCGGAGATCTCATATCTCTCAGAACGGGCCTGAGTCTGAAACATGGTTTTAAGCTCCTCGAGAATATCAAAGGACCCGGGATACTCTTCAAAACGATTTTGAAGTTCCGGTTCCATAGCAAACAACATGGTGCTCTTAATCACACCATAATCATCTTTGCGCGACTGATAGACAGCTTTCTCATCAGCCGGCGCAGTTGCAGCAGGGGGGTCACCTAACGCTTTCCCAAGGACATAGTCCTTTTGACCGCCAGAGAGAATGATTCTTAGATTGCAGAACCAATTGGTGAAGTTAGACCCATTGTTTCTAAGCTTTTCTTTCTCAGCAAAAACGTTGAAGTTGAAGTTGGACTTGGCCATGTGATCTACAGTATTTGCAAGTACAATTTAGACTATGTTCATGATAAATAGTTCAATTTAATCAAATTACTAGATGAACTCCCACTAAATTCAACATCCCTCAAGTTTTTTAGTGAACACGATCCAAATTCACCACACCTAATCCGATCATCACGAGAAGATATGTGGTTTCAATGGTGGACAACAAAGTGTCGATCATATCACTCATATGACTCATGCTTAACCTTTCGGTTCTTGTGTTCCGAGGCCATGTCTGTACATGCTAGGCTCGTCAAGCTAGACCCAAGTATTTCTGCGTGTGCAAAACTAGCTTGCACCCGTCGTATGTGAGCGTAGAGTCTATAGCACCCGATCATCACGTGATCCTTGGACACGACGAACTTTCGCAACGGTGCATACTTGGGGAGAACACAGTTTTTATCTTGATCTTTAAGTGAGGAATCATCTTATAATGCTACCGTCATGATCTAAGCATAATAAGATACATAAAGGATAAACATCACATGCATATAACTTTATGTGACATGGTATAGCCAATCCTCACGCAATGATCTCCATCTTGTGCGTTCGGGCATGATCTCCATCACTCCACCATGATTTCCTCCACCACGAATAGCAACTACAACTATTGCTAACTACTTAGCGATAAAGTAAAGCTATTACATGGCGTATAAGAAGTTGACTCGCGGGTCATACACAATTATAAAGACAACCATATGGCTCCTGCCGGTTGTGTACTCATCGACATGCAAGTCGTGAAACATTACAAAACATGATCATCGCATACAATATACACATCACATCTTGGGCCATACCATATCACAGAAAACACTCCCTGCAAAAACAAGTTAGACGCCTCTACTTTGTTGTTGCATGTTTTGCGTGGCTTATGGGAGTAGATGCTAAGAACGATTCTTACCTACGGAAAGCCACAATGGTGATATTATGGTTGCCAAACTCCGGTGTTAATCCCATGACAACTATAGTGAGAGAAACTGACATCCACCAGCCGCATGTGTGGAACAAGCCACACGTCAAGTGCGGAGCCGGTCTCGCGAACGACGTCGCGTAAGGTTTGCCTGGACCGCTTCAATCTCACTATCCCGCATCATAAGAAGAACACAAACAAGAGGCTTGCAACAGAAAACATCAACGCCCTCAACAACCATGTTGCGTTCTACTCGTGAAACACATCTACGCATAGATCTAGCTCTGATACCACTGAAGGGTTTCGCGGCATAGTAAATCAAAATTTTCTACGGATGCGAACAGAGGGAAAGCCAAGATCTAATCTAGGAGATGCAATCAACGAGAGAGATTGGATTAGATATTCATACCCTTGAAGATTCAAGACAGTGAACGTTCGTCGGAACGTGGGTGATGTAGTCGCATCGCTTCTCCTCCTCGCGATCCGATCCGATCTAGCACCACAAGTGGTGGTGCCTCCGTGAGATGCACACGTGCAGCACCTCGACGTCTCCTCCTTCCTCGGACCAGCAAGTATGGTGGAGAGATAGATTGGATCTACAACACGACGGCGTGGTGTATATGGTGGAGAATTTCTGCAGCAGGGCTTCGCCTACAAACAGTCGGGAGGGAGAGAGGAAAGCTAGCAAGGCGGCTAGGGTTTGGAGGAGAGGTGTCTAGGGTTGGTGCGCCCCCACCCCTCTTTATACAGAGGGTGGCGCAGCCCTAGCCCCTCTCCCAAGCCCAAAAGATAAGGAGTGGGGGGGCATGGACTCTCCCCTCTTCTAGAAGCCCTATCTCTAGTTTAAACGATTTAAACTCTCTAGGATCGGCTGGGCCCTATGGGGCCTTGTGACCCTGGCCCAATGCGTCCAGGACACTCCCTCATAGGCCCATGCCCCCTCCCGGAAGGTGGGGCCACGTTGGTCCCCTTTCGGAAGGTTCTAGAAGCTTCCGGTACAATACCGATTAACCCAGAACAATTCCGAACTCCAAAAACTGCACTGCCTTATATGAATCTTATTCTCCGGACCATTCCGGAACCTCTCATGATGTCCCGGATCCCATCCGAGACTCCGAACAAAAATTCATAAACCAATTATCCAATCTATCCTAGCGTCGAGATACGTTAAGTGTGTGACCCTGCGGGTTCGAGAATATGCAGACATGATCTTCTATCAATAATCAGCGGAAGTGCAGGCACCCATATTGACTCCCACACATTCATCGATGATCATATCGGATGAACCACGATGCCGAGATTCAATCAATCCCATATATATATATTCCCGTCTCGCGATATTTTACTTGCGAGATTCGATCGTCGGTCCGTCATACCTAGTTCAATCTCGTTCACAGCAAGTACTTTACTGTTCGTAATCCGATATCACTTTGTGATTAACTCCTTAACCACATGCTTGCAAGCGGTGTTGATATCGATTACCGAGTGGGCCAAGTATATCTCTCCGACTTGGGAGGACAAATTCCATCTCGATACATACAACCCAATGATACTTTCCGATCACCGAGAGACACCTTTATGATCACCCTCTCATAGGATGAAGTTTGATGACCTCAAAGCTTTCTTCCGGTGGAGTTGCATTATCTCATGGTCTAAGGAATACAATATTTGACATAGGAAAAGCTTCGCAAAGATGAACACGATGAAACGATCTAATTGCTTCGCTTAGTTTGGTTCATCCATCATATCATTCTCCCAATGATATGATCTCATTATCAATTGACAACTCATGTCTATGGTTAGGAAACCTTAACCATCATTGATCAATGAGCTAGTCCTTAGAGGCGTACCAGGGACACGGTGTTGTTCACAAACCACACAAGTATTAATGTTTCCGCTTAATACAATTATAGCATGGAATATAAACTTTATCATGAACAAGAATTATAATAATAACATCTTTATTATTGCCTCTAGGGCATAATTCCAACAATTATTGCCTCTTGGGCATATCTCCAACAGTCTCCCACTTGCACTAGAGTCAATAATCTAGTTTCAAACCTTTGTGTATTCAACACCTATGGCTTTCTGGTGTCGTATGTACACGATTGCCAGTGGTCAACTGATCTTCGATTCTGACACTTCCAGGTCCGTGTGTAATTGCATGTCTTTGCGTCTCTACGCATCACTCATTCTAAATGAGATGGCTTTGTATAAATTTGGTCCTTTGGTGAGACCTTTAGTTCTTTGGGGTTAAAACATATTGATAATATTGTCGTACAATATATCTTCATAGTATTATCCCTCTGTGAACTACACCTAGTTTGATAACAAACTACTTGACACAAATGCCCTCTTTAGCTGCTATAATAGCAGTCATATACTTAGCCTTTTGTTGTAGTATCTGTCACAATGTCTTAACTTTGGAACTCATCCAAATCCATTATGGAACTTACTTTCCATTATATTGTGCCACCCTTAGTTTAGATTGAGATAAACTTAATTTGTACTTTGTGACAAAACTAGTATCAATGTAGTACTTTTACAATGAACTAACCATCTATTTGCCACTTCTACAAAATAATATATTCTTAGTTCTTTTACAAGATCATAAGAATATCCTTACTATCGTCCAATGATCATATTATGAATCATTCTGGTATACGCTCATAACATTTAGAGCATAGGACATATCTGGATTTGTATCACAGTATGATTGATATAAATACTCTTTATGATTTCATACATCAAGTATCAATCTATACTTGAATCTTTGTTTCACTTACCAAGTGTCAATACACTTGAATATATCATCAATATTGAACTCATTCAATCCTTTCTGTGCGACAAGAACCTTTCTTGTAGTTTCTATTTTGAACTCATTCAATATCTCATCTATGTACTTCTGGCATAACCATATTGGCGTCACAATTTATCCTTATAGACATTGATGCCAAATATTTGGGTTCTGCCTAAGCCTTTCATCTAGATGAAATTCTTATCTTGTATTAATAAAAGGATACATCATTTCCAATCAACAATATGTCTTTCACATAATGTATTAGAAACATGTCTTAGCGCCCCCACTTAATTTCTTGCAAATGCAAGCATCTTCATCGTCTCTGATGAATTTAAACTCTTTTAATAGTTTCATCATAGTGAAGATTCCAACTCTGCACTGCTTACTCCAACCATTAAAGTTTGCATATGCTTTTAGCATCCTTTGAATTAACAAAACCCTATGGACCGTGTTATGCACATGTCCTAGGTAACAATTCTATTAGAATAACTTGTTTTGCTTGTTCAACTACCACATAACAAAAATATATGTAGTGGTTGCTACATTAATCCGTCTAGACTAATTATCGCTATGAAAGATCAAATCTTTTCATAGTCAACCTTTGAACATTGTCATAAACTTTTTCCCAACATGTCGATAATTTCATAGATGTGAAACATCCATGTCTATTTCTTTATAGATCCAAATATGACTGTAAGGTCTTGTACCTTTCCAGAGGGTCTTTCAAACTCAAAGCTTGATTTCTTGTATATGGAACTATCACGGATTTTATGGCTTCAAGCCATTTGACGGAGTCAGGGCCCATCATCGCTTCTTTGCATGTAGTCGGATCATTATTGTCAAATAATGATTTAACTCTCAAATCTTGGTATTTTATTGTTTTACCCGATCTACTTGTTTCAATAGGAACTTAGATATCTGTGACCACAACCTTTGAGGCACGTGAGCCATGAGCATTGTTGCTGCCTCCGGAACACTTTTCGGCGCTACGCAACTTTACACATATAGCTAAGGTTCTTTTAACCTTATCAACGTTCTATCGTCCTCCCACTTATCTTTTCACGAAAAATTCCTTCTCAAAGAAACTTGACGTTCTAAGCGACAAACACTTTTGTCTCCGATGTTATGGAGGAATAGTTATTCGAAATAAAATACAAAGACAGGTTCATCCGACTTTGGTTGCAAACATCTTTCTTATGCATAGCATACCAATGTTTAAGAAAGGACAACTTGGGTTTTATCCCAAACCATAACTTTATATGGTGTCATTTCAATGGATTATGATGGAGCTCTTTTCAGTGGAAAACGGTAGTCTCTAAAGCTTTTAATCTTTAAAATATAATGACAGTTTTATGAATTACACCTTTGATCTTACCATGTCAAATAAGGTTTAATTACATATCTCGAACGCTCCTTACTCTTATGGTGTTTCGGCAAATGTAAATCCACAGAACGATTCCTTAAATCTTAGGTATATGCTAAACTTGTAACTCAAATATCTTCCTTTATGATCTTATCATAAACTATTTATATTCTTGTTACAATGATTTTGCACTTCATCTTAAAAATCTTTGAACTTTTCAAATGTTTCATACTTCATCCTTATTAAGTAAATATTCATATATTCACTCAAATTTTTGCAGAAAGCATATGAAGTTGAAATCCATCGCTCTTGACTACACATAATGGATTTCATACAACAATATGTACAAGTTCCAATAAGCTAGTCATTCGTTCCCTTTTGGCCTATGAATGAAGTTTTAATTATCTCTAGGAAAGTTTCACAAGTGTCATTTGATCAAAAAACAAAAGACTCCAAAATTCCATCCACATGGAGTTTCTTCATGTTTTCTTTCCAATATAATTTAAACGGCGATGTCACTTCCTAAGTGATCTTTCAATCAATTTGTCTTTCGACATTTTTAGCACTAGTTTTATGGATGTGATTTCTCCAACGAGATTTGTGAATCATCCATCTTTTATGGATTACGACAATTATTTGAACAACCCTTTTGTTCTCATAATACCTGATAACAAATCTTGAAGGCAAGCTTTGATGTTTAACAAGCAGCACAATAACCCTTTATTTGTTCTCGATGAACATCATCACATATTATTTTTCTAGTTACTTAGGCCATTGTAGTTCATGAATTGTGTTGTTTCGTATGACGATTCACACCAATAAATTCAGTATCAAATACTTAAGAACCACATTGTTTAGTAAGCAAAGAATATAGCCATAACATGTATATCATCTATATACTTTAAGCTGAACAATTCTAGTCTTTTCTTTTCTGCCATATATTTATGAGATTCTCTTTCAGTATTTCCTTTTCTGTTTGAAAGAATCTATCAACATCAATAGTGGAGCCATACACATGACACATAGTCCAAAGCGTGTATAGTTAAATACCAATGTCTTTGGACTTGCACTTTGAAGTAGATTACCATCATCAAATGTTTGGTGTTCTTTCAAATTCCTTTCTTTAGTAATCTCTTGGTGTAGTAAACATTTTACCTACATCAAATATTTACCCATCTCATGGAATTATTCATGATCAAGATACTTTAGCTTATAACAGTGAATCGCGAGTATAATGTTGCTCTCCAAAACCTTTTGGAGAATTAAGACGAACAGTGTCTCCTACCTTTTGCAAATTCTCATCAAATATGAGAACATGACTTTATCCATATTATACTCTATCATGTTACAACCAAAACTTTGTTTCATATATCACAATATCTTCCACACATCATGGTTTCTGAAACAACTCTTTCAGATCCTAGATAACCTTGATATTAAGATAATCCTTTGAATATCAAGAATCATGGAGATAAACATGATACTCATATACTAACACTGGAATTGTTACTCTTGTTTTAGTACCAACTATTAAATTTCATGGAGTAACCGGAACTTACTGAAAGTTTGCAATAGGACTTTTAAACTTTTAGATTAACACTTCAAAACAATACGATACCAGTTCGTAAAGTAACTAACCAGAAATCTATAGTTCTATCATCTCAATTATAACTAAGCGCAAGGTGGTAAACGGATGCCAATGACTACAACAACTATGCAAATTCACTTTGATTTAATTTATGATAAATAGTGTTCAACTTTTAATCATATTGCTGTTGAAATCCCACTCAAAACAATATCCCTCACATTGTTTTAGTGATCACACGAACCACCACATCGTGATGAAGAGGGGATGCTCAACGTGTGCTTGTCGCGGTAAGGGGTGCTCTGGTACAGCTGCAATTGCTCGCCGGAGTGGAGGACGGCGTCGGGTGCTTCAGGTGGCCATCGTGGATGGCGCTGTGGATCACCCCAAGGCGAAAGGATGGCATGGTTAGATGCGCGGGACCAAGATAAAGTTTCTCGTGTGAATGAGAAGGCGCGATCGATGCAAGGAAGTTCGTGAGTCGAGATGACAGACGGCTGTCGAGCTTGTCCTAGCCAACTCTGCAGGCGCCATGATCGAGCAGGCAGAAGCGCCGAGAATGGGAGGCTGCTAGGGTGCTCAGGGAGGCAAGGGCGGTGTTGAGTCGCCGGAATCGGCACCGGAGTGTCGTCGAAACAGAGGGTGCTCGGGAAGAAATTGGGGGAGGTCTGGGGCGTGCGAGCGCGAGGTGTCAGAGGGGAAATATAGAGGATGCCCTGGCGTTTCCATCTGCGTGATCAAGGCTGGTAACGGTGGTCGAGTTAAAGCGAATTAAGGCCGCGAAATCATCGGTAGGAGCGGTGTCGAAGGAGGGAGAAGAGGTCGTGCGGGTGGGAAGAAGAACAGTGACAAGTGGGGTCGGTCAGTCAGTGGGAAAGAAGCGAGGAGGAGGTCCACTAGTCAGTTGCTCCGCGGGTTAACTAATTGGTGCGAATCGTTTTCTTTCGGGGTGAGGTGCTGGGCTGTTTCTGGGCCTGTTTTGGCCTGCTGGGTTGGGTCAGGTGCATTTCCATTTTTTTTTTATTCTGTATTCTTTTCTTTTCTATTTCTGAATTTCTGTTTTGAAATTTCTATCAAACAAACATGGTTCAAATAAATTCAAACAACACTCACACTTTGTAATATTAAAATTAGTTAAGTTTAGTAACATGAACCAAAATCCAAATTTAAATTAATAATTTTATTAATAGGGTCCATTAATAATTAAATATAATTGGACCTTGATTATTTAAATCAAAAATGGAGTTTGATTTTATTAATAAAATCTTTATTTGAAACCTAAATATTTTCAAAACCAAATCAGTAGGTTTTATATAGGAAATATAGAATACTTGGAAACTTGTTTTTAAAACAAAATAACATTTTATTTTAGAGTCCATTATTAATTAAATATAATAGGCTTTCTTTTTTTTAATTCAAATAGGACTTATTTATTGAGGTGTTTATTTTGAAATCTAGAATAAGGCCAAAGCATTTTAGTAGGTTTTATTTGTGAATATCAAATATTTGGAAAACTTATTTAAATAATTTAATAAGTTTTGATGTTTCAATTAAATTGGTAAAATCTTTTATTTAAGTAAAGTTTGGATATAAATTCCTTATTATTTTATTTAAACAAACCTTTGCTAATTTTATTTAAATAAATTGTTTTAATTCCCAAAGCTTGGCCAAGGTTTAATTTGGCTTTATAAAATATTCTTTATTTATATACTTCTGTTTTATTTGAAAACAGTCTTTTCATTTAATTGTTTCTAAATGGTATTTTCAAATGTTTTCATTTTTTCATTAATGAAATGTTTATCTTTTTAAATCCCTTTAGGTTTTTATTTAATTCAAATGGGTTTGGAGTTCCAATTTAATTCAAAAAGTTTCTTCTGGCTCTGAAATTTAAACAAAGTTTTATTTTATTCATTTATTTTCACATTACAAGATTTGGAAAATCTTGGGATGTGACAGGCTACCACCCTTAAAATAAATCTCGTCCCGAGATTTGGGAAGGTTAGGGTTACAAGCCAGTTTAAAACAACTAGGGTACTACCACCCTTAAAAAGTTTCAAACAAAATTACATATTGTCCTTCTTGGGATCCTGGGGAAATTTCTCATGGAAAACATTTGCATGGTTTCTTTGGTTTCATTCTTGACTCATGGGCCAAGGTTGAGCTTCTCCATAGGCTTGTTCAACTTGTTCTTCATCTTTTCTGGACAGTTGCTTGCATAGTGTCACAATTCTTCTGATTGAAGCAATGAATGTCCTTGAGTTCTTTACGTGGCTCTTGTGGACAGGTTGCTACATAGTGGCCCATCTCTTTGCAGTTGTTGCACCACACTTGGTCAATCTCTTTATTCTTCTTGTTCTCTGGGCATCCACTGGAGTAGTGTCCCATTTCCTTACATTTACGACATTGTGCAAGGCTCATGTCTTGCTTAGGTTTCTTGGTTTTCTTTGATCCTTTGTTCCACCATGGCATAGATGGGACATTGGCCAGGAGTATGATCACTTCCTTCACAAAGGTAACAAGTAGCTTGAGAGGTGGGGCATTGTCCAACAGGATGTTCTTCTTCACAATTGGGGCATTGTCCTTCATGCTCCTTGGAAGTATGATCCTTGTCTCCACAAATAATGCAAGCTGGGGCTCCATCTAGAATAACATTCTTGTCATCCTTGTTATCATACACTCTTCTAGGATAGCTTTCTTCCATGCTAATCATTTGATTAGTCACCTTAAGCATCAGTTGGGATTGTTCCTCCAAAAACTTTTGCAGTGCTGGATCTTTATCACTATTGTTGTCTAGGAACTGAGCTGTCAGTTGGTTCAACTGATGTTGGGTTGCTATGAGCTCTCTCATGCTGTTAGCTTGGTTGGTGTTGGTGTCATCAACCTTGGAGTCTTTTGGAGTAGTCATCTGTTTGGGTTGAAGGAAGATTAGAGTAGGCAAGATATTTCTAAGGAAATATTTCTAACCACACACATCACAATTCACACAAGCAATGTGCATGCAATCACAAACCAAACTTTTCACTCAAACAAGGTTCAAGTACATACTTAGTTAACAAAATATTTTTGCTACACCACATAAGTTGGTGTGCTTTTGACTTATCTAAATAGGATGGTCCATCTATATGGTTCACTTGTCCTCTTTCCTTCCTTTATGATTCTTTGTATGAGATCATGGTTTCCTTGAGATAAACTCTTGGTTACAACACTTCAAAGTTGTTGCTGGCTCCTTCTTATTTTGCATTCCCTCAGTCTCTAATTCTGGTGCAAGATTTCCTTGTTTTACTTGTAGTCCTTAGTGATATCCAAGTTGGAGGTCCTTGGTAAACATGCTAAAGATGTTGAAGTCATTAGAGTTGAAGAAGTTAAAGTCATTAGAGTTGAATAAGTTGAAGAAGTCCTTTGCACATAGTGTAGTCCTTGGCCATGGGTAGGTTTTTCCATCAAGTTGAAGTAGAAGAGGTGTAGAGTTGAAACCAAAATGGTTAAGGAAAGAGTTTACAAGTGTTTTTGTAAATAAGTTTTGGATCAAAATATAACTCCTATTTTTCTAAGGGTTTTTGTCCAATCCTAGGGTTTACAAATCCTACAGGCAACACAATGCTCTGATACCATCTGTAGAGGTCCCAACCTGATAAGGTAGATTCCTCCTGTGTTTTACAATGCTAGTCCCTGGATCATTAGCTAGCATCCACAGTTACGATGTAATATCAAGATATAAAGGTCATAATATAAATTTATAACCAGGAATAACATAAGTTTATTACATCAAACTTAGCTCATTTGGCTATTACAATACATTGCAGCGGAATAACTATAGTCATGGGTCCTTCATCTTCAAAGTGCCACAAGCACATGTTGGTTGTAGACTTTGTAGTCCTAGTCAATCAAACAATCTTCATTTAAAAACAATCAACCTGCAACATTACAAGTTACAGCCACAAGGGTCAATACATTTTGAATTGTATTGGCAAGCTTCACTTTTTTGTATAATAAGAGAGGATCCTATCATTATATGCATATTTTGCTAGGTAGAGTTTAAGGCTTATTTGCATAAAGCAATATTTTATCCTATCTTTTCAAAAAGGGTTTTAAGTCCTTTGTCAAATTTCTTTTCCAAGTTCCTTGAACTCCTTGGTAGAAACTCAAGTGTTCAAGTCCTTGTCAAAACTCCTTGAGCACCTTGGTAACCCCAAGTGCAACAAGTTTTATCAAACTCATGAGTTCCTTGGTAACCCCAAGTACATCATACTCTTGAGCACCTTGGTAACCCCAAGTGCAACAAGCTTAACAAAATCTCTTTGAATTCCTTGGTAGACACCCAAGGGCATCAAGTTTTTATTTAGAAGTTAGAATGTCGAGATCTCCCATAGTTCCAACTTTAGTTGCTCAGTATTGTCCATAACCGGGGACACGGCTAAGTACTTAGATTTTATTAACTTCTGCAGAAGGAGTACACTTTACCCACATGACACAATCCCATCTTGTTGCCACGGTGGCCCTCTGGATTAGTGCTCACCAAGATGGAGTCACAGACTGAGAATGTGACGAAGTCTTTCCAAAAGGTCCTCCCATACATCATTGCTAGCTTGTCTTTAGCCCCCATGAAGCATTCCAGATCCCCATGTCCGGTAACTAAAGACAATGTATGGGTCTTCCTAATGTAGTTGACTAAGCCAGAGCCATAATAGCATGTGGTTGCACACGAAAGCCACAATTGGAGAAGCATGTTCAATCTCTAAGTTTCCTAGGTGGGTTTTCTTTTGGATCACAACACAAAGAGATCACCATAGACATGGTTCCTTTTGTTGCCACCTTCTCCAAAACTTAAAGTATCCTCCACCTAGGTGGTTCATTGAGTCCTTGTTTTATTATGTAAAACACAAGTCCTTTTCTCAACTTTGTAATATCTCAACATGTATCTTTCTTTTCAAATAAGCATGGCTAAGCATGTACAACTACAATGTTTTCTCTAAGGAATGTATAGGGTATCCTATTAGGATTTAGCATAGCATAAGTATAAAATATTTTCATGCATGTTTTCCAAAATCTACTAAGTACAATGAAAATAGTAGGACTTTTAGATGATAGTGTAACTTGCCTTTTTGGTAGGGAATGAGGGTTTACTCCTTGATCTTTCTAGTCTCACACTTTGCTAATTTCACTACAAGTCAATCAAGCAAACACCAAATCAACTAACATTCCAAACCACCATTACTCAAACAAAATCACACACACAAGACAAGAAGGAAACTAAGTCATGCATAAGTATGCAAAGGATGGTTCTATTGCAAGGATGGTCTCCACTAGGTTTCTAAACTTTGTAAGGTCCAAATTGGTCATTTAACAAAATGGCAAAGTCATTAGTTAGAGGGTTTTTGCCCAAAAACCATTTTAACATTCCATTCAATATTTTATATGGTGGAAAATGGTTTTATTAAATAAAAAAATCTTTAAGTTTCACACCAAAAGTTTCTAACTCTCGAGTCTTGGTGTTTTGGTTCAGTAGCTTTGAATCCAAATATTTTCCCAAGGTTTTTATTCCAAAATCCTTTTTCATAATAAAACCATTATCTTTATTTAGCTAGAAATAGGCTAATTCAATTAATCCATTCTAAATTTTTCCAATTTAATTTTCAAAACCATGGGTTGGTTCCTAGGGTCATTAAGGTCACTACAAACCATTTTGCAAAAGATTTAATCTTAAAATCAATTTTAAATAATTTTCCTACTCTAAACAAGCTCACATATGAATCTGTAAAAACAAGCAAACAAACAGATACTATTTTATAAACTAAGGGCATGGTTGGCTAGGGCTTGTTCCACTGAATCCATTGATATAAAATTTGTAATTTTTGGACGTGTGGTTTGAAAGTTACAAGGGTTTGAAGTTTGCAAATAATTCTGATTCAAATCTGTTTTTAGTTTTAATCCTGGCCACGCGTCGAGCCGTGATTGGCGATACGGTTAAATGCGGATCGCGTGCTGCGGAGCGTTGGATTTAAGTTGGATCGTGCGGCACAGAACGCGTACCTCTTCGCGGTAAGTGATCTAATCGCAGCGCTTGGATCTACATACTACGGCTGCTAGCATGCTTGCCTAGAATTGGCGGCGCTGGCGGTGGCTTGCGGCGGCGCACGGCCAGGCAGCGATGCTACGGCGATTACAGGAAGCGGAGAGGGGGAAAAAGATGCTCACCAGAATCGTGATGAAGAGGGGATGCTCAACGTGTGCTTGTCGCGGTAAGGGGCGCTCTGGTACAGCTGCAATTGCTCGCCGGAGTGGAGGACGGCGTCGGGTGCTTCAGGTGGCCGTCGTGGATGGCGCTGTGGATCACCCCAAGGCAAAAGGATGGCATGGTTAGATGCGCGGGACCAAGATAAAGTTTCTCATGTGAATGAGAAGGCGCAGGGCGGTCAGTACTTACCGGGAAGTTCGACGGAGTCGAGACAGACGGCGGCGCTGTCAGAGCTTGTCCTAGCCGACTCTCTGGGGCGCCCGCGGTCGAACGGAGAGCACGGACAGAAGCGCCAGGGAATGGGGAGGCTGCTAGGGTGCTCAGGGAGGCAAGGGCGGTGTTGAGTCGCCGGAATCGGCACCGGAGTGTCGTCGGAACAGAGGGTGCTCGGGAAGAAATTGGGGGAGGTCTGGGGCGTGCGAGCGCGAGGTGTCAGAGGGGAAATATAGAGGATGCCCTGGCATTTCCATCTGCGTGATCAAGGCTGGTAACGGTGGTCGAGTTAAATCGAATTAAGGTCGCGAAATCATCGGTAGGAGCGGTGTCGAAGGAGGGAGAAGAGGTCGTGCGGGTGGGAAGAAGAACAGTGACAAGTGGGGTCGGTCAGTCAGTGGGAAAGAAGCGAGGAGGAGGTCCACTAGTCAGTTGCTCCGCGGGTTAACTAATTGGTGCGAATCGTTTTCTTTCGGGGTGAGGTGCTGGGCTGTTTCTGGGCCTGTTTTGGGCTGCTGGGTTGGGTCATCAGGTGCATTTCCATTTTTTTTATTCTGTATTCTTTTCTTTTCTATTTCTGAATTTCTGTTTTGAAATTTCTATCAAACAAACATGGTTCAAATAAATTCAAACAACACTCACACTTTGTAATATTGAAATTAGTTCTGTTTAGTAACATGAACCAAAATCCAAATTTAAATTAATAATTTTATTAATAGGGCCCATTAATAATTAAATATAATTGGACCTTGATTATTTAAATCAAAAATAGAGTTTGATTTTATTAATAAAATCTTTATTTGAAATCTAAATATTTTCAAAACCAAATCAGTAGGTTTTATTTAGGAAATATAGAATACTTGGAAACTTGTTTTTAAAACAAAATAACATTTTATTTTAGAGTCCATTATTAATTAAATATAATAGGCTTTCTTTTTTTTTAATTCAAATAGGACTTATTTATTGAGGTGTTTATTTTGAAATCTAGAATAAGGCCAAAGCATTTTAGTAGGTTTCATTTGTGAATATCAAATATTTGGAAAACTTATTTAAATAATTTAATATGTTTTGATGTTTCAATTAAATTGGTAAAATCTTTTATTTAAGTAAAGTTTGGATATAAATTCCTTATTATTTTATTTATTTGCTAATTTTATTTAAATAAATTGTTTTAATTCCCAAAGCTTGGCCAAGGTTTAATTTGGCTTTATAAAATATTCTTTATTTATATACTTCTGTTTTATTTGAAAACAGTCTTTTCATTTAATTGTTTCTAAATGGTATTTTCAAATGTTTTCATTTTTTCATTAATGAAATGTTTATCTTTTTAAATCCCTTTAGGTTTTTATTTAATTCAAATGGGTTTGGAGTTCCAATTGAATTCAAAAAGTTTCTTCTGGCTCTGAAATTTAAACAAAGTTTTATTTTATTCATTTATTTTCACATTACAAGATTTGGAAAATCTTGGGATGTGACAAACCACAACATTGATACTAGTATTGTCAATCACCCGTTGTAAGTTGAATCTTAACTATGTTGGGAGAAACAGGCACCCGCAAAGCCACTTATGCAATACAAGTTGCATGTCTAGCGTGGAGCAAGTCTCATGAACGATGTCATGTAAGGTTAGCCTGGGCCGCTTCATCCCACCATCCCGCAAGATGCAAAGTACACAAGAAGCAATCGACAACAAAAGCATCAACGCCCATAATGACCATTGTGTTCTACGCGTGCAACAGATCTACATATAGACACGGCTCCGATACCACTGTAGGGGTTCGTAGCATGGAAAACAAAAAATTTCTACCGCATGAACACACAATCAAGATCTAATCTATGATCAAGCCAAGATCTATCTACTAGATTGCAGCAACGAGTCGATAGAACACTAACTCTCAAAGATCCAAAGCGGTTAACGAGAGCAGATTCTCGTGGGTGATGTAGTCGTACACTTCCAATCTCAAGATCGCGTAGACGATCCTTCCGGCTGCGTTGCGGCGCTTCATGATCGGTCACACATTCGGTACTCGATGAAGACCTTCCTCTCCCTTGTTCTAGTAGGCAGCGGAGGTTGTAGCACTCTCCTCGCGATTCCGGCAGCACGACGGCGAGGTACCGGAAGTAGAGGGGAGATCTCGCAGGTCTTCGCCTTAAACCGGAGCGAGTATGGTGGACTATGAGATAGGCCTTGGCGATATAGGGTTTAGAGTCACCAAGGAGAGAGGGCTAGGCGGCGGCTAGGGCAAGGGGAGGGCCCCAACTCGGCGGCTAGGAAAACCCTAGGGGCGGAGGCGACTTGGTGGAGGCCGGCGGCTAGGCAAACCCTAGGGGCGGCGGCGACTTGGTGGAGGCCGGCGGCTAGGGCTAGGGTTTAGAGGAGAGAGGTGTAGATAGAGGGGGCACCCCTGCCCCTTCTTTTATAGGTGGGAGGGAGGCGGCTAGGAGGAGGGAGGCGGCTAGGAGGAGGGAGTCCTCCTCTAACTCCTCCTCCTTGGCCGGCGGGTGGAGGGAGTGGGACTTCCTCCCCAAGTAGGTTTCCTACTCTCCCTCCACCAAGCAAAACTGCCGTTTGACTTTTCAAATTGGCGTTTGACTTTTCAAACTAGGATTGATTTATCCCTTTATTTTGCCCAGCCATGATATCTAGTACATGATGCAACCATTCCAACTTGTTATGACACATTCATGTACCCTTCCCCTCCAGAGTGTCGGACCTTCCGGACCCTTCTAGAACATTCCCGATGAAAACACCGGAATCATTCTCCAACTCTAAAACAGGACTTTCCTTATATGAATCTTATTCTCCGGACCATTTCGGATCTCCTCGTGATATCCCGGATCCCATCCGAGACTCCGAACAACATTCTGTCTCTTTCTCATCATTCCATAACTACTCAACAACATCGAATCCTTAAGTGTGTCTCCCTACGGTTCGTGAATTATGCGGACATGACCGAGACACTTTTCCGATCAATAACCAATAGAGGAATATGGAAATTCATATGGCTCCCACATATTTCTATGATTACTTTGCGATCGAATGAACCACTTACATACGATACCAATTTCCCTTTGTCTCACGATAGTTTACTTATCCGAGGTTTTGATCGTCGGTAACTGCATACCTAGTTCAACCTCGTTACCGATAAGTACTCTTTTCTCGTTCCCGTGATATGTGATCCCTTGTGATCCAGTCACATGCTTGCAAGCTAATTGGATGACATTCCACCGAGAGGGCCCAGAGTATATCTATCTGTCATATGGATGGACAAATCCCACTCTTGATCCATGTGCCTCAACCCATACTTTCCGAACACTCAATGCCACCTTTATAGCCACCCAGTTACGGTGTGGTGTTTGATGTCATCAAAGCATCCCTCCGGTGATGGTGATTAACATGATCTCATGGTCGAAGTAATTAGGTTACTATGTATCAGAAAGCTTATAGCAAATGAACTATATTAAATGACTTGATCTTTATGCTACGCTTAACTATAGGAGTATGTCCATCACATCATTCTCCTAATGATATGACCACATTAATAACATCTCTATGTTCATGATCAGGAAACCATGATCATATATTAACCAACAAGCTAGTTTAACAAGAGGCTTTACTAGGGACTCTTTTATGTTTACAAATCACACAAGTATTAATGTTTCCGGCTAATACCATTATAGCATGGTATGTAAACATTTATCATAAGTATGAAGATATGATAATAACCACTTTATTATTGCCTCTTGGGCATATCTCCAACAAAAGGACCTCCACATCTCTTACAATGCCAATGGGGCAAAATTGCTCTCTATTAGCAAGGTGAATAACCACATCAATGTCCTCAAGCTCACAAGGACCAATCTCATGCATTATTTCCCTGTAAAGCTCATAAGGAATAGCGCTAGAACTAGCACCAATATCACATAAATCATAATAGCTATGACTACCAATTCTAACAGAAAGCACATGAACACTAGCTTTTCTAACTTTCTTAGGATGAGAAACAATATTAGTAGTGTCTTCACATAAGACAATATGCTCATCCTCTATATTTCTAGTGACAAGATCGTTCACAATAGCTACCACAAGTTCAATATCAATAAGCTCATCAGACCCTACAGTTTTCTTTGCGCTTTCGCTAACCACATTAGCCATAATAAAATGCTCCCTTACCTTGGAAGGAAAGGAGTTTTCTCAACATAAGGTTAAGGCAAAATAGGATCAACAGTACAAATCTCTACGCTGGCAGGAACATGGGTAACGATGTCTTTATAAGGAGCATGGTATTTGTCCCGCTCTTTCTTGGGAGTCTCAATATAAGAGGCAAAGTGTAACATCCCTAAATTCATATTCCAAAACTCATTCATATCATCCTTGCATGCATCATCATTTAGGGATTTTCTCAAAATCATTTCAGAAAAACAGAAGCTTTTGATGTTATGATTTTATGTGGACAGATTTAATTCAAAAGACCAACACCATTTGAAACTTGAATGTTTAGGAACTTGTTTGCTTGCCCCATTGTTGGAAAAGTTTAGGAGAGAAGGGTTAACCAAAGTTTCAATTTAGAAAGAAATTCAAAATCCCTTTTCCAAGCATTTTCAAAACAGATGCAAAGCCTCATTGTTTGAAATCCAAGTTGGACCAAGCCCTTGCAAGGTAGCCCCGAGTTTTGACCTATTTCTGAGACCAATTCACCCCTACAAAACCTCAGGAAAATTTGAATTCAAATTGTTTTTGAAACCATTTGAAAACCTAATCAGAAAATCGAATTAGAAAAGAAAAGGAACTAAACAAAGGAAAAAGGCCACGCCGAGTATCCGCCCAAGAACAACCCAACAAGCCACCCGGGGAGTTCCTTTTCTTCTCTCACGCGCGAGCGCACGCGTTCAGTCACTGACGACCATACCCCACCTCCACCTCGCACCTTTCACTGACGAACGGGCCCGGTCCACGTCGTCATCGTCTTCCTCTGATTCCGCGCGTGACCTCCGCCGCTGGCCGTTGCAGCACTGAATCCGCGGGCGTAAATTGCATTGATGCGACGAGCGTTTCCTGTCGAGACTCCGGCTATAAGATCCCCACCTCCTCGCAGTCATTTCCCCCCAGCCAATTCTGCATTCACGCCACCAGGCTGCCCACGACTCGCTCAAAACCGCCGCAGACAGAGCTCACTCCGGCGATCGATTAAGGTGAGCCCCGTGCGCCCCTTCCCCTCTGGATTGTTCGAGCCACTTTGTAATCTCATGGCGCACCTCCTGACCCCACTAGATCATCCGTTATTGCCCCAGGTCGCCGTATTCGCTTGACACCGTAAGCACCTGACGACCACCCCAACTCCGGCGACCAATCTCAGTAAGTCCCGTGCACCCCTTGCCTTTTCCTTCACATGAGCGTGTTCGCAACTGTCTTGCGCACCTCCTAAACCCCCTGGTTCGTGTTAGGGCGACGCGGAGCCTCGTCAACGACTCCGACAACATCCACCCGACGCCAGACGCAACTCCGACGAGATCCAGAGTCCATCTCCGAGCGCCCCTCCGCAAACCAGTACCATGTCAAGCTTTAGCACGACCTTGCGGATCTGGTAAGCACCTCCCTGCTTCCTGGGACGATCTAGAACGCCGGCGCCACCGTAGTCTGACTCGCCGCCGCCGGTCAGCGCCGCTAGCGCCGCCAGAGTGTGGTCAGAATGTTTGGGAGCGTTGGATCTAGATCCTGTGGCGTAGAATAGAAGTAGGACGAAGGGGTACGCGTGTGTCTGAGCCGCCAGATCTCATTTAGATCGTGCGGTCCGCAGAGCTCGATCCGCGCGAACCGGTACGCGCCAGTGAGGTTGCGACGCGTGGCTAGGATGAATTCAAAAACAGAATTTAAACCTGATTTAGATCCAAACTTCAAACTGCTATAACTTTTGAATGCCACGTTAGAATTTTACAAACTTTATACCGTTGGATTCAGTGATTCAAGACCTTTCTGATTATGCAAGGTGTTTAACAAATAGTAACCATTAAAATGACTTTATTTGTGGAATCATGTTTAAAGCTATTTTGAGTATAGATTTATTGTGGTAAGTGGTTTTAGTGTCAAATAAGTTTGTTTTGGCAAATTTTGTGTCCTGTTGTGTTTCACTATCATGCACATTCTTGGTAGAATTTTCAAAATCACCACTTGGTAAATTCTTGCATACATGCATTCATATTATTTTTGATTGTATATAATTGTGTGTAATTGTATGCTATAATTTTGTGTAGATTTTGCTAGTGATTGTGATTGTGAAGAGTGCAGCTCGCCCCACTACCAAAGCAAGTGATATTTTCATGAATATTTCTATCCTATGTTTTGTACCAGCATTAGATATTTTGCTAAGACTTGCATGTTATTTTTGCCTAATGCTAAGTTGGGAAATCCTAAGTAGTGTAGAGTTGTAGAATTGCTAAGGAATTTTCCTAAGTTAAGTTATCTTACCATGCTTAGCCTAGCTATATAGCAAACAAGGGTTGGTGAAAATCTACACTTACCATGATGGAAATATTTCTAAGTCATGAGACTTATACTTTCCTAATAAAACCACTAAGTCAAATGAACCTCCTGGGTGGAATGGAAAGAATGGGCTATGTTGAGTGGTTACACAAGGCCATGGACTTGGGTTGTGTATCTCACTTGTGGTAAGCCACCCAGGCACAAAGGGATTTGGAGGCCAAGTGTTGAGAAAGCTTACAGTGCAACCACTTGGCAATATGGGCTCTGCCTTGATCATATAGGTTACTAGAACTTAGTCATTTGGACAGTTGGTGGTAGTTGGGATGATAGGTTGGAGCGCGTCCATTTGACTAAGGAAAGGCTTCTGAAAGGTCCTGTCTTGGGAAACCAAGTCTTGTGGGGAAAGTGCACCACCTCTGCAGATGGAAACCTAAGTACTTAGCCTAGTCCAAGGCAATGGAAAATTTGAGCGTCAAGACATGGAAGCTACAAGAATCTCATCACTCCAACTTCTAAGTAAAAATTTGTGGGTGAACAAGGGTGAAGGACCTCAATGTCTATTGGTGGTTCCTTGGGAATGTTTTGGACAAAGAAAAACTTAGTGATTTCAACTAATAGGTAAAACCTATTTTCAAGCAAAGCAAGCCAAGCTACACTTAGCCAAAATGCATATAGTAATATAGTCCACTTAAAATATACTAAGGTATCACTTGCCAATACTATTCCAAAGTATTGACCCTTTGTGGCTGTAACTTGTGATGTTGCAGGTTACTCCGATGATGAGTAGGAGTCATGAGTCTACACTCAACATGCTTGCCTGTGGCACATGAAGATGAAGACTTATGTTTATTTACTTATTCCTTAAACTCTTGTATTAGGCCTATGGCCTGAGTTGTAAAGACTACGTTTATCTCTGGAATGAATGTAATAAACGACCTTTGTATCTGTACTTCATCTTAAACTGTGGATGCTAGCATTGATCCGAGGACTAGCATTGCAATCACAGGATCCTTTCCTTTATAAAGAAGGGTCTAACAGATGGTATCGAGCACCTTGTGTTGCCTGTAGGATTATGACCCTAGGATTTGAAAACCACTAAGGAAAAAAATTCAACTACTTCTACACTTGTCTATTCTTCTCGTAAAACTTTTCTAATCTTTTCATTCTCAACTCCATTTGTAGATGAATTCCATCAACGAAGCCGTGAAGAAAGGACCACTCATGACCATGACCTTGGAGTGTGAAACTGAGTTTCCCAATATTCTCAAGGACCTCATGGTGGCAATGGAAGCACATGGTGCAGCTGTGTACAAGGGCTTTCCAGTGATGGATGAAGGAGTGGAGTATTGGTGGGTGCAACTTCACTTGTACAAAAACAAGGAAGACAACCACAAAGAAAGGGGATTCTGCATGTACACCAACACTGTAATGCACACCACATTCTTTGAGTCAGCCAGAGATGCAGCTTGGAGGACTATCAAAGAATTAAGTGCTAGAGTCAAGTGCAGGATGCTCAACCTCCAAAAAGACTTAGAGAAAGAGAAGGAACTTACCCAAGAGTTGGAAGCCACCAACCAAGAGTTAAGGGGAGATATAATAGACTTAGTGATGGAATCATGTGAACAGGATAGGTGGATTGCCTCTAGGAACATTGTGATAGCCACCAGATCTAGTGAGATAGGCCTATGAGCACACCTTGTTAGTGGACCACCATCTATCACCTTATTTTCCAAATGATACCCTAAATAAGATTGGACCTTGAATGATGTAATGGATTTATGTATGCATGACTTGTGTGATGTTTGTGTTCCATGGTTATGTATGAGATGGTTGTCTTGTATTTATCTTAAATTGTGTTGTTCTAACTTTTTATTCTTATAAATAGATGCCTGTTACCATCAGCACCGTTGAGGAGCTCCAGGTTACCCGTTTCGGACCCCGTATCATTGAGCTTACCACTTTGCTCGATATCCCTCTTCCCACCATCACGGTGTACCCACTCACCAAGTTCGAGAGGAAGGACCTCTGGGGCTTCAAGGTGAACCAGCCGGGGCCGCATCGAGCCTACAGAGGCCATCGTCTTCAAGGTGATGCACGGCGGAGAGAGGCATGGAGGTAGTCATGCAGACGATAGGGCGTCTGTTGGGCCGTCACTCTCGGCAGTTAGGGCACTCACTTCCACGTCTTGAAGGCGTGATGTTGATGGAGAGTCCATCGACTTTGAGGACGACTCGAGGACACGGCGAGCCGATCGTCTCTACCTCCGGACCTAGATACTCTCCTCGTGCGTGGACACGGATAGGGAAACGTCATGCTTGGCAATGACGAAGCTTGAGTGCACTACGCGAGAAGGACAAACTTTTCGCACAGCAGGATGCGATGATCAAGGAAATGGAGACAAAGTTCGAGGCCCAGGACCGCAAGTTCAAGAGTCAGGAGAAACGCGTCCAGGATAGGAACAAGAAGATCCAGGACATGACCGAGGAACTGAAGTCCAAGGATTTCGAGCTTGAGCAACAGCAGATGGTTATTGAGAGGCTTCGCTCCCAGAAGAGGGCTCTCAAGGCCAAAGTCGATTCCTTGACCACTACGATTGAGGAGAACAAGACCTCGATGGAGAACGCAGGTCTTACCTTCGTCGAGGAGGAGATTGATGCTGATGAGTAGACTTGACTACTTGTTTATCTTTCATATTCGTACTTGTTATCGTGAACTTATTATTGGACCATCCGACATGTGGATGGCTTGCCACTTGTGTGTTTTATTTCATGAACTTATTATCTGGTTGTTGAACTTTTATTCTTGAGTTGCATACTATATGATTTTCTTGTGATGTATTGTGCATAAAACATCTATGGGTATCTCATTCTTATCTATTTGAACAAACCATAGATGCCTCCCCGTCGCGCAAACCCCAACCCCAACAACATCACCCCGGAAATGCAACAAATGATGAATGCGCAAACACAGCTTATGCAAATAATGACAACATTCATTCAAAACCAGAATAACAACAACAACAACCCCAATAACAACAAGAACAACCCCAACAACAACAACAACAACCCTCCGGGTTTTGATATGCTCCCCAGATTTCTGCGTTTGAGGCCAGCAAAGTTTTCAGGGACGACTGATCCCATGGTGGCCAATGACTGGCTATGTTCTGTGAACAAAGATTTAGTGACCGTAATTTGCACGGATCTTTGAAAAGGTCAGGTTCGCAGCACATCTGTTGGAAGGACCAGCCGCCACATGGTGGGACAACTTCCAAATCACCACTCCTATTGATGAAGTGACTTGGGCTATCTTTGAAGATGGCTTTCGCACTGCTCATATCTCATCAGGAATGATGAGTCTGAAAAATAAGGAGTTTCACAACTTTGAAGCGGCCACCGCGTGGTTGAGTACATAGAAGAGTTAAACAATCGGCATTATGCACCGGATGAAGTTGACATGATGCCAAAAGAAAGGAAAAGTTTGGAGGGCTTGAATGATGAGCTGAATCTACGGTATGCATGGCATATGTTCCAACTTATCGATCTTTGTGTGACAAAGCTGCAATCGAGAGTAAAATAAAACAAGTCGAGTAGGAAGAAAACACTCCGACAAGCACGATTCGGGATCGTCCCACAACGATCTCACTATGATGACGATGGCGCTCAGGATCCCATAAGCATGGGAAATTCAACAAGCACCACAACCACAACCGTCATGACAACAAGCATCATCGCAGTCATGACAATGATAAGTACAAGAACCACAAGAGTGGACATAAGAGCCACCACAGTGGGAATGGTAGTGCAAGTGGAAGTCAGCATGTTAAAAAGGACATCAGTCAGGTTGAGTGCTTCAAATGCAAGAAGCTGGGGCACTATGCTAATGAGTGCCCTGATAAGAAAGTGGAAGGACCTAACAAGCCAAATCCTTTCCAGAAAGGGCAGGTTAACCACATCAATGTGGAGGAGGTCTATGAAGAGCCTGATGCTGTTGCTGGTAAGTTCAAACTCAATTCCATTCCAGCATTTGTACTCTTTGACACTGGTGCATCTCATTCATTCATATCAAAAGCATTTGTTGATAGAAATGGGTTTGCATCTGAAAACATTGGTTGTCCAATAAAAGTTAGTTCTCCGGGTGGGGACATGATAGTAAGTCTTGGATGCCGGGACCTTGTCATAGAGTTTGGAAAGCATAAGTTTCCAGTGAGCCTGATAATCCTAGATTCCCAAGGGCTAGACGTAATTTTGGGAATGGATTGGATGGCTAAGTATGAAGGAGTACTAGATTGTGCTAATCGTACAGTTGCACTCACAACCCCAGAAGGAAAAAGAATAAAATTCAGATCTAACTTTGAATCCAAAGGAAGTAAGCTGAATTCTCTTAAGGGGGTTAGCATGGACAGTGTGCCAATTGTGTGTGAGTATCCGGATGTGTTTCCGGAAGAATTGCCAGGAATGCCACCGGATAGAGATGTGGAGTTCCTGATAGATTTGGTACCAGGCTCTGGACCAATAGCTAAGAGACCATACAAAATGTCAGTTGATGAACTGAAAGAGCTCAAGAAGCAACTAGGAGAGAAGATTGAGAAAGGTTCATTCAACCAAGTTCTTCATCTTGGGGAGCCCCAGTATTGTTCGTGGAGAAGAAAGATAGAAGTCAAAGGTTATGCATAGATTACCGTTCCCTCAACGAGGTAACTATCAAGAACAAATATCCTTTGCCAAGAATCAACGATTTTTTTGATCAGCTAGAAGGAGCATGTGTGTTCTCGAAAATTGATCTCCGGTCAGGATATTTTCAACTCAAGATAAGAGAGCAAGACATACCTAAGACCGCATTCACCACAAGATATGGATTGTATGAGTACACCGTAATGCCCTTTGGTTTAACCAACGCTCCAGCGTACTTCATGAATATGATGAACAAGGTGTTCATGGAATTTCTTGACAATTTTGTGGTCGTTTTCATCGATGACATCTTAGTCTACTCCAAGAGAAAGGAAGAACATGAAAGACACTTACGCTTGATACTTGAAAAGTTAAGAGAGCATAAACTTTATGCCAAATTCAGCAAGTGTGAGTTTTGGTTAGAGGAAGTTGGTTTTCTTGGTCATGTTATGACAAAGGATGGTGTGGCAGTAGATCCTGCCAAAGTTTCATTTGTGATGAATGGGAATCTCCCAAGAATGTGAAAGAAGTTCGTAGTTTCCTCGGCTTAGCAGGTTACTCTGAAGGTTCATTGAAAATTTCTCAAGGTTGCTAAGCCAATGAGAATTGTTAAAGAAGGACAAGAAATTTACTTGGTGCGAAGGTTGTGAAGTCACTTCAAGAATTGAAGAAGAGACTTGTATATGACACAGTTCTATGCGCGATTTGGAAAAGGATTTCCAAGTATATTGTGATGCGTCTCATCAAGGTTTGGGTGCCGTACTTATGCAAGACGATAAAGTCGTAGCCTATGCTTCGAGACAACTCAAAACTCATGAAGTAAACTATCCTACTCATGATTTGGAGTTGGCCTCTGTCGTCCATGCACTCAAAACATGGAGACATTACCTTTTGGGAAAGCGTTGTGAAGTATTCACCGATCATAAGAGTTTGAAGTATATCTTCACCCAGAAGGAAATCAATATGAGACAAAGAAGATGGCTAGAGCTTATCAAGGATTACGACTTAAGTTTGCAATATCACCCCGGTAAAGCGAATGTAGTAGCAGATGCTCTAAGTCGTAAGACGTTTGTAAATGGCCTTACCAAAGGAGAATTGCCAGATGACTTGTGTAAGAAATTCAAAGAACTCAGATTGGAGATTGTGCCTGAAGGACATCTCATGTCTTTGGATGTTCAACCCACTTTATTGGACAAGATCCAAGAAGCTCAGAAGACAGATAAGGAAATTGAAAAGATTAAGGAAAATATAAGTCTAGGGAAAGCTAAGAGTTTCCATATAGATGAACAAGGTACTTTATGGCACGGAAAACGTATATGTGTTCCGCAAGACCCGGAGTTGCGGAAACTGATTTTACAGGAAGCCCACAACTCTCCGTATTCTATTCACCCGGGAAACACCAAGATGTACATGGACATGAAGGAAAGATTTTGGTGGAATAATCTCAAAAGAGATATCGCCGAACACATTGCTTTGTGTGATGTGTGTAGTAGAGTAAGCGAGCATCGAAACCAGCAGGTTTGCTTCAACCACTACCTATTCCTGAATGGAAGTGGGAAAATATTGGTATGGATTTCATTACCGGATTACCAAGGACCAGGTCAGGGTATGATTCTATATGGGTAGTAGTGGATCGCCTAACTAAAGTGGCTCATTTTATACCAGTGAAGACCACTTATACAAGTGCCAAGTTATCCAAGATCTACATGAGCAGAATTGTATGCCTTCACGGTGTGCCTAAGAGTATTGTGTCAGATAGAGGAACTCAGTTCACTTCTCACTTTTGGAGACAGCTTCATGAATCTTTGGGAACGAGGTTGGAATTCAGTACTGCCTTTCATCCTCAAACTGATGGACAAACGGAAAGGACTAACCAAATTCTTGAAGACATGTTGAGGGCATGTGCCTTAGACTATGGAGCAAGTTGGGATGAAAGTCTGCCTTACGCAGAGTTTTCTTATAATAACAGTTACCAATTGTAGCATCCCAGTTGTCTAACCCCTGTAATGCTACATGTCATAATAATAAAATGGGCCACTTCCAACATATAATTGTTGCATCATCATCATATCATGCTCATGTCATCATACCACCTTGCATTTGTGCATCATATAAAATCCTTTCTTGTTTGGTTCTTATCTCATGTGCATGATTAATTGTATTTGCCTCTTGATATTGTATTTGGCTCTTGATACATTGTTATATGCCCAAGTTGAGTTGGGGGCATCTCTCTTTTGACTCCACCACCTTATCTTTCACCACCTTATATAATTCCACCATCCAATAATATGGGCTTGGCATTTTATTGAGTTATCCCTAGCCCATGTTGTTGGTTGGATCCACCCTAATCTTTGCTTGGCCTTGTCCACATTTTGGGAGGAAGATGAATAGTGCCATATTAATATCCTTGTTCTCACAAGGATAATTGTGGCATTAATTATCTTGCATGGGCCATGCAATAGCCATCTTTTTCCTAGTATTTGGTTTTTGCTTGTTTTCTAAATGAACCACTCCTTCTTTGCTTGATCTTGTTTTGGTAGTGTTAAACCCTCTCTCTCTCTTTCCCTCTTTAGCTTAACCCCTCCCCCATGCCCCATGCACACACATGTGCTATGTGGCATGCACATCTAAACCACCCCTTCTTTCTTGTGGATCTTGCTTGGGCTTTATCTAGAGCATGCATGATTCAAGGAAAAACCATCCACCTCTCCCTCCTATCATCTATCCTAGCCTCTCCATCTCTACCCCATGCCATAGCCATCTTAGCTAATACCTACACCACACCTAGTCGACCACAACCCAAGTTTGCCCCTCTTTCTCTTCTCTTAGCCAAGCCTCCCCCTCAAATCTCCTGGTGACAGGTTCAAGATTTGAATCAGTAACTAATTGGTATTTGAAATGGAATAACACAAACAAATCAAACAAAACAAAAGAGAAAAAGGGAAATAAGAAAGAAGAGAGAAGCAGCCATGACCAGTCTGAGGCAATGAGCCCATCCGGCAGGCTTTCCCGGCCCAACTTCGCCTGCCCGATATCCCCTCCTCTCACGCAATGCTGTAGTTCTTCCGTCGCCTTTTCCTCTCTGCTGACGGAAAGCAACCCGGCGCAGTGGCCGTCGCCAAACGTCAAGCGTCGTCAGCCCTCTTCTTATCCCCGGCTGCGGCAGAACCCTAACTCCCTCGATCCTCCTTTTCCCTTCTCCGTGAGCCGCGCCACCACCTCTGCCCTTCCTCGCTCTCTGTTCCCACCCGTGAGTCCGGAAGGAAGCTCGGAGGAGAGGCGGTGCTTGGCGCATCGCCGGACTGCCGCAGGAGCCGCAAGCAGGCCGCGTCGTCATATCGTCGCGCGCCGCGCTTGTGCCGCCGTCGCGCTTCGCGGTTCATCCTCCCTCGCCGTCGTCTGCCGTCGCGATACCTCCTTCGGTGAGCTCGCCCGCCCTCTCTCTAGCTTCGCGCCGCGCTTCGCATCAGCCGCTCTGGCGCCGCGCCGCGCTACATGCAGACGACCTGACGCGAGCGAACCCAGCGCACCCTACATTCTTCATAACGCCCGTCACTTCAGCCCTCCCCCGTCGATGGACCCTCAGCAAAACGTGTAGCCGGTAGAACCCTCTGCAGTTTTCGTCTTTGCGGCTTCGAGAGATCGGCACTCGTTGGCTCGCCTTCCTCGCCGGCGATTCGCGCCGTCGCCAGGGTGCAGCGGGCTTCAGAGCGACGCGTCTGTCAGGCAGAGCCCGCGTGAGGTTTTGCAGAAAACCCCCTCGAGATTCCGGTCGAGCACGCTCAGATCCCCTAGCAACCAGTGCCCCACCTGTCGGTATACGACGTTTAGCGAAAAACCCTCCCAAGACCAGGCCTCAACCGCCTCCTACCCATTGCGCGACCGGTCCACCTCGGCCTCGGCACGTGGGACCGGAGACACCTTCGGGCCCGCACGACAGCGACTGGGCTTGCTAAGTCTGGGTAGCAGAAGTCCGCCCGCGCGCCTGTGACCTGTTCCCTCTGCCCCACTTGTCATCGTCAGAGGGTAGGGAGCTCCTGGGTGAGAAAAGACAGGCAGAATATCTGGAACCAAATAAAAATTCAGAAAATGGTTAAATCTAAATAAATCCATATCTTTTGAAATAATTTGAATTTGGTTAAACTTCCAAAATGAAAAGTGAATGTTTTTCAAATATGAATTCGACCATGTTCTGAGTTTGACCAAGTTTGACCCTATCAAGTCAAACCTTTGACTTTGACCATAATTAATTAATTTGACTAAAAATAAATTTTAAATCCAAATTCCAAATAATACAAGTAATACATGTTTTCAAATCAGAAAAATGAGAGGAGTTCAAATATGCCATGTATTTTGACTTTTGCACCAGTAAAATTCTAAGTTTAGTTAATTACACCAATTGCCACTAGAATTTAATAATTAAATAACTTTTGTTTTAAAACTCCAAATTAAGCAAATGATATGTCTAAATTGATCAGCTCGACGAGACCTTTCTGTTTATGCTATCCATGACTTCAATTGCAGCATGCATCATATAAGTATTTATTGAACAACAACTGTTATGGCAAAGAGACGAGACTAAAACCCACTTAAATGTTATCTTCTTGTCCACCACACCTCACCATGCCATGCTACTTTACTTGCCATGTAAATTGTGCATCATTCATCATGGCATGATTGTTTGCTTGACGCATCTTATTCATATGCTTGTGCTCTATATTCATGTCGGCCTTGTTTGTTTGGTTTTTCTCGGATAGACACTGAGCAGGGGTTGTACCAAGAGAACCAGGAGCACTACCCAGAACCGTCCTTTGCTTCAACAGAGACACCAGGCAAGCACTACCACATGCTTGCATACATCTGATACCTATTGCCTCTATCTTATTCTTGCATCATTGAGTCGCGATTGCATTAAATTGAATCCCATGTATGCATAGCCTTTACTTTTAAACCCCACCAAGCTTGTTTCCTCCATCCCATGAGCCACTACTATAGGAGTTGTTTGAGCCATGCAGTCGTAGAACGACATGTGTAGGGTTTGTGAGAGTCGATGAACAATGAGGTACCTAAACAACTTAACTTTGAGTAGTTACGGGATAACTAAAGAAAGTGGCACGGTGAGCAATATCGCTATTTGGTTTTCTGCTCACTTGTGTCGTAAGACCCCGAGTACTTGATTCTGTTCCTTGATTTATCGCTATCCACATCCGGAGGTATATGGGACCCCACAGGCGAGCTTGATTCCGTCTTATGTCTTGGGGCCACAAACTAGTTTGCGGTTTTATTTACTATCCTGTACTTATGCCATGTTTATTGCTTTATTACGATCGTGCGAGGCACCTTTGTCTTTGTTAGGATCGGGACACGATTCCGCGGTGTCGACAAGCCCGTTTGGGGTTCCCGATCGTTCTGACCGTCCAAGACACCTTGAGGCGCCTCGGAGCTTGCTTACTCCGTTGATTCTACTTAGGGTGGCCCCTGAAATATTCTGAATCTTGTGATTGTTCATCGTGAAAGCCTCGTTGGGTTTTGATTTGGTTTTCAGGGTTGATCGAGCATGTGTTGCTATTGGTGCACCCGGCGGGTAAAACTTTCAAAGCCGTGTCGCGGATATGGACGACTTGGAGCAGTTCTTGATCATAGACAAGCATAACTAAAGTACCGCTTTTAATATGACTAAAGTAACTTGACTAGTAAATAGTGCAATACTCATGGAATGGTTAATAAAATTGCCAACGGATGGGGGGTTGTTCGTCCGCTTCCTTGTTGGTAAGCAGGGAGGAGGATGGATCGGATGAGATTACCATTATAACTGTTGTACTTAAATTCACGGACATCCGTCTATCATTGGTTAGGCGGATGGTTAGCGTTTATCTGTAGAATTGCTAGGGTTTACCTTTTGCTGCAATTGCGTCACCCCAGGTTGTGTCCCCTTTAGAGGCATTAAGACTTGCTGAGTACCCTTAGGGTCTCACACGATAAATTCTTGCTTCAGATGAACAGGTACCTTCTCAGGACGGATACTGGGTGGAAGAAGCCGATGATGTGGGCAACGATCGTTTGGTGTAGAGATTCCGGGAACGGGGATCCGTGAGACCTGTAGTTGGGATGTGCTTATTTTCTCTGGCATCTTATGCCTATTTGCTTCTTATCCGTACTCGGATTCTGTTTGCCGCTTCCGCATGATACTCTGATGTGTGTTGTATGAGGAGTTATCCTAAAATATAGACTTATCTAGGTCATTTGAATCTTCTTGGTATGGCGTTGGTATATTTCCTTTCTTTATAGATGGTTTGGCTCGATGTACTCTTGTATGGTGGCTTGCGTACATACCCACTTGTGTACGTAGTTGATCCCTTCGCTGCGACCTACGCCGTCTGAGTCCCGTTGAGAGGGTAGTGGTTGGGACATCTGAAAGGACTACCAGTGAGTGGCTTTTGGGGCCCCACCGTACTATTTCAACCACTATCACTCATCCAGGCTTGTATCTAGGAGCGTAGTTCACCGAGGTAGTTACAATTGGTATCAGAGCCATCCCGACCTTCAGGGTTTCAGCCAAACGGTCGTTGTCAGTCTAGCAAATATTTTGAGTAGTTATGTATATAGGGAAAAACAAAACACGAGAGTAGGACTGCTTCATTTTTCTTCTTACCCTCCCACCCACCCTTTCTGGTAAGGAAGTGCAACGTTTTCAATCCTCTTCTCAAAGTTCAAACTAGGATTCACGTGTTCTGGGTTTCCGTAGTACCATAGGTTGTGTCTGTGTGTATATGTGTGTAATCCCTTGTCTATCTGTTGCATCCAAGTTGTTATCGTATCTGCCTTTGGTTATCAACTGTTGGTACATTCCATACCGACAGGCTTTTGTAAACCGACGCAATCTATCTTCCTTTTGTATCCGACGCTATCTTGTTTGGGGTGTTCGTTTCCGTAGTACCAATCTTTAGGTTTAAATCGTGAGAAGAAGGGTTAGGATATGTGTTCCACTTGTTCATGTGCGAGTAATGATTTGAGTGCGGGATGGAGTCGCGACCATACCACTACTTGTATCATTTGCTTTTGTATATTGGATCGGTAGAGTCACTAATCTTGATTCGTTAAGTAATTTTGCATCTATTGGTATTTTAATGCGAAATTTGTGGAAAATTTTTCTTTGATATGTTTGTGTACCACACTCCTTTTCGATCGTGTGCGATATGCTTAATATCTTTGAGGTGCTATGAACTTTGTTGATATTTTATATCATCTCGATAAATTGTATCCTTTAATCTTGGTTAATTCCATCTTGGTACTATTTTGGATTATTATCATTCTCCATTATAGTCTTGACTTGAGTTTTACATCAATGACGGGATGGCTCCCCACGGGATCGAGGAGGACATTCCTCGGGAATCGGGCTCGGCTATTGTCAAGCATTGCAAATGCTCTGGCAGCCATGCAAGAGAACCATTGCGCTTTGAGGAGGCGTCCAAGGAAGCAGTTCACTCCACTTCCTCCACCTCCCAAGCGTGGTGACATCAAGAGCTTCCTCAAGTTCAACCCTCGCCGGTTCGGCGTGTCGACCTCTTGATGCTGATGATTGGCTGCGCGAGATCTCAAGGTTGCTCGAGACTGCTGATGTTCCAGAACAGGAGTGGGTCAAGTGTGCTACCCACCTTCTCAAGGGAGATGCGGCTCTATGGTGGGAAAACTACTTGAAGGCTAGCTGCACTGGGCTCCAGCCTACTTGGGAGAGGTTCACCGCAGCTTTCAAAGAACAGTTTCTCTCAGAGATTGTGATGGAAAGGATGAAGGATGCTTTCCTCAACCTGAAGCAGGGAAATGATAACGTCAACACCTACATCAGGAACTTTATGAACCTGTCTCGCTATGGTGGTGATGAAGTGTCTGATGACAAGAAAGCGAGAAGATTGGGCAAGGGCTCAATCGTCGATCAAGTATGCACTCACGCATGCAAGACCGGCAACCTTCACGGCTACTGACATATGGCACTACAAGAGGAGGCTAGTAGGCAGATGTTCGAGGAGTCCAAGAAACACAGCAGGGATGCATCAAGCTCGGAAGCAATGGCAACTCCTTCTAAGCGGCGTGTCTGGGTTCCTAACACCCCACCGTCGCTCCCGGCTCCACCAAGACCTGCGAGCTTCACGCCAAGGCCATCAAACTTCACCACTGCGGCTCCCAGGGGCTACAACAACCCTTACCCTGGAGCGCCTGGCGGAGTCCCTGGCTTCTCTGCTCCACGTGCTCACGGTGCTTGTTACACATGTGGAGATCCTGGACATCCCCACTGGAACTGTCCAATGAAGAACAAAGCTCTCCCTCAACCCCCGCCAAGATCTGCATCAAGCTCTCCTTCGGTTCGTGCGCCACCGCCTCGGGCTCTCAACATCAACACCAAGCCCGGGTCTGCGGTTGTGCGTGCCAACTGCGTCAACGCCTCTCAAGCTGAGCTCGCACCTGGAGTTGTCATGGGTATGCTTTCAGTTAACTCAGTCCCTGCACGAGTTCTCTTTGATTCTGGTGCATCGCATTCATTTGTGTCTCACAAGTTTGCAAATGAGAATGAGTTAGTCATGATTCCTCTCCAAAAGCGGTTAATGGTTCTTTCTCCTGGGGCAAACATGAGGGCTGCTCATATCAGTCATGGCAATCAGATCGAGATTGGTGGTTCTTCCTTCTTGGCTTCTTTGATTGTTCTGGGCAACTCTGACATTGATGTCATCTTGGGCATGGATTGGTTGACAGCAAATGCAGCTGTGATTGATTGTGCTGAACGCTCAGTGTCTCTGAAGATCCCTGAAGGCCATCTAGTCTTTTCTCCAAGTCTGACTCCTGATGTCCAGCTCTATTCCTTGGCTGCTCTGAATGATGATGCTATGGAAGCTATTCAGAAGGTACCGATGGTGCGTGAGTTTCGGATGTTTTTCACGAAGAGTTGCGGTATGCCTCCGGATCGCGAGGTTGAATTCGTGATCGAGCTTGAACCTGGAACGGCTCCTATCTCCAAGAGGCCATACAAAATGGGTCCTTCTGAGCTGGCTGAACTCAAACGACAACTTGATGAACAAGAGAAGTTGGGTTTCATTCAACACAGCACTTCTTCTTGGGGTAGTCCAACAATCTTCGTGAAGAAGCGTGACAGAACCGATAGGCTCTGTGTTGACTACCGGGCTCTAAATGCTAAAACCATCAAGAACAAATATCCTCTCCCTCGGATAAATGATCTGTTTGACCAGCTAGCAGGAGCTGTGGTGTTCTCTAAGCTGGATTTGAGGAGTGGTTATCACCAAATCAAAATTCGCAAAGAGGATGTGCCCAAGACAGCTTTCACCACTCGCTATGGCCTGTATGAGTACACGGTCATGTCTTTCGGCCTCACCAACGCACCTGCTACCTTCTCGAGGCTGATGAACTCCGTTTTCATGGAGTACCTGGACAAGTTTGTGGTGGTATATCTGGATGATATTCTCGTCTATTCCAAGTCCAAGGAGGAGCATGAAGAGCACCTGCGGTGTGTCCTGAACAAGCTTCGTGAGAACCGCTTGTATGCAAAGTTCTCCAAGTGTGAGTTCGGTTACAAGTAACATATCCGGGACATGTCATCTCTGCCAAGGGCATTGCGATAACCGGAACCGTGAAGACAATAGTTGAATGGCTTCCTCCTGCTAATGTCAAGGAAGTGCGGAGTTTCCTCGGCTTGGCTAGCTATTGTAAATGCGTTCGAGAACTTCTCAAAGATAGCAAAGCCTCTTACCGATCTTCTCAAGAAAGGAAAGAAGTACTGTGGACACACCTTGCCAAGAAAGTTTTGAGACACTCAAAGAGAAGCTCACTTCCACACCGGTGTTGGTTCCTCCAGATACATCTAAGCCTTTCCGGATATTCTGCGATGCCTCTTTGCAAGGATTGGGTGCGGTCCTTATGCAAGAGAGACAATTGCTTATGCCTCTCGTCGATTGAAGGCGCATGAGGTCAACTATCCCACACATGATCTTGAGCTAGCGTGAGTGGTCTTTGCTTTGAAGCTGTGGAGGCACTACTTGCTTGGTAACGTTGTGAGATCTTCTCGGACCACAAGAGTTTGAAGTATATCTTCACTCCGGATCTCAATCTTGACAAGGAGATGGATTGAAGCTATCAATGACTTTGATGTGACCATCAACTACACTCGAGCAAAGCAAATGTCATGGCAGATCGCTTAGCGTAAAAGCTTATGTCAACAACCTCATGGTGGAAGAAGTGACCTCTCTTGTGCGAGGAATTCCGTCATTTGAACACGAAATTGTGGAACAAGGACATCTCTGAACCTTCTACTCCTCTCTTGGAAGAACAGATTCGCTCTCGTCGACTTGGTGATCCGCACTAAAAGCTCATCTCTAAGCTTGGCACTCAAGTATGAATCCTTCCATGTTGATGATCAAGGCTCGCTCTTCTTTGATCACGGATGTTTGTTCCAAACTACCCGGTCGAGAGACCAAGTTCTCAAGGAGGCACATGATTCGGTTCTTTCTATCCATCCCGCAGCACAAAGATGTATATGGACTTGAAAACACAATCTGGTGGCACGGGTTGAAAAGGTATTGTGCCAAGTATGTCTTAGAATGTGATGTCTGCATGAGTCAAGGTGTTCATCGAAACCATTTGGTCTTCTACCATTGAAGCCTCCGGAATGGAAATGGGAGAAAGTTGAGATGGACTTCATCACTGGCTTTCGAGGTCGCAGAAGGGCAACAATGCAATTTTGTTGTCATCGACGAGCTTTCCAAAGTGGCACACTTCTTCGATCAAAGAAACAATTTACGGACTTGATTGGCTGAGCTCTATATCAACAGGATTGTCTCTTTGTATGGGGTTTCACTTGAAATCAGTTCGGACCGTGGAGCATCTTCACCTCAAAGTTCGGGAGAGTTTCGAAAGCTTTGGGAACAGTTGAACTTCAAGACTGCTTACCACCCTCGGTCTCAAGGACAAGTGGAGAGGATCAATCATTCTCGAGGACATGCTTAGAGCTTCGTCATCTCGTTTGGCATGAAGTGGGAAGAGTGTCTTCCATATGCTGAATTCTCCTACAACAATGACTTCGGAAGAGTCGAAGATGGCACCATTCGAGGCTCTCTATGGACGCAAGTGCGTAACTCCCATTGGTTGGTCGGTGCGGGAGAAAGAATCTGGTTTGGCCACGACATAGTGACTCGAGCGGAGGAGAAGGTGCATATCATTCGAGAACACGAAGATTGCTCAGTCGTCGGAAGAGCAACTATGACGGAAGCACAGATATGGTATATGCCTGGCGATCTAGTCTACCTTCGTGTCACTCCCATGAGAGGAACACACCCGGTATCAAAGGAAAGTTCGCTCCTAGATACATCGGTCCTTTCAAGATACGTGCTAGAAGAGGAGAAGTTGCTTATGCACTTGAGCTTAGGAAAAACTCAAAGTCCATGATGTTTTCCACATCTCTCAGCTCAAGAAGTGCTTCAAAGACCCGGCAAGACTGTGGATCATGAGCTAATCGACCTACAAGAAGATCTCTTATCAAGAACACCCACCAAAATCCTCGAGACCATGAGCGAAGGACTGCAACAAGTCCATCAAATTACGCAAGGTGCGGTGGTCACACCATTACATTGATGAAGCAACTTGGGAGCGTGAAGATGAACTCCGTGTCAACCATCCTTCTCTCTTTGTATCTTCTTCTTCTTCTTCCTAGAATCTCGGGGCGAGATTCCTGTTTAGTGGGGGAGAGTTGTAGCATCCCAGTTGTCTAACCCCTGTAATGCTACATGTCATAATAATAAAATGGGCCACTTCCAACATATAATTGTTGCATCATCATCATATCATGCTCATGTCATCATACCACCTTGCATTTGTGCATCATATAAAATCCTTTCTTGTTTGGTTCTTATCTCATGTGCATGATTAATTGTATTTGCCTCTTGATATTGTATTTGGCTCTTGATACATTGTTATATGCCCAAGTTGAGTTGGGGGCATCTCTCTTTTGACTCCACCACCTTATCTTTCACCACCTTATATAATTCCACCATCCAATAATATGGGCTTGGCATTTTATTGAGTTATCCCTAGCCCATGTTGTTGGTTGGATCCACCCTAATCTTTGCTTGGCCTTGTCCACATTTTGGGAGGAAGATGAATAGTGCCATATTAATATCCTTGTTCTCACAAGGATAATTGTGGCATTAATTATCTTGCATGGGCCATGCAATAGCCATCTTTTTCCTAGTATTTGGTTTTTGCTTGTTTTCTAAATGAACCACTCCTTCTTTGCTTGATCTTGTTTTGGTAGTGTTAAACCCTCTCTCTCTCTTTCCCTCTTTAGCTTAACCCCTCCCCCATGCCCCATGCACACACATGTGCTATGTGGCATGCACATCTAAACCACCCCTTCTTTCTTGTGGATCTTGCTTGGGCTTTATCTAGAGCATGCATGATTCAAGGAAAAACCATCCACCTCTCCCTCCTATCATCTATCCTAGCCTCTCCATCTCTACCCCATGCCATAGCCATCTTAGCTAATACCTACACCACACCTAGTCGACCACAACCCAAGTTTGCCCCTCTTTCTCTTCTCTTAGCCAAGCCTCCCCCTCAAATCTCCTGGTGACAGGTTCAAGATTTGAATCAGTAACTAATTGGTATTTGAAATGGAATAACACAAACAAATCAAACAAAACAAAAGAGAAAAAGGGAAATAAGAAAGAAGAGAAGCAAAGCAGCCAGTGAGCTTGCAGCCCATCCGGCAGGCTTTCCCCGGCCCAACTCGCCCTGGCCCGATATCCCCCTCCTCTCACGGCGCCGTCGCCTGTAGTTCTTCCCCGTCGCCTTTTCCTCTCTGCCTTGTTGACGGAAAGCAGCGGCAGTGGCCGTCTTCGCCCGTCAAGCAACGTCCGGCCCTCTTCTTATCCCCTGCGAGCTGCGCAGAAACCCTAACTCCCTCGATCCTCCTTTCCCTATCCGCTGAGCCGCCACCACCTGCCCTTCCCCTCTGTTCCCACCCGTGAGTCCGGAAGGAAGCTCGGAGGAGGAGAGCGGTGCAGCTGTCAGCAGGACTGCAGGAGGAGCCACAGGCCGCCAAGCCTTGCCAGCGTCGTCGGATCGTCGCGCCCATGAGTGCCGTCGCTTCGTCGCGGTTCATCCTCCCCGTCGTCTCGCCGTCGCGATACCTCCTTCGGAGCTGTCGCCCGACCTCTCTCTAGATAGCACCGCCTCGCTTCGCATCGGCCGCTCTGGCGCACGCCGCGCTTCGCCCTTGGCAGCCGACGCAGAGCGAGCCGAACCCGCGCACCCTCATTCGCCATAGCGCCCGTCGCTACAGCCCTCCCCGTCGATGGACCCTCAAAGCGTAGCCGGTAGAACCCTCTGCGGTTTTTCTTTGCGGCGAGAGATCGGCACTCGTTGGCTCGCCTTCCTCGCCGGCGATTCGCCGTCGCCGAGTCTTGCAGAGCGGCATCTGTCAGGCAGAGCCCACGTGAGATTTTGCATAAAACCCCCTCGAGATTCCGGTCGAGCACGCTCAGATCCCCTAGCTACCAGTTCCCCACCTGTCAGCCGCACGACGTTTTAGCAGAAAACCCCTCCCAGCAACCAGGCCTCAACCCGCACTCCTACCCCGCTGCGACCGGTCCACCACGGCCTCACATCACGTGGGACCAGACACCTTACGCCGACGGCGACTGGGCTTGCTAAGTCTGGGTAGCAGAAGTCCGCCCGCGCGCCTGTGACCTGTTCCCTCTGCCCCACTTGTCATCGTCAGAGGGTAGGGAGCTCCTGGGTGAGAAAAGACAGGCAGAATATCTGGAACCAAATAAAAATTCAGAAAATGGTTAAATCTAAATAAATCCATATCTTTTGAAATAATTTGAATTTGGTTAAACTTCCAAAATGAAAAGTGAATGTTTTTCAAATATGAATTCGACCATGTTCTGAGTTTGACCAAGTTTGACCCTATCAAGTCAAACCTTTGACTTTGACCATAATTAATTAATTTGACTAAAAATAAATTTTAAATCCAAATTCCAAATAATACAAGTAATACATGTTTTCAAATCAGAAAAATGAGAGGAGTTCAAATATGCCATCTATTTTGACTTTTGCACCAGTAAAATTCCAAGTTTAGTTAATTACACCAATTGCCACTAGAATTTAATAATTAAATAACTTTTGTTTTAAAACTCCAAATTAAGCAAATGATATGTCTAAATTGATCAGCTCGACGAGACCTTTCTGTTTATGCTATCCATGACTTCAATTGCAGCATGCATCATATAAGTATTTATTGAACAACAACTGTTATGGCAAAGAGACGAGACTAAAACCCACTTAAATGTTATCTTCTTGTCCACCACACCTCACCATGCCATGCTACTTTACTTGCCATGTAAATTGTGCATAATTCATCATGGCATGATTGTTTGCTTGACGCATCTTATTCATATGCTTGTGCTCTATATTCATGTCGGCCTTGTTTGTTTGGTTTTTCTCGGATAGACACTGAGCAGGGGTTGTACCAAGAGAACCAGGAGCACTACCCAGAACCGTCCTTTGCTTCAACAGAGACACCAGGCAAGCACTACCACATGCTTGCATACATACAGTACCTATTGCCTCTATCTTATTCTTGCATCATTGAGTCGCGATTGCATTAAATTGAATCCCATGTATGCATAGCCTTTACTTTTAAACCCCACCAAGCTTGTTTCCTCCATCCCATGAGCCAGTACTATAGGAGTTGTTTGAGCCATGCAGTCGTAGAAACAACATGTGTAGGGTTTGTGAGAGTCGATGAACAATGAGGTACCTAAACAACTTAACTTTGAGTAGTTACGGGATAACTAAAGAAAGTGGCACGGTGAGCAATATCTGCTATTTGGTTTTCCTGCTCACTTGTGTCCGTAAGACCCCGAGTACTTGATTCCTGTTCCTTGATTTATCGCGCTATCCACATCCGGAGGTATATGGGACCCCCGGCGAGCTTGATTCCGTCTTATTTCTTGGGGCCACAAACTAGTTTGAGGTTTTATTTACTATCTGTACTTATGCCATGTTCTGCTTTATTACGATTGTGCGAGGTAACGCACTGTCTTTGTTAGGATCGGGACACGATTCCGCGGTGTCGACAAGCCCGTTTGGGGTTCCCGATCGTTCACGGCCCACACCTTGAGGCCGCCTCGGAGCTTGCTTACTCCGTTCGGATTCTATAAGGGTGGCCCCTGAAATATTTCTGAATCTTGTGATTGTTCGATCGTGAAAGCCTCGTTGGGTTTTGATTTGGTTTTCGAGGTTGATCGGCGTGTTGCTATTGGTGCACCCGGCGGGTAAAACTTTCGAAAGCCGTGTCGCGGATATGGACGACTTGGAGCACAGTTTCTTGATCATAGACAAGCATAACTAAAGTACCGCTTTTAATATGACTAAAGTAACTTGACTAGTAAATAGTGCAATACTCATGGAATGGTTAATAAAATTGCCAACGGATGGGGGGTTGTTCGTCCGCTTCCTTGTTGGTAAGCAGGGAGGAGGATGGATCGGATGAGATTACCATTATAACTGTTGTACTTAAATTCACGGACATCCGTCTATCATTGGTTAGGCGGATGGTTAGCGTTATCTGTAGAATTGCTAGGGTTTATCTTTTGCTGCAATTGCGTCACCCCAGGTTGTGTCCCCTTTAGAGGCATTAAGACTTGCTGAGTACCCTTAGGGTCTCACACGATAAATTCTTGCCGGATGAGCAGTACCTTCTCGTGACGGATCTTTGGGTGTAAGAAGCCGATGATGTGGGCAACGATCGTTTGGTGTAGATATTCCGGGAACGGGGATCCGTGAGACCTGTAGTTGGGATGTGCTTATTTTCTCTGGCATCTTATGCCTATTTGCTTCTTATCCGTACTCGGATTCTGTTTGCCGCTTCCGCATGATACTCTGATGTGTGTTGTATGAGGAGTTATCCTAAAATATAGACTTATCTAGGTCATTTGAATCTTGCCGTATGGCGTTGGTATATTTCCTTTCTTTATAGATGGTTTGGCTCTGATGTACTCTTGTATGGTGGCTTGCGTACATACCCACTTGTGTACGTAGTTGATCCCTTCGCCTGCCGACTACGCCCGTCTGAGTCCCGTTGAGAGGGTAGTGGTTGGGACGTCTGAAAGGACTACCAGTGAGTGGCTTTTGGGGCCCCACCGTACTATTTCAACCACTATCACTCATCCAGGCTTGTATCTAGGAGCGTAGTTCACCGAGGTAGTTACACCAATCTAGTATTGGGATGGCACCATTTGAGTTTCTCTACGGAAGAAAATGTACCACCCCATTACTGTGGAATGGTGTGGGAGAAAGAAGTTTATTTGGACCTGATCTTATCAAAGACGCCGAAGAGAAGGTCAAATTGGTTAAGGACAGGTTGAAGGTAGCACAGTCCCGACAGAAAAGCTACGCGGATTCTAGGCGTAGAGAAGTCATCTACGAAGTTGGGGATAGGGCTTACCTTAGAGTATCACCACTTCGTGGAGTGAAAAGATTTGGAGTCAAAGGAAAGTTGGCACCAAGATATGTTGGGCCATTCAAGATTCTAAGTCGCAAGGGAGAAGTTGCATATGAAGTTGAATTGCCAGAATCTCTGTCAGCTGTCCATAATGTGTTTCATGTGAGTCAGCTCAAGAAATGTCACCCAGAGATGGAAGAATCATCTTTGAAGGATACCATACCTTTGGAAGAAGTCCAACTAGAAAGTGATATCACCTATGAGGAAAAGCCTGTCAAGATTCTTGAGACCGTAGAGAGAGTCACAAGGACAAAAACTATCAAGTTTTGCAAAGTGCAATGGAATCATCATTCCGAAGAGGAAGCAACATGGGAAAGAGAAGATGATCTTCGGAAAGACCACCCTCACCTATTTGCTAGCCAATCCGAATCTCGAGGGCGAGATTCATCTTAAGGAGTTAGATTTGTAACATCCCTAAATTCATATTCAAAACTCATTCATATCATCCTTGCATGCATCATCATTTAGGATTTTCTCAAAATCATTTGAGAAAAAGCTTTTGATGTTATGATTTTATGTGGACAGATTTAATTCAAAAGACCAACACCATTTGAAACTTGAATGTTTAGGAACTTGTTTGCTTGCCCCATTGTTGGAAAAGTTTAGGAGAGAAGGGTTAAACAAAGTTTCAATTTAGAAAGAAATTCAAAATCCCTTTTCCAAGCATTTTCAAAACAGATGCAAAGCCTCTGTTGTTTGAAATCCAAGTTGGACCAAGCCCTTGCAAGGTAGCCCCATGAGTTTTGACCTATTTCTGAGACCAATTCACCCCTACAAAACCTCAGGAAAATTTGAATTCAAATTGTTTTTGAAACCATTTGAAAACCTAATCAGAAAATCGAATTAGAAAAGAAAAAGAACTAAACAAAGGAAAAAGGCCACGCGCAGTATCGCCCAAAGAACGAACCCAGCCCAACAAGCCACCGGGAGTTCCTTTTCTTCTCTCACGCAGCAGCGTTGATCCTTGATGACCATACCCCACCTCCACCTCGCACCTTTCACTGACGAACGGGCCCGGTCCACGTCATCGTCTTCCTCTGATTTCGCGTGACCTCCGCCGCTGGCCGTTGCAGCACTGAATCCGCGGGCGTAAATTGCATTGATGCGACGAGCGTTTCCTGTCGAGACTCCGGCTATAAGATCCCCACCTCCTCGCAGTCATTTCCCCCTAGCCAATTCTGCATTCACGCCACCAGGCTGCCCACGACTCGCTCAAAACCGCCCATGACAGCTCACTCTGGCGATTCGAGTGAGCCCGTCGCCCTTCCCCTCTGGATTGTTCGAGCCACTTTGTAATCTCCTGGCGCACCTCCTGACCCCACTAGCTCATCCTGTATTGCCCCAGTTCGCCGTATTCGCTTGACACCGTAAGCACCTGACGACCACCCCAACTCCGGCGACCAATCTCAGTAAGTCCCGCGCACCCCTTGCCTTTTCCTTCACACGAGCGTGTTCGCAACTGTCTTGCGCACCTCCTAAACCCCTGGTTCGTGTTAGGGAGGCGAGCCTCGCAACGACTCGACAACATCCACCCGACGCCAGACGCAACTCCGGCGAGATCGAGTCCATCTCCGGCGCCCCTCAAAAGTACCACACATCAAGCTTCAAGACGACCTTGCGGATCTGGTAAGAACCTCCTGCTTCCTAGGGCGATCTAGAACCCGGCGCCACCGTAGTCGACTCGCCGCCTCGGTCGCCATCGCCCAGTGTGGTCGAATGTTTGGGAGCGTTGGATCTAGATCATGTGGCGTAGAATAGAAGTAGGACGAAGAATGCAGCGTGTCTACGAGCCGCCAGATCTCATTTAGATCGTGCGGTCCGAGAGCTCGATCCGCTTGAACGATGCAGCGCCCGGTGAGGTTTGACGCGTGGCTAGGATGAATTCAAAAACAGAATTTAAACCTGATTTAGATCCAAACTTCAAACTGCTATAACTTTTGAATGCCACGTTAGAATTTTACAAACTTTATACCGTTGGATTCAGTGATTCAAGACCTTTCTTATTATGCAAGGTGTTTAACAAATAGTAACCATTAAAATGACTTTATTTGTGGAATCATGTTTAAAGCTATTTTGAGTATAGATTTATTGTGGTAAGTGGTTTTAGTGTCAAATAAGTTTGTTTTGGCAAATTTTGTGTCCTGTTGTGTTTCAGTATCATGCACATGCTTGGTAGAATTTTCAAAATCACCACTTGGTAAATTCTTGCATACATGCATTCATATTATTTTTGATTGTATATAATTGTGTGTAATTGTATGCTATAATTTTGTGTAGATTTTGCTAGTGATTGTGATTGTGAAGAGTGCATCTCTCCCCACTACCAAAGCAAGTGATATTTTCATGAATATTTCTATCCTATGTTTTGTACCAGCATTAGATATTTTGCTAAGACTTGCATGCTATTTTTGCCTAATGCTAAGTTGGGAAATCCTAAGTAGTGTAGAGTTGTAGAATTGCTAAGGAATTTTCCTAAGTTAAGTTATCTTACCATGCTTAGCCTAGCTATATAGCAAACAAGGGTTGGTGAAAATCTACACTTACCATGATGGAAATATTTCTAAGTCATGAGACTTATACTTTCCTAATAAAACCACTAAGTCAAATGAACCTCCTGGGTGGAATGGAAAGAATGGGTTATGTTGAGTGGTTACACAAGGCCATGGACTTGGGTTGTGTATCTCACTTGTGGTAAGCCACCCAGGCACAAAGGGATTTGGAGGCCAAGTGTTGAGAAAGCTTACAGTGCAACCACTTGGCAATATGGGCTCTGCCTTGATCATATAGGTTGCTAGAACTTAGTCATTTGGACAGTTGGTGGTAGTTGGGATGATAGGTTGGAGCGCGTCCATTTGACTAAGGAAAGGCTTCTGAAAGGTCCTGTCTTGGGAAACCAAGTCTTGTGGGGAAAGTGCACCACCTCTGCAGATGGAAAACCTAAGTACTTAGCCTAGTCCAAGGCAATGGAAAATTTGAGCGTCAAGACATGGAAGCTACAAGAATCTCATCACTCCAACTTCTAAGTAAAAATTTGTGGGTGAACAAGGGTGAAGGACCTCAATGTCTATTGGTGGTTCCTTGGGAATGTTTTGGACAAAGAAAAACTTAATGATTTCAACTAATAGGTAAAACCTATTTTCAAGCAAAGCAAGCCAAGCTACACTTAGCCAAAATGCATATAGTAATATAGTCCACTTAAAATATACTAAGGTATCACTTGCCAATACTATTCCAAAGTATTGACCCTTTGTGGCTGTAACTTGTGATGTTGCAGGTTACTCCGATGATGAGTAGGAGTCATGAGTCTACACTCAACATGCTTGCCTGTGGCACATGAAGATGAAGACTTATGTTTATTTACTTATTCCTTAAACTCTTGTATTAGGCCTATGGCCCTGAGTTGTAAAAGACTACGTTTTATCTCTGGAATGAATGTAATAAACGACCTTTGTATCTGTGTACTTCATCTTAAACTGTGGATGCTAGCATTGATCCAGGGACTAGCATTGCAATCACAGGGATCCTTTCCTTTATAAAAGAAGGGGTCTAACACAAAGGCCTTAAAACATTTTGCAAGCACTTGGGGATCAAGACCAACCTCATTACTAATATCACGGAAGTCATCAGTTCCCATAAAAGATTTAATGCATTCATAATCATAGTTTATACCTGACTTTCTTCCTTTGTCATTCTCCCAAGCTTCAGTGTTTTCTTGAATATGGTCTAGTAGATACCATTTAGCTTCTTCCTTCATACGTGTGAATGATCCAGCACAAGAAGCATCAAGTAAATCTTTATCATGAAGAGAAAGCCTAGCATAAAAGTTATTGAGAATAATATTGTTAGGGAGTTCATGAATAGGACATTTAAGCATTAGTAACTTCAATCTCCCCCAAGATTGAGCTGTACTCTCTCCATCAAGAGGCCAAAAGTTATATATAAGATTTCTATCCTTATGAATCTCAATGGGAGGATAAAATTTAGAGTAAAAGAGAGATGTCATCTCCTCCCATTCCATGGATTGTCCATTCTTCAGCAGCTTATACCATTCTTTAGATCTCCCTTTCAAGGATATGGAGAGTAACTTCTTCTTCACCTGTTCAGTTGTGATACCTGCACACTTAAACAACCCGCATAATTCATGGATAAAAAGCAAGTGATCACCGGGATGGACGGGTCCATCCCCAAAATAATAATTATCCATAACACGATTAACAATACTTGTAGGTATCTTAAAAGGATCTATCTCAACAGGTGGTGGTTCATCTACTACCCTAGCAGTGGTAGTAGTTTTCCCAAATAGAAAACCAAGTGGGTTATCCATATTGGAAACAAAGTAACAAGCAGTAACAAAAGCAATACTCACAGTAAAAGTTTTCCTTACCAGTTCCACTCTTCAATAGCGCTTCACTCCCCGGCAACGGCGCTAGAAAATAGTCTTGATGAACCACAAGTATAGGGGGTGTATCATAGTACTTTTGATAAATAGGAGTGTCGATCCCAACGAGGAGCATAAGGTGTTGAACAGTGGTATGGAGCAGGAAATCCCTGTGAATACTTAGCAAACAGATTTTTAGTGGTTTTCTGACAAGGCAACAAAACAAGGAGCAAGTAACAAAGGTACCGAACAAACAGAGCAAGTGGCCCAATCCTTTCTTAGCAAAGGACAAGCCGGTGGAAATACTTATAAGGACCAAACGTTCTCGAGGACACATGGGAATTATGTCAAGTGCTTTCGCTTCAAATAGCTGAGTACTCTTCTTTGGTGTTGTAAGTGTTGTGTGGGTGAACCTGTGCTAATGTACCGACCGTACTTGGACTAATACATACTTGTGATTAAACCCCCTGCAAACATCCGTAACTATAGGAAAGTAATTAAGATATAAATCTAACTATAGCCTTAAACTCTGAGATCCTACGCTCCCTTGTGCAAATGTGTCCTAACGGGGTTCAGGTTTCTGTCACTCCGGCAACCCCACAATTAGTAGCCAAATACATAATGCATCCCCCTAGGCCCATAAATGGTGAAGTGTCATGTAGTAGATGTTCACATGACACCACTAGAAGAATAGCACCACAACTTAAATACTAAACCATTGAATAATAACTCATCACAGATTCACTACTAACAACATGACTTGTCCCATGTCCTCAAGAACTAAACGAACTACTCACAAGACATCATATGGATCAAGATCAAAGATGATATGGTAATGGATAACAATCTGAACATAAACAATAATCCATTGGTTCCACTCACAAGCATCAACTACAATAGTAATCAACACCAGGAAAGTTTCCCCTAATGAACTAAAGCAATATCCAACACAATTGTTACAGCGGGACGGAGTGGTGATGATGGTGCTGGTGGAGATGATGGTGTGGATGATGATGATCCCGATGAAGCCTATCTTGATGATGGTGTTGATGGCGACGGTATCCCCTTTTCGGGAAGGAATTCCCTGGCAGAAATTTGTCTACATGAGAGATCTTTCTCTCTCGGTGTTTTCCGCCCCCAGAGGCAACAAAAATCTATCTGTGGTTGCTCCCCCAGGCTTAGGGTTCCATAGGGAAGATATAGGCGAAGGGGCGGAGTCAGAGGCCAGGCAGGTGGGCCACACCTGCCATAGGCGTGGGGTCAGGTGGGCCCGCACCTAGGGGTGTGTGGGCCCCCTGAGGCCCTTCTTCGTCCCTCCTTCTGGCTCCCTCATTCTTCTGGAGAAATAATATGTTTCCATATTTTTCTGGTATTTTTCTGATCTTTGCGAAATTCCGCCGATACGCCTTCTTTTCCATCAGAATCCAGACTCCGGCAGTCCATCCTCCAAGAATCATCCAACATGCATAAATATATGAAAAAGCCATAAGTAATACCTCATAATAATACAAATATCAATGAATAGAGGTAAATTATGATATAGAATGGTGATCCAAATTGGGCATATCAAAGGCACCATTAAATATCATTTTCCATTCAAGAAAGGTATTGAACACTTCCCTATGAGGATAGAGAAGTTTCTTTTTGCTCCTCCTTTGAAAGCAAGGTTTGATGTTAATGCTTCATCATTTGAAAATACTTGCTTCTTCTTGCTTCTTGTGCCTAACTTAAAAGCATTAATGAAAAGTACTTGTTGGGAGATAACGCAAGAGTTTTCTCGAGTCTTGGAAGTTATTACTTCAGTAATGACCTCTCCTTATCCTTTTTGTTTTGTTTTTTGTGCCAAGAATGACCTCTAATGAGAGGGAAGTAAGATTTGGGGAGTTGATGTCCCGAAACAGATTTCTGTCCTCCACCATAAAAATTCATGATGAGTCTCTGTAACTCGGATTGAGCTCAATATTTACGAATAAATCCCCCAGTATGTTAGCTAACTTTCGTTAGTTCAATATTTTTTTATTTGAGCAACAAAAGATGTTCGAAAAAATAGGTTTCTACCTGTTAGTCTGTTTTGATAGATTTCTGCCATTATTTGCATTTGCTTCTTCTTGATTCCTTTTTGAGTTCTCTTTAGGTGAATTGAGATTTTTGAAGGAGTTACTAAAGTAGAATGTGTTTTTATTGAAAAGCCTTGTTGTTACAAAGCTTTTCCAGAGGTCTAATATCTTTTGAATAAACTAATGTTGCTAATGAAGATTGTGTGAAGTTTTGTATGAAGGAAAAAAATTCAGGTGTAGAGAGAGAATGATCTAATGAGATGAATAATGGACAAAAGCTCAAGATTTGGGATGCCACCCCGGTGTCACCCCAATAAATATCCAAGAGGTACAAGCGTCAAAGCTTGGGGATGCCCAAGGCATCCCCTTCTTCATCAATAAAAAGCTCAAGTCTGTCTAGACACTTTGTCTTTCTTGTTTCATGCACAGTTGTGTTGTTCTTGGAACGTCTTAGTTTTCGTTTTCTTTTCTTAGTTTGTTTAGTTTGTTAAAGTAGTTTGGAACCTCATTCTCGCTGTGTTGTTTTCAAATAAGTTGCTTGGTACTGTAAAGGAGTAGTAAGTTCTTGCTTGAAACTGCAGGATGAGCTTGCATTGACTGTAACTTAGACTTTGGCATGACATGCTAGGTGTTGTTTTGACCTTATGCTTAGTGATTATTGTTGTAGCATGTCTTGTTCCAAACAATTGGGATTGCTTAGTGTGCCTTGAAGAAATTATGCGTTGTTTTAGCATGCAAAAGCATAGTATTATGGTATTCTCCTTTGATGATTTGCTTGGGTTGAGTTGGCACATGATCACACCATGTTATGACTATGACAAGTCACCATAGCCTCTATTATCATTTAGTCCTTGACTTGTAGTACCACTCTATGCTTTGATTAGTAATGCTTTGTTGCACTGCATAATTATGGCCATTATTGCTCTCTTATTTGGTTGCTCCTAGTCTTTTGCTAGCCTCCACTTGTATGAGTAAGCTCTACTCATGATTCAAACTCCCAAGAAACCAAGTTATTACAAAGTGTCCACTATAAACTCCTATGCATGGTGTGTTACACCATTCCAAGTATATTCTTATTTTCAGCTATCTTCCAATTAAAAACTATTTTGTTATGTGAAAACTTAGTGATTAAAGCCCTCACAAACTTGATGGCACACTTTATATTCTTTGCCCCTAATAAACTTGAACCATTGTGTCATCTATGTTGTATATGCTTGCACTTATACGTTGGAATTAGCAGAACCGTGCTGTCACGGGGAACGTTTTCAACATTGCACTTGTACTTTGTACTAAGTTGATATCATGCTCTTTTGTCTATAGATGTCACCGGTGTGAAATAAAGAGGGAACTTGTAAGTCCATGGAGTTTGTATCCTGTGTTAGAGAAACGTCTGGGCCGCTAGCCTAAGCCATGCCTAATCATGGTGGAAACTTGCAGCATCACCATAGTGAGCTATCTATGAAGCATCCTGAATAAAAAGCTATGCATATGGTAAATAAAAATATTGTTGAGATGCTCATTGTCTGCTTGCCTTGTCATTTTGGTTATGGGAAAGCTCCTATACCATGTGCAAGGGGTACCCCGTTGGCGGTTCTCTATGATATGCAAATACTTATAATGACAAGAACTTATAGGTGACTAAAGTTGAGTAGCACGAGGTGTGGCCCTCGTATTTAAGGGACTTGAGATTGCCAACTTATACTTCGTCAAGCATATACTCCATGTTATTTCACTTTAACCTTAATCACTTCAAGATGCTTATGATAGGGGCAATGAGGGATGAAAGCTAACAAGTACCATAATTTTTGGAAGCTCTTTTTGAAACTTGAAATCCCTGCTTCCTTTATAAAGGGCCTTTCTTCCACCATTATTGAGTCTCCACCTTCTACCTTTAGGCACCATTAAGAGAGCATAGTTTTCATTATGTGTCTAGTGTTCCAAAGCTTATTGATTGATGCATATTGTGATATTACTTGTTCTTGTGCTATTTGTTTCTAGTCACCCTTGTGAACTTTGAAGGTGTCATATGCATCTATTTGCTAATCTATGATGGACAAGCTGGTTTCCACTATGATATGTTTTTTGTATGTGAAACAAACAAACGTTTTTCAATGCATGTTATTCATGATCTTTGTTTGTAGCCTTTCATGTTGCATGCATAGTTACTATGTCCTATTGTTAGAACTCCATCTTTCATGCACATGTTTAGAGTTCTTTGATCCCAGCTTTAAATGCTTGCAAATGGTTGGATCTTTATTGTGAGGGTGCATGTCACCTCAAAAATTATTCTTTTTATCACTTACCTACTCGAGGACGAGCAGGAGTTAAGCTTGGGGATGCTTGATATGTCGGAAACGTATCTATAATTTTTGATGCTCCATGTTTGTTTAGTATCTACTTTGATTTGCTTTGTCTACACTTTGAGGTGTTTTTTACATGTTTTCTGGTACCAACCTATTAACAAGTTGCCACAGTGCCAGTTGCCTGTTTTCTGTTGTTTTTGGTTCTAGAAAAGCTAGTAAGGAAATATTCTTGGAATTGGATGGGACAAACGTCAAAGTTAATAACTTTCCATGGGGAACAAGAAGTCCAAAGGGGAGACGGAAAGGCGTGCCAGGGCGCCCAGACCCCCCTAGGCGCGGGTGGGCCCTGCCCCGTGCCTAGGTAGGGTGTGGGGCCCCTCGCCACCGCCTCGTCCTCCCCCTTGGACTATAAGAAGTCCCCGGTGCAAAATCCCTAAGTACCCGATCAATATTCCACAAAACCTTCTGTAGCCGCCGCCACCGTCGTCCCTATATCGGGGGGATATGAAGTTCTTCCCGGCACCCTGCCGGAGGGGAGATCATCCCGGAGGCCTTCTCTCGTATGATGTGCGAGTAGTTCCACCTTTGACTATGGGTCCATGTAGTAGCTAGATGGTTGTATCTCCTCCTTGTGCTTTCATGTATAGATCTTGTGAGCTCCGTTCATGATGAAGATCTAATCTATTTGTAATCATGCTTGTTGTGTTTGCAGGGATCCGATGGATATTGAGATTATTATGTTGGTTTGATTAATTGTTTTGTGTTTATGATTCTGTCATGTATGTGTTGATTGTGATCTTGCATGCTCTCCGTTGTTAGTAGATATCTTGGCCAAGTAGTTGCTAGTGACTCCAAGAGGTGGTATTTATGCTCGATAGTGGGTTCATGCCTCTAGTTTCCAAGGGAAGTGACAATAATCTCTTCGGTTGTAGATGTGTTGTTGCTACTAGGGAGAAAACAACGGTATCTTTGTAGAGGGAGTGTCCCACCCTTTATTTAATATAAGGTGGAGTCCCCTGTGTTTACAATGCTAGTCCCTGGATCAATAGCTAGCATCCAAAGTTAAGATGTAATATCAATAAACAAAGGTCTTAATATAACTTTTTAACCAGGAATAACATAATTTATTACATCTTACATAGCTCATTTGGCTATTACATTACATTGCAGCGGAATAACTATAAGCATGGGGTCCTTCATCTTCAAGGTGCCATAGGCAGACATGTTGGTTGTAGACTTTGTAATCCTAATCAATCAATCAATCTTCTCTAAAACAATCAAACCTGCAACATTACAAGTTACAGCCACAAGGGTCAATACATTTGAATTGTATTGGCAAGTTTCACTACTAAGTTGAATATAACTGGATCCTATCATTACATGCATATTTGGCTAAGTAGGGTTTTAGGCTCATTTGCAAAAAGCATTAATTTATCCTATCTTTTCAAAAGGGTTTTGAATCTTTTGTCGCCTCCTTGGAATCCACCAAGTGTTTTTTGTTAAAAATCTCTTGAGCTCCTTGGTAACCCCAAGTGTTCAAGTTTTCATAAAAATCTCTTGAGTTCCTTGGTACCCCCAAGTGCATCAAGTTTTATCAAAATCTCTTGAGTTCCTTGGTACCCCCAAGTGCATCAAGTCTTTTGTTGTCACTTAAAAGTTTTTCTTTTAGAAATTGGAATGTCGAGATTTCCCATAGCTTCAAGCTTTAGTTGCTCAGTATTGTCCATAACCGGGGACACGGCTAAGTACTTATATTTTATTATCTTCTGCAGAAGTAGTACACTTTACCCACATGTCACAATCCCATCTTGTTGCCACCAGTGGCCACTGGATTGGTGCTCACCAAGATGGAGTACCGGCAGATTGAGAATGTGACGAAGTCTTTCCAGAGGGTCCTCCCATACACCATTGCTAGCTTGTCTTCAGTACCCATGTAGGATTCCAGGTCCTCATGTCCAGTAACCTGAAGACAATGCATGGGTCTTCCCAATGTAGTTGACTAAGCCAGAGCCATAAATAGAATGTGGTTGCACACGAAAGCCACAATTGGAGAAACATGTTCAATCTCTAAGTTTCCTGGGTGGTTTTCCTTTGGAGCACAACACAAAGAGATTGCCATAGACATGGTTCCTTTTGTTGCCACCTTCTCCAAAACTCAAAGTATCCTTGTCCACCCAGGTGGTTCATTGAGTCCTTGTTTTATTATGTAAAATCACAAGTCCCTTTTCTCAACTTCATAAAATCTCAACATGTATCTCTTTTCAAAATATAGCATGGCTAAGCATGTAAAAACTACATTGTTTTCACTAAGGGATGTATAGGGAATCCTATTAGGATTTAGCATAGCATAAGTATAGCAATTCCTTGTCATGCATGTTTTCAAAATCCACTAAGTATAATGAAAATAGTGGGACTTTAGATGATAGTGTCACTTGCCTTTCTTTTGGTAGGGAATGTTGGTTCACTCCTTGATCTTGCTAGTCTCACACTTTTCTAACTTCACTACAATCAATCAAGCAAACACAATATCAACTAGCATTCCAAATCAATAATCAATCAAACAATTCACACACATAAAAACAATGGAATCTAAGTCATGCATGTAAACATGCAAGAGATAGTTTTATTAGCAAGGATGGTCTCCACTAGGCTTCTAAACTTTGTAAGTTCCAAAGTGGTCATTTTCCAAAGTGGCAAAGTCATTTGAAATAGGGTTTTGTCCATAACCATTTTTAAATCCAATCCTTATTTTATGTGGTGGAGAATGTTTTTGTCAAAGCAACAACTTTATGTTGTTCACCAAATAAGTTGTTGTTTCTCAAAACTTGGTGTTTTAGGGTCAGTAGGTTTGATCCAAATCATTTCCCAAAGTTTTTACTCCAAAAACATTTTCATAACAAAAACCATTATTTTTATTTGGCTAGAAATGGGCTAAACCAATTAATCCATCCTAAACTTCACCAAATACATTTTCAAAAGCATGGGTTGGTTCCTAGGGTCAGTAAGTTCACCACAAATAAATTTGCTAAGATTTCAACCTCAAAAACATTTTTGAACAATTTCTCTAATCTTAACAAGCATACAAATGTTTCTGCAAAAACAAACATTTTAACAAAAACTTTTTACTAAAAAAATTGCATGGTTGGCTAGGGCTTGTTCCACTGATTCCAACGATATAAAGTTTGTAATTTTTGGACATGTGGATCAAAAGTTACAAAGGTTTCAATTTGCATATCAAATCTGTTTTCAAATTCTGTTTTAAACCAAAAACTGGCCAGGCGTCATGTTTCTATTGGGCGGTACCGCTTCGCGAGGATTGCACGCTGTGGGGCGTTGGATCTAATTTAAACGAACGGATCAGATGGGGCCGTACCGGTTCGCCTAGTTCTAATTGCAGCCACCAGATTTTAATCTAACGGCCACAGATGCTTGGCCAAAGGCTGGCGGCGCTGTGCGGCGGCAGACGGCGGCGACGGTCAGGCGAGGAGCTAGCGGCGGTTCTAGGAAGCAAATAACGAAGTGGGGATGCTCACCGTGATCGCAAGTACGTGGTGATGCTCGTAGCGTGGTCGGTTAGTCGAGGGGTGCTCAGGGACTGCAGCAATTCCTCGCCGGAGTACAGAACAGCGTCGGGTGGTTCTGTTCGTGGTCGGGGTCGACGTTGTAGATCACGAGAAGGCAAACAGAGGGCATGGTTAGGTGCGCAAGACTAAGGCGAAGATGCTTGCATGATCGAGAAGGCGCGGGGTGGTCAGTTCTTACCAGGGAAGTTCGCCGGAGAAGAAAACAGACGCGGCGGCGCTCAGAGCTTGTTGAAGACGACGTTCCGGGGCGCCCGCGGGTGAATGAGAGGTACAGGAAGAAGCGCCTGGGAGTGGGGAGTATGTGTGCTTGGTCGGGGAGGCAAGGCGGTGGCTGGGTTCGCCGGAATTGGAGGAGGAAGCTCGTCGGAGCAGTGGGAGTGTGGCTCGAAATTCCGTCGGCCTGGTGGCAGAGAGAGGGAGGCGCGTGAGGGGAAAGGAGGAGAAAACGCAGGCGGTTAAATGTGCGTGGTCGCGGGGTGGATTAATGCAGCCATTTATGCGAATTGATCGCCGGCGTTACCTGCTGCAACGGCCGGGCGTCGTTTGCGCGAGGAAGAAGGTGAGCTGGAGGGGTGGGGCCGTTTCGTCAGTGGAATGAGAGAGGGAAGAAGGTCCCACCAGTAAGTTGATTTGCTGGTCAGTTAATAGGTGGAAAACGTTTCGCAGAGGAGAGTGGGAGTGGGCTGGTACTGGGCTTAGTGGGCTTGTCGACTGGGCTGTGTCCAGATCCTATTTTTTTCCTTCCTGATTGTTTTATCTTTTTCCAATTCTATTTTCTGTTTTGAATTTCAAACAACAATTCAACATTCAAATCAATTTAAACAATCACCAAACATTGTAGTTGAAATTGGTTCTGTTTAACAACATAATCCAATTCCCAAAATAAATAATATTTTTATTTTTGGGTCCATTATTAATTAAATAAATAGACCTTGTTTAATAAATCCAAACTAGGATTTGTTTTATTAAAAACTCCTTTTGAAATCTAAATATTTTCAAAACCAAATCAGTATGTTTTATTTGGAAAGCTTGTTTAAAATAAATAAATAAGTTTTAGTGTTTATTTAAAATGGGAAAAGCCTTTACTTAAATAAAATTGGATAATAAATCCCTTTATTTTATTTAAATGAACCTTTACTATTTTTATCAAATAGAAATGTTTTTATTTCAAAGGCTTGGCCAAGTTTTAATTTGGCTCTATAAAATAATCCTTATTTGTAAAACTTCTATTTCATTTGAAAACCAAATCTTTTTATTTAAAAGATCCAAAATAGTAAATCCAAATATTTTTATTTTCCTTTATTAAATGTTTATCTTTTTAAATCCCTTTAGGATCTATTTGATCCAAATTGGTTTGAAGGTTTCCAATTGGATTCAAAAAGTTTCTTCTCATCCTGAAAATCAACAAAGTTTTTATTTTATTCATTTATTTTTCACATTACAATATTTGGAAAATCTTGGGATGTGATAATCTTGTTCATGGAACACGTGGACTATTTACCTTACACACTTTTCTTAAAGCAGTTGTTTGTTGCTTGCAACTTAATACTGGAGGGGGTTCGGATGATAACCTAAAGGTGGACTTCTAGTCATAGATGCAGTTGGATGGCGGTCTATGTATCTTGTTGTATTGCCCAATCGAATCTCATAGGATCTTTCTGACTAGTAATTGCATTGTTATGCCTTGCTCAATTCCTGTTAATTGCCCTGCTATAATTTGTTTACCCTTCATGCCATGTTGTTTGTCTAAGGAGAGCACCTCTAGTGAACTATGGACCCCGGTCCAATCTTTACCATTGATACATCTTCCATTGTTATTTGTTTACTTGCTGCAAACCACCATTACCTTCCACACCATATGTTTAATCCTTTGTTACAGCAAACCGGTGAGCTTGACAACCTCACTGATTCATTGGGGAAAAGTTTTGAGTTTGTGTTGTGCAGGTATCCATGTTGCTTGCAACACCTATGTGACGTTTCCTTCCTCCTACTGGTTTGATAACCTCGGTTTCTTACTAAGGGAAAACTTGTTGTTGTGCTGCTTCACACCTTGCTCTTGGGGTTCCCAACAGACTCCACGTCAAGCACCAAGTTCTCTGGCGCCACCAAGGAGTTATCACTAGGAAAGGTATCTCGTCCAAATGAGTTTTAGAGTTTCCTTTCTTAACACTCTTGGGTTCACTACTTTCATCAAATGGGTTTTCAGGAACAATCCAATCAAAATTCTTTTGTAGGGCTTCATGCATTCCTACAAGTTTAAAAGGTATGGGTATTTTAATTTCCTCTCCATTGGGTTTGGTTTTATCCAATTTACTAAAGTATCCATAACATCTACACTTGAGCCTAGCATATTAAAACGTTCAAAGACCTTTTTGGCTTCTTTAGCAACATCATTAAACTCCTTTAGCAAAGTTTCTAGAATAAAATCTCTGTTTTCAACATCCTCCTCTTCTTTTAGTTTAAGAAAGATTATTCGCATCATGGGTTTAAGTTAACAAATCTAGCCTCCAACATGTGAACTAAAGAAGCTGCAGCAATTTCATAATTAGGAGCTAGTTCTGCTAAGGATCTATCCTTAATATCTTCATGTTTGCTAACGTAATTAAATAATTCTTCAATATTTTCCTTCCCAATTATAGAGCCACTACCTATTGAAAGGTATTTCAGAGTGAACTTAGGGATCAACATGATGAGATAGGGCAAGGTGACAACTATAGGAAGAACTAATTTTGTTGTGTTTTTCATAAGAAAAGGCAAACCAAACAAAACTATTTTTTTGGAATTTTTGATATAAATAGGCAAACAAAACAAGGCAAAATAAACTAAGCAAAACAAAAATGAACTAAAGAGAAAGGTTGTGAAGGACTCCCCTTATGAAGCCGTCCTTAGCCTCCCCGACAACAGCGCCAGAAAAGCTTGTTGATTGCAGCTCAGATCACTGTAGAGCTTCGTTGGAAAACCCCAAGAGCAAGGTATGATGAGCACAGCAGCAAGTTTTCCCTTAGTAATAAACCAAGGTTATCGAACCAGTAGGAGGAAGGAAACGACTCAAAGGTGTTGTTAGAAACTTGGAAACCTGCACGACACAAACTCAAGACTTTGCCCCAACGAACAGGGAGGTTGTCAATCTCATCGGTTTGCTAAAAACAAAGGATTAACCGTATGGTGTGGAAGGTAATGGTGGCTTGTATAAAGTAAACAGTAACAGTGGAAGATGTATCAATGGTAAAGATTGGGCCGGGGTCCATAGTAAACTAGAGGTGTTCTCCTTAAGATAAACAACATAACATGCTGGGTAAACAAATTATAGCGGGGCAATTGACAGGACAAAGCAGGGCATAACAATGCAATACTAGACATTCATGATCCTATGAGATTTGATTGGGCATTACAACAATATACATAGTCCTCCATCCCACTACATCTATGAATAGTAATCCACCTTCACGTTATCATCCGAACCCCCTCCAGTATTAAGTTGCAAGCAACGGATAACTTCTTTAAGCAAGGTGTTTACAGTAAATAATACACTTTTCCATGAACAAGAGATCGTTGTTTTCTCCCTAGTAGCAACAACACATCTACAACCTTAGAGATTTTTGTCACCCCCTAGATTCAATAGAGGCATGAAGCCACTATCGAGCATAAATACTCCCCATTGGAGTCACTAGCATCTACTTGGCCAAGATAGCTACTAGAAACGGAGAGCATGCAAGATCTCAAACAACACAGATATGATAGAATCAATAAGATAGAATCATTAATCAATCTGACATAGTAATCTCAATATCCATCGGATCCTCGCAAACATGTCACATCCCAAGATTTTTCAAATCTTGTAATGTGAGAAATGAATGAATAAAATAAAACTTTGTTTGATTTTCAGAGTGAGAAGAAACTTTTTGAAATCCAATTGGAAATCTTCAAACCAATTTGGATCAAATAAAATCCTAAAGAGATTTAAAAAGGTAAACATTTGATAAAGGAAAATAAAATATTTTGGAATTACTATTTTGGATCTTTTAAATAAATGGATTTTGTTTTCAAAAGAAATAGAAGTTTTATAAATAAGGATTATTTTATAGAGCCAAATTAAACCTTGGCCAAGCTTTTGAAATAAAACATTTTGTTTTGATAAAAATAGTAAAGGTTTATTTAAATAAAGTAATAAGGATTTAATATCCAAGTTTTACTAATAAAGGTTTTACTATTTCCAAACATCAAAACTTATTTATTTATTTAAAATAAGTTTTCCAAGTATTTTATATTCCCAAATAAAACCTACTGATTTGGTTTTGAAAATAATTAGATTTCAAAATGAGTATTTAAATAAAACAAATCCTATTTGATTTAATAACAATGGTCTATTTATTTAATTAATAATGGACCCTAAAATAAAATTATTATTTTGGTTTTGGAATTTTGGTTTATGTTACTGAACAGAACCAAATTCAAAGTTGTATAGTGTGGTGATTGTTTGAATTGATTTGAGTATTGTTTGGTTGTTTGAATTTCAAAACAGAAATTAGAAATAGAAAAAGAAAAAGGTTTTAGGAAGAAAAAAAATGGTTTTGGACTCAGCCCAACTGACCAAGCCCAGGAAGCCCGAACAACCAGCCCAGTTCCCCTCATCCGCAGAAAAACGCTTCGCACCCGCTCCCTGACCCGCTGAGTGACTGACTTGTGGACCCCAACCCTCTCTCTCGCTCCACTGACGAAACGGCCCCACACCCGAGCCTTCTTCCTCACCCGCGCGACTTCTTCTCCCCAAACCTCGTCGCCGTTTCTGCTGTTTGAATGCGCGCTTGATTCCTCATTAACCACGCATTGATTCAGCCCGTGAGTACGTGCACTTAAGCGTCTCTCTTCCCTCTCCATTTCCCCTCGCTCACTCCTCTCTCCCGGCCACAAGGCTGCCACGATTTCACGCGTAAACCCACTCTGCTCCGACGAGCTTCCTCCTCCAATTCCGGTCGAGCCTCGCCACCTCCTGCCTCCCCGAGCACACGAGCACACTCACCACTCCCAGAAGCTCCTCCCAGTACTCTCCGTTCAACCGCGGGCGCCCCAGAAATCCGACTTCGACAAAGCTCTGAGCGTCGCCGTGTCTGCAACTTCTCCGGCGAAGTCCCCTGGTAAAAACTGACCGCCCCACGCCGTCTCGTTCATGCTCCCACACTCGCCTCACTCTCCTGCACCTAACCATGCCCTCTGTTTGACTTCTCGTGATCGACAGCGTCGCCTCCGACCATGACCAGAGCCGCATGACGCCGTCCTTGACTCCGGCGAGGAATTGCTGCCGTCCCTGAGCACCCCCTGCCACGTCGACCACACGTTGAGCACCACCTCGACCTCGCGCACACGGTAAGACTACTCCCTCCCTCTCTCACTTCCTGCTTCGCCAGCGCCGCCACCATCTGACGGCACCGCCGCTCGCCGTTGACCTTGCGCCGCCAGTTCTTGGTTGTGTTGCTGCGGACCGTAGGATCTAGATCGAGCGAACGAGATAGATCACTTAAGTGCTAAAGGGGTACGCAACCAGAGTCGTGCAATCTGTTAGATCCAACGCACCGCAGAGCCCGATCCGACCGAAGCGGTACCAGCCAATGGCTTTGTGACGCGTGGCCAGTTTCTGTTTAAAAACAAAATTTGAATCTGATTTAGATGCAGATTTGAAACTCTTGTAACTTTTGATCCACACGTCCAAAAATTACAAATTTGATATCGTTGGAATCAGTGGAACAAACCCTAGCACACCATGCAATTTGTTTAGTAAATAGTATCTTTTAGATTGTTTGATTTTGCAGAAACAAGTGTGTGCTTGTTTAGATTAGAAAAATTGTTCAAAAATGTTATTAGGGTTAAAATCTTTGAAAATTGATTTGTGGTGAACCTACTGACCCTAGGAACCAACCCATGGTTTTAAAAATGAATTTGGTGAAGTTTAGGATGGATTAATTGGTTTAGCCCATTTCTAGCCAAATAAAATTATTGGTTTTGTTAAGAAAATGTTTTTGGAAAGAAAGCTTTGGGAAAATGATTTGGACCAAACCTACTGACCCTAAACACCAAGTTTTGAGAAACAACAACTTATTTGGTGAACAACATAAAGTTGTTGCTTTGATAAAAATGTTTTCCACCACATAAAATAATGAAAGGATTTAAAAATGGTTTATGGACAAAACCCTTTTGCAAATGACTTTGCCACCTTGGAAAATGACCACTTTGAACCTTACCAAGTTTAGAAGCCTAGTGGAGACCATCTTTGCAAATAAACCTATCTCTTGCATGCTTGCATGCATGACTTAGATCCCATTGTTTTATGTGTGTGTGAATTGTTTGATTGATTATTGGTTTGGAATGCTAGTTGATATTGTGTTTGCTTGATTGATTGTAGTGAAGTTAAAAAAGTGTGACACTAGCAAGATCAAGGAGTGAACCAACATTCCCTACCAAAAGAAAGGCAAGTTACACTATCATCTAAAGTCCTACTATTTTCATTATACTTAGTGGATTTGAAACATGCATGAAAAGAATTTTATACTTATGCTATGCTAAATCCTAATAGGATTCCCTATACATTCCTTAGTGAAAACAATGTATTTGTTACATTGCTTAGCCATGCTATATTTTGAAAAGAGATACATGTTGAGATTTTATGGAATTGAGAAAAGAACTTGTGTTTTTATATAATAAAACGAGGACTCAATGAACCACCTGGGTGGCCAAGGATACTTTGAGTTTTGGAGAAGGTGGCAACAAAATGATCCATGTCTATGGAAATCTCTTTGTGTTGTGCTCCAAAGGAAACCACCCAGTAAACTTAGAGATTGAACATGTTTCTCCAATTTTGGCTTTCGTGTGCAACCACATGCTATTTATGGCTCTGGCTTAGTCAACTACATTGGGAAGACCCATGCATTGTTTTCAGTTTACTGGACATGAGGACCTGGAATCCTACATGGGTGCTGAAGACAAGCTAGCAATGGTGTATGGGAGGACCCTTTGGAAAGACTTCGTCACATTCTCAATCTGCCGGTACTCCATCTTGGTGAGCACTAATCCTGTGGCCACTGGTGGCAACAAGATGGGATTGTGACATGTGGGTAAAGTGTACTACTTCTGCAGAAGATAATAAAATCTAAGTACTTAGCCGTGTCCCCGGTTATGAACAATACTGAGCAACTAAAGTTTGAAGCTATGGGAAATCTCGACATTCTAATTTCTAAAAGAAAACTTTTAAAGACTTGATGCACTTGGGGGTACCAAGGAACTCAAGAGATGTTGATAAAACTTGATACACTTGGGGGTACCAAGGAACTCAAGAGATTTTGATAAAACTTGATACACTTGGGGTTACCAAGGAGCTCAAGAGATTTTTGACAAGGACTTGAACACTTGGGAGTTTACCAAGGAGATCAAGGAATTTTGAAAAGGAGATTTAACAAAGGACCAAAACCATTTTGAAAAGATAGGATAAAGTTATTGCTTTATGCAATTGAGCCTTAAACCCTACTTAGCCAAAATGCATGTAATGATAGAATCCACTTATATTCCACATAGTAGTGAAACTTGCCAATATAATTCAAATGTCTTGACCCTTGTGGCTATAACTTGTAATGTTGCAGGTTTGATTGTTTTAGAGAATATTGAATGATTGATTAGGATTACAAAGTCTACAACCAACATTTGCCTGTGGCACTTTGAAGATGAAGGACCCCATGACTATAGTTATTCCGCTGCAATGTAATGTAATAGCCAAATGAGCCATGTAAAGATGTAATAAAATTATGTTATTCCTGGTTATAAAGTTATACTATGACCTTTGTTTCTTGATATTACATCTAAACTGTGGATGCTAGCTATTGATCCAGGGACTAGCATTGTAAACACAGGGGACTCCACCTTATATTGTTTAAAGGTTGGGACACTCCCTTTACAGATGGTATCAGAGCATTGTGTTGCCTGTAGGATTTGTAAACCTAGGATTGGACAAAAACCCTTAGAAAAATAGGAGTTGTATTTGTTCCAAAACTTATTTACAAACAATCTTGTAAACTCTTTCCTTAAACATTTTGGTTTCAACTCTACATCTCTTCTATTTCAACTTGATGGATGAAAACCTACCCCATGGCCAAAGACTACACCATGTGCAAAGGACTTCTTCAACATTTTCAACTCTAATGACTTCAACATATTCAACTATAATGACTTCAACATCTTCAGCATATTCACCAAGGACTTCCAACTTGGATACCAATAAGGACTACAAGTGAGACAAGGAAATCTTGCTCAAGATTTGGAGACTAAGGGAATGCAAAAGCTAGAAGGATCCCACATCACTTGAAGCTTTATGAACAAGGAATTTTCCCAAAGAAAACATGATCCCAAGTAAGAAGAATCAAGAAGGAAGGAAAGATCACAAGTGAACCATATAGATGGACCACCATATTTTAGTTAAGACAAACTCACCAACTTATGTGGTGTAACAAAAATATTTTGTTGTCTAATTATGTGCTTGAACTTTGTTGTTTGAGTGAAAAGTTGTTTGTGAATGCTTGCACATTGCTTGTGTGAATTGTGATGTGTGTGATTAGAATTGATTCCATAGAAATATCTTGCCTATTCTAATCCTCATTCAACCCAAACAGATGACCACTCCAAGAGACTCCAACCTCAAGGTTGATGACACCAACACCAACCAAGAGGACAGCATGAAAGAGCTCATAGCAACCCAGAACCAGTTGAACCAAGTGACAGCTCAATTCATAGCCAACACCAGTGGAGAAGATCCAACACCGCAAGGATTTTTGGAAACTCAAGGCCAACTGATGCTCAAAGTGACTGATCAAATGATCAAAATGGAAGAAAGTTATTCCAAAAGAGTTTATGAAAACAAGGATGACAGAAATGTTATTCTAGATGGAGCCCCAGCTTGCATTATTTGTGGAGATAAGGATCATACTTCCAAGGAGCATGGAGATCAATGCCCCAACTGTGAAGAGAAACATCCTGTTGGACAATGTCCCACTTCTCAAGCTACTTGCTACCTATGTGAATGAAACAACCATGTTCCTATCCAATGCCCCATCTATTCCATTGTGGAACAAAGGAAACAAGGTGGAGTGCAACAAATGATTGCAAACCATCAAGAAGGATCCAAGTATACCAAGAAGGTTGATGACAAAGGAAAAGGACCACTTATACCTCCAAACAAAACAACCCAATTCAAAGGATCAAGTAAGAGGAATGTGAATTTTCTAAAGAGCAATAAAAGGTCCAAGAAACATGTAGACATTCCTACCTACCAGATAACATATGAACAACATGAACTAGATGCACTCCTAGCTTTGGAGAAACCCAAAAAGCAAAAGAAGGACAAAAGCCATGTGCAATGTCATAAGTGTAAGGAAATGGGACACTATTCCAGTGAATGCCCAGAGAACCAGAAGAATAAGGAGATTGGCCAAGTGGTGTGCAACAACTGCAAAGAGCTAGGCCATTATGTGGCAACTTTTCCACAAGAGCCACGTAAAGAACTCAAGGATATCAACTGTTTCAATTGCAAGAACCCAAGACATTATGCAAGCAACTGTCCAGAAAAGATGAAGAACAAGTTGAACAAGCCTATGGAGAAACTTAACCTTGGCCCATGAGTCAAGTGTGGAAACCAAGGACACAATGCAAATGTTTGCTTAGAGAAGTTTCCCCAGGATCCCAAGAAGGCCAACATGTAATTTTGTTTGAAATTTATTTTAAGGGTGGTAGTACCCTAGTTGTTTTGAGCCTACTTGTAACCCTAGCCTTCCCAAATCTCGGGACGAGATTTATTTTAAGGGTGGTAGCCTGTCACATCCCAAGATTTTCCAAATCTTGTAATGTGAAAAATGAATGAATAAAATAAAACTTTGTTTGATTTTCAGAGTGAGAAGAAACTTTTTGAAATCCAATTGGAAATCTTCAAACCAATTTGTATCAAATAAAATCCTAAAGAGATGTAAAAAGGTAAACATTTGATAAAGGAAAATAAAATATTTTGGAATTACTATTTTGGATCTTTTAAATAAAAGGATTTGGTTTTCAAAAGAAATAGAAGTTTTATAAATAAGGATTATTTTATAGAGCCAAATTAAACCTTGGCCAAGCTTTTGAAATAAAACATTTTGTTTTGATAAAAATAGTAAAGGTTTATTTAAATAAAGTAATAAGGATTTAATATCCAAGTTTTACTAATAAAGGTTTTACTATTTCCAAACATCAAAACTTATTTATTTATTTAAAATAAGTTTTCCAAGTATTTTATATTCCCAAATAAAACCTACTGATTTGGTTTTGAAAATAATTAGATTTCAAAAGGAGTATTTAAATAAAACAAATCCTATTTGATTTAATAACAATGGTCTATTTATTTAATTAATAATGGACCCTAAAATAAAATTATTATTTTGGTTTTGGAATTTTGGTTTATGTTACTGAACAGAACCAAATTCAAAGTTGTATAGTGTGGTGATTGTTTGAATTGATTTGAGTATTTTTTGGTTGTTTGAATTTCAAAACAGAAATTAGAAATAGAAAAACAAAAAGGTTTTAGGAAGAAAAAAAATGGTTTTGGACTCAGCCCAACTAACCAAGCCCAGGAAGCCCGAACAACCAGCCCAGTTCCCTCATCCATGAAACGCCGCACCCGCTCCTCGACCGATTGGTGGTGACTTGTGGCCCCCAACCCTCTCTCTCGCTCCACTGACGAAACGGCCCCACACCCGAGCCTTCTTCCTCACCCGCGCGACTTCTTCTCCCCAAACCTCGTCGCCGTTTCTGCTGTTTGAATGCGCGCTTGATTCCTCCTTAACCACGCATTGATTCAGCCCATGACTGCGTGCACTTAAGCGTCTCTCTTCCCTCTCCATTTCCCCACGCTCACTCCTCTCTCCCAGCCACAAGGCTGCCACGATTTCACGTGTAAACCCACTCTGCTCCGACGAGCTTCCTCCTCCAATTCCGGCCGAGCCTCGCCACCTCCTGCCTCCCCGAGAACACGAGCACACTCACCACTCCCAGACGCTCCTCCCTGTACCCTCCGTTCAACCGCGGGTGCCCCAGAAAGCCAACTTCGACAAAGCTCTGAGCGCCGCCGCGTCTGCAACTTCTCCGGCGAAGTCCCCTGGTAAACACTGACCGCCCCACGCCGTCTTGTTCACGCTCCCACACTCGCCTCACTCTCCTGCACCTAACCATGCCCTCTGTTTGACTTCTCGTGATCGACAACATCGCCTCCGACCACGACCAGAGCCGCCTGACGCCGTCCTTGACTCCGGCGAGGAATTGCTGCCGTCCCTGAGCACCCCCTGCCACGTCGACCACACGTTGAGCACCACCTCGACCTCGCGAACACGGTGAGCCTACTCCCTCCCTCTCTCGATTCTTGCTTCGCCAGCGCCGCCACCATCTGACGGCACCGCCGCTCGCTGTTTACCTTGCGCCGCCAGTTCTTGGTTGTGTTGCTGCGGACCGTAGGATCTAGATCGAGCGAACGAGATAGATCACTTAAGCGCTAAAGGGGTACGCAACCAGGGCCGTGCAATCTGTTAGATCCAACGCACCACAGAGCCCGATCCGACCGAAGCGGTACCATCCAATGGCTTTGTGACGCGTGGCCAGTTTCTGTTTAAAAACAAAATTTGAATCTGATTTAGATGCAGATTTGAAACTCTTGTAACTTTTGATCCACACGTCCAAAAATTACAAATTTGATATCGTTGGAATCAGTGGAACAAACCCTAGACAAACATGCAATTTGTTTAGTAAATAGTATATGTTAGATTGTTTGTTTTTGCAGAAACAAGTGTGTGCTTGTTTAGATTAGAAAAATTGTTCAAAAATGTTTTTAGGGTTAAATCTTTTAAATTGATTTGTGGTGAACCTACTTACCCTAGGAACCAACCCATGGTTTTAAAAATGAATTTGGTGAAGTTTAGGATGGATTAATTGGTTTAGCCCATTTCTAGCCAAATAAAATTATTGGTTTTGTTAAGAAAATGTTTTTGGAAAGAAAGCTTTGGGAAAATGATTTGGACCAAACCTACTGACCCTAAACACCAAGTTTTGAGAAACAACAACTTATTTGGTGAACAACATAAAGTTGTTGATTTGATAAAAATGTTTTCCACCACATAAAATAATGAAAGGATTTAAAAATGGTTTATGGACAAAACCCTTTTGCAAATGACTTTGCCACCTTGGAAAATGACCACTTTGAACCTTACCAAGTTTAGAAGCCTAGTGGAGACCATCTTTGCAAATAAACCTATCTCTTGCATGCTTGCATGCATGACTTAGATCCCATTGTTTTATGTGTGTGTGAATTGTTTGATTGATTATTGGTTTGGAATGCTAGTTGATATTGTGTTTGCTTGATTGATTGTAGTGAAGTTAGAAAAGTGTGAGACTAGCAAGATCAAGGAGTGAACCAACATTTCCTACCAAAAGAAAGGCAAGTTACACTATCATCTAAAGTCCTACTATTTTCATTATACTTAGTGGATTTGAAACATGCATGAAAAGAATTTTATACTTATGCTATGATAAATCCTAATAGGATTCCCTATACATTCCTTAGTGAAAACAATGTAGTTGTTACATTTCTTAGCCATGCTATATTTTGAAAAGAGATACATGTTGAGATTTTATGGAATTGAGAAAAGAACATGTGTTTTTATATAATAAAACAAGGACTCAATGAACCACCTGGGTGGCCAAGGATACTTTGAGTTTTGGAGAAGGTGGCAACAAAAGGATCCATGTCTATGGCAATCTCTTTGTGTTGTGCTCCAAAGGAAACCACCCAGGAAACTTAGAGATTGAACATGTTTCTCCAATTGTGGCTTTCGTGTGCAACCACATGCTATTTATGGCTCTAGCTTAGTCAACTACATTGGGAAGACCCATGCATTGTTTTCAGTTTACTGGACATGAGGACCTGGAATCCTACATGGGTGCTGAAGACAAGCTAGCAATGGTGTATGGGAGGACCCTTTGGAAAGACTTCGTCACATTCTCAATCTGCCGGTACTCCATCTTGGTGAGCACTAATCCAGTGGCCACTGGTGGCAACAAGATGGGATTGTGACATGTGGGTAAAGTGTACTACTTCTGCAGAAGATAATAAAATCTAAGTACTTAGGCGTGTCCCCGGTTATGGACAATACTGAGCAACTAAAGTTTGAAGCTATGGGAAATCTCGACATTCTAATTTCTAAAAGAAAACTTTTAAAGACTTGATGCACTTGGGGGTACCAAGGAACTCAAGAGATGTTGATAAAACTTGATACACTTGGGGGTACCAAGGAACTCAAGAGATTTTGATAAAACTTGATACACTTGGGGTTACCAAGGAGCTCAAGAGATTTTTGACAAGGACTTGAACACTTGGGAGTTTACCAAGATCAAGGAATTTTGAAAAGGAGATTTGACAAAGGACCAAAACCATTTTGAAAAGATAGGATAAAGTTATTGCTTTATGCAATTGAGCCTTAAACCCTACTTAGCCAAAATGCATGTAATGATAGAATCCACTTATATTCCACATAGTAGTGAAACTTGCCAATACAATTCAAATGTATTGACCCTTGTGGCTGTAACTTGTAATGTTGCAGGTTTGATTGTTCTAGAGAAGATTGAATGATTGATTAGGATTACAAAGTCTACGACCAACATTTGCCTGTGGCACTTTGAAGATGAAGGACCCCATGACTATAGTTATTCCGCTGCAATGTAATGTAATAGCCAAATGAGCCATGTAAAGATGTAATAAAATTATGTTATTCCTGGTTATAAAGTTATACTATGACCTTTGTTTCTTGATATTACATCTAAACTGTGGATGCTAGCTATTGATCCAGGGACTAGCATTGTAAGCACAGGGGACTCCACCTTATATTGTTTAAAGGTTGGGACACTCCCTTTACAAAACACAACATGCATGATTACAAATAGATGATCTTGATCATGAACGAAGCTCACAAGATCTAAACATGGTAGCACAAAGGAGGAGAAACAACTAGCTACTACATGGACCCATAGTCCAAGGTGGAACTACTCACGCATCATACCGGAGGCTGGCATGGTGATGAAGAAGGCCTCCAGGATGATCTCTCCCCTCCAGAAGGGTGTCGGGAAGAGCTTCAGATCCCCTCGATCTAGGGACGATGGTGGAGGCGGCTACGGACTGTTTCGTGGAAGATTGATCGGGTACTTAGGGTTTAGGTACTGGGGGCTTCTTATAGGCGAATAGGGGGGCCGAGGGGGTGCCCGAGGCGGATGCACCCCCAGGCGCAGGCCAGGCCTAGCCGCGTTGCTAGGGGTGTGGCCCCCTCTAGGCCCTCCTCCGTCTCATCTCTGGCTCCGTGTTCTCCTCAGTAAAATATTGACTTTGGCTTTTGTCCCGTCCAATTCTGAGAATATTCTTTTTCTGAATTTTCTGGAACCAAAAACAACAGAAAACAGGCAACTGGCATTGTGGCATCTTGTTAATAGGTTAGTATCAGAAAAGGAATAAAAATACCTCAAAGTGTAGACAAAGCTAAGCAAAGTCAATACTAAACAAGCATGGAACATAAAAAATTATAGATATGTTTACGACGTATCAATGATCTGCTTGTCCCTCTTGTAAGCGTCTGACCCTTGTGAATATTGATGTTCACACAAAGCAGCATCCTTTCCCCAAAAGTGGCCTTCTTCATTTGCCCCTTAACATAGTCACGTGAAAGAGGGGCAAACGGGCATTGTTGGCATTCTTCCTCCTGGCACGGACAGGGCTGGCATCCAAAGGGCTCTCCTCATCATCATCTCTGATCTCATCAGCTGGCACGGGGGCAGGATACCCATGAGGATCCGTAGTGGTGGTAGGAGACTTACGTTGTATCTGAAGAGGGGCATGGGAAACAATCGGCAGGCCCACAAGAGGGGAAGGCAAGTGCATCTTGGCAAAGGTGGTTAGCACAAACCTCATTACATAGGGAGCATAAGTGGGAGTATTCTTCTCGGAAATGTTGATTCCCAAATCCATGAAGATGAAATACATGATGTCGAGAGGAATGGCAGGATCATTAGGACCATTGATGTATATAGAGTGAGCCAGAGCCATGAGAGGAACTAGGGCAGACCGAATAGTGTCAATATTGCCCGCTTGAGGATAAATGTTCTCATAGAACATGCGAATCACAATGTGGAAAGGTGGCCTGAGGTTCTTTGTTTATCCTAGGACACCATACTTGTTGTAGATAGGAGCAAGGGGCTTCTTCTTGTACTCAAGCCAGAAGTCTCATGAATGCGGTGACCAACCGGGATATTCCTTCCCACAAAAGGATACCCCAAGACAACTACAAGATCACTAATACTGGAATGACAACGAACCTCCCCAGTTATCCATGTCATTGGAATCTCGCTCCCTTCTCCAAACACAAGGGTGGCAAAGAACTTGTGAATAATCTAAACATTGTAATCCTGCCGAAACGCCATGAGGTGGTGCAATCCAAGCTTTTCGATGATCCAGAGAGCCTCAGAGAAATAAGTCTTGTTGTTAATGAAGTCAAAATCCAAAGTACGTTGCAGTCACACTGGCTTATTCTCAGACAGGTGGGCATAGATCTCAGTCATGATCAAATACTGCTCATGCCTCTAGAAACGAGCATCCGGGATGTTGGCCATATCATAGGACAGCTGCCTCCTCATGACCCGGAACTCATCATTTTTTAGCCTTGAGAGAGTGGTGAGGTTGTCATATTTCCTTTTCTTGGCCAGTTCCTCACGATGAAGATGGTCTTCCTCTTGCCGCTAAAAAATCATGACTTTCTTTCCCTTTATCTTCTCGGCATGCTCCTCATGACTGTCAAATGGGTGTTGGCCTGATATCTTGCGAGGATTGCCCCCATAGTTCGGGGCCTTGGACTTGGTGCGACATGGACGAGAGCTACCAGAACCACCTGCAAAACCCCGCAAGAAAGCACAAAAACATGGCAGAGACTGAGTTTTGCAAGTCCTGGAAGAATAGGTGGAAGAGGATGTGAGACCTAGAGCACATATAGAGAAAGACTCCCGGAGTCTCCAATCTCTAGCCCCGGAGTTTCCGACTGGGGCCGGAATCTCCGGTCATGGTGACCGGAGTTTTTGGCCTGGAAACATGGCGAGACACAAGACACATGGGGGGCTTCACGAGTTGTAGATCGAGGTCATAGGAACATCACAAGCATGGAATTGACGTAGAAAACACCAACTACCATGGAATAAGTGATACCTAACCGCAAACCCATCTAGGGGAAACCCTAGGCAGGGAATGAGAGGGACGGGAGTCACCTTGGTCCATGGAGGTGGCAGGGAGGACATGCGGCGGCGGCGGGAAGGGGAGGGGCCAGCGGCAGCCATGGATCCAGTACGGAGTAGGCCCCGGCGGAGACGGGCGATGGAGGGAGCGGGTGGGGAAGGAGAGAAGAGAGTCGGGGGTGGATAGGAGTAACTGGAAGTTACCCCCACCTCGAATTTCTTATATGCATGTACGAGAAACCGCCAGGCTGGAGTCTCCGGGGTCAGACCTCGGAGTCTCCGGCCTCCACTGCCAGAAAATTCCAGATACAAGCAGGACAAGAAAAAATCATGAAAAATACTGAAAATATCAAGTTAAAAACCAAGGAACCAATTGAAAAGCCAATGAAGAGACAATCAACCAAAAAGCAACACAAATGACAAACAAGAGGAAAACCAACCTCTCAAGGGGAGAGTGTGGTGGCCTGGGCCACCGCATTTGAGTATACTTGGTTTGGCACCACAAAGATATATCTTGGGTCCATTACCAACACTCATCATTGAATCTCACATATCACAAAATGATATTAAGATAAATGATTTTTGTTACTTTGGGAATTATGGGGGAGGGATAGTGTAGAGGTCCCAACCTTTAATAAGGTAGATAGCCCTGTGTTTACGATGCTAGTCCCTGGATCAATAGCTAGCATCCACAGTTAAGATGTAATATCAAGAAACAAAGGTCATAATACAACTTTATAACCAGGAATAACATAATTTATTACATCTTACAAAGCTCATTTGGCTATTACATTACATTGCAGCAGAATATCTATAAGCATGGGGTCCTTCATCTTCAAAGTGCCACAGGCAGACATGTTGGTTGTAGACTTGTAATCCTAATCAATCAACTTCACTAATATCAAACAAACCTGCAACATAACAAGTTACAGCCACATGGGTCAATACATTTGAATTGTATTGGCAAGTGATACTAAGGTAGTATAGTGGATTCTATCATCTATATGCATTTGGCAAAGTGGAGTTGAGGCTTGCATTGCTCAAAAATAGATTTTTCCTTATCATTTGAAATCACTAAGTTTTTGCTTGACAAAAATCACCCAAGGCATCTACCAATCAAAGATTGAAGATCCTTTAACCCTTGTTCAACCACAAGTTTTTAACTTAGAAATTTGGATGATGAGATTCTTGATAGCTTCCATGTCTTGATGCTCAAATTGTCCTTTACCAGGGACATGGCTAAGTACTTAGATTTTTCACTCTGCAGGGGTGGTGCACTTTCCCCACAAGACTTGGTTTCACCAAGACAAGATCTTTCAGAATCCTTCCCTTAGACCAAATGGACGCGCTCCAACCTATCATCCCTACTACCACCAACTGTCCAAATGGCTAAGTTCTAGCAACCTATATGATCCAGGCAGAGCCCATAATGCCAAGTGGCTGCACTTGAAGCTTCTCAACATTTGACATCTCAAATCTCTTTGTTCCTGGGTGGCCATCCACAAGTGAGATACACAAGGTAAACCATAAAAATGGGCCTTGTGAACCACTCAACACAAACCATTCCTTCCATTCCACCCAGGTGATTCATTCACTTAGTTGTTTTATTAAACAAAACACAAGTCCTCAGACTTAGAAATTTTTCCATAGTGTGAATATATATTCCACCCTTGTTTTCTATTAGCTAAGCTAAGCATGATAGTAGTAGGGATCTTTAACTTAGAAATTTCTACTAAGGTTTCATCTACTAGGATTTCCCATAGCATGGTTTATACTTAGCAAAAATTTCATGCAAATCTTACTTAGAAATATCACTAATGCATAGTGAAAATAATGGGACAAAAGTATGAAGCATCACTTGCCTTTTTGGTAGAGTATAGGTTCACTTCTTGATCTTTGCAATGTTCACACACTTCAAGTCACTACAATTCAACCAAGCAAACAATATTTCAAACTACCATTCAAGCAAAACATCACATGAAATGATAAAGTCAAAGTAATGCATGCAAGCATGCCAAGCTTTGTTTTATTTCAAAAAGTGGTTCCTAATGGGTCATAAACATTTGAAAACACCTAATGGTCATTTTATAAAGTGGCAAAGTCATTTGCAAAAGATTTCACTTCATAAACCATTTTCAAAACAAGGTATCATTTTATGTGGTGTAGAAATGTTTTTACTAAGGCATTAATCTATAGGGTTCACAAAATATGTTTTCAAACCATAAAACTTTGTGTTTAGGGTCATAGAGTTTAAAACAAAACATTTCCCAAAGGTTTCTTCCAAAACTATTTTTAATAAATAAACCATATTTTTATTTGACTAGAATTGGTTTTAAATACAAGATTCATTCTTTTTGCATCACCAAATATATTTTTGAAACCACAAAGTGATTCCTAGGGTCAGTAGGTTCAAAACACACCATTTGCAAAAGATTTTATCCCCAAAATTATTTTTGAACAATTTTTACATCCTAAACAATCATACATATGTTTCTGCAAAAACAAACATTTTACCAGAAGCTTTTTAATAAACAAAGTGCATGGTTGGCTAGGGCTTGTCTTGCTGATTCCATTGATATAAAGTTTGCAAAATTTGGACGTGTGGTTTGAAAGTTATGGAATTTACAAAATCACATTCTAATCAGATTCAAAATTCTGTTTAAACCAAACTAGTGCCACGCGGCGCGTTTCAATTTGTCGGTACCACTTCGGCCGGATCAGCAACATGAGGCGTTGGATCAAGTTAAATCACATGGCACAGGTTGCGTACCCCTTCAACGTTAAGTGATCTATCGTATCCATTGGATCGTCATCTAACGACCATCGTCACCCTGACCAAGTTCTGGCGGCGCTCGACGGCTGCGCGCGGCGGCGACGTTCGGCTAGCGGCGGAGATGGCGCTAGAGGAAGCAAGGAAGAAGGAGAGGTGGATCACAGTGATCGCCGAGGCACGGGGATTCTCAACCCGCCCTTGGTTGGTGAAGGGGCGCACGGGGTTCGCGGCAATTGCTCGCCGTAGTTGAGCTGGGCCTCGGGTGCGATCAGACGTCGACGGGGGCGAGGCTACAAGGCATGCCGAAGCAAGGTAAAGGGTGTGTTAGATGCGTACGATACCAGGGAGTATGCGAGCATCAACGAAAGAAGGTGGCGCGGCCAGAAACTACTTGTGGAGCTCGTCGGAGTTGGAGCGGATGGCGACGTCGTTCAGTCAAAGACGGAGTCGACGCTACCGGGAACGCGCGAGTGAGATGCGGGTGCAGAGAGAAGCGCCAGGGGGTGGAGATCACGCTCGGGTGCTCGAGGAGGCGAGGGGTGGCAGGGTTCGGCCGGAATCGTCGCCGGAGTTTGTCGGGGACAGTGGCAATGCGAGACAGAATTGTCGCAGCCTGGTGGCTCCGGTGGGGTGGCGTCTGGGGGGAAAGAGAGAGAAGAGGGAGGCGATTAATACCGCATGGTCACGGCGAGAGATTAACACAGCATTAAGGCGAATTCATGCGAAGAATTAAACAGCAGGAACGGCAGCAGCGTCTGGGGGAAGAACAGGTCGTGGGTGGGAACAAAGAACTGGTAGGTGGGGCCATCTGGCAGCGAGAGAGAGAGAGAAGGAGTGCGGGGTCCACCTGTCTGTGTCGTTGCGGGTTTAAAACTGGGTGCGAATCGTTTTTCTTCGGGAGAGAGAGGAGCTGGGCTAACTGGGCCAGGTGGGCTTAGCTGGGCTGGGTCGTCTCTTTCATATTTTTTTTGTTCAGATACTTTTTCCTTTTTCCATTTCTTTTTCTGTTTTGAAATTCAATCAAACAATTCAAACATTCAAATCAATCAAACTTCCACCACACTTTGTATTGAGTTTAGTCTTGTTTAACAACAATAAACCAAGTCCCAAAATAAAATAATATTTTTATTCTTTTTAGGATCTATTTAATAATTAAATAAAATAGACCTTAATTATTAATTCAAATAGGTTTTGATTTATTTAATAAAATCTCCATTTGAAATCTAAATATTATCAAAACCAAATCAGTAGGTTTTATTTGAAAATATACAATACTTGGAAAACTTATTTGAAAATAAAAATAACAAGTTTTAGTGTTTAATTAAAATGGGAAAAGTCCTTACTTTAATAAAATGGGATATTAATAAATCCTCCTTATTTTATTTAAATAAACCTTTACTCTTTTAATCAAAGCATAACATTTTATTTCAAAAGCTTGGCCAAGTTTTAATTTGGCTCTATAAAAATAGTCCTTATTTATAATTCTACCTTTTCATTTGTAAACCAAATCTTTTTATTAAAAGATCCAAAAATAGTAATTTCACATATTTAATATTTTCTTTATTAATTGTTTATATTTTCAAATCCCTTTAGGATTTGTTTGATCAAAAATGGGTTTGAAGGTTTCCAATTGGAATCTAAAAGTTTCTTCTCACCCTGAAAATCAATCAAAGTTTTATTTTATTCATTTATTTTTCACATAACAAGATTTGGAAAATCTTGGGATGTGACAGATAGCCCAATCATTAGGACCGCACTCCCCATATTTCCATGCCTACATCTAGATAGAATAGCATATGAATGCATGGGTATGGGTGCATGGTCTCAAGCCACATTTCTAGAATCTATGATATTTAGCTCATGACTTAACTCCCGGAATCTCTTCTCATCGAGGGTCTTGGTGAATAAATCCGCAAGATTCTTATCGGTGCTCACATAAGAGAGATCAATATCACCATTGTTCACATGCTCATGGATGAAATGATGACGAATATCAATATGCTTTGTTCTTGTGTGTTGCACCGGGTTGTAGGCAATCTTGATAGCACTTTCATTATCACAAAGAAGAGGCATTTTGTCACGAGTGAAATTGTAGTCCTATAGAGTTTGCCTCATCCATAACAATTGAGCACAACAACTAGCGGCCGCAATATACTCGACATCGGCGGAAGACAAGGAGACACAATTTTGTTTCTTAGATGACCAACACACCAAGGGCCTACCAATGAATTGGCAAGCACCAGAGGTTGATTTCCTTCCAACTTTGTCTCCCGCCCAATCCGAATCTGTGAAACCATGAAGAACAAAGCTCGAGCCCTTGGAATACCATAATCCAAAGTTTTTGGTACCAACTAAATATCGAAAGATTTATTGACCGCCGCAAGGTGGCTTCCCTTTGGGGCAGATTGAAACCGTGTACAAATACCCACACTCAGCATGATATCCGGTCTATATGCACAAAGATAAAACAAAGAACCAATCATAGAACGATATACCTTTTGATACACATATTTACCCTTAGTGTCAAGAGTAAGGTCACACTTGAGAGGCATGGGAGTCTTGGATCCATTTAAATCTGACAACTTTAACCTCTTTAGCATATCTTGATTATATTTGGCTTGATTAATGAAGATACCTCCATACAATTGCTTCACTTCAAATCCAATAAAGAATTACAATTCGCCCATCATAGACATTTCAAACTCATTGGTCATTAGCTTAGCAAATACATCATTGAAAGCTTTTTTAGGAGAACCAAAGATAATGTCATCAACATATATTTGGCATATGAACAAGTTCCCTCCAACTCTCTTAGTAAAAAGGGTGGGGTCGATGAGCCCAACTTCAAAACCACGATCTACCAACAACTTTCAAAGGTGCTCGTACCATGCACGAGGAGCTTTTTTAAGCCCATAGAGCGCCTTATCAATCTTGTAAACGTGGTTTGGAAACTTGGGATCCTCAAAACTCGGAGGTTGCTTGACATATAGCAATTCATTTAAGGGACCATTAAGGAATGAACTTTTAACATCCATTTGTTGTAACTTGAAGTTATGATGAGAGGCATATGCAAGCAAGATACGAATAGAACGACCAACGGGGGCAAAAGTTTCATCGTAGTCAATACCCTTGACTTGGGAGAAGCCTTGATCCACCAATCTTGCCTTGTTGCGAATGACCATTCCACTAGCATCTTTCTTGTTCTTGAATATCCACTCGGTTCCAATGACATTGTGGCACTCCTTGGGTCTCTCCACTAATGACCACACCTTGTTGCGCTTGAAGTTGCTAAGTTCTTCATGCATGGCTTCAACCCAAACCGGGTCTTAAAGTGCCTCAAACACCTTTTGGGGCTCTACACAAGAAATAAAACTATTGTGGACAACAAAGTTAGCTACTTGGTTATGAGTAAAAATGCCCCTTTCAAGATCACCAACAACATTATCAAGGGTAATCCCTTCATGAACAAGATTGGCGATCCTCTTGTCTTCACGATGAGCGTCGGCTTCTTCAATGGATTCTTGAGAAACCTCTTGGTCATCACCACTATTCTCGTCCTCGTCTTGACCTTGTAAATGAGCTTGCTGTTCTTCTTGAGCTTGCTCGGAATTTTTACCTCGTCCATCTTCATGAGCTTGACCTTGGTCCATATGGGGTGATACACACCCACCATTTGCTTGCACTTGACCTTGATCATGATCTATCTCTTCAACTGGGGTATCTTTAGGGCTATGAGATTGATGAATATCTTGATGAGGTGAGGGCTCCACATGAGTAGAGCATTGTTCTTCTCCTTCCACCACAAGGGGTTCCACAACGGGGCGGAAAAATACCACACCCATTCTTCTTATGGCTTGAGGAGGAATTTCATCACCTACATGACCAAGATCAAGTTGCCCCACTTGGGAGCCATTATGCTCATCGAATCTCATGTTACAAGAGACTATAACTTATCTGATGGACTTGTTATACACTCTATAAGCGTGAGCATCCGAAGCATATCCAACAAAGATACCTTCAATAGCACGAGACTCGAATTTAGACAACCGGTTACCTTTCTTGAGAATAAAGCACCTACACCAAAAAACCCGAAGGTATTGGATATTTGGTTTCTTGCCGGTGAGAACCCATAAGGGGTCATTTCCAAGTACTTGCGGAGATACACACGGTTGGCAATATGACAAGCGGTTGAGATATCTTTGGCCCAAAAATTATAAGGAGACTTGAACTCTGCAATCATGGTTCTTGCCATATCCAAGAGAGTCTGGTTCTTCCTTTCCGCCACACTATTTTGTTGCAGTGTATAAGGAGTGGAATATTGATGCTTGATTCCCTCATAAATAAGGAACTCATCCAATGTGTAGTTATTGAACTCGGTACCATTGTCACTTATAATGGCCAATATTTTCTTGTTATGTTGACGTTGAACTTCATTGTAAAGTCGATGATGGTTTGTTGAGTTTCACTCTTTTTCTTGAAGAAATATACCCAAGTGTATCTTGAGTAGTCATCTACAATAACCAAGAAATACTTCTTCCCCCCAAGACTATCAAAGGATGGAGGGCCAAAGAGGTCCATGTGAAGGACCTCCAAGATCCCATCGGAGTAGATAGTAGTGGTGGGGGGATGTGCCGACTCATGGATCTTCTCTTCAATGCAATCCCTACACACGCGATCTTTGACAAAATGAACATTATCTTTTAGTCCAAGGATGTGACCTCCCGTGTGGAGACTTTATGAAGCCCTCATGTTGACGTGGGAGAGATGGCGATGCCAAATCCATCCCACGTCACCTTTAGCCATTAGGCATGTCACGGAAGGTGTGGGTTTCTTGTCGAAATCTACCACATACAAAATGTTCTCGACATGCCCAACAAAGGCTATAGAGAGAGACTTGCTCCACATGAGAACCACAACCTTGGAATCAAAGAAGGCAGTGAAAGACACGAGTGTAAGTTGATGAACAAAGAGTAAGTTGTATGGAAGGGTTTTGACAAGCATAATGTCCATAATGGAAGTATTCAGTGTGACCACTACCGTACCTGATATGTTGAAAACATATCTACAATTTTTATGTTCCATGCTTGTTTAGTATCAACTTTCCTATCTTTTGTCTACACTTTGAGGTATTTTTATACACTTTCTGGAACTAACCAATTTACAAGATGCCACAGTGCCAGTTGCCTGTTTTTTGCTGTTTTGGTTTCAGAAAGCTAAAAATGAATATTCTCAGAATTGGACGAGACAAAAGCCAAAGTTCATGTTTTCCCTAAACGATACGGAAAATCGAAGATGAGATGGAGGAGGACACCAGGGTGGCCACAACCTAGGTGGGCATATGGCCCACCCTGGTCGCGCCCATAGGGGGTGTGGCCCCCCTGGCCCTCCACCGACCTTGCCTCCTTCGCCTATAAGAAGCCCCCGACTCAAAAACCCTAGGGAGTCGACCAGAAAGCCACGAAAAGTTCCGCAGCGTTGCCGCCACCGAAGGGGAGATTCGGGGGATAGAAAGTCTCTGTTCTAGCACCCTGCCGAGACGGGGAAGTGCCCCCGGAGCCATCTCCATCGATCTCCACCACCATCTTCATCACCGTTGCTGATTCCCATGATGAGGAGGGAGTAGTTCTTCCTTGAGGCTAAGGGCTCTACCGGTAGCTATGTGTTCATCTCTCTCTCTCTCTATGCATGATCTTGTTGTGGTCATGAGCTTTGTAATCAAGTAGATCTACCTTGCTACTCAAGTGCTTAAAAAAGATCTTTGCTCTCCCCATGTGTGTGAAAGTGATAGTGTGCACGCCATGGTGGCACTTAGGCTAGAGTCTACATAAATACTCATCGTGCTTTAATAGATCTATGCTTTTCCCCACGTGTGTGAAAGTGACAGCGTGCACACCGTGTGTGTCACTTAAGCTAGGTTACATATATATTTATCATGAGTATATTTTGAGTTGGTTGTCTCTATGAAATTGTGGTGTTTGTTGGAACCATCTAGCGCTCAAGGTGACAGTGTGGGGTTATCTAGATTGGGGAAGACAGACTTTGAGGTGTGCTATTATAGCCCTACCATGGATTAGAGGGTCCAACCGGAGAGTAGTTAAGAGTAGTATCATGAAGAGAATATATTTATATGAGAGTGTTCACTAGTGAAAGTATGATCCCTAGGCCTTGTTTCTAAGCAATTAAACACCATTTTCTACTAGATCTATTGCATGGTTGCTTGCTTCCTTCTTGTTGCCTTTAGTCTTTATCTCACCATCAAGCTCTTTTCTGGCACCGTTACCACTTGTATTTCACTATCTCTTCGCCGAACTAGTGCACCTATATACCTGACAAGTGTATTAGGTGTGTTGGGGACACAAGAGACTTATTGTATCTTGATTACAGGGTTGCTTGAGAGGGAATACCTTTGACCACTTCCTCCCTGAGTTTGATGAACCTTGGGTAATCCACTTAAGGGAAACTTGTTGTTGTTCTACAAACCTCTGCACTTGGAGGCCCAACAACTGTCTACAAGAATAGAAGTGCGTAGACATTAGTACCTAAACCCAAACCTTAGAATTTGATCCATGTCCATAAGTGACACACATGTTGTAAGAATTTGGCTTAATCTCATCGAGCATCTCTTTGCTTCCGGTCATATGACTAGTGGCACCACTATCAACCATCCATTTTCTTCCACTGGAATCATAGTCCTACAAAATAAATCAATGCTTGGTATTAGGTACCCATTGTTGTATGGGTCCTATTTTGTTAGTCACAAGTATCTTAGGAACCCAAATGGTCCAATGGTAATCATAACCATAAGAGGTTCCCACATATTTAGCATAGACATGACCATCATAAGATTTCATAAGGACATAGGAAGGATTATATTTTCCCGCAAAGTCATCGTGGGATGGCTCATCACCATCCTTAATGACACGTGATTCCTTCACAATTGCCTTCTTCCCCCTCCTTCAGAAAGGTAGTCATTTTGGAAGGGGGAGTTGGCACACTCTTCTTCTTGCTCTTTCTCTTGTTCTTCTTCTTGGTCTTGGGTGCAAATCCAAGGCCTTCCTTGGTCACATTGTCCCTTTGATTGCTCAAAAAGGCATTTAGAATTTTCTCACCTTGTCTGCATGTGACAAGGCCTTTATCAATTGTGGCCTTCAACCTAATGTTCTCCTTCATAAGATATTCGTGCTCACAACAAGGGTTGGTAGAACAAGAGGCAACACTAGTTGACATGATTGAACTTTCATTTCTTACTTGAGTTTGAAGTTGTTCATGAGACTTTGAGAGAGTAGATAATTTTCTCAATAGGGCCTCATGGTACTTCTTGAGTTTATCAAGCTCTTCATTTAGTCTATCACGATCAACCCCAAACTCGAGCTTTTCCTTTTTAAGAATTTTACTTAATGCAAGAGCATGATCTTGTTCCTTAGTAAATTTTGAGATATTCAAGTTATATGATTATTCATGAGACACATTAGTTCCTTCAAGAGTGATTCTTTTACTTTGCACTTCCTTAAGGGCATTGGATGAAGTGGCTATTTCCATGGCAGCCTCACGAGCATGCCCAAACATCTCAGAGATGGTGTCATATCTTTCATCGATGATGTGGCATGCTTCACCTAGTTGACTCATGAGGGACTCAACACATATCTTAACATCACCTTCTAAGTTAGTTAAGAAGATAGTGGATTCCACCACTTCATTCTTAACTTTAAGACCAATGCCATCATCACATGAAGGAGAATTAAGAGAGGGAGTTGAAGTTTTAGGAGTTACCACGGAGCCTTTAGCCATGAGGCATGTGTCCTTGGTGACGAGCTTGTTCTCATTTGGAGAGTCGAAGAGATATGTTGGTGAAGTGTACAAGGTAGAGGCGGAAGCGGTTGAGGTAGTGGAAGCTGTGGCAATCGTGGCGATAGAGGCCACTCCCATAATCTCTCCATCTTCATCATCACTCTCATCATCTTGAGTTTCTTCATACTCTTCACGAGCCACCAACACATACTTTTGTGGTTCCTTCTTGTTTGGAAAGTTCTTGTTGACGAAGTTCTTGTTGGGGACTTTCTTGATGAAGTTCTTGTTTGAGGTAGGCCTGTACTTGGATTTCAATACAAGCCTTCCTCCATGATCTTCCCTCTTCTCATATGGGCACTTGGCAAAAAAGTGGCTTGTTTCATGACAATTGTAGCAAGATCTTAACTTGGGCCTTGAGTCTCTTGGGGAGGTCTTGAAGCATTTCCCTTTCCTTGGTTCCTCCAAAACGTCCTTGATGCTAGATTTAGGTGTTCATGCAAGGCACACTTTACGTCTTGAGCATCACCTCCTATCACTTCCAATCCATCATCTTCTTCCTCATAGACTTGGGCCTTGGCCTTCAAGGAAAGGGTGGGAAAATACATCCTCCGAGCACGATCAAGAGCATCATAGGCGGTCTTGTTGATGATTCCAATAGGTAGAAACTCACTTAACACTTCATTTGAAGACATGGCATAAAAGTCCGCTCTTGACCGAATGCCGTTTGTGAAGTCTCTTATGAAGGGAAAGATGGCTTGCATGAACTTGCGCTTGATCCACTTGTCATCAACATCCTTGATTCCATGGTCAATCATCCTAATGGAGAGAGTGGTGACCCGTCGATAGAGCTCTTCGGGAGTCTCATCTTCCTTTCCAACAAAGGCACCGACTTCATAGTGCATTTCTTCAAACTTGGAGATTTGGATGCTCTTGTTGCCAAGGAAGACTCCCTCAAGGGAATTCCAAGCCTCCTTGGCGGTCTCATAGGAGCGAATGTGAGTCATTTGCTCATGAGTCAAGGCATCTTGGAGAATGGCCAAGGCGATGGTGTTGAGTTGATAGTTGATCTCTTTCGTGGGCGTCATATTGTAGGGATCACGTGGGATTAATCCATACTCCACAACCTTCCAAATATAAACACTTAAACTTTCGAAGTGAGAATGCAAAAGGTATTTCCAATTGGCGAAATTAGATTCATCAAGCTTAGGAGGAGGACCACGATGGATGATATGAGGTGTAGGAAGGGGAGCATTATTATATCTAGGTGGTGGGGGCACACTTCCATGAGGTTTACCATTTGCCTTGTTGACACCTTCATCGGCGGGGTCATCCTTGTGGGACTCATCCACCGGTTTGATACCACTTGATGCACCATCAAGGGCATCAGTGACAACAAGAACTCTTTTTCCTAAGTATGACTCAAGCAAGTCTTTCATCTCTTCTCTAACCGAGATAATGGAGTCGGGAAGATATTTCTTAGAGATGGGAGAGTTGTCATTCGGGGATTCATCCCCTTATGCTCGTCGCTCATACTTCTCTTAGGCAGTTAAGCCAAAGTAAGATCCGAGGCTCTGGTACCAATTGAAAGATCGGTATAAGAGACTAGGAGGGGCGGTTGAATAGGCGCTACTCAATTTTTCTTTTCTTTTTCAATTTAAGGCTTGACACAAAGTAAGTTATCTACATATGCAACTAAGTGAGAGAACCTATATGACAAGCAAGCAAGAAATAACAATAAAGAGGTAAAGGATAGAAGTCACCGAAAGTTGACATGGAGATGTTATTGACGTGGCTCAATAGTAGACCTTCATTGGGAGACCCCAAGAGGAAGGTATGGTGAGAACGGCAGTAAGTTTTCCCTCAGTTATGAAACCAGGGTTATCGAACCAGTAGGAGCAAGGAAACAACTCCAAGATGTTGCTAACAACTTGAAATCCTACACAAAATAAACTCAAGACTTTGCCCCCAACTTACAGTGAGGTTGTCAATCTCACTGGTTTGCTGAAAACAAAGGATTAAACGTATGGTGTGGAAGGTAATGGTTGCTTGCAGAAAGTAAACAGTAACATTGGATGATGTAACAATGGTAAAGATTGGACCGGGGTCCACAGTTCACTAGAGGTGTTCTCCTTAAGATAGATAACATAACATGTTGGGTAAACAAATTACAACAAGGCAATTGACAGGAACTGAGCAAGGCATAATAATGCAAATACTAGACATTCATGATCCTATGAGTTTTGATTGGGCATTACAACAATATACATAGACCGCCATCCAACTGCATCTATGACTAGTAATCCACCTTCAGGTTATCATCCGACCCCCCTCCTATATTAAGTTGCAAGCAACAGATAACTGCATTAAGCAATGTGTGTGAAGTAAATAATACAATTGTTCGATGAACAAGAGATTGTTGCTTTCTCCCTAGTGGCAACAGCACATCTATAACCTTAGAGGTTTCTATCACTTCCCCAGATTAAATAGAGGCATGAACACACTATCGAGCATAAATACTCCCTCTTGGAGTCACTAGCATCTACTTGGCCAAGATAGCTACTAGAAACGGAGAGCATGCAAGATCTCAAACGACACAGACATGATAGAATCAATAATCACAAAGACATGATAGAATCAATAATCAATCTGACATAGTATCTCAATATCCATCGGATCCCGGCAAACACAACATGCATGATTACATATAGATGATCTTGATCATGAATGGAGCTCACAAGATCTAAACATGATAGCACAAAGGAGGAGAAACAACCATCTAGCTACTGTATGGACCCATAGTCCAAGGTGGAACTACTCACGCATCATACCGAAGGCTGGCATGGTGATGAAGAAGGCCTCCGGGATGATCTCTCCCCTCCGACATGATCCTGGGAAGAGCTTAAGATCCCTTCGATCTATGGACGATGGTGGTGGCGGCTACAGACTGTTTCGTGGAGATCTGATCGTGTCCTTAGGGTTTTGACATCAGGGGGTTTATATAGGCGAAGAGGCAAGGCAGTAGGGAGGCTAGGGTGCCCACACCATAGGGTGGCGCGCCCTAGGGTGGGCTCGCGCGGTCCTAGGGTGTGGTGGCCCTGTGGCGCCCCTCCGTCTCTCCTCTGGATTCCATGTTCTCCTCGGTGAAATGTTGACTTTGGCTTTTGTCCTGTCCAATTCCGAGAATATTTCTTTACTAGCTTTTTTGAGACCAAAAACAATAGAAAACAGGCAACTGGCACTGCGGTATCTTGCTAATAGGTTAGTCCCAGAAAATGTATAAAAATACCTCAAAGTGTAGACAAAGCAAAGCAAAGTTGATACTAAACAAGCATGGAACATCAAAAATTATAGATACATTTATGACATATCAAGCATCCCCAAGCTTAACCCCTGCTCGTCCTCGAGTAGGTAAGTGATAAAAAGAATATTTTTTTAGGTGACATGCACCATCACAATCTAGATCAAACCATTTGCAAGCATTAAAAGTTGGGATCAAAGTACTCTAAACATGAGCATGAAAGATGAAGTTCTAACAATAGGACATAGTAACTATGTTGCAACATGTAAGGATACAAACAAAGATCATGAATAACAATGCATTGAAAGACGTTTGTTTGTTTCACATATAGAAGACATAACATAGTGGCATTAAGCTTGTCCCTCATGGAGTAGCAAAACATAAATGCAAAGGACACCCTCAAAGTTCATAAGAGTGACTAGATACAAATAGTTCCTGAGCAAGCAATATCAACATTATGAATCAATCAATAAGTTTTGGGACAATGCACATAAAACTAAGAATGACAACTATGCTCTATTAATTGGTGCCTAAGGATAGAAGGTGGAGACTCAATATAAAAGTGTAAGAAAGGCCCTTCATAAAGGAAATCAGGGATTTCAAGTTTCATAAAGAGCTTCTAAAAAATATGGTACTTGTTAGCTTTCAGCTCTCATTGCCCATATCATAAGCATCTTGAAGTGATTAAGGTTAAAGTGAACAAAGTATGGAGTATATGCTTGACAAAGTATAAGTTGGCAATCTCATGTCCCTTGAGTACGAGGGTCGTTCCTCATGCTACTCAACTTTAGTTACCGGTAAGTTCTTGTCATGGTAAGTATATGTGTATCATAGAGAACCGCCAACGGGGTACCCTTGCCCATGACACAGGAGCTATACCATATCAAAATAACAAGGCAACAGACAATGAGCATCTCAACAATCTTCTTATTTACCATGGTAAAATGGTGCTTTTTTCTCTTCTTTCCTTTTTTTTTTCTTTTTCTCTTTTTTCTATCTCTTTTTTTATAAGAATAATGCTTCATAGATTGCTCACGATGGTGATGCTACAAGTTTCCACCATGATTAGGCATGGCTTAGGCTAGCGGCCCAGGCGTTTCTCTAACACATATACATAACTCCATGGACTTATAAGCTTCCCTTTTATTTCACACCGCCGACATCCATAAACAAAAGAGCATGATATCAACTACGTAGATACTTACAAGTGTTGAAAACGTTCCCCATGACAACACGGTTCTGCTAATTCCCAACTTATAAGTGCAAGCATATACAGCATAGATGACACAATGGTTCAAGTTTATTAGGGGCAAGAAAAATAAAGTGTGCCATCAATTTGTGAAAGCTTTAATCACTAATTTTCACATAACAAGTTTAATTTGGAAGATAGATAAAACAAGAATATACTTGGAATGGTGTAAAACACCATGCATTGGAATTTATAGTGGACACTTTGGAATAAATTGGTTTCTTGGGAGTTGGATGCATGAGTAGAGCTTACTCAATACAAGTGGAGGCTAGCAAAAGACTGGGAGCGACCAACTAAGAGAGCAATAATGTCCATAATCATGCAGAGCGACAAAACATTACTGATCAAAGCATAAAGTGGTACCACAAGTCAAAAACTAAATGATCATAGAGGCTAAGGTGACTGGTTCATAGTCATAACACGGTGTGAGCATGTGCCGAGTCAACCCAAACAAAGCATCAAAGGAGAATACCATAATATTATACTTTTGTATGCTAAAACAATGCATGATTCTTTCAAGGCACATTAAGCAATCCCAATTGTTTGGAACAAGTCATGCTACAACAATAATCACTAAGCATAAGGTCAAAATAACATCTAGCATGACATGATAAAGTCTAAGACACAGTCAAAGCAAGCTCCCTTTGTACCACTATAAGCAAGAAACTTTCTACTCCTTTCCAACACCAATCAACTTATTTGAAACAACACATCGAAAGCGGGGGTCCAACTACTATATTCAAGCAAACTAAGAAAACGAAAACCAAAAAAGAAAACTAATACGCTCTAAGAACAACATAACTGTGCATGAAACAATAAAAACGAAGTGTCTAGAAAGATCTGAGATTTTTATTGATGAAGAAGGGGATGCCTTGGGCATCCCCAAGCTTTGAAGCTTATACCTCTTGAATATTTATTGGGGTGACACGGGGTGGCATCCCCAAGCTTGAGCTTTTGTCCATTCTTCATCTCATTACATCATTCTTCCCCTACACCTGGAAATTCCTTCTTACAAAACTTTACACAATCTTCATTAGCAACATTAGTGCATTCAAAAGTAATAAACCTTTGGGTTTAGTTTCAAAACAGAAAAACTTTAATTAAAAACACAAGCTACTGTAGCAATTCCCTCAAAAAGTTCAATTTACCAAAGAGAACCCAAAAAGAAATCAATAAAGAGGCAAACACAAATAATGGCAGAAATCTGTCAAAACAGACCAGCAGGTAAAAACCGTTTTTTCGAAGACCCTCTGTTACTTAAATCAAAAAGTGTTGAACTAACGAAATTTAGTTAACAACCTGGGGGATTTATTCAGAAAATTATAGCTCAATACGACATTGTCGTGGTGGTATCACGGCATATGCCATGGGTAGGCTAAAGTTGGGGCCGATGGACGTGGAGGAATCCGGGGAGGGATGATGCAGTGAAGACCGCACTCGTATGAACAAAGAGAAATACAATGTATATAGGATTGAGGCTCTCATGTGGAGACAACACCTCTTTCTCTACATCTAATCTCATATAATCTTGCCATACTTGTGGCTACAATCATGCTCCTTGAGATGTATCTCCTATGCCTCTATCTAGATCTCTCTGTGAGATTGGAGGAAGAAGAAGAAGAAGAGCTCCTATTGATCAGAGAGGGGAAGAGCCCTTTGGGGCCTTCCTTTGAACGATCCCCCTGGTGCTCCTTATAAAGGGGAGCCCAGGGGACAAGGCTTGTTCCATACTCTTGGTATCTGCGTAGCATATTCCTGGCATCTTCTTAGATGCTCAGCATATGCCTTGGCATCTTTGGAGATGCCATGGCATATTCCTTAGCATATTCTTGATGCCAAGGGCATATTCTCTAGCATCTTCTTGATGCCAAGGGCATATTCCATACACCCATGTGCCAGTCTGAGCCATGGGCATCCCAAGACTGGCACGGTACTGGCGGAGCTCTTCCTAGCTTGATGATACATCATCGTGGAGGTTGTGGACGCGTTTGGAGGTGAACGAGGAAGCATCTAGGGCAATATTACTTGATCTAGGCGCTCCTGGGTAAGTGTTAATTCGGCCTGGCTACAGGTTAACTCGGACTGTGAGAATCTGGGCCCAAACCGGGTAAAAGTTTCTCCCAGCCGAGTCAATGCTCAAGGCCCAGCCGGGTCTAACCTCATTCGGCCTGCAAAGGGGCCCGTCCGGAGCAGAGGCAGCCCAACCTGGCCTTCCTTACTCGGCCCAGGCGGGGCAGCAAGGAAGAGACGGACGGGGGCCTCCCCGCGTATGTCCACGTGGCGGTGGCGGAGTCGTGGTCCGTGGTGGGCCGAGTTTGGTATCAGCTAGCCCACCCGGGCGAGCTGGGCTTGGCGCCTGAGATGACGCCGGGGTCTATTTGCGAGGTAGCTCGGTGGAGGCCATCCCAGGGCGGGACGCGATGTCGGCGCACCCGGGTGCTTATTGTTGGCTCGAGGCGAAGTGGAGAGGTCCCGCGGTGGGCCGAGCTGGCTTCTTGCCAGCCCACCCGGGCGATGCTAGAGTGCACGATGGATGCTGAGTCGTGGGAGGCAGCGTTGTTGGCGGGATATGGTGGTTCGGTAGTTCGGCGGGGTCGAGAGGGGGCGTCGGCATCGAAGTTCGCTTCCGAGGTAGAGCGGAGCGCTAACTCCTGGGGTGAGGTCGTTTGGTGGGCCAAATGAGTTAACTCGGCCCAGGCGGTTATGACCTGTAATTCGGTGCCTGTTGCCTTGATTCGGCCCAGGAGGAGTAAACTTGGTCCAAGAGTATCATTGCTAGGCCGAATTAGGCATAATTCGGCCCAGGTTGCCCGTTTCGTTTAGCTAATTCCTTATTATGCCTCATATTCTCATTTATACATGTCTTTTTACATATATACCTTCTATTACATCGGTTATTTCTTTATGGCGGTTCATTTATTCCTCAACTATGGGGTACCCGGGGTCATATCCCCGACATACATACAGAGAGTTTTCATGAATTTTTCCAGTGAAGCACAAAAATCTCGGGACAACAACTTCCCCAAATCTTACTTTCCTCTCATTAGAGGTTATTCTTGGCACAAAAAACAAATAAAAAGGATAAGAAGATGTTATTACAGAAGTAATAACTTCCAAGACTCACGAAAACTATTGGGTTATCTTCCAAGAAGTACTTTTCTTTAACGTCTTTAAGTTAGGCACAAGAAGCAAGAATCAAGTATTTTCAAATGAAGAAGCATTAAGATCAATACTCGAAATTTCTTCAACCAGGAAAGGTATCTCATCCAAATGTGTTCTAGAGGATCCTTTCTCAACTCTCTTGGGTTCACTACTTTCATCAAATGGATTTTCAGGAACAATCCAATCAAAATTCTTTTCTAAGGCTTCATGCATTCCTACAAGTTTAAAAGGTATGGGTATTTTAATTTCATATCCATTGTGTTTGGTTTGATCCAAATTTTCTAATGTACCCATAACATCTACACATTAACCTGGCATATTAAAATGATCAAAGACCTTTTTAGCTTCTTTAGCAACATCATTGAACTCCTTTAGCAAAGTTTCTAGAATAAAATCTCTCTTTTCAGTATACTCCACTTCTTTAAGTTTAAGAAACATTATTTGCATCATGGGGTTAAGGTTAACAAACCTAGCCTCCAACATGTGAACTAAAGAAGCTGCAACAATTTCATAATTAGGACCAAGTTCTGCTAAGGATCTATCCTCAATATCCTCATGTTTCCTAATTGATTAAAGAATTCTTCAATATTTTCTTTCCCAATTATAGAGCCACTACCTATTGAAAGGTCTTTCAGGGTCAGGGATCAACATGGTGAGCAAGAGCAAGGTGACAACTAGAGGAAGAACTAATTTTTTTGTCTTTTTGATAAGAAAACGCAAACCAAACGAAACTATTTTTTTTGGAATTTTTGATAAAAAAGAATCAAGCAAAACAAAGCAAAGAAAAAGGAATTAAGCAAAACAAAAACAAAATAAGAGAATGGTTGTGAAGGACTCCCCTTGTGAAGTAGTCCTTAACTCCCAGGCAACGGCGCCAGAAAAATCCTTGACGTGGCTCAATAGTAGAGCTTCGTTGGGAGACCCCAAGAGGAAGGTATGATGAGCACGGTAGTAAGTTTTCCCTCATTTATTAAACCAAGGTTATCGAGCCAGTAGGAACAAGGAAACAACTCAAATGTGTTGCTAACAACTTGGAATCCTGCACAACACAAGCTTAAGACTTTGCCCCCAACTTATAGTGAGGTTGTCAATCTCACTGGTTTGCTAAAAACAAAGGATTAAATGTATGGTGTGGAACGTAATGGTTGCTTGCAGAAAGTAAACAGTAACAGTGGATGATGTAACACTGGTAAAGATTGGACCGGGGTCCACAGTTCACTAGATGTGTTCTCCTTAAGATAGATAACATAACATGTCGGGTAAACAAATTACAGCAGGCCAATTGACAGGAATTGAGTAAGGCATAACAATGCAAATACTAGACATTCATGATCCTGTGAGTTTTGATTGGGAATTACAACAATATACATAGACCGCCAGCCAACTGCATCTATGACTAGTAATCCACCTTCAGGTTATCATCCGAACCCCCTCCTGTATTAAGTTGCAAGCAATGGATAACTGCATTAAGCAATGTGTGTGAAGTAAACAATACAATTGTACGATGAACAAGAGATTGTTGCTTTCTCCCTAGTGGCAACAACACATCTACAACCTTAGAGATTTCTATCACTTCCCCAGATTCAGTAGAGGCATGAACCCACAATCGAGCATAAATACTCCCTCTTGGAGTCACTAGCATCTACTTGGCCAAGATAGCTACTAGAAACGGAGATCATGCAAGATCTCAAACAACACAGACATGATAGAATCAATAATCACAAAGACATGATATAATCAATAATCAATCTGACATAGTATCTCAATATCCATCGGATCCCTCAGCAGGCCTTTTTCCTGATAAACTTCGAGCTCTTCCAAATTGGAAAAATAGAACACCATCTCTAGCTTTTTCACTGATGAACCTGCAACACTTAGCATATGGTAAAACTAACTTGTGTTTACAACAAACATCAAAACATCATTAAGGCATGAAATGCCCTTTCAATCTTCCCCTTTTTGGTGTTTGATGACAACACAAGGATTTGCACAATACTAAACCAACACAAGGTACAAAAAGTAGAGAGACTCCCCCTCGAAGTGAGCACACAGATATTTACATATGAACGTAGGTGCACCAAACAAGGGAGAACACTCCCCCTAGAAATTACAAACCTACCTGGGAGCAAGGAGACAAGATGATTTAAAAGATAGTCATACCTTGAACCAACACAAGTGGTCAAGAGATATATAGGGGCATCCAATAATAGTCGTCTTCACCACACAACGATATAGGGATCCATATGATACACTACCACTTAGTCTTTAAGTTACATAGACAATAACCATAATTCCACAAATAAAACACACATTGGTCCACGAATAAGGCAAGGCAAATAAGAACAAGTCACAAGCAGCAAAAGAGTCAAATGAAGAGTGAGCTTGTGACTTCCCATGCAAATCCCACGCTCACCTAATAGCACCTTCTCCCACTTTGGCATCGATACGCCAAAAAGGGGACAAGAGCTAGACTACTCGCCTTAACCGGATCACTCATCATCCTTGTCCTCCTCGTCATCATCAGAGCTCTCCTCGGAACCTTGATCATCATCAACTGGGCCTTTGCGATAGAGAGAAGAGGAGGCATCATCCTTAAACACACTTCAATCAATGGTGCCTTGCGCCCACGAGCCATAGGAGAGAGTGCGGGATGGATGAGGCTGAGTTGGACCTTCTTCATCACTATCTTCACCCCATTAATGAAACTTCTTCATGATTGTTGGTTGCAGCTCAGATCACTGTAGAGCTTCGTTGGGAAACCCTAAGAGCAAGGTATTTTGAAGTTTCAATTTTTTTTAAAAACATCCTAGATGTTGATATCTGAGTATTCTACTAAGGTCTGAATCTCAACTTAAAAATACCATATATTTTGGGCCACACAAAAATGACAAATCCGCTAAATTTTGGAGGTTTCCAATTTTGCATGACTTTTGTCATTTTTGCACAGCCTGGAATATAAGGAATTTCGACTTGAGATTTTGCACCTTTATAAAATAGACCATTGCCTACATCTAAGATTTTTTTAGAATTTTTGAAACTAAAAAATGTCGTTTTCATTTCTTTTAAATGAGCTACATGTAGCTTGGGATGAAAAAATCTGCACTCATGAATATAGTGGTACATATTAGAAGCACAATTACATTTCATATATTTCAATGGGTAAGTAATGTTGCTGAACAACCGAAGCATTGCTGCTTGGCAAGCCAAGTCCTTCCAAAAATAATTATATCCACTGTGATATAAAAGAACATTATTGACACTGAGTGCGATGCACTACCACCGCTCGAACCATGTCACTAGAGAATGGGATTTTTCCATCACTCATCACGTCTTTGACGCTGAACCACAAAAACGACACTAGGTTGGAACCATCTAAAAGCTAGAGTGGCAAGAAAAGCCACGGTTATGAAAACACACATATACCGACCGAAATGACCGTCTTAGATGGATTCTAACCAAGATATGACGATAAGGTACCATGTAAGTGAGAAGGGTTGAGCATGCGAGTTGTGAGCCCCACATCAAGTTATAGCGGAGCATTGATCTCAACCGGTCTAGTATTTATTAAGCTTGCAGATAATGGCGATCTTTGTAGGCCATTGGTAATCGCGGAACCTAGTGGGAAAAAATGTGATCCACAAAGGAGGATGCGTATAGCAGCGAGAATTCCTGAAGTTTTAGGGAAGACGATCGACCTGCCGACCAGACAACCCCAAACTATCAGGACAACCTTTGTGACAGGAGACACTCCACTCCGCTATCGACACCACCACAAGATGAGGAACCTCATCATCGATCATGCCGACAACATAATAGATGTGAAATAATCTCAATGTTACCATCTTCAAAGGAGCACCACCCTCGCTAGCCTTTTTGACACGATCCAGCCCGAAGCCCAATCTAGGGTTTTATGTTTGTACATTACATTCTCTATTTCTATCATGCATCGAGAGCAAGGTTTACATGTCGACCTATCGCAAGTTGTCGATGGGGTACCGACAAGTAGACAAGTCTTGACAAGTCTCGACAAGTGCTAGACTTGTCGATGTGCTATCTACAAGAAACTACTAAAAAATATCAAGTAACTAGCCTATTAATTTTGGTATACTGCAGGTCTGTAATATATTTTGATGGCATAGGGAGTAAAGAGGAACCTGATAATGTGACAATTGTGTCCAGTGGGCAAGGCCTCCTTCAGAGGTGCTCACGACCCAGGTTGGAGTGGGAGAGCAGGGAAGAGGCGGCGGCGCCGGCGAGCCAACGGCGGCCAAAGAAGAGGCAGTGCCATGGGAAGGGCACCAGGAGAGAGGCGGCTGGGGAGGGACTCACGGGTGTAGGGTTTCACGCGAGGCTTCTTATATCCCAACCCTTTAATTTATCGATCGACTAGTTTATAGAGACAAGTCTAGATTGTCGCCGACAAGTCAACTTGTCGCTCGACAAGTTAAACTTTTCTTGTCGTTCCACCATGTCGACATCAGGATTGCCATAGGTAGTCGAATGACACTTAATCCTGAGAGGCAAAGCAAAGCTTTTGCTTTTGCTTTCTCTTAGAAAAAAAAATGTCATGAGGATTGAGGAGATAGGAGCAGCTGGCGCTTGGAGAGAAAAGAAAGACCTGCTTGAGAGGAGCCGAGCGGGGCCCGCACGCGCTAGGTTTCCCGCCGCTCTCCTCATCCTGCCGTCACCCTCCATCTTCTTTTACCCGGGCCTCCCCATCCTTTACTTCCCCCGTCGCCGCCAGCCCCTCCCCCCTCTCCCTCTCCCGTGGTTGCGGAATCTCGCCGGCGCTCTAGATCCGGCCGTCTGTACCCGTCTTCCGGGACTCCTCGCCGCTCGTGGAGGTACTGCCCCTGCCCCCTCCTCCCTCCCCCGTCCTCTCGCTGGCCCCGACATCTCCCCCCTCTCCTCTCCTCCCCGTGGTAGCTCGACCTCTCCATCCGCCGCCGCCTCCTCCTCCTCCGCCCCATACCCATGTTCTCTGCCCCCACCGGATCTGAGATGCTATTAGGCCCTAGATTGCTGTTGTCAAATTTCTGCCCTTTATTTGGGGGAAAGTTCGAGCTAGGGTTTCAGCCTATCATTTTTTTCACAGCACTGCATTATTATAACCTAGTAGAAGACTCTACACATGTGGGAGAAACCGACTTGCGGTGACATATTTTGCTCTTAACTTTTTGCAATAGTTCAGTACATATCATTATTTAGTTGGTAACGTAGTAACTTTGCAAGGACTAGATTAGACAGACCGATGAAAAAGGTTCTTCATCTAGCACTGATGTCTTGCACTATCATCACTTTGAATCTTTTGTAGCCACGGTAAATTGATTTGTATCCTATACGGTGGCTTCTTTTGTTGAAGTATGGCATCGTTATGCTTGTGGGTACTTATTATCATGAATGATTATCCTTGACCGAAGTTGGGAACTGTTCAAAAAGATTTCACTGTATTTGTTTATTTAACTGATACAACCACGTTTTATTACTGGTTTCATAACACACACAGCGGGTGATGCTGTTCTGAAGATGAAACTATTTTGATACCCTAAATCTATGTTACTGATGTGTTTAACGTTGCAAGAATTCACTATGGAGATTATGTGTATTGTTTTGTATCAGAACAAATAATCCTGCTACGCTAACCAAGGTGACATTGTTCGGAGTGATACAAGACCAGGATTTCGTTTTTTAACAGTATTAATTCAAAATAATTGAATCAGTTTGCACACTTTGTTCTCACAGGATAAAAGGTTGTCATAAGCAATTAAGAATTGATGTTCTGGATCATCGTTCCTCTTCTGTGATGTATTTGTCTTGGATTTGAAATATTTTCTGCATATCCATTTGCATTACCTTTTGATTATGTAAACTGGTACTCGTGAAATGATTGGACTAGCTAACTATGGATAAATTTTCCTGCAGCTGGCTTGGTTAATGTGGGCTTCTTGGTAAAGATGGCAGATAACGGTAAAGCAAAGGCAGGCGTAGGAGGCGCCTATACAATCAATCTAGAGAACTTTAGTAAGCGGCTGAAGGTGTTCTATGACCATTGGAATGGAAACAAGTCTGAACTTTGGGGATCTTCTCATGCAATCGCAATTGCTACTCCCCCTCAGTCTGATGATCTTCGTTATTTGAAATCCTCAGCTCTCAATGTTTGGTTACTTGGATACGAATTTCCTGAAACCATAATTGTCTTCATTCAGAAGCAGATACATTTCTTATGCAGCCAGAAGAAAGCAAATCTCATTGGAACCCTCAAGAATGCTGCAAATGAGGCTGTTGGTGCTGATATTGTCTTGCACGTGAAGGGCAAGAATGGGGATGGCATTGACCTGATGGATGACATACTGCGTGCTGTTTGTTCTCAGTCGAAATCTGACACTCCAGTTGTTGGTCACATTGCAAAAGAGGCACCTGAGGGCAAGCTCCTTGAAACATGGGCAGAAAAGTTATCTGGGGAATCTGTTGTGCAACTTACAGATGTAACAAATGGGTTTTCTGAGCTGTTTGCTGTGAAGGACGCCACAGAGATCATATGTGTGAAAAAGGCTGCTTACCTAACTTCATCTGTGATGAAAAACTTTGTGGTCCCGACGATGGAGAAGGTTATTGATGAGGAGAGAAAAGTCTCACACTCCTCATTGATGGATGACACTGAAAAGATTATTCTTGATCCTTTGAAGGCCAAGGTGAAGTTGAAGGCTGAAAATATTGATATATGTTATCCTCCTGTCTTCCAAAGTGGAGGGAAGTTTGATCTTAGGCCAGGTGCCTCCAGCAATGATGATTATCTCTACTATGATCCTGCAAGTGTCATCATCTGTGCAATTGGTTCCAGGTACAGTAACTATTGTTCTAATGTCGCCAGAACATTTCTGATAGATGCTACCCCGACACAAAGTAAGGCATACGAGACACTTTTGAAAGCCCAGGAAGCTGCTTTAGCAGCATGTAAACCAGGCAATCAGATGTGTGCAGTTTATCAGGCTGCAGTTGCAGTATTTGAAAATAATGCCCCTGAATTGCTTTCTAATCTAACAAAGTCAGCTGGAACTGGAATGGGCCTCGAGTTTCGGGAATCTGGCTTAAACTTGAACGCCAAGAATGAACGCCTGATAAAAGAGGGCATGATTTTCAATGTCTGCCTTGGCTTGAATAATGTCCAGGCAGAAACAAACAATGAGAAGACAAAGCAGTTCTCTTTGCTAATAGCTGATACAGCTTTAGTTAATGACAAGACTGCAGAGATCTTAACCAGTTGCTCCAAAGCTGTTAAAGATGTCGCATATTCATTTAATGAAGACGAGGAAGATGTTCCGAAGCCTAAACGGGCGAAGGTTGAGCCAAATGGCCTGGAAGCAGTACCATCCAAGGCAACACTTCGATCAGACAACCAGGAGATGTCCAAGGAGGAGCTCCGGAGACAGCACCAGGCTGAACTTGCTCGTCAAAAGAATGAAGAGACTGCTAGAAGGCTTGCTGGGGGTGGTTCTGGTTCTGGCGATGGACGTGGTCCTGCTAGGGGTTCAAATGAACTTGTTGCATACAAGAATGTGAACGATGTACCTCCTTCAAGAGAGTTGGTGATAAAAGTAGATCAGAGGAATGAAGCTATCCTCTTACCTATTTATGGAAGTATGGTCCCTTTCCATGTTTCTACTGTTAAGAGTGTCACCAGCCACCAGGACAACCGCACCTGCACTATCCGCATTTTCTTTAATGTACCTGGCATGCCATTCTCAAATGATAACAATCTGAAGTCTCAGGGAGCTATCTACTTGAAAGAGATTACATTCCGCTCGAAGGATCCGCGACATAGCAGTGAAGTTGTTCAGCAGATCAAAACATTGAGGAGGCAAGTAGCTTCAAGGGAGTCGGAGAGAGCTGAAAGGGCCACCCTTGTTACTCAGGAGAAACTCCAGCAGGCAAGCAACAAAACGAAGCAAATGAGGCTTAGTGATGTGTGGATACGGCCTCCATTTGGTGGTCGTGGGAGGAAGTTGACAGGAACTCTTGAGGCCCATGTTAATGGTTTCAGATATTCTACTTCAAGGGCTGATGAGCGTGTGGACATCATGTATGCGAATGTAAAACATGCTTTCTTCCAGCCAGCAGAGAAAGAAATGATTACACTTGTCCATTTCCACTTGCACAATCATATTATGGTTGGAAACAAGAAGACGAAGGATGTCCAGTTTTACGTTGAAGTGATGGATGTTGTTCAAACTGTTGGTGGCAGTAGGAGATCGGCCCTTGATCCTGATGAGATTGAAGAAGAGCAGCGTGAGAGGGATCGGAAGAACAGAATTAATATGGAATTCCAGAACTATGTCAACAAGGTTAATGACCACTGGTCGCAGCCACAGTTCAAGGGGCTTGATCTGGAGTTCGATGTCCCTCTTAGAGAGCTTGGGTTCCATGGTGTTCCGTATAAAGCTTCAGCTTTCATCATTCCAACTTCAACTTGCTTGGTTGAGCTAATTGAGACTCCGTTCCTGGTGGTGACTCTGGGTGAGATAGAGATTGTTAATCTAGAGAGGGTAGGCTTTGGAACAAAGAACTTTGACATGGCTATCGTGTTTAAGGACTTCAAGAAGGATGTGCTTCGCATCGATTCCATTCCGTCAAGTTCGCTTGACGCAATAAAGGAGTGGCTTGACACAACTGATCTCAAGTATTATGAGAGCAAGCTGAACCTGAGTTGGCGTCCTATTCTGAAAACTATCATTGATGATCCTCGGAAGTTTGTTGAAGATGGTGGCTGGGAGTTCCTGAATATGGAGGGAAGCGATTCTGAGGCAGAGGAATCTGAGGAATCGGATCAGGGGTATGAGCCTTCTGATGCTGAGCCCGAGTCTGAGTCAGAAGAGGATGATTCCGACAGTGCGTCCTTGGTGGAATCAGATGAGGATGAGGAGGAGGATTCTGATGAAGACTCCGAGGAAGAGAAGGGCAAAACCTGGGATGAGCTTGAACGGGAGGCAACCCACGCAGACCGGGAGCATGGTGCAGAATCAGACAGCGAGGATGAGAGGAGGCGCCGCAAGGTCAAGAACTTTAGCAAGTCTGGTCCACCGCCACAACGTGGTAGTGGTGGTGGCAGCAGCAGCAGCAAGCATCGTCCACCGCCAGAGCGTGGCAGCGGTAGCAAGCCTCGTCCACCGCCACCTGGTAGCTCCAAGGGAGGGCCCTCAAAGAAGCCCAGGTTCAGGTGATTGGTATCCATGGTTGCCAAGCCTTGGTTACGTCCTCTGAAAGTCTGAATCTGCCCTTTTTTCGGAGGCATGGCATGGTTGGTTGTAGCCGAATCCTCGTTTGCTCTATTAGAATATCGTGGTACTTGTTTCTGCAGTAGCTTACTCCTCCTATTAGGAAGTCGAAGTTCAGTGAGTTACATAGTGTGTGCCGTATCTTCAGACTTGAGTAAATTGAAGTTGATTCATCCGTCCTATCTGATTTGATGTAATGTTTTATCTCAGATCGTTAACCTCCCGTTTGTATAATTTTATGCTACATATTTGTGTCTGTTCCTGTCTGTTTTTTTAGCGCTACAACTGTTTGTCAGTTACATTTGGTATACATTTGGATACATTTGTTGGTCAGTTACATACGGATGGGAGTGTGGCTGTGTGCTGACGGATTCTCTCTGTTATTGCTGCAAAAGATGCAACTCTGAGCTTGTTTCAAAGCTTAGGAGTTAGGGCACATCATCGTACGGCTCAAACAAAGGCATAGTTAGGGCTGTCAAAAAAGTTCTGGCTTGACAAACTGTGCGAGTTCGGCGCGTTAACAGTTCTTAGTCGAGCCGAACTCAAACAGTTCGATAAAGCTCGTGATTTTTGTACAGTCGCAAAATTGAGACTACTATTATTATTTCATCTGTTGTAAGACCGCTAAAATAATTATGCTGGCATGTTGGCACTGTATTACTATTATATGAAACTTCAAGCCATTTCTGCTATTCCGTTTTCAAGCTTTACTATTTTCTTGCTATGTAGCTGCATGTCGATGTACTAAAATTTTCTTACCGAGCTTCAACGAACCGAGTTCAAGCCTACTCGAACTTTGGTCGAGCCGAACTCGAGCTTAGATGTAGGCTCGAAGGTCAATCTAGACTAGCTCGAGCTCGAGCTTCTACCGAGCTCGAGCCGAGACTAACAATGTTCGCTCGAGTTCGGCTCGTTGACAGCCCTAGGCATAGTTCACTGCGAGCTCCATCGCTCTGTCCAGTTTGAGGTTTGTTTTGTAGAGTACCCGTGAATGTGAGCGCTATTTAATTGGACAAAGAGAGATGCATTGGAACTCCCGGTGAAATCTTTCGAGATTAGTTTTTTTTTTGTGCTCCAAAAAGTTCCAAGGAAGATCCGACTCGAATCGGACACGTCTAATTCTTTGTCGAATCGAGTTGGCGTGGGAGGATCTACAGAGGAAGTACACCGCGGCCGGAGTTGCCGCCCTTCTCTCTGTACTCTCTAGTCGTGGATCCATTGATCGGCAGGTGCATCCGCCCTTGGTCCACGATGGAAGTTCCATCTCCGGATTGGTCCGATCTGCCGGCGGACATACTGCGCAGCATACTCGAGCTGCTCCAGTGCACGGACCACCTCCGGGTCGCCGCCGTCTGCACGGCATGGCACGAAGTGGCGTCCTCCAAGCTCTGCCGCCGCGTCAGCCAAACCCCCTGCTTACTATACTGCACCGAGGCCGCCGGCCCAGGCGCCGTCGGCGTGTACAGCCTCTCGGAGCAAAGAGCCTACACGATCGCCCTGCCAGACCCACCAATGGCCGACCGGTTCCTGATCGGCTCCTCCCACGGCTGGCTCGTCACCGCCGGCCAGAACTCCGATCTGGTGCTGCTCAACCCTGTCACCGGCGAGCAGATGAGACTCCCCCCAGTAACCGCCATGGAGCATATCAAGCCCGTTACGAGCGGCGATGGGGTCCTTGAAGGATATGAGATGTCTTACTACCATGCAAAAATACTGCCATGGAAAAAGATTCATGAACCAACCTATACTTACCATCTGGATGAATACCGCGAAACGGTGTATTCCAAAGCTGTCTTGTCGTCCGATCCGTCTGCCGGGGATTGCACTGTCATGCTAATCCATCAGCCGCACTGGCAGCTCTCGTTTGCCAAAGTTGGGGGACAAACTTGGACTTGGATCCCAACAGAGACCGACTACACCGACTGCATCTACCATGACGGATGGTTCTACGCTGTTAACATCGAGGGAACAATCGACAGCTTCTACTTGCACGGTCCATCTATCATTCATAAAAGGATTGCATATCAGGTGCTAAAGCCGTCTGAAAATACAGTCTACATCGTCCATGCCCCATGGGGCGATAGGCTCGTGATCAGCAGAAGCTCGAGAATGTTAGATCGTAACACGGACGAAATTATGGTGTATAAGTTTGATCCCGCCGATGAGAAGCTTATCAGGATGGCAGGAATAGGCGACCACGCGCTGTTTGTGGGGCATAATGCTTCGCTCTGTCTTCCAGTGAGCGATCATCCACAGTTGATGGCCAATTGTGTTTATTTTACCGATCACGCCATTGAATCGTTGTTTGAAGCGAAAACCAAAAAGCGTGATATGGGGATCTATCATTTGGGAAGTAATGTTGTGACAGAGATAGTGTCTCCTGGGCTTTGGATGACCTGGCTACCTCCGGTGTGGTTGACGCTCAATACTTCCAAAACAAGGTGTGCTTGCAAGTAGCTTCTCTTGTTTTTTGACATTATACTTTCAACTACCTCTCTTAGTAATGTACGTAGATGATAAAATTCCAGTAGGTGGACATCGTATTTCTCCAACTGCGTTTTTTTATTCCACTACAGAACGCACGAGTTAGAGTGGGATACTTTTGATCGTCTGAACCGTCGGAAACCAGTATTCTTATACTTTATAATTGTAAATCCGATGAAAATGGACAAATCGTATGTCTATGCTTACTCAAAGTTTTTCGCAATATATCTTTATTTTATCATAAGACATGTTTATGTCTTTGTTCTACATATGTGCATATTATCTGAATTACTTGAACAATATTTGAACTTAACACGAAACTCTTCAGTGATCAACATATGATAGTTTCTCTTGTACTTCTAATATATTTGATTATACTAGTTTTCCTTGAAAATCATTCACCGTGACATGTTTTTTACAGTTTTATTCCACCTCAGCAGTATTCAGGGTATAAGAGATCATGTGAACATTTGAAGAAATTATACCTGTAAATATCTGGATGAAAGTTTCTTTCTTCATGTTTCAACCACGTTAGTCGAACTTGCTTTGCACCTGTACTTGTTCAACGTAAATGTTTCTGATGTGTGTTAGTATATGCTCGTACGTAAGAACTTGGTCTTTTCTTGCATTTTCAGTGTATTTGTCCTCTTTACCAATAACCGTCTGTTGGTTAGGCTGTGTTGATAGACTGACTGCTGTCATTGTCCATCAGATCTGATGTTTCAATTCAGTATACAAATGTTTTACTTTACAAGATTCATGATGTTGTTTCATGTATGGATGTGTACCTTCCGGAAGAAAGGCGACGACCATAGCCTGGCAATCTGCCATGGACCTTTACCGAACTAGTGTAGTGTTTCATGTTATTTTTACAGTATTTTATTTGCAGGGACGTTTCATTATTCTGTAACTGCTTTGTAATGTAAACCTGATAGCATTTTTTTTTTGAAAATCTAATAGCATTTCAGTTTCATGCATGTCATACTTATTGGTGGCAGATTTCCAGTCATAATTTCCCAGCAAATATGCAAGCCTAACAAAGTTATGTTCTACAGCCATCACAGGACCCAGTGCTTGGAATAGTGAAGTCAGGAAGGATTAATTTCTTTGTGGCCAGCAATAACCATCTGAAGGCATCTTGGGTTCATCATTTGGTTAGAATGAGGGTAATGCACTAGTTTTTTTTGCGGGTAATGCACTAGTTAACGAATGCTGTGAGAACCAACTATCAACAACGTCAAGTACTCCCTTCTTTCCAGATTACACTGCGTTCTGGTTTAGTCAAATTACAAACTTTATGAAGTTTGACCAAATATATATGATATCAACATCTACAATGGAGGCCAGTAAGTCCCTGGTTCGCAGGTCTTTGGGTGTTTTTCAGTGCCCTCCAATGGAGTTGTCAGTATGATGAGTTCGTCTGGTCGTGTCTTCATTTCTACCGTACCGTGATCCATTGCTATTTTTATGTTCTACAAAACTTGTGTTGTGGTGCAGCAGCGTTGGGTGAACTGTGATGAATAAGTGCGCCCTTAATATCGTTCTTGGCACATTCGATGTGCTTTTGGTGTTCGTTTCGGACTATATATGTTGCTTGCATTTTGTTTTTTAAAGGGTCCTGTTACTTGCATTGAACTTTGCAGCCTTAAGGATTATGTCAGTTGTCAGGAAGAAGAACTAATCAAAATATATTTCAGTATCGATGGAAGTTATCTTAAGCATGGAGAGTGTTATATGTTAGTAGTTACTGTATTACGTCGTAGTAAATTTCTTTGCAGTATTGCCACCGTTTATCAAACGTTTGAGCTGATTTTGTACCGGGTTACTCCGTTGTGCTACATTGGATTACATCATTCTTATGACATTATTTCTATCCAAATGCACGTTCACGAAGAGGTTTTTTGTAAATGGACGATTCGACGTCCTTATGTGTATCTTTCCGTATGTGCGAGCACCGCGCCCGAGTGTGGTGGCTGCTAGATTATGCACAATGTGCGTTGTAATCGATCAGTTTCTGGAATGTGAACTGCGATGGGCATCCTTCACAATTGATGAATGCTCACAGAAACGAGGAAATAATTTGCTTGTCCGGGAGCACAGCTACTAACTAGTAATTCAGATAAACAAGTGGTATCTTGTCACCTCTGTTCTTCGGCTCTGGGCTAGTTCATTGAGATAGTTTGGTTTGCCATCTGACTTGGTGCTGAGGTTCCTCAACGGGTATCACATAGAGACATCACCCACTTGAGCAAGACGTTGAAAGAGCTTCTACGGTCTCCCTCCCCACCTCTATCTCTCCGGATAAAAATATTGACAAGGGAGCAGATGATTAAGGCGTAAGCGGAGTCGTTATCTCCGTCAGGCCTCAACTGGGCTGATCGTAGAAGAAGCCAACTCCGAGTTTAAAGGCCTAATCTAACGAGATTAAGCCCACAACCCTGGACCTCACGGCTCTGGACGCTCCCTGTTTAGTACCACCTCGCCAATAAGATGAGGTATCGCTGGGAGAGCTGGGTATATAGGAAGCCCCTGGTGCAACCTTGCAACATACTTACCTGGACGGGGTCGACGGCCGATCAAGAAGAGTCGTGGCCTAGATCAATGGCTCACATTGCACTTGGTGAGTGCGTTGGTCTACCATCTCCCCGAGTGGGAAAGTGGATGTCGTAATTTGTGGTAGAGGGGGTACGCGTTCGCGTGGCCCCTGCCAATTTGTAAATTTAAAATTTTATCCTTGATGATTCAACAAACATTGCATGTTGTGTTGTTTCTATTCCCGCCGTCCCAAAATAGATGTCTTAAATTTGTTAAAATTTGGATGAATCTATACACTATTTAGTATATAGATTCATTCAAAATTTGAAAAACTTAAGACATCTATTCTTGGACGGAGGGAGTAGATTTATCTTCAAAAGTGAAAATCAATCTGAATTAGAGCGGCACGAGTTGTTCTTTGCTTGCTAAGGGCTCAATTCAGACTGCCGACTGCAGCTCATTTCCATTTATACTTGGCAAACATCAAGCACAGATACTACTTGTACAATGTGGAAATGGAAATGAACTGCAGTCGCTAGTCTGAATCGAGCTTTTGGATCTGTAATTGTTACAATTCGATTCATACTAGTTTCTCATCCAACAGCCATTGTCTAGAACTTGAACTTTTGGTCCTTAAAATCATTGGATCTGCAAGTTGTTATTATTTGATCAGAAGTTCAGTATTGTACGACCATTCCACTGAACCAGGACCAAGACTGCAATGTTTCAATACAGGAATATGAAGTACGTACTGTAAAAGAAAAGGGAATATGATAGTGTTTAGATTCATTCGAATTTAGAAAAATCCGCGACATCCTTTTTTAGGACGGAGGGAGTATCAAATACTGACATGGTCTCGATGTGAAGTGAACTTATTGTAACGTACATTATACTACAGGGGAGGAGCTGAACAGTATGGCAACCCTGGTGCTTTACAGACTCCAAGAGAATACAAGTTATGGCTTCAATATTGAGTTTCTTTCAAGCTCTGTTAGTCAGTTTAACGTCGAGGTACCAAGAATGTTAGACACAAACACATCTGAATGTGCAATGCAACGATGATAGAAACATCTACGGAGTTGTCGGAGTAGGCCATTCAAGCCATTAGCCCGAGAACGGCAGTTTCAGTTTTGAAACTTTGCTGCAAGAAAGGAAGCAGAGGGTCTATCTTCATAATACACAGAGAAGGCCGTTTTGGAACACATTGCTGTGCAGGCCATGTGCAACGCTGGCCTACTTCCCATACTACATGATTTGTTACTTCCTTTCCAATACAACTCTCAGACCCTTCCTATATTGCCTGGGACATTTCCTTGAGCCGAGCTTGCCAGCATGCATATCAGATTTAGGAGTCTACTTTCTTGGATGGACATATCAGATGCAGGCAAAATGAGCTTTTCGCCCTCCTCTTACAACACAATCAGACAGTCTTTAGCCTACAATCCACAGCTGCACGCGCGCGCACACACAAACACTCTATCATAACCGATTCAGTATGCAACGAAGAAGAGATACGACTTGTACAATGATGCCAACTCAAGGCCAACATCAAGCAGGCCATCATCAGACTGTACGCACAAGCAGAACATATCAGATTGCTCAAACATGCAGCCGCCTCCTCAACAAACACAAACTAGTAAGCTACTAAAAGGAATGCAACAGCGACGGCGCCCCCATCAGCAACACTGATGCTAGCCAATGGTTTCCTTCATATATTCTTGTCCTTCACTTCACATGGCATTTCTGTTCCAGGTAACAACGACAAAACTGAGCATCAGAACATTGACCAAACTGACAAGATAAGAAATCAATAGAGTGATAGCCAGATAATATCAAAAGTCAAAATAAGACGATCGATAGAAATCAATGCCTCCGTATCCAAAAAGGACACATTGTCCTGTCATAGTCGGTATTCCAATAAATCAAGCAACTGTTCACGGGCCAAGCTATTCCAATTTCCAAAGGACAACGATGTTTACCACTCTGTTAGGCTGAATAACGAACATTTTATATATGGGAGGAGACGAGATAAATGTATAGGAAAATATGCATAAGCCCAAGCGTGCCGGTGAGAATTATAAGTTCCACAACTGAAATCTCATAAGCAATGTCTGGCTTCGATATACAGAGACAAGACTAATTTCATTCTATAGCTTACAGTCTGAGAACTGTAATAAGTCTCATCACAGACATAATGGCTTCAGGTTCATAATTAAATGGCAGCTAACTCAGTATGTATGATCTAAGTTAGACCCATAAACAGGAAATCATTGACCTATACTGAGCATCAAAACATCGACAAAACTGACAGGATAAGTAATCACTGCAATGATAGCCAGATAATATGTGGCACTCAAAAGTCAAAAGAGTACATTTGTTACAAGAGGATGCCTCTGTATCCCAAACGGACACATTTTGCTGTTATAGTCTGTATGATGAAACAACTGTTCACGTGCCAAGCCAGCCCAAAGCACACCGACATTTACCATGTTGTTAGGATGGATAATAAACTTAACATTTATATAGGAGCATTGCAAGAAGTATCATCTCGTTAAGAATGGCTTCAGCTTCACACTTGAATGGCAGCTAACTCGTTATGTATGACCTAAGCTGGACCCATAAACAGGAAATCATTAACCCATAAGCTAAGGTCGACCGCTGGTTAAGCAGAGCAGCGAGGTGAGATACATGGCAAGGGAAAATAACCGCTGCTACTGCATGTAAATAAGAACAACCAATTACGCCAGTGAACTCTGAAGCATCGGGATATTAAACTGTGTGATAACCATGAGGAAAAGAAATAACTAGGACTAGAAATTTACCGCTTCAAACTGTCGGCAATGACAGAAACGATGGCGGAAAGTTGGTATAGATCAGCTCATGGATGTCCCATTTCTTCAGCTCGCACATCCTCTCAAGCTGCAATGTCATGATGTCCAGTGTGAAAGGTTTGTAGTCTGGCTTATCCAACGGAAGGCTTTGTCCATTTCTTGCAAGGAGCAAGTACCTCTCCGTCGCACCTGTGATGAATTGCAGCCCAGGACCCAGTGCAATTGTCTTCCCTGGCTGCCACAGGTTGTTGTGCCTAATGGTATAGTAGAGATCAGAAGATGCATCCGCAAGAGCAAACATCCCAGGCATGTCTTCCCCTGCCTCCACAATGGCTATCTGTCTCCATTCTCTGGCTCCGGGTGGGGGCTCAGCAATGGAGAACTCCATGGTCCGGGTATGAAGCACGAGCAAGTTTCCCCTGAAATCCATGCAGCCGTAAGCGAAATCTCTCAATTGTCCAAATCGTCCGGGCTGAAATGATTGCTCCAAATCGCCCCAACTCTTAGATGCAGCCCCTCGCCATTGTCCGGTGCTAGACGAGAAGATCAAGGCGACGGGCTCCGTTTTGCAGCAAGCCATCCAGATCACCCTGAATGACGTCTCTTCCACCTCCTCATCTTCGCTGGGGGGAGCGAGGACGGGCCCCCTTCGCACATGAAATGGGCGTTCCACGAGATCGTCTAGGTCTTTAGGCATTGGGGGAAGCAGGATATACCGGCGGTGCAAGGGGTCGCACACCGCGATCTCCGTGAATACCGGGCCCTTGCTGACCCAGGGATTGCGCTCGGGTGATAGACAGATAACTGAACTGAAATTTTGCGCTTGATTTCATTCAGTCAGAACATGAGAGCACATATAGGCTGACTTGCAGGAGTTACAGTTTACAGAGAAGGAATCGTGCAGTCGTGCACTGATTGGGCAACGTGCAAAGGCTACAGGTAAACTCAAACTGAACGTGACAACAAACATGACAATGTAACAAGATATCCAATTGATAGAGCTCATAGTAAGCGGCTTGGAGAAGTCTTGCTCCCTGTGGCATGAACATGCAGTCCAGGCTAGCTCTATTTGCAATTGGCCGACTGATATTATTTTTGAAGTCTATCACATGTCCAACTAGCTTTGCCTAGACTAAGATAGGAGTTGGCCCGACCCATGAGTGGGGATATACGAAGAGAACAAATAGAGAGTCAAATTGACCGCATCCGATTTTGGGGCAAAATTTGAATCGTGCGACGTTTCTAATCCAAAAGCTTGGCCAGTGTGTGCGATATGTTTAGCATTGAAAAGGAGGCCAGTGTATTGGTGACTGTTGTCATGATAAATTAGAAACATATACGATTTTCATGAAAACGGTATTTGTTTTAAAATATCATGTGGCTATCTCAAATTAAATTTTTATATATTTATATTTATGCCAAAAATTAGTACACCGTAGCAACGCACGGGCATTCAGCTAGTACACTTAACATCGCCACATCGCCAAGTGCAACTTGCAACCTACTCCTCTGTTCAAAAATATAAAACATGTTATTTTTATAAAATTAATGTATCTAGACAACTTTTAGTCTATAGGTTTACTTCAAATCTTTACGAAACTATACATTAAAAGACGTTCAGATATATTCCGATTCACAAAACTAAAATGTCTTATATTTTTAAATGTAGAAAGTATTTAGAGCATCTTCACCGTGCCGACCCATTTCGAACATAGGTCGACCCGTGGACAAGGAAACGTGCTATTTTGGCCTCTATCGGTATGGGTTGGGTGCCCCAGCGAACGCGACTTATTTTCCCCGCGAAATACAAACATTAAGAAAAGAAAACAAAATAAAAAATTAGATATATTACACAAATAGTCTTAATTTACATACACACAATAAAAACATAATTAAAATAAACCCTAGCTACGGCTAGGGCATCTAGCGGCCGGCACAATGGTGGTGGCAGAGGTGGCGATGACACCTAGTCATCGGGCTCGTTGAAGAGGTCGATGAACACCGGCAATGATCATGGCCCCGGCAGATAGTACGCCGGTGGTGGCAGAAGCTGCTGGTGTGCCGATGGTGGTGGTGGATGCTGGTGCGGAGGCGTCATGAGCGCGGGTGGGCGCCAAGGATGCGCCTGGAGGTTCCCTTGCTAGGAGGGATTAGGAATGGCACATCCACTCATCTTCGAGACGGCGGAAGGTTGCTTTCTATATCTCCAAGTCCTCTCAAGCTCGGTCGAGACGGGCACATAGGGTCGGGTTGCCGGGGTTAGCATGGGATACGCGCAAGCAGTTGATGTACGCGTCATGGAGTTCTTGCTACCGGATGTGATGCAGATAGAAGACGCGGTCGAGGACATCGAAACTGAAGAACTCGCCGGTGGTCCGGTTAAGACCTTGTTACCGCGGCAATAGCCTGTGAGACCTTCGCTGATGCGGCACCACACCGGCGTTGTCCTCGCTATCGTTGGAGAAGCTGTCATCGATGGCGCGGCCATCAGGTGGGTTGCGAGCGGGCGGGATGAAGAGGGCGGCCAACGGCTGGGTTGCGAGGGGTGTCAGGAGGAAGAGGGCGGGCATGCTGGAGGTGCGGTGTGATGAGTCCAAAATTGGCGTATATTTATCTTTTGTTTTTGCATAAGTAAAGTAGGGTTTTTAGTATTTTACTGTGTTTGTTCATATCTTTTGTTCTTGTTTTAACAGATCCCAAAATACCAAGTCTTTTATGAACATATCAAGGCTGTAATATGATATTTTTAAGTAATAAAAGTCATTTAATTGATTTATCTTTGCATCCGAAGGAATTGCTTGCGCAGAGGAAGACAAAGGGCACTTAACGACCAACCCAGCCCATACGTACCGCTCACCCGTACTGGGTGTTAGCGTGTCCGCCTCGTCAAATACTTCTACCACACAAAGATGAATCTGAGATCTCACATTCATAGAAACCTCCAGCAAAAAAACCCACATCAAAAAGGGATTTGGAGGAGGAACTTGGATAAGGGCAAATCCTTGTTGCTTCACGAATCATTGGAGGACAACATATCATCCCCTACATATTAACCGCCGCATCACCATCACCATTACTTCTCTCATCTTCTATCCATTAGATCTTGTTGTAATTCCAGATTCAATTATGGTTTGCACTAGATTTATTCCCGTACTTCTATCCATCCATTTGATTATAATGATGTTTTTGATTGCTTCCATGTGTGAGTAGTTCCCTTCGTTCTTGGGGAGATGGAGAAACTCTAGCATTATTATGATATAAAATAAAGATGATCTATTACTTATGTCTATGATCTACTGATCTATGATGTGTGTTTGATCTCTCTCTCTTTAGATGGTATGTATAGTCAGCCACATATAATTTAGCTTCGGATATAAAGAAGAGGGTGAGATCGTTTGGACGTGTTTGGAAACGTGTCCGGAGCTATTGTGACTAGAAGCACCGGCTAGCAACCTGCACGGTTGAAGGAGGAACAAGAGAGATTCACTAAGCTAATTATGATATCCACAGGGAGACCCTTAATTGTGGTGGTCTGTATGGATGACTGGTCTTAGACATTGCAGTGGTTATTTAAAGGTGACCTTATTCTTTGCTCAACAAAGTGGCTTTAATGTAGAAATTTAGGCCCGTTTGGAATAAAGGAAAAGCGTAGAAAATTTATTTCATAGAAAAAATTACTATGGTACACAAACCTTCCCAACTGTCCGGGCTTTGGCGGGTCGGCCCGTGGCACACGAGAAAAAGCGCAGCACGCGCCCCGCCCGTGGCATGCTGAGGTTGTGTCTCGGTTGTGGCCTCAAGCACCCAGGCCGGCCAGACATGGTATGTTTAGTATTCGGTCAGCAAAGACACACGAATATCAAAATAATTGTCGCAAAAATAGTGTTGTGGAGATTCAAACCTAGGACCTCTGCGTGCTCCACCACCCTCCCATCAACCACCAAAATACTGAATCTACTATCATAGTAACAGCTCGGTCAATATTAAAGTGCGTATTGAAAGCTTACCCAAAAAGAAAGAGATCTTAGTCAATGAGCCGTCGAGACCTGTGGGCCGGCCCATCTGGCGTTGGTGTCATACCAGGGCCTAGAAGGTAGGTCCCCATGCTGGTTCGGCCCGCCCAGTGAGCTTGATAGGCCCTTCTGTGCCGTGTAGTCCCAAACACGCCAGGGCCGGTGACGGGTTGGCCAGGTTTGATGGTACAATTTAGATTAAAGGAATAAAAATAGGCATGTAAGTGGGCACGGGTTGCCATGGCGCTGCAAAATCCAACACACTTAATCCTGTAAGTACTCATGGGCAGGGGGTAAATTCTTCACGACGGCCGCGGCGTGATCGCTACCTCCGTCGTCGCCCCACATCGAGACCTATGGTGCTCGTGGCTTCACCATGCCTGGAGGAAATCTCTCGCCGTCGTCGTCCCATCCCCCGCTTCCCCCATGTCATCCGCTACCCTTCTCCAGCCGCATCCATCACAATCGGCGGTGGCATCCCATCCATGCCTTCGACCACGTTGACGTTGGAGCAAGGCGACCAATATTTGAGCGATTTGGAGCAGCATCAGGTGGACAGATTTAATTTGGAGCAGCAGACATCCAGAGATTGGGACGAGCAGCATCCAGTGTGCATAGTCAATTTGGAGCAGCATCCAATGCAGTGGAGGAGCTAGAACATTTGAAGCCAAGGTGCGCCAAGCTTGCCACAACAAATAAAAAAGTATTTTTAGAGAGTGCATACGTGGTAAGAAAAAAACTATTATTTAGAGAAATAGAAACATAATTATTTTTAAAGTTAGAATTATGTTTCGGCCTTTTCTCAGGTGAAACATAATTATTTTTAAAGTTAGAATTATGTTTCGGCCTTTTCTCAGGTGGACCGGCCCGGCTATATAATTGCATTTTTTTCTGCGCGAGCGCAGTTGTCTACACAGGTTGGGCCAAAGAGGAGGCCAGCCCATGTTTAACTCTAAACAGGATTCGTTCTTTGCGCGGGCTTCCCGCCCGGTTGGGCCAGAGAGGAGGCCGGCCAATGTTTACCTCTAGACAGGATTCGTTCTTTGCGTGTGCTACCCAGAATCGATCTCGTCCCGCTCGTAAACCTGACTCATACCAGGTTGAACATCGTCGGGTATTTAAATCGATACGTTTCTCTTTAAACAACCGAGGTGGGACTAAAAATCAAAACAGCATCTTACTGTTGCGGAGTGGGACAGATGCATGCGTGCCAACTCTGCTCTGCTGGATGCTGATGCATGTGTGTGCTCTGGTGGATGCCGATGCATGCATGCAAACACTGCTCCATCTTATGCGTACGGACCAGGCCTTGCAGCATTTAATTCCTGGCCTACTGCTCCATCTCATGAGTTCAATTTTTTATGTTGTACATGCTTGAATTTTTTTAAAATGTATAACAGATGTAAAAAAAAAAAATAAGTGGAACATCTTATACGTTTCCGTGGAACTGGGTACCCGTGGTAGACTAAGAGCATCTCCACTCGTTGGGCGAACTTAGACCGAAATTCGGATCAAATTTTAGCCAGACGAAGCAAGTTTTCGGCCTGGCTACGCCCAGTTTCCCACTCGCGTACCCAGCCTGAGTTTCCGGGTCGCCCGTTTCCGTCCAAATTCGGCTTAAGTTCGTCTAGATTTCGGCATAGTTCGGCATACAATGAATACAGAACAATTTACGGCCAAAGTTCGGCCAAAGTTCGTGCTCCTTTGTCTCACCTTGCATTTTCGGCGACCTGGCGCCGAACCACCGTGTTTTGGCTTCGCCATCTGCATGTACAGCTGGGCGAGCGATGCGAGGATCTGCAAGTGCTCTTCACCTTCGGCGACCTCGGCGCTCTCCTCCTCCAGGAGTACGACGAGCATCTCCTCGTCATCAGAGTTCATGGCGAGTATCTCGTCGTCGTCGGAGTCCATGGCAAGTATCTCGTCGTCGTCGGAGTCCTTGGCCGAATCCAGCCAAATGCCGAACACTTGGCGGGCGTGGTGGTGGGAGCACACAACGAAGCAGAGCTACGACGAAGCTCGGTCGACGAAAGCGGCGGCGGAGAAGGCGTGGAGGTGGATGACAACTAGGGCGAGCGTATCTAGAGGCGTGGGCATGTCTCGGCGCGGGGGAGATCCGCCGGCGAAGTCATGGCGACACGGGGCGTTGGGAGCTCTTCGCCCCAGTCTGCGCGAGTGGAGTGGGTGGAAATGGGACTGTCTCGCCGACAGAGCTGGCCCATGCCCTTTTTCGCGGCGTCCGACATCCCCAGGGCGTACCCGGAAACCTGGGTTCGGCCTAGGTAGGCCGGACCAAAATAAGCCTAAATCCGGACAAAAACAAGTCCCTGAGTACGCGACTAAGCCGATTTTCAGCGTTCGGACCTAATTCCGGCGTCCGGATCGGCGTCCTGGGTAGGCGAGTGGGATGCTCTAAGTTAAAAAAATTATTAGTGCTCAGGGAGTAAACTGTCGCAACTAATGTTAAAAAATATTATCGATTGAAACCTAAATTTAGTGCCTTTAGAACAAATCATGACTACATGAAAAGTATAAGTTTTGACTAGATTAAACAAAATTTATGCTAACTTCAAGAAAATAGCAAGAACAAAATCATGAATTTGTGGAAAAAATACGCTAATTAAACATGTCGAATTTTAGACAAATTTTTTTGTTTAAACTTTTATAAAAAAGATATGGTTGTGCACACAATTGTGCGCCTACATGAACAAAATTCAGTACTCGTGAAACAAATCACGTCTCAAATAGGAAAAATAAAAGTAGACTGAGAGGAGCAAATTTTACCACATGAGGAAACAGAACGTTGCAACGGCTGCGGGTGGAAAAAAATATAGCATCCTTGGAACAAAAATCTCGCCTCCATAGAAAACAATTAAATAGACTAGGGAAAAATCACAATACAATTTGAGAAAAAACAACACGAAAGAACAAATTTAAAAAACACATGGAACAGAAATTTAATGCTCGAGAATTAAATCTTACCTTCATGGATAACACCATATTAGACTACAGGGAAGAAAATCACACTACAGATGAAGCAAAAGTTATAGAATGGATGAGCACATTTAAATCTACACACGAAACAAAACATTAGAATATGAGGAGGGCACAAAGTGAGGAACGTGAAACAAATTGTGAGTGCAAACAAAACTAGTCTAAGTGAAATAAATTTTGGCATCAATGTAAAGAATCATGAACAATACTAACAAATCCTAGAACACACGGATATAGGAGGAACAAAATAGTAGATCGTGCGAGAACAATTTTAAAGACATGAAGAAACAAATCTTAATTCCCATAAGACAAATATAAGGCATTTCAGGACAAAAACGAAGTGGAACAAAAAAATTATATCTATGGAAAAAATCGTGACGATGGAAATGAACACTTATTATATGAACAAAGTAAAATAAAATGTCCTCCGTCTGTCCAATTGCGGTGGGTATGTACCCAACGGTGCTCCAATTGAAATGTCAACTAGTACTGCCGTTGTTGATGGATGTGTGAATGGTGCGGTCGGTGGAGGAGCACGACCGAGCTCGTGCTATATCGTTTTGTGTCTTACTTGTGGTGCCTATTGGAGCTGCCCATATATATTTGTTCACAAATTTTTGGAAATAAAGAAACTTTTTGTGTTCTCTGTAGAAAGAAAAAACTGATGCTCCAACGTGACTATTCACGAATATTTTCTCATCTTTTTACACAAACCACATAAAATAATAATCATTTTTATTGATAACTTGTGTGTGAACACAAAATATCCGTATGTACTTGTGAAATTTTCGTTCATATTTTTTTGTGAAAAAGGCGTTGAACAGATTCCGAAAAATGAGTCGGCCTGGATAAAATGTTTAGGGCACAGATGCCTCAAAAGGTAGTATCTTTAGGGGCACTTGGCAAAATGGCTCTAGAGGTAGTATTTTAGCGGCACTTGGCAAAATGGCTCTAAAGCTAGTATCTTTAGGGGCAGTTGGCAAAATGTCTCTAAAGCTAGTATCTTTAGGGACACTTTGAAGAGAATGCCTCTAAAGGTTGTATCTTTAGAGGCACTTTGAAGAAAATGCTTTTAAAGATAGTATCTTTAGGGGCACTTGACAAAATGCCTCTAAAGCTAGTATTTTTAGGGGCACTTCGATGAAAAATACCTCTAAAACTAGTATCTTTAGGGACACTTGGATGAAAATGCCTCTAAAGATAGTATCTTTAAAGGCATTTGGCAAAATGCCTCAATATATTTAGGGGCACTTGGGAAAATGCCTCTAAAGCTAGTATCTTTAGGGGCATTTCGATGAAAATGGCTCTAAAGATAGTATCTTTAGGGGCACTTGACAAAATGTCTTTAAAGTTAGTATATTTAGGGACACTTCAATAAAAATGCCTCTAAAAGTACTATCTTTAGGGGCACTTGATAAAATGCCTCTAAAGATGGTATCTTTAGGGGCACTTTAATAAAAATGCCTCTAAAAATAGTATATTTAGGGGCACTTGACAAAAATTCCCCAAATTAACACATTTAGAGGTATTTTTAGAAATGTACCTAGCCAATGTGCCCATAAAAGCATACCGTGTACCAGTGATTGTTTCTAACAGGTGTCATGTGCACCCCTTGGCTAGCTGTGTTTCCGCCACTGATCCGACAGGCAATATGACTAACGGTGTTGTGTTGAATAGACTGGATTCGGCTACCAAAGACTGAATAGTACGAGGACAATCACAACACAAGGGTAGACAAGTGATCTAGATTTTTTTACTACAGTACCGAGGCAAACCTAGTAGACGGTAAACAATGTTCATTCATTAAGAGTAGGAGAAGATAACACATTTTCCTCCATTGTAGGTTCTCTTGTTTCTTTTTTTTATGGTAACAGACAATATATTAATATCAAGCTAATATTAGTACACCTGACCTCTACAATAGCACAAGGTTAGCGACCAGTCAAGACACTGATGATTTACATATCCAAATTATTAAGAGAGAAAAACAAAAGATATGGCCCAACAAAATGTAATGCCGAAGTGATAAAGGTCATACGGCAAAACCAATCATTATTTGTCAACACATATTCTATAGAAACGGTTTTCCACAAGAAAGGGAACAACATAGAAGAGCACTCGTGCCAGATCATGGTTTTCACATCAAGCCTGAGCAACTCCAAATAATGCTTCCAACAAGAAAACGGTGAAACGAACCACCATGGCTAACTAAAAAAACTACTCCGTACTACGTAGATAAAATTGGTATGAAGGAAACCTATACCTAGCATTTAGCCATTTGGTTCCTAGCCATACATTGTCACGCCTCAAGTTTGACCAAGGTAGGTGAGTGTTTAGTTCTAGCCACACCAACTCTCAAAAAGTGCAGCAAGATTTATTTAGGCGGTGGCCAAGAATTTACTCACCCAAGGTTAAACAAATTTGGCAAAAATTGTGTTGCAAACAGCGGAAAAATTAGCTTCTAACCAAACAAAGCCCTTCGCCGTTCACCACCATATGTTATACCCAATTTGCCCGAGAAATGGCCAATGGGTCTAAGAGCACCTTCACTCGTTTGGCATTCACATGTCTAATTACGATGCTATTTAGCGTCGGACAGATGTAACATTCGGTCTGAAAACGGCCGATTTTTTATTCGTGTTTTTAGGCTGAGTTCTCGTGTTTGGCCAAAATTAAATAAAAATGGTGAAATTTGAACAAATATAGATGATTTCATTAAATATAGACGAGTTTGTACATATTATGTCAAATTCGGACATATATCCGAGTTTCGACTACAGTAGTCTAAAGAAAAACAAAAAACATATAGAAATAACTAATACTACGCGATGCTGATGCAGCGGGCGCGTGTTCACATGCCGAAGTGGCGATAGAACGACGTGTAGTCGGTGTCCAGTGTCCTGTCATCGCCGTCGCTGGGCGGCTGCGGTGGATGGGAGCTGCCCTGGCCGGCGTCGCCGCAGCGCCATGGCTATGATGAGGGCCCGACCTCTTCTTCGTCATTGTCGAGGACGATAAGCAACGCGTCCTGGTAGGCGCGTTGCCAGCGAGCGCCGCGCGCGGCCTGACGCTCGGCATGTCCCTGCAGATGTCGGACGCGTTCGGCCTCTTCCCGCTCCTAGTCCGTCCTGGACCAGGCGTGGGCGTCTTGGGCATGCAGGGGTGGCAAGTCGTTGAGGGAGCTCTCCAGTGCCATCTTCATGACGAACTCGTCCTTGTCGACGGGGATGGCCCAGTCCGTTAGCTCGGGCTTCGGCATGCACAGAAGAAGGTGTCCGGTTGGCGGCGGGGGCGCGTGGCCTTCATTGATGACGATGTTGCGTGAGCGCATCCTCGGCGACGAGCGCACCGACGACTCCACCTCCTGCTTCACTGGCTGGATTGGAGGCGTGGCGCGAGGCGACTATGCTGGCGCCAAGCCCGATGAGCGTGACGCCAATGCGGAGGACAAAGAGGTGAGGCCGTACATCCTCCTCGGCAGCCAGTTTGGCGCCGCATGGCGCCGAGCGGACAATGGAGGTTGATGGCTCAGCTATGTAGAGCTCGTTGGGAACCCTAAGAGGAAGGTATGATGAGCACAAGAACAAGTTCCCCTCAGTTATGAAACCAAGGTTATCGAACCAGTAGGAGTGAGGAAACAACTCCAACGTGTTGCTAGAAACTTGGAACCAGCACAACACAACCACAGTAATTTGCCCCAACTTACAGTGAGGTTGTCAATCTCACCGGTTTGCTGAAAACAAAGGATTATACGTATAGTGTGGAAGATAGTAATTGCAGAAACTAAACAGTAAATGGTAAACAGTAGATGGTATATCAATGATAAGGAATGGACCAGGATCCACAGTTCACTAGAGGTATTTTCCATAAGATAAATAACATGCTCGGTGAACAAATTACAGCGGGGCAATTGACAGATTAAGAATGCATAACAATGCATATACTAGACATCTTGATCTCTACTAGATTTTTTTGTGCATTATAACATAATACATAGACCGTAATCTAACTGCACCTATGACTAATAATCCACCTTCAGGTTATCATCCGAACCTCTTCCAATATTAAGTTGCAAGCAACAGATAATTGCATTAAACAAAGTGTGTAAAGTAAACAATACAATTTCCCTTGGACAAAGGATTGATGTTTTCTTCCTATTAGCAATAGCACATCTACAACCTTAGAGATTTCTGTCACCTCCAGATTACTAGAGGCATGAACCTACAATCGAGCATAAATACTCCCTCTTGGAGTTACAAGAATCTACTTGGCCAAAGTATCTACTAGCAACGGAGAGCATGCAAGATCACAAATAACATAGACATGATAAAATCAATAATCAATCTGACATAGTACTCAACATCCATCGGATCCCCGCAAACACAACATGTAGCATTACAAATAGATGATCTTGATCATGAACGGAGCTCACAACATGATAGCACAAAAGAGGAGAAACAACCATCTAGCTATTGTATGAACCCGTAGTCCAAGGGTGAACTACTCACGCATCACTCCGAAGGCTAGCATGGTGATGAAGAAGGCCTCCGAGATGATCTCTTCCCTCCGGTAGGGTGTCGGGAAGAGCTTTAGATCCCTCCTGATCTAGGGACGATGGTGGCGGAGGCTACGGACTCTTTCGTGGATTTCTGATCGGATCCTTAGGGTTTCTGCATCGGGGTGTTTATATAGGCGAAGGGGCGAGGTCGGTTGAGGGCCAGGCGGCCATACCATGCCCTGGCGTGGCCTAGGGTGGACCCGCTCGATGGGGCGGTGCGGCCGTCCTGTGGTGCCTCTTCGTCTCCCCTCTGGACTCCGTCTTCGCTCCGGTAAAATATTGACTTTGGATTTGTTCCGTCCAATTACGAGAATATTTATTCACTAGCTTTTCTGAAAACAAAAACAGCAGAAGACAGACAACTAGCACTATGACATCTTGTTAATAGGTTAGTTCCAGAAAATGTATAAAAATGTCTCAAAGCATAGGCAAAACTTAAGATAGTTGATACAAAACAAGTATGGAGCATCAAAAATTATAGATACGTTTACGACGTATCAAGCATCCCCAAGCTTAACTCCTGCTCGTCCTTGAGTAGGTAAGTGATAAAAAGAATAATTATTGAGGTGACATGCACCATCACAATCTTGACCAAAATATTGTAAAGCATTGATAGCTGGGATCAAAGTACTCTAAACATGAGCATGAAAGATGTAGTTCTAACAATAAGACAAAGCAACTAAGTTGTAACATGAAAAGGTACAAACAAAAGATCATGAATAACAATGTATTCAGATACATTTGTTTGTTTCACATATAGGAAACATAGCATGAGTGGTATTCAGCTTGTCCCTCATGGAATAGCAAAACATAAATGCATAGGACACCTTCAAAGTTCATAAGGGTGACTAGATACAAATAATTTAAGAACAAGCAATACCATGATTATGAATCAATCAATAAGTTTTGGGACAATGCACATTGAACTAAGAATGACAACTATGCTCTCTTAATTGGTGCATAAAGATAGAAGATGGATACTCAACATAAAAGTAAAAAAGAAAGGCCCTTCACAAAGGAAAGCAGGGATTTCAATCTTTATAAATAGCTTCCAAAAATTATGGTACTTATTAGCTTTGAGATCTCATTGCCCCTATCATAAGCATCTTGGAGTAATTAAGGTTAAAGTGACACAAATATGAAGTATATGCTTGGCAGATCATAAGTTGAAAAAAATCTCATGTCCCTTGAGTACGAGGGTCGTTCCTCATGCTACTCAACTTTAGTCACAAGCAAGTTCTTGTCATTGTAAGTATATGTGTATCATAGAGAAACGCCAACGGGGTACCCCTTGCCCCATGACACAGGAGCTATCCCATATCAAAATGACAAGGCAACAGACAATGAGAATCTCAACGATCTTTTTATTTACCATGAGCATGGTGATTTTTTTATTTTCTCTCTTTTTTCTATATTTTTTCTGAAGATGCTTCATAGATTGCTCACTATGGTTATGCTACAAGTTTCCACCATGATTAGGCATGGCTTAGGCTAGTCGCCCAGACATTTCTCTAATACATATACAATACTCCATGGACTTACAAGCTTCCCTTTTATTTTACACCGCCGACATCCATAAACAAAAGATCATGATATCAACTGGATAGATATGTACAAGTGTTGAAAGCGTTCCCCATAACATCATGGTTCTACTAACTCCTAACTTATAATTTGCAAGCATATAAGCAACATAGATGGGCACAATGTTTCAAGTTTATTAAGTGCAAGAAAATTGTAACATCCCTAAAATCATGTTTCAAACTTATGCATATCATCCATGCATCCATGATCATATGAATTTAATTTCAAACAAATCATTTCAAAAACATAAGCATTTATGCTTATTATTTCATGTAAGTTTTCTCTAGCCTTAGTGCTATCTTCCAATGAGAAGAATACTTGTTTTGATTCAGTAAAGTTTGATAATTCAAACTTAGGCACCACCAAAAGTTTGAACAAATTTCAAAACAAAATGAGTGAATAAACCAATATTATGCCTATTTGAATATATATCATAAAGGCTTGGTTCTATTTTATTTTCATATGAACAAAGTGTTTTGATTAAACAGTAGTGTTTGACACACATTTGAGTGCAAGGTTTACAGTATAAAAACCTAGAGAAGTTTTGATTTCAAACACATTTGATTTGGATTTAAAAATCATTTCAGAAAATCAAAATAGAAAAAGAAAAGGAGGAAAGAAATAGAAAAAGGCCAGCGCCAGCAATTGAGCCCAGCAACAGATCCAGCCTAGTTAGCCCACCCGGGTTCTCCCTCTCTCCTTCTCACTCGCGAACGAACCCAACAGTCCGATGCGGGACCCACGCCCATTGCTTAACTTCGACGAGTGGACCTGCGACCACGTCGCCTTCCGTCAATCACGGCGGCGCTGCTTCGCCGTTACCTCGCCGTTGTTACTGCGCGCTTAATTGCCATTGATACGCCGCGCGATCCTCGCCCCCGCTCTGGCTATAAGATCCCCTTCGCACCGCGGCCATTTCCCCTAGCGCCACCTACGCGCCCTGGGCTGCCCGCAATTGCCTCTGCACCGCCACAGACAGAACAACTCCGGTAGGCGATTCCGGTAAGCTCCGACCGCCCCTCTGCCTCTGGTTCAAACGAGCGTGACCGCCACATCCTTGTTCATCTGCTAACACCCCTAGTCTGTCTGCTCGTGACCCAGGTCGCCGTTCTCGTTCACGCCCGCAACCCCAGCGCCGCCGCTCGACTCCGACGAGCAATAGCGGTAAGAACTGAGCGCCCCTTGCCTCCCCTTTGGTACCATCTTGTTCGCCAGACCCTTGCGCATCTCCTAAACCCTCTGCCTTGTGCTAGGACGACGCAGAGCCTCGACAACGACCTCGACAGCAAGCAACAGACGCCGCCCGCAACTCCGACGAGCCCCAGCGACCGTGTCCGTGAGACCCTTGCCAAGCCGTCGCCAGGTTGAGCATCAGCACGTCGTTGCGTTTCTGGTAAGCGTCTCCGACGACCCCCTAGCCATCTGTAGCGCCGCGCCGCCGTAGGCAGAGCTCGCCGCCGCCTGTCGCCGCCGCCAGCGCCGCCACTGGATGGTCAGGGTGTTGTGCGCCGTTAGATCTAGATCTTGCGGGTAGGATAGAACGCGAGCGAAGTGTTAAGTTTAGATCTGAGCCGTGCGATTAAGTCAGATCCAGCGGCTCAGAAGCGTGATCCAACACGAACCGGTACGTGCCAATAAGATTAAGACGCGTGGCATCTGTTTAGGTTTAAAAACAGAATTTGAATCTATTAGATGTTTAAATTTGTTTTGGCTATAACTTTTGATCTCCATGTTAGAATTTGACAAATTTTATACCGTTGGAATCAGGAGAGCAAGCTCTTTCTAAATATGAAATGTGTTTAATGTTTTGCTTCTGTTAAAATAGTTTTATTTGCAGAAACTTGTGTAGGGCTAATTTGAGTATATGAAATGTTTAGGAAATGTTTTAGGGTTTAAATAAATGTTGTTTGACAAGTTTTTAACTTGTTAATGAACCAGTACTGTATACTTGCTTGGTTGAGTTTTAAAAATCATCACATATCATTTTGCATGCATGCATATATTTTTGATTGTATATGTTTTGTATATGATTTGTGGCTATAATTCTTTGTGTAGATTTTGGTGCTAGTGATTGTGATTGTGAAGAGTGTAACTACTCTCCAAACTACCAAGGCAAGTGGTACTTCATGAATAATGTTATCCCTATATTTTTACTAAGCATTAGAAATATTTTGTTAGACTTGCATGTTATATTTTGCTTATATGCCATGCTGGGTAATCCTAGTAGTTGTAGAATTGCTAGAAAATTTCTAAGTTAGGATACTATCTATGCCATGCTTAGCCTAGCTAGTAGCAACCAAGGGTTGGTGAAATATATACATGCTATGATGAAAATATTTCTAAGTCTTTGGACTTGTGTTTTGCCTAATAAAACAACTAAGTAAATGAAACACCTGGGTGGAATGGAAGGAATGGTTTGTGTTGAGTGGTTACACAAGGCGGGGACTGTGAACCTTGTGTATCTCACTTGTGGAAAGCCACCCAGGAACAAAGAGATTTTAGAGGCCAAGTGTTGAGAAGCTTACAGTGCGACCACTTGGCAACATGGGCTCTGGATCATATAGGTTGCTAGAACTTAGCCATTTGGACAGTTGGTGGTAGTGGGAATGATAGGTTGGAGCGCGTCCATTTGGTCTAAGGGAAGGCTTCTGAAAGGTCATGTCTTGGTGAAAATCAAGTCTGGTGGGGAAAGTGCACAACCTCTGCAGATGGAAAAACCTAAGTACTTAGCCATGTCCCTGGAAAAGGACAACTTGAGCATCAAGACATGGAAGCTATCAAGAATCTCCTCATCCCAATTTCTAAGTAAAAACTTGTGGGTGAACAAGGGTGAAGGACATCAATGTCTATTGGTGGTTCCTTGGGAAAAGTTTTGACAAAGAAAAACTTAGTGATTTCAACTAATAGGCAAAATCTATTTTGAGCAAAGCAAGCCAAGCTACACTTATCCAAATTGCATATAGTACTTAGTCCACCTAAATTATACTAAGGTATCACTTGCCAATACTATTCCAATATATTGACCCACTGTGGTTGTAACTTGTGATGTTGCAGGTTACTCTGATGAGGATTAGGTGTCATGAGTCTACACTCAACATGTTTGCCTGTGGCACATGAAGATGAAGACTTTTATTTATTTACTTATTCAAACTCTTGTACTAGGCCTGTGGCCTTGGAGTTGTAAAGACTATGTTTATCTCTGGAATGGCTGTAATAATGACCTTTGTATATGTGTACTTCATCTTAAACTATGGATACTAGCATTGCAATCACAGGGATCCTTTTCCTTTATAAAGGAGGCATCTTACAGATGGTATCAGAGCACTGTGTTGCCTATAGGATTATGACCCTAGGATTGGAAACCACTAAGGAAAAAAAATTCAACAACTTCTATACTTGGCTATTCTTCTCGTAAACTTTTCTAATCTTCTTTCTCATCTCTAATTGTAGATGAACTCCATCAACGAAGCCGTGAGGAAAGGACCACTCATGACAATGACCTTGGAGTGTGAGACAGAATTTCCCAAGGTTCTCAAGGACCTCATGGTTGCATTAGAGATACAAGGTGCAGCTGTGTACAAAGGGTTTCCTGTGATGGATGAAGGAGTTGAATACTGGTGGGTGCAACTTCACTTGTATAAAAACAAGGAAGACAACCACCAGGAAAAAGGATTCTGCATGTTCACCAATTCAGTGGTGCACACTACATTCTTTGAATCAGCAAGGGATGCAGCTTGGAAGACCATCAAAGAACTTGGTGATAGAGTCAAGTGCAGAATGCTCAACCTCCAAAATGACCTAAAGGAAGAGAAGAAACATACCCAGGAGTTGGAAGCTACCAACCAAACCTTAAGAGGAGACATTATAGACTTAGTGATGGAGTCATGTGAACAAGATAGACTGATTGCTTCTAGAAACATTGTGTTAGCCAACAGATCCAGTGAGATAGGATTGTAAGCGTACTTCGTTAGTTGGACCACCACTTATCACCCTATTTTCCAAATGTTGCTTTAAAAATAAGTTGAACCTTGATTGTTGTAATGGAACCATGTATGCCATGAATTGTGTGTTTTGATTTCCAAGGATACGTATATGATGTTTTGCCTTGTGTTTTATCTTAAATTGTGTTGTTCTAACTTTTCTATCTTATAAATAGATGCCTACTGTTACCATCAGCACTGTTGAGGAGTTCCAGGTTACTCGCTTTGGTCCTCGTATTGTTGAGCTTACTACCTTGCTCAATCTCCCTCTTCCTACCATCATGGTGCTTCCCCTCACCAAGTTTGAGAGGAAAGACCTCTGGGGTTTCAAGGTCAACCAGCCCGGACGCCAGACTTAGCCTACCACGAAGGCCATCGTCTTCAAGCTCATGCACGATGATAAGGATAGAGGCCTTGAGGTAGTCATGCAGGATATGATAGGACGTCTGCTGGGGAGACACTCCCGACAGGTTAGAGGTACTCACTTCCACGTCTTCGGTAGACGTGATGAGGATGGAGAGTCCATCGACTTCGAGGACACCGCGAGGGACACAGCGGATCCCATTCGTTTATACCTACAGGACTTAGAGGCTCTCATTAGGCACGTGGACTCCGATAGGACCAACGTCATGCTCAACAATGACAAACTTCAGGTGCAGCTTTGCGAGAAGGACAAGCTCTTCGCGGAGCAAGATGAGATAGTCAAGGAGATGGAGGCGAAATTCGAGAGCCAGGACAGGAAGTTCAAGAGTCAGGATAAGTGAGTCCAGGATAGGAACAAGAAGATCCGGGATATGACTGAAGAACTGCAGGCCAAGGACTTCGAGCTCGAGCATCAGCATACGGTGATTGAGAGGCTTCGTTCTCAGAAGAGGGCTCTCAAAGCCAAGATAGAGACCTTGACCACCAGTGTCGAGGAATACAAGACCGCGATGGAGAATGCAGGTCTTACCTTTGTCGAGGAGGAGGTGGATGCCGAGGAGTAGATTTGACTACTCATTTCTCGTTTATTATCATACTTGTCGTTGAGAACTTGTTATTTGACCATCCAACATGTGGATGGCTTGTTATTTGTGTGTGTTTTACTTTGCGAACTTGTTATCTGGTTGTTGAATATTTATCATTATGTTGCATGCTTTGTGATTGTATATGTGATGTACTATGCATGAAAGCATCTATGGGTATCTCATTCTTATCTCTATTGAACAAACCACATATGCCTCCCCGTCGTGCAAACCCCAACCCCAACAACAACAACATCACTCCAGAAATGCAACAAATGATGACAGCACAGACTCAACTAATGCAAATGATGACGACGCTCATCCAGAACCAAAACAACAACAACAACAACAACAACAATAATAACAACAACAACCCACCAGGTTTTGACATGCTTACCAGGTTCTTGAGATTGAGGCCAGCAAAGTTCTCAAGAACAACTGATCCCATGGTGGCCAATGATTGGCTACGCTCTGTGAACAAGGACTTGGTAGCGTGAACATCTTGATCAGAAAAGGTCGATTTAAGCACATTTCTTTGGAAGGACCAGCCGCCACTTGGTGGGATAACTTCCAGATCACCACTCCCATAGAAGATGTGACATGGGCTATCTTTGAGGATGGCTTTCGTACTGCTCATATCTCATCTGGAGTGATGAGTCTGAAAAAGAAGGAATTCCATAATCTGAAGTAGCGCCATCGTAGCGTGGCTGAATATATCGAAGAGTTCAACAATCTGGCGCATTACGCACCGGATGAAGTTGACACTGATGCTAAGAGGAAAGAAAAGTTCCTCGAAGGGTTGAATGATGAGCTGAACCTGCAGTTGGCTGTGGCATATGTTCCCACATACCAGTCTCTTTGTGATAAGGCTACTATTTTGGAGAACAAAATGAAACAGGTTGAGAGCAGGAAGAGAAAGCACTCGGACAAGCATAGCTCGGGATCGTCTCACAAACGTTCCCATTACGATGACGGTGGAAGCTCAGGATCCCACAAGCATGGGAAATTCAACAAGCACCACAACCACAACCGTCATGACAACAAGCATCATCGTGGTCATGACAATGACAAGTACAAGAACCACAAGGGTGGATATAAGAGCCACCACAGTGGAAATGGAAGTGGCAGTGGAAGCCAGCCTGTCAAGAAGGACATCAGTCAGGTTGAATGCTTCAAGTGCAAGAAGATGGGGCATTATGCAAATGAATGCCCAGAAAATAAAGTTGAAGGACCCAACAAGCCCAACCCTTTTCAGAAGGGACAAGTTAACCACATCAATGTGGAGGAAGTCTATGAGGAGCCTGATGCGGTTGCTGGTAAGTTCAGACTCAATTCTATTCCAGCATTTGTTCTTTTTGATACTGGAGCATCGCATTCATTCATATCAAAAGCATTTGTTGATAGAAATGGGTTCCCAACTGAAAACATTGGGTGTCCAATAAAAGTTAGTTCTCCAGGAGGAGATATGATAGTAAGTCTTGGATGCCGGGATCTAGTAATAGAGTTTGGAAAGCATAAGTTTCCAGTGAGTCTGATAATCCTAGATTCCCAAGGACTGGACGTAATATTGGGAATGGATTGGATGGCTAAGTATGAAGGAGTACTAGATTGTGCTAATCATACTGTCGCACTCACAACCCCGGAAAGAAAACGAATTAAATCCAAGTCTAACTTTGAATCAAAAGGGAGTAAGATAAATTCTCTTAAGGGGGTTAGCATAGATAGTGTGCCAATTGTGAGTGAATATCCGGATGTGTTTCCGGAAGAATTGTCGGGAATGCCACCAAATAGAGATGTGGAGTTCCTTATTGATTTTCTACCAGGATCTAGACCAATAGCAAAGAGACCATATAAGATGTCAGTTGATGAACTGAAAGAACTCAAGAAAAAACTTGGAGAACAGTTGCAGAAAGGATTCATTCAACCAAGTTCTTCATCTCGGGGAGCCCCAGTTTTGTTTGTGGAGAAGAAAGATAGAAGTCAAAGGTTATGCATAGATTACTGTTCACTCAATGAGGTAACTATCAAGAACGAATACCCTTTACCCAGAATCAATGACTTGTTTGATCAGTTAGAAGGAGCTTGTGTGTTCTCAAAAATTGATCTTCGGTCAGGTTATTTCCAACTCAAGATAAGATAAAAAGACATACCTAAAACAACTTTCACTACAAGGTATGGATTGTATGAGTATACCGTGATGCCATTTGGTTTAACCAATGCTCCAGCATACTTCATGAATATGATGAACAAGGTGTTCATGGAATTCCTTGATAAATTTGTTGTCGTTTTCATCGATGACATTCTAATCTACTCCAAGAGCAAAGAAGAGCATGAAGGACATTTACGTTTGATACTTGAGAAGCTTAGAGAGCATAAACTTTATGCCAAATTCAGCAAGTTTGAGTTCTTGTTGAATGAAGTAGGATTTCTTGGACATGTTATGACAAAAGATGGTGTGGCAGTTGATCCTGCTAAAGTTTCAGCTGTAACTGAATGGGAATCTCCCAAGTCACTGAAAGAAGTTCGTAGTTTCCTTGGCTTAGCAGGTTACTACAGAAGGTTCATTGAGAATTTCTCCAAGGTAGCTAAGCCTATGACAGAATTGCTAAAGAAAGACAAGAAGTTTGCTTGGTCTAAAGGTTGTGAACTCAGCTTTCAGTAATTGAAGAAAAGACTTGTGACAGCACCAGTATTGTGTTTGCCAGACTTGGAAAAAATATTTCCATGTATATTGTGATGCATCTCATCATGGTTTAGGTGCAGTACTTATGCAAGAAGGAAAAGTTGTGGATTATGCCTCGAGACAACTCAAAACTCATGAAGTGAACTATCCTACTCATGATTTAGAGTTAGCCTCTGTTGTCCATGCACTCAAAACATGGAGGCACTATCTTTTGGGAAAGCGTTGTGAAGTGTTCACGGATCACAAGAGTTTGAAATATATCTTCACCCAGAAAGAAATTAACATGAGACAAAGAAGATGACTAGAACTCATTAAGGACTATGATTTAAGTTTGCAATTCCATCCCGGTAAAGCAAATGTTGTAGCGGATGCCTTAAGCCGTAAGGTTTTTGTGAATGGACTTACCAAAGGAGAATTGCCAGATGAATTGTGTGCCCAATTTAGATATCTTAGATTGGAAATTGTGCCTGAAGGACATCTCATGTCTTTGGATGTGCAACCCACTTTGTTGGACAAGATCAAAGAAGCCCAGAAGATTGATAAGGAAATTGAAGAAATTCACCTTAAGGGGGTTAGATTTGTAAAATCCCTAAAATCATGTTTCAAACTTATGCATATCATCCATGCATCCATGATCATATGAATTTAATTTCAAACAAATCATTTAAAAACAGAAGCATTTATGCTTATTATTTCATGTAAGTTTGCTCTAGCCTTAGTGCTATCTTCCAATGAGAAGAATACTTGTTTTGATTCAGTAAAGTTTGATAATTCAAACTTAGGCACCACCAAAAGTTTGACCAAATTTCAAAACAAAATGAGTGAATAAACCAATATTATGCCTATTTGAATATATATCATAAAGGCTTGGTTTTATTTTATTTTCATATGAACAAAGTGTTTTGGTTAAACAGTAGTGTTTGACACACATTTGTGTGCAAGGTTTACAGTATATAAAAACCTAGAGAAGTTTTGATTTCAAACACATTTGATTTGGATTTGAAAATCATTTCAGAAAATCAAAACAGAAAAAGAAAAGCAGGAAAGAAATAGAAAAAGGCCGGTAGCAAGAATTGAGCCCAACAAATCCAGCCGGATAGCCCCGGGTTCCCCTCTCTCCTCACTCATGAACGAACCCAACAGGTCACGGCGCCAGACTCCACCTCGCGTTAACCTTTCGACGAGTGGACCCTGCGACCACGTCGCTTGCCGTCAATCACGGCGCTGCGCATTCGCTCCGCCGTTACCCGCCGCTATCGCGGCTTAATTGCCATTGATACGCGGTAGCGATCCTCGCCCGCTCGGCTATAAGATCCTCGGCACATGCCATTTCCTTCACCTAGCGCCACCTCTACGCCCCAGGCTGCCGCAATTGCCTCGCACCGCCCGCCAGAACAACTCCGGTGGCGATTCCGTAGCTCGACCGCCCCTGCCTCTGGTTCAAGCAGCGTGACCGCCACATCCTTGTTCATCGCTAACACCCCTAGTGCATGCGCTCGTGACCAGTGTCGCCGTTCGTTCACGCCCAGCGCCGCCGCTCGACTCCGACGAGCAATAGCGGTAAGAACTGAGCGCCCCTTGCCTCCCCTTTGGTACCATCTTGTTTGCCAGACCCTTGCGCATCTCCTAAACCTTCTGCCTTGTGCTAGGACGATGCAGAGCCTCGACAACGACCTCGATAGCAAGCAACAGACGCCGCCCGCAACTCAAGCGAGCCCGGCCGTGTCATCGCGCCTTGCTGCCGTCGCCAGGTTGAGCATCAGCACGTCGTCGCGTTTTTGGTAAGCGTCTCTGATGACCCCCTAGCCATCTGTAGCGCCGCGCCACCGTAGGCAGAGCTCGCCGCCACCTGTCGCCGCCGCCAGTGCCGCCACTGGATGGTCAGGGTGCTGTGTGCCGTTAGATCTAGATCTTGCGGGTAGGATAGAACGCGAGCGAAGCGTTAAGTTTTGATCTGAGCCGTGCGATTAAGTCATATCCAGCGGCTCAGAAGCGTGATCCAACGCGAACCGGTACGCGCCAATAAGATTAAGACGCGTGGCATCTGTTTAGGTTTAAAAACAGAATTTGAATCTATTAGATGTTTAAATTTGTTTTGGCTATAACTTTTGATCCCCACGTTAGAATTTGACAAATTTTATACCGTTGGAACCAGGAGAGCAAGCTCTTTCTAAATATGCAATGTGTTTAATGTTTTGCTTCAGTTAAAATAGTTTTATTTGCAGAAACTTGTGTAGGGCTAATTTGAGTGTATGAAATGTTTAGGAAATGTTTTAGGGTTTAAATAAATGTTGTTTGACAAGTTTTTAACTTGTTAATGAACCAGTACTGTATACTTGCTTGGCTGAGTTTTAAAAATCATCACATATCATTTTGCATGCATGCATATATTTTTGATTGTATATGTTTTGTATATGATTTGTGGCTATAATTCTTTGTGTAGATTTTGGTGCTAGTGATTGTGATTGTGAAGAGTGTAACTACTCTCCAAACTACCAAGGCAAGTGGTACTTCATGAATAATTTTATCCCTATATTTTTACTAAGCATTAGAAATATTTTGTTAGACTTGCATGTTATATTTTGCTTATATGCCATGTTGGGTAATCCTAGTAGTTGTAGAATTGCTAGAAAATTTCTAAGTTAGGATACTATCTATGCCATGCTTAGCCTAGCTAGTAGCAACCAAGGGTTGGTGAAATATATACATGCTATGATGAAAATATTTCTAAGTCTTTGGACTTGTGTTTTGCCTAATAAAACAACTAAGTAAATGAAACACCTGGGTGGAATGGAAGGAATGGTTTGTGTTGAGTGGTTACACAAGGCCAGGGGACCGGTGAACCTTGTGTATCTCACTTGTGGAAAGCCACCCAGGAACAAAGAGATTTTAGAGGCCAAGTGTTGAGAAGCTTCTAGTGCAGCCACTTGGCAATATGGGCTCTGCCTGGATCATATAGGTTGCTAGAACTTAGCCATTTGGACAGTTGGTGGTAGTGGGAATGATAGGTTGGAGCGCGTCCATTTGGTATAAGGGAAGGCTTCTGAAAGGTCATGTCTTGGTGAAAATCAAGTCTGGTGGGGAAAGTGCACAACCTCTGCAGATGGAAAAACCTAAGTACTTAGCCATGTCCCTGGAAAAGGACAACTTGAGCATCAAGACATGGAAGCTATCAAGAATCTCCTCATCCCAATTTCTAAGTAAAAACTTGTGGGTGAACAAGGGTGAAGGACATCAATGTCTATTGGTGGTTCCTTGGGAAAAGTTTTGACAAAGAAAAACTTAGTGATTTCAACTAATAGGCAAAATCTATTTTGAGCAAATCAAGCCAAGCTACACTTAGACAAATTGCATATAATACTTAGTCCACCTAAATTATACTAAGTTATCACTTGCCAATACTATTCCAATGTATTGACCCACTGTGGCTGTAACTTGTGATGTTGCAGGTTACTCTGATGAGGATTAGGTGTCATGAGTCTACACTCAACATGTTTGCCTGTGGCACATGAAGATGAAGACTTTTATTTATTTACTTATTCAAACTCTTGTACTAGGCATGTGGCCTTGGAGTTGTAAAGACTATGTTTATCTCTGGAATTGCTGTAATAATGACCTTTGTATCTGTCTACTTCATCTTAAACTGTGGATACTAGCATTGCAATCACAGGGATCGTTTTCCTTTATAAAGGAGGGATCTTACAAAAAGAAAGTGTGACATCAAGTTTGTGAGAGCTTTAATCACTAATTTTCACATAATAAGTTTAATCTGGAAGATAGATAAACACATGAATATACTTGGAATGGTGTAACACACCATGCATAGGAATTTATAGTGGACTCTTTGGAATAACTTGGTTTCTTGGGAGTTGGATGCACGAGTAGAGCTCATACTCAGTACAAGTGGAGGCTAACAAAAGACTGGGAGGGACAAACAAAGAGAGCAATAATAGCCATAATCATGCAAAGCGACAAAACAATATTAATTAAAGAATAAAGTGATATCACAAGTCAAAACTAAATGATCATAGAGGCTAATGTGACTAGTTCATAGTCTTAACATGGTGTAAGCATGTGCCAAGTCAACCCAAGTAAAGCATCAAAGGACAATACCACAATATTATGCTATTGTATGCTAAAACAACCATGATTCTTTTAAGGCACATTAAGAAGTCTCAATTGTTTGGAACAAGTCATGCTACAGTAATAATCACTAAGCATATGGTAAAAGCAACATCTAATATGACATGATAAAGTCTAGGCCATAGTCAAAACAAGCTTCCTTTTGTACCACTATAAGCATGAAACTTTTTACTCTTTTCCAACACCAATCAACTTATTTGAAACAAAATAAGAATGAGGGTGTCCAACTAATTTATTGAAGCAAACCAAACAAAAAAAACTAAAAACAAAAACAAATACGCTCCAAGAACAACACAATAGTGCATGAAGCAATAAAAATAAAGTGTCTAGAAAGAAGACCTGAGATTTTTATTGATGAAGAAGGGGATGCATTGGGTATACCCAAGCTTTGATGCTTGTACCTCTTGAATATTTCTTGGGGTGACACGGTTGGCATCCCCAAGATTGAAATTTTGTCCATTCTTCATCTCATCACATCATTCTTCCCCTACACTTAAAAATTTCCTTCGTACAAAACTTCACACAATTCTTCATTAGCAACATTAGTGTATTAAAGATAATAAGCCCTTGGGTTTAGTTTAAACACAAGTAAAACTTCCATTAAAACACAAGCTAATTTAGATCAAAGAGAACTCAAAAGAAACCGAGAGGCAAATGCAAATAATGGCAGAAATCTGTCAAAACAGACCAGTAGGTAAAGACTGATTTTTTCGAAGACCTTATGTTGCTCAAATAGAAAAGTGCTAAACTAAAAAAAGTTAGATAATAATATTGGGCATATGCACATAAAATTATAGCTCAATCCGGCGTAATGGTATTTTCACGATTTTTTATAGTGAAGCACAAAAATCTGTTTCGGGACAGCAAATTCCTCAAATCTTACTTCTCTCTCATTAGAGGTTATTCTTGGCACAAAAACCACACAAAAAGGATAAGGAGAGGTTATTACAGAGGCACTAACTTCCAAGACTCAAAAAAATAAAAACTTACTGAAATGTTTTTTTGGGTTATCTCCTAATAGTGCTTTTCTTTAACGCCTTTCAGCTTGGCATAGAAAGCAAGAATTAAGTATTTTCGAATGAAGAAGCATTAACATCAAATTTTGTTTTAATAGGAGAATCAAAAGGTATCTTATCTATCATTATAGGGAAGTGTTCTATACCTTTCTTGAGTGGGAATTGATATTTAATAGTGTCTTCCTTCATATCAATTATGGCACCAACAGTTCTAAGAAAAGGTCTTCCCAAAATAATAGGACAAGAAGCATTGCATTCAACATCCAAAACATAGAAATCAATGGGGAAAAGGCATTGTTAAACATTATAAGAACATCATTAATGCTCCCCATGAGTTTCTTTTTAGTATTATCATCAAGATGGACATCCAAATAACAATCTTCCAATGGTGGCAAATCAAGCATTTCATAAATTTTTTCTAGGCATAATAGAGACACTAGCACCAAGGTCACATAAAGCTTTAAGATCAAAATAATTCACTTTCAAATTAATGATGGGTTCCTAACCATCTTCTAATTTCCTAGGAATAGAAGCTTTATGTTTTAATTTTTCTTCTTTAATTTTCATGAGAGCATTTGTAATATGTTTTGTAAAAGCCATATTCATAGCACTAGCATTAGGACTTCCAGCAAGGTTTTGTAAGAACATAATTACTTTAGAAATATTGCAGCCATCAAGATCAAAATAAAAATTAGCATCTAAGGTAGTAGAATTTTTGTTTCCCATATTTCGAAGAATTTCAGCATTTTTATTGGAAAAGGGAATGGGGACTTTAGGTGGCTTGCTAGCATCAATATTGGTGGTGGTAATAGTACAAATACTACTATTTCTACCAATTTCATCTTCTCTTTCCCACCTAGCATGAAATTAATCTAACATTCTAACATTTTCATCAATTCTAACTGTTGGAGATATGCCCTAGAGGCAATAATAAATATAGTTATTATTATATCTTTATGTTTATGATAAATGTTTACATTCATGCTATAATAGTATTAACAAGGAAACATTAATACTTGTGTGATTTGTAAACTAAAATAGAGTCCCTGGTAAAGCCTCTTTATAATACTAGCTTGTTGGTTAATAAATGATTGTGATTTCCCTATCATGAACATTGAGATGTTATTAACAAAAAGATCATATCATTAGGAGAATGATATGGTGGACATACTCCTATAGATAAGCGTAGCATAAAGATCAAGTCATTTTAATAGTTCAGTTGCTATATGCTTTCTGATACATAGTAACCTAATTCTTTCGACCATGAGATCATGCATATCACCTTCACCGGAAGGATGCTTTGATGACATCAAACACCACACCGTAACTGGGTGGCTATAAAGGTGGCATTGAGTGTTCAGAAAGTGTTGGTTGAGACACATGGATCAAGAGTGGGATTTGTCCATCCATATGACGGATAGATATACTCTGGGCCCTCTCGGTGGAATGTCATCCAATTAGCTTGCAAGCATGTGACTGGCTCACAAGGGATCACATATCACGGGAACTAGAAAAGAGTACTTATCAGTAACGAGGCTGAACTAGGTATGCAGAGATACCGACGATCATAACCTCGGATAAGTAAACTATCATGAGACAAAGGTAAATTGGTATCGTATGTAAGTGGTTCATTCGATCGCAAAGTAATCGTAGAAATATGTGGGAGCCATATGAATTTCCAGATTCCTCTATTGGTTATTGTTCAGAGAAGTGTCTCGATCAGTCTGCATAATTCACGAACCGTAGGGAGACACACTTAAGGATTCGACGTTGTTTGAGTAGTTATGGAATGATGAGTAAGAGACCGAATGTTGTTCGGAGTCTCGGATGGGATCCGGTATATCACGAGGAGATCCGGAATGGTCCGGAGAATAAGATTCATATAAGGAAAGTCATGTTTCGGGGTTGGAGAATGGTTCCGGTGTTTTCATCGGGAATGTTCTAGAAGGTTCCGGAATGTCCGGCACTCCGGAGGGGAAGGGTACATGAATGTGCCATATTAAGTTGGAATGATTGCATCATGTACTAGGTGTCATCGCTGAACAAAATAAAGGGTTTAATCAAATCCTAGTTTGAAAAAGTCAAACGCCAATTTGAAAAGTCAAACGACTATTTTGGAAGGTGGAGGGGAAGTAGGAAACCTACTTGGGGAGGAGTTCCCTCCCTCCACCGCCGGCCCACTTGGGATCCGAGTTGGGGAGGGGCTCCCCTCCCCTTGGCTGGCGCCTCCCACCTATATATGGAGGGGCAGGGCTGCCCCTCCTAGCACACAAGTTGCTTCCCCTAAACCCTAACCCTAGCCGCCGCCCTCCATAGCTGTCGCCGCCGCCTAGGCCAAACCCTAGCCGCCGGCCTTACCCCTCCTTGGTGCGTCTAAACCCTAGATCGCTGAGGCTCTCTCTCATAGTCCACCATACTCGCTCCGGCTTAAGGCGAAGCCCTGCGAGATCTCCCCTCTACTTCCGGTGCCACGCCGTTGTGCTACCGGAATCGCGAGGAGAGTGCTACAACCTCCGCTGCCTGCTGAACAAGGGAGAGGAAGGTCTTCGTCGAAATCTGCGAGCGATGTGACCGATTGAGCGCTTGGGAGCATGGCCGGAAGGATCGCTTCACGCGATCTTGAGATCGGGAAGAGTACGACTACATCACCCACGAGAATCCGCTCTCAGTAAACACTTTGGAATCTTCGAGGGTGAGTTATTCCATCGACTCGTTGCTACAATCTAGTAGATAGATCTTGTCTTGTTTGTTTGTATGCGATAGAAACTTTTTGTTTTCCATGCTACGAAACCCTACAGTGGTATCAGAGCCGTGTCTATATGTAGATCTGTTGCACGAGTAGAACACAATGGTCATTGTGGGCGTTAATGCTTTTGTTGTCGATTGCTTCTTGTGTACTTTGCATCTTGCGGGATGGTGGGATGAAGCGGCCCGGGCTAACCTTACATGACATCGTTCATGAGACTTGCTCCACGCTTGACATGCAACTTGTATTGCATAAGTGGCTTTGCGGGTGCCTGTTTCTCCCAATATAGTTAAGATTCAATTTACAACGGGTGATTGACAATACTAGTATCAATGTTGTGGTTCTTGTTCGTAAGTTAGAACTACACTTATTAAAAGCCCCAAACCACGTAAAACATGCAAAGAAAGTAGAGGCGTCTAACTTTGTTTTGCAGGGGTGTGCTGTGATGTGATATGGCCATGATTGTGATTATATTTGATGTATGTAATGTTCCTTATTGTAAGTTGGCAACCGGCAGGAGCCATATGGTTGTCTTTAATTTCTGTTAAGACCCGCGTGTCTATTCAAAGTAGTTGTAATAGTTGAAGCCGGTGGACGACAACCATGGAGCAGCGTCATTGACCTTGATGCAATGCCGGTGATGATGGAGATCATGTTCGTGCTTGAAGATGGAGATCGGAAGCACAAAGAAGAAAGGCCATATCATATCACATATTATGAATTGCATGTGATGTTAATCCTTTATGCATCTTGTATTGCTTAGTTAACGACGGTAGCATTATAAGATGATCCCTCATGCACATGAATTTCAAGTTCTAAAGTGTTCATCCTTAGTAAGCACCGTTGCTAAATCTTGTTGTTTCGAAGCACCACGTGATGATCGGGTGTGTTAGATTCCGCAAGTGTATACAACGTGAGCAAGCCAGATTTGCTCATGCGGAAGCTAAGGTTTGATCTTGACGAGCCTAGCATGTACAAACATGGTCTCGGAACACGGATCACCGAAAGGTAAAGCATGAATCATATAGTAGATATGATGAACATGTCGATTGTTCGCCATTGAAACTATATCAACTCTCGTGATGATCGGTGTTGATGTGGTGGATTTGGTTCGTGTGATCACTAAAACAATGTGAGGGATATTGTTTTGAGTGGGAGTTCACCTAGATTAATTTAACTATTAATTAGAACTCAATTTGTCATAAACTTAGTCTAAACTATTGCAAATATGTTGTAGATCAATGGCGGCCCCTACCATCAATTTTAATGCGTTCCTAGAGAAAGAAAAGTTGAAAAACAATGGAAGCAACTTCGCGGATTGGTTCCGCAATTTGAGGATTGTCCTCACAGCTGGTAATTTTACCTATGTGCTGGATGCACCGCTGGGTGACCCACCTGCAGCTACTGCTACCAATGAAGTAAAGAATGTTTACCTCGCTCGGAAGACTCAGTACTCCACAGTTCAGTGTGCTATCTTGTATGGTTTATTATCGGATCTTCAGAAAAGGTTTGAGAATTCAGACCCACATGATATTGTCCGTGATCTCAAATTGATCTTTGAGACTCACGCGGCAATTGAGAGCTATGAGGCTTCTGAAAAGTTCTTTAACTGCAAGATGGAAGAGGGCAGCTCCGTCAGTGAGCATGTGCTTAAGATGTCTGGGCACGCAAACAAACTTCAAAGCTTGGGTATAGTGATTCCTAATGCTTTGGGGATTTATCGTGTCCTCCAATCACTACCACCAAGTTACAAGAACTTTATGATGAACTACAATATGCAAAACATGAACAAGCAGTTGCCAGAACTCTTCGCCATGTTGAAATCTGCAGAAGTGGAGATCAAGAAAGAGCACCAAGTGTTGATGGTCAATAAGACCACCAAATTCAAGAAAGGCAAGTCTAAGCAAAAGGGACACTTCAAGAAGGGTGGTAAGAAAGTTACCGCGCCGACGAAGAAGACCAATGCTAGACCTAAGCCTGATACTGAGTGCTTTTACTACAAGGGAGAAGGTCAATGGAAGCGGAATTGCCCAAAGTACTTGGCGGATTTGAAGAACGGCAACATCAAGAAGAAAGGTATATACGATATACATGTTATTGATGTGTATCTCACTAGTACTCGTAGTAGTGCACGGTATTTGATCTTGGTTGTTGCTCATATTTGTAACTCGAAGCAGGTCTTTGAGAATAAACGGAAGCTAGCGAAGAACGAGGTGACGATGCGCGTGGGAAACGGATCAAAGGTTGATGTGATCGCGGTCGGCACGCTACCTCTTCATCTACCATCGCGATTAGTTTTATACTTAAATAATTGTTATTTGGTGCCTGCGTTAAGCATGAACATTATATCGGGATCTTGTTTATTGCAAGACGGTTACTTGTTTAAGTCCGAGAATAATGGTTGTTCGATTTATATGAGTAATATGTTTTATGCACATGCACCTTTAGTGGAAATACGCATATTAATAACATTGAGGCTAAACGTTTGAAATCGAGCGATAACTCGACCTATATGTGGCACTGTCGTCTTGGTCACATTGGAGTGAAGCGTATGAAGAAACTCCATTCCTATGGACTTCTTGAATCACTTGATTTCGAATCACTTGAAAGATGCGAAGCATGTCTGATGGGTAAAATGACTAAGACTCCATTTTCTGGTATGATGGAGCGAGCTACGGACTTATTGGAAATCATACATACCGATGTGTGTGGACCAATGAGTGTAGCATCGCGCGGTGGTTATCGTTATGTTCTTACCTTCACGGATGACTTGAGTAGATATGGGTATATCTATTTCATGAAACATAAGTCCGAAACTTTTGAGAAGTTTAAGGAATTTCAAAGTGAGGTTCAGAATCAACGTAACAAGAAGATTAAATTTCTACGTTCTGATCATGGAGGTGAATATCTAAGTTACGAGTTTGGTGAGCATTTGAAGAAATGCGGAATACTTTCACAATTGACACCGCCGGGAACACCACAGCGTAATGGTGTGTCCGAACGTCGTAATCGAACTCTCTTAGATATGGTTCGTTCTATGATGTCACTTACATATTTACCGCTATCATTTTGGGGTTATGCATTAGAAACAGCTGCATTCACTTTAAATAGGGCACCATCTAAATCCGTTGAAACGACACCGTATGAATTATGGTATGGGAAGAAACCTAAATTGTCGTTCCTTAAAGTTTGGGGTTGTGAAGCCTATGTAAAGAAGTTACAGCCGGACAAGCTTGAACCCAAAGCGGAAAAATGCGTCTTCATAGGATACCCGAAGGAAACTATTGGGTATACCTTCTATCATAGATCCGAAGGCAAAATCTTCGTTGCCAAGAATGGATCCTTTCTAGAAGGAATTTCTCTCGAAAGAAGTGATGGAAGGAAAGTAGAACTCGACGAGGTTGTCGAACCTTCTCTCGAACTTGCGAGTAGCGCAGACGGAAGAAGTTCTGTGGTGCTGTACCAATAAGAGAGGAAGCTAATGATGATGATCATGAAACTTCGGTTGTAGTTGCTCTGAGAACCTCGCAGTCAACGAGAACTCGCATCGTACCTCCATTGGTATGATCCCGTTATGAGTGTCATGTTGGTGGACAATACCGATGACCCTGCGACATATGAGGAAGCGAAGATGATCCCGGCTTCCAATAAATGGCAAGAAGCCATGAAATCTGAGATTGGATCCATGTACGAAAACCAAGTATGGACTTTGGCGGACTTACCGGATGGCCGGAAGGCTGTCGAGAACAAATGGATTTTCAAGAAGAAAACAGATGCTGATGGTAATGTTACTGTCTATAAAGCTTGACTTGTCGCAAAAGGGTTTCGACAAATTCAAGGAGTTGACTACGATGAGACTTTCTCACCAGTAGCGAAGCTAAAGTCTGTGAGGATTATGTAGCAATCGCTGCATATTATGATTATGAGATATGGCAGATGGATGTCAAAACAGCATTCCTCAATGGAGACATTGATGAAGAGTTGTATATGATGCAACCCAAAGGTTTTGTCGATCCTAAAGATGCTAACAAGGTATGCAAACTTCAACGGTCCATCTATGGGAATTGAAGCAAGCATCCCGAAGTTGGAATCAACGTTTTGATAAGGTAATCAAAAGTTTTGGTTTTATACAAACTTATGGAGAAGCTTGTATTTACAAGAAAGTGAGTGGGAGCTCTATAGCATTCTTAATACTGTATGTAGATGACATATTGTTGATTGGTAATGATGTAGACCTTCTTAATAGTGTCAAGGAATATTTGAATAATAGTTTTTCAATGAAAGATCTTGGCGAAGCAGCTTACATATTAGGCATAAAGATTTATAGAGATAGATCGAGACGCCTAATATCATTGTCACAAAGTACATATTTGGACAAAGTTCTAAAGAGGTTTGGAATGGAAGATAGCAAAAAAGGGTTCTTGCCCATGTTACCCAATACGACCTTGAGTAAAACTCAAAGTCCGACAACAGCAGAAGATAGATAAAGGATGAGTAAGACTCCCTATGCCTCAGCCATAGGATCTCTGATGTATGCCATGCTATGTACTAGACCCGACATTGCATATGTTGTTAGTTTAACTAGCAGATATCAAAGTGATCCAGGAGTGGATCATTGGACAGCGGTCAAAAACATCCTTAAGTACTTGAGAAGAACTAAGGATATGGTTCTTTCTTATGGAGGTGATGAATAGCTCGTTGTTAATGGTTACACCGATGCTAGTTGGAACACCGATCCGGATGATTCTAAATCACAATCTCGATACGTATTTACTTTGAATGGTGCAGGAGTTAGCTGGAGGAGTGCAAAGCAAAGCGTTGTGGCGAGATCTTCAACTGAATCGGAATACATGGCTGCTTCGGAGGCTTCACAAGAAGCGATATGGATGAAAGAGTTCATTACAGAGCTGGGTGTGGTTACAAGTGCGCTGGACCCAATGTCTATCTACTGTGATAACATGGGCGCCATAGCCAATGCGCAAGAACTAAGGTCACACAAGAAGCTGAAGCATATCAAGCTACGTTTTCACGCTATTCGAGAACATGTCCAAGATGGGGACATAAAGATTTTCAAAGTACACACAGATCTGAATGTGGTGGATCCGTTGACTAAACCTCTCCCGAGGGCAAAACATGACCAACACCAAACTGCCATGGGGGTTCGGTATATTACCATGTAATCTAGATTAGATGACTCTAGTGCAAGTGGGAGACTGTTGGAGATATGCCCTAGAGGCAATAATAAATATAGTTATTATTATATCTTTGTGTTTATGATAAATGTTTACATTCATGCTATAATAGTATTAACAAGGAAACATTAATACTCGTGTGATTTGTAAACTAAAATAGAGTCCCTGGTAAAGCCTCTTTATAATACTAGCTTGTTAGTTAATAAATGATTGTGGTTTCCCTATCATGAACATTGAGATGTTATTAACAACAAGATCATATCATTAGGAGAATGATATGGTGGACATACTCCTATATATAAGCGTAGCATAAAGATCAAGTCTTTTTAATAGTTCAATTGCTATATGCTTTCTGATACATAGTAACCTAATTCCTTCGACCATGAGATCATGCATATCACCTTCACCGGAAGGATGCTTTGATGACATCAAACACCACACCGTAACTGGGTGGCTATAAAGGTGGCATTGAGTGTTCAGAAAGTGTTGGTTGAGACACATGGATCAAGAGTGGGATTTGTCCATCCATATGACGGATAGATATACTCTGGGCCCTCTCGGTGTAATGTCATCCAATTAGCTTGCAAGCATGTGATTGATCACAAGGGATCACATATCTCGGAACAAGAAAATAGTACTTATCAGTAACGAGGTTGAACTAGGTATGCAGAGATACCGACGATCATAACCTCGGATAAGTAAACTATCGTGAGACAAAGGGAAATTGGTATCGTATGTAAGTGGTTCATTCGATCGCAAAGTAATCGTAGAAATATGTGGGATCCATATGAATTTCCAGATTCCTCTATTGGTTATTGTTCGGAGAAGTGTCTCGATCATGTCCGCATAATTCACGAACCGTAGGGAGACACACTTAAGGATTCGACGTTGTTTGAGTAGTTATGGAATGATGAGTAAGAGACCGAATGTTGTTCGGAGTCTCGGATGGTATTTGGGATATCACGAGGAGATCCAGAATGGTCCGGAGAATAAGATTCATATAAGGAAAGTCATGTTTCGGGGTTGGAGAATGGTTCCGGTGTTTTCATCGGGAATGTTCTAGAAGGTTCCGGAATGTCCGGCACTCCGGAGGGGAAGGGTACATGAATGTGTCATATCAAGTTGGAATGATTGCATCATGTACTAGGTGTCATCGCTGAACAAAAATAAAGTGTTTAATCAAATCCTAGTTTGAAAAAGTCAAACGCCAATTTGAAAAGTCAAACGGCTATTTTGGAAGGTGGAGGGGAAATAGGAAACCTACTTTGGGAGGAGTTCCCTCCCTCCATCGCCGACCCACTTGGGATCCGAGTTGGGGAGGGACTCCCCTCCCTTTGGCCGGCGCCTCCCACCTATATATGGAGGGGCAGGGCTGCCCCTCCTAGCACACAAGTTGCTTCCCTCTAAACCCTAACCCTAGCCGCCGCCGCCCTCCATAGCTGCCGCCGCCTAGGGAAACTCATCGCCGCCGCCTAGGCCAAACCCTATCCGCCGGCCTTGCCCCTCCTTGGTGCGTCTAAACCCTAGATCGCCGAGGCTCTCTCTCATAGTCCACCATACTCGCTCCAGCTTAAGGCGAAGCCCTGCGAGATCTCCCCTCTACTTCCGGTACCACACCGTTGTGCTGCCGGAATCGCGAGGAGAGTGCTACAACCTCCGCTGCCTGTTGGAACAAGGGAGAGGAAGGTCTTCGTCGAGTACCGAACGTGTGACCGATCAGGGAGAGCTGCAACGCAGCCTTGGGAAGGATCGTCTACGCGATCTTGAGATCGCGAAGAGTACGACTACATCACCCACGAGAATCCGCTCTCGTTAAACACTTTGGAATCTTTGAGGGTGAGTTATTCCATCGAATCATTGCTACAATCTAGTAGATAGATCTTGGCTTGTTTGTTTGTATGCGATATAAATTTTTTGTTTTCCATGCTATGAAACCCTACACTAACTTGTATGACATTAGTAGCAGCAAAGGGATTTTCCATAGTTTTAGGTTTAGCAGCCATTTTATTAATCAAAGAAGATTGTTCTTCGGACAAAGATGAAATATTTTTTTAACATTTGAAATTTTGGATTGCAAACCAGGAATTTCCCTATTTAAATTCTCAAGTTGATGAATAATATTTTTCAAAATAGTATATTGTTCCTCCATGGTTTTAGTGAATAATTTATTCTGCTCATATTGCAGTTGCATAAAGTTTTTAGTGGATCTTTCAACTTTTCAAAATCCTTTCTTCACTAGGCATTCTAGATTTACCATGATAATTATTGCTATTATTAGGAGGATATGGCCTATAATTATTATTACCATAAGCATTGTTGCCAAAATTATTATTTCTAATGAAGTTCACATAAACTTGATCTTCTTGAGCAACCAAAGAGGCTAAATGAAAATTATTTGGATCAATATGAGCTTTTTCATTAACAAGCATAGACATAATAACATCAATTTTATCACTCAAGGAGGAGGTTTCCTTAACAGAAATTACCTTCTTACCTTGTGGAGCTCTCTCAGTGTGTCATTCAGAATAATTAACCATCATATTATTAAGGAGCTTTGTTGCAGCACCCAAATTAATGGCAATAAAGGTACCTCCAGCAGCAGAATCCAACAGATTTCTTGAAGAGAAATTTAGTCCTACATAAAAGGTTTGGATAATCATCCAAGCAGTCATTCCATGAGTGGGGAAATTCTTAAGCGAAGATTTCACTCTTTCCCAAGATTGAGCAACATGTTCATTATCAAATTGTTTAAATTTCATTATTTCACTTATCATAGATATAATCTTAGTAGGAGGATAATATTTTCCAATAAAAGCATCTTTGCATTTAACCCAAGAATCAATACTATTTCTAGGCAAAGATAGCAACCATTCTTTAGCTCTTCCTCTCAAAGAGAAAGGGAACAATTTAAGCTTAATAATATCTCCATCTACATCATTATATTTTTGCATCTCACAAAGTTCAACAAAATTATTAAGGTGAGCAGCAGCATCATCAGAACTAGCACCAGAAAATTGCTCTTTCATAACAAGATTCAGCAAAGCAAGTGTAATTTCAAAGAAAGTAGCTTCATGAACAGGTGGAGCAATAGGTGTACACATAAAATCATTGTTGTTTGTGCTAGTGAAGTCACACAACTTGGTGTTTTCAGGAGTATTCATTTTTGCAGGATTAAATCAAGCAACAGAAATAGAAACTGAAGTAACAACTAATAAAAAAAATTGTGTTCTTTAAAAAGAAGCAAACCAGTGCAACTATTTTTTTGTATTTTTGATAAAAAGAAACAAGCAAAATAAACTAAGCAAAACAAAAACAAAGTAAAGAGATTGGTTATGAGAGACTCCCCTTGCAAGAATTTTCTTTCTTCCTAAAAATGATTGACGGCGAGGAAGAGATTGAAGCTGCCCTTATCTCTCCGGCAACGACGCCAAAAAAGTTCTTGATAGCTTAGATATGTAGAGCTCGTTGGGAACCCCAATAGGAAGGTATGATGAGCACATCAACAAGTATCCCTCGGTTATGAAACCAAGGTTATCGAACTAGTAGGAGTAAGGAAACAACTCCAAGGTGTTGCTATCAACTTGGAACCTGCACAACACAACCATGGTACTTTGCCCCAACTTACAGTGAGGTTGCCAATCTCACCAGTTTGCTGAAAACAAAGGATTAAACATATAATGTGGAAGATAGTAATTGCTTGTAGTAATTGTAGAAAGTAAAACAGGAAATGGTAAACAGTAGATGGTATATCAATAGTAAGGAATAGACCGGGGTCCACAGTTCACTGGAGGTGTTCTTCATAAGATAAATAACATGTTGAGTGAATAAATTACAGCGGGGAAATTGACAGATTGATAATGCATGACAATATATATACTAGACATCTTGATCTCTACGAGATTTGTTTGGGCATTACAATATGATACATAGACTGTAATCCAACTGCATCTATGACAAATAATCCACCTTCAGGTTATCATTCGGATCCCTTCTAGTATTAAGTTGCAAGCAACAGATAATTACATTAAACAAAGTGTGTAAAGTAAACAATACAATTGCCCTTGGACAAAGGATTGTTGTTTTCTCCCTAGTAGCAACAGCACATCTACAACCTTAGAGATTTCTGTCACTTCCCCAGATTACTAGAGGCATGAACCTACTATCGAGCATAAATACTCTCTCTTGGAGTTACAAGCATCTACTTGGCCAAAGTATCTACTAGCAACGGAGAGCATGCAAGATCAAAAATAACATAGACATGATAGAATCAATAATCAATCTGACATAGTACTCAACATCCATCGGATCCCCGCAAACACACCATGTAGCATTCCAAATAGATGATCTTAATCATGAACGGAGCTCACAAGATCTAAACATGATAGCACAAAAGAGGAGAAACAACCATCTAGCTACTGTATGGACTCGTAGTCCAAGGGTGAACTACTCACGCATCACTCTGAAGGCTAGCATGGTGATGAAGAAGGCCTCCGGGATGATATATCCCCTCTGGCAGGGTGCCGGGAAGAGCTTCAGATCCCCCCGATCTAGGGACGATGGTGGCGGCGGCTATGGACTCTTTCGTGGATTTCTGACCGGGTCCTTAGGGTTTCTGCATCGGGGTGTTTATATAGGCGAAGGAGCGAGGTCGGTTGAGGGCCAGGGGGCCCACACCATGCCCTGGCGCGGCCTAGGGTGGATCTGCACCAAGGGGTGGTGCGTCCACCCTGTGGCGCCTCTTCGTCCCCCCTCTGGACTTCGTCTTCACTCCGGTAAAGTATTGACATTGGCTTTTGTTCCGTCCAATTCCGAGAATATTTCTTTACTAGCTTTTCTGAAACCAAAAACAACAGAAAACAGGCAACTAGCAGTGCGACATCTTGTTAATAGGTTAGTTCTAGAAAATGTATAAAATGCCTCAAAGTATAGACAAAACATAAGATAGTAATAAAGGTTGTATGCACCAGATCGATCCAGAGGCTGGGACAACTCAATTTCGGAAAAATATACTTCCTACGGTTCATATTAATATTCTTAACTTTGGTTCGTATATATCTAGTTAAGTATTTAGACTAATGCATTTGCATCTAGACAAATTGAGAACAGTAATATGGACCAAAGGTGAGTAAATTGCATAATACTACCATAATTCGGGCACTAGTTACGAGTTAGTACTAGCATTCTTAATTTTCTTGGTTCAGTATCAAATTTGGGGCAGTCAATTGCAAATCGCACTATTTTCACCTATTAGCATCTTAATAGAGTTCCTGATAGGTGGGACCCATCTAACAGAGCTGACTAGTCAACAAATTTGACACGTGGGGGTCAACCTCCTCTTTTCTTCTTCACTTCTTTATCTTCTCTCTGTTCCTCCTCATTCCCATGGCCGAAACTAGGGAATTGACGGTGCGGCTTCGATACGGCAACTCCATCTACATCTCCGGTGTCGGCTCCCTCCTCCGCGTACCCATGGCCAGCCGCGATGTCGATGACCATATCCGTGGCGGCGCACGGCGGTGCACCCGGGTGTAACAGAGTGGATCACGGTGGTGCACGCCGGTGGAACGGGACGAGGCACGGGGGAGAGCAGGAGGAGGTCCGGGATGATCATCATCTCATCATGTTCGTGATAATAGCACCGCGGAAGGAGAGTAAGGTCAGAGGAGACAGGAGAGGATCTTTGCCGACGAGCTTTGGCCAGAGTCAGGGAAGAAAGAGATCAAGGTGGCCTTTCTGGACTCCCCGGGTTCAATTCCTTAGGCTCGGAGGAAGATGGTGTGGAGGCGGAGAGGATGCGGGGGAGGGAGGTTGTGGCTTTGGAGCAGCAGGGCTAGGCAGCGGCGTCCATGGTGTGATGGTGAGGGTTTCAGCGAGCACATCACGTGGAGGAGAGCCAGGAGAAGAAAAAGAGAGAGGGAACTGTTGGAGGCGAGTAAGCACCGGGGGCATGCTCGTGGTTTGCTCACACGGTCCAGATGCTGCGCAACAGTAGGTGGATGTGGCGGCGGCTCAACTCACCGGCCGGTCCAAATGGTGCGCAGCAGTAGGTGGATTTGGCGGCTCAACTCACCGGCGGTCGGTGGAAGGTGGAATTTGACACAAGAGATGTGAGAAAAGTCTGACATGCCGGCGTGACAAATTTGTTGACCAGTCAGACAGGTCCCATCTATCAGGAACTCTGTTAGGATTAACAGATGAAAATTAGTGTGATTTGCAATTGGTTGACCAAACTTTTGGTACTGAACTAAGAAAATTAGAAATGTTGGTACTGACTCGTAACTGGTGCCCGTATTGTGGCAGTATTATGGCAGTATTATGTAATTTACTCACCGGAGGTAGTAAACTTTTATTCGTTGAGGAATTGCTGGACAAAGATTTGTCTTAGCGAAACAAAATACCATTTACTTTTAGAAACGGAGGGACTATGTTTTTTCTGGAGGGAAGTACTAGTATTTTTTTCTTCAGCCATATGATGCCATTTTTTGTTTCTCTCCAAATTGAGCAGCCTCCGCACCATGACGCTATGCCCACATCAAGTTCTGATTTTGAATTGCTGATGAAAGCCTAGATGGCAAATTTTCCTTAATTTGATAACATAAACTGGCAAATTATTATGTCATCAGGATTCAGGATGCAATGTTCCAGCACCACGTGAGTGATGCGTAAGCAAACAAAAAATGATCTCACAAAACTTGTGCAGCATCCAGCTGTTAGGAATAAGCAACTTGTATTCCTCTGGGGGCCAAAGGCCATAATATATAGTACAGGTACAGGGCAATATGCAGGAAGCCCCCTAACATATGGGGGAAATACAATATACAGATATATACATCTAACACCCCCCCTCAAACTCATGGTGGATCCACAACACTGAGTTTGGAGAGTAAGAAATCATGTCGCGCTCGTCAGTGCCTTCAGAAAGAAATCCGCCAATCAGTAAATCAAGGCACATCTCAAGCGCAACAACCCGAGCTCGCACTGAGCACGTGTATAGAAAGCATCAACACCAATATGCTTGGTAAGCTCATGCTTGACCGGATCACGTGCAACACTAATAGCACTGCATCACGACAAAACCAGATGGTGTGGTAATGGAGACCCCAAAATCCAAGTAACCACCGTAACCAGTCACCTCAGAATAACAAGGCCATAGCACGCAACTCAGCCTCAACACTCGAACGGAAACCGCTGCTTTCTTCGCCTTCCAAGCAATGAGCGAACCACCAAGAAACACACAAGAAGCGTAAAGTGAACGACGATCCGAAGGATCACTCGCCCAATGAAGCGTCCAAGTAGCACCGGAGCTGGAGGAGGAACGAGGAAAGAAAAGGCGACGAGTGATCGTACCACGAAGATAACGAAGAACACGAGAAGATGACTATAGTGAACCGTGGTGGGAGCGTAAACAAACCGACTCGAATATGAACAGGATAAGAGATGTCGAGGCGAGTGACAAAGAAGATAAACAAGACTCCCAACAAGATGACGATAACGTCGGATCGTAAAGAGGATCACCATCGGTGAGTTGAAGCTTAACATTAAGCTCCATAGGGGTCTCAACAAGACGCTCATCCCCAAGAGCAAAGACGGCAAGAAGATCCCGAATATACTTTTCCGAGAGATGTAAAAGCCATCGAAGTGGAGGAGACCTCAATCCCAAGAAAGTATCGAAGAGGACCAAGATCACCATAAGAAACGATCACGAAGACGAGCCTTAACAAAGGCGATATACTCAGATCATCACCAAGAATGATCATATCATCAACATAGAGAAGAAGGAGAGCGTCCACGAGGAGAAGTGTGAACAAACAAATACCGGATCATGAGCACTAGGAGAGAAACCAGCGAGTCACTACGAGCAAAGCGCCAAACCAAGCGAGGGCCTGTTGAGGCCATAAAGAGAACGTCGAAGACGACAAACCATCCTCGGGAAGAATACCCAGAGGAGGCTGATATAAACCTCCTCACTCAACTCACCATTGAGAAAGGCATTCAACATCAAGCGGGACATGCACTGCTGACGCAATGTAAGCATAACAAGAAGAAGAGTACGCACGGTGGTCATATGAGCCACAGTGAGCAAAAGTCTCATCATAGTCACGACCATGCTCCCGCTGAAAACCACGAGCCACAAGACGCGCTTTATAGCGCCAAGAGATCCATCGAGCGAGTCTTAATCTTATAGACCCACTTACATGTGATAGGACGAACACCGGGAGGAGGAGAAACAAGTTCCAGTGCCAAGGCTCAAGCGCAGCGATCTCCTCACCATGGCCACCGCCATTCGTGATGATGCTCAAGATCCCGATAAGACGCGGCTCAGGAGGCAGTAAAGACCATCTTGACTAGGAGGTGGGGCACGATTTAATAGGACGAGTAGAGGGAAGATCATCGAGGAAGACGACGCAGAGACGATGAAGAAGAGGGAATAATAGAGGAAGACTCGGAGAACGAGGAGAACTAGGGGAACTAGAAGGAGCAGAGGAGGACAAGGCCGAAGAGGGAAATGGGGAGGAGATCTCAAGAAGACACAATAGGTGTAGAAGGAGGTGTGTCGGAAAGAGAAGAAAAGAGATATCTTCCACCGGTAAGTGCCGCGGTGGACGAGGATAGAAAGGACGCGTCATCAAAAGTAACATCACGAGAGATACGCATCCGACGACCAACAGGGTCCCAACAGCGATAGCCCTTATGCTCATCATCAGATCCAAGGAAGACACACTCAACAGTGAGCGGTCGGTTTGGTGCGTCATGAGGAGCAAGGAGAACATAGCAAACACAACCAAACAAGCGAAGGGAGTAGTCTGAGACGCCCAGAGAGGCGCCAAGAGGATACCACCGCAAGGCAGGAGAAGGCTGAATATTGATGAGATAAGCCGATGTAGCAACAATTTCCCAGTAAATGGGCGGAGAGAAGAAGCAATCATCATAGCGAGTGGTCTCAAGAAGATGGCGATGCTTACGCCAAGAACGCCATTCGGCATGTGCGCCAGACAAGAGAACTGAGCAAGGGTGCCTCGCAAGAAGAACACCTCGCAACATCCGGGAGATATACTACCACCAGAATCAGCACGAAATACACGAATGTGGGTAGAATCTCGAGTACGGACCATGGCCGCAAAACGCCGATATATGGAGAGTACTTCACCACGAGAGCGCATAAAATACAACCAAGTGTACCGAGAAAATCATCGATGAATAAAATATAGTAGCGATGGCCCCTTCGAAGCGAAAGGAGCGGACCCCAAACATCGGAATGAACTAAATCAAAAGGTCGGAGATACGACGCTTAGTAGGATAGGGAAGTCAATCTTACCCAACCTACACCGACAATGTAAAGACCCATCTCCGAGATGCACCCTTAAGACCACGATGAACTAATGACGACAAAGGGAGTCACAAAGGTGACCAAGACGATGATGCCATCGCTGAAAAGAGCTGGTAGCAGGCGACGACCGGAGAAGAACCGGCAGATGAAGTGGCGTGGAAGGAACACGAAGCCGCCTAACTCCCAAAGTCTGAAGAGTCACGGCGCGAGGGCCACCCAACTGTGGCCTGCGATGGTCTGGACAACACACGACAAAGATCAAGAATGACACGACAACCGTGAGTCGAAGTCAAGCAAGAGAATGATTCATCTTAAGAAGGGGGACATGAGAAATATCAGAATGTAAAAGAAGAAGTAGAAAGGGTGCCCGACTAGAAACAGGAAGAGAGGTACCATCACCGTAAAACACGGAGAAGGGAGAGAACGAAGAGCGCATGTAAAAGAAGACTCAGATGTCATGTGAAAGGAAGCTGAATCCAGATACCACGGGACGCACTGACCGTAGAAGGTGGTGGTCGAAGCGCTTGGGAAGAATCGTGCATGTAACCGAAGGGCCGTCGAAGAAGAGCTCAGAGCACAAGCATCGCCAAGACTCGATAATGTCCCGATCGAGAGAGCAACCGGCGAAGACCCGGAGCCGGCCGCCCACGAGCTCGGTGTCTTGACGAGACTGGGTCCTGTATAACAGTGGCCCAAGTGTGGCCATCCTTGCAATAAGAGCAGGATTTAAGAGAACCACGACGACTCGACCACGAATTCTGGTGCGACTCGACCACGAGGTCACCGACCGACCACGACACGGAGGAGTGGGAAGTATCGGTGACAGGGACCGCTGAGTCGAGGGACCAGACGGCATAGGAGGACCACGAGTAGCAAGCACGGATGGAACCGCAAGAAGACCAAGACCACGGAGACGGGTCTCCCGGCCAAGCTCGACAACACCTCGAGAGCGGAACACGACCACGAGCGCTCACTGGCACGCCGGCTCAAACTCTGGAGCCGAGAGTAAACTCATAGATGCGGTGAAACTCCAAAGAAGCGCATAACTGCAACACGAGCATGTGCCACAAACAGCAAGACGAAGAGTCAAGTCGACGCCAGATAGCAAGACTCGAGTATAGAACTCATCAATAGTAGAATCACCGCTTTGGAGAGCATGCTCTGGCGAACCACGACAGAGATAAAGGGCATCGCCAGACGGTGATAAGCGACGTAGATGAGCCCACCGAGCGCCATGAGGGAGACTCATGAACTCAAAGACATCGAGGTAACACTAGAGGTGAGAACATCGAAGACGAGCATCCTCATCAATCCACCGAGTGTAAGCAACGAGCATGTCGGTAGCCTCGAGATCAAGAGTACGCTTGAACTTCAGGTCATAAGCGACAGCAGATTATCAAGACTGAAAGCGGCATCCTTGGCCTCTGAGAAGCATCAAGACCAAGAACAATCGGCCATGAATAGGGAGCCACAGGGGGCACATGGACAGGAGACCTCACGGAGAGCACACCCAAAGACGGAGACCGCGCATGTGAACGCAAGATAAAGGCAAATCAGGATAATTCGCGCCATCAAAGACCACCGGGCAGCGAGGAATCGCAACATAACCCGACGAAGAAGACATATCTCTCTCTCTTTTTTTTTTTTTACTCACCAGATGCAATCTAGAACCGAGGCCAGGCCGGGCCGGGCCGGACGAGGCAGACGCTGAAGATACCAGCAAGTGGGAAGCAGGAAGACAACAGACTAGGTGGAGACCGCGGCGTGCGAGGACCAAGCGGCGGGCGGGCGATCCGCGTGGAGACCGCGCGAGAACCGAGGACGGCGACCCAAAGGCGTCAGCGCGATGCAGGCGAGCCGCGAGGCGATCGTGGGGTCCCGCGTGATGGCGACGGGCAACTGGGCGAACCGCGAGGTGACGTAGGGTCCCGCGTGATGGCGACTTGAGCCGGGCACTGGCGAATTGATCCGCGCGTGGCGCAGCATGGCCTCGAGGCGATGTAGGGCGTCCCGCGCGTGATGGCGAGGCCGGGCGAGTTGATCCGCTGCGGGAGAAGTAGTCCGCGGGACCGAGACGAGGCGTCCACGAGGCCGCGTGGATCGATCTTGAGGCCGTGCGAGAATCGAAATCGATCCGAGTTGGATCGAAAAAAATATCGGAAACCGATCTGGCAACGAACACAGCAAACGGCGACCGATCCGAAGGGTACTCAGACAAGCGGCGACCGGCGACGGCGACAACGGCAAGGCCGTCGATGACGGTGGGTGGCTGCATGACGAAGTTGTAGGGAGGAGACTAACGTGGCTCGATACCATGTTGGAATAAGCAACTCAGATTCTCCTGGGCCAAAGGCCATAATATATAGTACAGGTACAGGGCAATATGCAGGAAGCCCCCTAACATATGGGGGAAATACAATATACAGATATATACATCTAACACCAGCGACACACTATCCCAGAGGAACAACTGCGATAACAAGGTGCCACTATCACAATCATGTTCAATGGCAGCAATTGCAGTTCACCGCAGTTTTAAGCGCAATTTACAAACAGTTCTGGCCACCACAACATAGGCGACAGGATAAACCACAGCCATTTTAATGAAATCCAGGGATGCTGGCAGGGAAACCCTAAACCACCAAGCACAATTGGTGGCACCATTCGGGCCCCTTCAACAGTCTTAACTCAGTTTCCCTCGAAACAAATAATTCCCGACTAATGTAGAGATATACACAGCGATGGGAGAAATAGGCTTCACAAGAACGGCGGCATCCTCTGGGGAGGCACAGGCTGGTAAATATTATCCGGGTGGCTCTGCAGTATCCGCTCTCCAGCAGCAGGTCTTCTTGTAAAACTTCCGTGTGTATGGTTCTGGATTGGATTGAACGTGCTCCACCAGTGAGGTTCGCCGTCAACAGGGACCCAGGGAAATGGTGCAAAGCCCTCCCGACCCCAACCGTATGGTCGGTCAAGAGGTCTAGGGACACCTTCACCATCAGAGGGAAGGCTCCTGTTCACAGCTGCAGGGGGAGCAAATCCATGGGGCACTCCTCCAACCTCAGCCGCGGATGCTGCTGCTGCAATGAAAGACGTAATTGCCAAAGCCCTTGGTCTGACCCTCCTGGTTGTAGGAGGGAAAGGGCTGCTCTGCATTGAGGAGTGCATCGACTGTTGATACATATGGCCCCTTGCACCATGACCATGGCCTCTAGTTTCGGCCATAACAGCTGGAACTGACCCTAATGGTGCCACCAGATTGCTTCCGTTGCGAGGCGTGGGCCTGCAGTTTTTGAACAAGTTTTTGTAAGAGCTAATAAACTAGGTGGTTCAGTATAGGAACAAATATGCATGACCTGCAGCACCTAACTAAATTTACTTAGCTTTCCAGACAAAAATTCAGGTTCTCAGTATTTTGTAAATGAAAATTTAAACAAAGATCAATATCATTGCACACTATTAGACATCACCGATGTAGCATCTGCACTTTTGATGTTCTGATGAGGTCAAACTAGAAAGTAAGAATTTAGAATTAAATGGTATTCACATACCTGTGGACTAGGGGATGATGATGTACATATGGTCTTGATCTTTGTTGGCTGCTAGTTTCATATCTGGGTAGTCCGACACCAAATGGAGCAATAGAATGATCTGGGATGCCTGATACAGGAAGATTACTCAAATACCTGTGCTCGCTATCAAGATTTCTTGACTCGTTCGTACGGAAAGCTTGGGCATTGCCCAAATCAGGAGTTGCATGACCTTCCACGCCAGTTGGATGGCGATGAAACGAAGCTCCTTCAGCACCCGAATTTGAACTAGAAGGCACATGCATGGGATGGAGAAAACCACGCAGTGAAAGATATGGGCAAACAAGTGAACTGCTTGCAGCACTTGAATGATCTCCAGCTGTGTGATCTTCATAACGGAAAAAAAAGTCAATAAACCAGATTCATATTTATGAAGTTAAAAGACTGGGTTGACATGCTTACAAGACGGTGGCTCCACTTCACCCTCCCTGCAAAAAAGCACTGGCTAAATTCAGAACTTCAATATTTGAAATATATTTTTTAAGAACCTGAGGAAGTAGTGTCACCATAGGGTAAACAAGCTAGGTTTTGTAACACAGAAACATCGTTATTAATAACTGGCTGCCACCCACAAACCAAGGAAAAAGGCAAAGCACAACATGGGCAAGACAGATTAGAAATAAAAAACTAACCATTCAGTACAAAATTGTGACGTGCGAAAATTGCAAACATTATCCCAAATCATGCATGACGGAACTGGTGATGTAGTAGGAATAATAAAATGGCTTCCCTCAAAATAGTAGGTTATGGAAAGATAGATTCTATTTTAACTTGTGATTTGGCCTTCACTTCAATGTTTTGACGCATAAGACTTAAGAGAGACAATCAGTAAGGAAGTGTGAAAAAACAATACCAGCATATGCATCGATTTGACATAAGATTAACATCAAAGCATGTTATCTTACGATAATTAGTTAGCACATATTTCCATTCTTGTTTGTGGATCATTAACTTTACGTTTCAAAAAACATACATATTAAGATGTGAGGAGACATCCTTACTCAAATACGGATGATAGTTGTGTGAATCCATTAAAGGGGCACCATTGAAATCCAAATGGCTGCAAATCAATACAACAGAATAATGACAAATATTAAATATGGGGCAGGTGAATTGATGTCAGACGATGATGGCATGCCAAAACTGAAACAGCCTTCTGTAACAGCAAAAAACGAATTTGAGTAAGACACAGAAACCGTAAGAAACACAGGTCATATGAAACCTCGTCCAGTGCATATGCTATACAACGTAAATAATGTCACTTAAATTTGAACAGCAAAACACAAGTCAATATTGTTTTTATTCCCAAGGTGTGTATGTACTATTAAAAGGGCACTTACAAGATCGGAAGTGATGTCATAAGTTTCACCACTGATCCAGCCACCTATATCAATATCAGGAGATGGACGATGCCCAGTTGCATAAAGCCAGCGACCTTTCTCTATCTTCCGGCAATTAGGGCATTGCATTGCTCCTTTGGCATTGAATGCTGATCCAATGCAGTCTAGCAGAAAAAGGAGTTGTTTATTTCAACTGTTTAGCATGCGGGTGTCTTATTTCACGGCACTAAACACCCAAAATAAAAGCTAAGCGTACTATAAAATAGCCATACATAGGTGGACTAATTTGCAGGTGGTATACACAAAATTCAAGTCAGATGAGAAATATAAGCTGAAGATGGACATAATTTAAGCTAGTCTTTTCATGGTATACAAGGTAAATTTATTCACTAGCATAGCTATATGATGTGTAGCTCTAATTATTGTTTCAATATGATCAAAGAAAATTCCAGGATAATATGCCACTTCTTTCATGCATGATTTAACTGACCAGGTTACCTGATTGGTCACATGACTTGGAAAAAGAGGGTCAAATTTGCTTCCCAAACTCTTAAGTGTGTAGTGTTATTTAATTCCTCAATTCACTGTATGTGTAGGTGTGTAGCTCTCTAATTGATGTCTGAAGATGATGAAAGCAAATTCCAGAATAATGTGCCATTTCTTGCATGTATGGTATATCTAAGCAGGTTTTGTAATTGCCCGATTCGTCACAGGACTTGAAATAAAGAGAGTCTAATTTGCTTTCTAAACTATAAGTGTGTATTGTTATTTAATTCACTCACTACGTTGCTTCGTTGTCTGAAAAGTGTGTGGTAAAGTTACTATGTATGACAGGTCAAATTATGCGTGCACTCTCTATCACTATATTGTAAGGCTTGCATAAGAAAAAAAATTGAGTGCTAAAAAAGGGACTTTTCACAAAACATTTTTTGTATTTTTACAAACATAACAAAAATTATTGGGTCTTTAGCGAAACTTTACGTGCCAAGATAGAATAAGAAAATGTACGCACAATTTTCTTACCAGAAATGTTTTTTCAATTTGAAGAATGTTCTTTTCGGTGAAGGGAGCCTAGGCACCCGCGAGCCAAATTGAATTTCCGATAACCGTTGATATTCTTTTTTTTTTCCGAATCAGAATTACAAGTTCACAACACGGGTGGGGTTGGGGAATCTAGCGAATCAGGAGTTTGGGAGAACCAGATCAATTCGCTGCTTGTGGCTGCCATCATTCGAGGACCTTGGCTGTCCTGGTGGGCTCTTCAAGGCCCAATCAACTGAAGCACACGTGGGCAAAGGAAATTTGCTTCGCCAAAAAGAAAAGCCAAATGAATTTTCCCCGTTCAGGTAATTGGTTCCTGGCTGAAACCGTATCGCGCGGAAGGCGTGGGCAAGCGCCGGGGAACAGGGGCAGTAGGTCCGCCGGTGTGTGTAGGTGTGTAGCACTCTAATTGATGTCTGAAGATGATGAAAGCAAATTCGAGAATAATGTGCCACTTCTTCCATGCATGATTTATCCGAGAAGGTTACGTGATTGTCTGATTGGTCACAGGACTTGAAAAAGAGTCTAATTTTCTTTCTAAACTCTAGGTGTGTATTGTTATTCAATTCCCTCAATTTACTATGTTGCTTCATTGCCTGAAAATTCTGTGGTAAAGTTACTATGTATGATAGGTCAAAATATGTGTGCACTCTCTATCACAGAGCATGAACCAATATTATGCCAAGATTAATGAATTATACTTTGTAAGTTTAGTTCCAAAAACAGAAGAAACGACCAAATAACAGACCAGGCAGCGACAAAACTCTCAATGACCACTAGTGATTTAGGCAAGCACCACAGCACTTAGCTGCTTTAGGGGGGAACAAGGTGGCACACCCTGATAAATGTAAATGATGGCAACCGAAGCACCACATTCAACCAGCAATCATCCGGGATTAAATAGCCCATAGAAGGCATAGATCAAATTGGAGCCAGGAGCACCAAGCTCAATGTATTTATAGCTAGAACCATAAAAAATGTCAGGACATCTCGTATTTGACGCTAAGCATCAAACGTTTTGAAGGAAAAGCCGCTGTGAATAAATCTAACAATCCTTGGCGAAACATATCTCGAATTTAAAGCATCGTTAAATCATACGCTCGAAATAACCCTCGCCCATGCAGGCCGCGTAGCTCCAGCAGGTGCAGGCCAATTCACCACGATTACGACCATTTCGACATGCAATTCCCACCATCCACACCTGCGAACTCTTCGTGATTCAATTCAACCACGCCGATCGCCCCCTTTACAATCGACAATCCAAAATCTAACCACCTTAGCTTCTCCTCCACATCAAATTACAGGAGCTAACGCTCGCCCATCCCTCGTGCGCACAGATCCGGCTAATAAAGAAAAAGAAAGAAGAGCAGAGCATAGCTAGCAGAGAACGGTCGGGGAAGAGGGAATCGGACCTAGGTGGAACTCGTGTCCGCATTGCAGCTTGGCGACGGACCTGCCCCCGACCACCGGATCCAGGCAGATGGAGCACGCGGCGCCCAGTGCCGCGTCCGCCGCGTGATCGGGCGGCGGCGACCTCTCCAGATCCATCGGCTCCTCCCCCCAGCTAGCGCCTGGGCTCCCCCTGCCTCTCTCTCTCGCGGGCGCGCTCGTGGGGGGACGGCAGCTCGCACGGGAGAGGAGAGGAGAGAGAAAGAGGGGAGGTATTGTGCTGTTCGCGGAGAGAGAGAGAGAGCGAGGAGGGAGGATGGAGAGAAACGGGGAGGGTGTGTCCGAACGAACGGGGAATGGGGTGGGTCAGAATTTGCTAAAATGATAACGAAAAGAAAAGAGATGGATAAGAATGTGCGGTTGCGCTGGACGAACTTTGTAAAATTTGCATTTCGTTGGCGTGTTGTTCGTGCGCCTCGGGTGATGCGGTTCCTAGTATTTTTTTTTGCTAAATCTGTCTAAAACTGTAAAGTTTAACCAAGTTTAACCAAGTCTGTTCCGAAATTAATTTGAAATCTGATCCCTGATGTCGGCGTCATTTAAAATAAAATAGAAGTTATACTGGCCAAGATAAAGTTCTTAGGAGGCTAGGGAAGTCGCCGCTTTTAAACGAGCCGACCTCCTTCGTCGATTTTACATTGTGTCGCCAACTCAGATATAACCTCGCGCCATTTTAAACGGCGCCGATGTAACACCCTCAGAATCGGCCCTATGCAAGTTTCAGCGATTTCCGCCAAACCCGCATAGAAACGATTCAAAGATGCCCACCAGGCACTTGCGTGCGGGTGGAAAACAAAGTAATAAAATTACACAACAGTCCTCGATGGGACCCACGTAATGAGATATATACAACACGACTCCATGAGTCAAGAATACGATATACTGAACAAAGATCCAAATCACCTTGAAAATGATAGGCCCAGACTACGGACAAGATGCAAATGGGGCTAAGAGTCACGAAGAATAACCAATGGCGTCCATAACCTCGCCCAAGCCGGAAGGGTAACCCCGCTAACGACGCCGATCTCAAAACCCGCTTAAACAAAAGGGGTGACAAAGGGCAAAGGAAAAAGAGAGAGCCAAGATCGAGGCCAAGACACCATGAGGCTAGAATTGGCGGTCCTCGCCTACATAGGTATGGTGGATCAAGCGGCATGCACTAAACAACCTATAGAGACTCGATACAACTAGCGGCTATCAGAGAGGGGTAAGAAAGACCTATTCGGAACCCACCTGATTCTAACACCAAACAAACCCATCCTTGTGTTTCCCCCTCGAGACCATACGAGGAAGTCAACCGAGGAACTCACACTGGCGCTTTATTTATTCGATTATCGCTGAAAGAATTACTAGTCAAGTATAAATAATCATCCTAATATAATAAGCAGTGGGCAATGTTAGTTAACCATTCCGTTGTAGTTGCGGCACTTACTAGTCAGATACATTTAGCATGAGATATCCCCAAACCCAGCAGTTGTTGGTACTCTTATTTAGCCATTCCATTGCAGTGAAGTTGATTACTTGTCATATCGGATACAAGTCAAATTATAGCAGTAAACTTTAGTTATAGTTGTCTATGATCGAGACCTGTGCTCCAAGTCGTCCATAACCGCGGACACGGCTTCTCGAAAAGATTTTACCCTGCAGGGGTGCACCAAAGTATCCACACGCACTTGACCCTTTTGCCGATCGTTAACATACACCCATCGGTATGTCGGCGGGCCTAAGTCATGACGCTTCCTGCACCCAAAGCAAGCACGGGCCACCCCACTAAGTACACCAACAGAAGTCGGCCGGTCTCGAGACGGACTCGGGGTTTGCGCGATGGTCAGAAACGAGGAACCCAAAACTGGACTTGTCGACATCTGAAAACACTCCGCTTTCTAAACAAAGATGCAAAGACCTCGCACAATTTAAGTAAAGCAAGAAGCATGGCATAAGTACAGGATAGTAATAAAGCCCCAAACTACTTGTGGCCCCCAAAGATGACTGGAATCAGGTACTAAATCGATGGGGTGCCCATACATCCCACATGTGATTAGCGCGCTCGATCTCGGAACAGGTGTCAAGAACTCGGGGTCCTACGGGACACCAGTGGGCGGTCGGAAATCAAATATTATCTATCACCCACCGGTGCCTCTGCATTTACCTACTTCAATTTTAGTTATTAAACAATAATTGAATTAAACGATAATTAAAGCCATGATCATATCCAACATTAAACATGCGGCAATACTCCAACAACTGTGGTGCTTGACGACACGCAACATCACTCGAGCAAGCGACTACGACGCACAAGTCCAGCTATCTACCAAACAACCGGTAATAGGATGTGTCCAAGGCAATATAAGGCTGCAAGGGAAACACGGGTACGGAAACTAGAGCATCGCAACACAAATAGCAATAGATCAACAGAAGGGAATAAATACTATAAAAGCAAGATAGGTAGAAAGGGGGAGATGCTCGCCTGGAAAACATTGCCGAAGGTTCAACCGAAGATCGGGTCGACACTCGCATCAACTCAACGGCCTTATCCGCGAAGAACCAAAACACTAGAATAAACACCGGATGCAATATTTAATACTACGGCAAAAGATCGGGGATGATGCATGTATGATGTATGACATGGCAAAGGTGCAATGCAATTAGGCAATATTAAGCGGAACCGGGGGTCCCGACAATTAAATATAGGGTTCTAGTTGTTTAGATACCCTGCATTTTAAATGTTGTCTTAACATGGCAAAAGGTAGCACCGGTTCGCTACACAAATTTAAATGGGACCAATATACGACTAGATTTGCCCGCATATGGACTCCATATTTAATTTAGGTGAATCTTCGAAATACCCCCAATCACCCACAATATGCATGCGAGTATGACAATTTAATATGCAACAAGTATATATTATTATAAAAATAGGGTCTTAGGGTCACACATTGGGTTCGGCGAACTTGGGCTCCGAGGGGTTCGGGGTTGGTCTCAGGGTCCGGATCTGGGGTTCGACGGGATCGGTCTTCGAAGGTCGGATACAAGATGAAGAGCTTGACGTTCCGGGAAGAAGGACTTGGTGTGGCGGCGGGGGCGCATCGGATCCGCCCTGGTCGGTGCCGATCTTGTCGTCACGAAGATCTTGTCGGGACCTCGTATCGGGTCGGTCTTGGCATTCGGGGTGAAGAACTTGGCATCCTCGAGGAAGTACTTGTCGTATCCGTGAAGAAGATCATGTCGGTCCACGGGGTTCGGTCTTCGGGGTCCGACGGGTGTCTTGGCGTCCCACGGAGGAGAGCTTGGCGTTAGGCGGTAGATCTTGTCGGTTCCACCTCGAAGGCCTTGTTGTTCCGCGGCGTAGATCTTGGGGGTTTCGGGGTTCCACGGGTTCGGGCTCGACAATCGGACTCCGGGAACGGGTCTTGGTGTTCCATGTTGAAGATGCTCGATGTCGACCATCGATGACGGGCTTGAGTCGGCATCCGTGGTTGCCGGGGTCGATCTTGTTTGTTCACGGGACTTCGGGTCCAATTACGGCATCGTCTCCATCTGAGAATGCCTGGCGCTACAGCCTCAAAGGGGAACAACCGGAGCGTCTAGGCAGCAACATCAACACTTGGTATGGCAACATGACACAGGCCCAGCGAGCACACAACATCGCCTACGGCCATATCCCATACAAACATACCCTCGAACACCTTCTGTTCGTGCTGCAACCGAAGGGACGGCTTGGTTGCCACGTCGGGGACGAGCGTGCGTTGCGTGGCCGGCGACAGCAGGGAGGAGGCAGTTGAGGTGAAGCGGAGGACGACGATGAGGGGGGTCGCAAGGCAGGCGAGGTAGACGGTGGAAGGGAGCTTTGCGGCGGTCGAGTACCCGACGGGGAGGTCGGCGCAGGGGCAGAGCCTCGCGGGGCCAGGCGGCTCTGCTCGACGGGGCGACGCGGCTCAGGGAGATGGGGTGGCCGAGGAGGAAGGCGGCGATGTGATTTACTGTTAGGCGGGAGGAGAGGCGTGGCCATGGCTCCGTCGTGTGAGCTTCTGGCAAAGACGGCGAACCAGCGAGGCGCCGCGGGTCGGGGCCCGTGGACGGCGAGGCCGATGGCGGGCAAGACGGAGGAGGTCTGGCGGCGACACGAAAGCGAGATCGACGCAGTCGACGGCGAGCTTAGGGCGGGTGGCGCGGGCTCGATCAAGGGGTCATCGACAATGCAGAGGTCGGCAACGGCGAGAGCAGGGGCCGGCGGAGGACGCAGAGGAGGCGGAGAGGTCGCGGTCGGTGGCGTCTGCGGGCTGAAGGCGGAGCGAGCGAGGTCGCGCCGGAGGAGAACGGAGGCAGCCGGAGCTTGGGAAGAGGAGGCGAGCAGCGGGGCGGGGGTCGCGTGAGGGAGAGAGAGATGGGCAGCGCGTGGGGAGTGGTGGGTCACGTGGTGAGGAGCGGGGCGAGTGCGGTAGGTGGGGCCGCGGCTAGCGGGTGCGTGCGGTGTGTGGCGTTGCGTGTGTGGGGTTGGGGTGGGGCCCAGGGAGAGAGGCAGGGCCGACTGCGTGGAGGGTGTGTGGGGTTGTTTGTGTGTGCTGCGGGGTGGGGCCGGCTAGCAGAGGAATGGGGCGTGGGTGAGAGAGGTGGGGTTAGGTGAGGTGGCAACGGGTGATTGGGTGGGGGAGAGATGAGAGATGAGGTGGCGAGAGGGGATTGGTCAGGGTGATGTGGAGGAAGGGTGGGTAGGATAGGACTGGGTAGGAAAAGGGTTTAGGTGGTTTTAGGATTAGATATTTTAGTCTAGGGTTTTCTTTTATTTAAAATAAATTTTGTAATTAGTTTTAGATGAATAAAAGATCCGGCTGGACCGACGGTTTGGTTTGAACAAAGGGGGAGGGTATTATTATAGAAAACAAAGTAGGTCTTTTAGCAAAATAGTTTTAATCAATTAGATGCATGCTGATGTCATGATGATGCAATGCACAAAATCAACGCGATTTTCTAGTAGTGGTTTTGCGGGATGCCACAATTCGACACCACTAACAATGGATCTCGCCCTCGAGATCCGCCTCATGGTACCGGGAAGAAGGGCGGCGATCTGAATCTTCTCGCATCGTGTAGATCCTCGCGACACCACTAACAAGAGGTCGTTGTCCGTGATCGTCGAGGGAACACTCCGGGAACAAAAGGTCGAAGGTAGAGGTATCAACAAATAAAGCCACCTCTAACTTCGATAGAAGGTGAGAAAAGATGCGGCCTATCCCACTTCAATGTACAAGAGCGAATAGAAAGGGTAGTCGGCATGGGGGCCAATCCATCACGCACCCAAACTATTACTCTGCACAATCAGTAGAAAAGCGTGCAACCATTCTCGGAATCAGACTGAAGATCTCGACAATCGAGGTTCAGAAACAAAGGAGTGATGCAGACTCTGCATCGGATCTAGCGTAGATGATGTCGTCGCGTCGGAAAACACCGGAAGGCACGAGAAGGAACAAAGAGAAGTCCACCAGACGAAGGGTTCCTCAGATAGCATGAAGACCAGATGTAGCAACACCGTCACCAAAGGAGGAAGCGAAACCACGAAGATGCGATGGAACCCAACCACGAGAAATCACGGACTCGAAGAGAGAGAAGCGAATTCAAAACGCAGAGGTGAGAGGAGAACAGCAGAGAGGGTAAGGAGTAAAATCGACCTAATCGAACTATCCAACCGATTTTTCAAAAATAGTTTTGACACTCTACTTGGTTAGCTAGGTTATCCTACAATTTGGACTTGTGGGGTATCGCAATCGCCGAGCTCGATACCACTCTGTAACACCCTCGAATCGGCCCTATGCAAGTTTCAGCGATTCCCGCCAAACCCGCATAAACGATTCAAAGGTGCCCACCAGCACTTGCGTGCGGTGGAAAGCGAAGTAATAACATTACACAATAGTCCTCGATGGGACCCATGCAGATATATATATACAACACGACTCCATGAGTCAAGAATACGAATATCTGAACAAAGATCCAAATCACCTTGAAAAGCGATAGGCGTCCAGCTACGGACAAGATGCAAATGGGGCTAAGAGCCACGAAGAATAACCAATGGCGTCCATAACCTGCCTGAGCCAAAGGGAAGGGTAACCACGCTAATGACGTTGATCTCAAAACCTGCTTAAACAAAAGGGGTGCCGACAAAGGGCAAAGGAAAAAGAGAGCGGTCAAGATCTTGAGGCCGATTACGGCGAGGCTAGAATTGGCGGTCCTCGCCTACATAGGTATGGTGGGTAAGCGGCGGTAGCATGCACTAAACAACCTATAGAGACTCGATACAACTAGCGGCTATCAGAGAGGGGTAAGAAAGACCTATTCGGAACCCACCTGATTCTAACACCAAACAAACCCATCCTTGTGTTTCCCCCTCGAGACCATACGAGGAAGTCAACCGAGGAACTCACACAGTTGGCAGTTTTATTTATTCAGTTATCGTTGCAGCAATTACTAGTCAAGTATAAATAATCATCCTAATATAATAAGCAGTGGGCAATGTTAGTTAACCATTCCGTTGTAGTTGCGGCACTTACTAGTCAGATACATTTAGCATGAGATATCCCCAAACCCAGCAGTTGTTGGTACTCTTATTTAGCCATTCCGTTGCAGTGAAGCTGATTACTTGTCATATCGGATACAAGTCAAATTATAGCAGTAAACTTTAGTTATAGTTGTCTATGATCGAGACCTGTGGTCCAAGTCGTCCATAACCGCGGACACGGCTTCTCGAAAAGATTTTACCCTGCAGGGGTGCACCAAAGTATCCACACGCACTTCGACCCTTTTTGCCAGATCAGTTAACATACACCCATCGGTATGTCGGCGGGGCCTAAGTCATGACGTTTCCTAGACCCAAAGCAAGCACGGGGGGCCACCCCACTAAGTACACCCGCAACGAAGTCGGCCGGTCTCGAGACGGACTCGGGTTTGCGCCATGGTCAGAACGACTAGGAACCCAAAACTGGGCTTGTCGATATCATGAAAACACTCCGCTTTCCTATGATGCGATTGTGCAGTACCTCGCACAATTTAAGTAAAGCAGTAAAGCATGGCATAAGTACAGGATAGTAATAAAGCCCCAAACTACTTGTGGCCCCCAGTACAGTACTTGGAATCAGGTACTAAATCGATGGGGTGCCCATACATCCCACATGTGGTTAGCGCGCTCGATCTCGGAACAGGTGTCAAGAACTCGGGGTCCTACGGACACCAAGGTGGTCGGAAACCAAATATTATCTATCACCCACCGGTGCCTCTGCATTTACCTACTTCAATTTTAGTTATTAAACAATAATTGAATTAAACGATAATTAAAGCCATGATCATATCCAACATTAAACATGCGGCAATACTCCAACAACTGTGGTGCTTGACGACACGCAACAGCACTCGAGCAAGCGACTACGACGCGCAAGTCCAGCTATCTACCAAACAACCGGTAATAGGATGTTGTTCCGCGGCGTAGATCTTGGGGGTTTCGGGGTTCCACGGGTTCGGGCTCGACAATCGGACTCCGGGAACGGGTCTTGGTGTTCCATGTTGAAGATGCTCGATGTCGACCATCGATGACGGGCTTGAGTCGGCATCCGTGGTTGCCGGGGTCGATCTTGTTTGTTCACGGGACTTCGGGTCCAATTACGGCATCGTCTCCATCTGAGAATGCCTGGCACTACAGCCTCAAAGGGGAACAACCGGAGCGTCTAGGCAACAACATCAACACTTGGTATGGCAACATGACACAGGCCCAGCGAGCACACAACATCGCCTACGGCCATATCCCATACAAACATACCCTCGAACACCTTCTGTTCGTGCTGCAACCGAAGGACGGCTTAATTTGCCACGTCGGGACGAAGCGTGCGTTGCGTGGCGGCGGCGATGAGGAGGCGATTGAGGTGAAGCGGAGGACGGCGATGAGGGGGTCAAGGCGAGGTAGACGGTGGAAGGGAGCTTTGCGGCGGTCGAGTACCCGACGGGGAGGTCGGCGCAGGGGCAGAGCCTCGCGGGGCCAGGCGGCTCTGCTCGACGGGGCGACGCGGCTCAGGGAGATGGGGTGGCCGAGGAGGAAGGCTGGCGACAGTGACGGTTGCCTGTTGGGGCGGGAGGAGAGGCGTGGCCATGGCTCGCTGGAAGCCTTGCGAGCCGCGGCGGCGAACCTGGGGGAGGCGCTGAGTCGGGCCCGAGGACGGGCGGCCGATGGCGGGCAAGACGGGAGGAGGTCCTGGTCGGCGACACGAGCGAGATCGACGGCAGGTCGGCAGCGAGCTTAGGGCGGGTGGCTTGGGCTCGATCAAGGGGTCATCGGCAATGGGCAGGTCGACAGAGCACGGCAACGGGCGAGGGCCGTGGAGGACGCAGAGGAGGTGTGATCGGTGGCGTCTGCGGGCTGAGGCGAGGAGCGAGGCCGGCCGAGGAGAACAGAGGCGGCCGGAGCTTGGGAAGAGGAGGCGAGCAGCGGGGCGGGGGTCGCGTGAGGGAGAGAGAGATGGGCAGCGCGTGGGGAGTGGTGGGTCACGGGGTGAGGAGCGGGGCGAGTGCGGTAGGTGGGGCCGCGGCTAGCGGGTGCGTGCGGTGTGTGGCGTTGCGTGTGTGGGGTTGGGGTGGGGCCCAGGGAGAGAGGCAGGGCCGGCTGCGTGGAGGGTGTGTGGGGTTGTTTGTGTGTGCTGCGGGGTGGGGCCGGCTAGCAGAGGGATGGGGCGTGGGTGAGAGAGGTGGGGTTAGGTGAGGTGGCAACGGGTGATTGGGTGGGGGAGAGATGAGAGATGAGGTGGCGAGAGGGGATTGGTCAGGGTGATGTGGAGGAAGGGTGGGTAGGATAGGACTGGGTAGGAAAAGGGTTTAGGTGGTTTTAGGATTAGATATTTTAGTCTAGGGTTTTCTTTTATTTAAAATAAATTTTGTAATTAGTTTTAGATGAATAAAAGATCCGTCTGGACCGACGGTTTGGTTTGAACAAAGGGGAGGGTATTATTATAGAAAACAAAGTAGGCCTTTTAGCAAAATAGTTTTAATCAATTAGATGCATACTGATGTCATGATGATGCAATGCACAAAATCAACACGATTTTCTAGTAGTGGTTTTGCGGGATGCCACAGCCGACCCCAGGGGTCAGATTTCGAATTAGTTTCGAGAAAGGATCAGACTTGGTTGAACTTTTGAGACTTGGGCAGATTTGGCAAAAACTACCGGTTCCTATACAAGAATACATGCTCGCTAAATAGTTTATATTACGGAACAAAGAAGTGGAGTATTTAAAAACTATATGACTGCTCTATTAGTCTGGTCTTAGTGGGAGTATCATAGCTAGTATCATGTTAGCAAAAATTTGATATAACTAGCAATTAATAAAAATAGATGATTAGAGTAGCATAGCACGTAAAACTAAAAAAATTCCATACAGATAAATCTTATACACAATTTTGCATTAAGATTATGTAAATCATTAAATAAAGTACTAATATGATACTATCATATGATACTATACACTATGAAGATAGTATCATACAGTGGTATCATATGTATGATACTGGTATATGATACTACCACTAGGACCATCCTAAAGAAATCCTATAAGATAAAGAGCATCTCCACTCACCTTCTCAACACACCGAACCTAGTGCGATTTTTTGGTCCGGACGCCGAAAATTGGTCCAGTCGCTTTCTCAGGATCCCGGTTTTATTCCGATTTGGGTCAACTTTGGTCCAAACTTTTTAGGCAATTTCCAGGATCCCGAGAACGCCAGACAAAGCGAATTTCGGTGGAAAAGAAAAAAAGACGGCGAGTGAACCCGTACAGTCAGTATATATTCGCCCATATTCATCCAAAGTTTGCATAAAGTTCGCCCAAAGTTCTACCATATTCTCCCATGTTCATCCAAAGTTCCTCCATATTCGCTCATATTCGCCCGTATTCGCCCATATTGCCCAAAGTTTGTCCATATCAACCATATTCGCCAAAGTTCGCCATATTCGTCCAAAACCGTTTGTATTCGCTCATATTCGTCCAAAGTTCGCCCAAAACCACTATATTTGCTTAAAGTTTGCGGAAAAATAAATTTTAGTCAAACACGAAAACTCGCCTAGAAACGAGAGTTGAAAACTCAGCATTTCCAGCCCAAAAACTAGTTTCGTCCGAATCAAAATACGCCGAACGTCTAACGAGTAGGGATGCTCTAAAGCATCCTACCATGTGTATGATAGATAGAAAATACGGTTTTGCTGGTTCTAGGTCGATCGAGACAAGGAATTAGTTTAGCTCCGTCGGTCCCAAGGTCACTAGGTTTGGACCGTGATTTGCACGACATATGAGTTGGAAGAGGGTTGCAGAAAAATAATTGCAGGATTAACCAGCAGCACATGTGTCTAAATATAAGGCTACGAGGGGTATATAACATGACAAAAATTATGGGAATCTAACTAAAAAATGGCGAAAACCGATACAACACAATGCCACACACCGGCCTGAGACCGTGCATCACTCGAGCCGACGTCACTTCCGCCTAAATAGAAAGGGGTGACACTCAACAATACAAAAGTTTCTGGAACTACCGCGTGGCTTCCACCTCTGCTACCCACTCCCGACCACCATGCCCCAACGGAGTTGATGGCTTTGCTGCCCAAGTGACCAAAGCCGACACTCAACAACACAACGCGATATCCGAAGTTGTCGCTCTGATGCCCACGTCGGTCCTGGGGTTGCAAACACACCTAGCCGGCGGTGGATCCGCCAAGCAAAGCAAGCCAACACTACCAGGCAAAGTACTAGACTCCAAGCCTATGCCCCCAAGGGGGAAACGATGATGACACCGTCGACGCTCGCTTCAACAAAGGACAAAGCTTAGCTAGCTTTTCACCTACAGGTTCCCAGGCTCAAAACGACAAGGGAGGTGAAAGAGCTCATCAATGAAACCTCCAACAAGGGGAGCAACGTCCGAGAACACCGACATCGTTGGCGTTAATGGAAGTCCTTGTTATGATTTCGTGCGGAGTTCAACATACCCAGAGTCGTTGAAGCATGTTCTCCCAAGTCGCAAAAGCATGCACACCTTGCAATTCTTCGCCGCAGCAGGTAGACCACCATGGAACCTCACATCGTCATGCTCCCTGCCTCGCCCTCCGTCTTGGAGACGCTGCCCCAACGTCTAGTCCTCAACACCCGCGACCGCCTACCCTTCTGGTACACAGCCTAAGGCAGGGAACCACCACCATGCTCCGGGATCCACAGGCGTATGCATGAGAGCTGCAGAGGCAGCTACACGTTGTCGGACATCCCACCACCATGCCACAGCCACTTGTGCCTCATCGGAGCCCCTTCCGACCCAACACATCCCCGCCACTCCGCAACGTGTCGTCCACTAGAGGGTCACCGCCGTGCTTCGGGACCACTGCACTGCATCCCATGGCGGCCAACATGCCACTGTCGCCCTCCAGCTAGCCACGGGGTGTACATCGACCAGATCTGTTGCTTCCTAGGCCCGTGCATCGCCGCACCCCACACCAAAGTACGTCACACATCTCTCGCAACGCCTTACCCTACGGCCACCGACTCCACGGTTGTTGTTGTGGCTTGCCACGCCCCTCCACGCTTGATGACAGAGGTCATTGATACGAAGCTACCCCCACCACTTTTGACAACGAGGGGTACGCTGCCACCACAACAACAGTCGTCGATGGAAAGGAGAGAGTGATGTTGGGAGAGGCCTTTGGTGGTGCAAATCTCTCGGGTCACCCGAAGAAGAGCAACACGAGGGGAGTATTCAATAATTGTTCGTAACTATTATACTTGCGTTGCAATTCATGCTAAATAGAAGTTGCAAGTTGGTTGCAGCCGGCCAAGATCTCAGCTAATTCTTGGTCCATCGAAAACTAGTCTGTCCATAGAAATATGTAGTTAGTATTAGATTTAAGTAGAGAAAGTCACCTATAATTACCAAAAAAACAAGATTCACAATTGTGTAACCTTTTATTTTGATGAGTGCTAGGCGTTGGCCCGGCTGATGCATTAACCGGTTTTACCGCCCTTGCATTTGTGGACCTTGATCATTACTGCAAAAAAAAATTTAGTCATTTCTGCAAAAGGTCTGAAACTTAATATTTTTCTATGTACCTAGCACTTTCAGAAATGCAAAGTTTGATTGTTGGGGACCCCTGATCATTGTTGCAAAAAACCGACGACTGTTGCCGGAAACGCTTCATCACTTTGCAATATTTTGCTATGAATCTGTACAAACTTTCAAAATGTAGAAAAAAATGTTGTAACATTTTGGAGACATCAATGTAGCAAAAATCAACAATGCATGCCACAAATATCTATTAGCAATAGTGCATCCAACATATGTGCCAAACTCATCCAATATATTAGAAACAACGTATGCAACCTTGGAGAAATCCCTGTGTAGCACCAGCACAAAAAATATTGTAACAATGTACTCGTGAATCCACAAAAAAAGACTGTCACCTATAGCATTTCAAGACACCTTTTGCAACATGAAAATATCCCAAAATAACTAACTTGTACCATCACTCAGGATTCCCATTCCCTACCTCTCCGGGAATGAATTGTACTTGCCAGGGGCCCTTTGGAGTCAGACCTACACCAATGAGGGGATCATAGAAGGAGACGGGATAAAGAAACTTGTTGAGGTGCTGCTGCGGGTGGGAGATCTGATTTTTGTGCCCCATGGTGAGATCGCATTCACTAGGGCATCACAATGGGGGGGGGGGAGCACCGATATAGAAATGGGGAAATGGAACAGGAGCACCCGAACATGGAGGATCGGGATCCAGAGAAGGGACGGCGGGAATCACACAAAACGGTTTCCAACGAAAAGTGTGAAACACGCAATGACCGACATAGTGAAACAACAATGGAGGTTATGCAACATGCACAGTGTTAGATGGAGGCAGGAGCTCCCCTTGAGAGGATAATGTGAGTTCCATCTCCGCGTACAACTCATTATACGCACATGGTGGGTCCTAGGCCTAGCGTGGTGTTGCTACTCCACACGACTCATGCAACAAAGGCTTGCTGATGCGTTCATTTTTGTATCATCATATTTGCATCATATTTCTCTAGTTTATATTATTATTTACAATTTTATAGCATTATGTATCTTCATATAGATGATTTATAGGGTTTCTTCTAAAACCATTTCATTAGTACTTAATCCCTGGGGGCATAAAAACCTCCATGTCATATTTTTCAGTTTCAGAGACAGAAACTCAATTAATTCAAGGAAAATACCCTAAAATGTTTCTATCAGAGGCTACACCATGAGCACGGTGAGTCAACGAGGGAAGTCATGAGGCTCTAGATGTGCCCCATGGCATGGCAATATAGGCTATGCCTCGCCATGGGGGGTCTAGACCTCGGGTGTCGCTGCATGCCCTTCTTTTTTGGAGCTCTGTATTGATGAAAACATGTGCCAAAAGTTTTACGAGATTTTTTACAAAGGTAGTGTCGAAGGAGATAGTATTCTCCTACTCTGAGAGAGAGGGTAAATCCAGTCGTCCTGCGGCTGCCACCAGAGGGGAAATCACCGCCCTCCTCGTCACAAAATCCTCCTTGTCCTTGGCATAGGGGAGTCTCTTCATCACCATCAACTCAGCACCATTTTTATCACCGATATCGACATTATTCCCCTCATAGTTTGTGGTAGTTTAGAACCCTAGAATAGTTTTATAGTGTATTTTGTGCATGACTGCATGACAACTTGCTATTATTTATGGTAAAGCTATACTTTTAGATTGTATTGTAACCCATATCCCACTCATTATTATCAAGTTCCATCATTGTGAGTAGTTCTCTATGTTTCTAAGGGCGCGAGATGAATTGGCCATGATTTCTATATAGTGAGCTATGAGTATTTGGTCAAGTTTTGCACTTTGTTGTGGTTCTAGGATGATAACCTATGAACATCGAGTGTATGATATTCACCAATATAGGCTCACATGCATGCACCTTGGAGTAACAAATAGAGGAGGGATGGTTGGAGATGACATAAACAATGTCCCGGATTTTGGAGTTACCATGGGGGGGTTCTTGATGGGGAACCCCAAAGTATTTAGGCATTGGTTGGACATTTATGTCTCAATTAATCTTTTGATTGCGCAAAGTATCATTAGAACAAATAAATAGGGGTGTAATTGTGTGTGTAATGCAGTTGCACCTATTTTAGGCTCCGTCCAAATGAGAATAAAACTTGATAAGATGCTTCCCACATCATGTTAGGAAATCTATGTGCTAAGGAAATCCTTGATGCCCTCGAGAACGTTTGTTTTATATAAGTACACATTTGAGTTTGTCCTCTTATTGAATACAAGATTGGAATTTCTTTGAAAAAATCTATTTACTTTACTTGCATTTATCTTACTCGCGTTTTACTTTACTTGTTCATTGAGTACTATAAACCATAAACCTGAAAATACAAAACCTTGTTTTGCTTACTAAAATACTAACTAATTCCTTCAAATCCTCGTGGATTCAACACGCGTTACTTATCGAAAGGTAATATATAATTGATCCCCTACACTTGTGGGTCATCACTTGAAAAACATTTCTTTCCTTTTCAACCCCAAGACATTTTTTACATATAGAAGAGTGAGGCGCCACAATGTGACTACAAGGATTCGAATCTGGGAAAAATTTGCACAACAACAACGAATCATAGCTACCACTCACTCTCAATTATAGTGGTATAACTTGTTTGTACTTATTTTACCCTTTATCTCCCTCATGACCGCACACACAATGATGGTGGAGTCTGCTTAAGTCCTCAAGCTAGGTCTTGCATTTATATGAATCAAAGTGAGATATTTCTTTATGTGTGACTTGCACCACTATCACACTCAATGGGTGTCTGACAACTTCGCTGGCATACAAACGATCTACTAGAGAGAAATCTACAAATTTGGCTAATGAGTTGATTAACTTCTATAGCAATAATGTTATTATGGGTAATATTTTGGCTTTCTCATTGGTCTGCATTACAAGCGAAGTTGTTGACTCCTCTAACTTATTTGATAAAGCATAAGACTAAAAAGATAAACCTTAGCCATGGATATGAGTGTCCTTCCTATCCTACACATTCTCGACGCTTTTGAATCTTTTGGCACAGTCTAAATACTATAAGATAGATTTTCTAGAAACTCAGTTGAAAGGACACAAATGTCGTCTAGAGGGGGTGAATAGGCTTTTTGAATAATTATGGTTTAGAATCTAATAAATACGAAATAAACTAGCGTTTAATTTATCAAGCACAAAACCTAAATTCATTAGGTTTGGCTAAGTGCACCAGTAACCTATGCTAAGTAATGCAAGCAACAAGGTGATAATAACATAGAATACTTCAAGCATGATGGCTATCACAAAGTAAAGTGCATAAGTAAAGGTCTCGGATATAGAGATAACCGGTGGACATAGATATAATGATTTTATCCCAAGTTCACTTTCAAGGAAGCTACGTCTCCATTGGAGCGGTATGGAGGCACAAGGCACCCCAAACACCACAATGGCTCACTGTATTCTCCTCGATTTCTCCCACCAAAGGGGAAGACCTCGATCCACCATGGGACACTTGAGGACGGTCACGGAACCCGTACAAGCTTGGGGAAATATTTACAACTAAATTGGAGGCTCCCAAGATAATGCCACAAAAGACCAACAAGCTTGAGACAATCTTCACAACTCAATCGGAGGCCCCAAGGAACAACATAACCACCACACAACTGTCTAGGGTTCCAAGAAACCAAGAGTAACAATTCCACTAGCTTTTACTCGCCAATTATCCGTAGAGAGCTCAAACCAACTGCGGTGACCCAGCATACCACTGCATGATGTAGTATACTATAGTCGTTGACATAACACCAATGAAACACCGTTCACCAGTATTACATCCCTCAGAATGGCACAACAGAAACACAGCGGGTCTAATACATGGCTTAAAAGTTACAACTCACTCTTTACATAAGATCCAGAGAACACTCTAGGTTAAAGAGAGAGAACTTCTTACGGAGAAGAATCAAAGTTAGACAACGCAAGAACAATTATATTATTAGGTTTAATATTTAGACTAATAGGTTGGCATTGCTACTATTGTCACATTCTATAGAAATAGGTTCTTTGGTTAGAGATAATATCCCTATCTATTCGATAAATTTCTTCTTCACTTGAGTTGAGGTACATGTTAACTTCCTTTTCTTCATTTAAGAGCTTCAGTTGGTCCTGTTAAGTCCCGGAGCATATCTTGATGTAGACATCGGTTTAATGGCTTCAGAATCTAGCAAGGGTTAAGAAGATACTTTGAGTACGAGCGTACTCAGCAAATTCACAAGAAAAGGAGTGTTTGATGCACTATAACTATAGCCACAGACCATAGGTCGTAGGCAATGCAAGTTTTCATAAAAATTTCTTCAAAGGTTGATTTTACTCTTAAAACTATGTCCGTCAGCCTTCACGGGTTTATTAGAACCTTCATGGGGTTCATTTCCCGCCGCGTTCGCAGCTCCTTCCCGGAACAAGGAGTAACAAGTTACAGTTCTTACACTCTGCAGAGGTGCGTTGCTTTACCCATGAGAGATCAACTCTTTGTTGCACAACCGGGCAGCTTATTCCCGTCCACAATTCCATGATGTGGGGCCTAGAAGATGATCCAAGCCAATCACTGCCCCCTTCGCGACCCCGCATGCCTCCTTGGTGTACACCATGCCCACATAAAGAATTACGACAATGGTTTGTGCAAACCGTTAGATGTCAGAACTATCGTGGGACGTTGAGGGTTCCCACCCATATGCTGCATATCCTCTATGAATTACCAATTAATATGCACGCTACGAGGATAACAGCCATGACCTGCACATTCGGCTTCATGCGAGAGGAAGAAGATACAGCTGACTTCTCCGTCCCATTCCAAATCTCATGGTCAACGCGTAATATACGACGCAAGAATCACTGGCGACATTGGTTGTTAAGTCCTAGGTGATATAGTTCTGAACAATGATATTCCAACTGTCAGGTTTAATAGATTAGCTGATCACCCTGGATCAGTAATCAATAGTCCCCATTATTATTGAAAATAGTGTTTTAGGACCTTTTTCAAATGCAGGTGAAGACAACACTGGAGTTGTAAAATACTTTACAGAAAATAATCAAAGGACATGAGCAAGTGTGAACTTGCCTTTTGTGATTGCAAGATTATGCACTCACGGTCTTCGAGTCAGTATAAGATCCAAAATCTGAAATCAGCATCATTGGTCCGGTAAGGACTAATGTTTAAAGAAGCAATATGCTTTTATGGATAAGTACTGTGATGCACGTTCTATATGCAAATCCCGGAAATAACATTGTCCTAGAGTTTGGATCCTGGAAATGGTTATTTTGGAATGTGTGGTCCTTTTAGAAAAGTTTTATAGTTGTACTTTTATTAAAGTTTATGAGTGGTTGTAAACATCACATATGTAGGAATAAAGTGTACATACTTATGATATACTAGTTAGGATTACTTGTACAAGGTTTCTTATTTAAAGTGGCAAAAAGGATAACCTTCAAAGAAAAGGTTTCTCTTCTAAGGTTTAGATAACTGTGTGGTTAGTTTGTGGTGATTGATGTTATTTGTTTGCTCAAGTGGTTTGGCTTGAGTTGCTTTATAATTTTGTCTACTTCAGACCAAAGTTAACTATAGAACATATAATAATGCTTATAGTGTTATATTAAGATTTTATAGACTAAAGTTAACTTTAAAGTATAGATAGTTTTGAAAGTATCGTACTTATACCTTGGTATCTTGTATATTTGAAATGTGTCTTTTAAGTTACTTAAGAATGTTTATTCTGTTACTTGAGTAATGGTTTCTTGATGTGAGTATGGAGTAATATCATTTATATTTTATAGATGAGTGAGTATGGTATATGAACCCCAGGATCATGTTACTTAACTACTTAGGAATTTATATAGTGTTGTAGTAGTTTTTGTAATTTAGAAATTAATATGATTTAGAAAAGATTTGACCGTTCACAATTTGTTCTTTAAGGAATTTATTATTAAGGGAATTCTTCTTAGAAGATAATCTTCATTTATGGTTGGGGATACTTCTAAAATAAGGACATTTCTAATGTTTTAAACCATTATGGCATTATATTATTAATATTTAAGACTGATACTATTTATTAGACTTATTTAACTCATTTTAAGAGTATTAATAAATTTTATTTATCTTTATATGAATTATTAATGAAGTAAATAAGTTTAAATTTGAGTTATTAAAATATTTAATTTTTATTTAACTCAAAAGTATAATATTAGATTTTTAACATGTAGATATTGTTTTTGTGATCTTTTTGGTATATTGAATTTATTTTTGTGATTTATAAATAATAAGATATGATTTTTATAATTCTTATTATTTTATAATTACTTAATAAATAATAAATATTTAATTAAGTGAATTAATAATACATGATTATAGTTTTTAAATTAGGATTTTTATTTTTCTAAGATTTTTGGTATTTTACTTATATTATAAACATTTATCATTATAGGAATATGAATTATTAAAGTTTTATTACTTGTAAAACTTTTACTAAATACTATTTATTTAAATAATTATCATAACAATATTTAGTAATAGTTTTAAGTTGTAGATTTTATTTTTCTGAAAATTTTCATATATTATACACATTTTTCTGAATTATAAATCAAAAGTTATTAATTAAACAAGGTTTAATCATTTATTAAATTCTTTGAATAATATTAATTGAATTATAACATTTTATTTAACTCTTAATAGAAAATACTTTTTATACCACACCCAAAGCTAGCCCCAGTCACTGACTAGTGGGCCATTGTCCACCTCAGCTCTCAGGTCAAGGAAATGCTTTTGCTACTGACTTCCTCTCTACTCACTGTCGATGACATGCGGGCCCTAGGCCATGTCATCCACCACGCTAGGCAAAGACTAGTCAAACAGCTGACGTGGCTCGATCATGAGGTGAGCATGACATCGCACCACCACCACCGTCGGTGAGTGGTCACCGGCGACGATCTACTGCACCACAACAAGCGAAACAGGTCTAGTTCGAATCAGCGCAAGCTACTGAACCTAGGAGTGGCAGCGCCGCTCAGAAATGGTCATCGGAAAGTCATCGGCGACGAGTATCTTGGCGCAAAGACGACGATGATGGCATCGGGCGGCGACGAGCTTCGCCAGCGAGCTGCCTGTGTGCGTGACGGTGACGACAATGGTCGTTTTGCGAATAACCCCCTAATGATCTTGGCTTCTCAACCCGCAGTCATTTGCTGACTACTTTGGGCCTCGATGTAAAACGAACTGGCGTTCTGGCTGTTGTCATCTGCATATAGGCGTCACATAGGTATAGTGGTATTAGGCTGCGGCCAGGTTGATTTTTTTATTTGCTTTATTCTTTTCTATTTTCTATTTTCCTTTTTAGATTTGAATTTGAATTAGATTTTGAACCTTTCTTTCTATGATTTATTTGCTGGACATTTGCAGTAATATTAAAATATATTTGGTAACCTGTGTGAACTTTTATTATGCCTTCTTTTTATATTGATTTTATTTACTCAATAAGAACTCTTTTTTAATAATTGGAAGAAACTTCTTCTTATTATTTTAAACACTAAAACTTGTTAAAGTATTTTAAATAAAAAATTACAAGTGTTTTATATTTTCAAATGAAACCTACTGAAAAAGTTTGAATTAAAGACTAAGGTCTATTTATTCAAATAGAGTTTTTAAATAAATTAAATCCTATTTGAATTAAAGAATAAGGTCTATTTATTTAATTATTAATAGATCCTAAAAGAATAAAAGTATTATTTTATTTTGGACTTTGGAATATGTTGTTAAACAGAATTAAAATCAACACACAATTTAGTGGTGGTTTGAATTGAATTGGAGTTTGAATTGTTTGAAATAAAATCAAAACAGAAATTCCAAATAGAAAAAGAAAAAGCAATCAGTATAAAAAAAGAAACGAAGCAACCCATCTGGCCAGCCCAACAAGCCCAAAGCAGTTTCACCATCTCTCACCCTTGATGAACTGCTTTCAAAAAAACACACTCATGCAGACAAGTGGACCCCGCGCCCCCTCTCTCTCTCGCTGATCGTTGGACCCCACGCCACCTCATCGTCGTCTTCACCGCGACCACGTCCCCCTCGCCGTTCCTGCCATTGATTGCGGCGATCAATACGTGTTGATGGATAGATTAAAATCGACAGTGACCACGCTCATTAAAGCACCTCGCCCTCCTCTCTCTTTCCCCCAAATATCGCCTCCCCACTTCCCCTAGGCTGCTCCAATTTGTCCCTACACCGCCACTAAGCCGACGACCTTCACCGGCCAATTCCGGCGAACCGCAGCCACCCCTCGCCTCCCACTGCCCGCAGACTTGCTCCCCACCTCCTGGCGCATCTCCCAGTTCCGCTCGTTAGCCCGCGCGTGCCCTGCAGCCTCGGCTCTGTCCATATCTGAGCGCCACCGATGATAAGCTCGACTCCGACGAGCCATAGCCGACGACCTCGTGCGCCCCTTGCTCACTGGTGAGTGTTCCCGTGATCCTTGAACCCGTGTGCATCTTCCTAACGCATTGTTTTGCTCTCTTGCGTTCCAGAGACTCGCCTTTGACCACAGTCGTGCGTGGCCGAGCCAGCAAGCTACTCCGGCGAGGATTCCCAGTCGACTCTGTGCGTCCCTCGACCAACAACGACGACCTTGAGCTTCAGAACGTCGTGGCGATTCTGGTGAGCATCTCCCCTCGCTCTCTCACTTCCTGTAATGCCGGCACCGTCATCGTCTGACTGCGCCGCTGCCGTTCACCACTGCTAGCGCCGCCAGTTTATGTCAAGTGGTTGTGAGCCGTTGGATTTTGATCGTGTGTACGCGATAGATTGCCTAAGCAAACCGGTATGCTCCCTCTGCACCGTGCGATTTCCATTAGATCTAACGGCCAGTAATAGTCGATCCGTGCAAACCGTTATCAGCCAGTAAGATTTAGACACGTGGACAGAGTTTGAATTAAAATAGAAATATGTTCTATTAGATTTGCAAACTTGCAAATTTCATAACTTTAATTCTACACGTCCAAATTTTGCAAATTTTATATCAATGGATTCAGCAGAACATGTACTTTGCAACCATGCACTTTGTTTAATGTTTTGCTTCTGGAAAATTGGTTGAATTTGCAGAAACATTTGTAGGCATAATTTGAATATATAAATTGTTCTAGATATAATTTTAAGATGAAATCTTTGCAAAATGGATTGTTTTGAACCTACTGACCATAGGAACCAACTTATGGATTTAAAAATGTATTTTGTGAAGTTAAGGAATAAATATTTGAATTAGCTCATTTCTAGTTAAATAAAAATATTGTTTATGGTTTAGAAATGATTTTTGAGTGAAACCTTTGGGAAATAATGTGATCCAAACCTTCTGACCCTAAAAACCAAGTTTTTTTGAATTAAAAACTTATTTGATGAACCATATAAAATCATTACTTTGCTAAAAGATATTTTCAACAACATAAAATATCACCTTAGCATAATATTTGGTTTATGAGATGAAACCTTTTGCAAATGGTTTTACCACTTTAGTAAATGACCACTTTGAACTTTATAATGTTTAGAGCCTAATAGAAACCACTTTTGCAAATAAAACTATCTTTTGCATGCTTGCATGCATGACCTTGTTTTTGTTATTTTATGTGTGTGAAATGGTTTGAATGCTAGTTGAATTTGTGTTTGCTTGATTGAATTGTAGTGAAGTTAGAAGAGTGTGATATTTGCAAGATCAAGAAGTGAACCAACATTCTCTACTAAAAATGCAAGTGACACTATCATCCATGTCCTACTATTTTCATTACACTTAGTGGATTTTGGTAACATGCATGATAAGGACTACTATATTTCTATGCTATGTTATATCCTATTAGGATATCCTTATATCTTCCTAGTGAAAAAATTGTAGTTGTAGTATGCTTAGCCCTGCTATATATTTGGGATGGGATACATGATATGATTATATGAAGTGTTGGAAAAATATATGTTTTATATAACAAAACAAGTACTCAATGAACCACCTGGGTGGAAAGAGGATACTCAAGTTTTGGACAAGGTGGCAACAAAGGGAACCATGTTTATATGGCTATCTTTTTGTTTGTGCACTAGAAGAAAACCACCTAGGGACTTAGATATTGAACATGTTTCTCGTATAGTGGTTTCCGTGTACAACCACATGCTAAATGGGCTCTGGCTTAGTCAACTACATAGTGGAAGACCCTTGCATTGGCATCTTCAGGTTAACTAGAATTGTGTATTGGAAATATATCCTTACATTGGTGCCTGGTAGACAAGCTAGCATTGTGTATTGGGAGGACTTCTATGGAAAGACTTTGTCACATTCTCGATCTGCCGGTACTCCATTTGGTGAGTACTTACCCAGCGGCCACTGGTGGCGTCAAGACGAGATTGTGTCATATGGGTAAAGTGTACAACTTCTGTAGAAGATCAAAATTCTAAGTACTTAGCCGTGTCCCCGGTTACGGACAACTCTGAGCAACTAAGGCCTGAAGCTATGGAAGATCTCGACATTCCAATTTCTCAAAGTAAAACTTGATGGTGACAACAAGGGATTCGAAGCACTTGGAGTTTTCCAAGGAGTTCAGAAAGATTTGACAAAAGATCAAAACTATTTTGAAAAGATAGGATAAAACTATATTGCTTTCTGCAAATGAGCCTAAACCCTACTTAGCCAAATATGCATGTAATGATAGGATCCACGTATTTATACATAATAGTGAAACTTGCCAATACAATTCAAATGTATTGACCCTTGTGGCTTCAACTTATTATGTTGCAGGTTTGTTTGATGTTAGTGAAGTGTGTTGAATAGTATTACAAGTCTACAACCAACATGATTTCCTGTGGCACTTTGAAGATCATGCTATATAGATATTCTGCTGCATTGTAATGTGATAGCCAAATGAGCTATGTAAGATGTAATGAATTATTTTATCCTTGGTTATAAAGTTGTATTATGACCTTTGTTTCTTGATATTACATCTTAACTGTGGATGCTAGCTATTGATCTAGGGACTAGCATTGTAAACACAGGGATCTATACCTTATTAAAGGTTGGGAACCTTACATATGGTATTAGAGCACTATGTTGCCTGTAGGATTGTAACCCTAGGATTGGACAAAACCCCTTAGAAAATAGGAGTTGTATTTGTTCCAAAACTTATTCACAAACAATCTTGTAAACTATTTCCTCAACTTTTTGGTTTTTGATGACAAAGCCTTTACCATGACCAATGACTACAACTTTAGTTCCACCAAGGACTTCAACTTAGACATCACTAAGGACTACAAGTGGAAACCAAGAGACATTAGATTGCCTACCAAAAACATTGATATCATGTTAGTGTATGGATCATATTGACCTATGGGGTATGACTATACCAAGTTAATCATTTCAAGAAAACTTGTTGTTTCCTTCAACTCATGAGTTAAGCTCATAAGTTGTTAAGTGGATAGTTACTTGTTGATTGCTTGATTGAACTTGATTGATTTGGGTTGTGTGTTAGGACTCCTTATTGCCTATCTGTCATTAATTACCCCTATCAACCAACAGATGCCTCTCCGTCGTGCCAACCCCAACCAAAACAACAACATCACTCCTGAGATGCAGCAGATGATGACAGCTCAGACACAGCTGATGCAGGAGATGACCACGTTCATACAAAATCAGAACAACAACAACAACAACAGCAACAACAACAATCAGAATAATCCTCCGGCACATGATATGCTCACCAGGTTTCTGAAACTAAGGCCTGCAAGGTTCTCTGGAACAACTGATCTAATGGAAGCCAATAATTGGTTACGTCCGGTGAATAAGGACTTAGTGACTGTTGGCTGCACCGATGAAGAAAAAGTTAGGTTTGCAGCATTCCTACTTGAAGGACCAGCAGCAACATGGTGGGACAACTTTCAGATCACCACTCCCCTTGAAGATGTGACTTGGGCTATTTTTGAGGATGGTTTCCATACAGATCACATCTCACCTGGGGTGATGCACTTGAAGAAAAAGGAATTCCACAATCTGAAACAACATCACCTCAGTGTGGCTGAGTATATTGAAGAATTCAACAATCTGGCACACTATGCACCAGATGAAGTTGACACAGATGCTAAGAGAAAGGAGAAATTTCTTGAAGGACTTAATGATGAGATGAACCTGCAGCTAGCTGTTGCCTATGTCCCAACTTATCAATCACTCTGTGACAAAGCCACCATTTTGGAAAACAAGATGAATCAAGTTGAGAATAGAAAGAGGAAGCATAAACTCAAGAATCACTCAGGATCATCACAAAAGAAGCATTTATTCAAAAAGAGCAATGAAGATTCTGAACCACATCAGTATCACCACAACAACAATGGAAGTGATAATAATGGAAATGATACTGACAATGGAGATGACCTTGGTCAGAACCAACATGACACTTTCAGGAAGAAAGACATTAGCCGATTGCGAAGGCTATAATTGTAAGGAACTTGGACACTATGCATCAGACTGTCCTGAGAAGAAAAAGAAAAAGGATGCTAGAAAAGCCAATGGAAATGACTCCAATGTGACCCATAAAGGACATGTGAACCACATTGACATGGATGGAAACTTTGAAGAGATAGAAGAAGTGGAAGTCAGGAACTAGTTAACTCAGAAGAGTCAAATAAGGATTCCTTGTCTGGATATTAAGTGTTGAACTCATAGTCAAGTGAACCATCAATGTAACCCTATGAGACTTTATTTTAAGGGTGGTAGTACCCTAGTTGCTTTGAAGCCAACTTGTAACCCTAGCCTTCCCAAATCTCTGGACGAGATTTATTTTAAGGGTGGTAGCCTGTCACATCCCAAAATTTTCCAAATTTTGAAATGTGAAAAATAAATAAACAAAATAAACAATTGTTGAAATTTAGGGTGAGAAGAAACTTTTTGATTCCAAATGGAAACATCAAAACCTATTTTGATCAAATAAAATCCTAAAGGGATTTAAAAGATAAACAAATAATAAATAAAGTTATAAAAGTTGGAATCACTATTTTTGGATATTTTAATAAAAGATTTGGTTTTCAAAAGAAAAGGTAGAATTGTAAATAAGGATTATTTTATAGAACCAAATTAAATCTTGTCCAAGCTTTTGAAATAAAATATTTTGTTTGATAAAAATAGCAAAGGTTTATTTAAATAAAACCATGAGGATTTATTAATATCCAATTTTATTTAAGTAAAGGCTTTTCCCATTTTTAAATAAACACTAAAACTTGTTAAAGTATTTTAAACAAAAAATTCCAAGTGTTTTATATTTTCAAATAAAACCTACTGAAAAAGTTTTGGTATTATTTAGATTTCAAATAGAGTTTTTAAATAAATTAAATCCTATTTGAATTAAAGACTAAGGTCTATTTATTTAATTATTAATAGATCCTAAAAGAATAAAAGTATTATTTTATTTTGGACTTTGGAATATGTTGTTAAACATAATTAAAATCAACACAAAGTTTAGTGGTGGTTTGAATTGAATTGGAGTTTGAATTGTTTGAAATAAAATCAAAACAGAAATTCCAAATAGAAAAAGAAAAAGCAATCAGTATAAAAAAAAGAAACGAAGCAACCCATCTGGCCAGCCCAGCAATCCCAAAGCATGAGCCCACCTCTCCCTCAATGAACCGTTTTCATGAAAACACACCCGCATGATCACGCATAAGTGGACCTGCGCCTCTCTCTCTCTCGCTGACCGTTGGACCCCACGCCACCTCATCGTCGTCTTCACCGCGACCACGTCCCCCTCGCCGTTCCTGCCATTGATTGCGGCGATCAATACGCGTTGATGGCTGGATTAAAATCGACAGTGACCACGCTTGTTAAAGCGCCTCGCCCTCCTCTCTCTTTCCCCCAAACATCGCCTCCCCACTGCCCCTAGGCTGCTCCAATTTGTCCCCACACCGCCACTAACCCGACGACCTTCACCGGCCAATTCCGGCGAACCGTAGCCACCCCTCGCCTCCCACTGCACGCAGACTTTCTCCCCACCTCCTGGCGCATATCCCAGTGCCGCTCGTTAGCCCACGCGTGCCCCGCAGCCTCGGCTCTATCCATATTTGAGCGCCACCGATGATAAGCTCGACTCCGGAAGCCATAGCCGACGACCTCGTGCGCCCCTTGCTCACTGGTGAGTGTTCCCGTGATCCTTGAACCCGTGTGCATCTTCCTGACGCGTTGTTTTGCTCGCTTGCATTCCAGAGACTCGCCTTCGACCACGGCCGTGCGTGCCCGAGCCAGCAAGCTACTCCGGCGAGGATTCCCAGTCGACTCTGTGCGTCCCTCGACCAACAATGACGACCTTGAGCTTCAGCGTGTTGTGGCGATTCTGGTGAGCATCTCCCCTCGCTCTCTCACTTCCTGTAATGCCGGCACCGTCATCGTCTGACCGCGCCGCCGCCGTTCACCACCGCTAGCGCCGCCAGTTTATGTCCAGTGGTTGTGACCCATTGGATTTTGATCGTGTGTACGTGATAGATTTTCTAAGCGAACCGGTACGCTCCCTCTGCACCGTGCGATTTCCATTAGATCTAACGACCAGTAATAGTCGATCCGTGCGAATCGTTATCAGCCAGTAAGATTTAGACACGTGGACAGAGTTTGAATTAAAACAGAAATATGTTCTATTAGATTTGCAAACTTGCAAAATTCATAAGTTTAATTCTACACGTCCAAATTTTGCAAATTTTATATCAATGGATTCAGCAGAACAAGTAATTTGCAACCATGCACTTTGTTTAATGTTTTGCTTCTGGAAAATTGGTTGAATTTGCAGAAACATGTGTAGGCATAGTTTGAATATAAAAATTGTTCTAGATATAATTTTAAGATGAAATCTTTGCAAAATGGATTTTTTTGAACCTACTGACCATATGAACGAACTTATGGATTTAAAAATGTATTTTGTGAAGTTAAGGGATAAATATTTGAATTAGCTCATTTCTAGTCAAATAAAAATATTGTTTATGGTTTAGAAATGATTTTTGAGTGAAACCTTTGGGAAATAATGTGATCCAAACCTTCTGACCCTAAAAACCAAGTTTTGTGAATTATAAACTTATTTGATGAACCATATAAAATCATTACTTTGCTAAAAGATATTTTCAACAACATAAAATATCACCTTAGCATAATATTTGGTTTATGAGATGAAACCTTTTGCAAATGGTTTTACCACTTTAGTAAATGACCACTTTGAACTTTATAATGTTTAGAGCCTAATAGAAACCACTTTTGCAAATAAAACTATCTTTTGCATGCTTGCATGCATGACCTTGTTTTTGTTATTTTATGTGTGTGAAATGGTTTGAATGCTAGTTGAATTTGTGTTTGCTTGATTGAATTATAGTGAAGTTAGAAGAGTGTGATATTTGCAAGATCAAGAAGTGAACCAACATTATCTACTAAAAAGGCAAGTGACACGATCATCCATGTCCTACTATTTTCATTACACTTAGTGGATTTTGGTAACATGCATGATAAGGACTACTATATTTCTATGCTATGCTATATCCTATTAGGATATCCTTATATCTTCCTTAGTGAAAAAATTGTAGTTGTAGTATGCTTACCCTGCTATATATTTGGGATGGGATACATGATATGATTATATGAAGTGTTGGAAAAATATATGTTTTATATAACAAAACAAGTACTCAATGAACCACCTGGGTGGAAAGAGGATACTCAAGTTTTGGACAAGGTGGCAACAAAGGGAACCATGTTTATATGGTTATCTTTTTGTTTGTGCACTAGAAGAAAACCACCCAGGGACTTAGAGATTGAACATGTTTCTCGTACAATGGCTTCCGTGTACAGCCACATGCTAAATGGGCTCTGGCTTAGTCAACTACATAGTGGAAGACCCTTGCATTGGCATCTTCAGGTTAACTAGAATTGTGTATTGGAAATATATCCTTACATTGGTGCCTGGTAGACAAGCTAGCATTGTGTATTGGGAGGACTTCTATGGAAAGACTTTGTCACATTCTCGATCTGCCGGTACTCCATTTGGTGAGTACTTACCCAGCGGCCACTGGTGGCGTCAAGACGAGATTGTGTCATGTGGGTAAAGTGTACAACTTCTGCAGAAGATCAAAATTCTAAGTACTTAGCCGTGTCCCCGGTTACGGACAACTCTGAGCAACTAAGGCCTGAAGCTATAGAAGATCTCGACATTCCAATTTCTCAAAGTAAAACTTGATGGTGACAACAAGGGATTCGAAGCACTTGGTGTCGTGGGAATTGTCACGGCAGATGCTGCAATCGGCAGCGAGTAGTAGAACGAGGGGCATGGGCGGCCAGCCATCTGCGGTGCGAGATGAGGGAAAAGACACAGGGTTTTACCCAGGTTCGGCCCCCCGGAGGGTAAAGACCTACTCCTTCTAGATTGTATTATGGAGGTGTTACAATGGGCGAGCTCGACGGCTAGGCGGCGAGTCGCTTGGGTGTATGAGGGAACGTGTCTCTACTCGCCCTATTGGGGGGTTTATATAGGCTCACCTCCCCTGGGGTTTACATATCTCAACCGATTCGGTTAGAGCTTCAGTAGTCCTTTAACCTAGTCCGACTGGGCCTATCTACTACCGGGCCTTGACTTCGGTCGCTCAACTCCTGGCTGGGCTTTGATCCACTCGCCGTTCTGCAGGCCCACTCGCCGTGTCTTGGGCCAGTCGGAAACGTCCTGCTGGGTATACCCCGGTAGGCATATCCCCATCAGTAGTCCCCGAGGCCATCGTCGATTAGGCGTAGGTGGCTGCTGGCAGTCGGAGTATACGGCTTCAGAGTAGGCACCAAGTCGAATCGTCGGCGGGCTCCTGTATAAAGGAAACAACCAATGACCAGGTCACAGCTTTGGCGAGTCGAGTCGGCGAAAACACTGTCTTAGTGATCGGGTCGGCGAGCCGAGTGTCCGTAGTTGGACCGTCAGGCGTGGTCAAACTAGCCATTGGGGTAATCCAACGGTCTCTTTCGGCGTAATCACCGCGTGGTAACGGCTCCCTGATTTGGCGGGTAACTCCCGCTATATAAGGGGAATGGCAGGCAACCGTAGAGCCAACTCCTCACCACTTCTTCCGAGTGCGCGCATTTTCCTTCCTTCGCTCCGCGATCCAGTCGACCCGAAATTCTCCGATCTCTAACCAATCTCTCGGCCATGGCCCTTTCCACCGAGCCGTGGGGTAGATCCAAGTGCACAAGGGCACAGCTGGCCTCCTTCGAGGAGGCCGGGATCCTGCGAGTCGGCTGTTGGCGTATCCCCGCAGCCGGAGAAACGACCCAAAACCCGCGAGAGAGGGAATTCGTCTGTTTCACCAGTCATCTCGAGCGGGGGCTAGGGTTTCCTACGTCCCTATTCTTCCGGCGCTTCTGCGCCTACTACGGGATCCAGCCTTCAGATCTGGGTCCCCATAGCATCGAGCAGCTCACCATCTTCGTGGCGTTCTGCGAATGCTACTTGGGCTGCCGGCCCTATTTACCCTTGTGGCAAGATCTGTTCCACGGACGGATCAGCCGCGAGGAGGCAGGCGACCCAATGCTGGCCGCGGGCGGCTTGACGTTCCAGCTCAAGTCCAAAGCTTCTTTCTTTGACCTGATGCTACCCGCCAAGGCAGCGAGCGACTGGAAGAAGTCGTGGTTCTACGTGGCCGAGGCGACCCCGGAGGGCGAGGTGGCGATCCCGCGGTACTCCGCTAATTGCTCCGAGCCGCGCAATCTCCAAGTCGGCAAGCTCCCCGGCGACCAGCGGATGGTCGTCGCCGAGATGCTCCAGACCATCCGTGGTCTGAAAAAGAAGGGCCTTCAAACGATAAACTTGTACAATTGCTGGCTCGGGCGGCGGCTCGTTTCACTCGCCCACCGCGACCACTACATGTACCAGTACACGGGCAGGGAAGATTCGACGAAGGCCTGTCTTGACGAGTGGAAGCTGAAGGATTATCTCCCAGCGTTGAAGAAGATTACCCAGGCGGTGTACCTGGATGCGCAAGCGGGGGTCGCCCCCTACACCGCGAAGCGTCCGGCTCCAACGGTAACTTCTTTACCTTGCTCGCAGTCGCAGAAATGTAGTCGCGGTAATTCTGATTCTGTTTTGTATTTGTTGCAGCTATTCCAAGTGGTGGAAGGGTGGCTCCTACCCTCGGATGATGAGAGCTCGGGCCCGTCCGCCCAGGACATAGGCGAATCGCCGCCTACTAAGGGCAACGAGGACGACGAGGACGAGTCCGAAGAGGAGGTCGCCCCGCTGGTCCGAAAGACCCGCGGGCAACGACAGCGCGAGATCGAGGCAAGCAGAAGCCTCGAACGTCATGACGATGACGACGAGCTCCCAGAGACCACCTCGCGCCGTCAAGCCACCCCGTCAAAGAAGAAGAGGAAGGAAAGGGAGGCGAGGGCCTCCCCGAAAAAAAAGACGAGGCCGTCGAAGCCGGCCTCGCCGTCGCACTCGGCGAGCAGCTCAGACGCTCCCAGCCTAGCCGGCGACGGCGCGCCACCAGCGACAACCGTGCTGGACGCGGCGACCGTGGAAGTGCCGCTGGCTTCAATGCCTCCACCATTCGCCCCAGTCTCTGGGCTGGGGGAGGCTCCGACTGCGGCGGCTCCTCCTCGCAAGGAGGCCCCGGCTGCGGCGGCTTCGCCTCGCAAGGAGGCTCCGGCGGAGGATGTTCCAGAGACGCCAGCTGCGGCCTCAACAACGAAGAAGCCGTCCGTGTCTTGGGCACGCGACGTCCTGGAGTTGGGGCTCACTCGCCGTCTGGGCCCTGAGCAGGAGAAACCGGACGGCCTCCGTACAGGACTGCGTTTCATCCCAGTCGCCAAGTGAGTTCGCTCACCTTTCCTTATTTTTCATAACTATTTCGTTTGTTTTTGTTGATTCGATTGATGCGCAGGACCGGGGTGAAGAGGATGGGCCACCCGACCGTGGCCAAGGTGCCCTTCGCCGCTAGCGAGGAAGATCCTTCCCGCAAGAGGAAGGCGGACGAGGTCGTCGCCTCGGCGGATGGCAGTAAGAAGGCCAAGGGCGACGACACCATCACTATCTCTGGCGATACAGCGGTCGCACCCGCCGGGCCCGTGATGGAAGCGGCCGCGTGTACGAAGGAGGGTGCTTCATTGCCTGGAACGGCGGAGGCGACCTCTCTCGGAGCAGGTACCTCTATCGCTACCTTCCCGCGCTTCGTGACCAAGGCGGCCACGGCGAGTGGGCCTGCACCCTCGAGCCACACTCCTGGGACCGCCGACGCTGAAGTCGACCAACGCCGCGGGCACACGCTGACAATTCTCGCATCCGTGGACGCGGTACAACTTCACAGCATGTTTGGCGCGGCCATCCAGGTACATCCAGTCCCCGAGGATCAGGTCGATGCTTTGCAGCGGCCTGATTCTTATAATTTCACATCTTTTTGTTTGTCGCATCCAGTCCCCGAGTGCGCGCGCGCTAAATTTTAGTGGGTGGGCACTTAGGAATTTTTTTGATCGCTACCCTCGAGCGCACTCGCTGAATTTCAGCGGTGGACACTTAGGAATTTTTGATCGCTAGTCTCCGAGTGCGCATTTCGCTGAATTTCAGCGGGTGGGCACTTAGGAATTTTTGTTCGCTACCTCGAGCGCACTCGCTGAATTTCAGCGGGTGGGCACTTAGGAATTTTTGATCGCCAGTCCTCGAGTGCGCACTGAATTTCAGCGGGTGGGCACTTAGGAATTTTTGATCGCTACCCCGAAAAGTGCGCACTTGCTGAATTTCAGCGGTGGGCACGAGGAATTTTGATTTGACTAACCCTTTTTGGTGATGTGCGGGTGCGGCTTGAGTCGGGACCGATTGGCTGTAAACAACGGCGGAGAAGGAGCCGCCATCGCCGTGAGGCCAACAAAGGACTTCAAGCTGTTGCTGCGAAGGCAGAGGAAGCTCGCCAGGGGCTTGTCCCCGCTGGTGAGTTGGTGGCGGCGCGGTCTGCTCTGGGTGCCGCTGAACAGCGGATCGCCGACCTCGAGCGCGAACTGCGAGAGGTGAGAGAAGAAGCGAGCTCGACGGACGGGCGAGCTAAGGCCGCCATTGCGGCTGCTGAAGAGGATCGCAAGGTGTCGGAAGTCCTTATTGCTGGGCTTCAGGACGACCACACGTCGCTTCAGTGCTTCATCACGGGACTCGCCCGCCCGTTGCTTGGTGAGTGCATCTCCCCTTTCAAATAGTTGTTGTTTTTGTGGTGTCCGTCATACTTATCATTGTCTTCTACTCGCAGGTCGCATCATTGATAGCGAAGAAGAGGCGAGCTCGCTCGACGCGAGGCAATGCGTAAGCATGCTCGTTGATTCGGCGACGTTGTCGGCGACGTGCATCCGTGCCTACCTCCAAGAAATATCGCCCACGGAGGTGATTCCCAGCGACCTCGTTGAGGTGTGGAGGTACTTGGAGAAGGCGCCCGTGGTCATTGAGTTCATAACGCGGTCGGCGTTTCGTGAGCGTCCGACGATCGAGCCTTGACTCGCCCACTTCCCGAAGATTTCGCATTGACGATGTGACGAGTGGGTATCCATCGCCGATCGGGCGCGTGGAGCTGTCCGAGGTCCTCAAGTTGCAAGAACGTGCAGCCGCGTACTCGGAACGCAATTCGGGCAATGGGCGACCTCCTGCCGTACCAGGAGACGGTTGTCGCGCCAAACGACCCCGAGCCGCCGCATCGTGACTTCAAGGTCGAGCAGCCCTTTCGCGCGGCGATGGCGGGTGAACTGACGACACATCCATCAAACCCGTATACGGCGTTCATCCGCATCGCCGGATGTGGCGAAGTCGTCATCGGCTCGCAGTAGGGTAGTTTGCCTTGTGGCGTTAGCGCAGCTTCGCCACGCTGGCATATTTTGTAACATGAAACGATGCAACATGTGATTGAATGAGACGTCGTGTCTATTTTGATATTTGTTTGTGTGCTTTTTGATTGATTTTGGACGAGTCCCCGAGCGCGTCCGCCCTTTTGTGGGGTTTACCTCGCATATGATGTATGTGTTGTTGTTATGTGTTTTGATGTTTTAGTCGACTCGCCCGAGCTCGGAGAGCCAGCCGCTAGGCGACTCCTTGAGTGCTCAGATTTTACCGTTTTCCCGTCGCGAACGAGGTCGGGTGGCGAATCGAGCGTGGTACTTGGTAGTTCTAGGCGCGACCGAGGGTGGTTGAGGACTTAGCGTTGATGTGAGCGCCACCCTGCCTGGCCCATGGGGTCGGTCGCAGCGAGTCCCGGCATGCTCTCTTACTTGGCGTTTTCACGATCGCCGCGATTTAACTGGTCTTCATCCCCGGCGTGGTACTTAGCCGCTCGAGTCGCTATGCCGAGGATGCGGAGGACCAAGGTCGTGAGAAGCGAGGCGCTTGTCTTGGCTCGTAGAACCCGTCGAGCTAGGCGACTCAATGGGCTCGGTTGGCGTTATTCATGGACGATGCAAGACTGAAGTGATTCAAAGGTTTTACACCGCACTACTTAGCCGCCGATCGCTGTACCAAAGGTTGACTTCTGCTTAGCATAACGCTGTTTTACGAAAAGCGAGTGGCACAAGTCATGGAGAGTATGCGCAATTTGCGGTAACCGTTTCTTTTATTTCATAGCGACTGGAGAGTACATGTGTGGGGTTCTAGGAGTAGAACTTCCGGAGGAGGTTTACATTCCATGGTCGCTTGACGTCGAGTTTGCCGTCCCCGCGGACGTCGATGAGGTAGTAGGCGTCATTGCCGAGTACGCGCCCGATAGCGAATGGGCCTTCCCACGGAGGGGAGAGCTTGTGCATGCCCTTCTTGTCCTGGATGAGGCGTAACACCAGGTCGCCTTCCTGGAAGGTGCGAGCTTTCACCCGCCGGCTGTGGTAGCGGCGGAGTCCTTGCTGGTAGATGGCGGTGCGTGACCGAGCGAGGTCGCGTGCTTCGTCGAGCTGGTCGACCCCATCTTGGCGGGCCAGCCTGCTTGCAGCCTCCGATATTGGACGACTCGGCGAGTCATGTTCGATGTCGGTGGGCATGACCGCCGCACCGTAGACCATGAAGAAGGGAGTGAATCCGTCGATCTGCTGACGGAGGTGCGGATCCCAGATGATGAGGGCAACTCTCGACCCAGCACCGCGGCGCCGAGTGGTACTTGAGTCGCGGCTTCAGCCGTGGAGGATGCTTGCTTGGCCTGTTCCACCGGCCGTTGGATTCGGTGGGCGACGCGAGGTCGAGCCGGATATGGTGCTCTTCGCAGAATTCGCCATGGCTCCTTTGGCGGTTGGTGCCGTTGTCCGTGATGATGCTGTTGGGGAACCCGTGAGATATATGAGCTCGCGTAAGAATTTAGTGGCGGTCTTCCGTCGCATTTCGGACTGGCTTGGCCTCCACCCACTTCGTGAATTTGTCGACGATTTACCAGCAGGGTGTAGCCGAGGGGCCTTCTTGAAGGGGCCTACCATGTCCATGCCCCACACACAATGGCCAGGTGATGGGGATTGTTTTGAGCGCCGAGCTCGCACGCGGCGATTGGCGTGATTTCGCACCCGCGCATCGCTGGACGATGTCGACAGCGTCGGCGTGCGGTGGCAAGAGAAGCCGTGTCGCATAGCCTTGGCGACCAGGAAGCGGCGGCGGTGGCCGCAGCCACCGAGTGAATGTCGTGGAGGATTTTGGCCCTTCACCGGTTGGACGCAGCGTTGGAACACGCCCGGTGACGCTGCGCTTGTGGAGCTCGCCGTCGATGATGGTGTAGGACTTGCATCGACGAGCGATCATTCGAGGCCCTGTCTCGTCTGGCAGGTGCCGCCTGGTAGGCAATGTAAGGCTTGGTCCATCGTCGGTGGCGAGTGCGACCAAGGCTGCCTCTGTTGAGTGGTACTCAATGTCGATCTCCTCGGGAGAGAGATGGCTTGAGATTGTGTCTAGGAACACGCCGGGTGGTGCGAGTCGAGCCGACCAGATGCGAGAGGGCGTCGGCCTCCTTTTTCCGCTGTCGATCCACTCGGCAGAGTAGCCGTGAAGTGGCCCCAAATTGTTCACCGCTTGGTACGCCGCCATGGTAGGGGAGACGGCGCGAAGTGCGCGACTTGCCCCGCGACAAGGCCGGAATCTCCGTAGCAGCGAGGCGATTGACGTTCATCTCCTTGGCGGCTCGCATGTCGTGGAGTAGGGCCTCGATTCAGCCATGTTGTTGGTGCAGGCATGAAGTCGAGGCAGAGGATGTAGCGGAGCTTGTCGCCTTTGGTGAAGTCAACACTATCCTCGCCTCCGCCGGCGTTCTTGGAGCCGTCAAAGTGCAGGCTCTAGTAGTGGAGGTACGGCAGCTTCTCCGCTGCTGGGCCTTCCTCCGGGCGGCGAAGTCCGCTGCTCGTGACTTGATCGCCTTCGTGGCTCATACTTGATGTTGTGGACGCCGATCTCGGCGGCCACTTGGCGACTCACCCGTCGCCTCGCGATTGGATGATGTCTTGCGGTGGTGCCGAGGAGACGACCGTGATCGGGTGTTCGGAAGTAGTGCGCGACGCTGAGCCCGGAAGACCGCGATACTAGCTTTTGGTATCGGGTACGCTGGCGCGATTCGTGAGGACCTCGCTGATGTAGTACACCGCCGCTGAACCGGGCGCCTTTCCTTCCTTCGGTCGCCGACGACCATCACGGCCGACGACGCTCGGACGCCGCGACGTAAACCAGCATGGGTTCTTTGTCGGGCGGGGCGAGTAGTGGTGCGCGAGTAGCACCTTTTGGAGGTCGCGAGCGCGCCGTCTCCTTGTCCCAATCGAAGGTGGGGTTCTTGCGCACGCGGTATAGGGCATCGCTTTCTTTTCGCCCGAGGGGATGAAGCGATCGAGCCGCTACTCGCCCGCCAGCTTCGACGCCGCTGTGCACTCGGGTTTGAGCCGGGCGATCGTGTCGATCTTTGTGGGGTTCGCCTCGATCCTCGCTTGGAGACGACGTACCAAGAGTTGTCCGCGGGTACACCAAGGTGCACTTGCTCGTTGAGCTTTATCTTGTATCTTCGCAGTTGGCGAAAGTTTCCGCCAGTCGGCAAGTAGGTCGCCTTGGCAAGCGGACTTCACGACCACGCCGCCGATGTAGACGTGGATGTTGCGGCCAATTTGGCTCGCGAGGCATTCTTGCATGCACCTGGTAGGTCGCCCGCATTCTTGAGGCCAAGGTCATGGCGGTGTAGCGAAGGCTCAATGGCGTGATGAACGCCGTTTCTCCTCGCTTCGACGGCCATTTTGATCTGGTTGTACCCGAGTAGGCGCCGAGGAAACAGAGCGACTCCGAGCCCGCGGTCGAATCGATTATCCGGTCGATCCGCGGGAGGACGAATCGCTCATTTGGGCAAAGGCCGCTCAGGTTTGTGTAGTCGATACACATTCTCCAGTCCCGCTTTTTCTCGACCAAGACCGGGTTTGCCAGCCACTTGAGTACTTGATTGGCGGATGAAGCCGCAGCAGTAAACGCTGCACTTCTCGGCGATTGCTCGACGGCGTTCTTCATTGAAGGGCCGCAGCGATCGCTGATGTCGCACTTTGGGGTCGGCGTTAGCTTGTGCTCAGCGAGCTCCCTAGGGACACCGGCATGTCGAGGGTTTCCATGCGAAGATGTCCCTATTCTCACGGAGGAAGTCGATGAGCGCGCTTCCACGCTGGGCTCATGCCCGCCCGATCGCCACCGTCTGGCCGAGTCGTGGTACCACTGACGGCGCTGCAGCGTCGTGGCCTCAAAGGTTGAGGTGCCCGCGCCCTCGAGTTGGGCTTCTTGAGTATGGTGGGGTCGTCGTTGTTGACCCTGCTCGCATTAGCGAGCCTCGTCGGTTGGTATCCGCCGATGACGCGCCGGCGAGCTCGGCTCCTTTGGCCTCGCACCGGCGGCCATGTCGGGTCGCCGTTGATGGTGATGACGCCGCACCCGGAGCTTCATCGCGTTATGCAGCGGGCGCCGCCATGAATTTAGCGAACGCGCCGCCCGTGACGCGATGGTAGGGTTGTCCGGGCACCACTCAAGACGATCCGCCGCGCGGAAGTTTGTGTGTCAAGGTGACCGGCAGTAACCTTCTAAGTTGATGGGAATTGTCACGACAGATGCTGCAATCGGCGAGTAGTAGAACGAGGGCAAGGGCCAGCCATCTCGGCGAGATGAGGGCAAAGACAGGGTTTTACCTGTTCGGCCCGGAGGGTAAAGACCTACTCCTGCTAGATTGTATTATGGAGGTGTTACAATGGGCGAGCTCGGCGGCTAGGCGGCGAGTCGCTTGGGTGTATGAGGGAACGTGTCTCTACTCACCCTATTGGGGGGTTTATATAGGCTCACCTCCCCTAGGGTTTACATATCTCAACCGATTCGGTTACAACTTCAATAGTTGTTTAACCTAGTCCGACTGGGCCTATCTACTCGCCTAGGCCTTCAGCTTCCTGTCGCTCAACTCCTGGCTGGGCTTTGATCCACTCGCTGCTCAGCCCACTCACGGGTCTTGGGCCATTGAACGCCCCTTGGGTATACCCCGGTAGGCATATCCCCATCACTTGGAGTTTTCCAAGGAGTTCAGAAAGATTTGACAAAAGATCAAAACTATTTTGAAAAGATAGGATAAAACTATATTGCTTTCTGCAAATGAGCCTAAACCCTACTTAGCCATATATGCATGTAATGATAGGATCCACTTATTTATACATAATAGTGAAACTTGCCAATACAATTCAAATGTATTGACCCTTGTGGCTGCAACTTATTATGTTGCAGGTTTGTTTGATGTTAGTGAAGTGTGTTGAATAGGATTACAAGTCTACAACCAACATGATTTCCTGTGGCACTTTGAAGATGAAGGACTCCATGCTATATAGATATTCTGCTGCATTGTAATGTGATAGCCAAATGAGCTATGTAAGATGTAATGAATTATTTTATCCTTGGTTATAAAGTTGTATTATGACCTTTGTTTCTTGATATTACATCTTAACTGTGGATGCTAGCTATTGATCTAGGGACTAGCATTGTAAACACAGGGATCTCTACCTTATTAAAGGTTGGGAACCTTACAGTAACTTAGGACAAATTTAATTCTCTTTATGCAACTTTTAATAAGATTTGGTTCACTATTTTAACCAAATACCAGCTGCGGATAAAATACCAATTACTGGGAATTAGTTACTAGCTATGGATCAAATACCAGTTGCGGATTATTACCAGCTGCGAACCGTCCTAGGGTGTGTGTATTGCCCTATGGTTTCCCACATTCTTCTCGCATTCACTTGGTATTGTCAGATCTTGAATACCATTTTGGTTCCAAAGCTAACTATTTGTACTTATTCATGACACTTCCATGAACTTGGTACAACTATTCCTTTACTTCTTAGTAATATTACCCACTTTGATTGAGCTTTAAGTTTATTATATATTGTGTTTCCATGCACCTTTTATACCAAACTTCTTTCTTGGGTCTGGCTAGGAATAATTTATGCTTTATCTATCCTCTAAGTGGTGTTAACACTCCTTATATCTTGCTTCTTCCTTTTAGTAAGTCTTCCTTTTTGATCTTTGAAATCGTCGCTCCCTTACACGAATTCCCATTCCTATCTAGGTCTATATCATCAAGTAATAACTGGGTGTTACATCATGCATTTGCACACCTAATTAAACTTCATGTACAAATCTAGTCAATCAAGAAAAATCAATAAGATCCAAAAGTCGATAAACAACAAAACATATACCATGTATTACACATAGGTTTTAGATAATTTACAAATGTACTAGATATTCCAACGGTTTGCTCCATACCTATTTGCACCACTATCTTACACAAACTTCTTGTTCCTGTGGATATATCCTCACTTATTCCGACAAACCTTTCAAACTACAATACGCATTACCCTCTATATACATTATTCAATCCCTCATCCCTTGGGATGTCGTTTCTTTCTTACTTTCATCTTCCTCTAGTGCTTCCTGGAGTTCCGTCCATGATGACGTGAAGTCCTACGACTGCCTTCTGGAGCATATGAGCATCCAGGAGGTGCGTATTCTTGATTAGAAGTACCGAGACTAAGATTAGTCATTGAAAAATGACTAGAGTTGGCGTAATCTTCCACCGAATAATTCGGGTTTTCTAGCAACGCTTCCTCATAGTAAGTTGGTTCCTTAAAATTTTCTTGGATCCAGTCATATATATTGGTATAGTAGCTATTGGAGTACTCTTCTAAGTTGATTGGATTCCATTCTTGTTGTTCGACATTGTACTTGGTCTTTAAGTCTTCAGGTGGCTTGAAGTCATTTTGGTAATAGGCATAATTTTCTGAGTTTGGTCATCGAACTCAGTTTCCTCAAACACCTCGGTATGTATTTGGGATGCCTAGCTTCTTTATCTAACTTCTTCCTACAAGCCATTGCTTTATCAGGATCAGTAAAATCCTCAATGACCGTATCCAGCTCCTGAACTAAGACTTGGTGAGTGTTATGATAAGTGTTTAGCAAAGACCGATAATGATCCATATATTCTATAGCTAGAGTAGGTTCAGCTTGGACTAAGGTAGAGTGATCTAACTCATGCTCTGAGTTTGAGGTTTCATGTGGTATAATGGTGAGAGTACTACCTTCTAAAGCTTGGGATTTATGCTCTCGGATCATGGTTATGGCTGCTGCTACGGCAATCTGATATGCAGATGCCATGCACCTTGCCTCTCCTGCTGGCATTTCTCCCTTTAGTCCTAATTTCTTGGGTAACATGATCATGACACGGTATTTAGCTAATACCTTCCCATCATAGTAACTGTAAATCTTGACCAGAAGTCTTGATTCACACTCCAAACTCCATAGAACTTGTTGGAGATTGTTTGTCCAATCCCCTCCATAGTTATCCAACGTCCTATTCATCACTTGAACATTCCAAGGTGGATATCGAGGTGCCATGTGGAACTGTGGATAAGAAATTATCATCAGTCACATAGAGTTAAAACTCTTGGGTAATGATTGGTAATTGCAATCATATAAAAGAATTATCGCACTAGTAACATAACAGGATTATTCTCAAGTGAATATCCCTCATATCACTAGAGAACTCTTCATTATTTCTAGGATGTGTTCTACAGGTTCTACCCATGTACTAAGTTTCCAACCGAAGGTTAAAGAATATGCTCTGATACCAACTACGGTGACCCAGCATACCACTGCATGATGTAGTATACTATAGTCGTTGACATAACACCAATGAAACACCGTTCACTAGAATTACATCCCTCAGAATGGCACAACAGAAACACAGCGGGTCCAATACATGGCTTAAAAGTTACAACTCACTCTTTACATAAGATCCAGAGAACACTCTAGGTTAAAGAGAGAGAACTTCTTACAGAGAAGAATCAAAGTTAGACAACGCAAGAACGATTATATTATTAGGTTTAATATTCAGACTAAGAGGTTGCCATTGCTGCTATTGTCACATTCTACAGAAATAGGTTCTTTGGTTAGAGATAATATCCCTATCTATTCGATAAATTTCGTCTTCACTTGAGTTGAGGTATATGTTGACTTCCTTTTCTTCATTTAAGAGATTCAGCTGGTCCTGTTAAGTCCTGGAGCATATCTTGATGTAGACATCATTTTAATGGCTTCAGAATTTAGCAAGGGTTAAGAAGATACTTTGAGTACGAGCGTACTCAGCAAATTCACTAGAAAAGGAGTGTTTGATGCACTATAACCACAGCCACAGACCATAGGTCGTAGGCAATGTAAGTTTTCATAAACATTTCTTCAAAGGTTGCTTTTACTCTGAAAAACTATGTCCATCAGCCTTCACGGGTTTACTAGAACCTTCACGGGGTTCCTTTCCCACTGCGTTCATAGCTCCTTCACGGAACAGGGAGTAACAAGTTATAGTTCTTACACTCTGCAGAGGTGCGTTGCTTTACCCATGAGAGATCAACTCTTTGTTGCACAACCGGGCAGCTTATTCCCGTCCACAATTCCATGATGTGGGGACCAGAAGATGATCCAAGCCAATCACTGCCCCCTTCGTGACCCCGCATGCCTCCTTAGTGTACACCACACCCACATAAAGAATCACGGCAATGGTTTGTACAAACCGTTAGATGTCAGAACTATCGTGGGACATTGAGGGTTCCCACCCATATGCTGCATATCCTCTACGAATTACCAATTAATATGCACGCTATGAGGATAACAGCCACGACCTGCACATCCGGCTTCATGCGAGAGGAAGAAGATACAGCCGACTTCTCCGTCCCATTCCAAATCTCATGGTTAACGCGTAATATACGGCGCAAGAATCACTGGCGACATTAGTTGTTAAGTCCTAGGTGATATAGTTCTGAACAGTAGTATTCCAACTGTCAGGTTTAATAGATTAGCTGATCACCCTGGATGAGTAATCAATAGTCCCCATTATTATTGAAAATAGTGTTTTCGGACCTTTTTCAAATGCAGGTGAAGACAACACTGGAGTTGTAAAATACTTTACAGAAAATAATCAAAGGACATGAGCAAGTGTGAACTTGCCTTTTGTGATTGCAAGATTATGCACTCACGGTCTTCGAGTCAGTATAAGATCCAAAATCTGAAATCAGCATCATTAGTCCGGTAAGGACTAATGTTTAAAGAAGCAATATGCTTTTATGCATAAGTATTGTGATGCACGTTCTATACGCAAATCCTGGAAATAACGTTGTCCTAGGGTTTGGATCCTGGAAATGGTTATTTGGAATGTGTGGTCCTTTTAGAAAAGTTTTATAGTTGTACTTTTATTAAAGTTTATGAGTGGTTGTAAACATCACATATGTAGGAATAAAGTTTACATACTTATGATATACTAGTTAGGATTACTTGTACAAGGTTTCTTATTTAAAGTGGCAAAAAGGATAACCTTCGAAGAAAAGGTTTCTCTTCTAAGGTTTAGATAACTGTGTGGTTAGTTTGTGGTGATTGATGTTATTTGTTTGCTCAAGTGGTTTGGCTTGATTTGCTTTATAATTTTGTCTACTTCAGACCAAAGTTAACTATAGAATATATAATAATGCTTATAGTGTTATATTAAGATTTTGTAGACTAAAGTTAAATTTAAAGTATAGATAGTTTTGAAAGTATTGTACTTATACCTTGGTATATTGTATATCTGAAATGTGTCTTTTAATTTACTTAAGAATGTTTATTCTGTTACTTGAGTAATGGTTTCTTGACGTGAGTATGGAGTAATATCATTTATCTTTTATAGATGAGTGAGTATGGTATATGAACCCCAAGATCATGTTACGTAACTACTTAGGAATTTATATAGTGTTGTAGTAGTTTTTGTAATTTAGAAATTAATATGATTTAGAAAATAGTTGATCGTTCACAAGTTGTTCTTTAAGGAATTTATTATTAAGGGAATTCTTCTTAGAAGATAATCTTCATTTATGGTTGCGGATACTTCTAAAATAAGGACATTTCTAATGTTTTAAACCATTATGGCATTATATTATTAATATTTAAGACTGATACTATTTATTAGGCTTATTTAACTCATTTTAAGAGTATTAATAAATTTTATTTATCTTTATATGAATTATTAATGAAGTAAATAAGTTTAAATTTGAGTTATTAAAATATTTAATTTTTATTTAACTCAAAAGTAGAATATTAGATTTTTAACATGTAGATATTGTTTTTGTGATCATTTTGGTATATTGAATTTATTTTTGTGATTTATAAATAATAAGATATGATTTTTATAATTCTTATTATTTTATAATTACTTAATAAATAATAAATATTTAATTAAGTGAATTAATAATACATGATTATAGTTTTTAAATTAGGATTTTTATTTTTCTAAGATTTTTGGTATTTTACTTATATTATAAACATTTATCATTATAGGAATATGAATTATTAAAGTTTTATTACTTGTAATTTTTTTACTAAATACTATTTATTTAAATAATTATCATAACAATATTTGGTAATAGTTTTAAGTTGTAGATTTTATTTTTCTGAAATTTTTCATATATTATACACATTTTTCTGAATTATAAATCAAAAGTTATTAATTAAACAAGATTTAATCATTTATTAAATTCCTGGAATAATATTAATTGAATTATAACATTTTATTTAACACTTAACAGAAAATACTTTTTATACCACACCCAGAGCTAGCCCCAGTCACTGACTAGTGGGCCATTGTCCACCTCAGCTCTCAGGTCAAGGAAATGCTTTTGCTACTGACCTCCTCTCTACTCACTGTCGATGACATGCGGGCCCTAGCCCATGTCATCCACCACGCGAGGCAAAGACTAGTCAAACAGCTGATGTGGCTCGATCATGAGGTGAGCATGACATCAGCACCACCACCGCCGTCGGTGAGTGGTCACTGGCGACGATCTACTACACCATAGAAAGCGAAACAGGTCTAGTTCGAATCAGCGCAAGCTACTGAACCTAGGAGTGGCAGCGCCGCTCAGAAATGATCATCGGAAATTCATCGACGACGAGTATCTTGGCGCAACGACGACGATGAATGCATCGGGAAGCGACGAGCTCCGCCAGCGATCTGCCTGTGTGCATGACGGTGACGATGATGGTCGTTTTGCGAATAACCCCCTGATGATCTTGGCTTCTCAACCCGCAGTCCTTTGCTGACCCCACATGTCAGTCTCAGACGGAAACGAACCTGGCTGGTTACTGGGCTGTTGTGAGCTGCATATAGGCGTCACATAGGTATAGTGGTAATGGGCTGCGGCCAGGTTTAGTTTTTTATTTGCTTTATTCTTTTCTATTTTCTGTTTTCCTTTTCAGATTTGAATTTGAATTAGATTTTGAACCTTTCTTTCTATGATTTATTTGCTGGACATTTGCAGTAATATTAAAATATATTTGGTAACCTTTGTGAACTTTTATTATGCCTTCTTTTTATATTGATTTTATTTACTCAATAAGAACTCTTTTTTAATAATTGGAAGAAACTTCTTCTTATTATTTTTCTCTTCTAATTTTAATTAGGAATTTCTTAAATGATATCTTCTTATTTGTTTATAGATTTAACTCTGATTGTCTCATTGTTTGAATATAGATTTTATATGTATCATGATCTTGGATCATTATTTGTTGCATGAGAACATGAGGGATAAGGATATGGTTATTACCATTCCCATTTATTTAGAAAATGAACTGTATATGTTCTATTGTGATAAACAAAGAGGTTTAGGGTTTTTAAATTATGAGTACTACCCTTGGCTTTAGGGTTTGTATAAGCTTTGATTCCTTTTAAGAGTTAAGATTTAATAATTCAGTATATTGCCTTGTGTATATAGTCTTTGATGAAATCTTCCTTTTTAATAGGAAGTTTGAAATTAGAGTGTTTTATGGAAGTGAACTTATAAAAATATACTTAGGCATATATAGTGATGATGGTTGAAATGAATAGAGATATGCTTATGTAATTTGTTATTAGGAAATATTTCTATAAAGGGTTATGAGCATCAGATGATGGTTTAACATTATGAGATGGATATTATGTTTTGATTTAAGATTTATAGTTAATTGCTTAACCAGATTTAAAATAGGAAATTGATTTATATATATATATTATATTTCAAATTCTTGGATCTCTAATTAAGGAATTCCTTTCCTAGATAAAATACTTCTTCCTATCCATTATCATAGTTAGTTTGCTGGACTTACTTCTTAAAATGTTCTTATTTATGTATCATTCTTCTAACTCTTGAATGAATCCAATGAATTTGATACAAAGACACTTCATAGCATTTTTTATATCCTTGCTTGGTTGTATTTATTATTCTACTGTTGATAATCTTCCATCCAACCAGTAGTTCCTTCAAACTCTACTCCCAATCTTAATCCTTCATCACTAATCTTTATCTAAAGTAAACTATCCTTAAAGATGAATAACACCATTTTTATGACTCTATGCTACACTAGCTTTAGTTGAGTAACACCATCTTATAATTACTTAACCCTCATGGCTTACACTTCAATTCCTGAATTATATTTATGGGGTTTGCAAAGGCTTCTCTAGGATCACTTATCTTTACTAAGGTTTCAATCATGTTCTACCCACCAGTATTACCTATACTAGGTATAAGCATTCCATGTTGGTGGCCAAAGCATTACCATTATAATACTTTAATCATTTATTACTGAAGTTCTTAGTTGGCTAAACAGGGCTTTATAAATCCGATCTTTTATTGCCTGGAAATAATCTTCTTAGTATCTTATATTGGATTAGGGTTATTAATGGACTATGTCCTCATTAGAAGATTTGAGTAGTTGTTCTGATGAGATAAAATAATAGATCAAAGACTAATAGTTAAAGAAGTTGTGAATCAATGGATAATTATCCAACATTGATGAACAACAGATATGGAGATAGGTTCCATAAAGATTATATAGAAAGATATATATATATATATATATATATATATATATAGTGGATGATTTTGACTTAATCTCTTTCCAAATCCAACTCATCAAAAGAGTTTTTAAGATTAGGTGTTACTGATTCTCAGAATGTATGCAGATGGAATTTAAGATATAGTGGTTACATTCTTATCATTTGTTTTATATCCTTAACTTAATTCTTATGGATGGTTATCATGAATATTATAAAATGATCACCTAATGATCAGATATAATTCACATTATATTAAGTTTAGCTTATGGTATATTTTGATATACCCTTAGATCAAATCTCTCTTACCCAAATTGAGATTTTAACAAAGGTCTTATTGAAACTTATCGCAGTCAACTTGATGATCTACTTCAATTCCATCAAGTTAAGAGAAGCTTCAATCACCTTGACAAGTTTTGTTTAAAAGCGCGAAAATTATTCGGATTTTTTATGCATGAATGCAATGCACACATCTAGGTTCAACTTATTTCTAGGCTCTAACGCTGGGATGTTACACCAATGCACCTAATACAATGGCAAGAACACAAGTGCTTAAATACTTCTGTCTAAAATTCCAGAAAAGCTACAATAGCTATTGAAAAAATAAGAGAGGAAGAACACTAGAAGAAATCCACAAAAGTAAGATCACGAGATGTTTCCCTCACATAGAAGATTTGGATGGACTGGTGGAGTTATATATCTAGATTTTCCCTTTCAAATCCCTCAAAAATATTCAAAAATTACGAGAGGGGAGAGGGGATTTTAAAGCTCTTGAGAGGGAAAAAATGGAGGGAGAGAGAGAAACCAGATCAAGGGGGAGAATGTGGCATTTTATTGACCCCCAATGAAATATGACCGTTGCGGAAAATTTACCACGGAAATTCAGCCCTAGGAGCGGAATTTCCGTCCTCCCGGGAATTTTCGGGGCACCCAGACCTCCCAGCTCGCATGGTGCAATCTACTGGATACTCCCCAAAAATTTGGCCGGATATTTGACTGGAATTTATGAGAATTTCCGCCCCCTTCTTCAGAATTTTTGTGGGTACGGGGCTGAAATTTCTGCCCCCCCCCCCCGAAAACTGACAAAAACATCAAAATGAAAATGATCATAACTTGAGCATCCGGACTCCGATTTCGATGATCTCAGGCTCGTTCGAAGCTAAAAACAAGATCTACAACATAATGTAGAGAAGAATAATAGTAAAACAAGGGATGATAAAACCAAATGGTGAAATTTCTAACCTCTCAAAAAGCGATGAACCGATAAACCTCCAAAATAAAAAACGTAATTAGATATTTATTGGAAATATGTGTTTGATGAACTAGAGATTTTTATGAATATAACCACAAGCCTAAAAACTCACATGAATAAGATCCAAATAACAACCAAGAAATATGATGCCAAACATGCAAAAATTTGAGCTCTCTTTGAAAGATCGATCAAGTTACTCACTCGAGAAGGGAACTCTTCTCTTAGCCATCCACGCCATCTAGAGAAGCCCATAAATTTAATTCATACAAGGAATTATCAGTATTATTATCCCTAGCAAATAATGGTAAGTGTTAGTGGAATATTGTGCTACCAAAGGAAGACATATGGTACAATGGAGAAAATATTCTTTCCTTAATTTTTAAAAGATCATCCCCTTTAGATAAGGAAATACAACATTCTATTTCTTTAGTATCTCCCTTCCAACTGATCATGATCACAAATCCAACATGGAAACTCTAAGTATATGCCATTGGATTGTGGAATATGTTGGTTGATATTATTGGAGTTATCTCTATCGTAGTGGAAAATCATGTTGTGCTTGTGATCCAAGACAACACTCCTAGCAACGAACCCATATACATCGACTGACTAGATTCTTATTAATTCTCGCAATGTTGACTGAAAAGAACTCCAACATCTCCATGGTGTAACCTGAGCTAGATGGATATTTTAGTGCTAGCATAAAGCAATGTTTGATATCCAATGGTTTATGAACGTGATAACCTGGGATTTACATATATTTCTATGCCAGATAAGCATGATGAACGGTCATCAGCTTATCTTTATGGATTCCTAGCTATGAGACTCTGGATAGCACCTGCTGGGTTCAGGGTCGGGTTTGGCACCCCCATACCCGCTCGATCCTTCTCCCCGCCCCTGCCACCTGTCCCCATACCCGCCAGCGGGTCCAGGTCTCCACCATACCCGCACCTGGATGGGTTTGTGAGACCGGTGAGTACCCACGAGAGAGGAGGATGGAGGTGGCGGGAGATCATGCTTGGTAGTGGTCGGCAGAAGGGCGCCGAGGAAGAGGTTGTGGCGTCGTGTAGGAGGCCGATGAGGATGACGCCATGTAGGAGGCCGTCGAGGGGTGAACAAGAGGATGAAGCCATGTAGGAGGCCGATGAGGAAGAAGTTGTGGCATCATGTAGGAGGACCAGCAGTGGAGGCTGCCTCAGCTGGGTGAGGCCGCGAGGGCAAGGTGGAGCTCGGAGGGGCGACCAGAGATGAGGGGCGGCTGGGTGAGAGTGAGGCCACTAGGGCGATGTGGATGAGGGGTCTATAGTCATTGTCGGGTTCGTTGGTTCATGGGTACAGATTTCGTACCTTTGTAGCCGCCTTCGCTAGTCACGATGGGTCTAAATTTTTACCACTAAGCAGACCTATGGATATTTTTTTCACCATACCCTCTCCCATTTGATGCGGGTACCCGACGGTTTAGTGGGTGACGGGTGCCCATTTAGATCCGTATATGAGACCGTATTGTCATCCCTATCTCCCCACAAGAATAATGTCTCTAGTTTGATTGGCAGTTGATTGGCGGAAGAAGTATATTGAACCCTAAATTTGCTGGTAAACAAGGATTAGCGATATGAAGTTCTTCCATTCATCACATTTTTATTTCCTACTCTTTGTTCCAAAAATGTAAGGCTTTCTAGCAGTTTAAATGTGGGGCTTATATTTTGGAATGGATGTAGTAGTTAACAAATCTCCAACATTCTTTTACTAGATTACAATAAAGCTACTTCACATAACCACAAATTAACCCTAAAATATTGTTGACCATCTTCTTAAACATAATGCATTAGGAAGGTGCCACTGGCCTAGACGAAACTCCAAAGAGAAACAGTGTTTTTTTTGCAAAATTACACCGATCTATTAATAATCATCATCAGCCGTACAAATATTTCTAAAAGTAATAAAAATTACAAATACATCATCGGACCACCTAGCGACGACTACAAACACTGGCACAAGCCAACGGCATGCCGTCGTCCTCGCTGCTCCATCACCGAAACCGGGCAAATCTTGTCGTAGTTGAGTTTATTATAGTAGACTAATATGAAGTCGTCACGCTAAGCCCCCAAAGAACCAGCGCACCAGAGCTGCAACCATCGCCGAAGATGACAAATATAGATTAGAAGATACTGACCTCAAACCACAACAACGAGTATGAAAAACGACCGGATCCGAAGGGATCCATCGGACACACGACTCCACGCACTCTCTACTAATTCTAGACGCATCACCGGATCAAGGACAGGACGAAGAGGACCTTATTGTGACTTCAAGAAATAGCCGCCACCTAAACATCCCGAAGAAGACACTAAAACAGTCTAAACAAAACATTGAGACCTCTAGTCAGTGAGGGGTCGTGTTCCGCCATGCCTCCAAAACCCTAAGGCCATGTACAATGATGGACGCCTACACATGTGCTTACAAGTAAAACTATTCTTATCAAATTAAAAAATAATTCTTATCAAAGCATATGATAAAGTTAAGTGGCTTTTTTGCAACAAGTCCTTCAGATGAAAGGTTTTGATCTTGTTTTTAGTGAATGGATTAAAAACTTTATGCAAGGTGGAGTGTAGGAATAAGGGTCAACGTTGATATTAGCCGCTATTTCCAAACACAAAAAGGTTTGAGACAAGGTGATCCATTATATCTGATTCTTTTCAACATTGTTGCAGATATGTTAGCTATCCTAATTGCATGGGTTAAGGATGATGGCTTAGTTGGAAGTCTCATTCCTCATTTGGTAGAGAGAGGGGTTTCGATACTTCATTATGTGGATGACACTATATTGTTTATGGAGCAAGATTTGGAAAATCCCTAAACATGAAGTTAATCCTAAGCATCTTCGAACAATTATCAGGATTAAAAATAAACTTCCATAGGAGTGATTTTTTTTTGTTTTGGAGAGGCGAAGGACATGGAAAATCAATACAAACAGATTTTTGGTTGTGAGACTGGTTCCTTGCCCCTTAGGTATTTGGGGGTACCTATCCATTATAGAAAACTTCGAAATGCTGGAATCCAGTTGAGAGTCAGTTCTTGTCCAAACTTGGGTGTTGGCAAAACAACATGCTCTCATATAGGGAAAGATTGGTGCTCATTAATTCCGTTCTGACTAGTTTGCCTATGTTTATGCTTTCATTTCTAAAAATTCCAAAAGGGGTGAGAAAGCGTTTAGACTTATTTCGATCATGATTTTTTTTGGCAAAGTCATGATACTAAGAAGAAATATAGGCTAACAAAGTGGAATATTATTTGTTGGCCAAAAGATCAGGGTGGATTAGGTATTAAGGTTCTTGAAATTAAAAACAGGTGTTTGCTTATCAAGTGGTTATTCAAACTCCTTATGGAAGATGGAATGTGGCAACAATTTCTTCATAACAAGTACTTACAAAATAAAACTTTATCACAAGTTGAGGCAAAACCTACTGATTCACCTTTCTAGAAAGGTTCATGAAAGTAAAGGCTGATTTCTTTCATCGAGGTTTTTTCCAAGTGGGGGATGGTTCAACTATGCGTTTTTGGGAAGACATATGGTAGGGTGACACTCCACTCGCTCAACAGTACCCATCATTATATAATATTGTACGCATGAAAAATGTTTTAACCACTGACACTTTAGGCCAAGTACCTCTGAATATTGGTTTTCCGAGGGATCTTATGGGTAATAAATGAGACACTTGGTTACATTTATGTCAATGTTTAATGGGAGTTCACCTTAAGGATGAACCGGATAAATTTCTATGTAAATTATCATCCACGGAGCTTTTTACGGTTAAATCTATGTAGATTGACTTAATGAGTGGTCATACTAGATACTTGCGTAAATACTTGTGGAAAGTTAAAATCACACTTAAAATGAAGGTCTTCATGTGATTCCTTAATAATAAGGTCCTGTTAACAAAGTACAACCTAGCAAAACGGAATTGGAATGGGTGTCAAAATTGAAAGGAATATGCCCGAGAGGCAATAATATAGTGGTTACTATCTTATTCTATGTTTATGATAAATGTTTATTTTTCATGCTATATTTATGTTAAGAGGAAACATTAATACATGTGTGATTTATAAAAATAAAAGGTTCCTAGTAATGCCTCTCTCCATACTAGCTTATTGATTAAGTGATGATCAAGGTTTCCTGACCATGAACATTAGATGTTGTTAATAACAGGGTCATATCATTGGAGAATGATATGGTGAACAATCTCCCGCAGTAGATGTAGCAATACGTTCATGTCCTCAAGTTTATATTGCTATCACATTCGTAGTAACTCAATGTCCTTAGACCATAAGATCACGTCAATCACTTTCATCGGAAGGGTGCTTTGATTCCATCAAACGTCACACTGTAACAGGGTGATTATAAAGGTGTCATTAGGTACTTGGAAAGTGTTAGTTGAGGCTCGTCGATCAAGAGTGGGATTTGTCTATCTAGACGAGGGAAAGATATACGCAGGGCCCTCTCGGTGATATCACATTGACATAACTTGCAAGCAAGTGATTTGATCACTAGAATGTTATATCATAGGAACGAGAAAAAGAGTACTTATCGGGAACGAGGTTAAACAATGTATGGATGATACCAAGTGATCGGATATCAGACAAGTAAAATATCACGAGACAAAAGGAATTTGATTACAACGAAAGAGGTATGGACAATCATCGGATCTTCGTGGAACTAGTGGGAGTCATTATGGATCTCCAGGTCCCGCTAATGATTATTGATCAGAGAGAGAGTTTCGATCATGTCTACATAGTTATCGAACTTGTAGGGAGACACATTTAAGGTTAGTCAATGCAATTGAGTGGATAGGGAACAAAGGGGAAAACAATATACATTGCAGGAATTTGTTCTATCGAATTTGCCGAAATGGTTTTGGGGTATCGAAACAAATCAAGGGATCAAAAATTTAATGTGTTCATTAAATAGAGTTGCATTAAAACAAGAGAATTAAAGTGCTTTAATGGAAAGAACTTTGTTTTTTGAGTGTATAACAAATGGTAGAAAGTGGAATTGGAATTTATGTGAGTGGAGAGTCCACCCACATGAATGAGGTAGGAGAGGGGGCACCCTCTTTGGCCGCCGGTCATGGGTGGGGGCTGCCCCCTCCCATTATAAAAAGAGGTGGCATCCTTCCTTCCTCACACACTCACTTTCCCCTCTCTCATATGCCCTTTGGTTGGCATCTTCTCCCCTTCCTAGACTTGTCCATTGCTATTATAAAAGGTGCTTAGGCAAAGCCATGCTCAAGATATTCCCCTCCACCACATCTACAATAGCGTAGAGCTGTTGGAGTTCCCGGGGATCCGCAACTTCCGCTGCCCAGCTGGAGCGAGGGTTCGCGAGTCGTCGACACACCGCACATGTGACCGATTACGGAGGTGCTGCCTGTTTGTGGCGCTAATCGTCTGCTCGTCCTCGATGACGGTCATGTACATATGATGCATGTGAAATGCATACATGAAATTTGTAGTTTGTTGACATGTTTACCCATATATTTGCATCATATATAATGTTATATTGATAACCCACAAGTATAGGGGGTGTATCGTAGTACTTTTGATAAATAGGAGTGTCGATCCCAACGAGGAGCAGAAGGTGTTGACTAGTGGTATGGAGTAGGAAATCTCTGTAAATACTTAGAAAACGGATTTCTAGGGGTTTTCTGATAAAGCAACAAAACAAAGTGCAAGTAATAAAGATAACGAACAACTACAGCAAGTGGCCCAATCCTTTCTTCGCAAAGGACAAGCCGGTGGAAATACTTATAAGGACCAAACGTTCTCGTGGACACATGGGAATTTTGTCAAGTGCTTTCGCTTCAAATAGCTGAGTACCTTTCTTTGGTGTTGTAAGTGTTGTGTGGGTGAACCTGTGCTAATGTAATGACCTTACTTGGACTAATACATACTTTTGATTAAACCCCCTTTAAGCATCCGCAACTACAAGAAAGCAATTAAGATATAAACCTAACCATAGCCTTAAACTCTGAGATCCTACGCTCCCTTGTGCAAAGGTGTCCTAACGGGGGTTGAGGTTTCTGTCACTCCGGCAACCCCACAATTAGTAGCCAAATACACAATGCATTCCCTAGGCCCATAAATGGTGAAGTATCATGTAGTCGGTGTTCACATGACAACACAAGGAGAATATCACCACAACTTAAATACTAAACCATTGAATAATGTCTCAACGCAAATCCACTACTAACAACATGACTTCTCCCATGTCCTCAAGGACTAAACGAACTACTCACGAGACATCATATAGATCAAGATCAAAGATGATATGGTAATGGATAATAATCTGAACATAAACAATAATCCAATGGTTCCACTCACAAGCATCAACTATAATAGTAATCAACACCAGGAAAGTTTCCCCTAAGAACTATGCAAGTATTCAACGCGATTGTTACAGCGGGATGGAGTGATGATGATGGTGCTGGTGGAGATGATGGTGTGGATGATGATGATGATCTCGATGAAGTCTAGCTTGACGATGGTGTTGATGGCAACGATCTCCCCTCTCCGGGAAGGAATTTCACCGACAGAATCTGTCTGCTAGAGAGCTCTTTCTCTCTCGGTGTTTTCCATCCCGCAGAGGCGGCGGAATCTTTCTGTGGTCACTCCCCCCGGTATTAGGGTTCCGAGAGGAAGTTATAGGCGAGAGGGCGGAGTCTGAGGCCGGCCAGGTGGGCCACACCTGCCCTAGGTGTGGCCTAGGGGGGCCGCGCCTGGGGTGTGTGTGTTGGAGATATGCCCTAGAGGCAATAATAAATGTAAATATTATTATATCTTTGTGTTTATTATAAATGTTTACATTCATGCTATAACAATATTAACAAGGAAACATTGATACTTGTGTGATTTGTAAACTAAATTAGAGTCCCTGGTAAAGCCTCTTCATAATACTAGCTTGTTGGTTAATAAATGATTGTGGTTTCCCTATCATGAACATTGAGATGTTATTAACAACAAGATCATATCGTTAGGAGAATGGTATGATGGACATACTCCTATAGATAAGCGTAGCATAAAGATCATGTCATTTTAATAGTTCAATTGCTATATGCTTTCTGATACATAGTAACCTAATTCCTTCGACCATGAGATCATGCTTATCACCATCACCGGAAGGATGCTTTGATGACATCAAACACCACACCATAACTGGGTGGCTATAAAGGTGGCATTGAGTGTTCGGAAAGTATGGGTTGAGACACATGGATCAAGAGTGGGATTTGTGCATCCATATGACGGATAGATATACTCTAGGCCCTCTCGGTGGAATGTCATCCAATTATCTTGCAAGCATGTGACTGGCTCACAAGGGATCACATACCACGGGAAAGAGAAAAGAGTACTTATCAGTAACGAGGTTGAACTAGGTATGTAGAGATACCGACGATCAAAACCTCGGATAAGTAAACTATCGTGAGACAAAGGGAAATTGGTATCATATGTAAGTGGTTCATTCGATCGCAAAGTAATCGTAGAAATATGTGGGAGCCATATGAATTTCCAGATTCCTCTATTGGTTATTGTTCGGAGAAGTGTCTCGATCATGTCCGCATAATTCACGAACCGCAGGGAGGCACACTTAAGGATTCAATGTTATTGAGTATTTATGGAATGATGAGTAAGAGACCGAATGTTGTTCGGAGTCTCGGATGGGATCCGGGATATCACGAGGAGATCCGGAATGGTCCGGAGAATAAGATTCATATAAGGAAAGTCCTGTTTCGGAGTTGGAGAATGATTCCGGTGTTTTCATCGGGAATGTTCTAGAAGGGTCCGGCACTCCGGAGGGGAAGGGTACATGAATGTGTCATAACAATGTGGAATGGTTGCATCATGTACTAGGTATCATTGATGAGAAAAAAAAGGGATAATTCAAATCCTAGTTTGAAAAGTCAAACGCCAATTTGAAAAGTCAAACGGCAAGTTTGCTTGGTGGAGGGAGAGTAGGAAACCTACTTGGGGAGGAAGTCCTCCTCTCTCCACCGCCGGCCAAGGAGTCCGACTTGGGGGAGGACTCCCTCCCCCTTGGCCGCGCCCTCCCACCTATAAAAGGAGGGGCAAGGGTGCCCCTCTAGACCTACACCTCTCTCCACCAAACCCTAACCCTAGCCGCCGGCCACCAAGTCGCCGCCGCTGCCCTAGGGTTTTGCCCTAGCCGCCGAGTTGGGGTCCTCCCCTTGCCCTAGCCGCCGGCCTAGCTCTCTCTCCTTGGTGAATCTAAATCCTAGATCGCCAAGGCCTCTCTCATAGTCCACCATACTCGCTCCGGCTTAAGGCGGAGCCCTGCGAGATCTCCCCTCTACTTCCGTTACCACGCCGTCGTGCTGCCGGAATCGCGAGGAGAGTGCTACAACCTCCGCTGCCTGCCAGAACAAGGGAGAGGAAGGTCTTCATCGAGTACCGAACGTGTGACCGACTGCGGGAGCGCTGCCGGAACGCGGCGACGGAAGGATCGTCTACACGATCTTGAGATTGGCAAGAGTACGACTACATCACCCACGAGAATATGCTCTCGTTAAACACTTTGGAATCTTCGAGGGTGAGTTATTCTATCGACTCGTTGCTACAGTCTAGTAGATAGATCTTGGCTTGTTTGTTTGTATGCGGTAGAATTTTTTTGTTTTCCATGCTACGAACCCCTCAAAGTATCGAGCCGTGTCTATATGTAGATCTGTTGCACGAGTAGAACACAATGGTCATTATGGGCGGTGGTGCTTTTATTATCAATTGCTTCTTGTGTACTTTGCATCTTGCGGTATTATGGGATGAAGCGGCCCGGGCTAACCTTACATGACATCGTTCATGAGACTTTCACGCTCAACATGCAACTTGTATTGCATAAGTGGCTTTACAGGTGTCTGTCTCTCCCATTATAGTATAGATCCAATTTACAACGGGCACTTGATAGTTCAAACATCAACGTTGTGGTTCTTGTTCGTAAGTTAGAGCGAAACTTATTGAAAGCCCCAAACCACGTAAAATATGCAAAGAAAATTAGAGGCGTCTAACTTTGTTTTGCAGGGGTGTGCTGTGATGTGATATGTCCATGATTGTGATCATATTTGATGTATGCAATGTTCCTTATTGTAAGATGGCAACCGGCAGGAGCCATATGGTTGTCTTTAATTTCTGTTAAGACCCGCGTGTCTATTCAAAGTAGTTGTAATAGTTGGAGCTGGTGGACGACAACCATGAAGCGGCGCCATTGACCTTGACGCTATGCCGGTGATGATAGAGATCATGTTCGTGCTTGAAGATGGAGATCGGAAGCACAAGAAGAAATGCCATATCATATAACATATTATGAATTGCATGTGATGTTAATCCTTTATGCATCTTGTATTGCTTAGTTAACGATGATAGCATTATAAGATGATCCCTCATGCACATAAATTTTAAGTTTTAAAGTGTTCATCCTTAGTAAGCACCGTTGCTAAAGCTTGTTGTTTCGAAGCACCACGTGATGATCGGGTGTGTTAGATTCTACAAGTGTATACAACGTGAGCAAGCCAGATTTGCTCATGCAGAAGCTAAGATTTGATCTTGACGAGCCTAGCATGTACAGACATGGTCTCGTAACACGGATCACCAAAAGGTAAAGTATGAATCATATAGTAGATATGATGAACATGTCGATTGTTCGCCATTGAAACTACATCAACTCTCGTGATGATCGGTGTTGATGTGGTGGATTTGGTTCGTGTGATCACTAAAACAATGTGAGGGATATTGTTTTGAGTGGGAGTTCACCTAGATTAATTTAACTATTAATTAGAACTCAATTTGTCATAAACTTAGTCTAAACTATTGCAAATATGTTGTAGATCAATGGCGGCCCCTACCATCAATTTTAATGCGTTCCTAGAGAAAGAAAAGTTGAAAAACAATGGAAGAAACTTTGCGGATTGGTTCCGCAATTTGAGGATTGTCCTTAATGCTGGTAATTTGACCTATGTTATGGATGCACCATTGGTGACCCTTTGCGGTTGATGCTACCGATGAAGTAAAGAATGTTTACCTCGCTCGGAAGAATCAAGATCTACGCTCAGGTGCTATCTTGTATGGTTTGGAATCAGAGCTTCAGAAAAGGTTTGAGAACTCAGACCCACATGATATTGTCCGTGAACTCAAATTGATATTTGAGACTCATGCGACAGTTGAGTCTTATGAGGCTTCTGAAAAGTTCTTTAACTGCAAGATGGAAGAGGGCAGCTCCGTTAGTGAGCATGTGCTTAAGATGTCTGGGCACGCAAACAAACTCCAAAGCTTGGGTATAGTGATTCCTAATGCTTTGGGGATTTACCGTGACCTCCAATCACTACCACCAAGTTACAAGAACTTTGTGATGAACTACAATATGCAAAGCATGAACAAGCAGTTGCCAGAACTCTTCTCTATGTTGAAATCTGCAGAAGTGGAGATCAAGAAAGAGCACCAAGTGTTGATGGTCAATAAGACCACCAAATTCAAGAAAGGCAAGTCTAAGAAAAAGGGAAACTTCAAGAAGGGTGGTAAGAAAGTTGCCGCACCGATGAAGAAGACCAAGGCTGGACCTAAGCCTTATACTGAGTGCTTTTACTGCAAGGGAGAGGGTCACTAGAAGCAGAGTTGCCCAAAGTACTTGGCGGATTTGAAGAACGACAACATCAAGAAGAAAGGTATATCCGATATACATGTTATTGATGTGTATCTCACTAGTACTCGTAGTAGTGCGTGGGTATTTGATACTGGTTCGGTTGCTCATATTTGTAACTCGAAACAGGTGCTGCAGAATAAACGGAAGCTAGCGAAGAACGAGGTGACGATGCGCGTTGGAAATGGATCAAAGGTTGATGTGATCGCGGTCGGCACACTACCTCTTCATCTACCATCGGGATTAGTTTTATACTTAAATAATTGTTATTTGGTGCCTGCGTTAAGCATGAACATTTTATCGAGATCTTGTTTATTGCGAGACGGTTACTTGTTTAAGTCCGATAATAATGGTTGTTCGATTTATATGAGTAATATGTTTTATGCACATGCACCTTTGATAGATGGTCTATTATTATTGAATCTTGATAGCGGAAATACACATATTAATAACATTGAAGCTAAACGTTTGAAATTGAGCGATAACTCGACCTATATGTGGCACTGTCGTCTTGGTAACAATGGAGTGAAGCGTATGAAGAAACTCCATTCCGATGGACTTCTTGAATCACTTGATTTCGAATCACTTGAAAGATGCGAAGCATGTCTGATGGGTAAAATGACTAAGACTCCATTTTCTGGTATGATGGAGCAAGCTACGGACTTGTTGGAAATCATACATACCGATGTGTGTGGTCCAATGAGTGTAGCATCGCGCGGTGGTTATCGTTATGTTCTTACCTTCACGGATGACTTGAGTAGATATGGGTATATCTATTTCATGAAACATAAGTCTGAAACTTTCGAGAAGTTTAAGGAATTTCAAAGTGAGGTAGAGAATCAACGTAACAAGAAGATTAAATTTCTATGTTCTGATCGTGGAGGTGAATATCTAAGTTACGAGTTTGGCGAGCATTTGAAGAAATGCGGAATACTTTCACAATTGACACCGCCGGGAACACCATAGCGTAATGGTGTGTCCGAACCTCGTAATCGAACTCTCTTAGATATGCTTGGTTCTATCATGTCACTTACAGATTTACCGCTATCATTTTGGGGTTATGCATTAGAAACAACCGCATTCACTTTAAATAGGGCACCATATAAATCCGTTGAAATGACACCGTATGAATTATGGTTTGGTAAGAAACCTAAATTGTCGTTCCTTAAAGTTTGGGGTTGCGAACCCTATGTAAAGAAGTTACAACCGGACAAGCTTGAACCCAAAGCGGAAAAATGCTTCTTCATAGGATACCCGAAGGAAACTATTGGGTATACCTTCTATCATAGATCCGAGGTCAAAATCTTTGTTGCTAAGAATGGATCCTTTCTAGAGAAAGAATTTCTCTCGAAAGAAGTGACTGGAAGGAAAGTAGAACTCGACGAGGTTGTTGAACCTTCTCTCGAACTTGCGAGTAGCGCAGCACCGGAAGAAGTTCCTGTGGTGCCTACACCAATAAGAGAGGAAGCTAATGATGATGATCATGAAACTTCAGTTGAAGTTGCTACAAAACCTCGCAGGTAAACGAGAACTCGTACCACTCCTGATTGGTATGATCCCGTTATGAGTGTCATGTTGGTGGACAACACCGATGACCCTGCGACATATGAGGAAGCAATGATGAGCCAAGATTCCAATAAATGGCAAGATGCCATGAAATCCGAGATTGGATCCATGTACAAAAACCAAGTATGGACTTTGGTGGACTTACCGGATGGCCGGAAGGCTGTCAAGAACAAATGGATTTTCAAGAAGAAAACAGATGTTGATGGTAATGTTACTGTCTATAAAGCTTGACTTATCGCAAAAGGGTTTCGACAAATTCAAGGAGTTGACTACGATGAGACTTTCTCACCAGTAGTGAAGCTAAAGTCTGTGAGGATTTTGTTAGCAATCGCTGCATATTACGATTATGAGATATGGAAGATGGATTTCAAAACAGCGTTCCTCAATGGAGACATTGATGAAGAGTTCTATATGATGCAACCCAAAGGTTTTGTCGATCCTAAAGATGCTAACAAGGTATGCAAACTTCAACGGTCCATATATGGATTGAAGCAAGCATCCCGAAGTTGGAATCAACGTTTTGATAAGGTAATCAAAAGTTTTGGTTTTATACAAACTTATGGAGAAGCTTGTATTTACAAGAAAGTGAGTGGGATCTCTATAGCATTCTTAATACTATATGTAGATGACATATTGTTGATTGGGAATGATGTAGACCTTCTCAATAGTGTCAAAGAATATTTGAATAATAGTTTTTCAATGAAAGATCTTGGCGAAGCATCTTACATATTAGGCATAAAGATCTATAGAGATAGATCGAGACGCCTAATATCATTGTCACAAAGTACATATTTGGACAAAGTTCTAAAGAGATTTGGAATGGAAGATAGCAAGAAGGGGTTCTTGCCCATGTTGCCCAATACGACCTTGAGTAAAACTCAAAGTCCAAAGAACGATGAAGATAGAGAAAGTATGAGTAAGACTCCCTATGCCTCAGCCATAGGATCTCTAATGTATGCCATGCTATGTACTAGACCCGACATTGCATATGCTGTTAGTTTGACTAGCAGATATCAAAGTGATCCAAGAGTGGATCATTGGACAGCGGTCAAAAACATCCTTAAGTACTTGAGAAGAACTAAGGATATGGTTCTTTCTTATGGAGGTGATGAACAACTTGATGTTAATGGTTACACCGATTCTAGTTGGAACACCGATCCGTATGATTCTAAATCACAATCTGAATACGTATTTACTTTGAATGGTGCAGCAGTTAGCTGGAGGAGTGCAAAGCAAAGCATTGTGGCAAGATCTTCAACTGAATCGGAATACATAGCTGCTTCGGAGGCTTCACAAGAAGCGATATGGATGAAGGAGTTCATTACAGAGCTCGGTGTGGTTCCAAGTGCGCTGGACCCAATGTCTATCTACTGTGATAACATGGGCGCCATAGCCAATGCGCAAGAAACAAGGTCACACAAGAAGCTGAAGCACATCAAGCTACGTTTTCATGATATTCGAGAACATGTCCAAGATGGTGACATAAAGATTTGCAAAGTACACACAGATCTGAATGTGGTGGATCCGTTGACTAAACCTCTCCCGAGGGCAAAACATGACCAACACCAAACTGCCATGGGTGTTCGGTATATTACCATGTAATCTAGATTAGTTGACTCTAGTGCAAGTGGGAGACTATTGGAGATATGCCCTAGAGGCAATAATAAATGTAGTTATTATTATATCTTTGTGTTTATGATAAATGTTTACATTCATGCTATAACAGTATTAACAAGGAAACATTGATACTTGTGTGATTTGTAAAGTAAATTAGAGTCCCTGGTAAAGCCTCTTCATAATACTAGCTTGTTGGTTAATAAATGATTGTGGTTTCCCTATCATGAACATTGAGATGTGATTAACAACAAGATCATATCGTTAGGAGAATGGTATGATGGACATACTCCTATAGATAAGCGTAGCATAAAGATCAAGTCATTTTAATAGTTCAATTGCTATATGCTTTCTGATACATAGTAACCTAATTCCTTCGACCATGAGATCATGCTTATCACCATCACCAGAAGGATGCTTTGATGACATCAAACACCACACCGTAACTGGGTGGCTATAAAGGTGGCATTGAGTGTTCGGAAAGTATGGGTTGAGACACATGGATCAAGAGTGGGATTTGTCCATCCATATGACGAATAGATATACTCTAGGCCCTCTTGGTGGAATGTCATCCAATTAGCTTGCAAGCATGTGACTGGCTCACAAGGGATCACATACCACGGGAAAGAGAAAAGAGTACTTATCAGTAACGAGGTTGAACTAGGTATGTAGAGATACCGACGATCAAAACCTCGAATAAGTAAACTATCGTGAGACAAAGGGAAATTGGTATTGTATGTAAGTGGTTCATTCGATCGCAAAGTAATCGTAGAAATATGTGGGAGCCATATGAATTTCCAGATTCCTCTATTGGTTATTGGAGAAGTGTCTCGATCATGTCCACATAATTCACGAACCGTAGGGAGACACACTTAAGGATTCAATGTTGTTGAGTAGTTATGGAATGATGAGTAAGAGACCGAATGTTGTTCGGAGTCTCGGATGGGATTCGGGATATCACGAGGATATCCGGAATGGTCCGGAGAATAAGATTCATATAAGTAAAGTCCTGTTTCGGAGTTGGGGAATGATTCCGGTGTTTTCTTCGGGAATGTTCTAGAAGGGTCCGGAAGGTCCGGCACTCCGGAGGGGAAGGGTACATGAATGTGTCATAACAATGTGGAATGGTTGCATCATGTACTAGGTATCATTGCTGAGCAAAATAAAGGGATAAATCAAATCCTAGTTTGAAAAGTCAAACGCCAATTTGAAAAGTCAAACGGCAAGTTTGCTTGGTGGAGGGAGAGTAGGAAACCTACTTGGGGAGGAAGTCCTCCTCCCTCCACTGCCGGCAAAGGAAGCCGACTTGGGGGAGGACTCCCTACCCCTTGGCCGCGCCCTACCACCTATAAAAGGAGGGCAAGGGTGCCCCTCTAGACCTACACCTCTTTCCACCAAACCCTAACCCTAGCCGCCGGCCACCAAGTCGCCGCCACCGCCCTAGGGTTTTGCCCTAGCCACCGAGTTGGGGCCCTCCCCTTGCCCTAGCCGTCGGCCTAGCTCTCTCTCTCCTTGGTGCCTCTAAACACTAGATTTCCAAGGCCTCTCTCATACTCCACCATACTCGCCCCGGCTTAAGGCGAAGCCCTGCGAGATCTCCCCTCTACTTCCGGTACCACGCCGTCGTGCTGCCGGAATCGCGAGGATAGTGCTACAACCTTCGCTGCCTGCTGGAACAAGGGAGAGGAAGCTCTTCATCGAGTACCAAACGTGTGACCGACTGCGGGAGCGCTGCCGGAACGCGGCGCCGGAAGGATCGTCTACACGATCTTGAGATCGGCAAGAGTACGACTACATCACCCACGAGAATCTGCTCTCGTTAAACACTTTGGAATCTTCGAGGGTGAGTTATTCTATCGACTCGTTGCTACAATCTAGTAGATAGATCTTGGCTTGTTTGTTTGTATGCCGTCGACATTCGCAAACAAAAGAGCATGATATCAGCTGGATATGAATCCATAAGTGTTGAAAGTGTTCCCCGTGACAGCACAGTTCTGCTAATCCCAACGTATAGATGCAAGCATATACAACTTCGATGACACAATGGTTCAAGTCTATTAGGGGCAAAAAAATAAGGTGTGCCATCAAGTTCGTGAGATCTTTACTAACTAGTTTTCACTTAACAAAATACTTTTTAATTTGAAAGATAGATGAAGCTTGAGAATTTGCTTGGAATAGCAATAATGCTAATAGGTAGATATGGTGGACACAAATGGCACAAGTTTTGGTTCAAAGGGATAGGATGCATGAGAAGTATGCCTTCTCAAAACAGGTTTTTTGCTAGCAAGGCTTGGTAGCAAGAAAGAGAGTTGAAAGAAACACGCAAACATACAAGTGATAAAGCCAAACATGCAATCTTTCTTGAAGGCACAAAAGATCTTAAATAAAGAATACTAAACTTATTTGCCAATCAAGAAAGAAAATAAATGATACAAAATACCTGTGAGATTTTTCTCTTTCCCTTTCAAACCTCAAAAAGTGTTGCTACTAACCAGAGCTCAGTTTGCCAAAACCAATTTAGATTTACTTGATGCTCCCAAAGTGATGCCAATACTAATCAACAAGATCAATCATATAATAGAGATTGCAAACTAGAAATGAGAAGTGCAAAAAGTAAAAGATGAGACTTCTCATTAATATTCAATAAAGGCACTCACACCAAGGGATACATAGATAATCAACTAAAGGAAAGATACTTCCACATGCAACCAACCTATAAGATAACTTCTGTACCAAAGATATAAATCTAAAAAGGTAAAATATAATGATAATGGTGTGATACCGAGGCACTCCCCCAAGATTGGAACAAGCCAAGGGGATGCCAAACCTGGAGAAGAATTACTCCTTTGGTGGTAGTCCCTTGTTTAGGGTAAAAAGCCCTCCAGCATCTTACGAAGCTTGTTGTTCTCCTCTTGAAGTATATCCACCTTCAACCTCAAAGCACGGTACTTGTCACAAAACTCATCAGTGGTTCAAAGGGCTTCCACTGCATCAGGGCAGGATCTGAAGTCTAGAATGGAGGCTATAATCGCCTGCATGTTACGAGAAAAAGCACGTCCAATGTTAATTGCTCCTACAAAAGTAGGTTTCCTTGCCCTTGACCCTGCGACGGTTTGTTCCTCCATCTTAAATTCCTCCTCGATGCTCCAATCCATGTCTTTGTACCTCGCGGCGATCCTTTATTCTTCCACAGGCTTCTTGCCTTTGTCGTTGGCGAAGACCATGGTGCTCTATGATACGTCGGAAACGTATCTATAATTTTTGATGTTCCATGCTTGTTTAGTATCTACTTTGCTTTGCTTTGTCTACACTTTGAGGTGTTTTATATATTTTCTGGAGCTAACCTATTAACAAGTTGCCACAGTACCAGTTGCCTGTTTTCTTCTGTTTTTGGTTCCAGAAAGGAAGAAAATCAATATTCTCGGAATTGGACGAGACAAAAGCCAAAGTCATTATTTTTCTCGGAGCAACACGGAACAACGAAGGAGAGCCGGAGGGGGGCCACAGGGTGGCCGCACCCGCTAGGCGCGGGAAAGCCCTGGAGACGCCTGGGGAGGGTGTGGGCCCCTGGCTCCCCACCGACCTTGCCTCATGCGCCTATAAGAAGCTCCCGACTCAGAAACCCTAAAAAATCCAGAAGAAATCCACGAAAACCTCAACAGCGCCGCCGCCACCGAAGGGGAGATTCGGGGGAGAGAAAGTCTCTGTTCCGGCACCCTGCCGGGACAGGGAAGTGCCCCCGGAGCCATCTCCATCGATCTCCACCACCATCTCGATCACCGTTGCTGATTCCCAGGATGAGGGGGGAGTAGTTCTTCCTCGAGGCTAAGGGCTCTACCGGTAGCTATGTGTTCATCTCTCTCTCTATGCATGATCTTGTTGTGGTCATGAGCTTTGTAATCAAGTAGATCTACCTTGCTACTAAAGTACTTCATTAGATCTCTGCTCTCCCCATGTGTGTGAAAGTGACAGCGTGCACGCCATGGTGGCACTTAGGTTTGAGTCTACATAAATACTCTTTGTGCTTTAATAGATCTATGCTTTTCCCCACATGTGTGAAAGTGACAACGTGCATACCGTGTGTGGCACTTTGGCTAGATTGAATATTTGTTATGAGTTATATTTGGAGTTGGATGTCTCTATGAAATTGTGGTGTTTGTTGGAACCATCTAGCGCTCAAGGTGACAGTGTGGGGTTATCTAGATTGGGGAAGGCGGACTTTGAGGTGTGCTGTTATAGCCCTACCATGGATTAGAGTGTCCAACCAGAGAGTAGTTAAGAGTAGTATCATGAAGAGAGGATATTTATATGAGAGAGTGTTCACTAGTGAAAGTATGATCCCTAGGCCTTGTTTCTAAGCTTTGAAACACCGTTTGCTACTAGATATGTTGCATGTTTGCTTGCTTTAGTCTTCCTCCACGCCATAAGCTCTTTTTTGGCACCATTACCACTTGTATTTCACTATCTCTTTGCCGAACTAGTGCACCTATACACCTGACAAGTGTATTAGGTGTGTTGGGGACACAAGAGACTTCTTGTATCTTGATTGCAGGGTTGCTTGAGAGGGAATACCTTTGACCACTTCCTCCCTAGGTTCGATAAACCTTGGGTAATCCACTTAAGGGAAACTTGCTGTTGTTCTACAAACCTCTGCACTTGGAGGCCCAACAACTGTATACAAGAATAGAAGTGCGTAGACATCACTCTAAACTTGAGAAGATTTCCTGATAGAAACAGATCAAAAAGAAAACACAACGACAACACGATGCATGAACCTCTAGGGATCCGGGCGTTATATATTACGAAGTTTCAAATCATAAGGAAGGTACTGGTACAAAAACAAGGCGGAGACGGAGCTCGGGGGGCTCACACACCCTCCAGGCGCGGCCAGCTAGGGACCGCGCCTGGGGTGGGTGTGGCCACCCCGGCCTCCGTTTCCTCCTTTGTTTCGTTTCATAGCCTTCCGTATGTATTAAAAACATCAAAAATATAAAAATATTGGGTTTTCACGAACCTTCTGTTTTCACCACTTTTACCTATTCAAAGACGGACTCTGTAGACTCCTTTTCTCTTTCTCCTGGAAATTCCTTTCCTCATAAGACAATACACAAACTTCAATGGCAACATTAGTGTAAGCAAAAACAACAAAACTTTTAGGTTTACACTTCAACTGAAATCCAATAAAACAAAAGCTATTGTAGCAACTCCTTTCCAAAAACCCAAAAGAATCTGGAAGGGAATCAATATAAGAGGCAAATGCAAATGACGACAGAAATCTGTCAAAACAGACCAGCAGGTAAAGATTGATTTTTTCGAAAACCTTTTGTTGATCAAATCAAAAAGTGCAAAACTAATGAAAGTTGGGTAACAACTTGGAGAACAAGCACAAGAAAATATAGCTCCATCCAAAGTACTGATCTCCTTCACGAATTTTTACAATGCAGCACAAAAATCTGTCCCAGGACAACCACTTTTCACAACTCCCCTACTTCTCAAAAGTAGTTGAACTTGACACAAAAACCAAAACAAAAAGGATAAGGAGCAGTTATTACTGAGGTAATAACTTCCAAGACTCGACAAAACTATTGGGTTATCTCCCAAGAAGTACTTTTCTTTAATGCCTTTAAGTTAGGCTTGAAAATTTCAAAGATGCTCTCATAGGAGATAAATATTTGAAGTGAAAGAGAGCATCAAGAAGCAAATAACCAACACATTTGAGTCTAACCCACTTCTTATGCATGGGGGTATCATGAGAAAATGAATTGTTGAAACAAAAATCCACTAGCATAGGTAGACAAAACAAATGCAACTTCAAATCTTTCAACATAAAACTAGGAAACTTAACATTATTGAGACACATAAAACCATGTTTCCCTCTCTCATAATAACTTTCAGTAGCACTATGAATAAAGTTGAAAATATAACTGTCACTGGAAACAAATTTATTATTAGAATGAGCATACTTACAGTCTTCAAAAGGAGGTCCAAGGTCATAAACTGGGTCAATACAAGCAAGTTGTTCCATCCTGAAATCTTCATTAGGCAAGCTATTTTCACAAGGAACTTTAGCAAATTTGGAACAGTTAAACTCATAAGAATATCCATCAAACTTAGTTAAATCTTTCTCCTTCTTACAATCTATAATAGCTCCACAATTATTCTAGAAGGGTCTACCAAAGATAATAGGTTAGGTTTTACTAGCTTCTTTACCAAGTACTAGAAAATCAACAGTATATTTAATCTTACCACAAAGAACCTCTATATCTCTTACAACGCCAATGGGACATATTGTATCTCTATTAGCAAGGTGAATAACCACATCAATGTCCTCAAGCTCACAAGGACCAATTTCATGCATAATTTCCCTATAAAGCTCATAAGGAATAGCACTAGAACTAGCACCAATATCACATAAACCATAATAGCAACGATCACCAATTCTAACAGAAAGCACATGGACACTAGCTTTTCTAGATTTTTTAGGATGAGAGACAACATTAGAAGCATCTTCACAGAAGACAATGTGCTCATCCTCTATATTTTTAGTGACAAGATCTTTCACAATAGCTACTACGGGTTCAATATTTATTTGCTCATCGGGTTCCACAGTTTTCTTTGTACTTTAGCTATGATAGAATGTTCCTTTACCTTAGCAGGAAAAGGGACTTTCTCAACATAAGGTTCAGCAGAATAGGATCAACCGTACAAACTTCTATGCTAGCAGGAACATGGGTAACAATATCTTTATAAGGAGAATGGTACTTGTCCCACACTTTTTTGGGAATTTCAATATAAGAGGCAAAGGCCTTAAAACATTTTGCAAGAACTTGAGGATCAAGACCATACTCGACACTAATATCACGGAAGTCATCAGTTCCCATAAAGGATTTAATGCATTCATAATCATAGTTTATACCTAACTTTCTTCCTTTGTCATTCTACCAAGCTTCAGTGTTCTCTTGAATACAATCTAGGAGATCCCATTTAGCTTCTTCCTTCATACGTGTCAATGATCCAGCACAAGAAGCATCTAGTAAATCTTTATCATGAAGAGAAAGCCTAGCATAAAAATTATTGATAATAATATTGTAAGGGAGTTCATGAATAGGACATTTAAGCATTAGTAACTTCAATCTCCCCCAAGCTTGAGCTGTACTCTCTCCATCACGAGGCCAAAAGTTATATATCAGATTTCTATCCTTATGAATCTCACTGGAGGATAGAATCTAGAATAAAAGAGATATGCTATTTCCTATCATTCCATGGATTGCCCATTCTTTAGCAGCTTATACCATTCTTCATCTCTCCCTTTCAAAGATATAGAGAGTAACTTCTTCTTCATTTGTTCAGTTGTGATACCTGCACACTTAAACAACCCGCATAATTCATGGATAAAAAGCAAATGATCACCAGGATGGACAGTTCCATCCCCTAAATATTAATTATCCATAACACGATCAACAATACTTGTATGTATCTTAAAAGGATCTATCGCAACAGGTGGTGGTTCATATACTACCCTAGCAGTGGTAGTAGTTTTCCCAAACAGAAAACCAAGTGGGTTATCCATATTGGAAACAAAGTAACAAACAGAAGTAAAATGCAATACTCATAGTAGAAGTTTCCCTTACCAGTTCCACTCTTCAATAGCGCTTCACTCCCCGACAACGGAGCCAGAAAATAGTCTTGATAACCCACAAGTATAGGGGTGTATCTTAGTACTTTCGATAAATAGGAGTGTCAATAATCCCAATGAGGAGCAGAAGGTGTTGACTAGTGGTATGGAGCAGGTAATCTCTGTAAATACTTAGCAAACGGATTTTTAGGGGTTTTTTGATAAAGCAACAAAACAAAGTGCAAGTAATAAAGAAAACGAACAACTGCAGCAAGTGGCCCAATCCTTTCTTAGCAAAGGACAAGCCGGTGGAAATACTTATAAGGACCAAATGTTCTCAAGGACACATGGGAATTCTGTCAAGTGCTTTCGCTTCAAATAGCTGAGTACCTTTCTTTGGTGTTGTTACTGTTGTGTGGGTGAACCTGTGCTAATGTACCGACCTTACTTGGACTAATACATACTTGTGATTAAACCCCCGGTAAGCATCCACAACTACAGGAAAGCAATGAAGATATAAACCTAACCACAGCCTTAAACTCTAAGATCCTACGCTCCCTTGTGAAAAGGTGTCCTAACGGGGGTTCATGTTTCTGTCACTCTGACAACCCCACAATTAGTAGCCAAATACACAATGCATTCCCCTAGGCCCATAAATGGTGAAGAATAGCACCACAACTTAAATACTAAACCATTTAATAATATCTCAACACAAATCCACTACTAACAACATGAATTCTCCCATGTCTTCAAGAACTAAACAGACTACTCACGAGATATCATATGGATCAAGATCAAAGCTGATATGGTAATGGATAACAATCTAAACATAAACAATAATCCAATGGTTCCACTCAAAAGCATCAACTACAATAGTAATCAACACCGGGAAAGTTCCCCCTAAGAACTATGCAAGTATTCAACATGATTTTTATAGCGGGATGGAGTGATGATGATGGTGCTGGTGGAGATGATGGTGTGGATGATGATGATGATCCCGATGAAGTCTGGATTGACGATGGTGTTGATGGCGACGATCTCCCCTCTCCGGGAAGGAATATCCCCAGCAGAAATCTGTCTATCGGAGAGCTCTGTCTCTCTTGGTGTTTTCCGCCCCACAGAGGCGGCGAAATATTTCTGTGGTCGCTCCCCCGATATTAGGGTTCCGAGAGGAAGTTATAGGTGAGAGGGAGGAGTCGGAGGCCGGCCAGGTGGGACACACCTGCCCTAGGAGCGGCCTAGGGGGCCCTGCGCCTGGGGGGTGTGGGCCCCCTGTGGCCCAGCTACACCTCCCCTTCTGGCTTCCTTCATCTTCTGGGAAAATATAATTTTACAATATTTTCCTACTATTTTTCTGATATTCACAAAATTGCATCAAAACACCTCTTTTCCCATCAGAATCCTGACTCCGGCAGTTCATCCTCCAAGAATCATCCAACATGCAAAAACAGAGGAAAAGACATAAGTAACACCTCATAATAAGACACATATCAATGAATAGAGGCAAATTATGATATAGAATGGTGATGCAAATTGGACGTATCATAGAGTCCTTTTATACATAGATGATAAAGGAGATAGCACCAAGCTACCACATGATCTCCACATCACTTGAATCAAGTAAGTTAAGCCTAGCTATATGGCTATAAATAAAGCGCTTTTCGGGAGGCAACCCAGTCATTTTTTTTATACATGCTTGCTGTAGTTAAAGAGTAATTTTTAGTGTCTTTTCTGTATTAAGTAATAAAGTACCAAGTGGAACCCATTTCGGATGTTAAAAAGTTGTTAAATATATGGAGTAGCAAAATTCCTGCAGAACAATTTTAACTAGAAAATTTTCATTTACAACTTTTCATACTCTATACGCCCAAAAATTGGCTAAAATTCCTGACATGTGTAAGTGGCCGAATAAATTCGTTTTGCTGTTGCTGAAAATCTGGACACATTCTGCCACGTTTTGTTTTAAGCATTCCAAAGTGCCCTAAAATGATTGCTATCAGCCATATTATATTATAGGGATGTGTAGAAACATTATATGCTTTATGAACCATTTAGAAAGAATTTTGTATTTTATATATATGCAGCAACTATTATGCTTTTGTGCCACTAATGCCATCACTCAGAAAAGAGATGGGAGAAAAGTTTTGTGATGAAGTTCTTTGACAGGAATAGAGAAACACCACACAAAGGGCAATCCAAGAATGGTGAAAACCATAAGCTTGGGATTCCCAAGGCACCCCGCTGGACCTATTAAAATCTCGGTTTGCAAACCTCTAAACTTTATTTTTCAAGCAACATATATAAGACTATCATAGAAACTTGGAGCGTATGTTTTATTTACTTTACTTTTGTTTGGAACAAAAGGACCACCATCATTAATCATTATGCATGTTTATGATTAAGATACTGAAAGGATACTTTGCCATGATGAGATTAGAACTGAAATGAATTCCTTGAAATAAAATAAAAGGGGGGGGGGTAAGAGCGAAACGCTACAATTCATGTTATGCCTAGTTACTAAGCTCAAATACTTTACATGGAGTATGATTTGTTTGTTCCTTCTAAATTTTACCTTTTTCTCATGTATATTTATGTTCAACCATAAGGATCAAGGTGAGAAAATAAATGTTCGACAATGGAACTATATGGCACACTCTTTAGATCTCTTTTTGCTAAGCCTTCACAATGCAAGCTAAGACTTGTTCCATACCCCTTAAACTAGACTAGGAATATCTACCTATTTGTGGAAAAAGATACTTCCAAGTATAGTATGCATGTTAATCCTCCAAAATATTCCAAAACATCCTTTTTGTGTAATTTAAAGCTCATAAGAAAGTAAGGTTTGGGTGATACCACTGGAACTTTATGTGCTTCACATTTTATAAGTTATTTTTTGGCCAAATCATGCTGTCATGGTACAAGCTTTCAATATACGTTATTGAAATATCATGTTTGTTTTTGCTTTGTCCTGCACTACACACTGGAGTAAGCATAAGGAAAGAGAAAATGTTCTTGGGATGCTAGCCAAATCCATGCATGATATGGTGGAAACTTATATCATGACAATCATTGACGCTCGTTTCAAAAGAAATTTGCTGAGAGGGCTCATATGTCAGTTTGTCTTGTCTTATGAAATGTGGAGATATGCCCCTAATGAAAATAATGGAAACGAAGCTATAAGATCCCTCCTTTATAAAGGAAAAGATCCCTGTGATTGCAATGCTAGTCCCTGGATCAATGCTAGCATCCATAGTTTAAGATGAAGTACACAGAAACAAAGGTCATTATTACAAGTCATTCCAGAGACAAACATAGTATTTTACAAACTCCATGGCCACAGGCCTAGTACAAGAGTTCAAATATGTAATAATATAAATAAGTCTTCATCTGCATGTGCCATAGGCAAGCATGTTGAGTGTAGACTCATAACCCCTAATCACCATCAGAATAACCTACAACATCACAAGTTACAGCCACAGTGGGTTAATACATTGGAATAGTATTGGCAAGTGATACCTTAGTAGAATATTAGTAGACTAGATACTATATGCATTTTGGCTAAGTGTAGCTTAGGCTTGCTTTGCTCAAAATAGGTTTTACCTATTAGTTGAAAACACTAAGTTTTTCTTTGTCAAAATATTTCCCAAGGAACCACCAATATACATTGGGGAACCTTCACCCTTGTTCAACCACAAGTTTTTACTTAGAAATTGGGATGAGGAGATTCTTGATAGCTTCCATGTCTTGATGCTCAAGTTGTCCAATACCAGGGACATGGCTAAGTACTTAGATTCTTCCATCTGCAGAGGTTGTGCACTTTCCCCACAAGACTTGATTTTCACCAAGACATGACCTTTCAGAAGCCTTCCCTTAGACAAAATGGACGCGCTCCAACCTATCATCCCACTACCACCAACTGTCCAAATGGATAAGTTATTGCAACATATATGATCCAGGCAGAGCCCATAATGCCATGTGGCTGCACTAGAAGCTTCTTAACATTTGGCCTCTCAAATCCCTTTGTTCCTGGGTGGCTTTCCACAAGTGAGATACACAAGGTAAGCCATAGAAATGGGCCTTGTGTAACCACTCAACATAACCCATTATTTCCATTCCACCCAGGTGTTTCATTCACTTAGTTGTTTTATTAAGCAAAAACATAAGTCCAAAGACTTAGAAATATTTTATCATAGCATGAATATATAACCACCCTTGGTTGCTACTAGCTAGGCTAAGCATGGCATTGATAAGAATCTTAACTTAGAAATTTTCTAGCAATTCTACAACTACTAGGATTTCCCAAGCATAGCATATATAGATCAAAATATCCATGCAAGACTTAGCAAAATATTTCTAATGCATAGTTGAAAAGCATAGGGATAAAATCATGTAGCACCACTTGCCTTGGTAGTTTGGAGAGTAGCAACAATACTCACAATCACAATCACTATTTGCACCAAAATCTACACATAAAATAATGGCACAAAATCACATACAGAATATATACAAACAAAAATACATGAATGTATGCAATATGCCATGTGTTGATTTTCTACACCAAACAAGACAAGTGCACAGTACTGAATCATAAAAAAGTACAAAACAAGCCAAACAAACTTTATTTGAATAACAAAACATTTTCCAAATAATTACTATACTCAAATTATGCCTACAAATGTTTCTGCAAAAACAACCATTTTAACAGAGGCAAAACACTAAACACATTGCATAAACAGAAAGGTTTTTCTCTCCTGATTTCAATGATATAAAATTTGTCAAATTTGGACGTGGGAATCAAAAGTTATTGAATTTACAAGTTTGAACATTTAATAGATGAAAATTCTGGTTTTTATTAAACAGACATGCCACGTGGCTTCTTCCTATTGGTCCATACCGTTTCGGTTGGATCGGCTAACACAGACCACATGATATCATTTAGATCTCACGGTGCAGATGCTTCCATACCGCTTCGGTGATTGGATCTATCGCGTCCAGTGGATCAAGATCTAACGGCCCTAAGTAGCTAACCCTAAAGGGCGGCACTAGCGGCGGCGACTGGCGGCGGCGCGCTCAGACAGGGATGTTCTGGTGAAAACAGGAAGCAAGGGAGGGGGAAAAATTGCTAACCGGGTTCGCCGTGAAGTGCTGGTTCTCAAGGTAGTCGAGGTGGGACAGGGGGCGCACGAGGTCTTCGTGGATTCCTCGCCGGAGAAGTTGTTGTCATCGGTCACGCACGGTTCTTGTCGGAGGTGAGCACCTGGGACACAAGCGAGCAGCACAATGCGTCAGTGAGGTGCGCGCGTGTTCGGGGAGTGTGGGTAAACTCACCAGGGAGCAAGGGACTTACGGGGACGACGACTATTGCTTGCCGGAGATGGGGCAGACGGCTACAGCGAGTAGGCGAGGTCGGAGTCGAGCTTCTGGAGCATGCGCGAGCAAGCGGAGGTGTCAGTAGGTGCGTACGAGGATGCAGAATCAGCTAGTCTGAACCATAGGCAGAGGGGAATGTGGGGCTTACCGGAATTCGACGACGAGCTCGTCGGAGCAGAGGGGTGTCTCGAGAAGATTCCGAGCAGCCTGGGGGCTCTCTGTGGTTGTGGCGTGAGGGAAAAAGAGCGGAAGGAGGAGGGGATTAAGTAGAGGGGATCGGGGGAGGAAATTACTCGCTGAATCAATGCAATTAAGCGTGGCATCAGTGGGGAAAACGGCAGCGGCGAGGTGGTCGTCGGCGTTGATTGAGGACGAAGGGGGTGACGTGGCAGTGAGGCCCAGTCGTCAGCGAGTGGGTGCGCGTGTGCGGGGTAGGAAACGAGGGGAGAGGGGGAAACGACCCGGGTGGGCTTGTGGGATGTTAGTGGTGCTGGGCCGAAAGGCTGGCGCTAGTTTTTATTTTTTTCCTTTTTGTTTTTCTTTTTTTGTTTGATTTTCTAGAAATGATTTTCAAACCCTAATTCAAATAAGTTTGATTTCAAATCTTCTCTAGATTTGTATACAGTGAACTCTGTACTCAAATGTGTGTCAAACACTTCTGTTTACTCAAATACACTTTGATCATTTTAAAAATAAAATAAAACCATGCCTTAATGAGATATAAATAATAGGCATAAAATTGGTTTCATTTGGAGTTTTGATTTGAAAAATAAATTTGTGCAAGCCAAGAATGCTATCAATACATGAATGCAATGCATGCTTTTGTAACTCATGAATTTTGGGATGTTACAAATCTAACCCCCTTAAGATGAATCTCGCCCTCGAGATTCAGATTGGCTAGCAAATAGGTGAGGGTGGTCTTTCCGAAGGTCATCTTCTCTTTCCCATGTTGCTTCTTCTTCGGAATGATGATTCCATTGAACTTTGCAGAATTTGATAGTCTTAGTCCGAGTAACTCTTTCTGCTGTCTCAAGAATTTTGATAGGTTTCTCCTCGTAAGTGATATCACTTTCCAATTGAACCTCCTCCAAAGGTATGGTATCCTTGAAAGAAGTCTCTTCCATTTCTGGATGGCATTTCTTAAGTTGACTCACATGAAACACATTATGAACAGCAGATAGTGATTCTGGCAATTCAATCTCATAAGCTACTTCTCCTTTATGACTCAGAATCTTGAATGGTCCAACATATATTGGGGCCAATTTACCTTTGACACCAAACCTCTTCACTCCACGAAGTGGTGACACTCTAAGATAAGCTCTATCACCCACTTCATAGGTGACTTATCTACGCTTAGGATCTGCGTAACTCTTCTGTCGGGACTGTGCTATCTTCAATCTGTCCTTAACTATCTTGACTTTCTCTTCAGCCTCTTTGATTAGTTCTGGTCCGAACAAACTTCTTTCTCCCACACCATTCCACAGCAATGGGGTGGTACACTTTCTCCCATAGAGAAACTCAAATGGTGCCATCTCAATACTGCTTGATAGCTGTTATTGTAAGAGAATTCTGCATAAGGCAGACTTTCATCCCAACTGGCTCCATAGTCTAGAGCACATGCTCTCAACATATCTTCAAGAATCTGATTGGTCCTTTCTGTTTGTCCATCAGTTTGAGGGTGAAAAGCAGTGCTGAATTCCAACCTCGTTCCCAATGACTCATGTAGTTGCCTCCAGAAATGAGAAGTGAATTGTGTTCCCCTATCAGACACAATACTCTTGGGTACTCCATGTAGACATACAATTCTACTCGTATAGATTTTGGCTAACTTAGCACTTGTGTAGGTTGTCTTCACGGGTATGAAATGAGCCACTTTAGTTAGGCGATCCACTACTACCCAAATAGAATCATATCCTGATCGGGTCCTTGGCAATCCGGTAATGAAATCCATGCCAATCTTGTCCCACTTCCAATCAGGAATAGGTAGTGGTTGTAACAATCCTGCTGGTTTCTGATGTTCCGCTTTCACTCCACTACATACATCACACAAAGCAATATGTTCGTCGATGTCCTTGAGATTATTCCACCAAAAGCTCTCCTTCATATCCATGTACATTTTGGTGTTACCCGGATGAATGGAATATGGTGAGTTGTGGGCTTCTTGTAATATCAGTTTCCGAAGCTCCGGATCTTGTGGAACACAGATACGTTTTCCATACCATAAAGTACCCTGCTCATCTTCATGGAATCCTTTGGCTTTTCCCTTGCCAATCTTTTCCTTAATCTCTTCAATTTCCTTATCTGTCTTTTGGGCTTCCTTAATTTTGTCCAACAAAGTGGGTTGAACATCTAAAGACATGAGATGTCCCTCAGGCACAATCTCCAATCTGAGATCTCTGAATTGGGCACACAGATCATCTGGCAATTCTCCCTTAGTAAGGCCTTCAAAAAAACTTTACGGCTTAGAGCATCCGCTACAACATTCGCTTTACCGGGGTGGTATTGCAGACTCAAGTCATAGTCCTTGATGAGTTCTAGACATCTTCTTTGTCTCATGTTAATTTTTTTCTGGGTGAAGATATACTTCAAACTTTTGTGATATGTGAACACTTCACATCGCTTTCCCAAAAGATAGTGTCTCCATGTTTTGAGTGCATGGATAACAGAGGCTAACTCTAAATCATGAGTAGGGTAGTTTACCTCATGAGTTTTGAGTTGTCTCGAGGCATAAGCCACAACTTTACCTTCTTGCATAAGTACTGCACCTAATCCATGATGAGATGCATCACAATACACTTGGAAATCTTTTTCCAAATCTGGCAAACATAAGACTGGTGCTATCACTAGTCTCTTCTTCAATTCTTGAAAACTGAGTTCACATCCTTCAGACCAAGCAAACTTCTTGTCTTTCTTTAGAAATTCTGTCATAGGCTTAGCTACCTTGGAGAAATTCTCAATAAATCTTCTGTAGTATCCTGCCAAGCCAAGGAAACTGCAAACTTCTTTCACCGACTTAGGAGATTCCCATTCAGTTACAGCTGAAACTTTAGCAGGATCAACTACTACACCATCTCCTGACACAATGTGTCCAAGAAAACCAACTTCATTTAACCAAAATTCACACTTGCTAAATTTGGCATACAGCTTATGCTCTCTAAGCTTCTCAAGTATCAAACGTAAATGTCCTTCATGCTCTTCTTTGATCTTGGAGTAGATTAGAATGTCATCAGTGAACATGACAACAAACTTGTCAAGGAACTCCATGAACACCTTGTTCATCATATTCATGAAATAAGCTGGTGCATTGGTCAAACCAAATGGCATCACGGTGTACTCATACAATCCATACCTAGTGGTGAAAGCTGTCTTAGGTATGTCTTATTCCCTTATTTTGAGTTGGAAATATCCTGATCAGAGATCAATCTTTGAGAACACACAGTCTCCTTCTAGCTGATCAAACACGTCATTGATTCTAGGAAAAGGGTATTTGTTCTTGATAGTCACCTCATTGAGTGAACGGTAATCTATGCATAACCTTTGACTTCTATCTTTCTTTTCCACAAACAAAACTAATGCTCCCCAAGATGAAGAACTTGGTTGGATAAAACCTTTCTGCAACTGTTCTCCAAGTTTTTTCTTGAGTTCTTTCAACTCATCAACTGACATCTTGTACGGTCTTTTTGCTATTGGTCCAGATCCTGGTAGCAAATCAATAAGAAACTCCACATCTCTATCTGGTGGCATTCCCAGCAATTCTTCCGGAAACACATCCGGATATTCACTCACAATTGGCACGCTGTCTATGCTAACCCCTTAAGAGAATTAAGCTTGCTCCCTTTCGATTCAAAATTGGACTTGAATCTTATCCATTTCTTTTCTGGGGTTGTGAGTGCGACAGTACGATTGGCACAATCTAGTACCCCTTCATATTTGGTCATCCAATCCATTCCCAAAATTACATCTAGTCCTTGGGAATCTAAGATTATCAAACTCACTGGAAACTTATGCTTTCCAAACTCTATAACTAGATACCGGCATCCAAGACTTACTATCATATCTCCACCTGGAGAACTTACTTTTATTGGACACCCGATGTTTTCAGTTGAAAACCCATTTCTATCAACAAATTCTTTTGATATGAATGAATGCGATGCTCCAGTATCAAAAAGAACAAGTGCTGGAATAGAATTGAGTTTGAACTTACCAGCCACAGCATCTAGCTCTTCATAGATTTCCTCCACATTGATGTGGTTCACTTGCCCCTTCTGGAAAGGGTTGGGCTTGTTGGGTCCTTCAACTTTCTTTTCTGGGCATTCATTTGCATAATGGCCCATCTTCTTGCACTTGAAACATTCAACCTGACTAAGATCCTTCTTGACAGGTTGGTTTCCACTACCACTTCCACTTCCATTGTGGTGGCTCTTATATCCACTCTTGTGATTCTTGTATTTATCATTGTCATGACTACGGTGGTGCTTGTTGTCATGATAACGGTTGTGGTTGTGGTGCTTGTTGTACTTTCCATGCTTGTGGGATCCAGAACTCCCACTCTCATCATAATGGGAACGCTTGTGAGATGATCCCGAGTTGTGCTTGTCAGAGTGCTTTCTCTTCCTACTTTCAACTTGTTTCATCTTGCTCTCCAAAATAGCAGCCTTGTCGCAAAGAGACTGATAGGTGGGAACATAAGCTACAGAGAGCTGCAGGTTCAGTTCATCGTTCAATCCTTCAAGGAATTTTTCTTTCCTCTTAGCATCAGGGTCAACTTCATCCGGTGCATAACGCGCCAGATTGTTGAACTCCTCAATATACTCTGCCACACTGCGGTGGCGCTGCTTCAAGTTATGGAACTCTTTCTTCTTCAAACTCATCACTCCGGATGAGATGTGAGCAGTACAGAAACCATCTTCAAAGATAGCCCATGTCACATCCGCAATGGGAGTGGTGATTTGGAAGTTATCCCACCAAGTAGCTGCTGGTCCTTCCAACAAGTGTGCTGCAAACCTGACTTTATCCACATCAGTACAACCAATAGTTACCAAGTCCTTGTTCACTGAGCATAGCCAATCATTGGACACCATAGGATCATTAGTTCCTGAGAACTTTGCTGGCCTCAGTCTTAAGAACCTGGTAAGCATGTCAAAACCCGGTGGGTTGTTCTAATTGTTGTTGTTGTTTTTTTTGTTGTTGTTGTTATTATTATTATTATTATTATTATTATTATTATTATTATTTTTGTTGTTGTTGTTGTTCTGATTCTGGATGAACGTGGTCATCATTTGCATCAACTGAGTCTGGGCTGTCATCATCTGCTGCATCTCAGGGGTGATGTTGTTGTTGTTGGGGTTGGGATTGGCACGTCGGGGAGGCATCTGTGGTTTTCAATAAGGATAAGAATGAGATACCCATAGATGCTAACATGCACAATACATCACATAACAAACCACAATCATGCATCATAGTAGTAAAAGGTTCAACAACACAGACAACAAGTTTTTTGAAAAAGTAAACACACCAATAGCAAGCCATCCACATGTTGGATGGTCATTGCGACTCAATAATCAAAAGCATGGTAAATAAATGGTAAATGAGTATTCATCACTACTCCTCTGCATCAACCTCCTCATCAACAAATGTAAGACCTGCATTCTCCATTGCGGTCTTGTATTCCTCGACATTGGTGGTCAAGGTCTCTACTTTGGCTTTGAGAGCCCTCTTTTGTGCACGAAGCCTCTCAATCACACCTTGCTGATGCTCGAGCTCGAAGTCCGTGGCCTCTAGTTGTAACATCCCAAAAATCATGGTTTCAAAACTCATTTCAATCATATATGCATCTCATTCATTCATTTAGGGTTTATCAAAAATCACTTAGAAACAGAAGTTGAGTCTATGTTTTCATGTAGACATTTGATTCCAAGATGACCATCACACTTTGAAATTTGGAAGCTTAAGTACTTGTTTAAATTGACTCCATTGTTGGAATGATTGTGTGAAACTTTACCATGATTCAAAACTTAGAAGTGATTCAAAACCCTAAATTCAAATAATTGCAACTATAGCAAAAATCTCTGTTCATTTTGAAAACCAAGCATGACCAAACTCTACAAAGTAACCACTTGGTTAAATAACTGCATTTGAAACCACAGAACCCTACAAGGATCCCCAAATTTGTTTGAATTCAAAAGGATTTGAAAACATATCAAAATCAATTCAGAAAATAGAAAGCGAGAAAAAGAAAGGCAAAGAAATGGAAAGGCCAGCGGCGAATCGCCCAACAACCAATCCAGCCCAAGAAGCCCACGGGCATTTCTTTTCCTCCTCTCACGCACGGACGACGCCTTGAACCGCTGACCGGACCCCACGAAACCTGCGCATATCAGCGACAAGCGGGCCACCCACGACGTCGTCTCCACCCACACGACCCATTCATTCCCCAAATCAAGCGGGCGTTCTGGTCTTGATTCGCGGCATCAATTCGAGTTATTGGCTCGTGATTCTCGCCATGAGCAAGCTATAAGAAACCCCTCGTCCCCTCTTTCTTTTCCCCAAAACCCCGAAACCTTTGACGCCCCAGTGCGCGCATTGCTCTCTGCAAACCCGCCGCCTCCGGCATCGCTGCGGCAAATTCCGGTGAGTCTCGAGCTCCCTCTCTCTCATTCACTCTATCTTGTTCGGTGAACTCATACGCATCTTCGACACTCGCCGTTTGCTTCGCATGATCCCTAGCCTTGGCAACGTCAACAAGCCGCCACCGTCTCCTGCAAGAACTCCGCGACCCCCTTCGTAAGTAACCGCCCTTGATCTCTCGATCATACCTGAATCCACGCCGTTTTGCGCATCGATAGTACCCTGTTTTGACTTAGGCGACGAGGAACCTCGCCAACGTCGACAACCGACCGTGGCGACGTTCGCAAACTCCGGCGAGCAATTCCAAGAAGTTTGGCGCCCGCCTTCTTATTCACCCGAGCATGTTCGTAGTTGTCCTGCGCATCCTCTAAACCCATCGATTCGTGCTCAGCGACGAGCAGACGGCAGCAACTCCGACAACCCTCTTGGCGCCGACGATACTCGACGAGGTCCAGAGCCCATCTCCGGCGCCTTCGCGAGCAGTACCACGTCGAGCCAAAGACGCCTTCACGGATCTGTAAGCGCATCCTTGCATCCTAGAACGGCCCGGCGCGGCACCACCGTGAAACGACACGCGCCGCCGTCAAACACCGCCAGCCGCCCATTTTTGGTTGATAGATTGTAGCCGTCGGATCTTGATCCCGCAGCGAAACAGATCACTTAACGAAGGGGTAAGGGATCCGAGCCGCGCATTGTTAGTTAGATCCAAGCACGAGAGACGATCCGGTGCGAACCGATGCGCCCGAGAAAGCCGACGCGTGGCGAATTTAGATTAAAAGAAATTAAAACCAGAATTAGATTCAAACTTCAAATGTTTATAACTTTTGAATGCCACGTTGGATTTTGCAAACTTTATATCGTTGAACTCAGCAAGACAAGGCCTATCAGAATATACCTTTGGATTAGCATATAGTAACAGTTAAAAATGATTTTTATTGTGAAACATGTTTAGGGCTATTTTAGATATAGTTTTATTCTTGTAGTTATTTTTGGGCCAAATAAATGTAGTTGGCAATTTTGAGCCTTGTTAAGTTTCGGTGCTCATGAACATACTTGGTATAATTTTCAAAAAATCACCATTTAGTAAATTCTTGCATGCATGCATTCATATTATTTTTGATTGTATTTATATTGTGTGTAATTGTGTGCTATTGTCTCTTGTGTAGATTTTGATAGTGATTGTGATTGTGAGGAGTGCTACTCTCCCCACTACCAAGGCAAGTGATATTTTCATGAATTTCCTATCCTAAGTTTTATACTTGCATTAGATATTTTGCTAAGGTAAATGCATGATATTTTGCTTAGTGCAAGATGGGAAATCCTAAGTAGAGTGAAGTAGTGGAATTGCTAGGGAAATTTTTCTAAGTTAAAATACCATACCTTGCTTAGCCTAGCTTATAGAAAACAAGGGTGGTGAACATCTATATGGTTTATGATAAAAATATTCTAAGTCAAGAGACTTGTATTTTCTTAATAAAACAACTAAGTCAAATAAACCTCCTGGGTGGAATGGATTGATTGGGTTATGTTGAGTGGTTACACAAGGCCATGGACTTGGGTTGTGTATCTCACTTGTGGTATGCCACCCAGGCACAAAGGGATTTGGAGGCCAAGTGTTGAGAAAGCTTACGGTGCAACCACTTGGCAATATGGGCTCTGCCATGATCACATAGGTTGCTAGAACTTAGTCATTTGGACAGTTGGTGGTAGATGGGATGATAGGTTGGAGCAACGTCCATTTGACTAAGGAAAGGCTTCAAAGGTCTGTCTTGGGAAACCAAGTGGTGGGGAAAGTGCACAACCTCTGCAGATGGAAAATCTAAGTACTTAGCCTTGTCCAAGGAAATGGACACTTGAGCATCAAGACATGGAAGCCACAAGAATCTCATCACTCCAACTTCTAAATTTAAAACTTGTGGGTGAACAAGGGTGAAGGACCTCAATATCTATTGATGGTTTCCTTGGGTATATTTTGACAAAGAAAACTTAGCAATTTCAACTAATAAGTAAAACTTAATTTTGAGCAAAGCAAGCCAAGCTACACTAGCCAAATGCATATAGAACTATAGACCACTTAAAATATACTAAGGTATCACTTGCCAATACTATTCCAAAGTATTGACCCTCTGTGGCTGTAACTTGTGATGTTGCAGGTTACTCCGATGATGAGTAGGAGTCATGAGTCTACACTCAACATGCTTGCCTGTGGCACATGAAGATGAAGACTTGTGTTTATTTACTTATTCCTAAAAACTCTTGTATTAGGCCTATGGCCTTGAGTTGTAAAAGACTATGTTTATCTCTGGAATGAATGTAATAAACGACCTTTGTATCTGTGTACTTCATCTTAAACTGTGGATGCTAGTATTGATCCAGGGACTAGCATTGCAATCACAGGGATCCTATCCTTATAAAGGAGGGGTCTAACAGATGGTATCAGAGCACTGTGTTGCCTGTAGGATTATGACCCTAGGAATTGGAAAACCACTAAGGAAAAAGTTTTCAACTACTTCTACACTTGTCTATTCTTCTCGTAAAACTTTTCTAATCTCTTTCAACTTCCCTTGTAGATGAACTCCATCAACGAAGCCGTGAAGAAGGGACCACTCATGACCATGACCTTGGAATGTGAAACTGAGTTTCCCAATATTCTCAAGGACCTCATGGAAGCTATGGATGCACATGGTGAAGCCGTGTACAAGGGCTTTCCAGTGATGGATGAAGGAGTGGAGTATTGGTGGGTGCAACTTCACTTGTACAAAAACAAGGAAGACAACCACAAAGAAAGAGGATTCTGCATGTACACCAATACTACAATGCACACCACCTTCTTTGAGTCAGCCAGGATGCAGCTTGGAGGACTATCAAGGAACTAAGTGCTAGAGTCAAGTGCAGAATGCTCAACCTCCAAAGGACTTAGAGAAAGAAAAGGAGCTTACTCGGAGTTGGAAGACAACAACCAAGAAATAAGGGAGATGTTATAGACTTAGTGATAGAGTCAAGGAACAAGATTGGTGGATTGCCTCTAGGAACATTGTGTTCAATAATAGGTCCCGTGAGATTGGATTGTAATGACATTTCGTTAGTTGGACCACCACTTATCACCTTACTTTCAAAAGATATTTTAATAAGTATGGACCTTGAATGATGTAATGAATTCATGTATGCATGGCTTGTGTGACAATTATGTTTCATGGATATGTGTGAATGTTGTCTTGATCTATCTTGAATTGCTTTGTTCTAACTTTTAATCTTATAAATAGATGCTGTTGCCATCGGCACCGTTGAGGAGTTTGAGTTACTCGTTTTGGTCCCCGTATCGTTGAGCTTACCACTGGCTTGACCTCCCTCTTCCCACCATTACGGTGTACCCACTCACCAAGTTTGAGAGGAAGGACCTGGGGGCTTCAAGGTGACCCAGACGGGGGCCTTGTCGAGCCCTCTGAGGCCATCGTCTTCAAGTTGATGCACGATGACGGGAGAGAGGCATGGAGGTAGTCATGCAGGACTGATAGGACGTGTTAGCCGTCACTCCGACGAGTTAGGGTACTCACTTTCACGTCTTGATGACGTGATGATGAGAGTCCATCGACTTTGAGGACGACTCGAGGAGCGCCATGAGCCGTCGTCTTTATCTTCAGGACTTGGAGACTCTTCTCAGACACGTAGATACGGACAGGACGAACGTCATGCTTGGTAATGACGAGCTTCAGGTGCAGCTTCGCGAGAAGGACAAGCTTTTTGCGCAGCAGGATGAGATGATCAAGGAGATGGAGACAAAGTTTGAGACCCAGGACCGCAGATTCAAGAGTCAAGAGAAACGCGTCCAGGATAGGAACAAGAGAATCCGGGACATGACCGAGGAACTGAAGTCCAAGGACTTCGAACTTGAGCAGCAGCAGATGGTTATTGAGAGGCTTCGCTCCCAGAAGAGGACTCTCAAGGCCAAGGTCGATTCCTTGACTACTACAATTGAGGAGAACAAGACCGCGATGGAGAACGCAGGTCTTACCTTCGTCGAGGAGGAGATTGACGTTGATGAGTAGACATGATCACTCGTTTATCTTGTTATTCATACTTGTTTTGTGAACTCGTTTTGGACCATCCGACATGTGGATGGCTTGCCACTTGTGTGTAACACTTCATGAACTTGTTATGTGGTTGTTGAATTTTATTTTCTTGTGTTGCTTATTATGTGCTTGTTTATGTTGTATTGTGCATAAAACATCTATGGGTATCTCATTCTTATCTATGTGAATAAACCACAGATGCCTCCCCGTCGCGCAAACCCCAACCCCAACAACATCACCCCAGAAATGCAACAAATGATGAATGCGCAAACACAGCTTATGCAAATGATGACAACGTTCATCCAAAACCAGAATAACAACAACAACAACAACAACAACAACAATGACCCCAACAACAACAACAACAACAACAACAACAACAACAACCCTCCGGGTTTCGATATGCTCACCAGATTTTTGCGTCTGAGGCCAGCAAAGTTTTCGGGAACAACTGATCCCATGGCAGCCAATGACTGGTTGCGCTCTGTGAACAAAGACTTGGTGATGGTGCCGACCGATGCTGAAAAAGTCGATTCGCAGCACATCATTGGAAGGACCCGCGCCACATGGTGGGATAACTTCCAAATCACCACTCCCATTGATGAAGTGACATGGGATATATTTGAAGATGGGTTTCGCCGCTCATATCTCGTCGGGGATAATGAGTGCGAAAAGAAGGAGTTTCACAACTTGAAGCGGCGCCATCACGGTGTGGCGAATACATAGAAGAATTCAACAATGCGGCGCTATGCACCGGACGAGGTTGATCGATGCCAAGAGAAAGGAAAAGTTCTTGGAAGGCTTGAATGATGAGTTGAACCTACATTATCGTGGCATATGTTCCAACTTATCGGTCCTTGTGTGACAAGGCTGCTATTTTGGAGTAAAAGGAAACAAGTCGAGAGTAGGAAGAGGAAACACTCCGACAAACACAGCTCGGGATCGTCTCACAAACGGTCCCATTATGATGACAGTGGCAGCTCCGAATCCCATAAACATGGGAAGTTCAACAAGCAACACAACCACAACCGTCATGACAACAAACATCGTAGTCATGACAATGATAAGTACAAGAACCACAAGGGTGGACATAAGAGCCACCACAGTGGAAATGGTAGTGGAGGTGGAGGTCAATATGTCAAAAAGGACCTCAGTCAGGTTGAGTGCTACAAGTGCAAGAAGCTGGGGCATTATGCTAATGTGTGCCCTGAAAAGAAAGTTGAAGGACCTAACAAGCCAAATCCATTTCAGAAAGGACAGGTTAACCACATCAATGTGGAGGAGGTCTATGAAGAACACGATCGTGGTGGTAAGTTCAGACTCAATACAATTTCAGCATTTGTACTCTTTGATACTGGTGCATCTCATTCATTCATATCAAAGGCATTTGTTGAAAAGAATGAAATACCAGTAGAAACCATTGGGTGTCCTATAAGAGTAAGTTCTCCAGGGGGAGAAATGATTGTAAACTCAGGATGTCATGACTTAGTCATAGAGTTTGGAAAACATAAGTTTCCGGTGAATCTAATAATCCTGAATTCCCAAGGGTTGGATGTAATATTGGGAATGGATTGGATGGCTAAGTATGAAGGAGTATTAGATTGTGCCAATCGCATGCTACACTCACAACCCCGAAGGAAAAAGAATAAAGTTTAAGTCAAATTTTGAATTCAAAGGAAGTAAGCTAAATTCTCTTAAGGGGGTTAGCATGGACAATGTGCCAATTGTGTGCGAGTATCCGGATGTATTCCCTGAGGAATTACCAGGAATGCCACCAGATAGAGATGTGGAGTTTCTAATAGATTTGGTACCAGGTTCTGGACCAATAGCTAAGAGACCATATAAAATGTCAGTGGATGAACTGAAAGAACTCAAGAAACAACTAGGAGAACAGTTACAGAAAGGGTTTATACAACCAAGTTCTTCATCTTGGGGAGCCCCGGTTTTGTTTGTGGAGAAGAAGGATAGAACCCAAAGATTGTGTATTGACTACCGTTCTCTCAACGAGGTTACAATCAAGAACAAGTATCCTTTGCCAAGAATCAATGACTTATTTGATCAGCTAGAAGGAGCATGTGTATTCTCGAAGATTGATCTTGATCGGAGTTATTTTCAACTCAAGATACGAGAGCAAGACATACCAAAACAGCATTCACCACAAGGTATGGATTGTATGAGTATCTTGTGATGCCTTTTGGTTTAACCAACGCTCCCATATTTCATGAATATGATGAACAAGGTGTTCATGGAGTTCCTTGACAAGTTCGTTGTCGTTTTCATCGATGACATCTTAGTCTACTCCAAGAGCAAGGAAGAGCATGAAAGACACTTACGCTTGATACTTGAGAAAGCGAGGAACATAAACTATATGCCAAATTCAGCAAGTGTGAGTTTTGGTTAGAGAAGGTTGGTTTTCTTGGTCATGTGATGACAAAAGATGGTGTGGCGATTGATCTGCTAAGGTTTCAGCAGATGATGATTGGGAATCACCTAAAAACGTGAAAGAAGTTCGTAGTTTCCTCGGCAAAGTTACTCTGAAGGTTCATTGAGAATTTCTCAAAAGTTGCTAAGCCTATGTAATTGCTAAAGAAGGATAAAAGTTTGCCTGGTGAAGGTTGTGAAGTCGGTTTTCAAGAATTAAAGAAGAGACTTGTAACAAGACACAGTTTGTATGCACTTTGATTTGGAAAAAGATTTCCAAGTGTATTGTGATGCTTCTCATCAAGGCTTAGGAGCCGTGCTTATGCAAGATGGTAGAGTCGTAGCGTATGCTTCGAGACAACTCAAAACTCATGAAGTAAACTACCCTACTCATGATTTGGAGTTAGCCTCTGTCGTTCATGCACTCAAAACATGGAGACATTACCTTTTAGGTAAGCGGTGTGAAGTATTCACCGATCATAAGAGCTTGAAGTATATTTTCACCCAGAAGGAAATCAACATGAGGCAAAGAAGATGGCTAGAACTTATCAAGGATTATGACTTAAGTTTGCAATACCACCCCGGTAAAGCAAATGTGGTAGCCGATGCTTTAAGTCGTAAGACGTTTGTAAATGGTCTTACCAAAGGAGAACTGCCAGAAGACCTCTGTAAACAATTCAAGGAACTCAGATTAGAGATTGTATCAGAAGGGCATCTCATGTCTTTGGATGTCCAACCCACTCTTTTGGACAAGATCCGAGAAGTTCAAAAGACTGACGAAGAAATTGAAAAGATTAAAGTAAACATTGGTCTAGGGAAAGCCAAGAGTTTCCATGTTGACGAACAGGGTACATTATGGCACGGGAAACGTATATGTGTTCCACAAGACCCTGAGTTGCGAAAACTGATCTTACAAGAAGGTCACAACTCTCCATATTCTATTCATCCGGGAAACACCAAGATGTACATGGATATGAAAGAAAGATTTTGGTGGAACAATCTCAAAAGAGACATAGCCGAACATATCGCTTTGTGTGATGTATGTAGGCAGTCAAAGCGGAGCACCAGAAACCAGCAGGTCTGCTTCAACCATTGCCTATTCCTGAATGGAAGTGGGAAAATATTGGTATGGATTTCATTACCGGATTACCAAGGACTAGATCGGGATACGATTCCATATGGGTAGTAGTGGATCGTCTAACCAAAGTGGCTCATTTTATACCCGTGAAGACAACTTATACAAGTGCCAAGTTAGCAAAAATTTACATGAGCGGATTGTATGCCTTCACGGTGTGCCAAAGAGTATTGTGTCGATAGGGAACCCAGTTCACATCTCACTTTTGGAGACAACTTCATGAATCCTTAGGACGAGATTGGAGTTTAGTACTGCTTTTCATCCTCAAACGGATGGACAAACGGAAAGAACCAACCAAATTCTTGAAGACATGTTGAGAGCTTGTGCTCTAGACTATGGAGCAAGTTGGGATGAAAGTTTGCCTTACGCGGAGTTCTCTTACAATAACAGCCATCAATCAAGTATTGGAATGGCACCGTTTGAGTTACTCTACGGAAGGAAGTGTACCACCCCATTGTTATGGAATGGTGTGGGAGAAAGAAGTTTATTTGGACCTGATCTTATCAAGGACGCCGAAGAAAAAGTTAAATTGGTTAAGGACAGGTTGAAGATAGCACAATCCCGACAGAAAAGCTACGCGGATTCTAAGCGTAGAGAAGTCACCTACGAAGTTGGGGATAGAGCCTATCTCAGGGTATCACCACTCCGTGGAGTGAAAAGATTTGGAGTCAAAGGAAAGTTGGCACCAAGATACGTCGGGCCATTCAAGATTCTAAGTCGTAAGAGAGAAGTTGCATATGAAGTGGAATTACGAATCTCTATCGCGATCCATAACGTATTTCATGTGAGTCAGCTTAAAAAGTGTCACCCAGAAATGGAAGAGTCTTCTTTAAAGGATACCATACCTTTGGAGGAAGTTCAGCTAGAAAGTGATCTCACTTATGAGGAAAAGCCTGTCAAAATTCTAGAGACAGCAGAAAGAGTCACCAGGACCAAGACTATCAAATTTTGTAAAGTGCAATGGAACCATCACTCTGAAGAGGAAGCAACATGGGAAAGAGAAGATGATCTTCGAAAGGACCACCCTCACCTATTTGCTAGCCAAACCGAATCTCGAGGGCGAGATTCATCTTAAGGGGGTTAGATTTGTAACATCCCAAAAATCATGGTTTCAAAACTCATTTCAATCATATATGCATCTCATTCATTCATTTAGGGTTTATCAAAAATCACTTAGAAACAGAAGTTGAGTCTATGTTTTCATGTAGACATTTGATTCCAAGATGACCATCACACTTTGAAATTTGGAAGCTTAAGTACTTGTTTAAATTGACTCCATTGTTGGAATGATTGTGTGAAACTTTACCATGATTCAAAACTTAGAAGTGATTCAAAACCCTAAATTCAAATAATTGCAACTATAGCAAAAATCTCTGTTCATTTTGAAAACCAAGCATGACCAAACTCTACAAAGTAACCACTTGGTTAAATAACTGCATTTGAAACCACAGAACCCTACAAGGATCCCCAAATTTGTTTGAATTCAAAAAGGATTTGAAAACATATCAAAATCAATTCGAAAATAGAAAACAGAAAAGAAAAAAGGGCAAAGAAATGGAAAAGGCCAGCGGCAGAATCGCCCAACAACCAATCCAGCCAGTAAGCCCACCGGGCATTTCTTTTCCTCCTCTCACGCGGACGACGCCTTGAACCGTGACATGGGACCCACGAAAACCTGCATATCAGACAAGCGGGCCAACCCCCACGACAGCGTCGTCTCCACCCACACGACCCATTCATTCCCCAAATCAAGCGGGCGTTTCTGGTCTTGATTCGCGGCATCAATTCGAGTTATTGGCTCAGTGATTCTCGCTCGCGAGCAAGCTATAAGAAACCCCTCTGTCCCCTCTTTCTTTTCCCCAAAACCCCGAGCACTGAACGCCCCCAGGCTGCGCGCATTGCTCTCTGCAAACCCGCCGCCTCCGACGACTGCGCCGGCAAATTCCGGTGAGTCTCGAGCTCCCCTCTGTCTCTCATTCACTCTATCTTGTTCAGTGAACTCATACGCATCTTCTGACACTCGCCGTTTGCTTTCGCATGATCCCTAGCCTTGGCAACGTCAACAACTGGCCGCCACCGTCTCCTGCAAGAACTCCGGCGACCCCCGTAGTAACCACCGCCTTGATCTCCGATCGCCACTGAATCCACTTCGCTTTTGCGATCGATAGTACCCTGTTTTGACTTAGGCGACGAGGAACCTCGCCAACGTCGACAATGGCCGTGGCGCAGCGTTCGCAAACTCCGGCGCAATTCCAGAAGTTTGGCGGCCCCTGCCTTCTTATTCACCCGAGCATGTTCGTAGTTGTCCTGCGCATCCTCTAAACCCATCGATTCGTGCTCGAGGCGGCCTTGACGGCAGCAACTCGGCAACCCTACTTTGACGCCAGACGATACTCCGCGAGGTCCAGAGCCCATCTCCGGCGCCCTTAGCGAGTACCACGTCGAGCTTCAAGACGCCTTCACGGATCTGGTAAGCGCATCCTTGCATCCTAGAACGGCCAGGCGCCCGGCACCATCAGAGACACGAACCGCCACGGTCAAACACCGCCAGCGCCGCCCATTTTTGGTTGATAGATTGTAGCCGTCAGATCTTGATCCCACGCGTAGAAACAGATCACTTAACGAAGGGGGAAGGGCAGATCGAGCCGCATTGATTGTTAGTTAGATCCAGCAAGACAGAGACGATCCGGTGCGAACTGCAGCGCCAAAGAGAAACGCCGACGTGGCAGGAATTTAGATTAAAACAGAAATTAAAACCAGAATTAGATTCAAACTTCAAATGTTTATAACTTTTGAATGCCACGTTGGATTTTTGCAAACTTTATATCGTTGAACTCAGCAAGACAAGGCCTATCAGAATATACCTTTGGATTAGCATATAGTAACAGTTAAAAATGATTTTTATTGTGAAACATGTTTAGGGCTATTTTAGATATAGTTTTATTCTTGTAGTTATTTTTGGGCCAAATAAATGTAGTTGGCAATTTTGAGCCTTGTTAAGTTTCGGTGCTCATGAACATACTTGGTATAATTTTCAAAAAAAATCACCATTTAGTAAATTCTTGCATGCATGCATTCATATTATTTTTGATTGTATTTATATTGTGTGTAATTGTGTGCTATTGTCTCTTGTGTAGATTTTGATAGTGATTGTGATTGTGAGGAGTGCTACTCCCACTACCAAGGCAAGTGATATTTTCATGAATTTCCTATCCTAAGTTTTATACTTGCATTAGATATTTTGCTAAGGTAAATGCATGATATTTTGCTTAGTGCAAGATGGGAAATCCTAAGTAGAGTGAAGTAGTGGAATTGCTAGGAAATTTTTCTAAGTTAAAATACCATACCTTGCTTAGCCTAGCTTATAGAAAACAAGGGTGGTGAACATCTATATGGTTTATGATAAAAATATTCTAAGTCAAGAGACTTGTATTTTCTTAATAAAACAACTAAGTCAAATAAACCTCCGGGTGGAATGGATTGATTGGGTTATGTTGAGTGGTTACACAAGGCCATGGACTTGGGTTGTGTATCTCACTTGTGGTATGCCACCCAGCACAAAGGGATTTGGAGGCCAAGTGTTGAGAAAGCTTACAGTGCAACCACTTGGCAATATGGGCTCTGCCATGATCACATAGGTTGCTAGAACTTAGTCATTTGGACAGTTGGTGGTAGATGGGATGATAGGTTGGAACGCGTCCATTTGACTAAGGAAAGGCTTCTGAAAGGTCCTGTCTTGGGAAACCAAGTCAGTGGGGAAAGTGCACAACCTCTGCAGATGGAAAATCTAAGTACTTAGCCTTGTCCAAGGAAATGGACACTTGAGCATCAAGACATGGAAGCCACAAGAATCTCATCACTCCAACTTCTAAATTTAAAAACTTGTGGGTGAACAAGGGTGAAGGACCTCAATATCTATTGATGGTTTCCTTGGGTATATTTTGACAAAGAAAACTTAGCAATTTCAACTAATAAGTAAAACTTAATTTTGAGCAAAGCAAGCCAAGCTACACTAGCCAAATGCATATAGAACTATAGACCACTTAAAATATACTAAGGTATCACTTGCCAATACTATTCCAAAGTATTGACCCTCTGTGGTAACTTGTGATGTTGCGAGTTACTCCGATGATGAGTAGGAGTCATGAGTCTACACTCAACATGCTTGCCTGTGGCACATGAAGATGAAGACTTGTGTTTATTTACTTATTCCTAAAAACTCTTGTATTAGGCCTATGGCCTTGAGTTGTAAAAGACTATGTTTATCTCTGGAATGAATGTAATAAACGACCTTTGTATCTGTGTACTTCATCTTAAACTGTGGATGCTAGTATTGATCCAGGGACTAGCATTGCAATCACAGGGATCCTATCCTTATAAAGGAGGGGTCTAACACTAGTTCTGCAGTCATGTCTCGAATCCTCTTGTTCCTATCTTGGACTCTCTTCTGACTCTTGAACTTTTTATCCTGACGCTCAAACTTGGCCTCCATTTATTTGACTATCTCATCTTGCTCCGCGAAGAGTTTGTCCTTCTCATGAAGCTGCACCTGGAGTTCGTCATTGCTAAGCATGACGTTGGTCCTATCAGTATCTAGGTGCCTAAGAAGAACCTCTAAGTCCTGGAGGTATAGACGAATCGGCTCTGCCGTCTCTCTTGAAGCATCCTCGAAGTCAATGGCCTCACCATCCTCATCACGTCTACCGAAGGCGTGGAAGTGAGTACCTCTAATATCTCGAGAGTGTCTCCCTAGTAAACGTCCAAGCAAATCCTGCATGACTACCTCTAGGCCTCTCTCCTTGTCATCATGCATGAGCTTGAAGATGATTGCCTCCGTGGTAGGCTCAGTCTGGCGTCTTGCTTGATTAACCTTGAAGCCCCAAAGGTCTTTCCTCTCAAACTTGGTGAGGGGAAGCATCATGATGGTAGGAAGTGGGAGATTTAGCAAACTAGTGAGCTCAATAATACGAGTGCCAAAATGAGTTCCCTTGAACTCTTCAGCCGTGTTGATAGTAACATTAGGCATCTATTTTATAAGGTCGAAAAAGTTAGAATCAACACAATTAAATGATAAATCACAATACAAGGCATCACATGCATATCTTTGGAAATCAACACACACAAGTCATGGCATACATAAAACCATTACAAACATCCAAGATTCAACTTATTTTAAACAACATTTGGGAAATAAAATGACAAGTGTGGTGGTCCAACTAACGAAGTACGTTACAATCCCATCTCACTTGCCAAGTTGGCTAACAGGGCATCCCTAGAGGCAATCTGTCTATCTAGATCACATGACTCCATTTCTAAGTCTATGATGTCCTTCCTTAAACTTTGTTTGGTAGCCTCTAGCTCTTGGGTATGCTTCTTTTCTTCCCTAAGGTCATTCTGGGTGTTTAGCATTCTGCACTTGATTCTATCACCAAGCTTTTTGATGGCCTTCCAAGCTGCATCCCTTGCTGAATCAAATAATGTGGTGTGCATCACTGAGTTGGTGATCATGCAGAATCCTGAGTCCTTGTGGTTGTCTTCCTTGTTTTTATACAAGTGAAGTTGCACCCACCAGTACTCAACTCCTTCATCCATCATAGGAAAACCTTTGTACACAGCTGCACCATGTATTCCCATGGCAACCATGAGGTCCTTGAGAGCCTTGGGGAATTCTGTCTCACACTCCAAATTCATATTCATGAGTGGTGCCTTCCTCACGGCTTCGTTGATGGAGTTCATCTACGAATAGAGATGAGAAAGAAGATTAGAAAAGTTTACGAGAAGAAAAGACAAGTGTGGAAGTTGTTGAAAATTTTTCCTTAGTGGTTTCCAATCCTAGGGTCATAATACTACAGGCAACACAGTGCTCTGATACCATCTGTAAGATCCCTCCTTTAGAAAAGAAAAAATCCCTGTGATTGCAATGCTAGTCCCTGGATCAATGCTAGCATCCACAGTTTAAGATGAAGTACACAGAAACAAAGTTCATTATTACAAGTCATTCCAGAGACAAACGTAGTCTTTTACAAACTCCATGGCCACAGGCCTAGTACAAGAGTTCAAATATGTAATAAGATAAATAAGTCTTCATCTGCATGTGCCACATGCAAGCATGTTGAGTGTAGACTCATAACCCCTAATCACCATCAGAATAACCTACAACATCACAAGTTAGAGCCACAGTGGGTCAATACATTGGAATAGTATTGGCAAGTGATACCTTAGTAGAATATTGGTAGACTAGATACTATATGCATTTTGGCTAAGTGTAGCTTAGTCTTGCTTTGCTCAAAATAGGTTTTACCTATTAGTTGAAAACACTGAGTTTTTCTTTGTCAAAATCTTTCCCAAGGAACCACCAATAGACATTGGGGATCCTTCACCCTTGTTCAACCACAAGTTTTTACTTAGAAATTGGGATGAGGAGATTCTTGATAGCTTCCATGTATTGATGCTCAAGTTGTCCAATACCAGGGACATGGCTAAGTACTTAGATTCTTCCATCTGCAGAGGTTGTGCACTTTCCCCACAAGACTTGATTTTCACCAAGACAGGACCTTTCAGAAGCCTTCCCTTAGACCAAATGGACTCGCTCCAACCTATCATCACACTACCACCAACTGTCCAAATGGCTAAGTTATTGCAACCTATATGATCCAAGCAGAGCCCATAATGCCATGTGGCTGCACTAGAAGCTTCTTAACATTTGGCCTCTCAAATCCCTTTGTTCCTGGGTGGCTTTCCACAAGTGAGATACACAAGATAAGCCATAGAAATGGGCCTTGTGTAACCACTCAACATAACCCATTCTTTCCATTCCACCCAGGTGTTTCATTCACTTAGTTGTTTTATTAAGCAAAAACATAAGTCCAAAGACTTAGAAATATTTTATCATAGCATGAATATATAACCACCCTTGGTTGATACTAGCTAGGCTAAGCATGGCATTAATAATAATCTTAACTTAGAAATTTTCTAGCAATTCTACAACTACTAGGATTTCCCAAGCATAACATATATAGATCAAAATATCCATGCAAGACTTAGCAAAATATTTCTAATGCATAGTTGAAAAGCATAGGGATAAAATCATGTAGCACCACTTGCCTTGGTAGTTTGGAGAGTAGCAACAATCCTCACAATCACAATCACTATTTGCACCAAAATCTACACATAAAACAATGGCACAAAATCACATACACAATATATACAAACAAAAATACATGAATGTATGCAATATGCCATGTTTTGATTTTCTACACCAAACAAGACAAGTGCACAGTACTGAATCATAAACAAGTACAAAACAAGCCAAACAAACTTTATTCGAATAACAAAACATTTTCCAAATAATTACTATACTCAAATTATGCCTACAAATGTTTCTGCAAAAACAACCATTTTAACAGAGGCAAAACACTAAACACATTACATAAATAGAAAGTTTTTTCTCTCCTGATTCCAATGATATAAAATTTGTCAAATTTGGACGTCGGAATCAAAAGTTATTGAATTTACAAGTTTGAACATTTAATAGATGAAAATTCTGGTTTTTATTAAACAGACATGCCACGTGGCTGCTTCCTATTGGTCCATACCATTTCGGTTGGATCGGCTAACACAGACCACAGGATCTCATTTAGATCTCACGGTGCAGATGCTTCCATACCGCTTCGGTGATTGAATCTATCGTGTCCAGTGGATCAAGATCAAACGGCCCTAAGCAGCTAACCCTAAACGGGCGGCGCTAGCGGCGGCGACTGGCGGCGCCGCGCTCGGACAGGGATGTTCCGGTGAAAATAGGAAGCAAGGGAGAGGGAAAAATGGCTCACCGGGTTCGCCGTGAAGTGCTGGTTCTCAAGGTAGTCGAGGTGGGACACGGGGCGCACGAGGTCTTCGTGGATTCCTCGCCGGAGAGGTTGTTGTCGTCGGTCACGCACGGTTCTTGTCGGAGGTGAGCACCTAGGATGCAAGCGAGCAGGGCAACGCATCAGTGAGGTGCGCGCGTGTTCGGGGAGTGTGGGTAAACTCACCAGGGAGCAAGGGACTTATGGGGATGATGACTATTGCTTGCCGGAGATGGGGCAAACGGTTACGGCGAGTAGGCGAGGTCGAAGTCGAGCTTCTGGAGCATGCGCGAGCAAGCGGAGGTGTCAGTAGGTGCGTACGAGGATGCAGAATCAGCTAGTCTGAACCATAGGCAGAGGGGAATGCGGGGCTTACCGGAATTCGACGACGAGCTCGTCGGAGCTGAGGGGTGTCTCGAGAAGATTCCGAGCAGCCTGGGGGCTCTCTGCGGTTGTGGCGTGAGGGAAAAAGAGCGGAAGGAGGAGGGGATTAAATAGAGGGGATCTCGGGAGGAAATTACTCGCTGAATCAATGCAATTAAGAGCGACATCAGTGGGGAAAACGGCAACGGCGAGGTGGTCGTCGGCGTTGATTGAGGACGAAGGGGGTGACGTGGCAGTGAGGCCCAGTCGTCAGTGAGTGGGTGCGCATGTGCGGGGTAGGAAACGAGGGGAGAGGGGGAAACAGCCCGGGTGGGCTTGTGGGCTGTTAGTGGTGTCAATGGGCGAAAGGTCTGGCGCTGTGTTTTATTTTTTTCCTTTTTGTTTTTATTTTTCTGTTTGATTTTCTAGAAATGATTTTCAAACCCTAATTCAAATAAGTTTGATTTCAAATCTTCTCTAGATTTTTATACAGTGAACTCTGTACTCAAATGTGTGTCAAACACTTCTATTTACTCAAATACACTTTGATCATTTGAAAAATAAAATAAAACCATGCCTTAATGAGATATAAATAATAGGCATAAAATTGGTTTCATTTGGAGTTTTGATTTGAAAAATAAATTTGTGCAAGCCAAGAATGCTATGAATACATGAATGCAATGCATGCTTTTGTAACTCATGAATTTTGGGATGTTACAGAAGCATGCTTCCTAGCTACCAAACGTATGTTGGGCGTATAGTCACACAAGGGCAAGAGGTACCCCAGTGATGCAATTTTTATGATAACCTATGCTATACAATGTTAGGTTGTAATGTGAGTTCATTGGTAAAGGTGCATGAGACATTCAACTTGTTAGTGGGGGTCCTTTTCCCCTACTGTTTTCCCCTAAAAAAGACATTCAACTTGTAAAATGTTTAACATATGAACCATATGCAACTTTTGAAACAAAAGCTACTTGGAACCCATCCTTATTAGTATTGTTGACATGAACTACATATATCAAAACATTATTCTACATTTTTTATGGAGGGTTGACATATGTATTCAATGCTTACTTTCGGTATGAGATGCAAAACATCTCAAGAGAAGACATGAAACTAAAAAGTGAGTCTTCTAGTCGGGCATTAAACTAACAAGTGGGCCCAAAAATAAAAGTAGAGCCATAAAACACCAATGCCGATGATATGAAGAGTATCTTATTCTATAGATTCATCAAAGTGTTCTTGAAGGGTTTTTCGTTCCTCATTTGTTTTAGCACACCATTACTTATTGTTTAACATGTTTATAGATGTGCAAAAGATACAACTTGATAGTACACTTGCTTATCATGTTTCATTGAAAAGATTTGAACCTATGAAATTTGTATGACAAATGAAAGAATCAGAGTAACAAACTCCAAAGTCCATGTTTATTTTTATCACCTTTATGCTTGAGGACGAGCATAAGTTAAGCTTGGGGATGTTGATGCATGTAAAATTCATACATGAACTTTATAGTTTGTTGACATGTTTACCCACATATTTGCATCATATACAATTTTATATCCATGTTTACTTTGATTTTTGGGGATTTACCAATAATTCCCTTTATTTTGGTTATAACTTTGTTTGGCACTGTTTGGCAGAAAACACATTCTGTTAGTATTTTTGCCATTCCAGGAGCTACGAGACTCCAAAAAGGGCAAGGTCAGAGGCCACGGTTTACAAATTTCGAGACGCATACAGTAGTACAAAGGAGTACACCATGATCAAAACAGGCTGAGAGAAAGCCCAGAGGGAACACCCAGCAAGGGGGTGCACCCTCAAAGGTGTTTTGCCCCTCGGCCGTCCGATTCGTCTCAATATTTTGGCCACCGACTTGTTTTGACCTAAAAACAACTATATATATACTCTGGGGTGTCCGTCCTCGACAGAGAGTAGGGGGAGATATAAAACACCAAGAACAAAGAGTCTGTTGGCCGCCGCCGGAGGAAGATTGGACGGGGAACCGCTGCCGGAATCACCTCTGAACGCCGCTCCTCCTTCACCACCTCCTCCTCATCACTCTCCATGATGAGAGGAGATTAGTCCACCCCCTGGAATTTGGGTTTATGGTGGTAACTTGATCTAATATCTCCATGTATGATCATTGTTGAAGTCCATATTATGTGCCTTGCATGATTATGGATCTATCTCACTAGTAGAAAACAGGCTATCCATTCGCGCCCCCAAACAACATTAGTCCCGGTTGCGCCACGAACCGGGACTAATGCTGGCACGCGTCCCGGTTTGAGCGGGCACGGTGTCCGGAGGCATGCGTCCCAGTTCGTGAGGGGTTATGCATCCCGGTTTGTAACACAAACCGGGACTAAAGGTTGGGCGCCAGACACGTGGCCTAGCACACACCTTTAGTCCCGGTTTGTGTTACAAACCGGTACGTATGATCCCGCCCTCTATAAATACGATGCCCCAGCCCTCTGCCTCCCCTCTGTTTTTTCTTGGTGGAAGGTGTGAGAGGTGTGCTAGTTTATTTTTTTCCTATGCATGCATTCAAGGTGTTTGATGAAATGTTTGAGTGAATGATCCCGTTCAATTTATCACAGAACAAAAATATAGAAGGTGTCCGAGACGCACTTGATATTTCTCCTCTTTATTTCCCTCGATCGAGGTTAGCAATCTTATCTTTTCTCTGTCATTGATACAATGCATGTGTCGATGTGAATTGGTCATTTCACTATTTATGATGTCCCATTTTTGATAAACTTAATTATATGATGCAGATGAACGGTCGGAAATGGATGTACGGTGACCGGAGCGTACCCGGGTACATTAAAGGCGTGGATAAATTTATCGATGTGGCTACGACAAACAAAGAGAATGGTTTTATACGTTGTCCATGTGTTCAATGTCGGAACAACAAGGAGTACTCTTCGTCGAAAATCGTTCATGGCCACCTGGTTATGAAAGGTTTCATGTCCAACTATAATTGTTGGACCAAGCATGGGGAAAGAGGGGTTATGATGGAAGACAGTGAAGAAGAAGATGATGATACCAACTATCATCATATGTTTCCTGAATAAAGTGATACTGCAATGGAAGACAATGAAGAGGAAGGAGGTGAAGAACGGGCATCAGATGAGCCCACTGATGAACTTGGTAGAGTCATTTCTGATGCAAAGCGAGACTATGAAATAGAAAGGAGAAGTTGAAGTTAGAGGGCATGTTAGAAGATCACAAGAAATTGTTGTACCCAAATTGTAAGATGGCAGCACAAAGCTCGGTACCACACTGGAATTGCTACGATGGAAGACATAGTGTGGTCTAACTGACTCCTCATTTGAAAAGATGCTGAAAATAATGAAGCCGAAGTTTCCAAAACATAACGAACTTCTCGAGAGTACGTACGAAGCAAAGAGGACTCTCTGTCCTCTAGCATTAGATGTGCAAAAGATACATGCATGCATTAATGACTGCATCCTCTACCACGGTAAGGAGTATGAGAATTTAGATAAATGCCCGGTATACAATGCATTGCGGTATAAGATCAGACGAGATGACCCTGGTGATGTTGAGGGAGAGCCCCTCCGGAAGAGGGTTCCTGCTAAGGTTATGTGGTATGCTCCTATAATACCAAGGTTGAAACGCATGTTCAAAAACAAAGAGCATGCCAGGTTGTTGCGATGGTACAAAGAAGACCGTAAGAAAGACGGGAAGTTGAGACACCCTGCTGATGGGTCACAGTGGAGAAAAATCGAGAGAGACTTCCCGGACTTTGCAGGTGACTCAAGGAACTTATCGTTTGATCTAAGTACGGATGGCATTGAATCCTTTTGGGGAGCAGAGCTACAGTCACAACACCTGGCCCGTGACTCTATGTATCTACAACCTTCCTCCTTGGTTGTGCATGAAGCATAAGTTCATTATGATGCCAGTGCTCATCCAAGGCCCGAAGCAACCGGGAAACGACATTGATGTGTACCTTAGGCCATTAGTTGAAGAACTCTTACAGCTGTGGGGAAAACCAGGTGTACATGCATGGTATGAGAACAAACAGGAGCCATTTGACCTACGAGGGTTGCTTTTCATAACAATCAATGATTGGCTTGCTCTTAGTAACCTTTCAGGACAGACAAACAAGGGATATAAGGCATGCACACACTGTTTAGATAAGACTGAAGGTACATATTTGCATAAATGCAAGAAGGTTGTGTACCTGGCGAAACGACGATTTCTTTCGACCAATCATCCCGTAAGAAAGAAAGGCAATCATTTTGTAACATCCCAAAAATACTAAACTTAGATCATCAAATTTCTAATCACCAAGATTAGGGTTAACAAAAAAAAATTCTAAGTAAACCCATGAATGCATGTATAGGTGTATGCATGGATTTTGAATTTCTTTAAAAACCACATTGTTTGTGTGATCCATTGCTTGTAAAATGTTTCTTAGGTGAAATGAACATCATCTAAAACATTTCCCACACTTTTCCTTAAGACAAGTAAATCAAAACAAATATATTAAGTGAATGGTCATTTTGACCAATTTAACTCCCATGCCTACTTTGGCTGTCTCAAACTTTCAAAACCTAACAGAAACTTTTCTGGATCTTTGCACCCCTTGAATGTACTCATAACAAAGTATCAAGGCCCACTTTGTGATCATCCAGAAACTTTCAAATGCATAGTTTAAATGACAATTCAAAATTGAATCTTCTTCATATGGGAAGATCCCACTTTTTCAAAACCCACTCAAACAAGCTCAACTTTCAAAACCCAAGCATCTGCAGACTCACCAGAACCAATCTAGCAAACCCACCAAAATTCATTTCAAAATTCAAAACTTGATTTCATGCGGCCATTTCATCAAACAGGTTGCAGACACGAATCAAACAAAACATCAAACACTATAGTGTGTAGTGATTCTTGCCTAACTTGTTCCCTAGTTAGCTCAGACACACCTCAGTAGATCATCTAGAAAGATTAGCCCAACACTAGCACCCTTGTGAGCTTGCCATTGCCATTAATGGTGAACAACCGAGCACCTCAATGCCACCCCATAGTCGACAACAAACTATAGGAAGAACTAGCCGTGCCAACCTTGTCTGGGAGGCAGCCCACCGTCCACCGCCACTGCCTGTCCTAGCCTTGAGCGTTGCCAAGACCTGGACCACGCGCACAAGACACGCCCAGACCATGCCGAGCGTGCGCTAGAGTGCCACCCTCGACCAGCATCCACAGACCGCGCGCCGCCCTCACCGCGTGCATACACGATCACCACTGACCCAGGAGACCGCCAGACATCCCCGTTTTCCGCCCCGTGCCATACAGCCACCGCCCGCCGTCGAAGACGCCGCCTCTGCCGCGCAGAGCACCATCCGTTCCAGACCAAACCACACTGCCCCATGCCTCGCGACCATGTTGTTGAGCATCGCCAGGAGACACAACACCGTCCCCTACCCTTGCCCATGCCATTAGCCGTCAGAACGTCGCTTCGACGAGCTCACTGCGTCTCGACGGTCCCTCGCTCGAATATAAATAGAGGCTACCCCGCACGATTTCTTCACACCATCTCACTCCCTCTCCCACCGACCGTGCCACACCATCCTCGAGCAAGGCGAGCACCACCGCCGGAATTTCACCGGAGCACACGCCTGGGAGAAGAAGGGAGCCAGATTGAGCCGCCCGGGAGAAGCCACCGGTACCGGAGGTTCGCCGCCGACTTCGCTGCTCGCCGACCCTCGCCCGTACCCCGGTAAGCCCCCAACACCCCTCACTGGCCGCGCTAGGTTTCGTTCTCGCCGGAGTTGTCTCGCGTCGATGATGACCCCCAGCCGTTGGATTAGAACTAGATCGAACGATCCACGTTGCCCCATACCGCTTCGCCCAGCCCCGTGTCACTGACGAGTGGGGACACCCACTTAAGCAGCTAGCGGGAGCACTGCGCTTAGCAGGCCGGCCCGTTAGAATTTCCCGCGCAGCCCATCAATTCAAATTAAACCTTTTCTTTTTAAATTCAAACACACTTCTGTACCCAACTTCAAAAATCAACCCAGATCGATTCAGTGCACCAAATTGGATGAAACCAATTTTGTTGGAAAGGTCTGTGAATGCTTAATCCAAGCCCGTTGGATTCAAGTCATTTGGATCTGTAGATCACCCATAGCAAAAATAACAAGGCAGAAGCTTTTTTGCATTCAAACATTATTCAAATTTAAACCATAAAAGCTTTTGAGTTGATTCCAACTCTTAAAAATCACATTTAACCATACCTTTCAGAATATATAAAAATATATATAGGTTTACTTTCAGAAATAATGTTCAAGGAATAAAAGAATGCTTCATAAGCATTTCTAGTCACTTTAGTTAATTAAAATAAAAAGGTAAAACCTTATTAAATTGTGACACCACTTTAAATCACATTCCCATGGACTACAATATGTGGTGATGACATGTGTCAACATGATCCCATGTTTAGTTTGGAGAATATTAAATCTTAAGTAGTTTTTCAATGAGTAGAAATTACTTTTCTAAAATAAAAGGATTTAAACCAAGCCTTAACCTTGTAATGTTAGAGATGATACTAGATCATCTATAGGACCCTTGTGTGTGATGATTGCAAGTAGTTAAGTATTGTTTGGTGATTGTGTACCTCGTATTTATTCATAGACGCTAGTACCGACCAAGGATACGAGGAGGAAGGAGGATACTACGAGGAAGAAGCCGAGGAGAACTTCAACCACTGCTCTGCACAAGCCAAGCCTAATACTACTAGTGAATGTGCAAGCTAACACTTGCAAGATACTATACCTATGCAAGCTTATACTCATATTGATGCAAGCCAACCCTTTCCAGATACCCTACTGATGCCACAAACCCATACTTGTGATATGAATACTATATGCCTTAAGCATATGTGATCATACCCACTTGATAAACCAATCCTAGTTTTATGGCAAGCTTCTTACTTTATTTCTTTATCAAAGCTTACTTAGAGTCTACCTAAGAGTTTGGTAGATACTAGACAGTTGTGCTGAAGGTTGCATAAAGAGCATAAAATTTGGCCTAAGCTAGAAACCTTGATCTCATCCTAAGACATGAGATTGAACTTAGTAAAACTCCACTAGTTACCACCCCTCATTAGTACCAACCCCACCTGTAGATGCTAGTGCTAAGCATAAAACTTGATCAACTTTAGACGGGAATACTTGGTGGAAAATGGTTATGAAAACCTTGGAATGATGGATCATTCTATTGAAATGTTTTGGACATGTGTTTCCAAACACTTGATGATTCTGGTGATAAAAATGTTGAGGCATGAGCCTTAGCCCTTTATAAAACTGATGGTTGTCTGGATGCGATACCATTCCAATTTTTGCGTACAACCACAATACCCGAATATTGGGTAGGACTTGACTGGAAACGTATATACCTTAGTATTAGTTCCCTCACGGCCAAGGTCTGAGCTGAGGCTACCTTGTGAAGATTGTCCACCTGTGCAGTACCCAAGATGACAGTGGTCATGGTTGGGAGGCCAAACTCACAGGAGAGGTGCTTATACTAGGGAGTGTAATTGAAAGGTTAGGATTGATTATCCGCATACTGAGTATGGTGAATTCAGGATTTGTTCCTGACGGATGTATCGAATGTTGTGGTGAAAGTGTACAATCTCTACAGAGTGTCAAACTATTCGAATAGCCGCGTCATGATTATGGAGCTTGGAGTGGCCATACTGTTCCCCCGTCAGACTTTTCAAAATGACTTGTGAAATGAAGTGAGACTTTGACTTGACCACAACAGAGTTGTGACCTGCACTACAAGATCCCACTTAGGAACTATAAAATTGTGACTAGCTTTGGAACTTAGTAGAGATAAACCTGGCTTTTTGCAAAACAACCCTAGAGCCTAGTGTCCTATTATCCAAAAACCCCTTACCTGTTAGTATTAGTTTGCGAGTACTTAAAGAGTACTCATGGCTTTGTCCCTGGCTATTCCCATGGCCAGACTATGAAGAGGAGTACCTCGAAGATGGAACCCCGGAAGGTTACGATAACTAGGATCATCTCCCATCGTCAGCATTTCCTGTGAACTCGAAGATGGATCTTCGCCTACGCTACCGTTATTATTACGTATTCCGCTGCTTGATGTTGTATTAAGAACTGGATCATGAGATCCCTATTTGTGTAAGAACCTATGTATCGTTTGTAATGGATGAAGTACTATGGTATCCAATTCTGTTATGTCTCGCAAAAATGGTAATCCTGGGATTGCGATGTATGGCATAACATGCATCTAGGATTGAAAAATCCGGGTGTTGACAAGTTGGTATCAGAGCCATCCTGACCATAGGAGACCCTAGTTAGGTTGGACGTTGAACCAAAAACTTAGTTTCAAAAACCAAAGAAAACAAATATTTACAAAGACCTATTCTCATTCTTATCTATTTAATTCTTTCATAAAACTTCATGTTCCTCAAAAACTCTTGCAAAATAGATAAAATTTTGACACACTTGATCACTCTGCTAATCTACTCATCCTCTATTTTTATAGATGGACGTGAAGTACAACAAGTTTTACCAACTTGGTAATGGGGGAGACCTTATCTTTGAGAGGGATCTGGATCAGCTTTCGGAACTTCTGGAGCGTCCACACCCCGAGTTCTTCGGAGATCAGCTCAATGATTAAGGAGGATAAGATCTGCAGTGGCTAATTGTTGCAAGTCTCCGAGGAAAGATTGAACCTCCCACAGCGGAGGGAATTCAGTTTACCTTGAGGGAAAACAACTGGCTCCATGGACTTGCCAGAGCAATGCAGGAAGCTCTTTCCCGTCTGTGTGGGCAGAGCATCAATCAGATCAAGGGTACTCGCTTTGAGTTTTTCCCAAGACGTGATGAAAATGGCCAACCACTGGAAGCCCCATACCACCCCGAGCTGAAGACTCAATTGGAACACCTTAGCTTCATGATGTATGATCGTCAGCAGGAATTGGACAACTGCCGTGACTATTGCAACCACAAGTCTGCCATCATCAAGACGAAGGACCAGACCATCGCCATGCTAGCAAAGGATCGCAAGTCTCGCCGCCGTCAGCTCGACAAGAAGGAGCGCATTATTGCCCGTCTTCGCCATCGCATATCATCTCTGGAAGAGACCATCCACGAGAGGGACATGCAGTTGGAGGAAAGGGAGAATGCCGGAGAGGATCTTCGTGGAGACCCTTACTCCTATCTCAGCGATGACGATGATTTTCTGGAGGATCGGGCCATGGACTTCTTCACCGATGAGGATGATTTCGCCTTCATCGATGATGATGAAGATGAGGAAGCCACAGACTCCGAGGAGTAGTAGCACTAAGCACTAGCGTAGTGAGTAGTAGTCAGTCCCACTGTATCGTAGATTCCAGAATGGTTCTTAAAACCATCTGTTTTTCCTTGATGTGGTGTGTGTTGTACTGTGTGCTATGAGTGAATGAATGAAAATGAAAGTTGCGAGAAAACTTGAGTCAACCTCTAAATTTTTTCAAAGACCCAAAACCTTAGAAATTTCCCTATTTTCTCATGATCGATATCAATCCTCAGATGCCACGTGGAGGAAGTGGTTCAGCCCCGGACCCGATGTTGCAGATCCTGCAAATGTTGACTTCTGACCGAAGTCGAAAGAGCGAACGTCAACCTAGCCACCCTGCAGCAGATAGCCCAGCTAGCCCACAATAACCAAGACCACGGAAATCAGGACAACCACGGATCTAAGCTCAAGAATTTCCAGAATACCAACCCACCCGTTTTCACCAAGTCAGAAGAACCCCTAGACGCCGATGATTGGCTGCAAACCATGGAAAACAACTTAGAAGTAGCCGGAGTCGAAGCCAACGAGAAAGTCCTGTTCGCCACCCATTATCTAGCCGGAGATGCCAGGGCATGGTGGAACAGTGTGCGTGCAATGACCGGAGGCCAGATGATGACCTGGGAGGAATTCAAGGTCAAGTTTAGCAGAACCCATGTGCCACCAGGTTTAATCAAGAGAATGAGAGACGAGTTCAGAGAGTTGAAGCAAGGAAGGATGACTGTAGTGGAATACCGTGACAAATTTTTGTCATTAGCTAGGTATGCCCCGGACGAGATAGACACCGATGCCAAGAAGAAAGAAAGATTCCTGAATGGTCTGCATGACAAGATGCAGACGGTGTTAGTCAATATCCCCTTTGTTGATATTGAAGCCCTTGTAGACTCTGCTATCCAGATGGAAGGAAAGATCAACCAGGCCAATGAAAACCGCAAGCGTCACATGATGCATCAACCAAGAACCCATCAGACCCCAAAGTATCGCCCCAACCCATCTCCAGGATTTGCCCCAAGAACCAATAGACCCCCTATGACCCGTCCGACCTACCCCAACCGTGGAAACCCTAGACCCGGAGGAAATCACAACAACCCCGACAACTCTAGCAATTTCACCCGTGCCCCACCCAAATTCAACACCAACAATGCTACCGCCAACCCTAACACTGCCCCGAGGACTGGAAGCAATGCTGTGCCTGTCGCAGCCAAGGACAAGTCACAAGTGACTTGTTATGACTGTGGAAATAAAGGCCACTATTCCAATGAGTTCCCCAACAAGAAGAATTCTACAGCCCACAACGCCAATGTCCCAGCTCAGCAGCAGCGTCGTGTCCAACCAGGGAGAAGATTTGCCCCAGGGAATTCACTCAACCGCAATGGCCGTCTTTTTCTTATGCATGCTGAAGAAGCTCAGGATGCGCCAGACGTCGTGCTCGGTATGTTTTCTGTTAATTTAGTACTTGCAAGAGTGTTGTTTGATTCTGGTGCATCGATTTCATTTGTCACCGAAGAATTTGCCTGCACTAGTAAAATTCAACCAACCAAATTGAAGCATGTGATGATTGTACAAATTCCCGGATCAACCACCAAGGCTAGGCAAATTTGCAAAGCCGTCCCTATCTGAATCCATGGCATAGATTTTTATGCTAATCTAATAGTACTCGGAACTAAAGGTTTGGAAGTAGTACTAGGAATGGATTGGATGTCCAAGCATAAAGGATTGATTGACTGTGCCAAGAAAGCCATCACCATGACCAGTACCGCCGGAATATCAGTCGAGCATATATCTGAAACCTTACCTCGCCAATTCAAGTGTAACAAGAGTATAGCCCAAACTACCATTGACCAAGTTCGGATAGTCTGCGAATACCCCGATGTATTTCCAGATGTTTTGCCCGGTATGCCTCCAGATCGGGATATCGAGTTTATCATCGAACTAATCCTAACAGGACCCATAGCCCGAGACCCTATAGTATGAACCCGTCGAACTAGAAGAATGAAGAAGCAATCGGATTCCATGCTAGAAATCGGATTGATTCAACCGAAAAGGCCCCATGGAGATCACCTGTCTTGTTTGTGGACAAGAAGGATGGAGGTAACCGTTTGTGTACGGATTATCGGAAGTTGAATGATGTCACCATCAAGAACAAATACCCCTTGCCTAAGATAGAAGATTTGTTTGATCAGTTGACCCGTGCCAGGTGTTTTCTAAGATTGATCTTAGGACTGGCTATCATCAACTCAAAATTCGTGCAGAGGATATTCCAAAGACTGCTTTTACCACCAGATATGGATTGTATGAGTATACAGTCATGTCTTTTGGATTAGCCAATGCCCCCGCTTATTTCATGAACCTCATGAATAAGATTTTTATGGACTTCCTGGATAAGTTTGTCATTGTTTTCATCGATGACATACTGATTTATTCCAAATCAGAAGAAAAACATGAGCTACACCTAAGGACCATTCTTGGAACCCTTAGAGAGCATCGGTTGTATGCAAAGTTTAGCAAATGTGAATTCTGGTTACAGGAGGTAGGATTCCTCGGTCACATTGTATCAGCCGGAGGAATTGCCGTTGACCTTGCCAAAATGAAAGATGTCGAATATTGGCAAGCCCCAACCACTCAAACCCAAGTTCGTGCTTTTCTCGGATTGGCGGGATATTACCGCAAATTCGTAGAAGGATTCTCGAGTATCGCCCGACCCATGACCCAATTGCTAAAGAAGGACAAGAAGTTTGAATGGACCGACAAATGTGAAGCGAGCTTTCAAGAACTCAAGAGGAGATTGATTTTATCCCAATCTTGATTATGCCTGATATCACGAAGCCCTTCGATGTGTATTGTGACGCATACAAGATTTGTCTCGGATGTGTGCTAATGCAAGAAGGCAAAGTTATATCTTATCTATCTCGACAATTGAAGCAACATTAACAAAATTACCCAACCCATGACCTCGAAATCGCAGCCGTAGTTCTAGCCCTGAAGACATGGAGACATTACCTTATGGGAAACCGTTGTGAGATTTATTCGGATCACAAGAGCCTAAAGTATATATTCACTCAGAAGGAGCTGAATATGAGGCAGAGAAGATGGATTGAACTAATCAAGGATTACAACCTGGACATTCACTATCACCCTGGAAAAGCCAATGTGGTAGCCGATGCCCTTAGCAGATTGCCGTGCCGCTTGAACTCCATGATTTTTAAGGAGCAACTAAGTTTGCACAAAGAGATGGAAGATTTTCGAGTGGAATTAGTAAGTGAAGGATTTTTGGCTAGCATAGAACTTCAGCCCACTTTGATCAGTCAGATTAAAGAGGCGCAGAAAGGAAATGCTAGTATCGACGGAATCAAGCGTCGTATCGGTACAGGAAAAGTACCCGGATTCACCGAGGACGAAGAAGGAGTTTTGTGGTACAAATGACGCCTTTGTGTACCATCAGATTCTGAGTTAAAAGAAGTTATCTTGAAGGAGGCTCATGATACTCTTTATTCTATCCATCCCGGAGGAACTAAGATGTATCAAGATTTGAAAGAGCAATTTTGGTGGCATAAGATGAAGAGAAAAATCAGAAGCTATATCGCCAAGTGTGATATATGTCAGCGAGTCAAGGCAGGACATCAAAGACCCGCTGGATTGTTGCAACCTTTGCAGACTCCGGAATGGAAATGGGATTCTGTAGGAATGGACTTTATCACTGGACTACCTACTTCTAGTAGGGGAAATGAATCTATTTGGGTCATAGTGGACAGATTGTCCAAAGTCGCCCATTTCTTGCCCGTCAAAACCACCTATCAAAGTTCGAAGCTAGCGGAGTTGTACATCGCTAGAATAGTTAGTTTGCACATAGTCCCCAAGAACATAGTATCGGATCGAGGAACTCAGTTTACCTCGAGATTCTGGAAGAAAGTCCAAGAAGGTTTAGGAACCCGCCTAGATTTCAGTACCGCGTATCACCCTCAGACCGATGGACAAACGGAGCGAGTAAATCAAATACTCGAAGATATGCTTAGAGCAGGTGTGCTAGAATATGGATCCAAATGGGAAGACTGTCTGCCGTTTGCAGAATTTTCATACAACAATAGTTACCAAGACAGTTTGCAAATGGCCCCATTTGAATTCATGTACGGAAGGAAGTGTCGCACCCCTTTGAACTGGTCGGAAGTAGGAGAGAGTCAAATTTTCGGACCCGACATCCTACGAGAAGCAGAATAGAAGGCTCACAAGATTCGTGAGCACCTCAAGACAGCCCAATCCCGACAAAAGAGTTACGCCAACAAGAGACGTCGAGACCTCGCCTTCAACATCGGAGATTTTGTTTATCTAAAAGTGTCGCCATTGAAGGGAATGCAATGTTTCCAACTCAAAGGAAAGTTAGCCCCCAGATATATCGGACCTTTCAAAATTTTGAACCGTCGAGGAGAAGTATCGTATCAACTGGAGCTACCAGAAGAGATGTCATCTATGCACAATGTGTTCCATATCTCGTTACTTCGCAAATGTCTCAAAGTCCCCGAGAAGACCGAAGTATTCAAGAATATTGATCACCGGACCATAGAGATCAATGATGATCTGACCTATCCCGAAGTACCCATCCGTATATTGGAATAAGCCTTTCGGACTACCAGAACCCGAAGCATCAAGTTTCTCAAAATTCAGTGGAATAACCACACAGAAGAGGAGGCTACCTAGGAACGCGAAGATCACATCAGAACGGAGTTTCCAGATCTCTTCAAATCCTAGGTAATCTTTTCGTCCTTTTTCAAATCTCGGGACGAGATTTTGTTTAAGGGGGGAAGGTTTGTAACATCCGAAAAATACTAAACTTAGATCATCAAATTTCTAATCACCAAGATTAGGGTTAACAATAAAACTTTTCTAAGTAAACCCATGAATGCATGTATAGGTGTATGCATGGATTTTGAATTTCTTTAAAAACCACATTGTTTGTGTGATCCATTGCTTGTAAAATGTTTCTTAGGTGAAATGAACATCATCTAAAACATTTCCCACACTTTTCCTTAAGACAAGTAAATCAAAACAAATATATTAAGTGAATGGTCATTTTGACCAATTTAACTCCCATGCCTACTTTGGCTGTCTCAAACTTTCAAAACCTAACAGAAACTTTTCTGGATCTTTGCACCCCTTGAATGTACTCATAACAGAGTATCAAGGCCCACTTTGTGATCATCCAGAAACTTTCAAATGCATAGTTTAAATGACAATTCAAAATTGGATCTTATTCATATTGGAAGATCCCACTTTTTCAAAACCCACTCAAACAAGCTCAACTTTCAAAACCCAAGCATCTGCAGACTCACCAGAACCAATCTAGCAAACCCACCAAAATTCATTTCAAAATTCAAAACTTGATTTCATGCGGCCATTTCACAAATAGGTTGCAGACACAAATCAAACAAAACATCAAACACTATAGTGTGCAGTGATTCTTGCCTAACTTGTTCCCTAGTTAGCTCACATACACCTCAGTAGATCATCTAGAAAGATTAGCCCAACACTAGCACCCCTGTGAGCTTGCCATTGCCATTAATGGTGAACAGCCGAGCACCTCAATGCCACCCCATAGTCGACAGCAGGCTAGAGGAAGAACTAGCCGTGCCAACCTTGTCTGGGAGGCAGCCCACCGCCCACCGCCATCGCTTGTCCCGAAGGCTGCCAAGCCACGGACCACGCGACAAGACACGCCTGCACCATGCCAGTGCGCCAGAGCGCCACCCTCGACCAGCATCCACAGACCGCGTGCCGCCCTCACCGCGTGCATACACGATCACCACCGACCCAGGAGACCGCCAGACATCCCCGTTTGCCGCCCCGTGCCATACAGCCACCGCCCGCCGTCGAAGACTCCGCCTCTGCCGCGCAGAGCACCGTCCGTTCCAGACCAAACCACACCGCCCCATGCCTCGCGACCATGTCGTTGAGCATCGCGAGGAAACACAGCACCGTCCCCTACCCTTGCCCACGCCATTAGCCGCCTGTAAGTCGCCCCCGACGAGCTCACCGTGCGCCCCGACGGTCCCCTCGCTCGACTATAAATAGAGGCCATCCCCGCACTATTTCTTCACACCATCTCACTCCCCTCTCCCCACTGACCGTGCCACACCATCCTCAGAGCAAGGCGAGCACCACCTCGCCGGAATTTCACTGGAGCCTGCCGCTGCCAGAGAACAAGGGAGCCAGCGATTGGAGCCGCCCCAGGAGAAGCCACCGGTACCAGGAGGTTCGCCGTCGTCGACTTCGTCGTTCGCCTCGCGACCTCGCCTGCACTCCCCGGTAAGCCCCAGCACCCTCACCGGCCGCTTAGGTTTCGTTCTCGCCGGAGTTGTCTCGCGTCGACGATGACCCCCAGCCGTTGGATTAGAACTAGATCGAACGATCCACGTTGCCCCATACCGCTTCGCCCAGCCCCGTGTCACTGACGAGTGGGTACACCCACTTAAGCAGCCCGCGGGAGCACTGCGCTTAGCATGCCGGCCCGTTATAATTTCCCTGCGCAGCCCAGCAATTCAAATTAAACCTTTTCTTTTTAAATTCAAACACTCTTCTGTACCCAACTTCAAAAATCAACCCAGATTGATTCAGTGCACCAAATAGGATGAAACCAATTTTGTTGGAAAGGTCTGTGAATGCTTAATCCAAGCCCGTTGGATTCAAGTCATTTAGATCTGTAGATCACCCATAGCAAAAATAACAATGCAGAAGCTTTTCTGCATTCAAACATTTTTCAAATTTAAACCATAAAAGCTTTTGAGTTGATTACAACTCTCAAAAATCACATTTAACCATACCTTTCAGAATATATAAAAATATATATAGGTTTACTTTCATAAATAATGTTCAAGGAATAAAAGAATGCTTCATAAGCATTTCTAGTCACTTTAGTTAATTAAAATAAAAAGGTAAAACCTTATTAAATTGTGACACCACTTTAAATCACATTCCCATGGACTACAATATGTGGTGATGACATGTTTCAACATGATCCCATGTTTAGTTTGGAGAATATTAAATCTTAAGTAGTTTTTCAATGAGTAGAAATTACTTTTCTAAAATAAAAGGATTTAAACCACGCCTTAACCTTGTAATGTTAGAGATGATGCTAGACCCTTGTGTGTGATGATTGCAAGTAGTTAAGTATTGTTTGGTGATTGTGTACCTCGTATTTATTCATAGACGCTAGTACCGACCAAGGATACGAGGAGGAAGGAGGATACTACGAAGAAGAAGCCGAGGAGAACTTCAACCACTGCTCTGCACAAGCCAAGCCTAATACTACTAGTGAATGTGCAAGCTAACACTTGCAAGATACTATACCTATGCAAGCTTATACTCATATTGATGCAAGCCAACCCTTGCCAGATACCCTACTGATGCCACAAACCCATACTTGTGATATGAATACTATATGCCTTAAGAATATGTGATCATACCCACTTGATAAACCAATCCTAGTTTTATGGCAAGCTTCTTACTTTATTTCTTTATCAAAGCTTACTTAGAGTCTACCTAAGAGTTTGGTAGATACTAGACAGTTGTGCTGAAGGTTGCATAAAGAGCATAAAATTTGGCCTAAGCTAGAAACCTTGATCTCAGCCTAAGACATGAGATTGAACTTACTAAAACTCCACTAGTTACCACCCCTCATTAGTACCAACCCCACCTGTAGATGCTAGTGCTAAGCATAAAACTTGATCAACTTTAGACGGGAATACTTGGTGGAAAATGGTTATGAAAACCTTGGAATGATGGATCATTCTATTGAAATGTTTTGGACATGTGTTTCCAAACACTTGATGATTCTGGTGATAAAAATGTTGAGGCATGAGCCTTAGCCCTTTATAAAACTGATGGTTATGCGGATGCGATACCATTCCAATTTTGCGTATAACCACAATACCGAATATTGGGTAGGGCTTGACCGGAAACGTATATACCTTAGTATTAGTTCCCTCACGGCCAAGGTCGAGCTGAGGCTACCTTGTGAAGATTGTCCACTGCGGTACCCAAGATGACAGGTGGTCATGGTTGGGAGGCCAAACTCATGGGAGAGGTGCTTATACTAGGGAGTGTAATTGAAAGGTTAGGATTGATTATCCGCATACTGAGTATGGTGAATTCAGGATTTGTTCCTGACGGATGTATCGAATGTTGTGGTGAAAGTGTACAATCTCTACAGAGTGTCAAACTATTCGAATAGCCGCGTCATGATTATGGACGATTGAGTGGCCATACTGTTCCCCCGTCAGACTTTTCAAAATGACTTGTGAAATGAAGTGAGACTTTGACTTGACCACAACAGAGTTGTGACCTGAACTACAAGATCCCACTTAGGAACTATAAAATTGTGACTAGCTTTGGAACTTAGTAGAGATAAACCTGGCTTTTTTCAAAACAACCCTAGAGCTTAGTGTCCTATTATCCAAAAACCCCTTACCTGTTAGTATTAGTTTGCGAGTACTTAAAGAGTACTCATGGCTTTGTCCCTGGCTATTCCCATGGCCAGACTATGAAGAGGAGTACCTCGAAGATGGAACCCCGGAAGGTTACGACAACTAGGATCATCTCCCATCGTCAGCATTGCCTGTGAACTCGAAGATGGAGCTTCGCCTACCGTTATTATTACGTATTCCGCTGCTTGATGTTGTATTAAGAACTGGATCATGAGATCCCTATTTGTGTAAGAACCTATGTATCGTTTGTAATGGATGAAGTACTATGGTATCCAATTCTGTTATGTCTCGCAAAAATGGTAATCCTGGGATTGCGATGTATGGCATAACAGGCATCTAGGATTGAAAAATCCGGGTGTTCATAAGTTGGTATCAGAGCCATCCTGACCATAGGAGACCCTAGTTAGGTTGGACGTTGAACCAAATTCTTAGTTTCAAAAACCAAAGAAAACAAATATTTACAAAAACCTATTCTCATTCTTATCTCTTTAATTCTTTCATAAAACTTCATGTTCCTCAAAAACTCTTGCAAAATAGATAAAATTTTGACACACTTGATCACTCTGCTAATCTACTCATCCTCTATTTTTATAGATGGACGTGAAGTACAACAAGTTTTACCAACATGGTAATGGGGGAGACCTTATCTTTGAGACGGATCTGGATCAGCTTTCGGAACTTCTGGAGCGTCCACACCCCGAGTTCTTCGGAGCTCAGCTCAATGATCAAGGAGGATAAGATCTGCAGTGGCTAATTGTTGCAAGTCTCCAAGGAAAGATTGAACCTCCCACAGCAGAGGGAATTCAGTTTACCTTGAGGGAAAACAACTGGCTCGATGGACTTGCCAGAGCAATGCAGGAAGCTCTTTCCCGTCTGTGTGGGTAGAGCATCAATCAGATCAAGGGTACTCGCTTTGAGTTTTTCCCAAGACGTGATGCAAATGGCCAACCACTGGAAGCCCCATACCACCCCGAGCTGAAGACTCAATTGGACCACCTTAGATTCATGATGTATGATCGTCAGCAGGAATTGGACAACTGCCGTGAATATTGCAACCACAAGTCTGCCATCATCAAGACGAAGGACCAGACCATCGCCATGCTAGCAAAGGATCGCAAGTCTCGCCGCCGTCAGCTCGACAAGAAGGAGCACATTATTGCCCGTCTTCGCCATCGCATATCATCTCTGGAAGAGACCATCCACGAGAGGGACATGCAGTTGGAGGAAAGGGAGAATGCCGAAGAGGATCTTCGTGGAGACCCTTACTCCTATCTCAGCGATGACGATGATTTTATGGAGGATCGGGCCATGGACTTCTTCACCGATGAGGATGATTTCGCCTTCATCGATGATGCTGAAGATGATGAAGCCACAGACGTGATACACGTGACGAAGAATCTTTGCGTGAACCTGCTAGGATTACTAGGCATGTATGGGAAGACAAAAGATACACCAAAAGCACGGGAGGACCAACAAATTATGAAAGACCCAAAGAACATGCATACAACGAACAAGATGGATAAAGGGCGTCACTTAAGTCGTGCCAGCTATGCTCTTAACAAAGCAAAGAAGGAAATCTTTTTTGAAGTCCTTTACATTATCAAGGTGCCATATGGATTATCATCTAATATAAAGGGTGTAACGCCCCCGAATCGGGTCTATGCAGATCTTAGCATTTCCCGCCAAAATCCGCATAGAAGCGATTCAAAGACGCCCACCAGACACTTTCGTGTGGGTGGGATTTGAATACAAGTAGTTACATTACAGTAGTTTACAACAGAGTCCACAAGAACTTAAATATACAACAACGACTCAATGAGTCAAGAATACAAAAGATACAACTCAGAAAGAAAGCAAGATAGTATCCGAGTATGGACAAGATCCAAATGGGACTAAGAGTCCTGGAGAATAACCAAGCGGCCACCGCACACGAAAGTTCTTGTGGACTCTGTTGTAAACTACTGTGATGTAACTACTTGTATTCAAATCCCACCCACACGAAAGTGTCTGGTGGGCGTCTTTGAATCGCTTCTATGCGGATTTTGGCGGGAAATGCTAAGATCTGCATAGACCCGATTCGGGGGAATTACAAAGGGGATAATAAATATGGCAGAGAAAAAGTTCCAAAACCTGAAGTCTCATGACTCTCACGTGATTATGACGCAGTTGCTTCCAATTGCATTGAGGGGGGTTCTACCGGAAAATGTTCGAGTATCCATTGTGAAGCTGTTTGCATTCCTCAATGCAGTATCTTAGAAGGTAACCAATCCAGATATTCCGCCAAGGTTACAAAAGGATGTGGTTCATGTGAGTCTTAAATAAATATGTTCATAACCATGCTAGACCAGAAGGAAGCATCTCCAAGGTATATGGAACAGAGGAGGTCATTGGGTTTTGTGTTGACTTTATTCCTGACCTTAAGCCGATTGGTGTTTCTGACTCGCAACATGAGGGAAGACTAAGTGGAAAAGGCACGCTGGGAAAGAAAGCAATGATATGTAGGGACGGGGATTCTTTCACTAAAGCACACTACACAGTTCTACATAATTCCACCTTGGCAGCTCCGTATATCAAGGAACACAAGAATATTGTATGCTCCAAAAACCCAAGGAAGCCTGACTCATGGATTACAGATGAACACATGAAGTCTTTCGGTGGTTGGATGCAGACACATCTCTTGAATGACACCACTATTGGAGATCAGCTATACTTGTTGGCCGCGTCACCATCTTCTACAATATTGAATTTCCAAGGGTACGAAATAAATGGGAATACATTCTACACGATCGCCCAAGATAAAAAGAGCACCAACCAAAACAGTGGTGTCCGCTTTGATGCAACGGACGAGAATGGGCAAAAGGACACATACTATGGTTACATAGAGAAGATATGGGAACTAGACTATGGATTCTCTTTTAAGGTCCCTTTATTTCGCTGCAAATGGGTCAACCTGAATGGGGAAGGGTAAAGATAGACCAGTTGTACGGAATGTCAACAGTGGATCTCAACAATCTTGGTTATAGAGATGAACCATTCGTCCTAGCCAATGATGTGTCTCAGGTTTTATATATGAAGGACATGTCCTCCAGACCAAAAAAAAAGAAAAATATGCAAACGAATACATCATATGATGAGCCAAAGCGTCACATAGTTCTTTCAGAGAAAAGAAACATCATGGGAATCGAGGACAAGACAGACATGTCAGAATATTATAATAAGTTTGATGAAATTCCACCCTTCACAGTGAAAATTGACCTAAGCATTCCATTAAGTAAAGAAGATGCTCCATGGTTACGTCTGAAGCGATCATAAGGAAGGACATACGCCAAGAAGTTCATGCTCATATTGTGTACCTCTAGTTCATGTCTGGCCGGTCGGCTGCATATTGTGAACCTAAATGCCATGAGACATGATAGCTCATTTTGTGAAGGATATTTTATGATTTTTGCAATTTTATAAGTTTAATAAATGTATTGAGTGTTAGTCCCGGTTTGTGGCTTGACCGGGCCTTTAGTCCCGATTTTGTAGTCTCGGTTTTTAATATTAATAAATGTCTTGAGTGTTAGTCCTGTTTTGTGGCTGGACCGTGACTAAAGGGGGGCCTTTAGTCCCGATTCGTAGAACGACTTTCCCGAACTATGAAGAAGTTGTTCCGATTCGTACTTACCATTAAGATTTGATCTCCAAACGCACGTGGTCACATATTAGGGAGTGCTTCTATGACCAGTTTGTTATAGATGACGGAGGACTGGGCTTCGATGGAATCTTCCTCAAACTGGCCGTAGTGGTTTCCCTGCTCTCGCACACCATCTTGCATCTTGTAACTTCTCTAACTAGATCAATATGCCTGGGAGCTAATTAATTTCACATATTAGGGAGTGCCTCTATGACCAGTTTCTTGGAGATGCCGGATTACTGGGATCCGGCGGCATCTCCCTAAAACTGGTCGTAGTGGTGTCCCTTCTCTCGAAAACCATATTGGAGATTCCTCAATCTGGCTGGAGGACTGGACTCACAAGGATGCCTATTTATAGTACAAGCAGCTCGGCATAGTGTCGACACTCACGACATAATATCGACACTCACCCCTATTATTAGTGCTGACTCATGTTTTGTCCCGGTTGGTGTCTCCAACTGGGACTAAAGGTTCATCTTTAGTTCCAATTGGTGACACCATCCGGGACAAGGTACAAGCCGTACAACATAATGTCGACACTCACCCCTATCATTAGTGCTGCCTGGCCCAGCCTGCCGAAATCCCTCCAACCGGGACTAAATATGAACCTATCATGTTCGAGGTTTCATGGCTTTTGGTCCAAATGATCAAGCCATTTTCCATTTTCCGAGCGCAAAAAATGAGTCGTTTTGTTAAGTAACCACCAAAATGATGTTTTAGAATGCTACCATCCCATTTTTATAAAATACTCGCAATATGTGGTTTCTTCAGAGATCCAATTCAAGTTCTAACGATGCTCGTATCCTATCTTCATGCACGCCGGTTCGACCATAGTTAGAAATTCAAAAAATTCAAAAAGGGCATAAGAAATTCAAAAAAGTCCGAATAATGTAAATCCTTCCCGTAGTGTCATATTATGAGACATAGTTGCAAGGAAAAATACCAGACTTGGTATATTGATCATGTCTCAAAAAAACCTTCACAAAATGACCTATCATGTTCGAGGTTTCATGGCTTTCGGTCCAAATGACCGATGTTATGTGCTGAATCGCGGCATAGTTTGTGATGTTGTTCCCATATTATGCAGCATGTGGACATTGGTATGGAGAACAATGTTACAGGAGGAAGTTTTCCTTTTCGCCGCACGAAAAATCCATTTTCTATTTTCCGAGCGCAAAAAACGGGTCGTTTTGTGAAGTAACCACCAAAATTCTATTTCATAATGCTACCATCCCATTTTTCTAAAATACTAGACCACCTTACATGGACTATCTCCCAACCGGGATATCTCAAACCTTTCCGACCATCCCGGGTAAAAAGGACAAATGTCTGTCGAATCAGCATGAAGTGGGTCCGGTTTGTACTACAGATACATGATTGAACTCCCGTGATTTTTTGAAAAAATCATTTTTAGACTCGCAATATGTGGTTTCTTCAGAGATCCAATGGAAGTTCTAACGATGCTCGTCCTCTATCTTCATGCACGCCGGTTCGACCATAGTTAGAAATTCAAAAAATTCAAAACGAGCATAAGAAATTCAAAAAATGTCTGAACAATGTAAATCCTTCGCGTGGTGTCATATTATGTGACATAGTTGCAAGGAAAAATACCAGACTTGGTATATTGATCATGTCTCGAAAAAACCTTCACAAAATGAACTATCATGTTCGAGGTTTCATGGCTTTCGGTCCAAATGACCGATGTTATGTGCTGAATCGCGGCATAGTTTCTGATTTTGTGCCCATATTATGCATGCATGTGGACATTGGTATGGAGAACAATGTTGCAGGAGGAAGTTTTCCTTATCGTCGCACAGAAAAGCCATTTTCCATTTTCCGAGCGCAAAAAAGGGATCGTTTTATGAAGTAACCACCAAAATGCTGTTTCAGAATGCTACCGTCCCATTTTTCTAAAATACTAGACCACCTTACATGGACTATCTCCCAACCGGGATATCTCAAACCTTTCCGTCCATCCTAGGTAAAAAGGACAAATGTCTGTCGAATCGGTAGGAAGTGGGTCCGGTTTGTTCTACAGGTACATGATCTAACGCCCGTGATTTTTTGAAAAAAATCATTTTTAGACTCGTAATATGTGGTTTCTTAGAGATCCAATGCAAGTTCTAACGATGCTCGTCACCTATCTTCATGCACGCCGGTTCGACCATAGTTAGAATTTCAAAAAATTCAAAATGGGCATAAGAAATTCAAAAAAAGTCTGAACAATGTAAATCCTTCGTGTGGTGTCATATTATATAACATAGTTGAAAGGAAAAATACCAGACTTGGTATATTGATCATGTCTCGAAAAAACCTTCACAAAATGACCTATCATGTTCGAGGTTTCATGGCTGTCGGTCCAAAAGACCGATGTTATGTGCTGAATCTCGGCATAGTTTGTAATGCTGTGCCCATATTATGCATGCATGTGGACATTGGTATGGAGAACAATGTTGCAGGAGGAAGTTTTCCTTTTCGTCACACGGGACATCTCAAACCCTAAACCTAAACCCTAAACCCTAAATCCAAGTTTCTTCCCGCCATTTCTTCCCGCAGTTTTTTTCCCGCCATTTCTCTTCCTGCCATTTCTATTCCCGCCGTTTCTTCCCGCACTTATCTTCCCGCCATTTCTCACTACATATATGTAGGATTGGCCTCCATTGTCATTGCACATCTCTAGACTCATATCTGCAACCTCATCACTCTTTCCCATGGCTTCCACCATACGACTAACCCCTAGGAAGGCGGAGGCGCTTTGCGCCTCGAACTACCCCTGCCTGCCAGGCTACTGCGTCCCCGTAGGGTGGATGCTGAGCGCCGGAGGTGTGCCGGTTCCTCCTGTCCCTCTAGGTATGGCGCGCCGGATGGCCATCACGAACCACTACTACTTCGATATCACGCCGGAGCAGCGGAGGAATCCCAACTGGCATCCCGACTATTTCCCGACTTGGGAAGCCTTCTTCGGGGATCGGCGTGAGAGGGCGCTCGCCAGGCACGAGGAGGACAGCCCACCTCCTCCGAACTTCAACGAGGCCGGTCGTCGGTTGTGGTGGAGCGGTCGGACTCTCCAGAGCGTCATAGCCTATGACACGGCTGCCGACTCCAACTTCCGCCTGCGCTACCCTCAAGTCCAACCCACTCGTACTCAGCCTTGAAGGTTCAACTACGACGACCCCGACGACGATAACAACGACGGCCGTGGCGTGTACGACGACTACAGTGGCGAGTATTACAGGTGCAGGCAGGAGCATGGCTGAATCACTCCAACATTAGAAAAAAAGTTTGGCCGATTGTGACTTAATCTGGCCATGCATCTAAATTTTCAGTCGTGCTTTATGTAACTTAGTATTAGTTGCGTTATGTACTTTAATTCTAGTTCTATCGTAATAAAATTTTCTTCCAGCCAATTATTTCCCGTCATTTTCTCCCCGCCCATTAATATATAAAAATTATAAGTTAATTCATTTGTAATTTTAAATGTTTCATAGTTTAAATGGTTACATTAACTATTTTTAAAAACAGAAAATGGTTTTGAATTAGTTATTCAAATCCAAACACTTTTTATGTTTAAAGTTTTTATAAATTCCAAATTAATATTCAAAAAATATAAGTTAATTCATTTTTAATTTTAAATGATTCATAGTTTAAATGGTTACATTAATTATTTTTAAAAACAGAAAATGGTTTTAAATTAGTTATTCAAATCCAAACACTTTTTATGTTTAAAGTTTTTGTAAATTCCAAATTAATATATAAAAAATATAAGTTAATTCATTTTGAATTTTAAACGGTTCATAGTTTAAATGGTTACATTAATTGTTTTTAAAAACAAAAAATGGTTTTGAATTAGTTATTCAAATCTAAACACTTTTTATGTTTAAAGTTTTTCTAAATTCCAAATTAATATATAAAAAATATAAGTTAATTCATTTTTAATTTTTAAATGATTCATACTTTAAAATGTTACATTAATTATTTTTAAAAATAGAAAATGGTTTTGAATTAGTTATTCAATGTCAAACACTTTTTATGTTTAAAGTTTTTCTAAGTTCCAAATTAATTATCATTTGAAAAGCATTACAAATTTAAACCCCAAAATAAAAAATAAGACGGGAACAGAGGGAAAATTCGTGAAAAAAATTTAAAAACAGGGTCATACGTCCCGGTTGGAGCTACCAACCGGGACTAACGGCCCCCTGCGCGCGCTGCTGAAATATGAAAAAAAAGTGGAGCATACGTCCCGGTTGGTGGCTTCAACCGGGACGTATGACCCTTTATTCCCGGTTGGAGCCAACAACCGGAACTAAAGGCCTCTTCTTTATAACTAGCACGCCTCTTCTTCTTCTCCATCTCTCTCATAATATGTTATTCTCGCGCAGGGACTCATGCGATGTCGTCAGGATGCCCCGCCGCCCCGCATGCCCTACCGGCCGCCTCCGTCCGCTCGCGCCGCGCGGCCGCAACACGCGCCCTCGTCGCCCGTGCGTCGTTGTCGCCCATGTGCCGTCATACGCCATGCCGCGCCCGTCGTCTCCTGCGCCGTCTTAAATCGTCACCGCGTCGTCTTCACTCGCGCCGTCACTGCTGTGGGGACTCATGACGCGTCACTCGCGCTTGTCGCCGTCGCCCGCAGCGCCGGCCGTCGTCGAGCCTCACGCGATGCAGTCTTGAGCTTAAAAAGAAGGCCCAAATTACACGTATAATGTTTATTGTATAATATTTAGGCAAAGTTTTTTTAGGCAAATATTTAGGCAAAGATTTTTTAGGCAAATATTTTTTAGGCAAAGTTTTTTTGTATAAGATTTACAATAGCATAATCTTTATTGTATGATAGTATAATCTTTATTTATATGTATATTCTTATTTACCATAATTACTTTTTATATGTATATAGTTACCATTTTTTTAGTTAATTATATTACTAGCAGCGCCGTTAGTTTAGGGTTCCCCGCTAGTTTGCACGACCCCACTACCCCACGTCGAGCACTGTGGTGTGCTTCTGGTGCTCGGGGCACCCTCCGTTTGCCTCCTAGATCTTTGTAGCCGCCATGCGCCGTTCGTCTATGAGCTCCATCACCGCCGCTCGTCGCAGGCCTCACTCCGGTGACCCTAAAGGGGCGGTGTCGCCACTATGTGGTTCCCCTCGTAATGCTCTTTCCAGCACACCCCTCCACGCGTGCTGGGGTGGCCCAGATCGTCGCCTGCGACCACCGCCTGACGCCTCCTGCCGCCGCGTCTGACGTGGAGCCTACGTGGCCATGGGGTGGACCCAGCTCGGCCTGGGCCCCCCTAGTTAGTCGCCTTTCTTTTCGGTATTGGTTCTTCGCGATAGGATCCGAGCCCGAGGGCAAGCGTAGCCTCTCATTATGAACCTATTACAGAGTATCTACTTTCTCGCTACGATGTATATGATTCCAATGTGGTCTTTTGTCAGTAGCTAGAGTTACATATCTACTACATAGTTTCCTTTTAGGGTTTAGGGTTTAGGGTTTCTCTTCATTTTTATTATTGTGTATGTATATATTAGGGTTTCTCTGAATTAGGGTTTATATATCTCAACACCCTACCTAACAATTTCCCTTAGCAGCTTTCACTTATCCGTTTTCCACCTATGCAGAAAATATGGACCCACATGACAGAGATGAAGAAAAGGAAGAGTTGATCCAAGGTGTGATCCACGGGGAATAAAATTTAGATGTATCGACGTTTCTGAACAACTCCGGTGAGGGTGATCCTCTTTTTGCCGGAAGAGACTACTTGTTTGAGGTTGAAGGTGATTCCCTCCGCGAGGGAGAAGGCGATGCCTTGTGTGATCGAGAAGACGGCCGCTCCGGCGAGGTGCATGTAATATAATTAATTCATTAATTAATCGTCTGCTGTCTATATAGAAATATTAATGACGATCTTTCTTCTTTTATCCCTCCGGATCAAACAAATCTACTGAAAAGAGCGGACGAGGCCCAACCAAAAAGTTGGAAGACCATGAGAGGTTCAAGATCGAAGATATCGGTGAAGACGGCAAACCGACGGCTCCCGTTGTTGTCGCAAACAAATTTTCGCACAATGCGGAGTAATCGTTAGGGACTTCGCCCCGATCACCATTCAAAATTGGAATAGGCCTGCTGATGCGGAACAAGAGGGAACATGTTTATATGTCCCTAACATGGCCAAAGATTTACTCTGGAAGAGGCTCATGCTTAATTTCAAACTACCGAAGATAGAGCTGGATCCAAATGCGGAGGATCCAGTTGAGGACGCCTTAGAACATGCAAAAGCCATGGAGATGAAGGTCAGGGAGTGGGCTATGAAGAAGATGGCCCAGTGTTTCACCAACTGGAAGAAAATATTGCACCTTGACTATGTCGTGAAAGAGAAGACTCTGGATTTCGAGAAGATTCAGTATCAGAAGTTAAAACCATTCTGGGCTGAGTTTGTGAATTACAAGACATCAGAAAAAGCTAAGAAATGTCTGCAATGAATAAGATGAATGCTGATAACAAGAAGTATCACCATACTATGGGGCAAGGTGGCTACAGGGCTGGCATTCCTAAGTGGAAGAAACTTGAGGATGAACTACGTGCTAAAAAGATCATCCCAGAGACAGACGATTGGATCGAACGTGCAAAGAATTGGTTTTACGGGCATGGGGGCACGTTGGACTCGGAAGGGAAGTGTATATGTAACATACGACATAAAGAAGACCCCTTGACAATCGAGAAGATGAGAAACACAGTAAAGGCTGTTAAAGATGGGGACTTCATTCCCGATAGAGAGAATGATGAGCTCACACTCGCCCTTGGAAATAAGGAACATGATGGACGAACACGAGGCACAATAGGCTCCCAACCATAGAGGACTGGATTTCTCGAAGAGCGGAAGAAATATCCTGATAGAAGCCGTAAGAGGAGAAAGGACAAGGCGGAAGTTGAAGCAGATATTTAGAAAGAGCGAATGCGTATAACTGAATAACGAATAAAGAAATAACAAGATCAAATTAACGCACTTATCCAGCAAGGTACTACCAGCCCATCTCAGTATCACATGATGGTAGAACCTGCATTCGATGCTACCGGCCTATCGAATAATCGAAAAAGCACTGTGGCTTCCACCGAGGTCCCGGGTGATGACAATGATGATGACGATGGTGCACTGACGATGGCTCGTGTTGGCTACCCAGTGGATGATATTAAACAGATGACACACTGCGAGCTACATGTCAAAGTTGTGAACATATCAATGAAGGTGACGATCGGCTATGCCTAACCAATTGGACCCACACCAACTTACCATTGTCGTCCGGTTCCATAGGTCTACGCTGTTGTCGGGGTGGATGAAATCATGCCCACCTATCAAGGTTTGAAGCTTGACTACCCTGCAGGTGAAGGGGATGTGACTGAACTGGGAGAAGCAACAAACATCACCATTCTATGGCCAAAGGAATGTATCGTGCTTCCAAATCACACGCCAAGGCCATCTTCGCCGCCGTCTCACCCGTCTCTAGCGCGATTGTCGCCGCCGCGGCAGCCGTCTTTGTCGCCTCACCTGGCTCCGTCGCCTCACCCGGCTCCGTCGCCTCACTCGGCTCCGTCGCCTCACCCGTATCCGTCGCCTCACCAGTCTCCGGCGCAGACATCGCCGCAGCAGCCATCGCCGGCGCCTCAGGAAAAAAAGCGTAAGCATACCACCGCTACTCTGCGGAGTGGTAAGCGATCGCCGACATGTAAACATGAGCCTCTTCCAAAAGTACCAAAGGTTCCTCCCAAGAGAGCTTATGAGTGTATTGAAGAGGAGACTACGGCGATCGTTGAGGCGGAAACGGTAGCTTTTTTCGCTAAGCTGAGGCGGCCGAAAGAGGAAGAGTTCCCCAGCACCAAAGAAGAAAAAGCCCGAGTGTTCAAAATGCTAAAGGCCCTTCACCAACCCGAGCCAAAGCTGTCATCAGACTATGATCGCTCTATTCTCAAGTCACACGTGACACAACAACTGTCAAAGAGCAGTACTGATGCAAGCAGGAAATCTGTTGCCTAGCTCGGAGAACAAGCAAAACAATCTTGCGCCCCTCTCAAGGTGATTTCCCATACCAATGTGGGGTCAAGCAAATATGCGGCCAAAGAGCACTATGATTCAGATGTAGTTGCACAATACGGAAAAGTTGCCGCTTCTCAAGGTATGAGTATTGCCCACTACTTATCCCAGTTACAGTACTTCCCCGTGGGTGAAGTAGCATACAAATACCAGTACGGCAAACCTCTCGTTAAACCTGAGGAGGTAAATAATCTTCCAACAAAAATGCGAAGACTGCATAACTGGTACATGTTTGCCACAAAGGCCGGAGCTAACTGGATAATGCTGAGGGTTACAAAAAAGCATTATGGAAAAATAAGTAGATGACATGATATCAATTGAATTTGTTGAACTATTTCAATTATTCAATCAAGACGCCTTGGACAAACCGATCATCGGTGCCTATTGTCTGTAAGTACTAATTCTGTAATTAATTTAGTCTCTAGCTATCTTACCTCGTTTATTGCATGTATATAATCATACTATAATATGCAGAATGAAGATTCTCGAATGCAGCAGAGGACAAATCTATGACATTGGGTTCATTGACCCATATTGGGTTCATCAAGCTAATCTCAAAACAAACCCTCAGGATACGGAGGATAATATCGTACACGCGTTAAGGTTTCAAGAAACTAGAAGGGAAATACTATTTCCTTTCAACTTCGAGTGAGTGTTATTGTCTTGTATACACTTTCTATTTCGCTTACTCGACGTTAAGTATATAATTGATGAGTTATGCATGCGCAGCTTCCACTATATTCTGTTAATCATTCAACCTGACAAAGGGCGTGTACTAGTCATGGACTCGAAACATAAACCCCTTGAGACATGGAAGGACATGCAGATGATTCTCCAGCGGTAATTCTAATCATTATGACACTATATCGGCAACGTTCATGAATTTTAAGATATCATGTAATTAATAACTTCTTTTATTCGTTTTCTTCACCGGGCAACGCTTGGAAATGGTTCACCAAGAAGGCTAGGGGTGTTTGGAAAGAGGAGTTTACATTTAAACCACTAGATGTAAGCACCACTAGCTAGATCTGCGCATTTCTTTGATTCTAGTTTTGATACCGTTATTATCATGCTTGATTATTATTTTGATTGAACTATGTTCTCGTAAAGTGTCTGACGCAGGGACCAGGGAAAAATTTATATGGATACTATGTTTGCGAGTTCATCCGTCAGACGTGCTGTGAGAAGGGAAGAAATTTAGAGCAACTTAACGTACGTAAACAATTTCTATAGTTTTTAATTACCATCAAATTGTGTTTAGTTTCATTCATATAGGTTGACTCCTTTTTTAAATCAGATCGAACGTCTACGGGACGGTCTTCTTCCAAAGGATCACGTACGAGCAATTCAGGAGGAATTGGTGGGATTCTTGGATGCAGAAGTCCTAGACCCAAAAGGAGAATACTATTAGGGTCTGTATATACAATAAAGATTGTACAATGAGCTTATTTTGTATGTAGTGCATGAATTCCGTGTATCGAATGTAATATGTTCGATACTTGGATCTATATTGTCATGATGATCTTATGTAATATAATGGTTCCTTCATTGATGAGTGCAAAACACTAAATAAAAAATAAAACAACATAAATGAATTCTCTGTCGCGGCACAAAAAGTGGCCAAAATGCTGCCGCGGCAAAAAAAGGTTGCCAAAATGAATTATCTGCCGCGGCAGAGAAATGTGCCAAATCTCTGCAGCAGGAGTGGGTTATTTGTCCCGGTTCGTGTTACGAACCGGGACGGTTGCTCCTCCCCCTCGCACGGAGCAGCGGCCACGTGTATGCAGTTTTGTCCCGGTTGGTGGGGCAACCGGGACTAAAGGCTGGGGCTTTTGTCCCGATTGCCCCGTCCCGGTTGGGGAACCGGGACTAAAGACCCTTACCAACTGGGACATATGGACCGTTCTGCACTAGTGTATATGTAATTCCTATGGGGGATATTGTTTTATGAGATAGTACTTGTTATTCATTTACCGTTGTATTGGATCTTGTATAGTTTGTAATACTTTGGGGATATTCTATGATGCATGTAATGGTTTAGATCTATACATAATGCCTTGTTTGTACGTATCATGAGGTGATTGACACCACCAAGTGGGGGTAGATGAGAGAGATGTGATAATACTCATAACATATCACAACATATGAATCATTGCACTAGTGTTTATAATATTTTCCATTAAGAATTATGATGTATGTTGGTAATGGATGGCCGAGTGATAGCGGCATATGTATTGATGGCAGCAATGCAGCCCAAAATCCTTTATCTTGGGGTAAAAATAGAAAAGTATGATGTGTAGTGTGATAAAAAAATAAATGCTTGGCTTATTGCAAGGGTGATCTAGCAACACACAGTAGTACTTATTTAACATATGTATTTTACGACATGTAGCCACCATAAAAGTACCATTAAAACATTGCAATTGTGTCTACCTTTACTATCTATAACATGATAATCACCATAGATGGAGAAGATAGGATTAAGTGAACCCATGAACCCATGTCATTATTCCCATAATAGAAAACCCTCGTCTTGTCCTCTTGCATTGAAGAGGATTGGGACAATTTTACATTCTTGTTTTGTTACATTAAATTTGCATCTATTAAATCAACCATCTTGTTCCTTAACTTGTTTAGTGCATAATCAACTAAAAATCATGACACTTTAGTTGTAAACAATAGATAGATTTTCCTTCTTGCTCTTGCGGATCGATACCCTACTTCCACATTGAAAGGTATTACGGTGACCCCCTGCACTAGGGGTTTATCAACATCTACATCCGCCATTTTTCTTTGCGGGAACGTTATCCCGCTTACAGTCTATTAGGGTGAGTACATCTGTAACTGTTACATAGTATCGCCATGATTCGATCTTGGCAGTTGCAACCATAGGGAAATTTTTGTTTTCTATGCAACGAACCCCATCAGTGATATCAGAGAGATATGTCTATGCATAGATGCTTTATACGGTTAGAACACATGGATATGTGGGCGTTGATGATCATGTTATTACAAATATTTTGTACTTTGGATATTGGTGGCATAGTGGGATGAAGCGGCCCGGACAAACTTTACATGTCCTCACAGATGAGACCTGTTCTACGCTTAACATGCAACTAGTTTTTCATAAGTGGCTAGAGGGTGTCTGTCTCTCCTACTATAGTTGATATCTGATTTACTACGGTCTGCTTAATAACTTTGTTATCACCGTTGCGGCTGAAGTTCATAGGTAGAACAATTCTTTCCTAGAAAGCCCACAACCGCGTAAAATATGCAAAAGATAAATTAGAGGCTTCTAGATTTATTTTTGTTGCTCTTGTGTCATGATATGGTATATGTTATAATTTTAGTATGGTAAGATACTCTCGAGAATTATAACAAATAAGTGGGAGTGTCATAGACCTTGGCGTGACTGAAATGGAATGATAGAGATTATACCATGATACACAAGATAGTGATCAAGTGCAAAAACCATATCATGTCACCTCTACATATGATGTTTGTTTGCATCTTATTTATGCTTATGTCTAGCTTAGAACTTGCCAGTAGCATTATAAGATGATCCCTCCTACTAAATATCAAGATAATAATATGTTCTTCTTAGAATACACCGTTAAGAAAGTTCATCGTTTCGAAGCACCACGTGATGATCGGGTGTGATAGACTCTACATTCGCATACAACGGGTGTAAGACAATTTTACACACGCGAGTACTAAGGTTCTTACTTGGCGATCCTAGAATATATAGACATGGCCTCGGAACATGAACCAAAAGGGAAAGCACAAGTCATATGGATGATATGATGCCCATACAGTGCTCGCCATTGGAACTGCACCATTACTCGTGCTGATCGGTCGTGGCTTAGTGAATTTGGTTCGTATAATCACTAAAAATGACTAGAGGTATGTCGTTTTTGAGTGGGAGTTCACATAGTAATATGATTAAAGTTGAACTTAATTTATCATAAACTGAATTTAAGTAAATTTGCACAGTTTGTTGTAGTTACTTGCATTCGTTTACTACCTTGTGTTTAGCTATGATTGAGATAATATAACTATAGGATCTGGGAATTTTTACTTTACGAACTGGTATTGTATTGTTTTATGTGTCAATCTAAATTTTAAAGTACTATTGCAAACTTTTAGCAAAACCTCACTTACTCCGTGATATTCAATATGTAGTATTGAATCAAGAGTAACAATTCCAATGTTAGTATCCAAGTATCATGCTTGCCTCCATGATCTTTGATATAAGTAAGTTGTTTCAGTATCAAGGTTATCTAGGAGCTAAAAGAATTCTTTTAGAAACCATCATGCGTGAAAGATATTGTGATATCTGAAACAATGTTTAGTTTCAATATGATAGAATATAATTTTAGTAAGATACATGTTCTCATATTGTATGAGAATTTGCAAAGGTTGGAGACGTTAGGCATCCTGGTCTCCCAAAAAGGATTTGGAAACTAACATTATATTCTTGATTCACATTTATAAGCTATAGTAACTTGATTATGAAAGTTTTCATGATAAGGATGGATAAAAGATCTAGGTAAAATGTTTACTATATTAAAAATATTACTACATTAAAAGTATTACTAAAAGGAATGAAATTTGAAAGAATGCCAAACATTTGATGATGGTGATAAACTTCAAAGTGCAAGTCCAAAGGTATTAGTATTTGACTATACACGCTTTGGACTATGTGTCATATGTATGGAACCACTATTGATGTTGATAGATTCTTTTAAAAGGAAAGGAAATGCTGAAAGAGAATCTGGTAAATATTTGGCAGAAAGGAAAAAGACTGGAAAAGTCCAGCTTAGGTATATAGATGATATACACATTATGGGTGTATTCTTTGCTTGTTAAACAATGTGGTTCTTAGGTTTTGGATACCGAATTTGTTGGTATGAAGTGTCATACAGAACAACACAAATTCATGAACTACAATGGCCTAAGTAACTAGCAAAAGAATATGTGATGATGTTCATCGAAAACACATAAAGTGTTATTGTGTTTCTCTTTGACATCAAAGCTTGCCTTCAAGATTTGTATTAATAATTGTTATTTTATTCTAGTATTATGAGAATAATGGTTATTCAAATAATTACCATATTCCATAGAAGATGGATAAACTTTTACAAATCTAGTTGGATAAATCACGTCCATAAACACTGATGCTAAAAAGTCACAAGATGAATGATTGGAATATAAATTTTGAGTGACATCGCCATTTAAATCATATTGGAAAGAAAACAAGAAGAAAACTCCATGTTAATGGATTTTGGGAGTTTTTTTATTTTGATCAATTAACGTTTGTGAAACTTTCCTAGAGATAATTAAAATCTCGTTAATAGGCCAAAGAAGAACGAACGACTAACCTATTGGACATAATGCATGTTGATGTACATTGTCCATTATGTGTAGTGGTGAGATATGGATTTAAACTTCATATGCTTTCTCTGAAATTTGAGTAAATACATGTGTATATTTACTTAATAAGGGAGAAGTATGAAACATTTGAAAATATTCAAATGATTTCAAGATGAAGTGGAAAATCCTTGTAGCGAGAAAATAAATAATTTATGATTGGATCATAAAGGAATATATTTGAGTTACAAATTTAGAAAAACACCTAAGATTTTAGGAATTGTTCTATTGACTTGTGTTTCTCGAAACACCATAGGAGTATGGAGTGTTCGTGAAAAGTAATCAAACCATGTTTGACATGGTAGGATCAACGGTGTTATTTATAAAATTTCCATTATATTTTAAAGATTAAGATTTAGTGACTATCGTTTTTACACTAAAAAGAGCTCCATCATAATTCGTTGAACTTACATACACCATATGAGTTATGGTTTGGGATAAAACCCAAGTTGTCTTTACATAAATTTTGGTATGCTAGACTGTAACACCCTCGCCTGATAAGGCTGAGTTCATGTGTATAGTGCCAATCCCTGGATCGGCTCACTGGCACACACAGTACAAAATGATACCAAATATAACTGTGCATCATAAATACAACGAATATGATCCAGAATTTACATTCTTTATTCAAGTACACAGCGGAAAACGAATACAAGGTAGATCTCCATCCTTCAAATGTGCCACAGGCGAACAATTGTTGAGTGGAGTCTCGCGACCTATGAATGATCACTCAGATATGATACAACCTGCAACATGAAACGTTGCAGCCACGAATGGTCAATACATTGAATGTATGGCAAGTAGGCTAAAGTGGTTAACAACAGATCTATCAACTACATGCTTATTTGGCCAAGTGGAGTTCAGGCTCATTTGCATAAAGCAACAGTTTTATCCTAACATTTGTAACAAAGTAGTTTTCCAATACAATAAATAGGACACTCTGGTTCACTCCCAGGTGCTCCTACCCAATTAAGTTCACCCAACAAGTTTTAGGTAATTAAGAAATAAGGATGAGTGAGAAATATCATAGCATCAGTATCAGGTCGCTCAAATTGTCCATAACCGGGGACACGGCTAAGTACTTAGTTTAGACACCCTGCAGGGGTTAGTACACTTTACCCATGTGACTTGGCCAGCCATTTCGTACCACTCTCATATTGGGTGATGATAGGGAGAAGTCCAAGAAGGAACCGTTCGGGAAGTAGCTCCCCAATCCCGACACGCACCGGTCCAACCTACACTATCTACATCTCTGGATACGCGGGTTCAAGTTACCACAACCTACTGAGTTCAGCCAACCGCCTATTTCATTATTGGCACATGGTTGCACACGAAAGCTTCCAAACAAAGAAACCAATAATTTCTTAGTGTCCTGGGCGGCATTCCCCACCATAAATACACTCGATGACCCAATCAATGCCATTCCGCCCAGGTGGTTCATTAAAACATATTGGTTTGTCATTTAGCAAAACATAAGCCTTTCAAAACATATAACTTTTCATGATGTGATTCCCTTCCTCGTCTAAATAGCATAGCTAAGAAAACTACCAATACGATGGCTCATAAACAAGGAATACTAGGGAATAATATGGGATATAGCATATCATATACACATCAATTCCTGCATATGCAATTCTACAAAACATCTACAATGCATAGGAAAACAGTAGGACATTTATGACCAAGATAGCACCACTTGCCTTTGTTGTAGATGTAGTCGATTAGATAATCCTCACAATCCTCATATATATAATGGTTGCACTCGTCATAACCACAATACTTGCAATCATAGTAGTTGCAATCGCACAAGTTGCACTCCTCGCAATGTAGCGTTTGAAGCAAACACAACAAACACCATCCAAAACATTGCAAACATACAACAGTGCAACATTACAAGAAAACAATGATGAACAGATGCATGCATGATGATTTAATGAGTCACAATAGTTGCATTTTGTGTTCTGAACATAGTTAGATTACATGATGCATATGGAAAGTCATTTAATGCGCTAAAGCTTTTATTACTAAAGTTGCATCGATTTAATATGGTGTATACCACTTTAATTGAACTAAATATGTTTATGTCGTATTAAATTGTGAACTAGATGCTACTGGATAGATAATGCAATTTAGAGACAGTGGCAATTTGAATCACCTAAAAAAGAGTTATAGATATTTTCCTATGATTAAAACACTATTTCAATGGGTTTAAATATTTCTGTATGAGTTTCTGTTTTAACAGTGCCTAATAATTTTTCATGCAATTTCTCTGTATAGATATTGTCAATACAAAACCTTAGCACTTGGATTCACCCTAATCGGAGTTATATATCTTTTTGTATGATTTAAATAGTGTTTAATGGTTTTAAATGATTCATATAGTTTCTGTTGTCTAAAAATCAAACTAAAATTATATCTGTAATCTCCACGGAATTGTGATTTCATGTACATATTATTTGTAATTTTCTGAACAGTATTTATTTTCTTATGACTTTATTACTCTAAATAGGCCATTAAACCATTTAAATCTTCACGGCAAAACCTTACAGTAAAATGCTGAACTAATTACATATTGATGATCTACATGGAACCAGCTTTCCATCGGTATATCATTTATATTTTTGTGATAAGCAATTAATTTTTAATGAATTTAATGATTTATAAAGCCATTAAAACTAATTAAATTGCTACGTGTTAAATAGTAGGCAAAGGCTAGATCCAACCAGATATTATTAATGTACATTACAGTAGCTTCAATTTGATATATTTTTCATATTTTTCGGAGTTACAGATAATATCTTATGAATTTATTAACCTGAAAGACCATTAAAACTAATTAAATTACTGCAGTAACCACGTACAGTAAAAGTTGGATCTATTCTGATAAGATGATTCTACGTAAAATTATCTTCAATTTGGTATATTATACGCAATTTTTGGACGTGGTATGAATTTCTAATGAATTTGACAAGTTAGATCTATAATATGCAATTTTAAATTCGAACGGAATATTCCAGGGAATATTCCGCTGACTGGATATGTTGACTTTGCATGCTGACTCGGACTAGATGTTGACCTTACGTTGACGTGGCGTTGATGAGGAAGCTGACCGGGATGACGACATGGCACGCACCGGTTTGATTGGATCTCGACCGTCTGGATAGCATCCAGTGGCTAGAAGAAGAGATTGACCCGATTTTGACTCATAATAGACAAAAAAATAGATCTGTGTTAGAGAGAAAAATCCATAGGTCAAATTGAAAAACTCAAAACATGAAAGTTGTGGGGAATCATTATTCCTACCTTCTCACCAAAGGAATTTGGTTTTGAAGAAACGAGCGCGAGTACATCTTGGATTTACACCGTAAGATCTGAAATATTGCGATACGAAATTCTTCGGCTGTGGTGGATGAAAAGAAGTGAGGTTTGTCGGGATTGAAATATTTCGACGATTCCTACAACTTTCGTTTTTTGACCGAAGGCAAACGACGAAGTCTAGATGGGTTAAAAAGCGAAATAAGATTCAGGCATGTGTAGATTCGGGATTTCGAGAAGGGAAACTCGTACAGCTGTGGCTCCACGAGTTTATATGGAGATTTAGGATGTTGTAGAGATAGGTATTGGAGTGGTTTGGCCCGTTTAGTTTTTTTTATACTTGTTTCCTTCATATATTTTGCATACGAACTTCAAATGATATGATTCTTGTTTCTAAATTTTTATAAAATTGAATAGATCATTATAGGATAAAACTTGTAATCTTTTTACTAGTTTGGAAGTAGTGGATTTATAAATCCTTGTATATTCTATTTTATTTATATCTTTATTTGTTTGTATTTATTCCATAACTTTTTCATACTAGCTCCAAATAAGCTCAATTTTTTTTCTAAAATTTTGTAGTATTAATTGGATCTCTTTAGGCTATAATTATCAATAATTTATGCCTTAGCAATAGTGGGTTTTAAGAAGTCAATTTAATTACCCTTAGGAACATTTGGGCGAATCAACTATAGGATTTAGATATCAGGATTTGGATTTAGTTGATGAGAACTTTGCATGGATGTAATGAAATGATTATGAATGCTTCATGATTTCCATTTTGAAATCTTGCACACCAATTCTACAATCCATAATCAATCCATGCCCTTTTGCCTATATGGCTACTTAGGTCATAACAAAAGAATATAAGATTTTGAATTCAAGGTTGAGAGGATTTTCTATTCAAAAAATTTCTTCTCTTTGAGAATTTTCAACATAGTCAAACAATCAATCAAACTTATTTATTTATTTATTTCACATTCCAAAATTAGGAGAATTTTGGGATGTGACATAGACATAAGTAAAATATTTATAACGAAAGTTGGATGAGCATGTCTTTGTAGGTTATTCCAAATAACCATTGGGTATTCCTCCATAGCACCAAAGACAAAAGTGTTTGTCGCTTAGAACGTTAAGTTTCTTGAGAAGGAATTTTTCACGAAAATTTAAGTGGGAGTACAATAGAAATTTTATAAGGTTATTCAACCTTAGCTATATCTATTGAGTTGCGCAGCGCCGAAAAGTGTCCCGGAGGCAGCCAAAATGCTCATGGCTCCCATGCCTCAAAGGTTATGGTCACGGAAATTTAAGTTCCTATTGAACCACGTAGGTCGGATAAAGAATCAAATACTAATATTTGAGTTTAAATCATTATTATTTGACAATAATGAACCGACTACATGCAAAGAAGCAATTGTGGGCCCTGATTCCATCAAATGGCTTGAAGCCATAAAATCTGTGATAGTTCTATACACGAAAAATCAAGTTACTGAACTTGGAAGACCATCTAGAAGACATGAAGCCTATCGGTTGTATTTGGATCTATAAAGAAATATACATAGATATTTCACATCTATAAAATAGTCAACATGTCGGTAAAGAGTTTACGATAATGCTCAAGGAGTTGAATACGACAAGATTCGATCTTTCATAACGATATTTAGTCTGGACAAATTAGTATAGAAACTACTACATAAGTCAATTATCATATATGCTAGTTGAACAAACAAAACAATATTCTTCTAATAGAATGGTTTCCTAGAACGTGTACATCACACAGTCTAAAAGGTTTTGATAAATCAAAGGATGCTAAAAAGGCATGCAAGCTTCAATAGTTGAAATAAGCATAGAGGAGTTGGAATCTTCACCGTTATGAAATTGTTAAAATGTTTAATTTCATCAGAAATGATGAAGATGCTTGCATTAGCAAGAAATTAAGTGGGAGCGCTGATACGTATTTCTAATATATTATGAATAAGATATATTGTCAATTAGAAAAGTTGTATCTTTTATTTGACACAAGTTAAAAAATTCATTGAAATTAGATTTGGATGAAAGACTTAGTCAAAACCCAAATATTAGGTATCAATGTCTATTTATATAGATTGAGACGCTAATATGGTTATGCCAAATGTGCATAGATAAATATTGAATGAGTTCAATATGGAAATGATGAGAAAGGTTCTTGCCACATGGAAAAGGTTGATAATCAATATTCAAGTGTTTTTACACTTGGTGAGTAAAATCACATGGATATCTTGATAAACGAGATTCAAGTGTTTTAACACTTGGTGAGTGAAATCACATGAATATCTTGATTAATCATTCTGTGATATGTATATATCCAGATATGTCCTATGCTCTAAATGTTATGAGTTTGTACTAGGATGACTCATAAGATGATCATTGGACGATAGTAAGGATATTCTTATGATCTTTGGAAGAAATAAGAATACATTTTTGTATATAGAAGTGAAGGAAATATGCCCTAGAGGCAATCATAGAGATGATTATATTTCATATGTATCCATGAGTTATTGTAATGCTCCTTGAATATCCATATCAGGCAACTTGTATTAATTAGCAATTATGTGAATTGTTTATGAAACTCTTTACTTGTATGGTTATTTAATAGTTGTCCCTCGTCGGGGTTCATGTGAGGACACACGTGAATATTAGACTAGCACATAGATTGGTTGACGACTATGTTTCGCAAGTCATAGACATGGAGATGTCAAACCAATGATATGGACACATGTTATGAACATGGGGTTGGACTGACCCAACTTGAGACTGGCAATTAGTTGCAGCTCTCTCTCTCTACACACATTGTGTACGTTTTGTCCTTAGACCTGAGATTGTCGCATGTACTTGAGATGTGGATCGACCTACTTTGGGGCTATCAAACGCTGCATCGTAACTGGGTAGTTATAAAGGTAGCTTTCGGGTTTGTCCTGAAGCATGCTGCAAGGCATGGTCAATCAAGATGGGATTTTTCCCTCTCTACTTGAGAGAGATATCGCTGGGGCCCTCAAGTGATCGGATCTAGAAATGCATGGCCATGCTACATAAGGTTAAGAGTTAACCTAGTAAAGGGATTCCGAGTTACGGTATCGAGAAAGAGAGGGCAGCTTGGAGCTAGACCAAATATTGTGAGGCAAACGGAAAGACATGTAGTAAACCTTGTGATGGTTCGTCCGATATGATCTTTGTATGCGTTTAGGAGTTGACACGTCTTGCTAGAGGCCGCTACCAACTATTGATAGAATAAGTGTATTCGTGTCATTTCTATACGTATATGAACCTATAGGGTCACACACTTAAGGGACTGGAAGAGGATTGGATCCGAATTACACCAGGATTAGGCTACTAATGGGCTGCTAATGTAGAAGCCCACTAGGGACGTATATATAAGAGAGGGTGGGGCGAGCTGACCAGGGGAGATCCATTCCACCCAGCCACCACCCCTCACGCCTGTGTTGCACGTGCGGACCTAGCAGTCCGGCGTCTGACGCTTCCACCCCGCACGTGTGGATACCTCGGAGGTGCTGCATCTGTGGCACTTGGACGAGCCGCGCAAGGGGACTTGCTCGTGGGATGAGAACAAGGAGGTGACGTGGAACGTCTACACTGTCTCGACGCGCTTCATCAATTCCGCAACTGCGCGTCTAGTGGTAATCCTGTGATCTATGACAACAGTATTCCTGGTTTACGCGGTAGAAAATTTTGATTTGCGCTAGTGTAGCCTATCTGTATCCCTTCAAGAAGTGACTATAGTTTATTGTATAGTGTTATATTGACACTATACAGATAGTTCATTGTAAGGTGTTACATTAACGTTATACAAATAGTTTATTGTAAGGTGTTACATTGACACTATACAAATAGTTCATAATAAAGTGTTACATTGTTACTAGTTTCATCATAAGATACAAATTAAGTTTATCTCAATTTAGGCTATAGGTTAAGGTAGCACAATGTAATGTAAGCAAGTTTCATGATGGATTTGGATGAGTTCTAAAGTTATGGATATTGTGACGGATACTACAACAAAAGGCTAAGTATAAGTTTGCTATGGTGTAAGCAGAGAAACTAGGTGTGGTTCGACGGGCTAGTATTATGAAGATATATTATGTGACAATTATATCAACATGTTTTAAAACCCCAAGGAACTAAGGTATCACCAAATTTATACAAAGCCACCTCATTCGAGAATGAGTGATGCGTACAGATGCAAAGACATGCAAATACACACAGATCTAAAAGTGTCAGATATGGGAATTATGTTTACCACTAGCGAACGCATATATACAACACCAAAGTGCTATAGGTGTTGAATGCACAAGGTTTTCAAACTAGATTATTGACTTTAGTGCAAGTGGGACACTGAAAGGAATATGCCTGAGAGACAATAATAAAGTGGTTATTATCTTATTCCATGTTTATGATAAATGTTTATTTTTCATGCTATAATTGTGTTAAGAGGAAACATTAATACACGTGTGATTTATAAATAGAAAATGTTCCTAATAATGCCTCTCTTCATACTAGCTTGTTGATTAACTGATGATCAAGGTTTCCTAATCATGAACATTGGATGTGTTGTTAATAACATGGTCATATTATTGGAGAACAATATGATGAGCAGTCACCCAGAGTAGATGTAGCAATACGATCATGTCCTCAAGTTTATATTGCTATCACATTCATAGTAACTCAATGTCCTTAGACCATGAGATCACGCTAATCACTTTTACCGGAAGAGTACTTTGATTCCATCAAACATCACACAGTAACTGGGTGATTATAAAGGTGTCGTCATGTACTTGAAATGTGTTATTTGAGGCAAGTGGATCAAGAGTGAGATTTGTCCATCCAGATGACGGAGAGATATACTCAGGGCCCTCTCGATGATATCATATTGTCATAGCTTGCAAGCAAGTGATTTGATCACTAGAATGTTATATCACAGGAACGAAAAAAGAGTACTTGTCGGGAACGAGATTAAACAAGGTATGGATGATACAAAGTGATCGGATATCGGACATGTAAAATATCATGAGACAAAAGGAATTTTATTACAACGAAAGAGGTTTGGACGATCATCGGATCTTCGTGGAACTAGTGGGAGTCATTATGGATCTCCAGGTCCCGTTAATGATTATTGATCGGAGAGAGTATCGATCATGTCTACATAGTTCTCTAACCTGTAGGGAGACACACTTAAGTTTATTCGACGCAATTGAGCATATAGGAAACACAGGGGAAAACAATGGACATCGCAGGAATTTGTTCTGTCGAATCTGCCAAAATGGTTTCGGGGTATCGAAACAAAGCAAGAGATAAAACTGTTAATGTGTTCATTAAATGAAGTGTTCATTAAGTTAAGTACTCATTAAATAAAGTGTTTATTAAATTGAGTTGCATTAAAAGAAGATAATTAAAACTCTTTAATGGAAATACCTTTGATTTTTGAGTGGAGAATAAATGGCAGAAATTGGAGTTGGAATTTATGTGAGTGGAGAGTCCACCCACATGAATGTGGGAGGAGAGGGGGAACCCTCTTTGTCCGTCGGCCATGGGTGGGGGCTGCCCCCTCCCTCTATAAAAGGAGGTGGCATCCTCCCTTCCACACACACTCACCTGCCCTCTCTCATATGCCCTTTGGTTGACATCTTCTTTCTCTTGCTAGCCTTGTCCATTGCCACTAAAAAGGTGCTTAGACGAAGCCCTGCTCGATATGTTCCCCTCCACCATCTCTACCATGGCATAACAGTGTTGGAGTTCCCGGGGATCTGCTACTTCCGCTACCAGGCTGGAGCGAGGGTTTGGGAGTCGTCGGCACACCGCACATATGAACGATTACGAAGACGCTGTCCGTTTGTGGTGCTGATCGTATGCACGTCCTCAAGGACGATCGTGTACATCTACATCAACCACGTTTGTTTGCGGAAATGTTATCCCGCTTACGGTCTTCAAGGGTGAGTCCATCTGTAACCATTACATAGTATCGCCACACTAGTACAAAACTAGCCAAAGGATTTGACCTTTAGTACCGGTTTCTTAAGAACCGGTACCAAAGGCTGCATTAGTACCGGTTTAACTGCTCAGGTCGCCGGCAAACCTTAGTACCGGTTCGTTTAGGATGTATAGTACCGGTTCGTGTTACGAACCGGTACGAAAGGGTTTCGCGCCAAATTTGAGGCAGAGGTGGGGCCAGCGCTGCACCTTTAGTATCGGTTCATATAAAGAATCGGTACTAAAGGGTCTCCAGATCTATTTCTTCACGCGAGCCACCCGAGCCATCTCCATTTTTGCTTCTCCTCTCACAATTCCAAATATTTCCCTCCTCTCACACTCCAACAAATCTCCATTTTTCTCCACCATTTTGTCAAGATTGACGACACCGGCCATCTATCCAAGGGTTAGCAATATCATCCTAATTTAGCTCATTTCTTTGCTAGTCTAAATCGTATCATTTTTCTAGTGCTAGCAAGGTGTTCGATGAAATGCCTAAGTTAGGGATTTCATTCTTTTTATATGAAATTTGAGCTCATATTGAAGTATGATTTTTTGGTTTTAGTATCGTCCCCGTCCTCATCGCCGTCGATCGCCAGCGTCGTCCCCTAGCCGGCACCACCTCGGTGAGTCTCTTTTTTTATAAAAAAACTTAGTTTTATGTGATGATAAACTTGAATATTAATTAATTTGGTCACTCATATATTCATGATGTTGTGTAATTAATGATTTTTGATATACTTATATAATGCAGATGACTCGACAATGGATGTACGGTGACCGATGCCATCCCGAGTTCATTACTAGCATGCATTATTTTCTCAACGTCAAACAGGCGGTCAAATGGTTTCATTTGTTGTCCATGTAGTTCCTGTAAGAATACGAAGGATTACTCTACTTCAAAAACCCTTCACGTCCACCTGCTTAAGAACGGTTTCATGTCTGGCTATAATTGTTGGACCAAGCATGGAAAAGGAGGGGTTATAATGGAAGACAACAAAGAAGAAGAGGATAATGACAACTATCCTATGTTCACTGAAGACGGTGATATTAGAATGGGGGGAGACGAATCTGAAGAAGAGCCCATTTTTTATGAGCCCGATGACGATTTGGGTCGAGCCATTCTTGATGCAAAGATAAACAGCGGAAGTGAAAACGAGAGGTTGAAGTTGGAGAAAATATTAGAGGATCACAACAAACTGTTATACCCAAATTGCAAAGATGACCAGAAAAGGCTGGGTACCATACTGGAATTGCTGCAATGGAAGGCAGAGAATGGTACTTCTGACAAGGGATTTGAAAAGTTGCTAAAATAATAAAAAAGATGCTTCCAAGGAAGAACGTATTGCCCTCTAGTACGTACGAAGCAAAGAAGGTTGTCTGCCCTCTAGGATTAGAGGTGCAGAAGATACATGCATGCATCAATGACTGCGTCCTCTATCATGGTGAGGAGTACGAGAATTTAAATGCATATCCGGTATGTGGTGCATTGCGGTATAAGATCAGGCGAGATGACCCTGGTGATGTTGACGACGAGTCGTGCCCCAGGAAGAGAGTTCCTGCCAAGGTGATATGGTATGCTCCTATAATACCACATTTGAAACATTTGTTCCAAAACAAAGAGCATGACAAGTTGTTGTGATGGCACAAAGAGGACCGTAAAAAAAATGTGATGCTGAGACACCCCGCTGACGGGTCGCAGTGGAGAAAAATCGAAAGAGAGTTCAAGTCATTTTTAGATGACGCAAGGAACTTAAGGTTTGGTCTAAGTACAGATGGCTTTAATCCTTTCGGGGATCAGAGCTCTAGTCATAGCACCTGGCCAGTGACTCTATGTATCTATAACATTCCTCCTTGGTTATGCATAAAGCGTAAGTTCATTATGATGCCAGTGCTCATCCAAGGCCCGAGGCAACCCGGCAACGACATTGATGTGTATCTAAGGCTATTGGTTGACGAAATTTTATAGTTGTGGCGTGAAGAAGGTGTACCTGTGTGGGATGAGAACGAACAAAAGGAATTTAACCTACGAGCGTTGTTATTTGTAACCATCAATGATTGGCCTATTCTTAGTAACATTTCAGGACAGTCAAACAAGGGATACAATGCATGCACACACTGTTTAGGTGAGACTACAGTATATATTTGGGAAACAAGAATGTGTACCTGGGGTATCGTCGATTTCTTCCAAAACAACATCACGTAAGAAAGAGAGGAAATAATTTCAGAGGTGAGGCAGATAACCGAACGAAGCCTACCCGCCCTACTGGGGATGTTATATATGATATGGTCAAGGATTTAAAAGTAATCTTTGGAAAGGGTCCTGGCAGAAAATCTGTTCCGAATGATGTTGATGGACACGTACCCATGTGGAAGAAGATGTCTATATTTTGGGAGCTACCCTATTGGAAAATCCTACAGGTTCACTCTTCAATCGACGTGATGCATGTGACGAAAAATCTTTATGTGAACCTGCTAAACTTCTTGGGCGTGTATGGGAAAACAAAATATACACCGGATGCACGGCAGGACCAGCAATGTATCCACGAAGGAAACAACCTGAATCCAGAGAAGTATCAAGATACTGCCAGCTACGCTCTTACCAAAGAAGAGAAGGAGATATTTCTTGAAGTCCTGAGTAGCATCAAGGTCCCGTTTGGCTTCTCGTCGAATATAAAGGGAATAATAAACATGTTAGAGAAAAAGTTTCAAACCTAAAGTCTCATGACTACCACGTGATTATGACACAATTACTTCCGGTTGCGTTGAGGGGGCTTTTGCCGGAAAATGTTCGAGTACCCATTGTGAAGCTATGTGCGTTCCTGAATGCAGATCAATCCACTAACTCTACAAAATTTACAGAAGGATGTGGTGCAATGTCTAGTCAGTTTCGAGTTGGTTTTCCTACCATCCTTCTTCAATATTATGACGCATCTCCTCGTTCACCTGGTCGAAGAGATTGGCATCTCGGTCCTGTATTTCTACACAACATGTTCCCCTTTAAGAGATTCATGGGACTCTTAAAGAAATACGTTCATAATCGTGCTAGGCCAGAAGGAAGCATCTCCAAGGGCTATGGAATAGAGGAGGTTATTGAGTTTTGTGTTGACTTTATTCCTGACCTTAAGCCGATCGGTGTTCCTGAATCGCGCTATGAGGGGAGACTGTGTGGAAAAGGCACGCTAGGAAAGAAAGCAACAATATGTATGGAAGGACATTCTTTCACTCAAGCACACTATATAGTTCTACATAATTCCAGCTTGGTGGCTCCGTATATAGTGGAACACAAGAATATTTTATGCTCGGAATACCCGGAGCAACGTGAAGATTGGATTGATGGAGAACACAGGAAGACTTTTGGCGGTTGGTTGCAAACACGTCTCATTAATGGCACTGATGAAGAACAACTATACTTGTTGGCCAAGCAAACATCTTCGACTATATCGACTTTCCAAGGGTACGAGATAAATGGGAATACATTTTACACGATTGCCCAAGATAAAAAGAGCACCAACCAAAATAGTGGTGTCCGCTTTGATGCAGTAGAGGACAATGGGAAGAAGGTCACATATTATGGGTACATAGAGGAGATATGGGAACTTGACTATGGACCTACTTTCAAGGTCCCTTTGTTACGGTGCAAATGGTTCAACCTGAAAGACGGGGTACAGGTAGACCCGCGGTACGGAATGACTACAGTGGATCCCAAGAATCTAGGGTACGACACCGAACCATTCGTCCTATAGAGTGAAGTGGCTCAGGTTTTTTATGTGAAGGACATGTTTACCAAACCGAAAAAAAAGAAAAGAAAGGCAAGAGGACACATCATATGATGAGCCAAAGCGCCACATAGTTCTTTCAGGAAAAAGAGACATCGTGGGAGTAAAGGACAAGACAGACATGCCAGAAGATTATAATAAGTTTGATGATATTCCACCCTAAAAGGTGAAAACTGATCCAAGCATCGTGTTAAATAATGAAGATTGTCCATGGTTGCGTCGCAATCAGAAGAAAGAGAAACACACAAAGAAAACTCAGAAGACTAGATAGGGATGGCCTGATCTTTCACGAAACTCTTTCACGAAACTCCGTGGTTTGCGGTGGAATCGAAGGGGGAAGAGCGGGAGGTTCGACTACCGTGACCCCGATGCCAGCGACGACGACGTCGGCGAGTACGACGACTACAGTGGCGACGTTTATAGGCCTAGGCACGAGTATGACTGAATCACCCCAACATTCAAAAACAACTTCGGCCGATTGTGACTTAATCTGGCCATGTATCGTAATTTTTAATTGAGCTATGTACTTTAATTCCATTTCAATCGTAATAAAATTTTATTCCCGCCCTTTTCCTCCCGCCCTTTTCTTCCCGCCCGTTTCCTCCGTCATTTGGCCCGAGGTAAGATTGTCGAGGAAATAAAGCGCCCATTTAAAAAAAAGACAGTCTGACCCACTACTCGGTTCATTTTGCGCCGGATTAGGTAGCATTCTCTATAGGGTACTTCTCCAACAAATGCATGCATCCTTTTTCAAATGTGGTGCTGCCCACGGGCACACCGTGCCGCTTCGCCAATCCTGTCTAGTAATATTAAGAAACGCAGTACAAAGATCATCAAAACTACATTCGACTTCGTATTTTACCAGCTTACGGATGAACATAATTTGAAAATACATGCAAATATGTCATATATATAGTATATGTAAACATTTAAAACAGAAATAGAAACAAAAACAGAAATATCAAAACAGAAAAAAAAACCAAAACCTTTGGTACCGGTTGTTGGAGAGAACGGGTACAAAAACATTATTCATACCGGTTGTTAGATGGAACCGGTACCAAAGGTGTTGATCCCCTTTTCTTCCCTGAAGACGCTCCAATCGACAGTCCTATCCAAATCGACGCCTCCCACACGCAGTCCGCCGCCGTCGCCGCAGCCACGCGTCCCGGCTCCCCGGCGCCAAGCCGCCATACCCCTGGCTCCCGCGCAGCTCCCGGCCAAGCCAGCGCTGTCGCAGCCACGCCCAACAGCCTCCGCCAAGCCACCTCCGCTCTGCCCGCTCGCCGCTAAGCAGCAGGTGAGTCCTCTCGCGCCTCCTCCCCTTGTCCCCTCCTCCCGGCTGAGCACGACAGGGGCCACACGGACGCCGAAGGAGTAGGACCGGTCGGCGGCGCGGGCCATGGACCATGACCTGGCAGCGGCATGGAGGAGTTCATGCGTGGGGAGTCCACGGTGACGCAGCTTTGTGGCGGTGGTGGTGGCGGCGGGAAGGGGCCGCAGCTGCGGGCGGCTGGAGGTGGAGTGGCGGTGGGGCACGAGGTGGAGGCGGGGAGGGTTATTGTGGTCAGGGCGGCGGAGTCGACCGAGAAGCGTGGGTTGACGTTCGCGAGGTCGTCGTGGTCGTGGCCTCCGCCGGAGCTGGACGAGGAGGAGTGCGAGAAGCGGGAGGAGGCGAGGGACAGGGAGGCCTCCGAGTCAGAGTTGTCGCGGAGGAGCGGCACCGACGCCAGGTCCGACGCGCCGCCTCTAACCATATCCTGAACCGATGCTCTAGCCATCCCATATGCCACCTTAAAAAATAGTTAGATGATATTTGTCTTTGCTTAGCTGACAAGATATTAGGACGAATACGAGTAGTCCTTTAACAGAAGCAAGAAAACCAAGAGGAAGATAGCAGCTTGGTAGATGGTTACTCACAGTTAGCTTGCGATTGATGCAGTCAAGAAAATAATAGTTGACACATTAATTTTAGTCAGGCTTCCGAATCGGATAGAAGTGAATAAGATAATAGGTGCCTCATGCATCTAGACAACTATAAAACAAGTTTCAAATTTGATCAGATTTTGTTAAAAAATCAACTTGTAGGGTTTTATGTGGAGGACATTGCAATCATGTGTAGGATATTCAATACTATGTTATTGCTTGTTATCCATCTAGCAATCTGTTATGATCGTCACATGAAGAATCAAATAATAGCACTTAATATTTACTATGTTATCAACAAGAAGATGTTAAACTATGCTCTGTCTTGTCTATACAGATTTTGTAGTGACATTGAGCTATGGAGCACGACCCCTTCATCCGAGATGAGGAGCAAGAAGACATTGTGCAAAAATAATATATGAGAGTGCGCGTGGACCAGAACCCGATGAAGATGGACCAGAACCCAATGAAGATGATGATGATTTCGGCTCACAATTTCTGAACGATGTCGGTGAGGGACTTGAGTCTGAAGAAAGAAGATACAACGAAGTGTCCTTAACAAACTCCGGCGAGGTGTATTTATATATAAAGGTTATGTTCATCAATAGATGCATTGATTTATTTGTATTGCACTTATTAACGAATCATTTTTATTTTAGCCTTCTGGATCATCGAGCAAATGTGATAAAAGGCAACGAGGCCCGACGCAACGTCTATCGGGCGAGGGTAGGTTAGCCCTCACCGCATTTAAGGATAGTGGTCAACCGGTGGATCCCAAAGAATACTATCATAAATTTATAAATCAAGCTGGAGTTATTGTTAGGGACCATGTACCGATTAGCATTGTAGAGTGGTATAAGCCGAAGAACGCGGGGGGTAAAGCTAGTTATGTCAACGATTCTCAATTTTTTTTGTTTGGGACAGTCTACTGACACACTTCAACCTACCGGAAAACTTGACGGAAGGCTAGAAGACGAAAGTCAAGAAATGGACTCTTAAGAAGATGGCCACACAATTCCAGACCTGGAAGAAAAAATTATGGGACAAATATGAAGATGAAGATCCAATATTCACTAGAAGGCTAGTGAGTATAGAAGCGCACTGGCCCGCATTTAAGGTGTATAAGATATCGTCTACTGCTGTGTCCCGATCAGTCACGGGTATGAAAAATGCTGCAAAGAAGAAATATTTCCATAAATTGGGGTCAGGTGGATACAAGACTGCCATTCCAAAGTGGATAGCATTTGAAGATAAACTGATGGATGCAAAGATCGTTCCACAGACAAGGGACTGGCCCAACCGGTCCAAGTTCTGGTTGTTCGTGCATGGGGCAGGGTTGGACCCAAAGACAGGGCGGACCGTTGCAAAGGGAAAATGGAAGGAAAAAATTGCAAAAGTCACGACGCTGCTTGTAGATGCAATAGAAGAAGTTAAAAAGGGAGATTACATTCCCGATAGAGAGAATGACGAGTTGACACTCGCTCTGGGGAATCCTGAACACTTTGGATGAATACGAGCCCTCCCAGGTGTCACCATGAAGGAAGCGTGGCGGTCTTGTTGCAGTTATAGAAGCTGTGCAAGAAAGAAGAAGCAGGACTTAGACCGGATATCAGAATTGGAACGTAAGGTGCAGCTGCTTGAGAAAAATCAAATAGACTCAACTAGTCGGCAGATGGCACCTGATTAGCAACTTCTACAAGACCCTCAAGCCGATGTCGCCTCATCTCAGCCAAGAAGCAGCATGGGTTCCTCGCATCTTGAAGGATGTGGATCAAGCTACCCCGTGGATTATGTCACGGAGAAGACAGATTGTGAGCTACATGTGACAATGAGGAACATGTCCATTAAGGTGGCGGTCGGCTATGTTTACCCAAATGAATATGGAGCAACGCACCATCATATTCCCATTCCAGCTGCCTATGCTCGTGTCAGGGTGGATGACGTTGTGATGGGTTATGAAACAATGGAACTTGATTTTCCTGGAGGTGACGATGCAAAGACAATGGGCGATGTCAAGCGCAGTTTCGTCCTATGGAACAAGAAATACATCGTCTTTTCGCCAAGGCCACCAACTCCTCCTCGTAGCAGTCCACATAAGCAGCAAAGTCCACATGAGCAGCAAATGCCATCAACTCCTCCTGGTAGTAGTCCACATGAGCAGCAAAGTCCACACCTACCTAAGAGGGACCCCAACGCGAGTCCACCATCTTGATATCCTCCGCATAAGAAAGCGCCCTTTAAGCGGAATGGTTCGCCGACTAGGAAGAGACCTAGAAAGGAGAAAGCACAGCCGCCTATTCAAAAGTTACCTTGGGAAAGAACTGTCGAGGAATGCACCGTAATATCTAAGTACGAGGTGGAAGCCCATTTTGCTAAGTAAGTGCCAGAGATACCTTTTGAGAAGACACTAGATCCGGTGAAAGTTGTGCGTACCGTTGAGAATCTATATGACCCTGTACCATCGCCGCCATCTGACTATAGGCGTTCTATTGAAAGGTCATATGATGAGATGGTCCTGGCTAACAAACCCGATCAATCGGTGGTCCAGGCGAAAAAAGGGAAACAAGTGCACCAGCTCGGAGAACAACCCGTTCAATCGCCCCCCCCCCTCTCAAGGTGTTTGACAAGAAGGCCGTTCAAAGTTCTCGACAAAACACAACCGATTACCCCATCGCTGAAGTAGCATATAAATTTGTTCAAGGGGAAGATTTGGTCGAGAATGTCAGGTTGCTACCAACAAGTATGCGTAATTTGCATATATGGTACACTAATGACACAAAGAGAGGGATCGAGGCTATCATGGTGCGAGTTAAGGATGAGCCCTACTTCCAAGAATACAGTGTGAGCGTTGAATTCTGCGAACTTTTTTCAGTTATACAATCTTCGGGCCCTCGACAAATCTATCATCAGTTGCTATTGTCTGTAAGTGATTTATTTATGTAATTTGAGAAGTATTTAGCTCAGCTCGTTCATTGTCTGCAATTATACTCAATTTAATCTTTTGTGCACTATATTATGCAGATCGAAGAAGCTCGAATGCAAAAGGGATGAAATCACGGACATTGGGCTCATTGACCCGGATACAATGCATGTAAAAACCATAGAAGATCCCATGTATAACAAGGATACACCGGAGACTTTGCTAAGGTTTTTGAAGCGTGACAAAAAATAATACTTTGGCCTTACAACTTTAAGTAAGTGTTACTGTCTTCTAACACATTCTTTTTGCTCACCAGATGTTAAAATTTGAAGTGATGACTTATATCTATGATACTGCATATTTAAGCATGCGCATGTTCCACTTTATTCTTGTCGTCATTAAAATGTACGATGGAGAAGTTGAAGTCTTTGACTCACTAAGCAAAAAGCCTATACTATACAAGACGTCTTTTGATATGCTCAAAAAGTAATTTTAATTCTTAGTGGGGTTTTTCGTTAATTTCCTGATATCAACAGATTGATAACCCTTTTATGCATTTTCTTTGTCGGGCAGCATATGGCAAACGTTCATTCAGAAAGATCCGGCCGGTGGATTGAAACCGAAGCTGATATGGCGTTTGAACAAATAAGTAGTACTACCTTGGTCCACACACATTTATCATACTTGATTATTGTTTGATTGAATTATATTCTTGTATAGAAATGCGCGAAACAACCATTGGGGACTAATCTATGTGATACTATGTTTGCGAGTACATTCACAAGATTGTCAGCGAGAGAATGAATAATAAAAGAAATAAAGAGGTATGTAAACAATATTCACAAATTTATTTTGTTACCATCAGTTGTGCTAAGTTTTAGTCATAATTGTTTGATTATGATTTGATATATATATACATATAACTCATGTATTCATTTGTATCTCATTCTTTTACAGTTGGCAAGAAAGCGGGACACGCTCTCAATCGAGCACCGCTTCAAAGCAATTGGCGAGGAATTGGCGGGATTTTTCCTTCGGGACGTCATAGCTAATTTCAGAGAGTACCACTATGCATAAAGATCGATCTTCATGCATGTACTACATGTAATATATATAGTTTGCCTCGGAGAGTACCACTATGCTACATGTAATATATAGTATGCCTCGGAGAGTACCACTATGCATGTAATACTTAATTTGCGATCTTAGGCAATTACATGTTTTATATATATGCACCAAGTTGATATTCATCACATTGATCTTCATGTACTACCTAAACCCAAACGCGTTTCTGGCGCATCGACGCGATCCTCATACGATGAAACGGTCCGATACCCCTATACCCCTCCTAAACCCTAAACCCTGAATTCTCTGCCAAATCTCTGCCACGTCCCCACATTTGCTACCGATTCATGTTACAAACCGGTACCAAAGACTCCAGCCCGGCTGGCTCCTGCGTGCCCACGTGGAAGCACTTTTAATACCGGTTCGTAAGGAACCGGTACCAAAGGGGAATGATTTAGTCCCGATTAATTGGTACCGGTTGCCAAACTGGTACCAAAGCCCCTCTAGAACCGGTACAAAAGGTCATTTTCCTACTAGTGCCATGATTCGACCTTGGCAGTTGCAATCATAGAATTTTTTTTGTTTTCTATGCAACGAACCCCATCAAAAAGTGTTGCTTCTATGATTCAGCAGAAACTGTTGAACATCTATTTATCACATGTCCTTTTGCTAGGATTATTTGGCGTTTGTTTTTTTACTTATAATATAACACCTCCAACCAACATCACCAATATGTTTGAAATGTGACTAAATGGAATTGATAAGAAAACTAAAGCTAAAATTCGAATTGGGTTTCAGCTTTATGTTGGGAAATTTGGAGATGCCGCAACAATATTATCTTTAACAAACAAACTGGTACCAAATTTTTGCAGGTTGTTCATATGGCTACATACTGGATATAGCTATGGGTTTGTTGGAAATATAAGCAATAATCCATATGATTTAATCCGAATAATAAATTGATAAAACATGATCATACAAACGGTACTAAAACCAATTATGTAGATCAACAAAGTAGATGAACAGATTACATCTATAGGAGATAAACCTATTACATCTACACCAAACGCTAGAACAAAGAACTCTAGCATAATCCGAAAAAGACAATTGAGGATCACGTACAGTGTAGGTGAATAGCAGCCGCAGCGGTCGCAGCAGCGTCGCCCATGTTGAGGTTGTCGAAGAGGTCGCTCACGTCCGGGAAGAAGTCGTCGTTCACGAACTCACCGTCGGACGACGTCGTGGTTGTCAGTAGTCGCGCTTGAGCGCTCCCCAAAAACTTGATCGCCCCTCACCCGTACAGGTTCACGAGAGGCGGGGTTCCGGAGGCCTACTGTCCCGATCTGCGGTGCACGCCGCAAGCCGGGATGGGGAAGACGAAAGCGGCGGCGCAAGGTTCTGGAGGATAGGCGCGTGTGTGGATTGATACGGTGCCGATTAGGTTTAGCCCGGACGCTTATATAGTGCAGGTTAGGAAGATCGTGGGCTCAGCCCACGTCCGAGTCGGTAACAGCCACGTCCATAAAAACTGGAAACGGCTGTAATTAACGCGTCCGTTAATGACTCATAATCAGTTTTCCCAACCAACAAAATAAAGCTCGGCTCGGCGAGATTCCCGCAACCCGCGGCGCGTGGCGTGGCGCAGGCGAGGCGAGGCGTGGCCAGAGGAGGAGTCTTGGCGAGGGCTACTCTTCTTGTCACACCTTAGTGAGTGGTGCAACACTATACTATATAAGGTGGTCCAACTCTCCTTCAACTAGAAATGTGGGACTAAACTTTAGCACCACTAGCACAGCCATATGCTTCCATATACAAGTGGGCCAAAGAGAATTTCAGAATTTGTCTCATGGGCCAACAACCCAAAACTCACCAAATTCCAACAATCCCCCACAAAGTCTCATTGGCACATCACAACACTTTTCTTCCAGAACATTGTTTTATATACCAGTATGTAGTGGAGACTGTTAAGTTGAACTTCCACGTTGAACTTCATGCTACACTAGCTAGCAACTTGAATAGTGGACTATGCCTTGAACTACAATTTTCTGCGTGCTAGTTTCACACAAAATCTAGACCGGTACAGGGCTACCGTCGGCTTCCCCGCGGTTTCGAGCTTATGCGTCATACTCCAGGGCCTTTCATGAGTTTATTAGAGAGCATCCAACTCTCACGGACTGCGACGTTTGACAGTCAGACTCACATAGGTGTGTTCCTCAAGAGATGTTCTGAAGGACAACATCTCCGCTTATAAAAATCCACTTGGAACACATTAAGATAAATATCAACCTGCCATGCAGATTAAGAGAGTATTGCATCTTTATGGAGATGTAAATATAATATGGGGATACTCTCCTCTCAACTGACCAACAGCTTGTCTCCCAGCTCTAATTCACGGGATCTCCGATCACATAAAGTGGGTTGCCACTTGGATCAACTCATAATGTGGGTCTCAAACCCATCTCCCTCGATGCATTATCTATCACATTACGTGATAGACCCTTTGTGAAGGGATCTGTCAGGTTTTAGATGTTTGGATATAATCCAACGCAATAACTCTGGAGTTTCTCAGTTTCCTAACAGATTTCAATCTCCTCTTCACATGCCTTGATGACTTCATATTATCCTCAGAACTATTTACTTTGACGATCATAGTTTGATTATCACAGTTCATCGGGATGACGGGTATTGGTTTTTCAACCACAGGTAAGTCCATCAAGAGCTCACGAAACCACTCCGCTTCAACAGTGGCTGTGTCTAATGCTGTGAGTTCTGCTTCCATTGTTGACCTCGTTAAGATGGTCTGCTTGCAAGACTTCCAGGAAACAGCGCCACCACCAAGTGTAAACAAATAACCACTTGTGGCCTTAATCTCATCGGCATCACATATCCAATTTGAATCACTATAAACCTCAAGTACCCGAGGATACCCAGTATAGTGAATACCATAACTCGCAGTGCCTTTCAAATAGCGCAAAACTCTTTCAAGATCATGCCAATGATCATCTCCGGGATTTGACACAAATCGACTGAGTTTGCTTACAGCAAAGGAGATGTCAGGTCTAGTAGCGCTGGCTAAATACATGAGCGAGCCAATAATTTGAGAATATCTCAATTGATCTTTAGCATTCCTTCGATTCTTTTGAAGTAGCACACTCGAATCATAAGGCGTTGGAGAAGAATTGCAGTCGCTATACCCGAAGCGACTCAATATCTTTTCCACATAGTGAGACTGAAGCAATGTAATCCCACCATTGTCATCCTTTAGTAGCTTGATGTTTAAGATTACATCAGCCACTCCCAAGTCCTTAATCTCAAAGCAGGGAGATAGGAACTCTTTGACATCCTCGATAACAGCGAGGTTGGTCCCGAATATCAATATGTCATCAACGTAGAGACACATAATAACTCCCTCGCCCCCACCATGGCAATAGTACACACATTTGTCAGCTTTGTTTACAACAAAGCCTTCATCAGTTAAAGTTCTTTCAAACTTCTCGTGCCACTGCTTAGGAGCTTGCTTAAGACCATACAAAGACTTCACTAACTTACACACCTTTCCTTCTTGACCATCTACCACAAATCCGCCAGGCTGCTCCATATAAATTTCCTTATTTAGCTCTACATTTAGAAAATCTGTCTTAACGTCCATTTGATGAACGAGAAGACCGTGTGAGGCAGCCAAGGAAAGTAGTACTCGAATAGTGGTCAATCTGGCTACAGGTGAGTAGGTATCGAAGAAGTCTTCACCTTCCTTTTGAGTATAACCCTTAGCCACAAGATGTGCCTTGTACTTTTCAATAGTACCATCAGTTCTAAGCTTTTTCTTGAACACCCACTTACATCCTACAGGTTGGAACCCATAAGGACGATCAGTGATTTCCCAAGTACCATTAGCTAAGATGGAGTCCATCTCGCTTCGGACAGCTTCCTTCCAGTAGTCAGCATCTTGAGATGCATAGGCTTCTGAAATGGAAGTGGGAGTATCATCCACAAGGTACACAATGAAATCATCACCAAAAGACTTTGCAGTCCTTTGTCTCTTGCTCCTTTTGGGAGCGTCATTGTCATCCTCCACAGGATCATCAGAGTGTTCTATCGGCATAGTGGGTTCAGGAATTATAGAAAATTCCTGACTAGATGAACTAGTCATCTCTTGATTTGATGAGTTAGACATACCTTTCATAGGAAAGATGTCCTGAAAGAAAGTCGCATCATTCGACTCCATAATTGTACCAACATGCATGTCGGATACCTCAGATTTTACTATCAAAAATCTATAGCCAACGCTATGAAAAAGCATATCCCAGAAAAACACAATCAACGGTTTTTGGTCCAAGCTTTCGCTTCTTGGTTATTGGAATATTGACTTTCGCCAAACAACCCCAAGTTCGTAAGTAAGAGAGTTTAAGCCTTTTCTTTTCCCATTCCTCAAATGGAGTCATGGTTTTATCCTTTACAGGAACATGGTTTAGGACATGACACGCAGTCATTAGCGCCTCCCCCCACCATTCCTTGGAAAGACCCGATGTATCTAACATGGCGTTAACCAAATCAGTTAGAGTGCGGTCCTTCCTTTCGGCCACCCCATTTGACTGAGGTGAGTAGGGAGGCGTCCTCTCATGTATAATACCGTGTTCCATACAGAATAAATAAAATTTGTTTGAAAAGTACTCTCCACCACAATCCGACCTTAACCGCTTGATTTTAAGATCAAGTTGGTTTTCTGCCTCATCTTTATAGATTTTGAAGTAGTTCAAAGCTTCATCTTTAGATTTCAGAAGATAAACCTATAAGTATCTAGTGGAGTCATCAATCAACGTCATAAAGTATATTTTTCCACCTTTTGTCAAGTTACCATTCATCTCACAAAGATCTGAATGTATAAGTTCTAGCAGTGCTAAGTTTCTTGGTTCCGCAGCCATATGAGACTTGCGGGGTTGCTTTGCTTGCACACAAACTTGGCACTTAGAACCTTTGATAGTGGTAAATTTCGGAATTAAACTCATATTGGCTAGCCGCGTCATGCAACCAAAGTTAATATGACAGAGTCGTGAATGCCAAACATTGGACTCATTATCATTGCAAACATGATTAATAACTTTAGTACATGAGTCTGATAAAGACAAGCGAAAAAAACCTCCGCACTCATAAACCTTTCCAACAAATTGTACATACTTAGAAATTACAACTTTATTGGACTCAAACACCAACTTAAAGCCATCTCGACATAAAAGCGAACCACTGACGAGATTCTTATTGATGGAGGGAACGTGTTGCACATTCTTCAGTTGTACGGTCTTTCCCGAAGTAAACTTCAGATTTACCGTACCAACACCATGAACAGAAGCACGTGAGCCGTTTCCCATCAGCACGGAAGAGGTCCTTGAGACCTGATAAGAGGAAAACATGGAAATATCAGAACATACATGTGTATTAGCACCCGTGTCTATCCACCAATCAGGAGAATGACATACTGAAAGGATAGTAGGTAAAATACCTTACCCAACATCCTTCATCTCAGTATCGCTAATAACAACATTAATTAGCGGCATTGCCGCTGTTCCCATGTTGACGCTTGTCAAAGAGATTAGGGCAGCTAGGAGCCCAATGACCAGGATCACCACAGACGTGGCAAGAGCCTTTCCTCTTATCATTTTCTTGTTGAAGTTGGTTAAGTGTGTGGCCTTGTTCTTGCCATCGAACTTTCCCTTTCCTTCAGTTTTGTTCTTATTCTTAAACTTGTGGGATTGGAAGTTTTTCCTCTGCACTAAATTGGCAGTAGAACCTCCCTCAAGTCCTCGAGCAGTTTTGTCCTTTGCTCTCGCCTTCTCTTCCACATGAAGAGACCCAATGAGATCCATAACGGAAAACTCTTGTCTCTTATGTTTTAAAGAAGTAGCAAAGTTCCTCCACGAAGGAGGAAGCTTGGCAATAATGCCACCAGCCACAAATTTGTCCGGTAAGGAACACTTGAACTGCTCAAGTTCTTTGGCAAGTGATTGTATCTTATCAGCTTGCTCAACAACAGAGCGCTCATCAACCATCCTGTAGTCATAGAATTTTTCCATGACATACAGTTCAGTGCTAGCGTCCGAGACCCCAAACTTGGCCTCGAGCGCTTCCCACGCGTCCTTGCCATTATCAAATGACATATAAGGGTCAACAATGTTGTCCCCAAGAACACTGAACAAAGCCGCCATAAACATGGTATCGGCTTTCTTAAAGTTCGCTTCTCGTGACAGAAGATCTCCTTCAGGCTTGCCAAGAGTGGCGCTATAGCAGTTTAGGTTTTCAAACTAGAGAACTGTTCTCTTGCGCCATCTCTTATAGTGCATGCCATCAAAAGGAGGCGGCCTAGTAGCCGCGGCTACACCAGTGGAATTCAGTTGCCTATAATAAGGTTTTTGGATTGTTGGAAATATAAGCAATAATCCATATGATTTAATCCGAATAATAAATTGATAAAACATGATCATACAAACGGTACTAAAACCAATTATGTAGATCAACAAAGTAGATAAATAGATTACATCTATAGGTGATAAACCTATTACATCTACACCAAACGCTAGAACAAAGAACTCTAGCATAATCCGAAAAGACAATTGAGGATCACGTACAGTGTAGGCTAAATAGCAGCCGCAGCGGTCGCAACAGCGTCGCCCATGTTGAGGTTGTCGAAGAGGTCGCTCATGTCCGGAAAGAAGTCATCATTCGGGAACTCGCCGTCGGAAGACGTCGTGGTTGCTAGTAGTCGCGCTTGAGCGCTCCCCAAAAACCCGATCGCCCCTCACCCATACAGGTTCACGAGAGGCGGGGTTCCGGAGGCCTACTGTCCCGATCTGCGGTGCACGCCGCAAGCCGGGATGGGGAACACGAAAGCGGCAGCGCAAGGTTCTGGAGGATAGGCGCGTGTGTGGATTGATACGGTGCCGTTTAGGTTTAGCCCGAACGCTTATATAGTGCAGTTTAGGAAGATCGTGGGCTCAGCCCACGTCCGAGTCGGTAACAGCCACGTCCATAAAAACTGGAAATGGCAGTAATTAACGCGTCCGTTAATGACTCATAATCAGTCCGTTAATGACTCATAATCAGTTTTCCCAACCAACAAAATAAATCTCGGCTCGGCGAGATTTCCGCAACCCGCGGCGCGTGCGTCGTGACGAGGCATGGCGGCGTGGCGTGGCGAGGCGGGCAGCGTCGGAGGAGGAGTGCGCGAGGGCTACTCTTCTTGTCACACCTTAGTGAGTGGTGCAACACTCTACTATATACGGTGGTCCAACTCTCCTTCAACTAGCAATGTGGGACTAAACTTTAGCACCACTAGCACAGCCAAATGCTGCCATATACAAGTGGGCCAAAAAGAATTTCAGAATTTGTCTAATGGGCCAACAGCCCAAAACTCACCAAATTCCAACAATCCCCCACAAAGTCTCATTTGCACATCACAACACTTTTCTTCCAGAACATTGTTTTATATACCAGTATGTAGTGGAGACTGTTAAGTTGAACTTCCAAGTTAAACTTCATGCTACACTAGCTACCAACTTGAATAGTGGACTATGCCTTGAACTACAAGTTTTCTACGCGCTAGTTTCACACAAAATCTAGACCGGTACAGGGCTACCGTCGGCTTCCCCGTGGTTTGGAGTTTATGCGTCATACTCCAGGGCCTTTCATGAGTTTATTAGAGAGCACCCAACTCTCACTGACTGTGACGTTTGACAGTCAGACTCACATATGTGTGTTCCTCAAGAGATGTTCTGCAGGACAACATCTCCGCTTATAAAAAGCCACTTGGAACACATTAAGATAAATATCAACCTGCCATGCAGATTAAGAGAGTATTGCATCTTTATGGAGATGTAAATATAATATGGGGATACTCTCCTCTCAGCTGACAAACAGCTTGTCTCCCAGCTCTAATTCACGGGATCTCCGATCACATAAAGTGGGTTGCCACTAGGATCAACTCATAATGTGGGTCTCAAACCCATCTCCCTCGATGCATTATCTATCACATTGCGTGATAGACCCTTTGTGAAGGGATCTGCCAGGTTTTTAGATGTTTGGATATAATCCAACGCAATAACTCTGGAGTTTCTCAGTTTCCTAACAGATTTCAATCTCCTCTTCACATGCCTTGATGACTTCATATTATCCTTAGAACTGTTTACTTTGACGATCACAGTTTGATTATCACAGTTCATCGGGATGGCGGGTATTGGTTTTTCAACCACAGGTAAGTCCATCAAGAGCTCACGAAGCCACTCCGCTTCAACAGTGGCTGTGTCTAATGCTGTGAGTTCTGCTTCCGTTGTTGACCTCGTTAAGATGGTCTGCTTGCAAGACTTCCAGGAAACAGCGCCACCACCAAGTGTAAACAAATAACCACTTGTGGCCTTAATCTCATCGGCATCACATATCCAATTTGAATCACTATAACCCTCAAGTACCCGAGGATACCCAGTATAGTGAATACCATAACTCGAAGTGACTTTCAAATAGCGCAAAACTCTTTCAAGATCATGCCAATGATCATCTCCAGGATTTGACACAAATCGACTGAGTTTGCTTATAGCAAAGGACATGTCAGGTCTAGTAGCGCTGGCTAAATACATGAGCGAGCCAATAATTTGAGAATATCTCAATTGATCTTTAGCATTCCTTCGATTCTTTCGAAGTAGCACACTTGGATCATAAGGCGGCGTTGGAGAAGAATTGTAGTCACTATACACAAAGAGACTCAATATCTTTTCCACATAGTGAGACTGAAGCAATGTAATCCCACCATTGTCATCCTTTAGTAGCTTGATGTTTAAGATTACATCAGCCACTCCCAAGTCCTTCATCTCAAAGCAGCGGGATAGGAACTCTTTGACCTCCTCGATAACAGCGAGGTTGGTCCCGAATATCAATATGTCATCAACGTAGAGACACATAATAACTCCCTCGCCCCCACCATGGCGATAGTACACACATTTGTCAAACCGTTTACAACAAAGCCTTCAAAGCGATTAAAGTTCTTTCAAACTTCTCGTGCCACTACTTAGGAGCTTGCTTAAGACCATACAAAGACTTCACTAACTTACACACCTTTCCTTCTTGACCATCTACCACAAATCCGTCAGGCAGCTCCATATAAATTTCCTCATCTAGCTCTCCATTTAGAAAAGCTGTCTTAACGTCCATTTGATGGACGAGAAGACCGTGTGAGGCAGCCAAGGAAAGTAGTACTCGAATAGTGGTCAATATGGCGACAGGTGAGTAGGTATCGAAGAAGTCTTCCCCTTCCTTTTGAGTATAACCCTTTACCACAAGACGTGCCTTGTACTTTTCAATAGTACCATCAGGTCTAAGATTTTTCTTGAACACCCACTTACATCCTACAGGTTGGCACCCATAAGGACGATCAGTGATTTCCCAAGTACCATTAACTAAGATGGAGTCCATCTCGCTTCGGACAGCCTCCTTCCAGTAGTCAGCATCTTGACATGCATAGGCTTCTGAAATGGAAGTGGGAGTATCATCCACAAGGTACACAATGAAATCATCACCAAAAGACTTTGTAGTCCTTTGTCTCTTGCTCCTTTTGGGAGCTTCATTGTCATCCTCCACAGGATCATCAGAGTGTTCTATCGGCATAGTGGGTTCAGGAATTATAGAAAATTCCTGACTAGATGAACTAGTCATCTCCTGATTTGATGAGCTAGACATACCTTTCATAGGAAAGATGTCCTGAAAGAAAGTCGCATCATTCGACTCCATAATTGTACCAACATGCATGTCGGATACCTCAGATTTTACTATCAAAAATCTATAGCCAATGCTATGAAAAGCATATCCCAGAAAAACATAATCAACGGTTTTTGGTCCAAGCTTTCGCTTCTTGGTTATTGGAATATTGACTTTCGCCAAACAACCCCAAGTTCGTAAGTAAGAGAGTTTAAGCCTTTTATTTTCCCATTCCTCAAATGGAGTCATGGTTTTATCCTTTAGGACATGACACGCAGTCATTAGCGCCTCCCCCACCATTCCTTGGAAAGACCCGATGTATCTAACATGGCGTTAACCAAATCAGTTAGAGTGCGGTTCTTCCTTTCGGCCACCCCATTTGACTGAGGTGAGTAGGGAGGCATCCTCTCATGTATAATACCGTGTTCCATACAGAATAAATAAAATTCGTTTGAAAAGTACTCTCCACCACGATCCGACCTTAGCCGCTTGATTTTAAGATCAAGTTGGTTTTCTGCCTCAGCTTTATAGATTTTGAAGTAGTTCAAAGCTTCATCTTTAGATTTCAGAAGATAAACATAGAAGTATCTAGTGGAGTCATCAATCAACGTCATAAAGTATATTTTTCCACCTTTTGTCAACACACCATTCATCTCACAAAGATCTGAATGTATAAGTTCTAGCGGTGCTAAGTTTCTCGGTTCCGCAGCCGTATGAGACTTGCGGGGTTGCTTTGCTTGCACACAAACTTGGCACTTAGAACCTTTGATAGTGGTAAATTTCGGAATTAAACTCATATTGGCTAGCCGCTTCATGCAACCAAAGTTAATATGACAGAGTCGTGAATGCCAAACATTGGACTCATTATCATTGCAAACATGATTAATAACTTTAGTACATGAGTCTGATAAAGACAAGCGAAACAAACCTCCGCACTCATAAACCTTTCCAACAAATTGTACATACTTAGAAATTACAACTTTATTGGACTCAAACACCAACTTAAAGCCATCTCGACATAAAAGCGAACCACTGCCGAGATTCTTATTGATGGAGGGAACGTGCTGCACATTCTTCAGCTGTACGGTCTTTCCCGAAGTAAACTTCAGATTTACCGTACCAATACCATGAACAGAAGCACGTGAGCCGTTTCTCATCAGCACGGAAGAGGTCCTTGAGACCTAATAAGAGGAAAACATTGAAATATCAGAACATACATGTGTATTAGCACCCGTGTCTATCCACCAATCAGGAGAATGACATACTGAAAGGATAGTAGGTAAAATACCGTACCCAGCATCCTTCATCTCAGTATCGCTAATAACAACATTAGCGGCATTGTCGATGTTCCCATGTTAACACTTGTCAATGCGATTAGGGCAGCTAGGAGCCCAATGACCAGGATCACCACAGACGTGGCAAGAGCCTTTCCTCTTATCATTTTTCTTGTTGAAGTTGGTTGAGTGCGTGGCCTTGTTCTTGCCATCGAACTTTCCCTTTCCTTCAGTTTTGTTCTTATTCTTGAACTTGTGGGATTGGAAGTTTTTCCTCTGCACTAAATTGGCAGTAGAACCTCCCTCAAGTCCTCGAGCAGTTTTGTCCTGTGCTCTCGCCTTCTCTTCCACATGAATAGAACCAATGAGATCTGTAACGGAAAACTCTTGTCTCTTATGTTTTAGAGAAGTAGCAAAGTTCCTCCACGAAGGAGGAAGCTTGGCAATAATGCCACCAGCCACAAATTTGTCCGGTAAGGAACACTTGAACTGCTCAAGTTCTTTGGCAAGTGATTGTATCTCATGAGCTTGCTCAACGACGGAGCGCTCATCAACCATCATGTAGTCATAGAATTGCTCCATGACATACAACTCAGTGCCAGCGTCCGAGACCCCAAACTTGGCCTCGAGCGCTTCCCACGCGTCCTTGCCATTATCAAATGACATATAAGGGTCAACAATGTTGTCCCCAAGAGCACTCAACAAAGCCGCCATAAACATGGTATCGGCTTTCTTAAAGTTTGCTTCCGGCTCAGTATAAAGATCTCCTTCAGGCTTGCCAAGAGTGGCGCTATAGCAGTTTAGGTTTTCAAACCAGAGAACTTCTCTCTTGCGCCATCTCTTATAGTGCATGCCATCAAAAGGAGGCGTCCTAGTAGCCGCGGCTACACTAGTGGAATTCAGTTGCCTATAATCAGGTTTTTGGATTGTTGGAAATATAAGCAATAATCCATATGATTTAATCCGAATAATAAATTGATAAAACATGATCATACAAACGGTACTAAAACCAATTATGTAGATCAACAAAGTAGATAAACAGATTACATCTATAGGAGATAAACCTATTACATCTACACCAAACGCTAGAACAAAGAACTCTAGCATAATCCGAAAAAGACAATTGAGGATCACATACAGTATAGGATGAATAGCAGCCGCAGCGGTCGCAGCAGCGTCGCCCATGTTGAGGTTGTCGTATAGGTCGCTCACGTCCGAGAAGAAGTCGTTGTTCGGGAATTCGTCGTCGGACGACGTCGTGGTTGCCAGTAGTCGCGCTCCCCAAAAACCCGATCTCCCCTCACCCGTACAGGTGTAACACCCTCAGAATCGTCCCTATGCAAGTTTTAGCGAAAACCGCCAAACCCGCATAGAAACGATTCAAAGGTGTCCACCAGGCACTTTCGTGCGGGTGGAAAATGTGGCATCCCGCAAAACCACTACTAGAAAATCGCGTTGAATTTGTGCATCGCATCGTCTTAATCGCATGTCTTGTCTCGGTGCATCAGCATAACATCAGCATGCATCTATCTGTTTGAAACCATTTTGCTAAAAACCCTAATTTTGTTTTCTATATTGAACGCCCCGTCTTTAGTCAAAACCCAAAACCCGGGCTTGTCCGGATTATTTTATTTTGTCTTGCATTGGTTTGCAAAGGCCATGTTTTAATCAAATAAAAATATTAAATTATTTTAGCGGGGCAGTCGAACGGGCCGGTTTAGCCCGAACGACCACCCCAGAAAAACCAGATCGGTCCAGCTATAATCCTAAAGCTACCCACTATCCTACCCACACACACTCCACCTCACCCAGCCATTCCCTCTTGCCACGCCACCTCTCCTCAATCCTCCAATCCCACCACGCCACCTAGACTAGCCTTCCACCTGTCTCCTTCCCCTCTCTCTCTTCCCCTGTTCCCACCGACCTGGCCCCACACGCCCAGCCCATGACCCTACCCTGGCGCCTTGGCCCCCTCCCCAGTGCCTTCCCCGAACCGCCCCACTTTGCCCTGGGCCCCACCACCCAGGCCCCTGTCCCCGGACCCTCCTCTCTCCAGCGTGCTCTCCTCCCCATCCCATCTTCCCACCGGCCGTCCCTCTCTCCTCCCTCTAGCCCGCCAGCCCCGCCTCCAACCGAGCAGCCCCACCCCGCGTCCTCCTCCTCCCGCTCCGTCGACCTCGCGCTCCCCTTCTCTCTCAGGCCAGCTCGCCTGCCCTCCTCTCTCCATGAGCTCACCCGACCCTCGCGCCGCGGTCTCCCTGGCCCGCTCCGTCGACCTCGCGCTCCCCTTCTCTCTCAGGCCAGCTACTTGCCCTCTCCTCTCTCCCATGAGCTCCGCCTCACGCGCCCGTCTCCCTTGGCCCTTCATAACGCCAGCGCCTTCCCCAAGCGCGCCTCCCGTCCCTTCGAGGTCCCGCCCGGCTGCTCGCCTCGCCTTCTCTCTCGCGGGCCTCGCCTGCGTGCGTCCTCTGCCGTCTTGCAGGGCGCCGCCTCCCGGCGGCCACGGGCAACCGCCGTCCCAGCGGCGCCGCGGGCTCTCCTCGCGCCGGCGTCCGCGTTCGCCACTGCGCCGCTGCGAAGTCCCCCGCCGCGGCGAGCAAGCGTCGCCGCCACCCTCACCAACCACGCCGCCGCCGTCCCGAGCCCGCGTCCGGCCGCGAGCCGAGCCTTCCGCGTCCGTCGCCCCACCGCCGCCGCCGGTGGGCCCCTCCGAGCCGTTCCTGCGGGCCCGCGCGGCAGCCGCCCTCGTCAGCGCCTTCAACCCATGTGGACGCGGCTGCCCCTCGACGCGCCTCGATGGCTAGACGTGTACCGCGGTGACGACAGTGCGCATACGTCCTTATGTCCCCAGAATGCCCGAGTCCAACACAAGTTCGGCGTCCGCAAACCAAGGGCGGAACCCCAAGATCTTCGGGAGAAAACTTTGACTTGAGTACCAAGTTCACCGACCATCGAGGGAACCACCCCGAGAAACACGGTACCCGGAGATCGACACAGGGCCGAAGCGCCAAGGCCTCCTTCATGGAATCGCCAAGATCCACCGACGCTAAACCCAAGACCGACATCGTCCTCCGAGAACATCGATGCAGAACGTCAAGTGCTTCTTCCCTCGCCAAGACCGCCTCGATGGCGCAGGCCCGACAAGACCCTCGCAACGGCAAGACCGACCCTATGGGACCCGACAAGATCTGCGTGCGACAAGAACAACCCCGAAGAATCCGAGGCAACCCCGGCACCGAACCGAGTACTCCTTTCCGAATGCCAAGACCTGCTTCCCGGGCGCAACAAGATCTACCCCGATCCGCAGACCACAGACCCCGGATCTGGACCACGAGCCCGAATCGAACCCCGGACCCTGAGACCGACCCCGAACCCCGGAACCCCAAGATCGTCGAGACCCCTCAAAGTGTGAACCTCTTATCCGAGAACCCTATTTTTATAATATAATAACAACCTGTCGCATATTTAATTGTCATCTCGCATGCATCTCATTGGTCTGGGGGCCTTAAGCCGAATCACCTGATAATTAAATATGGGGCCCATATGCGGGCAAATCTAGTCTCATATTGGCCTCATTTAAACTTGTGTAGCGAACCGGTATCTTATCTTGCCTTGATAAACAACATTTAAAATGCGGGGTTTCTAAACAACTTGAACCACCTAATTAATTGTCGGGACCCCGGTTCCGCCTAATCTGACCTAATTGCATCACACCTTTGCCATGTCATCCAGCATGCATGCATCATGCCGATCTTCTGCCGTTGTATTAAATATTGCATCCGGTGTTTATTCTAGTGTTTTGCTTCTTCGCGGATAAGGCCGATTGAGTTGATGTGAGCTTCGCCCCGATCTTCGGTTGAACCTTCGACCATGTTTTCAGGCGAGCATCTCCCCCTTTCTACCTATCTTACTTTTATAGTATTTACTTCCCTCCTGTTGATCTATTGCTATCTGTGTTGCGATGCTTTAGTTATCGTACCCGTGAAATCCTTTGCAGCCCTATATCGCCTTGGACACACCCTATTACCTGTTGTTTGGTAGATAGTTGGACTTGCGGCGTCGTGGCTTGCTCAAATCTTGATGTGTGTCGTCAAATGCCACAGTTGCTGATGAATTGCCGCATGTTGATGTTGGAGATGATTCTAGTTTTACTTATCGTCACTTTAATTTCTGTTTAACAACTAAAATTGAATAAGCAGAGGCATCGGTGGGTGATAGATAATATTTGGTTTCGAGCCCACTTGTGTCCGTAAGACCCAGTACTTGATACTGTTCCTTGTTTTATCGCTATCCACATCCGGGAGGTATATGGGACCCCGAGCGAGCTTGATTCATCTTATTTCTTGGGCCACAAACTAGTTTGAGGTGTTTTACTATCCTGTACTTATGCCATGCTACTTTCGTATTTAATTTGTGCGAGGAGCACCTTTGTCTTGTTAGGATCGTGACCCGTTTACGTGGTATCGACAGTCCCGTTTGGGGACCTGCATCGTTCTGCATGGCCCACAAACTTTGGGGTCCGTCTCGAGCTAGCTTACTTGCCGTTCGGGTGTACTCAAGGGTGGCCCCTGAAATATTTCTGAATCCTGTGATTGTTCGGTCGTGAAAGCCTCGTTGGGTTTTGATTTGGTTTTCGAGGTTGATCGGCGTGTGTTGCTATTGGTGCACCCGGCCGTAAAACTTTACGAAGCCGTGTCCGCGGATATGGACGACTTGGAGCACAGTATCTCGATCATAGACAAGCATAACTAAAGTTTACTGCTATAAATTTGACTTATAATGACTAGTAATCAGCTTCACTATAATGGAATGGCTAACTAATACTGCCCACAATTGCTTGTTTGGTTGTCGCTTGCGACAATTGTACCTGAATAGTAAGTATTGCAACTACAACGAATTGGCTGAATAAAAGTACCAACAACTGCTGGGTTTTGGGTTATCTCATGCTATTTATACCTGAATAGTAAGTATTGCAACTATAACGGAATTGCTAACTAAAAGTGCCCACTGCCTATTTTATCAGGATGAATATCCATATCTGACTAGTAATTACTGCAACGATAACCGAATAAATAAAACTGCCAACTGTGTGAGTTCCTCGGTTGACTTCCTCGTTTGGTCTCGAGGGGGAAACACCAGGATGGGTTTGTTTGGTGTTAGCTTCAGGTTGGATCCGGATAGGGCTATCTTACCCCTCTCTGATTGACGCCAGTGTATCGAGTCTCTATAGATTGTTTAGTGCATGTTGCCGCTGCCGCTCAGTCCACCATACCTATGTAGGCGAGGACCGCCGAATTCTAGCCTCGCCGTGTACTGGCCTCAGTACTGACGCTCCTTCTTTGTTTTCTGCTTTGCCCTTTGTCGGCACCCCTTTTGTTAAGCAGGTTTTGAGATCGACGCCGTTAGCAGGGTTACCCTTCCGGCTTGGCCTGGGCAGGGTTATGGACGCCATTGGTTATTCTTCAGGGCTCTTAGCCCCATTTGCATCTTGTCCGTAGCAGGACGCTATATCGTTTTCAAGGTTATTTGGATCTTTGTATATTATATCTGTATTTTTGGCTCCTTGAGTCGTTGCTATATATATATACGTTACATGGGTCCCATCGAGGCTGTTGTGTAATGTTATTACTTGTTTCCACCCGCGAAAGTGCTGGTGAGCACCTTTGAATCGTTTCTATGCGGGTTTGGCGAATTTTGCTCAAACTTGCATAGGCCCGATCGAGGTGTTACAGTGGTATCGAGCTCGGCGGTTGCGATACCCCAAGTCCGACTGTAGGATAACCTAGCTAACGGCGCAGATGAGTGTCAAAACTATTTTTGAAAATCGGTTGGATAGTTACGATTAGGTCGATTTTACTCCTTACCCTCGCTATTCTCCTCTTACCTCGGCGTGTTTTGAATCCGCTCTCTTCTCTTTCTTGAGTCCAGAATTCTCGTGGTTGGGTTTTCGTCGTACCTTGAGGTTTAATTCTCCCTTTTGTAACGGGCGCTCGATCATCAATACGCAACATGCATTGTACCCTTCCTCCAATCTTTTGTTCTTATCCCCATGTGTTCCTTCTTTGGATATCGATGTCGTTGAAAAACATATGAGAAGGGCGAGCTTTGGTGAAGTTGGGGTTAACCTTGAGCATGTGTTGTTCATGCCAATGGAACCACCATGAAACCTAATCGGTGTGTCTTTCATACGATTTCTGCGGCAACACTCCTTGTTTCGAACCTCGCGTGTCGAGATCTTGATCTAGTTCGAGTTGGATGCTTAATCCGCTTATTAGGTAATGCGAGTAATGGTTTGAGTGTGGGATGGAGTAGCTACCCTACCACTGCTCTTATCATTCGCTCGTGTATGTCGAATCGATGGATCCGACAATTTACTCCGTCCACGGAAGTTAGGGTTATCTGCGATACCTCTACCTTCGACCTTTTGTTCCGGAGTGTTCTCTCGATCGAGAGCAACGACCCTTTGTTGGTGGTGTCGCCGTTTTCAATATGAAGGAGGAACCATCGTTAGTGGTGTCGCGAATCTACGAAGTGAGAAGGCAGAATCGCCGACCTTCCTTCCGGTACCATGAGGCGGATCTCGAGGCGAGATCCATTGTTAGTGGTGTCGAATTGTGGCATCCATAAAACCACTACTAGAAAATCGCGTTGAATTTGTGCATAGCATCGTCATAATCGCATGTCTTGTCTCGGTGCATCGCATAACATCGGCATGCATCTATCATTTGAAACCATTTTGCTAAAACCCTAATTTTGTTTTCTATATTGAGCGCCCGTCTTTAGTCAAAACCCAAAACCGGGCTTGTCCGGATTATTTTATTTTGTCTTGCATTGGTTTGCAAAGGCCATGTTTTAATCAAATAAAAATATTAAATTATTTTAGCGGGCGGTCGAGCGGGCGGTTTAGTGACGACCACCCAGGAAAAACCGGTCGGTCCAGCTATAATCCTAAAGCTACCCACTATCCTACCCACACACACTCCACCTCACCCAGCCATTCCCCTCTTGCCCGTCACCTCTCCCATAATCCCTCCAATCCCACCACGCCACCTAGACTAGCCTTCCACCTGTCCTCGCCCCCTCCCTCCTCTCTTCCCCCTGTTCCCACCGACCTGGCCCCACACGCCCCGCCCCCGCGACCCTACCCCCCTGGCGCCTTGGCCACTGCCCCTCCCGGTGCCTTCCCAGGCAGCTGCGCCCTTGGGCCCCACCCGCGTGGCCCATCCCCGGACCCTCCTCTCTCCCGTGCTCTCCCTCCCTCCCATCTTCCCCCCGGCCGTCCTCTCTCCTCCCTCTAGCCGCCCAGCCTCCCAGCGGCCCACCACGCGTCCTCCTCCTCCCGCTCCCGTCGACCTCGCGCTCCCTTCTCTCTCGGGCCAGCTCGCTGCCCTCTCCTCTCTCCCATGAGCTCAGGCCGACCCTCACGCGCCCGTCTCCCCTTGGCCCGCTCCGTCGACCTCGCGCTCCCCTTCTCTCTCAGGCCAGCTCGCCTGCCCCTCTCCCTCTCTCCCGCGAGCTCCGCCCGACCCTCCGCGCAAGTCTCCCGCCCGGCCCCTTCGCGCCTCCGCGCCTTCCCAAGCCGCGCTCCTCGGCCGTCCTTGAGGTCCCCGCCGCTGCTTTCGCCCTTCGCCTTCTCCCCATGGGCTCCGCTTGCCGTGCGTCGCCCTGCGCGTCTGTGATAGCCGCCTCCCCTCCGGCCACGTCGGCAACCCGTCCCAGCCCAGCGCCGCGCTCCTCGCCGGCGTCCGCGTTCGCCACTGCGTCGCTGCGAGTCCCCCATGTGGCGAGCAAGCGTCGCCGCCGCCCTCACCAACCACGCCGCCGTCCCGAGCCAGCGTCCGGCCGCCCGAGCCTTCCGCGTCCGTCGCCGCGCGAGGCCCCGCCGCCCGGTGGGCCCCTCCACCGAGCCGTTCCTGCGGGCCTTGCGCGGCAGCCGCCTCGTCCTCCAGCGCCTTCAACCCGTGTGGGCGCGGCTGCCTCAGCGCCTCGATGGCTAGGCGTGTACTGCGGTGGCGGCGGCGCATCGTCCTTATGTCCCCAGCGCCCGAGTCAACACAAGTTCGTCGCAAACCAAGGCGGAACCCAAGATCTTCGGAGAAAACTTTGACTTGAGTACCAAGTTCACCGACCATCGAGGAACCACCGAGAAACACGGTACCGGAGATACCACGGGCGAAGCGCCAAGGCCTCCTTCATGGAATCGCCAAGATCCATCGACGCTAAACCAAGACCGACATCGTCCTCCGAGAACATCGATGCGAGCGTCAAGTGCTTCCCTCGCCAAGACCGCCTCGATGGCGCGGGCTCGACAAGACCCTAGCGGCAAGACCACCGTGGGACCCGACAAGATCTGCGTGCGACAAGAACAACCCGAAGAATCCGAGGCAACCCGACGCGAACAGTACTCCTTTCCGAATGCCAAGACCTGCTTCCGAGCAACAAGATCTACCCGATCCGGACCACGAACCCCGGACCACGAGCCCGAGCCGTGAACCACGGACCACGAGACCGACCCGAACCGGAACCCCAAGATCGTCGAGACCCTCAAAGTGTGAACCTCTTATCAAGAACCCTATTTTTATAATATAATAACAACACATCGCATATTTAATTGTCATCTCGCATGCATCTTATTGGTGCAGGGGCCTTAAGCGAATCACGATAATTAAATATGGGGCCCATATGCGCAAATCTAGTCTCATATTGGCCTCATTTAAACTTGTGTAGAACGGTATCTTATCTTGCCTTGATAAACAACATTTAAAATGCGGGGTTTCTAAACAACTTGAACCACCTAATTAATTGTCGGGACCCGGTTCCGCCTAATCGACCTAATTGCATCACACCTTTGCCATGTCATCCATGCATGCATCATGCCGATCTTCCGCGTTGTATTAAATATTGCATCCGGTGTTTATTCTAGTGTTTTGCTTCTTCGCGGATAAGGCCGTTGCGTTGATGTGAGCTTCGCCCCGATCTTCGGTTGAACCTTCGACCATGTTTTCAGGCGAGCACCTCTCCCTTTCTACCTATCTTACGTTTATAGTATTTACTTCCCTCTGTTGATCTATTGCTATACGTGTTGCGATGCTTTAGTTATCGTGCCGTGAAATCCTTTGCAGCCCTATATCGCCTTGGACACACCCTATTACATTGTTTGGTAGATAGTTGGACTTGCGCGTCGTGCTTGCTCAAATCTTGATGTGTGTCGTCAAATGCCACGATTCTTGAATTGCCACATGTTGATGTTGGAGATGATTCTAGTTTTACTTATCGTCACTTTAATTTCTGTTTAACAACTAAAATTGAATAAGCGAGAGGCATCGGTGGGTGATAGATAATATTTGGTTTCAAAGCCCACTTGTGTCCCGTAAGACCCAGTACTTGATACTGTTCCTTGTTTTATCGCGCTATCCACATCCGGAGGTATATGGGACCCCCGAGCGAGCTTGATTAGGTCTTATTTCTTGAGCCAAACTAGTTTGAGGTGTTTTACTATCTGTACTTATGCCATGCTACTTTACGTATTTAATTTGTGCGAGGAGCACCTTTATCTGTTAGGATCGTGACCCGTTTACGTGGTATCGGTCCCGTTTGGGGACTTGTCGTTTACCTTGACCCCACAAACTTTGGGGTCCGTCTCGAGCTAGCTTACTGCCGTTCGGGTGTACTCAAGGGTGGCCACCTGAAATATTTCTGAATCTGTGATTGTTCGATCGTGAAAGCCTCGTTGGGTTTTGATTTGGTTTTCGAGGTTGATCGGCGTGTGTTGCTATTGGTGCACCCCGGTAGTAAAACTTTACGGCCGTGTCGCGGATATGGGCGACTTGGAGCCTGATATCTTGATCATAGACAAGCATAACTAAAGTTCTTGCTATAAATTTGACTTATAATGACTAGTAATCAGCTTCACTATAATGGAATGGCTAACTAATACGCCCACAATTGCTTGTTTGGTTGTAAGCTTGCGACAATTGTACTGAATAGTAAGTGTTGCAACTTCTAGCGAATTGGCTGAATAAAAGTACCAACAAGCTTTGGGTTTTGGGTTATCTCATGCTATTTATACGAATAGTAAGTATTGCGACTATAGCGGAATTGCTAACTAAAAGTGCCCTTGCCTATTTTATCGGGATGAATATCCATATCGACTAGTAATTCTGCAGCGATAACGAATAAATAAAGCGCCAGCTGTGAGTTCCTCGGTTGACTTCCTCGTTTGGTCTCGAGAAACACGGGATGGGTTTGTTTGGTGTTAGCTTCAGGTTGGATCCGGATAGGGCTATCTTACCCTCGATTGGCCTTGATGTATCGAGTCTCTATAGATTGTTTAGTGCATGTTGCATTGCGCTCGATCCACCATACCTATGTGGCGAGGCCGCGAATTCTAGCCTCGCCGTGTCTTGGCCTCGATCTTGGCGCTCCTTCTTTGTTTTACCTTTGCCCTATGTGGCACCCTTTTGTTAAGCAGGTTTTGAGATCGGCGCCGTTAGCGAGGTTACCCTTCCGGCTTGGCAGGCGAGTTATGGGCGCCATTGGTTATTCTTGGGGCTCTTAGCCCCATTTGCATCTTGTCCGTGATCGGACGCTCGATTATTCAAGGTGATTTGGATCTTAGTACCTTATATACGTATTCTTGACTCATGGAGTCATTTGTTATATATATCTGTCTTTGTGGGTCCCATCGAGGGGCTGTTGTGTAATGTTATTACTTCGTTTTCCACCCTTGCGAAAGTGCTGGTGGGCACCTTTGAATCGTTTCTATGCGGGTTTGGCGAATTTTGCTCAAACTTGCATAGGCCGATACGAGGTGTTACGAAGCAGTAATACCATTACACAATAGTCGATGGAACCTGAACATAAATAACAGCGACTCAAAATCAAGAATACTCTCTGATATACAAAGATCCAAACGAAGCGCTACTAGTCAATTATGAATAATCATCCGGATATAATGGCGATGGTCAATTGAGTTAACCATTCCGTTGTACGCGACACTTACTAGTCAAATACAATTAGCATGAGATGTCCCAAACAAGCAATTGTTGGCAATTTAACCATTCCATTATAACCGATACATTTATATTTGCAGTACCGATTAACATAGCAGACAAACGACAAAGGACTCAAACTATTTGGCAGAATGAATCAAGCGGCGATCGGGGTCCAATCCTCACGGATGTGGATAGCGAATATTCAAGATGTGAATAGTATCAAGTACTCAGACACAAGTGAGGCGATTAAAACCAAATAACATCTATTGCCCACGTGCCTCTGCATTTACCTACTTCAATTTTGGTTATTAAGATAATTAAAGTCTTGATCGACTCAACATTAAACCTGCGGCAAAACTCCAACAAGCGTGGTTGCAGACGGGGCAGCGCTGAAACAGCGACAGCGCAGGTCCAACAACTAGCTGCAAGATATCGAGCAGCATGGCGAGGAATAAATACTATAAAAGATAGGTAGAAAGAGATCTTCGCTGAAAAACATGCCGAAGGTTCAGCCGAAAAACGGTCGACACTCGCATCAACTCAGCGGCCTTATCCAGGATGCAACACTAGAATAAACACCGGATGCAATATTTAAGATTACGGCAGAAGATCGGGCATGATGCATGTATGATGTATGGCATGGCAAGGTGCGATGCAATTAGAGCATATTAAGCGGAACCAGGGTTCCGACAATTAATATATGGTTCTAGTTGTTTAGATAACCCGCAATTTAAATGTTGTCTTAACAAGGCAAAACATAGTATCGGTTCGCTACACAAATTTAAATGGGACCAATATACGACTAGATTTTCCCGCATATGGATCCCATATTTAATTATGAAGTGAATCGGCATAAGGCCCCCAAACCACACCAATATGCATGCGAGATGAATGATTTAATGCAACAAGTTATATTATTTATAAAATATAGGGGTCTCGGGAAAAAGGTCACACATTGGGGTTTGCCGATCTTGGGAGAGGGGTTCGATGGGGTTCAGGCTTGGACTCCGGGAAGAAGGTCTTGGCGTTCCGTGAAGGAGATCTTGAGATTAATGTCAGGGTATCCGAGAAGATCATGTCGATGTGGGCCTGACATGACGCCCGCGGAAGATGTACATGAGGCCACTTTGTGCAGCCAAGGAGCCCACGGACATACCAATGTAGTCGTAGCGATAGCAGTAAACCTGAACATACAAAAGGAGGGTCAACCCACATAGATTCGGTGGTAGAAGCCAAAGGCAGAAACACCTGCGAGGACACACACTTGGACAACACCGGATGAGCCCGGATGGCAGGGACCGAAGGTAACCTTAGGTTCGAGGACAAGGGGTTGCCTTGGGGCTCGACGGTAAACAAGGCGCAGGGCAAGGAGGTCGTGGCCACGGCGATGTAGGACAACCAGAGGCAGGCGAGGTCGCGCGTGACGTGGCCGCGTGGAGGAAAAGGACAAGCGGCTGGTGACGAACCTGGCACAAGCGGCAGCGGCGCTTGCAGAGAGAGACGACGGGGCGGTCGCAGGCGAGCACGAGGATAGGGACGGGAGCTGGGTGTCCGGGCTGAGAGAGGAGGCCACGTCGAGGAGGTGAGCGGCGCCATGCGAGGTGGGGAGTTGGGTGGCGGCTCATGAGGCCGGGTCGGTGACGCATGCGCGCAGCCAGCGTCGCTCGGAGAAGCGCGAGAGGACCGGAACCACGCAGCGATCTGCGGGGAGGCGGCTAGAGGATGCAGAGGAGGTCGCGGCCGAGAGGGAAGGGCGCAGGTCGGCGGACGGCGACGCCGGGGGTGCTCTGCTCGGTTTGGTGGGGAAGCTCCAGAGGCGGGGACGGAGGCGAGCAGGGGGCGTGGCATGCTCGGGCCGCGGGCGAGAGGAGGTGGCGGGGAGACGCCATGAGGGGCCAGCCGGCGGCAGCGAGGCGGAGGAAGGCGCTGCACGTGGCGGCTTGGTGGAAGCGAAACAAGGGGTGGGGAGAGCCGAGGCGAGGAGGCGTGGGCGAGAGGAGCGGGGACAGGTGGCCCAGGGGTGGGGCTGGCGAGGTGGGCCAGGCTGTCGGGGTGTTGGGGCAGGCGCGCGCGGTCGGGTGTGGCCGATGGCAGCTGGGTGGGGCAGGTGTGTGTGGGACCAGGGGCATGCGTGGAGTGAGGTGGGGCTGGGATGGGGAGAGGGAGAGAGGGGGTTGGGCAGGTGGCAGCGGGTGATTGGGTGGGTTTGAGCCAGGGGTGATGTGGCGCGCTGCGAGTGGAGGGAGTGATGTGGCTGGGGACTGGGTAGGATTAGGGTAGGTAGGAAAAGGATTTAGGTAGGCTGGTTTTGCACTGGGGGTGGTCGACTGGGTCGGATCGGCCCGGTTCGGCTGCCCCCTAAAAATATTTAAACATTTTATTTATTTAAACCGGGACTTTTGAAAACCGGGGGTAGACAAAACGAAATAAACCGGAGACCCAGGTTTGAGTTGAATTAAAGACGGGGTATTTAGAAAACAAAAATAGTTTTTTCCGAAAATAGTTTTATGCGAACAAATGCAAGATGATGACGATGCTCAAATGCAAGGTGGCATGATGACATGAGCATGCAGTCATGATGATGCAATGCACAAAAACAACACGATTTTCTAGTAGTGGTTTTGCGGGATGCCACAACAGGTTCACGAGAGGCGGGGTTCCGGAGGCCTACTGTCCCGATCTGCGGTGCACGCCGCAAGCCGGGATGGGGAAGACGAAAGCGGCGGCGCAAGGTTCTGAAGGATAGGCGCGTGTGTGGATTGATACGGTGCCGATTAGGTTTAGCCCGGACGCTTATATAGTGCAGGTTAGGAAGATCGTGGGCTCAGCCCACGTCCGAGTCGGTAACAGCCACGTCCATAAAAACTGGAAACGGCTGTAATTAACGTGTCCGTTAATGACTCATAATCAGTCCGTTAATGACTCATAATCAGTTTTCCCAACCAACAAAATAAATCTCGGCTCGGCGAGATTTCCGCAACCCGTGGCGCGCGCGTCGTGACGATGCGTGGCGTGGCGAGGCGGACGGCGTCGGAGGAGGAGTGCGCGAGGGCTACTCTTCTTGTCACACCTTAGTGAGTGGTGCAACACTCTACTATATAAGGTGGTACAACTCTCCTTCAACTAGCAATGTGGGACTAAACTTTAACACCACTAGCACAGCCATATGCTGCCATATACAAGTAGGGCAAAAAGAATTTCAGAATTTGGCTAATGGGCCAACAGCCCAAAACTCACCAAATTCCAACCAGCGGGAATCCATGGCCTCTGGATCTGGTTGCATGCTAGTAGATTACAGAATGGTTAGTTTTATGCTTCTTTTAGTTTTTCGATGCTTGTCTCAAACACTTGATGATCCAGGATTGTTATAAACTGAATCTACCGAATTTACAATAAAGAATGTGTGCATGGATTGATGTAGAGGTCAGGCTCAAATCCCCATTTCTAAAAGAAAATTAAATTAAAAAGTAATTAAGAGTCCGGCTACTCAGCGGTAGACGCTTATCGCTAGCACAAAACTTCCCAGCTACTCGCGTGAGATGGCCTCCGTGCTTCACCCCGTACAGCAGAAAAAAGCTAAAGGCCGCTGCGTTCTTTGCGTCGATAGTGCTGGTGCAAGGGGGCTAGGATTTAAAACCAAAACTGCCGATCGTCCAGGATATAAATCCTAGCTCCCATCGTTAGCGCCGCGTATTGCCCTAAGGGCATGATTAATCCTCGGCGCTTGTTTAGACGCTTAAGAGAGGGGAATCGGGAAACCAATCCTAGCGTCGGGACTGAGGAGTCCATGCCTCCAATACATGGCCCTTGATTCCAGGCGCTTGTTACTTGATCCCATTTTTCTGCTGCGGCAAATTGCAGCGAAGTATCAGACGATATGTTTTGTGTCGACGCCAAAAAATAAGCGTCTCTTGGCCAGGATCGAACGTCACAACCGTCAATCGGCAGGGAAAATTTTCCTAGCGCTTGTTGATAAGAGGCTGCGATGTACGTATCCTAAGGCCGTCATAGACAGAACGGATCGGTGAAGTCGCCGGCGAAGTAAAGGAATCCTAGATGGGTTTTAGCGGCTGCCTCATAGAGCACCTCTCTCTACCTGTTCAGGATTTATTTTTTTGACTCAAGAGAAACAGTGGTTTGACATGATTGGTTATGTTTTCTTGATCTGATGCCATGCACACGTATTTAGTTAGTCAATAATCTGGACAAACGATCACCATAAAGAGCAAAGTTGTTTAAATTAGTATAAATCAAACTTTACTAAGTGCATGATGCACCGTGAAAGAGACGTATGTATACGGTTGGTTTGCCCGAGCAAAATTAAGTCGCAGAAATTAAAAAAAGGTAGGGATAAAAACATAGGCAAAGAACTGACCTATCAAACATACACACATGGTACACACGCGCTGAAATTCAGACACGAAGAAACGAGACAATTGGAGGCCCCGGGCGGCTAGAAGCTCCGATTGTTCAAGTTCATCCGGCTGCGGACACGCCGTATGAACATGTCGGCGGCGTAGTCGATCTCCTCATCGACGTTGAACTCCACCCCGTCCCCTTCCCTGCACCTCCTGATGACGTCCATCACCGACGGCTCGTCGTCGGCCAGCCGATCCTCCTCCACTGCCTCGCAGAGAGCACCGGGCTCCTCCTCCTCCTCGAGGTAGTCGTCCTGGAGGTCGTCATTTCCGTCGTCGAAGAGAGAGTGCGTCCAGTCCGGGTAACCGCCGTCATCGATTTCTTGGAACAGCTCGGAGAGGCCGGCGGCGTCGACACCATGCGGCGGCGGCTGCTCGTCCTCCACCGCCGCCGCCATCGACGGGGCGAGGGCGTTGTGGTGGTCCTCCGCGGCATCCCTCCGGCGGTCCGGCATGAGGGCGCGCAGGTGGCGCGACGCCGCGCCGACCATCGCTGTCCTGCGGCGGAGCGAGGCGACGAAGAAGAACCGCGCCCTCAGGACGCTGGCCTTGCCCCTCAGTGCTCGTAGCGCCTTCCTCAGCAACTCGGCAGCTTTGCTAATCTTGGCCTTCGCTTCCATCTTCCTCTTCTTAGTTGGCTAGGTAGTTCTAAAGAGTCAAGACAGAGATTGCAGAAATGCAAATACAAGAGAGAATCAATTTCTACTTCTAATTAGCAAGTGTGTGTCGTAAACTGGTAATGAATACAAGAGTGGGACATGTGGGACCTTGTCCTAGGAGCTCAATTATTTATAGACGCAACTAGCCAACTCAAGGCAACAAGCAAGATCAAAAGAATGAAAAGGTACCGCGAAACTTGGGAGCTCGACAAAGCAAAAGGCTCCATATCATAGCAAGAGAAGCAGTGCCCAACCAAACTTCTATAGACCAAAAAGGGATCGTGGTGTAATTTGAATTGTGTTGCAATATCCCCCACCCCCAAATGAACATAATATGTGGTCTGCGTAAGGATTGCATAAGTGTGAAATGATCTCGATTGTGCTGACGACTAGTCTTGAAGGCAAGCTTTTGTATTGAAAAGTTTCCTTCTACCGGAGGGTGTATATGAGAAAATTACAAAAAACCACCACATTACAGGCTAGAGTTTCAAAAACCACCACTTTACGTTAGGGTTTTAAAAAACCACCAGTTCAGCGCTAACACGTAACAAAAAGCACTGATTCGTCTGAGACACTCAGCTAACCACGAAACTGACAGGTCTATCAGGTTGACGCGGGATTGATGTGGCACAACTTTATGAAGCTGGGGTGATAAATATTAGGCAGTTACAAATTCTGGGTTTTTTTGTAAAATGAAAAGTCAGCTCTCTGCCTCTATCCTCTCTCTCCCAAGATCTCATGCCCGTTGCCGCAGCTACTTTCCGGCCGTGCGCCGCCCGCACTCCATAGAGCAAGTCGGCATGCCCCTGGTCGTTGAGGAGGCCACCGGCGGCGCTCGATGTGTGTGTCCATGGCCGACGCAGGAGCGGCAATGCGAGGAGGTCGATGGCCGACGCCAACGCGGGACAGACCAGCAGGAGGCGGCGGACACACTACTGGACCGCGGTGTCCCCTCCGACCTGCTGCGTGACCATTGAGTAGCTCGACGTCGACGCGCCCGACCTCCCATCAATGAGGGGGAGGGGTGCGGGCCACGGCCGAAGGCCATGGGAGGCGGCGCCGCCATGGCATACTGCAGCGCGGGAGGTGGAGGAGGACTCCATGTGGGCCACCACGACCTCCTGATTCTATGACGCTGCTCGCTTGGGATCGCCTGCTGCGGAGGCATTGGGAGCTACGCCGGGAGCACTTCCGCGAGCGTCACCGCCGTGGTCGTGTGGATACTCCGGCGAGCAATTGCCGCCATAGTAAGCTCCATGGTCGTAAGGGGACTACTCGAGGAGCACTAGGGAGCCAAATCCCATCTCGTCCTCAATTCCATCAAGCTCGGAGACCATCGGAGTGACATCCTCGACCAGCCCGCCAAGGCGGGTCTCCATCGTCATTGATTCCGGCGGACGAAGCCCCGACGACCGCCTCTTCGCTAGCCTGACTGACTCAGCAAGCATACACCGACAAATTCCTTTGCATCCGCTAGCCTGCATGTCCGCAGCAGTCAACGCCCACCGGAGATTAGAACGGCGAGGATGAACTCTTTGTTCCCTTCAGGCTGCCGAGAGACAGAGGAGGAAGACACGAGTGGGTCCAGAAAATTTGCAAAAATACCTAGAACTGAAATCAATTTAGCCTCTTTCACCCTCGATCATTTTTATTGTGCCACATCAGCCTGATAGTAGGCCCCGTCTGTCGGTTTCGTGGTTAGCTGAGTGTCTCAGACGAATCAATGCTTTTTGTTACGCGTTGACGCTGAACTGGTGGTTTTTTTAAACCCTAACGTGAAGTGGTGGTTTTTTGAAACTCTAGCCTGTAATATGGTGGGTCTTTGCAATTTTCTCAGGTGTATATATAAATAATAAATCCGTAGAATTGTTTTCGCGATCTCAGTTTCTAATTTTTTTTCAGAATTGACTGTGACAATTCAACGAATTTCAACAATCCCTTATAAAGCCAAAGGGGAGATTACACAGATTAGTCAAGCAGCTAACCCAACGTGTCTCCCAAATTAATCCTTGCAATGACATGGATGCCAAAAGCAAGGGAGCACCTGAGACCTGAAACCAGCATGCATGTCCTCTCCTGTACTTTTGATCTCCTTGGTTGCTTTTACAATGAACATGTGTCGTACGTTTCGATCAGTTGCCTGCCTAACTGATTTCCTTATCTGATTCGTGTCGTCCTATGCAACTCCAATTATTCCGAGTCGACGAAGTTCCATTGTCAACAGGAAGATAGCCAAGAAGACGGCGCCTGGCCGGACCCGAGGTTGCTTAGCGGAGCAGTAAGATGGCCGGACCGGACCGGAGGTTGTCAGCATACTTTTAAATTGCAGAGTATAGAAGTTGCCAATTACTTATCTTGATCTCCCTCTGAACTTCAAGAAGACAAAGAAAGAAGACTTCCAAATAGATTGGCATGTAAGACAATATGAGACAATATTGAGGGGACACCACAACACACGTTGGGGTCCCTAGGGGTTCTCATTATATAGACATCACATGATACATGTTAGATACAAGATTAGGACTCTAACTCTAAACACATACGAACACGTTACGTATTCTGACAGCCCCCCTCAATCTCAACCGGAGACAACATGTTGAGAGTGCGTTTACACTCCTCGAACATAGGAAGAGGTAAGAGTTTAGTGAATATATCTGCGAGTTGATCCTTTGACGAAATGAATCGAACTTGCAGAAGCTTCTGAGCTACTCTTTCTCGAACAAAGTGAAAGTCAATTTCGATGTGCTTCGTCCGAGCATGAAATACTGGATTCGACGAAAGATATGTAGCCCCCATGTTATCACTCCATAGAACAGGTGGAGATAGCTGTCGAACACCAAGTTCTTTCAATAATGCCTCAATCCAAATAACCTCAGTCGTAGCATTAGCAACTGATTTGTATTCTGCCTCTGTACTGGAGCGTGAGACTGTAGCTTGCTTGCGAGCACTCCAAGCAACTAAGTTACCTCCATAGAACACTACAAAGCCCCCCGTGGATCGACGGTCATCCACATCACCAGCCCAGTCGGCATCAGAAAAAGCCAAGATAGCGGTAGATGAGGAGGGCGAAGATGCAACCCATGTCCAATAGTGTGCTTGACAAATCGAAGAATCCGTTTGATAGAAGCAAGATGATCTGCAGTAGGAGAGTGCAGAAACTGACATACTCGATTCACAGCAAACGAGATATCAAGCCAGGTCATGGTGAGATACTGTAGGCCACCAACTATACTACGATAATCAGTAGCATCGTCAAGGCGAAGCTGTGGACTGTCTGCATGAAAAAGTTTGGTGGTTGCTGACATTGGTGTGACGGCGGTGTTGCACTTCAGCATCCCGGCGCGTTTGAGAAGATCATGAGCATATTTCTGCTATGTAAGTGTAAGACCAGTAGAAGAACGGGCAACCTCCAATCCCAAAAAGAAGTGAAGAGGACCAAGATCTTTAACTGCAAATTCCTGACGAAGACCAAGCACCAAACGATCAATAGTAGATTCGGCTGAACTGAGCACAATGGTATCATCCACATACACCAGGAGATAGATGGTCACATCCGGTCGGTGCAGAATAAACAGGGACGTGTCAGCATTAGATGGTACAAATCCTTGCTGACGAAGAACATCCCCAAGGCGAGCATGCCACGCACGTGGAGCCTGTTTCAGGCCATAAAGAGCTTTATCCAGGCGACATAGATGACTGGGGCACTGAGGATCTTCAAAGCCAGGTGGTTGACGCATAAAAACTTCCTCTTTGAGAATACCGTTGAGAAAGGCGTTCTGAACATCCAACTGCCGAAGAAACCAGCCCCGGGAAACAGCAAGAGAGAGCAACAAACGAATAGTCGTCGTCTTGACCACGGGACTGAATGTATCATCATAATCCAGACCTTGGCGCTGTTTGAATCCCTTGGATACAAGATGTGCCTTATATCGCTCAATATTTCCATTGGCATGACGCTTCACTTTGAAGATCCATTTGGAATCAATAATGTTGACACCAGATTTTGGGGGAACAAGTCGCCAAGTGTTGTTCTTGATCAATGCATCAAACTCCTATTCCATAGCCGTACGCCAGTGCGGGAAACCAAGAGCGGCACAGAAGTGCCGAGGTTCAGGGGATGGATCAGCAGCAACATCAGCAAAACAAGCAGCCATCTAGGCGACCGTGCCGTCAGACTGTTGCTTGGGCTGACGGATGCCACGCTGAAGTTGAGTGACCGGTCGCAGCGGAGCAGGAGACACATGATCAGCCTTAGGAGTAGACGGAGCATAAGATCCGTGCTCGGAGGCCGGAGACGATGCGGTTGAGGCTGCGGAGACCGGGGATGACGCGGGCGTCGAGGACGATCCTGTCAGGGATAGGGGCGCTGTTGGAGACGCGGGCGCTGGGCCGGATGGACCAGCAACAGGCTCAGGCCCGTACGTCAGCAGGAGCGGGGCAGGCCGGTGGTTCACTGGATCGGGTGCAGGAGCCGAGCGCCGAGGAGGCGTCCGCATGCGATCGACTTCCGCCGATGCGGACGTGCCAGTAGGCACAGAGGATGACGCAGTCGGACTCAGCGAGGGCGAGAGCGATGGGGGGTCGGTTAGCAGCTCAAGACGAGCACCATGACCGATACATGCACCATGGTTAGAAAGCAAAACAGGAGCATGCGCAATATCTGCAAATTGATCAAGCTCAATAGGTAAAGAAGATGACAAAGTAGAAGAGGTGGATCATGAAGTGGTCGAAAAAGGGAAAACATGCTCATCAAAGACAACATCACGGCTGATATAGACCCTATGACTAGGGACATGGAGACACATGTACCCTTTATGTCAAGGACTGTAACCGAGGAACACACATTGTTTAGAGCGAAACTTGAGTTTGTGTTTATTATAGGGGAGAAGGTTTGGCCAACAAGCGCAGCCAAAAACTCGGAAGAAAGTATAATCCGGAACTTCACCCAACAACCGCTCAAGAGGTGTTTGCTTATTAATGACTCGTGTTGGCATACGATTTATGAGGAAGCAGGCTGTAACAAAAGCATCACACCAGTAGCAAAACGGGAGAGTCATGTGCAAGAAGAGTAACACATGTTTCAACAATGTGGCGGTACTTGCGCTCAGCACTTCCATTCTATTGGTGGGTGTGAGGACAGGACACACGGTGAGCAATACCAAGCTGCTGAAAGAAGACATTCAACTTAATATACTCACCCCCCCAATCAGATTGAACATATTTTATTTTGTGATCAAGGAGACGCTCAACATGAGCCTGAAATTGCCGAAACACCTCAAACATATCACTTTTTCGTTTAATCAAATAAAGCCATGTAAAACGACTATAAGCATCCAGAAAACTGACATAGTATGAATGACCACTAACAGATGTCTGAGCAGGACCCCATACATCAGAATAAATAAGCTCAAGAGGAGCAGTCGTTACATGATGGAAAATAGAAAACGGTAATTGATGACTCTTGCCTTGTTGACAGGCATCACACACTGACACTAATTTATTGGACTCTGATGGAAGATGACGACGATGCAGCACATGTTGCACAACCTGCGAAGCTGGGTGGCCTAAACGAGCGTGCCACTGTGCAGACGAAGCTTTAAGAGCGCTGAGTGCTTGTTTGAGTAATGGAGTGGTGGGTGGAGCATCGGGAGCGTAGAGACCACCACGAACGCGCCCTCTAAGCAGGATGGCCCCCTGTGGCATCCCGCAAAACCACTACTAGAAAATCGCGTTGAATTTGTGCATTGCATCGTCATCATCATGCATTGTTTGCCAAAATTATTTTCGCAAAGCCCGTTTTGTTTTCTAAAACGCCCCATCTTTATTCAAACGCCAAACCCCGGGGCTCCGGAGTATTTTTGTTTTGTCGCTATCGGTTTGCAAATGGTCCAATTAACACAAATAAAATTTATAATTATTTTAGTAGGGGCAGTCGAACGGGCCAACCCGACCCGAACGACCGCCCCAGATTTTAAAACGGTCCACCCCAAACCAGCCCTCTAAATACTACAGCTACCCACTATTCTACCCAACCCATCCCTCCACCTCACCCCCTCCAATCACTGCTTGCCACCTCATCTCCTTCCTCCCCCCCTCCTCTCACATGCTGCCACGTGGCCTCCCTCTCCCCTCCCTCTCTTTTCTCTCTCCCTCTCTCATCCAACACCCACCAACCGGCCTCCACTCACACGCACGCAACACCTGGCCACACAGCCGATCCAGCCCCCCTCCTTCTCTCTCTGGCATGGCCGCCTGCCCGGTCCCTTCAGCCGACCAGCTCCCACTCACCCCGGACCCACCCTGGGCCCGCACACCGCCGCTCCCTCCCGCTCGGACCCTCTTCCCCGATGCTATCCTCCTCGCTCGGCCCCCTCACGCAACCACCATGGACCCCGCCCTCCTCCCAGAGTTCCTCCTCCCTCCCCGGCCATCTCGAGCCTCCCCATCGCCCCCTCAGCGCGTCCGCCGGCGCAGAACCGCCGTCGCCGCTCTTCCGCCTCGCCGCCGCCCGCCTCGCCGCCCTCTCTTCGCTGCGGCCTTCGCCCGGCGTAAGCCTTGAGCGTCGCCACAAGACCGCGTCGCCGCCAGCCAGCCGTCGCCGGCCCTGCCCCTCACGCCGCCGCTCAGGTCCCGCCTACCTCGCCCCAAGCCCCGCCACTGCGTCGGGCCTGCCCGCCGCTGCCGCTGGCCTCAGCATCTTCGCCGCCTCGGTAGCCCTCGCCCGGCTCCCGCCGCCGCCCGGGCCCGCTCGCGCGCCTCCCTCCAGCGCCCGGCTCCGCTCCGCCGTCCTCCTCTGCAGCCTCCGGCGTCTTCCCTCGCCCTCCGGGACCTCTGCCCGAGGCTCCTCAGCTTGCGACCCGCTCACCCCGTGCTCGCCGGCGCGGTTGCCGTCCCTCCACGGCCGCCGCCGCCCGGCAGCGCCTCCCGCTCAGCCCCGCCATCGCCGGCAAGCCGCCTCCACCTCGCGCATCGAGCCCGCGACGGCCCCCACCCGCGTCTGCGTCCGCCCGACTCTGTTTCCACGCGACAGAGCCTCTCCTTGCCCCTGTACGTTCCCTGGAGAGTTTGTTGTTGTGGAGACAGTGTGTCGAGGAGGTGTGGGTGATGTATGTTGCGGCCCGTGTTCATGTCGTGTTGGGGCATGCTCGGTCCGGCCCTCTGAAGTCGCCAAGTTTCTCGACGTCGTGCGGAGTCCGACAACCAAACTCGGAGAAAGTTGACAAAGCGTCAAGTTCCCTGTCGACAAGATCGGCTCGATGATGTTGGATTAGAGGAATGTACGTGGAGAAACGCGAAGACCTCGGCGTCGGTCCCAAGTGCGCCATCGACAATAAGATGATACCCAAGGCCTTCGGCACGGAACGACAAGATCTTCTACACGGAGCATATGTCCGAGATCGCGAACCCGTAGGGACTTCATCATAGAAAGGCGAAGACCGTATCAAACCGGAGACACTCGACGAACCCCCGGCAAGATATTCGACATGGCCAAGATCTACCACGGCCGAGTCCGGCACCGGCAAGCGAAACCAGCACCATCAAGACCGCGTCACGGATACCCCGAGTTCGCCATCGAGGAAACCAAGGTCGTCGACATGGAACCGATGGACGCCAAGTACTTCTTCCCGGAACGCGAGATCTACCCCGATCCGAGACCCTAACCCCGGAGCCGAGAACGGAACCGTCGAACCCTGGACCCTGAGCCCGACCCCGGACCCTGAGATCGAGACCCCGAACCCCGGAAACCCCAAGATCGTCGAGACCCCTCAAAGTGTGAACCTCTTATCCGAGAACCCTATTTTTATAATATAATAACAACCTGTCGCCTATTGAATTGTCATACTTGCATGCATAATCATGTGGTTTGGGGGCCTTATGCCGATTCACCTAATAATTAAATATGGGGCCCATATGCGGGCAAATCCAGCCTTATATTGGCCTCATTTAAATTTGTGTAGCGAACCGGTGATATATTCTGACTTGCTAAACAACATTTAATTTGCGGGGGTTCTAAATAACTTGAACCATTTAAGTAATTGTCGGGACCCTCGGTTCCACTTAACATGACCTAATTGCATCGCACCTTTGCCATGCCATCCATCATGCATGCATCATGCCGATCTTCTGCCGTTGTATTAAATATTGCATCCGGTGTTTGTTCTAGTGTTTTGCTTCTTCGCGGATAAGGCCGTTGAGTTGATGTGAGCTTCGCCCCGATCTTCGGGGAAAACCTTCGACAATGTTTTCGGCGAGCATCTCCCCTTTCTACCTATCTTACTTTTATAGTATTTACTTCCCTCTGTTGATCTAATGCTATACGTGTTTGCGATGCTCTAGTTTTCGTGCCGTGAAATCCCTTGCAGCCCTATATTGCCTTGGACACACCCTATTACTGTTGTTTGGTAGATAGTTGGACTTGCGTCGTAGTTGCTTGCTCAAGTCTTGATGTGTGTCGTCATATGCCACGATTCTTGATGTTTTGCCGCATGTTGATGTTGGAGATGATTCTAGTTTTACTTATCGTCACTTTAATTTCTGTTTAACAACTAAAATTGAAATAAGCAGAGGCATCGGTGGGTGATAGAAAATATTTGGTTTCGACGCCCACTTGTGTCCGTAAGACCCCGAGTACTTGATACTGTTCCTTGATTTTTTGCGCTATCCACATCCGGGAGGTATATGGGACCCCCGATCGAGCTTGATTCATCTTATTTCTTGGGGCCACAAACTAGTTTGAGGTTTTATTTACGATCTGTACTTATGCCATGCTACTTTACGTATTTAAATTGTGAGGAGCACCTTTGTCTTTATTTAGGAAGGCGGAGTGATTACGCTGTATCGACAAGCCCAGCCACACTTTCGGGTTCCCGATCGCTTCACCATTGGCGCTAACCTTGAGGCCGTCTCGAAGCTAGCTTACCGTTCGGGTTCTACTCAAGGTGGCCCACAAATATTTCTGAATCTGTGATTGTTCGATCGTGAAAGCCTCGTTGGGTTTGATTTGGTTTTTCCGAGGTTGATCGGCGTGTGTTGCTATTGGTGCACCCGCCGGGTAAAACTTTCAAAGCCGTGTCCGCGGATATGGACGACTTGGAGCACAGTATCTCGATCATAGACAAGCATAACTAAAGTTTACTGCTATAAATTTGACTTATAATGACTAGTAATCAGCTCCACTATAATGGAATGGCTAATTAATACTGCCCACAATTGCTTGTTTGGTTGTCGCTCGAGACAATTGTATCTGACTAGTAAGTATTGCAACTACAACGAAATGGCTGAATAAAAGTACCAACAACTGCTGGGTTTCGGGATTACATCATGCTATCTGTACCTGATTAGTAATTGCTGCAACTCCAACGGAATGATTAACTAAAAGGGCCCACTGCTTACTTTATCAGGACGACTATCTATACCTGACTAGTAATTGCTGCAACGATAACCAAATAAATAAAACTGCCAACTGTGTGAGTTCCTCGGTTGACTTCCTCGTTTGGTATCGAGGGGAAACACCGGGATGGGTTTGTTTGGTGTTAGCGAGTTGGATCCGGATAGGTCATTCTCACCCCTCGATAACCGCCGTTGTATCGAGTCTCTATAGGTTGTTTAGTGCATGCCGCTGCGCTCGATCCACCATACCTATGTAGGCGAGGGCAATTCTAGCCTCGCCGTGTCTTGGCCTCGATCTTGGCGCTCCTTTTCCTTGCCCTTTGTCACCCCTTTTGTTTAAGCAGGTTTTGAGATCGGCCGTTAGCGGGTTACCCTTCCGGCTTGGCACGGGCAGGGTTATGGGCCATTGGTTATTCTTCAGGGCTCTTAGCCCCATTTGCATCTTGTCCGTAGTCGGACGCTCGATTATTTCAAGGTGATTTGGATCTTAGTACCTTATATCTGTATTCTTGACTCATGGAGTCGCTGTTATATATATATCTGTGCTGTGGGTCCCATCGAGGACTGTTGTGTAATGTTATTACTTCGTTTTCCACCCGCACGAAAGTGCCTGGTGGGCACCTTTGAATCGTTTCTATGCGGGTTTGGTGAATTTTGCCCAAACTTGCATAGGTCCGATTGTGAGGGTGTCACAGAGTGGTATTAGAGCTCAGCAGTTGCGATACCCCACAAGTCCAGCCTGTAGGATAACCTAGCTAACGGCCGAAGTAGAGTGTCAAAACTATTTTGCAAAATCGGTTGGATAGTTCTGATTAGGTCTGATTTTACTCCTTACCCCTCTGCTATTCCCCTCTTATCTCGACGTGTTTTGAATCCGCTCTCTTCTCTTTCTTCGAGTCCAGGAATTCTCGTGGTTGGGTTTCCGTCGTACCTTCAGGGTTTCGCTTCCTTCTTTGATAACGGTGTCGCTACATCCGGTCTTCATGTTATCCGAGGAATCCTTCGTCTGTGATACCATTCTTTGTTCCTTGTTTGTGCTATCCGGTGTTTTCCGACGCGACGACATCATCTACGCCAGATCCGATGCAGAGTCTGCATCCCTCCGTTGTTCCGAACCTCGCTTGTCGAGATCTTCAGTCTGACTCCGAGAGTTGGTTGCATAATCCGCCTATTCGTGTGCAGAGTAATGGTTTGGGTGCGGGATGGAGTAGCTACCATACCACTACTCTTGTCATTCGCTCTTGTACATCGAATCAGTGGATCCAGCAGTTTTACTCCGTCCACGGAAGTTAGAGGTGGCTTTATTTGTTGATACCTCTACCTTCGCCCTTTTGTTCCCGGAGTGTCTCCCGACGATCACGGGCAACGACCTCTTGTTAGTGGTGTCGCAAGGATCTACACGAAGCGCGAAAGATCAGACCGCCGACCTTCCTTCCGGTACCATGAGGCGGATCTCGAGGGCGAGATCCATTGTTAGTGGTGTCGAATTGTGGCATCCCGCAAAACCACTACTAGAAAATCGCGTTGAATTTGTGCATTGCATCGTCATCATCATGCATAGTTTGCCAAAATTATTTTCGCAAAGCCCGTTTTGTTTTCTAAAACGCCCCATCTTTATTCAAACGCCAAACCACGGGGCTCCGGAGTATTTTTGTTTTGTCGCTATCGGTTTGCAAATGGTCCAATTAACACAAATAAAATTTATAATTATTTTAGTAGGGGCAGTCGAACGGGCCAACCCGACCCGAACGACCGCCCCATATTTTAAAATGGTCCACCCCAAACCAGCCCTCTAAATACTACAGCTACCCACTATTCTACCCAACCCATCCCTCCACCTCACCCCCTCCAATCACTGCTTGCCACCTCATCTCCTTCCTCCCCCCCTCCTCTCACATGCTGCCACGTGGCCTCCCTCTCCCCTCCCTCTCTTTTCTCTCTCCCTCTCTCATCCAACACCCACCAACCGGCCTCCACTCACACGCACGCAACACCTGGCCACACAGCCGATCCAGCCCCCCTCCTTCTCTCTCTGGCCGCGGGCCCGCCCTGCCCCGGTCCCGCTCGCAGCCGACCAGCTCCCACTCACCCCGGACCCACCCTGGGCCCGCACACCGCCGCTCCCTCCCGCTCGGACCCTCTTCCCCGATGCTATCCTCCTCGCTCGGCCCCCTCACGCAACCACCATGGACCCCGACCGCCCCTCCTCCCCAGAGTTCCTCCTCCCTCCCGCCGGCCGTCTCGAGCCCTCCCCATCGGCCCCTCCGCGCGTCCGCTCCGGCCCGGGCGCAGACCGCCGCCGTCGCCGCTCTTCCGGCCCTCGCGCTGCGCCGCCGCCGCCCTCGCCCGCCGCCCCTCTTCGCTTGCGGCCTCGCCCGGCCGTGCCTTGCCCGTATGAGCGTCGCCGCCACGCCGTCGCGCCCGCAGCGCCCGTCGCCGGCCCAACCACGCCTCACCGCCCGCCCGGCGCGCGCCGAGTCCCGCCCGTCGCCCCAGCCCGCCACGCGTCGGGCCTGCCCGCCGCCGTCGCTTCGCCGGGGCCTCGGCATCTTCGCCCGCCTCGGGCGGCCCTGCCGCCGGCTCCGCCGCGCCGCCCGGGCCCGCTCCGCGCCTCCCTCACTGGCGCCCGAGCTCCGCCGCCGCCGTCCTCCTGCAGCCCCTCCGGCGTCTTCCCTCGCCGAGCCCTCGCAGGACCTCCGCCCGACCCCGAGCTCCTCGCACTTGCGCGACCCCGCTCACCCCCGTGCTCGCCGGCCGCGCTTGCCGTCCCCTCCACCGGCCGCCGCTGCCCCGCCTGAGCGCGCCTCCCGCTCAGCCCCGCCATCGCCGGCAAGCCGCCTCCACCTCGCGCATCGAGCCCGCGACGGCCCCCACCCGCGTCTGCGTCCGCCCGACTCTGTTTCCACGCGACAGAGCCTCTCCTTGCCCCTGTACGTTCCCTGGAGAGTTTGTTGTTGTGGAGACAGTGTGTCGAGGAGGTGTGGGTGATGTATGTTGCGGCCCGTGTTCATGTCGTGTTGGGGCATGCTCGGTCCGGCCCTCTGAAGTCGCCAAGTTTCTCGACGTCGTGCGGAGTCCGACAACCAAACTCGGAGAAAGTTGACAAAGCGTCAAGTTCCCTGTCGACAAGATCGGCTCGATGATGTTGGATTAGAGGAATGTACGTGGAGAAACGCGAAGACCTCGGCGTCGGTCCCAAGTGCGCCATCGACAATAAGATGATACCCAAGGCCTTGACGCGGGCGACAAGATCTTCTACACGGAGCATATGTCCGAGATCGCGAACCCGCAGGGACTTCATCATAGAAAGGCGAAGACCGTATCAAACCGGAGACACTCGACGAACCCCCGGCAAGATCTTCGACATGGCCAAGATCTACCACGGCCGAGTCCGGCACCGGCAAGCGAAACCAGAACCATCAAGACCGCGTCACGGATACCCCGAGTTCGCCATCGAGGAAACCAAGGTCGTCGACATGGAACCGATGGACGCCAAGTACTTCTTCCCGGAACGCGAGATCTACCCCGATCCGAGACCCTAACCCCGGAGCCGAGAACGGAACCGTCGAACCCTGGACCCTGAGATCGAGACCCCGAACCCCGGAAACCCCAAGATCGTCGAGACCCCTCAAAGTGTGAACCTCTTATCCGAGAACCCTATTTTTATAATATAATAACAACCTGTCGCCTATTGAATTGTCATACTTGCATGCATAATCATGTGGTTTGGGGGCCTTATGCCGATTCACCTAATAATTAAATATGGGGCCCATATGCGGGCAAATCCAGCCTTATATTGGCCTCATTTAAATTTGTGTAGCGAACCGGTGATATATTCTGACTTGCTAAACAACATTTAATTTGCGGGGGTTCTAAATAACTTGAACCATTTAAGTAATTGTCGGGACCCTCGGTTCCACTTAACATGACCTAATTGCATCGCACCTTTGCCATGCCATCCATCATGCATGCATCATGCCGATCTTCTGCCGTTGTATTAAATATTGCATCCGGTGTTTGTTCTAGTGTTTTGCTTCTTCGCGGATAAGGCCGTTGAGTTGATGTGAGCTTCGCCCCGATCTTCGGGGAAAACCTTCGACAATGTTTTCAGGCGAGCATCTCCCCCTTTCTACCTATCTTACTTTTATAGTATTTACTTCCCTCCTGTTGATCTAATGCTATCTGTGTTGCGATGCTCTAGTTTTCGTACCCGTGAAATCCCTTGCAGCCCTATATTGCCTTGGACACACCCTATTACCTGTTGTTTGGTAGATAGTTGGACTTGCGCGTCGTAGTTGCTTGCTCAAGTGCTGATGTGTGTCGTCACATGCCACAGTTGCTGATGTTTTGCCGCATGTTGATGTTGGAGATGATTCTAGTTTTACTTATCGTCACTTTAATTTCTGTTTAACAACTAAAATTGAAATAAGCAGAGGCATCGGTGGGTGATAGAAAATATTTGGTTTCGAGCACTTGTGTCCGTAAGACCCGAGTACTTGATACTGTTCCTTGATTTTTGCGCTATCCACATCCGGAGGTATATGGGACCCCCACAGGCGAGCTTGATTCAGTCTTATTTCTTGGGGCCACAAACTAGTTTGAGGTTTTATTTACGATCTGTACTTATGCCATGCTACTTTACGTATTTAAATTGTGCGAGGAGCACCTTTGTCTGTTAGGAAGGCGGAGTGATTACGCGGTATCGACAAGCCCAGCCACACTTTCGGGTTCCCGATCGCTTACCATTGGCGCTAACCTTGAGGCCGTCTCGGCTAGCTTACTTCGTTGCGGGTTCTACTCAAAGGTGGCCCCTGAAATATTTCTGAATCTGTGATTGTTCGGTCGTGAAAGCCTCGTTGGGTTTTGATTTGGTTTTCGAGGTTGATCGGCGTGTGTTGCTATTGGTGCACCCGGCGGGTAAAACTTTCTCAAAGCCGTGTCCGCGGATATGGACGACTTGGAGCCTGATATCTCGATCATAGACAAGCATAACTAAAGTTTCTTGCTATAAATTTGACTTATAATGACTAGTAATCAGCTCCACTATAACGGAATGGCTAATTAATACGCCCACAATTGCTTGTTTGGTTGTCGCCGAGACAATTGTATCGACTAGTAAGTATTGCAACTACAAGAAATGGCTGAATAAAAGTACCAACAACTCTTTGGGTTTCGGGATTACATCATGCTATCATGCACGATTAGTAATTCTGCAACTCCAACGGAATGATTAACTAAAAGGGCCTTGCTTACTTTATCGGGGCGACTATCTATACCGACTAGTAATTGCTGCAACGATAACCAAATAAATAAAGCGCCAACCGTGTGAGTTCCTCGGTTGACTTCCTCGTTTGGTCTCGAGGGGAAACACCGAGATGGGTTTGTTTGGTGTTAGCTTCAGGTTGGATCCGGATAGGTCATTCTCACCCCTCGATAACCGCCATTGTATCGAGTCTCTATAGGTTGTTTAGTGCATCTCGCCACGCCGATCCACCATACCTATGTAGGCGAGGACCGCCGAATTCTAGCCTCGCCGTGTACTGGCCTCAGTACTGACGCTCCTCCTTTTCCTTGCCCTTTGTCGGCACCCCCTTTTGTTTAAGCAGGTTTTGAGATCGACGCCGTTAGCAGGGTTACCCTTCCGGCTTGGCCTGGGCAGGGTTATGGACGCCATTGGTTATTCTTCAGGGCTCTTAGCCCCATTTGCATCTTGTCCGTAGTCGGACGCTCGATTATTTCAAGGTGATTTGGATCTTAGTACCTTATATCTGTATTCTTGACTCATGGAGTCGCTGTTATATATATATCTGTTCTGTGGGTCCCATCGAGGACTGTTGTGTAATGTTATTACTTCGTTTTCCACCCGCACGAAAGTGCCTGGTGGGCACCTTTGAATCGTTTCTATGCGGGTTTGGTGAATTTTGCCCAAACTTGCATAGGTCCGATTGTGAGGGTGTTACACCCCCGTAAGTAGGTCCTTTACAAAAACACTATTAGGATGGAACTCAATGCAGACACGGTTATCATGAGTAAAACGACGAATCGAAAGAAGATTTTTCATGACAGTAGGAACATGCAAGACATTACGAAGATGGAGATGCCTAGATGATGAAGTGGGAATTAGAGCTTGACCAACATGAGAAATACGCATACCTTCCCCGTTGGCGATGTGGACGTGCTCTGACCACTGATAGGCCTCCTTCATGTGCAGCTTCTCCAGTTGATTGGTGAGGTGGTCCGTAGCACCGGTGTCGGGATACCAGGTCGGATCCACCGGCAGGGTCTGTTGGAGATATGCCCTAGAGGCAATAATAAATGTAGTTATTATTATATCTCTGTGTTTATGATAAATGTTTACATTCATGCTATAATAGTATTAACAAGGAAACATTAATACTTATGTGATTTGTAAACTAAAATAGAGTCCCTAGTAAAGCCTCTTTATAATACCAGCTTGTTGGTTAATAAATGATTGTGGTTTCCCTATCATGAACATTAAGATGTTATTAACAACAAGATCATATCATTAGGAGAATGATATGGTGGACATACTCCTATAGATAAGCGTAGCATAAATATCAAGTCATTTTAATAGTTCAATTGCTATATGCTTTCTGATACATAGTAACCTAATTCCTTCGACCATGAGATCATGCATATCACCTTCACCGGAAGGATGCTTTGGTGACATCAAACACCACACCGTAACTGGGTGGCTATAAAGGTGGCATTGAGTGTTCGGAAAGTATTAGTTGATACACATGGTCAAGAGTGGGATTTGTCCATCCATATGACGGATAGATATACTCTGGGCCCTCTCGGTGAAATGTCATCCAATTAGCTTGCAAGCATGTGACTGGCTCACAAGGGATCACATATCACGGGAACAAGAAAAGAGTACTTATCAGTAACGAGGTTGAACTAGGTATGCAGAGATACCGACGATCATAACCTCGGATAAGTAAACTATCGTGAGACAAAGGGAAATTGGTATCGTATGTAAGTGGTTCATTCGATCGCAAAGTAATCGTAGAAATATGTGGGAGACATACGAATTTCCAGATTCCTCTATTGGTTATTGTTCGGAGAAGTGTCTCGATCATGTCCGCATAATTCACAAACCGTAGGGAGACACACTTAAGGATTCAACGTTGTTTGAGTAGTTATGGAATGATGAGTAAGAGACCGAATGTTGTTCGGAGTCTCGGATGGGATCCGGGATATCATGAGGAGATCCGGAATGGTCCGGAGAATAAGAATCATATAAGGAAAGTCCTGTTTCGGGGTTGGAGAATGGTTCCGGTGTTTTCATCGGGAATGTTCTAGAAGGTTCCGGAATGTCCGGCACTCCGGAGGGGAAGGGTACATGAATGTGTCATATCAAGTTGGAATGATTGCATCATGTACTAGGTGTCATCGCTGAACAAAATAAAGGAGAGTGCTACAACCTCCATTTTCTTTGGAACAAGGAGAGGAAGGTCTTCGAAATGCCGAACGACGTGTGACCGATTGCAGCGCCGTTAACGCAGCGCCAGAAGGATCGTCTACGCGATCTTGAGATCGGGAAGAGTACGACTACATCACCCATGAGAATCCGCTCTCAGTAAACACTTTGGAATCTTCGAGGGTGAGTTATTCCATCGACTCGTTGCTACAATCTAGTAGATAGATCTTGTCTTGTTTGTTTGTATGCGATAGAAACTTTTTGTTTTCCATGCTACGAAACCCTACAGTGGTATCAGAGCCGTGTCTATATGTAGATCTGTTGCACGAGTAGAACACAATGGTCATTGTGGGCATTGATGCTTTTGTTGTCGATTGCTTCTTGTGTACTTTGCATCTTGCGGGATGGTGGGATGAAGCGGCCCGGGCTAACCTTACATGACATTGTTCATGAGACTTGCTCCACGCTTGAAATGCAACTTGTATTGCATAAGTGGCTTTGCGGGTGCCTGTTTCTCCCAACATAGTTAAGATTCAATTTACAACGGGTGATTGACAATACTAGTATCAATGTTGTGGTTCTTGTTCGTAAGTTAGAACGACACTTATTGAAAGCCCCAAACCATGTAAAACATGCAAAGAAAGTAGAGGCGTCTAACTTTGTTTTGCAGGGGTGTGCTGTGATGTGATATGGCCATGATTGTGATTATATTTGATGTATGCAGTGTTCCTTATTGTAAGTTGGCAACCGGCAGGAGCCATATGGTTGTCTTTAAATTCTGTTAAGACCCGCGTGTCTATTCAAAGTAGTTGTAATAGTTGAAGTCGGTGGACGACAACCATGGAGTAGCGTCATTGACCTTGATGCAATGCCGGTGATGATGGAGATCATGTTCGTGCTTGAAGATGGAGATCGGAAGAACAAAGAAGAAAGGCCATATCATATCACATATTATGAATTGCATGTGATGTTAATCCTTTATGCATCTTGTATTGCTTAGTTAACGACGGTAGCATTATAATATGATCCCTCATGCACATGAATTTCAAGTTCTAAAGTGTTCATCCTTAGTAAGCACCGTTGCTAAAGCTTGTTGTTTCGAAGCACCACGTGATGATCGGGTGTGTTAGATTCTGCAAGTGTATACAACATGAGCAAGCCAGATTTGCTCATGCGGAAGCTAAGGTTTGATCTTGACGAGCCTAGCATGTACAGACATGGTCTCGGAACACGGATCACCGAAAGGTAAAGCATGAATCATATAGTAGATATGATGAACATGTCGATTGTTCGCCATTGAAACTACATCAACTCTCGTGATGATCGGTGTTGATGTGGTGGATTTGGTTCGTGTGATCACTAAAACAATGTGAGGGATATTGTTTTGAGTGGGAGTTCACCTAGATTAATTTAACTATTAATTAGAACTCAATTTGTCATAAACTTAGTCTAAACTATTGCAAATATGTTGTAGATCAATGGCGGCCCCTACCATCAATTTTAATGCGTTCGTAGAGAAAGAAAAGTTGAAAAACAATGGAAGCAACTTCGCGGATTGGTTCCGCAATTTGAGGATTGTCCTCACAGCTGGTAATTTGACCTATGTGATGGATGCACCGCTAGGTGACCCACCTGCAGCTACTGCTACCGATGAAGTAAAGAATATTTACCTCGCTCGGAAGACTCAGTACTCCACAGTTCAGTGTGCTATCTTGTATGGTTTAGAATCGGAGCTTCAGAAAAGGTTTAAGAATTCAGACCCACATGATATTGTCCGTGATCTCAAATTGATCTTTGAGACTCACGCGGCAATTGAGAGCTATGAGGCTTCTGAAAAGTTCTTTAACTGCAAGATGGAAGATGGCAGCTCCGTTAGTGAGCATGTGCTTAAGATGTCTGGGCACGCAAACAAACTTAAAAGCTTGGGTATAGTGATTCCTAATGCTTTGGGGATTTATCGTGTCCTCTAATCACTACCACCAAGTTACTAGAACTTTGTGATGAACTACAATATGCAAAACATGAACAAGCAGTTGCCAGAACTCTTTGCCATGTTGAAATCTGCAGAAGTGGAGATCAAGAAAGAGCACCAAGTATTGATGGTCAATAAGACCACCAAATTCAAGAAAGGCAAGTCTAAGCAAAAGGGACACTTTAAGAAGGGTGGTAAGAAAGTTACCGCGCCGACGAAGAAGACCAAGGCTGGACCTAATCCTGATACTGAGTGCTTTTACTGCAAGGGAGAAGGTCACTGGAAGCGGAATTGCCCAAAGTACTTGGCGGATTTGAAGAACGGCAACATCAAGAAGAAAGGTATATCCGATATACATGTTATTGATGTGTATCTCACTAGTACTCGTAGTAGTACCTGGGTATTTGAATCTGGTTGTTGCTCATATTTGTAACTCGAAGCAGTCTTTGCGAAATAAACGGAAGCTAGCGAAGAACGAGGTGACGATGCACGTGGGAAATGGATCAAAGGTTGATGTGATCGCGGTTGGCACGCTACCCCTTCATCTACCATCGGGATTAGTTTTATACTTAAATAATTGTTATTTGGTGCCTGCGTTAAGCATGAACATTATATCAGGATCTTGTTTATTGCGAGACGGTTACTTGTTAAGTCCGAGAATAATGGTTGTTCGATTTATATGAGTAATATTTTTATGCACATGCACCTTTGATAGATGGTCTATTCTTATTAAATCTCGATAGTGGAAATACACATATTAATAACATTGAGGCTAAACGTTTTAAATCAAGCGATAACTCGACCTATATGTGGCACTGTCGTCTTGGTCACATTGGAGTGAAGCGTATGAAGAAACTCCGTTCCGATGGACTTCTTGAATCACTTGATTTCGAATCACTTGAAAGATGCGAAGCATGTCTGATGGGTAAAATGACTAAGACTCCATTTTCTGGTATGATGGAGCGAGCTACGGACTTATTGTAAATCATACATACCGATGTGTGTGGTCCAATGAGTGTAGCATCGCGCGGTGGTTATCGATATGTTCTTACCTTCACGGATGACTTGAGTAGATATGGGTATATCTATTTCATGAAACATAAGTCCGAAACTTTCAAGAAGTTTAAGGAATTTCAAAGTGAGGTAGAGAATCAACATAACAAGAAGATTAAATTTCTACGTTCTGATCGTGGAGGTGAATATCTAAGTTACGAGTTTGGCGAGCATTTGAAGAAATGCGGAATACTTTCACAATTGACACCACCGGGAACACCACAGCGTAATGGTGTGTCCGAACGTCGTAATCGAACTCTCTTAGATATGGTTCGTTCTATGATGTCACTTACAGATTTACTGCTATCATTTTGGGGTTATGCATTAGAAACAACCGCATTCAATTTAAATAGGGCACCATCTAAATCCGTTGAAACGACACCGTATGAATTATGGTTTGGGAAGAAACCTAAATTGTTGTTTCTTAAAGTTTGGGGTTGCGAAGCCTATGTAAAGAAGTTATAGCCGGACAAGCTTGAACCCAAAGCGGAAAAATGCGTCTTCATAGGATACCCGAAGAAAACTATTGGGTATACCTTCTATCATAGATCCGAAGGCAAAATCTTCGTTGTCAAGAATGGATCCTTTCTAGAGAAGGAATTTCTCTCGAAAGAAGTGACTGGAAGGAAAGTAGAACTCGACGAGGTTGTCGAACCTTCTCTCGAAATTGCGAGTAGCGCGCACGGAAGAAGTTCTGTGGTGCTGCACTAATAAGAGAAGAAGTTAATGATGATGATCATGAAACCGGTTGTAGTTGCTCTGAGCCTCGCAGTCAACGAGAACTCGTACCACTCTGATTGGTATGATCCGTTATGAGTGTCATGTTGGTGGACAACACCGATGACCTGCGACATATGAGGAAGCGATGATGAGCCCAGATTCCAATAAATGGCAAGCCATGAAATCCGAGATTGGATCCATGTACAAAAACCAGCGGCGGGGGTGTGGCGTCGGCGGCGGAAGGCGGTGGTGCGGCTTGAGATGGCGGCGGCTGCGAACGGAGGAAGAGGGAGAGAGGTGGCGGCGGACACAGGGTGGCGGCAATGAGCAGAGGCGGCGGCTGTGCCTCGAGGCCTTGCGATCATGGCGAAAGGCGGCGGGCGGGTGTGTCTGGTGCGGTTCCCGAGGCCGGGTGGGTCCCCCTTTTGTGGCCCTCTCGCGAAGTTCTAAACTGATTCGGTCCAGAGTTTGATTAGGACTCGGAAATCGGTCCAGATTTTCGGACCGTTTTCCGGCGGTTTACTAAAACGTCCGAGTCTTTTGCATACGAACTCCGATTGGAGCGATTCTCGCGCCTACGGGTTCGTATCGTCGAGGGGAACAACCTTCAGTCAAAGTTTGAGTGAAAACTCGAACCTACAGGGGTGGTTGTTGCAAGTCCCTCTAAAGCTCCCCGCAGGAACCTTGATGCGATGTAGAATAGGGTTTTGCAAATAGCGTTTCGCCGAACCTTTCTACTCGACGGTTTTGCATGGAAAGATATGATGCAATGCTATGAATGATATGCAAGACCAAATCTAAAATTTGGGATGTGACAAGACTAACCCCCTTAAGATGAATCTCGTCCTCGAGATTCGGCGCGGCTAGCAAATAGGTGTGGGTAGTCCTCTCGGATGTCATCCTCACGCTCCCAAGTGGCTTCCTCTTCGGTGTGGTGGCTCCACTGTACTTTGCAAAACTTGATTGTCTTGGTACGGGTAGTCCTTTCTGCTGTCTCCAGAATCTTGACCGGTTTCTCCTCATAGGTCAAATCATTCTCCAGCTGAACCTCTTCTAGCGGTACAGTGTCTCTCAATGGCGTGTCCACCATCTCCGGATGGCACTTCTTCAGCTGGGATACGTGGAACACGTTATGAACAGCAGACAGAGCCTCAGGCAACTCCAACTGATAAGCAACTTCTCCTTTGCGTGCTAAGACCCGATACGGTCCAATAAATCGAGGTGCCAGCTTACCCTTAATTCCAAATCTCTTGATTCCACGAAGTGGCGACACTCTGAGGTAGGCTCTATCACCTATCTCATATACCACTTCCTTGCGCTTGGCGTCAGCGTAGCTTTTCTGCCTTGATTGTGCTACCTTCAGCCTGTCCCTAATCAAGGCGACCTTCTCCTTAGCATCCTTGATCAAATCATGTCCAAACAACTGACGTTCTCCTACTCCATCCCATAGAAATGGTGTTCGGCACCGTTTCCCATATAGCACGTCGAACGGTGACGTCTTGATGCTTGTCTGATAGCTGTTGTTGTAGGAAAACTCCGCATACGGCAAATTCTCATCCCAACTAGAGCCATGAGCCAAGGCGCAAGCTCTCAGCATGTCTTCCAAAATCTGATTCACCCTCTCGGTGCATCCGCCGATCGTGGGTGAAACGCTGTGCTAAACTCCAATCTAGTTCCAAGCGACTCGTGCAGCTGGCGCCAGAAGTGTGAGGTAAATTGGGTGCCTCTATCAGATACGGTACTCTTGGGAACTCCGTGTAGGCACACAATCCTGTCCATGTAAATCTTGGCCAACTTTGCACTCGTATAGGTCGTCTTTACCGGTATAAAGTGGGCTACCTTGGTCAAATGATCGAACACTACCCAAATAGAGTCATATCCTGACCTGGTCCTGGGCAATCCTGTGATAAAGTCCATTCCCACTCTATCCCACTTCCAATCCGGCACAGGCAATGGCTGCAGCAGTCCTGCCGGCTTCTGGTGTTCCGCCTTTACTCGGCTACATACATCACATAGGGCAATATGCTTGGCGATATCTCCCTTCATGTTGTTCCACCAAAATCTGCTCTTCAAATCCATATACATCTTTGTGTTTCCCGGATGTATGGAGTACGGCGAGTTATGAGCCTCCTGCAAAATCAACTCCCTTATCTCCGGGTCGCTGGGCACACACAAACGATCTCCGTACCACAAGGTACCATGTTCATCCTCACGAATATCCTTTTCCCGGTTCTCCTTCATCTTTTCCTTTATCTCTTCTATTTCCTTGTCTCCTACCTGAGCCTTTATGATCCTTTCCTGTAGCGTCGGTTGGACTTCCATTGTAGCCAGGTATCCTTCAGACACTACTTCCAGTCTAAGATCCTTGAATTGCTTGCACAAATCCTCAGGCAATTCACCAATTGTCAATCCATTGGCATAAACCTTCCGGCTCAGAGAATCTGCTACTACATTAGCCTTTCCTGGGTGGTATTGTAGATTCATATCATAATCCTTGATAAGTTCCAACCATCTCCGTTGTCTCATGTTCAGTTCCTTCTGTGTAAATATGTACTTCAGGTTCTTGTGGTCGGTGTACACATCACAGTGTTTTCCCATTAAGTAATGCCTCCATACTTTGAGCGCATGAACCACTGACGCTAACTCCAAGTCGTGTGTGGGGTAATTCCGCTCATGGTGCTTGAGTTGTCGCGAGGCATATGACACTACTCTCCCATCTTGCATCAGCACACTCCCAAGTCCCTGTCGAGAAGCATCGCAGTACACTTGGAAATCCTTCTGAAGATCTGGTAAACACAAAACATGCGCGGTCACTAGTCGACGCTTCAGTTCCTAAAAGCTGGCTTCACATACGTCTGACCCTTCAAACTTCCTCTCCTTCTTCAGAAGTTCAGTCATCGGCTTAGCAATCTTGGAAAAGTTTTCGATAAACCTCCTGTAATATCCAGCAAGTCCCAAAAAGCTTCGAATCTCTCCAGCATTCTTGGGTGCTTCCCACTCAGTTACTGCAGTCACTTTGTTTGGATCAACAGCAATTCCTTCTCCTGACACTACGTGTCCAAGAAATCCAACAGTGTTAAGCCAGAATTCACACTTACTGAATTTGGCATACAGCTTGTGTTCCTCGGCTTCTCCATAATCGATCGCAGATGCTTCTCATGCTCAAAGATCATCCTTGGAATATATCAGTATGTCGTCAATAAACACCACCACGAACTTGTCCAAATACTCCATAAATACCTTGTTCATCATGGTCATGAAGTATGCCGGGGCATTCGTTAGTCCAAAAGGCATAACTGTATACTCATATAAACCATACCTAGTGGTGAAGGCGGTTTTCGGTACATCCTCTTCTCGGATTTTCAATTGGAAATAGCCTGATCGCAGATCAATCTTGCTGAACACCTTTGCTCCTTCCAGTTGATCAAACAAGTCATTTATGTTCGGCAGAGGGTACTTGTTCTTAATGCTTACTTCATTCAGCGAGCGATAGTCTACCACTAACCTCTTGGTGCTGTCTTTCTTCTCTACAAACAGAACAGGTGCTCCCCATGACGACGCACTAGGCTAAATGAATCCCTTTTCCAGCTGTTCCTTCAACTGTTTCTTCAATTCCTTCAGCTCATCCACATCCATCTTATATGGTTTCTTTGCTATAGGTCCAGTTCCCGGCATCAGGTCGATAAGAAACTCTACATCCCTGTCAGGTGGCATTCCTGGCAGCTCTTCCGGAAACACGTCAGGGTAATCCCTAATCACTGGCACAGTATCCATGCTAACCCCCTTAAGAGAGTTCAACTTACACCTTCTCGGTCGTGCAGCCGACTTGAATCTAATCCTCTTACCATCCGGGGTTTTGAGTGAAACAGCTCGCTGTGCACAATCTATGTGTCCCCCATGCATAGACATCCAATCCATACCCAGAATGACATCTAATCCCTGTGAATCCAATACTACTAGATGTGCAATGAAGTTGTGTGTTCCAATCCTCATAGTCAAGTCGCGGCATCCCGCGCTATCTATCATATCTCCTCCAGGTGAACTCACTCTAATAGACCTTTTCATAGACTCAGTAGGTAACTTATACTTATCCACAAATGCCCTTGATATGAATGAATGCGATGCACCAGTATCGAAAAGTATAAGTGCAGGGTAAGTGTTGATTGGGAACTTACCAATCACAAGGTCAGGCTCATCTGGAATCTCCTCCACATTCATGTGGTTCACTGTGGCCTTCTCGCCGTTGGTTGGCTTCAGTCCTTTCCTCTCCGTACAGTTGTCGATAGTGTCCCTTCGCTTGCACTTGAAGCACGTCACCTCACTCAGATCCTTCTTCACGAAGTTGCGATCACGGTTGCGGTCATGTCCACCGTGTCCTCCAGTGGTGAGAGTGTCCTCCCTTGTGGTTGTGGTGGTTGCTCCTATGGTTGTCATGACGATGTCCATCGCGCGGTCATGGCTCCCATGGTCACTTCCTCCATGCTTGGAGTATCCATCATCTGAAGTCACGAGACTTGTGGTGTGAACGAGTGATGAGTATTGCTCTTTCTCTTGCGGTTCTCCACCGCTTGTGCTTCCTTCCAAGATCTGGCCTTGTCCATAAGATCACGAAAAGTGGGCAAGACCACAAGTAGCTGTCTTGAAAGCTCATCACGAGGCCATCCAGAATCTCTCCTCCTTTTGGCATCGGTGTCAACATCCTCGGTGCATAACGGACAGGTTGTTGAACTCCTCAATGTACTCGCCCGCAGTGCGATTGGTTTGGCGCAAGTTGCGGAACTCCTTCCTCTTCAGGCTCAGAACTCCTGAAGACACGTGGTTGGTCCTAAAACCTTCCTCAAACATAGCCCAAGTCACGGTATCCAGCGGGTGGGTGATCTGAAATGTGTCCCACCAAGAAGCGTCTAGTCCCTCCAGTAGGTGAGCGGCAAACCTCACCTTCTCAGCATCAGTGCATCCGACAGTTACTAGATCCTTGTTGACTGAACGCAACCAGTCGAGAGCAACCATTGGTTCCGTTGCAGTAGAGAACTTAGCTGGCCTTAACCTCAGAAATCTGGTGAGAGCATCTCCCTGAGGCTGATTGTTCCCATTGTTGTTGTTCTGATTCGCCATGAACTGGGTCATCACTTGGGTCAGCTGTGCCTGAGCTGCCATGAGTTGCTCCATCTCAGTGGGTTGGCGACGGGGAGGCATCTGCGGTTAAGCATAGGTAAGTTTAGAAAGAAATAACTACGACAACAGGATTCTACCCATGCATATGATCAAGCAACAACAAACAATAGCAGACAATCACAAGCAAGCAACACATAAACAAACAAGCGATCCAGCAGCATCCCAGGTGTTATACTAGCAGTATATAACTACTGAAATAGTTTTGCAAGAGTTGGCAATGATTAACTAAACAGTTGATCAACTAAACAACCAAAACAGCAATCTGCCAGAACAGTCCAGCAGCTTTCACGAATTTTTCCGCCTGACTTAAACTCGTCAGAAAATTAAGAAAATTTTTGTGCATATAGCACAGAGTGTTTCGCATCAGCCCAATTTTTTCAGATTTTTCCGGGTTACCAGAAAAATATGAAAAATCGCGCAGTACTGCTGTATCAGCAGAAAAACTACAGCAAAAATAACACAGATGATAACCAAATTGCCATAACTCTTTTATAAATTCGCACAAATAAAACCTGGGATATTGGAGTACACAAATAAGCAATTAATCACTCTTAAACTAACACGAACTAAGTTTCACAACGATCGAGACTAATCCTAACGAGTTCTCCAAATGTGGACTAATTGGCGGACTTCTATCTACTTCTTGAAGAGATTGAGGTAGGTCCTTGCGGTCATGCGTTGGCGCTTTGGCTCGCGGTACAACCATGGCGGCGGAGTGTACACCTCTCCTGAACCATCACTTGAGACTTCAAACTCCACCTCTTCTGGATCTTCCTCTTCTTCTTCATTCTCAGCTGCTACTGCAACAGCTTCATCTCCTCCACCATCATCGTCTCCATCATCATCATCATCCTCGTCCTCATCATCATCATCGTCTCCACTGTCATCATCATCCCCATTGTTGCCATCATCTCCATTGTCATCATCAGAGGGTGGATTCAGCTGTGCTTGGAGAGCGGCAATCTGGGCTGTCATAGCTTCAATGGTTTGGTCCCTTTCCTGGACGGTCCCTTGCAACTGTTGTATGTTCTGGGTGTTTTCTTGCACAGTTCCATGAAGATGTGCTATGGTCTCATCTCTGGCTATCAGGGCAGTCACCAGAACTCCCACAGCTTCATGCAAAGTGTCAATCTCCTGTCTTTGGACCACCATTCCATTGCTAGTAAAGTCTGCTATCTCCTTCAACATCCTCACCTTCTCTGCTAGAGCTCCATTCTCCCTCTCCATGTCCTCTATGTGCCTCCGACGGGGCGGCATGTTGTTCCTGTCGCCCGGGGTAACCACAATGTTCCCATCTTCATCACGCCTTCCATAATCACGGTAGGGTGAATCTGCAGGCAGTAGGTGTCGGACATAGTGACACTGGCGAGACAGGGCTTCATGTACAGCCAAGTTGATTCCAAGTCCCCAGTTGCAGTATATCTTGGTGTAGACCAAGTGCACGGGGTTTGGCAAGGCGGCATCTCTGAATATGAAGGTAGTGATTTCCCATGCATACTCTCCATATCCATAGGTGTACAACCTTCTTCCCTTGAACATAGGCAGTGGCAATCCCAATGACTGAGAGAGCTGTGCTAACTGCCTTGCAAAGGGCCTTGGTGACTCCATGGTGACATACTCAGTCCTGACGTATCCCATCTATCAAGTAAAAGAGGAAAGTGTGAGAATAGCATATGGTAAGAATTTACGAGGGTGAAAGGCATAAGATGAAAGACAGATTTAATATAGGCTTAATAATTCTATGGCTTCCTAATCCAATCCTAGGTCACGATCCTACAGTCGACACACGGGCTCTGATACCATCCTGTAACACCCCGGTTCTGAAAAGACCGTGGCCTCTATGTGACATGCCAATCCCTGGATCGGTTCATTGGCCCACAATAGAGTAAGATAGATAACATAGCAAAATAACCGTGTATCATGATCTACAAAGATCCAGAGTACCATTATTACAATAAAAGCTTAGCATAAAGCTAGCTCAAATTATTCAGGTAGCAACATAAACATGTAAATCCTCCATTCTTCAAATTGCCCACAAGTGAACAAGTGCCGAGTGGAGTACCGTGGCCTATAACAATCAATCAGAATCGAAATAACCTGCAACATGAAACGTAGCAGCCCCGAAGGGTCAATACATGGAATGTATGGCAAGTAGAGCTAGTAATGGAGACATTAGTACTAACATCTACATGCATATCTGGCAAGTGGAGCTGTGTCTGGCTTGCATTTGCAAATACATTTGTCCTACTTTCTTAAACAGTTTTGATTTTCTTTGAAAAGATCTCAATTAAGTTAACCCAACAATATTAAAACAATTATGAAATTAGAATGAGCGAGAAACATGTCATGGAATCAATATCTAGCAACTCAGATGTCCATAACCAGGGACACGGCTAATCGATTAGATTAAACACTCTGCAGAGGTTAGTACACTTTACCCATGTGACTTGGTCAGCCCAGCTCGTACCATCACTCTCATTTTGGGTGATGATAGGGAGAAGACCAAGAAGAGACTGTTTGGAAAGTAGCTCCTCAATCCCGACGCGCACCGGTCCAACCTACCAAAATTCTACATCTCTGGATACGCGGGTTCGAGTTACCACAACCTACTAAGTCCAACCAACCGTCCATTCCATTATTGGCACATGGTTGTACACGTAAGCTACACAATAAAGAAGCCAATCATTCTCTCTTGATACCTGGGTGCCTTTCCGCAATAAACCACCAAAATTTATCAATACCATCACACCCAGGGGGTTCATTGATTAAGTTGTTTTAGTTTTCACAAACCAATACTTTTAGAAAACAAGTATCAATGATGTAACCCAGCCCTCGTTCAACAAACATGGCTAAGCACATCTACCAACGGTGGTTCATCTACAAAGAGGGTCCTACCACATAATAGGACATAGCATAGCGATAGTATCATCCTACACATGCATCTACAAAATACACGACAATGCATTGAAAATAGTAGGACGATATCATGAACAAAGTAGCATCTACTTGCCTTGGTTGTAGCGGTCTGGAGCACAATCCTCACACGAGCAAGCGTTGCACTCAGCACAATCTACACGACACAATTGCATTCATAAACAAACAATCCACAACATATGCAACAAATATGATGCATGAATGCAAGAACGGCAAGTGAATTGGTGCTACAGCTGCACCACATAATTCTAATCCATAATACTACCGAATACATGCATGGAAAAATAGATTTGGCGCTAGGAAAACTAATAGACAAAAGTAATGCTCCAAACTAGAGCTAGAACTTAAATAATTCACTACCGGTAGTATACTGTTCATAAAATCTTGGGAAAATTCTACCGCACATGCATCGCTGAATAGAAACAGTACCAATTGGAATTACTCAAAAAGGAATTATAAAACTCCCTGAGTAATTAAAACACTGCAGAAAGCCATTAGACAAATACTGCAGAAGTTTTTACTGTAAGCCTACCTTTTTAATTAACGATGAGATTCCCCTTGTTCATACGAGTTCAGGGACATATCACACGCGATTTTTGGAGCTACGGATCTTTTTCTACGAATTTATTACTCCGAAAAGGCCACTAACGAGTTCGATTAAACTGTACTAAACCTGACAGTAAAAGTCTGAACCAAAGCTACAGAGAGATTCTACACGACTCACTGAACTCGTACATATTTTATTTGCAATTTTTGGCCAAGCGGTTGAATTTCTACGCAATTTACAAGATTCTACCGAAATCTGCCAACTAAAGGGATTAACGAAATTGAGTCAATCGCGTATGTTTGACTGGTCAACTCGTCTGCTGACTGGGCGCTGACTGGGCGTCTGACTAGTCAACGCCTGGGATGCTGATCAGTCAACGAACGATCTAAGCCGCTGATCTGAGATCTGACGGTGGCTGCTGTCTTACCAGAAACGGATGGCGAATCGGACTCCGGAAGGTGCGGCGAGTTTCGGACGGCGGCGACGATCAAATCCGGTGACGTGGTTCTTTCTGCACAGACGTACACGTCAACGAACGGGTCAAGAAAATCAACGCGGCGCGCGGCCGTGCGTGTATGCGTGCATGCAATAGCAGCATGCAAGCACGCGAAACGAGGCAGCGGCACGGCAAGGGGCGGTGCGCGCAGCGGCGGCTGGCGGCGGCTAAGCGGCGGTAGCGGCGGCGGCGGTGGCGATCCGCGGCGGCGGCTTCGGTGGTGGCGACGCGAGGCGGCGCGCCGCAGGCGGGCGGCGGCGCGGCGGTGGCGCAGGCTGGCGGAGATGGCCCGCTACGCTGGCGGTGGCGCGGCGCGACGGCGGCGACAGCGATGGCGGCAGATGGCGGCGGCGGAACGGAGGGAGAGAGGCGGTGGCGGCGGACACAGGGGTGGCGGCGGCGGCGGCGGCCGTGAGCGGAGGCGCGCGCGATCGCGGGGGCGGAAGGCGGCGCTGAGGCGGCGGGGTGTGTGCGGGTGCGGTTCCCGAGGCCGTGTGGGTCCCCCTTTTGTGGCCCTCTCGCGAAGTTGTAAACTGATTCGGTCCAGAGTTTGATTAGGACTCGGAAATCGGTCTAGATTTTCGGACCGTTTTCCGGCGGTTTACTAAAACGTCCGAGTCTTATGCATACGAACTCCGATTGGAGCGATTCTCGCGCCTACGGGTTCGTATCGTCGAGGGGAACAACCTTCAGTCAAAGTTTGAGTGAAAACTCGAACCTACAGGGGTGGTTTTTGCAAGTCCCTCTAAAGCTCCCCGCAGGAACCTTGATGCGATGTAGAATAGGGTTTTGCAAATAGCGTTTCGCCGAACCTTTCTAATCGACGGTTTTGCATGGAAAGATATGATGCAATGCTATGAATGATATGCAAGACCAAATCTAAATTTTTTGATGTGACAGTTCCCTGTTGCCACGCGGGGGTGACGAGGGGAACGGGCTCTCGTTTTTTCCATTCTTTCGTCGGTTAGGTAACCTTGGTGTTACCTAGCATCTCCCATAGATGATCGAGTGAGACATATATTCAATGCATCTAATGAAGTGGGTATTGACAATGGCAGAAGGTGCATTTTCCGCAACGGACAGTCTTTCGAGGATATCGCCCCGGACGTGTCTCGGAATATAAATCCTTTTATCAGAGCTAGGAGAATGGTCACTGAAGCCATAGTGAATCACTCGTGGATCGATGACATAAAGAAAACCCTGAACATCCAAGGTTTTCTCCAGGTTCTTGATATATGCGAGGCGATCAGACCAATAAATCTTAGGACTGACACTCCAAATAGCTTTTTACTCGTTATATTAATATAGCAACCACACATATAATTGCTAGGTAGACATCACAAACCAGCCCAAAAGAAAATAGAAAAAAGAAAAAAAATACCAACAACGGCAGATCGACTAAACTAAGATTCGAACTCATGACTCTTAGACTAAACTAAGATGGCATGTGTGGTGATGAGTAACCAAAACAAAACATTATCAAGAAAATCGGTTGCCTTGAATCTGATTGTCTGGAAGTTATTAAACTCTGCTTTGGAGAAGATCACATCTGGAATGAAGCAGTTGCTGTCTATGCCGATATTGTTTCGGTTGCAGGTCTGATTGGAAAGGTGGAGTTTAATCACCGTAGGAGAGATACAAATAGTGCAGTGCATCAAATAGCTAAGGAACGCTTTAATTCTAGGTTATCTCGATGAACCATCTAGTTTTCTTCTACAAACTCTCTTCACTGATGTAACTCATATATGACTTTGGAGCAGCAAGTTTTTGACGTATTTTTTTCCTTCCAAAGTATCTAAGGGGACTGCAAGGTTTTTAATAAGACGGCTTGCTTGTTTAATTTAATGTGATTTTACCTTAAAAAAAGAAAAATGGATTGCCTTGCTCGTATAGTCGTTGTTCTTTGTTTGCTTGTTAGGTCTGTATCTTCTACTTAGGTCTTTCTCCTCTCTAATATATCATATGCGCAGTCCTCGTGCATGGTTTAAAAAGTAAGATGAACGGATGAGCATAAGCATGCAGGAGTCGTTTGTGTTGCCAGCCCTCTAAAAGCGAGCTCCCTTTCGAGTTTTTGCAGTGCAGTTTTGGGGGGCTGAGACTTGACAAGTAGCACCCCTGTGCCTTCCAAAGTGGAAAGGGAACCTTAGCCCGAAACCGTTCCAAAGCGCCGTTTCTTTTGGCTTACGTACGTGTGGCACCATGTTAGGCAAGTGTTAGAATGAATTACTAGCTACTACTAGCATCCAACACGTGGAAGTGATACCGGCGCCCCTATTACCCGGCCATTTTTTTAATAATACGTTTTTTTAATAAATTTAAAAAGTATGCACAAATTTAAGGTTTTTGGTATCTAGCCCATCGTCGGTCTAGGCCAAGCCAACTGCGTTTCATTTGTCATAAGCCAGGCCAACTGCCCAGTCTACGGACCACTAGCATGCATTTGGTCTGGGCCAAGTCGATTGCTTCTCGGCGGACCACCAAGATGCATTTGGTCAAGGCCAAAGGAGGCCACCAACATGCATTTGGTCATGGCCAAGCCGATTGCTTTAATCGGTTAGGGCCATATTGGAAAAAGCAATTGGCTTGTCTGACACTGATTGCACTAATAGGGACATGAAGTAGAAAAAAGAGGAGAGAGCGGCCCGCAGGCACATGCATTTGGCCTGCTCCTCGCCGAATGAGACTGATTCAGTCAGGCCCTCGTCGAATGGGACTGATTCGGTTAGGCCCTCGCCGAATAGAGCACTTGGCTTGGCCCATGCCGACGATGTGCTAGATATCGAAAACCTTAAATTCATACATACTTCTTAAATTTATTAAAAAAAGTGTATTATTCAAAAAAAAATCGCTATTGCCCGGTGGTTGGCCGAGCTTCTGTGTCGTGCGCTCCTGGCGCTCCGGCCTGCCAAGCTAACGGGTATCGAGCGACGAAAGATCAACGATCGATCGGCAAACTACTTGGCGGTTTTTTCGTTGAACGGGGCTGATGTGTTCTATATTGAACTGCCCGTGCCTACGCCCAAAATTGCCTCAAGGCCTTGCGCAAGGAGCCCATCAGCCAGCCACGGTTCATGAAAGGCACCACTAGACCCAGCCAATCGATCTCCTCGTTCCGAATCCAAGCAGTAAACAGTTCGACTAGCACATCCAGCGAATCGATCCCGCATTCAGCTGTGCAATCTCGTGGGTTTGTCCTGTTAGCCAATAGATGGAAGCTGTTATGATTGTCACTTTGTTTCTCAGTTTTAGTACCCCCTCTGTCCCGTTCGTTTAGAAGTAAGTGCCACAAATATATCTTGACAATAGATAGTATTCAAAATAATTAATACATATGTTTTAAAATATAAAATGTTTTTGAAAGCTAAATAGTATACCAAAACATTATATATTATAGGAGAAACACTGATAGTTTTGAAACATCCAAAACCCTTGCTATGAATTGCCATGCCGAACATTTTGACCCTGATCTTGAGAAAATAAAAGAAAATGAAGAAAATCTTGACCCGTTTTCTACTCTCGAAAAAGCCACCTCGACCGGACCCATCTTAGAAGAGACATGCAGCCATCGTATTTGGCGGAAGGACATCTCGTTATATTACTTGTCGACAGCCCATGTTTGAATCTCAGCAAAGTCATTTTTGACAGCCCGACAAAATCCTCTCAAGAAAGGTTGTTTTGTCGGTATAAGATTTTCCATTATGGTTTACGGAGAGCCTGCACATGGCAAAGTTTTTGCCTTGTGTTTCAAGGCCTTTACCAAGTGTTGCCGATACTCGGCAAACTCTTGTTTCTATGTAGTGCACATATATCTTGCTTTCAACATTTTACTTGTTCAAAATTTATATGTAAACCTAGCTGTTTATGGACATCAACTATTTTGATTCTTACAAAGAGTACATAATGTACTACTTGTGCTCAGAAACTAGGATAGAAATTTCGTTTCATTCTCAAAAAAAATCACAAAATCCATAAAACCGAATCTGCCTTCTAGATGACCCCACACCCATCACCTCCTCCAACCATAAGTGGACCAACTCGCATGATTAACACATGGTAATTTAGATCTAGAAAATGGTTGTTGATTTTGTTTTTAATTTGTTTTAGGCACGTGCTATTTGTGTGCTATTTGTTGAAGTTGGTCGACATCTCCAAATCTGTGGACCAGTTCCACCGTTAGTGGCTTGTGTCACCGCCGCATCTCCTTGCCGCCCACCATGCTTGAGTCGGTCCGCCAACCCCCGGCTATACCTCTCACTACATGAACACATCACTACGCCGACGGCCAGTTGCCTCGACAAAAGGCCATTATGCCGTCGGTGTAGGCTATATAAACGGCTGCCGTTGGTGTAGGGAAAATTTGCCTTCAACATAGCAGCTACGTCGACGGCTTAGCAGTCAGCATAGGACATATGAGCCCCACCTAGAGGACTAACGGTTGTTTGGCTATGCCGACGGCCTAGTTTTTTTCAATACAAATTTCATTTTTTGAATTGCTTGACTCGTTAATCTCACAAACGTCGTTTTTAATTCTAAGTACGCTTAATTTCTAGTCAAATTGTACTTATGGTTAAACTTTCTGATCGTTCATCCATCCGCACACTACTCTAGCCCCAACACGGTTAACTTTTTGTTCCTTCAGGACGAGCTTCCGATAAAAAAATTAGACCCTATTAACCCTTGGACCATGGTGTCACATGCCTTTATTTTTTGAATTTCAAACAATTATTTAAGTAAACAAAAATGAATAAGTAATAATAATCTTGAATTCAAATAACAATAAAATGAATATTTTTTTGCCTTTTTCTATTTGATATGGAATAATTCATATCTTTAAATCCGTAAATCGGAATTCAACAAATAATATGTCTAAATTGATCAGAAAAATGAGAAGAATACAAACATGATATCCCTACCATATTTTTAATCATGCAGCATGTATTTTTAATAGTTTACTGCAAGGTTTTCTAAATAAAATTCATTTAATAGTGTTCAAATCTTCAAAAAATCATATAAAAATTCCTTTTGAATTTGAGGGTTCTAAAAAATCATTAGCTCGGGACTGAGTCTCACTAAATTTGAAGTGGATCTCTAATGAAAGAGGATATTGTGAACCTAAAAATGATTTTTTTTCAAAAAATCATGAGCATCAGATCATGTACTTGTAGTTCAAATTTGACCCACTTCCTACCGATTCGGCAGGAATTTGTTTTTTCACAAGGGGTGGAAGGAAAGATTTAAGATACTCCGGTTGGGACATTGTTTTGGATGGTTGTCTAGTATTTTTGAAAAATGGGGTGGTACCATTTTGAAACTTTCATTTGGTGGTTGTTTCACAAAACATCCCGTTTTAACACTCGGAATGGAAAATGGACTTTTGGTGCAATGAAAAGAAAAACTTCCTTCTGCAACATTGTTCGTCATCCTAAGATACACATGTGTGCACATTATCACAAACTATGTCATGGTTCTATCCATAACATTGCTTGTTTGCCCTAAAAACCATGAAACCTCATACACAGGCTGCGGACCCAGGGGAGGATCGTGAACTCGATCCCCGAGGGATGCTTAGCGCATGCCATAACAAAAATGAAAGGGAAATAAAATCCCACTATAATAAATAATACTAGAAGAAAATGAAAGCTTTGATATGTCAATATCATTCAAGTAGCGAATGTGGTAGGATTGTGTAAGATAAGTTTAATTCTGCTAACATACTGATAGAGAGATGTCCATTGAATCACATAGTGGAGGAAATCACAAGTGAGGCAATTAAAATGGACACTGTTGAAGGAACTCATTAGAGAAAATGTTATTTTTTGTTGATCCTTTCCTACCCACACCTAAACCTCAAATTGCTGAGAAAAGTTAGGTGGCACGCCAACAATTACAATCTAACTTTGTCCATAGATCCAATAATAATACAAAAATATGCTTAGTTTAGAATGGCATAGTTACAACACTTAGAAGTGACCAAAACCAACCAAGGAAATTAAAACATCTAGACTCTAGTAGCACCAGCATTATGCCCCAAAAGCGAAAAGAGATCATCCGATAGTGACTTGCATGAAACATGAGCCAACTTTAATCTTCGAAGTGGAGCTTGTACCAGAATGCTTAGGTGTAAAAACTTCTTCACGACTAAGTGGTTTCCCACGCCATGCCATGATAGAAATCCTCAGAAATTCCCTAAGTTCTACCGAGACGACCTTACGTGTGAGTTGGATCTTTCCATCAACATAAACAGGAAATTTGTCATCCCCATGTTGGACATATGCCCAAGAGGCAATAATAAAATAGTTATTATTATATCTTTGTGTTTACGATAAATATTTACAACCCATGCTATAATTGTATTAACCGGAAACATTAATACTTGTGTGTTTTGTAAACATAAAAGAGTCCCTAGTAAGGCTCTTGTTGAACTAGCTTGTTGATTAATAGATGATCATGGTTTCATAATCATGGACATTAGATGTTATTAATAACAAGATCATATCATTAGGAGAATGGTGTGATGGAAACACTCCTATAGTTAGCATAGCGTAAGATAAAGTCATTTAGAGTTCCTTTGCTACAAGCTTTCAAATACATAGTAACTGTTGCCTGTCAAAACCCACCGGCGAGCAGCGACGAGCAACACGAAGAGCCGGGAGGCTCCCAGAACTGCTGGTGGGCCCTGGTCCCTCGGGCAACGGCCCGCAAAACTCCGGCACACGTCCTGGCTTGGTTCAAGGGCGTGCCACCTGACCTATACCTAGTCAGGAAGGTGATGGATTGCTTCGATCAGTTTCCTGCATGGTAAACAAGTATACGTAAAATTCGAGCCGTAACCGGCTCCCAGGTTTCCCTGTGAATCGGCTCCTAGAGCCGATTATCCCATGGTTCTGCATTAGATCTATGATAACATGGGGTTTTGCTTCATCATTACAAGTTTAAATCGATCTACGACAGTTTAACGTTTTCACCACGTAATTGGAACGTCCTACACGTAATTGAGCCTGGTAGATACAAAAGATGATAGAAAACTAACCCTAGAGGAGGCCTAACAACCGACGTAAAGTCAATCACCGGAACAACTCCTCTCGAACTAGCAAACCATATCCTTACATACTACTGGATCGTTCAACCCGTTTGCAAGGCCTGACTACGTGGATATCAAACTAAACCTTGGAAAACAAGGCACAACTATAACAGATCGAATCAACTGGATAAAGATCAAGCAAGATGCTACCCTTACACCTGGGAAAAGGCGCAAAGGTAGCGAGGTAACTAGAGGCAGCATAACCAAACAAACAATAGCGAAAAGTACCGATGCTAGCCTCAACAAATCTATGATAATAGTATTACTCGCCATCAACAAGGCTTCAGTACGAGTAACACCAAATAACGCATATAGAATCGCCTAGATCGCAAGATGCGATCTAGGCAGCATGACACTTACCCGAAAGAAACCCTAGAAACAAGGGGTGGCGATGCGCCGAGATTGTGTTTGTTGTGAACGTGATTGTCCTCCTTTTCTCAATAACCTTAGGCAAATATTTATAGTCCGGAGACTTTCTAACTTTAGAATAACTCTACAACTCTATCTCTTACCTAAACCGAAACGTAACCTACTAAAATTATACAGATACACGGGCAATTTATCCCAAACCCACATACAAGGCCGATTCAACAACACGTTGCATATATGTATCTTCCAAGCCCATCTTGATTACGGCCCATCTCCTCCTTTGGCCAAAATATGGCGATAACACATGCCCCCCTGGTTTTGGCAATAATAATTCCAAAACCACTGCTGATGTTTTTCTTCACATCGGGTTCTGCGTTGAGCAGAATCGCCACGCCACCCCTCATCATGATGCCTGTCTTCTCAACTCCTTCGATTGCATGATTTGACGATTTTGGCGGCACATTCGGGAAACCGCTATGCATTGAACCGCCTCCCACTATTCCCCTTATTTAAATTCATCTGAGCAGTTTGTAGTCCCCATCTTCCTCCAGTAGCCAAAAAACCCTCTTCCTCCGCCGAAAAAACCCTCTTCCTCCGCCATGGCCTCCTCTTCTTCCGCCCTTTCCTCCCAGTCTTCCAACACCATTAGCGACCGGGAGCCGACGCCGGAGCACCCGCCCACGGCGGCGTACGAGACTCTCGCCCCACAATGGTGGGACGAGAGGGATTGGGATTTCGCCGCTTGGTCGGAGGACGATGAGTCCCTGACCGACGGCGAGGAGGGCCTCCAGTTCCTTGTCGGCGGGGAACTGGAGATGGAGAGATCCGACGACGCCTGGTCCTGGGATGGCGTCGAGTCCTCCGACGAGGAGGAGGAGTCGGAGGAGGACACCTCCTCCGACGAGTACCCACCGGTGAAGCGCTTCCGCGCCGGGTCCAGCGAGGACACCGAAGACGACGACGAGGACGAGGAGGCCCCCGCTGGCATCTTCGGCGAGAAGAAGACGCCGGCAGCGGCTGATGACAATGACGGCAACGACGAAGGCGAAGACGACCTCGGCCTCTAGATTAGGAACTAGTAGTAGTAGTAGTAGTAGTAGTAGTAGATTTCCTTTTGTAAGCAATCAGCTCCACTGTAAATAATCGTCTTTTGAATGAACGAAGATTGCTTTTCCAACTCGAAGATTGCTTTTTCGACCCAATTTCGCCGATAGTCAAAATAGGTCGATGCTCCAGAAGCCGATAATACTGTATTGGCTTTCACCACACTGCACTCATACAGTCAACCAAGTCAAAGCTAAAAGAGCCGATGGTAAAACATCGGCTTTCCCAAAAACGTTGACAAGGTCAAATTTGGTCGCGTACTTAAACAAATCTGAGCGGCCACTTTCCAGTTTCAAACGGTAACCTGCGACCTTCTTCAAAAAAGGGCGACCCAGATCTCCAATTGCCCACTGACCAGATCGAGCTCACGGCGACAAGAACCCTCGATCCCCAACTGCATAGATCCGTCTCCACCGGCAAACTAGATGGCGGAATCGTCCAACACCAACCCAGAGGTCTCGGTGCGAAGGTACGCCATCGCTCATGATCTGAACGCGATGCTAGAATTAATGGCGAACACCAATTAATGCTTTATTCCACCATTAAATTTTTAGGTTTCGGACATTCTCACGCATCCTTCTCTCCCAAATTCCTCTGTCTTGGCCTCGTATGTAATCTAGTCCTGCCCATCCGATCTCTTGCGAAGCAAAATGAATCCTTCATAAGCCAAGACCTAGATTTGAACTCTTGGGCCGATTGCTATGAGCTGGCCTAATCCCCTGAACATTGGGTTTCTTGGTTCAGCAGGTAGCTAGAGCTTATCAATCCCAATGGGAAACCACGGAATAGCCGATGCCTTGCATTTGTCATTGTCTCCTTGAAAAACATGAGAATCTTCTAAAACCATCGGCTACTTCGGTCGCTCTGAATCGCCTTCATGTTCGGTCATGGCCCCATGTCACCAACTTTGTTAGGCGTTGTGATGATTCGTCCGGATGTTACATCACCCAGCTTCGCTTTTAAAGTGACCAAGGTCCCCTACAAGCTGTCTTCCAAAAGCATCGCATTTAATCGGGGTGCCTACCTCCAACGCCATATGAAAACTAAAGGCCTGTCACGGAGAAAGAACACACACCTTTCCGAACTTCGGCTGGAACATTTCATATTCTGGCCCTTCCTTGCTCCAACCAAGAATTATCTCTCTTTGGCCTCTGAACTTGCCAAAGGCACTCAACTTGGCATCGGCAAACTGTTCCTTGGAGAGGTCTATCGATATCTCCAGTTGACGTCTCAAAGCTGTTCTCCGTATAGCGTCAAACAGGAGGTCCTTGGTGGTTCATTCAGCTATGGGCTCATTTGTATTTCCAAAACCACGTCCCAAACTTCCCCCTTTTGGCGAGTTGCACCTTTCCAGATGTCAAAGGGAAGCAGATCCGATGCACCAGCTACGGCCAAGCTTTGTATAGACTGCCAGGTAGTAAACTGATCCCTCAGGAAGCATCCAAGTGGTTCAGCATTTTCTTTCAAGGCCTGGACAATCCGATCTTCTTTCCTTACATGGAAGAATCGGAACATTTTGAAAATCCAATCTCCTTCAGGCTAGACAACTTTGCCGATGACACCAGCACTCGACAGCTCTTTTCCACCGTGATCCGTCCCTGCTTCCTTCCAGTTGGCATGAGTACATCCAACAGAATAATCAAGCCTGGGTATGAATTCTACCAGCCGGTCGTAGTGGCTCGGCAATTTGGCCTTGGACAAGTACCTCCCCATTTATTTCTCCACCATCTTACAGAGAGCAGAGCCGACCTGCCTGATCCTCTCACCAGCCAAAGGTGTTATTCCTTCTTCGACGCCCTGACCATCCCAATTCCTAACGACCTCACCTTCGCCTCATCAACCGATGGCTTTGAAGACTGGTGGTCGATGTGGAAGACTCACGCCTTCAGGAGAGCTCTGGGACCGTTGCTGAAACAGCTCGATGCTGACTATGACATCCCCGTGGAACAGGTACCACTACTTGTAAATTTTCTTGATGCAGCTCACAAATGATTCTTCTACTAACCCACTCTTTCTCTTTGCAGCAACAAGATGGCCCTGAACCTACGCACAGTGATGGCTCCCCCTTTGAGTTCTTTCCGCCAGCTCCTGTGGTTCTTTTCTGCAAAAACTCGCCACCTTTGAAAAAGGTCATGATGCAGAACCAGCCGATAACACCACAATCGGCTTCCAAGAACCAAGCAACTCCTAAGTCAGCTGCCCCTCGAGTTCCAACTAAAACAAGAACGATGGTGAGGAAGGTAGCCGCCAGGAAGACCTTGAGGCGGCGGAGCCCTTCTCCAGAAAGCTCGCATGTAGGCTGATCCATGCCTTGGTCGATCCTTCTCATTCTTCCATTCTTGCAGACATGATCGTGTTTACTGGTTCTCCTTTTTTACAGGCTTCCGTCGAAGACACCTCCAGCGAGGACACTCAGACCAATCGAGGAGAACTGGGCCCAACAGATTCTGAGAGGACCATCACACCGAGCCAGCCAGATTCACCACCATCGGCTTCCAGGAAAAGGTCGGTTCTGAACCTCGCCCCGAGCACCGAGGCGGGCCATTGTGGGTCCCAAGAGGGCTCGCAAAGGACTGCAAGTTTCTTCGTCGAGCCAGGAGGTTTCGAAAATCATCACCCTTCATGCTCTTACCACTTGCTTATTTTTATCTGCCGATTCATCATTATTTACATCGGCTAAACACCTTCCATGCAGACGACTGATGCTTCTAGTAGGAAAGCCGGGGCAGTGCCGATGCCTTTAGCCAAGCCGGATCTAGCAATCCCCGAAGGTGCAGATGAAACAGCTACCACTTTGGCCAGGCCCCCAGCAACCACACACAAGCCGATTGTCTCGTCATCTGCTATCCTCTCGACCTTAGGAGAGGTACGTTAGCTTTTTTCGGCTCATCCTTGCATGTTGGACGCATACTGACGCCTTTCCGGGCTGCCAGGGTTGTGATATTTCAGGCTTGCTGACGTTCGACCCTGAATCCATCGAACCAACTCCCTCTGTTGCCAACGATGAACCACGAGCCAGGGCTGTTCCACCTCAATTCCAGCGTCTTAAAGCCCTGCTGTCCTCCCCGATCGAAGAGTTGATCGAGGGTTCTGAGGAGGTGAAGAGCGTTCTTGCTGAAATCAAAGACCAACTCCCAGTAGCATTGCAGGTGAAGCTTTGGCCAGTTGTAACTCTGTCTTTCTACGGGTCGAGGGTGAAGTTAGCTCGTGAGAGGATCAGTCTGTGCCGCGCCCAACTTTCACTGAAGGCCAATATCGCAGACAGATGTCAGCAGCTTAACGAGAAAAAGGCGTCTCTGGATGCCAAAACTGACACCTCTGTCAGTACCGCCGAGCTCACATCCTTGAAAAGGGAGTTGGAAGATCTTGAAGAGAAGGTCCGGGCGACTAAACAGCTCATTCGCGACAAGGAAGAATCCATCGCCCGCTCCCAAGACGAAGCAGAAAGCCTCAAAGCTCAACTGAAGACCGATCTGGCGATACGTGCCCTGAACAAGCAGCTAGTGACGGGCAAGGACGAAGATGACGAAGCCGAGATCGCCGAGGTGGATCGTGTCCGTGCTGACGCCCTCCACGCCTTCGAGGCATTTCTTCAGTAGCTCGTTTATGTAAACTGGCATCTGCTTGTAACAGTTTGAACCTCTAGAGTCGATGACTGTGCATCGGCTATATATTTTGTTTTTTATTTGGCCGATTTCATGTATCGGCCCCCACATTTCACTGTCCATCATCCCACATGCTTGGGAAATATTTCTTGAGATGTTGGCCGTTGACAGCCACTGGGAATTTTACGCCGTCCAGCTCCTCAAGCATGTACGCGTTCCCTCTTAAAACCTGATCGACCCTGTATGGTCCGTGCCAATTTGGAGACCATTTACCATATGCTGCATCCTTAGTCCCTAATGGCAACACAGCTTCCCATACCAGATCGCCAACGTGGAACTCCTTTGGTCTCACTTTCTTGTTATATGCACGAGCTACCTTGGCCTTGTTCTCTTTGATTTTCTCAAGCGACCACAGCCTGAGCTCAGTTGATCCGTCCCTGCTTCCTTCCAGTTGGCATGAGTACATCCAACAGAATAATCAAGCCTGGGTATGAATTCTACCAGCCGGTCGTAGTGGCTCGGCAATTTGGCCTTGGACAAGTACCTCCCCATTTCTTTCTCCACCATCTTACAGAGAGCAGAGCCGACCTGCCTGATCCTCTCACCAGTCAAAGGTGTTATTCCTTCTTCGATGCTCTGACCATCCCAATTCCTAACGACCTCACCTTCGCCTCATCAACCGATGGCTTTGAAGACTGGTGGTCGATGTGGAAGACTCACGCCTTCAGGAGAGCTCTGGGACCGTTGCTGAAACAGCTCGATGCTGACTATGACATCCCCGTGGAACAGGTACCACTACTTGTAAATTTTCTTGATGCAGCTCACAAATGATTCTTCTACTAACCCACTCTTTCTCTTTGCAGCAACAAGATGGCCCTGAACCTACGCACAGTGATGGCTCCCCCTTTGAGTTCTTTCCGCCAGCTCCTGTGGTTCTTTTCTGCAAAAACTCGCCACCTTTGAAAAAGGTCATGATGCAGAACCAGCCGATAACACCACAATCGGCTTCCAAGAACCAAGCAACTCCTAAGTCAGCTGCCCCTCGAGTTCCAACTAAAACAAGAACGATGGTGAGGACACTACAACACAACATGCATGTAAAGACGCTTGATCTATAGGCTAAAGATGTCTTATTTCATCCCTAGGGGATCATAAAGACGTAGCCAAAAAGCGTCATAAAAGCGTCTTCTTATGCACCGTCTCAAGAATTGTTGAGACGTCTTGTAAGCGTGTCTACAACAGATGAGACGTTTTGTATAGCGTCTATACATATCGTCTCTATGAAACATAGAAGCGTTTTCCTGCATGCCAATAAGGTTAAATACACCTTCTTCTTTTCTTTGAAATAAATGGTTTATTTTCTTCTGAAATTAACATTATTAATGTTGTGTTTAGGAAATCTATCATCGCAAACGAAATATAAGTAGAAAAATGATACGAACTCTAAGAAGAATATTATATATTATATTATATTCAAGAGCAAATGTACTTTACAACTGCCTTATCGCCCAAATAAACTAATTACAAATTTCTCTAACACAAAACACTAGAAAGTTTCGTATATTTCTCCAAAGAACTGCATCCTCTATGTGTCCTTTTCAAATATGCATCGGCTCTAAGTCTTCAATCCAGATCTTCGTTCCCTCAAAAATACTTCACATCTTCATTATAGTCTTCCATTGTGCTACGTGCTGCAGAGAAGGCAAAGTGAAAAAACAAATAAATTTACTGGAACAAGTGAGCACAAGTACGTGACTAAGCATCACAAAAAAATCAGTAAGCATGGCTAGGTGTAATAATGGAGATAATCAGTAGTAAACAAGCAAGTATTAACACATAGATGCTTACTAAAACCAGTAGCGAGCATCACCACCATAAGACCAGATCATCTATTTGTTGAGAAAAATAAGCAGAAGACAAGAAGAACATATACTCTTGATTGCATCAAAAGATTCTAGCTCATATTAAGAGTAGAAAACCTGCTCACATCAACTATATCTTGTACTCGATCCTTGCTTTGCCTAAAGCATTTTCTTCCATTACTTAAGAGTTTAATAATATGGTAAACAATCCATTGGTCTGGCTACCAGGGAGCAGCAACAACATCCATGAATTATAGAGCTTCTTCAGGATTTCGTCAAATTAGTTGTGAGAAGTATATAGTCAAGGCATTTCACCATTTAATATACCAACTGTTAAAGCCTAAAACAGTAATAAGAGGAAGAAAAGAATATTGGTTATCAAATTTGAAGAGATGAGAATAAACATCATGTTGCTCTCATAACAGAACACATTCTTTTGGTAAGCAATAAACAAGATAGTTGTTCTCAACAAAATAACTTTGCGGATGACCATGAGAATCTTACCTAATACCACCTGGAACCATAAAAGGACTGGTAAGATACGTTTCTTGGTGCATACAATGCTGAAGAAGCAATGAGATTCAAAGTGTATGCAAAGAAAACAATAAGTGCCCAGACCAATAGTGATTGTAGACTTCCGTCAGGTATTCATCTTTCCCTGTGACAATTGCCAATACGGACTATCAAGTGCATATCTAACTAGCAAACCTCATCTATTACAATAAAACGATACCCAAATAAATGCATGGAGGGATTTACAGTAGGGAAGCAACATACCGGATTACCCGATCCAACTAACGTCTGGCGGAGAAGCAGTTTTGCCTTGAACGTGGGCGGTAGCAGCCTGGGTCTGCAGTGGTTGGGTTCCGTAAGAAACTGCAATAGATCCATTCATTTATAGGTATAAAAAGAAGTTCACATTCAGCTCCACCAAACGGAATCGGAGAAATTGATTTGGGTTCCGTGAGAACGTACTGAGTCCTGGATGTAGTTGCCCAGCTTCCCACGCACTGCGAAGGCATCCGTCAGGTTCTTGGGATGGACATTGAGAGCTGAGGTCATTGCGCTGCTGCCGATCGGGCTCGCTGAACCGCATCATCCAGGGCGCACAACAGAAGAGATCGCGACCGCAATGACGCCGGTGCCGCCATGGGGGTGATGGGCCGAATTTTATTAGGGGAGATCACAAAGTCGTCCTCCGCCAGCGATCTAGCGTGCGCTGAAGAAACCAGGTTGGTGGCGGCGGTAGGTAAGGATTAGGGTCTCTCGGTAGACAAAGATGGAGAAGTGGAGGGGGTTTTCTAATTGTTTGGGGGATTTTTTTTTGGAACGGTGGAATTCGGCACGATGGGACGACTTGACCAACGTCTCAAACAACGTCACTATATATGTGCTATACGGTCCTCGACGTAGACACGTCAAAAATATCGTCTCACAGAGAACGTCTCTAGGTGTCTATTTTGTTGTAGTGGGAAGGTAGCTGCCAGGAAGACCTTGAGGCGCCGGAGCCCTTATCCAGAAAGCTCGCATGTAGGCTGATCCATGCCTTGGTCGATCCTTCTCATTCTTCCATTCTTGCAGACATGCTCGTGTTTACTGGTTCTCCTTTTTTACAGGCTTCCGTCGAAGACACCTCCAGCGAGGACACTCAGACCAATCGAGAAGAACTGGGCCCAACAGATTCTGAGAGGACCATCACACCGAGCCAGCCAGATTCACCACCATCGGCTTCCAGGAAAAGGTCGGTTCCTGAACCTACTGGCCCCCGAGCACCAGTCGAGGCGGGGCCAGCTGTGGGTCCCAAGAGGGCTCGCAAAGGACTGCAAGTTTCTTCGTCGAGCCAGGAGGTTTCGAAAATCATCACCCTTCATGCTCTTACCACTTGCTTCTTTTTATCTGCCGATTCATAATTATTTACATCGGCTAAACACCTTCCATGCAGACAACTGATGCTTCTAGTAGGAAAGCCGGGGCAGTGCCGATGCCTTTAGCCAAGCCGGATCTAGCAATCCCCGAAGGTGCAGATGAAATGGCTACCACTTTGGCCAAGCCCCCAGCAACCACACACAAGCCGATTGTCTCGTCATCTGCTATCCTCTCGACCTTAGGAGAGGTACGTTAGCTTTTTTCGGCTCATCCTTGCATGTTGGGACATCGACGCCTTCCGGGCTGCCAGGGTTGTGATATTTCAGGCTTGCTGACGTTCGACCCTGAATCCATCGAACCAACTCCCTCCGTTGCCAACGATGAACCACGAGCTAGGGCTGTTCCACCTCAATTCCAGCGTCTTAAAGCCTCTGTCCTCCCGATCGAAGAGTTGATCGAGGGTTACGAGGAGGTGAAGAGCGTTCTTCTTTGAAATCAAAGACCAACTCCGGTAGCATTGCGGTGAAGCTTTGGCGGTTGTAACTCTGTCTTTCTACGGTCGAGGTGAAGTTAGCTCGTGAGAGGATCGATCTGCGCGCGCCCAACTTCCATGAAGGCCAATATCGCGACGGATGTCGGCACTTAACGAGAAAAGGCGTCTCGATGCCAAACCGACACCTCTGCCGCCGAGCTCGCATCCTTGAAAAGGGAGTTGGAAGATCTTGAAGAGAAGGTCCGGCGACTAAACAGCTCATTCGCGACAAGGAAGAATCCATCGCCGCTCCCAAGACGAAATGAAAGCCTCAAAGCTCAATCAAGACCGATCTGGCAAAATCGTGCCTGAACAAGCAGCTAGTGACGGGCAAGGACGAAGATGACGGCCGAGATCGCCGAGGTGGATCGTGTCCGTCTTGGCGCCCTCACGCCTTGAGGCATTTCTTGATGGCTTCGTTTATGTAAACCGGCATCTGCCAGCAGTTTGAACCTCTAGAGTCGATGACGTGCATCGGCTATATATTTTGTTTTTATTTGGCCGATTTCATGTATCGCCCCCACATTTCACATCCATCATCCCACATGCTTGGAAAATATTTCTTGAGATGTTGGCGTTGATACCATCGAATTTCGCCGTCCGGCTCCTCAAGCATGTCTGTTCCTCTTAAAACTGATCGACCCTGTATGGTCCGTGCCAATTTGGAGACCATTTACCATATCTGCATCCTTAGTCCCTAATGGCAACTGACTTCCCATACCAGATCGCCAACGTGGAACTCCTTTGGTCTCACTTTCTTGTTATATGCACGAGCTACCTTGGCCTTGTTCTCTTTGATTTTCTCAAGCGACCACAGCCTGAGCTCAGTTAAATCCTCAACACTGTCACTCATCAGGGTTGCATATTCTTCAGTTGTTAGGCCGTTCTGAAAAGTGACACGTCTCGATCCAGCCGTAATTTCCCAGGGCAATACGGCTTCTTGTCCATAGACTAGATGGTATGGCGAGGTTTTTATCGCTCCATGGCATGACATGCGATAAGCCCATAAAGCTTCTGACAAAACCTCGTGCCAACGCCTAGGGTGCTCATCGACTTTACTCTTGATCAGCTTGATAAGGCTCTGGTTGGACGCTTCAGCTTGCCCATTTGCTTGAGCATAGTATGGAGATGATCTAATCAGCTTAATCCCTGTGTCCTCACAGAACTTTCTAAACTCGTGAGAAATGAAGACCGAACCTCCATCGGTCATGATAGTTTGGGGAATCCCGAATCTATGGATGACATGTTCTTTCACAAAATTGATAACATCCTTTGAGTTCACTGACTTCATCGGGACAGCTTCCACCCATTTAGTGAAATAATCAGTAATGGCCAAAATCCACATGTGTCCTTTGCTTGATGGAGGATTGATCTTGCCGATCATATCCATGCCCCAACCTCGGAATGGCCAAGGCTTGATGATGGGGTTCATTGCTGACGCGGGTACCATCTGAATTTTCCCAAATTTCTGACGTGCTTGACACCCTTTGTAGTACTTGAAGCAGTCCTCAAGCATGGTGGGCCAATAAAACCCTGATCGCCTGACCAACCATTTCATCTTGTGAGCCGATTGATGAGTTCCACAGGTGCCTTCATGTACCTCGTGTAGGAGCCGATTGGCCTCGGCTGTCCCCAGACATTTGAGCAATAACCCCTCCAGAGTCCTATAAAACATGTCGTCCCCAATAAGCACATACTTCATGGCCTTGTACCTTATCCGTTTAGGTGCCCCCCGAGCCGAATCCTTCAAGTAATTGAAGATATCGGCTCTCCAGTCGTCTGCTTCCAGGAACTGTACCTGAACATCGGCTCCCTCTGCTACATCCTTGTAGCCTGAAGCCATTTGTGCAAGATCATTCGCCTCGGTATTCTGCGATCGCGGGATCCAGGTGAAGTTTATGTACCAGAACTGTGCCACCAGCTCGCGGCATTGCAGCCATAATGGGAAGAGCGACTCGCTCTCACACTTGTATTCCTCCGTGAGTTGGGAAATCACCAACTTGGAGTCTCCAAAAATTTCCACTGCTTCTGCTCCAGCTTCGATGAGCAACTCCATTCCCTTGCGTATCGCCTCATACTCAGCGACGTTGTTGGTGCGAGGGGTAGATAACCTGATGGAGAAGGAAAATGTTGCCCCCCGGGGCGACACGAGTAGCATGCCGATGCCGCACCCATCGTCACAAACCGATCCATCGAAAAACATAGCCCACGCTCGTATAGACAGTGCTGCTATATTAGTGTTGATCCTTTCAGCGATAAGGTCAGCCAATGCCTGACCCTTAACCACTTTCACGGGTTGATACCGGATGTCAAATTCCGATAACGCAAACATCCATTTGCCGAGTCGGCCCTTCAACATAGGGGCCGACAGCATGTGCTTTATGACATCTGATTTGCATATGATGATAATCTCCGCTGAGAGCAAGATGTGGCGCAGCTTGGTGCAGGTGAAAAACAGGCAGAGGCACAACTTATCGATATCAGGATACCTTGTCTCTACATCCAGCATCCTTCTGCTTATGTAAAACACGACTCGCTCCAGACCATCATAAACTTGCACCACCACCGAGGCGATGGACGTGTCGACCATCGACAAGTAAATGTAGAACGGCCTATCCGGTGGGCGGAACCAACACCGGCCGTCGATATTCTTTGATCTCGTCAAGGCTCGTTGTTGTTCGCCCCTTACCGAATTCCTCGTCAGATTTAATTTTCACCAGTCCCATGAACGGCTCTATTCTTCCTGACAGATTGGAGATGAATCTTCTGACGAAGTTGATCTTGCCGATGAGAGACTGCAGTTCTTTCTTAGTGGTAGGGGGCTTCATTGTTCGCACGGCCTCCTGACTTTTCAGGCCGATCTCAATTCCGCGTTCATGGACCAAGAACCCCAAGAACTGACCGGCTGTTACCCCGAAGGCACACTTCTTTGGATTCATCCGTAGCCCGAATTTTCTTGTTCGGTCCAGGACGCGTTGCAGATCGTCCAAGTGTCCTTGTACTGAAGCAGACTTGACCACCACGTCATCGATGTAAATTTCCACCAGCTTGCCGATCAGATCATGGAAAATGTAATTCATGGCTCTTTGGTACGTGGCGCCGGCATTCTTTAGTCCAAACGTCATGACTACATATTCAAACAATCCCACCAAACCTGGGACTCTGAATGCAGTCTTGTGTATATCTTCCGGAGCCATAAAAATTTGGTTGTAACCAGCATTTCCATCCATGAAGCTCAAGATCTTATGACCAGCCGCTGTGTTGATTAACGTTTCTGCTACCGGCATCGGATACTCATCCTTTGGAGTAGCTCTATTGAGATCCCGAAAATCTATGGCAACACGCCAGCGGCCATCCTTTTCTCTGAGTGCGATACTAGAAATCCACTCGGCATACCGCATGGCCTGATTAACTTGGTCATCAACATTTTCTCGACCTCCTTCTTGACTTCTTCCAAAATTTCGCCTTCATCCCGTGTGTTCATGCTGGAATGGCCGAAATCCTTTTTTAAGCGGGAGTCGATGCTCAATGATGCTCCTGTCTAGCCCGGTCATCTCTGTATAGTCACAGGCAAAGCAGTCTGGATATTCTTTTAACAAAGCTATCATTGGACCCCGCAAATTCGGATCTAACTTCTTGCTGATAAATGTTGGCCGTGGCTTATCCCCAGGACCGATGTCAATCTCCTCTAGCTCATCAGCGGATGTAAACCCATACCCTAGCTTTCCGTCACCTGTTAAATCGATGCTAAACACAGGGCAAACAGTTGGTGAGGACAACAAAAATAATTTGGGCCGATTGCCTGAATCGGCCCCCTTTTTGATTGCATTAGTCAAGGACGGTTTACACCTTAATTGTGTTTTACAATGGCAGGGAATCTCCCTACTACGACTGCATGACCCGCTTGACGAAGATTCGCTTTTATTTTTGTGGCGATCGCAGGATCGGCCGTACCGTATGATCGTGGACTTTGCTACTCTATCGTGCCGATGGATAAGACCAGCCGCACCCGTTTTTGTAGCTTCAATGCGCCACGGCCGTCTAGACGATTCCGAGATCGGCTCTTGGTCTTCGCTTCCGGATGTTCATGCCAGCTATGGAGATCTCGATCGAATCATCTGCATGAATGACCTCCACTTCATCTCCATCCCATCAGACAGGCATCGTGCATCGTGGATGGAATGCAGCAGTTAGCGTGAATCCAATCTCTCCCTAGCAAGACAGCGTAGGTACTTTTGCTGTCCACGACGAAGAATGACGTAGGGATGGTTTTTCTGCCCACGGTCAGATCCACGTTCAGTACGCCTTGCGTTTCTGAAGTTTGGCCGTTGAAATCGCTTAGCGTGACGTTGGTTTTGATCAGATCTGCAGTGGAGCGTCCCAAACGCCGTAGCATGGAGTATGGCATTATATTGACCGCCGCTCCGGTGTCCACCAACATCTTGCTGACAGGCTGCCCATTGATGTAACCTCGTAGGTACAGGGCTTTCAGATGTTTGTAGCCCTTCTCACGTGGCTTCTCAAAGATAACCGGCCGTGGGCCACAGTCAAACTGTGCCACTGGTAGCTCGTTGGTTCTTGGAGCGCAGAACTCTGACGGAAGTATGAACACCATGTTTGTGCCAGCCGATGTCTTCGCATCGACTCTTACCGGTTTGGGGCGCCACTCTTTCCTTTTCGGGCGATCTTCCGTTTCCAAGGTCTGCCGGATTTTAACAGCCAGATCGGGTCGTGCTTTCCTTAAAGCGTGGAGGTACTGCGCTTCGGCTTCCTCCAAGTTACGCAGCCGCTGAACTCTACGCTTTTGGGTGTGTCTGAGTCCATCGGGACACCACCTTGGACGGTGATATCTGTCTTCTTCTTTTTCATCCATTGGTTCCTCGAGATCTTTTGCTCGAGCGGACTCCCTGTACCGGCTCTGAGGTGGGAGAGGCCCTAGACGCTTGAACACTGAAACTGGCCCCATGTCCTCCTTCTGCTGTCCACATTCCGGGCAGTTATCGATTGTAGGCAATCGGCTCATTCCCGCATCCCAGCAATACTTGAAGAAAGGACAATCCCAATGCTTGTCTACGTCTTCCTTTTCTTTTGACGTTCCCCTAGAGAGGTGCTCATATCCTTCATCGTCTCTATCGCGCCGGTGACGTCGATCATACTGACGCCCATACTTGTTAAGGAGATGCGTGGAGTGTGGCTTCTGATATCGCACGCTCCTCACTTCCTCGATTAAATACCTTTGTCATCGTGGGGCCGGTCGCGTGGACCAGCCTCCTCTCTTTCTTTGCCCGAGGCGACCGCCTTCCTCCTTGTATGTGCCATGGTGGTACATGATCCCGCCATATTAACATCGAACGAAATCCAGGACGCCTCGTGGAGTGACGTGTTCTACCATGTTGACGCCGAAATGGGTTTGTGTCTACTTTCATGGCGAATCGCCCAAGGATCGAGATGGCCTTGTTCTATCGCTGTTTGGATCTGGCGACGAGCTCTTTGCAATCATTGGTGGTGTGGGTGAGCAGTGATGCCACTTGCGGTATGGTCTCCGTTCATCTCTCGAGCCGTAGGGATTTTGTGGCCTTCGGTAACTTCAATGCTTTTCTTTCGTGATAAATCGAATATCTGCCAGCTTTTCTCACATCAAGTCGAACCCTTTTGCAGGCCCTTGCTTCACCCATTTGCAGGACATAGGATCGCCCCGAGCCCATTCAGCCACGGCCACCTCCGGTCTTGTGTAGGATCATCTTCTTCATGTCGACCAGGCCTATCGGACGTTTGAACTTGTCTTGGTACAACTCAGGGTGGCTGTTCATACATCGCCGTTTGGGCCATGTGCGCCAATGAGTTGTACTCTACTTGAAAGCCGGATCCTTGATGGGTCGAGAGACCCAACACCGCCACCGATCGCTTCTTTTCGATTAAACGAAATGAGTAACATCGGTTCTTGTGAGTCTGAAACGCCGGATGTACTGCCATCGCTTCTCCCCGCTTTTGCCTCACCTGTGCTAGATCTGCAATGCCAGCCTCGGTAGCTTCTGAATGACACTGAATGTGGAACTGCTCTTCCAGTTGCTTCCAGGTCTGAATCGAATCAGGTGGCAACGAGGTGTACCACCCAAAAGCTGGTCCTGTCAGAGATTGCGCAAAGAACCTTACACGCAACTGATCCGATGCTGAAATCATGCCTAACTGTGCCAGGTATCGGCTCATGTGCTCGATCGAGCTCGACCCTTCTGATCCGCTAAACCTTGAGAACTCAGGGAGCCGATACTTGGGTGGCAGCGGAATCAGATCAAACTCGTTGGGGTACGGCTTTGAATAGCCGATTGTCCTTCTCTTTGGCACGGTTTAACTGGTCTCTCAAGATGGTACGGATTTGCTCCTTTGCTTGAGCTGCGGGGCTAGATTCTCATGACTCGTTCGGTGGCATACTTGGCTAGCCACGCTTTGTTGTCGGCGTCCATCCTGGGCATCCTGCTCCAAGAGCACATGCTCTCAAGCCCTGCCCAGAACTCTGCCGCAGAAATCCCTGCGGTTGCAATCTGGTTCGTGCGTGTCAGGCTGTTGCAGTCCGGCACGTAGGTGCACACGTATCCATGTGGGATTTCTTTAGGTGGTTCAAACAGGAACTGGCAATCGCCTGGGTCACCTCCGACCTTGTAGACGACGTACGCCGCTGCCCCTGGTGGCTCCGGAGCTGCAAGTGCGAATGGCAGCTGTGGCCTGGTCTAGAGTGCTCTCTCTCCCTAGTGAGTCCCTAGAGCAGGCCCCGACGGAGAGTACTGATGTTTCATGATCTCCTGGACTACGCGAACCGCGATGCGCTCGAAAGCGTTCACCAGGCTCTCAGAATGGCGGTGAAGAGAATGAGCCACCATGTAGTTGACTTCCTGTCGCAGAGCTCTGGTGCGCTCCTCTGAAGGAACAGACAGATCCACCTCATCAAGAGCACCCTCGGGTGAGAACCCTTTCCACCTGATGCCATGCTTACGAGTCCTCTCAAAAGAGCCGATGAGATCGGCTTCGAAGAGAGCTTTGATGTCATCATACTTCGCCTTGTGCTCCTCAGGCAGCTCGTCGTACGTGACTGGTCTGTCCCCCATCTCAGCGTCGGATGTTGATGCAGATGCTGTTGAAGGTCCCACCGGGCGTGCCAGAATGTGTTGCCTGTCAAAACCCACCGGCGAGCAGCGACGAGCAACACGAAGAGCCGGGAGGCTCCCAGAACTGCTGGTGGGCCCTGGTCCCTCGGGCAACGGCCCGCAAAACTCCGGCACACGTCCTGGCTTGGTTCAAGGGCGTGCCACCTGACCTATACCTGGTCGAAGGTGATGGATTGCTTGATCAGTTTCTGCATGGTAAACAAGTATCGTAAAATTCGAGCGTAATCGCTCCTGTGTTTCCACGTGAATCGGCTAGAGCCGATTATCCCATGGTTCTGCATTAGATCTATGATAACATGGGGTTTTGCTTCATCATTAGAAGTTTAAATCGATCTACGACAGTTTAACGTTTTCACCACGTAATTGGAACGTCCTACACGTAATTGAGCCTGGTAGATACAAAAGATGATAGAAAACTAACCCTAGAGGAGGCCTAACAACCGACGTAAAGTCAATCACCGGAACAACTCCTCTCGAACTAGCAAACCATATCCTTACGTACTACTGGATCGTTCAACCCGTTTGCAAGGCCTGACTACGTGGATATCAAACTAAACCTTGGAAAACAAGGCACAACTATAACAGATCGAATCAACTGGATAAAGATCAAGCAAGATGCTACCCTTACACCCGGGAAAAGGTGCAAAGGTAGCGAGGTAACTAGAGGCAGCATAACCAAACAAACAATAGCGAAAAGTACCGATGCTAGCCTCAACAAATCTATGATAATAGTATTACTCGCCATCAACAAGGCTTCAGTACGAGTAACACCAAATAACGCATAAGCAGATACTGCCTAGATCGCAAGATGCGATCTAGGCAGCATGACACTTACCCGAAAGAAACCCTAGAAACAAGGGGTGGCGATGCGCCGAGATTGTGTTTGTTGTGAACGTGATTGTCCTCCTTTTCTCAATAACCTTAGGTACATATTTATAGTCCGGAGACTTTCTAACTTTAGAATAACTCTACAACTCTATCTCTTACCTAAACCGAAACGTAACCTACTACAATTATACAGATACACGGGAAATTTAGCCCAAACCCACATACAAGGCCGATTCAACAACACGTTGCATATATGTATCTTCCAAGCCCATCTTGATTACGGCCCATCTCCTCCTTTGGCCAAAATATGGCGATAACAGTAACCTAATCCTTCGACCATGAGATCATGTTAATCGCCATCACCAGATGGATACTTTGATGACATCAAACACCACTTCGTAACTGGGTGGTTATAAAGGTGGCATTAGGTATTCTAAAAGTATGTGTTGAAGCTCATGGATCAAGAGTGGGATTTGTCCATCCATATGACAGATAGATATACTCTAGGCCCTCTCGGTGGAATATCATCTAATTGGCTTGCAAGCATGTGACTAGGTCACAAGGGATGTCATATCATGGAACGAGTAAAGAGTAATTATCGGTAATGAGGTTGAACTAGGTATAGAGATACCGACTATCAAACCTCGGATAGGTAAAGTATCGCGCGACAAAGGGAATCGGTATCGTATGTAAATGGTTCATTCGATCACGAAGTCATCATAGAAATATGTGGGAGCCATTATGGATTTCCATATCCCACTAATGGTTATTGATCGGAGAGGTGTCTTGATCATGCCTGCATAGTTCACGAACCGTAGGGAGACACACTTAGGGATTCGATGTTGTTTGAGTAGATATTGAATGTGATTTGGAGACCGAATGTTGTTCGGAGTCTCGGATTGGATCCAGAACATCACGAGGAGATCCGGAATGGTGCGGAGAATAAGATTCATATAAGGAAAGTCAATTTCTGGGGTTCGGAAATGTTTTCGTTGTTTTGACCGGAAGCTTTTAGAATATTCTGGAAGGTCCACCACCCCGGGAGGGGGTACTTGGAATACACCATACCCTGATGGGTTGGGCGCATCATACTCTAGGACAACTCGTCCAAGGACTAGGAAGAGAGAAACAAACTCTAGTTTGAAAATTCAAATCTTAGTTTGAGAAGTCAAATCCTAGTTAGGGAAGGAAAGGAAACCTTGAGGGACAAGTTCTCCCTCTCCCCTTCCTTGCCGCCAGCCTAGAGGAGTTGGGGAAGGACTCGGACAGGGGTGGGAACCCTAGCCGCATCTCCCCCACCCATATAAGGAGGGGTGAGGGCGCCCCATAGACACTCACCCCCAAACCCTAGCCGTCATCGCCTCCCCTCTCTCCTCCATACACTAATCCGGCTTAGGCGAAGCCCTACAGTAATGTCTTCTCCTCCACCACCACACTATCATGATGTTGGGATTTCGAGGAGATCTACAACCTCCACTACCCTGCTAGAACAAGGGATAGTAAGGTCTTCATCGACTACCGTACATGTGATCGACTGTGGAAGAGCTGTCGGTACATGGCGCCGGAAGGATCGTCTATGCAATCTTGAGATCAGCAAGTGATCGACTACATCAACCACGAGATCCGAATCTTGTTAAATGCTTTGGATCTTCGAGGGTTAGTTCTCTACAATCTCGTTGGACCGATCTCGTAGAATAGATCTTGGTTTTGTGTGTTCCCGCAATAGAAAATTTAGTTTTCCATGTTGTGAACCCTACTGTGGTATCAGAGTCAGGTTCTATGCGTAGATCTGTTGCACGAGTAGAACACAACGTTTTTGTGGTCATTGATGCTTTTGTTGTCCCTTGATTTTTGTGTACTTTGCATCTTGCGGGATGGTGGGATGAAGTGGCCCGGGCTAACCTTACATGTCATCATACATGAGACTTGCTCCACGCTCAACGTGCAACTTGCATTGCACAAGTGGCTTTGCGGGTGTATGTCCCTCCCACCATAGTGAAGATTCAATTTACAATAGGAACTTGACAATACTTGTATCAACCTTGTGGTTCATGTTCGTAAGTTAGAATGGTTCTTATTCAAAATCCCCAGCCATGTAAAACATGCAAAGAAAATTACATGCGTCTAACTTGTTTTTGCAGGGCTTGTGTTGTGATGTGATGTGATATGGCCATGATGTGATTGTGATTATATATGATGTATGCAATGATCCTTATTGTAAGTTGGCAATCGGCATGAGCCTTATGGTTGTCTTTAAATTTCATTTAAGACCTGTGTGTCTATTCATCAAAGTAGTTATAATAGTTGCTGCTAGTGGAGGACAACCATGAATCGACGCCATTGACCATGAAGCCACGCCAGTGATGATGGAGATCATGTTCGTGCTTTGGAGATGGATATAAAAGGCACAAGAAGAAAGTCCATATCATATCACATATTATGAATTGCATGTGATGATAATCCTTTTTATGCATCTTGTATTGCTTAGATTGTGACGGTAGCATTATAAGATGATCCCTCCCACTAAATATCAAGTAATAAAGTGTTCGTCCTTAGTAGGCACCGTTTCTAAGACTCGTAGTTTTGAAGCACCACGTGATGATCGGGTGTGATAGATTCTACGTGTGCATACAACGGGTGCAAGCCATATTTGCACATGCAGATACTAAGGTTAACCTTGACGAGGATAGCATGTATAGACATGGTCTCGGAACACGGAATACTGAAAGGTAAAGCATTAGTCATATGATTGATATGATGAACATGTTGATTGTTCGCCTTTGAAGCTACATCATATCTCGTGATGATCAGACTTGGTGTAGTGGATTTGGTTCGTGTGATCACTAAAACAATGTGAGGGATGTTATTTTGAGTGGGAATTCACCTAGTTAATTTAAGAATTAAATATTAACTCAATTTATCATAAACTTAGTCTAAACTCTTTTGTAAATACGTTGTAGATCATGGCGGCCCCTACCATCAATTTTAATGCGTTCCTAGAGAAAGAAAATTTGAAAAATAATGGAAGCAACTGGTGGTGCTCGACGTGGCACTTTGTTGGTAACCCCAAGCGCAGGGTGTGAAGAGCACATCAGCAAGTTTTTCCTCAGTTGAGACCGAGGTTATCGAACCAGAAGGAGGAAGGAAACATCACACAGGTGTTGCAAACAACGTGGAGGACTACACAACACAAACTCAAGACTTTGTCCCAACGAATCAGTGAGATTGTAAAGCTCACCGGTTTGCTGTAACAAAGGATTAAACGTATGGTGTTGAAGGTAATGGTGGTTTGCAACAAGTAAACAAGTAACAGTGAAAGATGTATCAATGGTAACGATTGGACCGGGGTCCATAGTTCACTAGAGGTGCTCTCCTTAGATAAACGACATGGCATGAAGGGTAAACAAATTACAGCAGCGCAATTGACAGGAACTGAGCAAGGCATAACAATGCAATTACTAGTCAGAAAGATCCTATGAGATTCGATTGTGCAATACAACAAGATACGTAGACTGCCATCCAACTGCACCTATGACTAGAAGTCCACCTTCAGGTTATCATCCGAACCCCCTCCAGTATTAAGTTGCAAGCAACAGATAACTACTTTAAGCAAAGTGTGTAAGTTAAACAGTCCACATGTTCCATGAACAAGAGACCGTTGTTTTCTCCCTAGTAGCAACATCACATCTACAATCGAAGAGATTTCTGTCACTTCCCTTGGAAACTAGAGGCATGAACCAACTATCGAGCATAAATACCCCCTCTTGGAGTCACTAGCAACTACTTGGCCAAGATAGCTACTAACAACGGAGAGCATGCAAGATCACAAATAACACAGACATGGTAGAATCATAAAGACAAAACCATTAATCAGACCAACATAATAATCTCAATATACATCGGATCCCTGCAAACACAACATGCATGATTACAAATAGATTAGATCTTGATCATGAACGGAGCTCACAAGATCTATACATGAAAGCACAAGGAGGAGATACAACCATCTAGTTACTACATGGACCCATAGTCCAATGTGGAACTACTCACGCATCATACCGGAGAGAAGGCCTCCGGGATGATCTCCCCTCCGGCAGGGTGCCAGGAAGAACTTCAGATCCCCCCGATCTAGGGACGATGGTGGCGGTGGCTACAGAAGGTTTCGTGGAATATCGATCGGGTATTTAGGGTTTCTGCATCAGGGGCTTCTTATAGGCGAAGAGGGATGCCGAGGAGGCGGCCAGGGGCCCCTGTAACATCCCTAAAATCATGATTTCAAAGTTTGCATATAATTCATGCATGTATATAGATTTGAGATAAATTTCAAACTCATTTCAGAAAAACAGAAGCACATTGTGCTATGATTTTATGTGAGCAGATTTAAATCAAATGGCTATCCCCATTTGAAAGTTTGATTGTTTATGAACCAAGTTTGTTGCATCTATGAGGAAAGGTTTGAGTGTAGAATTCAAACCAAGATTTACAAATTGGAAATGGGTTCAAAGACCATTTTTCAAATTTTGCAAACCAAGTGCCAAGTCTCTGTTATTTTGATCTCCAAGCTTGACCAAGCCTTTGCAAAGCAACCACATGATTTTATGCCTATATTTGAGACTACAGCTCACTGCAAAAATCCCAAGAAGTTTTGAATTCAAATGGAACTTGAATTCATTTGAAAATCAATTCAGAAAATTGAAATAGAAAAAGAAAAAGGAGAAGGAATTAGAAAAGGGCCAGCGCCAGGATTCCAGCCCAGCTTCAGAACAGGCCCAGCTAGCCCACTCGGGCCATTCCTCTCCCACTCGCACGCGCCGGCGCACCCAGACAGCCGCTGACGACCGGACGCCACCTCCTCTTCGCGCATTTCGCTGACGAGCGGGCCCTCTCCGCGTTGCCCTCGTCTTCCCCAAACCGCGCCCGCGACCACGTCGCCGCTGCTGTCAAGGACGGTAATGGCGCGACGTAATTAGCCATTATTCCACAGGCGTTTCCTGTCGCGCCTGGGCCTATTTAAACCCCTCTGCACCGCGAGCTTTTCCCCCCACTCTCCTCGCTCACTCCGCCACCAGGCTGCGCGCATTTGCTCTCGAAGCCCCGCGGTACCGACGACTCCGGCGTCCAATTCCGGTGAGCCTCGACCGCCCCCCTCTCTCTGGTTCAAACGTTGATGCCAGCTTGATCTTGCGTATACCGACGCCTTCTTTTTCGCTCGTGACCCAGATCGTTGTCTCCGTTCACGGCCGAAACCACCTGCGCCGCCGATAGACTCCGGCGACCAATTCAGGTAAAACCCGAGCGCCCCTTGCCCCATCCTTCACGCGAGTTTGTTCGCCTGCGTCTTGCGCAACTCCTGATGCCTATGGTTCGTGCTAGGGCGCTGCCAAACCTCGGCAAGCACCACATCTGCAAGCGACCGACGCCGCCCGCTACTCCGACGGGCTCCTGAGACCGTACCAGTGCGCCCCTTCCCGAGCCAACGCCACCTCGAGCCAAAGACGCCACCGGATCTGTAAGCTACTTCCTCACCTCAGCGACCTAGAGCGCCAAGCATTGCCGACGCGCCGCCGCCTGTCACCGCCGCTAGCGCCGCCACTTGTTGGTCCTTTGCTTAGGATCGTTCGGTTTAGATCTAGTGGACACGATAGATCCTAGCCGAAGGGGTATGGATAGATCTGAGCCGTGCAGCGATAGTTAGATCCAACGGCGTGGAAGGGTGATCTGGTGCGAACCGGTACGCACCAGTAAAATCGTGACGCGTGTCTAGGATTGGATTCAAAATTAGAATTCAAATCAGATTTAGATCCAATTTTCAAATGGCTATAACTTGAGATTCCCACGTTAGATTTTTGCAAATTTTATACCGTTGGAATCAGTGAGTCAAGCCCTTTCTGAATCTGCAATGTGTTTTACAAAAAGTTTCTGTTAAAATGACTTTGTATGCAGATACATATTTAGGTCCATTTTGAGTATAGTTTTTGTTTAGCAAATTGTTTTAGGGCTAAATAAGTTTAGTTAGCAAACTTTTTGACTTGGTTATGTTTCTGTATCATACACTTGCTTGGTGGAGTTTTCAAAAAAATCACCACTTAGTAATTTCTTGCATGCATGCACTCATATTTTTGTTTGTATATAAATTGTGTGTAATTGTGTGCTACAAATTTTTTGTGTAGATTTTGCTACTGACTGTGATTGTGAAGAGTGCTACTCTCCCCATTACCAAGGCAAGTGGTACTTCATGATATTTCATCCCTATATTTTGTTCAAGCATTAGAAATATTTTGCTAAGTCTTGCATGCTACTTTTTGACAAATGCTATGGTGGGAAATCCCAAGTAGTGGTAGAATTGCAGAATTGCTAGGCAATTTACTAAGTTAAGTTCTATGTCATGCTTAGCCTATCTAGTAGCAAACAAGGGTTGGTTAAAGTATTCACATGCTTTGAAAATATTTCTAAGTCTTTTGGACTTATGTTTTCCTTAATAAAACAACTAAGTCAATGAACCTCCTGGGTGGAATGGGACTTGAATGGTAGTTTTTGGTTGAGTGGTTACACAAGGCCCATGGAATGGTTTACCTTGTGTATCACACTTGTGGTATGCCACCCAGGCACAAAGGGATTTGGAGGCCAAGTGTTGAGAAGCTTATAGTGCAGCCACTTGGCAATATGGGCTCTGCCTTGATCATATAGGTTGCTAGAACTTAGTCATTTGGACAGTTGGTGGTAGTGGGATGATAGGTTGGAACGCGTCCATTTGGCTAAGGGAAGGCTTCTGAAAGGTCCTGTCTTGGGACACCAAGTCTGGTGGGGAAAGTGCGCAACCTCTGCAGATGGAAAATCTAAGTACTTAGCCAAGTCCATGGAAATGGACAACTTGAGCATCAAGACATGGAAGCTACAAGAATCTCATCACTCCAACTTCTAAGTAAAACTTGTGGGTGAACAAGGGTAAAGGACCCCAATGTCTATTGGTGGTTTCTTGGGAAAGTTTTTGACAAAGAAAAACTTAGTGATTTCAACTAATAGGAAAAACCTATTTTCAAGCAAAGCAAGCCAAGCTACACTTAGCCAAAATGCATATAGTAATATAGCCCACTTAAAATTACTAAGGTATCACTTGCCAATACTATTCCAAAGTATTGACCCACTGTGGCTGTAACTTGTGATGTTGCAGGTTACTCCGATGATGATTAGGAGTCATGAGTCTACACTCAACATGCTTGCCTGTGGCACATGAAGATGAAGACTTATGTTTATTTACTTATTCCAAAAACTCTTGTATTAGGCATGTGGCCCTGAGTTGTAAAAGACTATGTTTTATCTCTGGAATGAATGTAATAAATGACCTTTGTATCCGTGTATTTCATCTTAAACTATGGATGCTAGCATTGATCCATGGACTAGCATTGCATTCACAGGGATCCTTTTCCTTTACAAAGGAGGGATCTTACAGATGGTATCAGAGCACTGTGTTGCCTGTAGGATTATGACCCTAGGATTGGAAAACCACTAAGAAAAATTTTCAACTACTTCTACACTTGTCTATTCTTCTTGTAAACTTTTCTAATCTTCTCATTCTCATCTCTATTTGTAGATGAACTCCATCAACGAAGCCGTGAAGAAAGGACCACTCATGACCATGACCTTGGAGTGTGAAACTGAGTTTCCCAAAATTCTCAAGGACCTCATGGTGGCAATGGAAGCACATGGTGCAGCTGTGTACAAAGGCTTTCCAGTGATGGATGAAGGAGTGGAGTATTGGTGGGTGCAACTTCACTTGTACAAAAGCAAGGAAGACAACCACAAAGAAAGAGGATTCTGCATGTACACCAACACTGTGATGCACACCACATTCTTTGAGTCAGCAAGAAAAGCAGCTTGGAGGACTATCAAAGAACTTAGTGCTAGAGTCAAGTGCAGATACTCAACCTCCAAAAAGACTTAGAGAAAGAGAAGGAACATACCCAAGATTTGGAAGCCACCAACCAAACCTTAAGGGGAGATATTATAGACTTAGTGATGGAATCATGTGAACAAGATAGGCTGATTGCCTCTAGGAACATTGTGTTAGCCAACAGATCCAGTGAGATAGGATTGTAAACGCACCTCGTTAGTTGGACCACCACCTATCACCTTATTTTCCAAAATGATACCTTAAATAAGTTTGGACCTTGGTTGATGTAATGGATTCATGTATGCATGACTTGTGTGATTTTGTGTTCCAAGGATATGTATGAGATGTTTGTTTTGTTTTATCTTAAATTGTGTTGTCCTAACTTTTCTATATTATAAATAGATGCCTATTACCATCAGCACTGTTGAGAAGTTCCAGGTTACCCGTTTTGGTCCTCGTATCGTTGAGCTTACCACTTTGCTCGATCTCCCTCTTCCCACCATCATGGTGCATCCACTCACCAAGTTCGAGAGGAAGGACCTCTGGGCTTCAAGGTGAACCAGCCCGGACGCCAGACAGAGCCTACTACTGAGGCCATCGTCTTCAAGCTTATGCACGATGATAAGGAGAGAGGCATGGAGGTCATCATGCAGGACCTGATAGGATGTCTGCTAGGCCGTCACTCCCGACAGGTTAGGGGCACCCACTTCCACGTCTTCGGAAGACGTGATGATGATGGAGAGTCCATCGACTTCGAGGACGACTCGAGGGACGCAGCAGAGCCGATACGTCTCTATCTCCAGGACTTAGAGTCTCTCATCAGGCACGTGGACACGGACAGGACCAATGTCATGCTCAGTAATGACGAGCTCCAGGTGCAGCTTCGCGAGAAGGACAAGCTTTTCGCATAGCAGGACGAGATAGTCAAGGAGATGGAGGCGAAGTTCGAGACCCAGTACCGTAAGTTCAAGAGTCAGGAGAAACGCGTCCAGGATAGGAACAAGAAGATCCGGGACATGACTGAAGAACTGAAGTCCAAGGATTTCGAGCTAGAGCAGCAGCAGATGGTGATCGAGAGGCTTCGCTCCCAGAAGAGGGCTCTCAAGACCAAGATTGAGTCCTTGACCACTACTATTGAGGAGAACAAGACCGCGATGGAGAACGCAGGTCTTACCTTCGTCGAGGAGGAGATTGATGCTGATGAGTAGACTTGACTACTCGTTTATTTTACTATCATACTTGTTATTTGTGAACTTGTTATTGGACCATCCGACATGTGGATGGCTTGACACTTGTGTGTTTTACTTTGAGACTTTGTTATCTTGTTGTTGAGCTTTTATCCTTGTGTTGCATGCTATGTGTTTACTTGTGATGTAATGTGCATAAAACATCTATGGGTATCTCATTCTTATCTCTATTTGAACAAACCACAGATGCCTCCCCGTCGCGCAAACCCCAACCCCGACAACATCACCCCGGAAATGCAGCAAATGATGAATGCTCAAACACAGCTTATGCAGATGATGACAACATTCATCCAAAACCATACTAACAACAACAACAACCCCAATAACAACAATAACAACAACAACAACCCTCCGGGCTTTGATATGCTCACCAGATTCTGTGTTTGAGGCCAGCTAAGTTCTCGGGGACGACTGATCCCATGGTGGCGAATGATTGGCTACGTTCCGTAAACAAGGACTTAGTGACCGTGGGCTGCACGGACACTGAAAAGGTCAGATTTGCAGCGCATCTACTGGAAGGCCCAGCCGCCACATGGTGGGACAACTTCCAAATCACCACTCCTATAGATGAGGTGACTTGGGCTATCTTTGAAGATGGCTTTCGCACTGCTCATATCTCATGAGGAATGATGAGCCTGAAAAAGAAGGAGTTTCATAACCTGAAGCAGCGCCACCGCAGCGTGGCTGAATACATAGAAGAGTTCAACAATCTGGCGCGTTATGCACCGGATGAGGTTGACACAGATGCCAAAAAAAAGGAAAAGTTTCTGGAAGGCTTGAATGATGAGCTGAATCTGCAGCTGGCTGTGGCGTATGTTCCCACTTATCAGTTGCTCTGTGACAAGGCTGCTATATTGGAGAACAAAATGAAGAAAGTCGAGAGTAGGAAGAGGAAACACTCAGACAAGCACAGCTCGGGATCGTCTCACAAACGATCTCACTATGATGACAGTGGAAACTCAGGATCCCATAAGCATGGGAAATTCAACAAGCACCACAACCACAACCGTCATGACAACAAGCATCACCGCAGTCATGGCAATGACAAATACAAGAACCACAAGAGTGGACATAAGAGCCACCACAGTGGAAATGGTAGTGGAAGTGGAAATCAGCCTGCTAAAAGAGACATCATGCTTCAAATGCAAGAAGATGGGACACTATGCAAATGAGTGCCCCGAAAAGAAAGTTGAAGGACCTCTCAAGCCCAATCCTTTCCAGAAAGGTCAGGTGAACCATATTAATGTGGAGGAGGTCTATGAGGAACCTGACGCTGTTGCTGGTAAGTTCAGACTCAATTCCATTCCAGCATTTGTACTCTTTGATACTGGTGCATCTCATTCATTCATATCAAGAACATTTGTTGAAAGAAATGAACTACCGGTAGAAACTATTGGGTGTCCTATAAAAGTAAGTTCTCCTGGTGGAGAAATGATAGTGAATTCAGGATGCCATGACCTAGTCATAGAATTTGGGAAGTATAAGTTTCCCGTTAACTTGATAATATTAAACTCCCAAGGTTTGGATGTCATTCTGGGAATGGATTGGATGACTAAGTACAAAGGAGTGATAGATTGTGCCAGCCATATTGTCTCACTCACAACTCCGGAAAAAAAAGGATCAGATTCAAGACCAGCTTTGGAGCAAAAAGGAGTATGCTTAATTCTCTTAAGGGGGTTAGCATGGACAGTGTGCCAATTGTATGTGAGTATCCGGATGTATTTCCGGAAGAATTGCCAGGAATGCCACCAGATAGAGATGTGGAATTTCTGATAGATTTGGTACCAGGTTCTGGACCAATAGCAAAGAGACCATACAAAATGTCAGTAGATGAACTGAAAGAACTCAAGAAGCAACTAGGAGAACAGTTGCAGAAAGGATTTATTCAACCAAGTTCTTCATCTTGGGGAGCCCCAGTTTTGTTCGTGGAGAAGAAAGATAGAAGCCAAAAGTTATGCATAGATTACCGTTCACTCAACGAGGTAACTATCAAGAACAAATATCCTTTGCCTAGAATCAATGACTTGTTTGATCAGCTAGAAGTAGCATGTGTGTTCTCAAAGATTGATCTCCGGTCAGGCTATTTCCAACTCAAGATAAGAGAGCAAGACATACCTAAAACAGCATTCACCACAAGGTATGGATTATATGAGTACACCGTAATGCCTTTCGGCTTGACAAATGCTCCAGCATACTTCATGAATATGATGAACAAGGTGTTCATGGAATTTCTTGACAAGTTTGTTGTCGTTTTCATCGATGACATCTTAGTCTACTCCAAGAGCAAAGAAGAGCATGAGGGACACTTGCGCTTGATACTTGAGAAGTTGAGAGAGCATAAGCTTTATGCCAAATTCAGCAAGTGTGAGTTCTGGTTAGAAGAAGTTGGTTTTCTTGGTCATGTAATGACGAAGGATGGTGTAGCAGTTGATCCTGCTAAAGTATCAGCTGTGACGAAATGGGAATCTCCCAAGAATGTGAAAGAAGTTCGTAGTTTCCTTGGCTTAGCAGGTTACTACAGAAGATTCATTGAGAATTTCTCAAAGGTTGCTAAGCCCATGACCGAATTGTTAAAGAAAGACAAGAAGTTTGCTTGGTCTGAAGGTTGTGAAGTCAGCTTCCAAGAATTGAAGAAGAGACTAGTGACAGCACCAGTTCTATGTCTGCCAGATTTGGAAAAGGATTTCCAAGTATATTGTGATGCGTCTCATCAAGGTTTGGGTGTCGTACTTATGCAAGACGGTAAATTTGTGGCCTATGCCTCAAGACAACTCAACACTCATGAGGTAAACTATCCTACTCATGATTTGGAGTTAGCCTTTGTCGTCCATGCACTCAAAACATGGAGGCATTACCTTTTGGGAAAACGTTGTGAAGTGTTCACGGACCACAAGAGTTTGAAGTATATCTTCACCCAGAAGGAAATCAATATGAGACAAAGAAGATGGTTAGAGCTTATCAAGGATTATGACTTAAGTTTGCAATACCACCCCGGTAAAGCAAATGTTGTAGCAGATGCTCTAAGTCGTAAGGTGTTTGTGAATGGCCTTACCAAAGGAGAATTGCCAGATGATCTGTGTACTCAATTCAAAGAACTCAGATTGGAGATTGTGCCAGAAGGACATCTCATGTCTTTAGATGTTCAACCTACTTTGTTGGACAAGATTCGAGAAGCTCAAAAGACTGATAAGGAAATTGAAGAGATTAAGGAAAGGATTAGCCAAGGGAAAGCTAAAAATTTCCATGTAGACGAATAAGGTACTTTATGGCACGGGAAACGTATTTGTGTCCCGCAAGATCCGGAGATGCGGAAACAGATTTTGCAAGAAGCCCACAACTCTCCGTATTCTATTCATCCGGGTAACACCAAAATGTACATGGACATGAAAGAAAGATTTTGGTGGAACAATCTCAAGAGAGACATCGCCGAACATATTGCCTTGTGTGATGTGTGTAGTAGAGTAAAAGCGGAGCATCAGAAACCAGCAGGTTTGCTTCAACCACTACCTATTCCTGATTGGAAATGGGACAAAATTGGTATGGATTTCATTACCGGATTACCAAGGACCAGATCAGGATATGACTCCATATGGGTAGTAGTGGATCGCCTAACTAAAGTGGCTCATTTTATACCCGTGAAGACAACCTATACAAGTGCCAAGTTAGCCAAAAATCTACATGAGTAGAATTTTATGCCTTCACGGTGTGCCTAAGAGTATTGTGTCCGATAGGGGAACTCAATTCACTTCTCATTTTTGGAGACAGCTACATGAATCATTGGGAACGAGGTTGGAATTCAGCACTGCTTTTCATCCTCAAACCGATGGACAAACATAAAGGACTAAACAAATTCTGGAAGACATGTTGAGGGCATGTGCCCTAGATTATGGAGCAAGTTGGGATGAAAGTCTGCCTTACGCAGAATTTTATCAAAGAAGCCGAAGAGAAAGTCAAATTGGTTAAGGACAGGTTGAAGATAGCACAGTCCCGACAAAAAAGCTACGCAGATCCTAAGCGTAGAGAAGTCACCTACGAAGTTGGTGATAGAGCCTATCTTAGAGTATCACCACTCCGTGGAGTGAAAAGATTCGGAGTCAAAGGAAAGTTGGCACCAAGATATTCAAGATTCTGAGTCGCAAAGGAGAAGTTGCTTATGAAATTGAACTGCCAGCATCTCTATCAGCAGTCCATAATGTATTTCATGTGAGTCAGATTAAGAAATGTCACCCAGAAATGGAAGAATCTTCTTTGAAGGATACCATACCTTTGGAAGAAGTTCAACTAGAAAGTGATCTCACTTATGAAGAAAAGCCTATCAAGATTCTTGAGACTGCAGAAACAGTCACGAGAACAAAGACTATCAAGTTTTGCAAAGTGCAATGGAACCATCATACCGAAGAGGAAGCAACATGGGAAAGAGAAGATGATCTTCGGAAGGACCACCCTCACCTATTTGCTAGCCAATCCGAATCTCGAGGGCGATATTCACCTTAAGGGGGTTAGATTTGTAACATCCCTAAAATCATGATTTCAAAGTTTGCATATCATTCATGCATGCATATAGATTTGAGATCAATTTCAAACTCATTTCAGAAAAACAGAAGCACATTGTGCTATGATTTTATGTGAGCAGATTTAAATCAAATGGCTATCCCCATTTGAAAGTTTGATTGTTTATGAACCAAGTTTGTTGCCTCTATGAGGAAAGGTTTGAGTGTAGAATTCAAACCAAGATTTACAAATTGGAAATGGGTTCAAAGGCCATTTTTCAAATTTTGCAAACCAAGTGCCAAGTCTCTGTTATTTTGATCTCCAAGCTTGACCAAGCCTTTGCAAAGCAACCACATGATTTTATGCCTATATTTGAGACTACAGCTCACTGCAAAAATCCCAAGAAGTTTTGAATTCAAATGGAACTTGAATTAATTTGAAAATCAATTCAGAAAATTGAAACAGAAAAAGAAAAAGGAGAAGGAAATAGAAAAGTGCCGGCGCCAGGATTCCAGCCCAGCTTCAGAACAGGCCCAGCTAGCCCACCCGGGACATTCCTCTCCCACTCGCACGCGCCGACGCACCCAGACAGCCGCTGACGACCGGACCCCACCTCCTCTTCGCGCATTTCGCTGACGAGCGGGCCCTCTCCGCGTTGCCCTCGTCTTCCCCAAACCGCGCCCGCGACCACGTCGCCGCTGCTGTCAAGGCCGGTAATGGCGCGGCGTAATTAGCCATTATGCCACAGGCATTTCCTGTCGCGCCTGGGCCTATTTAAACCCCTCTGCACCGCGAGCTTTACCCCCCCACTCTCCTCGCTCACTCCGCCACCAGGCTGCACGCATTTTCTCTCGAAGCCCCGCGGTACCGACGACTCCGGCGTCCAATTCCGGTGAGCCTCGACCGCCCCCCTCTCTCTGGTTCAAACGTTGATGCCAGCTTGATCTTGCGTATACACTGACGCCCTTCTTTTCCCTGCTCGTGACCCAGATCGTTGTCTCCGTTCACGGCCGAAACCACCTGCGCCGCCGATAGACTCCGGCGACCAATTCAGGTAAAACCCGAGCGCCCCTTGCCCCCTCCTTCACGCGAGTTTGTTCGCCTGCGTATTGCGCAACTCCTGATGCCTCTGGTTCGTGCTAGGGCGACGCCAAACCTCGGCAAGCACCATGTCTGCAAGCGACCGACGCCGCTACTCGACGAGCTCGAGACCGTGCAGTAGCGCCTTCCCGAGCCAACGCCACCTCGAGCTTCAGCACGCCACCGCGGACCTGGTAAGCTACTTCCCTCACCCCCGCGCGACCTAGAGCGCCAAGACGGCCATTGTCGACGCGGCTTTGTCACCGCTGCTAGCGCCGCCACTTGTTGGTCCTTTGCTTAGGATCGTTCGATTTAGATCCAGTGGACACGATAGATCCTAGCCGAAGGGGTATGGATAGATCTGAGCCGTGCAGCGATAGTTAGATCCAACGACGCGGAAGGGTGATCCGGTGCGAACCGGTACGCACCAGTAAAATCGTGACGCGTGTCTAGGATTGGATTCAAAATTAGAATTCAAATCAGATTTAGATCCAATTTTCAAATGGCTATAACTTGAGATTCCCACGTTAGATTTTTGCAAATTTTATACCGTTGGAATCAGTGAGTCAAACCCTTTCTGAATCTGCAATGTGTTTAACAAAAAGTTTAAAATGACTTTGTATGCAGAAACATATTTAGGTCTATTTTGAGTATAGTTTTTGTTTAGCAAATTGTTTTAGGGCTAAATAAGTTTAGTTAGCAAACTTTTTGACTTGGTTATGTTTCTGTATCATACACTTGCTTGGTGGAGTTTTCAAAAAAATCATCACTTAGTAATTTCTTGCATGCATGCACTCATATTTTTGTTTGTATATAAATTGTGTGTAATTGTGTGCTACAAATTTTTTGTGTAGATTTTGCTAGTGACTGTGATTGTGAAGAGTGGTACTCTCCCCATTAACAAGGCAAGTGGTACTTCATGATATTTCATCCCTATATTTTGTTCAAGCATTAGAAATATTTTGCTAAGTCTTGCATGCTACTTTTTGACAAATGCTATGGTGGGAAATCCCAAGTAGTGGTAGAATTGTAGAATTGCTAGGAAATTTACTAAGTTAAGTTCTATGCCATGCTTAGCCTAGCTAGTAGCAAACAAGGGTTGGTTAAAGTATTCACATGCTTTGAAAATATTTCTAAGTCTTTTGGACTTATGTTTTCCTTAATAAAACAACTAAGTCAATGAACCTCCTGGGTGGAATGGGACTTGAATGGTGGTTTTTGGTTGAGTGGTTACACAAGGCCCATGGAATGGTTTACCTTGTGTATCACACTTGTGGTATGCCACCCAGGCACAAAGGGATTTGGAGGCCAAGTGTTGAGAAGCTTATAGTGCAGCCACTTGGCAATATGGGCTCTGCCTTGATCATATAGGTTGCTAGAACTTAGTCATTTGGACAGTTGGTGGTAGTGGGATGATAGGTTGGAACGCGTCCATTTGGCTAAGGGAAGGTTTCTGAAAGGTCCTGTCTTGGGAAACCAAGTCTGGTGGGGAAAGTGCACAACCTCTGTAGATGGAAAATCTAAGTACTTAGCCAAGTCCATGGCAATGGACAACTTGAGCATCAAGACATGGAAGATACAAGAATCTCATCACTCCAACTTCTAAGTAAAAATTGTGGGTGAACAAGGGTAAAGGACCCCAATGTCTATTAGTGGTTTCTTGGGAAAGTTTTTGACAAAGAAAAACTTAGTGATTTCAACTAATAGGAAAAACCTATTTTCAAGCAAAGCAAGCCAAGCTACACTTAGCCAAAATGCATATAGTAATATAGTCCACTTAAAAATTACTAAGGTATCACTTGCCAATACTATTCCAAAGTATTGACCCACTGTGGCTGTAACTTGTGATGTTGCAGGTTACTCCGATGATGATTAGGAGTCATGAGTCTACACTCAACATGCTTGCCTGTGGCACATGAAGATGAAGACTTATGTTTATTTACTTATTCCAAAAACTCTTGTATTAGGCCTGTGGCCCTGAGTTGTAAAAGACTATGTTTTATCTCTGGAATGAATGCAATAAATGACCTTTGTATCTGTGTATTTCATCTTGAACTGTGGATGCTAGCATTGATCCAGGGACTAGCATTGCAATCACAGGGATCCTTTTCCTTTACAAAGGAGGGATCTTATAGCCCCACACCCTGCCTAGGCACGTGTAGCATCCCAGTTGTCTAACCCCTGTAATGCTACATGTCTTAATAATAAAATGGGCCTTTTCCAACATATAATTGTTGCATCATCATCATATCATGCTCATGGCATCATGTCCCCTTGCATTTGATCATCATATAAAACCTTTATCTTGTTTGCTTCTTATCTCATGTGCATGATTAATTGTAGTTGCCTCTTGATATTGTATTTGGTTCTTACTAAATTGTCAAATGCCCAAGTTGAGTTGGGGGCATCTCTCTTTTGTCTCCACCACCTTTTCTTTCACCACCTTATAATTCCACCATCCAATAATATGGGCTTGGCCTTTTATTGAGTTTCCCTAGCCATGTTGTTGGTTGGGTCCACTCCTAATCTTTTGCTTGGCCTTTGCCCACCTTTTGGGAATGCAAGGATTAAAAGCCACATGAATAATGTTGTTTTCACAATATGACCTTTGGGCTTTAATTGTCTTGCATGGGCCATGCAAGTATCATCCACCCTAGCCTTGGCTTTTGTTTGGTTTTCTAAATGGAGCCTTCTTCTTTGCTTGATCATGTTTGGTTAGTATAAAATCCTAGCTACCCTCCTTTTTCTTTGTTCTTGCTTGACCTATGTTGGGATCATGCATGGACCCAAAATCCCCACCACCACCATATGATCATCTCTCTCCCTTCTCCATCTTTTCTTGTTTTTTGTTTGGGAGCTTGCTTGTAGTTGCTTGACCAACTAGAGTGCCACCATCTTTTTCCTAAACCTCTTAGAGACTCTAAACCTCCCCCAAACCATCTACTTCTCTCTCTAAACAAACACTAGCTACCTCTACCTCTAATCTAAACCCAAACAAAAACCTACCTCTCTCCCTCCTATCTAGCATGTTCCATGCCCCACCCCAGCTCCCTACCTGCCCCACACGACCAGGAGACCCCCTTGCTGCCCCCACACGGCATGGTACCCCTCCCTCCTAGCCCTAGACCGAACCCCCTCTTTCTTCTCTCCTCTTTTCTCTCTCCCTGGCCAAGGGCCCCTCTAGCTTTCCTGCCGCACCAAAACCCCCTACCCCACCTGCCAGCCTCCCTCTCCCCGCCCCAGTTCTACCACGCCACCCTGGCCCCTGCCGAGCACGTGAGAGGAGGAGGCCGACGTGCCCTGCCAGCTTTCCCCTCCCCTCACGCAACCACCGTGCCCCCTCCTTCTTATCCCCTTCCTCTCCCTCTCTGGCCTCCCCAGATCCACCCCAGCTTCGCCCTGCCTCTCCCCTCTCTGTCCTCCTTCTCCACCATCCCCAACGCCCTCTCGCGCCCCTGCCAGTCTACCCCTTGCCCCTGTTGTTCTAGCCGGCGCCGTGGAGTCGCAAGGCGTCGAGGAAGAGCAGGAACGTGTCTGCGTCGCCACCGTGCAACCGCGAGGAGGAGCAGGCCCAGACGTCGCCAGGAACCTGTCGCGCCGCCCGGAAACCCTAGATCGACGGAGCGCCAGCCTCGCCGTGGATCGCTGCCACCCCAGCTCGAGCCGACCACGCCAGCGCAACCACGGTGAGCCCACGACCCTTCCAGACAACCTCCCCTTCTCAGTTGCTTCCTGTTTGCCCCGATCCTTTCGTCGAACGCTCTCGGCGCGCCGGCGGCGAGCGTGACCCTGCTAACCCCCAGACGCGGCCAGCCTATCTAGCGCGTGCCCCCCTCCCTAGCATCTACCCCAGCCTAGCCCGGTGGCAACGCGTCACATGAGCCAGACCCTGTTCGAGCCCGCTGCGCCGCGCCACGCGTCGATGCTTCGCGTGAGAAGATCCACAGTGCGCGCATGTTGTTTTGCGTAAACCCCCCTGCCTCTTTTTCTGCATCCGCCCGCAGTCCTCGAGGCCCCACCCGCCAGCGTCCGTGGGGATCTTGCAAAAAGGCTCCCCGAAGAAGCGTGATCCAACCCGCAGTCCTCCCCAGTGGCCGCGTGTGTGTTTCGCAAATTGCCCCCTGTCCTTTTTGGATCACCAACCCGCAGTCCAGCAGGGCCCGTTGTCAGCGTCAGTGGGAGTTTTCTAAAAAGAGACCTGTGGTCTGGTTCTTTTAACCCGCGGTCCCCTGAGCCTCAGCCACTGTCGCGTGGGCCGCAGGACACCCCCAGCCCCACCTGTCAGCGGCTCAGGAGTGGGTAGATTGGTAGAAAACGTTTCAGACTGTTTTAATAATTCAAACTTAATTCAAATAAATTCAAATTCAAATTCTAATCAGATTTTAATAACTTTGCCATGCTTTATCCAAATTAGACAAATAATATATGTTTGGATATCAGCAGGAAGAGAGGAATTCAAATATGCCGTCTGTTTTGTATTTTGCTCAAGTAAAATTCCAAGTTCATGTTAATTACATCAAATGCCACTGGTTTTCCAACAATTAATAACTTTAGTTTTACAAATCCAAATTTAGCAAATGAGTAGTCTAAATTGATCAGCTCGACGAGACTTTTCTGTCTATGCTATCCATGACTTCAATTGCAGCATGCATCATATAACTATATCATGAATAACAACTGTTATGACAACAAAATGTGACTAAAACCCATTTAATTGTTATGTTCTTGTTTCACACACCTCACCCATGCCATGTTATCTTACTTGCCATGTAAATTGTGCATCATTCATCATGGCATGATTGTTTGCTTGACGCATCTTATTCATATGCTTGTGCTCTATATTTATGTTGGCCTTGTTTGTTTGGTTTTTCTCGGATAGACACTGAGCAGGGGTTGTATCAAGAGAACCAGGAGCACTACCCAGAACCGTCCTTTGCTTCAACAGAGACACCAGGCAAGCACTACCACATGCTTGCATACATACAGTACCTATTGCCTCCATCTCATTCTTGCATCATTGAGTCGCGATTGCATTAAATTGAATCCCAAGTATGCATAGCCTTTACTTTTAAACCCCACCAAGCTTGTATCCTCCATTCCACGAGCCACTACTATAGGAGTTGTTTGAGCCATGCGAGTCGTAGAACAGCATGTGTAGGGTTTGTGAGAGTCTGATGGATAACGAGGTACTTAAACAACTTAACCTGAGTAGTTCTGGGATAACTAAAGAAAGTGGCACCGGTGAGCAATATCTGCTATTTGGTTTTCCGCTCACTTGTGTCCGTGAAGACCCCGAGTACTTGATTCTGTTCCTTGATTTATCGCTATCCACATCCGGAGGTATATGGGACCCCGAGCGAGCTTGATTCCGTCTTATTTCTTGGGGCCACAAACTAGTTTGAGGTTTTATTTACGATCCTGTACTTATGCCATGCTTCTTCGCTTTAATTACGATTGCGGATGATAGCACACATCTTATTTAGGATCGGGACACGATTCCGCGGTGTCGACAAGCCCGTTTGGGGTTCCCGATCGTTCACGACCGTCCACCCAAAGACCTTGAGGCCGTCTCGAGCTTGTCTACTCCGTTCGGATTCTACTTAAGGTGGCCCCAAATATTTCGAATCCTGTGATTGTTCACCGTGAAAGCCTCGTTGGGTTTTGATTTGGTTTTTCCGAGGTTGATCGAGTGTGTGTTGCTATTGGTGCACCCCGGCCGGGTAAAACTTTCTGAAAGCCGTGTCCGCGGTTATGGACGACTTGGAGCACAGTTTCTTGATCATAGACAAGCATAACTAAAGTACCGCTTTTAATCTGACTAAAGTAACTTGACTAGTAACTAGTGCAATACTCATGGAATGGTTAATAAAATTGCCAACGGATGGGGGGGTTGTTCGTCCGCTTTCCTGTTGGTAAGTAGGGAGGAGGATGGATCGGATGAGATTACCATTATAACTGTTGTACTTAATTCACGGACATCCGTCTATCATTGGTTAGGCGGATGGTTAGCGCTTATTCTGTAGAATTGCTAGGGTTTATCTTTTGCTGCAATTGCGTCACCCCAGGTTGTGTCCCCTTTAGAGGCATTAAGACTTGCTGAGTACCCTTAGGGTCTCACACGATAAATTCTTGATTCAGATGAACAGGTACCTTCTCGTGACGGATCGGGTGGAAGAAGCCGATGATGTGGGCAACGATCGTATGGTGTAGAGATTCCGGGCACGGGGATCCGTGAGACCTGTAGTTGGGATGTGCTTATTTTCTCTGGCATCTTATGCCTATTTGCTTCTTATCCGTACTCGGATCTTGTTTGCCGCTTCCACATGATACTCTGATGTGTGTTGTATGAGGAGTTATCCTAAATTATAGATGTATCTAGGTCATTTGAATCTTGCCGTATGGCGTTGGTATATTTCCTTTCTTTCTAGATGGTGTGGCTCTGATGTACTCTTGTATGGTGGCTTGCGTACATACCCACTTGTGTACGTAGTTGCTCCCTTCGCCGACCACGCCCGTGACAGGTCCCGTTGAGAGGTTAGCGGTTGGGACGTCTGAAAGGACTACCAGTGAGTGGCTTTTGGGGCCCCGCCGTACTATTTCAACCGCTATCTCTCATCCAGGCTTGTATCTAGGAGCGTAGTTCACCGAGGTAGTTACAGCACGGGGCAGGGCCCACCCGCGCCTAGGGGGTCTGGGCACCTTGGCCCTCTTCTCCGTCTCCCCTCTGGACTTCTTGTTCCCCACGGAAAGTAATTGACTTTGACGTTTGTCCCGTCCAATTCCGAGAATATTAATTTTCTGCCTTTCTGGAACCAAAAACAGAAGAAAACAGGCAACTGGCACTGTGGCAACTTGTTAATAGGTTAGTTCCAGAAAAGATATAAAAACACCACAAAGTGTAGACAAAGCAAAGCAAAGTAGATACTAAACAAGCATGGAGCATCAAAAATTATAGATATGTTTCCAATGTATCAAGCATCCCCAAGCTTAACTCCTGCTCGTCCTCGAGTAGGTAAGTGATAAAAAGAATAATTTTTGAGGTGACAAAACCCTCACAATAAAGATCTAACCATTTGCAAGCATTGAAATCTGGGATCAAAGAAATCTAAACATGTGCATGAAAGATGGAGTTTTAACAATAGGACATAGTAACTATGCATGCAACATGAAAGGCTACAAACAAAGATCATGAATAACATGCATTGAAAATGTTTGTTTATTTCACATATAGAAAACATAGCATAGTGGTAACCAGCTTGTCCCTCATAGAGTAGCAAATAGATGCATATGACACCTTCAAAGTTCACAAGGGTGACTAGAAACAAATAGCACAAGAACAAGTAATATCACAATATGCATCAATCAATAATCTTTGGAACACTGCACATAGAATGACAACTATGCTCTCTTAGTGGTGCCTAAAGGTAGAAGGTGGAGACTCAACATAAAGGTGGAATAAAGGCCCTTCACAAAGGGAAGCAGGGATTTCAAGTTTCAAAAAGAGCTTCCAAAAATTATGGTACTTGTTAGCTTTCAGCCCTCATTGCCCCTATCATAAGCATCTTGAAGTGATTAAGGTTAAAGTGAACAAACTATGGAGTATATGCTTGACGAAGTATAAGTTGGCAATCTCAAGTCCCTTGAATACTAGGGCCACAGCTCATGCTACTCAACTTCAGTCACCTGTAAGTTCTTGTCATTGTAAGTATTTGCATATCATTGAGAACAGCCAATGGGGTGCCCCTTGCACATGGTACAGGAGCTTTCCCATAACCAAAATGACAAGGCAAGTAGACAATGAGCATCTCAGCAATCTTTTTATTTACCATATGCATAGATTTTTATTGAGGATGCTTCATAGATAGCTCACTATGGTGATGCTGCAAGTTTCCACCATGATTAGGCATGGCTTAGGCTAGCGGCCCAGACATTTCTCTAACATAAAATAGACAAAAGAGCACCTGTGACATCCATAGACAAAAGAGCATGATATCAACTGAGTACAAAGTACAAGTGCAATGTTGAAAACATTCCCCGTGACAACACGGTTTTGCTAATTCCGACGTATAAGTGCAAGCATATACAACATAGATGACACAATGGTTCAAGTTTATTAGGGGAAAAGAATATAAAGTGTGCCATCAAGTTTGTGAGGGCTTTAATCACTAAGTTTTCTCATAACAAAACAGTTTTTAATTGGAAGATAGCTGAAAACAAGAATATACTTGGAATGGTGTAACACACCATGCATAGGAGTTTATAGTGGACACTTTGGAATAACTTGGTTTCTTGGGAGTTGGAAGCATGAGTAGAACTTACTCATACAAGTGGAGGCTAGCAAAATACTGGGAGCAACCAACTAAGAGAGCAATAACGGCCATAATCATGCAGAGCAACAAAACATTACTAATCAAAGCATAGAGTGGTACTACAAGTCAAGGACTAAATTATCATAGAGGCTAATGGTGACTTGTGAGAGTCATAACATGGTGTGATCATGTTCCAAGTCAATCCAAACAAAGCATCAAAGGAGAATACCACAATACTATGCTTTTTGCATGCTAAACAACGCATAATTTCTTCAAGGCACACTAAGTAATCCCAATTGTTTGGAACAAGACATGCTACAGCAATAATCACTAAGCATAAGGTCAAAACAACACCTAGCATGTCATGCTAAAGTCTAAGTCACAGTCAATGCAAGCTCCTCTTACACTTTCAAGCAGGAACTTCCTACTCCTTTCCAACACCAAGCAACTTATTTGAAACAACATAGTGAGGACGGGGATCCAAACTACTTTATTCAAGCAAACTAAACAACTAAGCAAACCAAACGAAGTGTCTAGACAGACCTGAGCTTTTTATTAATGAAGAAGGGGATGCCTTGGGCATCCCCAAGCTTTTACGCTTGTACCTCTTGGATATTTCTTGGAGCGACACCATGGTGGAATCCCCAAGCTTGAGATTTTGTCCATTGTTCATCACATTGCATCATTCTCTCTCTATGCCTAATTTTTTTTTCATACAAAACTTCACACAATCTTCATTAGCAACATTAGTGTATTCAAAAGATATTAGACCTCTGGCAAAGCTTTGGAACAACAAGATTTTTCACTAAAAACACAAGCTACTGTAGTAACTCCTTCAAAAAGCTCAATTAACCTAAAGAGAACTCAAAAAGGAATCAATAAGAAGCAAATGCAAATAATTGCAGAAATCTGTCAAAACAGACCAGCAGGTAGAAACCGATTTTTTCTAAAATATTCTGTTGCTCAAATCAAAAAGTGTTGAACTAACGAAATTTATTTAACATACTGGGGGATTTATTCATAAATTTTGAGCTCAATCCTAGTTATAGAGACTCCTCACGAATTTTTATGGTGGAGGACAGAAATATGTTTCGGGATAGCAACTCCCCAAATCTTACTTCCCTCTCAATAGAGGTTATTCTTGGCACAAAAAGCAAACAAGAAGATAAGGAGAGGTCATTACTGAATTAATAACTTCCAAGACTCAAGGAAACTCTTGGGTTATCTCCCAACAAGTACTTTTCTTTAACGCCTTTAAGTTAGGCACAAGAAGCAAGAAGAATCAAGTATTTTCAAATGAAGAAGCATTCACATCAAACCTTGCTTTCGAAGGAGGAGCAAAAAGCAACTTCTTTCTCCTCATAGGGAAGTTTTCAATATCTTTCTTGAATGGAAAATGATATTTAATGGTGCCTTCTTTCATATCAATGATGGCACCAACTGTTCAAAGAAAAGTTCTTCCCAAACTAATAGGACAAGAAGAATTGTATTCAACATCCAAAACATAGAAATCAACAGGGACATAAGCATTGTTAACCATAATGAGAACATCATTAATACTCCCCATGAGTTTCTTCTTAGCATTATCATTGAGTGGGACATCTAAATAAAAATCTTCTAATGGTGGCAAATCAAGCATTTCATAAATCTTCCTAGGCATAATAGAGATACTAAAACAAAGATCACATGAAGCTTTGAGATTAAAGTCATTCACTTGCACATTAATAATGGGTTCCCAACTATCTTCTACTTTCCTAGGAATAGAAGCTTTGTGTTTTAGCTTCTCTTCCTTAATCTTAACAAGAGCATCTGTAATGTGTTTAGTGAAAGCAACATGCATATCACTAGCATCAGGACTTCTAGCAAGCTTTTGTAGGAACATAATCACTTCAAAAATATTGCAACCATCAATATCAAAGTCAAAATTAGCATCACTTGTAGTAGGCTCAATAGGTTTAGGCATAGTAGGAGGAGGAATAGGGACTACTTGTGGTTTAGTGGTGATGGTGCACACACTATTGTTTCTATCAATTTCAGCTTCCCGTTCCCACCTAGCATGAAGTTGAGCTAACAGCCTAACATTTTCATCAATAGTAACTTGTATGGCATGAGTGGAAGCAAAGGTACTTTCCATAGTTTCATGTTTAGCAACCATTTTATTAATCAAGGAGGACTGAGCTTCAGACAGAGAGGATATATTTTTCTCAACATTTAAAATATTTTCCTCTATAGCCTTATTGAAAGTGGTTTTTTACTAATAAAGTCTTTGAGCATGACTTCAAGTTCAGAAGGGGCACTTCTAGCATTATTGTAGGAGCTTCCATAGGAATTGCCATTATTAGGAGGATAAGGCCTATCATTATTGTTACCACCAAAATTATTCCTATATGCATTTTTGTTGAAATTGTTTTTTCTAATGAAGTTCACGTCAACTTGCTCTTCTTGAGCAACCAAAGAGGCCAAGGGAACACTATTAGGATCTAGAGGAGCTTTCCCATTAACAAGCATAGCCATAATAACATCAATCTTATCACTCAAAGAGGAAGTTTCCTCAACGGAATTTACCTTCTTACCATGTGGATCTATCTTAGTGTGCCATTCAGAGTAGTTAATCATAATATTATCAAGGAGCCTTGTTGCAGCACCTAAAGTGAGGCCCATGAAGGTACCTCCACCAGCTGAATCCAACATATTTCTTGAGAAGAAGTTCAAACCTGCATAAAAAGTCTGGATAATCATCCAAGCAGTGAGTCCATGAGTGGGGCAATTCTTAACCAAAGATTTCATTCTTTCCCAAGCTTGAGCAACATGTTCACTATCAAGTTGTTTAAATTTCATAATGTCACTTCTCATAGATATAATCTTAGAAGGAGGATAGTACTTTCCAATAAAAGCATCTTTGCACTTAGTCCAAGAATCAATACTATTTTTAGTCAAGGATAGCAACCATTATTTAGCTTTTCCTCTCAAGGAGAAAGGAAAAAGCTTGAGCTTAATAATATCTCCATCTACATCCTTATACTTTTGCATCTCACAAAGTTCAACAAAGCTATTGAGATGGGCAGCAGGATCATCAGAACTAGCACCAGAAAAATTCTCTCTCATCACAAGATTCAACAAAGTAGGCTTAATTTCATAAAAGGTAGCATCAGGAGCAGGTGGAGAAATAGGAGTGCTTAGGAAATCATTATTGTTGGTGCTAGTGAAGTCACACAACTTGGTGTTCTCAGCAGAGTTCATTTTGGCAAAGGTGGGCAAGCCAAAAATAGCAAGAGCAGCTAGAGAAGGAACTAATTTTTTGTGTTGTTTTTTGAATAAAGCAAGAAAACCAAGATAGACTAATTTTTTTGGTTTTTTGAAAAGAGGCAAACAAAACCAAGCAAAATAAACAAAGCAAACTAAAAACAGAGTAAATAGAAAGGAAGTGGAGGACTCCCTAGTGAAGACATCCTTAGGCTCCTCGGCAACGGCACCAAAAAGACTTGATGGTGCTCGATGTGGCACTTTGTTGGTAACCCCAAGCGCAGGGTGTGAAGAGCACATCAACAAGTTTTCCCTCAGTTGAGACGAGGTTATCAAACCAGGAGGAAGGAAACATCACACAGGTGTTGCAAACAACGTGGATACCTGCACAACACAAACTCAAGACTTTGTCTCAACGAATTAGTGAGGTTTTCAAGCTCACCGGTTTGCTGTAACAAAGGATTAAATGTATGGCGTGGAAGGTAATGGTGGTTTGCAGCAAGTAAACAAGTAACAGTGGAAGATGTATCAATGGTAAAGATTGGACCAACGTATCACGCAGACTAGTTCTGCAACTTGATGATTGTCCTCAATGTTGGTCAGTTGACCTATGTGCTTGATGCACCGTTGGGTGACCCGCCTGCAGATGATTCTACCGATGAGGTGAAAATGCTTTCCTCACTCGGAAGAATCAATACTACACAGTTGACTGTGCCATCTTGTACGTTTTGGAATTGTAGCTTCAGAAGCGCTTTGAGAACCGCGACCCTCATGATATTGTCAATGGGCTCAAAATGATTTTTGAGACTCACGCGGTCATGGAAAGCTATGAAGCTTCCGAGAAGTTATTTAACTGCAATATGGAAGAGGGCATCTCCGTTAGCGAGCATGTGCTTAAGATGTCTGGGCACGCGAATAAACTCGCAGATTTGGGAATAACGATTCCTAATGCGTTGGGTATTCATAGTGTCCTCCAATCACTACCACCTAGTTACAAGAACTTCGTGATGAACTACAACATACAGCGCATGGATAAGTCATTGCCTGAACTCTTCTCCATGTTGAAGTCTGTGGAAGTGGAGATCAAGAAAGAGCACCAAGTGTTGATGGTCAATAAGACCACCAATTTCAAGAAGCAAGGCAAGCCTAAGAAGAAGGGTAACTTCAAGAAGGGCGGTAAGAAAGCTACCACACCTACCAAGAAGCCCAAGGCTAGTCCTAAGACTGATAATGAGTGCTTTTACTGCAAGGGCGAAGGTCACTAGAAGCGGAATTGCCCCAAGTACCTGGCAGATCTAAAGAATGATGACATCAAGAAGAAAGGTATATTCGATATACATGTTATTGATGTGCATCTTACTAGTAGTTGTAGTAGCGCCTGGGTATTTGATACTGGTTCGGTTGCTCATATTTGTAACTCAAAACAGGTGCTGAAGAATAAGCAAAGACTAGCGAGAGATGAGGTGAGGATGCGCGTTGGAAATGGCTCCAAGGTTGATGTGATCGATGTCGGCATGCTCCCTATTTATCTACCGTCGGTATTATTTTTAAGTCTAAATACTTGTTATTTGGTGCCTGCATTAAGCATGAACATTATATCTGGATGCCAAGAGAACCAGAAGAATAAGGAGATTGTCCAAGTGGTGTGCAACAACTGCAAAGAGCTAGGCCATTATGTGGCAACTTGTCCACAAGAGCCATGTAAAGAACTCAAAGACATCAACTGTTTCAATTGCAAGAACCCAGGACATTATGCAAGCAACTGTCCAGAAAAGATGAAGAACAAGTTGAACAAGCCTATGGAGAAACTCAACCTTGGCCCATGAGTCAAGTGTGGAAACCAAGGACACAATGCAGATGTTTGCTTAGAGAAGTTTCCCTAGGATCCCAAGAAGGCCAATATGTAATTTTGTTTGAATTTTTTAAGGGTGGTAGTACCCTAGATGTTTTGAGCCTACTTGTAACCCTAGCCTTCCCAAATCTCGGGACAAGATTTATTTTAAGGGTGGTAGCCTGTCACATCCCAAGATTTTCCAAATCTTGTAATGTAAAAAAATAAATGAATAAAATAAAACTTTGTTGACTTTCAGGGTGAGAAGAAACGTTTTGAATTTATTAGAAAAACCTTCAAACCTATTTTGATAAAGATAAAATCCTAAATGGGTTTAAAAAGACAAAACATTAAATAAAGGAAAATAAAATATTTGGAATTACTATTTTGGATCTTTTAAATAAAAAGATTTGGTTTTTAAATGAAATAGAAGTTTTACAAATAAGGAATATTTTATAGAGCCAAACTAAAACTTGTCCAAGCCTTTGAAATAAAATAATTCTATTTGTTAAAAATAGTAAATGTTCATTTGAATAAAACAAAAGGATTTAAAATCCAATTTTATTTAAGTAAAGGCTTTTCCCATTTTAAAATAAACACTAAAACTTATTTATTTATTTTAAACAAGCTTTCCAAGTTTTGTTGATTCTCAAATAAAACCTACTGATTTGGTTTTGTTATTGTTTGGGATTTCAAAAGGGAGTTTTGAATAAATCAAAATCTACTTGATTTAATAACAATGGTCTATTTATTTAATTAATAGTGGACCCTAAATTAAAATTATTATTTTGTTTTGGGATTTTGGTTTATGTTGCTGAACAGAACCAAATTCAAAGTTGTAAAGTGTGTGGATTATTTGAATTGATTTGAATGTTGATTTGTGGTTTGAATTTTCAAAACAGAAAATGGAAATAGAAAAAGAAAAAGCATTTGAAAGAAAAAAATGGAGTCAGACCTAACCCAGCTGGCCAGCCCAACAAGGCCCAGTACCAGCCCACCTACTCTCTCCCGCGATGAAATGTTTTCCACTCAGAGCCGCACCCGCACAGAAACTGACCGGTGGACCCTCCCCCTCACTCCCTTTCTCACTGACCAGCCGACCCCACCTCTCCTGTTCATCGTCCTCACCCCGCGCTAATTCCTCCTCGCCGTTTCCTGCCTTAACGCCGGCGATCAATTCGCGATAACCACGACCATTACTCCCCCTGCGACCACGTCCTATTAATCGCCTGCGTCTTCTCCTCCTTTCCCCTTTGTCACCATAACCAACACGCCACCAGGCTGCCCTGAATTGAACTCGCAGCACCACTGCTCCGACCACCATCCCTCCTCGATTCCGGCCGAGCCTCGCCACCACCTGCCTCCCCGAGACATGAGCACACTCACCACTCCCAGGCGCTTCATCCTGTGCCCTCCGTTCAATCGCGGGCGCTCCAGAACGACGGCTCCGTCTTCAACTAAGCACCACCGCGACTGCGCCTTACTCCGGCGAGTTTCCCAGGTAGAATCCGACCGCCCCTCTTCTTCTCGATCATGCAGGCAGCTTCGCCTTGATCTTGCGCGTCTAACTGTGTCTTCATTTTCCCTCGGGGCGAACCACAACACCGTCTCCGACCACGTCCAGAGCCGCCTGACGCCGTCCTTGACTCCGGTGAGGAATTCCGACGGACCCTGAGCGCCCCTTGCCAAGCCGACCGTACCTTGAGCATCACCACGTCCTTGCGATCTCGGTAAGCATAATCCCATCCACCCTTGCTTCCTCTAGTCGCCGTAGCGCCACCGCCTGACCATGCACCGCCACTAGCCACCGCCGGCGCCACTCGCGTTTGGTCAAGCAAACCAGCACCATTAGATTTCCATCTGGCGGCCACGATAGATTCATTTAGCGAAGCGGTATGAGCTAGTCCGAGCCACGCGATCTGTTTAGATCCTACGGCTGCAGTTGCGCGATCCGAGCGAACCGGTACCGGCCAGTCATATCACGCCGCGTGTCACCAGTTTGTTTAAAACAGAAATTTGAAAACAGAATTGTTTGCAGATTTGAAAACCCTATAACTTTTGATCCACACGTCCAAAAATTACAAACTTTATATGGTTGGAATCAGTGGAACAAGACCTAGACAACCATGCAATTTGTTTAGTAAATAGTATCTGTTAGATTGTTGGTTTTTGCAGAAACATTTGTATGCTTGTTTAGATTAGAAAAATTGTTCAAAAATGTTTTTAGAGTTAAAATCTTTGCAAATTGGTTTGTGGTGAACTTACTGACCCTAGGAACCAACCCATGGATTTAAAAATGGTTTTTGTGAAGTTTAGGAATAAAAACTTGATTTAGCCATTTCTAGCCAAATAAAAATATTGGTTTTGTTATGAAAATGTTTTTGGAGTAAAAACTTTGGGAAAATGTTTTGGACCAAACCTACTGACCATAAACACCAAGTTTTGAGAAACAACAACTTATTTAGTGAACAACTTAAGGTTGTTGCTTTGATAAAAATATTTTCCACCACATAAAATAATGATTGGATTTAAAAATGGTTTATGGACAAAACCCTTTTGCAAGTGACTTTGCCACTTTGGAAAATGACCACTTTGAACCTTACAAAGCTTAGAAGCCTAGTGGAGACCATCCTTGCAAATAAACCTATCTCTTGCTTGCTTACATGCATGACTTAGATCCCATTGATTTATGTGAGTGAATTGTTTGATTGATTATTGGTTGGAATGCTAGTTGATATTGTGTTTGCTTGATTGATTGTAGTGAAGTTAGAAAAGTGTGAGACTAGCAATATCAAGGAGTGAACCAACATTCCCTACCAAAAGAAAGGCAAGTGACACTATCATTCAAAGTCCTACTATTTTCATTATACTTAGTGGATTTTGAAAACATGCATGAAAAGAATTTCTATACTTATGCGATGCTAAATCCTAATAGGATTCCCTATACACTCCTTAGTGAAAATAATGTAGTTGTTACATGCTTAGCCATGCTATATTTTGAAAAGAGTTACATGTTGACATTTTATGAAGTTGAGAAAAGGACTTGTGTTTTTACATAATAAAACAAGGACTCAATGAACCACCTGGGTGGACAAGGATACTTTGAGTTTTGGAGAAGGTGGCAACAAAAGGAACCATGTCTATGGCAATCTCTTTGTGTTGTGCTCGAAAGGAAACCACCTAGGAAACTTAGAGATTGAACATGTTTCTCCAATTGTGGCTTTCGTGTGCAACCACATGCTATTTATGGCTCTGGCTTAGTCAACTACATTGGGAAGACCCATGCATTGTCTTCAAGTTACTGGACATGAGGACCTGGAATCCTACATGGGTACTGAAGACAAGCTAGCAATGGTGTATGGGAGGACCCTCTGGAAAGACTTCGTCACATTCTCAATCTGCCGGTACTCCATCTTGGTGAGCACTAATCCAGTGGCCACTGGTGGCAACAAGATGGGATTGTGACATATGGGTAAAGTGTACTAGTTCTGCAGAAGATAATAAAATCTAAGTACTTAGCCGTGTCCCCGGTTATGGACAATACTGAGCAACTAAAGTTTGAAGCTATGGGAAATCTCGACATTCTAATTTCCAAAAGAAAACTTTTAAAGACTTGATGTACTTGGGGGTACCAAGGAGCTCAAGAGTTTTTGATAAAACTTGATGCACTTGGGGGTACCAAGGAGCTCAAGAGAATTTGATAAAACTTGATGCACTTGGGGTTACCAAGGAGCTCAAGAGAATTTGATAAAACTTGATGCACTTGGGGTTACCAAGGAGCTCAAGAGATTTTGGTAAAACTTGATGCACTTGGGGTTACCAAGGAGCTCAAGGGATTTTGACAAGGACTTGAACACTTGGGAATTTACCAAGGAGTTCAAAGGATTTTGAAAAGGAGATTTGACAAAGGACCAAAACCATTTTGAAAAGATAGGATAAATTTTGCTTCTGCAAATGAGCCTTAAACCCTACTTAGCCAAAAATGCATGTAATGATAGGATCCACTTATATTCAACATAGTAGTGAAACTTGCCAATACAATTCAAATGTATTGACCCTTGTGGCTGTAACTTGTAATGTTGCAGGTTTGATTGTTTTAGAGAAGATTGATTGATTGATTAGGATTACAAAGTCTACAACCAACATGTCTGCCTATGGCACTTTGAAGATGAAGGACCCCATGCTTATAGTTATTCCGCTGCAATGTAAAGTAATAGCCAAATGAGCTATGTAAGATGTAATAAAATTATGTTATTCCTGGCTATAAAATTATATTATGACCTTTGTTTCTTGATATTACATCTTAACTGTGGATGCTAGCTATTGATCCAGGGACTAGCATTGTAAACACAGGGGACTCCACCTTATATTGTTTAAAGGTTGGGACACTCCCTCTACAGATGGTATCAGAGCATTGTGTTGCCTGTAGGATTTGTAAACCTAGGATTGGACAAAAACCCTTAGAAAAATAGGAGTTGTATTTGTTCCAAAAACTTATTTACAAAAACACTTGTAAACTCTTTCCTCCACCACTTTGGTTTCAACTCTACATCTCTTCTACTTCAACTTGATGGAAAAACCTACCCCATGACCAAAGACTACACTATGTACAAAGGACTTCTTCAACTCTAATGACTTCAACATCTTCAACTCTAATGACTTCAACATCTTCAGCATATTCACCAAGGACTTCCAACTTGGATATCACTAAGGACTACAAGTGAAACAAGGAAATCTTGCTCAAGATTTAGAGACTAAGGGAATGCAAAAGTTAGAAGGAGCCCACATCACTTGAAGCTTTGTGACCAAGGAGTTTTCCCAAGGAACCATGATCTCATGTAATAGAAATCAACCAAGAATGATGGAAAGATCACAAGTGAACCATATAGATGGACCACCATATTTTAGTTAAGTCAAACCCACCAACTTATGTGGTGTAACAAAAATATTTTGTTGCCTAAGTATGTTCTTGAACTTTGTTGTTTGAGTGAAAAATTTCTTGTGAATGCTTGCACATTGCTTGTGTGACTTGTGATGTGTGTGATTAGAATTATTTCCTTAGAAAATCTTGTGCCTATTCTAATCTCCCTTCAACCCCAAACAGATGACTACTCCAGGAGACTCCAACATCAGGGTTGATGACACCAACACGAACCAAGAGGACAGCATAAAAGAGCTCATAGCAACCCAACACCAGTTGAACCAGGTGACAGCTCAATTCATAGCCAACACTAGTGGAGAAGATCCAACCCTGCAAGGATTTTTGGAAACTCAAGGCCAACTGATGCTCAAAGTGACTGATCAAATGATCAAAATGGAAGAAAACTATTCCAAAAGAGTTAGTGACAACAGGGATGACAGAAATGTTATTCTAGATGGAGCCCCAGCTTGCATTATTTGTGGAGACAAGGATCATACTTCCAAGGAGCATGGAGATCAATGCCCCAACTGTGAAGAAAAACATCCTGTTGGCCAATGTCCCACCTCTCAAGCTACTTGCTACCTATGTGAAGGAAATAACCATGTTCCTATCCAATGCCCCATCTATTCCATTGTTGAACAAAGGAAACAAGGTGGAGTGCAACAAATGATTGCAAACCATCAAGAAGGATCCAAGTCTACCAAGAAGGTTGAAGACAAAGGAAAAGGACCACTTATACCTCCAAACAAAACAACCCAATTCAAGGGATCAAATAAGAGGAATGTGAATTTTCTAAAGAGCAATAAAAGGTCCAAGAAACATGTAGACATTCCTACCTACCAGATAACATATGAACAACATGAACTGGATGCACTCCTAGCTTTGGAGAAACCCAAAAAGCAAAAGAAGGACAAAAGCCATGTGCAATGTCATAAATGTAAAGAAATAGGACACTACTCCAGTGAATGCCCAGAGAACCAGAAGAATAAGGAGATTGGCCAAGTGGTGTGCAACAACTGCAAAGAGTTAGGCCATTATGTGGCAACTTGTCCACAAGAGCCACATAAAGAACTCAAAGACATCAACTGTTTCAATTGCAAGAACCCAGGACATTATGCAAGCAACTGTCCAGAAAAGATGAAGAACAAGTTGAACAAGCCTATGGAGAAACTCAACCTTGGCCCATGAGTCAAGTGTGGAAACCAAGGACACAATGCAAATGTTTGCTTAGAGAAGTTTCCCCAGGATCCCAAGAAGGCCAATATGTAATTTTGTTTGAAATTTTTAAGGGTGGTAGTACCCTAGATGTTTTGAGCCTACTTGTAACCCTAGCCTTCCCAAATCTCGGGACGAGATTTATTTTAAGGGTGGTAGCCTGTCACATCCCAAGATTTTCCAAATCTTGTAATGTAAAAAAATAAATGAATAAAATAAAACTTTGTTGATTTTCAGGGTGAGAAGAAACTTTTTGAATTTATTTGAAAAACCTTCAAACCTATTTTGATAAAGATAAAATCCTAAAGGGGTTTAAAAAGACAAAACATTAAATAAAGGAAAATAAAATATTTGGAATTACTATTTTGGATCTTTTAAATAAAAAGATTTGGTTTTTAAATGAAATAGAAGTTTTACAAATAAGGAATATTTTATAGAGCCAAACTAAAACTTGGCCAAGCCTTTGAAATAAAATAATTCTATTTGTTAAAAATAGTAAAGGTTCATTTGAATAAAACAAAAGGATTTAAAATCCAATTTTATTTAAGTAAAGGCTTTTCCCATTTTAAAATAAACACTAAAACTTATTTATTTATTTTAAACAAGCTTTCCAAGTTTTGTTGATTCTCAAATAAAACCTACTGATTTGGTTTTGTTATTGTTTGGGATTTCAAAAGGGAGTTTTGAATAAATCAAAATCTACTTGATTTAATAACAATGGTCTATTTATTTAATTAATAGTGGACCCTAAATTAAAATTATTATTTTGTTTTGGGATTTTCGTTTATGTTGCTAAACAGAACCAAATTCAAAGTTGTAAAGTGTGTGGATTATTTGAATTGATTTGAATGTTGATTTGTGTTTGAATTTTCAAAACAGAAAATGGAAATAGAAAAAGAAAAAGCATTTGAAAGAAAAAATGGAGTCAGACCTAACCCAGCCGGCCAAGCCCAACAAGGCCTAGTACCAGCCCACCTACTCTCTCCCGCGACGAAATGTTTTCCACTCAGAACCGCACCCGCACAGAAATTGACCGGTGGACCCTCCCCCTCACTCCCTTTCTCACTGACCAGCCGACCCCACCTCTCCTGTTCATCGTCCTCACCCCGCGTTAATTCCTCCTCGCCGTTTCCAGCCTTAACGCCGGCGATCAATTCGCGATAACCACGACCATTACTCCCCCTGCGACCACGTCCTATTAATCGCCTGCGTCTTATCCTCCTTTCCCCTCTGTCACCATAACCAACACGCCCACCAAGCTGCCCTGAATCGAACTCGCAGCACCACTGCTCCGACCACCATCCCTCCTCGATTCCGGCCGAGCCTCGCCACCACCTGCCTCCCCGAGCACACGACCACACTCACCACTCCCAGGCGCTTCATCCTGTGCCCTCCATTCAATCGCGGGCGCTCCAGAACGACGGCTCCGTCTTCAACTGAGCACCACCGCGACTGCGCCTTACTCCGGCGAGTTTCCCAGGTAGAATCCGACCGCCCCTCTTCTTCTCGATCATGCAGGAAGCTTCGCCTTGATCTTGCGCGTCTAACTGTGTCTTCATTTTCCCTCGGGGCGAACCAAAACACTGTCTCCGACCACATCCAGAGCCGCCTGACGCCGTCCTTGACTCCGGTGAGGAATTCCGACGGACCCTGAGCGCCCCTTGCCAAGCCGACTGTACCTTGAGAATCACCACGTCCTTGCGATCTCGGTAAGAATAATCCCATCCACCCTTGCTTCCTGTAGTTGCCGTAGCGCCACCGCCTGACCATGCACCGCCGCTATCCACCGCCGGCGCCGCTCGCGTTTGGTCAAGCAAACCAGCACCGTTAGATTTCCATCTGGCGGCCACGGTAGATTCATTTAGAAAAGCGGTATGAGCTAGTCTGAGCCACGCGATCTGTTTAGATCCTACGGCTGCAGTTGCGCGATCCGAGCGAACCGGTACCTGCCAGTCATATCACGCCACGTGTCACCAGTTTGTTTAAAACAGAAATTTGAAAACAGAATTGTTTGCAGATTTGAAAACCCTATAACTTTTGATCCACACGTCCAAAAATTACAAACTTTATATCGTTGGAATAAGTGGAACAATCCCTAGCCAACCATGCAATTTGTTTAGTAAATAGTATCTGTTAGATTGTTGGTTTTTGTATAAACATTTGTATGCTTGTTTAGATTAGAAAAAATGTTCAAAAATGTTTTTAGAGTTAAAATCTTTGCAAATTGGTTTGTGGTGAACTTACTGACCCTAGGAACCAACCCATGGATTTAAAAATGGTTTTTGTGAAGTTTAGGAATAAAAAACTTGATTTAGCCATTTCTAGCCAAATAAAAATATTGGTTTTGTTATGAAAATGTTTTTGGAGTAAAAACTTTGGGAAAATGTTTTGGACCAAACCTACTGACCATAAACACCAAGTTTTGAGAAACAACAACTTATTTAGTGAACAAATTAAGGTTGTTGCTTTGATAAAAATATTTTCCACCATATAAAATAATGATTGGATTTAAAAATGGTTTATGGACAAAACCCTTTTGCAAGTGAATTTGCCACTTTGGAAAATGACCACTTTGAACCTTACAAAGTTTAGAATCCTAGTGGAGTGCAAATAAATCTATCTCTTGCATGCTTACATGCATGACTTAGATCCCATTGTTTTATGTGAGTGAATTGTTTGATTGATTATTGGTTGGAATGCTAGTTGATATTGTGTTTGCTTGATTGATTGTAGTGAAGTTAGAAAAGTGTGAGACTAGCAAGATCAAGGAGTGAACCAACATTCCCTACCAAAAGAAAGGCAAGTGACACTATCATTCAAAGTCCTGCTATTTTCATTATACTTAGTGGATTTTGAAAACATGCATGAAAAGAATTTCTATACTTATGCTATGCTAAATCCTAATAGGATTCCCTATACACTCCTTAGTGAAAATAATGTAGTTGTTACATGCTTAGCCATGCTATATTTTGAAAAGAGTTACATGTTGAGATTTTATGAAGTTGAGAAAAGGACTTGTGTTTTTACATAATAAAACAAGGACTCAATGAACCACCTGGGTGGACAAGGATACTTTGAGTTTTGGAGATGGTGGCAACAAAAGGAACCATGTCTATGGCAATCTCTTTGTGTTGTGCTCCAATGGAAAACACCCAGGAAACTTAGAGATTGAACATGTTTATCCAATTGTGGCTTTCGTGTGCAACCACATGCTATTTATGGCTCTGGCTTAGTCAACTACATTGGGAAGACCCATGCATTGTCTTGAAGTTACTGGACATGAGGACCTGGAATCCTGCATGGGTACTGAAGACAAGCTAGCAATGGTGTATGGGAGGACCCTCTGGAAAGACTTCGTCACATTCTCAATCTGCCGGTACTCCATCTTGGTGAGAACTAATCCAGTGGCCACTGGTGGCAACAAGATGGGATTGTGACATGTGGGTAAAGTGTACTACTTATGCAGAAGATAATAAAATCTAAGTACTTAGACGTGTCCCCGGTTATGGACAATACTGAGCAACTAAAGTTTGAAGCTATGGGAAATCTCGACATTCTAATTTCAAAAGAAAACTTTTAAAGACTTGATGCACTTGGGGGTACCAAGGAGCTCAAGAGTTTTTGATAAAACTTGATGCACTTGGGGGTACCAAGGAGCTCAAGAGAATTTGATAAAACTTGATGCACTTGGGGTTACCAAGGAGCTCAAGAGAATTTGATAAAACTTGATGCACTTGGGGTTACCAAGGAGCTCAAGAGATTTTGGTAAAACTTGATGCACTTGGGGTTACCAAGGAGCTCAAGGGATTTTTGACAAGGACTTGAACACTTGGGAATTTACCAAGGAGTTCAAAGGATTTTGAAAAGGAGATTTGACAAAGGACCAAAACCATTTTGAAAAGATAGGATAAATTTTGCTTCTGCAAATGAGCCTTAAACCCTACTTAGCCAAAAATGCATGTAATTATAGGATCCACTTATATTCAACATAGTAGTGAAACTTGCCAATACAATTCAAATGTATTGACCCTTGTGGCTGTAACTTGTAATTTTGCAGGTTTGATTGTTTTAGAGAAGATTGATTAGGATTACAAAGTCTACAACCAACATGTCTGCCTGTGGCACTTTGAAGATGAAGGACCCCATGCTTATAGTTATTCCGCTGCAATGTAAAGTAATAGCCAAATGAGCTATGTAAGATGTAATAAAATTATGTTATTCCTGGTTATAAAATTATATTATGACCTTTGTTTCTTGATATTACATCTTAACTGTGGATGCTAGCTATTGATCCAGGGACTAGCATTGTAAACACAGGGGACTCCACCTTATATTGTTTAAAGGTTGGAACACTCCATCTACATGCCACCTACTTCTCTGTGTTCTCCTTCTCCACCATTGCCTTCCGCTCCTCCCTCGCCATCACATGTATGTTCCTCTCTTCCATCCACTTCTCACGTCTCACCGCCTCCATCTCGCCGCCCGATGAATTCATCGTGAGGGCACGTCGTGATCGTCGCTGCTCTTTGGTTGTCTAGTGCAGGAGATAAGGAACCGTTGGGATGATAGGGTTAGGGTTTGGGTTGCCAGGTCTATAAAAATCCCCGCACGACAAATCAGATGGGCTGTGGGCCTCTCTCTCTCCAACCAACCCAAAAAGTAACATTGTCAGCTTGGCATTTCCTAGAGTGTGACAGAAAGTGCAGGGGTGGATGGAGAAGATCTTGTCGGTGCGTGGAAATGAAGTTCTCATAAAGGCGGTGGCTCAGGTTGTCCTAGTTTTTTTTATGGCATGCTTAAACTACCCCGTTGATGGTGCCCGACACTTGTCGTGGGACGCTTCGTAGGAAACCCCAAGATAAAGGTATGAAGCAACACAGCAACAAGTTTCCCTTGGTAAGAAACTGAAGTTATCGAACCAGTAGGAGGAAGGAAACATCACACAGGTGTTGCAAGCAACACGGAGACCTGCACAACACAAACTCAAGACTTTGCTCCAACGAATCAGTGAGGTTATAAAGCTCACCGGTTTGCTGTAACAAAGGATTAAACGTATGGTGTGGAAGGTAATGGTTTGTAGCAAGTAAACAAGTAACAGTGGAAGATGTATCAATGGTAAAGATTGGACCGGGTTCCATAGTTCACTAGAGGTTCTCTCCTTGGATAAACAACATGGCATGAAGGGTAAACAAATTATAGCAGGGCAATTGATAGGAACTGAGCAAGGCATAACAATCCAATTACTAGTCAGAAAGATCCTATGATATTCGATTGGGCAATACAACAAGATACATAGACCGCCATCCAACTGCATCTATGACTAGAAGTCCACCTTCAGGTTATCATCCAAACCCACTCCAGTATTAAGTTGCAAGCAACGAACAACTGCTTTAAGCAAAGTGTGTAAGGTAAACAGTCCACATGTTCCATGAACAAGAGACCGTTGTTTTCTCCCTAGAAGAAACAACACATCTACAACCGAAGAGGCATGAACCCACTATCGAAACTAGAGGCATGAACCCACTATCGAGCATAAATACTCCCTCTTGGAGTCACTAGCGACTACTTGGCCAAGCTAGCTACTAACAACGGAGATCATGCAAGATCACAAACAACACAGACATGGTAGAATCATAAAGACAAAACCATTAATCAAAACAACATAATAATCTCAATATCCATTGGATCCCTACAAACAATACATGCATGATTACAAATAGATTAGATCTTGATCATGAACGGAGCTCACAAGATATATACATGAAAGCACAAAGGATGAGATACAACCATCTAGATACTACATGGACCCATAGTCCAAGGTGGAACTAATCACACATCATACCGGAGAGAAGGCCTCCGGGTTGATCTCCCCTCCGGTAGGGTGCCGGGAAGAACTTCAGATCCCCCCGATCTAGGGATGATGGTGGTGGCGGCTATAGACGGTTTTGTGGAGATTTGATCGGGTGCTTAGGGTTTCTGCATCGGGGGCTTCTTATAGGCGAAGGGGGAGGCCGAGGAGGCGGCAGAGGGGCCACACTCCTCCCAGGCGTGGGTCCACCCCTGGCCGCGTCTAGGGGGTCTGGCTGCCATGGACCGCTTCTCCGTATGTCAACACACGGATTTTTAATCCTAGATGCCCGTTATGCCATACATCGCAATCCCAGGATTACCATTTTTGCGAGACATAACAGAATTGGATACCATAGTACATCATCCATTACAAACCATTCATAAGGTCTTACACAAATAAGGATCTCATGATCCAGTTCTTAATACAACTCAAGCAGCGGAAATACGTAATAATAACGGTAGCATAGACGAAGCTCCATCTTCGGGGTCATAGGCAATGCTGGCGATGGGATATGATCCTAGTTGTCGTAACCTTCCTGGGGTCCATCCTCCAGGTACTCCTCTTCATAGTCTGACCATGTGAATAGCCAGGGACAAAGCCATGAGTACTCTTTAAGTACTCGCACACTAATACTAACAAGGGAAAGGGTTTTTGTAATAGGACAATAAGCTCTACGGTTGTTTTGCAAAAATCCAGATTTACCTCTACTAAGTTTAGAAATGAAGAAAGATAGTTGAAGTTTTATAACACCTAAGTGGGAAATTGTATTTCATATCACAACTCTGTTGTGGTCAAGTCAAAATCTCAATTCATTTCACAAGTCATTTTGAAAACATCTGACGGTGGAACAATATGGCCACTCCAATTGTCCATAACCATGGACGTGGCTATTCGAATAGTTTGACACTCCACAGAGATTGTACACTTTCACCACAACATTTGATACAACCGTCAGGAACAAATCCTGAATTCACCATACTCAGTATGCGGATAATCAATCCTAACCTTTCAGTTACACGCCCTTGTATAAGCACCTCTCCTATGAGTTTGGCCTCCCAACCATGACCAACTGTCATCTTGGGTACTGCACAGGTGGACAATCTTCATAAGGTAGCCTCAGCTCAGACCTTGGCCATGAGGGAACTAATACTAAGGTATATAAGTTTCCAGTCAAGACCTACCCAATTTTCGAGTATTGTGGTTGTACGGTAAAATTGGAATGGTATCGCATCCAGACAACCATCAGTTTTATAAAGGGATAAGGCTCATGCCTCAACATTTTCGTCACCAAAATCATCTGGTGTTCGGAAACACATGTCCAAAACATTTCAATAGAATGATCCATCATTCCAAGGTTTTCATAACCATTTTCACCAAGTATTCCCATCTAAAGTTGATCAAGTTTTATGCTTAGCACTAGCATTTACAAGTGGGGGTAAGTACTAATGAGGGGTGGTAAACTAGTGGAGTTTAACTAAGTTCAATCTCATGCCTTAGGATGACATAAAGATTATCTAGCTTAGGCCAAGTTTTATGCTCTTTATGCAACCTTCAGTTATCTCTCTAGAATCTACCATTCACTTAAGTAAGCTCTAAGTACTAGCTTTTGATAAAGAAATAAAGTATAAAGCTTGTAAGTAAAACTAGGAATGGGGTTATCAAGTGGGTATGATCACATATGCTTAGGGCATATAGTTGGCATGGTAACAAGCAAGTATTTGCTTACATAGGACAACTTGATTAGTAAGGATTGCTAAAGTAGAGTATCTTGCAAGTGTTAGCTTGCCTTGTGCAGAGCAGTGGTTGAAGTTCTCCTTGGCTTCTTCTTCGTAGTATCCTCCTTGTTCCTCGTATCCTTGGTCGGTACTAGCGTCTATAAATAAATATGAGGTACACAATCACCAAACAATACTTAACTACTTTCAATCATCACACAAAAGGGTCCTATAGATGATCTAACATCATCACTAACATTACAAGATTAAATCTTGGTTTAATTTCTTTTATTTTTAGAAAAGTAATTTCTACTCATTGAAAAACTACTTAAGATTTAATATTATCCAAACCAAACATGGGATCATGTTGACACATGTCATCACCACACATTTCAGTACATGGGAATGTGATTTAAAGTGGTGTCACAATTTAATAAGATTTAACCTTTTATTTTAAATAAAAATAAATTACTAGAAATGCCTAAGTGGCATCCTTTTATTACTTGGACATTATTTCTGTAAGTAAACCCATATATTTTTATATATTCTGAAAGGTATGATCAAATGTGATTTTTGAGAGTTGGAATCAACTCAAAAGCTATTATGGTTTAAATTTGAAAAATGTATGAATGCAGAAAAGGTTCTGCCTTGTTATTTTTAGTAAGGTTGATCTATAGATTGAAATGATTTGAATCCAACAGGCTTGGAATCAGCATTTCCAGACCTTTCTAACAAAATTGGTTTCATTCAATTTGGTTCACTGAATCGAGATGGGTTGATTTTTGAAACTAGGTATAGAATTGTGTTTGAATGAAAATGGAAAAATTCAAATTCAAACGACTGGGCTGTGAGGAACGCTAATGGGCGGCCAGATTACTCCATGTGAGCTCAACTAACAGGGGGGTTCCACCAGTCAGTGGCTCTTTACACGCGAAGCGGTACGGGGCAACGTGGTGCGTTGGATCTAGTTCTAATCTAACGACTCTGGTTCATCGTCCACGTCGGGCAGCGCCGGCGAGACAGAACCCTAACACGGCAGGTGGGGGTCGTCGGGGCTCACCGGGGCTCAGGCGAGGGTCGGCAAGGCGGGCGAACGATGAAGTCGACGATGGCGAACCTCCTGGTACCGGCAGCTTCTCCTGGGCGGCTCCAATCGCTGGCTCCCTTCTTCTCCAGCAGCGGCGGGCTCTGGCCAAATTCCAGCGATGCGCTGCTCGCCATGCTCCAGGAACGGGGTGGAACGATTAGTGAGGAGAGGGGAGTGAGATGGTGTGCTCAATTCGGCCGGGGCTGGCCTCTATTTATAGTGGCGAGAGGGGACCGACAGGCGCAAGCTAAGCTCATCGTGGTCGACAGCACAGAGGGCTATCAGCGTGGGTGACGGTAGGGAGCGGTGCTGTGCTCCCTGGCGAAGCTCAACAGCATGGTGGCGAGGCGTGGGGCGGTGCAGATTGGTCGGAGCGTTGCGGTGCTCTGAGCGTGTCTGGCGGAAGTTTTTATGGCGCACAGCATGCGTGGTCCGCGCAGCGGCGAACGAGCGTGTCTGCGGGGTTGCTGGGACGGTGGTGATCACGTATGCACGCGGAGAGGGTGGCACGCGGTCTGTGGGCGTCTGTCGAGCATGGCGCACGGGGCGCGCTCTCGGCATGGTTGCAGAGAAGGTTGGCATGGTCTATTCGTGTGGTCCAGGGGCTAGCATCGCTCGCGGCTGGGACAGGGAGTGGCGGGGGTGCTGGCTTGCTCCCAGACATGTTGGCTAGGCTTGGTGCTTCTCCTATCTCGCTGTGGACATGTGGGTGGCAAGGTGAGGCTCGGCCTGCTCACCATTGATGACAATGGCCAGCTTACAGTGGTGCTAGAGGTTAGTTTAGGTTGTTAGATGATCTACTAAGGCTAGTGGTGTCCAGAGAGGGAACAAGTTAGGCTCAAAACACTGCTCACTATAGTGTTTTGATTTTGTTTGATTTGTATCTGCAAGGTGTTTGATGAAATAGCCGCATGAATTCAAGTTTTGAATTTTGAAAAGATTTTTGGTGGGTGTGCTAGGCAGATGCTGGTGAGTCTGTAGATGATTGGGGTTTGAAAGTTGAGCTGGTTTGAGTGGTTTTTGAAAAAGTGGGATCTTCCCATATGATATAGATTCAATTTTAAACTGTCATTTAAACTATGCATTTGCATGTTTCTGGATGATCACAAGGTGGGCCTTGATACTTTGTTATGAGTACTATCAAGGGGTGTAAATATCCAAACAAGTTTCTGTTAAGTTCTGAAAGTTAGAGATAGCCAAAGTAGGCATGGGAGTTAATTTGGCCAAAATGACCATTCCTTTAATTTGTTTGTTTTGATTTATTTGTTTGTTTAGATGATGTTTATTTCACCTAAGAATCCTTTTACAAGCAAAGAAACACACCAGCAAGGTAATTCAAAGGAATCCAAATTGGAATGCATACACATATGCATGCCTTCATATTTTTTTATTTAGAAAAGTTTTTGTTAATCCTAAATTTTGATGATTAGAGTTTGATGATCCAAGTTTAATATTTTTGGGATGTTACAAACCTTCCCACCTTAAAAAAAATCTCGTCCCGAGATTTGAAAAAGGACGAAAAGATTACCTAGGATTTGAAGAGATCGGGAAACTCCGTCCTGATGTGATCTTCGCGTTCCCAGGTAGCTTCCTCTTTTGTGTGGTTGCTCCACTGAATCTTGAGAAACTTGATGCTTCAGGTTCTGGTAGTTCTGAAAGCTTCTTACAAAATACGGATGGGTACTTTGAGATAGGTCAGGTCATCATTGATCTCTATAGTCCGGTGATCAATATTCTTGAATACTCCAGTCTTCTCCGTTACTTCGAGACACTTGCGAAGTAATGAGATATGGAACACATTGTGCACGGCTGACATCTCTTCGGGTAGTTCTAATTGATACGACACTTCTCCTTGATGGTTCAGAATCTTGAAGGGGCCGATATATCTGGGGGCTAACTTTCCTTTGAGTTGGAAACGCTGCATTCCCTTCAATGGCGACACTTTCAGATACACAAAATCTCCTATGTTGAAGGCGAGGTCTCGACGTCTCTTGTCGGCGTAACTCTTCTGTCTTGACTGGGCTGTCTTGAGGTGCTCACAAATCTTATGAACCTTCTCTTATACTTCTTGTAGGATATCAGGTCCGAAAATCTGACTCTCTCCTACTTCCGACCAATTCAAAGGGGTGCGACACTTCCTTCCATACATGAATTCAAATGGGGCCATTTGCAAACTAGCTTGATAACTGTTGTTGTATGAAAATTTTGCGAATGGCAGATAGTCTTCCCACTTAGATCCATATTCTAACACACATGCTCTCAGCATATCTTCAAGTATTTGATTTACTCGCTCCGTTTGTCCTTCGGTCTAAGGGTGATAAGCGGTACTGAAATCTAGGCGGGTTCCTAAACCTTCTTGGACTTTCTTCCAGAATCTCGAGGTAAATTGAGTTCCTCAATCCGATACAATGTTCTTAGGGACTCCATGCAAACTGATGATTCTAGTGATGTATAACTCCGCTAGCTTCGAACTCTGATATGTGGTCTTGACGGGTAAGAAATGGGCGACTTTGGACAATCTATCCACTATGACCTAGATAGAGTCATTTCCCCTACTAGAAGTAGGCAATCCGGTGATAAAGTCCATTCCAACGGAATCCTATTTCCATTACGGAATCTGCAATGGTTGCAACAATCCAGTGGGTCTTTGATGTCCGGCCTTGACTCGCTGACATATATCACACTTGGCGATATAACTTCCGATTTCTCTCTTCATCTTATGCCACCAAAATTGCTCTTTCAAATCTTGATACATCTTCGTTCCTCCGGGGTGGATAGAATAAAGAGTATCATGAGCTTCCTTGAGAATAACTTCTTTCAACTCAGAATCTGCTGGTACACAAAGGCGTCCTTTGTACCATAAAACTCCTTCTTCGTCTTCGGTGAATCCAGGTACTTTGCCTATACCGATACGACGCTTGATTCCGTCGATACTAGCATTTTCTTCCTGCGCCTCTTTGATCTGGCTTATCAAAGTGGGTTGAAGTTCTATGCAAGCCAAAAATCCTTCACTTACTAATTCCATTCGAAAATCTTCCATCTCTTTGTGCAAACTTGGTTGCTCCTTAAAAATCATGGAGTTCAAGTGGAACGACAATCTGCTAAGGGCATCTGCTACCACATTGGATTTACCAGGGTGATAGTGAATGTCCAGATCGTAATCCTTGATTAACTGAATCCATCTTCTCTGTCTCATATTCAGCTCCTTCTGAGTGAATATATACTTCAGGCTCTTGTGATCCGAATAAATCTCACAACGGTTTCCCATCAGGTAATGCCTCCAAGTCTTCAGGGCTAGAACTACGGCTGCGAGCTCGAGGTGATGGGTTGGGTAATTTTGCTCATGTTGTTTTAGTTGTCGAGATAGGTAAGATATAACTTTGCCTTCTTGCATTAGCACACATCCGAGACCGATCTTGGATGCATCACAATACACGTCGAAGCGCTTTGTAATATCCGGCATGATTAAGATTGGGGCTGAAATCAATCTCCTCTTGAGTTCTTGAAAACTCGATTCACGTTTGTTGGTCCATTCAAACTTCTTGTCCTTCTTTAGCAATTGGGTCATGGGTCTGGCGATACTTGAGAATCCTTCTACGAACTTGCGGTAGTATCCCGCCAATCCGAGAAATGCACGAACTTGGGTTTGAGTGGTTGGGGCTTGCCAATCTTCGACATCTTTCACCTTTGCTGGGTCAACGGCAATTCCTCCGGCTGAGACAATGTGGCCGAGGAATCCTACTTCCTGTAACCAGAATTCACATTTGCTAAACTTGGCATACAACTGATGCTCTCTAAGGGTTCCAAGAATGGTCCTTAGGTGTAGCTCATGTTCTTCTTGTGATTTGAATAAATCAGAATGTCGTCGATGAAAACAACGACAAACTTATCCAGGAAGTCCATAAAAATCTTATTCATGAGATTCATGAAATAAGCGGTGGCATTGGTTAATCAAAAGACATGACAGTATACTCGTATAATCCATATCTGGTGGTAAAGGCAGTCTTGGGAATATCCTCTGCGCGAATCTTGAGTTGATGATAGCCTGTTCTAAGATCAATCTTAGGAAACACCTTGGCATCGGTCAACTGATCAAACAAATCTTATATCTTGGGCAATGGGTACTTGTTCTTGATGGTGACATCATTCAACTTCTGATAATCCGTACACAGACGGTTACCTCCATCCTTCTTGTCCACAAACAAGATAGGTGATCTCCATGGTGACGCACTTGGTTGAATTAATCCAATTTCCAACATGGAATCCAGTTGCTTCTTCAGTTCTGTTAGTTCAGAAGGGTTCATACTATAGGGTCTCTGGGCTATGGGTCCTGTTTCGGGGATTAGTTCAAGGATAAACTCGATATCCCGATCTGGGGGCATACAGGGCAAAACATTTGGAAATACATCGGGGTATTCACAGACTATCCGGACTTGATCAATGCTAGGTTGGGCTATACTCTTGTTGCACTTGAATTGACGAGGTAAGGTTTCAAATATATGCTCGACTGATATTCCGGCTGTACTGGTCATGGTTATGGCTTTCTTGGCACAGTCAATTAATCCTTTATGTTTGGACATCCAATCCATTCCTAGTACTACTTCCAAACCTTTAGTTCTGAGTACTATCAGATTAGCATAAAAATCTATGCCATGGATTCGGATAGGGACGGCTTTGCAAATTTGCCTAGCCTTGGAGGTTGAACCGGGAATTTGAACGATCATAACATGCTTCAGTTTTGTTGGTTGAATCTTACTAGTGCAGGCAAATTCTTCGGTGACAAATGAATGCGATGCACCCGAATCAAACAACACTCTTGCATGTACTGAATTAACAGAAAACACACCCAGCACGACGTCTGGCGCTTCCTGAGCTTCTTTAGCATGCATGAGAAAAAGACGGCCGTTGCGGTTGAGCGAGTTCCCTGGGGCAAACCTTCTTCCTGGTTGAACACGACGCTGCTGCTGAGCTGGGGCATTTGCATTGGGGGTTGTGGCATTCTTGTTGTTGGGGCACTCGTTGGAGTAGTGAGCCTTATTTCCACAGTCATAACAAGTCACTTGCGACTTTTCCTTTGCTGCAACAGGCACAGCATTGCTTCCAGTCCTCGGGGTAGTGTTGGTGTTGGTTGTAACATTGTTGTTGTTAAACCTGGGTGGGGCATGGTTGAAATTGTTAGATTTGCTGGGGTTGTTGTGATTTCCTCCGGGCCTTGGGTTTCCACGGTTGGGATAGGTCGAACGGTTCATCGGGGGTCTGTTGGTTCTCGGGGAAAATCCTAGAGATGGGTTGGGGCGATACTTTGGGGTCTGATGGGTTCCTGGCTGATGCATCATGCGACTCTTGCGGTTCTCGTTGGCTTGGTTGATCTTTCCTTCCATCTGGATGGCAGAGTCGACAAGGGCTTCAATATCAGCAAAAGGGATATTGACTAACACCGTCTGCATCTCTTCGTGCAGACCGTTTAGGAATCTTTCTTTCTTCTTGGCTTCGGTGTCGATCTCATCCGGGGCATACCTAGCTAATGAAAAGAATTTGTCACGGTATTCCACTACAGTCATCCGTCCTTGCTTCAGTTCTCTAAACTCATCTCTCATCCTCTTGATCAAACTCGGTGGCACATGGGTTCTGCTGAACTTGACCTTGAATTCCTCCCAGGTCATCATCTGTCCTCCGGTCATTGCACGAACGCTGTTCCACCATGCTTTGGCATCTCCGTCTAGATAGTGGGTGGCGAACAGAACTTTCTTGTTAGCTTCCACTCCGGCGACTTCTAGGTTGTTTTCCATGGTCTGCAGCCAATCATCAGCATCTAGGGGCTCTTCTGACTTTGTGAAAACAGGTGGGTTGGTGTTCTGGAAATTCTTAAGCTTAGATCCATGGTTGTCCTGGTTTCCGTGGCCTTGATTGTTGTGGGCTAGCTGAGCTATCTGTTGAAGGGTGGCTAGGTTGGCTTGACGTTCGGCTCTTCCAGCTTCGCGGTCAGAAACCAACATTTACAGGATCTGCAACATCGGGTTCGGGGATGAACCACTTCCTCCGCGAGGCATCTGAAGATTGAGATAGATCATGAGAAAAGAGGGAAATCTCTAGGGTTCTGGGACTTTGAAAATTTTCTAAAATTTGACTCAGATTTTTCTAGCAACTTGCTTTTCATTCATTCATACATAGCACATGATACAAACACACACCACAAAACAAGAAAAACAGATGGTTTTAAGAACCATTCTGGAAACTACGATATAGTGGGACCTAATACTACTCACTACGCTAGTGCTCAAGTGCTACTATTCCTCGGAGTCGGTGTAGTCGTCATCCTCATCATCCTCATCGTCATTGATGAAGGCGAAATCCTCCTCATCGGTGAAGAAGTCCATAGCCTGGTCCTCCAGAAAATCATCATCATCACTGAGATAGGAGTAGGGGTCTCCACGAAGGTCCTCTCCGGCATTCTCCCTTTCCTCCAACTGCATATCTCTCTCATGGATGGTCTCCTCCAAATCCGAGATACGATGGCGAAGACGGGCAATGATGCGCTCCTTCTTATCGAGCTGACGGCGACGAGACTTGTGATCCTTCGCTAACATGGTGATGGTCTGATCCTTTGTCTTGATGATGGCGGACTTGTGGTTGGAGTAGTCACGTCAATTATCCAACTCCTACCGACTATCGTACATCATGAAGCTAAGGAGGTCCAATTGGGTCTTCAGCTCGTGGTGGTATGGGGCTCCCAGTGGCTGTCCATTAGCATCACGCCTTGGACAAAACTCAAAGCGGGTACCCTAGATCTGGTTGATACTCTGCCCACACAGACGGGCAAGAGCTTCCTGCATGGCCCTGGCAAGTCCATCGAGCCAGTTGTTCTCTCTTAAGGTGAACTGAATTCCCTCGGCAGTGGGAGGTTCAATCTTTCCTCGGAGACTTGCAAAAATTAGCCACTGCAGATCTTCTCCTCCTTGATCATTGAGCTGAGCTCCGAAGAACTCGGGGTGTGGACGCTCCAGAAGTTCCGAAAGCTGGTCCAAATCCCTCTCAAAGATAAGGTCTCCTCCATTCCCCAACTGGTAAAACTTGCTGTACTTCATGCCCATCTATAAGAATATAGGATGAGTAGGTTAGTAGAGTGATCAAGTGTGTCAAATTTTATGTATTTTGCAAGAGTTTTTGAGGAACATGAATTTTTGTAAAAGAATCAAGGTGATAAGAATGGGAATAAGTTTTTGTAAGTATTTGTTTCCTTTGGTTTTGAAACTAAGTTTTTGATTCAAACGTCCAGTCTAACTAGGGTCTCCTATGGTCAAGATGGCTCTGATACCAACTTGTCAACACCCGGATTTTTAATCCTAGATGCCTGTTATGCTATACATCGCAATTCCAGGATTACCATTTTTGCAAGACATAACAGAATTGGATACCATAGTACATCATCCATTACAAACCATACATAAGGTCTTACACAAATAAGGATATCATGATCCAGTTCTTAATACAACTCAAGCAGCGGAAATACGTAATAATAACGGTAGCGTAGGTGAAGCTCCATCTTCGAGGTCACATGCAATGCTGACGATGGGAGATGATCCTAGTTGTCGTAACCTTCCTGGGGTCCATCCTCCAGGTACTCTTCTTCATAGTCTGGCCATGGGAATAGCCAGGGACAAAGCCATGAGTACTCTTTAAGTACTCGCAGACTAATACTAACAAGGGAAAGGGTTTTTGTAATAGGACACTAAGCTCTAGGGTTGTTTTGCAAAAATCCAGATTTACCTCTACTAATTTTAGAAATGAAGAAAGCTAGTTGAAGTTTTATAACACCTAAGTGGGAACTTGTATTTCATATCACAACTCTGTTTTGGTCAAGTAAAAATCTCAATTCATTTCACAAGTTATTTTGAAAACATCCGGCGGGGGAACAATATGGCCACTCCAACTTTCCATAACCGCGGACGCGGCTATTCGAATAGTTTAACACTCTACAGAGATTGTACACTTTCACCACAACATTCGATACATCCGTCAGGAACAAATCCTGAATTCACCATACTCAGTATGCGGATAATCAATCCTAACCTTTCAGTTACACGCCCTAGTATAAGCACCTCTCCTGTGAGTTTGGCCTCCTAACCATGACCAACTGTCATCTTGGGTACTGCACAGGTGGACAATCTTCACAAGGTAGCCTCAGCTTAGACCTTGGCCGTGAGGGAACTAATACTAAGGTATATAAGTTTCCAGTCAAGCCCTACCCAATTTTCGGGTATTGTGGTTGTACGGTAAAATTGGAATGGTATCGCATCCAGACAACCATCAGTTTTATAAAGTTCTAAGGCTCATGCCTCAACATTTTCATCACCAAAATCATTTGGTGTTCGGAAACACATGTCCAAAACATTTCAATAGAATGATCCATCATTCCAAGGTTTTCATAACCATTTTCACCAAGTATTCCCATCTAAAGTTGATCAAGTTTTATGCTTAGCACTAGAATCTACAAGTGGGGGTAAGTACTAATGAGGGGTGGTAAACTAGTGGAGTTTAACTAAGTTCAGTCTCATGCCTTAGGATGACATAAAGATTATCTAGCTTAGGCCAAGTTTTATGCTCTTTATGCAACCTTCAGTTATCTCTCTAGAATCTACCATTCACTTAAGTAAGCTCTAAGTACTAGCTTTTGATAAAGAAATAAAGTATAAAGCTTGTAAGTAAAACTAGGAATGGGGTTATCAAGTGGGTATGATCACATATGCTTAGGGCATATAGTTGGCATGGTAACAAGCAAGTATTTCTTGCATAGGTCAACTTGATTAGTAAGGCTTGCTAAAGTAGAGTATCTTGCAAGTGTTAGCTTGCCTTGTGCAGAGCAGTGGTTGAAGTTCTCTTCAGCTTCTTCTTCGTAGTATCCTCCTTCTTCCTCGTATCCTTGGTCGGTACTAGCGTCTATAAATAAATACGGGGTACATAATCACCAAACAATACTTAACTACTTTCAATCATCACATAAAAGGGTCCTATAGATGATCTAGCATCATCACTAACATTACAAGGGAATGTGATTTAAAGTGGTGTCACAATTTAATAAGATTTAACCTTTTATTTTAAATAAATATAAATGACTAGAAATGCCTAAGTGGCATCCTTTTATTACTTGGACATTATTTCTGTAAGTAAACCCATATATTTTTATATATTCTGAAAGGTATGATCAAATGTGATTTTTGAGAGTTGGAATCAACTCAAAGCTATTATGGTTTAAATTTGAAAAATGTTTGAATGCAGAAAAGGTTCTGTAACACCCTCAGAATCGACCCTATGCAAGTTTCAGCGATTCCCGCCAAACCCGCATAGAAACGATTCAAAGGTGCCCACCAGGCACTTTCGTGCGGGTGGAAAACGAAGTAATAACATTACACAACAGTTCTCGATGGGACCCACAGAACAGATATATACAACAGCGACTCAAAGAGTCAAGAATACAGATATAATATACAAAGATCCAAATCACCTTGAAAATGATAGAGCGTCCGACTACGGACAAGATGCAAATGGGGCTAAGAGCCCTGAAGAATAACCAATGGCGTCCATAACCTCGTGCCAAGCGGAAGGGTAACCCCGCTAACGACGTCGATCTCAAAACCTGCTTAAACAAAAGGGGTGCCGACAAAGGGCAAAGGAAAAAGAGAGCAACAAGATCGAGTCCAGTACACGGCAAGGCTAGAATTCGGCGGTCCTCGCCTACATAGGTATGGTGGACTGAGCAGCAGCGCAGCATGCACTAAACAACCTATAGAGACTCGATATAACTGTTGGCTATCAGAGAGGGATAAGAAAGACCTATTCAGAACCAACCTGATGCTACCTTCAATCAAACCCATCCTGGTGTTTCCCCCTCGAGACCAAACGAGGAAGTCAACCGAGGAACTCACACAGTTGGCAGTTTTACTTATTCAGTTATCGTTGCAGCAAATACTAGTCAGGTATAGATAGTCATCCTGATAAAATAAGCAGTGGGCACTTTTATTTAACCATTCCGTTGTAGTTGCAACACTTACTAGTCAGATACAATAAGCATGAGATAACCCAAACCCAGCAGTTGTTGGTACTTTTATTTAGCCATTCCGTTGTAGTTGCAATACTTACTAGTCAGATACAATGGTCGCAAGCGGCAACCCAAACAAGCAATTGTTGGCAGTTTTATTAGCCATTCCATTATAGTGAAGCTGATTACTAGTCATTATAAAGTCAAATTTATAGCACTACTTTAGTTATAGTTATCTATGATCGAGATACTGTGCTCCAAGTCGTCCATAACCGCGGACACGGCTTTCAGAAAGTTTTACCCTAGGTGCACAAATAGCAACACACACTCGATCAACCTCGGAAAAACCAAATCAAAACCCAACGAGGCCTTCACGACAAAGCAATCACAGATTGAAATATTTCAGGGGCCACCCCATTGAGTACACTATAGCGAAGCTAGCTGACTCGAGACGGACTCAAGGTTTGCGTCATTGGTCAGAACGGGAACCCAAAACTGGGCTTGTCGATACCGCGAAAACACTCCGCTTTCCTAAACAGTACAGTTGCTCCTCGCACAATCGTAAATAAAGCAGTAAAGCATGGCATAAGTACAGGATAGTAAATAAAACCTCAAACTAGTTTGTGTCCCCAAGAAATAAGACTGAATCAAGCTCTGGCTCAGGGGGGTCCCATAATCCTCCCGGATGTGGATAGCGCGAATATTCAAGGAACAGGTATCAAGTACTCGGGGTCCTACGGGACAAGTGGACGGTTAACAACCAAATAACATCTATTGCCCACCTGTGCCTCTGCATTTACCTACTTCAATTTTAGTTATTAAGCAATAATTAAAGTTATGATAATCTCCAACATTAAACATGCAGCAATACTCCAACAACGGTGGTACTTGACGACATGCAACGGCACTTCAGCAAGCGACTACGACGCGCAAGTCCAACTATCTACCAAACAACAGGTAATAGGTTGTGTCCAAGGCAATATAAGGCTGCAAGGGATATCGCGGTACGAAAAACTAGAGCATCGCAACACAGATAGCAATAGATCAACAGGAGGGAATAAATACTATAAAAATAAGATAGGTAGAAAGGGGGGAGGTGCTCGCCTGAAAACATTGACGAAGGTTCGTCCGAAGATCGGGTCAACACTCGCATCAACTCATCGGCCTAGTCCGTGAAGAAGCAAAAACACTAGCACAAACACCGGATGCACTATTTAATACTATGACAGAAGATCGGGCATGATGCATGTATGATGTATGACATGGCAAGGTGCGATGCAATTAGTCCATATTAAGCGGAACCGGGGTCCCGACAATTATTTAGATGGTTCATGTTGTTTAGATACCCCGCAATTTAAATGTTGTCTTAACATGGCAAAAGATAGCACCGGTTCGCTACACAAATTTAAATGGGACCAATATACGACTAGAAAAGCACGCATGTGGACCCCATATTTAATTTAGGTGAATCGGCGTAAGGCCCCCAAACCAAATGAAGATGTATGCCATATGATCAAATTATACGCAACAAGTGACAATGTCATATATTAAAAATATAGGGGTCTCGGATAGGGATCACACATTAGGGGTCGAAGATCTTGGTTCCGGGGGTTCGGGGTTCGGTCTCAGGATTCAGGGTTCGACAGGGTCGGTCTTCGAAGGTCGGATACAATAAAGAGCTTGGCGTTCCGGGAAGAAGGACTTGGTGTGGCGTCGGGGGCGCGTCAGATTCGCCCTGGTCGGTGTCGATCTTGTCGTCGATGGCGAACTTGTCGGGTCCGCGGGTCGGGTAGGACTTGACGTCCGGGGGTGAAGTGCTTGACGTCCTTCGGTTCCATGTCGACGGCCTTGGTGTCCTCGATGGAGAACTCGGTGCATCCGTGTCGTGGTTCTTGTCGGGGTTCTCGGCTTCGGGCGCCGGGGTCGGTCTTCGGGATCGGATCCGGGAAGAAGACCTTGGGGTATCACGGTTCCGTTGTCGGTGTTGATCTTGGCTACACGATCATCGGGGTTGCGGCATCGGATCGGTCTTGTCGACGAGATGATTTTGTCGCCCCTAAAATTGGCATCGGTTCCTCTTCACGACACTTCTACCTCCACAACACAGGGCATCACCAAAACTATAGTGACACTCCTTGTCACTTCCCTGAGAAGATTCTTCACCAGTTAGCAGGGGTAGTACATCGTCAACACACCACATCGCTGCAGCAGATACACTGGGAAACGCATCGAAGCTAAACAGGGAACCGGGAGCGGACAAAACCATAAACACAAGTCCTGCTGAGGCAGCGACGGCATGCATGGCAAAGATGCGAGGGCCGACGCAGGGAGGAACTCCAGGCGGGGCGGCGCCGGGGTCGAGGAAGACCGACGACGGCCAGAGCTTGGAGGTAGGGCGCGAGACGTGGGCCGGAGGAGAGCTCGCGGCCGCGCAGGGCGTGGCCTCGGGCGTCGAGCGGGCCGGTGAAGCGGCGACCGAGGCGGACGGCCGGAGAGGGGGCCACAGGACGGCGGTGCAGACGGAGGTCGAGGCACGACAGAGAGGGTTAGACCCGGGGAGGGCCTCGCGGCATGGGGGGGGGCAGAGGTGAGGCGGCGACGGCGCACGGGAGAGGGGGCGCCACGGTGGCCGGAGGTCGCTGCGGCGGGGTACCAGGGAGGAGTCCGATGGAGGAGGAACCTGCATGGGCTGGGGAGCACCGGCAGACGACGAGGGGGTTGACGCGGGGTTGGGGAAGAGCCCGGCGGCGGCGGCCTCGACGGGGAAGGAGGGGAATGGGCCCCGGGTCGGCGACGAGGAGGCGCAGGGTCGACGGGGCGGTGGCATGCTGCTGGCGGCGAGGTCGGGTCGGGGGCCTCCCGTGGCGGCGGGAGCGAGCAGAGGGGAGCGGAGCGAGCGGGGAGGAAGAGAGGGTGCCGTGCCGGTGAGGCGAGAGGGCCAGGGAGAGACGCGGCCTAGAGGGGTTCCTGGCGGCGGAGGCGGGCGGTGATTGTGGGGATCGAGGGAAGCGAGGTAGTCGGGTGTGCCACGATCGGGATGGGAGGGAGGATTCCGTGAGGGGAGAGATGTGGTCGGGAGGGAGTGGGGGTTCCGGCAGGGCATGTACAGGGAAAAGTGGGTCGGTGGTAGGAGCGAGCGTGTCAGGTGTGCGTGTTGTGTCTTGTGGCGAATGGAGGGAGTGGGTGGCTGGGTAGGGATTAGGGTTAGGCATGGGGTAGGTTTAGGGTTTTATTTTCTGGGTTGTAGGTGGACTTTGGTTGGGCTGTTGGGCCTGACCAGTTGTCTGCCTCCCCTAGGTTTATAAAAATATATATTTTTCTTATAGTTTTATTTTTGTAAAAGATTTAGGCAAACAAAATATCCGGAAGGGTCTGGGGGTTTGATTTGAACTAAGACGAGGGTATCTAGGAAACAAAAATAAACTCTGTAAAATAGTTTGAGGCAAAAATAATAATATGCATGATGATGACGATGCTCAAATGCAATGCGACATGATGACATGAGCATGCGGTCATGGCGATGCAATGCACACAAACAACGCGATTTTCTAGTAGTGGTTTTTGCGGGATGCCACAATTCGACACCACTAACAATGTATCTCGCCCTCAAGATCCGCCTCATGGTACCGGGAAGAAAGGTCGGTGATATGCATCTTCTCGCTTCGCGTAGATCCTCGCGACACCACTAACAAGAGGTCGTTGTCCGTGATCGTCGAGAGAACACTCCGGAACAAAAGGTCGAAGGTAGAGGTATCAACAAATAAAGCCACCTCGAACTCCGATAGAAAGAGAGAACCGATGCATTCTCATCCACTTCAATGTACACAAGCGAATAGAGTGAGTAGTCGGCATGGGGGCCAATCCATCACGCACCCAAACTATTACTCTGCACCATCAGTGGAAAAGCGTGCAACCATTCTCGGAATCAGACTGAAGATCTCGACAATCGAGGTTCGGAAACAAATGAGTGATGCAGACTCTGCATCGGATCTGGCGTAGATGATGTCGTCGCGTCGGAAAACACCGGAAGACACGAGAAGGAACAAAGAGAAGTCCACCAGACGAAGGATTCCTCGGATAGCATGAAGACCAGATGTAGCAACACCGTCACCAAAGGAGGAAGCGAAACCCTGAAGGTACGACAAAAACCCAACCACGAGAATTCCTGGACTCGAAGAAAGAGAAGAGAGCGGATTCAAAACACGTAGAGATAAGAGGAGAATAGCAGAGGGGTAAGGAGTAAAAGCAGACCTAACCAGAACTATCCAACCGATTTTGCAAAAATAGTTTTGACACTCTACTTGTAGTTAGCTAGGTTATCCTACAGGCTGGACCAGTGGGTATCGTAACTGCTGAGCTCTGATACCACTCTGTAACACCCTCGGAATCGACCCTATGCAAGTTTCAGCGATTCCCGCCAAACCCGCATAGAAACGATTCAAAGGTGCCCACCAGGCACTTTCGTGCGGGTGGAAAACGAAGTAATAACATTACACAACAGTCCTCGATGGGACCCACAGAACAGATATATACAACACGACTCCAAGAGGCAAGAATACAGATATAATATACAAAGATCCAAATCACCTTGAAAATGATAGAGCGTCCGACTACGGACAAGATGCAAATGGGGCTAAGAGCCCTGAAGAAATAACCAATGGCGTCCATAACCCTGCCCAGGCCAAGCCGGAAGGGTAACCCTGCTAACGAAGTCGATCTCAAAACCTGCTTAAACAAAAGGGGTGCCGACAAAGGGCAAAGGAAAAGGAGAGAGCAGTCAGTACTGAGGCCAATACACGGCGAAGCTAGAATTCGGCGGTCCTCGCCTACATAGGTATGGTGGACTGAGCAGCAGCGCAGCATGCACTACACAACCTATAGAGACTCGATATAACTGTCGGCTATCAGAGAGGGATAAGAAAGACCTATTCGGAACCAACCTGATGCTACCTTCAATCAAACCCATCCTGGTGTTTCCCCCTCGAGACCAAACGAGGAAGTCAACCGAGGAACTCACACAGTTGGCAGTTTTGCTTATTCAGTTATCGTTGCAACAATTACTAGTCAGGTATAGATAGTCATCCTGATAAAATAAGCAGTGGGCACTTTTATTTAACCATTCCGTTGTAGTTGCAACACTTACTAGTCAGATATAATAAGCATGAGATAACCCAAACCCAGCAGTTGTTGGTACTTTGATTTAGCCATTCCGTTGTAGTTGCAATACTTACTACTCAGATACAATGGTCGCAAGCGACAACCCAAACAAGCAATTGTTGGCAGTTTTATTAGCCATTCCATTATAGTGAAGCTGATTACTAGTCATTATAAAGTAAAATTTATAGCACTACTTTAGTTATAGTTGTCTATGATCGAGATACTGTGCTCCAAGTCGTCCATAACCGCGGACACGGCTTTCAGAAAGTTTTACCCTGAGGTGCACAAATAACAACACACTCGATCAACCTTGGAAAAACCAAATCAAAACCCGAGGCCTTCACGACAAAGCAATCACGATTGAAATATTTCAGGCCACCCATTGAGTACACCATAGCGAAGCTAATGACTCCGAGACGGACTCAAGGTTTGCGTCAATGGCTGTAAATGACTGGGAACCCAAAACTGGGCTTGTCGATACCGCGAAAACACTCCGCTTTCCTAAAAAGTACAGTTGCTCCTCGCACAATCGTAAATAAAGCAGTAAAGCATGTCATAAGTACAGGATAGTAAATAAAACCTCAAACTAGTTTGTGGCCCCAAGAAATAAGACTGAATCAAGCTCTGGCTCAGGGGGGTCCCATAATCCTCCCGGATGTGGATAGCGCGAATATTCAAGGAACAGGTATCAAGTACTCGGGGTCCTACGGGACACAAGTGGATGGTTAACAACCAAATAACATCTATTGCCCACCTGTGCCTCTGCATTTACCTACTTCAATTTTAGTTATTAAGCAATAATTAAAGTTATGATAATATCCAACATTAAACATGCGGCAATACTCCAACAACGGTGGTACTTGACGACACGCAACAACACTTGAGCAAGCGACTACGACGCGCAAGTCCAACTATCTACCAAACAACAGGTAATAGGTTGTGTCCAAGGCAATATAAGGCTGCAAGGGATATCGCGGTACGAAAAACTAGAGCATCGCGACACAGATAGCAATAGATCAACAGGAGGGAATAAATACTATAAAAATAAGATAGGTAGAAAGGGGGGAGGTGCTCGCCTGAAAACATTGCCGAAGGTTCGTCCGAAGATCGGGTCGACACTCGCATCAACTCATCGGCCTAGTCCGTGAAGAAGCAAAAACACTAGCACAAACACCGGATGCACTATTTAATACTATGACAGAAGATCGGGCATGATGCATGTATGATGTATGACATGGCAAGGTGCGATGCAATTAGGCCATATTAAGCGGAACCGGGGTCCCGACAATTATTTAGATGGTTCATGTTGTTTAGATACCCCGCAATTTAAATGTTGTCTTAACATGGCAAAAGATAGCACCGGTTCGCTACACAAATTTAAATGGGACCAATATACGACTAGAAAAGCACGCATGTGGACCCCATATTAAATTTAGGTGAATCGGCGTAAGGCCCCCAAACCAAATGAAGATGTATGCCATATGATCAAATTATATGCAACAAGTGACAATGTCATATATTAAAAATATAGGGGTCTCGGATAGGGATCACACATTAGGGGTCAAAGATCTTGGTTCCGGGGGTTCGGGGTTCGGTCTCAGGATTCAGGGTTCGACGGGGTCGGTCTTCGAAGGTCGGATACAATAAAGAGCTTGGCGTTCCAGGAAGAAGGACTTGGTGTGGCGTCGGGGGCGCGTCAGATTCGCCCTGGTCGGTGTCGATCTTGTCGTCGATGTCAAACTTGTCGGGTCCGCGGGTCGGGTAGGACTTGACGTCCGGGGGTGAAGTGCTTGACGTCCTTCGGTTCCATGTCGACGGCCTTGGTGTCCTCGATGGAGAACTCGGTGCATCCGTGTCGTGGTTCTTGTCGGGGTTCTCGGCTTCGGGCGCCGGGATCGGTCTTCGGGATCGGATCCGGGAAGAAGACCTTGGGGTATCGTGGTTCCGTTGCCGGTGTTGATCTTGGCAGCACGATCATCGGGGTTGCGGCATCGGATCGGTCTTGTCGACGAGATGATTTTGTCGCCCCTAAAATTGGCATCGGTTCCTCTTCACGACACTTCTACCTCCACAACACAGGGCATCACCAAAACTATAGTGACACTCCTTGTCACTTCCCTGAGAAGATTCTTCACCAGTTATCAGGGGTAGTACATCGTCAACACACCACATCGCTGCAGCAGATACACTGGGAAACGCATCGAAGCTAAACAGGGAACCGGGAGCGGACAAAACCATAAACACAAGTCCTGCTGAGGCAGCGACGGCATGCATGGCAAAGATGCGAGGGCCGACGCAGGGAGGAACTCCAGGCGGGGCGGCGCCGGGGTCGAGGAAGACCGACGACGGCCAGAGCTTGGAGGTAGGGCACGAGATGTGGGCCGGAGGAGAGCTCATGGCGGGCGTGGCCTCGGGCGTCAGCCGGCAGTGAAGGCGCGGCGAGGCGGACGGCCAGAGAGGGGGCCACAGGACGGCGGTGCAGACGGAGGTCGAGGCGTGACGGAGAGGGTCAGACCCGGGGAGGGCCTCGCGGCATGGGGGGGGCAGAGGTGAGGCGGCGATGGCGCTCGGGAGAGGGGGCGCCACGGTGGCCGGAGGTCGCTGCGGCGGGGTACCAGGGAGGAGGCCGACGGAGGAGGAACCTGCATGGGCTGGGGAGCACCGGCAGACGACGAGGGGGTTGACGTGGGGTTGGGGAAGAGCCCGGCGGCGGCGGCCTCGACGGGGAAGGAGGGGAACGGGCCCCGGGTCAGAGACGAGGAGGCGCAGGGTCGACGGGCGGTGGCATGCTGCTGGCAGCGAGGTCGGGTCGGGGGCCTCCCGTGGCGGCGGGAGCGAGCAGAGCGAGCGGGGAGGAAGAGAGGGTGCCGTGCGAGGCGGCGAGGGCAGGGAGAGACGCCAGAGGGGTTCTGGCGTGAGGCGGGCGGTGATTGTGGGGATCGAGGGAAGCGAGGTAGTCGGGTGTGCCACGATTGGGACGGGAGGGAGGATTCCGTGAGGGAGAGATGTGGTCGGGGAGTGGGGGTTCCAGGCATGTCTGAGGAAAAGTGGGTCGGTGGTAGGAGCGAGCGTGTCAGGTGTGTGTGTTGTGTGCGGCGGCGGCGGATGGAGGGAGTGGGTGGCTGGGTAGGGATTAGGGTTAGGCATGGGGTAGGTTTAGGGTTTTATTTTCTGGGTTGTAGGTGGACTTTGGTTGGGCTGTTGGGCCTGACCAGTTGTCTGCCTCCCCTAGGTTTATAAAAATATATATTTTTCTTATTGTTTTATTTTTATAAAAGATTTAGGCAAACAAAATATCCGGAAGGGTCCGGGGGTTTGATTTGAACTAAGACGAGGGTATCTAGGAAACAAAAATAAACTCTGTAAAATAGTTTGAGGCAAAAATAATAATATGCATGATGATGACGATGCTCAAATGCAATGCGGCATGATGACATGAGCATGCGGTCATGGCGATGCAATGCACACAAACAACGCGATTTTCTAGTAGTGGTTTTTGCGGGATGCCACAGGTTCTGCCTTGTTATTTTTACTAAGTTTAATCTATGGATTCAAATGATTTGAATCCAACGGGCTTGGATTCATCATTTCCAGACCTTTCTAACAAAATTGGTTTCATTCAATTTGGTTCACTAAATCGAGCTGGGTTGATTTTTGAAACTAGGTACATAACTGTGTTTGAATGAAAATGGAAAAATCCAAATTCAAACGACTGGGCTGCACGAGAACTGCTAATGGGCGGCCTAAGATTCACTCCGCCACAGGCTCATCTCGACAGGGGGTTCCACCATCGGTGGCTCTTCTTACACGCCAATGCAGACGGGCAATGTGGTGCGTTGGATCTAGTTCTAATCTAACTGCTCTGGTTTATCGTCCACGTCGGGCAGCGCTGGCGATACAGAACCCTAACGCGGCAGGTGCGGGTCGTCGGGGGCTCACCGGGGCTCAGGCGCGGGTCGGTGAGGCGGGCGAACAACAAAGTCGACGACGGCGAACCTCCCGGTACCGACAACTTCTCCCGGGGCGGCTCCAATCGCTGGCTCCCTTCTTCTCCAGCAGCGGCGGGCTCCGGCCAAATTCCGGCGATGCGCTGGTCGCCTTGCTCCGGGAATAGGGTGGAACGATCAGTGAGGAGAGGGGAATGAGATGGTGTGCTCAATTCGCCGGGGGTGGCCTCTATTTATAGTGGCGAGAGGGGACCGACGGGCGCAAGCTGAGCTCGTCGTGGTCGACGACACAGAGAGCTATCGGCATGGGCGACGGTAGGAGCGGTGCTGTGCTCCCTGGAGAAGCTCAACGATGTGGTGGCGAGACGTGGGGCGGTGCGGATTGGTCGGAACGCTGCGGTGCTCTGAGCGTGCCCGACGGAAGTTTTTATGGCGCACAGTGTGCATGGTCCGTGCGGCAGCGAACGAGCGTGTCTGCGGGGTTGCTGGGACGGTGGTGATCACGTATGCACGCGGCAAGGGCGGCGCGCGGTCTGTGGGCGTTTGTTGAGCGTGGCGCACGGGGCGTGCTCTCGGCATGGTTGCAGAGAAGGTTGGCATGGTCTGTGTGTGTGGTCCAGGGGCTGGCATCGCTCGCGGCTAGGACATGGAGTGGAGGTGGGGTGCTGGCTTTCTCCCAGACATGTTGGCTAGGCTTGGTGCTTCTCCTAGCTCGTTGTCAACATGTGGGTGGCAAGGTGAGGCTCGGCCTGCTCACCATTGATTACAATGGCCAGCCTACAGTGGTGCTAGAGGTTAGTTTAGGTTGTTAGATGATCTACTAAGGCTAGTGGTGTCCAGAGAGGGAACAAGTTAGGCTCAAAACACTGCTCACTATAGTGTTTTGATTTTGTTTGATTTGTATCTGCAAGGTGTTTGATGAAATGGCCGCATGAATTCAAGTTTTGAATTTTAAAAAGATTTTTGGTGGGTGTGCTAGGCAGGTGCTGGTGAGTCTGTATATGCTTGGGTTTTGAAAGTTGAGCTTGTTTGAGTGGTTTTTGAAAAAGTGGGATCTTCCCATATGATATAGATTCAATTTTAAACTGTCATTTAAACTATGCATTTGCATGTTTCTGGATGATCACAAGGTGGGCCTTGATACTTTGTTATGAGTACTATCAAGGGGTGTAAAGATCCAAAAAAGTTTCTGTTAAGTTCTGAAAGTTAGAGATAGCCAAAGTAGGCATGGGAGTTAATTTGGCCAAAATGACCATTCCTTTATTTTGTTTGTTTTGATTTATTTGTCTTTGGGAAAAGTGTGGGGATTTTTTAGATGATGTTTATTTCACCTAAGAATCCTTTTACAAGAAAATAAACACACCAGCAAGGTAATTCAAAGGAATCCAAATTGGAATGCATACACTAATGCATGCCTTCATATTTTTTATTTAGAAAAGTTTTTGTTAATCCTAAATTTTGATGATTAGAGTTTGATGATCCAATTTTAATATTTTTGGGATGTTACACCGTCTCCCCTCTCGACTTCTTGTTCTCCACGGAAAGTAATTGACTTTGACGTTTGTCCCGTCCAATTCCGAGAATATTTCTTTACTAAATTTTCTAGAACCAAAAACAGGAGAAAACAGGTAACTGGCACTGTGGCAACTTGTTAATAGGTTAGTACCAGAAAACATGTAAAAAGCACCTCAAAGTGTAGACAAGCAAAGCAAAGTAGATCCTAAACAAGCATGGAGCATCAAAAATTATAGATACGTTTCCGACGTATCAAGAATCCCCAAGCTTAAATCCTTCTTGTCCTCGAGTAGGTAAGTGATAAAAAGAATAATTTTTGAGGTGACATGCATCCTCACAATAAAGATCCAACCATTTGCAAGCATTGAAAGCTGGGATCAAAGAACTCTAAACATGTGCATGAAAGATGGAGTTCTAACAATAGGACATAGTAACTATGCATGCAACATGAAGGGCTACAAACAAAGATCATGAATAACATGCATTGAAAAATGTTGGTTTATTTCACATACAGAAAACATAGCATAGTGACAATCAGCTTGTACCTCATAGAGTAGCAAATAGATGCACAGGACACCTTCAAAGTTCACAAGGGTGACTAGAAACAAATAGCACAAGAACAAGTAATATCACAATATGCATCAATCAATAAGCTTTGGAACACTAGACACAGAATGACAACTACGCTCTCTTAATGGTGCCTAAAGGTAGAAGGTGGAGACTCAAATAATGGTGGAAGAAAGGCCTTTTATAAAGGAAGAAGGGATTTCAAGTTTGAAAAAGACCTTCCAAAAATTATGGTACTTGTTAGCTTTCAGCCCTCATTGCCCCTATCATAAGGATCTTGAAGTGATTAAGGTTAAAGTGAACAAAGATTGAGTATATGCTTGACGAAGTATAAGTTGGCAATCTCAAGTCCCTTGAATACGAGGGCCACACCTCATGATACTCAACTTTACACACCTGTAAGTTCTTGTCATTGTAAGTATTTGCATATTGTTGAGAACCGCCAACGGGGTACCCCTTGCACATGGTACAGGAGCTATCCCATAACCAAAATGACAAGGCAAGCAGACAATGAGCATCTGAGCAATCTTCTTATTGACCATGGGAATATGGTGCTTTTTTCTCTCTTTCCTCTTTTCTCAATGTGTCTCTTTTTTATAAGAAGAATGCTTCATAGATGTCTCTATGGTGATGATGCAAGTTTCCACCATGATTAGGCATGGCTTAGGCTAGCGGCCCAGGCGTTTCTCTAACACAGGATACAACCTCCATGGACTTACAAGTTCCCTCTTTATTTCACACCGGTGACATCCATAGACAAAAGATCATGATATCAACAGAGTACAAAGTACAAGTGCAATGTTGAAAACGTTCCCCGTGTCAGCACGGTTCTTCTAATTCCAACATATATGTGCAAGCATATACAACATAGAAGACACAATGGTTCAAGTTTATTGGGGGAAAAGAATATAAAGTGTGCCACCAAGTTTGTGAGGGCTTTAATCACTAACTTTTCACATAACAAAATAGTTTTTAATTGGAAGATAGCTAAAAACAAGAATATACTTGGAATGGTGTAACACACCATGCATAGGAGTTTATAGTGGACACTTTGGAATAACTTGGTTTCCTGGGAGTTGGAAGCATGAGTATAACTTACTCATACAAGTGGAGGCTAGCAAAAGACTGGGAGCAACCAACTAAGAGAGCAATAATGGCCATAATCATGCAGAGTATAAAGTATTACTAATCAAAGCAAAGAGTGGTACTACAAGTCAAGGAATAAATCATCATAGAGGCTAATGATGACTTGTCAGAGTCATAAGATGGTGTGAGCATGTGCCAAGTCAACCCAAACAAAGAATCAAAGGAGAATACCACAATACTATGCTTTTTGCATGCTAAAACAACGCATAATTTATTCAAGGCACACTAAGCAATCCCAATTGTTTGGAACAAGACATGCTACAACAATAATCACTCAAGACTTTGCCACAACGAATCAGTGAGGTTGTCAAGCTCACCGATTTGTTGTGACAAAGGGTTAAATGTATGGTGTGGAAGGTAATGGTTTGCAGCAAGTAAACAAGTAACAGTGGAAGATGTATCAATGGTAAATATTGGACCGGGGTCCATAGTTCACTAGAGGTGCTCTCCTTGGATAAACAACATGGCATGAAGGGTAAACAAATTACAGCAGGGAAATTGACAGAAACTGAGCAAGGCATAACAATGCAATTACTAGTCAGAAATATCCTATGAGATTCGATTGGGCAATACAACAAGATACATAGACCGCCATCCAACTACATCTATGACTAGAAGTCCACCTTCAGGTTATCATCCGAACCCCCTCCAGTATTAAGTTGCAAACAACAGACAACTGCTTTAAGCAAAGTGTGTAAGGTAAACAGTCCACATGTTCCATGAACAAGAGACCGTTGTTTTCTCCCTAGTAGCAACAACACATCTACAACCCAAGAGATTATTGTCAACTCCCTTGGAAACTAGAGGCATGAACCCACTATCGAGCATAAATACTCCCTCTTGGAGTCACTAGCAACTACTTGGCCAAGATAGCTACTGAAAATGGAGAGCATGCAAGATCACAAACAACACAGACATGATAGAATCATAAAGACAAAACCATTAATCAAACCAACATAATAATATCAATATCCATCGGATCCCTGCAAACACAACATGCATGATTACAAATAGATTAGATCTTGATCATGAACGGATCTCACAAGATCTATACATGAAAGCACAAAGGAGGAGATACAACCATCTAGCTACTACGTGGACCCATAGTCCAAGGTGGAACTAGTCACGCATCATACCGGGGAGGAGGCCTCCGGGATGATCTCCCCTCCGGCAGGGTGCCAAGAAGAACTTCAGATCCCCCCGATCTAGGGACGATGGTGTCGGAGGCTACAGACGGTTTCATAGAGATTTGATCGGGTGCTTAGGGTTTCTGCATCGGGGGCTTCTTATAGGCGAAGGGGGAGGCCGAAAGGCTAGAGGGCCACACCTCCCGTGAGCGGCCCACCGGCCGCGCCTAGGGGGGTATGGCTGCCCTGGCCCGCTTCTCCGTCTCCCCTCTGGACTTCTTGTTCCCCACAAAAATTAATTGACTTTAGCGTTTGTCCCGTCCAATTCCGAGAATATTTCTTTACTAACTTTTCTGGAACCAAAAATAGTAGAAAACATGCAAATAGCACTGTGGCAACTTGTTAATAGTTTAGTACCATAAAACGTGTAAAAAGCACCTCAAAGTGTATACAAGCAAAGCAAACTACTAAACAAGCATGGAGCATCAAAAATTATAGATACGTTTCCAACGTATCACCCGTGGCCTTTGTCAACATATTTATTCAGTAATAAGGAAATTCTGGTGGAGGAGTAAAGAAGGAGAATGCAAGATTGCTTGGTTGTCGTGGAAGGAGATGATAAGACCTAAATATATGGACGGGCTTAGTTTTCGTGATACTGAATTGTTTAACCTTGGACGTCTTGCTCGCCAATCTTGGCGGATTTTAAAGGATCCAAACACGCTGAGTGCAAGGATCGTTAAGGCGATATATTTTTCACAGAAGGAGTTCCTTGATGCCTAGCTTGGGTATAATCCTTCTCAGATTTGGCATGCACTCATAGAGGGTCGGGATGTATTAGCACATGGACCAATCTGTCGTATTGGCAATGGTGCAATGACAAAAATTTGGACACAAAATTGGATTCTTTAGGAGAAGATGATGAAGCCTATTGCATTTATTTCAGATGAGCCCCCGAACATGGTGAGTGAACTAATTGACCCAACTACTGCATCGTGGAAGGCAGAGAAGGTCCATCAAACCTTTGTACGAGTGGATACTGATTTGATATTGGACTACCTCTATGAAGGGAATATGCCCTAAGAGGCAATAATAAAGTTGCTATATTCCAAGTATATGATAGATGTTTATTTTGCATGCTATAATTGTAATAATACGGAAAAGTTAATACATGTGTGTTTAATAAACAAACGGAAAGTTCCTAGTTATGCCTCTCTTATAAACTAGCTCGTTGATTAACACGATGATCAAGGTTTCCTAATCATATACACTGGATGTTGTTAATAATGAGGTCACAACATTATTTGAATGGTGTGATGAACATTCATCTGAAGTATAGCATTACGATCAAAGTCATTGTGTTTATATTGCTATAACACCATACGAAGTAATCCTAATCCTTAGACCATGAGATCATGTCAATCACTAACACTAAAGAGTATCTTGATAACATGAAACGTCACACCGTAACAGAGGACTATAAAGATGGGTTCAGTGCTACTAAGGTGTTATGTTGAGGCTCATGGATCAAGAGTGGAATTTTTCCATCCCGACGACGGATAAATATACTCTGGGCTCTCTCGGTGATATCACATTGGTTAGCTTGCAAGCAAGTGATTTGATCACTAGAATTTTGTATCACGGGAACGAGAAAAGAGTACATGTCGGTAACGAGATCAAACTGGGTATGAAGATACCCATGATCAAATCTCGGACATGTAATATATCGCGAGTCAAAGTGATTAAGATTCTAGCATAAAAGGTTCTCACGATCACAAGAAGTCATCATTGAATGTGTGGGAGTCAGTATGGATCTCCAGGTCTCGCTTCTGATTATTGATCCAAGAGGGGTCTCGATCATGTCCACATTATTCGTGAACTGCATGGTGACACACTTAAGAGATACCGACACCATTTGGAACAAATAGTTTCTTGTCGAAAAGATTTACAAAGCGCAGGAATTTATTTCACTAGACACCGGAATTATTTCGGGTGAAATTGCTGAAAGTGTTTCTGCATGTGAAATAAAATACTAGCAAGGGGTTTTATGTGAATGTTTTTCCTTTAAAGTAATTGAAAAAATTCTGAATATAAAAATAAAAGGAGTTTTATTTAAAGAGATTGCATTAAATTTGGTGGAAATTTAATGGGAATTTTGAGTGGAGAAATGAAGGAGCTAATTTGTGAGTGGGAGCTCCACCCACATGAATGGAGGAGGGGAGGGGGCAGCCCCCATGTGCCGACCACCCCCTTGGGGTGCCTCCCTCCTTCCTATATAAAGCCCCCTCTCCCTCTCTCACACTCACACCTCCTCGTGAAGGATCTCTCTCCCCCTCTAGTTTATCCCCCATGGTCTCGGAATTGCGAGATACATGTTCTCGGTGGCTTTTAAGCAAGAAAGAGTTGTTGCTTCTGCTACATCGCTGGAGTGAGGAGTCAGATGTTGCTCGATGGCTTGGACGTGTGTGCGAGCACGGATGCTCTGATGATTTGCGGCGCTGGACTTCTTCTCGATCTTGAGATCGGCAAGCGTTCATCTACATTAACCACGAGTACAACCTCGTTAAACTTTGTCGGTCTACAAGGGTACGTTCTCTATGGATGTATATCCACCCGTTGTTTATATCTAGTAGATAGATCTTTGTACATAGTTGTTCCCATCGTAGGAAATTTTTTGTTTTCTATGTTGCGAACTCTACAGTGGTATCAGAGCCGGATCTATGCGTAGATGCTTTGCAGGGGTAGTACATATATGAGTAACATATATGTACTACCCGTGCAAAGCATCTACGCATATAGGACCTAACGAAGGGTAAATTTAGGAATATGAATTGTTGCATGCATTCATTTGTAAAAATGTGGGTAAAATTTTCGCCAAATAAAACCTTGAGTGATCAATGTTTCTTTCTTACTTTGAGAATAGGTTTAGTCTTAAAGGAGGATTGCTATAAACTTTGATAAGATCTTAAAGGAATTATATGTGTTTTGAAATGAGTTTGGATTTTAAAACCTAAGTGTTTTATAATTTAAATGATTTTGATACAAGATTTGAATCTTAAATTAATTAAGAGATAAGTATTATAACTTAAATCTTATCCAAAAACAATATTGAATATGAAATTTATTTCATTAGCATATAAACAAGTTACAAAGAATGTAACTACTGAAGTCATTCCAAACTTCACAATTTACAAAAGAGTAAAGAATAAAATATATTCTTTATTAATAATATAATCTTTATTACAATTGAATAAAATAAAGATTACAAGAACTATAAAAGAAAAATTACAAAAGAATAAGAAAATTACATTTGTATATCTACTAACTATCCTATATCTAAATCTACCCTAAATCTTCATCTTTATCTTTGTTCCTGTAAAACAAAGATTAAATAGAAAACAAAATAAGGTTAGTGTTAGTATATTTCTCTCAGATATGTCAGTGAGGTGCACTTGACAAACTCATCACAGAGAAATGTTATAAAGGGGCAAGTTTCACCAATATGAAAGATTTCATCTTTCATAAATTCAAAACCAGAATGCAAATTACAGCCAAAAGGGATCAATTCACGTATCAGGTGAAAGTAAGCTAGTAATAGTAAGTTCAAATTTTCTGAACCTATCCACAAGTGCATAGCAGGCACACAAGCTGGACACACACCGGCATGCATATGGTGTGCTGTCGACCTCACAAGCACAACCAAATATCACAAAACCACAACACAGCCGTGGAGGAGCACATCAGTGCATCACTCCACTACACAACACACCAGCACAGCCAGGGTAAACAACAGTTAAACCAAGAACAGCAGCCAAATCAAATCACCCAGATCAAGCCAAACATCATCAGGATGGTGACATAAGGAGGGGGATGGATCCGGTGGACAACAAGGTCAATCCTAGGAGCTAGGAGGAGCAGGCAAGCTCAAGAGCAAGCTCAGGAGCCCAGCAAAAGTAGATCAAAATCAAGATCAAGATCAAGATCATCATCAATCTACTACACCAACATCAAATTTTGTGGTGAGCCCGATAAAACCATCCCATGATTTCATCATATTATCTAAACAAAAGCATGTGTTGCTTTATGAAATGATCTCTCAATAATCACCCAAGAGGGGTGAATCTATCCTAGAGATTTCAAGTGTAAGGATAAGAAATCAAGCTCAACCACAAGCTTTGAACTCTCAGACCAACATCACTGAGTTCAGTGTTACTTTTGCAACTTAGATCATTCATTTGATCTTATCAGATCAGGGCACATCTCTCAAAAAGAGTAGCACCTCTGATCCTATAAGTTTCAAACAAACTATTACCCAACTAACTAGGAATTAAATCCTAGAACCTCAGACCAACATCATAGGCAGGAAAGATAAGAAAAGCTTTCATATCATCTTATCAGTTTTAATCATAAGCCTTATCAAGCTAAGACATGAAATAAAAAAACAATCACTTGTGTGCCAGAATACAATGGTATCACAAGGACAAGTTCTTAATGAGCTAAAACCAATCTTTGCTTAGTTCTCACAGAAAAAGGGACAAACCACTACATATCATTTTCCTGAAGCCAAGTGCCAGGAATCAACATTAAATTCATCTATACATCCACAGAAATCATTACATGTAATGATTTGATTCAGTATGTACAATTTCATGCAAGCCTACCATTATAATTACAGTAAACAACCACTGAGAGAAACCACTGTCAGTACAAGCATTCTGATAGTGGAGTAAATTCTCAGACCAACAACATAATCCAATTAGGGATTTCATAGAAACACTAGCATAGGTTCATAGTGAACCATCACTAGAATAATCTGACAGACAACTAGCATCATCAAAGCCACTACCAATCATTAACCACAGCAGACAATCATTCTACATGATCAGATATGATCAACACTAGATCTAAATCATCACAGATATGATCAACAGGGGTTATGAACAATAATCAAAGAAAGAACCCTAATCCAGAGATGAACCCTAATCGGCACATAGTCACTAGGCATGAGAAGCCACTAGGTACACATAGAGACAATCATGGCATTAGCATGGACAAGAACCACACAGACAACTTACCCGAGGTCTTCACTGACGAATCGAAGAGGAAGCAGGGTGGCAGACGAACCGCGGCGGCACATGGAGCACCCAGAGGGGCGCTACAACCTGCACCTGCCACGACGGCGGCCGCAGCAGCACACGAGCCCAGCACACCACCACAGGCGGGATCACGGCGGCGACGACATCACATTTTCCTAACCCTAGGGTTCGGGAATGGGGTGGACCTGACCACGGGGAAGCCCTAGAGTCAAACACAAGTGGATAGAACAAACGAGCATCGTCGACAACCCCAACTCGCACCACGGCGGCGGGAATCGACGGTGGCGGCATCGCCGGCCACGGGGTCGAGTCAGAGGAGGAGAGGATAAGGTCGAGGGAGAGAGGAAGGCAGAGTGAACGGGCTGGGTGGGCCAAAACCCTTCGGGGTGATATTTTGACCCTACCCTATTGGGCCACCCTGGCCCAATAAGCCCAAGGGGCCATCCCAAGTTGTTTAGTAAACTATTTTGATCAATTGGAAAAGACCAAAATGCCCCTGACCTCAATAAAATTATAGAAAATAAAATAAAAGTCCAAAAATTATAAATAAAATATTTTTGGATTCATAATAATACACTTTGTCTAAATAAAATAAGATATCAAATTTTGGACATTTAAATTTTTATAGGAATTTTGTAATTTGTATATTCTAATATTATAGTATTTATGAAAAATACCAAACAAATATTTAAATATAAATTTTAATGCAAAAATCAATAAAAGTCAAAGGGGAATAAAATAAAATAATTCAATATATGCAATAAATATAAAAGAATAATCTTTATAAATACTTTATTAAAGACACCTTATATAAGGAAAATGCATATAGAATTAAATAATGCATTACATTAATTGCATAATCATTTTACTTCTTTAAATATTGTCCTTACTGGGCAATAATGATGTTTTTGTAGAACTAGAAGCTCAAGTTCCAGTGCAAGCATCAGACTTCACTACCTTGCCATCACAAGGTAAGTTCATCACTTGCTCATGTCCTTTGAAGAGTCTTTATCAAAGTATTTGCAAATTGTGTGTTATCATATATGTTATAAAAGAAAGAAAATATTATTTTCATAAATAAAGAAATCATAGATATCATCCTAAATGGTGATATAATGGAGCAATAGAACTTAGAGTTCTAATTGCAACAATGATGATCAAGTAGGGACTTAATAACCCCTGACATCAGTGATTCTTGCGTTGTATATTACGCGTTAGCCATGAGATTTGGAATGAGACAGAGAAGTCAGCTGTATCTTCTTCCTCTCGCATGAAGACGGATGTGCAGGTCGTGGATGTTATCCTAGTAGCGTGCATATTAATTGGTAATTCGCAGAGGATATGCAGCATATGGGTGGGAACTCTCATCGTCCCACGATAGTTCTGGCATCTAACGGTTTGTACAAACCATTGCCGTAATTCATGATGTGGGCATGGTGTATACCAAGGAGGCATGCGGGGTCGAGAAGGGGGCAGTGATTGGCTTGGACCAATTACTGGGCCCCACATCATGGAATTGTGGACGGGAAAGTACGCCCGGCTATGCAACAAGGAGTTGATCTCTCATGGGTAAACGCACCTCTATAGAGTGTAAGAACTGTAACTTGTTACTCCCTGTTCTGGGAAGGAGCTACGAACGCGGCCAAAAAGGAACTCCATGAAAGTTCTGGTCAACCTATGAAGGCCGATTGTCATAGTTTTTCGGAATAAAATCAATCTTTGAAGAAAGATTTACAAAAACTGCATAGTGCCAAGGATTTATAATCCGAGGTGGTAGTTAGAGCATCAAACTTCCCACCTTGCATATAATGAACTTTTTGGGTAACGCTGTTACTCATTCTTTCCTTTGATCCCTTGCTTAGACTCTGAGGATCCCGAAGATGTGCCAATGTATGCAGCCGAATGCCAAGAAGACGTGTTCTACGAGGAACCTGATCTGTCCGGAGGAGTCGAAGGAGTGGATTACGAGATCCTATATGGTGTCGATGAGAACGAGTCCAATTAAGTATCTAGTTACTAGTAGCTAACAGAGCCGAGCAGCATAAACTCTATAGAATAAGATGTTGAGCCCCACTCCTAGTCGGAGTTGTTACCTTCAAATTTCTGCTGAAGAATTTATATTTTGGTTTGTAAGTTGGATCTTTTGGAAGTCTTGAACTTCCAGTATTGTAATAATAATAATGTGTGTACTTTTGTAATATGGACCCGCAATGTTTCTGTTGTACCACTCTGAGGGATGTGATATTTACGGAACGGTGTTCTGTGAATGTCATGTCAACAACTATAGTGTACTACACATGCAGTGGTATGCTGGGTCACCGCAGTTGGTATCAGAGAAAATTGCTTTGACCTTAGGTTGGAAGCCTAATAAAGGGTATTACCTGTAGGAAAGCCAACAACGATAAAGAATTATCTAAAAGTAATATAATGGGTATTCAAATGAGAATATTCCGTTATATGTTTTAGTGCGATAATTCTTTGTTCTGATGCAATATGTCATTGGATACTAATCAAAATTATTTTCTGATATACAGAGTTATGGCACCAAAGTTTCCAAAACAGACTTTGGTAAGGAAAGAGGAGACTCTTGATGATTATCAAGGATCATTTACAGACCAACTTCGATTGTCCAACTAGAATTCCAGTGAACACTATCACTTACCTTGATGGCCGGATGTTATCCAAGTATCGTGTGAGTATCCAACTTCTAGAGAATCTTGGATTATATCACGATCTACCCATAGGAGAAGGTAGGAGTCATTTAGCAGCTTATCATGTTGCTATTGTGGAGGAGATAGCTAATATCCGAGAGCAGAAAACCAAGGAGCTAGAAGGTAGCACATTCTCTGTGATACCTCATGATTCTATAGACTCGAAGCCTATACCGGATCATCTTACTTTGGTTAAGAAGCATCCTAAGTTAGCTTCCAAGTTTATGGATAGGTATCAGACACTCATTGAGTCTTTTTATAAGACTCATCAAGTGATTGTCGAAGACAAAAATGATATGCTAGAGGATCTAACTGATCCATAAAGGGGGAAGCAGTTATCATTCCAGTTAGAGAAAGAAGCAAGTAGTAGTGCAACACCTATCTTTAAGGATATACCTATAGATCCGGAATCTTTTATACCATATCCTTACTCACCAAGACCTGAACCTACATATGATCCTACTATAGATATGCGGTATGCAGTACCACATGGCTCAGAGGATGGTTCTGACTCAGAACTTCCTACTGAGAATTCGGATGGTTGGAGGATGGGATCATACAATGGATCTCATGAACACCAGATGTCCACAGATGGTTCTGACAGAAATGTTGGACAATCTAGTTGGATGGGTGAAAGGATGAATCCTAATAACAGAAGTAGAAATACCATGTCAATAGATGATCAGGATGAAGAAGAAGATCCTGAGGAGAGAGTGTTTGAATAATCAACATCTTCTCAAAACCCAGGGAATATACATTATCCAGTGTTCAATTATCTTGCCCAAGGGAACACCTGGGAAGCAGCAGGATCTGCATATTATGTTGACAACTCAAGGAATGAAGATCTGGAGATGCAAGATGAAGATAATGTTGAATATGTTTCTGAAGATTTTTCATCTGAGCTGGAGGGAGTCAATGCGCTCAGGTTGAGTAATGACTCAAGTCCTGACACTTCAGATACAGAGTATGTTCCTTCTGGAAGGCCATATGTTCCACAAACTGTGCGACGAACAACACGTCATCACGGCTGGATATCAGGCATGTATGATGAGCGTAGTTACTACTAGAAGGGGACAGGTAGTCAATAGTATCAAGCACTATGTATTGTACTCAAGAAATACGGTAGTCTTGTGATAATACCAATATAGTATATGTTGTAATGACTTTGTATCATTATGATATTATGTAAAAAATGTGAAATGCATATTTGGATTTTCTTTGGATCTTCATTGTGTGACTAGTTCTGTGCGTAAAGTCGAGCTCAGAACTCATGTGCATGATGTAATTATGAGTATTCGCTTTATGTTGCAGGACTAGGGGGTCATGGATACGGGTGTAGAAATGGGAACTAAGCAGCAGCAAACGGAGCGTGAGGCCAAGGAAAAGGCCGATGCCGATACAGCAAATCAAGGAGCATTACCACCACCACCAATCAGGCCGTTAATGGAGCAGAACTTTATGCAATGCATGCAAATGATGCAAGAGACCCAGAACAAGTTCATGGAAGAGTTGCTGGGGCGAACAAATCAGAGGGCACCTGAAGGTGGAGGAGTGAGTCTATCTGATTTCCAGAATGCAAGACCGTTACCTTTTGCATCAGCTCCTGAACCCATGGATGCAGAAGACTGGCTAGCAGATACAAAGAGGAAGTTGAAAACTGTGGGTTGCAATGATGAGGAAAAATTGAGGTATGCAACTCATCTGCTGACTGGACCTGCAGCATCATGGTGGGAAAATCAGTTAGCCATGCAACAACCAGGAAGGGAGTTTACCTGGGAGGAGTTCAAGCAGAGATTCCGTGAATATCATGTTCTGGAAAGCGTCATGGAGTTGAAGAGGAGAGAATTTGAGGAGCTTCAGCAAGGATATACTAGTGTCATGAAGTACATCTGGGAGTTTAGCCAACTGTCTCGTTATGCTAAGGAGGATGGTAACGCTGAAGAGAAGAGGAAGAAACGTTTCTTGCGTGGATTAAATCCATTTGTGAAGATGCAGCTAAGGTTAGCCAATAAGCAAACTTATCAGCAGTTGTTGGATGCAGCCATTACTTTTGAAGATGACTACAAGAATGTCCAAGAGGATCGAAGGAAGAGAGCCAAGAAGGAAACCAAGAGAATTCAGGCAAGCAAACCTAAACCTAATATGGAGTTCAAACCTCGGAATAGGAATTATGGCCACAACAACAATAACAAGGGCAGTGGTGGAAATCAATCTAATCCGAGAAGGAATGTTATCTGTAACAACTATGGAATTCCAGGGAATTTCCAGAGGGAGTGCAAAAAGACTGTAGTGATTTATTACAGTTGTGGCCAGAAGGGGCATATTAAGCCAGATTGTCCGAGCAAACCACCAGGAGGATGGCCTACCAAGGGAGGAGGACAAGCCAGTGGAGGAAATGTACAGCTCAATAAAGGAGGAAATAATGGCAAGAATAACAATGGCAAGAGAAACCGACCTACCGGAAAACTAAACTGTGCAACCCTCGAGGAGGTGGATAATTAGGAGCATGCAGTGATAGGTACGCTCAATATCTTTACCAATCCCGGCAAAGTTCTATTTGATACTGGTGCAACTACTTCATTCATTTCTGAAGAATTTTGTGATAAGTTCGGGATTAGAAGGGCAACGTTAGAACGTCCTATGACCGTAGTTACGGCAGGAGGGAATGTGATTGTACGCCATATAAAACAAGATCAGGTTATCTCGATCTGTGGCTGTACATATTTCACAAACCTTTATGTGATTCCTTTGAAGGGAATTGTAGTAGTGCTGGGGATGGATTGGATGATGGAATACGGAGCTCAGATTAATTATGAGGAGAAAACTGTCTCAATCAAAACTCCAAGTGGATCATGAATAGTTTACCAGGCAGATAAACACAGTCATATTATGGTGGATCTGCAGTTAAATTCAATGAAAGAAGTTAAATTAGAAGAGATTCCTATAGTTAATGAATTACAAGATGTTTTCCCAACGGAATTACCAGGAATGCCACCAGACCGGGAGATAGAATTCACCATTCACTTAATATCTGGTACAACACCAATAGCTCAAGCACCATATAAAATGGGACCCAAAGAGTTGAAAGAACTCAAGGAGCAAATTGATGAGTTAGCAGGAAAAGGATTTATACAGGAAAGTGTATCTCCATGGGGAACACCAGTAATCTTTGTGGATAAGAGAGATGGTGGAAGACAGATGTGTGGTGATTATAGAAATCTGAATAACGTGACTATCAAGAATAAGTATCCTTTACCAAGAATTCAAGATTTTTTTGATCAAGTGAAAGGAGATGGAGTATTTTCAAAGATCGATCTAAGATCTGGATACCATCAAATAAAAATCAAGCCGGAAGATGTTCCGAAAACAACATTTGTCTCAAGATATGGACACCATGAGTATCTGGTAGTACCATTTGGTTTAACCAATGTACCGGCAATATTCATGAATCTGATGAACAAAATCTTCTTGCCATATTTGGACAGGTTTTTCACCATTTTTATTGATGATATTCTAATATATTCCAAGGATAAGGAAGAGAATGTTGACCATTTGAGAATAGCATTGCAAACTTTAAGAGAACATAAGCTTTATGCTAAGTTCAGTAAGTGTGAGTTTTGGCTAGATGAGGTAGAATTCCTCGGTCATGTGATTAGTAAGGATGGGATTGCTGTGAATCCATCTAAAGTTCAGTCGGTACTAGAGTGGACTGCACCGACCAATGTGAAGCAAATTCTAGGTTTCTAGGAATGGATGGTTATCATCGGAGATCCATTGAAGGTTTCTCCAAAATAGCCGGACCAATGACCAAATTATTAAGGAAGAATACACCATTTAAGTGGGATGAGAAGTGTGAAGCAAGTTTCCAAGAGTTGAAGACTAGATTAACCACAGCTCCAATCTTAGCAGTTCCTGAAACAGGGAAGGATTTCGCTATATATTGTGATGCATCCAAAGAAGGTTTGGGTTGTGTATTAATGCAAGATCGGAAAGTGATTGCTTATGGTTCAAGACAATTGAAACCACATGAAGTCAACTATCCAACTCATGATTTAGAATTAGCAGCAGTGGTCTTTGCACTTAAAGGATGGAGACATTTTCTTTATGGAGCCAGATGTGAGTTATACACTGACCATAAAAGTCTCAAGTACTTATTCACTCAAAAGGAATTAAATATGATACAGAAGCGTTGGTTGGAATTAATCAAGGATTATGATTTAACAATCAATTACACCCTAGGGAAAGCAAATGTTGTAGCAGATGCTTTAAGCAGAAAGAGTGCAGATATTCAGCCAAGCAATAGGGAGTTACCAAAAGAGTTACAAATGGATTTGGAAATATTAGAACTTCAATTCATTAGAACAGAGGTTCTTGGAGGATTAGCGACTTTGCAGTAGTTGCAGAGCAGGACAGTGATCTTAAACAAGAAATTGTTAGACATCAAGAAGAAGATCCTTTTATTGCTGAGGAAATTCGGAGGATATCTCAAGGGCAAAAATCAGTTTTTCGCCTTGGAGATTATGGATCTTTATGGTTCCAAGACCGCCTATGTGTTCCAGATGTGACTAAGATCAGAAATATCATACTCAAAGAAGAACATGATACCCCATATTCTATACATCCAGGGAGTACTAAGATGTATATGGATTTGAAAGAACTATTCTGGTGGAATAACATGAAAAGAGATATTGCTAAATATGTATCTGAATGCCATACTTGTCAAAGGGTGAAAGCTGAACATCAAAATCCAGCAGGACCATTACAACCCTTGGAAATTCCTGAATGGAAATGGGAGGAAATAGGTATGGACTTCATTACAGGATTACCTATGACACCAAAAAGGAAGGATATGATATGGGTAATTGTGGACAGACTCACTAAGAGTGCACATTTTATTCCAGTGGATCAAAAGGATAATGCCGAGAAGTTAGTTGAAGTATATGTTAAAGAGATAGTAAGTAAGCATGGAGTACCCAGAAAGATCGTAATTGATAGGGCATCAGTGTTTACTTCAGCATTTTGGAAGCAATTGCATGAAGCACTTGGTTCAAAGTTAGATTTCAGCACGGCATATCATCCTGAGACAGGAGGGCAAACTGAAAGAACAAATCAAATACTAGAAGACATGTTGAGAGCTTGTGCACTAGATTTTGGAGGAACATGGGAAGATCACCTACCATTGGCAGAATTTTCTTATAACAATAGTTATCAGAGTAGTCTGAAGGCAGCCCCATATGAGATTCTGTATGGAAGGAAGTGTAGATCACTAATATGTTGGTATGAACCTGGAAGCAGCAAATAATTTGCACTAGATTATATCAAGGAGAGATAAGACATCATTGATAAGATCAGGGATAGACTGAAAATAGCCCAGAGCAGGCAGAAAATTTATGCGGATCAAAGCCGGAGATCATGGCATCCAGAAGTGGGAGATATGGTCTATTTGAAAGTAAGTCCAATGAAAGGAGTAAAAAGATTCGGAGTTAAAGGAAAATTGAGTCCAAGATATATCGGACCATTCAAGATACTGAGTCAAAACAGAACTATAGCTTATGCTTTAGAGTTACAATCGAGACTGGCTCAAGTGCATAATGTTTTCCATGTGTCACAACTTCGCAAATGTTTGAAACTTCCAGATGATGCAATAACACATCAAGAGATAGAACTACAAGCAGACCTGACTTATATTGAAAAGCCTTGTAAGATTCTGGAAGAAAACTGGAAAAGATTGAGGAATAGAGCAATCAAATATTGCAAGGTACAATGGGAACATCACCCTGAGAGAGAAGCCACATGGGAGAAGGAAGAGGATTTAAGAAAATCTTATCCAGAACTATTTAGGTACATCTCCACAAACTTCGGGATGAAGTTTAATTTAAGGGGGGAAGTCTGTAACATCCCAGTATATAGGACCTAACGAAGGGTAGATTTAGGAATATGAATTGTTCCATGCATTCATTTGTAAAAATGTGGGTGAAATTTTCGCCAAATAAAACCTTGAGTGATCAATGTTTCTTTATTATTTTGAGAATAGGTTTAGTCTTAAAGGAGGATTGCTATAAACTTTGATATGATCTTAAAGGAATTATGTGTGTTTTGAAATGAGTTTGGATTTTAAAACTTAAGTGTTCTATAATTTAAATAATTTTGATACAAGATTTGAATCTTAAATTAATTAAGAGATAAGATTATAACTTAAATCTTATCCAAAAACAATATTGAATATGAAATTTATTTCATTAGCACATAAACAAGTTACAAAGAATGCAACTACTAAAGTCATTCCAAACTTCACAATTTACAAAAGAGTAAAGAATAAAAAAATATTCTTTATTAATAATAATATAATCTTTATTACAATTGAATAAAATAAAGATTACAAGAATTATAAAAGAAAAATAACAAAAGAATAAGAAAATTACATTTGTATATGTACTAACTATCCTATATCTAAATCTACACTAAATCTTCATCTTTATGTTTGTACCTGTAAAACAAAGAATAAATAGAAAACAAAATAAGGTTAGTGTTAGTATATTTCTCTCAGATATGTCAGTGAGGTGCACTTGACAAACTCATCATTGAGAAATGTTATAAAGGGGCAAGTTTCACCAATATGAAAGATTTCATCTTTCATAAATTCAAAACCAGAATGCAAATTACAGCCAAAAGGGATCAATTCACCTGCCAGGTGAAAGTAATCTAGTAATAGTAAGTTCAAATTTTCTGAACCTATCCACAAGTGCATAGCAGGCACACAAGCTGGACACACACCAACATGCAGATGGTGTGCTGTCGACCTCACAAGCACAACCAAATATCACAAAACCACAACACAGCCATGGAGGAGCACATCAGTGCATCACTCCACTACACAACACGCCAGCATAGCCAGGGTAAACAACAGTTAAACCAAGAACAACAACCAAATCAAACCACCCAGATCAACCCAAACATCATCAGGATGGTGACATAAGGAGGGGGATGGATCCGGTTGACAGCAAGGTCAAGCCTAGGAGCTAGGAGGAGCAGGCAAGCTCAAGAGCAAGCTCAGGATCCCAGCAAAAGTAGATCAAGATCAAGATCAAGATCATCATCAATCTACTACACCAACATCAAATTTTGTGGTGAGCCCGATAAAACCATCCCATGATTTCATCATATTATCTAAACAAAAGCATGTGTTGCTTTATGAAATGATCTCTCAATAATCACCCAAGAGGGGTGAATCTATCCTAGAGATTTCAAGTGTAAGGATAAGAAATCAAGCTCAACCACAAGCTTTGAACTCTCAGACCAACATCACTGAGTTCAGTGTTACTTTTGCAACTTAGATCATTCATTTGATCTTATCAGATCAGGGCACATCTCTCAAAAAGAGTAGCACCTCTAATCCTATAAGTTTCAAACAAACTATTACCCAACTAACTAGGAATTAAATCCTAGAACCTCAGACCAACATCATAGGCAGGAAAGATAAGAAAAGCTTTCATATCATCTTATCAGTTTTAATCATAAGCCTTATCAAGCTAAGACCCGAAATAAAAAAAACAATCACTTGTGTGCCAGAATACAATGGTATCACAAGGACAAGTTCTTAATGAGCTAAAACCAATTGCTTAGTTCTCACAGAAAAAGGGACAAACCACTACATATCATTTTCCTGAAGCCAAGTGCTAGGAATCAACATTAAATTCATCTATACATCCACAGAAATCATTACATGTAATGATTTGATTTAGTATGTACAATCTCATACAAGCCTACCATTATAATTACAGTAAACAACCACTGAGAGAAACCACTGTCAGTACAAGCATTCTAACAGTGGAGTAAATTCTCAGACCAACAACATAATCCAATCCGGGATTTCATAGAAACACTAGCATAGCTTCATAGTGAACCATCAGTAGAATAATCTGACAGAAACTAATATCATCAAAGCCAATACCAATCATTAACCACAGCAGACAATCATTCTCCGTGATCATATATGATCAACACTAGATCTAAAGCATCACAGATATGATCAACAGGGGGTTATGAACCCTAATCAGAGCAAGAACCCTAATCCAGAGATGAACCCTAATTAGCACATAGTCACTAGGCATGAGACGCCACTAGATACACATAGAGAGAATCATGGCAGTAGCATGGACAAGAACCACAGAGACAACTTACCCGAGGTCCTCGCTGATGAATCGAAGAGGAAGCAGGGTGGCCGACGAACCGCGGCGGCACAGGGAGCACCCAGAGGGGCGCTGCAACCTGCACTTGCCACGGCAGCGACCGCAGCAACACACGAGCCCAGCACACCACCGCAGGCGGGATCGCGGAGGTGGCGACAACACATTTTCCTAACCCTAGGGTTCGGGAATGGGGTGGACCTGACCACGGGGAAGCCCCGGAGTCAAATCCAAGTGGATAGAACGAACGAGCATCGTCGACAACCCCAACTCGCACCACGACGGCGGACAGAACGGCCGACGGCGGACAGAACGGCCACGGGGTCGAGTCAGAGGAGGAGAGGATAAGGTCGAGGGAGAGAGGGACGCAGAGTGAACAGGTTGGGTGGGCCAAAACCCTTGGGGGTCATATTTTGACCCTGCCCTATTAGGCCACCCTGGCCCAATAAGCCCAAGGGGCCAGCCCAAGTTGTTTAATAAACTATTTTGATCAATTGGAAAAGACCAAAATGCCCCTGACCTCAATAAAATTATAGAAAATAAAATAAAAGTCCAAAAATTATAAATAAAATATTTTTGGATTCACAATAATAAACTTTGTCCAAATAAAATAAGATATCAAATTTTGGACATTTAAATTTTTATAGGAATTTTGTAATTTGTATATTCTTTATGGAATTTTACAAAATTATTGAAAGATGATAAAAATAAATAAAAATCACTTTCATTATATATTAATATTATAGTATTTATGAAAAATACTAAACAAATATTTAAATATGATTTTTAATGCATAATTAATAATTCCTAAAAGAATTATTAAAATCAATAAAAGTCAAAGGGGAATAAAATAAAATAATTCAATATATGCAATAAATATAAAAGAATAATATTTATAAATACTTTATTAAAGACACCTTATATAGGAAAAATGCATATAAAATTAAATAATGCATTATCTTACTTGCATAATCATTTTGCTTCTTTAAATATTGTCCTTACTGGGCAATAATGATGTTTTTGTAGAACTATAAGCTCAAGGTCCAGTGCAAGCATTAGACTTCACTACCTTGCCATCACAAGGCAAGTTCATCACTTGCTGATGTCCTTTGAAGAGTCTTTATCAAAGTATTTGCAAATTGTGTGTTATCATATATGCTATAAAAGGAAGAAAATATTATTTTCATAAATAAAGAAATCATAGATATCATCCTAAATGGTGATATAATGGAGCAATAGAACTTAGAGTTATAATTGCAACAATGATGATCAAGTAGGGACTTAATAACCCCTGACATCACTGATTCTAGCGTCGTATATTATGCGTTAGCCATGAGATTTGGAATGGGACAGAGAAGTCAGCTGTATCTTCTTCCTCTCGCATGAAGCCGGATATGCAGGTCGTGGTTGTTATCCTCATAGCGTGCATATTAATTGGTAATTCGTAGAGGATATGCAGCATATGGATGGGAACCCTCATCGTCCCACGATAGTTCTGGCATCTAACGGTTTGTACAAACCATTGCCGTAATTCATGATGTGGGCATGGTGTACACCAAGGAGGCATGCGAGGTCGCGAAGGGGGCAGTGATTGGCTTGGACCAACTACTGGGCCCCACATCATGGAATTGTGGACGGGAAAGTACGCCCGGTTGTGCAACAAGGAGTTGATCTCTCATGGGTAAAGTAATGCACCTCTGTAGAGTGTAAGAACTGTAACTTGTTACTCCCTGTTCCGGGAAGGAGCTACGAACGCGGAAGGAAAGGAACTCCATGAAAGTTCTGGTCAACCTGTGAAGGCTGATTGTCATAGTTTTTCGGAATAAAATCAATCTTTGAAGAAAGATTTACAAAAACTGCATAGGGCCAAGGATTTATAATCCGAGGTGGTAGTTAGAGCATCAAACTTCCCACCTTGAATATAATGAACTTTTTGGGTAACGCTGTTACTCATTCTTTCCTTTGATCCCTTGCTTAGACTCTGAGGATCCCGAAGACGTGCCAATGTATGTAGTCGAATGCCAAGAAGACATGTTCTACGAGGAACCTGATCTGTCCGGAGGAGTTGAAGGAGTGGATTACGAGATCCGCTACGATGTCGATGAGAACGAGTCCAATTAAGTATCTATTTAGTAGTAGCTAATGGAGCCGAGCAGCATGAACTCTATAGAATAAGCTGTTGAGCCCCACTCCTAGTCGGAGTTGTTACCTTCAAATTTCCGCTGAACACTTTATATTTTGGTTTGTAAGTTGGATCTTTTGGATGTCTTTAACTTCCGTTATTGTAATAATAATGTGTGTACTTTTGTAATATGGACCCGCAATGTTTCTATTGTACCACTCTGAGGGATGTGATATTTACGGAACGGTGTTCTGTGAATGTCATGTCAACGACAATAGTGTACTACACATGAAGTGGTATGTTGGGTCACCGCAGATGATCATGTTATTGCTTCTTGGTTGTACTTTGGATATTGGTGGCATAGTGGGATGAAGCGGCCTGGGCAAACTTTACATGTCCTCGTACATGAGACATGTTCCATGCTTGAAATGCAACTAGTTGTAGAGGTCCCAACCTTTATAAGGTAGAGATCCCTGTGTTTATAATGCTAGTCCCTGGATCAATAGCTAGCATCCACAGTTTAAGATGTAATATCAAGAAACAAAGGTCATAATTCAACTTTATAACCAGGAATAAAATAATTCATTACATCTTACATAGCTCATTTGGCTATCTCATTACAATACAGCAGAAATATCTATATAGCATGGAGTCCTTCATCTTCAACGTGCCACAGGCAATCATGTTGGTTGTAGACTTGTAATACTATTCAACACACTTTACTAACATCAAACAAACCTGCAACATAATAAGTTACAACCACAAGGGTCAATACATTTTGAATTGTATTGGCAAGTGATACTATGGTAGAATAGTGGTATCTATCATCTATATGCATTTGGCTAAGTGGAGCTTAGGCTTGCTTTGCTCAAAATAGATTTTCCTTATCATTTGAAAACAATAAGTTTCTATTTATCAAAATCACCCAAGGAATCTACCAATTAAAAATTAAAGATCCTTTACCCCTTGTTCAACCACAAGCTTTTAACTTAGAAATTGGGATGAGGAGATCCTTGATAGCTTTCATGTCTTGATGCTCAAATTGTCCATTGCCGAGGACACATCTAAGTACTTAGATTTTTCCTTCTTGAGAGGTGGTGCACTTTCCCCACAAGACTCAACATGCATCAAGACAAGATCTTTCAGAAGCCTTCCCTTAGACCAAATGGATGCGCTCCATCCTATCACCCCCTACCACCTTTTGTCCATCTGGCTAAGTTATTGCAACCTATATGATCCAGGCAGAGCCCATATTGCCATGTGGCTGCACTAGAAGCTTCTTAACATTTGGCATCTCAAATCTCTTTGTTCCTTGGTGGCTTTCCACAAGTGTGATACACAAGTTTCCCCCAGTTTACTGGACTTGTGATACAAAAGTTTTCCCCAGTTTACTGGACTTGTGTAACCACTCAACATATCCCATTATCACCATTCCACCCAGGTGATTCATTCACTTAGTAGTTTTATTAAGCAAAAACATAAGTCAAAAGACTTAGCAAAAATTCCATAGCTTGTGTATATAATCCACCCTTGTTTACTATTAGCTAGGCTAAGCATGATATCAACTAGTATCTTAACTTAGAGAATATCTCTACCAAGACTACAACTACTAGGATTTCCCATAGCATGGCATATAGATACTTAGTAAAAATTTCATGCAAGCCCTATACAAAATATCACTAGTGCATAGTCAAAATAATGGGACAAATAAATGAAGCACCACTTGCCTTTTGGTATAGAAACTAAGTTCACTCCTTGATCTTGCAATTGTCACACTCTTCAAAGTTCACTACAAGTCAATCAAGGCACAAATTCAAACTAGCATTCAAACAATTCACCACATAAAATAAAGAAAACAAAACAATGCATGCAAGCAGCAAAAGATTGTTTTATTATGATGAGTGGTTTATAATAGGCTATAAACATTTTAAAACACCTATTGGTCATTTATAAAAGTGGAAAAACCATTTAAAATCAAGTTAGTGAAAATCGCCATTTTAAATCATTTTTGTCTTTGGTAGAAATGATTTTATTTAAAGGAATAATTTCTAGTGTTAGCCAAATATGTTTTTAAACACAAATGTTAGTGTTTATGGTCAAAGTGTTTAAAACAAATCTATTTGCAAAAGGTTTCACTCAAAACCATTTTTAAATCATAATAACATTTTTATTTTACTAGAAATGCCTTTATTCAAAGTAATAATTTTCCAATATTAACAAAATATATTTCTAAACCCAAAAGTTTGTGTTTCTGGTCTGTAGTTACAAAACAAATCATTTGCAAAATATTTTACCCCAAAATCATTTTTAGAATAACTTTTATGCTCAAAATAGGCCTAGAAATGTTTCTGCAAAAAAACCTAATTTTCTATAAGAAAAATACTATACTAAGGGCATGGTTGTAAAGTTCACATTTTCCTGATTCAATTGATATAAATTTTGTAAATCTTGGACGTGTAGATCTAAAGTTATGAATATTTCAAAATTGAACCACTAATAGAAATGTTTCTGTTTTTAAAACAAAAGCTGGGCTATGTGTATTATTCCTATTGGCCGGTACCGATTCATCTGGATCGAGCAGTGTGGATCATTGGATCGAAAGGAAATCGTACGGCACAAATTAGCTAAAAACGTTTCACCTAAATGATCTAACTCATCCACTCGATTTGCATCCAACGACTCAGAGTGCATTGACCATGGATTGGCGGCGCGTGGCGATGGCGAGCGGTGGTGGCGCTCGGGAGGTGACGTTGCCGGTGAAACTAGGAAGCGAGGGAGGAAGGGAATATGCTCATCGTGTTCGCAGTGACATGGGGATGCTCGTCGTTGTCGTTGCAGGTCGAGGGGCACACGGGTTCAACGTTGATTCCTCACCGGAGTTTCCAACTGGCTCGGGCACGTACTTTTCTTGACGGAGGCGAGACTATAAAGCATGAGAAGGCCAGCTGAGGGTCGCATTAGATGTGTCAGGCGAAGGTGTGTACACGAGCGTCATCCAGAGGGAAAGGGGAGGTCAGGGTTACCGGGGAAAGTTTGCCGGAGTCGAAGCCGAAGACGATGGCGAGTAGGAATTGTCGGAGGCGACATTTACGGCACATGTGAGCGAGCTAGAGCTACTGGCAGGTGCGCCTGGCAATGGGGAGAAAGCTAGTGGGTGCCAGGGAGTGGGAGCCGGTCGGACGTCATCGAAATTCGATGGAGATGCTCGTCGGAGCAGTGGTGGTGCAAGGGGAAATTGAGGCAACACTGCGGCGTTTAGGTGTGGGGTAATGAGGGGAAATGAAGAGGGAGTAGAGGGGAGTAAGTAGGCATGGTCGTAGGGAGGAATTACGGGCGCATTCAATCGAATTAAACGGATCATTCAATCGTTAGAAACGGCGAAGGAGGAGGGCGCGTCATCGTGGTGGGGAAGACGATGACGAGCTGGCAGTGGGCCATTGTGTCAACGAGGTGAGGGTTACGCGTGGGGCCTCGCGGTCAGTGGCTGTGCGGTTTCGGTTTCGAGTGAGAAAACGATTCGCGCGGGAAAGATAGAGGTGGGCTGCGAGTTGGGCTAGCTGGGCCAGATTGGGCTGGGGTTTTCTTGGCTGGTTAGTTGGGTGCCCTTTTCTATTTTTTTTCTTCTCTGTTTTCTTTTTCTTTTTCTGATTTCATTTTCTGTTTTATTTGAATCAAATGATTTAAACTCTCATTTATTTTCAAATCTCTCCCAAATTTTCAGTAGGTTTTTATACTGTTTAACAATTTATTTTAAATTCCATTTTAGAATATTTTCTTATGTCTTATGATCTATTTAATATAGACATTTTTGTCTTTATTTAAATAAGATTTAAATATGTTTCCAATCCATATTTTTTATACAAATGATTTCAAATGTTTCTCAAATATTTTTAGTAAGTTTAATACTTGTTTAATAATGTGTTTGAAATTCCATTTTAGAATATTCAATATTCTTTTAGGGTTTAATTTTTTTGTGTCTTTATTCAAACCATTGATTCAAGCCTCCATTTTATTTCAAATTTTCATCAAACCCTTTCAGTAGGTTTTATTTATTTATTAGTGTAAACAATTCACTTTGAATTATTTCAACATTTTATTATGATTTAATATTTATTTAAATGAGGCTTTTGTCTCTATTTAAATGAATTTGAATATGGTTCCAAACCATATAATTCTATTCAAATAATTCTTTTATTATTTTTATGTTAATTAGATAACTTTTAATCCACTTTGGCAATTTCAATTAATGTTTTCTCATGATTTAATTAATCATTTTTATTAGGTATTTTGTCTTCATTTAAATCAAATATGGTTCAAGTCCATATTAATTTTATTCAAATAATCTTTATTCATTTATTTTATTTGGATTATCTTAATTCCATTTGCTTATGGATTTATTTCAAGTTTTAAATTGTCTTGTAAACAATTTTCTTGGGATTTATTATTTATTTAGTTTAGGCAATTTGTCTTTATTTAAATAAAATTGAATATGGTTCAAAGCCCATATAGTTTTATTAAAATAATATTTTATTTCTTTTTATTATTCAATAACTTTCATTTGTTTATGGATTTGGCCAAGATTTAATTTGACCTTTAAATATTCCTTATTTATTTATTTATTTATTTCTTTGTCTTATAAAATCCATATCTTTTTATCTATAGCTCCAAAATTGGTGATTCCAATTTGTAGAATTTTATTTAATATTTGTTTATATTTTTAAATCCCTTTAGGATTAATTTTCTCACAATTTGGTATGGATTTTAGCTAGGAGCTTTATTAGTTTTGGAAATTATTTCCTTTTATGTTATTAAATTCATAAGTTTTTATCCATGGCTCCAGATTGAATGAAACCAATTTATATGGTTTTATAATATTTTTGTTTATCATTTATAAATGTTCGTTGCTGAATTTTTATATGGATCAAATCCATAGTCTTAGAGATATCTTGGAAATGATTTTCTTCCATTAGGGTTATAGGGTTTTGATTTATTTTTCCCAAGTGTTTAAATTTCAAGATACATTCATTGATGAATGCATTTTACTTGATTGAAATTTTTTTGGATTCTCTTTTCATTCAAATTTTGTTCAAGTGGGGTTTTGATGTTTCCATTTAGAAGCAAAAAGGTTTCTTTTCACCATAAATTTCAACAATTAATTCTTTTGTTTATTTATTTTTTTCACATTTCAAAATTTGGAAAATTTTGGGATGTGACAGGCTACCACCCTTAAAACAAATCTCGTCCCGAGATTTGGGAAGGCTAGAGGTTACAAGTTAGCTTCAAGACAACTAGAGTACTACCACCCTTAAAAGATTTTCAACTAGATTACATCTTGGCTTACTTGGGGTCTTGATGAAACTTCTCTGGACAGTTGTTTGCATAATGGCCTAGCTCTTTGCATTTGAAACACATCACTTGGATAATATCCTTCTTCTTCTTTGGTATCATTGCCTCTTGTTTGTTTCCTTGGTTCTTCTTATTTTCTGGACATTCATTGGCATCGTATCCCATCTCTTTGCAATTGTAACATTGCACTTGGCTATTGTCCTTCTTGCTGGAGTTGGGGCATTTCTTCTTTTTGGGTCTCTCCAAAGCTAGAAGTTCTTCTAGTTCATGTTCTTCATATCTCACCTCAAAGGTGGGAAACCTTTCTCTCTTCTTGGGGCAATCACTAGAGATGACCTTCTTCTCCACATGAGTATCAACACTTTATGGTCACTTTGGATCTGGCCTTATGAGGCACGGTTCTGACTTTGCCTCCATCCTTCTTGGTAGAGGTTGTTCCTTCATGGAGTTTTCCAAACATTTGATGCATTCCATCTTGTTTCATTTTTTGAACTATAGGATAGATGGGGCATTGGATAGGGACATGATCATCTCCTTCACATAGGAAACAAGTCACTTGAGATGTGGGGTATTGTTTAGTTGGATTTTTCTCTTCAAAATTAGGGCATTGATCCACATGCTCTTTGTAAGTGTGTTCCATGTCTCCACAAATATTGCAAGATTGAGTTCCTTCTATAATATCATCATTGATATCATTGTTGTCACAAGCACTTTGGGAAAGGTTGTTTCTCATGTTGATCATTTGATTGGTCATCCTTTGCAACAATTGGGATTGGGTTTCCAAGAACTTTTGCAGGGTTGGGTCTAACTCATTGTTGTTGGCTAAAAACTGAGTTGTCACTTGATTCAACTGGGCTTGGGTTGCTAACAGTTGTTCTCTCATGTGTATCTCTTGGTTGTTGTTGTCACCATCCTTGATGTTGGAGTCTCTTGGGGAAATCATTTGTTTGGGTTGGAGTGGGATTAGAATAGGCAAAGATTTTCTAGATAGAGAATTCTAATCACACACAGCAATTCACACAAAGAAATGTGCAAGCAATCACAAACAAACATTTCACTCAAACCACAAGATTAAAGCATATTTTTAGGCAACAAAATATTTTTGCTACACCACATAAGTTGGTGTGATCAAACTAAATAGTAGTATGGTGGTCCAACTAAGGTTATCACTTGAGATCATTCCATTCTTTTTAGTTGTTTATTCATGAATTAGATCGGTTTCCTTGGAAAAATTCTTGCATCTTGGTCATAAACTTCTAAGGTGATGATGGTTCCTTCTAGGTTGTGTTTCCTTAGTCTTCAAGTCTTGAGTATTCTTCTTGTCTCACTTGTAGTCCTTAGTAATGTCCAAGTTGAAGTCCTTGGTGAAACTAAAGTTGAAGTCATTGGTGATGTTGAAATCTTTGCTTATGTTGAAGTATTTGTACATCAAGTTTGAAAAGGGAGAGATGTAGAATCAAAACCAAAAAGGTTGAGGAAAGAGTTTACAAGATTGTTTGTAAATATGTTTGAACAAATACAACTCCTATTTTTCTAAGGGGTTTTGTCCATTCCTATCATTACAATCCTACAGGCAACACAGTGCTCTGATACCATCTATAGAGGTCCCACCCTTTATAAGGTAGATATCCCTGTGTTTACAATGCTAGTCCCTGGATCAATAGCTAGCATCCACAGTTTAAGATGTAATATTAAGAAACAAAGGTCATAATACAACTTTATAACTAGGAATAAAATAATTGATTACATCTTATATATCTCATTTGGCTATCTCATTACAATGTAGCAGAAATATCTATATAGCATGGAGTCCTTCATCTTCAAAGTGCCACAGGCAATCATGTTGGTTGTATACTTGTAATCCTATTCAACACACTTTACTAACATCAAACAAACCTGGAACATAATAAGTTACAGCCACAAGGGTCAATATATTTTGAATTGTATTGGCAAGTGATACTATGGTAGAATAGTGGTATCTATCATCTATATGCATTTGGCTAAGTGGAGATTAGGCTTGCTTTGCTCAAAATAGATTTTACTTATCATTTGAAAACACTAAGTTTTTGTTTGTCAAAATCACCCAAGGAATCTACCAATTAAAAATTGAAGATCCTTTACCCCTTGTTCAACCACAAGCTTTTAACTTAGAAATTGGGATGAGGAGATCCTTGATAGCTTCCATTTCTTGATGTTCAAATTGTCCATTGCCGGGGACATGGCTAAGTACTTTTTTTTCCTTCTCGAGAGGTGGTGCGCTTTCCCCACAAGACTCGACATGCATCAAGACGAGATCTTTCAGAAGCCTTCCCTTAGACTAAATGGACGCGCTCCATCCTATCACCCCTACCACCTTCTGTCCATATGGCTAAGTTATTGCAACATATATGATCCAGGCAGAGCCCATATTGCCATGTGGCTACACTAGAATCTTCTTAACATTTGGCATCTCAAATCTCTTTGTTCCTTGGTGGCTTTCCACAAGTGTGATACACAAGTTTCCCCAGTTTAAAATATCACTAGTGCATAGTCAAAATAATGGGACAAATAAATGAAGCACCACTTGCCTTTTGGTATAGAAACTAAGTTCACTCCTTGATCTTGCAATTGTCACACTCTTCAAAGTTCACTACAAGTCAATCAAGGCACAAATTCAAACTAGCATTCAAACAATTCACCACATAAAATAAAGAAAACAAAACAATGCATGCAAGCATGCAAAAGATTGTTTTATTAGGAAAAGTGGTTTATAATAGGCTATAAACATTTTAAAACACCTATTGGTCATTTATAAAAGTGGAAAAAACATTTAAAATCAAGTTAGTGAAAATGGCCATTTTAAATAATTTTTATCTTTGCTAGAAATGATTTTATTTAATGGAATAATTGCTAGTGTTATCCAAATATGTTTGTAAACACAAATGTTAGTTTTTATGGTCAAAGTGTTTAAAACAAGTCTATTTGCAAAAGGTTTCACTCAAAACCATTTTTAAATCATAATAACATTTTTATTTTACTAGAAATGCCTTTATTTAAAGTAATAATTTTCCAATGTTAACAAAATATATTTATAAACCCAAAAGTTTGTGTTTCTGGTCAGTAGGTTCAAAACAAATCATTTGCAAAATATTTTACCCCAAAATCATTTTTAGAATAACTTTTATGCTCAAAATAGGCCTAGAAATGTTTCTGCAAAAAAACCTAATTTTCCAGAAGAAAAATACTACTAAGGGCATGGTTGTAAAGTTCACATTTTCGTGATTCCATTGATATAAAGTTTGTAAATTTTGGACGTGTAGATCTAAAGTTATGAATTTTTCAAAATCAAACCACTAATAGAAATGTTTCTGTTTTTAAAACAAAAGCATGGCTACGTGTCTTATTCCTATTGGCCGGTACCGATTTGTCTGGATCAAGCGGTGTGGAGCTTTGGATATAAAGGAAATCATACGACACAGATTAGCTAAAAACGTTTCACCTAAATGATCTAACTCATCCACTCGATTTGCATCCAACGGCACATAGTGCATTGACCATGGACTGGCGGCGCGTGGCGACCGCGAGCGGCGGTGGCGCTCGGGCGGTGATGTTGCCGGTGAAAAAGGAAGCGAGGGAGGAAGGGAAGATTCTCACCGTGTTTGTAGTGACGTGGGGATGCTCGTCGTTGTCGTCACAGGTCGAGGGGCACACGGGTTCAACGCTGATTCCTCACCGGAATTTCCAACTGGCTCGGGCACGTACTGGTCTTGACGGAGGCGAGACTACAAAGCAGGAGAAGGCCAGCAGAGGGTCGCGTTAGATGCGTGATGCGAAGGTGTGTACATGAGCATCATCCAGAGGGAAAGGGGAGGTCAGGGTTACCCGGGGAAGGTCATCGGAGTCGAAGCCGAAGACGGTGGCGAATAGGCGTTGTCAGAGGCGACGTTCTAGGGCGCGCGCGAGCGAGCTAGAGCTACTGGCCGGTGCACCTGGTGATGTGGAGCAAGCTAGTGGGTGCCAGAGAGTGGGAGGCGGTCGGACGTCGTCGGAATTCAACGGAGATGCTCGTCGGAGCAGTGGTGGCGCAAGGGGAAATTGAGGCAGCCATGTGGCGTTTAGGTGTGGGGAAATGTGGGGAAAAGAAGAGGGAGTAAAGGGGAGTAAGTGTCACATCCCAAAATTTTGCAAATTTTGAAATGTGGAAAAACTTAAACAAAATGAAAAAAAACTAAGCTTTAGAAATTCAGAGTGAACAAAAACCTTTTTACTATTTAATATAACTCCCTCAAAACAAAAGTTAAATAAAATGATTTTGTTTATGAAGTTGTATGCATGTTTTTCAAAACCTCAAAATCATGAAGCATGCATGGTTGCATTATAAAACTGAGAGAAATAACTTTCTTCACAAAGTTAAAATGACCGCTTAATAACATGAGACTTTGGATATATTCCATATTTAAAATATACAAAATAATTCCTAGGTGAGCTAAAAAGATAAAGGAAAAAATTATAAAACCATAGAAATTAGTTTGTCTCTATTTGAAGCTCTAGATAAAATGATATGAAATTTATAAAATATAGGAAGAAAAATAAAGTCAAGTTAAGGCAATGACTAAAACGAAATAAAAGTATTCTTAAATGAGTGATTATGATAAAAATAAAATTATAAAGCTAAAGAAATTAGTTTGAAACTTTTTAGAGTCCTAAGTAAAAAGATATGGTTTTTATAATTTTTTTAGAAAATAATAGAATTAGGCGTACGTACCATGCATAATTTTTTTAAATGAATTATACTTTATTAAAAAAATATTCCAGATACTGTAAATGAGAGTAAGCAATCAACTTATATTTTATATATATTTTTCTAAAAAGTTTGGTACAAATTTGAATCAAATTGAAGAGACAAATTGGAAACTAGAAGTAAAACAGAAAAAGAAAAGAAAAAACTTTGAAGGAAAAAAATAAAAATTCCACAAACAATCTAGCCCACCGTGGCCTCTCTCTTCCCTCTTTTTTTCCAGTCCTCCTTATTTCTTTTGGGCCGCATTCCTTGGCCCATCAAGCCGATCCACCGAACCAATCAATCATCTTCCACCTTCAGTCACCTACGCGTACAGAAGTTGAACCTATATGGCTATAGATCTTCCTCTCCTCCTCCCATTAATTCTATTGACCATTTCTTATCGAGTTAAACACGAAAGTTATTGGAAATTTAATGGAGAATCCGTTCAGGCCATTAATTTTTCTCTTTATTGCCCTAATCTCTCAAATCAATACCGTGACCCGAATGTCATATGGCGGCATACGTATCCCGATATCCCTCCACAGACCACCTTAGCAAAAAACCGAAGAGAGTATCATATTCCTCTAGTCCTCCTCCATCATTTTCGTTCCTAAACTTTTTCGAGAGGAGCTCTATAGAGCCCATACGAACCATGCCAATATTAGCCTAAAAACAAAGTTCATCGTCAGATCGTATCGCCATCGGTGAGTCCCTTGTCAATTCCTTCTACCATAAGACTATTCTTGATGTTGTCTACCTCCAGGACATGATTGTTTATCATATTGTTATAGTTGGCCGTGCCGCCGACGTCGCACGTTGCTCCAGCCGTGGATTGCCGTCACCGTTGGAGACGAACGAGCTCTAAATCACGTCCAGTAGCACCGCCTCGACGTCCTCAACGCCGTCCGCATCTTCTTCTACTCCGGATACGTCCCTAGCGACAGGAACGGCAACGCCAAGCCCGTGACCGCAAATCCGGCGAAATTCTCCGGCGAGCTTTTTCGGTGAGCCATCCTGGACCATAGATCACTTAAATGAAGGGGTATCCTCCAATTAGAATCTGCCAAGTGTCATATCTATTCCTATTTTCAGATTTTTAGACATAAGAACATAGAAACTTGTAAAAATCATATCTTTAGTTCCGTAAATTTAGCAAATAATATGTCTATGGATTCACAAAAACGAGTAGAACACAGTGGAGCCGTAATTAGGTATTTTTGAGTCTGTTAAAATCACGTTTTATACAGAACCATTTATGGAGTATTTTGAGTATAAAAATTGTTGTGTAAATTATTATTAAATGAATCCTTTTCAAATGGTTGTAAATTGAACCCTCTGTACAGTAAGACCAAAATATAATTGTATTCTAGTATAAATAAGACCGTGGTAATTATTTAGTGAGAATGTCCTTTCCCACTGTTAGAAAATGTTGCTAATTTCTACAATTGCATAAATGGTTGTATTTGTAATCTTGAAAATATAAAATGTTCATAAATCACTTAGTAATGTTTAGAACCTTGTTATAACAATTTTTACAATAAAAATTGCCGTCTTGCATGTTTGCATACTTTGCATGATTTTTGTGTTGTCATTAGTATTGATCTTGTGATTGTTTTGTCTTGGTTGTTTGGCTTGATAGATTGTGTTGATTGTCAAGTGTGTTATTGCGAAGAGTGTACCAACACCACCAACTACTAAGGCAAGTGGCACTATCATCCATGTCCTACTATTTTCAATACACTTAGTGGAATTTTTGTAGTATGCATGATAAGTCTACTATGTTACTATGCTATGCTATGTCCTATTAGGATATCCTTTATATCTTCCTTAGTGGAAACATCGTAGTTGTAGTATGCTTAGCCCTGCTATATATTCGGGGTGGAACACCATGTTATGATTATATGAAGTGTTGGAAAAATATATGTTTTATATAATAAAACAAGTACTCAATGAATCACCTGGATGGAATATGGATACTCAGTTGTGGATAAGGTGGCAACAAAGGGAATCATATATATGGCTATCTTTTTCGTGTCTGCAGTAGAAGAAAACCACCCAGGGACTTAGAGATTGAACATGTTTCTCGTACAGTGGCTTCCGTGTACAGCCACATGCTAAATGGGCTCTGGCTTAGTCAATTACATAGTGGAAGACCCTTGCATTGGTACCTATTCAGGTTAACTAGAATTATGTATTAGAAGTATATCCTTACATTGGTGTCTGGTAGATGTTCTAGCATAATGTATTGGGAGGACTTCTATGGAAAGACTTTGTCACATTCTCGATCTGTCAGTACTCCATTTGGTGTGTACTTATCCAGCAGCCACTAGTGGTGTCAAGACGAGATTATGTCATGTGGGTAAAGTGTACAACTTCTGCAGACGATCAAATTCTAAGTACTTAGTCGTGTCCCCGGTTACGGACTACTCTGAGCAACTAAGGCCTGAAGCTATGGAAGATCTCGACATTCCAATTTCTCAAAGTAAAACTTGATGGTGTCAACAAGGGATTAGAAGCACTTGGAGTTTGCCAAGTAGTTCAGAGAGTTATTGAAAGATCAAAACTATTTTAAAAAGATAGGATAAAACCATATTGCTTTCTGCAAATGAGCCTAAACTCTACTTAACCAAATATGCATGTAATGATAGGTTCCAACTTATTTCCACATAGTAGTGAAACTTGCCTATACAATTCAAATGTTGAAAGAACATGTGAGCCCCCCATGTGTGGTTTTGGTAATTAATGACAATCTTTATGGACTAATGTGTGTATTAAGTTATACTTGTAGGAATTGTCCATTGGCATCGCTTGGAGCTTGTGCCGGCTTCAAGGTCTATGAAATGAGAAGAATATATGTTGTGCAAGCTCAAAATGCGCCATCTATAGAAGACATGTTTGATGTTTGTTGTTAGAAGATCTCAAAATGCGCCATCAAAATGCGCCATCTATAGGGTGATAACCAATAGGGTAGCTCATGTCGTCCTCTTTCCAATGCAATTAGAATCGGGTCAATCGGAGCTACCGTTAAAAATTTATGACCGTTTGAATATTTGCCAATTTCGTTTGAAAAAGAAAAAGGAAAAAATCTTGTCTGGGCCGAGCGGTACTACCGCAGCCCAGTACCGCTCAGGCCTAGCGCGTGCGGCCTACTTTAGTATCACCCGGTACCCAGTACCGGTAATACCGGCCGGCCCGGTAGTACCGCCCGGGTGGGGCGGTACTACCGACCGGCCCAGGTACGCCCAGATCCAGATTCTGCATGCGCCTTGCCCGCGTTGACTCCCGCTGGTACCGCGTTCCCCCGCTCGCTCCCGCCTCGCCTGCGCTGCAGCTTGCTTGGCCCCACGCGCCGCCGCTGATCCCGCACATCGCGCGTGCGCAGGCTCGCTCGCCTATTTTTGCGTTGCCGCCTATCTGCTACTGGGCCCGCTGGTGCGCTGCCCCCTCGCGCGCACGCTGCACTACCTAGTGCTGGCGCTGCTGCTGCTGCCTTGCATTGACCGCGAGCTGGCCCCACGCGCGCATCTAGCTGCTAGCTGTTGCCTCCCACGTGCGTGCGCTGCTGCTGCTGCGGCCCATTCGCTGGCCCCACTTGCCTCGCTGCGCGCACGTACGGCCACAGGCCCCATCCCGCTGTTGCTCTGCTTCGTGCTTTTAAAATCGAGTTAATTACGTTGTGTTCAAAAAATGCCCCAGACGGCTAGATTTTTGGGGCCCCTATTTAAGGCTTTGCCCGTTTTGAGTTTAGATAGTTTCTTCCTCATCTTTTAGGGTAAGCTTTCTCCACACTTTCTCTAAATCTTGAAGCTTGCCTAATCTTTTCCCTCCGATGATTCTTGCCCATATTTGAGTGGAAGAGAGAGGAGATCTAGACCCACGTTTTGACCTAACCGATTCATCTCTTTGTGAGTGCATCTTTGGGGATCTAGATTTTAGGGGATTTTGTGTCTCTCTTTGATTCCTCCTCTCTTGTTCCCCCAATAGCTTTAGTAGCTTTATTTGAACTTGAGAGTGAGGGATTTGAGCACCTTTGTGGTGTTCTTGACATTTGCATTTGGTGCATCGGTTTGAGTTCTCTTTGGAGGATTTGGTTCGTGTGACTCTTTGCAGCTTGTCCCTCTTGGGTTCTTGGAACCCTAGATGGTTTTGTGGCCTTGGTGGCATTGTGGCCTTTTGTAGCGTTTATTGGGAGCCTCCAATTAAGTTGTGGAGAAGTGCCCCAACCTTGTGAGAGGTTCCGGTTGCCACCGACAAGTGCACCGATAGTGGAAGCGTGAATCGATCCCATTGGGGTGAGATCCACCGGAGAATAAGGGAGGCCTTTTGTGGCATTGGTGGTTTGATACCACCCCCTCTCCAAACGAGACGTACTCCATGCTGGGAGGAACTCGGTAAAATATCGTCGTCCCCGCGTGCCTCGGTTATCTCTATACCCGAGCTCTTTACTTATGCACTTTACATTGTGATAGCCTTCATGCTTGAAGTAATCTATATCTTGCTATCACATTGTTGCTTATATTGCTTAGCATAATTTGTTGGTGCACATAGGTGAACCTTAGTCGTTCTAGGTTGTGCTTATCAAAGTAAACACTAGTTTTATTCCGCTTTGTTGAGCCACTCTAGGAAAAGTTTAAATCGCCTATTCACCCCCCTCTCGGCGACATTTTTGTCTTTATTTAAATAAGATTTAAATATGTTTCCAATCCTTATTTTTTATTCAAATGATTTAAACATCTGTTTAAATTCAAATATTTTCAGTAAGTTTAATACTTGTTTAATAATGTGTTTGAAATTCCATTTTAGAATATTCAATATTCTTTTAGGGTTAAATTTTTGTGTCTTTATTCAAACCATTGATTCAAGCCTCCATTTGATTTCAAATTTTCATCAAACCCTTTTAGTAGGTTTTATTTTTTTATTAGTGTGTTTAAATAATTCACTTTGAATTATTTCAACATTTTATTATGATTTAATATTTATTTAAATGAGGCTTTTGTCTCTATTTAAATGAATTTTAATATGGTTCCAAACCATATAATTCTATTCATATAGTTCTTTTATTATTGTTATGTTAATTAGATAACTTTTAATCCACTTTGGCAATTTCAATTATTATTTTCTCATGATTTAATTAATCATTTTTATTAGGGATTTTGTCTTCATTTAAATCAAATATGGTTCAAGTCCATATTAATTATATTCAAATAATCTTTATTCCTTTATTTTATTTGGATTATCTTAATTCCATTTGCTTATGGATTTATTTCAAGTTTTAAATTGTGTTCTAAACAATTTTCTTGGGATTTATTATTTATTTAGTTTAGACAATTTGTCTTTATTTAAATAAAATTGAATATGGTTCAAAGCCCATATAGTTTTATTTAAATAATATTTTATTTCTTTTTATAATTCAATAACTTTCATTTGTTTATGGATTTGGCCAAGATTAGATTTGAACTTTAAATATCCCTTATTTATTTCTTTCTTTCTTTGTCTTATAAAATCCATACCTTTTTATCTATATCTCCAAAATTGGTGATTCCAATTTGTAGAATTTTATTTAATATTTGTTTATCTTTTTAAATCCCTTTAGGATTAATTTTCTCACAATTTGGTATGGATTTTAGCTAGGAGATTTATTAGTTTTGGAAATTATTTCCTTTTATCTTATGAAATTCATAAGTTTTTATCCATGGATCCAAATTGAATGAAACCAATTTATATGGTTTTATAATATTTTTGTTTATCATTTTTGATCGTTTATAAATGTTTGCTGCTGAATTTTATATGGGTCAAAAGTCTTAGAGAGATCTTGGAAATGATTTTCTTCATAAGGGTTTTAGGGTTTTGATTTATTTTTCCGAAGTGTTTAAATTTCAAGATACATTCATTGATGAATGCATTTCACTTGATTGAAATTTTGTTGGATTCCCGTTTCATTCAAATTTTGTTCAAGTAGGGTTTTCATGTTTCCATTTAGAAGCAAAAAGTTTCTTTTCACCCTAAATTTCAACAATTAATTCTTTTGTTTTTTTTTTCACATTTCAAAATTTGGAAAATTTTGGGATGTGACACTAGTTTTGCATAAGTGGCTAGCGGGTGTCTGTCTCTCCTACTATATTCAATATATAATTTACAACGATTTGTCCATAATTTAGTTATCCTCATTGTTGTTCCATGTTCGTAGGTAAGAACATGTCAACACCCGGATTTTTAATCCCAGATGCCTGTTATGCCATACATCGCAATCCCAGGATTACCATGTTTGCGAGACATAACAGAATTGGATACCATAGTACATCATCCATTAGAAACCATACATAAGGTCTTACACAAATAAGGATCTCATGATCCAGTTCTTAATACAACTCAAACAACAAAAATACGTAATAATAACGGTAGCGTAGGCGAAGCTCCATCTTCGGGGTCACAGGCAATGCTGACGATGGAAGATGATCCTAGTTGTTTAACCTTCCTGGGGTCCATCATCCTGGTACTCCTCTTCATAGTCTGGCCACGGGAATAGCTAGGGACAAATCCATGAGTACTCTTTAAGTACTCGCAAACTAATACTAACAAGTGAAGGGGGTCTTTGTAGTAGGTCACTAAGCTCTAGGATTGTTTTGCAAAAAGCCAGATTTACTTCTACTAAGTTCAGAAATGAAGAAAGCGAGTTGAAGTTTTATAACACCTAAGTGGGAACTTGTATTTCATATCACAACTCTGTTGTGGTCAAGTCAAAATCTCAATCCATTTCACAAGTCATTTTGAAAACATCTGACGAGGGAACAGTATGGCCACTCCAACTGTCCATAACCGGCGGACGCGGCTATTCGAATAGTTTGACACTCTGCAGAGATTGTACACTTTCACCACAACATTCGATACATCCGCCAGGAACAAATCCTGAATTCACCATACTCAGTATGCGCATAATCAATCCTAACCTTTCAATTAAGCGCCCTAGTATAAGCACATCTCCTGTGAGTTTGGCCTCCCAACCATGACCAACTGTCATCTTGGGTACTGCACAGGTGGACAATCTTCACAAGATATCCTCAGCTCAGACCTTGGTCGTGAGGGAACTAATACTAAGGTATATAAGTTTCCAGTCAAGCCCTACCCAATTTCCGGGTATTGTGGTTGTACGGTAAAATTGGAATGGTATCGCATCCAGACAACCATCAGTTTTATAAAGGGCTAAGGCTCATGCCTCAACATTTCATCACCAAAAATCATCTGGTGTTCGGAAACACATGTCCAAAACATTTCAATAGAATGATCCGTCATTCCAAGGTTTTCATAACCATTTTTCCACCAAGTATTCCCATATAAGTTGATCAAGTTTTATGCTTAGCACTAGCATCTACAAGTGGGGGTAAGTACTAATGAGGGGTGGTAAAGTAGTGGAGTTTAACTAAGTTCAATCTCATGCCTTAGGATGACATGAAGATTATCTATCTTAGGCCAAGTTTTATGCTCTTTATGCAACCTTCAATTATCTTTCTAGTATCTACAATTTACTCAACTAAACTCTAAGTAAGAGCTTTGATAAAGAAATAAAGTATAAAGCTTGTAAGTAAAACTAGGATTGGGTATCATCAAATGTATCTAACCAAGCATGCTTAGTGCATTGCATACGTTATTTAACTCTCATAATTGCAAGTGTTAGCTTGCAAGTATTGGCTTGCATAGGTAAAGTATCTTGCAAGTGTTAGCTTGCCTTGTGCAGAGCAGTGGTTGAAGTTCTCCTTGGCTTCTTATTCGGAGTATCCTCCTTCTTCCTCGTATCCTTGGTCGGTACTAGCGTCTATAAATAAATACGAGGTACACAATCACCAAACAATACTTAACTATTTTCAATCATCACACAAAAGGGTCCTATAGATGATCTAGCATCATCACTAACATTACAAGATTAAATCTTGGTTTAATTTCTTTTATTTTTAGAAAAGTAATTTCTACTCATTGAAAAAATACTTAAGATTTAATATTCTCCAAACCAAACATGGGATCATGTTGACACATGTCATCACCACACATTTCAGTACATGGGAGTGTGATTTAAAGTGGTGTCACAATTTAATAAGGTTTAAAATTTTATTTTAATTAAATAAAGTGACTAGAAATGCCTAAGTGGCATCCTTTTATTATTTGGACATTATTTCTGTAAGTAAACCCATATATTTTTATATATTCTGAAAGGTATGATCAAATGTGATATTTGAGAGTTGGAATCAACTCAAAAGCTATTATGGTTTAAATTTGAAAAATGTTTGAATGCAGAAAAGGTTCTACCTTGTTATTTTTACTAAGGTTGATCTATATATTCAAATGATTTAAATCCAACGGGATTGGATTCAACATTTCCAGACCTTTCTAACAAAATTGGTTTCATTCAATTTGGTTCACTGAATCGAGCTGGGTTGATTTTTGAAACTAGGTACAGAACTGTGATTGAATGAAAATGGAAAAATCCAAATTCAAACGACTGGGCTGCGTGGGAAGAGCAAATGGGCCGGATTTCTACGCATAGCGCATACGCGAGCTGGTTAAGTTGTGTCCCCACGCATCAGTGAGACGGGGGGTGCGAAGCGGTACGGGGCAACGTGGTGCGTTGGATCTAGTTCTAATCCAACAGCTCTGGTTCATCGTCCACGTCGGGCATCGCCGGCGAGACAAAACCCTAATGCGGCAGGTGGGGGTCGTCGGGGGCTCACCGGGGCTCAGGCGAAGGTCGGCAAGGCGGGCGAACGACGAAGTCGAATCTCCTGGTATCGGCAGCTTCTCCTGGGGTGGACAAAATCGATGGCGCCCTTCTTCTCCAGAGGCGGCCTGCTCCGGCGCAATTCCGGCGTCTGTTGCCTTGCTCCCGTCTTGGCGGGTGGTTTGGTGAGAGGAGTGGACTGGTGTGAAGAATTGAGTGGGGAGGCCTATTATAGTGGCGAGGGGACCGACGGGCAGTGAGCTCGTCGTGGTCGGCCAATGCAGGGCTATCGGCGTGGGCGACGGTAGGGGGCGGTGCTGTGCTCCCTGGCGAAGCTCAACGACGTGGTGGCGAGGCGTGGGGCGGTGCTGATCGGTCGGAACGCTGCGGTGCTCTGAGAGTGCCCGACGGAAGCTTTTATGGCGCACAGCGCCCGTGGTCTGCGCGGCGGCGAACGGGCGTGTCTGCGGGGCTGCTGGGACGGTGGTGATCACGTATGCACGCGGCGAGGGCGGCGCGCGGTCTATGGGCGTCTATCGAGCGTGGCGCACGGGGCGCGCTCTCGGCATGGTTGCAGAGAAGGTTGGCATGGTCTGTGCGTGTGGTCCAGGGGCTGGCATCGCTCGCGGCTGGGACAGGGAGTGGCGGTGGGGTGCTAGCTTGCTCCCAGACAAGGTTGGCGAGGCTAGTGCTTCTTGTAGCTTGTTGTCCACACTAGGGTGACCATGGTGCTCTCGGGTTGTTCACCATTCATGACAATGGCTATCTTACATTGGTGCTAGAGATTAGTTTAGGTTGTCAGATGATCTACTAAGGGTAGTGGTTTCCAGAGAGGGAACAAGTTAGGCCCAAAACACTGCACACTATAGTGTTTTGATTTTGTTTGATTTGAATCAGCAATGTGTTTGATGAAATGGCCGCATGAATTCAAGTTTTGAATTTTGAAAATATTTTTGGTGGGTGTTCTAGGCATGTGCTGGTGAGTCTGTAGATGCTTGGGTTTTGAAAGTTGAGCTTGTTTGAGTGGTTTTTGAAAGTGGGATCTTCCCATATGATATAGATTCAATTTTAAACTGTCATTTAAGCTATGCATTTGAATGTTTCTGGATGATCACAAGGTGGGACTTGATACTTTGTTATGATTACTATCAAGGGGTGCAAAGATCCAAACAAGTTTCTGTTAAGTTCTGAAAGTTAGAGATAGCCAAAGTAGGCATGGGAGTTAATTTAGCCAAAGTGACCATTCCCTTATTTTGTTTGTTTTGATTTATTTGTCTTTGGGAAAAGTGTGGGTATTGTTTAGATGATGTTTATTTCACCTAAGAATCAAGCAAGGAAATTCAAAAAGAATCCAAATTGGAATGCATACACATATCAATGCTTTCATATTTTTAATTTGAAAAGTTTTTATTAACCCTAAATTTGATGATTAAAGTTTGATGATCCAAGTTTAATATTTTTGGGATGTTACAAACCTTCCCCCCTTAAACAAAATATCGTCTCGAGATTTGAGAAAGGACAAAAATATTACCTAGGATTTGAAGAGATCGGGAAACTCCGTCTTGATGTGATCTTCCCGCTCCCAGGTAGCTTCCTCTTCCGTGTGGTTGCTCCACTGAATTTTGAGAAACTTGATGCTTCGGGTTCTGGTAGTTCAGAAATCTTCTTCCAAAATACGGATAGGTTAGGTCATCGTTGATCTCTATAGTCCGGTGATCAATATTCTTGAATACTTTAGTCTTCTCCGGGACTTCAAGACACTTGCGAAGTAATGAGATATGGAACACATTGTGCACGACTGACATCTCTTCGGGTAGTTCCAATTGATACGACACTTCTCCTCGACGGTTCAGAATCTTGAAGGGGCCGATATATCTGGGGGCTAACTTTCCTTTGAGTCGGAAACGCTGCATTCCCTTCAATGGCGACACTTTCAGATACACAAAATCTCCTATGTCGAAGGCGAGGTCTCGACGTCTCTTGTCGGCGTAACTCTTCTGTCTTGACCGGGCTGTCTTGAGGTGCTCACGAATCTTGTGAACCTTCTCTTCTGCTTCTCGTAGGATATCGGGTCCGAAAATCTGAATCTCTCCTACTTCCGACCAATTAAAAGGGGTGCGACACTTCCTTCCATACATAAATTCAAATGGGGCCATTTGCAAATGAGCTTGATAAATGTTGTTGTATGAAAATTCTGCGAACGGCAGACAGTCTTCCCACTTAGATCCATATTCTAACACACATGCTCTCAACATATCTTCAAGTATTTGATTTACTCGCTCCGTTTGTCCATCGGTCTGAGGGTGATACGCGGTGCTGAAATCTAGTTGGGTTCCTAAACCTTCTTGGACTTTCTTCAAGAATCTCGAGGTAAATTGAGTTCCTCGATCCAATACGATGTTCTTGGGGACTCCGTGCAAACTAACGATCCTAGCGATGTATAACTCCGCTAGCTTCGAACTCTGATATGTGGTCTTGACGGGTAGGAAATGGGCGACTTTGGACAATCTTTCCACTATGACCCAGATAGAGTCATTTCCCCTAATATAAGTAGGCAATCTGGTGATAAAGTCCATTCCAACTGAATCCCATTTCCATTCCGGAATCTGCAATGGTTGCAACAATCCAGCGGGTCTTTGGTGTCCGGCCTTGACTCGCTGACATATATCACACTTGGCGATATAGCTTCCGATTTCTCTCTTCATCTTATGCCACCAAAATTGCTCTTTCAAATCTTGATACATCTTAGTTCCTCTGGGGTGGATAGAATAAAGAGTATCATGAGCTTCTTTCAAAATAACTTCTTTCAACTCAGAATCTGCTAGTACACAAAGGCGTCCTTTGTACCACAGAACTCCTTCTTCGTCTTCGGTGAATCCAGATACTTTGCCTGTACCGATACGACGCTTGATTCCGTCAATACTAGCATTTCCTTTCTGTGCCTCTTTGATCTGGCTGATCAAAGTGGGTTGAAGTTCGATGCTAGACAAAAATCCTTCACTCACTAATTCCATTTGAAAATCTTCCATCTCTTTGTGCAAACTTGGTTTCTCCTTCAAAATCATGGAGTTCAAGCGGCACGGCAATCTGCTAAGGGCATCTGCTACCACATTGTCTTTAATGGGGTGATAGTGAATGTCTAGATCGTAATCCTTGATTATCTCAATCCATCTTCTCTGCCTCATATTCAGCTCCTTCTGAGTGAATATATACTTCAGGCTCTTGTGATCCGAATAAATCTCACAACGATATCCCATCAGGTAGTGCCTCCATGTCTTCAGGGCTAGAACTACGGCTACAAGTTCGAGGTCATGGGTTGGGTAATTTTGTTCATGTTGTTTCAATTGTCGAGATAGATAAGATATAACTTTTCCTTCTTGCATTAGCACACATCCGAGACCGGTCTTGGATGCATCACAATACACGTCAAAGGGCTTCATGATATCCGACATGATTAAGATTGGGGCTGAGATCAATCTCCTCTTGAGTTCTTGAAAACTCGCTTCACACTTGTCGGTCCATTCAAACTTCTTGTCCTTCTTCAGCAATTGGGTCATGGGTCTGGCGATACTCGAGAATCCTTCTACGAACTTGCGGTAGTATCCCGCCAATCCGAGAAATGCACGAACTTGGGTTTGAGTGGTTGGGGCTTGCCAATCTTCGACATCTTTCACCTTTGCAGGGTCAACGGCAATTCCTCCGGCTGATACAATGTGGCCGAGGAATCCTACTTCCTGTAACCAGAATTCACATTTGCTAAACTTGGCATACAATTGATGCTCTCTAAGGGTTCCAAGAATGGTCCTTAGGTGTAGCTCATGTTCTTCTTCTGATTTGGAATAAATCAGAATTTCGTCGATGAAAACAACGACAAACTTATCCAGGAAGTCCATAAAAATCTTATTCATGAGATTCATGAAATAAGCGGGGGCATTGGTTAATCCAAAAGGCATGATAGTATACTCGTATAATCCATAACGGGTGGTAAAGGCAGTCTTGGGAATATCCTCTGCGCGAATCTTGAGATGATGATAGCCTGTTCTAAGATCAATCTTAGAAAACACTTTGGCACCGGTCAACTGATCAAACAAATCTTCTATCTTTGGCAAGGGATACTTGTTCTTGATGGTGACATCATTCAACTTCCGATAATCCGTACACAAACGGTTACCTCCATCCTTCTTGTCCACAAATAAGACAGGTGATCTCCATGGTGACACACACAAATAAGACAGGTGATCTCCATGGTGACACACTTGGTTGAATTAATCCAATTTCCAACATGGAATCCGGTTGCTTCTTTAGTTCTGCTAGTTCAGACGGGTTCATACTATAGGGTCTCTGGGCTATGGGTCCTGTTCCGGGGATTAGTTCAATGATAAACTCGATATCCTGATCTGGGGGCATACCGAGCAAAACATCTAGAAATACATCGGGGTATTCACAGACTATCCGGACTTGGTCAATGGTAGGTTGGGCTATACTCTTGTTGCACTTGAATTGGCGAGGTAAGGTTTCAGATATATGCTCTACTGATATTCCGGCGGTACTGGTCATGGTGATGGCTTTCTTGGCACAGTCAATCCATCCTTTATGTTTGGACATCCAATCCATTCCTAGTACTACTTCCAAACCTTTAGTTCCGAGTACTATCAGATTAGAATAAAAATCTATGCCATGGATCCGGATAGGGACGGCTTTGCAAATTTGCCTAGCCTTGGTGGTTGAACCGGGGATTTGAACGATCATAACATGCTTTAGTTTTGTTGGTTGAATCTTACTAGTGCAGGCAAAATCTTCGGTGACAAATGAATGCGATGCACCCGAATCAAACAACACTCTTGCAAGTACTGAACTAACAGAAAACATACCCAGCACGACGTCTGGTGCTTCCTGAGCTTCTTCAGCATTCATGAGAAAAAGACGGTTGTTGCGGTTGAGCGAATTCCCTGGGGCAAACCTTCTTCCTGGCTGAACACAACGTTGCTGCTGAGCTGGGGCATTTTCATTGGGGGCTGCGGTATTCTTCTTGTTGGGGCACTCGTTGGAGTAGTGACCCTTATTTCCACAGTCATAACAAGTCACTTGCGACTTGTCCTTTGCTGCAACAGGCACACCATTGCTTCCAGTCCTCGAGGCAGTGTTGGTGTTGGCGGTAGCATTATTGTTGGTGAACTTGGATGGTGCACGGTTGAAATTGTTAGAGTTGCCGGGGTTGTTGTGATTTCCTCCGGGCCTCGGGTTTCCACGGTTGGGATAGGTCGAACGGTTCATTGGGGGTCTGTTGGTTCTCGGGGCAAATCCTGGAGATGGGTTGGGGCGATACTTTGGGGTCTGATGGGTTCCTGGTTGATGCATCATGTGACGCTTGTGGTTCTCATTGGCTTGGTTAATCTTTCCTTCCATCTGGATGGCAGAGTCGACCAGGGCTTCGATATCAGCAAAGGGGATATTGACCAACATAGTCTGCATCTCATCGTGCAGACCATTCAAGAATCTCTCCTTCTTCTTGGCTTCGGTGTCGATCTCATCCGGGGCATACCTAGCTAATGACAAGAATTTGTCACGGTATTCCACTATGGTCATCCTTCCTTGCTTCAGTTCTCTGAACTCATCTCTCATTCTCTTGATCAAACCCGGTGGCACATGGGTTCTGCTGAACTTGACCTTGAATTCATCCCAGGTCATCATCTGTCCTCCGGTCATCGCACGAACGCTGTTCCACCATGCTCTGGCATCTCCGGCTAGATAGTGGGTGGCGAACAGAACTTTCTCGTTAGCTTCCACTCCGGCGACTTATAGGTTGTTTTCCATGGTTTGCAGCCAATCATTGGCATCTAGGGGATCTTCTGACTTAGTGAAGACAGGTGGGTTGGTGTTCTGGAAATTCTTAAGCTTAGATCCATGGTTGTCCTGGTTTCTGTGGCCTTGATTGTTGTGGGCTAGCTGAGCTATCTGCTGAAGGGTGGCTAGGTTGGCTTGACGTTCCGCTCTTTCAGCTTCGCAGTCAGAAACCAACATTTGCAGGATCTGCAACATCGGGTCCGGGGATGAACCACTTCCTCCGCGTGGCATCTAAAGATTGAGATAGATCATGAGAAAAGAGGGAAATTTCTAAGGTTCGGGGACTTTGAAAAGTTTTTAAAGTTTGACTCAGATTTTCCTAGAAACTTGCTTTTCATTCATTCATTCATAGCACACGATACAAACACACACCACAAAACAAGAAAAACAAATGGTTTTAAGAACCATTCTGGAAACTATGATACAGTGGGACCGAATACTACTCACTACGCTAGTGCTCAAGTGCTACTACTCCTTGGAGTCGGTGTAGTCGTCATCCTCATCATCCTCATCGTCATTGATGAAGGCGAAATCCTCCTCATCGGTGAAGAAATCCATAGCCTGATCCTCCAGAAAATCATCATCATCGCTGAGATAGGAGTAGGGGTCTCCACGAAGATCCTCTCCGGCATTCTCCCTTTCCTCCAACTGCATGTCTCTCTCGTGGATGATCTCCTCCAAATCCGAGATACGGTGGAAAAGATGGACAATGATGCGCTCCTTCTTGTCAAGATGACGGCGGTGAGACTTGCGATCCTTCGCAGGCATGGCGATGGTCTGATCCTTTGTCTTGATGATGGCGGACTTGTGGTTGGAGTAGTCACGGCAATTATCCAACTCCTGCTGACGATCGTACATCATGAAGCTGAGGTAGTCTAATTGGGTCTTCAGCTCGTGGTGGTATGGGGCTTCCAGTGGCTGTCCATTAGCATCACGCCTTGGACAAAACTCAAAGCGGGTACCCTTGATCTGGTTGATACTCTGCCCACACATACGGGCAAGAGCTTCCTGCATGGCCCTGGCAAGTCCATCGAGCCAGTTGTTCTCTCTTAAGTTGAATTTAATTCCCTCGGCAGTGGGAGGTTCAATCTTTCCTTGGAGACTTGCAACAATTAGCCACTACAGTTCTTCTCCTCCTTGATCATTGAGCGGAGCTCCGAAGAACTTGGGGTGCGGAAGCTCCAGAAGTTCCGAAAGCTGGTCCAAATCCCGCTCAAAGATAAGGTCTCCTCCATTCCCCAACTGATAAAACTTGATGTACTTCACGTCCATCTATAAGAATATAGGATGAGTAAGTTAGTAGAGTGATCAAGTGTGTCAAATTTTATGTATTTTGCAAGAGTTTTTTAGGAACATGAATTTTCATGAAAGAATCAAAGTGATAAGAATGGGAATAAGTTTTTGTAAATAGTTGCTTACTTTGGTTTTGAAACTAAGTTTTTGATTCAAACGTCCAGTCTAACTAGGGTCTCCTATGGTCAGGATGGCTCTGATACCAACTTGTCAACACCCGGATTTTTAATCCCAGATGCCTGTTATGCCATACATCGCAATCCCAAGATTATCACTTTTGCGAGACATAACATAATTGGATACCATAGTACATCATCCATTACAAACCATACATAACGTATTACACAAATAAGGATCTCATGATCCAGTTCTTAATACAACTCAAGCAGCGAAAACACGTAATAATAACGGTAGCGTAGGCGAAGCTCCATCTTCGGGGTCACAGGCAATGCTAACGATGGGAGATGATCCTAGTTGTCGTAACCTTCCTGGGGTCCATCATCCTGGTACTCCTCTTCATAGTCTGGCCACGGGAATAGCCAGGGACAAAGCCATGAGTACTCTTTAAGTGCTCGCAAACTAATACTAACAAGTGAAGGGGTTTTTTGTAGTAGGACACTAAGCTCTAGGGTTGTTTTGCAAAAAGCAAGATTTACTTCTACTAAGTTCAGAAATGAAGAAAGCGAGTTGAAGTTTTATAACACGTAAGTGGGAACTTGTATTTCATATCACAACTCTGTTGTGGTCAAGTCAAAATCTCAATCCATTTCACAAGTCATTTTGAAAACATCTGAAGAGGGAACGGTATGGCCACTCCAACTGTCCATAACCGCGGACGCGGCTATTCGAATAGTTTGACACTCTACAGAGATTGTACACTTTCACCACAACATTCGATACATCCGTCAGGAACAAATCCTGAATTCACCATACTCAGTATGCGGATAATCAATCCTAACCTTTCAATTACATGCCCTAGTATAAGCACCTCTCCTGTGAGTTTGGCCTCCCAACCATGACCAACTGTCATCTTGGGTACTGCACAGGTGGACAATCTTCACAAGGTAGCCTCAGCTCAGACCTTGGCCGTGAGGGAACTAATACTAAGGTATATAAGTTTCCAGTCAAGCCCTACCCAATTTTCGGGTATTGTGGTTGTACGGTAAAATTGGAATAGTATCGCATCCACACAACCATCAGTTTTATAAAGGGCTAAGGCTCATTCCTCAACATTTTCATCACCAAAAATCATCTGGTGTTCGGCAAAACATGTCCAAACATTTCAATAGAATGATCCATCATTCCAAGGTTTTCATAACCATTTTTCCACCAAGTATTCCCATCTAAGTTGATCAAGTTTTATGCTTAGCACTAGCATCTACAAGTGGGGGTAAGTACTAATGAGGGGTGGTAAACTAGTGGAGTTTAACTAAGTTCAATCTCATGCCTTAGGATGACATGAAGATTATCTAGCTTAGGCCAAGTTTTATTGTCACGTCCCAAAATTTTCCAAATTTTGAAATGTGAAAAATAAATAAACAAAATAAACAATTGTTGAAATTTAGGGTGAGAAGAAACTTCTTGATTCCAAATGGAAACATCAAAACCTATTTTGATCAAATAAAATCCTAAAGGTATTTAAAAAGATAAACAAATAATAAATAAAGTTTTGATAGTTGGAATTACTTTTTTGGATCTTTAAATAAAAAGATATGGTATTTATAAAGCAAAGGTAGAAATATAATAAGGATTATTTTATAGAGCCAAATTAAATCTTGGCCAAGCTTTTGAAGTAAAGTATTCTCTTATTTGATAAAAAGAGTAAAGGTTTATTTAAATAAAATAATGAGGATTTATTAATATCCAATTTTATTAAAGTAAAGGCTTTTCCTTTTTAAATAAACACTAAAACTTGTTAGAGTATTTTTTTAAATAAGATTTCCAAGTGTTTTAGTTTTTCAAATAAAATCTACTGAAATGGTTTTGATATTATTTAGATTTCAAATAGAGTTTTTAAATAAATTAAATCCTATTTGAATTAATGACTAAGGTCTATTTATTCAATTATTAATATATCCTAAAAGAATAAAAGTATTATTTTATTTTTGACTTTGGATTGTGTTGTTAAACAGGATTAAAATAAATATAAAGTTTGGTGGTGATTTTATTTGATTTGTTGTTTGAATTATTTGTTTGAAAATCAAATCAGAATATTCAAACAGAAAAAGGAAAACATTTGGTATAAAAAAATGAAAGAACAGACCCAACCCAACAAGCCCAGCAAGCCCACTCGCAGCCCATCTCCCCCTCCCCTCAGCGAAACATTTTCCACCCAGAGATCAACCCGCTGAGTCACTGAGCAGTGGACCAGGTGCCCTCTCTCTCTCGCTGAACGTTGGACCCCATGCCACCTCAGCATCGTCTCCACCACGACCACATCGCCTCGCCGTTGCTGCCTTGCTTGTGGCGATCAATTCGCTTAATTGGCCGGCTTAATTCTTCCGGTGACCACGCACACATAAATGCCCATGCCTCCTCTCTCTTTCCCCTCACTTGCCAGTGCCTCTCTGCCCTTAGGATGCTCTAATTTCGAGCTCGCATCCCACTGTCTCCGACGAAGTCTCGGAGCAATTCCGGCGAACCACGGCCGCCCCTCACCTCCCACTGCACGCAACCTTGTTCCCCATCATCTGACGCGTCTCCCAGTACCAGCAGCTTGGTCGCGCTTTCCCCAGAGCGTCGGCAAGGACAACCTCAACACGCCGCCGTCGTCTGCTGACGCTCCGGCGAACTCTCCTGGTAAACACCGACCGCCCCGAGCCTTCCTATTGATGCTCCTAAGATCCCCAGGACAGTGCGCGTCTAACCATGTGCTCCTTTTTCCTTAGGGCGATCTGCAGCTCCATCCCCGACGACGAACCGAAGCAACTGGCGCCGCTACTGACTCCGGCGAGAAATCCCCTCCGTTCCAGAGCGCCCCTTGACGAGTTGACCACACCACTAGCACCACCGTGGCGTTGCGAATCTGGTGAGCCTCTCCTTCCTCTTCCTCGCTTCCTACATCTTCGGCAAGCTCGCCGCCAGAGTGCTCCACCGCCTGTCGCCGTCGCAGCGCCGCCACTTTTTGGTCAAGCGATTCTACACCGTTCGATTGAAATCAGACGCGTAGAAACAGATGACTTAACGAAGGGGTAGGAATGAACCAGAGACGCACGATTTCATTTAGATCCAACGAATCAAAGAGGCTGATCCGCATGAAACGGTACCAGCCTATTAGAGAAGGCCACGTGGCCATGTCTGTTTTAATAAAAACAGAATTGATCTATTAGTTGTTCAATTTTGTAAAATTCATAACTTTCAAACCACACGTCCAAATTTTGCAAATTTTATATCACTGGATTCAGCAGAGAAAGTACTTTGCAACCATGCACTTTGTTTAATGATTTGCTTCCGGAAAATTGGTTGAATTTGCAGAAACTTTTGTAAGCTTATTTTGAATATAAAAATTGTTCTAGATATATTTTTGAGATGAAATCTTTGAAAAATGGTTTGTTGAGAACCAACTGACCCTAGGAACCAACTTATGGATTTAAAAATGTATTTTGTGAAGATAAGAAATAAATATTTGAATTAGCCCATTTCTAGTCAAATAGAAATATTGATTATGATTTAGAAATGATTTTTGAGTAAAACCTTTGGGAAATGATTTGATTCAAACCTTCTGACCCTAAACACCAAGTTTTGAGAATTAAAATATATTTGGTGAACTCTTTAAAGAATATTGCTTTACTAAAAGCATTTTCAACCTCATAAAATATTGATTTGATTTAAAAATGGTTTATAGATAAAACCTTTTGCAAATGGTTTTACCACTTTTGTAAATGACCACTTTGAACTTTATAATGTTTAGAGCCTAGTAGAAACTACTTTGCAAATAAAAATATCTTTTGCATGCTTGCATGCATGACCTTGTTTCTATTATTTTATGTGTGATAAATTGATTGGAATGCTAGTTGAAATTGTGTTTATTTGATTGAATTATAGTGAAGTTAGAAGAGTGTGATATTTGCAAGATCAAGAAGTGAACCAAAATTCTCTACTAAAAAGGCAAGTGACACTATCATCCAAGTCCTACTATTCTCATTACAGTTAGTGGATTTTGTAACATGCATGGAAAGGACTACTATATTTTCTGCTATGCTAAATCCTAATAGGATACCCATATATATTCCTTAGTGGAAACATTGTAGTTGTAGTATGCTTAGCCCTGCTATATATTTGGAATGGGAAACATGATATGACTATATGAAGTATTGAAAAGATATATGTTTCATATAATAAAACAAGTATTCAATGAACCACCTGGGTGGACAAGGATACTCAAGATTGGACAAGGTGGCAACAAAAGGAACCATGTTTATATGGCTATCTCTTTTTGTATGTGCACTAGAAGAAAACCACCCAGGGACTTAGAGATTGAACATGTTTCTCGTACAGTGGCTTCCGTGTACAGCCACATGCTAAATGCGCTCTGGCTTAGTCAACTACATAGTGGAATACCCATGCATTGGCATCTTCAGGTTAACTAGAATTGTGTAAGGGAAATTTATCCCTACATTGGTGCCTGGTTGACAAGCTAGCATTGTGTATTGGGAGGACTCCTATGGAAAGACTTTGTCACATTCTCGATCTACCAGTACTCCATTTTGGTGAGTACTTATCCAGCGGCCACTGGTGGCAACAAGACAAGATTGTGTCATGTGGGTAAAGTGTACAACTTCTGCAGAAGATCAAATTCTAAGTACTTAGCTGTGTCCCCGGTTACAGACAACTCTGAGAAACTAAGGCCTAAAGATATGGAAGATATCGACATTCCAATTTCTCAAAGTAAAACTTGATGGTGTCAACAAGGGATTAGAATCCCTTGGAGTTTTCCAAGGAGTTCAGAAAGATTTGTCAAAAGATCCAAACTATTTTGAAAAGATAGGATAAAACTATATTCCTTTCTGCAAATGAGCCTAAACCCTACTTATCCAAATATGCATGTAAGGATAGAATCCACTTATTTCTACATAGTAGTGAAACTTGCCAATACAATTCAAATGTATTGACCCTAGTGGATGCAACTTATTATGTTGCAGGTTTGTTTGATGTTAGTGAAGTGTGTTGAATAGGATTACAAGTCTACAACCAACATGATTGCCTGTGGCACTTTGAAGATGAAGGACTCCATGCTATATAGATGTTCTGCTGCATTGTAATGTGATAGCCAAATGAGCTATGTAAGATGTAATGAATTATTTTATTCTTGGTTATAAAGTTGTATTATGACCTTTGTTTCTTGATATTACATCTTAACTGTGGATGCTAGCTATTGATCCAGGGACTAGCATTATAAACACAGGGATCTCTACCTTATTAAAGGTTGGACCTCTTACAGATGGTATCAGAGCACTGTGTTGCCTGTAGGATTGTAACCCTAGGATTGGACAAAACCCCTTAGAAGAATAGGAGTTGTATTGGCTCCAAAAACTTATTTACAAACAATCTTGTAAACTCTTTCCTCAACCTTTTGGTTTTGAATTTTATACCGCTTCCTTTTCAACTTGATGGACAAAGCCTTCACCATGACCAATGACTTCAACTTTAGTCTCACCAAGGACTCCAACTTAGACATTACTAAGGACTATAAGTGAAAACCAAGAGACAATAGACTGCCTATCAAAAACATTGATATCATGTTAGAGTATGGATCATATTGACCTATGAGGTATGACTATACTAGGTTGATTATTTCAAGAAAACTTGTTGTTTCCTTCAACTCATGAGTTAAGCTCATAAGTTGTTAAGTGAATAGTTGCTTGTTGATTGTTTGATTGTTTGATTGAACTTGATTGTTTTCGGTTGTGTGTTAGAACTCCCTTATGCCCATCTGTCATTACTTATCCCTATAAAACCAACAGATGCCTCCCCGTCGTGCCAACCCCAACCAAAACAACAACATCACTCCTGAGATGCAGCAGATGATGATAGCTCAGACACAATTGATGCAGGAGATGACCGCATTCATACAGAATCAGAACAACAACAACAACAACAACAACAACAACAACAATAACAACAAAAACAACAATAATAATAATAATAATAATAATCAGAATAATCCTCCAGCACTTGACATGCTCACCAATTTTCTGAAACTTAGGCCTGCAAGGTTCTCTGGAACAACTGACCCAATGGTAGTCGATGATTGGTTACGTTCGGTGAATAAGGACTTAGTGACTGTTGGTTGCACCGATGAAGAAAAAGTTAGGTTTGCAGCATTTCTACTTGAAGGACCAGCAGCAACATGGTGGGACAACTTTCAGATCACCACTCCCCTTGAAGATGTAACTTGGGCTATTTTTGAGGATGGTTTCCATACAACTCACATCTCACCTGGAGTGATGTACTTGAAGAAAAAGGAGTTTCACAATCTGAAACAGCGTCACCTCAGTGTGGCTGAGTATATTGATGAATTCAACAATCTGGCACGATATGCACTGGATGAAGTTGACACAGATGCTAAGAGAAAGGAGAAATTTCTTGAAGGACTTAATGATGAGTTGAACCTGCAGCTAGCTGTTGCCTATGTTCCAACTTATCAATCACTCTGTGACAAAGCCACTATATTGGAAAACAAGATGAATCAAGTTGAGAACAGAAAGAGGAAGCATAAACTCAAGTATCACTCAGGATCATCACAAAAGAAGCATTCATTCAAAAAGAGCAATGAAGATTCTGAACCACATCAGCATCACCACAACAACAATGTAAGTGATAATAATGGAAATGCTACTGACAATGGAGATGACCTTGGTCAGAACCAACATGACACTTTCAGGAAGAAAGACATTAGCCAGTTGAAGTGCTATAATTGCAAGGAACTTGGACACTATGCATCAGACTGTCCTGAGAAGAAAAATAAAAAGGATGCTAGAAGAGCTAATGGAAATGAGTCCAGTGACCCAGAAAGGACATGTGAACCACATTTACATGGATGAAAACTTTGAAGAGATAGAAGAAGTGGATGTCAGAAACTAGTTAACTCAGTTGAGTCAAATAAGGATTCCTTGTCTGGATATTAAGTGTTGAACCATAGTCAAGTGAACCATCAATATAAGCCTATGAGACTTTCATTTAAGGGTGGTAGTACCCTAGTTGCCTTGAAGCCAACTTGTAACCCTAGCCTTCCCAAATCTCGGGACGAGATTTCTTTTAAGGGTGGTAGCTTGTCGCATCCCAAAATTTTCCAAATTTTGAAATGTGAAAAATAAATAAACAAAATAAACAATTGTTGAAATTTAGGGTGAGAAGAAACTTCTTCATCAAAACCTATTTTGATCAAATAAAATCCTAAAGGGATTTAAAAAGATAAACAAATAATAAATAAAGTTATGATAGTTGGAATTACTATTTTTGGATCTTTAAATAAAAATATATGGTATTTATAAAGCAAAGGTAGAAATATAATAAGGATTATTTTATAGAGCCAAATTAAATCTCGGCCAAGCTTTTGAAATAAAGTATTCTTTTATTTGATAAAAATAGTAAAGTTTTATTTAAATAAAATAATGAGGATTTATTAATATCTAATTTTAATAAAGTAAAGGCTTTTCCTTTTTAAATAAATACTAAAACTTGTTAGAGTTTTTTTTAAATAAGATTTCCAAGTGTTTTAGTTTTTCAAATAAAACCTACTGAAATGGTTTTGATATTATTTAGATTTCAAATAGAGTTTTTAAATAAATTAAATCCTTTTTGAATTAATGACTAAGGTCTATTTATTTAATTATTAATAGATCCTAAAAGAATAAAATTATTATTTTATTTTTGACTTTGGATTGTGTTGTTAAACAGGATTAAAATAAATACAAAGTTTGGTGGTGATTTGATTTGATTTGTTGTTTGAATTATTTGTTTGAAAATCAAATCAGAATATTCAAACAGAAAAAAGGAAAAACATTTGGTATAAAAAAAATGAAGGAACAGACCCAACCCAACAGGCCCAGCAAGCCCACTCGCAGCCCATCTTTCCCCCCTCAGCGAAACATTTTCCACCCAGAGATCAACCCGCTGAGTCACTGAGCAGTGGACCCTGTGCCCCCTCTCTCTCTCTCTCTCTCTCTCTCTCTCTCTCTCTCTCACTGAACGTTGGACCCCACGCCACCTTAGCATCGTCTCCACCACGACCACGTCGCCTCGCCGTTGCTGCCTTGATTGTGGAGATCAATTCGCTTAATTGGCCGGATTAATTCCTCCGGTGACCATGCACACATAAACGCCCACGCCTCCTCTCTCTTTCCCCTCACTTGCTAGCGCCTCTCCACCCCTAGGCTACTCTAATTTCGAGCTCGCATCCCACTGTCTCCGACGACATCTCAGAGCAATTCCGGCGAACCACGACTGCCCCTCACCTCCCACTGCATGCAACCTTGTTCCCCATTGTCTGACGCGTCTCCCAGTACCAGCAGATTGGCCGCGCTTGCCCCAGAGCGTTGACAAGGACAACCTCAACACGCCGCCGTCGTCTGCTGACGCTCCGGCGAACTCTCCTGGTAAACACCGACCGCCCCGAGCCTTCCTGGTGATGCTCCTAAGATCCCCAGGACATTGCGCGTCTAACCATGTGCTCCTTTTTCCTTAAGGTGATCTGCACCTCCGTCCCCGACGACGAACCGAAGCAACTGGCGCCACTACTGACTCCGGCAAGAAATCCCCTCCGTTCCAAAGTGCCCCTTGACGAGTTGACCACACCACTAGCACCACCGTGACGTTGCGAATCTGGCGAGCCTCTCCTCCCTCTTCCTCGCTTCCTACATCGTCGGCAAGCTCGCCGCCAGAGCGCTCCACCACCTGTCTCCATCGCAGCGCCGCCACTTTGTGGTCAAGCGATTCTGCACCATTCGATTGAAATCTGACGCGTAGAAACAAATGACTTAACGAAAGGGTAGGAATGAACTAGAGCCGCACGATTTCATTTAGATCCAAAAACTCATAGAGGCTGATCCGCACGAAACGGTACCAGCCTATCAGAGCAAGCCACGTGGCCCTGTCTGTTTTAATAAAAACAGAATTGATCTATTAGTTGTTCAATTTTGTAAAATTCATAACTTTCAAACCACACGTCCAAATTTTGAAAATTTTATATCAATGGATTTAGCAGAGCAAGTACTTTGCAACCATGCACTTTGTTTAATGATTTGCTTCCGGAAAATTGGTTGAATTTGCAGAAACTTTTGTAGGCTTATTTTGAATATAAAAATTGTTCTAGATATTTGAGATGAAATATTTGCAAAATGGTTTGTTGAGAACCTACTGAACGTAGGAACCAACTTATGGATTTAAAAATGTATTTTGTGAAGATAAGAAATAAATATTTGAATTAGCCCATTTCTAGTCAAATAAAAATATTGATTATGATTTAGAAATGATTTTTGAGTAAAACCTTTGGGAAATGATTTGATTCAAACCTTGTGACCCTAAACACCAAGTTTTGAGAATTAAAATATATTTGGTGAACTCTTTAAAGAATATTGCTTTACTAAAAGCATTTTCAACCACATAAAAATATTGATTTGATTTAAAAATGGTTTATAGATAAAACCTTTTGCAAATGGTTTTACCACTTTTGTAAATGACCACTTTGAACTTTATAATGTTTAGAGACTAGTAGAAACTACTTTGCAAATAAAACTATCTTTTGCATGCTTGCATGCATGACCTTGTTTCTATTATTTTATGTGTGATAAATTGATTGGAATGCTAGTTCAAATTGTGTTTGTTTGATTGAATTGTAGTGAAGTTAGAAGAGTGTGATATTTGCAAGATCAAGAAGTGAACCAACATTCTCTACTAAAAAGGCAAGTGACACTATCATCCAAGTCCTACTATTTTCATTACACTTAGTGGATTTTGTAACATGCATTGAAAGGACTAATATATTTTATGCTATGCTAAATCCTAATAGGATACCCATATATATTCCTTAGTGGAAACATTGTAGTTGTAGTATGCTTAGCCCTGCTATATATTTGGAATGGGAAACATGATATGACTATATGAAGTATTGAAAAGATATATGTTTTAAATAATAAAACAAGTATTCAATGAACCACCTGGGTGGACAAGGATACTCAAGATTGGACAAGGTGGCAAAAAAAGGAACCATGTTTATATGGCTATCTCTTTTTGTATGTACACTAGAAGAAAACCACCCAGGGACTTAGAGATTGAACATGTTTCTCGTACAGTGGCTTCCGTGTATAGCCACATGCTAAATGGGCTTTGGCTTAGTCAACTACATAGTGGGAGACCCATGCATTGGCATCTTCAGGTTAACTAGAATTGTGTAAGGGAAATTTATCCCTACATTGGTGCCTGGTTGACAAGCAAGCATTGTGTATTGGGAGGACTCCTATGGAAAGACTTTGTCACATTCTCGATCTGCCAGTACTCCATTTTGGTGAGTACTTATCCAGCGGCCGCTGGTGGCAACAAGACGAGATTGTGTCATGTGGGTAAAGTGTACAACTTCTGCAGAAGATCAAATTCTAAGTACTTAGCTGTGTCCCCGGTTACAGACAACTCTGAGCAACTAAGGCCTGAAGATATGGAAGATCTCGACATTCCAATTTCTGAAAGTAAAACTTGATGGTGTCAACAAGGGATTAGAATCCCTTGGAGTTTTCCAAGGAGTTTAGAAAGATTTGTCAAAAGATCCAAACTATTTTGAAAAGATAGGATAAAACTATATTGCTTTCTGCAAATGAGCCTAAACCCTACTTAGCCAAATATGCATGTAAGGATAGAATCCACTTATTTCTACATAGTAGTGAAACTTGCCAATACAATTCAAATGTATTGACCCTAGTGGCTGCAACTTATTATGTTGCAGGTTTGTTTGATGTTAGTGAAGTGTGTTGAATAGGATTACAAGTCTACAACCAACATGATTGCCTGTGGCACTTTGAAGATGAAGGACTCCATGCTATATAGATGTTCTGCTGCATTGTAATGTGATAGCCAAATGCGCTATGTAAGATGTAATGAATTATTTTATTCCTGGTTATAAAGTTGTATTATGACCTTTGTTTCTTGATATTACATCTTAACTATGGATGCTAGCTATTGATCCAGGGACTAGCATTATAAACACAGGGATCTCTACCTTATTAAAGGTTGGACCTCTTACAGATGGTATCAGAGCACTGTGTTGCCTGTAGGATTGTAACCCTAGGATTGGACAAAACCCCTTAGAAGAATAGGAGTTGTATTTGCTCCAAAAACTTATTTACAAACAATCTTGTAAACTCTTTCCTCAACCTTTGGGTTTTGAATTTTATACCTCTTCCTTTTCAACTTGATGGACAAAGCCTTCACCATGACCAATGATTTCATCTTTAGTCTCACCAAGGACTCCAACTTAGACATTACTAAGGACTATAAGTGAAAACCAAGAGACAATAGACTGCCTACCAAAAACATTGATATCATGTTAGAGTATGGATCATATTGACCTATGAGGTATGACTATACTAGGTTGATTATTTCAAGAAAACTTTTTGTTTCGTTCAACTCATGAGTTAAGCTCATAAGTTGTTAAGTGAATAGTTGCTTGTTGATTGTTTGATTGTTTGATTGAACTTGATTGTTTTGGGTTGTGTGTTAGAACTCCCTTATGCCCATCTGTCATTACTTATCCCTATCAAACCAACAGATGCCTCCCCGTCGTGCCAACCCCAACCAAAACAACAACATCACTCCTAGTGGAGTTTAACTATGTTCAATCTCATGTCTTAGGATGACATGAAGATTATCTAGCTTAGGCCAAGTTTTATTCTCTTTATGCAACCTTCAATTATATTTCTAGTATCTACAATTTACTCAAGTAAACTCTAATTAAGAGCTTTGATAAAGAAATAAAGTATAAAGCTTGTAAGTAAAATAGGATTGGGTATCATCAAATGTATCTAACCAAGCATGCTTAGTTCATTGCGTACGTTATTTAACTCTCATAATTGCAAGTGTTAGCTTGCAAGTATTGGCTTTCATAGGTAAAGTATCTTGCAAGTGTTAGCTTGCCTTGTGCAGAGCAGTGGTTGAAGTTCTCATCGGCTTCTTATTCGTAGTATCCTCCTTCTTCCTTGTATCCTTGGTCGGTACTAGCGTCTATAAATAAATACGAGGTACACAATCACCAAACAATACTTAACTATTTTCAATCATCACACAAAAGGGTCCTATAGATGTTCTAGCATCATCACTAACATTACAAGATTAAAGCTTGGTTTAATTTCTTTTATTTTTAGAAAAGTAATTTCTGCTCATTGAAAAACTACTTAAGATTTAATATTCTCCAAACCAAACATGGGATCAGGTTGACACATGTCATCACCACACATTTCAGTACATGGGAGTGTGATTTAAAGTGGTGTCACAATTTAATAAGGTTTAACCTTTTATTTTAATTAAATAAAGTGACTAGAAATGCCTAAGTGGCATCCTTTTATTACTTGGACATTATTTCTGTAAGTAAACCCATATATTTTTATATATTCTGAAAGTTATGATCAAATGTGATCTTTGAGAGTTGGAATCAACTCAAAAGCTATTATGGTTTAAATTTGAAAATTGTTTGAATGCAGAAAAGGTTCTGCCTTGTTATTTTTACTAAGGTTGATCTATAGATTCAAATGATTTAAATCCAACGGGCTTGGATTCAGCATTTCCAGACCTTTCTAACAAAATTGTTTTTATTCAATTTGGTTCACTGAATCGAGCTGGGTTGATTTTTGAAACTAGGTACAGAACTGTGTTTGAATGAAAATGGAAAAATCCAAATTCAAACGACTGGGCTGCGCGGGAAGAGCAAATGGGCCGGCCTGCTACGTACAATGCTTACGCGGGCTGGTTAAGTTGTTGTCCCCACGCGTCAGTGAGACGGGGGGTGCGAAGCGGTACGGGGCAATATGGTGCGTTGGATCTACTTCTTATCCAACGGCTCTGGTTCATCGTCCACGTCGGGCATCGCCGGCGAGACAGAACCCTAACGCGGTAGGTGGGGGTCGTCGGGGGCTCACCGGGGCTCGGGCGAGGGTCGGCGAGGCGGGCGAACGACGAAGTCGACAACGGCGAACCTCCTGGTACCGGCAGATTCTCCTGGGATGGACGAAATCGACGGTGCCCTTCTTCTCCAGAGGCGGCCTGCTCCGGCGCAATTCCGGCGATGTGCTGCTCGCCTTGCTCCGGGACTGAGGCGGGGTGGTTCTGGGTGAGAGGGGAGTGGACTGGTGTGAAGAATTCGAGCGGGGGAGGCCTCTATTTATAGTGGCGAGAGGGGACCGACAGGCACAAGCTGAGGTTGTCGTGGTCGACGGCACAGAGGGCTATCGGCGTGGGCAACGATAGGGGGCGGTGCTGTGCTCCCTGGCGAAGCTCAACGACGTGGTGGCGAGGCGTGGGGCGGTGCTTATCAGTCGGAATGCTGCGGTGCTCTGAGCGTGCCCGACAAAAGTTTTTATGGCGCACAGCGCGCGTGGTCTGCGCGGCGGCGAACGGGCGTGTCTGCGGGGTTGCTGGGACGGTGGTGATCACGTATGCACGCGGTGAGGACGGTGCGCGGTCTGTGGGCGTCTGTCGAGCGTGGAGCACGGGGCGCGCTCTCGACATGGTTGCAGAGAAGGTTGGCATGGTCTGTGCGTGTGGTCCAGGGGCTGGCATCGCTCCCGGCTGGGACAGGGAGTGGCGGTGGGGTGCTAGCTTGCTCCTAGACAAGGTTAGCGAGGCTAGTGCTGCTTGTAGCTTGCTGTCCACACTGGGGTGACCATGTTGCTCTCGGGTTGTTCACCATTGATGACAATGGCTAGCTTACAGTGGTGCTAGAGATTAGTTTACGTTGTTAGATGATCTACTAAGGCTAGTGGTGTCCAGAGAGGGATAAAGTTAGGTCCAAAACACTGCACACTATAGTGTTTTGATTTTGTTTGATTTGAATCAGCAAGGTGTTTGATGAAATGGCCGCATGAATTCAAGTTTTGAATTTTGAAAAGATTTTTGTGGGTGTGCTAAGCATGTGCTGGTGAGTCTGTAGATGCTTGGGTTTTGAAAGTTGAGCTTGTTTGAGTGGTTTTTGAAAAAGTGGGATCTTCCCATATGATATAGATTCAATTTTAAACTGTCATTTAAACTATGCATTTGAATGTTTCTAGATGATCACAAGGTGGGCCTTGATACTTTGTTATGAGTACTATCAAGGGGTGGAAAGATCCAAACAAGTTTTTGTTAAATTCTGAAAGTTAGAGATAGCCAAAGTAGGTATGGGAGTTAATTTGGCCAAAGTGACCATTCCCTTATTTTGTTTGTTTTGATTTATTTGTCTTTGGGAAAAGTGTGAGGATTGTTTAGACGATGTTTATTTCACCTAAGAATCCTTTTACGAGCAAAGAAACACACAAGCAAGGTAATTCAAAAATAATCCAAATTGGAATGCATACACATATGCATGCTTTCATATTTTTAATTTGAAAAGTTTTTTTAACCCTAACTTTGATGATTAAAGTTTGATGATCCAAGTTTAGTATTTTTGGGATGTTACAGAACGGTTCTATCTTCGAAACCCCTAAGCTACGTAAAACTTGCAATGGATAAATTAGAAGAGTCTAGTTTAGATTGTTGCTGGGGTAGTATCATGATATGGTAATGTTGTAAGTAAAAGTATAGTCGATACTCTTACAACACACATAACGTGTAAGTTCCATAGACCTTGGACTTACACACAAAGGAATGATAGAGATCATACCACGATTCACATGATGATGATCAAGTGCAAGAACCATAGCATTTCACTTTTCACATATGATGTTTATTGCATCTTATATTTCTTGTTTGGCATTTTATTAGCATAATAAGATGATCCCTCATTTATATATCAAGATAAAAAATGTGTTCTCCCTTAAGTATGCACCGATTATGTTTCACCGCTTCAAGACATCACGTGGTGATTGGGTGTTCTTGGATCCACGAACATATTTCCGGGTGTAAGACGATTTTACACATGCGAATACTAAGGTTCTTACTTGATGAACCTAGCATGTCAAGACATGTCCTCGAAACATGGACCAAAAGGTTAAGCATGAATCATATGTAGATATGATGCGCATATAGATGCTCTCCTTTGAAGCTACACCGACTCACGTGATGATCGGACTTGGTGTAGTGGATTTGGTTCAATTAATCACCAAAAAGGCACGAGGGATGTCATTTTTGAGTGGGCGTTCATTCTTAATTTGGATTAGTTGAACTCGATCTATTATAAACTTAGTCTAAAGTTTTCAAATTCTGTTATAGATGGCACCACCTACTTTTAATTTCAATATGTGCATGGAGAAAGAGAAACTTGCAACAAAAGGTAGCAAATTTACCGACTGGGCTCATGTCGTCCTCTTTCCAACGCAATTAGAATCGGTTCAATCGGAGCTACCGTTCAAAAGTTATGACCGTTTGAATATTTGCCTATTTGGTTTGAAAAAGAAAAAGGAAAAAATCTTGTCTGGGCCGAGCGGTACTACCGCAGCCCAGTACCGCTCGGGCCTGGCGCGTGCGGCCTACTTCAGTATCACCCGGTACCCAGTACCGGTAACACCGGCCGGCCGGTAGTACCGCCCGGGTGGGCCGGTACTACCGGCCAGCACAAGTACGCCCAGATCCAGCTTCTGCCTGCGCCCGAGCTCTTTACTTATGCACTTTACATTGTGATAGACTTCATGATTGAAGTAATCTATATCTTGCTATCACATTGTTGCTTATATTGCTTAGCATAAGTTGTTGGTGCACATAGGTGAACCTTAGTTGTTCTAGGTTGTGCTTATCAAAGTAAACACTAGTTTTATTCCGCTTTGTTGAGCCACTCTAGGAAAAGTTTTAATCGCCTACTCACCCCCCCTCTAGGCGACATCCGTATCCTTTCAAATGTATTGACCCTTGTGGCTGTAACTTATCATGTTGCAGGATTACTTGGGTGATAGTGATGTTTTATGAGTAGGGGTTACGAGTCTGCACCCAACATGCTTGCCTGTGGCACATGAAGATGAAGGACTCCATGCTTTACTTTTATTCTGCTGCTTTGTAATAAGATAGCCTATGGCTATGAGATTGTAATAAGTATTTATATTCTGGATCATGCGATGTAATATGACCTTTGTATCTTGATATTACATCTTAAACTATGGGTGCTAGCTATTCGATCCAGGGACTAGCACTGTAATCACAGGGATTTGGAACCAAGTTGGGTTCGGGTCCGCTACAGTAAGTAGGCATGGTCGCTGGCCCCACTTGCCTCGCTGCGCGCACGTACGGCCACAGGCCCCATCCCGCTGCTGCTCTGCTTCGTGCTTTTTTCTGGAACATGCGGTACTACCGGTTAAATCCGGTAGTACCGGACCGTTCCGAAAAATGCCCCAAACGACTAGATTTTTGGGGACCCTATTTAAGGCTTTGCCCATTTTGAGTTTAGGTAGTTTCTTCCTCATCTATTAGGCTAAGATTTGTCCACACTTGCTCTAAATCTTGAAGCTTGCCTAATCATTTCCCTCCGATGATTCTTGCCCATATTTGAGTGGAAGAGAGAGGAGATCTAGACCCACGTTTTGACCTAACCGATTCATCTCTTTGTGAGTGCATCTTTGGGGATCTAGATTTTAGGGGATTTTGTGTCTCTCTTTGATTCCTCCTCTCTTGTTCCCCCAATAGCTTTAGTAGCTTTGTTGGAACTTGAGAGTGAGGGATTTGAGCACCTTTGTGGTGTTCTTGCCATTTGCATTTTGTGCATCGGTTTGAGTTCTCTTCGGAGGATTTGGTTCGTGTGACTCTTTGGAGTTTGTCCCTCTTGGGTTCTTGGAACCCTAGACGGCTTTGTGGCCTTGGTGGCATTGTGGCCTTTTGTGGTGTTTGTTGGGAGCCTCCAATTAAGTTGTGGAGAAGTTCCCCAACCTTGTGAGATGTTTCGGTTGCCACCGACAAGTGCACCGATAATGGAAGCGTGAATTGATCCCATTGGGGTGAGATTCACCGGAGAATAAGGGAGGCCTTTTGTGGCGTTGGTAGTTTGATACCACCCCCTCTCCAAACGAGACGTACTCCATGTTGGGAGGAACTCGGTAAAATATCGTCGTCCCCACGTGCCTCGGTTATCTCTATACCCGAGCTCTTTACTTATGCACTTTACATTGTGATAGCCTTCATGCTTGAAGTAATCTATATCTTTCTATCACATTATTTCTTATATTGCTTAGCATAAGTTGTTTGTGCACATAGGTGAACCTTAGTTGTTCTAGGTTGTGCTTATCAAAGTAAACACTAGTTTTATTCCGCTTTGTTGAGCCACTCTAGGAAAAGTTTTAATCGCCTATTCACCCCCCTCCAGGCGACATCTGTATCCTTTCAAATGTATTGACCCTTGTGGCTGTAACTTATCATGTTGCAGGATTACTTGGGTTATAGTGATGTTTTATGAGTAGGGGTTACGAGTCTGCACCCAACATGCTTGCCTGTGGCACATGAAGATGAAGGACTCCATGCTTTACTTTTATTCCGCTGCTTTGTAATAAGATAACCTATGGCTATGAGATGGTAATAAGTATTTGAATTCTGCATCATGCGATGTAATATGACCTTTGTATCTTGATATTACATCTTAAACTATGGGTGCTAGCTATTCGATCCAGGGACTAGCACTGTAATCACAGGGATTTTGAACCAAGTCGGGTTCGGGTCCGCTACAGTAAGTAGGCATGGTCGTAGGGAGGAATTACGGGTCCATTTAGAAGCAAAAAAGTTTCTTTTCACCCTAAATTTCAACAATTAATTCTTTTGTTTATTTTTTTTTCACATTTCAAAATTTGGAAAATTTTGGGACGTGACACTAGTTTTGCATAAGTGGCTAGCGGGTATCTGTCTCTCCTACTATAGTCAATATATAATTTACAAAGAGTTGTCCATAATTTGGTTATCATCGTTGTTGTTCCATGTTCGTAGGTAAGAACGGTTCTATCTTCGTAAGCCCTAAGCCATGTAAAACTTGCATCGGATAAATTAGAAGTGTGTAGTTTAGATTGTTGTTGGGGTAGTGTCATGATATGGTAATGTTGTAAGTAAAAGTATAGTCGATACTCTTACAACACACATAACGTGTAAGTTCCATAGACCTTGGCCTTACACACAAAGGAATGATAGAGATCATACCACGATGCACATGATGATGATCAAGTGCAAGAACCATAGCATTTCACTTTTCACATATGATGTTTATTGCATCTTATATTTCTTGTTTGGCGTTTTATTAGCATAATAAGATGATCCCTCATTTATATATCAAGATAAAAAATGTGTTCTCCCTTAAGTATGCACCGATTATGTTTCACAGCTTCAAGACATCACGTGATGATTGGGTGTTCTTGGATCCATGATCAATTTTCCGGGTGTAAGACAATTTTACACACGCGAATACTAAGGTTCTTACTTGGCGAACCTAGCATGTACAGACATGGCCTCGAAACATGGACCGAAAGGTTAAGCATGAGTCATATGTAGATATGATGCCCATATAGATGCTCTCCTTTGAAGCTACACCGACTCACGTGATGATCGGACTTGGTGTAGTGTATTTAGTTCATGTAATCACCAAAAAGGCACGAGGGATGTCATTTTTGAGTGGACGTTCATTCTTAATTTGGATTAGTTGAACTCGATCTATTATAAACTTAGTGTAAAGTTTTCAAATTCGGTTGTAGATGGCACCACCTACTTTTAATTTCAATATGTGCATGGAGAAAGAGAAACTTGCAACAAATGGTAGCAAATTTACCGACTAGGATCATGTCGTCCTCTTTCCAACGCAATTAGAATCGGATCAATCGGAGCTACCGTTCAAAAGTTATGACCGTTTGAATATTTTCCTATTTGGTTTGAAAAAGAAAAAGGAAAAAATCTTGTATGGGCCGAGCGGTACTACTTGACCGCTCGAACTGGGCGTGCGGCCTACTTGATATCACCGGTACCCGATGCAGTAACACCGGCCGGTAGTACCGCTCGGGTGGGCCGGTACTACCGGCCAGCACAGGTACGCCCAGATCTAGCTTTTGCCTGCACCTTGCCCGCGTTGACTCCCACTGGCGCCGCATTCCCCTGCTCGCTCCCGCCTCGCCTGCGCTGCAGCTTGCTTGCCGCTGCTCCACTTTGCTCGTCTTGTATGCTTCCTTCGCCCGTTTTCACGCTGCCGCCTATCTTGTCACATCCCAAGATTTTCCAAATCTTGTAATGTGAAAAATAAATGAATAAAATAAAAGTTTGTTGATTTTCAGGGTGAGAAGAAACTTTTGAAACCAAATTGGAAACTTTCAAAACCTATTTGGATCAAATAAAATCCTAAAGGGATTTAAAAAGATAAATAAACAATAAACTTAAAAATATTTAAAAATTACTATTTTAGATCTTTTAATAAAAAGATTTGGTTTTCAAAAGAAAAGGTAGATTTATAAATAAGGATTATTTTATGGAGCCAAAATAAACCTTGGTCAAGCTTTTGAAATAAAACATTTTGTTTTGATAAAAATAGTAAAGGTTTATTTAAATAAAATAATAAGGATTTAATATCCAATTTTATTTAAGTATAGGCTTTTCCCATTTTAAATAAACACTAAAACTTATTTATTTATTTTAAAACAAGTTTTCCAAGTATCTTATATTTTCAAATAAAACCTACTATTTTGGTTTTGAAAATATTTAAATTTCAAATGGAGATTTTAATAAATCAAATTCTATTTTGATTTAATAAACACGGTCTATTTATTTAGTTAATAATAGATCCTAAAATAAAAATATTATTTTTTTGTTTTTGGGACTTTGCTTTATGCTGTTAAACAGAACCAAAAACTCAATGCCAAGTTTGGGAAAATTTTGAGTTGATTTGTTGATTGATTTGTTTGATTGAATTTCAAAACAGAAAATAGAAATATAAAAGGATAAAACAATCAGACAGGAAAAAAATATGAAAACGGACTGACCCAACTCACCAGGCCCAGCAGCCCAGTCCAGCCCACCTATTCCCCTCGCCCCCGAAATGTTTTCCCTACCGCGAAAGGAACCCACTAAGCCAATGACTGGTGGACCCTCGTTCCCTTTCCTTCTCTCTCGCTGCCAGTGGACCCCACAGCCACGCGGTCATCTTCCCCACCCGCGACCTGTTCTCCCCAGACCCCGCTGTCGTTCTCTGTCAATCAATCCCCGAGTAAATTCACTTAATTTCAGCGTTGATTCCACACGGTAACCTCGCTCACTTAAGCGCCCACTCCCCCTCTCCATTTCCCCTCTCTCGCCCGGCTCTCTCGGCCACCAGGCTGCTCGGAATCCTCCCGAACCACCACAGCCTCCGGCGAGCTCCCGTTCAAATTCCGGCCACCACCGCCAGCCCCACTGCTTCCAGAGCACACTGGCTTGATCGTCATCATCTCCTGCACCTGCCAGTGCCTTCCCCTTGCTCGCGCGTGCTCTGCAGCGTCGACTTCGTCTTCGACTGAACGACGCCGCCGTCCGCTCCAACTCCGATGAGCCCCACAGGTAGTTTCCGACCGTCCCTCTTCTTATCCTTCACGCACGCATCTTCGTCTTGACCTTACGCATCTAACCTTGCTCTCCGTTTGCTCTCTCGTGACCCGTAGCGCCGCCCTCGACGACGACAGAACGTGGCCGTCGTCAGACACAACTCCGGCGAGCCATTATCCTCACCTCCGTGCGCCCCTTCACCAGCCAGTACCACGTTGAGCATCAGCAAGCATCGACGATTCTGGTGAGCCACCCCACTCCTTCTCTAGCTTCCTGTGTCGCCGGCAACCACGCCCGCCGCGCCACAGATCGCCGTCGGCCGCGCCACTAGTTGGCAAGCGTCTTTGTAGCCGTAGGATCTTGATCTGACGCTCACGATAGATCCTTAGCCGAAGGGGTACGAGTGATCCTGTGTGGCATGATCTGACTTGATCCAACGCACCAGAGAACGTGATCCGGCCGAAGCGGTATGGACGAATCAGAACACGCCGCGTGGCACAGGACGATTTAAAACAGAATTTGAAAACAGATTTAGATGCAAATTTGAAACCCTTATAACTTTTGATCCACACGTCCAAAATTTGCAAACTTTATATCAATGGAATCAGTGAGACAAGCCCTAGCCAACCATGACATTTTTTAGTAAAAAGTTTCTGTTAAATTGTTTGTTTTGCAGAAACATTTGTATGCTTCTTAAGGATGTCAAAATTGTTCAAAATGATTTTGGGGATAAAATCTTTTGCAAATGGTGTGTTCTGAACCTACTGACCATAGGAAACACTTTATGGTTTCAAAAAAATGTATTTGGTGAAACAAAAGAATGATTCTTTGGATTAAAACCATTTCTAGACAAATAAAAATATAGTTTATTTATTAAAAAGGGTTTTGGAAGAAAACTTTTGGGAAATGTTTTTTTTAAACTCTCTGACCCCAAACACCAAGTTTTATGGTTTGAAAACATATTTGGTGAACCCTATAGATTAATGCCTTATTGAAAACATTTTTACACCACATAAAATGATACCTTGTTTTGAAAATGGTTTATGAAGTGAAATCTTTTGCAAATGACTTTGCCACTTTACAAAATGACCATTAGGTGTTTTCAAATGTTTATGACCCATTAGGAACCACTTTTTCAAACAAAACAAAGCTTGGCATGCTTGCATGCATTACTTTGACTTTATCATTTTATGTGATGTTTTGCTTGATTGGTAGATTGAGATTGTGCCTTGCTTGATTGAATTGTAGTGACTTGAAGAGTGTGATTGTTGCAAGGACAAGGAGTGAGCCTATACTCTACCAAAAAGTCAAGTGATGCTTCATACTTTTTTCCCATTACTTTCACTATGCATTAGTGATTTTTCTAAGTAAGACTTGCATGGAATTTTTTGCTAAGTATAAACCTTGCTATGGGAAATCCTAGTAGATGAAACCTTAGTAAAATTTCCTAAGATAAGACTCCCACTACTATCATGCTTAGCTTAGCTAATAGAAAACAAGGGTGGAAATATATTCACACTATGGAAAATTTCTAAGTCCGAGGACTTGTGTTTTTGTTTAATAAAACAACTAAGTTGAATCACCTGGGTGGAATGGTAATTGCTTGGTGGTTTTTGGTTGAGTGGTTACACAAGGCCAGGGGACTTGTGAACCTTGTGTATCTCACTTGTGGATGGACACCCAGGAACAAAGAGATTTGAGATGTCAAATGTTGAGAAGCTTCAAGTGCAACCACTTGGCATTATGGGCTCTGCCTGGATCATATAGGTTGCAAGAACTTAGCCATATGGACAGTTGGTGGTAGGGTTTGATAGGTTGGAGCGCATCCATTTTGGTCTAAGGGAAGGCTTCTGAAAGATCTTGTCTTGGGAAACCAAGTCTTGTGGGGAAAGTGCACCACCTCTACAGAGTGTAAAATCTAAGTATTTAGCCATGTCCCTGGTAAAGGACAATTTGAGCATCAAGACATGGAAGCAATCAAGAATCTCATCATCCAAATTTCTAAGTTAAAAACTTGTGGTTGAACAAGGGTTTAAGGATCTTCAATCTTTGATTGGGAGATGCCTTGGGAAAGGTTATTTTGTCAAGCAAAAACTCAGTGTTTTCAAATGATAAAGAAAAATCTGTTTTGAGCAAAGCAAGCCTAAACTCCACTTAGCCAAAAGCATATAGATGATAGACTCCACTATACTACCATAGTATAACTTGCCAATACAATTCAAATGTATTGACCCTTGTGGCTGTAACTTGTTATATTGCAGGTTTGATTGATTTAGTGAAGTGTGTTGATTAGGATTACAAAGTCTACAACCAACATGTCTGCCTGTGGCACTTTGAAGATGAAGGACCCCATGCTTATAGATATTCTGCTTCAATGTAATGTAATAGCCAAATGAGCTATGTAAGATGTAATAAATTATGTTATTCCTGGTTATAAAGTTGTATTATGACCTTTGTTCCTTGATATTACATCTTAACTGTGGATGCTAGCTATTGATCCAGGGACTAGCATTGCAATCACAGGGATCCTTTTTCCTTTACAAAGGAGGGACCTTACATATCTGCTGCTGGGCCCGCTAGCGCGCTGCATCTACCCTCGCGCATGCATCTTTGCCTGCTTCTTGGTCTTTTATCTGCTCACGTTGACATGGTAGCCCCAGCGACTAGCTGCTAGGCTTGCCTCCAGCGTCGCGTCTTATTCACTCTGCTGGCCCCATTGCCCCACGCCTGTTATGCGACGTCCACAGGCCCCATCCCGCTGCTGCTCTGCTTCGTGCTTTTTCCTAGAACATGCGGTACTACCGGTTAAATCCGGTAGTACTGGACCGTTCCGAAAAATGTCCCAAACGGCTAGATTTTTGGGGTCCCTATTTAAGGCTTTGCCCGTTTTGAGTTTAGATAGTTTCTTCCTCATCTATTAGGCTAAGCTTTGTCCACACTTGCTCTAGATCTTGAAGCTTGCCTAATCTTTTCCCTCCGATGATTCTTGCCCATATTTGAGTGGAAGAGAGAGGAGATCTAGACCCACGTTTTTACCTAACCGATTCATCTCTTTGTGAGTACGTCTTTGGGGATCTAGATTTTAGGGCATTTTGTGTCTCTCTTTGATTCCTCCTCTCTTGTTCCCCCAATAGCTTTAGTAGCTTTGTTGGAACTTGAGAGTGAGGGATTTGAGCACCTTTGTGGTGTTCTTGCCATTTGCATTTGGTGCATCGGTTTGAGTTCTCTTCGGAGGATTTGGTGCGTGTGACTCTTTGTGAGTGCATATTTGGGGATCTAGATTTTAGGGGATTTTGTGTCTCTCTTTGATTCATCCTCTCTTGTTCCCCCAATAGCTTTAGTAGCTTTGTTGGAACTTGAGAGTGAGGGATTTGAGCACCTTTGTGGTGTTCTTGCCATTTGCATTTGGTGCATCGGTTTGAGTTCTCTTCGGAGGATTTGGTTCGTGTGACTCTTTGGATCTTGTCCCTCTTGGGTTCTTGGAACCCTAGACGGTTTTGTGGCCTTGGTGGCATTGTGGACTTTTGTGGTGTTTGTTGGGAGCCTCCAATTAAGTTGTGGAGAAGTTCCCCAACCTTGTGAGAGGTTCCGGTTGCCACCGATAATGGAAGCGTGAATCGATCCCATTGGGGTGAGATTCACCGGAGAATAAGGGAGGCCTTTTGTGGCATTGGTGGTTTGATACCACCTCCTCTCCAAACGAGACGTACTCCATGTTGGGAGGAACTCGGTAAAATATCGTCGTCCCCGCGTGCCTCGGTTATCTCTATACCCGAGCTCTTTACTTATGCACTTTACATTGTGATAGCCTTCATGCTTGAAGTAATCTATATCTTGCTATCACATTGTTGCTTATATTGCTTAGCGTAAGTTGTTGGTGCACCTAGGTGAACCTTAGTTGTTCTAGGTTGTGCTTATCAAAGTAAACACTAGTTTTATTCCGCTTTGTTGAGCCACTCTAGGAAAAGTTTTAATCGCCTATTCACCCCCCCTCTAGGTGACATCCATATCCTTTCAAATGTATTGACCCTTGTGGCTGTAACTTATCATGTTGCAGGATTACTTGTGTGATAGTGATGTTTTATGAGTAGGGGTTACGAGTCTGCACCCAACATGCTTGCCTGTGGCACATGAAGATGAAGGACTCCATGCTTTACTTTTATTCCGCTGCTTTGTAATAAGATAGCCTATGGCTATGAGATTGTAATAAGTATTTATATTCTGGATCATGTGATGTAATATGACCTTTGTATCTTGATATTACATCTTAAACTATGGGTGCTAGCTATTTGATCCAGGGACTAGCACTATAATCACAGGGATTTTGAACCAAGTCGGGTTCGGCTCCGCTACACTAAGTAGGCATGGTCGTAGGGAGGAATTACGGGTGCATTCAATCGAATTAAACGAAATCATTCAATCGGCAGAAACAACGAAGGAGGAGGGTGTGGTCATCGCGGTGGGGAAGACGATGACGAGATGGCAGTGGGCCGTTGTGTCAGCGAGGTGAGGGTTACGCGTGGGGCCACGCGGTCAGTGGCTGTGCGGGTTCGGTTTCGAGTGAGAAAATGATTCGCAGGGGAAAGAGAGAGGTGGGCTACGAGTTGGGCTAGCTGGGCCAGATTGGGCTAGGGTTTTCTGGGCTGGTTAGTTGGCTGCCCTTTTCTATTTTTTTCTTCTCTGTTTTCTTTTTCTGATTTCATTTTCTGTTTTGATTTGAATCAAATGATTTAAACTCTCATTTATTTTCAAATCTCTCCCAAATTTTTAGTAGGTTTTTATACTGTTTAACAATGTATTTTAAATTCCATTATAGAATATTTTCTTATGGCTTATTATCTATTTAAAAAAGACATTTTGTCTTTATTTAAATATGTTTCCAATCCATAATTTTTATTCAAATGTTTCCCAAATATTTTCAGTAAGTTTAATACTTGTTTAATAATGTGTTTGAAATTCCATTTTAGAATATTCAACATTCTTTTAGGGTTTAATTTTTGTGTCTTTATTCAAACCATTGATTCAAGCCTCCATTTGATTTCAAATTTTCATCAAACCCTTTCAGTAGGTTTTATTTATTTATTAGTGTGTTTAAATAATTCACTTTGAATTATTTCAGCATTTTATTATGGTTTAATATTTATTTAAATGAGGCTTTTGTCTCTATTTAAATGAATTTGAATATGGTTCCAAACCATATAATTCTATTCAAATAATTCTTTTGTTATTTTTATGTTAATTAGATAACTTTTAATCCACTTAGGCAATTTCGATTATTGTTTTCTCATGATTTAATTAATCATTTTTATTAGGGATTTTGTCTTCATTTAAATCAAATATGGTTCAAGTCCATATTAATTTTATTCAAATAATCTTTATTCCTTTATTTTATTTGGATTCTCTTAATTCCATTTGCTTATGGATTTATTTCAAGTTTTAAATTGTCTTCTAAACAATTTTCTTGGGATTTATTTTTTATTTAGTTTAGGCAATTTGTCTTTATTTAAATAAAATTGAATATGGTTCAAAGCCCATATAGTTTTATTTAAATAATATTTTATTTCTTTTTATTATTAAATTACTTTCATTTGTTTATGGATTTTGCCAATATTTAATTTGACCTTTAAATATTCCTTATTTATTTCTTTCTTTCTTTGTCTTGTAAAATCCATATCTTTTTATCTATAGCTCCAAAATTGGTGATTCCAATTTGTAGAATTTTATTTAATATTTGTTTATATTTTTAAGTCCCTTTAGGATTAATTTTATCACAATTTGGTATGGATTTTAGCTAGGAGCTTTATTAGTTTTGGAAATTATTTCCTTTTATCTTATTAAATTCATAAGTTTTTATCCATAGCTCCAAATTGAATGAAACCAATTTATATGGTTTTATAATATTTTTTTTATCATTTTTGATCATTTATAAATGTTTGTTGCTGAATTTTATATGGGTCAAATCCATAGTCTTAGAGAGATCTTGGAAATGATTTTCTTCATTAGGGTTTTAGGGTTTTGATTTATTTTTCCCAAGTGTTTAAATTTCAACTTCACTTGATTGAAATTTTGTTGGATTCCCGTTTCATTCAAATTTTGTTCAAGTAGGGTTTTCATGTTTCCATTTTGAAGCAAAAAGTTTCTTTTCACCCTAAATTTGAACAATTAATTCTTTTGTTTATTTATTTTTTTCACATTTCAAAATTTGGAAAATTTTGGGATGTGACACTAGTTTTGCATAAGTGGCGAGTGGGTGTCTATCTCTCCTACTATATTCAATATATAATTTACAACGAGTTGTCCATAATTTTGTTATCCTCGTTGTTGTTCCATGTTCGTAGGTAAGAACGGTTCTATCTTCGAAATCCCTAAGCCACAAAATTTGCGACGGATAAATTAGAAGTGTCTAGCTTAGATTGTTGCTGGGGTAGTGTCATGATATGGTAATGTTGTAAGTAAAAGTATAGTCGATACTCTTACAACACACATAACGTGTAAGTTCCATATACCTTGGCCTTACACACAAAGGAATGATAGAGATCATACCACGATGCACATGATGATGATCAAGTGCAAGAACCATAGCATTTCACTTTTCACATATGATGTTTATTGCATCTTATATTTCTTGTTTGGCGTTTTATTAGCATAATAAGATGATCCCTCATTTATATATCAAGATAAAAAATGTGTTCTCCCTTAAGTATGCACTGATTATGTTTCACCGCTTCAAGACATCACGTGGTGATTGGGTGTTCTTGGATCCACGATCATATTTCCGGGTGTAAGACAATTTTACACATGCGAATATTAAGGTTCTTACTTGGCAAACCTAGCATGTACAAACATGGCCTCGAAACATGGACCGAAAGGTTAAGCATGAGTCATATGTAGATATGATTCCCATATAGATGCTCTCCTTTGAAGCTACACCAACTCACGTGATGATCGGACTTGGTGTAGTGAATTTGGTTCATGTAATCACCAAAAAGGCACGAGGGATGTCATTTTTGAGTGGGCGTTCATTCTTAATTTGGATTAGTTGAACTTGATCTATTATAAACTTAGTCTAAAGTTTTAAAATTCTGTTGTAGATGGCACCACCTACTTTTAATTTCAATATGTGCATGGAGAAAGATAAACTTGCAATGAACGGTAGCAAATTTACCGACTGGGCCATGAATTTGAGGATTCTCCTCTTTGCTGCACAAAAGCAATATGTGCTAGAAGTGCCGCTAAGACCCCCACCACTTGATGATGCCCCTGACGAGGAAAAGAACATCTATTTGACTCGTAGGGAGGACCACAACTTAGTTCATTGTGGCATATTGTATGGGCTAGAGCTAGAACTTTGAAAGCATTTCAGAAACGGCAATTCCTTTGATACAATGGGTGAGTTGAAAATGATTTTTGACACCCATGTTGCTAAAGAGATTTATAATGCTTCAGAAAAGTTCTTTAGCTGCATGATGGAAGAGAACATCTCCATTAGTGAGCACGTACACAAAATGTCTGGGTACGCCGATAAGCTTGTGTCCTTAGGAATATTGATTCCCATTGACCTAGGCATACATCGTGTTCTCCAATCTCTGCCACCAAGCTACAAGATCTTCGTGATGAACTATAACATGCAGGGCATGAAGAAGTCTCTCCCCGAGCTTATGTCAATGCTTAAGACTACAAAGGTGGATATCAAGAAGGAACATCAAGTGTTGATGATCAATAAGACCACTGGTTTCAAGAAATACAGGAAGGGTAAACAGAAGGGAAAGAAGGCCAGCAAATCAGTTGCCATACCTGAAACGAAATACCGAGTTGGCCCTAAGTCTGATATGGACTGCTATTATTGCAAGGGTACTAGCCATTGGAAGCACAAATGACCCAAGAATAATGGTTGTTATATTTATATGAGTAACATCTTTATGGTCATGCACCTGCTATGAATGGTTTATTTCTTCTGAATCTCGAAAGCAATGAAACACACATCCATAACATTGAGGCTAAGAGATGCAAAGTAGATAGTGATAATTCTACTTATTTGTGGCACTATCGTCTAGGTCATATTGGTGTAAAACGCATGAAGAAACTCCATTCTGATGGACTTTTGGAGTCTCTTGATTTTGAATCATTTGACACGTGCGAACCATGCCTCATGGGCAAGATGATCAAAACCCCGTTCTCCGAAATAATGGAGCGAGCAACGGACTTGTTGGAAATCATACATACCGATGTATGCAGACCAATGAGTGTTTCTACGCGCGGTGGTTATCGCTATTTTCTCACTTTTACTGATGACTTAGGTAGATATGGGTATATCTATTTAATGAAACATCAATCTAAAACATTTGAAAAGTTCAAAGAATTTCAGAATGAAGTGGAAAACCATCGTAACAGGAAAATTAAATTTCTACGATCCGATCGTGGAGGTGAATATTTGAGTTATGATTTTCTCACGCATCTTAAAGCAAGCGGAATCATTTCGCAACTCACGCCACCCGGAACACCACAGCGCAATGGTGTGTCTGAATGTTGGAATCGAACTCTATTAGATATGGTGCGATTGATGATGTCTCTTACAGATTTGTCGTTATCATTTTGGGGTTATGCATTTAGAAACCGCTGCATTCACTTTAAATAGGGCACCATCTAAATCCGTTGAGACGACACCGTATGAACTGTGGTTTGGTGCTAAACCTAAGTTGTTGTTTTGTAAGGTTCCCAACCTTTAATAAGGTAGATATCCCTGTGTTTATAATGCTAGTCCCTGGATCAATAGCTAGCATCCACAGTTAAGATGTAATATCAAGAAACAAAGGTCTTAATACAACTTTATAACCAGGAATAACATAATTTATTACATCTTACATAGCTCATTTGGCTATTACATTACATTGCAGCAGAATATCTATAAGCATGGGGTCCTTCATCTTCAAAGTGCCACAGGCAGACATGTTGGTTGTAGACTTGTAATCCTAATCATTTAAACTTCACTAATATCAAACAAAACCTGCAACATAACAAGTTACAGCCACAAGGGTCAATACATTTGAATTGTATTGGCAAGTGATACTATGGTAGTATAGTGGAGTCTATCATCTATATGCATTTGGCTAAGTAGAGCTTAGGCTTGCATTGCTCAAAATAGATTTTCCTTATCATTTGAAAAATACTAAGTTTTTGCTAGACAAAAATCACCCAAGGAACCACCAATAGAAATTGGTGAACCTTAACCCTTGTTCAACCACAAGTTTTTAACTTAGAAATTTGGATGATTAGATTCTTGATAGCTTCCATGTCTTGATGCTCAAATTGTCCTTTGCCAGGGACATGGCTAAGTACTTAGATTTTTCACTCTGCAGAGGTGGTGCACTTTCCCCACAAGACTTGGTTTCCCAAGACAAGATCTTTCAGAAGCATTCCCTTAGACCAAAATGGACGCGCTCCAACCTATCAAACCCCTACACCAACTGTCCATTTGGCTAAGTTATTGCAACCTATATGATCCAGGCAGATCCCATAATGCCAAGTGGCTGCACTTGAAGCTTCTCAACATTTGACATCTCAAATCTCTTTGTTCCTGGGTGGCCATCCACAAGTGAGACACCAAGTTTTCCCCAGCATACTGGACTTGGTGATGCCCAAGTTTTCCCCAGCATACTGGACTTGCATGACCACTCAACACAAACCATTCCTTCCATTCCACCCAGGTGATTCATTCACTTAGTTGTTTTATTAAACAAAACACAAGTCCTCAGACTTAGAAATTTTTCCATAGTATGAATATATATTCCACCCTTGTTTTCTATTAGCTAAGCTAAGCATGATAGTAGTAGGAATCTTAACTTAGGAAATTCTACTAAGGTTTTATCTACTAGGATTTCCCATAGCATGGTTTATACTTAGCAAAAATTCCATGCAAGTCTTACCTAGAAATATCACTAATGCATAGTGAAAATAATGGAACAAAAGTATGAAGCATCACTTTCCTTTTTGGTAGAGAGTATAAGTTCACTTCTTGATCTTTGCAATGTTCACGCACTCCAAGTCACTACAATTCAATCAAGCAAACAATATTTCAATCTACCATTCAAGCAATTCATCACATAAAATGATAGAAACAAAACAATGCATGCAAGCATGCTAAAGATTGTTTTATTTGTAAAAGTGGTTTCTAATGGGTAATAAACATTTAAAAACACCTAATGGTCATTTTACACAGTGGCAAAACCATTAGCTAGAGGTTTTACTTCATAAACCATTTTTAGAACAAGGTATCATTTTATGTGGTGTAGAAATGTTTTAATAAGGCATTAATCTATAGGTTTCACAAAATATGTTTTCAAACCACAAAACCTTGTGTTTTGGGTCAGAGAGTTTATTTCAAAAACATTTCCCAAAGGCTTTCCTCCAAAATCATTTTTAATAATTAAACTATATCTTTATTTGACTAGAAATAGTTTAAATCAAAGATTCATTCTTTTGTTTCACCAAATAAATTTTTGAAACCACAATTTGTTTCCTATGGACAGTAGGTTCAAAACACACCATTTGCCAAAGATTTTATCCTCAAAATCATTTGGGAATAAATTTTATATCCTAAGCAAGCATACATAAGTTTCTGCAAAAATAAACATATTACCAGAAGCTTTTTACTAAACAAATTGCATGGTTGGCTAGGGCTTGTTTTTCTGAATCCATTAATATAAAATTTGCAAAATTTTGACGTGTAGATTAAAAGTTATAGATTTTACAAAATCTAGCATCTAATAGATCAAATCTGTTTTAATTCAAATCAACAGAGCCACGTGTCTTATTTCTATTCGCCCATACAGCTTCGGTTAGATCGAGCGATGGCAGCCGTTGGATTTAAGTTACATCGCACGGTGCACAGGTGCTACTTACCCCTTCGTCTAGTTTCTATCCTAGCCGCTGGATCTTAATCGCACGGCGCACATCACACTTGGCAGAGACGGGCGGCGCTGGCGGCGGCAGGTGGCGGCGGCGTGTCTGGCTACGGCGGATTTGGCGCTATAGGAAGCAAGGAAGAGTAAGGAGATGCTCACCAGGTTCAGGAGATCACGGCGAAGCTCAAGGTACCAGCGGGAAGGCAAGGGGCGCACGAGGTTGTTGTCAATCTCTCGCCGGAGCTGCGCTGCGCCTCGGGTTCGGTCAGTCGACGTCGAGGGTGATGCTACGGTGCACAAAAAGGCAAAGAAAGAACGGCATTAGATGCGCACGAGGTTGGCGATCATGCGTGCATCATCGAGAGTAAGTAGGGTGGTCAGCACTCACCGGAAAAGACTGACGGAGCGGAGGCAGACGGTGGCGATGGTGGTCGTCGTCGTTGCCGAAGTTCTAGGGCGCGCGGGGGCGAGCTGGTGCTACGAGGTGGTTCGACAGGAGATGGGGATCACGTCTGTGTGCTCGAGGAGGCAAGGGGCGGTGAGGGGCTGCCGGAATCGTCGTCGGAGAGCGTCGGAACAGAGGGTGGTGCAGAGGAAAATTTGGCAGCCTGGGGGCATGCTAAGGTGAGGTGACGGAGGGGAAAGGGAGAGGAGATGTTGGCGCTTAAGTAGGCGTGGTCACAGGGGCGTTTAATGGCGTGATTACTGTGTATTAACGCGAGGAAACGGCGACAGAACGGCCGGGGAGCAATGAGGCGGGGTCGTCGCGGGGAGGAAGAAGGTGACGTGGGCATGGGGTCGTCTAGCAGCGAGAGAGAGAAGGGTGCGGTGGGGTCCTTCATCGGCGTGGGTGAGTTCTTGGTTCAAATCGTTTTCTACGGGGAGGAGAGGAACTGGGCTGGACTGGGCCAGGTGGTCTTAGCTGGGCTGGTTCGACCTTGTTCTCTTTTTTTATACTGCTTTGTTTTTCTTTTTCTATTTCCATTTCTGTTTTGATTTTGTTTATTTAATTCAAACACTCATTTGAATTCAAAATTTTGCCAGATTTTGTGTAGGTTTAACTATTGATTGGTAGCACATTCTTATGTCAATTTTGGAATAAAATTTTATTCCTTTTTGGGTCTTTTTATTTATTCAAAATAGGCTCTAGTTTTAAATCAAATAGATTTAATAGTATTTTCAAAGACCATTTAATTTCTTAAACCTTCCAAATCTTTTCAGTAGGTTTTATTTACTTAATGATGTGTCAAATAATTCATCTTGAATTATTTGTAAAAGTTTTTAATATGATTTATTAATCATTTAAAATTTGGATTTGTCTTTATTTCAATGGGATTTGGTTTATGCCATTTTATTTTATTTTGGATATTCTTCATCCTTGTATTTCATTTGGATTTGGATTATAATTCATTCCATTTGCTTATGGATTTGGCCAAGATTTGATTTTGTCTTCAGATATTCTTTATTTAATATTTCTTTCTTCATCTTATAAAATCCTTATCTTTTTATTTAGAGATCCAAACTTGGTGATTCCAATTTGTAAAAATCTTGTTTAGTATTTGTTTGTCTTTTTAAATGTCTTTAGGATTATTTGCTCACCATTTGGTTTGGATTTTAGTCAGATTCTTTATTAGCTTTGGAAATTACTTTTCCTTATCTTATTAAATTCATAAGATTTTATTTATGGTTCCAATTTAAGTGAAACCAGTTTCTATGGTTTTATAATATTTCTATTTGTCTTTCTTGATCATTTGTAAATGTTTGTTGACAAATTTTTATATGAATCAAATCCATAGGCCTGGAGATAACTTGGAAATGATTTTTATTCCATTAGGGTTTAGGGTTTGGATTTATTGTCCAAGTGTTTAAATTTCCAAATACATTCATTGAGGAATGCATTTCTCTAGATTTGAATTTTGTTGAATTCAAACTTTAATTAAAGTTTGTTCAAGATGGGATTTTAAGTTTCCTTTTAGAAATAGAAGTTTCTTTTCACCCTGATTTTCAACAATAATTTATTTTATTTTTTTATTTTTCACATTACAAGATTTGGAAAATCTTGGGATGTGACAGGCTACCACCCTTAAAATAAATCTCGTCCCGAGATTTGGGGAGGCTAGGGGTTACAAGTTGGCTCAAAACAACTAGGGTACTACCACCCTTAAAATTTTCCATCTAGATTACATCTTGGCTTGCTTGGGATCTTGTTGGAATATCTCTGGGCATACATCTGCATAGTGTCCTTTGTTTCCACACTTGAAACATGTGACAAGGCTGAGATCCTTCATAGGCTTGTTTATCTTGTGCTTCATCTTTTCTGGACAGTTGCTTGCATAATGCCCTTGGTTACCACAATTGTAACATGTGATAAGATTGAGTTCTTCACGTATCTTCTATGGGCAAGTTGCTACATAATGGCCTAGCTCTTTGCAGTTGTTGCACCACACTTGGCTAATCTCCTTATACTTCTGCTTCTCTGGACATTCACTAGCATAGTGTCCCATTTCTTTGCAATGACCACATTGCACATGGCTTTTGTCCTTCTTTTTCTTGGGTTTCTCCAAAGCTAAGAGTGCTTCTAATTCATGTTCTTCATATGTTATCTCAAAGGTAGGAATAGTTCCTGGTCTCCTTGACCTTCTATTACTCCTTGGATAATACATGTGTCTCCTCTTTGGTACTTTAAATTGAGTCATGTTGTTGGGAGGTATAAGCTGATATTTTCCTTTGTCTTCATCTTTCTTGGTAGACTTGGCTCTCTCATGGTAGTCTGCAATCAGTTGTTGCACTCCACCTTGTTTCCTTTGTTCAACTATGGAATAGATGGGGCATTGGATAGGGACATGATTATTTCCTTCACATAAGTAACAAGTATCTTGGGATGTGGGGCATTGGTCAATTGGATGTTTCTCTTCACAATTGGGGCATTGATCTCCATGCTACTTGGAAGTGTGATCCTTGTCTCCACAAATATTGCAAGCTTGGGTTCCTTCTAGATTAACATCTTTGTCATCCTTGTTGTCATAAACTCCTTGGGAAGAGTTGTCTCCCATGTTGATCATTTGAGTAGCCATCCCTTGCAACAATTGGGATTGAAGTTTCAAAATCCTTTGTATGGCTGGGTCTCATCCATTGTTGTTGGCTAAAAGCTGAGTTGTCACTTGGCTCAACTGGGTTTGGATTGCTAGTAGTTGTTCTCTCATGTGCATCTCTTGGTTGTTGTTGTTGCCATCCTTGATGTTGAAATTTCTTGGAGTAGTCATCTGTTTGGGTTGGGTTGGGATTAGAATAGGAAAAAGATTTTCTAAGGAATCAGTTCTAATCACACACATCACAATTTACTCAAGCAATGTGTAAGCAATCACAAACAAACATTTCACTCAAACAACAAGTTTCAAGCATATTTTTAGGCAACCATAAATATTTTTTTTACACCAAATAAGTTGGTGTGTTTGACTTAAACTAGATATGGTGGTCCATCTACATGGTTCACTTGAGATCTTTCCATCCTTCTTGGTTGATTCTTCTTGATTAAGATCTTTGTATCCTTAGAGATAATTCTTGGTCACAAAACTTCAAAAGTGATCATGGTTCCTTCTAAGTTGTGTTTCCTTAGTCTTCAAGTCTTGAGCAACATTTCTTGTCACACTTGTAGTCCTTAGTAACATCTAAGGTTGAAGATGTTGAAGTCATTAGAGTTGAAGATGTTGAAGTCATTAGAGTTGATGAAGTCCTTTGCACATGATGAAGTCTTTGGCCATGGGGTAGGCTTGTCCATCAAGTTTGAAATAGAAGAGATGTAGAATCAAAACCAAAATGGTTGAGGAAAGAGTTTACAAGATTGTTTGTAAATAAGTTTTGGAACAAATACAACTCCTATTTTTCTAAGGGGTTTTGTCCAATCCTAGGTTTACAAATCCTACAGGCAACACAATGCTCTGATACCATCTGTAAGGTTCCCAACCTTTAATAAGGTAGAGATCCCTGTGTTTATAATGCTAGTCCCTGGATCAATAGCTAGCATCCACAGTTAAGATGTAATATCAAGAAACAAAGGTCTTAATACAGCTTTATAACCAAGAATAACATAATTTATTACATCTTACATAGCTCATTTGGCTATTACATTACATTGTAGCAGAATATCTATAACCATGGGGTCCTTCATCTTCAAAGTGCCACAGGCAGACATGTTGGTTGTAGACTTGTAATCCTAATCATTTAAACTTCACTAATATCAAACAAAACCTGCAACATAACAAGTTACAGCCACAAGGGTCAATACATTTGAATTGTATTGGCAAGTGATACTATGGTAATATAGTGGAGTCTATCATCTATATGCATTTGGCAAAGTGGAGCTTAGTATTGCATTGCTCAAAATAGATTTTCCTTATCATTTTAAAAATACTAAGTTTTGCTTGACAAAAATCACCCAAGGAACCACCAATAGAAATTGGTGAACCTTAACCCTTGTTCAACCACAAGTTTTTAACTTAGAAATTTGGATGATGAGATTCTTGATAGATTCCATGTCTTGATGCTCAAATTGTCCTTTGCCATGGACATGGCTAAGTACTTAGATTTTTCACTCTGCAGAGGTGGTGCACTTTCCCCACAAGACTTGGTTTCCCAACACAAGATCTTTCTGAAGCCTTCCCTTAGACCAAAATGGACGCGCTCCAACCTATCAAACCCCTACCACCAACTGTCCATTTGGCTAAGTTATTGCAACCTATATGATCCAGACAGAGCCCATAATGCCATGTGGCTGCACTTGAAGCTTCTCAACATTTGGCATCTCAAATCTCTTTGTTCCTGGGTGGCCATCCACAAGTGAGACACCAAGTTTTCCCCAACATACTGGACTTGGTGATGCCCAAGTTTTACCCAGCATACTGGACTTGCATGACCACTCAACACAAACCATTCCTTCCATTCCACCCAGGTGATTCACTCACTTAGTTGTTTTATTAAACAAAACACAAGTCCTCAGACTTAGAAATTTTTCCATAGTATGAATATATATTCCACCCTTGTTTTCTATTAGCTAAGCTAAGCATGATAGTAGTAGGAATCTTAACTTAGGAAATTCTACTAAGGTTTCATCTACTAGGATTTCCCATAGCATGGTTTATACTTAGCAAAACTTCCATGCAAGTCTTACCTAGAAATATCACTAATGCATAGTGAAAATAATGGAACAAAAGTATGAAGCATCACTTGCCTTTTTGGTAGAGAGTATAAGTTCACTTCTTGATCTTTGCAATGTTCACACACTTCAAGCCACTACAATTCAATCAAGCAAACAATATTTCAATCTACCATTCAAGCAATTCATCACATAAAATGATAGAAACAAAACACTGCATGCAAGCATGCTAAAGATTGTTTTATTTGTAAAAGTGGTTTCTAATGGGTCATAAACATTTGAAAACACCTAATGGTCATTTTACAAAGTGGCAAAACCATTTTCTAGAGGTTTTACTTCATAAACCATTTTTAGAACAAGGTATCATTTTATGTGGTGTAGAAATGTTTTAATAAGGCATTAATCTATAGGTTTCACAAAATATGTTTTCAAACCACAAAACCTTGTGTTTAGGGTCAGAGAGCTTATTTCAAAAACATTTCCCAAAGGCTTTCCTCCAAAATCATTTTTAACAATTAAACTATATCTTTATTTGACTAGAAATGGTTTAAATCAAAATTCATTCTTTTGTTTCACCAAATACATTTTTGAAACCACAATTTGTTTCCTATGGTCAGTAGGTTCAAAACACACCATTTGACAAAGATTTTATCCTCAAAATCATTTTGGAATAAATTTTATATCCTAAGCAAGCATACATAAGTTTCTGCAAAAATAAACATTTTACGAGAAGCTTTTTACTAAACAAAGTGCATGGTTGGCTAGGGCTTGTTTTTTTGAATCCATTGATATAAAATTTGCAAAATTTGGACGTGTAGATTAAAAGTTATAGATTTTACAAAATCTAGCATATAATAGATCAAATCTGTTTTAATTCAAATCAACAGAGCCACGTGTCTTATTTCTATTCGCCCATACCGCTTCGGTTGGATCGAGCGATGGCAGCCGTTGGATTTAAGTTACATCGCACGGCGCACAGGTGCTACTTACCCCTTCGTCTAGTTTCTATCCTAGCCGCTGGATCTTAATCACACGGCGCACAGCACACTTGCCAGAGACGGGCGGCGCTGGCGGCGGCAGGTGGCGGCGGCGTGTCTTTCTACGGCGGAGTTGCCGCTAGAGGAAGCAAGGAAGAGTAAGGAGATGCTCACCAGGTTCAGGAGATCACGGCGAAGCTCAAGGTACCAGCGGGAAGGTAAGGGGCGCACGAGGTTGTTGTCAATCTCTCGCCGGAGCTGCGCTGCGCCTTGGGTTCGGTCAGTCGTCATCGAGGGCGATGCTACGATGCACAAAAAGGCAAAGCAAGAACGACATTAGATGCGCACGAGGTTGGCGATCATGCGTGCATCATCGAGAGTAAGTAGGGTGGTCAGCACTCACCGGAAAAGACTGACGGAGCAGAGGCAGACGGTGGTGGTGGTCGTCGTCGTCGTTGACGAAGTTCTAGGGCGCGCGGGAGCGAGCTGGTGCTACGAGGTGGTTCGCCAGGAGATGGGGATCACGTCTGTGTGCTCGAGGAGGCAAGGGGTGGTGAGGGGCTGCCGGAATCGTCGCCGGAGAGCGTCGGAACAGAGGGTGGTGCAGAGGAAAATTTGGCAGCCTGGGGGCGTGCTAAGGTGAGGTGACGGAGGGGAAAGGGAGAGGAGATGTTGGCGCTTAAGTAGGCGTGGTCGCAGGGGCGTTTAATGGCGTGGTTACTGCATATTAACGCGAGGAAACGGCGACAGAACGGCCGGGGAGGAATGAGGGGCGGGGTCGTCGCGGGGAGGAAGAAGGTGACGTGGGCGTGGGGTCGTCTGGCAGCGAGAGAGAGAAGGGTGCGGTGGGGTCCTTCATCGAACGCCGCAGTGAGTTCTTTGGTTGAATCGTTTCTGGGAGTAGAGGAACTGGGCTGGACTGGGCCAGGTGGGCTTAGTTGGCTGGTTCGACCTTGTTCTCTCTCTTTTTTTATACTGCTTTGTTTTTCTTTTTCTATTTCCATTTCTGTTTTGATTTTGTTTATTTAATTCAAACACTCATTTGAATTCAAAACTTTGCCAGATTTTGTATAGGTTTAAATATTGATTGTTAGCACATTCTGATGTCAATTTTGGAATAAAATTTTATTCCTTTTTGGGTCTTTTTATTTATTCAAAATAGGCTCTAGTTTTAAATCAAATAGATTTAATAGTATTTTCAAACACCATTTAATTTCTTAAACCTTCCAAATCTTTTCAGTAGGATTTATTTTCTTAATGAGGTGTCAAATAATTCATCTTGAATTATTTGGAAAAGTTTTTAATATGATTTATTAATCATTTAAAATTTGGATTTGTCTTTATTTCAGTGGGATTTGGTTTATGCCATTTTATTTTATTTTGGATATTCTTCATCCTTGTATTTCATTCGGATTTGGATTATAATTCATTCCATTTGCTTATGGATTTGGCCAACATTTGATTTGGTCTTCAGATATTCTTTATTTAATATTTCTTTCTTCATCTTATAAAATCCTTATCTTTTTATTTAGAGATCCAAACTTGGTGATTCCAATTTGTAAAAATCTTGTTTAGTATTTGTTTGTCTTTTTAAATGTCTTTAGGATTATTTGCTCACCATTTGGTTTGGATTTTAGTCAGATTCTTTATTATCTTTGGAAATTACTTTTCCTTATCTTATTAAATTCATAATATTTTATTTATGGTTCCAATTTAAGTGAAACCAGTTTCTATGGTTTTATAATATTTCTATTTGTCTTTCTTGATCATTTGTAAGTGTTTGTTGACAAATTTTTATATGAATCAAATCCATAGGCCTGGAGAAAACTTGGAAATGATTTTTATTCCATTAGGGTTTAGGGTTTGGATTTATTGTCCAAGTGTTTAAATTTCCAGATACATTCATTGAGGAATGAATTTCTCTAGATTTGAATTTTGTTGAATTCAAACTTTAATTAAAGTTTGTTCAAGATGGGATTTTAAGTTTCCTTTTAGAAACAAAATTTCTTTTCACCCTGATTTTCAACAATAATTTATTTTGTTTATTTATTTTTCACATTACAAGGTTTGGAAAATCTTGGGATGTGACACGTTTCTTAAAGTTTGGGGATGCGAAGCTTATGTCAAGAATTTGATGCCGGACAAGCTCGGACCCAAAGCGGAGAAATGCGTCTTCATAGGATACCCTAAGGAAACGGTTGGGTATACCTTCTATCACAGATTCGAAGGCAAAGTGTTTGTCGCAAAGAACGGATCCTTTCTTGAGAAGGAGTTTCTCTCGAAAGAAGTGAGTGGGAGGAAAGTAGAGCTAGACGAGGTTATTGAACCTTCTCTTTAGTTGGAGAGTAGCGCAACACCTGAAATTGTTCCAGTGCCGTCTGCACCAACAATAGAGGAAGCTAATGACAAGGATCATGAAGCTTCGGACGATGCTACTCTTGAGCGTTGCAGGCGACAGGTCACGTGCCCCTCTGAGTGGTACGGCAACCTGTCTTAACTGTCTTGTTAGTAGACAACAGTGAACCTGCGAACTATGAGGAAGCAATGATGAGCCCAGACTCTGAGAAATGGCTAGAGGCCATGAAATCCGAATTGGGATCCATGAGCGAAAACCAAGTATGGACTTTGGTGGACCCTCCTAGCGACCGAAAGGCCGTTGAGTGCAAATGGATTTTCAAGAAGAAAACAGACGCGGATGGTAATGTTACTGTCTATAAAGCACGGCTTGTCGCAAAAGGTTTTCGACAAGTTCAAGGTGTTGACTACGATGAGACTTTCTCTCCCGTAGAGATGTTTAAGTCCATTCGGATTTTATTAGCAATTGATGTGTTTCATGATTATGAAATATGGCAGATGGATGTCAAGACCGCGTTCCTCAATGGCAACATTGATGAAGAGTTGTATATGATGCAACCCGAAGGTTTTGTCAATCCTAAGGATGCTGATAAAGTGTGCAAACTTCAGCGTTCCATTTATGGACTGAAGCAAGCATCTCGGAGTTGGAACCTTCGTTTTGATCAAGTGAGCAAGAGCTTTGGATTTGTTCCAAATTGCTATGAAGCTTGTATCTACAAGGAAGTGAGTGGGAGCTCAGTGACATTTTTGGTACTATATGTGGATGACATATTGATTATTGGAAATGACATTGACATGCTTAACGATGTGAAGAGTTATTTGAACAAATATTTTTCAATGAAAGACCTAGGGGAAGCTGCTTATATATTGGGCATCAAAATCTATAGAGATAGACAAAGACGCCTGATAGCTTTAAGCCAAAGTACATACCTAGACAAAGTTCTAAAAAGGTTCAGAATGGATAAGAAAAAGAAAGGTTCAGTGCATATGTTGTCAGGTAAGATATTGAGCAGGGCTCAGTGTCCAGCTATGGTAAACGATAGAGAAGCTATGAGAAAAGTTCCTTATGCCTCGGCCATAGGATCTATCATGTATGACATGCTATGTACTAGACCGGATGTGTCCAATGCTCTTAGTTTGACGAGCAGATACCAAAGTGATCCAGGAGTGGAACATTGGACAGCCGTGAAGAACATCCTAAAGTATTTAAATAGAACTAAAAAAATGTTCTTAGTCTATGGAGGTGATGAACAACTTGTCGTAAAAGGTTACGTCGATGCTAGTTTCGACACCGACAAGGATGATTCTAAATCTCAGACAGGATACGTTTATATTTTGAATGGAGGAGCTGTGAGCTGGAGAAGCTGCAAGCAAAGCGTGATCGCGGGATCTACAGTAGAAGCGGAATACATGGCTGCTGCAGAAGCCTCAAGTGAAGGAGTTTGGATCAGGAACTTCATCACTGAGCTTGGTGTGGTTCCAAGTGCCTTGGACCCACTAGAGATATTGTGTGACAACACTGGCGCCACAGCACTAGCTAAGGAACCAAGATATCATCCAAAGACCAAGCATATCAACCGCAAGTTTCATATAATTCGATATTATATAATAGATGGAGATCTGAAGATTAGCAAAGTACATACGGATCTGAATGTCGCAGATCCGATGACTAAACCTCTTCCACGAGCAAAACATGATCAGCACCTTAGTGCCATGGGTGTTAGATTGTTTCCAGATGTAAACTAGATTATTGACTCTAGTGCAAGTGGGAGACTGTTGGAATTATGCCCTAGAGGCAATAATAAAGATGTTATTATTATAATTCTTGTTCATGATAAAGTTTATATTCCATGCTAGAATTGTATTAAGCGGAAACTTTGATACTTGTGTGGTTTATGAACAACGCCGTGTCCCTAGTACGCCTCTATGGACTAGCTCATTGATTAATGATGGTTAAGGTTTCCTAACCATAGACATGAGTTGTCGATTAATAATGATATCATATCATTGGGAGAATGATATGATGGACAGACCCAAATCAAGCAGAGCATTTAGATCGTGTCATCGTGTTCATCTTTGCGAAGCTTTTTCTTATGTAAAATATTGTATTCCTTAGACCATGAGATAATGCAACTCCCTGGTATCGGAAGAAAGCTTTGAGGTCATCAAACGTCATCCTATGAGAGGGTGATCATAAAGGTGTCTCTCAGGTGATCGGAAAGTACTTGTTGGGTTGTATGTATCGAGATGGGATTTGTCCCTCCCAAGTCGGAGAGATATACTTTGGGCCCACTCGGTAATCGATATCAACACCGCTTGCAAGCACGTGGTTAAGGAGTTAATCACAAAGTGATATCGGATTACGGAACGAGTAAAGTACTTGCTGTGAACGAGATTGAACTAGGTATGCTGATACCGACGATCGAATCTCGGGCAAGTAAAATATCGCGTGACAAAGGGAATATATATATGGGATTAATTGAATCCTGGCATCGTGGTTCATACCATATGATCATCAATGAGTATGTGGGAGTCAATATGGGTTTCCAGACCCCGCTGTTGATTATTGATAGAAGATCATGTCTGCATATTCTCGAACCCGTAGGGTCACACACTAAACGTGCCTCGACGCTAGGATAGAATGGATAATTGGTTTATGAGTTTTTGTTAAGAGTCTTGGATGAGATCTAGGACATCACGAGAGGTTCCGGAATGGTCCGGAGAATAAGATTCATATAAGGGAAAGAAGTTTTTGGATTTCAGAATTGTTTCGGATTGTTCGGTATTGTACCGGAAGCTTCTAGAACCTTTCGGAGTGGGACCAATGTGGCCCCACTTGTCGGGAGGGGGCATGGGCCTAAGAGGGAGTGCCCTGGCCGCATTGGGCCAGGGGCACAAGGCCCCATAGGCCCAGCCATCCAAAACCCTAGGGAAACCCTAGGGAAATCTTATAGAAGGAGGGGGAAAACTTACCCCCCACTCCAACCCTTGGGGCCGCCGCCCTAGGGCTTGGAGGAGAGGCCAAGGGGGTCGGCCATCCCCCTATATATAGAGGTTAGGGGCGCAGCCCTCTACCACCCCTCCTTGAACCCTAGCCGCCATAATGTTGCCCTCCAGATCTCTCTCTCCCGACTGCGTGTAGGCGAAGCCCTGCCGCAGAAACTCTCCACCTTTGCACCATGTCGCCGTGTTATAGATCCAATTTATCTCTCCACCCCACTTGCTGGACCGAGGAAGGAGGAGACGTTGAGGTGCCGTACATGTGCATCTCTCGGAGGCATCGCCACTTGCGGTGTTGGATCGGATCGGATCTCAAGGAGGAGAAGCTAGTACGACTACATCAACCACGTTCTGTTGAACGTTCCGCTGTGCGAATCTTCAAGGGTATGAAGATCTCATCTATCCCCCCTCGTTGTTTGCATCTCCTAGATTATATCTTGGCTTTCCCGTTCGCATCCGTAGAATTTTTTTGATTTACTATGTTGTGAAACCCTTCAGTGGTATCAGAGCTATATCTATGCGTAGATGTGTTTCACGAGTAGAACGCAACATGCTTGTTGCGGGCATTGATGTTTTCTGTTGCAAGCCTCTTGTTTGTGTACTTCTTATGACGTGGGATAGTGAGATCGAAGCGGTCCAGGCCAACTTTACGCGACCTCGTTCGCGAGACCGGCTCCGCACTTGACGTGTGTCTTGTTCCACATGCGGCTGGTGGATGCCAGTTTCTCTCACTATAGTTGTCATGGGATTTACACCGGATGTTGGCAACCATAATATCACCGTTGTGGCTTTTCGTAGGTAAGAATCTTTCTTAGCTTGTTACTCCCATAAGCCACGTAAAACATGCAACAATAAAGTAGAGGCGTCTAACTTGTTTTTGCAGGGAGTGTTTCTGTGATATGGTATGGCCCAAGATGTGATGTGTATGTTGTATGCGATGATCATGTTTTGTAATGTTTCACGACTTGCATGTCGATGAGTACACAACCGGCAGGAGCCATATGGTTGTCTTTATAATTGTGCATGACCTGTGTGTCAACTTCTTATATGCCATGTAATAGCTTTACTTTATCGCTAAGTAGTTAGCAATAGTTGTAGTTGCTATCCGTGGTGGAGGCAATCATGGTGGAGTGATGGAGATCATGTTGGCACGCACAAGATGGAGATCATTGCGTGGAGATTGGCTATACCATGACACATAAAATTATATGCATGTGATGTTTAACCTTTTATGTATCTTATTATGCTTAGATCGCGACAGTAGCATTATAAGATGATTCCTCACTTAAAGATCAAGATAAAACTGTGTTCTCCCCATGTATGCACCGTTAGAAAGTTAACGTGTTCAAGCATCACGTGATGATCGGGTGCTATAAACTCTACGTTCACATACAATGGGTGCAAGCCAGTTTTGCACTGCAGAAATACTTGGGTTTGACTTGTGAGCCTAGCATGTACAGACATGGCCTCGGAACACATGAACCGAAAGGTTAAGCATGAGTCATATGAATGATATGATCGACACTTTGTTGTCCACCATTGAAACCACATCTCTTCTCGTGAAGATCGGATTAGGTGTGGTGAATTTGGATCATGTTCACTAAACAACTTTAGGGATGTTGAATTTAGTGGGAGTTCATCTAGTAATTTGATTAAGTTGAACTAGTTATCATGAACATAGTCTAAATTGTACTTGCACATTTTGTAGATCAAATGGCTAAGTCCAACTACAACTTCAACGTTTTTGCTGAGAAAGAAAAGCTTAAGAACAATGGGTCTAACTTCACCAACTGGTTCCGTAATCTGAGAATCATTCTCTCTGGCGGACAAAAGGACTATGTCCTTGAGAAAGCGCTAGGTGACGCCCCTGCTGTAGATGTGTCGGCTGATGAGAAAGCTGTCTATCAGTCGCGCAAGGATGATTATGGTGTGATTAAGAGCACCATGTTGTTTGCTATGGAATCGGACCTTCAAAATCGTTTTGAGGAGTTCCCCGGGCCCTTTGAGATTCTTGAGGAACTGAAAACTATGTTTCAGACTGAGAGATATGGGATCTCTGAGAAATTCTTTAACTGCAAGATGGAGGAAGGGAGTTCTGTTAGTGAGCACGCCATTAAGATGTCGGGATACACTCAACGCATGTGAAACAGCTGGATGCAAGATTCGGAGGAGCTCAAGATTGACAGAGTTCTGCAATCACTCCCTCATAGCTACAAAGGTTTTGTAGTTACTCATAATCAGATTGGTTCCACTGATACAATCACTGAGCTCTTCGCTAAGCTGAAAGCTGCGGAGGTGGACATCAAGAAAGATAATCATGTGTTGATGGTCAACAAGCCCCCCCAGCTTTAAGAAAGGTAAGGGTGCAAAGAATCCCTTCAAGAAGGGCAACGGCAAGCGTGTTGCCCCTGCAGAGAAGAAGCTCAAGTCTGGACCTAAGCCGAACACTGAGTGCTTCTATTGCAAGGACAAGGGTCCTTTGGGGCGAATCGTCAAGTACTTAGCGGACAAGAAGGTGGCACCATCAAAGGTATATTTGATATACATGTTATTGATGTTTTCCTTACTAGCCCTCATTGTAGTGCAGGGTATTTGATATTGGTTCGGTTGCTAATATTTGTAACTCGAAGCAGAGCTAAGGAATGAGCGGCTAGCGAGGGATGAGGTGACGATGCGCGTTGGCAACGGATCAAGAGTTGATGTGATGGCCGTCGGCACGCTCTCCTTAGTTTTACCTTCGGGATTAGTTTTAAACCTCAATAAATGTTATTATGTGCCTGCGTTGAGCATGAACATCATATCTGGATCGTGTTTGTTGCAAGACGGTTATTCATTTAAATCGGAGAATAATGGTTGTTCTATTTATATGAGTAACATATTTTATGGTCATGCACCTGCTATGAATGGTTTATTTCTTCTGAATCTCGAAAGCAATGAAACACACATCCAAATCATTGAGGCTAAGAGATGCAAAGTAGATAGTGATAGTTCTACTTATTTGTGGCACTGTCGTCTAGGTCATATTGGTGTAAAACGCATGAAGAAACTCCATTCTGATGGACTTTTGGAGTCTCTTGATTTTGAATCATTTGACACGTGCGAACCATGCCTCATGGGCAAGATCATCAAAACCCCGTTCTCCGGAATAATGGAGCGAACAACAGACTTGTTGGAAATCGTACATACCGATGTATGCGGACCAATGAGTGTTTCGACGCGCGGTGGTTATCGCTATTTTCTCACTTTTACTGATGACTTAAGTAGATATGGGTATATCTATTTAATGAAACATAAATCTGAAACATTTGAAAAGTTCAAAGAATTTCAGAATGAAGTGGAAAACCATCATAACAGGAAAATTAAATTTCTACGATCCGATCGTGGAGGTGAATATTTGAGTTATGATTTTCTCACGCATCTTAAAGCAAGCGGAATCATTTCGCAACTCACGCCACCCGGAACACCACAGCACAATGGTGTGTCTAAACGCTGGAATCGAACTCTATTAGATATGGTGCGATCGATGATGTCTCTTACAGATTTGCCGTTATCATTTTGGGGTTATGCATTAGAAACCGCTGCATTCACTTCAAATAGGGCACCATCTAAATCCGTTGAGACGACACCGTATGAACTGTGGTTTGGTGCTAAACCTAAGTTATCGTTTCTTAAAGTTTGGGGATGCGAAGCTTACGTCAAGAAGTTGATGCCGGACAAGCTCGAACCCAAAGCGGAGAAATGCGTCTTCATAGGATACCCTAAGGAAACGATTGGGTATACCTTCTATCACAGATCCGAAGGCAAAGTGTTTGTCGCAAAGAATGGATCCTTTCTTGAGAAGGAGTTTCTCTCGAAAGAAGTGAGTGGGAGGAAAGTAGAGCTAGACGAGGTTATTGAACCTTCTCTTGAGTTGGAGAGTAGCGCAACACCTGAAATTGTTCCAGTGCCGTCTGCACCAACAATAGAGGAAGCTAATGACAAGGATCATGAAGCTTTGGACGATGCTACTACTGAACGTCGCAGGACGACAAGGTCACATGCCCCTCCTGAGTTGTACGGCAACCCTGTCTTAACTGTCTTGTTAGTAGACAACAGTGAACCTGCGAACTATGAGGAAGAATGATGATCCCAGACTCTGAGAAATGGCTAGAGGCCATGAAATCCGAATTGGGATCCATGAGCGAAAACCAAGTATGGACTTTGGTGGACCGTCCTAGCGACCGAAAGGCCGTTGAGTGCAAATGGATTTTCAAGAAGAAAACAGACGCGGATGGTAATGTTACTGTCTATAAAGCACAGCTTGTCACAAAAGGTTTTCGACAAGTTCAAGGTGTTGACTACGATGAGACTTTCTCTCTCGTAGCGATGTTTAAGTCCATTCGGATTTTATTAGCAAATGTTGTGTTTCATGATTATGAAATATGGCAGATGGATGTCAAGACCGTGTTACTCAATGGCAACATTGATGAAGAGTTGTATATGATGCAACCCGAAGGTTTTGTCGATCCTAAGGATGCTGATAAAGTGTGCAAACTTCAGCGTTCCATTTATGGACTGAAGCAAGCATCTCGGAGTTGGAACCTTCGCTTTGATCAAGTGATCAAGAGCTTTGGATTTGTTCCAAATTGCTACGAAGCTTGTATCTACAAGAAAGTGAGTGGGAGCTCAGTGACATTTTTGGTACTATATGTGGATGACATATTGATTATCGGAAATGACATTGACATGCTTAACGATGTGAAGAGTAATTTGAACAAATGTTTTTCAATGAAATACCTAGGGGAAGCTGCTTATATATTGGGCATCAAAATCTATAGAGATAGACAAAGACGGCTAATAGCTTTAAGCCAAAGTACATACCTAGACAAAGTTCTTAAAAGGTTCAGAATGGATAAGGCAAAGAAAGGTTTAGTGCCTATGTTGTCACGTAAGATATTGAGCAGGGCTCAGTGTCCAGCTACGGTAAACGATAGAGAAGCTATGAGCAAAGTGCCTTATGCCTCGGCCATAGGATCTATCATGTATTCCATTCTATGTACTAGAACGGATGTTTCCAATGCTCTTAGTTTGACGAGCAGATACCAAAGTGATCCAGGAGTGGAACACTAGACAGCCATGAAGAACATCCTAAAGTATTTAAATAGAACTAAAAAAATGTTCTTAGTCTATGGAGGTGATGAACAGCTCGTCGTAAAAGGTTACGTCGATGCTAGTTTCGACACCGACAAGGATGATTCTAAATCTCAGACAGGATACGTTTATATTTTGAATGGAGGAGCTGTGAGCTAGAGAAGCTGCAAGCAAAGCGTGATCGCGGGATCTACAGTAGAAGCGGAATACATGGCTGCTACAGAAGCGTCAAGTGAAGGATTTTGGATCAGGAACTTCATCACTGAGCTTTGTGTGGTTCCAAGTGCCTTGGACTCACTGGAGATATTGTGTGACAACACTGGCGCCATAGCACTGGCTAAGGAACCAAGATATCATCGAAAGACCAAGCATATCAACCGCAAGTTTCATATAATTCGAGATTATATAACAGATGGAGATCTGAAGATTAGCAAAGTACATACGGATCTGAATGTCGCAGATCCGTTGACTAAACCTCTTCCACGAGCAAAACATGATCATCACCTTAGTGCCATGGGTGTTAGATTGTTGCCAGATGTAAACTAGATTATTGACTCTAGTGCAAGTGGGAGACTGTTGGAATTATGCCCTAGAGGCAATAATAAATATGTTATTATTATAATTCTTGTTCATGATAAAGTTTATATTCCATGCTAGAATTGTATTAAGCGGAAACTTGATACTTGTGTGGTTTATGAACAACGCCGTGTCCCTAGTACGCCTCTATGGACTAGCTCATTGATTAATGATGGTTAAGGTTTCCTAACCATAGACATGAGTTGTCGATTAATAATGAGATCATATCATTGGGAGAATGATATGATGGACAAACCCAAATCAAGCAGAGCATTTAGACCGTGTCATCGTGTTCATCTTTGCGAAGCTTTTTCTTATGTCAAATATTGTATTCCTTAGACCATGAGATAATGCAACTCCCTGGTATCGGAAGAAAGCTTTGAGGTCATCAAACGTCATCCTATGAGAGGGTGATCATAAAGGTGTCTCTCAGGTGATCGGAAAGTACTTGTTGGGTTGTATGTATCGAGATGGGATTTGTCCCTCCCAAGTCGGAGAGATATACTTCGGGCCCACTCGGTAATCGATATCAACACTTCTCGCAAGCACGTGGTTAAGGAGTTAATCACAAAGTGATATCGGATTAAGGAACGAGTAAAGTACTTGCTGTGAACGAGATTGAACTAGGTATGCAGATACCGACGATCGAATCTCGGGCAAGTAAAATATCGCGTGACGAAGGGAATATATATATATGGGATTAATTGAATCCTGGCATCGTGCTTCATCCCATATGATCATCGATGAGTATGTGGGAGTCAATATGGGTTTCCAGACCCCACTATTGATTATTGATAGAAGATCATGTCTGCATATTCTCGAACCCGTAGGGTCACACACTTAACGTGCCTCGATGCTAGGATAGAATGGATAATGGGTTTATGAGTTTTTGTTCAGAGTCTCGGATGAGATCCAGGACATCACGAGAGGTTCCGGAATGGTCCGGAGATTAAGATTCATATAAGGGAAAGCAGTTTTTGGATTTCGAAATTGTTTCGGTTGTTCGGTATTGTACCGAAAGCTTCTAGAACCTTCTGGAGTGGGACCAACGTGGCCCCACTTGTCGGGAGGGGGAGTGGGCCTACGAGGGAGTGCCCTGGATGCATTGGGCCAGGGGCACAAGGTCCCATAGGCCCAGCCGTCCAAAACCCTAGGGAAACCCTAGGGAAACCTTCTAGAAGGAGGAGGAAAACTTGCCCCCCACTCCAACCCTTGCGGCCGCCGCCCTAGGGCTTGGAGGAGGGGCCAAGGGGGCCGGCCAGCCCCCTATATATAGAGGGTAGGGGTGCATCCATACACCACCCCTCCTTGAACCCTAGCCACCATAATGCTGCCCTCCAGATCTCTCTCTCCCGACTGCGCGTAGGCGAAGCCCTGCCGCAGAAACTCTCCACCTTTGCACCACGTCGTCGTGTTGTAGATCCAATCTATCTCTCCACCCCACTTGCTGGACCGAGGAAGGAGGAGACGTCGAGGTTCCGTACGTGTTCATCTCTCGGAGGCATCGCCACTTGCGGTGTTGGATCAGATCGGGTCTCGAGGAGGAGAAGCTAGTATGACTACATCAACCACGTTCCGTTGAACGTTCCGATGTGTGAATCTTCAAGGGTATGAAGATCTCATCTATCACCCCTTGTTTTTTGCATCTCCTAGATTAGATCTTGGCTTTCCCATTCGCATCCGTAGAATTTTTTTGATTTACTATGCTGTGAAACCCTTTAGTGTCACCATTGATTGCTGCCAAGTTTTCCACTGAGTATGCAATAACAGTCAGGACTAATATGCCTATCTTCCCCAATTGGAAAGATTATAGGGAGAGACCGGATGTCACATCAGACTTCTACGACAAAGTTTCTGTAACACTCAATTAGCCCTTTCTTCCATTGTTGTTAATGATCCTTGTTTTATTTTATAAAAAGTTTATCATGGACCCCTCTCTACCCGATGTGCACTTTTCTTGCAACAAGTAGTTCATGAGGCACCAAATAAATCAATGACATTATCTAAAGAAAGTGTTTTTGACTCCTTCCCAAAGAATGAACTTATAAGGATATCTCTTGTGGAACACATGAGCGATGATGAGTGGTGCAGGCTTATCGATTTTTGGTCTGACCCCAAGAACCAGGTCATGTATTGTTTACTCAACTTCCCTCATGTTTGAATTGTTTAAGCATAACTAACTGTATGCTCCCTGTTTGTGTAGGCTTGATACATCGTAAACGTATCTATAATTTTTGATGTTACATGCTTGTTTAGTATCTACTTTGCTTTGCTTTGTTTACACTTTGAGGTATTTTTTATATGTTTTACGGGACTAACCTATTAACAAGATGCCACAGTGCCAGTTGCATGTTTTCTTCTGTTTTTGGTTCCAGAAAAGGCAGAAAATCAATATTCTCAAAATTGGACGAGATAAAAGCCAAAGTCAATATTTTACCATGGGGAACACGGAGCCAGAAGATGATACGGAGGAGGGTCTCGAGGGGGCCACACCCACGGCGTGCTGGCACGGCCCGGCAGCGCTGTGCACGCCTCGGGCACCCCCTCGGCCTCCCTCTTCGCCTATAAGAAGCCCACGATACCTAAACCCTAAGTGCCCGATCAATCTTCTACGAAAAAGTCCGTATCCGCCGCCACCATCATCCCTAGATCGGGGGGATCTGAAGCTCTTCTCGGAACCCTGCCGGAGTAGAGAGATCATCCCGAAGGCCTTCTTCATCACCATGCCAACCTCTAGTATGATGCGTGAGTAGTTCCACCTTGGACTACAGGTCCATGTAGTATCTAGATGGTTGTTTCTCCTCCCTTGTGCTACAATGTTTAGATCTTGTGAGCTCCGTTCATGATCAAGATCATCTATTTGCAATCATGCATGTTGTGTTTACAGGGATCCGATGGATATTGAGATTACTATGTCAGATTGGTTAATGATTCTATCATGTCTATGTTGTTTGTGATCTTGCATGCTCTTTGTTTCTAGTAGCTATCTTGGCCAAGTAGGTGCTAGTGACTCCAAGAGGGAGTATTTATGCTCGATAGTGGGTTCATGCCTCTATTTAATCTGGGGAAGTGATAGAAATCTCTAAGGTTGCAGATGTGTTGTTTCTACTAGGGAGAAAACAACGATCTCTTGTTCATGGAACAAGTGGATTGTTTAACTTACACACTTTTCTTAAAGCAGTTATCCATTGCTTGCAACTTAATACTGGAGGGGGGTCAGATGATAACCTGAAGGTGGATTACTAGTCATAGATGCAGTTGGATGGAAGTATATGTATCTTGTTGTATTGCCCAACCAAATCTCATAGGATCATGAATGTCTAGCATTGCATCGTTATGCCTCGCTCTGTCATGTAAATTGCCCCGCTGTAATTTGTTTACCCTGCCTGCCATGTTGTTTATCTTAAGGAGAACACCTCTAGTGAACTATGGACTCCGGTCCAATCTTTACCATTGATACATCTTCCACTGTTCCTGTTTACTTTCTGCAAACTACTATTACCTTCCACACCATACAGTTAATCCTTTGTTTTCAGCAAACCGGTGAGATTGACACCATACAGTTAATCGTTGGGGCAAAGGCTTGAGTTTGTGTTGTGCAGGTTTCCAGTTGCTAGCAACAACTTTGAGTTGTTTCCTTCCTCCTAATGGTTCTATAACCTTGATTCCTTACTGAGGGAAAAACTTGCTGCTGTACTCATCATACCTTCCTCTTGGGGTCTCCCAACAAAGCTCTACAGTGATCTGAGTCGCATCAAGCCTTTTTTCTGGTGCCGTTGCCGGGGAGGCTAAGGACGGCTTCGCATGGGGAGTCCTTCACAACCTTTATATTTACTTTGTTTTTGTTTTGCTTAGTTTATTTTGCCTCTTTTTATCAAAAATAACAAAAAAATTAGTTTCGTTTGGTTTGGTTTGCTTTCTCTTATCAAAAACACAAAAAAATTAGTTCCTGCTCTAGTTGCTGCTGCTATTGGTTTGCTCCACCTTTGCAAAAATGAACTCTGCTGAGAACACCAAGTTGTGTGACTTCACTAGCACAAACAACAATGATTTCCTAAGTAAACCTATTGCTCCACCTGCTCCTGATACTACATTTTATGAAATTAAGCCTGCTTTGTTGAATCTTGTGATGAAAGAGCAATCCTCTGGTGCTAGTTCTGATGATGCTGCTGCCCACCTCAATAACTTTGTTGAACTTTGTGAGATGCAAAAATATAAGGATGTAGATGGAGATATTATTAAGCTCAAATTGTTTCCTTTCTCCTTGAAAGGAAAAGCTAAAGAATGGTTGTTGTCCTTGCCTAGAAATAGTATTGATTCTTGGATTAAGTGCAAAGATGCTTTTATTGGAAACATTATCCTCCTGCTAAGATCATATCTATGGGAAGTGAAATAATGAAATTTAAACAACTTGATAATGAACATGTTGCTCAAGCTTGGTAAAGAATGAAATCTTTGGTTAAGAATTTTCCCACTCATGGACTGACTGCTTGGATGATTATCCAGACTTTTTATGCAGGTTTAAACTTCTCTTCAAGAAACCTGTTAGATTCAGCTGCTGGAGGTACCTTTATGACCATTACCTTGGGTGATTCAACAAAGCTCCTTGATAATATGATGGTCAACTATTCTGAATGGCACACTAAGAGAGCTCCACATGGTAAGAAGGTAAATTCTATGGAAGAAACCTCCTCTTTGAGTGATAAGATTGATGTTATCATGGCTATGCTTGTTAATGGAAAAGCTCATATTGATCCAAATAATGTTCCCTTAGCCTCTTTGGTTGCTCAAGAAGATAAAGTTGATGCGAATTTCATTAGAAACAACAATTTCAATAAAAATGCCCATAGGAATAATTTTGGTAGTAACAATAACTATAGGCCTTATCCTCCTAATAATGGCAATACTTATCATGGTAGATCTGGAATGCCTAGTGAAGATAAGATTCTAGAAGTTGAAAGATCCACTAAAAACTTTATGCAAATGCAATATGAGAAGAACAAGATATTCACAAAGACTATGGAAGAACAATCTGCTATCTTGAAAAATATTAGTCATCAACTTGAGAATTTGAATAGGGAAATTCCTAGTTTATAGTCCAAAATTTTGAGTGCTGAGAAAAATATGTCCTATTTGTCTGAAGCACAATCCTATTTGATTAATAAAATGGCTGCTAAACCTGAAACCTTGGAAAGTACCTTCGCTGCTACTCATGCCATACAAGTTACTATTGATGAAAATGTTAGACTATTAGCTCAACTACATGCTAAATGGGAAAGAGAAGCTGAATTTGCTAGAAACAATAGTGTGTGCACTTTACCACCACCAATATGGATGCCACCAAACCACAAGAAGTCCCTATTCCTCCTACCACAATGCCTAAACCTAATGAGTCTAGTACCAGTGATGCTAAGTTTTATTTTGATCTTCATGGTTGCAATATTTCAGAAGTGATTGTGTTTTTACAAAAGCTTGCTAGAAGTATAGATGCTAGTTATATGAATGTGGCTTTCACCAAGCACATTACATATGCTCTTATTAAAATTAAGGAAGAAAAATTGAAACACAAAGCCTCTATTCCTAGGAAATTAGATGATAGTTGGGAACCCATCATTAATATGCAAGTGAATGAATTTGATATCAAAGCTACATGTGACCTTGGTTCTAGTGTCTCTATTATGCCTAGAAAGATTTATGAAATGCTTGACTTTCCACCTTTGGAAGATTGCTATTTAGATGTCCCACTTGATGATAATGCTAAGAAGAAACTCATGGGGAGTGTTAATGATGTTCTTATTATGGTAAACAATGCTTATGTACTTGTTGATTTCTATGTATTGGATGTTGAATACAATGCTTCTTGTCCTATTACTTTGGGAAGACCTTTTCTTAGAACTGTTGGTGCCATCATTGATAGGAAAGAAGGCACCATTAAATATCAATTTTCATTCAAGAAATGTATTGAACACTTCCCTATGAGGAGAGAGAAGTTGCTTTTTTCTCCTCCTTTAAAATCAAGGTTTGATGTTAATGCTTCTTCATTTGAAAATACTTGATTCTTGCTTCTTGTGCCTAATTTAAAGGCGTTAAAGAAAAGTACTTTGAAAGATAACCCAATAGTTTTCTTGAGTCTTGGAAGTTATTACTTCTGTAATAACCTCCTCTTATCCTTTTTATTTGCTTTTTGTGCCAAGAATAACCTCTAATGAGAGGGAAGTAAGATTTGGAGAGTTGATGTCCCGAAACAGATTTGTGTGATCCACTATAAAAAATCGTGTAAAATCTCTGTAAGTCGGATTGAGCTGTAATTTTCTAAATAAATCCCCCAGGTTGTTAGATAACTTTTGTTAGTTCAACACTTTTTTATTTGAGTAATAGAAGGTCTTTGAAAAAATCGGTTTTCACCTGCTGGTCTATTTTGATAGATTTCTGCCATTATTTGTATTTGCTTCTTATTGATTCCTTTTTGGGTTCCTTTTGGGAAATTGAGCTTTTTGAGGCAATTGCTACAGTAGCTTGTGTCTTTAGTGAAAGTTTTGCTGTTTTAAAACTAAACCCCAAGGTCTATTATCTTTTGAATACACTAATGTTGCTAATGAAGATTGTGTGAAGTTTTGTATGAAGGAAAATTTCTAGGTGTAGAGAAAGAATGATGTAATGAGATGAAGAATGGACAAAAGCTCAAGCTTGGGGATGCCACCCCATGTCACCCCAAGAAATACTCAAGAGGTACAAGCGTCAAATCTTGGGGATGCCCAAGGCATCCCCTTCTTCATCAATAAAAATCTCAGGTCTTTCTAGACACTTCATTTTTATTGTTTCATGCACAAGTTGTGTTGTTCTTGGAGCGTCTTAGTTTTCGTTTTTGGTTTTTGTTTGCTTAGTTTGCTTGAATGAAGTAGTTTGGACCCCCGTTCTCGCTGTGTTGTTTCAAATAAGTTGATTGGTGTTGGAAAGGAGTAGGAAGTTCTTGCTTTAGTAGTACAAGACGAGCTTGCTTTGACTATGGCTTAGACTTTATCATGCCATGCTAGATGTTGTTTTGACCTTATGGTTAGTAATTATTGTTGTAGCATGACTTGTTCCGAACAATTAGGATTGCTTAATGTGCCTTGAAAGAATCATGCGTTGTTTTAGCATACAAAAGCATAGTATTGTGGTATTCTCCTTTGATGCTTTGTTTGGGTTGACTTGGCACATGCTCACACCATGTTATGACTATGAAACGGTCACCATAGCCTCTGTGATCATTTAGTTTTTGACTTGTAGTACCACTTTATGCTTTGATTAGTAAGGGTGTTGCTCTCCATGATTATGGCCATTATTGCTCTCTTAGTTGGTCGCTCCTAATCTTTTGCTAGCCTCCACTTGTATGAGTAAGCTCTACCCATGCATCCAACTCCAAGGAAACCAAGTTATTCCAAAGTGTCCACTATAAATTCCTATGCATGGTGTGTTACACCATTCCAAGTATATTCTTGTTTCATCTACCTTCCAATTAAAAAGTCACTTTGTCATGTGAAACTTAGTGATTAAAGCTCTCACAAACATGATGGCACACTTTATTTTTCTTGCCCCTAAATAAACTTGAACCATTGTGTCATCTATGTATTATATGCTTGCACTTATACGTTGGAATTGGCACAACCATGCTGTCATGGGGAACGCTTTCAACATTGCACTTGTACATTGTACTGTCACATCCCAAGATTTTCCAAATCTTGTAATGTGAAAATAAATTAATAAAATAAAACTTTGTTTGATTTTCAGAGCCAGAAGAAACTTTTTGAATTTAAAATGGAAACTCAAACTCATTTGAATTAATTAAAATCCTAAAAGGATTTAAAAGGATAAGCATTTCATAAAAGGAAACAATTGGAAATGTTATTTTAAAACAATCAAATGAAAAGATTTGTTTTCAAATGAAATAGAAGTTTATAAATAAAGAATGTTTTATAAAGCTAAATCAAAACCTTGGCCAAGCTTATGAATTAAAACATTTAGTTTTGAATAAAACTAACAAAGGTTTAGTTAAAATAAAATGATAAGGAATTAATATCAAATTTTATTCAGATAAAAGGTTTTAACCATTTTTAATTAAAATATCAAAACTTACTAAATTATTTTAAATAGGTTTCTAAGTATCTTATTTTCTTAATTAAACCCTACTAAAGTGTTTGACTTTATTTTAGATTCAAAATAAATATCTCAAATAAAATAAATCCTACTTGAATTAATAAGGAAAGTCTATTATATTTAATTATTAATGGGTCCTATAATAGAATGTTATTTTATTTTAACAAGTATTTCAAGTATCTTATATTCTCAAATAAAACCTACTGATTTGGTTTTAAAAATATTTAAATAACAAAGGAAGATTTTATTAATTAAACCAAATCCTATTTTAGTAATAAACCATAGTCCATTTTATTTAATTAATAAAAGGGAATAAAAATATTATTTTAATTAATAATTGATTTATGTTGATAAACAGAACCAAATTCTTGGCTACAATGTTTAGTGAAGATTTGAATTGTTTTTGAATGCTTGAGAATTGCTTGAAATTCAAATCAGTAAATAGTAATAGAAAAAGAAAAGAACACAGAATAAAAAAATAGTGCAAAGGCCCAGCCCACTAAGCCAATCCAGCCCAGACTTCTCCCCTCCCCCGAAACGTTTCTTTTCTTACTCAGAAATCCACTCAGACAGAGACTGACCGGTGGCCCCTCTTCTCCCTCTTCTTTCTCACTGACGCTGGACCCCACTCTGCCATGTTCATCGTTCTCCCCGCGACTCCTTCTCCCCTCACCGCGCGGCCGTTTCTGCCGTTGAAGCTGCGGCTTGAATTCGCGTTAACCACAGCCTTTACTCCCCCTGCGACGACGCCTACTTAAAACGCCAGCGACTTCTCCTCCATTTCCCCCAGACCACTCCCTCTCTCTGCCCCCAGGCCGAGCAAATTTCGACCTGGAACGTCTCTGCTCTGACGATGTTCCGGTGACGATTCCGACGAAACCAGACCTCCCCTTGCCTTATTGACCAAGCACACACATTCCCCACTCCCAGACGCTTCTCCCCGTGTCCATCACTCGACCGCGGACGCCCCAGAACCTTGGCTTGGACTAGCTCTGAGCGCCGCCGCGTCTGTCTTCTTCTCCGGCGAACTTCCCAGGTAAAATCCGGTCGCCCCTTTGCTTCTCGATTATGCTAGCATCTTCGCCTTGGACTTGCGCACCTAATCGTACCCTCCGTTTGACTTCTCGCGATCGACAGCGTCGCCTCCGACCGCAACCAGGACCACCTGACGCCGCCACGAACTCCGGTGAGGAATTGCCGTAGAACCCGAGTGCCCCTCGTCGAACCAGCAGCACGTTGAGCTTCGCCGTGTTCTCCTGAGCCTGGTGAGCATTTTCCCTTTCTCCCTAACCTCCTGTAGCATCGGCACCGTCGTCGACCGACAGCTCCGCCGCCGCTAGCCACCGCAGCGCCGCCCATTTTAGGTCGAGCCTGCCGCAACCGTTCGATCTAGATCGGGCGGGCACGATAGAATCATTTAAATGCGAAGAGTACGCCTCGAGCCGCGATTAGACTTAATCCAACGCACTAGAGCATGATCCGCGAACCAGATGCGTCCGGTAGGAAAGCGCGCGTGTCCCATGTTACATTTAAAGCATTTGAAATCTGATTTAGTTGTGATTTTCAAACCCTTATATCTTTTGATCCACACGTCCAAATTTGACAAATTTTATATCAATGGATTCAAGAGAACAAGCCCTAGCCAACCATGGCTTTAGTTTTGAAAATAGTATCTGTTAGCTTGTTTGAATTTACAGAAACATTTGTGTACTTGTTTGGAGTATAAAAATTGTTTAAAATTGATTCTAGGATTAAATCTTTTGCAAAGATGGATTTGTGTGACCTTACTGACCCTAGGAACCAACCCCTAGTGTTAAAAATGATTTTTGTGAAAATTAAGTTGAATTATTTAACTTAGCCATTTCTAGCCAAATAAACTCATTGATATGGAAATGTTTTTGCAAGAAAAACTTTGGGAAAATGTTATGAACCAAACTTACTGACCCAAAACACCAAGCCTTGCCAAGGGCAACTCACTTGTTGAAAAACATAAAGTTTTGCTTTGATAAGAAAATAATTTCATCACATAAAATGAAGAAAGGGTTTTTAAAATAGTTTTGAGATAAAATGTTTTTGCAAATAACTTTGCCATCTTGGTAAATGACCAATGTGGACCTTACAAAGTTTATAAACCTAGTAGAGACTAACCTTGCAAAAAGAACCCACCTTTGCATGACTTAGAATCCCTACTTTAAGTATGTGAAATGTTGTTTGTATATTGATTTGGAATGCTACTTGATACTATGATTGCTTGATTGACTTGTAGTGAAATTATCAAAGAGTGAGTCTAGCAAGATCAAGGAGTAAAATCCTCATTCCCTACCAAAAAGGCAAGTTACACTATCATACAAAAGACCTACTATTTTCATTATACTTAGTAGATTTTGTAAACATGCATGAAAATGTTTTATACTTATGCTATGCTAATCCTAATAGGATTCCCTATACACTCCTTAGTGAAAATATTAAAGTTGTACATGCTTAGCCATGCTATGTTTTGAAAAAGAGTTACATGTTGAGATTTTACAAAGGTTGAGAAAAGTACTTGTGATTTTATATAATAAAACAAGGACTCAATGAACCACCTAGGTGGTGGGCACTTTATGTTTTGGAGAAAGTGGAAACAAAAGGGACCCATGTCTATGGCAATCACTTTGTGTTGTGCTCCAAATGAAAACCACCTAGGAAACTTAGAGATTGAACATGTTTCTCCAATTGTGGCTTCCGTGTGCAACCACATGCTATTATGGCTCTAGCTTAGTCAACTACATTAGGAAGACCCATACATTGTCTTTAGTTACCGGACATGGGGATCTGGAATGCTTCATGGGGGCTGAAGACAAGCTAGCAATGATGTATGGGAGGACCTTTTGGAAAGACTTCGTCACACTCTCAGTCTGCCAGTACTCCATCTTGGTGAGCACTAATCCAGTAGGCCACTGGTGGCAACAAGATGGGATTGTGTCATGTGGGTAAAGTGTACTCCTTTTGCAGAAGTTAATAAAATCTAAGTACTTAGCCGTGTCCCCAGATATGGACAATACTGAGCAACTAAAGTTTGAATCATGGGAGATCTCGACATTCCAACTTCTAATATAAAAACTTGATGCACTTGGGGATACCAAGGAATTCAAAGAGATTTGATAAAGCTTGTTGCACTTGGGGAGTTACCAAGGTGCTCAAGAGCATGATGTACTTGGGGTTACCAAGGGACTCATGAGATTTTGATAAAAACTTGAAGCACTTGGAGTTACCAGGTAGCTCAAGGGATTTTGACAAGGACTTGAACACTTGAGTATCTACCAAGTAGTTCAAGGGACTTGGAAAAGATATTTGAAAAGAGATTTGACAAATCAATTTGAAAAAGATAGGATAAATGTTGCTTTATGCAAATAAGCCCTAAACTCTACTTAGCCAAATATGCATGTATGGATAGGATCCACTCATATTATACATAAAGTGAAACTTGCCAATACAATTCAAATGTATTGACCCTTGTGGCTGTAACTTGTAATGTTGCAGGTTGATTGTTTTGTTAGATGAAGATTGTTTGATTGACTAGGACTACAAAGTCTACAACCAACATCTGCCTGTGGCACTTTGAAGATGAAGGACCCCATGATTATAATTATTCCGCTGCAATGTAATGTAATAGCCAAATGAGCTATGTTAGATGTAATAAAATTATGTTATTCCTGGTTATAAAGTTATATTATGACCTTTGTTTCTTGATATTACATCTTAACTGTGGATGCTAGCTATTGATCCAGGGACTAGCATTGTAAAACACAGGAGGGATCTACCACATTGGGTAGGGACCTCTACATGTACCCAGTTGATATCATGCTCTTTTGTTTATGGATGTCGTCAGTGTGAAATGAAAGGGGAGCTTGTAAGTCCATGAAATTATGTATGTGTGTTAGAGAAACGCTTGGGCCGCTAGCCTAAGCCATGCCTAATCATGGTGGAAACTTTCAGCATCACCATAGTGTAGCGGTCCCAACCTTTAATAAGGTAGAGATCCCTGTGTTTACAATGCTAGTCCCTGGATCAAGAGCTAGCATCCACGGTTAAGATGTAATATCAAGAAACAAAGGTCATATTACAACTTTATAACCAGGAATAAAATAATTCGTTACATCTTACATAGCTCATTTGGCTATCTCATTACAATGCAGCAGAAATAACTATAGCATGGAGTCCTTTATCTTCAAAGTGCCATAGGCAATCATGTTGGTTGTAGACTTGTAATCATAATCAACACACTTCACTAACATCAAACAAACTTGCAATATAATAAGTTACAGCCACAAGGGTCAATACATTTGAATTGTATTGGCAAGTGATACTATAGTAGTATAGTGGAGTCTATCATCTATATGCTTCTGGCTAAGTGGAGCTTAGGCTTGCTTTGCTCAAAATAGTTTTTCCTTATCATTTGAAAACACTAAGTCTTTGTTTGTCAAAATCACCCAAGGCATCTCCCAATAGAAATTGGTGATCCTTAAACCCTTGTTCAACCACAAGTTTTAACTTAGAAAATTTGGATGAGGAGATTCTTTATAGCTTCCATGTCTTGATACTCAAATTGTCCATTGCCGGGGACACGGCTAAGTACTTAGATTTTTCACTCTGCAGAGGTGGTGCACTTTCCCCACAAGACTCGACATGCATCGAGACAAGATCTTTCAGAAGCCTTCCCTTAGACCAGAATGGACGCGTTCCAACCTATCATCCCCTACCACCAACTGTCCATTTGGCTAAGTTATTGCAACCTATATGATCCAGGCAGAGCCCATAATGCCAAGTGGCTGAACTTGAAGCTTCTCAACATTTGACATCTCAAATCTCTATGTTCCTGCGTGGCATTCCACAAGTGAGATACCAAGATTTCCCTAGTATACTGTACTTGGTGATGCCCAAGTTTTCCCCAGTATATTGGACTTGCGTAACCACTCAACACAAACCATTCTTTCCATTCCACCTAGGTGATTCATTCACTTAGTTATTTTATTAAACAAAACACAAGTCCTTGACTTAGAAATATTCCATAAGATGAATATAATCCACCCTTGTTTTCTACTAGCTAAGCTAAGCATGATAGTAGTAGGAATCTTGACTTAGGAAAAATTCTACTAAGGTTTCATCTAGTAGGATTTCCTATGGCATAGTTTATACTTAGCAAAATTCCATGCAAGTCCTACTTAGAAATATCACTAATGCATAGTGAAAATAATGGGACAAAAGTATGAATCACCACTTGCCTTTGTAGTAGAGAAACTAGGTTCACTCCTTGATCTTGCAATCGTCACACTCTTCAAAGTTCACTACAGTTCAATCAAGCAAAAAGCACACATTCAAAACTAGCATCACAAAACAATCACAAGAAGACAATGAAACGCACGCAAGCATGCAACAAGATGATTTTATTTGAGAAATTTTTATAGCAAGGTTCTGAACACTAAAAATATTTTACCGACTGCTTTATATAGGTTTGATGCCTAATCCAACATTTTGTGCAAAAAGATTATTTAGTAGCGTTTTCGATTAATAGAAAAAGGCTATACTCATAGGATTAATGCTACTGTAGTAAAATTATATGTTTAATTTCTTATATTGATATTTCTGGTCAGAGGGTTCAATATACAACTATTTGCAAAAGTATTCACTCAAAAATAACTTACACAACATTTTTATACTCAAAATACTCCACAAATGGTTCTGTATAAAACGTGATTTTAACTGACTCAAAAATACCAAATTATGACTCCACTGTAATCTACTCGTTTTTTTGAATCCATAGACATCTTATTAGCTAAATTCGGATAAACAGCACTTAAACTATGAATTTTACAAATTTCTACGTTCTTATGTCTAAAATAAATACGATAAATGGCAGATTAAGTTCGCTACGCGATGAGGCACCTACGAGACTGTGCCACAAGTCATTAATGTGCCGAGTTATTTTCAGTTCAAGGAATATGACCGAAGGCAAACTATCAGGTTGGAGTCTAAAGGTAAATTAGTCAGAACATGCAGATAGGCAAGTGTAAACATATAATAGGGATGCACATGGTTTTTTTTACGATGAACAAGTTAAACAAAGAGACTTTATTAGTTTTGCAAAAAAAAGACTTTATTGCACGATGAACCAGTCATACGTTTTTAATAAGTTTTGATGTTTTAATTAAAATGGTAAAGCCTTTTATTAAATAAAGTTGGATATTAAATCTTTATTAATTTATTTTAAATAAACCTTTGCTAAATTTATTTAAAATAAATGTTTTAATTCCAAAGCTTGCCCAAGTTTTAATTTGGCTTTATAAAATAATCCTTATTTATAAATCCATCTTTTCTTTTGAAAAACAATCTTTTATTAAAAGATCCAAAATAGTATTTCCAAAATACTTTATTTTCCTTTGTTAATTGTATTATGTTTTTAAATCCTTTTGGGATTTATTTGTTCAAATTAGGTTTGAAGATTCCTATTGGAATTCAAAAAGTTTCTTACGCTCTAAAAATCAAACAAAGTTTTATTTTATTAATTTATTTTCACATTACAAGATTTGGAAAATCTTGGGATGTGACAGGCTACCACCCTTAAAATAAATCTCGTCCCGAGATTTGGGAAGGTTAGGGTTACAAGCATGTTCAAACAACTAGGTACTACCACCCGTAAAATAGTTGCAAACAAAAATTACATATTGGCCTTCTTGGGTCCTGGAAATTTCTCTAAGTTAGTTTGCATGTGTCCTTGGTTTCTATACTTGACTCATGGGCCAAGGTTGAGATCCTTCATAGACTTGTTTAACTTGTTCTCCATCCTTTCTGGACAATTGTTTGCATAGTGGCCTAGTTCCTTGCATTTGAAACATGTGACAAGGCTGATATCTCTCAAAGGCTGGTTTGTCTTATGCTTCATCTTTTTGGACAGTAGTTTGCATAATGTCCTAACTCTTTGCAGTATCTGCACATCACTTGGCTAAAATTTTTCCTTATCTTGGGTTTCACTAGCTTTTGTTTGTCTTCTTGTCTCTTCTTTTCTGGGCATTCATTGTAATAGTGTCCCATCTCTTTGCAAGTGTAACATTGCTCTTGAGTAATATCCTTCTTGTTTGGGTTGGGGCATTTCTTCTTCTTCTTGGGTCTCTCCAAAGCTAAGAGTTCCTCTAGTTCATGTTCTTCATAGGTGGGAGGTCTTTCTCTCTTCTTGAAGCATTGATCTTCATGTTCCTTGGATGCATGATCCTTGTCTCTAAAAACATTGCTAGCTTGGGTTCCTTCTAGAATAACATCTTTGTCATCCTTGTTGTCATTAGTTCCTTGGGAAAAGTTTTCTCTCATGTTGATCATTTGAGTAACTAACCCTTGCAACAATTTGGGATTGAAGTTTCAAAATCCTTTGTATGGCTGGGTCTAGTCCATTGTTGTTGGCTAAAATCTGAGTTGTCTCTTGGCTCAACTGGTTTTGGGTTGCTATAAGTTCTCTCATGTTGTCTTCTTGGTTGGTGTTGGTGTCTCTTGGAGTAGTCATCTGTTTGGGTTGAAGGGAGATTAGAGTAGGCAAGACATTTCTAAGGAATTACTTCTAATCACACACATCACATTTCACACAAACAATGTGCAAGCATTCACAAACAAACACTCCACTCAAACAACAAGTTTCAAGCACATTTTTAGGCAACAAAATATTTTTTTTACACCACATAAGTTGGTGATTTGCCTTAACTAAATTATGGTGGTCCATCTATATGGTTTACTTGTGATCTTTCCTTCCTTCTTGATTCTTCTTGTATGAGATCTTGGTTTCCTTGAGATAAATTCTTGGTTGCAATACTTCAAAGTTGTTGATGGCTCCTTCTTATTTTGCATTCCCTCAGTCTCTAATTCTTGAGCAAGATTTCCTTGTTTCACTTGTAGTCCTTAGTGAATATGCTGAAGATGTTGAAGTCATTAGAGTTGAAGATGTTGAAGAAGTCTTTTGTACATGGTGTAGTCTTTGGTCATGGGGTAGGCTTTTCCATCAAGTTGATGTAGAAGAGATGTAGAGTTGAAACCAAAATGGTTGAGGAAAGAGTTTACAAGATTGTTTTGTAAATAAGTTTTTGGAATAAATACAACTCCTATTTTTCTAAGGGTTTTTGTCCAATCCTAGGGTTTACAAATCCTACAGGCAACACAATGCTCTGATACCATCTGTAGGGGTCCCAACCTAATAAGGTTGATCCCTCCTGTGTTTTACAATGCTAGTCCCTGGATCAATAGCTAGCATCCACAGTTAAGATGTAATATCAAGAAACAAAGGTCATAATATAACTTTATAACCAGGAAAACATAATTTTATTACATCATACATAGCTCATATGGCTATTACATTACATTGCAGCGGAATAAATATAGTCATGGGTCCTTCATCTTCAAAGTGCCACAGGCAGATGTTGGTTGTAGACTTTGTAATCCTAATCATTCAATCTTCACTAAAAACAATCAAACCTGCAACATACAAGTTACAGCCACAAAGGGTCAATACATTTGAATTGTATTGGCAAGTGATACTATGGTAATATAGTGGAGTCTATCATCTATATGCATTTGGCTAAGTGGAGTTGAGGCTTGCATTGCTCAAAATAGATTTTTCTTATCATTTTGAAAATACTAAGTTTTTGCTTGACAAAATCATTTTCCTCAATCAAAGATTTCAAGATCCTTGTACCAAGCCATCTCTCCATCAATGATTGAAGAATTCAAACAACCCTTGTTCAAACCACAAGATTTTAATTTAGAAATTGGAATGATGAGATTCTTGATTGCTTCCATGTCTTGATGCTCAAATTGTCCTTTACCAGGGACATGGCTAAGTACTTAGATTTTACACTCTGCAGAGGTTGTGCACTTTACCCACAAGACTTGGTTTCCCAAGACAAAATCTTTCAGAAGCCTTCCCTTAGACCAAGATGGACGCGCTCCAACCTATCAAACACTACCACCCACTGTCCATTTGGCTAAGTTCTTGCAACCTATATGATCATGGCAGAGCCCATATTGCCAAGTGGTTGCACTTGAAGCTTCTCAACATTTGACATCTCAAATCCCTTTGTTTCCTGGGTGGCATTCCACAAGTGAGATACACAACCCAAGTCCATGGCCTTGTGTAACCACTCAACATATCCCAATCCTTCCATTCCACCCAGGAGGTTCATTAACTTAGTTGTTTTATTAGACAAAATCACAAGTCCTCAGACTTAGAATATTTTCCATAGTGTGAATATATATTCCACCCAGGTTTTCTATTAGCTAGGCTAAGCTTGGTAGTAGTAGGAATCTCTAACTTAGGAAAATCCTACTAAGGATTCATCTACTAGGTTTTCTTATAGCAAGGTCTATACTTAGCAAAATCCATGCAAGTTTACTTAGCAAAATCACTAATGCATAATAATAGTAATGGGATAGAAAGTATGAAGCATCACTTGCCTTTTTGGTAGAGTATGGGTTCACTTCTTGATCTTTGCAACAATCACACTCTTCAAGTCACTACAAATCAATCAAGCAAGGTACAAACTCAATCTACCAATCAAGCAAAACAACACACATAAATAACAAAATCAAAGAAATGCATGCAAGCATGCCAAGCTTTGTTTTGTTTGAAAAGGTGGTTCCTAGTGGGTCATAGTCATTTGGGTAAATCTAATGGTCATTTCCTAAAGTGGCCAAGTCATTTGCAAAAGGTTTCACTTAAAAACCCTTTTCAAAACAAAGTGTTATTTTATGTGGTGTAGAAATATTTTTACTAAGGCATTAGCCCATAGGGTTCACCAAATGAGTTGCTATTGCAAAACTTGGTGTTTTTAGGTCAGTAGGTTTGGTCCAAACCATCTACTCAAAGTTTTCTTCCTTTAAACATTTCCATAATAAAATCACTAATTTTATTTGGCTAGAAATGGACTAAACTAATTAATCCATTCCAAACTTTTCCAAATTCATTTTCCAAACCATGGGTTGGTTCCTAGGGTCAGTAGGGTCACAATAAACCAATTGGCAAAGGTTTGATCTCAAAATTCATTTTTAAATGATTTTTCTAATGTTAGCAAGCACACAAAAGAATCTGCAAAATCAAACAATTTATCAAATACTATTTGCTAAACTAAGGGTAGGGTTGACTAGGGCTTGTTCTCCTGAATCTTTTGATATAAAATTTGTCAAATTTGGACGTATGGATCAAAAGATATAAGGGTTTGAAAATGGCATTTAAATCTGTTTTCAAAAATCTGTTTTATAACATCTCTGGCCACGTGTCTGATTCCCATTGGTTCATACCGGTTCAGTGTGGATAGCTGGTGTGGGTCATACGATTCACATAAAGCAGACGGTGTGGATTCATCAAGGCTTGAGCTAGTGGAGGCTTTTCACGGTGTGGCTCCTAGGCGCGGCTCATCTAATCGTGTCCGTCAAGTGAGATCGAAGGGTGGGGAAACAGTGCTGGCTCACCGGTGGCTCAGTCACCGGCGATGATGAGGACGCGGCGGCCTCGGGATGTCTGGCGAGGTTCTGGTGGTTCTGAAGGCGTTGGAGACGGAGACGATGCGCGAAGTTACAGGCAAGGCCATGGCGTTGGGCGGTGTCCGTTTGCTTCTGGAATGGTTCTTAGGGCGCCGAGTCGGTGGCGATGCTTTGCGACGTTGTCCTTGTCGAATGCCCGGGGTCAAGAAATCGAACCAAGGAGTCGGAGAATGCAGTAAGAATACCAGGGAGATTCCACGAGAAAAGGTGCGGGTGTGTTCCTTTCACCGGATTTTGACTCTGGAACTCGTCGGAGCTGCGGCGGCGCTCAGTGATTTGCTGGAGATAGCGTTCAGGCGCCATGTAAAGAAAAAGTGCTGGAGATGCTCACAGGAGTGGAGAAGGTGTGAGGTTGGTCGGGAGAAGAGGGGCGAGGGTGCCAAATTTCATTGAGAAGGTCGCGGACATGAGTGGTTCGGGAGAAATTAGAGTGGTCAGGGCGGATTGGGAAGGAAGCAGAGGAAATGGAGGAGAGGGCGTGCGATTAAGACAGTATGGTTGCAGGGAATTAAGGGTGGCGTTAGCGAATTGACGCCCATGAATCAATCTTGGCAACGGCGAGAGAGAAGGAGAAGCGATCATGGGTGGGTGAGAAAGATGAGCAGTGGATGGGGTCCACTTGGAAGTGAAAGGAGGAGTGGAGAAAAGGGCCCTTGGTGGGTCTCGGTGTGGTCGGAAACAGTGAGGAGAAAGCAGTTCGGGGAAAGAATAGGCTGGGCTAGATGGGCTAGGGTAGTTGGTTACTGGCTGCTTTATTTTTATTTCTGTCTGCTTTCTTTTCCTTTTCTAATTTCAATTTCTGTTTGAATTTCCAAACAAACAATTCACACTCCAATCAAATCAACATTCAGCAAACTTTGAACTTTGAATTTTGGTTCTGTTTATCAACATAAACCAATATTCCAAAATAAATAATATTTTTATTCCTTTTAGGATCTATTTAATATAAAATAGACCATAGTTATTTAATCAAATATGGTATGATTTATTTAATAAATCTCCTTTTAAAGTCCAAAATATTTCTCCAAATCAAATCAGTAGGTATTATTTGGAATTTAAGAATACTTGAAATACTTGTTTAAAATAAAATAGCATTTTATTATAGGGTCCATTAATAATTAAATAAAATGGCCTTAGTTATTAAATCAAATAGGGTTTGATTTTATTAATAAAATCTTTATTTGAAACCTAAATATTTTCAAGATCAAATTAGTAGGTTTAATTTGGGAAACATATAATATTTGTAAATTTGTTTTAAAACAAAATAACCTTTTATTTTTAGTATCCATTATTTAATTATTATAATAGACTTTCATTATTAAATTCAATAGGATTTGTTTTATTGAGATATTTGTTTTGAAATCTAAAACAAAGCCAAAACACTTTAGTAGGTTTTTATTAGAGAATATAAAATATTTGGAAAACCTATTTAAAATAATTTTAATAAGTTTTGATGTTTTAATTAAAATGGTAAAGCCTTTTATTAAATAAAGTTGGATATTAAATCTTTATTAATTTATTTTAAATAAACCTTTGCTAAATTTATTTAAAATAAATGTTTTAATTCCAAAGCTTGCCCAAGTTTTAATTTGGCTTTATAAAATAATCCTTATTTATAAATCCATCTTTTCTTTTGAAAACCAATCTTTTATTAAAAGATCCAAAATAGTATTTCCAAAATACTTTATTTTCCTTTGTTAATTGTATTATGTTTTTAAATCCTTTTGGGATTTATTTGTTCAAATTAGGTTTGAAGATTCCTATTGGAATTCAAAAAGTTTCTTCTGGCTCTAAAAATCAAACAAAGTTTTATTTTATTAATTTATTTTCACATAACAAGATTTGGAAAATCTTGGGATGTGACAGGCTACCACCCTTAAAATAAATCTCGTCCCGAGATTTGGGAAGGTTAGGGTTACAAGCATGTTCAAACAACTAGGGTACTACCACCCTTAAAATATTTTCAAACAAAAATTACATATTGGCCTTCTTGGGTCCTGGAAATTTCTCTAAGTTAGTTTGCATGTGTCCTTGGTTTCTATACTTGACTCATGGGCCAAGGTTGAGATCCTTCATAGACTTGTTTAACTTGTTCTCCATCCTTTCTGGACAATTGTTTGCATAGTGGCCTAGTTCCTTGCATTTGAAACATGTGACAAGGCTGATATCTCTCAAAGGCTGGTTTGTCTTATGCTTCATCTTTTCTGGACAGTAGTTTGCATAATGTCCTAACTCTTTGCAGTATCTGCACATCACTTGGCTAAAATTTTTCCTTATCTTGGGTTTCACTAGCTTTTGTTTGTCTTCTTGTCTCTTCTTCTTTTCTGGGCATTCATTGTAATAGTGTCCCATCTCTTTGCAAGTGTAACATTGCTCTTGAGTAATATCCTTCTTGTTTGGGTTGGGGCATTTCTTCTTCTTCTTGGGTCTCTCCAAAGCTAAGAGTTCCTCTAGTTCATGTTCTTCATAGGTGGGAGGTCTTTCTCTCTTCTTGAAGCATTGATCTTCATGTTCCTTGGATGCATGATCCTTGTCTCTAAAAACATTGCTAGCTTGGGTTCCTTCTAGAATAACATCTTTGTCATCCTTGTTGTCATTAGTTCCTTGGGAAAAGTTTTCTCTCATGTTGATCATTTGAGTAACTAACCCTTGCAACAATTTGGGATTGAAGTTTCAAAATCCTTTGTATGGCTGGGTCTAGTCCATTGTTGTTGGCTAAAATCTGAGTTGTCTCTTGGCTCAACTGGTTTTGGGTTGCTATAAGTTCTCTCATGTTGTCTTCTTGGTTGGTGTTGGTGTCTCTTGGAGTAGTCATCTGTTTGGGTTGAAGGGAGATTAGAGTAGGCAAGACATTTCTAAGGAATTACTTCTAATCACACACATCACATTTCACACAAACAATGTGCAAGCATTCACAAACAAACACTCCACTCAAACAACAAGTTTCAAGCACATTTTTAGGCAACAAAATATTTTTTTTACACCACATAAGTTGGTGATTTGCCTTAACTAAATTATGGTGGTCCATCTATATGGTTTACTTGTGATCTTTCCTTCCTTCTTGATTCTTCTTGTATGAGATCTTGGTTTCCTTGAGATAAATTCTTGGTTGCAATACTTCAAAGTTGTTGATGGCTCCTTCTTATTTTGCATTCCTCGTCTCTAATTCTTGAGCAAGATTTCCTTGTTTCACTTGTAGTCCTTAGTGAATATGCTGAAGATGTTGAAGTCATTAGAGTTGAAGATGTTGAAGAAGTCTTTTGTACATGGTGTAGTCTTTGGTCATGGGGTAGGCTTTTCCATCAAGTTGATGTAGAAGAGATGTAGAGTTGAAACCAAAATGGTTGAGGAAAGAGTTTACAAGATTGTTTTGTAAATAAGTTTTTGGAACAAATACAACTCCTATTTTTCTAAGGGTTTTTGTCCAATCCTAGGGTTTACAAATCCTACAGGCAACACAATGCTCTGATACCATCTGTAGGGAGTCCCAACCTAATAAGGTTGATCCCTCCTGTGTTTTACAATGCTAGTCCCTGGATCAATAGCTAGCATCCACAGTTAAGATGTAATATCAAGAAACAAAGGTCATAATATAACTTTATAACCAGGAAAGCATAATTTTATTACATCATACATAGCTCATATGGCTATTACATTACATTGCAGCGGAATAAATATAGTCATGGGTCCTTCATCTTCAAAGTGCCACAGTGTATGTTGGTTGTAGACTTTGTAATCCTAATCATTCAATCTTCACTAAAAACAATCAAACCTGCAACATACAAGTTACAGCCACAAAGGGTCAATACATTTGAATTGTATTGGCAAGTGATACTATGGTAATATAGTGGAGTCTATCATCTATATGCATTTGGCTAAGTGGAGTTGAGGCTTGCATTGCTCAAAATAGATTTTTCTTATCATTTTGAAAATACTAAGTTTTTGCTTGACAAAATCATTTTCCTCAATCAAAGATTTCAAGATCCTTGTACCAAGCCATCTCTCCATCAATGATTGAAGAATTCAAACAACCCTTGTTCAAACCACAAGATTTTAATTTAGAAATTGGAATGATGAGATTCTTGATTGCTTCCATGTCTTGATGCTCAAATTGTCCTTTACCAGGGACATGGCTAAGTACTTAGATTTTACACTCTGCAGAGGTTGTGCACTTTACCCACAAGACTTGGTTTCCCAAGACAAAATCTTTCAGAAGCCTTCCCTTAGACCAAGATGGACGCTCCAACCTATCAAACACTACCACCCACTGTCCATTTGGCTAAGTTCTTGCAACCTATATGATCATGGCAGAGCCCATATTGCCAAGTGGTTGCACTTGAAGCTTCTCAACATTTGACATCTCAAATCCCTTTGTTTCCTGGGTGGCATTCCACAAGTGAGATACACAACCCAAGTCCATGGCCTTGTGTAACCACTCAACATATCCCAATCCTTCCATTCCACCCAGGAGGTTCATTAACTTAGTTGTTTTATTAGACAAAATCACAAGTCCTCAGACTTAGAATATTTTCCATAGTGTGAATATATATTCCACCCAGGTTTTCTATTAGCTAGGCTAAGCTTGGTAGTAGTAGGAATCTCTAACTTAGGAAAATCCTACTAAGGATTCATCTACTAGGTTTTCTTATAGCAAGGTCTATACTTAGCAAAATCCATGCAAGTTTACTTAGCAAAATCACTAATGCATAATAATAGTAATGGGATAGAAAGTATGAAGCATCACTTGCCTTTTTGGTAGAGTATGGGTTCACTTCTTGATCTTTGCAACAATCACACTCTTCAAGTCACTACAAATCAATCAAGCAAGGTACAAACTCAATCTACCAATCAAGCAAAACAACACACATAAATAACAAAATCAAAGAAATGCATGCAAGCATGCCAAGCTTTGTTTTGTTTGAAAAGGTGGTTCCTAGTGGGTCATAGTCATTTGGGTAAATCTAATGGTCATTTCCTAAAGTGGCCAAGTCATTTGCAAAAGGTTTCACTTAAAAACCCTTTTCAAAACAAAGTGTTATTTTATGTGGTGTAGAAATATTTTTTACTAAGGCATTAGCCCATAGGGTTCACCAAATGAGTTGCTATTGCAAAACTTGGTGTTTTTAGGTCAGTAGGTTTGGTCCAAACCATCTACTCAAAGTTTTCTTCCTTTAAACATTTCCATAATAAAATCACTAATTTTATTTGGCTAGAAATGGACTAAACTAATTAATCCATTCCAAACTTTTCCAAATTCATTTTCCAAACCATGGGTTGGTTCCTAGGGTCAGTAGGGTCACAATAAACCAATTGGCAAAGGTTTGATCTCAAAATTCATTTTTAAATGATTTTTCTAATGTTAGCAAGCACACAAAAGAATCTGCAAAATCAAACAATTTATCAAATACTATTTGCTAAACTAAGGGTAGGGTTGACTAGGGCTTGTTCTCCTGAATCTTTTGATATAAAATTTGTCAAATTTGGACGTATGGATCAAAAGATATAAGGGTTTGAAAATGGCATTTAAATCTGTTTTCAAAAATCTGTTTTATAACATCTCTGGCCACGTGTCTGATTCCCATTGGTTCATACCGGTTCAGTGTGGATAGCTGGTGTGGGTCGCACGATTCACATAAAACGGACGGTGTGGATTCATCAAGGCTTGAGCTAGGCTGGAGGCTTGGCTCACGGCGTGTGGCTCGGCTAGGCGCGGCTCTGTCTAATCGTGTCCGTCGAAGTGAGATCGAAGGGTGGGGAACAGAGGGTGCTGGCTCACCGGGTGGCTCAGGTCACCGGCGATGATGAGGACGGCGGCGACGCTCGGGATGTGTACGAAGGCGAGGTTCTGGTGGTTCCTGAAGACGTTGGAGACGGAGACGATGCGCAGAAGTTCTGGGCAAGGCCAGTGGCGTTGGAGCGGTGTCCGTTTGCTTCCTGGAATGGTTCCTAGGGGCGGCCGGAGTCGAGCTGGCGGCGACGCTTTGCAGACGTTGTCACTGTCGAATGCCTGGGGGTCAAGAAATCGAACCAAGGAGTCAGAGGGGTACGCGTAAGAATACCAGGGAGATTCCACAGAAAAACGAAGGTGCGGGTGTGTTCCTTTCACCGGATTTTGACTCTGGAACTCGTCGGAGCTGCGGCGGCGCTCAGTGATTTGCTGGAGATAGCGTTAAGGCGCCATGGTAAAGAAAAAGTGCTGGAGATGCTCTGGAGTGGAGAAGGTGTGAGGTTGGTCGGGAGAAGAGGGCGCGAGGGCTGCCAAATTTATTGGAGAAGGTCACGGACACAGTGGTTCGGGAGAAATTAGAGTGGTGCAGGGCGGATTGGGAAGGGAAGCAGAGGGAAATGGAGGAGAGGGCGTGGGCGATTAAGACAGTATGGTTGCAGGGGGAATTAAGGGTGGCGTTAACGCGAATTGACGCCCGCGAATCAATGCTGGCAACGGCGACGAGAGAAGGGAGAAGCGATCAAGGTGGGTGAAAGATGAACAGTGGATGGGGTCCACTTGGAAGTGAAAGGAGGAGTGGAGAAAGGGGCCACCGGGTCTCGGTGTGGTCGGAAGCAGTGAGGAGAAAGCGGTTCGGGGGAAAGAATAGGAGCTGGGCTAGATGGGCTAGGGTAGTTGGGCCGGCTGGGCTGCTTTATTTTTATTTCCTGTCTGTTTTCTTTTTCCTTTTCTAATTTCAATTTCTGTTTTGAATTTCCAAACAAACAATTCACACTCAAATCAAATCAACATTCAAACTTTGAACTTTGAATTTTGGTTCTGTTTATCAACATAAACCAATATTCCAAAATAAATAATATTTTTATTCCTTTTTAGGATCTATTTAATATAAAATAGACCATAGTTATTTAATCAAATATGGTATGATTTATTTAATAAATCTCCTTTTAAAGTCCAAAATATTTCTCCAAATCAAATCAGTAGGTATTATTTGGAATTTAAGAATACTTGAAATACTTGTTTAAAATAAAATAGCATTTTATTATAGGGTCCATTAATAATTAAATAAAATGGCCTTAGTTATTAAATCAAATAGGGTTTGATTTTATTAATAAAATCTTTATTTGAAACCTAAATATTTTCAAGATCAAATTAGTAGGTTTAATTTGGGAAACATATAATATTTGGAAATTTGTTTTAAAACAAAATAACCTTTTATTTTTAGTATCCATTATTAATTATTATAATAGACTTTCATTATTAACACCAATGGATTTGTTTTATTGAGATATTTATTTTGAAATCTAAAACAAATCCAAAAACACTTTAGTAGGTTTTATTAGAGAATATAAAATATTTGGAAAACCTATTTAAAATAATTTTAATAAGTTTTGATGTTTTAATTAAAATGGTAAAGCCTTTTATTAAATAAAGTTGGATATTAAATCTTTATTAATTTATTTTAAATAAACCTTTGCTAAATTTATTTAAAATAAATGTTTTAATTCCAAAGCTTGCCCAAGTTTTAATTTGGCTTTATAAAATAATCCTTATTTATAAATCCATCTTTTCTTTTGAAAACCAATCTTTTATTAAAAGATCCAAAATAGTATTTCCAAAATACTTTATTTTCCTTTGTTAATTGTATTATGTTTTTAAATCCTTTTGGGATTTATTTGTTCAAATTAGGTTTGAAGATTCCTATTGGAATTCAAAAAGTTTCTTCTGGCTCTAAAAATCAAACAAAGTTTTATTTTATTAATTTATTTTCACATAACAAGATTTGGAAAATCTTGGGATGTGACATGTACTCTGGCTTAAAGCTATCAGGCGTCTTTGTCTATCTCTATAGATTTTGATGCCCAATATATAAGCAGCTTCACCTAGGTCTTTCATTGAAAAACACTTGTTCAAATAACTCTTCACATCGTTAAGCATGTTGATGTCATTTCCAATAATCAATATGTCATCCACATATAGTACCAGAAACGTCACCGAGCTCCCACTCACTTTCTTGTAGATGCAAGCTTCGTAGCAATTTGGAACAAATCCAAAGCTCTTGATCACTTGATCAAAACGAAGGTTCCAACTCCGAGATGCTTGCTTCAGTCCGTAAATGGAACGCTGAAGTTTGCATACTTTATCAGCATCCTTAGGATCGACAAAACCTTCGGGTTGCATCATATACAACTCTTCATCAATGTTGCCATTGAGGAAAGCAGTCTTGACATCCATCTGCCATATTTCATAATCATGAAACGCAACAATTGCTAATAAAATCCGAATGGACTTAAACATCGCTACGGGAGAGAAAGTCTCATCGTAGTCAACACCTTGAACTTGTCGAAAACCTTTCGCGACAAGCCGTGCTTTTTAGATAGTAACATTACCATCCGCGTCCGTTTTCTTCTTGAAGATCCACTTGCACTCAACGGCCTTTCGGTCGCTAGGAGGGTCCACCAAAGTCCATACTTGGTTTTCGCTCATGGATCCCAATTCGGATTTCATGGCTTCTAGCCATTTCTCAGAGTCTGGGCTCATCATCGCTTCCTCATAGTTCGTAGGTTCACTGTCTTCTACTAGCAAGACAACAAGACAGGTTGCTGCACCACTCAGAGGGGCACGCGACCTTGTCGACCGCGACGCTTAGTAGCAAGATTGTCCCAAGCTTCATGATCCTTGTCATTAGCTTCCTCTATTGTTGGTGCAAAGCAATCGAACAATTTGTGTGCGCTACTCTCCAATTCAAGAGAAGGTTCAATAACCTCGTCAAGCTCTACTTTCCTCCCACTCACTTCTTTCGAGAGAAACTCCTTCTCAAGAAAGGAACCGTTCTTCATGACAAACACTTTGCCTTCGGTTGTGATAGAAGGTATACCCAATAGTTTCCTTAGGGTATCCTATGAAGACGCATTTCTCCGCTTTGGGTTCGAGCTTGTCCGCATCAACTTCTTGACGAAGCTTCAGATCCCCAAACTTTAAGAAACGACAACTTAGGTTTAGCACAAAACCACAGTTCATACGGTGTCGTCTCAACGGATTTAGATGGAGCCCTATTTAAAGTGAATGCAGCGGTTTCTAATGCATAACCCCAAAATGATAACGGCAAATCAGTAAGAGACATCATTGATCGGACCATATCTAATAGGGTTCGATTTCGGTGTTCAGAAACACCATTGCGCGGTGGTGTTCCGGGTGGCGTGCGTTGTGAAACGATTCCACTTGCTTTAAGATACGTGAGAAAATCATAACTCAAATATTCACCTCCACGATCGGATCGTAGAAACTTAATCTTTCTGTTACGATGGTTCTCCACTTCATTCTGAAATTCCTTGAACTTTTCAAATGTTTCAGATTTATGTTTCATTAAATAGACATACCCATATCTACTTAAGTCATCGGTAAAAGTGAGGAAATAGCGATATCCACCGCGCGTCGAAACACTCATCGGTCCGCATACATCGGTATGTATGATTTCCAACAAGTCCATTGCTCGCTCCATCATACCGGAGAACGGGGTTTTGATCATCTTGCCCATGAGGCATGGTTCACATGTGTCAAATGATTCAAAATCAAGAGACTCCAAAAGTCCATCAGAATGGAGTTTCTTCATGCGCTTTACACCAATATGACCTAGACGACAGTGTCACAAATAAGTAGTATTATCACTATCTACTTTGCATCTCTTAGCATTAATGTTATGGATGTGTGTTTCATCCCTTTCGAGATTTAGAAGAAATAAACCATTCACAAGAGGTGCATGACCATAAAAGATGTTACTCATATAAATAGAACAACCATTATTCTCCGATTTAAATGAATAACCGTCTTAGAATAAACATGATCCAGAAATAATGTTCATGCTCAACGCAGGAACATAATAACATTTATTAAGGTTTAAAACTGATCCCTAAGGTAAAACTAAGGAGAGCGTGCCAACGGCCATCACATCAACTCTTGATCCGCTGAACGCCAGCATCGTCACCTCATCCTCGCAAGTCATTGCCTATTCCGTAGCTCCTGTTCGAGTTACAAATATTAGCAACGAACCGTATCAAATACCTGGCACTACAACGAGGGCTAGTAAGGAAAACATCAATAACATGTATATCAAATATACCTTTGATGGTGCGACTTCTTGTCCGCTAAGTACTTGAGCGATGCTTCCAAAGTGACCCTTGTCCTTGCAATAGAAGCACTCAAAGGTCCGGCTTAGGACCAGACTTGAGCTTCTTCTCGGCCAGAGCATTGCGCTTGCCGCCCTTCTTGAAGGGCTTCTTTGCTCCCTTACCTTTCTTAAAGGAGGGCTTGTTGACCATCAACACATGATTATCCTTCTTGATGTCCACCTCCGCAGCCTTCAGCTTTGCAAAGAGCTCGGTGATCGTATCAGTGGAACCAATCTGATTATGAGTCACTACAAAACTTTTGTAGCTGGGAGGGAGTGATTGCAGAACCTTGTCAATCTTGAGCTCCTCTGGAATCGTGCATTCCAGTTGCTCAAGGCATTGAGTGTAGCCCGTCATCTTTATGGCGTGCTCACTAACGGAACTCCCTTCCTCCATCTTGCAGTTAAAGAACTTCTCGGAGATATCATATCTCTCAGAACGGGCCTGAGTCTGAAACATGGTTTTCAGCTCCTCGAGAATCTCAAAGGGCCCGGGATACTCTTCAAAACGATTTTGAAGTTCCGGTTCCATAGCAAACAACATGGTGCTCTTAATCACACCATAATCATCTTTGCACGACTGATAGACAGCTTTCTCATCAGCCGCCAGTAGCTGCAGCAGAGGGTCACCTAACGCTTTCCCAAGGACATAGTCCTTTTGTCCGCCAGATGAATGATTCTTAGATTGGAACCAATTGGTGAAGTTAGACCCATTGTTTCTAAGCTTTTCCTTCTCAAAGAAAAACGTTGAAGTTGAAGTTGGACTTGGCCATGTGATCTACAGTATTTGCAAGTACAATTTAGACTATGTTCATTATAAATAGTTCAACTTAATCAAATTACTAGATGAACTCCCACTAAATTCAACATCCCTCAAGTTGTTTAGTGAACATGATCCAAATTCACCACACCTAATCCGATCATCACGAGAAGAGATGTGGTTTCAATGGTGGACACCAAGTGTCGATCATATCATTCATATGACTCATGCTTAACCTTTCGGTTCTTGTGTTCCGAGGCCATGTTTGTACATGCTAGGCTCGTCAAGCTAGACCCAAGTATTTCCGCGTGTGCAAAACTGGCTTGCACCCGTTGTATGTGAGCGTAGAGTCTATAGCACCCGATCATCACGTGATGCTTGGACACGACGAACTTTCGCAACGGTGCATACTTGGGGAGAACACAGTTTTTATCTTGATCTTTAAGTGAGGAATCATCTTATAATGCTACCGTCACGATCTAAGCATAATAAGATACATAAAAGGATAAACATCACATGCATATAACTTTATGTGACATGGTATAGCCAATCTTTGCGCAATGATCTCCATCCTGTGCGTTCCCGCATGATCTCCATCACTCCACCATGATTGCCTCCACCACGAATAGCAACTACAACTATTGCTAACTACTTAGCGATAAAGTAAAGTTATTACATGGCGTATAAGAAGTTGACTCAGGTCATACACAATTATAAAGACAACCATATGGCTCCCGGGTTGTGTACTCATCGACATGCAAGTCGTGAAACATTACAAAACATGATCATCGCATACAATATACACATCACATCTTGGGCCATACCATATCACGAAAACACTCCTGCAAAAACAAGTTAGACGCCTCTACTTTGTTGTTGCATGTTTTACGTGGCTTATGGGAGTAGATGCTAAGAACGATTCTTACCTACGGAAAGCCACAACGGTGATATTATGGTTGCCAAACTCCGGTGTTAATCCCATGACAACTATAGTGAGAGAAACTGACATCCACCAGCCGCATGTGTGGAACAAGCCACACGTCAAGTGCGAAGCCGGTCTCGCGAACGACGTCGCGTAAGGTTGGCCTGGACCGCTTCAATCTCACTATCCCGCTTCATAAGAAGAACTCAAACAAGAGTCTTGCAACAGAAAACATCAACGCCCGCAACAACCATGTTGCGTTCTACTCGTGAAACACATCTACGCATAGATCTAGCTCTAATACCACTGAAGGGTTTCGCGGCATAGTAAATCAAAATTTTCTACGGATGCGAACAGAGGGAAAGCCAAGATCTAATCTAGGAGATGCAATCAATGAGAGAGATTGGATTAGATCTTCATACCCTTGAAGATTCGCACAGCGGAACGTTCGTCGGAACGTGGGTGATGTAGTCGCTTCTCCTCCTCGCGATCCGATCCGATCTAGCACCACAAGTGGCGGTGCCTCCGTGAGATGCACACGTGCAGCACCTCGACGTCTCCTCCTTCCTCGGACCAGCAAGTATGGTGGAGAGATAGATTGGATCTACAACACGACGGCGTGGTGTATATGGTGGAGAATTTCTGCAGCAGGGCTTCGCCTACAAACAGTCGGGAGGGAGAGAGGAAGGGCAGCAGGGCAACTAGGGTTTGGAGGCAAGGTGTAGGGGGGAGGGGGCGCACCAGCCCTCTATATATAGAGGGGGGGCGGCCAGCCCTTGCCCCTCCTCCAAGCCTTGGGCCGGCGGCCAAGGGAGGGAGAAGTGGGGGGCAAGGACTCTCCCCCTTCTAGAAACCCTATCTCTAGTTTAAACGAATTTAAACTCTCTAGGATCGGCCCCCTATGGGGCCTTGTGCCCTGGCCCAAAGCGCCAGGACACTCCCTCATAGGCCCATGCCCTCCCGGAAGGTGGGGCCACGTTGGTCCCTTCCGGAAGGTTCTAGAAGATTCGTACAATACCGATTAACCGGAACAATTCAACTCCAAAACTGCAATCGCCTGATATGAATCTTATTCTCCGGACCACTCCGGAACCTCTCGTGATGTCCCGGATCCCATCCGAGACTCCGAACAAAAACTCATAAACCAATTATCCAATCTATCCTAGCGTCGAGACACGTTAAGTGTGTGACCCTGCGGGTTCGAGAATATGCAGATGTGAACTTCTATCAATAATCAACAGCGGGGTCTGGGCACCCATATTGACTCCCACACATTCATCGATGATCATATCGGATGAACCACGATGCCAGGATTCAATCAATCCCATATATATATTCCCTTCGTCTCGCGATATTTTACTTGCCCGAGATTCGATCGTCGGTACCGTCATACCTAGTTCAATCTCGTTCACAACAAGTAATTTACTCGTTCTGTAATCCGATATCACTTTGTGATTAACTCCTTAACCACATGCTTGCAAGCGGTGTTAATATCGATTACCGAGTGGGCCCGAAGTATATCTCTCCGACTTGGGAGGGACAAATTCCATCTCGATACATACAACCCAACAGATACTTTCCGATCACCCGAGAGACACCTTTATGATCACCCTCTCATAGGATGACGTTTGATGACCTCAAAGCTTTCCGATACGTGGAGTTGTATTATCTCATGGTCTAAGGAATACAATATTTGACATAGGAAAAGCTTCGCAAAGATGAACACGATGATACGATCTAATTGCTTTGCTTAGTTTGGGTATATCCATCATATCATTCTCCAATGATATGATCTCATTATCAATTGACAACTCATGTCTATGGTTAGGAAACCTTAACCATCATTGATCAATGAGCTAGTCCATAGAGGCGTACTAGGGACACGGTGTTGTTCACAAACCACACAAGTATTAAAGTTTCCGCTTAATACAATTCTAGCATGGAATATAAACTTTATCATGAACAAGAATTATAATAATAACATCTTTATTATTGCCTCTAGGGCATAATTCCAACAAGAAGATGTGCATGGACAACAGAAAATGAATGGGAGCAGAATAGGGGCCTGATCCCCGTGTATACCTCGCCACGGTCGTCGGAAATCACGGCGGCCGATGAACTTCGATGCAAAATTGAGTATTCTTGAAGGGCAGCGCTGGGGCGTCATAAGGTGGAGTGGTGAAGTGTGAGGAAGGGAGGATCATAGGCTCTTTTACAGGGAAGGAAGAGCTTGGGTGAGTGGGAGGAGAGTGGGTCGTGTGTTTCTATTCAGTTTCTACCATGATGATCATTATTGGGATTAAGGACAGTGCACTGAATTTGGGTTTTAATGTCATGAATGAAACCATGGTTAAATGGAGAATATTTTTCATTTTTGTGCCAAGCTGTTTTGAGGCGCCATGGCTGTCCGTACGTGTTCCTGTTAGCTGTAGGTTCATGTGTACAGGAGGAAGAAGAAGCGACGGCCAGTCTGTGTGGCTAGCTAATTCGGTAAATTGGGTCAGAAACAAATGAGTCTTAGAAAAAGATTAAGGGAAAAAGAAACAAAATAGAGAGACCAACAAAATAAAAATTACGGTTGGCTACCCAGCTTTATTTGGTTATATACATATTCTCTTCTTCTCATTCTTTTGTTTTTCTTTCTATTTATTTGATTTGATTTACAAGTTGATTTCAAAAACATTTTAGAAATTACGAATAATAAACCAGTAGGTAGGTTATTCAAAATAGAATATTTTGGTACTGTTTCATATGAAAAAAATGTTTATATAAAATTCATAATATTGCACCTTGGATCAAGTGGTTTTTATTTCTTATTTTTCCTTCAACTTATATATTCCATAGGGTTCCAAAACGGGTCAATCTAATCTATATAATTAAAATATATGTGTTCTTTATCATTATTGATCTACTTGGAATTGTTTTGCTAAAATTTAATATTAAATATAGTCATGGTATTAAATTGAACTTGATATGAATATTTTCTTATTAGGGTTTAAGTTTTGGGGTTTTAATCTTTTCCAAGATTTTAAATGCAAATGCTCCATGATGAAGATGCATGGCATGCATTTTTTTTGAAAATTTGTTTGTCACTTTCTCATTCAAAATTATTATTTTTGTTTAAGTAAGGTTTTGATGTTTCCATTTAGAAACAAAAAGTTTATTTTCCCCCTAAATTTCATCCTTTATTTTTTTTCAAATTTTAGAATTTGGTAAATTTTGGGATGTGACAGGCTACCACCGTTAAAAGGAATCTCGTCCCGAGATTCGAGGAAGGCTAGAAAAATAGATTGGGTTTCAAGAAAACTTGGGTACTACCACCCTTAAAAGGAAATTTACTAGATTTGATCTTGAGATTTTTCTTTGGCTTCATCAGACCTGGTAGGTATTTTACTTTCAGGGTTATCATTGAGAGATTGAAAAATTCCATCCTTAACTTTTCATATGTTGAACTACAAGATAGATGTGGCATTCAACAGGGACATGATCAGTTCCTTCACACATTAAACAGGTAACTTGAGATGTGGGGCATTGTCCAGCTGGATGGTTCCCATCACAATTATGGCATTGGTCCACATGCTCTTTATAAGTGTGTTCTATGTCTCCACAAATATTGCAATCTTGAGTTCCTTCTATAATATCATCCTTGATTTCATTGTTGTCACAATCTCCTTGGGAAAGGTTGCTTCTCATATTGATCATTTGATTTGTCATCCTTTGCAACAACTGAGATTGGATTTCCAAAAACTTTTGAATGGTTGGGTCTAACTCATTGTTGTTGGCTAAAAACTGAGTTCTCACTTGATTCAACTGGGCTTGCGTTTCTAATAGTTGTTCTCTCATGTGCATCTCTTGGTTGTTGTTGTCACCATCCTTGATATTGGAGTTTCTTGGAGAATTCATCTGTTTGGGTTGGATTGGGATTAGATTAGGAAAAAGATTCTAGAGAAGAATTCTAATAACACACAACAACCACACAAGCAATGTCCAAGTAATCACAAACAAACATTCTACTCAAATAACAAGATTCAAGCATATTTTTAGGCAACAAAATATTTTTGCTACACCACATAAGTTGGTGTGATCAATAAGTTGATCTAAACTAAACACTAGTATGGTGGTCCAACTATAGGGTTCACTTGAGATCATTCCGTTCTTCTTAGTTATTTCTTCTTGAAGAAGCTCATGTATCCTTGGAAAATTTCTTGCATCTTGGTCACGAAACATCAAAGGTGATGATGGTTCCTTCTAGGTTGTGTTTCCTTAGTCTTCAAGTCTTGAGTAACATTTCTTGTCTTACTTGTAGTCCTTAGTGATGTCCAAGTTGAAGTCCTTAGTGAAACTAAAGTTGAAAGCATTGGTGTTGGTGAAGTCCTTTCTCAAGTTGATGTCTTTGATCATGTTGAGGTTTTTGTCCAACAAGTTGAAATGGAAGAGATGTAGATTCAAAACAAAAAGTTGAGGAAATATTTTATAAGATTGTTTGTAAATAAGTTTGTAACAAATACAACTCCTATTTTTCTAAGGGGTTTTTTCTAATCCTAGGGTTACAATTCTACAGGCAACACAGTGCTCTAATACCATCTGTAGCGGTCCCAACCTTTAATAAGGTAGAGATCCCTGTGTTTACAATGCTAGTCCCTGGATCAATAGCTAGCATCCACAGTTAAGATGTAATATCAAGAAACAAAGGTCATATTACAACTTTATAACCAAGAATAAAATAATTCATTACATCTTACATAGCTTATTTGGCTATCTCATTACAATGCAGCAGAAATAACTATAGCATGGAGTCCTTCATCTTCAAAGTGCCACATGAAATCATGCATCGAGACAAGATCTTTCAAAAGGCTTCCCTTAGACCAGAATGGACGCGTTCCAACCTATCATCCCCTACCACCAACTGTCCATTTGGCTAAGTTATTGCAAACTATATGATCCAGGAAGAGCCCATAATGCCAAGTGGCTGCACTTGAAGCTTCTCAACATTTGACATCTCAAATCTCTTTGTTCCTGAGTGGCATTCCACAAGTGAGATACCAAGTTTTCCCTAGTATACTGTACTTGGTGATGCCCAAGTTTTCCCCAGTATATTGGACTTGCGTGACCACTCAACACAAACCATTCTTTCCATTCCACCTAGGTGATTCATTCACTTAGTTATTTTATTAAAAAAAACACAAGTCCTTGACTTAGAAATATTCCATAACATGAATATAATACACCCTTGTTTTCTACTAGCTAAGCTAAGCATGATAGTAGTAGGAATCTTGACTTAGGAAAAATTCTACTAAGGTTTCATCTACTAGGATTTCCTATGGCATAGTTTATACTTAGCAAAATTCCATGCAAGTCCTACTTAGAAATATCACTAATGCATAGTGAAAATAATGGAACAAAAGTATGAATCACCACTTGCCTTTGTAGTAGATAAACTAGGTTCACTCCTTGATCTTGCAATCGTCACACTCTTCAAAGTTCACTACAGTTCAATCAAGCAAAAAGCACGCACTCAAAACTAGCATCACAAAACAATCACAAGAAGACAATGAAATGCACGCAAGCACGCAACAAGATGATTTTATTTGAGAAATTTTTATAGCAAGGTTCTAAACACTAAAAATATTTTACCGACTGCTTTATATAGTTTTGATGCCTAATCCAACATTTTGTGCAAAAAGATTATTTAGTAGCGTTTTTGATTACTAGAAAAAGGCTATACTCATAGGATTAATGCTACTGTAGTAAAATTATATGTTTAATTTCTTATATTGATATTTCTGGTCAGAGGGTTCAATATACAACTATTTGCAAAAGTATTCACTCAAAAATAATTTATACAACATTTTTTATACTCAAAATACTCCACAAATGGTTCTGTATAAAACGTGATTTTAACCGACTCAAAAATACCAAATTATGGCTCCACTGTAATCTACTCGTTTTTGTGAATCCATAGACATCTTATTAGCTAAATTCGGATAAACAACACTTAAACTATGAATTTTACAAATTTCTACGTTCTTATGTCTAAAATAAATACGATAAATGGCAGATTAAGTTCGCTACGCGATGAGGCGCCTACGAGAGTGTGCCATAAGTCATTAATGTGCCGAGTTATTTTTAGTTCTAGGAATATGACCGAAGGCAAACTATTACGTTGGAGTCTAAAGGTAAATTAGTCAGAACATGTAGATACGCAAGTGTAAACATATAATAGGGATGCACATGTTTTTTTTTCACGATGAACAAGTCAAACAAAGAGACTTTATTAGTTTTGAAAAAAAAGACTTTATTGCACGATGAACCAGTCATACGTTCTGGAGAGATTTTATTGCAGCCCTTCAATTTGAAAAGAAAATCAATCAGATAGACATGAGAACCAATGCCGTAATTTGTTTTGCTCGCTCACATCCGCCAGACAGGGACAATGGTACAAGCACGTTTTAGTCGGTTGGTCAAGGGAAAAAAATAAACTTACGGATCGGAAGGAGACAAGCCTAATGGGAATACGACGACGATAGCTCGAGCAGTCGATAGTGATGCCGACATGGAGACCTTCAGACAAGGGAAACTTCAGACGATGTTCCGCTCGACACGGTGAAGATGATGACTGCCTCGTCGGTCCTTCGAAGCGTTTCCAAGAGGTGGCCGCGGACGGCTGAAGCGACGACATCGTCGGGTGCTCGTCGAGGTCAAGGGTGATCTTCGGCTATGAAATTGGTCGATTTAGATGGAAAGAAGATGTGTATGGACAACAGAAAACGAATGGGAGCAGAATAGGAGCCTGATCCCCGTGTATACCTCTCCATGGTCGTCAGAAATCACGGCGGCCGATGAACTTCGGTGCAGAATTGAGTATTCTTGAAGGGCAGTGCTGGGGCGTCGTAAGGTGGAGTGGTGAAGTGTGAGGAAGGAAGAGCTTGGGTGAGTTCCCCGTGTATACCTCTCCATAGGCTCTTTTACAGGGAAGGAAGAGCTTGGGTGAGTGGAAGGAGAGTGGGTTGTGTGTTTCTATTCAGTTTCTACTATGATGATCATTATTGGGATTAAGGACTTAAGGTGCACTGAATTTGGGTTTTAATGTCATGAATAAAACCATGGTTAAATGGAGAATATTTTTCTTTTTTGTGCCAAGCTGTTTTGAGGCGCCATGGTTGTCCGTATGTGTTCCTGTTAGCTGTAGGTTCATGTGTACAGGAGGAAGAAGAAGCGACGGCCAGTCTGTGTGGCTAGCTAATTCGGTAAATTGGATCAGAAACAAATGCGTCTTAGAAAAAGATTAAAGGAAAAAGAAACAAAATAGAGAGACCAACAAAATAAAAATTATGGTTGGCTACCCAGCTTTATTTGGTTATATACATATTCTCTTCTTCTCATTCTTTTGTTTTTCTTTCTTTCTATTTGATTTGATTTACAAGTTGATTTAAAAAACATTTTAGAAATTATGAATAATAAACCAGTAGGTAGCTTATTCAAAATAGAATATTTTGGTACTGTTTCATATTAAAAAAATGTTTATATAAAATTCATAATGTTGCACCTTGGCTCAAGTGGTTTTTATTTCTTAGTTTTCCTTCAACTTATATATTCCATAGGGTTCCAAAACGGGTCAATCTAATCTATATAATTAAAATATATGTGTTCTTTATCATTATTGATCTACTTGGAATTGTTTTGCTAAAATTTAATATTAAATATAGTCATGGTATTAAATTGAACTTGATATGAATATTTTCTTAGTTTTGGGGTTTTAATATTTTCCAAGATTTTAAATGCAAATGCTCCATGACGAAGATGCATGGCATGCATTTTTTTTTTGAAAATTTGTTTGTCACTTTCTCATTCAAAATTATTATTTTTGTTTAAGTAAGGTTTTGATGTTTCCATTTAGAAATAAAAAGTTTATTTTCCCCCTAAATTTCATCCTTTATTTATTTATTTATTTATTTTTTTCAAATTTCAGAATTTGGAAAATTTTGGGATGTGACACATAGTGAGCAATCTATGAAGCATTCTTCTTATAAAAAAGAGATAGATATTGAGAAAAAAATACATATTAAAAAGAGGAAAGAGAGAAAAAAGCACCATTTTCCCATAGTAAATAGGAAGATTGCTGAGATTCTCATTGTCTGCTAGCCTTGTCATTTTGATTATGGGATAGCTCCTATATGTTGTGCAAAGGGTACCCTGTTGGCGGTTCTCTATGATACACATGTACTTACTGTGACAAGAACTTATAGGTAACTAAACTTGAGTAGCATGAGGAGCGGACCTCGTATTCAAGGGACATGAGATTGCCAACTTATACTTTGGCAAGCATATACTCCATAGTTTGTTCACTTTAACCTTAATCACTTCAAGATGCTTATGATAGGGGCAATGAGAGCTGAAAGCTAACAAGTACCATAATTTTTGGAAGCTCTTTATGAGACTTGAAATCCCTGCTTCCCTTTTATGAAGGGCCTTTCTTCCACCATTATATTGAGTCTCCACCTTCTATCCTTAGACACCAATTAAGAGAGAATAGTTGCCATTCTTAGTTCTATGTGCATTGTCCCAAAACTTATTGATTTATTCATATTGTTCATATTGCTTGCTCCTGAACTATTTGTATCTAGTCACTCTTTATGAACTTTGAAGGTGTCCTATGCATTTATTTACTACTCCATGAGGGACAACCTGAATGCCACTATGCTATGTTTTCTATATGTGAAACAAACAAACGTCTTTCAATGCATTGTTATTCATGAATCTTTGTTTGTATCCTTTCATGTTGCATGCATAGTTACTATGTCTTATTGTTAGAACTTCTTCTTTCAAGCTCATGTTTAGAGTACTTTGATCCCCAACTTTCAATGCTTGCAAATGGTTTGATCTTGATTTTGATGACGCATGTCACCTCAAAAATTATTATTTTTATCACTTACCTACTCGAGGACAAGCAGGAGTTAAGCTTGGGGATGCTTGATACGTTGTAAACGTATCTATAATTTTTGATGTTCCATGTTTGTTTAGTATCTACTTTGCTTTGCTTTGTCTACACTTTGAGGAATGTTTTATATGTTTTTGGGACTAACCTATTAATAAGATGCCACAGTGCCAGTTGCCTGTTTTCTTATATTTTTGGTTCCAGAAAAGGCAGAAAATCAATATTCTTGGAATTGGACGGGACACGTGGGGAACACGTTTCCAGAAGACGAGGCAGAGGAGGGCCTTGAGGGAGCCACACCCCCTGGCCCCGTGGCCAGGCCTGGCTTGCACCTGGGGCGTGTATCCGCCTCTGACACCCCCTTGACCTCCCTCTTCGCCTATAAGAATCCCCCAATACCTAAACCCTAAGTACCCGATCAATCTTCCATGAAACAGTCCCTAGCCGCCGCCACCATCATCCCTAGATCGGGGGATCTAAATCTCTTCCCGGCACCCTGCCGGAGGGGAGAGATCATCCTGGAGGCCTTCTTCATCACCATGCCAGCCTTCGATATGATGCATGAGTAGTTCCACCTTGGACTACGGGTCCATGTAGTAGCTAGATGGTTGTTTCTCCTCCCTTGTGCTACCATGTTTAGATATTGTGAGCTCCGTTCATGATCAAGATCATCTATTTGTAATCATGCATGTTGTGTTTGCGGGGATCTGATGGATATTGAGATTACTATGTGAAAGGACTATATCTTCCCATGCTGTTTTTGGTGATAATGATAATCCCATTTGTGATTTAATTGTGCGCTTGAGTTTCAGGAAAAATGCTGTTCATGTTTCCTTAAAACTGTGTGGATTCTCTCTTGGGATCTCATGAAGACGGTGGCCTTTAGTTTTCTCCTAATTTCTCTGCTTTTATTGTTTTAGGTCGCCGTACTATTAAGAGGGGGTCCATCTCGGAACGCTGTGGGAAATCACTTGTTCTTGCACAAACCCATATACACCGCCACAACCATCCTACTATTCAGTGAGAGAGTGTGTTTCTGATCTGTTGAAGCCTTCTTTGTCTCATCCGAACTTCCGGCCTGGCGCCGGAAGTTCCGCTCAGGCTTTTTCTGCGAGATGATCTAAGCTTTGTTCTGATCATAGTTCCGTTGGAACTTCCGGTGAGCTCCCAGAACTCTCTGTTTTTGTATGCTCTATTTGCCGGAAGTTGCATCAGAACTTGTCCTGCCAGAAAGTTCCTGAGCGGAACTTCCGCCCAGCCACCGGAACTTCCGGTCAGACTTGGTTCGCGACCCAGAAATTCCGCCCCTAGTTCTGCTCCAAGTTCCGCTGAAGGGCCAGTAACCTTCTGTTTGAAGTGTTCTATTTGCCGGAACTTGGGCCGAAACTTGCATCGGAAGTTCGCCGAACTTCCGGTATGTTATGACCGGAACTTCCAGTCGAGCTTTTGGAGCGGGCGTCAACGGGCCGATGACCGTTGGAGCCGTGCTGGGCGGAACTTCTGGCCTCTCACCGGAAGTTCCGGTGAAGTCGCTACAGAATGTTCGGCGGAGGGGCCTATTTAAGGCGCCCCTCTTCTTCCTCCCACCTACTTCGAAATTTCTCTCTCTCCTCCATTAATGCTTGAGCTTCACCTTACTAGATCTCTCTCTCTAGCCACTCAAATGACTTGATCTTTTGAGAGGTGAGGGAGGTGACCTAGATCTACACTTCCACAAAAGAAGATTTGATTTCCCCCACCCATCCTTTGTGGATCTTGTTGCTCTTGGGTTTCTTGAAACCCTAGACGGTGTAGGGCATCCTCGGAGCTAAGGCTTGTGTTGTGAAGCTTCGAGGTGTCGTTGAGGGCCTCCAATTGAGTTGTGGAGCTTCCCCCTCAACCTTGGTGTAAAGGTTTCGTTTGGTGCCTTCAAGGTCACCGGTTAGTGGATTGTGAGGCCTCCTTTGTGGGGGAGCTCACCGGAGAAGAAGGTGAGGCCTTTGTGGCGCTCGGGTGACCTTGTGTGGCCCCGACACCTCTCCAACGTAGACGTAGCTCCTTGGGAGTAAACTACGGAATTATATCTCTGTGTCCCCACTCAGGTTACTTCGTTCCCTTCCTTTACTTCTTGCTCTTTACTTTTCTTGTGGTTGTTGTTAGTTATCTTGCATTTAGGTTGTTCACCTAGTTGCACATCTAGATAACTTTCCTTCTCGTTAAGCCTAAAAGTGAGAAACAAATTAAAATTGGGTAGACGCCTATTCACCCCCCCCCCTCTAGTCGTATCAAGTCGGTGCTTTCAATTGGTATCAGAGCCAAGGCTCTTATTTCGGGCTTTACCGCCTAAGAGACTATGGCCGATGATGGGGGTAGTGAAACCGAAAACCCCAAGAACTTGGCCACTATGGATGAACTCAAGCAATTGGAGTCATCCATGATGTCCAAGTTCGAGGAAATGATGACTATCTTGCAGTCTCTAAAGCCAAACCCCATGGTTGGTCTTGACACACCCCAAACCACCGAGCTTCCACCCACCGTTACGGTGACCGCCCCCGGGGTGACTCCCGCGGCCGTCACCACTCGCTTGGGACTTGGTTTTGTTGCTCAAACTTCTACCAAGGTTCCAAGTGAGAACACCGAGGAGCTCGAGAACCCAACTTCCAAAGAGGAAAATGGAGGAAAATGGTGGATCCTAGGATTTGTTTTAGTGACTCTATTAGATCTAAACCCTTGGGATAATCAACCCTAGTGACACCCTTACACCATCACAACACAAACTTGCTACCTTAATCAATTTAGAAGAACCAACCTTGCATAAAAAAAACATGTTGCATGCATGCATGATATTCTTTGTGATATGCTTTGAGCAAGTTGTGATCAGATCTATGTTTGTGATTCGTTAGATTGCTCGGAGTGCGCTAAGGAGTGCTATTGTGTAGAGTGTTGCTCGGATCAAGGCAAGTTACACCACTTGTTCATAATTTTGTCCCAGTTTTTATTCTATGCATGTGATCTTCAAAATTTTGTAGTATGCGTGTGTAGGATATTCTAGTAGAATTTTTCCTTAGTATTATTTTGCAAGTGCGATGATTTTGTAGTATTCCATGAGTAGCTCTATACTTAGGATTTCCATCCTAATAGGTGGTTTTTTTAAGTTTTGCTTGCTAAGTATATATACAAAGTTGGGGTTGAAAGACAAAGAATTTTCTAAGTATAAAGGCTCTCTCTAGAGCAAACTTTTCTTCTCAAATCCACTTCAAAATAAAACTAAGTTTTCTTCTGGGCGGAATGGTTGTCGGGTCAACGAGTGAGATTTTGGTGGAGGACGGCCGCCCAGTAATAAAACTAACTTTTACATAATGTATTGTGGTTGCACTGGAAGCTTCTGAATTCTGAAACATGGCAGACTTCTTTGATTCCTGGGCAGCCATCCTCCACCAAAATCTCACTCATTGACCCGACAACCATTCCGCCCAGAAGAAAACTTAGTTTTATTTTGAAGTGGATTTGAGAAGAAAAGTTTGCTCTAGAGAGAGCCTTTATACTTAGAAAATTCTTTGTCTTTCGAACCCCCCAACGGTACTTTGTATATATAGCATATCAAGCAATACTTAGCAAAACCAGGGGTACCTATTAGGATGGAAATCCTAAGTATAGAGCTACTCATGGCATACTACAAAATCATCACACTTGCAAAATAATACTAAGGAAAAATTCTACTAGAATATCCTACACATGCATACTACAGAATTTTGAAGATCACATGCATAGAATCAAAACTGGGACAAAATTATCCCAAGTACTCTCCGGATCCACCCATTCCCATGCCACACATCATTCCTCAAGGAGCACCACCTATGCTAGATACTTCAAATTTCGCCAATTGGCAATATCTAATGCGCTCACATATTTCCAGCTCTTCTATTGAGTTAATGAGGATTGTGGAGGATGGATTCTCTCCATATGACCCAAAGAAGTTGACACGAGGTGAAGTGGTGGACAAGCAACTCAATGCCATAGCTTTGGGGATGATCCAAAAGGCTTTGACTCCAAAGGACTTTTCTCACGTTCACCAATTCGACACCGCCAAGGGAGATTGGGATCAACTCACCGAGCTCTTTGTTGGGAATGCAAGCATCCAAAGCTCCAAGTTTGATGAAATCAACAACGAGTGCGATGGTTTCTCAATGCAAGATGATGAGACCCCCAAATACATGTATAGGCACCTCAAAGTCCTTTCTTCCACTATGAGGGATCTTGGGGCCACCTATGTTGACAACAAGTTCATGAAGAGGAAGTTCATCCAAGCTCTCCTTCCGTTTGAAGAACAAAAGCTCAACTCTATCAAGGGAAGAACCAACTTTCACCTAATGACCTCCCAAGAAGTCTTGAGCGAAGTAATTGCCATGACCATTGCCAAGAAGAATGCGGAGTCCGCTCGGGCTAGGTCCATTGGGTCAACCAAAGTGAACCTTGCTTTGAAGGCCAAGGCTATTGAAGTTGATGATGATACATCAAGTGAGTGGTCTCAAGAGGATCTCAAGTCTGCCTTCAACGAACATCTTGCTCTCGCTTCAAGGGCCTTTTGGAACAAGTCCGGGCTCAAGTCAAGGTCAAGGGACAACTCAAGATTCAACTCACCCAACAAGTCTCCCAAGGCAAGGTCATGCTACAATTGCAATGACAAGTGTCACTTCGTGGCCAAGTGTCCCTTTGAGAACCGTGAAGACAATGGTGGTCGTCTCATTTGCAAGATCAAGTCAAGACCTCCTCATCCCTTGAACAAGAACTACGCTATCAAGAACATCACCAACAAGGAACGAGCAATTGTGGTCCATGAAGAATACCTTTCGGGAACGGATGAAGATGATGATGAAGTCCATGGTGGAGAGATTGTGGGAGTTGCTTCTATTGCCACTACCTCTACTCCACGTCTATCCCTCTTCGACTCGCTAAATGAAAATGTCATCTCTCCAACCAAAAGTATTTCATGGCCAAGGCCACCGAGGTAACATCGAAACCCACTCCTCAACCTATCTCTAGTGAGCCTTCCTCTCTTGATCTTCTTAGTCTAGGGGTGAATAAAGAGATGATTGACATGTGTGAATTTGTTGCTACCTTGGATGAAGAAACTAAAACTTGCTTTGAGTCCTTGCTTGCACAACTTGACAATGTTAGGGATGCTTTAGATGAAAAGGAAGAACTTCTTGACTTGCTAAGTAAAAATGAAAGAGATGCCGCTGATGAAATTGCTTCTCTCACTCAAAGTCTTGAGGATGAACAAAATATGAGAATTAATCTTGAAGAAAGTGTGTCTAAACTTGTAGATGATCATAACAACACCATGTGCTCTTTAATTAAAGAACGTGATCATGCTCTTGCTTTGGTTAAGGTGCTTAAGAAAGAAAAGGTTGAGTTTGTGGTTGGTCATGATAGGACTCAAGAAGATCTTGAGAAACTCAAATAGGAACACAAAGCCTTGGAGAGAAAATTCTCAAATCTTTTCGAAGCCCATGAACAGCTTCAAACTCAATTAACTTGTGAACATGCTACGTCTTCCGCTGTGCAAATTATAGACTTGTCTAACACTCCTAACCCTTATTGCAATCATGAGCATCTCATTGAGGAAGTCAAGGTGTTGAAGGATCAACTTGCCAAGACTAATAATAAGAAGAAGAAGAAGAAGAGGAAGAACAAGAAGAAGAAAAAGAACAAGGGAATGGCTCAAGGGCCTTCTAATGTCCTAACCATCGTGCAAAGTGACAACTTTGCCGGAAAGAACAATCCATCTTATATTCTTTGCAAATCATATGATGGTCATGTCTATGCTAGATATGTGGGAACTTCTTACACGCATGATTATCATTGGGCTATTTGGGTGCCAAAGGCTCTTGTTACTAACAAAAGGGGACCCATTGCAAAATGGGTACCTAAAACCAAAGCTTGATTTTCTTGTAGGACTATGCTTCCGGTGGATCAAAATGGGTGCTTGATAGTGGTGCCACGAGTCATATGACCAGAAGCAAGTCTATCATGTCGGAGATGAGGCCAAATATTGCCAACACCATGGTCTCCTACGGTGATAAAACAAGCTCTCAGGTTTTGGGTTTTGGCAAAGTGGTGGTAACCCCGGATGTATCTTTGGTTGACGTCATGCTTGTCAAAACTCTTGGTTACAATTTACTCTCAGTTCGTGCTCTTTCTCTTATGGGTCTTTCTTCGTTCTTTAATGCTCATATCGTGGTCCTCATGTGGAGCAAGTCTCTCAAGGTGGCTTTTGTAGGGTATGTAGAGCATGACTTATATGTGGTGGACTTTTCAGGGACCACTACTCATCATGCTCTATGTCTCTATGCTAAAGCCGACAAGGGCTGGTTGTGGCATCGCTGCCTAGCCCATGTTAACATGAGAACTTTGCAAAGACTTCACTCCGAGGGCCACATCCTTGGACTTAACGATGTTTCTTTTGCCAAAGATCGTGTTTGCAGGGCTTGTATTGAAGGGAGGATGCATGAAACTCCTCACAAAGCTCTCAATCAAATCACTACGGAGAGATGTTTGGAGCTCTTGCATATGGACCTTTTTGGTCCACCCTCTCATGATAGTCTTGGAGGCAAGAAGTATTGTTTGGTTATTGTGGATGATTTCTCAAGATACACTTGGGTGTTCTTTTTCATACAAGAGTGAGACTCAACAAACCGTCATCGATTTTGCTAATGAGGTTCAACGGAAGCATAATGCAACCATTCTCTCAATTCGAAGTGAAAATGGCACCGAGTTAAAGAACTATACCTTGGATGAGTTTCTTAGTGATGAAGGAATCAAGCATCAATACTCCACTCCTTATACCCCTCAACAAAATGGAGTTGCCGAAATGAAGAATCGCACTTTGATGGATGCGTCTCGGTTTATGCTAGCTGAGTTCAAGTCTCCATACAACTTTTGGGCTGAGGCCATCTCCACCGCTTGCCATGCAACCAATCGGCTCTATCTCCGCAAGAAAAAGAACAAGACTCCCTATGAGCTCCTCACCGGTAAAAAGCCAAATGTTAGCTACTTTCGGGTGTTTGGTTGCAAGTGCTACATTCTCAAGAAAGGAGTTCGGTTGTCCAAGTTTGAATCCAAGGCTCAAGAAGGAATTTTCGTTGGTTACTCAAATTAGTCCCATGCTTATAGAGTCTACAACAAAGCCAATGGAAGAGTTGAAGAGACGAGCAATGTTAAGTTTGATGAAAATCATGAGTCTCTTGTTAGGCAAGACGGTGTTCGTGATCCAAGTAATGAAATTCCTCCTAAGGCCATAAGAAGAATGGGTGTGGGTTTCCACCTCCCCATTGAGGATCCCCTTGTGGACGAAGGAGAAGGACCAAGCTCTACTCAAGTGGAGCCCTCACATTCACAAGATCATCTTGCCCCTCAAGGACCTACTATTTTGGCACAAGCTTCCTCAAGATCTTCCGAAGCTTCCCATGATCATGACTCTCCAAGCTCCAAAGATCAAGCTCTTCATCAACAACATCAACCTCCCCACGATGGGGCTCCTTCTCAAGGCACCTCCCACGGTCAAGCTCTTCGTCAACTACATCAACCTCCCCAAGATGGGGCTCCTCCTAAAGGTCACGGCTCTCCTCAAGTTCAAGCTCGTTAAGATCAAGAGCAAGTCAATGATTCTCAAGGCTCCACTCCAATGATGACTCCCCTGAAGTGGAGATTGATGAAGATGGTCCTCGTGTTCGTGCTTATAGTCAAGGTGGCGGCTCAATTGGTGGCAATGACCAAGTGGTATCTCAAGAATATCGTGTTGAAGCACAAGCCCGCCGTCAAGCCTATCGTCTCGCCAAGCTCGTTCGAGATGGCCATATCCTTGATAAAGTTTATGGAGATTTCAATAAAGGTTCCACTACTATAAGGCAACTAGCCTCCTTTAGCTCTCACCATGCTTTTATCTCTCTTGTGGAACCACAGAAAGTTTTCGAGGCTCTTGAAGATGATGATTGGCTTGATGCTACGAAGAACTTCACAACTTCAAGAGGAACAATGTTTGGATATTGGTTGAGCGGCCCAAAGATTGTCAAAGCGTCATTGGAACCAAGTGGGTTTTCAAGAACAAGTGTGATGCGAATGGAATTGTCGTGCGCAACAAGTCAAGGTTAGTTTCCCAAGGATACTCACAAGTTGAGGGCATCGACTACGGTGAGACTTATGCCCTCGTTGCTTGCCTTGAATCCATTCGTATGCTTCTTGCTTTTTCTACTCATCATAACTTCAAGTTGCATCAAACGTATGTTAAGAGTGCTTTTCTCAATGGTCCTTTGAAAGAGTTGGTATACATCAAACAACCTCCGGGATTTAAGGATCCACTTTTCCTGAACCATGTCTACAAGATCAATAAGGCACTCTATGGTCTCAAACAAGCCCCACATGCGTGGTATGATTGCCTTAGGGAGCTCTTGTTAGACCGTGGCTTCGAAGTGGACCTCATTGATCCCACTCTTTTTACTAAGAAAGTTGGAGGCCACTTGTTCGTATTCCAAATCTATGTTGATGATATTATCTTTGGGTCTATTAACAAAACTTTTAATGAGGATTTTGCCAAGCTCATGACCGATCGCTTCGAGATGTCCATGATGGGGGAGTTGAAGTTTTTCCTTGGGTTTGAAGTCAAGCAATTGAGGAAAGGGACTTTCATCAACCAAGCCAAATACATCCAAGACATGCTCAAGAAGTTCAAGTTTGATCAAGTCAAAGGTGCCAAGACTCCCATGCCAACTAACGTTAATCTTGATCTCGATCCTAAGGGTAAGGAGGTGGATCAAAAACTCTATCGTTCTATGATTGGTTTTTTGCTCTATCTTTGTGCATCCCGACCGGATATTATGTTGAGTGTGTGTATGTGTGCAAGATTTCAAGCCGCACCAAAAGAAATCCACATGGTGGCGGTCAAGAGAATCTTTTGATATTTAGTTCATATCCCAAACTTTGGGTTTTGGTACCCCAAGGGAGCCAGCTTTGATCTTATTGGTTATATGGACTCGGATTAGGCTGGTGACAAAGTGGGAAGAAAGTCAACCTCCGGAGCTTGTCAGTTTCTTGGAAGATCGTTGGTTTGTTGGTCCTCGAAGAAGCAAAATTTTGTGTCTATGTCCACTGCCGAAGTTGAGTACATCTCCGCCGCAAGTTGTTGTGCTCAATTGTTATGGATGAAGCAAACTTTAAAGGATCTTGGACTATCTTTTGACAAGGTTCCTCTTCTTTGTGACAATGAAAGTGCCATTGCCATTGCTCACAACCCCGTGCAACACAACCGGACTAAGCACATTGAGATTCGTCATCATTTCATTCGGGGCCATGTTGCTAGAGGATACATTTCTTTGGAGTATGTTCCCACCAAGGCAAATCTTGCGGATCTTTTCACGAAGCCTCTTGATGAAGCAAGGTTCCGAGAGTTAAGCCATGACCTAAATATCATTGATTCGAGCAATGTTGCTCGAGTATATTGCACACCTACCCATGTCTCAATGTGTATATTGTTTGTATGTAGGCATGGATTTAGGGGGAGCGTAGTTCCTCTTATGAACAAACGCTATCCCTATTACGCGCACATTAAAGTTTTCATACTCTATAGTCTCTAAAGGAGACCATTTGAGCTTCATGATGAGTGTTGGTAATGAACCCAAGATATATCTTCGCGGTGTTAAGCCATTTACTCTTATATAAGGTGGCCTCGGCCACCGACCCGTTTTTATTTGTGTTTTTGATCTTTTCTGTGTTTTTATTGGTTTTTTTGGCTTTGATTCTTCACATTTTAAGCACTCTATCCTAAGCCTTTCCTTTCCTCAAGCCCTCTCTATTCCCTGCACAAGTTATTCCTTGTTCTCTTCCAAACCTGAGAAAGTCTTCCTGGCATCACCGGAACTTCCGGTCAGCTCGTGGTGTAGGGTTCGCAGCATAGAAAACAAAAAATTTCCTACGATGGGAACATCTAAGTACCAAGGTTTATCTACTAGATACAAGCAACGGGTGGATATACATCCATAGAATACATACCCTCGAAGACCGAATAGCGTTAACAAGGTTGTACTCATGGATGATGTAGACGAACGCTTGTCGATCTCAAGATCGTGATGAAGTCCATCTGGTCCAGCCGGTCCAGCACCTCAAAGCAGTGGTGCATCCGTGATCGCACACACGTACGGGTACCCCTACAACCTCCGCGCCCTCGCTCCAAATGAAGCAACAAATCCTTCCAGAAAAAGCCACCGGGAACATGTATCTCGCTCATCCGAGACCATGGGGAAATTCTAAAGGGGGGAGAGAGATCCTTCGCGAGGAGGTGTGAGAGACAAGTGAGAGGAGGGGGTCCTTTTATAAGGGAGGGGGCAGCCCAAGGGGGCATGGCCGCCGGCCATGGAGGGTGCCCTGTTGGAGATATGCCCTAGAGGCAATAATAAATGTAGTTATTATTATATCTTTGTGTTTATGATAAATGTTTACATTCATGCTATAATAGTATTAACAAGGAAACATTGATACTTGTGTGATTTGTAAACTTAATTTGAAGTCCCTAGTATAGCCTCTATACTTCACTAGCTTGTTGGTTGATTAATGATTGTGGTTTCCCTATCATGAACATTGAGATGTTATCAACAACAAGATCATATCGTTAGGAGAATGATATGGTGGACATACTCCTATAGATAAGCGTAGCATAAAGATCAAGTCATTTCAATAGTTCAATTGCTATATGCTTTCTGATACATAGTAACCAAATTCCTTCGACCATGAGATCATGCATATCACCTTTACCGAATGGATGCTTTGATGACATCAAACACCACACCGTAACTGGGTGGCTATAAAGGTGGCATTGAGTGTTCGGAAAGTATTGGTTGAAACACATGGATCAAGAGTGGGATTTGTCCATCCATATGACGGATAGATATACTCTGGGCCCTCTCGGTGGAATTTCATCCAATTAGCTTGCAAGCATGTGACTGGGTCACAAGGGATCACATATCACGGGAACGAGAAAAGAGTACTTATCGGTAACGAGGTTGAACTAGGTATGCAGAGATACCGACGATCATAACCTCGGATAAGTAAACTATCGTGAGACAAAGGGAAATTGGTATCGTATGTAAGTGGTTCATTCGATCGCAAAGTAATCGTAGAAATATGTGGGAGCCATATGAATTTCCAGATTCCTCTATTGGTTATTGTTCGGAGAAGTGTCTCGATCATGTCCGCATAATTCACGAACCGTAGGGAGACACACTTAAGGATTCGACGTTGTTTTGAGTAGTTATGGTATTATGAGAAAGAGACCGAATGTTGTTCGGAGTCTCGGATGGGATCCGGGATATCACGAGGTGATCCGGAATGGTCCGGAGAATAAGATTCATATAAGGAAAGTCCTGTTTCGGAGTTCGGGAATGGTTCCGGTGTTTTCATCGGGAATGTTCTAGAAGGTTCCGGAATGTCCGGCACTCCGGGGGGGGACGGGTACATGAATGTGTCATTACATATTGGAATGATTGCATCATGAACTAAGTGTTCTTGCTGTTCCAAATAAAGGATTAAATTGAATCCTAAAACTGAAAAGTCAAATGGCCAGTTTGAAAGTCAAATGGCTAAAACAGGAAACTGAGGGAAACAAGCAAGAGGAGGCTGAAACCGACTTGGGGAGGAGTCCCTCCTCTCCAAGCCGGCGCGCCACCCAAGGCCGACTTGGGGAGGGACTCCCTCCCCTTGGCCGCCCTCCCACCTATAAAAGGAGGGGCAGGGCCTCCTCCTCTAGACACACAAGTTCCTATCCTCTAATCTAAATCCTAGCCCTAGACTCCGGTTTAGAGCCACTTTGGTTTAGAGATTCTAATTGCCCTAGCCTTCGGATTAGAGCCTTCTAATTGGTGTGTCTAAACTCTATACCACTAATAGCTCTCTCTCATACTCCACCATACTCGCTCCGGCTTAAAGCCTGCGGATCTCCCTCTACTTCCGGTACCACGCCGTTGTGCTGCCGGAATCGCGAGGAGAGTGCTACAACCTCCGCTTCCTGCTGGAACAAGGGAGAGGAAGGTCTTCGTCGAGTACCGAACGTGTGACCGACCGCGGGAGCGCTGCCGGAATGCAGCGCCGGAAGGATCGTCTATGCGATCTTGAGATCGGGAAGAGTACGACTACATCACTCACGAGAATCCGCTCTCGTTAAACGCTTTGGAATCTTCGAGGGTAAGTTATTCCATCGACTCGTTGCTACAATCTAGTAGATAGATCTTGGCTTGTTTGGTTGTATGAGATAGAAAATTTTTGTTTTCCATGCTACGAAACCCTACAAAGGGTATCGAGCCGTGTCTATATGTAGATCTGCCAGACGAGTAGAACACAATGGTCATTGTGGGCGTTGATGCTTTTATTGTCGATTGCTTCTTGTGTACTTTGCATCTTGCGGTATGTTGGGATGAAGCGGCCCGGGCTAACCTTACATGACATCGTTCATGAGACTTGCTCCACGCTTGACATGCAACTTGTATTGCATAAGTGGCTTTATGGTGCTCGCTTTCTCCTAGCATAGTTAAGATCCAATTTACAACGGGTGATCAACAATGCTAGTATCAATGTTGTGGTTCTTGTTCGTAAGTTAGAACGACACTTATTGAAAGCCCCAAACCACGTAAAATATGCAAAGAAAGTAGAGGCGTCTAACTTTGTTTTGCAGGGGTGTGCAGTGATGTGATATGGCCATGATTGTGATTATATTTGATGTATGCAATGTTCCTTATTGTAAGTTGGCAACCAGCAGGAGCCATATGGTTGTCTTTAATTTATGTTAAGACCCGCGTGTCTATTCAAAGTAGTTGCAATAGTTGAAGCCGGTGGACGACAACCATGGAGAAGCGTCATTGACCTTGATGCAATGCCGGTGATGATGGAGATCATGTTCGTGCTTAAAGATGGAGATCGGAAGCACAAAGAAGAAAGGACATATCATATCACATATTATTGAATTGCATGTGATGTTAATCCTTTATGCATCTTGTATTGCTTAGTAGACGACGGTAACATTATAAGATGATCCCTCATGCACATGAATTTCAAGTCATAATGTGTTCACCCTTAGTTAGCACCGTTTCTAAAGCTTGTTGTTTCGAAGCACCACGTGATGATCGGGTGTGTTAGATTCTTCAAGTGTATACAACGTGAGCAAGCCAGATTTGCTCATGCGGAAACTAAGGTTTGATCTTGACGAGCCTAGCATGTACAGACATGGTCTCGGAACACGGATCACCGAAAGGTAAAGCATGAATCATATAGTAGACATGATGAACATGACGATTGTTCGCCATCGAAACTATATCAACTCTCGTGATGATCGGTGTTGATGTAGTGGATTTGGTTCGTGTGATCACTAAAACAATGTGAGGGATGTTGTTTTGAGTGGGAGTTCACCTAGTTTAATTTCATTAATTAATTTGAACTCAATTTGTCATAAACTTAGTCTAAACTATTGCAAATATGTTGTAGATCAATGGCAGCCCCTACCATCAATTCTAATGCATTCCTAGAGAAAGAAAAGTTGAAAAACAATGGAAGCAACTTCATGGATTGGTTCCAATTTGAGGATTGTCCTCACAATGGTAATTTGACCTATGTCCGGATGCACTTGGGTGACCCACACGCTGATTCTCCCGATGAAGTAAAGAATGTTTACCTCGCTCGGAAGAATCAAGATCCATAGTTCAATGTGCTATCTTGTATGGTTTGGAATCGGAGCTTCGTAAAAGGTTTGAAGAGTCGGACCCATATGATATTGTCGAGGATCTCAAATTGATTTTTGAGACTCATGCGGCAATTGAAAGCTATGAGGCTTCAAAAAGTTCTTTAACCGCAAGATGGAAGAAGGCAGCTCAAGTGAGCATGTGCTTAAGATGTCCGGGCACGCAAACAAACTTCAAAGCTTGGGTATAGTGATTCCTAATGCTTTGGGGATGTACCGTGTCCTCCAATCAATCACTACCACCAAGTTACAAGAACTTTGTGATGAACTACAACATGCAACATGAACAAGACGTTGCGAACTCTTTTCCATGTTGAAATCTGCAAGTGGAGATAAAGAAAGAGCACCAAGTGTTGTTGGTCAATAAGACCACCAAATTCAAGAAAGGCAAGTCTAAGCGAAGGACACTTCAAGAAGGGTGGTAAGAAAGTTGCCACGCGAAGAAGACCAAAGCAGCCCAAGCACGATCGAGTGCTTTTACCGCAAGGGAGAAGGTCACTCGAAGCGGAATTGCCCAAAGTACTTGGCGGATCTGAAGAACGGCAACATCAAGAAGAAAGGTATATCTGATATACATGTTATTGATGTGTATCTCACTAGTACTCGTAGTAGTGCCTGGGTATTTGATACTGGTTCGGTTGCTCATATTTGTAACTCGAAACAGGTGCTGCATAATAAACGGAAGCTAGCGAAGAACGAGGTGACGATGCGCGTGGGAAACGGATCAAAGGTTGATGTGATCGCGGTCGGCACGCTACCCCTTCATCTACCATCGGGATTAGTTTTATACTTAAATAATTGTTATTTAGTGCCTGTGTTGAGCATGAACATTATATCGGGATCTTGTTTATTGCGAGACGGTTACTTGTTTAAGTCTGAGAATAATGGTTGTTCGATTTATATGAGTAATATGTTTTATTCACATGCACCTTTGATAGATGGTCTATTCTTATTGAATCTCGATAGTGGAAATACACATATCAACAACATTGAGGCTAAACATTTGAAATCAAGCGATAATTCGACCTATATGTGTAATCGTCTTGGTCACATTGGAGTGAAGCGTATGAAGAAACTCCATTCCGATGGACTTCTTGAATCACTTGATTTTGAATCACTTGAAAGATGTGAAGCATGTCTGATGGGAAAAATGACTAAGAATCCATTTTCTGGTATGATGGAGCGAGCTACGGACTTATTGGAAATCATACATACCGATGTGTGTGGTCCGATGAGTGTAGCATCGCGCGGTGGTTATCGTTATGTTCTTACCTTCACAGATGAATTGAGTAGATATGGGTATATCTATTTCATGAAACATAAGTCCAAAAATTTCGAGAAGTTTAAGGAGTTTCAAAGTGAGGTAGAGAATCAACGTAACAAGAAGATTAAATTTCTACGTTCTGATCGTGGAGGTGAATATCTAAGTTACGAGTTTGGCGAGCATTTGAAGAAATGCGGAATACTTTCACAGTTGACACCGCCGCGAACACCACAGCAGTAATGGTGTGCCCGATCAGAATCGAACTCTCTTAGATATGGTTCGTTCTATGATGTCACTTACAGATTTACCGCTATCATTTTGGGGTTATGCATTAGAAACAGCCGCATTCACTTTAAATAGGGCACCGTCTAAATCCGTTGAAACGACACCGTATGAATTATGGTTTGGGAAGAAACCTAAATTGTCGTTCCTTAAAGTTTGGGGATGCGAAGCCTATGTAAAGAAGTTACATCCGGACAAGCTTGAACCCAAAGCGGAAAAATGCGTCTTCATAGGATACCCAAAGGAAACTATTGGGTATACCTTCTATCATAGATCCAAAGGCAAAATTTTCGTTGCTAAGAATGGATCCTTTCTAGAGAAGGAATTTCTCTCGAAAGAAGTGACTGGAAGGAAAGTAGAACTCGACGAGGTTGTCGAACCTTCTCTCGAAATTGCGAGTAGCGCAGCACCGGAAGAGGTTCCTGTGGTACCTGCACCAATAAGAGAGGAAGCTAATGATGGTGATCATAAAACTTCGGTTGAAGTTGCTACAGAGCCTCGGAGGTCAACGAGAACTCGTACCACTCCAGATTGGTATGATCCCGTTATGAGTGTCATGTTGGTAGACAACACCGATGACCCCGAGACATATGAGGAAGCGATGATGAGCCCAGATTCCAATAAATGGCAAGAAGCCATGAAATCCGAGATTGGATCCATGTACGAAAACCAAGTATGGACTTTGGTGGACTTACCGGATGGCCGAAAGGCTGTCGAGAACAAATGGATTTTCAAGAAGAAAACAGATGCTGATGGTAATGTTACTGTCTATAAAGCTCGACTTGTCGCAAAAGGGTTTCGACAAATTCAAGGAGTTGACTATGATGAGACTTTCTCACCGGTAGCGAAGCTAAAGTCTGTGAGGATTATGTTAGCAATCGCTGCATATTATGATTATGAGATATGGCAGATGGATGTCAAAACGGTGTTCCTCAATGGAGACATTGATGAAGAGTTGTATATGATGCAACCCAAAGGTTTTGTCGATCCTAAAGATGCTAACAAGGTATGCAAACTTCAACGGTCCATCTATGGATTGAAGCAAGCATCCCGAAGTTGGAATCAACGTTTTGATAAGGTGATCAAAAGTTATGGTTTTATACAAACTTATGGAGAAGCTTGTATTTACAAGAAAGTGAGTGGGAGCTCTGTAGCATTCTTAATACTATATGTGGATGACATATTGTTGATTGGGAATGATGTAGACCTTCTTAATAGTGTCAAGGAATATTTGAATAATAGTTTTTCAATGAAGGATCTTGGCGAAGCAGCTTACATATTAGGCATAAAGATTTATAGAGATAGATCGAAACGCCAAATATCATTGTCACAGAGTACATATTTGGACAAAGTTCTAAAGAGGTTTGGAATGGAAGAAAGCAAGAAAGGGTTCTTGCCCATGTTGCTCAATACGACCTTGAGTAAAACTCAAAGTCCGACATCGGCAGAAGATAGAGAAAGGATGAGTAAGACTCCTATGCCTCAGCCATAGGATCTCTAATGTATGCCATGCTATGTACTAGACCCGACATTGCATATCTCGTTAGTTTAACTAGCAGATATCAAAGTGATCCAGTGGATCATTGGACAATGATCAAAAACATCCTTAAGTACTTGAGAAGAACTAAGGATATGGTTCTTTCTTATGGAGGTGATGAACACTCGTTGTTAAGTTACACCGATGCTAGTTGGAACACCGATCCGGATGATTCTAAATCACAATGGATACGTATTTATTTTGAATGGTGCAATTAATGGAGGAGTGCAAAGCAAATTGTTGTGGCGAGATCTTCAACTGAATCGGAATACATGGCTTCGGAGGCTTCACAAGAAGCGATATGGATGAAAGAGTTCATTACAGAGGGTGGTGTGGTTCCTAGTGCGCTGGACCCAATGTCTATCTTTGTGATAACATGGGCGCCATAGCCAATGCGCAAGAAGAACCAAGGTCACACAAGAAGTGAAGCACATCAAGCTGCGTTTCACGCTATTCGAGAACATATCCAGGATGGGGATATAAAGATTTGCAAAGTACACACAGATCTGAATGTGGCGGATCCGTTGACTAAACCTCTCCCGAGGGCAAAACATTACCAACACCAAACTGCCATGGGTGTTCGGTATATTACCATGTAATCTAGATTAGATGACTCTAGTGCAAGTGGGAGACTGTTGGAGATATGCCCTAGAGGCAATAATAAATGTAGTTATTATTATATCTTTGTGTTTATGATAAATGTTTACATTCATGCTATAATAGTATTAACAAGGAAACATTGATACTTGTGTGATTTGTAAACTTAATTTGAAGTCCCTAGTATAGCCTCTCTACTTCACTAGCTTGTTGGTTGATTAATGATTGTGGTTTCCCTATCATGAACATTGAGATGTTATCAACAACAAGATCATATCGTTAGGAGAATGATATGGTGGACATACTCCTATAGATAAGCGTAGCATAAAGATCAAGTCATTTCAATAGTTCAATTGTTATATGCTTTCGATACATAGTAACCTAATTCCTTCGACCATGAGATCATGCATATCACCTTTACGGATGGATGCTTTGATGACATCAAACACCACACCGTGAATCGGGTGGCTATAAAGGTGGCATTGAGTGTTCGGAAAGTATTGGTTGAAACACATGGATCAAGAGTAGGATTTGTCCATCCATATGAAGGATAGATATACTCTGGGCCCTCTCGGTGGAATGTCATCCAATTAGCTTGCAAGCATGTGACTGGGTCACAAGGGATCACATATCACGGGAACGAGAAAAGAGTACTTATCGGTAACGAGGTTGAACTAGGTATGTAGAGATACCGACGATCATAACCTCGGATAAGTAAACTATCGTGAGACAAAGGGAAATTGGTATCGTATGTAAGTGGTTCATTCGATCGCAAAGTAATCGTAGAAATATGTGGGAGCCATATGAATTTCCAGATTCCTCTATTGGTTTTATTCGGAGAAGTGTCTCGATCATGTCCGCATAATTCACGAACCGTAGGAAGACACACTTAAGGATTCGACGTTGTTTTGAGTAGTTATGGTATGATGAGAAAGAGACCGAATGTTGTTCGGAGTCTCGGATGGGATCCGGTATATCACGAGGTGATCCGGAATGGTCCGGAGAATAAGATTCATATAAGGAAAGTCCGTTCGGAGTTCGGGAATGGTTAGGTGTTTTCATCGAATGTTCTAGAAGGTTCCTAATGTCCAAGACTCGGGGAGGGTACATGAATGTGTCATTACATATTGGAATGATTGCATCATGTACTAAGTGTTCTTGCTGTTCCAAATAAAGGATTAAATTGAATCCTAAAACTGAAAAGTCAAATGGCGGTTTGAAAGTCAAACGGCTAAAACAGAAACGAGGGAAACAAGCAAGAGGAGGTGAAACCGACTTGGGAGGAGTCCTCCTCTCCAAGCCAAGGCCACCCATACCGACTTGGGAGGGACTCCTCCCTTGGCCGCCCCTCCCACCTATAAAAGGAGGGGCAGGGCCTCCTCCTCTAGACACACAAGTTCCTATCCTCTAATCTAAATCCTAGCCCTAGACTCCGGTTTAGAGCCGCTTTGGTTTAGAGCTTCTAATTGCCCTAACCTTCGGATTAGAGCCTTCTACTTGGTGTGTCTAAACACTAGACCACTAATAGCTCTCTCTCATACTCCACCATACTCGCTCAGGCTTAAGGCTCATGGATCTCCCTCTACTTAGGTACCACGTTGTGCTACGGAATCGCGAGAGAGTGCTACAACCTCCGCTGCCTGGAACAAGGAGAGGAAGGTCTTCACGTCAACGCGTGTGACCGATCAAGGGAGCGCCGAACGAGCGCCGGAAGGATCGTCTACGCGATCTTGAGATCGGGAAGAGTACGACTACATCACTCACGAGAATCCGCTCTCGTTAAACGCTTTGGAATCTTCGAGGGTAAGTTATTCCATCGACTCGTTGCTACAATCTAGTAGATAGATCTTGGATTGTTTGGTTGTATGCGATAGAAAATTTTTGTTTTCCATGCTACGAAACCCTACATGCCCCCACCTCTCCCTCATTCATGTGGTGGAAGCTCCACTCACATAAAAACCTCTCCACTCACAATTCCGCTCACATGCATTAATTTTCCACCAAAATTAATGTAAGCTCTCATTTAAAAACTCTTTTTTTTATTCAGAATTTTTTTAATTACTTTAATTAACAAACATTCACATAAAATCCCTTGCTAGTATTCCATTTCACATGCAGAACCAGTTTCAGCAATTTCAACCGAAACAGTTCCGGTGTCTAGTGAAATAAATTCCTGCGCTTTCCTTTTATTTTTCTGACCTACCATTTGCTCCAAATGGTGTCGGTATCCCTTAAGTGTGTCACCCTATGGTTCGCGAATAATGCGGACATGATCGAGATCCTTCTCCTATCAATAATCAGTAGCGGGACCTGGAGATCCATACTGACTCCCACACATTCAACGATGACTTCTGTGATCGTGTGAACCTTTTTACGCTAGTATCTTAATCCCTTTGTTTCATGATATATTACATGTCCGAGATTCGATCATCGGTATCTCCATACCTAGTTTAATCTCGTTACCGACGTGCACTCTTTTCTCGTTCCCTGATATAACATTCTAGTGATCAAATCACTTGATTGCAAGCTAATCAATGTGATATCACCGAGAGGGCCCAGAGTATATCTATTCGTCATCGGGATGAACAAATTCCACTCTCGATCATGGGCCTCAACATAACACTTTATTAGTTCTGAATCCATCTTTATAATCACCCAGTTATGGTGTGACATTTGATGTCATCGAGAAACTCTTCCGGTGTTAGTGATTGACATGATCTCATGGTCTAAGGATTAGGATCACTTTGTAAGTTGTTATAGCAATATAAACTCAATGACTTTGATCGTAATGATATACTTCGGATGAATGTTCATCACATCATTACACTAATGGTGTGACCTTGTTATTAACAACATCCAATGTCCATGATCAGGAAACTTTGATCATCTTGTTAATCAACGAGCTATTTTATAAGAGAAGCATAACTAGGAACTTCCTTTTTGTTTCGTTTCTGTATTAATACAATTATAGCATGCAAAATAAACATTTATCATAATAAGGAATATGATAATAACCACTTTATTATTGCCTCTCGGGCATATTCCCTTCAGTCTCCCACTTGCACTAGAGACAATAATCTAGTTTGAAAACTTTGTGTATTGAACACCTATGGCTTTCTGGTGTTCCATATACGCAACTGCAAGTGGTTAACATAATCTACGGATCTGATGCTTTCAGGTCCGTGTGTATTTGCATGTCTTTGCGTCTTCACGCATCACTCATTCTCCAATGAGATGACATTGTATAAATTTGGTCTTTCGGTGAGACCTTTAGTTCCTTGGGGTTAAAACACGTCGATACTATTGTCATACAATATATATTTAGTGTTAGCCCATTGTGAACCACACCTTAGTTTGATAACAAACTACTTGACACAAATTCCCTCCTTTGCTGCTACTATAGCAGTCATATACTTAGCCTTTTGTTGTAGTATTCATCACAATGTCTTAAATTTGGAATACATCCAAATCCATCATGAAAACTCCTTTCATTTCATTGTGCCACTCATAGTTTAAATTGATATAAACTTAATTTGTATCTTGTGACAAAACTAGTATCAATGTAATGCTTTACAATGAACTATTTGTAATTGTTTGTCACCTCTACACAAATATATTCTTAGTTCTTCCAAAAGATCATAAGAATATCCTTACTATAGTACAATGATCATTTTATGATTCATTTTGGTATATGCTCATAACACTTAGAGCATAGTACATATTTGGATGTGTACATATCATGGTATGATTGATCAAAACATTCTCGTGATTTCACTCATCAAGTGTCAAAGCACTTGAATCTTGTTTCACTTATCAAGTGTCGATACACTTGAATCTTGATTCAATTCCTTATCCATGCGACAAGAACCGTTTCTTGTTGTTTCTATATTGAACTCCTTCAATATCTCATATATGTACGTTTGGCACAACCATATTAGCGTCACAGTCTATCCACTATATTCATGCTAAATATTCGGGTTTTGCCTAAGTCTTTCATCGAAATGAAATTCTTAACCTTTGTCAATAAAAATTACATCATTTCTAATCAACAAGATGTCCTCCACATAATGTATTAGAAATATGTCTCAACGCTCCCACTTAATTTCTTGCAGATGCAAGCATCTTCATCGTCTCCTGATGAAAACTTTTTTTCATTAAGGTGAAGATTCCAACTCCGCGATACTTACTTCAAACCATTCAAGTTTGCATGCCCTTTTAGCATCCTTTGAATTTTAACAAAATCCTTTGGACCGTGTCATGTACACGTCCTAGGTAACCATTCTATTAGAAGATTTTTTTTTGTTTATGCATCTACCATATACCAAATTATATGTAGTGGTTGCTACTTTAATCTGTCCAGACTAAATATCGCAATGAAAGATCAAATCTTGTCATAGTCAACTCCTTGAACATTGTTGTAAAATACTTTATCGACATGTCAATTATTTCATAGATGTGAAACATCCATGTCTGTTTCTTTATAGATCCAAATACGACCGATAGGTTTTTACACCTTTTCGGAGGGTCTTCCAAGTTCAAAACTTGATTTCTCGTGTATGAAACTATCACGGATTTTATGGCTTCAAGCCATTTGACGGAGTCAGGGCCCATCATCACTTCTTTGCATGTAGTCGGTTCATGATTGTCAAACAATAATGATTTACTCTCAAATCTCAGTATTTGATTGTTTATCCGATCGACTTGGTTCAATTATAACTTAGACCTTCGTGACCACAACCTTTGAGGCACGTGAGCCATGAGCATTTTGGCTGCCTCCGAAACATTTTCCGGTGCTGCGCAACTCAGCACATATAGCTAAGGTTCGTTAACCTTATCAAAGTTCTATTGTCCTCCCACTTAACATTTATGAAAAATTCCTTCTTCAAGAAACTTCAAGCGACAAACCATTTTGTACTTGGTGTTATGGAGGAATAACCAATTGTTATTCAAAATAACCAACAAAGACATGCTCATCCGACTTTGGTTGTAAACATCTTACTTATGTTTAGTATACCAAAATTTAAGAAATGGCAACTTGGGTTTTACCCCAAACCATAACTTCCATGGTGTCATTTCAACGGATCAATATGGAGCTCTTTTCAGTGTAAAAGCGGAAGTCTCTAAATCTTTAATCTTTTAAAACATAATGGCAGTTTTATAAATAACACCTTTGATCCAACCATGTAAACAAGGTTTCATTATAAATCTCAAACACTCCATACTCCTATGGTGTTTAGGGAGATGTAAATCTAGGTGTTTTGCTAAACTTGCAACTCAAATAAATCCCTTTATGATAAAACCATAATTCATTTATTTTCTTGTTACACTTGTAACTCAAATAAATCCCTTTATGATAAAATCATAAATCATTTATTTTCTTATTACAATGATTTTCCACTTCATCTTGAAAGTCTTTGAAACATTTTCAAATATTTCATACTTCTTTCTCATTAAGTGAATATTCACTCAAATTTCCGGAGAAAGCATATGAAGTTGAAACCCATCGCTTACGACTACACATAATGGACTACATACATCGATATGTATAAATTCCAATATTTTAGTCGTTCGTTCTTCTTTGGCCTTTGAACGAAGTTTTAATTATCCCGAGGAAAGTCTCACAAGCGTCACTTGATCTAATCAAAGACTCCAAAATTCCATTAAAATGGAGTTTCTTCATGTTTTCTTTCCAATATAATTTAAACGGTGATGTCACTTCGTAAGTGATCTTTCAATCATTTGTCTTGCGATATTTTAGCATTAGGTTTTATGGATGTGATTTATCCAACTAGATTTGTAAATCATCCATCTTATATGGAATACGGTAATTATTTGAACAACCTTTGTTCTCATAATACCTGATTTAAATAACAAGTATTAAAACAAATCTTGAAGTCAAGCTTTGATGTCAACGAGAAATACAAACAATGGTTTGTTTGTTTTCGATGAACATCATCACATATTCTCTTGTTAGTTACTTAGTCCATGGTGGTTTATGAATTGCGTCGTTTCATATGAAATTTCATACCAACCAATTTGGTATCCAATACCCAAGAACCACATTGTTTAACAAGCAAAGAATACAACCATAACATGTATATCATCCACATACCTAAATTGGATATTTCCAATCTTTTCTTTTCTGCCAAATATATTTTATAGATTCTCTTTCAGCATTTCCTTTTTACTTTTTAAAAGAATCTATCAACATCAACAGTGGCGCCATATATATGACACATAGTCCAAAGCATGTATATTCAAATAATAATACCTTTGGACCTGCACTTTGAAGTAGATCACCATCATCAAAATGATTGGTATTCTTTCAAAATCCATTCTTTAGTAATATTTTAGTGTAGTAAACACTTTACATACATCTTCTATTCATCCTTATCATGACGACTTTCATGATCAAGCTACTGTAGCTTATAAGGAGAATCGTGAGTATAACATTACTTTCCAAAACCCTTTTTGGATGATTAGGATGTCTAGCATCTCCAACCTTCGTAAACTCTCATCCAATATGAGAACATATATTATACTCTATCATATTGCAACCAAAATATTGTTTCAGATATCGTTATATCTGCCAACATGATGGTTTCTGAAACAATTCTTTCAGCTCCTAGATAATCTCGATATTTAAATCAAGAATCATGGAGGCAAAAATGATACTTAAGATACTAACACTGGAATTGTTACTCTTGATTTAATACCAGTTATTAAATCTCACGGAGTAAATAAAGTTTGCTGAAAGTTTGCAATAGGACTTTAAACTTTAGATTGACACTCAACACAATACGATACCAGTTCGTAAAGTATATATCCAGAATTCTATAGTTCTATTATCTCAATTACAACTATGCATAAGGTGGTGAGCGAATGCCAATGACTACAACAAATTATGCAAATTCACTTTGATTTAATTTATGATAAATTGAGTTCTACTAATCCAAATTAGAAATAAACTCCCACTCAAAAATGACATCCCTCGTGCTTTTTTGGTGATTACATGAACCAAATCCACTACACCAAGTCCGATCATCACGTGAGTCGGTGTAGCTTCAAAGGCAAGCATCCATAAGGTCATCATATCAAAACATATGACTCATGCTTAACCTTTTGGTCCGTGTTCCGAGGCCATGTCTGTACATGCTAGGCTCGCCAAGTAAGAACCTTAGTATTCGCGTGTGTAACTGTCTTACACCCGAGATATGCTCGTGGATTCAAGTACACCCGATCATCACGTGATGTCTTGAAGCGACGAAACATTGTCGGTGCATACTTAAGGAAGAACAAATTTTTATCTTGATATTTAAATGAGGGATCATCTTATTATGCTAATAAAACGCCAAACAGGCAATATAAGATGCTATCAAACATCACATGTTTATTAGTGAAATGATATGGTTCCCGCATATGATCTCTATAATGTGCATCGTGGTATGATCACTATCATACCTTTATGTGTAAATCCAAGATATATGGAGTTTACACGCTATGTGTGTTGTAAGAGTATCATCTTATACTTCTACTTACAACATCACCATATCACAACACTAGCCGAGCAACAATCTAAACTAGACGCCTCTAATTTATCCATTGCAAGTTTTACGTGGCTTAGGGTTTTCGAAGATAGAACCGTTCTTACCTACGAACATGAACCACAACGAGGATAACCAAATTGTTGACAACTCGTTGCAAATTAGATATTGACTATAGTAGGAGAGACAGACACCTGCTAGCCACTTATGCAAACTAGTTACATGTCAAGCGTGGAACATGTCTCATGTGTGAGGACATGTAAAGTTTATTCGGGCCGCTTCATCCCAATATGCCACCAATATCCAAAGTACAACTAAGAAGCAATAAAATGATCATCATGGCCCACATACTCATATGTGTACTACCCGTGCAAAGCATCTACGCATAGATCCGGCTCTAATACCACTGTAGGGTTCGCAGCATAGAAAACAAAAACTTTCCTACGATGAGAACATCTAAGTACCAAGATCTATCTACTAGATACAAGCAACTGGTGGATATACATCCAAATAAAACATACCCTCGAAGACCGAATAGAATTAACGAGGTTGTACTCGTGGATGATGTAGACGAACGCTTGCCGATCTCAAGATCGTGATGAAGTCCATCTGGTCCAGCCGGTCCAGCACGATCAAGTCCAGCACCTCAAAGCAGTGGTGCATCCGTGATCGCACACACGTCTGGTACCCGACAACCTCCGCTCGCCTCCAGCGGCAGGAAGCAACAAATCCTTCCAGAAAAAGTCACCGGGAACATGTATCTCGCTGATCCGAGACCATGGGGAAATTCTAAAGGGGGAGAGAGATCCTTCGCGAGGAGGTATAAGAGACAAGTGAGAGGAGGGGGTCCTTTATAGGGGAGGGGGGCAGCCCAAGGGGGCATGGCCTCCGACCATGGAGGGTGCCCCACCTCTCCCTCATTAATATGGTGGAAGCTCCACTCACATAAAAACCTCTCCACTCACAATTCCACTCACATGCATTAATTTTTCACCAAAATTAATGCAAGCTCTCATTTAAAAACTATTTTATTTATTTATTCAGAATTTTGTTAATTACTTTAGTTAACAAACATTCACATAAAACCCCTTGCTAGTATTCCATTTCACATGCAGAACCACTTTCAGCAATTTCAACCGAAACAGTTTCGGTGTCTAGTGAAATAAATTCCTGCGCTTTCCTTTTCTTTTTCTGAAATATCATTTGCTCCGAATGGTGTCGGTATCCCTTAAATGTGTCACCCTACGGTTCGCGAATAATGCGGACATGATCTAGACCCTTCTCCGATCAATAATCAGTAGCGGGACCTGGAGATCCATACCGACTCCCACACATTCAACGATGACTTCTGTGATCGTGTGAACCTTTTTATGCTAGTATATTAATCCCTTTGTTTCACGATATATTACATGTCCGAGATTCGATCATCGGTATCTCCATACCTAGTTTGATCTCGTTACCGACATTCACTCTTTTCTCGTTCCCGTGATATAACATTCTAGTGATCAAATCACTTGCTTGCAAGCTAATCAATGTGATATCACCAAGAGGGCCCAGAGTATATCTATCCGTCATCGGGATGAACAAATTCCACTCTCAATCCATGGGCCTCAACATAACACTTTATTAGTTCTGAATACATCTTTATAATCACCCAGTTACGGTGTGACGTTTGATGTCATCGAGAAACTCTTCCGGTGTTAGTGATTGACATGATCTCATGGTCTAAGGATTGGGACCACTTTTTAAGTCTTCATACCGATGGGGGGCTGTTGATCCTGAGGTCCTAGAGACTCTCTACATTGAAAGATGGGGGACTGTTGGTTATGTGAATCATCTGCTGCCAGTTTATGACATCATGCGCAGGGTGTACTTGAACACTATTTCTCCCAAGGCTGGCAATTTTGATCAGTTTCATGCCTATCAGGTTGACCTCATGCATCTGACTTATCTCCGCCGTGACACTGACAGGCCAATGGATGTTATGCACTTTATCTACACAGAGATGTGGCAGGCTATTATTGACAAGCACTCTTGCCCCTATGCTCCCTATATTCAGACTCTCATCAATCACAAGTGGCTTGAGGTGACTGGTACTCATTATCCTAAAGACAACATCACCATTCATGAGGAGAAGAAGCTGCGTGTGAGTAAACAGCAAAAGCCTCGTTCTCAACAAGAAAGGGAAGAAGCTCTCCAGAAGACTCGAGATGAAGCTGGTGGTCCCTCCTCTGCTCCTGGTGGCTCTAGTGCTGGTGGCCCTTCTCTCCAGAGGCAGCCGTCTTGGGAAAATAAGCTGCTTGGGAAGGTGAAGAAGACTTTCTACTTTCTCCAGGACTGCGAGTATCAGGCGTATGTTGATCAGCGTCACAGTGTTCAGCGCCAAAATGCCATCATGACTGATCTCAACATTCCTAGCTCCCCGGTCACTAGCTCTGTTACTGCTCCCAGGGATGATTGGATTCGCGACAACTGCCGGTCTGAGGATGAGTCTGAGGAGGAGGTCACTAGTCCGCCGCCTGTGTGGGAGTCTTGGGCCCCTGAGTCTGCTCCTCCTCCCTTTCATGGTTGGGGCGATTAGAGTGATCTTCTCTTCCTTTTTGGTGTCTCGATGCCAAAGGGGGAGAAAGATGTCTATTAGGTTGTCTACAGGATTTGCATGGGTTGAGTCGCGAGCCTGTTCTTGCCTTTGATCTTTTCTAGCTCGCGAACTCTCTAGTTTATTTGTGTGCTTGTGGACCTTTTATGTCTGTGAACTTATGTGTTCTTGTGGACCATACTATGTGGTATCTTATGCAATGCCGTGTATGTGGTATTCTTGTTGTCATCTTATGGGCATATTCATATGGTGGTGGAGCCTTGTAGCTCTTATTGTTATTATTACTCTTTTCTCTCCACCAAAGTTGGTTGGTGCCTGGTATGATTTCTATCCTTTCTTGTACCTTGCACTTGTGTTATCTTTGCATTGGAAGGGGGAGCCTCCTTGTATGTGTTCCAGTCTCTTTACCTTGCACACATATAGGGGGAGCTTGTCCCATCCATTGCAAAGATTGCTTCTATATCATGCAAATCTTTGGGATTGTTATCTAACACCAAAAAGGGGAGATTGAAAGGACTATATCTTCCCATGCTGTTTTTGGTGATAATGACAATCCCATTTGTGATCTAATTGTGAGCTTGAGTTTCAGGAAAAATGTTTTTGATTTTTCCTTAAAACTGTGTGGATGCTCTCTTGGGATCTCATGAAGACGGTGGCCTTTAGTTTTCTCCTAGTTTCTCTCCTTTTGTTGTTTTAGGTCGCCGTACTATTAAGAGGGGGTCCATCTGGAAGGCTGTGGGAAATCACTTGTTCTTGCACAAACCCATATGCACCGCCACAGCCATCCTACTATTCAGTGAGAGAGTGTGTTTCTGATCTGTTGAAGCCTTCTTTGTCTCATCGGAACTTCTGGCCTGGCGCCGAAAGTTCCGCTCAGGCTTTTTCTGCGGGATGATCTTAGCTTTGTTCCGATCATAGTTCCGCCGGAACTTCCGATGAGCTCCCAGAACTCTCTGTTTTGGTATGCTCTATTTGCCGGAAGTTCCACCAGAAGTTGCATCGGAACTTGTCCTGCCAGAAAGTTCCTGAGCGGAACTTCCGCCCAGCCACCGGAACTTCTGGTCAGACTTGGTTCGCGACCTAGAAATTCCGCCCCTAGTTCCTCTCCAAGTTCCGCTGAAGGGTCAGTAACCTTCTGTTTGAAGTGTTCTATTTGCCGGAACTTGGGCCGGAACTTGCATCGGAAGTTCGCCGGAACTTCTGGTATGTTATGACCGGAACTTCCGGTCGAGCTTTTGGAGTGGGCGTCAACGGGTTGATGACCGTTGGAGCCGTGTTGGGCGGAACTTCCGGCCTCTCACAGGAAGTTCCGGTTAAGTCGCAGGGGCTGTAACGGTTCAGTGCGGAGGGGGGCTATTTAAGGCGCCCCTCTTCTTCCTCCCACCTACTTCGAAATTTCTCTCTCTCCTCCATTAATGCTTGAGCTTCACCTTACTAGATCTATCTCTCTAGCCACTCAAATGACTTGATCGTTTGAGAGGTGAGGGAGGTGACCTAGATCTACACTTCTGTGGCATCCCGCAAAACCACTACTAGAAAATCGCGTTGTTTTTGTGCATTGCATCATCATGACCGCATGCTCATGTCATCATGCCACATTGCATTTGAGCATCGTCATCATCTTGCATTTGCTTGCATAAAACTATTTTCGGAAAAACCTATTTTTGTTTTCTAAATGCCCCGTCTTTGTTCAAACGCAAAACCCGGGTCTCCGGATTATTTTGTTTTGTCTGCTATTGGTTTGCAAAAGCCCTGTTTGAAATAAATAAAATATTTAATTATTTTTAGTGGGGCAGTCGAACGGGCCGATTCGACCCAGTCGACCACCCCCGAAATAAAATCGGTCCACCTAAACCAGTCCACCCGAATTCCTAAAACTACCTAGTCCTAATCTACCCACCACTCACAGCTCGCCACCTCACCCTCTCCCCCAATCCCTACCCACCTTGCCACCTCATCAATCCGAAACTTTTCCCCCCCTCTCTCTCTTTCTCACCTAGCCCCATCTACCCCCCCCTCACTTACACCCCGGGTCCTCCCTCCTCTCTGCCTCTCTTCCGTCTGGCACGCCCGGCCAGCACCTCCTCAGCCGCCTCGCTCGCCTCCTCCTCCGCCGCGTCTCCCTCCACCGCTGGTCTCCCCGACGCCGCCTCCTCCTCTGCCGCCCAGCCTCTTCTCCCTTCCGCCGCCGTCCTCCTCGAGCCCGGCCACCGCGCCTCGGCCGCGACGCCTCCCTTCCTCGCCGCCGCCGCCCCAGGCCCCTCGCCGCCACCCGCCTCCCGCTTCCCCTTCGCCACCCGCGCCCGCAGAGGAGCCTTGCGTCCTTCTTCCGCAGAGCCTCCGGCCGTGCTACCGTCCTGGCGGCCTTCCTCCTCTCGACGGAAGCGGGCGCTACGCTGGCAGCCGCCGCCTGCTGACCACGCCGCCGCCGCAGGCGTTGCTTGTCCTTGGCCAGGCAGGTCCCTTGCAGCAGCACAACATGTTCTAGTTGTCGGCGACTTGTTTTGCTTTCCTGTTGCCACAGATGTGTTGGTCCTGTGTTTATTCCTGTTCGTGTGGTGTATCTCTCGCTCCAGCGTGTCTGTGCTCTCCTTCAAGCACATGATCGTCGGTACCATCACCCGTTTAATCGCGACCTTCCGAAGACCATCGACGTCGAGTGTTCCAATGACGAAAACTTCCTCGAACAACCCCGACAAGTCAAGATCGATGCCCGGAATTCGATGATCGAGGCCCTAGAGACATCTCCTTCATGGGAGCCGAAGGCGACGCCACTCAAGTGCTTCCTAAAACCCTGAGCTCTTCTTCATTGAACCGAAGACCGTTCCCGGATCCGAAGACTCCAAGACCGATCCGAAGCGCCAAGGCCTTCAACAAGGAATCGACAAGATCATCACGGAACTCCAAGGTCTACTTCATAGGTTGCCGAACGCCAAGGTCGCCGACGCAGAACACCAAGTCCTCCTTCCCGGACGCCGTTTCCGCCGAGAACGAATTCGTCGAACCCTGAACCCTGAGACCGAACCCCGAACCCCGGACCCCAAGATCGTCGAACCCTAATGTGTGAACCTTTTCCCGAGCCCCTATTTTATAAATGCTATATATAAAACTTGTTGCATATTAAATTGTCATTCTCGCATGCATCTTGTGTGGTTTGGGGGCCTTATGCCGATTCACCTAATAATTAAATATGGGGCCCATATGCGGGCAAATCTAGTCTTATATTGGCCTCATTTAAATTTGTGCATCAAACCGATACTATATTTGCCTTGCTAATACAACATTTAATTGTGGGGTAGCTAAATAACATGAACCATTTAATTATCTGTCGGGACCCCGGTTCCGCTTAATATGGCCTAATTGCACCTTTGCCATGACATACATCATGCATGCATCATGCCCGATCTTCTGCCGTTGTATTAAATATTGCATCCGGTGTTTATTCTAGTGTTTTGGTTCTTCGCGGATAAGGCCGTTGAGTTGATGCGAGTGTCGACCCGATCTTCGGTTGAACCTTCGACAATGTTTTCAGGCGAGCATCTCCCCCTTTCTACCTATCTTACTTTTATAGTATTTATTCCCTCCTGTTGATCTATTGCTATCTGTGTTGCGTTGCTCTAGTTTTCGTACCCGTGATATCCCTTGCAGCCTTATATCGCCTTGGACACCTCCTATTACCTGTTGCTTGGTAGATAGTTGGACCTGCGCGTCGTAGTCGCTTGCTCAAGTGCTGTGGCGTGTCGTCCAGTACCACAGTTGTTGGAGTAATGCCGCATGTTTGATGTTGGAGATGATCATGGCTTTACTTATCGTTCACTTTAATTACTGTTTAACAACTAAAATTGAAGTAGGTAAGCAGAGGCACAGGTGGGCAATAGATGTTATTTGGTTGTTAACCGTCCACTTGTGTCCCGTAGGACCCCGAGTACTTGATACCTGTTCCTTGAATATTCGCGCTATCCACATCCGGGAGGATTATGGGACCCCCTTGAGCCAGAGCTTGATTCAGTCTTATTTCTTGGGGCCACAAACTAGTTTGAGGTTTTATTTACTATCCTGTACTTATGCCATGATTTACTGCTTTCTTTACGATTGTGCGAGGAGCACACTGTACTGTTTAGGTAAGCGGAATGTTTTCGCGGTATCGACAAGCCCAGTTTTGGGTTCCCAGTCGTTTACAGCCATTGTCGCAAACCTTGAGTCCGTCTCGGAGTCAGCTAACTTCGTTGCGGGTCTACTCAATGGGGTGGCCCCCTGAAATATTTCTGAATCCTGTGATTGCTTTGTCGTGAAGGCCTCGTTGGGTTTTGATTTGGTTTTTCCGAGGTTGATCGAGTGTGTGTTGCTATTGGTGCACCCCGGCCGGGTAAAACTTTCTGAAAGCCGTGTCCGCGGTTATGGATGACTTGGAGCACAGTATCTCGATCATAGACAACTATAACTAAAGTAGTGCTATAAATTTGACTTTATAATGACTAGTAATCAGCTTCACTATAATGGAATGGCTGACTAAAACTGCCCACAATTGCTTGTTTGGTTTGTCGCTTGCGACAATTGTATCCGACTAGTAAGTATTGCAACTACAACGGAATGGCTAAATAAAAGTACCAACAACTGCTGGGTTTTGGGTTATCTCATGCTAATTGTATATGACTAGTAAGTGTTACAACTACAATGGAATGGTCAAATAAAAGTGCCCACTGCTTAATTTATCAGGATGACTCTCTATACTTGACTAGTAATTGCTGCAACGTTAACTGAATAAATAAAACTGCCAACTGCGTGAGTTCCTCGTTTGGTCTCGAGGGGGAAACACCAGGATGGGTTTTGTTTGATGGTAGCATCAGGTCGGTTCCGAATAGATCTTTCTTACCCCTCTCTGATAGCCGCCAGTTGTATCGAGTCTCTATAGGTTGTGTAGTGCATGTTGCCGCTGCCGCTTCAGTCCACCATACCTATGTAGGCGAGGACCGCCGAATTCTAGCCTCGCCGTGTACTGGCCTCGATCGACGCCTCTTTTTCCTTTGCCCTTTGTCGGCACCCTTTGTTTAAGCAGGTTTGAGATCGACGTTAGCAGGGTTACCCTTCCGCTTTGGGCAGGGTTGTGGACGCCATTGGTTATTCTTCGTGGCTCTTAGCCCCATTTGCATCTTGTCCGTGGCAATGACTGTATCATTTTCAAGGTGATTTGGATCTTTGTTCTGTATATCTGTATTCTTGACTCATGGAGTCGTGTTGTATATATATCTGTTCTGTGGGTCCCATCAAGGACTGTTGTGTAATGTTATTACTTCGTTTTCCACCCGCACGAAAGTGCCTGGTGGGCACCTTTGAATCGTTTCTATGCGGGTTTGGCGGGAATCGCTGAAACTTGCATAGGGTCGATTCTGAGGGTGTTACAACTTCCACCAAAGAAGATTTGATTTCCCCCACCCATCCTTTGTGGATCTTGTTGCTCTTGGGTTTCTTGAAACCCTAGACGGTGTAGGGCATCCTCGGAGCTAAGGCTTGTGTTTTGAAGCTTCGAGGTGTCGCTGAGTGCCTCCAATTGAGTTGTGGAGCTTCCCCCTCAACCTTGGTGTAAAGGTTTCGGTTGGCGCCTTCAAGGTCACCGGTTAGTGGATTGTGAGGCCTCCTTTGTGGGGGAGCTCACCGGAGAAGAAGGTGAGGCCTTTGTGGCGCTCGGGTGACCTTGTGTGGCCCCGACACCTCTCCAACATAGACATAGCTTTTTGGGAGTGAACTACACGAATTATATCTCTGTGTCCCCGCTCCGGTTACTTCGTTACCTTCCTTTACTTCTTGCTCTTTACCGTTATTGTGGTTGTTGTTAGTTATCTTGCATTTAGGTTGTTCACCTAGTTGCACATCTAGATAACTTTCCTTCTCGTTAAGCCTAAAAGTGAGAAACAAATTAAAATTGGTAGACGCCTATTCAATCCCCCCTCCCGTCTAGTCGTATCAAGTCGGTACTTTCACTATGTCATATTGGTTAATGATTCTATCTTATTGATTCTATCATGTATGTGTTGTTTGTGATCTTGCATGCTCTCTGTTTTTATTAGCTATCTTGGCCAAGTAGATGCTAGTGACTCCAAGAGGGAGTATTTATGCTCGATAGTGGGTTCATGCCTCTATTTAATCTAGGAAGTGACAGAAATCTCTAAGGTTGCAGATGTGTTGTTGCTACTAGGGAGAAAACAACGATCTCTTGTTCATGGAATAAGTGGATTGTTTACCTTAGACACTTTGCTTAAAGCAGTTATCCGTTGCTTGCAATTTAATATTGGAGGGGGTTCGGATGATAACCTGAAGGTGGATTATTAGTCATAGATGCAGTTGGATGGAGGTCTATGTATCTTGTTGTATTGCCCAATCAAATTTCATAGGATCATGAATGTCTAGCATTGCATTGTTATGCCTTGCTCTGTCCTGTCAATTGCCCCGCTATAATTTGTTTACCCTTCATGCCATGTTGTTTATCTTAAGGAGAACAACTCTAGTGAACTATGGACCCTGATCCAATCTTTACCATTGATACATCTTCCATTGTTCCTATTTACTTTCCGCAAACCACTATTACCTTCCACACCAAGCAGTTAATCCTTTGTTTTCAGCAAACCGGTGAGATTGACAACCTCACGGTTCGTTGGGGCAAAGTCTTGGGTTTGTGTTGTGCAGGTTTCCAGTTGCTAGCAACACCTTTGAGTCATTTCTTTCCTCCTACTCGTTAGATATTTCTTACTGAGGAAAAAACTTGCTACTGTACTCATCATACCTTCCTCTTGGGGTATCCCAATGAAGCTCTATAGTGATCTAAGCCGCATCAAGGCTCTATTTGTAAAAAATAGGAATAGAAGACAGTCAGTCAAGTACCCTGATGCCACTGGTGCTTGGAGCTACGAGTTTTTGTGCAACATGGAGGAACATTCCATTCAACTTCTTCCAAATGGCAATGTGAAAGAAGTAACAGTAAGTTCTCCACAATACTTCCCGTCTTCATAAAATCCAGTGCCCTTTTCTTCCCTCAAATGTATACGATGTGCTTATAATTTGCTCGCTAGGTTTCTCATATTCTCTTTTATTCCTAAAACTGGTAGACAATCATGGAAATCAAGATGGTGCCAAGATGGCACAGAGGATGAACCAATTCCTTCTAACGATGTTGTGCACTTTGTGCTGTCGTGGGACAAGAGAAAACCAACTTTTCTGAAGAACATGGTCATCCATGCAAGTACTTTAGGACCAACCAAGTCTCAACTATAAGCGCAACTCGAGACTCATAGAGCAGGTAATGTGGAACTGTGCTCTACCATTGAGAACTTGCAAAAGGTGAACGAATCTGGCGAGGCAGATAGGCTGAAGTATTTGAAATACTTACAAGCAATGCAGAAGAAACAAGAAGACCCAAGAAAGAAACAAGAAGAGGCAAATGCATTAACTCAACAAGTGTTGGCTTAGCTGTCGGAACCATAAGTGAACTGCTGGTGTGAATCTTGTGGTAAATCTGTGGAAATTTGTCATACATTTGGCCAAAAAACATTTTATGATGTTCGACAGTATTATGATGTTGAACCTTTTATGTGAATTTCTTTGAAGTTGGTATTAATTTATGTGTAGTGAAACATTTGTCATAAATTTTTTATAAGAGTAAACGTCATGATTGTTTATTTACGAAATATTTCCGTCATGCGTAGTCATCAACGTGGCGCGCGAGGCTAGTCAACCACCATGACAAAATAGTAACGTCATGAAATTTTAGTTCATGTGTCTCGCACTGATTAGTCCATGTGTTACCCTACCAATAACCCACGTGTTATCATTTTAGTAGATCACGTGTCTAATAGCCTACCAACTTAGTTTTTCTTCAAATTTTGTGGACGCAATTATGAGGGGAGTGAGGTCTGTGTATTGTTCAGTTCTATTCAGTGGTACAAAAACTGAAGGTTTTAAACCAAGTAGATAAATACGCTAGAGGACCATCTTTTCCCGTATCTATTCCTCTCAGCTCCATAGGGTTTATCATGTTTATTGAGGCATGCAATGAGGTCAGGGGAGATGGCCAATTTGGTTCAAGTGCTCCGCTTATCAACCACCTACTATTTGCAGATGATTGCACTCAGTTTGCAAAGCTGCAATACCGGATGTGACTAAAATAAAGGATGTTCTGGACTCGTACTGTAATACATCAGGTCAAAGAATTAATACTGACAAGTCATCAATTTTCCTTTATAAAGGCTACCTAGAGGGAAGAATGATAAATAGTGTTAAGGATGTTTTGGAGGTAAACAATGAGACTACATGATAAATATCTTGGGATACCCTCTGATGTGGGATGCTCCAATAATGGTGCATTCGACTATCTCAAAGATAAGATTAGGGTGTCAAGCGGGGCAGGTTGTAGCACAACTTTTTCACTAATCCTTCTCTAATTTTACTAACTTTTGGGACTCCTTTTTGCCTATATTTTTTTTGCGGTTCGTTATGCGAGTGCCGCTTGACACCCTAGATAAGATATGGAAGAAGTTACATGGGTGGATGGAGAAAATTTATCGGGTGGTGGAAAGGAAATATTGATAAAGTCCTTAGTCCAAGCAATTTCCACCTATTTGATGGCCATATTTAAGCTTCAAAAAGGTTTGTGTGATCACATTACGTCAATGGTTAGAAGTTTCTCATGGGGGAGTAAAAAGGGAGAAAGAAAGGCTTTGAATTTGAACTTCTAAATTTTATTTATTTGTGAGAATTTGAATTTGAACTCAAGTTTGAATAATTCAAACCTCAAATTTCAAATCAAATGTTTAACTTAGATGTATTATATTGTGTGTTGTGTATTATGAGTCTTGGACTCACTTACTCTTGTTAAAGTCAAACGTGAATCCCAAAAATTGAAATACACAAAGTCATGTTGAATTTGAATTCAAATCCTAGTGTTGACCTAAGTCAAACTCAACACTAAAGTTGATTTTCAAGCTCCTTGTAACTTCAAATCAAAAACTTGAAATTTACCCATATTTTCATATGCATGCAATGCAAATACACAATTCTAACATCTACCCTTCCCCGAGACCTATTATTTGAGTTAGTACAACCATCCCCGGTTATGTCATCGCCTTCCTTTGCCATAACACACAAACAATAACCTGCCATAACCAGATATTTTGCTACACATACTTCTTTTCGACTAAAAACTTAAATATTGGTCTTATCTCATAGGAGGTAAGGGAAACTACAACGGCTCCCCGCAAAACAGACGGAGCCATCCGAATTTGGATGGGCGGACTGATCCATTTTGCAGCATTCTCATCCCAAATTTGGATTGGCTTTGTGGTCCAGCGGATAGGCCATGCGTCCGTGGTGGGTGTATACATGTCCGGCTCAGGCCCTCTATCTAGGCATACACCGGCCACACCACCCAGTTCGCATCTCGACCCTCCACTCTCACCCAGCAGCCACCCGTAGAACCGTAGATCCTTGGACAGCGGCCATGAAAACGGTCCCTCCCGAAGGCTGGCACAACAGTATCGAGGACCAGGCTCCTGCACCTATCGCCCCATCGGGCACGACATCCTAAACAACGTCTTCCTGTCAGAGCACCACTGCCGACAAGAGCTCGAGGACGATCACTTGGAGCGCCTCCGCGAGGTGCGCATGAATCCCAACGACGCGGTTGTAGGGGTTCGTAGCATGGAAAACAAAAAATTTCTACCGCATGCACACAAACAAGCCAAGATCTATCTACTAGATTGTAGCAACGAGTCGATAGAAGAACTCACCCTCAAAGATTCCAAAGCGGTTAACGAGAGCAGATTCTTGTGGGTGATGTAGTCGTACACTTGCCTATCTCAAGATCGCGTAGATGATCCTTCCGGGCATGCTCAGCGGCTCCATGATCGGTCACATGTTCGGTACTCGATGAAGACCTTCCTTTCCCTTGTTCCAGCAGGCAGCGGAGGTTGTAGTTCTCCCTCGCGATTTTGGCAGCACGACGGCGTGGTGTCGGAAGTAGAGGGAAGATCCCGCAGGGCTTCGCCTAAGACGGATGTGAGTTATGGTGGATTAGGGTTTCCTGGAAAACTAGGGTTTAGAGATCTGAGAGGAGGAGGAGGTGTTGGCGGCGGCTAGGGCGGCGGCGACGGACCGTCACGCCCATGGCAAGCGGCGGCGGTGGCGGCAAGTGGCGGCGGCTCGTGGAGAGGGCTTGGAACTTGTGTTGTTTGGGGCAGCCCTCCCCCTCTATTTATGAGAGGGAGGGGCAGCCTTGGGAGGGGTGGGTTTGAATCCAAACCCAAACCCAAGTTGGATTGAGAGAAGGACTTGTTTCTTCTCCCACTAGGAAACCATTGTTCCAGTTTGACTTTTCAAACTTCCCATTTGACTTTCAATTTAGAGCTTTATTTCTCTCTTGCATATGCCAACACCAAGTGACCTTGGACATGGTCCAATCATTCCACTTACCCATGACACATTCATGGACCATTCTCCTTTCAGACCGGTAAACCTTCTAGACCCATCTAGAACCTCTCCGATGAAATCATCGAAAACTTTCCCGAACTCCGAAATAGGACTTTCCTTATATGAATCTTATTCTCCGGACCATTCGAGATCTCCTCGTGATATCCCGGATCCCATCCGAGACTCCAAACAACATTCGGTATCCCTACTAACATTCCATATCTACTAAACAACATTGAATCCTAAAGTGTGTCTCCCTACGGTTCGTGAATTATGCGGACATGACCGAGACACTTCTCTGATCAATAACCAATAGAGGAATCTGGAAATTCATATGGCTCCCACATATTTCTACGATTACTTTGCAATCGAATGAACCACTTACATACGATACCAATTTCCCTTTGTCTCACGATAGTTTACTTATCCGAGGTTTTGATCGTCGGTATCTCTGCATACCTAATTCAACCTCGTTACCGATAAGTACTCTTTTCTCGTTCCCGTGGTATGTGATCCCTTGTGATCCAGTCACATGCTTGCAAGCTAATTGGATGACATTCCACCGAGAGGGCCCAGAGTATATCTATCCGTCATATGGATGGACAAATCCCACTCTTGATCCATGTGCCTCAACCCATACTTTCCGAACACTCAATGTCGTCTTTATAGCCACCCAGTTATGGTGTGGTGTTTGACGTCATCAAAGCATCCTTCTGGTGATGGTGATTAGCATGATCTCATGGTCGAAGGAATTAGGTTACTATGTATCAGAAAGCTTATAGCAATTGAACTAATTAAAATGACTTGATCTTTATGCTACGCTTATCTATAGGAGTATGTCCATCATACCATTCTCCTAATGATATGATCTTGTTGTTAACAACATCTCAATGTTCATGATCGGGAAACCATGATCATCTTTTAACCAATAAGCTAGTATTATAAAGAGGCTTTACTAGGGACTCTATTTTAGTTTACAAATCACACAAGTATTAATGTTTCTGTTTAATACTGTTATAGCATGAATGTAAACATTTATCATAAACACAAAGATATAATAATAACTACATTTATTATTGCCTCTAGGGCATATCTCCAACAGTCTCCCACTTGCACTAGAGTCAACTAATCTAGATTACATGGTAATATACCGAACACCCATGGCGGTTTGGTGCTGGTCATGTTTTGCCCTCGGGAGAGGTTTAGTCAACGGATCTGCCACATTCAGATCTGTGTGTACTTTGCAAATCTTTATGTCACCATCTTGGACATGCTCTCGAATAGCATGAAAACGTAGCTTGATGTGCTTCATCTTCTTGTGTGACCTTGGTTCTTGCGCATTGGCTATGGCGCCCATGTTATCACAATAGATAGACATTGGGTACAGCTCTGTAATGAACTCCTTCATCCATATCGCTTCTTGTGAAGCCTCCGAAGCAGCTATGTATTCCGATTCAGTTGAAGATCTCGCCACAACGCTTTGCTTTGCACTCCTCCAGCTAACTGTTGCACCATTCAAAGTAAATACGTATCCAGATTAAGATTTAGAATCATCCGGATCGGTGTTCCAACTAGCGTGGGTGTAACCATTAACAAAGAGTTGTTCATCACCTCCATAAGAAAGAACCATATCCTTAGTTCTTCTCAAGTACTTAAGGATGTTTTTGACCGCTGTCCAATGATCCACTCCTGGATCACTTTGATATCTGCTAGTCAAACTAACATCATATGCAATGTCGGGTCTAGTACATAGCATGGCATACATAAGAGATCCTATGGCTAAGGCATAGGGAGTTTTACTCATCCTTTCTCTATCTTCTGCCATTGCAGGACTTTGAGTTTTACTCAAGGTCGTATTGGGCAACATGGGCAAGAACCCTTTCTTGCTATCTTCCATTCCAAACCTCTTTAGAACTTTGTCCAAATATGTACTTTGTGACAATGATATCACGCGTCTTTATCTATCTCTATAAATCTTTATGCCTAATATGTAAGCTGCTTCGCCAAGATCTTTCATTGAAAAACTATTATTCAAATAATCCTTGACACTATTAAGAAGGTCCACATCATTCCCAATCAATAATATGTCATCTACATATAGTATTAAGAATGCTACAGAGCTCCCACTCACTTTCTTGTAAATACAAGCTTCTTCATAAGTTTGTATAAAACCAAAGCTTTTGATTACCTTATCAAAACGTTGATTCCAACTTCGGGATGCTTGCTTCAATCCATATATGGACTGTTGAAGTTTGCACACCTTGTTAACATCTTTAGGATCGACAAAACCTTTGGGTTGCATCATATACAACTCTTCATCAATGTCTCCATTGAGGAACGCCGTTTTGACATCCATCTGCCATATCTCATAATCATAATATGCAGCGATTGCTAACATAGTCCTCATAGACTTTAGCTTTGCTACTGGTGAGAAAATGTCATCGTAGTCAACTCCTTGAATATGTCGAAACCCTTTTGCGACAAGTCAAGCTTTATAGACAGTAATATTACCATCAGCATATGTTTTCTTCTTGAAAATCCATTTGTTCTCGACAGCCTTCCGGCCATCCGGTAAGTCCACCAAAGTCCATACTTGGTTTTCGTACATGGATCCAATCTCAGATTTCATGGATTCTTGCCATTTATTGGAATCTGGGCTCATCATTGCTTCCTCATACATCGCAGGGTCATCGGTGTTGTCCACCAACATGACACTCATAACGGGATCATACCAATCAGGAGTGGTACGAGTTCTCGTTGACCTGCGAGGTTCCGTAGTCACTTCAACCGAAGTTTCATGATCATCATCATTAGCTTCCTCTCTTATTGGTGTAGGCGCCACAGGAACTACTTCTGGTGTTGCGCTACTCGCAAGTTCGAGAGAAGGTTCAACAACCTCGTCGAGTTCTACTTTCCTTCCAGTCACTTCTTTCGAGAGAAATTCCTTCTCTAGAAAGGATCCATTCTTGGCAATGAAGATTTTGCCCTCGGATCTATGATAGAAGGTATACCCAATAGTTTCCTTCGGGTATCCTATGAAGACGCATTTTTCCGCTTTGGGTTCAAGCTTGTCAGGCTGTAACTTCTTTACATAGGCTTCGCAACCCCAAACTTTAAGGAACGACAATTTAGGTTTCTTCCCAAACCATAATTCATACGGTGTCATTTCAACGGATTTATATGGTGCCCTATTTAAAGTGAATACGGCTGTTTCTAATGCATAACCCCAAAATGATAGCGGTAAATCTGTAAGTGACATCATAGAACGAACCATATCTAAGAGAGTTGGATTACGATGTTCGGACACACCATTACGTTGTGGTGTTCTCGGCGGTGTCAATTGTGAAAGTATTCCGCATTTCTTCAAATGCTCGCCAAACTCGTAACTTAGATATTCACCTCCATGATCAGGTCATAGAAATTTAATCTTCTTGTTACGTTGATTCTCTACCTCACTTTGAAATTCCTTAAACTTCTCGAAAGTTTTGGACTTATGTTTCATGAAATATATATACCCATATCTACTCAAATCATCCGTGAAGGTAAGAACATAACGATGACCCCCGCGCGATGCTACATTCATTGGACCACACACATTGGTATGTATGATTTCCAATAAGTCCGTAGCTCGCTCCATCATACCAGAAAATGGAGTCTTAGTCAATTTACCCATTAGACATGCTTCGCATCTTTCAAGTCATTCAAAATCAAGTGATTCAAGAAGTCCATCGGAATGGAGTTTCTTCATACGCTTCACTCCAATGTGACCAAGACGACAGTGCCACATATAGGTCGAGTTATCGCTCAATTTCAAACGTTTAGCTTCAATGTTATTAATGTGTGTATTACTACAATCGAGATTCAATAAGAATAGACCATCTATCAAAGGTGCATGTGCATAAAACATATTACTCACATAAATCGAACAACCATTATTCTCGGACTTAAACAAGTAACCGTCTCGCAATAAACATGATCTAGATATAATGTTCATGCTCAACGCAGGCACCAAATAACAATTATTTAAGTATAAAACTAATCCCGATGGTATATGAAGAGGTAGCGTGTCGACCGCGATCACATCAACCTTTGATCCATTTCCAACGTGCATCGTCACCTATTTCTTCGCTAGCTTCCGTTTATTCTGCAGTACCTGTTTCGAGTTACAAATATGAGCAACTGAACCAGTATCAAATACCCAGGCACTACTACGAGTACTAGTAAGATACACATCAATAACATGTATATCGGATATACCTTTCTTCTTGATGTTGTCGTTCTTCAAATCCGCCAAGTACTTTGGGAAATTCCGCTTCCAGTGACCTTCTCCCTTGCAGTAAAAGCACTCAGTATCAGGCTTAGGCCCAGCCTTGGTCTTCTTCGCCGGCGCGGTAACTTTCTTACCGCCTTTCTTGAATTTTCCCTTTTTCTTAGACTTGCCTTGCTTCTTGAATTTGGTGGTCTTATTGACCAACAACACTTGGTGCTCTTTCTTGATATCCACTTCTGCAGATTTGAACATGGCGAAGAGTTCTGGCAACGTCTTGTCCATGTTTTGCATATTGTAGTTCATCACAAAGTTCTTGTAACTTGGTGGTAGTGATTGGAGGACACGGTGAATCCCCAAAGAATTAGGAATCACTATACCCAAACTTTGGAGCTTGTTTGCGTGCCCAGACATTTTAAGCACATGCTCACTAACGGATTTGCCCTCTTCCATCTTGTAGTTAAAGAACTTTTCAGAAGCCTCATAACTCTCAACTGCCGCGTGAGCTTCAAATATCATTTTGAGTTCACGGACAATATCATGTGGGTCATGGTTCTCAAACCTTTTTTGAAGCTCCGATTCCAAACCATACAAGATAGCACACTGAACTATGGAGTACTGATTCTTCCGAGTGAGGTAAACATTCTTTACTTCATCGGTAGAAGTAGTTGCAGGCGGGTCACCCAGCGGTGCATCTAACACATAGGTCAAATTACCAGCATTGAGGACAATCCTCAAATTGCGGAACCAATCCATGAAGTTGCTTCCATTGTTTTTCAACTTTTCTTTCTCTAGGAACATATTAAAATTGATGGTAGGGGCCGCCATTGATCTACAACATATTTGCAATAGTTTAGACTAAGTTTATGACAAATTGAGTTCTAATTAATAGTTAAATTAATCTAGGTGAACTCCCACTCAAAACAATATCCCTCACATTGTTTTAGTGATCACACGAACCAAATCCACCACATCAAAACCGATCATCACGAGAGTTGATGTAACTTCAATGGCGAACAATCAACATGTTCATCATATCTACTATATGACTCATGATTTACCTTTCGGTGATCCGTGTTCCGAGACCATGTCTGTACATGCTAGGATCGTCAAGATCAAACCCTAGCTTCCGCATGAGCAAATCTGGCTTGCTCACGTTGTATACACTCGCAGAATCTAACACACCCGATCATCACGTGGTGCTTCAAAACAACAAGCTTTAGCAATGGTGCTTACTAAGGATGAACACTTTAAAACTTGAAATTTGTGTGCTTGAGGGATCATCTTATAATGCTACCATCGTGAACTAAGCAATACAAGATGCATAAAAAGGATTAACATCACATGCAATTCATAACATGTGATATGATATCGCCTTTCTTCTTGTGCTTCCAATCTCCATCTTCAATCACGAACATGATCTCCATCATCACCGGTATGGCGTCAAGGTCAATGGCGTCGTTTCATGGTTGTCGTCCACCAGCTTCAACTATTACAACTACTTTAAATAGACACGCAGGCCTTAACGGAATTTAAAGATAACCATATGGCTCCTGCCGGTTGCCAACTTACAATAAGGAACATTGCATACATCAAATATAATCAAAATCATGGCCATATCACATCATTGCACACCCCTGCAAAACAAAGTTAGACGCCTATAATTTTCTTTGCATATTTTACGTGGTTTGGGGCTTTCAATAAGTGTCATTCTAACTTACGAACAAGAACCACAACATTGATGCTTGAACTATCAAGTGCCCGTTGTAAATTGGATCTATACTATGATGGGAGAGACAGGCACCCGCAAAGCCACTTATGCAATACAAGTTGCATGTTGAGCATGGATCAAGTCTCATGAACGATGTCATGTAAGGTTAGCCTGGGCCGCTTCATCCCATCATACCGCAAGATGCAAAGTACACAAAAAGCAATTGATAATAAAAGCACCACCGCCCACAATGACCATTGTGTTCTACTCGTGCAACAAATATACATATAAACACGGCTCTGATACCACTGTAGGGGTTCGTGGCATGGAAAACAAAAAATTCTACCGCATGCACACAAACAAGCCAAGATCTATCTACTAGATTGTAGCAACGAGTCGATAGAAGAACTCGCCCTCGAAGATTACAAAGCGGTTAACGAGAGCAGATTCTCGTGGGTGATGTAGTCGTACACTTGCCGATCTCAAGATCGCGTAGACGATCCTTCCGGCAATGCTCCGCAGCGCTTCGCAATCGGTCTGCGTTCGGTACTCAATGAAGACCTTCCTCTCCCTTGTTCCAGCAGGCAGAGGAGGTTGTAGTTCTCCCTCGCGATTCCGGCAGCACGACGGCGTGGTGTCGGAAGTAGAGGGAAGATACCGCAGGGCTTCGCCTAAGCCGGATGCGAGTTATGGTGGATTGGGTTTCCCGGAAAACTAGGGTTTAGAGATTCGGGAGGACGAGGAGGTGTCGGCGGAGGCTAGGGCGGCGGCGATGACGGCAGCGGCAAGCTGGCGGCGGCAAGTGGCGGCTCGTGGAGAGGGCTTCGAACTTGTGTTGTTTGGGGCAGCCCTCCCCCTCTATTTATGAGAGGGAGGGGCAGCCTTGGGAGGGGTGGGTTTGAATCCAAACCCAAACCCAAGTTGGATTGAGAGAAGGACTTGTTTCTTCTCCCACTAGGAAACCAATGTTCCAGTTTGACTTTTCAAACTTCCCATTTGACTTTCAATTTAGAGCTTTATTTCTATCTTGCATATGCCAACACTAAGTGACCTTGGACATGATCCAATCATTCCACTTACCCATGACACATTCATGGACCATTCTTGTAGGGTTCCCAACCTTTAATAAGGTAGAGATCCCTATGTTTACAATGCTAGTCCCTGGATCAATAGCTAGCATCCACAGATAAGATGTAATATCAAGAAACAAAGGTCATAATACAACTTTATAACCAGGAATAAAATAATTCATTACATCTTACATAGCTCATTTGGCTATCACATTACATTGCAGCAGAATATCTATAAGCATGGGGTCCTTCATCTTCAAAGTGCCATAGGCAGTCATGTTGGTTGTAGACTTGTAATCCTAATCAATAAACTTCTCTAGTATCAAACAAACCTGCAACACAATAAGTTGCAGCCACAAGGGTCAATACATTTGAATTGTATTAGCAAGTTTCACTACTATGTAGATATAAGTGGATCTTATCATTACATGCATATTTGGCTAAGTAGGGTTTAGGCTCTTTTGCAGAAAGCAATATAGTTTTATCCTATCTTTTCAAAATAGTTTTAATCTTTTGTCAAAACCTTTCTGAACTTCTTGGAAAACTCCAAGTGCTTCAAAATCCCTTGTTGTCACCCTCAAGTTTTTAACTTTGAGAAATTGGAATGTCGAGATCTTCCATAGCTTCAGGCCTTAGTTGCTCAGAAGGGTCCATAACTGGGGACACGGCTAAGTACTTAGAATTTGATCTTCTGCAGAAGTTGTACACTTTACCCACATGACACAATCTCATATTGATGCCACCAGTGGCCGCTGGATAAGTACTCACCAAGATGGAGTACTGGCAGATTGAGAATGTGACAAAGTCTTTCCATAGGAGTCCTCCCAATACACAATGCTAGCTTGTCTTCCAGGCACCAATGTAGGGTTTCAAGTTCCCTAGCACAAATCTAGTTAACCTGAAGATGCCAATGCATGGGTCTTCCACTATGTCGTTGACTAAGCCAGAGCCCATTTAGCATGTGGCTGTACACGGAAGCCACTGTACGAGAAACATGTTCAATCTCTAAGTCCCTGGGTGGTTTTCTTCTAGTGCACAACAAAAAGAGATTGCCATATAAACATGGTTCCTTTTGTTTCCACCTTGTCCAACCTTGAGTATCCTTGTCCACCCAGGTGGTTCATTGAGTACTTGTTTTATTATATAAAACATAAGTCTTTTCAATACTTCATATATTCATAACATGTATCCCATCCCAAATATATAGCTGGGCTAAGCATACTACAACTACAATGTTTCCACTAAGGATTATATAGGGGTATCCTATTAGGATTTAGCATAGCATAAAATATAGTAAACCTTATCATGCATGCTTCGAAAATCCACTAAGTTTAATGAAAATAGTAGGACTTGGATGATAGTGTCACTTGCCTTTTTGGTAGAGAATGTTGGTTCACTTCTTAATCTTTCTAATATCACACTCTTCTAACTTCACTACAAATCTGAAGGGAATATGCCCTGAGAGGCAATAATAAAGTGTTTATTATGTGTATTCCAAGTATATGATAGATGTTTATTTTGCATGCTATAATTGTATTAATACGGAAACGTTAATACATGTGTGTTTAATAAACAAACAGAAAGTTCCTAGTTATGCCTCTCTCATAAACTAGCTCGTTGATTAACAAGATGATCAAGGTTTCCTGATCATGGACATTGGATGTTGTTAATAACAGGATCACAACATTAGTGTAATGGTGTGATGAACATTCATCCGAAGTATAGCATTACGATCAAAGTCATTGAGTTTATATTGCTATAACAACTTACGAAGTGATCCTAATCCTTAGACCATGAGATCATGTCAATCACTAACACCGGAAGAGTTTCTTGGTAACATCAAACGCCACACCGTAACAGGGTGATTATAAAGATGGATTCAGAACTAATAAAGTGTTATGTTGAGGCTCATGGATCGAGAGTGGAATTTGTTCATCCCGGTGACGGATAGATATACTCTGGGCCCTCTCGGTGATATCACATTGATTAGCTTGCAAGCAAGTGATTTGATCACTAGAATGTTATATCACGAGAAAAGAGTGCATGTCGGTAACGAGATCAAACTAGGTATGGAGATACCGATGATCGAATCTCGGACATGTAATATATCGTGAAACAAAGGGATTAAGATACTAGCGTAAAAGGTTCCGACGATCACAAGAAAGTCATCGTTGAATGTGTGGGAGTCAGTATGGGTCTAAAGATCCCGCTTCTGATTATTGATCCGAGAGGGGTCTCGATCATGTCCGCATTATTCACGAACCGTAGGGTGACACACTTAAGATACACCGACATCCAATTGGAGCAAATGTTTCATGCCGAAAGAATGAACAAGCGCAGGAATTTATTTCACTAGATATCGAAACAGGTTTTCGGGTGAAATTGCATAAAGTGGTTATGCATGTGAAATAGAATTCTAGCAAGGGGTTATTTGTGAATGTTTGTCATTAAAGTAATTGACAAAATTCTGAATAAAATAAAAGAGTTTTATTTAATGAGAGTTTGCATTAAATTTGGTGGAAATTTAATGGGAATTTGAGTGGACTTTTGAGTGGAGGGATTTTAAAGGGCATTTTGTGAGTGGAGTGTCCACCCACATGAATGAAGGAGGGAGGGCAGCCCCATGGCCGGCGTGCCACCCCTTGGGTGCCCTCCTCCTATAAAAGGAGCCCCTCCTCACTTGTCTCTCACACCTCCTCGTGAAGGATCTCTCCCCGTCTAGAATTTATACCCATGGTCTCGGACTAGCGAGATACATGTTCCCGGTGGCTATTCGGCAAGAAAGAGTTGTGCTTCAGCTACATCGCTGGAGCGAGGAGGCGGAGGTTGCTCGGTGCCTCGAGCGTGTGTGCGAGCACGAGATCTTGGCTGATTTGCGGCGCTAGGACTTCCTCTCGATCTTGAGATCGGCAAGAGATCGTCTACATCAACCACGAGTTGAACTCGTTAAGCTTTGTCGGTCTTCAAGGGTATGTTCTCTACGGATATACATCCGCCCGTTGTTTGTATCTAGTAGATAGATCTTGGTATATAGTTCACATCGTAGGAAAATTTTTGTTTTCTATGCTACCGAACCCTACAGTGGTATCAGAGCCGGATCTATGCGTAGATACTTTACACGGGTAGTACACATATGAGTATGTGGGAGATGATGATCATGTTGTTGCTCCTTTGTTGTAATTTTGGATATTGGTGGCATAGTGGGATGAAGCGGCCCAGACAAACTTTACATGTCCTCGCACATGAGACCTGTTCCACGCTTGACATGCAACTAGTTTGCATAAGTGGCTAGCGGGTGTCTGTCTCTCCTACTATAGTCAATATCTATTTTGCAAGCGAGTTGTCAACAATTTGATTATCCTCGTTGTGGTTCATGTTCGTAGGTAAGAACGGTTCTATCTCGAAAGCCCTAAGCCACGTAAAACATGCAATGGATAAATTAGAGGCGTCTAGTTTAGATTGTTGTTGGGCTAGTGTTATGATATGGTAGTGTTGTAAGTAGAAGTATGAGATGATACTCTTACAACACACATAGCGTGTAAAATCCATAGACCTTGGATTTAAACATATAGGTATGATAGTGATCATACCACGATGCACATGATAGAGATCATCTGCGGGAACCATATCATTTCACTAATAAACATATGATGTTTGATAGCATCTTATATTGCTTGTTTAGCGCTTTGTTAGCATAATAAGATGATCCCTCATTTAAATATCAAGATAAGAATGTGTTCTTCCTTTAGTATGCACCGATTATGTTTTCGTCGCTCCAAGATATCACGTGATGATCGGGTGTTCTTGGATCCACGACCATATTTCGGTGTAAAACAGTTACACGCGAATACTAAGGTTCTAACTTGGCGAGCCTAGCATGTATGACATGGCCTCGAACATAGACCGAAAGGTTAAGCATGAGTCATATAGTTGATATGATGCCCATTTGATGCTCGCCTTTGAAGCTATACCGACTCACGTGATGATCGGACTTGGTGTAGTGGATTTGGTTCATGTAATCACCAAAAGGCACGAGGGATGTCGTTTTGAGTGGGAGTTCATTCGTAATATAGATTAGTTGAACTCAATCTATCATACACTTAGTCTAAACTTTACAAATTCTGTTGTAGATGGCACCACCGCTTTTAATTTCAATGTGTTCATGGAGAAAGAGAAACTAGCAACGAACGGTAGCAACTTTACCGAATGGGCCATGAATTTGAGGATTCTCCTCTCACTTGCACAAAAGCAATATGTGCTAGAAGCGCCGTTAGGCCCCCACCTTTAGATGATGCCCCGACGAGGAGAAGAATGTCTATCGACTCGTCGGAGGACCACAACTTAGTTCATTGCGGCATATTGTATGGGCTAGAGCCGAACTTCAAAAGCGTTCAAACGGCAATGCATTTGATACAATGGGTGAGTTGAAAATGATTTTCGACACACATGTGCTTTGTAGAGAGCTACAACGCTGTAAAAGTTCTTTAGCTGCATGATGGAAGAGCACAGCTCCGTTAGTGAGCATGTACTCAAGATGTCGGGTTACGCCGATAAGCTTGTGTCCTTGGGAATATTGATTCCCATTGACTTAGGCATCCATCGTGTTCTGCAGTCTCTGCCACCTAGCTATAAGAGCTTCGTGATGAACTATAATATGCAAGGCATGAAGAAGTCTCTCCCCGAGCTTCTGTCAATGCTTAAAACTGCAGAAGTGGAGATCAAAAAGGAACATCAAGTGTTGATGATCAATAGGAACACTGGTTTCAAGAAAGACAAGAAGGGAAAACGGAAGGGAAGTAAGGGTGGCAAGCCTATTGCCGCGCCTGAAAAGAAACCCCGAGTTGGACCTAAGTTTGATTCCGAGTGCTACTATTGTAAGGGGACTGGCCACTGGAAGCGTAACTGCCCCAAGTATCTGGCAGACAAGAAGGCCGGCAAGGCAAACAAAGGTATATATGATATACATGTTATTGATGTGTACTTGACTAGTGCTCGCAGTAGCACCTGGGTATTTGATACCAGTTCAGTTGCTAATATTTGTAACTCGAATCAGGGGCTGCGGAACAAGCGACCGCTAGAAAGGGGTGAGGTCAAGATGCGAGTCGGCAATGCATCAAGCGTTGATGTGATCTCCGCCGGAACGCTTCCTCTCCACTTGCTGTCGGGATTAGTTATAAACTTGAATAAATGTTATCTGGTGCCTGCACTGAGCATGAACATTGTATCTGGATCGTGTTTGATGCGAAGTGGTTATTCATTTAAATCCGAGAACAATGGTTGTTCCATTTATATGAATGAAATCTTTTATGGTCATGCACCGATGATGAATGGTTTATTTCTATTAGATCTCGATGATAATGTTACACATATTCATAATGTTGATGCTAAAAGGATTAAACTTAATGATGATATATCCGCATATATGTGGCACTGCCATCTAGGTCATATTGGCGTTAAACGCATGAAGAAGCTCCATTCGGATGGACTTTTGGAATCACTTGATTATGAATCATTTGATACATGTGAGCCATGCCTTATGGGCAAGATGACTAGAGCCGTTTTCCGGTTCAATGGAGCGATGATTTATTGGAAATCATACATTCTGATGTATGTGGTCCAATGAGTGTGTCGGCGCGAGGTGGATATCGTTATTTTGTTACTTTCACGGATGATTTGAGTAGATACGGTTATATCTACTTGATGAAACACAAGTCTGAAACCTTTGAAAATTTCAAGGAATTTCAGAATGAAGTGAAAATCATCGTAATAGAAAGATCAAATTTCTACGGTCCGACCGTGGAGGTGAGTATCTAAGTTACGAGTTTAGCACTCACATGAAAGAGTGTGGAATTGTTTCACAACTCACACCTGTCGGAACACCACAGCGAAATGGTGTGTCGGAACGTCGTAATCGTACTTTATTAGATATGGTTCGATCTACGATGTCTCTGACGGACTTGCCGTTGTCATTTTGGGGTTATGCACTAGAAACTGCTGCATTCACTTTAAATCGGGCACCATCTAAATCCGTTGAAAAGACACCGTATGAATTGTGGTTTGGAAACAAACCTAAGCTGTCATTTCTTAAAGTTTGGGGATGCGATGTTTATGTGAAGAACCTTCAACCGGATAAACTCGAACCCAAAGCGGAAAATGCGTCTTCATAGGATACCCTAAAGAAACTATTAGGTATTCCTTCTATCACAGATCCGAGGGCAAGGTTTTTGATGCCAAGAATGGATCCTTTCTAGAGAAAGAGTTTCTCGCGAAAGGTGTGAGTAGTCGGAAGGTAGAACTCGAAGAGGTTGTGGAACCTTCTCTTCAAAGTATGGCGAGTAGCGCTTCAGGAAGTTGTTCCGGAGTTGGCTCCACCTGTTGAAGAGGGAACTAATGATAATGATCATGAAACTCCGAAAGAGAGTACTACCGAACCTCGCAGGTCAAACAGGACGCGTGCAGCTCCCGAGCTGTACGGAAATCCTGTCATGAATTTCATGGTTGATGAAAATGATGACCCTGCGACGTATGAAGAAGCGATGATGAGCCCAGATTCCAACAAATGGTTAGAAGCCATGAAATCCGAGATGGAATCCATGTATGAAAATCAAGTTTGGAACTTGGTGGAATTACCTCACGACCGAAAGGTCGTGGAGAACAAATGGATTTTCAAAAGGAAAACTGATGCTGATGGTAATGTGACCATCTATAAAGCTCGACTTGTCGCAAAGGGGTTTCGACAAATTCAAGGAGTTGACTACGATGAGACTTTCTCTCCCGTAGCGATGCTAAAGTCAGTTAGGATTATGTTAGCAATTGCTGCATATTTCGATTATGAGATATGGAAGATGGATGTCAAAACCGCGTTTCTCAATGGTAATATTGAAGAAGAGTTGTATATGATACAACCAAAGGGTTTTGTCGATCCTAAGGATGCTAACATGGTGTGCAAGCTTCAGCGATCCATCTATGGATTGAAGCAAGCATCACGAAGTTGGAATCTCCGCTTTGATGAGGCGATCAAAGAGTTTGGATTTGTCCAAACTTATGGAGAAGCTTGTATTTACAAGAAAGTGAGTGGGAGCAATGTGGCATTTCTGATATTATATGTGGATGACATATTATTGATCGGAAATGATATAGAACTTTAAAGCAGTGTTAAAAGTTATCTAAACAAAGAAATTTTCAATGAAGGACCTAGGTGAAGCGTCATACATATTAGGCATAAAGATCTATAGAGATAGATCTAGGCGCCTAATAGGGCTATCGCAAAGTACATACCTTGATAAAATTTTAAAGAAGTTTAAAATGGACGGAAGTAAGAAGGGGTTCTTACCTATGTTGCAAGGCAAGACATTGAGTAAGACTCAAAGTCCGGCTTCGGCGGAAGAAAGAGAGATAATGGACAAAGTCCCCTATGCTTCAGCCATAGGCTCTATAATGTACGCCATGCTATGTACAAGACCGGATGTGGCACATGCTATTAGTTTGACTAGTAGGTACCAATCAGATCCAGGTTCAGAACACTGTATAGCGGTCAAGAATATCCTTAAGTACTTACGAAGAACTAAGGATATGTTTCTTGTATACGGAGGTGAAGAAGAGCTCGTCGCTAAGTGTTATGTCGACGCTTAGTTGACACCCGATCCGGATGACTCTAAGTCTCAATCCGGATACGTATTTCTCATGAATGGCGGAGCAGATTAGTTGGAGGAGCTCCAAACAACCTGTGTTAGCGGATCAACAACGGAGGCCGAATATGTTCTCGCTTGAAGCGGCTCAGAAGCGCTTTGATGAAGGAGTTCATATCCGAACTAGGAGTGGTGGTAAACGTTGGACCCAATGGTGATCTATTGTGACAACAATGGTGCCATTGCCAATGCCAAAGAGCCAAGGTCTCACAAGCATTCCAAGCATATTAAGCGCCGTTTCACTCCATCCATGAGCATGTCAAGGATGGAGATATAAAGATTTGTAAAGTACATACGGATCTCAATGTAGAAGATCCGTTGACTAAAACTCTCCCTAAAGCAAAACATGATCAACACCAGAACTCAATGGGTGTTAGATTTATCACTATGTAACTAGATTATTTTCTCTAGTGCAAGTGGGAGACTGAAGGGAATATGCCCTGAGAGGCAATAATAAAGTGTTTATTATGTGTATTCCAAGTATATGATAGATGTTTATTTTGCATGCTATAATTGTATTAATACGGAAACGTTAATACATGTGTGTTTAATAAACAAACAGAAAGTTCCTAGTTATGCCTCTCTCATAAACTAGCTCGTTGATTAGAAAAGATGATCAAGGTTTCCTGATCATGGACATTGGATGTTGTTAATAACGGGATCACAACATTAGTGTAATGGTGTGATGAACATTCATCCGAAGTATAGCATTACGATCAAAGTCATTGAGTTTATATTGCTATAACAACTTACGAAGTGATCCTAATCCTTAGACCATGAGATCATGTCAATCACTAACACCGGAAGAGTTTCTTGGTAACATCAAACGTCACACCGTAATGTGGTGATTATAAAGATGGATTCGTAACTAGTAAAGTGTTATGTTGAGGCTCATGGATCGAGAGTGGAATTTGTTCATCCCGATGATGGATGATATATACTGGCCCTCTCGGTGATATCACATTGATTAGCTTGCAAGCAAGTGATTTGATCACTAGAATGTTATATCACAGGAACAAGAAAAGAGTGCATGTCGGTAACGAGATCAAACTAGGTATGGAGATACCGATGATCGAATCTCGGACATGTAATATATCGTGAAACAAAGGGATTAAGATACTAGCGTAAAATGTTCCGACGATCACAAGAAAGTCATCGTTGAATGTGTGGGAGTCAGTATGGGTCTCCAGATCCCGCTTCTGATTATTGATCCGAGAGGGGTCTCGATCATGTCCGCATTATTCATGAACCGTAGGGTGACACACTTAAGAGACACCGACATCCAATTGGAGCAAATGTTTCATGCCGAAAGAATGAACAAGCGCAGGAATTTATTTCACTAGATACCGAACAAAGTTTTGGGTGAAATTGCATAAAGTGGTTATGCATGTGAAATAGAATTCTAGCAAGGGGTTATTTGTGAATGTTTGTCATTAAAGTAATTGACAAAATTCTGAATAAAATAAAAGAGTTTTATTTAATGAGAGTTTGCATTAAATTTGGTGGAAATTTAATGGGAATTTGAGTGGACTTTTGAGTGGAGGGATTTTAAAGGGCATTTTGTGAGTGGAGTGTCCACCCACATGAATGAAGGAGGGGAGGGGGCAGCCCCCATGGCCGGCGGCCACCCCCTTGGGTGCCCCCCATCCTCCTATAAAAGGATCCCCCCTCCGCACTTGTCTCTCACACCTCCTCGTGAAGGATCTCTCTCCCCCTCTAGAATTTATCCCCATGGTCTCGGACTAGCGAGATACATGTTCCCGGTGGCTATTCGGCAAGAAAGAGTTGTGCTTCCGCTGCATCGCTGGAGCGAGGAGGCGGAGGTTGCTCGATGCCTCGAACGTGTGTGCGAGCACGGATGCGCTGCTGATTTGCGGCGCTAGGACTTCCTCTCGATCTTGAGATCGGCAAGAGATCGTCTACATCAACCACGAGTTGAACTCGTTAAGCTTTGTCGGTCTTCAAGGGTATGTTCTCTACGGATATACATCCGCCCGTTGTTTGTATCTAGTAGATAGATCTTGGTATATAGTTCACATCGTAGGAAATTTTTTGTTTACTATGCTGCGAACCCTACAAAATCAATCAAGCAAACATAGATTCAACTAGCATTCCAACCAATATTCAAACAATTTATCACACATAAAATAGTAGAAACAAAGTCATGCATGCAAGCATGCAAAAGATAGTTTTATTTTCAAAGGTGGTTTCTACTAGGCTCTAAACCTTATAAGGTTCAAAGTGGTCATTTACTAAAGTGGTAAAACCATTTGCAAAAGGTTTTATCTATAAACCATTTTTAAGTCATTTCATTATTTTATGTGGTTGAAAAATGCTTTTAGCAAAGCAATAATTTTATATTGTTCAAAAAATAAGTTGTTAATTCACAAAACTTGGTGTTTAGGGTCAGAAGGTTTGAATCAAATCATTTCCCAAAGGTTTTACTCAAAAATCATTTCCATATCAAAATCAATATTTTATTTGACTAGAAATGAGCTAATTCAAGTATTTAATCCTAAACTTCACAAAATTCATTTTTAAATCCATGAGTTGGTTCCTAGGGTCTACAAGTTCACAACAAACCATTTTGTAAAGATTTCACATTAAAATTTTATCTAGAACAATTTTTATATTCAAAATAAGCCTACACAAGTTTCTGCAATTTCAACCAATTTTCCAGAAGAAAAACATTAAACAAAGTGCATGGCTGCAAAGTACATGTTCTGGTGATTCCATTGATATAAAATTTGCAAAATTTGGACGTGTATATTTAAAATTATGAATTTTACAAGTTTACATACAAATCAGATTCAGCATTCTGTTTTAAATCAAACCAGTGCCACGCGGCGTGATTCTACTGGCCGGTACCGTTTCGTGCGGATCAGCCTCTGTGAACTATAGGATTTAAGTTAGATCGCTCGGCTCTGATGCGCTCATACCTCTTTGTTTAAGTTCTAATCTTAGCCGCAAGATTTACATCTAATGGTCACAGACACTGGGTCAAAGATTGGCGGCGCTGCGCGGCGGCAAGCGGCGGAGCACGCTCTGGCGGTGGCGTCGCGGTGATTCCAGGAAGCGACGAAGAGGGGGAGAGGGCTCACCGTGCTCACATAGGTCTGGCGAAGCTCGAGGTGCCGCTAGCTTGGCGAGGGGCGCTCAGGAACGGTGGGAATCTCTCGCCGGAGTTGGTGGCGGCATCGGGCACGCTCAGGTGTCGTCGGGGATGGGGCTGCAGGTCGCGCCGAGGCACGGCAGGGGCACAGTTAGACGCGGGCTAAACTAGGGATGATGTGAGCATCAATAGGAAGGCTCGGGGTGGTCGAGGCTTACCAGGAGGAGGAGTCGGAGCAATGGCAGACGGCGGCGCACGCTCGGTGTCGACGAAGCCGAGGCTACGGGGCACGCGTGGGCGAACGAGTGGCACGGGGAGATGCGCAAGAGGCTGCTGATGAAACCCGTGTGAAGCAGGGGCCGAGGGGAGGTCTGTCCTCGCTGGAATTGACAAAGGAGTTCGTCGGAGACTGTGGGATGCGAGCTCGAATTGGAGCAGCCTAGGGGCAGTGGGGAGGCGGTGTTTGGGGGGAAGAGAGAGGAGTGAGGGGCGAGTAAGTACGCATGATCACTGGCAAGAATTATTCGCGCAATAACTCGTATTGACGCCGGAGTTAATCGGCAGCAACGGCAGGGAACGGCTGGCGCGAGGTTGATGACGCTGAGGTGGCGTGGGGCCTGTCTGTCAGCGTGAGGAAGAGAGGGGGAGTGGGGCCTGCCTGTCTGTGACTGCGCGGGTGCGTGTGTGGGTGAAAAACGCTTCGCGCGTGGAGGGGGGAAGTTGGGCTGCGACTGGGCTGTTGGGCTTGTTTGCTGGGCTGGGTCTGTTTCTATTTTTTTTCATTCTGATTGCTTTTACCTTTTCTATTTGATTTTTTGTTTTGTTATTCAATCAAACAATTCAAACACCAAATGAATTCAAACTTCCACCAAACTTTGTATCCTTTTTAGTTCTGTTTATCAACACAACTCAAAGTCCAAAATAAAATAATACTTTTGTTCTTTTAGGATCTATTTAATAATTAAATAAAATAGACCTTAGTTATCAATTTTCTTCTCACCCTAATTTTCAACAAAGTTTTATTTTGTTTATTTATTTTTCACATTTCAAAATTTGGAAAATTTTGGGATGTGACAATTCTCCTTTCGGACCGGTGAGCCTTCTAGACCCTTCTAGAACCTCTCCGATGAAATCAATGGAAACTTTCCCGAACTCCGAAATAGGACTTTCCTTATATGAATCTTATTCTCCGAACCATTCTGGATCTCCTCGTGATATCCCGGATCCCATCCGAGACTCCGAACAACATTCGATATCCCTACTAACATTCCATATCTACTAAACAACATCGAATCCTTAAGTGTGTCTCTCTACGGTTCGTGAATTATGCGGACATGACCGAGACAATTCTCCGATCAATAACCAATAGAGGAATCTGGAAATTCATATGGCTCCCACATATTTCTACGATTACTTTGCGATCGAATGAACCACTTACATACGATACCAATTTCCCTTTGTCTCGCGATAGTTTACTTATCCGAGGTTTTGATCGTCGGTATCTCTGCATACCTAGTTCAACCTCATTACGGATAAGTACTCTTTTCTCGTTCCCGTGGTATGTGATCCCTTGTGAGCCAGTCACATGCTTGCAAGCTAATTGAATGACATTCCACCGAGAGAGCCCAGAGTATATCTATCCGTCATATGGATGGACAAATCCCACTCTTGATCCATGTGCCTCAACCCATAATTTCCGAACACTCAATGTCGTCTTTATAGCCACCCAGTTAAGGTGTGGTGTTTGACGTCATCAAAGCATACTTTCGGTGATGGTGATTATCATGATCTCATGGTCGAAGTAATTAGGTTACTATGTATCAGAAAGCTTATAGCAATTGAACTATTTAAAATGACTTGATCTTTATGCTACGCTTATCTATAGGAGTATGTCCATTATACCATTCTCCTAATGATATGATCTTGTTGTTAACAGCATCTCAATGTTCATGATCGGGAAACCACGATCATCTTTTAACCAACAAGCTAGTATTATAAAGAGGCTTTACTAGGGACTCTATTTTAGTTTACAAATCACACAAGTATTAATGTTTCCGTTTAATACTGTTATAACATGAATGTAAACATTTATCATAAACACAAAGATATAATAATAACTGAAGGGAATATGCCCGAGAGGCAATAATAAAGTGGTTATTATCGTATTCCTTGTTTATGGTAAATGTTTATTTTACATGCTATAATTGTATTAATACGGAAACGTTAATACATGTGTGTTTAATAAACAAAAAGGAAGTTCCTAGTTATGCCTCTCTTATAAACTAGCTCGTTGATTAACAAGATGATCTTAGGTTTCCTGATCATGGACATTGGATGTTGTTAATAACGAGGTCACAACATTAGTGTTATGGTGTGATGAACATTCATCCGAAGTATATCATTACGATCAAAGTCATTGAGTTTATATTGCTATAACAACTTACAAAGTGATCCTAATCCTTAGACCATGAGATCATGTCAATCACTAACACCGGAAGAGTTTCTTGATAACATCAAACGTCACACCGTAACAGGGTGATTATAAAGATGGATTCAGAACTAATAAAGTTTTATGTTGAGGCCCATGGATCGAGAGTGGAATTTGTTCATCCCGATGACGGATAGATATACTCTGGGCCCTCTCGGTGATATCGCATTGGTTAGCTTGCAAGCAAGTGATTTGATCACTAGAATGTTATATCACGGGAACGAGAAAATAGTGCATGTAAGTAACGATATCAAACTAGGTATGGAGATACCGATGATCGAATCTCGGACATGTAATATATCATGAAACAAAGGGATTAAGATACTAGCGTAAAAGGTTCCGACGATCAGAAGAAAGTCATCGTTGAATGTGTGGGAGTCAGTATGGGTCTCCAGATCCCGCTTCTGATTATTGATCCGAGATGGGTCTCGATCATGTCCGCATTATTCACGAACCATAGGGTGACACACTTAAGAGACACCGACATCCAATTGAAGCAAAAGTTTCATGCCTAAAGAATGAACAAGCGCAGGAATTTATTTCACTAGATACCGAAACAGGTTTTCGGGTGAAATTGCATAAAGTGGTTATGCATGTGAAATAGAATTCTAGCAAGGGGTTATTTGTGAATGTTTTCCATTAAAGTAATTGACAAAATTCTGAATAAAATAAAATAGTTTTATTTAATGAGAGGTTTCATTAAATTTGGTGGAAATTTAATGGGAATTTGAGTGGGTTTTTGAGTGAAGAAAATTGAAGGGCCATTTTGTGAGTGGAGTGTCCACCCACATGAATGAGGGAGAGGTGGGGGCACCCTCCATGGCCGGCGGCCATGCCCCCTTGGGCTGCCCCCTCCCCTATATAAGGATCCCCTCCTCTCACTTCTCACTCACACCTCCTCGTGAAGGATCTCTCTCCCCTTCTAGAATTTATCCCCCATGGTATCGGACTAGCGAGATACATGTTCCCGGTGGCTATTCGGCAAGAAAGATTTGTGCTTCTGCTGCATCGCTGGAGCGAGGAGGCAAAGGTTGCTGTCACATCCCAAGATTTTCCAACTCTTGTAATGTGAAAATAAATGAATAAAATAAAACTTTAATTAATTTTCAGAGCCAGAAGAAACTTTTTGAATTCAATTGGAACTTCAGACCCATTTGAATTAAAATAAACCTAAAAGGGATTTAAAAAGATAAGCATTCAATAAAAGGAAAAATAAAAACATTTAGAAATACTACTTTGAAACAATTAAATGAAAAGATTTGTTTTCAAATGAAATAGAAGTTTTTACAAATAGGGATTATTTAATAAAACCAAATTAAACTTTGACCAAGCCTTGGAAATTAAAAATATTTAGTTTTGAATAAAAATAACAAAGGCTTATTTAAAATAAAGTAATAAGGAATTAACATCAAATTTTATTCAAATAAAAGGTTTTACCATTTTAAATTAAGACATCAAAACTTATTAAATTATTTTAAACAGGTTTTTCCAAATATTTTATAGTCTCTAATAAAGCCTACTAAAGTGTTTTGGCTTATTTATAGGTTTTAAATAAATAACTCAATTAAATAAATCCTATTTGAATCAATAAAGAAAGTCTATATTATTTAAATCATTAATGGACCCTAAAATAAAAGGCTATATTATTTTAAACAAGTTTTCCAAATATTCTTTATTTCCAAAGGATACCTACTGATTTGAATTTGAAAGTATTTGGATTTAAAATAGAAATTCTATTAAATAAACCAAATCTTGTTTATTTAATAAACCATAGTCCATCTTTAATTAATTAATTAATTAATTAATAGAACCTAAAAAGATTTAAAATGTTATTCTATTTTGAAGTTGGATTATACTACTAAACAGAACCAAAAACACAATGCAAAGTTTAAAAAAAATGTTTGAAATTGTTGAATGATTGAATAAGTGGATTGAAAATCAAAACAGGAAATAAAATAGAAAAGGAAAAATAACACAGAATAAAAAAAAATGGAAAAGGGCCAACCCAACCCAGGCAGCCCACTAAGCCACCAACCAGCCCAGCCTCCTTACCCATGAGAACGATTCGCACGTTAGCTAGCTAACCATGGTGACACTGACCAGTGGACCTTTCCCCTTGTTTCTTTTCCCACTGACAGGTGGACCCCGCCACTCCTGTTCGTCGTTCTCACCCGCACGACCCCTTCTTCCCCAAACCACGCTGTCGTTCCCAGTCATCAATCCGCGCGCTTAATTCCTCTTAATGGCCACGTTAATCTCGCCTCTGACCCTGCGTACTTAAGCGCCAGCACCTTCCTCTCCTTTTCCCTCAGTCGCCACCCCCTCTCTGCCCCGAGGCTGCTACAATTTGAGCACGCACCGCCGCAGCTCCGACCACCGTCCTCCTTCGATTCCGGCTGAACCACACCCCCTCCTGCCTCCACAAGCACACAGACGCACTCACTACTCCCTGGCGCTTCTGTCAGTGCCTTCCATTCAACCGCGGGTGCCCTGGAACCTCGCCTTCAACGATTTTGACCTGCAGCACGCTGATCGACTTCAACTCCGTGAGCCCCATGTAGATTCCAGTCGCCTCTTTTTCTCTCGTTCACGACACAACCTTGCCTTGTTCCTGCGCATCTAACCGGGTCGTCATTTCGCTTTGAGGTGATCCACAGCGCTGTCCCCGACGACTACCTGACGCGTCCGTCGCCGATTCCCAACTCCGACGAGAAATTTCGACCGTCTCTGAGCGCCCCTTGTCAAGCCAGCAGTACCCAGAGCTTCACCGTGACCCCCTGAGCCTGGTGAGCATACCCTATCTCTCTCTCGCTTCCTGTATCGCCGGAACCATCATCGACTGATCGCTCCGCCGCCAGCAGCCGTCGCAGCTTCGACCGTGGTCAAACACACCAAGACTGCTCGATCTAGATTTAGCGATCACGATTAGATCACTTATCGTCGAAGGGGTATGTCCTCTGAGCCACTTGATCTGACTAGATCCAACGCCCCACAAACGCGATCCCAGCGAACCGGTACCATCCAGTAGGAAACCGCCGCGTGTCCCCTGTTCTGTTTAAAACAGAAATTGAATCTGATTTAAATTGCAAACTTCAAATCCTTATAACTTTTGATCCACACGTCCAAATTTGACAAATTTTATATCAATAAAATCAGGAGAACAAGCCCTAAACAACCATGGCCTTAGTTTTGAAAATAGTATCTGTTAGCTTGTTTGAAATTACAGAAACTTTTGTGTACTTATTTAGAATAAAAATTGTTTAAAACTGATTTTAGGATTAAATCTTTTGCAAAATGGATTTGTGTGATCCTACTGACCCTAGGAACCAACCCATAGTGTTAAAAATGATTTTTGTGAAATTTAAGTTGAATTAATTAACTAAGTCATTTTCTAGCCAAATAAAACTCATTAAATTGTTTTATGGAAAAATTGTTGCAAGGAAAACCTTGGGAAAATGTTATGGACCAAACTTACTGACCCAAAACACCAAGCCTTGCCAAGAGCAACTCACTTAGTGAAAAACATAAGGTTTTACTTTAAAAAGAATAATTTTCATCACATAAAATGTTGAATGGACTTTAAAATAGACTTTGGGCAAAACCCTCTAACTAATGACTTTGCCATTCTGGTAAATGACCAATGGGACCTTACAAAGTTTATAAACCTATTAGAGACCAACTTTGCAATAGAACCCTCTTCCTACAAAACTTAGGAACCATTGCTTTGTGTATGAGAATTATTGTTTGAATGCTGGAATGCTACTTGATACTATGCTTGTTTGATTGTAATGAAATTAGCAAAGTGTGAGACTAGCAAGATCAAGGAGTGACTATCATTCCCTAAACAAAAAGGCAAGTTACACTATCATACAAAAGACCTACTATTTTCATTATACTTAGTGGATTTTGTAAACATGCATGAAAATGTTTTATACTTATGCTATGCTAATCCTAATAGGATTCCCTATACACTCCTTAGTGGAAATATTGAAGTTGTACATGCTTAGCCATGCTATGTTTTGAAAAGAGATACATGTTGAGATTTTACAAAGGTTGAGAAAAGGACTTGTGTTTTTTTATATAATAAAACAAGGACTCAATGAACCACCTAGGTGGTGGACACTTTATGTTTTGGAGAAGGTGGCAACAAAAGGGAACCATGTCTATGGCAATCACTTTGTGTTGTGCTCCAACTGAAAACCACCTAGGAAACTTAGAGATTGAACATGTTTCTCCAATTGTGGCTTTCGTGTACAACCACATGCTATTATGGCTCTGGCTTAGTCAACTACATTAGGAAGACCCATACATTGTCTTTAGTTACCGGACATGGGGATCTGGAATGCTTCATGGGGGCTGAAGACAAGCTAGCAATGATGTGGGGAGGACCTCTTGAAAGACTTCGTCACTTTCCCATGCCAAGTACTCCATCTTGGTGAGCACTAATCCAGAGGCCACTGGTGGCAACAAGATGGGATTGTGTCATGTGGGTAAAGTGTACCTTCTGCAGAAGTTAATAAAATCTAAGTACTTAGCCGTGTCCCGGTTATGGACAATCTTGAGAAACTAAAGTTTGAACTATGGGAGATATCGACATTCTAATTTCTAATATAAAACTTGATGCACTTGGGGTACCAAGGAATTCAAAGAGACTTTGTTAAGCTTGTTGCACTTGGGGTTACCAAGGTGCATAAGAGCATGATGTACTTGGGTTACCAAGGAACTCATGAGTTTTGAGAAAACTTGTAGCACTTGGGATACCAAGGTGCTCAAGGATTTTTGACAAGTACTTGAACACTTGAGTGTCTACCAAGGAGTTCAAGGATCTTGGAAATGAGATTTGACAAAAGACCAAAACCATTTTGAAAAGATAGGATAAAATATTGCTTTATGCCAATGAACCCTAAACTCTACTTAGCCAAATTTGCATGTAATGATAGGATCCACTTATTATCATTTAAAAGTGAAACTTGCCAATACAATTCAAATGTATTGACCCTTGTGGCTGTAACTTGTAATGTCGCAGGTTGATTGCTTTTAAGTGAAGATTGTTTGATTGACTAGGATTACAAAGTCTACAACCAACATCTGCCTGTGGCACTTTGAAGATGAAGGACCCATGACTATAGTTATTCCTGCAAGGTAATGTAATAGCCAAATGAGCTATGTTTGATGTAATAATCTTATGTTATTCCTGGTTATAAATTATATTATGACCTTTGTATCTTGATATTACATCTTAACTGTGGATGCTAGCTAATGATCCAGGGACTAGCATTGTAAAACACAGGAGGGATCAACCTTATTAGGTTGGGACCTCTACAGATGGTATCAGAGCATTGTGTTGCCTGTAGGATTTGTAAACCCTAGGATTGGACAAAAACCCTTAGAAAAATAGGAGTGTATTTGTTCCAAAAACTTATTTACAAAAACACTTGTAAACTCTTCCCTTAACCATTTTTGGTTTCAACTCTACATCTCTTCTGCTTCAACTTGATGGAAAAACCTACCCCATGGCCAAAGACTACACCATGTACAAAAGACTTCTTCAACTTCTTCAACTCTAATGACTTCAACATCTTCAGCATATTTCCCCAAGGACTTCCAACTTGAAAACTACTAAGGACCACAAATGAAACAAGGAAGTTTTGCTCAAGAGTTAGAGACTGAGGGAATGCAAAAGTTAGAAAGAGCCATCAACAACTTTGAAGTGATGTAACCAAGAGTTTGTCTCAAGGAAGCCATGATCTCATGCAAGAAGGATCAACCAAGAAGGAAGGGAGGATCACAAAAGAACCATATAGATGGACCACCATAATTTAGTTAAGACAAAACACACTCAACTTATGTGGTGTAACAAAAATATTTTGTTACCTAAGTATGTGCTTGAACTTTTTGGTTTGAGTGCAAAGTTGTTTGTGAACGTTGGTTTGTGATTGCATGCACATTGCTTGTGTGAATTGTGATGTGTGTGATTAGAAATATTTCCTTAGAAATGTCTTGCCCATTCTAAATCTTCCTTCAACCCAAACAGATGACTACTCCAAAGGACTCCAACACCAACCAAGCTGACAGCCTGGGAGAGCTCATAGCAACCCAACATCAGTTGAACCAATTGACAGCTCAGTTCCTAGCCAACAATAGTAATGAAGATCCAGCACTGCAAAAGTTTTTGGAGGAACAATCTCAACTAATGCTTAAGGTGACTAATCAAATGATTAGCATGGAGGAAAGCTATCCTAGAAGAGTGTATGATAACAAGGATGACAAGAATGTTGTTATAGATGGAGCCCCAGCTTGCATTATTTGTGGAGACAAGGATCATACTTCCAAGGAGCATGAAGGACAATGCCCCAATTGTGATGAAGACCATCCTGTTGGAGAATGCCCTACCTCTCAAGCTACTTGCTACCTTTGTGAAGGAAGTGATCATACTCCTGGCCTATGTCCCATCTATGCCATGGTAGAACAAAGAAAACAAGAAGGATCCAAGTCTACCAAAGGAAAAGGACCACTTATACCTCCAAGCAAGACAACTCATTTCAAAGGATCAAAGAAAATCAAGAAGCCCAAGCAAGACATGAGCCTTGTACAATGTCGTAAATGTAAGGAAATGGGACACTACTCCAGTGGATGCCCAGAGAACATAAAGAATAAAGGAATTGACCAAGTGTGGTGTAACAACTGTAATGAACCAGGTCACTTTGTAGCAACTTGCCCACAAGAGCCACGTAAAGAACTCAATGACATTCATTGCTTCAACTGCAAGAATCCAGGACACTATGCAAGCAACTGTCCAGAAAGGATGAAGAACAAGTTGAACAAGCCTATGGAGAAGCTCAACCTTGGTCCATGAGTCAAGCATAAGGAATAAAGCAAAGGTTTAACATAGAGAAATTCTAGGACCCAAGAAGGCCAATATGTAATTTTTGTTTGAAAAATTTTTAAGGGTGGTAGTACCCTAGTTGCTTTGAACTTGCTTGTAACCCTAGCCTCCCCAAATCTCGGGACGAGATTTATTTTAAGGGTGGTAGCCTGTCACATCCCAAGATTTTCCAAATCTTGTAATGTGAAAATAAATGAATAAAATAAAACTTTAATTAATTTTCAGAGCCAGAAGAAACTTTTTGAATTCAATTGGAACTTCAGACCCATTTGAATTAAAATAAACCTAAAAGGGATTTAAAAAGATAAGCATTCAATAAAAGGAAAAATAAAAACATTTAGAAATACTACTTTGAAACAATTAAATGAAAAGATTTGTTTTCAAATGAAATAGAAGTTTTTACAAATAGGGATTATTTAATAAAACCAAATTAAACTTTGACCAAGCCTTGGAAATTAAAAATATTTAGTTTTGAATAAAAATAACAAAGGCTTATTTAAAATAAAGTAATAAGGAATTAACATCAAATTTTATTCAAATAAAAGGTTTTACCATTTTAAATTAAGACATCAAAACTTATTAAATTATTTTAAACAGGTTTTTCCAAATATTTTATAATCTCTAATAAAGCCTACTAAAGTGTTTTGGCTTATTTATAGGTTTCAAATAAATAACTCAATTAAATAAATCCTATTTGAATCAATAAAGAAAGTCTATATTATTTAAATCATTAATGGACCCTAAAATAAAAGGCTATATTATTTTAAACAAGTTTTCCAAATATTCTTTATTTCCAAAGGATACCTACTGATTTGAATTTGAAAGTATTTGGATTTAAAATAGAAATTCTATTAAATAAAACAAATCTTGTTTATTTAATAAACCATAGTCCATCTTTAATTAATTAATTAATAAATAGAATCTAAAAAGATTTAAGATGTTATTCTATTTTGAAGTTGGATTATACTACTAAACAGAACCAAAAACACAATGCAAAGTTTAAAATAAAAAAATTGTTTGAAATTGTTGAATGATTGAATAAGTGTATGGAAAATCAAAACAGGAAATAAAATAGAAAAGGAAAAATAACACAGAATAAAAAAATGGAAAAGGGCCAACCCAACCCAGGCAGCCCACTAAGCCCACCAACCAGCCCAGCTCCTTACCCCGCAGAAAACGATTCGCACGCGTTAGCTAACCCGCGGTGACACTGACCAGTGGACCTTTCCCCTTGTTTCTTTTCCCACTGACAGGTGGACCCCGCCACTCCTGTTCGTCGTTCTCACCCGCACGACCCCTTCTTCCCCAAACCACGCTGCCGTTCCCAGTCATCAATCCGCGCGCTTAATTCCTCTTAATGGCCACGTTAATCTCGCCTCTGACCCTGCGTACTTAAGCGCCAGCACCTTCCTCTCCTTTTCCTCGGGCCACCCTCTCGCCCGAGGCTGCTACAATTTGAGCACGCACCGCCGCAGCTCCGACCACCGTCCTCCTTCGATTACGGCTGAACCACACCCCCTCCTGCCTCCACAAGCACACAGACGCACTCACTACTCCCTGGCGCTTCTGTCAGTGCCTTCCATTCAACCGCGGGTGCCCTGGAACCTCGCCTTCAACGACGACCTGCAGCACCGCGACTGACTTCAACTCCGGCGAGCCCCACAGGTAGATTCCAGTCGCCCCTCTTTTTCTCGTTCACGCACACAACCTTGCCTTGTTCCTGCGCATCTAACCGGGTCGTCATTTCGCTTTGAGGTGATCCACAGCGCTGTCCCCGACGACTACCTGACGCGTCCGTCGCCGATTCCCAACTCCGACGAGAAATTTCGACCGTCTCTGAGCGCCCCTTGTCAAGCCAGCAGTACCCAGAGCTTCACCGTGACCCCCTGAGCCTGGTGAGCATACCCTATCTCTCTCTCGCTTCCTGTATCGCCGGAACCATCATCGACTGATCGCTCCGCCGCCAGATAAGCCGCAGCTACCGATCGCGTGGTCAAACACACCAGTACCGTTCGATCTAGATTTAGCGGTCACGATTAGATCACTTATCGTCGAAGGGGTATGTCCTCTGAGCCACTTGATCTGACTAGATCCAACGCCCCACAAACGCGATCCCAGCGAACCGGTACCATCCAGTAGGAAACCGCCGCGTGTCCCCTGTTCTGTTAAAACAGAAATTGAATCTAATTTAAATTGCAAACTTCAAATCCTTATAACTTTTGATCCACACATCCAAATTTGACAAATTTTATATCAATAAAATCAGGAGAACAAGCCCTAAACAACCATGGCCTTAGTTTTGAAAATAGTATCTGTTATCTTGTTTGAAATTACAGAAACTTTTGTGTACTTGTTTAGAATATAAAAATTGTTTAAAACTGATTTTAGGATTAAATCTTTTGCAAAATGGATTTGTGTGATCCTACTGACCCTAGGAACCAACCCATAGTGTTAAAAATGATTTTTGTGAAATTTAAGTTGAATTAATTAACTAAGTCGTTTTCTAGCCAAATAAAACTCATTAAATTGTTTTATGGAAAAATTGTTGCAAGGAAAACCTTGGGAAAATGTTATGGACCAAACTTACTGACCCAAAACACCAAGCCTTGCCAAGAGCAACTCACTTAGTGAAAAACATAAGGTTTTACTTTAAAAAGAATAATTTTCATCACATAAAATGTTGAATGGACTTTAAAATAGACTTTGGGCAAAAACCTCTAACTAATGACTTTGCCATTCTGGTAAATGACCAATGTGGACCTTACAAAGTTTATAAACCTAGTAGAGACAAACTTTGCAATAGAACCCTCTACCTACAAAACTTAGGAACCATTGCTTTGTGTATGAGAATTATTGTTTGAATGCTGGAATGCTACTTGATACTATGCTTGTTTGATTGTAGTGAAATTAGCAAAGTGTGAGACTAGCAAGATCAAGGAGTGACTATCATTCCCTAAACAAAAATGCAAGTTACACTATCATACAAAAGACCTACTATTTTCATTATACTTAGTGGATTTTGTAAACATGCATGAAAATGTTTTATACTTATGCTATGCTAATCCTAATAGGATTCCCTATACACTCCTTAGTGGAAATATTGAAGTTGTACATGCTTAGCCATGCTATGTTTTGAAAAGAGATACATGTTGAGATTTTACAAAGGTTGAGAAAAGCACTTGTGTTTTTTTTATATAATAAAACAAGGACTCAATGAACCACCTAGGTGGTGGACACTTTATGTTTTGGAGAAGGTGGCAACAAAAGGGAACCATGTCTATGGCAATCACTTTGTGTTGTGCTCCAACTGAAAACCACCTAGGAAACTTAGAGATTGAACATGTTTCTCCAATTGTGGCTTTTGTGTACAACCACATGCTATTATGGCTCTGGCTTAGTCAACTACATTAGGAAGACCCATACATTGTCTTTAGTTACCGGACATGGGGATCTGGAATGCTTCATGGGGGCTGAAGACAAGCTAGCAATGATGTGTGGGAGGACCTCTTGGAAAGACTTCGTCACTTTCCCAGTCTGCCAAGATCTCCATCTTGGTGAGCACTAATCCAGAGGCCACTTGGTGGCAACAAGATGGGATTGTGTCATGTGGGTAAAGTGTACTCCTTCTGCAGAAGTTAATAAAATCTAAGTACTTAGCCGTGTCCCCGGTTATGGACAATACTGAGCAACTAAAGTTTGAACTATGGGAGATCTCGACATTCTAATTTCTAATATAAAAACTTGATGCACTTGGGGGTACCAAGGAATTCAAAGATACTTTGTTAAGCTTGTTGCACTTGGGGTTACCAAGGTGCATAAGAGCATGATGTACTTGGGGTTACCAAGGAACTCATGAGTTTTGAGAAAACTTGTAGCACTTGGGGATACCAAGGTGCTCAAGGATTTTTGACAAGTACTTGAACACTTGAGTGTCTACCAAGGATTTCAAGGATCTTGGAAATGAGATTTGACAAAAGACCAAAACCATTTTGAAAAGATAGGATAAAATATTGCTTTATGCCAATGAACCCTAAACTCTACTTAGCCAAATTTGCATGTAATGATAGGATCCACTTATTATCATTTAAAAGTGAAACTTGCCAATACAATTCAAATGTATTGACCCTTGTGGCTGTAACTTGTAATGTTGCAGGTTGATTGCTTTTAAGTGAAGATTGTTTGATTGACTAGGATTACAAAGTCTACAACCAACATCTGCCTGTGGCACTTTGAAGATGAAGGACCCATGACTATAGTTATTCCGCTGCAATGTAATGTAATAGCCAAATGAGCTATGTTTGATGTAATAATCTTATGTTATTCCTGGTTATAAATTATATTATGACCTTTGTATCTTGATATTACATCTTAACTGTGGATGCTAGCTAATGATCCAGGGACTAGCATTATAAAACACAGGAGGGATCAACCTTATTAGGTTGGGACCTCTACAGTTGCTCGGTGCCTCGAACGTGTGTGCGAGCACGGATGCGCTGCTGTTTTGCGACGCTAGGACTTCCTCTCGATCTTGAGATCGGCAAGAGATCGTCTACATCAACCACGAGTTTGGACTCGTTAAGCTTTGTCGGTATTCAAGGGTATGTTCTCTACGGATATACATCTGCCCGTTGTTTGTATCTAGTAGATAGATCTTGGTACATAGTTGTTCCCATCGTAGGAAATTTTTTGTTTTCTATGCTGCGAACCCTACAGTGGTATCAGAGCCGGATCTATGCGTATATGCTTTGCACGGGTAGTACACATATGAGTATGTGGGCGATGATGATCATTTTATTGCTTCTTAGTTGTACTTTGGATATTGGTGGCATAGTGGGATGAAGCGGCCCGGACAAACTTTACATGTCCTCGCACATGAGACCTGTTCCACGCTTGACATGCAACTAGTTTTGCATAAGTGGCTAGCGGGTGTCTGTCTCTCCTACTATAGTCAATATCTAATTTGCAACGAGTTGTCAACAATTTGGTTATCCTCGTTGTGGTTCATGTTCGTAGGTAAGAACGGTTCTATCTTCGAAAGCCCTAAGCCACGTAAAACTTGCAATAGATAAATTAGAGGCGTCTAGTTTAGATTGTTGCTGGGCTAGTGTTATAATATGGTGATGTTCTAAGTAGAAGTATGAGATGATACTCTTACAACAAACATAGCATGTAAGTTCCATAGACCTTGGCCTTACACATAAAGGTATGATAGAGATCATACCACGGTGCACATGATGGATATCATATGCGGGAACCATATCATTTCACTTATAAACATGTGATGTTTTCATTGCATCTTATATTGCTTGTTTGGCGTTTTATTAGCATAATAAGATGATCCCTCATTTAGATATCAAGATAAGAATGTGTTCTTCCTTAAGTATGCACCGACAATGTTTCGTCGATTCAAGACATCAGGTGATGATCGGGTGTACTTGAATCCATGAGCATATCTCGGGCGTAAGACAGTTACACACACGAATACTAAGGTTATTACTTGACGAGCCTAGCATGTACAGACATGGCCTCGGAACACGGACCGAAAGGTTAAGCATGAGTCATATGTTTTGATATGATGACCATATGGATGCTCGCCTTTGAAGCTACACCGACTCACGTGACGATCGGACTTGCTGTAGTGGATTTGGTTCATGTAATCACCAAAAAGACACGAGGGATGTCGTTTTTGAGTGGGAGTTCATTTCTAATTTGGATTAGTAGAACTCAATTTATCATAAATTAAATCAAAGTGAATTTGCATAATTTTTTGTAGTCATTGGCATTCGTTCACCACCTTATGCATAGTTGTAATTGAGATAATAGAACTATAGAATCCTGGATATATACTTTACGAACTGGTATCGTATTGTGTTGAGTATCAATCTAAAGTTTAAATTACTATTGCAAATTTTCAACAAACTTGTCACATCCCAAGATTTTCCAAATCTTGTAATGTGAAAATAAATAAATAAATAATAAAACTTTGTTTGAATTTCAGAGCCAGAAGAAATTTTTTGGAATTCAATTGGATCTTCAAACCAATTTGGACCAAATAAATCCTAAAAGGATTTATTAAGATAAACATTTAATAAAGTTAAAATATTTTGGAATTACTATTTTGAATCTTTAATAAAAGATTTGGTTTTCGAAAGAAAAGGTGGATTCATAAATAAAGGTTATTTTATAAAGCCAAATTGAACCTTGGCCAAGCTTTGGAATTAAAACATTTTGTTTTGAATAAAAATAGCAAAGGTTTATTTAAATAAATTAATAAGGATTTAATATCCAATTTTTTATTTAAATAAAAGGTTTTACCATTTTAATTAAAACATCAAAAACTTATTAAATTATTTTTCCAAATATTTTATTCTCAAATAAAACCCATTGAAGTGTTTTGGTGTTATTTTAGATTTCAAAATAAACATCTTAATAAAACAAATCCTAGTTGATTTTATAATGGAGGTATATTGTATTTAATTTTAATGGACCCTAAAATAAAAGGTTATTTTGTTTTAAACAAAGTTTCCAAGTATTCTTTATTTTCCAAATAAAACCTACTGTTTTGGTTTTGAAGATATTTGGATTTGAAAACGAGATTTTGTTAATTAAATCAAACCCTATTTTATTAAATAACTAAAGATCCATTTTATTTAATTAAAGGATGGATCCTCAAAAGAATAAAAATTATTATTTTATTTTGGATTTTGGTTTATGTTACAGAACAGAACCAAATTCATAGTTGCAAAGTTTGTTGATTGTTTGAATTGATTTGAATGCTGTTTGGTTGTTTGAAATTCAAAACAGAAATCAGAAATAGAATAAGAAAAGGTTACAGAATAAAAAAATGGAATTGGATCTAACCCAACCCAGCAGCCCACTAAAAGCCCAGAAACAGCCCAGCTATTCCTCCCCGAGGAAAAAGATTCGCACTCAGTATCTGACCCGCAGAGAGAATGACCAGTGGACCCTCCCCTCACTCTTTTTCTCATTAACGACTGGACCCCACTCCTCCTGTTCTTCCTCCTCACCCGCGCGACCTCCTTCCCCCAAACCTCGTTGTCGTTGCTGCCATTCAAAGCCGCGATCAATTCGCAGTAATGTCGCGCCTTAAACCTCGCCGTGACTGCACGCTATTAAGCGCCTGTGTCTTCTCCACCTTTCCCCTCTGTCGCCACTCCTTCTCCGCCCCGAGGCTGCCACAATTCGGCCGAGCACTCCCTCTGTTCCGACGACACCTCAGTGACGATTCCGGCCAAGTTTCACCACCACTTTCCTCCCTGACCTTGCACCCAGACTCACCACTTCTTGGCGCATCTCCCAGTACCTTTCGTTCGACCGCGGGCGCCCCAGAGCGTCGGCTACGACAAGCTCTGAACGACATCGCCGTCTGCAACCTCTCCGACGACCTCCCCTGGTAAACGCTGACCGCCCCGAGCCTCCTCGTTCATGCTCCCTCACTCGCCTCGGTCTTGCGCAACTAACGCTGACCTCTGTTTGTCTTTTCGTGACCAGTAGCCTCGTCTTCAACCACGGACAGAGCCGTCCGACGCCGTTCCCAACTCCGGCGAGAGATCCCACCTGACCCCGTGCGTCCCTTGCCACGTTGACCACACGACGAGCACCACCTCGACCTTGCGAATACGGTAAGCACCCCCCCTGTCTACCTTGCTTCCTGTAATCGCCGTAGCACCACTGTCTGGCCGCTCCGCCACTAGCCACCGCCGCAGCGCCGCTAGCTTTAGGTCGAGCTTGCAGTAGCCGTTCGATCTCGATCCAGCGGGTAGGAATAGAACCAGAGCGAAAGGGTAAGAGTGAATCTATGTCGTGTGATCAAGATGGATCCTGCGGTCTACGTTTGTCAATCCGAACGAACCGGTACCGCCCAACCAGAACGTGACACGTGGCCATGTTTTTTTAAAATCAGATTTGAAATCTGATTGAGATATGATTTTCAAACCCTTGTAACTTTGGATCCACACGTCCAAAAATTACAAATTTTATGTCGTTGGATTCAGGAGAGCAAGCCCTAGCCAACCATACCCTTGGTTTAGTAAATAGTATCTGTTAATTTACTTGTTTTTACAGATTCTTTTGTATGCTTGTTTAGAAAAGAAAAATGATTCAAAAATGTTTCTAAGTTTGAAACCTTAGCAAAATGGTTTGTTGTGACCTTACTGACCCTAGGAACCAATCCTTGGTGTTAAAAATGATTTTGGTAAAATTTAGGTTGGATTAATTGACTTAGCCAATTTCTAGCCAATTAAAAATTGTTAATTTTATTATGAAAATGTTTTTGTAAAGAAAACTTTGGGAAAATGCTTTAGACCAAACCTACTGACCCAAAACACCAAGTTTTGCAATAACAACTCATTTGGTGAAAAACATAAAGTTTTGCTTTGATAAAAATGTTTTCCACCACACAAAAATGATGATGGATTTTAAAATAGTTTTTGAAACAAAACCCTTTTGCAAATGACTTTTCCACTATGGAAAATGACCAATTTATACCTTACCAAGTTTAGGAGCCTAGTGGAGACCATCCTTGCAAATAGAACCATCTTTTGCATGCTTACATGCATGACTTAGATCTTAGATTCCATAGTTTAATGTGTGTGTGAAATGTTGTTTGATTGATTATTTGGAATGCTAGTTGATTTGGTGTTTGCTTGATTCATTGTAGTGAAATTAGTGAATTGTGAGACTAGCAAGATCAAGGAGTGAACCTTCATTCCCTTCCAAAAAGGCAAGTGACACTATCATCAAAACTCCTACTATTTTCATTATACCTAGTGGATTTTGTAACATGCATGAAAATGATTTAAACTTATGCTATGCTAAATCCTAATAGGATACCCTATACATTCCTTAGAAAGAACTTAGTAGTTGTACATGCTTAGCCATGATTTATTTTGAAAAGAGATACATGTTGAGATTTTACAAAGGTTGAGAAAAGGACTTGTGTTTTACATAATAAAACAAGGACTCAATGAACCACCTAGGTGGTGGATACTTTAAGTTTTGGAGAAGGTGGCAACAAAGGGAACCATGTCTATGGGAATCACTTTGTGTTGTGCTCCAAAAGAAAACCACCTAGGAAACTTAGAGATTGAACATGTGTCTCCAATTGTGGCTTTCGTGTGCAACCACATGCTATTATGGCTCTGGATTAGTCAACTACATTGGGAAGACCCATGCATTGTCTTCAGTTAACTGGACATGGGGATCTGGAATGCTTCATGGGTGCTGAAGGCAAGCTAGCAATGGTGTATGGGAGGACCCTATGGAAAGACTTCGTCACATTCTCAATCTGTCAGTACTCCATCTTGGTGAGCACTAATCCAGTAGGCCACTGGTGGCAAAAGGATGGGATTGTGACATGTGGGTAAAGTGTACTCCTTCTGCAGAAGTTAATAAAATCTAAGTACTTAGCCGTGTCCCCAGTTATGGACAATACTGAGCAACTAAAGTTTGAACTATGGGATATCTCGACATTCCAACTTCTATAATAAAAACTTGATGCACTTGGGGGTACCAAGGAATTCAAAGAGATTTTGATAAAACTTGTTGAACTTGGGGTTACCAAGGAGCTCAAGGAACTTTGACAGAACTTGTTGTACTTGGGGTTACCAAGGAACTCAAGAGATTTTGTTTATGTCATGAACACTTGGGGTTACCAAGGAACTCATGAGATTTTGATAAAACTTGTTGTACTTGGGGTTACCAAGTAGCTCAAGGGATTTTTTTATAAGGACTTGAACACTTGAGTTTCTACCAAGGAGTTCAAGGAACTTGTAAAAGGTGATTTGAAAAAGGGCCAAACCCAATTTGAAAAGTTAGGATAAATATTGCTTTATGCAAATAAGTCTTAAACTCTACTTAACCAAATATGCATGTATTGATAGGATCCACACATATTATACATAGTAGTGAAACTTGCCAATACAATTCAAATGTATTGACCCTTGTGGCTGTAACTTGTAATGTTGCAGGTTTGATTGATTTTAGTGAAGATTGATTGATTAGGATTACAAAGTCTACAACCAACATCTGCCTGTGGCACTTTGAAGATGAAGGACCCATGACTATAGTTATTCCGCTGCAATGTAATGTAATAGCCAAATGAGCTATGTTTGATGTAATAAAATTATGTTATTCCTGGTTATAAAGTTATATTATGACCATTGTTTCTTGATATTACATCTAAACTGTGGATGCTAGCTATTGATCCAGGGACTAGCATTGTAAACACAGGGGGCTCTATCTTATTAAAGATTGGGACCCCTTACAGATGGTATCAGAGCATTGTGTTGCCTGTAGGATTTGTAAACCTAGGATTGGACAAAAACCCTTAGAAAAATAGGAGTTAAATTTTGATCCAAAAATTATTTACAAAAACACTTGTAAACTCTTTCCTTAACCATTTTTGGTTTTCAACTCTACACCTCTTCTACTTCAACTTGATGGAAAAACCTACCCATGGCCAAGGACTACACTATGTGCAAAGGACTTCTTCAACTTCTTCAACTTCTTCAACTCTAATGACTTCAACATCTTCAGCATATTCCCCAAGGACTTCCAACTTGGATATCACTAAGGACTACAAGTAAGACAAGGAAATCTTACTCAAGATTTAGAGACTGAGGGAATGCAAAAGTTAGAAGGAACCTACATCACTAGAAGTTATTGTGACCAAGAGTTTTTCTCAAGGAAACCATGATCTCATGGAAGAAGAAGCAACCAAGAAGGATGGAAAGATCACAAGTGAACCATATAGATGGACCACCATATTTTAGTTATGTCAAAACCACCAACTTATGTGGTGTAACAAAAATATTTTATTGCCTAAGTATGTGCTTGAACTTTGTTTGAGTGAAATGTTTGGTTTGTGATTGCATGCACATTGCTTGTGTGATTTGTGATGTGTGTGATTAGAATTAATTCCTTAGAAATATCTTGCCTATTATAATCTTCCTTCAACCCAAACAGATGACTACTCCAAAAGACTCCAAGATTGATGACACCAACACCAACCAAGAGGACAGCATGAAAGAGCTCATAGCAACCCAGAACCAGTTAAACCAACTGACAGCCCAGTTCATAGCCAACAATAGTGATAAAGGTCCAGCACTGCAAAAGTTTTTGGAGGAACAAACCCAACTGATGCTTAAGGTGACTAATCAAATGATCAACATGGAAGAAAGTTATCCCAAAAGAGTCTTTGACAACAAGGATGACAGAAATATTGTTCTAGATGGAGCACCAGCTTGCATTACCTATGGAGACAAGGATCATACCTCCAAGGAGCATGAAGGTCAATGTCCTAACTGTGAATACAATCATCATGTTGGACAATGTCCCACCTCTCAAGCTACTTGTTACCTTTGTGAAGGAAACGACCATGTCCCTAACCAATGCCCCATCTATGCCATTGTTGAACAAAGGAAGCAAGAAGGATCCAAGTATGCCAAAAATATTGATGGCAAAGGAAAAGGACCACTTATACCTCCAAACAAGACAACCCAATTCAAAGGACTAAAGAAACTCAAGAAACCAAGACAATACATGAACCTGGTGCAATGTCATAAATGTAAGGAATTGGGACACTACTCCAGTGAATGCCCAGAGAACAAGAAAAATAAAGAGATTGGCCAAGTGTGGTGCAACAACTGCAAAGAGTTAGGCCATTTTGTGGCAACTTGTCCACAAGAGCCACGTAAAGAACTCAAGGACATCCATTGTTTCAACTGCAAGAATCCAGGACATTATGCAAGCAACTATCCAGAAAAGATGAAGAACAAGTTGAACAAGCCTATGGAGAAACTCAACCTTGGCCCATGAGTCAAGTATGGAAACCAAGGACACCATGCAAAAGTTTGCTTAGAGAAGTTTTCCCAGGATCCCAAGAAGGACAATATGTAATTTTTGTTTGAGAATTTTTAAGGATGGTAGTACCCTAGTTGTTTTGAACCTGCTTGTCACCCTAACCTTCCCAAATCTCGGGACGAGATTTATTTTAAGGGTGGTAGCCTGTCACATCCCAAGATTTTCCAAATCTTGTAATGTAAAAATAAATAAATAAATAAAATAAAACTTTGTTTGAATTTTAGAGCCAGAAGAAACTTTTTGGAATTCAATTGGATCTTCAAACCAATTTGGACCAAATAAATCCTAAAAGGATTTATTAAGATAAACATTTAATAAAGTTAAAATATTTTGGAATTACTATTTTGAATCTTTAATAAAAGATTTGGTTTTCAAAAGAAAAGGTGGATTCATAAATAAAGATTATTTTATAAAGACAAATTGAACCTTGGCCAAGCTTTGGAATTAAAACATTTTGTTTTGAATAAAAATAGCAAAGGTTTATTTAAATAAATTAATAAGGATTTAATATCCAATTTTTTATTTAAATAAAAGGTTTTACCATTTTAATTAAAACATCAAAAACTTATTAAATTATTTTTCCAAATATTTTATTCTCAAATAAAACCCATTGAAGTGTTTTGGTGTTATTTTAGATTTCAAAATAAACATCTTAATAAAACAAATCCTAGTTGATTTTATAATGGAGGTCTATTGTATTTAATTTTAATGGACCCTAAAATAAAAGGTTATTTTGTTTTAAACAAAGTTTCCAAGTATTCTTTATTTTCCAAATAAAACCTACTGTTTTGGTTTTGAAGATATTTGGATTTGAATATGAGATTTTGTTAATTAAATCAAACCCTATTTTATTAAATAACTAAAGATCCATTTTATTTAATTAAAGGATGGATCCTCAAAAGAATAAAAATTATTATTTTATTTTGGATTTTGGTTTATGTTACAGAACAGAACCAAATTCATAGTTGCAAAGTTTGTTGATTGTTTGAATTGATTTGAATGCTGTTTGGTTGTTTGAAATTCAAAATAGAAATCAGAAATTGAAAAAGAAAAGGTTACAGAATAAAAAAAATGGAATTGGATCTAACCCAACCCAGCAACCCACTAAAAGCCCAGAAACAGCCCAGCTATTCCTCCCCGAGGAAAACGATTCGCACTCAGTATCTGACCCGCAGAGAGAATGACCAGTGGACCCTCCCCTCACTCTTTTTCTCACTAACGACTGGACCCCACTCCTCCTGTTCTTCCTCCTCACCCGCGCGACCTCCTTCCCCCAAACCTCGCTGCCGTTGCTGCCACTCAAAGCCACGATCAATTCGCAGTAATGCCGCGCCTTAAACCTCGTCGTGACTGCACGCTATTAAGCGCCTGCGTCTTCTCCACCTTTCCCCTCTGTCGCCACTCCTTCTCCGCCCCGAGGCTGCCACAATTCGGCCCAGCACTCCCTCTGTTCCGACGACACCTCAGTGACGATTCCGGCCAAGTTTCAAAACCACTTTCCTCCCTGACCTCGCACCCAGACTCACCACTTCTTGGCGCATCTCCCAGTACCTTTCGTTCGACCGCGGGCGCCCCAGAGCGTCGGCTACGACAAGCTCTGAACGACGCCGCCGTCTGCAACCTCTCCGACGACCTCCCCTGGTAAACGATGACCGCCCCGAGCCTCCTCGTTCATGCTCCCTCACTCGCCTCGGTCTTGCGCAACTAACGCTGACCTCTGTTTGTCTTTTTGTGACCAGTAGCCTCGTCTTCGACCACGGACAGAGCCGTCCGACGCCGTTCCCAACTCCGGCGAGAGATCCCACCTGACCCCGTGCGTCCCTTGCCACGTTGACCACACGACGAGCACCACCTCGACCTTGCGAATACGGTAAGCACCCCCCCTATCTACCTTGCTTCCTGTAATCGCCGTAGCACCACCGTCTGGCCGCTCCGCCACTAGCCACCGCCGCAGCACCGCTAGCTTTAGGTCGAGCTTGCAGTAGCCGTTCGATCTCGATCCAGCGGGTAGGAATAGAACCAGAGCGAAAGGGTAAGAGTGAATCTATGACGTGTGATCAAGATGGATCCTGCGGTCTACGTTTGTCAATCCGAACGAACCGGTACCGCCCAACCAGAACGTGACACGTGGCCATGTTTTTTTTAAATCAGATTTGAAATCTGATTGAGATATGATTTTCAAACCCTTGTAACTTTGGATCCACACGTCCAAAAATTACAAATTTTATGTCGTTGGATTCAGGAGAGCAAGCCCTAGCCAACCATACCCTTGGTTTAGTAAATAGTATCTGTTAATTTACTTGTTTTTACAGATTCTTTTGTATGCTTGTTTAGAAAAGAAAAATGATTCAAAAATGTTTCTAAGTTTGAAACCTTAGCAAAATGGTTTGTTGTGACCTTACTGACCCTAGGAACCAATCCTTGGTGTTAAAAATGATTTTGGTAAAATTTAGGTTGGATTAATTGACTTAGCCAATTTCTAGCCAATTAAAAATTGTTAATTTTATTATGAAAATGTTTTTGTAAAGAAAACTTTGGGAAAATGATTTAGACCAAACCTACTGACCCAAAACACCAAGTTTTGCAATAACAACTCATTTGGTGAAAAACATAAAGTTTTGCTTTGATAAAAATGTTTTCCACCACACAAAAATGATGATGGATTTTAAAATAGTTTTTGAAACAAAACCCTTTTGCAAATGACTTTTCCACTATGGAAAATGACCACTTTATACCTTACCAAGTTTAGGAGCCTAGTGGAGACCATCCTTGCAAATAGAACCATCTTTTGCATGCTTACATGCATGACTTAGATCTTAGATTCCATAGTTTAATGTGTGTGTGAAATGTTGTTTGATTGATTATTTGGAATGCTAGTTGATTTGGTGTTTGCTTGATTCATTGTAGTGAAATTAGTGAATTGTGAGACTAGAAAGATCAAGGAGTGAACCTTCATTCCCTTCCAAAAAGGCAAGTGACACTATCATCAAAACTCCTACTATTTTCATTATACCTAGTGGATTTTGTAACATGCATGAAAATGATTTAAACTTATGCTATGCTAAATCCTAATAGGATACCCTATACATTCCTTAGAAAGAACTTAGTAGTTGTACATGCTTAGCCATGATTTATTTTGAAAAGAGATACATGTTGAGATTTTACAAAGGTTGAGAAAAGGACTTGTGTTTTACATAATAAAACAAGGACTCAATGAACCACCTATGTGGTGGATACTTTAAGTTTTGGAGAAGGTGGCAACAAAGGGAACCATGTCTATGGGAATCACTTTGTGTTGTGCTCCAAAAGAAAACCACCTAGGAAACTTAGAGATTGAACATGTTTCTCCAATTGTGGCTTTCGTGTGCAACCACATGCTATTATGGCTCTGGATTAGTCAACTACATTGGGAAGACCCATGCACTGTCTTCAGTTAACTGGACATGGGGATCTGGAATGCTTCATGGGTGCTAAAGGCAAGCTAGCAATGGTGTATGGGAGGACCCTATGGAAAGACTTTGTCACATTCTCAATCTGCCAGTACTCCATCTTGGTGAGCACTAATCCAGTAGGCCGCTGGTGGCAAAAGGATGGGATTGTGACATGTGGGTAAAGTGTACTCCTTCTGCAGAAGTTAATAAAATCTAAGTACTTAGCCGTGTCCCCGGTTATGGACAATACTGAGCAACTAAAGTTTGAACTATGGGAGATCTCGACATTCCAACTTCTATAATAAAAACTTGATGCACTTGGGGGTACCAAGGAATTCAAAGAGATTTTGATAAAACTTGTTGCACTTGGGGTTACCAAGGAGCTCAAGGAACTTCAGAACTTGTTGTACTTGGGGTTACCAAGGAACTCAAGAGATTTTGTTTATGTCATGAACACTTGGGGTTACCAAGGAACTCATGAGATTTTGATAAAACTTGTTGTACTTGGGGTTACCAAGTAGCTCAAGGGATTTTTTTTTATAAGGACTTGAACACTTGAGTTTCTACCAAGGAGTTCAAGGAACTTGTAAAAAGTGATTTGACAAAGGGCCAAACCCAATTCTAAAAGTTAGGATAAATATTGCTTTATGCAAATAAGTCTTAAACTCTACTTAACCAAATATGCATGTATTGATAGGATCCACACATATTATACATGGTAGTGAAACTTGCCAATACAATTCAAATGTATTGACCCTTGTGGCTGTAACTTGTAATGTTGCAGGTTTGATTGATTTTAGTGAAGATTGATTGATTAGGATTACAAAGTCTACAACCAACATCTTCCTGTGGCACTTTGAAGATGAAGGACCCATGACTATAGTTATTCTGCTACAATGTAATGTAATAGCCAAATGAGCTATGTTTGATGTAATAAAATTATGTTATTCCTGGTTATAAAGTTATATTATGACCATTGTTTCTTGATATTACATCTAAACTGTGGATGCTAGCTATTGATCCAGGGACTAGCATTGTAAACACAGGGGGCTCTATCTTATTAAAGATTGGGACCCCTTACAAAACTCTGTTTACTCCGTGAAATTTAATAATTGGTATTAAATCGAGAGTAACAATTCCAGTGTTAGTATCTTAAGTATCATGTTTGCCTCAATGATTCTTGATTGTTTTAATATCAAGTTTATCTAGGAGCTGAAAGAATTATTTCAGAAACCATCATGTGTGGCAGATATAATGATATCTGAAACAATGTTTTGGTTGCAATATGATAGATTATAATATATGTTCTCATATTGGATGAGAATTTACAAAGGTTGGAGATGCTAGACATCCTAATCATCCAAAAAGGGTTTTGGAAAGTAATGTTATACTCACGATTCTCCTGATAAGCTACATTAGCTTGATCATGAAAGTCGTCATGATAAGGATGAATAGAATATGTATGTAAAGTGTTTACTACACTAAAAGATTACTAAAGAATGGATTTTGAAAGAATACCGATCATTTTGATGATGGTGATCTACTTCAAAGTGCAGGTCCAAAGGTATTATTATTTGAATATACATGCTTTGGACTATGTGTCGTGTATATGGCGCCACTGTTGATGTTGATAGATTCTTTTAAAAAGTAAAAAGGAAATGCTGAAAGAGAATCTATAAAATATATTTGGCAGAAAAGAAAAGATTGGAAATATCCAATTTAGGTATATAGATGATATACATGTTATGGTTGTATTCTTTGCTTGTTAAACAATGTGGTTCTTGGGTATTGGATACTAAATTGGTTGGTTTGAAATTTCATACAGACGACACAATTCATGAACCACAATGGCCTAAGTAACTAGCAAGAGAATATGTGATGATGTTCATCGAAAACAAACAAACCGTTGTTTGTATTTCTCGTTGACATCAAAGCTTGACTTCAAGATTTGTTTTAATAATTGTTATTTGAATCAGGTATTATGAGAACAAGGGTTGTTCAAATAATTACCGTATTCCATATAAGATGTATGATTTACAAATCTAGTTGGAGAAATCACATCCATAAAACCTAATGCTAAAATGTCGCAAGACAAATGATTGAAAGATCACTTACAAAGTGACATCGCTGTTTAAATTATATTGGAAAGAAAACATGAAGAATCTCCATATTCATGGATTTTGGGAGTCTTTGATTTGATCAAGTGACGCTTGTGAGACTTTCCTCGGGATAATTAAAACTTCGTTCAAAGGCCAAAGAAGAACGAACGACTAAAATATTGGAATTTATACATATCGATGTATGTAGTCCATTATATGTAGTCGTGAGCGATGAATTTCAACTTCATATGCTTTTTCTGGAAATTTGAGTGAATATTCACTTAATGAGAAAGAAGTATGAAATATTTGAAAATGTTCAAAGACTTACAAGATGAAGTGAAAATCATTGTAACAAGAAAATATATGGTTTATGATTTTATCATAAGGGATTTATTTGAGTTGCAAGTGTAACAAGAAAATAAATGAATTATGATTTTATCATAAAGGGATTTATTTGAGTTGCAAGTTTAGCAAAACACCTAGATTTACATCTCCGGAAACACCATAGGAATATGGAGTGTTTGAGATTTGTAATGAAACCTTGTTTGACATGGTTAGATCAAAGGTGTTATTGATAAAACTGCCATTATGTTTTAAAAGATTAAAGCTTTAGAGACTTCCGCTTTTACACTGAAAAGAGCTCCATCTTGATCCGTTGAAATGACACCATGGAAGTTATGTTTTGGGGTAAAACCCAAGTTGTCATTTCTCAAATTTTGGTATGCTAAACATAAGTAAGATGTTTACAACCAAAGTCGGATGAGCATGTCTTTGTAGGCTATTTCGAATAACAATTGGTTATTCCTCCATAACACCAAGGACAAAAGGGTTTGTCGCTTGAAACATGAAGTTTCTTGAAAAAGGAATTTTTCATAAAAGTTAAGTGGGAGGACAATAGAACTTTGATAAGGTTAACGAACCTTAGATAAATGTGCTAAGTTGCGCAGCACCGGAAATCGTTCCGGAGGCTGCCATAATGCTCATAGCTTATGTGCCTCAAAGGTTGTGGTCACGGAGATCTAAGTTCTTATTGAACCAAGTCGGTCGGATAAACAATCAAATGCTAAGATTTGAGAGTAAATCATTATTGTTTGACAATGATGAACCGACTACATGCAAAGAAGCGATGATGGGCCCTGACTATGTCAAATGGCTTGAAGCCATAAAATCCGTGATAGTTCCATACACAAGAAATCACGTTTTGAACTTGGAAGACCCTCCGGAAAGGTGTAAAAACCTATCGGTCGTATTTGGATCTATAAAGAAACAGACATGGATGTTTCACATCTATGAAATAGTCGACATGTCGTAAAGTATTTTACGACAATGTTCAAGGAGTTGACTATGACAAGATTTGATCTTTCATAGCGATATTTAGTCTGGACGGATTAAAATAGGAACCACTACATATAATTTGGTATATGGTAGATCAATAAACAAAACAAAGTTCTTCTAATAGAATGGTTTTACCTAGGACGTGTACATGACACGGTTCAAAGGGTTTTGTTAAAATTCAAAGGATGCTAAAAAGGGCATGCAAACTTCAATGGTTGAAGTAAGCATCGCGGAGTTGGAATCTTCACTGTGATGAAAAGGAGTTTTTCATCATGAGACGATGAAGATGCTTGCATTTGCAAGAAATTAAGTGGGAGCGCTGAGACATATTTCTAATACATTATGTGGATGACATCTTGTTGATTAGAAATGATGTATCTTTTATTGACAAAGGTTAAGAATTTCATTTCGATGAAAAACTTAGGCAAAACCCGAATATTTAGCATGAATGTCTATAGTGGATAGACTGTGACGCTAATATGGTTGTGCCAAACATACATATATGATATATTTAAGGAGTTCAATATAGAAACGACAAGAAACGGTTCTTGTCGCGTGGAAAGGAATTGAATCAAGATTCAAGTGTATCGACACTTGATAAGTGAAACAAGATTCAAGTGCTTTGACACTTGATGAGTGAAATCACGAGAATGTTTTGATCAATCATACCATGATATGTACACATCCAGATATGTCCTATGCTCTAAGTGTTATGAGCATATACCAGAATGAATCATAAAATGATCATTGGACGATAGTAAGGATATTCTTATGATCTTTTGGAAGAACTAAGAATATATTTGTGTAGAGGTGACAAACAATTGCAAATAGTTCATTGTAAAGCGTTACATTGATACTAGTGTTGTCACAAGATACAAATTAAGTTTATCTCAATGTAAACTATGGGTGGCACAATGAAATGGAAAGAATGTTTCCATGATGGATTTGGATGAATTCCAAAGTTAAGACATTGTGACGGATACTACAACAAAAGGCTAAGTATATGACTACTATAGTAGCAGCAAAGGAGGGAATTTGTGTCAAGTAGTTTGTTATCAAACTAAGGTGTGGTTCGCAACGGGCTAACACTAAAGATATATTGTATGACAATAGTATCGACGTGTTTTAACCCCAAGGAACTAAAGGTCTCACTGAAAGACCAAATTTATACAATGCCATCTCATTAGAGAATGAGTGATGCGTGAAGACGCAAAGACATGCAAATACACACGGACCTGAAAGTGTCAGATCCGTAGATTATGTTAACCACTTGCAATTGCGTATATGGAACACCGGAAAGCCATAAGTGTTCAATACGCAAAGTTTTCAAACTAGATTATTGTCTCTAGTGCAATTGGGAGACTGAAGGGAATATGCCCGAGAGGCAATAATAAAGTGGTTATTATCATATTCCTTGTTTATGGTAAATGTTTATTTTACATGCTATAATTGTATTAATACGGAAACGTTAATACGTGTGTGTTTAATAAACAAAAAGGAAGTTCCTAGTTATGCCTCTCTTATAAACTAGCTCGTTGATTAACAAGATGATCATAGGTTTCCTGATCATGGACATTGGATGTTGTTAATAACGAGGTCACAACATTAGTGTAATGGTGTGATGAACATTCATCCGAAGTATAGCATTACGATCAAAGTCATTGATTTTATATTGCTATAACAACTTACAAAGTGATCCTAATCCTTAGACCATGAGATCATGTCAATCACTAACACCGGAAGAGTTTCTTGATAACATCAAACGTCACACCGTAACAGGGTGATTATAAAGATGGATTCAGAACTAATAAAGTGTTATGTTGAGGCCCATGGATCGAGAGTGGAATTTGTTCATCCCGATGATGGATAGATATACTCTGGGCCCTCTCGGTGATATCACATTGGTTAGCTTGCAAGTAAGTGATTTGATCACTAGAATGTTATATCACGGGAACGAGAAAAGAGTGCATGTCAGTAACGAGATCAAACTAGGTATGGAGATACCGATGATCGAATCTCGGACATGTAATATATCGTGAAACAAAGGGATTAAGATACTAGCGTAAAAGGTTCCGACGATCACAAGAAAGTCCTCGTTGAATGTGTGGGAGTCAGTATGGGTCTCCAGATCCCGCTTCTGATTATTGATCCGAGAGGGGTATCAATCATGTCCGCATTATTCACGAACGGTAGGGTGATACACTTAAGAGACACCGACATCCAATTGGAGCAAAAGTTCCATGCCGAAAGAATGAACAAGCGCAGGAATTTATTTCACTAGATACCGAAACAGGTTTTCGGGTGAAATTGCATAAAGTGGTTATGCATGTGAAATAGAATTCTAGCAAGGGGTTATTTGTGAATGTTTGTCATTAAAGTAATTGACAAAATTCTGAATAAAATAAAATAGTTTTATTTAATGAGAGTTTGCATTAAATTTGGTGGAAATTTAATGGGAATTTGAGTGGGTTTTTGAGTGAAGAAAATTGAAGGGCCATTTTGTGAGTGGAGTGTCCACCCACATGAATGAGGGAGAGGTGGGGGCACCCTCCATGGCCGGCGGCCATGCCCCCTTGGGCTGCCCCCCTCCCCTATATAAGGAGCCCCTCCTCTCACTTCTCACTCACACCTCCTCGTGAAGGATCTCTCTCCCCCTCTAGAATTTATCCCCCATGGTCTCGGACTAGCGAGATACATGTTCCCGGTGGCTATTCGGCAAGAAAGAGTTGTGCTTCCGTTGCATCGCTGGAGCGAGGAGGCGGAGGTTGCTCGGTGCCTCGAACGTGTGTGCGAGCACGGATGCGCTGTTGTTTTGCGGCGCTAGGACTTCCTCTTGATCTTGAGATCGGCAAGAGATCGTCTACATCAACCACGAGTTTGGACTCGTTAAGCTTTGTCGGTCTTCAAGGGTATGTTCTCTATGGATATACATCCTCCCGTTGTTTGTATCTAGTAGATAGATCTTGTTACATAGTTGTTCCCATCGTAGGAAAAATTTTGTTTTCTATGCTGCGAACCCTACAATAACTACATTTATTATTGCCTCCAGGGCATATCTCCAATAGTGGTCGTGTGTGCCTGCCTTGAATAAGCTCGGTGATACATTGCAAATGTATCTATAATTTTTGATGCTCCATGCTTGTTTTGCACCAACTATGTCATGTTTTCTCTACACTTTGAGGCATTTTTATGAAATTTCTGGAACTAACATATTAACAAGTTTCATAGAGTCAGTTTCTTGTTTTCTATTGTTTTTGGTTTCAGAAAAACTAGTAAAGAAATATTCTCAAAATTGGATGAAACAAAATCCAAAGTTCCTTTTTTTCGACATGACACGGAGCTAGAAGGAGAGGGGGAGACGAAACCCAGGGCAGCCACACCTGGTCCAGGCGTAGCCAAGGGGGCGCGCCGCCGTAGGGTGTGGGCCCCCTGGGACTCCACCGACCTTGCCACTTTCCCCATATAAACCCCCGAGACGAAAACCCTAAAAGAAGATCAGAATTCCACGAAAAAGTCCATAGCCACCGTCACCATCGTCCCTAGATCGGGAGGGATCTGAAGCTCTTCTCGGCATCCTGCCAGAGGGGGAGATCATCCCGGAGGCCTTCTTCATCACCATGCCTACCTCCGGAGTGATGTGTGAGTAGTTCATCCATGGACTACGGGTCCATAGCAGTAGCTAGATGGTTGTTTATCCTATTTGTGCCACCATGTTTAGATCTTGTGAGCTGCCTATCATGATCAAGATCATCTTATTGTAATGCTACATATTGTGTTTGCGGGGATCCGATGGATATTGAGTATTATGTCATATTGATTATTGTTCTATCATGTCTATGTTATTTGTGATCTTGCATGCTCTCTGTTGCTAGTAGTTACTCTGGCCAAGTATTTTCTTGTGACTCCAAGAGGGAGTATTGATGTCTACGCACTTCTATTCTTGTAGACAGTTTTTGGGCCTCCAAGTGCAGAGGTTTGTAGAACAACAGCAAGTTTCCCTTAAGTGGATTACCCAAGGTTAACGAACTAAAGGAGGAAGTGTTCAAAGGTATCCCTCTCAAGCAACCCTGCAATCAAGATACAAGAAGTCTATTGTGTCCCCAACACACCAAATACACTTGTCAGGTGTATAGGTGCACTAGTTCGGCGAAGAGATAGTGAAATACAAGTGGCAACGGTGCTAGAAAAGAGCTTCTAACTTGTTGTTAACGTGGGAGAAACTAAAGGAAAACTGAAATAAAGATGGAAGCAAGAAAACATGTAACAGATCTAGATGCAAATGGTGTTTCAATGATTAGAAACAAGGCCTAGGGATCATACTTGCACTAGTGAACACTCTCTCATATAAATATATTCTCTTCATGATACTACTATTAACTACTCTCCGGTTGGACACTCTAATCCATGGTAGGGCTATAACATCACTCCTCAAAGTCCGCCTTCCCCAATCTACATAACCCCACACTGTCACCTTGAGCGCTAGATGGTTCCAACAAACACCAAAAATTCATAAATACGCCCAACTCCAAATATAACTCATGATATATATGTAATCTAGCCTAAGTGCCACCACGGTATGCACGTTGTCACTTTCACACACATGGGGAAAAGCATAGATCTATTAAAGCACGATGAGTATTTATGTAACCTCTAGCCTAAGTGCCAGCACGGTATGCATGCTGTCACTTACACACATGTGGGGAGAGCTATAGATCTATTAAAGCACTTTAATAGCAAAGTAGATCTACTTGATTACAAAGCTCATGACCACAATAAGATCATGTATAGAGAGAGATGAACACATAGCTATCGGTAGAGCCATTAGCCTCGAGGAAGAACTGCTCCCTCCTCATCATGGGAATTAGAAATGGTGATGGAGATGGCGATAGAGATCGATGGAGATGGCTCCAGGGGCACTTACCCATCCCGGCAGGGTGCCGGAACAGAGACTTTCTGTCCCCCAAATCTCCCCTTCGATGGCAGCGGCACTGCGGAACTTTTCATGGCTTTCTGGTCGATGATTTGGGGTTTCTGAGTTGGGGGATTCTTATAGGCGAAGGAGGCAAGGTCTGTGAAGGTCCAGGGGGCCACACCCCTATGGGCGTGGCTAGGGTAGGACCGCGCCCACCTAGGGTGTGGCCACCCCGGTGTCCTCCTCCGTCTCGTCTTCGATTTTCTGTATCGTTCAGGGAAAATATGAACTTTGGATTTTGTCCCGTCCAATTCCGAGAATATTCATGGAGTAGAAAAACATAAATGCATAGGACACCTACAAAGTTCATAAAGAGTGACTAGATACAAATAGTTCAGGAGCAAGCAATATCAACAATATGAATCAATCAATAAGTTTTGGGACAATGCACATAGAACTAAGAATGGAAACTATGCTCTCTTAATTGGTGTCTAAGGATAGAAGGTGGAGACTCAATATAATGGTGGAAGAAAGGCCCTTCATAAAAGGGAAGCAGGGATTTCAAGTCTCATAAAGAGCTTCCAAAAATTATGGTACTTGTTAGCTTTTAGCTCTCATTGCCCCTATCATAAGCATCTTGAAGTGATTAAGGTTAAAGTGAACAAACTATGGAGTATATGCTTGACAAATTATAAGTTGGCAATCTCATGTCCCTTGAGTACGAGGGCCGCTCCTCATGCTACTCAACTTTAGTCACTGATAAGTTCTTGTCATAGTAAGTACATGTGTATCATAGAGAACCGCCAACGGGTTACCCCTTGCCCCATGATATAGGAGCTATCCCATATCAAAATGAAAAGGCAAGCAGACAATCAACATCTCAGTAATTTTCTTATTTCCCATGGGAAAATGGTGTTTTTTCTCTCTTTCCTCTTTTCAATATGTCTCTTTTTTATAAGAAGAAAGCTTCATAGATGTCATTATGGTGATGCTGCAAGTTTCCACCATGATTAGGCATGGTTTAGGCTAGCGGCCCAAACATTTCTCCAACACGCATACATAACTCCATGGACTTACAAGCTCCCCTTTTAATTCACACCGATGACATCCGCAAAAAAAAGATCATGATATCAACTGGGTACAATGTACATGTGCAATGTTGAAAGCGTTCCCCGTGACAGCACGGTTCTACTAATTCCAACGTATAAGTGCAAGCATATACAACATAGATGACATAATGGTTCAAGTTTATTTAGGGTCAAGAAAAATAAAGTGTGACATCAAGTTTGTGAGATCTTTAATCACTAAGTTTCACATAACAAAAAGACTTTTTAATTGGAAGATAGATGAAAACAAGAATATACTTCGAATGGTGTAACACACCATGCATAGGAATTTATAGTGGACACTTTGGAATAACTTGGTTTATTGGGAGTTGGATGCATGAGTAGAGCTTACTCAATACAAGTGGAGCCTAGCAAAAGACTGGGAGCGACCAACTAACAGAGCAATAATGGACATAATCATGCAGAGCGACAAAACATTACTAATCAAAGCATAAAGTGGTACTACAAGTCAAGGACTAAATTATCATAGAGGCTATGGTGTCTTGTTCATAGTCATAACATGGTGTGAGCATGTGCCAAGTCAACCCAAACAAATCATCAAAGGAGAATACCACAATACTATGCTTTTGTATGCTAAAACAACGCATGATTCCTTCAAGGCACATTAAGCAATCCTAATTGTTTGGAACAAGTCATGCTACAAAAATAATAACTAAGCATAAGGTCAAAACAACATCTAACATGACAAGATAAAGTCTAAGTCACAGTCAAAGCAAGCTTCCTTTTGTACCACTATAAGCATGAAGCTTCCTACTCTTTTCCAACACCAATCGACTTATTTGAAGAAACTCACAAAGATAATAATCAATAAATATCAGTGATCTTGTCTCACAAATCCACAAAGAAGAACTAAAAAGTTCTAATCACAAAGAAGAAGAAAACAAAGGCTCATCATTCAAGACACCCGCATAGGTCACCCGGACGATTTCCGAGGCATGAGGCTCCTTTGAGGTGACCGTTGGTCGGCCTCCGGCGTTCGCCGGCGTCTCGCCGGCATAGGCTCTGCATGGATTCCTCAGGAGGTTGTTGGAAGATCACCTACTCTGGTGTGACCACGGGTGGTAAGTTTCTTGAAGGCTCTCTCGTTCTCTGGGCAGATTCTTGGCTGGTTCTTCTCAATGCCAAAGGCTCTCCCCTTGAGGGTCGTTGTTTGGAAAATGGGGAGAAGATCTCTATTGGATCTGTTTTGAGGTTCCCCTCTCATCTCTCTCGTGTTAATGATTCTTTGGATCCCTCATATGGATTTCTTGGTAGATCTCCTATCATCTCTGGATCAGGTGAGGACACTGGTCTTAAATGGCATGCCCTTTGCTCCTCTTTGCCGACTGATGATCTTGAGCCTTCTAAAGGATTTCTGATGCTTTTTCATAGTTCTAAAAGGCTGGTACTCCTCAACCACAATGAGGTTGTGATTGATGCTAGATACTTGATTCAAGGTGAGGTGGTGGCCTCAGGCATTTCTATTGATCTCCAGGTGAAGAGGGTTGTTGTCGGTACTCAGATTTTGCCTGGCCCTTTGGTTAAGAAGTTTTCCACCAATCTTGAGAAGATAGTGCCTAGATCTCTGGATTTCACCGAGAACCTCCCCTCGGTGTGTGCTCCCAAAGATGTTTCTTCGTGTCGGCCTGCCCTGGATTTTTCATTAGGGCGAGATTTTGAGAAGAAGATTTTTGATAAATTCAGGCATCAAGTTAATTTCATTGGTGGTTTCAGGAAAAGACCTTTTTATCTGGTTTGTTCTTTTGGAAGAGCAAATTTTAAGTTGGATTTTCATACGGTTGGTCTTGCACTCCAGGCTTGTTTTGGTGGTCAAGCTTCTAAATTACAGGTGAAGCTTCTGCAAGATAGAACTTTTCGTTTCTCGGTTGCTTCAAGGGCAGTGGGTTTTGAAATCTACAATATTTCAAAGTTTTCATGTACTTCTTTTGTGATTCATGTCAACCTTTGGGGTAATGGGGGGCCAAACTGGATTCATGAAGAAAGGGAGTTCTATAAAGAGTCTGCTGGAGAATGGAAAGTTGTCACGTACAAAAAAGAAAGTGCAAAAAAATCTCCTTTCTTGAGGCCTTCCAGTAAAGGTGGTTCGGTTTTCCAATGTCTCAATTTTCCTGCGCCTCCTGCGGTTTCTTCGCCTGTGTCTACGCAACATATTAAAGGTGATTTCAAATCAGGAATTCAAGACAGATCTTATGCTCAGGTGCTCGCCGATGGCGGAATTAAGTCGATTGTAACGCCGGTCGGGTCTTCGGGAGGCGCCAATCGCGCGGCATTTAAATTGCCTGGTCTCCTTCCTTTTCTGAAATTCCCCTCTTTCCCAAAATGTATTTGGCCCGACAATTCTTACGAGGGGTGGTTCAAAGCCCAGGCAGTTACACAATCCCGTCCCATTATTCACAACAGTTTTCACGAGTTCACCACTTCTTTGCAAAAAACAACTGCCATTTCCCCTGTCTCCTCAACTCCCCCACCCGCTGAAACCCCATTCCCCTCTTGCTCGTCGCCGGCGAAGAGTGTCGTAATGGCGAACATCCCGATTGATCCTGTGCCTTTCCTGCCGAATGGCTTCCAGATTATGCAGGTGGCTGGGTGGAATCGTGTCAAAAGGGTGGTGGTGCCTCGGAGGTCAAGGTCGCATGAACAGTATGCCATTTCTACCAATAATCCCCTCCCCCCTGGTCCAGTTCCGTTCTTGAATATTCGTGATGTCCTAGTTGATTTCCTCAATAATGAGGTTAGAGTTCACTTTAGAGATGTCCAGGCTTGTCCCTTTGGGTCTTCTTATGTGCAGTTTCATCATGTCAGTGATCGAGATAGGCTCATTGCGGCTAGCCCGATTCCGTTTCAAGATGTGCATGTATCTTTTGTTAAGCACAATGAGGGAGATAATTGGAGGAGGGCTCAGTTTAATAATGAGTGTTGGGTGATGCTAGTTGGGCCTCCTCTTGACCACTGGCATACGGAGGATCTGAATGCTGTCTTTGATGATATTGGGAAGGTTCTTTTATGGGAGAGAGACCCAGACCAAAAGGGTAGGATTATTGCTAAGATTCGTGTTACTGACCTGGTCGACATCCCCAAGAGTGTGAGGTTTACCATTGGCGACTTGGTGGAGTCTAAATCATGGACTTTTTCTGTTGAAGTTCTTCAAAGTAACTTGCTTGGGGGGTCCCACCTGATGAGGACCCACTTCCAGATGACAATGAGGACCCACATCATGTTCCTGTTCATGGTCCTGTCTTTGGGCCCCAAATTCCACCTCCTCCCCCTCCCCCACCTGCTCCTGAGGGTGGTTGGGGACAATGGTTGGCCCCTGTGTAGGATCCTGCCCCTGATGGTGGTAATGATGAAGGTTGGGGTCCCTGGGAAGCTGATGCTGCTCCTGTTCAAGGCCCTGTCATTGCTCCTGGAGAAGATATGCCTGTTGACAATCAGCATCTGCCACCTCAAGATGTTAACAGTGGATTTACAGGTGCTATCATTGTCCAAGACTGGGAGTCTGATGATGATGAGTCTGTCAATGAACCTGAGGCTGCTAAGGAGCAGGGTGTGGCTGTTGAACCACAAGGGGTTGGCATTGGTGAAGGCCTGCAAAACATTTTTCAGAACTATTTGGCTGATGATGATGAGGCCAACTCTGATGCTGAGGAGGGGGTGGGAAGCCCTATGGACTCAAGTACTGTGGCTCCTGATAATGATGATTGGATGTTGGAGGATCAGAACCTTCTTTCTCCAAATGAGGCTCATCTTCAGGTTGGAATGGTGAGAACTTTTATCTCCATTCCTTATGTGCACAATGCTAAGCAGGGATTTTCCCAACAAGGCTTGGATCTCTGGGAGAATTATTTTGCTCCCCATATTCAGAAGGACACTTCTTCAATGGGCTCTCTTAAGTGTGATATCCCTGTAAGTTGGTCTAACTTTATTACTCTCATGCTTGCTACCCCTGATAAGTTTAATTGGGTCAAGGGCTTTCTTACTTCTCCTTTATGGGAAATTATTAAAGAACCTATTGCTGAGGAAAGTTCCATTTCTTTCATCATCCCTAATGAGAGCTTTTCCCAGATGGCTCCTTCTTGTCTGGGCATTGAAACCAATAAATCTTCCTTCTCTCCCTCTACCCCTGCCAGAAAGAGAAAGGGCAAGGAACCTCTTGTTGACACTGAGGTGAGAAGAAGCCCTAGAATTGTTGAACTGAATGGGGGCTTTAAAAGTCACATAAATTTTCTAATTGCTGATTGTCTGGTTTGTAATGTTGTTCCTCCTTGTCTGAATTCTAAAGTGGTTAAAAATCTTGCTGCCTCATTCTGCAAGGTTAAGGATGGGGACCTGGAGAAGAGGTTGCTCAAGAAAGGGAAGGCCAATGAAGTGGTAGTTAAGGCTCCTCCAAAAGGCAGCATTAAAGGAAGTGCTTCCTCTAGCTTGGGCATTGGTGGCAAGAAGAAACCTGGGGCTGCTGGTACCTATGGATAGCAAGCCAAGAAGAAGCCCTCCTCTTAAGTGTTTTAATGTATCAAACTAAGTCTTTTGCTGGAGTCTTGTTGACTCCCTGTCATGTGATCTGTTCTTGTGATCTTGTCATGTGTTTGGTACTTGTTGTGGAATATGCCTGTGGTGCCTTGATATGGATTGCCTTTTGCCTATGTGATTGTTGTTTCTACTCTTGGGTGATTACATTATTTATATCACCCCATATCTATACTTGCTTTTGGTTTCCTAATGAATAACAAAAGAATTTGGAAGATGTTAAATTGGAATATCAGGGGAATTATTCTGAAAAAAATGGATTGCTCTCAGAAATAAAATTGAGGAGTCTGGTTGTGACATTATTTGTCTTCAAGAAACTAAGAGAGAGGATTTTGACAGCTCTTACATCAAAAAATTCTGCCCCCCCCCCCAAATTTACCAATTTTGAATTTATTCCCTCCAAAGGAGCATCTGGAGGTTTGATCACCATTTGGAATAGTTCCCTGTTCTCTGGGCATCTTTCCTTCCTTAATGAGTTTTCTATCTCCATCACCTTAACATCTCTCTTGTCCAATGAATCCTGGATCCTTACCAACATTTATGGGCCATGTTTACCTGAAAAAAGGCTGAATTTTTGGACTGGTTTGGAAACATTGATATGCCTGATGATTTGGACTGGCTCATTGTGGGAGATTTCAACTTCTGTAGACAGCCTTCCGATAGAAACAAATTGGGTGGAGATGTGAATGGTATGCTTCTCTTTAATGAAGCCATTAATAATTTGGGTCTCATAGAGTTGCCACTTAAAGGTAGCAAGTTCACTTGGAGTAACATGCAAAAAGATCCCCTTTTGGAAAGGTTGGACTGGTTTTTTACTTCTGCTTCCTGGACTCAGAGTTTTCCCTCAACTTTTGTTGCTCCACTTGCAAAGCCTACCTCTGACCATCTTCCTTGTGTCATTTCCATTGGCACAATGATTCCCAAAGCGCAGGTGTTCAGATTTGAAAATCATTGGATGCATCATAAGGAATTTAAAGCTATTGTTCAAAATGCCTGGAATATTCCTGTGGGTTTTCAGGATTCTGCAAAAAAAATCAATGCTAAATTCAAAAATGTGAAGGGGGCTGAAGATCTGGGCCAAAAATCTCCCCTGCCTGAAATCACAAATCTGTAATGTTAATTCCACCATTGACTTTCTGGATATCATGGAGGAAATGAGAACTCTTACTGTCCAAGAATGGAATCTCAGGGATCTCCTGAAAAATCTTATAATCTCTCTATTACAGGATCAGAATACTTATTGGAAACAGAGGGGGAAAATTAAATGGGTTAAGCTGGGGGATGAAAACACAAAATTCTTTCACTCCAGAGCTACCATAAGCTTTAGGCATAACTACATTTCCATGCTAAAGGATGTTTCTGATCTTGAGGTTTATGATCATGATGGCAAAGCAAATCTCCTTTGGAATTCCTTTAAAAATAGAATGGGTACTTCTGATAAGCCTGAAATGCATTTCAATCTTAATGACTTGGCTAGGGAATGCTTAAGACAAGAAGAAAGGGATGCTTTGGAAAAACCTTTCTCTGATGAGGAGATTGATGAGGTCATTAAAGATCTGCCAAATGATAAATCCCCTGGCCCTGATGGTTTTAATAATGAATTCATGAAACATTGCTGGCCTATTATTAAGGATGATGTGAAACAACTCCTTATGGATTTCTATGAGGGGCAAACTTCCTTGGAAAGCATTAATGCCTCTTTTATCACCCTCATTCCAAAAATTGCAGCTCCTTTGACTCCTGCTGATTTTAGGCCTATTTCTTTGCTAAATAGTGTCTTTAAGATTATCACCAAAATTGTGGCTAATAGACTGCAGAAAGTCATCCTTAAACTTGTTCACAAGAATCAATATGGTTTCCTCAAACAAAGATCTATCCAAGACTGTTTAGGTTGGGCATTTGAATTCCTTGATCAATGTCACAAGTCAGAGGAATAAATTTTAATTCTTAAGCTTGACTTTGAAAAGGCTTTTGACAGAATTGAGCACTCTGCAATTATCAATATCCTTAAAGCCAAAGGTTTTGGTGATAAATGGATTTCTTGGATTCAGTTGATCTTTGGTTCCGCTTCTTCCTCTGTGCTTTTAAATGGAGTGCCTGGGAAAAAATTTTACTACAGAAGGGGTGTTAGACAGGGGGATCCTTTATCTCCTTTACTATTTGTCTTGGCTGCTGATCTCCTTCAAAGTATCCTCAATAAGGCAATGAACCTTGGTCTTCTTTCTCTTCCCACTGAAGATGTGTTCTGTCCTGATTTCCATGTGGTTCAGTATGCAGATGACACTTTATTAATCCTTAAAGCTGATTCTGAGCAACTTTTGTGCCTTAAGGCCATTCTTCATACTTTTGCTCTCTCCACTGGACTCAAAGTTAATTACTCTAAATCCAGTATGATGCCAATTAACATGGACTCTGAGAGGCTTGGACACTTTGCTAATACTCTTTCTTGCCTCACTGGAACTTTTCCTTTCACCTACCTTGGTTTGCCTCTGAGTTTGAATAAACCTGTAGTGGAACATTTCCTGCCTATTGTTCAGAGAGTTGAGAGAAGGTTGTGTGGGATAGCTGACTTTCTTAATTATGGGGGGAAACTGCAGCTAGTTAAATCTGTTTTGTCTTCCCTTCCCATATATTACATGAATTGTTTTGATCTTCCTGTCACTATCAAGGAACAGTTGATTAAATATATGAGGCAATGTCTGTGGAGAAAGAAAACATCTGATGTTCAAGCTAGAGGTAATGCTCTTGTAGCATGGAAGAAAGTTTGTAGACCCAAGAACCAGGGGGATTGGGAGTTCTAGACCTTAATATCCAAAACTCTGCACTTCTTTTGAAGAATTTGGATAAATTTTATAATCACAAGGATATCCCTTGGGTTCACCTTATATGGAACACTTATTACTGTAATGGTAAGCTCCCTGGAAGAAGTCTTGAGAGATCCTTTTGGTGGAAAGCTCATCTGAAATTGATTGACATTTTTAAAGGACTTGCAAAGTGCTTGGTGGGAGATGGAAAATCCACACTTCTCTGGTCTGATATGTGGAATGATAGTTGTCTTCAACATAAGCTTCCTCATCTCCTCTCCTATGCAAAAAAAATCTCACATCTCTGTCAGTGAGTTCCTGCAAACTGAAAATACTCAGGATCTTTTTTACCTCCCTCTGTCACAGCATGCTTACCAGGAATATCAAAGTCTTGAGCAAATTCTTAATACTGGCAGGCAGGGGGAAACTGATAACTGGAGTTACATTTGGGGCAGTAATTTTTCGGTCAAAAAAGCTTATTGTTCCTTATCTGGTTGCCAACCTGTACAGCCACATTTCTCTTGGTTGTGGAAATCCTCCTGTCAGCAAAAGCACAAATTCTTCTTCTGGCTCTTACTGCTTGATAGGCTAAACACAAGAAACCTTCTGAAAAGGAAATGTTTTTCTCTGGCATCTTATGAATGTGTGTTCCATGGCTGCATCAGTGAAGAAATCATTCTACATTTATTTTGGGACTGCCCTTTTGCAAGAGCTTGCTGGGCTGAAATCTCGCATGTCCAAGTGGCTGATCAAAATCTTTTTGAAGCTTTAGCCAGTATTAAAAAAGATCTTAATGTCCCTTTTGCAATGGAAATTCTTATACTTGGAGCTTGGGGCCTTTGGATTTTCAGAAACAATGAAATCTTCAACAACAAGCATGCTTCTCTTGAGGAATGGAAAGCTATTGTAGCCCAGGAATTAAGATGGGTCCTGTATAGAATTAAGAAGAAGTATTATCAGGGCCTCAAAGATTGGATTGAAATTAATTTAGACAGGAGATAGTTGCTTAGAATGTTATCCCTCTTTTTTGAGGTGGATTGAGTTTGTAAATATTCTTTTTGTAACTCTCTATGATATATAAAAATTTCAGTGGGGTATTTGGCCCTACTGTTTTACCCTAAAAAAAACATAGTGCTAGCAAAAGAGAACACTCACAAAACAATAAGAATGAAAACTAGAGTGTCCTAGGCAGTAAAACAGAGTGTGTCTCTCTCCAAAATAAGTGTGTTGGGATCATCACCTTATTGAAGCAAGAAAACCAAAATAAAACTAAAAATAAAAACAAAGACGCTCCAAGAACAACACAATTGTGCATGAAACAATAAAAACAAAGTGTCTAGAAAGACCTGAGATTTTTATTGATGAAGAAGGGGATGCCTTGGGCATCCCCAAGCTTTGACGCTTGTACTTCTTGAATATTTCTTGGGTGACACGGGGTGGCATCCCCAAGCTTGAGCTTTTGTCCATTCTTCATATCATTACATCATTCTTTCTCTACACCTGAAATTTTTCCTTCATATAAAACTTCACACAATCTTCATTAGCAACATTAGTGTATTTAAAAGATAATAGGCCCTTGGGTTTAGATTTAGAACAGCAAAACTTTCACTAAAACACAAGCTACTATAGCAATTCCCTCAAAAAGTTCAATTTCCAAAAGTAACCCAAAAAGGAATCAATAAGAAGCAAATGCAAATAATGGCATAAATCTGTCAAAACAGACCAGCGGGTAGAAACCGATTTTTTAGAAGACCTTCTGTTTATCAAATCAAAAAGTGTTGAACTAACAAAAGTTAGCTAACATACTGGGGGATTTAATCAGAAAATATCAGCTCAATACTACTTACAAATATTTTACACGAATTTTTACGGTGGAGCACAAAATCTGTTTCGGGACAGCAACTCCCCTAATCTTACTTCCCTCTCATTAGAGGTTATTATTGGCACAAAAAGCAAACAAAAAGGATAAGGAGAGGTCATTACTGAAGTAATAACTTCCAAGACTCAAGAAAACTCTTGGATTATCTCCCAACAAGTACTTTTCTTTAATGCCTGTAAGTTAGGCATGATAGTTTGAGAAGATGCTCACATAAGAAATATGAATTGAAGTAAAAGAGAGCATCAAGAAGCAAATTCAAAAACACATTTAAGTCTAACCCACTTCCTATGCATAGGAATCTTGTAAATAAACAAGTCATGGAAGCACAAAGCAACAAGCATAGGAAAGCAAAACAAGTGCAACTTCAAGATTTTCAACATAAAGAGCGGAACTTAATATTATTGAGATGCATAAAACCATGTTTCCCTCTCTCATAATAAATTTCAGTAGTATCATGAACAAAATTAACAATATAAATATCACATAAAACATTCTTATTATGAGCCACATGCATAAAATAATAATTACTCTCCACATAAGCATAGTCATTCTTATTAATTGTAGTGGGAGCAAATTCAACAAAATAGCTATCATTATTATTCTCATCACCATAATCATCAAATATAGGAGGCATATTGTAATCACAATTAATTTCCTCCTCAATAGTAGGTGGAATGAAAATATCATATTCATCATTGTAATCATCAAATATTGGAGGTTTGGTATGATCATAAGCAATAGAATAGCTATCTTCCAAAGCTGGGGGACTAAAAAGATCATTTTCATAAAAACTAGCTTCCCCAACCTTAGACGTTTCCATAGCATTATCAATAATGGTGTTCAAAGAATTCATACTAATAACATTGCTATTAGCATGCAAATAAAGTTCCATAGGTTTTTTAATTTTCTCTTCAAACACTTCATGTCCTAACTCAAGATAAATACTATAGAGCTCTCTAATTTTTTTGTTGTTTTCCATTAAGCCTAACTAGTGAAAACAATAAACAAAAGACAAAATTGCAGAATCTAAAGGAAATAACTTCGATCACTCACACCGGAGGATGTGAATACCTTTTACCTTACCTCCCCGGCAATAGCGCCAGAAAAGAGCTTGATGTCTACGCACTTCTATTCTTGTAGACAATTGTTGGGCCTCCAGGTGCAGAGGTTTGTATAACAACATCAAGTTTCCCTTAAGTGGATTACCCAAGGTTTATCGAACTCAGGGATGAAGTGGTCAAAGGTATCCCTCTCAAGCAACCCTGCAATCAAGATACAAGAAGTCTCTTGTGTCCCCAACACACCAAATACACTTGTCAGGTGTATAGGTGCACTAGTTCGGCGAAGAGATAGTGAAATACAAGTGGTAACGGTGCCAGAAAAGAGCTTCTGACTTGTTGTTGACGTGGGAGAAACTACAGGCAAACTGAAATAAAGATGGAAGCAAGCAAACATGTAACAGATCTATATGCAAACAGTGTTTCAATGCTTAGAAACAAGGCCTAGGGATCATACTTTCACTAGTGAACACTCTCTCATATAAATATATTCTCTTCATGATACTACTCTTAACTACTCTCTGGTTGGACACTCTAATCCATGGTAGGGCTATAACAGCACTCCTAAAAGTCCACCTTCCCCAATCTAGATAACCCCACACTGTCACCTTGAGCGCTAGATGGTTCCAACAAACACCACAATTTCATAAAGACATCCAACTCCAAATATAACTCATGATATATATGTAATCTAGCCTAAGTGCCACCACGATATGCATGTTGTGACTTTCACACACATGGGTAAAAGCATAGATCTACTAAAGCACAATGAGTATTTATGTAACCTCTAGCCTAAGTGCCACCACGGTATGCATGCTGTCACTTACACACACGTGGGGAGAGCTAGAGATATATTAAAGAACTTGAGTAGCAAAGTAGATCTACTTGATTACAAAGCTCATGACCACAATAAGATCATGCATATAGAGAGAGATGAACACATAGCTACCGGTAGAGCCCTTAGCCTCGAGGAAGAACTACTCCCTCCTCATCATGGGAATCAACAATGGTTATGGAGATGGCGATGGAGATCGATGGAGATGGCTCCGGGGGCACTTCTCCGTCCCGGCAGGGTTCCGGAACAGAGACTTTCTGTCCCCCGAATCTCCCCTTCGGTGGCGGCGGCGTTGTGGAACTTTTCGTGGCTTTTTAGTCGATGATTTAGGGTTTCTGAGTCGAGGGCTTCTTATAGGCGAAGGAGGCAAGGTCGATGGAGGGCCAGGGGGCCCATTCCCCCTGTGGGCGCGGATAGGGTGGGCCCGCTCCCACCTAGGGTGTGGCCACCCTGGTGTCCTCCTCCGTCTCGTCTTTGATTTTCCGTATCGTTCAGGGGAAAATATGAACTTTCTCTTTTATCCCGTCCAATTCCGAGAATATTCATTTTTTAGCTTTCTAAAAACAAAAACAGCAAAAAATAGGCAATTGGCACGGTGGCATCTTATCAATAGGTTAGTTCCAGAAAGTGTACAATAATACCTCAAAGTGTAGACAAAACATAAGACAAATGATATAAAACAAGCATGGAGCATCAAAAATTATAGATACGTTTCCGACGTATCAAGTATTTATGCTTGATAGTAGGTTCATGCCTCTAGTAATCTCGGAGAGTGACAAAAACTTCTAAGATTGTAGATATGTTGTTGCTACTAGGGAGAAAACAACAATCCTTTGTCCAAGGGCAATTGTATTGTTTACATTACACACTTTTCTTAATGCAATTATCTGTTGCTTGCAACTTAATACCCAAGGGTTGTTCGGATAATATTGATACATCGTAAACGTATCTATAATTTTTATGTTCCATGATTGTTTAGTATCAACTTTGATATGCTTTGTCTACACTTTTAGGTATTTTTATACATTTTTTGCGAATAACCTATTAACAAGATGCCGCAGTGCCAGTTGCCTGTTTTCTGCTGTTTTTGGTTTCAAAAAAGCTAGTAAAGAAATATTCTCGGAATTGGACGGGACAAAAGCCAAAGTCAATATTTTACCGGAGAGAACACGGAGACCGAAGGGCAGCCGAAGGGGGCCACGAGGTGGCCACACCCTAGGGCCGCGCGGCCCGAGGGCGTCGCCCTATGGTGTGGGCCCCTCAGGTGGCCCCCTGCCTCGCCTCTTCGCCTATAAAGTCACCGTAATGCAGAAACCCTAAGAACCAGATCATATCTCCATGCTATCGTCCCTAGATCGGGGGATCAGAATCTCTTCTCGGCACCCTGTCGGAGGGGAGAGATCATCTCGAAGGCCTTCTTTATCACCATGCCAGCCTCCGGTATGATGCGTGAGTAGTTCACCCTTGGACTATGGGTCCATACAGTAGCTAGATGGTTGTTTCTCCTGCCTTGTGCTATCATGTTTATATCTTGTGAGCTCCGTTCATGATCAAGATCATCTATTTGTAATCATACAGGTTGTGTTTGTAGGGATCTGATGGATATTGAGATATTATATCAGATTGATTATTGATTCTATCATGTCTGTGTTGTTTGTGATCTTGCATGCTCTCTGTTGCTAGTATCTATCTTGGCCAAGTAGATGCTTGTGACTCCAAGAGGGAGTATTTATGCTCGATAGTAGGTTCATGCCTCTAGTAATCTGGGGAAGTGACAGAAATCTCTAATGTTGTAGACGTGTTGTTGCTACTAGGGAGAAAACAACAATCTTTTGTTCATGGAACAATTGTATTGTTTACTTTACACATATTGCTTAATGCAATTATCCGTTGCTTGCAACTTAATACTGGACAGGGTTCGGATGATAACCTGAAGGTGTATTATTAGTCATAGATGCAGTTGGATTATGGTATATGTATATTGTTGTAATGCCCAATCAAATCTCATAGGAGTCATGATGTCTAGTATTTGCATTGTTATGCTTTCTCAACCTGTCAATTGCCCCGCTGTAATTTGTTCACCCAGCATGTTATCTACCTTAAGGAGAACACCTCTAGTGAACTTTGGACCCCGGTCCAATCTTTACCATTGATGCATCATCTAATGTTACTATTTACTTTTTACAAGCAACTATTACCTTCCACACTATACATTTAATCCTTTATTTTCAGCAAACCAGTGAGATTGACAACCTCACTGTAAGTTGGGGCAAAGTCTTGAGTTTGTGTTTTGCAGGATTCCAAGTTGTTAGCAACACCTTGGAGTTGTTTCCTTCATTCTACCGGTTCGATAACCTTGGTTTCATAATTGAGGGAAGACTTGTCGTTGTGCTCATCACACCTTTCTCTTGGGGTCTCCCAACGAGGCTCTACAGTCAACCGAGCCGCATCAGATATCCCAGAGGTGGATTATTAGTCATAGATGCAGTTGGATTACAGTCTATGTATCATGTTGTAATGCCCAAATAAATCTCATAGTGATCATCATGCCATGTACATGCATTGTTATGCATTCTCTATTTGACAATTGCCCCGCCTGTAATTTGTTTACCCAACATGTTATTTATCTTATGGAGAAAACACCTCTAGTGAACTGTGGACCTTGGTCCATTCCTTCCAATTGAATTTCATCTACTGTTTACTTTTTGAAATTACCACAAGCAATTATTTTCTTCCACACTATACGTTTAATCCTTTGTTTTCAGCAAAACCAGTGAGCTTGACAACCTCACTGATAAGTTGAAGCAAAGTATTTTGGTTGTGTTGTGTACAGGTTCCACGTTGCTAGCAACACCTTCGGAAGTGGTTTCTTTCTCCTACTAGTTCGATAACTTGGGTTCCATAACTAAGGGAAAACTTGTTGCTGTGCTCATCATACCTTGCTCTTGGGGTTCCCAACAGGCTCTACTTCAACTGAGCCATCATCAAGCTTTTTCTGGCGCCGTTGCCGGGGAGAAAGAAGATTTCTGCAAGGGGAGTCTCTCACTACTAATCTTTTTACTTTGTTTTTGTTTTGCTTAGTTTCTTTTTCTTAGTTTGGTTTGTTTCTTTTATCAAAAACACAAAAAATTAGTTCCTACTTTAGTTGCTATTTTTGTTGGCTTCTTTAATCTTGCTCAAATGACTACTCCTGAAGACACTAAGTTGTGTGACTTCACTAGCACCAACAACAATGATTTCATTTGCACACATATTATTCCACCTATTCCTGAAGCTGTTTTCTATGAAATTAAACCTTCTTTGCTAAATCTTGTGATGAAAGAGCAATTCTCTAGTGCTAGTTCTGATGATGCTGCTGCCCACCTCAATAACTTTGTTGAACTTTGCGAGATGCAAAAATATAAGGATGTAGATGGAGATATTATTAAGATTAATTTTTTTCCTTTTTATTTAAGAGGAAGAGTTGAAGATTGGTTGCTATCTTTGCCTAAAAATAGTATTGATTCTTGGATTAAATGCAAAGATGCTTTCATTGGAAAATATTATCCTCCTTCTAAGATTATATCCATGAGAAGTGAAATAATAAAATTTAAACAATTTGATAATGAACATGTTGCTCAAGCTTGGGAAAGAATGAAATCTTTAGTGAAGAATTGCCCCAATCATGGACTGACTACTTGGATGATTATCCAAACCTTCTATGCAGGACTAAACTTTTCTTCAAGAAATCTGTTGGATTCAGCTGCTGGAGGTACCTTTATGTCCATCACTTTGGGTGCTACAACAAGGCTCTTGGATAATATGATGATTAATTATTCTGAATGGCACACTAAGAGAGCTCCATAAGGTAAGAAGGTAAATTATGTTGAAGAAACATCATCCTTGAGTGATAAGATTGATATTATTATGTCTATGCTTGTTAGTGGAAAAGCTCATATTGATCCAAATAATGTTCACTTAGCCTCTTTGGTTGCTCAAGAAGAGCAAGTTGATGTGAATTTCATTAGAAGTAATAATCTTAGCAACAATGCTTATAGGAATAATTTTGGTAATAATGATTATAGGCCTTATCCTCCTAATAATAGCAATAGTTATCATGGTAAATCTGGAATACCTAGTGAAGAAAGGATTTTGGAAGTTGAAAGATCCACTAAAAACTTCATGCAAATGCAATATGAGAAGAATAAATTATTCACTAAAACCATGGAGGAACAATCTGCCATTTAAAAAAAATATTAGTTGTCAACTTGAGAATTTAAATAGGGAAATTCCTAGTTTGCAAGCCAAAATTTCAAATGCTGAAAATAATATTTCATCTTTGTCTGAAGCACAATCTTCTTTGATTAATAAATTGGCTGCTAAACCTGAAACTATGGTAATCCCTTTGCTGCTACTAATACCATTCAAGTTAGAATTGATGAAAATGTTAGGATGTTAGCTGAATTGCGTGCTAGGTGGGAAAGAGAAGATGAAATTGATAGAAATAATAATATGACTAAGGTTTGTACCATTACCACCACTAGTGATGCTAAAGTTTCAAATGCTAGCAAACCTCCTACTATTAATGGTAAAATAATAGGTGTAGAAAAAGTCCCCATTCCTTTTGCAACATTGCCTAAACCCATTGGAACTTTGTCCAATAAAAATGCTGAATTTTTTTGAAATATGGGAGACAAAATTTCTACTACCTTGAATGATAATTTTGATTTTGATCTTGATGGTTGCAATATTTCTGAAGTAATTATGTTCTTGCAAAAGCTTGCTAGAAGTCCTAATGCTAGTGCTATGAATATGTCTTTTACAAAACATATTGCAAATTCTCTCATGAAAATTAAAGAAGAAAAACTAAAACATGATTCTTCTATTCCTAGGAAATTAGAAGATGGAGGGTAGCCCATCATTAATACGAAAGTGAATGATTTTGATTTCAAAGCTTTATGTGATCTTTGTGCTAGTGTCTATTATGCCTAGAAAAAATTATGATATGCTTGATTTACCACCATTGCAAGATTGTTATTTGGATGTCCATCTTGATGATAATGCTAAAAATAAACCTATGGGGAGAATTAATGATGTTCTTATTATGGTTAAAAATACCTTTGTCTCTGTTGATTTCTATGTTTTGGATGTTGAATGCAATGCTTCTTGTCCTATTATTTTGGGAAGACCTTTTCTTAGAACTGTTGGTGCCATTATTGATATGAAGTAAGGCACCATTAAATATCAATTCCCACTCAAGAAATGTATAGAACACTTGTCACATCCCAAGATTTTCCAAATCTTGTTATGTGCAAAATAAAATAAACAAAATAAATTTTTTGTTGAAAATCAGGGTGAAAAGAAACTTTTTTTTCTAAATGGAAACTTAAAACCCCATCTTGAACAAACTTTGACAAAAGTTTGAATCCAACAAAAATCCAAATCAAGGGAAATGCATTCCTCAATGAATGTATCTGGAAATTAAACACTTGGAAAATAAATCCAAAACCCTAAACCCTATTGGACTAAAATCATTTCCAAGTTATCTCCAAATCCATGGATTTGATCCATATAAAAATTTGTCAATAAACATTTACAAATGATCAATAAAGACAAATAGAAATAAAATAAGACCATAGAAATTGGTTTCACTTAAATTGGAACCATAAATAAAATCCTATGAATTTAATAAGATAAGAAATTGAATTCCCAAAGCTAATAAAGCACTTATCTAAAATCCATACCAAATGGTGAGCAAATAATACTAAATATATTTAAAAGTATAAACAAATATTAAACAAGATTTTCACAAATTGGAATTCCCAAGTTTGGATCTCTAAATAAAAAGATATGGATTTTATAAGAAGAAGAAAGAAATATTAATTAAAGAATATTCAAAGATCAAACCAAATCTTGGACAAATATTTAAACAAGTGGAATTAATTATAACCCAAATCCAAATAAAATATTGGATAAAGAAATTTCCAAAATAAAATAACTGGCATAAACCAAATCCTATTGGAATTAAAATAAATACCCAATCTTAAATGATTAATGAATCATATTAAAAACCTTTCCAAATAATTCAAGATGAATTATTTGACACCCAAATAATCAAATAAAAACCTACTGAAAAGATTTGGGTGGTTTTGGAAAATCAAATGGTGTTTAGAAATATTAATAAATCTTATATGATTTAAAACTAAGCCTATTTTGAATAAATAAAAGACCCAAAAAGAATAAAGTTTTTTATTCAAAATTTGACATTTGGTTGTGCTACTAACCAGTATTTAAACCTACCCAAAAGTTGACAAAGGTTTGAATTCAAATGAATGTTTGAATTAGCCAAACAAAACCAAATCAGAATAAAAGAAAAGGAAAAAGAGAAACAACAACAAAAAAAGAACAAGATGACCAGGCCATTTCAACTAAGCCCAGCAGCACATTTGCCTCTCTCCCCCGAAGAGTTTTCTTTCACTCATGAATTAACCCGCACAGCGAATGACAACCGGACCCCACCCCACACTCCCTCACTCGCTGACTAACCAGGCCCACGGCCACGTCGTCATCGTCCTCACCCGCCGCTGACCGCACCCCCTCTCGCCGGCCGTTGCTGCCAAAATCAAAGCCAGCGTAATACACAGTAACGCCGCGATTAATCAGCCCTGCGACCACGCACGTTAAAGCGTCTCCCCCTCCTCTCTCTCCTTCCCCTCTGTCGCCCCACCTTAGCACGCCCCCAGGCCGCCCTAATTCCTCTCTGAACCTCACTGTCACCGACGGCTTTCCCTGCCGATTCCGGCGACCCCACGCCAACCTTTGCCTCCTCGAGCACACGGACATGACCTCCAGGCCCTGGCGCATCTCCCTGCCTCCTCAGTTCACTCGTGTGTGCCCCATATCATCGGCAACTACCTCGACTGAACGCGCCACCGTCTGCCATTCACTCCGACGACCCTTCCTGGTATCTCCTAACTTCCCCTCTCCCTCTCTTTCACACGCACATACTCCCCACTCTCCAGTGCATCCAACTACATGGTTTGCTTGCTCTCTTGTGTTCCGTAGCGTCGCCCTCGACAACGACTGACCGCAACCGACGCCGTCTTGAACTCCGGCGAGCGATTGCCGTCACCACCGTGCGCCCCTCGACGAAATCTCAACATGTTGAGCATTGCCGTGACCTCCTGAACCTGGTGAGCATCTCCCCTTCCTTCCTCACCTCATGTAGCATCACCACCGTTGTCGTCTGACAGCTCCGCCGCCAGTAGCCACCGTAGCGCCGCCCATCTTTGGCTAGTGTGCTTAGCACCGTCAGATCTTAATCGCATGGCCACGATAGAAACTTAACTGAAGCGGTAGTCTCTGTGCCGCATGATCCAACTTAAATCCAACGGCCTATAGAGCATGATCCAGACGAAACGGTATCAGCGAGTAAGAACACGCCACGTATCTCTGTCGATTTGAATTAGAACAGAATTGATCTATTAGATATGTGATTTCGTAAATTGCATAACTTTTAATCTACACGTCCAAATTTTGCAAAATTTATATCAATGGATTCAGAAAAACAAGCCCTAGCCAACCATGCACTTTGTTTAGTAAAAAGCTTCTGGTAAAATGTTTGTTTTTGTAGAAACTTATGTATGCTTATTTAGGTTATAAAAATTAATCCAAAATTATTATGAGGATAAAATCTTTGGCAAATGGTTTGTTTTGAACCTACTGACCATAGGAAACAAATTGTGGTTTCAAAAATGTATTTGGTGAAGCAAAAGAACAAATCTTTGATTTAAAACCATTTCTAGTCAAATAAAGATATGGTTTAATTATTAAAAATGATTTTGGAGGAAAGCCTTTGAGAAATGTTTTGGAAATAAACTCTCTGACCCTAAACACAAAGTTTTATGGTTTGAAAACATATTTTGTGAATCCTATAGATTAATGCCCTACTAAAACATTTCTACACCACATAAAATGATACCTTGTTTTAAAAATGGTTTATAAAGTGAAACCTTTTGCAAATGACTTTGTCACTTTATAAAATGACCATTAGGTGTTTTCAAATGTTTGTGAACCTTTAGAAACCACTTTTCCAAATAAAACAATCTTTGGCATGCTTGCATGCATTATCTTGTTTCTATGATTTTATGTGATGAATTGCTTGAATGGTAGATTGAACTTGTGCCTTGCTTGATTGAATTGTATTGACTTGAAGAGTGTGATTGTAGCAAGGACAAGGAGTGAACTTATACTCTACCAAAAAGGCAAGTAATGCTTCATACTTTGTCCTATTATTTTCACTATGCATTAGTGATATTTCTAAGTAGGACTTGCATGGAATTTTGCTAAGTGTAAACTATGCCATGGGAAATCCTAAGAGATGAACCCTTAGTAAAATTTCCCAAGTTAAGATTTCCTACTACTATCATGCTTAGCTTAGCTAATAGAAAACAAGGGTGGAATATATATTCATGCTATGGAAATTTTCTAAGTCTGAGGACTTGAGTTTTGTTTAATAAAACAACTAAGTAAATGAATCACCTGGGTGGAATGGAAGGAATGGTTTGTGTTGAGTGGTTACAGAAGGCCGGGGGACTGGTGAACCTTGTGTATCTCACTTGTGGATGGCCACCCAGGAACAAAGAGATTTGAGATGTCAAATGTTGAGAAGCTTCAAGTGCAGCCACTTGGCATTATGGGCTCTGCCTGGATCACATAGGTTGCAATAACTTAGCCAAATGGACAGTTGGTGGTAGGGGATTGATAGGTTGGAGCGCGTCCATTTTGGTCTAAGGGAAGGCTTCTGAAAGATCTTGTCTTGGTGAAACCATGTATTGTGGGGAAAGTGCACCACCTCTGCAGAGTGTAAAATCTAAGTACTTAGCCATGTCCCTGGCAAAGGACAATTTGAGCATCAAGACATGGAAGCTATCAAGAATCTCATCATCCAAATTTCTAAGTTAAAAACTTGTGGTTGAACAAGGGTTAAAGGATCTTAAATCTTTGATTGGTAGATGCCTTGGGTGATTTTTGCCAAACAAAAACTTAGTGTTTTCAACTGATAGGAAAATCTATTTTTGAGCAATGCCAGCCTAAGCTCCACTTAGCCAAATGCATATAGATGACAGATACTACTATTCTACCATAGTATCACTTGCCAATATAATTAAAATGTATTGACCCTTATGGCTGTAACTTGTTATGTTGCAGGTTTGTTTGATATTAGTGAAGTTTAAATGATTAGGATTACAAGTCTACAACCAACATGTCTGCCTGTGGCACTTTGAAGATGAAGGACCCCATGTTTATAGATATTCTGTTGCAATGTAATGTAATAGCCAAATGAGCTATGTAAGATGTAATGATTTATTTTATTCCTGGATATAAAGTTGTATTATGACCTTTGTTTCTTGATATTACATCTTAACTGTGGATGCTAGCTATTGATCCAGGGACTAGCATTGTAAACACAGGGATCTCTACGTTATTAAAGGTTGGGACCTCTACAGATGGTATCAGAGCATTGTGTTTCCTGTAGGATTTGTAAACCTAGGATTGGACAAAAACCCCTTAGAAAAATAGGAGTTGTATTTGTTCCAAACTTATTTACAAACAATCTTGTAAACTCTTTCCTCAACCATTTTGGTTTTGATTCTACATCTCTTCTATTTCAAACTTGATGAACAAAACCTACCCCATGGCCAAAGATTTCCCCATGAGCTAAGGACTTCATCAACTCTAATGACTTCAACATCTTCAACATTTTCACCAAGGACTTCAACCTTGGATATCACTAAGGACTACAATTGAGACAAGAAATGTTGCTCAAGACTTGAAGACTAAAGAAACACAACTTAGAAGGAACCATCATCACCTTGAAGTTTGAGATCAAGATGCAAGAAATTCTCTAAGGATACAAACATCTTGTTCAAGAGGAATCAACCAAGAAGGATGGAAAGATCTCAAGTGAACCATATAGATGGACCACCATATTTAGTTTAAGTCAAACCCACCAACTTATGTGGTGTAACAAAAATATTTTTGGCAGCCAAAAAAAATTATGCTTGAAACTTGTTGTTTGAATGGAATGTTTGTTTGTGATTGCTTGCACATTGCTTGTGTGAATTGTGATGTGTGTGATTAGAATTATTTCCTTAGAAATCTTTTGCCTATTCTAATCCCAATCCAACCCCAAACAGATGACTTCTCCAAGAAACTCCAACATCAAGGATGGTGACAACAACAACAACAACAACCAAGAGAACAACATGAGAGAACAACTACTAGCAAACCAAACCCAGTTGAGCCAAGTGACAACTCAGCTTTTAGCCAACAACAATGGATTAGACCCAGCTATACAAAGGATTTTGAAACTTCAATCCCAATTGTTGCAAGGGATGGCTACTCAAATGACCAACATGGGAGAAAACTCTTCCCAAGGAGTTTATGACAACAAGGATGACAAAGATGTTATTCTAGGAGGAACCCAAGCTTGCAATATTTGTGGAGACAAGGATCACACTTCCAAGGAGCATGGAGATCAATGCCCCAATTATAAAAAGAAACATCCAACAAACCAATGTCCCACATGTCACATCCCAAGATTTTTCAAATCTTGTTATGTGAAAAATAAATGAATAAAATAAAACTTTGTTGATTTTCAGGGTGAGAAGAAACTTTTTGATTCCAATTGGAAACCTTCAAACCTATTTGAACAAATAAATCCTAAAGGGATTTAAAAAGATAAACAATTAATAAAGGAAAATAAAAATATTTGGAATTACTATTTTTGGATCTTTAATAAAAAGATTTGGTTTTCAAATGAAAAGGTAGAAATATAAATAAGGATTATTTTATAAACCAAATTAAAACTTGGCCAAGCCTTTGAAATAAAATATTTCTATTTGATAAAAATAGTAAAGGTTTATTTAAATAGAATAATAGGGATTTATTAATACCCAATTTTGTTAAAGTAAAGACTTTTCCCATTTTAATTAAACACTAAAACCTGTTATTTTATTTTAAATAAGATTTCCAAGTGTTTTATATTTTCAAATAAAACTTACTGAAATGATTTTGGGATTATGTAATTTCAAATGAAGTTTTAATAATCAAATCCTTTTGATTTAATAACTAAGGACTATTTTAATTAATTAATAAATGGATCCTAAAAAGAATAAAAATATTATTTTGTTTTGGACTTTGATTTGTGTTGTTAAACAGAACTAAACTCAATATAAAGTTTGGTGGAAGTTTGATTTGAATTAGTGTTTGAATTGTTTGATTGAATTTCAAAACAGAAAATCGAAATAGAAAAAGATAAAGCAATCAAAAAGAAAAAAATAGAATCAGACCTGACCCAGCCCAACTAGCCCACCTGGCCCAGTCCAGCCCACCTATCCCCCTCGCCCCAGAAGCGTTTTTCTTACCGCAGAAAGAACCCGCGCAGTCACTGAACACTGGCCCCACCTCCACTCTCTTTCTTTCGCTGACGAACAGGCACCATAGCCACGTCACTGTCTTCAACCGCGCGACCGGTTCTTCCTTCCTCTATCTCCCATTTCTGCCAATTGATTCGCGAGTTAAATTCGTGTCAATGCCGCTGTTAATCCGCCCAGTAAACATGCCCTACTAATCGCCCCTCTCCGCTCTCTCTTTCCCCCAAAACAGCGCATCCCCTCTGCCCCTAGGCTTCTCTAATTCGAGCTCGCATTCCACTGTCTCCGGCGAGCTTCTAACGTCGATTCCGGCGAGACCACCCACCTCCACTGCCCCTGGTTGCCACTAGGATACTCGCCAGCACCAGACACATCCTCCAGTACCTCCAGCTCCGCCACGCTCGTTCCAGAACGTCTGCAACTTCTCCAAGTCGTGCGCCACAGCGTCTGTTTTTTCTCCGGCGACCTCCCCAGGTAACCTCCGTTCGCCCCAGCACCTCCCGATGATTCTCCCTTACTCATGACCCTCGTACACACCTAACCATGCCTCCACTTTGTCTTAGCGCGGTCCTAAACGACGCCAGCGACGACGCCTGAGCACAACCGACGCTGCTGCACACTCCGGCGAGGGATTGCCGACGTCCCTGAGCGCCCCTCGCCAAGCCGACCACGCGTTGAGCATCACCTCGACCTCGCGAGCATGGTGAGCCACCCCACTCCTCTTCTAGCTTCATGTATCGCCGGCACCGTCACCGTCAGATCCGCGCCGCTGCATGCCACCATTGAGCGCCGCCAGTTTCTGGTCGAGGCACTGGGAGCCGTCAGATCTAGATCGGAGCGATAGGATAGTTTCACTTAACGAAGGGGTATGCGATGATCAGAGCCGCACAGATCTCTCTTAATCCAACGGCTTGTATTTGTTGATCCACGCGAACCGTTTTTGTCCAATCAGAAACAGCCACGTGGACGAAGTTTGATTTAAAACAGAATTAGAATCTGATTTGGTATACAAATTTGGAAAATCCATAACTTTAGTTCTACACATCCAAATTTTGCAAACTTTATATCAATGGATTCAGAAAAGCAAGACCTAGCCAACCATGCCATTTGTTTAGTAAAAAGTTTCTGTTAAATTGTTTGTTTTTGCAGAAACTTGTGTATGCTTGTTTAGAATATAAAAATTGTTCAAAAATGATTTTTGGGATAAAATCTGTTGCAAATGGTGTGTTTTGAACCTAGTGACCCTAGGAATCACTTTGTGATTTCAAAAATATATTTGGTGATGCAAAAGAATGAATCTTGGATTTAAACCAATTCTAGTCAAATAAAAATATGGTTTAATTGTTAAAAATGATTTTGGAGGAAAACCTTTGGGAAATGTTTTGTTTTAAGGGTTTTTATCATTTCTGCCACTATGACTAACCCAAAACTCAGTTTTGCCATTTGACTGATCGGAACTCTAATTTTGCCACTACTCCGTTACAACACTCCTCAGTTTTGCCATTACGTCATCTTTCTATCTTAATCTGTAATCAGTTTTGCCATTTTAATTTTTCCATCCCTTTTTATTTAGAGTTAATTTCATTTCTAAACCGTATATGCTTCTAACAATATTTATCCTACATAGTAGAAATTACTTATATTTACCTATTTAGTAAAACTTATGACGGTTTTACCCATTTTAAAATTTTACATGTTCTATGAAGTGTGATCTCGACGTATCCGGTCAATGTCATTATAGTATTTATGGTTCCGTCACCGTCATACGCTCAGGCTAATAAGTTCAATCGGCGGTAGAACGAGTAGCGCCTAGGACTTGTTTGACCGAGCACCAAGCATGGCCTCCGCCCTTGTCTTAAAACGTTTGGCACAAGGTCGCCAATGATTTTGGGAAACTACGGCTCATGGAGGATCGCGTGGGCCGTATCAGGATGTTTTTCATCTGTCGCTCCTTATCAAACGCTAACGAAGTAATCGGGTATACATCACGACTACGCGCTCTCAACTAGCCTGACATGCGTCTACGTACACTCAAGATGGATTTGGTATACTGCTCGGCTGCTCCACACAGACTAGCAATGCTAATATATTCTAAACGGTAAAGTGGTGCTACTGGGATGATCGCGCGGATGTTTATCGTCGATGTGGCAAGTCATGGTAATATAATGGAAAAAATGATTATAGATTAAGGGTAGAAAGATAACGGAATGGCAAAATTGAGGAGTATTGCAACTGAGTAGTGGCAAAATTAGAGTTTCGATCGGTCAAATGGCAAAATTGAGTTTTGTGTTGGTCATAGTGGCAGAAATGATAAAAACCCTTGTTTTAAACCCTCTGATCCTCAACACAAAATTTTATGGTTTGAAAACATATTTTGTGAACCCTATAGATTAATGCCTTAGTAAAAACATTTCTACACCACATAAAATGATACCTTGTTTTGAAAATGGTTTATGAAGTGAAATCTTTTGCAAATGACTTTTCCACTTTATAAAATGACCATTAGGTGTTTTCAAATGTTTATGACCCATTAGGAACCACTTTTTCAAATAAAACAAAGCTTGGCATGCTTGCATGCATTACTTTGAATTTATCATTTTATGTGATGAAATGCTTGAATGGTAGATTGAAATATTGTCTGCTTGATTGAATTGTAGTGACTTGAAGTGTGTGAACATTGCAAAGATCAAGAAGTGAACCTATACTCTACCAAAAAGGCAAGTGATGCTTCATACTTTGTCCTATTATTTTTCACTATGCATTAGTGATATTTCTAAGTAGGACTTGCATGGAATTTTGCTAAGTGTAAACTATGCCATGGGAAATCCTAGTAGATGAAACCTTAGTAGAATTTCCTAAGTTAAGATTCCTATTACTATCATGATTAGCTTAGCTAATAGAAAACAAGGGTGGAATATATATATTCATGCTATGGAAAAATTTCTAAGTCTGAGGACTTGTGTTTTGTTTAATAAAACAACTAAGTGAATGAATCACCTAGGTGGAATGGAAGGAATGGTTTGTGTTGAGTGGTTACACAAGGCCAGGGGACTGGTGAACCTTGTGTATCTCACTTGTGGAAGGCCACCTAGGAACAAAGAGATTTGAGATGTCAAATGTTGAGAAGCTTCAAGTGCAGCCACTTGGCATTATGGGCTTTGCCTGGACCATATAGGTTGCTAGAACTTAACCATTTGGACAGTTGGTGGTAGTGGGATTGATAGGTTGGAGCGCATCCATTTGGTCTAAGGGAAGGCTTCTGAAAGGTCCTGTCTTGGTGAAACCAAGTCTGGTGGGGAAAGTGCACAACCTCTGCATAGTGTAAAATCTAAGTACTTAGCCATGTCCCTGGCAATGGACAATTTGAGCATCAAGACATGGAAGCTATCAAGAATCTCATCATCCAAATTTCTAAGTTAAAACTTGTGGTTGAACAAGGGTTAAAGGATCTTCAATCTTTGATTGGTAGATGTCTTGGGCGATTTTTGTCAAACAAAAACTTAGTGTTTTCAAATGATAAGGAAAAAACTATTTTTGAGCAATGCAAGCCTCAAATCCACTTAGCCAAAAGCATATAGATGATAGACTCCACTATACTACCATAGTATCACTTGCCAATACAATTCAAATGTATTGACCCTTGTGGCTGTAACTTGTTATGTTGCAGGTTTGATTGATTTAGTGAAAGGTGTGTTGTTTAGGATTACAAAGTCTACAACCAACATGTCTGCATGTGGCACTTTGAAGATGAAGGACCCCATGCTTATAGATATTCTGCTGCAATGTAATGTAATAGCCAAATGAGCTATGAAAGATGTAATAAATTATTTTATTCCTGGTTATAAAGTTGTATTATGACCTTTGTTTCTTGATATTACATCTTAATTGTGGATGCTAGCTATTGATCCAGGGACTAGCATTGCAATCATAGGGATCCTTTTCCTTTACAAAGGAGGGATCTTACAGATGGTATCAGAGCATTGTGTTGCCTGTAGGATTTGTAACCCTAGGATTGGACAAAATCCCTTAGAAAAATAGGAGTTGTATTTGTTCAAAACTTATTTACAAACAATCTTGTAAACTCTTTCCTCAACCATTTTGGTTTTAATTCTACATCTCTTCTATATCAAACTTGATGGACAAGCCTACCCCATGGCCAAAGACTTCACCATGTGCAAAGGACTTCATCAACTCTAATGACTTCAACATCTTCAACTCTAATGACTTCAACATCTTCATTATTTTCACCAAGGACTTCAATCTTAGATATCACTAAGGACAAGTGAGACAAGAAATGTTACTCAAGACTTGAAGACTAAGGAAACACAATTTAGGAAGAACCATCATCTCTTTAAAGTTTTTGGTGACCAAAAATTTCCCCAAGGAAACCATGAACTCATACAAGAAGAATCAACCAAGAAAGAAGGAAAGATTTCAAGTGAACCATATAGATGGACCACCATATTTAGTTTAAGACAAACCCACCAACTTATGTGGTGTAACAAAAAAATATTTTTGATTGCCTAAAAATAAGCTTGAAACTTGTTGTTTGAGTGGAATGTTTGTTTGTGATTGCTTGCACATTTCTTGTGTGAATTGTGATGTGTGTGAATATAATTATTTCCTTAGAAATCTTTTGCCTATTCTAATCCCAATCCAACCCAAATAGATGACTTCTCCAAGAGACTCCAACATCAAGTATGGTGACAACAACAACAACCAAGAGGACAACATGGGAGAACTCATAGCAACCCAAAACTAGTTGAGCCAAGTGACAACTCAGCTTTTAGCCAACAACAATGGACTAGACCCAGCCATACAAAGGATTTTGAAACTTCAATCCCAATTGTTGCAAGGATTGGTTACTCAAATGATCAACATGGGAGAAAACTTTTCCCAAAGAGCTAATGACAACAAGGATGACAAAGATGTTATTCTAGAAGGAACCCAAGCTTGTAATATTTGTGGAGACAAGGATCACACTTCCAAGGAGCATGAAGATCAATGCCCCAAGAAGAGAGAAAGATTTCCCACCTTTGAGGTGAGATATGAAGAGCATGAACTAGAAGAACTCCTAGCTTTGGAGAGACCCAAAAAGAAGAAGAAGGACAAAAGCCAGTTGCAATGTTACAATTGCAAAGAGATGGGACACTATGCCAGTGAATGCCCAGAAAAGAAGAAGAGCCAAGAAGACAAACAAAAGCTAGTGAAACCCAAGATGAGGAAGGATATTAGCCAAGTGATGTGCAACCACTACAAAAAGTTAGGACATTATGCATCATATTGCCCAGAAAAGCCACCTCAAGACCTCAACCTTATCACATGTTTCAAATGCAAGGAACTAGGCCACTATGCAAACTTCAGTCCAGGAAAGTTACACCAAGATCCCAAGTAAGACAAGATGAAATCTAGTTGGAGATTTTTAAGGGTGGTAGTATCCTAGATGCTTTTGAGCCAATTTGTAACCCCTAGCCTCCCCAAATCTCGGGACGAGATTTATTTTAAGGGTGGTAGCCTGTCACATCCCAAGATTTTCCAAATCTTGTTATGTGAAAAATAAATGAATAAAATAAAACTTTGTTGATTTTCAGGGTGAGAAGAAACTTTTTGATTCCAATTGGAAACCTTCAAACCTATTTGAACAAATAAATCCTAAAGGGATTTAAAAATATAAACAATTAATAAAGGAAAATAAAAATATTTGGAATTACTATTTTTGGAACTTTAATAAAAAGATTTGGTTTTCAAATGAAAAGGTAGAAATATAAATAAGGATTATTTTATAAGCCAAATTAAAACTTGGCCAAGCCTTTGAAATAAAATATTTCTATTTGATAAAAATAGTAAAGGTTTATTTAAATAAAATAATAGGGATTTATTAATACCCAATTTTGTTAAAGTAAAGACTTTTCCCATTTTAATTAAACACTAAAACTTGTTATTTTATTTTAAATAAGATTTCCAAGTGTTTTATATTTTCAAATAAAACTTACTGAAATGATTTTGGGATTATGTAATTTCAAATGAAGTTTTAATAATCAAATCCTTTGATTTAATAACTAAGGACTATTTTAATTAATTAATAAATGGATCCTAAAAAGAATAAAAATATTATTTTGTTTTGGACTTTGATTTGTCTTGTTAAACAGAACTAAACTCAATATAAAGTTTGGTGGAAGTTTGATTTGAGTTAGTGTTTGAATTGTTTGATTGAATTTCAAAACAAAAAATCGAAATAGAAAAAGATAAAGCAATCAGAAAGAAAAAAATAGAATCAGACCTGACCCAGCCCAACTAGCCCACCTGGCCCAGTCCAGCCCACCTATCCCCCTCGCCCCCGAAGCATTTTTTTTACCGCAGAAAGAACCCGCGCAGTCACTGAACACTGGCCCCCACCTCCACTATCCTTCTTTCACGATTTAACATGCCCCATACCACGTCATCGTCTTCAACCGCATGACGGTTCTTCCTTCCTCTCTCTCCCATTTCTGCCAATTGATTCGCGAGTTAAATTCGTGTCAATGCCGCTGTTAATCCGCCCAGTAAACATGCCCTACTAATCACCCCTCTCCGCTCTCTCTTTCCCCCAAAACAGCGCATCCCCTCTGCCCCTAGGCTTCTCTAATTCGAGCTCGCATTCCACTGTCTCCGGCGAGCTTCTAACATCGATTCCGGCGAGACCACCCACCTCCACTGCCCCTGGTTGCCACTAGGGTACTCGCCACACGCATCCTCCAAGACTACCTCCGGCCACGCTCATTCCAGAACATTGGCAACTTCTCCAAGTCGTGCGCCGCCGCGTCTGTTTTTTCTCCGGCGACCTCCCCAGGTAACCTCCGTTCGCCCCTGTAAGATCCCTCCTTTGTAAAGGAAAAGGATCCCTGTGATTGCAATGCTAGTCCCTGGATCATTGCTAGCAACCACAGTTTAAGATGAAGTACACAGATACAAAGGTCATTTATTACATCCATTCCAGAGATAAAACATATTCTTTTACAACTCAAGGCCACAGGCCTGATACAAGAGTTTGGAATAAGTAAATAATTATAAGTCTTATCTTCATGTGCCACAGGCAAACATGTTGAGTGTAGACTCATGACACCTAATCATCATCGGAGTAACCTGCAACATCACAAGTTACAGCCACAGTGGGTCAATACTTTAGAATAGTATTGGCAAGTCATACCTTAGTAAATTTTAAGTGGACTATATTACTATATGCAATTTGGCTAAGTGTAGCTTGGCTTGCTTTGCTCAAAATAGGTTTGTCCTATTAGTTGAAATCACTAAGTTTTTCTTTGTCAAAACTTTTCCCAAGAAACCACCAATAGTCATTGGGGTCCTTCACCCTTGTTCACCCACAAGTTTTTACTTAGAAGTTGGAGTGATGATATTCTTGATAGCTTCCATGTCTTGATGCTCAAGTTGTCCATTGCCATGGACTTGGCTAAGTACTTAGATTTTTCCATCTGCAGAGGTTGTGCACTTTCCCCACCAGACTTGGTTTCCCAAGACAGGACCTTTCAGAAGCCTTCCCTTAGCCAAATGGATGCGTTCCAACCTATCATCCCACTACCACCAAATGACTAAGTTCTAGCAACCTATGTGATCCAGGCAGAGCCCATATTGCCAAGTGGTTGCACTATAAGCTTCTCAACACTTGGCCTCTAAAATCCCTTTGTTCCTGGGTGGCATACCACAAGTGAGATACACAAGGTAAACCATATCCATGGGCCTTGTGTAACCACTCTACCAAAAACCACCAATCAAGTCCCTTTCCACCCAGGTGATTCATTGACTTAGTTGTTTTATGAAGAAAACTTAAGTCCAAAGACTTAGAAATATTTCATCATAGCATGTATATACTTTAACAACCCTTGTTTGCTACTAGCTAGGCTAAGCATGGCATAGTAAAGGAATTTCCTAGCAAATCTATAACTACTTAGGATTTCCCAACATGGCATTTGGCAAAATAGTAACATGCAAGACTTAGCAAAATATTTCTAATGCTTGTGTAAAATATAGGGATGGAAATATTCATGAAGTACCACTTGCCTTGGTAGTTGGGGAGTAGCACTCTTCACAATCACAATCACTAGCACCAAAGTCTACACAAAGAATGGTAGCACAAATTTACACACAATTCATATACAAACAAACAAAAATACATATGCATGCATGCAAAAATGCTAAGTGATGATTTTTAAAACTCCACCAAGCAAGTGCATAGTACAGAATCATAACCAAGTTAAAAACTTGCTAAACCAAGTTTATTTTACACTAAAACAATTTTCTAAACAATTTCTATACTCAAAATAGTCTTAAACAAGTTTCTGCATAAAAAGTCATTTTAACAGAAACTAAACACTAAACACATTGCATAAACAGAAAGGGCTTGTCTCCCTGATTCCAACGGTATAAAATTTGTCAAATTCTAACGTGTGGATCAAAAGTTATAGCTATTTCAAAATTGGATCTAAATCTGATTCAAATCTGTTTTTAAACTCAAACCCTAGCCACGCGTCCTATTCTTACTGGCGTGTACCGGTTCACGTTGGATCACACACGCGAGCTGTAGGATCTAAGTGGCGATGCACGGTTCAGATCAAACATAACGCTTCGCTAAGTGGTTCTATCGCACGCGTTGGATCTAGATCCAACGGCTCTCGATCAAGCGACCACGTTCTGGCGGCGCGCGGCGACGGCGAGCGGCGGAGCGCTCTGTCAGCGGTGGCGCTGGCGTTCTAGGTTGCTCGGGGAGGGAAGGGTGTGCTTACCAGATCCGCAAAGTCGAGGCGAATCTCAACGTGGAGGTGGCTTGGCAAGGGGCGCACGGCAGGGGCTGCTGGAGCTCGTCGGAGTCGTGCACGGCGTCAGGTGGTTGCGGTCGGAGTTGTTGCCGAGGTTTCGCGTCGCCCTAGCACGAACCAGAGGGATTAGAAGACGCACAAGACGAAGGCAAACAACCTAGTATGCAAGAGGAGGCAAGGGGCGCGCTCTGCTTACCGTAATTGGTCGCCAGAGTTGAGCGGCGGCTCGGTCGGTTGCGGGCACGAACGGGGACGGCATCCTGGGTCACGAGAATGCAAATGAAGAGTATCAGGAGATGCACGAGATCACGCTGGGCATGATAGTTTGAACCAGAGAGAGGGGGGCGGTCGAAGCTCACCGGAATCAGTCGCCGGAGGTCGTCGGTGCTGCGGGGTTTCGAGGTCAAATGCGCGCAGCCTGGTGGCGGAGTGAGCGAGGAGAGTGGGGGGAAATGACCGCGGCGGCGAGGGGTTCTTATAGCCGGAGCGGGGCGTGGAGTTACTCGCGAAATCAAGGGAATTTAACGCAGCAAAGGATGCGGCGAAGTAACGGCGGCGTGGCGTGATTGATGACGGCAAGACGACGGGTCAGGTCCACTTGTCGTGAAATAAGCGAAGGGAGGTGGGGTATGGGTGTCAGTGACTCCGCGGGTGCGTCAGCGCATGCGAGAGAGAGAGGAGTGGCTGGTGGGCTAGCGTCGTTCTTTGGGCCAAAATCCTGGCCCTTGTGCTTCCAATTCTTTTCTCTTTTCTTTTTCTAAATTGATTTTCAGGAATGGTTTTCAAATGAATTCAAACTCCATTTGAATTCAAATTCATTTGGGATTTTTGCAGTGTGCAACATACTCAAATCTAGGTATAAAACCATGTGGTTACTTTGAAAAGGCTTGGTCATTTTTGGAAAAAACAAAATAACAGGGACATTGCACTTGGTTTGCAAATGTTTGAAAATGGTTTTTGAAACCATTTCTATTTTGTAAAATTTTGTTCAAACTCTACACTCAAGCCGAACAATATAGAAGCAACCAAACTTGGTTTTTAAAACACTAAGCTCTCAAGTGAGGATGGGCATCTGATTTAAGTTGGCTCACATAAAATGATAGCACTATGTGCTTCTGTTTTCTTGAAATGAGTTTGAAATTGATTTCAAATCTATATGTATGCATGAATGATATGCAAACTTTGAAATCATGATTTTTAGGGATGTTACAAATCTAACCCCCTTAAGGTGAATCTCGCCCTCGAGATTCGGATTGGCTAGCAAATAGGTGAGGGTGGTCTTTCCGAAGATCATCTTCTCTTTCCCATGTTGCTTCCTCTTCGGAATGATGATTCCACTGCACTTTGCAAAACTTGATAGTCTTAGTCCTTGTGACTCTTTCTGCAGTCTCAAGAATTTTGATAGGTTTCTCTTCATAAGTGATATCACTTTCTAGTTGCACTTCCTCCAAAGGTATAGTATCCTTCAAAGAAGTTTCTTCCATTTCTGGGTGACATTTCTGAAACTGACTCACATGAAACACATTATGGACAGCTGATAGAGATTCTGGCAATTCAATTTCATAGGCAACTTCTCCTCTGCGACTCAAAATCTTGAATGGCCCAACATATCTTGGTGCCAATTTTCCTTTGACTCTGAATCTTTTCACTCCACGAAGTGGTGATACTCTAAGATAGGCTCTATCACCAACTTCGTAGGTGACTTCTCTACGCTTAGGATCCGCATAGCTTTTCTGTCGGGACTGTGCTATCTTCAACCCGTCCTTAACCAATTTGACCTTCTCTTCGGCTTCTTTGATAAGATCTGGTCCGAATAGACTTATTTCTCCCACACCATTCCATAACAATGGGGCGGTACACTTTCTTCCGTAGAGAAACTCAAACGGTGCCATCTCAATGCTGGCTTGATAGCTATTGTTATAAGAAAATTCTGCATAAGGCAGACTTTCATCCCAACTAGCTCCATAGTCTAAGGCACATGCTCTCAACATGTCTTCAAGAATTTGATTAGTTATTTCTGTTTGTTCATCGGTTTGAGGATGAAAAGCAGTACTGAATTCCAACCTCGTTCCCAATGACTCATGTAGCTGTCTCCAAAAATGGGAAGTGAATTGAGTTCCCCTATCAGACACAATACTCTTGGGCACTCCACGTAGACATACAATTCTACTCATGTAGATTTTGGCTAACTTAGCACTCGTATAGGTTTTCTTCACAGGTATGAAATGAGCCACTTTAGTTAGGCGATCCACTACAACCCATATGGAATCATATCCTGACCTAGTCCTTGGTAATCCGGTAATGAAATCCATACCAATTTTGTCCCACTTCCAATCAGGAATAGGTAGTGGTTGAAGCAAACCTGCTGGTTTCTGATGCTCCGCTTTCACTCTACTACACACATCACACAAAGCAATATGTTCGGCGATGTCCTTCTTGAGATTATCCCACCAAAATCTTTCTTTCATGTCCATGTACATTTTGGTGTTACCCGGGTGAATAGAATACGGAGAGTTGTGTGCTTCTTGCAAAATCAGTTTCCGTAGCTCCGGATCTTGTGGAACACAGATACGTTTCCCATGCCATAAAGTACCCTGTTCGTCTTCATGAAATTCTTTGGCTTTTCCTCTGCCAATCTTTTCTTTAAGTTCTTCAATTTCCTTATCAGTCTTCTGGGCTTCTCTGATCTTGTCCAACAAAGTCGGTTGAACATCCAAAGACATGAGATGTCCTTCAGGCACAATCTCCAATCTGAGTTTTCTAAATTGGGTACACAGATCATCCAGCAATTCTCCTTTGGTAAGGCCATTCACAAATACCTTACGACTTAGAGCATCTGCTACAACATTTGCTTTACCGGGGTGGTATTGCAAACTTAAGTCATAGTCCTTGATAAGTTCTAGCCATCTTCTTTGTCTCATATTAATTTCCTTCTGGGTGAAGATATACTTCAAACTTTTGTGATCCGTGAACACTTCACAATGCTTTCCCAAAAGATAATGTCTCCATGTTTTGAGTGCATGGATGACAGAGGCTAACTCTAAATCATGAGTAGGATAGTTTACTCATGAGTTTTGAGTTGTCTCGAGGCATAGGCCACAACTTTACCGTCTTGCATAAGTACTGCACCCAAACCTTGATGAGATGCATCACAATATACTTGGAAATCCTTTTCCAAATCTAGCAGACACAAGACTGGTGTTGTCACAAGTCTCTTCTTCAACTCCTGAAAGCTGAGTTCACAACCTTCAGACCAAGCAAACTTCTTGTCTTTCTTTAATAATTCAGTCATGGTCTTAGCTACCTTAGAGAAATTCTTAATAAACCTTCTGTAGTAACCTGCTAAGCCAAGGAAACTACGAACTTCTTTCACGGACTTGGGAGATTCCCATTCAGTCACAGCTGACACCTTAGCAGGATCAACTGCTACACCATCCTTTGTCATAACATGACCAAGAAATCCAACTTCCTCTAACCAGAACTCACACTTGCTGAATTTGGCATAAAGCTTATGCTCTCTTAACTTCTCAAGTATCAAACGCAAATGTCCTTCATGCTCTTCTTTGCTCTTGGAGTAGACTAAGATGTCATCGATGAAAACGACAACAAACTTGTCGAGGAATTCCATGAACACTTTGTTCGTCATGTTCATGAAGTATGCTGGAGCATTAGTCAAACCAAAAGGCATTATGGTATACTCATACAATCCATACCTTGTGGTGAATGTTGTTTTAGGTATGTCTTGTTCTCTTATCTTGAGTTGAAAGTAGCCTGACCGGAGATCATTCTTTGAGAACACGCATGCTCCTTCTAACTGATCAAACAAGTCATTGATTCTAGACAAAGGGTATTTGTTCTTGATAGTTACCTCGTTGAGTGAACGGTAATCTATGCATAACCTTTGGCTTCTATCTTTCTTCTCCACGAACAAAACTGGGGCTCCCCAAGATGAGGAACTTGGTTGAATAAATCCTTTCTGTAGCTGTTCTCCAAGTTGCTTCTTGAGCTCTTTTAGTTCATCAACTGACATTTTATACGGTCTCTTTGCTATTGGTCCAGAACCTGGTACCAAATCTATCAGAAATTCCACATCTCTATCTGATGGCATTCCTGGCAATTCTTCCGGAAACACATCCGGATACTCACTTACAATTGGCACACTGTCCATGCTAACCCCCTTAAGAGAATTAAGCATACTCCTTTTTGCTTCAAAGCTGGTCTTGAATCTGATACTTTTATTTTCTGGAGTTGTGAGTGAGACGGTATGGCTGGCACAATCTATCACTCCTTTGTACTTGGTCATCCAGTCCATTCCCAGAATGACATCCAATCCTTGGGAGTTTAGTATTATCAAGTTAACGGGAAACTTATACTTCCCAAATTCTATGACTAGATCATGACATCCTGAATTCACTATCATTTCTCCACCAGGAGAACTTACTTTTATAGGACACCCAATAGTTTCTACCGGTAGTTCATTTCTTTCAACAAATTCTCTTGATATGAATGAATGAGATGCACCAGTATCAAAGAGTACAAATGCTGCAATAGAATTGAGTCTGAACTTACCAAAGAAAGATCGTTCCTCATAGACCTCCTCCACATTGATGTGGTTCACCTGTCCTTTCTGGAAAGGATTGGGCTTGACAGGTCCTTCAACTTTCTTTTCAGGGCACTCATTTGCATAATGCCCCATCTTCTTGCATTTGAAGCATTCAACCTGACTGATGTCTCTCTTAACAGGCTGACTTCCACTCCCACTTCCATTACCACTGTGGTGGCTCTTATGTCCACTCTTGTGGTTCTTGTACTTGTCATTGTCATGAATGCGATGATGCTTGTTGTCATGACGGTTGTGGTTGTGGTGCTTGTTGAATTTCCCATGCTTGTGGGATCCTGAGCTTCCACTGTCATCATAATGAGATCGTTTGTGAGACGATCCCGAGTTGTGCTTGTCAGAGTGCTTCCTCTTTCTACTCTCGACTTGCTTCATTTTGTTCTCCAATATAGCAGCCTTGTCATAGAGCGACTGGTAAGTGGGAACATATGCCACAGCCAACTGCAGATTCAGCTCATCATTCAATCCTTCCAGAAATTTTTCCTTTCTCTTGGCATCGGTGTCCACTTCATCCAGTGCATAACGCGCCAGATTGTTGAACTCCTCAATGTATTCAGCCACGCTGCGGTGGCGCTGCTTCAGATTGTGGAACTCTTTCTTTTTCAGGCTCATTATTCCTGATGAGATATGAGCAGTGCGAAAGCCATCCTCAAAGATAGCCCATGTCACTTCATCTATAGGAGTGGTGATCTGTAAGTTGTCCCACCAAGTGGCGTTTGTCCTTCCATGAGATGTGCCGCAAATCGACCTTTTCAAAGATTCGGCGCCCACGGTTACTAAGTCCTTGTTTACAGAACATAGCCAATCATTGGCCACCATGGGATCAGTCGTCCCCGAAAACTTAGCTGGCCTCAATCTCAGGAATCTGGTGAGCATATCAAAGCCCGGAGGGTTGTTGTTGTTGTTATTATTGTTGTTATTGGAGTTGTTGTTGTTGTTATTGTTTTGGTTCTGGATGAATGTTGTCATCATCTGCATCAGTTGTGTTTGAGCAGTCATCATTTGCTGCATTTCTGGAGTGATGTTGTTATTGTTGTTGGGGTTGGGGTTTGCACGACGGGGAGGCATCTGTGGTTTGTTCAAATAGAGATGAGAATGAGATACCCATAGATGCTTTCATGCACATTACATCACATAAGCATTCACAAGCATGCAACAAAAAGTTCAACAACAAGATAACAAGTTCACAAGGTAAAACACACAAGTAGCAAGCCATCCACATGTTGGATGGTCAAATAACAAGTACGATAATAAAAGATAAACGAGTAGTCAAGTATACATCGGCATCAATCTCCTCCTCGACGAAGGTAAGACCTGCGTTCTCCATCGCGGTCTTGTTCTCCTCAATGGTAGTGGTCAAGGACTCTATCTTGGCCTTGAGAGCCCTCTTCTAGGAACGAAGCCTCTCAATCACCGTCTGCTGCTGCTCTAGCTCGAAGTCCTTGGACTGCAGTTCTTCAGTCATATCCCGGATCTTCTAGTTCCTATCCTGGACACGCTTCTCCTGACTCTTGAATTTCCTGTCCTGGGTCTCGAACTTCGCCTCCATTTCCTTGACTATCTCGTCCTGCTGCGCGAAGAGCTTGTCCTTCTCGCGAAGCTGCACCTGGAGCTCATCGTTGTTGAGCATGACATTGGTCATGTCCGTGTCCACGTGCCTAATGAGAGACTCTAAGTCCTGGAGGTACAGGCGTATCGGCTCTGCTGCATCCCTCGAGTCGTCCTCGAAGTCGATGGACTCTCCGTCCTCATCACGTCTTCCGAAGACGTGGAAGTGAGTGCCTCTAACATGTCGGGAGTGTCGACCTAGCAGTCGTCCTATCAAATCCTGCATAACTACCTCCATGCCTCTCTCCCTATCATCGTGCATAAGCTTGAAGACGATGGCCTCCGTAGTAGGCTTCGTCTGGCGTCCAGGCTGGTTCACCTTGAAGCCCCAGAGGTCCTTCCTCTCGAACTTGGTGAGTGGATGCACCATGATGGTGGGAAGAGGGAGATTGATCAAAGTGGTAAGCTCAACGATACGAGGACCAAAGCGGGTAACCTGGAACTCCTCAACAGTGCTGATGGTAATAGGCATCTATTTATAAGATAGAAAAGTTAGAACAACACAAATCAAGATAAAACAAAAGACAAAACACACATACATATCCTTGGGAAGCAAAACACACAAGTCATGCATACATGAAACCATTACAATAACCAAGGTTCAATCTTATTTTTAAGGCATCATTTTGGAAAATAGGGTGATAGGTGGTGGTCCAACTAACAAAGTACGTTTACAATCCTATCTCACTGGATCTGTTGGCTAACATAATGTTCCTAGAAGCAATCAACCTATCTTGCTCACATGATTCCATCACTAAGTCTATAATATCTCCTCTTAAGGTTTGGTTGGTAGCTTCCAACTCTTGGGTATGTTCCTTCTCTTTCATCAAGTCTTTTTGGAGGTTGAGCATTCTGCACTTGACTCTAGCACTAAGTTCTTTGATAGTCCTCCAAGCTGCTTCTCTTGCTGACTCAAAGAATGTGGTGTGCACCACAGTGTTGGTGTACATGCAGAATCCTGTTTCCTTGTGGTTGTCTTCCTTGTTTTTGTACAAGTGAAGTTGCACCCACAAGTACTTAACTCCTTCATCCATCACTGGAAAGCCTTTGTACACAGCTGCACCATGTATCTCTGATGCAACCATGAGGTCCTTAAAATTTTTGGGAAACTCTGTCTCACACTCCAAAGTCATGGTCATGAGTGGTCCTTTCCTTACGGCTTCGTTGATGGAGTTCATCTACAAATAGAGATGAGAAATAAGATTAGAAAAGTTTAAGAGAAGAATAGACAAGTGTAGAAGTAGTTGAAAATTTTCCTTAGTGGTTTCCAATCCTACGGTCATAATCCTACAGGCAACACAGTGCTCTGATACCATCTGTAAGATCCCTCCTTTGTAAAGGAAAAAGGATCCCTGTGATTGCAATGCTAGTCCCTGGATCATTGCTAGCATCCACAGTTTAAGATGAAGTACACAGATACAAAGGTCATTTATTACATCCATTCCAGAGATAAAACATAGTCTTTTACAACTCAAGGCCACAGGCCTGATACAAGAGTTTGGAATAAGTAAATAATTATAAGTCTTCATCTTTATGTGCCACAGGCAAACATGTTGAGTGTAGACTCATGACACCTAAGCATCATCGGAGTAACCTACAACATCACAAGTTACAGCCACAGTGGGTCAATAATTTGGAATAGTATTGGCAAGTGATACCTTAGTAAATTTTAAGTGGACTATATTACTATATGCAATTTGGCTAAGTGTAGCTTGGCTTGCTTTGCTCAAAATAGGTTTGTCCTATTAGTTGAAATCACTAAGTTTTTCTTTGTCAAAACTTTTCCCAAGAAACCACCAATAGACATTGGGGTCCTTCACCCTTGTTCACCCACAAGTTTTTACTTAGAAGTTGGATTGATGAGATTCTTGATAGCTTCCATGTCTTGATGCTCAAGTTGTCCATTGCCATGGACTTGGCTAAGTACTTAGATTTTTCCATCTGCAGAGGTTGTGCACTTTCCCCACCAGACTTGGTTTCCCAAGACAGGACCTTTCAGAAGCCTTCCCTTAGCCAAATGGACGCATTCCAACCTATCATCCCACTACCACCAACTTTCCAAATGACTAAGTTCTAGCAACCTATGTGATCCAGGCAGAGCCCATATTGCCAAGTGATTGCACTATAAGCTTCTCAACACTTGGCCTCTAAAATCCCTTTGTTCCTGGGTGGCATACCACAAGTTAGATACACAAGGTAAACCATATCCATGGGCCTTGTGTAACCACTCTACCAAAAACCACCAATCAAGTCCCTTTCCACCCAGGTGATTCATTGACTTAGTTGTTTTATTAAGAAAACTTAAGTCCAAAGACTTAGAAATATTTCATCATAGCATGTATATACTTTACCAACCCTTGTTTGCTACTAGCTAGGCTAAGCATGGCATAGTAAAGGAATTTCCTAGCAAATCTATAACTACTTAGGATTTCCCAACATGGCATTTGGCAAAATAGTAACATGCAAGACTTTGCAAAATATTTCTAATGCTTGTGTAAAATATAGGGATGGAAATATTCATGAAGTACCACTTGCCTTGGTAGTTGGGGAGTAGCACTCTTCACAATCACAATCACTAGCACCAAAGTCTACACAAAGAATGGTAGCACAAATTTACACACAATTCATATACAAACAAACAAAAATACATATGCATGCATGCAAAAATGCTAAGTGGTGATTTTTAAAACTCCACCAAGCAAGTGCATAGTACAGAATCATAACCAAGTTAAAAACTTGCTAAACCAAGTTTATTTTACACTAAAACAATTTACTAAACAATTTCTATACTCAAAATAGTCTTAAACAAGTTTCTGCATAAAAAGTCATTTTAACAGAAACTAAACACTAAACACATTGCATAAACAGAAAGGGCTTGTCTCCCTGATTCCAACGGTATAAAATTTGTCAAATTCTAACGTGTGGATCAAAATTTATAGCTATTTCAAAATTGGATCTAAATCTGATTCAAATCTGTTTTTAAACTCAAACCCTAGCCACGCGTCCTATTCTTACTGGCGCGTACCGGTTCGCGTTGGATCACGCACGCGAGCCGTAGGATCTAAGTGGCGATGCACGGTTCAAATCAAACATAACGCTTCGCTAAGTGGTTCTATCGCACGCGTTGGATCTAGATCCAACGGCTCTCGATCAAGCGACCACGTTACGGCGACGGCGAGCGGCGAGCGCCTGCTGGCCGGTGGCGTTCTAGGTTGCTTTCGGGAGGAAGGGTGCTTACCAGATCCACAAAGTCGAGGCGAAGCTCAACGTGGAGGTGGCTTGGCAAGGCGCGACGGGTCCGGCTGGAGCTCGTGAGTCGCACGGCCGTGGTTGCGGTCGGAGTTGTTGCCGAGGTTTCGCGTCGCCCTAGCACGAACCAGAGGGATTAGAAGACGCACAAGAGGAAGGCGAACAACCTAGTATGCAAGAGGGGGCAGGGGGCGCGCTCTGCTTACCGTAATTGGTCGCCGGAGTTGAGCGGCGGATCGGTCGGTTGCGGGCACGAACGGGGACGGCGTCCTGGGTCACGAGAATGCAAACGAAGAGTATCAGGAGATGCACGAGATCATGCTGGGCACGATAGTTTGAACCAGAGAGAGGGGGCGGTCGAAGCTCACCGGAATCAGTCGCCGGAGGTCGTCGGTGCTGCGGGGTTTCGAGGTCAAATGCGCGCAGCCTGGTGGCGGAGTGAGCGAGGAGAGTGGGGAATGACCGCGGCGGCGAGGGGTTCTTATAGCCGGAGCGGGGCGTGGAGTTACTCGCGGAATCAAGGGAATTTAACGCACCAAGGATGCGGCGTAGTAACGGCGGCGAGCGGCAGCGTGATCGACGAAGACGACGACGGGTCACGTCCACTAGTCGTGAAATAAGCGAAGGAGGTGGGGTCTGGTGTCGGTGACTCATGGTGCGTCGGCGTCAAGGCGAGAGAGAGGAGTGTCCTGTGGGCTAGCTGGTCATTGTCTTTGGGCCAAAATCTGGCACCGCCTATTTCCAATTCTTTTCTCTTTTCTTTTTCTAAATTGATTTTCAGGAATGGTTTTCAAATGAATTCAAACTCCATTTGAATTCAAATTCATTTGGGATTTTTGCAGTGTGCAACATACTCAAATCTAGGTATAAAACCATGTGGTTACTTTGAAAAGGCTTAGTCATTTTTGGAAAAACAAAATAACAGTGACATTGCACTTGGTTTGCAAATGTTTGAAAATGGTTTTTGAAACCATTTCTATTTTGTAAAATTTTGTTCAAACTCTACACTCAAGCCAAACAATATAGAAGCAACCAAACTTGGTTTTTAAAACACTAAGCTCTCAAGTGAGGATGGGCATCTGATTTAAGTTGGCTCACATAAAATGATAGCACTATGTGCTTCTGTTTTCTTGAAATGACTTTGAAATTGATATCAAATCTATATGTATGCATGAATGATATGCAAACTTTGAAATCATGATTTTTAGGGATGTTACAGCCCCAGCACCTCCCGATGATGCTCCCTTACTCACGACCCTCGTACGCACCTAACCATGCCTCCACTTTGTCTTAGCGCGGTCCTAAACGATGCCAGCGACGACGCCTGAGCACAACCGACGCCGCTGCACACTCCGGTGAGGGATTGCCGCCGTCCCTGAGCGCCCCTTGCCAAGATGACCACGCGTTGAGCATCACCTCGACCTCGCGAGCACGATGAGCCACCCCACTCCTCTTCTAGCTTCCTGTATTGCCGGCACCGTCACCGTCAGAGCCGCGCCGCCGCATGCCACCATTGAGCGCCGCCAGTTTCTGGTCGAGGCACTGGGAGCCATCAGATCTAGATCGGAGCGATAGGATAGTTTCACTTAACGAAGGGGTATGCGATGATCAGAGCCGCACATATCTCTCTTAATCCAACGGCCTGTATCTGTTGATCCACGCGAACCGTTTTTGTCCAATCAGAAACAGCCACGTGGACGAAGTTTGATTTAAAACAGAATTAGAATCTGATTTGGTATACAAATTTGGAAAATCCATAACTTTAGTTCTACACGTCCAAATTTTGCAAACTTTATATCAATGGATTCAGAAAAGCAAGACCTAGCCAACCATGCCATTTTTTTAGTAAAAAGTTTCTGTTAAATTGTTTGTTTTTGCAGAAACTTGTGTATGCTTGTTTAGAATATAAAAATTGTTCAAAAATGATTTTTGGGATAAAATTTGTTGCAAATGGTGTGTTTTGAACCTACTGACCCTAGGAATCACTTTGTGATTTCAAAAATATATTTGGTGATGCAAAAGAATGAATCTTGGATTTAAACCAATTCTAGTCAAATAAAAATATGATTTAATTGTTAAAAATGATTTTGGAGGAAAACATTTGGGAAATGTTTTGTTTTAAACCCTCTGATCCTCAACACATAATTTTATGGTTTGAAAACATATTTTGTGAACCCTATAGATTAATGCCTTAGTAAAAACATTTCTACACCACATAAAATGATACCTTGTTTTGAAAATGGTTTATGAAGTGAAATCTTTTGCAAATGACTTTGCCACTTTATAAAATGACCATTAGGTGTTTTCAAATGTTTATGACCCATTAGGAACCACTTTTTCAAATAAAACAAAGCTTGGCATGCTTGCATGCATTACTTTGACTTTATCATTTTATGCGATGAAATGCTTGAATGGTAGATTGAAATATTGTTTGCTTGATTGAATTGTAGTGACTTTAAGTGTGTGAACATTGCAAAGATCAAGAAGTGAACCTATACTCTACCAAAAAGGCAAGTGATGCTTCATACTTTGTCCTATTATTTTTCACTATGCATTAGTGATATTTCTAAGTAGGACTTGCATGGAATTTTGCTAAGTGTAAACTATGCCATGGGAAATCCTAGTAGATGAAACCTTAGTAGAATTTCCTAAGTTAAGACTCCTATTACTGTCATGCTTAGATTAGCTAATAGAAAACAAGGGTGGAATATATATATTCATGCTATGGAAAAATTTCTAAGTCTGAGGACTTGTGTTTTGTTTAATAAAACAACTAAGTGAATGAATCACCTGGGTGGAATGGAAGGAATGGTTTGTGTTGAGTGGTTACACAAGGCCAGGGGACTGGTGAACCTTGTGTATCTCACTTGTTGATGGCCACCAAGTAACAAAGAGATTTGAGATGTCAAATGTTGAGAAGCTTCAAGTGCAGCCACTTGGCATTATGGGATCTGCCTGGACCATATAGGTTGCTAGAACTTAACCATTTGGACAGTTGGTGGTAGTGGGATTGATAGGTTGTAGCGCGTCCATTTGGTCTAAGGGAAGGCTTCTGAAAGGTCCTGTCTTGGTGAAACCAAGTCTGGTGGGGAAAGTGCACAACCTCTGCATAGTGTAAAATCTAAGTACTTAGCCATGTCCCTGGCAAAGGACAATTTGAGCATCAAGACATGGAAGCTATCAAGAATCTCATCATCCAAATTTCTAAGTTAAAAACTTGTGGTTGAACAAGGGTTAAAGGATCTTCAATCTTTGATTGGTAGATGTCTTGGGCGATTTTTGTCAAACAAAAACTTAGTGTTTTCAAATGATAAGGAAAAATCTATTTTTTATCAATGCAAGCCTCAACTCCACTTAGCCAAAAGCATATAGATGATAGACTCCACTATACTACCATAGTATCACTTGCCAATACAATTCAAATGTATTGACCCTTGTGGCTGTAACTTGTTATGTTGCAGGTTTGATTGATTTAGTGAAAGGTGTGTTTTTTAGGATTACAAAGTCTACAACCAACATGTCTGCCTGTGGCACTTTGAAGATGAAGGACCCCATGCTTATAGATATTCTGCTGTAATGTAATGTAATAGCCAAATGAGCTATGAAAGATGTAATAAATTATTTTATTCCTGGTTATAAAGTTGTATTATGACCTTTGTTTCTTGATATTACATCTTAACTATGGATGCTAGCTATTGATCCAGGGACTAGCATTGCAATCACTGGGATCCTTTTCCTTTACAAAGGAGGGATATTACACCACATCTCAAGTTACTTGTTACCTATGTGAAGGAAATAATCATGTCCCTATCCAATGCCCCATCTATTCCATAGTTGAACAAAGGAAACAAGGTGGAGTGCAACAACTGATTGCAGATTACCATGAGAGAGCCAAGTCTACCAAGAAGGATGAAGAGAAAGGAAAATCTCCACTTGTACCTCCATGCAATATGACCCAATTTAAAGGACCAAAGAAGAGACATATGAATTATCCAAGGAGCAATGGAAGGTCAAAGAAACCAGTAGACATTCCTACCTATGAGATAACATATGAAGAACATGAACTAGAAGCACTCCTAGCTTTGGAAAAACCTAAAAAAAAGAAGGACAAAAGCCATGTGCAATGTAATCATTGTAAAGAAATGGGACACTATGCCAGTGAATGTCCAGAGAAGAATAAGTATAAGGAGATTGGCCAAGTGTGGTGCAACAACTGCAAAGAGCTAGGCCATTATGTAGCAACTTGTCCACAGAAGATACGTGAAGAACTCAAACTTATCACATGTTTTAGTTGTGGTAACCAAGGACATTATGCAAGCAACTGTCCAGAAAGGATGAAACCTAAGATAAAGCCTATGAAGGATCTCAGCCTTGTCACATGTTTCAAATTTGGAAACAAAGGACACTATGCAGATGTTTGCCTAGAGAGATTTTAACAAGATCCCAAGAAGGACAATATGTAATATAGTTGGAAAATTTTTAAGGGTGGTAGTACCCTAGTTGCTTTGAGCCAACTTGTAACCCTAGCCTCTCCAAATCTCGGGACGAGATTTATTTTAAGGGTGGTAGCCTGTCACATCCCAAGATTTTGCAAATCTTGTTATGTGAAAAATAAAATAAACAAAATAATTTTTTTTGTTGAAAATCAGGGTGAAAAGAAAATTTTGTTTCTAAATGGAAACTTCAAACCCCATCTTGAACAAACTTTGACAAAAGTTTGAACCCAAGAATCCAACAAAAATCCAAATCAAGGGAAATGCATTCCTCGATGAATGTATCTGGAAATTAAACACTTGGAAAATAAATCCAAAACCCTAAACCCTATTGGACTAAAATCATTTCCAAGTTATCTCCAAATCCATGGATTTGATCCATATAAAAATTTGTCAACAAACATTTACAAATGATCAATAAATACAAATAGAAATAAAATAAGACCATAGAAATTGGTTTCACAAATTGGAATTCCCAAGTTTGGATCTCTAAATAAAAAGATATGGATTTTATAAGAAGAAGAAAGAAATATTAATTAAAGAATATTCAAACATCAAACCAAATCTTGGCAAAATCTTTAAACAAGTGGAATGAATTATAACCCAAATCCAAATAAAATATTGGATAAAGATATTTCCAAAATAAAATAACTGGCATAAACCAAATCCTATTGGAATTAAAATAAATACCCAATCTTAAATGATTAATGAATCATATTAAAAACCTTTCCAAATAATTCAAGATGAATTATTTGACACCCAAATAATCAAATAAAAACCTACTGAAAAGATTTGGGTGGTTTTGGAAAATCAAATGGTGTTTAGAAATATTAATAAATCTTATATGATTGCCTATTTTGAATAAATAAAAGACCCAAAAAGAATAAAGTTTTTTATTCAAAATTTGACGTTTGATTGTGCTACTAACCAGTATTTAAACCTACCCAAAAGTTGACAAAGGTTTGAATTCAAATGAATGTTTGAATTGGCCAAACAAAACCAAATTAGAATAAAAGAAAAGGAAAAAGAGAAAAACAAACAGAACAAAAAAAAAGAACAAGCCAGCCTAGCCGGCCAGCCCAACTAAGACCAGCAGCCCATTTCCCTATCTCCCCCGAAGCGTTTTCTTTCACTCATGAATTAACCCGCACAGCGAATGACAACCGAACCCCACCCCACACTTCCTCACTCGCTGACTAACCAGGCCCACGGCCACGTCGTCATCGTCCTCACCCGCCGCTGACCACGCCCCCTCTCGCCGGCCGTTGCTGCCAAATCAAAGCCAGCGTAATACGCAGTAACGCTGCGATTAATCAGCCCTGCGACCATGCACATTAAAGCGTCTCCACCTCCTCTCTCCTTCCCCTCTGTCGCCCCACCTTAGCACGCCCCCAGGCCGCCCTAATTCCTCTCCGAACCTCACTGTCACCGACGGCTTTCCCTGCCGATTCCGACGACCCCATGCCAAACCTTGCCTCCTCGAGCACACGGACGTGACCTCCAGGCCCTGGCGCATCTCCCTGCCTCCTCAGTTCACTCGCGCGTGCCCCATATCGTCGGCAACTACCTCGACTGAACGCGCCACCGTCTGCCATTCACTCCGACGACCCTTCCTGGTATCTCCTGACTTTCCCTCTCCCTCTCTTTCACACGCACATACTCCCCACTCTCCAGTGCATCTAACTATATGGTTTGCTTGCTCTCTTGTGTTCCGTAGCATCGCCCTCGACAACGACTGACCGCAACCGACGCCGTCTTGAACTCCGGCGAGCGATTGTCGTCACCACCGTGCGCCCCTCGACGAAATCTCAACACGTTGAGCATCGCCGTGACCTCCTGAACCCGGTGAGCATATCCCCTTCCTTCCTCACCTCCTGTAGCATCGCCACCGTCGTCGTCTGACAGCTCCGCTGCCAGTAGCCACCGCAGCGCCGCCCATCTTCGGCTAGTGTGCTTAGCACCGTCAGATCTTAATCGCATGGCCATGATAGAAACTTAACTGAAGCGGTATGTTTGTCTCTGTGCCGCACGATCCAACTTAAATCCAACGGCCTACAGCGCGTGATCCAGACGAAACGGTATCAACGAGTAAGAACACGCCACGTGTCTCTGTCGATTTGAATTAGAACAGAATTGATCTATTAGATATGTGATTTTGTAAATTGCATAACTTTTAATCTACACGTCCAAATTTTGCAAACTTTATATCAATGTATTCAGAAAAAAAAGCCCTAGCCAACCATGCACTTTGTTTAGTAAAAAGCTTCTGGTAAAATATTTGTTTTTGCAGAAACTTATGTATGCTTATTTAGGTTATAAAAATTAATCCAAAATGATTTTGAGGATAAAATCTTTGGCAAATGGTTTGTTTTGAACCTACTGACCATAGGAAACAAATTGTGGTTTCAAAAATGTATTTGGTGAAGCAAAAGAACAAATCTTTGATTTAAAACCATTTCTAGTCAAATAAAGATATGGTTTAATTATTAAAAATGATTTTGGAGGAAAGCCTTTGAGAAATGTTTTGGAAATAAACTTGTGCCTTGCTTGATTGAATTGTAGTGACTTGAAGAGTGTGATTGTAGCAAGGACAAGGAGTGAACTTATACTCTACCAAAAAGGCAAGTGATGCTTCATACTTTGTCCTATTATTTTCACTATGCATTAGTGATATTTCTAAGTAGGACTTGCATGGAATTTTGCTAAGTGTAAACTATGCCATGGGAAATCCTAATAGATGAACCCTTAGTAAAATTTCCCAAGTTAAGATTTCCTACTACTATCATGCTTATCTTAGCTAATAGAAAACAAGGGTGGAATATATATTCATGCTATGGAAATTTTCTAAGTCTGAGGACTTGAGTTTTGTTTAATAAAACAACTAAGTAAATGAATAACCTGGGTGGAATGGAAGGAATGGTTTGTGTTGAGTGGTTACAGAAGGCCGGGGGACTGGTGAACCTTGTGTATCTCACTTGTGGATGGCCACCCAGGAACAAAGAGATTTGAGATGTCAAATGTTGAGAAGCTTCAAGTGCAGCCACTTGGCATTATGGGCTCTGCCTGGATCACATAGGTTGCAATAACTTAGCCAAATGGACAGTTGGTGGTAGGGGATTGATAGGTTGGAGCGCGTCCAATTTGGTCTAAGGGAATGCTTCTGAAAGATCTTGTCTTGGTGAAACCAAGTCTTGTGGGGAAAGTGCACCACCTCTGCAGAGTGTAAAATCTAAGTACTTAGCCATGTCCCTGGCAAAGGACAATTTGAGCATCAAGACATGGAATCTATCAAGAATCTCATCATCCAAATTTCTAAGTTAAAAACTTGTGGTTGAACAAGGGTTAAAGGATCTTCAATCTTTGATTGGTAGATGCCTTGGGTGATTTTTGCCAAACAAAAACTTAGTGTTTTCAACTGATAGGAAAATCTATTTTTGAGCAATGCAAGCCTAATCTCCACTTAGCCAAATGCATATAGATGACATATACTACTATTCTACCATAGTATCACTTGCCAATACAACTCAAATGTATTGACCCTTGTGGCTGTTACTTGTTATGTTGCAGGTTTGTTTGATATTAGTGAAGTTTAAATGATTAGGATTACAAGTCTACAACCAACATGTCTGCCTGTGGCACTTTGAAGATGAAGGACCCCATGTTTATAGATATTCTGCTGCAATGTAATGTAATAGCCAAATGAGCTATGTAAGATGTAATGATTTATTTTATTCCTGGTTATAAAGTTGTATTATGACCTTTGTTTCTTGATATTACATCTTAACTGTGGATGCTAGCTATTGATCCAGGGACTAGCATTGTAAACACAGGGATCTCTACCTTATTAAAGGTTGGGACCTCTACAACACTTCCCTTGAAAAAGAAAAGGCTACCTTTTGATTCTCTTATTAGAACAAATTTTGATGTTAATGCTTCTTCATTTGAAAATACTTGATTCTTGCTTTCTGTGCCTCGCTGAAAGGCGTTAAAGAAAAGCACTCTTGGGAGATAAACCAATTTTTATTTCAGTAAGTTTTTATTTTGTTGAGTCTTGGAATTTATTTCCTCTGTAATAACCTCTCCTTATCCTTTTTGTTTGTTTTTTGTGCCAAGAATAGCCTCTAATGAGAGGGAAGTAAGATTTGGGGAAGTTGCTGTCCCGAAACAGATGTTTGTGCTTCACTGTAAAAAATTGTGAAACATCCCAGAACATCATATTGATCTGCAATGTTTTTTGCGCATGCCCCTGGTATTTACCCAATTTTCATTAGTTTTGCACTTCTCGATTTGAGCAACAGAAGGTTTTCGAAAAAATCACTCTTTACCTGCAGGTCTGTTTTGACAGATTTCTGCCATTATTTGCATTTGCCTCTTAAATCGATTTCTTTTGAGTTATTTTTATCACTTGAGATTTTAAAAGGAATTGCTACAGTAGCTTATGTTTTAATGGAAGATTTACTAGAGTTGAAACTGAACCCAAAGGTTTATTATCTTGCATACACTAATGTTGCTAATGAAGTTTGTGTGAAGTTTTGTATGAAGGAAGTTTTTAAGTGTAGGGAGAGAATAATATGATAAGATGAAGTGTGGACAAAATATCAAGCTTGGGGATGCCACCCGTGTCACCTTAAGAAATATTCAAGAGGTACAAGCGTCAAAGCTTAGGGATCCCCAAGGCATCCCCTTCTTCATCAACAAAAATCTCAGGTCTTCTTTCAAGATACTACATTTTTATTGCTTCATGCACTATGTGTTGTTCTTGGAGTGTCTTTGTTTTTGTTTTTAGTTTAATTTTGTTTTGTTTGCTGCAATAAGTTGGTTGGATCCCATCACACTTCTTTTGGAGAAGTCACACCCCGTTCTTCATTGCCTAGAACACTCTAGTTTCCACTATTATTGTTCTATGAGTGTTCTATTTTGGTAGCACTGCGTTTAGCTTTAGTTTTCTTATTCTTTTTCTTATAACTTTTTAGTTCTTTTTTGTAGTTAGGTGAGACAAGGTCGCTGGTCTTTATTGATTATTATCTTTGTGAGTTGTTTCAAATAAGTTGATTGGTATTGGGAAAAAGTAGAATGTTTCATGCTTATGATGGTACAAAAAGAAGCTTGTTTTGATTGTGACTTAGACTTTATCATGTCATGTTAGATGTTGCTTTGACCATATGATTAGTGATTATTGTTGTAGCATGACTTGTTTCAAACAATTGATATTGCTTAATGTGCCATAAAAGAATCATGCGTTGTTTTAGCATACAAAAGCATAATATTGTGGTATTCTCCTTTGATGCTTTATTTGGGTTGACTTGGCACATGCTTACACCATGTTATGACTATGAAATAGTCACCTTATCCTCTATGATCATTTAGTTTTTGACTTGTGATATCACTTTATGCTTTGATTAATAATATTTTGTCGCTCTGCATGATTATGGCCATTATTGCTCTCTTAGTTGGTCGCTCCTAGTCTTTTGCTAGCCTCCACATGTACTGAGTATGAGCTCTACTCGTGCATCCAACTCCCAAGGAACCAAGTTATTCCAAAGAGTCCACTATAAATTCCTATGCATGGTGTGTTAAACCATTCCAAGTATATTCATATTTTTATCCATCTTCCAAATTAAATTTTTATTATGTGAAAATTAGTGATTAAAGCTCTCACGAACTTGAAGGCACATTTTATTTCTTGCACTTAATAAACCTGAACCATTGTGACTATCTTATGATGCTTATATGCTTGCAAATTATAAGCTGGGAGTTAGCAAAACCATGCTGTCATGGGGCACGCTTTCAACATTGCACTTATTCTATTTAGTTGATATCATGTTCTTTTGTTTATGGATGTCGTCGGTGTGAAATAAGATGGGAGCTTGCAGGTTCATGGAGTTTGCATATGTGTTAGAGAAACGCATGGGCGGCTAGCCTAAGCCATGCCTAATCATGGTGGAAACTTGCAACAAAACCATAGTGGCATTCTATGAAGCATCCTTAATAAAAAAACTATGCAAATAGCAAATAAAAGATCGCTGAGATGCTCACTGTCTGTTGCCTTGTCATTTTGATATGGGATAGCTCTTGTGTCATGGGGCAAGGCGTACATGTAGGGTTCGCAGCATAGAAAACAAAAAATTTCCTACGATGGGAACTATGTACCAAGATCTGTATATTAGATACAAACAACGGGTGGATGTATATCCGTAGAGAACATACCCTTGAAGACCGACAAAGCTTAACAAGTTCAACTCGTGGTTGATGTAGACGATCTCTTGTCGATCTCAAGATCGAGAGGAAGTCCTAGTGCCGCAAAGCAGCAGCGCATCCATGCTCGCACACACGTACAAGACACCGAGCAACCTCCGCCTCCTCGCTCCAGCGATGCAGCGGAAGCACAATCCTTTCTTACCGAATAGCCACCGGGAACATGTATCTCGCTAGTCTGAGACCATGGGGATAAATTCTAGAGGGGAGAGATCCTTCACGAGGAGGTGTGAGTGAGAGAGAGGAGAGGGGGTGCCTTTTATAGGAGGAGGGGGGACCCATGGGGGCTGCCCCCTCCCCTCCTTCATTCATGTGGGTGGACACTCCACTCACAAAAATCCATTCAAATCCCTCCACTCAAAATCCCACTCAAACTTGCCATTAAATTTCCACCAAATTTAATGCAAACTCTCATTAAATAAAACTCTTTTATTTTATTCAGTATTTTTGTCAATTACTTTAATGACAAACATTCACAAATAACCCCTTGATAGAATTCTATTTCACATGCATAACCTCTTTATGCAATTTCACCCGAAAACCTGTTTGGTATCTAGTGAAATAAATTCCTACGCTTGTTTATTCTTTCGGCATGAAACATTTGCTCCAACTGGATGTCAGTGTCCCTTAAGTGTGTCACCCTACGGTTCGCGAATAATGCGGACATGATCGAGACCCTTCTCCAATCAATAATCAGTAGCGGGACCTGGAGATCCATACTGACTCCCACACATTCAACGATGACTTTCCTGTGATCGTCGGAACCTTTTATGCTTGTATCTTAATCCCTTTGTTTCACGATATATTACATGTCCGAGATTCGATCATCAGTATCTCCATACCTAGTTTGATCTCGTTAATGACATGCACTCTTTTCTCATTCCCGTGATATAACATTCTAGTGATCAAAACACTTGCTTGAAAGCTAACCAATGTGATATCACCGAGAGGGCCCAGAGTATATCTATCCGTCATCGGGATGAACAAATTCCACTCTTGATCCATGATTCTCAACATAACACTTTAGTAGCTTTGAATCCATATTTATAACCACCCATTTACGGTGTGACGTTTGATGTCAATAACAAACTCTTCCGGTGTTAGTGATTGGCATGATCTCATGGTCTAAGGATTAGGACTACTTCGTAAGTTGTTTATAGCAATATAAACTCAATGACTTTGATTGTAATGCTATACTTCGGATGAATGTTCATCACACCATTACACTAATATTGTGATCTCGTTATTAACAACATCCAATGTCTATGATCAGGAAACTGTGATCATCTTGTTAATCAACGAACTAGTTTATGAGAGAGGCATAACTAGGAACTTTCTGTTTGTTTATTAAACACACATGTATTAACGTTTCCGTATTAATACAATTATAGTATGCAAAAATAAACATCTATCATATACTTGGAGTACACATAATAAACACTTTATTATTGCCTCTCAGGGCATATTCCCTTCAGTACCCTGTTGGCGGTTCTCTATAATACACATATACTTACAATGACAAGAACTTGCCTGGGACCAAAGTCGAGTAGCATGAGGTCTCGGTACTCGTACTCAAGGGGAATGAGATTTTTAACTTGTGATTTGTCAAGCATATAACTCATATTTGCCCTCACTTTAACCTTAATCACTTCAAGATGCTTATGATAGGGGAAATGAGAGCTCAAAGCTAATAAGTACCATAATTTTTGAAAGCTTTATAAAACCATTTAATCCCTACTTCCCTCTGCGAAGGGCCTTTCTTTTTTACTTTTTGTTGAGTATCCATCTTCTATCTTAATGCACGAGCTAAGAGAGCATAGTTGTCATTATAAGTTCAATGTGCATTGAAGGTGTCCTATGTATTTATGTTTTGCTATTCTATGAAGGATAAGCTGAATACCACTCTTGCTATGTTTTATATATGTGAAATAAACAAATGTCTTTCAAAGCATTATTCATGATCTTTTTTGTCTGTGTTGCCTTCCATGTTGCAACATAGTTGCTATGTCTTATTGATAAAAATATATCTTTCATGCTTATGTTTAGAGTACTTTGATCCCAGATATCAATGCTTTGCAATACCGTGATCAAGATTGTGATGGTGCATGTCACCTTAAAAATTATTCTTTTTATCACTTACCTACTCGAGGGCGAGCATGAGTTAAGCTTGGGGATGCTGATACGTTGCAAACGTATCTATAATTTTTGATGATCCATGTTTGTTTTGCACCAACTATCTTATGTTTTGTGTACACTTTGTGGCATTTTTATGAATTTTCTAGAACTAACATATTAACAAGTGCCACAGAGCCAGTTTCCTGTTTTCTGCTGTTTTTGGTTTCAGAAAAACTAGTAAAGAAATACTCTCGGAATTAGATGAAACAAAATCCGAAGTTCCTATTTTTTCCGACACGACACGGAGCCCGAAGGAGAGGGGGAGGCACACCCCAGGGCGGCCACACCTGGTCTAGGCGCGGCCAGGGAGGCGCGCCGCCCTAGGGTGTCGGCCCCCTGGCGCACCACCGAACTTGCCCCTTTGCCTATATAAACCCGCCGAGACGAAAACCCTAAAAGAAGATCAGAATTCCACGAAGAAGTCCGTAGCCACCGCCACCATCGTCCCTAGATCAGGAGGGATCTGAAGCTCTTTCTAGCACCCTGCCAGAGAGGGGAGATCATCCTGGAGGCCTTCTTCATCACCATGCCTGCCTCCGGAGTGATGTGTGAGTAGTTCATCCTTGGACTATTGGGTCCATAGCAGTAGCTAGATGGTTGTTTCTCCTATTTATGCCACCATGTTCAGATCTTGTGAGCTGCCTATCATGATCAAGATCATCTTATTTTAATGCTACATGTTGTGTTTGCGGGGATCCGATGGATATTGAGTATTATGTGAGATTGATTATTGTTCTATCATGTCTATGTTATTTGTGATCTTGCATGCTCTCTGTTGCTAGTAGTTACTCTGGCCAAGTATTTTCTTGTGACTCCAAGAGGGAGTATTTATGCTCGATAGTAGGTTCATGACTTTAGTAATCTGGGAGAGTGACAGAAACTTCTAAGATTGTAGATGTACAGTTGGATAAAACAACAATCCTTTGTCCAAGAGCAATTGTATTGTTTACATTACACACTTTGCTTAATGCAATTATCTGTTGCTTGTAACTTAATACCCGAGGGTTGTTCGGATGATATCCCGGAGGTGGATTATTAGTCATAGATGCAGTTGGATTACGGTCTATGTATTATGTTGTAATGCCCAAATAAATCTCACAGTGATCATCATGTCATGTACATGCATTGTTATGCATTCTCTATTTGTCAATTGCCCCCTGTAATTTGTTCACCCAGCATGTTATTTATCTTATGGAGGAAACACCTCTAGTGAATTGTGGACCCTGGTCCATTCCTTCCCATTGATATTCCATCTAGTGTTTACTATTTACTTTCTGCAGTTACCACAAGCAATTATTTTCTTCCACACTATACGTTTAATCCTTTGTTTTCAGCAAAACCAGTGAGCTTGACAACCTCACTGATAAGTTGGGGCAAAGTATTTTGATTATGTTGTGTGCGGGTTTCACGTTGCTAGCAACACCTTTGGAAATGGTTTCTTTCTCCTACTGGTTCGATAACCTTGGTTCCATAACTGAGGAAAAACTTGTTGTTGTGCTCATCATACCTCGCTCTTGGAGTTCCCAACAGGCTCTACATCAACTGAGTCATCATCACTCTACAGGAGCTCGACGCCCAGAAGTTGGTCTACTGCTCTCTCAAGGAGAAGTGTGGCCTCGTTGGACTGCCGCACCCGCGAGACGAGGCCATCTTCCGCTTGCTCGGCCTCTGAGGACCTATGCTCCAACGATGATGAATAGCATTCCGCTACCTCATCCTTCAAGGGCATGAGCTCTGGCGACGATGAATAGAGCCGTCGAACTAGGGTTATTGGGTTGTAGAGCTGGTGGACCAAGATCCATCTTATAGTGGTACTTTTAGTTTGCATGTTTTACTTGATTTCAACCGCAAGATCTATCTTGTAATATTGTTGCTTTAATAAATAAAAACTATGTTTTTTAAGTCCCTAGTTGCAGATAAAACGGGAGAGGGGGAGGGAGGGGGGGCGCTGAATAAGATCAGACAATTTCGATATCCGAAATGGATGGGCTAGAGTTGGCTTACGTCTGATAGTATCTTAAAGAGCTCAAATTCTTTTTTTGTTTAGTGTCTTACCTCGGAATTTTAGTACTACCTTCATTCTATATTAGTGTTTTTAATTTTATTTAGATATAAAAACATTTAGTCTAAATGTTTAATTAGATACTTTCAAATCTAGATAAAGTTGAGAACACTTAATATGGACGGAGAAGAGTAAAAGATATGCTTCTACAGTCCACAGTCTCTTCAGTCTGAAACTTTTCCACTCTTCTTCTCAGCGAGCAAGCACTCGCCTTCTTCGGATCCCAAGGTGACATCACCACGCGCCGCCCATCCTCTCGCCCCCCTTGGTTCCCGGGAAGATTCCCCTCGCCGTCAGCCCTACTCCCAGGTACGGGCTCCCTTTCTCCCGGCGACTCGTTCGATCCAGGTCGCGCCCCTTCTCGTGCTGGGATCCGTGAGAACCGCCTACTTCTCGTTCTTGCAGGTCCTGTAGCTTCCGTTTCGCTCTGAGATTTTGCAATCGCTGAGGTTGAGGCAGGTTCCGGCTTAGCTTAGGGTTCTGAAGTTTTTTGGGCTGGCAAGTGCAACGGCCAAGGGGGTGCTTTGGTGAACAGAACAGGGAGCGTTTTGGGGGTGGCTGGGAGCGTGGATGGAGGGGAGGATGCAGGGGAAGGTGCAGCAGCTGTCGGACTCCAACCGTAGGATCATGGAGGCTGATGCGGCGCCGCCGCTGCGCGTGTACCAGGCGTGGAAAGGGAGCAACGTGAGGACTTCTTGCCCTTTACTCTGGGTTTGTGATTGTGCAGTACTAACCAGTAGGGGCAGGTTTAATTGTTAACTAGTTCAAAAAGATGGGGCCATGAGTAGTTGGGGGCTTAGGCCTTAATGTGTCTGAGCATTTGCTATAGGGGACTGTGGATTTTAAGTTTCCATCATAATCAATGTTTTGGCTTCCTCGGAAAATAAATGTACTAGGAGTTTGGTTGGATTCATAGTGTGTAGTAATTCAGAATGGTGGTAGCTGTTTGTACATTTCATTATCTCTCCTTTCAAAGGAATAAACTCGTATTCTTTCCTCTAGCTGCATTGACATTTTTTCTCCTTAAAAGTGGTTCTAAAGTTTATCTGCATCTGTGCAGCTTCACTGTGATTAGAATTTCACTACACAAACTTAGTAGCGGGAAAGAGGATTTTATATAACTTCATCATCTTGTATTCTTCAATTTTAAATTCAGCATTGTGGTACTATCTCCCTCTTAAGGCATTCTTTACATGTTCCTGCAGATATTTTTTCTTGGAGGGAGACTTATATTTGGGCCTGATGTGAGGTCACTCATCGCCACAGTATGTTTAATTGTAATCCCAGTGATTGTCTTTGCTGCTGTTGTTCCTCAACAGCTTGCGCATGGGTACCAAAACCAAATTGGAGGTTGGGTTGCATCTGTATCTATCATCTTTACAGCATATGTAAGTCTATGAGACGTGCAGGCAGTTAGCTATACACACATTTATGCCTTTCTCTATTCTGTTTTGGACATGTGTAGCCATTCCTTGGGCCATGTAAATGCAGCATATGGATGATCACAACCTTGTCATATGTTATGCACCTGCTTTAAAGAATGGCATATCCATTGAGTTTTTAATGTATTGAAGCAGAAGTACTCCATGTCTGCGATTTTCTAACTGTATCTTGACAAGATTACTTATTTTAATGTTTTGTTGCTCAGATTCTTGTTCTTCTACTTCTCACATCTGGCCGTGATCCTGGAATTGTTCCTCGAAACGCTCATCCTCCAGAACCTGAAGACATCGGTGAATCTTCCAACTCATCAGATTGGCCAGGTGGTCAGCATGGCTCGGCTGGTTTACCACTCACCAAGGATGTTATTGTTAATGGTGTTATAGTTAAGGTCAAATACTGCCATACGTGTATGCTTTATCGTCCACCAAGGTGCTCCCATTGCTCAATCTGCAACAACTGTGTCGAACGTTTTGATCATCACTGTCCTTGGGTAGGCCAGTGCATTGGAAAGGTATGCAGTATTTTGTGTTCACATGCCAGTCATGCTAGATGTGAATTATGTCAAGGAAATTGGACAGAGTAGATGAATGGGAACATATGCAACTAAATATATATGTTTTCTGTTAATGTTGAGGGGGGGGGGGGGGGGAAAAATGTACCATGATAACAAAATACATTTACTCATTATGCCTTTGAATTCTCCTTTTCTGCAGAGAAACTACCGCTTCTTCCTTATGTTTGTCTCTTCAGCGACAGTGCTATGCATATACGTGTTTGTATTCTGCTGGGTCAACATCGGGAAAATAATGGACACACATGATTGCAAATTAGGTAGAGCTATTCTGAAGTCACCCATCTCTGCCGTTCTCATGTTATACACATTTGTTGCTGTGTGGTTTGTTGGTGGATTGACCTCATTCCACCTCTACTTGATCTCCACTAATCAGGTCAGGTCTTTGTCCAGTATATGTAGTAAGAGTTAGTTCTCTTTGCAATTTATGTGCAATGCTCATCCAAGAAAATTATAATTGCAGACTACTTATGAGAACTTCCGGTACCGTTACGATAGGAGAACCAATCCTTACAACCGTGGAGCGGTCCAGAATTTCATCGAGACCTTATGCTCAAGGATCCCGAGCTCCAGAAATAATTTCAGGGCTAAAGCTAAGGAGGATTCTGCAGCCTTCACCTCATCGCTGAGTATGGGACGGGTTCTAAGTCCGCCAAAGATGAGCGTGGACCTTGAGATGGGCACGAAAAGACAAGCTGTAGCTGTGGAAGACATGGAGGACATACACAGCCAGATTGGCAGCTCTATGCGGCTTGAGCAATGTGGCACAGAACCCCCACATTTGGTCGGTCGGAAGGGTTCCTCTGAAATTGCATCTGACATAGGGACATTTGCAGAAGAGTTTGGCATGGAGGGCAGGTTCACCGAGAGAAAAAAGATCGGAAGGCACATGAATGATAATCCTTAGGCTCTTATCTCACCCATACCCTGTTAACCTCCTGTCGATCTCCATCCCTGGCTCAGAGTGGCAAAGCTTGGGAAAAAAGGAAGAAAATGTAGGACAAATGAAATGGTAGAACATATATTCTCCATTTCGGCTGAATTTAGATGTCATTTTGTAGATTAAGTGGTTAGCAATATAGGCATGTTGAACCGGTACGGTTTCACTGGCACCATCTTTGTTTCAAATGTGTTGTATTGGGCTGTTATCCATATGTTGTAGCCTTGTAGGTTACGGATGTTTGTGGCAAGTTATCACTGATTTACTGGGGTTGTAACTTGTACCATTAACCTGGCTGGTGTATTGTATTGATCAAATATCATATGTTTGCTTTTGCTAACTTCTTGGATCCAATGAGAATACGAAATGCCATTTCAGATTGTTCATGACAATGTTAGGAAATGCCTCTCTCCCCAAGCAAAACCATGACACGTAGTTCCTTGAAACACGATTATTTATCTAGATTCGTGGATGTAACAGTAAGGAGATATCATTTTGAAACATAGTACTAATAATAAAAGCATATTTAGAGTTTGCAAACTCAATTCTACAGTTCAAGATAGCTTAGCAACCAGATATATAACAGTGATTTGCAGTTGTTGAGTTGGTTTGTGCTGAAGTGTGGAATATAAGGATTTCCCCCCCTACTGATCAGTATGCTCTTGTTTCAACTTTTTTAGTGGAAGAGATTATATGAAAAAGAAAACACACAATCGCAATGCCAAATAAAGCTTACTACTCCATAGATGTAGTGCTTCAAGATTCGTGCAGATGATAGATGACTAGAGGCAACAAGTTGGAACTGCGTCGTTTGTATGCCAATTGCCACGGGCCCGACAGAGTTCCGGAGAGAAACCAATGCCACCGCCCCGCCCAAGCGCCCGCGTCGAGGAGGAGAACAGCCTCGTTCGCCTGGCGGCGCGGTGCGCGTCCGCCCGCCAGCTCGACCAGCTCCACGCCCGCGCCGTCCTCCTCGGCCACGCCCGCAACAGCTTCGTCGCCGCCAAGCTCGTCCGAGCCTTCGCCGACTTCGGCCACCTCCGCGGCGCCCGCGCCGTGGCGGCGGCGCTCGGGCCCGCCGCCAACGCCTTCGTCTGGAACGCGCTCGTGCGAGCACACTCCCAGTCGGACGCCGCCGCGCGTGACGCCGTGGCGCTCTACGCCCAGATGCACCACGGCTGCCCCGGGATCAAGCCGCTCACCTTCACCGTTTCCTCCGTGCTGAAGGCGGCGGCTCGCCGCAAGATGATCCCGGAAGGCGAACAGGTGCACGTGCACGTGTTCAAGAATGGGTTCCAGACCGACGAACGCATCGCGACGACATTGGTGGATCTTTATGCCAAGTGTGGCAGGCTGGACGATGCCCGCAGAGTGTTCGACAGATTGTTTGTTAGGGATGCTCAGCTATATAACACTATGATTGCTGCGTACATGGAGGTAGGTGAGGTGGCTCTTGCAGAGGAGCTGTTCAATACAATGCCGGAGAAGAACGCATACACACTCGTGGAGATGGTTGGTGGGTATTGTGCGCGTGATGACATGGACTCTGCCAAGCGTGTCTTTGAAATAGCAGTAGAGAATGGAGCAGCAAACATGGTCTTGTTCACTGCCATGATATCTGGGTATGCGAAGAGTGGCAAAGCTGATGATGCTAGGACTGTCTTTGATGGAATGAGAGAGCGGGATGTTGCAACCTGGAATGTGATGATTGGCGTGTATTCAGGTGCTGGACGGGCTGCAGAGGCATTGGATCTCTTCAAGATGATGCTGGAGAGTAGAGAAAGCCCGAAGGTGGAGCCAAATCACACTACAATATCAATCGTGGCAGCTGCATGCGCGCAATGTGGGTTACCTACCCAAGCTTGTTGGATACAGGATTATGTGGATCGTTGTCGCATCATGTTGTTGAACAACCATACTGTAGCGGCCCTCATTGATATGCACTCGAAGTGTGGCAACATAGAGAAGGCACTGGACTTGTTTTGCAGGTGGACACAAAGAGATCTGATCTGCTATAGTTCTATGATCTCTGCGTTGGGCATGCATGGCCGTGGAAAGGACGCAATTGCAGTTTTCAACGAGTTGCTTGACGATGGCTTCGACCCTGATGGCATCTGTTTTGTGTCAGTCCTGAATGCTTGCAGTCATACAGGTCTGTTGGATGAGGGACGCCGGTACTTTCAGATGATGAAGGATGAGTACAACATCGTTCCTACTGTAGAGCACTACTTGTGCGTGGTGGACCTGCTTGGTCGTGCTGGATGCATTGATGAAGCTTACCAAATGATCACACATGAGATGCCAACGGATTTCCAGCCACATGCTGGCATTTGGGGCGCTCTGCTAAGTGCTTGTAGGACTTACTCAAATGTGGAGATTGGGGAGGTGGCAGCAAGTCACCTGTTCAAGTTGGAACCAAATAACATGGGAAATTATGTTCTCCTTTCAAATATATATGCGAAAGCCGAGAAGTGGGATGGAGTCCAAAACGTTCGAACCCTCATGAGGAGACAAGGAATTCAAAAGCCACCTGGGTGGAGCCAGGTTGATGCTGAAGGCAGTCTTAGAGAATTCATCACTAGCGAGCTCCATGACAATGTGCTAGAGCCAGTCATGGAGATACTGAATTGGGAGCTCAAGGATCATGGTTACACCCCAATCATAGAAGTTGAATGAAGAATTGAAGATGTCTGTTTTTCAAGGGTGATATTCTCAAAGTATGATTGTCTCTGTCAGTCTGTCACCAAAATCAGTAATTTCTGCATATGGTAAAAACTTAAAATCAAGACTGAAGAGTGAAGACTCTGCAGTCTGCACCTCATAATGGATCCATCTCCACGTTGGCGCCCTAGTCCATGTTGCATTAACAATGAATATATACCTATCCAGATTTCATGTTAACAATCTGAGAAAGGAACATGTGGCTGCCAAATTTACTCTTCACAACATTTCTGAGCGTCTGAGATCATACCTGCCAACAAGGGTTGTGTGCAGACAAGCCAGTAACAAGGAATCATGTTGTCTTAACAGGCTCAGGACATTTGATTGTTCAAACCACAACCTTATGTAGAAATGCTACACCGTGAGGTTGAGTTTTCAGATTCGAAATCAGAACTACAAGGTTTTATGAGCACATATTCCCATGCCATCATATCATATATTGATATATATTCTTAAAAATAGGATACATGTACTGGTGGTCATTGTTGGACACGTGAATCATGCAAGCCTACAGAGGGATGGCAAATAAGTCGCATACCTTTTCTGCACAACACTAGGCTTTCCTTGTTTGCTGTATGCTCTTGCTTCTTGGTCATTACCAAGGGTCAACTGTGTGACAGCTGCCAGCTTGAAGCTTTGGCAGAATCTCCAAAAGCCATAAGAGATTTGGAACTTTCTTGGATGCCTAAAGCTATCTTATCCAAATCTTCTGTAGTTACTTTCAGCGATACTAGCTAATGGGTTTTTCTAGAGCTCCCTCCTTCAATGCTACCAATAAATACATGCCATTGTGTTTTGTTATCGCCACATAAAATAATTTTGATTTAGCCTGTATATGAACTTTCTTCCTCTTATGCGAACACATTATAAATGATACTCCGCAATAGAAAACATAAACTTGCATTTGCTGTATTATTTGGTTTAAATTAACGATAGTCATCTTTTACAGAGTGCTGTGAAGAAATGGTGGAGCATTCAGCATCACATTTCAGATCACTACCATCATAGCCACATGATAAGGTAGCGTTCCTTAGTGTTGCCCAAAGTCCAAGCTTTAGAGTTAAAGGCTCCAGGTTATGCAACTGGGAGGAAAGATGAGGAAGAATATAAACACCTATGTGATCCGAAGAGACGACTCTGCCGATTTGGGGAATCTATTTTGCACCATCTGGCCTATATAAACGCTGGCATTTTCATGGTCTCCTCTCAACACAAGAAGCACTATAGGTAGAGGAAGAAGAGGAGTTCTTCAAGGAGTTTCCCCTTCTTCTCCCTCAAAGGTCTCCAAGAGGAGAACTTTGAGAGAGGCGAAGGGTACACTCCTTCCGTCCTTCACATCAAAGTTCAGGCAGTTCTTGACTCCATAGGATGGAAACCATATTTGCGATGTGCTTTGAGGTTCTTTGAGTAAATTTCCAACGTAGGTGTCTTATCAGCAGGCCCTGCTTCATTTTGCAGCTTATACCATGGAAATGGTGAATGCTTTATCTGAGAGTTGATTTTGAATTTTTCTGGTAAGGTTTGACAATTCTTGATAAATTGTAGCATGACGAACTGGGAGCATGGATGGCATTGATTATTATTTTTGGTGATGATGGGTGGCATGGATGGCATTAGAGCCTAGAGTTGTCAAGTCTTGGTTACATGGTAGGTTTTAAAGAATGTGAGTTGAGAATAAGGTTATGATTAGCAGAAAATTATGTATTCCCTCCGTTCCAAATTAATTGACTCAAATTTGACTAGACACGCACTAAAACACGTGTAAAAATACATGTGTATCTAAAACGAAGTTGAGTTGATTAATTTGTAATGGCGGAGGGAGTATTTAATAAATCTACTATGCTACATGATGGAAGGACAACTGATGGAGAATGTTCTGTTGACCAAATGTAAACGACTATCCCAGCTTACTAGTGATGAAACTTGAAACCTCAGTTCGATGCACCGTTCGCTCTCATCAAGGCAGAATATTTCTTTAGTAGGAGAACATATTTTCATCGATAACAATGTAGACGGTGACTTCGTCAATCTTGAAGCTTCACAGCTCTGGTCTGATATACTTCCTCTGTCTCTTTTTCGAAATTCTACCAATCTATCAATAATCATTATTATCGGTACTTTCTTTAGATACGGATACAATCTAGACAAAGTTGAAGCTATTAATATGGATCGAAGGGAGTACGAGTCTAAAAGTAATAAACATTATAAATATGTCATTGAACCACCTTGCGACGACTACACACACTAGCACAAGCCGAAGGTGCGTCGCCATATTCGTCTCTCCATCACTGGAGCCGGACAAAAGCTTGTTCTAGTATATAGACGGAAAGTCATCGTGCTAAACCCTCAAAAGGCTAGGCACCAGAGTAGCAACCATAGCAGTAGATTAGAAGAAATGACTACCTCAAATCACACCAACAAATACGAAAAATGACCGGATCCCGAGAGGTTCACTGGACACACGACTCCACGCTTCCTTCGTCGATGCTAAACGCATCACCGAAGCGAGGATAGGACGGAGGGCCTTATTCTGACTTTAGAACGGAGCCGCCACCTCAATAACCTAAAAAGGACACTGAGAACAATCTAAACAAAAAATATGAATCTTTCTATCGACGAGAAGTCATGGTCGGCCACACCTCCAAAACACTAAAGCCACGGAGAGGAGAGGATCAGCAGGGTCTCCGACACGGCAAGAGAGACAAAATCCTAGATGAGTTTTGAAGCCAACTAGATCGCCTTTTTCCTGCCACCGTGCGTCCGTGCGTACCTGTTAGGAGTCAGTCCTACAAGCTCTGATATACTCCCTCTGTTCAGTAATGTAAGATTTGTTAGACAATATAAAACGTGTCGAAGGAGGGAGCAGCAAGCGCAGACCTTAATTCCTGGACGTCGGATGCATTTTAGACGGCCCAGATCAGTCACCAGCAGCCGGTTCCCCACTTCCCGTTCGTCCCTCACAAGTCTCTCTCGCCTGCTCGGCAGCGGCCGCCGAAACCCCCCATCGTTTCGCCGCCTCTACCTAGCCTTACCCCCCCCCCCCCTTCCGCCGCCGAACTCCCATCGCCTCCAAGCGAAGGAGCTCGGTTCTCTCCTACGCCTCCTCCTCCTCCTCTCTACTGGACTGGCGCGGAGCGAACATCGTTCCCGGCCTCAGTGCTTGGTGGTAAGGAAGCCCTAGCTTTGCCTGGATTGATTGCTGTTCGTTTCGGCTCAACAGTAGTAGTAGCATCTTTCCTGTTCAGAAACCATTTGTTCTTAGCCTTCATCACACGGATAGTGCAAGGAGTATCCAGTGTGTGCCTCATGTATCAGTTTACTCGAACAAATTCTGAACCCCCATGCGTGCACCATGTTAATCTGCTAAAAATAATGCAATTTCTTGTGAGTTGGAATGCCCCGTCCCAATAGATAACCAACAGAATGTAGATCATGGACTTTTTTTTTTGGTATCGATTCCTTGTTGCTAGAGTTCAGGGGTTGTTTTCAGTTAGTACTTTTGCAGTATGTGGTTCCTCAGGTCATGATGTATAGCAATGCTACTTCCGTTGGCGTTGATGGAATGGGGAATAGTCCCGGTTTGAATGGAAATGATCTCTCATGCCAGGTTCCTTCATTGTAGGTCTCAGTGTTGGATGGCAGCTTCCTGTATTATCCAATTGCTTCGTGGCAGTGACATCTCCATTTTACTCCTGCCAGCTCCATCGAGGAGCTAGAATTGCTCTTCACAAATGCTCTATGGGAAGATCCGACACTTCTCCACTATCAGAAACTATTCCCCTGAAAATGGCCGCCTACTTCCCATCCCAATATCCCGCCTCTCTCACTGCCATCTCCCCCTCCTCCTCTCCTATGCCACCGTCTCGGGTCTCTTGCTCAAGATACCCCTTCTCCACTCCGTCCTTCGCTCGCTCTCCTCGGGGCCTGATCCATCTCTCTCCCTCTCATTCCTCTCCCTACTCCGCCGGTCTGGCTACATGCCCCTCGATAATTACTCCCTTTGTGCTGCTCTTTCTACCGCCGCCCGCCTGCCCTCTGTTTTTGCTGGTGTCCAGCTCCATGCCCTTTCTGTGAAACTCGGCCTAGGTTCTGATACCTTTGTCCTTAATACTCTTATCAACATGTACTCGGCTTGTAGTTACCCATCTGTTGCAAGGTCGGTTCTTGATTCTGCTCCGCAGGGAACCTCTGATACTGTTTCCTGGAATACAATAATTGCTGGATACGTACGTGGTGGGCTGCCGAATAAGGCATTGCAGGCTTTTAGCCAAATGACCAAGGGGCAAGTAAGGCTGGATGAGGTCACCTTGCTGAATGCTCTAGTTGCTTGTGCGAAGACATGCACTATCGAGGTCGGAAAGCTGTGTCATGCACTACTTGTGATGAATGGTTTTGAGCTTAACTGTTATATGGGTTCCTCTTTGGTTAGTATGTATGCAAAGTGCGGGCTGGTTGAAGATGCTCGCAGGGTCTTTGATCAAATGCCTGAGAGGAATGTGGTTTGCTGGACCACAATGATTTCTGGATATACACAGTTAGGTAAGTCTAGAGAGGCTGTTAAGCTATTCAGAGACATGCAGATTGCTGGAACGAAACCTGATGACGCAGCAATTGCTACTGTTGTGTCTTCATGTGGCCAGATGGGAGCACTGGACTTGGGACGGTATGTGCATGCTTACTGTGATATTCATGGTTTGGGGAAGGATATTTCTGCCAAAAATTCATTGATTGACATGTACTCAAAGTGTGGGGATATCAAAAAGGCCTACGAGATATTTCGTGGACTGGTCAAGCGGGATGAATTTTCTTGGACAGTGATGATAATGGGCTTTGCTGTCAATGGCCTCTCTGGTGAGGCACTAGATTTGTTTGCACAGATGGAAGAAGAGGGTGAAGTCATGCCAACTGAGATCACTTTCTTGGGGGTCCTAACTTCTTGCAGCCATCAAGGGCTAGTTGAACAAGGATACTATCACTTTCATCGCATGTCCAAGATTTACAGTATTGCCCCGAGGATCGAACACTACGGATGCATGGTCGATCTCTTGGGGCGTGCAAAGCTATTTGTAGAGGCACACCAATTCATTAAAGATATGCCTATCGCTCCTGATGTGGTAATATGGCGGTCATTGTTGTTTGCCTGCAGAGCCTGTGGAGAGGTGGGAATTGCAGAGTATATAGCTGAAAGGATCCAAGAGTTGGAGCCAAACATGTGTGGAGAGAATGTTCTACTTTCTAATGTCTATGCTACCGCATCAAGGTGGGTTGATGCGAGTAAACTGAGGACAAGGATGCACAGTAGGAGAGTGAATAAGCGACCTGGTTGCTCTTTCATTGAAGTGGACGGATGTGTGCACGAGTTCTTTTCAGGAGATGATTCACATTTTGAGACTGAAGCCATATACAACATTCTTTTAGGGATTAATGCGCTGTTAGTAGCAGAGTCCTTCCTGATGTGAAAGCTAATACATTTCTGTGGAAACTGTACTTGATCCTATGATCTACTATATTTATGAAATGATGAAATCCGTAGTATGTCTACATATTTGCATTTCCATCTGAGTTGGGAAGTTTCTTCTCCTGGCATTACAGCATTCGTCAATTAGTGTGCAGTGTGCACTATTTTATTGGCAACAAATGTCTGAAAATGTTTCCTTCTGGTGCTGTAAACTTTGCCAGGTAATGGCATTAAGTGTTGCTGCAATGCTACTTTGTCAGAAGAAATTAGCTGTCAATTGCATCGCTTATCTGTTCTTCTCTCATGCTCTTGCCTGACTGTTATATTTTAATTTAGAATTTACTAACCCAGCTCTGTTTTCTCTGCCTTAGACTCATCTGACAACAGGGCATCATGTGCCCACTCACCTGTATACCCAAGCCGATCATTGGAATATAAACAAGCACCCTGACAAGTCCCAAACTCGAGAATTTAGTCATTTACCTGAACTCAGCCATGGATCGGAAGAACCAAACTCCGCAGGGTAAAGTGCTTATGTTTAATACGTGCTCGTTGCTCCACATGTTTGAATAGCTACCTACTGTCATATTGGCTAAAACTTTGGTTGGCTTTAAAAGGTCAAATTGCACAAGTGGTTGTTGAATTTTTGGAAGTAGCTGTCAGCTGCATTGTCTTCCTCAAAGGATTCTATCCTACTCGTAAGAATTCCTCTCAAGTTTGTGTTTAATCCACATTGTTAACTTTGCTGTTTGTGATTCATTTTTGGTGGACATAGATTAAACACAATGCATGTGTAGGTGCATTTGAGAGGAGAAGGTACATGAATGTAGTTGTCCAGAAAGCTGTGCACCCCCAGCTTGCTGGCTACATCCACTCGGTGACAACTGGCCTTCTACCTTTCATACAGAAGGTGTGTTTTTATTCTATTGGTTGTTCCCCCACCTGCAAGGAAACACACTCTAAAAGTAACCACATTATTAACAGAATTCACTACAGCTATTGAAGTAAATGTTAAAGTTTACAAAATTATTCCATGCTTCCTATACTTGAGATTGTCAATTGGATGCCTAAAAGAAACTATGGTCTTAGCTAACGGAATGCCACCTTTTTGATGATTCTTTTTGTGTGTGATTTTGAAATCCAGCCATCTTTCTTCATGACATGTGTAGGGTAACTCGATAGGTTATGTAACTTGCGTTGCTGCTTGAGCCTTGAAGTCTTGCACAATTGTGTTTTGAGCATATGATTGCTATGGTCATGGTTCTTGTATCATATAGCATGCACGGAGGAAACTAAACATAACAAACTTCCCCTTGATTTCAAGCTTTGACTCATAACTTTGAGATCCGAGGATCCCTTGCTGTTCAAACAGTCTCTGTTGTAGTAGTATACATGTTCCATTTTGGTCATCTCTTGTTAACTAACAAAGCATATTTCTGTTACAATCCAGGGACTGGTCGAGAGGGTGGTAGTCATCTTCTATGACAAAGACCACATACCAGTCGAGAAGTTTGTGTTCAAGCTCGCGGTGAGCCAATCCTACGGCTCAAACATAGAGCAGTCCAGCCTGGAATTCGCTCTGCGGGCGTTCCTGATCAAACTGGCTGTTGCGGAACCTCTAACAAAACCCCTTCCGTCAGGTTAGCCGACTGCCAACACACTCTCATTCTTCGAACAATTTCACAACTATCATCAGACAGATTTTTCTCAAAAGGCGGCCGGCAGCAGTCGTAACTGTTACTTGGAGAGCTCATACGTAAGCTGACACACGGCTTGGGTTGTGGCAGATAGCAGCTGGGAGATCGCCGCCTACTTCCGGTCCCTCCCCACGGCGGACGGCGTCAAGGACAAGGAGGACGGCGGCGCTCAGCTGTGGATCCCCACGGACACCAAGATGTGGATGCAGCCGCCACAGATCACCCCTGTCAAGTCGATGGGCTGCGATCCTCTAAAGATGCAGCTGTACCTGGAACAGCCTAGCCCCGCGGAGGCCATGGACCCCGCTACTCAACCATGAGTCGCCATCATTCCGCTCCGTAACGCAAGATAGGTTCGTAGAATTAGTTTTGGGGTTGTCTGATAGCAGTTGCGAGATGGGGGGCATCAAAGCATATGTAGCTTTCGACGAACAGCGCTATGTCTCTCCAAATCCTGGACCTGATCTAGACTCAGCATTTTTTGCTGAAATTCGGTGGTTTCTCTTGTACCGACTGCTAGCTTGTTGTTCCTGTTGAAGTACATACTCCCTCCTTTCTGAAAAGGATGTCGAAAATTTGTGTGAATTTGGATAAATCTATATACTACAAAAGTGTCTAGATACATTCGAATTTAGACAAATTTGTGACATACTTTTGGGTACGAAGAGAGTACTATAAATGAATACCAATATGTCAAATTCACAAGGCTCATCTGGTCTCCATTCCGCGTTTACTGTACCTTCCTTCTCGCTCCGGAGTGCGTCTGAACAAGGGGAGAGGTTGAAGCTGTTTTGGCAGATCCCGAGGAGGAGAGAAAATTTCAAAAAACTCCGACAATTGGGGCTAGGGCTTTAGAAAAATACCCCTTTTCAGGTTTGCTGCAAAAGACTACAACGTTTGGGGTAGCTGACTACGAAGAGCTACCACTTCTGTGTAACGGGGCAATTAGTCGGTTTGATCACAATTCCGACAGGACGGACCCACATATTAAAAAAAAAAAATTCATCTATTGCATCTTCTAATACCAGGTCCCCTTTCCACCTGTCGTTCATACGCTGCTGCTCCGGCCGGCCGCTGCCACTCCCGGCGAGCGCGTGGGACAGGCCGGCGAGCCTGCGGGGCGGCGAGTTGCTACGGGCCAGCGAGGGTGCGGGGTGGCGAGTTGTTGCGGGCCGGCGAGGGTGCGGGACGAGGCGGCGAACCGCTGTCTGGCCAGCGATGCCAGTGAGCCTGCGCGGGCCAGCGAACTGCTGCGGGCTAGAGGTCACGGAGAGGCGCATGTCGCGGGGAGCTGCTGCAGGCCGGCGAGGGCGTAGGCCAGCGAACTGCTGCGGGCTAGAGGTCACGGAGAGGCGCAGATCGGAGGTCGCTGCAGGTCGCGCGGAGGCGGAGAGGATCAAGCTGGAGTTCACGGAGCTGCTGATTTGGGTGCTTGCCGGTGAGCGCCACCGCCATCCGTCGCGCTCGACGCCCCGCGTGGTCCTTGCGTGTCCTGTTCGACGCAATCTCACAGGGGCGCGTCGCGGCGGGGGCTGGGCCATCCACGCCTAGGACCCTCTTGCGAGTGTGAGCCGGCACAGTTTGTTCAATGCACAAAGAAAAGACAACGGAAGGGAAAAATGAGTGGTTCTAAGATTGAATTTGGAATAGCACAAAGGACTATTTTGCAAAATACACATGCCATGTTAGCCCGACAGTGGGTCATCCATGTCAGAAACGTAATCAACTCCGGTTAAAACGACGCTTACGCAGAGTTGGTAATTTTTTGGGACTATTAGGCACGAACTGGCATTTTTTTGCAGCAAACATAAAAATTGGTAACCCTAACCCTAATTGTTGTCGTTTTTTGCAATTTTCTACGGGAAGGAGGAAGATAGACAACTGTTTGGTCACGAGAGGATGTCGAAGACTGGACAATCAAACAGAACACGGGGACGCAGAAATTTTACAGGAGGACGGTAGTACTAGTGTGCAGTGCAGATGATGAGCAAGGCAAAGAAAGGACCGGAACTTGATCTTGTCCGGTCACGGGACGAATGTGCGTGTGTGTGCGCGCTGCGTTACGATTCTGGTCTGCTGCTGAATGAGCACATCGCGTCAGTCCTTTCTCCATTCTTCTTCGCACGACAGACACAGTCGCCTTGGCCTTGGATTCGACCATTCTCTTGGGCGAGAGTGCACGCAGAAAAAAGGATATGATGCGATGCGACGCAACAACGCAGGCCGTGCTGCTGCTGCTGCAAATGTTCCTTTGCTAGCCTGCTCTTCTCGTTCCTACTAGTGGTAGTAGTAGCTTGCGACGTACCCTGAGAGTTAGAGGCCTTGCTGCTGCCTTTTGCCTCCTGCGGTAGTTCCGCTCTTTCTGCGTACCGGCTGATGTAATCTTACCAGATCCTCCTCTTTTTCTGTTGTGATGAGAAATTACACAGAATCTCACCAGATCCTACTTCAAAAGTAAGAAGCGTCTCCAATCCAATAGTGTCCCCCAAAATCGTCACTCAACGGTTTTAGGATATGCCGAGCAGAAAAAACGGCGTCTAGTCACGTGCCCCAAAGGCCGTTTCGTCCGGTGCACGGACGAATACACCATCTAGCTAGCGCGCCGTGGCCATCCTAGCATCACAACAAGCGGGACAATGTTTACATAGAAAAATGGTAGACGGGTACACCTACCAAAGTCATTGTCTTCCAACCCCACGAAATCGCCTCTTCCCTGGATCTCCTTTCCACACACCGCTGCCAAATAGCCATGGCCACCGCCCGTTTCGACGACACCGGTATTTCACCCGCGTCTCCGTCCCATCACTTCTCCCTCATTTCCCGGCCATCTCGCGCGCGCGGTTGCTGCAAGCCGCGAAGGCTTGAAACTCACCGGCCACTCTGCGTGCCCGCCTTGCACGCATGGTGTTTGACCGTTTGCTTTGGTAGGCCGTTTTACATAGCTCTTGCCTATGGACAACGAGGACGAGATGATGATCCATCAGTTGATGGCGAAGGACGATGCCACCGACTCTAACATCCAAAATCATCTGTCGATTCTTGCTTGTCTTCGACGAATGCAAATCGCCGAGCAGGACACAGCTCGTACAAATCGCGGCGGTTCCAAGTTTGGGAGAAGGAAATGCAAGCTATGGCGGAGGATGGAGGGGCATACCATGCTCTACACCGACTAATTTGCCGACGATGCAGCATATACCCCAAATAATTTTCGAAGGCGTTTTAGGATGAACAATGAGTTGTTCATGGAGATTCTTCATGGCGTGAGGGGGTATGATGGCTACTTCATGCAGAAGCACGATGCCGTCAGCATGGCTGGTTTGTCATCATTTCAGAAATACACCGCCGTCATCGGGTTGCTTGCATAGGGAGCGCCGACAAATTCAAAAGATAAGCACCCGTGCATGAACAGGACCACCATCATTGAATGCACGTACAAAATCTGCATAGCGGATGTGGGAAAGTTTGGCGATGACTATTTAAGAGGGACAAATGAAGCAGGGACTACTAGGATCATGCGTCACTCGTTTTATTTATGGCCGGTGTCGGCTTCTACTATTAAAGTTCTTGGGACTATTTGACCACGTGAGCTAGGTTCATGCCCAAAGATCAGTTTCTTAAGCGTCTCCGGGCAAATAATTTTGTCTCGGGCGGCGACCTTCATGCGGTGCTCAGAGTTGATGACAACATGTGCTGGTCGGTTCTTAAGATCGACAACTCGGTGTTCTCGCCGTTTTTCAGGTCTAGCAAGAGATCAATTTCTCGATGTGTCAGCTGACATTTGTTGTTACCTGCGATGGAGCTGGCGGCCGAGACAAGGTGGTTTCTCTAAAGCGAGGATATTGGTTCGGAGGTGGTGGATCCGTCGCTCTTCTCCGATTTTATCGATGAGAGGCGACTGATTTTGGTCCAAGACAACACGGGGACACCTCCCGGTCGACGTTCCACATGGATATGGGCCTCACAACGTGCAACATGCATGTTCACCAACTCACAAAGCACCGTTGGCGATTGTGCTTTTTAGATCTTGCAATGGTGGAGGTTCATCATCTCTTCAAAGACGCGTTTGAGCGGCGGTGTAGTTCGGCGACGGGCTTTACCTTCGGTGGTTGTATGAAACCCTAGGGATTGTTTTGTATTTCTTGATTTTTCGGATTTTATCCGCAAAGATTTCAAGATGATGATTTTATCCTGGTCTTTCTTTTAGTTTTTTTCTGTTCACGTGTGTTTCTTATGTAACCAGAGTTTTGATAAATAAAATATATGGTTGCTCTAGGAAAAAAACCCAGGCAGAATCGAATCCTTGGTACGGAGAGGTTTCCAAATTTTATCCGAATATGTTCTCCTTTTTTTTTTGTATAAGTTGTCCAATTGTTACTAGGTACCTAGTGAGTCGTTGATTCGAGAGAACGGGAGGACACAAAAGTGGAATTTATTTACGCTTTCGATTTAGCGTTCTCGGCACTGCGACTGGAGCAATTCGTCAGCGAGACCCCATCGTGCCCTGCAAGCTTCTCTCGATCATCTCAGAATAGACACATTTGCCCCTGCAGCCGCCGCCGCGAGGCGCACGTGGTTCCTTGCTTATCCCGACACACCCACCTACCATCCGTCCATCTGGCCCCGCGCTCCGACACGAACTCGTCCTCATCCCATCCCAGTCGTCGTCCCCACCCGAATCTCCCGCCATCTCTCCCCCTCCTTCTCCCGCCAAAACCTACAGGTCTCCGCGCGCCGCACGTGGCCCCACCGCGCAGCCTCCGCCTCCTTGCCGCGCAAACCAACCCGCGAAACAGAGCAAAACGCCGCGCTACCCGCCCACCAGGAGATAAAAATCGTATCTTTTGGCGCGCACCCCAACCTACCTACACCGCCTCCTCCCCCCTTCCGAGTCCAGACCTTCTCCGCCACGACGCCCGCAGGCAGCCGCGATAACCAACCCTAGCGCCGCCGCCGCTCGCCGGAGATATACAGGGCTGAGATTGGTCTTGGTTCCTGGTGGTTGGTGGGAGGTATGGACGGACCACCCGCGCCGCAGCCCCCGAGCCCGGGGTCGGGAGCCACAGTCGCGTCCTCGGTGACCCCGGCTCCAGGGAGGGTCAACGGCGGCGCCTCTGCCGCAGCCGCCGCCGCCATGGAGGAGCGCTTCGCTGGTCTCTGCAAGGTACGGTTTCCGAGTCTGCGGGTGGGCGGGATTAGGGATTTCAGTACGGGTTTTGGATCTTCTTCGCCCCCTCTCCGTTCTGTCCACGCAGTCCTCAATTTCTTGTGGCGATCTGTTTTAGGTCCTCCGTGTAGGCTTTTTTCCCGGTGAAGAAATCGTGTCTGCTTTGGCGCCATTCTCAGATTTCTCCGATTCAGTGCTGGATTTGGTTCCCACTTATTTTCTTCGTGTTAGTAGTACAACTTTTGGAGGGAAAATCTGCGATCTTGGACGTCCTACTGATCCGGATCTTTGGGATTCTACGCTCTCGTCCACTTGGATTAGATTATCTTGAACAAATTTTCGCCCCTCCTGTGTAATTTCGTAGACCCTATTTGGGGGAAACGCTATTTCGCGATTATTTTAGTGTGATGTGGTTTAGGATTATGGTTGCGAATGATCCTACAGGGCTAAAGTTTTGCGATTCATGGTTGCCGTTTCACCCGTAGAAAAAAATTGCATTTTTAGTTTTGTTTCTCTGTTGTACACAGAACGTTACTGCGCATTATCCGTCTTGACATAAGCGGAACCCCTTTACCCGTTTAATTAAATGATTTATTCTGCTTGAGATTTCTCTGCGATTAAGGAGAAACAACAAGCCTCCATCTTGCGAGCTATTTTTTCATCTAATTTCTGAACTACTCTGTTTCCTGGCGAACAGAGCAAGCTGGCGCTCGACCCGAGCACGACGAGGCAGGCGATGCAGCTGTTCAAGGAGACCAAGATCATACTCCTGACAAGCATGTCGTCTTTGGCCAGTGGATCGGTAAGTAAATCTCGCCGTCTTCATCCTCCGCCCCCCAGTTCGGCACCGTGGCACCATGTCATCATGTAGCTAAACTTTGTGTCTCTTGTGCTTATAGCCCGAGGAGATTGAGAGGTCCTGGTCCGCTTGTGTTCTTTACTGCGTGTCAAAGCTCAGCACAGGGACGAAGGCGAAGGTGGATGGTGGCATCACACTGCGCCAGATCTTGAGGGCAGTTGACCTCAAGTAAGCACTGCAAAATTTTAACTTTGTTGTATGCTACATGTGCAAATTATGTTTTCCGCTCATTTGTACTGATTTGTTTATATTCTCTGTTGATGCCCTGCAGAATAGTTGATTTTTTCAAGGAGATGCCTCAGTTCTGCATAAAGGTTGGATTCATTCTGACTGGTCTCTATGGTTCAGATTGGGAGAAGAAGCTTGAGGTAATGCACGCTAAACAATGTCTCTTCTCCCCTGCTTCAGAACTGAAACACACTTTATGTCCTCATCCCTTACTGATTTGTGCATTTTCTTTGTTTTATGCTCAGTTACAGGAGATGCAAGCTGGTATTGTCCATTTATGCTCGCTAGGCCGGTAAAGTTATACTTTATGTCGTCTACTTCATCGTTTTACACCTGTAACCTACAGTGCCCATCTAGCAATTATGTTCACTGAATCCTAGCTCATTTGCCTATCTCCCTTGCTTTCTTGTACTCCCTCCGTTCACTAATGTAAGACCTTATAGATATTTCAAAGTAGACTAGATTCGGACTAAAATTGATGAACCTAAACAATAAAACATGTCTAGATACATGCATTTCTAAAAAACTAGAAGATCTTGAGTAGCTTTTTCTTTGGTTCTATCATTTGTGAACTATTATGTTTTGATACACAACAATGAATTGGTTCAGGTATTATAAACGTGCATACCAGGAGCTATTCCTGTTAAATGACGGCAAGCCTGCAGATAATTCTTCAGAATCAAATGCGCAACATGCTTCTGAACATTATCGCTTTGGATGGTTACTCTTCTTATCTCTTAGAACCCAAACAAATAGCCGGGCCAAGAATCTTTTAACATCCACAACTGAGCTAGTTTCCGTGTTGGTAAGGGCCCCCTACCATGATCAATTTTACATGTCTTCTGATCGTCTCTTCTCATGCAACAAGACAATCAATGTTTAATATTAGTCAACATGCAAATAATTATTACTTCTTACTGCCTGCAGGCTGTACTTATTATTCATATCCCTGTGCGGCTAAGGAACTTCAGTATCGAGGATTCGTCCTGCTTTGGTAATGACTAACTCTTTATTTTGACTTCTCCATATGCATGCATAGCTTGTCTGGTATGTACATTTTTAAGCTGATGGATGCTGTTTATCATTTGATCAGCTAAAAAGTCAGATAAGGGAGTCAATCTTATTGCATCCCTATGTGAAAGATATCTTACCTCAGAAGATGAGTTACGCAAAGCACTGGAGAAGACAAACACTCTCATTATGGATATTCTTAAAAAGAAACCATGCTCGGATGCTACAGAGTTCCAGCAGGGCAATTTGTCGTTTGTTGATCCAGGTATGAGTCTGGTCTGCAAATAAAAGTTCAATTTTTTTGCAACCAATGTTTGTCTTAAAGAGACTTTTGCTTCCCCAGTGTCACAACTACTTTGTTCTTTGATGCAGAGGGCTTGACATTTTTTAAGAATTTTCTCGAGGAAGATTCATTGAAATCAAGTTTGCAGACCCTGGAAAAGGAATATGAGAATGCACTAAATACTAAAGGAGAACTAGATGAACGTATGTTTGCTAATGATGAGGATAGTTTGCTTGGCAGTGGAAGTCTTTCAGGAGGTGCCATTAAGTTACCGGGCACCAAGGTAATTACTAATATGCGTATGCATGTTCATTCATTCCTTCAGAGCTTGAAAGCTTTGATCTTTAATATTATCTGTGATATTGCAGAGAAAGTATGATGTGATGGCCTCACCTACAAAATCAACAAGTCGAGCCCCAATGTCTCCTCCACGTTTCTGTGCATCACCTACGGGAAATGGCTTTTTCAACTCAAAGATGGCTCCTTCCACCCCAGTGAGCACAGCCATGACAACTGCCAAGTGGCTTCGGGGTACAATATCACCCCTTCCTTCAAGACCTTCTGGGGAGTTACTGCGCTTCTTCTCGGCTTGTGATAAGGATGTAACAGATGACATCACATGCAGAGCTGCCATTATACTTGGAGCCATATTCACAGGCAGTTCTTTTGGTGAGCGTATGTGTACTAGTGTTCGAAACATAAATGGGATGGATGCTATCTGGACAGAGCAAAGGAAAATGGAAGCTCTTAAGCTGTATTATAGAGTTCTGGAATCAATGTGCAGAGCAGAGTCACAGATCTTGAGTGGGAGCAATCTTACATCACTTCTGTCTAATGAGCGATTTCATCGGTGTATGATTGCCTGTTCTGCTGAGTTAGTCCTGGCCACTCACAAGACAGTCACAATGATGTTCCCAGCTGTGTTAGAGAAAACTGGCATAACAGCTTTTGACTTGAGTAAAGTCATAGAGAGCTTTGTTAGGCATGAAGATACACTTCCACGAGAGTTGAAGCGTCATTTGAATTCACTTGAGGAGCGGCTTCTGGAAAGTCTGGCATGGGAGAAAGGCTCTTCAATGTACAATTCCTTAATTGTTGCTAGACCAGCATTATCTGCAGAAATAAACCGGCTAGGTTTACAGGCTGAGCCAATGCCATCACTTGATGCTATTGTGGTGCATCATGATATTTCACTGGGGGGCCTTCCACCTCTTCCATTTCAAAAGCATGAGCGCTCTCAAGGTTGCAATTTTACAAAGCCACTACTAACATATGCCTGTTTCATCATCTTCTACGTGTTGCTAAATGAGCAGTTTCGCTAGGGCTTTTCCAGTTTCCATATACACACGAGTTATTGAACTATCTTTGTGTCTATATTTTCTGTAGATAAAGATGAAGTTAGATCTCCCAAAAGATCTTGTACTGAAAGGAGAAATGTGCTGGTGGACATCTCATTTAGATCACCAGTGAAGGATACCATCAAATCAAAGTTACCACCTCCTCTTCAATCAGCGTTTGCAAGGTTTACTTTCCTTCCTGATTCTTGTGTAACCTTGCCAGGTCAGCGAGATGCTAGATTAAAACTTACCTTTTCGTCTTGATTGCAGCCCAACAAGACCTAATCCTGCAGCAGCAGGAGAAACATGTGCAGAGACAGGAATTGGTGTATTCTTGATCAAGGTGAGTTCTTGTGATGCAATTCAATGTGATGCACTAAATTGTGTGCTAATCACATTACACCTTTTTGCCTCCTGCAGATAGCAAAACTTGCAGCTATTAGAATCAGAGGTCTCTGTGAAAGATTGGAACTTAGTCAGCAAATTTTGGAGCGAGTATACTCCCTTGTCCAGCAAATCATCAGCCAACAAACTGCGCTCTTTTTCAACAGGCACATTGACCAGATTATACTGTGCAGCATATATGGAGTTGCAAAGGTATGTTTAAATTACCGTACATGTAGAGAATCTAATCTGCTGACAAGGGTCTCACTCGTTACGATTTCTTACTGTCCATTATCATCCTTTGCAGATATCTCAACTGGCCCTTACATTCAAGGAGATTATTTTCAGCTACAGAAAACAGCCTCACTGCAAGCCACAGGTTTTCCGTAGTGTTTATGTTCATTGGCAATCAAGAAGCCGCAGTGGGGTAAAGCTCCACCTTGTTTTATTGTTCTGATTGATTTTTCTTGTTCAAATGGATGCTATTCTGAAGAAGTATCTGACAAACTTTTTTTCACAACAGAAAATAGGAGCGGACCATGTTGATATAATCACTTTCTACAACGAAGTTTTCATTCCTATCGTGAAGCCTCTGTTGGTGGATCTGGGACCTTGTACCAGTCCAAACAAAAACAGTGATGAAAAAAGTGCTGCTGATGGTATGTATGGATGTACTGAAATTAAAGAACACTGTTCACATCCTTTTTTTGTAAATGTTCTTTTCTGAACTAGCGTTCTTTTTTGTGATACCAGCAGTCCCATTTCCAGAATCTCCTCGTCTGGCTAGGTTTCCAAACCTTCCTGACATGTCTCCGAAGAAAGTTTCTGCTACTCGTAATGTCTACGTTTCCCCACTACGAACATCAAAGGTAATAATTTGTTGTACATCATAAAGCTTCCATATGGTAGCATCTGTATGATCATCTGACCGTAAATAATTACTATGCTAGTCCTTGATCAACGTCCTTGACCATTTCAGATGGATACTTTGCTTTCGCCAAGCTCCAAGAGCTACTACGCGTGTGTCGGGGAGAGCACCCATGCATTCCAGAGCCCTTCCAAGGACTTGAAGGCGATCAACACCCGCCTAAACAGGTAAAATAACAGGTGGAGTTTGGAAAAGTTTCTGTCATTCGACTATCAAGGAGGAAAACACAATACTTACAATACTTGCCAACTTTGTGCAGCGGGAAGAAAGTCAACGGGAGGCTCAACTTTGATGTTGTGAGCGATCTGGTGGTCGCCAGAAGTCTCGGCGACCAAAACCAAAACCAAAACCAAAACCAAAACCAAAATGGCGGCTCCCCTGCTGATGCTGATGCCGATGCTGCGGAGATGGTTCTTGGCACCAAGACGCCGGTAAAATCCGAGCATCCAGAGCCAGACTCTTAGATTCCCTTGGGGTATTGCGTGCGCGCCACGACCTATCGGTAGAAATGCTAGTCTGTTAGGTGCCAGCCTGATCTAATGTTAGATGCTTAGAAGAAAGTCCTTTTTCAGTTTCACTGACATGGGGAGTCCCTCTGTGAGCAGCTCTTTGATTTTTGTGGCATATATAAGAAAGGCTGCCCTGAGAGCCTCCCCTAACATCTCTTGCAAACATGGCTGTTGAGCCTCTTCGTTGTAAGTAGCAATCTTGTAAATGAAAGCTGCTTGTTCACTTTGTCTGTTCTGCCATGGTCTTAACTCCTGTAGCAGAATCCCAGTATACAAACTAAAAAACGCTGCCCACAGTGTATATTCACCATACACATTCTGCATCATTAGTTAAAACTGAAGCTATATGTATTAATCTCTCCTTGAGGGGCCACCATTTGCATTGCACTCCATCAGGGCTAGATGATAGTCTACTATTGCGCCACTCGTTTTTTACGTGTCAATAAGGAAAGCTTGAGAGGTCAATTAAGCCTTAAGGGACAACGCTTGGATTGGGAAGATTAAATTGGAAGACAGCTTCACCCTTGAGCATTTTAGACAATGTGTTGACCTTTGGTCCCTTCTTCAAAACGTGCGTGGAAATTTACGGGAAATGGTGAACACGGCTAAATCGGCCTATGAGGTGCAATTCTTTGGCTCTATCACCTCAAATATGAACAAGTTAGTTTGAAAAGCTTGGACTCCTCCAAAAGTAATTTTTTTTGCTTGGCTTGTCACACAAAATAGAATTTGTACGGCGAATCGTTTGACCAAGAGGGGTTGGGACAACTGTGGCCTTTGCCCGCTATGCAAGCAAACTACGGAGACAGTGGACCATCTTTTTGTCATGTTCACCAAATGCATTTGGGCTTATTTGAAGGAATAACAATGGATGGAGCTTTCCATAAGGAATTGGTGGGAAAATGACAGATGGCCCTATTCCAAACCACCAAGTCATACTATACTTACCCTCCTCACCTCGTGGGAGATTTGGAACGAGCCCAACGATAGAGATTTCAATAAAAAGCTTGCGTCACCCCTCGTAGTCTTAGATAGAATTAAACGTGAAGCCCGCTTGTGGGTGAATGCGAGAGCTAAACGCTTGGGTGTATTCATCCCACGAGAGTAACTTCTATGTATACTTTGAACTTTTCCTTTATTATAAAACTTCTTCTTAATTAATAAATTGGGGCAAGCTTTTGCCCCGTTTAGAAAAAAAAAGTTTACTCTACGCCTGTTGCTAGATACCCACGGTGGTAGGCACCCTACCCCTACACCTGCGGGAAAGAGAAAACAATGCTGGGTTACACATTTGTAGTTTTGGCAAAATGAGTGAAAACATAGTGAAAAGGGAGAGTAAAACTCCCAACCTCAGATGGTATATGGGATGACGGTCTGTTCAGTTGCTTGCGCATTAAGGCTGCGTGTGTCGTTTTAATTGTCTGAATCCTTGCAGCAGAATGCCAATGCAAAGCTAAAAAAAAAACACTGCATACATGGTGTATATACATACACATAGTTATTAAGACTGCAATGTGTTTGTGCAATAGATTGTACAGCTAACAGCTTTTGACTAGTATTACATCGACACTGCTCGCATACAAACAACTCAGCTCCATACAATAGTAGTGGTACAGGTCATCAGAAACTGATGGATCGTCCCGTAATGACAAACCCTGAAACTCACTGATCACTGCTGTGTATATTACTATTAGTTTTTTTATCGAAATGGGTATTACCCCGGCCTATGTATCGATTGATACATGCAGCCTTTTATTACTATTAGCTAGTATATATGACAAAAACACAACCATTTTGTAAGGTAAATATGATGATTGATTTCTTTGGGCATTATCGTTTGCGTAATTGCACTGCACTTCATCAGGAGACCGACAGACGATGGTCTGATCTTCACATGTTGCTGGAGATCCATGACGGTAAGCACCCTAGAAAAGAGAGATCAACAGTGGGTTTAAATGACACGCACATTTTCAGTTTTCAGACCTCTCGCCACAATATCAGTATGTTCTGGAAAGATAAATGGATTGCATGCAATGTGAGTTCTCACTCACATTTGGCTGGGAAACCGAAGCAGAGCGATGGTGCAGGAGCAGGCTGTTGCTGGTGCTGCGTCTCGGCCACGAGGATGTAGAACAGGCCCATGACGCCAGAGTGCTGCCGGTCGCTGCTGTAGTTGGACACCACGGTCAGCACCTCGCCGTCGCTGACCTTGATGGACCCCGGCTTAGGGTAGCAAGTCGACATGCCCACGATGTAGTTTGTCTCGTTCCCTGCCTCCTGACCTGTGCCGTAGGTCGGAAGCGATATCGGATCTGCCATGGCACCAAAATCCATCGGTATCAGATCTGCCATGGCACGTTTATATTTGCGGTCCTTGATAGACCTCTTCGAAGCATGTATCCGTTCAGTTATATAAATATAGCAACCACGATTGAAATCGCTGCTGGGCCAGACAGCACAACGTCCAAATCAAACAACAAAGAAAACATAAGAAGAAAAAAGAAAAAGAAAGCAAAGCCGACAATAGTGGCTCGACAAAAATCGAGCATAGCCCGCAACCGCTGCGCCCTCTGCGAATTACCACAATGCTCCTAGCACTCCGATGCATCACGTACCAAGCAGCACCTCTAAGAAGGAAAACGACGACCACGAGGCTGCTGCCCGGACTAGTCCTAGGGTTTCCCCCAGTACGCTACAGGAGGTGGGAAAGAGGTACACCCGACGCCCTTTAGGAAGGATGGCGACACCCGCAGGCGTCACCGCGTCGGTGTCAAGATGATAAGGATTTCTTCCGACCCCTCAAAAAACCACACTCCCGGATGCTTCGGGAAGCTCCACCATACACGTCATCCACCAGCACGCGCCACCACGGTCTTGGAGGTACCATCGTCATCTCACCATGATCCACGTTGTGATGCTGGTAAAACCGAAAAGAGGGACCATCGGGGTCGGCGGTATAGCAGCACGCGGGAGGGAACTACCTCCACCGCCTGCAAGCGGTTGCCGACCGGATGCAGCAGCAGGGGCAAACCAGGCCCTTCCTGACCTGGTCGAGCCCGCATGGGCGCGTGAAGCCCCGCCGCCGCACTGCAGCAAGGGTGCCACCATCATCGCCAGCCCCGACCCTAGTCCCTACTCCTCCGTTCACCAGAGGCTCCAGCCACTGCAGATCCCCGCCGCCAAGAGGCCGCGTTGTCGCCATCGTGTTCACCCGGGCATGTCGAACCATCGTCGGTCTGAGGTACACCGCGTCGCGCACCGGAAAGGCGCCCAACAGTGCGCCGGTGGTTCAATCGAGGAAACTAACACCCGGTCTAGACCCGCCCGATCTAGACCCCGCTGAGGATCAGGATGTAGGGCGGGATGAGCCATGGTAGGGGGTGCCGGAAGTCACCGGATCTCGGCCCGCCTGGCCTGGATCTAGAGTCAACAGAACCCTACAGGCCCAGATCAGGCCTGAATGGGCCTAGATCTGGGCCGCACTACCCATGTCTCCTCCACGCCGAACCGGCCGCTGCCTCCCACGCCCAAGACGGCGAGCTCCTGCATCGACCCAACCCCGCCCACCATCGGCGCGCCTCACCTCCGGTCGACGGGGGAAGCTCCAACCCACGACCGCGCCGCCCCTTCACCCATCACTGCAAAGGGAGCCGCCATCGCCGCCGCCTCGGCCCTCGCCGCGCCCGGCCGCCAGCCAACACGCCCGCACGCCGCCCGTCGCCGCGTCGCTGCCGCCCGCCATGGCCCCTGACGCCAACGCCATGCCCTGGACCAGAGGGACGCCCCCTCTTGCACCCCGCCGAGAGAGAGGACGAGAGGGCCTCGCCGCCGCCGGCGCCGTCCGGGCTTTGCCCAGGCGCGACCTCCTGGCGGTGGTGAGGAAGGAGGAGGGGAGACGGAGGCGGCGACCGCGTGGGAGTTGGGTTCCCCCTGTCGCCACGCGGGGGCGACGAGTTTTTTTTTAGGGTTTAGGGTAAGCTAACAGGCCCGTCTTATTAAAAACCTTCCAACCCCCTTCGGTACCCTGGTAGAAAAAGGGTGCATCTAAAATCCTGCTGCTTTGGTCTGGATTACAATCAGTCCTAAGACTGTTATCTAAGAAATCTGGGGGTTCATCCTAGGACCTACTCTCTACCTGTGTACAAGCATAGCATGCACACTCATGAGCTACTTTGTTTGCATTACGACCCACAAAACTAAACTCAAAGAGCTCAAAAGAGGAGCTCATCTCGTCTATTTCACTAAACATAGGGGCTAAAACCGAGCGCTGTGTCTTCCTTCCTCTGCATAGATTCACCAACTCTGCACAGTCTGATTCACAGATGACTCGCACAAAGCCATGTTGCTTTCCAAAGGCTACTGCATCTCTTAAGGCAAGTGCTTCGACAGAGAGAGGATCCGAAATGTCGTGGTAAACATGACACCACGCAGCCCTAAAACCCCCTGCATCCCTCGCAACACCTCCACCTCCTGCAATACCCTGCTCCTCTCTAACTGCATCATCAAAGTTCAGTTTTATAATATCTGCCCTGGGCCATGCCAGGTACATGGTGGTCGACTAGCTCCCACCTTAGGAACCTTCATCTCCAGGTAACCCAATGTCTCAGCAATAGACTCCAGTGTTTTAGAAGGATCATATCCTGTATCTTCATGCGTCCATCGATTTATGGAATCCCAAATTGCTGACATTATGGAAATCAATCTCTCTCGCTCTCCTTGACTGAACATAGCATCACATAAGATGTCCATTGCCCAAGTCTCGGGATGCAGATTCGGTAACTTCAAACGCAAGATGTCTCGGGCAGCCCTCCAGAATTGTTTCGCATGCCCGCACTCCATCAATGCATGATCCAAAGTCTTTGATGTTGTCTTACATACCGAGCATGTACTATATACTCTGACATGCCGCCTGGTGAGAGTTGCATAGTCTGGCAAGATGCCTTTCAAAACCCGCCACCAAAAAACTCGTACTCTCGGTAAAACATCCAACTTCCAGAGTCTTCTCCACTTTTCATCATTGTGCATACTAGAATGTCCAACTCCACTAGTGGTCGCTGCCTCTCTACCCTCCTTTGCTGACAAGAGCGCATGATAGGCCGATCTAACAGAATAAACTCCATTTTTCTCATAATGCCAAGCTAGCCAATCTTCTCCTACACTCCTCCGAAGAGGGATCTGCAATATCGCTCGAGCATCCGGGGCTAGAAAAATTTCCTATATCTTCTCAGTTCTCCACTGATGCTGCACAGGATCAATGATCTCATTAACTGTCACAACATCAGTGTCAATCAACCTACCCATTGGACGGCTAGCAGCCAAACCAGGGATCCACCGATCCTGCCATATAGACATAGTAGACCCATCACCAATCTGTTTTAACAGTCCCAATTCAAGTGCTTGTCGTCCTGCAAGGATTGCCCTCCAGGTTTTTGATGCAGTCCGAGCTAGGGTAACTGACATAAAATCACCACTTGGATAGTACCTGCTACTCAAAATTCGGGCACACAAGGATTGAGGTTGAGTGAGCAGCCTCCATCCTTGCTTCCCCAAAAGGGACAGATTGAATAGCTCCAAATCACGGAAACCCATCCCGCCGGAGGCCTTCGGTCACGCAAATTTTTCCCATGAAAGCCAATGCATAGCTTTCTTATCAATCGAGCCACTCCACCAAAATCGCGCAATAAGGGATATAATTTTCTGACAAGTACCCTTTGAAAGCTGAAAACAACTCATACTGAAAGTTGGGATAGCCTGGAGCACTGCCTTGATCATCACATCCTTCCCCGCATAAGACATCAATTTATCCCATCCATATATCTTACTCCTTATGCGATCGGAAATATACACAAAATCCTCATTAGTGAGATTGCCCACTGCTGTAGGCAGACCCAAATACTTCTCGCTAAAGGCCTCCACCATTATATACAGCTCCCGTTTCACCAAATCACGGGTGTTATCGGGAATTCTAGAACGGAATAAAATGGAAATTTTCTCCCTGTTTACCATTTGACTCGAAGCCTCATTATACATATGTAGAATAGTGTTTAGACGACCTGCACCCTGGACAGATGCATCAACGAAGACGAGGGAGTCATCAGCAAATAGGAGATGTGTGATCCATGGTGCACGATTGCACGCCCGCATACCTCGATCCACAAAGCCCCCTGTATAATTATTTAGGAGCGCTGAGAGACCTTCTGCACACATTAGAAAGAGGTAGGGAGAAACCGGATCGCCCTGCCTTATTCCTCGAGAAGGACTAAAATGTGGCAGCAATTCACCATTAACCTTAACTGAAAATCCGACTGACGAGACACATCTCATAATAAGATTTATCAAGTGATCTGGGAAGCCCATCTTGCGCATCATAGCCTCAAGAAAGTGCCATTCCACTCTATCATATGCCTTCATCATATCAAGCTTTACCGCACAAACTCCTTTTTTGGCCTTATTTCTTCTCCTCATTGTGTGGATGCACTCAAAATCCACCAAAGCGTTATCTGTGATCAACCGTCCCGGAACAAAGGCACTATGTTCCGGACTAATTGTTTCCTCCAAAACCGGCATTAACCTCAGAGAAATCACCTTTGTACAAATCTTATAAATCACTGTACACAAGGAGATCGGCCGATATTACTTAATGGACTGGGGGTTTCGAACCTTCGGAATTAAAACGATGGATGTGTCATGAAGCTCACTTGAAAGCTCGCCCCCACTCAGAAATTCCAACACAGCCGGAACCATATTGTTTTCACGGTCTCCCAGTGGCGTTGGAAAAACCCCGCGGTAAAACCATCTACCCCAGGAGCTTTAGACGGATGCATCTGAAATAGAGCGTACTTGATCTCCTCCTCCGTAAATGGTCTATCCAAAGACACCCTCATCTCATCCGTAACACGTTCCTGGACAAAAAGCAGTAGTGCATCCATATTTGGTGCCCCTTGAGAAGTGTACAACTGTTGGTAAAAATTCTGAACCTCTTCATGTATTTCTCCTTCTTCAACACACAAAGAGCCATCATCTCTTTTAAGAGAGGAAATTTGATTTATCCTCTTCCTCTAAGCCGCCTGAGCATGAAAATAGCCAGAGTTTTTATCCCCTGCCTTTAACCATTGGACACGGGAGCGTTATTTAATCCAGATTTCCTCCTGAGAAAGGACTTTGGTAATTTCAGCCATCACCTCCCTTTCCTCCTTGCCTGGACCAGAACCCATGGAATTCAGCCTCAGCCGATCCAAATCCTTTCTGAGCTTGGATAACTTGTTCTTGAAATTTTTCCAAAAGTTTTGCCACCCCATTTATCCAGCCCCTTCTACATATTCTGAAGTGTACTCATTATGCCCCTCAAACCGCCACCGACAACATTCTATGTCCACAGATTTTGAACAATTTGATCATATTCGGTATGCGTTTGCCAGGCATTCTCATACCTGAACACCCTCTGTCCCTTTTTGCCAGCACTTAAATTCTTTCTTGTCATCCGAATAAGAATGGCACTGTGGTCAGACTCCACCATGATCAAGTCCTGGGTTCGGGATACAATAAAATTTTCATATAAAGCGTCATTACCAAAACCCCGATCCAGTCTTGCCTTCACATTCGATCCCTCCGGCTATCTGTTATCCCAAGTGAAGGGGAGTCCCGTCTAGCCCAGATCAGTTAGATTGCAATCTTGAACACATTCTCGAAACGCCCGCATTTGAGGTTCCGAGCGCTCCGAGATAATGAAGTGCTCACTAGCGAACAATGTTTCATTGTAGTCGTCAACACACAGCCATGGGTAATCTAGAGATTGAGCTAGCCGCCTCAAGAGCGTCCAACTCAGATTCCTATTTTCCTTCATGGGTTCACCATAGAAGCCGGTGAAGCGCCATGGTTTCTCACCATTCCCCATAGATATGATAAGGACATCAATATGATTGGAACCAAAACTCTTCAGTTCTACCACCATATCTGCTTTCCAGAACAACCCAATACCACCACTGAGTCCATCGCTGTTCACTGCAAAACTCCCTCCAAATCCCAAAGAGTTTGCCAATTTTTCCACTCTTTTACCTCCAATCTTTGTTTCCATCATGAAGAGAAGAGAGGGCTCTTCCCGCTTAATAACATTGCGGAGTTCTCATGGTTCCCAAGCCCCCGACAGTTATAGCCTATGCAACTCATTGGTCCAGGCGGGGCTGGTTCTTAGCCGTCGCCATAAAATTAGACTCGGATTACTGTTCGTCAATATCTCTAGTGCCCTTAGTTCGCTTTGCCGGGATACTAATACCAGAAACTTTACTTGGAGAATTAACTAGAGCATTTTGCTTATTGCCCGTTGGATCATCTTCAAACATGACTACATCGTTGGGGCCTTTAATAATAGGAAAGACAATATCCAGCGGTGCTTTCGGCGTCTCTCTCCTCTTGTACACTTTGGCACTTCCATCACGAGCCCCTCCCATAGCCCTAAAGTTAAACTTCGATACCACATTCTTCACATGGCTAGTAGAGGGATCAATAGTTTTTCCATGGCCAGTTCCATTAGCTTTAGCGGCTCCATCACGCTGAACCTTAGAGTCACCTTCCCAGCTATGATAATGCATATTTGTGTCGTCTCTGGTCCATGACTGCTGCCATTGAGATTCTTGTTTCCATGGATCCTGGTAGCGCAGCGAGGCATCATATGGAAAACTACCCTCCTCATCTCTTTCAGCGGGAGTTGGAATTTTTTTTTCGGAGTGACCGACTCTCCCACACGAGAAACAGAAGTATGGCAGACACTCATATTTTATTGGGTACCACTCTACCATCCTCCTCTTCTTAGATTCAATCGGGAACCCCCTCATAAGAGGTTCATTAAGATCAATCCAGAATCTATCACACAGACTTTGTTCCCAACCAGACCTGGAGCCATTGCCATGCAGATCCAACCTGATAAATTCTCCAACCTGGCTAGCAATAGATTTTCCATGAGCTTCATTCATCCAGTTGAATGGTAGATCATCACATCTGAACCACATCGGAAGTCTCTTGAATTTGATTTCTGATAGCTTCATACTCTCATCGAAATCATCCAGGACGACTGCATGTTTTGATACTGTCCATGGTGCCCCCTCCTAGATGCGCTTCCGATCTCTCTCAAAATCCATGCTAGCTAAGAAGACATTGTCACCCTTAGACGTGAAGGTCATACCCCTAGGGTTTCCCCACTACGGCCGCAACACACAATCAATCGTCTGAATATGGATTTTTTTTATTGACAGAACTTTGACCATCACTGCAAACTTCACTGGAGCCCCTCCATCCTCCTTCTCATCCTCCATCACCAAGATCGCCTTCTCCTTGGCGGTCAAACCAAGCTTGTCCAGCTTTGACGTGACCCCATGGATCACCCTTTCTCCATCACCATCTTCCCCTAGACTTGCACCAGTCCCTGACCGTGTTTCCACCATGGCAGCTCCCGCGGGAGGTGATCCAAGACGTGGTGTAGATTGCCCCCATGCGCCGTGCAAGACCTGAACACCGATAGGTCGCCGTCTGGTCGCCCACACGCGCCGCTAGAGCCCATAAACCTAGAAAAACGATTCGGGCTTGGCACCCTTGATAGCTGCAGATACTTTTGGTTTTTGTTGTTAAAAAGGCATCGCCTATGAGGCATATTTTTGTGCGAGACGAGACCGATAGGCCAACTCTTGTAAGGATTGGTAAGGAGGGTTTAGTGAAGAAACCAATAATTATTTCATCCCTTTTACCAAGGAAATAAGACTTTTCCTTAGTATATATTTTTATAAAAAGCATATATTAATATCGCGAAGATATCAACTACACCCAGAATCTGCAACAATACATCACCCTAGCAGCAATACAGATGCACACAACCAAAAAAAGAAAGAGAAATTACAAGAAATAAAGGCCTCACTATAGCGATCTATTCCTTGTAAGATCAACACTAACACCACTAGGACAGAACCAGAAGTCCAGCTTCTCCAAAAGCGATGCCTCTGAGAAGGGAACAGTGCACAAGCGATGTCGTCGCTCGATCATAGATCTTAGGTTTTCACCCTAAATACAGTTCATTCTCTCAAAACAATGCCTTCAACAAGACCATTGCTAGGCACAACTAATAAAGACCAGACCTTGAATTTTCACCATAAAAGACAAGACTTTGAACTTCTCCTGTGCAATCGCCCCCACTTGCAAGCCACTCCTCCAAGTCAAGAAACACCAAGCCAAATCCTCATTGCCATAGAGCTTTGAACCACCATTGCTAGTCCTCAGATCTCAGCTTCCATGACCTTCTCCACTAGCACCATGGAATGAGAACATGCCCCATTGTCCCATGATATTAACACTCAGCAGAGCTTCAAAGTGCTCCCGGCCGAATCTCTCGACCCAGTATTCTCCAGGCATGATGTAACACCCTCAGAATCGGCCCTATGCAAGTTTTAGCGATTCCCGCCAAACCTGCATAGAAACGATTCAAAGGTGCCCACCAGGCACTTTCGTGCAGGTGGAAAACGAAGTAATAACATTACACAACAGTCCTCGATGGGACCCACAGAACAGATAGATATACAACAACGACTCAATGAGTCAAAATACAGATATACGGTACAAAGATCCAAATCACCTTGAAAAGATGGAGCGTCCGACTACGGACAAGATGCAAATGGGGCTAAGAGCCCTGAAGAATAACCAATGGCGTCCATAACCCTGCCCAGGCCAAGCCGGAAGGGTAACCCTGCTAATGACGTCGATCTCAAACCTGCTTAAACAAAAGGGGTACCGACAAAGGGCAAAGGGAAAAAGAGAGAGCGGTCAGTACTGATGCCAGTACACGGCGAGGCTAGAATTCGGCGGTCCTCGCCTACATAGGTATGGTGGACTGAAGCGACAGCGGCAGCATGCACTAAACAACCTATAAAGACTCGATACAACTGGCGGCTATCAGAGAGGGGTAAGAAAGACCTATTCGGATCCAACCTGATGCTACCACCAAACATACCCATCCTGGTATTCCCCCTCGAGACCAAACGAGGAAGTCAACCGAGGAACTCACACGCGGTTGGCGCTTTATTTATTCGATTATCGTTGGCAATTACTAGTCGGTATAGATAGTCATCGATAAAATAAGCGATGGGCACTTTTATTTAACCATTCCATTGTAGTTGCGGCACTTACTAGTCGGATACAAGTAGCATGAGATATCCCAAAACCCAGTTGTTGGTACTTTTAATTAGCCATTCCGTTGTAGTGAAGCGATTACTAGTCATAACGGATACAAGTCAATTTATAACGATAAACTTTAGTTATAGTTGTCTATGATCAAGCCTTGTGCTCCAAGTCGTCCATAACCGGACACGGCTTCGAAAATATTTAACCTGCAGGGTGCACCAAAGTATCCACAAGCACTTGACCCTTTTGCGGATCGTTAACATACACCCATCGGTATGTCGGCGGGTCTAAGTCACGACTTCAGACCCAAAGCAAATCGAGGCCACCCACTAAGTCTACACCTGCAGAAGTCGGCCGGTCTCCGAGACGGACTTAGGGTTTGGGTAGCCATGTGAACGATCGGGGACCCAAAAGCTGGGCTGTCAACACCGCCAAAACGTGTCCCGATCCTAAGCGATAAAGGTGTGCGTTACCTCGCAATCGATAAAGCAAGAAAGCATGGCATAAGTACAGGATAGTAAATAAAACCTCAAACTAGTTTGAGGCCCCAAGACAATACTTTGAAATCGGTACTAATCGATGGGGGCCCATATCTCCCCACCGTGGTTAGCGCTCGATCTCGGAGCAGTGTCAAGAACTCGGGGTCCCTGGGACACCGTGGTGATCGGAAACCAAAAGTTATCTATCACCCACCGGTGCCTCTGCATTTACCTACTTCAATTTTAGTTGTTAAACAGTAATTAAAGTGAACGATAATTAAAGCCATGATCATCTCCAACCTTAAACATGCGGCCATACTCCAACAACTGTGGTACTTGACGACACGCAACGGCACTTGAGCAAGCGACTACGGCGCGCAAGTCCAACTAACTACCAAACAACAGGTAATAGGATGTGTCCAAGGCAATATAAGGCTGCAAGGGATATCACGGGTACGAAAACTAGAGCATCGCAACACAGATAACAATAGATCAACAGGAGGAAATAAAGACTATAAAAGTAAGATAGGTAGAAAGGGGGAGATGCTCGCCTGAAAACATTGCTGAAGGTTTATCTGAAGGTCGGGTCGACACTCGCATCAACTCATCAGCCTAGTCCGTGAAGAAGCAAAACACTAGAAGAAACACCGGATGCACTACTTAATACTACGGTAGAAAATCGGGCATGATGCATGCAGGATGTATGGCATGGCAAAGATGCGATGCAATTAGGCAATATTAAGTGAAACCGGGGTTCCGAAAATTAATTAGGTGGTTCATGTTGTTTAGCTACCCCGCAATTTAAATGTTGTCTTAACATGGCAGAAGATAGCACCGGTTCTCTACACAAATTTAAATGAGGCCAATATAAGACTAGATTTGCCCGCATATGGGCCCCATATTTAATTATATGGTGAATCGGCATAATGCCCCCAAACCACACAATATGTATGCGAGTATGACAATTTTAATATGCAACAAGTTTATATATAGCATTTATAAAATAGGGGCTCGGGAAAAGGTTCACACATTAGGGTTCGGCAGATCTTGGGGTTCCGGGGGTTCGGGGTCGGTCTCAGGGTCTGGATCTGGGGTTCGGTCTCGGCGGGATCGTTCTCGGATAACGGAAAGTCGAACTTGTCGCATCCGAAAAGGAGGACTTGGTTGGCGTCGGGGCGCATCGGATTCGTCCTGGTCGGTGTCGATCTTATCGTCGCGAAGATCTCGTCGGGTCCGCGTTCCGGGTTGGTCTTGGCCTTCGGGGTGAAGTACTTGGCGTTTCGTGTCGGCGACCTTGGCGTTCGGCAACCTACAAAGTAGACCTTGGAGTTCCGTGATGATCTTGTCGATTCCCTGTCGAAGGCCTTGGCGCTTCGGATCGGTCTTCGGTTCGGGGCCTCAGGGTCTTGGGGTTCGCGTCCGTGTGGCGATCTTGTCGTTCCGTGTAGGCGTCCTCGGTGTCGGGGAGATCTTGGGGTTCGAACTTGTTCATCGTTGACGGACTTGGTTCGTCGTCGGGTCTCGTCGGGATCAGTCTTCGGGGTCCGACCATCGGATCCAGGAACGGGCTTCGGAATCCGGGTCTTCGAGTCCATGTTGACGATCTTGTTTCTACGCCTCCGGGAAGGAGAGCTTGATGAGCCAAAGGAATAGCACTCTCGAGGGGTTTCGGTACTGTTTCGGTGGCATCACCATCATCATAGTTCACCACCAACTCTGCACATACATAGCTCCACGGATGTACATCGCTAGCAGTCCCGAATCGACAGGGGAAGAAGGCGAACAGGCCACCAGGGGCTCAGGCAGGTCGCTCAACTGCAACCAGAGGAACCGGCTCGAAACGTGTTGGGGCGGCCCCGGCGGAACAGAGGCAGAGCGGTGTCCTTGGGAGGCTCCGGCGACGCGAGCGTCGAGGCGACGGGCGACGGTGACCTTGGCGTTCGCTGGCAGCAGAGGTCGCGTCCATGAGGCCGGCGACGCTTCTGGTGGGTCGAGGCGCCTCGCCCTGGCTCGCACGACGATGGGCGTCCAGACGAGGAGGGGCGGACCGAGGTCGACGAGGAGGCCTCGCGGGCTCGGTGGCTGGTCGTGGCCGAGCAGACGGCGCTATGCCGGAGGCAGCGAAGGGCACTGGCGGCGACGAGGACTTCGAGGCGGCGGCGGTGCCGAGCTGCCGGCCAGAGGGCACCACAGAGAAGGGGTCGCGATGGCGGAGCTTGCAGGCGGCGGGGCGGCGAGTAGGCGGGGTTCCATGAGCAGAGGGCGAGGCCGAAGGCGGGTCAGCTTGGCCGGGAGAGGCGTGGCGCTCCAGAAAAAGGCACGCTAGGCGGGGAGGAGCGGCAGGGAGGCTGCGTCTTTGTGGAAGCAGAGGTGGGAGCGAGGCGAGAGGAAGGGGACGCGGGGCGAGGGAGGTTGGGGACGCGGCCAGTGGTGGCGATAAGATCGAGGCGGGTGGGGTCCAGGGAGAGAGGCAGGTGGTGGGCCGGTGGGGCCGGGGTCTGGGGCCAGGCAGGGAGTGGGTGGAGCGTCTGTGTGCGTGGCGTGTGTGTTGGCGTGGGTGTGTTGCTGGTGTGGGTGGTGTGGGTAGGTCTAGGAGAGAGAGGGGAGGGAGTTGGGGGTGAGGTGGCAAGCTAGGATAGGTTGGGGGAAGGGGCAGGGTGACGTGGCGGCCAGCGATTGGAGGGGGTGAGGTGGAGGTAGGGTGGGTAGACTAGGTGTAGGTAGGAAAAGAATATAGGTGGCCCGATTTTGTACTGGGGGTGGTCGACTGGGTCGAATCGGCCCGTTCGACTGCCCCCTAAAAATAATATAGATTTTTATTTAATTTAAAAATAACTTTTGTAATTAGTTTTTAGAAAAATAAAAGACCCGGAAAAGCCCGGCGCTATAATTTGAAATTGAGACGGGGAATATTTAGAAACCAAACTAGGCTTTTAGAAAATAGGTTTCGACAAACAAATGCATGATGACTCGACGATGCACAAATGCAATGAGGCATGATGACATGAGCATGCGGTCATGATGATGCAATGCACAAAAACAACGCGATTTTCTAGTAGTGGTTTTTGCGGGATGCCACAATTCGACACCACTAACAATGGATCTCTCCCTCGAGATCCGCCTCATGGTACCGGGAAGAAAGGTCGGCGATCTGCATCTTCTCGCTTCGTGTAGATCCTCGCGACACCACTAACAAGAGGTCGTTGCCCATGATCGTCGAGGGAACACTCCGGGAACAAAAGGTCGAAGGTAGAGGTATCAACAAATACAGCCACCTCTAGCTTCGATAGAAAGAGGGAACCGATGCATTCTCATCCACTTCAATGTACAAAAGCAAATAGAGTGAGTAGTCGGCATGGGGGCCAATCCATCACGCATCCAAACTATTACTCTGCACAATCAGTAGAAAAGCGTGCAACCATTCTCGGAATCAGACTGAAGATCTCGACAATCGAGGTTCAGAAACAAAAGAGTGATGCAGACTCTGCATCGGATCTGGCGTAGATGATGTCGTCGCGTCGGAAAACACCGGAAGGCACGAGAAGGAACAAAGAGAAGTCCACCAGACGAAGGGTTCCTCGGATAGCATGAAGACCAGATGTAGACACACCGTTACCAAAAGAGGAAGCGAAACCCTGAAGGTACGACGGAACCCAACCACGAGAAATCCTGGACTCGAAGAGAGAGAAGAGAGCGGATTCAAAACACGCAGAGGTGAGAGGAGAGCAGCAGAGGGGTAAGGAGTAAAATCAGACCTAATCAGAACTATCCAACCGATTTTGCAAAAATAGTTTTGACACTCTACTTCGGCCGTTAGCTAGGTTATCCTACAGGCTGGACTTGTGGGGTATCGCAACTGCTGAGCTCTGATACCACTCTGTAACACCCTCAGAATCAGCCCTATGCAAGTTTTAGCGATTCCCGCCAAACCCGCATAGAAATGATTCAAAGGTGCCCACCAGGCACTTTCGTGCGGGTGGAAAACGAAGTAATAACATTACACAACAGTCCTCGATGGGACCCACAGAACATATAGATATACAACAGCGACTCAATGAGTCAAAATACAGATATACGGTACAAAGATCCAAATCACCTTGAAAAGATGGAGCGTCCGACTACGGACAAGATGCAAATGGGGCTAAGAGCCCTGAAGAATAACCAATGGCGTCCATAACCCTGCCCAGGCCAAGCCGGAAGGGTAACCCTGCTAACGACGTCGATCTCAAACCTGCTTAAACAAAAGGGGTGCCGACAAAGGGCAAAGGAAAAGAGAGAGCAAGATCGATGCCGATGCAGCGAGGCTAGAATTGCGGTCCTCGCCTACATAGGTATGGTGGATGAGCGGCGCAGCATGCACTAAACAACCTATAAAGACTCGATACAACTGGCGGCTATCAGAGAGGGGTAAGAAAGACCTATTCGGATCCAACCTGATGCTACCACCAAACATACCCATCCTGGTATTCCCCCTCGAGACCAAACGAGGAAGTCAACCGAGGAACTCACACAGTTGGCAGTTTTATTTATTCAGTTATCGTTGCAGCAATTACTAGTCAGGTATAGATAGTCATACTGATAAAATAAGCAGTGGGCACTTTTATTTAACCATTCCATTGTAGTTGCAGCACTTACTAGTCAGATACAAGTAGCATGAGATATCCCAAAACCCAACAGTTGTTGGTACTTTTAATTAGCCATTCCGTTGTAGTGAAGCTGATTACTAGTCATAACGGATACAAGTCAATTTATAACAATAAACTTTAGTTATAGTTGTCTATGATCAAGCACTGTGCTCCAAGTCGTCCATAACCGCGGACACGGCTTCGAAAGATTTAACCTGCAGGTGCACCAAAGTATCCACAAGCACTTGACCCTTTTGCGGATCGGTTAACATACACCCATCGGTATGTCGTGGGGTCTAAGTCACGACGCTTTCAGACCCAAAGCAAGCACGGGGCCACCCACTAAGTCTACATAGCGAAGTTGGCCGGTCTCTGAGACGGACTTAGGGTTTGGGTAGACGGCTGTGAACGACTGGGGACCCAAAACTAGGCCTGTCGACACCGCGAAAACGTGTCCCGATCCTAAACAGTACAGTGTGCAATATCTCGCACAATCGTAAATAAAGCAGTAAAGCATGGCATAAGTACAGGATAGTAAATAAAACCTCAAACTAGTTTGTGGCCCCCAGTACAATACTTTGAAATCAGGTACTAATCGATGGGGGGCCCATATCTCCCCACCTGTGGTTAGCGCGCTCGATCTCGGAACAGGTGTCAAGAACTCGGGGTCCTACGGGACACCAGTGAGCGGTCGGAAACCAAAAGTTATCTATCACCCACCGGTGCCTCTGCATTTACCTACTTCAATTTTAGTTGTTAAACAGTAATTAAAGTGAACGATAATTAAAGCCATGATCATCTCCAACCTTAAACATGCGGCCATACTCCAACAACTGTGGTACTTGACGACACGCAACGACACTTGAGCAAGCGACTACGGCGCGCAAGTCCAACTAACTACCAAACAACAAGTAATAGGATGTGTCCAAGGCAATATAAGGCTGCAAGGGATATCACGGATACGAAAACTAGAGCATTGCAACACAGATAGCAATAGATCAACAGGAGGAAATAAAGACTATAAAAGTAAGATAGGTAGAAAGGGGGAGATGCTCGCCTGAAAACATTGCTGAAGGTTTATCCGAAGGTCGGGTCGACACTCGCATCAACTCATCGGCCTAGTCCGTGAAGAAGCAAAACACTAGAAGAAACACCGGATGCACTACTTAATACTACGGTAGAAAATCGGGCATGATGCATGCAGGATGTATGGCATGGCAAAGATGCGATGCAATTAGGCAATATTAAGTGAAACCGGGGTTCCGAAAATTAATTAGGTGGTTCATGTTGTTTAGCTACCCCGCAATTTAAATGTTGTCTTAACATGGCAGAAGATAGCACCGGTTTGCTACATAAATTTAAATGAGGCCAATATAAGACTAGATTTGCCCGCATATGGGCCCCATATTTAATTATATGGTGAATCGGCATAATGCCCCCAAACCACACAATATGTATGCGAGTATGACAATTTTAATATGCAACAAGTTTATATATAGCATTTATAAAATAGGGGCTCGGGAAAAGGTTCACACATTAGGGTTCGGCAGATCTTGGGGTTCCGGGGGTTCGGGGTCGGTCTCAGGGTCTGGATCTGGGGTTCGGTCTCGGTGGGATCGTTCTCGGATAACGGAAAGTCGAACTTGTCGCATCCGAAAAGGAGGACTTGGTTGGCGTCGGGGCGCATCGGATTCGTCCTGGTCGGTGTCGATCTTATCGTCGCGAAGATCTCGTCGGGTCCGCGTTCCGGGTTGGTCTTGGCCTTCGGGGTGAAGTACTTGGTGTTTCGTGTCGGCGACCTTGGCGTTCGGCAACCTACGAAGTAGACCTTGGAGTTCCGCGATGATCTTGTCGATTCCCTGTCGAAGGCCTTGGCGCTTCGGATCGGTCTTCGGTTCGGGGCCTCAGGGTCTTGGGGTTCGCGTCCGTGTGGCGATCTTGTCGTTCCGTGTAGGCGTCCTCGGTGTCGGGGAGATCTTGGGGTTCCAACTTTTTCATCGTTGACGGACTTGGTTCATCGTCGGGTCTCGTCGGGATCAGTCTTCGGGGTCCGGCCATCGGATCTAGGAACGGGCTTCGGAATCCGGGTCTTCGAGTCCATGTTGACGATCTTGTTTCTACGCCTCCGGGAAGGAGAGCTTGACGAGCCAAAGTAATAGCATTCTCGAGGGGTTTCGGTACTGTTTGGGTGGCATCACCATCATCATAGTTCACCACTGTAACACCCTCAGAATCGGACCTATGCAAGTTTTAGCGAAATCCGCCAAACCCGCATAGAAACGATTCAAAGGTGCCCACCAGGCACTTTCGTGCGGGTGGAAAACAAAGTAATAACATTACACAACAGTCCTCGATGGGACCCACAGAACAAATATATATAACAGCGACTCAATGAGTCAAGGATACAGATATGATATACAAAGATCCAAATCACCTTGAAATCAATACGGCGTCCGAGTACGGACAAGATGCAAATTGAGCTAAGAGCCCTGAAGAATAACCAATGGCGTCCATAACCCTGCCCAGGCCAAGCCGGAAGGGTAACCCTGCTAACGACGTCGATCTCAAAACCCGCTTAAACAAAAGGGGTGCCGACAAAGGGCAAAGGAAAAAGAAGGCGGTCAAGATCGAGGCCAAGCAGCGAGGCTAGAATTCGGCGGTCCTCGCCTACATAGGTATGGTGGACTGAAGCGGCAGCGGCAACATGCACTAAACAACCTATAGAGACTCGATACAACTGGCGGCGATCAGAGAGGGGTAAGAGAGACCTAAACGGAACCCAAAACTGAAGCTAACACCAAACAAACCCATCCTGATATTTCCCCCTCGAGACCAAACGAGGAAGTCAACCGAGGAACTCACCCAGTTGGCAGTTTTATTTATTCAGTTATGTTGCAGCAATTACTAGTCAAGTATAGATAATCATCCTGATAAAATAAGCAGTGGGCACTTTTAGTTAACCATTCCGTCGTAGTTGCAACACTTACTAGTCAGATTCAATTAGCATGAGATAACCCAAAACCCAGCAGTTGTTGGTACTTTTATTTGGCCATTCCGTTATAGTTGCAATACTTACTAGTCAGGTACAATGGTCGCTAACGACAGCTCAAACAAGCAATTGTGGGCAGTATTATTTAGACATTCCATTATAGTGAAGCTGATTACTAGTCATTATAATGTCAAATTTATAGCACTTCTTTAGTTATGCCTGTCTATGATCGAGATACTGTGCTCCAAGTCGTCCATAACCGCGGACACGGCTTTCAGAAAGTTTTACCCGGCCGGGGTGCACCAATAGCAACACACGCTCGATCAACCTCGGAAAAACCAAATCAAAACCCAACGAGGCCTTCACGACAAAGCAATCAGGATTCAGAAATATTTGAGGCCACCCATTGAGTAGACCATAGCAGTAAGCTAGCTCGAGACGGACTCAAGGTTTGCGTCAATGGCGAAACGATCGGGAACCCGAAAGTGTGACTGGCTTGTCGATACCGCGAAACATTCCGCTTACCTAAAAGCGAAGGTGTGCTCCTCGCACAATCGTAAATAAAGCAGTAAAGCATGGCATAAGTACAGGATCGTAAATAAAACCTCAAACTAGTTTGTGGCCCCAAGAAATAAGACTGAATCAAGCTCTGGCTCAGGGGGGGGGGGGTCCCATAATCCTCCCGGATGTGGATAGCACGATAAATCAAGGAACAGGTATCAAGTACTCGGGGTCCTACGGGACACAAGTGGGCGTTCGGAAACCAAATGTTATCTATCACCCACCGATGCCTCTGCTTACTTACTTCAATTTTAGTTGTTTAAACAGTAATTAAAGTGAACGATAAGTAAAGCCAAGATCATCTCCAGCATCAACATGCGGCAAATACATTAACAACTGTGGCACTGGACGACACGCAACAACACTTGAGCAAGCGACTACGACGCGCAAGTCCAACTATCTACCAAACAACATGTAATAGGATGTGTCCAAGGCAATATAAGGGTGTAGGGGAAAACACGGGTGCGAAAACTAGAGCATCGCAACACAGATAGCAATAGATCAACAGGAGGGAGTAAATACTATAAAAGTAAGATAGGTAGAAAGGGGGAGATGCTCGCCTGAAAACATTGCCGAAGGTTCATCCGAAGATCGGGGCGAAGCTCACATCAACTCAACGGCCTTATCCGCGAAGAAGCAAAACACTAGAATAAACACCGGATGCAATATTTAATACAACGGCAGAAGATCGGCATGATGCATGTATGATGCATGACATGGTAAAGAAGCGATGCAGTAAGGCAATATTAAGTGGAACCGGGGTCCCGACATTTAATTAAATGGTTCATGTTGTTTAGCTACCCCACAATTTAAATGTTGTTTAAACAAGGCAGGATAAGTTACCGGTTCGCTACACAAATTTAAATGAGGCCAATATGAGACTAGATTTGCCCGCATATGGGCCCCATATTTAATTATTAGGTGAATCAGCATAAGGCCCCCAAACCACACAAATATGCATGCGAGATGAATGATTAATATGCAACAGGTTTTATATTTAGCATTTATAAAATAGGGCTCGGGCAAAAGGTTCACACATTAGGGTTCAACGATCTTGGGGTTCCGGGGGTTCGGGGTTCGGTCTCAGGGTCCAGGGTTCGACGGGATCGGCGGGAGCGGATACAAGACGGAGAACTTGTCGTGACGTGCCGGAGATCTTGGTTCCAAGCGGTCGAGCTTGTCGGGCCCATGGATCGGCCGGTCTTGTCGTTCGGAAGTAGAACTTGTAGTACTAGTGGCGTTCTTGGCGTCCTTTCGGTGCGGGTTTTGGCGTCCGAGTGAAGCACTTGTCGTATCCGTGAATACGATCATGTCGGTCCACGGGGTCCAGCCTTCGGGGTTCGACGGGTGTCTTGGCGTCCATGAAGGCATCCTCGGTGCTCCGTGTCAAAGGCTTCGGGGTACTCAAGTTCGCGTGGCGATATTGTCGTTCTGGGGGGGGGGTGGTTCCGAGGTTCGGTCTTCGGATCTTTCGGACCCGTGAAGGAGCGCTTAGTTCTGGGTTCTAGTGTTGGAGATCTTGATGTCCATGTGGCGATCTTGGCGGCTCGGAGGGGTTCGTGGAATCGGAACGGTCTTCAAATTCCGTGAGGGAGATCATGGCGTCGGTGTGGTCGATGACGAGCTTGTGCGGTACCAGGTACCTCATAGCCCTCCTTCGGTTCCTTGATGTTGATGGGGCTCTTGGACCTTGACGTCATGGTGACGGCGTGCTTAGGGGCCTTGGCCACAAGGGAAGTAGAACTTGGCGATGGGGTCTTCGGGTCCGGACTTTGACTTCGGGAACAGGGTCTTGCGTTCCGGTCCTCCTTGGGTTGGGGTTCTTGGTGCCGGTAGATCTTGGCGTACCACCAGCTTGAGCTGGCCCTGAACACACATACACGCACGGGGAAGGACGCGGGGCTCGGGGCCGGACGGTGACTGCGCGGCTAGGGAGAGGGCGCCGCGGTCGACGGCGGTACGCACCCATCCAGAGGCGGCGCGGATGGGCTTGGCAGGGCCGAGCGGCCTCGGGCGTGGTCCACGCACGCGTCAGGCTACTGTCGAGCTGGTCCGGGAGACGCGGTAGCAGGAGATCACGGACGCAGGCGAGGTCGCATGGGCAGCGCCGAGGAGCTGGCGGTGGCAGGGCGCTGGGAACGGATGCGCCGCACGGGTGGCGAGTTCCGCCAACGCGAGTGTGCTGGCGGCGGGGCCTTGAGCTCGGCAGCGGCGTCGACCCGAGGAGGAGGAGGAGCCGTCAGACAGCGGTTTGGGCGGGCGGTTGGAGAGAAGGGCGGCGGGAAGGACGGGTGGAGGCGATGAGGAGGTCGCGTGGCAGGCGTGGAGGTTAGCGCGGCGCGGAGGAAGCTAAGGTAGAGAGAGAGAAGGGAGGGGAACGCCCGGTGGGCGCCTCTGGGCGGTGACGATGGCGGGGGTAGGAGGAGAGACGGCGGTGGAGGCTGTTGCCGGTGAGGGAGCATGGACATGGGAGGAAGAAGAGAAACAGGGACGCAGGGAGGGAGGAAGAGGAGAGAGGAGGAAGCGGCCGAGCGGGTGGGGCCAGACGGTGGGTCAGGGAGGCGGGGCCAGGAGCGGGGAGGTTGGTGCAGGGAGGTGGGATTCGGGGTAGATGGGCGTGGGGGCGTGCGGTGGGAAGAGGAGGAAGGAGAGAGGAGGTGGGCGGGGGAGGAACGTGGGGTCGGGGGTGGGACCCAGGGGCAGCGGCAGGAGTGGGTGGGTGGGTGTGGTCCTGTGTGCGTGTGTGGTGTGTGTGAGGCAGGGTTGCGTGGGGAGTGGGGTGAGAGAAGAGAGAGGTGGCTGGGTGACGTGGCAGCGTGTGAGTGGTCGGGGGGGAGAGAGGTGAGGTGGCGAGAGGGGATTGGGTGGGGTGAGGTGGAGAGGGTGTGGGTAGAATAGGTTGGGTAGCTTTAGGATTATGGGTGGACCGATTTTAATTCCTGGGGGTGGTCGTTCGGGTCGAATCGGCCCGTTCGAATGCCCCACTAAAATAATTAAAATATTTTATTTGTTTAAAACAAAGTTTCTGCAAACCGATAGCAGACAAAACAAAATAATCCAGAGACCCGGGTTTGCGTGTTGAACAAAGGCGGGGCGTTTAGAAGACAAAACTAGGTTTTTCCGAAAATAGTTTTAGGCAAGCAAATGCAAGATGATGACGATGCTCAAATGCAATGTGGCATGATGACATGAGCATGCGCTCATGACGATGCAATGCGCAAAAGCAACGCGATTTTCTAGTAGTGGTTTTGCGGGATGCCACAACCACCAACTCTGCACATACATAGCTCCACGGATGTACATCGCTAGCAGTCCCGACTCGACAGGGGAAGAAGGCGAACAGGCCACCAGGGGCTCACGCAGGTCGCTCAACTGCAACCGGAGGAACCGGCTCGAAACGCGTTGGGGCGGCCCCGGCGGAACAGAGGCAGAGCGGTGTCCTTGGGAGGCTCCGGCGACGCGAGCCGACGAGGAAGGCGTCGGGGACGACGAGGCGCTGGCGACGGTGACCTTGGCGTTCGCTGAGCGCGGCAGCAGGGTCCGCGTCCGCGGGGAGGCCGGCGACGGTGGGTCTAGGCTGCAGGCGCAGCCGGTTCCTGCGTGCTTGACTTTTCTGGGTGCGTGTCCTCCAGGACGGGTGTGTGTGGTGTAGAGGTGTGGGTCGGTTCCTGTTGGGTGCGTGTGTGTGCGGGGCTAGGGTTAGGGGATTTGGGTAGGATTTCTAGGGTTTGGTCTTAGAGCTAGGTTTAGGGTTTTAAACGGGCTGGGCTTGACGGGTAGTAGGCGGCCTGGCCTAAACGGCTGGCTACCTCCCCAAAACTCTTTTATTTTTATTTGTTTTAGTTTTAAAAGATATATTTTTTGTAAATAGATTTTAGACAAATTAAAGATCTGGAAAAGAGCGGGGTTTTGATTTGAAATTAAAGGAGGGGACTAATTAGAAAACAAAATAGGCTTTTGTCGAAAAAATATGCATGATGATGTCATACTGATGCACAAAATAAAATAATAATCAATTTCTAATTCTTAATAATTTTTTGGGCATTACAACTCGACACCACTAACAAGGATCGCGTCCCGAGATCCAAGTAAAGATGCCGGGGGTGAGGGGTTGTTGATTGGATTTTATTGCGTCGGGTTGATGGTCGCGACACCACTAACAAGAATTCTTGTTCCATCTTGAAATTTTCTACACCACCAACAAAGGGTTGTTGTTCATGTTCTTCGAGGAAACACTCCGGAGAGACAAAGGCGGAAGTAGAGGTATCAAAGATAAGGCCACCTTTAACTTCCATGGAGGGAGTAAAAGTCACATCATCTACCGATGCAATGTAAAGAGCGAATAATAAGAGTAGTGGTATGGTCATGACTCCATCCCACACTCAAAGCATTACTCTGTACATGAATAGGAGGATCGTGCAACTAAACTCTCGGAATCCAGATGGAAGATCTTGATAATCAGTATTGGCAAAAGATTAAGGTAGATAATGTCATCGCAGAAGTTGCAGAACACCGGGAAACATTTAAGAGGGATCAAGTAGAATGAAATCCAGATGTAGATCCACCGTTACAAAAGGGAGGATAGCGGAACCCTAATGGTATGACGGAAACCCAACCACGAGAAATCCTAGACTTGGAGAAGGTAAGAGATAAGAGTAAAACACGCAAATATAAGAGGTGAAAGAGCAGAGATAAGAAGTAAAATTAGAGCTAAATAGATCTATCCAACGCATTTGTAGCAAAATAGTTTTGACACTAGACATCGGCTGTTAGCTAGGTTATCCTACAGGCTGGACCAGTGGGGTATCGTAAACCTTTGCTCTGATACCACTTGTAACGCCCCCGAATCGGGTCTATACATATCTCAGCATTTCCCACCAAAATCCGCATAGAAGCGATTCAAAGACGCCCACCAGACACTTTCGTGTGGGTGGGATATCAATATTGTAACGCCCCTGAATCGTGTCTATGCAGATCTCAGCATTTCCCGGCAAAATCCGCATAGAAGCGATTCAAATACGCCCACTAGACACTTTCGTGTGGGTGGGATTTGAATACAAGTAGTTACATCACAGTAGTTTACAACGGAGTCCACAAGAACTTATATATACAACATCGACTCAATGAGTCAAGAATACAAAATATACAATTCAAAGAGGGAACAAAGTAGTATCCGAGTACAGACAAGATCCAAATGGGACTAAGAGCCTTGAAGAATAACCAAGCGGTGTCCAACCCTGCCCAGGCCAAGCCGGAAGGGTAACCTTGCTAACGTCGTCAATCACATACCTGTCAAGCCAAAAGGCTGCCGGCAAAGGGCAAAGGAAGAAGAGAAAGAGAGCGGTCAGTACTGAGGCCAGTACACGGAGAGACTGGAATTCGGCGGTCCTCGCCTACATAGGTATGGTGAGCTCAGCGGCAGCAAAGCTTGCACTACCTAACTTATAGAGACACACTACAACTTCGGCTATTAGAGCGAGATAAGAGAGCACTATACGATAACTATATATAACACCAAACATAACCCATCCTAAGATTTCCCCCTCGAAGACCAGTCGAGGAAGTCCTCTTACAGAACACACACGGTGGCAATTTTAGTTAAGCAGGTGTTTAGTTGATAAGACTAATTACTAATCATATTATTAAAGGGGCAAAGCATTAGTGGCATTGTCTATGATCATGACACTGTACTCCTGAGGCGTCCATAACCGTGGACACACGGCTTCTCGAAAAGATTTACCCTGCAGGGGTGCACTACTGTACCCAAACGCATGCTCAACCCATCAGGCAACATATCACGCGTGCCATCCGAATCTCAGAACAAGAACTGTCCCATAACTACGCGCATATCCAGAGGCATCACCTACTGTGTTTTACCCACACAAGAGATACAGCTGATTCTCTAGGTGGCACAGCGTTTGAGTCAACGGCCGGGCGATGATCGGAAGATAACTTGTAGAGCTCCATCCCACCTCCGACACGATATCCCGACTTTATGCAATGCAAGCCATGGCAGTCCACCAAAATCATATCACAACTCAACCCATGTCCGAGGACATATTATGCGTATGCACCAAATGTAAAACCAATTTTGTAACCCTCTGGATATACAAATAGCGCCGGTAGTTGAGGGGGGAATCCCAGAAGCCCCCACGTTTGGTTAGCGCGATCAACTCAGAACTAGTATCATAGAACGAACGGGTCCTAGGTCGGCTCAAGCAGTTCCCAAAGGTGGTCCCTGTCGGGGCCTTATCATTAGGTGAAACCATAACCATAACCAACATCACTAGATTAATTAACTTATCACCAACAATATCCAAGTATCGTGTTCCACCTGTATGAGAGAAGTACTAAGCATGCCTACGACTCGCAAGGACAGACTAGCTACTCAAACAAGGCAATATAGTGGAGCGGATAAATACAGGGACAGTACTAAAGCATCGACAATAAGGATAGCAATAGATCAATTGGAGGGAGTAAAGACTATAAATGCAAAATAGGTAGAAGGGGGAGAATGCTCTCCTGTGAGACAAAGTCAGGATATCGGAGGCGTGTCGTTTCTCACATCGGCTCATCGTCCTATCCGGTGAATAAGCAAACACTAGAAAGAGCAAACGAATGCGATATTTAATAATACGGCAGAAGATCCGGCATGTTTATGATATGATGCATGGCATGGCAATATGCGGTCCTAGTTAGCAATGTTAAGCGGAATCAGGATCCCGACATTTAAATAGAAGGTTCAAGTTATTTAGCTACCCGCAAATTTAAATGTTGACTTAACAAGATAAATCATGGCATCGGTTCGCTACTCAATATTAAATGGAACCGGGACAAGACGAATAGCACTCCCATATATTCCATATTTATTTAGTAGGTGAATCGCAATATAACCCCGAACAAATATATGTATGCAAGCATGGATAATTTAATATGCACAAGTTATATTATATTATAAAAATAGGGGTCGGAGAAGGATCACACATGGGCTTTGGCGATCTTGATGTTCCAAGGGGTTCGGGTTCGGTCTCGCCGGGATCGGTCTTCGGATCGGGGTTCAGGTCTTCGGGTTCGGAGTCATCGTCTTCGGGTTACATGTCGTTGCCCTTGGTGTTCTGGCTTTGACAGTTGGTGGAGAACTTGGTTTGGAGCCAGAGGTTTTGCAGGTAGATGTCTTCTTCGGTGGCGTCTACGATGTAGTTGTTGTTGGAGATATGCCCTAGAGGCAATAATAAATGTAGTTATTATTATATCTTTATGTTTATGATAAATGTTTACATTCATGCTATAATAGTATTAACAAGGAAACATTAATACTTGTGTGATTTGTAAACTTAATTTGAAGTCCCTAGTATAGCCTCTATACTTCACTAGCTTGTTGGTTGATTGAATGATTGTGGTTTCCCTATCATGAACATTGAGATGTTATCAACAACAAGATCATATCGTTAGGAGAATGATATGGTGGACATACTCCTATTAATAAGCGTAGCATAAATATCAAGTCATTTCAATAGTTCAATTGCTATATGCTTTCTGATACATAGTAACCTAATTCCTTCGACCATGAGATCATGCATATCACCTTTACCGGATGGATGCTTTGATGACATCAAACACCACACCGAATCGGGTGGCTATAAAGGTGGCATTGAGTGTTTGGAAAGTATTGGTTGAAACACATGGATCAAGAGTGGGATTTGTCCATCCATATGATGGATAGATATACTGGCCCTCTCGGTGGAATGTCATCCAATTAGCTTGCAAGCATGTGACTTGGTCACAAGGGATCACATATCACGAACAAGAAAAGAGTACTTATCGTATGAGGTTGAACTAGGTATGAAGAGATACCGACGATCATAACCTCGGATAAGTAAACTATCGTGAGACAAAGGAAATTGGTATCGTATGTAAGTGGTTCATTCGATCGCAAAGTAATCGTAGAAATATGTAGGAGCCATATGAATTTCCAGATTCCTCTATTGGTTATTGTTCGAGAAGTGTCTCGATCATGTCCGCATAATTCACGAACCGTAGGAGACACATAAGGATTGACGTTGTTTTGAGTAGTTATGGTATTATGAGAAAGAGACCAAATGTTGTTGAGTCTCGGATGGGATCCGGGATATCACGAGGTGATCCGGAATGGTGGAGAATAAGATTCATATAAGGAAAGTCCGTTTAGGAGTTCGGGAATGATTAGGTGTTTTCATCGGGAATGTTCTAGAAGGGTCGGATTGTCCCAAGACTGGGGGAGGTACATGAGTGTGTCATTGAATGATTGCATCATGTACTAAGTGTTCTTGCTGTTCCAAAAACATGAAAGTCAAATTGCCGGTTTGAAAGTCAAGCGGCTAAAACAGAAACTGTGGAAAACGAGAAACTGTGGGAAAGCGAAGCGTGGGAAACAAGCAAGAGGAGGTTGAAACCAACTTGGAGGAGGAGTTCCTCTCCTCCTTGGCCGGCGCCCAGCCCTAGGCCGAGTTGGGGAGGGACTCCCTCCCTCCCTGGCGCGCCTAGACCCTCCACCCATAAAAGGAGGGGCAGGGCTCCTCCTTGAGACACACAAGTTTCTACCTCTAATCTCAGGTTTACAGCCGTTTGGTTTAGAGCTTCTAATTGCTTTAGCCTGCGGTTTAGAGCCTTCTAATTGGTGTGTCTAATCTCTAGACCACTAATAGACCTCTCTAATAATCCACCATACTCGCTCCGGCTTAAGGCGAAGCCCTGCGGGATTTCCCCTCTACTTCCGGTACCACGCCGTTGTGCTGCCGGAATCGCGAGGAGAGTGCTACAACCTCCGCTGCTTTGGAACAAGGAGGAAGGTCTTCGTCGAGTACCGAACATGTGACCGATCAGGCGCTGCTAACGCATGGCCGGAAGGATCGTCCACACGATCTTGAGATCGGAAGAGTACGACTACATCACCCACGAGAATCCGCTCTCGTTAAACACTTTGGAATCTTCGAGGGTAAGTTATTCCATCGACTCGTTGCTACAATCTAGTAGATAGATCTTGGCTTGTTTGTTTGTATGCGATAGAAAATTTTTGTTTTCCATGCTACGAACCCCTACAAAGGGTATCGAGCCATGTCTATATGTAGATCTGTTGCACAAGTAGAACACAATGGTCATTGTGGGCGTTGATGCTTTATTGTCGATTGCTTTTTGTGTACTTTGCATCTTGCGGTATGTTGGGATGAAGCGGCCGGGATAACCTTACATGACATCGTTCATGAGACTTGCTCCACGCTAACATGCAACTTGTATTGCATAAGTGGCTTTATGGGTGCTGTTTCTCCTAGCATAGTTAAGATCCAATTTACAACGGTAATCAACAATGCTAGTATCAATGTTGTGGTTCTTGTTCGTAAGTTAGAACGACACTTATTGAAAGCCCCAAACCACGTAAAATATGCAAAGAAAGTAGAGGTCTAACTTTGTTTTGCGGGGTGTCGATGATGTGATATGGCCATGATTGTGATTATATTTGATGTATGCAATGTTCCTTATTGTAAGATGGCAACGGCATGAGCCATATGGTTGTCTTTAATTTATGTTAAGACCCGTGTCTATTCAAAGTAGTTGTAATAGTTGAAGCGGTGGGCGACAACCATGGTGAAGCGTCATTGACCTTGATGCAATGCGGTGATGATGGAGATCATGTTCGTGCTTGAAGATGGAGATCGGAAGCACAAAGAAGAAAGGCCATATCATATCACATATTATGAATTGCATGTGATGTTAATCCTTTATGCATCTTGTATTGCTTAGTAGGCAGCGGTAGCATTATAAGATGATCCTCATGCACATTAATTTCAAATCATAAAGTGTTCACCCTTAGTTAGCACCGTTGCTAAAGCTTGTTGTTTCGAAGCACCACGTGATGATCGGGTGTGTTAGATTCTGCAAGTGTATACAACGTGAGCAAGCCAGATTTGCTCATGCAGAAACTAAGGTTTGATCTTGACGAGCCTAGCATGTACAGACATGGTCTCGGAACACGGATTACCGAAAGGTAAAGCATGAATCGTATAGTAGATATGATGAACATGACGATTGTTCGCCATTGAAACTATATCAACTCTCGTGATGATCGGTGTTGATGTAGTGGATTTGGTTCGTGTGATCACTAAAACAATGTGAGGGATGTTGTTTTGAGTGGGAGTTCACCTAGTTTAATTTCATTAATTAATTTGAACTCAATTTGTCATAAACTTAGTCTAAACTATTGCAAATATGTTGTAGATCAATGGCAGCCCGTACCATCAATTTTAATGCGTTCCTAGAGAAAGAAAAGTTGAAAAACAATGGAAGCAACTTCGCGGATTGGTTCCGCAATTTGAGGATTGTCCTCACATTTGGTAATTTGACCTATGTCTTTGGATGCATTGGGTGACCCACTGCTGATCTTGCCGATGAAGTAAAGAATGTTTACCTCGCTCGGAAGAATCGGTACTCCATAGTTCGATGTGCTATCTTGTATGGTTTAGAATCGGAGCTTGAGAAAAGGTTTGAAGAGTCGGACCCATATGATATTGTCGAGGATCTCAAATTGATTTTTGAGACTCATGCAGCAATTGAAAGCTATGAGGCTTCGAAAATTTCTTTAAGCGCAAGATGGAAGAGGGCAGCTGGTCGTGAGCATGTGCTTAAGATGTGCAGGCATAAACAAACTTCAAAGCTTGGGTATAGTGATTCCTAATGCTTTGGGGATTTACCGTCCTCCTCCACCGCCACCAAGTTACAGGAACTTTGTGATGAACTACAACATGCAGAACATGAACAAAGAGTTGCCAGAACTGTTTGCTATGTTAAAGTCTGCAGAAGTGAGGATCAAGAAAGAGCACCAAGTGTTGATGGTCAATAAGACCACCAAACTCAAGAAAGGCAAGTCTAAGCAAAGGGACACTTCAAGAAGGGTGGTAAGAAAGTTACCACGCGAAGAAGAAACCAAGGCTGGACCCAAGCCAGGCGAGTGCTTTTACCGCAAGGGAGAAGGTCCTGGAAGCGGAATTGCCCAAAGTACTTGGCGGATCTAAAGAACGGCAACATCAAGAAGAAAGGTATATCGATATACATGTTATTGATGTGTATCTCACTAGTACTGTAGTAGTGCACGGGTATTTGATCTTGGTTCGGTTGCTCATATTTGTAACTCGAACGGTCTTTGCAGAATAAACGGAAGCTAGCGAAGAACGAGGTGACGATGCGCGTGGGAAACGGATCAAAGGTTGATGTGATCGCGGTCGGCACGCTACCTCTTCATCTACCATCGGGATTAGTTTTATACTTAAATAATTGTTATTTAGTGCCTGCGTTGAGCATGAACATTATATCGGGATCTTGTTTATTGCGAGACGGTTACTTGTTTAAGTCAGAGAATAATGGTTGTTCGATTTATATGAGTAATATGTTTTATGCACATGCACCTTTGATAGATGGTCTATTCTTATTGAATCTCGATAGTGGAAATACACATATCAACAATATTGAGGCTAAACGTTTGAAATCAAGCGATAATTTGACCTATATGTGTGGTTGTCGTCTTGGTCACATTGGAGTGAAGCGTATGAAGAAACTCCATTCCGATGGACTTCTTGAATCACTTGATTTTGAATCACTTGAAAGATGCGAAGCATGTCTGATGGGAAAAATGACTAAGACTCCATTTTCTGGTATGATGGAGCGAGCTACGGACTTATTGGAAATCATACATACCGATGTGTGTGGTCCAATGAGTGTAGCATCGCGCGGTGGTTATCGTTATGTTCTTACCTTCACAGATGACTTGAGTAGATATGGGTATATCTATTTCATGAAACATAAGTCCGAAACTTTCGAGAAGTTTAAGGATTTTCAAAGTGAGGTAGAGAATCAACGTAACAAGAAGATTAAATTTCTACGTTCTGATCGTGGAGGTGAATATCTAAGTTACGAGTTTGGCGAGCATTTAAAGAAGTGCGGAATACTTTCACAATTGACACCGCCGGGAACACCACATCGTAATGGTGTGTCCGAACGTCGTAATCAAACTCTCTTAGATATGGTTCGTTCTATGATGTCACTTACAGATTTACCGCTATCATTTTGGGGTTATGCATTAGAAACAGCCGCATTCACTTTAAATAGGGCACCGTCTAAATCCGTTGAAACGACACCGTATGAATTATGGTTTGGGAAGAAACCTAAATTGTCGTTCCTTAAAGTTTGGGGATGCGAAGCCTATGTAAAGAAGTTACAGCCGGACAAGCTTGAACCCAAAGCGGAAAAATGCGTCTTCATAGGATACCCGAAGGAAACTATTGGGTATACCTTCTGAAATGGATCGTATGGGCACCTAGAGGGGGGGGGGTGAATAGGTGCTAACCAATTTTAATATACTTTTTCAATTTTAGGCTTGACACAAAGTAAATTCTCTAGATATGCAACTACGAGAATTTCCCTATATGTAACCCTAACTACTAAGCACGTAAAAGAGGAGCGAGGAAACCGTAGTGGAGCACGCGGAGACACAGGGATTTGTTTTACCGCAGTTCCTTCCTTGTTAGGGAAGTACGTCTGCGTTGGAGGGGTGGGCGGTTCTAAGACCACCACGCCACAATAGGCCTCACCCTATTCTCCGATGGATCTCGCCACGAGAGGCCTGATCCACCTTCTCCACTATTGGATCCCTTCGAGGCGGGAACCGGTGCCTTTTACAACACTATCGGGGCACACACCCACAACCGAATTGGGGGCTCCCGGGATGACAACAAGCTGTCACAAAAACAAGGTTTATCAATATAAACAAAAGCAAGGATCTAGATCTTTGCAAGAAATACTAGATCGGAGGTTCTCCAAATGAATGGAGAGGAGATGAAGCACTTGATTGTTGATGATGAAGGTCGAGTTCTTCTCCTTCGATTCCCAAAGGGATGGGGCCTTTGGATGGATCTAGGTGGAGCACTCTTGTATGAACTTTTTGAGATCTGATCTGTTCTTTTTCGAGATGAATCAAGTGTTCTGGCAGGAGGGGGATTGCTGGCTTAAATACCCCTCCCGGATCTGCCGTTGCACAACTTTGGGGCGGATTATCCGCCCCTTGGCGGATTATCCGCCTGAAACTCCGCCCCAAGGCGGATTCTCGAGGAAACTCCGCCCCTCTGGGCTTGCGCCTAGGTGAAACTTGGAGAATATCTTGGGGGGCGGATTATCCGGCCCCCCCGTGGGGCGGATTATCCGGCGTAGCCGGAAAGTCCGGCCAAAACTCCGCCCCCTCTCTAGGGCTTGCGCCTTGGCGAAGAGCAGGAGGGGCGGATTATCACTCGGGGCGGATTATCCGCCAGCAGCCGGAAAGTCCGCCAATGTTCCGCCAGGCTTCCGGGCTTAGGCGGAGGAGGCGGATTATCCGCCTGGTGGGCCGGATTATCCGCCCCCAAAGGTAGATTTCAGTGCAACACTTCAACACACATTAAATGATCCTTGGTATTGTTATCTAACACACAAAACACTAGGGATTAAGAAATGTTCTTTCAATCTCCCTTTTGGTGTTAGATGACAATACTAGGATTTGCAAAAGACAAACAAGTGCCACCTTAGATAATGAAAGGCGCTCCCCTAGATGTGTGCATATTTAAGATTTGCATTTGAATACAAATACACACACTAGGTAGACCACTACTTTTAAGGTTTGGAGAGAAAAGTCATACCACGGAATCTATAGCCAAGGCATACATAGAAAATTCCATGAATCCATATGTCATCAAATATGCTCCATAATTCCAGAATTCCATGGGGTCCATGATAGATAAATCCGAAATCCATGAATACCAAACATAGTACCCGGTGTGGAGCACGACATAGTCTTACACAAACAACCACAAATAGCAAACAAGTTCACGCTAGAAAAGGCACAAGCAAGCAAATGAAAACGACTAAAACGAAAAGCTTGTGCCCGACCCTTGCAAATCCACGAGACCTAATAGAACTACTTCTCCCCTTTGGCATCGAACGCCAAAAGGAAGAAGAGCGATGCTAACGTCTCGGAGATCACTCCGCCTCATCCTCGTCGTAGTCATCCTCGTCCCTTCCTCTTCATCATACTCATCATCATCGTCATCACCGGAGGAGTGGGTGCCCTTGGTGGAGGGAAAGAGACAACTCTCGAGCTCGCCATAGTTGATCCAAGTGTTCCACGAGCGTCGGATCCGGAGCGGTGGGTGGAGGTGGATTGCGGTGGCACCGAGACATGGTGGAGGATAAGCTGCTGCGTGTGATCCCTCTCATGATCCTCAGTGCGCCTCATATTGGCCCTTGTGAATGTCAATACCCATGCAAAGAATGTTCTGGAACCAATTAAGCTGCTTGACCTCACGTGCCATTGGGGACACCGTGGAGCGATGACCACTAACCCGAGCATCACGCATGAAGGACTCCGGCGGTGGAGGGTGATGAGTCTTCCGAGCCTTGTTGTATATTTTCTTGGGCTTATGAACACCATCCAAAGCGGTGCCAAACTCTTCATGGGGTAGCATATGCTTGACAAGCATCATAATGAGCGAGCATAAGGAATGGAGAGCGGTTGATCATAGCATCCGTCATCTCATGAAAATATAGTCCATGACATCCGGTTTGTAACGATGGGCGATCCAGTTAGTGGCACACTCGTGAGCGAACGCAAGGAGAGGAACAAGGTGGCCACGGATCCTGTCATTGTTGCCACCACTAGGCGCGATGCGATCCGAAACATGCCAACAAGAGCGGCATACAAGGGAGAGAGACCAGCGAAAGTACCAACACCATCGGAAGAGACAGGGCAGGCGGTGTCCTTGGATGGCTTCAAGGAGTAATGATGCGGTGACCAGCGGAGTGTCACGGCCATGGAAAGCATACCCAAGAACCTGCCAAAAATGCGAAAGTCCTGATCAAGCATGGTAGTCCCGGTCATCCACTTCATAGTGCGGCTCATCACCGCAGATCACAAGAGTAGAAAAGAACGGAGCACCACGGAAGAGTCATAATCGCCTTTGAATGGTCATGAGGTGGTGAAGCCCCATCTTATTGGTCACATCCAATGCCTCAAGGAGCCTAGCCTTGGATTGAGCCGATCAAGTTGATGGGATGCATGGGCGAATCTTGAGAAGCATAAACATCATCATGGATAGCCCGAAAGTGAGCATTCCAAAACATCTTGTCCTCGGGTTGGCCATCACCATCAACATCATCATAGTAGTCCGTCTGCGAATGGTGGCATACTGAATGCTGTCCATAGACTTGTAATTGGGCCGAGACTGTTTGCCCTTGCGAGAAGCGGTTCGCTTAGTTTTCTTACTTGCCTCAGCCATCCTTGCAGCCTCTCTAGCTGCCCTGTGGACCTCTGTTTCGTCAATAAACGTCCCTTCTGCAGTGGGTTTAAGATAACGGGGACGGGGACGACGGACGAAGGTCTTGGTCGGCTTGGAACCACCTGTGAAAAGCATTGAGAGAGGGAGCAAGGAGATGAGCATACACACAAGTCCAGGAGAAAGAAAACATGGAGAAAGAGTAACAATGCAACCCCATATCCAATGATGTGCATGAGCAGAATCAGAACCAAAACATACCAGAGTGTAATTCTCCAGGCCGGATTATCTGGCCCTGGCAGGGGCGGATAGTCCGCCCCCCGCAAAAAAAATTCTGGGTTGGCTCAGATCTACCATGGCAAAACAGATCGAGTACTAGGGTTGCAAGGCTACTGATTCTAGCATGTAAGAAACAACACCAAGAACCTTCTACAACGAGATTTCCACCAAAAAGAATACATCCCATACAAAAGGATAGAGATGAGGGAGTTACCCTCACTCATTGGAGGAAAATCATGGAGAAGATACCGAGGCGAGGTGAAGAAGATCCGGGAGGCAGGAGAATCCGTGGTCAAATCGACTCGGAGAGGCGGATGCTCGGCGTGAGGCAGGTAGGGTTGGGGAGGACTGCTGCTGTTTGAGTCGCCTCCCGACCCAGCCTATAAGGGGCTGATTACCAAGGCGGATAATCCGCCCCCCACTTAGGGCGGATAATCCGCCCCCCCCAGAAATTCTGGAAAACAGAATCAGGCCAGAGCACCCTATCAAATCTCTCGATGGTGTTTTAGAGGACTTGTGTGCAAGAATAGATGGTTCAAGAAGGGAGGGAAAGGCTTGGGTTGAGAGAATCAAACTGAGATGGTACTACACACCCAAATTTGCAAGAATCAAATCAAACAAAAGCCAAATTTGAGTGTGTTTTCCATAAGAACAAAAGGTATGCAAGAAAATCCAACGAGACCCATGAAAAACCAACTCTTCTCGAGAAAGAGGACGGTGGCCGAAGCCACCATGTTGGAGCGCATGGCATGACACCGCGAAGATGTATCTTGAGTTCAAAACCAATGCTCATCGATGACCCACATATCACAAAATGATATTAAGGGAAATGATTTTACTTGCTTTCGGCATGATGGGGGGAGGGTTGGCCCAATCAATTAGGACCACACTCCCCCTATGTCTATGCCCACATCTAAGCCAAATACATGAATAAGAGCAAGTGAGTGCGCAAGAATAGTCAAGCCAAGCTCCTTGAATCTACGATATTTAGCTCATTCCGCAAATAACAAAATCTTGCTTCATCGAGGGGCTTCGTGAAAATATCAGCAAGTTGGTTCTTCGTGCTCACAAATGACAGAGCAATATCTCCACGAGCAACATGATCCCGAATAAAGTGGTTGCGAATCTCTATATGTTTTGTTCTTGTATGCTGCACAGGATTGTAAGCAATTTTGATAGCACTTTCATTGTCGCATAACAGAGGCACTTTGTCACAATTGACACCATATTCCTTTAAAGTTTGCCTCATCCATAACAATTGAGTACAAGCACTTGCAGCAGCAACATATTCAGCTTCAGCGGTTGAGAGTGAAATACAATTCTGTTTCTTTGATGACCAACACACTAGAGACCTGCCCAAGAATTGGCATGCACCAGAGGTTGATTTCCTATCATCTTTGTCACCAGCCCAATCTGAATCGGTGTAACCACACAGAGAGAACCTTCAACCCTTGGGATACCATAACCCAAAATTTGGGGAATGAACCAAATATCGGAAGATTCGCTTGACCGCCACTAAGTGGTCATCTTTAGAGCGGCTTGGTACCTTGCACACACTCCTACACTTAACACGATATCGGGCCTAGATGCGCAGAGGTAAAGGAGAGAGCCGATCATGGATCGGTATACCTTTGATCCACATCTTTACCCTTGGGATCGAGCTCAAGATGACACTTTGTTTGCATTGGGGTAGCAACGCCATTGAGATCCGTCATCTTGAACCTTTTGAGCATGTCTTGGATGTATTTAGCTTGATTAATAAAGGTTCCTCTCTAAGTTGTTTGATTTCATATCCAAGAAAGAACTGAGCTCACCCATCATGGACATCTCAAACCTGTCAGTCATAAGCTTTGAAAATTCATCGTTAAAAGCTTGGTTAGTAGAGCCAAAAATAATGTCATCTACATAGAGTTGGCATACAAAAAGCTCCCCATTGACCTTCTTAGTAAAAAGAGTGGGATCGATTTGCCCAACTTCGAATCCACGGTCTAGCAAAAGCTCTTTAAGGTGCTCATACCACGCACGTGGGGCTTGTTTAAGGCCATAGAGCGCCTTATCGAGTTTGTAGACATGGTTCGGAAATTTGGTGTCCTCAAACCCCCGGGGCTTGGCGATACTAACTCATGTAGAGGACCATTAAGGAAAGCGCTCTTAACATCCATTTGTTGTAATTTAAAATTATGATGAGCTGCATATGCAAGAAGGATACGGATGGACTCAAGGCGAGCCACAGGAGCATAGGTCTCGCCAAAATCAATCCCTTCTACTTGAGAGAATCCTTGAGCCACGAGTCGTGCTTTATTCCTCACAACAATGCCATTTTCATACTGTTTGTTCTTGAAGATCCACTTGGTGCCGATAACATTGCGGCAATCCTTTGGCTTTTCTACGAGATTCCACACTTTGTTGCGTTCGAAGTTGTTTAATTCTTCATGCATTGCAACAACCCAATCGGGGTCTTCAAGAGCATCAAAAACCTTCTTTGGTTCAACCATGGAAATGTGGGCTTGATGATCACAGAAGCTAGCAAGCTCTCTTCGAGTGGATACCCTTCGTCGTAGATCACCAACGACCTTGTCAAGAGTGTGACCTCTTAGTTCAAGGTTACGATCAGCATGAGCCTTGCGACGAGCCTCAATATCCTTATTGTTTCTTGAAGGAGTGGATTCAATTGTTGTATCCTTGTCTTGATTACTGCCTTGTCCTTGATCTTGGTCACCGGTACTGTCAGACGATTGATGCTGAACATTTTCTTCAGGCCCGGATAATCCGCCCCTTGGAGGGGCCGGACTATCCGTCCTGGGCGGTGGAGTACCAGAACCATCTTCCTGAGAAAGCCTGACTAGATTTGGAGACCCAGGGACGGATAATCCGCCCATGGGGGCCGGAGAATCCGGCCTGGGAGCTTCAGAGTTGTTGACTTCTCCTTCGGATCCTCTGGAACAAGTTGGAGTGCTGGGATTGTCCGCCTTGGAGGGCGGATAGTCCGCTGGGACTACCACTTGTCCAGGGACATATGGTCTTCAGAGATTGTGGTGTTGGTGCAGGATTTTCTCCAACGGTAGGAGCTTGTTGATCTTGTGAAGATGAGGGCTCCACTTGAGTGCAGCATTGTCCTTCCCGATCCGCCACAAGGGGTTCCTCAATGGGCGGAAAATCCACGCCCATTCTTCTTATGGCATCTTGGGGTATTTCAACATCTGCATCACAAACATCAACTTGCCCTACAAAGGAGCCGTTATTTTCATCGAACTCCACACTACAAGATTCTACAACAATCCCAGTGATCTTGTTGTAGACTCTATAAGTGTGGGATTCGGCACCGTAACCAACAAAAATACCCTCTAAAGCATTGGATTCAAATTTTGACAAACGGACACCTTTAATAAGAAAGAAACACTTACACCCGAATACTCTGAAGTATGATATGTTGGGTTTGTTGCCGATAAGTATTTCATATGGGGTCTTGTCCAAGATCTTCCGAAGGTAAAGCCGGTTTGATGAGTGACAAGCAGTGGAAATGGCTTCAGCCCAAAAATTATAAGGAGACTTAAATTCAGCTAGCATAGATCTTGCCATATCCATCAAAGTCCGGTTCTTCCTCTCGGCTACACCATTTTGTTGAGGGGTGTACGCAGCGGAATATTGGTGTCTAATCCCCTCTTCGCTAAGAAACTCGTTTAAAGTGTAGTTCTTGAATTCTGTGCCATTGTCACTTCTAATTGCCAATATGGGAACATTGTGTTGACGTTGAACTTCATTGGCAAAGTCGATGACAGTTTGTTGAGTCTCACTTTTCAGCTTGAAGAAATATACCCATGTATATCTTGAGTAATCATCGACGATGACCAAGCAATATTTCTTCCCACCAAGACTTGCATGAGAAGGAGGTCCAAATAAATCCACATGGAGTAATTCCAAGATCCTCTTCGATGACACAATAGTCTTCCTCTTGTGGGGAGAATCATGCATTTTTCCTTCAACAGAGGCCCTGCAAACACGATCTTTGGCAAAAGAGACATTGTATTTTAGTCCAAGAATGTGGCCACCCTTTTGGAGACTTTGCAAAGTTCTCATGTTGACATGGGCTAAACGGCGATGCCATAGCCACGTCGGCCTTTCGAATAGACACATCGGACCGAAGTGGTTTTCCCGAGAAGTCCACCACATACGGTCATTTTACGTATCCAACGAAAGCGACCTTTAGAGACTTGCTCCATAAGAGTACCACCAAATCATCATCGATAAAAACAGCAAAACCCATCTTGCCAAGGGCACGAACAGAAAGAAGATTATAGCCAAGGGTCTCAACAAGCATGACGTCCACGAGAGAGATATCGTGGGCAACCACAACCTTGCCAAGACCCAATACCTGAGATTTAGACTTATCACCATAGGAGACTGTGATATTGTCAAGATTTGGACGCATCTCCGTGATGATCTCCTTGCTTCTGGTCATATGACTAGTGCAGCCACTATCCAGCACCCATTTCGACCCACCAGAAGCATAGCCCTGCAAGAAAATTACTTCTTGGTTTTAGGTACCCATTTTTCAATGGGTCCTTTCATGTTAGTAACAAGGGTCTTTGGGACCCAAATAGACCAAGCAATAAATTCATCAAAAGGACCAACATAATACGCATAAACATTGCCATAATCATCACAAAAGAGTTCATAATTCGGATTGTGAGACCCTGCAAAACCAATATTATTAGTCTTGTCTTTTGTGACAACCTTCTCAGCCGTGCTTGTCTTTAATTGCACATTCTTGGTCTTGTTCTTCTTGGTTTTCTTCTTCTTGGACTTGGTGACATACCCAAGTCCCTCTCTACCATGATTTGACCTTTGCTTGTCAAGGACTTCATCAAGCACACCTTTGTCCTTTGTAGTGGTGTCCTTGATCACTCCTTTTTCCACATTAGCATTTTTCTTGTTACTATATGTTGAGTTGGACGAGCTAGGAGTATCATATATGGCCAATCGACTTTGAAGCTGATCATGTGACTCATTGAGGATAGAGAACTCGTTTTTCAACGCCTTGTGAGCATTGTCCAGTTTCTCCAATTCCTCGGAGAGTCTATCATGAGCAGCCCCAAAGTCAATCCTTTCCTTCTTTAACTTCTTTGCCTTGGTGACCGCATTGTCACGTTCCTTAACGAGTTTAGTCACAATTTCTTCATGTGATTCTTCCATAGACTCAAGCCTCTCTTCAAGAGAGAACCGAGCTTCTTCTTCTTCTTCAAGAGCATTTTTAGGATGCAATTTCCATTGCATCCTCCCTTTCAATTCTGCCCTTTTCTTCGAGGAGAGCTTCGTTTTGGGCCTGATCCATAAGAGCCTCAAAACGAACTTTGTGCTCACCTTGCAAGTTAGTATAGAAATAATCCAAGGCAATAATCTCTTCTTTAACCTTAAGACTAGCGGATCATCCATGTCTATCATAGCCTTGGGAAAGGAAGAGTTAGAAGAAGTTACCTGAGCTTCTTGCCATGAGACAAGTAGGATTCTTGTTGATGATGTTTTCGTTTGGAGAGTCGAAGAGTGATGTTGATGTAGATGTGGTGGCTATAGCAGCCACCTCTTGAGAGCTATCGCCTCGTCCTCATCTTCACTCCCGATGAATATTCTTCTTGAGCTACTAGAACAATCTTTGGTTGCTTCTTGAAAGGAGCATTTTCTTTACAAACTGTTTCTTACGTGGAGCTTTTGATTTGTCCTTGAAAATGAGTCTTCCTCCATTATCCTCTCTACTTTGATATGGACACTCATTCTAAGTGCAACCGGTCACCACAATTAAAGCAAGTTCTCGACTTGGGACCATTTTCTTTTCTTCCATAGGCTCCACTTTTGCGATCTAGTTCAGCTTTAGCCTTGGCTGGATCTTTCCAAAAGTTTCTTGCATAAAGAGCCAAGTATTGTCCGTGGATCCTTTTATATCTTGGACAGTCCAGGCCTTCTACCGCATATTCATCATGATCAATCACACTAGTCTTCAAAGCCATGTTTACCCCTTTTGCATCCCCATAGCTCGAGCACGAGCATCTTGACATTCTTGGCGACCACTTTGAATGCGGCCATTTCTTGCATTACCTCATTGGATGACATGAGGTGATAATTATGCCTACCTTGGAGACTTTTCAAATCAGGCTCAAATGGCATAAGAACCGACATACTTGCGCTTGATCCAAGCATCATCAACATAAGCCGCAGTGGTTTCAAGGTAGTAGCTATTGCCTTGAGCCTCCTATACATGTCCTCGTGGTCTTCTCCATCCAGCATATAAAATCCTTGACTTCATTGCTCAAGGCATCATATCTATTCCTTCTCATACTTTCATTTCCGATGAAGAGCTCGGTGAGAGCATCCCAAGCTTCTTTAGTGTGCTAAGATGTGAATGTGTGGCATGTCTTTATCTCCCACACCAAGTTGTATCATGTGTAGGGCAGTAGCATTGAGTTGGCTATCGACCACTTCTCTCCTTGTGAGATTGTTAGGATTTCCAACGTGAAGACCATTTTCGATGATCTTCCACAACTCTATGGAGGAACTGCACATGAGATTTCATCAAAAATTGCCATTGAGAGAAAGTAGAAGTTACGGTTTGGGTGGATCACCCTATTATGTATATGTGGGTGAGGAATAGGCGGATCGGGGAATACACATGAGAAACCTCATTGTATCCATCCTTACCGCTATCCTTTTGAGGAGGAGCTCTTACTTGTATCATCACCTACCACGTTATCTTTGGAAAACAGTTTACCTGTTTCCTTGGATTATGGAGTGGTATCCTCGAAGTTAGATGGAGGTGATCTGCGGATGTGGAGACGCATTATCAATTGACGCATCTCTTCCATCTTAGCCTCCATAGAACTCACCAAGGTTGTTTCCAACGTCTTGAGATCGTTCATGGTGACTACCTCCGAGCATCACTCCCATCTCCTTGGAACCCATACTTCTCTTAGGGTGTTAAGCTCAAATAAGAGCCGAGGCTCGATACCAATTGAAATGGATCGTATGGGCACCTAGAGGGGGTGAATAGGTGCTAACCAATTTTAATATACTTTTTCAATTTTAGGCTTGACACAAAGTAAATTCTCTAGATATGCAACTACGAGAATTTCCCTATATGTAACCCTAACTACTAAGCACGTAAAGAGGAGCGAGGAAACCGTAGTGGAGCACGCGGAACACAGGATTTGTTTTACCAGTTCCTTCCTTGTTAGGGGAAGTACGTCTGCGTTGGAGGGTGGGCGGTTCTAAGACCACCACGCCACAATAGGCCTCACCCTATTCTCCGATGGATCTCGCCACGAGAGGCCTGATCCACCTTCTCCACTATTGGATCCCTTGAGGGAACCGTGCCTTTTACAACACTATCGGGCACACACCCACAACCGAATTGGGGCTCCGGATGACAACAAGCTGTCACAAAACAAGGTTTATCAATATAAACAAAAGCAAGGATCTAGATCTTTGCAAGAAATACTAGATCGGAGGTTCTCCAAATGAATGGAGAGGAGATGAAGCACTTGATTGTTGATGATGAAGGTCGAGTTCTCCTCCTTCGATTCCCAAAGGGATGGGGCCTTTGGATGGATCTAGGTGGAGCACTCTTGTATGAACTTTTGAGATCTGATCTATTCTTTTTCGAGATGAATCAAGTGTTCTGGCAGGAGGGGGATTGCTGGCTTAAATACCCCTCCCGATCTGGTCACAGACAACTTTGGGGCGGATTATCCGCCTAGAAAACTCCGCCCAAGGGCGATTCTCCGGGAAACTCCGCCTCTCAGGGGCTTGCGCCTAGGTGAAACTTGGAGAATATCTTGGGGCGGATTATCGGCGAGCCGAAAGTCCGCCAAAACTCCGCCTCTCCGGGCTTGCGCCTTGGAGAAGAGCAGGAGGGGCGGATTATCCTCCCCCCCTGGGGGGCGGATTATCCGGCCAGGCCGGAAAGTCCGGCCAATGTTCCGCCTTCCGGGGCTTGCAGCTTAGAGGAGGCGGATTATCCGCTTGGTGGGGCCGGATTATCCGCCCCCAAAGGTAGATTTCTGAGCTGCAACACTTCAACACACATTAAATGATCCTTCGTATTGTTATCTAACACACAAAACACTAGGGATTAAGAAATGTTCTTTCACCTTCTATCATAGATCCGAAGGCAAAATCTTCGTTGCCAAGAATGGATCCTTTCTAGAGAAGGAATTTCTCTCGAAAGAAGTGACTGGAAGGAAAGTAGAACTCGACGAGGTTGTCGAACCTTCTCTCGAAATTGCGAGTAGCGCAGCACCGGAAGAAGTTCCTGTGGTGCCTGCACCAATTAGAGAGGAAGCTAATGATGATGATCATGAAACTTCGGTTGAAGTTGCTACAGAGCCTCGGAGGTCAACGAGAACTCGTACCACTCCAGATTGGTATGATTCCGTTATGAGTGTCATGTTGGTGGACAACACCGATGACCCCGAGACATATGAGGAAGCGATGATGAGCCCATATTCCAATAAATGGCAAGAAGCCATGAAATCCGAGATTGGATCCATGTACGAAAACCAAGTATGGACTTTGGTGGACTTACCGGATGGCCGGAAGGCTGTCGAGAACAAATGGATTTTCAAGAAGAAAACAGATGCTGATGGTAATGTTACTGTCTATAAAGCTCGACTTGTCGCAAAAGGGTTTCGACAAATTCAAGGAGTTGACTACGATGAGACTTTTTCACCAGTAGCGAAGCTAAAGTCTGTAAGGATTATGTTAGCAATCGCTGCATATTACGATTATGAGATATGGCAGATGGATGTCAAAACAGCATTCCTCAATGGAGATATTGATGAAGAGTTGTATATGATGCAACCCAAAGGTTTTGTCGATCCTAAAGATGCTAACAAGGTATGCAAACTTCAAAGGTCCATCTATGGATTGAAGCAAGCATCCCGAAGTTGGAATCAACGTTTTGATAAGGTAATCAAAAGTTTTGGTTTTATACAAACTTATGGAGAAGCTTGTATTTACAAGAAAGTGAGTGGGAGCTCTGTAGCATTCTTAATACTATATGTGGATGACATATTGTTGATTGGGAATGATGTAGACCTTCTTAATAGTGTCAAGGAATATTTGAATAATAGTTTTTCAATGAAGGATCTTGGCGAAGCAGCTTACATATTGGGCATAAAGATTTATAGAGATAGATCGAAACGCCAAATATCATCGTCACGGAGTACATATTTGGACAAATTTCTAAAGAGGTTTGGAATGGAAGAAAGCAAGAAAGGGTTCTTGCCCATGTTGCCCAATACGACCTTGAGTAAAACTCAAAGTCCGACATCGGCAGAAGATAGAGAAAGGATGAGTAAGACTCCCTATGCCTCAGCCATAGGATCTCTAATGTATGCCATGCTATGTACTAGACCCGACATTGCATATGCTGTTAGTTTAACTAGCAGATATCAAAGTGATCCAGGAGTGGATCATTGGACAGCGGTCAAAAACATCCTAAGTACTTGAGAAGAACTAAGGATATGGTTCTTTCTTATGGAGGTGATGAACAACTCGTTGTTAATGGTTACACCGATGCTAGTTGGAACACCGATCCGGATGATTCTAAATCACAATCCGGATATGTATTTATTTTGAATGGTGCAGCAGTTAGCTGGAGGAGTGCAAAGCAAAGCGTTGTGGCGAGATCTTCAACTGAATCGGAATACATGGCTGCTTCGGAGGCTTCACAAGAAGCGATATGGATGAAAGAGTTCATTACAGAGCTGGGTGTGGTTCCAAGTGCGCTGGACCCAATGTCTATCTACTGTGATAACATGGGCGCCATAGCCAATGCGCAAGAACCAAGGTCACACAAGAAGCTGAAGCATATCAAGCTGCGTCTTCACGCTATTCGAGAACATATCCAGGATGGGGATATAAAGATTTGCAAAGTACACACAGATCTGAATGTGGCGGATCCGTTGACTAAACCTCTCCCGAGGGCAAAACATGACCAACACCAAACTGCCATGGGTGTTCGGTATATTACCATGTAATCTAGATTAGATGACTCTAGTGCAAGTGGGAGACTGTTGGAGATATGCCCTAGAGGCAATAATAAATGTAGTTATTATTATATCTTTGTGTTTATGATAAATGTTTACATTCATGCTATAATAGTTTTTAACAAGGAAACATTAATACTTGTGTGATTTGTAAACTTAATTTGAAGTCCCTAGTATAGCCTCTATACTTCACTAGCTTGTTGGTTGATTGAATGATTGTGGTTTCCCTATCATGAACATTGAGATGTTATCAACAACAAGATCATATCGTTAGGAGAATGATATGGTGGACATACTCCTATTAATAAGCGTAGCATAAATATCAAGTCATTTCAATAGTTCAATTGCTATATGCTTTCTGATACATAGTAACCTAATTCCTTCGACCATGAGATCATGCATATCACCTTTACCGGATGGATGCTTTGATGACATCAAACACCACACCGTAACTGGGTGGCTATAAAGGTGGCATTGAGTGTTTGGAAAGTATTGGTTGAAACACATGGATCAAGAGTGGGATTTGTCCATCCATATGACGGATAGATATACTCTGGGCCCTCTCGGTGGAATGTCATCCAATTAGCTTGCAAGCATGTGACTTGGTCACAAGGGATCACATATCACGGGAACGAGAAAAGAGTACTTATCGGTAACGAGGTTGAACTAGGTATGAAGAGATACCGACGATCATAACCTCGGATAAGTAAACTATCGTGAGACAAAGGGAAATTGGTATCGTATGTAAGTGGTTCATTCGATCGCAAAGTAATCGTAGAAATATGTGGGAGCCATATGAATTTCCAGATTCCTCTATTGGTTATTGTTCGGAGAAGTGTCTCGATCATGTCCGCATAATTCACGAACCGTAGGGAGACACACTTAAGGATTCGACGTTGTTTTGAGTAGTTATGGTATTATGAGAAAGAGACCGAATGTTGTTCGGAGTATCGGATGGGATCCGGGATATCACGAGGTGATCCGGAATGGTCCGGAGAATAAGATTCATATAAGGAAAGTCCCGTTTCGGAGTTCGGGAATGATTCCGGTGTTTTCATCGAGAATGTTCTAGAAGGGTCCGGATTGTCCGACACTCCGGGGGGGGGAGGGTACATGAATGTGTCATTGAATGATTGCATCATGTACTAAGTGTTCTTGCTGTTCCAAAACTTGAAAGTCAAACTGCCAGTTTGAAAGTCAAACGGCTAAAACAGGAAACTGTGGGAAACAGGAAACTGGGAAACAGAAACTGTGGGAAACAAGCAAGAGGAGGTTGAAACCAACTTGGAGGAGGAGTTCTCTCCTCCTTGGCCGGTGCCCAGCCCTAGGCCGAGTTGGGGAGGACTCCTCCTCCCGCGCCGCCTAGCCCTCCACCCATAAAAGGAGGGCAGGGCCTCCTTGAGACACACAAGTTTCTACCTCTAATCTCGTGTTTAGAGCCGCTTGGTTTAGAGCTTCTAATTGCTTTAGCCTGCGGTTTAGAGCCTTCTAATTGGTGTGTCTAATCTCTAGACCACTAATAGACCTCTCTCATAATCCACCATACTCGATCCGGCTTAAGGCCTCATGGGATTTCCCTCTACTTCCTGTACCACGCCAGTGCCGGAATCGCGAGGAGAGTGCTACAACCTCCGCTGCTTTGGAACAAGGGAGAGGAAGGTCTTCGTCGAGTACCGAACGTGTGACCGATCATGAAGCTGCCGTAACGCATGCTACCGAAGGATCGTCCATACGATCTTGAGATCGGAAAGAGTACGACTACATCACCCACGAGAATCCGCTCTCGTTAAACACTTTGGAATCTTCGAGGGTAAGTTATTCCATCGACTCGTTGCTACAATCTAGTAGATAGACCTTGGCTTGTTTGTTTGTATGCGATAGAAATTTTTTGTTTTCCATGCTACGAACCCCTACAGTTGTGGTCTTAGCTATAGTGCTAGCATGGCCCGATTATTGAGGATGTCCAGGAGTGTTACACACACGGCGTGCATAGGTGTGCAAAACAGGGGCACTCACATGAGCAGTAGCACACAAAAACACTCGATCGGGACATAACCAACAGGGAGAGAAAATAACCTCATTTTAAAACAGAGGCAACGAGCTCGGGAACGAAGCGCATGCGTGCGGAGGCACTTGGCGTTGGGCATCCGTGTTGACGTGGAGAAGCCAGGAGGTAGCGAGGCCGTAGCAAAGTCAGCACGGGGACGACGCCAGGACGGCGAGACAAGGTGGCGCAGGACGAAGTTGGGCGCGCGGGGTGTCGGGACGTGCGGCGACGCGTCCACGGAACCGAGCACGCAGGGCTCGAGGGGACATGGACGGGGCTGCAGGGAGACACGGCCGTGGAGAGGATGACGCGCTTGGGAGGCAGAAGAGCGGCGATGGGGATCTCGACATGGAGCCGACGGGTGCGGGACGACGGCCAGAGCCAAGAGGAGGGCGAGAAAGGCGATAGGCGGCGGCGGTTGTTGGGATTCGAGGAGAGCGGGGATTGGCGAGGGGAGTTTGGGCCGAGCTCGGTGGGCACCTGTGGGCAAGAAGGAGATCAGGATAGAGCTTCGGGGTGGCGCCATGGCCTGGTGGCGGGGCTGGCGGCGCTCTAGGAGGCTGCGGCGGAAGGTGCTGTGTACGCGGGGAGCGAGGCGAAAGGGTGAGATGGGGCAGGGGGACGCGATGGGCCTGCATCGCTGTGACTCATGTGTGCGTGCGTCGCGTGCAGTGCGTGACTGGGTCGTGTGCGTGGTGTTGTGTATGTGCCTGGTGGGACGTGTTGGATGCATCAGGTGAATGCGTGTGTGTGGAATCGAGTTGGGCCTGGGGTTGCTGGTGCAGGGTGTTGTTCCAGCGGTTGGCGGTGGCGGAGAAAAAGGAAAAGGGGTGGCCAATTTGGTTTAGATTTGAAGTCTAGGGTTTGGGAGACAAAAGAGAAGAATGGATTATTTATCTAGTCCAAAGTAGACTAGATAAGGCAAGTTTTAGACCAAAATTTTAGACGGCTTTTAGCCTAATTTTATTTATAAAACAAGAAAAGCTTTTGATGCGGTAAATATTATTTTTAATTTTAAAATAAGAATGAGAGATGGGTTTAATAAAACCACATGGATATTTAGTAAAACAAATTATGGTTTGATAAAATAATTTTACGGATAAAATATGCATGATGATGTCACGATGATGCACAAAATAAAATAACAATCAATATCTAAACTTTAATATTTTCGAGGCCCTTCACCCTTGTTCACCCACAAGTTTTTAACTTAGAAATTGGGATGAGGAGATTCTTGATAGCTTCCATGTCTTGATGCTCAAGTTGTCCAATACCAGGGACATGGCTAAGTACTTAGATTCTTCCATCTGCAGAGGTTGTGCACTTTCCCCACAAGACCTGATTTTCACCAAGACAGGACCTTTCAGAAGCCTTCCCTTAGACCAAATGGACGCGTTCCAACCTATCATCCCACTACCACCAACTGTTCAAATGGTTAAGTTATTGCAACCTATGTGATCCAGGCAGAGCCCATATTGCCAAGTGGCTGCACTAGAAGCTTCTTAACATATGGCATCTCAAATCCCTTTGTTCCTGGGTGGCTTTCCACAAGTGAGATACACAAGGCAAACCATAGAAATGGGCCTTGTGTAACCACTCAACACAAACCATTCCTTCCATTCCACCCAGGTGTTTCATTCACTTAGTTGTTTTATTAAACAAAACACAAGTCCAAAGACTTAGAAGTATTTTCTCATAGCATGAATATATAACCACCCTTGGTTGCTACTAGCTAGGCTAAGCATGGCATTGATAAGAATCTTAACTTAGAAATTTCTAGCAATTCTACAACTACTAGGATTTCCCAAGCATAACATATATAGATCAAAATATTCATGCAAGACTTAGCAAAATATTTCTAATGCATAGTTGAAAAGCATAGGAATAAAATCATGAAGCACCACTTGCCTTGGTAGTTTGGGGAGTAGCAACAATCCTCGCCAGAGTTGGAGACGGCGTCGGATGCCCACGGTGCTCGTCGAAGTCGACGCTCTGGATCACAAGCAGACAGACAAAGGGGATCGGGAGGTGCGCAAGGATCAGGGGATCATTTCAGGGTGAACAAGGAGTGGGGGCGAACACTAGACTTACCGGAATACCTCGCCGGAGTTGGCTCTGTCTGCGGCGGTGTAATGCGAAATAGAGGCAGCCTGGTGGCGGAGCGAGCGAGTGGAGTGAGGGGAAAGGTGCGGGGCGGAGAGGGGGTTTTGTAGCCGGGGCAGGGGCGAGGATCACGCATGGAAACTCCGGCAATTACTCGGGTTTAAGGCGCGGCAGTGATGGCGGAGGAAACAACCGGCGACGTGGTCGTGGGCGTGATTTGGGGAAGACGGGGGTGAGGGTCCACCAACAGCGATCGATTGAAGGGTGCGGTGAGAAAACAGGGAGAGAGGGAAATCCCGGGTGGGCTGGCTAGTGGGCTACTGCTGCTATTGGGCTCAAATGCTAGCGCCGGCCTTTTTCCATTTCTCTTATCTTTTTCTTTTTCTGTTTGATTTTCCAGGAATCCTTTTCAAATGAATTTGAAGTGGTTTTAATTCAAACAACTCCTGGATTTTTGTAAGGTGAAATAAGTACATAATTGGCTACAGAACAATGTTGTACACTTGGAAATACATGGGCACTTTGGAATTTAAAAATAAACAATGCCTTTTTCAATTGTTTAATAAAGACATAAGAGTGGTTTTGAATTCATACTTTGTTTTGAAAAAATTGTCTAAGCTTTAGGAAACCTCTATCAACTCTAAGTTCAAAACTTTCTGGTTTAAAACAAATAATCTCATACCAGAGAGTAGCATTGGGCCATTGCCCTGCTTACATAAAATAATGGACATTCAAATGCTTCTGTTTTCCTGAAATGAGTTGAAAAATGATCCCTAATTTATATGCATGCATGAATGATATGCAATCTTTGAAAACATGATTTTAGGGATGTTACAATACAGGAGATATCCCATAATCAAAATGACAAGGCAGGCAGACAATGAGCATCTCAGCATTCTTCTTATTTACCATGGGAATATGGTGCTTTTTTCTCTCTTTCCTCTTTTCTCATTTTTTTTCTTTTTCTCAATCTCTTTTTTCTATCTCTTTTTTTATAAGAAGAATGCTTCATAGATGTCACTATGGTGATGCTGCAAGTTTCCACCATGATTAGGTATGGCTTAGGCTAGCGGCCCAGGCGTTTCTCTAACACACATACATAACTCCATGGACTTATAAGCTCCCCTTTCATTTCATACCGACGACATCCATAGACAAAAGATCATGATATCAACTGTGTACAAAGTACAAGTGCAATGTTGAAAGCGTTCCCCGTGACAGTACGGTTCTGCTAATTCCAACGTATAAGTGCAAGCATATACAACATAGATGACACAATGGTTCAAGTTTATTAGGGGCAAGAAAAATAAAGTGTGCCATCAAATTCGTTAGAGCTTTAATCACTAAGATTTCACATAACAAAAAAGACTTTTTAATTGGAAGATAGATGAAAACAATAATATACTTGGAATGGTGTAACACACCATGCATAGGAATTTATAGTGGACACTTTGGAATAATTTGGTTTCTTGTGAGTTGGATGCATGAGTAGAGCTTACTCATATAAGTGGAGGCTAGCAAAATACTGGGAGCGACCAACTAAGAGAGCAATAATGACCATAATCATGCTGAGCGACAAAACATTACTAATAAAAGCATAAAGTGGTACTACAAGTCAAGGACTAAATGATCATAGAGGCTATGGTGACTTGTTCATAGTCATAACATGGTGTGAGCATGTGCCAAGTTAACCCAAACAAAACATCAAAGGAGAATACCACAATACTATGCTTTTGTATGCTAAAACAACGCATGATTCCTTCAAGACACACTAAGAAATCCCAATTGTTTGGAACAAGTCATGCTACAGCAATAATCACTAAGCATAAGGTCAAAACAACACCTAGCATGCCATGATAAAGTCTAAGTCACAGTCAAAGCAAGCTCCTCTCGTACTACTCAAGCAAGAACTTTCTACTCCTCTCCAACACCAATCAACTTATTTGAAACAACACAACGAGAACGAGGGTACAAACTACTTTATTCAAGCAAACTAATCAAACTAACGAAAACTAAGACGCTCCAAGAACAACACAACAGTGCATGAAACAATAAAAACGAAGTGTCTAGAACGACCTGAGCTTTTTATTGATGAAGAAGGGGATGCCTTGGGCATCCCAAGCTTTGACGCTTGTACATCTTGAATATTTCTTGGGGTGACACAGGGTGGCATCCCCAAGCTTGAGCTTTTGTCCATTCTTCATCTCATTACATCATTCTCTCTCTACACCTGCAAATTTTCCTTCATACAAAACTTCACACAATCTTTATTAGCAACATTAGTGTATTGAAAAGACAATAGACCTTGGGGTTTAGTTTTAAAACAACAAAACTTTTATTAAAAACACAAGCTACTGTATAAATTCCCTCAAAAAGCTCAATTTCCCAAAAATAACCCAAAAAGGAATAAATAAGAAGCCAATGCAAATAATGGCAGAACTGTCAAAACAGACCAGCAGGTAGAAACCGATTTTTTCGAAGACCTTATGTTGCTTAAATCAAAAAGTGTTGAACTAAAGGAAGTTATCTAACATACTAGGGGATTTAATCAGAAAATATTAGCTTAATCCGACTTACAGAGATTCCTCACGAATTTTTATGGTGGAGCATAAATTTTTTTTTTCAGGACAACAACTCCCCAAATATTACTTCCCTCTCATTAGAGGTCATTCTTGGCACAAAAAGCAAATAAAAAGGATAAGGAGAGGTCATTGCTGAAGTAATAACTTCCAAGACTCGAGAAAACTTTTGGGTTATCTCCCAATAAGTACCTTTCTTTAACGTCTTTAAGTTAGGCACAAGAAGCAAGAATCAAATATTTTCAAATGAAGAAGCATTAACATCAGACCTTGCTTTCAAAGGAGGAGCAAAAAGAAACTTCTCTCTTCTCATAGGGAAGTGTTCAATACCTTTCTTGAATGGAAAATGATATTTTATGGTGCCTTCTTTTATATCAATAATGGCACCAACAGTTCTAAGAAAAGGTCTTCCCAAAGTAATAGGAAAAGAAGCATTGTATTCAACATCCAAAACATAGAAATCAACAGGGACATATGCATTTTTAACCATAATAAGAACATCATTAACACTCCCCATGAGTTTCTTTTTAGCATTATCATTAAGTGGGACATCCAAATAACAATCTTCCAAAGGTGGCAAATCAAGCATTTCATAAATCTTTCTAGGCATAATAGAGACATTAGAACCAAGGTCACATCAAGCTTCGAGATCAAAGTCATTCACTTGCATATTAATAATGGGTTCCCAACTATCTTCTACTTTCCTAGAAATAGAGGCTTTGTGTTTCAACTTCTCTTCCTTAATTTTAATAAGAGCATATGTAATGCGTTTGGTGAAAGACACATTCATATCACTAGCATCAGGACTTCTAGTAAGCTTTTGTAGGAACATAATCACTTCAGAAATATTGCAACCATCAAGATCAAAATCAAACTTAGCATCACTAGTAGTAGACTCATTGGGTTTAGGCATTGTGGTAGGAGGAATAAGGACTTATTGTGGTTTAGTGACATCCATATTGGTGGTGGTGATAGTGCACACACTATTGTTTCTAGCAATTTAGCTTCTCTTTCCCACTTAGCATGAAGTTGGGATAACAGTCTAACATTTTCATAAATAGTAACTTGTATTACATGAGTAGCAGCAAAGGTACTTTCCAAAGTTTCAGGTTTAACAGCCATTTTATTAATCAAAGAAGACTGTGCTTCAGACAAAGAGGAAATATTTTTCTCAACATTCAAAAGCTTTTCCTCCACGGTCTTGTTGAAAGTGGTTTGTTTACTAATAAAGTCTTTGAGCATGACTTCAAGTTCAGAGGGGGCACTTCTAGTATTGTTGTAGGAGTTTCCATAGGTATTGCCATTATTAGGAGGATAAGGCCTATAATTGTTGTTACTACCAAAATTATTCCTATAGGCATTGTTGTTGAAATTGTTGTTTCTAATGAAGTTCACATCAACTTGCTCTTCTTGAGCAACCAAAGAGGCTAAGGGAACATTATTTGGATCAATATGAGCTTTTCCATTAACAAGCATAGCCATGATAACATCAATATTATCACTCAAAGAGGAGGTTTCTTCAACAAAATTTACCTTCTTACCATGTGGAGCTCTCTCAGTGTGCCATTTCAGAATAGTTGACCATCATATTATCAAGGAGCTTTGTTGAAGCACCCAAGGTAATGGTCATAAAGGTACCTCCAACAGCTGAATCTAACAGGTTTCTTGAAGAGAAGTTCAAACCTGCATAAAAAGTCTGGATAATCATCCAAGCAGTAAGTCCATGAGTGGGACAATTCTTAACCAAAGATTTCATTCTTTCCCAAGCTTGAGCAACATGTTCATTATAAAGTTGTTTAAATTTCATAATATCACTTCTCATAGATGTAATCTTAGCAGGAGGATAGTATTTTCCAATAAAAGCATCTTTGCACTTAATCCAAGAATCAATACTATTTCTAAGCAAGGATAGCAACCATTATTTAACTTTTCCTCTTAAGGAGAAAGGAAACAACTTGATCTTAATAATATCTCTATATACATCCTTATATTTTTGCATCTCACAAAGTTCAACAAAGTTATTGAGGTGGGCAGCAGCATCATCAGAACTAGCACCAGAAAATTGCTCTCTCATCACAAGATTCAACAAAGCAGGCTTAATTTCATAAAATGTAGCATCAGGAGCAGGTGGAGCAATAGGAGTACTTAGGAAATAATTGTTGTTTGTGCTAGTGAAGTCACACAACTTGGTGTTCTCAGCAGAGTTCATTTTGGCAAAAGTGGAGCAAGCCAACAGCAACAACAACTAGAGCAGGAACTAATTTTTATGTGTTTTTTGATAAGAGAAAGCAAACCAAACTAAACTAATTTTTTGAGTTTTTGATTAAAAGAGGCAAACAAAACCAAGCAAAAGAAACCAAGCAAAACAAAAACAAAGTAAAGAGATAGGTTGTGAAGGACTCCCCTTGTGAAGACGTCCTTAGCCTCCCCGACAACGGTGCTAGAAAACTTGTTGATGGCGCGTGGTAGCACTTCGTTGGGAGACCCCAAGAGCAAGGTGTGATGAGCACAGCAGCAAGTGTTCCCTCCGTAATGAACCGAGGTTATCGAACCAGTAGGAGGAAGGAAATGACTCAAAGGTGTTGCTAGAAACTTGGAGACCTGCACAACACAAACTCAAGACTTGGCCCCAACGAACAGTGAGGTTATGAATCTCATAGGTTGCTGTCACAAAGGATTAACTATATGGTGTGGAAGGTAATAATGGTTTGCAGAAAGTAAACAGTAACAGTGGAAGATGTATCAATGGTAAAGATTGGACCAGGGTCCATAGTTCACTAGAGGTGTTCTCCTTAAGATAAACAAACATGGCATGCTGGGTAAACAAATTACAGCAAGGCAATTGACAGGACTGAGCAAGGCATAACAATGCAATACTAGACATTCATGATCCTATGAGATTCGATTGGGCAATACAACAAGATACATAGACCGTCATCTAACTGCATCTATGACTAGAAATCCACCTTCAGGTTATCATCCGAAACCCCTCCAGTATTAAGTTGCAAGCAACAGATAACTGCTTTAAGCAAAGTGTGTAAGGTAAACAATCCACTTGTTCCATGAACAAGACACCGTTGTTTTCTCCCTAGCGGCAACAACACATCTACAACCTTAGAGATTTTTGTCACTTCCCTTAGATTAAATAGAGGCATGAACCCACTATCGAGCATAAATACCCCCTCTTGGAGTCACTAGCATCTACTTGGCCAAGATAGCTACTAGAAACGGAGAGCATGCAGGATCACAAACAACACAGACATGATAGATTTAATAAGACAAAACCATTAATAAATCTGACATAGTAATCTCAATATCCATCGGATCCCCGCAAACACAACATGCATGATTACAAATAGATGATCTTGATCATGAACGGAGCTCACAAGATCTAAACATGGTAGCACAGAGGAGGAGATACAACCATCTAGCTACTACATGGACTCGTAGTCTAAGGTGGAACTACTCACACTTCATACCGCAGGCTGGCATGATGAAGAAGAAGGCCTCCGGGATGATCTCCCCTCTGGCAGGGTGCCAGGAAGAGCTTCAGATCCCCCCATATAGGAACAATGGTGGCGGCGGCTACAGACGGTTTCGTGGAATATTTATCGGATACTTAGGGTTTTGGCATCAGGGGATCTTTATAGGTGAAGAGGCGAGGCAGGGGGCGGACAGGGTGGTCACACCCCCCAGGTGCGGCTAGGGCTACCCTGCGCTGCCAGGGGGTGTGGCCCCCTGGTGCCTCCTCTCCGTATCATACTCTGGCTCCGTGCTCCCCACGATAAAATATTGACTTTGGCTTTTGTCCCGTCCAATTCCGAGAATATAAATTTTCTGCCTTTCTGGAACCAAAAACAGAAGAAAATATGCAACTGGCACTGTGGCATCTTGTTAATAAGTTAGTACCAGAAAACATATAAAAACACCTCAAAGTGTATGTTGGGGATATGCTATATGGGTATCCTCATAGCATGTCTCCTATCCGGATAACCCGGGTGGCCCACAGTTGGTAGCATGGACCATGGCCTGCTGGGTGTCCCAGTTAGAAGGATCCAGAAGGGAGGCCTATGCCGGATAAAGGAAGGCTACGGTGGAGTCATCAGCGTACCCGGAGCCTTGGAGTGCAAGACACGCTAGTCTAGTAATAGACGGTGTAGGAATCTGTAACCTGTCCGGCTAGGACTTTTTCCTGTAACCCTAGGACCTGGCGACTATATAAGTCGGGCCTATGGGAGCCTTTAGGGCGCCAATTAACTCATACCTCACACAACGAACCTATCTCTGTAACTCGGCATATTGCCATTATAGTGATTTATAGCAGGAGTAGGATTCCACCACCATCGTGGGATCTGAACCTGGGTAAGCTGTGTTACCTCGTACCCGTCAACCGTCCGCCTTCCCCCACGTCTCTAAACACGCACTGTGAGGACCCCTCCATGGCGTACTCGTCGGCAATACCACGACAGTGTAGGCAAAGCAAAGAAAAGTAGATACTAAATAAGCATGGAACATCAAAAATTATAGATACGTTTCCGGCGTATCAAGGGGGAGTACATGGAGGGCCTATAGATCGTGTTTTGATCGAAAGAAACAAGACATGTGAAAATGCGTAAAATAGGTTTAATGTGATATTGTTGTTGTCCACTTGACAGTGTGTAATTGATCATACTGTGATAGAAAGAGTTAAACACCTGAGTGGTCTATCAAGTTGTGACCCATGAGCGCATTAGTCACTAACTGAAAAAATATAAACTATCGGTCATGAAGTTGTGTGGTTGTGCCCAGTTAGTCATTCCTTCACATCCGTCGTTAAGTCGCTGATGTGGCCGTCTGTTTTTTGCAAATATCCCCTCAAAATATTCTTCTTCTATTTGCTAGGTCCCTTTCCCCTTAAACTACGTAGACCAATCTTCGTTGGTCCTCCGTGGTGCTCACGCTTGTCCCATCATTTTTGTGGGATAGTCGTGTCGTGGATAGCAGTAGCAAAGCTGGAATTGCCCCACAACACAAACTTTGTGCGGTAGCTGAATTCTCCAAGTCTCCATGTTGCATTATTGCTCCTCTTTTGCACATGTACGATTCCAGAAAGGCACGAACAACTCGAGAGGTAATTAATCCTGCTTTGTTCTCTCCATGGATAGAAAAGGCGCCACGTCAATCTACATGATTCTGAGATGATTGTTTCTGAAGAAGCTCAATAATTTTACCATCCTCATAAGCGGTACATTTGTTGGTGCATCCTAAGTGGATACGTGCGCGTGTAGAGCTCATGGCCGTCCTAGATCTCACCGACCTTTACCGTGTCATGGTGGCAAACAAGCTCTCCGAACTAGACCATACTAGCGGGGTGGACGGCCTTGCTACTGCGCGGCTGGCTCGCAGTCGACTTGCACAACCCTGCTGGCCACGACAATTGACGGGTGGCTTTCCTGATACGTTCGTGCACAAGAGATATTTGATAGAATATCTAGGAGAGAGTCAGGGGTGAAGAGGCTGACATGTGAGCCCTACATCTATTTTGATGGCCCAACCATAGGATAGTGAAAAAATGACCTAGTAATTAGAGGAAATAACATTGTAAAGGGGTATTTGGAAAACACGTAGGCAAAACATGACGGAATAACTAACGGGACACATCCACACAACTTTGTGACAGATAGTTCGTATTTTTTTCTGTCGGTAACTAATGCGTGGCAACTTGACATGCCACACTATTGTTTAACTCTCATAGAAATGTAATGATGATATGTTATGAATGGAATCTCCTATCGTTTTAGTTATTGTGTTGCGAAAACGCTAATTGTTATGTGAAAATGTTCCAATTAAGAAATGCAAATGGAAATCAGTGCCATCCTAAAACATGTTACCCATGAGAGCTCACCGCGCGCAAACGGTGATTCACTTCCAAGGAGAGATAAGAAGACGAGAACACTTCCAAGGAGAGGAGCGATCGATGCCGAAGAGCCTTGTTGTCCGGCAATGGCCGAGGTCATCATGTGTATCTTTCACTCCATCAAACATCAAACATCAAACCACAGCACGAGGAAGGAACCAGCGGCACTAATTGTGGCATGAGATGGACTTAGCCACCCACCTTAGGCTCCGAGTCGGCCTTCCGGATTAGACACCATATAAAGTACTAGATACATTCATTTTAACGACACGTAATATGGATCGGAGGGAGTATCAAGGTTGAGATTATGATCAATGAAATGCACATATAGTGGGTATATACACCAGTATATTTTTTCATGAGAACGCGAAAGCTTTCGTTTCGATTCGTAGGTACTACAAAGATTGTTGTATACAAGCTGTTGAATAAAAGAGCAATTTACCAAGCGAATTATCCATAATAAACGCTAGATAAAACATGATTAGAATAATAGGCAATATACTAATCATGTGAAATAGCGAATACATATTAAGGCATATAACCAAACAAACTGCAAGACGTAAAACTTTAGATGCGATCAGAACAAAATTGAGAAAGAAAAAATACACGGCAGTAGCAGAAGAGGAACCGCCGGCGTTGGAACCGTCAGTGGCCATGTCGTCGAGGAAGAGGGTGCTGATGTCGGGGAAGAAGTCCTCGTCGGGGAAGAAGTCGCCGCCGTCGCTATCCGTGAGGGAGTCCGTGACGAAGCTAGTATTCGCGCCGATAGCGCTCCCCAAAAACCTTATCGCCCTTCTCCTGTACAGGACTCGAAGCAGCGGGGTCTCAGAGGCCTACTATCCCGGCTCGCGGTGCACGCCGCAAGACGGGATGGGAAAGATCTAAGTAGCATAGTGCTCTGAAACTGGAGGCGCAAAGGATGTGTGGCAGTGTGTCTGAGAGGAGGCATGACCTCTCTCTTATATAGGCATAGAGGGGAAGGCAGACATGCTGCATAGAAGATGAAACGAACGGACAGAAGTTGAAGTGAACAGGCGGCAGCCCACAGGACAGCCTCCACTCAGTTCGTATTTATTTAGCTCGTATTAAAGTCCACTCGAGCAAAACTTTTCAGCTTCTGTACGATTGTTCATATACCATTCATGCGTGGCAAAATAAAGCTCGGCTCAGGGAGATTTCCGCAACCCGCGTCGCGCGTGGCGTGGCGTGGCGTGGCGTGGCGAGGCGTGGCATGGCGAGGCGAGCGAGGAGGAGGAGGAGGAGCGCGCGTGTATATGTCTTCTCTTCTCAAGCTCGTACAAGTGGTGGAAGAGCTCATCTTATAAGCTGGTCCAACTTCCACTCAACTAGCAATGTGGGACTAAACATTTGTCCCAGCTCTTGCCTTACATGAATGGGCCAAATGGGTCTCTAGGATTTCAGGAATTTATTGGCATATAATAAATGGGTTGGGCCTATTTACGCAAAAATTCCAACAATCCCCCACCAGATCTCAGAGGCACATGAAGTTTTCCTTTGGTTCCAAAACATTGTTCATATACCGGTACTGTAGTGGAGAATATTAAGTTGAACTTTCACCTAGAGCTTTATGTTATACTAGGTTGCAACTTGTACAGTGGACTATGCCTTGAACTGCAAGTTTGCTGCGTACTCAACTTCACAAAAAGTCTTGACCGATACTAGTCTACCGTGGGACTTCCCCGCAGGTGGAGCTTATACGTCATACTCCATGACCTTTCATGAGTTTATTAGAGAGCACCCTACTCTCATAGACTACGACGTTTTAACAGTCAGACTTATATATGTGTGTTCTTCAAAAGATGTTCTGCGGGACAACATCTTTGCTTAGGATAAGCCACTTAGAACACATTATGATAATAAATCAACCTGTCGTGCAGAATAGGAAAGTATTGCATCTTTATAGAGTGGTGTTTATTAAAGTAGGGATACTTTCCTCTCAGCTAACCAGCAGCTTGTCTCCCAATTCTAATTCACGGGATCTCCGATCACATAGAATGGTTTACCACTGTGGAAATCTCAAATTGTGGGTCTCAGACCCATCTCCTTCGATGCATTTTCTATCACGTTACGTGATAGATCCTTTGTGAAGGGATCTGCCAAGTTTTTAGATGTTTGGATATAATCCAATGTAATAACTCCGGAGTTTCTCATTTTCCTGACATATTTCAGTCTCCTCTTCACATGTCTTGATGACTTCATATTATCCTTAGAACTATTTACCTTGAAAATCACAGTTTGATTATCGCAGTTCATAAGGATTGCGGGTATTGGTTTTTCAACCATAGGCAAGTTCATCAAGAGTTCATGAAGCCACTCTGCTTCAACAGTGGCTGTGTCTAATGTTGTGAGTTCTGCTTCCATAGTTGACCTCGTTAAGATGGTCTGCTTGCAAGACTTCCAAGAAACAGCGCAACCAGCAAGTGTGAATACATATCCACTCGTGGCTTTTATCTCGTCAGCATCAGATATCCAATTTAAATCACTATAACCCTCTAGTACCCTCGAATACCCCGTATAGTGAATTCCATAGCTCGTAGTGCCTTTTAGATAGCGCATGACTCTCTCAAGAGCATGCCAGTGATCATCTCCTGGATTTGAAACAAATCGACTGAGTTTGCTTACAGCAAATGTGATGTCAGGCCTCGTGGCACTAGCTAAATACATAAGCGAGCCAATAATTTAAGAGTATCTCAGTTGGTCTCTAGCATTTCCTCGATTCTTTTGAAGCATCATACTAGGATCATACGGTGTAGGAGAAAACTTGACGTCGCTATACCTGAAACGACTCAAGACCTTTTCCACATAGTGGGACTAAAGCAATGTAATCCCACCGTCATCATCTCTCAATAGCTTGATGTTCAGGATGACATCAACTACTCCAAGATCCTTCATCTCAAAGGAATGATATAAAAATCTTTGACCTCCTTAATTGCATTAAGGTTGGTTACGAAAATTAGTATGTCATCAACATACAAACAAAGGATGACTCCCTCACCCCCATCATGGTGATGGTACACACATTTATCAACTTCATTTCCAACAAAAGCCTGCAGCAGTTAAAGTTCTTTCGAACTTCTCATGCCATTGCTTAGGGGCTTTTTTTAGGCCATATAAAGACTTCAACAACTTGCACACCTTTCCTTCTTGACCATTTACCACAAATCCATCTGGCTGATCCATGTAAATTTCCTCATCCAACTCTCCATTAAGGAAAGTTGTCTTAACGTCCATTTGATGAACGAGAAGACCATGAGAGGCAGCCAATAAGAGTAATACTCGAATGGTGGTCAATCTGGCAACAAGTGAGTAAGTGTCAAAGAAGTCTTCACCTTCTTTTTGAGTATATCCCTTGGCCACAAGCCGTGCCTTGTACTTCTCAATAGTACCATCAGGTCTAAGCTTTTTCTTAAACACCCACTTGCATCCTACAGGTTTACACCCATAAGGGCGATCAGTGATCTCCCATGTTCCATTAGCTAAGATGGAATTCATCTCACTATGGACGGCTTCCTTCCAGTAGTTAGCATCAGGAGATGCATATGCTTCTGAAATGGAACTGGGAGTGTCATCCACAAGGTACACAAGGAAATCATCACCAAAATACTTTGCAGTCCTTTGTCTCTTGCTCCTTCTAGGAATTTTATTATCATCCTCCTTAGGACATTCAGAGTGTTCAATTGGAATGGTAGGTTCCGAGAATGTAGCAAATTCCTTATTAGATGAACTAGGTATCTCCGGATTTGATGAGTTAGGTTTATCCTTCATTGGAAAGATATCCTCAAAGAAATTCGCATCAGTCGACTCCATGATTGTACCGACATGAATGTCAGGCACTTCAGATTTTACTATCAAGAATCTATAACCAATGCTATGAAAAGCATAGCCCATAAAAACACAATCAATGGTTTTTGGCCCAAGCTTGCGCTTCTTGGGGATTGGTACATTAACCTTTGCCAAACAACCCCAAGTACGTAAGTAAGAGAGTTTTAATATTTTCTTCTCCCATTCTTTGAATGGAGTAATTTCTTTGTTCTTTGTGGGAACTCGGTTTAGGACATGACACGCGGTCAATAGTGCCACCCCCCACCATTCCTTAGAGAGACCCGATGTGTCTAACATGGCGTTAACCAAATCTGTTAGAGTATGGTTCTTTCTTTCGGCTATTCCATTTGACTGGGGTGAGTAGGGAGGCGTACTATCATGAATTATGCCATGTTCCGCACAAAAGAAATCAAACTCGTTGGAAAAATACTCTCCACCATGATCAGATCTAAGCCTCTTAATCTTTCGATCAAGTTGATTTTCTGCCTCAGCTTTATAGATTTTGAAGAAACTCAAAGCCTCATATTTTGATTTCAGAAGATACACATGAAAATATCTCGTAGAGTCATCGATCAAAGTCATGAAAAGAAATTCCACCTTTTGTCAACACACCATTCATCTCACAAAGATCAGAATATATGAGATCTAGTGGTGCTAAATTGTTGGAATTATGCCCTTGAGGCAATAATAAAGATGTTATTATTATAATTCATGTTCATGATAAAGTTTATATTCCATGCTAGAATTGTATTAAGCGGAAACTTTGATACTTGTGTGATTTATGAACAACGTCGTGTCCCTAGTATGCCTCTATGGAATAGCTCATTGATTAATGATGGTTAAGGTTTCCTAACCATAGACATGAGTTGTAGATTAATAATGAGATCATATCATTGGGAGAATGATATGATGGACAGACCCAAATCAAGCAGAGCAATTAGATCATGTCATCGTGTTCATCTTTGCGAAGCTTTTTTTTATGTCAAATATTGTATTCCTTAGACCATGAGATAATGCAAATCCCTGGTATCGGAAGAAAGCTTTGAGGTCATCAAACGTCATCCTATGAGAGGGTGATCATAAAGGTGTCTCTCAGGTGATCGGAAAGTACCTGTTGGGTTGTATGTATCGAGATGGGATTTGTCCCTCCCAAGTCGGAGAGATATGCTTCGGGCCCACTCGCTAATCGATATCAACACCGCTTGCAAGCACGTGGTTAAGGAGTTAATCACAAAGTGATATCGGATTACGGAACGAGTAAAGTACCTGCTGTGAACGAGATTGAACTAGGTATGTCGATACCGACGATCGAATCTCGGGCAAGTAAAATATCGTGTGACGAAGGGAATATATATATGGGATTAATTGAATCCTGGCATCGTGGTTCATCCGATATGAGCATCTATGAGTATGTGGGAGTCAATATGGGTTTCCAGACCCCGCTGTTGATTATTGATAGAAGATCATGTCTGCATATTCTCGAACCCGTAGGGTCACACACTTAAAGTGTCTTGACGCTAGGATAGAATGGATAATTGGTTTATGAGTTTTTGTTCAGAGTCTCGGATGAGATCCAGGACATCACGAGAGGTTCCGGAATGGTCCGGAGAATAAGATTCATATAAGGGAAAGCAGTTTTTGGATTTTGGAATTATTTCGGATTGTTCGGTATTGTACCGGAAGCTTCTAGAACCTTCCGGAGTGGGACCAACATGGCCCCACTTGTCGGGAGGGGGGGTGGGCCTACGAGGGAGTGCCCTGGCCGCATTGGGCCAGGGGCACAAGGCCCCATAGGCCCAGCCGGCCAAAACCCTAGGGAAACCTTCTAGAAGGAGGGGGAAAACTTGCCCCCCCACTCCAACCCTTGGGGCCGCCGCCCTAGGGCTTGGAGGAGGGGCCAAGGGGTCCGGCCATCCCCCTATATAGAGAGGGCAGGGGCTCAGCCCTCCCCCCACTCCTTCAACCCTAGCCGCCATACTGCTGCCCTCCAGATCTCTCTCTCTCTCCCGACTGCGCGTAGGCGAAGCCCTGCCACAGAAACTCTCCACCTTTGCACCACGCCGTCGTGTTGTAGATCCAATCTATATCTCCACCCCACTTGCTGGACCGAGAAAGGAGGAGACGTCGAGGTGCCGTACGTGTGCATATCTCGGAATCATCGCCACTTGCGGTGTTGGATTGGATCGGATCACGAGGAGGAGAAGCTAGTACGACTACATCAACCACGTTCCGTTGAACGCTCCGCTGTGCGAATCTTCAAGGGTATGAAGATCTCATCTATCCCCCCTCGTTGTTTGCATCTCCTAGATTAGATCTTGGCTTTCCCTTTCGCATCCATAGAATTTTTTTGATTTACTATGTTGCGAAACCCATCAGTGGTATCAGAGCTAGATCTATGCATAGATGTGTTTCACGAGTAGAACGCAACATGCTTGTTGCAGGCGTTGATGTTTTCTGTTGCAAGCCTCTTGTTTGTGTACTTCTTATGACGCGGGATAGTGAGATTGAAGTGGTCCAGGCCAACTTTACGCGACCTTGTTCGCGAGACCGGCTCCGCACTTGACGTGTGGCTTGTTCCACACATGCGGCTGGTGGATGCCAGATTCTCTCACTATAGTTGTCATGGGATTTACACCGGATGTTGGCAAGCATAATATCACCGTTGTGGCTTTTCGTAGGTAAGAATCATTCTTAGCTTGTTACTCCCATAAGCCACGTAAAACATGCAACAACAAAGTAGAGGCGTCTAACTTGTTTTTGCAGGGAGTGTTTATGTGATATGGTATGGCCCAAGATGTGATGTGTATATTGTATGCGATGATCATGTTTTGTAATGTTTCACGACTTGCATGTCGATGAGTACACAACCGGGAGGAGCCATATGGTTGTCTTTATAATTGTGTATGACCTGTGTGTCAACTTCTTATACGCCATGTAATAGCTTTACTTTATCGCTAAGTAGTTAGAAATAGTTGTAGTTGCTATTCGTGGTGGAGACAATCATGGTGGAGTGATGGAGATCATGCTGGCATGCACAAGATGGAGATCATTGCGCGGAGATTGGCTATACCATGTCACATAAAATTATATGCATGTGATGTTTATCCTTTTATGTATCTTATTATGCTTAGATCGCGACTGTAGCATTATAAGATGATTCCTCACTTAAAGATCAAGATAAAACTGTGTTCTTGCCATGTATGCACCGTTGCGAAAGTTCGTCGTGTTCAAGCATCACGTGATGATCGGGTGCTATAAACTCTACGTTCACATACAACGGGTGCAAGCCAGTTTTGCACACGCGGAAGTACTTGGGTTTGACTTGACGAGCCTAGCATGTACAGACATGGCCTCGGAACACACGAACCGAAAGGTTAAGCATGAGTCATATGAATGATATGATCGACACTTTGTTGTCCACCATTGAAACCACATCTCTTCTCGTGAAGATCGTATTAGGTGTGGTGAATTTGGATCATGTTCACTAAACAACTTGAGGGATGTTGAATTTAGTGGGAGTTCATCTAGTAATTTGATTAAGTTGAACTAGTTATCATGAACATAGTCTTTTACTTGCAAATTTTGTAGATCAAATGGCTAAGTCCAACTTCAACTTCAATGTTTTTGCTGATAAAGAAAAGCTTAAGAACAATGGGTCTAACTTCACCAACTGGTTCCGCAATCTAAGAATCATTCTCTCTGGCGGACAAAAGGAGTATGTCTGTTAGGGGTCCCAACCTAATAAGGTAGAGTCCTCCTGTGTTTTACAATGCTAGTCCCTGGATCAATAGCTAGCATCCACAGTTAAGATGTAATATCAAGAAACAAAGGTCATAATATAACTTTATAACCAGGAATAACATAAGTTTATTACATCAATACATAGCTCATTTGGCTATGACATTACATTGCAGCGGAATAATTATAATCATGGGGTCCTTCATCTTCAAAGTACCACAGGCAGATGTTGGTTGTAGACTTTGTAATCCTAATCAAACAATCTTCACTAAAATCAATCAAACCTGCAACATACAAGTTACAGCCACAAAGGGTCAATACATTTGAATTGTATTGGCAAGTGATACTATATTGGTAAAGTGGAATCTATCATCTATATGCATTTGGCTAAGTGGAGTTGAGGCTTGCATTGCTCAAAATAGATTTTTCTTATCATTTGAAAATACTAAGTTTTTGTTTTGACAAATTACTTCCCAAGGCATCTACCAATCAAAGACTGAAGATCCTTTCCAAGGCATCCACCAATCAAAGACTGAAGTGCTTGGCAAAACCATTTTTCTCAATCAAAGATTTCAAGATCCTTGTACCAAGCCATCTCTCCATCAATGATTGAAGAATTCAAACAACCCTTGTTCAAACCACAAGTTTTAACTTAGAAATTTGAATGATGAGATTCTTGATTGCTTCCATGTCTTGATGCTCAAATTGTCCTTTACCAGGGACATGGCTAAGTACTTAGATTTTACCCTCTGCAGAGGTGGTGCACTTTCCCCACAAGACTTGGTTTCCCAAGACAAGATCTTTCAGAAGCCTTCCCTTAGACCAAAATGGACGTGTTCCAACCTATCAAACACTACCACCCACTGTCCATATGGCTAAGTTCTTGCAACCTATATGATCATGGCAGAGCCCATATTGCCAAGTGGTTGCACTTGAAGCTTCTCAACATTTGACATCTCAAATCCCTTTGTTCCTGGGTGGCATACCACAAGTGAGATACACAAGGTCAACCATAAACATGGGCCTTGTGAACCACTCAACCAATCTCCACCAAGCAAGCCCATTCCACCCAGGGGATTCATTAACTTAGTTGTTTTATTAAACAAAAACATAAGTCTTCAGACTTAGGGTTTTTTTCCATAGTGTGAATATATTTTCCACCCATGTTTTCTATTAGCTAGGCTAAGCTTGATAGTAGTAAGAATCTTAATTTAGGAAAATCCTACTAAGGATTCATCTACTAGGTTTTCCTATAGCAAGATCTATACTTAGCAAAATCCATGCAAGTTTATTTAGCAAAATCACTAATGCATAGTGCAAGTAGTGGGATAGAAAGTATGAAGCATCACTTGCCTTTTTGGTAGGGAATGGTGGTTCACTCCTTGATCTTGCTAGTCTCACACTTCACTACAAGTCAATCAAGCAAACACCAATTCAATTTACATTCCAAACCAATAATCACTCAAACAATTTCACACACACACAAAACAATGGAAACTAATTCATGCATGGGAGCATGCACAAGATAGTTTTATTTTGCAAAGGGGTCTCCATGGGATTTCTAAACTTTGTAATATCCAAATTGGTCATTTACCAAAGTGGCAAAGTCATTAGCAAGAGGGTTTTGTCCAAATACTATTTTTAAATCCATTCATCATTTCATGTGGTGAAAAAATGTTTTTTTAAGGAGTGAAAAAATGTTTTTATTAAGGAAAAACTCTCAAGTTGTTCACCAAATGAATTGCTATTGCAAAGCTTGGTGTTTTTGGGTCAGTAGGTTTGGTCCAAACCATTTTCTCAAAGTTTTATTTCCATAAACATTTTTATAATAAAATCAACAATTTTATTTGGCTAGAAATGGACTAAACTAATTAATCCATTCCAAACTTTTCCAAATTTATTTTCCAAACCATGGGTTGGTTCCTAGGGTCAGTAAGATCACAACAAACCATTTTGCAAAGGTTTTAACCCTAAATTCCATTTTAAACAATTTTTCTAATCTAAACAAGTACACAAATGTTTCTGTAAATTCAAACAAGCTAACAGATACTATTTGTCAAACTAAGGCCATGGTTGGCTAGGGCTTGTTCTCCTGAATCCATTGATATAAAATTTGCCAAATTTGGACGTGTGGTTTGAAAGTTACAAGGGTTTCAAAATGGCATTTAAATCTGGTTTCTAAATCTAATTCAGCTCATCTGGTGCCACGCGTCCTAATATCATTCGTCGGTACCGCTTCACTAGGATTGCACAGCTGCAGCCATTGGATCAAGTCAGATCGTGCGGCGCGCAGATACTACTTACCGTTTCACCTAGCTTCTATCCTAGCCACTAGATCGGGATCGAACGGTTGACGCAGGCTCGACCTAAAGCTAGCGGCGCTGCGGTGGTGGCTGGCGGCGGAGCAACCAGACGGCGAGGTTGCCAACGATGTAGGATGCGAGAGAGAGGGAGGGTGAGCTCACCGAGTTCGCATCACACTGCTAATGCTCAACGAGGTCTTTGTTGGACAAGGGGCGCACGGGTTCCTGGGGAATTGCTCGCCGGAGCTTGCAGCGGCGTCGAGTGCTTCTGGTTGTCGTCGGAGGCGAGGTTTGAGGGTGCGCTGAGGCAAACAGACCATGCGGTTAGCTGCGTACGGTACTGGGGGTCACGGTAGCATCATTGATAGGTGCTGGGGTAGTCTGCACTCACCGGGGAAACTCGCCGGAGTCGAGGCAGGAGGCGGCGATGCTCTGCTGTTGAGGTTGCCGAGGCTACGGTGCTCGCGCGGGTGTGAGGTTGGTGCTGGGAGACGCGCAAGAAGAGGGGTAGCAAGCTCGTGTGCTCTGAGAGGTGGGGGCGGTTGGACGGCGCCGGAATCTGGTGGTGAAGCTCGTCGGAGCAGTGGAGCTCGAGCTCGAAATTGGGGCAGCCTGGAGGCAGAGGGGAGGCGGTGTCTGGGGGAAACGGAAGAGGGGAGGCAGGCGCTCTTATCGTGCGTGATGGCTGGGCGAATTAACGCGGCAGTTAACGGGGATTGATGGAGCTATCAACGGGAAGAAACGGCAGCGAGGTGGGGAGTGGCCACCGCGGGTGAAGACGACGACCGGCGACGTGGGGCCGCGATGTCTGTGAGAGAGAGGAGGAGAGTGTGGGGCCTGCTAGTCAGTGACTTAGCGGGTTTGCTTCTGAGTGAAAACGGTTCGCGAGGGGGTAAACAGATGGGCTGTGTTGTTGGGCTGTTGGGCCAGTTTTAGTGGGTCGAGTCTGATTCCATTTTTTTTTATTCTGTAGTCTTTTTCTTTTTCTGAAACTATTTTCTGTTTTGAAATTCAAACAAACATTCATACATTCAAACAATTCAAACATTCAACACTCTTTGCACTTGATTTTTTTTGGTTCTGTTTTAACAACATAAACCAAATCCCAAAAATAATATTTTAAATCTTTTTAGGTTCTATTTATTAATTAAATAAAATGGACCATGGTTTATTAATAAAACAAGGTTTGGTTTATTTAATAGAATCTTCATTTGAAATCCAAATGCTTTCAAAACCCAATCAGTAGGTTTTATTTGGAAATAAAGAATATTTGGAAAAACTTGTTTAAAATAAAATAATCCTTTTACTTTAGGGTCCATTAATAATTAAATAAAATGGACCTTAGTTATTAAATCAAATAGGGTTTGATTTTATTAATAAAATCTTTATTTGAAACCTAAATATTTTCAAAATCAAATTAGTAGGTTTAATTTGGGAAATATATAATATTTGGAAATTTGTTTTAAAAATAACCTTTTATTTTAGTGTCCATTATTAATTAATATAATAGACTTTCATTATTAAATCCAATAGGATTTGTTTTATTGAGATATTTATTTTGAAATCTAAAAATAAAGCCAAAACATTTTAGTAGATTTTATTTGTGAATTTCAAATAATTGGGAAAACTTATTTTATATAATTTAATAAGTTTTGATGTTTCAATTTAAATTGGTAAAACCTTTTATCTTCAAATAAGGTTGGATGTTAAATCCTTATTACTTTATTTAAAATAAACTTTTATTATTTTAATCAAAGAAAACTCTTTTGTTTCAAAATCTTGGCCAAGTTTAATTTGGCTTTATAAAATAATCCTTATTTATAAATCCATCTTTTCTTTTGAATACCAAATCTCTATTAAGAGATCCAAAATAGTATTTTAAATATTTTTATTTTCCTTTAATAAAAGTTTATCTTTTTAAATCTCTTTAGGATTTATTTGATTCAAATTGGTTTGAGGTTCCATTTGAATTCAAAAAGTTTCTTCTGGCCCTGAAAATCAAACAAAGTTTTATTTTATTCATTTATTTTCACATTACAAGATTTGGAAAATCTTGGGATGTGACAATGTCCTTGAGAAATCGCTAGGTGACGCCCCTGCTGTAGATGCGCTGGCTGATGAGAAAGTTGTTTATCAGTCGCGCAAGGATGATTATGGTGTGATTAAGAGCACCATGTTGTTTGCTATGGAATCGGACCTTCAAAATCGTTTTGAGGAGTTCCCCGGGCCCTTTGAGATTCTTGAGGAACTGAAAACTATGTTTCAGACTCAGGCCCGTTCTGAGAGATATGAGATCTCTGAGAAATTCTTTAACTGCAAGATGGAGGAAGGGAGTTCCGTTAGTGAGCCCGCCATTAAGATGTCGGGCTACACTCAACGCCTTGAGGAACTGGACTGCAAGATTCCAGAGGAACTCAAGATTGACAGAGTTCTGCAATCACTCCCTCCTAGCTACAAAGGTTTTGTAGTTACTCATAATCAGATTGGTTCCACTGATACGATCACTGAGCTCTTCTCTAAGCTGAAAGCTGCGGAGGTGGACATCAAGAAAGATAATCATGTGTTGATGGTCAACAAGCCCCCCCCCCCAGCTTTAAGAAAGGTAAGGGTGCAAAGAAGCCCTTCAAGAAGGGCAGCGGCAAGCGTGTTGCCCCTACAGAGAAGAAGCTCAAGTCTGGACCTAAGCCGGACACTGAGTGCTTCTATTGCAAGGACAAGGGTCACTGGAAGCGCAAATGTCCGAAGTACTTAGCGGACAAGAAGGCTGGCACCATCAAAGGTATATTTGATATACATGTTATTGATGTTTTCCTTACTAGCCCTCGTTGTAGTGCTTGGGTATTTGATACTGGTTCAGTTGCTAATATTTGTAACTTGAAATAGGAGCTACGGAATAGACGGCGGCTAGCGAGGGATGAGGTGACGATGCGCGTTGGCAACGGATCAAGAGTTGATGTGATGGCCGTCGGCACGCTCTCCTTAGTTTTACCTTCGGGATTAGTTTTAAACCTCAATAAATGTTATTATGTGCCTGCGTTGAGCATGAACATCGTATCTGGATCGTGTTTATTGCAAGACGGTTATTCATTTAAATCGGAGAATAATGGTTGTTCTATTTATATGAGTAACATCTTTTATGGCCATGCACCTGCTATGAATGGTTTATTTCTTCTGAATCTCGAAAGCAATGAAACACACATCCATAACATTGAGGCTAAGAGATGCAAAGTAGATAGTGATAATTATACTTATTTATGGCACTGTCGTCTAGGTCATATTGGTGTAAAACGCATGAAGAAACTCCATTCTTATGGACTTTTGGAGTCTCTAGATTTTGAATCATTTGACACGTGCGAACCATGCCTCATGGGCAAGATGATCAAAACCCCGTTCTCCGGTATAATGGAGCGAGCAACGGACTTGTTGGAAATCATACATACCGATGTATGCGGACCAATGAGTGTTTCGACGCGCGATGGTTATCGCTACTTTCTCACTTTTACTGATGACTTAAGTAGATATGGGTATATCTATTTAATGAAACATAAATCTGAAACATTTGAAAAGTTCAAAGATTTTCAGAATGAAGTGGAAAACCATCGTAACAGAAAAATTAAATTTCTACGATCCGATCGTGGAGGTGAATATTTGAGTTATGATTTTCTCACGCATCTTAAAGAAAGCGGAATCGTTTCGCAACTCACGCCACCCAGAACACCACAGCGCAATGGTGTGTCTGAACGCCGGAATCGAACTCTATTAGATATGGTGCGATCAATGATGTCTCTTATTGATTTGTCGTTATCATTTTGGGGTTTTGCATTAGAAACCGCTGCATTCACTTTAAATAGGGCACCATCTAAATCCGTTGAGACGACACCGTATGAACTGTGGTTTGGTGCTAAACCTAAGTTGTCGTTTCTTAAAGTTTGGGGATGCGAAGATTACGTCAAGAAGTTGATGCCGGACAAGCTCGAACCCAAAGCGGAGAAATGCGTCTTCATAGGATACCCTAAGGAAACTATTGGGTATACCTTCTATCACAGATCCGAAGACAAAGTGTTTGTAGCAAAGAACGGATCCTTTCTTGAGAAGGAGTTTCTCTCGAAAGAAGTGAGTGGGAGGAAAGTAGAGCTAGACGAGGTTGTTGAACCTTCTCTTGAGTTGGAGAGTAGCGCAACACCTGAAATTGTTCCAGTGTTGCCTGCACCAACAATAGAGGAAGCTAATGACAAGGATCATGAAGCTTCGGGCGATGCTACTATTGAACATCGCAGGTCGACAAGGTCACGTGCCCCTCTTGAGTGGTACGGTAACCCTGTCTTGACTGTCTTGACTGTCTTGTTAGTAGAAAACAGTGAACCTGCGAACTATGAGGAAGCGATGATGAGCCCAGACTCTGAGAAATAGCTAGAGGCCATGAAATCCGAATTGGGATCCATGAGCGAAAACCAAGCATGGACTTTGGTGGACCCTCCTAGCGACCGAAAGGCCGTTGAGTGCAAATGGATTTTCAAGAAGAAAACGGACGCAGATGGTAATGTTACTATCTATAAAGCACGACTTGTTGCGAAAGGTTTTCGACAAGTTCAAGGTGTTGACTACGATGAGATTTTATCTCATGTAGCGATGTTTAAGTCCATTCGGATTTTATTAGCAATTTATGCGTTTCATGATTATGAAATATGGCAGATGGATGTCAAGACTGCGTTCCTCAATGGCAACATTGATGAAGAGTTGTATATGATGCAACCCGAAGGTTTTGTCAATCCTAAGGTTGCTGATAAGGTGTGCAAACTTCAGCGTTCCATTTATGGACTGAAGCAAAGCATCTCGGATTTGGAACCTTCGTTTTGATCAAGTGATCAAGAGCTTTGGATTTGTTCCAAATTGCTACGAAGCTTGTATCTACAAGAAAGTGAGTGGGAGCTCAGTGACATTTTTGGTACTATATGTGGATGACATATTGATTATCGGAAATGACATTGACATGCTTAACGATGTGAAGAGTTATTTGAACAAATGTTTTTCAATGAAAGACCTAGGGGAAGCTGCTTATATATTGGGCATCAAAATCTATAGAGATAGACAAAGACGCCTGATAGTTTTAAGCCAAAGTACATACCTAGACAAAGTTCTGAAAAGGTTCAGAATGGATAAGGCAAAGAAAGGTTCAGTGCCTATGTTGTCAGGTAAGATATTGAGCAGGGCTCAGTGTCCAACTACGGTAAACGATAGAGAAGCTATGAGCAAAGTGCCTGATGCCTCGGCCATAGGATCTATCATGTATGCCATGCTATGTACTAGACCGGATGTGTCCAATGCTCTTAGTTTGACGAGCAGATACCAAAGTGATCCAGGAGTGGAACACTGGACAGCCGTGAAGAACATCCTAAAGTATTTAAATAGAACTAAAGAAATGTTCTTAGTCTATGGAGATGATGAACAGCTCGTCATAAAAGGTTACGTCGACGAGTTTCGACACCGACAAGGATGATTCTAAATCTCAGACGGGATACGTTTATATTTTGAATGGAGGAGCTGTGAGCTGGAGAAGCTGCAAGCAAAGCGTGATCACGGGATCTACAGTAGAAGCGGAATACATGGCTGCTGCAGAAGCGTCAAGTGAAGGAGTTTGGATCAAGAACTTCATCACTTAGCTTGGTGTGGTTCCAAGTGCCTTGGACCCACTGGAGATATTGTGTGACAACACTGGCGCCATAGCACTGGCTAAGGAACCAAGATATCATCCAAATACCAAGCATATCAACCGCAAGTTTCATATAATTCGAGATTATATAACAGATGGAGATCTAAAGATTAGCAAAGTACATACGGATCTGAATGTCGCAGATCCGTTGACTAAACCTCTTCCACGAGCAAAACATGATCAGCACCTTAGTGCCATGGGTGTTAGATTGTTGCCAGATGTAAACTAGATTATTGACTCTAGTGCAAGTGGGAGACTGTTGGAATTATGCCCTAGAGGCAATAATAAAGATGTTATTATTATAATTCATGTTCATGATAAAGTTTATATTCCATGCTAGAATTTTATTAAGCGGAAACTTTGATACTTGTGTGGTTTATGAACAATGTCGTGTCCCTAGTACGCCTCTATGGACTAGCTCATTGATTAGTGATGGTTAAGGTTTCCTAACCATAGACATGAGTTGTCGATTAATAATGAGATCATATCATTGGGAGAATGATATGATGGACATACCCAAATCAAGCAGAGCAATTAGATCGTGTCATCGTGTTCATCTTTGCGAAGCTTTTTCTTATGTCAAATATTGTATTCCTTAGACCATGAGATAATGCAACTCCCTGGTATCGTAAGAAAGCTTTGAGGTCATCAAACGTCATCCTATGAGAGGGTGATCATAAAGGTGTCTCTCAGGTGATCGGAAAGTACTTGTTGGGTTGTATGTATCAAGAAGGGATTTGTCCCTCCCAAGTCAGAGAGATATGCTTCGGGCCCAATCGCTAATCGATATCAACACTGCTTGCAAGCAAGTGGTTAAGGAGTTAATCACAAAGTGATATCGGATTACGGAACGAGTAAAGTACTTGTTGTGAACGAGATTGAACTAGTATGCCGATACCGACGATCGAATCTCGGGCAAGTAAAATATCGCGTGACGAAGGGAATATATATATGGGATTAATTGAATCCTAGCATCGTGGTTCATCCGATATGATCATCGATGAGTATGTGGGAGTCAATATGGGTTTCCAGACCCCGCTGTTGATTATTGATAGAAGATCATGTCTGTATATTCTCGAACCCGTAGGGTCAAACACTTAACGTGTCTCAACGCTAGGATAGAATGGATAATTGGTTTATGAGTTTTTGTTCGGAGTCTCGGATGAGATCCAGGACGTCACAAGAGGTTCCGGAATGGTCCGGAGAATAAGATTCATATAAGGGAAATCAGTTTTTGGATTTCGGAATTGTTTCGGATTGTTCGGTATTGTACCGGAAGCTTCTAGAACCTTCCGGAGTGGGACCAACGTGGCCCCACTTGTCGGGAGGGGGCGTGGGCCTACGAGGGAGTGCCCTGGCCGCATTGGGCCAGGGGCACAAGGCCCAACCAGCCAAAACCCTAGGGAAACCCTAGGGAAACCTTCTAGAAGGAGGGGGAAAACTTGCCCCCCACTCCAACCCTTGGAGCCTCCGCCCTAGGGCTTGGAGGAGGGGCCAAGGGGTCCGGACAGCCCCCTATATATAGAGGGCAGGGGCGCAGCCCTCCCCCCACTCCTTCAACCCTAGCCGCCATACTGCTGCCCTCCAGATCTCTCTCTCTCTCTCTCTCCCGACTGCGCGTAGGCGAAGCCCTGCCGCAGAAACTCTCCACCTTTGCACCACGCCGTCGTATTGTAGATCCAATCTATCTCTCCACCCCACTTGCTAGACCGAGGAAGGAGGAGACGTCGAGGTGCCGTACGTGTGCATCTCTCGGAGGCATCGCCACTTGCGGTGTTGGATCGGATCAGATCGCGAGGAGGAGAAGCTAGTACGACTACATCAACCACGTTCCGTTGAACGTTCCGCTGTGCGAATCTTCAAGGGTATGAAGATCTCATCTATCTCCCCTCGTTGTTTGCATCTCCTAGATTAGATCTTGGCTTTCCCGTTCGCATCCGTAGAATTTTTTTGATTTACTATGCTGCGAAACCCATCATAAATTTCTCACTTCTGCAGTCGTATGTGACTTGCGAGGTTGTTTAGCTTGCACGCATACTTGGCACTTAGATCCCTTAACAATTGTGAAATCAGGAATTGAATTCATTTTGGCTAGCCGCGTCATACAACCAAAATTAATATGACAAAGACGAGAGTGACAGACATTTGATTTAAAATTCGTGTAAATATGATTAACAACTTTATTACAAATGTCTGACAGAGATAAGCGGAACAAGCCTCCGCACTCATAGCCTTTACCAACAAAGGTTCCATACTTCGAAATTACAAATTTATTGGACTCGTATACAATCTTGTATCCATCTCGACACAGAAGAGATCCGCTAACAAGATTTTTATTTATTGAGGGAACATGATACACGTTTTTCAGGCGCATGGTCTTTCTCGAAGTGAACTTCATATCGACCGTACCAACACCATGAACAGAAGCATGCGAGTCGTTCCCCATCAGCACGGTTTGAGTCCCTCTGACCTGATATGCAGAAAACATGGAAATATCATAGCAGACATGTACATTAGCGCCCGTGTCAATCCACCAATCAGGAGAATGACATAATGAAAGAACAGTAGGTAATATACCCCCCAACATATTTCATCTCAACGTCGCCCATGACAATATTAGCAGTCTTGCTGCCCTTCCCATGCTGGCGCTTGTCAAAGCGGTTGGGACAAGCAGGAGCCCAATGATCAGGATCACCGGACACATTACAAGCACCTTTCCTCTTATCAGTCTTCTTCTTGAAGCTGGTAGACTGTGATGCCTTGTTCTTTCCATCGAACTTTCCTTTGCCGTCAAACTTGCCTTTGTTCTTGAACTTATGAGGCTGGAAGTTCCTTTTCTGTACCAGATTGGCATTAGAACCTCCCTCGGTACCTCGAGCACGTGTGTCTTTTGCTCTCGCCTTATCTTCCACATCAAGAGTCCCAATGAGATCCGTCACGGAGAACTCTTGTCTCTTGTGCTTCAGAGAAGTAGCAAAATTCCTCCATGACTGGGGAAGTTTGGCAATAATGCCTCCGGCAACAAACTTGTCTGGTAACACACAAGTGAAGTGCTCAAGCTCCCTGGCAAGTGACTGTATCTCATGAGCCTGCTCCATAATGGAGCGGTCATCAACCATCTTATAGTCATAAAATTGTTCCATGACATACAGTTCACTGCCAGCATCGGAGACTCCAAATTTTCTCTCGAGCGCATCCCATATATCCTTGCCATTGCTAAATGACATATATGAATCGACAATATTGTCGCCAAGAATGCTGATCAAGGCAGCCTTGAAAGTGGTATCAAGTTTTTGGAACGCGTCTTCCTTAGCGGGATAAAGTTCTCCCTTAGGTGCGCCATAGATGGCGTTATAGCAGCTCATGGTCTGAAACCAGAGCACTGCTCTCGCACGTCATCGTTTGTAATTGACACCTTCGAACATAGGTGGCTTCATAGAAGCAACAAAGCCACTTGGGGCAAATTGCCCGAAATAAGGTTTTTAGATTGTTAAATAAAAGAGCAATTTACCAAGAGAATTATCCATAATAAACGCTAGATAAAACATGATTAGAATAATAGGCAATATACTAATCATGTGAAATAGCGAATACATATTAAGGCATATAACCAAACAAACTACAAGGCGTAAAACTTTAGATGCGATCAGAACAAGATTGAGAAAGAAAAAAATACACGGCAGTAGCAGAAGAGGAACCGCCGGCATTGGAACCGTTAGTGGCCATGTCGTCGAGGAAGAGGGTGCTGATGTCGGGGAAGAAGTCCTCGTCGATGAAGACGTCGCCGTAGTCATTATCCGTGAGGGAGTCCGTGAAGAAGCCAGTAGTCGCGCCGATAGCGCTCCCTAAAAACCTTATCACCCTTCTCCCATACAGGACTCGAAGCAGCGGGGTCTCGGAGGCCTACTGTTCCGGCTCGCGGTGCACGCCGCAAGACGGGATGGAAAAGATCTAAGTAGCACAGTGCTCTGGAACTGGAGGCGCAAAGGATATGTGTTAGTGTGTCTGAGAGGAGGCGCGACCTCTCTCTTATATAGGCACAGAGGGGAAGGCAGACAGGCTGCGCAGAAGATGAAACAAACGGACAGAAGTTGAAGGGAACAGGCGGCAGCCCACCGGACAGCCTCCACTTAGTTCGTATTTATTTAGCTTGTATTAAAAGTCCACTCGAGCAAAACTTTTCAGCTTCTGTAGGACTGTTCATATACCATTCATGCGTGGCAAAATAAAGCTCGGCTCGGCCCGCAACCGTGGTGCGCGCGTCGTGGCGAGATGAGGCATGGCGTGGCGAGGCGAGCAAGGAGGAGGAGGAGAGCGCATGTATATGTCTTCTCTTTTCAAGCTCGTACAAGTGGTGGAAGAGCTCACCTTATAAGCTGGTTCAACTTCCACTTAACTAGCAATGTGGGACTAAACATTTGTCCCAGCTCTTGCCTTGCATGAATGGGCCAAATGGGCCTCTAGGATTTCAGGAATTTATTGGCATATAATAAAATGGGCTGGGCCTATTAAGGCAAAAGTTCCAACAATCCCCCACCAGATCCCAGATGCACATGAAGTTTGCCTTTGGTTTCAAAACATTGTTCATATACCGGTATTGCAATAGGATGAAGGGCAGTCGCTCACCGCTGCTGGCTCCGTCCTTGTTAAGTTTCCGGCGATGCTTCGGCTTGCCGCAGTCGTGGGCGTCATTGGTGTTAGGCAGGTGCTCTGCTGGACTTGATCGCGTTTCCTGCGGTCTTTTGGGGGTCCTCTCTATAAAATTGCAGGGCTGCTTTGTATTTTCCTATTTCTTTGGGGTTGCTCTTGTAATTTGTACCTTCACCGTTGATTTCAATGCAGCTTGTCGGGTGCGTTTGCACCCGTAACCGTTCAAAATAGAATATACCGGTACTGTAGTGGAGACTATTAAGTTAAACTTCTATCTAGAGCTTTATATTATACTAGGCCGCAACTTGTACAGTGGACTATGCTTTAAACTGCAAGTTTGCTGCGAACCCAGCTTCACAAAAAGTCTTGACCGATGCTAAGCTACTGTGAGACTTCTCCGTGGGTGGAGCTTACACGTCATACTCCATGACCTTTCATTAGTTTATTAAAGAGCACCCTACTCTCATAGAATGCGATGTTTTAACAGTCAGACTCATATAGTTGTGTTCTTTAAAAGATGTTCTGCAGAACATCTTTGCTTAGGATAAACCACTTAGAAGGTGTTTATTAAAGTAGGGATTCTTTTCTCTCACGAGATTCGTGCAACCCGCGGCGCGTGGCGTGGCGAGTGAGGAGCACGCGTGTATATGTCTTCTTTTCTCAAGCTCGTACAAGTGGTGGAAGAGTTCACCTTATAAGTTGGTCCAACTTCCACTAACTAGCAATGTGAGTAAACATTTGCCCCAGCTCTTGCCTTGCATGAACAGGCCAAGTGGGCCTCTAGGATTTTAGAAATTTATTAGCATATATAAATGGGCCAAAAATTCCAACACAAGCTTGGGACGAGCCAACACCGCACCATACAACATAGCTCACTAGTTATATACACGACCGCAAGGTGTAGTTTGTACAGATTTTGCTTACTATTACTGTATGACATCGACACTGATTTTTCTTCTGCTAATGACGAACTCATGCAGGTCAGCATCATCAGAAACAGATGGTACTCAACTAAAGGTCATCACAAACTGATAGCTGACCGAAATGACACAACCTGACACTCACCGACTGCTGCGCATACCACCATTACTAGCTATATATGACAAAACCCGTCCATCTTGTAACTTCATTTTCCCAATATAAATGGCGCTTTTATTGACTCAAAACGATCCGCCGCATTTTGTAAGTTAACTATACCATTGATCGATTGATTCTCAAGGCACCACCATTTGCATAATTGCATTATACTTCATGAGGAGATGATAGATGACTATCTTCTTCTGTTCACATGTTGCTGGAGATCCATGCCGGTAAGCACCCTAGAAAAATAGAGATCAATGGTAGGTTAATATGATATATGCACATTTGCAGTTTTCAGAGTTCTCACAGCAGCAATATGAGTATGCTCTTGGGAAGAAAAACACGGCCCAAGTTCTAGAGAAACTCACATTTGGCTGGGAAACTGAAGCAGAGGGACGGCGCAGGAGCTGCCTGCTGCGGCTCAGCCACGAGGATGTAGAACAGGCCCATGACGCCCGTGTGCTGGCGGTCGCTGCTGTAGTTGGACACCACGGTCAGCACCTCGCCGTCGCTGACCTTGATGGAGCCTGGCTTAGGGTAGCACGTCGACATGCCGACGATGTAGTTCGCCTCGTTCCCTGGCTCCTGCCCTGTGCCGTAGGTCGGGAGAGATTCACATAGAAGGCGTCCGTCCTGTAGTATGTCAGAATGTACCCCACAAGTTAGGCTTCCCTTTGCCAACAATATGTTGTGATGTTAATATTTACCCTGAAAATCACATTGAGCAGTGCATTATCACAATAGTACATAGATTATGGCACTAATCGATTACCTGGCCATACAAAGAAGAACCGCTTCCGCCAGAGTGCTGATGTGCAACACCAAACACGATATCTCCTCCACGCGGTAACACCGCTCTAGAAGTCTTAACATGCGTGCAATCATCGTTGGCTCGGTTTACTGAGCTGCATTCTTCGACTTGGTACTCAACCTGCACAATCGACGTCTTAAATCATAAACCAACCTACTACTAAATAATTCAGGCCTTGAGATTGAGCATTGAAGTAATAAGAGTGTTCTCAAAATCTGAAACAACGGCCGTTATGTGAAGCTCTATTTGCATACCTTGCAAGAATGTTCGGGAGTTCCATCAAGCAGAGCACTGTCGGTAACATCAAATATGTAAATCTTGACAGGCACCACCCCATCAGTCCAGTCGAGCCACGTCACCTTGTACTGCAAGAACAGCTTCCGCACCTCGCCATTAAACCCTTCTTTGACCTTGCACTGGGTCTTATCATAGCAGCAAAACAACCCACCAGTGTAGTTCTTTGAGATTGTGCGCCCATACTCATCGATTGTAACATTGTAGAAGTCACACTTGCACTCGGTGCAGCCAGGCTTGTCAGCCACGCCCCTTGTGTCGATGGCGTGAATATTGAGCAACCATTTCTCCTCATAACCTTCAGGGGCACTCTCCGGATTGCCAGATTCTATTCCATAAGGATCAGGAACCCATGTGGCGGTGTGGCGGGTCTCAGAGCCAAGGCCGAAGTACTGGCCTAGTGTGGTCTTGCACACTCCATCATTCCTTCTAAGCACACCTTTTGGAAGCTTTTGCGAATCAGCGCTGTGACTGTTCTTCAGAGCATAGTATGGTTCTGCAACCCAATGATGCAGATAAGTCTCGTGGAGCGGGATAGGGACACCGTTCTCATCAACAACCTCTGCATCAAAACTCTTGATGGCAATGTGGCCTTGCGGAAAATCGACATCATGGTAGTACTTGTTTGAGACTGATCCGGGGCCCAACAGGATGGGAGGAGAACGGAATGTCTTCGATTTCAGTAGATGGCCTCTCACATTGAGGGCTTCAGAGGGTAGGGGAGCAATAGCAGATAGGAGCGAGATGAGCAGCACAATAGAAAGAGCCATTCTCATCTTGTTATGATCTGCAGAAGTCGACAATAATGCGTCAGAAAGAAACAGGATTGTTCAAAAACGAAGCTAACAAACATATTGAGACTATGTTATTATGGTATTTGGTTGAAAGGGCCTTTTATAGCGCAGACAGCTAATTCAGAAAACCTTAAGGTAACAAACAACACCTCATAAAACTACTTTGCAGCAATAATCTAGTATTTCAGTTTGTATCATATGTCTTAACAAAAAAAAGGCACATGTCTTTAACTATGGAGTCGTGAACATCTGTTCTTGAGTTTAGGTGCAACTTCTCTTGCAAGAGTATGAAAGTTACAGTATATTATAAACTTATGTTCCTTCACAGAAAGATTCAAGACAACCATTACTAGTACTAGCCATGGGCTCACAGCTGAACCAAAGAGTATTCAATATCTCTTGTACGTGGAGTGTGAAGGCTGGAAGCTCGCAGGCATATTCCGTTAAAAGGCAAGAAAGCAACTGGCTGAAACTTTTACTAAGCAAGTTGAGAAAAACGGCATCCACATCACAGTACAACCACAACAGACAAGTACATCAACTTGGACGCAGTTTCCTTCCCCTATGCATGGCAATTCAATGATAAAAAAAGATGGCATGTGTTCATGGGTTACCTTAAATAAGTAAGTATTAAAGTAAGCATCAGGATTCAGGACTTATCGCCCACACATAGATCATCTCTAAAAATAAATGGGAAAAAAAAAAGATTACGGTCAGGCACTCCGGCTCTCTGAACCTCTTCAACCACTGAAGGAATACTAGTACAAAAGGATAAGCAGGGCACAGCGAGCCCCAAATCTGGAACCAGAGACAAACATCTCCGATAAGAAACGACTGAATCTTCTTGTAAGCAGCAGTAACCCACGTGTGTGTCATGTGTATCGCCGACAGCAAGAAATGAATACATGAAAGAAAGATAAAAGATAGTTTGGAGAAAGAGAAACAGAGGATGAACTAGGTCCGGTCTGGGACTCCAAGAAGGGATCTAAAGACGAAATCCTTCCTCTACCGGTGGACTGACTGACTGAATCAATGGAAGACGCAGCTGCAGAGCAACCAATGATGGTCCGTGCGTGCGCGCGTGCGCAGGAACCAGGGCACGGGGAAGGGGAGCGGAAGTAGAAGGAGGACGACGCGTACCTGGACGGACGGAGGGACCGGAAGGGGACTGGCGACCAGGCGGAGGAGGAGAGGAGCTCTCTGCGGGAGTACAGTTCTTGTGGCCGATTTTATAGGGTGCGGCGTGAACCCACGTGGCGCGGCGGGTGCTTACGGCAGTGCTTGCGTTGCTGCGGCGAGGCAGTGATGGGCCATGGGGATGGGGGAGGGGTGTATGAACGCGGGGCGACACGGTTCGCACGGCTTTTCTTTCTAGAAGGGGGCCGACGCCGTGTCCAGCTAGATTGCGTTGGATAATTTTGGGGTTGGATATTCTTTTCTTGCCATGTTTTCTCTGGAGCTCATTGTCGCCTCATGAACGGTAAATCCAAAATATAATAAATTAGTAAAAGGTTCAAGATTGGTCACCGCTGGAACAGTACTATTGTGAACGAACAGCCAGCTGCACAACAATGCAAAATCCATAATGACGGGGGAGCACGTACTGTACCAACCATATAATTAAATTAACTGCTACTGTAACACACATGTATCGCGTGGACCTCGTTAGGATCGAAGCTTTGGCCCAGCGTGAGACACTGCATGCACTTTTAAACGACCCTATAGTTCAAAACAGACAACTGAAGCATGTGCTGGAGATGAACATTGGTGGATGAGAATCATCCGCTATCTTCGCTTCGGTGTCACGAGTAGTCCGTACGGTTTTCTTTAAGCATTTTTAGCCAACCAGATTGCTCGTTGGGTAGCTAGCTAGAGTTAGTTTTGTAGTAAATAAAAGTTACTGTGATTGGCTTGATGAAGCCCCTAGTTCCATGCTCAGCAAACTTATAAACGATCTAGTCTTTGTTGGTAATCAAATAGAGATCGCAACAAAGTCCCGTTGCTTTCCCAAGAAATGACTCTATGATCCGCATGATTTTCAAGAATATAGGAAACGGGAAAACAGAGAATTACAATGTAAACCACTTCAATCCTACATGATTTCATATGCACCAGAGTTTGTTTGATTCCATCACAGGAAAAAAATTCTAAAAAAAAAAGGTTTGAGTGGATGGTGCACTCTTACAAAATCTAGTGCCAGGGATTCTTTTAGGCCCCGTTCGTTTAATCCCTTGCACACAAGTATTGGCATGAATTGCAATCCAAACCCGGTTATCTAGCCCGGCGAGGTAGAATTTCTAGCCCAGCAATTTTGATGCCTTCGTTTACCCTCGACTAGGTTTTGGTCTAGTCCATCCCATCCATTTTTTCTCTCTCTAGACTTGAAAAAATTTCTCCGTGGGACTTGGGTGGAGCACATGGATCAACCATGGAGCTCAGCTCCATGCGTTGAATTCGTTACCTCACTGCCGTACAACATACTCCCTCTGTTTCAAACTTTAAATCTACACACTAAAAGAGATTAGATACACTATTTTTATAAAGCTAAAATATCTTATATTTTAAAACGGAGGGAGTACCTATGAATCATGGAGACCCTAATACTCCCTCCGTTTAGAAATATAAGATGTTTTAGGTTTGTGAATGAGATGTATCTAGACTTAGATACATCTCATTCACAAACCTAAAACATCTTATATTTCTAAACGGAGGAAGTAGCAAGTTGTATCCCTCCTGCACAATAAATGAAAATTGCATCCCTCCTGCACAATAATGAAAAATTTATAATGATGGGAAAGTACACACAAAATTTAAAACCAGCACGGGTAGTATCATACATTGTCTATGCTCTTCTATTCTTTGCATTCACTCATTAGAATTGATGTTAGGGTTGAAACTTAAAAAAATAAATTTGGGATTACATGTTGACAGTGGGATTTGAACCCACGCCCTTTCGGGCAAGAACCTTAATCTGGCGCTTTAGACCAACTCGGCCATATCAACTTCCCGTGAACCGACATCATATTTAAACAGGTATAGTAATCGGCTACTCGCAGTACGCACCCGACTGATTCCGTCAGACCGAACACACAAATTATGTCTACGAAAAAACTGATGCACGGCACGGTGAACTGGCTTTGGCCATTTCACTATCGCCATATATATCATTTCAATCCGCTTGGACAAATGGGAAGCTGCTTCTCCTAATCTGCTACTGTACTATATTTGTTGGTACCTATTCCTGGACAACTAAGTGCACTTCTTTGACTCTCCAGCCTCCACGCAGCGCCAATATCACACGTCCGAGGTCTCCATCCTCCAGCGATCGCCGACGTGCTTTGCTTGCCAGCACACGTAATTGTCGATATCTCACTCCTACTGTTTCCGCCGTCCACATTGAAGAAAAACTCCACCCTACTGTTTCCGCCGTCCACATTGAAGAAAAACTCCACCCATCCCTTGCCACACAAGACCCAGCCAGAATTATCTACAGACCCGAGTCCATCTCGAAAGAAAAAAAATATCTACAGACTAGAGTAGAGCCTACTTCCATTGCCAAATGAAAATTGAACACATACATAGATTACACTTACATATAACTTACACTGACAGTAGTTCTAAGGTCTCCCAAGAAAGTGAAAAGAATCTAGACCGATCGTAAAAAAAAAAAAAATATGTAGAGAGCCAAAACAATCCAGCCTTATCGTCTGGCATTTAGACCGCCGAAATGAAATGCGCCCCGATGTACAATGCCAGGGGAGGCATGTGGCTAAGGAAAGGAAAGGAAGTTATCTCCCAGACATGAGGTTGACCAGGCCTGGGTTCTCGTAGAGGGCGTTCATGTCCCAGAACTCACTAGTGGAAGAGAGCGTCATCAGCGCGACGACCACAGATCTCATCGTGGGCCTCAGCTTGGGGTCCTCCTGCGTGCATGCGTTCGCGAGGTGCGTCATCTGCGAGCACAAGGGGCAACGGATGTTTTTCACCCTGGCGTATATCTAACTGAACAACGCAAGGGAAGCAAGATATCCGACAGAAATGCTCTGTCTCAGCATGTTGCTCTAACCTTTAGAATGTTGTCGATGGAGTAATCATCTCCCAGCTTAGGATCGATTAGCTTCCGGAGGCCTTCCTTTGGATCCGGTGAGTTGAGAGCCTCTTCAAACTGCAGGTTTCAGTAGGGTAAGTCATCAAACAGGCAAGAAGGAACGTCAGCAAGAACCATATGTGGCTTGGAAAGCGTAAGTGTTCGATAACAAAATATGCTTGGCTATCTGTCAGTCTCGTCAGCCCAAAGGTAAGAGGTGCCAATAACAAATGATGAGGTGAGCATCATATTATTCAGGCTTTCTGGAATTAACTGATGTCATTAGAAGTAGCCGAGCAGATGGACACACCGAACAGGTACCCTAGCTATTTCATAAAGCAGCGAGAGCAGAAAGTAACCAGTTAGCCGAGCAGCACAATTACCAGATAAACCAGTCCCTTGGAATCACTAGCAGATTCAGTTGACCGGACAATGGCATCTTTCGCGGAAATAAGTTCGTACAGGACAACACCAAAGGCATAGACATCAACCTTAGGAGAAACATCACCATATCGAGCGTATCTGCAAACACAATTTTCCATGAACATAAACATTCATCACAGACAGGGGGTAGTCTGCAGTTAGCACAATGACAAGTAGATGTTCAGGACACATACTCTGGAGGCATGTAACCGAATGTACCAACAACACGTGTTTGCAAAGATGTACCACCAACTTCTGTAAGCTTTGTTAGACCGAAGTCTGCAACCTGGAAGATACACTTAATTAATACATGAAGGATGAACGGTACATACAAAACACACGAATTCTCCTTGAATTCATTCCTACCTTTGCGCGGGTATTCTTGTCTATCAAGATGTTCGCCGATTTGATATCCCGATGTATGTAGACTGGAACGGTATGCTCATGAATGTACTCGAGACCTCTTGCTGAGTCTAGTGCAATCTGAACTCTTTCAGTCCAAGACAGAGGTTCATAACCTATACAAATGCGCCAACAGATTTATTTGCCGGAAGCAACACAAAAGGAACATTAAGTAATTTGAGAGGCATAACATTACCAGTTCCACGCAAATGCTGGCTTAAGTTGCCATTCTCAATAAATTCATAGACAAGGAACAAAGAACTCTCTGTGCAATAACCAATCAAGCGCACCTGCATGAGATCAAACATCGAAATGGAAGTGAAAAGGTAAATATTTACCTGACAAAAGATTAGTTGGAAATATATGAGATTATCCCGGTGGAAAATATATATTGTCATCCCATTTAGAAACAGTATTCTTTAGGTAAATAAATAGAAGAATCACAAACCAGATTCAGATGATGAACATGTGTCAAAACCTTTAACTCCGCAAGGAACTCTTGAGTTGCCTGCATGTCCATTTTTTTTATGGCAGCTTTCTGGACAGTGAACAACACAAGAGAAACAAAGTAAGCCATTTGAAATGAAGAATATGTCATGCTGTTTTTTAATCACAATGCATGGACCATCATAGAATTATGTTCTTACACCATTCTTCAGGTTAGGTGTCTGTTTGTGGCATGTGGGTTTCTGAAATGCAAATGGGAAAAAATATTGGACTCACCTCGCCTCTAAGCTCGGCATAGTAGACAGCACCAAAGCCACCTTGTCCGATTTTATGAATCAAGTTAAAGCCTTCTGTAGCATTAAAAAGCTCTTCGTATGAGAACTCTACTGATTTGTCAACTGTAATGCCAGCAACTGGCGAAGCTCCATCAGCTTGAGTGGTTGATGGTGTCACTTTTTGCATGGATACTGCACTGGCTGGAACAAAAAGAAAAATAGTAGAAGCCACATTCTGTTACATTTGTCAAGGACTGCTCAGGGAAGCACAAAAGAAGGGGAAAATGGAAACATAACTCAAGGTTCTCTAACTTTCTCTATCCCCCAGAATTACACTAGGGTACCTATCATAGCTCACTGAACAGACTTAAAGTCCTTCAAACTATTACTAACTCATAAGTATCATACTCTATTCATTGCACAATATTTCCAGGTTCATGAAGATCAATATCATTGCTCACAAGATAGACAGGCGTTACTTCAAACCACCCAATCCTTGTAGCACTACATTAAATCAGGATATGGAAATGCTTTTCGACAAAAGAAGCTACAAGAATAACTCTCTGTTGCAGGGTCAGACACAGAGACAGAGATAGGTAAAAATACTTATTGTTACCTAGCCGGGAAGACTCTTCAGAAGATGGAAGCAGCGCGTCCTGTTTCGCCTTTCTTCGCCTATAAAACAAGAATACGAAGACACCCAGGAGTAGTGCCACTATACCACCCGCAACACCTCCTGCTATTACTCCTGCTGAAGATCCTTTTCCTGGTCCGGAGAGTTGAACATGAATAAACATCATAGTTCTCTCACGAGAATTGACGACGTCCAGTATTTCTTCCCAAAAAACCTTAGAGCCGAGCAATAATTAGCTCTCAAAAGGAAAGAGGCTGCCTGTACTGCACAAGATGAGGACACTTATCAGCACAACTGCTTGAGAAACATGGCCGAGAGTAGTACAACATAAATAAGTGTATAAAACTACAAGTTAATATAACAACTCTTACCCTGATGATTTCAGAGGACGGTAATTTCCACCGGGGTCTGGAAAAAAGAAACGAGCAGAGTAAAAAAATTAGGAGGATGTGAGAAACTGTAGACAATGTATAGTTTATGGCATATGTTTTCTTCAGAAAAAAATTGAGTGAAGAAGCCCGTGCCACCACATGGTATCATCAAACACATTGAGGGTTTCACTTGAATTTGATTTTGCAAGATAGTTTGGGCTAAGCAGATATTTCAGGTAATTTTCTTACTGAGTTATCATGGATGCAGGATTGGCATCAGCTGTCCCATCTAATCATAGAGCAAATATCAATCAATTTTGCCAGCATTATGGCACAATGAAGGAAGAAATATCAGTGTAGCTGGAAGAACAAATAGTTATTGTTATTAATCCAAAACAGTTTCTGGCCCTCAACCTACAACCACCTCGTAACGAATTTTGCACAAACACTAGAATTGCGCACGAAACTGCACTTCTCTAAAGCAATTATTAATCCCCAGCTAAACCAAGCTAACCGAATTCCGCACAGTTCATTTCAGATAGCAGCAGCAGCACTGCACTAAAAAGAGAGCCTGAGCCTCACCTTTGGTGGGGATAAACACGATTCCGCTCCCGGTGACTCCGTCCATCCCTGGGTTATACTTTTTGATCGTGTCCAGCTGCTCCTGCGACGAGAAGCCATGGGTTGCCGCGACGGATGCGAGCGTGTCGCTGTCCCTGAGCGGGTAGGTGAGGAAGAGCCCGTACGCGTCCGACACCTTGTCGTCTCCGCAGGAGCAGTTGACGGTGACGTTGACGGTGCCGACGTCGGGGATGTTGTTGGCCGGGTATGTGTTTGTGGCCGCGAGCCAGTCGGCGGTGGTGAGGTTGCTGTACTGGTCGGCGATGGTGATGTAGGTGTCCCCGGTGTTGACGGCGTAGGAGAGGGATCCCGCGAGGTAGGTGGCGGCCGGGTCGGAGGGCCGCGCGAGGCACTGGCAGGCGAAGGAGACGTTGATGCGGTCCCCGATTTTGACGAAGTCGAAGTTGCTGTTCCCGGGGTTGTAGGGGGCGAGCAGGCGGTAGTTGTCCCCGAGCCCGAAGAGCTGCCCGATGTAGGTGACGTTCTGGTCCGGCCCGACGTAGTAGGAGCCCAGCGCGAGGTCGCAGCCCGTGCTGCAGCCGTCGCCCGCGGCGGTGGCGGTGGTGGCGCACGCGGTTAGGAGGAGGAGGAGGAGCAGGAGCGGAGGCGGAGGGGCCATGGCGGTGGCGACGTGGCGCGGAACCCTAGGGGCGGAAGCTGCTTATTGGTACCATTCGGGAAGCAGAGAGGGAGATGGGGGAGGGGAGGGGGAAGAAGACGAAGACGCGTCTGGGGTTTGACTCGCGGGCGCTCGGCGGTTGCGGTGAGGCATCTCCATGTGACTATGACTGAGACTGACAGGTGGGGTGCGGAGGGCCAGCGCGTGCGTGGTCGTATATCGGCGGCTGCTGTGCTGCAGTCAAAGGAAGAGTACAGATTTCTGGAGGCCCGTTAGGCACGGGACGGTGTCCCATTCGGGAAAGAATGTCCCTGCCACGCGCCTACTTACTGGACTACTGTACTAAGCAAGACTAGTCGTCTCATCCTATGATCGGGCCGCGGTCCAGATTGGGGGAGATCCGGTCTGTCTGGCTGACCGTGTCCCGCAGTTCGACTTATTTGTTCGTCTCTCTTCCACTGTTATCAGTTGACATCCTCGCGATGTGATGTTAATGCCGACGCGATGTCGGTTGTCAGCGTTGATGGCTTCCTGTATGGCCGACGTTTTCCGCCATTGTTTTGGCGCCTCGCTTCCATGACTAGAAACTTCCGCGATCTCGGGTCATTTCCGCCTCATGGTCTATAAAGATGGCCATGGCGGAGACAACAAGCCCCAAAGCAAGAGCAAACCAATTAAAAAAAGCGCCGACCACCAGACCATGCCTCGCCAATAAGATCGCCAACCGGACGAAGACCGGAGTTGTGCTCGACATGGTTATACCATGGTACGATCTCAAAGATACCTGGTCCAAGGCCCACGGCAAATATACGCGGCCATAAAGATTTTCGGGTGGCCAAGGCTCATGACGCCTTCGGATCCTTGGAGAGCAAGACTAGAGTAGATAGGAAATTCAAGGGGGTAAACCCTAGAACCTGTAACCGACTAGATTTGTGCCTGGGACCTGCCTAAGTCTATATAAAGGCCAGGAGGGCACGACCTAGATCTCTTTCTCATACTTTCGCATACACATCTCCACGCCAGATTGCATCTGCGCACCCCTGTAATCACCGGTTCCCGCCGTAATCAAGAGCAGACAAGCAGGAGTAGGGTTTTCCCTCCGGAGGCCTGAACCAGGGTAAACCTCGTGTCCCGTGTTGCTTGTTTGCTAACCGTTCCGCGATCTCCAGCATCCCCATCTTCTCCAAAACCCAAGTCCATAACAATGGGCATTGATGAGATTAAACCTCGTTAGTGCCGCACCGGCTACCCGGACGTGGAGGTCGACGAGGTCCACCTCGAGGCCACAGTGCTGGCCCGACGCATGGGCGAGGTGCAGCTGCTGGCCTTCGAGAAGGAAGGCGATATTGCCGAGATAGCGCTGCAACGGGTGATGGAGGCGGCGGCAACGGTGGCCGCCCAACGGGCGGTGACCGACATACACCACGTCGCCGCCAAGGATACGGTGGAGGCGGTGGCTTTGGAGGCCGCATCAGCGGCTCTTCGCGAGATCCGCCACGAGGCGGCCATGACCACGCTGGAGGAGGTGGCCAAGAAGGCCGCCAAGGTCGCCATCCGCGAGCTCCACCACGCCGCCAAAGCGCTTAGCGACACGAAAGAGGCGCGACACGAGCACGTCGCCGACTCGGTGACAGAGGAGGAGCACGTGGCTCTGGCCGCTGAGACGACACGAAGGTGGCGGAGGACAATGACGAGGAAGGGAAGGAGGTGGACCAGCTGGAGGCGCCGATCGTCGTCCCCGTGCAGATAGCGCAGGCGCTAGGCTTCGGCCCCAATGGTGCTTCGATCCCGGCTCCGGCCCCAATGGTGCTTCGATCCCGGCTCCGGCTCTAGCTCCTTCTCGAGCGGAGTTACTCGCAACTGAGGCAAAGGAGCTCGTCGACCAGGATGCGAAGGACCACTGGGCCGCCAAGATGGACAAGGCCCTAGCGAACCAGGCGGCGGAAGATCGGAGGAAGACGGCGGGCAAGGCGGTGGGTCACAACCGTCACCGCGAACGCGTCCAACAGCGGGCCATCTGGACCGCTAGGGCGGCGATCGATGGAGCCGACAGCAGCGGCAACGGCGGCGAGTAGCCGTCGCGCTGTCCTCCTCCATCAGTAGCCGTAACCGTAGCAGCAGCAGTAGCACCCCTCTAATTTGTTTGAATGGCCTTTTGTAATTGATAGTGCTTAAAGTACTAATGTCTCACTTATATAAGCGCCCGGATGGCTAACGAGCAGGATAACCCGCGTTGTCCGCGTGCGTCCGGGCCGACGCAACCGTTGCCTAGATTAGATATGGGTCGAGCTGGACGTGTTTAGCCGGATAGATCGACCCCGCTGGGCGCCACGCACCCTCGCGTCCGCGCGGATAAATTCTGACATACTCGGATGGGATGCGTCGACCCGATGGTGGAGATGCCCTTAGGCACGGCATCTTACTCCGAATGTAGAAAATATATTATGATTATTACAAGTGAAAACAATATTGTGATTATATGTTTGTTTCTGGGTTATATTATATAGTTTTTACAACTAACTCTCGAAGTTCGTCTGACATTTGGCGCATTTTAATTTTGCTCTGGACATCGGGCAGCACACGTCTGGCACTCTGGCTGACCTGCTTCGCCGTGATCGGCAACCGTGTTCCGGTGAGGCGCGGTTGACCACATTTTTCCAGAATTGTTTGGGAGGAGTACTTGACCCTGGAGACGCCGCCGGTTTTGTGGTTACACGCAGATCCTTTTTGCTCTGGAACTACTACATGTGGAGCACAGCTGTGCGCCGGGTGACCCCCGGCTGCTGGATTATACGTCGGCTACATATTCCCATCTAGGGTATATGATTGGAGAGGCTGCTTGTGTTATTGTCCGGTTGTTAACGGAGACGCACGCATGATCTGCTTGTGTTAGCATTCTGAATCTTTTGATACTAACGAATCTCTATTCAATAGTACTTCCTCGTTGTCAAAATATATATAGTGCATAGAAGATGTTTTAAAAGTCAATTGATATAAAATTTGACCATGTATGTTTACAAAAATATTAACATCTCGACAACCAAATTCGTACCATTAAATTTATCATGAAGCAAATGTATATAGACTATTTTTAGTACGTAGGTTCGCTCAAGTTTAAAGTGAATCTATACATTAAAAAAAGTTTAGATATATTTTCTTTACAAATCTAAAACATCTTATATTTTTAAACTGATGAAGTAGTTAAGTATTTAGTGCATTTGTATCTAGACAAAGTTGAAGCCATTATATTAAATTATTAATATGAACCGTATAAGTATTTTGACCGAGCAACGGAGTTTTCAGTCCGTGGATACATGCGGACTTGTGCTTTCAGTTTACATAAACTTTCTAACACAGTGGACGATATGCCGGAGTGGTGTTCAACCTGACACTGGTGTGTTTCAGGCTTTTGCCGTTTCAAAGTTAGCTGTATTTTCAGTTAGTCTGTCGGGTACCACTTCTTCATTTAGCTAAATACTCCCTTCGTTTAAAAATGAAAGAAGTCCAGATAACCCACTATGTATCAGGTTTGGAACACTAACCACCCCCAACTATTAACTAGAGCATTTAACCCCCTAAGTATCTAATACCAGCCAAATTACCCCCTCAGACCGACAATGGCTGTTTTAGGAGCGGTTTTGGTCTACATGGACACTGGTTTTGGTCCACGTTTTTCTGGACGGCTTACGTTCTGCTGCTATGACGCGGCCACTTCCGCTGCCGCCCATCCGGGTGCCTCATCCAGGAGATGCCTAATGGTTACTCTAAGGTGACGTCGGTGGAGCACGTCGAGGCCGGTGACGATGCCATGGTGTACGGACTCTACAAATCCCTAGTAAACTCCGGGCTGGCATTCGGCGCGCGATACGAGGGCGTCGGGTGGTTGGTGGCGCCATGGCCATTGTACCCACCTCCGAATGAACGGGGTGAATGCTAAACCGAGAGTGGATAACGGCGAGCTTCTATGGCGGCGTTACGATGTCAACGACGCCCACCGACGAAGCTCTTGGCGTGCACGAAAGACATGCGTGTGATAAACATACTTATCCTGCCGAAGTCCAATGCAACATGATGATCCTGCAAGAGTGCTGCAATGACACCATGGACGCGCCATGGTCAAGCACAGCCACGCCGATGCGGCTACCTGCTACTTTCTTTTTGCCTACGTGCACACGACGCAGCACACCGGGCATACGCACGTCCGCGAACAGCACCCCACACACCCGAGCTATGCACCGCCAGTGTGCTTCTTACAGTAGCACAGGGAATGGGTGTCTCGGCACCAGCGATGGCATCTCTCTTGCTTAAACCATTGTCCACATGGACCAAAACCGCTTTTAAAACAGCCATTATCGGTTTGAGGGGGTAATTTGTCCGGTATTAAATACTTAGGGGGTTAAGTGTTCCAGTTAATAGTTAAGGGGGGTTAGTGTCCCAAACCTGAAATATAGGGGGGTTATTTGGACTTCTTTCTTTAAAAATATAAGATGTTTTAGGTTTGTGAAGGGGATGAATCTAGACACCTTTTAGTGTATAGGTTCAAACAAATTTAGATACTAAAATATGTCTAGATACATCTTCTTTATAAACTAAACCATTTTATATTTCTAAACGGAGGGAGTATATAATAGTCTGTCAGCTCGCTGAGCCTGTTCTGGAGCTGGCCGAGCTGCAGGCTGCAGTGCGCTAGCTGCTTCGTGGCCTCGTGGGATGTCACGATGTCAAGCACGCAGGGCGGCGTGGTAGGCGGAGATGACCTGGTGGTCGTGGGGTGGTGGCACGGACCAGATGCTCGGGCATGCCCGTGTTTCTAGAATTGTTTGTTAGCTTTGTAAACGCACTACAACAAGACCAGAAAACTGTAATGTTTGCGCGCAGCGCAAAGTCGATCATCGTGTGTGTTTTTTGAGCTCCGATTTCTAACAAGTGGACCAGCTCTTTTTCTGTAAAAGCTACAGGTAATATTGCGTTGGGAATTGGGAGTGTGTGGGCACCACGTAGACGTAGCTCATCGGCCGCTGCAGCTCCCACCGCCAGAGGCTCTGCTCGTAGGCCAGCAGGTTGACGAACACGGGCGACACTCGTCGAATGCCTCGTCCTCACCAGTGAGTGGTAGGCGCAGCAGGTAGAAGCACTAGAGGCCGAAGAAAGATACTAGCTGGCTCTCGAGGAGGAAGAGGCCGCTGCCCGTTCTGCATGGCCCCCAGGCGGCGTCGATGAGCGCATCAACGGCACGGTCCTCGCCCTTGAGGAAGAACTCGAGGATGAAGCAGCCATCAGGATTCAGGAACATCTCCGCAAAGTCACGCGTCGGGAGAAACACAGGCTCCTCGTACAGGCGGCACACACAAGTGCCCGAGCGGCGCATGCGTAGGAGATCCAGGCGAGGAGATCGGCCACTTGTGCTCTCCTCCATGGCGCGGAGGCGGGCAGCGCCGCGGTCAGGTCAAAGAAAGAAACCGTGGAGACCATCTGCGGCGCTGCCATGTCGATGTCTTCCTCCTCCTCGCCTGCCACTGCCAGAGAGAGTGCTGCTCTTATCTCCTCCAGCCGGCGCTGCAGTGACAGTCAACTCATCCGCTTCTGCGCCGACGAGTGCACCAAGTGCTGCACTCGTCGAGTGCACCAAGTGCTGCACTCGTCACCGAAGGAAGCGGAGGCTGGGCTGTGGGTCCATCTCTACAACACCCAGTAAACGAAGTTGTTCGGAAGGCAAATGCGAGGTTCGCACACCTGGACGTGTTCGCAATTAGCTGAGGAGACTGCGTGGGAGATCCGGAGCCGACTTGCACGTAAACATGGTGAGAGAAATATTGACTCTTTACAACAGATGCCACAAGTAGGTGAAACCTTGAAAATTCAATACTAGCTTCAACACGGCTTCTAACATAAGCCGTAAGAAACCCTGAATGGTTTTGCAACTGAAACAAGTAAATGATCAATGGTATAATTTCCGATGTATGGCAAAACACTCTCAAAATGTATATAGGTAAGATGGCGACACGCAGCGAATGTAACTTAAGGGCGTCCAGGTGCTGCAGCAATGTGGCATGTATAGATGTATAGATGCAGAACTCTGCCTTGCCAGATCGCATAAACACCCGTACTGACTCATCTTGGGGCAAAACTGCACTGGAGAACAGAAGTTTACCCTGTCGAATCAAAACTGGCCAACAGGAACAGGAATGACGCTTCGGGTGACGGCTCGAACTGTGACAGGTTAACTCACTCCTGGTCACCTTGGGGACCGATATGGCTGGGATACTTAAATTCAACGTCGGTCCAGGTGCTTTGGCCCTCTGTCAGCTGCTTCACCACGGATGCCACCTCATCGATGCCCACCCTGACCTGCTGCTTGCTGTCCCTCTCTCGGATCGTCACCTCCGTTGCAGAATCAACCGTGACAGCGAAAGGAACACCGATCTCGTCTGTCCTTGCATATCTCCTCCCAATAGAAATACCTGCAGAAAGCAAATAATAATGTGTGGAGTTAGCATAAAACACCATCCAGTAATAATTGGAAACACTGTTTTATTTGATATACAGTATATCACGTACCAGTCGTGTCAATAATGTGGGATATGCCTGCAGCTGTTAATTCTTTGTCAAGAACTTTGGCAGCATTATCAAACTCCTGATTCTTTACCAGCGGGAACACGGTGCACTTGATAGGAGCCACGATAGGAGGGAACCGGAAGACATTCAGCTGTTCCTCTTCAGACTTGCTAGGTCTTGTGTAGAATGAATGTTCAAACAGACAATAGATTATCCTCCCTATGCCAAAGGAAGGTTCAATGACTGAAGGGGTAAAGACTCGCTGATGTTCCATCTTCTTCTCCATACTGATTGACACCATTTTCTTTGTAATCACCACGTCCTTCCCAAGCGTGCAGACTTGGAAGTTTGTCTCCCCCTTAGATTCCAATGCAGCTTTCATGTCCATTGCTTCCTTCTCACTCATAGCCTATTTGTACAAGAATAAAGTCAACAACAAAGTTTCTGCTTCAGTAGACATGATAAAACTTGCCAAAGAAAGAAAAAGACAGAGCACAAGATGTGTTACCTCCAATGCTTCAACCACCATTTTCTGATTTCCCTTGAAAGCAAGCCCCAGATCTTTCTTTGAGGGCACCATAACAAGTTTCTGCAGTAGCAACAAGTGCACACAAATACAAACACATTAATGCCCGATCTTACATGCTGAAGTACAATGACTATCATGTCCTAAATGGTTCTTGATAAGTAAAATATACTCCACTTCAAGTGCAAAAGAAGACATAACTAGCTGAACACATGATTTGGCACATTTATTAGTAATTCCTATGAAGATACTGAAGAGCCTAATCCAATAGATAACTCACCTCAACTTCTCTAGGCTTTGAAAACTTTTCATGGGCAACAAGTGGAACACCACTTTTCTCCTATGAAACAGATTCAGGAAAGCAAGATCAACATTAGCTGAAATAAGCAACTTGGATTCCAATTGCAACATATCACAAGGACTAAAACTATTGTCAGCAAAAATATTCATGAGATGCGATATGCTTACGGAGTGAGCTTTTAAATCATATGCAGATCTGTCTGCAATGCCCACACACTCTATCCATCCATAGGAGCACTCGATCTCTGCATCCCAGCAGTCAGCAGCATAGTGAGCCATCTCATTAGGTAGATGCTGCCTGAAGCGCAATCGGCCCTTATCAATTCCCAAACGAGTAAGGAAAAGGTAGACCCTTCCAATAAAGTAACCAAGTGTCTCATTATTAACAGTTCCCTGAAAAAATCAACATATAAATTTTAGCGAACCACCACTAATTCAAAACGGATAAAGCAAAATGACTGACTAAAAAAATAGAAAATAGGCCATCATGTTCAAACCTTTGAAACTGCTTCAGAAAGCTTCCGTAACTTGGCTGACTCCCCTGAGAGTTGCAGCTCTCTCGGAAACATTAAAAACTCCAAATCAGCAACGTCAGCAAATTTGGGATGTGATTTATCCTCGGGATCCACAAAGTGCTCAATCTCGGCCAATGTGAATTCACGCACTCGTAAAAGACCTTGACGTGGAGAGATCTGATTGTCAAGAAGTAGCAATAGTGAGTAAATACAAGGATCTCTGTCTGAGCAACTGCTGCAAGCCAATTAACTCGTCTTCGAATGTTTCTCAAAATTATAGTGTGTGTCAAATTTACTGTTAGAATGTTAGGAAGTCTAGATTTCTCGAGGCATTTAAGTCTAAATGCAATGGAGGTTTTATACAGATGGAATAGCATCACATTTTGAAAATCAAAATACTGATGCAGGTACTCGAACCTATCACATGAAGTGCAATGGAAATAAAGAGCATTGCATCCTAATTTAGCAACATGAAGATCATCCATCATTCATTTAAATCATGTTGCACAAAACATTTACAACAACAGACGTAAAGTAGTTTAACAGCAGTACAATCTCTACACAAAAAAGGTCTAGAATCAGTCCATCTTATTTTTGCAACATGAAGATCACCCATAATTTATTCAAAATCATGTTACACAAATATAATTAACAAAACGGAAGTAGTCTAGGGAAAACAGCACAATGCACTTAATGAAAAACAGTCTTAAACATTTGATTAAATTCAGGAAGCAAACATTATGTGCTGAAACATCACATAAATGACAACAAGTTACGAAGCATACTGTAGTTGCTAACATGCAAAGTACCTAACTAGTGAAATTGACAGGTACTAACAATCCAATGAATGTCAACAACAAAGTGTGACAGAAAACAGACCTCGTTACGGAATGCTTGGCCGATTTGAGCTGCTGCAAAGGGGAGCTTTTGGCCATTGTAGTAGTACAAGTCCTTGAAGTTGACAAAAATACCCTGTGCGGTCTCTGGTCTCATGTACCTGTGCGTACACACAAACTTCAGCATGTTTGGCCAATCAACACAAAAGAACATGATTAGGTGGTGATTGTTTAGCTTCTTACCCCACACTAAGACCAGTAGGGCCAATAGATGTCTGGAACATAAGATTGAATGGGTAGGGAGCTGAGAGTGGGTTCTTTGTATCAGGGGAAACAATGCCATAAGCCTTGATCTTTGCACCGAGTTCCTCAGGTGAGAGGTCATCTAATACGGCAAGGACATGCTTAAACTCGGCTGCCATCTCAGGGGACAAGGTGAGATCCTTCTCAAGCTTGTCCTTGCAGAAATCTTTCAACAAGTGATCAGCACGGTAGCATGTGCCTGTCTTCTCATCCTTAACCATGAGGTCAGTAAACTTCTCAACATGCCCTGACGCTTTCAAGACAACCTCAGGTGTCACACAGGGGCAGTCAACCTCCAACATGTTCTCCTCCAAAACAAAATGCTGGAAAGGAAGGAACTGATTATAACCTTCACAGAGCAAAACGAAAGAGATAGCTCATCTAATACAGCTCTATGAAAAATATTATCTGACACAACCAATATCTAAAACAGGAAATAATTAAGAAATGGCGTAAATCTTTCAACTAGAGACTAGCAAATAAAATCCCTGATCCCCTCCATTGTCAAACACGGAAACAGAAAAAAAAATAGCCAGTTTGAACTCCTACATGGAAATCGAAATAGCAGAAAACACATTGTGCACCAAAAAAAATTTGTTGGCCATCCACATTTGCCAAAGAAACTGCAAAGTGCCATATAGCATTTCGAGTACTAGAAGGACAGAAAATGCCCGGAACTGTCTTCTTTGTTCCATTTATCCAGATTCCAGATGGAAGTTCCGTATCTAATCAATAGCACCTGGTACGGTGAAAGCTAAGAAAGTGAGCGTTCAACACAAACATGAGCAATGTCCTGCACATGAATTCACGAACCAATAGAGGAACAATCTTTCTGCTTGAGGGCCACATAAACCACAGCGATGAGCTTTCATTAATTCGCAGCAGCTACACACACAACGACTAGGATACAAGCGCGACTATCTTTAACCCCCTACAAATCAAACAATTATGAACATCTCTATATGGGCTCGCGGCCTCACTCACCTGCCTCCAGAAGGCTAGGACGTTGGATTTGACGGCGCACCCAGGCGGCCCGTAGTCGTACAGGCCGGCAACACCGCGGTAGATCTTGAACGACGGTATGTAGAACAGCTTCCGCTCGAGGGTGTTCACCACCGCCTGCCGCATCTCCTCGCGCGCGGCGCCGCCACCGGACCCGACGGAGGCCTGCAGCCTGCGCGCGGCCGCGCCGGCCTCGATCTTTAGCGCCTTCAGGGCCTCGACCGCCGCGTCCACGCCTTCCTTGGCGCCAGCGGCCTTGAGCGACCGCACTGCCTCGGCCTGGGCGTCCACGGCCGCCTGCCTCTCCGCCAGCGCCCGGCGGAGCGCGTCCTCCGAGGGTGCTGCCCCGGCCATGGAGCAAGAGGAGAAGAAGGAGAGGCTAACGGTGAGGGAGCGTCGGCGTGCGGCGGCGGCGGCGGCGAGGGGAGGCGGGGCTAGGGTTCTGCTGGGTTTAGGGGCTCGGGAGAGGGAGGAGGCGATAAGCTGGGGGCGGAATCGCATAAACACCATCGACGGGGTGCGAGACAGCGGCGGTTGTGCGTTCCCACCCTCGTGTTTTGAAGTTATTACCTAGCGGAGAGATGCCAGTGCCTGGCTGGCAGTGTCCCGTGTTTGGGTATTTGGATATTGGAGGACTTTTTGTGAAAGATTGGCTGTGTATTGGGACGTGATCTGGGCCGTAGGAGTGGTGCAAATCGGACGGCGAGAATTTGCAGCACGGGGATAATGTCGATGGAGGGCTTTGCCATCGCCTTCGCTGGGATTGACAATGACCACGAGTGCCGAATGGCCAGCAAACGGGATGAGCTCTGATCCCTATCCCATGGTTCGTTTCACCTCTATGTTGGTGATCTTTTTAGAAAAGGAGGGTGACCATGTCTCGTCAATATTTTAAATTTATTTATTCATAAATATTCACCTTATTAAAACCTAGTAGTACTTGTTAATCCAGTCCAAAACAAAAGTAGAATTGTCTCAGTCAATTGAGGAAACACTATTCATTATTCAACTTTACATATTTGTTTATATAATTCTAAAGAGAAGTTTATTGTGTTACTCCCTCCGACCCATATTAATTGACTCATATTTATCTAAAGAATCTAGACACTATTTAGTATATAGGTTCATCTAAATTTTGACAAATCGAAGTCAATTAATATGGATCGGAGGGAGTATAACAATCCGATCATCTTGTGCAACCAAAAAAAGTACCGTATGTTAGTTCTCGTAGTTCAGGAATTTACATGGATCTTAGTGTCAGGTGATTGAGTTTAGATGACTTTGTATTAGCAAGATAGTTTTCGTAATATTTTCATCTTGCGTTGAAAAAGGAAGGTCTTGCGCTGCCACGAGCCTGAATTTCATCGATAGAGGGGAAATAATGGAGTGCTTCAATGATCAAGCAAGTTTGAGGATAAACACTCCCACACGCGATAGAGCTGGACCTTTAGGCCTCGTTTGGTACAGTCATTTTTGCTGGTTTTGCGGTGTATTTTCCCGGGCCAAACCAATACACTCGAACTCTCTATGGACCGTTTGGTAGGCCGGGTTTAAACGGGGTGAGCCCGAGTAATTCGTAAAAACTCGTACTCCCTCCATTTCAAAATATAAGATGTTTTAGATTTATGAAAAAATGAATCTAGACTTTTTTAATGTGTAGATTCATCCCAAAGTTGAGTGAACCTAAATACTAAAATAAGTCTAGATTCTGTTCACAAACCTAAAACATCTTATATTTTGAAACGGAGGGAGTAGGATTGAAGTGGATTAGAGACACGAGTACCCCTCGCGTTTTTGCAGCTCAACACGTCCGGGCCGGTGAAATACTAGCCCTGTTGTAGACTCTTCCGTATCCTCCGGCCGGTCGGCCGACCGTCGGAAGCAAACTGATTTCTTGTCGGTAAGATCTCGTCCGCTATCCTCCCCTCTCCTACTAGGCACGTCGTGCTCCTCTGCCCTCCCATGGACAAGGACGACGAGCTTTCTATGTCCTGCTATGGCGTGTTGGACAGAGGCACCTCCGGCTGCTTCCACAATCAATGGCCGTTTTGAGTTTATGAAGAACGAATGCGTCAAGAAGCATCATCTTCTCTTGGTAGTACGCATGACTCTCTGGATGTTGTAAAAAATTGTGCTGCTGCACAAATTCAGTTTTATGACTGATATAACCCTATTATTGCTGAATCAGACCCTGTCTGCCAAACAACAAAACTAGATAGATGGGGAAGAGAATTTGGGTAGGGAAAAGTATTGGGTGAATGACGGTTTTCATCCAATCCCCGTTGGATAATACTCACCAAAACTCCTGTAACCTCTCTTGCCAAATGTGGCCTTAGTATTTAGTGCACACAACCGTGTGCCTGGACAAATAAGGTGGTAAGAGCATCTCTAACAGAGTCTAAACTGGTCAAACCCTCAAATTAACCGATTTTTTGAAGGCCGAGACGGAAAGCTGGCGCGGAACAAAACCCTCAAATTTGTAAACACTCAAAAAAAATTGAAGGTCGGGCCCTCGTTTTCTCACTCGACCTGGAAAAGTGAAGGCTGGTAGGTAAAACTAAAGGGCCCTTCAGTTTGGTCAATGTTCGGACGCGCCAGGGAAAAATCACCAACTGCCTCTTCCTCGTGTCCTCCTCCTTGCGATCCGTCGGCCGCCACCGCGCCTCGCCCGATTCCGCCTGCAACGCCCGCGCCCCGTCGCCCCGCCTCGTCGCCGACTCCCGCCGTCTCCCGCCGTCTCGTCGTCGTTCGTCCCTGCCCTGTCGTGGCCCGAATCGGCCCCCTCCCGAGTCGCCCCGTGTCTGCCTCCGCCCCACCTGAATCGCCCCCCAACCCGCGCTCGCCGCCCATCTCCGCCTCGTCTGTCCACCTCTGTGGTCGCGCCTCACCTCGCCCAGCCTCCTCCGCCTCGCGTCGCCACGGTGAGAATTTTTCTCTTTTCTCTTTTTCACTTTTTGGTTCATTTTAGTTAAATTAATTGTATGTGTCTCGTTTTGTAGATGGATTCGATGTCCGAGAGTTCAGGTTGGTCGTCTTTGGATGATTCATACATCGAAGAGCTGTTGGAAGATGATGACACGGATATGACGGTCGCTCTCGTTGCCGTGAAGGAGCTTCAGGAGCGCGCGATGCTGCTTGACAGGAGGCAGGGGTCGCAGATGGGTCGCACGTACATCTTTCGGAACCGTGCTCTCGGCCACGAGCAACTCGTGCAGGACTACTTTGCAGAGGTACCGATATATCCACCCCGCCTATTCGTAGAAGGTACCGAGTGTGGTGTGACTTGTTTGTGAAAATAGTGAAAGATTGCGAGGCCAACTCGCATTATTTCAAACGCCGTCGAAATGTTGCAGACATAGGCGGATCCACCCTCCCTATTGCCCGGGCAGCCGCCCGGGCTTGCCGGCCATGTGACACATTGTATTACACTATGTTCTATAGTAATTTGTTTCAAAAAATGACATCATAGGCCCGTCCGCCCAGGCTTCTAGAAAGTTCTAGATTCGCCACTGGTTGCAGACACCATGGGATTTAGTGCATTTCAGAAGATATCGGCAGCAATGCGGGTGCTCGCCTATGGCATACCCGCGGACCATACGAACGAGTATCTTCGCATTGGTGAAGATACAACCACGGAGTCCGTGTGTAAGTTTGCCAAGATGGTCATCCGTTTGAATGGTGATTGGTATCTACGGCTCCCAATGAGCAAGATACAAAGAGATTGATGGAGATGAATGAAAAAAGGGATGGCCGGGAATGCTTGGTAGTCTAGATTGCATGCATTGGACATGGAAAAATTGCCTAAAGGCATGGCATGGAATGTATTGCGGTAAAAGCCGTGATGCTACCATTGTGCTTGACGCCGTGGCATCAGAGGACTTATGAATTTGGCATGCATATTTTGGGTTGCCGGAAACACTCAATGACATCAATGTGCTTCAAAGGTCTCCTTTATTTGCAAGACTAGCTTTAGGTGATGCTCCAACTTGCAATTACAAAGTCATGGACAATGGATACACAATAAGATACTATCTCACAGATGGCATTTATCCTGAGTAGGCAACTCTAGTAAAGTTCGTTAAAGAGAAGAAAGGAAAACCTTATCAAAGTAAGAAGCTAATTTCACAAAGGCACAAGGCCCGCAAAGACATTGAGTGAGCTTTCGGTGTTTTGCAAGCAAGATTTTCCATTGTTCGGGGCCCAACTCGTTTTTGGGATAAGAAAACTCTTGTGAACATCATGAAGTGTTGTGTCATTCTACACAATATGAACCCTTTCGAACTATAATTGTAATTTGCAGAAAATATTATTGTAATAAGTCGAGTTATTATTGTGTGCTTGAAACTATTATTTGCTGGAGTGATATGATATCTAAAATGATTATTATGTGCTGCAAACTATAATTTTATTGGCTGTTGTATGAAATTGTGATGAAACAGTCAAAATCATGTTTTGAGGTTTGGTTTGAGGGCACTGATCTGCGCCGGCTGTTTTAGGCGTTCAAAATCACAATTTTTCGCCCTCAAACTACTTTTGAGGGTTCAGGTTTGAGGGAACCGTTAGAGATGCTCTAAGGACTCACATGCCGCCAAGTCTATCTCGATAATTCTGTCAAAATACATCATATCTTGCATGAATGAGACTAGCATCCTTTTCCGCTGCGCATTTTTCGAACAAAGAAGACTGCATGGAGTATGTACATAAGTCTTCTTAGAGCATCTCTAACATATATCGCATATCGGCCATCCCACAAAATTTTGGTACAATATACAGTATCGAGACCGAAAAGTGGCCTTTTCAGATACAATAAACAAGGCCAAACCGCATTTTTTTGCGGTTTCCCGCAAAACGTCCTCTCCGCCCCTCATATATTCGGGACCGGGGGAAGGGGGCTCAGATGCGGTAAGATGCATCCCATTTCTCCCATTCCCCCATGCATAGGAACCCTCGTCGTTGTCGTCGCCGCCCTCTCCATTCCGGCCACCTCCGCCGCCGACCATCAAATCACCGTCGCCCACCACCTCCCAGCCACTCCTCCTAGCCATGGCCGGCCAATCGTGCCGGAATAAGGCCGGACGAGGCGGCGGTTCGACACAACGCGGAGGGAGCTCCGGCGGTCGAGCTCCCGCGCCACCGCAAAGCGAGGAGGAGGTTCGCCGGCGCCTGCTCGCGCATCCACTCGACTTTCCTGGCGTGGGCCAGATTCGGGTTTGGGATCGCCACACACGATGCGGAAAGAGGGAAGCTCCCGCGCGGCGGCGAGCGCTGACCTGCTCCTCCACGCGCCGTCGTCGCTGGTGCGCGCGCCAGCTCCCGCTCCGGCTCGGTGGGGTCACATCTCCGACGACAGCGAGGAGGAGGACGATGACAACACAGAGGAGGAGGACGGGGTCCGCGAGAAGAAGTTCAACTCGCTCGGCACCCTCGTCTCCGACGTGTGGGAGCACGCGAAGCGCCGCCGCGACAAGCATGACCGCGAGCAGCGTGAGCTTCGCCGTGTCTACTGCCACTCCGCATGCGAGCACCAGGCCCGGCTGGGCTTCTTCGCCATCGACTACTCCGACGACACCTTCGACTTCGACGAGGAGTAGGCCTCCGCCGCCGTAGATGCTTCGGTGAGTAGGTATCGCCGGTAGATGCTAGGGCTAGGGCTAGTCTAGATGTAGGGCGCGACATCGATTTTTGTTGTAAATATGTAGGTTACCTCTTTTGTATGTATGAATCTCGCGTTGTTTTTAAATACGCGGGTTTACGGTATCTGTATCATAGGTTGTGTCACGCTGTTCATGTACATGGCAAACTAATTAATGATGAGAGAAATGAAAGTGGTATCATGGTATGGTATAATACAATATCATCATAAAATTATAAAAAATAACAAATAGATATTGTCCATATATTTGTATTAAGATTTTACAAACAAAAAAAGATAAAACTATGATACCACATATGATATCATGTAGGAGTATTATGAGTTTAGTGTGACTAGCCTAAAATAACATAGGAAAGTCTTGAAAAACAAGGCACACGATTAATTGAGTTCTCAGAAGTGTGACCACAAATTAATTTGCAATCCTTTCTAGAAAGAAGTTTATTCGTAGTCCTCACTGGTGTACGTGCGCTCACTACAACAATTGTTTATAGCTTGATAGTTTTGGATTTGTTTATGGAAAGTGATGGTTTTCCCCCGAAAACAAGGCACACGATTAATTGAGTTCTTAGAAGTGTGACCACAAATTAATTTGCAATCCTTTTCTAGAAAGAAGTTTATTCGTAGTCCTCACTGGTGTACCTGCGCTCACTACAACAATTGTTTATAGCTTGATAGTTTTGGATTTGTTTATGGAAAATGATGGTGATCTTCGTTGCCAAGAATGGATCCTTTCTAGAGAAGGAATTTCTCTCGAAAGAAGTGACTGGAAGGAAAGTAGAACTCGACGAGGTTGTCGAACCTTCTCTCGAAATTGCGAGTAGCGCAGCACCGGAAGAAGTTCCTGTGGTGCCTGCACCAATAAGAGAGGAAGCTAATGATGATCATGAAACTTCGGTTGTAGTTGCTACAGAGCCTCGCAGGTCAACGAGAACTCGTACCACTCCTGATTGGTATGATCCCGTTATGAGTGTCATGTTGGTGGACAACACCGATGACCCTGCGACATATGAGGAAGCGATGATGAGCCCAGATTCCAATAAATGGCAAGAAGCCATGAAATCCGAGATTGGATCCATGTACGAAAACCAAGTATGGACTTTGGTGGACTTATCGGATGGCCAGAAGGCTGTCGAGGACAAATGGATTTTCAAGAAGAAAACATATGCTGATGGTAATGTTACTGTCTATAAAGCTCGACTTGTCGCAAAGGGGTTTCGACAAATTCAAGGAATTGACTACGATGAGACTTTCTCACCTGTAGCGAAGCTAAAATCTGTGAGGATTATGTTAGCAATCGCTGCATATTATGATTATGAGATATGACAGATGGATGTCAAAACAGCATTCCTCAATGGAGACATTGATGAAGAGTTGTATATGATGCAACCCAAAGGTTTTATCGATCCTAAAGATGCTAACAAGGTATGCAAACTTCAACGGTCCATCTATGGATTGAAGCAAGCATCCCGAAGTTGGAATCAACGTTTTGATAAGGTGATCAAAAGTTTTGGTTTGATACAAACTTATGGAGAAGCTTGTATTTACAAGAAAGTGAGTGGGAGCTCTATAGCATTCTTAATACTATATGTAGATGACATATTGTTGATTGGGAATGATGTAGACCTTCTTAATAGTGTCAAGGAATATTTGAATAATAGTTTTTCAATGAAGGATCTTGGCGAAGCAGCTTACATATTGGGCATAAAGATTTATAGAGATAGATCGAGACGCCTAATATCATTGTCACAAAGTACATATTTGGACAAAGTTCTAAAGAGGTTTGGAATGGAAGATAGCAAGAAAGGGTTCTTGCCCATGTTGCCCAATACGACCTTGAGTAAAACTCAAAGTCCGACATCGGCAGAAGATAGAGAAATGATGAGTAAGACTCCCTATGCCTCAGCCATAGGATCTCTAATGTATGCCATGTTATGTACTAGACCCGACATTGCATATGTTGTTAGTTTAACTAGCAGATATCAAAGTGATACAGGAGTGGATCATTGGACAGCGGTCAAAAACATCCTTAAGTACTTGAGAAGAACGAAGGATATGGTTCTTTCTTATGGAGGTGATGAACAGCTCGTTGTTAATGGTTACACCGATGCTAGTTGGAAACCGATCCGGATGATTCTAAATCACAATCTGGATACGTATTTACTTTGAATGGTGCATTAGTTAGCTGGAGGAGTGCAAAGCAAAGCGTTGTGGCGAGATCTTCAACTGAATCGGAATACATGGTCGCCCGGAGGCTTCACAAGAAGCGATATGGATGAAAGAGTTCATTCTGAGCTAGGTGTGGTTCCTAGTGCCTTGGACCCAATGTCTATCTCTTGTGATAACATGGGTGCCATAGCCAATGCGCAAGAACCAAGGTCACACAAGAAGTCAAGCACATCAAGCTACGTTTTCACGCTATTCGAGAACATGTCCAAGATGGGGACATAAATATTTGCAAAGTACACACAGATCCGAATGTGGCGGATCCGTTGACTAAACCTCTCCGAGGGCAAAACATGACCAAAGACCAAACTGCCATGGGTGTTCGGTATATTACCATGTAATCTAGATTAGATGACTCTAGTGCAAGTGGGAGACTGTTGGAGATATGCCCTAGAGGCAATAATAAATATAGTTATTATTATATCTTTGTGTTTATGATAAATGTTTACATTCATGCTATAATAGTATTAACAAGGAAACATTAATACTTGTGTGATTTGTAAACTAAAATAGAGTCCCTAGTAAAGCCTCTTTATAATACTAGCTTGTTGGTTAATAAATGATTGTGGTTTCCCTATCATGAACATTGAGATGTTATTAACAACAAGATCATATCGTTAGGAGAATGATATGGTGGACATACTCCTATAGATAAGCGTAGCATAAAGATCAAGTCATTTTAATAGTTCAATTGCTATATGCTTTTCGATACATAGTAACCTAATTCCTTCGACCATGAGATCATGCATATCACCTTTCGGATGGATGCTTTTATGACATCAAACACCACACCGTGGGTGGCTATAAAGGTGGCATTGAGTGTTCGGAAAGTATTGGTTGAGACACATGGATCAAGAGTGGGATTTGTCCATCCATATGACGGATAGATATACTCGGGCCCTCTCGGTGGAATGTCATCCAATTAGCTTGCAAGCATGTGACTGGCTCACAAGGGATCACATATCACGAACGAGAAAAGAGTACTTATCGAACGAGGTTGAACTAGGTATGCAGAGATACCGACGATCATAACCTCGGATAAGTAAACTATCGTGAGACAAAGGGAAATTGGTATCATATGTAAGTGGTTCATTCGATCTCAAAGTAATCGTAGAAATATGTGGGAGCCATATGAATTTCCAGATTCCTCTATTGGTTATTGTTCGGAGAAGTGTCTCGATCATGTCCGCATAATTCACGAACCGTAGGGAGACACACTTAAGGATTCGACGTTGTTTGAGTAGTTATGTAATGATGAGAAAGAGACCGAATGTTGTTCGGAGTCTCGGATGGGATCCGGGATATCACGAGGAGATCCAGAATGGTCCGGAGAATAAGATTCATATAAGGAAAGTCCTATTTCGGAGTTGGAGAATGGTTCCGGTGTTTTCATCGGGAATGTTCTAGAAGGTTCCGGAATGTCCGGCACTCCGAAGGGGAAGGGTACATGAATGTGTTATATAAAGTTGGTATGATTGCATCATGTACTAGGTGTCATCGCTGAACAAAATAAAGGGTTTAATCAAGTCCTAGTTTGAAAAAGTCAAACGCCAATTTGAAAGTCAAACGGCTATTTTGGGAAGTGGAGAGGGAGGTGGAAACCGAGTTGGGGGAGGAGTTCCTCCCCTCCACCGCCGGCCCACCTTGAAGACGAGTTGGGGAGGGACTCCCCTCCCCTTGGCCGCGCCTCCCACCTATAAAGGGAGGGGCAGGGCTGCCCCTCCTAGCACACAAGTTCCCTACCTCTAAACCCTAGCAGCCGTCGCCCTCCATAGCCGCCGCCGCCCCCTAGGGTTTCTCCCCTAGCCGCCAACTTGGGCACCTCCAAGCCCTAGTCGCCGGCCCTAGCACCTCTTCCTCGGTGTGTCTAAACCCTAGAACACCGAGGGCTCTCTCATAGTCCACCATACTCGCTCCGGCTTAAAGGCGAAGCCCTGCGAGATCTCTCCTCTACTTCCGGTACCACGCCGTTGTGCTGCCGGAATCGCGAGGAGAGTGCTACAACCTCCGCTGCCTACTGGAACAAGGGAGAGGAAGGTCTTTGTAGAGTACCGAACGTGTGACCGACTGCGGGAGCGCTGCCGGAATGCAGCGGAAGGATCGTCTACGCGATCTTGAGATCGAGAAGAGTACGACTACATCACCCACGAGAATCCGCTCTCGTTAAACACTTTGGAATCTTCGAGGGTGAGTTATTCCATCGACTCGTTGCCACAATCTAGTAGATAGATCTTGGCTTGTTTGTTTGTATGCGATAGAAATTTTTTGTTTTCCATGCTACGAAACCCTACACTTTGGAAAATTCCGCTTCCAGTGACCTTCTCCCTTGTAGTAAAAGCACTCAGTATCAGGCTTAGGTCCAGCCTTGGTCTTCTTCGTCGGTGCGGCAACTTTCTTACCACCCTTCTTGAAGTGTCCCTTTTGCTTAGACTTGCCTTTCTTGAATTTGGTGGTCTTATTGACCATCAACACTTGGTGCTCTTTCTTGATCTCCACTTCTGCAGATTTTAACATGGAGAAGAGTTCTGGCAATTGCTTGTTCATGCTTTGCATATTGTAGTTCATCACAAAGTTCTTGTAACTTGGTGGTAGTGATTGGAGGACACAGTAAATCCCCAAAGCATTAGGAATCACTATACCCAAGCTTTGTTTGCGTGCCTAGACATATTAAGGACATGCTCACTGACGGAGCTGCCCTCTTTCATCTTGCAGTTAAAGAACTTTTCAGAAGCCTCATAGCTCTCAACTGCCGCGTGAGTCTCAAAAATCAATTTGAGTTCACGGACAATATCATGTGGGTCTGAATTCTCAAACCTTTTCTGAAGCTCCGATTCTAAACCATACAAGATAGCACACTGAACTGTGGAGTACTGAGTCTTCCGAGCGAGGTAAACATTCTTTACTTCATCGGTAGCAGTAGCTGCAGGTGGGTCACCCAGCGGTGCATCCAGCACATAGGTCAAATTACCAGCATTGAGGATAATCCTCAAATTGCGGAACCAATCCGCGAAGTTGCTTCCATTGTTTTTCGACTTTTCTTTCTCTAGGAACGCATTAAAATTGATGGTAGAGGCCGCCATTGATCTACAACATATTTGCAATAGTTTAGACTAAGTTTATGACAAATTGAGTTCTAATTAATAGTTAAATTAATCTAGGTGAACTCCCACTCAAAACAATATCCCTCACATTGTTTTAGTGATCACACGAACCAAATCCACCACATCAACACCGATCATCACGAGAGTTGATGTTGCTTCAATGGCGAACAATCGACATGTTCATCATATCTACTATATGATTCATGCTTTACCTTTCGGTGATCCATGTTCTGAGACCATGTCTGTACATGCTAGGCTCGTCAAGATCAAACCTTAGCTTCGCATGAGCAAATCTGGCTTGCTCACGTTGTATACACTTGCAGAATATAACACACCCGATCATCACGTGGTGCTTCGAAACAACAAGCTTTAGCAACGGTGCTTACTAAGGATGAACACTTTAGAACTTGAAATTTATGTGCATGAGGGATCATATTATAATGCTACAGTCGTTAACTAAGCAATACAAGATGCATAAAGGATTAACATCACATGCAATTCATAATATGTGATATGATATGGCCTTTCTGCTTTGTGCTTCCGATCTCCATATTCAAGCACGAACATGATCTCCATCATCACCGACATTGCATCAAGGTCAATGACGCTGCTCCATGGTTGTCGTCCACCAACTTCAACTATTACAACTACTTTGAATAGACACGCGGGTCTTAACAGAAATTAAAGACAACCATATGGCTCCTGCCGGTTGCCAACTTACAATAAGGAACATTGCATACATCAAATATAATCACAATCATGGCCATATCACATCACATCACACCCCTGCAAAACAAAGTTAGACGTCTCTAATTTCTTTGCATGTTTTACGTGGTTTGGGGCTTTCAATAAGTGTCGATCTAACTTACGAACAAGAACCACAATGTAAGATCCCTCCTTTGTAAAGGAAAAGGATCCCTGTGATTGCAATGCTAGTCCCTGGATCATTGCTAGCATCCATAGTTTAAGATGAAGTACACAGATACAAAGGTCATTTATTACATCCATTCCAGAGATAAACATAGTCTTTACCACTCAAGGCCACAGGCCTAATACAAGAGTTTGAATAAGTAAATAATTGTAAGTCTTCATCTTCATGTGCCACAGGCAAACATGTTGAGTGTAGACTCATGACACCTAATTCTCATCAGAGTAACCTGCAACATCACAAGTTACAGCCACAGTGGGTCAATACTTTGGAATAGTATTGGCAAGTGATACCTTAGTAAAATTTAGGTGGACTATATTACTATATGCAATTTGGCTAAGTGTAGCTTGTCTTGCTTTGCTCAAAATAGGTTTTTCCTATTAGTTGAAATCATTAAGTTTTTCTTTGTCAAAACTTTTCCCAAGGAACCACCAATAGACATTGAGGTCCTTCACCCTTGTTCACCCACAAATTTTTACTTAGAAATTGGGATGAGGAGATTCTTGATAGCTTCCATGCCTTGATGCTCAAGTTGTCCATTGCCATGGACTTGGCTAAGTACTTAGATTTTTCCATCTGCAGAGGTTGTGCACTTTCCCCACCAGACTTGGTTTCACCAAGACAGGACCTTTCAGAAGCCTTTCCTTAGACCAAATGGACGCGTTCCAACCTATCATTCCCACTACCACCAACTGTCCAAATGGCTAAGTCTAGCAACTTACGTGATCTAGGCAGAGCCCATATTGCCAAGTGGCTGCACTAGAAGCTTCTTAACACTTGGCCTCTAAAATCTCTTTGTTCCTGGGTGGCTTACCACAAGTGAGATACACAAGGTAAACCATAGCCATGGGCCTTGTGTAACCACTCAACCAAAAACCACCAATCAAGTCCCTTTCCACCCAGGTGATTCATTGACTTAGTTGTTTTATTAAGTAAAACAAGTCCAAAGACTTAGAAATATTTTCATCATAGCATGTATATTTCACCAACCCTTGTTTGCTACTAGCTAGGCTAAGCATGGCATAGATAGTAACTTAACTTAGAAATTTCCTAGCAATTCTACAACTACTTAGGATTTCCCATCATGGCATTAGGCAAAATACTAACATGCAAGACTTAGCAAAATATTTCTAATGCTTAGTATAAAATATAGGGATAGAAATATTCATGAAGTACCACTTGCCTTGGTAGTTGGGAGAGCAGCACTCTTCACAATCACAATCACTAGCACCAAAATCTACACATAGAATATAGCCACAATCACATACAAGATATATTCAACCAAAAATATATATGCATGCATGCAAGATGTTAAGTGATGATTTTTAAAACTCAACCAAGCAAGTGCAAGGTACTGATTCACTAATAAGATAAAATCTTGCCAAACAGCCAATATTTATACTCTAAAACCTTTCCTAAATATTTCAAACACTAAAATTAGTCCTAAACAAGTTTCTGCAAATAAAGCCTTTTTAACAGAAGCTAAACACTAAACACATTGCATATTTTGAAAGAGCTTGCTTTCCTGTTTCCAACGGTATAAAATTTGTCAAATTCTAACGTGGGGATAAAAAGTTATAGCTAATTCAAAATTGGATATAAATCAGATTCAAAATCTGTTTTAAAATCAAACCCTAGCCACGCGTCTGTTTCCTATTGGCCGATACCGTTTCACTCAGGATCACCCTTCCGCGCCGTCAGTTCAAGTTAGATCCAACGCGCCAGATTCAAAGAAAACGCTTCGCTCAGATCTAATTTAAACCGCAAGATCTACATCTAACGGCTGCTGTTGCTTCGACCATAGCCTAGCGGCGCTAGCGGCGGCGACTTGCGGTGGCGTGTCTGTCAGCGGCGGTGCCGGCATTCTATTTCCCCCGGGGAGGGAAGAGGATGCTCACCAGAACCGCCGTGTCGAGGTGAAGCTCAACGCGTCTCTGGTTGGCGAAGGGGCGCTCGGAGTCGTCGGGGATTCCTCGCCGGAGTTCGCGAACGCGTCGGGTACGGCTGCTGGTCGACGTTGGCGAGGTTCTGCGTCGCGCTAAGACAAGAGGAGGGCACCGTTAGACGCGCAAGACGCTAGGGATCTTAGGCGTATCGAATAGAGGGCAATGGGCGGCTGGTACTTACGGGGAGAGGTCGCCGGAGTTCGAGCAGAGAGCGGCGGCGTTCAGTCGTTTTCGTTGCCGAGGCTACAAACCATGCGCGAGCAAAAGGGAGGTGTCAATAGATGCGCACGGAGCTGCAGAGCATGATAGTATGAACCATGGACAGAGGGGGGTGCTCAAAATTGCGAGGTCGGCGAATCGTGGCAAGATGTCGGGCGAGTATGAAGCACTGGTGGCGTGGAGAGGAAATTGGGTGAGGAAATGGCGCGGAGGGAGGGGCTTAAGTAGGCAGAGGCTCGACAAGAAACGCTCAGCGAATCAATGGCAATTACGCCGCGGAATCAACGCAGCAACGGCCAGCGGCGACGTGCTCCTCGCGAAATTTGGGGAAAGACGACGATGACGTGGACAAGTCCTGCTTGTTAGCGAATAGAACAGAGAGGGAGTGGGGTCTGAGTATCAGCGAATCTGGGGGTGCTTCTGCGCGTGAGAGAGAGAGGGGACCCGGGTGGGTTAGTTGGGCTGGTTTCGCTGTTGGGCCCAAAGTCTGGCGCCGACCCTTTTCTTTTTCTTTATTCCTTTTCTAGTTCTGATTTGATTTTCTGGAATGATTTTCAAATGAATTCAAATCTTTTCAGGATTTTTGCAGTGTGCAATAGTCACAATTCTAGGCATAAAACCAAATGGTCACTCTGAAATGGCTTGGTCATTTGGAAAAATAAAATAAACAGTGTCATAGCACTTTGTTTTATATTGACTTTGAAATTGGTTTTCAAATTGTATTTGCTTTGAAATTTTGGTTTAAACCTTAGCAATCAAGCAACACACTCTGAAATGGCTTAGTCATTTGGAAAAATAAAATAAACAGTGTCATAGCACTTTGTTTTATATTAACTTTGAAATTGGTTTTGAAATTGTATTTGCTTTGAAATTTTGGTTTAAACCTTAGCAATCAAGCAACACACTCTGAAACAACAAGGCACAAAGTTTGGTTTCATGAACAACAACCTCTCATAGAAAGAGTAGCATTTGTTTCAAATGATGATCACATAAAATAATGAGCTCATATGCTCCTGTTTTTGAATTGTTTTGTTTGAAATGAATCCTATATGATCATGGATGCATGGATGATATGCATGAGTTTGAAACATGATTTTAGGGATGTTACACACAACGTTGATGTTTGAACTATCAAGTGCCCGTTGTAAATTGGATCTATACTATAATGGGAGAGACAGACACCCGCAAAGCCACTTATGCAATACAAGTTGCATGTTGAGCGTGGAGCAAGTCTCATGAACGATGTCATGTAAGGTTAGCCCGGGCCGCTTCATCCCATCATACCGCAAGATGCAAAGTACACAAAAAGCAATTGATAATAAAAGCACCACCGCCCATAATGACCATTGTGTTCTACTTGTGCAACAGATCTACTATAGACACGGCTCTGATACCACTGTAGGGGTTCGTAGCATGGAAAACAAAAAAATTCTACCGCATACAAACAAACAAGCCAAGATCTATCTACTAGATTGTAGCAACGAGTCGATGGAATAACTCACCCTCGAAGATTCCAAAATGTTTAACGAGAGCGGATTCTCGTGGGTGATGTAGTCGTACTCTTGCCGATCTCAAGATCGCGTAGACGATCCTTCCGTGCTGCGTTAGAAGCGCTTCATCGATCACACGTTCAAGATCGACGAAGACCTTACTCTCCCTTGTTCCAAAGGCGGAGGTTGTAGCACTCTCCTCGCGATTCCTGAAGACGGCGTGGTACCGGAAGTAGAGGGGAGATCTCGCAGGGCTTCGCCTTAAGCCGGAGAGAGTATGGTGGACTATGAGAGAGGCCTCGGTGATCTAGGGTTTAGACGCACCAAGGAGATAGGGCTAGGCCGTCGGCTAGGGATTGGGGAAGCCCAAGTCGGCGACTAGGGTTTGCCCTAGGCGGCGGCGGGAGGTGGTGGCGTGGCGGCAGGGCTAGGGTTTCATGAGGCAGGTGTAGTCTTGGAGGCAGCCCGCCTCCTTATAGGTGGAGGGCGCCGGCCAAGGGGAGTCCCTCCCCAACTCGGCTTCCAAGGCCGGCGGGTGGAGGGAGAGGAACTCCTCCCCAAGTAGGTTTCCTACTCTCCCTCCACCAAGCAAAAATAGTCGTTTGACTTTTCAAATTGGCGTTTGACTTTTCAAACTAGGATTTGATTTATCCCTTTATTTTGCTCAGCGATGACACCTAGTACATGATGCAATCATTCCAACTTGTTATGACACATTCATGTACCCTTCCCTCCGAGGTCTGGGACATTAGAACCTTCTAGAACATTCTCGATGAAAACACCGGAACCATTCTCCAACCCCGAAACAGGACTTTCCTTATATAAATCTTATTCTCCGGACCATTCCGGATTTCCTCGTGATATCCCGGATCCCATCCGAGACTACAAACAACATTCGGTCTCTTACTCATCATTCCATAACTACTCAACAACGTCGAATCCTTAAGTGTGTCTCCCTACGGTTCGTGAATTATGCGGACATGATCGAGACACTTCTCCGAACAATAACCAATAGAGGAATCTGGAAATTCATATGGCTCCCTCATATTTCTACGATTACTTTGCGATCGAATGAACCACTTACATACGATACCAATTTCCCTTTGTCTCACGATAGTTTACTTATCCGAGGTTTTGATTGTCGGCATCTCTGCATACCTAGTTCAACCTTGTTACTGATAAGTACTCTTTTCTCGTTCCCGTGATATGTGATCCCTTGTGAGCCATTCACATGCTTGCAAGCTAATTGGATGACATTCCACCGAGAGGGCCCAGAGTATATCTATCCGTCATATGGATGGACAAATCCCACTCTTGATCCATGTGTCTCAACCAATACTTTCCGAACACTCAATGCCACCTTTATAGCCACCCAATTACGGTGTGGTGTTTGATGTCATCAAAGCATCCATCCGGTAAAGGTGATATGCATGATCTCATGGTCGAAGGAATTAGGTTACTATGTATCAGAAAGCATATAGCAATTGAACTATTAAAATGACTTGATCTTTATGCTACGCTTATCTATAGGAGTATGTCCATCATACAATTCTCCTAACGATATGATCTTGTTGATAATAACATCTCAATGTTCATGAAAGGGAAACCATAATCATTTATTAACCAACAAGCTAGTATTATAAAGAGGCTTTACTAGGGACTCTAATTCAGTTTACAAATCACACAAGTATTAATGTTTCCTTGTTAATACTGTTATAGCATGAATGTAAACATTTATCATAAAAAACAAAGATATAATAATAACTACATTTATTATTGCCTCTAGGGCATATCTCCAACAAAGGTGGCAGCAGGATTTAGGGCGCCTCACTTTCGAAAGCATGGTGAACACCGTCAATAACTACACGGAAGCTGAGGAGGCAGCCCAGACAGTGCTCGCACTCTTAGATGGCTCCCCTCCGTCTCAGCCACCGCCACCGCCGCCTCCGGTCATCGTTGATGTAGCTGCACCACCACCTCCAGTCATCGTCGCTGCTGTCGCATCGCCACCGCCCATCATCGAGGAAGCCATGACACCCTCCGACTTCGTGCTTGACGCTCTCTACGCCGACTCGGAGGAGATAGACTTCAGCCCGGAGGAGCTAGACTCTTCCATGCAGGAGATGGAGGAGGATTACAAATGCGACGAGTAGGCCAACAACGCCGTCACATCCCGAGAGGTGTTCGTCGCCACTGTGACCGCGATGGATGAAGATCAACCCGGACAAGATCCTTCTTAAAGCGCTGGACAAAGGGAAGGGTCCACCTGTTGATGCCGACAATGATCGCGCAAAGGCCTTTCCCCCTCTTCCTAAACCAGTGCAGAAGCCGCAGGAACTTGGCACCGGTCCGAGTAACAACAACACCACGAACACGCCGCCTCCGACATCTACGTCTGCTGCTACCCAAATCACTCCAGCTAATAGAGTGATGTACGACAACCTACTCGTCGAGACCATGATCGTGACCCATATTCGGAACGTAGTCCAGCTTGACGAGAAACGCCAGCTTGCCGGAGGAAGCCTTGCCATCGCGAAAGACGCTAAATTTGGATAGAAGGCGCCAACGCGTAGAAGTCAATAGAGAAAGCTAGAGCCATGGAGGCCGAGTACAAGACTCTGCTGCAATAGCAGAAGGCTAAGAAAGCTTCAGCTCGCGTCATCAACGATCCTGGTGTATGGTGAAACCTAGGATGCCCCCCCTCGAAGCCGCCACAAGCAAAGCCATACATTTACAGCGAAGGCAGGTAGGTGATGCCCACCCCTCTTCTCAACCTCGCCATCGCCAAGACCCTTCTGGAGCAGGATAGATCACCCGCAGCTGTGGACCGGGTCTATGACCTTGTGGCCAAGGCGGTGAAACAACAGGAAAAGGCCACCTCTCAGAGGCTTGAGTCTGACCTAGCGTTTTGCCAGTCTAGTCAGCCTAAGCCGCCGAGGGACCGATGTCCTCATGATGTCGGGTCCTAGACAGGTTTGTCAGAAATGTGTAGAGGAACAAGAAATTCCAATGGGTATGGACTAAATGTGTTCAAATCCAATCTTCGGAAGGACTACCAGTACAACTCATACAATGATAAATCAAAGATTAGCCTTTTGACTATAACTATTGGCTAATAGAAATCTAAAACCCTGTTTTAGTGAGACTTCCTAGACCTTACCTAGTGTGATAAGGAAACTTGATGATCAAGTAAAGGAGTTGGATTAGGATACCTAATTAGGAAAATGAACTAAAGAAAAGACCATTAATTAAGGAGTTTATAATAAGTGACATTGGTGGATAGAACATGATTAAACCCTAGTATAGATATATTATCCTAGATTAGTCATTACAAGTCACATTAATATAATGTGAGGTTGGAGTATTAGATACTGGAGTCTAGTAGAGACAAGATAGTATGATTAAGATGATGTGAGAGCAACATTGGATTAAAGAAGTAGGATTTGATGTATACATCTATTGAAGTAATGTTAGTGATGGATGATTAAGGAAGAGTATGAATGGAGTTAGAAGTAACCACTTGTTGGATTGGAGATTATTAGTAGTAGAATAGTTTGATATAACCAAGTATAGATATGAGAAGATTATGAAAGCTTCAGTGTCAAGTTCATTAGAATTATAAATGGATTTAGAAGAATAAAATATGGATAAGAATATTTTTGTGAAGTAAAGCTCAACATGTTAACACATGATGTTAGATATGAAGAAGTAATATATCTAGGAAAGGAATTCCTTAATTAGAAGTCCAGGATTATGAATTATGGAAGATAGAAATTCTGGGTAAACATTAAACCCTAAATCTATAATCAAGCTTAACATCCATCCCATCTGTTGTATCAATCATCTTATTTCCACAATGGCTGCTAGGAATAATTTCCTATATCAAATCACTTAAGCACATCTTTGTCATTCTCAACCATCATTATCCTAGGTGCTTAAGAACTATCTTTATTAATTCTTTCTCATAAATTATCCTAGAAAACAATCCCACTATTTTACTCTAAATGGTGATATCATTAAAAAAATCACAAACATAAAGACAATATGTTTAGCCATTAATCTTTATTCACATCAACAAAAGAATATAAGTATAATAAGAACCCTAAACCCTAGGGTAAGCAATTACCATTCAGAACCCTAAACCTATTAATGAGTTTTCTCATCAACATCTTTTAAATATTCTATCTATATTCATTAGACAAAGTCTTTGATCCATTTATCTAACTACTTATTCCAAATGAGCATGGAATAACTGGGGATACAATAATTATAAACCACCCTATACTTTACTATGTGATTAAATACATAAAAATAAACCCTATGACTATCACTAAACATTTTAAAACTTCATTACTCCAAATAAAAGTGAAAATAATGTTATAGTTAATTTTTAAGATCTTAAAAAAAATCCTAAACTCCCTAAATCCTACTTATTCTATTTAATAGAAGAATATCTCTATAATTATAATGTTAGAAAATAATAAATAAAGTATGTTATCAAAATACTAAATTCATACCTGAAATTGAAATACATTTTTATATGCTGCAATTATTTAGCAGATAAAATTCTATAGGAAATATTCAAATCAAATATTAAAATAAAAATTTAGAAACAAAATAGAAAACAGAAAAGAAAAACAAACAAAAAAATATTTTCTGGCCGCAGCCCATTTCCTCACTTGCCTATCTACCACCCATGGGCATTCTACAGTAGCCCAGTTTCGGCCCAACAACGAGCTCAGCTCGTCACCACGGTGACTGACAAATGGGACCAGAGGGGGATCGCGGTTTGAGAGTAAGAAATCGCCAGGGGGTTTTTCGCAAATGTTCGCTGTCGTCTTCCTCGTGCGTCACAAGCACCTCGCTGGAGGGGTTCGCCATCGCCCGATGCCGCCGCCGTCGTCAGCCGTGCGTCGTGATGCCCGCCACCATCCCAGAGGAAGATAAGTAGACCACCACAACGTCCATGCTTATCCTTATCTCCTCACAATCTCTCTCTCGTTTTCCTCTTCCAAAACCGAAACCCTAGCCGTGACCGTCGACGCACGCCGTCGTCCAGAGACCACTCCGGAGCCGTCTGAGGATGCTGTGAGATCCGTATCGTCACCCTCGTCATCCTAGAGGAAGGAATCGAGCCGGGATGTACAAGATCGACCGAATCGAGACAATCTTCTCCGACTCCGACAGAGTTCATCGTCGACGATTAGATCGCTCCCGACCACCTCCGGCCTCGCCGAGCCCTTCATCGTGCTCCTGGTGAGCCTCTGAACCTTGTGGTCCTGTCCGATTCGTTGCTAGCGTGCCGTAGATATTGACCCACGGGGATTCCGAATGTGCCGCTGTAGTACCTCGTCGTCGGCCATCCTCCGGTGACCATATCCGAGCGGCGCCGCTGCTAATAGGTTCCTCGACATGGGATCGGGATCTTTCGAACCGTAACAACCGCGCTTGCCAAAACCCACTAGATCGTCGCCGCTGCCAGCCACCTGACCATCATCGGCGAGATGACGTCACAGCGACGTCATGCTTGCATCATGTCTACAGGGTTGACCAGTCTGCGCTGAGGTGGAGTGTGACGTGGCCTAGGGCCCAATAGTCAGTGGCTGGGGCTAGGTGGGTTTGCGGTATAAAAAGTCAGTGCATGTTTAGTAAACTGATAAAACAATATTAATTCAAATATAAACATTCCATAAATTTAAATAAAGTAATTAAATCTTGTAAATTTAATAACTTTTGTTTTGTAATTCAGAAAAATGTGTCTAATATATGAAAATGTTTATAAAAATAAATTCTACAACTTAAAACTATTACAAAATATTATTATGTTAACAATTTAAATAATTATTATGTAATAAAGAATTTATAAGTAATAAAACTTTGATAATTCATATTTTAATAATGGTAAATGTTAAAAATATAAATAAAATACCAAAAATCTTGGAAAATAAAAACAATACTTTAAAACTATAATCATACATTATTATTTCACTTAAATAAGTAATTATTATTTATTAAGTATAAATAAAGTAGTAAATCTTATAAAAATCATATCTTATTATTTTTAAATCCCAAAAATAAATATAATATATCAAAATGAACACAAAAATAATATCTACATATTAAAATATAATATTTCACTTTTGAGGTAAATAAAAGTTTAAACACTTTAATAACTTGAATTTAAAGCTATTTCCTTAATTAATAATTCATATAAAGGTAAATAAAATTTGCTAATAATTCTATAAAAATTATCCAATTGAGTCTAATAAATAGTATTAGTCTTAAATATTGATAGTGTAAAGTCAAAATGGTTTAACACACTTTAAATACAACTTTATTGAATTATTCCTCAACCATTAGTGTAGATTATTTTATAAAAGAATCCTTATCCATTATAAAATTTCCAAGAATAATTTTGTAGTGAAATAAAACCTACTCCAATACTTCAACTACAAGTTATAAACAAACCTAAACATTATATTGAATCCATAAGTAGTTACGTAATATTATTTCCTTGTTTACAAACTATAACCACTCATCCATAAAAAGTAAAATGATTCTATTCCACTAAACAATTAGGAAACCACTATTCAAATAGAAGTGTTACCATTCATAAAGTATCCTTAGAGAAACATTGTAAAGTACACCTGGTACAAATAACATAAGCAATATGCCTTAAGCCCATCTATGTATTTAAAGTTAACTTTAGTCTATAATACTTTAAATACTATTCTAAAAGACTTTGTTATGTGTTTTATAGTTAACTTTGGTCTATTATAATTAAGTTATAAAGCATCTTAATACCAAACTAACCAAGTTCAAAACCAAGATAGATAAGTCTCAAATACTACTAATATTATTATTCAAATAAAGCAATTCTTTCTTACTTAAAGACTATAACTTGAAAGAACACCTAATAAGGTTAACTTAAAATTTAAATACTTTTCCTTAGCTAAGTAAGATTTTCTTCAAAAGTTATTCTTTTAAGGAACATTATAAAGCAAGACATAAGCATTTTTATGAAAGCTCTAAATGCTGAACAAACCTTATATACATAGTCTACAGATACATTTCCCACTTGAGTATTCCATTATTGTGTGTGCTTTATTATACTTACATGTTGTTTCACACACACTCACAAGCCTTAATAAGAAGCACATGTGTGAAACTTAATCTAAAAGGGCAACACATTCCAAGGAAACCCTTTCCAGTATCCAAACCCTAGAACAACGTTACCCCGGGATTCGAGTTTATCAACGTGCATTATATTACTTATGCATAAAAGCCTCTTGCTTCTTTAAACATTAGTCCTTACCGGACCAATGATGCTGATTTTAGATATTGGATTTTATATTGTCTCGAAGACCGTGAGTGCATAATCTTGCAATCAAACAAGGCAAGTTCACACTTGCTTATGTCCTTTTGATTATTTTCTGTAAAGTATTTTTCAAATCAAGTGTTGTCATCACCTGCATTCCAAAAAGGTCAGAAAACACTATTTTTGAAAATAATTTGAACTATTGGTTACTGATCCAGGGTGATCAGCTAATCTATTAAATTTGGCAGTTGGAATACCACTGCTCAGGAATATATCCTCTAGGACTTAACAACCAATGTCGCCAGTGATTCTTGCGCCGTATATTACGCGTTAACCATGAGATTTGGAATGGGACGGAGAAGTCAGCTGTATCCTTTTCCTCTCGTATGGAGGCAAGATGACCTTAACGTGACGTTGTGATTCCTTGTGTGGATCCAACATATGGGTGGGAACCCTTACGCCCCCACACTTTTGGTGTCTAGATTATATATGGATGGTGTTTAGTGGATGGACCATTTAATATGGCACTTGCCAGGGCATAACCAGGTCATAGAGTCTTCGGGAACTCGTCATGGTTTTATCCTGCCCGAAAGGGGGCTTAACGAAGGTGAGCTGGCCCCGAAGGATCGTGCAGACATATGAGGTCACGGAGAGGGCAGTGATTGGCTTGTATCTTAGGTTGGGCCTCAAACCATGGAAGTTTGAACAGGAACATACTCTCGTCCGTGCAACAAAGCTTAAGATCTCTCATGGGTAAAGTAACGCACCTCTGCAGAGTGTAAGAACTATAACTTGTTACTCCCATTAGGAAGGAGCTATGACAGCGGAAAGGAACTCCATGAAAGTTCTGGTAAACCCGTGAAGTCTAACAGCCATAGTTTTTCAGAATAAAAGCAACCTTTGAAGAAATGTTTACAAAAACCTGCATTACCTACGACCTATGGTCTGTGGCTATAGATGTAGTGCATCAAACACTCCTTTTCTAGTGAACTTGCTGAGTACGCTCGTACTCAACTTATCTTCTTAACCCTTGCTAGATTCTGAAGCCATTAAGACGACGTCTACTTCAAGTTATGCTCCAGGAATCATCATCAAAATCTAAAAGCTCTTCAAGGGAGTCAAGGAAGTCAACATATACATCAACTCAAGTGAAGACGAAGTTTCTAATTAGATAGTAATATAATCTCTAGCCATAGAACCTATTTCTGTAGGGTATTGCAATATCAGCAATGCCAGACCATTAGTTAAAATACTAGTCTTAATAGTTTGATAGTGTTTGAGTTGTTTATTTCTGATTCTTCTTTGTAAGAAGTTTCGTCCTCTCTCTTTAACCTTGAGTGTTCCCCAGATCTTATGTAAAGAGTTGAGTTGTAACCTATAGTCATGTCTTGGACCTGTTGTGTTTCTGTTGTACCACTCTGAGGGATATAATACTAGTGAACGGTGTTTCATTGGTGTTATGTCAACGACTATAGTGTACTACATCATGCAGTGGTATGCTGGGTCACCGCAGTTGGTATCAGAGCATATGCTTTGACCTTAGGATTAAAACCCTTTTAGGAAGATCTTTAGGTTGGATAGTGACTATAGGAGCCGTCTTATCTAAACCAAATGATCTTATGACTTGTGATGAGTGTCCACTTGAGGATAACGTTGTCACTAGATACTTAAGTCATTCTTTCTTAGTAGTAATTATTTCATCTTCTCTCAAAATAGTGCTATTTAGTGTCTTCCGAAGGAGACAACCCACCAAGATTCTGTAGGAAAGCCAAATGGTCTCAGTGGATTAGGAGCAAGTGTAAGACATCAATTGAAGTAGTCTTAATGATGTAGCCTAACTCTAGAAATTCAAGTAGACAGTGGAATCTTGTGGTTAGTTGATAGCCAAAGACAATATGATGAATATCATTTGGATAAATGTTGATGTAATGAGGAGTAATCATGTGGGACTCACTTGAGGATTCTACGTGATGAAGTAAAATTATGTGAAGATTTAATGATAGATTAATGTGAAATAAAGTCATCATGGTAAGATTAGCTGTTTAATCATGATTAATAGGTAAAACATAATAAGATTAGCTCTGAAACCATGATAAGAGTATAGATATGATAAGTAATTAGTAAACTATCTTGAGGTAGAAGTAAGAAAATAACATGGTAGAACTATGATAGAAGTCAAAGGTGTCATAAAATAGTGATATCCTTCAATTTTAGGGGTTCAATAGAAACTTATTAGTCATTTAGAGAGATAATGTGAGGTTAGTTTACTAATAAAGAAAGGTTGGTTATAAGTAGTCCTTCCAAAAGTGAGACAAACGGGTAGTCAAAACCAAATTGAGATAACTTTGTTTACAATTATCCTGTTACAATTGAGAAATTCAGATATATATTGAGATAAAGAATAGTTTGACTCTATGTGCTAAGTATCACAACATAAACCTATATGAGGAGGTGTCATATACTACACAGCTAAGCCTGAATTCTAGAGATACTATACTCAACTACTATATTCTGGGCTTAGAATAGTGTGTGTTATATGTACCACATTTGGATTTATTGGTTTTTCTTGGATCTTTTTGATTGACTAGATCTGTACATGAAGTTTGACTTGGTGTGCAAATGTATGTTGCAACATCCAGTTACTACTTGATGTTATAGACCTAGAAAGGATTGGGAATTCGTGTAAGGGATTGACGAGTTCCAAAGACCAAGATGAAGACTTACATGAAGGATGAAGCAAAATATAAGAAGTATTAGTGCAGTTTGAAGGATGGATCAAGTTCAGATCTTTACTAAACAGTAATAAGAAGGAAGATTAGTATAGAAGATATATGGAGCAACAAGAAGTGATGAATTTAAATTCACCCAAAGTAGGTAATGTTGCTAAGAAGTAATGTAATTGTAGTACCAAGTTTATGGAAGTATCATGAATAAATGCAAAGAAGAAGTTTTGGAACCAAAGTGGTATTCAAGATCTGACAGTTCAGAGAGAGTGCCATAAGGATGTTGGAAACCATAGGGTAATACCTACAACCTAGGATGATCCGCACCTGGTATTTGATCCACAGTTGGTATCTTGTCCATAGCCGTTGTTGGTTGACATAGTTAACCAGATCATCTTAAAAGTTGTATAAAGAGCATAAAACTTGGCCTAAGTTAATTAAGACATAAATGAGTATAGAATTCAAGCGATTATGCGAAGTCAGACCTATCAAAGCGAAAATGTCCAAATAGTAAGTAAGACAAATAATGCTGAAAGATTCACTTCGGAGATCCACAAATATGTGGATACACCGTACAATATTTCATGAGAACCCAACTGGGTAGAAAATAAGCTAGACAAAGACCTACATCCTAGTTATTAAGCCAATGGTTACTATATAGACGGTTTAGAGACCATTAGTAAACCCTAAGGGGGAGAGTAAACAATTTGTGTAAGTATTGTTATCTAACTTTCCAAATAAAGGTTGGATAAGAAGGAGTAACCTATAACAACATAAAGACTTATTTTCATAAGGTTAAAAGAAAATCATCAGAAAGGTACTCTCTGAAGTATGTCTGGATGAAAGATCGGAGTTTATTTCAAGGTAGTAGTACTGCAACCTTGAGGTAACTAATAATTGGAAGTTAAAGAAGTACTTAAGGTAATAACAAGAGAATTTCTAAAGGCTTGCTAAGGTGAAAGCTTAAAGGGGATAAAATAGAATAGTCCTAACAGACTAATTCTAAAAGAAACAACTCTTAAGTGACCCTTTAAAAGGGAATAAAACATATCCAATTGGACATGTGTAGAGGAACAAGAAATTCCAATGGGTATGGACTAAATGTGTTCAAATCCAATCTTCGGAAGGACTACCAGTACAACTCATACAATGATAAATCAAAGATTAGCCTTTTGACTATATCTATTGGCTAATAGAAATCTAAAACCCTGTTTTAGTGAGACTTCCTAGACCTTACCTAGTGTGATAAGGAAACTTGATGATAAAGTAAAGGAGTTGGATTAGGATACCTAATTAGGAAAATGAACTAAAGAAAACACCATTAATTAAGGAGGTTATAATAAGGACATATCCCTAAAGAAGGATAGTAGGAGAAACTTTGGAGTGTTAAAGACAACAAGTTAAAGATTGCCAAGTATGGTGAGAATTCAAGGAAAAGATCTGGATATGGAATACTACAATTATTCCCATTGAGGTTACCATGGGGTTGAGAACTGTCGTAACCAATATAGGACAATTCCTTACTCCGAAACGTGAGAGTTTACGAACTTCGGGGACGAAGTTTATTTTAAGGGGGAGAGTCTGTAACATCCCAGCATTAGAGCTTAGAAATAAGCTGAACCCAGATGTGTGCATTGCATTCATGCATAGAAAATCCGAATAATTTTCACACTTTTGAACAAAACTTGTCAAAGTGATTGAAGCTTCTCTTAACTTGATGGAATTGAAGTAGATCATCAAGTTGACTGCGATAAGTTTCAATATGACCTTTGCTAAAACCTTATTTTGGGTAAGGGAGATTTGATCTAAGGTTAGATCAAATGTAATAAAATTTAAACCCTAAATCATTACTTAATGGATTATACTTGATCCTTAGGTGATCATATCATAGTATTCATTACAAAAACTCATGAATACCAAGTTAAGGATATAACACAAATAATAAGAATGTAACAACTATATCTTAATCTCATCTGCTTATACCATGCGTATCATGGTAATACCTAACCCTACTTCTTTAGGGAGATTTACTAGGAAAGAAACCAAGTACAGATCATTCACCATATATCTTTCTTCCCATATCAATCCTTATGGAATCCTGTCCTTATAATTGTTGTTCATCAATGTTGAGTAATCAACTATTGATTCAAAAATTCTTAAGCTATCAATTCTTGATCTATCAACTATTGTCCTTATCATAGCATCCACTCTAAAATCTTTAGAGAAAGAAGTAAGAAGAGATAGGTGGTAATGCTAGATTTAAATATCATCTATATGAAGGAAGTGTTGGAAGAGAATTAAATCAATAGGAGTATTGATGGAGTTAACTCACTCCTGAATGGATAGAAGAGTTATTTGAAATAAAGATATATGTGGTAACAAAGAAGATTACAAGGATGAATCCTGAAGATAGATACAAGGAGTAATCCTGTTGGATTAAGTAAGCATAGTCCATGAATATCATCCCTTAATCCAATAGAGATACTAAGAAGATAACTTCAATACAACTGTAATGTTGTATTAATGAAGCCTTGATTAGCCAACTAGAAACCTAAACCACAAAGGATTATAGTGACCATACCTTATTCACCAACATTGAATGCTTATATCATGTATAAGTGACATTGGTGGATAAAAAATGATTAAACCCTAGTATAGATATATTATCCTAGATTAGTCATTACAAGTCACATTAATATAATGTGAGGTTGGTGTATTAGATACTAGAGTCAAGTAGAGACAATATAGTATGATTAAGATGATGTTATATCAACATTGGATTAAAGAAATAGTATTTTCCTCTTTGGAAATACTAAGCACTTGAGGTGAAGTAGGATTTGATGTATACATCTATTGAAGTAATGTTAGTGATGGATGATTAAGGAAGAGTATGAATGGAGTTAGAAGTAACCACTTGTTGGATTGGAGATTATTAGTAGTAGAATAGTTTGATATAACCAAGTATAGATATGAGAAGATTATGAAAGCTTCAGTGTCAAGCTCATTGGAATTATAAATGGATTTAGAAGAATAAAAGGTGGATAAGAATATTTTTGTGAAGTAAAGCTCAACATGTTAACACATGATGTTAGACATAAAGAAGTAATATATCTAGGAAAGGAATTCCTTAATTAGAAGTCCAGGATTGTGAGTTATGGAAGATAGAAATTCTGGGTAAATATTAAACCCTAAATCTATAATCAAGCTTAACATCCATCCCATCTGTTGGATCAATCATCTTATTTCCACAATGGCTGCTAGGAATAATTTCCTATATCAAATCACTTAAGCACATCTTTGTCATTCTCAACCATCATTATCCTAGGTGCTTAAGAACTATCTTTATCAATTCTTTCTCATAAGTTAGCCTAGAAAACAATCCCACTATTTTACTCTAAATGGTGATATCATTAAAAAAATCACAAACATAAAGACAATATGTTTAGCCATTAATCTTTATTCACATCAACAAAAGAATATAAGTATAATAAGAAGCCTAAACCCTAGGGTAAGAAATTACAATTCAGAACCCTAAACCTATTAATGAGTTTTCTCATCAACATCTTATAAATATTCTATCTATATTCATTAGACAAAGTCTTTGATCCATTTCTCTAACTACTCATTCCAAATGAGCATGGAATAAGTGGGGATACAATAATTATAAACCACCCTATACTTTACTATGTGATTAAATACATAAAAATAAACCCTATGACTATTACTAAACATTTTAAAACTTCATTACTCCAAATAAAAGTGAAAATAATGTTATATTTAATTTTTAAGATCTTAAACAAATCCTAAACAACCTAAATCCTACTTATTATATTTAATAGAAGAATATCTCTATAATTATAAAGTTAGAAAATAATAAATAAAGTATGCTATCAAAATACTAAATTCATACCAGAAATTGAAATACATTTTTATATGCTGCAGTTATTTAGAAGATAAAATTCTATAGGAAATATTCAAATAAAATATTAAAATACAAATTTAGAAACAAGATAGAAAACAGAAAAGAAAAACAAACAAAAAAATAGTTTCTGGTCGCAACCCATTTCCTGACTTGCCTATCTACCACCCATGGGCATTCTATAGTAGCCCAGTTTCAGCCCAACAACGAGCTCAGCTCGTCACCACGGTGACTGACAAATGGGACCAGAGGGGGATCGCGGGTTGAGAGTAAGAAATCGCCAGGGGGTTTTTCGTGATGCCCGCCACCGTCCCAGAGGAAGATAAGAATACCACCACGACGTCCCTGCTTATCCTTATCTCCTGACAATCTCTCTCTCGTTTTCCTCTTCCAAAACCGTAACCCTAGCCATGACCGTCGACGCACGCCGTCGTCCAGAAACCACCCCGGAGCCGTCCGAGGATGCTGTGAGCTCCGTATCTTCACCCTCGTCATCCTAGAGGAAGGAATCAAGCCGGGATGTACATGATCGACCGAATCGATACAATCTTCTTCGACTCCGATGGAGTTCATCGTCGATGATTAGATCGCTCCCGACCACCTCCGGCATCGCCAAGCCCTTCATCGTGCTCCGGGTGAGCCTCTAAACCTCGTGGTCCTGTCCGATTCGTTGCTCGCATGCCGTAGATATCGATACACGGGGATTCCGAATGTGCCACCGCAGTACCTCGTCGCCGGCCATCCTCCGGTGACCATATCCGAGTGGCGCCGCTGCTAATAGGTTCCTCGACATGGGATCTTTCGAAACATAATAACCGCACATGCCAAAACCCACTAGATAACCGCTGCTGCCAGCCACCTGACCATCACCGGCGAGATGACGTCACATCGATCTCATGCATTCATCATGTCTACAGGGTTGACCAGTCTGCGCTGAGGTGGAGTGTGACGTGGCCTAGGGCCCAATAGTCAGTGGCTGGGGCTAGGTGGGTTTGCGGTATAAAAAGTCAGTGCATGTTTAGTGATAAAACAATATTAATTCAAATATAAACATTCCATAAATTTAAATAAAGTAATTAAATCTTGTAAATTTAATAACTTTTGTTTTGTAATTCAGAAAAATGTGTCTAATATATGAAAATGTTTATAAAAATAAATTCTATAACTTAAAACTATTACCAAATATTATTATGTTAACAATTTAAATAATTATTATTTAATAAAGAATTTATAAGTAATAAAACTTTGATAATTCATATTTTAATAATGGTAAATGTTAAAAATATAAATAAAATACCAAAAATATTGGAAAATAAAAACAATACTTGAAAACTATAATCATACATTATTATTTCACTTAAATAAGTATTTATTATTTATTAATTATTTAGAAAGTAGTAAATCTTATAAAAATCATATCTTATTATTTTTAAATCCCAAAAATAAATATAATATTCCAAAATGATCACAAAAATAATATATGCATATTAAAAATATAATATTCCAGTTTTTAGGTAAATTAAAATTTAAACACTTTAATAACTTTAATTTAAAGCTATTTCCTTAATTAATAATTCATATAAAGGTAAATAAAATTTGCTAATAATTCTATAAAAATTAGCCAATTTAGTCTAATAAGTAGTATTAGTCTTAAATATTGATAGTGTAAAGTCAAAATGGTTTAATACACTTTAAATACAACGTTATTGAATTATTACTCAACCATTAGTGTAGATTATTTTATAAAAGAATCCTTATCCATTATAAAATTTCCAAGAATAATTTTGTAGCGAAATAAACCTACTCCAATACTTCAACTACAAGTTATAAACAAACCTAAACATTATATTGAATCCATAAGTAGTTAAGTAATATTATTTCCTTGTTTACAAACTATAAACACTCATCCATAAAAAGGAAAATGATTCTATTCCACTAAACAATTAAGAAACCACTATTCAAATAGAAGTGTTACCATTCTTAAAGTATCCTTAGAGAAACATTGTAAAGTACACCTGGTACAAATAACATAAGCAATATGACTTAAGACCATCTATGTCTTTAAAGTTAACTTTAGTCTATAATACTTTAAATACTATTCTAAAAGACTTTGTTATGTGTTTTATAGTTAACTTTGGTCTGTTATAATTAAGTTATAAAGCATCTTAATGCCAAACTAACCAAGTTCAAAACCAAGATAGATAAGTCTCAAATACAACTAATATCATTATTTAAATAAAGCAATTCTTTCTTACTTAAAGACTATAACTTGAAAGAACACCTAATAAGGTTAACTTAAAATTTTAATACTTTCCCTTAGCTAAGTAAGAGTTTCTTCAAAAGTTATTCTTTTAAGGAAAATTATAAAGAAAGACATAAGAATTTTTATGAAAGCTCTAAATGATGAACAAACCTTATATACATAGTCTACAGATACATTTCCCACTTGAGTTTTCCATTATTGTGTGTGCTCTATTATACTTACATGTTGTTTCACACACACTCACAAGCCTTAATAAGAAGCACATGTGTGAAACTTAATCTAAAAGGGCAACACATTCCAAGGAAACCCTTTCGAGTATCCAAACCCTAGAACAACGTTACCCCTGGGATTCGAGTTTATCAACTTGCATTACATTACTTATGCATAAAAGCCTCTTGCTTCTTTAAACATTAGTCCTTACCGGACCAATGATGTTGATTTCAGATATTGGATTTTATATTGTCTCGAAGACTGTGAGTGCATAATCTTGCAATCACACAAGGAAAGTTCACACTTGCTCATGTCCTTTTGATTATTTTATGTAAAGTATTTTGCAAATCAAGTGTTGTCATCACCTGCATTCCAAAAAGGTCAGAAAACACTATTTTTGATAATAATGTGAATTATTGGTTACTGATCCAGGGTGACAGCGAATCTATTAAATTAGGTAGTTGGAATACCACTGCTCAGGAATATATCCTCTAGGACTTAACAACCAATGTTGCCAGTGATTCTTGCGCCGTATATTACGCGTTAACTATGAGATTTGGAATGGGACGGAGAAGTCAGCTGTATCCTTTTCCTCTCGTATGGAGGCAAGACGACCTTAACGTGACGTTGTGATTCCTTGTGCGGATCCAACATATGGGTGGGCACCCTTACGCCCCACACTTTTGGTGTCTAGATTATCTATGGATGGTGTTTAGTGGATGGACCATTTAATACGGCACTTGCCAGGGCAACACTAGGTCATAGTGTCTTCGGGAACTCATCAGGGTTTTAGCCTGCCCGAAAGGGGGCTTAACGAAGGTGAGCCGGCCCCGAAGGATCGTGCAGACATATGAGGTCACGAAGAGGGTAGTGATTGGCTTGGATCTTAGGTTGGGCCTCAAACCATGGAAGTTTGAACGGGAACATACTCTCGGCCATGCAACAAAGCTTAAGATCTCTCATGGGTAAAGTAACGCACCTCTACAGAGTGTAAGAATGGTAACTTGTTACTCCTGCTAGGAAGGAGGCTGCGACATGACGGAAAGGAACTCCATGAAAGTTCTGGTAAACCCGTGAAGGCTGACGGACATAGTTTTTCAGAATAAAAGCAACCTTTGAAGAAATGTTTACAAAAACCTGCATTGACTACGACCTATGGTCTGTGGCTGTAGATGTAGTGCATCAAACACTCCTTTTCTAGTGAACTTTCTGAGTACGCTCGTACTGAACGTATCTTCTTAACCCTTGCTAGATTCTGAAGCCATTAAGACGACGTCTACTTCAAGTTATGCTCCAGGAATCATCATCAAAAGCTAAAAGCTCTTCAAGGAAGCCAAGGAAGTCAACATATACATCAACTCAAGTGAAGACGAAGTTACTGATTAGATAGTAATATAATCTCTAGCTATAGAACCTATTTCTGTAGGGTATTGCAATAGCAGCAATGCCAGACCATTAGTTAAAATACTAGTCTTAATAGTTTGACAGTGTTTGAGTTGTTTATTTCTGATTCTTCTTTGTAAGAAGTTTCTTCCTCTCTCTTTAACCTAGAGTGTTCCCCGGATCTTATGTAAAGAGTTGAGTTGTAACCTATAGTCATGTCTTGGACCTGCTGTGTTTCTGTTGTACCACTCTGAGGGATATAATACTAGTGAACGGTGTTTCATTGGTGTTATGTCAACGACTATAGTGTACTACATCATGCAGTGGTATGCTGGGTCACCGAAGTTACTTAAGGATAGTTTTATCCGAGAAGTCCTTCACACCCGATGGGTGACCAATCCTGTACTTTTCCCCGAAAATGGAACCAAAGAATTAATAATGTGAGTTGATTACACCGGCTTGAACAAAGCATGTCCCAAAGATCCATTTGCTTTGCCTCACATTGACCAAGTCATTGACTCGACGGCTGGCTCAGAGCTTTTGTGTTTTCTTAATGCATACTCAGGATACCACCAGATTAAGATGAGGAAGTTGGACCAATTGGCCACTTCGTTCACCACACCTTACAACACGTTTTGCTATGTCACGATGCCCTTTGGGATGAAAGATGCAGGTGCTACGTACCAGCGGACAATGCAACATTGCCTACACAATCAAATTGTTCGGAACGTTCACGTCTATGTAGACGATATAGCGGTGATGTTTAAAAAGTCAAACGAATTAATATCCAACTTAAAAGAAACCTTTGATAATCTCCAGAAATACATCATGATGCTTAACCCTAAGAAGTGCGTCTTCAGGGTTCCAGCCGGCAAATTGTTGGGCTTCATCGTTTCCCAGCCTGGAATCGAGGTCAACCTGGAGAAAATCAAGGCCATCCTGAACATAAACCGTCCGACATGCCTGAAGGACATACACCGGCTGATAGGCTGCGTTGCAGCAGTTAGTTGGTTCATTAGACGACTTGGAGAGAAGGCTCTGCTGCTGTACAAGTTGCTGAAGAAGGCGGAAAAATTTATATGGACGGATGAAGCAGATGCAGCATTGAAGCAACAAAAGGAGATACTATCCTTGGCGCCTATCCTTGCAGCACCCGAGCCTATGGAGCCTATGTTAATTTACATGGCGGCCACCAACCGGGTAATCAGTATCGTCGTCGTGGTAGAGTAGAAAGAACCAGGGCATGAGTACGGAGTTCAATGACCAGTTTACTATGTAAGCTAGGTCTTGACGGAGTCCAAGCAGCATTACCCGCACTACCAGAAGATAGCTTATGGAGTTTTCCTTGCTTCTTGGAAGCTAAGGCACTAGTTCTAGGAGCACCCTATCACAGTTGTGAGCAAAGCTCCACTGTCCGACATCATCAACAACAGCGATGCTACAGCAAGGGTTGCGAAGTGGGGCATTGAGCTTGCCGCCTTCGAGATCACCTACAAGAGATGCGACACTATCAAGTCACAGGCCTTGGCGGATTTCATCGCAGATTGGATGGAGATGCCAGATGTTACCCCTATGCCGGAGCCAGAATACTGGGTGATGCACTTTGACGGATCAAAGCTACTCAATGGCTCGGGGGATGGTGTACTGCTACAATCACCAATTGGGGAAAAGCTACACTATGTTATGCAGATCCACTTCGAGGATACGAACAACATGGCAGAGTATGAAGCACTCATTCATGGACTACGCGTAGCCAAGGATATTGGCATCAAGCGCATAGTTTGCTATGGATATTCCGACTTGGTTGCCCAGCAGGTGGCTGGCACCTGAAACGTGCGGAACCCTGTGATGGCGGCATATCGAGACGAAGTGGACGAGATAGCCAAGAGCTTCTTGGGCTACGAATTCAAGTATGTACCTAGGGAGCAAAACGAGGCGGCTGATCTACTGTCTAAGCTTGGATCAGGGCGCAAACGAATTCCGCCTGGCATTTTTCTGGAACATCTACGGACACCATCTGTGAAGGGAGAAGACACCAAGAACCCGGATAGAGTTGACTCTTTCATTCACATAGTGACAAAGGTCCCTCCGGCTTGGACAAAACCGTTCATGGAATATCTCATACACGGAACTTTGCCCATTGAAGAGGTCGAAAGTTGGCAGATAGTACGTCGAGCAAAGGGCTATACCATAATCAATGGACAGCTCTACAAAATAAGCACCACTAGTGTATACCTTAAGTGTGTTTCCCAGCAAGAAGGTATTGAAATCCTTCATCAGATCCATCTTGGAGATTGCGGGCATCACGCCTCTCCTCGATCGTTGGTCTCCAAAGCCTTCCGGCAAGTATTCTACTGGCTGACCGTGAAGGCGGACACCGACAAGCTGGTTGAGACATGCATGGGATGCCAGTACTATGCCCGACAACCACATGTTCCAGCTAAAGAATTGCGAACTATACCAATAACCTGGCCGGTTGCAGTCTGGGGGCTAGACATGGTTAGTCCATTACAGACGACACCATGTGGGTTTATGCATTTGCTGGTAGCAGTTGATAAATTCACCAAATGGATATAAGCTAAACCCATTAGAAATCTTGATGGGGCAACCGCCCTTAGGTTTGTTCGGGATCTAGTGGTGAGATTTGGTCTTCCACATAGCATTATCATCGACAACGGCAGCAAATTGTCACTCGGAGAAGTGTAAGCTTATTGTTGGGAGAAGGGCATCCGACTTGACCTAGCATCTTTGGCTCACCCACAGTCGAATGGCCAAGTCGAGCGAGCCAATGGATTAATTATGCAGGGAATCAAGCCACGTCTTGAGGGACTCAAGAGACATAGTAGTTTTTCCGCATACACCAAACGATAGGAAACAAATATTACAAAGTGTTTTTTCATTCCTTTGGCACAGGAGACTTTGATGCAGCATCGTCGCCAGCAGGAGAGCCATCATATTCGAAGTCAGCGGTCTTGAGGGACTCAGAGGATCTCTGGTGGTCGCCGTCAATGATCTCCAGCGGCACGAATACGTTGTGATCGACCAACTCGTCAACCATGGTGTCAAAACCCGCAAGCGATTCCCAGATAGCCTTGTGGTCAATTTTCTGGCCTTCATCATCTATGTGGGGAAGACTCGAGGTCACCGTGTCGAGGTCGGAGTTTTCGTAGTACGCCTTGACCATCGCCAGAGACATCCTTGCGCCAGCCCGGGTACATGAAGCTTTCCAGCTTATGATACGCTCAGGGGCTTGACGCAATATCTCCGAGTACTTCATCACGGAGTCCACTGCCTTGATATTGATATTGAGGGGCTTTGTAGAGGTCCCAACCTTTAATAAGGTAGAGATCCCTGTGTTTATAATGCTAGTCCCTGGATCAATAGCTAGCATCCACAGTTAAGATGTAATATCAAGAAACAAAGGTCATAATACAACTTTATAACCAGGAGTAAAATAATTCATTACATCCTACATAGCTCATTTGGCTATCTCATTACAATGCAGCAGAAATAACTATAGCATGGAGTCCTTCATCTTCAAAGTGCCACAGGCAATCATGTTGGTTGTAGACTTGTAATCCTAATCAACACACTTCACTAACATCAAACAAACCTGCAACATAATAAGTTACAGCCACAAGGGTCAATACATTTTTATTGTATTGGCAAGTGATACTATGGTAGTATAGTGGTAACTATCATCTATATACATTTGGCTAAGTGGAGCTTAGGCTTGCTTTGCTCAAAATAGATTTTCCTTATCATTTGAAAACACTAAGTTTTTGTTTGACAAAATCACCCAAGGAACCACCAATAGAAATTGGTGAACCTTAAACCCTTGTTCAACCACAAGTTTTTAACTTAAAAATTGGGATGAGGAGATTCTTGATAGCTTCCATGTCTTGATGCTCAAATTGTCCAATACCAGGGACATGGCTAAGTACTTAGATTTTTACACTCTTTAGAGGTGGTGCACTTTCCCCACAAGACTTGGTTTCACCAAGACAAGATCTTTCAGAAGCCTTCCCTTAGACCAAAATGGACGCGCTCCAAACCTATCATTCCCCTACCACCAACTGTCCATTTGGCTAAGTTATTGCAACCTATATGATCCAGGCAGAGCCCATAATGCCAAGTGGCTGCACTTGAAGCTTCTCAACATTTGACATCTCAAATCTCTTTGTTCCTGGGTGGCAATCCACAAGTGAGATACACAAGGTAAACCATAGAAATGGGACTTGTGTAACCACTCAACACAAACCATTCTTTCCATTCCACCCAGGTGTTTCATTCACTTAGTTGTTTTATTAAACAAAACACAAGTCCTTGACTTAGAAATATTCCATAGCATGAATAAAATACACCCTTGTTTTCTACTAGCTAAGCTAAGCATGATAGTAGTAGGAATCTTAACTTAGGAAAATTCTACTAAGGTTTCATCTACTAGGATTTCCCATGGCATAGTTTATACTTAGCAAAAATTCCATGCAAGTCCTACTTAGAAATATCACTAATGCATAGTGAAAATAATGGGACAAAAGTATGAAGCATCACTTGCCTTTTTGGTAGAGAATTATAAGTTCACTCCTTGATCTTGAAATATTCACACTCTTCAAATTCCACTACAATTCAACCAACCAAGAAATATTCAATCTACCATTCAAGCAACATCACATAAAATTATAGGAACAAAGCAATGCATGCAAGCATGCAAAAGATTGTTTTATTTGGAAAAGTGGTTTCCAATAGGTTATGGACATCATAAAATATCTATTGGCCATTTACAAAAGTGGCAAGGTCATTTGTAAATGTGGCAAAGTCATTTGATATTAAGTTAGTGAAAATGGCCATTTTAAGTCATTTTTTTATTTTGCTAGAAATGCTTCAATTCAAAGTAATATTTTCTAGTGTTTGACAAATAAATTTTTAAACACAAATGTTGGTGTTTTATGGTCAAGTGTTTAGTATTGAAACCATTGCAAAAGGTTTTATCTATAAACCATTTTTATACCACATCAATATTTCATGTTGTTGAAAATGCCTTTAGAAAAGTAATAATTTTTATAGGGTTCACAAAATATATTTTTAAATCATAAAACTTTGTGTTTAGGGTCAGAGATTTAATACAAATTATTTCTCAAAGATTTTTCTCCAAAAAGTATTTTTAACATATAAACAACATTTTTTTATTTGACTAGAAATGTTCTAAATCAAAAATTTATTCTTTGGCTTCATCAACTACACTTTTAATTCCACAAGTTATTTTATATGGCAGTAGGTTCAAAACAATCCGATTACCAAAGATTTTACTATAAAAATATTTCTAGAATAAAATTTACATCCAAATTATGCCTACACATGTTTCTGTAAAAACAAACAATTTAACAGAAGCAATTTACTAAACAAAGCACATGGTTGGAAAGTACTTGTCCTGCTAATTCCATTGATATAAAATTTATAAAATTTGTACGTGTGTACAAGTTTGATCATCTAATAGAACAAATTCTGTCTATTTAAACAAAACAGTGGCCACGTGGCGCATTCCTACTGGACGATACCGTTTCGCGTGGATCGCTCGATTCTAGCCGTTAGATCTAAAGTGCATCGCACGGTGCAGAACCAAACTTACCCTTTCGCTTGACTTTCTATCGCATGCATCAGATCGAGATCCTACGGTTCATATCCACTAGCCATCGAGTGGCGGCGCTGGCGGTGGCAAGCGGCGGCGGCGTGCTCGGCAAGCGAGGTTGTCGGCGATACAGGGGGTAGAGAGAGAGGGGTAGCTCACCATGTTCGCAATGACGAGAGGATGCTCAACGTGGCAGTCGCTTGTTGAGGGGCGCTCTGAATCACCGGTGATTCCTCGCCGGAGTTCGCAAAGACGACGGGTGCTCTCAGACATTGACGGAGGCGAGGCTACGGTTCATGCCAGAGAGAAAGAAGGATGCAGTTAGATGCGCATGGTTGCGGAGAGTGCACGTATGTGAAAGAGGGGGAGAGGGGCGGTCAGACACTACCTGGGAAACTCGCTGGAGGAGGAGCAGACGGTGGCGATGCTCGGTTGTCATCGTCGCCGACGCTGTGGGTCAAGCGCGAGCAAGCCGAGACTACTGGGAGATGCAGAAGTTGATGGGGAACAATCTCGCGTGGTCGAGGGGGCAAGGCGCGAAGAGGAGTGGCCGGAATCACTTGCGAAGCTCGTCGGAGGCCGCGGCGATGCGAGATGAAATTGGAGCAGCCCGGTGGCTCTCTGGCGGCGTTGGTTGGGGGGAAAGGAAGAGGGAAGCGTGGCGATTAAGTACGCATGGTTGCGGCGAGGTTTAAGCAAGCCATTTACGCGAATTAAACCACGACATCAATGGCAGGAAATGGCCGACGCGGTCGTCGCGGGGGTGAGGAAGAAGACTGACTGTTGGGGTCTGCTTGACAGCGAGAGAGAGAGGAAGAGTGGGTCCAGGCAGTCAGTGGCGATGCGGGTGTGGGTATGGGTGAAAAACGATTCGCTCGGGGTGGTTTAGTTGGGCTGGGGAATGGGCTGGACTGGGCCTACTGGCTGGGCTGGTTTCTTCCCCTTTTTTTGATCTGTTTCTTTTTTTTCTTTTTCCTGATTTCTTTTTCTGTTTTGATTTTGTTTAAATGTTTTCAAACCTTTTTCAAAAGTTCAGTATAATTCCATACTGTTTAAACATGTAATTTAAATGCTATTTTAGGAATAATTCTTTTATTTTTCTTATGTTTTATTCTTTATTAAAGTAAGCACACGCCATTATACAAATAAGATAAAATTTATTTTCAAACCCTTATTTAATATTACAATTTTTCACAAAACCTTAACAATAGGTTTATTTATTTAATGGGGTGTTAAATAATTCACTTTAATAATCATATTAAAGTACTATAAATAATTCAATCATTTAATTTGGGCAATTGTTTTTATTCCAATGAAATTCAGATATGGTTTTAATTCCATATAACTTTATTTAAATGATTATTTTATTTCATTTAAGTTAATTAAATAACTTTATTCCACTTGGGTAAACTCCAATTATTTTCCCCTGATTTAATTAATCATTTCTATTAGGGATTTGTCTTAATCAAATGGAATAGAATTTGGTTGGGGTCATATTATTTTCTTTGAATTTTATTTATCCATTTATTTCATTTGAAATTAGATCACATTCATTCCATTTATTTATGTATTTGGCCAAGATTTAATTTGTCTTTTAAAATACTCCTTATTTATTATTTCTTTCTTTATCTTATAAAATCCATATCTTTTTATGTAAAGATCCAAACTTGGTGATTCAAATTGGTAAAATCTTATTTAATATTTGTTTATCCTTTTAAATATCTTTAGGATTATTTTCTCACTATTTGGTATGGATTTTTAGATAGGTGCTTTATTAGCTTTGGAAATTCAATTTCCTTATCTTACTTAGTTCATAAGATTTTATCTTTGGTTCCAAATTGAATGAAATCAATTTCTATGGTTTTATAATATTTCTATTTGTCATTCTTGATCATTTATAAATGTTTGTTGACAAATTTTTATATGGATAAAATCCATGGTCTTAGAGATATCTTGGAAAACTCCCATTAGGGTTTTAGGGTTTTGATTTATTTTTCAAGTGTTTAAATTTCAAGATGCATTTATGAAGAATGCATTTCACTTGATTTTAATTTTAGTTGGATTCAAACATTACTCAAGTTTGTTCAAGATGGGATTTTAAGTTTCCATTTAGAAACAAAAAGTTTCTTTTCACCCTAAATTTCAACAATTATTTATTTTGTTTATTTATTTTTCACATTACAAAATTTGGAAAATTTTTGGGATGTGACAGGCTACCACCCTTAAAAGAAATCTCGTCCCGAGATTTGGGAAAGATAGGGGTTACAAGTTGGCTCAAAGCAACTAGGGTACTACCACCCTTAAAAATTTTCCACTAGATTACTTCTTGGCTTGCTTGGGATCTTGATGAAACTTCTCTAGGCAAACATCTGCATAGTGTCCTTTGTTTCCACACTTGAAACATGTGACAAGGCTGAGATCCTTCATAGGCTTGTTTATCTTGTGCTTCATATTTTCAGGACAATTTCTTGCATAATGTCCTTGATCACCACAATTGTAATATGTGACAAGATTGAGTTCTTCACGTATCTTCTGTGGACAAGTTGACACATAATGGCCTAGTTCTTTGCAGTTGTTGCACCACACTTGGCTAATTTCCTTATACTTTTTCTTCTTCTCTGGACCTTCATTGGTATAGTGTCCCATCTCTTTGCAATGGCAACACTGCACTTGACTTTTTTCCTTCTTCTTCTTGGGTTTCTCCAAAGCTAGGATTTCTTCCAGTTCATGCTCTTCATATCTCACCTCAAAGGTGGGAAAGTCTCCTGGTCTCCTTAATCTTTTCCTTGGATAATACATATGTTTCCTCTTTTGTCCATCAAATTTAGTCATATTGCATGGAGGTGCAAGCTGAGATTTTCCTTTGTCTTCATCCTTATTGGTAGAAGTTGTTCCCTCGTGGGGGTTTACAATCTGTTGATGCACTCCACCTTGTTTCCTTTGTTGAACTATGGAATAGATGGGGCATTGGATAGGGACATGATTATTTCCTTCACATAGGAAACAAGTAGCTTCAGATGTGGGGCATTGATTTGTTGGATGTTTCTCTTCACAATTAGGGAATTGATCTTCATGCTCTTTGGAAGTGTGATCCATGTCTCCACAAACATTGCAAGATTGGGTTCCTTCTAGAATATCATCCTTGACATCCTTATTGTCACAAACTCTTTGGGAAGGGTTGTCTCCCATGTTGATCATTTGATTTGTCACCTTTTGCATCAGTTGAGTTTGGGTTTCCAAAAACCTTTGCATGGTTGGGTCTAACTCATTGTTGTTGGCTAAAAACTGAGTTGTCACTTGGTTCAACTGGGTTTGGGTTACTATGAGTTCTCTCATGTGCATCTCTTGGTTGTTGTTGTTGTCACCATTCTTGATGTTGGAGTTTCTTGGAGTAGTCATCTGTTTGGGTTGGGTTGGGATTAGAATAGGCTAAATATTTCTAAGGAAATAATTCTAATAACACACAACAATTTCACACAAGCAATGTGCAAGCAATCAAAAACAAACATTCCAATCAAACAACAAAGTTTCAAGCACATTTTTAAGCAACAAAATATTTTTGCTACTCCACATAAGTTGGTGTGTTTGATTTAATCTAAATATGGTGTTCCAACTATATGGTTCACTTGAGATCCTTCTATTATTCTTTGTTGTTTCTTCTTGAATGAGATCATGGTTTCCTTGGAAAAATTCTTGTGTCTTGGTCACAAAACTTCAAAGGTGATGATGGTTCCTTCTAAGTTGTGTTTCCTTAGTCTTCAAGTCTTGAGTAATATTTCTTGTCTCACTTGTAGTCCTTAGTGATATCCAAGTTGAAGTCCTTGTTGATACTAAGGTTGAAATCACTTGAGTTAGTGAAGTCCTTTTCTCATGTTGAAGTCTTTGCTCATGGTGGAGGCTTTATCCATTAAGTTGAAATAAAAGAGATGTAGAGTTAAACCAAAAAGGTTGAGGAAAGAGTTTACAAGTTTGTTTGTAAATAAGTTTTTGGAACAAATACAATTCCTATTTTTCTAAGGGGTTTTGTCCAATCCTAGGGTTACAATCCTACAGGCAACACAGTGCTCTGATACCATCTATAGAGGTCCCAACCTTTAATAAGGTAGAGATCCCTGTGTTTACAATGCTAGTCCCTGGATCAATAGCTAGCATCCACAGTTAAGATGTAATATCAAGAAACAAAGGTCATAATACAACTTTATAACCAGGAATAAAATAATTCATTACATCCTACATAGCTCATTTGGCTATCTCATTACAATGCAGCAGAAATAACTATAGCATGGAGTCCTTCATCTTCAAAGTGCCACAGGCAATCATGTTGGTTGTAAACTTGTAATCCTAATCAACAGACTTCACTAACATCAAACAAACCTGCAACATAATAAGTTACAGCCACAAGGGTCAATACATTTTTGTTGTATTGGCAAGTGATACTATGGTAGTATAGTGGTAACTATCATCTATATGCATTTGGCTAAGTGGAGCTTAGGCTTGCTTTGCTCAAAATAGATTTTCCTTATCATTTGAAAACACTAAGTTTTTGTTTGACAAAATCACCCAAGGAACCACAAATAGAAATTGGTGAACCTTAAACCCTTGTTCAACCACAAGTTTTTAACTTAGAAATTGGGATGAGGATATTCTTGATAGCTTCCATGTCTTGATGCTCAAATTGTCCAATACCAGGGACATGGCTAAGTACTTAGATTTTTACACTCTTTAGAGGTGGTGCACTTTCCCCACAATACTTGGTTTCACCAAGACAAGATCTTTCGGAAGCCTTCCCTTAGACCAAAATGGACGCGCTCCAAACCTATCATTCCCCTACCACCAACTGTCCATTTGGCTAAGTTATTGCAACCTATATGATCCAGGCAGAGCCCATAATGCCAAGTGGCTGCACTTGAAGCTTCTCAACATTTGACATCTCAAATCTCTTTGTTCCTGGGTGGCAATCCACAAGTGAGATACACAAGGTAAACCATAGAAATGGGCCTTGTGTAACCACTCAACACAAACCATTCTTTCCATTCCACCCAGGTGTTTCATTCACTTAGTTATTTTATTAAACAAAACACAAGTCCTTGACTTAGAAATATTCCATAGCATGAATACAATCCACCCTTGTTTTCTACTAGCTAAGCTAAGCATGATAGTAGTAGGAATCTTAACTTAGGAAAATTATACTAAGGTTTCATCTACTAGGATTTCCCATGTCATAGTTTATACTTAGCAAAAATTCCATGCAAGTCCTACTTAGAAATATCACTAATGCATAGTGAAAATAATGGGACAAAAGTATGAAGCATCACTTGCCTTTTTGGTAGAGAATTATAAGTTCACTCCTTGATCTTGCAATATTCACACTCTTCAAATTCCACTACAATTCAACCAAGCAAGCAATATTCAATCTACCATTCAAGCAACATCACATAAAATTATAGGAACATTGCAATGCATGCAAGCATGCAAAAGATTGTTTTATTTGGAAAAGTGGTTTCCAATAGGTTATGGACATCATAAAATATCTATTGGACATTTACAAAAGTGGAAAGGTCATTTGTAAATGTGGCAAAGTCATTTGATATTAAGTTAGTGAAAATGGCCATTTTAAGTCATTTTTTATTTTGCTAGAAATGGTTCAAACCAAAGTAATATTTTCTAGTCTTGGGCAAATACATTTTAAACACAAATGTTGGTGTTTTATGGTCAAGTGTTTAGTATTGAAACCATTGCAAAAGGTTTTATCTATAAACCATTTTTATACCACATCAATAGTTTATGTTGTTGAAAATGCCTTTAGCAAAGTAATAATTTTTATAGGGTTCATAAAATATATTTTTAGATCATAAAACTTTGTGTTTAGGGTCAGAGAGTTAATCCAAATCATTTCTCAAAGATTTTTCTCCAAAAAGTATTTTTAACATATAAACAACATTTTTTTATTTGACTAGAAATGTTCAATCTACCATTCAAGCAACATCACATAAAATTATAGGAACAAAGCAATGCATGCAAGCATGCAAAAGATTGTTTTATTTGGAAAAGTGGTTTCCAATAGGTTATGGACATCATAAAATATCTATTGGCCATTTACAAAAGTGGCAAGGTCATTTGTAAATGTGGCAAAGTCATTTGATATTAAGTTAGTGAAAATGGCCATTTTAAGTCATTTTTTTATTTTGCTAGAAATGCTTCAAACCAAAGTAATATTTTCTAGTGTTTGACAAATAAATTTTTAAACACAAATAATGGTGTTTTATGGTCAAGTGTTTAGTATTGAAACCATTGCAAAAGGTTTTATCTATAAACCATTTTTATACCACATCAATATTTCATGTTGTTGAAAATGCCTTTAGAAAAGTATTTAGGGTCAGAGAGTTAATACAAATTATTTCTCAAAGATTTTTCTCCAAAAAGTATTTTTAACATATAAACAACATTTTTTTATTTGACTAGAAATGTTCTAAATCAAAAATTTATTCTTTGTCTTCATAAAATACACTTTTAATTCCACATGTTATTTTATATGGTCAGTAGGTTCAAAACAATCCAATTACCAAAGATTTTACTATAAAAATATTTCTAGAATAAAATTTACATCCAAATTATGCCTACACATGTTTCTTTAAAAACAAACAATTTAACAGAAGCAATTTACTAAACAAAGCACATGGTTGGAAAGTACTTGTCCTGCTGATTCCATTGATATAAAATTTATAAAATTTGGACGTGTGGATTAAAAGTTATGCAATTTACAAGTTTGATCATCTAATAGAACAAATTCTGTATATTTAAACAAAACAGTGGCCACGTGGCGCATTCCTACTGGACGATACCATTTCGCGTGGATCGCTCGATTCTAGCCGTTAGATCTAAAGAGAATCGCACGTTGCAGAACCAAACTTACCCTTTTGCTTGACTTTCTATCGCATCCATCAGATCGAGATCCTACAGTTCATATCCACTAGCCATCGAGTGGCGGCGCTGGCGGTGGCAAGCGGCGGCGCGCTCAGTAAGCGAGGTTGCCGGCGATACAGGGGGTTAGAGAGAGAGGGGTAGCTCACCAGGTTTGCAACGACGAGAGGATGCTCAACGTGGCAGTCGCTTGTCGAGGGGCGCTCTGAATCACCGGTGATTCCTCGCCGGAGTTCGCAAAGACGACAGGTGCTCTCAAACATTGACGGAGGCGACGCTACGGTTCATGCCAGAGAGAAAGAAGGATGCGGTTAGATGCGCAAGGTTGCGGAGAGTGCATGTATGTGAAAGAGGGGGAGAGGGGCGGTCAGACACTACCTGGGAAACTCGCCGGAGGAGGAGCAGACGGTGGCGATGCTCGGTTGTCGTCGTTGCCGACGCTGTGGGTCAAGCGCGAGCAAGCCGAGAATACTGGGAGATGCAGAAGTTGATGGGGAACAAGCTCGCGTGGTCGAGGGGGCAAGGCGCGGCGAGGAGTGGACGGAATCACTTGCGAAGCTCGTCGGAGGCCGCGGCGGTGCGAGATGAAATTGGAGCAGCCCGGTGGCTCTCTGGTGGCGTTGGTTGGGGGGAAAGGAAGAGGGGAGCGTGGCGATTAAGTACACATGGCCGTGGCGAGGTTTAAGAGATCCGTTTACGCGAATTAAACCACGACATCAATGGCAGGAAATGGCCGACGCGGTCGTCGCGGGGGTGAGGAAGAAGATTGACTGGTGGGGTCTCGCAAATGAGAGAGAGAGAGGAAGAGGGTCCATGCGCGTGGCGATGCGTGTGGGTCTGGTGAAAACGATTCGCCGGGGTGGTTTAGTTGGCTGGGAATGGGGACTGGGCTCGCCGGGCTGGGTTCTTCCCCCTTTTTTTGATCTGTTTCTTTTTTTCTTTTTCCTGATTTCTTTTTCTGTTTTGATTTTGTTTAAATGTTTTCAAACCTTTTTCAAAAGTTCAGTATAATTCCATATTGTTTAAACATGTAATTTAAATGCTATTTTAGGAATAATTCTTTTATTATTCTTATGTTTTATTCTTTATTAAAATAAGCATAAGCCATTATTCAAATAAGATTAAATATATTTTCAAACCCTTATTTAATATTCCAATTTTTCACAAAACCTTATCAGTAGGTTTATTTATTTAATGGGGTGTTAAATAATTCACTTTAATAATCATATTAAAGTACTATAAATAATTCAATCATTTAATTTGGGCAATTGTTTTTATTCCAATGAAATTCAGATATGGTTTTAATTCCATATAACTTTATTTAAATGATTATTTTATTTCATTTAAGTTAATTAAATAACTTTTATTCCACTTGGGTAAATTCCAATTATTTTTCCCTGATTTAATTAATCATTTTATTAGGGATTTGTCTTAATCAAATGGAATAGAATTTGGTTGGGGCCATATTATTTTATTTGAATTTTATTTATCCATTTATTTCATTTGAACTTAGATCACATTCATTCCATTTATTTATGGATTTGGCCAAGATTTAATTTTTCTTTTAAAATACTCCTTATTTATTATTTCTTTCTTTATCTTATAAAATCCATATATTTTTATTTAAAGATCCAAACTTGGTGATTCAAATTGGTAAAATCTTATTTAATATTTGTTTATCCTTTTAAATCTCTTTAGGATTATTTGCTCACTATTTGGTATGGATTTTTAGATAGGTGCTTTATTATCTTTGGAAATTCAATTTCCTTATCTTACTAAGTTCATAAGATTTTATCTTTGGTTCCAAATTGAATGAAATCAATTTCTATGGTTTTATAATATTTCTATTTGTCATTCTTGATCATTTATAAATGTTTGTTGACAAATTTTTATATGGATCAAATCCATGGTCTTAGAGATATCTTGGAAAACTCCCATTAGGGTTTTAGGGTTTTGATTTATTTTCCAAGTGTTTAAATTTCAAGATGAATTTATGAAGAATGCATTTCACTTGATTTGAATTTTAGTTGGATTCAAACATTACTCAAGTTTGTTCAAGATGGGATTTTAAGTTTCCATTTAGAAACAAAAAGTTTCTTTTCACCCTAAATTTCAACAATTATTTATTTTGTTTATTTATTTTTCACGTTACAAAATTTGGAAAATTTTGGGATGTGACAGGCTTAGAGATCTCCTTGGCTTGCTTGATGGTTGTGCTGATGAAGTTGCCGGCGAGGACCATGCATTCCTTTGGCGGAGGAGGCGACTTGGTCAAACCAATAGGAGCTGCATTTCCGACAAAGGAGCACATGAGTTTAGTAACACAAAGTTCAAAGTACCTAGCTTATAGAAGTATAAGACGGAGAATCACTTACCAAAGATGCTCGCCTCGTCTTGCTGGAGTGTCTCCGCCATGGAGTCCCGTTCTTGTCGGAGGATCTTGTATGCTTCAAGATTGCGCTGATTTTGATCATCGGCAGCTTTCTTCTGCTCCTTGAGCATTGCAATCTCCTCATTCAAGCAATTTATCTCCGTGTTGGCAGAATCCTGCAAGGATGCCATGGGATCTTCATGCATCTTCAGGGTATCAGTCCTCTCCTGCTTAAGGATCTTGTTTTCGCTATCCAGCAACTGAATGTGCTTGGATTGCTCAACAATGTCCTTGGCCTTGGTAATGGTTTCTGCACGTCGGAGAAAGAACAACACACAATGAGCAGTAGGAGAGTGATGGCACAAGACCAATATGATTGCGAAATTAAAAGGAAAAACAGACTCTTGCTCTTGGTGATTTGTTCCTTTAAGAAGGCAGTTTTACCCTTTTCAGCTTCCAACTCCACGCGCATCTTGTGGAACTTCTCGTTGGCGACGCCTCTCCAAGCATTCTCGTTCTATGGAAAGAAGATCACAATCACTTAGTTTCTTAGAGCATCTAGCCAGATAAATATCCACCTAGAGTCTTGGGGGCTATAGTGAGAGTTTTTAACTCGGCATAATGCTTAGTCTTTCTTTAAGCATCTAGTCGGAACTAATTCAGTTTTCACCTAGAAGCTTGGGGGCTACAGCATGAGTTTTCAGCTCAGCAATATGCGAGGCCCCGTCGGCCGCCTCCCTGGGCCCTCCCCGCGGCTCTGCGACCTCGCTCCGAGCCCCACACCCGCCTCTTCGCGTCGCCTCCGCCTCATGGGCCCCGCCTCCCTCTTCCTGGCGCTCACGGAGCCTGTCACCCCGAGCATCTCCGCTCTCCGCCTGTGGCCCCTTCACGCCAACCCTCCCCGCCTCGAGCTCACGGACCACCTGAGTCGCGGTCGAAGGCCGCCTCCTCCGGGTTCGCCTGCTCCTCTTGCCGACTTGCAGCGCCGCCCAAGGCGTCCTCCTCCTCGCCTCGAGTTTTCCCGAGCCCTGCGCGTCCGCCCCGTGAGGCCGTGGTCCTGTGAAGAGCTCACCTAGAGTACCTGCCTCCCTCCAAGGACAAGGTAGGCACCGACAATCGAAGCCGCAGAGAACTCAAGTCCCCTACCCGCATGCCTAGATCTCCTTCGTGGACCCGACGGCCCCGACGCCCGAACCCGAGACCGATCCCGCCGTATGTCAAGATCTTCGATGCAAAGAACACCGCATACCGGTACCGATGCGAGAGGCCGGAACCCCAAGGTCTTCTCCGGGAGCGACGAGCTCTTCTACCTGGACCCGGAGACCGCAGACGCGACAAGTACTTCTCCCTGGATCAGATGACCGAGAACCCTGACGCCAAGATCGCCGACGCAGAACGCCGAGTACTTCATCCCGGACGCCAAGACCGACTCGATGGCGTGGACCCGACAAGACCTTCGCGACGACAAGATCGGCACCGACCAAAACAAATCCGATGCGCCCTGACACCGAACCAAGAACTCCTTTCCGGACGCCGAGTCCGCCGAGAACCCGGATGCGACAAGATCTGCCCCGTTGTTCGAGAACGTTCCCGCCGAGACCGATCCGTCGAACCCTGGACCCTGCCGAACCCCAAACCCCCGGATCCCCAAGATCGTCGAACCCTAATGTGTGAACCCCTTCCCGACACCCTATTTTATAATATAATAACAACTTGTCGCATATTGAATTGTCATACTCGCATGCATATCATCATGTGGTTTGGGGGCCTTATGCCGATTCACCTAATAATTAAATATGGGGCCCATATGCGGGCAAATCTAGTCTCAGATTGGCCTCATTTAAATTGGTGTAGCGAACCCGGTACTATCTTCTGCCATGTTATGACAACATTTAAAATGCGGGGTTTCTAAATAACATGAACCACCTAATTAAATGGCAAGACCCCGGTTCCGCTTAATATGACCTAATTGCATCGCACCTTTGCCATGCCACGCATCATACATGCATCATGCCGACCTTTTGCCGTAGTATTAAATATTGCATCCGGTGTTTCTGCTAGTGTTTTGCTTCTTCGCGGATAAGGCCGATGAGTTGATGTGAGCTTCGCCCCGATCTTCGGTTGAACCTTCGACAATGTTTTCAGGCGAGCATCTCCCCCTTTCTACCTATCTTACTTTTATAGTGTTTTACTCCTTCCTGTTGTTCTATTGCTATCTGTGTTGCGATGCTCTAGTTTTCGTACCCGTGATATCCCTTGCAGCCCTATATTGCCTTGGACACATCCTATTACCTGTTGTTTGTTAGATAGTTGGACTTGCGCGTCGTAGTCGCTTGCTCATGTGCTGTTGCGTGTCGTCAAGTGCCACAGTTGTTGATGTATTGCCGCATGTGGATGTTGGAGTTGATCATGGTTTTACTTATCGTTCACTTTAATTCCTGTTTAACAACTAAAACTGAAGTAAGCAGAGGCATCGGTGGGTGATAGATAATATTTGGTTTCCGAACGCCCACTTGTGTCCCGTAGGACCCCGAGTACTTGATACCTGTTCCTTGATTTATCGCGCTATCCACATCCGGAGGTATATGGGACCCTCCCGAGCGAGCTTGATTCGTCTTTATTTCTTGGGGCCACAAACTAGTTTGAGGTTTTATTTACTATCTGTACTTATGCCATGCTACTTCAGTATTTAAATTGTGCAGCAATAATCGCATCTTTATTTAGGTAAGCGGAGTGATTACGCAGTATCGACACCCCGAGTTTCGGTTCCCGATCGCTTCTGACCATTGTCGCAAACCTTGAGTCCGTCTCGAGCTAGCTTACTGCTATGGTAAGACTCAAGGGTGGCCCTCGAAATATTTCTCAATCTCGCGATTGCTTAGTCGTGAAAGCCTCGTTGGGTTTTGATTTGGTTTTTCCGAGGTTGATCGGCGTGTTGCTATTGGTGCACCCCGTAAAACTTTCTGAAAGCCGTGTCCGCGGATATGGACGACTTGGAGCACAGTATCTCGACCATAGACAAGCATAACTAAAGTTTATTTCTATAAATTTGACTTTATAATGACTAGTAATCAGCTTCACTATAATGGAATGGCTAATTAATACTGCCCACAATTGCTTGTTTGGAGCGTCGCTTGCGACCATTGTACCTGACTAGTAAGTATTGCAACTACAACGGAATGGCTGAATAAAATTACCAACAACTGCTGGGTTTTGGGGTTATCTCATGCTAATTGTATCTGACTAGTAAGTGTTGCCACTATAACGGAATGGTTAACTAAAAGTGCCCACTGCTTACATTATCAGGACGATTATCTAAACCTGACTAGTAATTACTGCAACGATAACGGAATAAATAAAACTGCCAACTGTGTGAGTTCCTCGGTTGACTTCCTCGTTTGGTATCGAGGGGGAAACGCCAGGACGGGCTTGTTTGTTGGTAGTATCAGGTTGGATCCGAATAGGTCTTTCTTATCCCTCTCTGATAGCCGCCAGTTGTATCGAGTCTCTATAGGTTGTTTAGTGCATGCTGCCGCTGCCGCTCAGTCCACCATACCTAGGTAGGCGAGGACCGCCGAATTCTAGCCTCGCCGTGTACTGGCCTCGATCTTGACGCCTCTTTTCCTTTGCCCTTCGTCGGCACCCCTTTTGTTTAAGCAGGTTTGAGATCGACGTCGTTAGCAGGGTTACCCTTCCGGCTTGGCCTGGGCAGGGTTATGGACGCCATTGGTTATTCTTCAGGGCTCTTAGCCCCATTTGCATCTTGTCCGTAGCTGGACGCTATATCGTTCTCAAGGTGATTTGGCTCTTTGTACCGTATATCTGTATTCTTGACTCATGGAGTCGTGTTGTATATATTTCTGTTCTATGGGTCTCGTCGAGGACTGTTGTGTAATGTTATTACTTCGTTTTCCACCCGCACGAAAGTGCCTGGTGGGCACCTTTGAATCGTTTCTATGCGGGTTTGGCGGGTTTCGCTAAAACTTGCATAGGGCCGATTCTGAGGGTGTTACACAGGAGCCAGAGTTGAGCTACCCGGCGTAAGTGTCGGGTAGACTATCTTCGGAAGCTCTGTGGATGTCCTGGGTGCAGAGGCGCCGCCTTCGCCAGACGTTCCGCCTACCACCATTGCCTTACCGCTACGGATGGCATCCTTAGCCGGAGCTTCAGCCATTTTGGAAGCAGTACTTTCTTGTGTCGCTTGCTTGTCGAATAGGACAAGATCCGCAGAGACACCTGGGTCCACTTCCATGGCGGAAGGGCCAGATGCTACCTTAGATGGAGAGCTTGTCGGTGTGGCAGTAGGCTGGACGCTGGGAGTTGTAGGGGCGATGGCGGGAGATGCTTGGTGCGACACATCTCGATGCAACATATCTCTAATGTTTTTAGAAGCCCCCGATGTTTTGGAGGTCTTCTTCAAACTTATACTGGCCTTCTTCCTGAAATGTGCAAAAGTATAAGTACAGGAATAAGACGAACAATGGACAATGTCAGAGGATAAGAGGCTTACACAACATTGGGTGCTTTGGTAAAAGGGATCTCGGTAATCTTTCTCTTCTCCGCCTCCAGGGCGGAGGTAGTCTTCTTGGAGGCTCCACCCTCCTTCTTCTTCTTCTTGCCTTCGTCGGAAGCGTCAGAGGTGGAGCTCTTCCGCTTACACACCAACAGGACATCGTCGTCGGACACGACAGTGACTTCCTTCATCTTGGGGTCATAGATTTGGACAGCCATGTCGTCCTCCTCTAGAATTTTGAGTTGTTAAGTGAAATCCCAAAGTATTAGATGAAATGATAATGGCTAGAAGGAAGAACTGGAGTATATGTCATACATGGAAAATACACAGGTACCTCTTGAAGGGAATATGCCCTGAGAGGCAATAATAAAGTGTTTATTATGTGTATTCCAAGTGTATGATAGATGTTTATTTTGCATGCTATAATTGTATTAATACGGAAACGTTAATACATGTGTGTTTAATAAACAAACAGAAAGTTCCTAGTTATGCCTCTCTCATAAACTAGCTCGTTGATTAACAAGATGATCAAGGTTTCCTGATCATGGACATTGGATGTTGTTAATAACGGGATCACAACATTAGTGTAATGGTGTGATGAACATTCATCCGAAGTATAGCATTACGATCGAAGTCATTGAGTTTATATTGCTATAACAACTTACGAAGTGATCCTAATCCTTAGACCATGAGATCATGTCAATCACTAACACCTAAGAGTTTCTTGATAACATCAAACGTCACACCGTAGTGGTGATTATAAAGATGGATTCATAACTAATAAAGTGTTATGTTGAGGCTCATGGATCGAGAGTGGAATTTGTTCATCCCGATGATGGATAGATATACTCTGGGCCCTCTCGGTGATATCACATTGATTAGCTTGCAAGCAAGTGATTTGATCACTAGAATGTTATATCACAGGAACGAGAAAAGAGTGCATGTCGGTAACGAGATCAAACTAGGTATGGAGATACCGATGATCGAATCTCGGACATGTAATATATCGTGAAACAAAGGGATTAAGATACTAGCATAAAAGGTTCCGACGATCACAAGAAAGTCATCGTTGAATGTGTGGGAGTCAGTATGGGTCTCCAGATCCCGCTTCTGATTATTGATCCGAGAGGAGTCTCGATCATGTCCGCATTATTCACGAACCGTAGGGTGACACACTTAAGAGACACCGACATCCAATTGGAGCAAATGTTTCATGCCGAAAGAATGAACAAGCGCAGAAATTTATTTCACTAGATACCGAAACAGGTTTTCGGGTGAAATTGCATAAAGTGGTTATGCATGTGAAATAGAATTCTAGCAAGGGGTTATTTGTGAATGTTTGTCATTAAAGTAATTAACAAAATTCTGAATAAAATAAAAGAGTTTTATTTAATGAGAGTTTGCATTAAATTTGGTGGAAATTTAATGGGAATTTGAGTGGAGGGATTTTAAAGGGCATTTTGTGAGTGGAGTGTCCACCCACATGAATGAAGGAGGGGAGGGGGCAGCCCCCATGGCCGGCGGCCACCCCCTTGGGTGCCCCCCTCCTCCTATAAAACGAGCCCCCCTCCTCACTTGTCTCTCACACCTCCTCGTGAAGGATCTCTCTCCCCCTCTAGAATTTATCCCCCATGGTCTCGGACTAGAGAGATACATGTTCCCGGTGGCTATTCGGCAAGAAAGAGTGGTGCTTCCGCTGCATCGCTGGAGCGAGGAGGCGGAGGTTGCTCGGTGCCTCGAACGTGTGTGCGAGCACGGATGCGCTGCTGATTTGCGGCGCTAGGACTTCCTCTCGATCTTGAGATCGGCAAGAGATCGTCTACATCAACCACAAGTTGAACTCGTTAAGCTTTGTCGGTCTTCAAGGGTATGTTCTCTACGGATATACATCCGCCTATTGTTTGTATCTAGTAGATAGATCTTGGTATATAGTTCACATCGTAGGAATTTTTTTGTTTTCTATGCTGCGAACCCTACAGTGGTATCAGAGCCGGATCTATGCGTAGATACTTTACACGGGGTAGTACACATATGAGTATGTGGGCGATGATGATCATGTTGTTGCTCCTTTGTTGTAATTTTGGATATTGGTGGCATAGTGGGATGAAGCGGCCCGGACAAACTTTACATGTCCTCGCACATGAGACCTGTTCCACGCTTGACATGCAATTAGTTTGCATAAGTGGCTAGCGGGTGTCTGTCTCTCCTACTATAGCCAATATCTATTTTGCAAGCGAGTTGTCAACAATTTGATTATCCTCGTTGTGGTTCATGTTCGTAGGTAAGAACGGTTCTATCTCGAAAGCCCTAAGCCACGTAAAACTTGCAATGGATAAATTAGAGGCGTCTAGTTTAGATTGTTCTTTGGGCTAGTGTTATGATATGGTAGTGTTGTAAGTAGAAGTATGAGATGATACTCTTACAACACATAGCGTGTAAAATCCATAGACCTTGGATTTACACATATAGGTATGATAGTGATCATACCACGATGCACATGATAGAGATCATCTGCGGGAACCATATCATTTCACTAATAAACATATGATGTTTGATAGCATCTTATATTGCTTGTTTAGCGCTTTGTTAGCATAATAAGATGATCCCTCATTTAAATATCAAGATAAGAATGTGTTCTTCCTTTAGTATGCACCGATTATGTTTTCGTCGCTCCAAGACATCACGTGATGATCGGGTGTTCTTGGATCCACGACCATATTTCGGTGTAAAACAATTACACACACGAATACTAAGGTTCTAACTTGGCGAGCCTAGCATGTATGCACATGGCCTCGGACCACGGACCGAAAGTTTAAGAATGAGTCATATAGTTGATATGATGCCCATTTGATGCTCGCCTTTGAAGCTATACCGACTCACGAGATGATCGGACTTGGTGTAGTGGATTTGGTTCATGTAATCACCAAAAAGGCACGAGGGATGTCGTTTTTGAGTGGGAGTTCATTCGTAATATAGATTAGTTGAACTCAATCTATCATACACTTAGTCTAAACTTTACAAATTCTGTTGTAGATGGCACCACCTGCTTTTAATTTCAATGTGTTCATGGAGAAAGAGAAACTAGCAACGAACGGTAGCAACTTTACCGAATGGGCCATGAATTTGAGGATTCTCCTCTCTGCACAAAAGCAATATATGCTAGAAGCGCCGTTAGGCCCCCCACCTTTGATGATGCCCCGACGAGGAGAAGAATGTCTATCGACTTCCGGAGGACCACAACTTAGTTCATTGCGGCATATTGTATGGGCTAGAGCCGGAACTTCGAAAGCATTTCGAAAACGGCAATGCATTTGATACAATGGGTGAGTTGAAAATGATTTTCGACACACATGTCTTGAGAGAGCTACAACGCTTCAGAAAAGTTCTTTAGCTGCATGATGGAAGAGCACAGCTCCGTTAATGAGCATGTACTCAAGATGTCGGGTTACGCCGATAAGCTTGTGTCCTTGGGAATATCAATTCCCATTGACTTAGGCATCCATCGTGTTCGGTCTACGCCACCTAGCTATAAGAGCTTCGTGATGAACTATAATGTGCAAGGCATTAAGAAGTCTCCCCCCGAGCTTCTGTCAATGCTTAAAACTGCAGAAATGGAGATCAAAAAGGAACATCAAGTGTTGATGATCAATAGGAACACTGGTTTCAAGAAAGACAAGAAGGGAAAACGGAAGGAAGTAAGGCGGCAAGCTGTTGCAGCGCTGAAAAGAAACCCCGAGTTGGACCTAAGTCCGATTCCGAAAAGTGCTACTATTGTAAGGATCGCCATCGAAGCATAATCGCCCCAAGTATGGCGGACAAGAAGGCCGCAAGGCAAACGAAGGTATATATGATATACATGTTATTGATGTGTACTTGACTAGTGCTCGCAGTAGCACCTGGGTATTTGATACCGTCAGTTGCTAATATTTGTAACTCGAATCGTGGCTGAACAAGCGACCGCTAGCAAGGGTGAGGTCAAGATGCGTGTCGGCAATGGATCAAGCGTTGATGTGATCGCCGTTTAACGCTGCCTCTCCACTTGCCGTCGGATTAGTTATAAACTTGAATAAATGTTATCTGGTGCTCGACCGAGCATGAACATTGTATCCGGATCGTGTTTGATGAAGTGGTTATTCATTTAATCCGAGAACAATGGTTATTCCATTTATATGAATGAAATCTTTTATGGTCATGCACCGATGATGAATGGTTTATTTCTATTAGATCTCGATGATAATGTTACACATATTCATAATGTTGATGCTAAAAGGATTAAACTTAATGATGATATATCCGCATATATGTGGCACTGTCGTCTAGGTCATATTGGCGTTAAACGCATGAAGAAGCTCCATTCGGATGGACTTTTGGAATCACTTGATTATGAATCATTTGATACATGTGAGCCATGCCTTATGGGCAAGATGACTAGAACGCCGTTTTCCGGTTCAATGGAACGGCGACGATTTATTGGAAGTCATACATTCGATGTATGTGGTCCAATGAGTGTGTCGGCGTGGTGGATATCGTTATTTTTTACTTTCACGGATGATTTGAGTAGATACGGTTATATCTACTTGATGAAACACAAGTCTGAAACCTTTGAAAAGTTCAAGGAATTTCAGAATGAAGTGGAAAATCATCGTAATAGAAAGATCAAATTTCTACGGTCCGACCGTGGAGGTGAGTATCTAAGTTACGAGTTTAGCACTCACATGAAAGAGTGTGGAATTGTTTCACAACTCACACTGCCGAACACCACAAATGAAATGGTGTGTCGGAACGTCGTAATCGTACTTTATTAGATATGGTTCGATCTATGATGTCTCTAAAGGACTTGCCGTTGTCATTTTGGGGTTATGCACTAGAAACTGCTGCATTCACTTTAAATCGGACACCATCTAAATCCGTTGAAAAGACACCATATGAATTGTGGTTTGGAAACAAACCTAAGCTGTCATTTCTTAAAGTTTGGGGATGCGATGTTTATGTGAAGAAACTTCAACCGGATAAACTCGAACCCAAAGTGGAAAAATGCGCCTTCATAGGATACCCTAAAGAAACTATTGGGTATTCCTTCTATCATAGATCCGAGGGCAAGGTTTTTGTTGCCAAGAATGGATCCTTTCTAGAGAAAGAGTTTCTCGCGAAAGGTGTGAGTAGTCGGAAGGTAGAACTCGAAGAGGTTGTGGAACCTTCTCTTCAAAGTATGGCGAGTAGCGCACCGAAGTTGTTAGGAGTTGGCTCCACTGTTGAAGAGGGAACTAATGATAATGATCATGAAACTCCAAAGAGAGTACTACCAAACCTCGCAGGTCAAACAGACGCGGCAGCCCCGAGTCAGACGGAAATCTGTCATGAATTTCATGGTTGATGAAAATGATGACCCCGCGACGTATGAAGAAGCGATGATGAGCCCGGATTCCAACAAATGGTTAGAAACCATGAAATCCGAGATGGAATCCATGTATGAAAATCAAGTTTGGAACTTGGTGGAATTACCTCACACCGAAAGGCCGTGGAGAACAAATGGATTTTCAAAAGGAAAACCGATGATGGTAATGTGACCGTCTATAAAGCTCGACTTGTCGCAAAGGGGTTTCGACAAATTCAAGGAGTTGACTACGATGAGACTTTCTCTCCGTAGCGATGCTAAAGTCGTTAGGATTATGTTAGCAATTGCTGCATATTTCGATTATGAGATATGGCGATGGATGTCAAAACCGCTTCTCAATGGTAATATTGAAGAAGAGTTGTATATGATACAACCAAAGGGTTTGTCGATCCTAAGGATGCTAACAAGGTGTGCAAGCTTCAGCGATCCATCTATGGATTGAAGCAAGCATCACGGTTGGAATCTCCGCTTTGATGAGGTGATCAAAGAGTTTGGATTTGTCCAAACTTATGGAGAAGCTTGTATTTACAAGAAAGTGAGTGGGAGCAATGTGGCATTTCGATATTATATGTGGATGACATATTATTGATCGAATGATATAGATCTTTAAACAGTGTTAAAAGTTATCTAAACAAAGAAATTTTCAATGAAGGACCTAGGTGAAGCGTCATACATATTAGGCATAAAGATCTATAGAGATAGATCTAGGCGCCTAATAGGGCTATCATAAAGTACATACCTTGATAAGATTTTAAAGAAGTTTAAAATGGACGGAAGTAAGAAGGGTTCTTACCTATGTTGCAAGGCAAGACATTGAGTAAGACTCAAAGTCCGCCACGAAGAAAGAGAGATAATGGACAAAGTCCCTATGCTTCACCATAGGCTCTATAATGTACGCCATGCTATGTACAAGACCGGATGTGGCACATGCTATTAGTTTGACTAGTAGGTGCCAATCGGATCGAGTTCGAACATCGGATAGCGGTCAAGAATATCCTTAAGTACTTACGAAGAACTAAGGATATGTTTCTTGTATACGAAGGTGAAGAAGAGCTCGTCGCTAAGTGTTATGTCGACGCTAGCTTTGACACCGATCCGGATGACTCTAAGTCTCAATCCGGATACGTATTTCTCATGAATGGCGAGCGTTAGTTGGAGGAGCTCCAAACAACCTGTGGTAGCGGGATCAACAACGAGGCCGAATATGTTGTCGCTTGAGCGGCTCGGAAGCGCTTTGATGAAGGAGTTCATATCCGAACTAGGAGTGGTGGCAAACGTTGGACCCAATGGTGATCTATTGTGACAACAATGGTGCCATTGCCAATGCCAAAGAGCCAAGGTCTCACAAGCATTCCAAGCATATTAAGCGCCGGTTTCACTCCATCCGCGAGCATGTCAAGGATGGAGATATAAAGATTTGTAAAGTACATACGGATCTCAATGTAGCAGATCCGTTGACTAAAACTCTCCCTAGAGCAAAACATGATCAACACCAGAACTCAATGGGTGTTAGATTTATCACCATGTAACTAGATTATTGTCTCTAGTGCAAGTGGGAGACTGAAGGGAATATGCCCTGAGAGGCAATAATAAAGTGTTTATTATGTGTATTCCAAGTATATGAGAGATGTTTATTTTGCATGCTATAATTGTATTAATACGGAAACGTTAATACATGTGTGTTTAATAAACAAACAGAAAGTTCCTAGGTATGCCTCTCTCATAAACTAGCTCGTTGATTAACAAGATGATCAAGGTTTCCTGATCATGGACATTGGATGTTGTTAATAACGGGATCACAACATTAGTGTAATGGTGTGATGAACATTCATCCGAAGTATAGCATTACGACCAAAGTCATTGAGTTTATATTGCTATAACAACTTACGAAGTGATCCTAATCCTTAGACCATGAGATCATGTCAATCACTAACACCGGAAGAGTTTCTTGATAACATCAAACGTCACACCGTAATGTGGTGATTATAAAGATGGATTCAGAACTAATAAAGTGTTATGTTGAGGCTCATGGATCGAGAGTGGAATTTGTTCATCCCGATGTGGATAGATATACTGGGCCCTCTCGGTGATATCACATTGATTAGCTTGCAAGCAAGTGATTTGATCACTAGAATGTTATATCACAGGAACGAGAAAAGAGTGCATGTCGGTAACGAGATCAAACTAGGTATGGAGATACCGATGATCGAATCTCGGACATGTAATATATCGTGAAACAAAGGGATTAAGATACTAGCGTAAAAGGTTCCGACGATCACAAGAAAGTCATCGTTGAATGTGTGGGAGTTAGTATGGGTCTCCAGATCCCGCTTCTGATTATTGATCCGAGAGGAGTCTCGTTCATGTCCGCATTATTCACGAACCGTAGGGTGACACACTTAAGAGACACCGACATCCAATTGGAGCAAATGTTTCATGCCGAAAGAATGAACAAGCGCAGGAATTTATTTCACTAGATCTAAACAAAGTTTTCGGGTTAAATTGCATAAAGTGGTTATGCATGTGAAATAGAATTCTAGCAAGGGGTTATTTGTGAATGTTTGTCATTAAAGTAATTGACAAAATTATGAAACAAATAAAAGAGTTTTATTTAATGAGTGTTTGCATTAAATGTGGTGGAAATTTAATGGGAATTTGAGTGGACTTTGAGTGGAGGGATTTTAAAGGGCATTTTGTGAGTGGAGTGTCCACCCACATGAATGAAGGAGGGAGGGGCAGCCCCATGGCAAGGCGTCCACCCCTTGGGTGCCCTCCTCCTATAAAAGGAGCCCCCCTCCTCACTTGTCTCTCACACCTCCTCGTGAAGGATCTCTCTCCCCCTCTAGAATTTATCCCCCATGGTCTCGGACTAGCGAGATACATGTTCCCGGTGGCTATTCGGCAAGAAAGAGTTGTGCTTCCGCTGCATCGCTGGAGCGAGGAGGCGGAGGTTGCTCGGTGCCTCGAACGTGTGTGCGAGCATGGATGTGCTGCTGATTTGCGGCGCTAGGACTTCCTCTCGATCTTGAGATCGGCAAGAGATCGTCTACATCAACCACGAGTTGAACTGGTTAAGCTTTGTCGGTCTTCAAGGGTATGTTCTCTATGGATATACATCCGCCCGTTGTTTGTATCTAGTAGATAGATCTTGGTATATAGTTCACATCGTAGGAATTTTTTTGTTTTCTATGCTGCGAACCCTACACCTCTGGGCACTTGCCCTCCTTGAACATGTCGTAGGTGATGGTGAAGCCACACTTCCTATCATTCACCTTGACGATGTCCTTATGATGGATCTTGATGGATTCACTCGAGAAGTTGTCCTCGGAGATGCGGAGGCTATCCTTCCTCTCCTTGGTATACTGATGCATCAACTTTGCACGGTGTTGCAGAGGCTGGATCCGCCTGACGAACCAGCACATGGCTAGGTCCAACCCGGTCAGACCCGCCTCTACAAACCACTCTATCCGCCTTATGGCATGGGAGGCGTCGTTGTCGGAGGGAAGGGAGGCGTAGGATCTCCATGCCGGGGCTTAGCGGCGACCCCATCAACGAAGTCCGGATACGTTCCTTCTCGGCCAGCCAGAGGGATATCTGGGCCGTAGAAGTACGTCTGCTGCCAGTTCTTGCAAGACTCGTGGCTGACGATGTCGGGGAACTGCCGACTAGGCCGGATCTTGAAGCTAATTGTTCCGCAATTCCTGAGCTTGTCCTTGCTAGCTCCGGCTTCCCTCTTGATGGTGAAGAAATAAATAAACAGATCTAACCTAGGCCTAATCCCTAGGTAACCCTCACAAAGCGCCGCGTAGTTGGTAAGCGTGAGGATGCTATTGGGGGAGAGGTTCTGACGTTGAACCCGGTAATGGCTAAGGACAAAAAGGAAGAAGTCGGAGATGGGGAGGGAGACGCCACATACCAATTGCGCTTTTAGGTACACCTTCTCTCCGGCTTGGGGAGAAGGGGTGACCTCGCTGGCCGATGCCGCCCGCCAGACGAGCCCCTCCGTTGAGGGGAGGTAGCCTTCGACGAGCAGCTCTTTGATATCGTTGTTGGTGATATCAGAGTCGCGCCACTCCCCCTTATGGGAGTCACCCTCCTCCTCTAGCAGCTCCAGCACCACTGGAATATGGTCATCGCCGGTGGGCTCCATCACCGCTGACCGTGGCAGCACCAGACCCTCCGGGGCACCTGGACGGAGCTCGCCGGCTTCACCGCAGCGTCGGCTATTTTGCCGCCATGGATGGGTTGGAGCTGCTGCTTGCCATTGGGAGGGGAGAGAGGTGACTGAGGGATTGGGGAGATTAGGGTTTTTTGCGTGCGCGCGGAGGGCTCGAGGAGATGCTCGTAGGAGGAAGACGACGACACAGGGGAAGAATGAGGTGAAAAGATGAAATCTTCCACGGTTGAAATTTATAACCCACAGCGTAAAGATTCTTGCAAAGGATCGAATGGTTGTCGCGTGGACGACGTGTGCGTGCGCGGAAATTTCTCCACGTTCCCAACCGCCGCCGATAATGGTTCGTATCTTTCGCGCGGAAAAAATGGACATGATTGTGTTCTCTGCATGTGTGAGTTACGAGGCGTCACTGACCTATGTCTACATCGCTCTAGCTGACACGGGCAGGTGAACCATCACATCGGAATATTCCGGCATGGATGGATCCAGTACGGCTACGAGAAGAGTACGATGGAAGATTCATCATTTCTCTAACTTACAAGTTGAAGACAGAGAACATTGCAGGGTTTTTGGGAGGACTACAAGATATTGCTTGACGATTTGCCGATATCCATATAGATGGAGCATTCAAATTGAAGAGGCAAGACAGCGCAAGATCTCGGAGTTCTCCGGGGGCTACTGTTGGGGATATGCTATATGGGTATCCTCATAGCATGTCTCCTATCCGGATAACCCGGGTGGCCCACAGTTGGTAGCAAGGCCCATGACCTGCTGGGCGGCCCAGTTAGATGGATCCAGAAGGGAGGCCCATGCTGGATAAAGGAAGGCTACAGAGGAATCATCGACGTACCCGGAGCCTTGGAGTGCAAGACACACTAGACTAGTTGTAAGCAGTGTAGGACTCTGTAACATGTCCGGCTAGGACTTTACCTGTAACCCTAGGACCTGGCGACTATATAAGCCGGACCTATGGGATCCTTTAGGGCACCAATTAACTCATACCTCGCACAGTGAACCGATCCCTGTAACTCGGCGTATTGCCATTATAGTGACTTATAGCAGGAGTAGGATTTCGCCACCGTCGTGGGATCTGAACCTGGGTAAGCTGTGTTACCTCGTACCCGCCAAACATCCGCCTTACCCCACGTCTCTAAACACGCATTGTGAGTACACCTCCATGGCGTATTCGTCGGCAATACCACGACAAACAAGACCACAAAAGGTCAACAACCCAACCACACAACCGTCTAGGGTTCCACGAACCCAAGAGTAACAAGCCCACAAGCTTGTACTCGCCGAATCTCCAAGGAGAACTCAAACCTATGCAACAAATGCAAGAGGAAAGTCCGTCTCTCTCAAATTCCAACAAAGCTACAAAAGCTATTGGGAGGATAAGGGAGGAAGAACACAAGAGGAGAACACAGAACTCTCCAAGATCTAGATCCCAATGATTCCTGCACAAAGAAGGGATTTAGCTTGGGGGATTGTAGATCTAGATCTCCTCTCTCAAATCCCTCAAAATATGCAAGAATCCTAGGAAGGGAAATGGGAGAGGGAAAGCTCTTTAAGGTCAACAATGGAGGAGAGATAGAAAGCCAAGAACCAATAAAAGAGCTAGTGCCCACGAAGAGGAAGAGGATCCCCTTTTAAAGGGCTCCCAGATCTGCCCGTTATGGGCATACATGACCCAGGACGAAACTTCCGATGGGAGACCGGAAATTCCGGTGGCACACAGCCAATGGTCAAAAACTGCGTTGCGAAAGACTGAAAACACGAAACTGGCCGGAACTTCCGCCGGTTCACCGGAACTTCCGATGAGAGCGGAAATAACGATAGAAATTCTGACCGAAGTTTCGTCAAATAGAGTACTCAAAAATAGAGAGGTTACTGAACGTGAGCGGAACGAGAGCCAGATATTCAACCGGAACTTCCAGCAGCAACTAGGCCCGAGCGGAACTTCTGGTCCCTGGCCAGAACTTCCGGCGGGGCGGTATTACCGCCGAAACTTGATACGTCAAAAACGTATCTATAATTTTTGATGTTCCATGCTTGTTTAGTATCTACTTTGCTTTGCTTTGTCTACACTTTGAGGTATTTTTATGTGTTTTCTGGGACTAACCTATTAACAAGATGCCACAGTGCTAGTTGCCTGTTTTCTTCTGTTTTTGGTTCCAGAAAAGGCAGAAAATCAATATTCTCAGAATTGGAAGGTACAAAAGCCAAAGTCAATATTTTACCATGGGGAACACGGAGCCGGAAGACGATACGGAGGAGGGCCTCGAGGGGTCCACACCCCTGGTTGCGCGGCCAGGCCTAGCCCGCGCCTGGGGGGGTGCAGCCGCCTCGGGCACCCCCTCGGCCTCCTTCTTCGCCTGTAAGAAGCCCCCGATACCTAAACCCTAAGGGACCGATCAATCTTCCACGAAACAGTCCGTAGCCGCCGCCACCATCGTCCCTAGATCGGGGGGATCTAAAGCTCTTCCCGGCACCCTGCCGGAGGGGAGAGATCATCCTGGAGGCCTTCTTCATCACCATGCCAGCCTCCGGTATGATGCGTGAGTAGTTCCACCTTGGAATACGGGTCCATGTAGTAGATAGATGGTTGTTTCTCCTCCTTTGTGCTACCATGTTTAGATCTTGTGAGCTCCGTTCATGATCAAGATCATCTATTTCTAAATAATGCATGTTGTGTTTGCGGGGATCCGATGGATATTGAGATTACTATGTCAGATTGGTTAATGATTCTATCATTTCTGTGTTGTTTGTGATCTTGCATGCTCTCTGTTTCTAGTAGCTATCTTGGCCAAGTTGATGCTAGTGACTGATGAGTGCAGCAGCACTTCGTTGGGAGACCCCAAGCGGAAGGTATGATGCAGTTCAACAGGCAAGTTCCCCCCAGTAAGAAACCAAGGTTATTGAACCAATAGGAGGAAGGAAATGCCCCAAAGGTGATGCAAGCAATGTGGAGACCTGCACAACAAAAACTCAAGACTTTGCCCCAACTAACAGTGAGGTTGTCAATCTCACCGATTGTTGTAACAAAGGATTAAACGTATGGTGTGGAAGGTAATGGTTTGTAGCAAGTAAACAAGTAACAATGGAAGATGTACCAATGGTAAAGATTGGACTGGGGTCCATAGTTCACTAGAGGTGCTCTCCTTAGATAAACAACATGACATGAAGGGTAAACAACATGACATGAAGGGCAGGGCAATTGGCAGAGGCTGAGCAAGGCATAACAATGCAATACCAGACAAAAAGATCCTATGAGATTTGATTGGGCAATACAACAATATACATAGACCGCCATCCAACTGCATCTATGACTAGAAGTCCACCTTCAGGTTATCATCCGAACCCCCTCCAGTATTAAGTTGCAAGCAACAGACAACTGCTTTAAGCAAAGTGTGTAAGGTAAACAATCCACTTGTTCTATGAACAAGAGACCGTTGTTTTCTCCCTAGTGGCAACAACACATCTACAACCGAAGAGATTTCTGTCACTTCCCCTGGAAACTAGAGGCATGAACCCACTATCGAGCATAAATACCCCTCTTGGAGTCACTAGCAACTAGTCGGCCAAGATAGCTACTAACAACGGAGAGCATGCAAGATCACAAACAACACAGACATGATAGAATCATAAAGACAAAACCATTAATCAATCTGACATAGTAATTTCAATATCCATCAGATCCCCGCAAACACAACATGCATGATTACAAATAGATTAGATCTTCATCATGAACGGAGCTCACAAGATCTATACATGAAAGCACAAGGAGGAGATACAACCATCTAGCTACTACAGGACCCATAGTCCAAGGTGGAACTACTCACGCTTCATACTAGAGAGAAGGCCTCCGGGATGATTTCCCCTCCGGCGGGGTGCTGGGAAGAACTTCAGATCCCCCCGATCTAGGGATGATGGTGGCGGCGGATACAGAAGGTCTGGACACCCTGATTTGCTTCTCCGTCTCGTCTTCTGGCTTCGTGTCCCCCACGGTAAAATATTGACTTTGGCTTTTGTCCCGTCCAATTCCGAGAATATTGATTTTCTGCCTTTCTGGAACCAAAAACAGAAGAAAACAGGCAACTGGCACTGTGGCAACTTGTTAATAGGTTAGTTCCAGAAAAGATATAAAAACACCTCAAAGGGCAGACAAAGAAAAGCAAAGTAGATACTAAACAAGCATGGCGCATAAAAAATTATAGATACGTTTCCGACGTATCAAGCATCCCCAAGCTTAACTCCTGCTCGTCCTCGAGTAGGTAAGTGATAAAAAGAATAATTTTTGAGGTGACATGCACCATCAAAACCAAGATCAAACCATTTGCAAGCATTGAAAGCTGGGAACAAAGAACTCTAAACATGTGCATGAAAGATGGAGTTCTAACAATAGGACATAGTAACTATGCATGCAATATGAAAGGCTTCAAACAAAGATCATGAATAACATGCATTGAAAAACGTTTGTCTGTTTCACATACAGAAAACATAGCATAGTGGCAATCAACTTGTCCCTCATAGAGTAGCAAATAAATGCATAGGACACCTTCAAAGTTCACAAGGGTGACTAGAAACAAGTAGCACAAGAACAAGTAATATCACAATATGCATCAATCAATAAGTTTTGGGACACTGGACAAAGAATGACAACTATGCTCTCTTAATGGTGCCTAAAGGTAGAAGGTGGAGACTCAAATTATAGTGGAAGAAAGGCCTTCCATAAAGGAAGCAGGGATTTCAAGTTTCAAAAAGAGCTTCCAAAAATTATGGTACTTGTTAGCTTTCAGCCCTCATTGCCCCTAACATAAGCATCTTGAAGTGATTAAGGTTAAAGTGAACAAAGGTGGAGTATATGCTTGACAAAGTATAAGTTGGCAATCTCAAGTCCCTTGAATACGAGGGCCGCACCTCATGCTATTCAACTTCAGTCACCTGTAAGTTCTTGTCATTGTAAGTACATGCATATCATAGAGAACCGCAAACGGGGTACCCCTTGCACATGGTACATGAGCTATCCCATAACCAAAATGACAAGGCAAGCAGACAATGAGCATCTCAGCGATCTTTTTATTTACTATATGCATAGCCTTTTATTGAGGATGCTTCATAGATAGCTCACTATGGTGATGCTGCAAGTTTCCACCATGACTAGGCATGGCTTAGGCTAGCGGCCCAGGCGTTTCTCTAACACAAAATACATACTCCATGGTCTTACAAGTTCCCTCTTTATTTCACACCGGTGACATCCATAGACAAAAGAGCATGATATCAACTGAGTACGAAGTACAAGTGCAATGTTGAAAATGTTCCCCGTGACAGCACGGTTCTGCTAATTCCAACGTATAAGTGCAAGCATATACAACATATATGACACAATGGTTCAAGTTTATTAGGGGCAAAGAAATATAAAGTGTGCCATCAAGTTTGTGAGGGCTTTAATCACTAAGTTTTCACATAACAAAATAGTTTTTAATTGGAAGATAGCTGAAAACAAAAATATACTTGGAATGGTGTAACACACCATGCATAGGAATTTATAGTGGACACTTTGGAATAAATTGGTTTCTTGGGAGTTGGAAGCATGAGTAGAACTTACTCATACAAGTGGAGGCTAGCAAAAGACTGGGAGCAACCAACTAAGAGAGCAATAGTGGCCATAATCATGCAGAGCAACAAAGCATTACTAATCAAAGCATAGAGTGGTACTACAAGTCAAGGACTAAATGATCATAGAGGATATGGTGACTTGTCATAGTCATAACATGGTGTGAGCATGTGCCAAGTCAACCCAAACAAAGCATCAAAGGGAATACCACACTACTATGCTTTTGTATGCTAAAACAACACATAATTTCTTCAAGGCACACTAAGAAATCCCAGTTGTTTGGAACAAGACATGCTACAACAATAATCACTAAGCATAAGGTTAAAACAACAACTAGCAGGTCATGCTAAAGTCTAAGTCACAGTCAATGCAATCTCCTCTTGCACCTTCAAGCAAGAACTTACTACTCCTTACCAACACCAAGCAACTTATTTGCAAAACAACACAGCGAGAACAGGGGTCCAAAATTCTTTATTCAAGCAAACTAAACAAACTAAGCAAACCAAACGAGAACTAAGACGCTCCAAGAACAACACAACTGTGCATGAAACAGACCTGAGATTTTTATTAATGAAGAAGGGGATGCCTTGGGCATCCCCAAGCTTTGACGCTCGTACCTCTTGGATATTTCTTGGGGTGACACCGGGGTGGCATCCCCAAGCTTGAGCTTTTGTCCATTCTTCATCTCATTACATCATTCTCTCTCTACACCTAAAATTTTTCCTTCATACAAAACTTCACACAATCTTCATTAGCAACATTAGTGTATTCAAAAGATAATAGACCCTTAGGTAAAACTTTGGAACAGCAAGACTTTTCACTAAAAACACATGCTACTGTATAAACTCCTTCAAAAATATCAATTCCCCTAAAGAGAACTTAAAAAAGGAATCAATAAGAAGCAAATGCAAATAATGGCAAAAATCTGTCAAAACAGACCAGCAGGTAGAAACCGATTTTTTGAACATCTTCTGTTGCTCAAATCAAAAAGTGTTGAACTAATGAAAGTTAGATAACATACTGGGGGATTTATTCGTAAATTTTCAGCTTAATCCGAGTTACATAGACTCCTCACGAATTTTTTTTGGTGGAGGACAGAAATCTATTTCGGGACAACAACTCCCCAAATCTTACTTCCCTCTCATTAGAGGTCATTCTTGGCACAAAAATAAAAAAAAGGATAAGAAGAGGTCATTACTAAAGTAATAACTTCCAAGACTCAAGTAAACTCTTGGGTTATCTCCCAACAAGTACTTTTCTTTAACGCCTTTAAGTTAGGCTTGATAGCTTGAGAAGATGCTCACATAAAAAATATGAATTAAAGTAAAAGAGAGCATCAAGAAGAAAATTCAAAACACATTTAAGTCTAACCCTCTTCCTATGCATCGGAATCTTGTACACAAATAAATTTACAAAGAACAAAGTGACAGGCATAGGAAGACGAAACAAGGGCAACTTCAAAACTTTCAACACATAGAGAGGTGTTCAGTACCATGAAAACTTCTACAACCATATTTTCCTCTCTCATAATAATTTTCAGTAGCCTCATGAATAAACTCAAGAACATAGCTATCACATAAAGCATGCTTTTCATGATCTACAAACACATAATTTCAATCAAGCTAAAAAATAGTGGGATTAAAACCTCCACATGTTTTATCCAAAGTAGATATTTCAAAAGGATCCACATGAACATAACATTCATCCTCCTTTGGTAAGCATGGGGGACAATCAAATAATGTAAGGGATAAATATTTACTCTCATTAGAAGGTAGGCATGGATAGATAATTCATTCTTCCTCCTTTTGTTCATCACTCTCCCCTCTTTTTCATCTAATGAGCTTTCAGTTTCAATAATTTCTTCTCCCATAGGCTCCTGCAAGGCATTAGTCTCTTCCATTTGTGGAAAACACCTATTAAAATATTCAAGAATATAACTATTTTCTTCCGTGTAATTATCAAATTAAAATTTAAGTATCTCATAAACCTCACATTCACAAGGTGCATCATCCGTATTTTCAAGAAAACTGGAAAGTTCAAATGCACCCTTGAAGGCAATAAATTCTTCAATTTGTTCCACATCATCAAAATCATAATTTCCTTTAACATAAGAAGATATGGTAACATTATCATTATACTCACATTGAAAGGGTAGGTGTTTATACCTCCTGCAGCAGCAAGCTTTATCAAAGCAATAAGTAACATTATAAATAGAGCACACGTCTCTAGAAATAGTATTTAACCTATCAATTTGTTCCCATAGGTGTTTCCCTTTTTGTGACAAACGGTGCTCCTTATAATAATACTTTTGTTCCTCCGTGAACCCACCTTGCCAATAATAACTAGTTTCAAAGAAACCATCCATTGATAGAAAGCATGACCAAGCAAGGCAACAACAGACTAGCAACTAGAGTAGGAACTAATTTTTTTTTGTGTTTTTTGAATAAAGGAAGCAAACAAAACTAGACTAATTTTTTTGGAGTTCTTGAAAAGAGGCAAACAAAACCAAGAAAAAGAAACTAAGCAAACTAAAAACAAAGTAAAGAGAAAGGAAGTGGAGGACTCCCCTTGTGAAGATGTCCTTAGCCTCCCCGGCAACGGCGCCAGAAAAAGGCTTGATGAGTGCAGCAACACTTCGTTGGGAGACCCCAAGCGGAAGGTATGATGCAGTTCAGCAGGCAAGTTTCCCTCAGTAAGAAACCAAGGTTATCAAACTAGTAGGAGGAAGGAAATGCCCCAAATGTGCTGCAAGCAACGTGGAGACCTGCACAACACAAACTCAAGACTTTTCCCCAACTAACAGTGATGTTGTCAATCTCACCGGTTGCTGTAACAAAGGATTAAACGTATGGTATGGAAGGTAATGGTTTGCAGCAAGTAAACAAATAACAGTGGAAGATGTACCAATGGTAAAGATTGGACTGGGGTCCATAGTTCACTAGAGGTTCTCTCCTTAGATAAACAACATGGCATGAAGGGTAAACAAATTATAGCAGGGCAATTGACAGGAACTGAGCAAGGCATAACAATGCAATACCAGACAAAAATATCCTATGATATTCGATTGGGCAATACAACAATATACATAGACTGCCATCCAACTGCATCTAAGACTATAAGTCCACCTTCAGGTTATCATCCGACCCCCCTCCAGTATTAAGTTGCAAGCAACAGACAACTGCTTTAAGCAAAGTGTGTAAGGTAAATAATCCACTTGTTCTATGAACAAGAGACCGTTGTTTTCTCCCTAGTGGCAACAACACATCTACAACCGGAAAGATTTCTGTCACTTCCCTTGGAAACTAGAGGCATGAACCCACTATCGAGCATAAATACCCCCTCTTGGAGTCACTAGCAACTACTCGTCCAAGATAGTTACTAACAACAAAGAGCATGCAAGATCACAAACAACACAGACATGATAGAATTATAAAGACAAAACCATTAATCAATCTAACATAGTAATCTCAATATCCATCGGATCCCCGCAAACACAACATGCATGATTACAAATAGATTAGATCTTGATCATGAACGGAGCTCACAAGATATATACATGAAAGCACAAGGAGGAGATACAACCATCTAGCTACTACATGGACCCATAGTCCAAGGTGGAACTACTCATGCTTCATACTGGAGAGAAGGCCTCCGGGATGATTTCCCCTCTAACATGGTGCCGGGAAGAACTTCAGATCCCCCCGATCTAGGGACGACGATGGCGGAAGCTACAGAGGGTTTTGTGGAGTTTTGATCGGGTAACTAGGGTTTCTGCATCGGGGGCTTCTTACAGGCGAAGAGGCGAGGCTGGGAGGTGGCCAGGGGTCCCACACCCTACCCAGGCGTGGGGTGGGCCCACCCGCGCCTAGGGGGGGTCTGGCCACCCTGATTTGCTTCTCCGTCTCGTCTTCTGGATTCGTGTTCCCCACGGTAAAATATTGACTTTGGCTTTTGTCCCGTCCAATTCCGAGAATATTGATTTTCTGCCTTTCTAGAACCAAAAACAGAAGAAAACAGGTAACTGGCACTGTGGCAACTTGTTAATAGGTTAGTTCCAAAAAAGATATAAAAACACCTCAAAGTGTAGAAAAAGCAAAGCAAAGTAGATACTAAACAATCATGGAGCATAAAAAATTATAGATACGTTTCCGACGTATCAGTGACTCCAAGAGGGAGTATTTATGCTCGATAGCGGGTTCATGCCTTTATTTAATCTGGGGAAGTGACAGAAATATCTAAGGTTGTAGATGTGATGTTTCTAATAGGGAGAAAACAACGATCTCTTGTTCATGGAACAAATGGATTGTTTACCTTACACACTTTGCTTAAAGCAGTTATCCGTTGCTTGCAACTTAATACTGGAGGGGGTTCAGATGACAACCTAAAGGTGGATTACTAGTCATAGATGTTGTTGGATGACGGTCTATGTATCTTGTTGTATTGCCCAATCAAATCTCATAGGATCGTGAATGTCTAGTATTGCATTATTATGCCTTGCACTGTCCTGTTAATTGCCCCGTTGTAATTTGTTTACCCAGCATGTCATGTTGTTTATCTTAAGGAGAACACCTCTAGTGAACTATGGACCCCAGTCCAATATTTACCATTGATATGTCTTCCACTATTATGTTTACTTTCTGCAAACCACCATTACCTTCCACACCATACAGTTAATCCTTTGTTAACAGCAAACCGGTGAGATTGACAACCTCACTGTTCGTTGGGGCAAAGTCTTGAGTTTGTGTTGTGCAGGTTTCCAGTTGCTAGCAACACCTTTGAGTCGTTTACTTCCTCCTACTGGTTTCTTACTGAGGGAAAAACTTGCTGTTGTACTCATCATACCTTCCTCTTGGGGTCTCCCAACGAAGCTCTACAATGATCTGAGCCGCATCAAAACTTTCGACCCAAATTCCGTCAAATATAACAAACCAGACAAAGAGAATACAATACGTGAGCGGAAGAAGAACCGGAACTTCCACCAGAACTTCCGGCGGCAAAATGCCCTAGCGGAACTTCTGGTGGGTAGCCGGAACTTCCGGTCATGGAAATTCCAGAAACCAAAACTACAATAACTTTCGCATCCGAACTCCAAACGAGATGAAACCAATTTTGTTGGAAAGATAACGATGAATAGAATCCAACAAAAAGTGCAGAGGTGGGAGGTTGGAACTTTTGGTGGCACTCAACCAACGGTCAGAAAACTGTGATGCGAAAGACTGAAAACACGAGCTTGGCTGGAATGTGATGTATATGTGATATGTGATGTAACACGAGCCTGACTGAAAACAGGAGCCTCGAAATATTGGGTATTACCTAGGGAGAAAATACCATGAATATATATGTGATGTATCTCCCAAGGTGTGGAGCCGGAAAACTCGCAAGATCAAAAACTGCAATAAGATATGCAAGGGAAATCCTTAGATGATGAACTAGAGCTTGTGATGATGATGACCACAAGCTCTAGATACTCTCATGGACAAGAACCAAATAACAACCAAGAAAGATGATGCTATGCATGCAAAGGTTTGAGCTCTCTCTGAACGATGCGAACAAGACACCCGCTTGAGAGCCGCTCTTGCATTGATAGTACGGATATCTATCCTAAACCCGGTCTCCTGTAAGGTTCCCAACCTTTAATAAGGTAGAGATCCCTGTGTTTACAATGCTAGTCCCTGGATCAATAGCTAGCATCCACAGTTAAGATGTAATATCAAGAAACATAGGTCATAATACAACTTTATAACCAGGAATAAAGTAATTTATTACATCTTACATAGCTCATTTGGCTATCTCATTCCAACGCAGCAGAATATAACAATAGCATGGGGTCCTTCATCTTCAAGTGCCACAGGCAGACATGTTGGTTGTAGACTTGTAATCCTAATCATTAAACTTCACTAATATCAAACAAACCTGCAACATAACAAGTTACAGCCACAAGGGTCAATACATTTGAATTGTATTGGCAAGTGATACTATCGTAGTATAGTGGAGTCTATCATCTATATGCTTTTGGATAAGTGGAGCTTTAGGCTTGTATTGCTCAAAATAGATTTTCCTTATTATTTGAAAACACTAAGTTTTTGCTTGACAAAAATCACCCAAGGAACCACCAATAGAAATTGGTGAACCTTAAACCCTTGTTCAACCACAAGTTTTTAACTTAGAAATTTGGATGATGAGATTCTTGATAGCTTCCATGTCTTGATGCTCAAATTGTCCTTTGCCAGGGACATGGCTAAGTACTTAGATTTTTACACTCTGCAGAGGTGGTGCACTTTCCCCACAAGACTTGGTTTCACCAAGACAAGATCTTTCATAAGCCTTCCCTTAGACCAGAATGGACGCATTCCAACCTATCAAACCCCTACCACCAACTGTCCATTTGGCTAAGTTCTTGCAACCTATATGATCCAGGCAGAGCCCATAATGCCAAGTGGCTGCACTTGAAGCTTCTCAACATTTGACATCTCAAATCTCTTTGTTCCTGGGTGGTCATCCACAAGTGAGACACCAAGTTTTCCCCAGCATACTGGACTTGGTGATGCCCAAGTTTTCCCCAGCATACTGGACTTGCATGACCACTCAACACAAACCATTCCTTCCATTCCACCCAGGTGATTCATTCACTTAGTTGTTTTATTAAAAAAAAACACAAGTCCTCAGACTTAGAAATTTTCCATAGTATGAACATATATTCCACCCTTGTTTTCTATTAGCTAAGCTAAGCATGATAGTAGTAGGAATCTTAACTTAGGAAAATTTTACTAAGGTTTCATCTACTAGGATTTCCCATAGCATGGTTTATACTTAGCAAAAATTCCATGCAAGTCTTACTTAGAAATATCACTAATGCATAGTGAAAATAATGGGACAAAAGTATGAAGCATCACTTGCCTTTTTGGTAGAGTATGAGTTCACTCCTTGATCTTTGCAATGTTCACACACTTCAAATCACTACAATTCAATCGAGCAAACAATAATTCAATCTACCATTCAAGCAATTCATCACATAAAATGATAGAAACAAAACAATGCATGCAAGCATGCTAAAGATTGTTTTATTTGAGAAAGTGGTTTCTTATGGTTCATAAACATTTGAAAACACCTAATGGTCATTTTATAAAGTATAAAAATCATTTGCAAAAGGTTTCACTTCACTAACCATTTTTAAACCAAGTCATTATTTTATGTGGTGAAGAAATGCTTTTAATAAGGCAACATTCTATAGGTTTAACAAAATATGTTTTCAAACCACAAAATCTTGTGTTTAGGGTCAGAGAGTTTATTTCTAAAACCTTCCCCAAAGGTTTTCCTCCAAAATCATTTTGAACAATTAAACCATATTTTTATTTGACTAGAAATGGTTTAAATCAAAGACTTATTCTTTTGCTTCACCAAATACATTTTTGAAACCACAATTTGTTTCTTATGGTCAGTAGGATCAAAACACACCATTTTCCAAAGATTTTATCAAAATCATTTTGGAACAAATTTTATATCCTAAACAAGCATACATAAGTTTCTGTAAAAACAAACAATTTAACAGAAGCAATTTTCTAAACAAAGTGCATGATTGGCTAGGGCTTGTCTTGCTGAATCCATTGATATAAAATTTGCAAAACTTGGAGGTGTAGATTAAAAGTTATAGATTTTACAAAATGAAACATCTAATAGAACTATTCTGTTTTAAAACAAACTAGCAGGGACACGTGGCCACTTCTCATTCGTCGGTACCGCTTCGGTTGGATCGACATACAACAGCCGTTAGATCTAAAGTGAATCGTGCGGCACAGAGGCGAGCATACCCCTTTGTTCACGTTCTAATCTTAACCGTCAGATCAAAATCCTATGGACCATATCGCCTTGACCATTAGGCAGCGGCGCTGGCGGCGGCGGCGTGTCTGGTGGCGGTGGTTCGGCGAGTCTAGGAAGCGAGGTAGTGAAGGGAGGTTCTCACCGAGTTCGCCGTGGCGTGGGGGTGCTCGAGGTGCTTTCCGTTTGTTGAGGGGCGCGCTGGAGCTACGGGGATTCCTCGCCGGAGTGGTGTCTAGTGACGGGCATGCGCTGTCGTCATCGGGGACGTCGCTGTAGAGCACGGGAGAGGGGGCAGATGATACTATTAGACGCGTGTGAGAGTAGGGAGCATGGGAGCATCAAAGAGAGAGGGCGGCGCGGTCAGAGGCTACCTGTGGAGCTCGTCGGAGTTGGAGCAGACGGTGGCGTCGTTCAGACGAAGACGAAGTCGACGACACAGGGCTCGCGCGAGTGAGCTGAGGGTGCAGGGAGGTGCGCTAGAGTCTGGGGAAGGTGCTCGTGTGCTCCAGTGGGCGAGGGGTGGAGGAGGCTGGCCGGAATTTGCTTGCGAGCTCGTCGGAGCAGAGCGTGGTCTCTGGTGAAATTAGCGCAGCCCGGTGGCGAGCTGGTGCGTGCGAGGGAGGGGAAGTAGAGAGGAGGAGCAGGCGCTTTAGTACGCATGATCGAGGGGCCGATTAATCGCTGCATTACTGCGTATTCGCATTGATTGATTGGCAAGAACGGTGAGGTCAGCGGGAGGGTGAGGAAGAAAGTAGCTGGCGGTGGGGTCGTCTGGCAGCGAGAGAAAAAGAGAGGGAATGGGGTCCACCAGTCATACGCTGTGCGATTAGATTCTCTGGAGTGAAGCGTTTCTCTGCGGGAGAGGAGCCGTGGGCTAGTTTGGGCTTAGTTGGGTTAGTGGACAGTTGGGCTGGCTTGTTCTCTTTTTTTTTCTATTTGTTTTATCTTTTTCTATTTCCTTTATTCTGTTTTGATTTTGAACAACCAATTCAAACACTCATTCGAATTCAATCCTTTGCCAAAAATTGTGTAGCTTCAAATACTGATTAATAAAACATTCTGAAATCATTTTGGAATAATTTATTTATTCTTTTTAAGGTCTTTTGATTATTCAAAATAGGCTCTAGTTTTAAATCAAATAAGATTTAATAATAATTCAAATACAATTTAAATTCTTTAAACTTTCCAAATCTTTTCAGTAGGTTCTTATTCAATTATAAGGATGTCAAATTAGTTCACTTTGAATTATTTGGAAATAATTTTAATATGCTTTATTAATCATTGCATTAGGCAATTGCTTAATTTCAATGGAATTAAATATAGTTTTAATTCCCTAAATTTTATTTGAAAGATTTATTTTATTTAAGTTGATTAAACAACTTTTATTCACTTGGGTAAATTCCAATTATAATTTTCTCATGATTTAAATGATTATTCTTATTAGAGATTTGTCTTTCTTAAGATAGGGATAGAATGGTTATTGCCATTTCATTTTATTTTGGAAAATTCTTTATCCTTTTATTTTATTTGGGTTTGGATTAAATTCATTCCATTTGTTTAATGGATTAGGCCAAGATTTAATTTGGTCTTTAAATAATCCTTATTTAATTATTCTTTCTTCATCTTATAAAATCCATAACTTTTTATTTATAGATCAAACTTGGTGATTCAAATTTATAAAATCTTGTTTGAGATTTATTTATCACTTTAAATATATTTAGGATTATTTGCTCACCATTTTGTATAGATTTTAGATAAGTGCTTTATTAGCTTTGGAAAATACTTTTCCTTATCTTATTTAAATTCATAAGATTTTATCCATGGCTCCAAATTAAGTGAAACCAATTTATGTGGCTTTATAATATCTCTATTTGTCATTCTTGATCATTTGTAAATGTTTGCTGACAAATTTTATATGGATCAAATCCATAGGCTTGGAGATAACTTGGAAATGTTTTTATTCCATTAGGGTTTAGGGTTTGGTTTTATTTTCCAAGTGTTTAAATTTCCAGATGCATTTTATGAGGAATGCATTTCTTTTGATTTGGATTTGTTGAATTCAAACTTTACCAAAGTTTGTTCAAGATGGGATTTTTAAGTTTCCATTTAGAAACAAAAGTCTCTTTTCACCCTAAAATTCAACAATCATTTATTTTGTTTATTTATTTTTCACATAACAAGATTTGGAAAATCTTGGGATGTGTCATCTCCCAACTAACAACACGAGATCGGCAAAAAATAAGCCCTATAAAGATCATACCTTTGCCTTGAGCATTCCACTTGAACTTGATGTAGACCGTCTTGTTCTTCTAAAGTGGGACCACCTTTCTTGTTTGCTCTTGCTCGCTGTTGCTTGATGAAGACTTGCAAATTGCTCCACCATACTCCATGGGGAAACCTTTTCTTGAACTTGTCTTCATCACTCCATGATCACGAGGATGGAAAGCTTCAAGCATGAGATCTTCTAGAGACGGCGCATCTTGAGCTTGCCCTTCTTCATCCCTTCTTGAGGTTGATCCATCTTGATGCAACTCTTTGCACTTGTCTTGATAAACCTTCAAGCTCCTTCTTTCTTCATGATTCTAATGGGCACAAAGCCCTTGGACATTTCTTCATCTTCGAACCTTGAGACCAACACATGGCCCAAGCAATGCCAATGGATAAACCTACAAGTGAAACTAAATTTACACATTAGTCCATAGATATTGTCATTAATTACCAAAACCACACATGGGGGCATACATGCCCTTTCAACTATCCATGCCATGGGATACGTCCTGTGGTATTATGTCCCTTAATAGCGTAGTAATTCAATTGATGTTGATTGCTATCTGATGTGGTTATGAGGATAATTTGAGCAGTGGTTGCTGCCTCTTTGTCCAAATACAGAGTTCCTCCCACACATACATAGTTGAGAATGTTCATGATAATAATCTTTACCTTAGCCCTTTATAATTCTAGTGGTGAATCCGCTAATCCCTCAGAACGCTTTCTCCCACTGAAGTTTCAAATCTCTTTTACATACCCGATACTTATTTTCTGTAGTCAGTTTTATTTACTTTACGCATTGTTCTCTTATACAAAAAACCCCAAAACACCTTTTTTTACACATTATTCAAATTTTAGCTTATCACTTAGAACTTTATTTAGCAATTCTATTTTCAGTTTTTACTTCAAGAATTATTAGACTTCAGACTCCTGCTCCCTATGGGATCGATATCTTTATTTCGAAACTAGCTACATCCGATCTGTGCACTTGCAGTCATCAAGCTATGTTCTGGCGCTGTTTACGGGGAGCTAAGCGTTGTAGGTCTTTTAGTTTTTGTTTATTTACTTTAGTTTTGTTTTGAGTTACATGTTTCCACCAACATGATGGAGTTTGAGCATATGACTAGTGCTAACCCACTCAATCGTTTGGGAAGCCCTATGATATTTATAAAAGAGACAACTCCAACGAGAAGACAAGGGGGTTTGAAATAAATCCTCTATTACTTGGTATTTTACACAAGAATCAATTTACTAGAGATGAAGAAGATCTTATCCATATGAGCATATTGCATGTTTCGAAGATATATGTGGCATGCTCCAATTAACATGGTATACCGCCGATGAGGTAAGGGTTAAACTTTTTCATTAAACTTTGACAAGTACATCTCTCTCATGGTATAGATCTCTACCCTCAGAAGCCATTACTACTTGGGATGATTTAGCTTGCGAATTCTTATCAAAATATTACCCATTATCAAAATATTTTGGAATCAGGCGTCTTATAATGACTTGGAGGAACCGTCCCAATGAAGGACTAGTAAGAGCTTATATAATATTTGAAGATTTACTTAGACAATGTCCTCATCATGATTTTCCTGAATGGTATTTACTGCATATCTTTTATGGCGGTTTAATTGAACCTAATAAAATTGAACTAGACTCTTGCACGAGAGGATCTTTTATGGATTTACCTATAACTAAAGATTGGGCTTTACTTAATATAATTCACGATCATAGAGTTTCATGGAATTTTGGTCTAGGAAGTTGATACGTCCAAAACGTATCTACTTTCTCAAACACTTTTGCTATTGTTTTTCCTCTAAACTTGTGTGATTTGGATACAACTAACACGGACTGATGCTATTTTCAGCAGTATTACCTTGGTGTATAGTTTTTGTGCAGAAAATAAACTATCAGGAAAAATCCCAGAAAATATGCCAAAAATCCTATTTCACCAGAAGACTCACGAAGCCAAAAGATGAGACAGAGGAGGGCCACGAGGGGCCCACACCCCTGGCCGCGCATGGGAGGGGTGTGGCCACCTCGGGCACCCCCTTGGCCTCCCTCTTCGCCTATAAGAAGCCTCCTGACCTAAAAACCGAGGGGGCTTCGACGTTTTTCTAGAAAGAGTTCCGTTGCGCCGCCACCACCAGAAACCATGATTCGGAATCAGAAACTCTGTTCTGGCACCCTGCCGGGACGGGGAATTTGGAAGGGATCATCACCGACGCTTCTCCATCAACCATCCATGTTTCCCCATCCATGAGTGAGTAATCCCCCACTGTAGGCTATGGGGATGGTAGGGATTGGATGAGTTATATCATGTAATTGAATAATATTGTTAGGGCATGGTGCCTAGTATCTCTATTAGTGCTATTTGACTTTGTTGCAACTTGTTGTGCTTAATGCTTGTCACTAGGGCCCGGGTGCCATGATCTCAGATCTGAACTTATTATTGATTCATGATGATAGTATTGTTTGTGATCTTATCTGCAAGTTGTGTACACATATCATAGTCCGGATCCAAAGGCCCTGAAGTGATATAAATTGGGACAGCCGAAGGGGATGGATATGATATGAGGATCATATGTGTTCACGGAGTGTTAATGCTTTGCTCCGGTGCTCTATTAAAAGGAGTACCTTAATTGCCAGTAGATTCTCTTGAGGCACCGCTGCAACGGGCTGGCTAGACAAAATATGTTGTGCAAGTTCTCATTGCAAGCACGTATGACTATATATGGAACACATGCCAATGTTTGTTTAGTACTTGGATGCTTTATCTTATTTATCTGCAATTGCCCTATATCTTGAAGTTACATGAATAGTCTCGTCCATGCAACGCCTGTCCATCCATCCATATTCCTACCGCACTCATATCCTACTGTTTGCTATTATTGTTACTATTGATTTTGTTCTACTACTGCTGTTACTTTGCTATCGCTACTACAAATTGTTGCTACTGATAAACTACTATGAGCAAGATTATTTCCTGGCGCCGTTGCCGAGGAGCATAGCTTTGTTTGTAAGTTCACTTGGATCTATTATTGTTCACTGCTATTCCTTTCATCATGGGGAAGTCTCGTGATGGAAAGTTTCCTATTTTACCATCCACTACAAGAAGAGGTACAGTTCTAAACACCACTGCTGCTCTTGATTCACCGTCTCTTATAAGTAAGCTTGTGACACCACCACCACATACACATGCTACACACACTAATACTACTGCTGAATCTGAAATTGCTTCTAATACTCATGATGTTACTTCTACTGTGCTTGATGCGAGTGGTTCATTAGGTCCTTTCCTAGATGCTACTATTGCTAGAACTATTTTGGGAAACACTAAAACTCCTAGTGAAGACACTATTACACCTATTAGCTCACCTGAGTCTAGAGAGAGATATGATATTAATGATGGTTACATTGAAATGACCGATGAATTAATTGAAGAGTGTCAAAACACACACGATGCTAGTGCTATTAGGAGTCTCCTTGAGAGACGTACCATTATACCTAAACTATCTCCTGATGCTAAGTTTGCTACTTCTCTCATAGACATTAAAGATAAAGATTATGATTTTTCTCTTGATTTATCCTATATAAACATTGTTGAGAAAGAACCTTTTTGTGGGACTGAGAATGAAAAGGCTGTGGCACATATGAATGAGCTTTCTACTATGAGTGCCTTATTCTCTGATGATGTTAAGATGCGCAAGTACTTTGTTACAAAAATCTTCCCTTTTCACTAAAACAAGAAGCTAAAGCTTGGTTTAATAGATTACCTCCTAGATCCATTGATAGCCCTGATTGTTTGATTGCTACTTTCTTTCAAAAATATTTTCCTCCTAGTGCTATTCATGCTGCTTTGCAATTTTTTTGATTTTAAACAAGGAGAAGAAGGGAAATTTCTTGAGTCATGGTGTAAGGTTCCCAACCTTTAATAAGGTAGAGATCCCTGTGTTTACAATGCTAGTCCCTGGATCAATAGCTAGCATCCACATTTAAGATGTAATATCAAGAAACAAAGGTCATATTACAACTTTATATCCAGGAATAAAATAATCTATTACATCTTACATAGCTCATTTGGCTATCTCATTACAATGCAGGAGAATATAACAATAGCATGGGGTCCTTCATCTTCAAAGTGCCACAGGCAGTCATGTTGGGTGTAGACTTGTAATCCTAATCAATAAACTTCACTAACATCAAACAAACCCGCAACATAATAATTTATAGCCACAAGGGTCAATACATTTGAATTGTATTGGTAAGTGATACTATGGTAGTATAGTGGAGTCTATCATCTATATGCATTTGGCTAAGTGGAGCTTAGGCTTGCTTTGCTCAAAATAGATTTTCCTTATCAGTTGAAAACACTAAGTTTTTCTTTGACAAAACTTTCCCTAAGGAATCACCAATAGAAATTGGTGAACCTTCACCCCTGTTCAACCATAAGTTTTTAAATTAGAAATTGGGATGAGGAGATTCTTGATAGCTTCCATGTCTTGATGCTCAAATTGTCCTTTACCAGGGACATGGCTAAGTACTTAGATTTTACACTCTGCAGAGTTGGTGCACTTTCCCCACAAGACTTGGTTTCACCAAGCCAAGATCTTTCCGAAGCCTTCCCTTATACCAGAATGGACGCGTTCCAACCTAACAAACCCCTACCACCAACTGTCCATTTGGCTAAGTTATTGCAACCTTTATGATCCAGGCAGATCCCATAATGCCAAGTGGCTGCACTTGAAGCTTCTCAACATTTGACATCTCAAATCTCTTTGTTCCTGGGTGGCCATCCACAAGTGAGATACACAAGGTAAACCATAGAAATGGGCCTTGTGTAACCACTCAACACAAACCATTCCTTCCATTCCACCCAGGTGATTCATTAACTTAGTTGTTTTATTAAACAAAACACAAGTCCTTGACTTAGAAATATTCCATAGTATGAATATATTCCACCCTTGTTTTCTACTAGCTAAGCTAAGCATGATAGTAGTAGGAATCTTAACTTAGGAAATTTCTACTAAGGTTTCATCTACTAGGATTTCCCATGGCATAGTTTATACTTAGCAAAAATTCCATGCAAGTCCTAGTTAGAAATATCACTAATGCATAGTGAAAATAATGGGACAAAAGTATGAAGCATCACTTGCCTTTTTAGTAGAGGATATAAGTTCACTCCTTGATCTTGTAATATTCACACTCTTCAAATCACTACAATTCAATCAAGCAAGCAATATTTCAATCTACCATTCAAGCAAACATCACATAAAATAATAATAATAAAACAATGCATGCAAGAATGCTAAAGATTGTTTTATTTGGAAAAGTGGTTGCTAACATGTTATAAACATTATAAAACACCTATTGGTCATTTATATAAATGGCAAAATCATTTGCAAAAGATTTCACTTATAAATCATTTTTAAAACCAAATCAATATTTTATGTGGTTGAAAATGCCTTTAGCAAAGTAATAATTTTTATAGGGTCCACAAAATATATTTTTAAATCATAAAACATTAGGTTTAGGGTCAGAGAGTTTAAATCAAAACATTTCCCAAAGATTTTCCTCCAAAAAGTATTTTTAACATATAACAACATTTTTATTTGACTACAAATGGTCTAAAACAAAGATTTATTCTTTTGCTTCACAAAATATGTTTTTGAAACCACAAATGGATTTCTATGGTCAGTAGGTTCAAAACAATCCATTTGCTAAAGGTTTTATCACAAAAATAATTTTAGAACAAATTTTACATTCTAAATATGCCTACACAAGTTTCTGCACAAACAACCTTTTTACCAGAAGCAATTTACTAAACAAAGTGCATGGTTGGGTAGGATTTGTCTTGCTGATTCCATTGATATAAAATTTGCAAAATTTGGACGTGTGGTTTGAAAGTTATGAATTTTACAAAATTGAACATCTAATAGAACATAATTTCTGTTTTAAATCAACTATGGGCCACGCGTCGCGTTTTGATAGGCTGGTACCGCTTCGGTTGGATCAGCCTTTCTGGTGCGTTGGATATAAACAGATCGTGCGGCACAGAGACACTCATACCTCTTCGTTTAAGTGGATCTATCGTATCCACTGGATCTAAATCGAACGGCCTAAAGCCACTAACCCTAAACGGGTGGCGCTAGCGGCGGCGCGCTCAGACGAGGGTGGCGCTGGCGATGCAGGAAGCAAAAGAGGCAGTGGAGGGGCTCACCAAGATCGCCTTGTTGCGCTGAAGCTCAAGGTTGTCGTTGTTGGTCGAGGGGCGCACAGAGTCGATTGGGATTCCTCGCCGGAGTAGCTTGCTGGCACGGGCATGCACGGCCGTGGTCGAAGGCGAGCGTCTGGGTCGCAATTGATCAAGTTAACGCGTTAGGAGGGTGCACAAGGTTGTCAATATTGTTAAAGAACTCACCAGAGGGAAAGGGGTGCGCTGGTTTGTCGGCTACAGCCCGCCGGAGTTGAGACAGACCATGGCGGCGCTCAGTCGAGGTTGTCTCCGATGCTCTGGGTCACGAGAAGGCATGTGGTTGGGGTTAATGGGTGCGCACAGTGACGGTGAACAAGCGAGCGTGTACTGGAGAGGATGGGGCGGCGTGTACTCACCAGAATCATCGCCGGAGTGTGTCGGACGTAGTGGCGGTGTGTGGTCAAATTCGAGCATCCTAGGGGTAGTGGGGAGGCGATGTTTGGGGTGAATGAAAGAATAGGAGCAGGTGTTTAATACTGCGTGGTCACTGGACTGAATCAACGCGGCAGTAACGAGTATTGACGCGTGTTTAATCGGGCAGAAACCGCCGGCAAGGTTAGCGCGCGGGTGAGAACGAAGGGGAGCTGGCAGTGGGGCCTGGCGTCAGCGAATGAGATAGAGTGGGGGTGGGGTCTGGTTGTCATTCACTGTGTGGGTTCATTCGTAAGTAGAATAAAACGGTTCGGGGAGGGAGAGAGGGAGTGGGCTGCTGGGCTGGGCTGCTCCTTTTCATTGTTTTTTGTTCTGAATGTTTTTCCCTTTTCTTTTTCTATTAATCTGTTTTGATTTTGTTTAAACTTTTCAAACAAAAATTTAATTTCAAACTTCAACCAAAATTTTTGTGTATTCAAATACTGATTAATAATTCATTTTAAAGTCAATTTTGAATAAATCTTTTATTATTTTTAGGGTCTTTTAATTATTTAAAATAGGCCCTTGCATTTATTCAAATAAGATTTAATAATGTTTTCAAACTCCATTTGAATTCTAAATCTTCCAAATCTTTTCAGTAGGTTTTATTTGTTTATTTGGGTGTCAAATAATTCACCTTGAATTATTAGGAATGTTTTTAATATGATTTATAAATCATTTGAATTGGGTATTTGTCTTTATTCCTATGAAATTAAATATAGTTTTAATTCCATAAATTTTATTTGGAAGATTTCTTTGATCTTATTTAAGTTAATTAAACAAATTTTATTCCACTTGGGTAAATTTCAAATATTATTTTCTCATGATTTAATTAATCATTTCTAATAGGGATTTTCTCTTTATTCAAATGGAAATAGAATTTGGTTAATGCCATTTTATTTAATTTGAAAATTATTTATCCATTATTTTATTTGGATTTGGATTATATTTATTCCATTTTCTTATGGATTAGGTCAAGATTTAAGTTGGCTTTTAAATACTCCTCATTTAATATTTCTATCTTTATCTTATAAAATCCATATCTTTTTATTTATAGATCCAAAGTTGGTGATTCCAATTGGTAAAATCTTATTTAATATTTGTTTATTCTTTTAAATCTCTTTAGGATTTATTTGCTCACCATTTGGTATGGAATTTTAGATAGGTGCTTTATTAGCTTTGGATATTCAATTCCCTTATCTTATTAAATTCATAAGATTTTATTAATGGCTTCAAATTGAATGAAATCAATTTATATGGTTTTATAACATTTCCATTTGTCATTCTTGATCATTTTGAAATGTTTGTTTGACCAATTTCAGATGGATCAAATCTTTAGTCTTTGAGATAACTTGGAAATGATTTTATTCTATTAGGGTTTTTAGGATTTTATTTTCCAAGTGTTTAAATTTCCGGATGCACTTATGAAGAATGCATTCCTCTTTGATTTGAATTTAGTTGGATTCAAACTTTAATCAAAGTTTGTTCAAGATGGGATTTTAAGTTTCCATTTAGAAACAAAAGTTTCTTTGCACCCTAAAATTCAAAAAATATTTATTTTGTTTATTTATTTTTTCACATTACAAGATTTGGAAAATCTTGGGATGTGACACATGGACACAATTATGTTCCTTGATTCATGCACATCCTGGATGTCCATTAACTAAAAATGAGCTACTTGATATTTATTATAATGGACTAACTGATGATTCTAGGGCATACCTAGATAGTTTTGCTGATTGTGTTTTCAGGAAAAGGACTCCTACAGAAGCTGAAGAATTAATGGCTAAAATAAGCAAGAATCATGATGATTGTACTTCAACTGAGCCAATTACACCTGAGCCTACTACACGTGAACAAATTGTACCTGAACCAATTCCAATACCATCACCAAGGAAAAGGGGAGTGATTGCATTAAATGATGAAGTGATGAAAGAAGCTAAGATATGTATTAAGGAGAAAGGTATTAGATCGGAAGATGTGAATAATCTACCTCCTATAGAAGAATTATGTAAGCCAATTCCCCACTCATCCACTATTGAGGTACACTCTCTCCAACACTTTGATGAAGGTGATATTCCCTATGGTAAACCTCCTGATCAATGCTTAGAGGAACTTGGCATTTTTATTATTAAACAAGGTAATTTTAATAAACAAGTTTAGAATCATTTATTGGAAAACTCTAGAGCTATTAATGAGTTGAAAGATATTGTGGAAAGAACTGCTATGATGTTAAAATGCTTATCAAACATTTTCAAATGGTTCAAACCCAAATTGATCAACTTGCTAAGGTACAAAAAGATATGCTAGTTAATGCTTCTGGAGATAAACATGCTTATAAAATTAGAACTAGGAGTGGTGCTACCACTCAGGATCCACTTTATCCTGAGGGGACATCCTAAAAGAATTGAGCAGGATTCTCAACAATCTAAAAATAGTGGTAGGCCTCATAAGAGAAAGAAAAAGAAACATAAAACAGTTGAGGAATGTCACATCCCAAGATTTTCCAAATCTTGTAATGTGAAAATAAATGAATAAAATAAAACTTTGTTTGATTTTCAGGGCCAGAAGAAACGTTTTGAATTCAATTGGAACTCCAAACCCATTTGAAATAAATAAAACTTAAAGGGATTTAAAAAGATAAACATTTTAGATAAAGGAAAATAAAATATTTTTGGAAATACTATTCTGGATCTTTTAATAAAAGATTTGGTATTCAAAAGATGGATTTATAAATAAAGATTATTTTATAAAGCCAAATTAAAACTTGGCCAAGTTTTGGAATTAAAACATTTTATTCTAAATAAATTTAGCAAAGGTTTATTTAAAATAAATTAATAAGGATTTAATATCCAACTTTATTTAATAAAAGGCTTTACCATTTTAATTAAAACATCAAAACTTATTAAATTATTTTAAATAGGTTTTCCAAGTATTTTATATTCTCTAATAAAAACCTACTGAAGTGTTTTGGCTTTATTTTAGATTTCAAAATAAATATCTCAATAAAACAAATCCTATTGGATTTAATAATGAAAGTCTATTATATTAATTAATAATGGACACTAAAATAAAAGGTTATTGTTTTAAATTTTTTTTCCAAATATTATATATTTCCCAAATTAAACCTACTAATTTGATTTTGAAAATATTAAGGTTTCAAATAAAGATTTTGTTAATAAAATCAAACCCTAATCAATTTAATAACTAAGGTCCATTTTATTTAATTATTAATGGACCCTAGAGTAAAAGGATTATTTTATTTTAAACCAGTTTTCCAAATATTCTTTATTTCCAAATAAAACCTACTGAATTGATTTTGAAAATATTGGGATTTCAAATGAAGATTTTATTAATAAACAACAAAAACTCTATTTAATTAATAAACCATGGCCTACTTATTTAATTAAGGATGGAACCTAAAAAGATTAAAGTATTAATTATTTTATTTAGGATTTTGGTTCAGGTTACTAAACAGAACCAAATTCTTAGTTACAATGTTTGGTGAAAATTTGAGTTGTTATGAATGCTTGAGAATTGTTTGAAATAACAAATCAGGAAATAGAAATAGAAAAAGAAAAAGAATTAGACAGAAAAAAATAGAACAGCCCACCAATCTGGCCCAACTAACCCAGCAGCAGCCCATCTAGCCCAACTCCCCTCCCCCGAAAGAAAACGTTTCACACTCCTTTTTAAACCCACGAAGCAACTGACATGTGGACCCCTTCCCCTCTTCCCTTTCCCAATCGACCGCCCCTCCTCCTGTTCTTCCTCTTCACCCCGCACGACCTCTTCTTCCCCTCGCCGGCCGTTGCAGGCTATTGATTCGTGGCTTGATTACGCCTTAACACGGCCACCATAACTCGCAGCGATCAAGCACACTTAAGCGCCAGCGCCTTCTCCTCCATTTCCCCCAGACACCCCTCATCGACATGCCCCCAGGCCGAAGAATTTTGCCCTGCACTTCCTCTGTCTCCGACGACGCTCCGACGCTGATTCCGGCAGCCTCTTGCCACCCCTTGCCTCCCCGACCATGCTCCTGTGATCCCCACCTCCTGGCGATCATCACCATAGCGCCAGCAACTCGAGCGCTCCATCTCCACACGCCACCGACGACCGCAACTCCGGTGAGCTCGGGCACACGACTCCGCGGCGCGCCTTGATCGTGAGTCATGCCATTTGATTAGTCTGTCCTCTGCATCTCCGGTACTCGCCAAACACTCGGCGTGGTCGCAACCTCGTCCCGTCGACGCGAAGCTCCCGACGCCATGAGAAGCTCGTGAGCAATTCCCGAGAACCCGTCGCCTTGTCCCACAAAGACCTCGTTGAGCATCAGCAGTGTGCTGCGAACTCGGTGAGCTCACCCTCCCTCTCTCTCGCATCCTACATCGTAGGCAACCTCGCCGTCTGGTCGCTCCGCCGCCAGCCACCACCGCAGCGCCGCTAGCTTTAGGTCGAGCTCACACAACCGTTCGATCCCGATCTAGTGGCTAGGATAGAAGCTAGGTGAAACGGTAAGTAGCATCTGCGCGCCGCACGATCTGACTTGATCCAACGGCTGCAGCTGTGCAATCCGAGTGAAGCGGTACCGACGAATGATATTAGGACGCGTGGCACCAGATGAGCTGAATTAGATTTAGAAACCAGATTTAAATGCCATTTTGAAACCCTTGTAACTTTCAAACCACACGTCCAAATTTGGCAAATTTTATATCAATGGATTCAGGAGAACAAGCCCTAGCCAACCATGGCCTTAGTTTGACAAATAGTATCTGTTAGCTTGTTTGAATTTACAGAAACATTTGTGTACTTGTTTAGATTAGAAAAATTGTTTAAAAATGATTTTTGGATTAAAACCTTTGCAAAATGGTTTGTTGTGACCTTACTGACCCTAGGAACCAACCCATGATTTGAAAAATGGATTTGGAAAAGTTTAGAATGGATTTATTGGTTTAGTCCATTTCTAGCTAAATAAAACTATTGATTTGTTTATGAAAAATGATTTTGGGTAAAAACTTTGGAGAAAATAGTTTGGACCAAACCTGCTGACCCAAAAACACCAAGTTTTGCAATAGCAACTCATTTGGTGAAAAACTTAAAAGTTTGGTTTTGATAAAACATTTTTCACCACATGAAATGATGAATGGAATTAAAAATAGTTTTTGGGCAAAACCCTCTTGCTAATGACTTTGCCACTTTGGTAAATGACCAATTTGGATCTTACAAAGTTTAGAAACCCCATAGAGACCCCTTTGCAAAATAAAACTATCTTGTGCATGCTCCCATGCATGAATTGGTTTCCATTGTCTTGTGTGTGTGAAATTGTTTGAGTGATTATTGGTTTGGAATGTAAATTAAATTAGTGTTTGCTTGTTTGACTTGTAGTGAAGTGTGAGACTAACAAGATCAAGGAGTGAACTACCATTCCCTTCCAAAAAGGCAAGTGATGCTTCATACCTTTTTGTCCCATTACTTTTTCTATGCATTAGTGATTTTGCTAAATAAACTTGCATGGATTTTGCTAAGTATAGATCTTGCTATAGGAAAACCTAGTAGATGAATCCTTAGTAGGATTTTCCTAAGTTAAGATTCCTACTACTATCAAGCTTAGCCTAGCTATTAGAAAACATGGGTGGAATATATATTCACACTATGGAAAAATATTCTAAGTCTGAGGACTTATGTTTTGTTTAATAAAACAACTATGTTAATGAATCACCTGGGTGGAAATGGAAGGATTGGGTTATGTTGAGTGGTTCACAAGGCCATAGACTTGGCTTGTGTATCTCACTTGTGGTATGCCACCCAGGAAACAAAGGGATTTGAGATGTCAAATGTTGAGAAGCTTCAAGTGCAACCACTTGGCAATATGGGCTCTGCCATGATCATATAGGTTGCAAGAACTTAGCCAAATGGACAGTGGGTGGTAGTGTTTGATAGGTTGGAGCGCGTCCATTTTGGTCTAAGGGAAGGCTTCTGAAAGATTTTGTCTTGGGAAACCAAGTCTTGTGGGTAAAGTGCACCACCTCTGCAGAGTGTAAAACCTAAGTACTTAGCCATGTCCCAGGTAAAGGACAATTTGAGCATCAAGACATGGAAGCAATCAAGAATCTCATCATTCCAATTTCTAAGTTAAAATCTTGTGGATTGAACAAGGGTTGTTTGAATTCTTCAATCATTGATGGAGAGATGGCTTGGTACAAGGATCTTGAAATCTTTGATTGAGGGAAATGATTTTGTCAAGCAAAACTTAGTATTTTCAAAATAATAAGAAAAATCTATTTTGAGCAATGCAAGCCTCAACTCCACTTAGCCAAATGCATTTAGATGATAGACTCCACTATACTACCATAGTATCACTTGTCAATACAATTCAAATGTATTGACCCTTTGTGGCTGTAACTTGTATGTTGCAGGTTTGATTGATTTTAGTGAAGATTGATTGTTTAGGATTACAAAGTCTACAACCAACATCTGCCTGTGGCACTTTGAAGATGAAGGACCCATGACTATATTTATTCCGCTGCAATGTAATGTAATAGCCTAATGAGCTATGTTTGATGTAATAAAATTATGTTATTCCTGGTTATAAAGTTATATTATGACCCTTGTTTCTTGATATTACATCTAAACTGTGGATGCTAGCTATTGATCCAGGGACTAGCATTGTAAAACACAGGAGGACTCTACCTTATTAGGTTGGGACCCCTACAGATGGTATCAGAGCATTGTGTTGCCTGTAGGATTTGTAAACCTAGGATTGGACAAAAACCCTTAGAAATATAGGAGTTATGTTTTAAATCCAAAATTTATTTACAAAAACACTTGTAAACTCTTTCCTCAACCATTTTGGTTTCAACTCTACTTCTTTTCTACTTCAACTTGATAGAAAAACCTACCCATGGCCAAGGACTACACCATGCGCAAAGGATGACTTCAACTTCTTCAACTCTAATGACTTCAACATCTTCAGCCTCTTCACCAAGGACTTCCAATTTGGATACCACTAAGGACTACAAGTGAAACAAGGAAATCTTGCTCAAGATTTAGAGACTTGGGGAATGCAAAAGTTAGAAGGAGCCTACATCATTTGAAGTATTGTGACCAAAAGTTTTTCCAAGGAAACCATGATCTCATGCAAGAAGAATCAAGAAGGAAGGGAAGATCACAAGTGAACCATATAGATGGACCACCATATTTTAGTTAAGACAAAACCACCAACTTATGTGGTGTAACAAAAATATTTTGTTGACTAAGTATGTGCTTGAACCTTGTTTGAGTGAAATGTTTGGTTTGTGATTGCATGCACATTGCTTGTGTGAATTGTGATGTGTGTGATTAGAATTGATTACTTAGAAATATTTTGCCTATTCTAATCCCTACCCAACCCAAAGAGATGACTACTCCAAGAGACTCCAACATCAAGGTTGATGACAACAACAACCAAGAGGACAACATGAGAGAACTTATAGAAACCCAAAACCAGTTGAGCCAAGAGACAACTCAGCTTTTATCCAACAACAATGGACTAGACCCAGCCATACAAAGAATTTTGAAACTTCAATCCCAATTGTTGCAAGAATTAGTTACTCAAATGATCAACATGAGAGAAAACTTTTCCCAAGGAGCTAATGACAACACGGATGACAAAGAAGATAATCTAGAAGGAACCCAAGCTAGCAATAATTTTAGAGACAAGGATCATGCATCCAAGAAACAAGAAGATCAATGCCCCAAGAAAAGATAAAGATCTCCCACCTATGAAGAACATGAACTAGAAGAACTCCTAGCTTTAGAGAGACCCAAAAAGAAGAAGAAAGACATAAGCCAGTTGCAATGTTACAATTGCAAAGAGATGGGACACTATGCCAGTGAATGCCCAGAAAAGAAGAAGAACCAAGGAAACAAACAAGAGACAGTAATACCAAAGAAAAAGAAGGATATTAGCCAAGTGATGTGCAAACACTGCAAAGAGTTAGGACATTATGCAAACAACTGTCCAGAAAAGATGAAGCATAAGATAAACCAGCCTATGAGAGATATCAGCCTTGTCACATGTTTCAAATGCAGGGAACTAGGCCACAATGCAAACAATTGTCCAGAAAGGATGGAGAACAAGTTGAACAAGCCTATGGAAAATCTCAACCTTGGCCCATGAGTCAAGTATGGGAACCAAGGACTCAATGCAACTGTCTGCTTAGAGAAGTTTTCCCCAGGATCCCAAGAAGGCCAATATGTAATTTTTGTTTGAAAATTTTTAAGGTGGTAGTACCCTAGTTGTTTTGGAACTTGTTTGTAACCCTAGCCTCCCCAAATCTCGGGACGAGATTTATTTTAAGGGTGGTAGCCTGTCACATCCCAAGATTTTCCAAATCTTGTAATGTGAAAATAAATGAATAAAATAAAACTTTGTTTGATTTTCAGGGCCAGAAGAAACTTTTTGAATTCAATTGGAACTCCAAACCCATTTGAAATAAATAAAACTTAAAGGGATTTAAAAAGATAAACATTTTAGATAAAGGAAAATAAAATATTTTTGGAAATACTATTCTGGATCTTTTAATAAAAGATTTGGTATTCAAAAGATGGATTTATAAATAAAGATTATTTTATAAAGCCAAATTAAAACTTGGCCAAGTTTTGGAATTAAAACATTTTATTCTAAATAAATTTAGCAAAGGTTTATTTAAAATAAATTAATAAGGATTTAATATCCAACTTTATTTAATAAAAGGCTTTACCATTTTAATTAAAACATCAAAACTTATTAAATTATTTTAAATAGGTTTTCCAAGTATTTTATATTCTCTAATAAAAACCTACTAAAGTGTTTTGGCTTTATTTTAGATTTCAAAATAAATATCTCAATAAAACAAATCCTATTGGATTTAATAATGAAAGTCTATTATATTAATTAATAATGGACACTAAAATAAAAGGTTATTTTGTTTTAAAACAAATTTCCAAATATTATATATTTCCCAAATTAAACCTACTAATTTGATTTTGAAAATATTTAGGTTTCAAATAAAGATTTTATTAATAAAATCAAACCCTAATCAATTTAATAACTAAGGTCCATTTTATTTAATTATTAATGGACCCTAGAGTAAAAGGATTATTTTATTTTAAACCAGTTTTCCAAATATTCTTTATTTCCAAATAAAACCTACTGAATTGATTTTGAAAATATTGGGATTTCAAATGAAGATTTTATTAATAAACAACAAAAACTCTATTTAATTAATAAACCATGGCCTACTTATTTAATTAAGGATGGAACCTAAAAAGATTAAAGTATTAATTATTTTATTTAGGATTTTGGTTTAGGTTACTAAACAGAACCAAATTCTTAGTTACAATGTTTGGTGAAAATTTGAGTTGTTATGAATGCTTGAGAATTGTTTGAAATAACAAATCAGGAAATAGAAATAGAAAAAGAAAAAGAATTAGACAGAAAAAAATAGAACAGCCCACCAATCTGGCCCAACTAACCCAGCAGCAGCCCATCTAGCCCAACTCCCCTCCCCCGAAAGAAAACGTTTCACACTCCTTTTTAAACCCACGAAGCAACTGACATGTGGACCCCTTCCCCTCTTCCCTTTCCCACTGACCGACCGGCCCCACTCCTCCTGTTCTTCCTCTTCACCCCGCACGACCTCTTCTTCCCCTCGCCGGCCGTTGCAGGCTATTGATTTGTGGCTTGATTACGCCTTAACACGGCCACCATAACTCGCAGCGATCAAGCACACTTAAGCGCCAGCGCCTTCTCCTCCATTTCCCCCAGACACCCCTCATCGACACGCCCCCAGGCCGAAGAATTTTGCCCTGCACTTCCTCTGTCTCCGACGACGCTCCGACGCCGATTCCTGCAGCCTCTCGCCACCCCTTGCCTCCCCGACCATGCTCCTGTGATCCCCACCTCCTGGCGATCATCACCATAGCCAGCCGAGCGCCGGTAACGCCAAGAACATCTCCACCTGTACGCCACCGACGACCCCGCAACTCTGGTGAGCTCAGGCACTCGACTCCGTGCGCGCCTTAATCAGTGAGTCATGCCATTTGATTAGTCTGTGTCCTCTGCATCTCCAGGTACTCGCCAAACACTCGCGCGTGGTCTGCAACCTCGTCCCCGTCGACGAGCAGAAGCTCCTGACGCCAGTAGAAGCTCCGGCGAGCAATTCCCCAGGAACCCGTGCGCCCCTTGTCCCACAAAGACCTCGTTGAGCATCAGCAGTGTGCTGCGAACTCGGTGAGCTCACCCTCCCTCTCTCTCGCATCCTACATCGTCGGCAACCTCGCCGTCTGGTCGCTCCGCCGCCAGCCACCACCGCAGCGCCGCTAGCTTTAGGTCGAGCCTGCGTCAACCGTTCGATCCCGATCTAGTGGCTAGGATAGAAGCTAGGTGAAACGGTAAGTAGCATCTGCGCGCCGCACGATCTGACTTGATCCAACGGCTGCAGCTGTGCAATCCGAGTGAAGCGGTACCGACGAATGATATTAGGACGCGTGGCACCAGATGAGCTGAATTAGATTTAGAAACCAGATTTAAATGCCATTTTGAAACCCTTGTAACTTTCAAACCACACGTCCAAATTTGGCAAATTTTATATCAATGGATTCAGGAGAACAATCCCTAGCCAACCATGGCCTTAGTTTGACAAATAGTATCTGTTAGCTTGTTTGAAATTACAGAAACATTTGTGTACTTGTTTAGATTAGAAAAATTGTTTAAAAATGATTTTTGGATTAAAACCTTTGCAAAATGGTTTGTTGTGACCTTACTGACCCTAGGAACCAACCCATGATTTGAAAAATGGATTTGGAAAAGTTTATAATGGATTTATTGGTTTAGTCCATTTCTAGCTAAATAAAACTATTGATTTGTTTATGAAAAATGATTTTGAGTAAAAACTTTGGAGAAAATAGTTTGGACCAAACCTGCTGACCCAAAAACACCAAGTTTTGCAATAGCAACTCATTTGGTGAAAAACTTAAAAGTTTGGTTTTGATAAAACATTTTTCACCACATGAAATGATGAATGGAATTAAAAATAGTTTTTGGGCAAAACCCTCTTGCTAATGACTTTGCCACTTTGGTAAATGACCAATTTTGATCTTACAAAGTTTAGAAACCCCATAGAGACCCCTTTGCAAAATAAAACTATCTTGTGCATGCTCCCATGCATGAATTGGTTTCCATTGTCTTGTGTGTGTGAAATTGTTTGAGTGATTATTGGTTTGGAATGTAAATTAAATTAGTGTTTGCTTGTTTGACTTGTAGTGAAGTGTGAGACTAACAAGATCAAGGAGTGACCTACCATTCCCTTCCAAAAAGGCAAGTGATGCTTCATACCTTTTTGTCCCATTACTTTTTCTATGCATTAGTGATTTTGCTAAATAAACTTGCATGGATTTTGCTAAGTATAGATATTGCTATAGGAAAACCTAGTAGATGAATCCTTAGTAGGATTTTCCTAAGTTAAGATTCCTACTACTATCAAGCTTAGCCTAGCTATTAGAAAACATGGGTGGAATATATATTCACACTATGGAAAAATATTCTAAGTCTGAGGACTTATGTTTTGTTTAATAAAACAACTATGTTAATGAATCACCTGGGTGGAAATGGAAGGATTGGGTTATGTTGAGTGGTTCACAAGGCCATAGACTTGGCTTGTGTATCTCACTTGTGGTATGCCACCCAGGAAACAAAGGGATTTGAGATGTCAAATGTTGAGAAGCTTCAAGTGCAACCACTTGGCAATATGGGCTCTGCCATGATCATATAGGTTGCAAGAACTTAGCCAAATGGACAGTGGGTGGTAGTGTTTGATAGGTTGGAGCGCGTCCATTTTGGTCTAAGGGAAGGCTTCTGAAAGATTTTGTCTTGGGAAACCAAGTCTTGTGGGTAAAGTGCACCACCTCTGCATAGTGTAAAACCTAAGTACTTAGCCATGTCCCTGGTAAAGGACAATTTGAGCATCAAGACATGGAAGAAATCAAGAATCTCATCATTCCAATTTCTAAGTTAAAATCTTGTGGATTGAACAAGGGTTGTTTGAATTCTTCAATCATTGATGGAGAGATGGCTTGGTACAAGGATCTTGAAATCTTTGATTGAGGGAAATGATTTTGTCAAGCAAAAACTTAGTATTTTCAAAATAATAAGAAAAATCTATTTTGAGCAATGCAAGCCTCAACTCCACTTAGCCAAATGCATTTAGATGATAGACTCCACTATACTACCATAGTATCACTTGCCAATACAATTCAAATGTATTGACCCTTTGTGGCTGTAACTTGTATGTTGCAGGTTTGATTGATTTTAGTGAAGATTGATTGTTTAGGATTACAAAGTCTACAACCAACATCTGCCTGTGGCACTTTGAAGATGAAGGACCCATGACTATATTTATTCCGCTGCAATGTAATGTAATAGCCTAATGAGCTATGTTTGATGTAATAAAATTATGTTATTCCTGGTTATAAAGTTATATTATGACCCTTGTTTCTTGATATTACATCTAAACTGTGGATGCTAGCTATTGATCCAGGGACTAGCATTGTAAAACACAGGAGGACTCTACCTTATTAGGTTGGGACCCCTACAAGGAATCTCCTGAACCTGCTGTAGATCCTAATAGAATATCTGTCTCTGATGCTGAAACTGAAAGTGGTATTGATAAAAATGATGCTCTTGATAAGGAATAAATTGAAGAAGAACCTGAGAAGCACACTAAGAACACTAGGTACACTAAGGAAGATTTTATTGCTAATAAACATGGCAGTGAAATAAAACCTTGGGTGCATAAACCTATGCCTTTTCCCGATAAGAAACACAAGTCGAAGGAGGAAGAACACTATAACTAGTTTTGTGAATGGATGAAATCTTTATTTTTGCAAATTCCTTTGACTGATGCTATTAAGTTGCCTCCTTATTCAAAGTATATGAAGGATATTGTCTCTAATAAAAGGAAGATTCCTAATGAGGAAATTTCTACTTTGCTTGCTAATTATTCCTTCAATGGTAAGGTTCCAAAGAAACTTGGTGATCTAGGTATTCCAACTATTCCTTGCTCTATTAAATATAATTATGTTAGAACTGCTTTATGTGATTTGGAAGCTGGAGTGAGTGTTATGCCTTTTTCTCTCTACAAGAGACTCCAGTTAGAAAAATTGATACCAACTGATATATCTTTGCAAATGGCTGATAAGTCCACTACTATTCCTATTGGTATATGTGAGGATGTTCATGTTAAAGTGGCTCATAATTGCTTGGTTTTAACTGATTTTGTTGTTCTTGAGATGCCTGAAGATGATAATATGTCCATTATTCTTGGGAGACCTTTTCTTAATACTGCAGGTGCTGTCATCAATTATAATCAAGGAAAAGTAACTCTTAATATTATTGAAAAAGAGCATACTGTCTATTTCTCCAAGAAGATTTATAAGAGTTATGGCCTGAATTCCATTGAAAAATTGAGAGCATCAAAGTTGGGGAAATATATTGTCCCATTCCACAAGAAAGTTTTGAAACTATTATGATTGGGACTATTGCTATCAAGTTTGAGGTAGCATAATCATTTTATGGAATGCAAAGTTTTGCTTCATATAAGATTGTTTTGGTAATAAGACTTGATCAACCTTGTCAACAAAGGGATTTTAATGAACAAAACAATGCTTTCACAAGTGGTTATACTTGCTCACTTTTTTTCTCCTTTCCAATCTTTGCTTTTCCTCTTGTTAGCTTTAGTTTTGCTAGTTCTTTGCTTCTTAGTGTGTCTTAGAACTTCTGTAATTTTGGTTTTGGTTTGCCTTTTTCTTCTTCTAAAAAAATCTTTTTCTGCGAGAAAATCAATTTTCATAACCTAAAAGTTGTCCAAAAATAAAATTTCCCGAAAATTCCAAAAAATTCATATTAAATTATTCCTCAAAAAAGGGCAGAAGGACACCTAGATTGGCCTAGGGGGACCCATCAGGCCAGCACACCCCCTGGTGGCGCGGCCGGCCCCAGGGCGCGCCTGGCCTGGGTGGGGCCCACTTGTGGCCCTCCAAGTTGTCTCCTTCTAGCCACTTCTTTCTCTCTCCCTAAAAAGACCGGAAAACTTTCTCAAGATCGATTTCCTGCTGTGCTTGCTCCCTATTTTCGATCTCCTTGCTCAGCCCATCTTTGCTGCTGATTTTTGGAGGGATTGCTCTCTGGTATGTGCCTCCTCCGCTTGTCCAATTAGATTTTTGATTGGTAGATTGTATCTTGAGTATTTTGCTACTATAGGTGACAGGTTGTGTGAGCTTGCATGCTTGTTCTATGCTTAGATATTTCATTTTGATGCATGTTTAGCCCTCTAGCAAGTTCCTATAGTAGTTCCTCATCATTTATCAACTTGGAAATTACTTGGTTTGATGTTTGTCTAAATATTTCAGAAAAGGGGTCATGGACAACCACACCTTTGGAGAAGTGTTTGAGAGTAATGCACCTAGGAGGACAAGGCTTTCGAGATCATCCTACCGAGCTAGGCCATCATACGATGAGGATCTTATTATGCTGCGCGTTGGCTACGAGGGAGATGAGGGGGATGCGCACCCTTCTACCTTCCCTTGTTTTACGTTTTTGCAAGATACAGGGATTCTCAATTATTTCCTAACTCTGGTTCGGAGGGTTGGACTAACTGATTATATGCAGGATGAGAGTGAGCAATATGCTATGCTCACCAAAACTTTTGTGGAGAGTTTCTCTTTCACTAACAACCCTTTTAGGACAAATGTGTGATGACCCACAAGTATAGGGGGTGTATCGTAGTACTTTCGATAAATAGGAGTGTCGATCCCAACAAGGAGCAGAAGGTGTTGACTAGTGGTATGGAGCAGGAAATCTCTGTAAATACTTAGCAAACGTATTTTTAGGGGTTTTCTGATAATTAAAATAAATAAAGTGCAAGTAAATAAAATAGTAAACAATTGCCGCAAGTGTCCCAATCCTTTATTAGCAAAGGACAAGCCGGTGGAAATACTTATGAGGACCAAATGTTCTCGAGGACACATGGGAATTCTATCAAGTGCTTTCGCTTCAAATAGATGAGTAGTCTTCTTTGGTTTTATAAGTGTTGTGTGGGTGAACCTGTGCTAATGTACCGACCTTACTTGGACTAATACATACTTGTGATTAAACCCCTTGCAAGCATCCGCAACTACAAGAAAGCAATAAAGTTCTAAACGTAACCATAACCTTAAACTCTGAGATCCTACGCTCCCTTTGTTAAATCGTGTCCTAAATGGGGGTTCAGGTTTCTGTCACTCTGGCAACCCCACAATTAGTAGCCAAATACACAATGCATTCCCCTAGGCCCATAAATGGTGAAGTATCATGTAGTCGACGTTCACATGACACCACTAGAAGAATAGCACCACAAATTAAATACTAAACCATTTAATAATATCTCAACACAAATCCACTACTAACAACATGACTTCTCCCATGTCCTCAAGAACTAAAGGAACTACTCACAAGACATCATATGGATCAAGATCAAAGATGATATGGTGATGGATAACAATCTGAACATAAACAATAATCCAATGGTTCCACTCACAAGCATCAACTACAATAGTAATTAACACCGGGAAAGTTTCCCCTAAGAACTATGCAAGATTCAACACGATTGTTACATCGGGATGGAGTGGTGACGATGGTGCTGGTGGAGATGATGATGTGGATGATGATGATGATCCCGATGAATTCTAGCTTGATGATGGTGTTGATGGCGACGATCTCCCCTCTCCGGGAAAGAATTTCCTCGGCAGAAATCTGTCTGCCAGAGAGCTCTTTCTCTCTCGGTCTTTTCCGCTCCGCAGAGGCCGCAAAATCTTTCTATGGTTGCTCCTCGTGTATTAGGGTTTCGAGGAGAAGATATAGGCGAGAGGGCGGAGCCAGAGGTGGGCTAGGTGGGCCACACCCCCTCTAGGCGCGGCCTAGGGGTGTCCCGCGCTTGGGGGGTCCCATCTCCGCCTCCCCTTTTGGCATTCTTCATCTTCTGGGAAAATAGGATTTCCGTAGTTTTTCTGGTATTTTTCTGATCTTCACGAAATTGCACCAAATCACCTCTTTTCCATCAGAATCCTGACTCTGGCAGTTCATCCTCCAAGAATCATCCAACATGCAAAAACAGATGAAAAGACATAAGTAACACCTCTTAATATGAAATATATCAATGAATAGAGGCAAATTATGATATAGAATGGTGATGCAAATTGGACGTATCAACTCCCCCCAAGATTAGATCTTCGCTTGTCCCCAAGCGAAAACTGAGCTCAATAAACATGTCCACAGGTTTATGGAGTGAAGTGTCGATAAAAACAATACAGACAAGAAGCATCACACTTACCATTACACAATCTCATAGAAGAAAGCAACTCACCATTATATAACTTAGCTTGCAACAAGTATAGGAGTCACAATAGAGATGCATAAAGATAGATAATAATTGGGATTGGCAAAGTTTGTTCTTGGTCAGAGAATAGCTGGCAAACAGTTTCACAAATAAAGCTTTTGTATAAGTTTTACAACAAGAGTACTATTTGCTCAAACATAAAAGGTTTTTCAATGATCGCTTTCAAAGTAATACTCATTAGATAAGAGTCTTGTGCAAACAAGGAAGATAAAGAACATGATTGAATAAATCATCGTATGAATGCTTGAAACACAACAACTCAAATGCTTTATAGAGATGGAGAGGAATAGGTTTACTGACTCGACTTAGAAGTAGGAGTGTCACATCCCAAGATTTTCCAAATCTTGTAATGTGAAAATAAATGGATAAAATAAAACTTTGTTTGATTTTCAGGGCCAGAAGAAACTTTTTGAATTCAATTGGAACTTCAAACCAATTTTGATCAAATAAAATCCTAAAGGGATTTAAAAAGATAAACATTTGATAAAGGAAAATAAAATATTTTGGTGTTACTATTATGGATCTTTTAATAAAAGATTTTGTTTTCAAATGAAAAGGGTGGATTTATAAATAAATATTATTTTATAAAGCCAAATTAAAACATTGGCCAAGCTTTTAATTAAAACATTTTGTTTTGAATAAAATAGCAAAGGTTTATTTAAATAAAATAATAGGGATTTAATATCCAAATTTTATTTAAGTAAAGGCTTTTCCCATTTTAAATAAACACTAAAACTTATTTATTTATTTTAAATAAGTTTTCCAAATATTTTATATTCTCAAATAAACTACTGAAGTGTTTTGGTTTTATTTTAGATTTAAAAATAAATATTCTAATAAAACAAATCTTATTTGAAGTAAATGAATAAGGCCCATTTTATTTAATTGTTAATGGACCAAAAATAAAGATGTTATTTTATTTTAAACAAGTTTTCCAAATATTCTTTATTTCCAAATAAAACCTACTGATTTGGTTTTGAAAATATTTGGATTTCAAATGAAGATTCTATTAATTAAATCAAACCCTATTTTATTAAATAACTAATGAACCATTTTATTTAATTAATGAATGGATCCTAAAATAAATAAAAATATTATTTTTATTTTGGAAATTTGGTTTATGTTGATAAACAGAACCAAAAACACAATACAAAGTTTAGTGATTGTTTGAAATTTCTTGAATTGTTTTAATTGTTCGATTAGTTGATTGAAATTCAAACAGAAATTGAAATTAGAAAAATAAAAACATCCAGGATCAAAAAAAAATGAAACAACAGCCAGCCCAGTCGGCCAAGCCCACAAGCCCAAGACCATTGATCTTTTCCCTCTCCGTAAACGTTTTCACTTAAAATCTCACCAAAGGATCTTGGTGGACCTTATCCCCTCTCTCTCTATCTCACTGACAAAGAGGACCCACAGCCACATTGGCATTGTCTTCAAACTCGAGCGCCCGTTGCCAGTGAGTAATTCTCGGTTTAAATTCGCTCTAATGCGATCTTAATCGCCAAAACCATCAAGCCCCTCTTAATCCCCTCTGACTCCTCCTCATTTCCCCTCAACAACCACCGCAAATGAGCCATTGAGCACCTCGAATTCGAGCTCAACGTCTTGCTGGCGCCGACGAGTTCCAGAGCCAAATTCCGGTGAAAAGAACACACCCGCACCTCCAAATTTCTGTTGAATCTCCCTAGTATTCTTACACGCACCTTCCTGACTCCTTAGTTTGGTTTCTTGATCCCCAGGCATTCGACTTTGACAACATCTGCAAGCGACGCCGCAAGCACGACTCCGGCCACCCCTAGGAACCATTCCAGGAAGCAAACCTCCACCGCTCCAACGCCACTAGCTTTGTCCAGAACTTCTGTGCATCGTCTCCGTCTCCACCATCTTCGGGAACCACCAGAACGTCGCCTTCTTACACATCCCGAGCGTCGCCGCCGTCCTCACCATCGCCGGTGACCAGAGCCACCAGGTGAGCCAGCACCCTCTGTTCCTTACCCTTCGATCTTACTTCGACAGACACGATTAGATCTAGCCGAGCCTAGCCAAGCCACGCACCGTGAGCCAAGCCTCCAGCCTAGCTCGAGCCTTGTTGAATCTGCATCGTTCGTTTTATGTAAACCATGCGACCCACACCAGCTATCCACACTGAACCGGTATAAGCGAATCAGGAACAGCCATGTGGCCAGTTTCTGTTTAAAAACAGATTTTGAAATCAGAATTTGATGCAGTTTTGAAAACCCTGTAACTTTTAAACCACACGTCCAAAAATTGCAAATTTGGTATCATTGGAATCAGTGGAGCAAGACCTAGCCAACCCTGCCCTTGGTTTAGCAAATAGTATCTATTAGTTAGCTTGTTTTTGCAGATTCTTTTGTGAGCTTGTTTAGAGTAGAAAAATTGTTTAAAAATTATTTTTGGGGTAAAACCTTTGCAAAATGGTTTGTTGTGACCTTACTGACCCTAGGAACCAACCCAGGGGTTTGAAAATGAAAATGTAAAAATTTAGAATGGATTAATTGAATTAGTCTATTTCTAGCTAAGTAAAGATAATGGTTTTATTATGAAAAAGGATTTTGGAATAAAAACTTTGAGAAAATATTTTGATTAAAAGCTACTGACTCAAAACACCAAGTCTTGAGAGTTAGAAACTTTTGGTGAGAAACTTAAAGATTTTTGATTTGATAAAACCATTTTCCACCATATAAAAATGTTGAGTGGATTTTAAAATAGTTTTTGGGCAAAACCCTCTAACTAATGACTTTGCCATTTTGGTAAATGACCATTTTGGACTTTACAAAGTTTAGAAGCCTAGTGGAGACCACCTTTGCAATTGGGACCATCTTGTACATGCTTACATGCAAGACTTAGATTTTAGATCCCATAGTTTATGTGTGTGTAAAATGTTGTTTGATTGATTATTTGGAATGCTAGTTGATATAGAGTTTGCTTGATTGATTGTAGTGAAATTAGAAAAGTGTGAGACTAGCAAGAACAAGGAGTGAATCTATACCCTCTACCAAAAAGGCAAGTGATGCTTCATACTTTTTGTCCCATTACTTTCTCTATGCATTAGTGAATTTTCTCTAAGTAAAACTTGCATGGATTTTGCTAAGTATAGACCTTGCTATAAGAAAACCTAGTAGATGAATCCTTAGTAGGATTTTTCTAAGTTAAGATTCCTACTACTATCAAGCTTAGCCTAGCTAATGGAAAACATGGGTGGAAAATATATTCACACTATGGAACAATCTCTAAGTCTGAGGACTTATGTTTTTGTTTAATAAAACAACTAAGTTAATGAATCACCTGGTGGAATGGGCTTGCTTGGTGGTTTTTGGTTGAGTGGTTCACAAGGCCATGGACTTGGCTTTTGTATCTCACTTGTGGTATGCCACCCAGGAACAAAGAGATTTGAGATGTCAAATGTTGAGAAGCTTCAAGTGCAGCCACTTGGCAATATGGGCTCTGCCATGATCACATAGGTTGCAAGAACTTAGCCATATGGACAGTGGGTGGTAGTGTTTGATAGGTTGGAGCGCGTCCATTTTGGTCTAAGGGAAGGCTTCTGAAAGATCTTGTCTTGGGAAACCAAGTCTTGTGGGGAAAGTGCACCACCTCTGCAGAGTGTAAAATCTAAGTACTTAGCCATGTCCCTGGTAAAGGACAATTTGAGCATCAAGACATGGAAGCAATCAAGGATCTCATCATTCAAATTTCTAAGTTAAAACTTGTGGTTTGAACAAGGGTTGTTTGAAATCTTCAATCTTTGATTGAGAGATGCCTTGTAAAGGATCTTCAATCTTTGATTGAGAAAAAAATGATTTTGTCAAAGCAAAAACTTAGTATTTTCAAATGTTAAGGAAAAATCTATTTTGAGCAATGCAAGCCTCAACCCCACTTAGCCAAATTCATATAGATGATAGACTCCACTATACTACCATAGTATCACTTGCCAATACAATTCAAATGTATTGACCCTTGTGGCTGTAACTTGTAATGTTGCAGGTTTGATTGATTTTAGTGAAGATTGATTGATTAGGATTACAAAGTCTACAACCAACATCTGCATGTGGCACTTTGAAGATGAAGGACCCCATGCTTAAAGTTATTCCGCTGCAATGTAATGTAACAGCCAAATGAGCTATGTATGATGTAATAAAATTATGTTATTCCTGGTTATAAAGCTATATTATGACCTTTGTTTCTTGATATTACATCTAAACTGTGGATGCTAGCTATTGATCCAGGGACTAGCATTGTAAACACAGGGGGCTCTATCTTATTAAAGGTTGAGACCCCTACAGATGGTATCAGAGCATTGTGTTGCCTGTAGGATTTGTAAACCTAGGATTGGACAAAACCCCTTAGAAAAATAGGATTTATACTTGTTCCAAAAACTTATTTACAAAATCTTTTAAACTCTTTCCTCAACCATTTTGGTTTCAACTCTACTTCTCTTCTATTTCTACTTGATGGAAAACCTACCCATGGCCCAAGACTACACCATGTGCAAAGAATGACTTCAACTTCTTCCACTCTAATGACTTCAACTTCCTCAACTCTAATGACTTCAACATCTTCAGCATATTCACCAAGGACTTCCAACTTGGATACTACTAAGGACTACAAGTGAAACAAGGAAACCTTGCTCAAGATTTGGAGACCAAGGAAACACAAGTTAGAAGAAGGCCATCATCATTTGAAGTTTTGTGACCAAGAGTTTTTCTCAAGGAAACCATGATCTCATACAAGAAGAATCAAGAAGGAAGGAAAGATCACAAGTGAACCATATAGATGGACCACCATAATTTAGTTAAGTCAAACACACCAACTTATGTGGTGTAACCAAAAATATTTTGTTGCCTAAAAATGTGCTTGAACTTTGTTGTTTGAATGAAAATTTGTTTCTGAATGCTTGCACATTGTTTGTGTGAATTGTGATGTGTGTGATTAGAATTATCCTCTTAGAAATATTTTTGCCTATTCTAATCCTAATCCAACCCAAACAGATGTCTACTCCAAGAGACTCCAACATCAAGGTTGATGACACCAACAACAACCAAGAGGACAACATGAGAGAACTTATAGCAACCCAAAACCAGTTGAGCCAAGAGACAACTCAGCTTTTAACCAACAACAATGGACTAGACCCAGCCATACAAAGGATTTTGAAACTTCAATCCCAATTGTTGCAAGGATTGGTTACTCAAATGATCAACATGAGAGAAAACTTTTCCCAAAGAGCTAATGACAACAAGTATGACAAAGATGTTAATCTAGAAGGAACCCAAGTTAGCAATACTTGTGGAGACAAGGATCATGCATCCAAGGAGCATGAAGATCAATGCCCCAAGAAGAGAGAAAGATCTCCCACCTATGAAGAACATGAACTAGAAGAACTCCTAGCTTTGGAGAGACCCAAAAAGAAGAAGAAGAAATGCCCCAACACTAGCAAGAAGGATATTACACAAGTGCAGTGTTTCAAATGCAAAGAGATGGGACACTATGCCAATGAATGCCCAGAAAAGGAGAAGAGCCAAGAAGACAAACAAAGGCTAGTGAAACCCAAGATGAGGAAGGATATTAGCCAAGTGATGTGCAAACACTGCAAGGAGTTAGGACATTATGCATCATACTGTCCAGAGAAGCCACCTCAAGACCTCAAACTTATAACATGTTCAAATGCAAGGAACTAGGCCACTATGCAAACAATTGTCCAGAAAAGATGAAGAACAAGTTAAACAAGTCTATGAAGGATCTCAACCTTGGCCCATGAGTCAAGCATGGAAACAAAGGACTCAATGAAAATGTTTGCTTAGAGAAGTTTTCCCAGGATCCCAAGAAGGACAATGTGTAATTTTTGTTTGAAAATTTTTAAGGGTGGTAGTACCCTAGTTGTTTGAACCTGCTTGTAACCCTAGCCTTCCCAAATCTCGGGACGAGATTTATTTCAAGGGTGGTAGCCTGTCACATCCCAAGATTTTCCAAATCTTGTAATGTGAAAATAAATGGATAAAATAAAACTTTGTTTGATTTTCAGGGCCAGAAGAAACTTTTTGAATTCAATTGGAACTTCAAACCAATTTTGATCAAATAAAATCCTAAAGGGATTTAAAAAGATAAACATTTGATAAAGGAAAATAAAATATTTTGGTGTTACTATTATGGATCTTTTAATAAAATATTTTGTTTTCAAATGAAAAGGGTGGATTTATAAATAAATATTATTTTATAAAGCCAAATTAAAACATTGGCCAAGCTTTTAATTAAAACATTTTGTTTTGAATAAAATAGCAAAGGTTTATTTAAATAAAATAATAGGGATTTAATATCCAAATTTTATTTAAGTAAAGGCTTTTCCCATTTTAAATAAACACTAAAACTTATTTATTTATTTTAAATAAGTTTTCCAAATATTTTATATTCTCAAATAAACTACTGAAGTGTTTTGGTTTTATTTTAGATTTAAAAATAAATATTCTAATAAAACAAATCTTATTTGAAGTAAATGAATAAGGCCCATTTTATTTAATTGTTAATGGACCAAAAATAAAGATGTTATTTTATTTTAAACAAGTTTTCCAAATATTCTTTATTTCCAAATAAAACCTACTGATTTGGTTTTGAAAATATTTGGATTTCAAATGAAGATTCTATTAATTAAATCAAACCCTATTTTATTAAATAACTAATGAACCATTTTATTTAATTAATGAATGGATCCTAAAATAAATAAAAATATTATTTTTATTTTGGAAATTTGGTTTATGTTGATAAACAGAACCAAAAACACAATACAAAATTTAGTGATTGTTTGAAATTGCTTGAATTGTTTGAATTGTTCGATTAGTTGATTGAAATTCAAACAGAAATTGAAATTAGAAAAATAAAAACATCCAGGAACAAAAAAATGAAACAACAGCCAGCCCAGTCGGCCAAGCCCACAAGCCCAGTACCAGCCCAGTCTTTTTCCCTCTCCACGAAACGTTTTTCACTTAAAATCTCACCCACAAGGACACTTGACTGGTGGACCTTATCCCCTCTCTCTATATCTCACTGACAAAGAGGACCCACAGCCACGTTGGCATTGTCTTCAAACTCGAGCGCCCGTTGCCAGTGAGTAATTCTCGGTTTAAATTCGCTCTAATGCGATCTTAATCGCCAAAACCATCAAGCCCCTCTTAATCCCCTCTGACTCCTCCTCATTTCCCCTCAACAACCACCGCAAATGAGCCATTGAGCACCTCGAATTCGAGCTCAACGTCTTCTTTGGCCGACGAGTTCCAGAGCCAAATTCGGTGAAAAGAACACACCGCACCTCCAAATTTCTGTTGAATCTCCCTAGTATTCTTACGCACCTTCGACTCCTTAGTTTGGTTTCTTGATCCCGGGCATTCGACTTTGACAACATCCGCAAGCGGCGCGCAAAGCACGACTCGCCACCCCTAGGAACCATTCCAGAAGCAAACCTCCACCGCTCAACGCCACTAGCTTTGTCGGAAAACTTGCATCGTCTCCGTCTCCACCATCTTGGAACCACCGAGCGTCGCCTTCTTACACATCCCGAGCGTCGCCGCCGTCCTCACCATCGCCGGTGACCAGAGCCACCAGGTGAGCCAGTACCCTCTGTTCCTTACCCTTCGATCTTACTTCGACAGACACGATTAGATCTAGCCGAGCCTAGCCGAGCCACGCGCCGTGAGCCAAGCCTCCAGCCTAGCTCGAGCCTTGTTGAATCTGCACCGTTCGTTTTATGTAAATCGTGCAACCCGCACCAGCTATCCACACTGAACCGGTATAAGCGAATCGAGAATGACCACGTGGCGGTTACATTTAAAAACAGATTTTGAAATCAGAATTTGATGCAGTTTTGAAAACCCTGTAACTTTTAAACCACACGTCCAAAAATTGCAAATTTGGTATCATTGGAATCAGTGGAGCAAGACCTAGCCAACCCTGCCCTTGGTTTAGCAAATAGTATCTATTAGTTAGCTTGTTTTTGCAGATTCTTTTGTGAGCTTGTTTAGAGTAGAAAAAATGTTTAAAAATGATTTTTGGGGTAATACCTTTGCAAAATGGTTTGTTGTGACCTTACTGACCCTAGGAACCAACCCAGGGTTTTGAAAATGAAATTGGAAAAATTTAGAATGGATTAATTGAATTAGTCTATTTCTAGCTAAGTAAAGATAATGGTTTTATTATGAAAAAGGATTTTGGAATAAAAACTTTGAGAAAATATTTTGATTCAAAGATACTGACTCAAAACACCAAGTCTTGAGAGTTAGAAACTTTTGGTGAGAAACTTAAAGATTTTTGATTTGATAAAACCATTTTCCACCATATAAAAATGTTGAGTGGATTTTAAAATAGTTTTTGGGCAAAACCCTCTAACTAATGACTTTGCCATTTTGGTAAATGACCATTTTGGACTTTACAAAGTTTAGAAGCCTAGTGGAGACCACGTTTGCAATTGGGACCATCTTGTACATGTTTACATGCAAGACTTAGATTTTAGATCCCATAGTTTATGTGTGTGTAAAATGTTGTTTGATTGATTATTTGGAATGCTAGTTGATATAGAGTTTGCTTGATTGATTGTAGTGAAATTAGCAAAGTGTGAGACTAGCAAGAACAAGGAGTGAATCTATACCCTCTACCAAAAAGGCAAGTGATGCTTCATACTTTTTGTCCCATTAATTTCTCTATGCATTAGTGAATTTTCTCTAAGTAAAACTTGCATGGATTTTCCTAAGTATAGACCTTGCTATAAGAAAACCTAGTAGATGAATCCTTAGTAGGAGTTTCCTAAGTTAAGATTCCTACTACTATCAAGCTTAGCCTAGCTAATGGAAAACATGGGTGGAAAATATATTCACACTATGGAACAATCTCTAAGTCTGAGGACTTATGTTTTTGTTTAATAAAACAACTAAGTTAATGAATCACCTGGGTGGAATGGGCTTGCTTGGTGGTTTTTGGTTGAGTGGTTCACAAGGCCATGTACTTGGCTTGTGTATCTCACTTGTGGTATGCCACCCAGGAACAAAGAGATTTGAGATGTCAAATGTTGAGAAGCTTCAAGTGCAGCCACTTGGCAATATGGGCTCTGCCATGATCACATAGGTTGCAAGAACTTAGCCATATGGACAGTGAGTGGTAGTGTTTGATAGGTTGGAGCGCGTCCATTTTGGTCTAAGGTAAGGCTTCTGAAGGATCTTGTCTTGGGAAACCAAGTCTTGTGGGGAAAGTGCACCACCTCTGCAGAGTGTAAAATCTAAGTACTTAGCCATGTCCCTGGTAAAGGACAATTTGAGCATCAAGACATGGAAGCAATCAAGGATCTCATCATTCAAATTTCTAAGTTAAAACTTGTGGTTTGAACAAGGGTTGTTTGAAATCTTCAATCTTTGATTGAGAGATGCCTTGTAAAGGATCTTCAATCTTTGATTGAGAAAAAAATGATTTTGTCAAAGCAAAAACTTAGTATTTTCAAATGTTAAGGAAAAATCTATTTTGAGCAATGCGAGCCTCAACCCCACTTAGCCAAATGCATATAGATGATAGACTCCACTATACTACCATAGTGTCACTTGCCAATACAATTCAAATGTATTGACCCTTGTGGCTGTAACTTGTAATGTTGCAGGTTTGATTGATTTTAGTGAAGATTGATTGATTAGGATTACAAAGTCTACAACCAACATCTTCCTGTGGCACTTTGAAGATGAAGGACCCCATGCTTAAAGTTATTCCGCTGCAATGTAATGTAACAGCCAAATGAGCTATGTATGATGTAATAAAATTATGTTATTCCTGGTTATAAAGCTATATTATGACCTTTGTTTCTTGATATTACATCTAAACTGTGGATTCTAGCTATTGATCCAGGGACTAGCATTGTAAACACAGGGGGCTCTATCTTATTAAAGGTTGAGACCCCTATAAGGAGAAAGTACCTTCATAGAGGGAAGCAGGGATTTCAAGTTCATAAAGAGCTTCCAAAAGATTATGGTACTTACTAGCTTCGAGCTCTCATTGCCCCTATCATAAGAATCTTTAGGTGATTAAGGTTAAAAGTGAACAAAGGTGGAGTATATGCTTGACGAAATATAAGTTGGCAATCTCATGTCCCTTGAGTACGAGGGCCGCTCCTCATGCTTCTCAACTTTAGTTACCGATAAGTTCTTGTCATTGTAAGTACATGTGTATATAAAGAACCTCCAATGGTACCCCTTGCACATGATACATGATCTATCCCATAATCAAAATGACAATGCAAGTAGACAGTTAGCATCTCAGCGATATTTTTATTTTCTATTTGCATAGGTTTTTATTGAGGATGCTTCACAGATTGCTCACTACGGTTATGCTGCAAGTTTTCACCATGATTAGGCATGTATTAGGATAGCGGCCCAGGCATTTCTCTAACACACATACATAACTCCATGGACTTACAAGCTCTCCTTTTATTTCACACCAACGACATCCACAAACAAAAGATCATGATATCAACTATGTACAATGTACATGTGCAATGTTGAAAGCGTTCCCTGTGACAACACGGTTCTGCTAATTCCAACGTATAGGTTCAAGCATATACAACTTCGATGACACAATGGGTCATGTTTATTAGGGGCAAGAAAGTAAGGTGTTCCATCAAGTTTGTGAGAGCTTTACTAACTAGTTTTCACATAACAAAATAATTTTTAATTCGAAAGATAGATGAAGCTTGAGAATTTGCTTGGAATAGCAATAATGCTAATAGGTAGATATGGTGGACACAAATGGCTCAGGTTTTGGTTTAAAGGGATTGGAATGCATGATAAATATGCCCTCTCAAAACAGGTTTTTGGCTAGCAAGGCTGGATAGCAAGCAAAAGAGTTAAAAGAAACAAGCAAACATACAAGTAATAAATCCAAACATGTAATCTTCCTTGAAGACACAAAAGATCTTAAATAAAGAATACTAAGCTTATGAGCCAATCAAGAATTAAAATAAATGATACAAAATACCTATAAGCCTTTTATTTTTTTCCTTGCAAACGTCAAAAAGTGTTGCTACTGACCAAATCTTGGTTTGCTAAAACCAATTTAGATCTACTTGATGCTCCCAAAGTGATACCGATACTGATCAAAAAGATCAATCATATAATATAGATTGCATACTAAAATAAGAAGTGCAAAAAGTAAAAGATGAAACTTCTCATTATATATTCCATAAAGGCACTCACACCAAGGGATACATAGATAACCAAGTAAAGGAGAGATACTTCCACAATGCAAACCAACATATAAGATAACTTCTCTACCCAAGATATGAATCTACTAAAAAGGTAAAAGATAAAAGATAATGATGTGATACCACGGGACTCCCCCAAGCTTGGAACAAGCCAAGGGGATGCCAAACATGATGACGAATTACTCCTTCGGTGGTGATGGTGTTCTCTTGATAAGCTCTTCAATCAGTTCCCTCAAAGCCTCAATCTCGAAGGCCGAGTATGAATCAACTCCGAATTGCTTAATACGATTCATGATCATGTCGGACCGAGAATCCCGGTCCTTGTTATTATCTCCCCACTCTTCCTTCTTAGTGTGTTCCTTCCCTGCATGGTTAGAACGAGGCAGATCCCAAACAGAGGGCAAATTCCCTTTGGGCACCTTTTAGTAATGTCACTCAATTAAGAGAGTATGGAAGGGGTTGTTGGTGCATGAAGGAGGTGAAGGGAATATTCCCGAGAGGCAATAATAAAGTGGTTATTATAGTATTCCTTATTTATGATAAATGTTTATTTTGCATGCTATAATTTTATTAATACGGAAACATTAATACATGTGTGTTTAATAAACAAAAAGGAAGTTCCTAGTTATGCCTCTCTTATAAACTAGCTCGTTGATTAACAAGATGATCAAAGGTTTCCTGATCATGGACATTGGATGTTGTTAATAACGAGGTCACAACATTAGTGTAATGATGTGATGAACATTCATCCGAAGTATAGCACCACGATCAAAGTCATTGAGTTTATATTGCTATAACAACTTACAAAGTGACCCTAATCCTTAGACCATGAGATCATGTCAATCACTAACACCGGAAGAGTTTCTTGTTGACATCAAACATCACACCGTAACTGGGTGATTATAAAGATGGCTTCAAAACTACTAAAGTGTTATGTTGAGACTCATGGATCAAGAGTGGAATTTGTTCATCCCGATGACGGATAGATATACTATGGGCCCTCTCGGTGATATCACATTGATTAGCTTGCAAGCAAGTGATTTGATCACTAGAATGTTATATCACAGGAACAAGAAAAGAGTGCATGTCAGTAACAAGATCAAACTAGGTATGGAGATACCGATGATCGAATCTCGGACATGTAATATATCGTGAAACAAAGGGATTAAGATACTAGCGTAAAAGGTTCACACGATCACAGAAGTCATCGTTGAATGTGTGGGAGTCAGTACGGATCTCCAGGTCCCGCTGCTGATTATTGATCGGAGAGGGATCTCGATCATGTATGCATTATTCACGAACTGTAGGGTGACACACTTAAGGGATACCGACACCATTCAGAGAAAATGATATGTCAGAAAAATAAAAAGAAAGCGCAGGAATTTATTTCACTAGACACCGGAACTGTTTCAGTTGAAATTGCTGAAACTGGTTCTGCATGTGAAATGGAATACTAGCAAGGGTTTTTATGTGAATGTTTGTTAATTAAAGTAATTAAAAAATTCTGAATGAATAAATAAAAGAGTTTTATTTAAATGAGATCTTGCATTAAATTTGGTGGAAATTTAATGCATGTGAGTGGATTTTTGAGCGGAGGCTCTTTTATGGGAGTGGAGGGTTTTCATTTTGAGTGGGAGCTCCACCCACATGAATGTGGGAGAGGTGGGGGAAGCCCCCATGGCTGGGCGCCATGCCCCTTGGGTGCCCCCTCTCCCCTATAAAAGTCCCCCCTCTCATCCTCTCAAAGCACACCTCCTCGCGAAGGATCTCTCTCCCCCCTTTAGAATTTCCCCATGGTCTCGGATCAGTGAGATACATATTCCCAGTGGCTTTTTCTGGAAGGATTTGTTGCTTCGCTAGAGCGAGGGCGTGGAGGTTTTCGGGGTACCCGTACGTGTGTGTGATCACGGATGCACCACTGCTTTGTGGTGCTGGACTTGATGGTGCTGGACCGGCTGGACCAGATGGACTTCGTCACGATCTTGAGATCGGCAAGCGTTCGTCTACATCATCCATGAGTACAACCTCGTTAACACTATTCGGTCTTCGAGGGTATGTATTCTATGGATGTATATCCACCTGTTGCTTGTATCTAGTAGATAGATCTTGGTACTTAGATGTTCCCATCGTAGGAATTTTTTTGTTTTCTATGTTGTTAACCCTTCAGTGGTATCAGAGCCAGGTTCTATGTGTAGATGCTTGGCACGGGTAGTACACATATGAGTATGTGGGCGATGATGATAATTTTATTGCTTATTAGTTGTACTTTGGATATTGGTGGCATAGTGGGATGAAGCGGCCCAGACAAACTTTACATGTCCTCGCACATGAGACCTGTTCGACGCTTGACATGCAACTAGTTTTGCATAAGTGGCTAGCGGGTGTCTGTCTTTCCTACTATAGTCAATAGCTAATTTGCAACGAGTTGTCAACAATTTGGTTATCCTCGTTGTGGTTCATGTTCGTGGGTAAGAATGGTTCTATCTTCGAAAGCCCTAAGCCACGTAAAACTTGCAATGGATAAATTAGAGGCGTCTAGTTTAGATTGTTGCTGGGCTAGTGTTATGATATGACAATGTTGTAAGTAGAAGTATGGGATGATACTCTTACAACACACATAACCTGTAAGTTCCATAGACCTTGCATTACACATAGAGGTATGATAGTGATCATACCACGATGCACAAGATGGAGATCAAGTGCAGGAATCATATCATTTCACTTACAAACATGTGATGTTTAATTGCATCTTATATTGCTAGTTTGGCATTTTATTAGCATAATAAGATGATCCCTCATTTAGATATCAAGATAAAAATGTGTTCTTCCTTAAGTATGCACCGGCAATGTTTCGTCGCTTCAAGACATCACATGATGATCGGGTGTACTTAAATCCATGATCATATCTCGGGTGTAAGACAGTTACACATGTGAATACTAAGGTTCTTACTTGGCGAGCCTAGCATGTACAGACATGGCCTCGGAACACGGACCAAAAGGTTAAGCATGAGTCATATGTTTTGATATGATGACCATATGGATGCTCGCCTTTGAAGCTACACCGACTCACGTGATGATCGGACTTGGTGTAGTGGATTTGGTTCATGTAATCACCAAAAAGGCACGAGGGATGTCGTTTTTGAGTGGGAGTTCATTTCTAATTTGGATGAGTAGAACTCAATTTATCATAAATTAAATCAAAGTGAATTTGCATAATTTGTTGTAGTCATTGGCATTCGTTCACCACCTTATGCATAGTTGCAATTGAGATAATAGAACTATAGAATTTTGGATATTTACTTTACGAACTGGTATCGTATTGTGTTGAGTGTCAATCTAAAGTTTGAAGTCCTATTGCAAACTTTCATCAAACTTTATTTACTCCATGAGATTTAATAATTGGTATTAAATCGAGAGTAACAATTCCAGTGTTAGTATCTTAAGTATCATGTTTGCCTCCATGATTCTTGATTGTTTTAATATCAAGTTTATCTAGGAGCTGAAAGAATTGTTTCAGAAACCATCATGTTTGGCAGATATAATGATATCTGAAACAATGTTTTGGTTGCAATATGATTGAGTATAATATATGTTCTCATATTGGATGAGAATTTACAAAGGTTGGAGATGCTAGACATCCTAATCATCCAAAAGGGTTTTGGAAAGTAACGTTATACTCACGATTCATCTTTATAATCTACATTAGCTTGATCATGAAAGTCGTCATGATTAGATGAATAGAAGATGTATGTAAAGTGTTTACTACACTAAAAGATTACTAAAGAATGGATTTTGAAAGAACGCCGATCATTTTGATGATGGTGATCTACTTCAAAGTGCAGGTCCAAAGGTATTATTATTTGAATATACATGCTTTGGACTATGTGTCATGTATATGGCGCCACTATTGATGCTGATAGATTCTTTTAAAAAGTAAAATGAAATGATGAAAGAGAATCTATAAAATATATTTGGCAAAAAAGAAAAGATTGGAAATATCCAATTTAGGTATATGGATGATATACATGTTATGGTTGTATTCTTTGCTTGTTAGACAATGTGGTTCTTGGGTATTGGATACCTAATTGGTTGGTATGAAATTTCATATGGAATGACGCAATTCATGAACCACAATGGCCTAAGTAACTAGCAAAAGAATATGTGATGATGTTCATCGGAAAAAAAACGTTGTTTGTATTTATCGTTGACATCAAAGCTTGACTTCAAGATTTGTTTTAATAATAGTTATTTAAATCAGGTATTATGAGAACAAAGGTTTTTCAAATAATTACCGTATTCCATATAAGATGGATGATTTACAAATATAGTTGGAGAAATCACATCCATTAAAACTAATGCTAAAATGTCGCAAGACAAATGATTGAAAGATCACTTACGAAGTGACATCGCTATTTAAATTATATTGGAAAGAAAACATGAAGAATCTCCATTTTCATGGATTTTTGGAGTCTTTGATTTGATCAAGTGACGCTTGTGAGACTTTCCTCGAGATAATTGAAACTTCGTTCAAAGGCCAAAGAAGAACGAACGACTAAATTATTGGAATTTATACATATCGATGTATGTAGTCGTAAGCGATGGATTTCCACTTCATATGCTTTCTCTGGAAATTTGAGTGAATGTTAACTTAATGAGAAAGAAGTATGAAATATTTGAAAACGTTCAAAGACTTTCAAGATGAAGTGGAAAATCATTGTAACAAGAAAATAAATGATTTATGATTTTATCATAAAGGGATTTATTTGAGTTACAAGTGTAGAGGTGAAAAATAAATGAATTATGATTTATCATAAAGGGATTTATTTGAGTTGCAAGTTTAGCAAAACACCTAGATTTACATCTCCCGAAACACCATAGGAGTATGGAGTGTTTGAGATTTGTAATAAAACCTTGTTTAACTTGGTTGGATCAAAGGTGTTATTTATAAAACTGCCATTATGTTTTAAAAGATTAAAGCTTTAGAGACTACCGCTTTTACACTGAAAAGAGCTCCATCTTGATCCGTTGAAATGACACCATGGAATTTATGGTTTGGGGTAAAACCCAAGTTGTCATTTCTTAAATTTTGGTATGCTAAGCATAAGTAAGATGTTTACAACCAAAGTCGGATGAGCATGTCTTTGTAGGTTATTTCGAATAACAATTGGTTATTCCTCCATAACACCAAGGACGAAAGGGTTTGTCGCTTGAACATGAAGTTTCTTGAAGAAGGATTTTTTCATAAATGTTAAGTGAGAGGACAATAGAAGTTTGATAAGGTTAACGAACCTTAGCTATATGTGCTGAGTTGCGCAACGCCAGAAAATGTTCCGGAGGCAGCCATAATGCTCATGGCTCACGTGCCTCAAAGGTTGTGGACACGGAGGTGTAAGTTCTTATTGAACCAAGTTGGTTGGATAAATAATCAAATACTGAGATTTGAGAGTAAATCATTATTGTTTGACAATGATGAACCGACTACATGCAAAGAAGCGACGATGGGCCCTGACTCCGTCAAATGGCTTGAAGCCATAAAATCCGTGATAGTTCCATACACGAGAAATCAAGTTTTGAACTTGGAAGACCCTCCGGAAAGGTGTAAAAACCTATCGGTCGTATTTGGATCTATAAAGAAACAGACATGGATGTTTCACATCTATGAAATAATCGATATGTCATAAAGTATTTTATTACAATGTTCAAGGAGTTGACTATGACAAGATTTGATCTTTCATAGCGATATTTAGTCTGGACGGATTAATGTAGCAACTACTGCATATAATTTGGTATATGGTAGATGAATAAACAAAACAAAGTTCTTCTAACAGAATGGTTACCTAGGACGTGTGCACGACACGGTCCAAAGGGTTTTGTTAAATTCAAAGGATGCTAAAAAGGGCATGCAACTTCAATGGCTGAAGTAAGCATCATGGAGTTGGAATCTTGACCATTATGCAAAAGGAGTTTTCATCAGGAGACGATGAAGATGCTTGCATTTGCAAGAAATTAAGTGGGAGCACTAAGACATATTTCTAATACCTTATGTAGAGGACATCTTGTTGATTGGAAATGATGTATCTTTTATTGAAAAAGGTTAAGAATTTCATTTCGATGAAAGACTTAGGCAAAACTCGAATATTTAGCATGAATGTATATAGTGGATAGACTGTGACGATAATATGGTTATGCCAAACGTACATATATGAGATATTGAAGGAGTTCAATATAGAAAAGACAAGAAATAGTTCTTGTCGCATGGAAAGGAGTTGAATCAAGATTCAAGTGTATCGAGACTTGATAAGTGAAACAAGATTCAAGTGCTTTTGACACTTGATGAATGAAATCATGAGAATGTTTTGATCAATCATACCATGATATGTACACATCCAGATATTTCCTATGCTCTAAGTGTTATGAGCATATACCAGAATGAATCATAAAATGATCATTGGACGATAGTGAGGATATTCTTATGATCTTTTGGAAGAACTAAGAATATATTTGTGTAGAGGTGACAAACAATTACAAATAGTTAATTGTAAAGCGTTACATTGATACTAGTTTTGTCACAAGATACAAATTAAGTTTATCTCAATTTAAACTATGGGTGGCACAATGAAATGGAAAGAAAGTTTCCATGATGGATTTGGATGAATTCCAAAGTTAAGACATTATGACGGATACTACAACAAAAGGCTAAGTATATGACTGCTATAGTAGCAGCAACAGAGGGAATTTGTGTCAAGTAGTTTGTTATCAAACTAAGGTGTGGTTCGTAACGGGCTAACACTAAAGATATATTGTATGACAATAGTATCGACATGGTTTAACCCCAAGGAACTAAAGGTCTCACCAAAAGACCAAATTTATACAATGCCATGTCATTGGAGAATGAGTGATGCGTGGAGATGCAAAGACATGTAAATACACACGGACCTGAAGCGTCAGATCCGTAGATTATGTTAACTACTTGCAATTGCATATATGGAACACCAGAAAGCCATATGTGTTCAATACGCAAGATTCTAAACTATATTATTGTCTCTAGTGCAAGTGGGAGACTGAAGGGAATATGCCCGAGAGGCAATAATAAAGTGGTTATTATCGTATTCTTTATTTATGATAAATGATTATTTTGCATGCTATAATTTATTAATACGGAAACATTAATACATGTGTGTTTAATAAACAAAAAGGAAGTTCCTAGTTATGCCTCTCTTATAAACTAGCTCGTTGATTAACAAGATGATCAAAGGTTTCCTGATCATGGACATTGGATGTTGTTAATAACGAGGTCACAACATTAGTGTAATGATGTGATGAACATTCATCCGAAGTATAGCATTACGTCAAAGTCATTGAGTTTATATTGCTATAACAACTTACCAAGTGACCCTAATCCTTAGACCATGAGATCATGTCAATCACTAACACCGAAAGAGTTTCTTGTTGACATCAAACGTCACACCGTATCTGGGTGATTATAAAGATGGATTCAAAACTACTGAAGTGTTATGTTGAGACTCATGGATCAAGAGTGGAATTTGTTCATACCGATGACGGATAGATATACTCTGGGCCCTCTCGGTGATACCACATTGATTAGCTTGCAAGCAAGTGATTTGATCACTAGAATGTTATATCATGGGAACGAGAAAAGAGTGCATGTCGGTAACGATATCAAACTAGGTATGGATATACCGATGATCGAATCTCGGACATGTAATATATCGTGAAACAAAGGGATTAAGATACTAGCATAAAAGGTTCACACGATCACATAAGTCATCGTTGAATGTGTGGGAGTCAGTACGGATCTCCAGGTCCCGCTGCTGATTATTGATCGGAGAGGGGTCTCGATCATGTCTGCATTATTCGCAAACCGTAGGGTGACACACTTAAGGGATACCGACACCATTCGGAGCAAATGATATGTTAGAAAAAGAAAAGGAAAGCGCAGGAATTTATTTCACTAGACACCGGAACTGTTTTGGTTGAAATTGCTGAAACTGGTTCTGCATGTGAAATGAAATACTAGCAAGGGATTTTGTGTGAATGTTTGTTGATTTAAGTAATTAACAAAATTCTGAATAAATAAATAAAAGAGTTTTATTTAAATGAGAGCTTGCATTAAATTTGGTGGAAATTTAATGCATGTGACTGGATTTTTGAGTGGAGGATCTTTTATGGGAGTGGAGGCTTTTCATTTTGAGTGGGAGCTCCACCCACATGAATGTGGGAGAGGTGGGGGCAGCCCCCATGGCTGGGCGCCATGCCCCTTGGGTGCCCCCTCTCCCCTATAAAAGGCCCCCTCTCGTCCTCTCAAAGCACACCTCCTCGCGAAGGATCTCTCTCCCCCCTTTAGAATTTCCCCATGGTCTCGGATCAGTGAGATACATGTTCCCGGTGGCTTTTTCTGGAAGGATTTGTTGCTTCCGCTGCTTCGCTGGAGTGAGGGCGCGGAGGTTGTTGGGGTACCCGTACGTGTGTGCGATCACAGATGCACCACCGCTTTGTGGTGCTGGACTTGATGGTGCTGGACCGGCTGGACTAGATGGACTTCATCACGATCTTGAGATCGACAAGCGTTCGTCTACATCATCCACGAGTACAACCTCGTTAACACTATTCGGTCTTCGAGGGTATGTATTCTATGGATGTATATCCACCCGTTGCTTGTATCTAGTAGATAGATCTTGGTACTTAGATGTTACCATCGTAGGAAATTTTTTGTTTTCTATGCTGCGAACCCTTCAGGAGGTGACCGTGGAGCGAGGATATGATGTCTATGCATACCGTTTGTTCCCTTGCGCACCAGGTTGTCGCCCCGTCTCCGTTCGCGAATGACCGACGCCAGAACCAACTCCGACGAGCTCCCGCGCCCGCGTCAGTATGCCCCTGTCCAAGCCACGACCACCTGTGGTAAGCATCGGCACAACCCCTACCCCCTCTAGACTCACCGGCGTGTCACCGACAGTGTTGTCGCCATCGACAGTGCCATCAGCACCGCCCAGCTTTGGTCGCTTCAGCCAGAGCTGTTAGATCTAGAAGCAGCGCCGCAGATTAGATCACTTAAGTGAAGCGGTACCGAGCAATCCTGGCCGTGATGCGTGTTGACGCTTCGTCGGGAAACCCCAAGAGGAAGGTATGATGCAGCACAATAGCAAGTTTTCCCTCAGTATGAAACCAAGGTTATCAAACTAGTAGGAGGAAGGAAACGTCTCAAAGGTGTTGCAAGCAACGTGGAAACCTGCACAACACAAACTCAAGACTTTGCCCCAACTAACAGTGAGGTTGTCAATCTCACCGGTTGCTGTAACAAAGGATTAACTATATGGTGTGGAAGGTGATGATGGTTTGCAACAAGTAAATAGTAAAAGTGGAAGATGTATCAATGGTAAAGATTGGACCGGGTTCCATAGTTCACCATAGGTGTTCTCCTTAGATAAACAAACATGGAATATGCTGGGTAAACAAATTACAACAGGGCAATTGACAGGACTAAGGAAGGCATAACAATGCAATACTAGACATAAAGATCCTATGAGATTCGATTGGGCAATACAACAAGATACATATACCACCATCCAATTGCATCTATGACTAGAAGTCCACCTTTGGGTTATCATCTGAACCCCCTCCAGTATTAAGTTGCAAGCAATAGACAACTGCTTTATGCAAAGTGTGTAAGGTAAACAACCCACTTGTTCCACGAACAAGAGACCGTTGTTTTCTCCCTAGTGCAAACAACACATCTACAACCTTAGAGATTTTTGTTACTTACCTTGATTAAATAGAGGCATGAACCCACTATCGAGCATAAATACCCCCTCTTGGAGTCACTAGCAACTACTTGGCCAAGGTAGCTACTAACAACGGAGAGTATGCAAGATCACAAACAACACAGACATGATAGAATCAATAAGACAAAACCATTAATCAATCTGACATAGTAATCTCAATATCCATTGGATCCCCGCAAACACAACATGCATGATTACAAATAGATGAGATCTTGACCATGAATGGATCTCACAAGATCTAGACACGAAAGAACAAGGAGGAGATACAACCATCTAGCTACTACATGGACCCGTAGTCCAAGGTGGAACTACTCACGCTTCATACCGGAGGCTGGCATGATGAAGAAGAAGGCCTCTGGGATGATCTCCCCTTCGGCAGGGTGCCGGGAAGAGCTTCAGATCTCCCGATATAGGGACGATGGTGGCGGCGGCTACATACGCTTTCATGGAATATTGATCGGGTACTTAGGGTTTAGGCATAGGGGGATTCTTATAGGGGAAGAGGCGAGGCTGGGAGGTGGCCAGGGGGCCCACACCCTGCCCAGGCACGGGCCCACCCTAGGCCGCACCTGGGGGGGGGGGGGTGCAACCGCCCTGTGGTGCCCCTCCATCTCTCCTCTAGACTCCGTTCTCTCCTCGGTGAAATATTGACTTTGGATTTTGTCCCTTCTAATTCCGAGAATATTTCCTTACTAGCTTTTCTGGAACCAAAAACAGCAGAAAAAAGGCAACTGGCACTGTGGCAACTTGTTACTAGGTTAGTACCAGAAAACATATGAAAATTACCTCAAAGTGTGGATAAAGCAAAGCAAAGTAGATACTAAACAAGCATGGAACATCAAAAATTATAAATACGTTTCCGACGTATCAAGCATCCCCAAGCTTAACTCCTGCTCGTCGTCGAGTAGGTAAGTGATAAAAGAATAATTTCTGAGGTGACATGAATCATCAAAACCAAGATCAAACCAATTGCAAGCATTGAAAGCTGGGATCAAAGAACTCTAAACATGTGCATGAAAGATGGAGTTCTAACAATAATACAAAGTAACTATGCATGCAACATGAAAGGCTACAAACAAATATCATGAATAACATGCATTGAAAAACATTTGTTTGTTTCACGTATAGAAAACATGACATAGTGGCATTTAGCTTGTCCCTCATGGAGTAGCAAATAGATGCATAGGACACCTTCAAAGTTCATAAGAGTGATTAGATACAAATAGCACAAGAACAAGCAATATCAACAATATGCATCAATCAATAAGTTTTGGGACACTGCACATAGAACTAATAATGGCAACTATGCTCTCTTAACTAGTGCCTAAAGGTAGAAAGTGGAGACTCAATATAATAGTGGAAGAAAGGCCCTTCATAAAGGGAAGCAGGTATTTCAAGTCTCAAAAAGAGCTTCAAAAAATTATGGTCCTTGTTAGCTTTTAGCTTCATTGCCCCTATCATAAGCATCTTGAAATGATTAAGGTTAAAGTGAACAAACTACGGAGTATATGCTTGACAAAGTATAGGTTGGGAATCTCATGTCCCTTGAATACATGGGTCGCACCTCATGCTACTCAACTTTAGTCACCTGTAAGTTCTTGTCATAGTAAGTACATGTGTATCATAGAGAACCGCCAACGGGGTACCCCTTGCACATGGTACATGAGCTTTACCATAACCAAAATGACAAGGCAAGCACACAATGAGCATCTCAGCGATCTTTTTATTTGTTGTTTGCATAGGTTTTTATTAAGGATGCTTCACAGATTGCTCATTATGGTGATGCTGCAAGTTTCCACCATGATTAGGCATGGCTTAGGCTAGCGGCCCAGACGTTTCTCTAACACCAAAAGCTGTAAGGTTCCCAACCTTTAATAAGGTAGAGATCCCTGTGTTTACAATGCTAGTCCCTGGATCAATAGCTAGCATCCACAATTAAGATGTAATATCAAGAAACAAAGGTCATAATACAACTTTATAACCAGGAATAAAATATTTCATTACATCTTACATAGCTCATTTGGCTATCTCATTACAATGCAACAGAATATCTATAGCATGGAGTCCTTCATCTTCAAAGTGCCACAGGCAAACATGTTGGTTGTAGACTTGTAATCCTATTCAACACACTTCACTCACATCAAACAAACCTGCAACATAATAAGTTGCATCCACAAGGGTCAATACATTTGAATTGTATTGGCAAGTTTCACTACTATGTAGAAATATGTGGATCCTATCATTACATGCATATTTGGCTAAGTAGGGTTTAGGCTCATTTGCAGAAAGCAATATAGTTTTATCCTATCTTTTCAAAATAGTTTTGATCTTTTTTCAAATCTTTCTGAACTTCTTGGAAAACTCCAAGTGCTTCAAATCCCTTGTTGTCACCATCAAGTTTTACTTTGAGAAATTGGAATGTCGAGATCTTCCATAGCTTCAGGCCTTAGTTTCTCAGTATTGTCCATAACCGGGGACACGGCTAAGTACTTAGAATTTGATCTTCTGCAGAAGTTGTACACTTTACCCACATGACACAATCACATCTTGATGCCACCAGTGGCCGCTGGATAAGTACTCACCGAGATGGAGTACTGGCAGATTGAGAATGTGACAAAGTCTTTCCATAGAAGTCCTCCCAATACACAATGCTAGCTTGTCATTCAGGCACCAATGTAGGGTTTCAAGTTCCCTTACACAATTCTAGTTAACCTGAAGATGCCAATGCATGGGTCTTCCACTATGTAGTTGACTAAGCCAGAGCCCATTTAGCATGTGGTACAGCATACCACCGTCACGAGAAACATGTTCAATCTCTAAGTCCCTGAGTGGTTTTCTTCTAGTGCACATACAAAAAGAGATAGCCATATAAACATGGTTCCTTTTGTTGCCACCTTGTCTAACCTTGAGTATCCTTGTCCACCCAGGTGGTTCATTGAGTACTTGTTTTATTATATAAAACATATATCTTTTCAACACTTCATATAATCATAACATGTATCCCATCCCAAATATATAGCTGGGCTAAGCATACTACAACTACAATGTTTTCACTAAGGGAGATATAAGGGTATCCTATTAGGATTTAGCATAGCATAAAATATAGTAAACCTTATCATGCATGTTTCAAAAATCCACTAAGTGTAATGAAAATAGTAGGACATGGATGATAGTGTCACTTGCCTTTATAGTAGAGAATGTTGGTTCACTTCTTGATCTTGCAAATATCACACTATTCTAACTCCACTACAATTCAATCAAGCAAACATAGATTCAACTAGCATTCCAACCAATTTATCACACATAAAATAATAGAAACAAGGTCATGCATGCAAGCATGCAAAAGATAGTTTTACATGCATAAGTGGTTTATACTAGGCTCTAATCATTATAAAGTTCAAAGTGGTCATTTACTAAAGTGGTAAAACCATTTGCAAAAGGTTTTATCTATAAACCATTTTAAATCAATTCAATATTTTATGTGGTTGAAAATGTTTTTAGCAAAGCAATATTCTTTAAAGGGTTCACCAACTATATTTTAATTCTCAAAACTTGGTATTTAGGGTCAGAAGGTTTGAATCAAATCATTTCCCAAAGGTTTCACTCAAAAATCATTTCTAAATCAAAAACAACATTTTTATTTGACTAGAAATGAGCTAATTCAAATATTTACTCCTTAACTTCACAAAATAAATTTTTAAATCCATAAATGGGTTCCGATGGTCAGTAGGTTCATAACAAACCATTTTGCTAAGATTTCACATTAAAATTATATCTAGAACAATTTTTATATTCATAATAAGCCTACACATGTTTCTGTAATTTCAACCAATTTTCCAGAAGCAAATCATTAAACAAAGTGCATGGTTGCAAAGTACTTGTTCTGCTGATTCCATTGATATAAAATTTGCAAAATTTGGACGTGTAGAACTAAAGTTATGAATTTTACACGTTTGCAAATCAAATAGAACATTTTCTGGTTTTATTCAAACAGTCTGGCCACGTGGCGTGATTCTATTGACCGGTACCGCTTCGTGCGGATCGGCTTCTCTGGACTGTAGGATTTAACTAAGATCGAGAAGCACAGATGGACTCATACCCCTTCGTCTAAGTTCTAATCTCAGCCAAAGGATCGAGATCCAATGGACACAGCTGCTTCGACCAAGATCTGGCGGCGCTAGAGGCGGTAGACGGCGGCGCGCGGTCGGACGATGGCGTTGCGGTGATTACAGGAAGCAAGAAAAGAAGGGAAACAACTCACCGTGCTCGCAGAGGGTTGGCGAAGCTCGAGGTGGCGTTGGCTGGGCGAGGGGCGCTCGGAGCTGCTGGCAATTCCTCGCCAGAGTCGGTGACGGCGTCAGGTGGTTCTGTTTGACGTCGGGGATGGAGCTGCAGGTCGCGCCGAGGCAAAGAAGAGGCACGTTTAGACGCAGGCTGATCTGGGGATGATGGGAGCATCAACAGGAGGTGCTGGGGTGAACGGAGGGTACCTGGGGAGTTCACCGGAGAAACGGCCGAAGACGGCGGCGCTCTGATGTTGACGAAGTCGAGCTTCTAGAGTGTGCGGGAGCGAGCTGGGGCTATGGGCAGGTGCGCCTGGCGATGGGGAATATGCCTGCGTGTAGAGGGAGTCGAGGGGCGGCTGGACGACGCCGGAATTGGACAGGAACACCGTCGTAACAGAGAGGCTTGAGCTCAAAATTCCTGCAACCTGGTGGCAAAGGGGAGGCGCTGTTTGGGGGGAAAGAGAGAAGATGCGTGGGCGCTTATCTATGCGTGATCACAACGAGGATTTACTCAGCCATTTACGCGTATTGACGCCGACAATAACTCAGCAGCAACGGCAGGGGGACGTGGTCGCGGGGTTGAAGACGACTGCGTGGCAGTGGGGTCCGTCTGCTAGTGAGGGGGAGAGAGGGGGCACGGGGTCCACTTGTCTGCGTCTTTGCGGGTGTGCTTTTTAGTGAAAACGGTTCACTGGGGGGAAAGAGATGGTGGACTGCGCTGCTGGGCTTGTTGGGCATGTTGGGTTGGGTTGAGTTTGTTTCTTTTTTATATACAGAATGCTTTTTCTTTTTATATTTGAATTTCTGTTTTAATTTTCAAACAAATAATTCAAACTCCAATTCAAACCAAACCACCACAAAACTTTGTATTTATTTTTGTTCTGTTTAACAACATAATACAAAGTCAAAAACAAAATAATTTTTTTTAGGATCCATTAATAATTAAATAAATAGACCTTGGTCATTAATTCAAATAGGATTTAATTTATTTAAAAACTCTATTTCAAATCTAAATAATATCAAAACCATTTCAATAGGTTTTATTTGAAAACATAAATCACTTGTAAATCATATTTAAAATAAATTAACAAGTTTTAGTGTTTATTTAAAAATGGGAAAAGCCTTTACTCTAATAAAATTGGATAATAATAAATCCTCATTATTTTATTTAAATAAACCTTTACTCTTTTTATCAAATAGAAATATTTTATTTTCAAAAGCTTGGCCAAGATTTAATTTGGCTCTATAAAATAATCCTTATTTATAATTCTACCTTTTCTTTTGAAAACCAAATCTTTTTATTAAAAGATCTAAAAATAGTAATTCCAACTATCATAATTTTATTTATTAATTGTTTATCTTTTTAAATCCCTTTAGGATTTTATTTGATCAAAATAGTTTTTGATGTTTCCAATTGGAATCAAAAAGTTTCTTCTCACCCTAAAAATCAACAATTGTTTATTTTGTTTATTTATTTTTCACATTTCAAAATTTGGAAAATTTTGGGATGTGACAGGCTACCACCCTTAAAATAAATCTCGTCCCGGGATTTGGGAAGGCTAGGGGTTAGAAGTTGGCTTCAAGGCAACTAGGGTACTACCACCCTTAAAATAAAATCTCATAGGATTACATTGATGGTTCACTTGACTAGGGGTTCAACACGTGATATCCAGACAAGGAATCCTTATTTGTCTCAACTGAGTTGTCTAAATCCTGACATCCACTTCTTCTATCTGTTCAAAGTTTCCATCCATGTCAATGTGGTTCACATGTCCTTTCTGGGTCACATTGGAGTCATTTCCATTGGCTCTTCTAGCATCCTTTTTCTTTTTCTTCTCGTGCGATCGATGCATAGTGTCCAAGTTCCTTGTAATTATAGCACTGCAACTGGCTAATATCTTTCTTCTTGAAAGTGTCATGTTGGTTCTGACCAAGGTCATCTCCATTGTCAGTATCATTTCCATTATTATCACTTTCATTGTTGTTGTGGTGATACTGATGTGGTTCAAAATCTTCCTTGCTCTTTTTGAATGAATGCTTCTTTTTTGATGATCCTGAGTGATTCTTGAGTTTATGTTTCCTCTTTCTATTCTCAACTTGATTCATCTTGTTTTCCAAAATAGTGGCTTTGTCACAGAGTGATTGATAAGTTGGGACATAGGCAACCGCTAGCTGCAGGTTCAACTCATCATTAAGTCCTTCAAGAAATTTCTCCTTTCTCTTAGCATCTGTATCAACTTCATCCGGTGCATAGCGTGCCAGATTGTTGAATTCTTCAATATACTCAGCCACACTGAGGTGACGCTGTTTCAGATTGTGAAACTCCTTTTTCTTCAAGTACATCACTCCAGGTGAGATGTGAGTTGTACGGAAACCATCCTCAAAAATAGCCCATGTCACATCTTCAAGGGGAGTGGTGATCTGAAAGTTGTCCCACCATGTTGCTGCTGGTCCTTCAATCAGAAATGCTGCAAACCTTACTTTTTCTTCATCGGTGCGATAGTCACTAAGTCCTTATTCACCGAACGTAACCAATCATTGGCTTCCATTGGATCAGTTGTTCCAGAGAACCTTGCAGGCCTAAGTTTCAGAAACTTGGTGAGCATGTCAAGTGCTGGAGGATTATTCTGATTGTTGTTGTTGTTGTTGTTGTTGTTGTTGTTGTTGTTGTTGTTGTTGTTGTTGTTGTTCTGATTCTGTATGAACGTGGTCATCTCCTGCATCAACTGTGTCTGAGCTGCCAACATCTGCTGCATCTCAGGGGTGATGTTGTTGTTTTGGTTGGGGTTGGAACGACGGGGAGGCATCTGTTGGTTTGATGGGGATAAGTATTGGTGGATAGGTTTTTAAGAAGTTCTAGCACACAACTCAAAACCAACCAAGTTCAATCAAACAATCAAGCAATCAACAAGCAACTATTTACTTAACAAATTATGAGCTTAACTCATGAGTTGAAGGAAACAACAAGTTTTCTTGAATTAATCAACCTAGTATAGCCATACCTCATAGGTCAATATGATCCATACCCTAACTTGGTATCAATGTTTTTGGTAGGCAATCTAATGTCTCTTGGTTTTTCACTTGTAGTCCTTAGTGATGTCTAAGTTGAAGTCCTTGGTGAAACTAAAGTTGAAATCACTTGAAGATGTTGAAGTCATTAGAGTTGATGAAATCTTTTGCACATGGTGAAGTCTTTGGCCCTGGGGTAGGCTTTGTCCATCAAGTTTGAAATAGAAGAGATGTAGAATCAAAACCAAAAAGGTTGAGAAAAGAGTATACAAGATTGTTTGTAAATAAGTTTTTGGAACAAATACAACTCCTATTTTTCTAAGGGTTTTTGTCCAATCCTAGGGTTACAATCCTACAGGCAACACAGTGCTCTGATACCATCTGTAAGGTTCCCAACCTTTAATAAGGTAGATATCCCTGTGTTTACAATGCTAGTCCCTGGATCAATAGCTAGCATCCACAGTTAAGATGTAATATCAAGAAACAAAGGTCATAATACAACTTTATAACCAGGAATAAAATATTTCATTACATCTTACATAGCTCATTTGGCTATCTCATTACAATGTAGCAGAATATCTATAGCATGGAGTCCTTCATCTTCAAAGTGCCACAGGCAAACATGTTGGTTGTAGACTTGTAATCCTATTCAACACACTTCACTAACATCAAACAAACCTGCAACATAATAAGTTGCAGCCACAAGGGTCAATACATTTGAATTGTATTGGCAAGTTTCACTACTATGTAGAAATATGTGGATCCTATCATTACATGCATATTTGGCTAAGTAGGGTTTAGGCTCATTTGTAGAAAGCAATATAGTTTTATCCTATCTTTTCAAAATAGTTTTGATCTTTTGTCAAATCTTTCTGAACTTCTTGGAAAACTCCAAGTGCTTCAAATCCCTTGTTGTCACCATCAAGTTTTACTTTGAGAAATTGGAATGTCGAGATCTTCCATAGCTTCAGGCCTTACTTGCTCAGTATTGTCCATAACCGGGGACACGGCTAAGTACTTAGAATTTGATCTTCTGCAGAAGTTGTACACTTTACCCACATGACACAATCTCATCTTGATGCCACCAGTGGCCGCTGGACAAGTACTCACCAAGATGGAGTACTGGCAGATTGAGAATGTGACAAAGTCTTTCCATAGAAGTCCTCCCAATACACAATGCTAGCTTGTCATTCAGGCACCAATGCTCTTACACAATTCTAGTTAACCTGAAGATGTCAATGCATGGGTCTTCCACTATGTAGCTGACTAAGCCAGAACCCATTTAGCATGTGGTTGTACACGGAAGCCACTATACGAGAAACATGTTCAATCTCTAAGTCCCTGGGTGGTTTTATTCTAGTGCACATACAAAAAGAGATAGCCATATAAACATGGTTCCTTTTGTTGCCACCTTGTCCAACCTTGAGTATCCTTGTCCACCCAGGTAGTTCATTGAGTACTTGTTTTATTATATAAAACATATATCTTTTCAACACTTCATATAATCATAACATGTATCCCATCCCAAATATATAGCTGGGCTAAGCATACTACAACTACAATGTTTTCACTAAGGGAGATATAAGGGTATCCTATTAGGATTTAGCATAGCATAAAATATAGTAAACCTTATCATGCATGTTTCAAAAATACACTAAGTGTAATGAAAATAGTAGGACATGGATGATAGTGTAACTTGCATTTTTAGTAGATAATGTTGGTTCACTTCTTGATCTTGCAAATATCACACTATTCTAACTCCACTACAATTCAATCAAGCAAACGTAGATTCAACTAGCATTCCAACCAATTTATCACACATAGAATAATAGAAACAAGGTCATGCATGCAAGCATGCAAAAGATAGTTTTACTTGCAACAGTGGTTTCTACTAGGCTCTAATCATTATAAAGTTCAAAGTGGTCATTTACTAAAGTGGTAAAACCATTTGCACAAGGTTTTATCTATAAACCATTTTTAAATCAATTCAATATTTTATGTGATTGAAAATGTTTTTAGCAAAGCAATATTCTTTAAAGGGTTCACCAAATATATTTTAATTCTCAAAACTTGGTGTTTAGGGTCAGAAGGTTTGAATCAAATCATTTCCCAAAGGTTTCACTCAAAAATCATTTCTAAATCAAAAACAATATTTTTATTTGACTAGAAATGAGCTAATTCAAATATTTACTCCTTAACTTCACAAAATACATTTTTAAATCCATAAATGGGTTACGGTGGTCAGTAGGTTCATAACAAACCATTTTTCTAAGATTTCACATTAAAATTATATCTAGAACAATTTTTATATTCATAATAAGCCTACACATGTTTCTGTAATTTCAACCAATTTTCTAGAAGCAAATCATTAAACAAAGTGCATGGTTGCAAATTACTTGTTCTGCTGATTACATTGATATAAAATTTGCAAAATTTGGACGTGTAGAACTAAAGTTATGAATTTTACAAGTTTGCAAATCAAATAGAACATTTTCTGGTTTTATTCAAACAGTCTGGCCACGTGGCGTGATTCTATTGGTCGGTACCACTTCGTGCGGATCATCTTCTCTAGACCGTAGGATTTAACTAAGATCGAGCGGCACAGATGGACTCATACCCCTTCATCTAAGTTCTAATCTCAGCCAAAGGATCGAGATCCAACGGACATAGCTGCTTCGACCAAGATCTGGCGGCGCTGGCGGCGGCAGACGGCAGCGCGCGGTCAGACGGTGGCGTTGCGGAGATTACAGGAAGCAAGGAAAGAAGGGAAACAACTCACCGTGCTCACGGAGGGTTGGCGAAGCTCAAGGTGGCATTGGCTGGGCGAGGGGCGCTCGGAACTGCTGGCAATTCCTCGCCGGAGTCGGTGGCGGCGTCAGGTGGTTCTGTTTGACGTCGGGGATGGAGCTGCAGGTCGCGCCGAGGCAAAGCAGAGGCACGGTTAGACGCGGGCTGATCTGGGGATGATGGGAGCATCAATAGGAGGTGCTGGGGCGAACGGAGGGTACCTGGGGAGTTCGCCGGAGAAACGGCAAAAGACGGTGGCGCTCTGATGTTGACGAAGCCGAGCTTCTAGAGCTCGCGGGAGCGAGCTGGGGCTATGGGCAGGTGCGCCTGGCGATGGGAAATATGCCTGCGCGTCGGAGGGGGGCCGGCGCCGAATTGGCCAGGAACGCCGTCGGAACAGAGAGGCTTGAGCTCAAAATTCCTGCAGCCTGGTGGCAGAGGGGAGGCGCTATTTGGGGGGAAAGAGAGAAGAGGCGTGGGCGCTTATCTACGCGTGATCACAGCGAGGATTTACTTAGCCACTTACGCGTATTGACGCCGGCAATAACTCGGCAGCAACAGCAGGGGGACGTGGTCGCGAGGTTGAAGACGACTGTGTGGCAGTGGGGTCCGTCTGACAGTGAGGGAGAGAGAGGGGCACGGGGTCCACTTGTCTGCGTCTTTGCGGGTGTGCTTTTTAGTGAAAACGGTTCACTGGGGGAAAGAGATGGTGGGCTGCGTTGCTGGGCTTGTTGGGCCTGTTGGGTTGGGTTTAGTTTGTTTCTTTTTTTATACAGAATGCCTTTTCTTTTTCTATTTCAATTTCTGTTTTAATTTTCAAACAAATAATTCAAACTCCAATTCAAACCAGACCACCACCAAACTTTGTATTTATTTTTGTTTTGTTTAACAACATAATACAAAGTCAAAAACAAAATAATTTTTATTTTTTTTAGGATCCATTAATAATTAGATAAATAGACCTTAGTCATTAATTCAAATAGGATTTAATTTATTTAAAAAAACTATTTGAAATCTAAATAATATCAAAACCATTTCAATAGGTTTTATTTGAAAACATTAAACACTTGGAAATCATATTCAAAATAAATTAACAAGTTTTAGTGTTTATTTAAAAATGGGAAAAGCCTTTACTCTAATAATATTGGATAATAATAAATCCTCATTATTTTATTTAAATAAACCTTTACTCTTTTTATCAAATAGAAATATTTTATTTTCAAAAGCTTGGCCAAGATTTAATTTGGCTCTATAAAATAATCCTTATTTAGAATTCTACCTTTTCTTTTGAAAACCAAATCTTTTTATTAAAAGATCTAAAAATAGTAATTCCAACTATCATAATTTTATTTATTAATTGTTTATCTTTTTAAATCCCTTTAGGATTTTATTTGATCAAAATAGGTTTTGATGTTTTCAATTGGAATCAAAAAGTTTCTTCTCACCCTAAAAATCAACAATAGTTTATTTTGTTTATTTATTTTTCACATTTCAAAATTTGGAAAATTTTGGGATGTGACAAATACATAACTCCATGGACTTACAAGCTCCCTTTTTATTTCACACCGACGATATCCATAGACAAAAGAGCATGATATCAACTGTGTACAAAGTACAAGTGCAATGTTGAAAACATTACCCATGAAAACATGGTTCTGTTAATTCCAACGTATAAGTGCAAGCATATACAACATAGATGACACAATGGTTCAAGTTTATTAGGGGCAAGGAATATAAAGTGTGCCATCAAGTTTGTGAGAGCTTTAATCACTAAGTTTTCACATAACAAAATACTTTTTAATTGGAAGATAGCTGAAAACAAGAATATACTTGGAATAGTGAAACACATCATGCATAGGAATTTATAGTGGACACTTTGGAATAACTTGGTTTCTTGGGAGTTGTAAGCATGAGTAGAGCTTACTCATACAAGTGGAGGCTAGCAAAAGACTGGGAGCAACCAACTAAGAGAGCAATAATGGCCATAATCATGCAGAGCGACACAAAATTACTAATCAAAGCATAGAGTGGTACTACAAGTCAAGGACTAAATGATCATAGAGGCTATGGTGACTTGTTAATAGTCATAACATGGTGTGATCATGCACCAAGTAAACCCAAACAAAGCATCAAAGGAGAATACCATAATACTATGCTTTTGCATGCTAAAATAACGCATGATTCCTTCAAGGCACACTAAGCAATCCCAATTGATTGGAACAAGTCATGCTACATCAATAATCACTAAGCATAAGGTCAAAACAACACCTAGCATGACATCCTAAAGTTTAAGTCACAGTCAATGCAAGCTCCTCTTGCACTTTCAAGGAAGAACTTTCTACTCCTTTCCAACACCAATCAACTTATTTGAAAAAACACAGTGAGAACGGGGGTCCAAACTACTTTATTCAAGCAAATTAAACAAACTAAGCAAATCAAATGAAAACTAAGACGCTCCAAGAACAACACAATAGTGCATGAAACAATAAAAACGAAGTGTCTAGGAAGACCTAAGCTTTTTATTGATGAAGAAGGGGATGCCTTGGGCATCCCCAAGCTTTGACGCTTGTACCTCTTGGATATTTATTGGGATGACACTGGGGTGGCATCCCCAAGTTTGAGATTTTGTCCATTATTCATCTCATTACATCATTATTTCTCTACACCTAAAATTTTCCTTCATACAAAACTTCACACAATCTTCATTAGCAACATTAGTGTATTCAAAATATAATAGACCCTTGGGTTTAGCTTAAGAACAAAAAAACTTTTCACTAAAAACATAATCTACTATAGCAATTCCCTCAAAAAGATCAAATTCCCAAAAAGGCATCAATAAGAAGCAAATGCAAATAATGGCAGAAATCTATCAAAACAGACCAGTAGGTAGAAACCGATTTTTTCTAAGACCTTATGTTGCTCAAATGAAAAAGTTTTGAACTAACTAAATTTATCTAACATTCGGGGGATTTAGTCGTAAATTTTCAGCTCAATCCGACTTACAGAGACTCCTCACGAATTTTTATGGTGGAGGACCGAAATCTATTACAGGACAGCAACTCCCCAAATCTTACTTCCCTCTCATTAGAGGTCATTCTTGGCACAAAAAGCAAACAAAAAGGATAAGGAGAGGTCCTTACTGAAGTAATAACTTCCAAGACTCAAGGAAACTCTTGGGTTATATCCCAACAAGTACTTTTCTTTAACGCCTTTAAGTTAGGCACAAGAAGCAAGAAATCAAGTATTTTCAAATGAAGAAGCATTACCTCTCTTACTCCTACCTTTCTTACCTTTGTTCTTATCTTTAGGGAAAATATGATTGCTTACTAGAGGAGTAAAATGCATAATGCCTTTTCCCACATCTATTATTGCTCCAAGGTGTTTCAGTAGGGATCTTCCAAGTGTAATCTGTCCTTTGCCTACACATTCAATAACAAGATAATCAGTAGACACCATTTTCCCCGAGATTTTTGTAAACACACCTTCAGCTATTCCAATGGGTAATAAAGTTGCATTATTGCTAAGAGATATTTCTTATCCTCCTTTAGAAAGTCCCCAAAGACTCAAAGACTTATAAATATCTTTAGGCATAAGGCAAAATTCAGACATGATATCACAGCGAGCATCAAAAGTTGCACTATTTATAGAGACTTTGATTGTGGGAAACCACTTTGAAGGGCTCATAATTTATTGGAACATAATCATGATACTACCTAAGTGTGTGATAGTAACTGTTCAAAGCAACAATATTGGACTCAAGAGTGTTCAACCTAGCAAAAATGTCTATAAAAGAGGAATCAGAATTGCCAGACATATTATAAATTATAATCAATTTCTTTATGGCATCAAAAGCTTCACCCTCAGTACATCGAAAAACATCTTTCTGAGCCACAACATCCAAAGCATATCTATAACAAAGAGCAATATCGTGGTAGAAACTATTAATAACCAAGCTAAGACTCATCTTATGCTCAGTTTCCCTTTGTAAAGCAGAGATTCTAGACCAAACTTCTTTTAAACTCTCTTCACTTTTTTGCTTGAAAGTAAAGATATTTTCCATAGGTGTCACAAAGATTGGACCAAAACTAGACATGTTAACAACTAGGGCAAGAACTAATTTTTTTGTGTTTTTGATAAAAGAAAGCAAACCAAACTAAACTATTTTTTTTTGAGTTTTTGATAAAAAAGGAAAACAAAACCAAGCAAAAGAAACTAAGAAAACTAAAAACAAAGTAAAGAGAAAGGTTGAGGAGGAATCCCCTTGTAAAGACGTCCTTAGCCTCCCGAGCAACAGCGCCAGAAAGTCTTGATGTGTTTTGACGCTTCGTCGGGAAACCCCAAGAAGAAGGTATGATGCAGCACAGCACCAAGTTTTCCCTCTGTAAGAAACCAAGGTTATCGAGCCAGTAGGAGGAAGGAAACGTCTCAAAGGTGTTGCAAGCAACATGGAAACCTGTACAACACAAACTCAAGACTTTGCCCCAACTAATAGTGAGGTTGTTAATCTCACCGGTTGCTGTAACAAAGGACTAACTATATGGTGTGGATGGTGATGATGGTTTGCAGCAAGTAAACAGTAACAGTGGAAGATGTATCAATGGTAAAGATTGGACCGGGATCCATAGTTCACTAGAGGTGTTCTCCTTAGATAAACAAACATGGCATGCTGGGTAAACAAATGACAGCAGGGCAACTGATAGGACTAAGCAAGGCATAACAATGCAATACTAGACATAAAGATCCTATGAGATTTGATTGGACAATACAACAAGATACATAGACCGCCATCCAACTGCATCTATGACTAGAAGTCCACCTTTGGGTTATCATCCGAACCCCCTCCATTATTAAGTTGCAAGCAACAGACATGCTTTAAGCAAAGTGTGTAAGGTAAACAATCCACTTGTTCCATGAACAAGAGACCATTGTTTTCTCCCTAGTGGCAACAACACATCTACAACCTTAGATATTTCTATCACTTCCCTTGATCATGAACGGAGCTCAAAAGATCTAGACACGATTAATCAATCCACTTGTTCCATAGAATAAATAAGACAAAACCATTAATCAATCTGACATAGTAATCTCAATATCCATCGGATCCCTGCAAACACAACATTCATGATTACAAATAGATGATATCTTGATCATGAACGGAGCTCAAAAGATCTAGACACGAAATCACAAGAAGGAGATACAACCATCTAGCTACTACATGGACCCGTAGTCCAAGGTGGAACTACTCACACTTCATACCGAAGGCTGGCATGATGTAGAAGAAGGCCTCCGGGATGATCTCCCCTCCGTCAGGGTGTCGGGAAGAGCTTCAGATCCCCCGAGCTAGGGACGATGGTGGCGGCGGCTATAGACGGTTTAGTGGAATATTGATCAGGTACTTAGAGTTTAGGCATCGGGGGATTCTTATAGGCAAAGAGGCGAGGCAGGGGGCCACCAGGGCGGCTACACCCCCCCCAGGAACAGGGTGGGCCAACCCATGCGGCCAAGGGGTGTGGCCCCCTGGTGAGCCTCCTCTGTCTCGTATTCCGACTTCGTGTTCCCCATGGTAAAATATTAACTTTGGATTTTGTCCCGTACAATTCGGAGAATATTGATTTTCTGCCTTTCTAGAACCAAAAACAGAAGAAAACATGCAACTAGCACTGTGGCATCTTGTTAATAGGTTAGTACTAGAAAACATATGAAAAGTACCTCAAAGTTTGGACAAAGTAAAGCAAATTAGATACTAAACAAGCATGGAACATCAAAAATTATAGATACGTCTCCGACGTATCATGCCGCGCGATTTAACTTAGATCTAACGGCCCACGAACGTGATCTGCACGAAGCGATATGAGCCAATCAGATGGCGCCGTGTGTCTGGGTTTTTATTTTAAAATCCAGATTTGAATTTATTAGATGAATTAACTTATAAAATTCATAACTTTTGATCTGTTTGTCCAAAAAATACAAATAATATATCAATGGATTCAGAAAATTGATCCCTACACATCTATGGCCTTTGTTTGGCCATTTGCTTCTGTAAAAATTGGATTTTGTACAGAAACATTTGTAGGCTTATTTTGGCTATATAAAATATTTATAAAAATTATTTTAGAGTAAATTTTGGTTTATTTAGATCTTAGAAAGTTTACTTTTTGTTTAGTACTGTTTAGTTTGACTTGTTTAGTGTAGAAAAATCATTCTATTGCATTTGCATGCAATCATATGTATTTTTGTTTGAATATTGAATGTAAATTTGGTGTTATGATTTTATCTGCAGAATTTGGTGATTGTGATTGTGAGGACTGATGCTATTCTCCTAGATACCAAGGCAAGTGATGCTTCATATTTTTGTCCTACTATTTTATCTATGCACTAGTAATATTTTGAGTAGGATTTGCATGATTATTTTCTAAGTATATGCTATGCTTGGGAAATCCTATAGTTATTGTCTTAATAGTTTTCCTAAGATAAGAAACTTGCTATACTAGTATGATTAGCCTAGCTAGTAGAAACCAAGGGTGAAAATTCATACATTGTTGTTATGCAAAATCTATGACTTTGTTTTTGAATAATAAAACAACATGTGAATGAATCACCTGGGTGGAAAGGAAAGATTGGTTTGTGTTGAGTGCTTACACAAGGCCTGTCACATCCCAAAATTTTCCAAATTTTGAAATGTGAAAAATAAATAAACAAAATAAAACTTTGTTGAAATTCAGGGTGAGAAGAAACTTTTTGGTTCCAATTGGAAAACATCAAAACCTAATTTTTGATCAAATAAAATCCTAAAGGGATTTAAAAAGATAAATAAAAATAAAGTTAAAATATTTGGAATCACTATTTTTTTGGATCTTTTAATAAAAAGATTTGGTTTTCAAAAGAAAAGGTAGAATTATAAATAAGGATTATTTTATAGAGCCAAATTAAATCTTGGCCAAGCTTTTGAAATGAAATATTTCTATTTGATAAAAAGAGTAAAAGGTTTAATTAAATAAAATAATGAGGATTTATTAATATCCAATTTTATTTTAGTAAAGGCTTTTCCATTTTAAATAAACACTAAAACTTGTTATTTTATTTTAAATAAGTTTTCCAAGTGTTTTATTTATTCAAATAAAAACTACTGAAATGATTTTGGTATTGTTTTAGATTTCAAATAGAGATTTAAAATAAATTAAACCCTATTTGAATTAATGACTAAGGTCTATTTATTTAATTATTAATGGATCTTAAAAAGAATAAAAATTATTTAGTTAAGGACTTTGAATTGTGTTGTAAAACAGAACTAAAAATTATACAAAGTTTAGCACAGGTTTGAATTCATTTGAGTGTTTGAATTGTTTGAATAAAATCAAAACAGAAAATCAAATGGAAAAAGAAAAAGCAATCTGTATAAAAAAAGAGAATCAAAACCAACCCAACCCAACAGGCCCAGCAGCCCAATAGCCAGCCCAACTAACTCACCCGCAGCGAAACGTTTCGCACCAGGAAAAGAACCCGTATTATGACCTTTGTTTCTTGATATTACATCTTAACTGTGGATGCTAGCTATTGATCTAGGGACTAGCATTGTAAACACAGGGATCTCTACCTTATTAAAGGTTGGGAACCTTACAAGGCCCATGTCTATGGTTTACCTTGTGTATCAAAGACACGAAGTGATCATCTCCTCATCCCATTCTTGTTAAATCTGTGGTTGAACAAGGATAAAGATTCACCAATGTCTATTGGGTGTTCCTTGGGTTCAGTTGAAAAACACTAAGTTTTTGTTTGTCAAAACACCCAAGGAACCACCAATAGACATTTGTGAACCTTTACCCTTGTTCAACCACAAGTGTTTAACTTAGAAATTGGGATGAGGAGATCCTTGATAGCTTCAATGTCTTTGATGCTCAAATTGTCCGTTGTCGGGGACACGGCTAAGTACTTAGGTTTTACCCTCTCGAGAGGTGGTGCCCCCACAAGACTCGACATGCATCGAGACGAGACCTTTCAGAAGCATTCCCTTATACCACCATGGACGCGTTCCATCCTATCACCCTACCACCAACTGTCGATCTGGATAAGTTCTTGCAACCTATGTGATCAAGGCAGAACCCATATTCCATGTGGTTGCACTAGAAGCTTCTTAACACTAAATATCTCAAATACCTTTGTTCCTGGGTGGCTTTCCACAAGTGTGATACACAAGGTAAACCATATACATGGGCCTTGTGTAACCACTCGACACAAACCAACATACCATTCCACCTAGGTGATTCATTCACTTAGTTGTTTTATTAAGCAAAAACTCAAGTCATAGACTTAGAATTATTTCATAGCAGGTATAATCCACTCTTGTTTGTTACTAGCTAGGATAAGCATGATAACACAACAAGTATCTTAACTTAGATAAAAATCTACTAAGACTACAACTACTAGGATTTCCCAAGGCATAGCATATATATACTTAGCAAAAATTCCATGCAAGCCCTACTCAAAATATCACTAGTGCATAGTCAAAATAATAGGACAAAATACATGAAGCACCACTTGCCTTGGTAGTTGGGGGAGTAGCAACAATCTTCATAATCACAATCACCACTAGCACCAAAATCTACACATAAAATGATAGCACCAAATTCATATTCAAATATTCAAGAAAAAATATATGAATGCATGCAAATGCAATGAAATGATTTTTCCATACTAAACAAATCAAACTAAACAGTACTAAACACAAAGTGATCTATCTAGAATCTAAGCAAAGTCAAATTTGCCTCGAAACAATTTTATATAGCCAAAATAAGCATATAAGTGGTTTTGCAAATAATCATATTTTTCTAGAAGCAAAATACAAATTCAAGTCCACAGTAATGTAGGGCTTAATTTTCTGAATCCAATGGTATATTATTTGTAATTTTTGGATAAACATATCAAAAGATATGAATTTTCCAAGTTTAAACATTCAAAAACCTTTTCTGGATTTTATTAAACAGAACACAGACAGGTCGCCGTGTCTGATTGGTCCATCCGATTCAGCTGGATCGATCAATGCGAGGCACGTGATCTAAATGAAAACATACGGGCAATATCTACTGATATTGATTTGTTAAGTGATCTGTTCTACGCCCTAGGATCTAGATCTAACGGTGCCAGATCATGCGACCCTAGTTGGGCAGCGCAAATGACTACTGGAAGTGGCGGAGCTACTGGCGACGGTGCTCCGGCGATTCCATAGGGGGCTAGGGTCGGTGGCGATGCTTACCGGCGTCGCAAGGATGCGAGGATGCTTGAGGTGGCCTTGGCTTGGACGGGGGCGTGTAGTGGCCGTGAGAACTCGTCGGAGTTGTGGACAGCGTCAAGCTCTTGCAAACAACGATGGAGGCGACGACCTGATCACCCCAGTGCAAACAAAATGCATCAGGACACGTGCAAGGTCAAGGCGCACAGATTGGTTTGAATCAGAGGCCAAGGGGTGTGCGAACCTGGACGAGATTGCTCGCCGGAGTTGGTGGTTGCCTCGGGTGATTGCGGTGGTCGACGAAGCCGACGACCTGGGGCAGTACAGGGTGAACCAAAGACACAATAATATGCGCAAGAACATGGGGAACAATCCAGCATGGATAAGGCATGGGGCGGACGATGCTCACCGGAATACCTCACCGGAGTTCATCGGGCAGCGGTGGTTCGAGCTCAAATGCGGGCAGCCTAGGGCGATTGAGCGTGGGTGTTTGGGGGGAAATGATCTCGGCGAGGTGGTGATTATATAGCCAGATCAGGGGTGGCGGTTGCACGGCGAATCAATGGGATTGATCACGGTAGTAATTGGGGAGGAAACGCCGGCGACGACGTGGTCGCACGCGGGATTTTGGGAAAGAAAGGGGTGAGCTGTCCTGGGCCCAGTGCCAGTGAGAGCAGGTTAGGGTGAGAGAGAGGGGAAGGGAGTGGCTCGGGTGGGCTTTTGGGCCGGTTCTGGTGCTGGGCTCAAAGTGCAGCACCTGATTTTATTTTTTTCCTTTTCCTTTTCTTTTTCTAATTTGATTTTTCAGGAATGATTTTAAAACCTCTTTTCAAATCTGTTTGAATTCAAACCACTTCTGGATTTTTGTAATGTGATCCTTGCACTCAAAAGTGTGTCAAACACATATGTCTACTCAAAACTTCTTTGACTGACTTGGGAGATCCCACTCAGTTACAGCTGGCACCTTTGTGGGATCGACAGCTATACCATCTCCCGACACAATATGTCCGAGAAATCCAACTTCATTCAACCAGAATTCACACTTACTAAACTTGGCATACAACTTGTGCTCCCTCAGCTTCACAAGTATCAAACGCAAATGTTCTTCGTGTTCTTATTTTCTCTTGGAATAGATCAAAATGTCATCAATGAATATGACAAAAAACTTGTCAAGAAACTCCATGAACACTTTGTTCATCATGTTCATGAAATATGCGGGTGCATTTGTCAACCCAAATGGCATCACGGTATACTCATACAATCCATACATGGTGGTAAAAGAAGTCTTAGGTATGTCTTGCTCTCTAATCTTTAGATGAAAGTAGCCTGATCAGAGATCAATCTTTGAAAACACACGGGCTCCTTCTAGTTGATCAAATAAATCACTGATTCTAGGAAAATGGTACTTGTTCTTTATAGTCACCTCATTGAGTGAACGATAATCTATGCATAACCTTTGACTTCTATCCTTCTTCTCAACAAACAGAACTGGTGCACCCCAAGACGAAGAACTTGGTTGAATAAATCCTTTATGTAACTATTCTCCAAGTTGTTTCTTGAGTTCTTTCAACTCACAAACTGACATCTTGTAGGGTCTCTTTGCTATTGGTCCAGATCCTGGAAGTAAGTCAATCAGAAACTCCACATCTCTATCTGGTGGCATTCCTGGTAATTCCTCCGGAAACACATCCGTATATTCCTTTACAACTGGTACACTGTCTATGCTAAACCCCTTAAGAGAATTTAGCTTACTCCCTTTAGATTCAAAATTAGACTTGAATCTAATCCTTTTCTTATCCGGGGTTGTGAGTGTAACAGTACAATTGGCACAATCTAATACTCCTTCATACTTAGTCATCCAATCCATGCCCAAAATTACATCCAATCCTTGGGAATCTAGGATTATCAGACTAACTGGAAACTTATACTTTCCAAATTCTACCACTAGATCATGACATCCAAAATTCACTATCATCTCTCCACCAGGAGAGCTTACTTTAATAGGACACCCAATAGTTTCAGTTGGAAGTCCATTTTTATCAACAAATGCTCTTGATATGAATGAATGCGATGTGCCGGTATAAAAAAGAACAAGTGCTAGAAAAGAATTAAGCTTGAACTTACCAGCCATAGCATCAGACTCTTCATATATTTCTTCCACATTGATGTGGTTCACTTGTCCCTTCTGAAAAGGGTTGGGCTTGTTGGCTCCTTCAACTTTCTTCTCTGGGCATTCATTTAGATAGTGCCAAGTTTTCTTGCATTTGAAGCACTCAACCTGACTGATGTCTCTTTTTGCAGGTTGACCTACATTGCCATTCCCACTGTGGTGGCTCTTGTGTCCACTCTTGTGGTTCTTATATCTATCATTGTCATGGCTGCGGTGGTGCTTGTTTTCATGGTGACGGTTACTGTTGTGGTGGCTGTTATACTTCCCATGCTTGTGGGATACATAACCTCCACTATCATCACCATGAGAACGCTTGTGAGACGATCTCGGGCTGTGCTTGTCAAAGTGATGCTTCCTCTTCCTGTTCTCAACCTATTTCATCTTGCTTTCCAAGATTGCAGGTTCATCTCATCATTTAGTCCCTCGAGGAATTTCTCCTTCCTCTTGGCATCAGTATCGACCTCATCTGGTGCATAGCGCGCTAGATTGTTGAAGTCCTCAATGTATTCAGCCACACTGCGGTGACGCTATTTCAGATTATGGAACTCCTTCTTCTTCAAGTTCATCACTCCTGATGAGATATGAGCTGTACGGAATCCATCCTCAAAAATAGCCCCAAGTCACATCCTCAAGGGGATTGGTGATCTGAAAGTTATCCCACCATGTTGTTGTTGGTCCTTCAAGCAGATGTGTTGCGAACTTGACCTTTTCCTCATCGGTGCAACCAACATTGACTAAGTCCTTATTCACGGAACGTAACCAGTCATTGCCTACCATTGGATCAGTGGTTCCCGAGAACTTGGCTAGCCTCAACCTCAAAAACCTCGTAAGCATGTCAAAGGATGGCGGGTTGTTTTGGTTGTTATTGTTGTTGTTGTTATTGTTGTTGTTGTTGTTGTTATTCTGGTTCTGATTTTGATTTTCCATGAACTGGGTCATCATCTGCATCAGTTGAGCTTGAGCTGTCATCAGCTGCTGCATCTCGGGATTGACGTTATTGTTTTTGTTTGGGTTGGGATTGGCACAACATGGAGGCATTTGTGGTTTCAATAAGGATAAGTAATGAGATATAACCCATAGATGCCATGCACAATACATCATATAGCAACAATCACAATAAACAAACACAAGATAAACATAGAGTTTGAACAACATAAACAACAAGTTTTGGAAAAGTAAACACACTAGCAAGCCATCCACATGTTGGATGATCATTGTGACTCGATAAATCAAAGGGTGATAGATATATAGGTAGTCATGTAGTCATCACTACTCCACCATGTCGACATCCTCATCAACAAGAGCAAGACCTGTTGTCTCCATGTATGTCTTGTACTCCTCCACACTCGTGGTCAAGGCCTCAATCTTTGCGTGAATGGCTCTCTTCTACGAGCGAAGCCTCTCTATCACTCCCTGTTGAGTCTCTAACTCAAAGTCCTTAGACTCTATCTAGGACCTCATGTCCTTGATCTTCTTGTTTCAGTCCTGAACTCTCTTCTCCTGATTCTTGAACTTCTTGTCCTGGCTCTCGAATCTTGCCTCCATCTCCTTGACGATCTTGTCCTGCTCCACGAAGCGCTTGTCCTTATCCCTCAACTGAACCTGAAGCTCGTCATTGCTAAGCATGACATTGGTCCTATCTGTGTCAAGGTGTCTAAAGAGACTCTCTAAGTCCTAGAGGTAGAGACGTACAGGCTTAATCGTCTCTCTAGTAGCATCATCATACACTACAGCCTCACCCTGCTCATCACGTCTCCTGAACGGGTGAAAGTAGAGGCCCCGGAGCTCGGTGGAGTGTCGTCCGCAGAGGCGTCCAAGTAACTCCTGCATGACTACATCAAGTCCCTTATCCTTGTCATCATGCATCATCTTGAAGGTAATCTCCTCCATGGGTGGCTCCGTCTGACGTCCTTGTTGGGAGACTCTAAAGCCCCAAAGATCCTTCCTCTTGAACTTGGTGAGCTGAAGTGCCTTAATACTAGGAAGAGGGAGGTTGAGAACACTAGTGAGCTCCACAAGACGAGAACCGAAACGAGTTCCCTTGAACTCCTCGGCAGTGCTGATAACAAGGCTAGGCATCTATTGCATAAGATAGAGAAAAATTAGAAACAATACAAGTAGAGAAAAACACAAGATAGTGAATCAAAAGCCAAAAGCATACATCCATCAATAAAAACATACAAGTCATGGCATACAAACATCTGCCACAAGTACTTAGGTTCAAACATAACTTAGAAAATTTTTTGCGAGAAAACAACAAGTGTGGTAGTCCAACTATTGGAATACGTCCCAATCCTCACTCATATGCTAAGTCTATGATATCTTCCCTTAGACGTTTTATGGCGGTCTCTAAGTCTTGGGTATACTTCTTCTCCACACTAAGGTCATTTTGAGTGTTGATCATTCTACACTTGAGTCTTTCACCAAGCTCCTTGATAGCATTCCAAGCTACATTTCTTGCAGAATCAAAGAATGTCATATACATTTCTGAGTTGGTGCTCATGTAGAATCCTGACTCTTTGTGGTTGCCTCCCTTGTTTTTATACAAGTGAAGTTGCACCCACCAATATTATTCTCCTTCATCCATCACTGGAAATCCCTTGTACACGACCTCACCATGTATCCCCAAGCTAACCATAAGGTTTTTGAGTGCTTTGGGAAACTCCGTCTCACATTCTAAAGTCATGGTCATGAGTGGTCCCTTTTTGACGGCTTCGTTGATGGTGGCCATCTACAAATAGAGATGAGAAAGAAGATTAGACGAGTTTTATGAGAAGAAAAAGACAAGTGTGGAATTTTCAAAGAGTTGCATTTTTCCTTAGTGGTTTCCTTAGTATAATCCAACTTAGGGTCATAATCCTACAGGAAACCTTGCTCTGATACCATCTGTAAGACCCCACCTTTTAAAGGTAAAGGCCCTATGATTGCAATGCTAGTCCCTGGATCAAATGCTAGCATCCACAGTTTAGGATGAAGTACACAGATACAAAGGTCTTTATTACATCGTCATTCCAGAGATAAGCATAGTCTTTTACAACTCATTAGCACATGGATAATACATAGAGTTCAACATAAGTAAATAAAGTAAAGTCTTCATCTTCATGTGCCACAGGAAAGCATGTTGAGTGTAGACTCACAACCCTAATCTCCATCAGAGTAACCTGCAACATCATAAGTTACAACCACCATGGGTCAATACATTTGGAATTGTATTGGCAAGTGATACCATAGTAGAATAGTAGTATCTAACTTCTATATGAATTTGGCTAAGTGTAGCTTAGGCTTGCTTTCCTCAAAATAGGTTTTCCTTATCAGTTGAAAAACACTAAGTGTTTGTTTGTCAAAACACCCAAGGAACCACCAATAGACATTGGTGAACCTTTACCCATGTTCAAACACAAGTTTTTAACTTAGAAAATGGGATGAGGAGATCCTTGATAGCTTCAATGTCTTTGATGCTCAAATTGTCCGTTGCCGGGGACACGGCTAAGTACTTAGGTTTTACCCTCTCGAGAGGTGGTGCACTTTCCCCACAAGACTCGACATGCATCGATACGAGACCTTTCAGAAGCATTCCCTTAGACCACCATGGACGCGTTCCATCCTATCACCCTACCACCAACGGTCCATCTGGCTAAGTTCTTGCAACCTATGTGATCAAGGCAGAGCCCATATGCCATGTGGTTGCACTAGAAGGTTCTCAACACTAAATATCTCAAATCCCTTTGTTCCTGGGTGGCTTTCCACAAGTGTGATACACAAGGTAATCCATAGACATGGGCCTTGTGTAACCACTCAACACAAACCAACATACCATTCCACCTAGGTGATTCATTCACTTAGTTGTTTTATTAAGCAAAAACTCAAGTCATAGACTTAGAATTATTTCATAGCAGGTATAATCCACTCTTGTTTGTTACTAGCTAGGATAAGCATGATAACACAACAAGTATCTTAACTTAGATAAAAATCTACTAAGACTACAACTACTAGGATTTCCCAAGGCATAGCATATATATACTTAGCAAAAATTCCATGCAAGCCCTACTCAAAATATCAATAGTGCATAGTCAAAATAATAGGACAGAATACATGAAGCACCACTTCCCTTGGTAGTTGGGGGAGTAGCAACAATCTTCACAATCACAATCACCACTAGCACCAAAATCTACACATAAAATGATAGCACCAAATTCACATTCAAATATTCAAGCAAAAATATATGAATGCATGCAAATGCAATGAAATGATTTTTCCATACTAAACAAATAAAACTAAACATTACTGAACACAAAGTGATCTATCTAGAATCTAAAAAAGTCAAATTTGCCTCAAAACAATTTTATAAACATTTTATATAGCCAAAATAAGCATATAATTGGTTCTACAAATAATCCTATTTTTCTAGAAGCAAAATACAAATTTAATTCCATGGTAATTTTCTGAATCCAATGGTATATTATTTGTATTTTTTGGATAAAAAGATCAAAAGATATAAATTTTCCAAGTTTAAACATTTAAAAACCTTTTCTGGATTTTATTAAACAGAACACGGACACGTGGCCGTGTCTGATTGGTCCATACCGATTCAGATGGATCGATCAATGCGAGCCGTAGGATCTAAATGAAAATGCATGGGCCAGATCTACTGATACTGATTCGTTAAGTGATCTGTTCTACGCCCTAGGATATAGATCTAACGGTGCCAGATCATGCGACCATAGTTGGGCGGCGCAAATATCTACTGGTGGCGGCGGCGCTACTGGAGACAGTGCTCCGGTGATTGTAGAGGGGGCTAGGGCTGGTGGCGATGCTTACCAGCATCGCAAGGATGTGAGGATGCTCGAGGTGGCCTTGGCTTGGACGGGGGCGTGCTATAGTGGCCGTGAGAGCTCGTCAGAGTTGCGGACAGTGTCGGGCTCTTGCAAACGATGACAGAGGAGATGATCACCCCAGTGCAAACAAAGTGCACTAGGACACGCGCAAGGTCAAGGTGCACAGACTGGTTTGAATAAGAGGCCAAGGGGTGTGCGAACCTGGACAGGATTGCTCGCCGAAGTTGGTGGTTGCCTCAGGTGCTTGCGGTGGTCGACGAAGCCAGCGACCTGGGGCAGTACAGGGCGAATGAAAGACACAGTAATATGCACAACAACATGGGGAACAATCTAGGATGGATTCGAAGGCACAGGGCGGTCGATGCTCACCGGAATACGTCACCGGAGTTCGTCAGGCAGCGGTGGTTGAGCTCAAATGCGGGTAGCCTGTGGGCGATTGAGCGTGGGTGTTTGGGGGGGGAAATGACCGTGGCGAGGTGGTGATTATATAGCCAGAATAGGGGCGATGATTGCACGTCGAATCAATGGGATTGATCGCGCGAATTGGGAGAACGGCCGTGACGGCGTGGTCGCTGGGATTTTGGGAAGAAGGCTGAGCTGTCCGGGCCCAAAGGTGAGCGGGGTAGGGTGAGCGCGGGTGAGAGAGAGGGGAAGGGAGTGGCCTGGGTGGGCTTTTGGGCCGGTTCTGGTGCTAGGCTCAAAGTGCAGCGCCTGATTTTATTTTTTTCCTTTTCCTTTTCTTTTTCTAATTTGATTTTTCAGGAATGATTTTCAAATCTGTTTGAATTCAAACCACTTCCGGATTTTTGTAATGTGATCCTTGCACTCAAAAGTGTGTCAAACACATATGTCTACTCAAAACACCTTGGTCCTTTGAAAAATAAAAATAAAATACAACCATGCCCCATGATATAAATAAAGAGGGGTTAAATATGGTTTTATTTTAAGGTTTTGGTTTGAAATTTTTGTGTAAGGCAAATATGTTATGCTTATATGAATGCAATGCATGCTTTTACAATTCATGAATTTTGGGATGTTACACTTCCCAATACAATTCCCAATGTATTGACCCTCTGTGGCTGTAACTTATGATGTTGCAGGTTACTCTGATGGAGACTAGGGTTGTGAGTCTACAATCAACATGTTTGCATGTGGCACATGAAGATGAATACTTTTATTTATCTACTTATGTATGAACTCTATGTATTAGCCTTGGGATAATGAGTTGTAAATACTATGTTATCTCTAGAATGACGATGTAATAATGACCTTTGTATCTGTGTACTTCATCTTAAACTATGGATGCTAGCATTGTGATCCAAGGACTAGCATTGCAATCATAGGGGCCTTTACCTTAAAAGGTGGGGTCTTACAGATGGTATCAGAGAACTGTGTTGCCTGTAGGATTATGACCCTAAGATGGATTAGACTAAGGAAACCACTAGGAAAAAATGCAACTCTTTGCAAATTCTGCACTTGCCTCTTTTCTTCTCGTAAACCTCTCCTAATCTTATTTCTCATCTCTATTTGTAGATGGCCGCCATCAACGAAGCCATCAAGAAGGGACCACTCATGACCATGACCTTAGAATGTGAGACGGAGTTTCCCAAGGCACTCAAAAACCTCATGGTTAGCTTGGGAATACATGGTGAAGCCATGTACAAGGATTTCCACTAATGGATGAAGGAGAAGAATATTGGTGGGTATAACTTCACTTGTAAAAAATCAAGGAGGACAACCACAAAGATTCGGGATTCTGCATGGTCACCAATTCTGAAATGCACATGTCATTCTTTGACTCTGCAAAAAATGCAGCATGGAATGCCGTCAAGGAACTTGGTGAAAGACTCAAGTGTAGAATGCTCAACACTCAAAATGACCTAAGATAGGAGAAGAAGTATACCCAAGACCTAGAGACCGCCATAAAACGTCTAAGGAAAGATATCATAGACTTAGCTTATGAGTGAGAATTATGACGTACTCCAATAGTTGGACCACCACACTTGTCGTTTTCTCGCGTTAATAATTTGATCATACCAACCTATGTGGTATGGCAAGTTTTTGTCTAATCTATGTTTGAACCTTAGTGCTTGTGATAGATTATTGTATGTTATGACTTGTGTGTTTTATTATTGAATGTATGCTTTTGGATTTTGTTTCACTATCTTATGTTTTCTCCTTACTTGTGTTGTTTCTATTTTTTCTCTATCCTATGCAATAGATGCCTAGCTTTGTTATCAGCACCGCCGAGGAGTTCAAGGGAACTCATTTTGGTTCTCGTATTGTGGAGCTCAATAGTGTGCTCAATCTCCCCCTCCCTAATATTAAGGGACTTCAGCTTACGAAGTTCGAGAAAAGGATCTATGGGGATTTAGAGTCTCGCAGCCAGGACGCCAGTTGGAGCCACCCACCGAGGAGATTGCCTTCAAGTTGATGCATGATGACAAGGAGAAGGGACTCGACATTGTCATGTAGGAGCTACTTGGACGCCTTTGTGGATGTCACTCCGCCGAGCTCAGGGGCCTCTACTTCCACCCATTTGGGAGACATGACAAGGAGGGAGAGGCTATAGTGTATGATGATGCCACTAGAGAGACTATTGAGCCTGTATGTCTCTACCTTCAGGACCTAGAGAGCCTCGTTAGACACCTCGACACTGATAGTACCAACGTCATGCTTAGCAATGACGAGCTACAGGTTCAGTTGAGGAAGAAGGACAAGGCCTTCACGGAGCAGGACGAGATCATCAAGGAGATGGAGGATAGGTTCGAGAAGTAAGACAAGAGGTTCAAGAACCAAGATAAGAGAGTGCAGGATAGGAACAAGAGGATCAACGAGATAAAGGTCGAGATAGAACTCAAGGATCTTGAGCTAGAGACACAGCAGGGAGTGATAGAGAGGCTGCGCTCGCAGAAGAGAGCCCTCTGGGCGAAGGTCGATGCTTTGACCACCAACGTGGAGGAGTACAAGACAACAATGGAGACAACAGGACTTGCTCTTGTAGACGAGGAGGTCGACATGGTGGAGTAGTGTTGACTACTCGGCTACCTATCTATCTATCATCCTTATATTTATCGAGTCGCAATGATCATCCAACATATGGATGGCTTTGCTAGTGTGTGTACTTTTCCAAAACTTGTTGTTTATGTTGTTTAAACTCTAAGTTTATCTTGTGCTTGATTATTTGTGATTTTTTCTATGTGATGTATTGTGCATTTTAGTATCTATGGGTTATATCTCATTACTTATCCTTATTGAAACCACATATGCCTCCCCGTCGTGCCAATCCCAACACTAACAACAAGAACAACAATGGCAATGAGATGCAGCAGTTGATGACAACCCAGACTCAGTTGATGCAAATGATGACCCAGTTCTCAGGATCAAAACCCAGAATCAGAATCAAAACAACAACAACAACAACAACAACAACAACAACAACAACAACAATCAAAACAACCCACCAGCCTTTGATATGCTTACAAGGTTTTTGAGGTTGAGACCTGCAAAGTTCTCAGGAACCACTGATCCTATGGTAGACAATGATTGGCTATGTTCTGTGAACAAGGACTTGGTTATTGTGGGCTGCACTGATGAGGAAAATGTCAGATTTGCAGCGCATCTGCTTGAAGGACCAGCAGCTACATGGTGGGATAATTTCCAAATCACCACTCCTATTGAAGATGTGACTTGGGCAATATTTGATGATGGATTTCGCACTGCTCATATCTCATCAGGAGTGATGAGTTTGAAGAAGAAAGAGTTCCACAACCTTAAGAAACATCACCGTAGTGTGGCAGAATATATTGAGGAGTTCAACAATTTTGTATGCTATGCACCGGATGATGTTGAAACTGATGCTAAGAGGAAGGAAAAATTCCTTGAAGGACTGAATGATGAGATGTGCATGCAGCTATCTGTTGTGTATGCCCCGACTTATCAATCACTGTGTGACAAAGCCACTATCTTGGAAAGCAAGATGAAACAGGTGGAGAATAGGAAAAGGAAGCATCACTTTAATAAGCATAGCTCTGGATCGTCACACAAGCATTCCCATGGTGATGATAGTGGAGGTTCTGGATCCCACAAACATGTAAAGTATAACAGCCACCACGACAGTAATCGTCACCATGATAACAAGCACCACCATAGTCATGACAATGGTGGATATAAGAACCAAAAGAGTGGACACAAGAGCCATCACAGTGGGAATGGCAATGGAAGTCAGCCTGCTAAGAGAGACATCAGTCAGATTGAGTGCTTCAAATGCAAGAAAACTGGGCACTATGCAAATGAATGCCCAGAAAAGAAGGCCGATGGAGCTAACAAGCCAAACCCATTTCAGAAGGGTCAAGTGAACCACATCAATGTGGAGGAAATCTATGAGGAATCTGATGCTGTGGCTGGTAAGTTCAAGCTTAATTCTTTTCCAGCACTTGTTCTTTTTGATACCGGTGCATCGCATTCATTCATATCAAGAGCATTTATTGATAAAATGGACTTCCAACTGAAACTATTGGATGTCCTATTAAAGTAAGCTCTCTAGGTGGAGAGATGATACTGAATTTTGGATGTCATGATCTAGTAATAGAGTTTGGAAAGTATAAGTTTCCAGTTAGTCTGATAATCCTAGATTCCCAAGGATTGGATGTAATTTTGGGCATGGATTGGATGACTAAGTATGAAGGAGTATTAGTGTGCCAATCGTACTGTTACACTCACAACCCCGCATAAGAAACGGACTAGGTTCAAGTATAAGTTTGAATCTAAAGGGAGTAAGATAAATTCTCTTAAGGGGGTTAGCATAGATAGTGTACCAGTTGTGAAGGAGTATCGAGATGTGTTTCCGGAGGAATTACCAGGAATGCCACCAGATAGAGATGTGGAGTTTTTGATTGACTTACTGCCAGGATCTGGACCAATAGCAAAGAGAACCTACAAGATGCCAGTTGATGAGTTGAAAGAACTCAAGAAATAGCTTGGAGAACAGTTGCCGAAAGGATTTATTCAACCAAGTTCTTCGTCTTGGGGTGCACCAGTTCTGTTTGTTGAGAAGAAGGATAGAAGTCAAAGGTTATGCATAGATTATCGTTCACTCAATGAGGTGACTATAAAGAACTAGTACCCTTTGCCCAGAATCAATGATCTATTTCATCATCTAGAAGGAGCCCGAGTGTTCTCAAAAATTGATCTCTGACCAGGCTACTTTCAGCTAAAGATTAGAGAGCAAGACATACCTAAGACCGCTTTTACTACTAGGTATGGATTGTATGAGTATACTGTAATGCCATTTGGATTGACAAATGCACCAGCTTATTTCATGAACATGATGAACAAGGTATTCATGGAGTTTCTTGATACGTTTGTTGTCGTATTCATCGATGACATTTTGATCTATTCCAAGAGCAAAGAAGAGCATGAAGAACATTTGCGTTTGATTCTTGAGAAACTCAGGGAGCATAAGTTATATGCCAAGTTTAGTAAGTGTGAATTTTGGTTGAATGAAGTTGGATTTGTTGGACATATTGTGTCAGGAGATGGTATAGCTGTCGATCCTGCAAAGGTATCAGCTGTAACTGAGTGGGAATCTCCAAAGTCAATCAAAGAAGTTTGTAGTTTCCTAGGCTTGGCAGGATACTATAGAAGGTTCATTGAGAATTTTTCAAAAGTAGCTAAGACAATGACGGTGTTACTTAAGAAAGAGAAGAAGTTTGATTATACTGAAGGATGTGAAATCAGTTTCCAAGAATTGAAGAAGAGACTAGTGTCAGCACCAGTCTTATGTCTTCCAGATTTAGAGAAAGACTTTCAAGTCTATTGTGATGCATCTCACCAAGGATTGGGTGGAGTTTTAATGCAAGAATAAAAAATTGTGGCTTATGCCTCGAGATAACTCCAAACTCATGAAATGAATTACCCAACCCATGATTGAGAGTTAGCCTATGTTTTCCATGCACTCAAATCATGGAGACATTATCTTTTGGGAAAGCATTGTGAAGTGTTCATAGATCACAAGAGTTTGAAGTATATTTTCACTCAGAAGGAACTCAATATTAGACAAAGAAGGTGGATAGAGCTCATCAAAGACTATGACTTGAGTTTGCAATTCCATCCCGGTAAAGCAAATGTTGTAGCGGATGCTTTAAGCCGCAAGGTCTATGTGAATGGCCTTACTAAGGGAGAATTGCCTGATGATCTGTGTGCCCAATTCAAAGATCTAAGATTGGAGATAGTGCCTGAAGGATATCTCATGTCTTTGGAAGTTCAACCAACATTGTTGGACAGTATTAAAGAAGCCCAAAAGTTGGACAAGGAAATAGAGGAGATTAAAGGTAAAATTAGTAAAGGGAAGGCTAAAGGATTCCATGAAGATGAACAAGGAACTTTATAGTATGGAAAGAGTATCTGCATTCCGCAAGATCCGGAGCTTCATAAATTGATTCTGCAAGAAGCACACAATTCACCATATTCTATTCATCCAGGTAACACCAAAATGTACATGGATGTGAAGGAAATATTTTGGTGGAATAATCTCAAGAAAGATATCGCGGAACATATTGCCTTGTGTGATGTGTGTAGTCGAGTAAAGGTGGAACATCAGAAATCGGAAGGGTTATTACAACCACTACCTATACCTGATTGGAAGTGGGATAAGATTGGTATGGATTTTATCACCGGGCTGCCAAGGACCAGATCTGGATATGGTTCTATATGGGTTATTGTGGATCGCCTAACTAAAGTGGCTCATTTCATACCCGTGAAGACTACCTATACAAGTGCTAAATTGGCTAAGATCTATATGAACAAGATTGTATGTCTGCATGAAGTACCTAAGAGTATTGTGTCTGATAGAGGAACTCAGTTCACTTCACATTTTTGGCGACAACTACATGAATCATTGGGAACAAGGTTAGTATTCAGCACAAATTTTCACCCCCGGACTGATGGACAGACATAAAGGACCAATCAGATTTTGGAAGATATGTTGAGGGCATGTGCACTAGACTATGGATCTAGTTGGGATGAAACTCTGCCCTACAAGGAATTATCTTATAATAACAGCTATCAATCAAGCATAGAGATGGCTCCGTTTGAATTTCTTTATGGAAGGAAGTGTACTACGCCATTACTATGGAGTGGAGTTGGAGAAAGAAATTTGTTCGGACCAGAACTGATCAAGGAAGCTGAAGAGAAAGTCAGATTGATAAAGGATAGATTAAAGATAGCATAGTCCCGAAAAAAGAGTTACGCAGATCCAAAGCGTAGGGAAGTCACCTATGAGGTAGGTGATATAGCTTATCTTAGAGTCTCACCACACCGTGGTGTGAAGAGATTTGGGGTCAAAGGAAAATTGGCACCTTGATATGTTGGACCATTCAAGATTTTGAGCCACAAAGGAGAAGTGGCTTATGAGATAGAATTGCCAGAATCACTGTCTGTTGTTCACAATGTGTTTCATGTGAGTTAGTTGAAGAAGTGTCATCCGGAGATAGAAGACACTTCATTGAAGGACACTATACCTTTGGAAGAGGTACAGTTGGAGAGTGATCTCACTTATGAAGAGAAGCCTATCAAGATTCTCGAGACTGTGGAAAGGGTTACTCGTACTAAGACCATCAAATTCTGCAAAGTACAGTGGAACCATCATACCGAGGAAGAAGCAACCTGGGAAAGAGAAGATGACCTTCGTGTAGGGTTTCGTAGCATGGAAAACAAAAAAATTCTATCGCATAAAAACAAACAAGCCAAGATCTATCTACTAGATTGTAGCAACGAGTCGATGGAATAACTCACCCTCTAAGATTCCAAAGTGTTTAACGAGAGCGGATTCTCGTGGGTGATGTAGTTGTACTCTTCCCGAACTCAAGATCGCGTAGACGATCCTTCTGGCGCTGCGTTCCGGCAGCGCTCCCGCAGTCGGTCACACGTTCGATACTCGATGAAGACCTTCCTCTCCCTTGTTCCAGCAGGCAGTGGAGGTTGTATCACTCTCCTCGCGATTCCGGCAGCACAACGGTGTGGTACCGGAAGTAGAGGGGAGATCTCGCAGGGCTTCGCCTTAAGCCAGAGCGAGTATGGTGGACTATGAGAGAGCCCTCGGTGTTCTAGGGTTTAGACACACTGAGGAAGAGGTGCTAGGGCCGGTGGCTAGGGCTTGGAGGTGCCCAAGTCAGCGGCTAGGGGAGAAACCCTAGGGGGCGGCGACGGCTATGGAGGGTGGCGGCTGCTAGGGTTTAGAGGTAGGGAACTTGTGTGCTAGGAGGGGCAGCCCTGCCCCTCCCTTTATAGGTGGGAGGCGCGGCCAAGGGGAGGGGATTCCCTCCCCAACTCGGCTTCAAGGTGGGCCGGCGGTGGAGGGGAGGAACTCCTCCCCCAACTCGGTTTCCACCTCCCTCTCCACTTCCCAAAATAGCCGTATGACTTTCAAATTGGCGTTTGACTTTTTCAAACTAGGATTTGATTAAACCCTTTATTTTGTTCAACGATGACACCTAGTACATGATGCAATCATACCAACTTGATATAACACATACATGTACCCTTCCCCTTCGGAGTGCCGGACATTCCAGAACCTTCTAGAACATTCCTGATGAAAACACCGGAACCATTCCCCAACTCCGAAACAAGACTTTCCTTATATGAATCTTATTCTCCGGACCATTCCGGATCTCCTCGTGATATCCCGGATCCCATCCGAGACTCCGAACAACATTCGGTCTCTTTCTCATCATTCCATAACTACTCAAACAACGTCGAATCCTTAAGTGTGTCTCCCTACGGTTCGTGAATTATGCGGACATGACCGAGACACTTCTCCGAACAATAACCAATAGAGGAATCTGGAAATTCATATGGCTCCCACATATTTCTACGATTACTTTGCGATCGAATGAACCACTTAAATACGATACCAATTTCCCTTTGTCTCACGATAGTTTACTTATCCGAAGTTATGATCGTCGGTATCTCTTCATACCTAGTTCAACCTCGTTACTGATAAGTACTCTTTTCTCGTTCCCGTGATATGTGATCCCTTTAGAGCCAGTCACATGCTTGCAAGCTAATTGGATGACATTTCACCGAGAGGGCCCAGAGTATATCTATCTGTCATATGAATGGACAAATCTCACTCTTGATCCATGTGTCTCAACCAATACTTTACGAACACTCAATGCCACCTTTATGGCCACCCAGTTACGGTGTGGTGTTTGATGTCATCAAAGCATCCATCCGGTAAAGGTGATATGCATGATCTCATGGTCGAAGGAATTAGGTTACTATGTATCAGAAAGCATATAGCAATTGAACTATTTAAAATGACTTGATATTTATGCTACGCTTATCTATAGGAGTATGTCCACCATATCATTCTCCAAACGATATGATCTTGTTGTTAATAACATCTCAATGTTCATGATAGGGAAACTACAATCATTTATTAACCAACAAGCTAGTATTATAAAGAGGCTTTACTAGGGACTCTATTTTAGTTTACAAATCACACAAGTATTAATGTTTCCTTGTTAATACTATTATAGCATGAATGTAAACATTTATCATAAACACAAATATATAACAATAACTATATTTATTATTGCCTCTAGAGCATATCTCCAACACTTCGGAAGGATCACCCACACCTATTTGCTAGCCAATCCGAATCTCGAGGGCGAGATTCATCTTAAGGGGGTTAGATTTGTAACATCCCAAATTTCATCAAATGCAAAGTCATGTCATTGCATTCATATCATCATAGCATTTTGGTCTTGCACAAATTTTTTCAAAACAAAACCCTAAATAAAACAATATTTATATCCCTTTTCTTATATACATATGGGGTTTGATTTTTATTTTATTTTATAACCTCAAAATAGTGTTTGAGTGCTTTATTGTGTTTGACACACTTTTGGGCACTAGGATCATAGTACAAAAACCTGGTGAAAATTTGAATTCAAACAGAATTGATTTGAGCTTTCAAAACCATTTTGGAAAATCAAAAGAGAAAAAGAAAAATGCTTTGAGAAAAAAAGAGATCAGACCAGCCAACCAGCGCGGCCCAACTAGCAGCCCACCCGACTTTCCCCCCTCTCCCTCTCTGTTTCTCACCGTGTTGCGTCGCACCCCTTCGCTGACAGGTGGACCCCACCGCCACATCAGCTCATCGTCCCCAAATCCCCGCGCGACGACCCGCTTAGCCACTGTCGTTTCCTCCGATTCAATTCGAATCAAATTGATTGATTGTAGGCGTAGTTCCCTCCCCCTCGACCTTCTACTTAACCCCTCCCTCTCCCGCATATTTCCCCTCAAACCACATTGCCCGAGCGCCCCCAGGCTGCCAGTTCTCAAGTTCACACCGCCACGGCACCGCACGTCTCTGGCGACCAATCTCGGTGAGCTCCGTCCACCCCTCTCCCTCTGGTTGATACTATCTTGATCGTCATCCTCACGCGCATCTAATGTCTCCTTCTGTTTTTCTTGTTTCGCTTTGTAGCACCGACACCGTCAACCACCGTACACACCCGATGCCGACCGCAACTCCGACGAGCCATTCCGGTGAGTCTTGTGTCCCCCTTGATCTCTAGTTCACGCAAGTGAGTTCACCTCTGTCTTGCGCATCTGCATATGCATACCGTTTGTTCCCTTGCGCACCAAGTTGTCGCCCCCGTCTCCGCTCGCGAACGCCCGACGCCAGAACCAACTCCGACGAGCTCCCGCGCCCGCGTCAGTACGCCCCTGTCCAAGCCACGACCACCTTGAGCTTCCTCGCATCCACACGACTCTGGTAAGAATCAGCATCACCCCTACCCCCTCTAGACTCTCCGGCGTGTCACCGGTAGTGCCTCCACCGCCAGTGCCATCAGCGCCGCCCAACTTTCGTCGCTTCAGCCAGAGCTGTTAGATCTAGATCCGATGCCACAGATTAGATCACTTAAGTGAAGCGGTACCGAGCAATCCTGGCCGTGCGATCTAACTTAGATCTAACGGCCCACGAACGCGATCTGCGCGAAGCGTTATGGGCCAATCAGATGGCGCCGCGTGTGTGGGTTTTTGTTTTAAAATCCAGATTTGAATATATTAGATGAATTAACTTGTAAAATTCATAACTTTTGAACTGTTTGTCCAAAAATTACAAATAATATATCACTGGATTCAGAAAATTGAGACCTACACATCTATGGCCTTGGTTTGGCCATTTGCTTATATTATGTACAGAAACATTTGTAGGATTATTTTGGCTATATAAAATATTTAGAAAAATTGTTTTAGAGTAAATTTTGGTTTATTTAGATCTTAGAAAGTTTACTTTTTGTTCACTACTGTTTAGTTTGACTTGTTTAGTGTAGAAAAATCATTCTATTGCATTTGCATGCATTCATATGTATTTTTGTTTGAATATTGAATGTAAATTTGGTGTTATGATTTTATGTGTAGATTTTGGTGATTGTGGTGATTATGATTGTGAGGACTGTTGCTATTGTCCTAGCTACCAAGGCAAGTGATGCTTCATATTTTTTTCCTACTATTTTATCTATGCACTAGTAATATTTTGAGTAGGATTTGTATGATTATTTTCTAAGTATATGCTATGCTTGGGAAATCCTATAGTTGTTGTCTTAGTAGTTTTCCTAAGATAAGAAACTTGTTATACTAGTATGCTTAGCCTAGATAGTAGAAAAAAGGGTAGAAAATGCATACATTGTTATTATGCAAAATCTATGACTTCGTTTTTGAATAATAAAATAACATGTGAATGAATCACCTGGCTGGAATGGAAAGATTGGTTTGTGTTGAGTGGTTACACAAGGCCCATGTTTATGGTTTATGTAGAGGTCCCAACCTGATAAGGTAGGGATCCATGTGTTTACAATGCTAGTCCCTGGATCAATAGCTAGAATCCACAGTTTAAGATGTAATATCAAGAAACAGAGGTCATAATACAACTTTATAACCAGGAATAAAATAATTCATTACATCTTACATAGCTCATATGGCTATCTCATTACAATGCAGCAGATATAACTATAGCATGGAGTCCTTCATCTTCAAAGTGCCATAGACAATCATGTTGGTTGTAGACTTGTAATCCTATTCAACACACTTCACTAACATCAAACAAACCTGCAACATAATAAGTTGCAGCCACAAGGGTCAATACATCTGAATTGTATTGGCAAGTGATACTATGGTAGAATAGTGGTATCTATCATATATATGCATTTGGCTAAGTGGATCTTAGGCTTGCTTTGCTCAAAATAAGGTTTTCCTTATAAGTTGAAAACACTAAGTTTTTGTTTGTCAAAAATCACCCAAGGAAAAACCATTGAATATTGGTTAACCTTTACCGTTGTTCAACCACAAGTTTTTAACTTAGAAATTGGGATGAGGAGATCCTTGATAGCTTCCATGTCTTGATGCTCAAATTGTCCATTGCCGGGGACACGGCTAAGTACTTAGATTTTACTCTCTCAAAAGGTGGTGCACTTTCCCCACAAGACTCGACATGCATCGATACAAGATCCTTCAGAAGCCTTCCCTTAGACCAAATGGACGCGCTCCAAACCTATCACTCCCTACCACCAACTGTCCATCTGGCTAAGTTATTGCAACCTATATGATCCAGGCAGAGCCCATAGTGCCATGTGGCTGCACTTGAAGCTTCTCAACATGTGACATCTCAAATCTCTTTGTTCCTGGGTGGCATTACACAATTGAGATACACTAGGGTAGGCCATGAATATGGGGCCCTGTGTAACCACTCAAAACAATCCATTCTTTCCATTCCACCCAGGTGATTCATTCACATAGTTGTTTTATTAAACAAAACACAAGTCATTGACTTAGAAATATTTCATTGCATGAATATATTCCACCCTTGTTTTCTACTAGCTAGGCTAAGCATGATAGTAGCAAGAATCTTAACTTTGGGAATATGTACTAAGGCATCATCTACTAGGATTTCCCAATGCATAGTTTATACTTAGAAAATTCCATGCAAGTCCTACTCAAAATATCACTGTGCATAGGGTGAAGGCCACTCATTCTGATGTTTTGTCAAGATGGATTGACACACTAGTCTAGCTTTCTAACTGTTTTTATCTTTTTTGTAAATACTTTGTTTTACTTCTAATCAATAAAGTTCTATGGGGCTAAAGCCCTATAGTTGTCCTTCAAAAAAAATATCACTAATGCATAGTGAAAATAATAGGACAAAATATATGAAGCACCACTTGTAGGGGTTCGTAGCATGGAAAAAAAAATTCTACCGCATGCACACAAACAAGCCAAGATCTATCTACTAGATTGTAGCAACGAGTCGATAGAGGAACTCACCCTCGAAGATTCCAAAGCGGTTAACGAGAGAAGATTCTCGTGGGTGATGTAGTCGTACTCTTGTCGATCTCAAGATCGCGTAGACGATCCTTCCTTCGCCAGGCTCAGCAGCTTCATGATCGGTCACATCGTTACTCGATGAAGACCTTCCTCTCCTTGTTCCGGCAATGGAGGTTGTAGCACTCTCCTCGTGATTCCGGCAAGACGTGGTGCTCAAGTAGAGGGGAGATCTCGCAGGGCTTCGCCTTAAGCCGGGGCGATTATGGTGGAGTATGAGAGAGGCCTTGGCGATCTACGGTTTAGAGGGCACCAAGGGGAGGGTGTGGCCGGAGGCTAGGGTTTGGGGAAACCCTAACTCGGCGATTGGAGGAGCCCTAGGCGGCAGCACTTGGAGGTAGTGGCGCCGGCGACTTGGGGCTAGGGTTTTTGGGTGTGAGGGTAGGGGGCAGCCCTACCCCTCCTTATATAGGTGGAGGGTGGCGGTTTGGGAGGAGGGAGTCCTCCTCCAACTCCTCCTCCTTGGCCGGCGGGTGGAGGGAGTAGGACTTCCTCCCTAGGTAGGTTTCCTACTCTCCCTCCACCAAGCAAACTTCAGATTTGACTTTTTCAAATTGGCGTTTGACTTTCAAACTTGGATTTGATTTCTCTCATCATATTGCCTAGCCAAGTGACCTAGTACATGATGGAACCATTCCACATTGTCATGACACATCCATGTACCCTTCCCCTCTGGAGTGCCGGACCTTCCATACCCTTCTAGAACATTCCTGGTGAAAACACCGGAATCATTTGCGAACTCCGAAACAGGACTCTCCTTATATGAATCTTATTCTCCGGACCATTCCGGATCTCCTCATGATATCCCGAATTCCATCCGTGACTCCGAACAACATTCGGTCTCTTACTCATCATTCCATAACTACACAACAACATCGAATCCTTAAGTGTGTCACCCTACGGTTCGTGAATTATGCGGACATGACCGAGACACTTCTCCGATCAATAACCAATAGAGGAATGTGGAAATTCATATGGCTCCCACATTTTCTACGATTACTTTGCGATCGAATGAACCACTTATATATGATACCAATTTCCTTTGTCTCACGATAGTTTACTTATCCGAGGTTTTGATCGTCGGTTTCTCCGCATACCTAGTTCAACCTCGTTACCGATAAGTACTCTTTTCTCGTTCCCGTGATATGTGATCCCTTGTGAGCCAGTCACATGCTTGCAAAGCTAATTGGATGACATTCCACCGAGAGGGCCCAGAGTATATCTATCCGTCATATGGATGGACAAATCCCACTCTTGATCCATGTGCCTCAACCCATAATTTCCGAACAAACAATGCCACCTTTATAACCACCTAGTTACGGTGTGGTGTTTGATGTCATCAAAGCATCCTTCCGGTGATGGTTATTAGCATGATATCATGGTCGAAGGACTTAGGTTACTATGTATCAGAAAGCTTATAGCAAACGAACTATTAAAATGACTTGATCTTTATGCTACGCTTATCTATAGGAGTATGTCCATCATACCATTCTCCTAATGATATGATCTTGTTGTTAACAACATCTCAATGTTCATGATCGAGAAACCACGATCATATATTAACCAACAAGCTAGTATTATAAAGAGGCTTTACTAGGGACTCTAATTTAAGTTTACAAATCACACTAGTATTAATGTGTCTGGTTAATACTATTATAGCATGAATGTAAACATTTATCATAAACACAAAGATATAATAATAACCACTTTTCTTATTGCCTCTAGGGCATATCTCCAACAGCCTCCCACTTGCACTAGAGTCAACTAATCTAGATTACATGGTAATATACCGAACACCCATGGCAGTTTGGTGTTGCTCATGTTTTGCCCTCGGGAGAGGTTTAGTCAACGGATCCGCCACATTCAGATCTATGTGTACTTTGCAAATCTTTATGTCACCATCTTGGACATGTTCTCGAATAGCGTGAAAACGTAGCTTGATGTGCTTCAGCTTCTTGTGTGACCTTGGTTCTTGCGTGTTGGCTATGGCGCCCATGTTATCACAATAGATAGACATTGGGTCCAGCGCACTTGGAACCACACCAAGCTCTGTAATGAACTCCTTCATCCATATTGCTTCTTGTGAAGCCTCCGAAGCAGCTATGTATTCCGATTCAGTCAAAGATCTCGCCACAACGCTTTGCTTTGCACTCCTCCAGCTAACTGCTGCACCATTCAAAGTAAATACGTATCCAGATTGAGATTTAGAATCATCCGGATCAGTATTCCAACTAGCATCGGTGTAACCATTAACAACGAGTTGTTCTTGACCTCCATAAGAAAGAACCATATCCTTAGTTCTTCTCAAGTTCTTAAGGATGTTTTTCACCGATGTCCAATGATCCACTCCTGGATCACTTTGATATCTGCTAGTCAAACTAATAGCATATGCAATGTCGGGTCTAGTACATAGCATGGCATACATTAGAGATCGTATGGCTGAGGCATAGGGAGTCTTACTCATCCTTTCTCTATCTTCTGCCGTTGTAGGACTTTGAGTTTTACTCAAGGTCGTATTGGGCAACATGGGCAAGAACCCTTTCTTGCTATCTTCCATACCAAACCTCTAGAACTTTGTCCAAATATGTACTCTGTGACAATGATATTAGGCGACTTGATCTATCTCTATAAATCTTTATGCCTAATATGTAAGCTGCTTCGCCAAGATCTTTCATTGAAAAACTATTATTCAAATAATCCTTGACACTATTAAGAAGGTCTACATCATTCCCAATCAACAATATGTCATCTACATATAGTATTAAGAATGCTACAGAGCTCCCACTCACTTTCTTGTAAATACAAGATTCTCCATAAGTTTGTATAAAACCAAAACTTTTGATTACCTTATCAAAACATTGATTCCAACTTCAGGATGCTTGCTTCAATCCATATATGGACCTTTGAAGTTTGTATACCTTGTTAGCATCTTTAGGATCGACAAAACCTTTGGGTTGCATCATATACAACTCTTCATCAATCTCTCCATTGAGGGATGTTGTTTTGACATCCATCTGCCATATCTCATAATCATAATATGCAGCGATTGCTAACATAATCCTCACAGACTTTAGCTTCGCTACTGGTGAGAAAGTCTCATCGTAGTCAAATCCTTGAATTTGTCGAAACCCTTTTGCGACAAGTCGAGCTTTATAGACAGTAACATTACCATCAGCATCTGTTTTCTTCTTGAAAATCCATTTGTTCTCGATACCCTTCCGGCCATCCGGTAAGTCCACCAAAGTCCATACTTGGTTTTTGTACATGGATCCAATCTCGGATTTCATGGCTTCTTGCCATTTATTGGAATCTGGGCTCAGCGTCGCTTCCTCATATGTCGCAGGGTCATCGGTGTTATCCACCAACTTGACACTCATAACGGGATCATACCAATCAGGAGTGGTACGAGTTCTAGTTGACCTGCGAGGTTCCGTAGTAACTTCAACTGAAGTTTCATGATCAACATCATTAGATTCCTCTCTTATTGGTATAGGTGCCACGGGAACTACTTCCGGTGCTGCGCTACTCGCAAGTTCCAGAGAAGGTTCAACAACCTCGTCGAGTTCTACTTTCCTTCCAGTCACTTCTTTCGAGAGAAACTCCTTCTCTAGAAAGGATCCATTCTTGGCAACGAAGATTTTGCCCTCGGATATATGATAGAAGGTATACCGAATAGTTTCCTTCGGGTATCCTATGAAGACGCATTTTTCCGCTTTGGGTTCAAGCTTGTCCGGCTGTAAGTTCTTTACATAAGCTTCGCAACCCCAAACTTTAAGGAACGACAATTTAGGTTTCTTCCCAAACCATAATTCATACGGTGTCGTTTCAACGGATTTAGATGGTGCCCTATTTAAAGTGAATGCAGCTGTTTCTAATGCATAACCCCAAAATGATAGCGGTAAATCTGTAAGTGACATCATAGAATGAACCATATCTAAGAGAGTTCAATTACGATGTTCGAACACACCATTACGCTGTGGTGTTCCCGGCAGTGTCAATTGTGAAAGTATTCCGCATTTCTTCAAATGCTCGCCAAACTCGTAACTTAGATATTCACATCCACGATCAGATCGTAGAAATTTAATCTTCTTGTTATGTTGATTCTCTACTTCACTTTGAAATTCCTTAAACTTCTCAAAAGTTTCAGACTTATGTTTCATGAAATAGATATACCCATATCTACTCAAGTCATCCGTAAAGGTAAGAACATAACTATAACCACCGCACGATGCTACACTCATTGGACCACACACATCGGTATGTATGATTTCCAATAAGTCCGTAGCTCGCTCCATCATACCAGAAAATAGAGTCTTAGTCATTTACCCATCACACATGCTTCATATCTTTCAAGTGATTTGAAATCAAGTAATTCAAGAAGTCCATCATAATGGAGTTTCTTCATACGCTTCACTCCAATATGACCAAGACGACAGTGCCACATATAGGTCGAGTTATCGCTCAATTTCAAACGTTTGGCCTCAATGTTATTAATGTGTGTATTACTACAATCGATATTCAATAAGAATAGACCATCTATCAAAGGTGCATGTGCATAAAACATATTACTCATATAAATCGAACAACCATTATTCTCGGACTTAAACAAGTAACCGTCTCGCAATAAACATGATCCAGATATAATGTTCATGCTCAATGCAGGCACCAAATAACAATTATTTAAGTATAAAACTAATCCCGATGGTAGATGAAGAGGTAGCGTGCCGACCGCAATCACATCAACCTTTGATCCATTTCCAATGCGCATCGTCACCTCGTTCTTCGCTAGCTTCCGTTTATTCTGCAGCACCTGTTTCGAGTTACAAATATGAGCAACCGAACCAGTATCAAATACCCAGGCACTACTACGAGTACTAGTGAGATACACATCAATAACATGTATATCGGATATACCTTTCTTCTTGATGTTTCCGTTCTTCAAATCCGCCAAGTACTTTGGGAAATTCCGCTTCTAGTGACCCTATCCCTTGTAGTAAAAGCACTCAATATCAGGCTTAGGCCCAGCCTTGGTCTTCTTTGCCGGCGCGGCAACTTTCTTACCGCCTTTATTGAAGTTTCCCTTTTTCTTAGACTAGCCTTGCTTCTTGAATTTGGTGGTCTTATTGACCAACAACACTTGGTGCTCTTTCTTGATCTCCACTTCTGCAGATTTCAACATGGAGAAGAGTTCTGGCAACGTCTTGTCCATGTTTTGCATATTGTAGTTCATCACAAAGTTCTTGTAACTTGGTGTAGTGATTGGAGGACACGGTGAATCCCCAAAGAATTAGGAATCACTATACCCAAACTTTGGAGTTTATTTGTGTGCCCAGACATCTTAGGCACGTGCTCACTGACGGAGCGGCCCTCTTCCATCTTGCATTTAAAGAACTTTTCAGAAGCCTCATAACTCTCAACTACCGCGTGAGCCTCAAATATCATTTTGAGTTCACGGACAATATCATGTGGGTCATGGTTCTCAAACCTTTTTGCTGAAGCTCCGATTCCAAACCATACAAGATAGCACACTGAACTGTGGAGTACTGATTCTTCCGAGTGAGGTAAACATTCTTTACTTCATCGGTAGCAGTAGCTGCAGGCAGTTCACCCAGCGGTGCATCCAGCACATAGGTCAAATTACCAGCATTGAGGAACCAATCCGCGAAGTTCCTTCCATTGTTTTTCAACTTTTCTTTCTCTAGGAACGCATTAAAAATTGATGGTAGGGGCCTCCATTGATCTACAACATATTTGCAATAGTTTAGACTAAGTTTATGACAAATTGAGTTCTAATTAATAGTTAACTTAATCTAGGTGAACTCCCACTCAAGACAATATCCCTCAAATTGTTTTAGTGATCACACGAACCAAATCCACCACATCAAAACCGATCATCACGAGAGTTGATGTAGCTTCAATGGCGAACAATCAACATGTTCATCATATCTACTATATGACTCATGCTTTACCTTTCGGTGATCCGTGTTCTGAGACCATGTCTGTACATGCTAGGCTCGTCAAGATCAAACCTTAGCTTCCGCATGAGCAAATTTGGCTTGCTCACATTGTATACACTCGCAGAATCTAACACACCCTATCATCACGTGGTGCTTCGAAACAACAAGCTTTAGCAACGGTGCTTACTAAGGATGAACACTTTAAAACTTGAAATTTGTGTGCTTGAGGGATCATATTATAATGCTACCGTCGCAAACTAAGCAATACATGATGCATAAAGGATTAACATCACATGGAATTCATAATATGTGATATGATATGGCCTTTCTTCTTGTGCTTCCGATCTCCATCTTCAAGCACAAACACGATCTCCATCATCACTGGTATGGCGTCAAGGTCGCCGTTTCATGGTTGTCGTCCACCAGCTTCAACTATTACAACTACTTTGAATAGACACGCAGGTCTTAACGAAATTTAAAAGGCAACCATATGGCTCCTGCCGGTTGCCAACTTACAATAAGGAACATTGCATACATCATATATAATCACAATCATGGCCATATCACATCACAGCACACCCCTACAAAACAAAGTTAGACACCTCTAATTTTCTTTGCATATTTTACGTGGTTTGGGGCTTTCAATAAGTGTCGTTCTAACTTACGAAAAAGAACCACAACGTTGATGCTTGAACTATCAAGTGCCTGTTGTAAATTGAATCTATACTATGATGGGAGAGACAGACACCCGCAAAGCCACTTATGCAATACAAGTTGCATGTTGAGCGTGGAGCAAGTCTCATGAACGATGTCATGTAAGGTTAGCCCAGGCCGCTTCATCCCATCATACCGCAAGATGCAAAGTACACAAAAAGCAATTGATAATAAAAGCACCACCGCCCATAATGACCATTGTGTTCTACTCGTGCAACAGATCTACATATAGACACGGCTCTGATACCACTGTAGGGGTTCGTAGCATGGAAAAAAAAATTCTACCGCATGCACACAAACAAGCCAAGATCTATCTACAAGATTGTAGCAACGAGTCGATAGAGGAACTCACCCTCGAAGAGTCCAAAGCGGTTAACGAGAGCAGATTCTCGTGGGTGATGTAGTCGTACTCTTTCCGATCTCAAGATCGCGTAGACGATCCTTTCAGCGCTACGTTCCGGCAGCGCTTACGCAGTAGGTCACACGTTCGGTACTCGATGAAGACCTTCCTCTCCCTTGTTCCAGCAGGCAGCGGAGGTTGTAGCACTCTCCTCATGATTCCGGCAGCACGACGGCGTGGTGTCGGAAGTAGAGGGCGGATCTCGCAGGGCTTCGCCTCAAGCCGGAGCGAGTATGGTGGAGTATGAGAGAGGCCTTGGCGATCTAAGGTTTAGAGGGCACCAAGGGGAGGGTATGGCCGGCGGCTAGGGTTTGGGGAAACACTAACTCGGCGAGTTGGAGGATCCCTAGGTGGCGGCAGCACTTGGAGGTGGTGGCGCCGGCGACTTGGGGCTAGGGTTTTGGGGTGTGAGGGTAGGGGGCAGCCCTACCCCTACTTATATAGGTGGAGGGTGGCGGTTTGGGAGGAGGGAGTACTCCTCCAACTCCTCCTCCTTGGCCGGCGGTGGAGGGAGTAGGACTTCCTCCCTAGGTAGGTTTCCTACTCTCCCTCCACCAAGCAAACTTCAGATTTGACTTTTTCAAATTGGCGTTTGACTTTCAAACTTGGATTTGATTTCTCTCATCATATTGCCCAGCCAAGTGACCTAGTACATGATGCAACCATTCCACATTGTCATGAGACATCCATGTACCCTTCCCCTCCAGAGTGCCGGACCTTCCAGACCCTTCTAGAACATTCCTGGTGAAAACACCGGAATCATTTCTGAACTCCGAAACAGGACTCTCCTTATATGAATCTTATTCTCCGGACCATTCCGAATCTCCTCGTGATATCCCGGATCCCATCCGAGACTCCGAACAACATTCAGTCTCTTACTCATCATTCCATAACTACACAACAACATCGAATCCTTAAGTGTGTCTCCCTACGGTTCGTGAATTATGCGGACATGACCGAGACACTTCTCCGATCAATAACCAATAGAGGAATGTGGAAATTCATATGGCTCCCACATATTTCTATGATTACTTTGCGATCGAATGAACCACTTACATACGATACCAATTTCCCTTTGTCTCACGATAGTTTACTTATCCGAGGTTTTGATCGTCGGTATCTCTGCATACCTAGTTCAACCTCGTTACCGATAAGTACTCTTTTCTCGTTCCCGTGATATGTGATCCCTTGTGAGCCAGTCACATGCTTGCAAAGCTAATTGGATGACATTCCACCGAGAGGGCCCAGAGTATATCTATCCGTCATATGGATGGACAAATCCCACTCTTGATTCATGTGCCTCAACCCATACTTTCCGAACACTCAATGCCACCTTTATAACCACCCAGTTATGGTGTTATGTTTGATGTCATCAAAGCATCCTTCCGGTGAGGGTGATTAGCATGATCTCATGGTCGAAGGAATTAGGTTTCTATGTATCAGAAAACTTATAGAAAACGAACTATTAAAATGACTTGATCTTTATGCTACGTTTATCTATAGGAGTATGTCCATCATACCATTCTCCTAATGATATGATCTTGTTGTTAACAACATCTCAATGTTTATGATCGGGAAACCACGATCATCTATTAACCAACAAGCTAGTATTATAAAGAGGCTTTACTAGGGACTCTAATTGAAGTTTACAAATCACACAAGTATTAATGTTTCCAGTTAATACTATTATAGCATGAATGTAAACATTTATCATAAACACAAAGATATAATAATAACCACTTTTATTATTGCCTCTAGGGCATATCTCCAACACCACTTGCCTTTTTAGTAGAGAATATAGATTCACTCCTTGATCTTGCAATGGTCACACTCTTCAAAGCTCACTACAATTCAATCAAGGCACTAATTCAATATAGCATTCAAACAATTCGTCACATAAAATAAAGAAACTAAAACCATGCATGCAAGCATGAAAAAGATTTTTTTATTTGTAAAGGTGGTTTTTAATAGGATATAAACATTTTAAAACACTTTTTGGTTATTTATAAAAGTGGCAAAACCATTTAAATTTAAGTTAGTGAAAATGGCCATTTTAAATCATTTTTGTTTTGCTAGAAATGATTTAAATTAAAGTAACAATTTGTAGTGTTTTCCAAATATATTTTTAAACACAAATGTTAGTGTTTATGGTCAAAGTGTTTAAATCAAATCCATTTACAAAAAGTTTTCACCCAAAATCATTTTTAAATCAAAGCAACATTTTATTTTACCATAATGCCTTTATTCAAAGGAATATTTTTCCAGGGTTAATCAAATACATTTTTTTTGAATCCAAAACTTAGTGTTTAGGGTCAGAGAATTTAAATCAAACCATTTGCAAAAGGTTTTACTCAAAAATCATTTTTAAAACATAATCAACAATTTTTGTTTTACTAGAAATGCTTTTATTCAAGGAATAATTCCTTAGTGTGACAAAATATACTTTTAAATAAAAAAGTTGGTTTTTATGGTCAGTAAGTTCAAAACAACCCATTTGCAAAAGATTTTACCCCAAAAACATTTTTAGAATAAATTTTATACACAAATTAAGCCTAGAAGTGTTTCTGCAAAAACATTCAATTTTCCAGAATAAAAATGCTAAATAAGGGCATGGATGGAAAGTTTGCATTTTTCTGAATCCAGTGATATAAAATTTCCAAATTTTGGACATGTAGATATAAAGTTATGATTATTTCAAATCTAAACATCTAATAGAACCTTTTCTATTTTTAACACAAAGTCTGGGCCACGTGTTAAGTTATTACTCGAAGGTACCGGTTCACACGGATCGAGTGACGTCGGGTGTTGGATCAAACTAGGATCGTGTGGCACATATCAAGCATAACAGTTCATTTAAGTTAATCTATCACGTCCATCGGATCATCATCCAACGGCTCATAGCAGGCCAACCATAGATGGGCGATGCTGGCGACGAACGCATGGTGGCGGCACTTTGTCAGCGACGTCCCGGTGATTACAGGAGGGGAGGAATAGGGGGAAGGGTCTCACCGTGTTTGCAGGGGTGTGGCGAAGCTCAAGGTACTCGTAGTTGACGAAGGGGCGCACGAGGTTAGGCTGAATCGCTTGTCGGAGATGATGCTAATGACGGTGTGCACGGGCCGTCGTCGTTGGCGAAGCTACGGTTCAAACTAAGTCAAACAAACGCTTGCGTTAGATGCACACGAGGTCACTGGTCACACGCGTATCATCGAGAGGGAGAGGGGGGTCAGAAAATACCAGGGGGCGTCACCGGAGTTGGAGCAGGAGGCGGTGGAGCTCGGACGTTGTTGTTGCCGAGGCTGCGGGGCACGCGCAAGCGATCTGGGGTTACTGGCAGATGCGGGGGACACTGGGGAACACGCTCGTCGAGGCTAGGGGTAGTGGGGCGGTGAGGGATGGCCGGAATCGGATGGAAAGCTCGCCGGAATCTATGGCGTTGCCACGAGCAATTAGCGCAGCCTAGGGGCAGAGAGGTGCGAGTGAGCGAGGGGAAATAGAGAGGGGACGTGGGTGCTTATGAGTGTAGGGTCACTGGCGAGAATCATGCGGCCATTAACGCAAATTAACGTGAGGTTTAATCGGTAGAAACAGCGACGAGGAGGAAAAGAACTGGTCGCGGGGTGGAGACGATGATGACGTGTTCGATGGGGTTGCGCTGTCAGCGAGTGAGAGGGGGTTATAGTGGGGCCGTCAGGTCAGTGAGGGCGTGGGTCGTTTCGTGAGTGAGAAAGAACGGTTCGCGGGGAGGGGAGAGAGTGGGCTTTGTCTGGCCAAGTTGGGCTGGGTTTTCTGGGCTGGATTGTTTCCCCCCCTTTTTTATTTTGTTTCCTTTTATTTTTCTGATTTCTTTTTCCGTTTTGAATTTATTCAAATGATTCAAACACTTTTTTAAATTCAAATATCTATCAAAACTTTTCAGTAGGTTACTACTGTTTATTAATATACTCTAAAGTCCATTTTGGAATATTTCTTTGTATTCTCTTATGGTTATTATTTATTTAAAATAGACAATTGTTTTTATTCAAACCATTTATTCAAGCCTTCATTTAAATTCAAATTTTCATCAAACCCTTTTAGCAGGTTTATTTATTCATTAGTGTGTTTAAATAATTCTCTTTGAATTATTTCAAATATTTTAATATGATTTATTATCTATTTAAAACAGGCCTTTGTCTTTATTTAAATGAGTTTGAATATGGTTCGAAACCATATAATTCTATTTAATAAATCTCTTTAATATTTTAAGTTTATTAGATAACTTTTAATTTACTTGGGCAATTTCAATTATTATTTTCTCATGATTTGATTAATCATTTATAATAGAATTTTTGTCTTCATTCAAATAGAATTGAATTTGGTTAAAGTCCATATAATTTTATTTGACTATTCTTTATCCCTTTATTTTATTTTGGATTATCTTTATTCCATTTGCTTATGGATTTAATTCAAGCTTTAAATTGTCTTCTAAATAACTTCCTTGGGATTTATTATTTAGTTTAGGCAATTTGTCTTTATTTAAATAAAATTGGATATTGTTCAATCCTTATGATTTTATTTACATAATTGATGTCTATGCACTTCTATTCTTGTAGACAGTTGTTGGGTATCCAAGTGCAGAGGTTTGTAGAACAGCAGCAAGTTTCCCTAAAGTGGATTACCCAAGGTTTATCGAACTCAGGGAGGAAGTGGTCAAAGGTATTCCCTCTCAAGCAATCCTATAATCAAGATACAAGAAGTCTCTTGTGTCCCCAACACACCCAATACACTTGACAAGTGTATAGGTGCACTAGTTCGGCAAAGAGATAGTGAAATACAAGTGGTAACAGTGCCAGAAAATAGCTCCTGACTTGTTGTTGACGTGGGAGAACGTGTGTGATTGCCAGAAAAGAGCTTGATGGTGAGGTAAAGACTAAAGCAAGCAAACATGCAACAGATCTAGTAGCAAATGGTGTTTCAATGTCTAGAAACAAGGCCTAGGGATCATACTTCCACTAGTGAACACTCTCTCATATAAATATTCTCTCTTCATGATACTACTCTTAACTACTCTCCGGTTGAACACTCTAATCCATGGTAGGGCCTTTCCCAATCTAGATAACCCCACACTGTCACCTTGAGCGCTAGATGGTTCCAACAAACACCACAATTTCATATAGACATCCAACTCCAAATATAACTCATAACAAATATTCAATCTAGCCAAAGTTCCACACAGTATGCACGCTGTCACTTTCACAACCGTGGGGAAAAGCATAGATCTATTAAAGCACAAAGAGTATTTATGTAGACTCAAACCTAAGTGTCACCATGGCGTGCACGCTGTCACTTTCACACACATGGGGAGAGAAGAGATCTATTGAAGCACTTGAGTAGCAAGGTAGATCTACTTGATTACAAAGCTCATGACCACAAGATCATGCATAGAGAGAGAGACATGAACACATAGCTACCGGTAGAGACCTTAGCCTCGAGGAAGAACTACTCCCTCCTCATCATGGGAATCGGCAACGGTGATGAAGATGGCGATGGAGATCGATCGAGACGGCTTCACGGGCACTTCCCCGTCCCGGCAGGGTGCCGGAACAGAGACTTTCTGTCCCCCGAATCTCCCCTTTGGTGGAGGCGGCGCTACAGAGGTTTTCGTGGATTTCTTCTGGATTGGCAAGGTTTTCTCATCGGGAGGCTCTTATAGGCGCAGGAATCAAGCTCGGTGGGGGTCCAGGGGGCCCACACCCCCTCCAGGCACCCCCAGGGCTTTCCCGCGCCTAGGGGGTTTTGCCACCCTGTGGCCCCCCTCCGGCTCTTCTTCATGGTTCCGTGTTGCTCTGGGAAAAATAATAACTTTGGCTTTTTTCCCGTCCAATTCCGAGAATATTGATTTTATGCCTTTCTGGAACCAAAAAAATAAAATAGGCAACTAGCATCGTGGCAACTTATTAATAGGTTAGTTCCAGAAAAGATATAAAAACACCTCAAGGTGTAGACAAAACATAAGACAAATGATATAAAACAAGCATGGAGCATCAAAAATTATAGATACGTTTCTAACGTATCAAGCATCCCCAATCTTAACTCCTACTCGTTCTCGAGTAGGTAAGTGATAAAAAGAATAATTTTTGAGGTGACATGCACCATCAAAACCAAGATCAAACCATTTGCAAGCATTGAAAGATGGAAACAAAGAACTCTAAACATGTGCATGAAAGATGGAGTTCTAAAAATAGGACATAGTAACTATGCATGCTACATGAAAGGCTACAAACAAAGATCATGAATAACATGCATTGAAAAACATTTGTTTGTTTCACATACAAAAAACATGGCATAGTGGCAATTAGCTTGTCCTTCATAGAGTAGCGATATAGATGCATAGGACACGTTCAAGGTTCATAAGGGTGACTAGAAACAAATAGGACAAGAACAAGTAATATCACAATATGCATCAATCAATAATCTTTGGAATGTTGCACACAGAATGACAACTATGCTCTCTTAATGGTGCCTAAAGGTAGAAGGTGGAGACTCAATAGTGGTGGAAGAAAGACCTTTTTTATAAAGGAAGCAGGGATTACAAGTTTCAAAAAGAGCTTCCAAAAATTATGGTACTTATTATCTTTCAGTCCTCATTGCCCCTATCATAAGCATCTTGAAGTGGTTAAGGTTAAAGTGGCAAACATGGAGCATATGCTTGACGAAGTATAAGTTGGCAATCTCAAGTCCCTTGAATATGAGGGCCACACCTCATGCATACTCAACTTTGGGCACAGGTAAGTTCTTGTCATTGTAAGTATTTGCATATCATTGAGAACCGCCAACGGGGTACCCCTTGCACATGGTACAGGAGCTTTCCCATAACCAAAATGACAAGGCAAGTAGACAATGAGAATCTCAGCGATATTTTTATTTACCATATGCATAGCTTTTTATTGAGGATACTTCATAGATAGCTCATTATGCTGATGCTGCAAGTTTCCACCATGATTAGGCATGTCTTAGGCTAGCGGCCCAGGCGTTTCTCTAACACAGAATACTTACTCCATGGACTTACAAGTTCCCTCTTTATTTCACACCGGTGACATCCATAGACAAAAGAGCATGATATCAACTGAGTACAAAGTACAAGTGCAATGTTGAAAATGTTCCTCGTGACAGCACGATTCTGCTAATTCCAACTTATAAGTGCAAGCATATACAAAAAAGTTGTCACAATGGTTCAAGTTTATTAGGGGCAAAGAATATAATGTGCCATCAAGTTCATGAGGGCTTTAATCACTAAGTTTTCACATAACAAAATATTTTGTAATTGGAAGATAGTTGAAAACAAGAATATACTTGGAATGGTGTAACACACCATGCATAGGAGTTTATAGTGGACACTTTGGAAAAATTTGGTTTCTTGGGAGTTGGAAGCATGAGTAGAACTTACTCATACAAGTGGAGGCTAGCAAAAGACTGGGACCAAGCAACTAAGAGAGCATAATGGCCATAATCATGCAGAGCAACAAAGCATTACTAATCAAAGCATAGAGTGGTACTACAAGTCAAGGACTAAATGATCATAGAGGCTAATGGTGACTTGTCATAGTCATAACATGGTGTGAGCATGTGCCAAGTCAACCCAAGCAAAGCATCAAAGGAGAATACAACAATACTATGCTTTTGCATGCTAAAACAACGCATAATTTCTTCAAGGCACACTAAGCAATCCCAATTGTTTGGAGCAAGACATGCTAAAACAATAATCACTAAGCATAAGGTCAAAACAACGCCTAGCATGCCATGCTAAAGTCTAAGTCACAGTCAATGCAAGCTCCTCTTGCACTTAAAAGCAAGAACTTACTACTCTTTTCCAAAACTAATCAACCCATTTGAAACAACTCACAAAGATAATAATCAATAAAGACCAGTGAGCTTGTCTCACAAATACACAAAGAAGAACTAAAAACTTCTAAGCTGAACGCACGAGAAAACTAAGGTTGTACGCAGTGCTAGCAAAAGTGAACACTCACAAAACAATAAGAGTGAAAACTAGAGTGTTCTAGGCAGTGGAAACAGAGTGTGTCTCTCTACAAAATAAGTGTGGTGTAACCAAACAACTTACTCAAGCAAACTAAGAAAATTAAAACCAAAAACATATACTAAGACGCTCCAAGAACAACACAACAATGCATGAAACAATAAAAACGAAGTGTCTAGAAAGACCTGAGATTTTTATTGATGAAGAAGGGGGTGCCTCGGGCATCCCCAAGCTTTGACGCTTGTACCTCTTGGATATTTCTTGGGGTGACACCATGGTGGCCTCCCCAAGCTTGAGATTTTGTCCATTCTTCATCTCATTACATCATTCTTTCTCTACACCTAAAACTTTTCCTTCATACAAAACTTCACACAATCTTCATTAGCAACATTAGTTTATTTAAAAGATATTAGACCTCTCGAAAAGCTTTGGAACGGCAAGTCTTTGAAAAAAAACACAAGCTACTGTACTAACTCCTTCAAAAATCTCAATTCACCTAAAGAGAACTCAAAAAGGAATCAATAAGAAGAAAATGCAAATAATGGCAGAAATCTGTCAAAACAGACCAGCAGGTAGAAACTGATTTTTTCGAAGACCTTCTGTTGCTCAAATCAAAAAGTGTTGAACTAACGAAAGTTATCTAACATACTAGGGGATTTATTCGTAAATTGCTCAATCCTACTTACAGAGACTCCTCACGAATTTTTATGGTGGAGGACACAAATCTGTTTCGGGACAACAACTCCCCAAATCTTACTTCCCTCTCATTAGAGGTCATTCTTGGCACAAAAGGCAAATAAAAAGGATAAGGAGAGGTCATTACTGAAGTAATAACTTCCAAGACTCAAGGAAACTCTTGGGTTCTCTCCCAACAAGTACTTTTGTTTAACGCCTTTAAGTTAGGCTTGATAGTTTCAAAGATGCTCACATAGGAAATATGAATTGATTTAAAAGAGAGCATCAAGAAGCAAATTCAAAGAAATTTTAAGTCTAACCATCTTCCTATGCATAGGAATCTTGTAAAGAAACAAGTCATGAAAGCACAAAACAACTAGCATAGGAAAGCTGAACAAGTGCAACTTCAAAATTCTCAACATAAAGAGGGGAACATTAATATTGTTGAGATACATAAGACCATGTTTCCCTCTCTCATAATAACTTTCAGTAGCATCATGAATAAAATTAACAATATAACTATCACATAAAACATTCTTATCATGAGCCACATGCATAAAATGATTATTATTCTCCACATAAGCATAGTCATTCTTATTAATCATAGTGGGAGAAAATTCAACAAAATAGCTATCACTATTATTCTCATCACCATAATCATCAAATATAGGAGGAAGATTGTAATCACAATCAATTTTCTCCTCAATAGTAGGTGGACTAAACATATCATAATCACCATTGTAATCATCATATATTGGAGGTAAAGTATCATCAAAGAAAACTTTCTCCTCTAAAGATGGGGAACTAAAAAGATCATATTCATCAAAACTATCTTCCCCAAGCTTAGACGTTTCCATAGCATTAGCAATTATGGTGTCCAAAGAATTCATACTAATAACATTGCCATTAGCATGCAAATAAAGTTCCATAGGTTTTTTAATTTTCTCGTCAAACACCGCATGTCCTAACTCAAGATAAATGCTATAGAGCTCTCTAATTTTTTTGTTTTTTTCCATTAAGCCTAACTAGTGAAAACAAGAGACAAAAAGACAAAACTGCAGAATCTAAAGGAAATAACTTCGAGCACTCACATTGGAGTATGTGAGTACCTTTTACCTTACCTCCCCGGCGACGGCCCCAGAAAAGAGCTTGATTCTACGCACTTCTATTCTTGTAGACAGTTGTTGGGCCTCCAAGTGCAAAGGTTTGTAGAACAGCAGCAAGTTTCCCTTAAGTGGATTACCCAAGGTTTATCGAACTCAGGGAGGAAGTGGTCAAAGGTATTCCCTCTCAAGCAACCCTGCAATCAAGATACAAGAAGTGTCTTGTGTCCCCAACACACCCAATACACTTGTCAGGTGTATAGGTGCACTAGTTCGACAAAGAGATAGTGAAATACAAGTGGTAACAGTGCCAGAAAATAGCTCCTGACTTGTTGTTGACGTGGGAGAGCATGTGTGAGTGCCATAAAAGATCTTGACGGTGAGATAAATACTAAAGCAAGCAAACATGCAACAGATCTAGTAGCAAACGGTGTTTCAATGTTTAGAAACAAGGCCTAGGGATCATACTTTCACTAGTGAACTCTCTCTCATATAAATATTCTCTCTTCATGATACTACTCTTAACTACTCTCCGGTTGAACACTCTAATCCATGGTAGGGCCTTTCCCAATCTAGATAACCCCACAATGTCACCTTGAGCGCTAGATGGTTCCAACAAACACCACAATTTCATAGATACATCCAACTCCAAATATAACTCATAACAAATATTCAATCTAGCCGAAGTGCCACACACGATATACACGCTGTCACTTTCACACACGTGGGGAAAAGCATAGATCTATTAAAGTACAAAGAGTATTTATGTAGACTCAAACCTAAGTGTCACCATGGCGTCCACGCTGTCACTTTCACACACATGGGGAGAGCAGAGATCTATTGACGCACTTGAGTAGCAAGGTATATCTACTTGATTACAAAGCTCATGACCACAAGATCATGAATAGAGAGAGATGAACACATAGATACCGGTAGAGCCCTTAGCCTCGAGGAAGAACTACTCCCTCCTCATCATGGGAATCAGCAACGATGATGAAGATGGCGATGGACATCGATGGAGATGGCTCCGGGGGCACTTCCCCGTCCCGGCAGGGTGCCGGAACCGAGACTTTCTGTCCCTCGAATCTCTCCTTTGGTGGCGGCAGCGCTACAGAGGTTTTCGTGGATTTCTTCTGGATTGGCTAGGGTTTTCTCATCGGGAGGCTCTTATAGGCACATGAATCAAGTTCAGTGGGGGTCCAGGGGGGCCCACACCCCCTCTAGGCGCCCCAGGGCTTGCCCGCGCCTAGGGGGGTTTGGCCACCTTGTGGCCCCCCTCCGGCTCTGCTTCGTGGTTCCGTGTTGCTCCGGGGAAAATAATAACTTTTGCTTTTGTCCCGTCAAATTCCGAGAATATTGATTTTCTGCCTTTATGGAACCAAAAACAGAAAAAAAAACAGGCAACTGGCACTGTGGCAACTTGTTAATAGGATAGTTCCAGAAAAGATATAAAACACCTCAAGGTGTAGACAAAACATAAGACAAATGATATAAAACAAGCATGGAGCATCAAAAATTATAGATACGTTTCTGACGTATCAATAATCTTTTTATCCTTTTTATTATTCAATAACTTTGATTTGTTTATGGATTTGGCCAAGATTTAGTTTGGCTTTTAAGTATTCTTTATTTATTTATTTCTTTCTTTGCCTTATATAATCCATATCTTTTTATTTATAGATCCAAAATTGGTGATTCCAATTTTGTATGATTTTATTTAATATTTGTTTATATTTTTAAATCCTTTTAGGATTACTTTGCTCAAGATTTGGTATGGATTTTAGCTAGGAGCTTATTTAGCTTTGGAAATTATTTCCTTTTTAACTTATTGAATTCATAAGTTTTTATCCATGGTTCCAAATTAAATGAAACCAATTTCTATGGTTTTATAATATTTTTGTTTATCATTTTTTATCATTTATAAATATTTGTTGCTAAATTTTTAAAGGGATCAATTCCATGGTCTTAGAGAGATCTTGGAAATGATTTTCTTCCATTAGGGTTTTTAGGGTTTTGGTTTATTTTCCCAAGTGTTTAAATTTTAAGATACATTCTTTGATGAATGCATTTCACTTGATTGAAATTTTGTTGGATTCCCTTTTCATTCAAATTTTGTTCAAGAAGGGTTTTGATGTTTCCATTTATAAGCATAAAAAAAATTTCACCTTAAATTTCAACACTTATTTCTTTTGTTTATTTATTTTTCACATTTCAAAATTTTGTAAAATTTTGGGATGTGACAGGCTACCACCCGTAAAATAAATCTCGTCCCGAGATTTGGGAAGGCTAGAGGTTATAAATTGGCTTCAAGACAACTAGAGTGCTACCACCCTTAAAAAAATTCTAAGTAGATTACATCTTGGCTTACTTGGGATCTTGATGTAACTTCTCTGGATAGTTGTTTGCATAATGTACTTTGTTTCCACACTTGAAACATGTGACAAGGCTAATGTCTTGAGGCATATTATTCTTATTTTCTGGACATTCATTGGCATAGTGTCCTTTGTCACCACACTTAAAGCATGTGACAAGGTTGATGTCTCTCATATGTTTGCTTGTCTTGTCTTTATCCTTTTCAGGACAATGTGATGCATAATGGCCTAGCTCTTTGCATTTGTGGCACATCACTTGGCTAATTACCTTCTTCTTCTTCTTGGGTTTCTCCAAAGCTAGGAGTTCCTCTAGTTCATGTTCTTCATACCTCACCTCAAATGTGGGAAAGCTTCCTCGGTTCCTTAAACGATTCCTAGGATAACGTCCATATTTCCACTTTTGTCCACCATGGTGATTTACAATGTATGGAGGTGCATACTGTGATTTTCCTTGGTCTTCATCCTTGTTGGTAGAAGTTGTTCCCTTATGGAGGTTTCCAAACATTTGATGCATTCCATCTTGTTTCATTTGTTGAACTATAGGATAGATAGTGCATTGGTTAGGGACATGATCATTTCCTTCACATAGGAAACAAGTCACTTGAGATGTGGGGCATTGTTTAGTTGGATGTTTCTCTTCACAATTAGGGCATTGGTCCACATGCTCTTTATTAGTGTGTTCTATGTCTCCACAAATATTGCAAGCTTGAGTTCCTTCCATAATATCATCTTTGACATCATTTTTGTCACAATCTCCTTAGGAAAGGTTTTCTCTCATTTTGATCATTTGATTGGTCATCCTTTGCAACAATTGGGATTGGGTTTCCAAAAAGTTTTGCATGGTTGGGTCTATCCCATTGTTGTTGGCTAAAAATTGAGTTCTCACTTGATTCAACCGGGCTTGGGTTGCTAATAGTGGTTCTCCCATGTGCATATCTTGGTTGTTGTTGTTGTCATCATTCTTGATGTTGGAGTCTCTTGGAGAAGTCATCTGTTTGGGTTGGATTGGGATTAGAATAGGCAAAAGATTTCTAGAGGAAGAATTCTAATCACACACAACAATTCACAGAAGCAATGTGCAAGCAATCACAAACAAACATTCCACTCAAACAACAAGGTTCAAGAACATTTTTAGGCAAAAAAATATTTTTGCTACACCACACAAGTTGGTGTGATCAATAAGTTGATCTAAACTAAACACTAGTATGGTGGTCCAACTATATGGTTCACTTGAGATCATTCCATTCTTTTTAGTTGTTTATTCTTGAATGAAATCATGGTTTCCTTGGAAAAATTCTTGCATCTTGGTCACAAAGCTTCAAAGGTGATGATGGTTTCTCCTAAGTCTTCAAGTCTTGAGTAACATTCTTATCTCACTTGTAGTCCTTAGTGATGTCCAAATTGAAGTCCTTGGTGAAACTAAAGTTGATGTCATTGGTGATGTTGAAGTCCTTTGCTCATGGTGAAGTCTTTGTCCATCAAGTTTGAAAAGGAAGAGATGTAGAATCAAAACCAAAAAGGTTGAGGAAAGAGTTTACAAGATTGTTTGTAAATAAGTTTTGGAACAAATACAACTCATATTTTTTCTAAGGGGTTTTGTCCAATCCTAGGGTTACAATCCTACAAGCAACACAGTGCTCGGATACCATCTGTAGAGGTCCCAACCTGATAAGGTAGAGATCCATGTGTTTACAATTCTAGTCCTTGGATCAATAGCTAGCATCCATAGTTTAAGATGTAATATCAAGAAACAAAGGTCATAATACAACTTTATAACCAGGAATAAAATAATTCATTACATCTTACATAGCTCATATGGCTATCTCATTACAATGCAGCAGATATAACTATAACATGGAGTCCTTCATCTTCAAAGTGCCACAGGCAATCATGTTGGTTGTAGACTTGTAATCCTATTCAACACACTTCACTAACATCAAACAAACCTGCAACATAATAAGTTCCAGCCACAAGGGTCAATACATTTGAATTGTATTGGCAAGTGATACTATGGTAGAATAGTGGTATCTATCATCTATATGCATTTGGCTAAGTGGAGCTTAGGCTTTCTTTGCTCAAAATAAGGTTTTCCTTATAAGTTGGAAACACTAAGTTTTTTTTTGTCAAAAATTACCCAAGGAACAACCAATGAATATTGGTTAACCTTTACCCTTGTTCAACCACAAGTTTTTAACTTAGAAATTGGAATGAGGGGATCCCTGATAGCTTCCATGTCTTGATGCTCAAATTTTCCAGTGCCGGGAACACGGCTAAGTACTTAGATTTTACTCTCTCGAGAGGTGGTGCACTTTCCCCACAAGACTCGACATGCATCGAGACAAGATCTTTTAGAAGCCTTCCCTTACACCAAATGGATGCGCTCCAAACCTATCACCTCCTACCACCAACTGTCCATCTTGCTAAGTTATTGCAACCTATATGATCCAGGCAGAGCCCATAATGCCATGTGGCTGCACTTGAAGCTTCTCAACATTTGACATCTCAAATCTCTTTGTTCCTGGGTGGCATTCCACAAGTGAGATACACTACGGTAGTCCATGAATATGGGGCCCTGTGTAACCACTCAACACAATCCATTCTTTCCATTCCACCCAGGTGATTCATTCACATAGTTGTTTTATTAAACAAAACACAAGTCATTGACTTAGAAATATTTTATTGCATGAATATAATCCACCCTTGTTTTCTACTAGCTAGGCTAAGCATGATAGTAGAAATAATCTTAACTTAGGGAAAATCTACTAAGACATCATCTACTAGGATTTCCCAAGGCATAGTTTATACTTATAAAATTCCATGCATGTCCTACTCAAAATATCACTAATGCATAGTGAAAATAATAGGACAAAATATATGAAGCACCACTTGCCTTTTTAGTAGAGAATATAGATTCACTCCTTGATCTTGTAATGGTCACACTCTTCAAAGTTCACTATAATTCAATCAAGGCACAAATTCAATCTAGCATTCAAACAATTCATCACATAAAATAAAGAAACTAAAACCATGCATGCAAGCATGCAAAAGATTGTTTTATTTGTAAAGGTGGTTTTTAATAGGCTATAAACATTTTAAAACACTTGTTGGTTATTTATAAAAGTGGAAAAACCATTTAAATTTAAGTTAGTGAAAATGGCCATTTTAAATCATTTTTGTTTTGCTAGAAATGATTTAAATCAAAGTAACAATTTCTAGTGTTTGCCAAATATATTTTTAAACACAAATGTTAGTGTTTATGGTCAAAAAATTTAAATCAAATCCATTTACAAAAATGTTTCACCCAAAATCATTTTTAAATCAAAGCAACATTTTATTTTACCATAATGCCTTTATTCAAAGGAATATTTTTCCAGGGTAAATCAAATAAAATTTTTTGAATCCAAAAATTGGTGTTTAGGGTCAGAGAGTTTAAATCAAACCATTTGCAAAATGTTTTACTCAAAAATCATTTTTAAAACATAATCAACGATTTTTTTTTTACTAGAAATGTTTTTATTCAAAGAATAATTCCTTAGTGTTAAAAAATATACTTTTAAATCCAAAAGTTGGTTTTTATGGTCAGTAGGTTCAAAAAAACCCATTTGCAAAAGATTTTCCCCTAAAAACATTTTTGGAATAAATTTTATACACAAAATAATCCTAGAAGTGTTTCTGCAAAAAATTCAATTTTCCAGAAGCAAAATGCTAAACTAAAGACATTGTTGGAAAGTTTGCATTGTTCTGAATCCAGTGATATAAAATTTGCAAATTTTGGACATGTAGATATAAACTTATGAATTTTTCAAATCTAAACATCTAATAGAACCTTTTCTGTTTTTAACACAAAGTTTGGGCCACGTGTCAAGTTATTACTGGACGGTACCGGTTCACACGGATCGAGCGACATGGGGCGTTGGATCTAACTAGGATCGTGCAGCACAGATCAAGCGTAACGGTTCGTTTAAGTTAATCTATCGCGTCCATCGGATCATCATCCAACGGCTCATAGCATGCCAACCATAGATGGGCGGCACTGGCGACGAACGCACGGTGGCGCTCTGTCAGCGACGTCCCGGAGATTACAATAAGCGAGGAAGAGGGGGAAGGGTCTCACCGTGTTTGCAGGGGTGTGGCGAAGCTCAAGGTACTCGTAGTTGACGAAGGGGCGCACGAGGTTAGGCTGAATCGCTCGTCGGAGATGTTGCTGACGATGGTGTGCTCGGGCCGTCGTCGTTGGCGAAGCTACGGTTAAAACTAAGGCAAACAAACGCTTGTGTTAGATGCGCACGAGGTCGCTGGTCACACATGTATCATCGAGAGGGAGAGGGAAGGTCAGAAAATACCAGGGGGCGTCGCCGAAGTTGGAGCAGGAGGCGCTGGCGCTCAGACGTTGTTGTTGCCGAGGCTGTGGGGCACGCGTAAGCGAGCTAGGGTTACTAGCAGATGCGGGGGACGTTTGGGAACACGCTCGTGGAGGCTAGGGGTAGTGGGGCGGTGAGGGATGGCCGGAATCGGATGGAAAGCTCGCCGGAATCTATGGCGTTGCCACAAGAAATTAGCGCAGCCTGGGGGCAGAGAGGTGCGAGTGAGCGAGGGGAAATAGAGAGGGGACGTGGGCTCTTATGAGTGCAGGGTCACTGCAGAGAATCACGCGGCTATTAACGCGAATTAACGCGAGGTTTAATCGGTAGAAACGGCGACGAGGGGGAAAAGAACTGGTCGCGGGGTGGAGACGATGATGACGTGTTCGATGGGGTTGCGCTGTCAGCGAGTGAGAGGGGGTTATAGTGGGGTCATCAGGTCAGTGAGGGCGTGGGTCGTTTCGTGAGTGAGAAAGAACGGTTCGCGGGGAGGGGAGAGAGTGGGCTTTGTTGGGCCAAGTTGGGCTGGGATTTCTCGGCTGGATTGTTTCCTCCCCTTTTTTATTCTATTTCCTTTTATTTTTCTGATTTCTTTTTCTGTTTTGAATTTATTCAAATGATTCAAACACTTTTTTAAATTCAAATATCTATCAAAACTTTTCAGTAGGTTACTACTGTTTATTAATATACTCTAAAGTCCATTTTGGAATATTTCTTTGTATTCTCTTATGGTTATTATTTATTTAAAATAGACAATTGTTTTTATTCAAACCATTTATTCAAGCCTTCATTTAAATTCAAATTTTCATCAAACCCTTTTAGTAGTTTTATTTATTCATTAGTGTGTTTAAATAATTCTCTTTGAATTATTTCAAATATTTTAATATGATTTATTATCTATTTAAAACAGGCCTTTGTCTTTATTTAAATGAGTTTGAATATGGTTCCAAACCATATAATTCTATTTAATAAATCTCTTTAATATTTTTAAGTTTATTAGATAACTTTTAATTTACTTGGGCAATTTCAATTATTATTTTCTCATGATTTGATTAATCATTTATAATAGAAATTTTGTCTTCATTCAAATAGAATTGAATTTGGTTAAAGTCCATATAATTTTATTTGACTATTCTTTATCCCTTTATTTTATTTTGTATTATCTTTATTCCATTTGCTTATGGATTTAATTCAAGGTTTAAATTGTCTTCTAAATAATTTCCTTGGGATTTATTATTTAGTTTAGGCAATTTATCTTTATTTAAATAAAATTGGATATTGTTCAATCCTTATGATTTTATTTAAATAATTGATGTCTATGTGTCGTGGTGGTGGCACGGCAGATGCCATGGGTAGGCTAAAGTTTGGGGCCAATGGATGCTAGAGGGATCTGGGGAGGGAAGATGTAGTTGATTCTACACACAGAAGACTAAGGCAAAGATCTTTATTTCTCCTTCCTTGGGCTACAAGTGCTCCTTGAGCTGTTTACAAGGAGAAAGGGAGAACTTTACCAGCCTAACGGTACTAAGAATGAGCCGATCCCCTCTTCAGGGTCCAAGCCTCCCCTTATAAAGGAGAGCCTTGGGTTCCTTTAGGGATGACGTGGCAAGCATATTCGAGGAATATGCTTGTCCCAATATAGTAGTTCGGCGCCCCCTTTCCCTGTCGCTCCCCTAATGACGGCAAGGTTCCAGAGGGCCCCTCCTGTGCGCCTCGGGCTTCTGGACTGTCACCTCCGTGACCTCCTCCTGTCTCTCTGTCGCTCTACGGCTTTGTCACTAGTGCTTGGCTCCGCTCAGATTCTCCCTAGCTTGCAGCTAGGGTTTGACTTTAGGCTTCTCCTTCTCCTGCAAGCTTCATATCATTCGGCCCTTCCTTGCATAACTCGGATTGTCCTTCACCTGCATCAAGATCACTCAGGCTAACCCGTCCGACTTACGCAGTATCTCGGCCGGGTAATGTCTTAGCATGAGTTTATGGGTCTCGCCCTTTCATATCTCGGCCAACCTCTACAGGATTCGGCCGACTTAGACCGTAACTCGGAAACCAGACGGGGGACGTACTCTTGTCTCTCCCCGTCTTTACCCTATCCGGGGTTACCTCCCCAACATTAGTCCCCGAAGCTGGTGTGGCCCCGCCGATAACCTCGGCCAGGCCGTATCAGTTTCATCACATTCTTTCCGAGTTACTTCTCTCTCATTCGGGGTACCCTCGTTCCTTCTCTCGTACACCTTGTCCTACGTGTCACCCCCATCATTGCTCCTCTAGTTTTTTGTTCCTCTAAGATTCATCGACAGGCTACGATTAACATTTGTGCTCGCCGCTAGCCGCGACTGACGCCTCGTGCCGCTTCCTTGGGATCGCGACCTTCTTCGCTCATCAGGCCCCTTGGTGCGGTTCCACTTAATGACGCGCGTTCATGCTGCACCCACGATCTACACGGTCAACAGCCGCACCCACGATCCCACTACCTCGCTTGTGGCTTGATTATAAAGAGGGGCGCGGCGCTTGGGAATTCAGTTTCCCCTTTTCGTTCGCTTGCGCCCTTCTTCTTCCTCTCGCCTCGCTCAGCTCGCCACGCATTATCGTAACTCCCGACGGCAAGGACTCCGTCGTGTTGTTCCGTCTGCCTCGTCCGCTTAGCCCGGCGTCGCCGTGAGTTCTTTCCGGTCGCGTTGCCTAGGTTTTATCCTAGATTTCTCTGTTTCGATCTTGTATTCGTGCGGCGGTTCCTTTGCTCCTCCGCCGCCGTTCCTGTGAAAAATCACGACGGGGCCTCATAGCTCCAAACTTTCCTCCGCTGCTAGCTCTTCCTCCGTCGATCTTTCCGGCGAAGCCATGTCTAGCTCCTTTAGTGGTGCCCTGGTAGAGGATGACGACGCTGGCTCTGGGCCCAAGCGAGGCTCGTGGCAGGGTTCCTCCGTTACCCGCCGCGAGATCGAGTGGCTTATCCGAACTCGGAGGATTCTCGCCGAGGTCTCCTGTCGCTTACCCGACAGCGAGTCCTCTCTGGATATTAGGGAGGGCAAGTATGTAGTTTTTATGTCACACTTCTCGCGCGGCTTTGGTCTCCCTCTTAGCGATTTTGCTAGAGACTTTCTCGAATACTTCGGCCTTCAGCCGCATCATCTCCCTGCAAATGCGATCGCTTCTCTTTCTGCTTTTATCTCGGCCTCGGAGGGATACTTTGGCCTATGGCCGTCTATGCACGTCTGGAGAAGTTCTTCCAGATTCGTTCTAACGTAGTCCCTGACAAGTCTCTGCACCCTTCCGAGAAACTGCTTACTCAATGTGGGGCAGCGTCCATTACACCTCGGAGGAAGTCCGTATTTCCTCGTGTCACTGGGTTAGAGTCGTGCAAGAAGTGGAACAAGTCCTTCTTTTATGTCAAGAACACAGGGGCGGAGGACAAGATCCGGCTCCCTGCCTTCTCCATTGGTCCGCCTTCTAAGGTGAATTGGACTTATAATCCGAGGAAGACTCATGCCTTGGCCGAGGCCTTTGAGATTCGACTCAAAGAACTGATCCGTGCTGGGTTATGCGGCGAAGATTTGATTGCTACCTTTATCAGTAGCCAAATCTGCCCATTCCAGAAATGGACTCACAAATTGTGCTACATGAGCGGTCCTCTTGACCCTAACCGAGTCTCAACCGTGGAGCTGGACAATTATCTTATCTATAAGCGTGTCCGATCTATCTTCAAGACGGAGATGCCTGAGGATTGGGCTTGGGGATTGAAACCGTTCACCCGCGATCATCCACCTCCCGAAGTAAGCTTAATCACTAACGCTTCGCTTTCCAACTGTTTCCGCAACTGTTTTCGCTAATTTTCCTCTTTTGTTGCATTACAGAGGTTCACAGAACAGAAGGGCAAAGATGCCGAGGTTCTGTCACTCCCCTGGCCTGCGGATCGGAATACCCCAGACGTTGGGGAGCCGGACTCGGAAGAATTCGTTCCCAAATCTGACCTCTCCCCTGCTCGCGCTCATGGCAAGACTTCGGCCCACGAGGAGGAAGGTGATTCGGATGAGGTCCAAGTTCTAGAGGTAGTTGCCGCAATGCCCATTTCTTATGCATTTCTGGCTTCTACTTTCCCAGCTAATCCGGTCGGTTAGGTTCACGACGCCAAGCCTATTGCTTCCCGCCCCCCTGTTACCTCGGGGAAACGCGGGGTTCCTGCTAGTGCCTCCGATGCGGCCCCCAAGAAGCGAATGAAGAAATCCGCTCCGAATCCTCCCCGGCGCAAGACCATGCCTGGAGTCGCAGGGTAAGTTTGTTTTGTTCGTATTTCTTGTTTCTCTCTTTCTGCTTTTCATCCTGATACCCTTTTTTCTTTCTTGCCCTTGCAGTGCTCCACTTTCTGTTAAGCCCGGCGGTCCTAGTATGACTAGCCGTGTGACTCGACAGCCATCTCCTCCGCCCGCTGAAGATACCAGGATTCCCAGTCCTGCCCGCGTCGCATCTCCTTCAGCTCCGAATCAGTCGCCTCCTTGTCAAGATGTGCCTGCGATCCCTCTCGTTGACACCGATCCCACTCGACCCACCGAGTTTTCCACCGAACCCGTTGCTCCCTCTGTGGATCCGAGCGCTTCTGCTGAGCCTCTATCTGCGCCTGCAGTCTCTACAGCAGCTCCAGCCCCGGCCGAAGAGGTCGTTATCTCGGCGCCCTCTGCGACCGTGACCCCTTCAGCTTCTAAAGACACCGTTCCCATTACCGAGGTATCGGCTCCTGCTGATGCCTCTTCTAAAGAAAGAAAAGATGTTGCCACCAAGGCCTCCTCTTCCCAGAAAGGTCTACGGCTCTACTCAGCCGAGTATTGCCGATGTGCTGCGCAAAGGAATTGCGCCTACCAAAGCCTCCTTTACTCCGGCTGCCGGCACCCAGCTTGCTCTTCATAAAAGCTCTGCGGCCGCAGTGGTTACACAACATGTCCGGGGTAAAGTCCTAACTCGGACGGCTAGTGGGAACAGCCTCGGCTCGTTGGTGGAATATGCCAATAATTGGAATGCTGCCGATCAGTTTGAGGGTAATCCAATCAGTCAGCCCTTTCAGCTTTTGGACATTAGCGGCCGTTTTGATCAAGCCGCCAAGTTCATCCTTGACACTAACAAGATGAATGAGGTAATCGCTATTTTGCTATACGCCAAGTTTAGATTAATTCTCCAGATGTTACTATATGCTCTAGTCCCCGAAACTTGCGAGGAGATAACTTGTTATATGCTTGGAAGTTTAATAATGCTTTACTTAATCTAATTTTATCTCTAGGGTTCGAATTTATATCCGACTAGATCTGTCTTAAAGCTTGCTTGACTTTTGTTTAGTTGATCTTGGAATATCCAGCCACCTAAATTTGGTTTTAGTTTCGCTTGACTCGGATCTGTTTTAGCTTCGATTATCCAGCCACCCAGATTCGGGTTAAGTTTTGCTTAACTCGGATCTGGTTTAGCTTCGAATATCCAGCCACCTAGATCCGGGTTAAGTTTTGCTTGACTGGATCTGGTTTAGCTTCGAATATCCAGCCACCTAGATCCGGGTTAAGTTTTGCTTGACTCGGATCTGGTTTAGCTTCGAATATCCAGCCACCTAGATCCGGCTTAAGTTTTGCTTGACTCGGATCTGGTTTAGCTTCGAATATCCAGCCACCTAGATCCGGATCAAGTTTTGCGTAATTCGGATCTGGTTTAGCTTCGAATATCCAGCCACCTAGATCCGGGTTAAGTTTTGCTTGACTCGGATCTGGTTTAGCTTTGAATATTCATTCATCGTTTTGCTCCATTGTTCAGGTTGCACATGACCGACGGACTGCCGAATTTCAAAGGTTGCTTTTTTCACACCGCAAGCTGGAAGAAAAATATGAGAAAGTCCTTCCTGTGGTGAAAAAGGCTGGTAAGTCGATAGTTCATTTTCGACGTTCTTATTGTTTTGTCCGCGAGATATCGGCTCACTTTTTTGGTCAACAGGTAATATCAATAACCTCAACATTCGTCTTGAGAAAAAGTTCAAGAGCTTGGAAGGTTAGTTTCCCTCTTATCTTACACCTTTTCCTCCTTTAAAATGCGCGCTAAGCTTCTCTTTTATTTCGTTTGGCTTTGGTAAAGCCGAGTTGCAAACCTTTGCAGTATCTCACCAAGATTGCGCGCCCATGCCTGACGTGATGCTGCATTTTTTAGAACAAAGCGCTACTCATTCGGCGCAGCTAAAAGAAAAAGATGATGAAATAGCTCGCCCGCGGGCCGAGGTGGAAACCCTCAAGCTCTCCCAGAAATCCGAACTTGAAAATGTCGATCAGGAATTCTCTGAAGAGAAGAATCGGCTAGCTCTGGAGCTGCAGAAGAATAAAGAACTCCTCGAGGCTGCCGAACTGAAAACTCGTGGGATGAGCGAGGAGATTGCTTGCTTTGAAAAGAGCAAGATCATCTGGACTAAAGACCTTCAGATAATGTTGAGTTATATTCATTATAAGTTTCTTAGCATAGCCGGACTATGCTTTTCACTTTGTCCTTGCCGCCTCCTGACGCATTCGTGTTTTGCGCAGGTCATTTCCCAGAAGCTAAGCCTGTGAGTTCGAAAGCGGTTCTTGCAGCTCGTGCGTGCCGAGGTGTCCCTACTGAAGTTGATTCGGAGTACTCGATGGAAGATTTCCTTGTCGCTGTCGGCGCTGCAGTTGGTCCGATGAATATTATGGGCAGGGACTTGGTGCAAGCAGCTATCCGAGCCTACCATGTTCTCTGGCCGAATACCTCTGGGACTCCTAATATCAACGAGGTCGAATTGCTGGTGAAAAGATTGATGGCCTCTGAGAAACAACTAAGTCTCTTGAGGGAATCAGCTGGGCGAGCTGGCGCTGATATGGCCCTCACTGTTATCATGTCATGGTATGAAGACATTTCTCTTGACATTCTAAGAAATTTGCGCACAGGTTCCCGTTGGGTTGAGGATCCCACTTTTGTTGCTCTTCGGCAAGCTCGCGCCTTCCATCTCGTTGAGTATGCCGACGTGCATACCTGGAATGAAGGTCCGAGCTTTCTCCCGAACTCGGACGAGGAGGTTGCAGTCGAGGATGCATCAGACAATAACTCGGCTGAACAAGGTGAAGGTGAAGATGATTCGGCTTCCTCTAGTGACTCCAGTTCGAGCTCGGATGGCGATGGTGACGCGCGATCCTCCTCCAAAGTTACTGGTCATTCAACTGCGCAAACTGATGCCCCTCAGCAGCCTCAAGCTTCAGCCGAAGTCGCACCTGGGTCTGTGGAAGGCGAGGCCACCTCAGCCGAGGCTCCGCTTATCTCGGAGCATCCGGCCCCTGACCTGACTACTGCCTCTCCAGCTGAAAATCTTTAAGTTATTTCTTGTCCCTGGTATGCCGGGCGTACGATGTACGTGGAACATTTGTCTGTCTTCTGTATGACCTGAATTTCTTTTGTCGTGTACTGCTCCGACATATATGTTTGTAGTTGTTATAGCTTCGTTTAAGTGGGTTTTCGTTCGAGTTCTTGCTTTGATGATCTGCGATTCCCTGATTTTAGGATGTATCTTTGTCTTTGTATTCTCGTGGTTTAACCAATGAATCTGGGTGTGAGCCTCGAATATCATACGAGATTGAGCTGCTCTTATTCTGAGTATCGAAGTGTGATACATTCCTTGTACCAAAGTTTGACTACTACTTGGGGACAATATATAGCAGTCCCCGAGTCACGGCCTATTGCGCCGAAGTCTAGTGTGTTAACCAAATTTCAGAAATAATATAAGACCGTTGCCGAGGCGCTGCCTAGGGTACCGATGTTGAATACGTAAGATGAAATCCAAAGAAAATACGGCGGTCTCCGAGTCACTGCTCCGGATGCCGAGGTTCAATACATAAGATGAAATTGAAATAACATATGGCAGTCCCCGAGTTACTGCTCTGGATGCCGAGGTTCAATACATAAGATGAAATTGGAATAACCTATGGCAGTCCCCGAGTTACTGCTCTGGATGCCGAGGTTCAATACATAAGATGAAATTGAAATAACATATGGCAGTCCCCGAGTCACTGCTCTGGATGCCGAGGTTCAATACATAAGATAAAATTGAAATAACATATGGCAGTCCCCGAGTCACTGCTCCGGATGCCGAGGTTCAATACATCATTGGTTCTTGACCTTGAAATACTATGCTATGAGTAAAATGGACGAAGTAAAGCTACATTCCATGGCCGCTTCGTTTCTTCGTCGGCTTTGAATGCCTTGCTCCTTCCAGGGGATTGAGCGTCGATTAAGTAATAGGCATCATTATGCAGTGCTTTGCTCACAATGAATGGTCCTTCCCATGGAGGTGATAGCTTGTGCATACCGGCCGTGCGTTGCACCAGTCGGAGGACTAAATCTCCTTCTTTGAATACTCTTGGATTCACCTTTTTGCTGTGATATCGTCGCAAGTTCTGCTGATAAATAGCTGATCGTGATAGCGCCAGTTCTCTGGCTTCTTCTAATAGGTCAACAGTGTCTTGCCGAGCTACTTCATTTATCTCTGAAGTTGTATATTGAGTAACTCTTGGTGAGTCATGTATTATGTCGGCTGGAAGCACAGCCTCCGCCCCATATACCAGAAAGAATGGTGTATAACCTGTTGATCTATTTGGATGTGGCGCCCGCAAAACCATTACTAGAAAATCGCTGTTGTTTAAACTTGTGCATCATGCATATTTTGTTTGTATATTTTAACCTCAAATTATTTTGCTAAAAACCTATTTTTGTTTTTCTAAAATACCCTCGTGGTTTTATTAAACCTGTCCTTTTTTTTACTTTTAAATTAAAATAAAACAATATTTTCGGTCCGTTATAAGACCGCAAAAGGATTTCTTATTTGACTAAAATAAAATAAGGCTAAAGGCCTGTCTAAAATTTTGGCCCAAAACTAGCCCCATCTATCCTACTTCGGACTAGATAAATACTCCAATCCACTTCTTCCTTTCCAAAACCCTAGCTGCCAAATTTGTCTAAATCTAGATCTAAATCTCCACACACTGTTCCCCTTTTCTTTTTCCCGAGATCTAAATCTTCTTCGAGAAAACAACTTCGGCCGCCGGCGAGCTCTTTTCTCTTGGATAGCTATGTACTGCCTGGTTTCTTGCCATGGACAAGCTCCTTGGACCAGCCGTGCAGGTATCTACTACCAATTGATATTCCTCTACTTGGTTCACACACCCGCAGGTTCAGATCAACACAAATCGATGCACTGCCGCTGCTCCTTTGTTTTCTTGGTCCTTGCACCGCATGGGCATTCTTCTCGGAATTTTGTTGGTTGCAGATCATGCCAGATCCACTTCCCCTCGATAGATAAAGGCTCCCCCATGTGTACGCCGCTGCTTGGTCATCTCACTACCCGCTCGCATCGATCAAATCCACGAGCCTCAAATCAGCAGCAGTAAACGCAGTATGCCGCCTTGATCCCCTCCTGAACCTGTCGAGTTCTGACTCTATCCCTTGTCCCCAGCAGCAGCACAACAGCTCCACACGCTACCTCACGTCCAGATCGTCACCTACCGCAACCGTACAACCGTAGTTGCGGCAGTAGTCGGCCTCCTTGGCATTGACCATCACACCAGCTTCTTGGGAGTCTCCTGACTCGTCTATGCATGCAGAGCTCCGACTCGTTTGCCCTGCGGGTCCCCGGTCAAGCGCACATCGATCTCCTGCATTCAAGCATCTGACCAGGAAGCTGCGTGCCTAGGTCTTTTCATGTCAGTTCCCTGTTTGTTTGCAATGCATTTCAGGCTCACTTTGCTACCCATCGGGCTCATTTTGTTTCTCCACGTGCCATTGTTTCGTCCGTTGGTGTCTTGTCCGCCATGTGTTCGACGAATTGTCCATGGGACCTAGGGCGTCCAATTTCTTCTATTCGGCGTGTTAAATCAGTCATGCCCCTTAAGTCTTCTATTTTTTCAAGATTGTCTTCCTGACGTCCACTACTTTGACAACTTCGGCTACTTCAACTCACACCTACTTCCGCTGTCATTCCGAAGATTATGCCTCTCAACCGACCCCGTGAGACCCTATCTTTAAACCATATTTTCTATAATATTTAATATATATTGTTGCATATTAAATTGTTCATGCATGCATACTTGTCTGTGGTTTGGGGGCCTTATGCCGATTCACCTGAATTAAATATGGGGCCCATATGCGGGCGATCTAGTCTAATATTGGTCCCATTTAAATTTGTGTAGCGAACCGGTGATATATTTTGCCATGTTAAGACAACATTTAAATTGCGGGGTATCTAAATGACTTGAATCAAATAATTAATTGTCGGGACCCCGGTTCCACTTAATATTGACCTAATTGCATCGCATCTTTGCCATGCCATACATCATGCATGCATCATGCCCGATCTTCTGCCGTCGTATTAAATAGTGCATCCGGTGTTTATTTTAGTGTTTTGCTTCTTCACGGATAAGGCCGTTGAGTTGATGCGAGTGTCGACCCGATCTTCGGTTGGACCTTCAACAATGTTTTCAGGCGAGCATCTCCCCCTTTCTACCTATCTTAATATAGTATATATTATTCTCCCTCTTGATCTATTGCTATACGTATATGCGATGCTTAGTTTTCGTACCCGTGCTTGATCTATTATCTATCCTGGTTGCGATGCTGCAGTTTTCGCATTGCTGATATCCCTTCGCAGCCTTATATTGCCCTTCGACCTTACATTGCCTTGGACACATCCTGTTGTTTGGTAGATAGTTGGACTTGCGTCGTAGTCGCTTGCTCAATGTCTTGTGCGTGTCGTCAAGTGCCACGATTGTTGGTGTATTGCCGCATGTCGATGTTGGAGATGATCATGGCTTTATTTACCGCACTTTAATTCTGTTTAACAACTAAAATTGAAGTAGGTAGGCAGTGGGCAATAGATGTTATTTGGTTGTTAACCGTCCACTTGTGTCCTGTGGGGACCCGAGTGCTTGATACTTGTTCCTTGATTTATCGCGCTATCCACATCCGGAGGATTATGGGACCCCTGAGCGAGCTTGATTCATCTTATTTCTTGGGGCCACAAACTAGTTTGAGGTTTTATTTACGATCCTGTACTTATGCCATGCTACATCTTTATTTACGATTGTGCGAGGAGCACATCTATGTTAGGAATTGTGACCCGTTACGGTATCGACAAGCCCAGTTTGGGTTCCCGATCGCCATACCGCCCCACAAACCTCGGGTCCGTCTCGAAGTCAGCTAACTTCGTTGCGGGTGTACTCCAAGGGGTGGCCCCCTGAAATATTTCTGAATCCTGTGATTGCTTTGTCATGAAGGCCTCGTTGGGTTTTGATTTGGTTTTTCCGAGGTCGATCGAGCGTGTGTTGCTATTGGTGCACCCCGGCCGGGTAAAACTTTCTGAAAGCCGTGTCCGCGGTTATGGACGACTTGGAGCACAGTATCTCGATCATAGACAAGCATAATTAAAGTAGTGCTATAAATTTGACTTTATAATGACTAGTAATCAGCTTCACTATAATGGAATGGCTAAATAAACCTGCCAACAATTGCTTGTTTGAGTTGTCGCTTGCGACCATTGTACCTGACTAGTAAGTATTGCAACTACAACGGAATGGCTAATAAAAGTACCAACAACTGCTGGGTTTTGGGGTTATCTCATGCTAATTGTATCTGACTCGTAAGTGTTGCAACTATCACGGAATGGTTAACTAAAAGTGCCCACTGCTTATTTTATCAGGATGATTATCTATACCTGACTAGTAATTACTGCAACGACAACCGCATAAATAAAATTGCCAACTGTGTGAGTTCCTCGGTTGACTTCCTCGATTGGTCTCGAGGGGGAAATACCAGGATGGGTTTGTTTGGTGGTAGCATCAGGTTGGTTCCGAATAGGTCTTTCTTACCCCTCTCTGATAGCCGCCAGTTGTATCGAGTCTCTATAGGTTGTTTAGTGCATGCTGCCGCTGCCGCTTCAGTCCACCATACCTATGTAGGCGAGGACCTGATTCTAGCCTCGCTGTCTTCGCCTCGATCGACGCTCCTCTTTCTTTTGCCCTTTGTCGGCACCCCTTTGTTTAAGCAGGTTTTGAGATCGACGTCGTTAGCAGGGTTACCCTTCCGGCTTGGCCTGGGCAGGGTTATGGACGCCATTGGTTATTCTTCAGGGCTCTTAGCCCCATTTGCATCTTGTCCGTAGTCGGACGCTGTATCATTTTCAAGGTGATTTGGATCTTTGTATATTATAACTGTATTCTTGACTCATGGAGTCGTGTTGTATATATCTATTCTGTGGGTCCCATCGAGGACTGTTGTGTAATGTTATTACTTCGTTTTCCACCCGCACGAAAGTGCCTGGTGGGCACCTTTGAATCGTTTCTATGCGGGTTTGGCGGGTTTCGCTAAAACTTGCATAGGGTCGATTCTGAGGGTGTTACATTGGAGTATTCCTGAGGCTCCACAATACTGCTGGTAATTCCTCAATCCAGCATCCTGCCGACCTTTGTAATGGTTCAACGAGTCGTGGTTTTATCCCGGACAGCACTAATCCATTAGTCCTTTCAACTTGCCCATTAGATGCAGGATGAGCAACAGAAGCAACATCTAATCTTATGTGATTTTCTCGGCAAAACCTAGCGAAAGCTCCTTCTAAAAAGTTTGTGCCATTGTCTGTAATAACACTGTGTGGGTATCCATATCTTAAGATAATATCTTTGAGGAATTTCACTGCTGTGAGCCCGTCACACTTCTTTATTGGTTTGACCTCAATCCATTTTGTGAATTTGTCTACCATGACCAATATGTGGGTCATCCCTCCTCGTGTCGGCTTAAATGGTCCCACCATATCTAGGCACCACACCGAAAACGGCCAAGTGATGGGTATCGTTTTTAACTCGGACGACGGCATGTGTATCTTGGTTGCATATCTCTGACAACCATTGCATTTTTCAACCAGCTCTTTGGCTTCCTTCAATGCCGTTGGCCAATAAAACCCATGCATGAATGCTTTGGCTACCAAGGCACGAGATGAGGCATGGTGTCCACACTCTCCTTGATGTATTTCTAGGAGGATCTCCTGGCCTTCTGCCGAACTCACACACCTTTGCAATACATTTGTGACGCTTCTTTTGTATAGCTCATTGTTTATGATTGTATAAGATTTTGCTCTCCTTACAGTTTGTCTTGCTAACACTTCATTATTCGGTAACATCGCATCCTTAAGGAAAGAGAATATGGGTTGCGCCCATATCGGTGTGATTTTTTCTGGTGTGGGCTCACTTTCTATCTCCATGTTTTCCGCCGACATATATACCTCGGCTTCCTTCACAATTAAGCTTATCTCTGCTATCCTTTTCTCGGATGATTCCAAGTTATGTTGCTGATCTACCTCCATCGGCACATTTTCTTCTGCTGATCTTGCCGGGATAAAGATAGATTCAGATTCTGGTGAGGGGGTATCGATGGTTTTCTGAGGTGTTCCAGGGCAATACCCGGTGGAATTGATTGCCTGGTCGATCCGAGTTTTGACAACGTGTCTGCGGCATCATTTTCTGCCCGAGGTATGTGGTGAAATTCACACCCTTCAAAGTATCCACTGATCGTTTGCACATGAAATCTATACAAAGCCATATTATCATCTAACGCATCTCAATTGCCCGAGACTTGCTGTACTACTAAATCCGAGTCCCCATAGCATAAGATCCATCGTATGCCAATCTCTTTGGCTACTTTCAACCCATGTACCAGTGCTTCATATTCGGCTACGTTGTTTGATGCCGCAAAATGTATTTGTAGTACATACTTCAGCTGGTCCCTTTTGGGTGAGGTTAATACTATTCCTGCCCCCAAACCATTTCTTAATTTGGAACCATCGAAGTGCATCGTCCAATAATTTGGGTCTGGTAATGGCGGCTCATACTGCACCTCGGCCCAATCTACGAAGAAGTCGACGACCGCCTGAGATTTGATTGCATCTCTCCTATCGAATTGTGGATCGTATGGTGACAACTCAATTCCCCATTTTGCTATTCGGCCACTTGCATCCTTGTTGCTCAATATGTCGGCTATGGGTGCTTCACAGATTACTTTGATGGGATGCTCTTCGAAGTAATGTTTAAGCTTCTTTGCCGACATATACACTCCATAAGCCATCTTCTGATAATGTGGGTAATTCTGTTTTGAAGCGGATAACACCTCGCTCAAATAGTACACCGGCCTTTGAACCGACTTATCATCTTCGAGTCATTCTACGACGACTACAGCACTTACTACTCTGTTGGTAGCCGCTATATAGAGTAACATTGGCTCTTTTGATAATGGAGAAGCTAAAATGGGTGCTGTGACCAACATCTTTTTCAACTCATGAAATGCATTGTCTGCTTGTGGAGTCCAAATGAACTTATATGATTTCTTCATTAATTGATAGAGTGGTAGTTCCTTTTCCCCCAGCCGACACACGAATCGGCTGAGCGAGGCTAGACATCCCGTGAACTTTTGTATATCATTTAGACACTTTGGCAACTCCATTCTTTCTACTGCCTTTATCTTTGTTGGGTTGGCCTCTATACCTCGGCTAGATACAAGGAAGCCGAGTAATTTCCCTGTCGGCACACCAAATGTGCATTTTTCCGGATTGAGCTTCATTCGGAACCTTCTTAGGTTCGCGAAAGTCTGTTGTATATCATCCAGTAGCGTTTTGCTTTCTTTAGTTTTGATGACCACGTCATCTACATATACTTGTACATTTTTTCCTATCTGGTCGTGTAGACATTTTTGCATACATCTCTGATACGTTGCTCCTGAGTTTCGCAATCCGAATGGCATGGTGCGATAGCAATAGGCCCCGTAAGGGGTAATAAACGCGGTCTTTATTTGATCGGCCAGATTTAACGGTATCTGGTGGAAACCAGAATACGCGTCTACAAATGATAATAACTCACAACCAGCGGTCGAATCAATGACTTGGTATATTCTAGGTAATGGAAAAGGATCTTTTGGACACGCCTTGTTCAAGTTCGTGTAATCGATACACATTCGCCATACAATGGCTACATTCGGATCATCTTTCTTCTTTTCTACCAGCACCGGATTTGACAACCAATCCGGATATAACACCTCCATGATGAACCTGGCTGCGAGGAGCCGAGCTATCTCATCCCCTATTATTTTTCTCCTGTCTTCGGCGAAGCGGCGGAGAGGTTGCTTCACCGGCCTTGCTCCTGGCCTTACATTCAGAGAATGCTCAGCCAACTCCCTCGGAACACCTTGCAGATCCTGAGTTGACCATGCAAAGATATCCCGATTCTCACGGAGGAAGTTGGTGAGCTCGCTTTCCTATTTAGCATCTAGGCCTGCCCCAATAGTAACAGTACGTTCTGGGAATTGCACATCTATCTGAAACTTCTTTGTTTCTTTAGTCGGCTGAAAGGAGACACTTCCATGTGGATTGGCTAGTGCCGGCATATTCAGCTGTGCTGACTGAGCTAGGGCTGCTACCTCCTGAATCCTTCTTTTTTCTCTTGCTATAACCAATGATTCGGCCAGATTTGATCCGGCTGAAGCACACTCCATTGACTTCTTGTAGTCACCTGCTACTGTTATCACTCCTTGTGGTCCGGGTAGCTTCATTTTCAGATAGCTTATATGACAGCTGCCCATGAATTTCGCCAACGCTGGCCGTCCGAGTAAAGCATGATAACAACTCTCTAGATCCACCACCTCAAATTCTAAGTTTTCTACTCTGCAGTTATCTCTTGTGCCGAATAACACATCCACTCGGACCTTGCCAATGGGTTCACATGAAAGCCCCGGCACTATCCCATGAAAAGTGGTCCTCGTGGATTGCAACATGTTCTGCAATATTACGAGTTTATGCATGGTGTCTTTGTACATGATGTTGATGCTGCTTCCATTGTCAATGAGTACTTTTGAGAATTTCACATTGATGCTTGGTCCAACGAATGTCGGATCCAACACGAGTGCATATGATCCGGGATTCGGCATTATCTTTGGGTGATCCTTTATGCTCCAAGTTACCTCCTGATCTGACCAAGGGACATATCTTGGTACTGGAGGCATAACTGCGTTTAATTCCATATGCCGACGCTGCACACTCTGCTTGTCTTGCTGTTCCGTTGTGAACACGCAATAAGACTGATGATGTTCTCTGTAATCATTGCGTCCAGTACTCGCTGGATTTGCCCTTCCATCCTGGACTTGGTTCATCACCTGGTGTACCGCATCTCTCCGATCCGAGTTATCGTACCTCGGGGGTGGAGGCGGTAACATCAGTTGCTGTGCATTTGATCCAGTCGACTGTGGTTGATGCTGCTGATGTACTTGATGGGGTGCTGCCTGAATGCCTACGGGGTTTCCCATTGCATTTTTCATCCATGCACATTGGCGAGTCGTATGGTTGGCTGGCCTGGATGGGTTTGACGTGTGAAATTTGCATGGCTGATTCAACATAGATTCGAACGTGTACTTCGGCCTCTCCTGCCATTGTTTCTTTTGTTCTGGGGTCCACTGTCTTTTTCCTTCATTCCTTGGTGTCCACTGCTGAGGACCATTTTTCTGCCGTTGAGTCGGTCCGTGACTCGGCGGATCCTGCGCTACTGCTGCCACTTGGGCCGAATTAGATCTGTAATCCGGCCTTTCTTCTCTTCTTCTTCCTCTGAAGTCGCTGCGCCTGGATGACCCGGCCAAATCTCTTACATAATGGTCTTGTTGCTCCCGATGATCTGCCGACATTAATTCTGGTTGCGTTGGATCTCCTAACGCGTAGGAATCCGCTATTCTGATGGTTTCTACCAATGTAGTCGGCATATATCTTTGCAGACGTTGCCATAACACACTGCCATAACGGCATCCTTGAGCGAACCAGGCTATTGCTTGTGACTCGATAACTCCTTCACATGAGTTTCTCAGGTTACACCATCGAGTTAAAAACTCTCTATCTGTTTCATTTGGCCTCTGCTTGCACATGGCTAATTGTTGCGGTCTGTTTGGCCTCTTGTATGTGCTGGTGAAGTTGCTGACGAACATTTCTTCAAAATCCAACCAACAGTTGATACTGCCCGCTGGTAGATTATTCAGCCATACCCTAGCTGGTCCTTCAAGCATTTGCGGGACATACCGCACTGCCCATCGTAAGTTTCCACCCGCTATTTTCACAGCAGTGGCATAGTCAATCAACCAGTCTTGTGGTTTGGTACTCCCATTATATGTTTTCGTGCCTCTTGCTAGCTGAAAGTTCGGCACAGGTGGTTCGCCCATGATCCGTGGTCCAAAGCATGTCGGACCTGGTGGGCCCTGTTCTTCCAACAACTCGGACCGGTATAGCCGGTCTAGCTTCACTCTTGCATCATTTGATGGCAAATCTCTGTATAGAACTCGGTCTTGTATCCCATAGTGGTTATTTCCACCACGGATCGCATATTCCATCTCGGAATAACCATCATTGTACCTTTCATTCACTTGGTTGTGGCGAGCTGGCCTCGTTTCTCTTTCCTGCCGGGGTTCATGCCTTGTCTACGGGTTGAGTGGCAGTTCTCTTCTTACTTCGGCCGGGGTATTGTTTTCATGATTGCCTCTTCCGAGCTCTCTTCGGCCGAGGTCCCCATTGCCTCGGCTTCCGCCGTCTTTCTCTACACGGCCGGGATTCCTCTCACCACTGTTACCTCGGCTTCCATTGCCTCTGTTCTCATTTGCCTTCCCGGCTATCGCCGGATCATACGGAACAATTTGTTTGTTTCTCTTTCCTGAGGTTACTGCTCTGTCCTTCCGTGCATTATTTCCGGGTGAGGATGCTGCTGCCACGGACAAGGCAGGTGCTGCTCCTGCTGAGTGAACCATTCGCGAGGCCCCCGGCCTCGCCGGGTCTGCCCTGAGCATTTCTTCGTTTTGCTGGTTCGCGATGCGCACCAGCTCATTCACTCTTTCTTGTTGCTTTCCGGTCACGCCGGTCAACCCGTCTAATTCCAAGGCTGCGGCATTTGCCGCTCTCAGGTTCTTTGTCGGGGTACTGTACCTCGGCAAGCCCAAATCAATTGATTCCGCCTTATGAGTATCATGCTCCTTGTTGATATCATCTATGAGGTTTTCCCCCCTCAATCTTAGTTCGTCCACCCGTTCGGGTGCGACATCAAGCTTATTAGCTTTGGCATATTCGCGCAGGGTCCTATTTAAGGACTCTCGCAAGGCCGACACCTTTTTGGCCTCTACCAGCTCCTTTTGCCTGGTTTCTTCTAATTCTGCCTGAGCATTTGCAGGATCAAGTATCGGCGCTACAGGCGTAGTTAAGTTCTCTATGGTTGCCTGAAGAATGTTCTCTGGTCTTTCCAGAGGTGGCCCTCTTACCCTTGGTGTCTTTGGGGTAGTGTCCTGCACCTCGATAGGGTTGGTCGCTGGTGGGATTACCTCAGTGGGTAGTGGTGCTGTTTGCCTGGGTACGCCCTGTAGCTGGTGGCAGGTTCTCTAGTTGATCCGGCAGCCGCTGCTCCAGCTTGCACTCCGGCCGCGACCATCACCTCGACGCTGCCTGCAGGATGTGATCCGGGCGGTCGGCTTGCAGCGTTAAGAGGTGGCTCTCCTGCAACAACAACTTGGTGAGGATAAACGCCGGTGATGTCGACGCCGACGTAGACCTTGTGCTCGCCCAGGCTGATGAAGACACCATTACGCGGGGGAGTTTTTCCCCTGAAGCTGCCCGCATTGTCGCTGACGTAGTCACAGAGACCAAATCTCTGGACCAATCCAGAAACAACGCGCTCGCCCGTGTTGATGAAGTTTCCCGTCCGGATCATAACTCCAGCTAGCACCGCTGCTGGCCCCACGGTGGGCGCCAACTGTCGTGGTGGTGGCACGACAGATGCCATGGGTAGGCTAAAGTTTGGGGCCAATGGATGCTAGAGGGATCTGGGGAGGGAAGATGTAGTTGATTCTACACACAGAAGACTAAGGCAAAGATCTTTATTTCTCCTTCCTTGGGCTACAAGTGCTCCTTGAGCTGTTTATAAGGAGAAAGGGAGAACTTTACCAGCCTAATGGTACTAAGAATGAGCCGATCCCCTCTTCAGGGTCCAAGCCTCCCCTTATAAAGGAGAGCCTTGGGTTACTTTAGGGCTGACGTGGCAAGCATATTCGAGGAATATGCTTGTCCCAATATAGTAGTTCGGCGCCCCCCTTTCCCTGTCGCTCCCCTAATGACGGCAAGGTTCCAGAGGGCCCCTCCTGTGCGCCTCGGGCTTCTGGACTTTCACCTCCATGACCTCCTCCTGTCTCTCTGTCGCTCTGCGCCTTTGTCACTAGTGCTTGGCTCCACTCAGATTCTCCCTAGCTTGCAGCTAGGGTTTGACTTTAGGCTTCTCCTTCTCCTGCAAGCTTCATATCATTCGGTCCTTCCTTGCATAACTCGGATTGTCCTTCACCTGCATCAAGATCACTCAGGCTAACCCGGCCGACTTATGCAGTATCTCGGCCGGGTAATGTCTTAGCATGAGTTTATGGGTCTCGCCCTTTCATATCTCGGCCGACCCCTACAGGATTCGGCCGACTTAGACCGTAACATGGAAACTAGACGGGGGATGTACTCTTGTATCTCCCCGTCTTTACCCTATCCGGGGTTACCTCCCCAACACTATGCACTTCTATTCTTGTAGACAGTTGTTCGGTCTCCAAGTGTAGAGGTTTGTAGAACAGCAGGAAGTTTCCCTAAAGTGGATTACCCAAGGTTTATCGAACTCAGGGAGGAAGTGGTCAAAGGTATTCCCTCTCAAGCAATCCTGTAATCAAGATACAAGAAGTCTCTTGTGTCCCCAACACACCCAATACACTTGTCAAGTGTATAGGTGCACTAGTTCGGCAAAGAGATAGTGAAATACAAGTGTTAACAGTGCCAGAAAATAGCTCCTGACTTGTTGTTGACGTGGGAGAACGTGTGTGAGTGCCAGAAAAGAGCTTGATGGTGAGGTAAAGACTAAAGCAAGCAAACATGCAACAGATCTAGTAGCAAACAGTGTTTCAATGTCTAGGAACAAGGCCTAGGGATCATACTTTCACTAGTGAACACTCTCTCATATAAATATTCTCTCTTAATGATACTACTCTTAACTACTCTCCGGTTGAACACTCTAATCCATGGTAGGGCCTTTCCCAATCTAGATAACCCCACACTGTCACCTTGAGGGCTAGATGGTTCCAACAAACACCACAATTTCATAGAGACATCCAACTCCAAATATAACTCATAACAAATATTCAATTTAGCCAAAGTTCCACACAGTATGCACGCTGTCACTTTCACACACGTGGGGAAAATCATAGATCTATTAAAGCACAAAGAGTATTTATGTAGACTCAAACCTAAGTGTCACCATGGCGTGCACGCTGTCACTTTCACACACATGGGGAGAGAAGAGATCTATTGAAGCACTTGAGTAGCAAGGTAGATCTACTTGATTACAAAGCTCATGACCACAAGATCATGCATAGAGAGAGAGAGAGACATGAACACATAGCTACCGGTAGAGCCCTTAGCCTCGAGGAAGAACTACTCCCTCCTCATCATGGGAATCAGCAACGGTGATGAAGATGGCGATGGAGATGGCTTTAGGGGCACTTCCCCGCCCCGGCAGGGTGCCGGAACAGAGACTTTATGTCCCCCGAATCTCCCATTTGGTGGAGGCGGCGCTACAGAGGTTTTCGTGGATTTCTTCTGGATTGGCTAGGGTTTTCTCATCGGGAGACTCTTATAGGCGCATGAATCAAGGTCGGTGGGGGTCCAGGGGGCCCACACCCCCTCCAGGCACCCCCAGGGCTTTCCCGCGCCTAGGGGGTTTGGCCACCCTGTGGCCCCCCTCCGGCTCTGCTTCGTGGTTCCGTGTTGCTCTGGGAAAAATAATAACTTTGGCTTTTTTCCCGTCCAATTCCGAGAATATTGATTTTCTGCCTTTCTGGAACCAAATACAAAAGAAAACTGGCAACTGGCATCATGGCAACTTCTTAATAGGTTAGTTCCAGAAAAGATATAAAAACACCTCAAGGTGTAGACAAAACATAAGACAAATGATATAAAACAAGCATGGAGCATCAAAAATTATAGATACGTTTCTGACGTATCAAGCATCCCCAATCTTAACTCCTACTCGTCCTCGAGTAGGTAAGTGATAAAAAGAATAATTTTTGAGGTGACATGCACTATCAAATCCAAGATCAAACCATTTGCAAGCATTAAAAGCTGGAAACAAAGAACTCTAAACATGTGCATGAAAGATGGAGTTCTAACAATAGGACATAGTAACTATGCATGCTACATGAAAGGATACAAACAAAGATCATGAATAACATGCATTGAAAAACATTTGTTTGTTTCACATACAAAAAACATGGCATAGTGGCAATTAGCTTGTCCCTCATAGAATAGCAATATAGATGCATAGGACACGTTCAAGGTTCATAAGGGTGACTAGAAACAAATAGGACAAGAACAAGTAATATCACAATATGCATCAATCAATAAGCTTTGGAACATTGCACACAGAATGACAACTATGCTCTCTTAATGGTGCCTAAAGGTAGAAGGTGGAGACTCAATAGTGGTGGAAGAAAGACCTTTTTTATAAAGGAAGCAGGGATTACAAGTTTCAAAAAGAGCTTCCAAAAATTATGGTACTTATTAGCTTTCATCCCTCATTGCCCCTATCATAAGCATCTTGAAGTGGTTAAGGTTAAAGTGGCAAAGATGGAGCATATGCTTGACGAAGTATAAGTTGGCAATCTCAAGTCCCTTGAATATGAGGGCCACACCTCATGCATACTCAACTTTGGGAAATGTAAGTTCTTGTCATTGTAAGTATTTTCATATCATTCAGAACCGCCAACGGGGTACCCCTTGCACATGGTACAGGAGCTTTCCCATAACCAAAATGACAAGGCAAGCAGACAATGAGCATCTCAGCGATATTTTTATTTACCATATGCATAATTTTTTATTTAGGATGCTTCATAGATAGCTCATTATGGTGATGCTGAAAGTTTCCACCATGATTAGGCATGTCTTAGGCTAGCGGCCCAGGAGCTTCTCTAACACAGAATACTTACTCCATGGACTTACAAGTTCCCTCTTTATTTCACACCGGTTACATCCATAGACAAAAGAGCATGATATCAACTGAGTACAAAGTACAAGTGCAATGTTGAAAATGTTCCTCGTGACAGCACGATTCTGCTAATTCCAACTTATAAGTGCAAGCATATACAACAAAGTTGTCACAATGGTTCAAGTTTATTAGGGGCAAAGAATATAATGTGCCATCAAGTTCGTGAGGGCTTTAATCACTAAGTTTTAACATAACAAAATAGTTTTTAATTGGAAGATAGTTGAAAACAAGAATATACTTGGAATGGTGTAACACACCATGCATAGGAGTTTATAGTGGACACTTTGGAAAAACTTGGTTTCTTGGGAGTTGGAAGCATGAATAGAACTTACTCATACAAGTGGAGGCTAGCAAAAGACTGGGACCAAGCAACTAAGAGAGCATAATGGCCATAATCATGCAGAGCAACAAAGCATTACTAATCAAAGCATAGAGTGGTACTACAAGTCAAGGACTAAATGATCATAGAGGCTAATGGTGACTTTTCATAGTCATAACATGGTGTGAGCATGTGCCAAGTCAACCCAAGCAAAGCATCAAAGGATAATACCACAATACTATGCTTTTGCATGCTAAAACAACGCATAATTTCTTCAAGGCACACTAAGCAATCCCAATTGTTTGGAACAAGACATGCTACAACAATAATCACTAAGCATAAGGTCAAAACAACGCCTAGCATGTCATGCTAAAGTCTAAGTCACAGTCAATGCAAGCTCCTCTTGCACTTAAAAGCAAGAACTTACTACTCTTTTCCAACACTAATCAACCCATTTGAAACAACTCACAAAGATAATAATCAATAAAGACCAGTGAGATTGTCTCACAAATGCACAAAAAAGAACTAAAAAGTTCTAAGCTAAAAGCACAAGAAAACTAAGGCTATACGGAGTACTAACAAAAGTGAACACTCACAAAACAATAAGAGTGAAAACTAGAGTGTTCTAGGCAGTGGAAACAGAGTGTGTCTCTCTACAAAATAAGTGTGGTGTAACCAAACAACTTACTCAAGCAAACTAAGAAAATTAAAACCAAAAACAAATACTAAGACGCTCCAAGAACAACACAACAATGCATGAAACAATAAAAACGAAGTGTCTAGAAAGACCTGAGATTTTTATTGATGAAGAAGGGGGTGCCTCGGGCATCCCCAAGCTTTGACGCTTGTACCTCTTGGATTTTCTTGGGGTGACACCATTGTGTCCTCCCCAAGCTTGAGATTTTTTCCATTCTTCATCTCATTACATCATTCTTTCTCTACACCTAAAACTTTTCCTTCATACAAAACTTCACACAATCTTCATTAGCAACATTAGTTTATTTAAAAGATATTAGACCTCTGGCAAAGCTTTAAAACAGCAAGTCTTTGCAAAAAAACACAAGCTACTGTAGTAACTCCTTAAAAAATCTCAATTCACCTAAAGAGAACTCAAAAAGGAATCAATAAGAAGCAAATGCAAATAATGGCAGAAATCTGTCAAAACAGACCAGCAGGTAGAAACCGATTTTTCCGAAGACCTTCTGTTTCTCAAATCAAAAAGTGTTGAGCTAACGAAAGTTATCTAACATACTAGGGGATTTATTCGTAAATTTTCAGCTCAATCCTACTTACAGAGACTCCTCACGAATTTTTATGGTGGAGAACACAAATCTGTTTCGGGACAACAACTCCCCAAATCTTACTTCCCTCTCATTAGAGATCATTCTTGGCACAAAAGGCAAATAAAAAGGATAAGGAGAGGTCATTACTGAATTAATAACTTCCAAGACTCGAGGAAAATCTTGGGTTATCTCCCAACAAGTACTTTTGTTTAACGCCTTTAAGTTAGGCTTGATAGTTTCAAAGATGCTCACATAGGAAATATAAATTGATTTAAAAGAGAGCATCAAGAAGCAAATTCAAAGAAATTTTAAGTCTAACCATCTTCCTATGCATAGGAATCTTGTAAAGAAACAAGTCATGAAAGCACAAAACAACTAGCATAGGAAAGTTGAACAAGTGCAACTTCAAAATTCTCAACATAAAGAGGGGAACATTAATATTGTTGAGATACATAAGACCATGTTTCCCTCTCTCATAATAACTTTCAGTAGCATCATGAATAAAATTAACAATATAACTATCACATAAAACATTCTTATCATGAGCCACATGCATAAAATGATTATTATTCTCCACATAAGCATAGTCATTCTTATTAATCATAGTGGGAGAAAATTCAACAAAATAGCTATCACTATTATTCTCATCACCATAATCATCAAATATAGGAGGAAGATTGTAATCACAATCAATTTTCTCCTCAATAGTAGGTGGACTAAACATATCATAATCACCATTGTAATCATCATATATTGGAGGTAAAGTATCATCAAAGAAAACTTTCTCCTCTAAAGATGGGGACTAAAAAGATCATATTCATCAAAACTATCTTCCCCAAGCTTAGACGTTTCCATAGAATTAGCAATTATGGTGTCCAAAGAATTCATACTAATAACATTGCCATTAGCATGCAAATAAAGTTCCATAGGTTTTTTTAATTTTCTCTTCAAACACCGCATGTCCTAACTCAAGATAAATGCTATAGAGCTCTCTAATTTTTTTTCCATTAAGCCTAACTAGTGAAAACAAGAAACAAAAGGACAAAACTGCAGAATCTAAAGGAAATAACTTCGATCACTCACATTGGAGTATGTGAGTACCTTTTACCTTACCTCCCCGGCGACGGCGCCAGAAAAGATCTTGATTCTACGCACTTCTATTCTTGTAGACAGTTGTTGGGCCTCCAAGTGCAGAGGTTTGTAGAACAGCAGCAAGTTTCCCTTAAGTGGATTACCCAAGGTTTATCAAACTCAGGGAGGAATTGGTCAAAGGTATTCCCTCTCAAACAACCCTGCAATCAAGATACAAGAAGTATCTTGTGTCCCCAACACACCCAATACACTTGTCAGGTGTATAGGTGCACTAGTTCGACAAAGAGATAGTGAAATACAAGTGGTAACAGTGCCAGAAAATAGCTCCTGACTTTTTGTTGACGTGGGAGAACATGTGTGAGTGCCATAAAAGAGCTTGACGGTGAGTTAAAGACTAAAGCAAGCAAACATGCAACAGATCTAGTAGCAAACGATGTTTCAATGTTTAGAAACAAGGCCTAGGGATCATACTTTCACTAGTGAACTCTATCTCATATAAATATTCTCTCTTCATGATACTACTCTTAACTACTCTCCGGTTGAACACTCTAATCCATGGTAGGGCCTTTCCCAATCTAGATAACCCCACAATGTCACCTTGAGCGCTAGATGGTTCCAACAAACACCACAATTTCATAGATACATCCAACTCCAAATATAACTCATAACAAATATTCAATCTAGCCGAAGTGCCACACACGATATACACGCTGTCACTTTCACACAAGTGGGGAAAAGCATAGATCTATTAAAGTACAAAGAGTATTTATGTAGACTCAAACTTAAGTGTCACCATGGCGTCCACACTGTCACTTTCACACACATGGGGAGAGCAGAGATCTATTGACGCACTTGAGTAGCAAGGTAGATCTACTTCATTACAAAGCTCATGACCACAAGATCATGCATAGAGAGATATGAACACATAGATACCGGTAGAGCCCTTAGCCTCGAGGAAGAACTACTCCCTCATCATCATGGGAATCAGCAACGATGATGAAGATGGCGATGACATCGATGGAGATGGCTCCGGGGGCACTTCCCCGTCCCGGCAGGGTGCCGGAACAGAGACTTTCTATCACTCGAATCCCCCCTTTGGTGGCGGCAGCGCTACAGAGGTTTTTGTGGATTTCTTCTGGATTGGCTAGGGTTTTCTCATCGGGAGGCTCTTATAGAAACATGAATCAAGGTTAGTGGGGGTCCAGGGGGGCCCACACCCCCTCTAGGCGCCCCAGGGCTTACCCGCGCCTAGGGGGGTTTGGCCACCTTGTGGCCCCCCTCCGGCTCTGCTTCGTGGTTCCGTGTTGCTCCGGGAAAAATAATAACTTTTGCTTTTGTCTCATCAAATTCCGAGAGTATTGATTTTCTGCCTTTCTGGAACCAAAAACAGAAAAAAAACAGGCAACTGGCACTGTGGCAACTTGTTAATAGGTTAATTCCAGAAAAGATATAAAAACACCTCAAGGTGTAGACAAAACATAAGACAAATGATATAAACAAGCATGGAGCATCAAAAATTATAGATACGTTTCTGACATATCAATAATCTTTTTCTCCTTTTTATTATTCAATAACTTTGATTTGTTTATGGATTTGGCCAAGATTTAGTTTGGCTTTTAAGTATTCTTTATTTATTTATTTCTTCCTTTGCCTTATAAAATCCATATCTTTTTATTTATAGATCCAAAATTGGTGATTCAAATTTTGTATGATTTTATTTAATATTTGTTTATCTTTTTAAATCCTTTTAGGATTACTTTGCTCAAGATTTGGTATGGATTTTAGCTAGGAGATTATTTAGCTTTGGAAATTATTTCCTTTTTAACTTATTGAATTCATAAGTTTTTATCCATGGTTCCAAATTAAATGAAACCAATTTCTATGGTTTTATAATATTTTTGTTTATCATTTTTGATCATTTATAAATATTGTTTGCTAAATTTTTAAAGGTATCAAATCCATAGTCTTAGAGAGATCTTGGAAATGATTTTCATCCATTAGGGTTTCTAGGGTTTTGGTTTATTTTCTCAAGTGTTTAAATTTTAAGATACATTCTTTGATGAATGTATTTCACTTGATTGAAATTTTGTTGGATTCCCTTTTCATTTGAAACACTTGTTGGTTATTTATAAAAGTGGCAAAAACCATTTAAATTTAAGTTATTGAAAATGGCCATTTTAAATCATTTTTGTTTTGCTAGAAATGATTTAAATCAAAGTAACAATTTCTAGTGTTTGCCAAATATATTTTTAAACAAAAATTTTAGTGTTTATGGTAAAAAAAATTAAATCAAATCCATTTACAAAAAGGTTTCACCCAAAATCATTTTTAAATCAAAGCAACATTTTATTTTACCATAATGCCTTTATTTAAAGGAATATTTTTCCAGGGTAAATCAAATATTTTTTTTTGAATCCAAAACTTAGTGTTTAGGGTCAGAGAGTTTAAATCAAACCATTTGCAAAAGGTTTTACTCAAAAATCATTTTTAAAACATAATCAACGATTTTTTGTTTTACTAGAAATGCTTTTCTTCAAGGAATAATTCCTCCGTGTCAAAAAATATACTTTTAAATCCAAAAGTTGGTTTTTATGGTCAGTAGGTTCAAAACAACCCATGTAAAAGATTTTCCCCTAAAAACATTTTTAGAATAAATTTTATACACAAAATAATCCTAGATTCTGCAAAAACATTCAATTTTCTAGAAGCAAAATGCTAAACTAAGGACATTGTTGGAAAGTTTGCATTGTTCTGAATCCAGTGATATAAAATTTGCAAATTTTGGACATGTAGATATAAATTTATGAATTTTTCAAATCTAAACATCTAATAGAACCTTTTCTGTTTTTAATACAAAGTTTGGGCCATGTGTCAAGTTATTACTGGACGGTACCGGTTCGCACGGATCGAGCGACATGGGGCGTTGGATCTAACTAGGATCGTGCAGCACAAATCAAGCGTAACGGTTCGTTTAAGTTAATCTATCGCGTCCATCGGATCATCATCCAACGGCTCATAGCACGCCAACCATAGATGGGCGGCACTAGCGACGAACGCACGGCGGCGCTCTATCAGCGACGTCCCGGAGATTACAGGAGGAAGAGGGGGAAGGGTCTCACCGTGTTCGCAGGGGTGTGGCGAAGCTCAAGGTACTCGTAGTTGACAAAGGGGCGCACGAGGTTAGGCTGAATCGCTCGTCGGAGATGTTGCTGACGATGGTGTGCTTAGGCCGTCATCGTTGGCGAAGCTACGGTTCAATCTAAGGCAAACAAACTCTTGCGTTAGATGCGCACGAGGTCACTGGTCACACATGTATCATCGAGAGGGAGAGGGGAGGTCAGAAAATACTAGGGGGCGTCGCCGGAGTTGGAGCAGGAGGCGGTGGCGCTCAGACGTCATTGTTGCCGAGGATGTGGGCGCGCGTGGGCGAGTTGGGGTTACTGGCATATGTAGGGGCGCTGGGGAACACGCTTGTGGAGGCTAGGGGTAGTGGGCGGTGAGGGTTGGCTGGAATCGGGCAGAAAGCTCGAGGGAATCTGTGGCGTTGTCGCGAGCAATTAGCGCAACCTGGGGGCAGAGAGGTGCGAGTGAGCGAGGGGAAAGAGAGAGGGGACGTGGGCTCTTATGAGTGCAGGGTCACTGGAGAGAATCATGCGGCCATTAACGCGAATTAATGCGAGGTTTAATTGGAAGAAACGGCGACAAGGGGGAAATGAACTGGTCGCGGGGTGGAGACGATGATGACGTGTTCGGTGGGGTTGCGTTGTCAGCGAGTGAGAGGGGATTATGGTGGGGTCGTCAGATCAGTGAGGGCGTGGGTCGTTTTGTGAGTGAGAAAGAACGGTTCGCGGGGAGGGGGAGAGAGTGGGCTTCGCTGGGCCAAGTTGGGCTGGGTTTTCTGGGCTGGATTGTTTCCCCCTTTTTTATTCTGTTTCTTTTTCTTTTTCTGGTTACTTTTTATTTTTTTAATTTATTCAAATGATTCAAACACTTGTTTGAATTCAAATATCTATCAAAACTTTTTAGTAGGTTACTACTGTTTATTAATATACTCTAAAGTCCATTTTGGAATATTTCTTTGTATTCTCTTATGGTTATTATTTATTTAAAATAGACAATTGTTTTTATTCAAACCATTTATTCAAGCCTCCATTTAAATTCAAATTTTCATCAAACCCTTTTAGTAGGCTTATTTATTCATTAGTGTGTTTAAATAATTCTCTTTGAATTATTTCAAATATTTTAATATGATTTATTATCTATTTAAAAGAGGGCGTTGTCTTTATTTAAATGAGTTTGAATATGGTTCCAAACCATATAATTCTATTTAATAAATCTATTTAATCTTTTTAAGTGAATTAGATAACTTTTAATTTACTTGGTCAATTTCAATTATTATTTTCTCATGATTTGATTAATCATTTATAATAGAAATTTTGTCTTCATTCAAATATAATTGAATTTGGTTAAAGTCCATATAATTTTATTTGACTATTCTTTATCCCTTTATTTTATTTTGTATTATCTTTATTACATTTGCTTATGGATTTAATTCAAGGTTTAAATTGTCTTCTAAATAATTTCCTTGGGATTTATTATTTAGTTTAGACAATTTGTCTTTTTTCAATAAAATTGGATATTGTTCAATCCTTATGATTTTATTTAAATAATCTTTTTCTCCTTTTTATTATCCAATAACTTTCATTTGTTTACGGATTTGGCCAAGCTTTAGTTTGGCTTTTAAGTATTCTTTATTTATTTCTTTCTTTGCCTTATAAAATCCATATCTTTTTATTTATAGATCCAAAATTGGTGATTCCAATTTTGTATGATTTTATTTAATATTTGTTTATCTTTTTAAATCCTTTTAGGATTACTTTGCTCAATATTTGGTACGGATTTTAGCTAGGAGCTTATTTAGCTTTGGAAATTATTTCCTTTTTAACTTATTGAATTCATAAGTTTTTATCCATGGTTCCAAATTAAATGAAACCAATTTCTATGGTTTTATAATATTTGTGTTTATCATTTTTTATCATTTATAAATATTTGTTGCTAAATTTTTATATGTATCAAATCCATAGTCTTAGAGAGATCTTGGAAATGATTTTCTTCCATTAGGGTTTTTAGGGTTTTGGTTTATTTTCCCAAGTGTTTAAATTTTAAGATACATTCTTTGATGAATGTATTTCACTTGATTGACATTTTTTTGGATTCCCTTTTCATTCAAATTTTGTTCAAGAAGGGTTTTGATGTTTCCATTTAGAAGCAAAAAAAAATCACCCTAAATTTCAACAATTATTTCTTTTGTTTATCTATTTTTCACATTTCAAAATTTGGAACATTTTGGGATGTGACAGTTTACCTTGTGTATCACACTTGTGGATGGCCACCCAGGAACAAAGGGATTTGAGATATTTAGTGTTGAGAAGCTTCTAGTGCAACCACATGGCATATGGGCTCTGCCTTGACCAACTAGGTTGCAAGAACTTAGCCAGATGGACAGTTGGTGGTAGGGTTGATAGGATGGAATGCGTCCATAGTGGTCTAAGGGAATGCTTCTAAAAAGTCTCGTCTCGATGCATGTCGAGTCTTGTGGGGAAAGTGCACCACCTCTCGAGAGGGTAAAACCTAAGTACTTAGTTGTGTCCCCGGCAATGGACAATTTGAGCATCAAAGACATTGAAGTGATCAAGAATCTCCTCATCCCAATTTATCTAAGTTAAAACTTGTGGTTGAACAAGGGTAAAGGTTCACCAATGTCTATTGGTGGTTCCTTGGGTGTTTTTGTCAAACAAAAACTTAGTGTTTTCAACTAATAAGAAAAATCTTATTTTGAGCAAAGCCATCCTGAACTACACTTAGCCAAATTCATATAGTTATTAGATGCTTATGTACTACAATGGTATCACTTGCCAATACAATTCCCAATGTATTGACCCTCTGTGGCTGTAACTTATGATGTTGCAGGTTACTCTGATGGAGACTAGGGTTGTAAGTCTACACTCAACATGTTTGCCTTTGGCACATTAAGTTGAAGACTTTTATTTATCTACTTATGTATGAACTCTATGTATTAGCCTTGGGCTAATGAGTTGTAAAAATTATGTTATCTCTGGAATGACAATGTAATAATGACCTTTGTATCTGTGTACTTCATCTTAAATTGTGGATGCTAGTATTTCGATCCAGGGACTAGCATTGCAATCACAGGGGCCTTTACCTTAAAAGGTACGTAGGGTCTTACATTGTATCACTTTTATGCCATAATTAGTCCTGTTTTATTGCAAGCATGATTATGACAGTTATTGCTCTCTCATTTGTCGCTCCCTTTCTATTGCTAGCCTTCACTTGCACTGAGTATGAGCTCTACTCGTGTTTCCAACTCCCCAAAACCAATATTGTCAAAAGTGTCCACCATACCCACCTACTATCATCATTTGATATTCCGTGCATATTCATTATTCCTTGTTTTCTTCCAAATAAAATGTTTGCTTGTTATGAGAAAGTTAGTTAGTAAAGCTCTCATGAACTTGATGGCACAGTTTATTTCTTGCACTTAATAAACCTGAACCATTGTGACTGTCTATGAAAGTTATATGCTTGCAAATTATAGGCTGGGAGTTAGCAGAACCGTGCTGTCACGGGGAACGCTTTCAACACATGTAAATATATACCCAGTTAATAGCATGCTCTTTTCTGTACGGATGTCGTCGGTGTGAAATAAAAGGGGAGCTTGTAAGTCCATGGAGTTATGTATATGTTTTATAGAAACGCTTGGGCCGCTAGCCTAAGCCATGCCTAATCATGGTGAAAACTTGTGTTGGGAATAGGCCCTAGAGGCAATCATGTATGATGAGATTTCCCATTGTATTCATAAAGATATTAAGTTGTCCTTGTATAAACATCTAATGTGTATCATTGAATATGTGATTCGGTTGTGGAACTATACATTCATGTTGTTTGTACTAAATATCCTTGGTCATTGAGGTTGTGTTGGACACACAACTTAGACCAATGTGAAAGTTGGCTTGATGACCCAGTTCCACTTGTCATGGGCATGGAGATGTTATTCCAACTTACACAGATTCGGCTAAAGAGTTTAGCGAGTCACATTGACCCATATTGAGGTACAACGAACAAGTTGTCATTTGTATATCTCAATCAATGTAATCCTTAGACCTGAGGTCATTGCATAATCCGAGTTGAGGATCACCGACTTAGGTTCTGTCAAACGCTGATCCGTAACTGGGCAGTTATAAAGGCAGGGTTCGGGTCGATTGAGAATCAAGCTGCGTGATGTGAATAACCAAGATGGGATTTTTCCCCTCCACTTAGAGAGATATTCTCTGGGCCCTCTCCTGAGATATGATTCGGAAAGAATGGACATGCACGACTCGGTTAAGTGTTAACCGAGGCGATCGATTAAGAGTTAGTCGGGTGAATCACTTATCTCGGATCGAGAAGAGAGTCGGACTATTTAAGGGATGACAATTATTCGCCTATAGTCTGACAAGGTATATCGTGAGGCAAAAGGGACTCGGATGCAAGTCACATTGGAAAGGCAAGTCGTCATGAATCTTTGGTACTTGGGATTCGGCATGTTCTGCTAGGAGCCGCTGCCGACTGACCGATTGTGAGTCGGACTCCAATCGTGTCCAAGTAGCCATGAGCCTGCGGGGTCGCACACTTAAGATCGGGAGCAAGTTTGGATTGGATCTGAACAGGTAATCTGGTTGGGTTGGACCCAAGCCGGATTAGGACTGAGTTAGTGAGTTCGACTCACGGTGACTAAGTGTTATATGGGCTTTAGTGAATGGGCCACGAGAATGGAGCCCACGTTCACTCTCTATATATAGTGGAGCACCATAACCCAGAAAGGTTAATCGTTGATCGGTTAGGTCATTCCATGTGTTGGATGTTGGAATTATGCCCTAGAGGCAATAATAAAGATGTTATTATTATAATTCTTGTTCATGATAAAGTTTATATTCCATGCTAGAATTGTATTAAGCGGAAACATTAATACTTGTGTGGTTTGTGAACAACACCGTGTCCCAATGCGCCTCTAAGGACTAGCTCATTGATCAATGATGGTTAAGGTTTCCTAACCATAGACATGAGTTGTCAATTGATAATGAGATCATATCATTGGAGAATGATATGATGGATGACCAAACTAAGCGAAGCAATTAGATCGTATCATCGTGTTCATCTTTGTGAAGCTTTTCCTATGTCAAATATTGTATTCCTTAGACCATGAGATAATACAACTCCCTGGTATCGGAAGAAAGCTTTGAGGTCATCAAACGTCATCCTATGAGAGGGTGATCATAAAGGTGTCTCTCGGTGATCGGAAAGTATCATTGGGTTGTATGTATCGAGATGGAATTTGTCCCTTCCAAGTCGGAGAGATATACTTGGGCCCACTCGTGTCGATATCAACACCGCTTGCAAGCATGTGGTTAAGGAGTTAATCACAAAGTGATATCGGATTCTGAACGAGTAAAGTACTTTGCCGTGAACGAGATTGAACTAGGTATGACGGCACCGACGATCGAATCTCGCAAGTAAAATATCGCGAGACGAAGGATATATATATATGGGATTGTTTGAATCGACATCGTGGTTCATCCGATATGATCATCGATGAATGTGGGAGTCAATATGGGTGCCTGACCCACTGTTGATTATTGATAGAAGATCATGTGCATATTCTCGAACCGCAGGTCACACACTTAACGTGTCTCGACGCTAGGATAGATTGGATAATTGGTTTATGAATTTTTGTTCGAGTCTCGGATGGGATCCGGATATCACGAGAGGTTCCGGAATGGTCCGGAGAATAAGATTCATATAAGGCAATGCAGTTTTTGGAGTTGAATTGTTCCAAGTTAATCGGTATTGTCTGGAAGCTTCTAGAACCTTCCGGAAGGGACCAACGTGGCCCCACCTTCCGGAGGGGCATGGGCCTATGAGGGAGTGTCCTGGCCACATTGGGCCAGGGCACAAGGCCCCATAGGGCCCAGCCGATCCTAGAGAGTTTAAATCGTTTAAACTAGAGATAGGGTTTCTAGAAGAGGGAGAGTCCATGCCCCCACTCCTTATCCTTTGGGCTTGGGGGAGGCTGCGCCCCTCTATATAAAGAGGGTGGGGCGCACCAACCCCTACACCTCTCCTCCAAACCCTAGCCGCCTTGCTAGCTTTCCTCTCCTCCCGACTGTTTGTAGGCGAAGCCTGCTGCAATTCTCCACCATATACACCACGCGCCGTGTTGTAGATCCAATCTATCTCTCCACCATACTTTCTGGTCCGAGGAAGGAGGAGACGCGAGGTGTTGCACGTGTGCATCTCACGGAGGCACCGCCACTTGTGGTGCTAGATCGGATCGGATCGCGAGGAGGAGAAGCGAGACGACTACATCACCCACGTTCGATTTAACGTTCATTGTCGCGAATCTTCAAGGGTATAAAGATCTAATCCAATCTCTCTCGTTGATTGCATCTCCTAGATTAGATCTTGGCTTTCCCTCTGTTCGCATCCGTAGAAAATTTTGATTTACTATGCCGCGAAACCCTTCATTGGAAACCCTAGCTCCACAGTAGTCCTGCCGTCGTAACAAACCTAGCAGTTCGTCGCTGGTGCTCCTCCTTGCACGTGTGGATACCAGCAGAGGTGTTGTACGATCAGCACCATGACGATCGGATCGCAAAGGACTACACTGCATCAACTGACGCGCTTCATCAGTAATCCGCAACTGCGCGTCTAGTGGTAAACCTCGTGGCCTTCTACCTCAGTTGGATCTTGGGATCACCACGTTAGAGGAAAATTTTTGTTTTATCTCCGCGTGGCCCAACAATGGTATCAGAGCGATAGCTTCTGGTTTTAGGCTCGAGATCTCGCATATGTGATATGCGGTTGGCTATAGATGAGATCTATGTGTTGTTTTGGTGGTCGATCTATAAGATAGATCGGTTCTGTACGAGGTTGATTGGATCAACTGTACTCGGGGAATGGTAGATCTGATTTCCATGATCATACTGCTGAGGTCGTGGAACGACATACCCCTACCGATCGGCTTCCGCCATCAGGGTAGACTGTGACACGTAAATCTAGAGGCGGTGATCGAAGATCAAAAAGTTTGATCGAATCGGAAAAATGGTCGGAATCCATGTCCGGATCAAATCAGGACCGCCGGCTTCGCCCTGTCGTAGCGCCTTAGATGTCGTTGCGAGTTTCACAGCGCCGGTAGATATTGTATCTGTGCATAACTTGTTTTTTGCAGGAAGTTGTGAATGGTATGGTTCATGTGCATGTGATGTATGTGTGTAATCCATACGTGATCTGCGAATCACGATTTTTGTCAGCCAGCTGGAGCCTAGGTGTTGTCATTTGTATTGTATAACGACCTGCGTGTCGGATTCTCCACGTAATTTTCTTTACTAAGCTAGTGTAGCTGTTTGGAGAACCCGGATGGCATGCAAGGTGATGTAGAAGTCGGCGACATGGTGTAAGACGACAAGTGACAAGAGTTGGCACGGGTCGTATTACAGGCTTTGTGGAGATGGAGATCGCCATGAAGGGAGCCATACCATTTCACATTATAATTTCTTTATTTTGTGTTATTGTTATATCTCTGTCTTACCTCTATTAGATAGTCGATAAAATTTAATCCCTCAAATAAGGTCTAGTCGGTTTTCCCGCCAGTGTTTGCACCATCACAAGTCGGACATTTTTGGTAGTGGGCTCATAAAATTGAGGTGCTGCCAATTTTTTTCGACTAGGTGGATTCAAGTCGGACTCTTACTGCGGAAACACTCGGTAAGCTAGACGGGTCTATCACAACGGTTGTGGGGCTAGGGGAAAAGTCGGATGGGAGTCGGGGCATGTGATGCCACCCATCCAACAGGAGTCGTATGAGATACGATTGACAAGGAGTTGTCTACCTAGATCACTTGGCGGCTAGCGGTGATGCTAAAGCTCACTAGCCGACTTGCTTATTTAGGATCCTGAATCACTAAGTAACCATCGGAGGGGTGTTGGTTCTAGTGGGAGCATAAAATATTAAAGTATTTAATATGCTTCCTCTTTTATGAATACATGTCTTAAGTGTTGCATATTTCTGTTGTAGATCATGGCACCAAGTAGCAGTCACTCTCAGATATCCGGTTTTGCATGGAGAACCATTCTTGAGAAAGATAAACTGAACGACACTAATTTTACCAACTGGTATCGAAATCTAAGAATTGTTCTCAAACAAGAAAAGAAGGACCATGTCCTAGACAACCCACTTCCAAATGAGCCGAATGAGAATGCAACCGTTGCTTCCACCAATGCCTACTGTCGGGCTAAGGATGAGTCCACGGATATTAACTATCTTATGCTTGCTCACATGGAACCGGACTTGCAAAAGCAGTTCGATCATGTTGAGGCCTACGATATGATCGAAAGCCTCAAAAGTATGTTCTAGGCTCAGGCAAAGACTAAGAGGTATCAAGTCTCTCAGGCTTTGCTGAGTTGCAAGCTTAAGGATGGTGATCCACTGAGTCCGCATGTGATCAAAATGGTTGGTTACGTGCAGTCTCTGGAGAGGCTTGGCTACCCCATTAGCGAAGAGTTCGCTACGGATATAATTTTGAACTCTCTTCCTAGTGCATATGGGCAGTTCATTTCGAACTACCACATGCATGGTATGGATAAGAAGCTCACTGAATTGCATGGGATGCTCAAGCAGGCAGGGGCGGATCTTAAGAAGGGAGCCAGTCAAGTGTTGATGGTGCAGAATAAGGCTAAGTTCAAGAAGAGTTCTTGGACTAAGAAGAAGGCTAAGTCAGGAGGAAAGCAGGCTCAGGACCCGGTCCCAAGTGCTTCCTCGGGGACTAAGCCATCTCCTTCAGCCGGATCCACTTGCTTCTACTGCAAGGCGGATGGCCACTGAAAGAGGAACTGCAGCAAGTACTTGGCCGACATATCCAAGAGTGGAGGTGATGGGGGAATACCAATCGGGGTATACCCATGAAGCGGAGTCGCCAGCTGGATCACCAATCCCAGACCGGGTCGACTCGCCGGATATGGCAATTAGCGCATACTGGACCCAGGCGACTGGCGCCGACTGGAGGCCCAAGACGGCGACTCATATACAAAGTCCACTAGCACTTGTAAACCCTAACTGGCTGCATATATAAAGCCACCAGGGGCACCCCCACGGGGAATCTTCTCCCACGTCATATTAGATCTAGTCTTTACCTCCGTCTACGGCGGCTCCCTTGTAAACCAATCTATGCTCATATACTGGATTGATAGCAGGACGTAGCGATCCTCCACCGAGGGAACGTGAACCTGGATACATCGTGCGCCAATCTCGCTCCCGGATTCTCCTACGTCGTCTCGCTCCCTCTACGTAAGCTACCCCCAGTAGCATCTGCCGTGATATACCACGACAGTTGGCGCCCACCATGGGACAAGCGGTGCTTAGAGGGTGATAATCCGGGCAAGATCCTTCACCATCAACGCCAACCGGATCACAGCGAGCCGATTCCTTCTGACCGCTGCCCAACAAAACACCCGCAGACGGACGATCGGCTGCGCGTATAGCTACTGAGTTTTCTATTCGATCTATTCAATCTCTCTTCGCATTGATTTCTTTATTTGCATCTAATATCCCGTGTGCAACTAACATGTACCTGTCGCTTGGGAAATTGTATCATGGAGGCAAAAATCGAATCGATCTTCTGGCACCTGATCTGTTAGCGTCAAGCTAGAAGAAACAACACTGAAAGATTGTACATCAGTTGCACGTGCGTTGCAGATTGGTGTCACAAGCTGATGAATCATCGAAAAATCAATCCATGTCCGAAAGCTGGTGCTGGTTCAAGACCACGGCTCGGAAGCTTCCACGCGATCAGCACCCAGGCGAATCAGCCGGGATGCAAGCAATTTACATTGAGAGATTGGATCGGTCCACCGCACAGTGGCGTATCACTCAAAATCTAAACTATCTCCCCCCATGTGTTATTACGACTGTTAATTGATTATTTTATTTAGATTAAATCTAATCTTTGGCATATAATTTATGTGTGTATGTCCCGTCCGTCATCAATGGTGTACCTTGTACGTTCTGCAAAGGAAAATTTGACCCAGTCGGTTGCCACTTCTTCTTGCTAAATGCTGCACCCGATCAGCATGAACTAATATCTCGCTACTCAAGTATTTTCCTATTTATTATATTGTATCCTGACGTCTAATTGTTTTCTATGTATGAATGCGAGAAAAATCAAGCTGCAACGAAGTGGAACGACAAACATCGACACTATTGGCCGTACGGTCGACTCATTCTTTGTCGCGATCAGCTCCGCCTCATGACTTCGTCCGACCAATGGTCTAATTGAGCTCGCTACCACTACTTGCTGCCGCGCTCACTCCTTCGGGCTAAACGGCGTACACGGGGGCTCATGACTCGCTGCCCTCGTGGACTCTCCATGTTCGGCGACTCGTCAGCCACGGACTCACCTCTCACGACCTCGTCCATCGCCGACTCTCCATTCTACCAGCACTCCGACTCGCCATGCTCCGGAACTCGCCTAAACGCGAAAACGCTTAAACGCGGACTCGCTAGGCTCGGCGACTCACCCGCCGCATATTCGTCGTGCTCAAGGATTCACCCCGCCGCGTCGACTCACCTAAGTTTCTTTATATCCGTACATTCTATATGTCCAAAACATATCATATTTTTGTTCAATTTACAAAACCATATGTGGGATCGGTTTGAGTTTGTCTGCTGTTTATTCGCGTCCGTTGAAGTAGTAAGGCTGGGTACCAAAATGCCGACATTGTCTCCGGGTTCAACAGTCTGGCATCACGTCCCTGTTACTCGGCAAGCGTTTGATGCTGGAGGTCTGCCTACGCATGAAAATACACGCATAAACCTTACATACTGCTGATCGTTCCACATAACAAAAATGCATTTTCTTCAACATATACAATCCGCACGTCTTACAATTTTTCAATATATTATGCAAGTACACATTAATGCAATTATATTTTTTCTTCTTCTCAGCAAAACGGTTCGGTGTCTTTCTCGCCACTCGCCGCGCTAGGGGACTCGACGCGTTACAGACAGCGGCACTCTCCAGTCGCTCGACCTCGCCACTCGTCGGTCGCCCCGCCTCGCCGTCCGCCGCGCTCAGGGACTCAGCGCGCTCCAGACAGCGACACTCGCCGGTCGCTCGACCTCGCCGCTCGCCGCACTCGGGGACTCGTCACTCTCCGCGCCGGGGCTCAACGCTCGTCGGCCGCTCGACCTCGCCCCTCGGCGCGCTCGGGGACTCGGCGCTCGCCAGTCACGCCGCGCTCGGGGAGTCGGCGCCCGTCGGTAACTCGACCTCGCCACTCGGCACGCTACAGACAGCGTTGCTCGCCGGTCGCTGGACCTCGCCACTCGCCGCGCTCGGCAGCAACTACTACTATTTTCAAAATATGCATCTCTAAAGAGCCTCAAGTCGCCTCTACAAGCCAACTCGAGCCTCGGGGACTACTCCTAGGCATGCATCGTGTATGCGTGGTTCCACGACCGCGGCTCGCCCTCGTCGACTCGCCACCGCGGACTCGCCCTCGCGTACTCGCGCTCGGGGACTCGCCGCCGCGGACTCGCGCTCGGGGACTCGCCGCCGCGGACTCGCCCTCGCGTACTCTCCACGCTCGGGGACTCGCCAGCGCGGACAGTCGCCCTCGCGTACTCAAGGCGCTCAGGGGCTCGCTACCGCGGACTCGCCCTCGCGTACTCAACGCGCCCGGGGACTCGGCGTGCTATAGACATCTCCACTCGCCGGTCGCTCGACCTCTCCACGCGCTCGGGGACTCGGCACTCGCAGGTCGCTCGACCTCGCCACTCGCCACGCTCGAGGACTTGGCACTCTCCACGTTCAGGGACTCGCCGAACGTGGCGGCTTCACCGACACCCCGTGTCTTTCGCCAACTGGACATCACCGGCTGAGTCACGCCGACCGCCTCTCGCCTCACGGTTCTTTTCTCTGTTCAGAAGCTCGTCGCCGATTCGCCACGACCCATCGTCAAGGCTCTTCGTGCCCTGCCTCAAGCCTGCATCGAATCGACAACGCGCTCGGGGACTACTGATGGGGGAATACTAATTGGGGTATACCCATGAAGCGGAGTCGCCAGCTGGATCACCAATCCCAGACCGGGTCGACTCGCCGGATATGGCGATTAGCGCATCGACCAGCGTAGTGGCGATCGAGGCCCAAGACGGCGACTCGTATACAAAGCCCACTAGCACTTGTAAACCCTAACTGGCTGCATATATAAAGCCACCAGGGGCACCCCCACGGGGCATCTTCTCCCACGTCATATTAGATCTAGTTTTACCTCTGCCTACGGCGACTCCCTTGTAAACCAATCTATGCTCATATACTGGATTGATAGCAGGACGTAGCGATCCTCCACCAAGGGGACGTGAACCTGGGTACATCGTGCGCCAATCTCGTTCTCGGATTCTCCTACGTCGCCTCGCTCCCTCTACGTAAGCTACCCCCAGTAGCATCTGTCGTGCAATACCACGACAGGAGGTATGACGCCCGACTCAGGTACACTTGTTTGCAATGTTATAGACATATATCTTGCTGATGCACCTAATAGTTCTTGGGTATATGATACCGGGTCAGTTATTCACATCTGCAACTTGTTGTAGGAACTGGTAAGAACTAGGAGCGTAGCAAGAGGAGAGGTTGATATTCGAGTCGGCAAGAAAGCAAGAGTTGTTGCGTTGGAAGTCGGCACGATGCAGCTTCATTTACCTTCCGGATTCACTATGAAACTGAATAATTGTTATTATGTTCCAGTGCTTAGTCAAAACATTATTTCTGCTTCATGTTTGATGAGGCAAGGCTATGAGTCGAATATCAAGAATAATGGTTGTTCTTTGTATTTGAATGATATGTTTCACGGATTTGCACCCATCTAGGACGGGTTATTTATTTTGCATCTTGATGGTGAGTCGGTTTATAACATAAATGTTAAAAGGTTGAAACCAAATGATCTGAATATGACTTACTTTTGGCACTGTCGGCTTGGTCATATAAGTTCGAAACGCATGAAGAAGCTCCATGATGATGGACTCATAACTTCGTTCGACTTGGAGTCGTTCGAGACATGCGAATCTTGCCTACTCGGCAAAATGACCAAGACACCTTTTGCAAAGAGTTGCGAAAGGGCGTCCGACTTGTTGGGACTAGTACATAGTGATGTATGTGGACCAGTGAGCACGATAGCCAGGGGTGGTTATGAGTACTTCATTACCTTCACTGATGATTTGAGTAGGTATGGATAGATATATCTACTTGATAAAACATAAGTCGAAAGCATTTGAAAAGTTCAAAGAATTACAGAATGAAGCACAGAATCAACTCGGCAAGAAAATAAAGTTTCTTCAGTCGGACCGAGGAGGCGAGTACATGAGCCATGAGTTTGATGACCATCTGAAAAGTTGTGGAATAGTTCCTCAACTTACTACGCCAGGAACGCCACAAAGGAATGGTGTTTTGGAAAGGAGGAATCGGACCTTGTTGGACATGGTACGATCAATGATGAGTCGGACAGATCTGCCTTTATCATTTTGGGGTTATTGTCTAGAAACAGCGGCGTTCACACTAAACAGAGTACCATCAAAGTCGGTAGAGAAGACACCGCATGAGATGTGGACAGGTAAAACGCCGAGTCTGTCTTTTCTTAAAGTTTGGGGCTGTGAAGCATTTGTCAAGCGACTTCAGTCGGACAAGCTTACGACCAAGTCGGATAAGTGTATTTTCGTACGGTATCCGAGGGAAACCTTGGGTTACTGTCATGGTATTGCACGGCAGATACTACTAGGGGTAGCTTACGTAGAGGGAGCAAGGCGACGTAGGAGAATCCGGGAGCGAGATTGGCACACGATGTACCCAGGTTCACGTCCCCTCGGTGGAGGATCGATACGTCCTGCTATCAATCCAGTATATGTTTATAGATTGGTTTACATGGGAGCCGCCGTAGGAGAAGGGAGAGACTAGATCTAATCTATTGTGGGAGAGCCTAGGTCTAATCTATTGTGAGAGAAGATGTAATATGATCTCCCCGTGGGGGTGCCCCTAGTGGCTTTATATATGCAGCCAGTTAGGGTTTACAAGTGCACTAATGGGCTTTGTATTGGAGTCGCCGTCTTGGGCCTCAGTCGGTGCCACTCGTCTGGGCCCAGCACGCGCCAGTCGCCATATTGGGCGAGTCGACCCGCTCTGGGCTTGGCTTCAGTCGGCTCGATCCAGCTGGCGAACCCGCTTCGTGGGTATACCCCGATTGGTATTCCCCCCATCAGTAGTCCCCGAGCGCGTTGTCGATTCGATGCGGGCTTGAGTCAGGGCGCGGAGAGTCTTGACGATGGGTCGTAGCGAATCGGAGACGAGCTCCTGAACAGAGAAAAGAACCGTGAAGCGGGAGGCGGTCGGCGTGATCCAGTCGGTGATGGCCAGTTGGCGACGCGCGAAGCGTCGGCGGCTGATTCTTGCGTAGTCCTCGAACGTGGAGCATGCCGAGTCCCCGAGCGCGGCGAGTGGCGAGGTCGAACGACCGGCGAGTCCGCGAGCGTGTGGCGTACGCGAGGGCGAGTCCGCGATGGCGAGTCCCCGAGAGTGTCGAGTACGCGAGGGCGAGTCCGCGGTGGCGAGTCCCCGAGCGTGTCGAGTACGCAAGGGCGAGTCCGCGATGGCGAGTCCTCGAGCGTGGAGAGTACGCGAGTAGCAAGTCCATGGTGGCGAGTCGACGAGCGTGTTGAGAACGCGAGGGCGAGTCCGCGGTGGCGAGTCCCGAAGCGTGTTGAGTACGCGAGGGCGAGTCCGCAGTGGCGAGTCCCCGAGCGTATTGAGTACGCGAGGGCGAGTCCGCGGTGACGAGTCGACGAGCGTGTTGAGTACGCGAGGGCGAGTCCGCGGTGGAGAGTCCCCGAGCATGGAGAGTATGCGAGTGGAGAGTCCGCGGTGGTAAGCCGACGAGGGCGAGCCGCGGTCACAGAACCACGCGTACACGCAGCATGCCTAGGAGTAGTCCCCGAGGCTCGAGTTGGCTTGTAGAGGCGACTTGAGGCTCTTTAGAGATGCATATTCTGAAAATTGTAGTGGTTGCTGCCGAGCATGGCGAGTGGCGAGGTCGAGCGACCGGCGAGTGCCGAGTCCCCGAGTGCGGCGAGTGACGAGGTCGAGCGACCGACGGGTGCCTAGTCCCCGAGCGCGGCGAGCAGCGAGGCCGAGCGACCGATGGGCGCCGAGGCCCCGAGCGCGGCGAGGCCGAAGCGACCGACGGGCGCCGAGCCCCTGCGCGGCGAGCAGCGAGGCGGCGACCGGGCGCCGAGTCCCGGCTGGCGGCGAGGCCGAGCGACCGGTGAGTGCCGAGTCCCCGAGCGTGGTGAGCGGCGAGGCCGAGCTACCGACGGGCGCCGAGCCCCCAAACACGACGAATGGCGAGGTCGAGGGACCGGCGAGCGTCGAGCCCCCGAGGACGGCGAATGGCGAGGTCGAGCGACCAGCGAGCGCCAAGTCCCCGAGGGCGGCGAGTGGCGAGGTCGAAGGACCGGCGAGCCCGAGTTCCCGAGCACGGCGAGTGGTGAGAAAGACACCGTTTTGCTGAGAAGGAGAAAAGATACAATTGCATTAAGGTGTACTTGTATAATATATTGAATAATTGTAAGACGTGCGAATTGTAGACGTTAAAATAAAATGCACGTTTGTTATGTTGTTCGATGGGCAGTATGTAAGGTTTATGCGTGTTTTTCATGAGTAGGCAGACCTCCAGCATCAAACGCTTGCCGGGTAACAGGGACGCGATGCCAGACTGTTGAACCCGGGGACAAGGTCGGCCTTTTGGTACCCAGCCTCACTACTTCGACGGACGCGAATAAACAGCAGACAAAACTGAAACCGATCCCAAGTATGATTTTGATCCCTGAAAGGGTCATACGCGACTACATGGTCGGATTTGGAGAATAAATGAAGATGCATATATGTTTTGGACTCGTAGTATGTACGAGTGTATAAAAAACTTAGCTGTTAGTATGGAGAGTCCACGACGGCGAGTCTACGGATGTAGTAGTCGAGTACGCGATGGGTGGTCTCATGACAGACGAGTCCACGATGGTGATCTTGTGATGAGCGTGTCCCTGAGAACCAGTGCAGCGTTTGGCTAGAAGTAGTCGACGTGTTGGTCGAAATCGAAACGGCGGGTGATGTCACGCGGTGGAGTCGACTGGAATTTTTGTTGGACCAGGCCGTCTCCACGTCCTTCGTATTGCGTTTATACTGATTGGGGTGTCCTGGATTGATCGAAGTGAAACAATACATAAAGGATTAGACTTAAGTAAAATAATGAGCAGACAGAATAATCAACAAAATAGTTTCTTTAGAAATCAAATCAATACAATGCTGAAGTGAAGGGCCGATTTGTGGCTGCATCGTGTAGCTGTAGGAGTTGATCGCATGTACTACATTCCAAAGGTCAGAACTAAATAAACAATTGATTTGACATAATAATAGATACGCGAGAGAAATAAGAGTTGAATAGAGGAAACCCATAGGTCATGGCTGCACGGGATCTGAGTCGTGATTTGCTATTGTCGTTGTTGCCGGAAAGGCTGCGGCCATGTACGATATTGGAGATCAATTTACTACATCAGAAGTCCCTGATTTTAAGGTTGTGGTCGAGGCAGCCGGCCAGGGGCTCCAGGGTACGGCGACTGGACGCGGGCTACCACCGCCACGAGTAATGCGATCGTAGAGTAACTCTTCAAACGATGTGTACCAGCAAACATGTAGAAAAACTTCAGATCTAAATAAAACAATTACTAAAAAAATAATTAATGAAAGAAAAAAGCGAGATCGGATTGGAAAATCCCAGCCGCCACAAGCTTTTTCTTGATCACACGCATAGGTTGATGACGAATTTGAGGATCCCGCCCGGATTATCACCCTCCAAGCATCGCTTGCCCCACGGTGGGCGCCAACTGTCGTGGTATTGCACGGCAGATGCTACTGGGGGTAGCTTACGTAGAGGGAGCAAGGCGACGTAGGAGAATCCGGGAGCGAGATTGGCACACGATGTACCCAGGTTCACGTACCCTTGATAGAGGATCGCTACGTCCTGCTATCAATCCAGTATATGTTCATAGATTGGTTTACATGGGAGCCGTCGTAGGCGAAGGGAGAGACTAGATCTAATCTATTGTGGGAGAGCCTAGATCTAATCTATTGTGAGAGAGGATGTAATATGATCTCCCCGTGGGGGTGCCCCTGGTGGATTTATATATGCAGCCAGTTAGGGTTTACAAGTGCACTAATGGGCTTTGTATTGGAGTCGCCGTCTTGGGCCTCAGTCAGTGCCACTCGCTCAAAGACGCGCCAGTCGCCGTATTGGGCGAGTCGACCCGCTCTGGGCTTGGCTTCAGTCGGCTCGATCCAGCTGGCGAACCCGCTTCGTGGGTATACCCCGATTGGTATTCCCCCATCAGTTACTACTTCTACAACCGAGAAGAGGTCAAAGTGTTTGTCGCTCGGAACGGTGTCTTCCTTGAGAAAGATTTTCTCAGTCAGGGAGTCAGTGGGAGAACGGTGCAGCTCAAAGAAATTCGAGATTAACCGGCTAGTAGCGAGTCGGCAAAAACCTTAGAGGTTGAGCCGGTCGTGGTAGCTGAGCCGGCAGCAGCACCTGTACTACGAAGATCGGCGAGATTACGAAGTGTTCGTGATGTGTTACTGTTAGACAGTGATGAGCCAGCAAATTATTCGGAAGCGATGGTGGGATCTGATTCCGAGTCATGTCTTGGAGCCATGAGATTCGAGTTAAAGTCCATGGATGAAAATCAAGTTTGGAACTTGGTTGATCTGCCAGACGGTGCAAGACCCGTCGAGTGAAAATGGGTCTTTAAGAAGAAAACTGATATGGATGGAAATGTTTCAATCTATAAAGCACGTCTTGTCGCGAAGGGGTTCCGACAAGTTCAAGGAGTTGATTATGACAAGACTTTCTCGCCCGTAGCGATGCTTAAATCAGTTCGGATCATGTTAGCTATAGCATCCTATTTCGACTATGAGATATGGTAGATGGATGTCAAAACGGCTTTCCTTAATGGAAATTTAACCAAGGACGTGTATATGATACAGTCCGAGGGTTTTGTCGATCCGGCTAATGCTGACAAGGTATGCAAACTTCAGAAATCCATTTATGGGTTGAAGCAAGCATCTCGGAGTTTGAATATTTGCTTTGATGAGGTAGTCAAATTGTTTGGCTTCATCAAGAGTGATCATGATTCTTGTTTGTACAAGAAGTTTAGTGGGAACAAAGTAAACTTTCTAATCTTATATGTGGATGACATATTACTGATTGGAAATGATGTGCAGATGTTGCAAGAAACCAAGGAATCATTGGAAAGGAATTTCTCAATGAAAGACTTGGATGAGGCAACATACATCCTCGGAATCCGGGTCTATAGAGATAGATCAAGGAGGCTCATTGGATTGAGTCAGAGTACTTATTTGGACAAAGTGTTGAAGAAGTTCAACATGGAATGTCTAAGAAGGGGTTCTCACCGATGTCCCATGGTGTAAAACTTAGCAAGACTCAGTGTCCTTCGACAACTGATGAGCGAAGTTGGATGAGTGCGATTCCGTATGCTTCTGCAGTCGGATCCATCATGTATGCCATGATTTGTACTAGGCCGGATGTTTCATATGCTCTAAGTGTTGTGAGCAGATACCAGGATGATCCTGGAGAAATACACTGGACAGCGGCTAAAAATATCCTAAAGTACTTGAGAAGGACTAAGGATATGTTTTGGTTTATGGTGGTGAAGATGAACTCAGTGTAAAGGGTTACATGGATGCGAGTTATCTTACCGACTCTGATGATTCTCGTTCGCAATCCGGATACGTGTTTATTATAAACGGAGGTGCTGTGAGCTGGAAGAGTTCCAAGCAAGAGACTGTGTCTGCATCTACAACAGAGGCTGAGTATATTGCCGCCTCGGAGGCAGCAAAGGAAGCTGTTTGGATGAGGAATTTCCTCATGGATCTTGGTGTGGTTCAGGGCTCGTCCAATCCGTTGGACGTGTATTGTGACAACAATGGTGCTATTGCACAAGCCAAGGAACCTAGACAACACCAGAAGAACAAGCACATACTCATGCGGTACCACCTGATTCGCCAGTTCGTGGATCAGGGTGATATCAAGTTATGCAAGGTACACACGGATGCAAATATTGCGGATCCGTTGACAAAGCCGTTATCCAGCCGAAGCATGAGGCGCACCTGAGAGCCATGGGCATTAGATGCTTATACATGTGATGTCAGAAGATTGACTCTAGTGCAAGTGGGAGACTGTTGGGAATATGCCCTTGTAGGGGTTCGTAGCATGGAAAACAAAAAATTTCTACCGCATGAACACACAATCAAGATCTAATCTATGATCAAGCCAAGATCTATCTACTATATTGTAGCAACGAGTCAATAGAATACTAACCCTTGAAGATCCAAAGCGGTTAACGAGAGCAGATTCTCGTGGGTGATGTAGTCGTACACTTCCGATCTCAAGATCGCGTAGACGAGCGATCCTTCCATTGCGTCCTAGCGCTTCCGCAATCGGTCACATCGTTAACTTTCGATGAAGACCTTCCTCTCCCTTGTTCCAGCAGGCAGCGGAGGTTGTAGAACTCTCCTCGTGATTCCGGCAGCACGACGGCGTGGTACCGGAAGTAGAGGGGAGATCTCGCAGGGCTTCGCCTTAAGCCGGAGCGAGTATGGTGGACTATGAGAGAGGCCTTGGTGGTCTAGGGTTTAGAGGCACCAAGGGGTTTAGATCAACCAGCAGCTAGGGATTAGCTAGACGGCGGTTTAGAGGAGCTCTAGGGCAGCCGCATCTAGAAGGAGGGTGGCGGCTGGCCTAGGGTTTAGAGGGGCGCCGGCTAAGGGACAAGGTGTAGGGATAGGGGCGCCCCCTCCCTTTCTTTTATAGGTGGGAGGGGCGGCAAGGGCTAGCCGAGTCCTCCCCCAACTCCCTTGCTGGCCGGCGGTTTGGAGGAGAGAAGGGAAACCTTCTCTTCCCAGGTTTCCTTCTCTCCCTCCACTTCACAAAATAGCCGTTTGACTTTTCAAATTGGCGTTTGACTTTTCAAACTAGGATTTGATTAAACCCTTTATTTTGTTCAGTGATGACACCTAGTACATGATGCAATCATTCCAAATTGTTATGACACATTCATGTACCCTTCCCCTCCGGAGTGCCGGACATTCCGGAACCTTCTAGAACATTCCTGATGAAAACACCGGAACCATTTCCGAACTCCGAAACAGGACTTTCCTTATATGAATCTTATTCTCCGGACCATTCCGGATCTCCTCGTGATATCCCGTATCCCATACGAGACTCCGAATAACATTCGGTCTCTTACTCATCATTCCATAACTACTCAACAACATCGAATCCTTAAGTGTGTCTCCCTACGGCTCGTGAATTATGCGGACATGATCGAGACACTTCTCTGATCAATAACCAATAGAGGAATCTGGAAATTCATATGGCTCCCACATATTTCTACGATTACTTTGCGATCGAATGAACCACTTACATACGATACCAATTTCCCTTTGTCTCACGATAGTTTACTTATCCGAGGTTTTGATCGTCAAGATCTACGCATACCTAGTTCAACCTCGTTCGATAAGTACTCTTTATCGCTCCGTGGTATGTGATCCCTTGTGAGCCGGTCACATGCTTGCAAGCTAATTGGATGACATTCCACCGAGAGGGCCCAGTATATCTATCCGTCATATGGATGGACAAATCCCACTCTTGATCCATGTGCCTCAACACATACTTTACTTAACACTCAATGCCACCTTTATAGCCACCCGATTCGGTGTGGTGTTTGATGTCATCAAAGCATCCTTCCGGTGATGGTGATTAACATGATCTCATGGTCGAAGGAATTAGGTTACTATGTATCAGATAGCTTATAGCAAATGAACTATATTAAATGACTTGATCTTTATGCTACGCTTAACTATAGGAGTATGTCCATCACATCATTCTCCTAATGATATGACCCTGTTGTTAATAACATCTCTATGTTCATGATCAGGAAACCATGATCATATATTAACCAACAAGCTAGTTTAACAAGAGGCTTTACTAGGGACTCTTTTATGTTTACAAATCACACAAGTATTAATGTTTCCGGTTAATACAATTATAGCATGGTATGTAAACATTTATCATAAGTATGAAGATATGATAATAACCACTTTATTATTGCCTCTTGGGCATATCTCCAACAGCCCTAGAGGCAATCATGTATGATGAGATTTCCCATTGTATTCATAAAGATATTAAGTTGTCCTTGTATAAACATCTAATGTGTATCATTGAATATGTGATTCGGTTGTGGAACTATACATTCATGTTGTTTGTACTAAATATCCTTGGTCATTGAGGTTGTGCTGGACACACAACTTAGACCAATGTGAAAGTTGGCTTGATGACTCGGTTCCACTTGTCATGGACATGGAGATGCTATTCCAACTTACACAGATTCGGCTAAAGAGTTTAGCGAGTCGGATTGACCCATATTGAGGTACAACGAACAAGTTTTCATTTGCATATCTCAATCAATGTAATCCTTAGACCTGAGGTTATTGCATAATCCGAGTTGAGGATCACCGACTTAGGTTCTGTCAAACGTTGATCCGTAACTGGGCAGTTATAAAGGCAGGGTTCGGGTCGATTGAGAATCAAGCTGCGTGATGTGAATAACCAAGATGGGATTTTGCCCCTCCACTTAGAGAGATATTCTCTGGGCCCTCTCCTGAGATATGATTCGGAAAGCATGGCCATGCACGACTCGGTTAAGTGTTAACCGAGGCGATCGACTAAGAGTTAGTCGGGTGAATCACTTATCTTGGATTGAGAAGAGAGTCGGACTATTTAAGGGATGACAATTATTCGCCTATAGTCTGACAAGGTATATCGTGAGGCAAAAGGGACTCGGACGCAGGTCACATTGGAAAGGCAAGTCGTCATGACTCTTTGGTACTTGGGAGTCGTCATGTTCTGCTAGGAGCCGCTGCCGACTAATCGATTGTGAGTCGGACTCCAATCATGTCCAAGTAGCCATGAGCCTGCGGGGTCGCACACTTAAGAGCGGGAGCAAGTTCGGATTGGATCTGAACCGGTAATCTGGTTGGGTTGGACCCAAGCCGGATTAGGACTGAGTTAGTGTGTTGGACTCACGGTGACTAAGTGTTATATGGGATTTAGTGAATTGTCCACGAGAGTGGAGCCCACGTTCACTCCCTATATATAGTGGAGAACCGTAACCCAGAAAGGTTAATCGTTGATCTGTTAGGTCATTCCACGTGTTGGAAACCCTAGCTCCATAGCAGTCCTACCGTCGTAACGAACCTAGCAGTTCGCCGCCAGTGCTCCTCCTTGCACGTGTGGATACCAGCAGAGGTGATGTACGATCAGTACCAGGACAATCGGATCGCAAAGGACTACACTGCATCAACTGACGCGCTTCATCAGTAATCCGCAACTGCGCGTCTAGTGGTAAACCTCGTGGCCCTCTACCTTAGCTGGATCTTCGGATCACCACGTTAGAGGGAAAATTTTGTTTTATCTCTGCGTGGCCCAAAAACTTTCAGCATAACCATAGTGAGCAACCTATGAAGCATTTTTTTTATAAAAAATAGAGAGACATATGAAAAGAGGAAAGAGAGAAAAAAGCACCATTTTCCCATGGTAAATAAGAACATTATTGAGATGCTCATTGTCTGCTTGCCTTGTCAGTTTGATATGGGATAGCTATTGTATCATGTGTAAGGGGTACCCTGTTGGCAATTCTCTATGATACACATGTATTTACTATGACAAGAACTTATCAGTAACTAAAGTTGAGTAGCATGAGGAGTAGCCCTCATACTCAAGGGACATGAGATTTCCAGTTTATGGTCTATCAAGCATATAACTCATATTGGAACTCACTTTCACCTGAACCATCTAAAGATGCCTATGATAGGGGCAATGAGAGCTCAAAGCTAATGAGCACCATACTTTTAGCATTTGGAAGCCTTTAAAACTTTTCAAAACCTTTTCACTTCCTTGTTGAGTCACCACTTATTCTATGAGCACCTTCTTAAGAGCATAGTTGTCATTCTTAGTGTAATGTGCTTGTCTCAAAACTTGGTTAATTATGTCATGACTTTGATGCGTGTACCTCTGATATCTTTACTTCTAATCTTCACTTGAACTTTAGAGGTGCCTTGGCATTTATGTGTTGCTCCACAATCAAAGGCAAGTGAGATACCACTTTATCATACCTTCTTATGAGCATTGCAATGTTGCTTAGGTTTATGTTTCATGATACCTATTATTATTGAGTTGGAATCTCTTCATAGCTTGCAATGACTATTGAGTAGACTTAGTTGCATACTCCTTATTATGAATTGTCTAAGTATCTACGCATGTGCTGAGAATATTTACATCATATGAAGCAAATGTGTTCGTGAAAGTTCTTTTATTGCACTCAGTTTTCAATTGAATTGCTTGAGGACAAACAATAAGCTAAGCTTGGGGGAGTTGATACGTCCAAAACGTATCTACTTTCCCAAACACTTTTGCTATTGTTTCTCCTCTAAACTTGTGTGATTTGGATACAACTAACACGGACTGACGTTGTTTTCAGCAGAATTGCCTTGCTGTCTACTTTGTGCAGAAAATCAACTATCAGGAAAAATCCCGGAAAATATGCCAAAAATCCTATTTCACCAGAAGACTCACGGAGCGAGAAGACGAGACGGAGGAGGGACACGAGGGGCCCACACCCCCTGGCTGCGCGGGCTGGGCCTGGTCGCGCCTGGGAGGGGTGTGGCCACCTCGGGCACACCCTCGGCCTCCCTCTTCGCCTATAAGAAGCCTCCTGACCTTAAAAATGAGGGGGGTTTGATGTTTTTCCAAAAAGAGTTCCGCTACACCGCCACCACCAGAAACCGCGATTCAGAACCAAAAACTCCGTTCTGGCACCCTGTCGCGATGGGGAATTTGGAAGGGATCATCGCCATCATCATCACCGACGCTTCTCCATCAACCATCCATGTTTCCCCATCCATGAGTGAGTAATCCCCCACTGTAGTCTATGGGGATGGTAGGTATTGGATGAGTTCTATCATGTAATCGAATAAGATTGTTAGGGCATGGTGCCTAGTATCTCTATTAGTGCTATTTGACTTTGTTGCAACTTGTTTTGCTTAATGCTTGTCACTAGGGCCCAAGTGCCATGATCTTAGATCTAAACTTATTATTGATTGATGATGATAGTATTGTTTGTGATCTTATCTGCAAGTTGTGTACACATATCATAGTCCGGATCCAAAGGCCCCGAAGTGACAGAAATTGGGACAGTCGGAGGGGATGGATGTGATATGAGGATCACATGTGTTCATGGAGTGTTAATGCTTTGCTCTGGTGCTCTATTAAAAGGAGTACCTTAATTGCCAGTAGATTCCCTTGAGGTCCCGCTGCAACAGGCTGGCTGGACAAAAGATGTTGTGCAAGTTCTCATTGCGAGCATGTATGACTATATATGGAACACATGCCTATGATTGTTTAGTACTTGGATGCTTTATCTTATTTATATGCAATTGCCCTAGATCTTGAATTTACATGAATAGTCTCGTCCAAACAACGACCGTCCATCCATCCCTATGCCTACCGCACTCATATCCTACTATTTGCTACTATTGTTACTATTTCTTTTGTTCTACTGCAGCTGTTACTTTGCTATCTCTACTACAAAACTGTTGCTCCTGATAAACTACTGTGAGCAAGACTATTTCCAGGTGCAGCTGAATTGACAACTCAGTTGTTAAGGCTTATAAGTATTCTTTGGCTCCTCTTATGTCGAATCAATAAATTGGGTAATACTACCCTCGAAGACTGTTGCGTTCCCCTATACTTGTGGGTCATCAGAAGTGAAGGAGGCATAGAAATAGATCATGAATGTATTCATGACTATAATAAAAAAGGCCATGTTAATGAATTATCTAAAGATCTTTATTAAGATTCAGATCTTCTGTTGAAATTTGTTAAAGCTTTTACGGAACACATCGAATCTCCAAAAGAGGGTTCAGTCAAGTTTGATCCACCACCTGAACCTGAGAAGAAAAGAGAAGTCAAAGCAACATTGGCCTCCCTAGAACCAATGTATGAGATACCTTTTCCTAACACTGCACAAAAGCATATTTTGGAATATGAACAAGTCAAGGTAGTACATGAGGAGAAAGAAGAGGAAAGTGTGCCAATAATTGAAGAACATCTAGATGAAACCAAAGATGAAGAGGTAACCAAGGAAGAAATCATGGCTATGTATATACATTGTAACATAGTTGAACTTGATGAAGAGACTTCTATATTGGTTGAAGGTAAAATTAAGGTAAAAAAATGTGGGTAAGCCTATCCTTCCCTACATATTTAAAGAAACCTCGCATTACGGTTTATGTGATCTTGGCACCGAAGTTCTGTTATATCCTATGAAATTTATTTAGAAATAAAAGAAAAGATAGCTCTAGTTACAATAGAAAATACTGATATGGTAATCATGTTAGCCAATAAAAATCTTAGAATTCCAATGGGAGTAGTTGAAGATGTAGTTATCACAATTAACAATAAAAATTTCCTTATTGATTTTGTAGTTGTTGGTATGCCAATTGACACTCTTTGCCCAACTATATTTGGAAGAAACTTTTTGAGTGATATAGGTGCCACAGTTGATTTCAAAAAGGAGATTGTATCCCTTAAGCTTGGGAAAGCGGAAAACGAATTCCACTTTTCCAAATTTAAAGACAAACCTCTATTCATAAAAGAAGAAGAGAAGGAGAAAACTATTGAAAAAATGGCAGCTCTTTTCTTCAATAATCAAGATGAAGGAATAAATGAAGACCCAAATTGTGGAGAAATAATTATGGAGGATAGAACTCTAGAAGAATTAGAAAATGAATTTGATTCATTTCCCAATTAAGAATCTCCAACTGATGAAGCTTTTGAAGAGCTAGAAAAGAGAGGGGATGATTAATTACCACCCCTATAATTAAAAACTCTACCAGATAATCTTAAGTATAAATTCTTAGATGATACTAATAAATTCCCTGTTATTATTAGTGCTAAAATTTCAGGGGAAGAAGAAGAACTTATGGAGGTACTAAAGGAGCACCGCAAGGCCGTTGGGTACTCAATTGATTACTTGAAGGGTATTAGTCCCATGATAGCCTCCCATCAGATATTCATGGAGGAAGGTGCTAAACCAGTTGCGGAATTTAACAGAAGACTGAAGCCTGAAATGAAGGAAATGGTAAGAAAATAAATAATATGCCTACTTGATGCAGGTATAATCTATCCTATAAAATAAAGTGAATGGGTAAGTCATGTTCATTGTATTCCTAAGAAAGGCGGCTTTACTATTGTTCCTAATGAAAATAATGAATTGATACCTACTAGAACTGTTGTTGGACATAGGATGTGCATAGATTTTAGAAAATTCAGTAAGGAGACAGGAAAGATCACTATCCTTTACCGTTCATAGATCAAACCTTAGAGAGGTTAGCAAACCATACTCATTTTTGCTACTTGGACGGATACTCTGGTTTTTCCCAAATAGCTGTTCATCCTGATGACCAACTTAAAACATTTTTCATTAGTCCTTATGGTTTACATGCTTATCGATGTATGCCTTTTGGTCTATGTAATGCTCTAGCTACTTTTCAAAGATGCATGACTGCTATATTTGCAGATTTTATAGAACTGATAATGAAAGTATTTATGGATGATTTTTCTGTGTATGGAACTTCGTTGACTAGTTGCTTGGAAAATCTCAATAGAATTTTACAGTGTTGCGAAGAAACGAATCTTGTTCTAAACTGGGAGAAGTGCCATTTTATGGTCAAATAAGTCATTATCCTTGGACATAAAGTATCAGGTGGGGGTATTGAAGTAGATAGGGCTAAAGTTGAAGCAATAGAAATAATGCCACAACCAAGGCACATAAAAGGTATAAGAAGTTTTGTTGGTCATGTAGGATTTTATAGAAGGTTCATTAGGAATTTTTCTGTAATTTCTAAACCTTTGAATAATCTGTTGCAAAAAGGAGTGGGATTCAATTTTGATGATAAGTGCCTTATTGCCTTTGATAAACTTAAATATGATTTACCTCGTGCTCCCATTATTAAACCACCTATATGGGATATGACTTTTGATTTAATATGTGAAGATAGTAATGATGTTGTAGGAGTAACTTTGATACAACACATAGGTCGCAGATTTAATATTATACATCATGCTAGTAGAACTCTCAATAATGCTCAAAAGAATTATCCTAAGGAAGAAAGGAAACTCTTTGCTGTATTTTTCTCCTGTGACAAGTTTCGTTCTTATATTATTGATGCAAAAGTAAGAGTTCATACGTGTAACGCCCCCGAATCGAGTCTATGCAGATCTCAGCATTTCCCGCCAAAATCCGCATAGAAGCAATTCAAAGACGCCCACCAGACACTTTCGTGTGGGTGGGATTTGAATACAATTAGTTACATCACAATAGTTTACAACAGAGTCCATAAAAACTTATATATACAACAACGACTCAATGAGTCAAGAATACAAAAGGTACAATACGAAGATACAACTCAAGAAGAAAACAAGATAGTATCCGAGTACGGACAAGATCCAAATAGGACTAAGAGTCCTGAAGAATAACCAAGCGGTGTACAACCCTGCCCAGGCCAAACCGGAAGGGTAACCTTGCTAACGTCGCCAATCACATACCTGTCAAGCCAAAAGGGTGCCGACAAAGGGCAAAGGAAAATAGAAAAAAAAGAGCGGTCAGTACTGAGGCCAGTACATGGCGAGACTAGAATTCGGCGGTCCTCGCCTACATAGGTATGGTGGGCTCAGCGGCAGCAAAGCTTGCACTATCTAACTTATAGAGACACGCTACAACTTCGGCTATTAGAGCGAGATAAGAGAGCACTACGCGATAAAACTATATAACACCAAACATAACCCATCCGAAGAATTCCCCCTCGAAGACCAGTCGAGGAAGTCCCCTTGCGGAACACACACAGTGGCAATTTTAGTTAAGCAGGTGTTTAGTTGATAAGGCTAATTACTAGTCAAATTATTAGAGGCAAAGAATTAGTGGCGTTGTCTATGGTCATGACACTGTACTCCTGAGGCGTCCATAACCGTGGACACACGGCTTCTCGAAAAGATTTACCCTGCAGGGGTGCACTACTGTACCCAAACGCATGCTCAACCCATCCGGCAACATATCACGCGTGCCTTCCGAATCTCACAACAAGAACTGTCCCATAACTACGCGCATATCCAGAGGCATCACCTACTGTGTTTTACCCACACAAGAGAAACAGTTGATTCTCTAGGTGGCACAGTGTTTGAGTCTACGGCCGGGCGATGGTCGGAAGATAACTTGTAGAGCTCCATCCCACCTCCGGCACGTATCCCGATTTTATGCAATGCAAGCCATGGCAGTCCACCAAAACATCAAGTCCGAAGACATATCAACTCACCCATGTCCGAGGACATATTATGCGTATGCACCAAATGGAAAACCAATTTTGTAACCCTCTGGATATACGAATAGCGCCGGTAGTTGAGGGGGGGGATCCCAGAGGCCCCCACATTTGGTTAGCGCGATCAACTCAGAACTGGTATCATAGAACGACCGGCTCCTAGGTCGGCTCAAGCAGTTCCCAAAGGTGGTCCCTGCCGGGGCCTTATGATTAGGTGAAACCATAACCAACAAAATTAGATTAATTATCTTATCACCAATAATATCCATGTATCATGTTCCACCTGTATGAGAGCGATACTAAGTCAAACAAGGCAATAGGATAACCAAGGGAGTATAGTGGAGCAGGTAAATAGAGGAACGGTACTATAGTATCGACAATAAGGATAGCAATATATCAAAGGAAGGAAGTAAAGACTATAAATGCAAAATAGGTGAAAGGGAAAGAATGCTCGCCTGTGAGGCAAAGTCAGTGACCGAAGGCTTGTCGTATCTCACATCGACTCATCGTCCTATTTGGTGAAGAACCAAACACTAGAAAGAGCAACCGATGCAATATTTAATACTAGACAAAAGATCCAGCATGTTTATGATATGATGCATGGCAAGGTAATATACGGTCCCTCTTAGCAATATTAAGCGCGATCGGGAAACCGTCAAATAAATATTATGGTTAGAGTTGTTTATCTACCCCACAATTTAAAGGTTGATTAACGAGATAGAATATGTCATCGGTTCGCTACACAATATTAAATGGAGTCTGGAATATGACAAGATTATCCCGCATATGGTCTCCATATTTAATTATGGTGAATCGACATAATGCCCCCAAACCACCAAACATGTGTGCAAGCATGATAAATAATATGCAACAAGTATAATATGTAAATTTATAAAATAGGGGCTCGAGAGGGATCACACATGGGCTTCGGCGATCTTGATGTTCCGAGGGGTTTGGGTTCGGTCTTGAGTTTCGGACACCGGGATCGGTCTTTGGAATCCGTGAGGCGATCTTGGTGCTCCGTGTCAAAGGCCTTGTTGATCCGCGACAACTATCCTGGCGTTCGTGTTCCGGTTGTCGGTTGTGAACTCTAATGGGCACCAATAAAAATATGTATGGCACAGAGCGCACAGGCACATCTGACGGAAGCACCCACCGTAGGGTAGCAGGATCTGCTGAATGTCTAAACAGCCCAACGAGACGCAACAATGACGACGAGGTACAGCTGGATTGCAACCAGAGCTAGACGCGCATAGCTGCCTGTTGTTGAAGAGGGTGGAGGTAGGGCATGCCGACAGGGACAAGGACATGCTCAAGCAGGAGGGTCGCGAGGCACACGACGCCGGGCCCGGGACACACGCAGGTGGAGGTAGGGGCGAGGCAGCGTCCAGAGCAACGGATGGCGGCCGGAGGGGGCGCGCCTGCGACGAGGTGGAGGACGGTGACAACGGATGCAGTCGCGACCGAAGGTGCTCTGTCGGAGGGTGAGACGCGAGGGAAGCGCTGGCGGAGGAGAGAGCGTCAGGCCCTGCGAGCTTGGTCGCACGACGAGGGGGCCGGCCTGTGCGGGCTCGAGGTCAGAGACCGACGAAGTAGGGTTGACGATGGCTGGCATGGCGGCGCGCAGAACGGGTCAGGCAGGACGCCGGCCTGAGAGGGGACACCGTGGGGAAGAGGGCCGCGGGGAAGGGCACCGGTGACAGCGTCGGCCGGTTGACGAGGGGCGCGAGAGAGGGGAGCCCCTGGTGGCGGCCGTCGAGGCGTAGGTGGCGGCTCGGGAGACTCCAGAGAGCAGCGTGGACGGTCGCGGGAAGGGGCGATGGACGCGGGCGCGCGGCGGCGGCTGCAGAGCTCGACGGAGGACGGTCATGGCGGGGCAGCGACGAGAGGCCGGAGAGGAGGGTTGGCGGGGTCGACGGGGCGCAGACCGAGGGCGAGGAAGGCGGAGCGGCCTCAGATGCTGGCGGCCGGAGGAGGTCACGCGGCCACGCGCAGGCGATGGCGGTGGTGCAGCGAAAGGAGGGCGATGCGGGGCCGCGTGCAGGGCGGACGCGGACAAGGCCGGTGGCGAGGGGGTGACGCGGCGGTTGCGCCTGGGGACGGAGGTCGCGCGAGCGGAGCTCCTGGCGGCGGCAGTTGGCAAGGAGGAAGGAGGGCAGGCGGTGGTTGGTGGCGATGGGAGCCGCGTCGCGTACATGGTGTGTTTCGCGTGTGCGTGTCTGGGTCGTGGCGTGCGTGCCTTTTCTGGGTACGTGTCCTCCAGGACGGGTGTGTGTGGTGTAGAGGTGTGGGTCGGTTCCTGTTGGGTGCGTGTGTGTGTGCACAGCGGCGGCGGCAGGGCATGTGGTGTGCGGGGCTAGGGTTAGGGGATTTGGGTAGGATTTATACGGTTTGGTATTAGAGCTAAGTTTAGGTTTTTTAAACGGGCTGGGCTTGACGGGTAGTAGGAGGCCTGGCCTAAACGGCTGGCTACCTCCCCAAAACTCTTTTATTTTTATTTATTTTAGTTTTAAAAGATTTTTTTTTTGTAAATAGATTTTAGACAAATTAAATATCTGGAAAAGATCGGGATTTTGATTTGAAATTAAAGGAGGGGACTAATTAGAAAACAAAATAGGCTTTTGTCGAAAATATTTTAGAACAAAATGTGCATGATGATGTCATGATGATGCAAAATAGAAAATAACAAGCAATTTTATTTTGGAATATTTTCCGGGGCATTACAACTCGACACCACTAACAAGGATCGCGTCCCGAGATCCTAGCAAAGACACCGGGGGGAAGAGTTTGATGATTGGATATTCTTGAGTAGGGTTGATGGTCGCGACACCACTAACAAGAATTCTTGCTCCATCTTGAAATCGTCCACACCGCCAACAAGGGTTGTTGCTCACATTCTTCGAGGAAACACTCCGGAAAGACAAAGGCGAAGAAAGGGATCACAAGATCATCTCTAACTTCCAAGGAAGGAGTATTAGTCACATTAATCCACTTGTTCAATGCCCAAGAACTAATGATAAGAGTAGTGGTATGGTCGCGACTCCATTCCGCACTCTAAGCATTACTCTTTACATGAATAAGGGGATCATGCAACAAAACTCACGGAATTTAGACTGGCGATCTTGGCAAGGAGTATTCACATAGATTCAGAAAGATGATGATGTCGTCGTCTTAGAAGTCGCAAAACACCGAAAGCATCGGGAGAGAGGTTACATAGAGCGAAATCCAGAGCACCACCGTTACAAAAGGAAGGAATAGAAACCCTAAAGGTACGACGGAAAACCCATCCACGAGAGTCCTATACTTGAACAAGGTAAGAGAGAAGATTAAAACATGCAAAGATAAGAAGAGAAAGAATAGAGGTAAGGAGTAAAATCGGAGCTAATCAGATCTATCCAATGCATTTGTAGCAAAATAGTTTTGACACTAGACATCGGCCGTTAGCTAGGTTATCCTACAGGCTGGACTACTGGGGTATCGTAAACTTTGCTCTGATACCACTTGTAACGCCCCCGAATCGGGTCTATGCAGATCTCAGCATTTCCCGCCAAAATCCGCATAGAAGCGATTCAAAGACGCCCACCAGACACTTTCGTGTGGGTGGGATTTGAATACAAGTAGTTGCATCAAAATAGTTTACAACAGAGTCCATAAAAACTTATATATACAACAACGACTCAATGAGTCAAGAATACAAAAGGTACAATACGAAGATACAACTCAAGAAGAAAACAAGATAGTATCCGAGTACGGACAAGATCCAAATGGGACTAAGAGTCCTGAAGAATAACCAAGTGGTGTCCAACCCTGCCCAGGCCAAGCCGGAAGGGTAACGTTGCTAATGTCGTCAATCACATACCTGTCAAGCCAAAAGGGTGCCGACAAAGGGCAAAGGAAAACAGAAAAAAAGAGCGGTTAGTACTGAGGCCAGTACATGGCGAGACTAGAATTCGGCGGTCCTCGCCTACATAGGTATGGTAGGCTCAGCGGCAGCAAAGCTTGCACTATCTAACTTATAGAGAGACGCTACAACTTCGGCTATTAGAGCGAGATAATAGAGCACTACGCGATAACTATATATAACACCAAACATAACCCATCCGAAGAATTCCCCCTCGAAGACCAGTCGAGGAAGTCCCCTTGCGGAACACACACAGTGGAAATTTTAGTTAAGCAGGTGTTTAGTTGATAAGGCTAATTACTAGTCAAACTATTAGAGGCAAAGCATTAGTGGCGTTGTCTATGGTCATGACACTGTACTCCTGAGGCGTCCATAACCGTGGACACACGGCTTCTCGAAAAGATTTACCCTGCAGGGGTGCACTACTGTACCCAAACGCATGCTCACCCATCAGGCAACATATCACGCGTGCCTTCCGAATCTCACAACAAGAACTGTACCATAACTACGCGCATATCCAGAGGCATCACCTACTGTGTTTTACCCACACAAGAGAAACAGTTGATTCTCTAGGTAGCACAGCGTTTGAGTCTACGGCCGGGCGATGGTCGGAAGATAACTTGTAGAGCTCCATCCCACCTCCGGCACCATATCCCGATTTTATGCAATGCAATCCATGGCAGTCCACCAAAACATCAAGTCCGAAGACATGTCAACGCACCCATGTCCGAGGACATATTATGCGTATGCACCAAATGGAAAACCAATTTTGTAACCCTCTCGATATACGAATAGCGCCGGTAGTTGAGGGGGGGATCCCAGAGGCCCCCACGTTTGGTTAGCGCGATCAACTCAGAATTGGTATCGTAGAACGACAGGCTCCTAGGTCGGCTCAAGCAGTTCCCAAAGGTGGTCCCTGTCGGGGCCTTATCATTAGGTGAAACCATAACCAACAACATTAGATTAATTATCTTATCACCAATAATATCCATGTATCATGTTCCACCTGTATGAGAGCGATACTAAGCATGCCTACGACTCGCAAGGACAAAGCTAGCTAATCAAACAAGGCAATAGGATAACCAAGGCAGTATAGTGGATCAGGTAAATAGAGGAACGGTACTATAGTATCGACAATAAGGATAGCAATAGATCAAAGGAAGGAAGTAAAGACTATAAATGCAAAATAGGTCAAAGGGAAAGAATGCTCGCCTGTGAGGCAAAGTCGGTGACCGAAGGCTTGTCGTATCTCACATCGACTCATCGTCCTATCCGGTGAAGAACCAAACACTAGAAAGAGAAACCGATGCAATATTTAATACTAGACAAAAGATCCAGCATGTTTATGATATGATGCATGGCATGGTAATATACGGTCCCTCTTAGCAATATTAAGCGCGATTAGGATCCCGTCAAATAAATATTATGGTTCGAGTTGTTTATCTACCCCACAATTTAAAGGTTGATTAACAAGATAGAATATGGCATCGCTACACAATATTAAATGGAGTCCGAAATATGACAAGATTATCCCGCATATGGTCTCCATATTTAATTATGGTGAATTGACATAATGCCCCCAAACCACCAAACATGTGTGCAAGCATGATAAATAATATGCAGCAAGTATAATATGTAAATTTATAAAATAGGGGCTCGAGAGGGATCACACATGGGCTTCGGTGATCTTGATGTTCCGAGGGGTTCGGGTTCGGTCTTGAGTTTCGGACACCGGGATCGGTCTTTGGAATCCGTGAGGCGATCTTGGCGCTCCGTGTCAAAGGCCTTGTCGATGCGCGACAACTATCCTGGCGTTCGTGTTCCGGTTGTCGGTGGTGAACTCTAATGGGCACCAATAAAAATATGTATGGCACCGAGTGCACAAGCACATCTAACGGAAGCACCCACCGTAGGGTAGCAGGATCTGCTGAATGTCTAAATAGCCCAACGGGACGCAACAATGACGACGAGGTACAACTGGATTGCAACCAGAGCTAGACGCGCATAGCTGCCTGCTGTTGAAGAGGGTGGAGCCAGGGCATGCCGACAAGGACAAGGACGTGCTCAAGCAGGAGGGTCGCAAGGCACACGACGCCGGGCCCGGGAGGCACGCAGGTGGAGGTAGGGAGAGGCAGCGTCCAGAGCAGCGGACGGCGGCCGGAGGGGGCGCGCCTGCGACGAGGTGGAGGACGGTGACAACGGATGCAGTCGCGACCGAAGGTGCACTGTCGGAGGGTGAGATATGAGGGCTGCGCTGGCGGAGGAGAGAGCGTCAGGCCCTGTGAGCTTGGTCGCGCGACAAGGGGGCCGGCCTGTGCGGGCTTAGGGTCAGAGACCGACGAAGCAGGGTCGGCGATGGCTGGCATGGCGGCGCGCAGAACGGGTCAGGCAGGACGCCGGCCTGAGAGGGGACACCACGGGGAAGAGGGCCGCGGGGAAGGGCACCGGTGACAGCGTCGGCCGGTCGACGAGGGGCGCGAGAGAGGGGAGCCCCTGGTGGCGGCCGTCGAGGCGCAGGTGGCGGCTCGGGAGACTCCAGAGAGCAGCGTGGACGGTCGCGGGAAGGGTGCGATGGACACGGGCGCGCGGCGGCGGCTGCAGAGCTCGGCGGAGGACGGCCATGGTGGGGCAGCGACAAGAGGCCGGAGAGGAGGATCGGCGGGGTCGACGGGGCGCAGACCGAGGGCGAGGCAGGCGGAGCGGCCTCGGATGCTGGCGGCCGGAGGAGGTCACGCGGCCACGCGCAGGCGATGGCGGTGGTGCAGCGAAAGGAGGGCGATGCGGGGCCGCGTGCAGGGCGGACGCGGACAAGGTCGGTGGCGAGGGGGTGACGCGGCGGTTTCGCCTGGGGACGGAGGCCGACGAGGTCGCGCGAGGGGAGCTCCTGGCAGCGGCAGTTGGCGAGGAGGAAGGAGGGCAGGCGGTGGTTGGTGGCGATGGGAGCCGCGTCGCGTACATGGTGTGTTTCGCGTGTGCGTGTCTGGGTCGTGGCGTGCGTGACTTTTCTGGGTACGTGTCCTCCAGGACGGGTGTGTGTGGTGTAGAGGTGTGGGTCGGTTCCTGTTGGGTGCGTGTGTGTGTGCACAGCGGCGGCGGCAGGGCATGTGGTGTGCGGGGCTAGGGTTAGGGGATTTGGGTAGGATTTCTAGGGTTTGGTCTTAGAGCTAGGTTTAGGTTTTTTAAACGGGCTTGACAGGTAGTAGGCGGCCTGGCCTAAACGGCTGGCTACCTCCCCAAAACTCTTTTGTTTTTATTTGTTTTAGTTTTAAAAGATTTTTTTTGTAAATAGATTTTATACAAATTAAAGATCTGGAAAAGACCGGGGTTTTGATTTGAAATTAAAGGAGGGGACTAATTAGAAAACAAAATAGGCTTTTGTCGAAAATATTTTAGAACAAAATATGCATGATGATGTCATGATGATGCAAAATAGAAAATAACAAGCAATTTTATTTTGGAATATTTTCCGGGGCATTACAATACGGATCGTGGTGGTTTTAAAGAACTCCTCGAGAGGAAGTTTCATAAGCCAAGACTGATCCGTTGGATCCTTTTTACTTCAATAATTTGAGTTGCAGATTATGCAGAGACAGGAAGCAAAGGTAGTAGATGCATCATCTATATTTACCCAACAAGACATCGATATTAGTGAGAGGATCTTTAGTCTTGATGATTTTTGTTTCCAAGAATTGTTATATGAACTAAGGTCAAATCCTCCCAAGAAGAAGAAGTCCCTGTTGTTGGAGGAGCTTGTCACTCCCGACTAAATAAATGGTAAGTGGAAGGTAAGTTTTCTAACTCTAGTAAGTGTTGTTTTTTCAGAGTTCTACTATTAATTTTTTTGCCATTGAATTCCTCTTGTTTTTATAAAGTTTTTGAGGGGTTTATGCAACTATACTGCCGCAACTATACTGTCGTAGAAAACTCTCCCGCCGTATAGTTGGTCGTCAAACGTTTTGTATCCCCCTCACGAAATAATTTTCAGGTGCTGTAACTATACGGGCGCAACTATACAGCCAGAGAAAACTCTGTCGCCATATAATTGGTTGTTAAACGTTTTGTATCCTTTTACAAAAGAATTTTCTAGGTACGGTATCTATACGACCGCAACTATACGGTCGGATAAAATTCTCCCGCTGTATAGTTGGTCGTTAAAGCTTCAGTACCCTCGACCCGTTCTTTGTTTTTATTATTAAAAAAACTTCTGTCGGTTCTTAGTCGGTCATCTAACCAACATGGGCTAGAAATATTTGGAAGTACCTACCCGAAACCAACTATATGGCCGGAACTATACGGGTCGCGACCATATAGTCGATCGTTTACTGCGCGGGACTCCTCCAAATCCGCGATTTCTTTTTCTGGTCGGTTTGGATTGTTTTCTTGGATGACAATTTTGTATTTATCACGAGTTTAATCAACCTCTGACCCCTCTTATATACTGCCCTTGTGTCTCTCTCTAATCACAAATCACCAGGAATAAATCCAGCTACGCGCTATCCTGTCCCAGGCCGTGGAAAACCTATGGGGCTCATTGCTCCTAGGGACCTTTCTAGCAGCCCGTCGATGGAGGACGGCAATGAGGAGGTGGAGAGGTTTAGACCGGGGTACAAAGAGTACATCGAGCCAATCTTCTACAACAGCGATCCTGATAAAGACTAGGACGACGTTTACATCTGTCGCGACATCTACGATCCCCCGGAGATTGTGACACCCACGGGATCAGGGCTAAACAAATCCCAGACCTCCGTATGACATAAGCTTAACCTTGAGCTCGAGGGTATCCAGTGGAGAATCGGTAACACAATAGTGACCCTACGACACAAAATTATTATAGCAAGCTCATAACTGAGCAGAGAACCAAAATATTACAAGCAGAGGTCACTGACCATAAAACATCAAACAACGGAAGGAAAATTATGCTATTAAGTATAGCAAACTTAACAAATGGCCTAAGAGACCTGAAGCATAACGATAACGTCCCAGCCCACAGATTCCAGGCTGTCGGCCGAGAACCCCAAGCTACTCGTTGATGTCGATGTAGTACCAAACTGATCTTTAGGGGAACACTTACTCTGCCAAAAGTATCAAAAAAGCAAGGATGAGTACAGGGTGTACTCCGCAAGACTTATGGCTGGTGGAGTTGTTTTGCATAAAGCTATCTTTGCTTATAAAACAAGAGAGAGAAGAAGCTCGTCTAATCAGAGTATTTTAAAAGGGGATTAGAGAGCGACATCTCTGAAATATTGATCATCATCTTTTCATATCCACCAAGTCATCATCATCTGAACCCTATCTAGGATCACCCCCTCGTTCCATGAGGAAGCATCCTTAAGCACACGTTGATCTGCTAAGTTTTACGATTAGGTTAATGTTCTCTATGATCTTAGAATCTGGTCACCAAGCGTTCATAACCGTGAACATGGCTTTTCGAAAATATTTAACCCTGCAGGGGTGTACAACTTTACCCACACCTACTAACCTTCCCTTAATGCCACATGATTAGCCCTCTTCCTTGGAAGGCCGGCAGAGGGTGGTTAGACACGACCTTTACCTTGCTTTCGTCTAACTCCATGAGTCTCCAAGAAAGGGTTCCATCAGCCCATATCTCTATGTCCAAGGATCGGGAGTACTCCCGGAGCCTCCTTCCTCCTTGGTCACGCCATATATGATGCATCATCTTCAACCCATCCAAATATGCAGATGCCAAATAGATAACTATGGACTCATGAATCAGACTAGGCAAGTTAGTCACTCGTGAGGTTTTCCAGGCCCCATGTGGTTGTACGCTCGTCTCGGTTCCTAGTGGTGGCGAGCATGGGACTAGAAAGACCACATCTCACTGTGGCCTCCCATACAAGCCTTAGCATGTTTAAACTCACATCACCTCTAATCTTATCTCATCACATTCTCCTGTCATACTAGATTTTCTGCATCTGATACATCATCTCGATGAACCAGCACTGACAACTATGCATGGCTAAGCAGGACACAGATAAAAGCTCTAGCAGTGCACACAAGCAAAACCTAGTTATGCTAGGAGTAGTGGATCAGGTAATATAAGATCAAAGGGAGTAATGCAATAGATAGGATACTCTATATATCGATAAAAGACCACAGTAGAATCATAAGCATAATGGCAAGAATTGAAATGCTTTTGGAATCATAGGTTTATATCATGGTGGGGCCATGCTTGCCTTTGCCAGTTGATAACAGATAAATAGATCTTCGGATAGCTTGTACTTGACTTGGTTACAGTTGGTCAAGTATTATTCTTTGATCTTCGACGGTGTTGATCTCGATTTGGATATCAATGTCGCATTCTACCGAGAAGAACCAAACACCGGAAAGAGAAGGAAACAATCAACACATGGCATCGATGCAATTCTCAAGCAAGGATAATGATATGACAAGTTGAATTGTATCGAAAAGTAACCCTAAGGCATGCTCGACAATTTAACCGGGGTTCCGAGGGGTACAAACCCTAACTCGGGGAAATTCCAGAATCACTTATGAGGGGTTACTATGTTATTATAATTAAACTTGTTATGAAAGTTGTTGAACAATGCATGATTATAGCTTAGATAGACATATCTCATTTTTCTGAACATTTCGATATATTATTTGTATTTTTCTGACTTATAATTAATTAGATATTGAATTTACAAGATTTAAACATTTTATAAAATTATTTAAAACAACTTGTTAGACTTTTACACCCGGGAAGACTCTACCAACAGAGACTGACTGATGGGCCCTGGGCCACATCGGCAGCCACGTGAGCAAAAGGGACCCACAGCGGGTTTGACTGTGCTGACCCGCGCGCTGATGATGTCATGCTAATGTCGGCATGACATTAGCACGGCGGTGAGCCGCATATCGGCGACAGGGACGGTGATAGGGGCTCGAGGGGCTATGCGGCTAGCCTGGTTCGACGCAGGGGAGCACGGCGAGCCTAAAGGTGGCGGCGCCACCGATTTTTGGTCACCGGAGCGGCAACTCCAGTGAGTGGTGGCAGTGGAGCTTGAATATGATCGACATACAACGGCTACGGTGCGCGAGAGAGGCAAAGGAGAGGTCTAGAGGGACCGGTGGCTCACCCCGAGCGCGATGAAGGGGTCGAGGAGGCATGGGGGAGGCCGAAATCAGTGGCGAGCAGCGGTGGCCGGCGTCAGGGACAAGGGTCCGATTGCGGAGACTGTGACCTCGCCTGCTTGCGCTGACTGGGGCAATCGACGGAGACGAGCGAGGCGAAGCTTCCTGGCATCACTACGAGGCTCGGGACGGCCGGAAACGACGGCGGCGGATGGCTCTGGCCGGAGCTAGGGTTCGGGCAGAGAGAAATCATGCGCGAGAGAGAGAGAGCGAGGGAGAGTGAGAGAATAGGGATGAGAGGGGGTCATGCGGAGCTGGTCCTTATCCTTCTCTAGAGCGGTGGCGAGGATCTCCACGCGGGGCGGCCGGCGACGTGCCGACAGCGAGCTGCTTCGGATGATCGAGAGGTCGACGACGACTCCACGGAGACGACAAACAGGTAAGCGGGCTTGGGCCATGCATGGGCTTTGGCTGGGCTATGGGCGAGCTGCTACGCGTTGCGTGCGTGCAAGCAGGAAGGAGAGGGGGAGATGGGCTACGGCCCAGGTTCTGGTCTAGATCTATTTTTTATTAGAAAACCCTTTTTCAAATTTGTTTTTTGTTTTCTATTTGTATTTTCAACTTCGAATATGTTTTGATCCATTTCAAAAATTACCAGAGGTTTTATAAAACTATATAAAATAGTGTGGGGCCCTTTTAGTCAATTTGGGCTCCAATATTTTGGTAATTTTCCAAAATATTCAAAACCATTTGAATTGCTTTAGAGAGAGAGGAAACTAGGGTTTTAGGGATTTGTTGCTTTCTTTTCTTTGCATGCATTAATAAGAGATGATGCTTATGATGCACAAACAAGACCTAATTTAGGTTTAACTAAAACTGGCGTGTTACAGCTCTATCCCCCTTACGAGAATCTCAACCCGAGATTCCTAAGGTGGGAAAAGAGACAGAGAGAGAAAGAAACAGGGTCACTCTAAGTATAAGAGGGAAACATACTAAACAACACATAGAGTATCTCATGGTCAACTCATGGATGGAGTGTTCAAAAACAACTCTGAGATGACGACATGAAACACATCTAGGTAACAGAGGGAACAAGAGGAGAAGGTTTCAAGTTGTTAGATATATCGTCTTCATAAGGATTGAGACCATGGAGCTTCAGAAGGGTTTAAGCTTCTAAAGAGGAAAGCTTTCAACAGAAATAACATGACCACAGACTTCAAGAAGAAACCTTTACTAAACGGCTTAAGTAGAAATTTCAGGTTGCAGAGATATGGATCAACAAAACCAAGTTGTTGAACTACTTTTGACACAGAAGGGTCACTCTTTCATTCATCAGAAGTTCAAGACAGAAAAATGTTTTGTGGAGAGGACTCGTAAGAGTCACAAGGAACATGTAACAAGAGAAACTACTGATTACCAAAATCTTAGTCACTCTTTAAACACGACCGAGAAAACGAAGGAAACTCTTTATTCATCTAGGTTATCAAGATCTTTGCCATAGATAACGATATCACTTTACACCACTAGATGAATAAATAAAAAATTCCTGATGACACAAGAAGAAAGAAACTTCATTCTCAGACTTCAATTACTTGCCATACCCAAACACTTGCCAACATAAAAGGTCTGGAGGATCGACCGACAGACATTTAGCAACCCTACTTTAAATGTTCTCCTTGATGTTCGAGAAATCAAACATCAAATAAATGCCAGACTTCGGATTCAAAGGAAACCATAAGCACAACTTCTAGATAGGAGAAGCCTCATGAAGAGTGGTTATTATTGCTGATCAAGAGAATATGACAAAAGGTATTTCCGACTAAGTGTGTCAACCGTTACATCAATCTTGTCAGACTTACAAAGGGACCTATGTCAAAACCTTGAGAAACACCAACCATCATTGTTGCTTGAGATTCAGCTTTGGTTAGGTGAAATGATACTTTAGACTCAGCATGTCTGAATAGAGAGTTTGCAACATTTACACAGCGGTAAAGGCACTAGATTCTCAAGATATGGACTACAGTGTCAAGCTCCAAAAGACTAAGATAGATTGCTAGACCTATGCATTAGCAACTTGTCAGAAGATAACTGCACACGCATAAAGTACTAACAATAAAACACATATGTATCCTTAAGGAACAAAGATAACACTTCTAGAATCCACGGCGACATATTTTAACATTTTCACATGAATAAGAGAAGGTTACTTCTAACATCCAGGACACATACTTTGAGATGACTCGAGAATGGTTCTCAAAATTTTCCAACATTAATGCCAATTGTTCCATATGAATCTTTTATAGCATGGAGAAGATAGGAATGTTGATGGGCTCAACAACAAACTTATCAAGATAATCCATTAAGATAGACTCATATGTTGCATGAACAAGACAAGAATATTGGTCAGACCAAAGAACATGAAGATGTACTCAAGTGAAACATCACAAGAAGAAACATCATCAAGATAGTCCTTGGAACTGAGTTTGATTTGACGATAACCCAAATCAAATCAAGGGTGGGGGACGATAACATATCCACTAAGGAGATACTATATTTATTCAACACAACTAAACTAGACATCCCTTTAAGAAGGAACAAAGGTTAATAGAACTTTTGTCTTACAACTCTCCAAGTTTTTGTTTAAGTTCAACCAACTTATTCAGGGGTATCCATTACAGATCCTTGGAGAAAGGAGCAGTTCATAGAACTGACTTGCTCAAGAACTTGACAACATGGTCATGTGGCAACATGGCGATACTTCTAGAAGACATCTAGAATATCACGAACCACCGATATGTCACTTAGTTCGAGAGGGGACTTGCTTTTTAAGGCAAGAAGACATAGTCTTAGAGCTTCAGCACAAGTCTAACTCTTTGACCGAAGAGAGTGTACCCGAATAACGGACGTGGTAGCACCATCATTCTTTGCTTAGTGATAGGTTTAACCAATCACACTAAGAATGATGAAAATGTCCTTAGAGTTCAAAACAATAATAATTGCTAAGAATCTCAGATGGCCACATCATTACGCACACGCATCACTCACGAGCGCGAAAACTCGAGGAAGGGTGGGTAAAGATGTGTAAAAGCATCACTTCATTAAGGGATCATGAAACTCAGCACGACCTCTTAGTATAAAAGGGTGTGATACTTTAAGATAGAATAGATGGGAGACACTCAAAGCCTCTTAATTTGTGGATTACAACACTTTGACCTGGTCCTAGATATGACGAGGTACTAGAGTTTGTTTCTCCTAGACATTCCGAAATGGTTTGCCATGACGGACCACAAGAGTATCTTGCATCAGAAGACACTGATGCACATATACTACTTGGCTACCAACTGGTAGACAAAGGTCGGAAAACAACAACGGGAAAAGAACATGCTCAGGATAGAATCCCGAGATGTGGATGCATAGATTATCCATCTTCCGAAAACCCGTGCAAAGAAGGGTAAGGTGTGGCAGAGTCACAAGTATAGATGCGAGACTCCCGAGGAGTACTCTTGTTGTGATCTATTTAGTTCCATTAAAGAACATCTACCATAGCATGTGGTAGGAGAAGTCCTTAGTTGTCACAATTCAATCGCGACAAAGACCACAAGCTTGAAGGCTAGAATTGTAGTACCAGCCATCCTGAGGTAATGCGTGAACACTAAAAACAGGGGTCAAAGAATTGGATCTTGGGTTAAAGGTCAGCTTCATGTACAAGATTCACAACACCAGCATCCAGCATAATCGGGGATCTTCAGTTCAAGTCCAAGGGTTAAAACCCAAAGAAAGGAGTAACTAATACTTGAGTGACATAGCGTACGCTACAAGGTAATAATCACAAGGTAGCCTCCAAGAGAAGAAACGACTTCTGAAGTACTCGAACAAACAAAAAGGAGGCAAGCAAGGCGAAAGGAAACCTCGAAGCCTACAACAGAACACCGTGGTTCCTACAATATAATATTGTGGATCCAAAAGATAGAGAGATCATGATGGAGAGGAATCTCTTAGATGAATATAAGCAAAGGGGAACAAGGAATTCATAACACACACAACTCTATAGAACTCAACACTAGGTCAGCTGGTTGAGAACGACATGCTGAGAAGGCACCTAAGCTTTGAAAGACTAGAATAGATATCAAAACTTTTCCAAAATCAACACTACATAAGATGACCCATATTTAGAACGAAACTGGGTAAGGAGTAAATGAAGCATACTGGAGTTTTCTCAAATACTTTTCATCTTTAAAATAGTTTTCACAAACACTAGACTCAACATCGACCAGTAGCAAGGTTTTCCTATGGTTGATATTGCTCTGATACCAAAACCTATGACACCCCCGGGATAAGGGCTAAACAAATCCCAGACCTCCGTCTGACATAAGCTTAACCTTGAGCTCGAGAATATCCAGTGGAGAATCGGTAACACAACAGTGACCCTACGACACAAAATTATTACAGCAAGCTCATAACTAAGCAGAGAACCAAAATATTACAAGTAGAGGTCACTAACCACAAAACATCAAAGAACGGAAGGCAAATTATGCTATTAAGTATAGCAAACTTAAAAATGTCCTAAGAGGCCTGAAGCATAACGATGATGTCCCAGCCCACAGATTCCAGGCTGCCGGCCGGGAACCCCAAGCTACTCGTCGATGTCGATGTAGTACCAAACTGATCTTCAGGGGAACACTTACTATGCCAAAAGTATCAACAAAGCAAGGGTGAGTACAGGGTGTACTCCGCAAGACTTATGGCTGGTGTAGTTGTTTTGCATAAAGCCATCTTTGTTTATAAAACAAGAGAGATAAGAAGCTCGTAAAATCAGAGCATTTTAAAAGGGGATAAGAGAGCGACATCTCCGAAATATTGATCATCATCTTTTCGTATCCACCAAGTCATCATCATCTGAACCCTATCTAGGATCACCCCCTCGTATCCATGAGGAAGCATCCTTAAGCACACGTTGATCTGCCAAGTTTTATGATTAGGTTAATCTTCTCAATGATCTTAGAATCTGGTCACCAAGCATTCATAACCATGAACACGGCTTTTCGAAAAGATTTAACCCTGCAGGGGTGTACAACTTTACCCACACGTACTAACCTTCTCTTAAAGCCACATGATTAGCCCTCTTCCTTGGAAGGCCGACAGAGGGTGGTTAGACACGACCTTTACCTTGCTTTCGTCTAAATCCATGAGTCTCCAATAAAGGGTTCCATCAACCCATATCTCTATGTCCAAGGATCGGGAGTACTCCCGGAGCCTCCTTCCTCCTTGGTCACGCCCTATATTATGCACCATCTTCAACCCATCCAAATATGCACATGCCAAATAGATAACTACGGCTCATGGATCAGACTAGGCAAGTTAGTCACTCGTGAGTTTTTCCAGGCCCCAAGTGGTTGTACGCTCGTCTCGGTTCCGAAGGCAAGAACTCGGTTCCTAGTGGTGGCGAGCATGGGAATAGAAAAACCACATCCCACTGTGGACTCCCATACAAGCATTAGCATGTTTAAACTCACATCACCTCTAATCTCATATCATCATGTTCTCCTGTCATACTAGATTCTCTACATCTGATACATCATCTGGATGAACCAGCACTAATAGCTATGCATGGCTAAGCATGACACAGATAAAAGCTCTAGCAGTGCACACAAGCAAAACCTAGTTATGCTAGGAGCAGTGGATCAGGTAATATAATATCAAAGGGAGTAATGCAACAGATAGGATACTCTATCTATCGATAAAATACCACAGTAGAATCATATACATCATGGCAGGAATTGAAATGCTTTTGGAATCATAGGTTTATATCATGGTGGGCCTATGCTTGCTTTTGCCAGTTGATAACAGATAAATAGATCTTCGGATAGCTTTTACTTGACTTGGTTACAGTTGGTCAAATATTATTCTTTGATCTTCGACGGTATTGATCTCGGTCTTCGATCTTGATCTGGATCTCGATATCGCATTCTACCGGGAAGAACCAAAAACCGAGAAGAGACGGAAACAATCAACACATGGCATCGATGCAATGCTCAAGAAAGGATGATGATATTACAAGTTGAATTGTATCGAAAAGTAACCCTAAGGCATGCTCGACAATTTAACCGGGGTTCCGAGGGGTACAAACCCTAACTCGGGGAAACTCCGGAATCAGGGGTTACTATGTTATTCTAATTAAACTTGTTATGAAAATTGTTGAACAATGCATGATTATAGCTTAGATAGACAGATCTCATTTTTCTGAACATTTTGATATATTATTTGTATTTTTCTGACTTATAATTAATTAGATATTGAATTTACATGATTTAAACCTTTTCTGGAATTATTTAAAATAACTTGTTAGACTTTTACACCCCAGCAGACTCTACCCACAGAGACTGACTTATGGGACCTGGGCCACATCGGTAGCCACGTGAGCAAAGGGGACCCACAGCGGGTTTGGCTACGATGACCCGCGCGCTGATGACACCATGATGATGTCGACATGACATCAGCACGGCGGTGAGCCGCAGATCGGCGACGGGGACGGCGATAGGGGCTCGAGGGGCTGCGCGGCTACGCAGGTTTGACGCAAGGGAGTATGACGAGCCTAAAGTTGGCGGCGCCACCGATTTTTGGTCACCGGAGCAGCAACTCTAGCGAGCGGCGGTGGTGGAGCTTGAAGATGATCGGCGTACAATGGCTACGGTGTGCGAGAGAGGCAAAGGAGAGGTCCAGACGGACCGGTGGCTCACCCTGAGCGCGATGGAGGGGTCGAGGAGGCATGGGGAGGCCGGAATTAGTGGTGTGCAGCGGTGGTCGACGTCGGGGACGAGGGTCTGATTATGGTGAATGGGACCTTGCCTGCTTGAGCTGGCTGGGGAAATAGACGGAGACGATCGAGGCAAAGCTTCCTGGCATCACTGCGAGGCTCGGGATGGCCGGAAACGACGGCGGCGAACGTCTCTGGGCGGAGCTAGGGTTCAAGTAGAGAGAAACCGCGCGAGAGAGAGGGCGCGGGGGAGAGTGAGAGGATAGGGATGAGAGGAGGTCGTGCGGAGCTGGTCCTTATCCTTCTCCGGAGCGGCAATGAGGATCTCCACGCGGGGCGGCCGGTGACGTGCCGATAGCGAGTTGCTTCAGCAGATCGAGAGGTCGACGATGACTCCAGGGAGACGACGAACAGGTAAGCGGGCTTGGGCCATGCATGGTCTTCAGCTGGGCTGCGGGCGAGATGCTACGTGTTGCGCGCGTGCAAGCAGGAAGGAGAGGGAGAGATGGGCTACGGCCCAGGTTCTGGTCTGGATTTTTTATTAGAAAACCCTTTTTCAAATATGTTTTCTATTTTCTATTTGTATTTTCAAATTCAAATATGTTTTGATCCATTTTCAAAAATCACCAGAGGTTTTATAAAACTATATAAAAGTGTGGGGCCCTTTTAGTCCATTTGGGCTCGAATATTTTGGTAATTTTCCAAAATATTCAAAACCATTTGAATTGCTTTCAGAGAGAGAGGAAACTAGGGTTTTAGGGATTTGTTGCTTTCTTTTATTTGCATGCATTAATAAGAGATGATGCTTATGATGCACAAACAAATCCTAATTTAGGTTTAACTAAAACTGGGGTGTTATAGAGATCGACTGGGCGGCGATGAAAAGAACTCAAGAAGAGAGAAGGCCACAAGCCGCACGAAAAAGGACGTGTGGAGACGGTCAAGTTCATCACTACAGATCCAAGGCTGCATAAGCGTAAGGAAATACCTAACGTTGCTGCAGGTGCTAGCAAGGAATCGGCGTTGCACCGCTCGAGGCCTACCACCGACGCTCGCATGAGGGTGAAGCCTCAAGAGGAGTGGAGGAGTGATACGTCGTAAATGTATCTATAATTTTTGATGCTCCATGCTTGTTTTGTATCAACTTTATTATGTTCCGTCTACACTTTGAGGTATTTTTATACATTTTCTGGAACTAACCTATCGATGCCACAGTGCAAGTTGCCTGTTTTCTGCTATTTTTGGTTTCAGAAAAGCTAGTAAGGAAATATTCTCGGAATTGGACGGGACAAAAGCTAAATTTAATATTTTACCAGAATGAACACGAAGTCCGGAGGGCAGCCGAAGTGGGGCCACGAGGCGGCCACACCTGGTGGCGGCGCGGCGTAGGGGGGAGGGCGCCCCAGCCCTAGGTGTGGGCCCCTCGGGCACCCACCAACCTTGCCCCTTCGCCTATAAAAGCACCCCGATGCAGAAACCCTAAGAACACGATCAGATCTCCACGAAACAGTCCATAGCCGCCGCCATCTCCATACCTAGATCAAGGGGATCCGAAGCTCTTCCCGGCACCCTACCGGAGGGGAGAGATCATCCCAGAGGCCTTCTTCATCACCATGCCAGCCTCTAGAGTGATGCGTGAGTAGTTCATCCTTGGACTATGGGTCCATACAGTAGCTAGATGGTTGTTTCTCCTCCTTTGTGCTATCATGCTTAGATCTTATGAGCTCCGTTCATGATCAAGATCATCTATTTGTAATCTTACATGTTGTGTTTACAGGGATCAGATGGATATTGAGATACTATGTCAGATTGATTATTAATTCTATCATGTCTATGTTATTTGTGATCTTGCATGCTCTCCGTTGTTCGTAGATGCTTGTAACTCTAAGAGGGAGTATTTATGCTCGATAGTAGGTTCCTGCCTCTAGTAATCTGGGGAAGTGACAGAAATATCTAAGGTTGTAGATGTGTTGTTGCTACTAGGGAGAAAACAACAATCCTTTTTCCAAGGGAAATTGTATTGTTTACTTTACATGCATTGCTTAATGCAATTATCTGTTGCTTGCAACTTAATACTGGAAGGGATTCGTATGATAATCTGAAGGTGGATTATTAGTCATAGATGCAGTTGGATTACGGTCTATGAATTATGTTGTAATGCCCAAACAAATCTCGTAGGAGTCAAGATGTCTAGTATATGCATTGTTATGCTTTCTCAATATGGCAATTTCCCCACTGTAATTTGTTCACCAACATGCTATCTATCTTAAGGAGAACACCTCTAGTGAACTGTGGACCCCGGCCCATTCCTTTATCATTAATACACCATCTACTGTTACTGTTTACTTTCTACAAGCAAATCACTATCTTCCACACTATACGTTTAATCATTTGTTTTCAGCAAACCGGTGAGATTGACAACCTCATTGTAAGTTGGGGCAAAGTTTTGTGGTTGTGTTGTGCAGGTTCCAAGTTGTTAGCAACACCTTGGATTTGTTTCCTTACTCTTACTGGTTCGATAACCTTGGTTTCATAACTGAGGGAAAACTTGTTCCTGTGCTCATCACACCTTGCTCTTGGGTATCCCAACAGGCTCTACGTCAACCGAGCCACCATCAAGATTTTCTCGCGCCGTTGTCGGGGAGTTAAGGACGACTTCAATCTCTTCCTCCTCGTCAGTCATTTTCCTGGGAGAAAGAAGATTCTTGCAAGGGGAGTCTTTCACAACCAATCTCTTTACTTTGTTTTTGTTTTGCTTAGTTTATTTTATTTTGTTTTTGCTTGTTTCTTTTTATCAAAAATACAAAAAAAATTAGTTGTGTTTGGTTTGCTTTTTCTTATAAAAAATACAAAAAAAAATAGTTCCTACTATAGTTGTTAATTTTTTTTTGGTATGTTATTGTCTTGCTTTATCATGCTTTCTATTAATGGTTGGTTTCTTTGAAACTAGATCTTATTAGCAAGGTGGGTTCACGAAAGAACAAAAATATTATTATGAGGAACACCGGTTGTCACAAAAAAGGAAACACTTATGGGAAAAAATAATAAATTGCATACTATTGCTAGAAACGTGTGCTCTACTTATAATGTTACTTATTGCTTTGATAAATCTTGTTGCTGTAGGAGGTATAAACACCTCCATTTTCAATGTGAGTATAACGATAATGTTACCATATCTTCTTATGTTAAGGGAAATTATGACTTTTATGACGTGGAACAAATTGAAGAATTTATTGCTTCGAAGGGTGCATTCGAACTTGCTAATTTTCTTGCAAATACTGATGATGCACCTTATAAATATGAGGTTTATGATATACTTAAATTTTGTTTTGACAATTACAAGGAAGAAAATGGCTATATTCTTGAATATCTTAATAGATGCTCTCCACCAACGGAAGAGACTAATGCCTTGCAGGAGCCTATGGAAGAAGAAATTGCTGAAACTGGAAGCTCATTAGATGAAAAAGAGGAGGAGAGTGATGAAAAAAATGAGGAAGAATTGATTAGCTACCCATGCCTACCTTCTAATGAGAGTAACTCTTTATCCCTTACATTATTTAATTGTCCCCCATGCTTACCAAAGGAGGATGAATGTTATGTTCCTGTGGATTATTTTGAAATATATACTATGGGTAAAACTTGTGATAATAATTATGCTCCTGTTATCTATGATAATCCATGCAATTTTGATAAATCTTATGATAATCATTTATTTGTGCCTAACTTCGAAATGCATGATACTAAAGAGTTTTGCTTAGAAAATGTTTATGATAAAGCTCTAGATGATGGTCCTATATTGGTTGATAATATTAATTGTACTACTATTGAAAATGAAATTGGAGGGGTCTTGACTTTATCTTGGAACCCCATACCTCTTGAGAATGATCAGTCATCTTGTTATAAAATTATAAAAAGTGGGTTTGAAAGTTTTAATCCCATTATTTTTGAGCTTGATAAAAATTATGTGTTTGTAGATCATGAAAGGCATACTTTAAGTGATAGTTATGTTGTTGAGTTTATTCATGAGGCTACTGACAATTATTATGAGAGAGGAAAATATGGTTGTAGAAGTTTTCATGGTACTGAAACACCTCTCTATGTGCTGAAAGTTTTGAAGTTACTCTTGTTTTATTTTCCTATGCCTGTCACTTTGTTCTTTGTGAATGTATTTGCGTACAAGATTCCTATATATATGAAGTGGGTTAGACTTAAATGTGTTTTGAATTTGCTTCTTGATGCTGTCTTTTACTTCCATTCATATTTCTTATGTGAGCATCTTCTCAAACTATCAAGCCCAGCTAAAAGGCGTTAAAGAAAAGCACTATTGGGAGATAACCAAATTATTTTTATTTTCAGTAAGTTTTTCTTTTGTTGAGTCTTGGAAGTTATTACCTATGTAATAACCTCTCCTTATCCTTTTTTGTGTGTTTTTTGTGCCAAGAATAACCTCTAATGAGAGAGAAGTAAGATTTGGGGAAGTTCTTGTCCCGAAACAGATTTTTGTGCTTCACTGTAAAAATTCACGAAAAATCCCAGTATGTCGTATGGAGCTGTAATTTTCTGAGAATATGCCCCAGGTTATTATCTAACTTTAGTTAGTTCAACACTTTTTTATTTGAGTAACATAAGGTCTTCGAAAAAATCGGTTTTTACCTGCTGGTCTGTTTTGACAGATTTCTGCCATTATTTGCATTTGCCTCTTATCGGTTTCTCTTTGAGTTCTCTTTGATCACTTGAGCTTTTAAAAGGATTTGCTGCATTAGCTTATGTTCTAATGAAAGTTTTACTTGTGTTGAAACTAAACCCAAAGGCTTATTATCTTGGATACACTAATGTTGCTAATGAAGATTGTGTGAAGATTTGTATGAAGGAAAATTTCAAGTGTAGGGAAAGAATAATGTGATGAGATGAAGAATGGACAAAAGCTCAAGCTTGGGGATTACACTCGTGTCACCCTAAAAAATATTCAAGAGGTAAAAGCTTCAAAGCTTGGGGATGCCCAAGGCATCCCCTTCTTCATCAATAAAAATATCGGGTCTCTTTCTAGACACTTCATTTTTATTGCTTCATGCACTTTTATGTTGTTCTTGGAGCGTATTTGTTTTTGTTTTTGGTTTTCTTTTGTTTGTTTTGCTGGAATAAATTAGTTGGACCCCCGCATTCATATTTTGTTTCAAATAAGTTGATTAGTGTTGGAGAAGAGTAGGAAAGTTTCATGCTTAAGTGGTACAAAAGGAGCTTGTTTTGACTGTGGCTTAGACTTTATCATGTCATGCTATATGTTGCTTTGACCTTATGCTTAGTGATTATTGTTGTATCATGACTTGTTCCAAACAATTGAGATTGCTTAATGTGCCTTGAAAGAATAATGCGTTGTTTTAGCATACAAAAGCATAATATTGTGGTATTCTCCTTTGATGCTTTATTTGGGTTGACTTGGCACATGCTTACACCATGTTAAGACTATGAACCAGTCACCTTAGCCTCTATGATCATTTAGTTTTTGACTTGTGATACCACTTTATGCTTTGATTAATAATGTTTTGTCGCTTTGCATGATTATGGCCATTATTGCTCTCTTAGTTGGTCGCTTCCAGTCTTTTTCTAGCCTCCACTTGTACTGAGTAAGCTCTACTCGTGCATCCAACTCCCAAGAAACCAAGTTATTCCAAAGAGTCCACTATAAATTCCTATGCATGGTGTGTTACACCATTCCAAGTATATTCATGTTTTTATCTATCTTCCAAATTAAACTTGTTATGTGAAAATTAGTGATTAAAGCTCTCACAAACTTGATGTCACACTTTACTTTCTTGCACCTAATAAACTTGAACCATTGTGTCATCTATGTTGTTATATGCCTGCACTTATAAGTTGGGAATTAGCAGAACCATGCTGCCATGGGGAACGCTTTCAACACTTATAAATATTATCCAGTTGATATCATGATCTTTTGTTTATGGATGTCGGCGATGTGAAATAAAAGGGGAGCTTGTAAGTTCATGGAGTATTATATATGTGTTAGAGAAACGCCTGGGCGGCTAGCCTAAGACATGCCTAATCATGGTGGAAACTTGAAGCATCACCATAGTGAGCAATCTATGAAGCATCTTCAGAAAAAAAGAGAAAAAAGAGAGAAAAAAAGCACCATGTTCATGGTAAATAAAAAGATCACTGAGATGCTTAATGTCTGTTGCCTCATCATTTTGATATGGGATATCTCCTGTGTCATGGGGCAAGGGGTACCCCGTTGGCGGTTCTCTATGATACACATATACTTACAATGACAAGAACTTGCTTGTGACTAAAGTTGTGACTTATGTTGAGTCTCCACCTTCTATCTTTATGCACCAACTAGGAGAGCATAGTTGTCATTCTTAGTTTAATGTGCATTTTCCCAAAACTTATTGATTGATTCATAGTGTTGATGTTGCTTGTTCTTGAATTATTTGTATCTAGTCACCCTTATGAACATTGAAGGTGTCCTATGCATTTATGTTTTGCTATACCATGAAGGACAAGCTAAATATCACTCTTGCTATGTTTTCTCTATGTGAAAAAAATGTCATTCAATGCATTGTTATTCATGATCTTTGTTTATACCTTTTCATGTTGCAACATAGTTGTTATGTCTTATTGTTAGAACAACATCTTTCATGCTCATGTTTAGAGTACTTTGATCCCAGCTATCAATGCTTTACAAATACCTTGATCAAGATTGTGATAGCATGTTACCTCAAAAATTATTCTTTTATCACTTACCTACTCGAGGACGAGCAGGAGTTAAGCTTGGGGATGCTTGATACGCCGTAAATGTATCTATAATTTTTTATGCTCCATGCTTGTTTTGTATCTACTTTCTTATGTTTTTTATACACTTTGAGGTATTTTTATACATTTTCTAGAACTAACCTATTGACAAGATGCTGCAGTGCCAGTTGCCTATTTTCTGTTGTTTTTGGTTTCAGAAAAGCTAGTAAGGAAATATTCTCGGAATTGGACGGGACAAAAGCCAAAGTTAATATTTTACCAGAAGGAACACGGATTTCAGAGGCCAGCCGAAGTGGGGCCATGAGGCGGCCACACCTGGTGGCGGCGCGGCCTAGGGGGCGACAACCCTAGGTGTGGGCCCCTCGGGCGCCCATCGACCTTGCCCCTTCGCCTATAAAAGCACCCCGATGCAGAAACCCTAAGCACCTGATCAGATCTCCACGAAACAGTCTGTAGCTGCCGCCACCTCCATCCCTAGACCGAGGGCATCCGAAGCTCTTCCCGGCACCCTGCCGGAGGGGAGAGATCATCCCAGAGGCCTTCTTCATCACTATGCCAGTCTCCGGAGTGATGCGTGAGTAGTTCACCCTTGGACTATGGGTACATACAGTAGCTAGATGGTTGTTTCTCCTCCTTTGTGCTATCATTCTTAGAACTTGTGAGCTCCGTTCATGATCAAGATCATCTATTTGTAATCATACATGTTGTGTTTGCAGGGATCCGATGGATATTGAGATACTATGTCAGATTGATTATTGATTCTATCATTTATATGTTATTTGTGATCTTGCATGCTCTCCTTTGTCCGTAGATGCTTTGGCCAAGTAGATGCTTGATACCAAGAGGGAGTATTTATGCTCGATAGTAGGTTCATACCTCTAGTAATCTGGGGAAGTGACAAAAATCTCTAAGGTTGTAGATGTGTCGTTGCTACTAGGGAGAAAACAACAATCCTTTGTCCAAGGGAAATTGTATTGTTTACTTTACACATCTTGCTTAATGCAATTATCTGTTGCTTGCAACTTAATACTGGAAGGAGTTCGGATGATAACCTGAAGGTGGATTATTAGTCATAGATGCAGTTGGATTACGGTCTATGTATTATGTTGTAATGTCCAAACAAATCTCGTAGGAGTCAAGATGTATAGTATATGCATTGTTATGCTTTCTCAATATGTCAATTGCCCCCGCTCTAATGTGTTCACCCAACATGCTATCTATCTTAAGGAGAACACCTCTAGTGAACTGTGGACCCCGGTCCATTCCTTTACCATTGATACACCATCTATTGTTACTGTTTACTTTCTACAAGCAAATCACTATCTTCCATACTATACGTTTAATATTTTGTTTTCAGCAAACCGGTGAGATTGACAACCTCATTGTAAGTTGGGGCAAAGTTGTGTGGTTGTGTTGTGCAGGTTCCAAGTTGTTAGCAACATCTTGGAGTTGTTTCCTTACTCCTACTGGTTTGATAACCTTGGTTTCATAACTGAGGGAAAAATTGCTGCTGTGCTCATCACACCTTGCTCTTGGGGTATCCCAACAGGCTCTACGTCAACCGAGCCACCATCAAGGAGCAGCTTCTACTTCCCCGATCCATCAATAATGGATGAGGAAGAAGAAGTTATCCCGGGGACAAAAGATCGCGTACGTGCACTAGAGGTATATCAGAAGCAGGAGCTACTCCATCGCGTGGAAGTCCTTCACCGCCTCAAGGATATATAGGAGAAGGGTGATCTTCTCCCGATGGTGACCAAGCCCGTTGATAGGATGGAAACACTGCAATCTGATTTGCGCAGGTGCTATAGCCGCATCACCGCTTTGGAGGACACCAACAAGAAGCTATGCACCGCAGTTTTACATGCTATGGCGCCACAATGAACTTCGAAAAGAACTGTATCAAATGATCGCAAGGGATTATTTGATCCCGCCTGGCTTGATTCCAAGCTTGGGGGATCTTTAAGACCTTGTAATCTATCTTACAAGTTTTTATTTCTATTCTAGTTTTGCATTAGTTCGAGCTCATAAATAAAGTTTGCATCATTAGATTCCCTTCAGGAATAGTTGATCCCTCTTATGAAATTCTGAGTTTATTATAATATATGGAACATTATTGAGTTTGAGTTTGTCCTATTGGATATATGAATGATTTGAGTATGATTTTACTTGCACTTGATGATAGTAATAGGAGTCTTCCACACCATTGATATTAATGGAACATATAAAGATAGTTTGATCAATATGGTGTAGGTCAATGGTTTGATATACAAAAAGGAGAAATTATCTAATCAATTGACATGAAAAAGAAAAACCTTGAACAAAGGAGAAAATATAAGTGTTATCAAAAAGAGTGAGAACAAGTTGAGGTAGAATACTCAAGCTATAAAGATGCTTCATATATGTTTGGAATTTGATAATTGAGATTGTTAAACTTTGAAATTTCTACATGGAGTGGAATATATGGCTAGCTCATTTGCACAACACTTAAACAAAAGTGTGAGCACAAATATATATAGAAAAAAAGAAAAAAAAAGATAAAGAAAAGGAGCGAATGTGCAGAGAGAAAATAGGCATATACCACTATATTATAGTAAGACAAAGAGACGTTTGAGATTTTGAATCTCAAGTGAATATATTAATCCTAAAAACACTTAGGACTACCTCACTAACTCATTAGGTTGAACCGAATACTTTTACATCATGATGACAATAATTTTTTGTGAACTATTAATTGCTAAGGTCTGGAAGCCTGCTAATATTATTCGGATGGTTTGAGTAAGGTACTGTGAAATCATTTACATGTATCATTTATGATAAACACATGCTGCAACTGCCTCATTTATTTTATCGACTCAACTTCATGAATATGAGGATCACATCCATTAAGCTAAACTTGCTCGGGACGAGCAAGACTCTAAGCTTGGGGAAGTTGATGAGTGCATATTTGTATTATGTTTTAGATTATTATTTTTTATTGTAGATGTAGGATTTTGGTATCTTATGGTGTTCGTTTTATGTTTATTTTCACCAGGATCAGATCAGATGATGGATCCAATGGACATAATTTCTAGAGCAGTTGTACTGGAGAGAAAAGGAGTAAAAAATTAGGTAAATCGCTTGAGAAATATTAATAAGACTAGAAAAAACCCGAAACGGGAAATGGAGACAGAAGAGTTGACGACCAACTATACGGGCGGTTGCTGTATAGTTGGCACCGTATAGTTGGCGTCGCCTCCTCAAATAGTTTTATCCCGTGCAACTGGTTCGGGGAGACGACATACAGAACACCTAGAAATCGCCGAAACATAACCTCCAGAAGGCATCTGGAGGGGGAACTTGCCCTAGGGATTCTTCTTCGCCCTACGCAGATCTGGGAGGCCAAGGCATCGATCTCCATCTTCATCAACCACTGCATCTTTATTACCACCATCATCTCCATCCATCCCATCTAGATCTTGTTGTAATTATTGCAATAGTTGTGGATTTATACAACTACTATTCATCGACAATCGTTTCCATTACCATTGCCATGATGCTGTTTGTCTCCATGTTTGAGTAGACCATTAGTTCTCGAGGAGATGGAGAAACCGTAGCATGAGATTGAAATAAGATAAAGTTTATTATGATATTCATCATTGTGACCATGTGTTAGATTGTCTACATCTTAAATGTTGGGAGAAGTCGACCTCTCCAATATTTTCCTCTTATGAGGACTTGATGTAGGAAACTACTTATTGGTAGACGGAGGGATGTTAGCCCTTACAGTGACTATAAAGCTGTTGGCACCCCTTACATATCAATTTGGGAATCGAGAAAACTCATAAAACACTATCCATGCCATGGGTACGTCCTGCGGGATTATGTCCCTTAATAGGGCAGTAATTCAATTGATGTGATTATTGTCTGCTGTGGTTATGAGGATGATTTGAGCAGTGGTTGCTTCCTCTTTGTCCAAATACGGAGTTCCTCCCACACATACATAGTTGAGAATGTTCATGATAATAATCTTTACCTTAGCCCTTTATAATTCTAGTGGTGAATCCGCTAATCCCTGAGAACGCTTTCTTCCACTGAAATTTCAAATCTCTTTTACATACGCGATACTTATTTTCTATAGTCAGTTTTATTTACTTTATGCACTGTTTTCTTATACCAAAACCAAAAAACACTTTTTTACACATTATCCGCATTTTAGCTTGTCACTTAGAACTTTATTTAGCAATTCTATTTTCAGTTTTTACTTAAAGAATTCTTAGACTTCAGACTCCTGCTTCCTGTGAGATCGATATCTTTATTTCGAAACTATCTACATCCGATCTATGCACTTGCACTCATCACCAGGCCGCGATGCACCGTCTTGCCTACCGCCTTCTTGAGGTCCTCCGCCGCCCGGTATGCCAGGGCCTCGTTCATCTCGGTGGACCAGTGTTCCCTGGCCTCCTGGTCAGTGAGATCCTTCGTCGCAGCAGTGGCGGACGCCTGGCGCTGGAGTTCTGCCTCGGTCGCGAGCAACTCCGCCAGAGAAGGATCCGGAATCAGAGCTCCATTGGGGCCGAAGCCCAGTGCCTGCACGATCTGCACGGGGATGGCGATGGCCGCCTCTAGCTGATCCACCTCCTTCCCTCCTCCTCGTCCTCCGCCACCTCCGGCTCGTCGCGTCGATGAGGGCCCACATGGCTGCCGCCTTAGTAGCCATAGCCACACGCTCCTCCTCCGCCGCCAAGTCGGCGAAGTGCTCGTGTTGCGCCTCCTTTGTGTCACTGCGTGATTTGGCGGCATGGCGGAGCTCACGGACGGCGGCCTTGGCGGCCTCCTTGGCCACCTCCTCCAGCATGGTCATGGCCGCTTCGTGGCGGTTCTCGCGGAGAGCCGCCGATGCAGCCTCCAAGGCCACCGCTTCCTTGGAAGAGACGTGGTGTATGTCGCTCACCGCCATGGGCGGCCACCATGGTGCCGCCTCCACCACCCGCCGCAGCGCCAACTCGGCGACATGGCCTTCCTCCTCGAAGGCCAGCTGTTGCGCATCGCTCATGCGCCGGACCAGCAGCGTGGCCTCGAGGTGGACCTCATCGACCTCCACGTCCGGATAGCGGGTGCGACACATCTTTCGGATCTTCGTCCAATTGGCGATCTTGCGACGAGGCATGGCTAGCGCTTTTTCGTCTACTGGCTTGCTCTTGCTTTGGGGATTGTTGTCTCCGCCACGCCGACGGCCGTCTATTATAGACCCGCCTCCTTGCTTTGGGGATTGTTGTCTCCGCCGTGCCGACGACCGTCTATTATAGACCGGCGGAGGCGGGAAACGGCCTGGGATGCGCGGGAAGTTTTGTCGCCATGAAAAACGACGACAGAAAACACCGACCGCGCGGGAAGCCGCCGGCGCTGATAGCAGACGTCGTGTAGCTATTACCGCCACATTGCGAGGGTGTCAACCGGTGACAGCGGGAGGAAGGCGGACAGATAGATAGGACCGCTGGATGCGGTCAGCCGGACATGCCGAACCACAACCCCTAAATCAACCGCGAGTCGCCTTGAATGGACAGAAACAGATCATTTAAGATGACTGAATGGATCGGTCCGGTAAAAATGGCTAAGCTAGGCCACCAAGCAGAGTGTGTATGGCCAGAATCCTAATACAAAGACATGCACGTGTACACGCGACGTATACATGCAATGTTAGCCATACACCGTTGTAGCGTTCTGTCTACTCTATCATTTTGGCAAAAATAAAATACAAATAAAAAAATATACACAGGACAGCGAAAAAAAAGCTACACGCTGATCAGTGTTAGTATTCCTCAGTTAGCGGCTACGGTCTGCACTTCTCTCATCACGTGGACGATCCCCCGGCGGCGGCGGAGACCGCGAGCGGCGGGCCGGCGTCGACGAGGACGACTGCCCAGGCGTTAACGCACCGGCCGCAACACGCCGCAGGTCCACGTCGTCGCCGCTCTGCAGTATGTGCGCGTACTGGAGGAGGTCCGGGAATTCAGCCGGGGCGTTGCTCATCGGACGGGCGACCACCATGCTGGGTCGCGGCCGCTGCCGCTGCCACGTCGACGGTGACGACGTGCCACCTGCCGATGCAGGATGTCCCCCGGGCTGGCCGCTGGCATGGAGGGGTGGTGCCACGCCAACGGGGCCGGGGAAGTTGAGCTTGGCCTTGGTGCCCTTGAAGCGGAGCGCAGCGGCGTCGTAGGCGCGGGCGGCGTCCTGGGCCGTGTCGAAGGTGCCCAGCCACACGCGCGCCGCCTTCACTGGGTCGCGGATCTCCGCCGCCCACTTGCCCCACGGCCGCTGGCGCACGCCGCGGTACCGCGGACGCTGGCCGGCAGTCTGCTGCTGCTGCTCCGATGCTGTGGACGACGACGTTGCTGCCGCCACTGTCTGAGGAACACCGTGTTGGCGCGTCACGGCTGGGTGCATCCATCGGTACATGTGCATGCGTCACACACGATGTCAAGATCAAATACCCCCCCAAAAAATTTGAAAGTAATAAATATCAAATAGACAAACAAAAAAATCAATATGTAATGCCAAGTTGGACGATGATTGCAAAATGGTCCAGCCACGTAGGCTGCCACATGGACAACGTATATGCAGATGTTTTTGTATAGCGAGTTCCCAAGTCCAATCTTCTGCGAGACAAAGTTCGACACGTGCCTCCCACACGTACGAAATCTTATTTCCTCTCCTTCCTTTTCCTGGATTTCTCCTGATCTCGGCTCATCTAGAGTTCTCTGGTACAGAATCACATAGGGATCGTGTAGAAGGGGGTGGACAGATCGACCAAACTAATTAAGTGGCTTAATTAGCAAGAATCCTCTAGATCAACACACGAAGGTTCCGGTTCCATGGACACCAAAAAACAAAAAGCAGCATGCAGACGCATATACCTTGCTGTCTAGACACGGTTGCGCCACCGGTGCCTGTCGCCGGCCGCCCGGAGCTGACGACGTGCGTGAGCGCCGCCACCATGACAGCAAACTCATACTCCTCGAAGCTTGTCGCCGTGCCGCCAGCAGCCGTTCGCGCCGCCCCCTCCCCGACGACGACCTCTGGCTCGCCATGGTCGTCACCTCGTGGTCGCTCCGGCGGAGGATAGGACGAGCCTCTCTTCTCGCGACGGTTTCCCGGAGCCGGAGCCGGAGGAGGAGGGGCGCTTCCGCTGCCGCTCGGATGATCCACGCTTGCTGCTTGCGTTGTCAGTTGTCAGCGGCAGTGTGCGCACGTCGCCACCCGCAGAAAGGACAAGTGCCGGTGCCGGTCGATATGGATATGTGCCGATGTGTCCTTGGCCTAGTAGCCGCTTACTTATGGTGGTGGGCAAGAGAACGAGGACTAGGAGGGCTAGCTGAGCTACATCTACATGGAGGGGACGGAGAGGTGATAAGGATGGGACTGACCTGCTCCAAGTGAGTGGGGGCACATCTTCGTGAAGCTTCTCATCTCCGGACTTTATAACCAGCCACCTCCTCCACCTCGTGGGAGTGACATACAATTACAAGCTCGTGCTCACTACTAGTGGTGATACTATTTAGTATTTATCATGGTTTTTCACGTGAAACCACTAGATTTATTCAAATTTTAACAAATCTGAGACATCTATTTTAAGACGGAGGGAGTATGAAAGTAGATGCTAAAATTGGACGACAGATAAGCTGCCAAGAAAGCGTGGTGTGTCGATCGTATATAGCACGATGATACACGGTGAAATAGCCACTGACATCCGCTGCTCATGTGTCACACATCGATGTCCCGATGAGTTACACTTACCGATCATGGCTATAGTACTTCCGTCCGGAGAACGCTTCAATGATTGCCACTATTTGACCACTTTATCCGTACTTATCGTCCCCGTCATTCCGTCCAGGGAACGCACCGATGATTGTCGCCCGCCCTTGGTGATTTTTCATATGTTTCTGCCTTTCCAAACCGATGTGCTCGCATGCAACGAGAATATACAGTGATTTTCGACGTTGATAGAGGAAAATGACACTAACCTTCTTGGCGGTTTTGTACCTGCAGGTTACGTCTAACTCTGGTTGTCAACGAACAATGCAAAGTCTTAATCACGAAATGACAATGCGCATGCGTCCATCTTAAAATTGTCCAGGGAGTAGAGCACACGTGCATATGTAGTCGGTTTGTGTGGATACAACGTACGTACGCAGAGGCTCCATATGGCCCAAGGGTACGTGTGATGGGGTTTTGGCGCCATCCCACAGCGCATCTCATCACATGCGTGGACATCGTTAGTTCCACATATATACAATACATGGCATGTACGAGCAAAAACTCGCTCGTACAATACCAACTCATATGGGATTTCTTCACTCCATGTGCTATATTTGCATACATATACTCAGTATTAGTTAGCTAACATACTACTAGTTCATTTGACCTTGACATTTTTGTTTCCATCGAAATGATATTGCAATTTGCTCAACTAACGCTCAATTATATACGCTTAGACTTCGTGCGTTTCCTTGTTAATACCATTTCTGATTGGAGCAGAGAGACCATTTCGTTTGAGCCCGTGTACAAAAAGAAAAATAAATTCAGAAAGCAACTGCGTTTGACAACATATAAAAAGTACGCAGGAAACCACAAGGAAGTTTCAGCGAGTATATCTAGATTTCAAGTCGTCGACTTGGAGTCCACGGCGTTCACACCAGGACTAGATATATCTGATGACTCTCTTCCGTCCAAAGCCAGAAGACATAAAAGTACTGCCACTGTCTTTTTTAAGAGAAGATATCTACAAAGTGCGGCAATGCAGTCAACATTGCAAAGAAAAACAAACTTGTGGCCACCAGTATGAGCAATATGCTGAAACTATTTTTTTCATCAAAATACTTGCATCTATCTACATATTCAGCAAATGTCACTAACCCGTGAAAATGGAAAAAACAATGATGGAAGGGGGCATTTTAGAGAACCGTATCGATGTACACGACGACGAGTGGAGGCAGCAAAACAAACAAACGGCAATGCATATCAAATGATATGATAAACGAATAGTAGGATTCATGCATTGTGATAAAATGAACAAATAAGGGAAGCTATACTTCCATCTACTCCCTCCGTTTGGAAATATAAGATGTTTTAGGTTTGTAAATAAGATGTATCTAGACATCTTTTAGTGTCTAGATTCATTTGAACCTATACACTAAAAGGTGTCTAGATACATCTTCTTCACAAACCTAAAACATCTTATATTTTTAAACGGAGGGAGTACCTCTTGAACTGCCTAACTGAAAAAAATGGGAACTGACAATTGTTCCAGTGGCAGTCTAAGCCCACATGCTCAGCACCAATTAATGTAAGCTTACTGGCTATGACGTAAAATATTAAACCACTAGTCACATAGATTAGTAAAACATGGAGTGATGACGAATATAGCCCGTGCAACTGGAACTCTTGCTTAATGTTTCAATAGACAGTGGGTGATTGATGCACACGATTGGTACAGAATACATCATGCATTCCATTTGGGGGTTTCTTGTGAAACATTGTTCTCATTGACTTAGAGACAATTGACATGTGATTCTCCTTCTAGAAACAAAAAATGACATGGGCATCAAGAACCATCAGCTCTCTAGCTACAGAAATGAATAAGCAATTAAGCACGTCGACATCGTGATGCACAATAAGCATCCAGCCTTCTGTTGGTTCTGGCAACCACTTGACAGTAGTTAATTTCCTAGTAGTGGATGAGATAAATAACAAATCACTACACCACTTGACAGTAGTTAATTTCTAAGCACTGCAGAAACTTTCCAAGATTGTACAACATATTAACCCAGAATTTTCCCCCTTGTTGGTTATCCGTGAACAATATTTTCAACTTACCTAAACCCCTCAAATGTTAAGAGCTGGGTTCTTTGCTATCTAGTTGGAAAAGGATAATTCAGAGTGATTCTCTAGGTCAACTATTTCTTGCATGACCCTCTAAGCAGTCCAAGAGTAAACTCAAAGTAAGTGTGTGTGTGTGTACATGTACGTGCTACTAACTGAACTCACCGAAAACAATATCCAGGAGGACAGGCCATGATGCACCCCTGTAGTGACAGTAGCTCTCTGAAGAAAGATGTTCGGCAGCTTGCTAAGTCCTCTCTGATGAAGAATAGTTTCTTCCAAAGCCCGGGCATTACTCTCATTGCAGTAGCAACTCAATGGCAACATGATGCATTAGTTGCTACTGATCCGAAGGTGGCTGCATAAAGTAAGGCTTCGTGTTATATGGGCTCATATGTGCTACAACTTGAGCTCACAGAAGCAATGCTCAGGAAGAGCTGATCCCCTCCCCATGATATAGTCTTCTCGATGAGCATCCCACATTGCCTTAGCTAGTTGGTCCTCTGCCAGTCCAGCAGCCGTGTAGTTTGCAAAGGCCCTCCTACTCAAGACCAAAGTCTTCTGTAGCCCTTGCACTGTTCTCATTGCAGTTACCATCTTATCCATATTTCCAAAGAACGTGGCAACATAAGCGTCACTGTTGACTGAAACATAGTAGTCGAGAGCAGCTTTTGTGTTGCCATGCATCCTCTCAAAGTCTTCATGAGCCAGAAGTGATGATTTAGTATACATATTTTTGTAGACTGAAGTGAAGCCATCTAGTTCCATTAGCCCATCGCCAGCAGCTAAATAAATGTTTGTCTCTGTAGGAATTCCTAGTGCTTGGAGGATAAATGCTGTTTCACTTGGTGTTAGAGGGCACTTTCCACGGTTCCTCCACAGACGAGCAGCATCACCAGTCAATACATTCCTATCTTGCCCACGCGCAGCTTCAAGTGCTTCCATTGATTTGGAGGAAAGGCCCCTGTATTCACATCGACTGTACGCAACCATATCTGGTTCAAATCTAAGGTGAAGGGATAAGAAAGGTTTTGGTATGGCTTCAAGAAGCTCAATAGCTTTGGCTTCCACCTTCTTGTTCAGCTGGAGTGCATTGTAGCAACCTTGGCAGTAAGAAGCTTTCGCATATGATGGATATCTGAGAAAAATACAAGCATATACATCAGCATGAGAAAGAGGTCCGCAGTAAAATCATTGGGATATCTGGAAAAAAATACAAGACCAAGTAACAACAGTACTAGATTCACCTGATATACTGTAGCAAAAAGTTCAGAATCAATAACACACCAAAGTTAATGATGCAACTTCTAGGTGCATACATAAAATGAGACTAAGCTTGTGATGATTTTCGCATTGCGAAGAGCTAAACATTGACTAACACTAACTAGGTTTATAGTGCTAGTTATCTTAATGAATTTTGTTTCAATCAATCTGCATCTTGTGGATTATACATGTGAAAAAAATGAGCTGATCAACCATTATGAACAGAACTCAGCACCAATTAGTATGTCATCGTATCACATAGCAGATAACACAAAATCAAGATTAGGTAAGCTGAAGTGGTTGCAGTTAGTAAAGAAGTCATGCAACCAACAAATCAGGAACATGGAGTCTTCATTACGTGCATTGAAATCTTAGTTAAACAAAATTATCTCACGAGAATATAGTGTATCAGTTTATTTATTCCAATTATGTTAGAACACGATCAGTGCAAATTGTGCAAAGGGATTGGGGTGGGGCCGCAGTGGCAAGGCTACAAATCTCTGAAAATAACTTTCACCTCAGTGCGTACAATTGGGGATAGCAGACCACCATGCCAAATTTTAAGGTTGATACACATTCACAGCCAATATTTGCAATGAGCAACAGAAAATAGATACAAGGAAACAATTTACAAGGTCACACCAGACATCTAAACGCACATAAATACAGCTAATACATATGATTTTCAAGGCTGCTTGATGGTAGTATAGCTCACATATGCTATTTAAGAATGCAGTCAATGTTACAACGAATCAGCTTGATATAATGAACTCCTACTAATGAAATATATATAACGCACTCTTATTACTGGAATATATATTTTTGAAAGGGTTACTGCAATATATTTACTTACAAGTTATAATATGAAATATGTGCCTTCCATTTATGAAAGAATTTAAGTCCTGCACCTGCAGTAGTTCATTGCCAGTCTAATTATCATATACATCCTTTACATTATCCTAAGATCCTCAATAGCAGATATGATTCAAGAAATTTGACATGAACAATCAACAACATAATTTGGGAAAGAGACTACTACTTGAAAGCATGACTTGATAATTTGTATTATGAAAATGGATAGCAGATTTCAGGTACCAACAAGATGAGTGGGAAATACCTATCTTTTCTTTGGCTCATGGCAGGTGTCAGAGAAATATAGCGATGCTCCAAAAGAGCCGGAAGCACTGTTTCAACATAATCAAAATGTCCTTTCCGTTTCCGGCAATCCACATGAAAGGGTTCTTTCAACGATATCTCCTCAGGTATATCCTTCACCACTTCCACATAACCTCTAGTCTGCTCAATGAAGTAATCAACATCAAACACATCTGCAAAACCACTGGCATAGCATGTCAATAAGCACTGAATTACTTTTCAAACAGAAATGGACTACGTAGCAACGATTCATAGAAGCCTTCATTTCCTCAAGTGACTAGTACCTAGACTCATTCCAGTATGCAGCAACCTCAAACTTGGGCAGAACCATTGTCGCGTTCAGAAGACGCGCAACCGCAATTCCATCACAGAGCTGCAGAACAATTGCACCGTTTGTGATTATGACCGAGGAGGACATGAGATAGTAGGTGGAAACCGCATACCACAGTACAACATTCTATACCATGTTACCTGTTTCCTAAAGTTAAATCATATGAATCCTGCTTATTGAATCCACTAGCCTATACTTGTGCATCAGTGCATTGCGAAGCTAACAGTACATAAGAAAAGGGAGTCTTATTTTTTATTTACTGCAAGGAGGATAAAAATCTTAAACCGAGGTTTCTTAACATACATCGCGCCGCAGCTGGTTGAGCCCGCCATAGCAATCTATCCGGATGTACCCATTCCTCGTCGGCGGAGCTGCAGAAGGAGAGCGGGGATACAAACCAATCATCACGAGATCACCACAACTCAAGCAATTCCTAGACCCTGACCCAGAAACGGGAGCAAACGAGGCCTCACCGGGGATTGCCGTCCGCCACCACTCGCAGGGCCGCCACTCTGCCACCCGCCGCTGCGCCCATATGAGCCGCGACCTCACCGGCGAATGCTCCCTGCAGGAAACAGAATACTGGGGTCTGTAACTTCCGGGAAGATTCCAGAGGACCTGGTATAGCAGGTCGGGGCAGAGCGTGTACCTGGATGCGGGTACCGCGAAGAAGGATGGGGAGGAGCGCGGAGAGGCGAGGAAGAAGAAGAGGACGGAGACGACGAAAATGGCGGGGACAAGGAGGCGTATGCGATGGTGGGCACACCACGGCGCCGCAGTCGACCACATGACCGCCGCCGCTACCTACGAGGAGCACTGGATCTGATCGCCGGCGCCGTCACCGTCGTCCCGGGTTACCGGATGGAAGTTTTACTTCAGTCAGAGTGTGGGTCTCACCAGTAAATCTGGGCCCACCTGTCACGGATAGTTATCCAGATCGAGAGGTGGCGTGTAGAAAATGGCAAGGGTGGTGGTCCAGCAGGATTGCAGGAACAACATTTAACTTCCAGAATATGACAGGTGGGCCCGCAACCTTAACCCCACATGCCAGACTCACGTACATCACGGGACTAGATTACGCGAAGGGCTAATCTGCAAAACGACACACCACCTGGGCCAAGATCTCGCAGTGCCGCAGAAGCGAAGGGTCTCCTCCGCCCCGAATCGAAGCCGTCGTCTCGTCTCGAACTCCGTCCGGACTCCGGAGCCCCCCACTCGCATCCCCACACCCACGCCCCACAAGCGAAGCTGGCGAAGGAGGCGGCCGACGCGAGCGCCCGCAAGCGCAAGGCGGCGGACGGCGGGGACACCGGCGCGGACGCCGCGGCTCCGGCCCCCGAGGACGCGGCCATGGGCGACGCGCCCCTGCCGGTCCCCGCGCCGCTCGTCGACGGGGGAGGAGGAGAGGGGGCGAGCGCCGACCCTAACCCGTCCAGGCTGAGCCCGGAACCCGTGTCGGTGGAGCTCTCCATGGGCGGGGACTACTACCATGCCTGCTGCGGCGGCCCCGACCCCGAACCCAAGCCCGAGGGACCCCAGGTGCCCTACGTCGGTAACAAGGTGAGGCATCTCGACTCCTCTCCCAGTCTCCATCTACTATCGCTATAGATTTGTTCGTGTCCCGGGATCATCACACTTAGTGCTGCTAACGTGGTGCCCATTTCTGGACGACAGCTCTCAGGGGTTCCATCCAATTGATCCGGCAGTATGCGAATGTTGCTATTGGTAACTGTACTGGAATTCAGTTTAGTTGGTCAATTGTCGTATGAAATGGCTAAGGTAGCATAAGGGATTGGAATTTGGATTGACAGAGCAAATCGTGGTCTCTAGGATAACAAAGGGTTTTCATAGGCTGGCTGAGCTCTTTGTTTAATCGTCTGGTCTGCAATAAAAAATATAATAGGCTGAAGGAGTTTGTCGTCCCGACTTGTCGATGTAATTATAGCCTATGAAAAGCGGGCAACTAGGTACTGAAAATAGAGCACAAATAAATGACATGAAATTTTTCTTAGAAGTTTGGTTAAGTATACACCTGTGGTTTCTCTAGAATACTTTAACATTGAATTTAAAAAATGGAATGATAGAAATACATATGAGAAGTTGGGGAGCAACATCCACAATTCCACACGGTTCCTACATGAAATACGATACTGAGATTGATCTCTTATTCTCTTTATTTGGGTCGATTAGTTGGGTATCTAAGTGCATTTGGCGGTATTGGCGAATATCTATCTCCCACTGGAAAATAATAACGCACTGTTATGATTATCGTTATATTTACAGTGTATTAATCAGTAACTTTGTTCTCCTGCTTTACTTTGCCTTCCATACTAATCACTGTTGTGCCTTATCAATTTATGTATATGACTGGCATCTTCTTAATCTTGCAGGAACCTCTCTCCACCTTAGCAGCAGAGTTCCAGTCTGCCAGCCCCATTTTACAAGAGAAAATAAAGGTTGTTGTTTGTTTTTCAATTCTAATACACCTTATTTTATGTTGGTCCGGTGTGTCAATTCGTGGCCCTTCAGTTTGTTCTTATGTTTTTCTCTCTTAACCTGCAGTTGCTTGGTGAACAATATGATGCTTTAAGACGGACACGAGGAGACGGAAACTGTTTTTATCGATGCTTTATGTTTTCATACCTGGTACTTTTCCAGTATTTTTCTTGTTGCTTTCCTCGCAAATTATGTCTATTCATTATTTGACAATCTCATGGCTTGCTGCTAGGAACATATCCTGGAGACACAAGATAGAGCTGAGGTTGAGCGCATCCAAAAAAACATTGATCAGTGCAACAAGACACTTCAAGGTCTTGGGTACATTGAATTTACTTATGAAGACTTCTTCGCTGTAAGTCCATGCGTATTTAGTTTTTGCCTCCTGAGTTATCCTTCTATATTGCTATCGTTCCAAATTATCTGCTAGACTTCCTTTGAGTACTTTGTGGATGTGTCCCTTCTGGCTGTGTATGCTTGATTGCAATTTCTTGCCGTAAAGTGTTTAACTGCTGTGCTTTTTAACGATTAAATGGTTTTTCTAGGTGATTATACTGCATGCCTTTTCTCAATCCCTTGATGAAATGATTTGTTTTGTTTCCCTTTTATTATGAGTAAAACACGTTAAGCTACATGGTCTGCGCCCGTGCTACTGGAAGTTGAGATCTCTAATTCAAAACCACATGGAAGTGATGACCAAATTTAATTTTAGCCTACCCCAATTTGTTTGGGGAAAAGGCTTTGATGTTGATGTTGTTGTCATTGCCCTTTTATGAGTAAAATTTGGCTGAGATATTTACAGTTGTCTTAGTTGTGAAAACTAACCAGCTTGTCTTTCTGAATATCATATATTTGCTAGCTAGATTATTTTTATTCTGTTCTATGGTTATGTCGGGATTGCAACTTCTGTTCTTGGTATTGATATGCATCGGTTGAAAAATGATGAGTAGTAGAGCTGCTCGCCCAGAAGAACTTCAACCTTGCTGAGTATGAATATATGAAAATGTTTATTTGTTTGGTTAAATACCCCCTGGGCTTTCATAACCTGCCTCCTTAGCCTTGCTGATTTTTATCCCTCGTTATCCTCAGATATTCATTGAGCAGCTGCAAAATGTTCTGCAGGGACATGGAAGTTCTATAGGGTAAATATTCTAGAGTTGCCTTTGTCTCCTTATAATGCACAATTGCTTATGAACAAATGGAAAGAAATCTTGATGGAAGAGGGATTCCTGAACTGTTTGAATAGTATGGCATGGCCATTATCTGAGTCTTTCTTATGTAGTGAATCTATTTTGTTTTCTTGTATCTTTAGGCCTGATGAACTTCTAGAAAGCGCCAGGGAGCAAACGGTTTCTGATTATGGTTTGTACAACCAGATATTTATGATATGTCTTTCTTCACTGTGCTGTCAATACCATCTAACTTTGTCTTCTTTAGTTGTCATGTTCTTTAGGTTTGTTACCTCCGGTGAAATTCAAAGGAGGGCTGAGTTCTTTGAACCATTTATCTCCGGCTTGACAAATTCAACCGTGGCTCAGGTTAGCTTATTGGTTTAGTTCTTCTATTTATATGTACCACATGGAAGAAAACCGTTCTACCAGTAATCATGTATATGTCTCTTGTCAATAAATAGTACACCCTCCTGTTTGCAGTGTAAATCTATTTTACTGGCAGTTATCATTTTACGTTTCATGTCAATTGTGGGAATGAAGAATTTTGTTGCAGTATTTGCACTATCTGATCCAGAAATGCTGCGAAATAGGTGGCTTGTTGAGATTGTAGTATGCTGTTTGATAGGGGTAATAATTATTTGTTGGATTTGGTACCTCCTTCGTTTGTGTGTGTGGCCAGTACTCCTACAGGGCCAGTTTCCTTTAGAAAGATTATGTAAAGCTAAAATTAGATATCATGCGAGTAGGATCATAATTAGCAGCTCTGTAAGCAATAGAGTATTCTTTGATTTTGAGGAATTTTCATAGAAATTCCAGAGGATTCTGTGCCTTATGAAGTTTTCCTGCAGAGCTTGTTTGAAATTGTAGGATTCGAAATAATAGGAATTTTTTCTGTCGATTACTTTGCATGCGATTTGAAAGGACAAATTGCATTGATCCAACTTCATGGAAATTTTCCTTTGTTTCTATGACAACTATGGGAACCATCTTAAGTGACCATGTAAGGACATGAAATGATTTATTTACCTGTCTTTCTGATGGAACAAGCCATGCATGCTTCAACTAATTTTTTGATGAAGTTTCCTGCTGTTATTTTCAACCTTTATCTGGTATTCATTTCCATAGACCTGCAGCCGAGGGACTGACCCTGATTTGAAATTTGCCTTGCAGTTCTGCAAAGCTTCTGTGGAACCAATGGGCGAGGAGAGTGATCATGTGCACATTATTGCTCTGTCAGATGCATTAGGGGTCCCAATCCGCGTGATGTACCTTGACCGAAGCTCTTGTGATCCTGCCAATTTGAGTGTGAACCACCACGATTTCATCCCTGCTGCCAAATCCTCTGAGGGTGATGACGCAATGACATCAACTCCTGCCCACGAGAAACCTTACATTACCCTTCTCTACCGTCCTGGTCACTACGATATCCTCTACCCGAAATGATCTCTGTCTGATGAAACAAGGCTGATTTCTCTCATGAATTCGGGTTGAGAAAGTGCTGTCCAGAACTGTGTAGTCGTGTTGCTTCTGCATGCTGCCAAAGGCGGCCTTACAAGAGGGATCCTGTGTGTCCTTGGGACGCAGTCAGAACATGTTCTACTTGTCACTGCCCTCTTATCTCAAATTTGTAGTTCTCATTGCTGCAAGGGTACTCTGGTGCAACGATCTAACATTGTGTTTTGACTGTTGAGAATATCATGTGGACATGGTGACTAATCGTGGTTCTTTTTCCTGAATTCTCTAAATCGAAATGCTTCATAGTAGCAGTTTGTTTCTTCTATTGAAAACTGTTGAGATGATTCTTGATGTGTGCTTTTTTTCCTGAATTGTTTACTTCTCTGCATCGAAATGCTTCATGGTAGCACTCTGTTTTATTTATTTGGAGCTGTTGAGATGATTCTTGATGTGGATAGCACACTGAACCTGTCAAGCTTTTTTAACTAGCATGTACTAGGTAGGTAGGCATGCCTCATTTTGCTCATGAAGTTTCGCTAGCTTTCATGTATTGTAATTTCATATCTCTTCCCGCCCGAGGAAGATCTGTAGTTTGCAAGATATCCTTATTTATGCAACAGTAAGGTTCGATGTCATGTGCCTGAGAACGATCATAGATATTTTAGCTTTTCTGTAAAAAGAATATCATAGGCATTATTCTAGCTCCACACCCTGTCTTGATTCAAACGAGAGATGGTAGGTCAGATCAGGTCTGTTTTGGAATTGGAATGTTAGCTTGGTGCTTGTGTCTTCTCTGTTTCTCATCTGTTTCGCGATATTGGCTTGCATTTTTGCAAACTATGACTTTATCCCGACTCCACATTTGAATTAAATTGAACTGGAACCTGAGAAGCATGGACTTGATCCTCTAGCAAAGGTGACAGTTGTGGATGGCGAAGTACCACTCCTACCTACACTCAGTAGTGTCTACACTAGTCATAGCCTGGGCATGATAAGTGAAGTGCTAGGTCAAAGCCTTTTGCGGCGGATAAACAGAGCAAAGTGGAAACAGATTTGCATCTCGTGGTGGTGACCTTTGATGATCTTTGTAACCAGTCAATCAACGGCATGATGCGGTTGGAGAGGAAAAGGTTGACAAGCAAGCCGGCAGCGCTGAATCCCTAGATCTATGCAAAGCAAACATGGTCTATCGGAGGCCATTATGTTTCTTGCAGAACCTACATACATATGTTCTTCCAAGGAAAACACCGTGCTTATTTAGCGACAGTGACAAAAACGGGGTATCATATGTCTCCATGAATCCAATGGTATAGTGCTAACAACCAGTCCCTTTCTCAGTTCCTGCACACCAGACCAGGCCAGGCCAGGGGGTCAAAGAGAAAACATATCCTCCCACATTTGCTGGCTCCATCTCTCAACATCCCATATCATCTAACGCCAAGAACAGAAGAACCCTTATTAACTTGATGGATGAATGTGACAAATCTTTGGTGTGAAGGGATGAGTTCCCTGATCCTGCGGAGATTAGGAGGCCTTCTTTGCATGATTGTTGCGGCATTCTGGGAAATGGTCAGTGCCAGATGCTGCTGCCGGTTAATTGTGCTGTCATCATCTTGTACAAGCAGCTGTCAGTTAGTGATAGCATCATGAGGCATGGTGTCCTCCCCTCCTGTCATGCACGACGCGGGCCGAAGAATCTTTCAAAGGGCCCGCAAAGGCAGGCGGCACGACAGAAAGCCGAAACTCGAGGTGGAGCGTCACCTGTCCTGGCCCACTGCTCTCTCTGTATATCTTAGAAAAGGTTCTTTGCACCTTCGTCTTCTTTTTCTTCACCTATACTAGTAGTACGTACTATAGTTTGTTCTTTCTCCAGTTTCCACCATAAAAAAAACTACGTACCGCTGTACCTCGCCTCGCACGTCTTCTGTAAGCTTTTCCGTTGGACTAGAGCGCAGGCAGGCGTCATGATCGTTGTTCCATCGGTGCCACGGCCACTCCCGGCGAGAGAACCGCCGGTTTGCACTTTGCAGGATAGCTCCATTATATAATCCTTTTTCCAGGGAAAAAATAAGCTTAATTTTTATTTCCACAACGCGTGCACAGGGATTAAATGTATACCCATAGCTGCTCGTGGTCGGTGGTGCCCATCAAGATCTCACACGGCCTCCTTTGTTATTTGGAGAAATACGTACTACGTCAATGCTTCTCGCTCGCACGGGCGAAAACCTAAGCCGCCGCCGCCCCCGACTCCACCTCCCACCTCTCCCCCACTGCCACCGGAGGACGCCTGCGGGCAAAGTTCGGCCGGCCGACGGTGGCAGCGGGGTTGCTTCCTCGCGTGGTAGCCTCTCCCCCGCAGGGAGCCCCTTGGGTGCTCTAAGGTTGTCGCCCCGACGGCGATCTGATGACGGCGGGGTCTAGAAGCTGGGACGGCGGCCTCGGGCCTTGATGGAGGTTCTCCCTCGGGGGATCGCGGCGCGGGTCGCATATGCTGCCAGGGGCGCAGTCCTAGGGTTTCTCTCACGCCAAAACGAAGATCTACCTTCAGCTTGTTTTTATTGATCTGGTGACAGTGTCATGTTTCGGAAGGCTCTATCGGCGAACTCCATTGGGCGATTCATGCCTGGAGATTGCTGGAACGGATGGGATTCGGTCGCGCGCAACCGGTGTTTTTCTGACCATTTGGTTTCAGAGGGAGCGAGACGAAGCTCTGCAGTCTATTGCCATCGTGGAACATGTCTTTAGTTCCATGGTGAAGTCAGTGTGCGGAGAATGTCATGGAAGCCAAGATATGTGGACTAGCTATGGTGGGTTGAGTCCTGGTGGCGATGAGGAATTGTCTTGGTGATTCGTGAATTGTAGCAGCAGCATCGGAAGGTGGGGGCGGCAGCACAGGAGGAGTTCACAGTCTTACCTTACAGGGTGAAAATCCAAGGTCTGGCCTTAATTGGTTGTGCCTGGGAATGATCTTGTTGAAGGCATTGTTTTGTGAGCGAGAACTTTCTCCAATGTGAAAACCTATGATCTTTGATCGAGCGACGATTGTGCTTGTGCTCTGTTTACTTCTTGAAGGCGTCGCTATTGGAGATGTTGGACTTTTGGTGTTGTTCTGATGGAGTTAGTGTCGCTGCTACTAAGGATCTTATCGTTATAGAGGGACTTCTATTTTTTGTATTTTTTTGCTATGTGCATCCATAATGCCAATAGGGTAATGCATTGTTGCAGAGCCTGGGTGTAATTGGTATCATCGCGATATTAATATATGCTCCTTTTCAAAAAAAATCAATGCTTTGTCGATCGCCCCAGGAAAATATGGTGAGAGCGCTCAAGCAGCGGAGTGCGCTACAAGATGTCACCGTGTTTAATTTACCCAACATGCAGGCAGGGGGTCAGCTACGGAAGATCAGCCATGGTACAACGGTCGAGACAGGGCTTCCAGTCCCAGACCGTAAGAGCCTCTAGTCCCGGTTCTAGAATCGGGACTAACCAAGCGGGACTAGAGGCCCAACCACTAGTCCCGGCCTAGTCACCAGCCGGGACTAATGGTTGTCCACGTGGCCGCCGTGGAGCGCTACGGGTGCACCCCCACTAGTTATGGTTGGTGTTAAGGACCGGGACTAGTGGTTCTCTGTCGCGGTAGCATTTTGTGCCCTTTCTCTCTCGTGACAGAGAATTCATTTTGTATTGTTTTATTTATTTATTTTTCATTTCAACATAGTTTTTAAATATTTCTATGCCACCATATATCATACACGTTCGTGCATATATAAGATAATTTGTATTATGATATCGAGCACACAAATATATACAATTTTTATAGTTACATGGAGATCACAATTACCGGGACTAGAGCCCGTATGTTCGATTACATGGAGATCAGTAGCGCCTATTCACACTAAATTCTACGACATCATCTATGATCTCTTTGAAAATATATCCCGCCAGCTCCTCCGCAATTCCTAGTACGCGTTGCTCTGGTAGGAGTTGATCCCGTATTCTCTCGAACTATATAAGAAAAAGGATATCAATATGAATATCAATCATGATAACAAAAAATGACGGTAATAAAATGATGGTGTGAATGTATTGCTTACGTCGACTCTATAATCTTTGTGCTCGGTGGTAAACGAGCGAATGAACTCGCAGGCGTAGAATCCACATAGATTCGACCCCTGTGGCTGCCTCGCGCACTTTACGAGAATAGAATTCAATAAAAATAATAATCTAGCATCATTATTGTATTGAAACTAGAAGTAAAGAGATGTGCGTACATATCACGTGCAACTTACCGAGATCGCCTTAAACGTTAGCTTCTGACTAAATACTGTAGGGGTTCGTAGCATGGAAAACAAAAAAATATAATGCATAAACACATAATCAAGATCTAATCTATGATCAAGCCAAGATCTATCTACTAGATCGGTGCAACAAGTTGATAGAGTATTAATCCTCAAAGATCCAAAGCGGTTAACGAGAGCAGATTCTCGTGGGTGATGCAATCGTTCACTTGCCGATCTCAAGATCGCGTAGATGATCCTTCAGGCGCTGCGTTCCGGCAGCGCTCCCACAGTCGGTCACACATACGGTACTCGATGAAGATCTTCCTCTCCCTTGTTCCAGCAGGCAGCGGAGGTTGTAGCTATATCCTCGCGATACCGGCAGCACGACGGCGTGGTGTCGGAAGTAGAGGGGAGATCCCGTAGGGCTTCGCCTAAGCCGGAGCGGGTATGGTGGAGTAGAGGGTGCCTCGATGATCTAGGGTTTAGAGGCCGAGGTTTAGAGGTAGCTAGCAACTAGGGTTTAGCTAGTTGGTAGCGGTTTAGAGGAGATCTAGATTGGCCGCAACTAGAGAGAGGGGCGGCGGCCAACCTAGGGTTTCTTGTGTAGGCAAGGGGGCGCGCCCTACCCCTCCTTTTATAGGTGGGGAGGATCCAAGGGGGAGGGAGTCCTCCCCCAACTCCACTTCATGTGGCCGGCCCAAGGGAGATGGGGAATTCCTTCCTAGGTAGGAATCCTTCTCTCCCTCCACTTGGAAATATTGTTCCAGTTTGACTTTTTCAAACTGCCCTTTTGACTTTCAAATTAGAGTTTGATTTCTCTCTCCCAAGTGTCCAGCCAAGTGACCTAGGACATGATGCAACCATTCCACTTTGTCATGACACATCCATGTACCCTTCCCCTTCCGGATCGGCGAACCTTCTAGACCCTTCTAGAACATTCCGGTGAAAACACCGGAACCATTCTCGAACTCCGGAATTGGACTTTCCTTATATGAATCTTATTCTCCGAACCATTCCGGATCTCCTCGTGATATCCCGGATCCCATCCAAGACTCCGAACAACATTCGGTCTCTTTACTCACTTTCCATATCTACTAAACAACATCGAATCCTTAAGTGTGTCTCCCTACGGTTCATGAATTATGCAGACATGACTGAGACTCTTATCCGATCAATAACCAATAGAGGAATCTGGAAATTCATATGGCTCCCACATATTTCTATGATTACTTCGTGATCGAATGAACCATTTACATACGATACCAATTTCCCTTTGTCTCATGATATTTTACTTATCCGAGGTTCGTTCGTTGGTATCTCTGCATACCTAGTTCGACCTCATTACTGATAAGTACTCTTTTCTCGTTCCCGTGATATGTGATCCCTTGTGAGCCAGTCACATGCTTGCAAGCTAATTGGATGACATTCCACCAAGAGGTCCCAGAATATATCTATCCGTCATATGGATGGACAAATCCCATTCTTGATCCATGTGCCTCAACACATACTTTCCGAACACTCAATGCCAGCTTTATAGCCACCCTGTTATGGTGTGGTGTTTGATGTCATCAAAGCATCCTTCCGGTGATGGTGATTAACATGATCTCATGGTCGAAGGATTTAGGTTACTATGTATTGAAAGCTTATAGCAAGTGAACTATTTAAAATGACTTGATCTTATGCTACACTTAACTATAGGAGTATGTCCATCACATCATTCTCCTAATGATATGACCCTGTTGTTAATAACATCTCAATGTTCATGATCATGAAACCATAATCATATATTAACCAACAAGCTAGTTTAACAAGAGGCTTTACTAGGGACTCTTTTATGTTTACAAATCACACAAGTATTAATGTTTTAGATTAATACAATTATAACATGGTATGTAAACATTTATCATAAGCATGAAGATATGATAAAAACCACTTTATTATTGCCTCTTGGGCATATCTCCAAAAAATACACCCATAACCTAGCGCTTGAACCGGATCTAGACCCTGCCCGGCGAAGAAAATGAATGAATGAGTTATTCATTACCTGATATCTCAGGAAATCAATGAAAGACACCGATATATAGCGAAACTTACTTCTGGAGCATGTCCTGCATGCTGCAGAAATCTTCCAGGTTTCTCTTTGATGGGTCCATGACATCAACTCTTCCCTTATCAAGTTGAATGTCTAGAAGAATTCAGTGGAAGCTGCAAACATTTATATATACATCAGTAACTCATCAATTACACTTAGCGTCGACTAATCAAAAGTGAATGTGTACAACGGGGTAAGACCCTCACTTGAAATTGTAAGGAAACAGTATGCAGTCAGAGAAATTTTGCTCCATTAGAAACCTTAGAATGTTTTCCTCCGTCTCCTCGGGGTTTGACGTTAGTGTGTTTATATGCACTTTATCTGGGTCAATGAACCCAACATTATAGATTCTTCTTCTTTTACATTCCAGAATCTTCATTCTGCATAATAATAAAGTATAAAAGGATATAATAAGGATAATTACATGTACTGAACTGAACAACTGAAAAACTGAACATGTAGACAATGAATTCAACAACTTACAGACAATAGCAGCTGAGGATGGATTTGTCCTGGGCATCGAGATGGTATAACTAGAAAAGTTCTGGAAACTCAGTATGGACCTCTTAGGGTCTGAAGTAGTACTCACGTGGGACTTTGGCTATGAGCATTGTTCTTCCCTGCTTTATGACCGTCGAGTACCATTGATGGAGATTCCGCATTTGTGTTGCCCGTTCTTTCAGCCTTTCTTTGCTGACCAAATACTCACCTTCGACATATCTATGGGCTACAACATCCTTGGGTAGAAGGTCGTCTTGGAATCCTAACAGTTTAGCAATACTATCTTTTATACTGGTCGCCAACTCCGCAGTTGCTTCCATATCTAGTAGCTGGGGAACGTTTTCGGAAAACACCTTAAGGGGTGCGATCGTTTGTTTGGCATGTTGTCCAAGAAGGGAGATGTTTGATCTTTTATTGCTTGTTGTTTTGCTCCTGCTTGAACCTGTACTTGCTGGTTTTTTCCGATGCACTTGATTTGCTCTTCGTCACTTCTTTCTGAAGTGTACGTAGATAGTAATCTAGCTTATGGTGCAAATCATATTGCGATTTTGTGTTTAGAAACTCAATTGCATACGCCTTTTGCTTCTCGGTGTATACCGGAGCGGGCTCGGGTCTCTTCTTCTCAAAATGTACCGCAACTTCGGCCTTTGCTATCGCTGTAGTTTTCGCGTCAGTACGATCGTAAGGTTTGATGGGAATATTCTTATGAGGCATTGTTGGGAGGAGCGACATTTTTTGTTTTGGGCTGCAACGTCGTTTAGTACTCACTAACGGAGCACGCTTCTGCTTATTATCCTTTGCAGGCGGGGAAGACTGTTGAACCTATGACAGAGATCAAGATGGACATGTGATGTGGTGGTCGTAGTCATCATGGGGTGGGCTTCTTGGAGGTGATGGAGGTGAAGGTGACCTGCGATGACTCGGAGGCGGTGTTGGCCTTGGGGCCGATCCTGGGAACTTGATGTTGTTCTTGTCCCATAGAATGATACCACCTAGTACTTCTCTGAGTGTCGTCTCACCTTCAGGTCCAGGGATGTCAAGCTCCATTGAGTCCCACCCCGTTATGATTTCATCCACCCCAACTTTAGCATAGCCAGCTAGAATTTCACGGCCATGCCATCGTGCGTCAGGTGGACAAGGTAAAGCAGATCTGACCACCACATTGACGGATATGTTCTTCACCTTATGATGGAGCTCATAAGATATCTGCTCCTTTATTCAATCCACGGGGTAGACGGTACCGCCATCTATCATCCTTGCATCGTCAGACGAGACCTCCAATTCAGCCATGCTGCTTCTCCGCTGAGATGGGTTGGCGTAATATCTAGTGGAGGATCTTGCAGGTGCGCTACTCCTCTAAGTTCGTCAATCTGATGTTGCTGCTTCTCAACTCTTGCTAGCAGCTGGTTTAACTTGTATCCCTCCTCCTTTTCCCGTCGCTTCTTTGCTCTTTCTCGGCTTCTATAAGTACCTTGGTCCTTAGTAAACCCAGTCTCCCACGTGAAACTAGAGTCAAGGCCCCAGACTCGTCCTCCGTGTTCGTCATTGCCGAGGACCAAGGTCAGCAAGTCTTTCTCTCTATCGGGATGGAATTTTTTTATCCCATCTTTAATCTCTTTCACCACTTTCAGCCATGTACTCCTGGGTACCCTAAGCCCGTCACTACAAACAAGGTCCCCTGTAAGTTCGTCATACTCACTCCCATTCCCAAGGAACCAATTTCTTGCCCTCAAATCCCATTCTTAACGAATTGGTTCTAGAATGATCCCATTAGCAGACAGTTTTTCTCTTTTGCATCCCACTTTGGCATGGCAGTCGCATAGCCCCTGGCCCCATGTTATGGTGATATTTCTTCTTCGCAACATTTATCTTGTTTTTTCTGACTTCTCCTATGCAACTCCTGACTTCCTATAGTCCACAAATGCATCCTAGTAATCTTGCTGCTTCACTAGATAGCCTTCGAATATTGGAGTTTTCTTGTCCTTCTGATACTTTAGCCATAATGAATAGTTCTTGAATAGTTTGGCCATCTTATTAAGATCAAACTTGAATTTCTTTCTCATTTCAGCCGTCTCGGTATCAGTCTCACATTCTGGCAGCTTAAAATGTGCCATGAGGTCATAAAAAAGTTCCTCTTTGTACCTTTTGTCGATATACAACTCACTCCTTGTAGGGTTCGCAGCATAGAAAACAAAATTTTTCCTACGATGTGAACTATATACCAAGATCTATCTACTATATACAAACAACGGGCGGATATATATCCGTAGAGAACATACCCTTGAAGACCGACAAAGCTTAACGAGTTCAAATCGTGGTTGATGTAGACGATCTCTTGCCGATCTCAAGATCGAGAGGAAGTCCTAGCGCCCGCAAATCAGCAGCGCATCCGTGCTCGCACACATGTTCGAGGCACCGAGCAACCTCCGCCTCCTCGCTCAAGCGATGCAGCGGAAGCACAACTCTTTCTTGCCGAATAGCCACCGGGAACATGTATCTCGCTAGTCCGAGACCATGGGGGATAAATTCTAGAGGGTGAGAGAGATCCTTCACGAGGAGGTGTGAGAGACAAGTGAGGAGGGGGGCTCCTTTTATAGGAGGAGGGGGGAACCCCAAGGGGGTGGCCGGCGCATGGGGGCTGCCCTCCCCTCTTCATGTGGGTGGACACTCCACTCACAAATCTCCTTTAAATTCCCTCCACTCAAAAGTCCACTCAAATTCCCATTAAATTTCCACCAAATTTAATGCAAACTCTCATTAAATAAAACTCTTTTATTTTATTCAGAATTTTGTCAATTAATTTAATGACAAACATTCACAAATAACCCCTTGCTAGAATTCTATTTCACATGCATAACCACTTTATGCAATTTCACCCGAAAACCTGTTTCGGTATCTAGTGAAATAAATTCTGAGCTTTTCATTCTTTCGCATGAAACATTTGCTCCAATTGGATGTCGATGTCTCTTAAGTGTGTCACCCTACGGTTCGTGAATAATGCGGACATGATCGAGACCCCTCGGATCAATAATCGAAGCGGGATCCGGAGACCCATCGACTCCCACACATTCAACGATGACTTTCTTGTGATCGCCTCGGAACCTTTTACGCAAGTATCTTAATCCCTTTGTTTCATGATATATTACATGTCCGAGATTCGATCATCGGTATCTCCATACCTAGTTTGATCTCGTTCGACATGCACTCTTTTCTCGCTCCTATGATATAACATTCTAGTGATCAAATCACTTGCTTGCAAGCTAATCAATGTGATATCACCGAGAGGGCCCAGTATATCTATCCGTCATCGGGATGAACAAATTCCACTCTCGATCCATGAGCCTCAACATAACACTTTATTAGTTCGAATCCATCTTTATAATCACCTGTTACGGTGTGACGCTTGATGTTATCAAGAAACTCTTCCTGTTAGTGATTGACATGATCTCATGGTCTAAGGATTAGGATCACTGTAAGTTGTTATAGCAATATAAACTCAATGACTTTGATCGTAATGCTATACTTGGATGAATGTTCATCACACCATTACACTAATGTTGTGATCCCGTTATTAACAACATCCAATGTCCATGATCGAAACCTTGATCATCTTGTTAATCAACGAGCTAGTTTATGAGAGAGGCATAACTAGGAACTTTTGTTTGTTTATTAAACACACATGTATTAACGCTTCCGTATTAATACAATTATAGCATGCAAAATAAACATCTATCATATACTTGGAATACACATAATAAACACTTTATTATTGCCTCTCGGGGCATATTCCTCCGTCTCCCACTTGCACTAGAGACAATAATCTAGTTACATAGTGATAAATCTAACACCCATTGAGTTCGGTGTTGATCATGTTTTGCTCTAGGGAGAGTTTTAGTCAACGGATCGCTACATTGAGATCCGTATGTACTTCTAAATCTTTATATCTCCATCCTTGACATGCTCGCGGATGGAGTGAAACCGGCGCTTAATATGCTTGGAATGCTTGTGAGACCTTGGCTCTTTGGCATTGGCAATGGCACCATTGTTGTCACAATAGATCACCATTGGTTCCAACGCGTTTGCCACCACTCCTAGTTCGGATATGAACTCCTTCATCCAAACTGCTTCCTGAGCCGCTTCTGAAGCAGCAACATATTCGGCCTCCGTTGTTGATCCCGCTACCACAGGTTGTTTGGAGCTCCTCCAACTAACCGCTCCGCCATTCATGAGAAATACGATCCAATTGAGACTTAGAGTCATCCGGATCGGTGTCAAAGCTAGTGTCGACATAACACTTAGCTTACGAGATCTTCTTCACCTCAGATACAAGAAACATATCCTTAGTTCTTCGTAGTACTTAAGGATATTCTTGACCGCTATCCAATGTTCAACCGGATCCGATTGGTACCTACTAGTCAAACTAATAGCATGTGCCACATCCGGTCTTGTACATAGCATGGCGTACATTATAGAGCCTATGGTGAAGCATAGGGACTTTGTCCATTATCTCTCTTTCTTCTGCCGAAGCCGGACTTTGAGTCTTGCTCAATGTCTTGCCTTGCAACATAGGTAAGAACCCCTTCTTACTTCCGTCCATTTTAAACTTCTTTAAAATCTTATCAAGGTATGTACTTTGTGATAGCCCTATTAGGCGCCTAGATCTATCTCTATAGATCTTTATGCCTAATATGTACGACGCTTCACCTAGGTCCTTCATTGAAAATTTGCTGTTTAGATAACTTTTAACACTGTTTAAAAGATTTATATCATTTCCGATCAATAATATGTCATCCACATATAATATCAGAAATGCCACAATGCTCCCACTCACTTTCTTGTAAATACAAGCTTCTCCATAAGTTTGGACAAATCCAAACTCTTTGATCACCTCATCAAAGCAGAGATTCCAACTTCGTGATGCTTGCTTCAATCCATAGATGGATCGCTGAAGCTTGCACACCTTGTTAGCATCCTTAGGATCGACAAAACCCTTTGGTTGTATCATATACAACTCTTCTTCAATATTACCATTGAGAAACGCGGTTTTGACATCCATCTGCCATATCTCATAATCGAAATATGCAGCAATTGCTAACATAATCCTAATCGACTTTAGCATCGCTACGAGAGAAAGTCTCATCGTAGTCAACTCCTTGAATTTGTCGAAACCCCTTTGCGACAATTCGAGCTTTATAGACGGTCACATTACCATCAAGATCAGTTTTCCTTTTGAAAATCCATTTGTTCTCCACGGCCTTTTCGGTGAGGTAATTCCACCAAGTTCCAAACTTGATTTTCATACATGCATTCCATCTCGGATTTCATGGCTTCTAACCATTTGTTGGAATCGGGCTCATCATCGCTTCTTCATACGTCGCAGGTCATCATTTTCATCAACCATGAAATTCATGACAGATTTCCGACTGAGCGGGAGCCGCGTCTGTTTGACCTGCGAGGTTGGTAGTACTCTCTTCGGAGTTTCATGATCATTATCATTAGTTCCCTCTTCAATGTGGAGCCAACTCGGAACAACTTCCGGCAAGGCTACTCGCCATACTTTGAAGAGAAGGTTCCACAACCTCTTCGAGTTCTACCTTCCGACTACTCACACCTTTCGCGAAACTCTTTCTCTAGAAAGGATCCATTATTGGCAACAAAAACCTTGCCCTCGGAACTGTGATAGAAGGAATACCCAATTGTTTCTTTAGGGTATCCTATGAAGACGCATTTTTCCGCTTTGGGTTCGAGTTTATCTGGTTGAAGTTTCTTCACATAAACATCGCATCCCCAAACTTTAAGAAATGACAGCTTAGGTTTGTTTCCAAACCACAATTCATACGGTTTCTTTTCAACGGATTTAGATGGTGCCCGATTTAAAGTGAATGCAGCGGTTTCTAGTGCATAACCCCAAAATGACAACGGCAAGTCCGTCAGAGACATCATAGATCGAACCATATCTAATAAAGTACGATTACGACGTTCCGACACACCATTTCGCTGTGGTGTTCCGGCAGGTGTGAGTTGTGAAACAATTCCACACTCTTTGATGTGAGTGCTAAACTCGTAACTTAGATACTCACCTCCACGGTCGGACCGTAGAAATTTGATCTTTCTATTACGATGATTTTCCACTTCATTCTGAAATTCCTTGAACTTTTCAAAGGTTTCAGACTTGTGTTTAATCAAGTAGATATAACCGTATCTACTCAAATCATCCGTGAAAGTAACAAAATAACGATATCCACCTCGCGCCGACACACTCATTGGACCACATACATCAGAATGTATGATTTCCAATAAATCTGTCGCCCGTTCCATTGAACCGAAAAACGGCGTTCTAGTCATCTTGCCCATAAGGCATGGCTCACATGTATCAAATTATTCATAATCAAGTGATTCCAAAAGTCCATCCGAATGGAGCTTCTTCATGCGTTTAACGCCAATATGACCTAGACGGCAGTGCCACATATATGTGGATATATCATCATTAAGTTTAATCCTTTTAGCATCAACATTATGAATATGTGTAACATTATCATCGAGATCTAATAGAAATAAACCATTCATTATCGGTGCATGACCATAAAAGATTTCATTCATATAAATGGAACAACCATTGTTCTCGGATTTAAATGAATAACCACTTCGCATCAAGCACGATCCAGATATAATGTTCATGCTCAGTGCAGGCACCAGATGACATTTATTCAAGTTTATAACTAATCCCGACGGCAAGTGGAGAGGCAGCGTTCCGATGGCGATCACATCAACGCTTGATCCATTGCCGACACGCATCTTGACCTCACCCCTTGCTAGCGGTCGCTTGTTCCGCAGCCCCTGATTCGAGTTACAAATATTAGCAACTGAACCGGTATCAAATACCCAGGTGCTACTGCGAGCACTAGTCAAGTACACATCAATAACATGTATATCATATATATCTTTTTTTGCCTTGCCGGCCTTCTTGTCTGCCAGATACTTGGGGCAGTTGCGCTTCCAGTGGCCAGTCCCCTTACAATAGTAGCACTCGGAATCAAACTTAGGTCCAACTCGGGGTTTCTTTTCAGGCGCGGCAACAGGCTTGCCGCCCTTACTTCCCTTTCGTTTTCCCTTCTTGTCTTTCTTGAAACCAGTGTTCGTATTGATCATCAACACTTGATGTTCCTTTTTGATCTCCACTTCTGCAGTTTAAGCATCGATGTAAGCTCGGGAGAGACTTCTTCATGCCTTGCATATTATAGTTCATCACGAAGCTCTTATAGCTAGGTGGCAGAGACTGCAGAACACGATGGATGCCTAAGTCAATGGGAATCGATATTCCCAAGGACACAAGCTTATCGGCGTAACCCGACATCTTGAGTACATGCTCACTAACGGAGCTGTGCTCTTCCATCATGCAGCTAAAGAACTTTTCTGAAGCGTTGTAGCTCTCTACAACAACATGTGTGTTGAAAATCATTTTGAACTCACCCATTGTATCAAATGCATTGCCGTTTTCGAAACGCTTTCGAAGTTCCGGCTTTAGCCCATACAATATGCCGCAATGAACTAAGTTGTGGTCCTCCTGACGAGTCTGATAGACATTCTTCTCCTCGTCAGGGGCATCATCTAAAGGTGGGGGCCTAACGGCGCTTCTAGCACATATTGCTTTTGTGCGTGAGAGGAGAATCCTCAAATTCATGGCCCATTCGGTAAAGTTGCTACCGTTCGTTGCTAGTTTCTCTTTCTCCATGAACACATTGAAATTAAAAGCAGGTGGTGCCATCTACAACAGAATTTGTAAAGTTTAGACTAAGTGTATGATAGATTGAGTTCAAATAATCCATATTGTGAATGAACTCCCACTCAAAAACGACATCCCTCATGCCTTTTTGGTGATTACATGAACCAAATCCACTATACCAAGTCCGATCATCACGTGAGTCGGTATAGCTTCAAAGGCGAGCATCAAATGGGCATCATATCAACTATATGACTCATGCTTAACCTTTCGGTCCGTGTTCCGAGGCCATGTCTGTACATGCTAGGCTCGCCAAGTTAGAACCTTAGTATTCGCGTGTGTAACTATTTTACACCCGAAATATGTTCGTGGATCCAAGAACACCCGATCATCACGTGATGTCTTGGAGCGACGAAAACATAATCGGTGCATACTAAAGGAAGAACACATTCTTATCTTGATATTTAAATGAGGGATCATCTTATTATGCTAACAAAGCGCTAAACAAGCAATATAAGATGCTATCAAACATCATATGTTTATTAGTGAAATGATATGGTTCCCGCAGATGATCTCTATCATGTGCATCGTGGTATGATCAATATCATACCTATATGTATAAATCCAAGGTCTATGGATTTTACACGCTATGTGTGTTGTAAGAGTATCATCTCATACTTCTACTTACAACACTACCATATCATAACACTAGCCAAGAAACACTCTACACTAGACGCCTCTCATTTATCCATTGCAAGTTTTACGTGGCTTAGGGCTTTCGAGATAGAACCGTTCTTACCTACGAACATGAACCACAACGAGGATAATCAAATTGTTGAAAACTCGCTTGCAAAATAGATATTGACTATAGTAGGAGAGACAGACACCCGCTAGCCACTTATGCAAACTAGTTGCATGTCAAGCGTGGAACAGGTCTCATGTGCGAGGACATGTAAAGTTTGTCCGGGCCGCTTCATCCCACTATGCCACCAATATCCAAAATTACAAAAAAGGAGCAACAACATGATCATCATCGCCCACATACTCATATGTGTACTACCTGTGTAAAGTATCTACGCATAGATCCGGCTCTGATACCACTGTAGGGTTCGCAGCATAGAAAACAAAAAATTTCCTACGATGTGAACTATATACCAAGATCTATCTACTAGATACAAACAATGGGCGGATATATATCCGTAGTGAACATACCCTTGAAGACCGACAAAGCTTAATGAGTTCAACTCGTGGTTGATGTAGACGATCTCTTGTCGATCTCAAGATCAAGAGGAAGTCCTAGCGCCGCAAATCAGCAGCGCATCCGTGCTCGCACACACGTTCGAGGCACCGAGCAACCTCCGCCTCCTCGCTCCAGCGATGCAGCGGAAGCACAACTCTTTCTTGCCGAATAGCCACCGGGAACATGTATCTCGCTAGTCCGAGACCATGGGGGATAAATTCTAGAGGGGGAGAGAGATCCTTCACGAGGAGGTGTGAGAGACAAGTGAGGAGGGGGGCTCCTTTTATAGGAGGAGGGGAACCCCAAGGGGTGGCTGGCGCATGGGGCTGCCCCTTGCCCTCCCTATTCATGTGGGTGGACACTCCACTCACAAATCTCCTTTAAATTCCTCCACTCAAAAGTCCACTCAAATTCCCATTAAATTTCCACCAAATTTAATGCAAACTCTCATTAAATAAAACTCTTTTATTTTATTAAGAATTTTGTCAATTACTTTAATGACAAACATTCACAAATAACCCTTGCTAGAATTCTATTTCACATGCATAACCACTTTATGTAATTTCACCAAAACCTGTTTGTATCTAATGAAATAAATTCCTGCGCTTGTTCATTCTTTCGGCATGAAACATTTGCTCCAATTGGATGTCGGTGTCTCTTAAGTGTGTCACCCTACGGTTCATGAATAATGCGGACATGATCGAGACCCTCTCGGATCAATAATCGAAGCGGGATCCGAGACCCATCGACTCCACACATTCAACGATGACTTTCTTGTGATCATCGGAACCTTTTATGCTAGTATCTTAATCCCTTTGTTTCACGATATTTTACATGTCCGAGATTCGATCATCGGTATCTCCATACCTAGTTTGATCTCGTTACCGACATGCACTCTTTTCTCGTTCCTGTGATATAACATTCTAGTGATCAAATCACTTGCTTGCAAGCTAATCAATGTGATATCACCGAGAGGGCCCAGAGTATATCTATCCGTCATCGGGATGAACAAATTCCACTCTCGATCCATGAGCCTCAACATAACACTTTATTAGTTCTGAATCCATCTTTATAATCACCCTGTTACGGTGTGACGTTTGATGTTATCAAGAAACTCTTCCGGTGTTAGTGATTGACATGATCTCATGGTCTAAGGATTAGGATCACTTCGTAAGTTGTTATAGCAATATAAACTCAATGACTTTGATCATAATGCTATACTTCGGATGAATGTTCATCACACCATTACACTAATGTTGTGATCCTGTTATTAACAACATCCAATGTCCATGATCAGGAAACCTTGATCATCTTGTTAATCAACGAGCTAGTTTATGAGAGAGGCATAACTAGGAACTTTCTGTTTGTTTATTAAACACACATGTATTAACGTTTCCGTATTAATACAATTATAGCATGCAAAATAAACATCTATCATATACTTGGAATACACATAATAAACACTTTATTATTGCCTCTCAGGGCATATTCCCTTCACTCCTCGTTTCCGCCTCTTTGGGCTTATGCCAGTCTCGAACGGTGATTGGGACGCGATCTCTAACAACAACTCTATATTGCTGTATAAATACATTTTTTGATTTTTTTCGGTTCCAATGGTTCGCCCTGTGCTGAGACCGTCGTAATTTCATAATTCGTATGGGCATCCAACTTTTTTGCTGGGTCGCGCTTGTTTTTTTTTGCTCGATGTGGATGCCTCAGAGAAGAAACATTCGTCAATATAATATATATACAACTCGGTACATACAACTACTCCCGGACATCTAGTGATCATCGGACATCGTATATATACCTCGTCGGTCTTTGTTACACGTCCATGGGCTTCTCCATCATTGGAGTTGTCGGCTTCTTCCTCTCGTTGGTTGATCTCCTCTCCCTCACCGGATGAGTTCAGATACCTTGAGGGAGATCCCTCACCGGATGGATCAGCATCGTGAATCATATCCTCGAGCATGTGTTCTGAATCTAGGTCTCTGCGGATCGGATTAGGTGGATCCATAGTTTCTGCAAAATTCAATATGCACACAATATTTATTTTAACATAACAAAAAATATTCTCATACAAAATATTACTATACACAGATATTTCTATACAAAATAATAGAAATAAACCCTAAACCCTAAACCCGGAGGTACGGTGGCGGTGGCCGGTGCCGGTGATGGTGGCCGCGGGAGAGGCGGGTGACTCTGGCTTCCCGCGAGAACCACCACCCTAACCCTAACTCCGGTCACCACCGAGCACCAACACCCTAACCCTAACCCAAATTCCGAATACAAAGAGTGTCGTGGTATTGCCGACACGTACGCCATAGGGGTATCCCAACAACGAGTTTAGAGACGTGGGGGAACACGGAGAGCGTCTGGGACGGCCTGACACAGTTTACGTAGGTTCAGATCTCACGATGGTGGCATGATCCTAGTTCTGCTATAAATCACTATAATTGCAATACGCCGAGTTACAAGATTGTGGGGTTCGTTGTCTTCGAGTAGTGCTATGCACTTGTGCGGTGACCCAGCATACCACTTCATTATGTAGTACACTATAGTCGTTGACATAACACCAATGAAACACCATTCACTAGTATTACATCCCTCAGAGTGGTATAACAGAAACACAGCAGGTCCAAGACATGACTATAGGTTACAACTCAACTCTTTACACAAGATCCAGAGAACACTCTAGGTTAAAGAGAGGGAGAAAAACTTCTTACAAAGAAGAATCAGAAATAAACAACTCAAAAACTATCATACTATTAAGAATAGTATCTTAACTAATGGTCTGGCATTGCTGCTATTGCAATACACTACAGAAATAGGTTCTATGACTAGAGATTATATTCCTATCTAATCAGTAACTTCGTTTTCACTTGAGTTGATGTATATGTTGACTTCCTTGACTTTCTTGAAGAGCTCGAGCATTTTGATGATGATTCCTGGAGCATAACTTAATGTAGACATCGTTTGTACTGGCTTTAGAACCTAGCAAGGGTTAAGAAGATACTTTGAGTACGAGTGTACTCAACAAGTTCACTAGAAAAGGAGTGTTTGATGCACTACATCTACAGCCACAGACCATAGGTCGTAGGCAATGCAGGTTTTTGTAAACATTTCTTCAAAGGTTTATTTTATTCTGAAAAACTATGTACGTCAGCCTTCACGGGTTTACCAGAACTTCCATGGAGTTCCTTTCCCACCACGTTCGCAGCTCCTTCCCGGAACAGGGAGTAAAAAGTTACAGTTCTTACACTCTGCTAAGGTGCGTCACTTTACCCATGAGAGATCTTAAGCTTTGTTGCACGACCGGAGTATGTTCCCATTCAAACTTCCATGGTTTGAGGCCCAACCTAAGATCCAAGCCAATCACTGCCCACTCCGCGACCTCATATGTCTACATGATCCTTCGAGGTCGGCTCACCTCCGTTAAGCCCCCTTTTGAGCAGGCTAAAACCCTGATGAGTTCCCGAAGACTCTATGACCTGGTGTTGCCCTGGCAAGTGCCATATTAAATGGTCCATCCACTAAACAACATCCATAGATAATATATACACCAAAAGTGTGGGGCGTAAGTGAAGGGTTTCGCGGCATAGTAAATCAAAATTTTCTACGGATGCGAACAGAGGGAAAGCCAAGATCTAATCTAGGAGATGCAATCAACGAGAGAGATTGGATTAGATCTTCATACCCTTGAAGATTCGCAATGAGCGTTAACGCTGGGCGTGGGTGATGTAGTCGTACTCGCTTCTCCTCCTCGCGATCCGATCCGATCTAGCACCACAAGTGGCGGTGCCTCCGTGAGATGCACACGTGCAGCACCTCGACGTCTCCTCCTTCCTCGGACCAGCAAGTTGAAGGGTTTCGCGGCATAGTAAATCAAAATTTTCTACGGAGCGAACAGAGGGAAAGCCAAGATCTAATCTAGGAGATGCAAACAACGAGAGAGATTGGATTAGATCTTCATACCCTTGAAGATTCGCTGATGAACGCTCGTCGGGCGTGGGTGATGTAGTCGCACTCGCTTCTCCTCCTCGCGATCCGATCCGATCTAGCACCACAAGTGGCGGTGCCTCCGTGCGATGCACCCGTGCAACACCTCGACGTATCCTCCTTCCTCGGACCAGCAAGTATGGTGGAGAGATAGATTGGATCTACAACACGACGGCGTGGTGTATATGGTGGAGAATTTCACGCAGGCTTCGCCACAAACAATGGGAGGGGAGAGAGGAAGGTAGCAAGGCTGCTAGGGCTTGGAGGAAGGTGTGTGTGGAGGCGCACCACCCTCTATATATAGACGGGGGGGGGCAGCCCTTGCCCCTCTTCCAAGCCTATCTCTAGTTTAAACAATTTAAACTCTCCCTTATCTAGAAATCCTATCTCTAGTTTAAACGATTTAAACTCTTCCTTATCTAGAAATCCTATCTCTAGTTTAAACGAGTTTAAACTTATCTAGGATCGGTGGGCCCTATGGGGCCTTGTGCCTGGCCCAATGCGGCCAGACACCCTCATAGGCCCATGCCCCCTCCCGGAAGGTGGGGCCACGTTGGTCCCCTTCCGGAAGGTTCTAGAAGCTTCCGGTACAATACCGATTAACCCGGAACAATTTCGAACTCCAAAAACTGCACTGCCTTATATGAATCTTATTCTCCGGACCATTCCGGAACCTCTCGTGATATCCCGGATCCCATCCGAGACTCCGAACAAAAATTCATAAACCAATTATCCAATATATCCTAGCGTCAAGACACGTTAAGTGTGTGACCCTGCGTTGTTCACAAACCACACAAGCATTAATGTTTCCGCTTAATACAATTCTAGCATGGAATATAAACTTTATCATGAACAAGAATTATAATAATAACATCTTTATTATTGCCTCTAGGGCATAATTCCAAAAGTAAGGGTGCCCACCCATATGATGGATCCGCACAAGGAATCACAACGTCACGTTAAGGTCGTCTTGCCTCCATACAAGAGGAAAAGGATACAACTGACTTCTCTGTCCTATTCCAAATCTCATGGTCAACACGTAATATACAGCGCAAGAATCACTAGCGACATTGGTTGTTAAGTCCTAGAGGATATATTCCTGACCAGTGGTATTCCAACTGCCAGATTTAATAGATTAGCTGATCACCCTGGATCAGTAACCAATAATTCACATTATTATTAAAAATAGTGTTTTCTGACCTTTTTGGAATGCAGGTGATGACAACACTTGATCTACAAAATACTTTACAGAAAATAATCACAGGTCATGAGCAAGTGTGAACTTGCCTTTTGTGATTGCAAGATTATGCACTCACGGTCTTCAAGACAATATAAGATCCAATATCTAAAATCAGCAGCATTGGTCCGGTAAGGACTAATGTTTAAAGAAGCAAGATGCTTTTATGCATAAGTAATGTAATTGAAGTTGATAAACACGAATCCATGGGTAACGTTGTTCTAGGGTTTGGATACTGGAAAGGGTTTCCTTGGGATGTGTTGCCCTTTTAGATTTAGTTTCACACATGTGCTTCTTATTAAGGCTTGTGAGTGTGTGTGAAACAACATGTAAGTATAATAAAGCACACACAATAATGGAATACTCAAGTGGGAAATGTATCTGTAGACTATGTATATAAGGTTTGTTCATCATTTAGAGCTTTCATAAAAATGCTTATGTCTTGCTTTATAATGTTCCTTCAAATAATAACTTTTGAAGAAAATCTTACTTAGCTAAGGGAAGTATTTAAATTTTAAGTTAACCTTATTAGGTGTTCTTTCAAGTTATAGTCTTTAAGTAAGAAAGAATTGCTTTATTTGAATAATGATATTAGTAGTATTTGAGACTTATCTATCTTGGTTTTGAACTTGGTTAGTTTGGTATTAAGATGCTTTATATCTTAATTATAACATACCAAAGTTAACTATAAAACACATAACAAAGTCTTTTAGAATAGTATTTAAAGTATTATAGACTAAAGTTAACTTTAAAGACATAGATGGGCTTAAGGCACATTGCTTATGTTATTTGTACCAGGTGTACTTTATAATGGTTCTCTAAGGATACTATAAGAATGGTAACACTTCTATTTGAATAGTGGTTTCTTAATTTTTTAGTGGAATAGAATCATTTTCCGTTTTATGGATGAGTGGTTATAGTTTGTAAACAACGAAATAATATTACTTAACTACTTATGGATTCAATATAGTGTTTTGGTTTGTTTATAACTTGTAGTTGAAGTATTGGAGTAGGTTTTATTTCACTACAAAATTATTCTTGGAGATCTTATAATGGATAAGGATTCTTTTATAAAATAATCTACATTAATGGTTGAGAGATAATTTAATAAAATTGTATTTAAAGTGTGTTAAATCATTTTTACTTCACACTATCAATATTTATGAGTAATACTATTTATTAGACTCAATTGACTAATTTTTAGAATTATTAGCAAATTTTATTTACCTTTATATGAATTATTAATTAAGGAAATAGCTTTAAATTCAAGTTATTAAAGTGTTTAAATTTTTATTTACCTCAAAAGTAGAATATTATATTTTTAACATGTTGATATTATTTTTGTGATCATTTTGATATATTACATTTATTTTTATGATTTATAAATAATAAGTTATGATTTTTATAAGGTTTATTACTTTATAAATACTTAATAATAATAAATAATTATTTAAGTGAAATAATAATGTATGATTATAGTTTTAAAGTATTTTTTTATTTTTCCAAGATTGTTGGTATTTTATTTATATTTTTAACATTTACCATTATTAAAATATGAATTATTAAAGTTTTATTACTTATAAAATATTTATTAAATAGTAATTATTTAAATTGTTAAGATAATAATGTTTGGTAATAGTTTTAAATTATAGATTTTATTTTTCTACAAATTTTCATATATTATACACATTTTTCTGAATTATAAATCAAAAGTTATTAATTAAACAAGATTTAATTACTTTATTATATTTCAGGAAATATTTATATTTGAATTAATATTGTTTTACTAATTTACTAAACAGACACAGAACTTTTTACACCTATACTAAACCTACCCAAGTCACTGACCCGTGATGCCTATGCCACGTCATTACAGATCAATTAAATAAATCAATATGAGGTGTTATGACATCAGCACGATGTCATGCTGACATCACCTGGAACTGATCCTCTCAGATCAATCGGCGATCGGGTGATTGAGTGCACGCGCGTGGCCAAGACTAGGATTGGTGGAAAGAGGTTGCGATGGTGAGCCTAATAGTGGCGGCGCGGCTAGTTTTTGGTCGCCGGAGCACAGTGCATGACGGTGGCCGACGGCGGTGATGTCGGGTGCTTGTGGTGGGAGAAAATTAGGGCGAAATTCAGAGTACAAGAGGTACTGGAAGAACCAGTGGCTCACCAGGATGCCGTCGGTGAGCTCAGGAAGGCTCAGGGTAGCCGGAATCAATGGGGAGGACGGTGGCCGGAGTTGGGAATGGGGTCTCAATCCGAGCGTCTGGGACCTCACCGGCTTGTGTTGCCGGGGGCAACCGCGGTGACCTCAGAATGGCAAGGGGGGCTGGAAGTGAGCTCTGGCTAGAGCCATGGCGGTTAGGGTTTCGGCAGAAGGGGAAAATTGATAGGAGGAAAGGGGATTAGGGTTCTCCGACGGCGGCGCTGGGATTAAATAGACGGCGTAGAGAGGTGGCGTATCGCAGCGCCGGCGAACGGCGGACGACGTGCCAGGCAGCAGATTGCGTCGGCGTTGCCTTCTATCGGGAGGAAGAAGAAAGGGAAAAGAAGCGAAGGGGTACGTGGGCTGGCCATGGGCTAGCTTGGGCCAGGTGGGCTATAGTGTGGTGCGGGTGAGCGATGGATAGGGCGAAGGAAAACTGGGCTATGGGCTGGATCTGATCTCCTTTAGTGTTTTTCCTGTTCTTTCCTTTTCTATTTTCAATTTCCTGTTTTCATTTCTAAACTTATATTTACACAATTGTTTGTAAATTTCTTTATAGAAATTATTTGATAATAGCTGCAACACTAATGAAGTGTATTTAGATTCATTGTGTGTATTTTTATTATATAAGACTATCACTTCTTTATTTTCTTATACATATATGTGTATATTTTTCTTTTTGTATTTGTAGGGTCTTTTGATATGAATTTAATTTACCTAATATCCATAAACTTATTAAAGAATGTATTACTATTAATCCATGAGTTTTGATTCTTATTAATTTATAATATTAAAGAAACTTATATATATTGATCCTTCATTATTATTTGATACATAAAGTTTTGAGTAATTAATATGGTTAATATTATTCTCATAAATTTAGGAAATAGCAATGTTAATATTTTATTATAACTAACAGAAGAGTTAGGGTTTGAATTGGAAATGTCTACCCTAGGTTTAGCGTTCTTAATATATTTATATTCTTTTGTTGATGTGAATAAAGATTAATGGCTAAACACATTGTCTTTAAGTGTGTGATTTTTAATGATATCACCATTTAAAGTAAAATAGTGGTATTGTTTTCTAGGCTAACTTATTAGAAAGAATTGATAAAGATAGCTCATAAGCACATGTGATCATGATAGTTGGAAATGACAAATATGTGCTTATGTGATTTGCTATAGGAAAATATTCCTATAAAGCATTGTGGAAATAAGATGATAGATCAATAATATGAAATGAATATTATGTTTGGTTTAAGATTTAAAGTTGTGTGTTTACCAAGAATTCCTATCTTCTATAATTCACAATCCTGGACTTCTAATTAAGGAATTCCTTTCCTAGATATACTACTCCTTCATATCCATCATCATGTGTTAACATGATGAGCTTTACTTCACAAAATATTCTTATCCACCTTTTATTCTTCTAAATACATTTATAATTCCAATGAGCTTGAAACAGAAGCTTTCATAATCTTCCTTCATCATCCATTACCAACATTACTCCAGTAGTTGTATATATCAAACTTTACTTCACCTCAAGTGTTAGTATTTCCCAAGAGGAAACAAGTACTTCTATAATCCAATGTTACTCTAGCATCATCTTGATCATACTATCTTGTCTCTACTTAACTCCAGTATCTCATACTCCAACTTCACATTATATTAATGTGACTTGTCATGGCTAACCTAGGATAATATATCTAGACTAGGGTTTAATCATGTTCTACCCACCAATGTCACTTATACATGATATAAGTATTCAATCTTGGTGACAAAAGCATGATCATTAGAATCCTTTGATCATTTATGGCTTAGGTTTCCAGTTGGCTAATCAAGGCCTTCATCCATACAACATTATAGTTGTATTATAATTACCTTCTGTTTAATTCTATTGGACTAAGAGATATTATTCACTGACTATACCTACTTGATCCAATAGGATTTCTACTTGATAACTATCTTCAATATTCATCCTTGGAATCCTCTTTGTTACCATATGAATATATATTCCAATTAACTCTTCTATCATTACAGGAGTGAATTAACTCCATCAATTATCACATTGATCTTATTCTCTTCTAACTCTCCCATCCTATAGATAATATTTAAAACTAACATTACCACCTATCTCTTCTTACTTCTTTCTCTAAAGGACTGAAGTGAATGTTATTATAAGGACAAGAGTTGATAGATCAAGAATTGATAGTTTAAGAATTTGTGAATCAATAGTTGATTACTCAACATTGATGAACAACAGATACTGGAATATGATTCCAATAGGAATGGTAAAGATTGATATGGATAAAAAGATACATGGTAAATGATCTTTGAATTGGTTTCCCTCCTACTCCATATAACTAAAGAGTTAGGGTTAGGTATTACCATGATACTCATGGTATAAGCAGATGAGATTAAGATAGATCAAGAATTAGTTTTTACATTCTTATTACTTAAGTTATATTTATAACTTAGTATTCATGGGTTGTGTAATGAATACTGGGATATGATTACTTAAGGATCAAATATAATCCATTAAGTAATGTATTCGGGTTTAACTCTTATTACATTTGATCTACCCTTAGATCAAATCTCCCTTACCCAAAATAAGGTTTTAGCAAATGTCATATTGAAACTTATCGCAGTCAAATTGATTATCTACTTCAATTCCATCAAGTTGGGAGAAACTTCAATCACTTTGACAAGTTTTATTCAAAAGCACGCAAATTATTCGGATTTTCTATGCATGAATGCAATGCACACAACTGTGTTTAGCTTATTTCTAAGCTCTAATGCTGGGATGTTACAACTTTTCTATTGTTGAGGTTATGCCCTAAATGCTCCCGTAGGTTGTCTTATAAGGGTGCCAGTACCTAGGGTTACATGGAGAGTCCCAGCCGGATACGGTTAAGAGTCCTAGACTAATACATAAACTATGTCTTGTCCTCCAAGGCATTGGTTTCCATCTATGGCGGTGGCACGTCGCCTTCCATCTCCTGGCTGGACCTCCAGCTTCCTATCAGCAACTGGGCCGTCCGGTTATGCCATAGGCCTAACCACCAACTGTGGGCCACCCGGGCTTGCCGGTATGAGACTATGCCGTAGGTATACCTATTTGGTATATCCACAACAAAGAGGGTCTTACAATATTACAATAAAAATACTATATTACACTATTATATTACAATAAAAAACTTACAATATTATAATATATCTCATACCCTAAAAAACTTACAATATTATATTGCAATAAATTTATATATATACTAAAATAATCCTATACTAATCATAATCTTATACTAAAATAATCCTAGATTATATATATATACTAAAATAATCCTATACTAATCATAATCATATACTAAAATAATCCTAGATTGTATATATACTGAAATAATCCTAAACTAATCATAATCATATACTAAAATAATCCTAGATAATATATACTAAAATAATCCTAAACTAATCATAATCATATACTAAACTAATCATAATCCTATACCAATCATATACAAATTCTAATAATAATAAAATACACTATATATACTAGACTAAACTAATAATAATCCTACACTATATATCCTAAACTAATAATAATCCTACACTAAAAAATTTACCTAAATAGGAGTAGGGTGGCGCCGGCGGCAGGCGGTGGCCGAAGGTGCACTGGTGGAGGAGAGCTGTGGGTCACCGCGGGAGAGGCCAGCACGGAGGCGGCAGGTGCACGCGCGGCGGTGGCGGCATGCCGGCGCGGAGGAAGGCGCGGAGGCGGTGCTTCTCGAAGGACGAATCGGGCAGCTTAGCGGCGTGTGGTTCGTAGTTTGGCCTCCAAGTCCCGGTGCGTGGAACTCACCGGGGAAGGCGGCCTCTTTTTATACCCCCCCCCCCTCTAGTCCCGGTGCGTGGCACCAGCCGGGACTAAAGGGGGCCTCTAGTCCCAGCTGGTGCCACGCGCCGGGACTAGAAGGGGGGGATTTTCGGTTGCGCGTGCGCTGGGCAACCCTTTAGTCTCAACTGGATATTTGTGCCAGGACTAAAGGCCCAAATTTGTGCGCGCTGGGCCAAAACCAGCGCGAGCTGTGCTTTTTTTTCAAATTTTTTAATATATTCTTTAAAACATTTAAATTATACATTTTTTGCATACTTATGAATTTGAGAAAACTTTCAGCATCAAAAGTGCTTGAATTTGAATAAGTAATCTAAATCCATTTTTTGTTTTATAAAATAATTATTTTAAATAGTCAAATAATTAACCATTTTGCCATTATCAATTTAAAAATGTATTAACTATTATATTTTGCATATTTTTGAATCTCACTAAACTTTCAAAATGAAAAGTGTTTAAATTTGAATAAGTAATCCAAATCCATTTTCTGGTTTATAAATATTTATTTTAACTAGTCAAATATTAACCATATTTCTATTATCAATTTAAAAATGCATTAACTATTATATTTTGCATATTTTTGAATCTCACTAAACTTTCAAAATGAAAAGTGCTTAAATTTTAATAAGTAATCCAAATCCATTTTATTTTTTATAAAATAATTATTTTAACTAGTCAAATATTAACTATTTTCCATTATCAATTAAAAATGCATTAACTATTATAGTTTGCATATTTTTTAATCTTACTAAACTTTCAAAATGGAAAGTGCTTGAATTTGAATAAGTAATCCCTCTGACCGAAGCTTTAGTCCTGGTTGTAGCCACTAACAGGGACTAAAGATATTTCCTATCATTTCCCACCGCTTCCCGCCAAGTTTTCCCACCCTTTCCCTCTGAACTGAGCTTTTAGTCCCGGCTGTAGCCACTAACCGGGACTAAATATATTTCCTGCCATTTCCCACCGCTTTCCACCATGTTTTCCCGCTCTTTCCCTCTGAACTGAGCTTTTAGTACCATTTGTAACCACTAACCGGGACTTAAGATATTTCCTGCCATTTCCCACCGCTTCCCGCCATGTTTTCCCGCCCTTTCCATCTATATATAGGCCGACCATGCCATGGTTATGCACACATCCACACCTTCATCTCTCACAAAAATGGACAATGCCTACTGGCCATTTTGACCATCGAGGAGATCGAGGCACTATGCGCCTCCAGCTACCCTTGCCCACCGGGATACCGCCCATGGCTGGATCTTTGGCCGGAGGGTTCCTCCCTCCCTCCCTCAAGGTTCCGCACGCCAGGCGGCCATCACAAACCACTTCTACAACGAGCTCACGCCGGAGTAGCGGATGGATCCCCAGTGGGATCCTGAAAAATATGACACCTGGAATGCCTTCTTTGCTAATTGGCAGGAAAGGGAGCTCGCCGGGTACGAGGGTGACGACCCTCCCCCGGTGAACCACAATGAAGCCGGCCGCCACTTGTGGTGGGCGAACCGGACTATCATCGGCGTGATGCGCTACATCACTGGGGGAGACCATCCTCGTCTGTGGTACCCGCAGCCGCCACAGAGCCATAAGAAGGGTGGCGGTGGTGAGGTTGCGGGTGTAGCAGCATCGTCATCCAGGAGCCCCTCCCCCACACGTCGTGAATCCGAGGCCGGAGTGGCAGGTGCCCCCACAATATGCCATGGCTGGGCTGAGGATCCAGCCGCGTGTGCCTAGCAACGACAACGATGATGACGACGATGATGAAGACGAAGACGACCCTGAAGCTGAGTACTGTAGGGCTAGATATGAGCATAACTAAAGGGGGTCTTTAGTCCCGATTCCGTAGTCTTAGTTTTCTAATATTAATAAATGTATTGAGTGTTAGTCCCTGTTTGTGGCTGGACCAGGACTGCATAGTGTTGTCCGCAAACCATCTTGAGTGTGTTAGTACCATTTTGTGGCTGGACCGGGACTAAAAGGGGGCCTTTAGTCTCGATTCGCAGAACGACTTTCCTAAACTATGAAGATGTAAGATCTGATCTCCAAACGTGCGTGGTCACATATTAGGGAGTGCCTCTATGACCAACTTTAGGGACATGCCGGAGGACTGGGCTCCGATGACATATCCCTAAAGTTGGTCGTAGTGGTGTCCCTGCTCTCGCACACCATCTTGCAGCTTGTAACTTCTCTAACTAGATCAATACGCCTGGGAGCTAACTAATTTCACATATTAGGGAGTTCCTCTATGACCAGTTTGTTGGATATGCCGGAGGACTGGGCTCTAGTGGCATCTCCCTCAAACTGGTCGTAGTGTTGTCGCTGCTCTCGTACACCATCTTGCAGCTTCCTCAAACTAGCTGGAGGACTGGACTCACAAGGATGTCTTTTTATAGTACAAGCAGCACGACATAGTGTCGACACTCACAACATAATATTGACACTCACCCCTATTATTAGTGTTGACTCATGTTTTGTCCCGGTTGGTATCTCTAACCGGGACTAAATATTCATCTTTAGTCCCGGTTGGCGACACCAACCGGGACAAGGTACAAGCCGCACAACATAATGTCGACACTCACCCCTATCATTAGTGCTGCCTGGCCTAGCCTGCCACAATCCCTTCAGTCGCGGTTGGTTTCTCCAACCGGGACTAAAGATGAACCCTTTCCCTCTATTTATAGGCATTTCCCTCTATTTATAGGCTGCCCGACCCAGCCTGCCCGCCCTTTCCCTCTATTTATAGGCCGACTGTCATGACCACCCACACATACTCACATTCCTCATCGCCTACTTTAGGATGCCCATCCCGCATCCTCGTAGTCGACTCGGTGGCAACGATGGAGCACTGGGCTCCGCCGGGCATGTCCGAGACTAGGCTCCGCCGGGATGGCACTGGATGGTGCTACCTTCCGGGACGCGTAGCTTGGTGAGGAATCCGGGTGTCTTCGTCGACCCAGAGCTTCTTTGGTTGAGGTCGCCTGGTCCAGGAAGGGTGCAGAGGGAGTCAGCCATCGAGGAGGTGGTACAGCGTCGTGTCAGGGAGGAGGACGAGCACGTCCGTCGTTATATGGCTGCATTGGACACCAGGGTCAACAATACCTGGCAGATTCTTCAGGTATCTCACCCGAGCTATGCTCGTGTGATGGTTCCGTCTCTTTGGGTTTTCACCTCCCACGACACAGGCACCGGGAGTCGTCATCCAGTTTGATTGAGAAATATGTATTAGTTTTCATGGCTTTCGGTCAAAATGACCAATATTGCATGCATGTGGATCTGGGTAAAATGTTTGACTCACAATATGATATTACATAAAAGGTTTAATATATTACATAGATCACCAACATCCCTAGTGTTGTGGTTTTCTTCTGCGTTGTAGCCATGGAGACTCTTCATCTTTTAACACGAGGCTTGGGTCAGTTTTCACTTTGAAAGGTGGGATTTCATAAAACTTATTATAATCTTCTAACATATATGTCTTGTCATCCACTCCCACGAAGTTTTTTTCCCTGAAATAACTATGTGGTGCTTTGGCTCATCGGACGATGTATTCTTTTGCTGATTTCTTTTTCTCGGTTTCGTAGACATGTCCTTCACATAGAAAACCTGAGCCACATCATTGTCTAGGACGAATGGTTCGTCCATGTACGCAAGATTGTTGAGATCCACTGTTGCCATGCCATATTTTTCGTCTACATGTACAGCTCCTCCTGTCATCTTGACCTATTTGCACCGAAACAAAGGGACCTTAAAAGTAGGTCCATACTCAAGTTCCCATATCTCCTGTATGTACCCATAATATGTATCCTTCTGCCCATTGTCATCTATTGCATCAAAGCGGACACCACTATTTTGGTTGGTGCTCTTTTTATCTTGGGCGATCGTGTAAAATGTATTACCATTTATCTCGTACCCTTGGAAAGTACATATAGTCGAAGATGGTAACCGTGCCAACAAGTACAGCTGATCTTTAACAGTGTTGTTATTCATGAGATGCTTCTGCAACCAATTGCCAAAAGTCCTCGTGTTCCACTTTAATCGAGGAGTCAGGCATCCCCAGGTTTTCCGAGCGTAGAATAATCTTGTGTTTCTCGATATACGGAGCCACCAAGGTGGAATTGTGTAGAACTGTGTAGTGTGCTTTACTGAAAGAATCCCCGTCCATACATCCATTGCTTTCCTTCCTAGTGTACATTTTCTAGTCAGACTCCCCTCATACTGAGATTTAGGAACACCAATCGGCTTAAGGTCAGGAAGAAAGTCAACACAAAACTCAATGACCTCTTGAAGGGGAACATATTGTGGCCTAGCACGGTTATGAACATATGTATTTAAGACTCCCATGAACCTCTTAAAGGGGAACATATTATGTAGAAACACAGGACCGAGAATTCTAATCTCTTTGACTAGGTGAACTAGGAGGTGCGTCATAATGTTGAAGAAGGATGGAAGGTACAACAACTCGAAGCCGACCAGACATTGGACCACATCAATCTGTAACCCTGATAGACTTTTTGGATCGATTACTTTATGAGAAATTGCATTGAGGAATGCACATACCTTCACAATGGCCAATCGAACATTTTCCGGTAGAATTTCCCTCAATGCAACTGGAAGCAATTGCGTCATAAGCACGTGGCAGTCATGAGACTTTAGGTTTTGGAATTTTTTCGTTTTTGGATTTTTTTCTCTTTCATATTTACTATTCCCTTTATGTTAGACGAGAAGCCAGACGGTACCTTGATACTGAAAAGGACTCCAAAAAAGATTTCCTTCTCTTCCTTGGTAAGAGCGTAGCTGGCAAACCCTTGAAACTGCCCTGGATGCTTGTCGTCTCTTCCTTTATGACGTTGCTTGTCCTCCCATGCTTCTGGTGTATCTTTTGACTTCCCATACAAGCCAAAGATGCCTAGAATATTCACGCAAAGATTCTTCGTCAGGTGCATCATGTCGATTGTAGAGCGGACCTCTTGGACTTCCCAATAGGATAACTCCCAAAATGTAGATTTCTTCTTCCACATGGGTGTGTGTCCATCGACGTATTTTGGAATAGGTTGTCCTCTAGGACTCTTTCCAAATATTATATTTAAATCCTTGACCATACAAAATACATCAGCACCAGTACGGGGGACAAGCTTCGTCTGAGTTTCTGTCTTACCATGAAATGTTTGCCTTTTTTCTTAAGGGATGCCTGGGCGGAAGAAAACAACGATTGTACGAACACATTCTTCCTACGTTTATCCAGATATATACTTTCAGTATGATCTAAAAAATATGTGCATGCATTGTATCCCTTGTTCGTCTATCCTAAAATGTTACTAAGAGTAGGCCAATCATTGATGGTTACGAACAACAACGCTCGTAGGTAAAATGACTCCTGTTTATGATCATCCCACACACGTACACCTGGTTTGGCCCACAACTTTAAAAGTTCAACAACTAATGGCCCTAGATACACATCAATGTCGTTGCATGATTGCTTTGGGCCTTGGATGAGTACTGACATCATAATGAATTTCCGCTTCATGCACAACCAAGGAGGAACGTTGTGGATACATAGAGTCATAGACCAGGCGTTGTGACTGCAGCTCTGCTTCCCAGAAGGATTCATGACATCTGTACTTAGACCAAACCATAACTTCCTTGTGTCACCAGCAAAGTCCAGCAAGTCTCTCTTAATTTTTCTCCACTGCCAACCATCAACGGGGTCCCTCGACATCCCATCTTTCTTACGGTCTTCCATGTGCCATCGCAACAACTTGGCATGCTCTTTATTTCTGAACAAACGTTTCAACCATGGTATTATAGGAGCATACCACATCACCTTGGCAGGAACCCTCTTCCTGGGTAGCTCGCCATCAACATCACCAGGGTAATCTTTTGTGATCTTATACCGCAATGCAGTGCATACCGGACATTTATCCATATTTTTGTACTTCTCACTACGGTAGAGGATGCAGTCATTGGGGCATGCATGTATCTTCTGCACATCTAATACTAGAGGTCAGACAAGCTTCTTTGCTTCATACATACTGGCGAGCAATTCGTTATTTCTTGGAAGCAACTTCTTCATGAGTACCAGCAACTTTTCAAATCCTGAGTCAGTTACACCGGTCTCTGTCTTCCACTTTAGCAATTCCAGTATGCTACCCAGCTTCTTCTGGCCATCTTCACAAGTTGGGTACAACAATTTGTTGTGGTCCTATAACATCTGCTCGAACTGCAATCTCTCCTTTTATGTGTCGCAGTCTCGCTTTGCATCAGAAATGACCCGACCAAGATCATCAGCGGGCTCATCTGGTTCCCTTTCTTCACCTCCTTCTTCTTCATTGTCTTCCATTGCGGTATCAGCATATTCATGGAACATAGATCGATAGTTGTCATCATCATTCTCTTCTTCATCGTCGTCTTCCATCATAACCCCTCTTTCTCTGTCCTTGGTCCAAACATTATAGCCAGACATAAAACCAGACCGAATCAGGTGGCTCTGAATGATTCTTGTAGAAGTGTGAGCCTTCTCATTCCTACAGTCAACACATGGACAATACATAAAACCATCCTGCCGCTTGTTCGCCTCGGCCACAATACGAAAATAACACATGCTTTCTCTGAAAGCGGCAGAGGGTCGGTCACCGTACGTCCATGGATGGCTCATCTATATCATAAAAATATATATCAAACGCAATCATGATGCTAAAATTAGTACCGCGCGGTCTAAATGAGAAAATAGTTGCTAAATTTTAGCACACTTGGAAACAAAGATGATAAAACTTAAGTGTGGCCCGGGCACCTCATATCATGTTTGTCTTGTGTGACCTAAAGTCGCATCGCTCTAACGCGCATTTCACCGAACACCTCTAGTGCATATGAACAAGAAAAAAATAGCACAAACTCACCACCTATCCCACCAGAAAAAACAGTTGAAAGGAGGAGGGGTTGTGCCATATATATAGGATCAAACCACTAGTCCCAGTTTGAGATACAAACCGGGACTAAAGGGGGTGCCCGCAGCGAGTGGCAGGCCCCAGACCCTTTAGTCCCGGTTTGTATCTCAAACTGGGACTAGGGACTAGTGGTGTCTAACAGGCCGGGACCTATGGTGCCATACGACCTAAGCCGTCCGGTATGGACCATTAGTCCCGGCCCCAACCACAGCCGGGACTAATGGCCCAGACGAAAGGGACATTTTATACTAGTGGCTGGAGCAGGATCCAAGCATATATACTTGTATCTGTGTAAATGTAACTATTGTAGCGGCCAATAAAGAAGATGTACTATGTTTCTAAAAGAGGCAAAACTGTTGAGAGTATAGTTTTTTGTAGCCTGTGATAAATATAAAACTTTTTTTTGAAAAATACATTTTAAAGCTTCAAAAATAGTTGGAAAAAGTTCCAACATGCGGTGCAAAATCTCAACTTTGCAAAAACTTTGCTCCAATCTACTATTAATTAAGAAGAAGAGAATTGCCCAGTTAATTAACGAAAAACTGGACGAAAACCACTACAGCAACTTTTGAAACCTGGAACTGAGTTGTGTTCGCACATGGACAAGTCACCGTGTACCCTTGATGTTGAGCGCGATGTGTGGTAGCACACGCCAAGGGAGGCTCGCCAGAATCACGGTTTTAAAGATAGTTCGCACAAACGCTTTTGTAGACCCGAAAACCCGCTCGATTGAGAGGGGCCTAACCACCCCTAGAGTCTCGTGGATTCATTGTGCTCCAACTTGAAGAATACCAGAAAACAAGAATCAAGATTTAATGGATAGAGATAGATGAACAAAAATTAGTAGATTTGTTTGTTCGACTCGTGTTGATTTAGTCGTCCTACATCTCTCACATATATAAGGACCGTCTGAACTTCCCATGAAAGAATTGGGCTTGGATTCATGTCTGAAACCGTAGTTTGGGTCCAATTCAGATAGTTTGGTCCAAACCTTCCAAAATTGTTCATGTTTTTTAAGTTAGATGAACCTTATGGAGCCGTTTTGAGGCAGTAAAAAACTCCGATTGAGATGGATCCAAAGAAAAATTGTTTTCCTTGAAAAGATGAACAATTAAGTACTATTTGTGTTTTAGATTTATCTAAGATGAATTTGATAGCATTTGTTACATATATGTTTGCAATTGTGGTGAAAAGAGGCAAGTTGATTGCCATATTTTCATCATATGAAATTGTGGTCTTGTCCTATTTTACATCATCTGGAATGGTTGCCCTAAGACCAGTTCTTTTAGTAGCTTAAAAAATAAGTTGCCCCCTCCCTGACTTCTTCAATAAGCCACTCAGCTTGAAAGGACATGAATGTCGCCTAGAGAAGGGGTGGATAGACGATTGAAACTAATTACAATTTTAGCTCTTATGGAATAAAAGTATCATTTAATTTATCAATCACAAAACCTAAATATGCTAGGTTCAATTAAGTGCAACAACAACTTATGCTAAGCAACATGGTGATAGCAAGATATATTAATTAAACTTGAGGACTATAACAATGTAAAGTGCATAAGTAAAAAAGATCGGGTATAGAAATAACCGTGGCACGAAGAGATGATGATTTTATTCCGAAGTTCACTTCCAAAGAAGCTAATCTCCGTTGGAGAGACGCGGCTGCATAATGCTCCCCAGGCGCCACAAAAGGCTCACCTTGAGGTGTGGTGGTTTAATGCACACCCAACGCAACACAAGGCCCCATCTTAAGATGCGAAGGCACGCCACTCACTGATGCCCCAAAGGCTCAACTTATTCTCCCGTATGTGTACAACCAATATGAGCACCTGCTCCACTATGGGACACACTCAGGACGGTCACCAAACCCGTACAAGCTTGGGGAAATCTCCATAACTCAATTGGAGGCTCCCAAGAATCACCACTAAGGCCACCAACCATCTAGGGTTCCAAAATCCCAAGAGTAACAGGCTTCTTCTTTGACCACTGATTCTACGTCGAGCACTCAAATCGATGCACCTAATGCAATGGTAAGTCCTTCACTACCAAATTCTACCAACGCTACCGGGGAATAAGAGAGGAAGAACACAAGAAGAAAACACCAAATGCTTCAAGATCTAGATCCCGAGATTTCCTTCACAAATAAGAAGTATGGTTTGGTATAGATCTAGATCTCCTCTCTCAAATATCTTAGAAAGATGCAAGAATCATAGGAGAAAGATAGGGAGATGCTAAGCTCTTAAAGGTCAACAATACAGGAGAGTGTTTAGAAGAGTTACCTAGGGAGGAGCAAAAAGGGGGGCCTTATAAGAGGTCCCGAAATCCAACTGTTTTGTTCTGCCTCGTGCCAAGCGGCACTTCCGTACATAAACCGGCACTATCGGCCCACCTTGATCATCCATAGGTGAGTCTTAATGCAAGAAGTGAAGCAACAGTGCTATATCATTGCCAGCCCACTTCTGCACCAGGGGCAGTACCCAAGTTCCAGTTGAGTGACAATACATACGACACTTGAGCGGCACTGGCGATCCAAGATACATGGCTAGCCCAGATGAGAACGTGATGATGTGTAGCCCAGATCACTGTAGATCTTTGTTGGGAGACCCCAAGAGGAAGGTATGATGAGCACATCAGCAAGTTTTCCCTCAGTAAGAAACCAAGGTTATCGAACCAGTAGTAGGAAGTAAACGAACCAAAGGTGTTGCTAGCAACTTGGAAACCTGCACAACACAAACTCAAGACTTTGCCCCAACGAATAGTGAGGTTGTCAATCTCACCAGTTTTCTGAAAACAAAGGATTAACTGTATTGGTGTGGAAGGTAAAAGTGGTTTGCAGAAAGTAAACAGTAACTATGGAAAATGTATCAATGGTAAAGATTGGACCGGGGTCCATAGTTCACTAGAGGTGTTCTCCTTAAGGTAAACAACATAACATGCTTGGTAAACAAATTACAGCGGGGCAGTTGCCAGGATAGAGCAAGGCATAACAATGCAATACTATACATTCACGATTCTATGAGATTTGATTGGGCATTACAACAATATACATAGACCGCCATCCAACTGCATCTATGACTAGTAATCCACCTTCAGGTTATCATCCGAACCCCCTCAAGTATTAAGTTGCAAGTAACGGATAACTGCTTTAAGCAAGGTGTGTAAAGTAAACAATCCACTTGTTCCATGAACAAGAGATCGTTGTTTTCTCCCTAGTAGCAACAACACATCTACAACCTTAGAGATTTCTGTCACTTCCCCAGATTAAATAGAGGCATGAACCCACTATCAAGCATAAATACTCCCTCTTGCAGTCACTAGAATCTACTTGGACAAGATAGCTACTAGAAATGGAGAGCATGCAAGATCTCAAACAACACAGACATGATAGAATCCATAAGATAGAATCATTAACCAATCTGACATAGTAATCTCAATATCCATCAGATCCCCACAAACACAACATGCATGATTACAAATAGATGATCTTGATCATGAATGGAGCTCACAAGATCTAAACATGGTAGCACAAAGGAGGAGAAACAACCATCTAGCTACTACATGGACCTGTAGTCCAAGGTGGAACTACTCACGCATCATAACGGAGGCTGGCATGGTGATGAAGAAGGCCTCCAGGATGATCTCTCCCCTTCGGCAGGGTGCCGGGAAGAGCTTTAGATCCCCCCGATCTAGGGGCGATGGTGGCAGCGGCTACAGACTGTTTCGTGGAAGATTGATTGGATCCTTAGGGTTTAGGTATCGGGGGCTTCTTATAGGCAAAGAGGGAGGCCGAGGGGATGCCCGAGGCGACTGCACCCCCCAGGCGCGGGCTAGGCCAGGCCGCGCGGCCAGGGGGTGTGGCCCCCTCAAGGCACTCCTCCGTCTCATATTCTGGCTCCGTGTTCCCCACAGTAAAATATTGACTTTGGCTTTTGTCCCATCCAATTCCGAGAATATTCATTTTCTGACTTTTCTGAAACCAAAAACAACAGAAAACAGGCAACTGGCACTGTGGCATCTTGTTAATAGGTTAGTCCCGGAAAACATATAAAAATACCTCAAAGTGTAGATAAAGCAAAGCAAAGTAGATACTAAACAAGCATGGAACATCAAAATTTATAGATACGTTTACGACGTATCAAACGGCAGTGCTGAGATACTTCCACACCATGACCAGCACCAAATCTCACCAGACCTGGCACTGCAAGTGACAGTAGCAAAGATATTACCACAAGAGCAACACTGCCGGTACTAGGGCCAACACTCGGTGATGACATAAAAAATAGAAACCAAAACTACAACTATCGGGGGGACCACCTTCGGGTATGATAACTGGATAAGATAACGAGGGCAATATCGTCTGCCGGTGATAGCAGCGGATGTAAAACCAAAGGCGCACCATAGAGAAGGATGGAACAAAGACGAACCGGCAAAGCGATCGCGGATGAATAGGCCCTGCCGAGATGCCTAGCCGGCTGGATCATCCCAGTCGGACACAAAAACTCGGCTAGATCAACCCAGCCGGACAGGGTCAACCGGGAAGACGAAGGTACTAGCGTGACGGGCGCACAGTAACCTGCCGCCCCTAGCAGACAACGACAAGACATAAAGAACGTAGCTGGTAGCACTAATACCAAATATGGCGAGCCATACCTGTGTTGGGTGGGAACAGGAGCCGCCGCTCGTGTTAGCCGGGGCGTCCTCCACTGTTTCTGTGTCGGCCTGGGGCGCGGCACTGCACCATATGTTAGGAAGGCAGAACACTATACTAGAATAGTCGGCTGGTCCCGCCTGTGGGACACTCCAGCCGGCCATACCGTCTCCCATGATGCCTCGGTCCTATATAAGGGGCAGCAAGGGCACCGTAGAAATGGTTGGACTCTCATTAGCTAGAACACCTCGATATAGCTCTAGGAGAGCTTGTAGTTCGTCAAGACCAAAGCCATAGATAGATTGGCAGGAGTAGGGGCTTTACCTCACCTCGAGGGTCCTGAACCTGGGTACTTCCTGTGTCCCCCAGTATTTGCTTGTATACAATCCAGCCTACGGATGTCGTCGATCGCCTCACTGCTTTCTCCCACCCTCTATCTAGCCTGCTCAGGCTATGCCATTTTGATAGCAACGACAGTTGGCGCCCACCGTGGGGAAAGGAATGTCGGTGACCGGAGTCACATTCCGCACGGGACCCCGTATGTCTGCCGGCGAGCGAGTGTCTTCCGGCCTCGTGCTCACCTTGGGGTAGTTCGACTGTGTCATCGACAACACCTAGTGCTTCGCCGGATCCACCTTTCCAGTGGGCGGCACTGTCCTGCTGTTTGGCAACCTGCCAGTCTACAACACCACCATGACAAAGCGTTTCCCCCAGGAAATCGTCTCCTTCGTCGAGCCGCAGCCGGCAGCATGCTCACTGCGCCTCGTGGCATGGAAGTGATGATGGCCGGTTCGAGCCACAACCGTCAACCCACCCTCGAGAGCACCAAGGATGGATTCGGAACTTCCGCTCCTTCGAGGGAGAAAGGAATCATGGAGCAAACCATCGAGGAGCTCCTCACTCCGGTGAATCCTGGGGATGATTCGGATTTGGTGCCCGCAAAAATAGAAGTGGCACGAGAGTACCTGCTCCAGCAGGCCCAGAGGCTAGCCTCGACCAAATTTTAGATGGAAAGCACTATGCGCGAGTACCACCGCGCACATGGCCTCACTCCGGTTAGCCTCGAGCCTAGCCGACGTGGGATCATGCAGCACCACGGGGGAGAACTAGGAGCCCATTTCGAGAGAGATGGCAAGCCGTACCTGCCCCCGTTCTTCCTGTAGGGGTTCGTAACATGGAAAACAAAAAAAATTCTATCATATGAACACAAAAAACAAGATCCAATCTATGGCAAAGCCAAGATCTAATCTACGAGACGTGCAACGAGATTGTAGAGAACTAACCCTCGTAGATCCAAAGCGTTTAACGAGATCAGATTCTCGTGGTTGACGTAGTCGATCACTTGCCAATCTCAAGATCACGAAGACGATCCTTCCGGCGCCCCGTTCGGGCAGCGCTTCCGCAGTCGATCACACGTTCGGTACTCAATGAAGACCTTCCTCTCCCTTGTTCCAGCAGGCAGCGAAGGTTGTAGATCTCCTCTCGATTCCAGCAGCACGACGGTGTGGTAGTGAAACGGAGGAGTAGATCCCACAGGGCTTCGCCTAAGCTGGAGCGAGTATGGTGGAGTAGAGAGGCCTCAGCAACTAGGGTTTAGAGGCCGAGGGGCGGAGGTGAAGGGTTTCGCGGCATAGTAAATCAAAATTTTCTACGGAAGCGAACAGAGGGAAAGCCAAGATCTAATCTAGGAGATGCAATCAACGAGAGAGATTGGATTAGATCTTCATACCCTTGAAGATTCAGACAATGAACGTTCGTCGGAACGTGGGTGATGTAGTCGTACTCACTTCTCCTCCTCGCGATCCGATCCGATCTAGCACCACAAGTGGCGGTGCCTCCGTGAGATGCACACGTGCAGCACCTCGACGTCTCCTCCTTCCTCGGACCAGAAAGTATGGTGGAGAGATAGATTGGATCTACAACACGACGGCGTGGTGTATATGGTGGAGAATTTCTGCAGCAGGGCTTCGCCTACAAACAGTCGGGAGGGAGAGAGGAAAGCTAGCAAGGCGGCTAGGGTTTGGAGGAGAGGCGTGGGGGGTTGATGCGCCCCCAGCCCTCTTTATATAGAGGGGGGCGCAGACCTAGCCCCTCCCCCAAGTGTTGGGCCACGCAGAGATAAAATAAAATTTTCCTCTAACGTGGTGATCCCAAGATCTAGCTGAGGTAGAAGGCCACGAGGTTTACCACTAGACGCGCGGTTGCGGATTACTGATGAAGCGCGTCAGTTGATGCAGTGCAGTCCTCACGATCCGATCGTCCTGGTGCTGATCGTCTGGCACCCTGGTATCCACACGCATAAGGAGGGCGCGTGGCGGCCGCTAGGTTCAATTCTGGTACGGACTTTGTGGAGCTAGGGTTTCCAACACATGGAATGACCTAACCGAACAACGATTAACCCTTCTGGGTTACTGTGCTCCACTATATATAGGGAGTGAACATGGGCTTTACTCGCGCGACCCATTCACTAAAGCCCATATAAAACTAGTCACCGTGAGTCCAACTCACTAACTCAGTCCTAATCCGGTTTAGGTCCAACCCAACCAGATTATATGTTCAGATCCAATCCGAACTTGCTCCCGCTCTTAAGTGTGTGACCCCGCAGGCTCATGGTTACTTGGACACGATTAGAGTCCGACTCACAATCGATCAATCGGCATCGGCTCCTAGCAGAACGTACTAACTCCCAAGTACCAAAGAGTCATGACGACTTGCCTTTCCAATGCGAATTACGTCTGAGTCCCTTTTGCCTCACGATATACCTTGTCAGACTATAGGCGAATATATGTCATCCCTTAAATAGTCCGACTCTCTTCTCGATCCGAGATAAGTGATTCATCCGACTAACTCTTAGTCGATCGCCTCGGTTAACACTTAACCGAGTCGTGCATGGCCATGCTTTCCGAATCATATCTCACGAGAGGGCCCAGAGAATATCTCTCCGAGTGGAGGGGCAAAATCCCATCTTGGTTATTCACATCACGCAGCTTGATTCTCAATCGACCAACCACCGCCTTTATAAGCGCCCGATTCACGGATCAGCGTTTGAGTAACCTAAGTCGGTGATCCTCAACTCGGACTATGCAACAACCTCAGTCTAAGGATTACATTGATTGAGATATACAAATGACAGCTTAGTTCGTTGTACCTCAATATGGGTCAATCCGACTCGCTAAACTCTTTAGCCCAGTCTGTGTAAGTTGGAATAGCATCTCCATGCCCATGACAAGTGGAACCGAGTCATCAAGACAACTTTCACATTGGTCTAAGTTGTGTGTCCAGCACAACCTCAATGACCAAGGATATTTAGTACAAACAACATGAATGCATAGTTCCACAACTGAATCACATATTCAATGATACACATCAGATGTTTATACAAGGACTACTTAATAACTTTATGAATACAATGGGAAATCTCATCATACATGATTGCCTCTAGGGCATATTCCCAACACCAAGCCCAAAGGATAAGGAGTGGGGGGCATGGACTCTCCCCTCTTCTAGAAACCCTATCTCTAGTTTAAACGATTTAAACTCTCTAGGATCGGCTGGGCCCTATGGGGCCTTGTGCCCCTGGCCCAATGCGGCCAGGACACTCCCTCATAGGCCCATGCCCCCTCCCGGAAGGTGGGGCCACGTTGGTCCCCTTATGGAAGGTTCTAGAAGCTTCCGGTACAATACCGATTAACCCGGAACAATTCCGAACTCCAAAAACTGCACTGCCTTATATGAATCTTATTATCCGGACCATTCCGGAACCTCTCGTGATGTCCCGGATCCCATCCGAGACTCCGAACAAAAATTCATAAACCAATTATCCAATCTATCCTAGCGTCAAGATACGTTAAGTGTGTGACCCTGCGGGTTCGAGAATATGCAGACATGATCTTCTATCAATAATCAACAGCGGGTGCAGGCACCCATATTGACTCACACATTCATCGATGATCATATCGGATGAACCACGATGCCGATTCAATCAATCCCATATATATATTCCTTCGTCTCGCGATATTTTACTTGCCCGAGATTCGATCGTCGGTCATACCTAGTTCAATCTCGTTCACCAAGTACTTTACTGCTCCGTAATCCGATATCACTTTGTGATTAACTCCTTAACCACATGCTTGCAAGCGGTGTTGATATCGACACCGAGTGGGCCCAAGTATATCTCTCCGACTTGGGAGGGACAAATTCCATCTCGATACATACAACCCAATGATACTTTCCGATCACCGAGAGACACCTTTATGATCACCCTCTCATAGGATGACATTTGATGACCTCAAAGCTTTCTTCGGTACTGTGGAGTTGCATTATCTCATGGTCTAAGGAATACAATATTTGACATAGGAAAAGCTTCGCAAAGATGAACACGATGAAACGATCTAATTGCTTCGCTTAGTTTGGGTCTGCATCCATCATATCATTCTCCCAATGATATGATCTCATTATCAATTGACAACTCATGTCTATGGTTAGGAAACCTTAACCATCATTGATCAATGAGCTAGTCCTTAGAGGCGTACAGGGACACGGTGTTGTTCACAAACCACACAAGTATTAATGTTTCCGCTTAATACAATTCTAGCATGGAATATAAACTTTATCATGAACAAGAATTATAATAATAACATCTTTATTATTGCCTCTAGGGCATAATTCCAGATCCCACTTGCACTAGAGTCAATAATCTAGTTTACATCGGCAACAATCTCACACCCATGGCAATCGAGGTGTTGATCATGTTTTACACGTGGAAGAGGTTTAGTCAATGGATCTGCGACATTCGAGATCCGTATGTACTTTGCTAATCTTGGATCTCCATCGCTATATAATCTCGGATTATATGAAACTTGCGGTTGATATGCTTGGTCTTTGGATGATATCTTCGCTCCTTAGCAAGTGCTATGGCGCCGATGTTGTCACACAATATCTCCATGGGTCCAATGCACTTGGAACCACGCCAAGATCGATGATGAAGTTTCGATCCAAACTCCTTCACTTGACGCAACCTGCGGCCATGTATTCCGCTTCCTTTGTAGATCCCGCGATCACGCTTTGCTTGCAGCTTCTCCGACTCACAGCTCCTCCATTCAAAATATAAACGTATCCCGCTCGAGATTTGGAATCATCCTTGTCGGTTCGAAACTAGCATCGACGTAACCTTTACGACAAGTGTTCATCACCCCATAGACTAAGAACATTTCTTTAGTTCTATTTATGTTCTTTAGGATGTTCTTCACGGTGTCCAGTGTTCCACTCTGGATCACTTTGATATCCGCTCGTCAAACTAAGAGCATTGGACACATCGGTCTAGTACACAAGATGGCATACATGATGGAACCTATGGCCAAGGCATAAGGCACTTTGCTCATAGCTTCCCTATAATTTCATCAGAGGACACTTGAGCCTTGCTCAATATCTTACGACAACATAGGCACCTTGAACCTTTCTTTGCCTTATCCATTCGAACCTTTTGAACTTTGTCTAGGTATGTACTCGGCTTAAAGCTATCAGCGTCTTTGTCTATCTCTATAGATTTTGATGCCCAAGATATAAGCAGACTTCACCTAGGTCTTTCATTGAAAACACTTGTTCAAATAACTCTTCACATCGTTAAGCATGTTGATGTCATTTCCGATAATCAATATGTCATCCACATACATGCATCGTAAACGCCACCGAGCTCCCACTCACTTTCTTGTAGATACAAGCTTCAGAGCAATTTGGAACAAATCCAAAACTCTTGATCACTTGATCAAACGAAGGTTCCAACTCCGAGATGCTTGCTTCATCCATAAATGGAACGCTGAAGTTTGCATACTTTATCAGCATCCTTAGGATCGACAAAACCTTCGGGTTGCATCATATACAACTATTCATCAATGTTGCCATTGAGGAACGCAGTCTTGACATCCATCTGCCATATTTCATAATCATGAAACGCAGCAATTGCTAATAAAATCCGAATGGACTTAAACATCGCTACGGGAGAGAAAGTCTCATCGTAGTCAACACCTTGAACTTGTCGAAAACCTTTTGCGACAAGCCGTGCTTTATAGACGGTAACATTACCATTCGCGTCCGTTTTCTTCTTGAATATCCATTTGCACTCAACGGCCTTTCGGTCGCTAGGAGGGTCCACCAAAGTCCATACTTGGTTTTCGCTCATGGATCCCAATTCGGATTTCATGGATTCCAGCCATTTCTCAGAGTCTGGGCTCATCATCGCTTCCTCATAGTTCGTAGGTTCACTGTCTTCTACTAACTAGACAGTCAAGACAGGGTTGTCGTACCACTCAGGAGGGGCACGCGACCTTGTCGACCTGCGACGCTCAAGATGTGACATCGTCCAAGCTTCATGATCCTTGTCATTAGCTTCCTCTATTGTTGGTGCAAAGTGACCTTGGAACAATTTCAGTCTGCGCTACTCTCCAATTCAAGAGAAGGTTCAATAACCTCGTCAAGCTCTACTTTCCTCCCACTCACTTCTTTGAGAGAAACTCCTTCTCAAGAAAGGAACCGTTCTTCGACAAACACTTTGCCTTCGGTTCGTGATAGAAGGTATACCCAATAGTTTCCTTAGGGTATCCTATGAAGACGCATTTCTCGCTTTGGGTTCGAGCTTGTCCGGCATCAACTTCTTGACGTAAGCTTCGCATCCCCAAACTTTAAGAAACAACAACTTAGGTTTAGCACCAAACCACAGTTCATACGGTGTCGTCTCAACGGATTTAGATGGATCCCTATTTAAAGTGAATGCAGCGGTTTCTAATGCATAACCCCAAAATGATAACGGCAAATCAGTAAGAGACATCATTGATCGGACCATATCTAATAGGGTTCGATTCCTGCTCAGACACACCATTGTTGTGGTGTTCCGTATGTGAGTTGTGAAACGATTCCACTTGCTTTAAGATGCGTGAGAAAATCATAACTCAAATATTCACCTCCACGATCGGATCGTAGAAACTTAATCTTTACATTACGATGGTTCTCCACTTCACATTCGAAATTCCTTGAACTTTTCAAATGTTTCATATTTATGTTTCATTAAATAGATATACCCATATCTACTTAAGTCATCGGTAAAAGTGAGGAAATAGCGATATCCACCGGCGAAACACTCATCGGTCTGCATACATCGGTATGTATGATTTCCAACAAGTCCGTTGCTCGCTCCATCATACCGGAGAACGGGGTTTTGATCATCTTGCCCATGAGGCATGGTTCGCATGTGTCAAATGATTTAAAATCAAGAGACTCCAAAAGTCCATCAGAATGGAGTTTCTTCATGCGCTGTACACCAATATGACCTAGACGACAGTGCCACAAATAAGTAGTATTATCACTATCTACTTTGCATCTCTTAGCCTCAATGTTATGGATGTGTGTCTCATCCCTTTCGAGATTTAGAAGAAATAAACCATTCAAAAGAGGTGCATGACCATAAAAGATGTTACTCATATAAATAGAACAACCATTATTCTCCGATTTAAATGAATAACAGTCTTGCAATAAACCCGATCCAGAAATAATGTTCATGCTCAACGCAGGCACATAATAACATTTATTAAGGTTTAAAACTAATCCCGAAGGTAAAACTAAGGAGAGCGTGCCGACGGCCATCACATCAACTCTTGATCCGTTGCCAACGCGCATCGTCACCTCATCCCTCGCAAGCCGCCGTCTATTCCGTAGCTCCTGTTTCGAGTTACAAATATTAGCAACTGAACCAGTATCAAATACCCAGGCACTATAACGAGGGCTAGTAAGGAAAACATCAATAACATGTATATCAAATATACCTTTGATGGTGCCAGCCTTCTTGTCCGCTAAGTACTTCGGACAGTTGCGCTTCCAGTGACCCTTGTCCTTGCAATAGAAGCACTCAGTGTCCGGCTTAGGACAAGACTTGAGCTTCTTCTCGGCGGAGCATTGCGCTTTGCCGCCCTTCTTGAAGGGCTTCTTTGATCCTTACCTTTCTTAAAGGAGGGATTGTTGACCATCAACACATGATTATCCTTCTTGATGTCCACCTCTGCAGCCTTCACTTAAGAGAGCTCGGTGATCATATCGGTGGAACCAATCGATTATGAGTCACTACAAAACTTTTGTAGCCGGGAGGGAGTGATTGCGAACCTGTCAATCTTGAGCTCCTCCGAATCGTGCATTCCGGTTGCTCAAGACGTTGAGTGTAGCCCGACATCTTTATGGCGTGCTCACTAACGGAACTCCCTTCCTCCATCTTGCGCTTAAAGAACTTCTCGGAGATCTCATATCTCTCGAACGGGCTGAGTCTCAAACATGGTTTTCAGCTCCTCGAGAATCTCAAGGGCCGAAATACTCTTCAAACGATTTTGAAGCTCGGTTCCATAGCAAACAACATGGTGCTCTTAATCACACCATAATCATCTTTCTTGACCGATAGACAGCTTTCTCATCAGCCATAGCAGATTGGGGTCACCTAACGCTTTCCCAAGGACATAGTCCTTTTGTCCGAACAGAATGATTCTTAGATTGCGGAACCAATTGGTGAAGTTAGACCCATTGTTTCTAAGCTTTTCCTTCTCAAAAAACGTTGAAGTTGAAGTTGGACTTGGCCATGTGATCTCATGATTTGCAAGTACAATTTAGACTATGTTCATGATAAATAGTTCAATTTAATCAAATTACTAGATGAACTCCCACTAAATTCAACATCCCTCAAGTTGTTTAGTGAACACGATCCAAATTCACCACACCTAATCCGATCATCACGAGAAGAGATGTGGTTTCAATGGTGGACAACAAAGTGTCGATCATATCACTCATATGACTCATGCTTAACCTTTCGGTTCTTGTGTTCCGAGTCCATGTGCATACATGCTAGGCTCGTCAAGCTAGACCCAAGTACTCAAGGTGTGCAAACTGGCTTGCACCCGTTGTATGTGAGCGAGAGTCTATAGCACCCGATCATCACGTGATGCTTGGACACGACGAACTTTCGCAACGGTGCATACTTGGGGAGAACACAGTTTTTATCTTGATCTTTAAGTGAGGAATCATCTTATAATGCTACCGTCGCGATCTAAGCATAATAAGATACATAAAGGGATAAACATCACATGCATATAACTTTATGTGACATGGTATAGCCAATCCTCGCACAATGATCTCCATCTTGTGCGTTCCGGCATGATCTCCATCACTCCACCATGATTGCCTCCACCACGAATAGCAACTACAACTATTGCTAACTACTTAGCGATAAAGTAAAGCTATTACATGGCGTATAAGAAGTTGACTCAGGTCATACACAATTATAAAGACAGCCATATGGATCCTGCGGTTGTGTACTCATCGACATGCAAGTCGTGAAACATTACAAAACATGATCGCATACAATATACACATCACATCTTGGGCCATACCATATCACGAAAACACTCCTGCAAAAACAAGTTAGACGCCTCTACTTTGTTGTTGCATGTTTTACGTGGCTTATGGGAGTAGATGCTAAGAACGATTCTTACCTACGGAAAGCCACAACGGTGATATTATGGTTGCCAAACTCCGGTGTTAATCCCATGACAACTATAGTGAGAGAACGACATCCACCACCGCATGTGTGGAACAAGCCACACGTCAAGTGCGGAGCCGGTCTCATGACGACGTCGCGTAAGGTTGGCCTAGACCGCTTCAATCTCACTATCCCGCGTCATAAGAAGAACACAAACAAGAGGCTTGCAACAGAAAACATCAACGCCCGCAACAACCATGTTGCGTTCTACTCGTGAAACACATCTACGCATAGAACTTGGCTCTGATACCACTAAAGGGTTTCGCGGCATAGTAAATCAAAATTTTCTACGGAAGCGAACAGAGGGAAATCCAAGATATAATCTAGGAGATGCAATCAACGAGAGAGATTGGATTAGATCTTCATACCCTTGAAGATTCGCACAATGAGCGTTAAATCGAACGTGGGTGATGTAGTACTGCTTCTCCTCCTCGCGATCCGATCCGATCTAGCACCACAAGTGGCGGTGCCTCCGTGAGATGCACACGTGCAGAACCTCGACGTCTCCTCCTTCCTCGGACCAGCAAGTATGGTGGAGAGATAGATTGGATCTACAACACGACGGCGTGGTGTATATGGTGGAGAATTTCTACAGCAGGGCTTCGCCTACAAACAGTCGGGAGGGAGAGAGGAAAGCTAGCAAGGCGGCTAGGGTTTGGAGGAGAGGCGTGGGGGGTTGGTGCGCCCCCACCCCTCTTTATATAGAGGGGAGGCGCAGCCCTAGCCCCTCCCCCAAGCCCAAAGGATAAGGAGTGGGGGGCATGGACTCTCCCCTCTTCTAGAAACCCTATCTCTAGTTTAAACGATTTAAACTCTCTAGGATCAGCTGGGCCCTATGGGGCCTTGTGCCCCTGGACCAATGCGTCCAGGACACTCCCTCATAGGCCCATGCCCCCTCCCGGAAGGTGGGGCCACGTTGGTCCCCTTCCGGAAGGTTCTAGAATCTTCCGGTACAATACCGATTAACCCGGAACAATTCCGAACTCCAAAAACTGCACTGCCTTATATGAATCTTATTATCCGGACCATTCCTGAACCTCTCGTGATGTCCCGGATCCCATCCGAGACTCCGAACAAAAATTCATAAACCAATTATCCAATCTATCCTAGCGTCAAGATAAGTTAAGTGTGTGACCCTGCGGGTTCGAGAATATGCAGACATGATCTTCTATCAATAATCAACAGCGGGGTCTGGGCACCCATATTGACTCCCACACATTCATCGATGATCAAATCAGATGAACCACGATACCAGGATTCAATCAATCCCATATATATTCCCTTCGTCTCGCGATATTTTACTTGCCCGAGATTCGATCGTCGGTACCGTCATACCTAGTTCAATCTCGTTCACAGCAAGTACTTTACTCGTTCTGTAATCCGATATCACTTTGTGATTAACTCCTTAACCACATGCTTGCAAGCGGTGTTGATATCGATTACCAAGTGGGCCAGAAGTATATCTCTATGACTTGGGAGGGACAAATTCCATCTCGATACATACAACCCAACAGATACTTTCCGATCACCTGAGAGACACCTTTATGATCACCCTCTCATAGGATGACGTTTGATGACCTCAAAGCTTTCTTCCGGTACCAGGGAGTTGCATTATCTCATGGTCTAAGGAATACAATATTTGACATAGGAAAAGCTTCGCAAAGATGAACACGATGAAACGGTCTAATTGCTTCGCTTAGTTTGGGTCTGTCCATCATATCATTCTCCCAATGATATGATCTCATTATCAATTGACAACTCATGTCTATGGTTAGGAAACCTTAACCATCATTGATCAATGAGCTAGTCCTTAGAGGCGTTGTAGGGGTCCCAACCTGATAAGGTTGATCCCTCCTGTGTTTTACAATGCTAGTCCCTGGATCAATAGCTAGCATCCACAGTTAAGATGTAATATCAAGAAACAAAGGTCATAATATAACTTTATAACCAGGAAAACATAATTTTATTACATCATACATAGCTCATATGGCTATTACATTACATTGCAGCGGTTTAAATATAAGCATGGGTCCTTTATCTTCAAAGTGCCACATGCAGATGTTGGTTGTAGACTTTGTAATCCTAAACAATCAATCTTCACTAAAATCAGTCAAACCTGCAACATACAAGTTACAGCCACAAAGGGTCAATACATTTGAATTGTATTGGCAAGTGATACTATTGTAGTATAGTGGAGTCTATCATCTATATGCATTTGGCTAAGTGGAGTTGAGGCTTGCATTGCTCAAATAGATTTTTCCTTAACCTTTGAAAATACTAAGTTTTTGTTGGACAAAATCATTTTTCCTCAATCAAAGATTTCAAGATCCTTGTACCAAGCCATCTCTCCATCAATGATTGAAGAATTCAAACAACCCTTTTTCAAACCACAAGATTTTAATTTAGAAATTGGAATGATGAGATTCTCGATTGCTTCCATGTCTTGATGCTCAAATTGTCCTTTACCAGGGACATGGCTAAGTACTTAGATTTTACACTCTGCAGAGGTGGTGCACTTTCCCCACAAGACTTGGTTTCCCAAGACAAGATCTTTCAGAAGCTTTCCCTTAGACCAAAATGGACGTTCCAACCTATCAAACACTACCACCCACTGTCCATATGGCTAAGTTCTTGCAACCTATATGATCATGGCAGCCCATATTGCCAAGTGGTTGCACTTGAAGCTTCTCAACATTTGACATCTCAAATCTCTTTGTTCCTGGGTGGCATACCACAAGTGAGATACACAATCCAAGTCCATGGCCTTGTGAACCACTCAACCAATCACCACCAATCTATCCCATTCCACCCAGGTGATTCATTAACTTAGTTGTTTTATTAGACAAAATCACAAGTCCTCAGACTTAGAATATTTTTCCATAGTGTGAATATATATTCCACCCATGTTTTCTATTATCTAGGCTAAGCTTGGTAGTAATAGGAAACTTTAACTTAGGAAATCCTACTAAGGATTCATCTACTAGGTTTTCCTATAGTAAGGTTCATACTTAGCAAAATCCATGCAAGTTTTACTTAGCAAAAATTCACTAATGCATAGAGAAAGTATTGGGATAGAAAGTATGAAGCATCACTTGCCTTTTTGGTAGAGTATAGGTTCACTTCTTGATCTTTGCAACAATCACACTCTTCAAGTCACTACAAATCAAACAAGCAAGGCACAAACTCAATCTACCAATCAAGCAAAACAACACACATAAATAACAAAGTCAAAGAAATGCATGCAAGCATGCCAAGCTTTGTTTTGTTTGAAAAAGTGGTTCCTAGTGGGTCATAGTCATTTGGGTACATCTAATGGTCATTTCCTAAAGTGGCCAAGTCATTTGCTAAAGGTTTCACTTTAAAACCATTTTCAAAACAAAGTGTTATTTTATGTGGTGTAGAAATATTTTTACTAAGGCATTAGCCCATAGGGTTCACCAAATGAGTTGCTATTGCAAAACTTGGTGTTTTGGTCAGTAGGTTTGGTCCAAACCATCTACTCAAAGTTTTCTTCCCATAAACATTTTTATAATAAAATCAATAATTTTATTTGGCTAGAAATGGACTAAACTAATTAATCCATTCCAAACTTTTCCAAATTCATTTTCCAAACCATGGGTTGGTTCCTAGGGTCAGTAAGGTCATAACAAACCAATTTTCAAAGGTTTTATCCTTAAATTCAATTTTAAACAATTTTTATACTCTAAACAAGCATACAAATGAATCTGTAATTTCAAACAAGCTAACAGCTACTATTTGCCAAACTAAGGGTATGGTTGGCTAGGGCTTGTTCTCCTGAATTCATTGATATAAAATTTGTCAAATTTGGACGTGTGGATCAAAAGATATAAGGGTTTGAAAATGGCATCAAATTCTGATTTCAATTTCTGTTTTTAAACAGACAGGTGACACGCGGCACACTCTGATTGGGCGATACCGATTCGCTGCGGATCACGCTCTGGTGCGTTGGATTAAGTCTAATCGTGCGGCTCTGAACGCATACCTCTTCGGCGTTAAGTGATTCTATCCAGTGCGTCTGATCTAGATCTAACGGCTGTGAGGTGCTCGACCGTAGACGTGCGGCGGCTGCTGGCGGCGGAGCAACCAGTCAATGACGGTTCCGGCGACACAGGAAGCGAGAGAGAAAAAGGGCATGCTCACCGGGCTCAGGGGGTCACGGCGAAGCTCGGGGTACTGCTGGCTTGACAAGGGGCGCTCAGAGGTAGTCGCAATCCCTCGTCGGAGTTGGGAACGGCGACGGACCTGTTCAGATGTTGTCGAAGGTGAGGATAGAGGGTGCCCTAGGACAAACGGAGGGTACGGTTAGGTTCGCAAGAGGGAGGCGAGTATGTGTGCATCATCGAGACGGAAGGGGGCGGTCAGATGTTACCTGGAGGACTCGCCGGAGTAAGGCAGACGCGGCGGCGTTCGGAATTTTGTCGTAGCCGAGGCTCTGGGGCGCCCGCGGTCGTACAAAGGGTACAGGCGGATGCGCCTGGATGTGGTGAATATGCCTGCGTGCAGAGGGAGTCGAGGGGCGGCCGTGGTTCGCCGGATTTTGCTGGAGAAGGTCGCCGGAGTTGGTGAGGTTGTAGTGGTCAATTGGAGCAGCACTGGGGTGGAGAGGAACTGGAACCAGAGGGGAAACGGAGAGGAGGGACTGGCGATTTAACACGCGTGCTCACTGCGGCTTTTACTCGTGGCATCAAGGCGAATTAAGCCGAGGAATTAAGCCTGCAACGGCGAGGAGAGGGGGAAGAATCAGTCGCGGGGTGGGGGAAGAAGAACAGTGGAAGGGGTCCACTGGTCAGTGGGGAAAAAGAATCGAGGGGAGGTCCACCTGCCAGTGAGGATGTGGGTTAGGTTCTGAGTGAAAAAGAAAACGGTTCGGGGAGGGAAAAAGAGCTGGGCCGCTGGTGGGCTTCGTGGGCTGCTGGGTTGGGTTGGTTCTTTTATTTTTTTCTGTTTTCTGATTCCTTTTCTTTTTCTATTTCTATTTTTTTGATTTGATTTTCAATCAACATTTCAAACATTCAAACCATTCAATCAATTCAAATCTTCACCAAACATTGTAACTACAAATTTGGTTCTGTTTAGTATTCTGAACCAAAAATCCTAAATAAAATAAGTAACACTTTAATCTTTTTAGGTTCAATCCTTAATTAAATAAGTAGGCCATGGTTTATTAATTAAATAAAGTTTTTGTTGTTTATTAATAAAATCTTTATGTGAAATCCAAATATTTTTAAAATCAAATCATTAGGTATCATTTGGAAATAAAGAATACTTGAAATACTTGTTTAAAATAAAATAACATTTTATTATAGGGTCCATTAATAATTAAATAAAATGTACCTTAGTTATTAAATCAAATAGGGTTTGATTTTATTAATAAAATCTTTATTTGAACCTAAATATTTTCAAAACCAAAGCAGTGGGTTTTATTTGGGAAATATATAATACTTGGAGATTGTTTTAAAACAAAATAACATTTTATTTTAGAAACCATTATTAATTAAATATAATAGACTTTCCTTATTAAATCAAATAGGATTTGTTTTATTGAGATATTTATTTTTAAAATTTAAAATAAAGCCTAAACACTTTAGTAGGTTTTATTTGTGAATATCAAATATTTAGAAAAACTTATTTTAAATAATTTACTAAGTTTTGATGTTTCAATTTAAATTGGTAAAACCTTTTATTTAAATAAGGTTGGATATTAAATCATTATTTAAATAAACCTTTGCTAATTTTATTTAAAATAAAAATGTTTTAATTCCCAAAGTTTGGTCAAGGTTTAATTTGGTTTTATAAAATAATCTTTATTTATAAAACTTCTATTTCATTTGAAAACAAATCTTTTCATTTAATTGTTTCAAAATAGTATTTCCAAATGTTTTTATTTTCCTTTTATTAAATGTTTATCTTTTTAAATCTCTTTAGGTTTATTTTAATTCAAATGGGTTTGAAGTTCCAATTGAATTCAAATAGTTTCTTCTGGCTCTGAAAATCAAACAAAGTTTTATTTTATTAATTTATTTTCACATTACAAGATTTGGAAAATCTTGGGATGTGACAGGCTACCACCCTTAAAATAAATCTCGTCCCGAGATTTGGGGAGGTTAGGGTTACAAGCAAGTTCAAAACAACTAGGGTACTACCACCCTTAAAAATTTTCAAACAAAAATTACACATTGTCCTTCTTGGGATCATGAGAAATACTTTATCTAAGCAAACAGTTGCACTTATGTCCTTAATTTCCATGCTTGACTCATGGGCCAAGGTTGAGATCCTTCATAGACTTGTTTAACTTATTCTCCATCCTTTCTGGACATTTGTTTGCATAGTGGCCTAGTTCCTTGCATTTGAAACATGTGACAAGGTTGAGATCCCTCATAGGTTGGTTTATCTTATGCTTCATCTTTTCTGGACAGTAGTTTGCATAATGTCCTAACTCTTTGCAGTGTTTGCACATCACTTGGCTAATATCTTTATTTTTCTTTGGTATTACTGTCTCTTGTTTGTTTCCTTGGTTCTTCTTGTTTTCTGGGCACTCATTGGCATAGTGTCCCATCTCTTTGCATTTGAAACATTGCACCTGTGTAATATCCTTCTTGCTAGTGTTGGGGAATTTCTTTTTCTTCTTGGGTCTCTCCAAAGCTAGGATTTCTTCTAGTTCATGTTCTTCATAGGTGGGAGATCTTTCTCTCTTCTTGGGGCATTGATCTTCATGTTCCTTGGATGCATGATCTTTGTCTCTAAAACTATTGTTGGCTTGGGTTCCTTCTAAAATAGCATCTTTGTCATCCTTGTTGTCATTAGCTCTTTGGAAAAAGTTTTCTCTCATGTTGATCATTTGAGTAACCAATCCTTGCAACATTTGGGATTGAAGTTTCAAAATCCTTTGTATGGCTGGGTCTAGTCCATTGTTGTTGGCTAAAAGCTGATTTGTCTCTTGGTTCAACTGGTTTTGGGTTGCTATAAGTTCTCTCATGTTGTCCTCTTGGTTGTTGTTGATGTCATTATCCTTGATGTTGGAGTCTCTTGGAGAAGTCATCTGTTTGGGTTTGAAGGGAGATTAGAATAGGCAAGATATTTCTAAGGAGTCAATCTTAATCACACACATCACAATTCACACAAGCAATGTGCATGCAATCACAAACCAAACAATTCACTCAAACAACAAGGTTCAAGCACATACTTTGGCAACAAAATATTTTTTTGTTACACCACATAAGTTGGTGTGTTTGACTTAACTATAAATGGTGGTCCATCTACATGGTTCACTTGTGATATTTCCTTCCTTCTTGGTTGATTCTTCTTGCATGAGATCTTGGTTTCCTTGAGAAAAGCTCTTGGTTGCAATACTTCAAAGTTGTTGATGGTTCCTTCTTATTTTGCATTCCTTCAGTCTCTAAATCTTGAGTAAGCTTTCCTTGTCTCACTTGTAGTCCTTAGTGATATCCAAGTTGGAGGTCCTTGGTGAAAATGCTGAAGATGTTGAAGTCATTAGAGTTGAAGAAGTTTAAGCAGTCCTTTACACATGGTGTAGTCTTTGGCCATGGGTAGGTTTTTCCATCAAGTTTGAAATAGAAGATATGTAGAGTTGAAACCAAAATGGTTGAGGAAAGAGTTTACAAGTTTGTTTTGTAAATAAGTTTTGGAATAAGACAACTAAGGGTTTTGTCCAATCCTAGGGTTTACAAATCCTACAGGCAACACAATGCTCTGATACCATCTGTAGGGGTCCCAACCTGATAAGGTTGATCCCTCCTGTGTTTTACAATGCTAGTCCCTGGATCAATAGCTAGCATCCACAGTTAAGATGTAATATCAAGAAACAAAGGTCATAATATAACTTTATAACCAGGAAAACATAATTTTATTACATCATACATAGCTCATATGGCTATTACATTACATTGCAGCGGTTTAAATATAAGCATGGGTCCTTTATCTTCAAAGTGCCACAGGCAGATGTTGGTTGTAGACTTTGTAATCCTAAACAATCAATCTTCACTAAAATCAGTCAAACCTGCAACATACAAGTTACATCCACAAAGGGTCAATACATTTGAATTGTATTGGCAAGTGATACTATTGTAGTATAGTGGAGTCTATCATCTATATGCATTTGGCTAAGTGGAGTTGAGGCTTGCATTGCTCAAATAGATTTTTCCTTAACCTTTGAAAATACTAAGTTTTTGTTGGACAAAATCATTTTTCCTCAATCAAAGATTTCAAGATCCTTGTACCAAGCCATCTCTCCATCAATGATTGAAGAATTCAAACAACCCTTTTTCAAACCACAAGATTTTAATTTAGAAATTGGAATGATGAGATTCTCGATTGCTTCCATGTCTTGATGCTCAAATTGTCCTTTACCAGGGACATGGCTAAGTACTTAGATTTTACACTCTGCAGAGGTGGTGCACTTTCCCCACAAGACTTGGTTTCCCAAGACAAGATCTTTCAGAAGCTTTCCCTTAGACCAAAATGGACGCGTTCCAACCTATCAAACACTACCACCCACTGTCCATATGGCTAAGTTCTTGCAACCTATATGATCATGGCAGAGCCCATATTGCCAAGTGGTTGCACTTGAAGCTTCTCAACATTTGACATCTCAAATCTCTTTGTTCCTGGGTGGCATACCACAAGTGAGATACACAATCCAAGTCCATGGCCTTGTGAACCACTCAACCAATCACCACCAAGCTATCCCATTCCACCCAGGTGATTCATTAACTTAGTTGTTTTATTAGACAAAATCACAAGTCCTCAGACTTAGAATATTTTTCCATAGTGTGAATATATATTCCACCCATGTTTTCTATTAGCTAGGCTAAGCTTGGTAGTAATAGGAAACTTTAACTTAGGAAATCCTACTAAGGATTCATCTACTAGGTTTTCCTATAGTAAGGTTCATACTTAGCAAAATCCATGCAAGTTTTACTTAGCAAAAATTCACTAATGCATAGAGAAAGTATTGGGATAGAAAGTATGAAGCATCACTTGCCTTTTTGGTAGAGTATAGGTTCACTTCTTGATCTTTGCAACAATCACACTCTTCAAGTCACTACAAATCAAACAAGCAAGGCACAAACTCAATCTACCAATCAAGCAAAACAACACACATAAATAACAAAGTCAAAGAAATGCATGCAAGCATGCCAAGCTTTGTTTTGTTTGAAAAAGTGGTTCCTAGTGGGTCATAGTCATTTGGGTACATCTAATGGTCATTTCCTAAAGTGGCCAAGTCATTTGCTAAAGGTTTCACTTTAAAACCATTTTCAAAACAAAGTGTTATTTTATGTGGTGTAGAAATATTTTACTAAGGCATTAGCCCATAGGGTTCACCAAATGAGTTGCTATTGCAAAACTTGGTGTTTTGGTCAGTAGGTTTGGTCCAAACCATCTACTCAAAGTTTTCTTCCCATAAACATTTTTATAATAAAATCAATAATTTTATTTGGCTAGAAATGGACTAAACTAATTAATCCATTCCAAACTTTTCCAAATTCATTTTCCAAACCATGGGTTGGTTCCTAGGGTCAGTAAGGTCATAACAAACCAATTTTCAAAGGTTTTATCCTTAAATTCAATTTTAAACAATTTTTATACTCTAAACAAGCATACAAATGAATCTGTAATTTCAAACAAGCTAACAGCTACTATTTGCCAAACTAAGGGTATGGTTGGCTAGGGCTTGTTCTCCTGAATTCATTGATATAAAATTTGTCAAATTTGGACGTGTGGATCAAAAGATATAAGGGTTTGAAAATGGCATCAAATTCTGATTTCAATGTTTTTAAGCAGACGGTGACACGCGCACACTCGATTGGCGATACCGATTCGCTGCGGATCACGCTACAGTGCGTTGGATTAAGTCTAATCGTGCGGCTCAACGCATACCTCTTGGCGTTAAGTGATTCTATCCAAGGCCCGATCTAGATCTAACGGTGTGAGGTGCTCGACCGTAGGCGAAGCGGTCATTGGCGGCGGAGCGACGATCGATGACTGTTCAGCGACACAGGAAGCGAGAGAGAAAAAGGGCATGCTCACCGGGCTCAGGGGGTCACGGCGAAGCTCGGGGTACTGCTGGCTTGACAAGGGGCGCTCAGAGGTAGTCGCAATCCCTCATCGGAGTTGGGAACGGCGGACGGACTGTCGAGATGTTGTCGAAGGTGAGGATAGAGGGCGACCTAGGACAAACAGAGGGTACGGTTAGGTTCGCAAGAGGGAGGCGAGTATGTGTGCATCATCGAGACGGAAGGGGGCGGTCAGATGTTACCTGGAGGACTCGTCGGAGTAAGGCAGACGCGGCGGCGTTCGGAATTTTGTCGTAGCCGAGGCTCTGGGGCGCCCATCGTACAAAGAATGAGGCGGATGCGCCTGGATGTGGTGAATATGCCTGCGTGCAGGGGAGTCGAGGGGCGGCCGTGGTTCGCCGATTTTGCTGGAGAAGGTCGCCGGAGTTGGTGAGGTTGTAGTGGTCAATTGGAGCAGCACTGGGGCGGAGAGGAACTGGAACCAGAGGGGAAACGGAGAGGAGGGACTGGCGATTTAACACGCGTGCTCACTGCGGCTTTTACTCGTGGCATCAAGGCGAATTAAGTCGAGGAATTAAGCCTGCAACGGCGAGGAGAGGGGGAAGAATCAGTCGCGGGGTGGGGGAAGAAGAACAGTGGAAGGGGTCCACTGGTCAGTGGGGAAAAAGAATCGAGGGGAGGTCCACCTGCCAGTGAGGATGTGGGTTAGGTTCTGAGTGAAAAATAAAACGGTTCGGGGAGGGAAAAAGAGCTGGGCCGCTGGTGGGCTTCGTGGGCTGCTGGGTTGGGTTGGTTCTTTTATTTTTTTCTGTTTTCTGATTCCTTTTCTTTTTCTATTTCTATTTTTCTGATTTGATTTTCAATCAACATTTCAAACATTCAAACCATTCAATCAATTCAAATCTTCACCAAACATTGTAACTACAAATTTGGTTCTGTTTAGTATTCTGAACCAAAAATCCTAAATAAAATAAGTAACACTTTAATCTTTTTAGGTTCCATCCTTAATTAAATAAGTAGGCCATGGTTTATTAATTAAATAAAGTTTTTGTTGTTTATTAATAAAATCTTTATGTGAAATCCAAATATTTTTAAAATCAAATCATTAGGTATCATTTGGAAATAAAGAATACTTGAAATACTTGTTTAAAATAAAATAACATTTTATTATAGGGTCCATTAATAATTAAATAAAATGGACCTTAGTTATTAAATCAAATAGGGTTTGATTTTATTAATAAAATCTTTATTTGAACCTAAATATTTTCAAAACCAAAGCAGTGGGTTTTATTTGGGAAATATATAATACTTGGAGATTGTTTTAAAACAAAATAACATTTTATTTTAGAAACCATTATTAATTAAATATAATAGACTTTCCTTATTAAATCAAATAGGATTTGTTTTATTGAGATATTTATTTTTAAAATTTAAAATAAAGCCTAAACACTTTAGTAGGTTTTATTTGTGAATATCAAATATTTAGAAAAACTTATTTTAAATAATTTACTAAGTTTTGATGTTTCAATTTAAATTGGTAAAACCTTTTATTTAAATAAGGTTGGATATTAAATCCTTATTAATTATTTAAATAAACCTTTGCTAATTTTATTTAAAATAAAAATGTTTTAATTCCCAAAGTTTGGTCAAGGTTTAATTTGGTTTTATAAAATAATCTTTATTTATAAAACTTCTATTTCATTTGAAAACAAATCTTTTCATTTAATTGTTTCAAAATAGTATTTCCAAATGTTTTTATTTTCCTTTTATTAAATGTTTATCTTTTTAAATCTCTTTAGGTTTATTTTAATTCAAATGGGTTTGAAGTTCCAATTGAATTCAAATAGTTTCTTCTGGCTCTGAAAATCAAACAAAGTTTTATTTTATTAATTTATTTTCACATTACAAGATTTGGAAAATCTTGGGATGTGACAGGCGTACCAGGGACACGGTGTTGTTCACAAACCACACAAGTATTAATGTTTCCGCTTAATACAATTCTAGCATGGAATATAAACTTTATCATGAACAAGAATTATAATAATAACATCTTTATTATTGCCTCTAGGGCATAATTCCAACAGGAGGTGGTCCAGCATGGGATCATGCAGCGCCGCGGGGGAGAACTAGGAGCCCGTTTTGAGAGAGATGGCGAGCCGGACCTGCCCCCGTTCTTCCTGTAGGGATTCATCACATGGAAAACAAAAAAATTCTATCGTATGAACACAAAACACAAGATCCAATCTATGGAAAAGCCAAGATCTAATCTACGAGATCGGTGCAACGAGATTGTAGAGAACTAACCCTCGTAGATCCAAAGCGTTTAATGAGATCAGATTCTCGTGGTTGATGTAGTCGATCACTTGCCGATCTCAAAATCGCAAAGACGATCCTTCCGGCTCCCCATTCCAGCAGCGCTTCTGCAGTCGGTCACACGTTTGGTACTCGATGAAGACCTTCATCTCCCTTGTTCCAGCAGGCAGCGAAGGTTGTAGATCTCCTATCGACCAGCAGCACGACGACGTGGTAGTGAAATGGAGTAGATCCCACAGGGCTTCGCCTAAGCCGGGACGAGTATGGTGGAGTAGAGAGGCCTTAGCAACTAGGGTTTAGAGGTCGAGGGGTGGAGGTGGTCGGCGGCTAGGGCAGGGCTAGGAGGCGACAGTTTAGAGGAGGCTCTAGGGGCGGCGTATTAGAGGGGGCAGCCGACCTAGGGTTTTGGGTTGAGTCCAAGGCGGCGCCCCATCCCCTCCTTCTATAGGTGAGAGGGGTGGCTAGGGGAGGAGGAGTCCTCCCCAAACTCCCCTTGTATGGCCGGCGGCAAGAGAGGGATGGGAAACCTTCCTCCTCTAGGTTTCCTCCTCTCCCTCCACTTGTTTTGACTATCAATGTTGGGATTTGAATTTTCAAATTGGAGTTTGAATATTCAAACTAGAATTTGATTATTTCACTTCCCATTTCCCAGCCAAGTGACCTAGGACATGATGCAACCATTCCACATTGATATGACACATTCATGTACCCTTCCTCTCCATAGTGGTGGTCCTTCTAGACCCTTCTAGAAGCTTCCGGTGAAAACACCGAAAACATTTCTGAACCCCAGAATTGGACTTTCCTTATATGAATCTTATTATTAGGACCATTGCAGATATCCTCGTGATATCCCGGATCCAATCCTAGACTCCGAACAATATTCGGTCTCCAACTCACATTTCATATCTACTAAACAACATCGCATCCTTAAGTGTGTCTCCCTATGGTTCGTGAATTATGCAGACATGATCGAGACACTTCTTCGATCAATAACCAATATAGGAATCTGTAGGGTTTCGTAGCATGGAAAACAAAAAATTTCTACCGCATACAAACAAACAAGCCAAGATCTATCTACTAGATTGTAGAAACGAGTCGATGGAATAACTTACCCTCGAAGATTCCAAAGTGTTTAACGAGAGCGGATTCTTGTGGGTGATGTAGTCGTACTCTTCCCGATCTCAAGATCGCGTAGACGATCCTTCCCATTGCGTTAAGCGCTCCCGCAATCGGTCACACGTTCGATTGACGAAGACCTTCCTCTCCCTTGTTCCAAGAAAATGGAGGTTGTATTACTCTCCTCGCGATTCCTAAGAAGACAACGGCGTGGTAGGAAGTAGAGGAGATCTCGCAGGCTTCGCTTAAGCCGAGCGAGTATGGTGGAGTATGAGAGAGCTCCTCGGTGCTCTAGGGTTTAGACACACCAAGGAGGAGGTGCTAGAGCCGGCGGCTAGGGTTCCGGGGAACCCCAAGTCGGCGTCTAGGGCAAAACCCTAGGGGCGGGCTATGGTGGTAGGCCAAGCTAGGGTTTGAGGAGAGGTACTTGTGTGTGCTAGGGAGCCCGCCTCCTTATATAGGTGGAGGGCCGGCCAAGGGGAGGAGGAGTCCCTCCCAACTCGGCAGGTGGCGCCCGGCTTGGGAGGAGGGACTCCCTCCCCAACTCGGTTTCAACCTCCTCCTCCTCTTTCCAAAACTTGTCGTTTGACTTTCAAACTAGCCGTTTGACTTTTCAATTTAGGATTTGAATAAACCCTTTATTTTGGACAGAGAAGACACTTAGTACATTATGCAATCATTCCAACTTGTAATGACACATTCATGTACCCCTTCCCCTCCGGAGTGCGGACATTAGAACCTTCTAGAACATTCCCGATGAAAACACCTAATCATTCCCCAACTCCGAAACGGGACTTTCCTTATATGAATCTTATTCTCCAGACCATTCCGGATCTCCTCGTGATATCCCGGATCCCATCCGAGACTCCGAACAACATTCGGTCTCTTTCTCATTCATTCCATAACTACTCAAACAACGTCGAATGCCTAAGTGTGTCTCCCTACGGTTCGTGAATTATGCGGACATGATCGAGACACTTCTCCGAACAATAACCAATAGAGGAATCTGGAAATTCATATGGCTCCCACATATTTCTACGATTACTTTGTGATCGAATGAACCACTTACATACGATACCAATTTCCCTTTGTCTCACGATAGTTTACTTATCCGAGGTTATGATCGTCGGTATCTCTGCATACCTAGTTCAACCTCGTTACCGATAAGTACTCTTTTCTCGTTCCCGTGATATGTGATACCTTGTGAGCTAGTTACATGCTTGCAAGCTAATTGGATGACATTCCACCGAGAGGGCCCAGAGTATATCTATCCGTCATATGGATGGACAAATCCCACTCTTGATCCATGTGTTTCAACCAATACTTTCCGAACACTCAATGCCACCTTTATAGCCACCCAGTTACGGTGTGGTGTTTGATGTCATCAAAGCATCCATCCGGTAAAGGTGATATGCATGATCTCATGGTCGAAGGAATTAGGTTACTATGTATCAGAAAGCATATAGCAATTGAACTATTAAAATGACTTGATCTTTATGCTACGCTTATCTATAGGAGTATGTCCACCATATCATTCTCCTAATGATATGATCTTGTTGTTGATAACATCTCAATGTTTACGATAGGGAAACCACAATCATTTATCAACCAACAAGCTAATGATGTATAGAGGCTATACTAGGGACTTCAAATTAAGTTTACAAATCACACAAGTATCAATGTTTCCTTGTTAATACTATTATAGCATGAATGTAAACATTTATCATAAACACAAAGATATAATAATAACCACATTTATTATTGCCTCTAGGGCATATCTCCAACAGAATCTGGAAATTCATATGGCTCCCACATATTTATATGATAACTTCGTGATAAAATGAACCATTCACATACGATACCAATTTCCCTTTGTCTTGCGATACTTTACTTATCCGAGGTTTGATCGTTGGTATCTCTACATGCCTAGTTCAACCTCGTTACCGATAAGTACTCATTACTCGTTCCGTGATATGTGATCCCTTGTGATCTAGTCACATGCTTGCAAGACAATTGGATGATTTCCACCGAGAGGGCCTAGAGTATATCTATCTGTCATATGGATGGAAAAATCTCACTCTTGATCCATGTGCCTCAACACATACTTTTATAATACTCAATGCTACCTTTATGACCACCCAGTTATAAAGTGGTGTTTGATGTCATCAAAGCTTCCATCCGGTGATGGTGATTAACATGATATCATGGTCGAAGGATTTATGTTACTATGTATTTGCTTATAGCAAACGAACTATTGAATGACTTGATCTTATGCTACGCTTAACTATAGGAGTGCGTCCATCACATCATTCTCCTAATGATATGATTAGGAAACCATGATCATTTATTAATTAACAAGCTTGTCTAACAAGAGGCTTTACTAGGGACTCTTTTATGTTTACAAAACACACAAGTATTAATGTTTCCGGTTAATACAATTATAGCATGGGATGTAAAAATTTACCATAAACATAAAGATATGATAATAACCTATTTATTATTGCCTCTTGGGCATATCTCTAACACTTACCACCTCTGATGTACGACACCACAATCAAGAATTTGCGGGCAGCTAGAGCCGTCTCAGAAGAATTGCCTCACATAGAGGGTGAGGAGAGAGCCCGACAAGATCAGCGGGTGCGACACCTCCTGCGGGTCGCGGATGAGCAGGTCGATGTCGACCGGATCACGCACGAGATAGATGCTGCTGACACTAGAGGGAACCAGACGGCTAGAGGAAGCCGGGGAGATCACCGCAACACTCAGTAGTCCTCTTCTCCTCCCAGAGGCCAACCTCGCTCTCGCTCTAGGCGTCGCCATTCCAGCAGCAGCCAACCCCACAACGAGCTGGGTGGAGCAACCAGCAGAGCGCCAGGATCCACGAACCGGCAGGAGCGGGCCACCCTCTTCCCCCTCCACCATCCCGCCTCTCCGGCCGGGTAGGAACACCCAATCCAGTTGAACCGTACGCCCGCAAATGACTCGACCTCCTAACGCAAGCTCGCATCACGGAGGAGGAAGATGCAACTGGACCAGTGTGCTTTGTGTCATGTATCTGGCATGAACCATTCCCTAACAAGTTATCCTTGACATAGGACACCCCTAAGTACGACAACAACATGAATCCAGAAGATTGGCTGACCGACTACGCCACGACGGTCGGAATGGCCCATGGCAATAAGCGTGTGGCGGTATGCTATGTGCCTCTCATGTTGACTGGTTCGGCTAGAACTTGGCTCAATATCCTTGCACCCAATAGCATCAACGCTTGTCCCGACTTCGAAAAGGTCTTCATCCGGAACTTCAATGACACCTACAAGCGTCCGAGTCGTCCCCGTGATCTGACTTTGTGCATCCAGGGAGACCGCGAGTTGGATCTGGAGTACCTAGCCCACTCGACTGAGCTGTGCAACTCTTGTGAACGGGTGGTGGAGAACCAAGACTCGGTTTCTTCATAGAAGGGTGTCTAGAGGGCATGATGCTGCACCACCAGCTACTGTGTGACGAGCCCAAGACCATGGCGGAGCTGATGACCATCGCTAACCAGTATGCCACCATTGTTGTGGCAATGAAAAAGCCCCTCTGGGTAAATGCTGAAGGGCGAACAGTTCTTGTCGAGCCGGCTCGCGAAAGTCAAGTTGGGAACGCCGGATCGTCCAGGCAGACCAACAACAACAAAAACCACTACCAGGGCAAGCGCCCGACTGAGTAGCAAGGTCCTCGGTACCACTAAAGGAAAGTCAACGCAGTGCAGGGCGCCAAGAGGCAGAAAGCCAGGTTCACCTTCAAGCAGATGTTCAACGGGCTGTGCAAGTACCACAATGGCGCCTTCAAGTCGGCTACGCACACCACCCGACAATGTAGCTGAACTTGGCAGATCAGGGAGCAGGGCAGCTTGCCCCCTCTTTCCCCACCTCCTCCCATCGGTATCCTGCCACCTACTAGGCCATCCCGTCACAATAACAACAACGGGGCCTACCCACAATAGCACAAAAACTACCACATCTTCGAGGCCGAGCCGACTGACAGGCATAGCCGGAAGCAGCACGCAGCGGAGGTGAACGTTGTTGTTCCTTCGGTTCCCCAGTACCTGAACTGGTCTAAGACTCGCATCATTTGGAGCCGGGAAGAACAGCGGAGCTTCTCCCGCATCCCCGGGGCTACACAATGGTGCTAGACCCTCTACTCATCTCCAATAAGCGCACTTCTCGCTTCTCGCGCATGCTGGTAGATGGTGGCCGCAGCCTCAACCTGCTCTACCTTTCCTCCATGGAGAAGCTGGGCATCCGGGAGCGCGACCTGCAACCCTCGAGCATCGTGTTCCATGGCATTGTGCCTAGACCCTCGTGTGTCCCGTTGGGAAAAATCCAGCTGGATGTCATATTTGGCTCGAAGGAGAACTTCAGGAGCGAGCCGATTTGGTTCGAGGTGGTGAACTGATACCTTCGATCCAGATTCACGGATGTAGTATAATAGTTTTTCCCTAGAAGACCTAGGTTTAATCAAACCTTGAAAAGCAATGCTAAAAGGAAATAAATAAGGAAACGTCTACAAGACTTTATCTTTTTGTTTTACCTTAGTTTACCAGACCAATCTAGTTTACTTTTATAGTGGGTTAAAGATCCACCTACAGCCGCACATCATATGGGATGAAAGATAATAATAAGCATAGTAATGTATAATGTTTGAATGGAGATAATCTCTTGTGGGCAACATATCCTAGTATACTAAAGCCCCCATGATGCAGCAGGCATAGCAATAGCCTTTAATCCAACCGAGTGCACACCAAAGCCACGGGCTACAAACGATTAAGTGTAGAACACAGATTAAACCATTAAATGGTGATGTTGTTGTGATCCCAAATGGGTCACTACGCGAAGACTGTAGTACCCTTTCTGTCACTTGGGTTCCTATGATCGCCGCTATCCAAGTATCTCACGTCAAGCCTTTATCAATCTATGGGATCTTGGGTACCTACAAGTCCACAGACCGAGACAAGAGAAAAAGAAACAAATCTCAATTGCAAACAAAATACAATACTCCCATGATTAGATGCACATAATTCATGTGAGGTTTCTACCCAATCCGTAGCCCGTGAGGACTACTCACTCATAACAAATAGATCAATGATAGAAAATATTGTGCAAAATTCTTAGATTGAAATCATATATTCTTACAGTGGTCACCAAATCACAAAGAGATCTAAAGTATAAAGTAATGGCTATGGCTAGTGGAGGGATGGATGGTGGAGTGGATGAACAATGGCGTAGATCTCCTTTGGTGGTGTTGTGATGAAATCTAAGAATGGTGGCCCTCTAGGCGACGGCTGGAGCCTCAAAATATATAGGCGTCTTCATAAATGTTGTAGGGTTTGATGAGATAAAGCCGTTGGCACCCCGTACAGGAGGGCCTTATACCGTTGGCCGTTGCATGCACTGTCGCCTGAAATATGCTTCCCAATTACTTGGATGTGTGGTTTTCCTCTAATTCCTTCATTATGACTCCTGATTTTTCATTAAAACTTGTGATTTCCTGCACAACATAGTTGAAAGCAAGGTTTTGCATATCTTTGCAATTATTAGTCATTAGTGGCAAGGATTGAGAGTTTCTTGTCAATTTCTTGAATAAAAACAATGTTTAAACACAGAGAAAGATGGCAAATTTCAGAGCCATCATGAACCTAGCCAGCACCTACCATGCTCTTCTTGGGCGCCCTGCCCTTGCAAAGTTCATGGCAGTCCCCCACTACGCATACCTCAAGATGAAGCTGCCAGGGCCGAATGGCGTGATCATCGTGTCTGGCTGCTACAAGTGGTCAATGGCGTGAGCGTTAGAGGGCAAAAAGATAGCCGAGTCCCTGCTCATCGCCGAGGAGAAGCACGAGATGATGCGCAATGTGGCACTATTGTAGCAAGAAGTGCCAGCTGGAATGAAGACGTTTGGAGATATGGCGTTCCAACCTTCGAAGGAAATGAGGTAGATCTTGCTCGACCTGGCTGATCTGTCCAAGCATGTCACCATCGATGCCGGCTTGGACAACAAATAGCAAAGCATGCTTGTTGACTTCCTCCGTGAGAATCGGGACATCTTCGCATGGTCTCCCAAATACATGTCGGGTGTGCAGAGGGAGTTCGCCGAGCACTCACTTCATGTGCTGCCGGATGCAAAGTCGGTCAAGCAGCCGCTATGTTTCTTCGCGGAGAACAAGATAAAGGTCATTGGCGACGAGATCGCCCGGCTCTTTGAAGTCGGGTTCATCATGGAAGTGTGCCACTCGGACTGGCTGGCCAACCCAGTCCCGGTGATAAAGAAGAACATGACATGGCGCTTGTGTATCGACCACACCAGCCTGTCCAAAAGACCCTTTAGCCCTGCCTCGTATTGATCAAGTCATTGACTCTACGGCTGGCTGCGATTTAATGTCCTTCCTTGACTGTTATTCTAGTTAAATCCAGCTCATCAAATAAAGACATCGTTCACTACCCCGTACGGGGCTTATTGCTATGTAACCATGCCATTCAGCCTGAAAAACATAGGTGCCACTTATTAGTGCTGCATGCAGAAGAGCTTGCACTCACAAATAGACCGGAATGTGCATGCCTATGTGGATGATGCCGTCATCAAGACAAAGGAGGAGCGTACCCTTCTCGAGGATCTGGGTGATACATTCATGAACCTCCACCGGTACCAGATGAAGCTGAACCCGAAGAAGTGCGTCTTCAATGTTCCAGCCGGATAGCTCCTCGGCTTCCTTGTGCCAAACGAGGGATCGAGGCGAATCCGAAGAAGATCGCGGCCATCGAGAGGATGCAGCTGCCCAAGAGCTTGTTGGGCGTACAGAAATTCACCGGATGCCTGGCCTCCGTCAGCTGATTCATCAGCCGGCTGGGAGAGAAAGCACTTCCACTATACCGGCTGATGAAGAAGACGAACAAGTTCACCTGGACCACGTAGGCGAATGCTGCGTTCCATGACCTCAAGCGCATGATGTCCACGCCGGCTGAGAAGGAGCCAATGTTGCTCTCTATAGCAGCAACCAACCGGGTCGCCAGCGTTGTCCTATCGGTGGAGTGCCATGAGGAAGGCCAGGCCTAGTAGGTATAGAGGCTCATCTACTACCTCAGCAAAGTGATTTACCTCTCCAAGCATAACTACCCCCACTACTAGAAGATGTGCTACAATGTGTACTGTAACACCCTCAGAATCGGACCTATGCAAGTTTGAGCAAAATTCACCAAACCCGCATAGAAACGATTCAAAGGTGCCCACCAGGCACTTTCGTGCGGGTGGAAAACGAAGTAATAACATTACACAACAGTCCTCGATGGGACCCACAGAACAGATATATATAACAGCGACTCCATGAGTCAAGAATACAGATATAAGGTACAAAGATCCAAATCACCTTGAAATGATCGAGCGTCCGACTACGGACAAGATGCAAATGCGGCTAAGAGCCCTGAAGAATAACCAATGGCGTCCATAACCACCTTGAGCCTAGCCGGAAGGGTAACCACTAACGACGTCGATCTCAAAACCTGCTTAAACAAAGGGGTGCCGACAAAGGGCAAAGGAAAAAGAAGGAGCGTCGATCGAGGCCGATGCAGCGAGGCTAGAATTCGGCGGTCCTCGCCTACATAGGTATGGTGGACTGAGCGGCAGCGGCAGCATGCACTAAACAACCTATAGAGACTCGATACAACTGGCGGATATCAGAGAGGGATAAGAATGACCTAACCGGATCCAACCTAAAGCTATCACCAAACAAACCCATCCTGGTGTTTCCCCCTCGAGACCAAACGAGGAAGTCAACCGAGGAACTCACACAGTTGGCAGTTTTATTTATTCAGTTATCGTTGCAGTAATTACTAGTCAGGTATAGATAATCATCCTGATAAAATAAGCAGTGGGCACTTTTAGTTTTCCATTCCGTGGTAGTTGCGACAATTACTAATCAGATACAGATAGCATGAGATAAACCCGAAACCCAGCAGTTGTTGGTACTTTTATTCAGCCATTTCGTTGTAGTTGCAATACTTACTAGTCAGGTACAATGGTCGCAAGCGACACTCCAATCAAGCAATTGTGGGCAGTATTATTTAGCCATTCCGTTATAGTGAAGCTGTTTACTAGTCATTATAAAGTCAAATTTATAGCAATAAACTTTAGTTATGCTTGTCTATGATCGAGATACTGTGCTCCAAGTCGTCCATATCCGCGGACACGGCTTTCAGAAAGTTTTACCCGGCCGGGGTGCACCAATAGCAACACACGCTCGATCAACCTCGGAAAAACCAAATCAAAACCCGAGGCTTTCACGTGAACAATCACAGATTGAAATATTTGAGGCCACCCTTAAGTAGATTCCATAACGAAGCTAGCCGACTCAGACGGCCTCAAGGTTTGGGTGGGCCATGAACTCGGGAACCCGAAAGTGTGGCTGGGCTTGTCAATACAGCGTAAACGTGTCCCGATCCTAAGCGATGCAGTGTGCTCCTCGCACAATTTAAATCTGAAAGTAGCATGGCATAAGTACAGGATCGTAAATAAAACCTCAAACTAGTTTGTGGCCCCAAGAAATAAGACTGAATCAAGCTCGGCTCGGGGGGTCCCATATACCTCCGGATGTGGATAGCGCGATAAAACAAGGCAGTATCAAGTACTCGGGGTCTTACGGGACACAAGTGGGCGTTGAAACCAAATATTTTCTATCACCCACCGATGCCTCTTCTTATTTCAATTTTAGTTGTTAAACAGAAATTAAAGTGATGATAAGTAAAACTAGAATCATCTCCAACATCAACATGCGGCAATACATCAGCAACTGTGGCTTATGACGACACACACTTGAGAGCAAGCAACTACGACGCGCAAGTCCAACTATCTACCAAACAACGGTAATAGGGTGTGGCCAAGGCAATATAGGGCTGCGGTATATCACAGTACGAAACTAAAGCATCGCATAACACGGATAGCAAATAGATCAACAGGAGGAATAAAGACTATAAAAGTAAGATAGGTAGAAAGGGAGATGCTCTTTGAAAACATTGTCGAAGGTTCAACCCGAAGGTCGGGGCGAAGCTCACATCAACTCGACGGCCTTATCCGCGAAGAAGCAAAACACTAGAAGAAACACCGGATGCAATATTTAATACACGGCAGAAGATCGGCATGATGCATGCATGATGGATGGCACGGAAAAGGTGCGATGCAATTAGGTCATATTAAGCGGAACCGGGGTCCCGACCATTAATTAATAGGTTCATGTTGTTTAGATTCCCCGCAATTTAAATGTTGTTTTAGCAAGGCAAGATAAGATACCGGTCCGCTACACAAGTTTAAATGAGGCCAATATAAGGCTAGATTTGCCCGCATATGGGCCCCATATTTAGTTATTAGGTGAATCGGCTTAAGGCCCCCAAACCACATGAAAGCATGCATGCAAGGTGCCAATTAAGTATGCAACAATTCATATAGTTGACCATTTATAAAATAGGGTTCTCGGAGAGGGGTTCACACATTAGAGTCTCGACGGTCTTGGAGTTCCGGGGTTCGGGGTACGGTCTCAGGGTTCGGGGTTCGACGGAAGCGTTCACGGACATCTGGGGTCGATCTTGACGCAGTGGTCTTGGTCCGCGTGAAGCGGTCATGGCGTTCAAGGTGGAGAAACTGGCGTTCCGGTCCTCGGGCCTCGATGCGGAAAGGAGTTCTTGTCGGGGCCGCGCAGTTGATCTTGGTGTTTCCGGAAGATCTTGCCGACTCCATGCGAAGGCCTTGGCGCTCTAGAACGGTCTTCAGGGTCCATGTAGTAGACCTCGTCCGTTCCATGTCGACGACCTTGGGGTCTCGGTGCCTTCGGGTTCTGGGTAGGAGGCCTCGACGTCCGTGAAGGCGTTCATGGCGCCCCAAGATCGGTCTTGCAATGCTGAAGGAGAGCTTGGGGTATCGAGGCTTCAACTAGCGATGGCGAACTTGGTCTTGGCAGCGCCTGTACGGGTGGCTTATCGGGGTACTAGTCCGTCTTGCAGCTCTTGTTCACCGGAAGGATTGTTTGCCGAGATTCCATCTTGCAGTACCATCAACACCACCGTAGGACCCCTGTTGACAACACCGGAGGGCGACCGTGTATCTTGTCGCTGCACACGCACGGCAGCAGAGCGGGCCCGGGAAGGCCGAGACCGTCCGACGCGACCCGAGAACGCAGACACGGGCAGGCGGGCGGCTGGCCGATGCGACTTCTGGCCGGAGGTGACCGTGCGGAGGGTGTGGCGCGGGCTGACGGAGGAGGCGGGCGGCGGCGGACACGGCCGGGCGCCATGTGAGAGGCCGGGGTTGACACGGCCGGGAGGCGGGACTGCCATGGCGGCTTGGCGGAGGCTGGCACAGCGCGGCGGCCTCGGGAGGGCGGTGGTTGGTGGCGGCAGCCGGCGTGACTGGCCGGCGGAGGTGGCGGCCGTGGCGTGGGCGCTTGGCTCTGGCGGTGCTAGGCTTGTGGAGGCTGAGGCGGCAGCGTCGGGCGGCTCGAGCCTGGAGGAGGCCTTGAGCCAGCGGCCAAAGGGGAGGCGGGACTCATGGAGGTTGGCGGGCGAGCTCGAGGAGGCGCGCTGCTGGAGAGGAGGTAGTCATGGCGGGCGGGCTGCGCCTGACGCGGAGAGAGAGGAGCTCGCATGGCGGGTCGGGCGGAGGAGCTTGGGGAAGGGGCTGCACCGAGGAGGACGGTGGGGAAGGAGAAGGCCGCGTGGGGGCAGGGCGGGATCCGGCGACGGCCTTGTGTGGCCGGAGGAGGAGGCGAGGGAGGCGGTCTTGGCACTGGGGAAAGGTGCGGGCGAGGCGAGATGAGGGAGAGGGCACGCGGGCGTGGGACACGTGCGGGGTGCGCGAGGGGGTGGGGCCCAGGGGGACAGCTGCTGTGCGGGGCCGGTGTGGGCCCAGGCCAGGCCGGCGTGTGTGGGGCGGCAGGGGCTTGTGGGGCTGGTTGGTGTGGGTTAGGTGAGAGAGGTGAGAGAGGAGGGGCGAGTGGAGGGATCTGGTTGGGTGGAAGGAGAGGAGAGGGTGAGGTGGCGCAAGGGGAGTGGCCAGGGTGATGTGGCTGGGGAAGAGAGGGTAGATTTTTAGGTGGGATTAGGATTTAGATGGGGCTGGCAGGGTGGACCGATTTAAAAACAGGGGTGGTCGTTCGGGTCTACTCGGCCCGTTCGACTGCCCCACTAAAATTAATTTAATATTTTATTTAGTTTTAAATGCACCGTTTGTAAAACATCGTTGGTCAAATAAAATATTCCGGAGTCCCGGTTTTGGCGTTTGAATAAAAGACGGGGCGTTTTAGAAAATAAAAAACTGCATGAATATAGTTTTAGCAAACAATGCATGATGATGACGATGCAATGCACAAATTCAACGCGATTTTCTAGTAGTGGTTTTGCGGGATGCCACAATTCGACACCACTAACAATGGATCTCGCCCTCGAGATCCGCCTCATGGTACCGGAAGGAAGGTCGGCGATCTGCGTCTTCTCGCTTCGTGTAGATCCTCGCGACACCACTAACAAGAGGTCGTTGTCCGTGATCGTCGAGAGAACACTCCGGGGACAAAAAGGGCGAAGGTAGAGGTATCAACAAATTAAGCCACCTCTAACTCCGATGGAAAAGGGAACCGATGCATTCTCATCCACTTCAATGTACACAAGCGAATAGAAGGGGTAGTCGGCATGGGGGCCAATCCATCACGCACCCAAACTATTACTCCGCACAATCAGTGGAAAAGCGTGCAACCATTCTTGGAGTCAGACTGAAGATCTCGACAGGCGAGGTTCGGAAACAAAGGAGGGATGCAGACTCTGCATCGGATCTGGCGTAGATGATGTCGTCGCGTCGGAAAACACCGGAAGGCGCAAACAAGGAACAAAGAATGGTAACACCGTAGACGGATTCATCAGGCAGCTTGAACACCGGATGGTAGAACACCGTTATCAAGGAAGGAAGCGAAACCCTAAAGGTACGATGTAAAACCCAACCACGAGAATTCTGGACTCAAGAAAAGATAAGAGGTGGATTCAAAATGCGAGAGGTAAGAGGAGAATAGCGGAGGGTAAGGAGTAAAATCAGACCTAATCGTAACTATCCAACCGATTTTGCAAAATAGTTTTGACACTCTACTTGCCGTTAGCTAGGTTATCCTACAATTTGGACTTGTATCGTATCGTAGCTGAGCTCGATACCACTCAGTAACACCCTCGAATCGGACCTATGCAAGTTTGAGCAAAATTCGCCAAACCCGTAGAAACGATTCAAAGGTGCTCACCAGCACTTTCGTGCGGGTGGAAAGCGGTAATAACATTACACAACAGTCCTCGATGGGACCCACAGGCAGATATATATATGACTCCATGAGTCAAGAATACGAGATATAAGGTACAAAGATCCAAATCACCTTGAAATGATCGGCGTCAGACTACGGACAAGATGCAAATGGGGCTAAGAGCCACAAGAATAACCAATGGCGTCCATAACCGCCTGCCTAGCCGGAAGGGTAACCACGCTAACGACGTCGATCTCAAAACCTGCTTAAACAAAAAGGGTGCCGACAAAGGGAAAAGGAAAAAGAAGGAGCGTCGATCGAGGCCAAGACAGCGAGGCTAGAATTGGCGGTCCTCGCCTACATAGGTATGGTGGATCGGCAGCGGCAAAGATGCACTAAACAACCTATAGAGACTCGATACAATGGCGGATATCGAGAGGATAAGAATGACCTAACGGATCCAACCTAAAGCTATCACCAAACAAACCCATCCCGGTGTTTCCCCTCGAGACCAAACGAGGAAGTCAACCGAGGAACTCACACGTTGGCGCTTTTATTTATTCAGTTATCGTTGCAGTAATTACTAGTCAGGTATAGATAATCATCCTGATAAAATAAGCAGTGGGCACTTTTAGTTTTCCATTCCGTTGTAGTTGCAACAATTACTAATCAGATACAGACAGCATGAGATAAACCCAAAACCCAGCAGTTGTTGGTACTTTTATTCAGCCATTCCGTTGTAGTTGCAATACTTACTAGTCAGGTACAATGGTCGCGTTTACACTCCAAACAAGCAATTGTGGGCAGTATTATTTAGCCATTCCGTTATAGTGAAGCTAATTACTAGTCATTATAAAGTCAAATTTATAGCAATAAACTTTAGTTATGCTTGTCTATGATCGAGATACTGTGCTCCAAGTCGTCCATATCCGCGGACACGGCTTTCAGAAAGTTTTACCCGGGTGCACCAATAGCAACACGCCGATCAACCTCGGAAAAACCAAATCAAAACCCAACGAGGCTTTCACGTGAACAATCACAGATTGAGAAATATTTCAGGCCACCCTTAAGTAGATTCATAACGAAGCTAGCCGACTCGAGACGGCCTCAAGGTTTGGGTGGGCATGACGATGCATCGGGAACCGAAAGTGTGGCTGGGCTTGTCAATACCAGCGTAAACGTGTCCCGATACTAAGCGATGCAGTGTGCTCCTCGCACAATTTAAATACTGAAAGTAGCATGGCATAAGTACAGATCGTAAATAAAACCTCAAACTAGTTTGTGGCCCCAAGAAATAAGATGAATCAAGCTCGCTCGGGGGTCCCATATACCTCCGGATGTGGATAGCGCGACAAAACAAGGAACAGTATCAAGTACTCGGGGTCTTCGGGACACAAGTGGGCGTTCGGAAACCAAATATTTTCTATCACCCACCGATGCCTCGCTTATTTCAATTTTAGTTGTTAAACAGAAATTAAAGTGACGATAAGTAAAACTAGAATCATCTCCAACATCAACATGCGGCAATACATCAAGCTGTGGCATATGACGACACATCAGCACTTGAGCAAGCAACTACGACGGCGCAAGTCCAACTATCTACCAAACAATGGTAATAGGGTGTGGCCAAGGCAATATAGGGTTGCACGGTATATCACAGTACGGAAACTAAAGCATCGCAACACGGATAGCAAATAGATCAAGGAGGAATAAAGACTATAAAAGTAAGATAGGTAGAAAGGGGAGATGCTGCTTTGAAAACATTGTCGAAGGTTCAAGAAGGTCGAGTGACTCACATCAACTCGGCCTTATCCATGAAGAAGCAAAACACTAGAAGAAACACGGATGCAATATTTAATACACGAGAAGATCGGCATGATGCATGCATGATGGATGGCACGGAAAAGGTGCGATGCAATTAGGTCATATTAAGCGGAACCGGGGTCCCGACCATTAATTAATAGGTTCATGTTGTTTAGATTCCCCGCAATTTAAATGTTGTTTTAGCAAGGCAAGATAAGATACCGGTCCGCTACACAAGTTTAAATGAGGCCAATATAAGGCTAGATTTGCCCGCATATGGGCCCCATATTTAGTTATTAGGTGAATCGGCTTAAGGCCCCCAAACCACATGAAAGCATGCATGCAAGGTGCCAATTAAGTATGCAACAATTCATATAGTTGACCATTTATAAAATAGGGTTCTCGGAGAGGGGTTCACACATTAGAGTCTCGACGGTCTTGGAGTTCCGGGGTTGAGTGCGGTCTCGGGGTTCGGGGTTCGTGAGCGTTCACGGACATCTGGGGTCGATCTTGACGCACGGTGGTCTTCGGGTCCGCGTAGACGGTCATGGCGTTCAAGGTGGAGAAACTGGCGTTCCGGTCCTCGGGCCTCGATGCGGAAAGGAGTTCTTGTCGGGGCCGCGCAGTTGATCTTGGTGTTTCCGGAAGATCTTGCCGACTCCATGCGAAGGCCTTGGCGCTCTAGAACGGTCTTCAGGGTCCATGTAGTAGACCTCGTCCGTTCCATGTCGACGACCTTGGGGTCTCGGTGCCTTCGGGTTCTGGGTAGGAGGCCTCGACGTCCGTGAAGGCGTTCATGGCGCCCCAAGATCGGTCTTCGGGTACCGCGAAGGAGAGCTTGGGGTATCGAGGCTTCAACTAGCGATGGCGAACTTGGTCTTGGCAGCGCCTGTACGGGTGGCTTATCGGGGTACTAGTCCGTCTTGCAGCTCTTGTTCACCGGAAGGATTGTTTGCCGAGATTCCATCTTGCAGTACCATCAACACCACCGTAGGACCCCTGTTGACAACACCGGAGGGCGACCGTGTATCTTGTCGCTGCACACGCACGGCAGCAGAGCGGGCCCGGGAAGGCCGAGACCGTCCGACGCGACCAGGAACGTGCAGGACACGGGGCAGCGGGGCCGAGGCGGCTGCGCGGCGCTCGATGCGACTTCTGGCCGGAGGTGACCGTGCGGAGGGGAGGGTCGGCGGCGGGGCTGGACGGAGCAGAGGGCAGGCCGGCGGCGGCGGACACGGCCGGGCGCCATGGAGCATGAGGCGGGGCCGACCCGGCGAGGGAGGCGGAACCGCTGGCGGCTGGCGGGTCGACGGAGGGCTCGGGGCAGGGCGGCAGGAGGAGGGCGGTGGTTGGGGCGGCGGGCGGCAGCGCCAGGCTGAGCGGGCGGCGAGGGCGGCGGGCGCGGAGGCGCACTGCTGGGCGGTGCTAGGCTTGCGCGGGCGAGGGGGGCCGGCGGCTGGCGTAGCTGAGCCAAGGGCCTGAGGAGGCGCGGGCTTCAAAGTGGGAGGCGGACTCATGAGGTTGGCGGGCGAGCTCGGAGGGGCGGCACTGGAGAGGAGAGGTAGTCAGCGAGGGGGCGGACGCCTTGACGGAGGAGAGGGGAGAGGAGCTCGGGCATGGCGGGGTCGGGCCGGGGGGGCTGGGGGGAGGGGGGCCGCGACCGAGGAGGACGGTGGGGGGGGAGAAGGCCGTAGGGGGGGATGACAGCGACGGCGGCAAGGCAATGTGAGGGGAGGGAGGCGAGGTGGGAGGAGGGTGGCGGGCACAAGGCTGGGAAGGGGCAGAGCGATGAGGGAGAGGGCACGCGTGGGACACGCAAGGGTGCGAGGGGGGGCCAGGGGACAGGGCAGGGGTGGGCCTGTGCCAGCCGCCGGCGTGTGGGGGGCAGGGCTTGTGGGGCTGGTTGGTGTGGGTTAGGTGAGAGAGGTGAGAGAGGAGGGGCGAGTGGAGGGATCTGGTTGGGTGGAAGGAGAGGAGAGGGTGAGATGGCGCAAGGGGAGTGGCCAGGGTGATGTGGCTGGGGAAGAGAGGGTAGATTTTTAGGTGGGATTAGGATGTAGATGGATTTGGCGGTGGACCGATTTAAAATGGGGTGGTCGTTCGGTCTACTCGCCCGCTCGACGCCCACTAAAATTAATTTAATATTTTATTTAGTTTTAAATGCACCGTTTGTAAAACATCGTTGGTCAAATAAAATATTCCGGAGTCCCGGTTTTGGCGTTTGAATAAAAGACGGGGCGTTTTAGAAAATAAAACGGGCTTTGCGAATATAGTTTTAGCAAACAATGCATGATGATGACGATGCAATGCACAAATTCAACGCGATTTTCTAGTAGTGGTTTTGCGGGATGCCACAATTCGACACCACTAACAATGGATCTCGCCCTCGAGATCCGCCTCATGGTACCGGAAGGAAGGTCGGCGATCTGCGTCTTCTCGCTTCGTGTAGATCCTCGCGACACCACTAACAAGAGGTCGTTGTCCGTGATCGTCGAGAGAACACTCCGGGGACAAAAAGGGCGAAGGTAGAGGTATCAACAAATTAAGCCACCTCTAACTCCGATGGAAAAGGGAACCGATGCATTCTCATCCACTTCAATGTACACAAGCGAATAGAAGGGGTAGTCGGCATGGGGGCCAATCCATCACGCACCCAAACTATTACTCCGCACAATCAGTGGAAAAGCGTGCAACCATTCTTGAGTCGATCAAGATCTCGACAGGCGAGGTTCGGAAACAAAGGAGGGATGCAGACTCTGCATCGGATCTGGCGTAGATGATGTCGTCGCGTCGGAAAACACCGGAAGGCGCAAACAAGGAACAAAGAATGGTAACACCGTAGACGGATTCATCAGGCAGCTTGAACACCGGATGGTAGAACACCGTTATCAAGGAAGGAAGCGAAACCCTAAAGGTACGACAGAAACCCAACCACGAGAATTCCTGGACTCGAAGAAAAGATAAGAGGTGGATTCAAAATGCGTAGAGGTAAGAGGAGAATAGCAGAGGGGTAAGGAGTAAAATCAGACCTAATCAGAACTATCCAACCGATTTTGCAAAATAGTTTTGACACTCTACTTCGGCCGTTAGCTAGGTTATCCTACAGGCTGGACTTGTGGGGTATCGTAATCATTGAGCTCGATACCACTCAGAACACCCTCGAATCGGACCTATGCAAGTTTGAGCAAAATTCGCCAAACCCGTATAGAAACGATTCAAAGGTGCTCACCAGCACTTTCGCATGGTGGAAAACGGCATAATAACATTACACAACCCCTCGATGGGACCCACGTAAGATATATATAAATGACTCCATGAGTCAAGAATATGTATATAAGGTACAAAGATCCAAATCACCTTGAATGATCGAGCGTCCGACTACGGACAAGATGCAAATGGGGCTAAGAGCTCAAGAATAACCAATGGCGCCCATAACCCCTGTGCCTAGCCGGAAGGGTAACCCCGCTAACGACGCCGATCTCAAAACCTGCTTAAACAAAAGGTGCCGACAAAGGAAAAGGAAAAGAAGGAGCGTCCAAGATCGAGGCCAAGACACGGCGAGGCTAGAATTCGGTCCTCGCCTACATAGGTATGGTGGATCGAGGCAATGCAAGATGCACTAAACAACCTATAGAGACTCGATACAACCGGGCGGATATCGAGAGGGATAAGAATGACCTAACCGGATCCAACCTAAAGCTATCACCAAACAAACCCATCCTGGTGTTTCCCCTCGAGACCAAACGAGGAAGTCAACCGAGGAACTCACACTTTGGCTTTATTTATTCGCTTATCGTTGCGTAATTACTAGTCGTATAGATAATCATCCGATAAAATAAGCTGGGCACTTTTAGTTTTCCATTCCGTGGTAGTTGCGACAATTACTAATCGAATCTGATAGCATGAGATAAACCCAAACCCAAAGGTTGTTGGTACTTTTATTCAGCCATTTCGCTAGAAGTTGCAATACTTACTAGTCAGTACAATGGTCGCAAGCGACACTCCAATCAAGCAATTGTGCAGTATTATTTAGCCATTCCGTTATAGTGAAGCTGTTTACTAGTCATTATAAAGTCAAATTTATAGCAATAAACTTTAGTTATGCTTGTCTATGATCGAGATATCGGTCTCCAAGTCGTCCATATCCGCGGACACGGCTTTCGAAAGTTTTACCCGCCGGGTGCACCAATAGCAACACACGCCGATCAACCTCGAAAACCAAATCAAAACCCAACGAGGCTTTCACGATCGAACAATCACAGATTCAGAAATATTTCAGGGGCCACCCTTAAGTAGATTCCGAACGGTTAGCCGACTCAGACGGCCTCAAGGTTTGGGTGGACGGTAAACGATCGGGAACCCAAAGTGTGGTGGGCTTGTCAATACCGCGTAAACGTGTCCCGATACTAAATAAAGACAAAGGTGCTCCTCGCAATTTAAATACGTAGTAGCATGGCATAAGTACAGGATCGTAATAAAACCTCAAACTAGTTTGTGGCCCCAAGAAATAAGATCGAATCAAGCTCGCCTGGGGGTCCCATATACCTCCCGGATGTGGATAGCGACAAAACAAGGAACAGTATCAAGTACTCGGGTCTTACGGACACAAGTGGGCGTTCGAAACCAAATATTTTCTATCACCCACCGATGCCTCCGCTTATTTCAATTTTAGTTGTTAAACAGAAATTAAAGTGACGATAAGTAAAACTAGAATCATCTCCAACATCAACATGCGGCAATACATCAAGAATCGTGGCATATGACGACACACATCAGCACTTGAGCAAGCAACTACGACGCGCAAGTCCAACTATCTACCAAACAACAGGTAATAGGGTGTGGCCAAGGCAATATAGGGTTGCACGGTATATCACAGGTACGGAAACTAAAGCATCGCAACACAGATAGCAAATAGATCAACAGGAGGGAATAAAGACTATAAAAGTAAGATAGGTAGAAAGGGGGAGATGCTCGCCTGAAAACATTGTCGAAGGTTCAACCCGAAGGTCGGGGCGAAGCTCACATCAACTCGACGGCCTTATCCGCGAAGAAGCAAAACACTAGAAGAAACACCGGATGCAATATTTAATACACGGCAGAAGATCGGCATGATGCATGCATGATGGATGGCACGGAAAAGGTGCGATGCAATTAGGTCATATTAAGCGGAACCGGGGTCCCGACCATTAATTAATAGGTTCATGTTGTTTAGATTCCCCGCAATTTAAATGTTGTTTTAGCAAGGCAAGATAAGATACCGGTCCGCTACACAAGTTTAAATGAGGCCAATATAAGGCTAGATTTGCCCGCATATGGGCCCCATATTTAGTTATTAGGTGAATCGGCTTAAGGCCCCCAAACCACATGAAAGCATGCATGCAAGGTGCCAATTAAGTATGCAACAATTCATATAGTTGACCATTTATAAAATAGGGTTCTCGGAGAGGGGTTCACACATTAGAGTCTCGACGGTCTTGGAGTTCCGGGGTTCGGGGTACGGTCTCAGGGTTCGGGGTTCGACGGAAGCGTTCACGGACATCTGGGGTCGATCTTGACGCACGGTGGTCTTCGGGTCCGCGTAGACGGTCATGGCGTTCAAGGTGGAGAAACTGGCGTTCCGGTCCTCGGGCCTCGATGCGGAAAGGAGTTCTTGTCGGGGCCGCGCAGTTGATCTTGGTGTTTCCGGAAGATCTTGCCGACTCCATGCGAAGGCCTTGGCGCTCTAGAACGGTCTTCAGGGTCCATGTAGTAGACCTCGTCCGTTCCATGTCGACGACCTTGGGGTCTCGGTGCCTTCGGGTTCTGGGTAGGAGGCCTCGACGTCCGTGAAAGGCGTTCATGGCGCCAAGATCGGTCTTGTACCGCGAAGGAGAGCTTGGGGTATCGAGGCTTCAACTAGCGATGGCGAACTTGGTCTTGGCGGCGCCAGACGGGTGGCTTATCGGGGTACTAGTCCGCCTTGCTCTTGTTCACGGAAGGATTGTTTGCCGAGATTCCATCTTGCAAGACCATCAACACCACCGAGGGACCCCGCTGACAACACCGTAGGGGCGACCGTATCTTGTCGCCGCACACGACGGCAGCAGAGAGCGGGCCGGAAGGCCGAGACCGTCCGACGCGACCAGAACGCAGACACGGGCGGGCCGAGGCGGCCGGCGGCTGGCCGATGCGACTTCGGCCGAGGTGACCGTGGAGGGGAGGGTCGGGCGGCGGGCTGGACGGAGCAGAGGGCGGGCGGCGGACACGGCCGGGCGCCATGGAGCAACCAGAGGCGGGGGTTGACCGCCCGAGGGAGGCGGAACCGCGGCTGGGTCGAGGGAGGTTCGGAGCTGGCGGCCGCAGGAGGAGGGCGGTGGTTGCGGCGGCCGGGCGACGGGCACCGCGACTGAGCGGCGGAGGTGGGCGACGGCGGCGTGGAGGCGCTGGCGGTGCTAGGCTTGCTGTGAGGGGGGCGGCGCTGGCGAAGCTCGAGCTGGACCGGAGGAGGCGCGGGCGCGCAAAGGGGGAGGCGGACTCACAAGAGTTGGCGGCGAGCTCGAGGAGGGCGGCTCACTGGAGAGGAGGTAGTCATGGGCGAGGCTGGTCAAGACGCGACGGAGGAGAGGGAGAGGAGCTCGGGCATGGGGTCGGGCCGAGGAGCTTGGGGGAAGGGGCTGCACCGATGAGGACTGGGGAAGGAGAAGGCGTAGAGGGACAGACGGGATCCGCGATGGAGGCGTGAGCCGGAGGAGGGAGGCAGGGAGGCGGCGAGGCGGCAAGGCTACTGGGAAGGTGGCAGGAGCGAGATGAGGGAGAGGGCACGCGTGGGACGCAAGGGTGCGCGTGAGGTGGGGCTGGGGGGCTTGGCTTGAGGGCCTGTGGGCCAGGCCGGGCGTGTGGGGGCAGGGCTTGTGGCTGGTTGGTGTGGGTTAGGTGAGAGGTGAGAGAGAGGGCGGGTGGAGGGATCTGGTTGGGTGGAAGGAGAGGAGAGGGTGAGATGGCGCAAGGGGAGTGGCCAGGGTGATGTGGCTGGGGAAGAGAGGGTAGATTTTTAGGTGGGATTAGGATTTAGATGGGGCTGGCAGGGTGGACCGATTTAAAATGGGGTGGTCTACTCGGCCCGTTCGACTGCCCCACTAAAATTAATTTAATATTTTATTTAGTTTTAAATGCACCGTTTGTAAAACATCGTTGGTCAAATAAAATATTTCGGAGTCCCGGTTTTGGCGTTTGAATAAAAGACGGGGCGTTTTAGAAAATAAAACGGGCTTTGCGAATATAGTTTTGGCAAACAATGCATGATGATGACGATGCAATGCACAAATTCAACGCGATTTTCTAGTAGTGGTTTTGCGGGATGCCACATGTACCAAGCATGCAAGAAGCTCAAGCACTACTTTCAGGAGCATCCGCTCATGGTGGTGTCCACTGCTCCACTAGGGGAGATCTCTGGCAAGAAGGACGCTACCGGCTGGGTGGCCAAATGGGGCATCGAGCACGCCACCTGCTGCATCCGGTACGAGCCAAGGATCACCATCAAGTCTCAGGCGGTGGAGGATTTCTTTGTCGACTGGGCGGAGAACCAGTACCTGCCATCGGTTCCTGATTCAGACTACTGGAAGTTGCACTTCGACGGCTCGAAGATGCGCTGGGGCTTGGGAGTCGGCATCGTGCTCATCTCGCCCAAGGGAGAACGGCTGGAATATGTTCTCTAGATCCACTTCACCACCTCGAATAACATGCGCGAATACGAAGCATTGGCACATGGTCTCCGACTAGCCAAAGAAATCGGCATTCGTCGGATCCTCTGCTTCGAGGATTCAGATTTGGTGGTGCAACAAGTATCCGGAGAGTGGGACGCCCGGGATGCCAACATGGTTGTACAGGTTCCACATTCAGCTGCTCAGTGCATGTTTAGAGGGGTGTAAGTTCCACTAATTCCCTCGCACCAACAACAAACAAGCCGATTCGCTCGCACGAATCAGATCCACCAGGCAAGCAACTCCTCCTAGAGTCTCCTTGGAGAACCCCCGCAAGCCTAGAATCACTTCCTCCCTCGAATTTGACTCCATCATCTGGGTAGCGGACCCGAGGGCTGCCAGATCAAAGGACTCGGGGCCAGCTGGCAAGCAGCTGCCCGCAAGAGGCTCAGGGACTACTGAGTCGGGCATCCAACCTGGCCGTCTGCCGGATTAGCTACAACTTGTGCACGAAAGTGTCTTCACCATCCAGGAAGTGACATCTGATATGTCGGAAACGTATCTATAATTTTTGATGTTCCATGCTTGTTTAGTATCTACTTTGCTTTCTTTTGTCTACACTTTGAGGTGTTTTTATATGTTTTCTGGTCCTAACCTATTAACAAGATGCCACATGCCAGTTGCCTGTTTTCTTCTGTTTTTGGTTCTAGAAAGGAAGAAAATCAATATTCTTGGAATTGGACGGGACAAAGCCAAAGTCAATATTTTACCGTGGGGAACACAGAGCCGGAATACGAGACGGGGGAGAGTCACTAGGGGGGCACACCCCTGGCCATGCGGGTGGGCCCACCCCGCGCCTGGGAGGGTGTGGCCGCCCTGGCGACTCCCCTGCCTCGCCTCTTTGCCTATAAAGACCCCCCGGTGCATAAACCCTAAGTACCCGATCAATATTCCACGAAACCGTTTGTAGCCGCCGCCACCATCGTCCCTAGATCGGGGGATCTAAAGCTCTTCCCGGCACCCTATCGGAGGGGAGATCATCCCGGAGGCCTTCTTCTTCATTGTGCCAGCCTTCGGTATGAAGCGTGAGTAGTTCCACCTTGGACTACAGGTCCATGTAGTAGCTAGATGGTTGTATCTCCTCCTTTGTACTTTCATGTTTAGATGTTGTGAGCCCCGTCCGTGATCAAGATCTCATCTATTTGTAATCATGCATGTTGTGTTTGCGGGGATCCGATGGATATTGAGATTACTATGTCAAATTGATTAATGGTTTTGTCTTATTGATTCTATCATGTCTATGTTGTTTGTGATCTTGCATGCTCTCCATTGTTAGTAGCTATCTTGGCCAAGTAGTTGCTAGTGACTCCAAGAGGGAGTATTTATGCTCGATAGTTGGTTCATGCCTCTATTTAGTCTAAGGGAAGTGACAGAAATCTCTAAGGTTGTAGATGTGTTGTTGCCACTAGGGAGAAAACAATGGTCTCTTATTCAGGGAACAAGTGGATTGTTTACCTTACACACTTTGCTTAAAGCAGTTATTTGTTGCTTGCAACTTAATACTGGAGGGGGTTCGGATGATAACCCGAAGGTGGATTTCTAGTCATAGATGCAGTTGGATGGCGGTCTATGTATCTTGTTGTATTGCCCAATCGAATCTCATAGGATCTTGATGATTAGTATTGCATTGTTATGCCTTGCTCAGTCCTGTCAATGGCCCTACTGTAATTTGTTTACCCAGCATGCCATGTTTATTTATCTAAGGAGAACACCTCTAGTGAACTATGGACTCCGGTCCAATCTTTACCATTGATACATCTTCCACTCTTACTTGTTGCAAACCACCATTACCTTCCACACCATACAGTTAATCCTTTGCTACAGCAAACCAGTGAGATTGACAACCTCACTGTTTGTTGGGGCAAAGTCTTGAGTTTGTGTTGTGCAGGTCTCCAAGTTGCTAGCAACACCTTTGAGTCGTTTCCTTCCTCCTACTGGTTCGCTAACCTCGGTTTCTTACTGAGGGAAAACTTTTTGATGTGCTCATTACACCTTGCTCTTGGGGTCTCCCAACGAGGCGTTGACAACACACCATCAAGCTATTTCTGGCGCCGTTGCCCGGGAGGCTAAGGACATTTTCACAAGGGGAGTCCTCCTCAACCTTTCTCTTTACCTTGTTTTTGTTTTTCTTAGTTTATTTTGCTTGGTTTTGTTTGCCTATTTTTTATCAAAAACTCAAAAAAAATCTTAGTTTGGTTTGCTTTCCCTTATCAAAAACTTCGAAAAAATTATTTCCTACTCTAGTTGCTGGTATGTTGTTTCCTTGCTTGGTCATGCTTTCTATCAATGGATGGTTACTTTGAAACTAGTTCTTATTGGCAAGGTGGGTTCACGGAAGAACAAAAGTACTGTTATAAGGAACACCATTTGTCACAAAAAGGGAAACACTTATGGGCACAAATTCATAAATTGAAAAATGTTGCTAGAGAGGTATGCTCTACTTATAACGTTACTTGTTGCTTTGATAAAGCTTGTTGCTATAGGAGGTAGAAACACCTCCCTTTTCAATGTGAGTATAATGATAATGTTACCATATCCTCTTATGTTAAAGGAAATTATGACCTTTATGATGTGGAACAAATTGAAGAATTTATTGCTTTCAAGGGTGCATTTGAACTTGCTAGTTTGCTTGAAAATACTAATGATGCACCTTATGAATATGAGGTTTATGATATACTTATATTTTGATTTGATAATTACAAGGAAGAAAATGTCTATATTCTTGAATATTTTAATAGGTGCTTTCCACAAACGGAAGAGACTAATTCTTTGTAGGAGCTTATGCAAGAAGAAATTTCTGAAACAGGAAGCTCATTAGATGAAAAGGAGGAGGATGAATGTTATGCTCCTGTGGATTTTTTTGAAAAGTCTACTATGGGTAAAACTTGTGATGATGTTCCTATGCATGTTAACTATAGTAGTGATCATGATTGGGAAAAGCACACTACTTTTGATATTGAAAATCTCTTTGGTACCAATTCTGGAAATTATATTGCCTATGATGATACTTTACCTCCAATTTATGATGATTAAAATGATTATTATGATATTTTCAATCCACCTACTATTGAGGAGAAAATTAATTGTGATTACAATATGCCTCCTATATTTGATGATTATGGTGATGAGAATAATAATGATATCTATTTTGTTGAATTTGCTCCCACTACAATTAATAAGAATGACTATGCTTATGTGGAGAGTAATAATCATTATATGTATGTGGCTCATGATAGGAATGTTTTATGTGATAGTTATATTGTTAACTTTATTCATTATTCTATTGCAAGTTATTATGAGAGATGGAAACATGGTTTTATGCATCTCAATAATATTAAGTTTCCTCTCTTTATGTTGAAAGTTTTGAAGTTGCACTTGTTTTGCTTTCCTATGCTTGTTGCTTTGTGCTTTAATGACTTGTTTATTTACAAGGTTTCTTTTCATAGGAAGTCGGTTAGACTTAAATGTGTTTTGAATTTGCTTCTTGATGCTCTCTGTTACTTCAATTCATATTTCTTATGTGAGCATCTTCTCAAACTATCAAGCCTAACTTAAAGGCGTTAAAGAAAAGTACTTGTTGGAAGATAACCAAAGAGTTTTCTTGAGTCTTGGAAGTTACTACTTCAGTAATGACCTCTCCTTATCCTTTTTGTTTGCTTTTTGTGCCAAGAATTACCTCTAATGAGAGGGAGTAAGATTTGGGGAGTTGCTGTCCCGAAACAGATTTTTGTGCTCCACCGTAAAAATTCATGAGGAATCTATGTAATTCGGATTGAGCTGATATTTCTAAACACTTCTTCATCAATAAAAAGCTCGGGTCTTTCTAGACACTTCGTTTTATTGTTTCATGCATAGTTGTGTTTTTCTTGGATTGTCTTAGTTTTCGTTTTTGGTTTTTGTTTGCTTAGTTCGCTTGAATAAAGTAGTTTGGACCCCCGTTCTCACTATGTTGTTTCAAAAAAGTTGATTGGTGTTGGAAAGGAGTAGAAATTCTTGCTTGAGTAGTACAAGAGGAGCTTGCTTTGACTATGACATAGACTTTAGCATGTCATGCTAGGTGTTGTTTTGAGCTTATGCTTAGTGATTATTGTTGTAGAACGACTTGTTCCAAACAATTGGGATTGCTTAGTGTGCCTTGAAAGAATCATGCGTTGTTTTAGCATACAAAAGCATAGTATTGTGGTATTCTCCTTTGATGTTTTGTTTGGGTTGACTTGGTAGATGCTCACACCATGTTATGACTATTAACAAGTCACCATAGCCTCTATGATCATTTAGTCCTTGACTTGTAGTACCACTTTATGCTTTGATTAGTAATGTTTTGTCGCTCTGCATGATTATGGCCATTATTGCTCTCTTAGTTGGTCGCTCCCAGTCTTTTGCTAGCCTCCACTTGTATGAGTAAGCTCTACTCATGCATTCAACTCCCAAGAAACCGAGTTATTCCAAAGTGTCCACTATAAATTTCTATGCATGGTGTGTTACACCATTCCAAGTACATTATTGCTTTCATCTATCTTCCATTTAAAAAAATATTTTGTTATGTGAAAACTTAGTGATTAAAGCTCTCACAAACTTCATGGCACACTTTATATTTCTCGCCCCTAATAAACTTGAACCATTGTGTCATCTATGTTGTATATGCTTGCACTTATACGTTGGAATTAGAAGAATCATGCTGCCACGAGGAACGCTTTCAACATTGCACGTGTACTTTGTACACAGTTGATATCATGCTCTTTTGTCTATGGATTTCGCCGGTGTGAAATAAAATGGGATCTTATAAGTCTATGGAGTTATGTATGTCTGTTAGAGAAACACCTGGGTCGCTAGCCTAAGCCATGCCTAATCATGGTGGAAACTTGTAGCATCACCATAATGACATCTATGAATCTTTCTTCTTATAAAAAAGAGAGACATATTGAAAAGAGGAAAGAGAGAAAAAAGCACCATATTCCCATGGTAAATAAAAAGATTGATAAGATGCTCATTGTTTGCTTGCCTTGTCATTTTGATTATGGGATAGCTCATGTATCATGTGCAAAGGGTACCCCGTTGGAGGTTCTCTATGATACACATATACTTACTATGACAAGAACTTACAGGTGACTAAAGTTGAGTAGCATGAGGTGCGGCCTTGTCTTCAAGGGACATGAGATTGCCAACTTATACTTTGTCAAGCATAAACTCCATAGTTTTCTCATTTTAACCTTAATCACTTCAAGATGTTCATGATAGGGGCAATGAGAGCTGAAAGCTAACAAGTACCATAATTTTGGAAGCTCTTTTTGAAACTTGAAATCCCTGCTTCCCTTTTGTGAAGGGCCTTTCTTCCACCATTTTTATTGAGTCTCCACCTTCTACCTTTAGGCACCAGTTGAGAGAGCATAGTTACCATTCTTAGTTCTATGTGCATTGTCCCAAAACTTATTGGTTGATGCATATTGTTAATATTACTTGGCCTTGTTCTATTTGTATCTAGTCACTCTTATGAACTTTGAAGGTGTCCTATGCATTTATTTCCTACTCCATGAGGGACAAGCTGAATGCCACTATACCATGTTTTCTGTATGTGAAACAAACAAACGTTTTTCAATGCATGTTATTCATGATCTTTGTTTGTAACCTTCCATGTTGCATGCATAGTTACTTTCTCTTACTATTAGAACTCCATCTTTCATGCTCATGTTTAGAGTTCTTTGATCCCAGCTTTCAATGCTTGCAAATGGTTTGATCTTGATTTTGATGGTGCATGTCACCTAAAAAATTATTCTTTTTATCACTTACCTACTCGAGGATGAGTAGGATTAAGCTTGGGGATGCTTGATACGTCGGAAACGTATCTATAATTTTTTATATTCCATGCTTGTTTAGTATTTACTTTGCTTTGCTTTGTCTACACTTTAAGGTGTTTTATATGTTTTCTGGTACTAAACTATTAACAAGATGCCACAGTGCCAGTTGCATGTTTTCTTCTGTTTTTGGTTCCAGAAAGGAAGAAAATCAATATACTCGGAATTGGACGGGACAAAAGCCAAAGTCAATATTTTACCATGGGGAACACGAAGCCGGAATACGAGACGGAGGAGAGTCACCAGGGGGACACACCCCCTGGCCATGTGGGTGGGTCCACACCGCGCCTGGGGGTGGCCGCCCTAGCGACCCCCTGCCTCGCCTCTTCGCCTATAAAGACCCCCGAAGCCTCAATCATAAGTACTCGATCAATATTCCATGAAACTGTCTGTAGTCACCGCCACCATCGTCCCTAGATCGGGGGGATTTGGAGCTCTTCCCCGCACCCTGCCAGAGGGGAGATCATCCCGGGGGCCTTCTTCTTCATCATGCCAGCCTCCGATATGAAGCATGAGTAGTTCCACCTTGGACTACGGGTCCATGTAGTAGCTAGATGGTTGTATATCTTCCTCTGTGCTTTCATGTTTAGATCTTGTGTGCTCCGTTCATGATCAAGATCTCATCTATTTGTAATCATGCATGTTGTGTTTGCGGGGATCCGATGGATATTGAGATTACTATGTCAAATTGATTAATGGTTTTGTCTTATTGATTCTATCATGTCTATGTTGTTTGTGATCTTGCATGCTCTCCATTGTTAGTAGCTATCTTGGCCAAGTAGTTGCTAGTGACTCCAAGAGGGAGTATTTATGCTCGATAGTTGGTTCATGCCTCTATTTAGTCTAAGGGAAGTGACAGAAATCTCTAAGGTTGTAGATGTGTTGTTGCCACTAGGGAGAAAACAATGGTCTCTTATTCAGGGAACAAGTGGATTGTTTACCTTACACACTTTGCTTAAAGCAGTTATTTGTTGCTTGCAACTTAATACTGGAGGGGGTTTGGATGATAACCCGAAGTTGGATTTCTAGTCATAGATGCAGTTGGATGGCGGTCTATGTATCTTGTTGTATTGCCCAATCGAATCTCATAGTATCTTGATGATTAGTATTGCATTGTTATGCCTTGCTCAGTCATGTCAATTTCCCTGTTGTAATTTGTTTACCCATCATGTCATGTTTGTTTATCTAAGGAGAACACCTCTAGTGAACTATGGACCCCGGTCCAATCTTTACCATTGATACATCTTCCACTGTTACTTGTTGCAAACCACCACTACCTTCCCCACCATATAGTTAATCCTTTGTTACAGCAAACCAGTGAGATTGACAACCTCACTGTTTGTTGGGGCAAAGTCTTGAGTTTGTGTTGTGCGGGTCTCCAAGTTGCTAGCAACACCTTTGAGTCGTTTCCTTCCTCCTACGGGTTCGATAACCTTGGTTTCTTAATGAGGGAATTTGCTGCTGTGCTCATCACACCTTCTCTTGGGGTCTCCCAACGAGGCGTTGACAACACGCCATCACCGTCCTAGGCACAACCCTTCATGAACTACATCGTCAATGGCGAGCTTCTGGATGACGAGGTGGAGGCCAGGAAAATCAGGCGTCGCGCGCTCACGTACACCATCATCAACAAAGAACTATACAAATGCAGCGTCTCGGGCATCTTCCAACAATGCGTCGATCAAGATACTGGCTACTGGTTGCTGAAGGAAATCCACCAGGGGGAATGCGTCTACCACGCCTCTTCCCGTGACATAGTCGCCAAGGCACCTCGCCACGGCTTCTGCTAGCCCATCGCAGCCGAGAAGATGGTCCGTGTGTGCAACAGGTGTTAGCGCTTTGGCCAGCTAAGGCACATGCCGATTTTGGTGCTCAAGACCATACCAATCATGTGGCCCTTCACTGTTTGGTGACTAGACATGGTCAGTCCCTTCAAGATGGCTTGCGCGAGCATGACGCATCTGCTGATGGCTGTGGCCAAGTTCACCAAGTGGATAGAAGCAAAGCCAATTTGGAAGCTGGACGGTGCCATGGTCATCACCTTCTTCTGGGATATCATCATCCGGTTCGGGTACCCCCACAACATCATCACCGACAACGACACGAACTTCGTGATACGTTGTAAACGTATCTATAATTTTTGATGCTACATGCTTGTTATGTGCCAACTATCTTATGTTTTGTCTACACTTTGAGGTATTTTTATACACTTTCTATCACTAACCTATTGACAAGATGCACAGTGCAATTGCCTGTTTTCTGCTGTTTTTGGTTTCAGAAAAGCTAAAAAAATGAATATTCTTAGAATTGTACGGGACAAAAGCCAATCTTCATATTTTCCCCGGAACGATACGGAAAATCGAAGCAAACACGGAGTAGGGAACCAGGGTGAGCACACCCTAGGGTGGCGCGGGCCCACCCTGGCCGCGCCACCAGGGGGTGTGGGCCCCCTAGGCATCCATCAACCTTGCCCTCTTCGCCTATAAGAATCCCTCGACTCAGAAACCCTAGATCGTCAATTATACATCCACGAAAAGTTCTGCAGCCCCGCCGCCACCGAAGGGGAGATTCGGGGGACAGGAGTCTCTATTCCGACACCCTACCAGGATGGGGAAGTGACCCCAGAGCCATCTCCATCGATCTCCACTGCCATCTCCATCAATCTCCATTGCTATCTTCATCATCGTTGTTGATTCCCATGATGAGGAGGGAGTAGTTCTTCCTCGAGGCTAAGGGCTCTACCGATAGCTATGTGTTCATCTCTCTCTCTATGCATGATCATATTGTGATCATGATCTTTGTAATCAAGTAGATCTGCTCTGCTACTCAAGTGCTTTAATAGATCTCTGGCTCTCCCCACGTGTGTGAAAGTGACAGCATGCACACCGTGGTGGCACTTAGGCTGGAATCTACATAAATACTCAAGTGCTTCAATAGATATCTGATACGTCCAAAACATATCTACTTTCCCGAACACTTTTGCTATTGTTTCTCCTCTAAACTTGTGTGATTTGGATGCAACTAACACGGACTGGCGCTGTTTTCAGCAGAATTACCTTGGTGTCTAGTTTTTGTGCAAAAAATCAACTATAAGGAAAAATCCTGGAAAATATGCCAAAAATCCTATTTCACCAGAAGACTCACAGAGCCAGGAGACGAGACGGAGGAGGGCCACGAGGGGCCCACACCCCCTGGTCGCGCGAGATGGGCCTGGCCGCGCCTAGAGGGTGTGTGGCCACCTCGGGCACCCCCTCGACCTTCCTTTTTGCCTATAAGATGCCTCTTGACCTAAAAACTCCGGGGGGCGACGCTTTTCCAGAAAGAGTTCTGCTGCGCCGCCAGCACCAGAAACCGTGATTCGGAACCAGAAACTCCGTTCTGGCACCCTACCGGGACGGGGAATTTGGAGGGGATCATCACCATCATCATCACCGACGCCTCTCCATCAACCATCCATGTTTCCCCCATCCATGAGTGAGTAATCCCCCATTGTAGGCTATGGGGATGGTAGGGATTGGATGAGTTCTATCATGTAATCGAATAAGATTGTTAGGGAATGGTGCCTAGTATCTCTATTAGTGCTATTTGACCTTGTTGCAACTTGTTGTGCTTAATGCTTGTCACTAGGGCTTGAGTGCCATGATCTCAGATCTGAACATGTTATTGATTCATGATGATAGGATTGTTTGTGATCTTATCTGCAAGTTGTGTACACATATCATAGTTCGGATCAAAAGGCCCAGAAGTGACAAAAATTGGGACAACCGGAGGGGATGGCTGTGATGTGAGGATCACATGTGTTCACAGAGTGTTAATGCTTTTCTCTGGTGCTCTATTAAAAGGAGTGCTTTAATTGCTAGTAGATTCCCTTGAGGCCCCGCTGCAACGGGCTGGCAGGACAAAAGATGGTGTGCGAGTTCTTCTTGCGAGCACGTATGACTATATATGGAACACATACCTATGATTGTTTAGTAGTTGGATGATTTATCTTATTTATCAGCAATTGCCCTAGATCTTGAAGTTACATGAATAGACTCGTCCATGCAACGCCCGTCCATCCATCCCTATGCCTACTGCACTCATATCCTACTGTTCGCTACTATTGTTACTATTTCTTTTGTTTCACTGATGCTGTTACTTTGCTATTGCTACTACAAAACTGTTTCTATTGATAAACCGTTGTGAGCAAGACTATTTCAAGGTGCAGCTGAATTGAAAACTTAGTTGTTAAGGCTTATAAACATTCTTTGGCTCCCCTTGTGTCGAATCAATAAATTGGGTAATACTACCTCGAAGACTGTTGCGATCCCCTATACTTGTGGGTCATCAAGACTATTTTCTAGCGCCATTGCCGGGGAGCATAGCTTTATTTGTAAGTTCACTTGGATATATTACTGTCCGTTGCTATTCCTTTCATCATGGGAAAGTCTCGTGATGGAAAGTTTCCTATTTTACCATCCACTACAAGAAGAGGTATAGTTCTAAACACCTCTACTGCTCTTGATTCACCGTATGTTATAAGTAAGCTTGTTACATCACCACCACATACACATGCTACACACACTGTTACTACTGCTGAATCTGAAATTGCTTCCGATACTCGTGATGTTACTACTCCTAGTGAAGACACTATTACACCTATTAGCTCATCTGAGTCTAGAGAGAGATATGATATTAATGATGGTTACATTGAAATGACTGGTGAATTTATTGAAGAGTACCAAAACACACGTGGTACTAGTCCTATTATGAGTCTCCTTGAGAGACGTACCATTATACCTAAATTGTCTCCTGATGCTAAGTTTGCTACTTCTCCCATAGACATTAAAGATAAAGATTATGATTTCTCTCTTGATTTATCTTATATAAACATTGTTGAGAAAGAACCTTTTTGTGGGACTGAAAATGAAAGTGTTGTAGCTCATATGAATGATCTTTCTACTATGAGTGCCTTATTCTCTGATGATGTTAATATGCGCAAGTACTTTGTTACAAAGATCTTCCCTTTTTCGCTAGAAGGAGAAGCTAAAGATTGGTTTAATAGAATACCTCATGGATCCATTGATAACCCTGATTGTTTGATTGCTTCTTTCTTTCAGAAATATTTTCCTCCTAGTGCTAGACATGCTGCTTTGCAAAAACTTTTTGATTTTAAACAGGGAGAAGAAGAGAAATTTCCTGATTCATGGACAAGGTTCTGTGCCTTGATTCATGCACATCCTGGATGTCCATTGCCTAAAAATGAGATTCTTGATATTTATTATAATGGACTAACTGATGGTTCTAGGACATACCTAGATAGTTTTGCTGATTATGTTTTCAGGAAAAGAACTTTTACAGAAGCTGAAGAATTAATGGCTAAAATAAGCAAAAATTATGATGATTGGACTTCAACTGAGCTAATTACACCTGAGCTACTACATCTGAGCCAATTGTGTCTGAACCAACTCCAACACCAACACCAAAGAGGAGGGGAGTGATTGCATTAAATGATGAAGTGATGAAAGAATCCAAGAAATGTCTTAAGGAGAAGGGTATTAGATCTGAAGATGTGAAGAATTTACCTCCTATAGAATAATTATGTAAGCCAATTCCCCACTCATCCACTATTGAGGTACAATCTCTCCAACACTTTGATGAAGGTGATATTCCCTATGGTAAACCTCCTAATCAATGCTTAGAGGAACTTGACATTTTTTTTTGTTAAACAAGGTAATTTTAATAAACAAGTTCAGAATCATTTATTAGAAAACTCTAGAGCTATTAATGAGTTGAAATATATTGTGGAAAGAACTGCTAATGATGTTAAAATGCTTGTTAAACACTTCCAAATGGTTCAAACTCAAATTGATCAACTTGCTAAGGTTCAAAAAGATATGCTAGTTGATTCTTCTGGAGAAAAACATGCTTATGGAATTAGAACTAGGAGTGGTATAACCACTCAAGATCCTTTATATCCTGAAGGACACCCTAAAAGTATTGAGAAGGATTCTCAACAAGTTGAAAATAGTGGTAGTCCTCATAAGAGAAAGAAAAAGAAACATAAAACAGTTGAGGAACCTCCTGAACCTGCTGTAGATCCTAATAGTATATCTGTCTCTGATGATGAAACTGAAAGTGGTGATAAAAATGATGCCCCTGATAAGGAAGAAGTTGAGGAAGAACCTGAGAAGCACACTAAGAACACTAGGTACACTAAGGAAGATTTTATTTCTAATAAACATGATAGTGAAAGAGAACCTTGGGTGCAGAAACCTATGCCTTTTCCCAATAAGAAACACAAGTCAAAGGAAGAAGAACACTGTAACAAGTTTTGTGAGTGGATGAAACCTTTATTTTTGCAAATTCCTTTGGCTGATGCTATTAAGTTGCCTCCTTATTCAAAGTATATGAAGGATATTGTCTCGAATAAAAGGAAGATTCCTAATGAGGAAATTTCTACTTTACTTGCTAATTATTCCTTCAATGGTAAGGTTCCAAAGAAACTTGGTGATCCAGGTATTCCAACTATTCCTTCCTCTATTAAGAATAATTATGTTAGAGCTGCTTTGTGTGATTTGGGAGCTGGAGTATGTGTTATGCCTTTTTATCTCTACAAGAGACTCCAGCTAGAAAAGTTGATACCAACTGATATATCTTTGGAAATGGATGATAAGTCAACTGCTATTCACGTTGGTATATGTGAGGATGTTCCTGTTCAAGTGGCTCGTAATTGCTTGGTTTTAACTGATTTTGTTGTGCTTGAGATGCCTGAAGATGATAATATGTCTATTATTCTTGGGAGACCTTTTCTTAATACTGCAAGTGCTGTAATCAATTGTAATCAAGGAAAGTAACTTTTAATATTAATGACAAAGAGCATACTTTCTATTTCCCCTAGAAGGTTGATAAGAGCTATTGCCTGAATTCCATTGAAAATATTGAGAGCATCAAAGTTGGAGAAATATATTGTCCCATTCCACATGAAAGTTTTGAAACTATTATGACTGAGACCATTGCTATCAAGTTTGAGGTAACATAATCATTTTGTGGAATGCAAAGTTTTGCTTCATATAAGATTGTTTTGGTAACAAGACTTTATCAACCTCGTTAACAAATGGATTTTAATGAACAAAGCAACGCTTTCACATTGGTTATACTTGCTCACTTTTCTTTTTCCCCTCTCCGGTCTTTGCTCTCCTTCTTGTTAGTCTTAGTTTTGCTCGTTGTTTGATTTTTAGAGTGTCTTAGAACTTCTGTAGTTTTGGTTTTGGTTTGCTTTTTTCTTCTTCTAAAATCTTTTCTACGAGAAAATCAAGTTTCATAACCTGAAAATTGACCAAAAATAAAGTTTCCCGAAAAATTCCAGAAAATTCATATTAAAATTTTCCTCGAAAAAAGGGGCAGAGGAGCACCTGGAATGGCCCGGGGGGACCCACTAGGCCAGCACACACCCTAGGTGGGACCCACCTATGGCCCTCCAAAGTGTCTCATTCCAGCCACTTCTTTCTCTCTCCCAAAAACACCGGAAAACTTTCTCAAGCTCGAGTTCCTGCTGTTCTTGCTCCCGAATTTCGATCTCCTTGGTCAGCCCATCTTTGCTGCTGATTTTTGGAGGGATTGCTCTCCGGTATGTGCCTCCTTCGCTTGTCTAATTAGATTTTTGATTGGTGGATTGTATCTTGAGTATTTTGCTATTGTAGGTGACAGGTTGTGTGAGCTTGCATGCTTGTTCTCTGCTTAGATATTTCATTTTGATGCATGTTTAGCCATCTATCAAGTTACTATAGTAGTTCCTCATCATTCATTAACTTGGGAATCACTTGGTTTGATGTTTGTCTAAAAATTTCAGAAATAGGGTCATGGACAACCACACCTTTGGAGAAGTTTTTGAGAGTGATTCACCTAGGAGGACAAGGCCTTCAAGATCATCCTCCCGAGCTAGGCCATCATACAATGAGGATCTTATTACGCCGCACTTTGGCAACGAGGGAGATGAGGGGGATGCACACCCTTCTACCTTTCCTTGTTTTACCTTTTTGCAGGCTGCAGGGATTCTCAATGATTTCCTAACTCTTGTTCGGAGGGTTAGACTAACTGATTATATGCAGGATGAGAGTGAGCAATATGCTATGCTCACCAATTTTTTTTGGAGAGTTTCTCTTTTCCTAACAACCCTTTCAGGACAGATGTGTCATTCAAAATCTATGATAGGCCTATCACCATGACATTGAAGAAATTTTGCGAAACTTTGGGTATTGGCATGGCTTGGACGGTGAAGAAGATTCCATTTCAACCCGCTGATTTGTTGGATCTCTACCGCAGGGTAACTAATAATGATGACCGCAGAGCCCAGCGCGGGGAGATAAGAAATATTCAACTCCCAGCTATAAGATATTTTGCTTATTATCTTGCCACTAGTATTCTTGGTAGGGAGAACACTAGCAATATTTCCAACTATCATTTGGCCTCTAGCTGCTGCACTCAACAATGAAACTAGGTATAATCTTGGTTCTCTCATTGCTCGTCACTTAGATGCTAGAGGACCCATTCATGGCGGTATTATTGTTGCACGTGTAGTTGCTGCCTTAGAACTTTCTGTTGATCCAAATGATACAATTTTGGCTCCTCGGAGGCTTGATCTTGCTGCCATGAAAGCGCATCACTTTGTCACTGCTAGCTCTACCCTTGGGAGTTTGGTCTACATGATGATGTTTACTGATGGGGAAGAGAGGAAAATTCCTTTGCCACAAACCACTTTGTTAAGTATTTGCAGGGGACCTTGGTCACGCTCCAAGAGGGAGATGGACGATCAGTTGTGCATTCTTGGCTTCCACGAACACTACCAGGTGGATGCGCCCTCTTACGACCACTCTATGCACTACACAGGGGCGTCCTCGAGCACATACCAGGACGAAGGGGCCTCTTCGTCGCATTACGGAGGTGCACCTTCTTGGTTAGGCTAGGATTGAGCCCCACTTAGGCCAAAAGCCTAAGCTTTGGGGGAGGTATGCTGACACCACACTCATCTATATATAATGTTTCGTCAGTTCTTTGTATATCTGTGTTTCACTTTCTTTTTGGTTGTTGTTCCTGCTTTCCCAAAACACAAAAAGACCAAAAATATTTTCGTTGTTTCTCTTTGTTTATTTCTTTGCTTTTTAGCTTTGGTTTTCCTTAAGAAAAATCCAAAAAGATTTTGCATTGTTTGTTTTTTGCTTTGAGTGCTTGCTTTAATAAATCAAAAACACCAAAAATATTTGTTGTTCTTCTTTAGTTTTGTGAAGTTCTTTGCAGGGTTCAGCGGTTCTCAGTGAAGTTTGGTTTCATGTTATTATTCAAGCCACACAAGTGAAGAGCAATAATGAAGAATAATGACAACTTGAGGTGTGGTAAGAGGCTGGTAATGAACTCTATTTTTTTTTCATTTTTGTACATATACTCATCATTGTGGGCATGCTTAGTCTGTTCATGTAAGGTGTATGTTATTTATGGATGCTTAGTAGTTCTTGCTCTCTTATAATTAGCTCCAGCTTACTAATAGTTTGTAGCATGTCATATGAATGTTTGCTTGCATTGTTTTATTCATAACTTGGTATGACATTGTGGTATCCTCCTCTGAATGTTTCATTTGAATCGACTTGGTATATGCTCGCGCATGCATATGACTGAAACAATAGTAAGTTAAAACCTTGATGATTTATTTTGCCTCAGAGTTCTTGTATCACTTTCATGCCATAATTAATTCTGTTTTGTTGCAAGCATGATTATGACAATAATTGCTCTCTCGTTTGTCGCTCCCTCTCTATTGCTAGCCTTCACTTGCACTAAGTATGAGCTCTACTTGTGCATCCAACTCCCCAAAACCAATATTGCCAAAGTATCCACCATATCTACCTATTAGCATCATTTGCTATTCAGTGCATATTTATTATGCCTTGTTTTCTTCCAAATAAAATGTTTGCTTGTTTTGAGAAAGTTAGTTAGTAAATCTCTCACAAACTTGATGGCGCACTTTATTTCTTGCACTTAATAAACCTGAACCATTGTGACTGTCCATGAAAGTTATATGCTTGCAAATTATAGGCTGGGAGTTAGCAGAACCGTGTTGTCACGAGGAACGCTTTCAACATTGCACTTGTACGTTGTACCTAGTTGATATCATGCTCTTTTGTTTACAGATGTCGTCGGTGTGAAATAAAAAGGGAGCTTGTAAGTTCATAGAGTTATATATATATGTGTTAGAGAAACGCCTGGGCCGCTAGCCTAAGCCATGCCTAATCATGGTGGAAACTTGCAGTATAACCATAATGAGCAATCTGTGAAGCATCCTCAATAAAAACCTATGAAAATAGCCAATAAAAAGATCACTGAGATGCTCATTGTGTGCTTGCCTTATCATTTTGATATGGGATAGCTCATGTATCATGTGCAAGGGGTACTCCGTTGGCGGTTCTCTATGATACACATGTATTTACTATGACAAGAACTTACCGGCAACTAAAGTTGAGTAACATGAGGAGCGGCCCTCGTACTCAAGGGACATGAGATTTCCAGTTTATGGTCTGTCAAGCATATAACTCATATTGGACCTCACTTTCACCTTAACCATTTAAAGATGCCTATGATAGGGGCAATGAGAGCTCAAAGCTAATAAGTACCATACTTTCAGCATTTGGAAGCCTTTAAAACTTTTCAAAACCTTTTCACTTCCTTGTTGAGTCACCACTTATTCTATGAGCACCTTCTTGAGAGCATAATTGTCATTCTTAGTGTAATGTGCTTGTCTCAAAACTTGGTTAATTATGTCATAACTTTGATGCTTGTATCTCTGATATCTTTACTTTTAGTCTTCACTTGAACTTAAGAGGTGCCTTGGCATTCATGTTTTGCTCCACCATCAAAGGCAAGCGACATACCACTATATCATACCTTTTTATGAGCATTGTAATGTTGCTTATGTTTATGTTTCATGCTACTTATTATTATTGAGTTGGAATCTCTTCATAGCTTGCAATAACTATTGAGTAGACTTAGTTGCATACTCCTTATTATGAATTGTCTAAGTATCTACTCATGTGCTGAGAATATTTACATCATATGAAGCAAATGTGTTTGTGAAAGCTTCTTTTTATCGCACTCAGTTTTCAACTGAATTGCTTGAGGACAAGCAATAAGCTAAGCTTGGGCGGAGTTGATACGTCCAAAACGTATCTACTTTCCCGAACACTTTTGCTATTGTTTCTCCTCTAAACTTGTGTGATTTGGATGCAACTAACACGAACTAACGCTGTTTTTAGCAGAATTACCTTAGTGTCTAGTTTTTGTGCATAAAATCAACTATCAGGAAAAATCCCGGAAAATATGCCAAAATTCCTATTTCACCAGAAGACTCACGGAGCCAGAAGACGAGACGGAGGAGGGCCACGAGGGGCCCACACCCCCTGGCCACGCGGGCTGGGCTTGGTCGCGCCTGGAGGGGGTGTGGCCACCTCGGGCACCCCCGGCCTCCCTCTTCGCCTATAAGATGCCTCTTGACCTAAAAACTCAGGGGAGGGGGGTTCGACGTTTTTCTAGAAAGAGTTCCGTTGCGCCGCCACCACCAGAAACCTCGATTCGGAACCAGAAACTCCGTTCTGGCACCCTGCCGGGACGGGGAATTTTGAGGGGATCATCGCCATCATCATCACCGACACCTCTCCATCAACCATCCATGTTTCCCCCATCCATGAGTGAGTAATCCCCCGATGTAGGCTATGGGGATGGTAGGGATTGGATGAGTTCTGTCATGTAATCGAATTAGATTGTTAGGGCATGGTGCCTAGTATCTCTATTAGTGCCATTTGACTTTGTTGCAACTTGTTGTGCTTAATGCTTGTCATTAGGGCCCGAGTGCCATGATTTCAGATCTGAACATGTTATTGATTCATGATGATAGTATTGTTTGTGATCTTATCTGCAAGTTGTGTACACATATCATAGTCCGGATCCAAAGGCCCTGAAGTGACAGAAACTGGGACAACCGGAGGGGATGGCTGTGATGTGAGAATCACATGTGTTCATGGAGTGTTAATGCTTTGCTCCGGTGCTCTATTAAAAGGAGTGCCTTACTTGCTAGTAGATTTCCATGAGGCCCCGCTGCAACGGGCTGGCAGGACAAAAGATGTTGTGCAAGTTCTCCTTGCGAGCACGTATGACTATATATGAAACACATGCCTATGATTGTTTAGTACTTGGATGCTTTATCTTATTTATCTGCAATTGCCCTAGATCTTGAAGTTACATGAATAGACTCGTCCATGCAACGCCCGTCCATCCATCCCTATGCCTACCGCACCCATATCCTACTGTTCGCTACTATTGTTACTATTGCTTTTGTTTCACTACTGCTGTTACTTTGCTATTGCTACTACAAAACTGTTGTTACTGATAAACCGTTGTGAACAAGACTATTTCCAGGTGCAGCTGAATTGACAACTCAGTTGTTAAGGCATATAAGTATTCTTTGGCTCCCCTTGTGTCGAATCAATAAATTGGGTAATACTACCCTCGAAGACTGTTGCGATCCCCTATACTTGTGGGTCATCAATCTCTGCTCTCCCCACGTATGTGAAAGTGACAGCATGCACACTGTGGTGGCACTTAGGCTAGAGTTCATAAATCATTATCATGATTTATATTTGTAGTTGGTTGTCTCTATGAAATTGTGGTGTTTGTTGGAACCATCTAGCGCTCAAGGTGACAGTGTGGGGTTATCTAGATGGGGAAGGCGACCTTTAAGGAGTGTTGTTATAGCCCTACCATGGATTAGAGTATCCAACCAGAGAGTAGTTAAGATTAGTATCATGAAGAGAATATATTTATTGAGAGTATTCACTAGTGAAAGTATGATCCCTAGGCCTTGTTTCTAAGCATTGAAACACCATTTACAACTAGATCTGTTGCATGTTTGCTTGCTTCCAGTCTCTTCCACCCCGTTGATGACCCACAAGTGTAGGGGATCGCAATAGTCTTCGCGGGTAGTATTACCCAATTTATTGATTCGACACAAGGGGAGCCAAAGAATACTTGTAAGCCTTAACAATTGAGTTGTCAATTCAGCTGCACCTCAAAATAGTTCTTGCTCACAGAAGTTTATCATTAGCAATAGTTTGATAGTAGCAGCAAAGCAATAGTAGCAGTGAAACAAGAGCAATAGTAATAGTAACAGTAACAGTAGGATTCGAGTGCGGTAGGCATAGGGATGGATGGACGGGCGTTGTATGGACGAGTCTAAACATGTAACTTCAAGATCTAGGGCATTGCAGATAAATAAGAATAAGCATCCAAGTACTAAAACAATCCTAGGCATGTTGAAAGAACATGTTGGGCCCCCGTGTGTGGTTTTGGTAATTAATGACAATATTTATGGACTAATGTGTGTATTAAGTTATACTTGTAGGATTTGTCCATTGGCATTGCTTGGAGCATGTGTTGGCTTCAAGGTCGATGAAATGCAAAGAAGATATGTTGTGCAAGCTCAATATGCGAGGTCGATGATGAGGAATTAAGAAAGGCGTTCCATCTTGAGAAGGGCAAGACCGTCTATATCGAGCTCAAGTGGAATGCTCAAGGCAAAGGTATAATCTTGATAGGTTTTACATTTTGCCGGTCTCACGTTGTGTGTGTGAGACCGGGTTTAGGATAGATAACCGTACTATCAAGAGGGGCTCTCGTATGAGTAATTCGGTCACATCGTTCGGAGAAAGCTCAAACCTTTGCATACTTGCATCATCGCATTTGGTTGTTATTTGGTCTTATCCATGTGAGGATATAGAGCTCGTGGTAATCTCCATAACAAGCTCTTGTTCATCAAAATCGGATCTCCCATGTGTATCTTGTTGCAATTTTGATTTATGCGGCTTTTCGGTTTCTCACCAAGTGAGGTATCTCACATTATATTAATTGATACACTCCCACTTGGTGATAATCAATATTTCCACTTTTTATTGGGATGCCCTTGTTGTCCTCTATCCAACGCAATTGGAATCGGGTCAATCAGAGTCTCCAATCAAAAGTTATGACCGTTTGTATATTTGCTTTATTTAAATTGAAAAAGAAAAACAAAAATACCTTGTCTGGGCCGAGCGGTACTACCGCATCCCAGTACCGCTCGTGCCTGGCGCGCGCAGCCCACTTCAGTCTAGCCCGGTACTATTTTCCGGTCCTACCGGACCGGCCCGGTAGTACCGCCCGGGTGGGCCGGTACTACCGGCCGGCCCAGGAAATATCTGCATGCGCGCTGCCTCCCCTGCTTCGCTAGCTCGCGTTGACCGCCTCGCATCGCTCCTGGGCTCGCGTGAGCTCTGCCGCCGCTCGGGCCGGCCTAGCGCGCCGCTCCCATGCGCCTGCCTGGCGACCTGCATGTGCCGCCGCCCCCGCTGGGCCCTGCTGCAGCCGCCTCTCCTGCGCGCTGCCTTGCGCGCGTTGTCGCTCATCTCTCTGCTCGCGCGCGCGCTGCCGCTTTCCCGTGCTCCCATTGTGGCCCCGCTTGGCCCCACCCCGCGCAGGCCGCGTTGACCATGCGCTGTCGCCTCATGCGGCGTGCACATGTCTGCCGCTGCCGTTGTTGCCGCTGGCCCGCTACTTCGCTGTTGCTCCCTGGCCCATCTGCTGCCTCGTTTTTTCTGGGCACATGCGGTAGTACCGGTTTTGTCCGGTACTACCGGTCCAAACTGAAAAACGCTCCAACGGTCAGATTTTCTAGGGCCGCTATTTAAGCCCTTGCCCATTTTCAGTTTGGACTGCCTCTTCCTTTTCTATTAGGCTAAGCTTTGTCCACACTTGCTCTAGATCTTGATGCTTTCCTAATCTTTTCCCTCCGATGATTCTTGCCCATATTTGAGTGGAAGAGAGAGGAGATCTCTTTGTGAGTGCATCTTTGGGGATCTAGATTTTGGGGGATTTTGTGTCTCTCTTTGATTTCTCCTCTCTTGTTCCCCCAATAGCTTTAGTAGCTTTGTTGGAACTTGAGAGTGAAGGATTTGAGCACCCTTGTGGTGTTCTTGCCATTTGCATTTGGTGCATCGGTTTGAGTTCTCCTCGGAGGATTTGGTTTGAGTTGCTCATTGGAGCTTGTGTACCGATAGTGGAAGCATGGATCGATCCCGTTGGGGTGAGATTCACCGGAGAATAAGGGAGGACTTTTGTGGCGTTGGTGGTTTGATACCACCCCCTCTCCAAACGAGACGTACTCCATGTTGATAGGAACTCGGTAAAATATCGGTGTCCCCGCGTGCCTCGGTTATCTCTATACCCGAGCTCTTTACTTATGCAATTTACATTGTGATAGCCTTCGTGCTTGAAGTAATATATATCTTGCTATCACTTTGTTGCTTGTATTGCTTAACATAAATTGTTGGTGCACATAGGTGAACCTTAGTAGTTCTAGGTTGTGCTTAACAAAGTAAACACTAGTTTTATTCCGCCTTTGTTGAGCCACTCTAGGAAAAGTTTTAATCGCCTATTCACCCCCCCTCTAGACAACATTCGTATCCTTTCACATGTGCTCCAAATATAGTCATACGTGCTTGCAATGAGAACTTGCACAACATCTTCTGTCTAGCCAGCCCGTGGCAGCGGGGCCTCTAGGGAACTATTGGCAATTAAGGTGCTCATTTTAATAGAGCACCGGAGCAAAGCATTAACACTCCGCGAACACATGTGATCCTCACACCACAGCCATCCCCTCCGGTTGTCCCAATTATTGTCACTTCGGGGCCTTTGGATCCGGACAATGATATGTGTACACAACTTCAGATAAGATCACAAACAATACTATCATAATGATTCAATAATAAGTTCAGATATGAGACCATGGCACTCGGACCCTAGTGACAAGCATTAAGCACAACAAGTTGCAGCAAAGTCAAGTAGCACTAATAGAGATACTAGGCACTATGCCCTAACAATCTTATTCGATTACATGATAGAACTCATCCAATCCCTGCCATCCCCAAGCCTACAGTGGGGGTTTACTCACTCATGGATGAGGAAAACATCAATGGTTGATGGAGAGGCGTTGGTGATGACGATGGCGATGATCCTCTCCAAATTCCCCGTCCCGGCAGGGTGCCAGAACGGAGTTTCTGGATCCGAATCTTGGCCTGATGGTGGCGACGGAGCGGAACTCTTCTCTGGAAAACGTTGACCCCCCTAGGTTTTTTAGGTCAAGAGGCAACTTATAGGCGCAGAGGGATCCCGAGAGGGTGCCTGGGGTGGCCGTACCCCCTAGGCGCGGGGCAGGGCCCACCTGCGCCTGGCAGGGGTGTGGGCTCCCAGGCCTCCACTCCGTTTTGTCTTCTGGCTCCGTGGGTCTTCTGGTGAAATATAATTTTTGGCATATTTTCCGGGATTTTTCCTGATAGTTGATTTTCTGCACAAAAACAAGACACCAAGGAAATTCTGCTGAAAACAACGTCAGTCCGAGTTAGTTGTATCCAAATCACACACGTTTAGAGGAGAAACAATAGCAAAAGTGTTAGGGAAAGTAGATATGTTTTGGACGTATCAACTCCCCCAAGCTTAGCTTATTGCTTGTCCTCAAGCAATTCAGTTGAAAACTGACTGCGATAAAAGAACTTTCACGAACACATTTGCTTCATATGATGTATATATTCTCAGCATAGGAGTAGATACTTAAACCATTCATAATAAGAAGTATGCAACTAAGTCTACTCAATAGTCATTGCAAGCTATGAAGAGAAACCAAATCAATAATAATAAGTAGCATGGAACATAAACATAAGCAACATTGCAATGCTCATAGTAAGGTATGATAGAGTGGTATCTTGCTTGCCTTTGTTTTTAGAGCACGATATAAATGTCGAGGCACCTTTGAAGTTCAAGTGAATACTAGAAGTAAAGATATCAGAGATACAAGCATCAAAGTCATGACATAATTAACCAAGTTTTGAGAAAAACACAACAATGACAACTATGCTCTCAAGAAGGTGCTCATAGAATGAGTGGTGAATCAACGAGGAAGTGAAAACGGTTTTGAAAAGTTTGAAAGGCTTCCTAATGCTGAAAGGAAGGTACTCATTAGCTTTGATCTCTCATTGCCCCTATCATAGGCATCTTCATATGGTTAAGGTGAAAGTGAGGTCCAGTATGAGTTATATGCTTGACAGACCATAAACTGGAATTCCCAAGTCCCTTGCGTACGAGAGCCGCTCCGCATGCTACTCAACTTTGGTTACCTGCAAGTTCTCGTCATTGTACATACATGCATATCATAGAGAACCGCCAACAGAGTACCCCTTGCACATGATACATGAGCTACCCCGTGATCAAAATGACAAGGCAAGCAGACAATGAGCATCTCAACAATCTTTTTATTTACTATGTGCATAGATTTTTACTGAGGATGCTTCATAGAATGCTCATTATGGTGATGCTGCAAGTTTCCACCATGATTAGGCATGGCTTAGGCTAGCGGCCCAGGCGTTTCTCTAACACAATGTATAGACTCCATGAACTCACAAGCTCCCCTTTTATTTCACACCGTTGACATCCGCAAACAAAAGAGCAAATTATCAACTAGATAGGATATCCAAAAAGTGTTGAAAGCGTTCCCCGTGACAACATGGTTCTGCTTACTCCCAACATATAATTTGCAAGCATATAACTTTCATGGACAAGTCATAATGGTTCATGATTATTAAGTGCAAGGAATAAAGTGTGCCATCAAGTTTGTGAGAGCTTTACTAACTAACTTTCTCAAAACAGACAAACATTTTATTTGGAAGAAAACAAGGCATATTAAATATGCACTGAAATAGCAAACAATGCTAATATGTAGGTATGGTGGACACAGTTGGAAATATTGGTTTTGGGGAGTTGGAAGCACAGGTAGAGCTTATACTCAGTGCAAGTGAAGGCTAGCAATAGAGAGGGAGCGACAAACGAGAGAGCAATAACTGTCATAATCATGATCGCAACAAAACAGGACTAATTATGGCATGAAAGTGATACTAGAACTCTGAGGCAAAATAAATCATCAAGGCTTACTGACTATTGTTTAGTCATATGCATGCACGAGCATGTGCCAAGTCTATTCACATGAAACTTTCAGAGGAGGATACCACAATATCATACCAAAATATGAATAAAACAATGCAAGCAAACATTCATATGACATGCTACAAACTATTAGCAAGCTGGAGCTAATCATAGACAAGCAAGAACTACTGAGCATCCATTAGTAACATACACATTACAATGAACAGACTAAGCATGCTCACAATGATGAGTATATGTACAAAAATGAAAACAAATAGAGTTTGTTACCAGCCTCTTACCACACCTTAAGTTGTCTTAATCTTCATTATTGCCCTTCACTTGTGTGACTTGAATAATAACATGAAACCCAAAATCCACTGAGGATGGCTGAACCATGCAAAGAACTCACAAACCCAAAGAAGAACAACAAATATTTTTGATGTTCTCGATTTTTCAAACAAGCCAACAAAGCAGAAACAAGCAAAGCAAAAACAAACCAAGCAAAGCAAAATCTTTTTGGATTTTTCTTTTAAGGCAAACCAAAGCAAAGAAACAAAGAAGAGGAAAATCAAACAATAAGAAAACAAATAAAGAGAAACAACAAAAATATTTTTCGTATTTTTGTGTTTTTGAGAAAGAAGCAAAAAGAACCAAAAATAAAGCGAAACAATGGATATACAAAAAACCGACCGAACATGATATATATATGAGTGTGATGTCGGTATACCTCCCCCCCAAGCTTAGGATTTTGGCCTAAGTGGGGCTCAATCCCATGGTTCCCAAGTAGGTGCACCTTCGTAGTACGACAACGAGGCTCCCTTGTCCCGATACGAGCTCGAGGACTCCCCTGTGTAGTGTACAGTGGGGTCATAAAAGGGCGCTTCCTCCTGATAGTGTCCATAGAATCTAAGAGAGTGCAGCTTGTCATCCATCTCCTCCTTGGAGTGTGATAAAGGTCCATGTGAAATACTAACCAAAGTGGTTTGGGGTAGAGGGATCTCTCTCTCTTACCCATCAATAAACAACATTTTATAGACCAAGTTATCAAGGGTAGAGCCATTAGTGACAAAGTGGTGCGCCTTCATGGCAGCAATATCAAGCCTCTGAGGACCCAAAACTGTATCATTTGGATCAACAACAATGTCCAAAGCAGTAGCAACATGCACAACAATAATTCCCCCATAAATGGGTCCCTTAGCAGTTAAACGACGAGCAATGAGAGAACCAAGATTGTACTTGGTATTATTGTTGAGCGTAGCAGCTAAGAAAGCCAAATGATAGCTGGAAATATTACTAGTGTTCTCCCTACCAAGAACACTAGTGGCAAGATAGTAAGTGAAGTACCTAATGGCTGGAAGCTGAACGTTTCTTATCTTTCCCCGTTGAGCTCTACGGTTATCATCATTGGTTATTCCGCGGTAGAGCTCCAACAAATCAGCGGGTTGAGCTGGAATATTCTTTGCTGCCCAGCTGTACCAAGTCCCAGAGCCTCACAAAATTTCTTCAATGTCATATGGTAAGACCTGCCATAAATCTTGAAAGAAACATCAGGATTGAACATGCTGTTAGTAAAGGAGAAGCTCTCCACAAATGTTTTAGTGAGCGTAGCATATTACACGCTCTCATCCTGCATAAGACTTGTTAGACCAGCCCTCCGAACCAAGGTCATAAAATCATCAAGAATCCCAGCAGCCCGTAAGAAGGTTTGGCAAGCAAAAGCGGAGGGGTGCGCATCCCCTGAATCGCAGAGTGATGAGATCCTCATTGTATGAGGGCCTAGCACTGGAGGATGATCTTGAAGGCCTTTCTCTTCTAGGTTCATCACTCTCAAATATCTCTCCAAATGTGTGGTTGTCCATGACCACTCTTTTTTTGAGATTTTTAGACAAACATCAAACCAAGTGATTTCCAAGTTGATAGATGATGAGCAACTACTATAGGAACTTGCTAGAGGGATAAACATGCATCAAATATAAATCTCTAAGCATAGAAAAATCATGCAAACTCACACAACCTGTCACCTATAGCAACAAAATACCCAAGATATAATCTACCAATCACAAATCTAATTGGACAAGCTGAGGATGCACATACCAAGGAGCAATCCCTCCAAAAATCAGCAGCAAAGATGGGATGAGCAAGGAGATCGAAAATCGCGAGCAAGAATAGCAAGAACTCGAGCTTGAGCAAGTTTTCCGGTGTTTTTCGGGAGAGAGAAAGAAGATGGCTGTGAGGGGGCACGTTGAAGGGCCCCAGGTGGGCTAGACCCCCCTAGGTGCCACCCATGGGCAGGCCGCGCCTACCTGGAGTGTGGGTGCCTGGGGAGTCCCCTTGGTCACTCTAGGTGTCCCTCTGCCCCTTTTTTCGAGGAAAAATTTATTTTGAATTTTCTGGGATTTTTTGGGAAACTTTATTTTTGGCCAATTTTTAGGGTATGAAAATTGATTTTCTCGCAGAAACAGTTTTTTCAGAAGAAGCAAAAGCAAACCAAAAGCCAAACTACAAAAGTTCTAAGACACTCTAACAAGCAAACAACTAGCAAAACCAAAGCTAGCAAAAGAAAGGCAAAGACTAGGAAGGAGAAAAGTAAAAGAAAGCAAGTATAACCACAGTGGAAACATTATTTCGTTCATTAAAATCCTTTTGTTAACAAGGTTGATCAAGTCTTGTTACCAAAACAATCTTATATGAAACAAAACTTTGCAATCCACAAGGTGATTATGTTACCTCATACTTGATAGCAATGGTCCCAATCATAATAGTTTCAAAAATTTCTTGTGGAACGGGACACTATATTTCTCCAACCTTGATGCTATCAATATTTTCAATGGAATTCAGGCAATAGCTTCTATCAACCTTATTGGGGAAATAAACAGTATTCTTTTTTCATCAATATTGAATCTTACTTTTCCTTGATTGCAATTAATAACAACACCTGCAGTATTAAGAAAAGGTCTCCCAAGAATAATAGACATATTATCATCTTCAGGCATCTCAAGCACAACAAAATCAGTTAAAACCAAGCAATTATGAGCCACTTGAATAGGAACATTCTCATATATACCAACAGGAATAGTAGTTGACTTATCAGCCATTTGCAAAGATATATCAGTTGGTATCAACTTTTCTAGCTAAAGTCTCTTGTAGAGAAAAAGGCATAACACTAACTCCATCTCCTAAATCACATAAAGTAGTTCTAACATAGTTATTCTTAATAGACAAAGGAATAGTTGGTATACCTGGATCACCAAGTTTCTTTGGAACCTTACCATTGAAGGAGTAATTAGAAAGCAAAGTAGAAATCTCCTCATTAGGAATCTTCCTTTTATTAGAGACTATATCCTTCATATACTTTTAATAAGGAGGCAACTTAATAGCATCAGTCAAATAAATTTGCAAAAATAAAGGTTTCATCTACTCACAAAACTTGTTGTAGTGCTCTTCCTCCTTTGACTTGTGTTTCTTACCTGGAAAAGGCATAGGTTTCTGCACCCAAGGTTCTCTCTCACTACCATGTTTCTTAGCAATAAAATCTTCCTTAGTGTACCTAGTGTTCTTAGTGTGCTTATCAGGTTCTTCCTCAACTTCCTCCGTATTAGGATCATCATTTTTATCAATACCACTCTCAGTTTCAGCATCAGAGACAGATATACTATTAGGATCTACAACAGGTTCAAGTGGTTCCTCAACTACCTTGTGTTTCTTTTTCTTTCTCTTACGAGGACTACCACTACTTTCACCTTGTTGAGAATCCCCCTCAATTATTTTAGGGTGTCCTTCAGGATATAAAGGATCTTGGGTAGCTATACCACTCCTAGTTCTAATTCCATAAGCATGTTTATCTCCTGAGGCATTAACTACCATATCTTTTTGTACCTTAGCAAGTTGATCAAATTGGGTTTGAACCATTTGAAAGTGTTTACAAAGAATTTTAATATCATTAGAAGTTCTTTCCATAATATCTTTCAACTCATTGACAGCTCTAGAGTTTTCCAATAAATGATTCTGAACTTGTTTATTAAAACTACCTTGTTTAACAATAAAAATGTCAAGTTACTCTAAACATTGATCAAGAGGCTTACCATAGGGAATATCACCTTCATCAAAGTGTTGGAGAGAGTGTACCTCAATAGTGGATGAGTGGGGAATTGGCTTACATAATTCTTCTATAGGAGGTAGATTCTTCACATCTTCAGCTCTAATATATTTCTCCTTTAGGCATTTCTTAGCTTCCTTCACCACTTCATCATTTAATGCAATAACTCCCCTCTTCTTTGGTGTTGGTGTTGGAACTGGTTCAGGAGTAATAGGCTCAGGTGTATTTAGCTCAGTTGAAGTCCAATCATCATAATTCTTGCTTATCTTAGCCATTAATTCTTCAGCATCTATAGGAGTTCTTTTCCTTAAAACACAATCAGCAAAGCTATCTAGGTAGGTCCTAAAATCATCAGTTAGTCCATTATAATAAATATCAAGAAGCTCATTTTTAGGTAATGGACATCCGGGATGTGCATGAATCAAGGCATAGAACCTTGTCCATAACTCAGGCAATTTCTCTTCTTCTCCCTGTTTAAAATCAAAAAGTCTCTACAAAGCAGCATGTCTAGCACTGGGAGGAAAATATTTCTGGAAGAAAGAAGCAATCAAGCAATCAAGCAATCAGGGCTATCAATGGAACCATGAGGTAATCTATTAAACCAATCCCTAGCTTCTCCTTTTAGTGAAAAAGGGAAGATCTTAGTAAGAAAGTACTTGCGCATATGAAAATCATCAGAAAATAAAGCACTCATAGTAGAAAGCTCATTCATATGAGCCACATCACTCTCATTTTCAGTCCCACAAAAAGGTTCTTTTTCAACAATGTCCAAATAGGATAAATCAAGAGAGAAATCATAATCTTCATCTTTAATATCTGTGGGAGAGGTGGCAAACTTAGGATTAGAGGACAGTTTAGGCATAATAGTATGTCTAGCAAGGAGACTCTTAATAGCACTAGTACCATGTGTGTTTCGACACTCTTCAACAAATTCATCAGTGAACTCAATGTAACCATCATTAATATCATAACTCTCTCTAGTCTCAGGTGAGCTAATAGATGTAACAATATCTTCACTAGGAGTTTCGGTATTTACTAGACTAGCCATAGTAGCATCTAGAAAAGGACCTAACGAACCACTCGCATCAAGCACAGTAGAAGTAACATCATGAGCATCAAAAGCAGTTTCAGATTCAGCAGTAGTAGCAGTGTGTGTAGCATGAGTATGTGGTGGTGGTGTAACAAGCTTACTTATCACAGACGGCGAATCAAGAGCAACAAAGGTGTTTAGGACTGTACCTCTTCTTGTAGCGGATGGTAAAATAGTAAACTTTCCATCACGATACTTACCCATGATGAACGGAGTAGCAGTGAACAATAATAGATCCAAGTGAACTTACAAATAAAGTTATGCTCCCCGGGAACAGCGCCAGAAAATAGTCTTGATGACCCACGAGTGTAGGGGATCACAATAGTCTTTGCGGGTAGTATTACCCAATTTATTGATTCGACACAAGGGGAGCCAAAGAATACTTGCAAGCCTTAACAACTGAGTTGTCAATTCAGCTGCACCTGTAAATAGTTCTTGCTCACAGAAGTTTATCAGTAGCAATAGTTTGATAGTAGCAACAAAGCAACAATAGCAGTGAAACATGATCAATAATAATGGTAACAGTAACAGTAGGATTCAAGTGCAGTAGGCATAGGGATGGATGGACGGGCGTTGCATGGACGAGTCTAAACATGTAACTTCAAGATCTAGGGCATTGCAGATAAATAAGAATAAGCACCCAAGTACTAAACAATCCTAGGCATGTGCTCCAAATATAGTCATACGTGCTCGCAATGAGAACTTGCACAACATCTTCTGTCCAGCCTGCGGCGTGGGGCCTAGGGAACTACTAGCAATTAAGGTGCTCCTTTTAATAGAGCACCGAGCAAAGCATTAACACTCCATGAACACATGTGATCCTCACACCTGACCATCCCCTCCGGTTGTCCCAATTATTGTCACTTCGGGGCCTTTGGATCCGGACAATGATATGTGTACACAACTTGCAGATAAGATCACAAACAATACTATCATAATGATTCAATAATAAGTTCAGATCTGAGATCATGGCACTCGGGCCGTAGTGACAAGCATTAAGCACAACAAGTTGCAACAAAGTCAAATAGCACTAATAAAGATACTAGGCACTATGCCCTAACAATCTTATTCGATTACATGTTAGAACTCATCCAATCCCTACCATCCCCAAGCCTACAACGGGGGATTACTCACTCATGGATGAGGGAAACATCGATGGTTGATGGAGAGGCGTTGGTGATGACGATGGCGATGATCCTCTCCAAATTCCCTGTCCCGGCAGGGTGCAAGAACATAGTTTCTGGATCCAAATCTTGGTTTCTGATGGTGGCGACAAAGCGGAACTCTTCTCTGGAAAACGTCGACCCCCCTAGGATTTTAGGTCAAGGGGCAATTTATAGGTGTAGAGGGAGCCCAAGAGGGTGCCTGGGGTGGCCGCACCCCCTAGGCGTGGGGCAGGGCCCACCCGCGCCTGGCAGGGGTGTGGGCCCCCCAGGCCTCCACTCCGTTTCGTCTTTTGGATCCGTGGGTCTTCTGGTGAAATATAATTTTTGGCATATTTTCCCAGTTTTTTTTGGCATATTTTCCGAGATTTTTCCTGATAGTTGATTTTCTGCACAAAAACAAGACACCAAGGTAATTCTGCTAAAAAAGCGTCAGTCTGTGTTAGTTGTTTCCAAATCACACATGTTTAGAGGAGAAACAATAACAAAATTGTTCGGGAAAGTAGATACTTTTTGGACGTATCACCCGTCAAGATCTTTTCTGGCACCGTTGTCTTATAATCATCCATATCACTTATATTTCACTATCTCTTCGCCGAACTAGTGCACCTATACACCCGACAAGTGTATTGGGTGTGTTGGGGACACAAGAGACTTCTTGTATCTTGATTGCAGGGTTGCTTGAAAGTGATACCTTTGACCACTTCCTCTCTGAGTTCGATAAACCTTGGGTAATCCACTTAAGGAAAACTTGTTGATGTTCTACAAACCTCTGCACTTGGAGGCCCAACAATTGTCTACAAGAATAGAAGTGCGTAGACATCACTTCGCCAAGGGGGCCTTCACCCGGTTTTGCCACAACAAAGGGATCCGACTGGACCTAGCGTCCATCGCGCATTCACAGTCCAACGGCCAGGTGGAAAGGGCAAATGGCTTGGTGATAGCCGACATAAAGACCCGGCTGATCGAGCCTCTCGAGCGCTTGCCCGGCTGCTGGATTGAAGATCTTCCGACCGTGCTTTGGAGCCTACACACTACTCCGAATCGCTTAACCGGCTTCACCCTGTTCTTCCTCACCTACGGCCCGGAAGCAGTCCTCGCGGCGGACATCAAGTTCGACTCGCCTCGCAAGCTCTTCTACACGGAGAAGGAGAACCAGGAAGCAAGGAGATCAGCCATATACCAGCAAGGACTACGCCGGTACCATTCAAACCAGATCCGCCCCGTCACATTCCGTGAGGCTGATCTGGTGCTACGGCTGGTGCAAGACACCAAGGGCATGCACAAGTTGTCCCCTCCTTGGGAGGTACCCTTCATCATCAGCAAGGCACTACACAACAACTCCTACTACCTCACTGATGCCCAGTAGCCGTGCAAGAATAAGATGGACAAGTCGGACGAGAAGACCGAGAGACTGTGGAATGTGAACCTGCTCCATCCGTTTTACACTTAATCATGTGGCAGTGTATGTATCCCGAACCCTATGGATGAATGAAGGACGTGGAACCCCGAATGACGCCCAGGGGCTCCTTGCTAGACATTTGCCTATTGTTTTTATGGTTATTCCTGCTTTATTTTCCGGCTTACCTAGCCTGCTGCTCTGATAACCGGCCCAGTACTACGCGCGATGCCAAATCCCACTCTTCATCTCAGCTACAGACCGCAACCTGGTTGTCCAACTAGCAAGAGCAAAAGCTGGAGGCATCCTGCATGAAAAACAACAAGGAAACATGAGTCTGGACAATCCGGCTCGAACCACTAGACCATGTTTTCCGGGAGCCAAGCCTACAAAGTACCATGTGCAATGTATTGTCAGCTCCCACTTTGCATCCGGCTCCAGACTGCAACGCGGCTGCCCGGCAAGGTCACACCATAAACAACAGGTTACACGGGAAAAAAGACCAAGCATCCGGAAGAACACATGCTAGTTCCTTCCTCTCGCGAATAATGCTATCATCCGGATAAACAACATATATCTATAAGATGTTTTGTCTTGTATGTTTTTGCACGAGCATGTCAAGTCAGACCTCAAGAGCAGGTAAGATTCGAAGCACCTGTCTGCGATAGCTACTTCGAATCTCGGGGGATACACCCAGTGGGTGCGCTGGCGCACCCCCACTAGAAGTATGTAGTTCCTGGCTAGAGGGGTCCAGCCAGTCGGATCGAGGTGGAGCTCATCAGAAAGGAGATTTTAAGGAAAGAAAGAAAGCGAAAAAAGTAAAGATTGTAAGGAAAGAAAGAAAGCGATAAAAGTAAAGATTGTAAGGAAAGAAAGAAAGAGAGAAAAGTAAGATCGCAAGAAAGGAAAGTAATAGAGAAAAAGTCTCAAAGCTGAGTAAGATTGCAGGTTAGCCCGGGCTGAGATGCAGTCCCTCTCGGCCGGCTAAGTCAGGTCAGTCGGCCATGAAAAGCATAGGAAGAATGAAAGTTTTTGAAGATTCAAAGCACCTGGTTGCGCCAGCTACTTCGAATCTCGGGGGATACACCCAGTGGGTGCGCTGGCACATCCCACTTGAAGTGAAGTTCCTCCCGGATGAATGGCAAAGAAGCATGCGTCACCAACTGAAGGGGGCTAGTCAGGCAGTGGCGCTCCACAAGATAAAGTCAGAAGAGACGAAGGAGATACATGCCCGATTGGAGGCGACCAGTCGGGAAGAAGTAGCTGGTAAAGCACAAAATTAGACAAAGCAAATAGCACAAGGCAAACACATCCTCAAAGGCAGGGATGAAGCCCCGCGGATCCACAAGTTCAGGTTCACGACATCAAAGGAAAACATTTACAAGTTCTCTCGACATCCCAGGGATCAGTTCAGACGACACAGGCTTTGCCATGACGCAGCACTGGGTCATCCTCTCCGCTGGACGAGTCGCCTGGCACTTTGGCCCTGGCTCCCGGTCCCGAGGATGCCTCTGCTACGCCTTCCGACTCCCTGCTACCCTCCAACTCGTTCAGAACCTCGTCGACGTCGGTGTAGCTAACGATCTTGATCGCGATGACGCGTAGACCCGAATGTGCCAGGCGCATGGCGTCGTGATCGGCTCCGGCTCAAAAGCCAACCACGAGCTTCTCCGCCTGGGCATCTTATACCAGCTAAGCATTAGCGCCAGGGCCATCTCGTCCCGACAAGTGTAGCTAGGTCGCGCATCCTGTCGACGGAAGCCGACACATTGGAGATCTTGGTAACGAGGGCAACCATCGTCTCTGGCACTGAGTCATCCGGCTAGAGGAAATCGAAGATGGAGACAGCGGCCTTGCAAAGGTCGGAGGCCTCCTCGCCTAGCTGGATGACCAAGTCCTGGAAGCTAGCCTTCTCGCCCGACGCCTCCTACTGGACCCGGCTGTTCCGCAAAGCATCTACCTCCGGATAGAAAGCTGTCAAAAAGATGAGTCAAGACAAATCCGGCTAGACCACCCGGATGGAAAAATAAATCAGAGATGGGACTCACCCTTGGCGACATGGCCGATTTCCATGAGATCCTTCAGCAGGAAGGCCTCATGCTCCTTCAGCCGTTTGGCCTCCTTATCCAGGAGGTCAAAGGCCTTGGCCCGGCTGGTAAGGACCTTCTCGTGCTCCACAACAGCCGCCTCCAACCGATTCACCTTGGCATGTAATTCCTTGTTCTGGAGGCAAAGGGCACAGTTGTCCTAGCTGAGGCGCGAGTTCGACCGCATCAGCCGGTCAATCTCGCGTTGCGCGTAGACAAGAATGGCTGAGCGCAAGAAGGAAAGAAAGCAAAAGTCTATCGAGAAAACAAGCAAGACAAATCTTACTCATGGCAGTCCCTCGCACCATGGGGAGCTGCTCTGCGGCCGACTGGTTGGCCTGCTCCAGAGTCGCCTGAAGCTGCCGACAACCCTGCAAGCCGGCCTCTAAGCTGGTCTCTAGCTCCTCGAGGGAGGCGGCGTCCAAATAATACAGAGGCATGATGGTGATGGAGAGCGAGGCAGGAGTGTCACGGGCTACGGCGCCCACTTCTTGGCCGACTCCTTCTCCTCCATCATAGTGACGATCTACTTTCCAACCACAGAGTCCCCCGCCCCCGCGAAAAAACCTCCACCGGAGCCAGATGTCGTGGCCTCCGGCCAACTCGACGCATCCGGCTACGTCGTTGGTTGCACCGTTGCCTGTGGCTCTGGCAGCGGAGTGACCTTTGGCCGTGGTGGGGGAGTGGCGGTGGAAGCGGTGTCCTAGCGAATAGGGTAGGCACGAGGAGGTGGAGGCGCGAGCCGGGCTCGCGGCGCTGAAAGAAACGATGGTGCTAAACAAGACAAAGAAAGAATGATGATAGACAAGACAAGGGAAAGAATGAAAGAACCGAATAAAGCAAGACAAAGTCAAAAGACTCACCCCGGCACGATAGGAGCCCCGGTCTTCTTCTGCGTACCTCCACCCCGCCTGGAGCGGGGAATGCCACCCCGACTACACTTGGAAGCCGACTCTTCGGTCGTGGGGGCGTGGCTCGAGATGGTCTCCGTGGCCCACTTCTTGCTCGCCTTCGGGGGCACGACACCCTCACCATCCTCCGACTCGGGGCCGTGCGGATCCTCTGCGGCCTCATCGTTCCGGCTAGGGAAGAAGTCCCCCTTGCCGTCTGAGGCCTTGCCGGATCGCCGGGCGCGTGGCTCAGGGAGGTCGGTGGTAAACCATTGGAGGGGGGCGTCACCCTCCTCCCATATGATACACGGGAAGAGCTGCCGGAAGACAAGAAGAACAAGCCGGATAAAAAAAGGCAAAGTCGAGCAAGTCAAGAAAAAAGCAAGAAAAGAGAGACATGACAGCGACTTACGTGGGAGGCGTGGTGGTCGCGGGTGTAGGGAGCTAGCCCGAAGCTCCAATCGGCCTTGATATTCTCCTCTGTTATCATCCAAACCCACTCATAGAGGTTGGTGAAGGGGGATCGCGACGCGAGAGCCGGGTCGGGTCCAGCCGGCCGGAGTAGTAGCACATTTTGTGTGCGCGCTGCTACAACGACATCATCAGCCGCGACATCCAGCTAAGGGTGACGTTGATGCCGATCAAGCCGGCTGTGACGAGCTCCCTCATCCAACGCAGCATCTCGTCCGACTCCGCCTCGGAGCCGTACATATTCACATCCTAGTTCACCCAGCTAGACTCCTGGTCTTGGAAGGCGGGGAGGTTGATTCGGTTAACCTCCGTCAGGTTCCATACATAAAAGTACGTCTGCTGCTAGAGCTTGACCGTGTCGTGCAGCCAGAATTTCAGATAACCGGTCTGCGCGCGCGAGTAGATGGAGGCGCCACCGCACGGGACTAGCAGGACCTTGGAGTATTGGAGCTGCGCCCGGATGAGAAAGAGGCGGCAGAAGAGCCCGAGATCTAGTTGGATCCCGAGGTAGCCCTCGCAAAAGGCAATGAAGTGGGAGAGGATGTCGATTGTGTTGGGGCCAAGGTGGTGGAGGCGGAGATCGAAGGTCGCCAGGAAGGTGAGGAAGAAGGCGCTAGCCGGGAGGGCTAGGCCGCGCGCCAGATACACAAGGAAGATGACGCGTTCGCCGTCCTCCGGGTGCGGCACCACCTCGCTGGTTGGCGCGAGGCGAACTACACCTTCCGTCGCCGCCGACAAGACACACGTCCGATGTTACTTCTCGATCTGGTCCGCCGTGATGGAGGAACCACGCCAAGCGTCGTGACTCTCTACCATCGCATCGACGACGGTGTTCGTAGGAGAAGGAAAGGAAGTGGAAAACCGATGGACCGTCGCTTCCAGCGAGCAAGAAATGGCCGGCGACGACAGAATCTGAGCGCGGAAAGACAACAACGCGAGAGTAAGATGCGGGCACAGGCGAGGGCAAAACACTGGCACAACGCGAGAAGGAGCAAGGCGAGAATGGCGAAGTGGGGGAGTGGCCGCGGGCCGTCGGGTATTTATCGCCAGGGGAGAGAAACCGCCCGGGTGGCCACGTGGAGGCACCGCGCCCCCCCAGACTCACCCATGATCAGCTGCGCCGACGGGTTACACGCAAAGGATCCCGACGCGCTCAGCGAAGCGCCGACGTCGGTTCCATAGACAGATCGGCAGGAGTATGGGATTTATCTCACCTCGAGGGGTACCTCCTGTGTCCCCCAACACTTGCTTGTATCCAATCCCGCCCGCGGACGCCGTTGCTCGTCTCACCGCTTGCTCCCACCCTTTATCTAGCCTGATTAGGCATTGCCGTTTCCATAGCAACGCCAGCAACAACTCGAGCATCCGAACTCCAGACAAGCTAAAACCAATTTTGTTAGAAAAATAACGATACATGTGCAAACAGTAGTTCATGAAGATTATCCTCAATTACTAAAATCACGCATGGACACACATTCACTTTCACGGCTTATTACTTGGGGCTTCCAAATTAGCTACCAAAAAGTTGTGTCCTAAAACAGTTACCAGCTGTCCTATTTTAGATACCTGTTGGAGGGAGATGTTCTTAACGGCTCTGAAACTACATTGTTCAAAACGCACAAGAATGACTCTACCACGACATGCAAATGTCTTGTTTAGGTTGTCTATTAAGCTAATTCTTTAGATGTCACCTCAATTTTGATACGTATCTATTGCATCTTTTAAATAGTCACATGACATAAAAATAATAATATAATAAATTGTTGTAGTTATTTGAGTGAAGAAGCATTCGCATGCCTCTTTTGCTCTAGGAAGAGGAGAGAGAGAGAGGGAGAGAAAATTAAAAAAATAAAAGGAAAATTTAAAAGGAAAAGCGCACCCTTAATTCCATCGCTCGTTCCACTCACTCGCTTCCTGCCTGCTCTCGCCCTCCCTCTCTTCTTGCGAGCACGCCGCCAGAAGCCTGGCCCCTTCCTGGTCCTCTCCGCCGGAATAGCCGGTCGGAGTTGGACAGGGAGAGGCACCGTAGTTTGTAGGGTTAGTTGTAGTGGCTGTCTTGGGCTCTATGCCTGGATGTGAAGCTCTAGATCGAGGTGGCGGATCAAGGCTCTAGGGTTCTCCTCCTTGCTCTTGCTCCTCTGTTGGAGCAGCCATGACGCAGCGACCACCACATCCAGCAATAAAGTAGAGGTCACCGGCCCCGGATCGGTGTTGTTCCGTGCTCTTCCATCTCCCTCCGGCCGTGGGCGAGGGATTGAGATGGGGCTTGGTGATGCATGGATCTGGAGGCGTCGAGGGTCTGCCACTTTGGCGCTTGGCCGGGTGGTGGCCTTTCTCGCTTCGGTCTTTCTCTCCTCTGGCCTAGTGGAGGCGGGGAAGAGGCGGCGACACAGCGGCGACTCCCTCTCCTTCAAGCCGCCACTACTCCGATCGTTGACGCATCCCTTATCTTCTGGCTGGTCGTGGAGGCAAGGGGAAGATGCGGCTTTCGGTGCGCTTTGGAGACTTTTGGTGGCTCGGAGGCTTCTTGATCTTGTGCCTCTGCGGCGGATCCCAAGCGTCTGCGCCGCTATTCATGGCCATATGGATGGCCCGTCGTGCTCAGTGGCGGCTGCAAGAGCGTCTTCTCCCTCTTCGAGGGTCTTCCGAGCCGAGCATGGTCGTTGGCGCCTGCCTCTACCAAGTGGTCTTGTCTCTGAGAGATGGAGTGGCCGCACTTGGAGGCTCGTCGTCGCCGGCGTCAAGCAAGGACTCGATCGCGTTTCTGTGATCCTTTTTGGGTGTTCTTTGTTAAATTTCAGGACCTAGTTGTTTTTTCTTTACTGTATGAGGTCCTTTCTGTAAATGTACACCCTGTAACGTCGTAATACAAGCTTTGGGTCCTTCGGGACCATCCCTGTTTAAAAAAAAAAAAACTCACTCGCTTCCTATTCCGTCCTCCTTCCCTCCCTTCTCGCCGAGCCACCCGACCAATTCCCTTCCACCCTCCCTTCCCCTCCCTCCCCTCTCCCCCACCCAAATCGCCGCCATTTCGCCAATCCCGGCGACTCTCGCGGGGCACCCACCCCCTCTCCTCCTCTTCCCTCCCGTCCGGACGGCGACACGGCGGCGGTTCCCGGCGGTGGCCAGGCGTGCGCGGCGACGAGGAGGTGGGCGTGCGCGACAACGAGGCGGAGCTCCGGAGGCTAGGGTTCGAGGCGACGGCATTGGTGGCGTGGATGAGGAGGTAGGTGGTGTGCGGAAGGTGGTGGCAGGAGCAGCGGCGGAGGTTGCATGCACGCAGGCCAGCAGCCATGTATTTCGCCAAGCTCGATGACTCGCCCATGTTCCGGACGCAGGTGAGCACGGCGGATCTCGTCTTCTAGGTTCTCGGGGTTTCGGGTGGAACGTGTCCACGGTCCTTTCTGCCAAAGGGTGGAGGAATGCTTGCTCAATCGCTCCTGATTTTAGGCGTGATGAGGCTGCGCTGTTGGGGTGGTGCTCGCCTTCGTGGTTTTCTTTCAGTTTTTGGCGAATGCCTGAGGAAAGGCTGTTCTCCTACTTGTGACTTTGGCTTCCGCATGCCTGTATTGTCGCGTGACAAAGATTTTTGCTGCGTGTGTCAGCATTGGCGCATGTCACTGATTTTAATATGCGCGAGCATGTGTGTCCTGTCGTTCTTAAACTAATTTCGTGGGAGCGTGGGTCTTCTTTAATATCATTCTGATGGCACGGGACAAGAAAATTTGCTTCTTTCGATGGATTGTTCGGGTTATCAGGTTGGCGCATGTGTGTGCCAATTTCAGTGCCGTGTGTCAGTTTTTCGTTTTTGTGTCTGTGCGCCGAACTTACCTGTAGTGAATAGGTTGCATTGACTTTTAGCGGAATCAACGTTCTTTGTATGGAGGTGAAGAATGGTCAGTACATATGGCTCTGTTTTCACGCTTGACATGGTGATTTTATTGCTGGACCTGTGGCTTTTATGTAGTCAAATTTATTTCATAATTGGTCGCATCCCTATGTCAACACCGCAGTACATTTTGTTTTGTTTAATACCAGGTGTGCAGTTTATCTGAACACAAATACTTTGTTAGTTTCACATATACCACTTCACATAGTAGAATTGTTTGAAGCTTCTAGTTAATGGATTAATGAACATCCAAATACTTTTGAATATGCTGTGCATAAAAAATGCTCTGCTTCTTTGAAGAAATGCAACGATTTGACCGTCCTCCAATTCGACAGATATTTCTAGTACAAACTGCATATATATTTTACATTAGCTCCAGGTGATTCATTTGTAAGGTAGAACGCCTCAGTGCCCCAATGATTGTTTCACTGATCGCATTCGTGGACGAAACCTTCTTTTATTTTTGACATCATTTGGTTCACGACCAGCTGTTTACCTTTTCTTGACCTCTGATAAACAGATACAATCACTTGAGGAAAGTGCTGAAATTCTGAGAGAGAGGTGTTTGAAGTTTCATAAAGGTTGCCGAAAGTATACGTGAGTGTTCATTTGCAGCTCATTTATTTTTCTTTTGTTTAATCTATCTGACAAATAATATGGATGAACAGTCAACTGTAATTCACTATCTTACACACTGCTATCTAAACCCATTCCATCCCTAGTATGTGCCGGCTTTGGATCTTCTTCCAATACAAAATGACATTCATTTTGGTGTGTGTTTGAGAGGAAAAAGATTTAATATACACATCCTTGTTTTATTACAGTGAAGGACTAGGGGAAGCATATGATGGAGACATTGCATTTGCAAGCTCACTTGAAACATTTGGAGGAGGCCATAATGACCCAATCAGTGTTGCTTTCGGTGGTTAGTGAGATTTCTCTCTTGATATGTTCAATCATGGTGCATGGAGGTTTTTTTATTTTACCATTTTTTAGTTCTGAAAGATATGTTAGTATGGGTGAAAAAAAAATTCTCCATCGGCATAGCATTACTCACTTATGCTCTGTTTTTCTTATTGCCTTTTGAGTTTCTCCATATGCTCTTAGTTCCTTGGCAAGCCATCCCCTTTTTATTTACGCGATATTTCTTCTTATTTAAGTCATGGTTTGAATGATGGAAATGTTTTGAATTTTACAAAAAAAAGGTGCCAAAGTGGGTGTGTTCTAACTAAACCATTTTGCTTAATCGAACGACAGTTGAGTAATGAAGCCACTAAACCAGCTTCTTTCGCATTCTGTATTTGCATATTATCCTCAAATAGAAGTTGAGTTTGGCCACTTGATTAAGAATACATAATTTATGTGATTCCAGGACCTGTTATGAACAAATTTACAATTGCCCTGAGAGAAATAGGAACATATAGGGAAGTCCTGCGGTCCCAGGTACTGCATCTTTCTTTTGTATTATAGATGCATCCTGTGAAGCTTTCTAACAAATTATTATGTTCATTCTTAATTCTTCATGCAGTGCTTATCATTTTGACTAGGATTTTGGTTTACATTGTTGCTTTGTGTCTGCTACATTGCTAGCCTTTTGTGTTTCTCCAATACTGGAGATGTTTTGGTCAGTGGACAGTATGAACTGCACTGACAATACTTTAATATTTTTTAATTGAGAGTTTCTATTTCCACTACAAAAAAGATCACTTGGTCGGCATGCACTTGATGAAGTTCATGGACAAGAACTACTATGTTTCTTATCTGGTTACTTGAGTGACTACATTTATTCTTCTCTGCTCCCTTTTCCCTGTCTTAATGCATTTGATGTTAGAACTAGCTTTCCGGTGCACTATCACATTCACGAGCTTGTACTAAATAATCTTTTGTTTGGAAGTTGCTGCTCTCATTTCGTGGTGCAACGCACTTTGAGTACCTAAGGTGTATATTTCTGATTCAGTTTCCTGGCAGGTTGAGCACATGCTAAATGACAGATTGCTGAATTTTGCAGACGTTGATTTGCATGACGTTAAGGTACATATTGTTTGAACCGAATCTTGAAAGTTTATAGTACGAATAATTTTTGTAAATAGTTTCCTGCTTCATACATTTACCCAGGATGCCCGGAAGCGTTTCGACAAGGCTAGCCTCGTGTATGACCAGGTAAGTTCGTTCACATATATATTACCCAATGATATGAAAAGAGAGGGGTAATGGTTTATGTTTCGAGACCTAACTTTGGCACCTTTTTTAAATATAATTATGATGCCTCCATATTCCTGAGGCAATTCTAATTCTCTTCCGCCTCCTGGTAGTCAAATGAGAAGGGTTTTCGTTCTGTTTTCCTGGGACACTATTTCACCCGTCAATATTTGTATTGGGATATACCAAATTGCCAGTTTCCACCAGCCAATAATATCTGTTCTCTGTTTATTTTTTATTTGTTCTAGTCAATTAATCAATGCGGGAATGGTCCATACGCTCTTCTCATAGTTTACTACTCCCTCCGATCCATACTAAGTGTATGGATCGGAGGGAGTACTGTTTTCTGGATTTATCTGCGACCTTTGCAGTAGTTTGCTGCTTATATCTGGGTAAGAATATGTAATTAACTTGTTAACCACCTGGTTAGGTTCGCGAGAAGTACTTATCTTTGAAGAAAGGTACAAGAGCAGACATAACAACTGCCATTGAAGAAGTAAAAATCTTTCCCTTTATTAGCTAACGTTGTATGTTAAGAAGCAATTCAATGTTTCCACTCAAAACTGACTTATGCTTGGCCTGTCCAGGAGCTCCACAGCGCGAGATCTTCATTTGAGCAAGCTCGTTTCAACCTGGTATGTGAACTGTTGACCCTAACTTTGGTGTTGTAATTTCTTATGTATGGGGTCTTATGTATGGGTGTCATGGTATCACTTACTGTACCTGTGAATTTTCAGGTCACTGCGATTTCACATATTGAGGCAAAGAAGAGATTTGAATTTTTGGAGGCTGTTAGTGCGACGATGGATTCACATCTTCGATATTTCAAACAAGTAGTATTTTATCTCTTGGTGTTGGTGATGTTATATTATGCCACAGAATGAGATTAATTTTATTTGTTGCTTCATTCAGGGATATGAACTATTGCATCAGATGGAACCATATATTAATCAGGTTACTCTTAAACCATGGCCTCTTCTTCATACAATTTCCCTAGTCTGTTTAGATAACAATTTGTGGCCGTAGTTATGTAATCCTGACACAAAATGTGCGATTTTTTCACTGGGTAAACTATTTGGTGCACTTCTAGATCTGTACGCTACATCCACACATGTAGTATTCCAGTTTATATGTAGCATTTTTTTGGGAGTTAAAAAAGCTTGAAAATTGCTCAATATTACCATATACTTTTCATTTGGAGGCACATGCTACTAGATGAACGTGTTTTGATTGGGTGACACATCCATAAATCCATTCCATATCCAGCCCCTGCTGCTTTCTTCACTCAAAATTTTTCAAACACTTTGAACATCGGTGGGGTGTTGTAGGTGGACAGAGGTGCATGTATATGTACTGCTGCATTGTCGGTGCAGATAATACTGTCTTGAATTCACCTGATCGATACTGGACCAATTCATAGTCAATCAATATGCCAAAAAGTGTCTTGTGCTATATGGGGCACATGTGCCGTCACATTCATCTTCTGATGCAATATTGCAGTCCCCATTCTTTTGTGCTCTGTGTACCTTTTTGGTAGATTTTCTGGATTCTATTTGTGCTGGTTATGAGAAATCATGACGACTATTGAATCTAAGTCAGTTATGTCCTGAGAAGTTTTGAGACTAGTCATTTCATCTCAAGGAAAATGTTCTTGGGCTACTTGAAACATTATTTTGTGCAGATCAATTTTATAGAAAATATATCAAATTATAAATAGAGTTGGACAATGCTTGTGTTATCTAAGAGGCTTATTGACTAGCGGTCTACAATCTACTTAATATGGAACCCTTTCTCCCCTGATATATTTACGTTGTTTTATAACCTTTTCCTTTTTTTGCTAATTATTTATGTTATATTAATTGGTCATGCTGAATGGCATCGTAGGAATTTCATCTTACCATAGATTTGTTCATCTGCGATCTGATTAGTATGAGTTATCTTGCTTTGTTTACTTGGTTATTCAATCCTTTTGCAAACTGCTAATATTATGAAGTCAACAAACTGTTTTATCTTTTAACTTGCGGTTGGATAGTCCTGCAGGTTCTTGCCTATTCGCAGCAATCTAGAGAAAGGGCAAACAAGGAACAAGCTTCTCTTGTAGAGAGGATGCATGAGTACAAAAAGCAGATAGATCGCGAAAGTCGCTCGTCTGCAAATGGTTTGAATGATTCCCTTAATGTTGATGGCATACAAACAATCGGCAGAAGTTCACATAAAATGATTGAGGCAGTGATGCAGTCATCCTCAAAAGGCAAGGTAACACATTTTGCTCGACCAAAAATTTAAGCTTCATGCGTATATGCAGGTCCTATAGCTCCAAGATGGGGGTGTATAATATGATGTACTATTTTCAGGTTCAGACCATTCGTCAAGGTTATCTCTCAAAGAGATCATCGAACTTAAGAGGCGACTGGAAAAGAAGGTTTTTTGTTCTTGACAGTCGTGGAATGCTGTACTATTATCGCAAGCAAATTACTAGGCCACCTGTAGGTTCCCCTCGAACATTTTCCATTGAAATCCTGATACAGCCAACATGATATTTGTACATGTATGATACGGTTCAGTCCGTCTCATTTCTTCAATCTTTCACTTTTGATCTTATAGGCTGTTTGTCCACCCCAAAGAACAGCCAATGCCCCTGAACATGGTTCCGGGCTGCTGAGCAGATTGTTCTCTTCTCATTACCATGGTATCGTACATGATGAGAAATCTGTTGCACGGCATACTGTAAATTTGCTGACATCGACAATCAAAGTTGACGCAGAACAATCAGATCTAAGGTTCTGCTTCAGAATCATTTCGCCCATGAAGATCTACACATTGCAGGTACAACTACAAGGTTGCAGACTATGAAGTTCATGTTGAATATACGAGTTTGCTAATTTGTTGACACCATCTGATTTTTATACAGGCAGAGAGTGTTTTAGATCAGATGGATTGGATCGAAAAAATTACTGGTGTCATTGCATCTTTGCTGAGCTCACAATCCCCAGAACAGGTTAATAATGGTCTAGACTAGAGGATTCTGGTTGGATTATTTATATATTTCATTCAATCAGTTTATTACGATGTTCTGTGTTGGTGTATGCAGAGCCCTAGGATCTGTGGCCATGATCGGAGCGCCAGCGAGAGTAGCTCATTTAGTAGTTCAGCAGAACTTGAAACTTCCACAAGCGAAGATCTAACACTGGAAAAGAACACTGGAAATGGGCATCATGATGTTAGAAGCACACATCATCACAGGACCCATATCAAACCTGAAAAACCAATTGACTTGCTCAGGAGGGTTGATGGTAATACTATTTGTGCTGATTGTGGTGCTTCGGAACCTGATTGGGCGTCGTTAAACCTCGGTGCTCTTCTGTGCATAGAGTGTTCTGGGGTACACAGAAATCTTGGAGTGCATATATCAAAGGTATTTAATACTGTAGAATTTATCTATATATTCATGCTTATAGAAAACCCCTATCTCTTGATTGTTACTGCATCTGTATTTAACTTGAAGTCTAGAACCATGTTCTTGCCTGTTCATGATCTCACATGCTTTTGTGGCCAGAAACATACTTACCCATAATATTGGTAAATGTTTTAACACTATTTAAATATAAACCCCAAGTCCAAACACTTGGAATCTGAAGCCTTTAGTTTTGCCATTTTATTCCTATAGATATTAAAAAAAATGTTATCTCAGAAGCAGAATTATTCATAAGAAAAACTTAATTTAGTCAGTGCCGCAGCATACCATTCTGATTTGGATAGAGTTTTACAGTATTTTATATAGTAATTTAATAGAATAATTCTTCCCTTGTTTATCAACTACGGCATAATATAGCTTCTATGATCTGCACTAACATTTTTATCGGGCAATGTTGTGCTGACTGTTGTTGAAGTCATTGATACAATAACTTGCCTGATCTATCTTTTCAAGGAACTCACTAAGATTCAGTCTTTGGGCACACTTATTATCGTTGATGATGATACAAGGAGGCTGCTACAGCGCGGCAGCTGCACATTAGGCTTATAGATCGACCACATGAGTAGAGCCATTTGTTTGCACGCATAAAAGATGAACAATGATGCTCCGGGTGTGGAGGCCAGCCCGCCCGGGTTCGAGTCCCAGCATTGGCAGACTTTCGAGTCGCCGCTGAGGCATGAATAAACCGGGTGTCTCACCTACCTAACAACGTATAACTAAGGGAGGGATCATTCCCCCGTTGGCAACATTTTTTTCAAAGATGAACAATGATGCCATCAAGTTTTTAAACTTGAATGTTCGAAACGTTTTTATCCTCAAACCATGTACTCGACTTACGGCATGTCTTCACTGCTGACTTCGAGCTTGAAACTAGTTCCAATATGGATACATCCCAACGGTTTTTTTCACCTTAAAAGCTACCGCCGCCAATAACTTATGAAGTTACCACCACATTGGTCCAGAGTTACCACCTTTCAGTTTACTTAGGGTAAGAGATTAGTGGTGTGTGTTTTGGTTCTAGATGTGTTAACCATAGTCTTCAACTCTTCATCACTTGCAAGCAGTAAGTTATAGGGAGGTGATACTGTGTGGACACCTGCAGTTAGTGTCCCTCAAAGTTACCACCATAGTTGTGATGTATTTGCCATACCGTTTGATGAAAAGTTAGCACCATGTATCTGATGTAGTTACGACACTGGTTAGCATTAAGTTATCACTGTGGTGTTGATGTGCTTACCAGTCTATCTGGTAAGATAGTTACCACTAAGGTGATAAAGCACTTATTAGACTGCATGGTAACTTGTGCAAACAATATGATGAGTATTACTTGCCATGGTGTTTAGAAAATTTTACCACCAGGGGTGCACCTAGCATTTTTTGCTTTATGCATGCAATGGATGCTTTTGCATGCAACATCTTTGCATCAGTCCGCGATGCTGCAATACTCAAATCTGAACGTTCAAAAGTTAGATTTTTTGCTTAAATTATTTCCATTGGCCATGCCTATATTTCAGCAAGTGTTTGGCAATTTGTGTATTTCAATGGATATTTACAGTCAAGTATGAGTGCACATTTAGCAATTTATGTTCGATGATATCATTAGTGTCACTAAGGACTAATGAACTGAGACAACTTCAAAATTAATACATCCTATTTGCAGGTAAGATCTCTGACTCTTGATGTCAGAGTCTGGGAGCCATCTGTAATCAACCTCTTTCAATCATTAGGCAACATGTTTGTCAACGAAGTTTGGGAAGAAACATTAAATTCATCAAGCAATGCTTCATCAAGCAATGCCTATTCTGGTGAATTAAGGTAATATGAGTTTCAGTGTAGAGCCCGAGAGTCTCGTTTTGTGTTTCTAGAAATTAACTTGCAACCTCATTGTCTTGCAGTACTAATGGATCATATACAGCACACTACTTCACTGTCAGCAAGCCTAAACACTCAGACCCTTTCTCTGCCAAAGAGAAGTTTATTCATGCCAAGGTGCTTGCGACTTAACCTTGTGCAATTGTTATCTGCATTTGACCTGTTAAGAATAAGTTGGGACCAAGTGGTCTCCAAGTATCTCCAGTTTATTACTTGGGCACTTCGTCTAAACACAACCATCACCCATCATGATTTCTTGCCAGATAGAACTTTGTGAACTATAATGTGTGATCCACTGTTTTTTTTTACATGAGTGATCCACTGTTAATTACGCCCTTGTCACATATTTTTGTTACTTTACAGTTTCATCCTCGGAGTTACTGAAAAATTGCCAGTGAGTTGTATCCACATTGACAAAGTTTCCTCAGGGGGTTTTAATTAGTTTTCTTGGCGTGCACATTGCATCTCTGTTGTCTTGTTCTGTAAACTCACTCATGCAGTTCTTTTGCATTACAGTGCTATATGTGAACTACCATGTAGAATCATACAGTTGCCAGAATTTCTATGGGTATATTAAAGTATGCTTATGGTTTCATAAAATGTGAATATGCAAATAAGTTTTTTATGCACTGCCAGTTCCTTGTCGTTGATCGTAGGTTTGAGATGCCCATGAAGCTAACTGGACATTACAGTACATGAATTTAAATTTATATAGCTTGTCAGGTGGTTCAGAATGTGTTTTTGTAACCCTAATGGAAGATCTATCCTTCAGCTTCCTATGTCGTATATTCTTATATTGAGTTCTTTATGGTGCAATTGTTGCAGTATGCTGACAAGGAGTTTGTACGGAGGCATAGCATCGATGAGATTCATGTAGCTCAGCAGATGTGGGATAATGTAACTGTAAATGACAAGAAAGGTGTATACAGTCTCATCGTTGCATCACATGCCAATGTAAATTTAATTTACGGACAGATGGCTTCTGGTTTGTCTCTGAATCTGGGAAAGGCTCTTCTACAAGAGCAGCCAGCTTCACCACCCGATGGAAGCCCTAGATTTTTCGACTGTGATTCACAAGAGAAGGTTTCTTCCAAAGAGCCGATTACTCCTGCCAGCACAAGTTCACATGTAGATGAGTTGGATGATAGATATGAAGGTTTCTCCTTGCTTCATCTTGCATGCCGTGTTGCAGATGTAGGGATGGTTGAATTACTTTTGCAGTACGGTGCTAGTGTAAATGTGTCTGATTCAAGAGGTCGGACAGCCCTTCATCACTGTATTCTGAGAGGAAGACATCTGCATGCTAAGCTTCTGCTGTCCAGGTATGTTGGTGCCTATAACTTAAAGCAATTATTCTTGTTCCATACATTTGGTTTGTCATTTTTGGGGATGATCTAGCGAGCCTCAGGAGTGCAGAAATAGACACGTCTCACCTTTTATTTCCAACCCATTTCTATGCAGGGGAGCTAACTCACATGCTACAGACCGAGATGGAAGATCAGCATTTCAGTATGCAATGGATCGTTCCACGAGCGATGAAGGCATGCTTATGTTGTTAGACGAGCACTTCAGATAGTCCTGCAGGCATGGCTTCATTTCAGGAAGTATGTCGCCCAGCAAAAGAACTCAGGTTACGCTGTGGCGCGGTCGAGTAACTCAGCTCAAGGCCCTTGTAGTCCCCAGGTTTATCTCGCCGACAGTCTGAAGCTTGTGTCGTGAATGGAACCTATTCTTCTGGAGATCCTGCAACATGATGAAGTGCCCACTCCGTGTGTTATTCTCTCCTGCGGGCTTTATTTATTCACCCCGCAAACGGTCTGGTTAATGTTTGCAGATGGTGCGTAGTAATTTTGTATATTGAGTTGGTTCTCTTTATTTCCATCATCTTTCCATCTAAGGTAGATGCCCATGTGATGAAAGATGGTTGTACATATCGTGATGTGACATTGTGATTTATGGAATATGAAGTACTTGAGGCGCCGTTCCAAAAAAAGGTACTTGAGACGCCATAGTCAGTCATGATACACTCATTTGATGTCTTGTGGGGCTGCTGCTTGTCATTTTTATCGAATTGCCTTGGGCCAACAGTTTTTCTTCGAGTGGATTGAGACAGCAGCTACATCATTTTTAGGCTTTACCAGTTACAGAAAATGTCCATGTTTTCCCTGCAGTATTTTTTTGGCCAACATGTATGTTGCTCTTTCTATTATCTAATGACAAATTTTACACCGCATCCTATTTAACTGATGTCTCCAGTATGATTGTTGGCCGAAAAATACTGCATGAAAAACATGCATCCTAATGAACCGATGACAAATTTTACTCCATCTGTCTCAAAATAGATGTCTTAAATTTGTCAAAATTTGAATAAACCTATAAGCTAAATAGTGTCTAGATTTATTCAAATTTTGAGAAATCTGAGACTCTATTTTAAAACGGAAGGAGTACTATACCAGGGATTCTGTCAGGTACTATGGGTTGCATACATATATAGACCCTAGGTCGAACGGCGTTTGTGATTAACCGCTGGGAGCTGGCAGGCGAATAAACTCAGGTAGGACGACGTGATATTCCTACTGGGTACATGGTACAGCATACTATACACTCGTAAATAGATTGTAAATGCGAGTTGAATATGAAGCGAAAATCCTTCGTGTCACGGACGGGGATAGATACGATGAGCACCAAACATATTCTGGGCCTTCACTTCCTCCGAGCATGTTCATCAAGTTAAGTTTACTACTAGATTGAACACGCGAGCTTCGTCTCGCCGCCGGCATCCGTGGCCGGCACGGTAGATTGATAGTGTTTTTGTCTATGACATCGCTGGGTGTAACACTGAATAACCTTTTAGCCAAGATTTCTTGAGCATCTACTTCAGCGCCCTCTAGTCGTAGTTGGCGGACATCTAACCCAACTCTTCGCACCGCGAACTGGGACAGAAAACAAGAAAGTACAATATAGTTAGATGTGTCTCTCTTTTCCAATCCATCCCAGTCCATTTTGTTTCTGGTTGGTATTAATCCCTGAAGCTCTAGACAATAGATTGTGCCCTTCTTTTTGACAATCAATATGGCCACACCAACACACCTAATGTGACTAGTGTATCCTACATATTTTTTTTCCGAAAAGGGGAGCCAAAACCCCGGCCTCCATCATCTAAAAATATTATAAAAATAGTACAAAATCAAGGATCGCTGAGCGTTGACACATGGACCAATCAGCGAAAAACATAAAGCATGCGGCGACTAAGCATTCTGTAGTTGATTAATGTACTGCCAGCTAGCATCTCGGGCGACCATCAGAAGACGATTACATCCGGTAACCATGGTATCCGGCTAGTTGTGAAGTTGTGGAAAAACTCATAGCTGTATCCAATGTGCCACCATATAAAAAACCTGCATAAGATTAAAAGATCTTGTTTTATTAAAAAAATGCTGTTCCTGCATCCGAAATAGATCAACATAAGACCGAAACACCAATACGAATTCCAGCCTTAAATATTTTGTCAACTCTATTCAACCAATTTCGAGGGATATACGTTCCATTAGCCGGAGGAGGGAGGTTCTTCCCTATACATATGCTCCCGGTATCCAAAACACCCTCCTAGAAAGGCATACTCCGTATATTGCTTTGCTGGCCTAGAGAAGTACATATAACCTACAACCTCCCAATCCTAGTACTGATCCAAAAACTCTCTGAACGCCATTATGATGATGGCCAGAAATTCCCAGAAAAACAGAAGCGACGGCGATCGAACCCTTCTATGCCAATGTGACACACCCATCCTTGTCAAATCAGGAACATAGTACGTACAATATGCATGTAATGTAATGTAAAGCCAATCCAAGAAGAGTCAAAGTATGTGACTGCTCCTCCAGCGACCACCATGCTACGGCTCGCTAGCTAGGTCTGGTAGTAACGTACGTACATGCACTGATGCACATGTACAAATCATACGTACGCAGTCCATGGCAAAATGTACACATATACGCTATGCATTAGAAAAATGTACACTTATACGTATTAAATTATGTTAGCCAATTGCAAAACTTGTCGCTTTGCTGTACAAGTCCAAAGATCCAAACCTATACGAGCTCCATTGCTCGATCCAACTTTTAATTCCACCTCTCCATGATCAGATCAGCCAGCCACGTGCATGATGCCAGCTATGGCGTGCACGGCATCCATGTTCTCGAGTTATTAAACAATCTTTGTGTGAGATTAGTATCCAATCATATATATGACAGAGCAAGCACATTTAGATATGGAGAAAACACTAATGAAAACAAGGAGATGAAGAGCACACACGTGTTGACCGGAAAGGTCACCACCGCAGCAGCATTGTTGTTGATGTTGCTCATGGTGTTGATGTCGCCAGATCCGTAAAGAAAACGTTCGATCGGCGAGAAAGTAGTCGAACGGAGGCGATCAGTTGCGCTAAGACGCTTCCAAAAAACCTTATTAATCCTTTGTAATGCAAAATCTTAACGGACGTGGTTTTAAAGGCATGCTCTTCAGAACGGTCATGAGATACGGAAAACTGTTACTAGTACAACAAAAGATATTAGAGCGAGAGAGATATGAGGGAGACGGGGAGCACCAATCTGTATGTCTCTCGTCTCTTATGGCATGGGAGATATGAGAGATGGAGATGCATAGCCCGGCCGCCACAAATGGTAGACGCCAAGTATATGTCAAGCAAGCACATGCTTGTTGACATGTACACACTTCGTCACCGCATTGAGCAAAAAATTTAATCTTTCATAAAAATAAGTTTCTAACACCCGGACCCAATTCACGCGATGAGTGCAATGTGTGACGAGCGGCAAAGAGGAGGAGGAGGAGGAGCATGTGAACAACTCCTATTTCAACCCACTTAATGGAGATAAAATAGTTGTCCTTATGAGAAGCTCCGACTGTCTTCCACCTAGTAACGTGTGACAAACTTAGTGACCCACATATCCTTCAAGATGTCATAATAGATAGGTCTTGTGATTTGGCCAAGTCTGACTCTTCGAGTCAATGAGGTGATCATGCATGTTTGGTTAGTTATGGAATTTTTCGCACGGACACACCCCCTATGAGTATGTATATATGAGAGACTGAGCAACATGTATTAAGATTGGTTTATCATAGACGCTAATATATTACACCTTTATGATGTATCAAAACGTCAAATCTGTGATTTGATTCCTAGCGGGTAAGGGGTACTAGTGCCATTCTAGCCATCGAATCTTATAATTCTAACCATCCAACCACATGTCGGTTCTCAAGTTAGTTACTTAGTTACCCTAGAAATTAATACGGAAACAGCAGAAAAAGGCCTCTCGGTATATCCATCTACTCTGGATACAGACCTTTCTAGCTACCTACTTTGCTACAGATACTATGCCGTAAGTAAACAAACTTTCAATGTATGAGAAAAATCAGCCACGCGCGGATGTCCTGTATGTCTGTATCAGCTGAGGTAGACAGTACGACAAGACGTTACAGTTTTACACCAAAGAGAGAGGGAGATGGGGCTTGGGGATGGAGTTTAATCGTTGTCGGCGTGCAAAAAGATTTCTATCTTTGAGTTGACAAGTTCATTCATTCCTGAGACTTTGGGCCCTTAACGAAGCCAGAACCCGACGTCCTAATAGGATTTAGAATAACAATTGTCATATGTATATTCGAGATTGGCGCAATATATTGAGTGTTTTTTTAACAAGGAGAGCCCCCGAAGGGACACGGAGGCTTCACATATATTCCAGGCGATGGAAGTTACAAATGATTACAAAGGACCCCATAAAATAAGAAGACATACATAGGTCCCTAGTATAAGTAGAAAAGACCTCACTGATAAAAAGCAGAAGACAAACTGGTCCTTCCTCTTCTCCATCACCGAGCCGAAAGACATGCACGCCACCGTCAAGCACATGAGCGGGGACATAACCACTTGCTCCTGAGCCAACAAACAATGCAGCGGCTGACTTCAAGGGCCTTATGAAGGAGGTTAGAATAATGCCAGAACCCTTTACAGGCTTTTTGATAGGCCATGTGATGACCTTGGATGTCGGACGGCTATGACCCGCCGCCGAGGTGATGCTCAAGAAGATAGCCTCCCAGCTCCACTGCTGCCTGGCATTGCAACTTCCAGAAGATGCCCGCATCAGAGGGTTCCTTACCAAACCCCACGGCGTTGCCCGGCCGACCGACTCACTACACCTGCCACGGGTGGGAGACAGACAGCGAAGAAGATCAGCTTCGCGCAGAACCCACGAACCCTTCATCCATAGATGTCCATCGCTGCTGCAACTTAGCGAACCTTCCCTTCGAAACACAACCACTGCGTCCCGAGAGAGAAGAAACACTAAGGAGCAGCAAGAACGAGCATCCAGGAATTGCCGACGCCACGCGAGGAATCCGAGCTCTCTCCTCAGAACTCCTGCCCGAGATGAGGAGAAGAAGCCATAGAAGATGTCGCGACGACGAACCCGGGGAACATGCTTATTAGACAAGCAGTAGCCAAAGATCGTCATCGAGCAACTCCCCCACGGAGCCCCAAGAATAGGTGAGAATGACCACTCCAGCGGCAGGCCTGCACTGCCGCTAGGGCAGCTGCAACAGAACCACTTCTTCTTTGACAAAAGGCTGTGAAGACCGAAGCAATTAGAATCAGCAACATCGCAGCTTCCCTCCTCGCCACCACGGCCAGCCAGGGACTACGAGACAGCGCAACTCGACATCAATCGGTTCCAGCATAAATGCCATCTAGAAGAGAGCAAAGGGGAAACAACATCCGTCTTCTTCTCCCCCCTCGCCGCCACGGCCGGCCGGGGGAAGACAAGCAGGCCACCGCATCACGCCACCGCGCCTCACCCCCTGCCGCCACGGCCATCCAGGTGAGACATGGCAGCCTCCGCTGCCCACTTCGGAAGAAGGTGCTCCACGGGCCCTTTATTTGAGGAGTCACCGGCGCTGGCCTCCACCTGCAGCTCCAGCCGCCGGAGCAGCACTAGGAGGGGCAGGACCGCCAGCCATGAGCAGATCTTGGCCCTAAGACTTTGCCCACGCAGACTCCCGGAAGAACGCCAATCAACGGCGGAAAACCGCCCAAACCAGGACCAACTACTCCTACTACTACCTCTGGCACATCCCCAAACCCAACCCCAGCCGGCTATTCCGGCAGGGAGGGCGACGAAGAGGCCCGGCGAGCGGCCGTTGACTCTCAACGGAGGGAGGAGGGGGAGGACGGGAGGGGATACGGTTCTCTTAGTATGTTCACCCTGTTATTGAGTGTTTTCTTGAGCCTCTCGAATGAGTATATAGCCGTACAAGGATGACCTGATTTTGCCAAAACCGAAGGCGATGCAGTCCAAGCTGTCGAGGAAAAGGTACAACCATAGTTTTTGTTGGAGATATGCCCTAGAGGCAATAATAAATGTAGTTATTATTATATCTTTGTGTTTATGATAAATGTTTACATTCATGCTATAATAGTATTAACAAGGAAACATTGATACTTGTGTGTTTTGTAAACTTAATTTGAAGTCCCTAGTATAGCCTCTATACTTCACTAGCTTGTTGGTTGATTAATGATTGTGGTTTCCCTATCATGAACATTGAGATGTTATCAACAACAAGATCATATCGTTAGGAGAATGATATGGTGGACATACTCCTATAGATAAGCGTAGCATAAAGATCAAGTCATTTCATTAGTTCAATTGCTATATGCTTTCTGATGCATAGTAACCTAATTCCTTCGACCATGAGATCATGCATATCACCTTTACCGGATGGATGCTTTGATGACATCAAACACCACACCGTGAATCGGGTGGCTATAAAGGTGGCATTAAGTGTTCGGAAAGTATTGGTTGAAACACATGGATCAAGAGTGGATTAGTCCATCCACATGACGGATAGATATACTGGGCCCTCTCGGTGGAATGTCATCCAATTAGCTTGCAAGCATGTGACTTGGTCACAAGGGATCACATATCACGAACGAAAAGAGTACTTATCGAACGAGGTTGAACTAGGTATGCAGAGATACCGACGATCATAACCTCGGGTAAGTAACATATATCGTGAGACAAAGGGAAATTGGTATCATATGTAAGTGGTTCATTCGATCGCAAAGTAATCGAGAAATATGTGGGAGCCATATGAATTTCCAGATTCCTCTATTGGTTATTGTTCGGAGAAGTGTCTCGATCATGTCCGCATAATTCACGAACCGTAGGAGACACACTTAAGGATTCGACGTTGTTTGAGTAGTTATGGTATTATGAGAAAGAGACCGAATGTTGTTCGAGTCTCGGATGGGATCCGGATATCACGAGGTGATCCGGAATGGTCCGGAGAATAAGATTCATATAAGGAAAGTCCCGCTTTGAGTTCGGGAATGATTCCGTGTTTTCATCGGAATGTTCTAGAAGGTTCCGGATTGTCCCAAGACTCCGGGGAAGGGTACATGAATGTGTCATTGCTCATTGAATGATTGCATCATGTACTAAGTGTTCTTGCTGTCCCAAATAAAGGATTAAATTGAATCCTAAAAGAAAGTCAAATGTCCATTTGAAAGTCAAACCGCCAAAACAAGAAACTGTGGGAAACAAGCAAGAGGAGTTGGAACCAACTGGAGGAGGAGTTGGACTCCTCCGGGCCGCCACCCTAGGCCGAGTTGGGAGGGACTCCTCCCCCTGGCCGCCAAGGACCCCCTCCCATATAAGGAGGCGGTGGCCTCCCATGGACACATAACTTTCTACTCTAGATCTCCGGTTTAGAGCCGTTTTGGTTTAGAGCTTCTAATTGCTTTAGCCAGCGGTTTAGAGCCTTCTAATTGGTTTAGAGCCTTCTAATTGGTGTGTCTAATTACTAGACCACTAATAGCCTCTCTCATAAGCTCCACCATACTCGCACCGCTTAAGCCTGCGGATCTCCCTCTACTTCCTGCATTACGCCAGGCCGCCGGAATCGCGAGGAGAGTGCTACAACCTCCGTCACCTTGGAACAAGGGAGAGGAAGGTCTTCGCCGAAAGTACAACGTGTGACCGATCAGGGAGCACCGCTTAACGTGATACTGGAAGGATCGTCTACACGATCTTGAGATCGGAAGAGTACGACTACATCACCCACGAGAATCGCTCTCGTTAAACGCTTTGGAATCTTCGAGGGTAAGTTATACCATCGACTCGTTGCTACAATCTAGTAGATAGATCTTGGCTTGTTTGTTTGTATGCGATAGAAATTTTTGTTTTCCATGCTACGAACCCCTACAAAGGGTATCGAGCCGTGTCTATATGTAGATCTGTTGACGAGTAGAACACAATGGTCATTGTGGGCGTTGATGCTTTTATTGTAGATTACTTTTGTGTACTTTGCATCTTGCGGTATGTTGGGATGAAGCGCCCGGCTAACCTTACATGACATCGTTCATGAGACTTGCTCCACGCTTGACATGTAACTTGTATTGCATAAGTGGCTTTATGGTGCATGTTTCTCCTAGCATAGTTAAGATCCAATTTACAACGGGTGATCAACAATGCTAGTATCAATGTTGTGGTTCTTGTTCGTAAGTTAGAACGACACTTATTGAAAGCCCCAAACCACGTAAAATATGCAAAGAAAGTAGAAGCGTCTAACTTTGTTTTGCGGTGTGCGATGATGTGATATGGCCATGATTGTGATTATATTTGATGTATGCAATGTTCCTTATTGTAAGTCGACAACCGGCAGGAGCCATATGGTTGTCTTTAATTTATGTTAAGACCCGCGTGTCTATTCAAAGTAGTTGTAATAGTTGAAGCCGGTGGACGACAACCATGGAGAAGCGTCATTGACCTTGATGCAATGCCGGTGATGATGGAGATCATGTTCGTGCTTGAAGATGGAGATCGGAGGCACGAAGAAGAAAGGCCATATCATATCACATATATATTGAATTGCATGTGATGTTAATCCTTTATGCATCTTGTATTGCTTAGTAGACGACGGTAGCATTATAAGATGATCCCTCATGCACATCAATTTCAAATCATAAAGTGTTCACCCTTAGTTAGCACCGTTGCTAAAGCTTGTTGTTTCGAAGCACCACGTGATGATCGGGTGTGATAGATTCTGCAAGTGTATACAACGTGAGCAAGCCAGATTTTCTCATGCAGAAACTAAGGTTTGATCTTGACGAGCCTAGCATGTACATACATGGTCTCGGAACACGGATTACCGAAAGGTAAAGCATGAATCGATAGTAGATATGATGAACATGATGATTGTTCGCCATTGAAACTATATCAACTCTCGTGATGATCGGTGTTGATGTAGTGGATTTGGTCTGTGTGATCACTAATACAATTTGAGGGATGTTGTTTTGAGTGGGAGTTCACCTAGTTTAATTTCATTAATTAATTTGAACTCAATTTGTCATAAACTTAGTCTAAACTATTGCAAATATGTTGTAGATCAATGGCAGCCCCTACCATCAATTTTAATGCTCCTAGAGAAAGAAAAGTTGAAAACAATGGAAGCAATCATGGATTGGTTCCGCAATTTGAGGATTGTCCTCACAATGGTAATTTGACCTATGTCCGGATGCACATTGGTGACCCACTGCACTGATGCTTCCGATGAAGTAAAGAATGTTTACCAAGCTCGGAAGAATCAAGACTCCATAGTTCAGGTGCTATCTTGTATGGTTTAGAATCGGAGCTTGTAAAAGGTTTGAAGAGTCGACCATATGATATTGTCGAGGATCTCAAATTGATTTTTGAGACTCATGCGGCAATTGAAAGCTATGAGGCTTCAAAAGTTCTTTAACCGCAAGATGGAAGAGGGCAGTCGTCGGTGAGCATGTGCTTAAGATGTCCGGGCACGCAAACAAACTTCAAAGCTTGGGTATAGTGATTCCTAATGCTTTGGGGATTTACCGTGTCCTCCAATCACTACCACCAAGTTACAAGAACTTTGTGATGAACTACAACATGCGAACATGAACAAGACGCTGCGTAACTCTTTGCCATGTTGAAATCTGCAAGTGGAGATCAAGAAAGAGCACCAAGTGTTGTTGGTCAATAAGACCACCAAATTCAAGAAAGGCAAGTCTAAGCAAAAGGGACACTTCAAGAAGGGTGGTAAGAAAGCTCCCACGACGAAGAAGACCAGGGCTGACCTAAGCGAAACCGAGTGCTTTTACCGCAAGGGAGAAGGTCATCGAAGCGGAATTGCCCAAAGTACTTGGCGGATCTCAAGAACGGCAACATCAAGAAGAAAGGTATATCCGATATACATGTTATTGATGTGTATCTCACTAGTACCGTAGTAGTGCTCGGTATTTGATCTCGGTTCGGTTGCTCATATTTGTAACTCAAACAAATGCAGAATAAACGGAAGCTAGCGAAGAATGAGGTGACGATGCGTGGAAACGGATCAAAGGTTGATGTGATCGCGTCGGCACGCTACCCCTTCATCTACCATCGGGATTAGTTTTATACTTAAATAATTGTTATTTGGTGCTGCGTTGAGCATGAACATTATATCGGATCTTGTTTATTGTAGACGGTTTGTTTAAACTGAGAATAATGGTTGTTCTATTTATATGAGTAATATGTTTTATGCACATGCACCTTTGATAGATGGTCTATTCTTATTGAATCTCGATAGTGGAAATACACATATCAACAACATTGAGGCTAAACGCTTGAAATCAGCGATAATTCGACCTATATGTGGCATCGCTGCCTTGGTCACATCGAGTGAAACGTATGAAGAAACTCCATTCGATGGACTTCTTGAATCACTTGATTTTGAATCACTTGAAAGATGCGAAGCATGTCCGATGGGAAAAATGACTAAGACTCCATTTTACGGTATGATGGAGCGAGCTACGGACTTATTGGAAATCATACATACCGATGTGTGTGGTCCAATGAGTGTAGCGTCGCGTGGTGGTTATCGTTATGTTCTTACCTTCACGGATGACTTGAGTAGATATGGATATATCTATTTCATGAAACATAAGTCCGAAACTTTCGAGAAGTTTAAGGAGTTTCAAAGTGAGGTAGAGAATCAACGTAACAAGAAGATTAAATTTCTACGTTCTGATCGTGGAGGTGAATATCTAAGTTACGAGTTTGGCGAGCATTTAAAGAAGTGCGGAATACTTTCACAATTGACACACCGAACACCACAACAGAATGGTGTGTCCGAACGTCGTAATCGAACTCTCTTAGATATGGTTCGTTCTATGATGTCACTTATGATTTACCGCTATCATTTTGGGGTTATGCATTAGAAACCGTGCCGCATTCACTTTAAATAGGGTACCGTCTAAATCCGTTGAAACGACACCGTATGAATTATGGTTTGGGAAGAAACCTAAATTGTCGTTCCTTAAAGTTTGGGGATGCTGAAGCCTATGTAAAGAAGTTACAACGGACAAGCTTGAACCCAAAGCGGAAAAATGCGTCTTCATAGGATACCAAGGAAACTATTGGGTATACCTTCTATCATAGATCCAAGGCAAAACATTCGTTAAGAATGGATCCTTTCTAGAGAAGGAATTTCTCTCGAAAGAAGTGACTGGAAGGAAAGTAGAACTCCGAGGTTGTTGAACCTTCTCTCGAATTGTGAGTAGCGCACCGGAAGAAGTTCTGTGGTGCCCGCACCAATAAGGAGGAAGCTAATGATGATGATCATGAAACTTCTTGAAGTTGCTACTGAGCCTCGGGTCAACGAGAACTCGCACTACCTGCATTGGTATGATTCCGTTATGAATGTCATGGTGGTGGACAACACCGATGACCCCGAGACATATGAGGCGATGATGAGCCCAGATTCCAATAAATGGCAAGAAGCCATGAACCGAGATTGGATCCATGTACGAAAACCAAGTATGGACTTTGGTGGACTTACTGGGATGGCGGAAGGTCATCGAGAACAAATGGATTTTCAAGAAGAAAAGATGTCGATGGTAATGTTATCGTTTATAAAGCTCGACTTGTCGCAAAAGGGTTTCGACAAATTCAAGGAGTTGACTACGATGAGACTTTCTCACCAAGAGCGAAGCTAAAGTCTGGAGGATTATGTTAGCAATCGCTGCATATTATGATTATGAGATATGGCGATGGATGTCAAACAAAGATTCCTCAATGGAGACATTGATGAAGAGTTGTATATGATGCAACCCAAAGGTTTTGTCGATCCTATAGATGCTAACAAGGTATGCAAACTTCAACGGTCCATCTATGGATTGAAGCAAGCATCCCGGTTGGAATCAACGCTTTGATAAGGTAATCAAAGTTTTGGTTTTATACAAACTTATGGAGAAGCTTGTATTTACAAGAAAGTGAGTGGGAGCTCAGAGCATTCTTAATACGTATGTGGATGACATATTGTTGATTGGGAATGATGGACCTTCTTAATAGTGTCAAGGAATATTTGAATAATAGTTTTTCAATGAAGGATCTTGGCGAAGCTACATATATTAGGCATAAAGATTTATAGAGATAGATCGAAACGCCAAATATCATTGTCACAGAGTACATATTTGGACAAAGTTCTAAAGAGATTTGGAATGGAAGAAAGCAAGAAAGGGTTCTTGCCCATGTTGCTCAATACGACCTTGAGTAAAACTCAAAGTCCGACATCGTGGAAGATAGAGAAAGGATGAGTAAGACTCCTATGCCTCACCATAGGATCTCTAATGTATGCCATGCTATGTACTAGACCCGACATTGCATATGCCGTTAGTTTAACTAGCAGATATCAAAGTGATCCAGAGTGGATCATTGACAATGATCAAAAACATCCTTAAGTACTTGAGAAGAACTAAGGATATGGTTCTTTCTTATGGAGGTGATGAACAGCTCGTTGTTAATGGTTACACCGATGCTAGTTGGAACACCGATCCGATGATTCTAAATCACAATCCGGATACGTATTTATTTTGAATGGTGCAAAGATTAGTCGGAGGAGTGCAAAGCAAAGCGTTGTGGCGAGATCTTCAACCGAATCGGAATACATGGTCGTTTTGAGGCTTCACAAGAAGCGATATGGATGAAAGAGTTCATTACAGAGTGGTGTGGTTCCAAGCGCTGGACCCAATGTCTATCTCTGTGATAACATGGGCGCCATAGCCAATGCGCAAGAACCAAGGTCACACAAGAAGCTGAAGCATATCAAGCTGCGTTTTCAAGCTATTCGAGAACATATACAGATGGGGATATAAAGATTTGCAAAGTACACACAGATCTGAATGTGGCGGATCCGTTGACTAAACCTCTCCCGAGGGCAAAACATGACCAACACCAAACTGCCATGGGTGTTCGGTATATTACCATGTAATCTAGATTAGATGACTCTAGTGCAAGTGGGAGACGTTGGAGATATGCCCTAGAGGCAATAATAAATGTAGTTATTATTATATCTTTGTGTTTATGATAAATGTTTACATTCATGCTATAATAGTATTAACAAGGAAACATTGATACTTGTGTGTTTTGTAAACTTAATTTGAAGTCCCTAGTATAGCCTCTATACTTCACTAGCTTGTTGGTTGATTAATGATTGTGGTTTCCTATCATGAACATTGAGATGTTATCAACAACAAGATCATATCGTTAGGAGAATGATATGGTGGACATACTCCTATAGATAAGCGTAGCATAAAGATCAAGTCATTTCATTAGTTCAATTGCTATATGCTTTACGATACATAGTAACCTAATTCCTTCGACCATGAGATCATGCATATCACCTTTACGGATGGATGCTTTGATGACATCAAACACCACACCGAATCGGGTGGCTATAAAGGTGGCATTAAGTGTTCGGAAAGTATTGGTTGAAACACATGGATCAAGAGTGGATTTGTCCATCCACATGACGGATAGATATACTCAGGCCCTCTCGGTGGAATGTCATCCAATTAGCTTGCAAGCATGTGACTTGGTAACAAGGGATCACATATCACGAACGAGAAAGAGTACTTATCAAGAACGAGGTTGAACTAGGTATGCAGAGATACCGACGATCATAACCTCGGGTAAGTAACATATCGTGAGACAAAGGGAAATTGGTATCGTATGTAAGTGGTTCATTCGATCGCAAAGTAATCGAGAAATATGTGGAGCCATATGAATTTCTAGATTCCTCTATTGGTTATTGTTCGAGAAGTGTCTCGATCATGTCCGCATAATTCACGAACCGTAGGGAGACACACTTAAGGATTCGACGTTGTTTGAGTAGTTATGGTATTATGAGAAAGAGACCGAATGTTGTTCGAGTCTCGGATGGGATCCGGATATCACGAGGTGATCCGGAATGGTCCGGAGAATAAGATTCATATAAGGAAAGTCCCGCTTGAGTTCGGGAATGATTCCGTGTTTTCATCGGAATGTTCTAGAAGGTTCGGATTGTCCCAAGACTGGGGGAAGGGTACATGAATGTGTCATTGCTCATTGAATGATTGCATCATGTACTAAGTGTTCTTGCTGTCCCAAATAAAGGATTAAATTGAATCCTAAAACAGAAAAGTCAAATGTCCAGCTTTGAAAGTCAAACCGCCAAAACAAGAAACTGTGGGAAACAAGCAAGAGGAGTTGGAACCAACTGGAGGAGGAGTTGACCTCCAGGCCGGCGCCAGCCCCTAGGCCGAGTTGGGAGGGACTCCTCCCTCCTGGCGCCAAGGACCCCCTCCCATATAAGGAGGGGCAGGGGCTCCCATGGACACATAACTTTCTACTCTAGATCTCCGGTTTAGAGCCGCTTTTGGTTTAGAGCTTCTAATTGCTTTAGCCAGCGGTTTAGAGCCTTCTAATTGGTTTAGAGCCTTCTAATTGGTGTGTCTAATTACTAGACCACTAATAGCCTCTCTCATAAGCTCCACCATACCGCACGGCTTAAGGCGAAGCCTCGGGATCTCCCTACTTCGGTACCACGCCACAGCCGGAATCGCGAGGAGAGTGCTACAACCTCCGCCGCTGGAACAAGGGAGAGGAAGGTCTTCGCCGAGTACGAACGATGTGACCGATTGCGGAGCACCGCCGAACGTGGCTGGAAGGATCGTCTACACGATCTTGAGATCGGGAAGAGTACGACTACATCACCCACGAGAATCCGCTCTCGTTAAACGCTTTGGAATCTTCGAGGTAAGTTATACCATCGACTCGCTACAATCTAGTAGATAGATCTTGGCTTGTTTGTTTGTATGCGATAGAAATTTTTGTTTTCCATGCTACGAACCCCTACAGTGGTATCGAGCCGTGTCTATATGTAGATCTGTTGCACGAGTAGAACACAATGGTCATTGTGGGGCGTTGATGCTTTATTGTAGATTACTTTTGTGTACTTTGCATCTTGCGGTATGTTGGGATGAAGCGGCCGGCTAACCTTACATGACATCGTTCATGAGACTTGCTCCACGCTTGACATGTAACTTGTATTGCATAAGTGGCTTTATGGTGCATGTTTCTCCTAGCATAGTTAAGATCCAATTTACAACGGGTGATCAACAATGCTAGTATCAATGTTGTGGTTCTTGTTCGTAAGTTAGAACGACACTTATTGAAAGCCCCAAACCACGTAAAATATGCAAAGAAAGTAGAAGCGTCTAACTTTGTTTTGCAGGGTGCAAATGATGTGATATGGCCATGATTGTGATTATATTTGATGTATGCAATGTTCCTTATTGTAAGTCGACAACCGCAGGAGCCATATGGTTGTCTTTAATTTATGTTAAGACCCGCGTGTCTATTCAAAGTAGTTGTAATAGTTGAAGCCGTGGGCGACAACCATGGAGAAGCGTCATTGACCTTGATGCAATGCCGGTGATGATGGAGATCATGTTCGTGCTTGAAGATGGAGATCGGAGGCAAAGAAGAAAGGCCATATCATATCACATATATATTGAATTGCATGTGATGTTAATCCTTTATGCATCTTGTATTGCTTAGTAGACACGGTAGCATTATAAGATGATCCCTCATGCACATCAATTTCAAATCATAAAGTGTTCACCCTTAGTTAGCACCGCTAAAAGCTTGTTGTCAAGCACCACGTGATGATCGGGTGATAGATTACGCAAGTGTATACAACGTGAGCAAGCCAGATTTGCTCATGCGTAAACTAAGGTTTGATCTTGACGAGCCTAGCATGTACAGACATGGTCTCGAACACGGATTACAAAGGTAAAGTATGAATCGATAGTAGATATGATGAACATGATGATTGTTCGCCATTGAAACTATATCAACTCTCGTGATGATCGGTGTTGATGTAGTGGATTTGGTTCGTGTGATCACTAAAACAATGTGAGGGATGTTGTTTTGAGGGAGTTCACCTAGTTTAATTTCATTAATTAATTTGAACTCAATTTGTCATAAACTTAGTCTAAACTATTGCAAATATGTTGTAGATCAATGGCAGCCCCTACCATCAATTTTAATGCTCCTAGAGAAAGAAAAGTTGAAAACAATGGAAGCAACTTCGCGGATTGGTTCCGCAATTTGAGGATTGTCCTCACAATGGTAATTTGACCTATGTCTTTGGATGCACCGCTGGTGACCCACCCACTGATGCTTCCGATGAAGTAAAGAATGTTTACCTCGCTCGGAAGAATCAAGACTCCATAGTTCAAAGTGCTATCTTGTATGGTTTAGAATCGAGCTTCGTAAAAGGTTTGAAGAGTCGACCATATGATATTGTCGAGGATCTCAAATTGATTTTTGAGACTCATGCGGCAATTTAAAGCTATGAGGCTTCGAAAAGTTCTTTAACCGCAAGATGGAAGAGGGCAGCTTCGGTGAGCATGTGCTTAAGATGTCTGGCACGCAAACAAACTTCAAAGCTTGGGTATAGTGATTCCTAATGCTTTGGGGATTTACCGTGTCCTCCAATCACTACCACCAAGTTACAAGAACTTTGTGATGAACTACAACATGCAGAACATGAACAAGACGTTGTCAGAACTCTTTGCCATGTTGAAGTCTGCATAAGTGGAGATCAAGAAAGAGCACCAAGTGTTGTTGGTCAATAAGACCACCAAATTCAAGAAAGGCAAGTCTAAGCAAAGGGACACTTCAAGAAGGGTGGTAAGAAAGCTACCACGAAGAAGACCAGGGCTGGACCTAAGCCTGAAACCGAGTGCTTTTACGCAAGGGAGAAGGTCATCGAAGCGGAATTGCCCAAAGTACTTGGCAGATTCAAGAACGGCAACATCAAGAAGAAAGGTATATCCGATATACATGTTATTGATGTGTATCTCACTAGTACTCGTAGTAGTGCTCGGTATTTGATCTCGGTTCGGTTGCTCATATTTGTAACTCAAACAGGTGCAGAATAAACGGAAGCTAGCGAAGAATGAGGTGACGGCGCGTGGAAACGGATCAAAGGTTGATGTGATCGCGGTCGGACGCTACCCTTCATCTACCATCGGGATTAGTTTTATACTTAAATAATTGTTATTTGGTGCCTGCGTTGAGCATGAACATTATATCGGGATCTTGTTTATTGTAGACGGTTACTTGTTTAAATCGAGAATAATGGTTGTTCTATTTATATGAGTAATATGTTTTATGCACATGCACCTTTGATAGATGGTCTATTCTTATTGAATCTCGATAGTGGAAATACACATATCAACAACATTGAGGCTAAACGCTTGAAATCAGCGATAATTCGACCTATATGTGGCATCGTGCCTTGGTCACATCGGAGTGAAACGTATGAAGAAACTCCATTCGATGGACTTCTTGAATCACTTGATTTTGAATCACTTGAAAGATGCGAAGCATGTCCGATGGGAAAATGACTAAGACTCCATTTTACGGTATGATGGAGCGAGCTACGGACTTATTGGAAATCATACATACCGATGTGTGTGGTCCAATGAGTGTAGCGTCATGTGGTTATCGTTATGTTCTTACCTTCACGGATGACTTGAGTAGATATGGATATATCTATTTCATGAAACATAAGTCCGAAACTTTCGAGAAGTTTAAGGAGTTTCAAAGTGAGGTAGAGAATCAACGTAACAAGAAGATTAAATTTCTACGCTCGATCGTGGAGGTGAATATCTAAGTTACGAGTTTGGCGAGCATTTAAAGAAGTGCGGAATACTTTCACAATTGACACCGCACGGAACACCACAACAGAATGGTGTGTCCGAACGTCAGAATCGAACTCTCTTAGATATGGTTCGTTATGATGTCACTTCTGATTTACCGCTATCATTTTGGGGTTATGCATTAGAAACAGCCGCATTCACTTTAAATAGGGTACCGTCTAAATCCGTTGCTGAAACGACACGTATGAATTATGGTTTGGGAAGAAACCTAAATTGTCGTTCCTTAAAGTTTGGGGATGCGAAGCCTATGTAAAGAAGTTACACCGGACAAGCTTGAACCCAAAGCGAAAAATGCGTCTTCATAGGATACGAAGGAAACTATTGGGTATACCTTCTATCATAGATCCGAAGGCAAAACATTCGTTGCTAAGAATGGATCCTTTCTAGAGAAGGAATTTCTCTCGAAAGAAGTGACTGGAAGGAAAGTAGAACTCGACGAGGTTGTTGAACCTTCTCTCGAAATTGTGAGTAGCGCAGCACCGGAAGAAGTTCCTGTGGTGCCTGCACCAATAAGGGAGGAAGCTAATGATGATGATCATGAAACTTCGGTTGAAGTTGCTACAGAGCCTCGGTGGTCAACGAGAACTCGTACCACTCCAGATTGGTATGATTCCGTTATGAATGTCATGGTGGTGGACAACACCGATGACCCCGAGACATATGAGGAAGCGATGATGAGCCCAGATTCCAATAAATGGCAAGAAGCCATGAAATCCGAGATTGGATCCATGTACGAAAACCAAGTATGGACTTTGGTGGACTTACCGGATGGCCGGAAGGCTGTCGAGAACAAATGGATTTTCAAGAAGAAAACAGATCGATGGTAATGTTATCGTTTATAAAGCTCGACTTGTCGCAAAAGGGTTTCGACAAATTCAAGGAGTTGACTACGATGAGACTTTCTCACCAAGATGAAGCTAAAGTCTGTGAGGATTATGTTAGCAATCGCTGCATATTATGATTATGAGATATGGCGATGGATGTCAAAACAGCATTCCTCAATGGAGACATTGATGAAGAGTTGTATATGATGCAACCCAAAGGTTTTGTCGATCCTATAGATGCTAACAAGGTATGCAAACTTCAACGGTCCATCTATGGATTGAAGCAAGCATCCGAAGTTGGAATCAACGCTTTTGATAAGGTAATCAAAAGTTTTGGTTTTATACAAACTTATGGAGAAGCTTGTATTTACAAGAAAGTGAGTGGGAGCTCAGAGCATTCTTAATACTGTATGTGGATGACATATTGTTGATTGGGAATGATGCAGACCTTCTTAATAGTGTCAAGGAATATTTGAATAATAGTTTTCAATGAAGGATCTTGGCGAAGCGACTTACATATTAGGCATAAAGATTTATAGAGATAGATCAAACGCCAAATATCATTGTCACAGAGTACATATTTGGACAAAGTTCTAAAGAGATTTGGAATGGAAGAAAGCAAGAAAGGGTTCTTGCCCATGTTGCTAATACGACCTTGAGTAAAACTCAAAGTCCGACATCGGCATAAGATAGAGAAAGGATGAGTAAGACTCCCTATGCCTCAGCCATAGGATCTCTAATGTATGCCATGCTATGTACTAGACCCGACATTGCATATGCTGTTAGTTTAAATAGAAGATATCAAAGTGAACCAGGAGTGGATCATTGGACAAGTCAAAACATCCTTAAGTACTTGAGAAGAACTAAGGATATGGTTCTTTCTTATGGAGGTGATGAACAGCTCGTTGTTAATGGTTACACCGATGCTAGTTGGAACACCGATCCAGATGATTCTAAATCACAATCCGGATACGTATTTATTTTGAATGGTGCAGAAGTTAATGGAGGAGTGCAAAGCAAAGTTGTGGCGAGATCTTCAACCGAATCGGAATACATGGTCGCCGGAGGCTTCACAAGAAGCGATATGGATGAAAGAGTTCATTACAGCTGGGTGTGGTTCCAAGTGCCTGGACCCAATGTCTATCTATCTGTGATAACATGGGCGCCATAGCCAATGCGCAAGAACCAAGGTCACACAAGAAGTCAAGCATATCAAGCTGCGTTTCACGCTATTCGAGAACATATCCGTGATGGGGATATAAAGATTTGCAAAGTACACAGATCTGAATGTGGCGGATCCGTTGACTAAACCTCTCCCGAGGAAAACATGACCAACACCAAACTGCCATGGGTGTTCGGTATATTACCATGTAATCTAGATTAGATGACTCTAGTGCAAGTGGGAGGCTGTTGGAGATATGCCCTAGAGTCAATAATAAATGTAGTTATTATTATATCTTTGTGTTTATGATAAATGTTTACATTCATGCTATAATAGTATTAACAAGGAAACATTGATACTTGTGTGTTTTGTAAACTTAATTTGAAGTCCCTAGTATAGCCTCTATACTTCACTAGCTTGTTGGTTGATTAATGATTGTGGTTTCCTATCATGAACATTGAGATGTTATCAACAACAAGATCATATCGTTAGGAGAATGATATGGTGGACATACTCCTATAGATAAGCGTAGCATAAAGATCAAGTCATTTCATTAGTTCAATTGCTATATGCTTTACGATACATAGTAACCTAATTCCTTCGACCATGAGATCATGCATATCACCTTTACCGGATGGATGCTTTGATGACATCAAACACCACACCGTGAATCGGGTGGCTATAAAGGTGGCATTAAGTGTTCGGAAAGTATTGGTTGAAACACATGGATCAAGAGTGGGATTTGTCCATCCACATGACGGATAGATATACTGGGCCCTCTCGGTGGAATGTCATCCAATTAGCTTGCAAGCATGTGACTTGGTCACAAGGGATCACATATCACGGAACGAGAAAAGAGTACTTATCAAGAACGAGGTTGAACTAGGTATGCGAGATACCGACGATCATAACCTCGGGTAAGTAACATATCGTGAGACAAAGGGAAATTGGTATCGTATGTAAGTGGTTCATTCGATCGCAAAGTAATCGAGAAATATGTGGGAGCCATATGAATTTCCAGATTCCTCTATTGGTTATTGTTCGAGAAGTGTCTCGATCATGTCCGCATAATTCACGAACCGTAGGGAGACACACTTAAGGATTCGACGTTGTTTGAGTAGTTATGGTATTATGAGAAAGAGACCGAATGTTGTTCGAGTCTCGGATGGGATCCGGATATCACGAGGTGATCCGGAATGGTCCGGAGAATAAGATTCATATAAGGAAAGTCCTGCTTTGGAGTTCGGGAATGATTCCGTGTTTTCATCGGAATGTTCTAGAAGGTTCGGATTGTCCCAAGACCGGGGAAGGGTACATGAATGTGTCATTGCTCATTGAATGATTGCATCATGTACTAAGTGTTCTTGCTGTCCCAAATAAAGGATTAAATTGAATCCTAAAACAGAAAAGTCAAATGTCCAGCTTTGAAAGTCAAACCAAAACAAGAAACTGGGAAACAAGCAAGAGGAGTTGGAACCAACCCGGAGGAGGAGTTGACCTCCAGCCGGCGCCAGCCCTAGGCCGAGTTGGGAGGGACTCCTCCTCTCCCTGGCCAAGGACCCCTCCCATATAAGGAGGGGCAGGCTCCTCCCATGGACACATAACTTTCTACTCTAGATCTCCGTTTAGAGCCGTTTTGGTTTAGAGCTTCTAATTGCTTTAGCCAGGTTTAGAGCCTTCTAATTGGTTTAGAGCCTTCTAATTGGTGTGTCTAATTACTAGACCACTAATAGCCTCTCTCATAAGCTCCACCATACCGCACCGCTTAAGGCGAAGCTCATGGATCTCCTCTACTTCGGTACCACGCCGCCAGTCCGCCGGAATCGCGAGGAGAGTGCTACAACCTCCGTCACCTTTGGAACAAGGGAGAGGAAGGTCTTCGCCGAGTACCGAACGTGTGACCGATCAAGGAGCACCGATTTTAACGCGTACCGAAGGATCGTCTACGATCTTGAGATCGAAGAGTACGACTACATCACCCACGAGAATCCGCTCTCGTTAAACGCTTTGGAATCTTCGAGGGTAAGTTATACCATCGACTCGTTGCTGCAATCTAGTAGATAGATCTTGGCTTGTTTGTTTGTATGCGATAGAAATTTTTTTGTTTTCCATGCTACGAACCCCTACAAAGGGTATCGAGCCGTGTCTATATGTAGATCTCACAGACGAGTAGAACACAATGGTCATTGGGCGTTGATGCTTTTATTGTAGATTACTTTTTGTGTACTTTGCATCTTGCGGTATGTTGGGATGAAGGCCGGCTAACCTTACATGACATCGTTCATGAGACTTGCTCCACGCTTGACATGTAACTTGTATTGCATAAGTGGCTTTATGGTGCATGTTTCTCCTAGCATAGTTAAGATCCAATTTACAACGGGTGATCAACAATGCTAGTATCAATGTTGTGGTTCTTGTTCGTAAGTTAGAACGACACTTATTGAAAGCCCCAAACCACGTAAAATATGCAAAGAAAGTAGAAGCGTCTAACTTTGTTTTGCGGTGGTGCGTGATGTGATATGGCCATGATTGTGATTATATTTGATGTATGCAATGTTCCTTATTGTAAGTCGACAACCGGCAGGAGCCATATGGTTGTCTTTAATTTATGTTAAGACCCGCGTGTCTATTCAAAGTAGTTGTAATAGTTGAAGCCGGACGACAACCATGGAGAAGCGTCATTGACCTTGATGCAATGCCGGTGATGATGGAGATCATGTTCGTGCTTGAAGATGGAGATCGGAGGCACGAAGAAGAAAGGCCATATCATATCACATATATATTGAATTGCATGTGATGTTAATCCTTTATGCATCTTGTATTGCTTAGTAGACGACGGTAGCATTATAAGATGATCCCTCATGCACATCAATTTCAAATCATAAAGTGTTCACCCTTAGTTAGCACCGTTGCTAAAGCTTGTTGTTTCGAAGCACCACGTGATGATCGGGTGTGATAGATTCGCAAGTGTATACAACGTGAGCAAGCCAGATTTGCTCATGCGTAAACTAAGGTTTGATCTTGACGAGCCTAGCATGTACGGACATGGTCTCGAACACGGATTACCGAAAGGTAAAGCATGAATCGATAGTAGATATGATGAACATGATGATTGTTCGCCATTGAAACTATATCAACTCTCGTGATGATCGGTGTTGATGTAGTGGATTTGGTTCGTGTGATCACTAAAAAATGTGAGGGATGTTGTTTTGAGTGGGAGTTCACCTAGTTTAATTTCATTAATTAATTTGAACTCAATTTGTCATAAACTTAGTCTAAACTATTGCATATATGTTGTAGATCAATGGCAGCCCTACCATCAATTTTAATGCTCCTAGAGAAAGAAAAGTTGAAAACAATGGAAGCAATCATGGATTGGTTCCGCAATTTGAGGATTGTCCTCACAAATGGTAATTTGACCTATGTGCCGGATGCACTTGGGTGACCCACCGGTGATGCTTCCGATGAAGTAAAGAATGTTTACCTCGCCTAAGAATCGGTACTCCATAGTTCAGTGTGCTATCTTGTATGGTTTAGAATCGAGCTTGAAAAAGGTTTGAAGAGTCGACCATATGATATTGTCGAGGATCTCAAATTGATTTTTGAGACTCATGCGCAATTGAAAGCTATGAGGCTTCGAAAAGTTCTTTAACCGCAAGATGGAAGAGGGCAGCTCACAAGTGAGCATGTGCTTAAGATGTCCGGGCACGCAAACAAACTTCAAAGCTTGGGTATAGTGATTCCTAATGCTTTGGGGATTTACCGTGTCCTCCAATCACTACCACCAAGTTACAAGAACTTTGTGATGAACTACAACATGCGTAACATGAACAAGACGTTGCGTAACTCTTTGCCATGTTGAAATCTGCAGAAGTGGAGATCAAGAAAGAGCACCAAGTGTTGTTGGTCAATAAGACCACCAAATTCAAGAAAGGCAAGTCTAAGCAAAAAGGACACTTCAAGAAGGGTGGTAAGAAAGCTACCACGACCGAAGAAGACCAGGGCTGGACCTAAGCCCGAAACCGAGTGCTTTTACTGCAAGGGAGAAGGTCACTGGAAGCAGAATTGCCCAAAGTACTTGGCGGATCTGAAGAACGGCAACATCAAGAAGAAAGGTATATCTGATATACATGTTATTGATGTGTATCTCACTAGTACTCGTAGTAGTGCCTGGGTATTTGATACTGGTTCGGTTGCTCATATTTGTAACTCGAAACAGGTGCTGCAGAATAAACGGAAGCTAGCGAAGAATGAGGTGACGATGCGTGTGGGAAACGGATCAAAGGTTGATGTGATCGCGGTCGGCACGCTACCCCTTCATCTACCATCGGGATTAGTTTTATACTTAAATAATTGTTATTTGGTGCCTGCGTTGAGCATGAACATTATATCGGGATCTTGTTTATTAAGTAGACGGTTACTTGTTTAAACTGAGAATAATGGTTGTTCTATTTATATGAGTAATATGTTTTATGCACATGCACCTTTGATAGATGGTCTATTCTTATTGAATCTCGATAGTGGAAATACACATATCAACAACATTGAGGCTAAACGTTTGAAATCAAGCGATAATTCGACCTATATGTGGCACTGCTGCCTTGGTCACATCGAGTGAAACGTATGAAGAAACTCCATTCGATGGACTTCTTGAATCACTTGATTTTGAATCACTTGAAAGATGCGAAGCATGTCCGATGGGAAAATGACTAAGACTCCATTTTCAGTATGATGGAGCGAGCTACGGACTTATTGGAAATCATACATACCGATGTGTGTGGTCCAATGAGTGTAGCGTCATGGTGGTTATCGTTATGTTCTTACCTTCACGGATGACTTGAGTAGATATGGATATATCTATTTCATGAAACATAAGTCCAAACTTTCGAGAAGTTTAAGGAGTTTCAAAGTGAGGTAGAGAATCAACGTAACAAGAAGATTAAATTTCTACGCTCGATCGTGGAGGTGAATATCTAAGTTACGAGTTTGGCGAGCATTTAAAGAAGTGCGAATACTTTCACAATTGACACCGCCGAACACCACAACAGTAATGGTGTGTCCGAACGTCAGAATCGAACTCTCTTAGATATGGTTCGTTCTATGATGTCACTTATGATTTACCGCTATCATTTTGGGGTTATGCATTAGAAACAGCCGCATTCACTTTAAATAGGGTACCGCCTAAACTGCTGAAACGACACCGTATGAATTATGGTTTGGGAAGAAACCTAAATTGTCGCTCCTTAAAGTTTGGGGATGCGAAGCCTATGTAAAGAAGTTACAAATGACAAGCTTGAACCCAAAGCGGAAAAATGCGTCTTCATAGGATACCCAAGGAAACTATTGGGTATACCTTCTATCATAGATCCAAGGCAAAACATTCGTTGCTAAGAATGGATCCTTTCTAGAGAAGGAATTTCTCTCGAAAGAAGTGACTGAAGGAAAGTAGAACTCGACGAGGTTGTTGAACCTTCTCTCGAAATTGTGAGTAGCGCAAGACCGAAGAAGTTCTGTGGTGCCCGCACCAATAAGGGAGGAAGCTAATGATGATGATCATGAAACTTCGGTTGAAGTTGCTAGAGCCTCGGTGGTCAACGAGAACTCGTACCACCTGCATTGGTATGATTCCGTTATGAATGTCATGGTGGTGGACAACACCGATGACCCCGAGACATATGAGGAAGCGATGATGAGCCCAGATTCCAATAAATGGCAAGAAGCCATGAAATCCGAGATTGGATCCATGTACGAAAACCAAGTATGGACTTTGGTGGACTTACCGGATGGCCGAAGGTCGTCGAGAACAAATGGATTTTCAAGAAGAAAGCAGAATCGATGGTAATGTTATCGTCTATAAAGCTCGACTTGTCGCAAAAGGGTTTCACAAATTCAAGGAGTTGACTACGATGAGACTTTCTCACCAAGAGCGAAGCTAAAGTCTGTGAGGATTATGTTAGCAATCGCTGCATATTATGATTATGAGATATGGCGATGGATGTCAAACAAAGATTCCTCAATGGAGACATTGATGAAGAGTTGTATATGATGCAACCCAAAGGTTTTGTCGATCCTATAGATGCTAACAAGGTATGCAAACTTCAACGGTCCATCTATGGATTGAAGCAAGCATCCCGAAGTTGGAATCAACGTTTTGATAAGGTAATCAAAAGTTTTGGTTTTATACAAACTTATGGAGAAGCTTGTATTTACAAGAAAGTGAGTGGGAGCTCTGTAGCATTCTTAATACTGTATGTGGATGACATATTGTTGATTGGGAATGATGCAGACCTTCTTAATAGTGTCAAGGAATATTTGAATAATAGTTTTTCAATGAAGGATCTTGGCGAAGCAGCTTACATATTAGGCATAAAGATTTATAGAGATAGATCGAAACGCCAAATATCATTGTCACAGAGTACATATTTGGACAAAGTTCTAAAGAGATTTGGAATGGAAGAAAGCAAGAAAGGGTTCTTGCCCATGTTGCCCAATACGACCTTGAGTAAAACTCAAAGTCCGACATCGGCGTAAGATAGAGAAAGGATGAGTAAGACTCCTATGCCTCACCATAGGATCTCTAATGTATGCCATGCTATGTACTAGACCCGACATTGCATATGCGTTAGTTTAACTAGCAGATATCAAAGTGATCCAGAGTGGATCATTGGACAATGATCAAAAACATCCTTAAGTACTTGAGAAGAACTAAGGATATGGTTCTTTCTTATGGAGGTGATGAACAGCTCGTTGTTAATGGTTACACCGATGCTAGTTGGAACACCGATCCATGATTCTAAATCACAATCCGGATACATATTTATTTTGAATGGTGCGAAGCTTAATCGGAGGAGTGCAAAGCAAAGCGTTGTGGCGAGATCTTCAACGAATCGGAATACATGGTCGCTCGAGGCTTCACAAGAAGCGATATGGATGAAAGAGTTCATTACAGAGCTGGGTGTGGTTCCAAGTGCCTGGACCCAATGTCTATCTCAGTGATAACATGGGCGCCATAGCCAATGCGCAAGAACCAAGGTCACACAAGAAGTCAAGCATATCAAGCTGCGTTTTCACGCTATTCGAGAACATATCCGGATGGGGATATAAAGATTTGCAAAGTACACACAGATCTGAATGTGGCGGATCCGTTGACTAAACCTCTCCCGAGGGAAAAACATGACCAACACCAAACTGCCATGGGTGTTCGGTATATTACCATGTAATCTAGATTAGATGACTCTAGTGCAAGTGGGAGACTGTTGGAGATATGCCCTAGAGGCAATAATAAATGTAGTTATTATTATATCTTTGTGTTTATGATAAATGTTTACATTCATGCTATAATAGTATTAACAAGGAAACATTGATACTTGTGTGTTTTGTAAACTTAATTTGAAGTCCCTAGTATAGCCTCTATACTTCACTAGCTTGTTGGTTGATTAATGATTGTGGTTTCCTATCATGAACATTGAGATGTTATCAACAACAAGATCATATCGTTAGGAGAATGATATGGTGGACATACTCCTATAGATAAGCGTAGCATAAAGATCAAGTCATTTCATTAGTTCAATTGCTATATGCTTTCGATACATAGTAACCTAATTCCTTCGACCATGAGATCATGCATATCACCTTTACGGATGGATGCTTTGATGACATCAAACACCACACCATAACCGGGTGGCTATAAAGGTGGCATTAAGTGTTCGGAAAGTATTGGTTGAAACACATGGATCAAGAGGGATTTGTCCATCCACATGACAGATAGATATACTCTGGGCCCTCTCGGTGGAATGTCATCCAATTAGCTTGCAAGCATGTGACTTGGTCACAAGGGATCACATATCACGGGAACGAGAAAAGAGTACTTATCAGTAACGAGGTTGAACTAGGTATGCAGAGATACCGACGATCATAACCTCGGAGAAGTAACATATCGTGAGACAAAGGGAAATTGGTATCGTATGTAAGTGGTTCATTCGATCGCAAAGTAATCGTAGAAATATGTGGGAGCAATATGAATTTCCAGATTCCTCTATTGGTTATTGTTCGGAGAAGTGTCTCGATCATGTCCGCATAATTCACGAACCGTAGGGAGACACACTTAAGGATTCGACGTTGTTTGAGTAGTTATGGTATTATGAGAAAGAGACCGAATGTTGTTGAGTCTCGATGGGATCCGGATATCACGAGGTGATCCGGAATGGTCCGGAGAATAAGATTCATATAAGGAAAGTCCTGCTTGAGTTCGGGAATGATTCCGTGTTTTCATCGGGAATGTTCTAGAAGGTTCGGATTGTCCCAAGACCGGGGAAGGGTACATGAATGTGTCATTGCTCATTGAATGATTGCATCATGTACTAAGTGTTCTTGCTGTCCCAAATAAAGGATTAAATTGAATCCTAAAACAGAAAAGTCAAATGTCCGTTTGAAAGTCAAACCGCCAAAACAAGAAACTGGGAAACAAGCAAGAGGAGTTGGAACCAACTGGAGGAGGAGTTGGACTCCTCCGGGCGCCAGCCCTAGGCGAGTTGGGAGGGACTCCTCCCTCCCTCAAGCGCCAAGGACCCCTCCCATATAAGGAGGGCAGGCTCCTCCCATGGACACATAACTTTCTACTCTAGATCTCCGTTTAGAGCCGCTTTTGGTTTAGAGCTTCTAATTGCTTTAGCCAGCGGTTTAGAGCCTTCTAATTGGTTTAGAGCCTTCTAATTGGTGTGTCTAATTACTAGACCACTAATAGCCTCTCTCATAAGCTCCACCATACTCGCCGGCTTAAGGCGAAGCCTGGGATCTCTCCTCTACTTCCGGTACCACGCCGTTGTGCTGCCGGAATCGCGAGGAGAGTGCTACAACCTCCGCTGCCTGCTGGAACAAGGGAGAGGAAGGTCTTCATCGAGTACCGAACGTGTGACCGACTGCGGGAGCACTGCCGGAACGTGGCGCTGGAAGGATCGTCTACACGATCTTGAGATCGGGAAGAGTACGACTACATCACCCACGAGAATCCGCTCTCGTTAAACGCTTTGGAATCTTCGAGGGTAAGTTATACCATCGACTCGTTGCTACAATCTAGTAGATAGATCTTGGCTTGTTTGTTTGTATGCGATAGAAAATTTTTGTTTTCCATGCTACGAACCCCTACAGTTTTGCCAAAACTAGACACGCGTCGGGGACAAAGGCATGAGCTGATTTTGCCAGAACCGAGTATGCAAAGAAGAATAACTATGCAAGATCAGTTGATCACACCTACATGACGATGTACCCTCCATGGCGTGGATGGCAACATTCAGATCAGAGTCGGTGGCAACATCCTCGGTGATGTCTCGGTCTCGAGTCAAGACAACGAAAAAGGGTTGGTGATGGACACCAGATGGACGAGAGCGATTGACAGTGGCGCATGAATGCGTCCCTTGTGTGGCCCGTCTAGCCTTGCCACACAGTTGATGATGAGTTGGTCAGTTTAGTGTTGATGCCAATACGACTAGAGCTAGGCGACGCAATCCGATCGATGATCGGTGAACCTAAAAAAGGAAGAACCAAGCAAGCGATCGGTGGAGAGAAAAATGTTCCAGAGATCAGAAAATAAACGCACCAGAGAAACCGATCACGGATCAACGGACAAATCCTTCTATGGGTCGCGTGACCCCTGTTGGATATTATCGTTTTATATTATAGTAGAATATTGTAGTACTCCCTTAGTCTCAAAATAGATGTCTTAGGTTTTTTTAAATGTAGATGAATCTATATACTAAATAGTGTTTAGATTTATCCAAAATTTAACAAATTTGAGACATCTATTTTGAGACGGAGGGAGTATATTTTTGTAGTAATATATGTGGTGACTCTGTATTGAAAGTAACTAGCTCATAGATTATCCTTTGTTGAGTGTTGTGAGAAAGGAAGTGTTGGGTCATGTCCCTCCACATGAAGGTGTGTTGGCATCCCAACATCAACCTGTGAAAGTCCAACATGTTTTAACCGTTGATCGATATTAATATCCAACGGCTGAGGTGTTCCGTAGGAGAGGAGTAGAAAAGAAAACCCTAGCCACCCTTGGTGGCTGTGTGTGAGACAATCAATAAGAGTGTGAGCTAAGAAAGAGAGAGGGTGAGCTAAGAAAAGAAAACCCTAGCCACCCTTGTTGTTGTTGTTGTTGTTGTTGTTGTTGTTGTTGTTGTTGTTGTTGTTGTTGTTGTTGTTGTTGTTGTTGTTGTTGTTGTTGTTGTTGTTGTTGTTGTTGTTGTTGTTGTTGTTGTTGTTGTTGTTGTTGTTGTTGTTGTTGTTGTTGTTGTTGTTGTTGTTGTTGTTGTTGTTGTTGTTGTTGTTGTTGTTGTTGTTGTTGTTGTTGTTGTTGTTGTTGCCGCCGCCGCCGCCGCCGTTGTTGTTGCCGCTGTCACTGCTATTGCTGTTGTCTTGTTGCTGCCGCTATTGTCATGTTGTTGCCGCTTCGCTGCCGCTGTTGTCATTGTTGTTGTTGTTGTTGTTGTTGTTGTTGTTGTTGTTGTTGTTGTTGTTGTTGTTGTTGTTGTTGTTGTTGTTGTTGTTGTTGTTGTTGTTGTTGTTGTTGTTGTTGTTGCCGGTTCACAATGTGTTGAGTATGTTTTATATCTCTAAATGTTCTAGAAAAGACTGTATCCAGGTTGCTTATAGTGAAGCTCGCGTGTACTGGTTGGTCCACACCCTTGTTTTTTTCCTCCTCACCTTGAGGAGTTTTTCCACGTAAATCCTAATGTCACCTGTGCATGTGATACGTCCATTTTGCATCACCTTTCTATACCATAATTTGCCTCTATTCATTGATATATTTCATATTAAGAGGTGTTACTTATGTCTTTTCATCTGTTTTTGCATGTTGGATGATTCTTGGAGAATGAACTGCCGGAGTCAGGATTCTGATGGAAAAAGAGGTGTTTTGATGCAATTTCGCGAAGATTAGAAAAATACCAGAAAAACTACAGAAAATCCTATTTTCCTAGAAGACGAAGAAAGCCAGAAGGGAAGGCGGAGATGAGCCACAGGGGGCCCACCCCCCAGCGCGGGCCACCCTAGGTCGCGCCTACAGGGGGTGTGGCCCACCTGGTACACCTCCGGCTCCGCCCTCTCGCCTATATCTTCTCGGAACCCTAATACAGGGGGAGCATCTAGAGAAAGATTCCGCCACATCTGCGAGGCAGAAAACACCGATAGAGAAAGAGCTCTCCGACAGACAGATTTCTGCCAGGGAAAGTTCCTTCCCAGAGAGGGGATATCGTTGCCATCAACACCATCATCAAGCTAGACTTCACCGGGATCATCATCATCATCCACACCATCATCTCCACCAGCACCATCATCACCACTCCATCCCGCTGTAACAATTGTGTTGGATCTTGCATTAATTCTTAGGGGAAACTTTCCCGGTGTTGATTACTATTGTAGTTGATGCTTGTGAGTGGAACCATTGGATTATTGTTTATGTTCATATTGTTATCCATCACCATATCATCTTTGATCTTGATCCATATGATGTCTCGTGAGTAGTTCGTTTAGTTCTTGAGGACATGAGAGAAGTCATGTTGTTAGTAGTTGATTTGTGTTGAGGTATTATTCAATGGTTTAGTATTTAAGTTGTGGTGCTATTCTTCTAGTGGTGTCATGTGCACATCGACTACATGATAATTCACCATTTATGAGCCTAGGAGAATGCATTTTGTATTTGGCTACTAATTGTGGGGTTGCCGGAGTGACAGAAACCTGAACTCCCGTTAGGAAACCACGGAACAAGGGTGTAACATCCCAAAAATATAAAACAAGGATCATGAAACTCTAATCACTAAAATTAGGGTTATCAAATTTTTTGATCAATTAAAATCATATGAATGCATGTGTGAATGAGATGATTGGATAAATGCATGAATGAACTTGTGTGATTAATCTAAATAGCTAGAAATGGTTTAAAGGGTAAAATAACATCATATAAAACATTTCCATGCATAAACAAATCAAGAGAAAATAAAAAAACAAATCAAATAAAGCAAATGGTCATTTTTGCCAATCTTGCTCACTAGGTCACTTTGAGTGTTTCTAGTCCAAGATTTCAAACAGAAACTTTCCCAATTCTTTTCACCCCTTGCTAGAACAAGTAAAAGTGAATCAAAGCCCACCTTTCAAACTTACAGAAACATTTGAAAACCTTATTCAAATCACATTTCAAAATTGAATCTTTATCATATGTGAAGATCACCCATTTTCAAAACCCGACCAAACCAGTGACCCTTGACAAATCCAACTAACCAGACACTCCCTAGTATGTGCCTAGAAAACCCACCAAGTTTGAATCCAAAATTCAAATTTGAATCTCTTGCGGCCATTTTATCAAACACCTTGCAGATATAAATCAAACAAACATCAAACACTATAGTGTGCAATAATTTTGGCCTAACTTGTTCCCTATCTAGCTCAATCTACACCCTCAGTAGATCATCTAATTGTTTAACCCCTCTAGCTCACTGTAAACCAGACCATGCCATTAATGGCAGGCATGCCGAGCCTCACCTTGCCACCCCATTGTCGACAGCAAGCTAGGAGCAGCACCAAGCCTAGCAAGCATGTCTAGCAGGCACCCCACCGTCCACCGCCACTCCCTGTACCAGCCCCGAGCACTACCAGCCCCTGGACCACACGACAAGACCATGCCAAACCTCTCTGGCTGGCGAGAGCGCGAAGGCGCCACCTCGACTAGCACCCACGCATCGTGCCACCCTCGCCGCGTGCGTGCGTGATCACCACCGCCCCAGCAACCCCGCAGACATGCCCGTTCGCCGCCGCGCAGACCATGCACGCTGTGGGACATTAAAATCACCGTCAGACCCGCCTAGAGCATCGACGCGTTCCGACCGATCAGCACCGCCCCACGCCTCGCCACCACGCCGTTGAGCTATGCCAGTGAGAAAAACACCGCTCAACCACGCCTCGCCACCACGCCGTTGAGCTATGCCAGTGAGAACAACACCGCCCCACGCCTTGCCCATGCCAGTATCACTTTGTGCCGTCGACCACGACGAGCTTAGCCCGTGCCCGTCGGTCCCTTCAGCCACTATAAATAGAGGCCTCCACCGCTCATTTTCTTCACACCAGTTCACTCCCCTCTCCCTCAGAACCACCCCACCTCACTCCCGGAGCAAGGCGAGCAGTGCATCATTGGAATTTGGCCGGAGACCACCGCTGCTGGAGGAGAAGGGAGCCGTTGATTGGAGCCTCCCCAGGAGAAGCTGCCGGTACCAGGAGAACCGCCATCGTCGAATTTGTCGTTTGCCCCCGTCGTCGACCCTTGCCTGAGCCCCGGTGAGCCTCCCACGACCCCCACCTGCCACGCTAGGGTTCTGTCTCGCCGGCGCTGCCCGACGTGGACGATGAACCAGAGCCGTTCGATTAGAACTAGATCCCACGGTCCACATTGCCCCGTACCGCTTCACCCTCACCGTATCACTGACGCATGGGGACAGCCACTTAACTAGCCCGCGCGTGCACTTTGCGTAGTGGGCCGGCCCAGTAAAACCTCCCGCGCGACCCAACAATTCAAATTTAGTTTTATTCATTTAATTTCAAACATAGTTTTGTACATAGATTCAAAAATCAACCCAGCTCGATTCACTGAACCAAAATGCATGAAACTAATTTTATTAGAAAGGTACTAGAAATCTTAATCCAAGATCGTTGGATTCAAACCATTTAGATTTATAGATCACCCCTGGTAAAAATAACAAGGCAGAAGCTTTTCTACATTCAAACATTTTTCAAAATTCAACCATAAAAGCTTTTGAGTTGATTCCAACTCTCAAAAATCACATTTGACCATACCTTTTGAGTTTACTTACAAAAATAATGATCAAGTAATAAAATAATGCCACATAGGCATTTCTAGTCACATTATTTAATTAAAATAAAAAGGTTAAACCTTATTAAATTGTGACACCACTTTAAATCACATTCCCATGTACTGAAATATGTGGTGATGACATGTGTCAACATGATCCCATGTTTGAGTTGGAGAATATTAAATCTTAAGTAGTTTTTCAATAAGTAGAAATTACTTTTCTCAAATTAAAATAAATAAGACAAGTGCTTTAATCTTGTAATGATAGTGATGATGATAGATCATCTAGTGTGAACCTTTGAGTGATGTTTAGAAATAGTTAAGTATTGTTTGGTGGTTGTGTACCTCGTATTTATTTATAGACGCTAGTACCGACCAAGGATATAAGGAGGAAGGAGGATACTACGAGGAAGAAGCCGAGGAGAAGTTCAACCACTACTCTGCACAAGGCAAGCTAACACTTGCAAGATACCCTACTTATGAGCAAGTTATTAACTTAGCAAGCTTACACCACTTGATACCAAATCCTAGCTTTACTTGCAAGCTTAACACTTTATTTTCTTTATCAAAGCTTTCTCTTAGAGTTTACATAGTGACTTGTAGATTCTAGAAAGATAATTGAAGGTAGCATAAAGAGCATAAAACTTGGCCTAAGTTAGATAATTTTAATGTCATCCCGAGGCATGAGATTTACTTAGATAAGATACACTTGCTTATTACCCACCATTAGTATTTACCCCCACTTGTAGATGCTAGTGCTAAGCATAAAATTTGATCAACTTTAGATGGGAATACTTGGTGAAAATGGTTATGAAAACCTTAGAATGATGAGTCATTCTACTGAAATGTTTTGACATGTGTTCTTGAACACCAAATGATTTTGATGATGAAAATGTTGAGGCATGAGCCTTATACCTTTACAAAACTGATGGTTGTCTGGATGCGATACCATTCCAATTTTACCGTACAACCATAATACCAGAAAATTGGGTAGGGCTTGACTGGAAATTTATATACCTTAGTATGGGTTCCCTTGCGGCCAAGGTCTGAACTGAGGCTACCTTGTGAAGATTGTCCACCTGTGAAGTACCCAAGATGATAGTTGGTCATGGTTGGGAGGACAAACTCACAGGAGAGGTGCCTATACTAGGGCGTGTAATTGAAAGGTTAAGATTGATTATCCGCATACTGAGTATGGTGAATTCAGGATTTGTTCCTAACGGATGTATCGAATGTTGTGGTGAAAGTGTACAATCTCTGCAGAGTGTTAAACTATTCGAATAGTCGCGTCCGCGGTTATGGACAGTTGGAGTGGCCATACTGTTCCCCCGTCAGATGTTTTCAAAATAACTTGTGAAATGATTTGTGACGTTGACTTGACCACAACAGAGTTGTGATATGAATTCAAGTTCCCACTTAGGTGTTATAAAACTTTCAATTAGTTTTCTTCGCTTCTGAACTTAGTAGAGGTAAATCTGGCTTTTTGCAAAACAACCATAGAGCTTAGTACTTCCTATTCCAAAACCACTTCACTTATTAGTATTAGTATGCGAGTACTTAAAGAGTACTCATGGCTTTGTCCCTGGCTATTCCCGTGGACAGACTATGAAGAGGAGTATCAGGATGACGAACCGCAGGAAGGTTACGACAACTAGGATCATCTCCCATCATTAGCATTGCCTGTGACCCCGAAGATGGAGCTTCGCCTATGCTATCATTATCTTTACGTTATTCCGTTGCTTGATTTGTGTTAAGAACTGGATCATGAGATAATTATTTGTGTAAGACCTTATGTATGGTTTGTAATGGATGATGTACCATGATATCCAAGTCTGTTATGTCTCGCAAAAATGGTAATCCTGGGATTGCGATGTATGGCATAACAGGCATATGGGATTAAAAATCCGGGTGTTGACAAAGGGAGTGTAGGATCTCGGAGTTTAAGGCTATGATTAGGTTTATATCTTAATTGCTTTCTTGTAGTTGCAGATGCTTGCAAGAGGTTTAATCACAAGTATGTATTAGTCCAAGTAAGGTCAGTACATTAGCACAGGTTCACCCACACAACACTTATAAAACGAAAGAAGACTACTCAGCTATATGAAACGAAAGCACTTGACAGTATTCCCATGTGTCCTCGAGAATGTTTGGTTCTCATAAGTATTTCCACCGGCTTGTCATTTGCTAAGAAAGGATTGGGCCACTGCTACAATTATTTGCTGTCTTTATTTACTTGCACTTTGTTTCTTTGCTTTATCAGAAAACCCCTAAGTATCCATTTGCTAAGTATTTACAGAGATTTCCTGCTCCTTACCACTAGTCAACACCTTCCGCTCCTCGTTTGGATCGACACTCCTATTTATAGAAAGTACTATGATACACCCCCTATACTTGTGGGTCATCAAAACTATTTTCTGGCGCCGTTGCCGGGGAGTGAAGCGCTATTGAAGAGTGGAACTGGTAAAGGAAACTTCTACTGTGAGTATTGTTTTTTTTATTTCTGTTTGTTACTTTGTTTCCAATATGGATAACCCACTTGGTTTTCTGTTTGGGAAAACTACTACCACTGTTAGGGTAGTAGATGAACCACCAGCTGTTGAGATAGATCCTTTTAAGATACCTACAAGTATTGTTGATCGTGTTATGGATAATTATTATTTAGGGGATGGAACTGTCCACCCTGGTGATCACTTGATTTTTATCCATGAATTATGCGGATTGTTTAAGTGTGCAGGTATCACAACTGAATAGGTGAAGAATAAGTTACTCTCTATATCATTGAAAGGAAGAGCTGAAAAATGGTATAAGCTGCGGAAGAATGGACAATCCATGGAATGGGAGGAAATAGTACCTCTCTTTTTCTCTAAATTTTATCCTCCCAGTGAGATTCATAAGGATAGGAACTAATATATAACTCTTGGCCTCGTGATGGAGAGAGTACAGCTCAATCTTGGGGGAGATTGAAGTTACTAATGCTTAAATGTCCTATTCATGAACTCCTTAACAATATTATTATCAATAACTTTTATGCTAGGCTTCATCTTCATGATAAAGATTTACTAGATGCTTCTTGTGCTGGATCATTGAAGCATGGGAGAATGACAAAGGAAGAAAGTCGGGTATAAACTATGATTATGAATGCATTAAATATTTTATGGGAACTGATGACTTCCGTGATATTAGTACTGAGTATGGTATTGATTCTCAAAGTATTGCCAATTGTTTTAAGGCTTTTTCCTCTTACATAGAAATTCCTAAAAAGAATTGGAATAGGTACCATGCACCTTATAAAGATGTTGTTAATCGTGTTCCTGCTAGAAATACTGAAGTTTGTACTATTAATCATATTTTGCCTAAACCTTATGTTGAGAAAACACCTTTCCCAGCTAAGGTAAAGGAGTATTCTATGATAATTAGTGCGAATAACAAATGTATAAAGAAAACTGTGGAACCTGATGAGCAAATAAACATTGAACATGTAGTAGCCAAGAAAGATCCTGTCACTAAAAACGTAGAAGTTAGTGATACGTTGGAAACGTATCTATAATTTTTGATGCTCCATGCTTGTTTAGTATCTACTTTGTTTTACTTGTCCACACTTTGAGGTGCTTTTTACTGGTACTAACCTATTAACAAGTTGCAACAGTGCCAGGTGCCTGTTTTCTGCTGTTTTTGGTTTCAGAAAAGTTAGTAAAGAAATATTCTCGGAATTGGATGGGACGAAGGACAAAGTCAATTACTTTCCGTAGGGAACAAGAAGACCAGAGGAGAGCCGGAGAGTCCGGCCAACGGGGCCACCCACCCAGGCGCGGCCATAGATGGGCCCGCGCCTGGCTAGGGTTTGCTGGCCATGACTGCCTCCCGGTCTTGACCCTTCGCCTATAAGAAGCCCCCGATGCAGAAACCCTGGGTACCCGGTCAGAAATCCATGAAACCGTTTGTAGCCTCCGCCACCATCATCCCTAGATCGGGGGGGATCCGAAGTTCTTCCCGGCACCCTGCCAGAGAGGAGATCATCCCGGAGGCCTTCTATCCAGTATGATTCGTGAGTAGTTCCACCTTGGACTTTGGGTCCATGTAGTAGCTAGATGGTTGTATCTCCTCCTTTGTGCTTTCATGTATAGATATTGTGAGCTCCGTTCATGATCAAGATCTAATCTATTTGTAATCATGCATGTTGTTTTTGCGGGGATCCGATGGATATTGATATTATTATGTTGGTTTGATTAATGGTTTTATCTTTATGATTCTATCATGTTTGTGTTGTTTGTGATCTTGCATTTTCTCCGTTGCTAGTGGTTATCTTGTCCAAGAAGTTGCTAGTGAATCCAAGAGGGGGTATTTATGCTCCATAGTGGGTTCATGCCTCTAGTTTTCAAGGGAAGTGACAATAATCTCTTCGGTTGTAGATGTGTTGTTGCTACTAGGGAGAAAACAACGGTCTCTTGTTCATGGAACATGTGGACTGTTTACCTTACACACTTTGCTTAAAGCAGTTGTCTGTTGCTTGCAACTTAATACTAGAGGGTGTTCAGATGATAACCTGAAGGTGGACTTCTAGTCATAGATGCAGTTGGATGACGGTCTATGTATATTTTTGTATTGCCCAATCAACCTCATAGGATCTTTCTGGCTAGTAATTGCATTGTTATGCCTTGCTCAGTTCCTGTCAATTGCCCCGCTGTAATTTGTTTACCCTTCATGCCATGTTTTTTATCTAAGGAGAGCACATCTAGTGAACTATGGACCTCGGCCAATCTTTACCATTGATACATCTTCCATTGTTACTTATTTACTTGCTGCAAATCATTACCTTGCACACCATACGTTTAATCCTTTGTTACAGCAAACCAGTGAGCTTGACAACCTCATTGATTCATTAGGGCAAAGTCTTGAGTTTGTGTTGTGCATGTCTCCATGTTGTTTGCAAGACCTGTGTGGCGTTTCCTTCCTCCTTCTGGTTCGATAACCTCGGTCTCAACTAAGGGAAAACTTGTTGCTTGCTCTTCACACACCCTGCGCTTGGGGTTACCAACAAAGTGCCACGTCGAGCATCATCAAGACTTTCTGGCGCCGTTGCCGGGGAAATAAATAAAAAGCTCCCGCGCCAACAAGGCGCCATCAGCCAGCAACAAGACTTTCTGGCGCCGTTGCCGGGGAGGCTAAGGACGTCTTCACTAGGGGAGTCCTTCACTTCCTTTCTCTTTACTTTGTTTTTAGTTTGCTTTGTTTCCTTTGCTTGGTTTTGTTTGCCTCTTTTCAAAAAACCCATAAAATTTAGTCTAGCTTGGTTTGCTTGCCTTATTCAAAAACACAAAAAAATTAGTTCCTGCTCTACTTGCCACCTTGCTCTAGCTCACCATGTTTCTCCCCCAGTTCTCTCTGAAAAATCTTGCAATAGGTAGTGGCTATTGAAGAATTCTTTAATTATGTTAGCAAGCATGAGGATATTGATGATAAATCTATAGCTGAACTTTCTCTTAATTATGAGATTGTTGCAGCTTCTTTAGTTCATATGTTGGAGGCTAGGTTTGTTAGCCTTAACCCCTTCATACAATTCTTATTCCTAAAACTAAAAGAAGAGAAGAATGTTGAAAAAAGGGAATTCATCCCTGAAACTTTATCAAAAGAATTCCATGATGTTGCTAGGGAGGCCAAAAAGGTTTTTGAACATTTCAATATGCTAGGTTCAAGTGTAGATGTTGTGGGTATTTATGATAAAACTAAGCGTAGAGAGGAATTAAATATACCCATACCCTATAAGCTTGTTGGAATGCATGAAGCCTTTGAAAATAACTTCGAATGGACTGCCCCTGAAAATCTTTTTGATGAAGGTAGTAGACCAAGGAGAGATGAGAAAGGATCCTACAAAACCCATTTGGATGAGATACCTTTCATAGTTGAAGATTTTGCAAGTATGAATGTTAATGCTTCCTCATTTGAAAATACTTGATTGTTCTTGCTTCTTGTGTCTAACTTAAAGGCGTTAAAGAAAAGTACTTGTTGGGAGATAACCCAAGAGTTTCCTTGAGTCTTGGAAGATATTACTTCTGTAATGACCTCCCCTTATCATTTTTTTTGCTTTTTGTGCCAATAATGACCTCTAATGAGAGGGAAGTAAGATTTGGGGAGTTGTTGTCCCGAAACAGATGTCTGTCCTCCACCAAAAAAATTCGTGAGGAGGCTATGTAACTCGGATTGAGCTCACAATTCACGAATGAATCCCCCAGTATGTTGGATAACTTCCGTAAGTTTAACACTTTTTGATTTGAGCAACAGAAGATGTTTTAAAAAATTCGTTTCTACCTGCTGTTCTGTTTTGTCAGATTTCTGCCATCATTTGCATTTGCTTCTTATTGATTCTTTTTTGAGATCTCTTAAGGTAAATTGAGTTTTTTTGAAGGAGTTACTACAGTAGCTTGTGTTTTTAGTGAAAATCCTTGTTGTTCCAAAGCTTTGCCAGTGGTCTAATATCTTTTGAATAAGCTAATGTTGCTAATGAAGATTGTGTGAAGTTTTGTATAAAGGAAAATTTTCAGGTGTAGAGAGAGAATGATGCAATGAGATGAAGAATGGACAAAAGCTCAAGCTTGGGGATGCCACCATGGTGTCACGCCAAGAAATATCGAAGAAGTACAAGCATCAAAGCTTTTCATCAATAAAAAGCTCAGGACTGTCTAGACACTTTGTTTTTATTGTTTCATGCACAGTTGTGTTGTTCTTGGAGCGTCTTAGTTTTTGTTTGCTTTGCTTAGTTTGCTTTAGTAGTTTGGACCCCCGTTATCGCTGTGTTGTTTTGCAAATAAGTTTGCTTGGTGTTTGGAAATGAGTAGTAAGTTCTTGCTTGAAGTGCAAGAGGAGCTTGCATTGACTGTGACTTAGACTTTAGCATGACATGCTAGGTGTTGTTTTAGCATTATGCTTAGTGATTATTGTTGTAGCATGTATTGTTCCAAACAATTGGGATTGCTTAGTGTGCCTTGAAGAAATTATGCGTTGTTTTAGCATGCAAAAGCATAGTATTGTGGTATTCTCCTTTGATGTTTTGCTTGGGTTGACTTGGCACATGCTCACACCATGTTATGACTATGACAAGTCACCATTAGCCTCTATGATCATTTAGTCCTTGACTTGTGGTACCACACTTTGCTTTGATTAGTTTGCTTTGTTGCATTGCATAATTTTGGCCATTATTGCTCTCTTAGTTGGTTGCTCCCAGTCTTTTGCTAGCCTCCACTTGTATGAGTAAGTTCTACTCATGCTTCCAACTCCCAAGAAACCAAGTTATTCCAAAGTTTCCAATATAAACTCCTATGCATGGTGTGTTACACCACTCCAAAGTATATTCTTGTTTTCAACTATCTTCCAATTAAAAACTATTTTGTTATGTGAAAACTTAGTGATTAAAGCCCTCACGAACTTGATGGCACACTTTATTCTTTGCCCCTAATAAACTTGAACCATTGTGACAACTTTGTTGTATATGCTTGCACTTATAAGTTGGAATTAGAAGAACCATGCTGTCACGGGAAACGTTTTCAACATTGCACTTGTACCTTGTTGTACTCAGTTGATATCATGTTCTTTTGTCTATGGATGTCACCGGTGTGAAATAAAGAGGGAACTTGTAAGTCCATGGAGTTTGTATCCCGTGTTAGAGAAATGAACTACTAGGAAAACGGCTATAGGTAATCAGCACATCCGTGGCTCACATGGTTGAAGTGCCCCACGGCTAAAACAGGCGTGGCTCACCTGTGGGCAGTGCCCTACTAGTAACTAGAACAACCGTGGCGCACATGACCCTAGTGCGCCACAGATATGTGTGGGCCAGGGCCTTGTTGGCCACACGCCAAACTTCTGTAGCGCACCATGCACACGTGCGCCACGGTTGTTAGGGTCATCTGTGGCGCACGTGTGCATGGTGCGCTACGACTGAGCGCATGCCCACCTCTGCTCTGAGACGGCCACTAACTTCTGTGGCGCACTCGCCAGGCGCCACAGGACAGAGCATCTGTGGCGCACTGCATAGTGCGCCATGAAGTTTGTACTCCCCTGTGCACTCTTGCATGTGCGCCATGGATGTGTCGATTTTTTTAAGACAGCACTTTATGTGCACATGTGTGACCACATCCACCACCCCACACTTCACTTTGCCCTTCTTCTTCCTCCTTAGATCTAGTCGGGATCTTCTCCTTCCCACCTCAATTTCTCCACACATTCACCATTTTTAGCATGTAAAACTTGCTTTGGATGTTACATAAGTAATAGAGGAGGTCTCCGGTCTCTCATCTATCCGTCTCCGACGCGCACCTCTCCTTTCCATCTTTCTCGCCATCGGTCTCTCATCTCGGTAAGTTGTCCATGTAAGGATGTGTTCATGTGTATATGGATGATGCATGTGCTCATATGTATGTAGATGATCGATGCTCATGTCATGATGTGTGTATGTGTGGAGAGCTAGGATCGATGGTCATATGTGTGTCTATGGAGCGTATCGCTATGCTCATGCATGTGTGTATGGAGAGGATAATGATATGTTCATGTGTGTATGGATCGGTCTCTCTCTCTCTTGTGTTTGTATGTGAACAAGTTGCCATTGTTTTGCCAAAATGTTGATTCATTTCCATTTTGGCAAGACTTTGGCATTTCACAAAGGTCCTAATTTTAGGATAGGTCATGCCGAAATTTTCTATCGACCATTGCATGCATGCATTCATTATGTGGTTCTAATAGACTTCAAAATTGTACCGTACATCGTGCGAGCAAAAATGGTCCGCATAATGAGCGAAGGCATTGTGGCTAGATTTTTGAAATGTGCGACGGCCGACATGATACGAAATAACAAGATATAAGATGTCCGTGCGAAGATGCAAACTCAATCGGGTGATCGACCCAGATTCCGGAATCTGCGCACTCGCCCGCCATGGTTTCATGGATGGATACACTCGTTGGATAAGCGATGGCGTAGATGATGGAGACGGTGATCATCATCACGGCGAACGGGCGAGATGATGAAGAGGCTCTGGAGATGGTGAAGGTAATGGAAGCGCCGGGATGATGATGATCTAGATGGCGGAGGAGCGTACGACGATGGAACAACGTCGGTGCGGGACCCTTATGTGCAAGAGCTGCTTCTCAAGCGCATTTAGTAACGCCAGGCTGCCTAGAGAGAAAGCCAAGCTTGCAACTTGAGAAAGACGCGGTTACTCCATTGTATGAAGGATGCAGGCCCGATGATACCGGTTGAATGTAACGCTCAAGGCTATGGAGATGAAGGCAAAGCACAAATTGAGCGACGCAAGCTTCGACGATATGATGGCATTCAGCACGATCGTCTCCGGAGGGGAACACATGTCCAACTAGTATCGAGGATGCCAAGAAAATCGTCGTCTCTCGATCTACCGCGACGTTAGATATCACGTATGCATCAACGATTGCATCATTTATCGGGCGAGGACGGAGAAAACCACATGTCCGGTGTGCGGCGTGAGTCGATACAAGAAAGGGAAGAAAGCACCTAGAAAAGTGGTATGGTACTTTCCTATCACCCTCGTCTGCAGCGCTATTTCGGACCCTAAGGAAGCGAAGCTCATGCGATGGCATGCGGAAAGGAAGAAGCCGGAGATGATGATGACCCGAAAAGGATGAGCTCCGACGCACCCTTCGGATGCTAGCCGCTGGAAAGCATTGGACCTCAATTCCAGAATTCGGTGGAGATTCGAGGAACATCGGGCTTGGTGCGAGCACCGATGGACTCAATCCGCTCGGTAGCGAGCAGCACGCACAAGACTTGGCCTGTGTTTGTATGGATGTACAACCTCCTCCATGGTTGTGCATGAAGAAGAAGTACATACAAATGAGTATGCTAATTCAAGGGCCGAAACAACCTGCACCGACATCAACTGTATCTCGGGCTGTTGAAAGAGGAGCTAGCCACGTTATGGGAATGGAGCCAATACTTACGACGCCGTCGCACAAGATTATTTCACTATGAGAGCCGCGTTGGTCACTACGGTGAACGACTATCCAGCTTGCGGGTATATCTACCGGCAGGTTATCCAAGGATTCCACGCATGCGTTAGGTGCATGGATAACACAAGCTATCTCCAACTAGAGAAAGATCCAGGGTCATCGAAAACCGTGTTCATGGCGCACCGGAGGTGGCTCGGCAAGAATGATCCATGGAGAAAACGTGGAGACCTGTTCGATGGCAAATCAGAGACCCGAGGAATCCCAGAGCGTAGGAGCAACGAAGAAGTGGAAGAGTTGCTGAAAAACTGGAAAGATTGTCCTAAGCCTGGAAAGAAGCGAAAGAGGCAGCAACAAGACAAGCCGCTGATGAAGGTATGGAAAACAAGGTCTGTTTTCTAGGAGTTGCCATACTGGAAGTTTCTCCGCACGCCTCATAGCCTCGACATCATGCATATCACGAAAAACGTGTGCGAGTCCGGTCGCCACCATAATCAACATGCCGATAGGACGAAAGATGGTCCGAAAGCAAGCGCGACCTGATATGCTTGGGTATCCGGAAGGAGCTTCACGGAGGACGCTACTCCGATGATCGTGAAGATGACGATGATCATGAGTCGGAGACACAAGGTCGTCGGAAGGGTAAAAAGTTCAAGAAGAACGAATATTACTGCCTCCTTCTTGCTTCACTCTAAGCCGTGATGAGATCAAACAGTTTTCAAGTGCCTTCTAGGAGTCAAATTTCCTTACGGCCACGCTGGCAAGATAAGCGATACCTAGACGAGGAAGCAGAGGTTCGGGCATGAAGTCTCACGATGCCGTGCTAATGACGCAGTACTTCGGTCGCACTAAGAGGGATAATGGACGAGCACGTCCGTGAAACGTTATTTGGCCTGTGCAAGTTTTTCGACGTCATCTCTAGGAAGTCGATTGGCTTGAATCAGCTCGAAGGCTACAGGAGGAGATCGTGGTGATACTATGTGAGCTTGAGGTCTACTTCCCACCCGCATTCTTCGACATTATGGTGCATCCGCTGGTCCATGTCGTGGAGGACATCGTACAACTCGGGCGATGTTTCTCCGCAGCATGATGGCGTTCGAAAGGATGAACGGACACATCAAAGGATACGTTCGCAATGTCCCGTCCGGATGGAAGCATAGCCAAGGGCTTTACGGCAAGAGTGCATCTCTTCGCACGAATTATCTAGACATCGAGAACTCGCGGTCTTCCCGTCAATGTACACCTTGGCAAGCTCGACGGATCTGGTCACCGAGAGGGTCCGACATCGCATGCGCATTTCGATTTCGACGCGCAGACTTTGATCGAGCAAACCTCGTCGCGCTACAGCATTTAGAACTGGTCGATCCTTGGGTACAGAAGCACAAAAGGTTAATCGAGAAGAACTACAGTGACCGGGGCATACAGAGGACGCAGGGAGAAATAATTAAAGAGCACAACTCAGATTTCACGCGTTGGTTCAGGCAGACGCTCCTTGATAATCCCCCGCGCTCGCATTCTTCTGACACGAAAAAGATCATATTCACCTTATCGCAGGGACCGATGCAAAACCTGGTGACCTATCAGGCGTATGATATCAACGGCTACACATTCTACACGGAGGAAAAGGACAACAAGTGTGATTATCAGAACTCAGGCGTAACGTCGGAATTCTACACCGATGACAACATGAAGGAAAGATTCTACGGAAGAATCGAGGAGATCTGGGAGCTCGACTACTGTGGAGGAGAAAAGTGCCGATGTTCCGTGTCGATGGGCAAAGAGTGTCGAAGAGAAGACCGGTATTTCACAACCATGGTTATACCCGGCAGCCAAATCCAAGGCCGCGGTGCAAACGTGGCGCGAAAAATGAACCGTGGGTACTGGCTACCAAAGTGGACCAATGTTTTTCATTACCGACGACAAAGCCTAGCCGTGTTATCGTGAGGAGAGGAAAAGAAACATCATCGGATTAGATGGAGTCGCCAACGAGCAAGACTTCGACCAGTACGGCGATCCAAAGATTGAAGATGACGACGACTACGATGCAACAACATACATCACAAGAAGAAAAAGGACAACCCTACCCAAAAAAGGTAGCCCGTTCGAAAGAAGAAACATTAAAGTGCCGGGGCTAAATTATTCAACCGCGACAAAGAAGGGAAAAAAGATTGTAAAACGCTAGCTCAAAAATATTGTAAAATGCGTGGTCAAAAAAGATTGTAATATTCATGGACAAAGTATTATGAATTTTAGTTATACTTCGAATCATATTTTGTAACACTTTTATGACATATATCACTACTTTTGGGCATGTTTGGAATATTTAAAAGTATTTTAAAAACAAAACAAAACTTGTATGGCATATATCACCACTTTTGGACATTTTTGTGAACATTTAAAAGTATTTTTAAAATAAAATAAAAGTGGAGCACCAGATTCAAACAGGTGCTCGAGTTTGGAATAGAGCTAAGGGCTAGAACCAGTGGGCTATGACAGAGTAGTAGTGTGCAGAAGGGTGGCCGCCTCTTATCCAGTCGTTCAACAGACATAGGCGAGCACCTGGCCAAGTGCGCTACGGTTATCCGAAGACTTGGCGGTGCGCCTATGTCTCTGGACGCTAGTCAACCGCGCGGTTCCATCTCTCACAGACGACACCACGCACCGCTCTGCATCTCATGAGGCTCTCGAGGAGGAGGAAGCCCACCACCGCCCTGCCGCCCGTTGAGGAGGAGGAAGAAGCTCTCGAGGAGGAGGAAGCTCTTCTCGAGGAGGAAGCTCGTGGAGGAGGAGGTCCCCTAGCCACCGCCGCACTAGATCCCCTAGCAACCACCGAGCCCGATCGATCCTCGCCGCCACGCCGACCTCCAGCAGCCGCCGAGGAGGAGGCCGTGGAGGAGGAGCCCAGCGTGTCCAGGAGGAGGAGGAGGCCGCCTGTGTCCGAGGAGGAGGAGGCCGTCGCTCGCCGTGTTGCGCCCACCAACGCTGCCCTCGTCTTAGAGGTTAGCCCTCTCTCTCCTCTCTCTCTCTCGGGTTAGCGTGAGGTTAGCTAGGGTTAGTGTAGAAAAATTTAGTGATGTATCTGAGTAGTGACAGATTGTTAGCAGCAGATTCAGAGTAGTGATGATTAGTGTAGAAAAATTAGAAGTGATAGATTCAGTAGTGACAGATTGCTAGGGTTAGTGTAGAAAAATTTAGCAAGGAGATTTAACTCTGTTTTAGCAAAGATTCGAGTAGTGATGTATTGTTAGCAAATTTAGTGTAGCTTGGTTGATAGCAAGGTTGAGTAAACTTGGTTGATATTCGGAGTAAGCTTGGTAGATAGCTTAGGGTTGAGTAGCAAGGGTTCCGGTAAGCTTAGGGTTCGAGTAGCAAGGTTGAGTAAGCTTGATAGAGTAGCCAGGGTTCAGGGTAAGCTTAGGGTTCAGAGTAGCTTAGGGTTCAGAGTATCAAGGTTGATATGATGTCATGCATGGTAACAAAAAATAGCAGTCAGATGAATATTGTTCTTAGTACTGAATATTGTTCTTAGTACTGAATATGCAGTCAGATGCAGGGTTCAGAGTACTGAATATTGTTCTTAGTACTGAATATTGTTCTTATTGTTCTTAGTACTGAATATTGTTCTTAGTACTGAATATTGTTCTTATTGTTCTTATTGTTCTTAGTACTGAATATTGTTCTTATTGTTCTTAGTACTGAATATTGTTCTTAGTACTGAATATTGTTCTTATTGTTCTTAGTACTGAATATTGTTCTTAGTACTGAATATTGTTCTTATTGTTCTTAGTACTGAATAATTCAAGGGCTTTCTTATTTGAGGATTTTCTTTACTACTCTGATTAAAATAATTCAATTTTATTGTTCAATTTCCACTCAAATGGAGAAGTATATAAGGAATGCTATCAATATTCATTTAATCGCCATCGCATTAGTGCGATATATTGTGTGATTTTAATCGTTAGTTCTAGAGCATAACAAGGAGAAGGCTGACAAGCTGGTCAGAACTCTCGTCATATTATCTTTTGATTGAAATAGTATAGCATGTCTCCCACAGTCAGGAATAGAACGGTCAAGTTAACTAATTTTTTTTCTACTGAACAACAGTTCCCTTTTTTTATTGCTATATACTATTGTGCAAAGTCATTGTCCATGCATATATATGCTTCTTGGGGTTACATCGAGTGGTCGGAGCTAAGGATCACTGACCATGCTAAAACTCCTCTCTCAGGTGGGAACAGTTTTGTCTTTGCATTTTTACACTGTTTATGCTTCTTGAAAACACAAACTGCTAAGTCCAAACCTCAAACTGCTAAGTCCAAACCTAAAACCTGAAACTGCTAAGTCCAAACCTGAAACACGCCATTTATGCTTGATGTCTTGTTTGTGTGTTGGCCATTTATTCTAGTTGCTCCATTTTTCCTAAACAGATTTATTGTGTCTTTGGTTGTGCTTATCTTTGGCTATCTTGGGCCATTTATGTTGGTTGTTGGCTATGATGGCCATTTATTGTGTGCTAGCTATCTTTGGCCATATATATGCGTGTTCTTGTATGAAACGAGTCCCGATTTTTGCCGGAATGTTGATTAACTTCCGCTTTGTAAATCGGGCACTCTAGTTTAAGAAAATTAGCAAAGGTCATGCCGGATTTTTCCGCATTTAACCAATTATTTGTTTTATTAGTGCAAAGATGTGTGATAACGACGAGGTGGATGTTCTAAGCGCATCGCTGAAGGAGAACTCGACCTCGAATAAACAATTGACATTACGGGAGGCGGCCCAGCGTCTAGAAGACGATGAAGAATACCATCCTTCGGAGAGCGAGGATGATGAGATGGAAGACGCGGAGGAAGAAGCGGAAGGCGGACGATGAAACCACCGATGGCGGCGAGGGCACGGGAGTGGTAGCAACCCTCCTAAGAAGAAGAAGTGAAGGACCGCACCCGAACACGGTCGGCACGGAGGAAATTACAAGTGAGCCCATCGGGGTTCCTTTGGAGCCCGCCTTGTCGTCAAAGGGTACGGTGGGCAAGTGGCGGCGATCACCGACAACCATCTCGATCAACACCGAGAATCTCCAAGATAAAGATAATGGCCACTTGCGCACACTACTCTTCGAGAAGTGACGCGATACAAGTTCCCGCTAAGTATCGAACACAAATTATCATGGGAACGGTAAACAAATCAGCCCTCACAAAGATGAGCACCGCCTGGCCACCTGGAGAGCCGGATAAAGAAGAAGATCTATAAAGAAGGCAAAAGTCTCGAGGAGATCCAAGATTGACCCGCAGATCACGAAGATCGCCCGGAGTTCAAGGAGAGGTGTGAATCCGAAAGAGCCCCGCCAATAGTAATCGGGAAAGGTGCCGCAGCGATGAATATAGGTCATCACCATCTCGGATCTGGTGGATACGTAACCACGGAGGCCAAATGGAATAAGGAGGACGAAGAGTATAGATCCAAGGGATAGAAAACCCTTTGCTAAATTCAACCCGGGCAGTTCGAACTTCATCGAGCCCATTACCATGTGGACCCAAAACCAAACAACTCACCGCGGATCCTGCGGTGAAGGAATTCGAGGAAATTGTGGTAAGTATAATCTAATTACCGTGATCAACACGATTGCAATCTAATCGATGATCTAAATGATTCATTATTACTTCCGCAGGAGGAGGAAATTGTTGCTAGTCATGGATCCTGTGGTTCCTCATCCTGTGGGTCGACGGCGGCCACCGGTGGGATAACCTTTTAACAGTATGATGAACCGCCAAGAAAATAGAGCCGTTACGAAGAAGCCGTTGCCTGGCCGTCTGCCGCCTCGGGTAAGAATTGGGTGGATCATTTTGGTCCACCGCCGAGGACGCATGTGGCGCCCGCCGGAAGGAGCGAGGAGGAAACAGAGAGGTTCAAGAACTTAAGGCACAAGTGGCGCTGATCCCGCAGATCGTCCAAGACAACCGGCAATCACCCTACGCCCTTCCCGCCTACCTTGGTGGAGTCAATAATCCGGAGTGCGGGTGGTCGAGTAGGGCCGCGTTCGATTCCAAGCATGGTCAGCCACTCGAACAACGCGGCGCCGAAATCAGCGAACCACGTGTTCGTGACTCCGCTAGCACCGCTGGGCGCCGCAAGTGTTGGTGACTTCGCCATCACCGCGGCGGGAGTACATGTTGGTGCCCCCGCCATCGCCGCGCACCGGAGCTCCAAGCACCCGGTAGGGAGAATACACCGCGCCAACACCGCGCCATCAAGCAGCCCTTCCGCTCTTTGCACGCCTGTGCGCGCGTCGACATTAGCCGATCTCGACGCCATCACGGTAAACAAATTGCTTTAATTACCGCCTTTCATGCCATCTATATATTACTCTTGTGGCGTCTCGCCCGACGACGCCAGACATGTTTTCCGCAGACGGATGTTCCTTGCACTCTCTTATGCTACGTGAACAACGAGTGAGGATGTTGCCAAGGTACCATCGTTCAACCCTTGCGCCGACGTTCCACTCAAAGCCGATGCCGATAGCGTGCATGTGGTTAAAATTAGTCGGTGCTAAGGGGCTGCGACGACTGAACCTCCCATTCAACCCCGTGAGCGGATGAAGAAGAGTCGTCGTCTCGGTAGTTGCTTCGCTTGTTCATGCTATGGCCAAAGAGCATGATCCGTTTGGGGACGGCGGGGCCATCACGCCACAGACAACAAGCACCGTCGTGCGACAAGCGGCAAGGCCCCCTACCGCCCTCGCCGTCACCTCCACGCGTGGGTCGGATGATCATGTTGATGATATGCACATGGCGCAGATCCGCGGCGAGGACTTCAAGATGGAATGATCACTTCTTCAAGACTCGGTTTGGCAACGAAGAAGACCTAGTCAGGCCCCACAGAGAAAGCCACTATCACCAAGCGCCTATTTGGTTCTCAGAGACGCCTCGGCTTGCCTTTCTGAGCCGGTGATACAACCAACCGCCCTTTATTCTAAGCCCCGACACACTACATAGGGCGACGGTGCTCGATATGTGCCTGCCCGCTCTCCAAAAGGAAAAAGGGCAGGAAAAGAAAATCTAGCAGCTCGAGCCAGCGGTGGCGTCAACAACTGCGAATCCGATCAGGTTTCGGACGGGCCACCAAGACCCGAGGGTATTATGTGGAGGATTCATGTGGCGGTGAGCCCATGCTACCTAAGAATTTGCGGAAGCTTGCCGTTGAATCGCAGAGTGTGCATGACGGCGCTCGACGATAGAGACGCCTTCTATCGGAGAAAGATCCTCGCACCCGGTATTCGTGGTTAAGGTGTCACCGTGCTTGGGCTTCGTCGACACCGCCTCGCGGATCTGTTCTTCCTGCGTTCGAGGACATCTTCAATATGTTCCACCTATACCCGTGCACTATACCATGGTCCGCCTTTTCTCTCACCGCCACGCAGATCATTAGAGAGAACACACCGCATCGCTATAGTGGACCCCTACTACATGCGTGACGGCTGCTTGGGTTCCCCCGCCGAACGACGTATCGTGGCCTCGTACCTAAAAAGAATCCTCGTGGCGAACAAGACAAAGGAATACATTCTCGTGCCTTACTTTCCCGAGTAAGTCGTTATTCAGTCGCCACCGTCGATTGGATTTATTAGATCATCATCATTCTTTTTTCAACACATTCCATTTGAATTTTTTGCGCAGAGATGAACACTGCACGCTCATCTCCTTATCGCCGAAGCATTCCCACTCCACGTATTTCGACTCGGGGAGTCTAGAAAAGAAGAAAAACTACGAAAAGATCAAGGAAGTTCTGGATGATGCTCTCACTGGCTTTGCCTCGACGGAAGGCACCAGCTTCGTGCGTAAGAAGGTCAAGTTCGGCAGGCACGTCTTCAACCACGTAACAGAGTTCCCCTGCGTGAAGCAGCCGGAAAACAGTAAGAAGGAAGCCTACTACGCACTCCATCACATGAGGGCGTTCCTACTTGACCAGCAGAATTCCACTTGCGGATCATCTCAAACAGTGGGCCGAAGCAAAGGCCAAGATCAATGATTCGGATATTAGACAAGAGATGTATCGCATCCAGCAGCAGTTTGGGGCAATCATCTTTCGTGATGTCATGACTTCGGGGGGGATCTTCTACGGAGGAAATATCCCGAATAACCGTGACATAGAAGATCGCCTAGAGATGCAGTGGTGACTATAGGAAGTTCATGACGAGGCGTATGCCCTCCTGTCCCTAAGCCGAGCCAGAAGGCTTGATGTTGGCCTAGTTGTAGTTGCAAACTATAGATGACCTTTGTGTGTGTGTACATGGACGACAAGTGTACTTATCTTATTAGGTTTATGTATCACCGCTTACTTATTTTGCTTATTATTATTATATATCAATCAATGCTTGGTTTTTTTGCTTACTCTTTGGTTTTTTGCTTACTCTTTGGTTTTTGCTTACTCTTTGGTTCTCGGACGACAAGTGTGAGTTATTTTGTCTTTTCGAGAATATGCCGATGATTGAAATGTCGTGGCACAATATATATGTGAATGTGCTATGACGGATTGTCACCTTGTGATATGCACAAGTCCGAATTGTGCATCCTACTTGGCCGACAAATTCCGCCATAAGCAATTCCGTGTCCAACGACCTAGCTAGCTAGTTATATATGAGGCATGCTTTTCGAGTTATTTTGTCTTTTCGAGAATATGCCGATGATTGAAATGTCGTGGCACAATATATATGTGAATGTGCTATGACGGATTGTGAGCCTTGTGATATGCACAAGTCCAGAATTGTGCATCCTACTTGGCACAGTCCGTCATAAGCAATTCCTGTGTCCAACGACCTAGCTAGTTATATATGAGGCATGCTTTTTGAGTTTGCTCTTTTGATTTAAGAGTACTTTCTATAAGTGTATCTTCATATGCATTTTAATTATACATGTTTTTCAATCACCGGTTATTTATTATTGTCAACTTGTAGATGACGTGGTACGTCAGGTACAAGGGACGGGTTCCTGAGTCTACGATGATTGGGAAGATCACGAGACAGTGCACCGTTCAGCGGCAATAGCTACAAAGGGTACAACACTATGGCGAGGCGGAAGATAGATACACGCTATCTAGCGGAGTTAGGACAAGGAACCGGATGAAGACCTACACCTTCGTCATGGCGGTGATCATGCTTATCTTCTTTGGGTATTTATCCCGCTTGTGTCTAGCTAGCTAGTTTAGATGTCTAGCTTAGAGCTCTAACTTGTTCGATCGACACATGTATTCGCATGTCACCAACTACTACTTTGTAACATGATCAAAACAATGTAACTTGGACTATGTATTCATGTATGAGACTTATCTATATGTATTTGTTTCAATCTTGTTTTTCATATCGAGCATTTATATATATAATTGTATATCTTGTATCTGTGTGTATATCTGCTGTAATATTGTATATAATCTGTATTGCATATAATCGCATGGAAATTAAAAAAAAAATACATCCGTGGCGCACATGTTTTACCTTACGTGGCGCACTACTCCTAAAGCGCACCATGGATGTTTAGTGGCGCCGGGTAGTGCGCCACGAAGATAAAAGGGTAGCGCACCATGCCAAACTTCGTGGCGCACTGGCAGTGCCACGCCTATCTCTACACAACCGTGGCGCACTAGGCAGTGCGCCACGACTGAGAGATAGCCGTAGCGCAAGGCCCGTGGCGCACTACAGGTGCGCCACGGATGGGCCTTTCAGGTGCGCCACAAACGACCATTTTCCTAGTAGTGATGCCTAGGACGCTAGCCTAAGCCATGCCTAATCATGGTGGAAACTTGCAGCATCACCATAGTGACATCTATGAAGCATTCTTCTTATAAAAAAGAGACACATTGAGAAAAGAGGAAAGAGAGAAAAAAGCACCATATTCCCATGGTACATAAGAAGAATTGCTGAGATGCTCATTGTCTGCTTGCCTTGTCATTTTGGTTATGGGAAAGCTCATGTGCCATGTGCAAGGGGTACCCTGTTGGCGGTTCTCAATGATATGCAAATACTTACAGTGACAAGAACTTACCTGGACCCAAAGTTGAGTATGCATGAGGTGTGGCCCTCATATTCAAGGGGCATGAGATTTCCAACTTATACTTCGTCAAGCATATACTCCAGCATTGCCACTTTAACCATAACCACTTCAAGATGCTTATGATAGGGGCAATGAGGGCTGAAAGCTAACAAGAACCATAATTTTTGGAAGATCCTTTTGAAACTTGTAATCCCCGCTTCCTTTAAAAAAGGCCTTTCTTCCACCATTGTTTGAGTCTCCACTTTCTACCTCTAGGCACCATTAAGAGAGCATAATTGTCATTCTGTGTGCAATGTTCCAAAGCTTATTAATTGATGCATATTGTGTTATTACTTGTTCATGTGCTATCTGTTTCTAGTCACCCTTGTGAACTTTGCAGGTGTCCTATGCATTATATTGCTACTCTATGAGGGACAAGCTGATTGCCACTATGCTATATTTTCTGCATGTGAAACAAACAAACGTTTATCAAAGCATATTATTCATGATCTTTGTTTGTAGCTTGCCATGTTGCATGCATAATTACTATGTCCTATTGTTAGAACTCCATCTTTCATGCACATGTTTAGAGTTCTTTGATTCCAGCTTTCAATGCTTGCAAATGGTTGGATCTTTATTGTGAGGGTGCATGTCACCTCAAAAATTATTCTTTTATCACTTACCTACTCGAGGACGAGCAGGAGTTAAGCTTGGGGATGCTGATACGTTGGAAACGTATCTATAATTTTTTATGCTCCATGCTTGTTTAGTATCTACTTTGCTTTACTTGTCCACACTTTGAGGTGCTTTGTACATGTTTTCTGGTACTAACCTATTAACAAGTTGCAACAGTGCCAGATGCCTGTTTTCTGCTGTTTTTGGTTTCAGAAAAGTTAGTAAAGAAATATTCTCGGAATTGGACGGGACGAAGGACAAAGTCAATTACTTTCTGTGGGGAATAAGAAGTCCATAGGAGAGCCGAAGAGGCCGGCCAGAGGGGCCAACCCCCCCCAGGCGCGGCCATAGGTGGGCCCGCGCCTGGCTAGGGTTTGGTGGCCATGGCCGCCTCCCGGTCTCGCCCCTTCGCCTATAAGAAGCCCCCGATGCAGAAATCCTGGGTATCCGATCATAAATCCACAAAACCGTCTGTAGCCGCTGCCACCATCGTCCCTAGATCGGGGGGATCTGAAGTTCTTCTCGGCACCCTGCCGGAGGGGAGATCATCCCGGAGGCCTTCTACCCGGTATGATTCGTGAGTAGTTCCACCTTGGACTATGGGTCCATGTAGTATCTAGATGGTTGTATCTCCTCCTTTGTGCTTTCATGTATAGATCTTGTGAGGTCCGTTCATGATCAAGATCTAATCTATTTGTAATCATGCATGTTGTGTTTGCGGGGATCCGATGGATATTGAGATTATTATGTTGGTTTGATTAATGGTTTTATCTTTATGATTCTATCATGTCTGTGTTGTTTGTGATCTTGCATGCTCTACGTTGCTAGGGTTTATCTTGGCCAAGTAGTTGCTAGTGACTCCAAGAGGGAGTATTTATGCTCGATAGTGGGTTCATGCCTCTAGTTTCCATGGGAAGTGACAATAATCTCTTCGGTTGTAGATGTGCTGTTGCTACTAGGGAGAAAACAACGGTCTCTTGTTCATGGAACATGTGGACTATTTACCTTACACACTTTGCTTAAAGCAGTTGTCTATTGCTTGCAACTTAATACTGGAGGGGGGTCGGATGATAACCTAAAGGTGGACTTCTAGTCATAGATGCAGTTGGATGACGGTCTATGTATATTGTTGTATTGCCCAATCAACCTCATAGGATCTTTATGGCTAGTAATTGCATTGTTATGCCTTGCTTAGTTCCTGTCAATTACCTCGCTGTAATTTGTTTACCCTTCATGCCATGTTGTTTATCTAAGGAGAGCACCTCTAGTGAACTATGGACCCCGGTCCAATCTTTACCATTGATACATCTTCCACTGTTACTTGTTTACTGTAACACCTCAGTTTTAGTAAATCAATATTAGGGTAAATTATGCATAGCATGAGCATCATTCTTTAAATTCCTTGCATTAAATAAATAAAGATAAACCCTAAACCCTAATTTCTCCCTCTCTCTACTTGAAAACAATTCAAGTGGTTTTAAAAATATTTGAAGAATCCAAAGTGTTTGGAGCCCAATTGGACTAAAGGGCCCCTGAGATATTTTTATATATTTTACAAAGCCTCTTGTATTTTGAAAATGTTCAAAACAGATTGGAAGTTCAAATACAAAACATTAAAAAAAAATAGAAAAGAGAAAAAGATTATGGGAAAAAAATAGAGCAGCCCAGGCCGCAGCCGAGCACCTTTCTCTCTTCTATTCCTTTTCCTGTTGCCAGCGTGCAACAGCCTGAGGCCCAGCCGAAGCCCACTTCGGCCCGTACCCCTTTGCTGCCTTTCCCTTTTCTTCTTCCTCGGCCAGAAGGACACTGAAAGGATCGTATGGGCACCTAGAGGGGGGGGGGGGTGAATAGGTGCTACTTCAAATTAAGGTTTGACAATAAGGTAAATTCTCTAGATAATGCAACTACGGTGAATTTACCTATATGACAATTATGCAAGAGCTACCACAACACAAAGTAGGAACAAGTAAGTAAGGTGCGGTAAAGGACAGAAGTAACCAAAATGGTGGACCGGAGACACAAGGATTTGTTTCCCGTAGTTCCTTCCTTTTGAGGGGAAGTACGTCTACGTTTGGAGAGGGTGTGGTTTCAAACCACCAACGCCATGAAAGGCCTCCCTTGTTCTCCGATGAATCTCACCCCAACAGGATCAATTCACCTTCCACTATATCGGCAACCTTCAAGGTGGAAGCCGGCAGCTTTACAAGTTTGGGGCACACATCCACAACTTAATCAGAGGCTCCCAAATACAAGCAAGCTGTCAAAGCAATCAAAGACAAGCTTGTAAGAACCAAAACAAGAACTAGGGTTTCCAAGAAAACACTAGAGCAAAGGGGCCCTCAATGAAATGAGGGGGAAATGAAGATCTCTTTTGGTGAAGTAGTAGATCGGGGCCTCCTCCTTCGATTCCCCAAAGATCAAGGACTTTGGGTGGTGGATTGAGGAGATCTTGAAGATTTGGTGGCTCCAATGGTGGTCTTGACTTTAATGTGGATGAGCATCTTGTCCCAAGGTAGGTGGAGGGGTATTTATACCCCTCCAAGAAATCTGGCCGTTGGAGCCTTTAATGTAGCGGTAGTACCGGAAGTTCAAGCGGTACTACCGGAGAACTCCGGTACTACCGGACCTGGTACCAGACGACCATCTTTCAAACTTCATAAGCCCTGGCCACAGCGGTGTAGGGGTTCGTAGCATGGAAAACAAAAAATTTCTACCGCATGCAAACAAACAAGCCAAGATCTATCTACTAGATTGTAGCAACGAGTCGATAGAGAAACTCACCCTCGAAGATTCCACATGCAAACAAACAGCGCATGCAAACAAACAAACAGCACTTTCGCAGTCGGTCACACGTTCGGTACTCTATGAAGACCTTCCTCTCCCTTGTTCCAGCAGGCAGCAGAGGTTGTAGCACTCTCCTCGTGATTCCGGCAGCACGGCGGCGTGGTACCGGAAGTAGAGGGGAGATCTCGCAGGGCTTCGCCTTAAGCCGGAGCGAGTATGGTGGACTATGAGAGAGGCCTTGGCGTTCTAGGGTTTAGAAGGCACCAAGGGGAGAGTGTAGCCGGTGGCTAGGGTTTGGGATCACCCCAACTCGGCGAGTTGGTCGTGCCCTAGGCGGCGGCAGCAGCAGCATGGGTGGTGGCGCCGACAGCTTAGGGTTAGGGTTTTTGGGGTGTGAGAGGTGTAGGCTAGAGGGGCAGTGTCACATCCCAAGATTTTCCAAATCTTGTATTGTGAAAATAAATGAATAAAATAAAACTTTGTTTGATTTTTAGAGCCAGAAGAAACTTTTTGAATTCAATTGGAACTCCAAACCCATTTGAATTAAATAAAACCTAAAGGGATTTAAAAAGATAAACATATAATAAAAGGAAAAATAAAAACATTTGGAAATACTATTTTGAAACAATGAAAAGATTGTTATCAAATGGAATAGAAGTTTATAAATAAAGAATATTTTATAAAGCCAAATTAAACTTTGGCCAAGCTTTGAGAATTAAAACATTTTATTCTTAATAAAAATTAAAAAAGGTTTATTTAAATAAAATTAATAAGGAATTAATATCCAAACTTTATTTAAATAAAAGGTTTTACCAATTTAATTGAAACATCAAAACTTATTAAATTATTTAAAATAAGTTTTCCAAATATTTGTTATTCACAAATAAAACCTACTAGAGTGTTTTGACTTTATTTTAGGTTTTAAAATAAATCTCTTAATAAAACAGATTCTATTTGATTTAATAACTAAGGTCCATTTTATTTAATTATTAAATGGATCCTAAAATAAGGATGTTATTTTGTTTTAAACAAGTTTCCAAATATTCTTTACTTTCAAATAAAACCTACTGAACTGGTTTTGAAAATATTTGGGTTTTAAATGAAGATTTTATTAATTAAAACAAACCCTATTTTATTAAATAACTAAAGACCCATTTTATTTAAAATTAAAGAATGGATCTTAAAAAGAATAAAAATTATTATTTTATTTTGGATTTTGGTTTATGTTACTGAAGAGAACCAAATTCATAGTTGCAAGGTTTGTTGATTGTTTGAATTGATTTGAGTATGATTTGTTTGTTTGAAATTTCAAAACAGAAATCAGAAATAGAAAAAGAAAAAGTGACAGAATAAAAAAAAATGAAATGGACCTGACCCAGCCGGCCAAGCCTAGGAAGCCCACCAACCAGCCCAACTTCTTTCCCCCGAAGAAAAAGTTTGGCACCACCTCCCTGACCCGCAACACCAATGACTGGTGGACCTCCCCCTCTCCCCTTTTCCACTGACACAACGGCCCCACTTTCCTCTGTTCATCGTCCTCCCCGCGCGACCCCTTCTTCCTCCCTCGACGCTGTTTCCTGCCGATTAATGCGCAGACTTAATTAGCCTTAACGCGACCATCGTTACACGATTTGATCACGCAGTCTTAAACGCCAGTGACTCCTCCCCCTTTCCCCTCTGCCTCATTCCCCAAGCACGCCCCCAGGCCGCCCCAATTCCTCCTCGAGCTCCTCTGTTCCGACCACCGTCTCCGGCCAATTCAGGCCAGTAAACACCACCCCGAACCTCCCTGAGCACGCTGGCAACTTCCCCACTCCCAGACGCTTCTCCACGTGCCCTCCATTCAACCGCGGGCGCCCCAGAGCGTCGGCTACGACAAGCTCTGAACGACGCCGCCGTCTGCAACCTCTCCGACGACCTTCCCCGGTAAGCACTGACCGCCCCGCGTCTTCTCGATCATGCGAGCATCTTCGCCTTGGCTTTACGCATCTGACCATACCCTCGGTTGGCCTTCCCGTGACCTGTAGGGACGACTCCGACCACGACCAGGACCACCCGACGTTGCTCTCTACTCCGGCGAGCAATTGCAGCTGTACCAGAGCGCCCCTTACCGCGACAAGCACACGTTGAGCATCACCTCTTCCTCACGATTCTGGTGAGCATCTTTTTCCCCCTCTCCGCTTCCTGTAATCGCTGTAGCATCACTGCCTGACCGTGCGCCGCTGCAAGCCACCGCCAGCGCCGCCGATCCTTGGCAAGCATGCTAGCAGCCGTAGGATTCAGATCCGGCGCTCACGATTAGTTCACTTAGCCGCGAAGAGTTACGCACTCTGGACCGCATGATCTGCCTTAATCCAACGCCCCACAGCCGCGATCCACGCGAAGCGGTACCCGCGAATAGAAACGCGCCGCGTGTCATCTATTAGGTTTAGAAACAGATTTGAATCTGATTTATTTGCAAACTTCAAACCCTTATAACTTGAGATCTACGCGTCCAAAAATTACAAATTTTATATCAATGGATTCAGGAGAGCAAGCCCTAGCCAACCATGCCCTTGGTTTAGCAAATAGTATCTGTTAGTTTGCTTGATTTTGCAGATTCTTTTGTGAGCTTGTTTGGAATATAAAAATTGTTTAAAACTGATTTTAGGATTAAAATCTTTGCAAAATGGATTGTTGTGACCTTACTGACCCTAGGAACCAACCCTTGGTGTTAAAAATGATTTTGGTAAAATTTGGGTTGAATTATTTGACTTAGCCATTTTCAAGCCAAATAAAATTATTAGGTTTATTATGGAAATGATTTTTGCAAGGAAAACTTTGGGAAAATGTTTTGAACCAAACCTACTGACCCAAAACACCAAGCCTTGCAAATGGCAACCCACTTGGTGAAAAACATAAAGTTTTGCCTTGATAAAAATATTTTTCACCACATGAAGTGATGGTTCGATTTAAAAAAAAAATGGTTTATGAGCTAAAGCCTTTTGCAAATGACTTTGCCATTTTGGTAAATGACCAATGTGGACCTTACAAAGTTTATAAACCTAGTGGAGACCATCCTTGCAATAGAACCATCCTTTGCATACTTATGCATGACTTAGACTCCATTGCTTTGTGAGTATGAGATTGTTTGTTTGACTTTGGTTTGGAATGTTAGTTGATTTTGTGTTTGCTTGATTGACTTGTAGTGAAATTAGCAAAGTGTGAGACTAGCAAGATCAAGGAGTGGACCACCATTCCCTACCAAAAAGGCAAGTTACACTATCATCTAAAGTCCTACTATTTTCATTATACTTAGTGGATTTTGAAAACATGCATGAAAACAATTTTATACTTATGCTATGCTAAATCCTAATAGGATTCCCTATACACTCCTTAGTGAAAATATTGTAGTTGTACATGCTTAGCCATGCTTCATTTTGAAAAGAGATACATGTTGTGATTTTACAAAGGTTGAGAAAAGGACTTATGTTTTACATAATAAAACAAGGACCCAATGAACCACCTAGGTGGTGGATACTTTAAGTTTTGGAGAAGGTGGCAACAAAAGGAACCATGTCTATGGGAATCACTTTGTGTTGTGCTCCAAAAGAAAACCACCTAGGAAACTTAGAGATTGAACATGTTTCTCCAATTGTGGCTTTCGTGTGCAACCACATGCTATTATGGCTCTGGCTTAGTCAACTACATTAGGAAGACCCATACATTGTCTTTAGTTACCGGACATGGGGATCTGGAATGCTTCATGGGGGCTGAAGACAAGCTAGCAATGATGTATGGGAGGACCTTTTGGAAAGACTTCGTCATACTCTCAGTCTGCCGGTACTCCATCTTGGTGAGCACTAATCCAGTAGGCCACTGGTGGCAAAAGGATGGGATTGTGACATGTGGGTAAAGTGTACTCCTTCTCCAGAAGTTAATAAAATCTAAGTACTTAGCCGTGTCCCCGGTTATGGACAATACTGAGCAACTAAAGTTTGAACTATGGGAGATCTCGACATTCCAACTTCTAAAATAAAAACTTGATGCCCTTGTGTGTCTACCAAGGAATTCAAAGAGATTTTGTTAAGCTTGAAGCACTTGGGGTTACCAAGGTGCTCAAGAGATTTTGCTTAAACACTTGATGTACTTGGGGTTACCAAGGAACTCATGAGATATTATAAAACTTGATGCACTTGGGGTTACCAAGGTGCTCAAGGAATTCTGACAAGGACTTGAACACTTGAGTTTCTACCAAGGAGTTCAAGGGATTCTTGGAAAAGAGATTTGACAAAGGATTAAAAACCATTTCTGAAAAGATAGGATAAAATATTGCCTTGTGCAAATAAGCCTTAAACTCTACTTAGCCAAAAATGCATGTATTGATAGGATCCACTCTTATTATACATAGAAGTGAAGCTTGCCAATACAATTCAAAATGTATTGACCCTTGTGGCTGTAACTTGTAATGTTGCAGGTTGATTGTTTTTAAGTGAAGATTGTTTGATTGACTAGGACTAGAAAGTCTACAACCAACATCTGCCTGTGGCACTTTGAAGATGAAGGACCCATGACTATAGTTATTCCGCTGCAATGTAATGTAATAGCCTAATGAGCTATGTTTGATGTAATAAACTTATGTTATTCCTGGTTATAAATTTATATTATGCCCTTTGTATCTTGATATTACATCTTAACTGTGGATGCTAGCTATTGATCCAGGGACTAGCATTGTAAACACAGGAGGAATCTACCTTATTAGGTTGAGACCTCTACAGATGGTATCAGAGCATTGTGTTGCCTGTAGGATTTGTAAACCCTAGGATTGGACAAAACCCTTAGAAAAATAGGAGTTATATTTTGATCCAAAACTTATTTACAAAAACACTTGTAACCTTTTTCCTTAACCATTTTGGTTTCAACTCTACACCTCTTCTACTTCAACTTGATGGAAAAACCTACCCATGGCCAAGGACTACACCATGTGCAAAGGATGACTTCAACATCTTCAACTCTAATGACTTCAACATCTTCAACTCTAATGACTGAAACATCTTCAACTCTAATGACTTCAACATCTTCAGCATATTTCCCAAAGACTTCCAACTTGGATATCACTAAGGACCACAAGTGAAACAAGGAAAATCTTACTCAAGATTTAGAGACTGAGGGAATGCAAAATAAGAAGGAACCATCAACAACTTCGAAGCATTGTGACCAAGAGTTCTTCTCAAGGAAACCATGATCTCATGCAAGGAGGATCAACCAAGAAGGATGGAAGGATCACAAGTGAACCATATATATGGACCACCATAATTTAGTTAAGTCAAAAACACACCAACTTATGTGGTGTAACAAAAATAATTTGTTGCCTAAGTATGTGCTTGAACCTTGTTTGAGTGAAATGTTGACTTGTGATTGCATGCACATTGTCTGAATTGTGATGTGTGTGACTAGAATTGATTCCTTAGAAATATCTTGCCTATTCTAATCTTCCTTCAACCCAAACAGATGACTACTCCAAAAGACTCCAAGGTTGATGACACCAATACCAACCAAGCTGACAGCATGAAAGAGCTCATAGCAACCCAACACCAGTTGAACCAACTGACAGCTCAGTTCATAGCCAACAATAGTGATAAAGATCCAGCACTGCAAAAGTTTTTGGAGGAACAATCCCAACTGATGCTTAAGGTGACTAATCAAATGATCAACATGGATGAAAGCTATCCTAAAGGAGTTTATGATAACAAGGATGACAAGAATGTTATTCTAGATGGAGCCCCAGCTTGCATTATTTGTGGAGACAAGGACCATACTTCTAAGGAACATGAAGGTCAATGCCCTAACTGTGAAGAAAATCATCCTGTTGGACAATGTCCCACCTCTCAAGCTACTTGTTACCTTTGTGAAGGAAGTGATCATACTCCTAACCAATGTCCCATCTATGCCATGGTGGAACAGAGGAAAAAAGAAGGATCCAAGTCTACCAAAGGGAAAGGACCACTCATACCTCCAAACAAGACAACCCAATTCAAAGGATCAAAGAAAACCAAGAAACCCAAGCAAGACATGAGCCTTGCACAATGTCGTAAATGTAAGGAAATGGGACACTACTCCAGTGGATGCCCAGAGAACAAGAAGAATAAAGAGATTGACCAAGTGTGGTGCAACAACTGCAAAGAGTTGGGCCACTATGTAGCAACTTGTCCACAAGAGCCACGTAAAGAAACTCAAGGACATTCATTGCTTCAACTACAAGAATCCAGGACACTATGCAAGAACTGTCCAGAAAAGATGAAGAACAAGTTGAGCAAGCCTATGGAGAAGCTCAACCTTGGCTCATGAGTCAAGTATGGAAACCAAGGACACATGCAATAGTTGCCATGAGAAATTTCCCCAGGATCCCAAGAAGGACAATATGTAATTTTTGTTTGAAAATTTTTAAGGGTGGTAGTACCCTAGTTGTTTTGAACTTGCTTGTAACCCTAGCCTCCCCAAATCTCGGGACGAGATTTATTTTAAAGTGGTAGCTGTCACATCCCAAGATTTTCCAAATCTTGTAATGTGAAAATAAATGAATAAAATAAAACTTTGTTTGATTTTCAGAGCCAGAAGAAACTTTTTGAATTCAATTGGAACTCCAAACCCATTTGAATTAAATAAAACCTAAAGGGATTTAAAAAGATAAACATATAATAAAAGGAAAAATAAAAACATTTGGAAATACTATTTTGAAACAATGAAAAGATTGTTATCAAATGGAATAGAAGTTTATAAATAAAGAATATTTTATAAAGCCAAATTAAACTTTGGCCAAGCTTTGAGAATTAAAACATTTTATTCTTAATAAAAATTAGCAAAGGTTTATTTAAATAAAATTAATAAGGAATTAATACCCAAACTTTATTTAAATAAAGGTTTTACCAATTTAATTGAAACATCAAAACTTATTAAATTATTTAAAATAAGTTTTCCAAATATTTGTTATTCACAAATAAAACCTACTAGAGTGTTTTGACTTTATTTTAGGTTTTAAAATAAATCTCTTAATAAAACAGATTCTATTTCTAAGGTCCATTTTATTTAATTATTAAATGGATCCTAAAATAAGGATGTTATTTTGTTTTAAACAAGTTTCCAAATATTCTTTACTTTCAAATAAAACCTACTGAACTGGTTTTGAAAATATTTGGGTTTTAAATGAAGATTTTATTAATTAAAACAAACCCTATTTTATTAAATAACTAAAGACCCATTTTATTTAAAATTAAAGAATGGATCTTAAAAAGAATAAAAATTATTATTTTATTTTGGATTTTGGTTTATGTTACTGAACAGAACCAAATTCATAGTTGCAAGGTTTGTTGATTGTTTGAATTGATTTGAGTATGATTTGTTTGTTTGAAATTTCAAAACAGAAATCAGAAATAGAAAAAGAAAAAGTTACAGAATAAAAAAAAATGAAATGGACCTGACCCAGCCGACCAAGCCCAGGAAGCCCACCAACCAGCCCAACTTCTTTCCCCCGAAGAAAACGTTTGGCACCACCTCCCTGACCCGCAACACCAATGACTGGTGGACCCCCCCCTCTCCCCTTTTCCACTGACACAACGGCCCCACTTTCCTCTGTTCATCGTCCTCCCCGCGCGACCCCTTCTTCATCCCTCGACGCTGTTTCCTGCCGATGAATGCGCAGACTTAATTAGCCTTAACGCGACCACCGTTACACGATTTGATCATGCAGTCTTAAACGCCAGTGACTCCTCCACCTTTCCCCTCTGCCTCATTCCCCAAGCACGCCCCCAGGCCGCCCCAATTCCTCCTCGAGCTCCTCTATTCCGACCACCGTCTCCGGCCAATTCAGGCCAGTAAACGCCACCCCGAACCTCCCTGAGCACGCTGGCAACTTCCCCACTCCCAGACGCTTCTCCACGTGCCCTCCATTCAACCGCGGGCGCCCCAGAGCGTCGGCTACGACAAACTCTGAACGACGCCGCCGTCTGCAACCTCTCCGACGACCTTCCCCGGTAAGCACTGACCGCGTCTTCCTTCTCGATCATGCGAGCATCTTCGCCTTGGCTTTACGCATCTGACCATACCCTTGGTTGGCCTTCCCGTGACCTGTAGCGACGACTCCGACCACGACCAGGACCACCCGACGTTGCTCTCTACTCCGGCGAGCAATTGCAGCTGTACCAGAGCGCCCCTTACCGCGACAAGCACACGTTGAGCATCACCTCTTCCTCACGATTCTGGTGAGCATCTTTTTCCCCCTCTCCGCTTCCTGTAATCGCCGTAGCATCACTGCCTGGCCGTGCGCTGCCGCAAGCCACCGCCAGCGCCGCCGATCCTTGGCAAGCATGCTAGCAGCCGTAGGATTCAGATCCGGCGCTCACGATTAGTTCACTTAGCCGCGAAGAGTTACGCACTCTGGACCGCACGATCTGCCTTAATCCAACGCCCCACAGCCACGATCCATGCGAAGCGGTACCCGCGAATAGCAACGCGCCGCGTGTCATCTAATAGGTTTAGAAACAGATTTGAATCTGATTTATTTGCAAACTTCAAACCCTTATAACTTGAGATCTACGCGTCCAAAAATTACAAATTTTATATCAATGGATTCAGGAGAGCAAGCCCTAGCCAACCATGCCCTTGGTTTAGCAAATAGTATCTGTTAGTTTGCTTGATTTTGCAGATTCTTTTGTGAGATTGTTTGGAATATAAAAATTGTTTAAAATTGATTTTAGGATTAAAATCTTTGCAAAATGGATTGTTGTGACCTTACTGACCCTAGGAACCAACCCTTGGTGTTAAAAATTATTTTGGTAAAATTTGGGTTGAATTATTTGACTTAGCCATTTTCAAGCCAAATAAAATTATTAGGTTTATTATGGAAATGATTTTTGCAAGGAAAACTTTGGGAAAATGTTTTGAACCAAACCTACTGACCCAAAACACCAAGCCTTGCAAATGGCAACCCACTTGGTGAAAAACATAAAGTTTTGCCTTGATAAAAATATTTTTCACCACATGAAGTGATGGTTGGATTTAAAAAAAATGGTTTATGAGCTAAAGCCTTTTGCAAATGACTTTGCCATTTTGGTAAATGACCAATGTGGACCTTACAAAGTTTATAAACCTAGTGGAGACTATCCTTTCAATAGAACCATCCTTTGCATACTTATGCATGACTTAGACTCCATTGCTTTGTGAGTATGAGATTGTTAGTTGATTTTGTGTTTGCTTGATTGCAAAGTGTGAGACTAGCAAGATCAAGGAGTGGACCACCATTCCCTACCAAAAAGGCAAGTTACACTATCATCTAAAGTCCTACTATTTTCATTATACTTAGTGGATTTTGAAAACATGCATGAAAACAATTTTATACTTATGCTATGCTAAATCCTAATAGGATTCCCTATACACTCCTTAGTGAAAATATTGTAGTTGTACATGCTTAGCCATGCTTCATTTTGAAAAGAGATACATGTTGTGATTTTACAAAGGTTGAGAAAAGGACTTATGTTTTACATAATAAAACAAGGACCCAATGAACCACCTAGGTGGTGGATACTTTAAGTTTTGGAGAAGGTGGCAACAAAAGGAACCATGTCTATGGGAATCACTTTGTGTTGTGCTCCAAAAGAAAACCACCTAGGAAACTTAGAGATTGAACATGTTTCTCCAATTGTGGCTTTCGTGTGCAACCACATGCTATTATGGCTCTGGCTTAGTCAACTACATTAGGAAGACCCATACATTGTCTTTAGTTCGGACATGGGGATCTGGAATGCTTCATGGGGCTGAAGACAAGCTAGCAATGATGTATGGGAGGACCTTTTGGAAAGACTTCGTCATACTCTCGGTCTGGGTACTCCATCTTGGTGAGCACTAATCCAAAGAGGCCACTGGTGGCAAAAGGATGGGATTGTGACATGTGGGTAAAGTGTACTCCTTCTCCGAAGTTAATAAAATCTAAGTACTTAGCCGTGTCCCGGTTATGGACAATCTTGAGCAACTAAAGTTTGAACTATGGGAGATCTCGACATTCCAACTTCTAAAATAAAACTTGATGCCCTTGTGTGTCTACCAAGGAATTCAAAGAGATTTTTTTAAGCTTGAAGCACTTGGGGTTACCAAGGTGCTCAAGAGATTTTGCTTAAACACTTGATGTACTTGGGGTTACCAAGGAACTCATGAGATATTATAAAACTTGATGCACTTGGGGTTACCAAGGTGCTCAAGGAATTCTGACAAGGACTTGAACACTTGAGTTTCTACCAAGGAGTTCAAGGGATTCTTGGAAAAGAGATTTGACAAAGGATTAAAACCATTTACGAAAAGATAGGATAAAATATTGCCTTGTGCAAATAAGCCTTAAACTCTACTTAGCCAAAAATGCATGTATTGATAGGATCCACTCTTATTATACATAGAAGTGAAGCTTGCCAATACAATTCAAAATGTATTGAACCTTGTGGATGTAACTTGTAATGTTGCAGGTTGATTGTTTTTAAGTGAAGATTGTTTGATTGACTAGGACTACAAAGTCTACAACCAACATCTGCCTGTGGCACTTTGAAGATGAAGGACCCATGACTATAGTTATTCCGCTGCAATGTAATGTAATAGCCTAATGAGCTATGTTTGATGTAATAAACTTATGTTATTCCTGGTTATAAATTTATATTATGACCTTTGTATCTTGATATTACATCTTAACTGTGGATGCTAGCTATTGATCCAGGGACTAGCATTGTAAACACAGGAGGAATCTACCTTATTAGGTTGAGACCTCTACAAGCAGCCTTGCCCCTCCTTATATAGGTGGGAGGGCGCCGGTTGAGAGGAGGGAGTCGTCCCCCAACTCGGCCTCCTTGGACGGCGGGTGGAGGGAGGAGGACTTCCTCCCCAAGTAGGTTTCCTACTCTCCCTCCACCAAGCAAACTTGTCGTTTGACTTTTCAAATTGGCGTTTGACTTTTCAAACTAGGATTTGATTTATCCCTTTATTTTGCCCAGCCATGATACCTAATACATGATGCAACCATTCCACATTGTCATGACACATTCATGTACCCTTCCCCTCCGGAGTACCGGACCTTTCGGAACCTTCTAGAACATTCCCGATGAAAACACCGGAATATTCCCCAACTCTGAAACAGGACTTTCCTTATATGAATCTTATTCTCCGGACCATTCCAGATCTCCTCGTGATATCCCGAATCCTATCCGAGACTCCGAACAACATTCAGTCTCTTACTCATCATTCCATAACTACTCAACAACATCGAATCCTTAAGTGTGTCTCCCTACGGTTCGTGAATTATGCGGACATGATCGAGACACTTCTCCGATCAATAACCAATAGAGGAATCTGGAAATTCATATGGCTCCCACATATTTCTACGATTACTTTGCGATCGAATGAACCACTTACATACGATACCAATTTCCCTTTGTCTCACGATAGTTTACTTATCCGAGGTTTTGATCGTCGGTATCTCTGCATACCTAGTTCAACCTCATCGATAAGTACTCTTTTCGTTCCGTGGTATGTGATCCCTTGTGAGCCAGTCACATGCTTGCAAGCTAATTGGATGACATTCCACCGAGAGGGCCCAGAGTATATCTATCCATCATATGGATGGACAAATCCCACTCTTGATCCATGTGTTTCAACCCATACTTTACGAACACTCAATGCCACCTTTATAGCCACCCAGTTACGGTGTGGTGTTTGATGTCATCAAAGCATCCTTCCGGTGATGGTGATAAGCATGATCTCATGGTCGAAGGAATTAGGTTACTATGTATCAGAAATCTTATAGCAATTGAACTATTAAAATGACTTGATCTTTATGCTACGCTTAACTATAGGAGTATGTCCATCACATCATTCTCCTAATGATATGACCCTGCTGTTAATAACATCTCTATGTTCATGATCAGGAGACCATGATCATATATTATCCAACAAGCTAGTTTAACAAGAGGCTTTACTAGGGACTCTTTTATGTTTACAAATCACACAAGTATTAATGTTTCCGATTAATACAATTATAGCATGGTATGTAAACTTTTATCATAAGTATGAAGATATGATAATAACCACTTTATTATTGCCTCTTGGGCATATCTCCAACAAGCGGTACTACCCTTGATGCTACCATAAAGCGGTAGTACCGCAAATGGCAACCGGTACTACCAGATGTGCAGTGGAATCAGCGGCATAGACGGAAAAAAATCTCTGTCACGCCAGGTAGCAAAATGCGGTACTACCGCATTTTACTACCTAGGCATACAGAAGCTTTTTGCCAACATACAAAAAGTCTACTGCCACGCCAGGTACTAAAATGCGGTACTACCGCATTTTATTACCGGGGTGAGAAGTGGCCTTTTTATAGGTTGAAAAAATCTCTGCCCCGTGCGGTAATAAAATGCGGTACTACCGCTTTTTAGTACCTAGCCCGGCAGAGGCTTTTTGACAGTTATTCAAAACCTTCTGTCGCATCCGGTAGCAAAAAGCGGTACTACCGCTTTTTGGTACATGCCGTGACAGTTTTGAACATTGTAAATCATTTTCAATGCACCTGCGATACACTTGGAAAATAATTAGTCTGATATGTGTGTTGTTATAAAACACCAAAATCACTAGAGATAGGAAATGCTCTTTCAATCTCCCCGTTTTTGGTGTTTGATGACAACACACATTTTGCAGGGAAATCTAGTGATGACAAGATATAGATGGGGGTCCCCCTATATATGTAGAAACAAGCCCCATACTCTCTAACAAGTTACCTGGGAGTAGAAGTCGCACATAGAGCACATACCTTTGCTAAGTAACATGTGATGACCAATATTGATTAGGAATGGGGAAGGTCGTCACATAGGATGGATCCAAATGAGAATAGCCATATTACACACAAGATGGATCCATACGATAACCACATATTCTCACCATACATAGCACAAATAGTTAGTTCACACATAGTAAGTCACACATAATAAGAGGCAAGCAAATAAAGTTCACAAGCGAATAAAAATCAATGGCAAGAACGAGCTTGTGACTTTTCCCTCGCAAATACCGCATACCTAATGTGCAACTTCTCTCCCTTTGGCATCAAGACGCCAAAAAGGGACAAGAGCAACACTAACGTCCCAGAGATCACTCGTCATCATCATCAACCCAGTCCTCCCATGCATCATCATGAGGTGGCGAGGCACGGAAGGAGGAGGTGGCATCATCTTCCCACTAGCTGTGCTTGGAGATCCATTGGTCTTCTGGGGTAATGTTATTCTCGGAGCCCTTGGAGACGGTCAAGCCTTGAGCCTCCATCATTTCCTTCTGACGAGCACATGACTTCTTGGCATAGACATGGGCCTCGTACATGCGTTTCTGATTGTCCACTTGGAAGCAGAATATCTTCTTGAGTTTGGCCTCAAACCTCTTGGCCCAAGATGGCTGAGCTGACTTGCGACGTGAGACCACAAAGGCAGCATCCTGCTGCACATCAGCAGCATCACCGGATTCCTCCACAACAGGGTTCCCATCCTCATCAACAATCTGACCATCGGCATTGTGTGGTTTGAGATGGGTCTTGATCAACAGATTCTTGTGGCGGTGGGTGGCAAGACAATGAGAAGGCAAGTCACGGGCAATCACATGGCACTTGCTAATAATGAGAGCCATGATGTAGGGAGCAAAAGGAGGCACCCTCCTTTGAAAAGTGGCACAGACCATTTCATTCCAAATGACATCCATCACATCCATAGGTATGCCAGAGTCACGGTGGTGATGGGTGGCCATCATAATATCCACCATGAAGGCATGTATCTCATCAACATTCCCAGCACGAGGGGCGATGGTCTCACGAAAGATGCAATGCAAGATGTCATATGTAGGGAGAAGACCTTTGATCTTTCCAGGGATGCCGCGCCCCCGGATGTACAGTGGTGCAAGAACATCCTTCTTCATGGGACGATCATTGTCGTGGCACCGAAAGCCAATGGGAGTGTCTTTGCCACGGTCTTCGTACCCGAGAATAGCCCCGAACTCAGCCAACGTTGCTTGCTTTACAACACCCTCGGTCATCCAGGTGAGAGTCTGAGTCTGATTCTTGGAAAAGTGAACGATTGCATAGAACTGAGCAATGAGCATTGGATCATAGTTGCACCGGAACTCCATAATGGGAAGCAAGCCAATGTTGGTGCAAATGTCAAGGGCCTCACCAAAGTAGTTCAGGTTCTTCCTCACATGATTCATCTTGATCCATTTTTGAGGAACCACAATTTTGTCATCTTTCATGAGGATCTCACGGAACACCCGCTCCTGGAAATCCGTAAAGAAGAGGCTACCTTCCCGAGCACGAGAGCGAGCAGCCCCATATGGATTGATAACCCGCAGGTCATGAAATTCTGTCTCAGACAAATCAGACAACATCTTTGGCCCAAATGGCCCAGAACTGTAGCTCTTGCGAGGACCGGAGGGAGGAGGAGGTGGAGGAGCTTTACCACGACTAGCACTTTGCTTGACCCCCCTACCTCGACGACCACGAGTTGTTTGCAGTTTCTGACGGGCACTAGGTTGAGGCATGACCTCCTCTTCTGACTCAGTCTCTGATTCTGACTCATAGTCCTCGATCTCATAGTGAGATTTGGAGCGTTTGCGTGATCCCCGGGAACCCCCTGCACCTGTGAAAGAACGAGGGAGATAGCATAGGGGTAAGGGCACAAGAACCTGAGACAAATAGAGGATGGAACTCTTGGTGTTTTTTAAAAAAATTTGCTGCCAAGGCGGTAGTACGGATCTGATTGGCGGTAATCTCGAAAAGATTCCGGTACTACCGCCCCGCACCTGTCTGAGATCCGAGATGTAAATCCATGTACGGGCAGTAAATTTGTTGTAAAACAAGAATTCCATCGGACAAAGTGGTAGATCTGGTAAACAACACACGATACAACCTCAAGAATACGTGTTTTAGCCAAGAATCAAAGTTGCCCTAGATTCAATGGAGAAAACAAGTGAGAAGATGAGGAGGGCGGTAGTACCGGTGTCCATGGCGGTGGAGAAGAAGGAGGAGCCCGCGGGGAGGCCGGATCCGGGAGAAGGAGAGAAGGGCGGGGCTCCTGTGGCGCCCTCGTGCTCCTGCGGCGGCGCTGGTGAGGATTGGAGACGAGGGATGAATGAATCACTGAGGGGTGCCTCTCCCACGTCTCCAATCTTAACCGACACGCACAAGCGGTAGTACCGGACCTAAGAGCGATAGTACCGCTATGTGATAGTACCGTAAATACCAACCGGTAGTACCGCACCTGGGAAGTTTCCAGACAGGACCCAGGAAACTGAACCAGACGCGGTAGTACCGCTAGAAATTTCCGGTAGTACCATTTGGCGGTAGTATCGCTTATGAGACCCGGTAGTACCGTAACCATCAGGACAGAGAGCCAAGATACATAAAATGGAAGGTTCTTGTGCAGAGTAGATGAGTTATGTTGGGGGATAAGAAGGGTATGGGTTTAGGGAGTCACATTGATATGGGACAATGCACTCAAAAATTACTAAAAACATATGGAGAGCCAAATGTGAGTGCAAGACCAAAAGAAAAAAACCAACTAGACGATGACAAACATGAGTAAGAACCAATTCAAAAGTGACAAACACGAGTAAGCACATCAACCTCTCCATTGAGAGGGGACGGTGGCCTAGGCCACCATCTTTGAGTATACTCAGCTTGGCACCACGAAGATATATCTTGGGTCCATCACCGAAACTCATCATTAAGCTCACATATCACAAAATGATATTAAGAGGAATGATTTTGTTTTACTTTGCGCATAATGGGGGGAGGGATGGTCCAATCAATTAGGAACGCACTCCTCCTATGTCCATGCCTACACCTAAACCAAATATGGGTCGAGTATTAGGTGAGAGTGCAAGATAATCAAGTCAAGCTCCTTGAATCTACGATATTTAGTTCATTCCTCAAGTAGAAAAACCTTGCTTCATCAAGTGGCTTCATGAAGATATCGACAAGTTCATCTTTGGTTGATACATATGATAGATCAATATCACCTCGAGCAACATGATCTCTAATGAAGTGGTGTCGAATCTCAATATGCTTTGTCCTTGTGTGATCCACCGGGTTGTAAGCAATCTTGATGGCACTTTCATTGTCACATATAAGAGGCACTTTGTCACAATGGACACCGTATTCCTTTAAATTTTGCCTCATCCATAGCAATTGGGTGCAAGCACTAGCAGCTGCCACATACTCGGCTTCGGCGGTGGAGAGAGATATACAATTTTGCTTCTTGGAAGACCAACATACCAAGGACCTACCAAGGAATTGGCAAGCCCCGGATGTTGATTTTCTATCATCCTTGTCCCCCACCCAATCCGAATCCATGTATCCACAAAGAGCAAAAGTTGAGCCTCGAGGATACCAAAGACCATAAAATGGGGTATGAACTAAATATCGAAAGATTCTCTTGACCGCCATTAAATGTCTTTCCTTAGGAGCCGCTTGATATCTTGCACACACACCTACACTCAACACAATATCGGGTCTAGATGCACAAAGGTAAAGCAAAGAACCAATCATGGATCGGTATACCTTTTGATCCACATCTTTACCATTTGGATTTTGTTCTAGATGAGTCTTTTTAGCCATGGGAGTAGGAGCTCCATTTAAATCTTGCATTTTGAATCTCTTGAGCATATCTTGAGTATACTTGGCTTGATTGAAGAATGTCCCTCCTCTAACTTGCTTGATCTCAAAGCCAAGAAATACTCTCAACTCTCCCATCAAAGACATCCGGAACCTACTAGTCATAAGCTTTGAGAATTCATCATTAAAAGCTTTGTTAGATGAGCCAAAGATAATATCATCAACATATATTTGGCATACAAAAAGCTCCCCATTGACCCTCTTAGTAAAAAGAGTGGGATCGATTTTCCCAACTTCAAAGCCACGGTCAAACAATAACTCTCTAAGGTGCTCATACCACGTGTGTGGGGCTTGCTTGAGCCCATAGAGCGCCTTATCAAGTTTGTAGACATGGTTTGGGAAGTTGGGGTCCTCAAATCCCGGGGGTTTCTTAACATATACCAATTCATTTAATGGACCATAAAGAAATGCACTTTCTACATCCATTTGTTGCAACTTAAAGTTATGATGTGCCGCATAAGCAAGAAGGATACGGATGGACTCAAGGCGAGCCACGGGCGCATAAGTCTCTCCATAATCAATGCCTTCAATTTGAGAATACCCTTGTGCAACCAATCTAGCCTTGTTCCTTACTATAATTCCATGCTCATCTTGCTTGTTCTTGAATATCCACTTTGTTCCAATAACATTGCGGCAATCCTTTGGCTTCTCAACTAATTTCCATACTTTGTTTCTCTCAAAGTTGTTGAGCTCTTTATGCATAGCTTCTAACCAATCCGAATCTTCAAGAGTTTCCCACACTTTCTTTGGTTCAATCATGGAGATGTGAGCTTGGTGTTCACTGAACCTCTTCAATTGTGCTCTTGTGGAGATACCTTTACTTAGATCTCCAACTACATTTTGGAGGGTGTGGTCTCTTAATTCCAACATTCTTTCCTTTCTAGCTTCACGACGAGCGTGGATCTCTGTATTGTTTCTTGTAGGACCCTCTACATCATTTTGATCCTCGTCTTGACCATCATGTTGACCTTGATCATCATTAGAATCATCCTCTACATTGGGAGGCAAGGATTGACCTTGGTCTTGATCAAGTGCTCTTCTAGCGTCAATTTGAGCTTGTCTCAAAACAGTTTGTATGGATCTTCCTTGACAAATTGACTTGGCACCACTTGACAACCCGTCGAATGGACCGATCTCCCCTTGACTAGAGTTCACACTTTGATCACCATGTTGAGGGTCCACATCTTGTCTTTGGCTTGAGTCAATGTCCTCTTCGGTGGATGGAGCATGTTGAGGTTGTGAAGATGAGGGCTCCACTTGATTGGAGCATAGTTCTTCTCGATCCGCCATAAGGGGTTCCTCAACGGGGCGGACAAATCCCACACCCATTCTTCCTATGGCATCCTAAGGCATTTCATCATCTGCATCACAAGCATCAACATGCCCCCCTTGGGGACCATCATATTCTTCGAAGGTCACACTACAAGATTCTATGACGGCTCCGGAGAGCTTATCATAGATTCTATAAGTGTGAGATTCGAGACCATAGCCAACAAAAATACCCTCTAATGCTTTAGACTCGAATTTAGACAAAAGAACACATTTTATGAGATAGAAACACTTACAACCGAACACCCGAAAGTAAGATATGTTGGGCTTGTTACCGGTAAGAATTTCATATGGAGTCTTGTTGATTTCTTTGCGGAGGTAGAGCCGGTTGGAAGCATGGCAAGCAGTGGAGATGGCTTCGGCCCAAAAGTTGTATGGAGATTTAAACTCCGCCAACATGGTCCTAGCCATCTCAATAAGAGTCCGGTTCTTCCTTTCGGCCACGCCATTTTGTTGAGGGGTGTATGCAGCGGAATATTTATGTTTAATCCCCTCATCACTAAGGAAATCATTCAAGGTGTAATTCTTGAACTCGGTTCCATTGTCACTTCTAATGATCAACACAGGAACATTGTATTGCCTTTGGACCAAATTGATGAAGTCGATGAAGGTCTTTTGAGTCTCACTCTTCAATTTGAAGAAATAAACCCAAGAGTATCTTGAAAAGTCATCAACAACCACCAAGCAATATTTCTTCCCACCAATACTTGCATGAGATGGAGGACCAAAGAGGTCCACGTGGAGGAGCTCCAAGATCTTGGTGGACTTGATGCGGTTCGTAGGCTTGTGAGGATCATCATGCATCTTCCCTAGAACACATTCCCTGCAAACTCAATCTTTGGCAAAGGAAACATTTTCTTTTAGTCCAACAATATGGCCCTCCTTATGGAGACTTTGCAAAGTTCTCATATTGACATGGGCTAGTCGGCGATGCCATAGCCAACCCACATCAGCCTTTCCGAATAAGCACATCGGTCCTGTAGTGGTTTGCTCCGAAAAGTCCACCACATACAAGTCATGTTCGACGTACCCAACGAAAGCAACCTTGAGAGACTTGCTCCACAAGAGGACCACAATATCAACATCAATAAATACGGCAAATCCCATCTTTCCAAGAGCAAGGACTGAAAGTAAATTGTATCCAAGGGTCTCAACAAGCATGACATTCATGAGTGTAATGTCGTGAGCAACCACAACCTTGCCAAAACCCATTACCTTAGACTTTGACTTGTCGGCATATGTCACGGTGATTTGATCATCATTTGGATTTAAGTCCTTGACAATATATGAGCTTCCGGTCATATTACTTGTGCAACCACTATCAAGCACCCACTTTGACCCTCCGGATGCATACGTCTACAAAAGATCAAGCTATTTTTTAGGTACCCATTTTTCAATGGGTCCTCTTTTGTTAGCAACAAGGGTCTTGGGAACCCAAATAGACCAAGCAATATACCCATCAAAGGGGCCAACATATTGTGCATACACATCACCATAATAATCACGCATTAGAACATAGTGAGGGTTAGCACTTCCCGCAAAGTCATCATTAGACATAGTTTTACCACTTGTGGTCTTACTATTCACAATGGTCTTGTTGGTCTCTTGTGCGGCCTTGGCCTTCTTGTTGTTGTTGTTGTTGTTGTTGTTGTTGTTGTTGTTGTTGTTGTTGTTGTTGTTGTTGTTGTTGTTGTTGTTGTTGTTGTTGTTGTTGTTGTTGTTGTTGTTGTTGTTGTTGTTGTTGTTGTTGTTGTTGTTGTTGTTGTTGTTGTTGTTGTTGTTGTTTGTTGTTGTTGTTGTTGTTTTTGTTGTTGTTGTTGTTGTTGTTGTTGTTGTTTTTGTTGTTGTTGTTGTTGTTGTTGTTGTTGTTGTTGTTGTTGTTGTTGTTGTTGTTGTTGTTGTTGTTGTTGTTGTTGTTGTTGTTGTTGTTGTTGTTGTTGTTGTTGTTGTTGTTGTTGTTGTTGTTGTTGTTGTTGTTGTTGTTGTCGTTGTCGTTGTCGTTGTCGTTGTCGTTGTCGTTGTCGTCGTCGTCGTTGTCGTTGTCGTTGTCGTTGTCGTTGTTGTTGTTGTTGTCGTTGTTGTTGTTGTTGTTGTTGTTGTTGTTGTTGTTGTTGTTGTTGTTGTTGTTGTTGTTGTTGTTGTTGTTGTTGTTGTTGTTGTTGTTGTTGTTGTTGTTGTTGTCGTTGTCGTTGTCGTTGTCGTTGTTGTTGTTGTTGTCGTTGTTGTTGTCGTTGTTGTTGTTGTTGTTGTTGTTGTTGTTGTTGTTGTTGTTGTTGTTGTTGTTGTTGTTGTTGTTGTTGTTGTTGTTGTTGTTGTTGTTGTTGTTCTTCTTCTTCTTCTTCTTCTTCTTCTTCTTCTTAGTATTGGAGACAAAACCAATGCCCCCTTTATCACCACTACGCCTTTGCTTGCTCAGAAGGTCATCAATGGACTTGTTTCCTTGTGGAAATGTGGCCTTGGCAAGCTCCCCCTTCAACCTAGCATTCTATTCAAGAATAGTTGTGCTACTAGATGGAATGAAGTTACTAGGTGAAAGAATATTGGCCAATTGAGTTTGAAGCGTTTCATGGGACTTTGTGAGAGACAAGAGTTCACTCTCCAAAGAATTGTGAGCCTTGTTAAGCAAACTAAAATCCTCGGCAAGTTTTTCATGAACCACACCAAACTCAATCTTCTCCTTTTTAGCCCTTTTGTATTTAGCAATAGCATGATCACGCTCTTTGATGAGTTTGTTAACAATAGTGTCATTGGCCTCATCAAGCCCTTCAAGTTTTAATTCAAGTGACAACCTAGTTTCTTGTTCTTCTTCTAGAGCATTGTTTAAAGCCTCTAGCTCAATCATGTGTTCATGCCCAAGTTTACATCTTACATCTAGAAGATCTTGAGTATGTGAAAGTTGATCTAGGATGTTTTCAAAGTGTAACTTAGCATCTCCTTCTAGGTTAGTCATAAACTCATCAAAGGCAATTAATTCCTTTTTAACATCAAGAGACATCTCATCATCTAGTTCATCATTATCTAAGGGAGTAGAGCGGGATGATGAGGATGCCTCCGTTCCTCTTGCCATAAGGCAAGTGACGTTCTTGGTGGGAGAATTCTCATTTGGAGAATCAAAGAGTGAGAATGTCGGAGTAGAGGTGGTGGCTAGAGCAGCCACACCATGAGAAATTTCCTCTTCCTCATCTTCATCATCTTCATTGTCGGAGGAGTATTCTTCATGAGTGATCAAGACAATTTCTCCCGACTTCTTGTTGATGGGATTCTTCTTGATGAAAGGTTTCTTGTAAGGTGCCATGAGAGTCTTCTTCAACACAAGCTTACCCCCATGATCTTCTCTCTTTTCATAGGGGAAACTTGATACAAAGTGATAGCGTTCACCACTATTTAAGAAAGTTCTCAATCTCGTTGTATTTTCTCTTTTGCCATTTGGGTTGTTTTTCTCTGCATTTCCATCTTGGCCTTGGCGGGGTTCTTCCAAAAGTTTTTTGCATAGAAGGCCATATATTGACTATGAGCAATCTTGACTTCATCGGGGTGGTCCATGGAAATCCCTTCATCACTATCATCTTCATCCCCATGGTCCACAACTTTGGCCTTCAAAGCAACATCGACAACATTGCTCATACCAAGGGCACGAGCACGGGCATCTTTGGCATTCTTGGCGGCAACCTTGAAAGCGTCCATCTCTTGCATAACTTCATTTGAGGTCATGAGATGGTAGTTGTGTCTTCCTTATATACTCTTCAAGTCGGTGGGCTCAAAAGGCATCAGTGCACTCACATATTTCCTTTTTATCCATGCATCATCCACATGTGAGGCACCCACATTTCTAAAAGCGGTGGCGGTGGTCTTGAGCCTTCGGTACATGTCTTCGTGATCTTCACCTTCTTTCATGTAGAAGCCTTCAGCTTCATTGCTTAGAGCATCATATCGGTTCCTCCTCATACTCTCATTTCCAACAAACAATACGGTGAGGGCATCCCAAGCTTCCTTGGCAATGCTAAAGTGCTCAATGTGTGGATAATCCTTTGTCCCCAATCCTTGTTGAATCATATACAAGGCAATGTCATTGAGTTGACTATTTAAAACCTCTCTTCTTGTCAAGTTTTTTGGATCTCCAATAAAGAGTCCATGCTCGATGATATTCCATAGTTCAATGCAAGAGCTGCACACATGAGTTCTCATTAGTGATTGCCATTGAGCAAAAGTAGAAGACTCTTCTAGCTTAGGTGGGTCACCTCTATTGTACACATGAGGTGAGGGACGGGATGATCGGGAGAGTACCAAGAATCACGGTGCTCACCCTTCCCCCATCAAGTTGTGTGGAGGAATTAGCGTTGTATTGTTTACCCCCCACCACCATACCCTATGGGGATACCAAAGTATTCCCTTTAGGGACAACGGATGGTAGATCCTCTTGAGGAGATGGGGGTGATGAGCCATCTTTCTTGACTTCGTTGACCAAGGAAGAAATCAATCTTGTTTCCAAGTTCTTGAGATCTTCCATGGTCACCGGGGTCGGCACACTACCACCATACCCTTCGTTGTTACCCATATTCTCTTAGGAGGTAAAGCCCAAATAAAGAGCCGAGGCTCTGATACCAATTGAAAGGATCGTATGGGCACCTAGAGGGGGGGTGAATAGGTGCTACTTCAAATTTTCTTCTTTTTCAAATTAAGGTTTGACAATAAGGTAAATTCTCTAGTTAATGCAACTACGGTGAATTTAAATATATGACAATTATGCAAGAGCTACCACAACACAAAGTAGGAACAAGTAAGTAAGGTGCGGTAAAGGATAGAAGTAACCAAAATGGTGGACGCGGAGACACAAGGATTTGTTTCCCGTAGTTCCTTCCTTTTGAGGGGAAGTACGTCTACGTTTGGAGAGGGGGTGGTTTCAAACCACCAACGCCACGAAAGGCCTCCCTTGTTCTCCGATGAATCTCACCCCAACAGGATCGATTCACCTTCTACTATATCGGCAACCTTCAAGGTGGAAGTCGGCACCTTTACAAGTTTGGGGCACACATCCACAACTTAATCGGAGGCTCCCAAATACAAGCAAGCTGTCAAAGCAATCAAAGACAAGCTTGTAAGAACCAAAACAAGAACTAGGGTTTCCAAGAAAACACTAGAGCAAAGGGGCCCTCAATGAAATGAGGGGGAAATGAAGATCTCTTTTGGTGAAGTAGTAGATTGGGGCCTCCTCCTTCGATTCCCCAAAGATCAAGGACTTTGGGTGGTGGATTGAGGAGATCTTGAAGATTTGGTGGCTCCAATGGTGTTCTTGACTTTAATGTGGATGAGCATCTTGTCCCAAGGTAGGTGGAGGGGTATTTATACCCCTCCAAGAAATCTGGCCATTGGAGCCTTTAATGCACGGTAATCTAGGAAGTTCAAGCGGTACTACGGAGAACTCCCAGATTACCTGGGACTGTACCGGATGACCATCTTTCAAACTCCATAAGACCTGGCCACAACGGTACTGCCCTTGATGCTACCGTAAAGCGGTAGTACCACAAATGGCAACCGGTACTACCGGACGTGCAGTGGAATCAGCAGCATAGACGGAAAAAACTCTCTGTCACGCCAGGTAGCAAAATGCGGTACTACCGCATTTTACTACCTAGGCAGACTGAAGCTTTTTGCCAACATACAAAAAGTCTACTGCCATGCCAGGTACTAAAATGTGGTACTACCGCATTTTAGTACCGGCGTGAGCAGTGGCCTTTTTATAGGTTGAAAAAAAATATCTGCCCCGTGCGGTACTAAAATGCGGTACTGCCGCATTTTAGAACCGGAGCAGGCAGAAGCTTTTGACAAGTGGTAAAAAATCTACTGTCGAGCTAGGTACTAAAATGCGGTACTACCGCTTTTTAGTACCTAGCCCGGCAGAGGCTTTTAGACAGTTAGTCAAAACCTTCTGTCGCATCCGGTAGCAAAAAGCGGTACTACCGCTTTTTGGTACCGCGCCAGGTAGACAGTTTTTTGAACATTGTAAATCATTTTCAATGCACCTGCGATACACTTGGCAAATAATTAGTCCGATATGTGTGTTTTTATCAAACACCAAAATCACTAGGGATAGGAAATGCTCTTTCAGACACCAACGAGCTGCTCCGTGTCAGCGCCCTCGCCGTTGATCTCCCTCGCGTTGCAATGCTCGCTGCCGCCGATGATCTCGAGGATAAGAACGCTTGTGCCGTGCTCTCTCTCCCCACCCCCATTTCTCTCCCTCTCTCCCTCTGTGCCGCTTGCCACAGGAGCCGAACCCTAGCCCGGCCAGGACCTCACCGTCGCCGTCGTTCCCGGAGTTCCCTCGCTATTCTGAGGCCACCGCTGAGCTCGCCAAGCTGCACTGGTTCGCCCTAGCTAGGTCGCGAAGCCCCGCGCGCCCGCAGTCCACCGAATTGAACCCTCGTTCCCATCGGCCGTTGCAGCCATCATCGTCAATTCCGGCGCCGTTCGATCTCGTCTTGCTTCACCGACCCCTTCATAATGCTCCTGGTGATCTTCAGAAGCTCAAGGTGAGCTCTGTTTGCTCGATTGCTTGCCGTAGCTGCCACGCAACGTGCCTCTGCTAGCTTGGCCGCCGTCGCTCACCGGAGTACTAGGTCCGGTGACCATTTCTAGGCGGCTCCGCCTTGGTTCGCCTTCTTGCGCTGCTTCGAACGCGCCCATCCCTGTATGCCCATGCGCGCTCAACTACTGTCTCGCGCCGCCGTCTGGCCCGTTCGCCGGAGAGCCAACGTGGCTCCCGTGTGGCGTCCACGTGACGCCTGCGTGTCCTTGGCCCCACCTGCCAGCCCCAGTGGGCAACCTCTGCCTCTGTGAGAAATAATAACCAGCCCCCGGTCCCTCTTGCTTGAGTGGCGTACTGAGGTGGCTAGTACCCCACTGGTCAGTCACAGTGGCTAGGCTCAGTAGCTATGCAAAAATTTTAAACCCCCTCTGCTGACATATTAGTGATGCAGTAAAGCTACTAAAAGGTTTAAAATAATTCCAAAAATTGATTAAAACTCGTAAATTCAATATCTTTTTATTTATAAGTCAGAAAAGTACAAATAATATATCAAAATGTTCAGAAAAATGAAACCTAGCTATCTAAGCTATAATAATGCATTGTCCAACAACTTAAATGACAAGTTTAATTAGAGAACTAATCAACCCATGTCATATGATTCTGGAGTTTTCCCGAACTAGGGTTTCTACCCCTTGGGACCCCGATTAAGTTGTCGAGCATGACTTAGGGTTACATTTCAAAGCAAATTAACTTGTCATATCATCATACTTGCTTGAGCATTGCATCGATGCCATGTGTTGATTGTTTCCCCTTTATTTCTGGTGTTTGTTTCTTCCCGGTAGAATACGATATCGAGATCGAGATCGAAGACCGAGATCAACACCATCGAAGATCGACGAACAATACTTGACCAACTCTAACCAAGTCAAGTGCCAGATGTCCGAAGATCTGCTTATCTTTCATCAACTGGCAAAGGCAAGCATAGCCCCACCATGATATAATCCTATGATTTTGAAAGCATTTCAATTCCTGCCATGATGCATACGATTCTACTATTGTCTTTTATTGATAGATAGAGTATCCTATCTGTTGTATTACTCCCTTGAGCTTATATTACCTGATCCACTGCTCCTAGCATAACTAGGTTTGGCTTGTGTGCATTGCTAGAGCTCTTATTCGTGTCTGCTTAGCCAAGCATATCTATTGAGTCTGGTCCATCCAGATGGTGTATTAGATGCAGATAATCTAGTATGACAGGAGAACGTGATGAGATGATATCAGATGTGATTTGAGTTAAACATGCTAAGGCTTGTATGGGAGGCCACGGTGGGATGTGGTTTTTATAGTCCCATGCTCGCCACCACTAGGAACTGAGTTCTTGCCTTTGGAACTGAGACGAGCGTACAGCCCCACGGGTCTTGGGAACCCCTCGCCTGATTAACTTTCCTAGTAGATTCCATGAGTCACATAGTTCAGGTGTTCCATTCGACATATGCATAGAAAATCTTTTGAAAGATTTGCCGGGTGAAGTTGGTGCATTCATAACAGGTAGGTAAGCGTGGACCGGGTTGCTTGGGGTCGATGGAGCCCTTGTTAACCAACCTCGCCTCACATATTTAAGTACCGGATTTGGGATTTGACCCGTTACGGCGGAACCATACTTATTGCGTGACTCATGGTCTCGGCGAGAGCAAGGTAAAGGTCGTGGCCAACCACCCTCTGCCAGCCTTCCAAGGAAGAGGGCTAATAGCTTGGCATTAAGAGTCAGTTGGTACGTGTGGGTAAAGTTGTACACCCCTCCAGGGTTAAATCTTTTCGAAAAGCCGTGTTCACGGTTATGAACGCTTGGTGACCAGATTCTAAGATCATAGAGAACTTGAACCTAATCGTAAAACTTGGCAGATCAACGTGTGCTTAAGGATGCTTCCTCATGGGTACGAGGGGGTGATCCTAGTTCACGAGATGATGATGATTCGGTGGATATCAAAAGATGATGATCAATACTTTGGATATGTCGCTCTCTTATCCCCTTTTAAAATACTTTGAATAGACGAGCTTCTTCTCCCTCTTGTTTTATAAACAAAAGATGGCTTTATGCAAAACAACTCCAGCAGCCATAAGTCCTGCGGAGTACAGCCTGTACTCACCCTTGCTTTGTTGATACTTTTGGCAGAGTAAGTGTTCACCTGAAGACGAGTTCCGTACTACATCGACATCGACGAGTAGCTTGGGGGTTCCCGGCCGGCAGCCTCGAATCTATGGGCTGGGACGTCATCGTTATGCTTCAGGCCTCTTAGGCCATTTGATAAGTTTGCTATACTTAATAGCATAATTTTCCTTCCGTTGTTTGATGTTTGTGGTCAGTGACCTCTGCCTGTAATAATTTGGTTCTCTGCTCAGTTATGAGCTTGCTGTAATAAATTTTATGTCGTAGGGTCACTGCTGTGTTATCAATTCTTCACTGGATATTCTCGAGCTCAAGGTTAAGCTTATGTCAGACGGAGGTCTGGGATTTGTTTAGCCCTGATCCCAGGGGTGTCACAGTTCTTGGTATCAGAGCAGTACCGACCGTAGGAAAACCTTGCAATTGGTCGATGTTGAGTCTAGTGTTTGTGAAAACTATTTTAAAAGCTGAAAAGTATTTGTGAAAACTCTAGTATGCTTCTTTTACTCCTTATCCAGTTTCGCTCTAACTCTGGGTTATCTTATCTGGTGTTGATTTTGGAAAAGTTTTGATATCTTCTCTAGTCTTTCAAAACTTAGGTGTCTTCTTGGCATGTCGTTTCCAAGCCAGTTGACCTAGTGTTGAGTTCTCTAGAGTTGTGTGTGTTGTGAATTCCTTGTTGTAAGGGTCCCAACCTTTAATAAGATAGAGTCCCCTGTGTTTACAATGCTAGTCCCTGGATCAATAGCTAGCATCCACAGTTAAGATGTAATATCAAGAAACAAAGGTCATAGTACAACTTTATAACCAGGAATAATATAATTTTATTACATCTTACATAGCTCATTTGGCTATTACATTACATTGCAGTAGAATATCTATAAGCATGGGGTCCTTCATCTTCAAAGTGCCATAGGCAGACATGTTGGTTGTAGACTTTGTAATCCTAATCAACACACTTCACTAAATCAATCAAACCTGCAACATAACAAGTTACAGCCACAAGGGTCAATACATTTGAATTATATTGGCAAGTGATACTATGGTAGTATAGTGGAGTCTATCATCTATATGCATTTGGCTAAGTGGAGTTGAGGCTTGCATTGCTCAAAATAGATTTTTCCGTAATATTTGAAAATACTAAGTTTTTGCTTTGACAAAATCATTTCTCCCAATCAAAGATTGAAGATCCTCTAACCCTTGTTCAACCACAAGTTTTTAACTTAGAAATTTGGATGATGAGATTCTTGATAGCTTCCCTGTCTTGATGCTCAAATTGTCCTTTACCAGGGACATGGCTAAGTACTTAGATTTTACACTCTGCAGAGGTGGTGCACTTTCCCCACAAGACTTGGTTTCACCAAGACAAGATCTTTCAGAAGCCTTCCCTTAGACCAAAATGGACGCGTTCCAACATATCAAACTCTACCACCAACTGTCCATATGGCTAAGTTCTTGCAACCTATATGATCCAGGCAGAGCCCATAATGCCAAGTGGCTGCACTTGAAGCTTCTCAACATTTGACATCTCAAATCTCTTTGTTCCTGGGTGGCCATCCACAAGTGAGATGCACAAGGTTAACCATAAACATGGGCCTTGTGAACCACTCAACCAAAATCCACCAAGCAATTACCATTCCACCCAGGTGATTCATTAACTTAGTTGTTTTATTAAACAAAAACACAAGTCCTCAGACTTAGAAATTTTTCCATAGTGAATATATATCCACCCTTGTTTTCTATTATCTAAGCTAAGCATGATAGTAGTAGGAGTCTTAACTTAGGAAATTTTTACTAAGGTTTCATCTACTAGGTTTTCCCATAGCAAGGTTTATACTTAGCAAAAATTCCATGCAAGTTTTACTTAGAAAAACCACTAATGCATATTGAAAGTAATGGGACAAAGTATGAAGCATCACTTGCCTTTTTGGTAGAGGGTATAAGTTCACTCCTTGTCCCTGCAACAATCACACTCTTCAAGTCACTACAATTCAATCAAGCAAGGCACAATCTCAATCTACCAATCAAGCAAAACATCACATAAAATCATAGAACCAAAATAATGCATGCAAGCATGCCAAGGATTGTTTTATTTGAAAAAGTGGTTCCTAATCGGTCATAAACACTTGAAAACACCTAATGGTCATTTTGTAAAGTGGCAAAGTTATTTGCAAAAGGTTTCACTTCATAAACCATTTTCTAAACAAAGTATCATTTTATGTGGTGTAGAAATATTTTTACTAAGGCATTAATCTATAGAGTTCACCAAATATGTTTTCAAACCATAAAACTTGGTGTTTGGGATCAGAGAGTTTAAAACAAAACATTTCCCAAAAGTTTTCTTCCAAAACCATTTTTAATAAATAAACTATATTTTTATTTGTCTAGAAATGGTTTTAAATCAAAGAATCATTCTTTTGTTTCACCAAATAAATTTTTGAAACCACAAAGTGTTTCCTATGGTCAGTAGGTTCAAATCACACCATTTTCCAAAGATTTTATCCCCAAAATCATTTTTGAACAATTTTTATAATCTAAACAAGCATACAAATGTTTATGCAAAAACAAACATTTTTCCAGAAGCTTTTTACTAAACAAATGGCATGGTTGGCTAGGGCTTGCTCCACTGATTCCATTGATATAAAATTTGCAAAATTTGGACGTGTGGATCAAAAGTTATAAGTTTTTCAAATCTGCATCTAAATCAGATTACAAATTCTGTTTTAAATCGATCTGTGCCACGCGGCGTGTTCTGATTCGTCCATACCGTTTCGGTTGGATCGAGCACTCTGGTGCGCTGGATCAATTCAGATCGTGCGGCACAGGTGGATACTTACCCCTTCGGGTTAAATCTATTCTCACGCGTCGGATCAAGATCCTACGGCGCGCAGCACGCTTGCCAACTAGTGGCGGCGCTGGCGGCGACTGTGCGGCGGCGCTCTGGCGGCGTGGTTGCCGGCGATACAGGAAACTAGAGAAGGAGTGGGGGGCTCACCAGAATCGTCGATGCTTGCTGATGCTCAACGTGGTACTAGCTGGTGAAGGCGCCAGGTAGTCTGAATCGCCGGGAGTTCGCTGGCGTCGCACGCCTCCGGTCGCTCGTAGGGCGAGACTACAGGGCATGCCGAAGAAAAGTAGAGGGTGCGTTAGACGCGCATGGTTCCAGGGAGCATGTGAGTATCACTGAATAACTTTGGGGTGGTCCGAGCTTACCAGGAATCCTCGTCGGCGTGAATGGCAGCGGTGGCGCTATGGGTCGTCGTCGTAGTCGACGCTGCAAGGCACGCGCGGGTGTGGGGTTGGTGCTAGGAGATGCAGGAGACGATGGGGATCACACCCGTGTGCTCTGGGGGCAGTGGGGCAGTTCGTGCTTGCCGGAATTTGCACGGTGGCTCGTCGGAGCAGAGGGTGGTGTGGAGAGGAATTGGGCGGCCTGGGGGCGTGTTGAGGTGGGGCGACTGAGGGGAAGTGGAGAGGACGGGCAAACGCTTTAACGTGCGTGGTCAAGGGGCCGATTAATGGCGTGGTTAACGCATATTATGCCGGACTTTATTCGCCTGCAACGGCCGGCGAGGGGAGGGGCGTAGTCCGCGGGTGAAGACGATGGATACGTGGCGGTGGGGTCCACTGGCAGCGAGAGAGAAGGAAAGGGAACGAGGTCCACCAGTCATTGGCTTAGTGGGTTTCTTTCGAGGTGAAAAACGATTCGCTCGCTGAGAGGGAGAGGTGGGCTAGGTTGGGCTTAGCTGGGCTGGAACTGGGCCAGATGGTTGGGCTGTTTGTTTCTCCCTTTTTTTGTACTGAACCTTTTTCCATTTCAATTTCTGTTTTGAAATTCAAATCACAAATCAAACAACCAAAACAATTCAAACATTCACCATACTTGTAATGAGTTTTGGTTCTGTTTAACAACATAAACCAAAGTCCAAAACAAAATAAAATAATTTTATTCTTTTTAGGATCTATTTAATAATTAAATAAAATAGACCTTAATTATTAATAGGTTTTGATTTATTTAATAAAATCTCCATTTGAAAACTAAATATTATCAAAACCAAATCAGTAGGTTTTATTTGAAAATAGAAAATACTTGGAAAACTTGTTTAAAATAAAATAACATTTTATTTTAGGGTCCATTAATAATTAAATAAAATGGACCTTAGTCATTAAATCAAATAGGATTTGTTTTATTAAAAACTTTATTTTGAAATCTAAAATAAAACCAAAACACTTCAGTAGGTTTTATTTGAGAATATAAAATACTTGGAAAACTTATTTAAAATAAATAAATAAGTATTATTGTTTATTTAAAATGGGAAAAGCCTTTATTTTTAATAAAACTGGTTATTAATAAATCCTCATTATTTTGTTTAAATAAACCTTTACTCTTTTAATCAAAGCAAAACCTTTTGTTTCAAAATCTTGGCCAAGGTTTAATTTGGCTTTATAAATAATCCTTATTTATAAATCTACCTTTTCTTTTGAAAACCAAATCTTTTATTAAAAGATCCAAAAATAGTAATTTAGATATTTTTAAGTTTTATTGTTTATTTATCTTTTTAAAATTCCTTTAGGATTTTTATTTGATCCAAATAGGCTTTGAAAGTTCCCAATTGGATTCAAAAAGTTTCTTCTCACCCTGAAAATCAACAAAGTTTTTATTTTATTCATTTATTTTTCACATTACAAGATTTGGAAAATCTTAGGATGTGACACTTGTTCCCTTTGCTCTTGCTCACATGAGAGATTCCTTTCTATCATGATCTCTATATCTTTTGGACCCACAATATTATATTGTTGGTTCCACAATATTCTGTTCTAGGCTTCGAGGTTTCCTTTCGCCTCGTGTGCCTCCTTTTCACTTGTTCGGGTACTTCAGAAGTTGTGTCTTCTTTGGGAAGCTACCTCGTGATTACTACCTTGCAGTGTATGTTGTGTCACTCAAGTAGTAGTTACTTCTTTCTTTGGGTTTTAACCCTTGGACTTGAACTTAAGATCCCTGATTATGCTAGATTCTGGTGTTATGAATCTTGTACATGAAGCTGACCTTTAATTCAAGCTCCATCCCTTTGACCCCTGTGGTTAATGTTCACACATTACCTCACGATGGCTGGTATTAAAATTCTAGCCTTCAAGCTTCTGGTCTTTGTCACGATTAAATTGTGACAATAAAGGACTTCCCCTACCACATGCCATGGCAGATGTTCTTTAATGGAACCAAAAAGATCACGACAGTACTCCTCGAGAGTCTCACATCTATACTCGTGACTCTGCCACACCTCGCCCTTTCTCTGCATTGGTTTTCGGGAGATTGTTGACTTATGCATCCACATCTCGGGATTCTATCCTGAGCATGTTCCTTTTCCCCTTGTTGTTTTCCGACCTTTGTCTACCAGTTGGTAGCCAAGTAGTACATGTGCATCGGTGTCTTCCGATGCAAGATACTCTTGTGGTCCATCAAGACAAACCATTTTGGAATGTCTAGGAGAAACAAACTCCAGTACCTCGTCGTATCTAGGACCAGGTCAAAGTGTTTTAATCCGCAGATCAAGAGGCATTGGTTGTCTTTCCTCTGTTCTACCTTGAAGTATCACACTATTTCATACTAAGAGGTCGTGCTGAGTTTCATGACCCTTAATGAAGTGATGCTCTGACACAACGTTACCCACCCTTCCTCGAGCTTTCGCGCTCGTGAGTGATGCGTGTGCGTAATAATGTGGCCATTTGAGATTCTTAGCAATTATTATTGTTTTGAACTCCAAGGACATTTGTGTCATTCTTAGCATGATTTGTTAACCCTATCACTAAACAAAGGATGATCGTGCTACCAAGTCCCTTATCCAGGTGCACTCTCTTCGGTCAAAGAGTTCGGCTTGTGCTGAAGCTCTAAGACCATGGCCCAGTTCTTTTGGCGGCTTCTTCGAGAAGCAGCCCTACCCCCAGCTTCCTGGGGAAGCCGGTTCCAAAATTTTGTGAGGCTTCCAAGTTAGTTTAGCCTTAACCACTTTGGAAGCCTTCTAATTTTTTTAAACCGGCTTCCCCAGGAAGCTGGGGGCAGGGCGGCTTCTCGGAGAAGCCGCCAAAAGAACTGGGCCTATGTCTCCTTGCCTTACAAAGCAAGTTCCCTCTCGAACTAAGTGACATAGCGGTGGTTCGTGATATTCTGGATGTCTTCTAGAAGTATCGCCATGTTGCCACATGATCGTGTTGTCAAGTTCTTGAGCAAGTAAGTTCTCTGAACTGCTATTTTCTTCAAGGATCCGTACTGGATACTCCTGAACTAGTTGGTTGAGCTTAAACAAAAACTTGGAGAGTTGTAAGACAAAAGTTCTATCCGACTCAGTTCTTTCATAATGGGATATCTAGTTTTGTTCATCTTGAAGAAAGATAGTATTTTATTTGTGGATATGTTATGTTCCCCTATCTTTGATTTGATTTGGGTTATCGTCAAATCAAACTCAGTTCCAAGGATTATCTTGATAATGTTTATTCTTGTGATGTTTCACTGGGATACATCTTCATGTCCTTTGGTCTGACCAGTATTTTTGTCTTGTTCAAGCAACATATGAGTCCATCTTCTTGGAGTGCCTCGATAAGTTTGTTGTTGAGCCCATCGATGACATCCTCATCTTCTCCATAATACATTTTGTTCATATGGAACAATTGGTATTAATGTTGGAAAACTTTTGAGAACCGTCTTTGAGTCATGTCGAAGTATGTGTTCTGGATGTTAGAAGTGACCTTCTCTAGTTCACGTGCACACATTGAAAGATGTCGCCGTGGATTCGAGTAGAGTTAGCTCCGTTCCCCAAGGACACATGTGTGTATTGTTGTTAGCACCTTATGTGTGTGTAGTTGTCTCTCGAAAAGTTGTAAATACATGGGTCTAGCAATTTAGCTTAGTATTTTTGGAGCTTTACACTATAGTCCCTGTCTTGAGAATCTAGTAACTTTACCTTTGTGTAAATTTTGCAACCTTTCTATTCAGACATGATGAGTCTGAAGTATCATTTTACTTAACCAAAGCTGAATATCAAGCAGCAATAATGGTTGGTGCTCCTCAAGGTTTTGACATAGGTCTCTTTGTAAATCTGGCAAGATTGATGTAATGGTTGAAACAAACTTAGCCGGAAAGACCACTTGTCATATTCTCTTGAATCAACAATAACAACCACTCTTCATGAGGCTTCTTCTATAATTAATTATAGGAGTTGTGCTTATGGTTCCTTTGTATCCGAAGTCAGACCTTTACTTGGTGTCTGATTTCTCGAACATCAAGGAGAACATTTAAAGTAGTGTTGCTAAATGTCTCTCGGTCGATCCTCCAGACCCTTTTATGATGGCAAGCATCTTGTTATGCCAAGTAGTTGAAGTCTGAGAATGAAGTTTCTTTCTTCTCGTGTCATCAGGAATCTTCTTAACTATTCATCTGGTGGTGTAAAGTGATACCATAATCTTTGGCAAAGATTTTGGTATACCTGGATGAATAAAGAGTTTCCTTCATTTTCTTTCGCATGTTTTAAGAGTGACTACTATTTTAGTAATCAAAAGTTTCTCTTGTTACATGTTCCTTGTGACTCTTACGAGTCCTCTCAACAAAACACCTCTCTGTCTTGACCTTCTGTTGAATGAAAGAGTGAACCTTCTATGTCAAAAGTAGTTCAACAGTTTGGTTTTGTTGATCCCTATCTTTGCAACCTGAAATCTCTATTTAAGTTGTTTAGTAGAGTTTCCCTATCGAAGTCTATGGTTACATTCTTTCCGTTGAAACCTTCCTTTTTAGAAGCTTAAACTCTTCTGTAAGCTCCATGGTCTCAATCCTTCTGAAGACTAGTTATCTAACAAATTGAAACCATCTCCTCTTGTTTCCTCCGTTACCTTGACGTGTTTCATGTTGTCATCTCAAAGTTGTTTCTGAACAATCCATCCATGAGTTGACCATGAGATACTCTGTGTGTTGTTTAGTGTGTTCCCTCTTATCTTTAGAGTGACCCTGTTTCTTTCTCTCTCCGTCTCTTTTCCTACCTTTGGAATCTCGGGTCGAGATTCTCGTAAGGGGGATAGAGCTGTAACATCTCAGTTTTAGTAAATCAATATTAGGGTAAATTATGCATAGCATGAGAATCATTCTATAAATTGCTTGCATTGAATAAATAAATATAAACCCTAAACCCTAATTTCTCCCTCTCTCTACTTGAAAACAATTCAAGTGGTTTTAAAAATATTTGAAAAATCCAAAGTGTTTGGAGCCCAATTGGACTAAATGGCCCCTGAGATATTTTTATATATTTTACAAAGCCTCTTGTATTTTGAAAATGTTCAAAACAGATTGGAAGTTCGAATACAAAACAGAAATTAAAAATACAGAAACGAGAAAAAGATTCTAGGAAAAAAATAGAGCAGCCCAGGCCGCAACCCAGCACCTTTCTCTCTTCTCTTCCTTTTCCTGTCGCCAGCGTGCAGCAGCCCGAGGCCCAGCCGAAGCCCACTCCGGTCCATACCCCTTCGTTGCCTTTCCCTTTTCTTCTTCCTCAGCCAGAAGGACACCGACGAGCTGCTCCGTGTCAGCGACCTCGCCGTTGATCTCCCTCGCGTTGTGATGCTGGCCGCCGCCGATGAGCTCGAGGATAAGAACGCTGGTGCCATGCTCTCTCTCCCCACCCCCATTTCTCTCCCTCTCTCGCTCGGTGCCGCTTGCCACAGGAGCCGAACCCTAGCCCGGCCAGGACCTCGCCGTCGCCGTTGTTCTCGGAGTTCCCTCGCCGTTCTGAGGCCACCGCTGAGCTCGCCAAGCTTCACTGGTTCGCATTAGCTAGGTCGCGAAGCCCCGCGCGCCCGTAGTCCACCAAATCGAACCCTCGTTCCTGTCAGCCATCGCAGCCATCATCGTCAATTCCGGCGTTGTTCGAGCTCGTCTTTCTTCGTCGACCCCTTCATAATACTCCTGGTGATCTTCAGAAGCTCAAGGTGAGCTATGTTTGCTCGATTGCTTGCCGTAGCTGCCGCGCGACGTGCCTCTGCTAGCTTCACCGCCGTCGCTCACCGGAGTACTAGGTCCGATGACCATTTCGGCGGCTCGCTGCTTCGGTTTGCCTTCTTACCGCTCAACGCGCCTATCCCCATATGCTCGCCAACCATCGCCGCTGCCGTCGCCCGCTGTGAGCCAAAGTGGCATCCACGTGACGCCTGCGTGACCTCGGCCCCACCTGCCAGCCCCAGTGGGTAACCTCTGCCTCTGTGAGAAATAACAACCAGCCCCCCGGTCCCTCTTGCTTGCGTGGCGTGCTGAGGTGGGCCAGTACCCCACTGGTCAATCATAGTGGCTAGGCTCAGTAGCGGTGCAAATTGTTTAAACCCCCTCAGCTGACGTCTTAGTGATGTAGTAAAGCTACTAAAAGGTTTAAAATAATTCCAAAATTGATTAAAACTTGTAAATTCAATATCTTTTTATTTATAAGTCAGAAAAGGACAAATAATATATCAAAATGTTCAGAAAAATGAAACCTAGCTATCTAAGCTATAATCATGCATTGTTCAACAACTTAAATGACAAGTTTAATCAGAGAACTAATTAACCCCTCTCATATGATTCCAGAGTTTTCCCGAATTAGGGTTTCTACCCCCTCGGAACCCCGATTAAGTTGTCGAGCATGCCTTAGGGTTAAATTTAAAAGCAAATTAACTTGTCATATCATCATACTTGTGTCAAAACCTGGATTTTTCATCCCAGATGCCTGTTATGCCATACATCGCAATCCCAGGAATACCATTTTTGCGAGACATAACAGATTTATATACCATAGTACATCATCCATTACAAACCATATATAAGGTCTTACACAAATAGGGATCTCATGATCCAGTTCTTAATACAACTCAAGCAGCGGAATACGTAATAGTAAAGGTAGCGTAGGCGAAGCTCCATCTTCGGGGTCATAGGCAATGCTGACGATGGGAGATGATCCTAGTTGTCGTAACCTTCCTGGGTTCCATCCTCCTGGTACTCCTCTTCATAGTCTGGCCACGGGAATAGCCAGGGACAAAGCCCTGAGTACTCTTTAAGTACTCTCAAACTAATACTAACAAGTGAAGAGGGTTTTTGTAGTAGGACACTAAGCTCTAGGGTTGTTTTGCAAAAAGCCAGATTTACCTCTACTAAGTTTAGAAACGAAAAAATCTAGTTGAAGTTTTATAACACCTAAGTGGGAACTTGTATTTCATATCACAACTCTATTGTGGTCAAGTCAAATTCTCAATTCATTTCACAATTCATTTGAAAACATCTAACGGGGGAACAGTATGGCCACTCCAAATGTCCATAACCGCGGACGCGGCTATTCGAATAGTTTCGCACTCTGCGGAGATTGTACACTTTCACCACAACACTCGATACATCTGTCAGGAACAAATCCTGAATTCACCATACTCAGTATGCGGATAATCAATCCTAACCTTTCAGTTACATGCCCTAGTATAAGCACCTCTCATGTGAGTTTGGCCTCCCAACCATGACCAACTGTTATCTTGGGTACTGCACAGGTGGACAATCGTCACAAGGTAGCCTCAGCTCAAACCTTGGCCGTGAGGGAACCAATACTAAGGTATATAAGTTTCCAGTCAAGCCCTACCCAAATCTCAGGTATTGTGGTTGTACGGTAAAATTGGAATGGTATCGCATCTAGACAACCATCAGTTTTATAAAGGGCTAAGGCTCATGCCTCAACATTTTCATCGTCAAAATCATCTAGTGTTCGGAAACACATGTCAAAACATCTCAATAGAATGATCCATTATTCCAAGGTTTTCATAACCATTTTCATCAAGTATTCCCATCTAATGTTGATCAAGTTTTATGCTTAGCACTAGCATCTACAGATGGGAGTGAGTACTAATGAGGGGTGGTAAACTAGTGGAGTTTCAACTAGATACAATCTCATGCCTTGGGGTGACATCAAGATTATCTAGCTTAGGCCAAATTTTATGCTCTTTATGCAACCTTCAATTATCTTTCTAGTATCTACAATTTACTCAAGTAAACTCTAAGTAGTAACTTTGATAAAGAAATAAAGTAGAAATCTTGCAACTAAAACTAGGATTGGGGTTATCAAGTGGGTATGATCATATATGCTTAAGGCATATAGTTGGCATGGTAACAAGCAAGTATTAGCTTGCATAGGACAACTTGATTAGTAAGGCTTGCATCAGTATCAGTATAAGCTTGCTAAGTTAATAGCTTGCAAGTATTGGCTTGCTCAATCAACTAGTAGTATTAGGCTCGCTAAAGTAGAGTATCTTGCAAGTGTTAGCTTGCCTTGTGCAGAGCAGTGGTTGAAGTTCTCCTCGGCTTCTTCTTCGTAGTATCCTCCTTCCTCCTCGTATCATTGGCCGGTACTAGCGTCTATGAATAAATACGAGGTACACAATCACCAAACAATACTTAACTATTTTCAATCATCACACAAAAGGGTCCTATAGATGATCTAGCATCATCACTAACATTACAAGATTAAAGCTTGGTTTAATTTCTTTTTTTAGAAAAGTAATTTCTACTCATTGAAAAACTACTTTAGATTTAATATTCTCCAAACCAAACATGGGATCATGTTGAAACATGTCATCACCACATATTTCAGTACATGGGAATGTGATTTAAAGTGGTGTCACAATTTAATAAGATTTAACCTTTTATTTCAAATAAAAATAAATGACTAGAATTGTCTATGTGGCATTCTTTTATTACTTGAACATTATTTCTGTAAGTAAACCCATATGTTTTTATATATTCTGAAAGGTATGATCAAATGTGATTTTTGAGAGTTGGAATCAACTCAAAAGCTATTATGGTTTAAATTTGAAAAATGTTTGAATGGAGAAAAGGTTCCGCCTTGTTATTTTTACCAAGGTTGATCTATAGATTCAAATGATTTGAATCCAACGGGCTTGGATTAAGCATTTCAATATATTTCTAACAAAATTGGTTTCATTCAATTTGGTTCAATGAATTGAGCTGGGTTGATTTTTGAAACTGGGTACAGAACTATGTTTGAACTAAAAAGGAAAAAGTTAAATTCAAACGACTGGGCTGCGCGGGAACTGCTAATGGGCCGGCCCAATGTCACTCCGCGGCGCGGGGCGCGACTGACAGGGGGGTTCCACCAGTCAGTGGCTCTTTAAACGCGAAGTGGTACGGGGCAATCTCATCTGCACGATCTAAGTCTAATCGAACGACTGCTACTCATCGTCCACGTCGGGTGGCGCCGGCGAGACAGAAACCTAACGCGGCAGGTGGGGGTCGTCGGGGGCTCACCGGGGCTCAGGCAAAGGTCGGCGATGCGGGCGAACGACAAAGTCGACGACGGCGAACCTCCTGGTACCGGCAGCTCCTCCTGGGGTGGACGAAATCGAGGGCGCCCTTCTTCTCCAGAGGCAGCCTGCTCCAGCGCAATTCCGGCGATGCGCTGCTTGCCTTGCTCCAGGAATGGGGTGGAACGATTAGTGAGGTGAGGGGAGTGAGATGGTGTGCTCAATTTGGCTGGGGGTCGTCTCCTTTTATAGGCTCGACGACGAGACCGAACGGGATGGGCAGACGACGGTGGTGACACGGCTACAAGCAGCTAGAGGCATGGCCGAGGGTGGCGATCGATCGGTGGTATCCTGGCGATGCTCTAAGGTTTAAATGAGCTTGTAGGGGCGGTGGCAAATGGTCGGGAACGCTCGATGCTCTGCGAGGCAGAGGCAGCGTCTTCGACGGCGAGCGGTGGCTACAGGGCACGGGCGGTGAAATGGGCATGTCTGGCGGTCTCCTGGGACGGTGGGGAGCATGCTGGCGGGCGGCGAGGGCTCGACGTGGTCAGGTTGCGTGGGAACGGTGCGTGCTCTGCGGTGCACGTCGGCATGGTCGACAGCGACACGGGCGTTCTCGGGCGGTTCAAGGTTGCTGTCATGAGGTGGCTGGTCGAGAGGGGGCGGTGAGGCATGGGCTACCTCCCAGACAAGGTTGGCATGGCTAGTTCTTCCTCTAGCCTGCTGTCCACACTGGGGTGACATGGGTGCTCTCGGGCTGTTCACCATTGATGACATTGGCGAGTTTAGAGTGGGGATAGAGCTTAGTTAAGTTTGCTAGATGATCTACTGAGGCTAGTGTAACCAGAGAGGGGACAAGTTAGGCCAGAATCACTGCACACTATAGTGTTTTGATTTTGTTTGATTTGTATCTGCAAGGTGTTTGATGAAATGGCCGCATGAATTCAAGTTTTGAATTTTGAAAAGATTTTTGGTGGGTGTGCTAGGCATGTGCTGGTGAGTCTGTAGATGCTTGGGTTTTGAAAGTTGAGTTGGTTTGAGGGGTTTTTGAAAAAGTGGGATCTTCCCATATGAAATAGATTCAATTTTAAACTGTCATTTAAACTATGCATTTGAATGTTTCTGGATGATCACAAGGTGGGCCTTGATACTTTGTTATGAGTACTATCAAGGGGTGCAAAGATCCAAATAAGTTTCTGTTAGGTTCTGAAAGTTAGAGATAGCCAAAGTAGGCATGGGAGATAATCTGGCCAAAGTGACCATTCACTTAATTTGTTTGTTTTGATTTATTTGTCTTTGCGAAAAGTGTGGGGATTGTTTAGATGATGTTTATTTCACCTAAGAATCATTTTCCAAGCAAAGAAACACATAATCATGGAAATTCAAAAGAATCCAAATTTCAATACACACATATGAATGCTTTCATATTTTAATTGGAAGAGTTTTTGTTAACCCTAATTTTGGTGATTAGAGTTTGATTATTCTAGTTCAATATTTTTGGGATGTTACAACTTGCTTGAGCATTGTATCGATGCCATGTGTTGATTGTTTCCCCTTTATTTTTGGTGTTTGGTTCTTCCCGGTAGAATACGAGATCGAGATCGAAGACCGAGATCAACACTGTCTAAGATCGAAGATCGACGAACAATACTTGACCAACTCTAAGCAAGTCAAGTGCCAGATGTCCGAAGATCTGCTTATCTTTCATCAACTGGCAAAGGCAAGCATAGCCCCACCATGATATAATCCTATGATTTTGAAAGCATTTCAATTCCTGCCATGATTCATACGATTCTACTATGGTCTTTTATCGATAGATAGAGTATCCTATCTGTTGCATTACTCCCTTGAGCTTATATTACCTGATCCACTGCTCCTAGCATAACTAGGTTTGGCTTGTGTGCATTGCTAGAGCTCTTATTCGTGTCTGCTTAGCCAAGCATAGCTATTGAGTCTGGTCCATCTAGATAGTGTATCAGATGCAGAGAATCTAGTATGACAGGAGAACGTGATGAGATGATATCAGATGTGATTTGAGTTAAACATGCTAAGGCTTGTATGGGAGGCCACGGTGGGATGTGGTTTTTCTAGTCCCATGCTCGCCACCACTAGGAACTGAGTTCTTGCCTTTGGAACCGAGACGAGCATACAGCCACACGGGGATTGGGAACCCCTCGCCTGATTAACTTGCCTAGTAGATTCCATGAGTCACATAGTTCGGGCGTTCCATTCGACATATGCATAGAAAATCTTTTGAAAGATTTGTCGGGTGAAGTTGGTGCATTCATAACAGGTAGGTAAGCGTGGACCGGGTTGCTTGGGGTCGATGGAGCCCTTGTTAACCAACCTCTCCTCACATCTTTAAGTACCGGCTTCGGGATTTGACCCGTTACGGCGGAACCATACTTATTGCGTGACTCATGGTCTCGGCGAAAGCAAGGTAAAGGTCGTGGCCAACCACCCTCTGTCAGCCTTCCAAGGAACATGGCTAATAGGTTGGCATTAAGAGTCGGTTGGTACGTGTGGGTAAAGTTGTACACCCCTGCAGGGTTAAATCTTTTCGGAAACCCGTGTTCATGGTTATGAATGCTTGGTGACCAGATTCTAAGATCATAGATAACTTGAACCTAATCATAAAACTTGGCAGATCAACGTGTGCTTAAGGATGCTTCCTCATGGGTACGAGGGGGTGATCCTAGTTTAGGAGATGATGATGATTCGGTGGATATCAAAAGATGATGATCAATACTTTGGAGATGTTGCTCTCTTATCCCCTTTTAAAATACTCTGAATAGACGAGATTCTTCTTCCTCTTGTTTTATAAACAAAAGATGGCTTTATGCAAAACAACTCCAGCAGCCATAAGTCTTGCGGAGTACACCCTGTACTCACCCTTGCTTTGTTGATACTTTTGGCAGAGTAAGTGTTCACCTGAAGACGAGTTCCGTACTACATCGACATCGACGAGTAGCTTAGGGTTCCCGGCCGGCAGCCTGGAATCTATGGGCTGGGACGTCATCGTTATGCTTTAGGCCTCTTAGGCCATTTGTTAAGTTTGCTATACTTAATAGAATAATTTTCCTTCCGTTGTTTGATGTTTGTGGTCAGTGACCTCTGCCTGTAATAATTTGGTTCTCTCCTCAGTTATGAGCTTGCTGTAATAAATTTTGTGTCGTAGGGTCACTGCTGTGTTATCAATTCTTCGCTGGATATTCTCGAGCTCAAGGTTAAGCTTATGTCAGACGGAGGTCTGGGATTTGTTTAGCCCTGATCCCGGGGGTGTCACATTTACTTGCTGCAAATCATTATCTTCCACACCATATGTTTAATCCTTTGTTACAGCAAACCGGTGAGCTTGACAACCTCACCGTTTCGTTGGGGCAAAGTCTTGAGTTCGTGTTGTGCAGGTCTCCACGTTGTTTTCAACACCTGTGTGACGTTTCCTTCCTCCTTCTGGTCCGATAACCTCGGTCTCAACTAAGGGAAAACTTGCTGCTTGCTCTTCACACACCCTGCACTTGGGGTTACCAATGAAGTGCCACGTCGAGCATCATCAGTTGGTGTTGGGGTCCCAACCTGATAAGGTAGAGTCCTCCTGTGTTTTACAATGCTAGTCCCTGGATCAATAGCTAGCATCCACAGTTAAGATGTAATATCAAGATACAAAGGTCATATTATAACTTTATAACCAGGAATAACATTATTTTATTATATCATACATAGCTCATATGGCTATTACATTACATTGCAGCGGAATAACAATAAGTATGGGTCCATCATCTTCAAAGTGCCACAGTGCATGTTGGTTGTAGACTTTGTAATCCTAAACAATCAATCTTCACTAAAATCAATCAAACCTGCAACATACAAGTTACAGCCACAAAGGGTCAATACATTTGAATTGTATTGGCAAGTGATACTATGGTAGTATAGTGGAGTCTATCATCTATATGCATTTGGCTAAGTGGAGTTGAGGCTTGCATTGCTCAAAATAGATTTTTCTTATCATTTTGAAAATAAATAGTTTTGTCAAAAGCTTTTCCAATGCATCTCTCAATCAAAGACTGAAGATCCTTCTCGAGGCATCTACAAATCAAAGACTCAAGTGCTTGGTAAAATCATTTTCCTCAATCCAAGATTTCAAGATCCTTATATCAAGCCATCTTTCCATCAAAGATTGAAGAATACACACAATCCCTTGTTCACCCACAAGTTTTTATCTAGAAATTTGAATGATGAGATCCTTGATTGCTTCCATGTCTTGATGCTCAAATTGTCCTTTACTGTGACATGGCTAAGTACTTAGGTTTTACACTGCAGAGGTGGTGCACTTTACCCACAAGACTTGGTTTCCCAAGACAAAATCTTTCGAAGCCTTCCCTTAGACCAAAATGGACGCTCCAACCTATCAAACACTACCACCCACTGTCCATTTGGCTAAGTTCTTGCAACCTATATGATCATGGCAGAGCCCATATTGCCAAGTGGTTGCACTTGAAGCTTCTCAACATTTGACATCTCAAATCTCTTTGTTTCCTGGTGGCCATCCACAAGTGAGATACACAAGGTTAACCATAAATATGGGCCTTGTGAACCACTCAACATAACCCAATCTTTCCATTCCACCTGTGTGATTCATTAACTTAGTTGTTTTATTAAACAAAACATAAGTCCTTTAGACTTAGATTATTTTTCCATAGTATGAATATATATTCCACCCATGTTTTCTATTAGCTAGGCTAAGCTTGGTAGTATTAGGATACTTAACTTAGAAAAATCCTACTAAGGATTCATCTACTAGGTTTTCTTATAGCAATATCTATACTTAGCAAAATCCATGCAAGTTTTACTTAACAAAATCACTAATGCATAGTGAAAGTAATAGGACAAAAAGTATGAAGCATCACTTGCCTTTTGGTAGAGTATAGGTTCACTTCTTGATCTTTGCAACAATCACACTCTTCAAGTCTCCACAAATCAATCAAGCAAGGTACAAACTCAATCTACCAATCAAGCAAAACAACACACATAAATAACCAAGTCAAAGAAATGCATGCAAGCATGCCAAGCTTTGTTTTGTTTGAAAAAGTGGTTTCTAGTGGGTCATAGCCATTTGGGTTCATCTAATGGTCATTCTCTAAAGTGGCTAAGTCATTTGCAAAAGGTTTCACTTAAAAACCATTTTCAAAACAAAGTGTTATTTTTATGTGGTGTAGAAATATTTTTACTAAGGCATTAGACCATAGGGTTCACCAAATGAGTTGCTATTGCAAAACTTGGTGTTTTGGGTCAGTAGGTCTGGTCCAAATCATCTACTCAAAAGTTTTTCTTCCATAAACATTTCTATAATTAAAACTATTCTTTTTATTTGGCTAGAAAATGGCTTAGTTAAATAATTCAACTTAATTCTCACAAAAATCATTTTTAACACTATTGGTTGGTTCCTAGGGTCAGTAGGGTCACCATAAACCAATTGGCAAAGGTTTGATCTCAAAATTCATTTTTAAATGATTTTTCTAATGTTAGCAAGCACACAAAAGAATCTGCAAATTTAAACAAGCTAACAAATACTATTTGTCAAACTAAGGGTAGGGTTGGTTAGGTCTTGTTCTCCTGAATCTTTTGATATAAAATTTGTCAAATTTGGACGATGGATCAAAAGTTACAAAGGTTTGAAGTTTGCAATAAAATCGATTCAAATTTCGATTTAAATCGAACACCGGACACGCCGGCTTCCTATTCGCGGTACCGTCATTGCGGATCACGCCCAGATGCGTTGGATTGTTAAATCGAGTGGCTCAGATCGAGTACCTCTCGCTTAAGTCGCTTCTCTCGCCGGTGGATCTCGATCTCACGGTTCGCTGTTCGCCATTCGCGAGCGGCGGCGATGGCTAACGGCGACGGCGACTACGGCGGTCTGGCGAAACAGGATGCAAACGAGGAGGGAAAGCTCACCGAGGTCGCGGCTGTGGTGAAGCACGCCGTGGTCGGGCAGGGTTTCGGGCGCATCGCCGGGACGAATCTCGCCGGAGTTGTTACCGGCGACGGCGGCTCGTGGTCGAGGACGCCTGGAGACCACCCTAAAGCGAAACAGAGGTGCGGTCGACGCGTGAGATCAAGGCAATGTTGTGCGGTGAACTAGAGTGGAAAAGGCGACGAAAACCATCGGATACTCACCGGAGTTGCGAGGTCGTCGGTGCTCGCCGAGGACTTGATAGGAAGCCCTAAAACCAACGGAGGGTACGATTAGGTTCAGAGGCGGAAGGCAGTATGTGTGCATCATTGAGACGGAAGGGCGGTCGATGTTACCGAAGACTCGCCGGAGTAAGGCGACGGCGGGCGCTTCGCTTTTGTCGGTCGACTTCCGGAAGCCATGGATGAACGGTTGGCACCGGGAGATGCGCCAAGGAGTGGGAAGCCGTCAGATGATCGGAAAGGCTCAGTGGTGTGCCGGCCGTATTCGCTTGGTGGAAGCTCGTCGGAGACGGCCGCCGAGGACGAATGCACGGCCCGGAGGCAGAGAGGGAAGTGAGTGGGGAATACGTCATGAGGAGTAGGCGATTTTAAGGACGTGATTGCGACGAGGAATTATCGCGGTGTTAAGGCGAATTGATCGCTGGAGTTACCGCAGAACGCAGCGAGGTTAGGGGAGGAGGAGGTCGCGGGAGGAAGAAGGAGAACAGTGGATGTGGGGTCCATTGCCGTTGGGAAACGAAAGGGACGAGTGGTCCACCACCGATTCTTTGGGAGGGTTGATTAGTTGGTTCGAACCGCTTTTCCATGGGGAGGAGAGTTGGGCTGGATTGGCTTAGTGGGCAGTAGTTAATGGAGTTGTTAATGTTTATTTTATTTCCGTCTGCTTTCTTTTTCCTTTTCTAATTTCAATTTCTGCTTTTGAATTTCTAAACAAACAATTCACACTCAAATCAAATCAACATTCAAGAACTTTGAACTTTGAATTTTGGTACTGTTTATCAACATAACCAAATCTCAAAGTAAAATGAAATAATTTTCTTATTTATTTTAGGATCCATCTAATAGTTAAATAAAATGGATCACTAGTTATTTAATACAATAGGGTTTGATTTTTATTAATAGAATTTCCATTTGAAATCTAATTATTTTCATAATCAAACCAGTAGGTTTTATTTGAAAATAAGGATGCTTGCAAATCTTGTTTTAAAATAAAATAACCTTTTATTTTAGGTTCCATTTATAATTAAATAAATGGTCCTTAGATAATAATCCATTTAGGATTTGTTTATTTGGTTCAAATAATTCATATTGAATTATTTGGAAAGTATTCCAAAGTGATTTAGTAATCATATAAGATTGGGTAATTGTTTTAATTCCAAATATCATTTTCTCATGTATTTTTATTTAGAGATTTGTCCTTATTTAAAATAGAGATAGAATGGTTAATTCCATTTTATTTTATTTAGAATATTCTTTATTTCATATTTTTATTTGAATTGGGATTAATCATCACTCCATTTACTTCATGGATTAGGCCAAGATTTGATTTGGTCTCAAATATTCTTTATTAATATTTTCATTCTTGTCTTATGAAATTCATATTTTTTTTTTTTTTTAGAGATCCAAACTTTGGTGATTCCAATTTATGAAAACTTATTTAAAATAATTTAACAAGCTTTGATGTTTAAATTAAATTGGTAAAACTTCTTATTTAAATAAAGTTTGGATATTAATTCCTTATTAATTTATTTTAAATAAACCTTTGTTATTTCTATTCAAACTAAATGTTTTTAATTCCCAAAGTTTGGTCAAGGTTTAAATTGGCCTTTATTAAATAATCTTTATTTATAAAACTTCTATTTCATTTGAAAACAAATCTTTTCATTTAATTGTTTCAAATTAGTATTTCCCAAATGTTTTTATTTTCCTTTTATTAAATGTTTATCTTTCTAAATCTCTTGAGGTTTATTTTAATTCAAATGGGTTTGAAGTTCCAATTGTATTCAAAAGTTTCTTCTGGTTCTGAAAATCAACAAAGTTTTATTTTATTAATTTATTTTCACATTACAAGATTTGGAAAATCTTGGGATGTGACAGGCTACCACCCTTAAAATAAATCTCGTCCCGAGATTTGGGAAGATTAGGGTTACAAGCATGTTCAGACAACTAGGGTACTACCACCCTTAAAAATTTTCAAACAAAAATTACATATTGGCCTTCTTGGGTCCTGGAATTTCTCTATGTTAAACTTTTGCTTTATTCCTATGCTTGACTCATGGACCAAGATTGAGCTTCTCCATAGGCTTGTTCAACTTGTTCTTCATCCTTTCCGACAGCTTGCTTGCATAGTGTCCTGGATTCTGCGCTTGAAGCAATTAATGTCCTTGAGTTCTTTGCGTTGCTCTTTGGGCAAGTTGCTACAAAGTGACCTGGTTCATTACAGTTGTTACACCATACTTGGTCAATTCCTTTGTTCTTTATGTTCCTGGCATCCACCGGAATAGTGTCCCATTTCCTTACATTTACGACATTGTACAAGGCTCATGTCTTGCTTGGGCTTCTTGATTTTCCTTGACCCTTTGAATTGGGTTGTCTTGCTTGGAAGTAGTAGTGGTCCTTTTCCTTTGGTAGACTTGGATCCTTCTTGTTTCCTTTGTTCTACCATGGCATAAATAGGACATAGGCCAGGAGTATGATCACTTCCTTCACAAAGATAGCAAGTAGCTTGAGAGGTAGGGCATTCACCAACAGGATGATCTTCATCACAATTTGGGCATTGTCCTTCATGCTCCTTGGAAGTATGATCCTTGTCTCCACAGATAATGCAAGCTGGGCTCCATCTAGAACAACATTCTTTTCATCCTTGCTATCATACTCTCTTCTAGGTAAGTTTTCTTCCATGCTAATCATTTGATTAGTCACCTTAAGCATCAATTGGGACTGTTCCTCTAAAAACCTTTGTAATGCTGGATCTTCATTACTATTGTTGGCTAGAACTGAGTCACAATTGATTCAACTGATGTTGGGTTGCTATGAGTTCTCCTAGGCTGTCAGCTTGGTTGGTGTTGGTGTCATCAACCTTAGAGTCCTTTGGAGTAGTCATCTGTTTGGGGTTGAAGGGAGATTAGAATAGGCAAGATATTTCTAAGGAGTCAATCTTAATCACACACATCACAATTCACACAAGCAATGTGCATGCAATCATAAACCAAACGTTTCACTCAAACAAAGTTCAAGCATATACTTGGGCAACAAAATATTTTTGTTACACCACATAAGTTGGTGTGTTTTGACTTAACTAGTATATGGTGGTCCATCTATATGGTTCACTTGTGATCCTTCTTTCCTTCCTTTTTGGTTGATCCTTCTTGTATGAGATCATGGCTTCCTTGAGAAAAACTCTTGGTCACAATTCTTCAAAGTTGTTGATGGTTTCTTCTTATTTTGCATTCCCTCAGTCTCTAAATCTTGAGTCGGTTTCCTTGTCTCACTTGTGGTCCTTAGTAGTTTCCATGTTGGGAGTCTTTGGGAATATGTCAAGATGTTGAAGTCATTAGAGTTGAAGAAGTTGAAGAAGTCCTTGCACATGGTGTAGTCTTTGGTCATGGGTAGGTTTTTCCATCAAGTTTGAAATAGAAGAGATGTAGAGTTGAAACCAAAATGGTTGAGGAAAGAGTTTACAAGTGTTTTGTAAATAAGTTTTGGAACAAAATAGCTCTTATTTGTCTAAGGGTTTTTGTCCAATCCTAGGTTTACAAATCCTACAGGCAACACGATGCTCGATACCATCCGTTGGGGTCCCAACTCGATAAGGTAGAGTCCTCCTGTGTTTTACAATGCTAGTCCTCGGATCAATAGCTAGCATCCACAGTTAAGATGTAATATCAAGATACAAAGGTCATATTATAACTTTATAACCAGGAATAACATTATTTTATTATATCATACATAGCTCATATGGCTATTACATTACATTGCATGAATAACAATAAGTATGGGTCCATCATCTTCAAAGTGCCACAGTGATGTTGGTTGTAGACTTTGTAATCCTAAACAATCAATCTTCACTAAAATCAATCAAACCTGCAACATACAAGTTACACCACAAAGGGTCAATACATTTGAATTGTATTGGCAAGTGATACTATGGTAGTATAGTGGAGTCTATCATCTATATGCATTTGGCTAAGTGGAGTTGAGGCTTGCATTGCTCAAAATAGATTTTTCTTATCATTTTGAAAATAAATAGTTTTGTCAAAAGCTTTTCCAATGCATCTCTCAATCAAAGACTGAAGATCCTTCTCGAGGCATCTACAAATCAAAGACTGAAGTGCTTGGTAAAATCATTTTCCTCAATCCAAGATTTCAAGATCCTTATATCAAGCCATCTTTCCATCAAAGATTGAAGAATACACACAATCCCTTGTTCACCCACAAGTTTTTATCTAGAAATTTGAATGATGAGATCCTTGATTGCTTCCATGTCTTGATGCTCAAATTGTCCTTTACCAGGGACATGGCTAAGTACTTAGGTTTTACACTCTGCAGAGGTGGTGCACTTTACCCACAAGACTTGGTTTCCCAAGACAAAATCTTTCAGAAGCCTTCCCTTAGACCAAAATGGACGCGTTCCAACCTATCAAACACTACCACCCACTGTCCATTTGGCTAAGTTCTTGCAACCTATATGATCATGGCAGAGCCCATATTGCCAAGTGGTTGCACTTGAAGCTTCTCAACATTTGACATCTCAAATCTCTTTGTTTCCTTGGTGGCCATCCACAAGTGAGATACACAAGGTTAACCATAAATATGGGCCTTGTGAACCACTCAACATAACCCAATCTTTCCATTCCACCCAGGTGATTCATTAACTTAGTTGTTTTATTAAACAAAACATAAGTCCTTTAGACTTAGATTATTTTTCCATAGTATGAATATATATTCCACCCATGTTTTCTATTAGCTAGGCTAAGCTTGGTAGTATTAGGATACTTAACTTAGAAAAATCCTACTAAGGATTCATCTACTAGGTTTTCTTATAGCAATATCTATACTTAGCAAAATCCATGCAAGTTTTACTTAACAAAATCACTAATGCATAGTGAAAGTAATAGGACAAAAAGTATGAAGCATCACTTGCCTTTTTGGTAGAGTATAGGTTCACTTCTTGATCTTTGCAACAATCACACTCTTCAAGTCTCCACAAATCAATCAAGCAAGGTACAAACTCAATCTACCAATCAAGCAAAACAACACACATAAATAACCAAGTCAAAGAAATGCATGCAAGCATGCCAAGCTTTGTTTTGTTTGAAAAAGTGGTTTCTAGTGGGTCATAGCCATTTGGGTTCATCTAATGGTCATTCTCTAAAGTGGCTAAGTCATTTGCAAAAGGTTTCACTTAAAAACCATTTTCAAAACAAAGTGTTATTTTTATGTGGTGTAGAAATATTTTTACTAAGGCATTAGCCCATAGGGTTCACCAAATGAGTTGCTATTGCAAAACTTGGTGTTTTGGGTCAGTAGGTCTGGTCCAAATCATCTACTCAAAAGTTTTTCTTCCATAAACATTTCTATAATTAAAACTATTCTTTTATTTGGCTAGAAAATGGCTTAGTTAAATAATTCAACTTAATTCTCACAAAAATCATTTTTAACACTATTGGTTGGTTCCTAGGGTCAGTAGGGTCACCATAAACCAATTGGCAAAGGTTTGATCTCAAAATTCATTTTAAATGATTTTTCTAATGTTAGCAAGCACACAAAAGAATCTGCAAATTTAAACAAGCTAACAAATACTATTTGTCAAACTAAGGGTAGGGTTGGTTAGGTCTTGTTCTCCTGAATCCTTTGATATAAAATTTGTCAAATTTGGACGTATGGATCAAAAGTTACAAAGGTTTGAAGTTTGCAATAAAATCGATTCAAATTTCTGATTTAAATCGAACCTCGACACGCGGCTTCCTATTCATGGTACCGTACCGCTGCGGATCACGCCCAGATGCGTTGGATTGTTAAATCGAGTGGCTCAGATCGAGTACCTCTTCGCTTAAGTCGTTCTATCTCAGCCAGTGGATCCAGATCTCACGGTGTTCGCTTTTCGCCATTCGCGAAGCGCATGGCGATGGCTAACGGCGGCGACGGTCGACTACGCGGTCGGCGAAACAGGATGCAAACGAGAGGGAAAGCTCACCGAGGTCGCGGGCTGTGGTGAAGCACGCCGTGGTGGTCAGTGGCTCGGGCGCATCGCTGCCGGACGAATCTCGCCGGAGTTGTTCTTGGCGACGCGGCTCTGGTCGTGGTCGAGGACGTCGGAGACCACCCTAAAGCGAAACAGAGGTGCGACGCGTGAGATCAAGGCAATGTTGTGCGTGTGAACTAGAGTGGAAAAGGCGGACGAAAACCATCGGGATACTCACCGGAGTTGCGAGGTCGTCGGTGCTCGTCGAGGACTTGGATAGGAAGCGCCCTAAAACCAACGGAGGGTACGATTAGGTTCGTAGGCGGAAGGCGAGTATGTGTGCATCATTGAGACGGAAGGGGGCGGTCAGATGTTACCTGGAAGACTCGCCGGAGTAAGGCAGACGGCGGCGCTTCTGTTTCTTGTCGAAGTCGACTTCCTGGGAAGCCCGCGGATGAACGGTTGGCACTGGGAGATGCGCCAAGGAGTGGGGAAGCTGTCAGGATGATCGGAAAGGCTCAGGGTGGTGTGTGCTGGCCGTATTCGTCGGTGGAAGCTCGTCGGAGACGAAGCCGCTCGAGGACGAATTGCGACGGCCTGGAGGCAGAGAGGGGAAGTGAGCTGGGGGAATACGTCGCGGAGGAGTAGGCGATTTTAAGGACGTGATTGCGACGAGGAATTATCGCGGTGTTAAGGCGAATTGATCGCGCGGAGTTACTGCAGCAACGGCAGCGAGGTTAGGGGGAGGAGGAGGTCGCGGGGAGGAAGAAGGAGAACAGTGGATGTGGGGTCCGCTGTCAGTGGGAAACGAAAGGGACGAGTGGTCCACCAGTCAGTTGCTGGGAGGGTTGATTAGTTGGTTCGAACCGTTTTCCTGCGGGGGGAGGAGAGTTGGGCTGGATTGGCTTAGTGGGTCAGTAGTTGGGCTGGAGTTGTTGGGCTGTTTATTTTTATTTCCTGTCTGCTTTTTCCTTTTCTAATTTCAATTTCTGCTTTGAATTTCTAAACAAACAATTCACACTCAAATCAAATCAACATTCAAGAACTTTGAACTTTGAATTTTGGTACTGTTTATCAACATAACCAAATCTCAAAGTAAAATGAAATAATTTTCTTATTTATTTTAGGATCCATCTAATAGTTAAATAAAATGGATCACTAGTTATTTAATACAATAGGGTTTGATTTTTATTAATAGAATTTCCATTTGAAATCTAATTATTTTCATAATCAAACCAAGAGGTTTTATTTGAAAATAAGGATGCTTGAAATCTTGTTTTAAAATAAAATAACCTTTTATTTTAGGTTCCATTTATAATTAAATAAATGGTCCTTAGATAATAATCCATTTAGGATTTGTTTATTTGGTTCAAATAATTCATATTGAATTATTTGGAAAGTATTCCAAAGTGATTTAGTAATCATATAAGATTGGGTAATTGTTTTAATTCCAAATATCATTTTCTCATGTATTTTTATTTAGAGATTTGTCCTTATTTAAAATAGAGATAGAATGGTTAATTCCATTTTATTTTATTTAGAATATTCTTTATTTCATATTTTTATTTGAATTGGGATTAATCATCACTCCATTTACTTCATGGATTAGGCCAAGATTTGATTTGGTCTATAAATATTCTTTATTAATATTTTCATTCTTGTCTTATGAAATTCATATTTTTTTTTTTTTTAGAGATCCAAACTTTGGTGATTCCAATTTATGAAAACTTATTTAAAATAATTTAACAAGCTTTGATGTTTAAATTAAATTGGTAAAACTTCTTATTTAAATAAAGTTTGGATATTAATTCCTTATTAATTTATTTTAAATAAACCTTTGTTATTTCTATTCAAACTAAATGTTTTTAATTCCCAAAGTTTGGTCAAGGTTTAAATTGGCCTTTATTAAATAATCTTTATTTATAAAACTTCTATTTCATTTGAAAACAAATCTTTTCATTTAATTGTTTCAAATTAGTATTTCCCAAATGTTTTTATTTTCCTTTTATTAAATGTTTATCTTTCTAAATCTCTTGAGGTTTATTTTAATTCAAATGGGTTTGAAGTTCCAATTGTATTCAAAAGTTTCTTCTGGTTCTGAAAATCAACAAAGTTTTATTTTATTAATTTATTTTCACATTACAAGATTTGGAAAATCTTGGGATGTGACAGTTGGGCACATTGTCTTCTGTGAAGACGCTTCTAATATTGTCTCTCATCCTAGAAAAGCTAGAAAAACTAGTGTCCCTGTGCTTTCTGTTAAAATTGGTGATCATTGATATTATGGTTTATGTGATATTGGTGCTAGTTCTAGTGCTATTCCTTATGAGATTGACAGGGAAATTATGCATGAAATTGGTCCTTGTGAACTTGAGGACATTGATGTGGTTATTCACCTTGCTAATAAGGAAACCATTTGCCCTATTGGTATTATAAGAGATGTGGAAGTCCTTTGTGGTAAGATTAAGTATCCTGCTAATTTTCTAGTGCTTAGTTCTGAAGCTAGTAAAACTTGTCCTATTATATTTGGTAGACCTTTTTTGAACACTTGTGGAGCTATTATAGATTGTAAGAAGGAGAAAGTATTAACTAGGTTTGATGGAGATTCTTATGAGTTTAACTTTTCCAAATTTGCTAAAGCTCCTTATGAAAATGAATTTCCAAATAAAGATTTCAGGGTTGAACAACTTACTTCTATTGATCCATTATATGACCTTGGACCTCTTTTTGAGTATTGTAAGTATGCTCATTCCGATGATAAAGTTGTTTCTTGTGACATTTATATTGTCAACTTCATTCAAAGTTCTACTGAAACTTATTATGAAAGAGGGAAACATGGTTTTATGCATCTCAAAAATATTAAGTTTCCCTATTTTATGTTGAAAGCTTTGAAGTTGCATTTGTTTTGTCTTCCTATGCTTGTGGCCTTTTTTTCAATAATTTGTTTTCTCATGAGACCCCCTTGCATAGGAAGTGGGTTAGACTCAAATGTATTGGATATTTGCTTCTAGGTGCTCTCTTTCACTTCAAATCCGTATCTTCTATGTGAGCATCTTTGAAATTATCAAGCCTAACTTAAAGGCATTAAAGAAAAGTACTTCTTGGGAGATAACCCAATAATTTTATTGAGTCTTCGAAGTTATTACTGTTGGAGATATGCCCTAGAGGCAATAATAAAAGCGGTTATTATTATATCTTTGTGTTTATGATAAATGTTTACATTCATGCTATAATAGTATTAACCGGAAACATTAATACTTGTGTGATTTGTAAACTAAATTAGAGTCCCTGGTAAAAGCCTCTTTATAATACTAGCTTGTTGGTTAATAGATGATCGTGGTTTCTCGATCATGAACATTGAGATGTTATTAACAACAAGATCATATCATTAGGAGAATGGTATGATGGACATACTCATATAGATACGGGTAGCATTAAGATCAAGTTATTTCAATAGTTCATTTGCTATAATCTTTCTGATACATAGTAACCTAATTACTTCGACCATGAGATCATGCTAATCACCATCACCGGAAGGATGCTTTGACGACAACAAACACCACACCGTAACTGGGTGGCTATAAAGGTGGCATTGAGTGTTCGGAAAGTATGTGTTGATGCACATGGATCAAGAGTGGGATTTGTCCATCCATATGACAGATAGATATACTCTGGGCCCTCTCGGTGGAATGTCATCCAATTGGCTTGCAAGCATGTGACTGGATCACAAGGGATCACATATCACGGGAACGAGAAAAGAGTACTTATCGGTAACGAGGTTGAACTAGGTATGCAGAGATACCGACGATCAAACCTCGGATAAGTAAAATATCACGAGACAAAGGGAAATTGGTATCGTATGTAAGTGGTTCATTCGATCGCAAAGTAATCATAGAAATATGTGGGAGCCATATGAATTTCCAGATTTCTCTATTGGTTATTGATCGGAGAAGTGTCTCGATCATGTCCGCATAATTCACGAACCGTAGGGAGACACACTTAAGGATTCGATGTTGTTGAGTAGTTATGGAATGATGAGTAAGAGACTGAATGTTGTTCGGAGTCTCGGATAGGATTCGGGATATCACGAGGAGATCCGGAATGGTCCGGAGAATAAGATTCATATAAGGAAAGTCCTGTTTCAGAGTTGGGGAATATTCCGGTATTTTCATCGGGAATGTTCTAGAAGGTTCCGGAAGGTCCGGTACTCCGGAGGGGAAGGGTACATGAATGTGTCATGACAATGTGGAATGGTTGCATCATGTACTAGGTATCATGGCTAGGCAAAATAAAGGGATAAATCAAATCCTAGTTTGAAAAGTCAAACGCCAATTTGAAAAGTCAAACGACAAGTTTGCTTGGTGGAGGGAGAGTAGGAAACATACTTGGGGAGGAAGTCCTCCTCCCTCCACCCGCCGGCCAAGGAGGCCGAGTTGGGGGAGGACTCCCTCCTCTCAACCGGCGCCCTCCCACCTATATAAGGAGGGGCAGGGCTGCCCCTCTAGCCTACACCTCTCACACCCCAAAAACCCTAACCCTAAGTATGGGTTGAAACACATGGATCAAGAGTGGGATTTGTCCATCCATATGACGGATAGATATACTCTGGGCCCTCTCGGTCGAATGTCATCCAATTAGCTTTAAAGCATGTGACTGGCTCAGAAGGGATCACATACCACGGGAACGAGAAAAGAGTACTTATCAGTAACGAGGTTGAACTAGGTATGCAGAGATACCGACGATCAAAACCTTGGATAAGTAAACTATCGTGAGACAAAGGGAAATTGGTATCATATGTAAGTGGTTCATTCGATCGCAAAGTAATCGTAGAAATATGTGGGAGCCATATGAATTTCCAGATTCCTCTATTGGTTATTGATCGGAGAAGTGTCTCGGTCATGTCCACATAATTCACGAACCGTAGGGAGACACACTTAAGGATTCGATGTTGTTTAGTAGATATGGAATGTTAGTAGGGGTACCGAATGTTGTTTGGAGTCCCGGATGGGATCCGGGATATCACGAGGAGATCCGGAATAGTCCGGAGAATAAGATTCATATAAGGAAAGTCCGATTCCGGAGTTCGGGAATGATTTCGATGTTTTCATCGGAGAGGTTCTAGAAGGTTCTAGAAGGTTCACCAGACCGGAAGGGGAATGGTCCATGAATGTGTCATGGGTAAGTGGAATGATTGGATCATATCCTAGGTCACTTGGTTTGGGCATTTGCAAGAGAGAATTAAAGCTCTAAATTGAAAGTCAAACGGGAGGTTTGAAATAGAACAATGATTTCCTAGTGGAAGAAGGAAAGAGTCCTTCCTTCAATCCAACTTGGGTTTGGGTTTGGATTCAAACCCTCCCCTCCCAAGGCTGTCCCTCCTCTAATAAATAGAGGGGGATGGCTGCCCCAAACTACACAAGAGCCAGCCCTCCCACCACATGCGCCGCCGCCTAGCGCCGCCGCCACCGCCTCGTCGCCGTCGCCCTAGCCACCGCTGACACCTCCTCCTCATCCCGGCCTTCTAAACCTAGATCGCCTGGAAACCCTAGATCCACCATAACTCGCACCGGCTTAGGAGAAGCACTGCGGGATCTTTCCTCTAGTTCCGACACCACGCCGTCATGCTGCCGGAATCGCGAGGGGAGAACTACAACCTCCGCTGCCTGTTGGAACACGGGAGAGGAAGGTCTTCATCGAGTACCGAACATGTGACCGACTGCGGAAGCGCTGCCGGAACACAGCGCCGGAAGGATCGTCTACGCGATCTTGAGATCGGCAAGTGTACGACTACATCACCCACGGGAATTTTCTCTCGTTAACCTCTTTGGAATCTTCGAGGGTGGGTACTATAATCGACTCGTTGCTACAATCTAGTAGATAGACCTTGGCTTGTTTGTTTGCATGCGGTAGAATATTTTGTTTTCCATGCTATGAACCCCTATAGTGGTATCAGAGCCGTGTCTATATGTAGATCTGTTGCACGAGTAGAACACAATGGTCATTGTGGGCGTTGATGCTTTTCTTGTCAATTGCTTCTTGTGTACTTTGCATCTTGCGGGATGGCAGGATGAAGCGGCCCGGGCTAACCTTACATGACATCGTTCATGAGACTTGCTCCACGCTTGACATGCAACTTGTATTGCATAAGTGGCTTGTCCGGTGCCTGTTTCTCCCAACATAGCTAAGATTCAATTTACAACGGGTGATTGACAATACTAGTATCAATGTTGTGGTTCTTGTTCGTAAGTTAGAAAGACACTTATTGAAAGCCCCAAACCACGTAAAACATGCAAAGAAAATTAGAGGCATCTAACTTTGTTTTGCAGGGGTGTGATATGATGTGATATGGCCATGATTGTGATTATATATGATGTATGCAATGTTCCTTATAGTAAGTCGGCAACCGGCAGGAGCCATATGGTTATCTTTTTAATTCCGTTAAGACCTGTGTGTCTATTATTCAAAGTAGTTGTAATAGTTGATGATGATGGACGACAACCATAAAGCGACGCCATTGACCTTGACGCCATGTCGGTGATGATGGAGATCATGTTCGTGCTTCAAGATGGAGATCAGAAGCACAAGAAAAAAGTCCATATCCTATCACATGTTATGAATTGAATGTGATGTTAATCATTTTATGCATCTTGTATTGCTTAGTTCAATACGGTAGCATTATAAGATGATCCCTCTAGCACAAAAATTTCAAGTTATAAAGTGTTCATCCTTAGTTAGCACCGTTTCTAAAGCTCGTTGTTTCGAAGCACCACGTGATGATCGAGTGTGTTAGATTCAGCGAGTGTATACAACAGGAGCAAGCCAGATTTGCTCATGCGGAAGCTAAGGTTTGATCTTGACGAGCCTAGCATGTACAGACATGGTCTCGGAACACGGATCACCGAAAGGTAAAGCATGAGTCATATAGTAGATATGATGAACATGTTGATTGTTCGCCATTGAAGCTACATCAACTCCCATGATGATCGATTTTGATGTGGTGGATTTGGTTCGTGTGATCACTAAAACAATGTGAGGGATATTGTTTTGAGTGGGAGTTCACCTAGATTAATTTAGATATTAATTAGAACTCAATTTGTCATAAACTTAGTCTAAACTATTGCAAATATGTTGTAGATCAATGGCGGCCCCTACCATCAATTTTAATGCGTTCCAAGAGAAAGAAAAGTTGAAAAACAATGGAAGCAACTTCGCGGATTGGTCCTGCAATTTGAGGATTGTCCTCAAAGCTGGTAATTTGACCTATGTGCTGGATGCACCGCTGGGTGACCCACCTGCAGCTGATGCTACCGATGAGGTAAAGAATGTTTTCCTCGCTCAGAAGAATCAGTACTCCATAATTCAGTGTGCTATCTTGTATGGTTTGGAATCGGAGCTTCAGAAAACGTTTGAGAACCATGACCCACATGATATTGTCCGTGAACTCAAAATGATATTTGAGGCTCCACTACAAGGAATCTGGTTATATATGACCCTCCATTTTCGTCACAGAATCGTCATAGTAGTCCGTTTATGACGATTTTATGACGATTTTGAGATCGTCGAAAGCTGGGCGTCGCAAATGAACTATAACGACGTTTTTGATAAAATCGTCATAACCGTCTATGACGATATTGAATCGTCATAAAGTCTATGACGATCCAATATCGTCATGGGCCATCTAGTCTGGCCAAGTCAGATCTTACGTGGCCGATCCTACGTGGCAAAATTGTGACGAAATTAAATCGTCTTAAATCAAAATCAGCCCAGTCCATTTCTAGGTTCCATGTGGGCTCGGCCCAACTATTCTAGATTGTTTTTCATACTATTCTGGATTGTTTTTCATACCAAATCTGGTCAGCTACATGGGCCAAGCCCAACATTCTGGCATATTTATTTCTTTTGCATGGGCCTTTTATATGGATAGATTCTTACTTTTGGCCTTCTTATTTTGGGCTGGTCCCACCAGTAACATGGGTCCTAGTTAATCCCACTTATTACTGTCTGTTTTCTCATGTTTTCACAGTAATTAAGCAGATAATAATTTAACCAAGACCAACATAATATACAAAATTAATTTGATTCAAACATGTCAGATTTACAAATAATATTTCTGATAACATCAGAACATTACAATCAAACACAGCTCACATCAGGTGGAGCAACCAAAATACAATCAAACTTTCAGACAGTACACAAGCTAGCTATTTTTGATATTTTAGAACTTCTTCACACTTCCACTTTGTCTAACTTATTCAGCATTGGCACCAACGACCTGTAAAACATCACATTCATCCAAAAAATAAGGACTGAGTTCATATAAATGGATATATTGATAGAAGGCGATACAAAATGTGCTTATGTATGAACAAAATAGTATAACATAAGTGAGAGGCCATAGCATGTGCAAAACAAACTTAACGAATGCAGGCATATCCATGGCAACACATGATGCATGCATCAAGCATAAGGTCCATATATGTTTGAGAAGGACCAATGCAGAGAGAATCTGATCAAGTACACATTAGAAAACTAGGTATAGATTATTACTATGAATAGCAAGCAATTTGGAAGGTATAGTTTATTACGGAATCTGAAATTTCTTGATTCAGTTTCTTTAATGCACCAGGTACAAAATGTGCATAAGAGAGAAGGCAGGGAAAGGTGCACATGTATTGTAGCATGATTGCAGGGAAGGATGCAGGGCATCGAACTTAGTAAAAGCAACCAGTGCATCAAACATGTATATACAAGAATGCATACCGAGTTGTGGAAGCACTAACATGCTAATAAGAGAGGAGGGATTGAAGTGGCAGTTGACTCACAGTTTCCAGGCATCGGTGGACAAGATAGAGAGTATGATGTAGAGCTTGCGGTAGATGTTGAACACTCTCTGAAAGTCATTGAAGACGGTCTTGAGCTGCACACCGAGCATGTGTTGGGGGAGAGCAGCGCAATAACCATATCATCTTCTTTCTTGCACGGCCTGATGTAATCAACTGAAAATACAAGGCATAAAAGCTCAAAGATATGATCAACTTAAAGCAAACCTAATAAGCAGCAACATAATTTATTCTCTCATGAACACTAAGTAGAGACAACAAATGTGATACATAGATAAATTTAGAGCTGAATGTCACTACTACCAACTTATTAACTTCGCACAGAACAACTCTAGAAAAATATAAGGGTCAGTACCTTAAAACTTTGAGATGTAACAACCAGGATTCATGCTACAATGTTGACCTACCTATCATATAGCTACAGGACCACACAATCAGTTTTTGATCTAACCAAGCACATGATTCATATTTATTCCTAACAATGGTCTTAGTGGAAATCCCCCACTTTCTTTCACGGCTCCACACTTCCAACTTTTTTAGGCCTGGAGCTCCTGTAAAAGAGGAAGCACCACGTTTTCAATCTCTATGAAGGGAACACTCAACCTGGTAAATCACTTATAAAAGCATACTACCAGTATTCTACAAGCATCTACTTTCCCTAAAACAGATGGAATCAAACAGTGAAATAAGCACCATTTATTGTGAAAGGCAATGTCATATGCAAAACCATAGAAGATCAAGTAGTTCAGATGCATCATGTTCAGGTTTGTGAACTAAATATGAAAAGCCACACTAAGCCTTTATTAAACAAACTGCAGGTCTGAAACATGTCTGGCAGATAAAACTATACTAGGAGGAACAAAGTTTCTATTCATCGGCACAACTACTGATAAGTCACATTAAGCAAGTGAAGTATAATTTGTAGAAATCAATAATACAGAGCACAACCCAAAGCTCCAGTCATCCTGACCGAACAAAAGTACATGAGGATGTTGAGCGGGAGTACCTTAGTGTTTAAGTCAGCGGTGAACTTGCACATGTAGTCAGTGGCGGCGAGGTTCCTGCGCTCTTATGCGCCTTGCAGCTAATAAAGATGGACGACAACATCTTGATCCAAAGAAAGGCCCAGAGATTTCGAACGATGCGATACTACAAGGAGATGGTGGCAATATGTAGGCATAGTGTGCGATCCTTCATGGTGGAATTATTATTGTGAGGAGCTAAAAGATAAAGCATTACACATGAACACTAAAGCAAATGTAAAAACATCACAAAACCCGCTATATATGCCCGATGATCAAAATCAGGACAACAATAAGATGACCTGCTCAATACTCCTTCAATACTATCATGAGGAGGGGCAAGGAGCTCACCACAATTCATTTGCTACTCCTTCAATACTCTCGAGCTCTCACCATCCGGACATTATTTAGCAGTCGACAACACTTCATCCTCATCGTGTCCCAAGAGTGAGCCTGCATAGCTAGACCAACTGAGTACACGCCACTAACGGCGATGGCTGCAATGGTACCGGGCGTAGATAGGACTGTCATGATTTAATTCCTTTTATGAGTATAATTGAGTAAATATGGATATTCCAGCATGCTTGGCGGTGCAAGCATACGAGCAACAAAGAGGTGCAAACAAAGTCGAGGCAATCTGAAGGAAAAATGAAAGAGCCTACACATGCACTCTGGGAAAACAAATTGTGAACCCAACAAGGGTACCAAGAAGAACACACTTAAAGCGGATGATGGTGATAAGATATATAAATTTCTCGAACACGTCAAGCACTACGATGGTCGATGCAAGGCCAATTACCTTCTCCATGGCAAGGTTTCAATCATTGGAGATGATATAGCAATAAAATGTCGCTAACCAATAACAAGAAAGTTCCATGAGACCATATGGTCACTTGTTTGTAGAAATATCACTCTTTAGTAAGTAGATATTCCAAGCAATCTAAAAAGAAAGAAGATATATCGAAACATAATAAAGGGGAAATTGGCCAAGCTATAAAGATAATCACAAGAAATAGGATTATTTATTTGGTTAATCAAGTTAGGCCACCTCTTAATTATATATCATATATCCCACCTACCATAAATGTGATTTATAGGAATTGCATCTAACCAACTCTATCCAGAAGTGTAGCAGACTATAGCACACCAATTCATGTCTGCGTTTTTTTATCGAGTTTAGTAAATCACCAAAAGTATTCTTGTCCATACGTCTCTAAATCCAGGCTCCTCCTAATATTTTTATAACCAAATAGTTTGTCATCAGTGCTTCTATAGTACTTAATTATATTTAGTATACCATTTACCCAATAGTGTAAGGCTCAATCATCCAAAAGTACATAACATGACCAAAGGTCTTATAGCTACGAGACAACCATCTACACAGAAACACTTAGTACAAGTGACCACAAAATTACTTGTCTACTAGAATATCATCTCCACATGAACAGATATACATCGTCAAGAAAGCATAAACTTGTCAAAAGACACCATTGGATGAATATGATATCATGCCAATCATCAAATCTGCTACTTATCGTCTATTAACCAAGATTGCGTCAAAACTACACAGGAATAAAGAGTACAAGAAAAAAAACCTAAACCTAAAGACAAGTTGGAACAACGTGTTTAACTACAGAACTGTTTATTAGAACTTAAGTCAGTTTGAGACCACCTCCATAGAACGTGATACAATAAATCGAGCACCAACCCTGCATACATCGAGCCCGAACCATACCACATCGACAAATGAAGAGAGATTTGCATGTCGAGTGTCTAGTTAACTAAAATTTGCAACAGGCAATCAAATAATCATATCATAAACAACACTTTCCTACTTCCCTATTTTAGCCACATCAACAAATCATGATATCATAAGTAGAACACTAACTATAGAGACAGTGGAAATCGGGTGCGAGGGTAGTAGATTCTTTGCAAATTACCTTGGTTGAGCCACGATGAGGTTATGGACGTGGTTCGCATCATCGCAGCATGACGGTGGAAGCCATGGATCTCCTACTCCTTTCCAGTGATCTCCGGTGGAGGTCATGGCCTTAGCGGAGGGGACAACGACCATGTCGTCACCCGCCTCTCCTTATTTGGAACCGCCCGTCCCCTCCTTCGTTGACGAGGGCCACGCAGGTAGAGGAGGAGCACTGGGAGGCGGACATCTGCACCGAAAAAAGGGAGTCATGGCGAGGCTGGGTATCTATCACTACAGAAAAAAGGGAGTCTATCATTGCGACACTTACCTCCAACGAGTGCGATGTATGCGAGAGTGAAATTTTGCGACATGGAGATCCCATCCCCATCTTCTCCTCCCCTTCTTCCTCTCCATCGCCCTGCGGATCACTGCTGCCTCCAGAACCACCGCTCCTAGATCCCCCGCTGCCACTGTCTGATCCGTCGATGCCACCGCTCCTTGGCTGCGACTGCCGCGAGGAGGCGGGCGCCGGGGGTACCAGATCGGAGAGAGAGGACGGCAAGGGCGCGGGGCTGCACAGGTAGAGGTGGGAGCACTAGGAGGCTGAGATCTGGGCCAAGGAGGGGGCGAGAGGCACGAGCACTAGGGTCGTGGAGAGGGCCATGTTCGTCGAGCTGGGGTTTTGTTGGGGGTCAAACCGCCGCCTTCGCCGTCTGCCTCAGCCATCAAGTCGTCGTCGGTGGCACAATATAGAGTCAGGGAGGGGAGGGGATCTCGCTGGACAGAGGGCGGAGGGGATCTCGTCGGTGGCACAAGGGGAGCGAGCGGGGAAGAGTCTCTCGAACAGAGGGTGGCGACGGCGCGTGGATCTTGCGGCAGGCAATAGGATTAGGGTTGGGGAAGAATGGAGGAAGGAGGGGAGCGTGGGGACGTGGCAGTTTTGGCTGGAAGGCGCGCGTATTGCGCGCGGATGCTGAAAATATTAGGTGTCTGAGCGTGTGATGATTCCCGTGCCACGTCAGCTATCCATGTCAAGTTCTCGCAGATCAACATCCTGTCCGTCCATCTTGTCCATATCCAATGGTCCATCTTGCTATCCTCTATATTTAGACCTGCCTAGCTATTATGACGATTTTATATAAATAAATTATGACGTTTTTGAGTCAAATCGTCATAATTTTCAGGGTTTTAGCCCTCCCAAGCAGTCTGAGACCACCCGGTGCAAAATCTTCAGAAATCTAAGACGATTTTGTAGATGGTCACTACCAAAACGTCACAAATTGACACATTTCTTGTAGTGCTCACGCGGTAGTTGAGAGTTATGAGGCTTCTGAAAAGTTCTTTAACTACAAGATGGAAGAGGGCAGCTCCGTCAGTGAGCACGTGCTTAAGATGTATGGGCACGCAAGCAAGCTTCAAAGCTTGGGTATAATGATTCCTAATGCTTTGGGGATTCACCATGTCCTCCAATCACTACCAAGTTACAAGAACTTTGTGATGAACTACAATATGCAAAACATGGACAAGTTGTTGCCTGAACTCTTCTCCATGTTAAAGTCTGCGGAAGTGGAGATCAAGAAAGAGCACCAAGTGTTGTTGGTCAATAAGACCACCAAATTCAAGAAGCAAGGCAAGTCTAAAAAAGGGAAACTTCAAGAAGGGCGGTAAGAAAGTTACCGCGCCAGTGAAGAAGACCAATGTTGGGCCTAAGCCTGATACTGAGTGCTTTTACTGCAAGGGAGAAGGTCACTAGAAGTGGAATTGCCCTAAGTACTTGGCGGATTGAAGAACGACAACATCAAGAAGAAAGGTATATCCAATATACATGCTATTGATGTGTATCTCACTAGTACTCGTAGTAGTGCCTGGGTATTTGATACTGGTTCGGTTGCTCACATTTGTAACTCGAAACAGGTGCTGCAGAATAGATGGAAACTAGCAAAGAACGAGGTGATGATGCGCGTTGGAAATGGATCAAAGGTTGATGTGATCGCGGTCGGCACGCTACCTCTTCATCTACCATCGGGATTGGTTTTATACTTAAATAATTGTTATTTGGTGACTGCGTTGAGCATGAACATTATATGCGGATCATGTTTATTGCGAGACGGTTACTTTTTTAAGTCTGAGAATAATGGTTGTTCGATTTATATGAGTAATATGTTTTATGCACATGCACCTTTGATAGATGGTCTATTCTTATTGAATCTCGATTGTGGAAATACACACATTAATAACATTGAAGCTAAACGTTTGAAATTGAGCGATAACTCGACCTATATGTGGCACTGTCGTCTTGGTCATATTGGTGTGAAGCTTATGAAGAAACTCCATTCTGATGGACTTCTTGAATCACTTGAAAGATGCGAAGCATGTCTGATGGGTAAAATGACTAAGACTCCATTTTCTGGTATGATGGAGCGAGCTACGGACTTATTGGAAATCATACATACCGATGTGTGTGGCCCAATGAGTGTAGCATCGCGCGGTGGTTATCATTATGTTCTTACCATCACGGATGATTTGAGTAGATATGGGTATATCTATTTCATGAAACTTAAGTCCGAAACTTTCGAGAAGTTTAAGGAATTTCAAAGTGAGGTAGAGAATCAACGTAACAAGAAGATTGAATTTCTATGATCTGATCGTGGAGGTGAATATCTAAGTTATGAGTTTGGCGAGCATTTGAATAAATGCGGAATACTTTCACAATTAACACCGCCGGGAACACCACAACATAATGGTGTGTTTTAACATCATAATGGAACTCTCTTAGATATGGATTGTTCTATGATGTCACTTACAGATTTACCGCTATCGTTTTGGGTTTATGCATTAGAAACAGCCGCATTCACTTTAAATAGGGCACCATCTAAATCTGTTGAAACGACACCATATGAATTATGGTTTGGGAAGAAACCTAAATTGCCGTCCCCTAAAGTTTGGGGTTGCGAAGCTTATGTAAAGAAGTTACAGCCCGACAAGCTTGAACCCAAAGCGGAAAAATGCGTCTTCATAGGATACCCGAAGGAAACTATTGGGTATACCTTCTATCATAGATCCGAGGGGAAAATCTTTGTTGCCAAGAATGGATCCTTTCTAGAGAAGGAGTTTCTCTTGAAATAAGTGACTGGAAGGAAAGTAGAACTCGATGAGGTTGTTGAACCTTCTCTCGAACTTGAGAGTAGCGCAGCACCGGAAGTAGTTCCTATGGCGCCTACACCAATAAGAGAGGAAGCTAATGATGTTGATCATGAAACTTTGGTTTAAGTTACTACGGAACCTCGCAGGTCAACGAGAACTCGTACCACTCCTGATTGGTATGATCCTGTTATGAGTGTCATGTTGGTGGACAACACCGATGACCCTGCGACATATGAGGAAGCAATGATGAGCCCATATTCCAATAGATGGCAATAAGCCATGAAATCCGAGATTGGATCCATGTACGAAAACCAAGTATGGACTTTGGTGGACTTACCGGATGGCCGGAAGGTTGTCGAGAACAAATGGATTTTCAAGAAGAAAACAGATGCTGATGGTAATGTTACTGCCTATAAAGCTCAACTTGTCGCAAAAGGGTTTCTACAAATTCAAGGAGTTGACTATGATGAGACTTTCTCACCGGTAGTGAAGCTAAAGTCTGTGAGGATTTCGTTAGCAATCGCTGCATATTATGATTATGAGATATGGCAGATGGATGTCAAAACAACATTCCTCAATGGAGACATTGATGAAGAGTTGTATATGATGCAACCCAAAGGTTTTGTCGATCCTAAAGATGCTAACAAGGTATGCAAACTTCAACGGTCCATTTATGGATTGAAGCAAGCATCCCAAAGTTGGAATCAACGTTTTGATAAGGTAATCAAAAGCTTTGGTTTTATACAAACTTATGGAGAAGCTTGTATTTACAAGAAAGTGAGTGGGAGCTCTATATCATTCTTAATACTATATGTAGATGACATATTGTTGATTGGAAATGATGTAGACCTTCTTAATAGTGTCAAGGATTATTTTAATAATAGTTTTTCAATGAAAGATCTTGGTGAAGCAGCTTACATATTAGGCATAAAGATTTATAGAGATAGATCAAGACACCTAATATCATTGTCACAAAGTACATATTTGGACAAAGTTCTAAAGAGGTTTGGAATGGAAGATAGCAAGAAAGGGTTCTTGCCCATGTTGCCCAATACGACCTTGAGTAAAACTCAAAGTCTTGCAAGAGCAGAAGATAGAGAAAGGATGAGTAAGACTCCCTATGCCTCAGCCATAGGATCTCTTATGTATGCCATATGCTATGTACTAGACCCGACATTGCATATTCTGTTAGTTTGACTAGCAGATATCAAAGTGATCTAGGAGTGGATCATTGGACAGCGGTCAAAAACATCCTTAAGTACTTGAGAAGAACTAAGGATATGATTCTTTCTTATGGAGGTGATGAACAGCTCGTTATTAATGGTTACGTCGATGCTAGTTGGAACACCGATCCGGATTGAAAGAACATGTGGGCCCCCATGTGTGGTTTTGGTAATTAATGACAAGCTTTATGGACTAATGTGTGTCTTAAGTTGTACTTGTAGGAATTGTCCATTGGCATCGCTTGGAGCATGTGTTGGCTTCAAGGTCGATGAAATGAGAAGAAGATGTGTTGTGCAAGCTCAAAATGCGCCATCTGTAGAAGATCTCATGTTTGATGCTTGTCTTCCTCGGTGATCATGGATCGATGATGAGGAATTAAGAAAGGCGTTCCATCTTGAGAAGGGCAAGATTGTCTACATCGAGCTCAAGTGAAATTCTCAAGGCAAAGGTATAATATTGATAGGTTTTCCCTTTTGCCGGTCCCATGTTGTGTGTGGGAGACCGGGTTTAGGATATATAACCGTACTATCAAGAGGGGCTCTCGAATGAGTTATTTAGTCACATCGTTCGGAGAGATCTCAAACCTTTTCATACTTGCATCATCGTATTTGGTTGTTATTTGGTATTACCCATGTGAGGATATAGAGCTTGTGGTAATCTCCATAGAAAGCTCTTGTTCATCAAAATCGGATATCTCTTTTATATCTTATTGCGATTTTGATCTATGCGGTTTTTCGGTTTCTCACCAAGTGAGGTATCTCACATTATTATACTTGATACATTCTCACTTGGTGATAACCAATATTTTCACTTTTTATAGGATAGCTCATGACGTCCTCTTTCCAACGCAATTGGAATTGGGTCAATCGGAGCTACCGTTTAAAAGTTATGACCGTTTAAATATTTGTCGATTTAATTCTAAAAAGAAAAAGGAAAAACAGTGTTACTGGGCCGTCCGGTACTACCGGGCCCAGACTGCATTCGTCGACCCTGCCCGCTCGCTCTCGATCGGCGGCATCGACACGGTTCTACTGTCCGGTCCGGTAGTACCGTCCGGGTGGGCCGGTACTACCGGCCAGCCCATCCGGCTCGCCCAGCTTAGATGGCCCCGCACATCTTCCTCCTGGGCCGCCTCGCCTCGCGTTGGCCCGATCCCCCCTCTCGTGCGCGCCGCCGCCGCGTAGATCCCTCCAGCTGCCTCGCTTACCGCGTGCTGCCGCTTCGGCCAGCGCCCTTCCTCCCTGCGCTTTGCCTCTCAGCAGCGCGCATTCACTTTGGCGCTCACGCGCCTGCCACAGCAGGACCCACTCCCTGTGTTGCGCATGCGCTGCTGCATGCTCTGCTTGGGTGGCTGCCACGCTGATGTCTGGGCTTGCTGCTCGCGCGCTGCTGCTCGCATGCTGCTGGCTGGCGGCCCCACTTGCTTTTCCTCACGCGCGCGGCCGCCGTCCCACTCGCTTGCTGGACCACATCTACGCTGTGCCGCTGCTTCCTTTTTGCCTTGGCACAGGCGGTACTACCGGTTAAAACCGGTACTACCGTCCAGACAGAAAAATGCCCCAAACGGCTAGATTTTTGGGGCTCCTATTTAAAGCTTTGCCCGTTTTCAGTTTAGCGAGCTTCTCTCTTATCTAGTAGTCTAAGCTTTGTCCACACTTGCTCTAGATCTTGAACCTTGTCTAATATTTTCCCTCCGATGATTCTTGCCCATATTTGAGTGGAAGAGAGAGGAGATCTAGACCCAGACCTAACCGATTCATCTCTTTGTGAGTGCATCTTTGGGGATCTAGATTTTGGGGGATTTTGTGTCTCTCTTTGATTCCTCCTCTCTTGTTCCCCCAATAGCTTTAGTAGCTTTGTTGGAACTTGAGAGTGAGGGATTTGAGCACCTTTGTAGTGTTCTTGCCATTTGCATTTGGTGCATCGGTTTGAGTTCTCCTCGGAGGATTTGGTTTGAGTTACTCGTTGGAGCTTGTCCCTCTTGGGTTCTTGGAACCCTAGACGGTTTTGTGGCCTTGGTGGCATTTGTTGGGAGCCTCCAATTAAGTTGTGGATAAGTGACCCAACCTTGTGAGAGGTTCCGGTTGCCACCGACAAGTGCAACGATAGTGGAAGCGTGGATCGATCCCGTTGGGGTGAGATTCACCGGATAATAAGGGAGACCTTTTGTGGCATTGGTGGTTTGATACCACCCCCTCTCCAAACGAGACGTACTCCATGTTGGGAGGAACTCGGTAAAATATCGGTGTCCCCGCGTTCCTCGGTTATCTCTATACCCGAGCTCTTTACTTATGCACTTTACATTGTGATAGCCTTCGTGCTTGAAGTAATATATGTCATGCTATCACTTTGTTGCTTGTATTGCTTAGCATAAGTTGTTGGTGCACATAGGTCAACATTAGTTGTTCTAGGTTGTGCTTAACAAAGTAAACACTAGTTTTATTCCGCCTTTGTTGAGCCACTCTAGGAAAAGTTTTAATCGCCTTTCACCCCCCCTCTAGGCGACATCCGTATCCTTTCACAGATGATTCTAAATCTCAATCTGGATACGTATTTACTTTGAATGGTGCAGCAGTTAGCTGGAGGAGTGCAAAGCAAAGCATTGTGGCGAGATCTTCAACTGAATCGGAATACATAGCTGCTTCGAAGGCTTCACAAGAGGCGATATGGATGAAGGAGTTCATTACAGAGCTCGGTGTGGTTCCAAGTGCGCTGGACCCAATGTCTATCTAATGTGATAACATGGGTGTCATAGCCAATGCGCAATAACCAAGGTCACACAAGAATCTGAAGCACATCAAGCTACGTTTCCACGCTATTCGAGAGCATGTCCAAGATGGTGACATAAAGATTTGCAAAGTACACACATGTCTGAATGTGGCGGATCCGTTTACTAAACCTCTCCCGAGGTAAAACATGACCAGCACTAAACCGCCATGGGTGTTCGGTATATTACCATGTAATATAGATTAGTTGACTCTAGTGCAAGTGGGAGACTGTTGGAGATATGACCTAGAGGCAATAATAAAAGCGGTTATTATTATATCTTTGTGTTTATGATAAATGTTTACATTCATGCTATAATAGTATTAACCGGAAACATTAATACTTGTGTGATTTGTAAACTAAATTAGAGTCCCTGGTAAAAGCCTCTTTATAATACTAGCTTGTTGGTTAATAGATGATCGTGGTTTCTCGATCATGAACATTGAGATGTTATTAACAACAAGATCATATCATTAGGAGAATGGTATGATGGACATACTCCTATAGATACGGGTAGCATTAAGATCAAGTCATTTCAATAGTTCATTTGCTATAAGCTTTCTGATACATAGTAACCTAATTCCTTCGACCATGAGATCATGCTAATCACCATCACCGGAAGGATGCTTTGACGACAACAAACACCACACCGTAACTGGGTGGCTATAAAGGTGGCATTGAGTGTTCAGAAAGTATGTGTTGATGCACATGGATCAAGAGTGGGATTTGTCCATCCATCTGACAGATAGATATACTCTGGGCCCTCTCGGTGGAATGTCATCCAATTGGCTTGCAAGCATGTGACTGTCTCACAAGGGATCACATTTCACGGGAACGAGAAAAGAGTACTTATCGGTAACGAGGTTGAACTAGGTATGCAGAGATACCGACGACCAAACCTCGGATAAGTATATCGCGAGACAAAGGGAAATTAGTATCGTATGTAAGTGGTTCATTCGATCGCAAAGTAATCGTAGAAATATGTGGGAGCCATATGAATTTCCAGATTCCTCTATTGGTTATTGATCGGAGAAGTGTCTCGGTCATGTCCGCATAATTCACGAACCGTAGGGAGACACACTTAAGGATTCGATGTTGTTTATTAGATATGGAATGCTAGTAGGGATACTGAATGTTGTTCGGAGTCTCATATGGGATCCGGGATATCACGAGGAGATCCGAAATAGTCCGGATAATAAGATTCATATAAGGAAAGTCCGATTCCGGAGTTCATGAATGATTTCAATGTTTTCATCGGAGAGGTTCTAGAAGGTTCTAGAAGGTTCACCGGACCGGAAGGGGAATGATCCATGAATGTGTCATGGGTAAGTGGAATGATTGGATCATATCCTAGGTCACTTGGTTTGGGCATTTGCAAGAGAGAATTAAAGCTCTAAATTGAAAGTCAAACGGGAGGTTTGAAAAGTCAAACTGGAACAATGATTTCCTAGTGGAAGAAGGAAAGAGTCCTTCCTTCAATCCAACTTGGGTTTGGGTTTGGATTCAAACCCTCCCCTCCCAAGGCTGCCCCCTCTCATAAATAGAGGGGGAGGACTGCCCCAAACTACAGAAGAGCCAGCCCTCCCACCACGTGCGCCGCCGCCTAGCCGCCGCCGTCGCACGCTGCCGCCGCGCCGTCGCCCTAGCCGCCGTCGACAGCTCCTCCTCATCCTGGCCTTCTAAACCTAGATCGCCAGGAAACCCTAGATCCACCATAACTCGCACCGGCTTAGGCGAAGCCCTGCGGGATCTTTCCTCTAGTTCCGACACCACGTCGTCATGCTGCCGGAATCGCGAGGGGAGAACTTCAACCTCCACTGCCTGCTGGAACAAGGGAGAGGAAGGTCTTCAACGAGTACCGAACATGTGACCGACTGCGCAAGCGCTGCCGGAACGCAGTGCCGGAAGGATCGTCTATGCGATCTTGAGATCAGCAAGTGTACGACTACATCGCCCACGAGAATCTGCTCTCGTTAACCGCTTTGGAATCTTCGAGGGTGAGTTCTCTAATCGACTCGTTGCTACAATCTAGTAGATAGATCTTGGCTTGTTTGTTTGCATGCGGTAGAATTTTTTGTTTTCCATGCTACGAACCTCTACAATTACTTGTAATAACCTATCCTTATTTTTTTTGTTCTGGTTTTTGTGTCAAGATCAACTACTTTTGAGAAGTAGAGGAGTTGTGAAAAGTGGTTGTCCTAGGACAAATTTTTGTGCTGCATTATAAAAATTCGTGAAGGAGCTCAGTACAACAGATGGAGTTGTAATTTTCTGTGCTTGTTCTCCAAGTTGTTATCCAACTTTAATTAGTTCTGCACTTTTTTATTTGAGCAATAGAAGTTTTTTGAAAAAAAAACAATCTTTACCTGCTGGTCTGTTTTGACAAATTTTTGCCATCATTTGCATTTGCCTCTTATATCAATTTCCTTTCGGTTTCTTTTGGGTTTTTCAAAGGAGTTGCTTCAGTAGCTTTTGTTTTGATGGATTTCAGTTGAAATGTGTACCTAAATATTTATTGTTTTTGCTTGTACTAATGTTGCCAATGAGGTTTGTGTAAGGCCTTGTATGAAAGGAATTTTTAGGAGATGAAGAGAAGGAATCTGCAGAGTCCGTCTTTGAGTAGGTAAAAGTGCTGCAAATGGAAGGTTCGTGAAAACCTTATATTTTTATATTTTTGATGTTTTTATTACATACGGAAGGTTACGAGACAAAACAGAGGAGGAAACGGAGGCCAGGGTGGCCACACCCACCCTAGGCGCGGGCCCCAGCTGGCCGCGCCTAGAGGGGGTGTAACATCCCTAAAATCATGATTTCAAAGTTTGCATATCATTCATGCATGCATATAGATTTGAGATCAATTTCAAACTCATTTCAGAAAAACAGAAGCACATAGTGCTATGATTTTATGTGAGCAACTTAAATCAAATGGCCATCCCCATTTGAAAGTTTGATTGTTTATGAACCAAGTTGGTTGCCTTCTTTGAGGAAAGGTTTGAGTGTAGAATTTAAACCAAGATTTACAAATTGTAAATAGTTTCAAAAACCATTTTTTTCAAATTTTGCAAACCAAGTGCCAAGTCTCTGATATTTTGTTCTCCATGCTTGACCAAAGCCTTTGCAAAGCAACCACTTGATTTATGCCTATATTTGGGACTACTGCTCACTGCAAAAATCCCAAGAAGATTTGAATTCAAATGGAACTTGAATTCATTTGAAAATCAATTCAGAAAATTGAAACAGAAAAAGAAAAAGGAGAAAGAAATAGAAAAGGGCCAGCACCAGGATTCCATCCCAGCATCAGAACTGGCCCAATTAGCCCACCCGGGCCATTCCTCTCCCTCTCGCACGCTCCAAAGACACCCAGACGTCGGCGACTGGACCCTACCTCCCTTCGAGTTTCGACGGCGGGCCCTCTCCATGTCGCCCTCGTCTTCCCCAAACTGCGCCCGCGACCACGTCGCCGCTGTTGTCAAGGCCGGTAATGGCGCGGTGTAATTAGACTTAATGCCGCAGGCGTTTCCTGTCGCGCCTGGGCCTATTTAATCCCCTCTGCACCGCGAGCATTTCCCCCCACTCTCCTCGATCACTCCGCCACTAGGCTGCGCGCATTTGCTCTCGAAGCCCCGCAGTACCGACGACTCCGGCGATCGATTCCGGTGAGCATCGACCGCCCCCTTCTCTCTGGTTCAAACGATGATGCCTAGCTTGATCCTGCGCATACGCTGACGCCTTCCTTTTGCCTGCTCGTGACCCAGGTCGTCGTCTCCGTTCACGACCGAAACCACCTGCGCCGCCGACAGACTCCGGCGACCAATTAAGGTAAAATCCGAGCGCCCCTTGCCCCCTCCTTCACGCGAGATTGTTCGCCTGCGTCTTGCGCAACTCCTGACCCCTCTGGTTCGTGCTAGGGCGACGCCAAACCTCGCCAGTGACCACGTCTGCAAGTGACCGACGCGCCCGCAACTTCGACGAGCTCTAGAGACCATTCCCGTGCGCCCCTCCGCAAACCAGCGCCACGTTGAGCTTCAGCACGCCACCGCGATTCTGGTAAGATCCTTCTCCCTCTCGCGCACAACCTAGAACTCCAGCGCCACGATCGAGCACTCACGCCGACGCCGCCAGAACATGGTAGCATGCTCGAGCGCCGTTGGATCTAGATCCAACGCTTACGATAGAATCACTAATCGAACCGTTATGCTAGATCTGGACCATGCGTTTTAAATAGATCCTACAGCTCGCGAGCGTGATCCGGAGCGAACCGGTACGCGCCAATAGAATCATGACGCGTGGCTAGGGTTTGAATTAAAACAGATTTTCAAATCAGATTTAGATCCAAATTTCAAATGGCTATAACTTTTGATTCCCACGTTAGATTTTTGCAAATTTTATACCGTTGGAATCAGTGAGCCAAGCCCTTTCTGAATCTGCAATGTGTTTAACAAAAAGTTTCTGTTAAAATGACTTTTTATGCAGAAACTTGTTTAGGACTATTTTGATTATAGAATTTGTTTAGTAAATTGTTTTAGTGCTAAATAAGTTTAGTTAGCAAGTATTTGACTTGGTTATGTTTCTGTATCATGCACTTGCTTGGTGGAGTTTTCAAAAATCATCACTTAGAATTTTCTTGCATGCATGCATTCATATTTTTGTTTGTATATGAATTGTGTGTAATTTTGTGCTACAAATTTTTGTGTAGATTTTGCTAGTGATTGTGATTGTGAAGAGTGCTACTCTCCCCATTACCAAGGCAAGTGGTACTTCATGAATATTTCCATCCCTATATTTTTCAAGCATTAGAAATATTTTGCTAAGTCTTGCATGTTACTTTTTGCCAAATGCTATGTTGGGAAATCCTAAGTAGTTGTAGAATTGTAGAATTGCTAGGAATTTTCCTAAGTTAAGTTACTATGCCATGCTTAGCCTAGCTAGTAGCAAACAAGGGTTGGTAAAGTATATACATGCTATGATGAAAATATTTCTAAGTCTTTTGGACTTATGTTTTCTTAATAAAACAACTAAGTCAATGAACCTCCTGGGTGGAATGGGACTTGAATGGTGGTTTTTGGTTGAGTGGTTACACAAGGCCCATGGATATGGTTTACCTTGTGTATCACACTTGTGGTATGCCACCCAGGCACAAAGGGATTTGGAGGCCAAGTGTTGAGAAGCTTATAGTGCAGCCACTTGGCAATATGGGCTATGCCTTGATCATATAGGTTGCTAGAACTTAGCCTTCTGGGCAGTTGGTGGTAGTGGGAATGATAGGTTGGAACGCGTCCATTTGGCTAAGGGAAGGCTTCTGAAAGGTCCTGTCTTGGGAAACCAAGTCTGGTGGGGAAAGTGCACAACCTCTGCAGATGGAAAATCTAAGTACTTAGCCAAGTCCATGGCAATGGACAATTTGAGCATCAAGACATGGAAGCTACAAGAATCTCATCACTCCAACTTCTAAGTAAAACTTGTGGGTGAACAAGGGTGAAGGACCCCAATGTCTATTGGTGGTTTCTTGGGAAAGTTTTTGACAAAGAAAAACTTAGTGTTTTCAACTAATAAGAAAAACCTATTTTGAGCAAAGCAAGCCAAGCTACGCTTAGCCAAAATTCATATAGTAATATAGTCCACTTAAAAATTTACTAAGGTATCACTTGCCAATACTATTCCAAAGTATTGACCCACTGTGGCTGTAACTTGTGATGTTGCAGGTTACTCCGATGATGATTAGGTGTCATGAGTCTACACTCAACATGCTTTCCTGTGGCACATGAAGATGAAGACTTATGTTTATTTACTTATTCCAAAACTCTTGTATTAGGCCTATGGCCCTGAGTTGTAAAAGACTATGTTTTATCTCTGGAATGGATGTAATAAATGACCTTTGTATTTGTGTACTTCATCTTAAACTGTGGATGCTAGCAATGATCCAGGGACTAGCATTGCAATCACAGGGATCCTTTTCCTTTACAAAGGAGAGATCTTACAGGGGGTGTGAGGCCCCTGAAGTCCGTCTCCGCCTTGTTTTCACACAATACCTTCCTTATGCATTGAAACTTCGTAATATATAACCCCCCGGATCCCCTGAGGTTCGTATATCGTGTTATCGTCATGTTTTTGTTTCGATCTGTTTCTGTCAGGCAGATTCTCAGCTTTGGAGCCATGATGTCTTCCTCTGGATCACTCAAGGAGGATTCCTCCATGGATGTTATCAACCCGTACTTGTATGAGTTGAAGATTCATCCCAAGGAGTTGATTCTCCAGGATGGGAAGGTGAAGATCAAAGAAGTTCAAGGCCCTAAAGGAGGAGGCAGTCTGGAGGACAGGATGGAAGCATTGGAGCATGAAGTTTTCAGGTACAAAAAGATGGTGGAACACGAAGTGGATGTTATCCATAAGATAAGTTCAGAACTTATTGCAAAGCACAAGGAGGAGGTTGCTGAGCTTCGACATACAAAATCAAAACTGTGAGTATGAGGCTAGATTTAATCGCATAAGCTCTGCTACTAGTTTCTGGATTGTGGAAACCAAGACAACCTTTGTGGATGGGGAGCCTTTACCTTGGAAGTCTGACGATGACAAGGGAACACCATCACCATCGAAGGAGTGATTCATCATCAGGTTTGGCATCCCCTTGGCTTGTTCCAAGCTTGGGGGAGTGCCACGGTATCACATCATTATCTTTTATATTTTACCTTTTTAGTAGAGTTATATCTTGGATAGAAAAGTTATCTTATAGGTTGGTTTGCATTGTGGAAGTATCTCTCCTTTAGTTGCTTACCTATGTATCCCTTGGTGTGAGTGCCTTTATGGAATATTAATGAGAAGTATCAACTTTTACTTTTTGCACTTCTTATTTTAGTTTGCAATCTCTATTATATGATTGATCTTGTTGATCACTATTGGTATCACTTTGGGAGCATCAAGTAAATCTAAATTGGTTTTGGCAAACCGAGCTCTGGTCAGTAGCAACACTTTTTAAGGTTTGGAAGGAAAAGAGAAAAAGCACTTACATGTATTTTGTATCACCTATTTTCTTCCTTGATTGGCTCATAAGTTTAGTATTCTTTATTGAAGATCTTTTGTGTCTTCAAGGAAGATTGCATCTTTGGCTTTATTACTTGTATGTTTGCTTGTTTCCTTCAACTCTTTTGTTTGCTACCCAGCCTTGCTAAGCCAAAAACCTGTTTTGAGAGGGCATACTTCTCATGCATCCAACCCCCTTTAAACCAAAACATGTGCCATTTGTGTCCACCATATCTACCTATTAGCATTATTGCTATTCCAAGTAAATTCTCAAGCTTCATCTATCTTTTGAATTAAAAATTATTTTTTTATGTGAAAACTACTTAGTAAAGCTCTCACGAACTTGATGGCACACCTTATTTTCTTGCCCCTAATAAACTTGAACCATTGTGTCATCGAAGTTGTATATGCTTGCACCTATACGTTGGAATTAGCAGAACCATGCTGTCACGGGGAACGCTTTCAACATTGCACATGTACATTGTACACAGTTGATATCATGCTCTTTTATTTGCGGATGTCGTCGGTGTGAAATAAAAGGGGAGCTTATAAGTCCATGGAGTTATGTATGTGTGTTAGAGAAACGCCTGAGCCACTAGCCTAAGCCATGCCTAATCATGGTGGAAACTTCCAGCATAACCATAGTGAGCAATCTATGAAGCATCCTGAATAAAAACCTATGCAAATAGCAAATAAAAAGATTGCTGAGATGCTCACTGTCTGCTTTCCTTGTCATTTTGATTATGGGATAGCTCCTATATCATGTGCAAGGGGTACCCCGTTGGCGGTTCTTTATGAAACACATGTACTTACAATGACAAAAACTTACCGGTAACTAAAGTTGAGTAGCATGAGGAGCGACCCTCGCACTCAAGGGACATGAGATTGCCAACTTATATTTCGTCAAGCATATACTCCATCTTTGTTCACTTTAACCTTAATCACCTCAAGATGCTTATGATAGAGGCAATGAGAGCTCAAAGCTAGTAAGTACCATAAACTTTTGAAAGCTCTTTATGAACTTGAAATCTCTGCTTCCCTCTATGAAATGACCTTTCTTCTACTTCTAAGTTGAGTAAGTAAGCCTATTCCTCTCTATCTCCAGCAAGCATTTGAATTGTTGTGTTTCAAGCATTCATATGATGATTTATTCAATCATATTCTCCATATTCTTTGTTTGCACAAGACTCTTATCTAAATGAGTATTACTTTGAAAGCTATCATTGTGAAAAACCTTCTATGTTTGAACAAAGAGTACTCTTGTTGTAAACTTCTCTACAGAAGCTTTATTTGAAACTGTTTGCCAACTGTTCTCTGACCAAGAACAAAGTTTGCCAATTCCAATTATGATTTATCTTTATGCATCTCTATTGTGACTCCCATACTTGTTGCAAGATAAGTTATATAATGGTGAGTTGCTTTCTTCTATGAGTTGTGCATTGGTAAGTGTGATGCTTCTTGTCTGTATTCCTTTTATCGACACTTCACTCCATAAACCTGTGCACATGTTTACTGAGCTTAGTTTTTGCTTGGGTACAAGCGAGGTATAAGCTTGGGGGGAGTTGATACGTCCATTTTGCATCACCTTTCTATACCATAATTTGCCTCTATTCATTGATATATTTTATATTAAGAGGTGTTACTTATGTCTTTTCATCTGTTTTTGCATGTTGGTTGATTCTTGGAGGATGAACTGCCGGAGTCAGGATTCTGATGGAAAAAGAGGTGTTTTGATGCAATTTCGCGAAGATCGGAAAAATACCAGAAAAACTACGAAAAATCCTATTTTCCCAGAAGACGAAGAAAGCCAGAAGGGGAGGCGGAGATGGGCCACAGGGGGCCCACACCCTCCCCAGGCGTGGGCCACCCTAGGTCGCGCCTATACGGGGTGTGGCCCACCAGGTCCACCTCCGGCTCCAGCCTCTCGCCTATATCATCTCCTCGGAACCCTAATACAGGGGGAGTGACACAGAAAGATTCCGCCGCCTCTGTGGGGCAGAAAACACCGAGAGAGAAAGAGCTCTCCGGCAGACAGATTTCTACCGAGGGAATTCCTTCCCGGGGAGGGGAGATCATCGCCATCAACACCGTCATCAAGCTAGAATTCATCTGGATCATCATCATCCACACCATCATCTCCACCAGCACTATCATCACCACTCCATCCCGCTGTAACAATTGTGTTATATCTTGCATTAGTTCTTAGGGGAAACTTTCCCGGTGTTGATTACTATTGTAGTTGATGCTTGTGAGTGGAACCATTAGATTATTGTTTATGTTCAGATTGTTATCCATCACCATATCATCTTTGATCTTGATCCATATGATGTCTCGTGAGTAGTTCGTTTAGTTCTTGAGGACATGGGAGAAGTCATGTTGTTAGTAGTTGATTTGTGTTGATGTATTATTCAATGGTTTAGTATTTAAGTTGTGGTGCTATTCTTCTAGTGGTGTCATGTGAACGTCGACTACATGATACTTCACCATTTATGGTCCTAGGGGAATGCATTGTGTATTTCGATACTAATTGTGGGGTTGCCGGAGTGACAGATACCTGAACCCCCGTTAGGAAACCATTGCACAAGGGAGTGTAGGATCTCAGAGTTTAAGGCCGTGGTTAGGTTTATATCTTAATTGCTTTCTTGTAGTTGCGGATTCTTGCAAGAGGTTTAATCACATGTATGTATTAGTCCAAGTAAGGTCGGTACATTAGCACAGTTTCACGCACACAACACTTATAAACCCAAAGAAGACTACTCATCTATATGAAACGAAAGCACTTGACAGTATTCCCATGTGTCCTCGAGAACATTTGGTCCTCATAAGTATTTCCACCGGCTTGTCCTTTGCTAAGAAAGGATTGGACACCAATGAAATTATTTGCTATCTTTATTTACTTGCACTTTGTTTCATTGGTTTATCAGAAAACCCCTAAAAATCGTTTGCTAAGTATTTACAGAGATTTCCTGCTCCTTACCACTATTCAACACCTTCTGATCCTCGTTGGGATCGACACTCCTATTTATCGAAAGTAATACTATACACCCCCTATACTTGTGGGTCATCAGCATGTGATCATTGTTTTATTTCCACTACATATTTGTTGATTGAAACTATCCCTTGGGTTCACCGCAAGCAGCAGGGGTTGTGCTTGTTCACCCAACAAAGTGGTATCGGAGCCGAGATTCAGTTTGTATTTAGTTTCAGAGCAAGGTTTGTTTTGGGCTGAGTGCATTTGCTTGTGGTAAAGGATGGAAGTGAATACCAACATAATGATTTGTTTGAATGGTACAAATTATCGAGTTTGGAAGAGCAAGATGAAGGACTTGTTATATGTGAAGGATTACTGGAAGCTAGTGTTCTCCACTGAGGTGCCCAGTGATATGCAAGAAGATCATTGAGAGGTACTTCATCTCCAAGCTTGTGGGTTCATCCGACAATGGGTGGATGATAATGTTTTGAACCATATCATTGACGAGTCACATGCACGTAACTTATGGTAGAAATTGGAGGAGTTGTATGCCCGCAAAGAAGGTAATAACAAGATGTTCTTGATCAAGAAATTGATGCGTTTGAGGTACAAGGAGGGAACTCCAATTGTAGATCATGTGAATGAATTTCAGGGCATTATAAATCATATATATTAAATGGGAATCACATTTGAAGATGAAGTGAGAGCCTTGCTGCTACTTGGCTCATTATCAGACACTTGGGAGACCTTTAAGGTCACCATGTGCAATTCAGCACCTAATGGAATAGTCACTTGGAACCTTGTGAAGACCAAGGTACTAAATGAAGAGTCCAGAAAAATTGCTAATAAGGACGCTTCTTCCTCACATTCTGAAATGTTAGTGACCGAGTCACGGGGGAGAAGCAAGAGCAAAGGTCCAAGTAAGGGATGAGAAAGAAGTAGAAGCAAATCAAGAGGCAAAGACAAGTATGCTAGTATTATATGCCATCACTGCCATGAGAGGGACACATCAAGTGGCATTGTGAATAATGGAAGAAAGACAAAAAGAAAAAGAAGAAACTTCAGAAACAAACCGACAGTGATAGTGACGGTGAGGGAGGCTGGATTGCTGCGGTTGAGGAGATCATGTTTCTCATGCATGAAGAACATGATGGCAATAGTGTTTCCACCATTGAGGAGAGGATCAATGTAGTTTCTGATGATACCATCAGCCTTGCATATGGTGATGAGATGACTTGGATTCCGGATAGTTGTGCTACCATACATGTTACATCTCATAGAGAGCTCTTCACCAAGTACACACCAGGTTATTTTGGTGTTGTGAAGATGAGAAATAAAGATAGAGCAAAAATTATTGGAAGAGGACATGTGCACTTGGAGACTAAAAATGGTACAACACTAGTCCTCAAGTCGGTGAGGCATCTTGAGGACCTTCGGCTCAACATTATCTCGGTTGGATTGCTTGATGGAGATGGGTACTTGAGCAAATTTGGAAATGCACAGTACAAGCTCATCAAAGGAAAACTGGTTGTTGCAAAAGGTAACATGGTTTCAGTTTTGTATCATGTTCATGCTAAGATTTTTACTGCTTGTGTAAATGCATTGCAGAAAGAGGATGCGTGTGTCTTATGGCACAAGAGACTTGAGCACATGAGTGAGAAGGGGATGACGGTGCTAGTGAAGAAAAATCTGTTGAAAGGTGTGAAAGGTGTTCACATCAAGAAATGTTCAGATTGTCTAGCGGGGAAGCAACATAGAGTTGCTTTCAAGAGTCAACCTCCTCACAATAATCCCGAAGTGCTATACTTGATACATTCCGATGTTTGCAAAATGTCGGTGAGGTAAATCGTGGAGCGAAGTACTTTGTCACATTTATTGATGACTTTTACAGGAAGGTTTGGGTCTATGTTTTGAAGAACAAACATCAAGTACTATGTGTATTCAAGAAATTCCAAGTCTTAGTTGAGAGAGAAACGGCAACGAAGATCAAGTGCATTCGCACTGATAATGGGGGAGAGTATATTAGTCCATTTGATGCCTATTGCAAGGAGCAGGGAATTAGGCACCAATTTACTCCTCTGAAGACACCACAGCTAAATGGTCTTGCTGAGAGGATGAACGTGACAATTGTTGAGAGATTTAGATGCTTGCTATCGAGTGCAACGCTGCCTAAACATTATTGGGGTGAGGCTTTGTCGACTGTAGTTTATATTATTAATCTCTCACCAAGTTATCCATTGCAGGGAGATGTTCCAAACAGGGTCTTTTATGACGAGGATGTCTCGTATGAGCACCTGGAGGTTTTTGGGTGCAAGGCCTTTGTTCATATCCCTCAAGATGAAAGCTCAAAGCTTGATTCAAATACACGACGGTGCATATTTCTTGGCTATGGAGGTGATTAGTTTGGCTATAAGTTGTACGATCCAATAGCAAGAAAGGTTGTGAGAAGCCGTGATGTTGTTCTTGTTGAAGACCAAACAATTGAGAATATTGTGAAGACAAAGGTGCAGGTTCCGGAGCAAATTTTGGTACATGTTTCTCCTCCAAATCAGCAGTAAGACATATCTGATTCTGACCTAGTTCCTACAGATTCAACTCAACAAGAAGCTGAAGATGATGATGCAGAAGATGTGTAAGATGATGCACATGGTGGTACTTGTGAGGATGCTCCCCAACAGCAAGAGTATGATGATGAATAAGATGCTCATGATCAACAAGAACCTAAACCATATAGTCCACCAGCTGCTCCACTTAGACGGTCTAGCAGAGGCTGTGTTCCTTCCACTAGGTACGATGCGAACCAATATGTGGTGTTATTGTCTGATGGTTCAGAACCTGAGTGCTTTCAAGATGCAATGAAAGATGGGAACAAGGAGTATAATAAGGCTATGCAAGAAGAGATAGATTCCTTGCATAAGAATCATCCTTATGAGTTGGTGAAGTTGCTCAAGGGCAATAAAGTTCTAAAAAACAAGTGGGTCTACAAAATCAAGCAAGAAGACCACACGTCACATCCAAGGTACAAGGCCAGACTAGTTGTAAAAGGATTCATCCAAATAAAAATGTATTGACTTTGATGAAATATTTTCTCCGATGGTGAAGATGACATCAATCCGAATGATCCTTGGCATGGCAACAAGTCTCAACTTGGAGGTTGAGCAAATGGATGTGAAGACAGCTTTCCTTCATGGAGAGTTGGAGGAAGAAATCTACATGGAGCAGCCTGAGGGGTATCTTGTTAAAGGCAAAGAAGACTATGTGTGCAAATTGAAAAAAAGTCTCTATGGCCTGAAACAAGCAACGAGAAAATGGTATATGAAGTCTGAATATGTCATGGGGGATACATGATACACGAGGTGTAGATCAGACCATTGCGTGTTTAATCAGAGGTTCTCAGGTGATGATTTTATCATATTGTTGCTCTATGTTGATGATATCTTGATTGTTGGTAAGAATATCTCTAGGATTTCTAGACTAAAGAAAGAGTTGAGAAAAACTTTTGCCATGAAAGACTTGGGTCCAACAAAGTGTATTCTTTGCATGAGAATTGCGAGAGAGAAAATCCAACAACTTGTACTTGTCTCAAAAGAAATATATTGAGAAGGTACTTCACAAGTTCAAGATGGACAAGGCAAGGAAAGTGAGTTGTCCACTCGCAACTCATTTCAAGTTGAGTAAAAAGCAATGTCCCTCCATTGAAGAGATGGAAAAGTAAATGCAAAAAGTTCCTCCACATGGAGGTGTGTTGGCAGCCCAACATCAGTCCGTGAAAGTCCAACACGTTTCAACCGTTGATCGATGTTCGTATCTAATGGCTGAGGTGCTCCTTGGGAAAGGAGTAGAAAAGAAAATCCGACTATGTGTGGGACACTCAATCAGAGTGTGAGCTGATCAAGAGAGAGGGTGAGAGAACATACAAGAACACCGCAACCTAGTGAGAAGAGAGGGGGAAAATGAGAGGTGATTTCTGTCCAGATTTCTGAGATTGGACCGGTCTGTCTTCAAGCTGGTGTTTGGGGGCTCAGACGTGCTTGGATTGGCTCCAAACTTGGTGAGCTTGTTCCTTGCTTTGTGTAATTTGATCTGGTTAGCTAGTTTGAGATTTAGGTCAATGTAGCATTAGTTTTAGAAGCGGTTTAGTCAGTTTGTACTGTTGCAGTTTTAGCACAGAGCGGTTTTATTAGACGAACAGTTTGAGCAGGCAAACGGTGTCCGATTAAACATAAATTTGGCATGTATGTTGGGTACTCGTATGTCAACTTGTCTACCAAGTTTGATACTGATTGGATTTGCGGTTTAAGAGAAGTTTGCTGATTACCGAAGAGGACAAAAACTAAAATACTCTGTTTTGCTGTAATCTTTCTCTCAAGTGGTTGTTGTTGTTGTTATTGTTGTTGTTGTTGTTGTTGTTGCCGGTTGGCAACTTGCTGAGTGTGTTGTATATCTCTATATGTTATAGAGAAGACTCTGTACCATGTTGCTCATAGTGAATCTCATGTGGACCGGTTGGTCCACACCCTTAGTTTTTTTTCCTCCTCACCTTGAAAAGGTTTTTTTTTACGTAAATCCTTATATCACCTGTATATGTGATCATTGTTTTATTTCCATTGCATATCTGTTAATTGAAACTATCCTCGGAGTTTACCGCAATCAGCGAGGTTGTGTTTCTTCCCCCGATAGGAAGATATATACACCACAAAACCTAAATAAGACGACCGTTGCATGCATGCTCTCTTGGAATGATTAATATTGGCCTCACGGCCAGGGTACAACCGTACGTACCCGATGAACCTGCCCTGCTATGCCCTTGGTCGAGTCACCACTCATGAGTGCCCGTTTAGCGAGCGAGCTAGAGAGCCGAGAGTGGCGCTACAACGTTAACTAACGTGTAAAGCCATTGTTGACCTTTCTTCGCACGGCCGGGCCGCTGGTGGAATCCAGGAAATATGAACGCTGCTGCCGCCTAATCAGCCAGACACCGATCGAATAGGGTCATGGCACCCCCGATGGGCCGATCGAACGGCTTATTAACTTTCTGGATCCGTCGCTGCCTGGAATCCAGGAAATCAGAGAGCCCTAACCACGCATGACGCATGCATAGCATGCATGATCTTACCCATGCCATTGCGTTGCACCACTCTACAGACACGTTCTCCTCCCACACACCCAGACCCAGCCCGGTCCCGGCCGTCCGATCAAATTAAAAGGAAGGCCCTCACCTTTCTCTCTCTCGGTACTACGCATGCATGGGCCGCGAAGGCCCTGTTAACAAGCAAATTTGGGTGATAGACCACTGACAGACACTGTCTACATAGTAGATCCTACCTTAGTGGGTGTCCTACAAAAAGATTCTACTAGTGGTAGTAGTAGTAGCACTGCGTCTACAGTGGGCACGCATGTTGACTTACACGAGATTGCACTAATTATCCCTAGCTACGCATATTCATCCGACGGTCGATATGACGCTACTTTGTACTATGTAGGATTGGATAGGAACTAGCTAGAAAGGTTGCAGTGTCCAGCCTGCACCTTTGAGCGATGCATATGCGTACGTTGCCCCACTATCAATTGCATTTATTTCCATTTTCTCTTCCCTAGCTACAGATTTATATTTCTTCTTCTTCTTCTTCTTCTTCTTCTGAAAATGATACTATGTTAAGGCATCAATATCGACTGTACAAAATACAATGGGTCACTGCAACAACACAACATCAAGATCCCAAGAATAATGCATGCAACAAATTTTTTATTACAAAAACGGGAAAAAGTGTCCTACCGGACGAGCAACGATGGTTTTCAACTTCACTTTGACTGTACAAAATACAATGGGTCACTGCAACAAAACAACATCAACATCATGTTGACATCCCAAGAATAACGCACACAACAAAATTATTACAAAAACAGGAAAAAAGTGTCCTATGAAGCGATGATTTTCAACTTCACTTTCGCCCAAGGGTCAAAGAGGCTTTTATGCTCGCACGGGGCGTGAAGCATGCTTTTCACATTTTTTAAAGAATCTACAGTTCGAATCAAATATCCAAATTATAAACATGTTTATCTATTGTATTTATTTCATTGCAAGATCTTCTAAAGAAGATCATATCTTAATATTCCACACTGACTTTTTTTATTGGATGTACATTTTAGGCCATAAGCACCATGACCCTACACATATGGAAGAATGTTGAATACTCTCTTTGATCTCTATACCCTTCCATTATCAAATTGAAATTGAAGCACCGAATGAGCCTTGACTCGGTGCAAGGGCGTACACTACGCCACATGCATGTCTTGTTTTGAAAGTTGAATCCAATGAAAATTAAAAGAACACTCATAAATAAAAAATATATAATGGGGGAAAACGGACATAAAATTGATTAAGACACAAAAGATTAAAAATAAGCCCCAAACATAAAGCAAAACCAAAGGCAGGGTGTTTCTGAGCGCGTGACACATGTCGTTGGGCACTTTTGCTTCGGTGTGCCTCTCTTTTTTAAACTTTGACAACAAAAACTCGATACTGACTCGTTTTGAAGACCGTACGAACTCACCTGAAGCCCTTATGGTCCTCTTAGACGTATACTTACCGTACATATATACTCACGTACCCGCGAGACGCGGAAATTACGAGGTATATAGCAGCAACAACAAAATTTCAAAACATGGCATGTAAACGTGGAGTATACTCAGCTCGACCGAGTACACCTATATAAAAATATACATAGTCTGAATATGGGTTTCGATGGGTAAAAAAAGAACTATTCTATACGAACTTAATTTTGAGATGGGGGACACCGAAGCACACCTCATCGTTGGGTGCATTAGTAGAGAGTGTCCTTCTAGCATTATCACATTTTACCTCCTAGAGGGGCAGATCTGCCCCTGGTGCTACCGGTGCTGTAGCACCGGTCTAATAGCTGAACTGTAACCAATATTTATTAATTTTTAAGACTAAAATTAGGAAAATTAGAAAAAGCCTATGTAATTAGCACCACTAAGAAAGCATTAGCACCGGACTTGGGCGCCTTCCAGCTCCGCCCCTGCTCCTAGTGGCAAACCTACCCATATTTTTTCTCATAAATCATGTTATACACACCACTCCCTCATTTTCTTTCTTTTCAACAGAAATTAATCATACATAGTAGTTTGATCCTATCTAGCTAGCTCGCTCCAGCCTCCATGGTTGGTTGGTGGCTTGGTGGTGAGGAAGTTATTGATTAGGTGAGCACACACATTGCCTACCATCCTACTACATCTCTGGTACATGTACAGTTGCTCTTGTCTCAAAGTCTCGGTGCATGTAGTGTGCTGCCACCACCAGCCTTTTCCTGTCTACATAAAAAAAAATACATGTACATTACCAAGAAATTAATTCATATACCACATGCATGCTTAATTTCCTGTGTGCGCTGCTGCCCTAAGTTTCACTAGAAATAGGCAATGCTTTGACCGGTATCAGAGCCTTGCTAACCTGATGCACCAATTCTGCAAAGAGTGACACAGGTAAGTGCGTATACACATATATGTGCATGCATGGTTCAGAAAAGTTCAGACTTTCAGAGGGCTATCTAGGTAGCTAGCTCTTGGATCCTTCCATCTGTATGGTTCTCCCAGTCTACTAACTAATAACCAGAGGCTGCAATTACTTCCAGGATCTACACACGCCACTTTCTCTTCAGAGGAAGCAAGCACTTAATGCTAGGATGATTCTAGTTACCAAACCATATGCATATCCTGTCATTTTTTTGCTCTACCACTGGAGCACAAGGCTGACAAATCTGGCCCCCATTTTCCCTGCTAACCTAGCTGCTGGCATGGTAGGGCCTCACCAGACCAGTGACCACTGACATGAAATTTGTTAGCATTTGGATACTAGCTTGTGACTTAATCTCTGAAGCAGTGACTATCAACTCTCAGAAAAAAAAAGGCCTTTAGTTAATTTTGCAGTTAATGCACGGGAGCCCTCTTGATTAATTCCCATTTAACCTCTCTTCACTGGGAGGTACCAGTACTCTAACCTTGTGTTGGACTATGGAACATTTTTCGCATCATTGCGTCGAGGAAATTATTCCATATAACGCCGTGCATGCGGCGATTCAGTAGTGTTGGGAGCGAGAGCGAGCGAGCGTGGTAACTGCTCCCACATGGTATACTTGCTTGTGAAATAAAATGGGGGGATGGAGAGGGAATGTACTGTAGCAGAGACATTTTTCCCGGCGGTACCTCGAAGAAATTTGGTTCCTGGTCTTGAAGGTTCAGTAAATGCAATGTGCATGCCACAGGTAGAGATTTTTCCTACTGTTACGCTGCAGTGTTTGTAAGGGTGAATATTTACTTCTGAATGAAGTTGTGCGTGCGATAGAAGAAATACAGAAGTAGGTACATTTGCAAGTTGGCGACTTCTGGATTCTGGATCCAATTTTTGTTGAGTTCTGGATTCTGGATTTGCAAGTTGATTTGCTCAGGAGTGTTGGTCATATCGGCAACCATGGAAAATGGTTACTGATTGTACTGTAGTAGAAATTTGCATATTTGCCAGAAAGTGTCCCAAGACACAGGGACCCACTCTTAACACTGCCCACTGCCAACTTATCCATGAATAGAGATTAAATGATTTGGTCTTATCACCTCTCTCTACCTCCTTTCTCTCCTACTAGCCTCCTCGGCTTTTATATAAGCCAGCATGAGCATCCACCAGGGAGCCAGCCTGCCAGCCAACTTTCTTTCTCCACTCTACTCTCTGCCAACCAAACTTGCAGTCCTCCTCTCCCCTGAAGAAACTTTCCATCAGGAAGATTCAGGAACGGAGCCTAATCCAGCAATGGCAGACTTCTCCTCATCCCACCACCACTCTCTCCTCAAGATGCCCGCTGCCTTCACCACCATGGACGCCTCCACCCCTAACATGTCAAGCTTCTTGCTTTACAACCAAACCAGCCATGGCCAATCTCCAGCGCCTGCAAACGCAGGTACAGCCATGATAGAGGATGCCTCGCTGGAGAGCTCCTCTGCAGTTCTTGACTCCCAGCAGGGCAGTGCATCTGTGGACAGGAAGAGGAAGGCCACAGATGAAGGTGCCACACTCAGCTCAGCTCACTCCAAGGTATTGACTAATTAAGAGCTATATTAAAAACCAATTGCAAATGTGTCCTGTTTGTAATTAACATTGTGATTAAGAATTTTCGTTTCCTTAATTTGTTGGCGATTGCTAGGACTCCAAGGATGGCAAGAGTAGGAGAGGAAAGAGGGAGAAGAGCAGCAGTGACCAGGACCATGAGGAGGCGCCCAAGGGGTACATCCATGTCAGGGCAAGGAGAGGGCAGGCAACAGATAGCCACAGCCTTGCCGAGCGGGTATGTACCACAGCAAACGCCCACACATTTTCTACTAAGAGCCATCTTGCTGATCTTGGTGGCATTTCTCTTTCTCTAGGTGAGGAGGGAGAGGATCAGCGAGAGGATGAGGTTGCTGCAAACGCTGGTCCCTGGCTGTGACAAGGTCCAAATTAGTCTGTTTCTGGTTCAGTTGCTTGTCATCTACATGTCTTCGCTGCACGCATGCAGGGCTCTAACTTTGAGAGGAAACAAATGTTGCTTTTGTGCAGGTCACTGGAAAGGCACTGGTTTTGGACGAGATCATCAATTATGTGCAGTCCCTGCAGAACCAAGTTGAGGTAATTAAGCCAAACAAAACACCCGATGCTTAATTAATTGTGGCACTTTCCATCTGAGGGTTTCTGATTTATTTATGCTTGTGATGCAGTTCCTTTCAATGAGGATTGCCTCCATGAGCCCAGTGCTGTATGGCTTTGGACTGGACAGTGATGACCAGACACAAGTATGTGGCATTATATAAATCCATTTTATTTGCTCACACAAACTAAATACATTTGTCTGCATTGATCTCAAGACGTTAACGAAATGTATTCTGCAAAATATGATATTGCTTCTTCAGAAGATTGGAGGCATGTTCCAGGAAGCCCTTGCAGTGCCTCCTCCAGTGATGAACCAAGCTAGCCCATCTCCATCTCAGGGAATCATGGACACCACGTCCTACCAACTCCAAAGCCATGGGGGCATCTCTTTCTCTCAGTCTCAGGTCGGCATGCATGTCATTCAATTCCTCTCTTCAGCTAAACCATACTACATGCATCCATGCATGCATGCGAAGTCCCAAATTGGTATCCATGGCCTCACCATTTTACCTCAACTGTGTGCATCCCATTTTACAGGACAATGGCAGTTACCTCATGCAATCAGTGGGGGAGCAAAGACAGGAACTGCTCAATCAGTTGGTGTTCAGCAACATGTGCTCTTTCCAGTAGGGGAAGAGAGAGAGGGAGAGAGAGAAGGCAAGAGAAGGAGCCCACATTGACAATAGGTACAACATGCAAGGTTCATTAATTCGATGTCTGCTAAACTGAGTTACCACTGGCTTATGTAATCTTTTATCTAAAAGTTAAGCAAAAGATTATATGGAACTCTCTTAGTATCAAATGAAAGGTCCCATTTTCTTTTAAAAAAACTCTTAGTTAGTACAAATATAATAGAATTAAATTTCATTTATCCTAGTAACATTTCTTGTTTGATTTCTTACCTGAACAGGCGGAAATAATGCTGCAAGATTGGTAGGAGCAGCAGATGAGTTTGAGATGTTGGATCTAGTGATCCATCCTCTTGTCTGGATGCAGCAGTCTACAGCGAGTAGAGTTTGCATGCTATGCTACACATTTTCAGAGACTAGTAATATATGTAGCAAGCAGCACCTTAATTAGGCATTGTCCATGAATATTTCTTTATTTCCTGAAAATGGATTCACTGTCCCCATCATATAAATATATTGTAGTCGATCTTGAGCGATCTGTTGTTAATATAAAAGGGAGCTCTTTGCACTGTTTAAATACAGTGACTGTTTCATTCAGACTATCAGTTTCACAGATCTGCTTATCCTTTTTCTGTTCTTGCGACGGAGATCTGCTTATCTTTACAGTGTGAGGATAAAGATTCGTCTACTGTTTTCAATAACTTAATCCCAAGAGCAACGAGAAATGGCTGTTTCAATGGATGCTTAGTTCATTTGTTCCCTGGTTCTCCTGCATCGATTATGGGCAGAGCAGGCTATGAATAACCTGTGGATTGACTTATTGTCCTTCACTCTCTTTGAAAAGTTGAATTTGGCCTCTAAACCCTTTGCGCCAACTGGAAATCCACCTAACGTATGATAAACAGTATTATCAATACGACAATTTCATATTTTCCTTTTTTTTCGAAATGGGGAGCAGAGCCCGGCCTCTGCATCAAGCAATGCACATTATTAGAACCATATTGTTTGGCAAAGACCATTACAACGATCGTACAAACCAGAACCGTCAAAGACAAAACACCGAGCAAAAAGATAACCGTATCGTGAGCTCCTCAACGAGATCTATCAAACACCTAGCTGTCTATTTCAACCCCGCCCCATGATCACTCACATTGTTGCTACTCGCCAAGAGAAGCTGGAATGCCTGGGTGCGGCGGCTCGAACGCGAGCAAAAGGAGCCCTAGAACCGGACATCATATCCACGGAACGGTGCCCACGCACACGCTCCGGATGTCGCCGCCTTCATTATCTTCCACCAACTCATCGTCAGCATGTAGATCGATGCACAGACTCGCCACACCAGCCATCGACACCACCGCGGTGCCAAGCAGCACCCCCACCCCCGCGCGCTAGCCGCTCCACCTCTCCTGCCACTTCCATCCAACGCTGCTCCACAGGCGATGCTCTCAGGAGAGAACGTGATACCGACATTGCGGCACCGCCATCGCCCGACCCAAAGATCTTAGGGTTTCCCCCGTAGTAGCATGAGTGAGGTCGACACAAGGTGCACGGTGATGCCTTCATCAAGGTCACGGCGTGGTAATGCCGCCATCGCCTGCCAATGGCTTGTTTTTTACCGGCACCTAGGTATCCCCGTCTCGCTGCTAGGACTAGAACATGGATCACGAGATAAAGAAAAAAGATATGTGTAAAGAAAAAAGATAAAGACACCCCATAATTCGATAATTTTGACACCAATTACCCTATTTAGGCCTTGTTTACTTTTCTTGTATTTTTACCACAAGAGTATTGGGTATATGAGGGGATTTGATGTTCACCCAATACTCTCCAATCCCCCAAAATACTCTTTGCCAAAAATACTCTATCTTAGAGGAGAGTTTTTAATCTAGACAAAACATGAAGAATTTATGGAGACATGCCGGTATTATTCCGGCCAAACCCCGCGTGGTAAACGGACTGGGGGGATTTTGCGGGAATTGAAATAATCCCTTATGATCCCCGCAACTACACTAGTTGAAAGGGCATGTATGCCCCATGTGTGGTTTTGGTAATTAATGACAATCTCTATGGACTAACGTGTAAATTGAGTTTCACTCATAGGTTTGTCCATTGGCATCGCTTGGGCCTTGTGTTGGTCTCAAGGTTGGAAGATGAAGAAATGTCCAAGGGCTTTGTGCCCATTGGAATCATGAAGAAAGAAGGAGCTTGAAGGTTGATCAAGACATGTGCAAAGAGTTGCATCAAGATGGATCAACCTCAAGAAGAGATGATGAAGGGCGAGCTCAAGATGCGCCATCTCTAGAAGATCTCATGCTTGAAGCTTGCCATCCTCATGATCATGGGGTGATAAAGACAATTTCAAAGAAGAGGTTTCCCCATGGAGTATGGGGGAGAAATTCGCAAGTCTTCATCTTCATCAAGCAAGAGCTATCAAGAAAGGTGTTCCCACTATAGAAGAACAAGACGGTCTACATCAAGTTCAAGTGTGTTGCTCAAGCCAAAGGTATGTTCTTGATAGGGCTTCTCTTTTTCCGGTCTCGTGTTGTTAGTTGGGAGACCGGGTTTAGGATAGATAGCCGTACTATCAAGAGGGGCTCTCAAGTGGGTGTCTTGATTGCATCGTTCGGAGAGAGCTCAAACCGTTGCATTCATAGCATCATCTTTCTTGGTTTTTATTTGTTTCTTGTCCATGAGAGGATCTATAACTTGTGGTCATCATCATAACAAGCTCTAGTTCATCATCCAAGGATCTCCCTTGCATATCTTATTGCGATCTTTTTATCTTGCGAGTTTTTCGGCTCCACACCTTGGGGGATACTTCACATATATATAATTTATATTTTCTCCCTTGGTGGTATCAAATATTTAACATTTTGTTGGGTTATCTTGGTTTTATATTCCCATCAAAATTGGTTTCATCCCGATCGGAGTTTCCAAGCTCATCTTCTTGTGTTTTGAGTTTTGGAGGTTTTACCGGTTCATCGCTTCTAGAGAGGTCATAACTTTCTTTTGTTTTATCCTTCCATGCTGGACTATGATGTTTCTTTGCATAATCTTATAGATCTTTTCTTTCTCTTCAAAACGAGCCCAAGATCATCAAAAACGGATTCCGGAATCAAAAGTTATTGAAGTTTTCGTGCAATGCTATCCTGCGTTTTTGCTTGAGCGGAAGTTCCGGCCCAAGTTCCGACCCAAGTTCCGGTCAGGATCAGTAACTTGTGTTTCTATTTGCCGGAAGTTCCAGTGGGGGCGCGAATCTGGCCCAAACGGTCATTTTTGCTTGTCCTATTTAAGGGGGGCTTCTTCCCCAATGGTTCCCCATCTTTTGAGCTCGTTTTTACCCACCATTGTTGACCTATTTGATCTCTCTTACTCCCTCTCCCTCCAATGATTCTTACATCTTTTTGAGGGAAAAGTGAGAGGAGATCTAGATCTACAATCCCCCCAAGTCAAATCCCTTCTTTGTGAAGGAATCATTGGGATCTAGATCTTGGAGAGTTTTGTGTTCTTCTCTTGTGTTCTTCCTCCCTTATTCCCCCAATAGCTTTTGTAGCTTTGTTGGAATTTGGGAGAGAAGGACTTGCCCTTGCATTTGGTTCATAGGTTTGAGTTCTCCTCTTGTGTTCTTCCTCCCTTATTCCCCCAATAGCTTTTGTAGCTTTGTTGGAATTTGGGAGAGAAGGACTTGCCCTTGCATTTGGTGCATAGGTTTGAGTTCTCCTCGGAGATTCGGCGAGTTCAAGCTTGTGGGCTTGTTTCTCTTGGGTTCCTTGGAACCCTAGACGGTTGTGTGATTGGGTTGTTGACCTTTTGTGGTATTGTTGACCTTTTGTGGTCTTGTAGCCTTTTGTGGCAATGTAGACTTTTGTGGCTTTGTTGTTGGGAGCCTCCAATTGAGTTGTGGAGTTAGCCCCAATATTGTACGGGTTCGGTGACCGCCCTCAAGCGTCCCATAGTGGAGCAAGTGCCCGCCTTTTGTGGTGCGCACTCGGGAGAATAGGGTGAGCCTTTTGTGGCGTCGGTGAGTTGCGTGCTTCTGCATCCGGGGTGAGGCCTTGTGTGGCGTTGGGTGAGCATCGAGCCACCACACCTCGAGGTGAGCCATTTGTGGCGTTCGGAGAGCATTGCGCCATCGCAACTCTCCAATGGAGACGTAGCTTCTTTGGAAGTGAACTTCGGGAAACAAATCTTCGTCTCCGCATCCATCGGTTATCTCTCAACCGAGCCCTTTACTTATGCACTTTACATTGTGATAGCCATCGTGCTTGAAGTATTTATATCTTGCTATCACCTTGTTGCTTGTATTTCTTAGCATAGGTTGTTGGTGCACTTAGGTGAACTTAGTGGCTAGGTTTTGTGCTCAATAAATTAAACGTTAGTTTTATTCCGCATTTACTTGAGCCTAAACCATAATATTTTAAAAACGCCTATTCACCCCCTCTAGGCGACTTCCTTTGTACTTTCACTTGTGAATACGAGAGAAGTAAACAAAGTCTTACCATATTTTCATTCTAATTACCCTATTTAATAAAGTTATGCCAAATTTTACCCTGGCTAACATTCTAGTGATTGGCGTCTCGATAGGTGAGTCCTAGCTTCCAGGCATATGTGATGTGCCACATAGACCGTTCGTGGAAACATGTCTAGTCCAAGTTCATAATTTTTTTAGCAATTCGATAGGCCGCATAACACATGCTTGATATGGGTGAATGCGGCGGAGATGGACGTGCGGCCTCGCTGGACCGGTCATCGACATCGACCAGCAAGACGTGTCTCTTGAACAGGTTCATCGTGAAGTGCATGTAATGCATGCTGCAGAACCATAGAATTGAAAATAGGAAACTATGACGAGTCAAAGCATGCCAAGAGGTTGGACTTTTTTTGATAAAGGACTCTTTATTACTTAAAAGGTTTAAGCATTACACGTAGCCGAAAGGTCCGCTGATCCAACCATAAAATAAAATAAAGACGAATTCCATATCATAATGAGATATTTTAGAAACGCCTAAGATACTGAAGGAGCGCTGATCTGGTGATTATGCTGTCATCCATAGCAGGTATATAAGTCCTGCACTGTATCCTCCAGCCGCGTAAGGTCCGCACGATTTAGAACTGATCAAGAACATAGGGTGTTGATGTTGGAATTATGCCCTATAGGCAATAATAAAGATGTTATTATTATAATTCTTGTTCATGATAAAGTTTATATTCCATGCTAGAATTGTATTAAGTGGAAACTTTAATACTTGTGTGGTTTGTAAACAACACCATGTCCCTAGTACGCCTCTATGGACTAGCTCATTGATCAATGATGGTTAAGGTTTCCTAACCATAGACATGAGTTGTCAATTGATAATGAGATCATGTCATTGGGAGAATGATATGGTGGATAGACCCAAACTAAGCGAAGAAATTAGATCGTTTCATCGTGTTCATCTTTGCTTTTTCCTATGTCAAATATTGTATTCCTTAGACCATGAGATAATGCAACTCCCGGTACCGGAAGAAAGCTTTGAGGTCATCAAACGTCATCCTATGAGAGGGTGATCATAAAGGTGTCTCTCGGTGATCGGAAAGTATCTCATATGTATCGAGATGGAATTTGTCCTCCCAAGTCGAGAGATATACTTGGGCCCACTCGTAATCGATATCAACACCGCTTGCAAGCATGTGGTTAAGGAGTTAATCACAAAGTGATATCGGATTACGGATCGAGTAAAATACTTGTTGTGAACGAGATTGAACTAGGTATGATGCACGACGATCGAATCTCGGCAAGTAAAATATCGCGAGACGAAGGGAATATATATGGGATTGATTGAATCTCGCATCGTGGTTCATCCGATATGATCATCAATGAATGTGTGGAGTCAATATGGGTGCGGACCCGCTGTTGATTATTGATAGAAGATCATGTCTGCATATTCTCGAACCCGCAGGTCACACATAACGATCTCGACGCTAGGATAGATTGGATAATTGGTTTATGAATTTTTGTTGAGTCTCGGATGGGATCCGGGATATCACGAGAGGTTCCGGAATGGTCCGGAGAATAAGATTCATATAAGGCATTGTAGTTTTTGGAGTTCGAATTGTTCGGTTAATCGGTATTGTACGGAAGCTTCTAGAACCTTCGGAAGGGGACCAACGTGGCCCCACCTTCCGGGAGGGGCATGGGCCTATGAGGGAGTGTCCTGGCCGCATTGGGCACAAGGCCCCATAGGGCCCAGCGATCTAGATAAGTTTAAACTCGTTTAAACTAGAGATAGGATTTTAGATAAGGGAGAGTTTAAATCGCTTAAACTAGAGATAGGATTTCTAGATAAGGGAGAGTTTAAATTGTTTAAACTAGAGATAGGCTTGGAGGAGGGCAGGGCTGGCCGCCTCTATATATAGAGGGTGCGCCTCCCCACCACTACACACCTTCCTCCAAGCCCTAGCCTTGCTACCTTCCTCTCCCGCCCCATGCTTGTAGGCGAAACCCTGCAGGTAAATTCTCCACCATATACACCACGCCGTCGTGTTGTAGATCCAATCTATCTCTCCACCATAATCGCTGGTCCGAGGAAGGAGGAGACGTCGAGGTGCTGCACGTGTGCATCTCACGGAGGCACCGCCACTTGTGGTGCTAGATCGGATCGGATCGCGAGGAGGAGAAGCGAGTACGACTACATCACCCACGTTCCAACGAACGTTCCGCTGTGCGAATCTTCAAGGGTATGAAGATCTAATCTGTAGCATCCCAGTTGTCTAACACCTGTAATGCTACTTGTTCTAGTAATAAAAGGGCCACTTCCTACATATAATTGTTGCATCATCATCATATCATGCTCATGCCATCATGTCACCTTGCATTTGAGCATCATATAAAACCCCTTCTTGTTTGGTTCTTATCTCATGTGCATTATTAATTGTATTTTCCTCTTGATATTGTATTTGGTTCTTAATATATTGTTAAATGCCCAAGTTGATTTGGGGGCATATCTCTTATTAACTCCACCACCTTTCTGTCACCACCTTATAATTCCACCATCCAACTAAATATGAGCTTTGCACTTTGTTTGGTTTTACCTCTAGCTCATGTGGATTGGGTTGGATCACATTCTAGCTCCACATGCTTCCATGTTTGCACCATGTTGTTTTCACAATATTGGTACATGAGAGCCACATGGCCACCTTTGCATGCCTTGTGAGTGGAACCTTTCTTTAGTCTCCATATGGGTTGTTTTGGGGGTTATTATCATGTTGGAATATTTGGGACTATAATAGATCTAGTGGCACATACACACTAGCATGTCCCTTGTTGTTATTCAAACATGTTTTCCCTCATTCACTCCACATGGACCTTTCCTTCTTTTCTTTTGCATGGGCCTACTCCATCTTGTGAGTATGCAAATAGTGAGTGCCTTGCTTATTATTTTTGTTCCACAAGGATGAGGCATGGCATTTAATGCTTTGCTTGGCACATGCAAGTATCACCTTTGCTTGTCCTTTGGTTTATTTTGGTGTTTGCTTGGATCATTTGTTTTCTCCCCAACTCTCTCCCTCCTTAGGCTTGACCTTGTTTGTTTTTGCTTCAAACCCCAATCAAGCCCTAAACCCCCACATCCTTCTCCCTACCTCTTTTATTTTTGATCTTGCTTGGTCTTTGATTGGAGCATGCATGATTCAAAAATCCCTAGCTCTCACCCTTCTCTCTCTAATCCTCTACCTAGATCCCTCTCTCACCGTACCCCCCTCTTTCTCTACCCATCTAACCCGAGCCACCACCTTCCCAACTAACCCTAGTCCCCATCAAACCCTAGCCCTACCCCTCTCACCCACCCAGCTCGGACCCAACCTGACCACCACCCTCCCATGTGCTACCCTGGTCCCTCTCTCCCTCCTAAACCCTAGCCACCCGAGCCACCCCTCTCTTTGGCATAAAGTAGCCCCATGTGCTCCTCCCCCACGCAAGCCTCCCTTCCCCTCTCGTTCTTATCCTCCAGATCCGTCTCTGCCTCGCCAGCTCCTCTCTATCCACCCTAGGAACCCCTCCTCCCTCCTTCCTCTTCCCCAAGCGAGACCATGTCCCCCATGTCCCTCTAACCCTAGCTCGGCCAGGTCAGCAGGGGAGCGGGAGGAGCCGTGCTGGAGGGTGCCCAAGGCTCAGAGTCTCCCCAGCTTCCATCGCGCCAGACGCGAGGAACCAGCGGACCGCCCGGAGTAGCCCCGCCGCCGCCATGCAGTACCAGCAGCCTGTGGTTCCAGCCCGTCACGATCAGCCTCTCCGTTTACTTCTCACCGCCGACGACATCGCGGTGAGCTCCTCCAACCCTAGACACCCCTTTCCTCTCTAGTTCGCCAGAAACGCCGCCGCCCGAACGCCTGCTGCTGGCGTGCGCTGCCGACAAGAAGATCCGCAGCAGCCTCGCCACACCGCCGCTTCGCCTCGCCGCTGACCCTCCTCCGTGCTAGCACCCCGAACCGATGTTGTAGGCCATGCTCCCCTTTTCAATTTTCGTTTTAGGTTCGTGTTGTTTAAACCAGCGACGGCGTCGCCATCGTCGACCAAAAATCCGACCAGAACCACGCCGCAGCACCGCGCCCAGCAACAGCCGACGAGCGTTTTGCATTGCGGTCCCTGTAGTTTCTCCCGCCTAAACCGCAGCCCGACACCTACCAGCAAGGGCTTTTTGCAAAAGGGTCCTCGGCTCATGCGTTTCCGCCATGTCCTGGATCGCCCACTGTCGCCACGGGCGGTCACAAGACGCGAGTGGGCTGCTTGGTGCGGACCTTTGTCACAAGATCGCTAGAGTGAGCTCAGGTGAGGAAAGTGCGGCGTGTGTGTCCGCCAGCTAAGGGGCCCACCTGTCATTCTCTGGTGTAGAATCCGCTGGGTATCAAAAGACCAAGAGTTTACTGATTCAAAATTTCAAACATTTCCAAATCAATTCAAATCAGTTCAAATTCAAATCTGTTCAAATTTAATTGAATTCATAACTTATTCCTGGTTTGGAATTTGAATTCAAACCTTATATGAAAAATGTTTAGTTTTTGAATTATAATTCAAATCCTTATTCAAATATTTTCAGAATTATTTTATTTAGTCCACCTTTGACTTTGACCCTAATTATTAATTTTGACTTAAAATAAATTTAAATTCATATTTTCAAATAATACAAATAATATATGTTTTTGAATCAGAAAAATGTAAGGATTTCAAATATGCCATTCAAAATATTATTTGAACATTTTAAATTCCAAGTTGATTAAATTACACAAATGCCACTGGAACTTAAATAATTAATAACTTTTGATTTATAATTCCAAATTTAACAAATGATATGTCTAAAATGATCAGCTCGACGAGACCTTTCTGTTTATGCTATCCATGACTTCAATTGCAGCATGCATCATATAAAAATATAGTGTACAGCAACTAGTATGACAACCAAATGTGATCCAAAACCCTTTAAAATGTTATTTCTTGTCTTCCACACCTCACCCATGCCATGCTACATTAATGCCATGCAAATTGTGCATCATTCATCATGCCATGATTGTTTGCTTGACGCATCTTATTCATATGCTTGTGCACTTTATTTATGTGGCCCTTGCTTATTTGGTTCTTCTTTCGAATAGACGCTGAGCAGGGGATATATCAAGAGAACCAGGAGCACTACCCAGATCCGTCTCTCGCTTCAACTGAGTTGCCAGGCAAGCACTTCCACATGCTTTCATACATACAGTACCTATTGCCTCTATCTTATTCTTGCATCATTGAGTCGCGATTGCATTAAATTGAATCCCAAGTATTGCATAGCCTTTACTTTAAACCCCACCAAGCTTGTTCCTCCATCCCATGAGCCATTACTACAGGAGTTGTTTGAGCCATGCGAGTGAGAACAACATGTGTAGGGTATGAGAGTCCGATGGATAACGAGGTACCTAAACAACTTAACTCGAGTAGTAATGGGATAACTAATGAAAGTGGCATCGGTGAGCAACATCTCGCTATTTGGTTTTTCCTGCTCACTTGTGACCCGTAAGACCCCGAGTACTTGATTCTGCTCCAAGATTTATCGTGCTATCCACATCCGGAGGTATATGGGACCCCGAGCGATCTTGATTCCGTCTTATTTCTTGGGGCCACAAACTAGTTTGAGGTTTTATTTACTATCCTGCATTTATGCCTTACTTCAGATACGATTGTGCGAGGAGCACACTGCATCGTTTAGGATCGTGGCACGATTCCGCGGTGTCGACAAGCCCAGCCACACTTCGGGTTCCCGATCGTTCATGCCGTCCCACAACCTTGAGTCCGTCTCGAGCCGGCCGTTGCTATGGTTCTACTTTAAGGTGGCCCTCAAATATTTCTGAATCTTGTGATTGCTTTGTCGTGAAGGCCTCGTTGGGTTTTGATTTGGTTTTTCCGAGGTTGATCGAGCGTGTGTTGCTATTGGTGCACCCCGGCCGGGTAAAACTTTCTGAAAGCCGTGTCCGCGGTTATGGACGACTTGGAGCACAGTTTCTCGATCATAGACAAGCATAACTAAAGTACCGCTTTAATCTGACTAAGTAATTTGACTAGTAAATAGTGCAACACTCATGGAATGGTTAATAAAATTGCCAACGGATGGGGGGTTGTTCGTCCGCTTCCTCGTTGGTAAGAGAGGAGGAGGATGGATCTGATGAAATTACTATTATAACTGTTGTCATTAAATTCACGGACATCCGTCTATCATTGGTTAGGCGGATGGTTAGCGAGTATCTGTAGAACTGCTAGGGTTTATCTTTTGCTGCAATTGCGTCACCCCAGGTTGTGTCCCCTTTAGAGGCATTAAGACTTGCCGAAAATTTAGGGTCTCACACGATAAATTATTGGTTCAGATGAATGTACCCTCGCAGACGACATCGGGGTGGAAGAGGCTGATGATGTGGGCAACGATCGTTCGATGTAGAGATTCCGGGAACGGGGATCCGTGAGATCTGTGGGCGGGATGTGCTTACTTCTATGCCATCTTATGCCGATTTTCTTCTTGTCCGTACCCGGACTTTGTTTTGCCGCTTCCGCTTGATACTCTGATGTGTGTTGTATGAGGAATTATCCTAAAATATTATACCTATCTAGGTCATTTGAATCTTGCCGCATGGCGTTGCTATATTTCCTTTCTTTCTAGATGGTATGGCTCTGATGTACTCTTGTATGGTGGCTTGCATACATACCCACTTGTGTATGTAGTTGATCCCTTCGCCGACACGCCCGACATGTGTCCCGTTGAGTTGGAAGTGGTTCGGACGGCCGAAAGGTCTACCCGTGAGTGGCTTTTGGGGCCCCACCGTACTATTTCAACCACTACCGTTCATCCAGGCTTGTATCTAGGAGCGTAATTCACCGAGGTAGTTACATAATCCAATCTCTCTCGTTGTTTGCATCTCCTAGATTAGATCTTGGCTTTCCCTCTGTTAGCTCCATAGAAAATTTTGATTTACTATGCCGCGAAACCCTTCAGTGGTATCAGAGCTAGATCTATGCGTAGATGTGTTTCACGAGTAGAACGCAACATGGTTGTTGCGGGCGTTGATGTTTTCTGTTGCAAGCCTCTTGTTTGTGTTCTTCTTATGACGCGGGATAGTGAGATTGAAGCGGTCCAGGCCAACCTTACGCGACGCCGTCATGACCGCTCAAGACTTGACGTGTGGCTTGTACCACACATGCGGGTGGATGGATTTCTCTCACTATAGTTGTCATGGGATTAAAACCGAGTTTGGCAACCATAATATCACCGTTGTGGCTTTCCGTAGGTAAGAATCGTTCTTAGCATCTACTCCCATAAGCCACGTAAACATGCAACAACAAAGTAGAGGCGCCTAACTTGTTTTTGCAGGAGTGTTTTCGTGATATGGTATGGCCCAAGATGTGATGTGTATATTGTATGCGATGACCATGTTTTGTAATGTTTCACGACTTGCATGTCGATGAGTACACAACCGATGTGAGCCATACGGTTGTCTTTATAATTGTGTATGACTCATGCGAGTCAAATTCTTATACGCCATGTAATAGCTTTACTTTATCGCTAAGTAGTTAGCAATAGTTGTAGTTGCTATTCGTGGTGGAGGCAATCATGGTGGAGTGATGGAGATCATGCCGAACGCACAAGATGGAGATCATTGCGAGGATTGGCTATACCATGTCACATAAAGTTATATGCATGTGATGTTTATCCCTTTATGTATCTTATTATGCTTAGATCGCGACGGTAGCATTATAAGATGATTCCTCACTTAAAGATCAAGATAAAAACGGTGTTCTCCCCAAGTATGCAATTGCGAAAGTTCGTCGTCCAAGCATCACGTGATGATCGGGTGCTATAGACTCTACGCCACATACAACGGGTGCAAGCCAGTTTTTGCACACGCGGAAATACTTGGGTCTAGCTTGACGAGCCTAGCATGTACAGACATGGCCTCGTAACACAAGAACCGAAAGGTTAAGCATGAGTCATATGAATGATATGATCGACACTTCGTTGTCCACCATTGAAACCACATCTCTTCTCGTGATGATCGGATTAGGTGTGGTGAATTTGGATCATGTTCACTAAACAACTTGAGGGATGTTGAATTTAGTGGGAGTTCATCTAGTAATTTGATTAAGTTGAACTATTTATCATGAACATAGTCTAAATTGTACTTGCAAATACTGTAGATCCAATGGCCAAGTCCAACTTCAACTTCAATGTTTTTGCTGAGAAAGAAAAGCTTAGAAACAATGGGTCTAACTTCACCAACTGGTTTCGCAATCTAAGAATCATTCTGTCTGGCGGACAAAAGGACTATGTCCTTGGTAAAGCGTTAGGTGACCCCGTCAGAATCAGGCTTACCGATGAGAAAGCTGTCTATCAGTCGCGCAAAGATGATTATGGTGTGATTAAGAGCACCATGTGTTGGAGATATGCCCAAGAGGCAATAATAAAGTGGTTATTATCATATCTTCACACTTATGATAAATGTTTACATACCATGCTATAATTGTATTAACCGAAAACATTAATACTTGTGTGATTTGTAAACTAAAATAAGAGTCCCTAGTAAAGCCTCTTGTTAAACTAGCTTGTTGGTTAATATATGATCATGGTTTCCTGATCATGAACATAGAGATGTTATTAACAACAGGATCATATCATTAGGAGAATGATGTGATGGACATACTCCTATAGATAAGCGTAGCATAAAGATCAAGTCATTTCAATAGTTCAATTGCTATATGCTTTCTGATACATAGTAACCTAATTCCTTCGACCATGAGATCATGCATATCACCTTTCCCGGATGGATGCTTTGATGACATCAAACACCACACCGTAACTGGGTGGATATAAAGGTGGCATTGAGTGTTCGGAAAGTATTGGTTGAAACACATTGATCAAGAGTGGGATTTGTCCATCCATATGACGGATAGATATACTGGGCCCTCTCGGGAATGTCATCCAATTAGCTTGCAAGCATGTGACTGCTCACAAGGGATCACATATCACGGAACAAAAAGAGTACTTATCGGTAACGAGGTTGAACTAGGTATGCAGAGATACCGACGATCATAACCTCGGATAGGTAAACTATCGTGAGACAAAGGGAAATTGGTATCGTATGTAAGTGGTTCATTCAATCGCAAAGTAATCGTAGAAATATGTGGGAGCCATATGAATTTCCAGATTCCTCTATTGGTTATTGTTCGGAGAAGTGTCTCGATCATGTCCACATAATTCACGAACCGTAGGGAGACACACTTAAGGATTCGACGTTGTTTTGAGTAGTTATGGTATTATGAGAAAGAGACCTAATGTTGTTCGGAGTCTCGGATGGGATCCGGGATATCACGAGGTGATCCTAATGGTCCGAGAATAAGATTCATATAAGGAAAGTCCCGTTTCGGAGTTCGGGAATGATTCCGGTGTTTTCATCGGGAATGTTCTAGAAGGTTCCGGATTGTCCGGCACTCCGGGGGGGAGGGTACATGAATGTGTCATTGAATGATTGCATCATGTACTAAGTGTTCTTGCTATTCCAAAACTGAAAAGTCAAACTGCCAGTTTGAAAGTCAAACGGCTAAAACAGGAAACTGTGGAAAACAGGAAACTGTGGGAAACAGGAAACTGTGGGAAACAAGCAAGAGGAGGTTGAAACCAACTTGGAGGAGGAGTCCCTCTCCTCCAAGCCGGTGGCCAGCCTAGGCCGAGTTGGGGAGGGACTCCCCTCCCCTTCCCTGGCGCGCCAGCCCCTCCACCTATAAAAGGAGGGGCAGGGCCTCCTCCTCTAGACACAAGTTCCTATCCTCTAATCTCCGCTTTCGAGCCGTTTTGGTTTAGAGCTTCTAATTGCTTTAGCCTGCGGTTTAGAGCCTTCTAATTGGTGTGTCTAATCTCTAGACCACTAATAGCCCTCTCTCATACTCCACCATACTCCTCCCGCTTAAGGCGAAGCTCGAGATCTCCCTACTTCCTGTACCACGCCAGGTTTGCCGGAATCGCGAGAGAGTGCTACAACCTCCGCTGCTTTGGAACAAGGGAGAGGAAGGTCTTCGTCGAAATACCGAACGTGACCGATTACGAAGCGCCGAACGAGCGCCGGAAGGATCGCTCACGCGATCTTGAGATCGGAAAGAGTACGACTACATCACCCACGAGAATCGCTCTCGTTAACCGCTTTGGAATCTTCGAGGGTGTTATTCCATCGACTCGTTGCTACAATCTAGTAGATAGATCTTGGCTTGTTTGTTTGTATGCGATAGAAAATTTTTGTTTTCCATGCTACGAACCCCACAAGGGTATCGAGCCGTGTCTATATGTAGATCTGCAGACGAGTAGAACACAATGGTCATTGTGGGCGTTGATGCTTTTATTGTCGATTGCTTCTTGTGTACTTTGCATCTTGCGGTATGTTGGGATGAAGCGCGGGCTAACCTTACATGACATCGTTCATGAGACTTGCTCCACGCTTGACATGCAACTTGTATTGCATAAGTGGCTTTATGGTCCTGTTTTCTCCTAGCATAGTTAAGATCCAATTTACAACGGGTGATTAACAATACTAGTATCAATGTTGTGGTTCTTGTTCGTAAGTTAGAACGACACTTATTGAAAGCCCCAAACCACGTAAAATATGCAAAGAAAGTAGAAGCGTCTAACTTTGTTTTGCAGGGGTGTGCAGTGATGTGATATGGCCATGATTGTGATTATATATGATGTATGCAATGTTCCTTATTGTAAGTTGGCAACCGGCAGGAGCCATATGGTTGTCTTTAATTTCTGTTAAGACCCGCGTGTCTATTCAAAGTAGTTGTAATAGTTGAAGCCGGTGGACGACAACCATGGAGCAGCGTCATTGACCTTGATGCAATGCCGGTAATGATGGAGATCATGTTCGTGCTTGAAGATGGAGATCGGAAGCACAAAGAAGAAAGGCCATATCATATCACATATTATGAATTGCATGTGATGTTAATCCTTTATGCATCTTGTATTGCTTAGTAGACGACGGTAGCATTATAAGATGATCCCTCATGCACATGAATTTCAAGTCATAAAGTGTTCACCCTTAGTTAGCACCGTTGCTAAAGCTTGTTGTTTCGAAGCACCACGTGATGATCGGGTGTGTTAGATTCTACAAGTGTATACAACGTGAGCAAGCCAGATTTGCTCATGCGGAAACTAAGGTTTGATCTTGACGAGCCTAGCAGGTACAGACATGGCCTCAGGAACACGGATTACCGAAAGGTAGAGCATGAGTCATATAGTAGATATGATGAACATGTTGATTGTTCGCCATTGAAGCTATATCAACTCTCGTGATGATCGGTTTTGATGTGGTGGATTTGGTTCGTGTGATCACTAAAACAATGTGAGGGATATTGTTTTGAGTGGGAGTTCACCTAGATTAATTTAATTATTAATTAGAACTCAATTTATCATAAACTAAATCAAAGTGAATTTGCATAGTTATTGTAGTCATTGGCATCCGTTTACCACCTTGCACTTAGTTATAATTGAGATGATAGAACTATAGAATTCTGGTTAGTTACTTTACGAACTGGTATCGTATTGTTTTGAAGTGTTAATCTAAAGTTTAAAAGTCCTATTGCAAACTTTCAGTAAGCTCCGGTTACTCCATGAAGTTTAATAATTAGTATTAAATCAAGAGTAACAATTCCAAGTGTTAGTGTATAAGTATCATGTTTGTTTCCATGATTCTTGATATTCGAAGGATTGTCTTAATATCAAAGTTATCTAGGATCTGAAAGAGTAGTTTCAGAAACCATGATATGTGGAAGATATTGTGATATCTGAAACGAAGTTTTGGTTACAACATGATGGAGTATAATATGGCAAAAGTCATGTTCTCATATTTGATGAGAATTTGCAAAAGGTTGGAGACACTAGTTGTCCTAATCCTCCAAAAGGTTTTGGAGAGCAACATTATACTTGCGATTCACCGTTGCAAGCTAAAAGTAGCTTGATCATGGATAAATCCATGATGAAGGTGAATTTTTGATGTAGGTGAAATGTTTACTACACCAAGAGATTACTAAAGAAAGGAATTTGAAAGAACACCAAACATTTGATGATGGTGATCTACTTCAAAGTGCAAGTCCAAAGACATTGGTATTTAATTATACACGCTTTGGATTATGTGTCATATGTATGACTCCACTATTGATGTTGATAGATTCTTTCAAACAGAAAAGGAAATACTGAAAGAGAATCTCATAAATATATGGCAGAAAAGAAAAGACTAGAATTGTTCAGTTTAAGTATATAGATGATATACATGTTATGGATATATTCTTTGCTTATTAAACAATGTAGTTCTTAAGTATTTGATACCGAATTTGTTGGTGTGAATCGTCATACGAAACAACAGAATTCATGAACTACAATGGCCTAAGTAACTTGCAAAAGAATATGTGATGATGTTCGTCGAGAACAAATAAAGGGTTATTGTGTTGCTCGTTAAAACATCAAAGCTTGCCTTCAAGATTTGTTTTATCAGGTATTATGAGAACAAAAGGGTTGTTCAAATAATTGCCGTAATCCATAAAAGATGGATGATTCACAAACTCGTTGGAGAAATCACATCCATAAAATTAGTGCTAAAAATGTCGAAAGACAAATTGATTGAAAGATCAATTAGGAAGTGACATCGCAGTTTAAATTATAATGGAAAGAAAACATGAAGAAACTCCATATGAATGGAATTTTGGAGTCTATTTGATTTTGATCAAATGACGCTTGTGAAACTTTCCTAGAGATAATTAAAACTTCGTTCATAGGCCAAAAGGGAACGAAAGACTAGCTTATTGGAACTTGTACATATTGTTGTACGAAATCCATTATATGTAGTCAAGAGCGATGGATTTCAACTTCATATGCTTTCTCCAAAAATTTGAGTGAATATATGAATATTTACTTAATATGGATGAAGTATGAAACATTTGAAAAGTTCAAAGACTTTCAAGATTAAGTGCAAAATCATTGTAACAAGAATATAAACAGTTTATGATAAAGATCATAAAGGAAGATATTTGAGTTACAAAGTTTAGCATAATACCTAAGATTTATGGAATCGTTAGTGGATTTGCATTTCAAACACCATAAGAGTATGGAGCATTCGAGATATGTAATTAAACCTTGTTTGACATGGTAAAGATCAAAGGTATAATTCATAAAACTGCCATTATATTTTAAAGATTAAAAGCTTTAGAGATTACCGTTTTTCCACTGAAAAGAGCTCCATCATAATCCGTTGAAATGACACCATATAAAGTTATGGTTTGGGATAAAACCCAAGTTGTCCTTTCTTAAACTTTGGTATGCTATGCATAAGAAAGATGTTTGCAACCAAAGTCGGATGAATCTGTCTTTGTATGTTATTTCGAATAACTGTTAAGTAATCCTCCATAACATCGGAGACAAAAGTGTTTGTCACTTAAAACGTCAAGTTTCTTTGAGAAGGAATTTTTCGTGAAAAGTTAAGTGGGAGGACAATAGAACTTTGATAAGGTTAAAAGAACCTTAGTTGTATGTGCAGAGTTGCGCAGCGCCGAAAATTTGTTCCGGAGGCAGCAACAATGCTCATGGCTCACGTGCCTCAAAGGTTGTGGTTACGGAGATCTAAGTTCCTATTAAAACAAGTAGGTCGGGTAAACAATCAAATACCAAGATTTGAGAGTTAAATCATTATTTGACAATAATGATCCGACTACATGCAAAGAAGCAATGATGGGCCCTGACTCCGTCAAATGGCTTGAAGCCATAAAATCCGTGATAGTTCCATACACGAGAAATCAAGTTTTGAACTTGAAGGACCCTCGAGAAAGGTGTAAGACCTTACATTGTGTGCGGATCTATAAAGAATAGACATGGATGTTTCACATCCATAATCGACATATTGGGAAAGAGTTCACAACAATGTTCAAAGGTTGACTATGACAAGATTTGATCTTTCATAGTGATATTTAGTCTAGACGGATTAATGTAGCAACCACTACATATAATTTGTTATATGGTAGTTGAATAAACAAAACAAGTTCTTCTAATAGAATCGTTACCTAGGACATGTGCATAACACGGTCCATAGGGTTTTGTTAATTCAAAAGGATGCTAAAAGCATATGCAAACTTCAATGGTTAAAGTGAGCATCGCGGAGTTGGAATCTTCACTGTGATGAAACTGTTAAAGGAGTTTAAAAGTTCATCAGAGACAATGGAGATGCTTGCATTTGCAAGAAATTAAGTGGGAGCGCTAAAGACATGTTTCTAATACATTATGTGGAAGACATATTGTTGATTGGAAATAATGTATCTTTTATTAACACATATTAAGAATTTCATCCCGATGAAAGACTTAGGCAAAACCCAAATATTTGGCATCAATAGACGCTAATATGGTTGTGTCAGAAGTACATAGACAAGATATTGAATGAGTTCAATATAGAAACTACAAGAAAGGTTCTTGTCGCACAGAAAGGATTGAAAGAGTTCAAATGTTGATGATATATACAAGTGTATTGACATTTGGTAAAGTGAAACAAATAATCAAGTATAGATTGATACTTGATGTATGAAATCACAAAGAGTATTTATATCAATCATACTGTGATATGTACAAATCCAGATATGTCCTATGCTCTAAATGTTTTGAGCATATACCAGAATGATTCGTAAGATGATCATTGGACAATAGTAAGGATATTCTTATGATCTTTTGGAAGAACTAAGAGTATAATATTTGTAGAAGTGACAAATAAATGGTTAGTTCATTGTAAAAGTACTACATTGATACTAGTTTTGTCACAAAGTATAAATTAAGTTTATCTCAATCTAAACTAAGGGTGGCACAATATAATGGAAAGTGAGTTCCATAATGGATTTGGATGAGTTCCAAAGTTAAGACATTGTGACAGATACTACAACAAAAGGCTAAGTATATGACTGCTATTTTAGCAGCAAAAGAGGGCATTTGTGTTAAGTAGTTTGTTATCAAACTAGGTGTAGTTCACAGTGGGATAATACTATGAAGATATATTGTGCGACAATATTATCAACATATTTTAACCCCAAAGAGCTAAAGGTCACACCGAAAGACCAAATTTGTGCAAATCCATCTCATTAAAGAATGAGTGATGCGTAGAGACACAAAGACATGCAATTACACACGGACCTGGAAGTGTCAGATCCAGAGATCAGTTGACCACTAGCAATCGTGTACATACAACACCGGAAAGCCATAGGTGTTGAATACACAAAGGTTTGAAACTAGATTATTGACTCTAGTGCAAGTGGGAGACTATTGGAGATATGCCCAAGAGGCAATAATAAAGTGGTTATTATCATATCTTCACACTTATGATAAATGTTTACATACCATGCTATAATTGTATTAACCGGAAACATTAATACTTGTGTGATTTGTAAACTAAAATAAGAGTCCCTAGTAAAGCCTCTTGTTAAACTAGCTTGTTGGTTAATATATGATCATGGTTTCCTGATCATGAACATAGAGATGTTATTAACAACAGGATCATATCATTAGGAGAATGATGTGATGGACATACTCCTATAGATAAGCGTAGCATAAAGATTAAGTCATTTCAATAGTTCAATTGCTATATGCTTTCTGATACATAGTAACCTAATTCCTTCGACCATGAGATCATGCATATCACCTTTACCGGATGGATGCTTTGATTACATCAAACACCACACCGTAACTGGGTGGATATAAAGGTGGCATTGAGTGTTCGGAAAGTATTGGTTGAAACACATGGATCAAGAGTGGGATTTGTCCATCCATATGACGGATAGATATACTCTGGGCCCTCTCGGTGGAATGTCATCCAATTAGCTTGCAAGCATGTGACTGGCTCACAAGGTATCACATATCACGGGAATGATAAAAGAGTACTTATCGGTAACGAGGTTGAACTAGGTATGCAGAGATACCGACGATCATAACCTCGGATAGGTAAACTATCGTGAGACAAAGGGAAATTGGTATCGTATGTAAGTGGTTCATTCGATCGCAAAGTAATCGTAGAAATATGTGGGAGCCATATGAATTTCCATATTCCTCTATTGGTTATTGTTCAGAGAAGTGTCTCGATCATGTCCGCATAATTCACGAACCGTAGGGAGACACACTTAAGGATTCGACGTTGTTTTGAGTAGTTATGGTATTATGAGAAAGAGACCGAATGTTGTTCGGAGTCTCGGATGGGATCCGGGATATCACGAGGTGATCCGGAATGGTCCGAAGAATAAGATTCATATAAGGAAAGTCCCGTTTCGGAGTTCGGGAATGATTAGGTGTTTTCATCGGAATGTTCTAGAAGGTTCAATTGTCCCAAGACCGGGGAGGGTACATGAATGTGTCATTGAATGATTGCATCATGTACTAAGTGTTCTTGCTATTCCAAAACTGAAAAGTCAAACTGCCGGTTTGAAAGTCAAACGCTAAAACAGAAACTGTGGAAAACAGAAACTGTGGGAAGCAGAAACTGTGGGAAACAAGCAAGAGGAGGTTGAAACCAACTTGGAGGAGGAGTCCCTCTCCTCCAAGCCGGCCAGCCTAGGCCGATTTGGGAGGGACTCCTCCCTTCCTGGCCTGAGCCCTCCACCTATAAAAGGAGGCGGGCCTCCTCCTCTAGACACAAGTTCCTATCCTCTAATCTCCGGTTTAGAGCCGTTTTGGTTTAGAGCTTCTAATTGCTTTAGCCTGCGGTTTAGAGCCTTCTAATTGGTGTGTCTAATCTCTAGACCACTAATAGCCCTCTCTCATACTCCACCATACTCGCCCGGCTTAAGGCCTGCGAGATCTCCCTCTACTTGCATTACCACGTTGCCAGGAATCGCGAGGAGAGTGCTACAACCTCCGCTGCCTGCTCGAACAAGGGAGAGGAAGGTCTTCGTCGAGTACCGAACGTGTGATCGACTACGGAAGCGCTGCCGGAACGCAGCGCCGTAAGGATCGTCTACGCGATCTTGAGATCGGAAAGATTACGACTACATCACCCACGAGAATCTGCTCTCGTAAACCGCTTTGGAATCTTCGAGGGTAAGTTATTCCGTCGACTCGTTGCTACAATCTAGTAGATAGATCTTGGCTTGTTTGTTTGTATGCGATAGAAAATTTTTGTTTTCCATGCTACGAACCCCTACACCATGTTGTTTGCTATGGAACCGGAGCTTCAAAATCGTTTTGAAACCTATCCCTGGCTCTTTGAGATTCTCGAGGAGCTGAAAACCATGTTTCAGACTCAAGCCCGTTCTGAGAGATATGAGATCTCTGAGAAGTTCTTTAACTGCAAGATGGAGGAAGGGAGTTCCGTTAGTGAGCACGCCATAAAGATGTCGGGCTACACTCAACGCCTTGAGCAACTGGAATGCACGATTCCAGAGGAGCTCAAGATTGACAGGGTTCTGCAATCACTCCCTCCCAGCTACAAAAGTTTTGTAGTGACTCATAATCAGATTGGCTCCACTGATACGATCACCGAGCTCTTCGCAAAGCTAAAGGCTGTGGAGGTGGACATCAAAAAGTATAATCATGTGTTGATGGTCAACAAGCCCTCCTTTAAGAAAGGTAAGGGAGCAAAGAAGACCTTCAAGAAGGGCGGCGGCAAGCGCAATGCCCCTGCTGAGAAGAAGCTCAGGTCTGGTCCTAAGTCGGACACTGAGTGCTTCTATTGCAAGGACAGGGTCCTCGAAGTGCAATCGTCCAAGTACTTAGCGGACAAGAAGGATGGCACCATCAAAGGTATATTTGATATACATGTTATTGATGTTTTCCTTACTAGCCCTCGTTGTAGTGCCTGGGTATTTGATACCGGTTCAGTTGCTAATATTTGTAACTCAAACAGAGCTCTGAGAATAGACGCGGCTTGAGGGATGAGGTGACGATGCGTTGGCAACGGATCAAGAGTTGATGTGATGGCCGGCACGCCTCTCCTTAGTTTTACCTTCGGGATTAGTTTTAAACCTTAATAAATGTTATTATGTGCTGCGTTGAGCATGAACATTATTTCGGATCATGTTTATTGCAAGACGGTTATTCATTTAAATTGGAGAATAATGGTTGTTCTATTTATATGAGTAACATCTTTTATGGTCATGCACCTCTTGTGAATGGTTTATTTCTTCTAAATCTAAAGGGATGAAACACACATCCATAACATTGAGGCTAAGAGATGCAAAGTAGATAGTGATAATACTACTTATTTGTGGCAATCGTCTCAGGTCATATTGGTGTAAAGCGCATGAAGAAACTCCATTCGATGGACTTTTGGAGTCTCTTGATTTTGAATCATTTGACACATGCGAACCATGCCTCATGGGCAAGATGATCAAAACCCCGTTCTCCGGTATGATGGAGCGAGCAACGGACTTGTTGGAAATCATACATACCGATGTATGCGACCGATGAGTGTTTCGACGGTGGATATCGCTATTTCCTCACTTTTACCGATGACTTAAGTAGATATGGGTATATCTATTTAATGAAACATAAATCAAAACGCTTTGAAAAGTTCAAAGAATTTTAGAATGAAGTGGAGAACCATCGTAATGTAAAGATTAAGTTTCTACGATCCGATCGTAAGGCGAATATTTGAGTTATGATTTTCTCACGCATCTTAAAGCAAGTGGAATCGTTTCACAACTCACCACCCCGAACACCACAGCAATGGTGTGTGCGAGCACCGGAATCGAACCCTATTAGATATGGTCCGATCAATGATGTCTCTTCTTGATTTGTTGTTATCATTTTGGGGTTATGCATTAGAAACCGCATTCACTTTAAATAGGGCTCCATCTAAATCCGTTGAGACGACACCGTATGAACTGTGGTTTGGTGCTAAACCTAAGTTGTCGTTTCTTAAAGTTTGGGGATGCGAAGCTTACGTCAAGAAGTTGATGCCGGACAAGCTCGAACCCAAAGCGGAGAAATGCATCTTCATAGGATACCCTAAGGAAACTATTGGGTATACCTTCTATCACAGAACCGAAGGCAAAGTGTTTGTCGCAAAGAACGGTTCCTTTCTTGAGAAGGAGTTTCTCTCGAAAGAAGTGAGTGGGAGGAAAGTAGAGCTAGACGAGGTTATTGAACCTTCTCTTGAATTGGAGAGTAGCGCAAAGACCTGAAATTGTTCCAAAGGTCACCGCACCAACAATAGAGGAAGCTAATGACAAGGATCATGAAGCTTGGACGATCTTGCTCATCGAACGTCAGAGGTCGACAAGGTCGCGTGCCTCCCGAGTGGTACGGCAACCTGTCTTGACTGTCTTGTTGGTAGAAGACGGTGAACCTCGAACTATGAGGAAGCGATGATGAGCCCAGACTCTGAGAAATGGCTAGAAGCCATGAAATCCGAATTGGGATCCATGAGCGAAAACCAAGTATGGACTTTGGTGGATCCTCCTAGCGACCGAAAGGCCGTTGAGTGCAAATGGATATTCAAGAAGAAAACGGACGCGGATGGTAATGTTACCGTCTATAAAGCACGGCTTGTCGCAAAAGGTTTTCGACAAGTTCAAGGTGTTGACTACGATGAGATTTTCTCTCCCGTAGCGATGTTTAAGTCCATTCGGATTTTATTAGCAATTGCTGCATTTCATGATTATGAAATATGGCAGATGGATGTCAAGACTGCTTTCCTCAATGGCAACATTTATGAAGAGTTGTATAGGATGCAACCCGAAGGTTTTGTCGATCCTAAGGATGCTAGTAAAGTATGCAAACTTCAGCGTTCCATTTATGGACTGAAGCAATCATCTCGGAGTTGGAACCTTCGTTTTGATCAAGTGATCAAGAGCTTTGGATTTGTTCCAAATTGCTACGAAGCTTGTATCTACAAGAAAGTGAGTGGGAGCTCAGTGACGTTTACGGCATCAGTATGTGGATGACATATTGATTATCGGAAATGACATCAACATGCTTAACGATGTGAAGAGTTATTTGAACAAGTGTTTTTCAATGAAAGACCTAGGTGAAGTCGCTTATATATTGGGCATCAAGATCTATAGAGATAGACAAAGACGCCGATAGCTTTAAGCGAGTACATACCTAGACAAAGTTACGAAAAGGTTCGAATGGATAAGGCAAAGAAAGGTTCGTGCCTATGTTGTGTGTAAGATATTGAGCAAGGCTCTGTCCTACTGATGAAATGATAGGGAAGCTATGAGCAAAGAGCCTTATGCCTCGGCCATAGGTTCCATCATGTATGCCATCTTGTGTACTAGACCGGATGTGTCCAATGCTCTTAGTTTGACGAGCAGATATCAAAGTGATCCAGAGTGGAACATCGACAGCCGTGAAGAACATCCTAAAGTACCTAAATATAACTAAAGAAATGTTCTTAGTCTATGGGGTGATGAGCTTTGTCGTAAAAGGTTACGTCGATGCTAGTTTCGACACCGACAAGGATGATTCCAAATCTCGATGTGATACGTGTATATTTTGAATGGAGGAGCTGTGGTGGAGAAGCTGCAAGCAAAGCGTGATCGCGGATCTACTGAGAAGCGGAATACATGGCTGCAGAAGCGTCAAGTGAAGGAGTTTGGATCGAAACTTCATCATCGAGCTTGGCGTGGTTCCAAGTGCATTGGACCCACTAGAGATATTGTGTGACAACACCGGCGCCATAGCACTCGCTAAGGAACCAAGATATCATCCAAAGACCAAGCATATCAACCGCAAGTTTCATATAATCCGAGATTATATAGCGGATGGAGATCGAAGATTAGCAAAGTACATACGGATCTGAATGTCGCAGATCCATTGACTAAACCTCTTCCACGTGTAAAACATGATCAACACCTCAGTGCCATGGGTGTGAGATTGTTGCCAAATGTAAACTAGATTATTGACTCTAGTGCAAGTGGGAGACTGTTGGAATTATGCCCTAGAGGCATTAATAAAGATGTTATTATTATTATTCTTGTTCATGATAAAGTTTATATTCCATGCTAGAATTGTATTAAGCGGAAACTTTAATACTTGTGTGGTTTGTAAACAACACCATGTCCCTAGTACGCCTCTATGGACTAGCTCATTGATCAATGATGATTAAGGTTTCCTAACCATAGACATGAGTTGTCAATTGATAATGAGATCATGTCATTGGGAGAATGATATGGTGGATAGACCCAAACTAAGCAAAGCAATTAGATCGTTTCATCGTGTTCATCTTTGCGAAGCTTTTCCTATGTCAAATATTGTATTCCTTAGACCATGAGATAATGCAACTCCCTGGTACCGGAAGAAAGCTTTGAGGTCATCAAACGTCATCCTATGAGAGGGTGATCATAAAGGTGTCTCTCAGGTGATCAGAAAGTATCTGTTGGGTTGTATGTATCGAGATGGAATTTGTCCCTCCCAAGTCGGAGAGATATACTTCGGGCCCACTCGGTAATCGATATCAACACCGCTTGCAAGCATGTGGTTAAGGAGTTAATCACAAAGTGATATCGGATTACGGATCGAGTAAAGTACTTGCTGTGAACGAGATTGAACTAGGTATGACGGTACCGACGATCGAATCTCGGGCAAGTAAAATATCGCGAGACGAAGGGAATATATATATGGGATTGATTGAATCATGGCATCATGGTTCATCCGATATGATCATCGATGAATGTGTGGGAGTCAATATGGGTGCCTGCACCCTGTTGATTATTGATAGAAGATCACGTCGCATATTCTCGAACCCGCAGGTCACACACTTAACGTATCTCGACGCTAGGATAGATTGGATAATTGGTTTATGAATTTTTGTTCAAGTCTCGGATGGGATCCGGATATCACGAGAGGTTCGAATGGTCCGGAGAATAAGATTCATATAAGGCGCAGTTTTTGGAGTTCGGAATTGTTGGTTAATCGGTATTGTACGGAAGCTTCTAGAACCTTCGGAAGGGGACCAACGTGGCCCCACCTTCCGGGAGGGGCATGGGCCTATGAGGGAGTGTCCTGGCGCATTGGGCCAGGGCACAAGGCCCCATAGGGCCCAGCCGATCTAGATAAGTTTAAACTGCTTTAAACTAGAGATAGGATTTCTAGATAAGGGAGAGTTTAAATCGTTTAAACTAGAGATAGGATTTCTAGATAAGGGAGAGTTTAAATTGTTTAAACTAGAGATAGGCTTGGAGGAGGGCAGGGCTGGCCGCCTCTATATATAGAGGGTGGTGCGCCCCCACCACCACACACACCTTCCTCCAAGCCCTAGCTGCCTTGCTACCTTCCTCTCCCCTCCCGACTTGTAGTTGGCGAAGCCCTGCAGCAGAAATTCTCCACCATATACACCACGCCGTCGTGTTGTAGATCCAATCTATCTCTCCACCATACTCGCTGGTCCGAGGAAGGAGGAGACGTCGAGGTGCTGCACGTGTGCATCTCACGGAGGCACCGCCACTTGTGGTGCTAGATCGGATCGGATCGCGAGGAGGAGAAGCGAGTACGACTACATCACCCATGTTCCAACGAACGTTCCGCTGTGCGAATCTTCAAGGGTATGAAGATCTAATCCAATCTCTCTTGTTGTTTGCATCTCCTAGATTAGATCTTGGCTTTCCCTCTGTTCGCTCCGTAGAAAATTTTGATTTACTATGCCGCGAAACCCTTCAGTTGATATACTGGTAAATAATCTGCAATAGAGAAAAATTTAAATCATTAAACATGTTATCATTTGTGCATAGCTTATAGCGACCATATAATGGTAATCTCTCCAACCATGAGAAGTAACTTATACTTCTTATCTATACCATATAACCAATTCTCAAAAATGCTGGTAATATTACGTGGCGGATACAAGCCTAAAGTTGCTTAGATAACTGACTATATAGATCTAGCGAAATTGCATTAAAAAAAATATGTGTTTGATTGTCTCATTATGATGACAAAACACACGTGAAGGACTCACATGCCAATTCCGCCTAATAAGATTATCTTTGTTAAGGATGATCCCTCGACGAAGATACCAAGCAAAAAAAATTGTTTTTAGAGATATCTTCATCTTTTAGATCATCCTATTATCTAAAACTGGTATAACTAGCTGGACAAGTGCATTGTATAAGGAACTCAGTGAGAATGAACAATTGTCACGTAAATTCCATCAAAATTCATCAGGACAGGCGACAGTTGGACTTCTTCTAAACGGTGTAGCAATGCGATGCAAGAGTCAAGTCTGGTACCAAACAGATTTCTCCTAAAAGTCACGTTTGGATGATACAATTCCAACATTGTGGCAATCGTTTATCCTTATAAGGAACGATAGAATACAACACATGATATTGTTCAGGAAGCATAGCATTACCTGTCTGCTCATAATTCCAAAATCGTATTTGCGACGTATCCTTAATAGAAAATGGTTCGAAGTGGAAGATATATTTCTTCTTTGCCATAAGACCAGCCCAAAAGTGAGAATCATCAGGTTTCCAAACCACCTTGGACAATGCTTTTGAACCGATATATTTTCTTATGAGAAGTGTTTGCCATACCCACTCTTCAATTAGAAGCTTGAAGAGATATTTGCCGAGCCGTATTCTTAATCTCCAGATCATGAATAGCCAACCCACCCTGATCTTTGGGTCGACAAAGTACATTTCATTTATCCAGTCGGTATTTTTTTCTCACTGTCTCCTTGTCAAAAGAATCTTGATCAGAAATAATCCAACCTTTTTAAGACACCTTTTAAAAGATGGAAAAATGATATCATATACAATACCATATTACTTAGTACCGAATTAATGAGCACCAATCTTCCACCGATGGACAGCTATTTACCTTTCTGGCTGCTCAATCTTAGTTATAATCTTCCCTCGATAATCTTTCATTCAACATTTGTGAGCCTCCGGTAGTGAACCGGGATACCCAAATACCTAATTAGAAAAACACGCTGACTACAACCAAGAGAGGCTGGACCTACTATGGTTCGAATAGGAAGCCTCACGGTTAAAAAGCTATTGTAACTACCAAATGGTTGGATACCTCAATGTGACCAGCAGAGAAACATCCAATACAAGTATGGTTTAGTTGGAGCTGGATGCATCTTGAGATGAGATATAGCCTTGAGAAATGCACATCACTACGAAAACAAAAAGAGATGCCGGGGGGTATCAACGCCGAGGGGGAAATATCGAGGCCCTCGGCATAACTCACGCAGTTCCCACGGCCGGAAAAAACCATCGGAGTAGCGTGTCTGTCGGCATAGATAGAGCAACGCCGAGGGCCACCATCGGCACAGGCTGGCCATAGGCACAACACGCGTCACATCGTGCGCTAGGTAACACCATTAGATGTACAGTTCACAACGTAGGGCAATGCCGAGAGGGTTGTCGTTGGCGTAGCTCTGCGTACAGAAAGTTAACAGCACATAACAAAGCTGAGGGGGTCGCCATCGGCGTTTCCACGAGCAAACACCTGAGCATAGCAGTACCTACGCCGAGGGTAATTGTAGTGACCCAGCATACCACTGCATGTTGTAGTATACTATAGTCGTGGACATAACACTCACGGAGTACCATTCCGCAAATATTACATCCTTAGAGTGGTACAACAGAAACAAAGCGGGTCCACATCATACATTATCATTATTACAACCAGAAATTACATGACGACTTTGAGATCCTCCTAGGTCCATGGAGGTATCCTGATAACTCAGGCTGAACTATAATAACTCGAAGAAAATAATAAAGGAGCAACTAAGGTTTATACGAGATTTAATATAGATAGAGGATAGAGATCTATGCTACTGGACTAGATCACTATATATGCTACATCTACACTTCAGATACGTCGGTCTCGATTCCATAGATGTTTTCGTAATTGTTCTCTTCGACGCTTCCGGATACTTCTGGTTTTTCATAGCGGAATTCTTTTTGGTCTTCAATTGGATATAGTATTTCCTCTTCCTGACCGTTATTGTCTTCAGAATCTAGCAAGGGTTAAGAAGATACGTTGAGTACGAGCGTATTCAGCAAGTTCACTAAAAAAGGAGTGTTTAATGCACTATATCTACAGCCACGAACCATAAGTCGCAGGCAATGCAGGTTTTCATAAACATTTCTTATAAGGTTGCTTTTATTCTGAAAAGCTATGTCCAGGGGCGGACCTAGACCGAAAATGTCCCGGTGTCACAGTCTATGTTTCACTTTTTTTCACTAAATTTTGCCGGGGTCACACACTGCAAATAAATGAAACGTACCAAAGAAACAAGTTTTTATCGGGTGTCCTTGGACCCCTCTTGGCATCAGGTGGGTACGCCCCTGAAGGGTTTCGCAGCATAGTAAAACAAAATTTTCTACGGATGCGAACGGGGAAGCCAAGATATAATCTAGGAGATGCAAACAACGAGGGGGAATAGATGAGATCTTCATACCCTTGAAGATTCGCACAGCGGAACGTTCAACGGAACGTGGTTGATGTAGTCATACTAGCCTTCTCCTCCTCGCGATCCGATCCGATCCAACACCGGAAGTGGCGATGCCTCCGAGAGATGCACACGTGCGGCACCTCGACGTCTCCTCCTTCCTCGGTCCAGAAAGTGGGGTGGAGAGATAGGTTGGATCTACAACACGACGGCATGGTGCAAACGGTGGAGAGTTTCTGCGGCAGGGCTTCGCCTACGCGCAATCGAGAGAGAGGGAGAGAGGAGGGCAGCAGCTAGGCGGCTAGGGCTTGAGGAGGTGTGGGGGGAGGGTGCACCCCTGCCCTATTTATATAGAGGGGTGGGCGGATGCCCCTTGCCCCTCCAGGGAGGAGTTCAAGTTCTCTCTTCTAGAAGCTCTCCCCTAGGGCTAGGGGGGGGCCTAGGGGGGTGTGACCGACCCCCAGCAGCCTGCCCTCACCCTAGGCCCACTCCCCCTCCTGACAAGTGGGGCCACGTTGGTCCCACTTCGGAAGCTTCTAGAACCTTCCGGTACAATACCGAACAATCCGAAACAATTCCGAACTCCAAAAACTGCTTTCCTTTATATGAATCTTACTCTCCGGACCATTCCGGAACCTCTCGTGATGTCCTGGATCTCATCCGAGACTCCGAACAAAAACTCATAAACCAATTATACATTCTATCCTAGCGTCGAGACACGTTAAGTGTGTGACCCTACGGGTTCGAGAATATGCAGACATGATCTTCTATCAATAATCAACAACGGGGTCTGGAAACCCATATTAACTCCCACGGATTCATCGATGATCATATCGGATGAACCATGATGCCAGGATTCAATCAATCCTATATATATATTCCCTTCGTCACGCGATATTTTACTTGCCCGAGACTCGATCGTCGGCATCGGCATACCTAGTTCAATCTCGTTCACAGCAAGTACTTTACTCGTTCCATAATCCGATATCACTTTGTGATTAACTCCTTAACCACGTGCTTGCAATCGGTGTTGATATCGATTACCGAGTGGGCCCGAAGTATATCTCTTCGAATTGGGAGGGACAAATCCCATCTCGATACATACAACCCAACAGGTACTTTCCGATCACCTGAGAGACACCTTTATGATCACCCTCTCATACAATGACGTTTGATGACCTCAAAGCTTTCTTCCGATACCAGGGAGTTGCATTATCTCATGGTCTAAGGAATACAATATTTGACATAAGAAAAGCTTCGCAAAGATGAACACGATGACACGATCTAAGTGCTCTGCTTAATTTGGGTCTGTCCATCATATCATTCTCCCAATGATATGATCTCATTATTAATCGACAACTCATGTCTATGGTTAGGAAACCTTAACCATCATTAATCAATGAGCTAGTCCATAGAGGCATACTAGGGACACAGTGTCGTTCATAAACCACACAAGTATTAAAGTTTCCGCTTAATACAATTCTAGCATGGAATATAAACTTTATCATGAACAAGAATTATAATAATAACATCTTTTTCATTGCCTCTAGGGCATAATTCCAACAGTATCCCACTTGCACTAGATTCAATAATCTATTTTACATCTGTCAACAATCTAACACCCATGGCACTAAGGTGCTGATCATGTTTTGCTCGTGGAACTGGTTTAGTCAATGGATCTGCGATATTCAGATATGTATGTACTTTGCTAATCTTTAGATCTCCATCTGTTATAAAATCTCGAATTATATGAAACTTGCGGTTGATGTGCTTGGTCTTTGGATGATATCTTGGTTCCTTAGCCAGTGCTATGGCGCCAGTGTTGTCACACAATATCTCCAGTGGGTCCAAGGCACTTGGAACCACACCAAGCTTCGATGGAAGTTCTGATCCAAACTCCTTCACTTGACGCTTCTGCAGCATCCATGTATTCCGCTTCTACTGTAGATCCCGCGATCACGCTTTGCTTGCAGCTTCTCCATCTCACATCTCCTCCATTCAAAATATAAACGTATCTTGTCTGAGATTTAGAATCATCCTTGTCGGTGTCGAAACTAGCATCGACGTAACCTTTTAAGACGAGTTGTTCATCACCTCCATAGACCAAGAACATTTCTTTAGTCCTATTTAAGTACTTCAGGATGTTCTTCACGGCTGTCCAGTGTTCCACTCCTGGATCACTTTGGTATCTGCTCGTCAAACTAAGAGCATTGGACATATCCGGTCTAGTACACAGCATGCCATACATGATAGAACCTATGGCTGAGGCATAAGGCACTTTGATCATAGCTTCTCTATCGTTTACCGTAGCTGGACACTGAGCCTTGCTCAATATCTTACCTGACAACATAGGCATTGAACCTTTCTTTGCCTTATCCATTCTGAACCTTTTCAGAACTTTGTCTAGGTATGTACTCTGGCTTAAAGCTATTAGGCGTCTTTGTCTATCTCTATAGATTTTGATGCCTAATATGTAAGCAGCTTCCCCTAGGTCTTTCATTGAAAAACATTTGTTCAAATAACTATTCACATTGTTAAGCATATCAATGTCATTTCCAATAATCAATATGTCATCCACATATAGTACTAGAAATGTCACTGAGCTCCCACTCACTTTCTTGTAGATACAAGCTTCATAACAATTTGGAACAAATCCAAAGCTCTTGATCACTTGATCAAAACTAAGGTTCCAACTCCGAGATGCTTGCTTCAGTCCATAAATGGAACGCTGAAGTTTGCACACTTTATTAGCATTCTTAGGATCGACAAAATCTTCGGGTTGCATCATATACAACTCTTCATCAATGTTGCCATTGAGGAACGCAGTCTTGACATCCATCTGCCATATTTCATAATCATGAAACGCAACAATTGCTAATAAAATCCGAATGGACTTAAACATCGCTACGGGAGAGAAAGTCTCATCGTAGTTAACACCTTGAACTTGTTGAAAACCTTTCGCGACAAGCCGTGCTTTATAGACAGTAACATTACCATCCGCGTCCGTTTTCTTCTTGAAAATACATTTGCACTCAATGGACTTTCGGTCGCTAGGAGGGTCCACCAAAGTCCATACTTGGTTTTCGCTCATGGATCCCAATTCGGATTTCATGGCCTCTAGCCATTTCTCAGAGTCTGGGCTCATCATTGCTTCCTCATGGTTTGCAGGTTCACTGTCGTCTACTAACAAGACAGTTAAGACAGGGTTGCCGTACCACTCAGGAGGGGCACGTGACCTTGTCGACCTGCGACGTTCAGTAGTAGCATCATCCGAAGCTTCATGATCCTTGTCATTAGCTTCCTCTATTGTTGGTGCAGACGGCACTGGAACAATTTCAGGTGCTGCGCTACTCTCCAACTCAAGAGAAGGTTCAATAACCTCGTCTAGCTCTACTTTCCTCCCACTCACTTCTTTCGAGAGAAACTCCTTCTCAATAAAGGATCCGTTCTTTGTGACAAACACTTTGCCTTCGGATCTGTGATAGAAGGTATACCCAATAGTTTCCTTAGGGTATCCTATGAAGACGCATTTCTCCGCTTTGGGTTCGAGCTTGTCCGGCATCAACTTCTTGACGTAAGCTTCGCATCCCCAAACTTTAAGAAACGACAACTTAGGTTTAGCACCAAACCACAGTTCATATGGTGTCGTCTCAATGGATTTAGATGGTGCCCTATTTAAAGTGAATGCAACGGTTTCTAATGCATAACCCCAAAATGATAACGGCAAATCTGTAAGAGACATCATTGATCGCACCATATCTCATAGAGTTCGATTCCGGCGTTCAGACACACCATTGCGCTGTGGTGTTCCGGGTGGCGTGAGTTGCGAAACGATTCCGCTTGCTTTAAGATGCGTGAGAAAATCATAACTCAAATATTCACCTCCACGATCGGATCGTAGAAACTTAATTTTTCTGTTATGATGGTTTTCCACTTCGTTCTGAAATTCTTTGAACTTTTCAAATGTTTCAGATTTATGTTTCATTAAAAAGATATACCCATATCTACTTAAATCATCAGTAAAAGTGAGAAAATAGCGATAACCACCGCGTGTCGAAACACTCATTGGTCCGCATACATCGGTATGTATGATTTCCAACAAGTCCGTTGCTCGCTCCATTATACCGGAGAACGGGGTTTTTATCATCTTGCCCATGAGGCACGGCTCGCACATGTCAAATGATTCAAAATCAAGAGACTCCAAATGTCCATCAGAATGGAGTTTCTTCATACGTTTTACACCAATATGACCTAGACGGCAGTTCCACAAATAAGTAGTATTATCACTATCTACCTTGCATCTCTTAGCCTCAATGTTATGGATGTGTGTTTCATCGCTTTTGAGATTCATAAGAAATAAACCATTCATAGCATATGCATGACCATAAAATATGTTACTCATATAAATAGAACAACCATTATTCTCCGATTTAAATGAATAACCGTCTTGCAATAAACACGATCCAGATATGATGTTCATGCTCAACGCAGGCACATAATAAAATTTATTGAGGTTTAAAAGTAATCCCGAAGGTAAAACTAAGGAGAGCATGCCGACGGCCATCACATCAACTCTTGATCCGTTGCCAACGCGCATCGTCACCTCATCCCTCTCTAGCCGCCGTCTATTCTATAGCTCCTGTTTCGAGTTACAAATGTTAGCAACTAAACCAGTATCAAATACCTAGGCACTACAACGAGGGCTAGTAAGGAAAACATCAATAACATGTATATCAAATATACCTTTGATGGTGCCAGCCTTCTTGTCCTCTAAGTACTTCGGACAGTTGTGCTTCCAGTGACCCTTGTCCTTGCAATATAAGCACTCAGTGTCCGGCTTAGGTCCAGACTTGAGCTTCTTCTCAGCAGGGGCAACGCGCTTGCCGCTGCCTTTCTTGAAGGGATTCTTTGCACCCTTACCTTTCTTAAAGCTAGGGGGCTTGTTGACCATCAACACATGATTATCTTTCTTGATGTCCACCTCCGCAGCTTTCAGCTTAGCGAAGATCTCAGTGATCGTATCAGTGGAACCAATCTGATTATGAGTAACTAAAAAACATTTGTAGCTAGGAGGGAGTGATTGCAGAACTCTGTCAATCTTGAGCTACTTTGCAATCTTGCAGTCCAGTTGCTCAAGGCATTGAGTGTAGCCCGACATATTAATGGTGTGCTCACTAACGGAACTCCCTTCCTCCATCTTGCAGTTAAATAATTTCTCAGAGATCTCATATCTCTCAGAACGGGCATGAGTCTGGAACATAGTTTTTAGTTCCTCAAGAATCTCAAAGGGCCCGGGGAACTCCTCAAAATGATTTTGAAGGTCCGATTCCATAGCAAACAACATGGTGCTCTTAATCACACCATAATCATCTTTGCGCTACTGATAAATAGCTTTCTCATTAGCCGACACATCTACAGCAGGGGCGTCACCTAGCGCTTTTCTCAAGGACATAGTCCTTTTGTCCGCCAGCGAGAATGATTCTCAGATTGCGGAACCAGTTGGTGAAGTTAGACCCATTGTTCTTAAGCTTTTCTTTCTCAGCAAAAACGTTGAAGTTGAAGTTGGACTTAGCCATTTGATCTACAAAATTTGCAAGTACAATTTAGACTATGTTCATGATAACTAGTTCAACTTAATCAAATTACTAGATGAACTCCCACTAAATTCAACATCCCTCAAGTTGTTTAGTGAACATGATCCAAATTCACCACACCTAATCCGATCTTCACGAGAAGAGATGTGGTTTCAATGGTGGACAACAAAGTGTCGATCATATCATTCATATGACTCATGATTAACCTTTCGGTTCGTGTGTTCCGAGGCCATGTCTGTACATGCTAGGCTCGTCAATTAAAACCCAAGTATTTCCGCGTGTGCAAAAACTGGCTTGCACCCGTTGTATGTGAACGCAGAGTTTATAGCACCCGATCATCACGTGATTCTTGAACACGACGAACTTTCACAACGGTGCATACATGGGGAGAACACAGTTTTATCTTGATCTTTAAGTGAGGAATCATCTTATAATGCTACCGTCGTGATCTAAGCATAACAAGATACATAAAAGGATAAACATCACATGCATATAATTTTATGTGACATGGTATAGCCAATCTCCGGGCAATGATCTCCATATTGTGCGTGCCAGCATGATCTCCATCACTCCACCATGATTGCCTCCACCGCGAATAGCAACTACAACTATTGATAACTACTTAGCGATAAAGTAAAGCTATTACATGGCGTATAAGAAGTTGACACACAAGTCATACACAATTATAAAGACAACCATATGGCTCCTGCCGGTTGTGTGCTCATCGACATGCAAGTCGTGAAACATTACAAAACATGATCATTTCATACAACATACACATCACATCTTGGGCCATACCATATCACAGAAACACTCCCTGCAAAAACAAGTTAGACGCCTCTACTTTGTTGTTGCATGTTTTACGTGGCTTATGGGAGTAACAAGCTAAGAACGATTCTTACCTACGGAAAGCCACAACAGTGATATTATGGTTGCCAACATCCGGTGTAAATCCCATGACAACTATAGTGAGAGAAACTGGCATCCACCAGTCGCATGTGTGGAACAAGCCACACGTCAAGTGCGGAGCCGGTCTCGCGAACGAGGTCGCGTAAAGTTGGCCTGGACCGCTTCGATTTCACTATCCCGCGTCATAATAAGTACACAAACAAGAGGCTTGCAACAGAAAACATCAACGCCCGCAACAAGCATGTTGCGTTCTACTCGTGAAACACATCTACGCATAGATCTAGCTCTGATACCACTGAAGGGTTTTGCAGCATAGTAAATCAAAATTTTCTACGGATGCGAACGGGGAAGCCAAGATCTAATCTAGGAGATGCAAACAACGAGGGGAATAGATGATATCTTCATACCCTTGAAGAATCGCACAATGGAACGTTCAACAGAACATGGTTGATGTAGTCGTACTAGCCTTCTCCTCCTCGCGATCCGATCCGATCCGATCCAACACCGCAAGTGGCGATGCCTCCGAGAGATGCACACGTGCGGCACCTCGACGTCTCCTCCTTCCTCGGTCCAGCAAGTGGGGTGGAGAGATAGGTTGGATCTACAACACGACGACGTGGTGCAAACGGTGGAGAGTTTCTGCGGCAGGGCTTCGCCTACGCGCAATCGGGAGAGGGGGAGAGAGGAGGGCATCAGCTAGGTGGCTAGGGCTTGAGGAGGTGTGGGGGGAGGGTGCGCCCCTGCCCTCTTTATATAGAGGGGTGGGCGGCTTCCCCTTGCCCCCTCCTCCAAGCCTAGGGCCGGCGGCCCACAAGGGAGGAGTGGGGGGCAAGTTTCCCTCCCCCCTTCTAGAAGCTCTCCCTAGGGTTTCCCCTAGGGCTTGGCCGGATGGGCCTATGGGGCCTTGTGCCCCTGGACCAAAGCGGCCAGGTCACTCCCTCGTAGTCCCACGCCCAGTCCTGACAAGTGGGGCAACGTTGGTCCCACTCCGGAAGCTTCTAGAACCTTCCGGTACAATACCGAACAATCCGAAACAATTACGAACTCCAAAAACTGCTTTCCTTTATATGAATCTTATTCTCCGGACCATTCCAGAACCTCTCGTGATGTCCTGGATCTCATCCGAGACTCCGAACAAAAACTCATAAACCAATTATCCATTCTATCCTAGTGTCGAGACATGTTAAGTGTGTGACCCTAGGGGTTCGAGAATATGCAGACATGATCTTCTATCAATAATCAACGGCGGGGTCTGGAAACCCATATTGACTCCCACACATTCATCGATGATCATATCGGATGAACCACGATGCCAGGACTCAATCAATCCCATATATATTCCCTTCGTCACGCGATATTTTACTTGCCCGAGATTCGATCGTCGGCATCGGCATACCTAGTTCAATCTCGTTCACAGCAAGTACTTTACTCGTTCCGTAATCCGATATCACTTTGTGATTAAGCCCTTAACCACGTGCTTGCAAGTGGTGTTGATATCTATTACCGAGTGGGCCCGAAGTATATCTCTCCGACTTGGGAGGGACAAATCCCATCTCGATACATAAAACCTAACAGGTACTTTCCGATCACCTGAGAGACACATTTATGATCACCCTCTCATAGGATGACGTTTGATGACCTCAAAGCTTTCTTCCGATACCAGGGAGTTGCATTATCTCATGGTCTAAGGAATACAATATTTGACATAAGAAAAGCGTCGCAAAGATGAACACGCCGACATGATCTAATTGCTTTGCTTAATTTGGGTATGTCCATCATATCATTCTGCCAATAATATGATCTCATATTAATCGACAACTCATGTCTATGGTTAGGAAACCTTAACCATCATTAATCAATGAGCTAGTCGATAGAGGCATACTAGGTACGCGGTGTCGTTCATAAACCACACAAGTATTAAAGTTTCCGCTTAATACAATTCTATCATGGAATATAAAGTTTATCATGAACAAGAATTATAATAATAACATCTTTATCATTGCCTCTAGGGCATAATTCCAACAGCCCCTAGCTATGTCCGTCAGCCTTCACAGGTTTACCATCAAATCCTTCATTCACAACCGGGCGAATCTTTACCGTCCACACTTACTATGGTGTGGGCCCAGTAGATGATCCAAGCCAATAACTGTCCTTCTCCGCGACCTCGCATACACCGCAATTGTTGTATGCCCAAACTCAAGGTAGACCTTTCCCCATTTAAAACGTCTATACCTTAGTTGGATACACACAACAACCATTAACACTAGTAATCTGTCTTTTGTGAGCCCAGATCCACGGTAGACCTTTCCCCGTCTAAAACGGCTATACCCACGATCTGCAACTCACAAATGCCCAGAACAGTGTCCAATGCATGCGAAAGGGAGCCCATCCAGCTGACTTCTTCGTCCCATTCCAAATCTCATGGCTAACGCGTAATATACAGCGTGAGAATCACTGGCGACATTGGTTGTTAAGTCCTAGGTGATATAGTTCTGAACAGTGGTATTCCAACTGTCTGATTTAATAGATTAGCTGATCACCCTGGATCCGTAACCAATAGTTCACATTATTATCAAAAATAATGTTTTAAGACCTTTTTCAAATGCAGGTGATAACAACACTGGATTTGTAAAATACTTTACAGAAAATAAACAAATGACATGAGCAAGTGTGAACTTGCCTTGATATAGTGCAGTATTGTATTCGAATGTATCGACTTGACCCTGGACCTTGGGATGTTTAAAGAAGCAATATGTTGTTATGCATAAGTAATGAGATGCATAATGCAAAATCCCAATTAATTCTTCAATCATTGCCAGTGAGATATATTTATGATTTATTTAAGATTTGCTTTAGTTTAAGTTCACTTCATAAGGAAGATAAAATATGAAGAGTAAAGTACAATTATAATATAATTCTATGGTTCCATGATATTATGTAATTATTACTAAGTTCATGTTTTAAGTTGTGATGGCTTTAAAGAAATGGTATATTGTTTCTTTTGAAGTGGGAAAAAGAATAACATTTGAAGAAAATATTATTTATGTTAAGTTATTCAACTTTGAAGATTAATAGGATTGAAACTATGGTTTTGTAATAAGGTTTAATTGATTTGAGTTATTATATATCTAGCTTAAGATATCTTAGTCCAAAGTAAATTATAAAAAATATAATTGGACTTGAGATACATCATTTGTAGCATTATTTATTAGAGTTTTTCATAAGCGTAATTAAAGATGAAATCTTATGGTTATGGAACTTTGTTTTAAAGAATTAAATTTAGCATGTGTAATACTTATAGACCATACTTTAAGATTTTTCTTTATAAAATAAAAACAAATGGATTTTATTATAATTTATTTAGTGAATTTCAAGTTTGATAAATATGATTATTTATGAATAGCTAATGATTTGTAAATGATATCTTTGTAAATCCTTTACTTATAGTTAGTTAAGGATTATAAAAGAATATTATAAAGTTAATTGTTTACACTAAGATTTTATATTAATTTATAATTTTGGTTAAACTAGGTAGATTCAAAAGATTTTGTTTTGAATAAGATCATTTTCATTTTTTTACTTAAGAAATAATATTAAACAATTAACAAAACAATTATCTTATTTTAATAATTTAGATAATTCAAGTTATATGATATAAGAACTTTAAATTTTTTTATAATAATATACTTAGTATCTTTCTAATAACTATACCTGCTTAAATTCTTAAAAATGGATTTTTTTAAAACATTATATTTATTATTATTATATATATATATAATTTTAATGTCTTTAAATATTTGTTTGAAATTTTATTAGTAAAATTTTAAGTTAGTATTTTTGTGAGATAAGAGATTTATTTTTATTTATGAAAGTGATTTTTATTTATTTTTAGGAATTTTCCTAAATTTATTAAATTTCATGTAGATATTTAAGGGTGTTAATATTTATTTGTATTTTATTAAATTTTAAATAAATATGATTATATTTTTCTTAGGTGGATATTATTTTAATACACACTAGGATGTATTAAATATATTTTTAGGATTTTTCTACATTTTTCTAGAGCTTAAAATGTGTAGAGGTATTTTAATAATTTCCATTTTTGTTATTATACAAACTGGGTCTAGTCCTTGGGCCCATTTAGCCTAAAACCCAGCCCAGTCCATCTGGTTGGACTAAACCTTCAGAGCCCATTCGTCCGGGTCGGTCAACCGACCCATACGACCCTTCTCTCTCTCTCTCTCTCTCTCTCTCTCTCTCTCTCTCTCTCTCCCCTCGACCTCTCTTCCCTTGATGTCATGATCGCCATTGCCGTCAGCTGGCGGCTCGGCCTCCTCGCAGCATTGCTAGCCGACTAACTAAGATCCGGTGCATCGACTAGTTCGTTTCGATTTGAAGGGCATGGCCTTCCTCGACCACGCACAACCCCATCTGGTGCCTAGGGTTTCCGTGCCTCCACCCGAAGGTGCTTCCATGGAGATTTGGGGTGTTTCGGTGTTGATCTGAGGCCGCCTTGATGCTTCGTCGATGGACCGCTGCTCGAGCGGCTCGACATGATTTAAGTGCCTCGGTGCTTTTTGTGCCGCTGTTTACTGCACCCTCCGTCACCGGTCTGCTTCCTCTTCTCGAGCTTAAGCGAGGACCTTCGGTAAGTGATTATCTCTCTTCTATGCTCCTCTCCGTACTCAATCTACCTTGCTACGTCAAGTGGGCTTTCTGTGATTACCACCTATCTAGGTTTCATCTCTGAACCTAGGGTTCACCCCCCTTACAGTGATGTCCAGTTAATTTCATCCGGTTTATCCTACCAGGGTTATTCTTCTGGGTGTTAATCTACTTGTGGTACCTATTGCACCCTAATGATCCTAGCCTGTTACTCTTCTTTCTGTCAGTTAGTAATCTGTTAAGTTTGTGGTTGTTATTATGTTCTCAGTCAGAGAACCTTCTGTGAATGTGTACTTCATGTATATGTGGATGCTTATACAATAGTGGATGTGAGTTCACTTTGTTGAGTTGTGAATCACTGTGACAGTAAATAAGGATGCCTTTTATTCAGGTGATGTTTGCTTGTGAAGCACTGATGTGCTTAGCCTTAGGATTTACTCCTGCTACTGTGTAAATCTTAATTTCCTAAAGCTAAACCGAGTATGTGATTCCTGTGGAACCAACTTATGCAGTGATGATGTAGAAGATGATTGGTTCCTACCTTTTTCTTATATAGGAAAATGATTTACTTGATGTACTCTGTCAAGTGTGGTTTAGTGATAGACAGTATTATATTCACTGTCTTCTCTGAACCAATTATCTAATATGATTCCTAAATTCTTTTAGGAAGGTGATTATCTGATTTGAATAGCTACAGATGAGCTTGTAGATACAGAGGTGCTACCCTCTGGAAATGTGCCCTGTAGTCTAGCAGCTGGATTAAAAAAAGGATGGTGATTTTCTTTGGCTTGTATATGTGCTTTTGGCCTGGTGGTTAAATGATATAATAACTTAATATGCTCCCAACATCAGATTCATATGATGTTTGATTATAGAATGATTATTGTAGCTTTGCTACAAAGGAATAAATGATTCCTATTTTATGAACTAGGAAGATGATTTGAGATATAGTTTGGTTGCTTCTAGCTAGTGGAGTGGGTGATCTTACAACTGGATGAAAATGGTGGTCTTTTACCACATACGATTTGGCTACTGTGGTGCCTCCCTGGAGTGTGCACAGTAGCCAAATCCCAAGACACAATAGCTGTTGTTTTGCTTTAAGAGGTTACTTGGCCTATGATATATGGATCAAGTGCCTAATTCAATTCTTATGGTTAATATTTGAAGGGAATATGCCCTGAGAGGCAATAATAAAATGTTTATTATGTGTATTACAAGTATATGATAGATGTTTATTTTGCATGCTATAATTGTATTAATACGGAAACGTTAATACATGTGTGTTTAATAAACAAACAGAAAGTTCCTAGTTATGCCTCTCTCATAAACTAGTTTGTTGATTAACAAGATGATCATGGTTTCCTGATCATAGACATTGGATGTTGTTAATAACGAGATCACAACATTAGTGTAATGGTGTGATGAACATTCATCTGAAGTATAGCATTACGATCAAAGTCATTGAGTTTATATTGCTATAAACAAACTACGAAGTAATCCTAATCCTTAGACCATGAGATCATGCCAATCACTAACACCGGAAGATTTTCTTGTTGACATCAAACGTCACTCCGTAACTGGGTGATTATAAAGATGGCTTCAAAGCTTCTAAATTTTTATGTTGAGAATCATGGATCAAGAGTGGAATTTGTTCATCCCGATGACAGATAGATATGCTCTGGGCCCTCTCGGTGATATCACATTGGTTAGCTTGCAAGCAAGTGATTTGATCACTAGAATGTTATATCACGGGAACGAGAAAAGAGTGCATGTCAGTAACGAGATCAAACTAGGTATGGAGATACCGATGATCGAATCTCGGAAATGTAATATATCGTGAAACAAAGGGATTAAGATACAAGTGTAAAAGGTTCCGACGATCACAGGAAAAGTCATCGTTGAATGTGTGGGAGTCAGTATGGATCTCCAGGTCCCGCTACTGATTATTGATCGGAGAAGGGTCTCGATCATGTCCGCATTATTCGCAAAACGTAGGGTGACACACTTAAGGGACATTGGCATCCAGTTGGAGCAAATGTTTCATGCCGAAAGAATAAACAAGCGCAGGAATTTATTTCACTAGATACTGAAACAGGTTTTCGGGTGAAATTGCATAAAGTGGTTATGCATGTGAAATGGAATTCTAGCAAGGGGTTATTTGTGAATGGTTGTCATTAAAGTAATTGACAAAATTCTGAATAAAATAAAAGAGTTTTATTTAATGAGAGTTTGCATTAAATTTGGTGGAAATTTAATGGCAATTTGAGTGGACTTTTGAGTGGAGGGAATTTAAAGGAATTTTGTGAGTGGAGTGTCCACCCACATGAAGAGGGGAGGGCAAGGGGGCAGCCCCCATGCGCCGGCCACCCCCTTGGGGTCCCCCCCTCCTCCTATAAAAGGAGCCCCCCTCCTCACTTGTCTCTCACACCTCCTCGTGAAGGATCTCTCTCCCCCTCTAGAATTTATTCCCCATGGTCTCGGACTAGAGAGATACATGTTCCCGGTGGCTATTCGGCAAGAAAGGGTTGTGCTTCCGCTGCATCGCTGGAGCGAGGAGGCGGAGGTTGCCTGGTGTCTTGTACGTGTGTGCGAGCACGGATGCGCTGCTGCTTTGCGGCGCTAGGACTTCCTCTCGATCTTGAGATTGGCAAGAGATCGTCTACATCAACCACGAGTTGAACTCGTTAAGCTTTGTCGATGTTCAAGGGTATGTTCTCTACGGATATACATCCGCCCGTTGTTTGTATCTAGTAGATAGATCTTGGTACATAGTTCCCATCGTAGGAAATTTTTTGTTTTCTATGCTGCGAACCCTACAGTGGTATCAGAGCCGGATCTATGCGTAGATACTTTACATGGGTAGTACACATATGAGTATGTGGGCGATTATGATCATGTTGTTGCTCCTTTGTTGTAATTTTGGATATTGGTGGCATAGTGGGATGAAGCGGCCCGGACAAACTTTACATGTCCTCGCACATGAGACCTGTTCCACGCTTGACATGCAACTAGTTTACATAAGTGGCTAGCGGGTGTCTGTCTCTCCTACTATAGTCAATATCTATTTTGCAAGAGAGTTGTCAACAATTTGGTTATCCTCGTTATGGTTCATGTTCGTAGGTAAGAACGGTTCTATCTCGAAAGCCCTAAGCCACGTAAAACTTGCAATGGATAAATTAGAGGCGTCTAGTTTAGATTGTTGCTGGGCTAGTGTTATGATATGGTGATGTTGTAAGTAGAAGTATGAGATGATACTCTTACAACATACATAACGTGTAATATCCATAGACCTTCGACTTACACATATAGGTATGATAGTGATCATACCACGGTGCACATGATAGAGATCATATGCGGGAACCATATCATTTCACTAATAAACATGTGATGTTTGATAGCATCTTATATTGCTTGTTTAGCACTTTGTTAGCATAATAAGATGATCCCTCTTTTAAATATCAAGATACGAATGTGTTCTTCCTTTAGTATGCACTGATTATGTTTTCGTCGCTCCAAGACATCACGTGATGATCGGGTGTTCTTGGATCCACGACCATATTTCGGGTGTAAAATGGTTACACACGCGAATACTAAGGTTCTAACTTGGCGAGCCTAGCATGTACAGACATGGCCTCGGAACACGGACCGAAAGGTTAAGCATGAGTCATATAGTTGATATGATGCCCATTTGATGCTCGCCTTTGAAGCTACACCGACTCACGTGATGATCGGATTTGGTGTAGTGGATTTGGTTCATGTAATCACCAAAAAGGCACGAGGGATGTCGTTTTTGAGTGGGAGTTCATTCATAATATGGATTAGTTGAACTCAACCTATCATACACTTAGTCTAAACTTTACAAATTCTGTTGTAGATGGCACCACCTGCTTTTAATTTCAATGTGTTCATGGAGAAAGAGAAACTAGCAACGAATGGTAGAAACTTTATCGAATGGGCCATGAATTTGAGGATTCTCCTCTCTGCTGCACAAAAGCAATATGTGCTAGAAGCGCCGTTAGGCCCCCCACCTTTTGAGGATGCCCCTGACGAGGAGAAGAATGTCCATCAGACTCGTCAGGAGGACCACAACTTAGTTCATTGCGGAATATTGTATGGGCTAGAGCCGGAACTTCGAAAGCGTTTCGAAAACGGCAATGCTTTTGATACAATGGGTGAGTTGAAAATGATTTTCGACACACATGCTGCTGTAGAGAGCTACAACGCTTTAGAAAAGTTCTTTAGCTGCATTATGGAAGAAAACAGCTCCGTTAGTGAGCATGTACTCAAGATGTCGGGTTACGCCGATAAGCTTGTGTCCTTGGGAATATCGATTCCCATTGACTTAGGCATCCATCGTGTTCTGCAGTCTCTGCCACCTAGCTATAAGAGCTTCGTGATGAACTATAATATGCAAGGCATGAAGAAGTCTCTCCCCAAGCTTCTGTCAATGCTTAAAACTGCAGAAGTGGAGATCAAAAAGGAACATCAAGTGTTGATGATCAATAGGAACACTGGTTTCAAGAAAGACAAGAAGGGAAAACGGAAGGGAAGGCGGCAAGCCGTTGCAGCGCCTAAAAAGAAACCCCGAGTTGGACCTAAGTCCGTCCGAAAGTGCTACTATTGTAAGGGATCGCCACTAGAAGCTTAATCGCACCAAGTATTTGGCGACAAGAAAGTCGGCAAGGCAAACAAAGGTATATATGATATACATGTTATTGATGTGTACTTGAATAGTGCTCGCAGTACACTGGTATTTGATAATTAGCTTGCTAATATTTGTAACTCGAATCAGGGGCTGCGGAACAAGCGACCACTAGCAAGGGGTGAGGTCAAGATGCGTGTCGGCAATGGATCAAGCGTTGATGTGATCGCCGTCAGAACGCTGCCTCTCCACTTGCCGCCGGGATTAGTAATAAACTTGAATAATTGTTATCTGGTGCCTGCACTGAGCATGAACATTGTATCTGGATCGTGTTTGATGCGAAGTGGTTATTCATTTAAATCCGAGAACAGTGGTTGTTATATGAATGAAATCTTTTATGGTCATGCACCTATGATGAATGGTTTATTTCTTTTAGATCTCGATAATAATGTTACACATATTCATAATGTTGATGCTAAAAGGATTAAACTAAATGATGATATATCCGCATATATGTGGCACTGCCGTCTAGGTCATATTGGCGTTAAACGCATGAAGAAGCTCCATTCGGATGGACTTTTGGAATCACTTGATTATGAATCATTTGATACATGTGAGCCATGCCTTATGGGCAAGATGACTAGAACGCCGTTTTCGATTCAATGGAGCAGGCATGATTTATTGGAAATCATACATTACGATGTATGTGGTCCAATGAGTGTGTCGGCGAGGTGGATATCGTTATTTTGTTACTTTCACGGATGATTTGAGTAGATACGGTTATATCTACTTGATGAAACACAAGTCTGAAACCTTTGAAAAGTTCAAGGAATTTCAGAATGAAGTGGAAAATCATCGTAATAGAAAGATCAAATTTCTACGGTCCGACCGTGGAGGTGAGTATCTAAGTTACGAGTTTAGCACTCACATGAAAGAGTGTGGAATTGTTTCACAACTCACACCTAGGAACACCACAAATAAATGGTGTGTCGGAACGTCGTAATCGTACTTTATTAGATATGGTTCGATCTATGATGTCTCTGACGGACTTGTCGTTGTCATTTTGGGGCTATGCACTAGAAACTGCTGCAATCACTTTAAATCGGGCACCATCTAAATTCGTTGAAAAGACACCGTATGAATTGTGGTTTGGAAACAAACCTAAGCTGTCATTTCTTAAAGTTTGGGGATGCGATGTTTATGTGAAGAAACTTCAACCGGATAAACTCGAACCCAAAGCGGAAAAATGCGTCTTCATAGGATACCCTAAGGAAACTATTGGGTATTCCTTCTATCACAGATCCGAGGGCAAGGTTTTTGTTGCCAAGAATGGATCCTTTCTAGAGAAAGAGTTTCTCGCGAAAGGTGTGAGTAGTCGGAAGGTAGAACTCGAAGAGGTTATTGAACCTTCTCTGCAAAGTATGGCGAGTAGCGCAGCGCCGGAAGTTGTTCCGGAGTTGGCTCCACCTGTTGAAGAGGGAACTAATGATAATGATCATGAAACTACGAAAGAGAGTATTACCGAACCTCACAGGTCTAGCAGGACGCGTGCAGCTCCCGAGTTGTATGGAAATCCTGTCATGAATTCATGGTTGATGAAAATGATGACCCTGCGACATATGAAGAAGCGATGATGAGCCCGGATTCCAACAAATGGCTAGAAGCCATGAAATCCGAGATCGAATCCATGTATGAAAATCAAGTTTGGAACTTGGTGAACTTACCTCACGACCGAAATGCCATGGAGAACAAATGGATTTTCAAAAGGAAAACTGATGCTGATGGTAATGTGACCGTCTATAAAGATCGACTTGTCGCAAAGGGGTTTCGACAAATTCAAGGAGTTGACTACGATGAGACATTCTCTCCCGTAGCGATGCTAAAATCAGTTAGGATTATGTTAGCAATTGCTGCATATTTCGATTATGAGATATGGCAGATGGATGTCAAAACCGCATTTCTCAATGGTAATATTGAAGAAGAGTTGTATATGATACAACCAAAGGGTTTTGTCGATCCTAATGATGCTAACAAGGTGTGCAAGCTTCAGCGATCCATCTATGGATTGAAGCAAGCATCACGAAGTTGGAATCTCCGCTTTGATGAGGTGATCAAAGAGTTTGGATTTGTCCAAACTTATGGAGAAGCTTGTATTTACAAGAAAGTGAGTGGGAGCAATGTGGCATTTCTGATATTATATGTGGATGACATATTATTGATCGGAAATGATATAGAGCTTTTAAACACTGTTAAAAGTTATCTAAACATCAAATTTTCAATGAAGGACCTAGGTGAAGCGTCATACATATTAGGCATAAAGATCTATAGAGATAGATCTAGGCGCCTAATAGGGCTATCGCAAAGTACATACCTTGATAAGATTTTAAAGAAGTTTAAAATGGAAAATAGTAAGAAGGGGTTCTTACCTATGACACAAGGCACGACATTGAGTAAGACTCAAAGTCCGGCTTTGGCGGAAGAAAGAGAGATAATGGACAAGGTCCCCTATGCTTCAGCCATAGGCTCTATAATGTACGCCATGCTATGTACAAGACCGGATGTGGCACATGCTATTAGTTTGACTAGTAGGTACCAATCGGATCCGTGTTCGTAACATCGAAAGCGGTCAAGAATATCCTTAAGTACTTGCGAAGAACTAAGGATATGTTTCTTGTATACGGAGGTGAAGAAGAGCTCGTCGCTAAGTGTTATGTCGACGCTAGCTTTGACACCGATCCGGATGACTCTAAGTCTCAATCCGGATACGTATTTCTCATGAATGGCGGAGCGGTTAGTTGGAGGAGCTCCAAACAACCTGTGGTGGCGGGATCAACAACGGAGGCCGAATATGTTGCTGCTTCAGAAGCGGCTCAGGAAGCAGTTTGGATGAAAGAGTTCATATCCGAACTAGGCATGGTTGCAAACGCGTTGGACCCAATGGTGATCTATTGTGACAACAATGGTGCCATTGCCAATGCCAAAGAGCCAAGGTCTCACAAGCATTCCAAGCATATTAAGCGCCGGTTTCACTCCATCCGCGAGCATGTCAAGGATAGAGATATAAAGATTTGTAAAGTACATACGGATCTCAATGTAGCTGATCCGTTGACTAAAACTCTCCCTAGAGCAAAACATGATCTACACCAGAACTCCATGGGTGTTAGATACATCACAATGTAACTAGATTATTGTCTCTAGTGCAAGTGGGAGACTGAAGGGAATATGCCCTGAGAGGCAATAATAAAATGTTTATTATATGTATTCCAAGTATATTTTAGATGTTTATTTTGCATGCTATAACTGTATTAATACGGAAGAGTTAATACATGTCTGTTTAATAAACAAACAGAAAGTTCCTAGTTATACCTCTCTCATAAACTAGTTCGTTGATTAACAAGATGATCCCGGTTTCCTGATCATAGACATTGGATGTTATTAAAACGAGATCACAACATTAGTGTAATGGTGTGATGAACATTCATCCGAAGTATAGCATTACGATCAAAGTCATTGAGTTTATATTGCTATAAACAAACTACGAAGTAATCCTAATCCTTAGACCATGAGATCATGCCAATCACTAGCACCGGAAGAGTTTCTTGTTGACATCAAACGTCACTCCGTAACTGGGTGATTATAAAGATGGCTTCAAAGCTTCTAAAGTGTTATGTTGAGAATCATGGATCAATAGTGGAATTTGTTCATCCCGATGACGGATAGATATGCTCTGGGCCCTCTCGGTGATATCACATTGGTTAGTTTGCAAGCAAGTGATTTGATCACTAGAATGTTATATCAGGGAACGAGAAAAGAGTGCATGTCAGTAACGAGATCAAACTAGGTATGGAGATACCGATGATCGAATCTCGGACATGTAATATATCGTGAAACAAAGGGATTAAGATACAAGCGTAAAAGGTTCTGACGATCACAGGAAAAGTCATCGTTGAATGTGTGGGAGTCAGTATGGATCTCCGTGTCCGCATCGATTATTGATCGGAGAAGGGTCTCGATCATGTCCGCATTATTCGCGAACCGTAGGGTGACACACTTAAGGACACTGGCATCCAGTTGGAGCAAATGTTTCATGCCGAAAGAATAAACAAGCGCATGAATTTATTTCACTAGATACCGAAACAGGTTTTCAGGTGAAATTGCATAAAGTGGTTATGCATGTGAAATGGAATTCTAGCAAGGGGTTATTTGTGAATGGTTGTCATTAAAGTAATTGACAAAATTCTGAATAAAATAAAAGAGTTTTATTTAATGAGAGTTTGCATTAAATTTGGTGGAAATTTGATGGAAATTTAAGTGGACTTTTGAGTGGAGGGAATTTAAAGGAATTTTGTGAGTGGAGTGTCCACCCACATGAAGAGGGGAGGGCAAGGGGGAAGCCCCCATGCGCCGGCCACCTCCTTGGGGTTCCCCACCTCCTCCTATAAAAGGAGCCCCCTCCTCACTTGTCTCTCACACCTCCTCGTGAAGGATCTCTCTCCCCCTCTAGAATTTATTCCCCATGGTCTCGGACTAGCGAGATACATGTTCCCGGTGGCTATTCGGCAAGAAAGGGTTGTGCTTCCGCTGCATCGCTGGAGCGAGGAGGCGGAGGTTGCCCGGTGTCTTGTACGTGTGTGCGAGCACGGATGCGCTGCTGCTTTTTGCGCTTAGGACTTCCTCTCGATCTTGAGATCGGCAAGAGATCGTCTACATCAACCACGAGTTGAACTCGTTAAGCTTTGTCGGTATTTAAGGGTATGTTCTCTACGGATATACATCCGCCCGTTGTTTGTATCTAGTAGATAGATCTTGGTACATAGTTCCCATCGTAGGAATTTTTTGTTTTGTATGCTGCGAACCCTACAGTATTTGCTGCCTTTGCTGTTGTGGTGCCTCTATACCTGGAGTGTGCATAGCAGTGACTAGTAGCATGATTGATTTCCTTAAGATTTAATCCTAGCCAATGATGCGACAGGCTAAGGCCAATTCTTTCTAAGATAAGAACAGATACTAGTTGGCTTTTAACAGCTCTAGGATGAACTTAGTGTAGCATTTATACACTATACTGAGAGATTTCTCCCTCTTCCCCACTGATGCTTGCTTTAATTTGGCAAGAACAGATAGTAGCATGGTTCTAGTAGCCAACCTGATGCTTGCAGTGGAGATAGATGACTTGGTTGTGGATGTTGTGGTGATTTTGTCCTGTTGCTGGATCTAGTGTCTGTCTTGCTTCCTCTTGCACCCCTGGACTTCTCCCTCTTCCCGCTCACTTGATCTACGCCTTATGCTCCTGGCCTCCTCCTGGTGTCCTTGGATGGCTTACTTGAGCAACCAGGTGCTAGTGTTGTGGTGGTAGTGCACTATGGAGTTTTGGTGTTAAACTTATGGACTCTGGAAATGTAAGGATGGCCTATGTGGCTGCTCTATGTTGGTGGTGTTGGCTGTTTCTTGCTATGGTGAAGTAATTTCAGCAGAGTACTCCCCCTGCTACGGCTGTGTACTTATCTCTCTCATAGTGCCTCCTGTGTTGACAACACATAAACATGCATGTGTGTGTGAGCTTGCCTCACCCAGATGGATCAGATCAAGTAGAAGGCTTGGGATTTCCTTGGATTTTACCTCTTTGCCTTTTACCTGCCCTTGGTGAAACTTGCCCCAAAATTGCCTATGATGTGGTTCTGAGGCAAAGTTACTGATAAGAGCAGATATTCTTTTGGTGAAACTTTCCCTAATTTAAATATGCTCAATGATGTGAATAGCAATGCATTTCATTGCCATACTGAGAGCAAAAATAATCAACACTAACTCTGTTTATTTTTATATTCTATTTGGTTTACTTTATGCTTTTACAGGAACAAGATCAGAAATTGAAAAGATGTGAAGATGAATATTAGTTTTAGAATTTTTCTTTTATCCATTTTTTTTGTAATTTCCTTTTCTGTCAAGAGTTTATGTAAAATCATTGTAATATATTAGTTTATCTTATTATTATTGTATCCATTCCTTATCATTTATTTGTTGTAAAAGGATAATGTAATATATATTCTTTTAATAAAGAATTCTTCTATTTGTTAAATTATTATAATTCATTTTCCATTTAAATATTTGTAAAGAAACTATGTAATAATATTATTATTGTAATATTCCTTCTTTTCTTTTATTTGATTAGTTGCTACTGAATAGAGAAAATAATAAGAAGTATCTTATGTTTATTATATAAAGAATAGTATAATATTTATATTTCTTTTATATTATATTATTGTGAATAATTATTTGTAAGTCGAATTTCTTCCCTCATAACTCCAGAAAACAATAGAGGTCATGTCAAAATTCATCTCACTCCCCTTCTGATGTCACTAAACCTAATTCATCAGAGTGAGAATTCTGATCACTCTAGTCTTTTAATTTGGTGAAAAATTTACCTGGATGTTTAGATGCATGCATGCATGCATATGCAAAAAATCCTAAATCTACCCTTTGTTTAGTCCTAAATGCTAGGATGTTACAGTAATCCCCTCGGCATTGCTCCTTTCCCATTTTATTACACCTTTGATTTTTGGTATATATATGATTTGAATATGTTTGCATTTGATTTTTTGGTTGCATAATAGTTTATTTTATAGTAATATATCACATATATAGAACAAGATAAAAATATTGTTTTGATCGTTTTTGAATTGCTTATGCCCGTTTCAAAATATGGTCAAAACGGCGGGCGCGGCCGTCCTCGTCTAGGGGTGGAACCTTGCAAATATTTTGGTGCATCTCTGATGAAACAATATGATGTGAACCTAAAAATCCAACTCATTTACTACCAATTCTGCAGACATTTTTTACGAGGGGTGGACAAAATGGTTTAATATATCCCGGGGTTGGGACATTATCCATGGAAGGTAACCTAGTATTTTTAAAAATGGTGTGGTAGTATTTTAAAACTTTTATTTGGTGGTTGCTTCACAAGACACCATTTTTTTGCACTCGGAAAATGGAAAATAGTTTTTTCATGCGATGAAAAGGAAAACTTTTTTGGCAACATTGTTCTTCATTCCAAGATGGACATGTGTGCATAATATGTATACATTATCACAAACTATGCCATGAATCTGGCCATAAAATTTGTCATTTGTCCCAAAAGACATGAAACTTCTTACATGATAGCTCATTTCTAAGAACATTTTTATTATAATTTGAATTCAAGATTATTATTACTTATTCATTTTTGTTTACTTCAATAATTGTTTGGAGTTCAAAAAATAAATGCATGTGACATTGTGACCTAAGGGTTAATAGGATTGATAAGATAGTATTATCAACAAGGTACATTGTGACAACTTAGAAGCTCATTTGGAAAGAAGGAACAAATTAAGTGTGCTGGGGCTGGGGTAGTTTGACGATGGTGACCGAGTAGGAAGTGTGACCACGAGTGAGTAATTTGGTCTAAGATTAAACATGCTTAGAGTTAAAAATGTTCCCTGTGCAACTCAAATATTTTGAAGTTTTGAAAAAAATGCTCCACATGGCTGCCTACGCTGAGGGTAACCCCCTCGGCATTGCGTTGCTCCTGGGCGCCGTCTTCGCCGTGCTGTTAACTTTCTACGGCAATGGATGGATTGCACCAAGGGGCGAAGTAAACCGTTGGCACAAGCCTCCACACCGACGGTATCGAGCTGTGCCGACAACCACCTAAGCCGAGGGCTTAATGTCGATGGTAATTAATCCTCGGCATTGACATAAGCCGAGAGTAATTTGGTCTACGCCGAGGGGGAAAATGCTCACCGTTGAACTTTCTTCCTGTAGTCGGGAGACCAGGAGTACCAAAAAATCTCAGGCCCATTGTTTTCCTATACATGGTGATCATAGAGATGGTACTCTGATCTTGACTATGTAAAATGTCCACTTGGGATAACGGAAGCACATGTTGAATTGTTTAAAAATGGTAAAGGGGGTACAAATTGGCGTGATTTTATTAAATGGGGTAATTTTGATAAAAAATTGCTAAATAAGGTAATTAGTGTCAACATTGTGATTAGTATATAGATTCATATGAATATTCATATTTAGACACAAATCTGCGACATCCTTTCTTTCTAGGATAGGACGGAGGGAGTACGATTGGTTTGTGTTTGTTATGGCATTTGTTATACAAAAACGATGCTACCATTACCATATAGTATGTTTACAAAAGATAGTGATTTTGCGACTTCGGCGGACAAAACGTCATATAAGCAAAATTGTAGGACTACGTAATCAAAGCTTGCATGTGAAGAACCAAAAAAATGCGTTCACTTGGCGATCACGAACAAATGGCGCGCGAGAGCAGCACGAGGGGAACCGCTTGCTCCTAGCTTCCTAGCTAGACGGCTAGACACGGAGAGACACGGAGACATCCACCTCCCATCCCATCCTGATCCACCAATCGGTTTAATTAGCTCTTGCTTGGTGGCATTGAATGGGCTGCTGCTTGTGCAAGCGGCAAAAGCGAGCGCACCAACCATCACAACTGGTAGCATGCACATGCCAATCGGCAAACTACAGTTTACACTCTACTCCCAATTTCAAGTATGCATACAATCAGATACAATCATATATACGCGGTAAATCCTCGGGAAAGTGTCTTTAGCTCTCGACCACGAGTGCTCCCTTCATTTTAAAAAATATTTTATAGGGTTTAAAAATATCTGAAAATAATTTTGAACATAGTCAATGTTGTTTCCCACAAGTATGCAAAATTATGATGTGAAATTCTTTGTAATGTGGGCTACATAAAAATGACAGATCTGATAAAGTTTGGGGATTTGAAAACTTACTTGTATAGATCTACACTTTTGTCAGTTTTGTACAGCTCAGAATACAAAAATATTTTGAATTGATGTTTTACACATTTGTGGGATAAATCATGGGCTACATGCATGGGGATAAATATGATTTTTTTAAATACCAGGTGCACTAGAGCTCGGGTGTCAAAAATCTCCACACTCGTGCATCCTGCAATACATGATATATAGGACTATATACGTGGTCCTTGAGTACTCCTTGGTGATCGATGACACCGTTACGGATGTTAGTTAGGTTTGCTGTAGATCCAAGTTACCTCTACTCTAACCACCACCGTCGTCATGTGCCTGCCACGGGAGACATCGTTGCTTCTGGAGCCTGATCATTCATGTACCTGGCCGGCTGGCCGGGCAGTAGACGATCGACCACGGGTAGGAGTAGGACTCATCCTCCTAATTGCATGTCAATATGGCCACCCACCTTTATCCGATGCTGGCTACTACGCGCTTTTCCGGCGAACCGTTCAACACGTCCAATCATCGAACGAATCATGCATGCAGCTAGCCTGCTTCGTCCCCCGTCGAGACGCGCTCGAAGACGGCTGGGCCCGCGCGTCGGTGACGTGACCACGATCCATCGGGCACTGTTGTTGGATAAGGATCGGAGGAGCGCTGCGTGCCCCGTGATGTGACGTGACGCGACGTGCATGCATGGGATCGATCGATGGCATGGCGGCATCCGACTCTACATGGGCCTATCGATCGGGTGGGCGTAGGGCCGGCCGACAAGTCGCCGGAGCCGGGAGCCGGGCCCGGCGGTGGCGGGCCGGCCGGCGCCAGCAGCTGCATGCATGGGGCATGGCCGTGCCCATGTCTGGAAGGTGTGGGTTAGTGGGGGTTACGCGCCCATGCATGCACCCTTAACAAACAGTGGCGGGGGGCGACAATTACGCCAGTGTTTCTTTGATGGGTGATCAATGTCTGATCAAACACATACACACTCTCTTTCCCTCTCAATCTGGGTTGATGTGTCGCTTTCTCTCTCTCCAACCGACCCTGCTCGTTGTGTGGTTCACATGTTGGTGGGCTAGCTAACTGATGGTGCATTATTTAGCAACCTTCTTGCAGCATGGCAACTGCTAGTATTCCCTTCGTTCCGGTTTATAACTCCTTCGCGTATTTCTTGTTAATTTGATTGATATGTATATAATATAAGTTGATGGTGTATTTTTCTTTCCAAATTCTAGAGAATTTGAAAACGACCTCTTCTGTATGAAACTGTGTACGATGATGTATCCGGTGGTTTGTATGTTTTGGACACACCTATAGATGATTGTATCGTGGGTATCATCCACAGATCGTACAAGGTATGCCATGTGTATATCATCTTCCTAAATAGTTCATTGTACCACATAGCGACCATTACAGACACTAGCACGAGCAGAAACCACCACCGATGATGACGACCGTAGATTCAAAGATACTGACATGAAGCCACACCAACAAACACAGAAACCAAGAGGATTGCACGAGATCTTCCTGACACAAAACTTCACGCGTCCTCCGCCTACGCTAGGCGAACCACTAGAGCGAGAATAGGGTCGGAAGGATCTTTCTCTGACTTCAGCATGTCACCGCCGCCTCATCGTTCTGAAGAAAACACTGAATATACCTAAACAAGAAATGGAAACCCTCCCGCTGGCGAGAGGACATGATTAATCTCACCTCCAAGGCCTGAAAGGGCAGCGGGGGAGACGATCGATGGCGCCGATGGAGGGGAGCGTAACCCTAGCCACCAAGGGGCCGCCTCTCTTTTCTCTTGTCTCCTCATGTGACTGCTAGTGTCGTATTTAGTTACCTCTTGCACCTTGGCAACTTGATAGGAGTACTCCCTCCTTCCTGATTTATAAGTCCTTCACGTATTCCTAGGTCATTAATTTGACCCATTTAATATGAGAGATATATTACAAAAAATATATGACTAGACTCTACAAATTTTATTTTTTAATGGTATAATTTTTCGTGTTATAAGATGTTAGTATAAGCAAGTACGTTCCCCTACCTCTCCTTCATGCAAAGGTGGCTAGGGTTTCGTCGCCTCCCATTGCTTCCTCGCTTCTATGGCCTTCGGGTCATGGTGGCGGGGTGGATCTATGCTCCCGCCAGGCGGGAGGGATCTGTTTTCATGTTTATAGGGTTTAAGTTTGGTGGGACGACGCTCAGGTGGTGGCAATGGCGTTTCTTGCAATAAGGTCTCCCCGGCTTCAGCCCCATCTCGATGGTGACACTAGGGAGTTTGTGGGGGTGGTGTGATCCTCGAGGACTTCTTCTGGTGGGGATCTTTGGAGCGTCAAGGATCTTCATCGATAGTTCATCCTTCTTTTTCTCTCCAGGACGGATGTGGTCTTTTTGGCCCGTTCGACGACCTCCCGTCCACAACCAACAATGTCAGGGGCCGGATCACGGAGGAGCACCAGCGACGGTGCGCCATCGACATGGTCTAGAGGTTGAAGATCAAGGGTTTCTCAAGAAATTCAATGTAATTTTTGTTTTCGTTGAGCTGCTTTGTAATTTTTTTTAATGTGAGAGTCCAATTCACAAATTTTTGTGTTGTATGGTCTGTAGAAGGACTTATAAACCGGGATCTATGGTACTTATTATGGATGTTTGAATGATTGCAGAATTGGATGAAAATTAACTGTTGAAGAGACAAGCCTCAAACAGGTTTATTTATTTCATAATAAATAGATAGGAATTATGGTGATTAATGTCCTTAATTATCTCGTGGCCTCATTAGGTAGGTTAATTAATAGTAATAATTTCGGAATAAAAGTTATTGGATTTATGCAGTTTAATCCCCTTAATTAGCTGCAGGTCCTGAAGCAGGTTTGATTTATTCCACAATAAAAGAGACTTGGAGTGATCCTGATAAATCTCCTCTGACCCCTTCTCGGGCAGGATTGAATTGTCTTGGTTTCTACGTCACGGATTCAAGACTGCAATGATGCCTGTCGATGATGAGTTAGTGCATTGGCAGAGCAAGTTCCAGAGCATCTGTGATCTGATGATCATATAGTATCTACAGTATTTGTTGATGAATTTACATGCATGAACCATGCACGTGAGGGTACTGAATTATGTTCGTGTATTAACATTTGGTAACAATCATGCATTTTCTCCTTTTTCCTGCAATAAAGAGAAGTTATAGTAGCAACTTTCCAACTAATCCTCCTGTCAAGTCTAGAGAGAGATGTTTTCTGCGCGCGCCTAGCATGTCATGTCTGAAACTTCACCTTTTTCTCCCGTGATTGACACCCACGCATGTCTTGAATATGGCCAAGTTTTATCTTTCTGGCAAGTGCACGACCTCCCCATCAATTCTCATCTTTTTCTTGAAGCGTCAATCACATGACTAAGACATCTCGCAAGAAAAAGATAGAAATACTAAGACCAGCCATTGCTTTCCTTAAACGAGCACTTAGTCGCGGCTAAAACTTAGTCGCATGAAATACAGCACGCATATGCATATGCATGCTGATGAAAATCGCTGATACTACTACGATACAGTATCAGAATGACAGGTCCAAGAACCAAGGTGCCTTTTGGACACTACTAGTAGAGTACTAAAAGCACTGGTACTAGCACAGTGATCTGAATGGACAGGGACGATAACATTTACTGTGTGAACGCACTCGTCGTCAGGCATCAGCCTCTCTGATGATGATCAGCTTGAGACTAGAGACTGCTGAGCTGAGAGAGAGAGAGAGAGAGAGAGAGAGAGAGAGAGAGAGAGAGAGAGAGAGAGAGAGAGAGAGAGAGAGAGAGGGACGCCGGGTCAGATTCAGAAATTCAATGTGAGGAAGAGATGCTGCTGGCTGCTGGCTACTGGCTAGGTCACACCAGCTAGTAGTACTACCATCGCCAGTATAGGCAAGCTAGCTAGCTAGATAGGCGTGTCTCCCTGTCTGTCTGTCTGTGCCGCTATCTTCATCTGACATGCAGTCTTTGCAATTGGCAAATCATTTGGACCGTGACCTCCGCTGATGTGACCATCCCCCCATGATGATAGGACGATACCGCTCCTGGATCGTACTAGATACATTGCATTTCGAAATTTTATTTAATGGTGATGATATTTCTCTATGTATATGGAGCTAGCCTTGCTTTTGTGTTGATTGATCGCATCGAGTGATCTCGTCCTGCTTGCTGCCATGCGTTGGCCGTCGGGTCGGGTCGGGTCGGGTCCCGTTCTGCACGGGTCAAGGAAGACACTGACGCATGGGAAGCAAAGCAGCCCAATTTAGCTGCATATGGGGGCTGTATTGTATGCTAGCTAGTTAGATGGCTTTGAATTCAGAACAGCTCCTGCGTTGCAAGCTTGCAACCGATGGTCACACGCATCGTCGACTCTAGATCTCTAGACAGTAGGCATGCACGTACGTACGTACGTATAGTCCCGAACAGTCCGAGCGTTGGTGCGTATATGCACGTACACTGCATTTGGCGCAGAGGGTTGGGGGGAGGTCTCGTATGCGCGCAAGTTGCCCCAAAAGAGCGAGGGACCGTTCAATCAGTGGAGTCCAGCAGAGAGATCTCGCACGCAGGTGGCCATATACATGGATATCATAGGGCGAAAAGTTAGGGAGGTGCGGTTTCCGGTGGGGCAGGCGCGGCGTGCCCGGCGGCGACTTGCCGGCCGGCGGCGGGGCTCATATCTGCAGAGGCGCTGGCCGATTGTGCGTACACAGGGCTAGCTGTGTGGACGGGCCGGGACGTGCCAGGCCCAACCCCCACGCACGTGTTGACGGATCGGCGATGCACGCGCGGGCGAACCGGCCGGCCGCGAGTGGCGCAACGGTAACCGATCTCGACCAGCTGGTCGGAACAGCGTCAACGTCATTGACCGGGGCCAAAGGAAGGCAGATGCTAGGTCGCAGAGACGAACAGGGAGAACGGCCACCGATCGAAGGGGCCAGCGCAATCATGGCCCCAGTGTCTGCTCTCTGCCCTGCTCTGCTCTGCGCACACCCGGCCATGAGTACATACGTCCATGAGTGTGCAGGTGTGTGTAGGCCCTGACCGGCCCATACGGCCTCACATACTACTACTACTATAACGCACACGCACAATCACGGCGGCACAGGCGTACGGGCGCGCGGCGCGTGGTCCTGCCGGCGGGCGGGCCGGCCGGGGGCATGCAAGCCTCGCGGCTCGCGCCCGCGGAAGAACCTGCAGCAGACCATGCATGCATGCATGGACCGCGCGCGAGGGAGGGCGAGGCCACCATGCCGCCCGGCCCGGGGTCTAGCTGATACTCGAGCACAGTCGGCGATGAACACGGAACCAACTAAATTCGATCCATACGTACTCTTCCCAGATTTTCGTGTATCCATGTACTATGTGGTACTCTGCTGTTTTTCGTTTCACCATAAGTTGCTTTTTTGTCCAATCGTAAGATGACACGTGAGCATTATTTGATATTTTCTTATTTCGTTATAGAAAAGTCAAACGTTACATATATTGTTCGGGGTTGCAACTAGTAATGACTAACACGAATCAGTGAGTGTAAAAAAGAGGTTTCAGTGGATGTTCAGATTCCTACGGGGTCGAGGGCAACCAAACGGAGAGGAGATCATGGTCCAAGTCACGTTTTCGACAGGGCATTGCCCCTTAGGGCCATGTTCAAGGGAGTTCCAAAACGGCTGCAACCTTCGTCCAATCATAAGATGACACGTGAACATTTGATTGTTTCTTATTCCATCAAGAGTGTTGTAATTAATTCTCTACTTAATTTTCAATCGAGTGACGTTATCTAATCCCCGTTGCAACTCATGACTAACACGAATAACGAAGCAAAAATAAGTATAATTGTTTAGGGCATTTTTCTAAATTGCAACCCCATCTGCGAAGTGAAAAACAACCCAACCTGCTACTCATAGGTGTACGAATCTCAATGCAAATTGGATGGTGTAGAACTAGATTTATCAATTTGTATGTACATACGTGTGGGAAGCGCTATTTGACTTCTAAGGTTGTTATATGTTGATCCAAATTCTACAAAGTATAAGCCAACTTCTGACGAGTGGAGCGTGGCCCGTCGCCGGAGGCTTGGGCCGAGTGTAACGATATATAAACCCTTTGTAAGCCGCGGTACGGTACGGTACGGATCGTCGAAGACCTAGGTTTCCACCGATATATAAACCCCTTGTAAGCTGCCGGTTGGGATGAGTTGCATCTGTGAAATCCCCGGCGTTTGTAAACACTCCTCGATATAGTGAAGTTTCTTTGGTCGTGGTTTTCCTCTCTTTGTTGGAGAGGTTTTTCCACGTTAAATCTGTGTCCCTTCTGTTTCGTTTTTCGTTCTTCGTTATCTTCTTGTCTAATTGTAACAAGTGGTATCGAGCCCCGTGTTCTAATCTAGGGTTTGCGACATGTCGTCATTGAAGTTCGATCTACCACAATTGGACTACACCACAAGATTCTCCTTGTGGCGAAGAAGATCTTGGCGATTCGCCCAAACTTGATCTGGATGAAGCTGGATGGATTCGGTGAAAAGGATGCTAAGACCTGGTCCTAGAAGAAGCGGAAGTATCGTAAGGCTTTGTCTTTGATTCAACTTTATCTGTCCAATAATATTTTGCAGAAATCTTGGAGATGAAATCTGCTGCCCTATGGGAAAAAGCTGAAACGATCTGTGTGTCAAAGGATCTAACCAAGAAGATAAATGTGAAGATGAAGTTGTTCTCTACAGTGCGCAAGAAGGTGGATCGGTAATGAATCACATATCTGTTTTTAAAGAGATTGTTTCAGACTTGCAATCTATGGAGGTAAAATATGATGATGAGGATTTATCTCTTCTACTCTTATGCTCGTTGCCTAGTTCCTATACACATTTTCGTGATACAATATTGTTGAGCCGTGATGAACTAACCCTTGCCGAAGTACATGACGCCTCAAACAGAGGAAAGATGAAAACTATGGTAGGGTCGGATGGGACGTCATCCAAGGCCGAGGCTCTGCGGTTAAATGGCAGGACCGAGCAAAGATACAACAACTATGGCAACAGAGATAAGAGCAAGGACGGTAGAAGTCGTTCAAAGTCCAAGGGAAAGGATAAATTCTGCAGGTATTGTAAGAAATCTAATCATGTTATTGATGATTGTTGGAAGTTGCAGAATAAAGAGAAAAGAAACGGAACTTACCAACCGAAGATAGGTCGAAGGTTACGGTAAGGCTTCATTATTCGATAGTTACGGTGGTGAATGCTTAGCTGTTTTCTTTGCTTGTGCTTCTCGTGATGATGAATGGATACTTGATCTGCATGTTCGTTTCATAATTGTTGTAAAAAGATTGGTTCGGTTCATATGAGTGCATGCGATTGGAGATTTTGTGCGTGTGGGGAATGACAACCCATGCCATATCGTTGGTGTTGGATCTATTAAGATTAGGACACATGATGGCGTGACACGCACGTTGAGTGAGGTGAAGCACATACCAAGCATGGCCAGAAATTTGATCTCCCTGAGTACCATGGACGTTCATGGATACAAGTATGCCGGTGGGCATCGAGTTCTGAAGTTATCAAAAGGTTCTCTTATTCACATGATAGGTGATATGAATTCTGCTAAATTATATGTTCTTAGAGGTAGCTGACATGGTTATACCCTACGGGTGCATGATCTCAGCATACCTGGTCCATCCCAAGGAAGGCCCACGGCAAATATACGCCGGCCCATGAAGATTTTCGGGTGGCCAAGGCCCATGACGCCTTCGGATCCTTGGAGAGCAAGACTAGAGTAGATAGGAAATTCAAAGGGGTAAAACCCTAGAACCTGTAACCGACTAGGTCTATGCCCGGGACCTGCCTGAGTCTATATAAAGGCTAGGAGGGCACGACCTAGATCTTCTCCTCATACTTTCGCAGACACACCTCTACGCCAGATTGCATCTGCGCACCCCTGTAACTTTCGGTTCCGTCGTAATCAAGAGCAGACAAGCAGGAGTAGGGTTTTCCCTCCGGGGGCCTGAACCTGGGTAAACCTTGTGTCCCCGTGTTGCTTGTTTGCTAATCGTTCTGCGATCTCCAGCATCCCCATCTTCTCCAAAATCCAAGTCCATAACAATGGGCATTGATGAGATCAAACCTCGTCAATTGGCGCTGTCTGCGGGAACTGGGGACGCTGATTGTGCGATCGTGATGGTCCCAACCCGATCGATCTACAAATCTGCGGCGACGGAGAGTCACCTTCTCTTTGGCGCTTTCAAATTCACCGCCCACTCACCGGCCACCATGAAGGACTTCGAGCCCGTAGGCGACGGACTCGAAGACCTGTTCAGGAGCTTCTGCTTTCAGGTGGGGCAAACTGGCACCCTCCGCCTCCCTGAGCGGGTGCCCCTACCATCAATCAGGCCCGCTTCATGGACCACACACCCTGTGCTACGCACAACATCATCAATAGATGATTCCTACGGCAGCAGCAGCTGTAACTCCGATCTATGCGATCCGCCATCGGATGAAGGGACCTACGGTTCCGGATCTGAAAGCTGCGGTAGCAGCGGACCAATCTACGAGCGCTACCAATGCGCCGTAGTCATCCAGGGTGACGTGGATCAGCAAACACCCAACCCGCCGCCCAACCGGACACCTAATCCGCCAGATCGAAACGGCGGGAACAAAAGAAGCCAGTCCCCCCACCCGAAAGGGACAACAACGGCCATGTCATACGCCTTAGCAAAGAAGGATAGGCCTAGGCACGCAACGCCGTGGCGGGCAACATAGTCCTGCCTGCAGACTCCTCCCGGGATCTGCTGATGGCCTACCATCTGCTCCTGATCGAGGAGCACAAGAAGCAGGTCAAGATGCAGGAGGTGGTTGACAAACGCAAGCAAGCAGCCTCAGAGTCCAGCGCGCGATGAGTCGCGCTCTCCACCATGGGCATTGGCTCCAGCTCGAACGGCAACCAAGGCAACAAGCACCGCTCTCGGATGGAGAATATGGATCCCAAGGAGCGCCATGAGGTGACCCGAACCCTCCACACATCCTTCATGGAGATGGACACCGACGGCAACATCATCCCGAAAACACCGCAGGCTGCGATCATGGCAGCCATTGCGTACCTCGCGGCCCACCCACCTCCGGAGGGGGACTCGAAAAGAGCCATGCACAAGTCCGCACTTACCGGACTCGGACTCGTCGGAGCCGCGCTCCACCAGGAAGCTCCCACGGAGCCGAAGAAGAAAGCTCCGGTCAGGTTCGAGCGCATCCCCACCCCTTCATCCGAAGAAGAGGAACATGACCTTCCTCGAAGTAAGAAGAGTTCGCGCCATCACAACCGCGACTACGACGCCAGAGACGCGCTCACACAGCGCAAAATCGACAAAGCGTGAGCCAAGCGCGCATGCTCGTCTGAATCCGAGATGGACGAAGGCGAGAACTCTGGGCCCGATGCTTCAGCAGATCATTCGATGAACAAAGATGCCGCGAAATTTCAAACTTCCTTCGGATACTCAAGTTCGGACACACAAGACCCAAAGGCATGGCTCGGCGACCACTTGTCATCCGTCAAACTGCACGGTGGAAACAAAGAGACCGCCATGCAATGCCTTTATTGCGGTGACAAAGTAGCCGGATCTCGCTTAGCGGCCAATCTTGTGGTCCATCCGGCTGGGAGGAGCTAGCTTACTTCATCGAAACTTCAAGGGCACCAAAGGCCGCCTCAATCTAAGAGTTGCGGGCCTGCACTCAACGAGCAGGTGAATCCATTCGCTCGTACATACTCGCTGGTCCAACACCAAGAACTCCACCCGCACATCTACGAAGAGAGACATCGACGCCTTCGAGGCGTCAGCGCCAAGACTTGTGGAGGAACTCGGGCGCTTCAAGCCCAAAACACTCGACCACCTCATGGACATCGCTAACTTGGTGGGCGACGAAGATTCCATCCACCGAGCACAATCGGAAGAAGAGGCGACTACGGCCGGCGACGAGCGCCGTAGCAAGAGAAGATCGCGCTTCACGATCGCGATGGACCCGACATGGTCACGGCCACGCCCGATCGCCTAACGACGCCAACCGCATAGCGGAGGAGGATACCGCGGAGAAACTTCCGCGGTGGAGGCGCCTAACCGATCGTGGCGCGCGACGCGATAATGGACCCTCGACATCGAAAAACTCTGGGTCCATGCACCATCCACTTCTACATCGACAAGCGGGATGGCAAGAAGAAGGCAAGCCACATGCTCAGGGCTGCGCGAGTTCGAAACTCGGTAAGCATGGTCCAGATGAGGCAGCAAGCTCCACTTCCTAGATTCGGGAACACACCCGCACCAGGAGAGATAGCGCATGGAGCTCCTCCACCGCCACCTGTAGGAGGCCCGAACCAACCAGTCTCACGGCCAAGAACAACGGGGAACGGGTATCCCCCGAAAAGGAGCTGCTGATCGGAAGAGGCGCCTAACAGGTGCGAAGAAAATCACCTGTCAGATCAACTTGGACGTGGCAACTCCACCCGCCATCCCTGAGTACCTCAGCGGATCGGAGTCCTGCATCACGTTCAGTCGGAGGCGCAGATCGGAGGTTTCGAGATGAGCTGCGTCTTCATGGACGGCGGCAGCGGCATCAACCTGATGTTCACAAGTACTCTAGCAGCAATGCGGATCCCGCAGTGTATCCTGGAACAATCAGACACAACATTCCATGGCATTGTCCCAGGAAAGGGCATATTCCCCCTGGGCAAAATATGGCTCGACGTCATCTTCGGCAACCCGGACAATTTCCGACTCGAACGGCTCGAATTCGAAGTGGTGGACTGGCCATCACAATACCACACCATCCTTGGGCGTGTCATTCGCAAGGTTTTTGGCTGTCCCACACTACGCCTACCTGCTACTCAAGATGTCAGGACCGAAGGGCGTCATCACAATCCACGGGAGCTTCACCCGATCGGACCAGCGACAGGGATTTCAACAGAATCTCCCAATCATTCGGCATGCAGGAGGATCTCGTAAGGCTCCGCGAGGTGACGGACAATGGGGCACTCCCAGTCGCACGACAAAACGCACCTGACATGTCCTTCGACTCCACCGTCAACACAAAGAAGGTGCAGGTCCATCCGACGGATGCCTCCAAGACGGCGTTGATCGCCAATGACCTTAGCTCCGCATAGGAAAGCGCGCTCTTTGAATTCCTCTGTGAGCGCTGGGAAATCTTCGCCTGGTGTCCTGCGGACATGCCAGGAGTTCCCAGGGAATTCGCCGAGCACGCACTCAACGTCTTTCCAGACACAAAGCCCGTCAAGCAGTCCATCCGGAGACTGTCCGAGCCACGGGCTGAAGCCATCGGGATGGAAATAAACAGGCTACTCGCCGCAGACTTCATCAGGGAGATCAAAGAAAGCGAGTGGCTCGCAAATACAGTGATGGTCCCCAAGAGAGACACGGATATCCTGCGGATGTGCGTGGACTTCACGTCGCTGAACAAGCACTGCCCAAAGGACCACTTCCCTCTCCCTCGGATCGACCAGATCATCGATTCGACCGCAGGATGTGAGAAACTCTCCTTCCTCGACGCCTACTCAGGCTACAACCAGATTCGACTCAAGGTCAAAGAATAAGAGAAAACGGCGTTTATCACACCGTTTGGAGTGTTCTGCTACAACACAATGCCCTTCGGGCTAAAGAACGCAGGTGCCACGTACCAGCGATGCATGCAGGCATGCCTCAAGGACCAGATCGGTCGCAACGTCCAAGTCTATGTCGACGACATAGTCATCAAAACCAGGGAAGCAAGAACGCTCATCGACGATCTCCGCGAGACGTTCGATAACCTCGATCGCTACAGGATCAAGCTCAACCCCAAAAAGTGTGCCTTCGGCGTCCCATCGGGCCAGCTACTCGGGTACTTCATCTCTTAGCGAGGGATCGAGGCGAACCCGTAGAAAATCAAGGCCATCATGGCAATGGAGAAGCCGAAAAACCTCAAGGGTGTCCAGCAGCTCGCAGGACGAATAGCGGCGTTGAGCAGATTCATCGGCCGCATGGGCGAGAAGGCCCTGCCATTCTACCAGCTGCTACGCAAGACAGATAAATTCAAGTGGACGCCCGAAGCCGACGATGCGTTCGAAAGCCTCAAACGGCTACTCTCCACCTCGCCCGTTTTGGTCACGCCAAAGGAGCGCGAGCCTCTGCTGCTGTACATAGAAGCCACACACCAGGTGGTCAGCACCGTGCTAGTGGTCGAACGACCCGAAGAAGGCAAGACCCATGGGGTACAACGCCCAATCTACTACCTCAGCGAGGTACTGACGCAAACAAAGCAGAGGTACCCTCACTACCAGAAACTCGCCTACGGCGTGTTCATGTTGGCTCGACGGCCGAGCCATTACTTCCAGGAGCAACAGGTGATGGTCGTCAATGAGGCACCCCTGAACAGCATCCTGAATAACCCAGAGGCCACAGGACGCGTGGCCCTATGGGGCATCGAGCTGTCACCCCTAGACATCGTCTACGAGAAGCGACTCGCAATCAAGTCTCAAGTCCTCCCGGACTTCCTTGTACACTGGATGGAGCTACAGCTGCCAGACACCCCAGACATGTCGCAGTCATGGACGATGCGCCAGCGGCTCCAAGCGTGAAGCTGGGCGAGCCGAGGTCATCTTGACCTCCCAGCGATGCGAAGATAATCGTCCTCCGGATGAAATTTCGAGCTTCCAACAACGAGGCCGAATATGAAGCCCTCATCCACGGCATGAGGATGGCAAAGATCTGCGGCGCAACGCGCCTGGTCATCTACGGTGACTCCAACCTCGTCGTCCAGCAGACGATGAACGAGTGCGACGCACACGCCGAAAACATGATCGCGCACTCTACAATGCACTCGAAGGAGAATTCGACGGCTGCGAGCTTCGGCACGTTGGAGGAGAAAGCAACGAGGAAGCCGACAGACTCGCCAACATCGGCTCCACCTGCGCAAAGGTGCCACCAGGTGTGTTCCTCGAACAGATCTGCATGCCATCCATCAAGCGGAATTCCCCAAGGGATCACCCGAAGAAGCAGAACAATCGGGGACTACGCTGCCCGAAGGACACGAAGGAACCGAGAAACTGGACACAGATGTCGCTATGGTCAACCTGATGCAGGTCATGGCAGTGGAAGAAACTTGGACGTGACCGTACCTCCAGTTCTTGATAAACGAAGAACTGCCTGACAACCCGATGGATGCCCGGCGCATATCTCGTCGGTCAAAAGCTTTCACCATCATCAATGGAGAGATGTACAAGCGCAGTATTACGAGTGTACTGCAAATGTGCGTCACCATCGGTGACGGGAAAACCATCCTCCAAGACATCCACGAGGGCATCTGCGGCCATCACGCAGGCAGCCGCTCCCTTGTCGCCAAAGCTCTACGAGCTGGATTCTACTGGCCAACGGCCATGAGCGATGCAAAGGACATCGTCCGAAGATGCAACGGGTGCCAAAGGTTCGCCGACAAACCACACGCACCCGGGTCAGAGCTCAGACCCATACCTATAGCATGGCCCTTTGCTCAATAGGGCCTCGACATGATCGGCAAACTGCCAAAGTCCTCGAAAGGGGGATATGTGTACCTCCTGGTCGCAGTCGACAAATTCACCAAGTGGGTCGAAGCCATTCCGGTCACCAACCAAAAGGGCAAGACCGCCATCAAGTTCTTTGAATCCATTGTCTACAGGTTCGACGTACCACACAACATCATCACAGATAATGGATCGAACTTCATCTCCAAAGAATTCCAAGACTTTTGCGAAGGCCTCGGGATCAACATCACATACGTCTCAGTGGCTCACCCGCAAACGAATAGGCAGGTCGAAAAGGCCAACGGCCTAATCGGCGCTGGCATCAAGAAGCGCCTCATGAGCCCACTCGAGCGAAGGCGAACGGGCGGAAGAGATGCGATCCGTCCTATGGAGTTTGCGCACCACGCCAAACAGCTCCACCGGCTACACGCCGTTCTTCATGGTGCATGGAGCCTAAGCCGTGCTACCAGCCAAAGTACGCCACCAGGCCCCCCGGGTCGTCGCTTACAGCTAAGCCGAATCCACGGCTGCACTCGAAGACGCCGTCGACACACTCGACGAGGCAAGAGACGTAGCAGCAGCTCGATCAGCGGTGTACCAGCAGAGTCTCCGCAACTACCACGGTACGCTGCGCCCAAGGTCCTTCGTCGAAGGAGACCTCGTCTTGCGACTCAAGCAAGAGTGACCGAAGAAATTCGAGTCACCATGGGAAGGACCCTACATCATCACCGAAGTCATCCCAGGTGGCGCCTACCGCCTCAAGCACGTGGAGTCTGGAGTCGCATACTCCAACCCATGGAACATCGCACACTTGTGACGATTCTACCCCTAGCTACCTACCCCTTTACTTCCAATAAGGCTTCTCAGCCAAGGCTATTCAGCCAAACAATGTACTTCCTCCATTACGATATAAATAAAGCTAAGTGTCTCGCCCTAAAATTTCGTTCGCTATTTGCAACTTTACTTCATGCTACAAACGCACTCGGGGGCTCCCCCCACCTCACGATTTCATCGACTTAGGATAACACGTGTACACGTGAGTAGCTGACAACGTCAGGATAACGAAAAGGACACGTACTCAAACAAAGCACTGCGTGCTCAAACAACAACCAAACCTTTATAAAAAAGGGCACAACATGCCCAGTCGAAATATACAAATTTTACATCTATCTCTTTTACAGGTACTACCTATTCTGAAGAATAACTTGAGCACGCTGATCAAACAAATCTACGACCTCAAGATATCTTACAGCCGCATAATGCGGACGCATATCCCACTCGCCACCATCCGGCGAAGAGGTGGCCCGCTTCTATGACAGATCTACATCGGACGATGCAGCCTAACAAGGGACAATGGCCTTCATCCTGCGAAGCTGCTGCCTCACCAATTCACGGACACGAGTCGCGCTCGAAATCTAGAAAGAAGACGGACGAGTTGTTGGCACAACATCCGTGGAAACATCACATGCGAGAACCGGCGAGTGAAGTGCGCGACTTGACGAAGCACCCGCGATACTTGGTGAACGCGATCCTGCACCGTTGCTAGAGCCATGGCACGGTCGCGATCCATCCAGAAGAACCCGCTAGCTTCCATGTCCTGTTGAGTCAAACAATTGACCCGAACAGCAACACACTCTTTCTCCTTCCTTGGAGCAAGGTTAGCACCTGCGATACTCTCACAAAAGTAAGATGCAAGGCCACCAAACGCATTTGAAGAAATGAGCAGCAGCTCGAAAAAACTTACACTGAAGCTGCTCAGACAGTCGAAACAATTCCGCCATCAAGTACTCCTCTCTGGCCGAACCGCGATCCGCCTTGGACTTCCAAACGTCGGCATGGCCACGCACCCCAAGCAACTCCTTCTCGAGACTACGAACACGGTCTCGAAGGAAAGCAAGCTGTGACGAATCATCCAAGGATGGCCGCAGCTGCGCGGCAGGCGAGGCGTCAACAGGATCAGCACCCGAAGGACCCTAGAGCAGCAGAAAGGGAAAAGACATGAACACTCAGACGGAGGAGAACACATCTCAACAAATTCATTAAGTGCATAAAAGGCCACTATGTGGCACAAGGATTTGATCATCAACATAATTACAACAAAAGAAAGCTCTAGCTATCCTACAGCTACAACACCTAAGTTGCGACACCCTAAGTAGCCGCGGAGCCGGACTGCCTCGCCTTGGCTTCCCCTGCTGCCGTACTGCATACTCGGCCAGCAAATCAATCAGCTTTGGCCCATATTGCTTACAGCGAGCATAATTGGTAGCGAAGGCTACCTCAGATCCATCCGCAGCCGTCGGCATCCGGGAGGTGATCTGGGGAAGGTGCAGCTCCGCTCCAGCCGCCAAAGCCATTGCCGACGGATGCGCGATGCCCTTACGCTTGCTTATGCGCAGCGGTACCGGTGACAATGCCTCCGCCAGGGCGTCAACATCATCAAGGGCCACGCCCTTGGGGATAAGATCCCTGTAGAAGCGGCCAAGGACCTCCTTGGCCTTGGAAAGTGAGCTGATGACGGTGCTGCAACAATCTTCGACCGCTGTAGTAGGATCATCTAGAGCACTCCCGTGCTCCAGAGCACCACGGTCAAACTCGATGCCCGCGGTATCTGAGACAATAAAGAGAATCAATGAACAAAACACCGCAGAAGAAAGACAAGAAAATGCAAGTGAAGATACTCACCCGAAACAGCCTTGGCAGCCGTCATGAGCTTGCCAGCCACCTCTCTTTCACGCGCAGTCGCAGCAGTGGCAAGCTGCTCCTCGCGGTCCATGGCCTCCCGCTGCAAGCGCTCCTTAGCCTCGGCCGCAGTACCAAGCTCTAGCTCGAGGCGCTCCTTCGCACCAATGGCGACCTCGGCCTTCTTCTCCGCTTGACCAAGGCTCTTTTTGAGAGCATCGATCTCACGAAGGGAGGTGTTATGCTCCTCTGCATCCAAAAAATACAAGTGTCAGATAGCAGGACACGAGTACACGAAGAAGCCAACATCAAAGGCATAACAATACCTTGCAGCTGTCTGAGGCTGGCCTCCAGCACCAGGTGCTCCTGCACCAGTCGCTTGGTATCCTGCACAAAAGGCTATAGGAAGAAGACCTACTAGTCATGAAAAGGACTCGGGGGCTACGCCCAACAGAAAATAACAGAAGCAAAACACACACGAAAAACGCTCGGGGACTCCCCCCGAGACTCGAAGGAAGAACAAAAAAATAAAACTCTTTTACAGATGCTCGGGGGCTCCCCCCGTGGCAGGATACAGAAATACTTACATGATCCGATGGCGACGTCGAAGGTCCGCTAGCAAAATTCTGAGGCGCAACCACCTGAAACTCCTGCGGAGGAGGGTTCGGAGCAGCGCCCTCAGAAGTTGCCACCGTCTAAGGAGGAGGCGACACAACTTTCGACTCCCCCATCATCTCTCGAGCACCATCACTGGAGGAATCATTGGAAGAGTGCCTGCACAAGGACAAATTAGCACAAGCACAAAGTCAAAAACACAGAAAAAGAAGCACACAGGAAACTTATGAGTCCAGCGAGCTCATGTTGAAGACAGGAGGGGTCCTTCGGGCTCTCTTTTCCTCTTTCTTCTCTTCCTTCTTCTCTTCTTTCTTTTCTTCCTTCTTCCGCTTCGTTGGCGGATGCGGCGCTACAACCCGCACGGGAAGAGCAGGAATGGGAGAGGAAGAGCCTCCATGCCTATCACTATGACGCTCAAGACACAGAGGGTTCCTAGGAGTCGGAGGAGTCGAAGCATCCGAAGACTCGCTGGAGCTCCGCGATCGTTTGCGAGTGTGGTCCTCGCTCGACTCATTGGCATCTTCAGCCGAAGATCGCGCCGATGGCAGATCGGACATGGAATCCACCACATCATTATCCGGAGCATCCAGATATACTTCGGGTAACGGAGGCGACATACCCGGCACTTTGAAGCTCTGCACAAGAGAAGAACAATTTGTTAGCAAACAAACACAAATACAATGCAGTCGAAAAATAGCGCTACGCGCACGGATCTACACCTGTGGAACAGGAAGCGAAGAAGAAAACGGAGGAGTCAACGACTTCCCCGGGATATCCTTTCCATCCTTGAACTTCAGCAACAAACGAAGGGCCCTGTTGAGATCTCCCTAGGAGAACTTCTCAGCCGAAACTCTCTTCGGATCACGCCGACCGGCATAAAGGAACATCGGGTGCGCCCTATCCTGGAGTGGCTGCACCCGACGCTCGAGAAAGGTGCGGATGATATCCACACCGTTCACTTCCTTCTCCGGAATCAACTGGAGATCCTCCACCCGACGATAGAGAGCCTCTATCTCCGCCACCTCGCCATCCAAGATCTTGTTTTTCCAAGACCTTTTCGGCTTAATCTTTTGGGAGGGGTCGAAAGGAACAAGACCAAAATCTTGCCCAGGTACTACGGAGTCGCGGATATAAAACCATCGCCTCCGCCAGTACTGGACAGATTCGGACATGGAAAAAGAAAAGAAAAGCAGTTTGGGCTTGAGGGAGATGATGCAACCCCCAATGGGATAAACACCATCCGAACCAGATTGCCTCTTCACGGAATAAAGTTTCCAGAAGAGGCCAAAGTGCGGCTCAATACCGAGCCAGCACTCGCAGAAAGTGATAAAACAAGCAATGTGAAGAAGAGAATTGGGGGAAAGATGGTGCAATTGGACACCGTATAGAAAAAGAAGTCCACGAAGGAAGTCATGGACTGGGAAGGAAAATCTGTGAATGATAAAGGCAAGGAACATAACCCGATACACAACGGGGGTACGGGGGATTACCTCATTGCCTAGGAGTTTAACGGCCTCCCTATCCTGCGGGATCAGGCCCCGCTCGCGAAGCTTGTGGAGATCACTCTCCCGCGTCTCCGATTGCCGCTAGCCACCGTCGGTGACACGGGTAGCGGCGGCACTTTTCTTCCCTCCAGCGGCGCTGGTACCAACCGCAGACGACGACTTCTTCGGCTTCCCCATCGTGGTACGGCGGCGCCGGCGACGAGAGCGCAGGATGGAAGAAGGAAATGTGAAAGAATATTCCAGCGCGCAGCAAGAGCTCTCAGAACACAAGGAAGCAGTGAAAGCAAGAATAGATGCGGTGAAAACAAACTGAAGTTTTCCCCAATGATTATAAAGTCGAAGACGATGCACGACAGCCGTCCATCGAGAAGACCTAACGCCAACGGCAGGATCTGGCCATACACGTGTCGACATCTGGCGAACCGTCGCTAACACGCCGTCCACTACGCGCGGAAATCGAGGCGACGCCGTAATTATATCCACGCCGCGCATGACCGGTCAATTCAAGGTCAGATAGTGGGACCCATGTTCGTCCAGTCAAGTCATCTCTGGCGCAACAGACGCTTGAGGTCATAGATCGTCAGCACTGACGTCATCAAAAGCTACACTAGCAACAACTACAATTTCTTCGGCTTCAAAGCTAAGAGTACTCACTCGAATCTACGATTCGACCAATTACTCGGGGGCTATTCCTATCAGGAGCGCTGGCCGCACACCCGAAAGATGAATAGAAGCGAACCATTACTTCGAGTCCTCCGTCGAGTCTACGACTCCACTACGGACTCGGGGGCTACTCCCATAGGGAGGACGGATTTTATCATCCAAATTTTTTTGTGTCCTACGGACTTACAACTGAACAACGTCTGAATTAAAGTCTCCGCTCGAGTCTACGACTCGAACAGACACTCGGGGGCTACTCCCATAGGGAGCGCTGTCGCGCACCCTATGAATTCTTCGACCGCGATCCTTCGGATCAGCATGCGAAAACTTTTTGGGAACTCTGCCCCAACTAAACGTTAAGTGAGCAACGTTCTCCTTGACCACCCGAAACACCTCCGCGGTGATAAACATTCGGATGTTGTGTCTGCGACACAAAGATAAGACCTACAGATATCATCTGATGGCCTGGCAACGCACACGACTGCGCTCTGCTAGTAAAAACCCGTGCTAACAGGTGCGATGAAAAATCCCGACAGACGCGTTGGGTACATCAATTAAATTCACTGGAATTCCACTCCTGTAAGTCCTCCGCGGCCTGAGTCGAATTACGCTAGCATATGTTCCGGGTTCGAGTTGAGGGACTAGAACCTGAAGAAGATCGTGTTGTTTCATCCTAAGGCGATTAGCGACCACGATCCGTCGGTGGGTGGGGCACATCAACAATCCCTACACACGAACTCTTGAAATACATAGTTGCACCCGAAGGATTGAAGAGTCCTCAGTCGAATCTATGATTCAACTGATCACTCGGGGGCTACTGACATGGTTATACCCTACGGGTGCATGATCTCAGCATACCTGGTCCAGCCCAAGGAAGACCCACGACAAATATACGCCGGCCCATGAAGATTTTTGGGTGGCCAAGGCCCATGACGCCTTCGGATCCTTGGAGAGCAAGACTAGAGTAGATAGGAAATTCAAAGGGGTAAAACCCTAGAACCTGTAACCGACTAGGTCTATGCCCGGGACCTGCCTGAGTCTATATAAAGGCTAGGAGGGCACGACCTAGATCTTCTCCTCATACTTTCGCATACACACCTCCACGCCAGATTGCATCTGCGCACCCCTGTAACTTTCGGTTCCACCGTAATCAAGAGCAGGCAAGCAAGAGTAGGGTTTTCCCTCCGAGGGCCTGAACCTGGGTAAACCTTGTGTCCCCGTGTTGCTTGTTTGCTAACCGTTCCGCGATCTCCAGCATCCCCATCTTCTCCAAAACCCAAGTCCATAACAATGGGCATTGATGAGATCAAACCTCGTCAGTAGCACTTTGCCTGGTATTGCTGCTGCTGTTACTTCTAATGATTCTGATGATTGTGGTAAAACACATCTATGGCATATGCGTCTTGGGCATATGAGCGAACAAGGCATGGCAGAGTTGGTCAAGAGAGAGCTGATTGATGGTTGCAACTTGAGTAAGTTTGAGTTCTGTGAGAACTGCATCTTTGGTAAGCATAAAAGAGTTAAATTCAATTCTTCCGTTCATATCACCAAAGGCATATTAGATTATGTGCATGTTGATGTATGGGGTTCGTCCCGTAATACTTCTATTGGTGGTGCTACTTACATGCTTACTATTATTGATGATTACTCAAGAAAAGTGTGGCCTTATTTTCTGAAGCATAAATCTGATGTTTTTGATGCTTTTAAGAAGTAGAAAGTTATGGTTGAAAAACAGACTGAGAAGAAGGTAAAGGTACTACGTACTGACAATGGTATGTAATTCTGTTCTAATGAGTTTGAGGAGTTTTGCAGTAACGATGGCATGATGAGGCATCACACCATCCCATATACTCCTCAGTAGAATGGCGTGGCAGAGCGCATGAACAGAACCATCATCTCGAGGGCTCGTTGTATGTTGTCTAATGCAGGTATGCATAGGCGTTTACGGCTGAAGCGACCAACACAACAGTTACCTCATCAACAGTGACCTTCTATTCCACTTGAGAAGAAAAATCCCATTGTGGTATGGTCGTTACTCACTTGATTATTCACGATTGAGAGTTTTTGGCTGCATATGCTCATGTTGATAATGGAAAATTAGATCCTATGGCTGTTAAGTGCATATTCCTTGGTTATGGTTCAGGAGTTAAAGCATATAAACTATGGAATCCTAAAAATAAAAATATTTTGCTAAGTAGAAACGTTGTTTTCAATGAGTCCGTTATGTATCATGATAGCTTGCCATCAGATACCTCTCCATTCTGTTGGAGGAGAGAGTTAATGTGCGGTGGAGAACCCGCAAAACTGTTGATAATGATGCTATCGTTGAAGATACACATGAGGAAAACATTGATGATATTGCTGTTCAGCAAGACTCACCTCTTTTTTGCAAGAGCTACATGAGTCCATTGCTGCGATAGGCGAAAGCGTGGTCCTCGTCCTCGTTTAATTGAAGAGTGTAATCTTGTACATTATGCTTTGAGTTGTCTTTGAGCAGTGGAGAACGATTGAACTGCTACATATAATGAAGCCATTGCATCCGTTGACCGCGAGAAGTGGGTTTCTGCTATGCAAGAAGAGATGCAATCGCTTGAGAAAAATGGCACATGGGATGTTGTGCGCTTGCCTAAACAAAAGAAGGCGGTCTGCTGCAAGTGGATCTTCAAGAAAAAGGAAGGTCTATCTCCCAAAGAGCCTTCAAGGTACAAGGCAAGGTTAGTAGCAAAAGGGTTCAGCCAGATTCCAGGTATTGATTACAATGATGTGTTCTCTCCAATTGTGAAGCATAGTTCCATTCGTACTTTCTTTGGTATTGTGGCTATGCATGATCTTGAGCTTGAGTAGTTAGATGTCAAGACTGATTTTCTGCATGGAGAGCTTGATGAGGAAATATACATTGACCAACCAGAAGGGTTCATAGTGCCTGGTAAAGAGGATTTTGTGTGCAAATTAAAGAAGTCTCTTTATGGATTAAAGCAATCTCCAAGACAGTGGTATAAAAGGTTTGATTCATTTATGATCTCATATAGTTTTGAGAGGTCTAAATATGATAGTTGTGTTTATATCAAGTTTGTTGATGGGTCACCTATATACTTGCTGCTATATGTTGATGATATGTTAATTGCTGCCAAGGGCATGAAAGAAATCACTACTTTGAAGGCACACCTAAGTAGTGAGTTTGAGATGAAGGATCTTGGTGCTGCTAAGAAGATCTTAGATATGGAGATTACCCGAGATAGAAAATCTGGTTTGTTATTTCTTAGTCAGCAAAGTTATATTAAGAAAGTTCTTCATCGTTTTAATATGGATGGTGACAACTCAGTTAGTACTCCTATTGCTCCTCATTTTAAATTGTCAATTTCTCAATGTCCTACTACTAATGAAGAGTTTGAGTACATGTCAAAGGTGCCATATTCTAGTGTTGTTGGTTCTTTGATGTATGTCATGGTTTGTTCTCGTCCTGATTTATCATATGCTATGAGTTTGATAAGTAGATACATGGATAATCCTGGTAAAGAACATTGGAAGGCTGTTCAGTGGGTTTTCAGGTACCTTCTTGGCACTTCCAATGCTTGTTTGAAGTTTGGCAGGACCGGTGAGGGACTCGTTGGCTATGTGGATTCAGATTTTGCTGCCGATTTGGATAAGAGAAGATCCCTCACAGGTTATGTGTTTAATGTTGGTGGTTGTGCTTTTTTGGAAGGCTACATTGCATTTGTTGTTGCACAATCTACTACTGAAGCTGAATACATGGCTATTGCTAAAGCTTGCAAAGAATCTGTTTGGTTGAAAGGTTTGTTTGCTGAGCTTTGTGGAGATGATTCTTGCATTACTTTGTTTTGTGACAGTCAAAGTGCCATATACCTTACAAAAGGTCAAATGTTCCATGAGAGAACTAAGCACATTGATGTCAAGTACCATTTTGTTAGAGACATTGTTGCTCAAGGTAAATTAAAGGTATGCAAGATCAGCACTCATGATAATCCTGCTGATATGATGACTAAACCTGTTCCTGTTGCTAAGTTTGAGCTTTGCTCGAACTTAGTTGGTTTAACTGATTAGCCCAAGTGGCTATTGGCGCTGAAAGTATTTGCTTTGTTTGTTCAGGGAGATGGTTGTTGTTGATGCTACAAGGAGGAATTTGTCTCAAGGTGGAGTTTGTTATATGTTGATCCAAATTCTACAAAGTATAGGCCAACTTCTGACGAGTGGAGCGAGGCCCGTCGCAGGAAGCTTGGGCCGAGTGTAACGATATATAAACCCCTTATAAGCCGCGGTACGGTACGGTACGGATCGTCGAAGACCTAGGTTTCCACCGATATATAAACCACTTGTAAGCCGCCGGTTGGGATGAGTTGCATCTGTGAAATCCCCGGCGTTTGTAAACACTCCTCGATATAGTGAAGTTTCGCTGGCTGGCGCCCGTGGTTTTTTCCTCTCTTTGTTGGAGAGGTTTTTCCACGTTAAATCTGTGTCCTCTTGCTGTGTTATTCGTTTTCGTTCTTCGTTATCTTCTTGTCGCAATTGTAACAAGGGTGAATACTACTTATGCCCCGTTTGGAATGTTGTATTTTAACCAAAACCACCGGATTATACGGACGGTTCGTGCTGATCCTCTTCACAAAATCAAAACGACATGACTAAAAAACAACAATCCAAACAAGGCATTACAGGCTATTTGACGATCGAGGTAGTAGAACTAGTGTTTCCAGCCGTGTTTTTTAAGGTCTTTTGATTGCACATTGTTGTTAAACTTAGGAAAATATTTCTATGGATAAAGTATACGTAACGTCGTGGAAACAGTGGGTTGATTTGAAAATTGTTTCCTGCCACGATTTAGGGATTGTTTGTAACACGGGATTACAAAACACACGGGTGGGGAAAACATAGGAAAGTAAAAAAAGTAGTACATGCTTACGAAACAGAGAAAAACTTCATGAAAAGTCATTTGGATGAAACACGTAAAAACACAGGGAATACACATTGATTATACGAGACCGAGAGTGTAAAAGAGAGTCTACAGTGGATGGATGTTGAAATTCCTAGTGTAGGAAATGCAACCCATATAACTTTTGGCGCGCTATCATACATTTGATCCAAATAAGATTTCTTAGAAAATAGTCTATGGATTGAATTACTCAAGAATTGCTTTGGAAGTCCTTCAATCCATATATATATAGGGGCCTAAGGTCCGTACTCGGGCGCTCCGTGTGATTCCACGTGACACCATCACGTGGATCTCCGTAAAACTTTGCCCGTGTAGATCTGCACAATATACCATGATATTTGATACTTTCATGGCACCACTTACACTTAGGCGACGTACGTCGAGCATGACAAGCCCTGCCTAACGTCATCAGCAACGTACGTCGCTCTACTGGTAGCTAGATTGGTCCATGGATCAAAGGCAGCTAGCTGGGTGAGGCCCGGCCGGCAGATAACACGGGTTGCATGCGCACTTTGTTTTTCGCTACGCGCAGGTGGACCGGAACCGTGTGGAAGAGCCAGCCAGCAAACCGTACCGTGGACCGCGCACGCGCGAGGCCACCATGCATGGCGGCAGACCGGGGTGTAAACTGATATACTCGAGCACGTTCGGCGGTGAACACGGAACAAACTAAATCCTTCGGTACATACTAACATACCTACTCTCACGATAGATTGCACTAGTAGAAAAAAAAAGCAATCCGTTAGTGCCTGCTAACAGCATTAGTCCTGGTTCCGTTACGAACCGGGACTAATGCTGACACGCGTCTCGGTTCGAGCGGGCACGGGGCCAGGAGACATGCGTCCCGGTTGGTAGGGGAGCATACGCATAAATCGGGACTAAAGGTTGGGCGTCAGCCACGTGGCGTGGCACACACATTTAGTCCCGGTTTGTGTTATAAACCTGGACGTATGCTCCCGCGCTCTATAAATGCAACGCCCTAGTCCTCTGCCTCCACTCTGTTTTTTCTTGGTGAAAGGTGTGAGGGGTGTGCTAGTTTTTTTCCCCTATGCATGCATTCAAGGTGTTTGATGAAATTTTTGAGTGAATGATCCCGTTCAATTTCTCATAGAACAAAAATATAGAAGGTGTCCGAGACGCACTTGAGCTTTCTCCTCTTTATTTCCCTCGATCGAGGTTAGCAATCTTATCTTTTCTCTGTCATTGATATAATGCATGTGTCGATGTGAATTGGTCATTTTACTATTTATGATGTCCTGTTTTTGATAAACTTACTTATATGATGCAGATGAACGGTCGGGAATGGATGTACGGTGACCATCGTGTACCCGGGTATATGAAAGGCATGGATAAATTTATAGATGTGGCTACGGCAAACAAAGAGAATGGTTTTATACGTTGTCCATGTGTTCAATGTCGGAAAAACAAGGAGTACTCTTCCTCGAAAATCATTCGCGGCCACCTGATTATGAAAGGTTTCATGCCCAACTATAATTGCTGGACCAAGCACGGGGAAAGAGGGGTTATGATGGAAGATGGTGAAGAAGAAGATGATGATAACAACTATCATCATATGTTTCTGAATCTGATACCGCAATGGAAGACAATGGAGAGGAAGAAGGTGAAGAACGGGCATCGATGAGCGGTGATGGACTTGGTAGGGTCATTTCGATGCAAAGCGAGGCTGTGAAATGTAAAATGAGAAGTTGAAGTTAGGGCATGTTAGAAGATCACAAGAAATTGTTGTACCCAAATTGTGAAGATGGCAACACAAAGCTCGATTACCACCGGAATTGTTGCGATGGAAGGCGAGTGTGGTCTAACCGACTCCTCATTTGAAAAGATCTTGAAAATAATGAAGCAAGTTTCCAAAACATAACGAACTTCCGAGAGTACCTCTGAAGCAAAGAAGACTATCATCCTCTAGGATTAGATGTGCAAAAGATACATGCATGCATTAATGATCGCATCCTCTGCATGTAAGGAGTATGAGAATTTAGATAAATGTCCGGTATGCAATGCATTGCGGTATAAGATCGACGAGATGACTCTTGGTGATGTTGAGGAGAGCCCCTCGGAAGGGTTCTGCTAAGGTTATGTGGTATGCTCCTATAATACCAAGGTTGAAACGCATGTTGAAACAAAGAGCATGCCAGTTGTTGCGATGGCACAAAGAAGACCGTAAGAAAGACGGAAGTTGAGACACCCTGGCGATGGGTCTGGAGAAAAATCGAGAGACTTCCGGACTTTGCGGTGTGAAAAGGAACTTATGGTTTGGTCTAAGTACGGATGGCATGAATCCTTTTGGGGCAGAGCTGCGATCCACACACTGGCCCGTGACTCTATGTATCTACAACCTCCTTGGTTGTGCATGAAGCGTAAGTTCATTATGATGCTAGTGCTAATCCAAGGCCCGAAGCAACCGGGCAACGACATTGATGTGTACCTTAGGCCATTAGTTGAAGAACTCTTACAGCTGTGGGGCAAACCAGGTGTACGCGCGTGGAATGAGAACAAACAGGAGCCATTTGATCTACGAGGGTTGCTTTTCGTAACCATCAATGATTGGTCTGCTCTTAGTAACCTTTCAGGACAGACAAACAAGGGATATAAGGCATGCACACACTGTTTAGACAAGACTGAAAGTACATATTTGCATAAATGCAAGAAGGTTGTGTACCTGGCGAATCGACGATTTCTTCCGACCAATCATCCTGTAAGAAAGAAAGGCAAGCATTTCAAAGGTGAGGCAGATCACCGGAAGAAGCCTGAACTCCCTCCTGGTGATGATGTATTTGGTATGGTCAAGGACATAGAAGTAATCTTTGGAAAGGGTCCCGGCGGTCAATCAGTTCCGAACGACGTCGCTACAGGACACACACCCATGTGGAAGAAGAAATCTATATTTTGGGAGCTTCCATATTGGAAAGTCCTGTGTGTCCGCTCTTCAATCGACGTGATGCACGTGACGAAGAATTTTTGCGTGAACCTGCTAGGATTCCTAGGCGTGTAAAGGGCGTCACTTAAGTCGTGCTAGCTATAATCTTACCAAAGCAGAGAAGAAAATATTTTTTGAAGTCCTTTACAGTATCAAGGTGCCGTCTGGCTTCTCATCTAATATAAAGGGGATAATAAATATGGCAGAGAAAAAGTTCCAAAACCTGAAGTCTCATGACTATCACGTGATTATGACGTGATTGCTTCGATTGCATTGAGGGGCTTCTACCGAAAATGTTCGAGTACCCATTGTGAAGCTGTGCATTCCTCAATGCAATATCTCGAGAAGGTAATCAATCCAGATATTACGCCAAGGTTATAGAAGGATGTGGTACAATTTCTTGTTAGTTTTGAGTTGGTGTTCCACCATCCTTCTTCAATATTATGACGCATCTCTGGTTCACCTAGTGGAAGAGATTGCCATTCTCGGTCCCAGATTTCTGCACAATATGTTCCCCTTTGAGAGGTTCATGGGAGTCTTAAAGAAATATGTTCATAACCGTGCTAGACTGTAAGGAAGCATCTCAAGGGATATGGAGCAGAGGAGGTCATTGAGTTTTGTGTTGACTTTATTTCGACCTTAAGCCGATTGGTGTTTCGACTCGCGGCATGAGGGAAGACTAAGTGGAAAAGGCACTGGAAAGAAAGCAATGATATGTAGGGACGGGATTCTTTCACTAAAGCACACTACAGTTCTACATAATTCCACCTTGGTAGCTCCGTATATCGAGGAACACAAGAATATTGTACGCTCCAAAAACCCGGGGAAGCCTGAATCATGGATTACAGATGAACACATGAAGTCTTTCGGTGGTTGGATGCGGACACATCTCTTGAATGACACCACTGTTGGAGATCGGCTATACTTGTTGGCCGCGTCACCATCTTCATGTATTGAATTTCCAAGATGCGAAATAAATGGGAATACATTCTACACGATCGCCCAAGATAAAAAGAGCACCAACCAAAATAGTGGTGTCCGCTTTGATGCAATAGACGAGAATGGACAAAAGGACACATACTATGGTTACATAGAGGAGATATGGGAACTAGACTATGGAGTCCTTTTTAAGGTCCCTTTGTTTATTTGCAAATGGGTCAACTGAATGGGGAAGAATGCAGATAGACCGGTTATGCGAATGACAACGGTGGATCTCAACAATCTTGGTTATAGAGATGAACCATTCGTCCTAGCCAATGATGTGTCTCGGGTTTTCTATGTGAAGGACATGTCCTCCATCGAAAAAGAAAAAATATGCAAACGAATACATCATATGATGAGCCAAAGCGTCACATAGTTCTTTCAGGAAAAAGAAACATCGTGGGAATCGAGGACAAGACAGACATGTCAGAAGATTATAATAAGTTTGATGAAATTCCGCCCTTCACAGTGAAAACTGACCCAAGAATTCCGTTAAGTAAATAAGATTCTCCATGGTTACGTCTGAAGCGATCATAAGGAAGGACATATGCCAAGAAGTTCATGCTCATATTATGTAACTCTAGTTCATGTCTTTCGCGGTTTGTGGCTTGACCGAAGGATATATTTCGTTGTTTGTGGCTTGACCGGGACTATATATAGGGGGGCCTTTAGTCCCGGTTTTGTAGTCTTAGTTTTTAATATTAATAAATGTCTTGAGTGTTAGTCCCGTTTTGTGGCTGGACCGGGACTATGAAGAAGTTGCCCCGATTCGTACTTACCATTAAGATCTGATCTCCAAACGCGCGCGGTCACATATTAGGGAGTGCCTCTATGACCAGTTTCTTGTAGATGCCGGAGGACTAGGATCCGACGGAATCTCCCTGAAACTGGTCGTAGTGGTGTCCCTGCTCTCGAAAAGCATCTTGCAGCTTGTAACTTCTCTAACTAGATCAATACACCCGGGAGCTAACTAATTTCACATATTAGGGAGTGCCTCTATGACCATTTTCTAGGAGATGCCGGAGGACTGGGATTCGGCGGCATCTCCCTGAATCTGGTCGTAGTGGTGTCCCTGCTCTCGAAAATCATCTTGCAGCTTGTAACTTCTCTAACTAGATCAATACACCTGGGAGCTAACTAATTTCACATATTAGGGAGTGCCTCTATGACCAGTTTCTTGGAGATGCCGGAGGACTTGGATCTGGCGGCATCTCCTCGAACCGGTCGTAGTGTCCTGCTCTCGAAAACAATATTGGAGATGCCTCAACTGGCCGAGGACTTGGACTCACAAGGATGCCTATTTATAGTACAAGAAGCTCGGCATAGTGTCGACACTTACGACATAATGTCGACACTCACCCCTATTATTAGTGCTGACTCGTGTTTTGTCCCGGTTGGTGTCTCCAACCGGGACTAAAGGTTCATCTTTAGTCCCGGTTGGTGACACCCTCCGGACAAGGTACACGCCATACGACATAATGTCGACACTCACCCCTATCATTAGTCTTTGCCCAACCTTTGAAATCCCTCCAAACGGGACTAAAGATGAACCTTTAGTATATTGAAAATCCAAACAATGAAAATCCTTCGCGTGGTGTCATATTATGTGACATAGTTGAAAGGAAAAATACCAGACTTGGTATATTGATCATGTCTCGAAAAAACCTTCACAAAATGACCTATCATGTTCGAGGTTTCATGGCTTTCGGTCCAAATGACCGATGTTATGTGCTGAATCACGGCATAGTTTGTGATGCTATGCCCATATTATGCATGCATGTGGACATTGGTATGGAGAACATGTTGGAATTATGCCCTAGCGGCAATGATAAAGATGTTATTATTATAACTTGTTCATGATAAAGTTTATATTCCATGCTAGAATTGTATTAAGCGGAAACTTTAATACTTGTGTGGTTTGTGAACAACACCGTGTCCCTAGTATGCCTCTATGGACTAGCTCATTGATTAATGATGGTTAAGGTTTCCTAACCATAGACATGAGTTGTCGATTAATAATGAGATCATATCATTGGGAGAATGATATGATGGACAAACCCAAACTAAGCAGAGCAATTAGATCGTGTCATCGTGTTCATCTTTGCGAAGCTTTTCTTATGTCAAATATTGTATTACTTAGACCATGAGATAATACAACTCCCTGGTATCGGAAGAAATATTTGAGGTCATCAAACGTCATCCTATGAGAGGGTGATCATAAAGGTGTCTCTTAGGTGATCGGAAAGTACCTGTTGGGTTGTATGTATCGAGATGGGATTTGTCCCTCCCAAGTCGGAGAGATATACTTCGGGCCCACTCGGTAATCGATATCAACATCGCTTGCAAGCATGTGGTTAAGGAGTTAATCACAAAGTGATATCGGATTACGGAACGAGTAAAGTACTTGCTGTGAACGAGATTGAACTAGGTATGACGGTACCGACGATCAAATCTCGGGCAAGTAAAATATCGCGAGACGAAGGCAATATATATATGGGATTGATTGAATCTTGGCATCATGGTTCATCTGATATGATCATCGATGAATGTGTGGGAGTCAATGTGGGTTTCCAGACCCCGCTGTTGATTATTGATAGAAGATCATGTCTGCATATTCTCGAACCCGAAGGGTCACACACTTAACGGGTCTTGACGCTAGGATAGATTGGATAATTGGTTTATGAGTTTTTATTCGGAGTCTCGGATGAGATCCAGGACGTCACGAGAGGTCCCGGAATGGTCCGGATAATAAGATTCATATAAGGCAATGCATTTTTTGGAGTTCGGAATTGTTTTGGGTTAATCGGTATTGTACCGGAAGCTTCTAGAACCTATCGGAGTGGGACCAACGTGGCCCCACTTGTAGGGAGGGGGCATGGGCCTATGAGGGAGTGCCCTGGCCGCATTGGGCCAGGGGCACAAGGCCCCATAGGGCCCAGCCGGCCAAACCCTAGGGAAACCCTAGGGGAGCTTCTAGAAGGGGGGGAACTTGCCCCCCCACTCCTCCCTCCTTTGGCCACCGGCCTAGGGCTTGGGGAAGGGGCAAGGGCCAGCCGTCCACCCCTCTATATAAAGAGGGCTGGGGGCGTACCCTCCCCACACCTCCTCCACAACCCTAGCCGCCCTGCTGCACCTCCTCTCTCTCTCCCTCCCGACTGCGCGTAGGCGAAGCCCTGCCGCAGAAACTCTCCACCGCTTGCACCGCGCCATTGCGTTGTAGATCCAATCCATCTATCCACCCCACTTGCTGGACCGAGGAAGGAGGAGACGTCGAGGTGCCACATGTGTGCATCTCTCGGAGGCATCGCCACTTGCGGTGTTAGATCGGATCGGATCACGAGGAGGAGAAGCGAGTACGACTACATCACCCACGTTCCGTCGAACGTTCCACTGTACGAATCTTCAAGGGTATGAAGATCTCATCTATCCCCCCTCATTGTTTGCATCTCCTAGATTAGATCTTGGCTTTCCCGTTCGCATCCGTAGAATTTTTTTGATTTACTATGCTGCGAAACCCTTTAGTGGTATCAGAGCTAGATCTATGCGTAGATGTGTTTCACGAGTAGAACGCGACATGGTTGTTGCGGGCATTGATGTTTTCTGTTGCAAGCCTCTTGTTTGTGTACTTCTTATGATGCGGGATAGTGAGATCGAAGCGGTCCAGGCCAACCTTACGCGACATCGTTCGCGAGACCGGCTCCGCACTTGACGTGTGGCTTATTCCACACATGCGGCTGGTGGATGCCAGTTTCTCTCACTATAGTTGTCATGGGATTTACACCGGAGTTTGGCAACCATAATATCACCGTTGTGGCTTTTCGTAGGTAATAATCGTTCTTAGCTTGCTACTCCCATAAGCCACATAAAACATGCAACAACAAAGTAGAGGCGTCTAACTTGTTTTTGCAGGGAGTGTTTTTTGTGATATGGTATGGCCCAAGATGTGATGTGTATGTTGTATGCAATGATCATGTTTTGTAATGTTTCATGACTTGCATGTCGATGAGTACACAACCGGCAGGAGCCATATGGTTGTCTTTATAATTGTGTATGACATGTGTGTCAACTTCTTATACGCCATGTAATAGCTTTACTTTATCGCTAAGTAGTTAGCAATAGTTGTAGTTGCTATTCGTGGTGGAGGCAATCATGGTGGAGTGATGGAGATCATGCCGACACGCACAAGATGGAGATCATTGCGCGAAGATTGGCTATACCATGTCACATAAAGTTATATGCATGTGATGTTTATCCTTTTATGTATCTTATTATGCTTAGATCGCGACGGTAGCATTATAAGATGATTCCTCACTTAAAGATCAAGATAAAACTGTGTTCTCCCCATGTATGCACCATTGCGAAAGTTCGTCGTGTTCAAGCATCACGTGATGATCGGGTGCTATAAACTCTACGTTCACATACAACGGGTGCAAGCCAGTTTTGCACACGCGGAAATACTTGGGTTTGACTTGATGAGCCTAGCATGTACAGACATGGCCTCGGAACACATGAACCGAAAGGTTAAGCATGAGTCATATGAATGATATGATCGACACTTCGTTGTCCACCATTGAAACCACATCTCTTCTCGTGAAGATCGGATTAGGTGTGGTGAATTTGGATCATGTTCACTAAACAACTTGAGGGATGTTGAATTTAGTGGGAGTTCATCTAGTAATTTGATTAAGTTGAACTAGTTATCATGAACATAGTATAAATTGTACTTGCAAATTTTTTAGACAAAATGGCTAAGTCCAACTTCAACTTAAACGTTTTTGCTGAGAAAGAAAAGCTTAAGAACAATGGGTCTAACTTCACCAACTGGTTCCGCAATCTGAGAATCATTCTCGCTGGCGGACAAAAGCACTATGTCCTTGAGAATGCGCTAGGTGACGCCTCTGCTGTAGATGCACCGGCTGATGAGAAAGTTGTTTATCAGTCGCGCAAAGATGATTATGGTGTGATTAAGAGCACCATGTTGTTTGCTATGGAATCGGACCTTCAAAATCGTTTTGAAGATTACCCCGAGACCTTTGAGATACTTGAGGAACTGAAAACTATGTTTCAGACTCAGGCCCGTTCTGAGAGATATGAGATCTCTGAGAAATTCTTTAACTGCAAGATGTAGGAAGGGAGTTCCGTTAGTGAGCACGCCATAAAGATGTCGGGCTACACTCAACGCCTTGAGCAACTGGACTGCAAGATTCCAGAGGAGCTCAAGATGGACAGGGTTCTGCAATCACTCCCTCCTAGCTACGAAAGTTTTGTAGTGACTCATAATCAGATTGGTTCCACTGATACGATCACCGAGCTCTTCGCTAAGCTGAAAGATGCGGAGGTGGACATCAAGAAAGATAATCATGTGTTGATGGTCAACAAGCCCCCCAGCTTTAAGAAAGGTAAGGGTGCAAAGAAGCCCTTCAAGAAGGCGGGGCAAGCGTTGCCCTCGCAGAAGAAGCTCAAGTCTAGACCTAAGCCAGACACTGAGTGCTTCTATTGCAAGGACAAGGGTCACTGGAAGCGCAATTGTCTGAAGTACTTAGCGGACAAGAAGGCTGGCACCATCAAAGGTATATTTGATATACATGTTATTGATGTTTTCCTTACTAGCCCTCGTTGTAGTGCCTGGGTATTTGATACTGGTTCAGTTGCTAATATTTGTAACTCAAAACAGGATCTACGGAATAGACGGCGGCTTGCGAGGGATGATGTGACGATGCGTGTTGGCAACGGATGAAGAGTTGATGTGATGGCCGTTGGCACACTCTCCTTAGTTTTACCTTCGGGATTAGTTTTAAACCTCAATAAGTGTTATTTTGTGCCTGCGTTGAGCATGAACATCATATCTGGATCGTGTTTATTGCAAGACGGTTGTTCATTTAAATCTGAGAATAATGGTTGTTCTATTTATATGAGTAACATCTTTTATGGTCATGCACCTGCTGTGAATGGTTTATTTCTTCTGAATCTCGAAAGGGATGAAACACACATCCATAACATTGAGGCTAAGAGATGCAAGGTAGATAGTGATAATACTACTTATTTGTGGCACTGCCGTCTAGGTCATATTGGTGTAAAGCGCATGAAGAAACTCCATTCTGATGGACTTTTGGAGTCTCTTGATTTTGAATCATTTGACACATGCGAACCATGCCTCATGGGCAAGATGATCAAAACCCCGTTCTCTGGAATAATGGAGCGAGCAACGGACTTGTTGGAAATCATACATACCGATGTATGCAGACCGATGAGTGTTTTGACGCGCGGTGGATATCGCTATTTTCTCACTTTTACCGATGACTTAAGTATATATGGGTATATCTATTTAATGAAACATAAATCTAAAACATTTGAAAAGTTCAAAGAATTTCAGAGTGAAGTGGAAAACCATGGTAACAGAAAAATTAAGTTTCTACGATCCGATCGTGGAGGTGAATATTTGAGTTATGATTTTCTCATGCATCTTAAAGCAAGCGGAATCGTTTCACAACTCACGCCACCTGGAACACCATAGCGCAATGGTGTGTCTGAACGTCGAAATCTAACTCTATTAGATATGGTCCGATCAATGATGTCTCTTACTGATTTGCCGTTATCATTTTGGGGTTATGCATTAGAAACCGCTGCATTCACTTTAAATAGGGCACCATCTAAATCCGCCGAGACGACACCGTATGAACTGTGGTTTGGTGCTAAACCTAAGTTGTCGTTTCTTAAAGTTTGGGGATGCAAAGCTTACGTCAAGAAGTTGATGCCGGACAAGCTCGAACCCAAAGCGGAGAAATGCGTCTTCATAGGATACCCTAAGGAAACTATTGGGTATACCTTCTATCACAGAACCGAAGGCAAAGTGTTTGTCGCAAAGAACGGATCCTTTCTTGAGAAGGAGTTTCTCTCGAAAGAAGTGAGTGGGAGGAAAGTAGAGCTGGACGAGGTTGTTGAACCTTCTCTTGAATTGGAGAGTAGCGCAGCACCTGAAATTGTTCCAGTGCCATCTGCACCAACAATAGAGGAAGCTAATGACAAGGATCATGAAGCTTTGGACGATGCTACTATTGAATGTCGCAGGTCGACAAGGTCGCGTGCCCCTCCTGAGTGGTATGACAACCCTGTCTTAACTGTCTTGTTAGTAGATGACAGTGAACCTGCGAACTATGAGGAAGCGATGATGAGCCCAGACTCTGAGAAATGGCTAGAGGCCATTAAATCTGAATTGGGATCCATGAGCGAAAACCAAGTATGGACTTTGGTGGACCCTCCTAGCGACCGAAAGGCCGTTGAGTGCAAATGGATCTTCAAGAAGAAAACGGACGCGGTTGGTAATGTTACCGTCTATAAAGCACGACTTGTCGCGAAAGGTTTTCGACAAGTTCAAGGTGTTGACTACGATGAGACTTTCTCTCCCGTAGCGATGTTTAAGTCCATTCGGATTTTATTAGCAATTGCTGTGTTTCATGATTATGAAATATGGCAGATGGATGTCAAGACTGCATTCCTCAATGGCAACATTGATGAAGAGTTGTATATGATGCAACCCGAAGGTTTTGTCGATCCTAAGGATGCCGATAAAGTGTGCAAACTTCAGCGTTCCATTTATGGACTGAAGCAAGCATCTCGGAGTTGGGACCTTCGTTTTGATCAAGTGATCAAGAGATTTGTATTTGTTCCAAATTGCTACGAAGCTTGTATCTACAAGAAAGTGAGTGGGAGCTCAGTGACATTTCTGGTACTATATGTGGATGACATATTGATTATTGGAAATGACATTGACATGCTTAACGATGTGAAGAGTTATTTGAACAAATGTTTTCCAATGAAAGACCTAGGGGAAGCTGCTTATATATTGGGCATCAAAATCTATAGAGATAGACAAAGACGCCTGATAGCTTTAAGCCAGAGTACATACCTATACAAAGTTCTGAAGAGGTTCAGAATGGATAAGGCAAAGAAAGGTTTAGTGCCTATGTTGTCAGGTAAGATATTGAGCAAGGCTCAGTGTCCAGCTATGGTAAATGATAGAGAAGCTATGAGCAAAGTGCCTTATGCCTCGGCCATAGGTTCTATCATGTATGCCATGTTGTGTACTAGACCGGATGTGTCCAATGCTCTTAGTTTGACGAGCAGGTACCAAAGTGATCCAGGAGTGGAACACTGGACAGCCGTGAAGAACATCCTAAAGTACTTGAATAGGACTAAAGAAATGGAGGTGATGAACAGCTCGTCGTGAAGGGTTACGTCGACGATAGTTTCGACACTGACAAGGATGATTCTAAATCTCAGACAGGATACGTTTATATTTTGAATGGGGGAGCTATGAGCTGGAGAAGCTGCAAGCAAAGCGTGATCGCGGGATCTACAGTAGAAGCGGAATACATGGTCCGCAGCGTCAAGTGAAGGAGTTTGGATCAGGAACTTCATCACTGAGCTTGGCGTGGTTCCAAGTGCCTTGGACACACTGGAGATATTGTGTGACAACACTAGCGCCATAGCACTAGCTAAGGAACCAAGATATCATCCAAAGACCAAGCATATCAACCGCAAGTTTCATATAATCCGAGATTATATAGCAGATGGATATCTGAAGATTAGCAAAGTACATACAGATCTGAATGTCGCAGATCCATTGACTAAACCTCTTCCATGTGGAAAACATGATCATCACCTTAGTTCCATGGGTGTTAGATTGTTGCCAGATGTAAGCTAGATTATTGACTCTAGTGCAAGTGGGAGACTGTTGGAATTATGCCCTAGAGGCAATGATAAAGATGTTATTATTATAATTCTTGTTCATGATAAAGTTTATATTCCATGCTAGAATTGTATTAAGCGGAAAACTTTAATACTTGTGTGGTTTGTGAACAACACTGTGTCCCTAGTATGCCTCTATGGACTAGCTCATTGATTAATGATGGTTAAGGATTCGTAACCATAGACATGAGTTGTCGATTAATAATGAGATCATATCATTGGGAGAATGATATGATGGACAGACCGAAACTAAGCAGAGCAATTAGATCGTTTCATCGTGTTCATCTTTGCGAAGCTTTTCTTATGTCAAATATTGTATGCGTTAGACCATGAGTTAATACAACTCCCTGGTATCAGAAGAAAGCTTTGAGGTCATCAAACGTCATCCTATGAGAGGGTGATCATAAAGGTGTCTCTCAGGTGATCGGAAAGTATCTGTTGGGTTGTATGTATCGAGATGGGATTTGTCCCTCCCAAGTCGGAGAGATATATTTTGGGCCCACTCGGTAATCGATATCAACACCGCTTGCAAGCACGTGGTTAAGGAGTTAATCACAAAGTGATATCGGATTATGGAACGAGTAAAGTTCTTGCTGTGAACGAGATTGAACTAGGTATGACGGTACCGACGATCAAGTCTCGGGCAAGTAAAATATCGCGAGACGAAGGGAATATATATGGGATTGATTGAATCCTGGCATCGTGGTTCATTCGATATGATCATCGATGAATATGTGTGAGTCAATATGGGTTTTCAGACCCCGCTGTTGATTATTGATAGAAGATCATGTCTGCATATTCTCGAACCCGAAGGGTCACACACTTAACGTGTCTCGACGCTAGGATAGATTGGATAATTGATTTATGAGTTTTTGTTCGGAGTCTCGGATGAGATCCAGGACATCACGAGAGGTTCCAGAATGGTCCGGAGAATAAGATTCATATAAGGCAATGCAGTTTTTGGAGTTCGGAATTGTTTCAGGTTAATCGGTATTGTACCGGAAGCTTCTAGAACCTTCCGGAGTGGGACCAACGTGGCCCCACTTGTCTGGAGGGGCATGGGCCTATGAGGGAGTGCCCTGGCCGCATTGGGCCAGGGGCACAAGGACCCATAGGTCCCAGCCGGCCAAACCCTAGGGAAACCGGGAGCTTCTAGAAGGGGGGGGGGGACTTGCCCCCCACTCCTCCCTCCTTTGGCCGCTGGCCTAGGGCTTGGGGAAGGGGCAAGGGACAGCCGCCCACCCACCTATATAAAGAGGGCTGGGGGCGCACCCTCCCCACACCTCCTCTACAACCCTAGCCGCCCTGCTGCCCCTCCTCTCTCTCTTCCTCCCGACTACGCGGAGGCGAAGCCCTGCCGCAGAAACTCTCCACCGCTTGCACCGCGCCGTCGCGTTGTAGATCCAATCCATCTCTCCACCCCACTTGCTGGACCGAGGAAGGAGGAGACGTCGAGGTGACGCACGTGTGTATCTCTCGGAGGCATCGCCACTTGCGGTGTTAGATCGAATCGGATCGCGAGGAGGAGAAGCGAGTACGACTACATCACCCACGTTCCGTCGAACGTTTCGCTATGCGAATCTTCAAGGGTATGAAGATCTCATCTATCCCCCCTCGTTGTTTGCATATCCTAGATTAGATCTTGGCTTTCCCGTTCGCATCCGTAGAATTTTTTTGATTTACTATGCTGCGAAACCCTTCAGAACAATGTTGCAGAAGAAAGTTTTCCTTTTTGTCGCGCGGAAAAGCCCTTTTCCATTTTCCGAGCGCAAAAAACGGGTCGTTTTGTGAAGTAACCACCAAAATGCTGTTTCAGAATGCTACCGTCCCATTTTCCTAAAATACTAGACCACCTTACATGGACTATCTCCCAACCGGGACATCTCAAAACTTTTCGTCCATCCCAGGTAAAAAGGACAAATTTCTGCCGAATCGGTAGGAAGTGGGTCCGGTTTGTACTACATGTACATGATCTATCGCCCGTGATTTTTTAAAAAAAATCATTTTTAGACTCGCAATATGTGGTTTCTTCAGAGATCCAATGCAAGTTCTAACGATGCTCATCCCCTATCTTCATGCACGCCGGTTCGACCATAGTTAAAAATTCAAAAAATTCAAAACAGGCATAAGAAATTCAAAAAAAATCTGAACAATGAAAATCCTTCGCGTGGTGTCATATTATGTGATATAGTTGACCGGACTTGGTATATTGATCTCTCGAAAAAACCTTCACAAAATGACCTATCATGTTCGAGGTTTCATGGCTTTCGGTCCAAATGACCGATGTTATGTGCTGAATCACGACATAGTTTGTGATGCTGTGCTCATATTATGCATACATGTGTACATTGGTATGGAGAACAATGTTGCAGGAGGAAGTTTTCCTTTTTGTCGCACGGAAAAGCCCTTTTCCATTTTCCGAGAGCAAAAAACGGGTCGTTTTGTGAAGTAACCACCAAAATGCTGTTTCGGAATGCTACCATCCCATTTTCCTAAAATACCAGACCACCTTACATGGACTATACCCCAACCGGGACATCTCAAACATTTTCTTCCATCCCGGTTAAAAAGGACAAATGTCTACCGAATTGGTAGGAAGTGAGTCCGGTTTGTACTATAGGTACATGATCTATCGCCTGTGATTTTTTGAAAAAATCATTTTTAGACTCGCAATATGTGGTTTCTTCAGAGATACAATGCAAGTTCTAACGATGCTCGTCCCCTATCTTCATGCACGCCGGTTCGACCATAGTTAGAAATTCAAAAAATTCAAAACGGGCATAAGAAATTCAAAAAAAATCCGAACAATGAAAATCCTTCGCGTGGTGTCATATTATGTGACATAGTTGAAAGGAAAAATACCAGACTTGGTATATTGATCATGTCTCAAAAAAACCTTCACAAAATGACCTATCATGTTCGAGGTTTCATGGCTTTCGGTCCAAATGACCGATGTTATGTGCTGAATCACGGCATAGTTTGTGATGCTGTGCTCATATTATGCATACATGTGTACATTGGTATGGAGAACAATGTTGCAGGAGGAAGTTTTCCTTTTTGTCGCACGGAAAAGCCCTTTTCCATTTTCCGAGCGCAAAAAACGGGTCGTTTTGTGAAGTAACCATCAAAATGCTGTTTCGGAATGCTACCGTCCCATTTTCCTAAAATACTAGACCACCTCACATGGACTATCTCCCAACCGGGACATCTCAAACCTTTTCATCCATCCTAGGTAAAAAACACAAATATCTGCCGAATCGGTAGGAAGTGGGTCCGGTTTGTACTACAGGTACATGATCTATCGCTCGTGATTTTTTGAAAAAATCATTTTTAGACCCGCAATATGTGGTTTCTTCAGAGATCCAATGCAAGTTCTAAATGAGCCATTTTTGTTCCCGCCATTTCTTCCCGCCATTTTTCTTCCCGCCATTTTTTCCCGCCAGTTCTTCCCGCCAGTTTTCCCGCCAGTTCTTTCCGCCATTTCTTCCCTCCAGTTATCTTCCTGCCATTTCTCATTATATATATATGTAGGGTTGGCCTCCATTGTCATTGCACATATCTAGACTCATATCTACAACCTCATCACTCTTTCCCATGACTTCCACCGTAGCAGTAACTCCGAGGGAGGCGGAGGCGCTTTGCGCCTCGAACTACCCCTGCCCGCTGGGCTACTTTGTCCCCATCGGCTGGATGCTGAGCGCCGGAGGCATGCCGGTTCCTCCTGTCCCTCTAGGTGTGACGCGTTGGATGGCCATCACGAACCACTACTACTTCGAGCTCACGCCGGAGCAGCGGAGGAATCCCAGATGGCATCCCGACTATTTCCCGACTTGGGAATCCTTCTTCGTGGATCGGCGTGAAAGGGCGCTCGCCAGGCACGAGGAGGACGGCCCACCTTCTCCGAACTTCAACGAGGCTGGCCGTCGGCTGTGGTGGCGCGGCCGGACTCTCCAGAGCGTCATGGCCTACGACACGGCCGCCGAGTCTAGCCCCTCCTGTGCTACCCTCAAGTCCAGCCCACTCGTACTCAGCCTTCAAGGTTCAACTACGGCAACCCCGACGACGACAGCGACGACGGCCGCGGCGAGTACGACGACTACAGTGGCGAGTATTACAGGTGTAGGCAGGAGCATGACTGAATCACTCCAACATTGCAAAACAAGTTCGGCCGATTATGGCTTAATCTGGCCATGTATCTTAATTTTCAGTTCTTCTATGTAACTTAGTGTTAGTTGCGTTATGTACTTTCATTCCAGTTCTATACTAATAAATTTTTCTTTCCGCCCATTATTTCCCGTCCTTTTTTTCCCGCCCATTAATATATAAAAAATATAAGTTAATTCAAATCCAAATTAAAAACAGAAAATGGTTTTTAATTAGTTATTCAAATCCAAACACTTTTTATGTTTAAAGTTTTTCTAAATTCCAAATTAATATTCAGAAAATATAAATTAATTCATTTTTTATTTTAAATGGTTACATTAATTATTTTTTAAAAATAGAAAATGGTTTTGAATTAGTTATTCAAATCCAAACACTTTTTATGTTTAAAGTTTTTCTAAATTCCAAATTAATATTCAAAAAATATAAGTTAATTCATTTTTAATTTTAAATGGTTCATAGTTTAAAGGGTTACATTAATTATTTTTTAAAATTAGAAAATGGTTTTGAATTATTTATTCAAATGCAAACACTTTTTATGTTTAAAGTTTTTCTAAATTCCAAATTAATATTAAAAAAATATAAGTTAATTCATTTTAAATTTTAAATGGTTCATAGTTTAAATGGTTACATTAATTATCTTTTAAAAAACAGAAAACGGTTTTGAATTATTTATTCAAATCGAAACACTTTTATGTTTAAAGTTTTTCTAAATTCCAAATTAATATTCAAAAAATATAAGTTAATTCATTTTTAATTTTAAATGGTTCATAGTTTAAATGGTTACATTAATTATTTTTAAAAAGAGAAAATGGTTTTGAATTAGTTATTCAAATTCAAACACTTTTTATGTAAAGTTTTTTTAAATTCCAAAATAATTATCATTTTAAAACATTACAAATTTAAACCCCAAAATAAAAGATAAGGCGGGAAGAGAGAGAAAATTCCTGATTTTTTTTGAAAACAGGGTCATATGTCCCGGTTGGAGCCACCAACCGGGACTAAAAGACCCTGCGCGCGCCAACCCTTGGTCTGCTGAAAAAAGTGGAGTATACGTCCCGGTTGGTGGCTCCAACTGGGACGTATGACTCTTTAGTCCCGGTTGGAGCCACCAACCGGGACAAAAGGTCCTTTGGTTATAACTGGCTCGCCTCTTCTTCTTCTTCTTCTTCTTCCCCATCTCACTTCTCTGCTTCTCACTGACGCGCGCACAGGAACCGCCCCCGACGCCGGCAGGCTGCCCGAGATCGCCGCCGCTCCGGCCGCCTCCATCCTGTCCTGTGGTGAGCTCTCCTTCCTCCTGGACCCTCTCCCGTCCGTCCTCTCGCTCTGTTTTGAGCCCGCGTCGAGCATCGCACTTCGCCGCCACAGTTCATGCTCGCCGGCGTAGATTCGGCTGCCCTTGGACTATGTCGAGCCTTCCGGACCCGCTGCTGGTGCTCAGGCACCCCTCCGTTCTCCTCCTTGCTCTCTGTATCGAGCCCGCGTCGTACGCCTGCCGCCGCAGTTGTGCTTGCCGCCAGCGAGTCCCTCGACCAAATGGTCTAGCACCGTCAATTTGTGGTCCCCCTCGATGAGCCGCATCGAGCGAGCCCAGTCTCGCTCGCTCGCGTGCCCGCAATCGGCACTGGCGTCGCCCACCCGAGGATCCCCATTGCTGATGTCATGCTCACATCAGCATGAGGCAATATAACATGGGGCCCAGTCGTCAGTGGCTGGGGGTAGCTTCTGCCCCGGTGACAAATGACCTCACCCCTGTGCTGTTGTCACAGTGATGCAATAATTCCATTTAAATTGATTAAACAATTCCAGAAAATGTAATAATCTTGTAAATTCAATAAGTAATTCATTATAACTCAAAAATATATGTTCAATATATCAAAATGTTCAGAAAAGTGAGAACTATCTATTTAAGATATAATCATGCATTGTTCAACAACTTTCATAACAAGTTTAATTAGAAGAACATAGTAACCCCTCATAGGTGATTCCGGAGTTTCTTCGAGTTAGGGTTTTCACCCCTCGGAACCCCGATTAATTGTCGAGCATGCTTTAGGGTTACATTTCAATGCAATTCAACTTGTCATATCATCATACTTGCTTGAGCATTGCATCGATGCCATGTGTTGATTGTTTCCCTTTCTTTCTGGTGTTTGGTTCTTCCCGGTAGACTACGATATCGAGATCGAGATCGAAGCCACAGATCAACACCGTCTAAGATCGAAGACAAATACTTGACCAACTATAATCAAGTCAAGTACAAGGATCCTGAAGCTCTGCTTTCGGCTATCAACAGGCAAAGGCAAGCATAGCCCTACCATGATATAATCCTATGATTTCGAAAGCATTTCAATTCTTGCCATGATGCATACAATTCTACTGTGGTCTTTTATCGATAGATAGAGTGTCCTATCTGTTGCATTACTCCCTTTGAGCTTATATTACCTGATCCACTGCTCCTAGCATATTAGGTTTATTAGGTTTATTAGTTTGGATTATTAGGTTTATTATTAGTTAGGTATTATTAGGTTTATTAATTAGTTAGGTATTATTAGTCTTATTCGGTGGATCCACTGTGGGTAGCCCCAGACCCGATGAAAAACTACCTCCCTGTGCTGATGTACATATTGATTGCGCATTGTAGTATGCCATGTATTGATTGCCGCCTTTCTTTCCGGTATTGGTTCTTCACGATAGGATCCGAGCCCGAGGGTTTCTCCGAATTAGGGTTTCTGATATTGTAAATTCATTTTTATTATTGTGTATGTATATATTAGGGTTTCTCTGAATTAGGGTTTATATCTCTCAACACCGTACCTAACTTCTCCCTTAGCCGCTTTGACTTATCTGTTTTTCCACCTATGTAGAAAATATGGACCCACACGACAGAGACGAAGAAAAGGAAGAGTTGATCCAAGGTGTGATCCGCGGGGAAGAAAATTTAGATGTATCGACGTTTCTGAACAACTCCGATGAGGGTGATCCTCTTTTTTCCAGAAGAGACGACTTGTTTGAGGTTGAAGGTGATGCCTTCCGCGAGGGAGAAGGCGATGCCTTGTGTGATCTAGAAGACGACCGCTCCGGCGAGGTGCATGTAATATAATTAATTCATTAATTAATCATCTGCTATCTACATAGAAATAGTAACGACGATCTTTTTCTTTTAGCCCTCCGGATCGAAGAAATCTACTGAAAAGAGCAGCCGAGGCCCAACCAAAAAGTTGGGAGACCATGAGAGGTTCAAGATCAAAGATGTCGCTGAAGACGACAAACCGAAGGCTCCCGAAGTTGTCGCAAACAAATTTGTGGCACAATGCAGAGTAATCGTTAGGGACTTAATCCCGATCACCATTCGAAATTGGAATAGTCCTGCTGATGCGGAAGAAGAGGGAACATGTTTATTTGTCCCTAACAAGGCCAAAGATTTACTGTGGAATAGGCTCATGATTAATTTCAAACTACCGAAGATAGAGCTAGATCCAAATGCAGAGGATCCAGTTGAGGACGCCTTAGAACATGGGAGAGCCATGGAGGCTAAGGTCAGGGAGTGGGCTTTGAAGAAGAAGAGCCAGTGTTTCACCAACTGGAAGAAAAGATTGCAACTTGAGTATGTCGTGAAAGAGAAGACTCCGGATTTCAAGAAGATTCAGTTTGAGAAGATAAAACCATTCTGGGCTGAGTTTGTGAATTACAAGACATCAACAAAAGCTAAGAAAATGTCTGCAACGAATAAGCTAAATGCTGTTGAAAGAACATGTTGGGACCCCATGTGTGGTTTTGGTAATTAATGACAATCTTTATGGACTAATGTGTGTACTAAGTTATACTTGTAGGATTTGTCCATTGGCATCGCTTGGAGCATGTGTTGGCTTCAAGGTCGATAAAATGCATAGAAGATATGTTGGGCAAGCTCAATATGCGAGGTCGATGATGAGGAATCAAGAAAGGCGTTCCATCTTGAGAAGGGCAAGATCGTCTACATAGAGCTCAAGTTGAATGCTCAAGGCAAAGGTATAATCTTGATAGGTTTTCCCTTTTGCAGGTCTCACGTTGTGTGTGTGAGACTGGGTTTAGGATACATAACCGTATTATCAAGAGGGGCTCTCGTATGAGTAATTCGGTCACATCGTTCAGAGAGAGCTCAAACCTTTGCATACTTGCATCATCGTATTTGGTTGTTATTTGGTCTTATCCATGTGAGTATATAGAGCTTGTGGTAATCTCCATAACAAGCCCTTGTTCATCAAAATCGGATATTCCATTTGTATCTTGTTGCGATTTTGATTTATGCGGATTTTCGGTTTCTCACCAAGTGAGGTACATCACATAATTCTACTTGATACTTTCTCACTTGATTTATGCGGATTTTCGGTTTCTCACCAAGCCCTTGTCGTCCTCTATCCAACGCCATTGGAATCGGGTCAATCGGAGCTTCCAGTCAAAAGTTATTGTCGTTTGAATATTTGCCTGGTGCGGTACCAAAAAGCGGTAGTACCGCTTTTTGCTACCGGATCGACGAAGGTTTGACTAATCGTCAAAAGCTGCGGGGCTAGGTACTAAAAAGCGGTAGTACCGCATTTTAGTACCTAGCGACAAGAGTTTTTGACCACTTGTCAAAAGCTTACGCTCGATACTAAAATCTAGTACCGCATTTTAGTACCGCATGCAGGCATAGACTATTGAGCGTTGGCAAAAACCTTCATCGCTTAGGTAGTAAAATGCGGTAGTACCGCATTTTACTACTGGCGTGATGTAGACTTTTTCGTCTAAACTGCTGATTACACTTCACGTCCGGTAGTACCGATTGCCATTTGCGGTACTACCGCTTTACGGTAGCATCAATGGTACTACCGCTGTGGCCAGGGCTTATGAAGTTTGAATATTGGTCTTCAGGTACCAAGTCCGGTACTGGTCCAGGTAATCTGGGAGTTCTCCGGTAGTACCGCTTGAACTTCCGGTACTACCGCTACATTAAGGCTCCAACGGCCATATTTTGCCCAGCCCTATAAATAGCTTTGCCCCTTTGCCTTTTAGGGTTACTTCTTCCTCCTCTTTGGATCTAAAGCTTTGCCCCTATTTGCTTTACACTTTGAGCTTGATTTCTACTCACCCCTCCATTGATTCTTGCATATTTTTGAGGGGTAGTTGGAGGAGATCTAGATCTACGTTTTGACCAAACCAAAACATCTCTTTGTGAGTGTATCTTTGGGGATCTAGATTTTGGGGGATTTTGTGTCTCTCTTTGATTCCTCCTCTCTTGTTCCCCCAATAGCTTTAGTAGCTTTGTTAGAACTTGAGAATGAGGGATTTGAGCATCTTTGTGGTGTTCTTGCCATTTGCATTTGTTGCATCGGTTTGAGTTCTCCTCGGAGGATTTGGTTTGAATTTCTCATTGGAGCTTGTCCCTCTTGGGTTCTTGGACCCTAGACGGTTTTGTGGCCTTGGTGGCATTGTAGCCTTGGTGGCATTTGTTGAGGCCTTTTGTGGCGTTTGTTGGGAGCCTCCAATTAAGTTGTGGAGTTGTGCCCCAACCTTGTGAGAGGTTTCGGTTGCCACCGACAAGTGCACCGATAGTGGAAGCGTGGATCGATCCCATTGGGGTGAGATTCACCGGAGAATAAGGGAGTCCTTTTGTGGCGTTGGTGGTTTGATACCACCCCCTCTCCAAACGAGACGTACTCCATGTTGGGAGGAACTCGGTAAAATATCGGTGTCCCCGCGTGCCTCGGTTATCTCTATACCCGAGCTCTTTACTTATGCGCGTTACATTGTGATAGCCTTCGTGCTTGAAGTAATATATATCTTGCTATCACGTTGTTGTTTGTATTGCTTAGCATAAGTTGTTGGTGCACATAGGTAAACCTTAGTTGTTTCTAGGTTGTGCTTTACAAAATAAACACTAGTTTTATTCCGCCTTTTTTGAGCCACTCTAGGAAAAGTTTTAATCGCCTATTCACCCCCTCTAGGCGACATCTGTATCCTTTCAATTGGTAACAAGAAGTATCACCATACTATGGGGCAAGGTGGCTACAGGGCTGGCATTCCTAAGTGGGAGAAACTTGAGCAGGAACTGCGTGCTAAAAAGATCATTCCAGAGACAGACGATTGGATCGAACGTGCAAGGAATTGGTTTTACGGGCATGGGGGCAAGTTGGACTCGGAAGGGAAGTGTATATATAACTTACGACATAAAGAAGACCCCTTGCCAATCGAGAAGATGATAAAAGCAGTAAAGGCTGTTAAAGATGGGGACTTCATTCCCGATAGAGAGAATGATGAGCTCACACTCGCCCTTGGAAATAAGGAACATGATGGATGAACACGAGGCACAATAGGCTCCAAACCATGGAGGACTGGGTTTCCTGAAGAGAGGAAGAAATATCCTGATAGAAGCCGTCAGAGGAGAAAGGACAAGGCAAAAGTTGAAGCAGATATTCAGAAGTACTACCGGCCCATCTCAGCAGCACATTGCATTCGATGCTACCGGCCTATCGAATAATCGAAAAAGCAGTGTGGCTTCCACCGAGGTCCCGGGTGATGACAATGATGATGACGATGGTGCACCGACGATGGCTCTTGTTGGCTACGCAGTGGATGATATCACACAGATGACACACTGCGAGCTACATGTCAAAGTTGTGAACATATCAATGAAGGTGGCGGTCTTCTATGCCTTACCAATTGGACCCACACCAACTTACCACTGTCGTCCGGTTCCAGAGGGCTACGCTGTTATCGGGGTGGATAAAATCATTCCCACCTTTGAAGTTTTGAAGCTTGACTACCCTGCAGGTGAAGGGGATGTGACTGAACTGGGAGACGCAACAAACGTCACCATTCTATGGCCAAAGGAATGTATCGTGCTTCGAAATCACACGCCAAGGCCATCTTCGCCGCCACCTCACCCGTCTCCAGCGAGGTCGTCGCCGCCACGGCAGCCGTCTTCGTCGCCTCACCCGGCTCCGTCGCCTCACCAATCTCCGGCGCAGCCATCGCCGCGGGAGCCATCGCCGGCGCCTCAGGATAAAAAGCGTAAGCGTACCACTACTCTGCGTCGTGGTAAGCGATCGCCGAAACATAAACAAGAGTCTCTTCCAAAAGTACCAAAGGTTCCTCCCAAGAGATCTTATGACTGTACTGAAGAGGAGACTACGTCGATCTTTGATGCGGAAACGACAGTGTTTTTCGCTAAGATGAGGCGGCCGAAAGAGCCAGAGTTTCCCAGCACCAAAGAAGAAAAAACCAGAGTGTTGAAAATGCTAAAGACTCTTCACCAACCAGAGCCAAAGCTGTCATCAGACTATGAGCATTCTATTCTCAAGTCACATGCGGCACAACAAGCCTCGAAGAGCAGTACTGATGCAAGCGAGAAATCTGTTGCCCAGCTCGGAGAACAAGCAAAACAGTCTTGCGCCCCTCTCAAGGTGATTTCCCATACCAATGTGGGGTCAAGCAAATATGGAGCCGAAGAGAAGTATGATCCAGAGGTAGTTGCACAATACGGAGAAGCTGTCGCTGCTCAAGGTATGAGTATTGCCCAATACTTATCCCAGTTAGATTACTTCCCCGTGAGTGAAGTAGCATATAAATACCAGTACGGCAAACCTCTCGTCAAACCTGAGGAGGTAAATAATCTTCCAACAAAAATGCGAAGATTGCATAACTATTACATGCATGCCACAAAGGCCGAGGCTAACTGGATAGTGCTGAAGGTTACAAAAAAGCATTATGGGAAAGAAATAGATGACATGATATCCATTTAATTTGATGAACTATTTCAATTATTCAATCAAGACGTCTTGGACAAATCGATCATCAGTGCCTATTGTATGTAAGTACTAATTCTGTAATTAATTTAGTCTCCAGCTATCTCACCTTGTTTACTGCATGTATATAATCATACTGTAATATGCAGAATGAAGATTCTCGAATGCGACAGAGGACAAATCTATGACATTGGCTTCATTGACCCATATTGGGTTCATCAAGCTAATCTCAAAACAAGCCCCCAGGATACTGAGGATAATATAGTACACGTGTTAAGGTTTCAAGAAACCAGAAGGGAAATACTATTTTCTTAAAACTTCGAGTGAGTGTTATTGTCTTGTATACACTTTCTATTTCGCTTACTCGATGTTAAGTATATAATTGATTAGTTATGCATTCGCAACTTTCACTATATTCTGTTAATCATTCAACTTGACAAAGGGCGTGTACTAGTCATGGACTCGAAACATAAACCCCTTGAGAAGTGGAAGGACATGCAGATGCTTCTCCAGCGGTAATTCTAATTATTACGATACTATATCGGCAACGTTTGTGAATTTTATGATATCAAGTAATTAATAACTTTTTTGATTCGTTTTCTTCGTCGGGCAGCGCTTGGAAATGGTTCACCAACAAGGCTAGGGGTGTTTGGAAAGCGGAGCTTACATTTCAAGCACTAGATGTAAGCACCACTAGCTATATTCGCGCATCTCTTTAATTCTAGTTTTGATACCGTTATTATCATGTTTGATTATTATTTTGATTGAACTACGTTCTCGTAAAGTACCTGACGCAGGGACCAGGTAACAATCTATGTGTATACTATGTTTGCGAGTTCATCCGGCAGACGTGCGATGAGAAGGGCAGAAATTTAGAGTAACTCCACGTACGTAAACAATTTATATAGTTTTTAATTATAATCAAATTATGTTTAGTTTCATTCATATAGGCCGACTCCTTTTTTAAATCAGATCGAATGTCTATGGGACGGTCTTCTGCCAAAGGATCGCGTACGAGCAATTCAGGAGGAATTGACGGGATTCTTGGATGCAGAAGTCCTAAACCCAAAAGGAAAATACTATTCGGGTGTGTATAAACAACAGTGATTGTACAAAGAGCAACTTTTGTATGTAGTGCATGAACTCGATCCGTGTATCGAATGTAATATTGTCATGATGATCTTGTGTAATATAATGGTTCCTTCATTGATGAGTGCAAAACACTAAATAAACAATAAAATAACATAAATGAATTCTCTGCTGCGACATAAAAAGTGGCCAAAATGCTGCCGCGACAACAAAAGTTGCCAAAATGAATTATCTGCCGCGGCAAAGAAATGTGTCAAATCTCTGCCGCGGCAGAAGGTTATTTGTCCCGGTTCATGTTACGAACCGGGACGGTTGCTCCACCCCCCCTCGCCCTCTGCTGCGGCCACGTGTACCCCTTTTTATCCCGGTTGGTGGGCAACCGGGACTAATGGTTGGGGCTTTGTCCCGATTGCCCCGTCCCGGTTGGGGAACCGGGACTAAAGCCCCTTACCAACCGGGACACATGGGGCTGTTTCCACTAGAGTTGGTTCGTGTATCTGGTCGCATCACGTACGTACTCCCTCTGTTTCAAAATATAAGATGTTTTAGGTTTGTGAAGAAAATGTATCTAGACTTGTTTTAGTGTCTAGATTTACTTCAAATCTTAGTGAACCTATATACTAAAAATAGTCTAGATACATTTGCTTCACAAATCTAAAACATCTTATATTTTAAAACGGAGGGAGTACATTGCACTACATCACAATGCAGGAATTGGAGGCGTTTTTCTTAGAGGCACGATTTACAACTGGTTTTAATTGTAGTCTTTTATGGCATTTTAAAAAATAGTGTCTTAAATGGTTAATTTATAGAGGCAGTTTTTAAAATGCCTCTAAAACGTTAACCCTTTGAAGGCACTATCAAAAGTTCCTCTAATGATTTGCACATTCGAGTTCCTCTATGTTGAACTCACTTTTTTTTTTGAGGCACACATGAAAGCGTCTCAAAAGATAATCTATTTGAGGCATTTTCAATTGAGGCACTCAACAAAATGACGCAATTGGTCTTTCGTGTGTGCCTCAAAAATAATAAACGGGCAGAATCACATAAGCAACAAACAACACTTACACAACATAGAAACTTAGGCCTAGTCATTCTTAACAGTCCATAATTACATACTTAGAGGTCTAGTCTCCTCAATTTATGTCTCTCATGCGCGACATAAAGCCCGTTTTTTGAACAACTCAAAAATTGTATTTTTTAGTTTTAACAATAATAGGCTGGAAACCTTGTTCAACACAGTAAGACGTGGTGCCCATTGGGGCCAGCAAACCCTTTGCCTGGTTACCAGAGCTGCGACGATGGTGGATCTCAAGTTGCGCTAAACGAGCCCGCATAGAGAGCGCGCTCCACCATGGCAGCGAGTTGAACGATCTCCCCACTTAACTTCATCTTGGTGGCCGCCATCTCCGAGCCGAGAGTCGATTTGGCCTCAGATAGCTCTGCCCCCACATATGCGTGCATAAGCTCGATGTTGTCGTTGATGCACCAGAACTGTTTGTTGGTGTCGTCGACGCAGGTGCGCACGACGTCCATGATCTCCTTTTTGTGGGAGAGGAACCACTGCTCGTAGGTCTCCTTAGTATCCGCCCCGAGCATCTCGTAGATCGCCTTCGACTCCGACGAGAGGCTCTCCATGATCTTCGAGCGGCGGCGAAAAGGAAATCTGGTGTGGTGGAGATGGACTGGAAACTCTAGATCGAAGAAAAATTAGAGTAGGATCGTTGGGATCTGATACCAAATGTAAGATCCTAGTGGATATCACGCCTGAACCTCTCTTGTTCCTTCAGTCCACCGCCAAACAAGTCAGTTACATATGACACTGCTGTCCAGTTCATGTGTTCCGGACTGATTAATCGATGGCATGTTGCTCCCTATAACTAAAGCGCCGGAAGCTATTACATGGGCAACTTCTGGCCCAATACATGGCCTGCAAGCCAGCTAGGCATCTCCGGAGTTCTCTTGGGCCGGGTATGGGCTGGCGTAGCTTCTCCCTTGTTGTTGTCAGGTTCAGTGTGGATGCTGGGCAGCCCTGGGTCGTCGACAGAGAGACCCGTCACGTGGATCCCCGTGAAATTTTGCCCCTAGATCTGCGCAATATATACCACGATATTTCGTCGCACATGTATATTGGATCGGAGCACGCGCGCAATTCCCGATCGTTTCATGGCACGACTTAGGCGAGCGACGCACGTCGAGCATGACAAGCCCTGCCCGACGTCATCAGCGACGTATATACGTCCATGCACGCAGCATTGCAGCCCAGCCGAGGAGCTGCATCATCCTCAACCTCTCCCTGTCCGTCTGTGCTCCACTACTAGCTAGATTGGTCCATGGATCGGATCAACGACGACAGCTAGCTGCGTGAGGCCCGGCAGATAACTAACACGGGTTGCATGCACACTTTGTTTTTCACTGGACCGGAACCGCGTGGAAGAGCCAGCAGCAAACCGTGGACCGCCGCGCGCGAGGCCACCATGCATGGCGCGCGGCAGGCCGGGGTCTGAACTGATACTCGAGCACATTCGGCGGTGAACACGGAACGAACTAAATCCATCGGTACAGTACGTACGTACGTACGTACGTACTCTCGCGCCAGATTGGTTCGTGTATCTGGTCGCATCGCGTACCTAGAGCTAGCTAGCTAGGGGTCCCGGCCGGTGTCCAATCCATTATGCACACACGCGACAACTTGTTTGTTTCTTCCTTCACGTACGGTGAAGGTGTGGCATATAGAATTAACTGAACAACGTGCTACACCCTCCGATTCCATGTTCTTGTCGTGTGTGGTTCTAATTTAAATTTGAACAAAAAAAATTATGCATGGATATAAAGGTCCGAACATATGCCGAGTGCTGGAAACGCATGCATAGTGCTGGGTTGGGGCTGAGTGGGACGCTAACGAAGATGGAATAAACAAAAACTGATGAAACCAATAGAATACATATAGTATTAACCTAGCTTAATTCTGAAGACATGTCATCGCACAATGCACCATGCGTCCATGCCGTCCCATTTTGTCGCACATATCCATGTCGCATCGCGCAGTGCCGATCCGTCCGTTCACGGCAGCTAGCATTTGCTCGACGTACGTACGTCGAGCATGACAGGCCATGGCTGACGCCATCAGCGACGATGTCCTTGCATGCAGCTACCTCCCCCCTTGAAATTTCTCTCTGCACGCGTACGGCTGTGCTCTACACTACTAGCCCGGCCGCTAGAGTACGTACGTACTCCATCCGTTTAGAAATATAAGATGTTTTAGTTTTATAAAGAAGATATATCTAAACATTTTTTATGTATAGATTTAAATAAATCTAGACACTAAAATATGTTTAGATACATCTTATTTACAGACCTAAAACATTTTATATTTTCAAAACGGAGAGAGTACGTGCTAGCTAATGCGTCGTCCATCTGCATGCATCTCCCTCGAAATTTCTCTGCGTACGTTTTGTGCTCTACTGGCTAGCTAGTAGCTAGATTGGTCCATGGATCAACAGCTGTGTGCATGAGGGCTGCTAACCAAACCAACACACGCATTGCACGCAGAGTTTGTACGTATTTGACCTGGCAGGGTGTGGTAGCTAGCAGCATTCAATCGGATTAGAAAGACGAATCTGTTGGCAGAGCTAGCCAAACAGTACACTTCAGCTTAATTAGGAGGGACAAAATAGAAGCGTAGCCATTGCACCTGCCGTCTGTCTCGCAGTAAAAAAGAAGACGACTCATGTCTGTCCAGAGACCACAGCGCGATGAAACAGATACTACTTCAGGTTAACAATCAGCACGTTTAAATACTTCATTAAATAAGAATCATAAGATACAGTAAAGAGAAGGCATGATTTCGCGAGTCGTTTCGTCTGGACATTTTTCACAAGCTGGTTATAACTCTGTTCGGCCCAAAATATTCGGGGGAGGGGGCCCATAGTTTGGTCGGCCCAGAATACCAAAAAGAAGAACAAAATTGTTGGCTTCGCCCGGGTTCGAACCGGAGACCTTCAGTGTGTTAGACTGACGTGATAACCAACTACACCACGAAACCATCTTGCTACATTCAAGTTCTTACTCTCTATATTGGATTACAGTACGTGTATACATGGAGATGAGATAGAATATCTGAGTAAATTAGAAGCAGCATTCCTCCAACAGGCAGCAGCAGCAGAGAGCAGCCAAGCTTCGAATGGAATAGAGAATAATATCTATGTAAATTAGAAGCAGCATTCCTCCAGCAGGCAGCAGCAGCAGAGAGCGGCCAAGCTGCTAATAGAACAAAGGAAATATCGATCAACATTTCTGCATGCCAGTTTGTTCGATCAACCTATGTGTACTAGTATTTTTTTTCCTAGCAAATAGATATGTTTACTTCCATCAGACTCGGGTATGTAATCTGGTAGTACCACAATTCAGTTCCGAAACAAGTCCACAGTATAAATTAACGATTAGGTACTTGAGCACAAAGCAAACACATTGAAGATTCAGATATACAGAAAACACAAACATCACCAAACCTGCATGAACTCAACACCTTACCATCCTTTCAGGAATCCAGAACTGCTGTCCTCGTCACTATGGCGGCGGCGCCGGCGGTGGTCGTGGTGTGTACCGTATCGCGGCGACGGTGGTGGAAGCTGCGGAGGTGGGTAGTAAGGGCGCTGCCCCTGGTTAAAGTACCCCTGGTACCCTGGTGGAGGCTGGTGATGAGGTTCATGTGGCTGTGGTGGAGGGTAAACACTAGCACCATGGGGCGGTGGAGGAGGAGGGTACACACCGTGAGGAGGTGGGTATGCGTGTGCCTGCTGAGACCCAGGATACGCTGCGATTACACAAACAAGACAAGATGAAGCATGGGATATTCAGTAATCTGTGTGTTCGACACTTCAATATCTGCAATTCAGAGGAAATTTTACGTTTTATTTTTGTTTCTTCTTGTCGATAATACAGAGCAAATTCTGTTGGTGGGGAAACACGCCTTCTAAATCGTGAAAAAGAAAAACTTGGTATGACAAGAACGACAGGATAAACAGGATGATCGGGCTAAGTTTGCTAGCTTGCTGTAGGATTCGATCGGCCGTAGGAACTCTAACATTACCTCGTGTGTCGCTAAAATTACAAAGAGTAGAGATGAGCAATTAAGAGGTGAGGACTTGCCTGGTGGAGGGTAAGATTGCTCGGGAGGAATTCTCTGGTGGCTCATTTCCTTCGCAATTTTCTTCCTCTGCTGCTTGCTTTCGTGATAACCTTCTCGTTTTGGAGATATTTGCGTGCCATTTCTTTTGATCGTACACGTGGAATCTGGGTAGCTGCGGAATATCTGCACACGTATTTCTTTTCCTTTATTATCAGATAAAACAATCGAAGCAAAACTGAAACTTCTAACATGCAGGTTTCTTGCGAGTGTACATGTGAAAGCCGGGTAGCTCCTGAATATCGGCACAAGTAATATTTCTTTTTTTCCTTTATCTGATAAAACCAGGCCTATTCTCAATTACAACCGAGGATAAATAGTTTTGTATAGATCTGTAAACAAAAAATACAAATATATTAAGTAGAATGCTACTGTTTTCCGTAAAAACACAAATAGCAACAGCCCAAAAAAATAGCAGGGTTTCGTGTCGAGAGTCTGCAATATTTTTCTGTAATGTATTTTCCAACCCGTCATGCTTATGAATGTTGTAGACAAGAAAAAATACGTCTTACTGGTTAATACAGTCATTGTACACAAAGTCACTGCTACATTAATCCACTGTGTACTTCAAGTCTGCTAGAAAGGGAGAGAAACTGTACTGCACGTTGGGGAATCATCAACATACATGATAAAGCAGGATTTTATGATAATGATGTTTCTGTAAAGCCAGAAAAATAGGTGTCACTGTCACTAAAGGACAATATTCACAACTGACCTGATTTAGTACTTTATTCACAAAAAACAGCTTGAGCTAGAAGATGGTACCGTCTGTGGATTGAACACAAACATCAACATACATTTTTTGTAAAAAGAGGAAATTTCTGCCTAGCATGGGCGGCAAGAGCCACTCAGTCTAGCCAAGGATACTGCCTATGATACTACACCAAGGCTCGTTCATATATACGTCATATGTTGTCAAGCCTTGAGGTAAGAAAGACACAGGCAAGTCATCCTTGGCTATCACAGATAAGGCCCTTGCAGCCATGTAAGGCTTCTTCTCTGGTGATGCAATTACTACAAACTGATCTTCTCTTCAGTTCTTGGGCTTGCAGTATTTCTTACCTTCAATGTCTATTTATATGCAAATCCTATTGAACAAGATCTAATCCTGCTGTGCACGTAGGCTCTACGTATCTTATCGTTACAGCCTTTTGTGCTAGCAGAATATATTCCAGATCTGCCAACTTATATGGAATGTCAAATAAGATGATATACACTTTTATGTTGCACTGTTTGAATTATATAATTTTCTCTTTTGAGTTTATGACATGAGAACATTTTGAATCCTCTGAAAACGACCTCTTGTATGATGCCAAAATCTGCTTGAAGCTAGCTAGCATGATCGATCCCATATCTCCTCTAAAAGGACACGAAAAGTTGAATTGCATTTACTAGTTATCTAGACAACCAATAGTTTCGAAGATACCCATCATACTGGCGATTTTTTTTTTGAAATAAGTAGGAGATTGTCTATGCTGCAAAATGTAATGGTTCTTAAACTTTCTACTATTTCTATATGGTGGAAATGAATAAGCAATAAGCATGGATGAGAAGAGGTATCATATACAATGTTACGATCCCCTTCTCCAGTTTCGTTCTACGTGTGGCATCGATGGCTTGTTGCTCTGCTGGCATCACCAGGGAGCCGGGGCGGCGGCCCCGGGCATGGCGGTGTCAACCTCCTCCTTCCGCCGGAGGTGGGCAGAGAGATATGGTGGATCCTGGGATTCCATGCCTTGCACAATAATTACTCCTCCTGCTGAGATATGGTGGATCCTAGGGTTCCTCCTCCCGCTGAGATGAAGACTGTCGCGATGCATGTCCTTATCGATTTGGTTGCAGTGGTGTGTTCCGGAAGACTCCACCGGCGACCTCCATTGGGTGACACATGCCCGCAGTTTGCTGGATCGGGAGATTTGGTCATGCGCACTCATGTTTTACTCTGGCCATGGTTTCAGAGGGAGCGCTTCAAAGCTCTGCTGGCTGTTAATATCATGGGACTTCTCGTTCCATGGTGCTGGCGGAGAAGGTCATGGAAGTCGAGATCTGAGGACTAGCAATGGTGGTTCGGAGCTTTGTGGCGATGAAGAATTGGCTTGGTGTTTCTTGACTTGGAGGAGCGGCCTACAAGTGGGGGTGATTGCACAGGAGAAGTTCAAAGTCTTATCTTTCAGAGTGAAAATCCAAGGTCTGGCCTTCATTGGTTGTGCCTAACAATGGTCTTATTGAAGCCATTGTTTAGAGAGAGAGAGGACTTTCTTCAGGGTGAAAACCGAAGATCTATGATCGGGCGACGACTGCGCTTTTGCACCATTCCCTTCTTGGAGCCGTCGTTTTTGGAGAAGCTGGACTTCTGGTGCTGTCCTGGTGGTGTTAGTGCCGCTGTTACAAGGAATAGATCGCTGTAGTGGGGCTTTTCTTTTCGTAATTTCTCTTCTTTTTGTTGGATGTGTGTATCCATATTGCCGCTAGGGTGATGCGTTGTTACAGAGGCTGGGTGTTGTTGGGGATATGCTATATGGGTATCCTCATAGCATGTCTTCTATCCGGATAACCCGGGTGGCCCATAGTTGGTAGCATGGCCTATGGCCTGCTAGACGGCCCAATTAGATGGATCCAGAAGGGAGGCCCATGCCGGATAAAGGAAGGCTATGGAGGAGTCACCGATATACCCGGAGTCTTGGAGTGCAAGACACGCTAGACTAGTTGTAAGCAGTGTAGGACTCTGTAACCTGTACGGCTAGGACTTTTCCCTGTAACCCTAGGACCTGGCGACTATATAAGTCGGCCCTATGGGAGCCTTTAGGGCACGATAACTTAGACTCTCTAGTCACCTCGCACAGCGAACCAATCCCTGTAACTCGACGTATTGCCCTTATAGTGATTTATAGCAGGAGTAGGATTCCGCCACCGTTGTGGGACCTGAACCTGGGTAAGCTGTGTTACCTCGTACCCGTCAACCGTCCGCCTTCCCCCACATCTCTAAAAACGCACTGTGAGGAGCCCTCCATGGCGTACTCATCGGCAATAGCACGATAGTTGGCGCCCACCGTTGGGCAAGATGCGCTTCAGGCTCTTCAGCGAGCGAGGACCAAGATCTTTGCGGGAATCGGTGAAACTGTAGCCATCGGTCACGTTCTCTTCTCCGGCAACGTTCCGATCGTCCCTCCCGACGAGTTCTGGATCCTGGCTAAGACGAACCCTACGCGGTGATCGATCATCCCCATCGGAGATATCCACCTCTTCATTGGCGAAACCGACTCGGGCACTAGTTCCCTGGGAGTCGGAGGAGCATCAAGACCCGCACGGACCGCCTACGGGCAAGATATGTTTGCGGAAGGATCGATGTCGGATCTCTCCTCGGAGTTTGCTGGCAAAGATCAGAAAAATTCAAGGCCCACCCAAACCACCCTTGTGCCGGATATAACGGTGGAAGATCGCTGCAAGTCCGCCGGCTTCGCCCGTGCGTCTGGACATCAGAGATCCAAGTTTGTCAGAGTGGTTACCATCTTTGATCTAGCACGCTGCGTTTAGAGAGAGGGTGAAAACCCCCGCGATTACCTTTCCAGGTGGCTCCGTATACAGGCCGATCTAGCACATTACCCCAATGATGATGCTATGTATCACTTTGTGGAAGGGCTAGACCAAGGTACTCTTCTCCGGCATATACTAAGGCGGCAGCAGGCTTCAAGACGCCTCACCTTCGAAAGTGTAACACCCTCAGAATCGGCCCTATGCAAGTTTCAGCGATTCCCGCCAAACCCGCATAGAAACGATTCAAAGGTGCCCACCAGGCACTTTCATGCGGGTGGAAAACGAAGTAATAACATTACACAACAGTCCTCGATGGGACCCACAGAACAGATATATACAACAGCGACTCAAAGAGTCAAGAATACAGATATACAATATAAAGATCCAAATCACCTGGAAAACGATTCAGCGTCCGAGTACGGACAAGATGCAAATTGAGCTAAGAGCCCTGAAGAATAACCAATGGCGTCCATAACCCTGCCCAGTCCAAGCCGGAAGGGTAACCCTGCTAACGACGGCGATCTCAAAACCTGCTTAAACAAAAGGGGTGCCGACAAAGGGCAAAGGAAAAAGAGAGCGGTCGATCGAGGCGGTACAGCGAGGCTAGAATTGGCGGTCCTCGCCTACATAGGTATGGTGGATCGGCGGCAGCATGCACTAAACAACCTATAGAGACTCGATACAACTAGCGGCTATCAGAGGGGGGGTAATAAAGACCTATTCGGAACCACCTGATACTACCACCAAACATACCCATCCTGGCATTTCCCCCTCGAGACCAAACGAGGAAGTCAACCGCGGAACTCTCACAGTTGGCAGTTTTACTCATTCCGTTATAGTGGCGGCAATTACTAGTCAAATATAGATAGCATGAGTCATCCTGATATAATAAGCAGTGGGCAGTTTTAGTTAACCATTCCGTTGTAGTTGCAACACTTACTAGTCAGATACAATTAGCATGAGATATCCCAAAACCCAGCAGTTGTTGGTACTTTTATTTAGCCATTCCGTTGTAGTGAAGCTGATTACTAGTCATATCGGATACAAGTCAAATTATAACAAGAAACTTTAGTTATAGTTGTCTATGATCAAGCACATGCTCCAAGTCGTCCATAACCGCGGACACGGCTTCTCGAAAAGATTTAACCTTGCGGTGCACCAAAGTATCCACACGCATCGACCCTTTTGCGGATCAATTAACATACACCCATCGGTATGTCGGCGGGGCCTAAGTCATGACGTTTCCCAGACCCAAAGCAAGCACGGGGGGCCACCCCACTAAGTCTACCCACAACGAAGTCGGCCGGTCTCCCAGACGGACTCAGGGTTTGGGTGGACGGCTGTAAACGACTGGGAACCCGAAAAGATGACTGGGCTTGTCGATACAGCGAAAACGTGTCCCGATCCTAAACAGTACAGTGTGCTCCTCGCACAATCGTAAATAAAGCAGTAAAGCATGGCATAGGTACAAGATAGTAAATAAAACCTCAAACTAGTTGTGGCCCCCAGTACAGTACTTTGAAATCAGGTACTAAATCGATGGGGTGCCCATACATCCCACATGTGGTTAGCGCGCTCGATCTCGGAACAGGTGTCAAGAAATCGGGGTCCTACGGGACACCAGTGAGCGGTCAAAAACCAAATATTATCTATCACCCACCGGTGCCTCTGCATTTACCTACTTCAATTTTAGTTATTAAACGATAATTGAATTAAACGATAATTAAAGTCATGATCATCTCCAACATTAAACCTGCGGCAATACTCCAACAACTGTGGTACTTGGCGACACACAACAGCACTTGAGCAAGCGACTACGACGCGCAAGTCCAACTATCTACCAAACAACAGGTAATAGGATGTGTCCAAGGCAATATATGGCTACAAGGGATATCTCGGGTACGGAAACTAGAGCATCGCAACACAGATATTAATAGATCAACAGGAGGGAATAAATACTATAAAAGTAAGATTGGTAGAAAGGGGGAGGTGCTCGCCTGAAAACATTGCCGAAGGTTCAACTGACGATCGGGACATCGGGTCGACACTCGCATCAACTCAACGGCCTTATCCGCGAAGAACCAAAACACTAGAAGAAACACCGGATGGACTATTTAATACTATGACAGAAGATCGGGCATGATGCATGTATGATGTATGGCATGGCAAAGGTGCGATGCAATTAGGCCATATTAAGCGGAACCGGGGTTCCGACATTTAATTAAACGGTTCAAGTTATTTAGAACCCCCGCAATTTAAATGTTGTCTTAACATGGCAAATCATGGCATCGGTTCGCTACACCAATTTAAATGGGACCAATATAAGACTAGATTTGCCCGCATATGGGCCCCATATTTAATTTAGGTGAATCGGCATAGTGCCCCCAAACCACACAATATGCATGCGAGTATGACAATTTAATATGCAACAAGTATATATTATTATAAAAATAGGGGCTTAGGGTCACACATTTGGGTATCGGCGATCTTGGGCTCCACGGGTTTGGGTTCGGTCTCGGCGTTCGGGAAGGAGATCATGGCTCGGGGCTGCGGATCCTCGAGATCGGGGCCTTCGGATCCGTGACGTAGGCCTTGGCGTCCTTGTCGGAGTACTCGGGTGTCATTGCCGGACTTGGATCGGCAGCGGGTCGTCGACTAACCACAGAGGTTCCGATGGCGGCATCGATCGGAGTCGTGCGTCTTGGGGTGGTCATCTCACTCTTTGGTTCAGAATGGGCATCTCCACATTATAGTAGCACACCCATCTTACTTATTCCCTTCACCATCGGCTGCTGGAGAGCTTGGTCAGGCCACGGCAGGGTCGGCCATGGCGCTCGGGGAGGCAACAGTGCAGGGCGCCATCGCAGGACGACGCGGAACCGGGCAGAAGAGGAGGCGGGCGAGCGCAGGACACGACCGGACACGTCGGAGAGGGAGGCGCGCAACGCACGACAAGGAGAACGGCGACGGCTTGGCGTACGGACGGTGTGGCGCGGGGCAGGAGGTCGAGGCCGACGCGGTCCCGGTGGCAGGGCCAGCGCCGGGGTTGGTGGAGGTCGACGGCGGCAGAGGGCCGGCAGAGGAGGAGGGAGAGGCCAGGAGCGACGGTGGAGGCGGCCGGAGGAGGTCGAACGGCGGCGGCCGGATGCCACAGGGACCGCGGTGGCGGTGGAGCATCGGGCGGCGGACGGTGAGGAGCCCTGTGAGGAGGAGGTGGGGAGAGGTGGGTACTAAACGAGGTTGGGGGGAGGAGGGGGAACATGGGGAGGGCGGCGCCTGGGGTTCTGAGGCGGCGCGGGCGAGCAGCCGTCGAGGAGAGTGGGGGCGAGGTGCGGCGAGGGAGGACGAGGCGAGCGGAGGCGTGCGGGAATTGCGGGCGCGTGAACCGCGTGAGCGAGGTGGGGCCAGGCTCGCGGGAGGGTGGGGTCGGTGGGGTGGGAGCGAGAGCCAAACAGAGAGGGGAGAGAGACGGCTGCGCACGCGGCGTGTGTGCTGTGTGTGGGTGGGGCCAGCGGGTGAGGTGTGGGGAGTGTGGGGAGTTGGGGGTGAGGTGGCAGCGGGGGATTGGATAGAGGGAAGGGAGAGGTGAGGTGGCATGACGGGGTTGGCCGGGGTGAGGTGGAGGGGGGACTGGGTAGATTAGGACTAGGTAGAAAAAGGGTTTAGGTGGACCGGTTTGAACTGGGGGTGGCCGACTGGGTCGGATCGGCCCAGTACGGCTGCCCCCTAAAAATAATATAAACTTTTGTTTAATTTAAAATAAACTTTTGTAAATAGTTTTTAGACAAATAAAGGACCCGGAAAAGTCCGGCGCTTTAATTTGAAATTGAGACGGGGAATATTTAGAATACCAAACTAGGCTTTTAGAAAATAGGTTTTGACAAACAAATGCATGATGACCTGACGATTCTCAAATGCAATGTGGCATGATGACATGAGCATGCGGTCATGATGATGCAATGCACAAAAACAACGCGATTTTCTAGTAGTGGTTTTGCGGGATGCCACAATTAGACACCACTAACTATGGATCTTGCCCTCGAGATCCGCCTCATGGTACCGGAAGGAAGGTCGGCGATTTGCGTCTTCTCGCTTCGTGTAGATCCTCGCGACACCACTAACAAGAGGTCGTTGTCCGTGATCATCAAGAGAACACTCCGGGAAGCAAAAGGTCGAAGATAGAGGTATCAACAAGTAAAGCCACCTCTAGCTTCGATAGAAAGAGATAATCGATGCATTCTCATCCACTTCAATGTACAAAAGCGAATAGAAGGGGTAGTCGGCATGGGGGCCAATCCATCACGCTCCCAAACTATTACTCTGCACAATCAGTAGTAAAGCGTGCAACCATTCTCGGAATCAGACTGAAGATCTCGACAATCGAGGTTCGGAACAAAGGAGTGAGGCATACTCTGCATCGGATCTGGCGTAGATGATGTCGTCGCGTCGGAAAACAACGGAAGGCACAAACAAGGAACAAAGAATGGTACCACAGATAAAGGATCACTCAGATAGCATGAAGTCCGGATGGTAGAACACCGTTATCAAAGGAGGAAGCGAAACCCTGAAGGTACAACGGAACCCAACCACGAGAAATCCTGGACTCGAAGAAAGAGACGAGAGCGGATTCAAAACACGTAGAGGTAAGAGGAGAATAGCAAAGGGGTAAGGAGTAAAAGCAGGCCTAACCAGATCTATCCAACCGATTTTGCAAAATAGTTTTTGACACTCTACTTCGGCCGTTAGCTAGGTTATCCTCTGATTTGGACTTGTGGTATATCAACTCGAGCTCGATACCACTCAGTAACACCCTCGAGAATCGGCCCTATGCAAGTTTCAGCGATTCCGCCAAACCCGCATAGAAACGATTCAAAGGTGCCCACCAGCACTTTAAATGCGGGTGGAAAACGTAATAACATTACACAACAGTCCTCGATGGGACCCATGAGCAGATATACAACATGACTCAAAGAGTCAAGAATACGAATATACAATACAAAGATCCAAATCACGGAAAGCGATTCAGCGTGAAATACGGACAATATGCAAATTGAGCTAAGAGCCACGAAGAATAACCAATGGCGTCCATAACCCTGCCAAGCCGGAAGGGTAACCTCGCTAACGACGGCGATCTCAAAACCTGCTTAAACAAAGGGTGCCGACAAAGGGCAAAGGAAAAAGAGAGCGGTCAAGATCTTGAGGCGATACAGCGAGGCTAGAATTGGCGGTCCTCGCCTACATAGGTATGGTGGATCAAGCGAAGACAAAGATGCACTAAACAACCTATAGAGACTCGATACAACTAGCGGCTATCAGAGGGGGGTAAGAAAGACCTATTCGGAACCACCTGATACTACCACCAAACATACCCATCCTGGCATTTCCCCCTCGAGACCAAACGAGGAAGTCAACCGCGGAACTCACACAGTTGGCAGTTTTACTCATTCCGTTATAGTGGCGGCAATTACTAGTCAAATATAGATAGCATGAGTCATCCTGATATAATAAGCAGTGGGCAGTTTTAGTTAACCATTCCGTTGTAGTTGCAACACTTACTAGTCAGATACAATTAGCATGAGATATCCCAAAACCCAGCAGTTGTTGGTACTTTTATTTAGCCATTCCGTTGTAGTGAAGCTGATTACTAGTCATATCGGATACAAGTCAAATTATAACAGTAAACTTTAGTTATAGTTGTCTATGATCAAGCACTGTGCTCCAAGTCGTCCATAACCGCAGACACGGCTTCTCGAAAAGATTTAACCTGCGGTGCACCAAAGTATCCACACGCACTTGACCCTTTTGCCGATCAATTAACATACACCCATCGGTATGTCGGCGGGGCCTAAGTCATGACGTTTCCGGACCAAAGCAAGCACGGGGCCACCCACTAAGTCTACCAACGAAGTCGGCCGGTCTCCGAGACGGACTCGGTTTGGGTGGACGATCAGAACGATCGGGAACCCGAAAAGATGATCGGCTTGTCGATACATCGAAAACGTGTCCCGATCCTAAGCGATGACAGTGTGCTCCTCGCACAATCGTAAATAAAGCAGTAAAGCATGGCATAGGTACAGGATAGTAAATAAAACCTCAAACTAGTTGTGGCCCCCAGTACAGTACTTTGAAATCAGGTACTAAATCGATGGGGTGACCATACATCCCACATGTGGTTAGCGCGCTCGATCTCGGAACAGGTGTCAAGAACTCGGGGTCCTACGGACACCAGTGAGTGGTCGGAAACCAAATATTATCTATCACCCACCGGTGCCTCTGCATTTACCTACTTCAATTTTAGTTATTAAACGATAATTGAATTAAACGATAATTAAAGTCATGATCATCTCCAACATTAAACCTGCGGCAATACTCCAACAACTGTGATACTTGGCGACACACAACAGCACTTGAGCAAGCGACTACGACGCACAAGTCCAACTATCAACCAAACAACAGGTAATAGGATGTGTCCAAGGCAATATATGGCTGCAAGGGATATCTCTGGTACGGAAACTAGAGCATCGCAACACAGAAAGCAATAGATCAACAGGAGGGAATAAATACTATAAAAGTAAGATTGGTAGAAAGGGGGAGGTGCTCGCCTGAAAACATTGCCGAAGGTTCAACCGACGATCGGGTCGACACTCGCATCAACTCAACGGCCTTATCCGCGAAGAACCAAAACACTAGAAGAAACACCGGATGGACTATTTAATACTATGACAGAAGATCGGGCATGATGCATGTATGATGTATGGCATGGCAAAGGTGCGATGCAATTAGGCCATATTAAGCGGAACCGGGGTTCCGACATTTAATTAAACGTTTCAAGTTATTTAGAACTCCCGCAATTTAAATGTTGTCTTAACATGGCAAATCATGGCATCGGTTCGCTACACCAATTTAAATGGGACCAATATAAGACTAGATTTGCCCGCATATGGGCCCCATATTTAATTTAGGTGAATCGGCATAGTGCCCCCAAACCACACAATATGCATGCGAGTATGACAATTTAATATGCAACAAGTATATATTATTATAAAAATAGGGGCTTAGGGTCACACATTTGGGTATCGGCGATCTTGGGCTCCACGGGTTTGGGTTCGGTCTCGGCGTTCGGGAAGGAGATCATGGCTCGGGGCTGCGGATCCTCGAGATCGGGGCCTTAGGATCCGTGACGTAGGCCTTGGCGTCCTTGTCGGAGTACTCGGGTGTCATTGCCGGACTTGGATCGGCAGCGGGTCGTCGACTAACCACAGAGGTTCCGATGGCGGCATCGATCGGAGTCGTGCGTCTTGGGGTGGTCATCTCACTCTTTGGTTCAGAATGGGCATCTCCACATTATAGTAGCACACCCATCTTACTTATTCCCTTCACCATCGGCTGCTGGAGAGCTTGGTCAGGCCACGACAGGGTCGGCCATGGCGCTCGGGGAGGCAACAGTGCAGGGCGCCATCGCAGGACGACGCGAACGGCGAAACGGAGGCGGGCGAGGCACGGCCAGACGCGTCGGAGAGGGCGCGCAACGCACGACAAGGAGAACGGCGAGCTTGGCGACGGACGGTGTGGCGAGGCAGGAGGTCGAGGCCGACGGTCCTGGTGGCGGGCCGCGGGTTGGTGGAGGTCGGCAGCGGGCAGAGGAGAGGAGGCCAGGAGGCGGCGGTGGGCGGCGGAGGAGGTCGAGCGGCGGCGGATGTTACGAGGACGCGGTGGCGGTGGAGCATCGGGCGGCGGACGGTGAGGAGCCCCAGGGAGGAGGTGGCGGCGCTCAGGAGAGGTGGGGTACGGAAACGAGGTTGGGGAGAGGGAGGGAACAGGGAACGTGGGGGAGGGCGGCGGCGCCTGGGGTCCCTGAGAGGCGGCGGGGCAAGCCGACGAGGAGAGGTGGGGCGATGGTGGGCGCCTGGCGGCGGGCGAGGGGAGGACGAGGCGAGTGGAGGCGTGCGGGAATTGCGGGCGCGTGAACCGCGTGAGCGAGGTGGGGCTAGGCTCGCGGGAGGGTGGGGTCGGTGGGGTGGGGCGAGCCAAGCAGAGGAGAGAGACTGCTTGGCGTGTGTCTGTGTGGGTGGGGCCAGCGGGTGAGGTGTGGGGAGTGGGGGGAGTTGGGGCTGAGGTGGCAGCGGGGGATTGGATAGAGGGAAGGGAGAGGTGAGGTGGCGTGACGGGGTTGGCCGGGGTGAGGTGGAGGGGGGACGGGGTAGATTAGGACTAGGTAGAAAAAGGGTTTAGGTGGACGGTTTGAATCGGGTGGCCGACTGGGTCGGATCGGCCCGGTACGGCTGCCCCCTAAAAATAATATAAACTTTTGTTTAATTTAAAATAAACTTTTGTAAATAGTTTTTAGACAAATAAAGGACCCGAAAAAGTCCGGCGCTTTAATTTGAAATTGAGACGGGGAATATTTAGAATACCAAACTAGGCTTTTAGAAAATAGGTTTTGACAAACAAATGCATGATGACCTAACGATGCTCAAATGCAATGTGGCATGATGACATGAGCATGCGGTCATGATGATGCAATGCACAAAAACAACGCGATTTTCTAGTAGTGGTTTTGCGGGATGCCACAGAAAGCATGGTGAACACCGTCAACAGCTATGCGGAGGCTGATGAGGAAGCTCAGATAGAAATCGTGCTCGTTGACGGAGCCCCTCCGCCTCAGCCACCGCCACCACCGCCTCCGGTCGTCATCGTCGCTGCTGCGCCACCGCCTCCAGTCATCGTCGCAGTTGTTGCACCTCCACCCCCGTCACCGAGGAAGCCCCAGCACCCTCCGACTCCATGCTTGACGCGCTCTACGCTTACATCAGCGCAAATTCAGAGGAGATAGACTTCAGCCCAGAGGAGCTAGACTCTGCCATGCTGGAGATGGAGGAGGATTACAAACGCGACGAACAGGCCAACAACGCCGTCACGTCCCAAGAGGTGTTTGTCGCCATTGGGACGGCGATGGATGAAGATCAGCCCGGACGAGCTCCGCCTATAGCGCTAGACAAAGGGAAGGGACCACCTGTTGCTGTCGACAATGATCGCGCACAGGTCATGCCCCCTCCGCCTAACCCAGTGCAGCAGCCGCAGGAACTCGGCACTGGTCCGAGCAACAACAACACCGCAAACCCGCCACCTCTGGCATCTACATCTGATGTGGCCCAAGTCACTCTAGCTGATAGAGTGATGTACGACAATCTCCTCGTAGAGCCTATGACCATGGATCATATCCGCAATGTCGTCCAGCTCGACGAGAAGCGCCAGCAGCTGCTGGAGGAAGTGCAGGCCATCGCGGAGCAAGGCGCAAGGCTAGATCGTTGGCCAACACGCAGAAATCAATAGAGAAAGCTAGAGTGATGGAGGCCGAGTACAAGACTCTGCTACAGCAGCAGAAGGCTAAGAAAGCTCCGGCTCGCATCATCAACGATCCTGGTGTACGGCGAAACCTAGGATGGTCTCCCCCGAAGCCGGCACAGGCCAAGCCATACATTGACAGTGAAGGCAGGCAGGTGATGCCCACTCCTCTTCTCAACCTTGTCGTCTCCAAGACCCTTCTGGAGCAGGATAGATCACCAAAAGTGGTGAACCAAGTCTATGACCTAGTGGCCAAGGCGGTGAAACAGTAGGAAAAGGACACCTCTCAGAGGCTTGAGTCTGACCCAGTGTTTTGCCAGTCTAGCCAGCATAAGCCGTCAAGGGACAGATCTCCTCTTGATGTCGGGTGCCAGACGGGTTCGTCAGAACGAAGACGGAGGGATGCGCGCAACAGGAAAGATGCTATCCCCATATCCTCCGACCATGGAGGCAAGGCTCAACCGTGTCGCCCATCTCCAGCGCCCCACTCTCCCCGACATCGCGAAGACCCCAAGTCTCACCATCTTACGGATATGCCTCCGCCTAGGCAACGCGGAGCAAACCCGTCATGATGGGGAGCGCAGCCAAGGACACAAGAGCAGGTCACGCCATGACCCTCCACGTCTGACAAACAACCATGACAAGCGTGAGGCGTCGCAGGAGGGTAACTGCAAGAAGGCTAACCAACTGCCACCTCCGCCTCTGTCACCACCTAGCAGCCACCATGGCGGAGGAGGCCCGCGTCGTTCACGCAGCCGATCCCCTGATGGCAAAAAGAAGAAAAGAAGCTCATAGCCATACGACGCACGATCACGTCTAGACAAGATCCATGACGCCCGAGAAGGAGCATACCTAGGACCACGCTGCTTTGGACCTGTAATACGGACCGCATCTTACCCCAAGGGTTTCCGGATTGACAAGACCATCAAGCCCTATGACGGCACCGCCAAGCCAGCTACATGGTTGCAGGATTATGACAACGCGGTGGAGATCGCCGGGGGAAACTCCAACGTTGCCGTCATGTACCTCCCACTGATGCTGGCGGGCACGACCCGACAATGGATCGATGACTTGCTAGAGAAATCTATCTACAAACTGGATGGACATGCAAGAAGCGTTCATCAAGAACTTCGAGGGTACGTACAAATGTCCCTGTACTATTGGCGACCTACATTGGTGCGTGTAGGAGCAAGACGAGTCATCTCGCGCCTACCTCTCCCGCTGGCTGGATATGAAGAATTCCTGCGCAGGAGTGCACTCACAGACCGCCATGTCCGCCTTCATTGATGGGTTAGAAAGACGTACGTTGCTCTGACATTCGTTGAAGCTTGCAGGACAACCACTAGCTAGATCTCAACCAGATGATCCAGCTGGCTAGTGAGTTCGCGGCTGCCGACGACGATGCTCGCGGCTACCGATGACGATGCTCACAGCTCCTTGCCGGCAACGGCCGTTCCAACTCAAGCTCGGAGGAACAGCAAAACCAAGTGGAAGAGCCCGCCAGAAGAAAAGCAAACCTCCGACATGGTCGCCATGACTTTTGCAGGACGAGGTGATAGTGGATAGCGTGGCCAAGGCCAGGGGGCTGGTCGTGGGCAGCAGCGAGGTAGTGAAACAATCTCGGCAGCGCTCTGTGTTCCCCAGACCTACGAGGAGTACCGCGATATGCTGTGCCTCGTACACCTCGACGCCAACAACAAGGACACACACACCAATCGCCATTGCAAGTTCGTCAACGACCTCAAGGAGGACCCGGAGTCCGGCTACAAGCGAAGTCAGAAGAATAGACCGTTAGGCAAGGGCAAGGGGAATAAGAAAGAGGAGGATTCCAAGGATTCAAGTGACATGGACGAGGATGTTTACCCCAAGCACGCCGCCAAGAGCGACGACAAAGGAAAAAAAACCTTAGAGAAGAAGGCGGCAGTTTTCCACACTTTCCTTGGAACCCCCACCATCCGATAATAGAAGACCTCCATGAGGATACTGATGGCCACTCTACCCCAAGTTACCCAATATCTGCGTTGGTCGGAGATTCCAATTACTTGGGACAGGAAGGATCACCCAGACCTCATCCCTACGGAGAACCAATACGCCATGATCATCAACCCCTTGATTGACGGCAATGAGTTCACCAAATGTATGGTGGATAGTGGAAGCAGCATCAACATCATGTACCCGGATACACTGCACGAGATGAACTTGACGGAGGAAAACCTAAGGCAGACCAGCACCATCTTCCATGGCGTAGTTCCTGGTCGGGAGGCTCGGTCCCTTGGGTGCATCACGCTTCAGGTCGCTTTTGGCGATGCCAATAATTACCGCCAAGAACACATGACCTTTGAGGTGGTCCCCTTCAAGAGCGTGTACCACGTCATATTCGGCCGCGACATCTTCCACACCTTCATGTCCAAGCCATGCTTCGTCTACAACAAGCTCAAGATACCTAGACCAAACAGTGTAATCACTGTATCCAGAAGCTTTACCAAGGCAAGGGACTGCGAGATTGGAGAAGCAGCCTTTGTAGAAGTTGTCCTCTACAGCGAAGAATTCAAGGAGATCCAGAGCAAGGTCGATGCCTCAGAGATGCCCGCGTCGAAGAAACAGATTTCTGACTCCGCCCCAACATTCAAGGCCACCATCGAGACCAATCCGGTGGAACTTGTGGTAGGCGATGCCTCCAAGACCACTGCCATTATGACGAACCTGGACCCTAAATAGGAAAGCACACTCGTCGAGTTCCTCCGTGAGAACAGGGACATCTTTGCCTGGCAACCTGCCGACATGAAAGGTGTATCTAGGGAACTTGCCGAGCATAGCCTGAATATTGATCCAAAATGTAAACCAATGAAACAACCTCTACGACGCTTCAGAGACGAGAAGAGACGCACCATAGGCAAAGAGATAGCTAGGTTACTTAAGGCTAGTTTATCCGAGAAGTCCTTCACACCCGATGGGTGGCTAATCCTATACTTGTCCCCAAAAAGGGAACCAAAGAATTAAGAATGTGCGTTGATTACACCGGCTTGAACAAAGCATGTCCCAAAGATCCGTTTGCTTTGCCTCGCATTGATCAAGTCATTGACTCGACGGCTGGCTCGGAAGTTTTGTGTTTTCTCGATGCATACTCAGGATACCACCAGATCAAGATGAGGAAGTCTGACCAATTGGCACTTCGTTCACTACACCCTACGTCACGTTTTGCTATGTCACGATGCCCTTTGGGCTGAAAAACGCAGGTGCTACATACCAGCGGACAATGCAGCATTGCTTACATGATCAAATTGGTCGAAACGTTCATGCCTATGTGGACGATATATCGGTGATGTCTAAAAAGTCAAACGACTTAATCTCTGACTTAAAAAAAACCTTTGATAATCTCCGAAAATACAACATGATGCTTAACCCTAAGAAGTGCGTCTTCGGGGTTCCAGCCGACAAATTGTTGGGCTTTATCGTTTACCAGCATAGAATCGAAGTCAACCCGGATAAAATCAAGGCCATGTTAATCATAAATCGTCCGACATGCCTAAAGGACATACAACGGCTAACAGGTTGCGTTACAGCAGTTAGTCGGTTTGTTAGCCGACTTGGAGAGAAGGCTCTACCGCTGTACAAGTTGCTGAAGAAGGCGAACAAATTCACGTGGACGAACGAGGCAGATGTAGCATTGAAGCAGCTCAAGGAGATACTTTCCTCCGCGCCTATCCTTGCAGCACCCGAGCCTAGGGAACCCATGTTAATCTACATGGCGGCCACCAACCGGGTAATCAGCATCATCGTTGTGGTAGAGAGGAAAGAACGAGGCTATGAGTACGGAGTTCAACGACCAGTTTACTATGTAAGCGAGGTCTTGACGGAGTCCAAGCAGCGTTACCCGCACTATCAAAAGGTAGCTTATGGAGTATTCCTTGCTTCTCGGAAGATGAGGCACTACTTCCAAGAGCACCCTATCACAGTTGTGAGCAAAGCTCCACTGTCCTACATCATTAACAACAATGATGCTACAGGAAGGGTTGCGAAGTGGGGCATTGAACTTGCCGCCTTCGAGATCACCTACAAGATACGCGACGCTATCAAGTCACAGGCCTTGGCAGATTTTATCCCAGATTGGATGGAGATGCCAGATGCTACCCCAATACCGGAGCCAGAATACTGGGTGATGCACTTTGACGGATCAAAGCTACTCAATGGCTCGGGGGATGGTGTACTATTACAGTCAGCAACCAGGGAAAAGCTACACTACGTTCTGCAGATCCACTTCGAGGCTATGAACAACATGGCGGAGTATGAAGCACTCATTCATGGACTACGCGTAGCCAAGGATATTGGCATCAAGCCCATAGTTTGCTGTGGAGATTCTGACTTGGTTGCCCAGCAGATGGCTGGCACCTGGAACGCGTGGAACCCTATGATGGCGGCATATCGCGATGAAGTGGATGAGATAGCCAAGAGCTTCTCGGGCTACGAGGTCAAGTATGTACCTAGGGAGCAAAATGAGGCGGCTGATCTATTGTCTAAGCCTGGATCAGGGCGCAAACAAATTCCGCCTGGCGTTTTCTTGGAGCATCTATAGACATCATCCATGAAGGGGGTGGATGTGGACAACCCGGACAGAGTTGACTCTTTCGTTCACATGGTGACAAAGGTCCCTCCGGCTTGGACAAAACCGTTCATGGAATATCTCAAACACGGAACTTTGCCCGACGACAAAGTCGAAAGACGGCAAATAGTACGTCGAGCAAAGGGCTATACCATAATCAATGGATAGCTCTACAAAAGAAGCACCACTGGTGTATACCTTAAGTGTGTTTCCTAGCAAGAAGGTATTGAAATCCTCCGTGAAATCCATCTCGGAGATTGCGGGCATCATGCCGCTCCCCGATCGTTGGTTGCCAAAGCTTTCTGGCAAGGATTATACTGGCTGACTGCGAAGACGGACGCCGACAAGCTGGTTGATACATGCATGGGATGCCAGTATTATGCCCGACAACCACATGTTCCAGCTGAAGAATTGCGAACAATACCAATAACTTGGCTATTTGCAGTCTGGAGGCTGGACATGGTTGGTCCGTTGCAGACGGCACCATGTGGGTTTACGCATCTGCTAGTAGCCGTTGATAAATTCACCAAATGGATCAAATCTAAACCCATTAGAAAGCTTGATGGGGCAACTGCCCTTAGGTTTGTCCGGGATCTAGTGGTGAGATTTGGTCTCCCACATAGCATTATCATCGACAACGGCATCAACTTGTCACTCGGATAAGTGGAAGCTTATTGTTGGGAGAAGGGCATCCGACTTGACCTTGCATATGTGGCGCACCCATAGTCCAATGGTCAGGTTGAGCGAGCCAATGGATTAATTCTGCAGGGAATCAAGCCACGTCTAGAAGCACCGTTGCATAGAGCAGCTGGAGCTTGGGCAGAGGAATTACCATATGTGCTGTGGAGTTTACGAACTACACCCAATAGATCCACCGGCTACACCCCTTACTTCATGGTATATGGAGCAGAAGCCATCTTTCCTTCCGTCATCCTCCATGATGCACCAAGAGTTGACGCCTATGACGAAGATGACGCTGAAGAATCTAGATGCCTAGATGTGGACCTTCTTGAGGAGGAGCGCGTATTGACATGCCAAAGATCCGCCATCTACCAGCAGAAGCTACGCAGCTACCATAGTCGTCGCGTTCGGCATCGCTCGTTTAAAGAGGGGGACCTGGTGCTCTGACTTAAGCAGAAGAAGTCACACAAATTATCTCCGCCATGGGAAGGACCGTTCATTATAAGCAAGGAGCTACTCAATGGGTCTTACTACCTTGTTGACAATCGTGAACTAAAGGATAGACCCAACAAGGATCATAAGCGTAAGCGACGTGACCCGGATGATGATTATTCGGAGCTTGATCGGCCATGGAACATAGCACAACTACGTCCTTTCTACACTTAGCATTTTTATCTATTGTGTACCTCTTATATGATCAATGAAATAAAGCTCTCTGGTTCACTCATATTTCTGATTCTTTTACCTCCTTTAGTGTTCATTTTTGGATCGTATAAAACCTTTATGCACAAGTTTTGCGATTGCACTTGTGAAAATTCTGCCTACGGGCGTTAGCTTAAGTTTTCTGGTCTACACGTTCTTTATTGTTTTTATGTGGATTCTGGAGTAGTGATTTTCGACACTTATTATCGGCGATTTTGTGCTTAGGTTATTGATGGTGCCATTGGGCATCATCGCCTGAGCGCATAGTTCCGACAACGAGTCTTCCGACTCATGAAAGGTCAAGCATAAAAACCAGAGTAATGGATAAGCCAACACTTGCTTAAAAATATATACATGCTGGAACCAGCTCTTGAGTAGCAGGAAATAGCAACAATTGTTTTTCCGCATTAAGTTAACAAGTAGTTTTTTCCGCATACAAATTCCAGAGGAAACAAATATTACATATTTTTTTTCATTCCTCTGGCGCAGGTGACTTGGACGCAGCATCATCAGCAGCAGGAGAGCCATCCTCCTTGAAGTCGGCAGTTTTGAGGGACTTAGAGGAGCTTTGGTTGTCGCCATCAATAATCTCCATGGGAACGAAGACGTTAGGGTCGACCAACTCGGCGACTCTAGTATCAAAACCCGCGAGCGACACCAAGATAGCTTTATGATCTATTTTCTGGCCATCGTCGTCTACGTCGGGGATACCGGAGGTCACCGTGTCGATGTCGGCATTTTCATAATGTGCCTTGACTATTGACAGTGCCATCCTCGTGCTAGCCCGGGTACACGAAGCTTTCCAGCTTACAATATGCTCGGGGGCTTGGCGCAAGATCTCTGAGAACTTCATCACGGAATCGACCATTTTGATGTTTTTCTGGAGGTGCTTGGCTATCTCCTTGGCCTGCTTGATGGCGGTGTTGATAAAGTTGCCGGCAAGGACGATGCATTCTTTTGGTGGAGGAGGCAACTGGGTCAAACCAATAGTTGCTGCAAAATTCCGACAAGGGAATGCATGAGTTCAATAACACAAAAAGTTCAAAGTATTTAGCTTACAGAAGTACAAGACGGAGAATCACTTACTGAAGATGCTAATCTCAGCCTGCTGGAGGGTTTCCACCATGGAGTCCCGTTCTTGTCAGAGGATCTTGTATGCTTCAAGATTGCGCTGATTTTGTTCATCAGCAGCTTTCTTCTGCTCTTTCAGCATCGCAATCTCCTCCTTCAAGCGGTTCATCTCAGTGTTAGCGGACTCCTATAACACCTTCATGGAGTATTCATGCATCTTCAGCATATCCTTCCTCTCCTGCTTAAGGATCTTGTTTTCGCTATCCAACAACTCAATGTGCTTGGATTGCTCTACAATGTCCTTGGCCTTGGCAATGGTTTCTGCAAGTCGGAGTAAAAACAGTACACATTGAGTACTTGGAGAATGACTGGCACAAGACCAAGTCGGAATACGAAAAAGAAAGGAAAAACATACGCTTGCTCTTGATGATTTGTTCCTTCAAGAAGGCAGTTTTACCCTTTTCGGCTTCCAAATCCGCACGCATCTTCTGGAACTTCTCGTTGTCCACGCCTCTCCGAGCCTTCTCATTCCGTGGAAAGAAAGTTTAAAGCTGTTTAGTCTACTTGGATCATCTAGCCAGATAATTATCCACCTAGAGGCTTGGGGGCTACAGTAAGAGTTTTTTTAACTTGGCAATATGCTTGGTCTTTCTTTAAGCATCTAGTCGGAATTGATTCAGTTTTCAACTAGAAGCTTGGGGGCTACAGTATAAAGTTTTTTAACTCTGTATTATGCTTAGTCTTTCTTTAAGTTTCTAGTCGGAACTAATTTAGTTGCAACTAGAAACTTAGGGGCTACAGTATCGAAATTTACAAACACTGTGTATGCTACTCTAGAAGTATCTAGTCGAAATAATTCATTCAAACTAAATACTTGGGGGCTACAATGAGAATTTTTATAGTTTAGTCACTCTTAGAGCATTCAGATGCAAAGACCTATGGTTTTCCATCTAAATCCTCGGGGGCTACAGTGGGATACTCATATAAAATGTAAAAGGAAAATAAAACTTACAAGTGCGATGATCTTGAGGTTGGTAGCCCTCTCGGCAAGCAACTTGCCGAAGGAAAGGCTGTTTCCTCGCAAGATATCTGCTTGTCGAAGAAGCTCCTCAAGACCGCAGGTTGGAGATGTCGGCACCACACCAGGGACCAAATCAGTGCTACTCGGTGTAAGTGCCGGGTAGACTATCTTCGGGAATTCGACGGTTGTCCTGGGTGCAGAGGCACCGCCTTCGGCAGACGTTCCACCCACCACCACCGCTTTACTTCTACCGATGGCATCCTTAGCCGGAGCTTCAGCTATTTGAGTTGCGGTGCTTTCTTGCGTTGCCTGTTCGCCGACAACGTCAAGCTCCGTGGAGGCACCTGAGTCCACTTCCATGGCGGAAGGGCCAGATGCATCCTTGGTCTGTGAACTTGTCGGGGCAGATGTAGGCTGAACGCTGGGAGTGACAGGGGCGCTAACGGGAGATGCGTGGGGAGACACGTCACGATGCAACATATCTTTAATATTTCTAGAAGCCCCCAAAGTTTTGGAGGTCTTCTTCAAACTAGTAGTGGCCTTCTTCCTAAAACGCAAAAAGTATAAGTACAGGAATAAGACAAGCAATGGACAAATGTCGGAGAGAAAGATGCTTACACAACAGGGGTGCTTTGGCAAAAGGAATCCCGGTAACCTTTCTTTTCTCCACCTCCAGGGCGGCAATGTACTTCTTGGAGGCTCCACCCTCCGTCTTCTTCTTGCCTCCGTCGGCAGCATCAGAGGTGGAGCTCAACCGCTTTCGCGCCAGCGAGACATCGTCATTGGACACGACGGTGACTTCCTTCATCTTCGGGTCATAGATTTGGACAGCTATGCTATCCTCATCTAGACTGCTAAGCTGTTAAGTGAAATCCCAAAAAGTTTTAGATGAGATGGTAATGGTTAGACGGAAGAACTGGAGTATATGTCATATACGGAAAATAAATAGGTACCTCTGGGCACTTTCCCTCCTCGAACATGTCATAGGTGATGGAGAAGCCACACTTCCTGTTGATGTGGACATCCCATCTATTGATACAACTGTTGTACCTACACCTACACACATACAAGGACCTATCACAAGATTTCGTGCCAAACAACTTGACTATCAGGTACTTTCGTTTCTTGGAACTATTCCTCACATACATGAGAATATGATGCTTCCTAAATCAGATGTATTTATTACTCTTAGGAATGATGGACCAAGCATGGATGAGAGGGACAAGCATTGGAGCATGGCCATGAATGGAGATGGCAGCAAGCATGAGATGATTCAAGAGAAGGGCACAAATGAAGATTTTAGAACTTTGAGGCCGCCATAATGAAGAAAGAAGGCTTGGACGAAATATTCAAGATCAATACTTCACAAATTCGTCCATAGCTTAATATGGTGTTGCGACACCTTTATTTTGGGCCAGGCCCATGTAATTTTCGCAGGATTTTAATTAGCCACTTTTTAGAGTCCGTATTTGAGGAGAAAAAGACTTCTAGGGTTGGATTCGGCCACCACTTCTATGGCTGGCCGAAACCCCACCTTTTCCTCCTTAAATACTCCCCATAGCCATCACCGTAGACTCGGATTTTTGTTTAGACATTAAGTTAGCCATCATAGCAACTTCGCCAAGGCTCGAGCGTCGCAGTGGCCTCTTGTACTTCGCACCTATACAGGATCCCACCTTTTCAATAAAGCTTTGCTCTTAATCCGCAATATCTTGATTGCAATATTGGTTCTTGCTCTCGATTTCAGGTAGGAATTAAGACCCTCGCTGGTCAGGCTGATCGTGTTCCCGCAGGATCGGTAACCTCCAGGAGATTGGCCTAGCGATTGCATTGGCGCTCGTGCTCGCACGTGTAGTCGGATCGTCAAGCCCGAACTCCACCAAATCGATTATCACCATCTCATTGAAAGATCGGACACCTTTGCCCTATCAAGTGGTATCAGATTTCAGGTTGCTCGGTGAGATTTTACTGCTTTCGTAGATTAGATTTGTTTTACCTATAACCCACGAAAAGGCCAAAAAACACAGTTAGAGTTTAGATCCATCCTATCACCAATCTACGCCTTGCATTATCTTTTCAGTTTTTGCATTGTTGAATTTGTGTCTGCATCATCGCGTCGAGTTGCTGGTCTTAGTGTCTCGTCCCTTGGAGTTTTGAGTTCTGATCACAGTAGTCACCGCCACACCTGCAGATCATCGCCACCATATTCCGCCGCCATACATCCATCCACTATCACTTTTCCTGCCGCGGCACGAGTCCGAGTTGAGTTATTGTTTCCTAGTTTTTATTTTTTACTTTCCTTCCTTGTTGTTTCCGTATTGAGCTAAAGTCCGTGTCGAGTTAGAAGTGCAGTCGTAAGTCTAGAAGGAGAGCAAAAAAATGGTCTAGAACCGCCTCCGAAATTTTTTCTGGCTATACTGATTTTCGGCCCCGGGGATCACTTTTCTCCTTCGGCCGTTATAGTGATATTTTTTTGTCGCCTGCGCGCTTTCCGGAGCATAATACAAAAATTTCAAATTTTTTTTGGGCTAACCTGTTTTTAGACCCCGTAGATCAGTTTTAGACACTCACCATCATAGTGATTTTCAGCATCTCGGTTCGCTTTCCAGGGTGCCATATCATCATACATTGCTTGTGGTGTCGCGTCGTGACATTGTTGGTGATCTAGGCTCGCGTCTCTAGTATGGTCTAGCCTAGGACCATCACAGTACCGTCGTTGAGCATTCTTTCAACTTTTGCATTGCTATTTTGATAATTGCTAACCCTTTGCTAAGCCTTCCCAGAGCTCCACAGATATTCTCCACGTGCGGTGTCTCGACTCCCGGTAATCGCTCGGTTCAATCTCTGGACCCACTGATCCTCGCGGTTGCACATCGCCTTTTCCTCCTGTTTGGTAAGAACTTGTAAGAGCTTCGTATATTGCTTGACGGATTATGCGTTCCTTCCACCATATTTCCGTAGTATATACCTGTGCTTTTTAAAGGACTAACCATGACAGATCCTTCGTGGAACCCTGCCACAATGACGAACCAAGAACTACATGCCCACTTCTCCGAGCTCTTGGTCGGTCGCGCTAAAGATGTGGATGCACACCTAGGGGAGTTTGACACCAATCTCACCAACGCCATGGACAAGATCGATGGACTCGAGAAATCCTTCAACGACAAGCTTGACGCTCGGTTGAGGGAGGTTTTGTCCAGATTGCCGGCACCCGCACCCACACCCGCCCCATTGGCACCTCGGCATGGCGCACGGCGCATTCCGATCACGGGTCGTACTGCTGGTTCGGCTGCCGCCTCGGCGGCTACTGCGGTGAGGCACCTCGACCTCCGCCATGTTGCTGCGACATTGGGGACAGACGGCGGGTACTACTACGACCCCGACGACGATGATCTGTTTGACAAGGAGGTTGAACAACCTCCACACCCTGCTGGCCGTCCCCGACATTACCACCGCAACGCTCGACCACCGGTACGTGATGATGATCATGTTGCAAAACTTAAATTAAATATTCCATCTTTTGAGGGTAAATATAATCCCGATGCATATCTTACTTGGGAGATGGAAGTAGAACAACGTTTTGCATGTTTAAAATATCCTGAGAATATGCGTGTTAGTGCTGCTACATGTGAATTTACTAAATTTGCTTCCCTTTGGTGGTCTGAATATTGTCGTTTAAATCCTACTACTATTCCTAGTACTTGGACTACTTTAAAAACTGCTATGCGTGTTCGTTTTATACCTCCCACTTATCAACGTGATTTACTTAAGAATATGACACGTTTAGAACAAGGGAAAAATTATGTAGAAGAGTATTATCATGAATTGCAAACGGGGATGGTTCGGTGTGGTATTGTTGAATCTACTGAACAAATGCTTTCACGTTTCTTTGGTGGATTAAACAAGGACATTCAACACATATTAGATTATAAGGAATATAATTCTATCACTCGTTTGTTTCATCTTGCTTGCAAAGCTAAACGTGAAGTGCCGGATCGCCAAACACCATGGCGGAGGACTAATAATTCTGCAGGTCGCACATCCACTTGGACATCCCGACAATCAGCGCCTCCTTCTCGTGATTCGCCACCAGCTACTACCACATCCAAGGCCACCACAAGATATCCAGCTGCTCCTCCACCGTCATCCAATACTCCTGCTCGTAGTGCATCTTCTATGGCTTCCACGGGTAAAACAAAGGATATTCAATGCCACAAGTGCTGGGGTTTTGGTCATATTGAGAGACAGTGCACAACACAACGTGTTATGATGGTGCGTGATGATGGCCAATACGATTCAATGAGTGACTTTGATAAAGATACATTAGCCCTTATTTCTGCTCGAGATGGAGACAATTGTGATTCTGATGAAGAGATAGAGGTAATGGGAGCTGAAGCTGCTGATCAATAAAAGAGATTAATTACACAACGTGTGTTGAGTGTGCAATTGAGCAAATCTGAGCAAGATCAACGCCACAACCTATTCCAAACACGTGGTGTTGTCAAGGAAAGAGCTATACGGATCATCATTGATGGAGGGAGTTTTAATAATCTAGCTAGTGTTGACATGGTAGAAAAGCTTGCACTTCCAACAAGACAACACACACATTCATATTACATCCAATGGTTTGAGAGTTCTCGCAAGATCAAGGTAACAAGAACGGTATGCGTGCATTTTACTATTGGTACATATTCTGATTTTGTTGATTGTGATGTTGTACCTATGCAAGCTTGTTCTTTGTTACTTGGTAGACCATGGCAATTTGATAGGGAATCTGTTCATAATGGCAAAACTAATCATTATTCTCTTATGCATGATGGAAAGAAAATTGGTCTAAAACCTATGACTCCCGAACAGATTTTAAAAGATGATCTTGCTAGAGCTAGTAGAGCCAAAACTGAGGAGAAAAATAAAAGTGAGAATCAGATTGTTGCTGCAGATTTTGTACCACCAAAGAACACTAAATCTGATTCTCAACATGCTACTGAAATTCGTTTGAAGAGTCCATGTATGATTGAAAATAAAATTGATATTACTGAACTAGATGTAAACAATACTCAATGTTATGCAATTGTCTGCAAAGAGGTTTTGTTTTCATTTGAGGATATGCCTCCTTCTTTGCCACCCGCTATTGCTAACCTTTTGCAGGAATATGAGGACGTCTTCCCCGCTGAGCTGCCACCAGTACTACCTCCTATTAGAGGAATTGAGCACCAAATTGATCTCATTCCTGGTGCTACGTTGCCCAACCGCGCGCCATATAGAACCAATCCAGAGGAGACAAAGGAGATACAACGCCAAATTCAGGAACTACTCGACAGAGATCATATTCGTGAGTCCCTTAGCCCCTGTGCTGTTCCTATTATTTTGGTACCTAAGAAAGATGGTTCTTCGCGCATGTGTACTGATTCTAGAGCTATCAATAATATTACTATTCGATATCATCATCCTATTCCACGTTTGGATGACATGCTTGATGAATTGAGTGGCTCTACCATGTTTTCTAAAGTTTATTTGCGTAGTGGTTACCACCGGATTCATATGAAATTGGGAGATGAATGGAAAACATCATTTAAAACTAAGTTCGGTTTATATGAGTGGTTAGTGATGCCGTTTGGTTTAACTAATGCACCCAACACTTTCATGATATTAATGAACGAAGTTTTACGTGCTTTCATTGGACGTTTTGTGGTAGTCTACTTTGATGATATTCTTTATAGCAAATCTTTAGAGGATCATTTGGACCATTTACGTGCTGTTTTAATGCTTTACGTGATGCACGTTTGTTTGGTAATCTTGAGAAGTGCACCTTTTGCACCAATCGAGTTGCGTTTCTTGGCTATGTTGTTACATCACAGGGCATTGAAGTGGATCCAGCCAAGATTGAAGCTATTGAGAATTGGCCGCAGCCCAAGACGGTCACACAAGTGAGGAGTTTTCTTGGCCTCGCTGGTTTTTATAGGCGCTTTGTCAAAGACTTTGGATCAATTGCCGCGCCGCTGAATGAACTTACCAAGAAGGATGTGCCCTTTGTTTGGGGCGATGCACAACAACATGCCTTCGTCATATTGAAAGATAAGCTAACACATGCTCCCTTACTCCAACTTCCTGATTTTACTAAGACTTTTGAGCTTGAATGTGATGCTAGTGGAATTGGTTTGGGAGGTGTGTTATTACAAGAAGGAAAACCTGTTGCATATTTTAGTGAAAAATTGAGTGGGGCTAGTCTGAACTATTCTACTCATGATAAAGTATTATATGCGTTGTTTCGGACATTAGAAACTTGGCAACATTATCTATGGCCTAAAGAATTTGTTATACATTCTGATCATGAATCTTTGAAGCATATTCGTAGTCAAGCTAAGTTGAATCGTCGTCATGCCAAGTGGGTTGAATTTATTGAGTCTTTTCCTTATGTTATCAAACATAAAAAGGGTAAAGATAATATTATTGTTGATGCTTTGTCGCGCCGTTATACTTTGTTATCTCAACTTGACTTCAAAATATTTGGATTAGAAACTATTAAGGAACAATATGTGCATGATGCTGAATTTAAAGATGTGTTGCAGAATTGTAGAGATGGTAGAACATGGAACAAGTTCGTCTTCAATGATGGATTTGTGTTCCGTGCTAACAAACTATGCATTCCAGATAGTTCTGTTCGTCTTTTGTTGTTACAGGAGGCGCATGGAGGAGGATTGATGGGACACTTTGGTGTCAAGAAAACGAAGGATGTTCTTGCTGCACACTTCTTTTGGCCACGTATGCGTCGAGATGTTGAGATATTTGTGGCACGCTGCACTACTTGTCAAAAAGCTAAGTCTCGCCTTAATCCACATGGTTTATATATGCCTCTTCCTGTTCCTAGTGTTCCTTGGGAGGATATTTCTATGGACTTTGTTTTGGGATTACCACGTACACAGAAAGGAAGGGATATTATTTTTGTTGTTGTGGATCGGTTTTCTAAGATGGCACACTTTATTCCTTGGCATAAAACGGATGATGCTGCGCATATTGCTGATTTGTTCTTTCGTGACATTGTTCGTTTACATGGTGTGCCAAATACTATTGTTTCTGATCGTGATACTAAATTTCTTAGCCACTTTTGGAGATGTTTATGGTCTAAGTTGGGGACTAAATTGCTGTTTAGTACTACATGTCATCCCCAAACTGATGGACAGACTGAAGTAGTAAATAGAACTTTATCTACTATGTTGCGGGCTGTTTTAAAGAAGAACTTAAAATTGTGGGAAGAGTGTTTACCTCATATAGAATTTGCTTATAATCGTTCGCTGCATTCTACCACAAAGATGTGCCCGTTTGAGATCGTGTATGGTTTTGTTCCTCGTGCACCTATTGATTTATTGCCTTTACCTACTTCGGTGCAAAATAATTTGGATGCTACACAACGCGCTGAAATGATATTAAACTTGCATAAGACTACTAAAGATAATATAGAACACATGAATGCTAAGTATAAATTTGCTGGGGATAAAGGGAGAAAGCATGTTGTGTTTGATGTTGGAGATCTTGTTTGGTTACATTTGCGTAAGGATCGTTTTCCTGATTTACGCAAGTCTAAGTTAATGCCGCGTGCTGCCGGTCCCTTTAAGGTGTTAGAGAAAATAAACGATAATGCATATAAACTTGAGTTGCCTGCAGACTTTGGTACGGTTAGTCCTACGTTTAACATTGCAGATTTGAAGCCTTACTTTGGCGAGGAAGATGAGATTGCGTCGAGGACGACTTCAATTCAAGAAGGGGAGCATGATATGGACATCCCATCTATTGATACAACCGTTGTACCTACACCTACACACATACAAGGATCTATCACAAGATCTTGTGCCAAACAACTTAACTATCAGGTACTTTCATTTCTTGGAACTATTCCTCACATACATGAGAATATGATGCTGCCTAAATGAGATGTATTTATTACTCTTAGGAATGATGGACCAAGCATGGATGAGAGGGACAAGCATTGGATCATGGCCATGCATGGAGATGGCAGCAAGCATGAGATGATTCAAGAGAAGGCCAGGGATGAAGATTTTAGAACTTTGAGGCCGCCATAATGAAGAAAGAAGGCTTGGACGAAATATTCAAGATCAATACTTCACAAATTCGTCCATAGCTTAATATGGTGCTGCGACACCTTTATTTTGGGCCAGGCCCATGTAATTTTCGCAGGATTTTAATTATCCACTTTTTAGAGTCCGTATTTGAGGAGAAAAGGACTTCTAGGGTTGGATTCGGCCACCACTTCTATGGCTGGCCGAAACCCCACCTTTTCCTCCTTAAATACTCCCCATAGCCATCACCGTAGACTCGGATTTTTGTTTAGACATTAAGTTAGCCATCATAGCAACTTCACCAAGGCTCGAGCGTCGCAGAGGCCTCTTGTACTTCGCACCTATACAGGATCCCACCTTTTCAATAAAGCTTTCCTCTTAATCCGCAATATCTTGATTGCAATATTGGTTCTTACTTGTTCTCGATTTCAGGTAGGAATTAAGACCCTCGCTGGTCAGGCTGATCGTGTTCCCGTAGGATCGGTAACCTCCAGGAGATTGGCCTAGCGATTGCATTGGCGCTCGTGCTCGCACGTGTAGTCGGATCGTCAAGCCCGAACTCCACCAAATCGATTATCACCATCTCATCGAAAGATCGGACACCTTTGCCCTATCACCTGTCCTTCACCTTGACGATATCCTTGAGGTGGATCTTGACGGAGTCACTCGAGAAGTTGTCCTCGGAGATGCGGAGGCTATCCTTACTCTCCTTAGAGTACTCGAGCATCAACTTGGAGCGGTGCTGCAGAGGCTGGATCCGCCTGACGAACCAGCACATGGCTAGGTCCAACCCGGTCAAAACCGTGTCTACGAACCACTCTATCCGCCTAATGGCGTGGGAGGCTTCGTTTTCAGAGGGAAGGGTGGCTTGGGACCTCCATGTCGGGGCTTCGATAGCGGCTCCGTCGATGAAGTCCTGATATGTTTCTTCTCGGCCAGCCAGAGGGATATCTTGGCCGTAGAAGTACGTCTGTTGCCAGTTCTTGCAAGACTCATGGCCAACAATGTCGAGGAACCGTCGGCCAGGCTGGATCTTAAAACTAATTGTCCCACAGTTCCTGAGCTCATCCTTGCCAGCTCCGGCTTCCCTCTTAATGGTGAAGAAATAAATAAAGAGATCTAGCTTAGGCTTAATCCATAAGTAACCCTCACAGAGCACCGCATAGTTTCTAAGCACGAGGATGCTATTGGGGGATAGGTTCTGGGGCTGTACTCGGTAATGGCTAAGGACAGCTAGGAAGAAATTGGAGATGGGCAAGGAAACGCCACGTACCAATTGGGCTTTGAGGTACACCTTCTCTCCGGATTGGGGAGAAGGGGTGACCTCGCCGGCCGGTGCCGCCCGCCAGACGAGCCCCTCCGTTGCAGGGAGGTAGCCCTCGACGAGTAGCTCCTTGATGTCACGGTCCGTGATGTCCGAGCCGCACCAGTCCCCTTTGTGGGAATCACTCTCCTCTTCCAGCAACTCCAGCGCCACTGGATTGTGGTCGCCGCTGGTGGATTCGACCACCGTGGACTTGGGGATCACTAGGCCCTCTGGGGGCACATGAACGGTGCTCGCAGGCTTCACCGCGGCATCGCTTGGCGCCGCCATGGAGGGAGCAGAGCTGCTGCTTGCCATTGGAAGGGTTGAGGTGGTGGCTAGAAGGATTGAAGGGCTAGGGTTTTTTGCAAAACCCGCGGAGAGCTCGAGGAGGTGTTCGCTGGAGGAAGAAGACGACGCAAGAGGAGAATGAGGTGAAAAGTAAAAATCCACCGTAGTTACTATTTATAACCCCTGGCGTCAAGATTCGTGCAAGACGATCGAATGGTCGGTGCGTGGACGAAGTGTGCGAGCACGTGCGTGGAAATTTCGCCACGTTCCCAACCGTCGTCGCCAATGGTTCGTATTGCTCGCGCGGGAAAAATGGACATGATTGTGTTCTCTGCATGTGTGAGTTACGAGGCGTCGCTGACCTATGTCTACGTCACCCTAGCTGTCACTAGCATGTGAACCATCACATCGGAAGATTCCGGCATGGACGGATCCAGTCCGGCTATGGAAGAGTACGATAGAAGATTCAACAATTCTCTGACCTACCAGTTGAAGACGGAGAAAACCTTGCAGGGTTCTTCGGAGGACTACAAGATATTGCTTAACGATTTGCCGACATCCATCTAGACGGAGCATTCAACCTGAAGAGGCAGGACGACGCAAGATCTTGGAGTTCTCCGCGGGCTACTATTGGGGATATGCTATATGAGTATCCTCATAGCATGTCTCCTATCCGGATAACCTGGGTGGCCCATAGTTGGTAGCATGGCCTATGGCCTGCTGGGCGGCCCAATTATATGGATCCAGAAGGGAGGCCTATGCCGGATAAAGGAAGGCTATGGAGGAGTCACCGATGTACCTGGAGCCTTGGAGTGCAAGACACGCTATACTAGTTGTAAGAAGTGTAGGACTCTGTAACCTGTCCGGCTAGGACTTTCCCCTGTAACCCTAGGACCTGGCGACTATATAAGTCGGGCCTATGGGATCCTTTTAGGGCACGATAACTTAGACTCTCTAGTCACCTCGCACAGCGAAATAATCCCTGTAACTCGGCGTATTGCCCTTATAGTGATTTATAGCAGGAGTAGGATTCCGCCACCATTGTGGGATCTGAACCTGGGTAAGCTGTGTTACCTCGTACCCGTCAACCATCCACCTTCCCCCACGTCTCTAAACACGCACTGTGAGGACCCCTCCATGGCGTACTTGATCGTCGTTGATATCTTCGTGATATTAATACATACTCTTTATAAAAAAATCATATACAATGTTGTATTTCATGGAACAAGCCCATATAATGAGTTATTTCCTAGATGTCTCAGAGTCACGGGCCACTTAGCTATAAGAGTGATCGTGCGCAAATTGATGCCCGCATTGCTAGATAGAAAGGCACTAAAATGCTCCTTCCATCTTATATTGGTGGACATAGTAAACATAGGCCTTAGTCCTAGGGCCTTTGCCCCATTGTTGTGTAAATAGGCCCTTGTACTCTCTTGTTATCCTCTCAATTAATGAAAATACAGATTTTGCTCATTCCAAAGTAGCAAAAAAGATAGAAAAATCTCAATTCTCTTGCAAAATACATGCAACATAGTCTAGTATGTGTGAAAAGTGGATACATGTCATTTTACATATTATCTTTGGAACTTCATTCCTTCACAAGGTACCCCTTTTAGGCATATAATGAAACTTTTCCATAAACAGTGGAAATGTTCCTTCACATTATCATTTTCCATGGTAAAAGCATGCTTGTGCCAAATTTAATTCATTATTATGACATGTTGTGGAATGGGCATGAGCTTGGTCTTTTAATTTGGATTGGAAACTATAAGTGCTGCTCTTTTCGTGGACAAAAGACATAAATTATATCTTAATCTAGAACTTAATTCATTCGATCATCCATTCTTACATAACTTATATATTACAAAATACTAAAAGCTCGACCTGATAGATAACCGTTTCCTTGTCGCCAGCCTTGCCGGCGCCTGAGTCCGAGGATGGCGGCATTGCCCTTTGCAAGGGTTGAGCATGGTTTATACCTCCTTAGAGTGCTTCCTCGTTGTTTACTAATCCGTGTTTTGTATTCTTCACTTTTTTTCACTAAGGAGCCCTTCACCATTGTGTGTGTAGCTTCTTCCTAGCGATCATTGTCGGGGGATAACCCCCGGTAGGTACATAAGGGGTAAAACATTGCCCAACTTGGCTTAAGCCGAGTAAAAGATAACAACGGCCGGGTAATAACGACCGGGTAAGAAGGTCATGTACGGCCGACATAAGAATTATGTCGGCCCGTATAAGACAAGTTTGTTTACCTTGTAGGAAGCAACAAGCCGAGTCTCACGAGGGAAGGCCGAGTCAGAAAGGACGCGTGGCAGCTTTCCGAGTGAGATCTAGGAGGGACCATGGTAAAGCACGGTCAAAAGAGAAGGGCGACGCCGGGTGACACAAAAGGAGCCGGGTGATGCCTAAAGCAAGGGCTGACATACAAAGTCACTGTATGATGCCAAAAGAGCTGGAGGCTACATACAACAGGTTCGTTAGCTATCTAGCTTTGTGGACTGGGTCAAGGGGCTTGGGGCTAGCCCATGACCCGGCCCGCATAGTGAGGACCAAGATCCAAATAGTAACCCTAGGACCCAAAGGGGTGTAACCTAGCTGGCCAACGCCTATATAAGGAGGGGCATAGCTAGGGTTTGAGGGGGGTTGGACCAAGTAGGAAACTAGTGCCCTGAGCCTTTGCTCAAACAGCTCTAGGAGCACTTGTAAACTTCTAGTATCAATAAAAATCCTAAGTGTGGAGAGTTCATCTTGTTCTCCATGCGCGGCTAGACCGTTCCCTCCCTCCCTGGTTACCACAAGCGTCCATTCGTCCCCCAACTTAAGCCTACCCATGGCATCTGCCGTGACACCACCACGACAGTTGGCGCCCACCGTGGGGCAGAAGCAGGCGCTTGCTGGAGTTTTCATCCGGACGGGCAACATCATCGCCAAGACGGGTGAGCGCATCTATTCCGGCCTCATCCAGAGGTTTGGGGCACTCAACTTCGTCAGCGACAATGCAGGCTGCTTCGGGACCAAGCCGTTCCTTAGGGGCGGTCGCTTCATCAAGTTCGGCGAGCACCAGGTCTACATCGTGGTGCGCGTGGAGCGCGCGTACCCGGAGCGCATCGTATTGGCGCTGGATCCACCCGCGGTTCCTGCCGCAGGAAAGCTTCATCAACTTGTCTCCGTCGAGGTAATTATGATAGCTCCCAATCCCCTAGCACCTCCAGTAGTCCCTGTGGTGAATGAGGATGCCGATGGAGGAAATCCAGAAGAAACACCAAGGGCGGCAAGAACTACGAAGGCGCCGCTAGAAAAGCCAGGGAACATAGCTAGGAGTAAGAGAGCCAAAGAATTGCAAGAAGCAATAGAGAAGTTCGCAGAACCAGTAGCGCCAGCAGCTGATCCGGCGCGCGTGCAGGCCGAGTTAGAGGAGGCTAGGATAAAAGTCTTGGAGAAGGCAAAGGAATTAGCGCAGTTACAGCAAGATGTGGATATCACAATTCGAGAGCTCAACTCGGCAAATCGAGTCAAGGGCGCTAAGACCCGGCTTGATGGGACAAGGTTGAGAGGAAGAAACCTCAATGAAGAATTAGCGGACACAACGTCAAAGATAACACCAGAAAACAGTAACGAAACAGCCATGCGGCCAACATACAACACTGCAGTAGCAAATCTGAGAGCTGCAGAAGAAGCAATGGCTGAGCTTCCCCATCTGACGGGTGAAGCAAAGAGGAAACAATAGGAACGAGTCAATGAATTGGTAAGAGCAGCAGGAATGCTGAATGAAACGTACTACAGGGTGAATCCGGGTATAGCTAGGAGGTCATAGCTAGTTCACTCGGCAACCCCCATCCCGACGAGATCAGCAGGCCACACAGCCTCCTCGCCAGGAGTGGCACCGAGACAGAGAAAAGAAAGGAGTGTGGATTCAGGAAGGAACGGGCAGATGGTTTCTTATGACCCGACAATGGCTCAAGGAAACCCAACCCGTGCATAGGGAACAAGAAAAAATGTCATTCAGGGAAATGAGAACCAGGAAAATGCTGGCCGAGAAAGGCAAGCAAGACAAAGAAATGACAATGGGGGGCAGAACTTTGCACCTCAACCTAGGCGTGGGGCTCACTTGGAAAGAGGAGGAAACCCAGCTCCAAATCCTCCACCATCTCAACCCGAAAAGAGACAGCAAAGCGCAGGAAAAGCAGTGCAGCAACCTGCAGACCCGAACGCAAACATATACAATGATGGATACTCGGTGATGGTAAATGACGGGTATGAATTGTCGGATCATGTGTACCAAGCAATGGGATCCAGACTCAAAGGCAAAAATCTTCAGCCGGATGATGCAAGACTGAAGCTCGATCGAATAAAGATGGCAGAACTGATTGAATCGCAAGGTCCATAGGGTCCACCATGTTTTTGTTGGAGATATGCCCTAGAGGCAATAATAAATGTAGTTATTATTATATCTTTGTGTTTATGATAAATGTTTACATTCATGCTATAATAGTATTAACAAGGAAACATTAATACTTGTGTGATTTTTAAACTTAATTTGAAGTCCCTAGTAAAGCCTCTATATAATACTAGCTTGTTGGTTAATAGATGATTGTGGTTTCCCTATCATGAACATTGAGATGTTATTAACAACAAGATCATATCGTTAGGAGAATGATATGGTGGACATACTCCTATAGATAAGCGTAGCATAAAGATCAAGTCATTTGAATAGTTCAATTGCTATATGCTTTCTGATACATAGTAACCTAATTCCTTCGACCATGAGATCATGCATATCACCTTTACCGGATGGATGATTTGATGACATCAAACACCACACCGTAACTGGGTGGCTATAAAGGTGGCATTGAGTGTTCGGAAAGTATTGGTTGAAACACATGGATCAAGAGTGGGATTTGTCCAATCATATGACGGATAGATATACTCTGGGCCCTCTTGGTGGAATGTCATCCAATTAGCTTGCAAGCATGTGACTGGCTCACAAGGGATCACATATCACGGGAACGATAAAAGAGTACTTATCGGTAACGATGTTGAACTAGGTATGCAGAGATACCGACGATCATAACCTCGGATAAGTAAAGTATCATGAGACAAAGGGAAATTGGTATCGTATGTAAGTGGTTCATTCGATCACAAAATAATCGTAGAAATATGTGGGAGCCATATGAATTTCCAGATTCCTCTATTGGTTATTGTTCGGAGAAGTGTCTCGATCATGTCCGCATAATTCACGAACCGTAGGGAGACACACTTAAGGATTCGACGTTGTTTGAGTAGTTATGGAATGATGAGAAAGAGACCGAATGTTGTTTGGAGTCTCGAATGGGATTCGGGATATCACGAGGAGATCCGGAATGGTCCGGAGAATAAGATTCATATAAGGAAAGTCCCGTTTCGGAGTTGGAGAATGGTTCCGGTGTTTTCATCGGGAATGTTCTAGATGGTTCCGGAATGTCCGACACTCCGGAGGGGAAGGGGTACATGAATGTGTCATTGCAAGTTGGAATGATTGCATCATGTACTAAGTGTCTTCACTGTCCAAAATAAAGGGTTTATTCAAATCCTAATTTGAAAAGTCAAACGGCTAGTTTGAAAGTCAAACGACAAGTTTTGGAAAGAGGAGGAGGAGTGGGAAACCGAGTTGGGGAGGGAATCCCTCCTCCAACCGGCGGCGCACCACCCAATCCGAGTTGGGGAGGGACTCCCCTCCCTCCCCTTGGCCGGCCGGCCCCTCCACCTATAAAAGGAGGGGCAGGGCTCCCTCCTAGACACACAACTCCTACTCCTCCAAACCCTAGACCCAAGCCGCCGCCGCCTCCAAGCCGCCGCCGGCCCCTAGGGCACCAACTCGCCGCCGCCTAGCTAAACCCTAGCCGCTGGCTTGTCCCCTCCTTGGTGTGTCTAAACCCTAGAACACCGAGGACTCTCTCATACTCCACCATACTCGCTCCGGCTTAAGGCGAAGCCTCATGAGATCTCCCTCTACTTAGGTACCACGCCAGGTTGTCTTTGGAATCGCGAGGAGAGTGCTACAACCTCCGCTTCCTGTTGGAACAAGGGAGAGGAAGGTCTTCGTTGAGTACCGAACGTGTGACCGACTGAGGGAGCGCTGCGGGAACGCAGCGGAAGGATCGTCTATGCGATCTTGAGATCGGGAAGAGTACGACTACATCACCCACGAGAATCCGCTCTCGTTAAACACTTTGGAATCTTCGAGGGTGAGTTATTCCATCGACTCGTTGCTACAATCTAGTAGATAGATCTTGGCTTGTTTGTTTGTATGCGATAGAAATTTTTTGTTTTCCATGCTACAAAACCCTACAGTGGTATCAGAGCCGTGTCTATATGTAGATCTGTTGCACGAGTAGAACACAATGGTCATTGTGGGCGTTGATGCTTTTATTGTCGATTTCTTTTTGTGTACTTTGCATCTTGCGGTATGTTGGGATGAAGCGGCCCGGGCTAACGTTACATGACATCGTTCATGAGACTTGCTCCACGCTTGACATGCAACTTGTATTGCATAAGTGGCTTTATGGTGTATTTCTCCTAGCATAGTTAAGATCCAATTTACAACGGGTGATTAACAATACTAGTATCAATGTTGTGGTTCATGTTTGTAAGTTAGAACGACACTTATTGAAAGCCCCAAACCACGTAAAACATGCAAAGAAAGTAGAGGCGTCTAACTTTGTTTTGCAGGGGTGTGCTGTGATGTGATATGGCCATGATTGTGATTATATTTGATGTATGCAATGTTCCTTATTGTAAGTTGGCAACCGGCAGGAGCCATATGGTTGTCTTTAATTTATGTTAAGACCCGCGTGTCTATTCAAAGTAGTTGTAATAGTTGAAGCCGGTGGACGACAACCATGAAGAATCGTCATTGACCTTGATGCAGTGCCGGTGATGATGGAGATCATGTTCGTGCTAGAAGATGGAGATCGGAAGCACAAAGAAGAAAGGCCATATCATATCACATATTATGAATTGCATGTGATGTTAATCCTTTATGCATCTTGTATTGCTTAGTAGACGACGGTAGCATTATAAGATGATCCCTCATGCACATGAATTTCAAGTCATAAAGTGTTCACCCTCAGTTAGCACCGTTGCTAAAGCTTGTTGTTTCGAAGCACCACGTGATGATCGGTGTGTTAGATTCCGCAAGTGTATACAACGTGAGCAAGCCAGATTTGCTCATGCGGAAACTAAGGTTTGATCTTGACGAGCCTAGAGTGTACAGACATGGTCTCGGAACACGGATCACCGAAAGGTAAAGCATGAATCATATAGTAGATATGATGAACATGTCGGTTGTTCGCCATTGAAACTACATCAACTCTCGTGATGATCGGTGTTGATGTGGTGCATTTGGTTCGTGTGATCACTAAAACAATGTGAGGGATATTGTTTTGAGTGGGAGTTCACCTAGATTAATTTTATTATTAATTTGAACTCAATTTGTCATAAACTTAGTCTAAACTATTGCAAATATGTTGTAGATCAATGGCATCCCCTACCATCAATTTTAATGCGTTCCTAGAGAAAGAAAAGTTGAAAAACAATGGAAGCAACTTCGCGGATTGGTTCCGCAATTTGAGGATTGTCCTCACAGTTGGTAATTTGACCTATGTGCTAGATGCACCGCTGGGCGACCCACCTGCAGCTGATGCTGCCGATGAAGTAAAAAACGTTTACCTCACTCGGAAGACTCAGTACTCCACAGTTGAGTGTGTTATCTTGTATGGTTTAGAATCGGAGCTTCAGAAAAGGTTTGAGAATTCAGCCCCATATGATATTGTCGAGGATCTCAAATTGATTTTTGAGACTCATGCGGCAATTCAAAGTTATGAGGCTTCTGAAAAGTTCTTTAACTGCAAGATGGAAGAGGGCAGCTCCGTCAGTGAGCATGTGCTTAAGATGTCTGGGCACGCAAACAAACTTCAAAGCTTGGGTATAGTGATTCCTAATGCTTTGGGGATTTACCGTGTCCTCCAATCACTACCACCAAGTTACAAGAACTTTGTGATGAACTACAACATGCAGAACATGAACAAGACGTTGCCAGAACTCTTTGCCATGTTGAAATCTGCAGAAGTGGAGATCAAGAAAGAGCACCAAGTGTTGTTGGTCAATAAGACCACCAAATTCAAGAAAGGCAAGTCTAAGCAGAAGGGTCACTTCAAGAAGGGTGGTAAGAAAGTTACCACGCCGACGAAGAAGACCAAGGCTGGACCTAAGCCTGATACTGAGTGCTTTTACTGCAAGGGAGAAGGTCACTGGAAGCGGAATTGCCCAAAGTACTTGGCGGATTTGAAGAACGGCAACATCAAGAAGAAAGGTATATCTCATATACATGTTATTGATGTGTATCTCACTAGTACTCGTAGTAGTGCCTGGGTATTTGATACTGGTTTGGTTGCTCATATTTGTAACTCAAACAGTCTTTGCAGAATAAACGGAAGCTAGCGAAGAACGAGGTGACGATACGCTGGGAAACGGATCAAAGGTTGATGTGATCGCGGTCGGCACGCTACCCTTCATCTACCATCGGGATTAGTTTTATACTTAAATAATTGTTATTTGGTGCTGCGTTGAGCATGAACATTATATCGGGATCTTGTTTATTGTAGACGGTTACTTGTTTAAGTCCGAGAATAATGGTTGTTCGATTTATATGAGTAATATGTTTTATGCACATGCACCTTTGATAGATGGTCTATTCTTATTGAATCTCGATAGTGGAAATACACATATCAAGAACATTGAGGCTAAGCGTTTGAAATCAGCGATAATTCGACCTATATGTGGCAATCGCTGCCTTGGTCACATTGAGTGAAACGTATGAAGAAACTCCATTCCGATGGATTTCTTGAATCACTTGATTTTGAATCACTTGAAAGATGCGAAGCATGTCTGATGGGTAAAATGACTAAGACTCCATTTTCTGGTATGATGGAGCGAGCTACAGACTTATTGGAAATCATACATACCGATGTGTGTGGTCCAATGAGTGTAGCATCGCGCGGTGGTTATCGTTATGTTCTTACCTTCACGGATGACTTGAGTAGATATGGGTATATCTATTTCATGAAACATAAGTCCGAAACTTTCGAGAAGTTTAAGGAATTTCAAAGTGAGGTAGAGAATCAACGTAACAAAAGGATTAAATTTCTACGTTCTGATCGTGGAGGTGAATATCTAAGTTACGAGTTTGGCGAGCATTTGAAAAAATGCGGAATACTTTCACAATTGACACCGCCGGGAACACCACAACGTAATGGTGTGTCCGAACCGTAATCGAACTCTCTTAGATATGGTTCGTTCTATGATGTCACTTACATATTTACCGCTATCATTTTGGGGTTATGCATTAGAAACAACCGCATTCACTTTAAATAGGGCACCATCTAAATCCGTTGAAACGACACCGTATGAATTATGGTTTGGGAAGAAACCTAGATTGTCGTTCCTAAAAGTTTGGGGGTGCGAAGCCTATGTAAAGAAGTTACAGCCGGACAAGCTTGAACCCAAAGCGGAAAAATGCGTCTTCATAGGATACCCGAAGGAAACTATTGGGTATACCTTCTATCATAGATCCGAAGGCAAAATCTTCGTTGCCAAGAATGGATCCTTTCTAGAGAAGGAATTTCTCTCAAAAGAAGTGACTGGAAGGAAAGTAGAACTTGACGAGGTTGTCGAACCTTCTCTCGAAATTGTGAGTAGCGCAGCACCGGAAGAAGTTCCTGTGGTGCCTGCACCAATAAGAGAGGAAGCTAATGATGATGATCATGAAACTTCGGTTGAAGTTGCTACAGAGCCTCGCAGGTCAACGAGAACTCGTACCACTCCAGATTGGTATGATCCCGTTATGAGTGTCATGTTGGTGGACTACACCGATGACCCTGAGACATATGAGGAAGCAATGATGAGCCCAGATTCCAATAAATGGCAAGAAGCCATGAAATCCGAGATTGGATCCATGTACGAAAACCAAGTATGGACTTTGGTGGACTTACGGATGGCGGAAGGTTGTCGAGAACAAATGGATTTTCAAGAAGAAAAGATCTTGATGGTAATGTTACTGTCTATAAAGCTCGACTTGTCGCAAAAGGGTTTCGACAAATTCAAGGAGTTGACTACGATGAGACTTTCTCACCAGTAGCGAAGCTAAAGTCTGTGAGGATTATGTTAGCAATCGCGCATATTATGATTATGAGATATGGCAGATGGATGTCAAAACAACGTTCCTCAATGGAGACATTGATGAAGAGTTGTATATGATGCAACCCAAAGGTTTTGTCGATCCTAAAGATGATAACAAGGTATGCAAACTTCAACGGTCCATTTATGGATTGAAGCAAGCATCCCAAAGTTGGAATCAACGTTTTGATAAGGTGATCAAAAGTTTTGGTTTTATACAAACTTATGGAGAAGCTTGTATTTACAAGAAAGTGAGTGGGAGTGTAGGGGTCCCAATCTTAGATAAGATAGAGCCTCCTGTGTTTACAATGCTAGTCCCTGGATCAATAGCTAGCATCCACAGTTTAGATGTAATATCAAGAAACAAAGGTCATAATATAACTTTATAACCAGGAAAACATAGTTTTATTACATCATACATAGCTCATATGGCTATTACATTACATTGCAGTGGAATAACTGTAAGCATGGGGTCCACAATCTTCAAAGTGCCACAGGCAGATGTTGGTTGTAGACTTTGTAATCCTAATCAATCAATCTTCACTAAAATCAATCAAACCTGCAACATTACAAGTTACAGCCAAAAGGGTCAATACATTTGAATTGTATTGGCAAGTGATACTAAATTAGTATAGTGGAGTCTATCATCTATATGCATTTGGCTAAGTGGAGTTGAGTCTTGCATTGCTCAAAATAGATTTTTCCTTAACATTTGAAAATACTAAGTTTTTGCTTTGATAAAATCATTTTTCTCAATCAAAGATTGAAGATCCTTTGCAAGGCATCTCTCAATCAAAGATTCAAGATTTCAAACAACCCTTGTTCAATCCATAAGTTTTAACTTAGAAATTTGAATGATGAGATTCTTGATTGCTTCCATGTCTTGATGCTCAAATTGTCCTTTACCAGGGACATGGCTAAGTACTTAGATTTTACACTTTGTAGAGGTGGTGCACTTTCCCCACAAGACTTGGTTTCCCAAGACAAGATCTTTCAGAAGCCTTCCCTTAGACCAAAATGGACGCGCTCCAACCTATCAAACACTACCACCCACTGTCCATATGGCTAAGTTCTTGCAACCTATATGATCATGGCAGAGCCCATATTGCCAAGTGGTTGCACTTGAAGCTTCTCAACATTTGACATCTCAAATCTCTTTGTTTCCTGGGTGGCCATCCACAAGTGAGATACACAACCCAAGTCCATGGCCTTGTGTAACCACTCAACATATCCCAATCCTTCCATTCCACCCAGGAGGTTCATTAACTTAGTTGTTTTATTAAACAAAACCTAAGTCCTCAGACTTAGAATATTTTTCCATAGTGTGAATATATATTCCACCCATGTTTTCTATTAGCTAGGCTAAGCTTGGTAGTAATAGGAAACTTAACTTAGGAAAATCCTACTAAGGATTCATCTACTAGGTTTTACTATAGCAAGGTTATACTTAGCAAAATCCATGCAAGTTTTACTTAGCAAAATCACTAATGCATAGAGAAAGTAATGGGATAGAAAGTATGAAGCATCACTTGCCTTTTTGGTAGGGAATGGTAGTTCACTCCTTGATCTTGTTAGTCTCACACTTCACTACAAGTCAAACACCAATTCAATTTACATTCCAAACCAATAATCACTCAACAAATTCACACACACAAGACAATGGAATCTAAGTCATGCATAAGTATGCAAAGGATGGTTCTATTGCAAGAATGGTATCTACTAGGTTTCTAAACTTTGTAGGGTCCAAATTGGTCATTTACCAAAATGGCAAAGTCATTAGTTAGAGGGTTTTGCCCAAAAACCATTTTTAAATCCATTCATCATTTTATGTGGTGAAAAATGTTTTTATTAAGGCAAAACTCTTAAGTTGTTCACCAAATGAGTTGCTATTGCAAAACTTGGTGTTTTTGGGTCATTAGGTTTGGTCCAAACTATTTTCTCAAAGTTTTCTTTCCATAAACATTTTCATAATAAACCTAATAATTTTATTTGGCTAGAAAATGGCTAAGTCAAATAATCTAACCTAAACTTTACCAAAATAATTTTTAACACCAAGGGTTGGTTCCTAGGGTCAGTAAGGTCACAACAATCCAATTTTGCAAAAGTTTTAACCCTAAAATAAATTTTAAACAATTTTTATACTCTAAACAAGCTCACAAAAGAATCTGCAAAATCAAGCAAACTAACATATACTATTTGCTAAACTAATTCCACAGTTGTCTAGGGCTTGTTCTCCTGAATCCATTGATACCAAATTTGTAATTTTTGGACGTGTGGTTTGAAAGTTATAAGGGTTTGTAATTTGCAAATAAATCTGATTCAAAACTGGTTTTAGATCTAATACAGGCCACGCGTCGAGCCGTGATTGGCCGGTACCGATTCAGCTGGATCAGCAACGTGGACCGCAGGATCTGGGTAGATCGCACGGCGCAGATCGTTCGATACCCCTTCGCTCACTTTCTTTCCTAGCCGCTGGATGACGATCTAACGGTTCATAGGTGGTTGACCAATAGCTGGCGGCGCCGGCGTGGCGACGATCGGCGCGACGCTTCCGTCCGAGGTGGTCTGGCCGTTCTAGGAAGTGAGAGAAGAGGAGGAGAGGCTCACCGTGATCGCCGGGTCGTGGGGAAGCTCGACGTGGGTTCGAGGAGGCGAGGGGTGCACTAGGGCGGTACTAATCGCTCGCCGGAGTTCCTTCTAGCATCGGGTTCGCTCGGGCGTCGTCGGAGACGAGGCTACGGTGCTTGCTAGGACAAACAGAAGACAGTTTCAGATGCGTAAGGCTATGGCGACGATGTGTGCATGAAGGAGAGGGCGCGGGGTGGTTGGAAATTACCTGTGAGGCTCATCGGAGAAGAAGCGACGCGGCAATCGGGAGGTCGCTGCTGGGCGAGGCTGCCATGGGAAGCTGAGGTTACAGAGCGGTGCTCCTGAGTCTGGCGAACCTGCCTGCTTGCTCGGGAAGTCAAGGGCGATGCGATGCCGCCAAAATTTGGCCGAGAACTCGTCGGAGACGACGACGGTGCAGAAAAGATTGGCGACAACCTGGTGGCTCTCGAGGCATGGGGTTTGGGGGAAATGAAAGAGGAGGAAGAGGGGATTTATCACGCGTGATCACTGCAAGGTTTAATCATGGCATTAAGTCGAATTGACGACGCGAAATCACTGCCAGGAATGGGGAGGAACGGTCGAGCGGGGTGAAGAGGAAGAACAGGAGGAGTGGGGTCCGCTGGACAGTGGGAAAAGAAACGAGGGGGAGGTCCACCGGTCAGTGACTTAACGGGTTGCTTCCGTGGTGAGGAAAAACGGTTCGGGGGAGAGGGCAGATGGGCTGGACTGGGCTGGGGTGGGCTTTAGCTGGGCTGGTCGTTTACTCTTATTATTTTTTGTCTGCTTTGATTTATTATTTTCTATTTTCTATTTTCTGATTTGAATTTCATCAACTATTCAAGCATTCAAATAATTCAAACAATTCAAACAATTGTAATGAGTTTTTTTGGTTCTGTTTATCAACATAAACCAAATCTCAAAATAAAATTATATTTGTATTCATTTTTAAGATATATTTAATAATTAAATAAAATAGTCCTTTATTTATTTAAAATAGGGTTTGATTTATTTAATAAAATCTTCATTTGAAATCCAAACACTTTCAAAACCAATCAGTAGGTTTTATTTGGGGAATATAGAGTACTTGGAAATTTGTTTAAAACAAAATAACCTTTTATTTTAGAGTCCATTATTAATTAAATATAATAGACTTTCATTATTAAATCAAATAGGATTTGTTTTATTGAGATATTTATTTTGAAATCTAAAATAAAGCCAAAACACTTTAGTAGGTTTTATTTGTGAATATCAAATATTTGGAAAACTTATTTTAAATAATTTAATAAGCTTTGATGTTTCAATTAAATTGGTAAAACCTTTTATTTAAATAAAGTTTGGATATTAATTCCTTATTATTTTATTTAAATAAACCTTTGCTAATTTTTATTAAAAATAAAATGTTTTTATTCAAAAGCTTTGCCAAGGTTTTAATTTGGCTTTATAAAATAATCCTTATTCATGAATCTACCTTTCTTTTTTAAACTAAATCTTTTATAAAAAGATTCATAAATAGTGTTTCCACAATATTTTATTTTCCTTTATTTAAAATGTTTATCTTTTTAAATCCCTTTAGGATTTCTTTGTTCTAAATAGGTTTGAAGATTTCCAATTGGATTCAAAAGTTTCTTCTGGCCTTGAAAATCAAACAAAGTTTTATTTTATTAATGTATTTTTCACATTACAAGATTTGGAAAATCTTGGGATGTGACAGGGAGCTCTGTAGCATTCTTAATACTATATGTGGATGACATATTGTTGATTGGGAATGATGTAGACCTTCTTAATAGTGTCAAGGAATATTTGAATAATAGTTTTTCAATGAAGGATCTTGGCGAAGCACCTTACATATTAGGCATAAAGATTTATAGAGATAGATCAAAACTCCAAATATCATTGTCACAAAGTACATATTTGGACAAAGTTCTAAAGAGGTTTGGAATGGAAGAAAGCAAGAAAGGGTTCTTGCCCATGTTGCCCAATACGACCTTGAGTAAAACTCAAAGTCCAACATCAGCAGAAGATAGAGAAAGGATGAGTAAGACTCCCTATGCCTCAGCCATAGGATCTCTAATGTATGCCATGCTATGTACTAGACCCGATATTGCATATGCTGTTAGTTCAACTAGCAGATATCAAAGTGATCCAGGAGTGGATCATTGGACAGCGGTCAAAAACATCCTTAAGTACTTAAGAAGAACTAAGGATATGGTTCTTTCTCATGGAGGTGATGAACAGCTCGTTGTTAATGGTTACACCAATGCTAGTTGGAACACCGATCCGGATGATTCTAAATCACAATCTGGATACGTATTTATTTTGAATGGTGCAGCTAATGGAGGAGTGCAAAGCAAAGCGTTGTGGCGAGATCTTCAATGAATCGAATACATGGTCGCTTGGAGGCTTCACAAGAAGCGATATGGATGAAAGAGTTCATTACGAGCTGGGTGTGGTTCCTAGTGCTACCGGACCCAATGTCTATCTACTGTGATAACATGGGCGCCATAGCCAATGCGCAAGAACCAAGGTCACACAAGAAGCTGAAGCATATCAAGCTACGTTTTCACGCTATTCGAGAACATATCCAAGATGGGGATATAAAGATTTGCTAAGTACACACATATCTGAATGTGGCGGATCCGTTGACTAAACCTCTCCCGAGGGAAAAACATGACCAGCACCAAACTGCCATGGGTGTTCGGTATATTCCCATGTAATCTAGATTAGATGACTCTAGTGCAAGTGGGAGACTGTTGGAGATATGCCCTAGAGGCAATAATAAATGTAGTTATTATTATATCTTTGTGTTTATGATAAATGTTTACATTCATGCTATAATAGTATTAACAAGGAAACATTAATACTTGTGTGATTTGTAAACTTAATTTGAAGTCCCTAGTAAAGCCTCTATATAATACTAGCTTGTTGGTTAATAGATGATTGTGGTTTCCCTATCATGAACATTGAGATGTTATTAACAACAAGATCATATCGTTAGGAGAATGATATGGTGGACATACTCCTATAGATAAGCGTAGCATAAAGATCAAGTCATTTGAATAGTTCAATTGCTATATGCTTTCTGATACATAGTAACCTAATTCCTTCGACCATGAGATCATGCATATCACCTTTACCGGATGGATGCTTTGATGACATCAAACACCACACCGTGAATCGGGTGGCTATAAAGGTGGCATTGAGTGTTCGGAAAGTATTGGTTGAAACACATGGATCAAGAGTGGATTTGTCCATCCATATGATGATAGATATACTCCAGGCCCTCTCGGTGGAATGTCATCCAATTAGCTTGCAAGCATGTGACTGGCTCACAAGGGATCACATATCACGTGAACGAGAAAAGAGTACTTATCCAACGAGGTTGAACTAGGTATGCAGAGATACCGACGATCATAACCTCGGATAAGTAAACTATCGTGAGACAAAGGGAAATTGGTATCGTATGTAAGTGGTTCATTCGATCGCAAAGTAATCGTAGAAATATGTGGGAGCCATATGAATTTCCAGATTCCTCTATTGGTTATTGTTCGGAGAAGTGTCTCGATCATGTCCGCATAATTCACGAACCGTAGGGAGACACACTTAAGGATTCGACGTTGTTTGAGTAGTTATGGAATGATGAGAAAGAGATCGAATGTTGTTCGGAGTCTCGAATGGGATTCGGGATATCACGAGGAGATCCGGAATGGTCCGGAGAATAAGATTCATATAAGGAAAGTCCCGTTTCGGAGTTGGAGAATGGTTCCGGTGTTTACATCGGGAATGTTCTAGAAGGTTCCGAAATGTCCGACACTCCGGAGGGGAAGGGGTACATGAATGTGTCATTGCAAGTTGGAATGATTGCATCATGTACTAAGTGTTTTCACTGTCCAAAATAAAGGGTTTATTCAAATCCTAATTTGAATAGTCAAACGGCAAGTTTTGGAAAGAGGAGGAGGAGTGGGAAACCGAGTTGGGGAGGGAATCCCTCCTCCAACCGGCGGCGCACCACCCAAGCCGAGTTGGGGAGGGACTCCCCTCCCTAACCTTGGCCGGCCGGCCCCTCCACCTATAAAAGGAGGGGCAGGGCTCCCTCCTAGACACACAACTCCTACTCCTCCAAACCCTAGCCCCAAGCCGCCGCCGCCTCCAAGCCGCCGCCGGCCCCTAGGGCACCAACTCGCCGCCTAGCTAAACCCTAGCCGCCGGCTTGTCCCCTCCTTGGTGTGTCTAAACCCTAGAACACCGAGGACTCTCTCATACTCCACCATACTCGCTCTGGCTTAAGGCGAAGCCCTGCGAGATCTCCCCTCTACTTCCGGTACCACGCCGTTGCCGGAATCGCGAGGAGAGTGCTACAACCTCCACCGCTTTGGAACAAGGAGAGGAAGGTCTTCGTCGAAATCCGAACGTGTGACCGATCATGAGCGCCACGAACGTAGCGCCGGAAGGATCGTCTACGCGATCTTGAGATCGGGAAGAGTACGACTACATCACCCACGAGAATCCGCTCTCATTAAACACTTTGGAATCTTCGAGTGTGAGTTATTCCATCGACTCGTTGCTACAATCTAGTAGATAGATCTTGGCTTGTTTGTTTGTATGCGATAGAATTTTTTTGTTTTCCATGCTACGAAACCCTACAGTTTTGGACCAAGGATCGTGAAAGAGCCGCCAGTGCCAAACTTCCAGTTGGCCAGAGGAACAAAGACCTACGATGGGAGCACAAAGCCAGAAGAATGGATCATAGATTGTGGAACTACAGTAAAAACCGCACAGGGAAATTTGAGATGGGAAGTGCGGTATGTGCCGCAGATTCTATAAGGACCAGCAAGGGTGTGGCTGAATAATTTTCCACCCGGAAGCATCAACAACTGGATTGATTTTCATGAAGATTTCGTGAGAAACTTCACGAGCACGTACAAGAGGCCAAATCGCCCAAAACAGCTTGCTACGTGCAAGCAAAGACCGAATGAAACAAACATGAAATTCCTCACAAGGTGGTGCACAATGCGCAACTCTTGTGAAGGGGTAATCGAGTCTCATGCCATTGCATGGTTTGCACAAGGATGCATGCATGGAATGTTGGAGATATGCCCTAGAGGCAATAATAAATGTAGTTATTATTATATCTTTGTGTTTATGTTAAATGCTTACATTCATGCTATAATAGTATTAACAAGGAAACATTAATACTTGTGTGATTTTTAAACTTAATTTGAAGTCCCTAGTAAAGCCTCTATATAATACTAGCTTGTTGGTTAATAGATGATTGTGGTTTCCCTATCATGAACATTGAGATGTTATTAACAACAAGATCATATCGTTAGGAGAATGATATGGTGGACATACTCCTATAGATAAGCGTAGCATAAAGATCAAGTCATTTGAATAGTTCAATTGCTATATGCTTTCTGATACATAGTAACCTAATTCCTTCGACCATGAGATCATGCATATCACCTTTACCGGATGGATGATTGGATGACATCAAACACCACACCGTAACTGGGTGGCTATAAAGGTGGCATTGAGTGTTCGGAAAGTATTGGTTGAAACACATGGATCAAGAGTGGGATTTGTCCATCCATATGACGGATAGATATACTCTGGGACCTCTCGGTGGAATGTCATTCAATTAGCTTGCAAGCATGTGACTGGCTCACAAGGGATCACATATCACGGGAACGATAAAAGAGTACTTATCGGTAACGATGTTGAACTAGGTATGCAGAGATACCGACGATCATAACCTCGGATAAGTAAAGTATCATGAGACAAAGGGAAATTGGTATCGTATGTAAGTGGTTCATTCGATCGCAAAATAATCGTAGAAATATGTGGGAGCCATATGAATTTCCAGATTCCTCTATTGGTTATTGTTCGGAGAAGTGTCTCGATCATGTCCGCATAATTCATGAACCGTAGGGAGACACACTTAAGGATTCGACATTGTTTGAGTAGTTATGGAATGATGAGAAAGAGATTGAATGTTGTTCGGAGTCTCGAATGGGATTCGGGATATCACGAGGAGATCCGGAATGGTCCAGAGAATAAGAATCATATAAGGAAAGTCCTGTTTCGGGGTTGGAGAATGATTCTGGTGTTTTCATCGGGAATGTTCTAGAAGGTTCCGGAAGGTCCGACACTACGGAGGGGAAGGGTACATGAATGTGTCATAACAAGTTGGAATGGTTGCATCATGTACTAGGTGTCATCGCTGAGCAAAATAAAGGTATAAATCAAATCCTAGTTTGAAAAGTCAAACGCCAATTTGAAAAGTCAAACGACAAGTTTGCTTGGTGGAGGGAGAGTAGGAAACCTACTTGGGGAGGAATTCCTCTCCCTCCACCGCCGGGCAAGGAGGCCGAGTTGGGGGAGGACTCCCTCCACCTTGGCCGCGCCCTCCCACCTATAAAAGGAGGGGCAGGGCTGCCCCTCTAGACACACACCTTGCCCCACCAAACCCTAACACTAGCCGTCAGCCACTAAGTCGCCGCCGCCGCCCTAGGGTTTCCTGCTAGCCGCCGAGTTGGGGTCTTCCCCTTGCCCTAGCCGCCGTCCTAGCCCTCTTTCCTTTGTGCCGCTAAACCCTAGATCGCCAAGGCCTCTCTCATAGTCCACCATACTCGCTCCGGCTTAAGGCGAAGCCCTGCGAGATCTCCCCTCTACTTCCGGTACCACGCTGCCAGTGCCCGGAATCACGAGGAGAGTGCTACAACCTCCATGCCTTTGGAACAAGGGAGAGGAAGGTCTTCATCGAAAATCGAATGTGTGACCGATCATGGAAGTGCCGAACGCATGGCTTGGAAGGATCGTCTACACGATCTTGAGATCGGCAAGATTACGACTACATCACCCACGAGAATCTGCTCTCCTCGTGAGTAGATATTCTATATACTCGTTGCTACAATATAGTAGATAGATCTTGGCTTGTTTGTATGCGGTAGAATTTTTTTGTTTTCCATGCTACGAACCCCTATAGTGGTATCAGAGCCGTGTCTATATGTAGATCTTTTGCACGAGTAGAACACAATGGTCATTGTGGGCGGTGGTGCTTTTATTATCAATTGCTTCTTGTTTACTTTGCATCTTGCGGTATGATGGGATGAAGCGGCCCGAGCTAACCTTACATGACATCGTTCATGAGACTTGCTCCATGCTCAACATGCAACTTGTATTGCATAAGTGGCTTTGCGGGTGTCTGTCTCTCCCATTATAGTATAGATCCAATTTACAACGAGCACTTGATAGTTCAAACATCAACTTTGTGGTTCTTGTTCGTAAGTTAGATCGACACTTATTGAAAGCCCCAAACCACGTAAAGTATGCAAAGAAATTAGAGGCGTCTAACTTTGTTTTGCAGGGGTGTGCTGTGATGTGATATGGCCATGATTGTGATTATATTTGATGTATGCAATGTTCCTTATTGTAAGTTGGCAACCAGCAGGAGCCGTATGGTTGTCTTTAATTTCTGTTAAGACCCGCGTGTCTATTCAAAGTAGTTGTAATAGTTGAAGCTGGTGGACGATAATCATGGAGCAGCGTCATTGACCTTGATGCAATGTCGGTGATGATGGAGATCATGTTCGTGCTTGAAGATGGAGATCGGAAGCACAAAGAAGAAAGGCCATATCATATCACATATTATGAATTGCATGTGATGTTAATCCTTTATGCATCTTGTATTGCTTAGTTAACGACGGTAGCATTATAAGATGATCCCTCATGCACATAAATTTCAAGTTCTAAAGTGTTCATCCTTAGTAAGCACCGTTGCTAAAGCTTGTTGTTTCGAAGCACCACGTGATGATCGGGTGTGTTAGATTCTGCAAGTGTATACAACGTGAGCAAGCCAGATTTGCTCATGCGGAAGCGAAGGTTTGATCTTGACGAGCCTAGCATGTACAGACATGATCTCAGAACACGGATCACCGAAAGGTAAAGCATGAATCATATAGTAGATATGATGAACATGTCGATTGTTCGCCATTGAAGCTACATCAACTCTCGTGATGATCGGTTTTAATGTGGTGGATTTGGTTCGTGTGATCACTAAAACAATGTGAGGGATATTGTTTTGAGTGGGAGTTCACCTAGATTAATTTAACTATTAATTAGAACTCAATTTGTCATAAACTTAGTCTAAACTATTGCAAATATGTTGTAGATCAATGGCGGCCCCTACCATCAATTTTAATGCATTCCTAGAGAAAGAAAAGTTGAAAAACAATGGAAGAAACTTTGCGGATTGGTTCCGCAATTTGAGGATTGTCCTCAATGCTGGTAATTTGACCTATGTCTTTGGATGCACATTTGGGTGACCCGCTGCCACTCGCTACCGATGAAGTAAAGAATGTTTACCTCACTCGGAAGAATCAGTACTCCACATTTCAGTGTGCTATCTTGTATGGTTTGGAATCGGAGCTTCAGAAAAGGTTTGAGAATTCTGACCCACATGATATTGTCCGTGAACTCAAATTGATATTTGAGACTCATGCGGCAGTTGAGAGCTATGAGGCTTCTGAAAAGTTCTTTAACTGCAAGATGGAAGAGGGCAGCTCCGTCAGTGAGCATGTGCTTAAGATGTCTGGGAACGCAAACAAACTCCAAAGCTTGGGTATAGTGATTCCTAATGCTTTGGGGATTTACCGTGTCCTCCAATCACTACCACCAAGTTACAAGAAATTTGTGATGAACTACAATATGCAAATAATGAACAAGCAGTTGCCAGAACTCTTCTCCATGCTAAAATCTGCAGAAGTGGAGATCAAGAAAGAGCACCAAGTGTTGATGGTCAATAAGACCACCAAATTCAAGAAAGGCAAGTCTAAGCAAAAGGGACACTTCAAGAAGGGTGGTAAGAAAGTTAGCGCATCGACGAAGAAGACCAAGGCTGGACCTAAGCCTGATACTGAGTGCTTTTACTGCAAGGGAGAAGGTCACTGTAAGCGGAATTGCCAAAAGTACTTAGCGAATTTGAAGAACGACAACATCAAGAAGAAAGGTATATCCGATATACATGTTATTGATATGTATCTCACTAGTACTCGTAGTAGTGCCTGTGTATTTGATACTGGTTCGGTTGCTCATATTTGTAACTCAAACAAAATGCAGAATAAACGGAAGCTAGCGAAGAACGAGGTGATGATGCGTGAAATGGATCAAAGGTTGATGTGATCGCGATCGGCACGCTACCTCTTCATCTACCATCGGGATTAGTTTTATACTTAAATAATTGTTATTTGGTGCCTGCGTTAAGCATGAACATTATATCGGGATCTTGTTTATTGCGAGACGGTTACTTGTTTAAGTCCGAGAATAATGGTTGTTCGATTTATATGAGTAATATGTTTTATGCACATGCACCTTTGATAGATGGTCTATTCTTATTGAATCTCGATAGTGGAAATACACATATTAATAACATTGAAGCTAAACATTTGAAATTGAGCGATAACTCGACCTATATGTGGCACTGTCATCTTGGTCACATTGGAGTGAAGCATATGAAGAAACTCCATTCCGATGGACTTCTTGAATCACTTGATTTCGAATCACTTGAAAGATGCGAAGCATGTCTGATGGATAAAATGACTAAGACTCCTTTTTCTGGTATGATGGAGCGAGCTACGGACTTATTGGAAATCATACATACTGATGTGTGTGGTCCGATGAGTGTAGCATCGCGTGGTGGTTATCGTTATGTTCTTACCTTCACAGATGACTTGAGTAGATATGGCTATATCTATTTCATGAAACATAAGTCCGAAACTTTCAAGAAGTTTAAGGAATTTCAAAGTGAGGTGGAGAATCAACATAACAAGAAGATTAAATTTCTACGTTCTGATCGTGGAGGTGAATATCTAAGTTACGAGTTTGGCGAGCATTTGAAGAAATGCGAAATACTTTCACAATTGACACCGCCGGGAACACCATAGCGTAATGGTGTGTCCGAACGTCGTAATCGAACTCTCTTAGATATTGTTCGTTCTATGATGTCACTTACAGATTTACCGCTATCATTTTGGGGTTATGCATTAGAAACAGCCGCATTCACTTTAAATAGGGCACCATCTAAATCCGTTAAAATGACACCGTATGAATTATGGTTTGGGAAGAAACCTAAATTGTCGTTCCTTAAAGTTTGGGGTTGCGAAGCCTATGTAAAGAAGTTACAGCCGGACAATCTTGAACCCAAAGCGGAAAAATGCGTCTTCATAGGATATCCAAAAGAAACTATTGGGTATACCTTCTATCATAGATCCGAAGGCAAAATCTTTGTTGCCAAGAATGGATCCTTTCTAGAGAAGGAATTTTCTCGAAAGAAGTGACTGGAAGGAAAGTAGAACTTGACGAGGTTATCAAACCTTCTCTCGAAATTGCAAGTAGAGCAACACCGAAAGAAGTTCCTGTGGTGCCTGCACCAATAAGAGAGGAAGCTAATGATGATCATGACACTTCGGTTGTAGTTGCTACAGAACCTCGCAGGTCAACGAGAACTCGTACCACTCCTCATTGGTATGATCCCGTTATGAGTGTCATGTTGGTGGACAACACCGATGACCCTGCGACATATGAGGAAGCGATGATGAGCCCAGATTCCAATAAATGGCAAGAAGCCATGAAATCCGAGATTGGATCCATGTACGAAAACCAAGTATGGACTTTGGTGGACTTACCGGATGGTCGGAAGGCTGTCGAGAACAAATGGATTTTCAAGAAGAAAACAGATGCTGATGGTAATGTTACTGTCTATAAAGCTCGACTTGTCGCAAAAGGGTTTCGACAAATTCAAGGAGTTGACTATGATGAGACTTTCTCACCAATAGCGAAGCTAAAGTCTGTGAGGATTTTGTTAGCAATCGCTGCATATTATGATTATGGGATATGGCAGATGGATGTCAAAACAACGTTCCTCAATGGAGACATTGATGAATAGTTGTATATGATGCAACCCAAAGGTTTTGTCGATCCTAAAGATGCTCACAAGGTATGCAAACTTCAACGGTCCATATATAGATTGAAGCAAGCATCCCGAAGTTGGAATCAACGTTTTGATAAAGTAATCAAGAGTTTTGGTTTTATACAAACTTATGGAGAAGCTTGTATTTACAAGAAAGTGAGTGGGAGCTCCGTAGCATTCTTAATACTATATGTAGATGACATATTGTTGATTGAGAATGATGTAGACCTTCTTAATAGTGTCAAGGAATATTTGAATAATAGTTTTTCAATGAAAGATCTTGGCGAAGCAGCTTACATATTAGGCATAAAGATTTATAGAGATAGATCGAGACGCCTAATATCATTGTCACAAAGTACATATTTGGACAAAGTTCTAAAGAGGTTTGGAATGGAAGATAGCAAGAAAGGGTTCTTGCCCATGTTGCCCAATACGACCTTGAGTAAAACTCAAAGTCCAGCAACGGCAGAAGATATAGAAAGGATGAGTAAGACTCCCTATGCCTCAGCCATATGATCTCTAATGTATGCCATGCTATGTACTAGACCCGGCATTGCATATGCTGTTAGTTTGACTAGCAGATATCAAAGTGATCCAGGAGTGGATCATTGGACAGCGGTCAAAAACATCCTTAAGTACTTGAGAAGAACTAAGGATATGGTTCTTTCTTATGGAGGTGATTGTCACACCCCAAAATTCTCCTAATCATGGAATGTGAAATAAATAAATAAGTTTGATTGATTGTTTGACTATGTTGAAAATTCTCAAAGAGAAGAAACTTTTTGAATAGAAAATCCTCTCAACCTTGAATTCAAAATCTTATATTATTTTGTTATGACCTAAGTAGCCATATAGGCAAAAGGGCGTGGATTGATTATGGATTGTAGAATTGGTGTGCAAGATTTCAAAATGAAAATCATGAAGCATTCATCAGCATTTCATTACATCCATGCAAAGATCTCACAAACTGAATCCAAATCCTGGTATCTAAATCCTATAGTTCATTGGCCCAAATATTCCTAAAGGTAATTAAATTGACTTTATAAAACCCACTATTTCTAAGGCAGAGATTATTGCTAAATTATATCCTAAAGAGATCCAATTAATATTACAAAATTTTAGAAACAAAATTGAGCTCATTTGGAGCTAGTATGAAAAAGTTATGGAATAAATACAAACAAATAAAGATATAAATAAAACGGAATATACAAGGATTTATAAACCCACTACTTGCAAACTAGTAAAAAGATTACAAATATGATCCTACAATGATCTATTCGATTTTAGAAAATTTTAGAAACAAGAATCGTGTCATTTGAAGTTCGTATGCAAAAGATATGAGGGAAACAAGTAAAAAAAACTAAACGGGCCGGCCCACCCGGACCGACCCGACCGAACCAGCCAGGCACGTACCGATCGTGTCCGAGGTTGCTTTAAAATTCGTGCAAAAACCTATTTTCTAGACCTATCTCTATTCAAACACTCGTAACTTTTTTTCTACAACTCCAAATCGACTTCCGTTTGTTTCTACTTGTTCCCTACTCCAAAACCTATCTCCCCACCGTCCTAAACCTTCATATAAACTCGTGGAGCCACAACTATACGAGTTTCCCTTCTCTAAATCCCGAATCTACACATACCCGAATCTTATTTCGCTTTTTAACCCATCTAGACTTCGTCGTTTGCCTTCGGTCAAAAAACAAAAGTTGGAGAACTCATCGAAATATTTCAATCCCGACAAACTGCACCTCTTTTCATCCACCACAGCCGGAGAATTTCGTATCGCAAAATCTCAGATCTTACGGTGTAAATCCAAGATGTACTCGCGCTCGTTTCTTCAAATCCAAATTCCCTTGGTGAGAAGGTAGGAATAATGATTCCCCACAACTTTCGTGTTCTAAGTTTTTCAATTTGACATACGGATTTGTCTCTCTAACACAGATCTGTTTCTTGTCTATTCTGAGCCAAAATCGGGTCAATCTCTTCTTCTAGCCACCGGATCCTATCCAAACGGTCGAGATCCAATCAAACCGGTGCGTGCCATGTCGTCATCCCGGTCAGCTTCCTCATCAACGCCACGTCAACATCAGGTCAACATCTAGTCCAACAAGATGCAAAGTCAACTGTCGATCAATGAAATATTCTGGAATATTCCGTTCGAATTTAAAATTGCATATTATAGGTCTAACTTGTAAAATTTATTAGAAATTCATACCATGTCCAAAAATTGCGTATAATATATCAAATTGAAGATAATTTTAGGTAGAATCATCTTATCAGAATAGATCCAACTTTTACTCTACGTGGTTACTGCAGTAATTTAATTGGTTTTAATGGTATTTTAGGTTAATAAATTCATAAGAAATTATCTGTAACTCCAAAAAATATGAACAATATATCAAATTGAAGCTACTGTAATGTACATTAATAATATATGGTTGGATCTAGCCTTTGCCGACTATTTAACCCGTAGCAATTTAATTAGTTTGAATGGCTTTATAAATCATTAAATTCATAGTAAATTAATTGCTTGTCACAAAAATATAAATGATATACCGATGGAAAGCTGGTTCCATGTAGATCATCAATATGCAATTAGTTCAGCCTTTGACTATAAGTTTTTTCCATGAAGATTTAAATGGTTTAATGGCTTATTTAAAGTAATAAATTCATAAGAAAATAAATAATGCTCAGAAAATTACAAACAATATGTCCCTGGATTCAAAATTCCGTGGAGATTACAGATATAATTTTAGTTTGATTTTTAGACAACATAAACTATATGAATCATTTAAAACCCATTAAACACTATTTAAATCATACAAAAGATCTATAACTCCGATTAGGGTGAATCCAACGCCTACTGGTTCTTATTAACGTCCTCTATCCAGTAAACAAAAGAAACAAATTTAATTCGATAGTTAGAACAGGCGTTACAACAGAACTATTAAAAACCCTATATTGGCAAGTAATTATTAATAACAAGTACTCCATTGCATTAATTGGTCTCTTTCATGCATCATATACTTCAATATTGTTTAGAGAACTAAAGTAACAACCATTGTGACTTATTAAATTGTCATGCATGCATTTGTTGCGTTTGTTTGATCTCTATGTGCTATTGTTTATGATTGTATGCACTTGTTTGCTTCAAACGTTAGATTGCGAGGAGTGCAACTACTGTGATTGCAACTACTATGATTGCAAGTATTGTGGTTATGACGAGTGTAACCATTATATCTATGAGGATTGTGAGGATTATCTAATCGACTACATCTACATAAAAGGCAAGTGGTGCTATCTTGGTCATAAATGTCCTATTGTTTTCCAATGCATTGTAGATGTTTTGTAGAATTGCATATGTAGGAATTGATGTGTATATGCTATGCTATGTCCCATATTATTCCCTAGTATTCCTTGTTTATGAGCCATCGTATTGGTAGATTGCTTAGCTATGCTATTTAGACGAGGAAGGGAATCATACCATGAAAAGTTATTTGTTTTGAAAGGATTTTATTTTGTTAAATGACAAACCAACATGATTTTAATGAACCACCTGGGCGGAATGGCATTGATTGGGTCATCGAGTGTGGATTATGGTGGGGAATGCCGCCCAGGACACTGAGAAAAGGATTGGTTTCATTGTTTGGTAGCTTTCGCGTGCAACCATGTGCCAATAATGAAATGGGCGGTTGGTGGAACTCAGTAGGTTGTGGTAACTCGAACCCACGTATCCAGAGATGTAGATAGTGTAGGTTGGACCTGTGCATGTCGGGTTTGGGGAGCTACTTCCCGAACGGTTCCTTCTTGGACTTCTCCCTATCATCACCCAATATGAGAGTGGTGGTACGAGCTGGGCTGGCCAAGTCACATGGGTAAAGTGTACTAACCCCTGCAGGGTGTATAAACTAAGTGCTTAGCCGTGTCCCCGGTTATGGAAAATTTGAGCGACCTGATACTGATGCTATGATATTTCTCACTCATCCTTATTTCTTAATTACTTAAAACTTGTTGGGTGAACATAATTGGGTAGGAGCACCTAGGAGTGAACCAGAGTGTCATATTTATCATATTGGAAAACTACTTTGTTACAAATGTTAGGATAAAATTGTTGCTTTATGCAAATGAGCCTGAACTCCACTTGGCCAAATAAGCATGTAGTTGATAGATATGTTGTTAACCACTTTAGCCTACTTGCCATACATTCAATGTATTGACCATTCGTGGCTGCAACGTTTCATGTTGCAGGTTGTATCGTATCTGAGTGATCGTTCATAGGTTGCGAGACTCCACTCAACAATTGTTCGCCCGTGGCACATTTGGAGGATGGAGATCTACCTTGTATTCGTTTTCCGCTGTGTACTTGAATAAATAATGTAAATTCTGGATCATATTCGTTGTATTTATGATGCATAGTTATATTTGGTATCATTTTGTACTGTGTGTGCCAGTGAACCTATCTAGGGATTGACACTATACACATGAACTCAGCCTTATCAGGCGAGGGTGTTACAGTGATGAACAACTCGTTGTTAATGGTTACACCGATGCTAGTTGGAACGCCGATCCGGATGATTCTAAATCTCAATCTGGATACGTATTTACTTTGAATGGTGCAGCAGTTAGCTGGAGGAGTGCAAAGCAAAGCGTTGTGGCGAGATCTTCAACTAAATCGGAATACATAGCTGCTTCGGAGGCTTCACAAGAAGTGATATGGATGAAGGAGTTCATTACAGAGCTAGGTGTGGTTCCAAGTGCGCTGGACCCAATGTCTATCTACTGTGATAACATGGGCGCCATAGCCAATGCGCAAGAACCATGGTCACACAAGAAGCTGAAGCACATCAAGCTACGTTTTCATGCTATTCGAGAACATGTCCAAGATGGTGACATAAAGATTTGCAAAGTACACACAAATCTGAATGTGGCGGATCCGTTGACTAAACCTCTCCCGAGGGAAAAACATGACCAACACCAAACTGCCATGGGTGTTCGTTATATTACCATGTAATCTAGATTAGTTGACTCTAGTCCAAGTGGGAGACTGTTGGAGATATGCCCTAGAGGCAATAATAAATGTAGTTATTATTATATCTTTGTGTTTATGATAAATGTTTACATTCATGCTATAACAGTATTAATAAGGAAACATTAATACTTGTGTGATTTGTAAACTAAATTAGAGTCCCTAGTAAAGCCTCTTTATAATACTAGCTTGTTGGTTAATAAATGATTGTGGTTTCCCTTTTATGAACATTGAGATGTTATTAACAACAAGATCATATCGTTAGGAGAATGATATGATGGACATACTCCTATAGATAAGCGTAGCATAAAGATCAAGTCATTTTAATAGTTCAATTGCTATAAGCTTTCTGATACATAGTAACCTAATTCCTTCGACCATGAGATCATGCTTATCACCATCACCGGAAGGATACTTTGATGACATCAAACACCACACCGTAACTGGGTGGCTATAAAGGTGGTATTGAGTGTTCAGAAAGTATTTGTTGAAACACATGGATCAAGAGTGGGATTTGTCCATCCATATGACGGATAGATATACTCTAGGCCCTCTCGGTGGAATGTCATCCAATTAGCTTGCAAGCATGTGACTGGCTCACAAGGGATCACATATCAAGGGAAAAAGAAAAGAGTACTTATCAGTCTCGGATGGGATCCGGGATATCACAAGGAGATCCGGAATGGTCCGGAGAATAAGATTCATATAAGGAAAGTCCTATTTCGGGCTTGGAGAATGATGCCGGTGTTTTCATCGGGAATGTTCTAGAAGGTTCCGGAAGGTCCGACACTCCGGAGGGGAAGGGTACATGAATGTGTCATAACAAGTTGGAATGGTTGCATCATGTACTAGGTGTCATCGCTGAGCAAAATAAAGGGATAAATCAAATCCTAGTTTGAAAAGTCAAACGCCAATTTGAAAAGTCAAACGACAAGTTTGCTTGGTGGAGGGAGAGTAGGAAACCTACTTGGGGAGGAGTTCCTCTCCCTCCACCGCCGGCCAAGGAGGCCGAGTTGGGGGAGGACACCCTCCCCCTTGGCCGCGCCCTCCCCCCTATAAAAGGAGGGACAGGGCTGCCCCTCTAGACACACACCTTGCCCCACCAAACCCTAACCCTAGCCGGCGGCCACCAAGTCACCGCCGCCGCCCTACGGTTTCCTCCTAGCCGCCGAGTTGGGGCCTTCCCCTTGCCCTAGCCACCGGCCTAGCCCTCTCTCCTTGGTGCCTCTAAACCCTAGATCGCCAAGGCCTCTCTCATAGTCCACCATACTCGCTCCGGCTTAAGGCGAAGCCCTACGATATCTCCCCCTACTTCTGGTACCACGTCGTTGTGCTGCCGGAATCACGAGGAGAGTGCTACAACCTCCGCTGCCTGCTGGAACAAGGGAGAGGAAGGTCTTCATCGAGTATCGAACGTGTGACCGACTGCGGAAGCGCTGCCGAAACGCAGCGCCGGAAGGATCGTCTACACGATCTTGAGATCGGCAAGAGTACGACTACATCACCCACGAGAATCGGCTCTCGTTAAACACTTTGGAATCTTCGAGGGTGAGTTATTCTATCGACTCGTTGCTATAATCTAGTAGATAGATCTTGGCTTGTTTGTTTGTATGCGGTAGAAATTTTTGTTTTCCATGCTACGAACCCCTACATGGAAGTGTACTGTGGCAAAAGTTACAGAGAGATATGCTGGCAAGCTTGGCAGAAACAAAAAGAATCACCGACTGATGGTGCTGACGTGGAGCACCTCATTGGAAACCCCAAGATCAAGGTGTGATGGGCACATCAACAAGTCTTCCCTCAGTAGAGACTGAGGTTATCGAACCAGAAGGAGGAAGGAAACGTCACACAAGTGTTGCAAGCAACGCGGAGACCTGCACAATACAAACTCAAGACTTTGCCCCAACGAATTAGTGAGGTTGTCAAGCTCACCGGTTTGCTGTAAAAAGGATTAAACGTACCGTGTGGAAGGTAATGGTGGTTTGCAGCAAGTAAACAAGTAACAGTGGAAGATGTATCAATGGTAAAGATTGGACTGGGGTCCATAGTTCACTAGAGGTGCTCTCCTTAGATAAACAACATGACATGAAGGGTAAACAAATTACAGCAGGGCAATTGACAGGAACTGAGCAAGGCATAACAATGCAATTACTAGTTAGAAAGATCCTATGAGATTCGATTGGGCAATACAATAAGATACATAGACCGCCATCCAACTGCATCTATGACTAGAAGTCCACCTTCAGGTTATGATCCGAACCCCCTCCAGTATTAAGTTTCAAGCAACAGACAACTGCTTTAAGCAAAGTGTGTAAGGTAAACAGTCCACATGTTCCATGAACAAGAGACCGTTGTTTTATCCCTAGTGGCAACAACACATCTACAACCGAAGTGATTGATGTCACTACCCTTGGAAACTAGATGCATGAACCCACTATCGAGCATAAATACCCCCTCTTGGAGTCACTAGCAACTACTTGGCCAAGATAGCTACTAACAACGGAGATCATGCAAGATCACAAACAACACTGACATGATAGAATCATAAAGACAAAACCATTAATCAAACCAACATAATAATCTCAATATCCATCGGATCCTCGCAAACACAACATGCATGATTATAAATAGATTAGATCTTGATCATGAACGGAGCTCACACCATCTATACATGAAAGCACAAAGGAGGAGATACAACCATATAGCTACTACACGGAACCATAGTCCAAGGTGGAACTACTCACGCATCATACCGGAGAGAAGGCCTCCGGGATGATCTCCCCTCCTGCAGGGTGCCGAGAAGAACTTCAGATCCCCTCGATCTTGGGACGATGGTTGCGGCGTCTACAGACAATTTCGTGGAGATTTGATCGGGTTCTTAGGGTTTCTGCATCGGGGGTTTCTTATAGGCGAAGGGGGAGGCCGAGGCGGTGGCCAGGGGCCCCACCCGCGCCTAGGGGGGTCTGGGCGCCCTGGCTTGCCCCTCCGGCTCTCCTCTGGACTTCTTGTTCCCCACGGAAAGTAATTGACTTTGGCGTTTGTCCCGTCCAATTCCGAGAATATTTCTTTACTAACTTTTGTGAAACCAAAACATCAGAAAACAGGCATCTGGAACTGTGGCAACTTGTTAATAGGTTAGTACCAGAAAGCATGTAAAAATCACCTCAAAGTGTAGACAAGCAAAGCAAAGTAGATACTAAACAAGCATGGAGCATCAAAAATTATAGTTACGTTTCTGACGTATCAAGCATCCCCAAGCTTAACTCCTGATCGTCCTCGAGTAGATAAGTGATAAAAAGAATAATTTTTTAGGTGACATGCACCCTCACAATAAAGATCCAACCATTTGCAAGCATTGAAAGCTTGGATCAAAGAACTCTAAACATGTGCATGAAAGATGGAGTACTAACAATAGGACATAGTAACTATGCATGCAATATGACAAGCTACAAACAAAGATCATGAATAACATGCATTGAAAAATGTTTGTTTGTTTCACATACAAAAAACATATCATAGTGGCAATCAGATTGTCCCTCATAGAGTAGCAAATAGATGCATAGGACACCTTCAAAGTTCACAAGGGTGACTAGAAACAAATAGCACAAGAACAAGTAATATCACAATATGCATCAATCAATAAGCTTTGGAACACTGCACACGGAATGACAACTATGCTCTCTTAATGGTGCCTAAAGGTAGAAGGTGGAGACTCAATAGTGGTGAAGAAAGACCTTTTATAAAGGAAGTAGGGATTTCAAGTTTCAAAAAGATCTTACAAAAATGATGGTACTTGTTAGCTTTCATCCCTCACTGCCCCTATCATAAGCATCTTGAAGTGATTAAGGTTAAAGTGATAAATATGGAGTATATGCTGGACAAAGTATAAGCTTTCAATCTCAAGTCCCTTGAATACGAGGGCCACACCTCATGCATACTCAACTTTGGGCCCAGGTAAGTTCTTGTCATTGTAAGTATTTGCATATCATTGAGAACTGCCAACGAGGTACCCCTTGCATATGGTAGAAGAGCTTTCCCATAACCAAAATGACAAGGCAAGCAGACAATGAGCATCTCAGCAATCTTTTTATTTACCATTGCATAGCTTTTTATTGACGATGCTTCATAGATGGCTCACTATGGTGATGCTGCAAGTTTCCACCATGATTAGGTATGTCTTAGGCTAGCGGCCCAGGCGTTTCTCTAACACAGAATACAAACTCCATGGACTTACAAGTTCCCTCTTTATTTCACACCGGTGACATCCATAGACAAAAGAACATGATATCAACTGAGTACAACAAGGTACAAGTGCAATATTGAAAATGTTCCCCGTGACAGCACGGTTCTGTTAGTTCCAACGTATAAGTGCAAGCATATACAACAAATATGTCACAATCGTTCAAGTTTATCAGGGGAAAAGAATATAAAGTGAGCCATCAAGTTCGTGAGGGCTTTAATCACTAAGTTTTCACATAAAAAATAGTTTTTAATTGGAAGATAGCTGAAAACAAGAATATACTTGGAATGGTGTAACAAACCATGCATAGGAGTTTATAGTGGACACTTTGGAATAACTTGGTTTCTTGGGAGTTGGAGGCATGAGTAGAACTTACTCATACAAGTGGAGGCTAGCAAAAGACTGGGAGCAACCAACTAAGAGAGCATAATGGCCATAATCATGCAGTGCAACAAAACATTACTAATCAAAGCATAGAGTGGTACTACAAGTCAAGGACTAAATGATCATAGAGGCTCAATTGTGACTTGTTCATAGTCATAACATGGTGTGAGCATGTGCCAAGTCAACCCAAGCAAATCATCAAAGGAGAATACCACAATACTATGCTTTTGCATGCTAAAACAACGCATAATTTCTTCAAGGCACACTAAGCAATCCCAATTGTTTGGAACAAGACATGCTATATCAATAAGCATAAGGTCAAAACAACACCTAGCATGTCATTCTAAAGTCTAAGTCACAGTCAATGCAAGCTCCTCTTACACTTACAAGCAAGAACTTACTACTCCTTTCCAACACCAAGCAACTTATTTGCAAAACAACACGGTGAGAACAGGGGTCCAACTACTCAAGCAAACTAAACAAACTAAGCAAATCAAACGAAAACTAAGACGCTCCAAGAACAACACAACTGTGCATGAAACAATAAAAATGAAGTGTCTAGACAGACCTGAGCTTTTTATTGATGAAGAAGGGGATGCCTTGGGCATCCACAATCTTTGACGCTTGTACGTCTTGGATATTTCTTGGGGTGACACCGGGGTGGCATCCCCAAGCTTGAGATTTTGTCCATTCTTCATCTCATTTCATCATTCCCTCTCTACACCTGATTTTTTTCCTTCACACAATCTTCATTAGCAACATTAGTGTATTCAAAAGATATTAGACCTCTGGCAAAGCTTTGGAATAGCAAGGCTTTTCACTAAAAACACAAGCTACTGTAGTAACTCCTTCAAAAATCTCAATTCACCTAAATAGAACTCAAAAAAGGAATCAATAAGAAGCAAATGCAAATAATGACAGAAATCTGTCAAAATAGACCAGCAGGTAGAAACCGATTTTTTCGAACATCTTCTGTTGCTCAAATCAAAAAGTGTTGAACTAAAGAAAGTTAGCTAACATACTTGGGGATGTATTCATAAGTTTTCAGCTCAATCCTAGTTACAAACACTCCTCACGAATTATTTTGGTGGAGGACATAAATCTGTTTCGGGACAGCAACTCCCCAGATCTTACTTCCCTCTGATTAGAGGTCATTCTTGGCACAAAAAGCAAACAAAAAGGATAAGGAGAGGTCATTACTGAAGTAATAACTTCCAAGACTCAAGGAAACTCTTGGTTTATCTCCCAACAAGTACTTTTCTTTAACGCCTTTAAGTTAGGCACAAGAAGCAAGAAGAATCAAATATTTTCAAATGAAGCATTAATATCCATACTTGCAAAGTCTTCAACTATGAAAGGTATCTCATCCAAATGGGTTTTGTAGGATCCCTTCTCATCTCTCTTTGGTCTACTACTTTCATCAAAAAGATTTTCAGGAGCAATTCAATCAAAATTCTTTTCAAAGGCTTCATGCATTCCAACAAGCTTAAAGGGTATGGGTATCTTAAATTATCCTCTAGGCTTAGTTTTATCAGAAATACCCACAACATCTACACTTGAGCCTAGCATATTGAAACGCTCAAAGACCTTTATGGCATTCCCTAGCAACATCATGGAATTCTTTTGATAAAGTTTCAAAGATGAATTCCCTCTTTTCAGCATTCTTCTCTTCTTTTAGTTTTAGGAAAAAATTTTGTATGAAGGGGTTAAGGCTAACAAAACTAGCCTCCAACATATGAACTAAAGAAGCTGCAGCAATCTTATAATTAGGAGCAAGCTCTGCTATAGATTTATCCTCAATATCCTCATGCTTGCTAACATAATTAAAGAATTCTTCAATATTATCTTTCCCAATTATGGAGCCACTAACTATTGCAAGATCTTTCAGGGCGAACTTGGGGAGCAACATGGCGAGCTAGAACAAGGTGGCAACTAGAGCAGGAACTAATTTTTTTGTGTTTTTGAATAAAGAAAGCAAACCAAACAAGACTAATTTTTTTGGGTTTTTTTGAAAAGAGGCAAACAAAACCAAGCAAAAGAAACAAAGCAAACTAAAAACAAAGTAAAGAGAAAGGAAGTGAAGGACTCCCCTTGTGAATACGTCCTTAGCCTCCCCGACAACGGCGCCAGAAAACTTGTTGATGGTGCTGACGTGGAGCACCTCGTTGGAAACCCCAAGAGCAAGGTGTGATGAGCACATCAGCAAGTCTTCCCTTAGTAGAGACCGAGGGTATCGAAACAGAAGGAGGAAGGTAACATCACACAAGTGTTGCAAGAAACGCAGAGGCCTGCACAACACAAACTCAAGACTTTGCCCCAACGAATCAGTGAGGTTGTCAAGCTCACCGGTTTGCTGTAACAAAGGATTAAACGTACCATGTGGAAGGTAATGGTGGTTTTCAGCAAGTAAATAAGTAACAATGGAAGATGTATCAATGGTAAAGATTGGACCGGGGTCCATAGTTCACTAGAGGTGCTCTCCTTAGATAAACAACATGGCATGAAGGGTAAACAAATTACAGCTGGGCAATTAACAGGAACTGAGCAAGACATAACAATGCAACTACTACTTAGAAAGATCCTATGAGATTCGATTGGGCAATACAACAAGATACATAGACCGCCATCCAACTGCATCTATGACTAGAAGTCCACCTTGATGTTATCATCTGAACCCCCTCCAGTATTAAGTTGCAAGCAACAGACAACTGCTTTAAGCAAAGTGTGTAAGGTAAACTGTCCACATGTTCCATGAATAAGAGACCGTTGTTTTGTCCCTAGTGGCAACAACACATCTACAACCGAAGAGATTTTTGTCACTTCCCTTGGAAACTAGAGGCATGAACCCACTCTCGAGCATAAATACCCCCTCTTGGAGTCACTAGCAACTACTTGGCCAAGATAGCTACTAACAACGGAGAGCATGCAAGATCACAAACAACATACACATGATAGAATCATAAAGACAAAACCATTAATCAAACCAACATATTAATCTCAATATCCATCGGATCCCCGCAAACACAACATGCATGATTACAAATAGATTAGATCTTGATCATGAACAGAGCTCACAATATCTATACATGAAAGCACAAAAGAGGAGATACAACCATCTAGCTACTACACGGACCCAAAGCCCAAGGTGGAACTACTCACGCATCATACCGGAGATAAGGCCTCCGGGATGATCTCCCCTCCGGCAGGGTGCCGAGAAGAACTTCAGAACCCCCCGATCTAGGGGCCCCACACCCCTCCCAGGCGAAGGGGGAGGCCTAGGCGGCGTCCAGGGGCCCCACACCCCTCCCAGGCGCAGGACAGGGCCCACCCGTGCCTAGGGGGGGTCTGGGCGCCCTGGCTTGCCCCTCCGGGTCCCCTCTGGACTTCTTGTTCCCCATGGAAAGTAATTGACTTTGGCGTTTGTCCCGTCCAATTCCGAGAATATTTCTTTACTAACTTTTCTGAAACCAAAAACAGCAAAAAACAAGCATCTGGCACTGTGACAATTGTTAATAGGTTAGTACCAGAAAACATGTAAAAAATACCTCAAAGTGTAGAAAAGCAAAGCAAAGTAGATACTAAACAAGCATGGAGCATAAAAAATTATAGATACGTTTCCGACGTATCACCGACTCATACGCGTTAGGAGATCCGACTTAGCCTCTGCTTATATCGGCAGACGGGATGACTAAGACTCAGATCTACGACACAGCGTGGTCGCAAAGGCACCAAGAAAGGGCCGAGTATAGAAGCAACAGAAGAGACGAAAGACCAGACTACAGGTATGGTTCAACTCAAGTTGCAGCTGTGAGTCAAGATCATCCAGATGCTGGAAGTAGCCAACGTCAAAGGACAAATGGGCAACATCAATGGATACCAAAGAATGATGGCAAAAATCCATATGAACAAACAAAGCCATACCAAGACAGGCATAAATATACTTATGAAATGATGTTGGACCAACTGTGTAAGTTCCACACGCCGAGTCCGAGTAAGCTGGCAAATCACACAACAAGACAATGCACTTGGTTTCAGAAGGGAGACAAAGTGGATTCACCGACTAAGCAGTTACCACCACCTCCCCCTCCACCGTTCACAGGAGGAAATTCTCAAGCTGTTGGAGCTGAGCATAGATATGAGAACATGCAGCCGAGATATCATAACCAGGAAAGAAGGGAGGCTGTGCATCAAGTGCATAACCCAAGAGGTGACGATGCTCATGTCGGCCATGGAACCAGAAATGAGTTCAGAGAGCATCACTAGAGCTATGTAGTATTTGTCACGGAGCCGAATGACAAGAAGAGTCAACAAAGATGGATGATGGAAGTGAATGCCACAATGCCGACAATTCCAAAGTACATGCATTGGTCTGAACAGGATATAACTTGGAGCATAAAGGATCACCCCAAGATCATGCCAACACCAGGAGTTATGCTCTTGTCTTGGATCCAACATTCATGGGCCCTGATATCAATATGAAGTTCTCCAAGGTACTGATTGATGATGGCAGTAGAATCAACATCATGTACAAGGATACCATGCTCAAGTTAGGCATCACTATGAACATGATGGAGCCGACTAAGATAACTTTCCATGGTATTGTGTCGGGATTGTCCTGTGAGCCAATTGGCAAGATCTGGGTTGACGTATTATTTGGCAACAGAGAAAATTGTCGCACTGAAGCCATAGAGTTCGAGGTGGTTGACCTGGTCAGCTCATACCATGCCTTACTCGGCAGGCCGACTATGGCAAATTTTATGGCTACTACTCACATTGCTTACTTAAAGATGAAACTACCAGGTCCCTGCGGAGTTATCACATTTGAAGGAGATTACAAGAGATCTATTGCATGCGTCTCAGCCGGATCTTCGCTGGTCGAGTCACTGGTCATAGCACAGGAAAAGCATCAAATGATGGAAGTGGCAGCATTAGACAAGGCATCACAAATGTCTATGCCGGCACTCACTAACCCGCATGGTAGTGTATCTTTGCAAGCTACAAAGGAAACAAATAAAATACAGGTGGATGAGGCTTTCCCAGAACACACAGTTACCGTTGGTGCTGGGTTGACTGACAAATAGGAAAGCGAGCTCACCAGCTTCCTCCGTGAGAATTGGGATATCTTTGCATGGTCCACAAAGGACTTGCAAGGAGTTCCGAGGGAGCTGGCTGAGCACTCTCTTCATGTAAGGCCAGATGCCAAGCTGGTGAAGAAACCCCTCCGCCGCTTCACCAAAGATAGGAGGAAAGTGATAGACGCCGAGATAGCCAGGATCTTGGCTGCCGGGTTTATCATGGAAGTACTGCATCCAGATTGGTTGTCAAATCTAGTCTTGGTCGAAAAGAAAAAAGATGATCCGAACGTGGCAGCGGTGTGGCGCATGTGTATTGACTACACAAACCTCAATAAGGCGTGTCCAAAAGATCCATTTCCATTGCCACGAATCAATCAGGTCATTGACTCTACTTCTAGGTGTGAGTTGTTGTCATTTGTGGATGTGTATTCTGGTTTCCACCAGATACCACTGAATCCGGATGATCAAATAAAGATAACTTTTATCACCCTGTATGGGGCTTATTGCTATCGTACTATGCCGTTTGGATTGAGAAATGTAGGTGCAACATACCAAAGGTGCATGCAAAAATGCTTGCAAGATCAATTGGATTAAAATGTTCAAGTATACGTCGATGACATGGTGATAAAAACCAAACAAAGTCATACTCTAATTGAGGACTTGCGTCAAACATTCGTAAACTTAAGAATATTCCGGATGAAACTTAACCCGGAAAAATGCACATTCGGTGTCCCAGCTGGAAAATTACTCGGATTTCTCGTGTCCAGCCGAGGAATCGAGGCTAACCCGACAAAGATCAGGGCCATCGAAAGAATGGAATTACCAAAAACCCTCAACGATGTTCAGAAGTTTACAGGATGCCTGGCCTCGTTGAGTAGGTTTGTTAGTCGGCTAGGCGAAAAAGCCTTACCATTATATCAACTAATGAAAAAATCAGGCAAATTCACATGGACACATCAAGCTGATAGCGCTTTCCATGAACTCAAAGAGATGTTGGCAAAAACACCAATATTAGCCTCAAACACTATCAAAAGAGCCAATGCTGCTCTATGTCGCCGCAACCAACAGAGTTGTCAGTGTAGTGATAGTGGTAGAGCGTGAAGAAGAGGGCAAATCAGTATAAAGGCTAGTTTATTATTTGAGTGAAGTGCTCTCTACATCAAAGCAAAATTACCCACTACCAAAAAATGACATATGGGGTGTATATGGCAGCAAAGAAGCTAAAGGACTATTTCCAAGAACACTCAATCCAGGTAATATGCGAGGCACCTATCTCGGATATATTGGGCATGAAATATGCCATTGGACGAGTGGCAAAATGGGCCATAGAGCTAGCACCATACAATCCATAATATGATAGGCGAGATGCTATTAAATCTCAAGCTGTAGCTGATTTCTTCGTGGATTGTATGGAAATGCAATATAATCCACCACTGCCAGACCCGAATTATTGGAAGATGCACTTTGACGGATCCAAGACAAAGATGGGTCTAGGTACCGGGATAGTACTCACATCAACAAAGAGGGATCAAGTATGTGTTGCAGATCCACTTCAATGCATCCAATAATGTAGCCGAATATGAAGCACTTGTCCATGGCATAAAAGTGGCCAAGGAAATTGGCATCAAAAGGATCATGTGTTTTGGTGACTCAGATTTGGTTATCCAGCAAGTGTCTAGGCAGTGGGACGCATTGGATGCAAACATGGCACTATATCGTTTTCATGTGCAACAAATTTCGGGATACTTTAACGGGTGTGAATTTCATCATATACCCAGAGAAGAGAATGAGGCAGCTAACGTACTCTCCATGTTAGGCTCATCTCGGTAAGCAATCCCACCAGGAGTTGCATTGGAACATCTCAGGAAACCATCGATCAAGCCGTCACCAGAGTCTGAGTCAATTAGGCTTATCCCGACAAATCAAGACTCAGACATTGTGCCAATGGACATTGACTCAGGGGCAGGTTCGAGTAACTTGGGGGCTGTTCCACTCACCTCGGGGGTTGCCGAATCATACTCGGGGACTCCTTATGTGACACCCTCGCCTGATAAGGCTGAGTTCATGTGTATAGTGTCAATCCCTGGATCGGTTCACTGGCACACACAGTACAAAATGATACCAAATATAACTGTGCATCATAAATACAACGAATATGATACAGAATTTACATTATTTATTCAAGTACACATCGGAAAATGAATACAAGGTAGATCTCCATCCTCCAAATGTGCCACAGGCGAACAATTGTTGAGTGGAGTCTCGCGACCTATGAACGATCACTCAGATACGATATAACCTGCAACATGAAACGTTGCAGCCACGAATGGTCAATACATTGAATGTATGGCAAGTAGGCTAAAGTGGTTAACAACAGATCTATCAACTACATGCTTATTTGGCCAAGTGGAGTTTAGGCTCATTTTCATAAAGCAACAGTTTTATCCTAACATTTGTAACAAAGTAGTTTTCCAATACGATAAATAGGACACTCTTGTTCACTCCTAGGTGCTCCTACCCAATTATGTTCACCCAACAAGTTTTAAGTAATTAAGAGATAAGGATGAGTGAGAAATATCATAGCATCAGTATCAGGTCGCTCAAATTGTCCATAACCGGGGACACGGCTAAGCACTTAGTTTATACACCCTGCAGGGGTTAGTACACTTTACCCATGTGACTTGGCCAGCAAATTACCACCACTCTCATATTGGGTGATGATAGGAGAAGTCCAAGAAGGAATCGTTCGGAAGTAGCTCCCAATCCGACGCCGCACCGGTCCAACCTACACTATCTACATCTCTGGATACGCTGGATTCGAGTTACCACAACCTCTCGAGTTCAACCAACCGCCCATTTCATTATTGGCACATGGTTGCACACGAAAGCTTCCAAACAAAGAAACCAATCATTTCTCAGTGTCCTGGGCAGCATTCCCCACCAAAATCCACACTCGATGACCCAATCAATGCCATTCCACCCAGGTGGTTCATTAAAACATGTTGGTTTGTCATTTAGCAAAACATAATCCTTTCAAAACATATAACTTTTCATGATGTGATTCCCTTCCTCGTCTAAATAGCATAGCTAAGCAATCTACCAATACGATGGCTCGTAAACAAGGAATACTAGGGAATAATATGGTATATAGCATAGCGTATACACATCAATTCCTACAGATGCAATTCTACAAAAACATCTATAATGCATAGGAAAACAATAGGACATTTATGACCAAGATAGCACCACTTTCCTTTGTTGTAGATGTAGTCGATTAGATAATCCTCACAATTATAATGGCCTCTTTCATAATAACCACAATACTTGCAATCATAGTAGTTGCAATCACAATAGTTGCACTCCTCGCAATCTAACGTTTGAAGCAAACACAACAAACACCATTCAAAACATTGCAAACATACAACAGTGCAACATTACAAGAAAACAATGATGAACAGATGCATGCATGACGAGTTAATGAGTCACAATGGTTGCATTTAGTGTTCTGAACATAGTTAGATTACATGATGCATGCGGAAAGTCATTTATTGGACTAATGATTTTATTACTAAAGTTGTATCGATTTAATATGGTGTATACCACTTTAATTGAACTAAATATGTTTATGTCGTATTAAATTGTGAACTAGATGCTACTGGATAGATAATGCAATTTAGAGACAGTGGCAATTTGAATCACCTAAAAAGGAGTTATAGATATTTTCCTATGTTTAAAACACTATTTCAATGGGTTTAAATAGTTCTGTATGAATTTCTGTTTTAACAGTACCAAATAATTTTTCATGCAATTTCTCTTTATAGATATTGTCAATACAAAACCTTAGCACTTGGATTCACCCTAATTGGAGTTATAGATATTTTTGTATGATTTAAATAGTGTTTAATGGTTTTAAATGATTCCTATGGTTTCTGTTGTCTAGAAATCAAACTAAAATTATATCTGTAATCTCCACGGAATTGTGATTTCAGGGACATATTATTTGTAATTTTTTGAATAGTATTTATTTTCTTATGAATTTATTACTCTAAATAGGCCATTAATCCATTTAAATCTTCACGGCAAAACCTTACAGTAAAATGCTGAACTAATTGCATATTGATGATCTACATGGAACCAACTTTCCAACGGTATATCATTTATATTTTTGTGACAAGCAATTAATTTACTATGAATTTAATGATTTATAAGGACATTAAAACTAATTAAATTGCTACGGGTTAAATAATCAGCAAAGGCTAGATCCAACCAGATATTATTAAAGTACATTACAGTAGCTTCAATTTGATATATTGTTCATATTTTTCGGAGTTACAGATAATTTCTTATGAATTTATTAACCTAAAAGACCATTAAAACTAATTAAATTACTGCAGTAACCACGTACAGTAAAAGTTGGATCTATACCAATAAGATGATTCTACGTGAAATTATCTTCAATTTGATATATTATACGCAATTTTTGGACGTAGTATGAATTTCTAATGAATTTTACAAGTTAGATCTATAATATGCAATTTTAAATTCGAACGGAATATTCCAGGGAATATTCCGCTGACTGGATAGGTTGACTTTGCATGCTGACTGGGACTAGATGTTGACCTTACGTTGACGTGGCGTTGATGAGAAAGATGACCGGGATGACGACATGGCACGCACCGGTTTGATTGGATCTCGACCGTCTGGATAGGATCCGGTGGCTAGAAGAAGAGATTGATCCGATTTTGGCTGAGAATAGACAAGAAACAGATCTGTGTTAGAGAGACAAATCCGTAGGTCAAATCGAAAAACACAGAACATGAAAGTTATGGGGAATCATTATTCCTACCTTCTCACCAAAGGAATTTGGATTTGAAGAAACGAGCGTGAGTAGATCTTGGATTTACACCGTAAGATCTGAAATATTGCGATACGAAATTCTCCGGCTGTGGTGGATGAAAAGAGGTGAGGTTTGTCGAGATTGAAATATTTCGACGCGATCTTCAACTTTCGTTTTTTGACCGAAAGCAAACTACGAAGTATAGATGGGTTAAAAAGCGAAACAAGATTCGAGCATATGTAGATTCGGGATTTCGAGAGGAAAAACTCGTACAGCTATGGCTCCACGAGTTTATATGAAGGTTTAGGATGGTTTAGAGATAGGGCTTGGAGTAGGGAACAAGTAGAAATAAACGGAAATCGATTCAGAGTTGTAGATAAAAAGTTATAGCAGTTTGAGTAGAGATAGGTCTAACAAAACAGATTTTGCATGCTTTTTGGAGCAACTCGACCGAACCCGTACGCGTGGCCTGTCCGGCTGGCTCGGTCCGGTCCGTTTTTTTACTTGTTTCCCTCATATCTTTTGCATACGAACTCCAAATGACATGATTCTTGTTTCTAAATTTTTCTAAAATCGAATAGATCATTATAGGATCAAATTTGTAATATTTTTACTAGTTTGGGGGTAGTGGATTTAAAAATCCTTGTATATTTCATTTTATTTATATCTTTATGTGTTTGTATTTGCTACATAACTTTTTCATACTAGCTCCAAATGAGCTCAATTTTGTTTCTAAATTTTTTTAATATTAATTATATTCTTTTAGGCTATAATTTAGCAATAATCGCTGTCTTAGCAATAGTGGGTTTTATAAAGTCAATTTAATTTCCTTTAGGGACATTTGGGCAAATCGACTATAGGATTTAGATACCAGGATTTGGATTCAGTTTGTGAGATCTTTGCATGGATGAAATGCTTATGAATGATTCATGATTTTCATTTTGAAATCTTGCACACCAACTCTACAATCCAAAATCAATCCATGCCTTTTTGCCTATATGGCTACTTAGGTCTTAACAAAAGAATATAAGATTTTGAATTCATGGTTGAGAGGATTTTCTATTCAAAAAGTTTCTTCTCTTTGAGAATTTTCAACATAGTTAAGCAATCAATCAAACTTATTTATTTATTTCACATTCCAAAATTAGGAGAATTTTGGGATGTGATAGACTACCACCCTTAAAAGAAATATCGTCCCGATATTTGGGAAGGCTAGAAAGAAAGAAAGGTTTGGGATCCATTAGGATGCTACCACCCTTAAAATAAAATTGACTAGGTCATTTATCGAGGATTCACTTAGCTCAGATTGGTTCTCCTTTAGATTTTTATTAGCACAATGTCTCTAGCACATTCTAAATATCATGATTGATAGTTTCCGAAAAAGTACTTTTTAAACTAGCAAAACTCTCATGGTGGGAAAATAGGGAACGTTTACTTCACGGTGCCCATAATTCACGGTTGGGATTCATCCTTACCGTACATCCTATGCTTAGCAATGGATGCTTTTAGAAGGGTGTAACAATATACCATTCTAGGGTTTAGGCTCAACGTCGACTCTCTGCTAAGGTTGAAAAGGGCACTCAAGATTCGCAAAGCCAACAGTACAAGAGCGAATAATAAGAGTAGTAGGAATGGTGATCAATCCATCCTGCACCCAAATCATTACCCTGTATGAGGATAGGTGAGTCACGTTTTTCTATCACTCGGGCATTCTCACTTGCCCTGAAGAATGTTTCCATGGGCATGAACTAATGCTCTATGTATACTACCATGTATTCAATCAACAAAGCTACTACTAAAACTAAGCTATCGATACTTCAACTTTCAGGTTGGGTAATCTACTACATAACATCATGTGCAACACCTCATACTTCCACATCCTTTTCCATTAGGTGCAGCATTTTCTTTCCTAAATGCATTGTGTTGTTAAACCTTCCACTTAACACATCATTATATCTCCAAGGGTTCAAGATAGGAAAGAATAGATTCTATAGGAGAGAAACGACTAAGAAAATAATCCTACCCATAACTATATGAAACAATCAATGTTACAAACAAGGAAGCAATCATAGGCGATCAAAACTCAATCAAACACTTGTATAATAACATTACAGGTGTATAAACTTAGTAGTATGTAACCACAAAATAGTTTGAAAGCATTGGGAACAATACTAGAGTAAAATAGAGCAACATATAAGCAATAAACAAAATCTGTCAAAACGGTACAGCAGACTTCACGAATTTTTCTAACCGACCTAAACTCGTCAGGAATTTTAGCCAATTTTTGTGCATGTACTCAAGGTAATTACGCTCCAGATCCTATTTTGTTAGATTTTTCTGAGTTACCAATAAAATATGTAAAATCGCGCGGTACAACAGGTCAGGCAGAAAACTACAGCAGTAATCCCACGAATTTCAATCAATTCACACCATTAAAATAATTTTAAAACCACACGAAAACTCCAGCAACTTTAGAGTTTCAAAACAACAGATCCTAAATATGGCATCACACAAAATAGCTCAATACAACCAAGCAAACAACCTATATTGTCATACCACATAAGTTGGTAAGAACAATATGCTAACACGATAGCGATGATCTCCTAAAGAGATAAAATATGGTGGTCCAGACCTAAACAAACTTGATGAGATGTTCATTTATGTCATGTTATTTGTTCTTTACTTGTAGGCCAACTCTCATATAGTGATTTTCTTTATAGAAAAATACTAATAACATTTTCCAATTCTTATAGTTTTTATGGTAGATCACTTCTTCTACTTATCAAATGAATGGACATCTACAAGTTTGAACAAGGAGAGGTGTTGAAAAATGATAGACAAGGAATATAAGAACTCTAATAAATATAAAATATGATAGTTCTCCTAATAAAGGTCTTCTATTGCTAATCCATTTCTAAGGTCACGATCCTACATGCAACACACAGCTCTGATACCATCTTGTAACACCCTCGCCTGATAAGGCTGAGTTCATGTGTATAGTGTCAATCCCTGGATCGGTTCACTGGCACACACAGTACAAAATGATACCAAATATAACTGTGCATCATAAATACAACGAATATGATCCAGAATTTACATTATTTATTCAAGTACACAGCGGAAAACGAATACAAGGTAGATCTCCATCCTCCAAATGTGCCACAGGCGAACAATTGTTGAGTGGAGTCTCGCGACCTATGAACGATCACTCAGATACGATATAACCTGCAACATGAAACGTTGCAGCCACGAATGGTCAATACATTGAATGTATGGCAAGTAGGCTAAAGTGGTTAACAACAGATCTATCAACTACATGCTTATTTGGCCAAGTGGAGTTCAGGCTCATTTGCATAAAGCAACAGTTTTATCCTAACATTTGTAACAAAGTAGTTTTCCAATACGATAAATAGGACATTCTGGTTCACTCCCAGGTGCTCCTACCCAATTATGTTCACCCAACAAGTTTTAAGTAATTAAGAAATAAGGATGAGTGAGAAATATCATAGCATCAGTATCAGGTCGCTCAAATTGTCCATAACCGGGGACACGGCTAAGCACTTAGTTTATACACCCTGCAGGGGTTAGTACACTTTACCCATGTGACTTGGCCAGCCCAGCTCGTACCACCACTCTCATATTGGGTGATGGTAGGGAGAAGTCCAAGAAGGAACCGTTCGGGAAGTAGCTCCCCAATCCCGACGCGCACCGGTCCAACCTACACTATCTACATCTCTGGATACGCGGGTTCGAGTTACCACAACCTACTGAGTTCAACCAACCGCCCATTTCATTATTGGCACATGGTTGCACACGAAAGCTTCCAAACAAAGAAACCAATCATTTCTCAGTGTCCTGGGCGGCATTCCCCACCAAAATCCACACTCGATGACCCAATCAATGCCATTCCGCCCAGGTGGTTCATTAAAACATGTTGGTTTGTCATTTAGCAAAACATAATCCTTTCAAAACATATAACTTTTCATGATGTGATTCCCTTCCTCGTCTAAATAGCATAGCTAAGCAATCTACCAATACGATGGCTCGTAAACAAGGAATACTAGGGAATAATATGGGATATAGCATAGCGTATACACATCAATTCCTACAGATGCAATTCTACAAAAACATCTATAATGCATAGGAAAACAATAGGACATTTATGACCAAGATAGCACCACTTGCCTTTGTTGTAGATTTAGTCGATTAGATAATCCTCACAATTATAATGGCCTCTTTCGTAATAACCACAATACTTGCAATCATGGTAGTTGCAATCACAATAGTTGCACTCCTCGCAATCTAACGTTTGAAGCAAACACAACAAACACCATTCAAAACATTGCAAACATACAACAGTGCAACATTACAAGAAAACAATGATGAACAGATGCATGCATGACGATTTAATGAGTCACAATGGTTGCATTTAGTGTTTTGAACATAGTTAGATTACATGATGCATGTGGAAAGTCATTTATTGCACTAAAGATTTTATTACTAAAGTTGTATCGATTTAATATGGTGTATACCACTTTCATTGAACTAAATATGTTTATGTCGTATTAAATTGTGAACTAGATGCTACTGGATAGATAATGCAATTTAGAGACAGTGGCAATTTGAATCACCTAAAAAGGAGTTATAGATATTTTCCTATGTTTAAAACACTATTTCAATGGGTTTAAATATTTCTGTATGAATTTCTGTTTTAACAGTACCAAATAATTTGTCATGCAATTTCTCTGTATAGATATTGTCAATACAAAACCTTAGCACTTGGATTCACCCTAATTGGAGTTATAGATCTTTTTGTATGATTTAAATAGTGTTTAATGGTTTTAAATGATTCCTATGGTTTCTGTTGTCTAGAAATCAAACTAAAATTATATCTGTAATCTCCACGGAATTGTGATTTCAGGGAGATATTATTTGTAATTTTCTAAATAGTATTTATTTTCTTATGAATTTATTACTCTAAATACGCCATTAAACCATTTAAATATTCATGGAAAAACCTTATAGTAAAATGCTGAACGAATTGCATATTGATGATCTACATGGAACCAGCTTTCCAACGGTATATCATTTATATTTTTGTGACAAGGAATTAATTTACTATGAATTTAATGATTTATAAGGCCATTAAAACTAATTAAATTGCTACGGGTTAAATAATCAGCATAGGCTAGATCCAACCAGATATTATTAAAGTACATTACAGTAGCTTCAATTTGATATATTGTTCATATTTTTCGGAGGTACAGATAATTTCTTATGAATTTATTAACCTAAAAGACCATTAAAACTAATTAAATTACTGCAGTAACCACGTACAGTAAATTTGGATCTATACCAATAAGATGATTCTACGTGAAATTATCTTCAATTTGATATATTATACGCAATTTTTGGACGTAGTATGAATTTCTAATAAATTTTACAAGTTAGATCTATAATATGCAATTTTAAATTCGAACGGAATATTCCAGGGAATATTCCGCTGATGACAGTTGACTTTGCATCTTGATCGACTAGATGTTGACCTTACGTTTACGTGGCATTGATGAGGAAGATGACCGGGATGAAGACATGGCACGCACCGGTTTGATTGGATCTCGGCCAATGCGGATAGGATCCGTTAGAAGAAGAGATTGATCCGATTTTGGCTCAGAATAGACAAGAAACATATCTGTGTTAGAGAGACAAATCCGTAGGTCAAATCGAAAAACACAGAACATGAAAGTTATGGGGAATCATTATTCCTACCTTCTCACCAAAGGAATTTGGATTTGAAGAAACGAGCGTGAGTAGATCTTGGATTTACACCGTAAGATCTGAAATATTGCGATACGAAATTCTCCGGCTGTGGTGGATGAAAAGAGGTGAGGTTTGTCGAGATTGAAAGATTTCGACGCGATCTTCAACTTTCGTTTTTTGACTGAAAGCAAACTACGAAGTATAGATGGGTTAAAAATCGAAACAAGATTTGAGCATATGTAGATTCGGGATTTCGAGAGGAAAAACTCGTACAGCTATGGCTCCACGAGTTTATATGAAGGTTTAGGATGGTTTAGAGATAGGCCTTGGAGTAGGGAACAAGTAGAAACAAACGGAAATCGATTCAGAGTTGTAGATAAAAAGTTATAGCAGTTTGAGTAGAGATAGGTCTAACAAAACAGATTTTGCATGCTTTTTGGAGCAACTCGAACTCAGACTGGCTGATTCGCCCGGGTTGGTTCGGTCGGTGGGCCGCCTGCTTTTTTTTACTTGTTTCCATCATATCTTTTGCATACGAACTCCAAATGACATGATTCTTGTTTCTAAATTTTTCTAAAATTGAATAGATCATTATAGGATCAAATTTGTAATATTTTTACTAGTTTGGGGGTAGTGGATTTATAAATCCTTGTATATTTCATTTTATTTATATCTTTATGTGTTTGTATTTGCTACATAACTTTTTCATACTAGCTCCAAATGAGCTCAATTTTGTTTCTAAAATTTTGTAATATTAATTGGATTCTTTTAGGCTATAATTTAGCAATAATCACTATCTTAGCAATAGTGGGTTTTATAAAGTCAATTTAATTTCCTTTAGGGACATTTGGGCAAATCGACTATAGGATTTAGATACCAGGATTTGGATTTAGTTTGTGAGATCTTTGCATGGATGAAATGCTTATGAATGATTCATGATTTTCATTTTGAAATCTTGCACACCAACTCTACAATCCAAAATCAATCCATGCCTTTTTTCCTATATGGCTACTTAGGTCTTAACAAAAGAATATAAGATTTTGAATTCATGGTTGAGAGGATTTTCTATTCAAAAAGTTTCTTCTCTTTGAGAATTTTCAACATAGTCAAGCAATCAATCAAACTTATTTATTTATTTCACATTCCAAAATTAGGAGAATTTTGGGATGTGACACCTTAGGTTATGTAGGCAGAGCATATGTCGGCTGAGCCAATGCAGATTGATGGAGAAATAGACCCGACACCAGTGATACCAACCTGGGCGCAACCAATATTTAAATACTTGAGGGATGGAACATTGCCTCATGATGAGATATTAGCAAGACAAATAGAGAGAAGAGCAAAAGAATACACAATAATCAACAAGGAGTTGTACAAAAGGAGTGTGACGAGTGTACTGCAGCATTGCATAATTCTAGAGAAAGGCCAACAAATACTGTTGGACATTCACCAAGGAGAATGTGGGCACCATGCGTCGTCAAGAGCATTGGTAGCCAAGGCATTCCGACATGGATTCTATTGGCCAAGTGCACTGGCAGAGGCATAAGATCTAGTAAGAAAATGCAACGGTTGCCAGCGTTACGCGTCAAAGTCATACTTATCAGCATCCGAGTTAAAAACTATGCCAATCACTTGGCCATTCGTAGTATGGTGCCTGGATATGGTAGAACCATTCAAACTAGCGAGAGGTGGTATGAATCACATACTAGTAATGGTTGATAAGTTCACCAAATTGATAGAAGTGAAGACCATCAAGAAATTGGATGGAAAAATAGCCTTCATGTTCCTGAAGGACATAATCCTGAGATATGGTCACCCACACAGTGTGATCACAGATAACGACACAAACTTTGCCGAGGGAGCTTTAGCTCGCTTCTGTGGGAAAAACGGAATAAGACTTGACGTAGCGTCAGTCGCTCATACAGAATCAAATGGACAAGTTGAACGAGCTAACAGCTTAATCCTATCCGGGATAAAACCCCGCCTAATGGAACCACTCTAGAGATCACCTGGTTGCTGGATCGAGGAACTAACCTCAGTGCTGTGGAGTTTAAGGACAACTCTGAATCGATCAACAGGCTATACGCCATTCTTCCTTGTGTATGGGGCAGAAGCAGTTTTTCCTGCTGACATAGAATATGACTCGCCAAGAGTAAGATAATACTCAGAAGCCGAGGTGAAAGAGGCCCGATAGGATGGAGTTGGCTTACTCGAAGAAGCAAGAGAATTGGCATTGTCCAGATCCGCCATATACCAACAAAGTCTCTGACGCTATCATAGCCGGAAAGTTCAACCTCGTGTTTTCCGAGAAGGGGATATGGTGCTCAGACTAGTGCAACGCACAGCTGGAATGCATAAACTATCACCCCTATGGGAAGGACCATTCATTGTAAGCAAAGCATTGCACAATGATTCATATTATCTAATAGATGCTCGTGAAGCACAAAAGAACAAGGCGGACAGATCAGGAGATGAGACCAAAAGGCCGTGGAACGTGGCATTGCTCCGTCCTTTCTATACTTAGGAGAAACAGTATATGTATATCTCAAACTCTCATATGTCGGATACTCATGACGGCTATGTGCTGATAATAAAATGGTATGACTCGAAAAACTGACTCGGGGACTGCCCCTTATGTTTATCTTTGAAAATTATATGTCGGCTGGCGTTGACACTTAAGACTTATCTCGGAACAAGTAATGTTTACTCGGATAGAATCAACTCTTCGACTATGCTATTGTTCGAAAACACGGCTTCATGGCAAGCAAGAGGAAAAGATCAACGACGAGTAAGCATGAACACCGGATAAGTAAAGGGGAAAACGCGAGTCGGACCTATGTATGTTTTTAACTAATTCATTGCATGATATGTTGGTTTGTATGTCGAATGATCCTAGGTCAAGTGGTCTAGTTTCATATCCTCTAACTCAATCCTTAGAACTTTGAGACTCTAATGTTGAACACCAAAAAAGGTAGACAAGAGACAAATTCAAGGAAAAGAGGAATGACAAAATTAAACTCACGGACTTGCCCCTAGATGATTGACATTCAAAGCAAATTAAAAGTTTAAGCCTTATCAAAAGGCACATACTCAAAATAAGTGCACTGTATATTAGATCTGCACCCGCCATACCGGGGATCTCATCAAAGTTAAGTGTTTATCATAACCAGCTTAAGAAGCAGTTGGACTCGGAGGAGCGTCCTTGGGGCTGGAGCTGGGAGCATCATCTGGAGCGTCTGCCGAATCAGGTGCATCGGTGGCCGAGTCTGCAGGAACGTCTGACTCGGTGGCCTCGCTGTCAGCACCTTCATCATCGATAGTCTCGCTGAGTGGCTCACCAAGGTCGAGGAAGCTGGGACCATCGCACCAAGCGTGCACCAGAGCATACTCAACCATTGCATAGGCTCGCTCTTGGCGCCTCTTGGTCAGCTCAGGCTCATGGATCCACTTGCCTTCGGCCCTAATGTGCTGGAGAACATCAAGATTGATTTCCTCATACCATGAGAGCACAAAGGCAAGGGCCTTGTCCGCGGCAGCTCGACCGGCCGACTCACGCCACTGGTCCAGCCTATCCTTAGTCAGAAGCAGCTTCGTATCCAAAGGCTCAATGAGCGAGGGCGCATCCTCATCCGACCAGAGCATACTAAATGCATGGATTGCCGACTTAAGAAAGTCGAAACCACATGACTTAAGAGTGGTTGCATGCTCTAACAGCGCTACTAGATGCTCATCGATGTTGATCTCGCCATCAGCAGGAGTTCCAGACTCGGCTCGAACCTTCTTCATGGCCCTTATCGCGAACATCTCAGCCTCGGGGAAGTTCTCTGAAAACACAGAAGAACATTAAAAAACGACGGAAAAGGGCCAACGAATAAGGATAAAATATAGTGAAAAGAGTAAGAACTCACTACCGAGAAATGAGTTGATCGTGCCAAGCTTATCCTACCAGATCTTGGACTTGGCTTGAAGAGCTTCCAAGTCCTGGTGCACCGACTGAACGGCCAACTCGGCCTCCTTAAGTATATGGTTGGTCTTTTTGGCACTGGCAGCATGCTGGCCATCCTTCTTGGCAAGCTCCTCCCGCAGGCCCTTCAGCTCGGACTGGTGCTTCTGCTCCATTTCCACCATCTACTTCTTCAGCTGAGTCAGTTCGTCTCGCTCCTTTTGGAGCTTGATTCGGTGCTTCTCTGCTTATTCGGAGCATGTGACTCGTCAGTAACAACAAGCAATCTCGGATCCATCGAGATAAAAATTAAAAAGGAATAAGCATAAATGCAGGGCGGTGACAAAATTTCTAAGAGCTTACTTTTAGCATCGCTAATCTGTAAGTGCAAGGCATCGATGGTAGATTGGGCAGAAGTTGTGGAAAGACAATTAGAAAAAATCAAGGAGATGAAACAGAGAAGGTGTGCCGAATAAAAGTAGGACGAGTAACTCAGCTCTTGGTGAGCGAGCTCGATCTTGCGATACTCCTAGAGGAGGGCCTGATGCACCTTGGTGCGCTCGTTGTGCGTAAGCTACACAAAAAGATATAGTCAAGAAGTGTACAATCAAGCTTCCAGCCGAATAAGTTCCTTACTCGGCAGTAACCTCGGGGGCTAGGGATCAAAAATCTGACATGCAAGTTTGGCAGGAGAAAATAAAATTTGGATTCTATCTTAGAGCTTACAACCGAATAAGTTCCTTACTCAGCAGTAACCTCAGGGACTAGGGATCATGTATAACAAAGAGATACCCATTACGCAAAAGAGTAAGGAAGTTACATACCTCGTTCGCTTCATCTGCTCTAGCCATCAAGGCGATGGCCTGCTAGGTCATATCAGAAACAGCCTTGTTGCCCAACTTCATCTTCTTACCAGTACCAGAACTCACTTCTTGCTGGCCGGCCGCATTCCAGGCAACAACATAGCGCTCTGCGAAACCAAGGACCTGCTCGCTGAGTGTCCGAGTCAGGACTTGCCCTTTCTTCAGGGTAGTCCCTACCCCGACACGGGTAGCAGCAACACTGGTATGCAAGCCACCAACTCTGGAAGCGCTACTAGATCCGGCTTTAGGGGTTCGTAGCATGGAAAACAAAAAATTCTACCGCATGAACACACAATCAAGATCTAATCTATGATCAAGCCAAGATATATCTACTAGATTGTAGCAACGAGTCAACAGAGTACTAACCCTCTAAGATCCAAAGCGGTTAACGAGAGCAGATTCTCGTGGATGATGTAGTCGTACACTTCCGATCTCAAGATCGCGTAGACGATCCTTCCGGCTGCGTTAGCGCTCCCAGCAATGGTCACACGCTCAAGATTTCGATGAAGACCTTCCTCTCCTTGTTCCAAAGAAAATGAGGTTGTAGCACTCTCCTCGCGATTCCGGCAGCACGACGGCGTGGTACCGGAAGTAGAGGGGAGATCTCGCAGGTCTTCGCCTTAAGCCGGAGCGAGTATGGTGGACTATGAGAGATCCCTCGGTGATCTAGGGTTTAGACACACCGAGGAAGAGGTGCTAGGGCCGGAGGCTAGGGCTTGGAGGTGCCCAAGTCGGCGGCTAGGGGAGAAACCCTAGGTGGCGGCGGCTATGGTGGGCGGCAGCGGCTAGGGTTAGGTTTAGAGGGGGCAATCTTATGTGCTAGGAGGGGAGCCCTGCCCCTCCTCTTATAGGAGGGAGGCGCCGGCCAAGGGGAGGGGAATCCCTCCCCAACTCGGATCCCAAGTGGGCCGACGGTGGAGGAGGGACTCCTCCCCAACTCGGTTTCCACCTCTCTCTCCACTTCCCAAAAATAGCCGTTTGACTTTCAAATTGGCGTTTGACTTTTCAAACAAGGATTTGATTAAATCCTCTATTTTGTTCAGCGATGACACTTAGTACATGATGCAATCATTCCAACTTGGTATAACACATTCATGTACCCTTCCCCTCCGGAGTTCTGGACATTCCGGAACCTTCTAGAACATTCCCGATGAAAACACCGGAACCATTCTTCAACTCCGAAACAGGACTTTCCTTATATGAATCTTATTCTCCGGACCATTCCGGATCTCCTCGTGATATCCCGAATCCCATTCGAGACTCCGAACAACATTCGGTCTCTTTCTCATCATTACATAACTACTCAAACAACGTCGAATCCTTAAGTGTGTCTCCCTACGGTTCGTGAATTATGCGGACATGATCGAGACACTTCTCCGAACAATAACCAATAGAGGAATCTGGAAATTCATATGGCTCCCACATATTTCTACGATTACTTTGTGATCGAATGAACCACTTACATACGATACCAATTTCCCTTTGTCTCACGATAGTTTACTTATCCGAGGTTACGATCGTCGGTATCTCTGCATACCTAGTTTAACCTCACATCGATAAGTACCCTTTTCTCGTTCCCGTGATATGTGATCCCTTGTGAGCCAGTCACATGCTTGCAAGCTAATTGGATGACATTTCACCGAGAGGGCCCAGAGTATATCTATCCGTCATATGGATGGACAAATCCCACTCTTGATCCATGTGTCTCAACCAATACTTTCCGAACACTCAATGCCACCTTTATAGCCACCCAGTTACGGTGTGGTGTTTAATGTCATCAAAGCATCCATCCGGTAAAGGTGATATGCATGATCTCATGGTCGGAGGAATTAGGTTACTATGTATCAGAAAGCATATAGCAATTGAACTATTAAAATGACTTGATTTTTATGCTACGCTTATCTATAGGAGTATGTCCATCACATCATTCTCCTAATGATATGACCCTGTTGTTAATAACATCTCTATGTTCATGATCAGGAAACCATGATCATATATTAACCAACAAGCTAGTTTAACAAGAGGCTTTACTAGGGACTCTTTTATGTTTACAAATCACACTAGTATTAATGTTTCCTGTTAATACAATTATAGCATGGTATGTAAACATTTATCATAAGTATGAAGATATGATAATAACCACTTTATTATTGCCTCTTGGGCATATCTCCAACACCGGCAGCTGTAGACTCGCCCAACCGACCCGCTGGAGCGGGTGTCGTTGTTGTTGATGTGGGCCGAATCTGTGGACCGGTGCCTGGTGCGTGGATCAGTGTAATATGCTTGGTAGATGATGGCTTGCTGGACGCGGAGCGAGCGTGGCCTTAAGCAGCAGGCCGAGTTTGATCTTTGGCCAAAAAGGCAGGAGGAGCATGTCTAGAACTGGTTGGGGAAGAGACAGGTGCCGAATGAGCAGGCTCAACAACATTCGGTGGGGAAGAAACTGGGTCAACGTGTACACTAGAAACTGGAGAGCTAATCACAAGGGACTTCTCGGCGCTGATATTGCTGGCGCAGGGATCAAGGGTCTGTTCTGGTAAAATAATTGGGGAGCTAGGCCGGGTCTCCTCTGTCGAACGCACCGCCGGCTCAGCCTCACTCTAAGACACATGAGTCTCAGGAGTGGGGGAAGTGACCCGGATAGGGCTCTGCACAGCGGTGTCAGCGCGAGGAGGATAAGCAGGCCTCAATGGCGAAGAAGCCATGCTAGGTGCATCTTGGCTAGCAGACATGGTCGCGCTGAAAATAAGAACAAAAGCCTATAAGAAAACAATCACATAACAGGAAAGAAAAATGAAGGGTAACGAGCATAAAAACTTACCCGGAGACGGTTGGGTCGCGCATGATGCGACGAGTGACCCGGCGACCAGCGGTCTTGCGAGTCTAGGATAACGTGGCAGCAGGAGGAGCGGCAGGATCAACCCGGCGCTTCTTTGAAGGCTGAGTGCTAGAGGAGGCCCCATGTCGCTTACTCGACTTGGCGGCAGGGATCTTGCTGAATCCGCCCACAGCGAGAGGGGGAACCTCATGTACCTGGCCAGCTACATAAGTAAATGACGATCTCATTCGGATAAGTCAGAGAATTAAGGTCAAAATACAAGTACCTCAAGAATTTCACAGTCATCATCATCGTCAGACCAATCTCGTAAGGGGTTTCGAGTAAAGGTCTTACCCAGAGAAGAGGCATCAGCGGCGTGCGGGATTGTCATGAAGCGCTCCAGATTGAACTCAACTTCATTAGTGTCAGAGCAATCTTCATAGTAGCCCCCAGGAGGGATGGTACTGTCATCAACCTGGTGAATGAGATTCTGCGGAAGACAAATAGAATAAAATCAATAAATAAATGGAACAACAAGTGAACAAAAGGAAAGCTATGTCGGCGGAAAAATCAATGACTCGAAAACTTACCTAGGCGACACGCCTATCCCGGCTGAAAGGGGGCAGCTCCAGGCCCAGTTTTCCGCCAAGGTCAGCTTGAAGATCGAGCTGACTCGGCGGGCTACATAGTCATTGGTGAGCTCCAACATGGAGTGCCGGGTAGGATCTTGCGGGCCGCTCATGAAGCACATCTTGTGGCTTCTGGCCTGGATGGTGCTGACTCGGCGTGCGATAAAAGCGCACATGAGATCCTCCTTAGTTAAGTGGAATTTCTCATCCGCCGAGAGCAGCCTCTCCAGGATCCCATGAGCCTCATTTACCGCGGCATTCTTGTTGCGCGGGTCAAGCTTCCAAAACTCCTTGCTGGGAACCTCGTCCTTAAAGGGGGTAAGCCGGATGTAGTCGTTGGACCCGCTATTTTTGACATAGAAGAAAGTTGTATGCCATTTCTTGCAAGAATCTATGCCGATGACCCAAAGAAATATCGAGTCTTTCCTGGGCGTGATACTAGCGGCACCGCACCTAGTGGGCCTTTTCTCGGCACGGGGAACGCGGGGATCGGGCACGACTTGGATCATGAAGTTAAAATACTTGGCCCAGAGAAGAACAGTGGACCAAATACCAAGATAGCCTTCACAGGCAGAGATGAAGCAAGACAGGGACCCAATTGCATTGGCAGGCAAATGGTGGGTTTGCAGATGGAAGGTGGAGAGGAAAGAAACAAAGAAGTTGCTAACAGGCAAAGCAAAACCGTGCTCAAAGTGTGAGAGGAAAACTACCCTCTCATTAGCCTCGGGCTTGGGAACAATTTCACCTGAAGGGAGGCGACAATCGACCTCGAGCGGGATGCGCCTCGTGGAGCGCAGCCACTCGAGTGCCTCCGCGAGACTTTCGAGTCCTCCCAGCCGCCGCGCTCATCGGCGACGACCTCGTGCTCCTCTGCCTCCTCACCGGCGTCGCGAGCATCCATGATGTCGATTGGTTCTGGCATTTCCGCTATTGGAAGAGGCTTGGAGGTGCAAGGACCCGTTGTAGAATTGCAAGGAAAAGAAGGGAATCGCAGGAGAGCAGCAGCTGAAGAAAGGAACCGCAAAGAGGCAGTTTAGATTTTGGGGGCGCGAGGAAGAAGAAGAGGGCAATGGGGAAACTGAACGGGCAAAGGAAGTTAAGTTCCTCTTACCCCTACTTAAGGAGAGTTAAAAAAACCCAAGCGTGGGATCCCTCCGCGTCGTGCGGCCAGCGTGTGGCCGTTTATTCGGTCGGGTGAGCGCATCAGCGAGCGCCACGTGTAGGCAATACACGGAAAATCCTGGGCCACATCACGATGCGCAAGACACGAGGCGTTGAGCGATGGGACTGCCACAATGACGTGGAGTTACTGTGCCGCCGTCACTGTGCGGTCAGGATTTGGGAGAAAATTTGAGGCAAGTCATCATGATTACAAGCTGTCAGTGACTAAGGCAAGCCAAAAATGACTCGGCATCGTCCAGAATAACTCAACACGAGGCAAAAATGAAACAGAAAGTCAAAGATAAAACTTGAAAGGGGCAAGATAGACTCAGCAAAGATCGAGATTACGCCAAACAATGCGCCCTAAGCAGTAAATGCTGGCAGAAAGAGAAGTTCCAAGCACATTAAAGGAACCTGGAGATGCCTAACAGCAAGAACTACTATGCCTTACCAGCTTCGGGGACTAATGTCGGGAGGATAACCCTCGGTAGGGTCATAAGGGGTAAAACATTGCCTAGCTTGGCTTAAGCCGAATAAAAGATAACTCAGGCCGGGTAACAACGGCCGGATAAGAAGGTCATGTACGGCCGACATAATAATTATGTCGGCCCATATAAGACAAGTTTGTTTATCTTGCAGGAAGCAACAAGCCGAGTCTCACGACGGAAGGCCGAGTCAGAAAGGACGCGTGGCAGCTTTCCGAGTGAGATCCAGAAGGGACCATGGTAAAGTATGGTCAAAAGAGAAGGGCGACGCTGGGTGACACAAAAGGAGCCGGGTGATGCCTAAAGCAAGGGCTAACGTACAAAGTCACTGTATGACGCCAAAAGAGCTGGAGGCTACATACAACAGGTCCGTTAGCTGTCTAGCTTTGTTGAATGGGTCAAGGGGCTCGGGGCTAGCCCATGACCCGGCCCGCACAATGAGAACCAAGACCCAACAGTAACCCTAGGACCCAAAGGGGTGTAACCTAGCTGGCCAACGCCTATATAAGGAGGAGCATATCTAGGGTTTGAGGGGGGTTGGACCAAGTAGGAAACTAGTGCCCTGAGGCTTTGCTCAAATAGCTCTAGGAGCACTTGTAAACTTCTAGTATCAATAAAAATCCTAAGTGTGGAGAGTTCATCTTGTTCTTCGTGCGTGGCTAGACCGTGTCCTCCCTTCCCGGTTACCACAAGCGTTCATTTGTCCCCCAACTTAAGCCTACCCATGGCATATGCCGTGAAACCACCACGACAATTATGTGTGCCGAGTACGATGGCGACAATATCCTTTTATGGCTTGTCCTCACATTTTACAATGCAGCATTGGCAACACATGGCATCTAGAAGAATCAGACGCCTATGGGCTGGTAGTTAAGGAATACACTTAGAGGATTAGGTGGAGAGAAGGCAGGGTTGCGGCCCTATATTCACGGCTTGTAAAAAATGTGAACCAACCCGGTGAATCCACATCAACCCGTAACTTTTGTCCGTAACAAATGTGACAGTAAGTCTAGCATTAACGTAAGAAATATAAATCTGATACCCAAGTCTCTTTGTCCATAACAAATGTGCCCTTAACTTTTTTCCGTCACAAATGTGCTGATAATTCTCGCCCCTCAACCTCCCCCTCCTATGTTTATAGAGCATCATCCTACGATCTGACCAATTCTGGCTTAATTGTGTGGTAAGTTTGCTATGTATAGATAACTTTGTTCATCTATTAGTTCTTGTGAGGTACTATGTTATTTGAGAATTTAGACTTTGGGTATCAGATTTATATTTTTTACGTTAAAAACTGATTGCATATGTGTGTGTACATTCTGATAACCTATTTCAACATTGGTCCGTCATTACGACCCGCCTTATTTCAACATTGGAGACGCCCTAAATCAACGTTTTGGCTACGAGAAGCAATGATGGAGTGGTGTGAATGTTAGGCTGGCTGCTTGCGATTGCCACTACAGGAAAGATTTGCTATGCCGATGGCCGGCTACCGTCGGCACATCGCCAAATTGCCGTCGGCACATGCTGTGCCGATGGTGGCTGTCGGCGTAGCCCCCTCGCGTACATCCTCGTCTTAAGACAGCGGTCCGGCGCAGCCCTCTCCCCAAGATAGCGTCTTCCGCCGGGTCCCGGTGTCGCTTAATCTGCTTTCGATAACGGTCCAGCCTGGAGCTACGCCGACGGCCAGGCCGTCGGCACAGGAATGGAGCTACGCCAACGGCCAGGACGTCTGCATAGCCTATAATATTTTTATTTTTTAAAACTTCTTTTACTTTTTTTACATTTTTTTAATCTTTGAATTGTTTAACTCCTTAATCTCTCACTTTAATCATTTTAACACTATTTATAGTTAATAATTGATTAAATTGCAGTCTCATTCAAAGTTTCCGTTCGGTCACCCATCCTAGCACTACTCCAGCTCTAGCACGCTTAACTTCCTTGTTCCTACAGAATCTCTTCCCGCAAAGCAATTTACACGTTGTTGTCAATACTATGATATCATTCTTATTAACTCTTATATCATCATGTCACATGGTTGTATTTTTTAAAATTACAAGCAATTATTTAAGTAAACAACAATGAATAAGTAAAAATATTATTGCATTCAAATAAAAATATAATGATTTTTTTATTTATTTTTATTTAATATGGAATAATTAATATCCTTAAATCTGTAAATCGGAATTCGGCAAATAATATGTCTAAATTGATTAGAAAAATGATATGAATCCAAATATGATATCAATATCAACTTAACACAAACTATGCCGTGATTCTTATCATAATTTTATTTGCCAGTTTAAAACGGCACGCATAAAGATTCTTAGCTCGGGGCTGAGACTCGCTAAACTTGAAGTGGATCTATGATGAAACAACATATTTTGAACCTAAAAATGATTTTTGTAAAAAATCATGAGCATCCGATCATGTACGTGTAGTTCATATCTGGCCCACTTCCTCCCGATTCGGCAGGAATTTATCTTTTTTACCAGGGATAGACGAAAATGTTTGAGATCCCCTTGTTATGACATTATCCATGTAAGTTGGTCTAGTATTTTTGAAAAATGTGATGGCAGTATTTTGAATTAGCCATTTGGTCGTTGCTTCACAAAACCGTCCGTTTTTTGCACTCGGAAAATGGAAAATGGCTTTTTGGTGCGAAAAAAAGGAAAACTTCCTCCTGAAACATTGTTCGACATCCCATGATGCACACTTAAGCACAATATGGACACATTATCACAAACTGTGCCTTCATTCTAGCCATAACATTGGTCATTTGACCCGAAAGCCAAGAAACCTCGAACGAGATAGGTCATTTTGTAAAGGTTTTTTGAGAGATAATCAATATACCAAGTTTGATATTTTTCCTTCTAACTATGTCACATAATATGACACCACGCGAAGGTTTCACGTTGTTTATATCATTTTTGAATTTATGATGCCCGTTTTAAAGTATCGTTAAACTTTGTCGAAGGGCGGGATGCAGATTCTTAGCTCGGGGCTGAGACTCGCTAAAATTGAATTGGATTTATGATGAAACAACATATTTTGAACCTAAAAATGATTTTTATAAAAAATCATAAGCATCCGATCATGTACCTGTAATTCATATCTGACCCACTTCCTACCGATTCGGTAGGAATTTGTCGTTTTCACCAGGGATAGACGGAAATTTTTGAGATCCCCGTGTTATGACATTATCCATGTAAGGTGGTCTAGTATTTTTGAAAAATGTGACGGTAGTATTTTGAATTAGCCATTTGGTGGTTGCTAGATAAAACCGTCCGTTTTTTGCACTCGGAAAATGGAAAACGACTTTTTGGTGGGACGAAAAGGAAAAATTCCTCTTGAAACATTTTGTGTCATCCCATGATACACACTTATGCATAATATGAACACATTATCACAAACTATGCCTTCATTCTAACCATAACATTGGTCATTTGATCCGAAAGCCAAGAAACCTCGAACGAGATATGTCATTTTGTGAAGGTTTTTTGATACATAATCAATATACCAAGTTTGATATTTTTTTTCTAACTATATCACATAATATGACACCACGCGAATGTATCACGTTGTTTGGATCGTTTTGAATTTATGATGCCCGTTTTAAACTATCGTTAAACTTTGTCGAAGGGCGGGCATGGATATTCTTAGCTCGGGGCTGAGACTCGCTAAACTTGAAGTGAATCTATGATGAAACAACATATTTTGAACCTAAAAATGAATTTTTTAAAATATCATGAGCATCCGATCATGTACCTGTAGTTCATATCTGACCCACTTCCTACAAATTCGGCGGGAATTTGTCTTTTTTCACCAGGGATAGGCGGAAATGTTTGAGATCCCGTTGTTATGACATTATCCATGTAAGGTGGTCTAGTATTTTTTTAAAATGTGACGGTAGTATTTTGAATTAGCCATTTGGTGGTTGCTTCACAAAATCGTCCGCTTTTTGCACTAGAAAAATGGAAAACGGCTTTTTGGTGCGAAGAAAAGGAAATCTTCCTCCTGAAACATTGTTCGCCATACCATGATGCACACTTATGGACAATATGGACATATTATCACAAACTATGCCTTCATTCTAGCCATAACATTGGTCATTTGACCCGAAAGCCAAGAAACTTCAAACGAGATAGGTCATTTTGTGAATGTTTTTTTGATACATAATCAATATACCAAGTTTTATATTTTTTCCTTCTAACTATGTCACATAATATGACACCACGCGAAGGTTTCACGTTGTTTGGATCGTTTTTGAATTTATGATGCCCGTTTTAAACTATCGTTAAACTTTGTCGAAGGGCGGGCATGAAGATTCTTAGCTCGGGGCTGAGACTCGCTAAACTTGAAGTGTATCTATGATGAAACAACATATTTTGAACCTAAATATGATTTTTGTAAAAAATCATGAGCATCCGATCATGTACCTGTAGTTCATATCTGACCCATTTCCTATTGATTCGGCAGAAATTTGTCTTTTTTACCAGGGATAGACGGAAATGTTTGAGATCCCCCTGTTATGAAATTATATATGTAAGGTGGTCTAGTATTTTTTAAAAATGTTACGATAGTATTTTGAATTATCCATTTGGTGGTTGCTTCACAAAATCGTCCGTTTTTTGCACTCGGAAAATGGAAAACGGCTTTTTGGTGCGACGAAAAGGAAAACTTCCTTCTGAAACATTGTTCGCCATCCCATGATGCACACTTGTGCACAATATGGACACACTATCACAAACTATGGCTTCATTATATCCATAACATTGGTCATTTGACCCGAAAGCCAAGAAACCTCCAACGAGATAGGTTATTTTGTGAAGGTTTTTTTGAGACATAATCAATATACCAAGTTTGATATTTTTCCTTCTAACTATGTCACATAATATGACACCACGCGAAGGTTTCATGTTGTTTGGATCGTTTTTTAATTTAAGATGCCCGTTTTAAACTATCGTTAAACTTTGTCGAAGGGCGGGCATGAAGATTCTTAGCTCGGGGTTGAGACTTGCTAAACTTGAAGTGGATATATGATGAAACAACATATTTTGAACCTAAAAATGATTTTTTTTTAAAAATCATGAGCATCCGATCATGTACCTGTAGTTCATATCCGACCCACTTCCTGCGATTCGGCGGGAATTTGTCTTTTTCACCAGGGATAGACGGAAATGTTTGAGATTCCCGTGTTATGACATTATCCAGTAAGGTGTTCTAGTATTTTTGAAAAATGTGACGGTAGTATTTTGAATTAGCCATTTGGTGGTTGCTTCATAAAACCGTCCGTTTTTTGCACTTGAAAAATGGAAAACGGCTTTTTGATGGGACGAAAAGGAAAACTTCCTCCTGAAACATTGTTTGTCATCCCATGATGCATACTTATCCATAATATGGACACATTATCATAAACTATGTCTTCATTCTAGCCATAACATTGGTCATTTGACCCAAAGCCAAGATACCTCGAACGAGATAGGTCATTTTGTGAAGGTTTTTTTGAGACATAATCAATATACCAAGTTTGATATTTTTCCTTCTAACTATGTCACATAATATAACACCACGCGAAGGTTTCACGTTGTTTGGATCGTTTTTGAATTTATAATGACCGTTTTAAACTCTATATAATGTTTTATGTTTCACTTAATTTTTTTATAAATGTGTAATATTTGAGTGTAGATAGATAGATCTTATTTTTCTGCAAATTTTGATATACCATTTGTATTTTTCTGAATTAGAATGATTTAGTTATGATTTTTCAAAAAATAATGAAATAAAAGGAAAAAAAATCTGGAGGCCTAGCCGTCGGCCCAGACCAAACAAAAATTTATGAAGAGTTGTGCCGACGGCCAGGCCGTCGACACAGCCTGTCTGCCTAATGTCGTTTCCATATCCGTGTCTAAACTAAGGCTACGCCGAGGGCTATACCTACGTCGAGGGCCACCGTCGGCACAACCCTCTCTATTACGCCGACGGCCACGCTACGCCAACGGCTACCCTCGGCACCATCATCTACGCCAACGGCCGTCCCTACGCCGACGGCCAGGCTGGTCAGCTGGCCAGGGAAGGTAGCTACGCTGACGGTCCCGACATTTGGCCGTCGGTGTAGCCGGCCGGCCGTCGGCGCCTTAGTTCTTTCCCGTAGTGTACAGTTTTGATCAAAAACACATTTATTGAAAGAGTTGTTTTACCTTTGGTACCACCGGGTCCCGTCTAGTACCGTTGGATCTGTATTTTTTCTAGCCATTGATTAATACGGTGGATTACCCTCTATCAAGATTTGGCATAGGAGCAACTGACCTCTAGATCTAATTCCAGAATACACCATGCAAGTAAAAAAGGGAGGGCAACACGCTCAGCGTGGTGGACCCAGCGGACTCTAACGCGATGGCGGAGAAGCAGCCATCCTCCTCGTATGTCCCTGGCGTCCTCCGGATCGCCGCAATGCCTACCAAGCAGGCATCGCATATGACACCCCCAGGATCAGGGCTAAACAAATCCCAGACCTCCGTCTGACATAAGCTTAACCTTGAGCTCGAGAATATCTAGTGAAGAATCGATAACACAGCAGTGATCCTACGACACAAAATTTTATTACAGCAAGCTCATAACTGAGCAGAGAACCAAATTATTACAAATAGAGGTCACTGACCACAAACATCAAACAACGGAAGGCAAATTATGCTATTAAGTATAGCAAACTTAACAAATGGCCTAAGAGTCCTGAAGCATAATGATGACGTCCCAGCCCATAGATTCCAGGCTGCCGTCCGGGAACCCCCAGCTACTCGACGATGTTGATGTAGTACGGAACTCGTCTTCAGGTGAACAATTACTCTGCCAAAAGTATCAACAAAGTAAGGGTGAGTACAGGGTGTACTTCGCAAGACTTCTGGATGGTGGAGTTGTTTTGCATAAAGCCACTTTTTTTTTATAAAACAAGAGGGAGAAGAAGAATCCCGTCTACATAGAATATTTTAAAAGGGGATAAGAGCGCGATATCTCCAAAGTATTGATCATCATCTTGATATCCACCAAATCATCATCATCTGAACCCTATCTAGGATCACCCCCTAGTACCCATGAGGAAGCATCCTTAAGCATACATTGATCTGCCAAGTTTTACTATTAGGTTATAGTCCTCTATGATCTTAGAATCTGGTCACCAAGCGTTCATAACCATAAACATGGCTTTTCAAAAAGATTTAACCCTGCAGGGGTGTACAACTTTACCTACACGTACTAACCTTCTCTTAATGCCACTAGCAATAGCCCTCTTTCTTGGAAGGCCGGTAGAGGGTGGTTAGACACGACATTTACCTTGCTTTCACCGAGACCACGAGTCACACAATAAGTATGGTTCCGCCGTAACGGGTCAAATCCCGAAGCCGGTACTTAAAGATGTGAGGCGAGGTTGGTTTACCAGGGGCGCCATCAATCCCAAGCAACCGCGGCCACGCTTCCCTACCTATATGAATGCACCTCCTTCACCTCCTCTTTAGGAAACATTTTCAATTCATATGTCGAATGGAACGCCCGAAATATATGACTCATAGAATCTACTAGGCAAGTTAGTTGCTCATGAGGTTTTCCAGGCCCCGTGTGGTTGTACGCTCATCTCGGTTCCAAAGGCAAGAACTCAGGTCCTAGTGGTGGCAAGCATGGGACTAGAAAACCACATCCCATTGTGGCCTCCCATACAAGCCTTAGCATGTTTAATCTCATATCACATATGATCTCATCTCATCACGTTCTCCTGTCATACTAGATTCTCTGCATCTGATACATCATCTGGATGGACCAGAACTGACAGATATGCATGGCTAAGTAGACACAAACAAGAGCTCTAGCAGTGCACACAAGCCAAACCTAGTTACGCTAGGAGCAGTGGATCAGGTAATATAATCTCAAATGGAGTAATGCAATATATAGGATACTCTATTTATTCATAAAAGACCACAGTAGAATCGTATGCATCATGGCAGGAATTGAAATGCTTTCAAAATCATAGGATTATATCATGGTGGGGCTATGCTTGCCTTTGCCTGTTGATAGAAGATAAGTAGATCTTCGAAATCCTTCGTCTTGACTTGATTATGGTTTGTCAAGTATTGTTCGTCGATATTCAATCTTCGATGGTCTTGTCCTCGGTTTTCGATCTCGATCTCGATATCGTATTCTATCGGGAAGAACGAAACAACGGAAAGAAGGGAAACAATCAACAATGGCGTCGATGCAATGCTCAAACAAGAATGATGATATGACAAGTTAAATTGTATTGAGATGTAACCCTAAAACATGATCGATCATTTAATCGGGGTTCCGAGGGGTGAAAACCCTAACTCGGGGAAACTCCGAAAACACAGGAGAGGGGTTGATTTTGTTCTCTAATTAAACTTGTTATGAAAGTTGTTGAACAATGCATGATTATATCTCTAATAGATAGAGATCATTTCTCTGAACATTTTGATATATTATTTGTATTTTTCTGATTTAAAATGTATTAGTTATGATTTTTTTCAATTTAAATCCATTTTAAATCATTTTAGGAGATTATAAAACATTTTATTTAATCAAAAAACATTTCTGAATATATTTATATCACTTACAGATATGGCCCACATGTTAGGTATATTTAATTACAGAAAACAATTTACAAAACATTTAAATAAAAGAAAAAGGGGATACTACATCAGCATGATGCATTGCTGATGTCATCACATGGCCAGAAACATTTGTTACCGTACTAACCCTACCCACACACACACTGACAGAAGGGGCCCAGTCCACGGTGGTTCCACCCGAAGGCCACGTGGAAGCCACGTCGGACTCACCGGCGGTGTGCGGCAGGCGGTGGTCGTCGCCGGCGATACATGCCACCCCAGCATTCGTGGTTGGGTGCATAGGAAAGAGCTCGGCGAGGCGAACCACGTGGAGGTGGCGCTGCCATAGAATGGTCGCTGGAGATGGCAACGCGGCGACGGACAGCTCTGGCCAGGCTAGGGTTTCGGGATAGTGGGGAAAACAACAGAGAGATCGAGGGGGAATGAGAAGGTATGAGAAGAGAGAGTAGATCACGTCGGTTCTTATCCTCTCAACCATCGGCGGCGGCGGGCATCGTGACGCGCAGCAGATCGATGGCGGCGCGCGGCACACGCGGCTACTTTCCGTCGTCGACGATGACGACGAAGAACAGAAGGCCGAAAAGGTACGAGCCAGGGGCGGGCTCCAGTTGGGCCGAGCTGGGCTGCAGGGAAGTGCGCTGAGCGGCGGGGAGGAGAGGGAAAAGAGATGGGCTCGGCCCAGGGAGAGTTAGGAGTAGTTTTTATTTCCAGAAATCTTTTTTTTCTGTTTTACCTTTCTCTTTTGTATTTTCATTTTGTAATCTGTTTTGAACATTTTCAAATTACAAGAAGCTTTGTAAATATTTAAAATAACAAGGAGACCCTTAATAACCATTTGGGTTCCAATAATTTTGGTGGTTTTCAAAATTTAAACCATTTGAATGTGTTTCAAAGAGAGGGGGATAAAACTAGAGTTTAGAGTTTGATTTGTTTCCTCCAATGCACAATTTAAGTGATGATGCTCATGATGCACAAAACAAACCCTAATATTGATTAAGTAAAACTGGGGTGTTACATCGCAGTAGCTCCGACGGCCGAAATAATCAACTAAAATAACACAGGTTTTACAATACTGGTCCCATCTTATTTTTGTACTGGTCCCATACTATTTGTAGTGTCTGTTACCGCCGGGTTTGTACCGCCATTTTTTCACTGTTAGATCGAGATAGATAGACGGTTATTAAAAATGTCAACCACTCTAAAGCTTTTATCATTGAAATGTTGTTTAGATGCAATACTATGATACAGCGCACTGGGACAACTGTATGTTAGCCTTAGTCAATCGACTTGGACAGTTGGACTCGTATAAGACGTAAATACTGATAAGATATTGCATATGTTTCCTATGTTTGGCCTACATGTGGCACTAGGAAAGATATTTATGAAACTGTTTAAAAGCAAAAAAATAAAATAACGATTTTCTTTGGAAAAAAATAACCATGTGTCTAATCAGGTAACTAGGTAGCTACTCCTGGCTGTCCGATCGTGTATTTTTCAATCAGTTTATTAAGCACTCGGAATCGATAAAATAAAGGCATGCACAGATCATGAATTGGAGAAGATGAACAGTGTATGATGGATCAAGATCGATATATGGGTCCAATTAGAGGCTCACACCTAGCATGGATGACAAGAGTAACCCAGCATAGCCAAGGAGACTGCCTGTGATATCACATGCTACTATTGTGTGCAGTCAAGATCAAGTCACAGGCAAGTCATCCTTGGCTACCAGGGCTAAACTCTTGTCACCATGTAAGGCATCGCCTCACTTCCTAGCTAGCTCGTCCATGCAGACTTGGCTTTGTTTTTGTGTGTGTTCTGACCCAATAGATGGCTATCTATTTATAGCTCCCTTGATACTAGCTGAAAAATTAAGGACAAGCCAGCCGACACTAGTAGTAGTATCCTCGAGAAACAGAATATCTTCCTTTTCCGAAGTGATTATTGTAGGCTCAGCGGCATTTTGGCATCTGTGCTTTCAAAAGTTAGGGACATTTCCTACGTTTATTGTTTCAACGAAGAGCAAGCCACTAGTAGAAAAGAGGGCTTTCGTTCACTCAACTTTTGCTTTAGTCCCGGACGTACCTTGGACGCACTAGTTCCGGTTCGTCCCGTTTTCAGCGGCTAGGAGGATTTCAAACCTCTAGTCTCAGGTCGTTCTGAACCTTTAGTTCCAGGTCATGATACGGCTCGGAACTAAAGGGGTAGAATGGGTGCGAACACGGGTAACAATCATTTAGTCCCAACCGGGACTAAAGATGGACCCTTTATATTAGTCCTGGTTCAAGACATCAATCGGGACTAAAAAATATGGTAAAAATAATTTCGCGGGTTCTGCCATGGCAGGACATTTTTGTCTACCCCCCCACCCCCACTGAGATCGCCTTTTCTAGTTTCAAAAGCATGCCACAAAATTATAAAAAATTTAAAAATAAAATCTTTCAAACTGTAGTTATATTATGTGATTTGTTGTTACGAAAAATAACAAACATGAATTTCGACATATTTTGCCAAAAACTGTCATGAAAACTTCAAATGGCTATAACTTTTGCATACGATTTCAGAAAAAAACATACGACCTATCAAAATATGCGGAACATTTTTTTAAGTTCGATTTCGACTGCCTTAGTCCGTTTGGGATTCTTTTAGATTTTTAAAATTCGAAAAGGAAAAAAGTTATTTAAAAAATAATTTTTTGCAATTTTTATGCCATATTTGGATTCCTCACATTTCTATGATAATAATGGATATATTATTTGTCGAATTTTGAATTACAGATTTAAAGATATTATTTATGCCATATTAAATAAATAAATGGCAAAAATGAATAAAATATTATTTTAATTAGTTTTTTTACTTTCATTGGATTAAAATATTATTATTACTTATTTATTGTTGTTTTCTTAAATAGTTGTTTTAATTTTGAAACATAAAAATGTATAACATATTGATATGGGCTAATATGATTGATATATTAGTGTTGACAATAAGGTAAAAATGGCTTCACGCAAGGACATGACCCGAAAGTTTGATCACAAGTGTAATTTGACTTAAGATTAAGTATAGTTAGTGTTAACAATATTCCAAGTGATAGGATTAACAAATCAAACAATTCATAAGTTCAAGAAAAAAAAGTTTGAAAAAAATCGATTTTTTTTAAAAAAATCTCTCGTTCCGGGCCGTATTACGACATGAGACTAAAGGTCCTCCGTCCCTCGCTCCGGAAAGTAGCCACGTGGTAGCAAACCAGGACTAGAGATAGGGAAATTTAGTCCTGATTTCAGTCCGGGTGCAAAAGCGAGACTAATAACCCTTACAAACCGGGACTATAGACTCCTTTTCCACTAGTAAGCTAGGCACGTTAGACGAGTTGACTCTGACCGGAGAACTAAATTGCGCATACATATGTGTGATACGGTTAAATCCTGACACACATGTCTACAAAGTTAACTAAGATTTCCTTTTGGGGAAAAAGGTAACTAAGATTTGTTCTTTGCAGACCGCCATCATAAAATCTAATCCTTCTCACAATACAGAGAATCTGTTGCTCCCAGCTTTAGTCCTCTATTATTCTTTGGAAGAAAACATGCATTTGAAGTTGACCAAATATATATGATATATACCCGATTGATTTGGAATGACGGGCGATGGAATAACTTTCCTTCTTATCTGGCAAAAGAAAAGGTGCCACGCAACCATTAACCTTGAGAAAGTACGATCTATTCATACTGACTAAGCGGGTCGGGTTTGGCCGGATCGACCATTCCTAACTCGACCATGCCCGAGTAACAGATCTACGCTCAACCCGATAGACAAGCCGATCCGATCCGGCATGTGGCACTCATCGGGTCTCAACAGATTGCAGAACAGAGGCACGATTCTTTAACGCGGACATTTGGCTCTCGGGTGCTACACACCCCCATATTTGAAAAAAATAATTAAAAAAAGGATAAAAATTATTATTTTTTAAATCAAAGATGATCAGGTATTGTACTCATAAAAAATATTTGAAAAGGAAATGATTCGCATGGTCTTCAGGGCAAAAAACAAAAATATGATGAATCAAAGGTGAATAGTACCTGGTCATGAGACGTTTCGACTTTTGAGTTTGTTTTTTACCCAGGATACAATGAAAGTAAATCCCTAGGGAAATATTTTTATATAAGTACAATACCTAGTCATCTTTGAATTCAAAAAAAAAGTTCGATTTTTTAAACCTTTTTTAAAATTTTCCAGGTATGTGGGTATGTAGCACCCATCAGCCACACTGTAATTCTCCACCATTCTCAGCATAATTTGGAATACATTGGTACATTAAGAGTATGGAATTACAGGAGTACAAATATTCATCGAACACAACCGGAAATCCACAATATTAGAGCAGTACAAAGTACAAATATTAAAACTTCATATGTCAACAACAAGCTAGCAGAAGCAACAACAGTACACAGCAGTACAAATATTACTCATAGAGTCTCAGACAAACACAACCACAAACACATAAGATATCAAGCTAACACCACCCGGCCAGCCAAGTGCAACATCCAACGTCCATGTAGCTTCTACTCTTCGATTGTTCTTCGGTTAAGATTCGATACATTTTCATTCTTAAATTACAAGCGCAATATATATGAGAATGATTTACATGAAAGATTGGATACATCAAGAACATAAGTGTAGCAACATGCAATGTATGAGTAAAATTCTAGAACTATAAGATGTTACCGTCGGTTTTTCGTCATCATCAAGAGCATCCTAGAACTCCACAAAGATTGTACAAGTGCAATCACCTAATACAAATATAGAAAAGAACGCACAGTATGAAAATAACTGACATTGTGTATGAAAAGCAAAAATACAATTTAACTAGATGATTACCTAAGATGTCGGCATGAGACCAAGCTTGCATACACATAGGGTTTCATCCATATTTGGAACAAGCCAACTATGGTGTGCGCTAAGTACTCTACCGCTAGTACTAAAGGAAAATTCCAACAAAAAAATTGTTTTTGGGATAGGCAATATATAATGAGCCACTTTTTTTGCAAAGTAGGATACCTTATAGCTTTATACCTCCAAAATTCCACCAACCGATGATGTCCAACTCTTCATCTGTTACCAGAATATCATGCTCTTCCAAATATAAATCCAGCTCAGCTCGCACACAAGAAGCAGTCACAACAGGCTAGGAAGACATATATTGAGAAAATATCTGCATGACTACATATTTTTCAAATCTACATGTAGGAGCAGCAATGCTACCATGTTGTGATGCGCCCCACCAGCCCCATATGCTCGGGATTAATTCTTCCAATAACTCAACCATTAAATTTCTGCTTTTTTCCGCTTCCCTATTTGCATGTTCATATCCATATGGAGAGACAAACAAAGTCTGCAACATATATACTAACTTATATCTTGGATCAAGGACTGTTGCAACGGTCATACGACCATGGACATATTTCCAATATTTCTCAAACTTTGTTTTTATTTCCTCAGGTATCTTTTTAATAAGAGGATCATCGCTAGTGGACCATGTCCTTATTGATAAAAAATAGTGGATATTTTGGGGAAGAAAATAGTGCTGGTGACATATTTAGTCCTTGAGAAAATCTCAGTGTAAAAAAAACTTTCATCCTATCACAAAGTTCTGCTCCATTATCAATAATTTAGTCTTTTATCAAAGAAATAAGTATATTTAGTTACTTATGTTCAGATTGCATAGTTGGCAAATATTTGAGGAATCAGAATTATGGTCCAATAATAAAGGAAGTTCTAAACCACTAAAATTAGTCAATTTCAATATGCACTTTTGTTCAGAGAAGAGTTCTAATTACTTTATTGTTGCCATGTATATGTTGATATAGAAACATGAATACACGTTGCACTGTTTTTATCTATTCCTTGTTACAACGGATACAAGGCAAACAATAGATTTTGATTATAATAGAATGATATCGGTACAAAGAAAGGGTAGTTTTTTCAAACTCTCAATGTCGCATCAAACCGCTACAAGAAGAGAGTGTTCAAACCCGGGCCTGCATATCCAGGATTCACAAAACTGGATAAGAGGACACACACTAAGGCCTTGTTTTGCACAAGGATATTTGAAGAGTATTATTCCACGTGGATGTGGTGAAACCTCTTTGTACACCCAAAATGCTAGAGCTGAGCGAGCAACTGAAATGCGAGGGGCAGCTAGAGTTTCAATCCACGCGAGTATCAGATGGTTTAGCGGGGCTTTTTGGGGTTAAGCCCGTCCAAACCTGGCGTGCAAAACAGTGCAGCGGGGATCTCGGGCTAGGCCGGGTAAATACTCTGTGATCCTCCCCAAAACCGCCGTGCAAAACAAGGCCTAAAAGAGCAAAATACATAGTCATGCACGACTAAAATGAAACCTATGGAGAAGGACAGCCAATCTGAAGACTACACCGCCAACCATGTTGGGTAAATGCATCCTTGGTACACACCGTAAATAGCTCGTGGTGTTCATAATATGAATAATCCACAAAAGGAACCAATGCGTACATTAGTAGATAACATGCATGTGAGGTTTTTTTTCTAGTTTAAAGACCATATCATTCAACATAGCTATAACATCGAAATCAAGGCTACCCAAGCCACCCGAATGAGGATCCTAAACTTGCGCTCGGTGATTCATAATGAGTTTCCAAAAATATTAACAGCACTAAGAGGTGCATAGAAGCTTTACAACCATATGTCAGGAGCCAGTGATAGCAGGATTTTTTCAAGCCAGCAAACCGTGAATTCACCATTGAAACTCCTGAAGAAAATTATAAAAAGCGCATTAGCTTCTGCAACAAAATGGACAATACTCTTTTCAATCGCCAGGCCACATACAACGGCCTTTTTCATCCACCAACCAGGAACAACCGAAATCTTAGACTGTCAACAACTACTTGATATATTCTGGGAATAAATTAAGAGATCACAATTTAGCCTAGCATGAATAATTAAGAGCCACTCATCCTTGGCTAGCATGACTGCCTGAGTGCAGTGCTTCTTTTGTCAGTTGTTTCCTTGTGGTCATCAGAGAAGAGAACTCTTATCGCCATGTAAGGCTCACTCCCTCTGGTCAGGTGTTTCTTTGTGGTGTTTCAGTGTAGTGCTTTCTTCTCAGGCCAATGTATAGTGCCTTGTAAAGCTAGGAACGGCTTAATTATAGTAGATTCTTTACGTGACAGGAGTTGTCAACCAAACAGGATCTCATCATTTTGTCCATTCATCCAGAATATATTCCTGTCAATTACAGCATGCACGCTTCTTGAGCTTTTTATCCCTTTTTGATAAAGTAGGTCTAGGGAAAGATGGCCATGCATGCATGCACCTTCCGTCTTGGGAAATGGAAGCCTGTGTTGACACCTTCAAAAGGTAGATTTTATTATGCTCGAATATCTGCTCCATATGGATGACATAATTTAATAATATGCCGAGTTGGATCGAATAAGCTTGGCTTGCTTTTGACTGGCTTGCTTTTGACGTAGCAGGATTGCTAGATTATGGAAGTGTGTATATTGCAAAATGATTATATTTCATACTGCCATTATCATTTATAGAATTGAGAGTATCTTGGTGCTTTGGGGCTCATGTATATATGTCGGCCCGGCCTGCTTTATTGGCCATATGCATGGCAGCTCATGTTTATGTACTCTATCACATATGAATGCATTACTGAATGAAATATAAACCATGTTTTCAGCAAAAAATAATATATACTCCATTTGGTGCTATTTGAAAATTTAAAGCAGTAATAAAGAACCTTCCCGGTTAATAAAACCGAGAGTAGAATTTCTGGTTTAGCATGTTCTTAGATAGAAGTTACTTTTATTTGTTTCCATTCGAGCATATACGAAGTGTACAAAATTTTGTTTATCATCTGTATTTTTTTAGCAACATACAGACATGCATACCTTTTCTTGGGAATTTACATGTCTACGTTCTCCCCGGATGTTTTGGAAATGTGCCGTGTACGATTTGTATATAGGATAATGTCTACTCTATGGTACCGATGTCATAGTTTGTACGGATGGATAAGATGGTGTTGCGTGATTAGTTGTCATACCCTGATCACTCCACAACACATTTGATCCACTTAAATTACGAGGGAGATCGATCTGAGGGTCATCATTTGCATTCAGATTCTCAGTTACAAGTTTACAATACTCGATGCAGAAAAAGGAGAAACTAAACCTATATTTATATATCCTGGAAGAACTGCATATCTGGTTGCGTCTTTCTGACATGCGTCATTGTTCTCCTTCGACAGCTTTTCCTCGTGCTTTCTGCACAAATGTTGCACACATAATTAGCCAGCACCTACATGTTTAAGCTGTAAAAAATATGAGGAAACATGAAGGTTTATATGTGGGTTTTACAGAAGTATATATGTAAGTTGACTGCATCTGCATGCATCTATAGCTAGCTAACCGATAAGCATGCAGCAACAATATTTTATTTTCTTCTATGTTTTAACAAAACAAAGGAAACATGGCAGTTTTCTTTTATCTTCAGATGATGCGTGCTACTCCCTCCGTTTCAGAATATAAGATGTTTTAGCTTTGTGAAGCAAATGTATGTAGACTACTTTTAGTATCTAGACTCGCTCAAGTTTGGAAGAATCTACACACTAAAAGAAGTCTAGATACATTTTCTTTACAAACCTAAAACATTTTATATTTTAAACGGAGGAAGTAGAAAGCAATAATATCGAGAGGCAACATCGGCCTAGCATGAGCAGCAAGAGCCACTCAGGCTAGCCAAGGTGACTGCCCATGAGTGCCCACACAAAGGCTAGTTAGGCTTTTGAGGGAGGAAGAAGACATAGGCAAGTCATCCTTGGCTATCAGAGGTAAGGCCCTTGCAGCCATGTAAGGCTATGCTCTCTTCTTCTTTCGCTGAATGCTGCTCATATTGTCTTTCATACATTGACTAGCTATTTATAGACAGGTGCATGCATGGGCTAATCTCTTTCGCATTCGAAGAGAGCCTTTCGGCCTTATCTTTTTATGCATAGAATATATTCTAGACAATGCCAACCTTTATAGATATGGTAGTTGTTTTTGCGAAATATATACATGGTAGGTTAGCTTTTCTTAATTAGTTTCTCATTTCAAGTAGCACAACCAAATACCAATGGAGATTTGACGCACATGGCCACCAAAGATCCTGTTTTCTAATGATTGAAAAATCATATTTCTGAGTTTCGGAAAAAATTGAAAAAATCCATGTGTAGCCAAAGATGTACCTCACAAACATGCAAAGTATCAGTTTCAAATACTTTGCAGTATGAGCTACACAAAAGTAACAAAATTGTGGATCTGACTATGCATGTTTCAAATCTCTAAATTTATAAGATTTTGTGATTTTCGTGTAGTCCACAATACAGATTTCGGGTTGCAATTTTGTGATTTTTGTGTAGTCCACAATACAGATTTCAGGTCCACATCTGCTAGTGTATATTTTGAACGTCAACCAAATTGGTTTTAGTCTATTTTAACTCGGGTTATATGTAAACATACTTGACTAAAACATCTCGAACTTTCGTAATTACAAGCCTAACCGTACCACAACTCATACATATATTCGACAAAAAATAATCTCCAACATAACTATGAGGCGCACGCCAAACATCCGTAGCGCACATAGGGTAGGTGTGCTACGGTTGTTAGTGTCAACCGTGGAGCACATGGAGGGGGTGCGCTATGCCTAAGCGCATACCCCTCTCTGTTGTGAAACGGCTAGACACATCCGTGGCGCACTATGGCATGTGCGCCACGGATGTTACTACTCCATGTGGCGCACTAGGGCAGAGTGCGCCACGGATGTGGCGATTTTTTTTGACAGCACTTTATGTGCACATGTGTGACCATCCACCACCCCACACTTCACTTTCCCCTTCTTCTTCCTCCTTAGATCTAGTCGGGATCTTCTCCTTCCCACCTCAATTTCTCCACCCATTCACCATTTTTAGCATGTAGAACTTGCCTTGGATGTTACAAAAGTAATAGAGGAAGATCTCCGATCTCTCATCTCCTTCTCCGGTCTCGCGCGCACCTCTCCTTTCCATCTTTCTCGCGATTGGTCTCTCATATCGGTAAGTTGTCCATGTAAGGATGTGTTCATGTGTATATGGATGATATGCTCATATGTATGTAGATGATCGATGCTCATGATGTGTGTATGAGAGGATCGATGGTCATATATGTGTGTGTATATGGAGAGTATCGATGATGCTCATGCATGTGTGTATGGAGAGGATAATGATATGTTCATGTGTGTATGGATCAGTCTCTCTCTCTCTCTCTTGTGTTTGTATGTGAACAAGTTGCCATTTGTTTTGCCAAAATGTTGATTCATTTCCATTTTGGCAAGACTTTGGCATTTCGTAAAGGTCCTAATTTTAGGATAGGTCATGCCGAAATTTTCTATCGACCATTGCATGCATGCATTCATTATGTGGTTCTAATAGACTTCTAATTGTACCGTGTACACCGTGCAGGCAAAAATGGTCCGCATAATGAGCGAAGGAATTGTGCCTAGATTTTTGAAATGTGCGACGGCCGACATGATACGAAATAACAAGACGGATATAAGATGTCCGTGCAGAAGATGCAAACTCAACTGGGTGATCGACCCAGATTCCGGGAATCTGCAGGCGCACCTGCTCCGCCATGGTTTCATGGATGGATACACTCGTTGGATAAGCGATGACGAAGACGATGGAGACGGTGAAGGTGGCCAACATGACGATGATCATCATCACGGCAAGAACGGGCGAGATGATGAAGAGTCTCCTGGAGATGGTGAAGGTGCGGAAGCAGACCGGGATGATGATGATCTAGATGCCGGAGGAGCAGACGACGATGGAACTGTAGGGGTTCGTAGCATGGAAAACAAAAATTTTCTATCGCATACAAACAAACAAGCCAAGATCTATCTACTAGATTGTAGCAACGAGTCGATGGAATAACTTACCCTCGAAGATTCCAAAGTGTTTAACGAGAGCGGATTCTCGTGGGTGATGTAGTCGTACTCTTCCCGATCTCAAGATCGTGTAGGCGATCCTTCCGGCGCTGCGTTCCGGCAGCGCTCCCGCAGTCGGTCACACGTTCGGTACTCGACGAAGACCTTCCTCTCCCTTGTTCCAGCAGGCAGCGGAGGTTGTAGTACTCTCCTCGCGATTCCAGCAAGACTGGCGTGGTACCGAAGTAGAGGGAGATCCCAGGCTTCGCTTAAGCCGGAGCGAGTATGGTGGAGTATGAGAGAGAGAGCTATTAGTGGTCTAGAGATTAGACACACCAATTAGAAGGCTCTAAACCGCAGGCTAAAGCAATTAGAAGCTCTAAACCAAAACGGCTCTAAACCGGAGATTAGAGGATAGGAACTTGTGTGTATAGAGGAGGAGGCCCTGCCCCTCCTTTTATAGGTGGGAGGGGCGGCCAAGGGGAGGGGAGTCCCTCCCCAAGTCGGCCTTGGTTGGCGCACCGTCTTGGAGGGACTCCTCCCCCAAGTCGGTTCCAACCACCTCTTGCTTGTTTCCCACAGTTTCTTGTTTTAGCCGTTTGACTTTCAAATTGGCAATTTGACTTTTCTGTTTTAGGATTCAATTTAATCCTTTATTTGGAACAGCAAGAACACTTAGTACATGATGCAATCATTCAATATGTAATGACACATTCATGTACCCTCCCCCCCGGAGTGTCGGACAATCCGGAACCTTCTAAAACATTCCCGATGAAAACACCGGAATCATTCCCGAACTCCGAAACGGGACTTTCCTTATATGAATCTTATTCTCCGGACCATTCCGGATCACCTCGTGATATCCCGAATCCCATCCGAGATTCCGAACAACATTCGGTCTCTTTCTCATAATACCATAACTACTCAAAACAACGTCGAATCCTTAAGTGTGTCTCCCTACGGTTCGTGAATTATGCGGACATGATCGAGACACTTCTCCGAACAATAACCAATAGAGGAATCTGGAAATTCATATGGCTCTACATATTTCTCGATTACTTTGCGATCGAATGAACCACTTACATACGATACCAATTTCCCTTTGTCTCACGATAGTTTACTTATCCGAGGTTATGATCGTCGGTATCTCTGCATACCTAGTTCAACCTCGTTACCGATAAGTACTCTTTTCTCGTTCCCGTGATATGTGATCCCTTGTGAGCCAGTCACATGCTTGCAAGCTAATTGGATAACATTCCACCGAGAGGGCCCAGAGTATATCTATCCGTCATATGGATGGACAAATCCCACTCTTGATCCATGTGTTTCAACCAATACTTTCCGAACACTCAATGCCACCTTTATAGCCACCCAGTTACGGTGTGGTGTTTGATGTCATCAAAGCATCCATCCGGTAAAGATATGCATGATCTCATGGTCGAAGGAATTAGGTTACTATGTATCAGAAAGCATATAGCAATTGAACTATTGAAATGACTTGATCTTTATGCTACGCTTATCTATAGGAGTATGTCCACCATATCATTCTCCTAAAGATATGATCTTGTTGTTGATAACATCTCAATGTTCATGATAGGGAAACCACAATCATTAATCAACCAACAAGCTAATGAAGTATAGAGGCTATACTAGAGACTTCAAATTAAGTTTACAAATCACACAAGTATTAATGTTTCCTTGTTAATACTATTATAGCATGAATGTAAACATTTATCATAAACACAAAGATATAATAATAACTACATTTATTATTGCCTCTAGGGCATATCTCCAACAGTCTCCCACTTGCACTAGAGTCATCTAATCTAGATTACATGGTAATATACCGAACACCCATGGCAGTTTGGTGTTGGTCATGTTTTGCCCTCAGGAGAGGTTTAGTCAACGGATCCGCCACATTCAGATCTGTGTGTACTTTGCAAATCTTTATATCCCCATCCTGGATATGTTCTCGGATAGCGTGAAAACGCAGCTTGATATGCTTCAGCTTCTTGTGTGACCTTGGTTCTTGCGCATTGGCTATGGCGCCCATGTTATCACAAAGAGATAGACATTGGGTCCAGCACTAGGAACCACACCCAGCTCTGTAATGAACTCTTTCATCCATATCGCTTCTTGTGAAGCCTCGAAGCGACCATGTATTCCGATTCGGTTGAAGATCTCGCCACAACGCTTTGCTTTGCACTCCTCCCTATCTGCTGCACCATTCAAAATAAATACGTATCCAGTTGTGATTTAGAATCATCGGATCGGTGTTCAACTAGCATCGGTGTAACCATTATCAACGAGCTATTCATCACCTCCATAAGAAAGAACCATATCCTTAGTTCTTCTCAAGTACTTAAGGATGTTTTTGATCATTGTCCAATGATCCACTCGGATCACTTTGATATCTGCTAGTTAAACTAACAAGATATGCAATGTCGGGTCTAGTACATAGCATGGCATACATTAGAGATCCTATGGCTGAGGCATAGGGAGTCTTACTCATCCTTTCTATATCTTCTGCCGATGTCGGACTTTGAGTTTTACTCAAGGTCGTATTGGGCAACATGGGCAAGAACCCTTTCTTGCTTTCTTCCATTCCAAACCTCTTTAGAACTTTGTCCAAATATGTACTCTGTGACAATGATATTTGGCGTTTCGATCTATCTCTATAAATCTTTATGCCTAATATATAAGCTGCTTCGCCAAGATCCTTCATTGAAAAACTATTATTCAAATATTCCTTGACACTATTAAGAAGGTCTACATCATTCCCAATCAACAATATGTCATCCACATATAGTATTAAGAATGCTACAGATCTACCACTCACTTTCTTGTAAATACAAGCTTCTCCATCAGTTTGTATAAAACCAAAACTTTTGATCACCTTATCAAAACGTTGATTCCAACTTCGGGATGCTTGCTTCAATCCATAGATGGACCGTTGAAGTTTGCATACCTTGTTAGCATCTTTAGGATCGACAAAACCTTTGGGTTGTATCATATACAACTCTTCATCAATATCTCCATTGAGGAATGCTGTTTTGACATCCATCTGCCATATCTCATAATCATAATATGCAGCGATTGCTAACATAATCCTCATAGACTTTAGCTTCGCTACTGGTGAGAAAGTCTCATCGTAGTCAACTCCTTGATTTTGTCGAAACCCTTTTGCGAAAAGTCGAGTTTTATAGACAGTAACATTACCATCAGCATCTGTTTTATTCTTGAAAATCCATTTGTTCTCGACAGCCTTTCGGCCATCCGGTAAGTCCACCAAAGTCCATACTTGGTTTTCGTACATGGATCCAATCTCGGATTTCATGGCTTCTTGCCATTTATTGGAATCTGGGCTGATCATCGCTTCCTCATATGTCTCGGGGTCATCGGTGTTGTCCACCAACATGACACTCATAATGGGATCATACTAATCTGGAGTGGTACGAGTTCTCGTTGACCTCCGAGGCTCTGTAGCAACTTCAACCGAAGTTTCATGATCACCATCATTAGCTTCCTCTCTTATTGGTGCAGGCACCACAGGAACTTCTTCCTGTGCTGCGCTACTCGCAATTTCGAGAGAAGGTTCGACAACCTCGTCGAGTTCTACTTTCCTTCCAGTCACTTCTTTCGAGAGAAATTCCTTCTCTAGAAAGGATCCATTCTTGGAAACGAAGATTTTGCCTTCGGATCTATGATAGAAGGTATACCCAATAGTTTCCTTCGGGTATCCTATGAAGACGCATTTTTCCGCTTTGGGTTCAAGCTTGTCCGGCTGTAACTTCTTTACATAGGCTTCGCATCCCCAAACTTTAAGGAACGACAATCTAGGTTTCTTCCCAAACCATAATTCATACGGTGTCGTTTCAACGGATTTAGACGGTGCCCTATTTAAAGTGAATGCGGCTGTTTCTAATGCATAACCCCAAAATGATAGCGGTAAATCTGTAAGTGACATCATAGAACGAACCATATCTAAGAGAGTCACTACAAGGAATGTGTTATTCTATGACCTTCTAATAGTGACTTTTAAAAAAATCGTCATAATGTTATGAAGATTTTGCACCAGATGATCGTAAGCCATTCGGAAGGTCCAAAACCTTAAAACATTAAGACGATTGTGCTAAAAAACGTCATAGTTTCATTAGGTCAAATCGTCATAACCTAATGAATGCAGCTCACGGCCTTATTTATAGCTCACTATGACGATTTAAATTCGTCATACTGTCCAAATTAGAAAAATTTAAAATAAGAGGTCGGCCACGTCATAAGTTGTGTCTATGTGTCATGTCTACGTGTCAATTTTTAACTATAAATTATTTTCATGTATTAATTTTTGCTTATGGATCTGGTCCATTCAACTCCCATCCAACGTAGAGTGGATCACCAGAAGAAGCACACCCGTGGCCTCAGAACACTCCACGCACGCACGCGGCCGGCGACACCCTTCCTCCAAAGTCCAAACCCTAGCACCTCCTTCCTCAACGCCTCCGCCGCCACCTCCTGCCTGTCCAGCCGCCGTTCCTCCCACCTCGCACGCGTCTCTATCCCCTCTCCTCCCCTCACGGTCATCCTAGGCCGGCCTCCAGTTCCCCTAGTGCTCCCAGGAGAGACCGCCGGGCCTCACCAACCCACCCATTTCCGTCCATCTCGATCTCGAGATCTAGTCATCGCCGGAGTTTCTCCACCTCTGCCACCTCTCTCTCTCTCTCTCTCTCTCTCTCAACTACTCTTCTATTGAATCAGAAGTCAGCGATGTCGATCTCCCTAGCGCACGTCTTAGGGGATTCATCACCACCATGTGTAAACCCTAGATCGGCCGACATCGACGGCGGACCAGCAAGTCATCGCTCGGCTTCGCCCGCTCCTCCCTGGTCCGGCTACACGATGCTCCTCCAGCTAACCGACTAGGGAGGCCGGCCTTGCCCTTCTCATCTCAGCCGATATCCGGCGATGGCTTGCTGGTCATGGTGTCTGCTGGGTAGACCAAGGCCCGGGTTGCCCTCGATCCGGCTGCTCCCCACGAACGCCACAAGGAGACCCATATCCTGCTGCTTGACTCCTCCGACGGCTTGCTACTACACACCGACCCGGTCCGTGTTGAAGCACTTCTCCCCAAGTTCCTTCACGTTCTCGCCGGACCGACCTGCCACCACAACTCCCACATGGATGCCGCTCCTGACGACGTCCTCCCAAACCTGCTGCTGAGAACCCCGGTGAGGCTTCCCTCCCCCTGCTACTCCTCCCACATCTCATGTGTGTGTATGTACATCAGCGTCTCAATTTATATGTCGCCTATTTACTTTGTACTTAATAGTGCATCGGTAGAGAGTGCTGGTACAACTTAACTTGCAGGGTTGTGTGCATTGGTAGACAATTCTGGTATAACTGAATTGTGCATCCGTAGACAGTGACTAAATATTTATTAAATAGGGATTGATCGCTGATATGCTTTTATCTTGTTAACTGTTTTACATTCATCATTATCAAGTCATTTTCTGCTGATTAGTTTAGGCGATGCAGCCTTTGGATATACATCAACTACAACACAGCTCCATGGGACATATCTTCAGACCTGCTCCATGTCCGCTTGAATGCGATGACCATCGTGTTCTTCTCGGTTGCTCCTATAGAATCAGGACGAGCTCAGGAATATACTTATAGACTTCTAATTGGACACATTTGCTATTGTAGTCCCACTTCTTGTATATGTTATATTACACACTAGTCCTGCAACTCAATTGTGTCTCACTCTAGTTAATTCGAGAAGCGAGGCGTGTTCCTTGATAGAAAAACTTCTCTGAAGGTTGAAGATGAATAGTAAGATGGTAGGCACATGCATTAAATAGAGCCCGCGTGTGTCTGCCCTGTTTAAATTATGCCATCAACGCCTATTTAATGCATATTAAACGTGCACCCTGACTCCCTGACTGTATTCACCATATTCCTTACCGTATACTTCAATTCTTCTCATTTTCCTAACCATTTATGTTTCCTTGTCCACAGATCACATAGCTAGTTATTGACAATAGGATATGAGGGCGTGCACTGGAGTTCCTAAGTCCGGGTTATACATAGTTGTTGCTCATATCTTGTCGCTACATAGCTTTTGTATGTATCTTATGGCTATATAGTTGTTGTTTATATGTGTTTACCATATTTCCTTCATTCTCGTGTAGAAGAAAAGTTAATCGTTATGACTATTATAGTAATTTGTTCTCAATTGATACCGTGTGTATCCTTCTTTGTATCTGTGGGGATTTAATATTATTGATGTAATTCTTGTGTGGAAGAATAAATACCAACCGTGTTTCAACTTTGCGTCGATTTCTTCCAAACTGAATGTACGGTTCATTGATATGTATGCGACCTCGCACTACAACTTGTGCTCTTTAATAAAAAATTCCCTAGTATCCATCATGTTTGAACTAGTCTATGATTAGCTCTATACAATACTTTCTATGAACATTTTTATTCTGTATATAAAAATTATCAGCTAAAAGATATGCCAAAACACCTTCAACTAGTATATGTGTTCTAATTTTGTATGTACTAGTTGTACATCTGAAGCAAATTTGATGTTTGATTAACTATTTTGCTATTTCTTGTCTGATCTTGGTTGTTTGTTTATGGGTGGTAGGACAAGGTGCGGTGATTACGTGGAGCTAGAGAACTTCGAGAACCTTGTCTAGTAGGGTTTGCATCTATCTTTTCTCTAGCGAGATGGCGGGCATTGCAGTATCTTCTCTTGTTGTTTGGTATTCTTGACTTATTCCCTTGCAATGAGAATAAAATCACTTGTATCTTGTTTCTTTGCTTTCGTGTGCTTGATTGGTGATGTGAAAGCAGTAGTTGTTACATATCCTATATTATGTGTGCATATGTTTGACTGACAAGTATATTATGTGTGCAGAAGGAAACCAGCCACACCAGCGGATGCTAGACACTTTTGAAACAACCCCCCTTTCGCAGTACAGATCCCGTGACCACCTCGTCGAACTGGTGAGTTTCCCCACCCTTCCCTTGGATGTTTGTGTGTATGCCTTAGCAGAGCGAGATGTGATCTGTTTGATTCATCCGCTCGGTGTGGTCTCGACAAGATCTGAACTATCATTGCCCTGTGTGGCCTCTGAAATCCGATAAAATATTTGTTCTATTGATTGCATAGCGGTAACATGTATAGTAGAAAATCGGGCATTCGTACATTTTTTATTCCAATTCATTAATGTTTCTGTTATTTCTTTAGTAGTCTGTAGTTACACCTACTGGTGTTTTTCTCTTCGGCAACATTCTTGTTCTTGCTGTTACAATATATGCGGTATCGGCATGTTTTCTTTTTTGGGATGACATTGACTGTTCTTTTTTGAACACATGGAAACTACTGCTGTAGTTTCTAATTTTTTATACTAGAGTTATTAGGCAGCAACCTCTTCTATTTGTGTTGCGATGGAATTATATTCACTATTGAATTAACACAATTACCAAAGTAACATAGATTGTGAAATCTAGAGCGAACATTTCTGATAAGCAGTTGTAGGTATAGTTAGGGACTGATCTATTTAGTAACATAGAAAAGGTCCATTTTTCATGTTGTGAACATTTGAAACCCTGTTGCAACTGAAAATAAAGTAATGTATTGTTTATGTGGGCTAGGATAGTGCTTTATTTGATGTCCAGAAACATGCCCATTTGTTCTATTTACATATACTGTTAGATACTTTACTGTTATTATCTCACGTGTTCTATTGCTGCTACCAGATATATTGTGGTGTCATCTTACATGAGATCCAGACTAAGTTCAAAGAAGGCAGAAGACTGATGCGGGTTTTGCTCACATGATTGTACAGTTCATGTAGCAAGTGGCTCGAGATGTACATACTTGAAGTTTTCCACGGTTGTAATATACTAGTGTATGATTTGTAGCTGTTTTATATTCTTGGGTGATGTCAAATATGTCCTGAGTGTAATATTGATCTAAATTTGGTCATCATTCATAAAAATTAATGTTATTTGGCCTATCCATAAGTAATATTTGATGTTTACTGTTATTTGTCTGAAATGAAATAAATGCTAGATGGGCTGTAAAAAGGCCTCAACATAATTTTAAAATGGTTGAAAATAAAAAAGAAACGAACCTTTAAAAGGAAAAGGCCATGAAAATAGAGAAGGCCAACTTCTTGGGCTCGGCCCAACAAATCAACTGAATTGACACAAAAATTAATTGACCAAGTTGTTGGGCTTGGCCCATATAAACAGTAGGTATGGACTGGGCTGATTTCGTGCCACGTCGGACTGGCCACGTGGGATCTGACCTGGCCATGTCAGTTTTCCCATGACGATATCGGATCGTCATAACAGTTATGACGATCCAATATCGTCATATACGGTTATGACGATTTCACTAAAATCGTCGTTATAGTTCATTTGCGACGCCCAGCTTTCGACGATCTCAAAATCGTCATAGAATCGTCATAAACGGACTATTGTGACGATTTTGTGACGAAAATAGAGGGTCATATATAGCCAGATTCCTTGTAGTGAGTTCGATTACGACGTTTGGACACACCATTACGCTGTGGTGTTCCCGGCGGTGTCAATTGTGAAAGTATTCTGCATTTCTTTAAATGCTCGCCAAACTCGTAACTTAGATATTCACCTCCATGATCAGAACGTAGAAATTTAATCTTCTTGTTACGTTGATTCTCTACCTCACTTTGAAACTCCTTAAACTTCTCGAAAGTTTCGGACTTATGTTTCATGAAATAGATATACCCATATCTACTCAAGTCATCCGTGAAGGTAAGAACATAACGATAACCACCGCGCGATGCTACACTCATTGGACCACACACATCGGTATGTATGATTTCCAATAAGTCCGTAGCTCGCTCCATCATACCAGAAAATGGAGTCTTAGTCATTTTTCCCATCTGACATGCTTCGCATCTTTCAAGTGATTCAAAATCAAGTGATTCAAGAAGTCCATCGGAATGGAGTTTCTTCATACGCTTCACTCAATGTGACCAAGGCAGCGATTGCCACATATAGGTAATTATCGCTTGATTTCAAGCGTTTAGCCTCAATGTTGTTGATATGTGTATTTCCACTATCGAGATTCAATAAGAATAGACCATCTATCAAAGGTGCATGTGCATAAAACATATTACTCATATAAATCGAACAACCATTATTCTCCTGACTTAAACAAGTAACCGTCTACTTAATAAACAAGATCACGATATAATGTTCATGCTCAACACATGCACTAAATAACAATTATTTAAGTATAAAACTAATCCCGATGGTAGATGAAGGGGTAGCGTCGACCGCTATCACATCAACCTTTGATCTGTTTCCCACGCATCGTCACCTCGTTCTTCGCTAGCTTCCGTTTATTCTGCAAAGACCTATTTCGAGTTACAAATATGAGCAACCGAACCGATTATCAAATACCGCACTACTACGAGTACTAGTGAGATACACATCAATAACATGTATATCGGATATACCTTTCTTCTTGATGTTGCCGTTCTTGAGATCCGCCAAGTACTTTGGGCAATTCCGCTTCGGTGACCTTCTCCCTTGCGGTAAAAGCACTCGATCGTCGGGCTTGGGTCCAGCCTTGGTCTTCTTCACCGGCGTGGTAACTTTCTTACCACCCTTCTTGAAGTGTCCCTTTTGCTTAGACTTGCCTTTCTTGATTTTGGTGGTCTTATTGACCAACAACACTTGGTGCTCTTTCTTGATCTCCACTTCTGCAGATTTTAACATAGCAAACAGTTCTGGCAACTCTTTGTTCATGTTCTGCATGTTGTAGTTCATCACAAAGTTCCTGTAACTTGGTGGTAGTGACTGGAGGACACGGTAAATCTCCAAAGCATTAGGAATCACTATACCCAAGCTTTGAAGTTTGTTTGCGTGCCAGACATCTTAAGCACATGCTCACTGACGGAGCTGCCCTCTTCCATCTTGCAGTTAAAGAACTTTTCAGAAGCCTCATAGCTTTCAATTGCCGCATGAGTCTCAAAAATCAATTTGAGATCCTCGACAATATCATATGGGTCTGACTCTTCAAACCTTTTCTGAAGCTCCGATTCTAAACCATACAAGATAGCACATTCTTCCGAGCGAGGTAAACATTTTTTACTTCATCGGGAGCATCAGCTGCAGGTGGGTCACCCAGCGGTGCATCCATCACATAGGTCAAATTACAAGCTGTGAGGACAATCCTCAAATTGCGGAACCAATCCGCGAAGTTGCTTCCATTGTTTTTCAACTTTTCTTTCTCTAGGAACGCATTAAAATTGATGGTAGGGGCCGCCATTGATCTACAACATATTTGCAATAGTTTAGACTAAGTTTATGACAAATTGATTTCAAATTAATTAATGAAATTAAACTAGGTGAACTCCCACTCAAAACAACATCCCTCACATTGTTTTAGTGATCACACGAACCAAATCCACTACATCAACACCGATCATCACGAGAGTTGATATAGTTTCAATGGCGAACAATCGTCATGTTCATCATATCTACTATACGATTCATGCTTTAACTTTCGGTGATCCGTGTTCCGAGACCATGTCTGTACATGCTAGGCTCGTCAAGATCAAACCTTAGTTTCTGCATGAGCAAATCTGGCTTGCTCACATTGTATACACTTGCAGAATCTAACACACCCGATCATCACGTGGTGCTTCGAAACAACAAGCTTTAGCAACGGTGCTAACTAAGGGCGAACACTTTATGACTTGAAATTGATGTGCATGAGGGATCATCTTATAATTCTACCGTCGTCTACCAAGCAATACAAGATGCATAAAGGATTAACATCACATGCAATTAAATAATATGTGATATGATATGGCCTTTCTTCTTTGTGCTTCCGATCTCCATCTTCAAGCACGAACATGATCTCCATCATCACCGGCATTGCATCAAGGTCAATGACGCTTCTCCATGGTTGTCGTCCACCGACTTCAACTATTACAACTACTTTGAATAGACACGCGGGTCTTAACATAAATTAAAGACAACCATATGGCTCATGCCGGTTGCCAACTTACAATAAGGAACATTGCATACATCAAATATAATCACAATCATGGCCATATCACATCACTGCACACCCCTGCAAAACAAAGTTAGACGCCTCTACTTTCTTTGCATATTTTACGTGGTTTGGAGCTTTCAAGAAGTGTCGTTCTAACTTACGAACAAGAACCACAACATTGATACTAGCATTGTTGATCACCCATTGTAAATTGGATCTTAACTATGCTAGGAGAAACAGGCACCCGCAAAGCCACTTATGCAATACAAGTTGCATGTCAAGCGTGGAGCAAGTCTCATGAACGATGTCATGTAAGGTTAGCCCGGGACGCTTCATCCCAACATACCGCAAGATGCAAAGTACACAAGAAGCAATCGACAATAAAAGCATCAACGCCCACAATGACCATTGTGTTCTACTCGTGCAACAAATCTACATATAGACACGGCTCGATACCCTTTGTAGGGGTTCGTAGCATGGAAAACAAAAATTTTCTATCGCATACAAACAAACAAGCCAAGATCTATCTACTAGATTGTAGCAACGAGTCGATGGAATAACTTACCTCGAAGATTCCAAAGTGTTTAACGAGGCGGATTCTCGTGGGTGATGTAGTACTCTTCCCGATCTCAAGATCGTGTAGACGATCCTTCCGGCTGCGTTAAGCAGCGCTCCATGATCGGTCACACGTTCGATTTTCGCGAAGACCTTCCTCTCCTTGTTCCAAAGTGACGGAGGTTGTAGCACTCTCTCGCGATTCCGGCAGACTGTGGCGTGGTACCGGAAGTAGAGGGGAGATCCCGCAGGGCTTCGCCTTAAGCCGGAGCGAGTATGGTGGAGTATGAGAGAGAGCTATTAGTGGTCTAGAGATTAGACACACCAATTAGAAGGCTCTAAACCGCAGGCTAAAGCAATTAGAAGCTCTAAACCAAAACGGCTCTAAACCGGAGATTAGAGGATAGGAACTTGTGTGTCTAGGAGGAGGCCCTGCCTCCTTTTATAGGTGGGAGGGCGGCCAAGGGAGGAGTCCCTCCCAAGTCGGCCTTGGTTGGCGCACCGGCTTGGAGGGACTCCTCCCCCAAGTCGGTTCCAACCACCTCTTGCTTGTTTCCCACAGTTTCTTGTTTTAGCCGTTTGACTTTCAAATTGGCAATTTGACTTTTCTGTTTTAGGATTCAATTTAATCCTTTATTTGGAACAGCAAGAACACTTAGTACATGATGCAATCATTCAATATGTAATGACACATTCATGTACCCTCCCCCCCGGAGTGTCGGACAATCCGGAACCTTCTAAAACATTCCCGATGAAAACACCGGAATCATTCCCGAACTCCGAAACGGGACTTTCCTTATATGAATCTTATTCTCCGGACCATTCCGGATCACCTCGTGATATCCCGAATCCCATCCGAGATTCCGAACAACATTCGGTCTCTTTCTCATAATACCATAACTACTCAAAACAACGTCGAATCCTTAAGTGTGTCTCCCTACGGTTCGTGAATTATGCGGACATGATCGAGACACTTCTTCGAACAATAACCAATAGAGGAATCTGGAAATTCATATGGCTCCCACATATTTCTACGATTACTTTGCGATCGAATGAACCACTTACATACGATACCAATTTCCCTTTGTCTCACGATAGTTTACTTATCCGAGGTTATGATCGTCGGTATCTACGCATACCTAGTTCAACCTCGTTACGATAAGTACTCTTTTCGTTCCGTGATATGTGATCCCTTGAGCCAGTCACATGCTTGCAAGCTAATTGGATGACATTCCACCGAGAGGGTCCAGAGTATATCTATCCGTCATATGGATGGACAAATCCCTCTTGATCCATGTGTTTCAACCAATACTTTCCGAACACTCAATGCCACCTTTATAGCCACCCGATTCGGTGTGGTGTTTGATGTCATCAAAGCATCCATCCGGTAAAGGTGATATGCATGATCTCATGGTCGAAGGAATTAGGTTACTATGTATCAGAAAGCATATAGCAATTGAACTATTGAAATGACTTGATCTTTATGCTACGCTTATCTATAGGAGTATGTCCACCATATCATTCTCCTAACGATATGATCTTGTTGTTGATAACATCTCAATGTTCATGATAGGGAAACCACAATCATTAATAAACCAACAAGCTAGTGAAGTATAGAGGCTATACTAGGGACTTCAAATTAAGTTTACAAATCACACAAGTATTAATGTTTCCTTGTTAATACTATTATAGCATGAATGTAAACATTTATCATAAACACAAAGATATAATAATAACTACATTTATTATTGCCTCTAGGGCATATCTCCAACAGGAACAACGTCAGGCTGGGTCCGGGACCCTTATGTGCAAGAGCTGCTTCTCAAGCAGACGAGTAATGCCAGGGCTGCCGCTAGAGAGAAAGCCAAGCTTGCGCAACTTGAGAAAGACGCGGTTACTCCATTGTATGAAGGATGCAGGCCCGATGATACCCGGTTGAATGTAACGCTCAAGGCTATGGAGATGAAGGCAAAACACAAATTGAGCGACACAAGCTTCGACGATATGATGGCATTCTGGCACGATCGTCTCCCTGAGGGGAACACATGTCCAACTAGTATCGAGGACGCCAAGAAAATCGTCTGTCCTCTCGATGTACCGCACGTTAGATATCACATATGCATCAACGATTTCATCATTTATAGGGGCGAGGACGCGGAGAAAACCACATGTCCGGTGTGCGGCGTGAGTCGATACAAGAAAGGGAAGAAAGCACCTCGAAAAGTGGTATGGTACTTTCCTATCACTCCTCGTCTGCAGCGCTATTTCGCGGACGCTAAGGAAGCGAAGCTCATGCGATGGCATGCGGAAAGGAAGAAGCCAGGAGATGATGATGATGATGACCCCGAAAAGGATGAGCTGCTGACGCACCCTTCAGATGCTAGCCAGTGGAAAGCATTGGACCTCGAATTCCCAGAATTAGGTGGAGATTCGAGGAACACCAGGCTTGGTGCGAGCACCGATGGACTCAATCCGTTCGGTAGCCAGAGCAGCACACACAACACTTGACCCGTGTTTGTATGGATGTACAACCTCTCTCCATGGTTGTGCATGCAGAAGAAGTACATACAAATGAGTATGCTAATTCAAGGTCCGAAACAACCTGGTACCGACATCAATCTGTATCTCGGGCTGTTGAAAGAGGAGCTAGCCACGTTATGGGAATCTGGAGCCAATACTTACGACGCCGTTGCACAAGATTATTTCACTATGAGAGTCGCGTTGGTCACTACGGTGCAAGACTATCCAGATTGCGGGTATATCTCGGGGCAGGTTATCCAAGGATTCTGCGCATGCGTTAGGTGCATGGATAACACAAGCTATCTCCAACTAGAGAAAGATCCAGGGCCATTGAAAACCGTGTTCATGGCGCACCGGAGGTGGCTCGGCAAGAATGATCCATGGAGAAAACATGGAGACCTGTTCGATGGCAAATCCGAGACCCGAGGAATCCCAGAGCGTAGGAGCAGTGAAGAAGTGGAAGAGTTGCTGAAAAACTGGAAAGATTGTCCTAAGCACGGAAAGAAGCGAAGAGCGACAACAAGACAAGCGTGATGAAGGTATGGAAAACAAGGTCTGTTTTCGGGAGTTGCCATCTTGGAAGTTTCTCACGCCTCATAGCCTCAACATCATGCATATCACGAAAACGTAATGCGAGTGCAGTCGCTACCATAATAAACATGCCAGATAGGACGAAAGATGGTCCGAAAGCAAGGCACGACCTGATATGCTTGGGTATCCGGAAGGAGCTTCACGGAGGATGCACTACTCCTGATGATTAGGAAGATGACGATGATCATGAGTCGACACAAGGTCGTCGGAAGGGTAAAAAGTTCAAGAAGAACGAATATTACTGCCCTCCTTCTTGCTTCACTCTAAGCCAGGATGAGATCATACAGTTTTTCAAGTGCCTTCTAGGAGTCAAATTTCCTTACGGCTACACGGGCAAGATAAGCAGATACCTAGACGAGGCGAAGCAGAGGTTCAGTGGCATGAAGTCTCACGACTGTGCCGTGCTAATGACGCAGGTACTTCCGGTCGCACTAAGAGGGATAATGGAGGAGCACATCCGTGAAACGTTATTTGGCCTATGCAAGTTTTTCGACGTCATCTCTAGGAAGTCGATTGACGTGAATCAGCTCGGGAGGCTACAGGAGGAGATCGTGGTGATACTATGTGAGCTTGAGGTCTACTTCCCACCCGCATTCTTTGACATTATGGTGCATCTGCTGGTCCATGTCGTGGAGGACATCATACAACTCGGGCCGATGTTCCTCCGCAGCATGATGGCGTTCGAAAGGATGAACGGACACATCAAAGGATATGTTCGCAACAGGTCCCGTCCAGATGGAAGCATAGCCAAGGGCTTTCTGGCCGAAGAGTGCATCTCTTTCTACACGAATTATCTAGACATCGAGAACCCTGTCGGTCTTCCTATCAACAGGCACCTTGGCAAGCTCGACGGATCTGGTCACCGAGAGGGTCGCATCACGCATGCAGACTTCGATTTTCGACGCGCAGACTTTGATCGAGCAAACCTCGTCGTGCTACAGCATTTAGAACTGGTCGATCCTTGGGTACAGAAGCACAAAAGGTTAATCGAGAAGAAGTACAGTGAACGGGGCATACAGAGGACGTAGGGAGAAATAATCAAAGAGCACAACTCAGATTTCACGCGTTGATTTAGGCAGACGCTCCTTGATAATCCCTCGCGATCGCATTCTTCTGACACGAAAAAGATCATATTCACCTTGTCGCAGGGACCGATGCAAAACCTGGTGACCTAACAGGCGTATGATATCAACGGCTACACATTCTACACGGAGGAAAAGGACAACAATTGTGATTATCAGAACTCAGGCGTAACGTCGGAATTCTACACCGATGACAACGTGAAGGAAAGATTCTACGGAAGAATCGAGGAGTTCTGGGAGCTCGACTACTGTGGAGAAAAGGTGCCGATGTTTCGTGTCAGATGGGCAAAGAGCGTCGAAAGAGAAAACCGGTATTTCACAACCATGGTTATACCCGAAGTAGCCAAATCCAAGGCCGTCGGTGCGAACGTGGCCGCGAAAAATGAACCATGGGTACTGGCTACCAAAGTGGACCAAAGTTTTTTCATTACTGACCCGACAAAGCCTAGCCGTGTTGTCGTGAGGAGAGGAAAAAGAAACATCATTGGAATGGATGGAGTCGCCAACGAGCAAGACTTTGAATAGTACGGCGATCCAAAGATTGAAGATGACGACGACTACGATGCAACAACATACATCACAAGAAGAAAAAGGACAACCCTACCCAAAAAAGGTAGCCCGTTTGAAAGAAAAAACATTAAAGTGCCGGGGCTAAATTATTCAACCGCGACAAAGAAGGGAGGAGGAGGAGCCATCGTTGTCCGCCCGCCCGCCATCGTCGTCCGCCCGCCATCGTCGTCCTCATCGCCCGCCTGCTTAGCTTCGTGCTCCCTCCTGGTGAGTCGCCTGCCCACCTCCCCTCTCTCCCTCTCTTCATCGCGCCGGGGTGCCTTGTCGTCACGCTGCGACTCTTCGACATCGCGGCATACGGGAGCACCGGGCGTGGGCTTCCGCGTCCCGAAGGAGGAGCCGGAGCTCGTCGTCTTGACTAATTATTTTTAGTTTTTTTTCACATAGGGGAGACTAATTCTTTTTAGTGTTATACATGCTTTAATTCTTGGGTTTTCTTGGTAATCTAGGAGTATGATGCGATGTGTTGATTAGCAATAAAAATTACCCCTTCCGCAGTGCTGCAGTGCATGACTTTGACTTGCTTGTGTTCTCAGACATTACACCTATGTGAATTGAAATGAAAAGCCGCTTGTAATCCATTTGGTTATTGGCCCGTTTTGATCTTGGGTGTCTGGGTGGGTCTACGCCTAGGTGTTGGAAGTTTCAGAGAAGCTGCTCACTAGTGTAGTGGAGTACTATGGGTATGCTTGGCTAATTACGCTGTTCCACATCTACTTATGTTTCATTAACAAATTCAGAATTTGAGCTTTCTATAAAAACTCACAAGCACACTCAGAACATGTCGGAATTTCAAAAATTAATCTCCTCATTTCCAGTCATGCAACATTTCACCATTGACTTCTCATTTCTGAAATCTGTTGCCACTCCCTCTTGCATTGTATAACCAGAGATGCACAGTCAACTGTCAAGTGACATCATAAGTAGAGACTTTGGACACAATACTAGAAACTGTGCATCGATTAGTCACCCTTGTCATAATATTCTCAACACTCAGGGAGCTGTAACTGGTAACTTATTAGTCTCAACAACAAAAATGGTGAGATTTTGCTGCCAGGCTTCCCAAAAAAATGTGGAACAGGTGTGATGTTTCAGTCTCGTTTTCTAATTTTTGAAATGTATGTTGTGCTAATGATCACCCAAGGTACTGCAGCAACACTGCCCATATACTAGGGCAACATGAAATGTTCTTCAGTAGCAGCTGAGTACGATAAATACCAACACAAGAATTAGCTGCATTATATAAATGGCTCAGATAAGTTAATTACAAAGTTGTGTATACATTGCTCTTTTACTGCTGTGAATCTTATTAATTCTGGAAAAATAAGAAGGAAACAAATGCTTTAGGTTTAGTTGGTTGCTGTCAAGTTAGATGTTGTAGGTATGTAGTAGGTTAGTAGTTAGTAGTTAGCAGTAGGCCAATTTGCTTGCTGAACAAGTTCATTTGCTGTCATTTGTTCATAGAACTAAAAATTATGTTGCCGTCATTTGCTTGCTGAACTTGTGCTTGTTATGGTGTATGGTGTATTCTCATTTTCTTATTGCAAGCAAATGACATCAAATGAACTTGTGCTTGTTATGGTGTATGGTGTATTCTCATTTTCTTATGGTGTATGGTGTATGGTGTATTCTCATTTTCTTATTGCTTGCTGAACTTGTGCTTGTTATGGTGTATGGTGTATTGAAATTATTTTTGTGCTTGTATGAAGCACTTTATTATGTCCCGTATGCAGGTTCTTGTATGAAACGAGTCCCGATTTTTGCCGGAATGTTGATTAACTTCCATTTCGGCAGAAATCGGGCACTCCTAGTTTAAGAAAATTAGCAAAGGTCATGCTGGATTTTTCCGTGCATTTAACCAATTATTTGTTTTTTATGAGTGAAAAGATGTGTGACAACGACGAGGCTGGATGTTCTAAGCGCATCAGCGCTGAAGGAGAACTCAGACCTCCGAATAAACAATTGACATTCTGGGAGGCGGCCCAGCGGCTAGAAGACGATGAAGAATACCATCCTTCAGAGAGCAAGGATGATGAGATGGAAGACGCGGAGGAAGAAGCTGAAGGAACGACGGACGATGAAACCACTGATGGCGGCGAGGGCACAGGGAGTGGTAGCAATCCTCCTAAGAAGAAGAAGCCGAAGGACCGGCGCCCGAACACGGTCGGCACGGTTAGGGAGGAAATTACCGAAGTGAGCCCATCAGGGGTTCCTTTGGAGCCCGCCCTTGTCGTCAAAGGGTACGGTGGAAAAGTGGCGGCGATCACCCGGACAACCATCTCGATCAACACCGAGAATCTCTAGCATAAAGATAATGGCCACTTGCGCAAACTCCTCTTCGAGAAGCTGCACGCAAGATACAAGTTCCCCGCTAAGTATCAGAACACAAATTATCATGGGAACGAAGTAAACAAATCCGCCCTCACAAAGATGAGCACCGCCCTGGCCAACTGGAGAACCCGGATAAAGAAGAAGATCTATAAAGAAGGCAAAATTCTCGACGAGATCCAGAAGATTGACCCGCAGATCACCGAAGATCAGTTGCGGAAGTTCAAGGAGAGGTGTGAATCCGAAAGAGCCCTGGCCAATAGTAATCGGGGAAAGGTGCTGCATGCGATGAATATAGGTCATCACCATCTCGGATCTGGTGGATACAGAAGCGCGGAGGCCAAATGGAATAAGGAGGACGAAGAGTATAGATCCAAGGGGTTAGAAAACCCCTTTGCGAAATTCGAACCCGGGCAGGTTCGAAACTTCGGGCCCGTTACCATGTGGACCCAAAAACCAAACAACTCACCGCGGATCCTGCGGTGAAGGAATTCGAGGAAATTGTGGTAAGTATAATCTAATTACCGCGGATCAACTCGATTGCAATCTAATCGATGATCTAAGCGATTCACATTACTTGTTCTCTGAGGAGGAGAAATTGTTGCTAGTCATGGATCCTGGGGTTCCTCATCCTGTGGGTCCACGACGGCCACCAGTGGGATAACCCTTTTAACGGGTGATGAACCGGGCCAAGAAAATAGAGCGATTCTGAAGAAGCCGTCGTCGGTGGTCTGGCGGCCTCGGGGTAAGAATTGCGTGGATCATTTTGGTCCACCGCCGAGGACGCATGTGGCGCCGTCGGGAAGGAGCGAGGAGGAAAACCGCGAGGTTCAAGAACTTAAGGAACAAGTGGCGCGGATCCCGCAGATCGTCCAAGACAACCTGGCAATCACCCTCACGTCCTTCCTGCCTACCTTGGTGGAGTCAATAGCGAACTGGAGTGCGGGTGGTCGAGTAGGGCTGTGCCCGATTCCAAGCATGGTCAACAACCACTCGAACAACGCGGCGCCGACGAATCAGGCGAACTACGTGTTCGTGACTCCGCCCGCTAGCACCGCGGCGCCTCAAGCGTTGGTGACTCCCCCTGCCATCACCGCGGCGCCGGAGTACATGTTGGTGCCCCCCTGCCATCGTCGCGGCGGAACCAGAGCTCCAAGCACCCGTCGGAAGGGAGAATACACCGGCGGCCAGCACCGCGCCATCAAGCAGCCCTTCCGTCTCTTGCACGCCCATCGCCGTATGCGGTGGGTCGACATTAGCCGATCTCGACGCCATCACGGTAAACAAATTGCTTTAATTACCGCCTTTCATGCCATCTAGTACTCTTATGGAATCTCTGATGATGCCGTACATGTTTTCCGCAGACGGATGTTCCTTGCACTCTCTTATGCTACATGAACAACGAGCTGAGGGATGTTGCCAAGGGTACCATCGTTCAAACCTTGCAGTGCATGTTCCACTCAAGGCCGATGTCAGATAGCATGCACAGGGTTAAAATTAGTTAGGTGCTAAGGGGCTGCGACGACCTGGAACCTCCCATTCAACCCCCAGGAGCGGATGAAGAAGATCCGTCTGTCCTTAGAACTTGCTTCGGCTTATTCTTGATATGGCCAAAGAGCATGATCCGTTTGGGGACGGCGGGGGCCATCACGCCACCGACAACAGCACCGCCTGTCGTGCCAGCGACAAGCGGTGGCGAGGCCCCCTTACCGCCCTCGCCGTCACCTCCACGCGGTGGGTCGGATGATCATGTTGATGATATGCACATGGCGCAGGATCCGGCCGAGGATGACGAAGACTGGAATGATCACTTCTTCAACAGTCAGTTTAGCAACGAAGACCTAGCTTGTGGCCCCACAGACAAAGCCACTATCACCAAGCGTCTGTTTGGTTCTCAGGAGAGGCCTCCAGCTTGCGCCTTTACAGAGCCAACTGATACAACCAACCGGCCCTTTATTATAAGCCCTGACACACTACATAGGGCGGTGCTCGATTATGTGCCCGCTCTCCAAAAGGAAAAAAGGGCAGGAAAAGAAAATCTAGCAGCTCGAGCCAGCCGGTGGCGTCAACAACTGTGAATCCGATCAGGTTTCGGGACGGGCCACCAAGACCCGAGGGTATTATGTGGAGGATTCATGTGGCGGGTGAGCCCATGCTACCTAAGAATTTGCGGAAGCTCGCCAGTTCAGAACTGCAGAGTGTGCATGATGGCGTGCTGACGATAGAGAGACGCCTTCTATCGGAGAAAGATCCCTCGCACCCGGTATTCGTGGTTAAGGTGCCACCAGGCTTAGGCTTCATCGACAATGCCCCTGCGGATCTGTTCTTCCTGCGGTTCGACGACATCTTCAATATGTTCCACCTATACCCGCTGCACTATGCCATGGTCCGTCTCTTTTCTCTTAGCCTGGCCATGTAGATCATTAGAGAGAACACACCAGGCATCGCTATAGTGGACCACTACTACATGCGTGACAGCTGCTTGGGTTCCCCCGCCGAACGACGTATCGTGGCCTCGTACCTAAAAAGAATCCTCGTGGCAAACAAGACAAAGGAATACATTCTATTGCCTTACTTTCCCGAGTAAGTCGTTATTCACTCGCCACTGTCGATTGGCTTTATTAGATTATCATCATTCTTTTTCCAACACATTCCATTTGAATTTTTTGCGCAGAGATGAACACTGCACGCTCATCTACTTATCGCCGAAGCATTCCCACGCCACGTATTTCGACTCGGGGAGTCTAGAAAAAAAGAAAAACTACAACAATATCAAGGATGTTCTGGATGATGCTCTCACTGGATTTGCCTCGACGGAAGGCACCACCTTCGTGAGTACGAAGGTCAAGTTCGGCAGGCACGTATTCAACCACGTAACGGAGTTCCCCTGCATGAAGCAGCTGGAAAACAGTAAGAAGGAAGCCTACTACGCACTCCATCACATGAGGGTGTTCCTACTTGACCAGCAGAATTCTACGCTGCCAGATCATCTCAAACAGTGGGCCGACGCAAAGGCCAAGATCAATGATTCAGATATTAGAAAAGAGATGTATCGCATCCAGCAGCAGTTTGGGACAATCATCTTTCGTGATGTCATGACTTCGGGGGGGGGGGGGGATCTTCTACGGAGGAAATACCCCGAATAACCATGACATAGAAGATCGCCTAGAGATGCAGGGTGACTATAGGAAGTTCATGACGAGACAAGGCGTCCTCCCGTTCCCTAAGCCGAGCCAGAAGGCTTGATGTTGGCCTAGTTGTAGTTACAAACTATAGATGACCTTAGTGTGTGTGGACAAGTGTACATGCTACTATACTTATCTTATTAGGTTTATGAATCATCGCTTACTTCTTTTGCTTATTATTATTATATATCAATCAATGCTTGGTTTTTTTTGCTTACTCTTTGGTCCTTTGCTCACTTTGGTCCTTCTTTTTTCTTACTCTTTTTTCGAGAATAATGCCGATGATTGGAATGTCGTGGAACACTATATATGTGAATGTGCTACAATGGGATTGTGAGCCTTATGATATGCACAAGTCCAGGTCTTGTGCATCCTACTTGGCTCACGGTTCCATCATAGCATATTCATGTGTCCAACGACCTATGTATATATATGAGGCATTCTTTTCGAGTTATTTTTTGTCTTTTTCGAGAATAATGACGATGATTGAAATGTCGTGGCATAATATATATGTGAATGTGCTACGACAGGATAGTTAGCCTTGTGATATGCACGAGTCCAGGAATTGTGCATCCTACTTGGCTAACCGTTCTACCGTAGCATATTCCTGTGTCCAACGACCTAGCTAGTTATATATGAGGCATTCTTTTCGGGCTACTTTGGTCTTTTTTGAGAATAATGCCAATGATTGAAATGCCGTGGCACACTATATATGTGAATGTGCTACGATGGGACTGTAAGCCTTGTGTTATGCACAAGTCTAGATTTTGTGCATCCTACTTGGCTTACGGTTCCATCGTAGCATATTCCTATGCCCAACGACCTATGTATGAGGCATGCTTTTTGAGTTTGGTCTTTTTGATTTAGGAGTACTTTCTATAAGTGTATCTTCATATGCGACTTTAATTATATATGTTTTTTTTTCAATCACCGGTTAATTATTATTGTCAACTTATAGATGACGTGGTACGTCGTGTACAAGGGACGGGTTCCTGGAGTCTACGATGATTGGGAAGACTGCCGGAGACATGTGCACCGTTTCAACGGCAATAGGTACAAAGGGTAAACACTATGGCGGAGGCGAAAGCTAGATACACGTGCTATCTAGCGGGAGTTAGGACAAGGAACCAGATGAATACCTACACCTTCGTCGCGGCGGTGATCATGCTTATCTTCTTTGGTTGTTTATCCCGCGTTTGTGTCTAGCTAGTTTAGATGTCTAGGTGAGCTTCCGAGCTCTAACTTGTTCGATCGACACATGTATTCGCATGTCACCAACTACTTTGTAACTTGATCGAAACAATATAACTTATACTATGTATTCATGTATGAGACTTATCTATATGTATTTGTTTCAATCTTGTTTTTCAAATTGTGTATTTATATATATAATTGTATATCTTGTATCTGTGTGTGTATATCTACCTGTAATATTGTATATAATCTGTATTGTATATAATCTGGCTCGGAAATTAAAAAAAACAAAAAAACACCTGTGGCGCACATGTCCTACCTTTTGTGGCGCACTACACATAAAGCGCACCTTAGAAGCTTAGTGGCGCACTGGGAAGTGCGCCACAGAAGATCTTACGTGTAGCGCACCTGCCCACATAGCCGTGGCGCACTAGCAGGTGCGCTACGCCTATCTCGACACAACCGTGGCGCACTAGGCAGTGCGCCACGGCTAGGAGATAGTCAGGCGCAGGCGTGGCGCATCGCGCTAGTGCGCCACAGATGCTCTTTTCAGGTGCGCCACGAATGGCCATTTCCCTAGTAGTGGTGTGGGGTCATTTACCTCCTTGGAGGCACTCTTTTGGATTCAGATGGAGGTGGCATTGGTCCACCGAGTACACTACAGGAAGGGTCCAGTGCTCCACACATAACCCTATATCTAGGTCCCCGGATTGTACGATGGCAACGTCACCTGGTTCTACTCTCCCTGATGAGGGCATCATTTTGGACAAGATGCTAGCTAGAGGGGTCAAAAGGTGGAGCCACGTGGCTTCTTCCACATCAAAGACGGCAGGTCTCAGCGGAGTGGCGCAACGGGGTATCAGCGGTGGACACATGATGATGGAGGAGCACAGACGGATGCATTGGCTGGCTGGGGCGGCATCAACTACAGACCTAATGAGTGTTTTGGGATCTCTACCCTAGATGGGTTGACGGTAGGACGACAATGGCAGACTCTAGAGTGTGTGTTTCGGGGCGAGTTGATGGTCTGCTAGACGGGACGCATGTTCTCGACTCGCCAGGATGATTTGCTAATGATCCCGATGTAACTAATGGGATGTTGATGTGATTCTAGGGCATAAGACTTTGATGGTATGATTTTCCCCGTTATCAGGCTTTAGGTGTGGTGTGGTGGTTTGGGGTGTTTGATGTTGATGTTTGTTTGAATAACTTAATAATAAAGGTCGGATGTATCTTTTCAATGTAGGTCGGAGATCTCAACATCCTTTTTCAAAAAAGTGTACAAACTAGCATTTTAATTACTATCGATCACTCGTATAAGAAACCATATATGTCGATCATCGGTACAAACTAACCTCAGTTCAAAAACCAATGGAGAAAATGTCAAGTATAGCTGAGTTAAAATTTATTTTTGAACCATTTGAGATAACATATGGAAGACTATTATATCCAAAAAAACCTCTATGATAGTACACTAAGAGAACTCAAACCAAATAATATAGCTTGACATCACAAATTGATCCAAGTTCCAAACCATAATTGTTTGTAATGGTGTTTTCTAGCACACAAAATTTAATTTTTTCTATAGTTCGTATTAATGCACACTCAAGCTATAGAAATATAAAAATTTATAATCAACTGGATACAATTTATAATAAAGTTCATGCAACATAGTTGACATTCATTATAATACATAACAACAAAGTGCTTGTTCATTATCACACAATTGACATTCTTCATTATAGGACCAATTATTTTTTGGGGTTCCGGTGTAGAAAATAAAAAATTCTATGTCGGATCGCCCTAATTCCCAAGATCTATATATTAGTAATGCAATAACGGCCGAAGGTTTCGGATACATACCATTATAGTCCGAAAGCGGTTAACATTTCGAGGGGAGCATGGTTAAAGTAGTTGTTCTCATAGCTGACCTCAAGGTCGCCAAGCTCCTCGCAAGTCACCCCTTGCTCCATCATCATACAACAGTCCAGCTAACAACATCCAAAGTGCCCCAAGTGTGGCCCCACGTAGTTTCGTACACATACGGTGTATGATGATGACCTCTGGCTCCTCGATCCCTGCCGGGAGTGCGGAAGTAGATCTCCGGCTTGGAATCTCCACAGCGCAATGGCACTCCACGGTGAAGCCTTGTTCGCACAGACCATAAATGGGGGCCATGATCACAAGGGAGAGAGAAAGAGAGGATAGAGAAATACAATTAAAGGAATTCTCTTGGTGTGTTTAATTGTAACATCCCAAAAATATTAAACTTGGATCATCAAACTCTAATCATCAAATTTAGGGTTAACAAAAAACTTTTCCAACTAAAAATATGAAAGCATTCATATGTGTGTGCATTAAAATTTGTCTTCTTTTGAATTGCCATGATTCTGTGTTTCTTTGCTTGTAAAATGATTCTTAGGTGAAATAAACATCATCTAAATAATCCCCAAACTTTTCCCAAAGACAAACAAATCAAAACAAACAAATTAAGTGAATGGTCACTTTGGCCAAATTAACTCCCATGCCTACTTTGGCTATCTCTAACTTTCAGAACTTAACAGAAACATGTATGGATATTTGCACCCCTTGATAGTACTCATAACAAGGTACCAAGGCCCACCTTCAAAAACATTTGAATGCATAGTTTAAACGACAGTTTAAAATTGAATATATTTCATATGGGAAGATCCAACTATTTCAAAAACCACTCAAACAAGCTCAATTTTCAAAACCCAAGCATCCACAGAATCCTCAATACATGCCTAGCACACCCACCAAAAATCTTTTAAAAATTCAAAACTTAAGTTCATGCGGTCATTTCATCAAACAGGTTGCAGATTCAAATCAACAAAATCACAAACACTATTTTGAGCAATGTTTTGAGACAACCTTGTTCCCTCTCTGGTTACACTAGCCTCAGTAGATCATCTAGCAAACTTAACTAAGCTCTAGCACCACTGTCATCAATGGTGAACAGGCCGAGAGCACCCATGTCACCCTAGTGTGGACATCAAGCTAGGAGAAGAACTAGCCGTGCCAACCTTATCTGGGAGGTAGCCCATGCTTCACCGCCCCCTCTCGACCAGCCCTAGCTCGAAGACAACGACCAGAACCGCTAGGAATGCCGTGCCCGCGCCGCTGTCGACCATGCCGACGCGCACTGCAGAGCACACGCCGTTCCCACGCAACCCGACCACCTCGAGCCCTCGCCGCCCGCCAGCATGCACCCCACCGTCCCAGGAGACCACCGGACATGCCCATTTCACCGCCCGTACCCCGTAGCCACCGCTCGCCGCAGAGTTCGCCGCCTCTGCCTCGCAAAGCATCGCGCGTTCCCGACCATTTTCCACCGCCCCTACACGCGCATTTAAACCTTAGAGCATCGCCAGGAGACCGCTCGTCGATTGCCAACCTCGACCATGCCTCTAGCCGCCCGTAGCCGTGTCTCCACCGTCGCCTGCCCATCCCTCTCGGTCTCGCCATCGAGCCTATAAAAGGAGGCGACCCCCAGCCAATTGAAGAACACCATCTCACTCCCCTCACCTCACTGATCGTTCCACCCCTTAGCCGGAGCACGAGGAGCAGCAGCTCGCCGGAATTGCGCCGGAGCAGGCCGCCTCTGGAGAAGAAGGGAGCCGTTGATTTTGACCACCCCCAGAGCTGCCGCGACCATCCCTGAGTTCGCCGTCATCGACTTCGTCGTTTGCCCGCCTCGCCATTGTCACTGGAGCCCCGGTATGCCCCCTATGCACCCCCACCGAGCTGCTAGGGTTTGAGCTCGCCGGTGACATGTTCATCGTTGACGACGACCCTTAGCCGTCGATCTTCATTCTAATCCAACGCACCACATCGCTCCGTACCGCTTCGCGTTTAAAGAGCCACTGACCAGTAGACCCCCCTGTCAGTTGCGCCCCGTGCTGTGGATTGACACTGGGCCGGCCCATTACCCCTTCCCGCGCAGCCCACTCGTTTGAATTTAGCTTTTTCTATTTATATTCAAACTCAGTTCTGTACCTAGTTTCAAAAATCAACCTAGCTCGATTCAGTGAACCAAATTTAATGAAACCAATTTTTTTAGAAAGATATTGAAATGCTTAATCTAAGCTCGTTGGATTCAAATCATTTGGATCTATAGATCAACCTTGGTAAAAATAACAAGGCAGAAGCTTTATTGCATTCAAACATTTTTAAATTTTAAACCATAATAGCTTTTGAGTTTATTCCAACTCTCAAAAATCACATTTGATCGTACCTTTCAGAATATATAAAAATATATGGGTTTACTTACAGAAATAATGTTCAAGTAATAAAAGAATGCCACATAGGCATTTCTAGTCACTTTATTTATTTAAATAAAAAGGTTAAACCTTATTAAATTGTAACACCACTTTAAATCACATTCCCATGTACTGAAATATGTGGTGATGACATGTGTCAACATGATACCATATTTGAGTTGGAGAATATTAAATCTTAAGTAGTTTTTCAATAGGTAGAAATTACTTGTCTAAAAATAATAAATAAGATAAATGCTTTATTCTTGGGATGTTAGTGATGATGCTAGATCATCTATAGAACCCTTTTGTGTGATGATTGAAAGTAGTTAAGTATTGTTTGGTGATTGTGTACCTCGTATTTATTCATAGACGCTAGTACCGACCAAGGATACGAGGAGGAAGGAGGATACTACGAAGAAGAAGCCGAGGAGAACTTCAACCACTGCTCTGCACAAGGCAAGCTAACACTTGCAAGATACTCTACTTTAGCAAGCTTATACTAATACTTATGCAAGCCAATACTTGCAAGCCTAATACTACTAGTTGATTGAGCAAGCTAACACTTGCAATTACGAAAGTTAGATAACCTATGTCATGCACTAAGCATGCTCGGTCAGACATATTTGATGATACCCCCTCCTAGTTTTACTTGCAAGATTTATACTTTATTTCTTTATAAAAGTTTTCTCTTGGAGTTTACATAGTGAATTATAGATACTAGAAAGATAATGGAAGGTTGCATAAAGAGCATTAAATTTTTCCTAAGCTAGGTAATCTTGATGTCATCCTAAGGCATGAGATTGAACTTAGTTAAACTCCACTAGTTTACCACCCCTCATTAGTACTCACCCTCACTTGTAGATGCTAGTGCTAAGCATAAAACTTGATCAACTTTAGATGGGAATACTTGGTGGAAAATGGTTATGAAAACCTTGGAATGATGGATCATTCTACTGAGATGTTTTGACATGTGCTTCTGAACACCAGATGATTTTGATGATGAAAATGTTGAGGCATGAGCCTTAGACCTTTATAAAACTGATGGTTGTCTGGATGCGATACCATTCCAATTTTACCGTACATCCATAATACCCGAAAATTGGGTAGGGCTTGACTGGAAACTTATATACCTTAGTATGGGTTCCCTCATGGCCAAGGTCTGAGCTGAGGCTACCTTGTGAAAATTGTCCACCTGAGCAGTACCCAAGATGACAGTTGGTCATGGTTGGGAGGCCAAATTCACAGGAGAGGTGCCTATACTAGGGCATGTAATGGAAAGGTTAGGATTGATTATCCGCATACTGAGTATGGTGAATTCTGGATTTGTTCCTGACGGATGTATCGAATGTTGTGGTGAAAGTGTACAATCTTTGCAGAGTATCAAACTATTCGAATAAGCGTCATGATTATGGACAGTTAGGTGCCATACTGTTCCCCCGTCAGATGTTTTCAAAATGACTTGTGAAATGAATGGAGATTTTGACTTGACCACAACAGAGTTGTGATATGAAATACAAGTTCCCACTTAGGTGTTATAAAACTTTAACTAGCTTTTCTTGCTTCTGAACTTAGTAGAGGTAAATCTGGATTTTTGCAAAACAACCCTAGAGCTTAGTGTCCTACTACAAAAACCCCCTTCACTTGTTAGTATTAGTTTGCGAGTACTTAAAAAGTACTCATGGCTTTGTCCACAGCTATTCCGTGGCGGACTATGAAGAATAGTACCAGGATGATGGACCCGGGAAGGTTCGACAACTAGGATCATCTCCCATCGTCGGCATTACTGTGACCCCGAAGATGGAGCTTCGCCTACGCTACCTTTATTATTACGTATTTCCGCTGCTTGAGTTGTATTAAGAACTGGATCATGAGATCCTTATTTGTGTAAGACCTTATGTATGGTTTGTAATGGATGATGTACTGTGGTATCCAATTCTGTTATGTCTCGCAAAAATGGTAATCCTGGGATTGCGATGTATGGCATAACATGCATCTGGGATTAAAAATCCGGGTGTTGACAAGTTGGTATCAGAGCCATCCTGACCATAGGAGACCCTAGTTAGACTGGACGTTTGAATCAAAAAATTAGTTTCAAAACCAAAGGAAGCAAATATTTACAAAAAACTATTTCCCATTCTTATCACCTTGATTCTTTCATAAAAATTCATGTTCCTCAAAAACTCTTGAAGAATACATAAAATTCGACACACTTGATCACTCTACTAACTTACTCATCCTATATTCTTATAGATGGACGTGAAGTACAACAAGTTTTATAAGTTGGGAAATGGAGGAGACCTTATCTTTGATCGGGATTTGGACCAGCTTTCGGAACTTCTGGAGCGTCTGCACCCCGAGTTCTTCGGAACTCAACTTAATGATCAAGGAGGAGAAGATCTGTAGTGGCTAATTTTTGCAAGTCTCCGAGGAAAGATTGAACCTCCCACTGCCGAGGGAATTCAGTTCACCTTAAGAGAGAACAACTGGCTCGATGGACTTGCTAGGGCCATGCAGGAAGCTCTTGCCCGTTTGTGTGGGCAGAGTATCAACCAGATCAAGCGTACCCGCTTTGAGTTTTGTCCAAGGCGTGATGCTATGGGACAACCACTAGAAGCCCCCTACCACCACGAGCTGAAGACTCAGTTGGACCACCTTAGCTTCATGATGTACGATCGCCAGCAGGAATTGGACAATTGCCGTGACTACTCCAACCACAAGTCTGCCATCATCAAGACGAAGGATCAGACCATCGCCATGCTAGCAAAGGATCGCAAGTCTCGCCGCCGTCAGCTTGATAAGAAGGAGCCCATCATTGCCCGTCTTCGCCACCGTATCTCTGATTTGGAGGAGACCATCCATTAGAGAGACATGCAGTTGGAGGAAAGGGAGAATGCCGGAGAGGATCTTCGTGGAGACCCCTACTCCTATCTCAGCGATGATGATGATTTTCTGGAGGATCAGGCTATGGACTTCTTCACCGATGAGGATGATTTCGCCTTCATCAATGACGATGAGGATGATGACTACACCGACTCTGAGGAGTACTAGCACTTGAGCACTAGCGTAGAGAGTTGTATTCGGTCCCATTGTATCGTAGTTTACAGAATGGTTCCTAAAACCATCTGTTTTTCCTTTGTTGTGGTGTGTGTTTGTATCGTGTGCTATGAATGAATGAATGAAAAGCAAGTTGCAAAAAAAATCTGAGTCAAACTTTAAAAACTTTCCAAAGTCCCGGAACCTTAGAAATTTTCCTCTTTTCTCATGATCCATCTCAATCTTCAGATGCCACGCGGAGAAAGTGGTTCATCCCCGGACCCGATGTTGCAGATCCTGCAAATGTTGGTTTCTGACCGCGAAGCTGAAAGGGCCAAACGTCAAGCCAACCTAGCCACCCTTCAGCAGATAGCCCAGCTAGCCCACAACAATCAAGGCCAAGGAAACCAGGACAACCATGGATCTAAGCTCAAGAATTTCCAGAACACCAACCCACCTGTTTTCACTAAGTCAGAAGAGCCTTTAGACGGCGATGATTGGCTGCAAACCATGGAAAACAACCTAGAAGTCGCCGGAGTGGAAGCTAACAAGAAAGTTCTGTTCGCCACCCACTATCTAGCCGGAGATGCAAGAGCATGGTGGAACAGTGTTCGTGCAATGACCAGAGGACAGATGATGACTTGTGAGGAATTCAAGGTCAAGTTCAGCAGAACCCATGTGCCACTGGGTTTGATCAAGAGAATGAGAGATGAGTTGAGGGAACTGAGGCAAGGAAGGATGACCGTTGATGGGGGAATACCAATCGGGGTATACCCACGAAGCGGATTTGCCAGCTGGATCGCCAAACATAGAGCGGGTCGACTCGGCGGATACGGCGACTGGCGCGTGCTGGACCTGAACGACTGGCGCCGACTGGAGGCCCAAGACGGCGACTCCAATAGAAAGCCCACCAAAGCACTTGTAAACCCTAACTGGTTGCATATATAAAGCCACCAGGGGCACCCCCAAGGGGTACGTCATATTAGATCTAGTCTCCTCCACCGCCTCCGGCGACTCCATTGTAAACCAATCTATGATCATATACTGGATTGATAGCAGGACGTAGCGATCCTCCGCCGAGGGGACGTGAACCTGGGTACATCGTGTGCCAATCTCGCTCCCGGATTCTCCTACGTCGCCTTGCTCCCTCTACGTAAGCTACCCCCAGTAGCATCTGCCGTGCAATACCACGACAGTTGGCGCCCACCGTGGGGCAAGCGGTGCTTGGAGATGATAATCCGGGCGGGATCCCTCACCTTCGCGGACGGCAGATCGCATCTGGCCGGACGTCCGAAATTGACCATGAATATAGGACAAGAGTTTTCGCCGGCCGCAGGTAGCGATCAGGGAATGCCTGCGCAGCTACAGAACCTGTTTCCAGGCAACGAAGAAAACATGCTCCACGATCGCACATATTGTGTCTCATGGGTTCTTTCTACCTGATCTTCTCTTGTATTCATTATTTTATCAATCAATTTATATTTTATTCATTCATATCTAATCGCATCTTGTACGCGTCGTTGGAGGATTAATCCACGAGCGGATGATTGCATCTCTCGTGCTCAGGTCCTAAAGCAGGGATATCATCAATCGAAGAAGCAAAGATGGGAGCGATGGATCCAATTTGAATAAACGATCCCTCTCTCCTCAGACATATTCTACTTAATATTTATAGTGTACGATCGTGTCTACTAATCTCTTTGTATCTGTGAATACTAGGAGAACAAAGTCACAAAGGAGCGGCGACGCACTGTTCGCATCAAATACCTACGAGATTGGCAATCCTCGCGATGCATCGCCGACGTTGGATTACTCCAATGAATCTCTCTCATGATTACTCTGATTATTAATTATTTTCTTCGATCTAATACTTTACATGGTTGTTCTGCAATACAAACGGCGACCCGTCCATCGTGGACTCGCCATGCTCCGGAACTCGTCTAACATGGACACGCTTAAACGCAGACTCGTTACGCTCGGGGACTCGCCAACGCGGACTTGCTAGGCTCGGGGACTCGCCCATAGCGCGACCTCTGCCTGCCGCGTCGACATCGCCATAGCGCGACCTCCGTCCGCCGCGTCGACCACGAGTCCGCCGCGTCGACATCGCCATAGCGCGACCCCAGTGTCCGCCGCGTCGACATCGCCATAGCGCGACCTCCGTCCGCCGCGTAGACCCAGTGTCCGCCGCGTCGACTTCGCCACAGCGCGACCTCCGTCCGCCGCGTAGACCCAGTGTCCGCCGCGTCGACCCGCCCGCATAGCGACCTCCGTCCGCCGCGTAGACCCGGTGTCGCGCGTCGACTTCGCCACAGCGCGACCTCCGTCCGCCCGTAGACCCGGTGTCCGCGTCGACTTCGCCCGCCGCGACCTCCGTCCGCCGCGTAGACCCAGTGTCCGCCGCGTCGACATCGCTATAGCGCGACCTCCGTCCGCCGCGTAGACCAAGCGTCCGCCGCGTCGACTTCGCCATAGCGCGACCATACGTCTACCGTACGACCCCATCCGCTACATCAAATGCGTACGCCGTGCCTACTAAGGGACCTTTATCGTCCGAGTCGCCAGAGAGGGTCGCATGCCACGCTGCATGGACTCACCACTGGGTGTCTCTTCCCCCCGGGAAAAATCTATTCGCCTTTGTCAACCTTTGAAAGAGAGACTCGCATGGCCAAGTAGTGCGGACGAGGACTCGCAAACCGAGCCTCGGATCGTCCACGAAAAACGCTAACCGAGAGCCATCATCGGAGTCGCCTTGCTCGACTGGCCTTCCGGGCCAAGACAAATGGTAGTGCTACACAAACAGCACCATGTCCTCCTCAACCTTAGACAGTGCGACTCGCCGCGGCTAAATCATGGACGAGACTATAAACCGAGCCTCGGATCGTCCGGAAAAACGCCAAGTCGAGAGCCATCTTTGGAGTCGCCATGCGAGCCTCGGCCAAGGCGAGACTTCGCTAACAGCGCAATCAACATCATCGGGACTCTCCCTCGCGGACTCGCAATCGCCAGCGGACTCGCCACACTCGGGGACTCTCCCTCGCGGACTCGCAATCGCCAGCGGACTCGCCACTCGGGGACTCTCCCTCGCGGACTCGCAATCGCCAGCGGACTCGCCACACTCGGGGACTCTCCCCTCGCGGACTCGCCACACTCGGGGACTCTCCCCTCGCGGACTCGCCACACTCGGGGACTCTCCCCTCGCGGACTCGCAATCATCGCGGACTCGCCACACTCGGGGACTCTCCCCTCGCGGACTCGCAATCATCGCGGACTCGCCACACTCGGGGACTCTCCCCTCGCGGACTCGCCACACTCGGGGACTCTCCCCCTCGCGGACTCGCAATCATCACGGACTCGCCACACTCGGGGACTTGATGCTCGCCGGTCGCCCGACCTCGCCACTCGCCGCGCTCAGCAGCAACCACTAATATTTTCAAAATATGCATCTTTAAAGAGCCTCAAGTCGCCTCTACAAGCCAACTCGAGCCTCGGGGACTACTCCTAGGTATGCAGTGTGTATGCGTGGTTCCACGACCGCGGCTCGCCCTCGTCGACTCGCCATCGTGCACTCGCCCTCGCGTGCTCAACACGCTCGTCGACTCGCCGCCGCGGATTCGCCCTCGCGTACTCAACACGCTCGGGCACTCGCCGCCGCGGACACTCGCCCTCGCGTACTCAACACGCTCGGGCACTCGCCGCCGCGGACACTCGCCCTCGCGTGCTCAACGCCCTCGTCGACTCGCCGCCGTGGATTCGCCTTCACGTACTCAACACGCTCGGGGACTCGCCGCCGCGGACACTCGCCCTCGCGTGCTCAACGCGCTCGTCGACTCGCCGCCGCGGACACTCGCCCTCGCGTACTCAACACGCTCGGGCACTCGCCGCCGCGGACACTCGCCCTCGCGTGCTCAACGCCCTCGTCGACTCGCCGCCGTGGATTCGCCCTCGCGTACTCAACACGCTCGGGGACTCGCCGCCGCGGACACTCGCCCTCGCGTGCTCAACGCGCTCGTCGACTCGCCATCATCGCGGATTCGCCCTCGCGTACTCAACACGCTCGGGGACTCGCCACCGCGGTCTCGCCCTCGCGTACTCGACACTCTCGGCGACTCGTCATCGCGGACTCGCCCTCGCGTACGCCACACGCTCGCGGACTTGCCGGTCGCTCGACCTTGCCACTCGCCGCGCGCGGGGACTCGGCAGGCTCCACGTTCGAGGACTCGCCGCGACGGGCAGCTTCACCGACGCCCTGCGTCTTTCGCCAACTGGCCATCACCGACTGGCTCACGCCGACCGCCTCCCGCTTCACGGTTCTTTTCTCTATTCAGGAGCTCGTCGCCGATTCGCCACGACCCATCGTCAAGACTCTCCGCGCCCTGCCTCAAGCCCGCGTCGAATCAACAACGTGCTCGGGGACTACTGATGGGGGAATACCAATCGGGGTATACCCACGAAGCGGATTTGCCAGCTGGATCGCCAAACATAGAGCGGGTCGACTCGGCGGATCTGGCCAGCGTCTTGAACTGATCTGGCGCCGACTGGAGGCCCAAGACGGCGACTCCAATAGAAAGCCCACCAAAGCACTTGTAAACCCTAACTGGTTGCATATATAAAGCCACCAGGGGCACCCCCAAGGGGTACGTCATATTAGATCTAGTCTCCTCCACCGCCTCCGGCGACTCCATTGTAAACCAATCTATGATCATATACTGGATTGATAGCAGGACGTAGCGATCCTCCGCCGAGGGGACGTGAACCTGGGTACATCGTGTGCCAATCTCGCTCCCGGATTCTCCTACGTCGCCTTGCTCCCTCTACGTAAGCTACCCCCAGTAGCATCTGCCGTGCAATACCACGACAACCGTAGTGGAATACCGTGACAAATTCTTGTCATTAGCCAGGTATGCCCCGGATGAGATCGACACCGAAGCCAAGAAGAAAGAGAGATTCTTGAATGGTCTGCATGATGAGATGCAAACTGTGTTGGTCAATATCCCCTTTGCTGATATTGAAGACCTTGTCGACTCTGCCATCCAGATGGAAGGAAAGATCAACCAAGCCAATGAGAATCGCAAGCGTCGCATGATGCATCAGCCAGGAACCCATCAGACCCCACAGTATCGCCCTAACCCGTCTCCAGGATTTGCCCCGAGAACAAACAGACCCCCAATGAACCATCCGACCTATCCCAACCGTGGAAACCCGAGGCCCGGAGGAAATCACAACAACCCCGGCAACTCTGGCAATTTCAACCGTGCACCACCCGAGTTCAACAACAATAATGCTGCCGCCAACACCAACACTACCCCGAGGACTGGAAGCAATGTTGTGCCTGTTACAGCAAAGGACAAGTCGCAAGTGACTTGTTATGACTATGGAAATAAGGGTCACTACTCCAATGAGTGCCCCAAGAAGAATGTCGCAGCCCCCAATGCAAATGCCCCAGCTCAGCAGTAGCGTCGTGTTCAGCCAGGAAGAAGGTTTGCCCCAGGGAATTCACTCAACCGCAACGGCCGTCTTTTTCTCATGCATCTTTGAAGAAGCTCGAGCGCTAGGCGTTGTCTTTGGGTATGTTTTCTGTTAATTCAGTACTTGCTATAGTGTTGTTTGATTCTGGTGCATCGCACTCATTTGTCACCGAAGAATTTGCATGCACTAGTAAGATTCAACCAACCAAACTGAAGCATGTTATGATTGTTCAAATCACCGGTTCCACCACCAAAGCTAGGCAAATTTTCAAAGCCGTCCCTATCCGAATCCATGACATAGATTTTTATGCTAATCTGATAGTACTCGGAACTAAAGGTTTGGAAGTAGTACTAGGAATGGATTGGATGTCCAAACATAAAGGATTGATTGACTGTGCCAAGAAAGCCATAACCATGACCAGTACAGCCGGAATATCAGTCGAGCATGTATCTGAAACCTGACCTCATCAATTCAAGTGCAACAAGAGTATATCCCAACCTACCATTGACCAAGTCCGGATAGTCTGTGAATACCCCGATGCATTTCCAGATGTTTTGCCCGGTATGCCCCTAGATCGGGATATCGAGTTTACAATTGAACTAATCCCACAAACCGGACCCATAGCTCAGAGACCCTATAGTATGAACCCGTCTGAACTAGAAGAACTGAAGAAGCAACTGGATTCCATGTGGGAATTTGGATTAATTCAACCAAGTGCGTCACCATGGAGATCACCTGTCTTATTTGTGGACAAGAAGGATGGAGGTAACCGTTTGTGTACGGATTATTGGAAGTTGAATGATGTCACTAACAAGAACAAATACCCATTGCCCAAGATAGAAGATTTATTTGATCAGTTGACCGGTGCCAAAGTGTTTTCTAAGATTGATTTTAGAACAGGCTATCATCAACTCAAGATTCGCGCAGAGGATATTCCCAAGACTGCCTTTACCAACAGATATGGATTATATGACTATACCGTCATGTCTTTTGGATTAACCAATGCCCCCGCTTATTTCATGAATCTCATGAATAAGATTTTTATGGACTTACTGGATAAGTTTGTCGTTGTTTTCATCGATGACATTCTGATTTATTCCAAATCAGAAGAAGAACATGAGCTACACCTAAGGACCATTCTTGGAGCCCTTAGAGAGCATAAGTTGTATGTCAAGTTTAGCAAATGTGAATTCTGGTTACAGGAGGTAGGATTCCTCGACCACATTGTATCAGCCGGAGGAATTGCCATTGACCCTGCAAAGGTGAAAGATGTCGAAGATTGGCAAGCCCCAACCACTCAAACCAAAGTTCGTGCATTTCTCGGATTGGCGGGATACTACCGCAAGTTCGTAGAAGGATTCTTGAGTATCGCCAGACCCATGACCCAATTGCTGAAGAAGGACAAGAAGTTTGAATGGGCCGACAAATGTGAAACGAGTTTTCAAGAACTCAAGAGAAGATTGATTTCAGCCCCAATCTTAATCATGCCGGATATCACGAAGCCCTTCGATGTGTATTGTGACGCATCCAAGATCGGTCTCGGATGTGTGCTAATGCAAGCAGGCAAAGTTATATCTTATCTATCTCGACAACTGAAACAACATGAGCAGAACTACCCAACCCATGACCTCGAACTCGCTGCCGTAGTTCTAGCCCTGAAGACATGGAGGCATTACCTGATGGGAAATCGCTGTGAGATCTATTCGGATCACAAGAGTCTGAAGTATATATTCAGTCAGAAGGAGCTGAATATGAGACAGAGAAGATGGATTGATCTAATCAAGGATTACGATCTGGACATTCACTATCACCTCGGTAAAGCCAACGTGGTAGAAGATGCCCTTAGCAGATTGCCGTGCCGCTTGAACTCCATGATTTTGAAGGAGCAACCAAGCTTGCACAAAAGAGATGGAAGATTTTCGAATGGAATTAGTGAGTGAAGGATTTTTGGCTAGCATTGAACTCCAACCCACTTTGATAAGCCAGATCAAAGAGGAGCAGAAATGAAATGCTAGTATAGACGGAATCAAGCGTCGTATCGGTACAGGCAAAGTACCTGGATTCACCGAAGACGAAGAAGGAATTTTGTGGTACAAAGGACGACTTTGCATACCAGCAGATTCTGAGTTGAAAGAAGTTATTCTCAAGGATGCTCATGATACTCTTTATTCTATCCACCCCGGAGGAACGAAGATGTATCAAGACTTGAAGGAGCAATTTTGGTGGCATAAGATGAAGAGATAAATCGGAAGCTATATTGCTAAGTGTGATATATGTCAGCGAGTCAAGGCGGGACATCAAAGACCCGCTGGATTGTTGCAACCATTGCAGATTCCAGAATGGAAATGGGATTCCGTTGGAATGGACTTTATCACCAGATTGCCTACTTCTAGTAGGGGAAATGACTCTATTGGGTCATAGTGGACCGATTATCCAAAGTCGCCCATTTCTTACCCGTCAAGACCACATATCAGAGTTCGAAGCTAGCGGAGTTATACATCGCTAGAATCATCAGTTTGCATGGAGTCCCCAAGAATATCGTATCGGATCGAGGAACTCAGTTTACCTCGAGATTCTGGAAGAAAGTCCAAGAAGGTTTAGGAACCTGATTAGACTTCAGCACAGCTTATCACCCTCAGACCGATGGACAAATGGAGCGAGTAAATCAAATACTCGAAGATATGCTGAGAGCATGTGTGCTAGATTATGGATCTAAGTGGGAAGACTATCTGCCGTTTGCAGAATTTTCATACAACAACAGTTATCAAGCTAGTTTGCAAATGGCCCCATTTGAATTATGTATGGAAGGAAGTGTCGCACCCCTTTGAACTGGTCGGAAGTAGGAGAGAGTCAGATTTTCGGACCCGATATCCTACGAGAAGCAGAAGAGAAGGTTCATAAGATTCGTGAGCACCTCAAGACAACCCATTCCAGACAGAAGAGTTACGCCGACAAGAGACGTCGAGACCTCGCCTTCAACATAGGTGATTTTGTGTATCTGAAAGTGTCGCCATTGAAAAGGATGCAACGTTTCCAGCTAAAAGGAAAGTTAGCCCCCAGATATATCGGACCCTTCAAGATTCTGAACCGTCGAGGAGAAGTGTCGTATCAATTGGAACTTCCCGAAGATATGTCAGCCATGCACAATGTGTTCCATATCTCATTACTTCGCAAGTGCCTCGAAGTCCCGGAGAAGACCGAAGTGTTCAAGAATATTGATCACCGGACCATAGAGATCAATGATGACCTGACCTATCCCGAAGTACCCATCCATATTTTGGAAGAAGCCTTTAGAACTACCAGAACCCGAAGCATCAAGTTTCTCAAGATTCAGTGGAGCAACCACACAGAAGAGGAAGCTACCTGGGAGCGCGAAGATCATATCAGGACGGAGTTTCCCGATCTCTTCAAATCCTAGGTAATCTTTTCGTCCTTTTTCAAATCTCGGGACGAGAATTTGTTTAAGGGGGGAATGTTTGTAACATCCAAAAAATATTAAACTTGGATCATCAAACTCTAATCATTAAATTTAGGGTTAACAAAAACTTTTCCAACTAAAAATATGAAAGCATTCATATGTGTGTGCATTAAAATTTGGATTCTTTTGAATTGCCATGATTATTTGTTTCTTTGCTTGTAAAATAATTCTTAGGTGAAATAAACATCATCTAAACAATCCCCAAACTTTTCCCAAAGACAAACAAATCAAAACAAACAAATTAAGTGAATGGTCACTTTGGCCAAATTAACTCCCATAACTACTTTGGCTATCTCTAACTTTTAGAACTTAACAGAAACATGTATGTATATTTGCACCCCTTGATAGTACTCATAACAAGGTACCAGGGCCCACCTTGTGATCATCCAAAAACATTTGAATGCATAGTTTAAATGACAGTTTAAAATTGAATCTATTTCATATGGGAAGATCCCACTATTTCAAAAACCACTCAAACAAGCTCAATTTTCAAAACCCAAGCATCCACAGAATCCTCAACACATGCCTAGCACACCCACCAAAAATCTTTTAAAAATTCAAAACTTAAGTTCATGCGGCCATTTCATCAAACAGGTTGCAGATTCAAATCAACAAAATCACAAACACTATTTTGAGCAGTGTTTTGAGCCAACCTTGTTCCCTCTCTGGTTACACTATCCTCAGTAGATCATCTAGCAAACGTAACTAAGCTCTAGCACCACTGTATGCTCACCAATGTTATCAATGGTGAATAGGCCGAGAGCACCCATGTCACCCTAGTGTGGACAGCAAGCTAGGAGAAGAACTAGCCGTGCCAACCTTGTCTCGAAGGTAGCTCATGCCTCACCGCCCCCTCTCGACCAGCCCTAGCTCGAAGACAACGACCAGAACCGCTAGGAACGCTGCGCCCGCGCCGCTGTCGACCATGCCGACGCGCACTGCAGAGCACGCGCCGTTCCCACACAACCCGACCACCTCGAGCCCTCGACGCCCGCTAGCATGCACCCCACTGTCCCAGGAGACCACCAAAAATGCCCATTTCATCGCCCGTACCCGATAGCCACCGCTCGCCGCAGAGTTCGCCGCCTCTGCCTCGCAGAGCATCACGCGTTCCTGACCATTTGCCACCGCCCCTACACGCGCATTTAAACCTTAGAGCATCGCCAGGAGACCACCCGTCGATCGCCAACCTCGGCCATGCCTCTAGCCGCCCGTAACCGTGTCGCCACCGTCGCCTGCCCATCCCTCTCGGTCTTGCCGTCGAGCCTATAAAAGGAGGCGACCCCTAGCCGATTGAAGCACACCATATCACTCCCCTCACCTCGCTGATCGTTCCACCCCTGAGCCGGAGCATGAGGAGCAGCAGCTCGCCGGAATTGCGCCGGAGCAGGCCGCCTCTGGAGAAGAAGGGATCCGTTGATTTCGACCACCCACGGAGCTTCCGCGACCACCCCTGAGTTCGCCGTCGTCGAATTTGTCGTTTGCCCGCCTCGCCGTCGTCACTGGAGCCCCGGTATGCCCCCTATGCACCCCCACTGAGCCGCTAGGGTTCGAGCTCGCCGGTGACATGTTCATCATCGACGACGACCCTCAGCCGTCGATCTTCATTCTAATCCAACGCACCACATCGCCCCGTACCGCTTCGCGTTTAAAGAGCCACTAACCAGTAGACCCCCCTGTCAGTTGCGCCCCGTGCTACGGAGTGACACTGGGCCGGCCCATTACCCCTTCCCGCACAGCCCACTCTTTTGAATTTAGCTTTTTCTATTTATATTCAAACTTAGTTATGTACCTAGTTTCAAAAATCAACCCAGCTCGATTCAGTGAACCAAATTTAATGAAACCATTTTTTTAGAAAGATATTGAAATGCTTAATACAAGCCTATTGGATTCAAATCATTTGGATCTATAGATCAACCTTGGTAAAAATAACAAGGCAGAAGCTTTTCTGCATTCAAACATTTTTCAAATTTAAACCATAATAGCTTTTGAGTTGATTCCAACTCTCAAAAATCACATTTGATCATACCTTTCAGAATATACAAAAATATATGGGTTTACTTACAGAAATAATGTTCAAGTAATAAAAGAATGCCACATAGGCATTTCTAGTCACTTTATTTATTTAAATAAAAATGTTAAACCTTATTAAGTTGTGACACCACTTTAAATCACATTCTCATGTACTGAAATATGTGGTGATGACATGTGTCAATATGATCTATTGGAGATATGCCCAAGAGGCAATAATAAAGTGGTTATTATCATATCTTCATGCTTATGATAAATGTTTACATACCATGCTATAATCCTATTAATAGGAAACATTGATACTTGTGTGATTTGTAAACATAAAAGAGTCCCTAGTAAAGCCTCTTGTTAAACTAGCTTGTTGGTTAATATATGATCATGGTTTCCTGATCATGAACATAGAGATGTTATTAACAACAGGGTCATATCATTAGGAGAATGATGTGATGGACATACTCCTATAGTTAAGCGTATCATAAAGATCAAGTCATTTAATATAGTTCATTTGCTATAAGCTTTCTGATACATAGTAACCTAATTCCTTCGACCATGAGATCATGCTTATCACCATCACCGGAAGGATGCTTTGATGACATCAAACACCACACCATAACTGGGTGGCTATAAAAGTGGCATTGAGTGTTCGGAAAGTATGGGTTGAAACACATGGATCAAGAGTGGGATTTGTCCATCCATATGACGGATAGATATACTCTGGGCCCTCTCGGTGGAATGTCATCCAATTAGCTTGCAAGCATGGTAGCTCACAAGGGATCACATATCACGGGAACGAGAAAAGAGTACTTATCAGTAACAAGGTTGAACTAGGTATGCAGAGATACCGATGATCAAAACCTCGGATAAGTAAACTATCATGAGACAAAGGGAAATTGGTATCGTATGTAAGTGGTTCATTCGATCGCAAAGTAATCGTAGAAATATGTGGGAGCCATATGAATTTCCAGATTCCTCTATTGGTTATTGATCGGATAAGTGTCTCGATCATGTTCGCATAATTCACGAACCGTAGGGAGACACACTTAAGGATTCGATGTTGTTGAGTAGTTATGGAATGATGAGAAAGAGACCGAATGTTGTTCGGAGTCTCGGATGGGATCCGTGATATCACGAGGAGATCCGGAATGATCCGGAGAATATGATTCATATAAGGAAAGTCCTGTTTCGGAGTTGGGGAATGATTCCGGTGTTTTCATCGGGAATGTTCTAGAAGGTTCCGGATGGTCCGGCACTCCAGAGGGGAAGGGTACATGAATGTGTCATGACAATGTGGAATGTTTGCATCATGTACTAGGTATCATGGATGGGCAAAATAAAGGAAGAAATCAAATCCTAGTTTGAAAAGTCAAACGCCAATTTGAAAAGTCAAACGGCAAGTTTGCTTGGTGGAGGGAGAGTAGGAAACCTACTTGGGGAGGAAGTCCTCCTCCCTCCACCCGCCGGCCAAGGAGTCCGAGTTGGGGGAGGACTCCCTCCTCCCAACCGGCGCCCTCCCACCTATAAAAGAAGGGGCAGGGGTGCCCCTCTTCCCTACACCCAACACCAACTAAACCCTGGCCTCTAAGTCGCCGGCCACCTCCAAGCCGCCGCCGCCTAGGGCCTCCTCTAAACTCAGCGAGTTAGGGTTTCCCCAAACCCTAGCCGCCGACCAAGCCTTCCCCTTGGTGCCCTATAAACCGTAGATCGCCAAGGCCTCTCTCATACTCCACCATACTCGCTCCGGCTTAAGGAGAAGCCCTGCGAGATCTCCCCTCTACTTCCGGTACCACGCCGTCGTGCTGCCGGAATCACGAGGAGAGTGCTACAACCTCCGCTGCCTGCTGGAACAAGGGAGAGGAAGGTCTTCATCGAGTATCGGACGTGTGACCGACTGCGGAAGCGCTGCCGGAACGCAGCGCCGGAAGGATCGTCTACGCGATCTTGAGATCGGAAGTGTACGACTACATCATCCACGAGAATGTGCTCTCGTTAACCACTTTGGATCTTCGAGGGTTAGTATTCTATCAACTCGTTGCTACAATCGAGTAGATAGATCTTGGCTTGATCATAGATTAGATCTTGATTGTGTGTTCATGCGGTAGAATTTTTTTGCTTTCCATGCTAAGAACCCCTACATGATAACATGTTTGAGTTGGAGAATATTAAATCTTAAGTAGTTTTTCAATGAGTAGAAATTACTTTTCTAAAAATAATAAATAAGCTAAATGCTTTATTCTTGTGATGTTAGTGATGATGCTAGATCATCTATAGAACCCTTTTGTGTGATGATTGAAAGTAGTTAAGTATTGTTTGGTGATTGTGTACCTTGTATTTATTCATAGACGCTAGTAACGACCAAGGATACGAGGAGGAAGGAGGATACTACGAAGAAGAAGCCGAGGAGAACTTCAACCACTGCTCTTCACAAGGCAAGCTAACACTTTCAAGATACTCTACTTTAGCAAACTTATACTGATACTTATGCAAGCCAATACTTGCAAGCCTAATACTACTAGTTGATTGAGCAAGCTAACACTTGCAATTACGAAAGTTAGATAACCTATGCCATGCACTAAGCATGCTTGGTCAGACATATTTGATGATACCCCCTCCTAGTTTTACTTGCAAGCTTTATACTTTATTTCTTTATCAAAGCTTTCTCTTAGACTTTACATAGTGAATTATAGATACTATAAATATAATGGAAGGTTGCATAAAGAGCATTAAATTTGGCCTAAGCTAGGTAATCTTGATGTCATCCTAAGGCATGAGATGGAACTTAGTTAAACTCCACTAGTTTACCACCCCTCATTAGTACTCACCCTCACTTGTAGATGCTAGTGCTAAGCATAAAACTCGATCAACGTTAGATGGGAATACTTGGTGGAAAATGGTTATGAAAACCTTGGAATGATGGATCATTCTACTGAGATGTTTTGACATGTGTTTCTGAACACCAGATGATTTTGATGATGAAAATGTTGAGGCATGAGCCTTAGCCCTTTATAAAACTGATGGTTGTCTGGATGTGATACCATTCCAATTTTACCGTACATCCACAATACCCGAAAATTCGGTAGGGCTTGACTGGAAACTTATATACCTTAGTATGGGTTCCCTCACGGCCAAGGTCTGAGCTGAGGCTACCTTGTGAAGATTGTCCACCTGTGCAGTACCCAAGATGACAGTTGGTCATGGTTGGGAGGCCAAACTCACAGGAAAGGTGCCTATACTAGGGCGTGTAATGGAAATGTTAGGATTGATTATCCGCATACTGAGTATGGTGAATTCAGGATTTGTTCCTGATGGATGTATCGAATGTTGTGGTGAAAGTGTACAATCTTTGCAGAGTGTCAAACTATTCGAATAGCCGCGTCCGTGGTTATGGACAGTTGGAGTGGCCATACTGTTCCCCTGTCAGATGTTTTGAAAAAGACTTGTGAAATGAATGGAGATTTTGACTTGACCACAACAGAGCTGTGATATGAAATACAAGTTCCCACTTAGGTGTTATAAAACTTTGACTAGCTTTTCTTGCTTCTGAACTTAGTAGAGGTAAATCTGGATTTTTGCAAAACAACCCTAGAGCTTAGTGTCCTACTACAAAAACCCCCTTCACTTGTTAGTATTAGTTTGCGAGTACTTAAAAAGTACTCATGGCTTTGTCCCTGGCTATTCCCGTGGCCAGACTATGAAGAAGAGTACCAGGATGATGGACCCCAGAAAGGTTACGACAACTAGGATCATCTCCTATCGTCAGCATTGCCTGTGACCCCGAAGATGGAGCTTCGCCTATGCTACCTTTATTATTACGTATTTCCGCTGCTTGAGTTGTATTAAGAACTGGATCATGAGATCCTTATTTGTGTAAGACCTTATGTATGGTTTGTAATGGATGATGTACTATGGTATCCAATTCTGTTATGTCTCGCAAAAATGGTAATCCTGGTATTGCGATGTATGGCATAACAGGCATCTGGGATTAAAAATCTGGGTGTTGACATTAATTCCACCCATGGACACCCCTTTATATAGGCGGAGGGAGGTGTGCCCTCCCCTTTAGGTTAGCCATATGGGTCTAAAGGAATAACTAGAAAAAGGGCAAACAGCCGGACGGGCCAAAACTGGCCACAACCCAACAACCATAGGTGGGAGCCGGGTGGGCTGCCCAACTGCAAGCGGCTGGCTGGGTGGGCCAACGCTGCCCCGCGACCCACCATGTGCGTGTCTTAGAACATCTCTACTCGGCTTCCCAGAACGCCGAAAATAGGTCTGGACGCCGAAATTTCGCCCAGTCGCATACCCAGGAACCTGTTTTCGTCCGGATTTGGGCCAGCTTTGGTCCGGACTACCCAGGCCATACCCAGGATCCTGGATACGCCCTGGGAACACCGGACGAAGAAAATTCGGCGAGTGGACCCGCCCAGTCAGTATATATTCGCCCATATTCATCCAAAGTTCGCCCATATTCGCCCAAAGTTCGTCCATATTCGCCCAAAGTTCGTCCATATAGACCATATTCGTCCAAAGTTCGTCCATATAGACCATATTCGCCCAAAGTTCGCCCAAATCTCGGGCATATTCGCCCAAAGTTCGTCTGTATCGCCCATATTCGCCCAAATTTTGTCCAAAGTTCGTCCATATAGACCAAATTCGCTCAAAGTTCGCCCAAAATTCGGGCATATTAAGCCCAAATTAAATGCAGACGCATATATATTCGTCCAAATTTCGCCCAAAGTTCGTCCATATAGACCATATTCGTCCAAAGTTCGCCCAAAATTCGGGCATATTCGCCTAAAGTTCATCTTCATCGCCCATATTCATCCAAAGTTCGCCCATAGTTCGTCCATATCGCCCAAAGTTCGTCCATATCGACCATATTCATGCAAAGTTCGCCCATATTCGCCCAAAACCGCTTATATTCGTCCAAAAGTTCGCCCAATGTTTGCCGAAATTTGTTAAATTTTAGTCAAACGCAGGAACTCGCCTGGGTACGCGAGTGGGAAACTCGCCTGGGTATGCGAGTGGGAAACTCGCGTACCCAGGCCAAAAACTTGTTTTGTCCGGCCAAAAAAAGGTCCGGATTTCAGCCTGGATTCGCCCAACGAGTGGAGATGCTCTTATAGCCCACGATGGCAGTGGCCTGGGTGGGCCGGCCTCCCTCCCATGCCCAGCGCGGGCCCAGGTGGCGCAGCGGCTTTGGCCCGGGGTGGGACGATGCGCCCACCTCTGGCCCATCATGCGCACGCCCGCGTGGGAAGCCTCTGCGAGCAAAAGTATGCCTCCCGCGTGACGCCTATCCGTGTGCGTGAGAATCTTGTCTAGTTGAAAACTAGCACAGAAGTGGCCATTTGCTATTTTTCCGTTTTCCTTTTCAGGGTAGTTTTCTCGTGAGCCAATTCCCTTAGCGGTTTTGGCCTATTAAGAAAGTTACCATATAAATAAATTTAAATATTTATTTACTATATATTAATTTATAATTAACATATAATAAACATATTATTAGAGTCATTTATCATAAACACCTTTCGGTCCTTTCCTTTCTTTTTTTCTCTGAACAACTTCGGATCTCTCTTGGGAAAAATTCCGGCTTTCTCTTCTCTACTTTGATTCCAACTTACAGATAATCTCTAGTTCATCGCAGTGTATCTCTTCATGGATCAGGAATAGAACAGACATGATCTCTATCAATGATCAACAGAGGGATCGGGATGCCCATATTGACCCCTGTACATTCCATGATGACGATGTCATTTGAACCTTAAACGTCGAGTCCAATTTCCTTTGTTTCTTCGATACGACTTGTCCGAGATTCGATCATTTGGTATCACATACCTTATTCAATGTCATTACCGACAAGTACTATTTCACTTGTTACCGCGATATTACATCCCCGTGACCTAGTCACATGTTGCAACATTATAGATGTAATTTCACCAAGTAGACCTTAAGTATCTTACCCGTCACTGGGTGAACAAATCCCGGTATTGATTCATAGGCCTCAACTAGTTCCTTTGGAATACCCAACATACACCTTTATAATCACAATTTCACCAAGTGAAGTTTGATGCATTCTAAGCAGCCTCAGGAGACAGTGATTAATATGATCTCATAGTCTAAGGAGAAGGAGGCTATGTTTCTGACTATTGCAACGATGAACCTCGTGACTTGATCGGGTCGCAATCTTTGGGTAATGTCCATCACATAATTCACCAATGATATGATCTTGTTGTCAATTGTTACTATCACCCATGATCAGGAAATCTTGATCATCAATTGGCCAACAAACTAGTATGAAGAGAGGCTACTAGGGACTACTGTTTCATATCACACCTGCAGCAATGTTTCCACTTGATACATTTATAGCACAATATGAAACTGTTACAAATTTATTAAAATATGACAATAGTAATCATTTATTATTTGCCTCTAGGGCATATTCCCTTCATGATTACCTAAGATGAGCACACCAATTTCCTATGGAAGCATGATTTGTGGCTAGTCTACAGTTTATCTAAAGATGCCTCCAAATATTGGATTTGCGTCTCTCGTATTTTTCTCCTCTATTTGATGACATGTGGCGTCTCCATAAAACAACAAAAAACTTGTAGGAGACTTGGGGTGTCAATATGAAATATTCGGTCGAAGGAGCTTTCTTTTACTGAAAACATCATTTCCTCTATGTTCCCCGTATGTTTTATCTTCTTCAAAACATGTGAAATCGAAAATAAACAAAAGAGTTGGTTAGTCCAAACATATGATCAAATAATTAGGAAATACACAATTGAACTTAAGAGGAATAAATATAGATACATTTTCAACATACCAACGGTACAAGTTGACAAGTAACAACCCAACAGTTTGAGAAAGAACATGGATGGACAAGTGTGAAACCATATCTACAAATGGAGAACCAGAATACATGGTAGACGTCGATCGATGGGAACACCAAGAATGTCCATGTGCGGAGATGGTAGTGTATGCTAAAATCAATATATTTCTCTTGAAAGAACGTAAAATGAGTAGACCGTGACCAGAGAACTATGTCTTCCTAACATACCTGATAAATGTTAAATCCTTATATTTTTATGGATAATTAAATAATGATTCTTTATTACATAAGCAATCCAAATACACAACATATGGTTAAGTCCTGATATGTCTCCATAAATTTAAACAAAATATTGTGTTGTGGTGAACCTTTATTGTATTCTTAGAGTTACCAAACGACGGAGTATTTTATAATTTCATGTCGCATTTGGAGATTGGGCCTGCTCTTTTTTGTAATATATAATTCAATTAATGTGTACATCCTTGACGTCTCGATTAGCTCCTGCCTTTGTAGATGTTTGGTGCATTTTGCATGAAGTTGATTTTAATATATTGCCCATTATTTAAAAGAATGACACAATTAACATGTACATGAGGTGACCTGACCGTGGCTAGAGAGTCATATCATCCAAACATATATGATAAACAATTACATTCTACAATTATTTTCAAACTTAAATTTAAAAATATGACATGCGAGTCACCCAATTTTCTACAACGCTTTCCTTAATTAGGTGGCATGTATATAATGGTTTACAACTTCTTATATGAGAAAACGTCAATAAAAAAACGTCTTATATGAGCAAAACAGGGAATGCTTTGATCAATGAATCCATACATAACAAGACATGTTGAGTGGGTGCTTAATTTCCAAATAGCCGGTCATAAAATTTGGGCATCCTCAAAATGTGTAGAATTGTTTTGTTTACAATTTCCTAAACCTAGCTTTATGTGCTAATTTTCTCTCTCTATTATTCGTTGGAACTAAAAGTGCATACATTTCAACACAACAAAATATAATATATATATGTGATTGATTTTGTGATGATGTGGATTGGAATATTTCCTAGTTATCTTGGCAAAAAAAGGTGGCATCCAAACGTTGACCTTAATAAAGTAAGATCTATGGATATCGATGTATGAGAAGTGTCATTTTCATGTTACTTTTGAGATTTTATACGATGCACTTCATCAGACAACACCATTGTCCACACAGAGATTGCCCTAGTCATTATAATCTGTATTGTATAATATAATACACAATTTTGTTGGTAGTAATATGTAAGAGAGAAACAACAAAACCTTTGATCACGTAGAAGATATGTTATTCATGTTGCGATGAATTGTGTCCGCTAGGGTCCTTGTGTTTTTCTAGTTTTCATGAAAATGTTTTAGGTTATCAGGTTTCATATGATTTGTATTGAAATCTAAGGTCTTTATCATTTTGATAGCTTAGTTCTTGGGTTTTGTATTGCAACATTTGAACTCTTTGTTGATTTCGTTTGATGAATAGAACCAAGGAGTCGGATCCCCGATTATCTATGAACACTTTGATGCTCTGAGACATACTCAACTTCCTACTAGTTCCATATATGAACAATTTCCCTGAATTATTTTGTTGATCTCTTTCTTAACATTTGCATGATTGCCGTTTTATTATATTATAGCATTCCCTCCAATATGTATGCTCATCATTAAACTTATTTGTTCCATAATAATTCATAGCAACATGCATCCATGTTGCTAGTTGGACTTGACGACCTTGGGCTGATGGCAAGCCCCCCCTCCCCCCCAAACAAGGGATTAATTCAGTTAAACATGCAACATGGGTTTTAGTAAATTTACCACTGTTTTGGATTGCAAAATTGATAGAGGAAATATACTTTAAGTGAGCAGGCATATATATGAGTGTTCTGATTGCATCATATAATTGAAACCAGTATTATGGTGATATTGCCCCAATTAAATTGTTGTGCAACAAAAATGAGTTGATGTCAATCCAGAGGACGATGGTCGTCATAGCAAAATATTGAAGTTTCCTTCTAGATGAATTGTTGGAGACACGCATATGAATGCAAGGGTGAATACATAAATTAATTTAATGTTTCCATGGACGCGATAAATAAAATAAAGGGAATATATACTTCATTTCATTCCTTTAATCCATTGGAGATAAATTATAAAGTAACCAATTTGGATGAAATACTCAATTGGAATATGGGTCATTCTTGTTCATGTTCAATATGATTAATTAAGATAAACCTATTGTAATATGTTCTAAGATAGTTGTATCATCTGAATGATTTTGTATGCGCATATTCTTATAAATCAAAATATGAAAGGGAAGCACACTGAAAAATCTACAAAATCTATGAGACAAGAAGCTCAGTTATACAAAGGAAGATTTACATTCCTCCAAATTAACTACAGACTATGCACCTATATCTTACAATGTAAGTAATCTCATTTAAACATATTACACTACTCGTTAACACTTTTCCTAATTGAATCTCCAGAATATCTCTATAAACTTGGCCTATATGAGAACATTTTTGTATTCATTAGAGTAGTTGTTGAAGTTTTCAAATGATAAGAAACATAGATAAAATTAGCCTATATGAGAACATTTTGTATTCAACAAGAATGGAACAAGTATCACCAATGGGTTTTGGACGACATTTTTTCTAAGAAAATATAGACTCCAGCAAAGTTACTCAAGTGAAACTGACCAGTTTTGGAATGAAATGTGAATCTAGGATTTCAAAACTTTGAGTTAAAAAGGAACATTTGTCACCTACATGAAGCAGGATATAAGATGATCTCGAAGGCGATCTTCTGTATTTCATACAATAACCATTTTTTATCAAAACTTTTGACCGATATGAGTTTTTCCCCGCACAAAGCGAAAAACCTAAATTTTCGGCGTATTAAATTTAAAATCTTTTCAAATATTTACATGCATGGTTTTAAACCAATAAGGGAATGATCCAATAAAATTTAGTGCCGCCAGATTTCATAGCAAGTGTGGCCCGGCCTCTTTATTCTACATCCTCAATCAACCAAAATACGATCTCTCTCCATGAAGTTTGCTCATAATTCATGGAAATGCTACCCCAGCACCCTTTGTGTGTGATAACTTTTGTCACCGACGACTGACAATTTAGCGACATCGACATGGAAAAGCAAGAGTCGCAGAGATACGCCTATATAATATTAAGTCACACTTGATGCAAGCATCACAGAACTTAATAATAGAAGAAGTTCGTATACGTGAATCGCTTTGATGAACTAATTGAATAAGAGATGCAATTTAGCTTAGTATGAACGATAAGAGCCACTCAGGCTAGCCAAGCAGACCGCCTGTGATACCACACATCAAGGCTAGTGCCATGTAAGGCTAGTGCCATGTAAGGCTAGTGCCACTCAGGCTAACCAAGGAGGAACAACACACAAGAAAGTCATCCTTGTCTATCAGAGATAGAAACTCTTATCGCCATGTAAGGCTTGCTCCCTGTTGCACTAGCTCATTCTTCTCCGTGGTGTTCCAATGTTTCCTTCCCGGGCCAATATAAATAGTAGCTTGCAAAACAAAGAATGACCTAACAATATATTCTCAAAATTTGCAAAATATTTATTTATTCCAAGATGACAACAGGTGTCGGTCATATCTCAAGGATCTTTCATCATTCTGTCCGTGTATCCAGAATATATTATTGTCAACTGTAACATGCATGAAGACTCTACTAATCATCTTGAGCTTTCCTTTTCCAAAAGTAGATATGAGGACGACCGGCATGCATATGCACGCATCGCACACCTTCTATCTAGGGAAATGGGACCGTGTGTTGACACCCTCAAAAGGAAGATTTTGTGCTCGAATATGGGCTCCGCATGGATGGCTGAATTTAATAAATTTAGGAAATTGGCTCGAATAATGCTTGGGTTGCTTTTGACCTTGCTAGTAGCTACATATATGAATTGTTGGATACTCAGAACCTCTTACATGACAATCTTCTAATATTCCGTCAATCAGAATTTTACAACCCGGAAGTTGACCATGTAAATATAACCGATTATAGTGCTTTGGTCGGTCAAGTGAAAATATAACATCGAGAATGCTAATTCTTAAAATCCGGTTAGAACCTATCGTGCAAACAGTTAAGTTTCATTGAAATTTACCTGGTCTAAATAGAGCGAAACCTTAATTTTGATACATGTCTAATAGAGCGAAACCTTAATTTTGTTATATGTCTATTAGTGACTACAGGTGTTATTTAAGTCCTAAATTATTTCCCCTGTATAATCAAATCTTTCCCCACATAATTTTTCATCATGTTCTTTTTCTAACAGAGTCCAGTACGGCGGCATGACTGCTGTGGAGCTAGGGTTTCCAACGCATGGAATGACCTAACCGTATACTCTCATCGGTATCTGCGCCCCACTATATACTGGGAGTGAAAGTGGGCTTTACTTGTGGCCCATTTACTAAAGCCCATATTGGTCATCTTGAGTCTGACTCACTAACTCAGTTTAAATCCGGCTTGGGTCTAACCCAACCAGATTTCCGGTTCAGATCCAATCCCAACTTGCTCCCGCTCTTAAGTGTATGATATCGCAGGCTCATGACAACTTGAACACGATTGGGGTCTGACTCTCAATCGGTCAGTCGGTAACGGCTCCTAGCAGAACGTGCCGACTCCAAAGTACCAAAGAGTCATGAAGACATGCCTTCCAATGCAACTTGCGTCCAAGTCTTTTTTGCCTCATGATATACCTTGTCGGACTATAGGCGAATAATCGTCATCCCTTAATAGTCTGACTCTCTTCTTGATCCGAGATAAGTGATTCATCCGAGTAACTCTTAGTCGACCGCCTGTCACGCATGACCATGCTTTATGAATCATATCATTCGAGAGGGCTCAGAGAATATCTCTCCAACTAGAGGGGTAAAATCTCATCTTGGTTATTCACATCACGTAGCTAAATTCTCAGTCGACCCGAACTCTTCCTTTATAACTGCCCTGTTATGGATCAGCGTTTGATAGAACCTAAGTCGGTGATCCTCAACTCAGAATGTGCAATAACCTCAGGTCTAAGGATTACATTGATTGAGACATACAAATGACGACTTGTTCGTTGTATCGCAATATGGGTCAATCCGACTCGCTAAAATCTTTAGCTGAATCCGTGTAAGTCGGAATATCATCACCATGCCCATGACAAGTGGAATCGAATTGTGTGTCCAGCATAACCTCAATGACCAAGGATATTTAGTATGAATAACATTAATGTATATTTCTACAACTGAATCACATATTTAATAATATACATCATATGTTCATACAAGAACGACTTAATAACTTTATGAATACAATGGAAATTACATCATACATGATTGCCTCTAGGGCATATTCCCAACACGGTAAGTACTACTATTGACTGAATGTCCACGCATCTCTTTCATTCTTGTTTCAATATCATTACCATGCTTGATTATTATTTTGATTGAACTCTATTCTCGTGAAGTGTTTGAGGCAGCCAGACGGGAACAATTTATGTGGATACTATGTTTGCGAGTTCATTTGCCAGACGACCTTTGAGAAGAACAAAGCTAAGAAACAAGTTGAAGTACGTCAACAATGTTCACAATCTTATTTTATTACCATAAATTGTGTTTTGTTCCATTCATATATATTGACCCCCTTCTTTAAATAAGATCGAACAGATTCGGGACAGTCTCCTAGAGCAGGATCACATACGAGCTATTCAAGAGAAATTAGCGGGATTCTTAGTTAAGGAGGTCATAGATTCACTCGGAGAATACCGTCAAGAATTTGTATTTATACAATAGGTGTAGGATAAATTCTATTATATATATGCATGAACGTGTACTATATGTAATATGTTCGACCAAAGCACGAAGAAAGATGTCACTCTTTGATCTCTATATTCATGATGATGTTCTGTAATGGTTCCTTCATTGCACACCACAAACTCCAAACCTCGCTCTCCCTCCTTTAGCGCGGCAGAAAACCGCCCCAAAACTCCGCCGCAGCAGAACCTTCTGCCGCACAGCCACCCGCTGCTGCGGTAGCCCAAACCCGCAAAACGATGCCTCGGCAGAGCTCACTTTCTCCCGAACCAGGACTAATGGTCCTCCACCCCCCGCTCTACACCGCCGCCACGTGGAGCGACTTTTGTCCCGGTTCGTGGCAGGACTGAGACTAGAGGGGGGACGTTTAGTCCCAAAATTGTAGTCTCGGTTCAAAAACCGGGACTAAAAGCCCTCCCGAACCTGGACTGGTTGGTCTTTTCCACTAGTGCTAGAAAGCATGTAAGACGAGTTGGCGCTGATAGGAGAACTATACCTTCCTAACATACATGATATTGGCTAAATCCTTATGTTTCTCTAAGTAATTAAATTTAATGTTTTTATTACATAACACAAGAAATCCACATATATGACATACGAACCCGTCTTTATATGTCACCATAAATTTAAACAGTGGTGAACATTTCTTGTATTCTTAGAGTTACCAAACGATGGAGGATTTTTCTATTGCATGCTGGATTTGGAGCTAGGACCTTTTTTGTAATATATAGTTCCATTAATGTGTACATCCTCAATGTCTCTATTAGCTCCGATTGTGGTAGATTTCTGGAGTAGGTGGCATCAAGTTGGTTTTAATATGTTTCCCATTATTTAAAAGAATGACACAATCGACAGTATCATCCAAACATATATGATAAACCATTAAATTATATATTTATTTGCAAGCTTAAATTTAAAAATATGACATGTGAGTCACCACTTTTCTACAACACTTTCATTAATTAGGTCGCATGTATATAATGGCTTCTTGTACGAGCAAAACAAAGTATGTTTTGATCAGTGAAGCCATACATAACGACGACACATGTTGAGAGGTTTCTTAACTTCCAGGTAGCCGGTCACAGTTTTTTCCATCCTCAAAATGTGTAGAATTGTTTGGTTTTTACAGTTTCCTAAAACCTTACTTTATGTGCTAGTAGTTTTCTCTATTATTTGTTGGAAGTACAAGTGCATGCATTTTCAGACAACAAAATATAAGATATATACGTGATTGATTTGGTGGTGTTGTGGAATGGAATATTTCCTAGTTATCTCGGAAAAAAGGTGGCATACAAGTGTTGACCTTAATAAAGTAAGATCTATGGATATTGATGTATGTGAAGCGTCATTTTCATGTTACTTTTGAGATTGTATATGTGATGGACTTGAACATACAATACTATTGTCAATCTGACAACATACGGATCGCCCTGGTCATTATAGTTTATATTGTATAACTATAATACAAAATTTGTTAGTTTTTTTTATGTAAGAGAGCGACAATAAAACCTTTGACCACGCAGAAGATGTTTTTGTTCATATTGTGATGATGTGAATCCGCTAGGGTCCTTGTGTTTTTCCAGGTTTCATGAAAATGTGTTAGGTTATCAGGTTTTATCTCATTTGTATTGAAAAATAAGGTCTTTATCATTTTGATAGCTTAGTTCTTAGTTTTTGTAATACAACATTTGTACTCTTTGTTGTTTTTGTTCGATGAATAGAACCTGGGAGTCAGATACCCGGTTATCTATAAACTCTTTGATGCTCCGAGAAAGCATATTCAACTGCCTACTAGTTTCATGTATGCAATATTTACCTATATTATTTTATGTTTATCTTTCTCAACTGCGTATGATCATCATTAAACTTCGTTGTTCCGTGTAAATTCATTGGAGACAAATTAGAGAAAGTAGTCAGTTTTGATGAAATACTCAACTGGCATATGGGTCTTTTTTGTTCACGTTTAATGTGATTAAGATAAAACTAATGTAGTGCGTTCTAAGATGGATGCATGTATATTTTTAAATATTTTCTATGCGTACATTCTAATATAGGAAGACAGCAGGTACCTGAAAGGACATTCATTCATGTATGCTTATGTTTTTTCCCCCCCCCCCCCCCCCTAAATTCACAATTGACTTTTGTCATTCTATATGTTAGGCAAAATCAAAATATGAAAAGGAAGCACAATGAAAAATCAACATAATCTATGAGATGAGAAGCTCAGTTATACAAAGGAGGATCCTCAATCCACCAAATTAACTACAGTTGTACACCTATCTAACAATGTGAGTAAGTTCATGTGCAACATATTACTCTATCCGTTAACACTTTAGCTACTTGAATCTCTAGAATATCTCTATAAAATTGGCCTATATGAGAACATTTTTGTGTGCATTTGGCTAGTTATTGAAGTTTTAAAATGATAAGAAACACATATAGAGTTAGCCGATATATATGAGAACATTTTTGTATTCAATAAGAATGGAACAAGTATCACCACTGTGTTTTTGGATTACATTTTTTCTAACAAAAATACAATCTACCAGAGTTAATCAAGTCACACTAAGCAGTTTTGGAATGAAATGTGAATCCAAGATTTCAAAATTTTGAGTTAAAAAAGGAAGCATTGCCACATACACGAGGAAATATACAATATGATCTCGAAGGCCATCTTCTGTATTTCATACAATGAACGCTTATTATCGAAATTTTTGACTGATATAAGTTTCTCGCACGAAGACAAAAAAACCAAAAATTTGGCGTATTAAATTTAGAACCTTTTAAAATATTTACATGCATAGTTTTAAACCAATAAGGGGCTGATCAAATAATATGTTGTGCCGCCATATTCCACGGCAAGTGTGGCCTGCTTTATTCTCCATCCGGGATCAACCGAAATATGATCTCTCTCCATAAAGTTTGCTCATAATTCATGGAACTGCTAACTCAGCGCCCTTTGTGCGTGATAATTTTTGTCACTGACGATTTAGCAACATTGACATGGAAACGCAAGAGAAGTCGTAGAGGTAAGTCTACATAATATTAAGTCTGCACCTTGATGCAAGCATCACGAAACTTAATACTCCCTTCTATCCATATTAATGACCTCGAATGCATCTAGTCTTTTTTTTCAAAAAGGGAATGAAGCCCTGGCCTCTACATCGGTTGATCTACATAACCTTTTAATAAAGATTCAATATCCAAAAGTATTAAAAATCATGGATCACTTAATGTTATGAATCAACCAGTGGAAAATAGGAAGCATAATAGGAAGCATACGACTCTTAAACATTATGTAGTCGACTAAAACGCTGCCAGCCAGACCGAGTGGAAATATCCTTATTAGGAGATGGCTACACTAGTAGCTATAGTATCCCACTGGTCGTGCGGTTGTAGAAACACCTGGAACGAATGCATATAGTATAAATAATTAACTAGCTATATACAAATCTAGATAAAATCAAGGTCATTAATATAAACAAGAGGGAGTAATAGAAGAAGCTCGTATATGAATCACAATAAATGAACTAATTAAATAAGAGGGGCCATTTAGCCTAGCATGAACGATAAGAGTCACTCAGGCTAGCCAAGGAGACCGCCTGTGATACCACACATCAAGGCTAGTGCCTTGACTGAGGAACAACACACAGGCAAGTCATCCTTGGCTATGAGAGATAGAAACTCTAAACTCTTATCGCCATGTAAGGCTTGCTCCCTTTTTGTCGGGGGGTTAACCTCGGGTAGGTCAGAGACGGGGAAAGACAGAGGTACTGTCCCCATCTGGTTTCCGAGTTACGGCCTAGGTCGGCCGAATCATGGATATGTCGGCCGATGAACGGAGGCAAGAAGCCCACGTATATGTATCAAGTGGTTACCCGGCCGAGTTAATGAGAGAATCGGCCGGGTTACCCAAATGATCTTCAGGCAGGTGAGGAACGAGCCGAGTAACACAAGGTAGGGCCGAGTTATACGAAGCTTGCAGGAGAAGGAGAAGCCCAAGGTCAAACTATAGCTGCAGGCTAGAAGGAATCAGAACAGGGCCAAGCACAAGAGACAAGGATGCACAGCGTCAGAGGGGCAGAAGGAGGTCACGGAGGTGACAGTCCTGGAGCCCGAGGCATGCAGGAGGGGGCCACTGGAACCTTGCCGTCATTAGAAGGGCGACAGGGAAAGGAGGCCGCCGAACTACTATATTGGGACAAGCATATTCCACGAATATGCTTGCCTCGTCATCCCTAAGGGCACCCAAGGCACCCCTTTATAAGGGGAGGTTTGGACCCTGAGGGAGGGATCGACTCTTTGAGCACCGTTAGGCTAGGGAGATTCTTCTTGTCATACTGTATACAGCTCAAGGAGCATTTGTAATCCACTAAGAGAGAAATAAAGTTCATCACTTTGGCAGCTTGAGTGTAGAAACAGTTGCATCTTCCCTCCCCAGATCCCACTAGCATCCATTGGCCCCGAACTTTAGCCTACCCATGGCATCTGCCGTGCCACCACCACGACAGTTGGCGCCCACCGTGGGGCCAGCAGCGGTGCTAGCTGGAGTTGTGATCCGGACGGGAAACTTCATCAACACAGGCGAGCGCGTTGTTTCTGGCTTGGTCCAGAGATTTGGTCTCTGCGACTACGTCAGAGACAATGCAGGAAGCTTCAGGGGGAAAACCCCCCCGCGCAACGGGATCTTCATCGGCCTGGGCGAGCACAGGGTCTACGTCGGCGTCGACATCACCGACATTTATCCTCACCAGGTTGTTGTTGCAGGAGAACCACCTCGAAGCGCGGCGAGCTGTCCATCAGGAGAGCATCTTGCAGGCAGCGTCGAGGTGATGGTCGCAGCAGGAGCTCAAGCGGGAGCAGCATTAGCCGGGTCAAGCAGAGAACCCGCCGCAGGCGCACAGGGTCCGACCAAGAAGATCACACTGCAAACTGCCGAGGTAATTCCACCAGTGACAAACCCGGCCGAGCTGCATGATACCACCCCAAAGGCACCAAGAGTGAGAGGGCCACCTCTGGAGAGACCAGAGAACATTCTTCAGGCAACTATAGAAAACTTAACCACACCTGTAGCGCCGATACTTGATCCGGCAAATGCTCAGGCAGAGTTAGAGGAAACCAGGAAAAAGGTGCTGGTAGAGGCCAAAAAAGTATCAGCCCTGCGGGAATCCTTGAACAGGACCCTGAGAGAATATGCAAAAGCTAATAAGCTTGATATCGCACCGGGTGGACGAACCAAGATTAAGAGGGAAGAACCTCATGAATGACATTAACAAAGAGCATGAAGCTCACAGAGCCGAATCAGGTGATTTGGGTTTGCCGAGGCTGATGCCGGCGAAAAACACGAGAGCGGCAAATGCCGCAGCATTGGAATTAGAGGGGTTAACAGGGGAAGCTCGGTAGAGACAACAAGAAAGAGTGAATGAGCTGGTCCGCATTGCGAACCAGCAAAATGAGGAAATGCTCAGAGCTAACCCGGCAAGACCAGGGGCTTCACGGATGGTTCATTCGGCAGGGCAGCTGCTTTATCCGCATGGCATCTTCACCAGAAACAACGCTAGAAAAGAGAAAGTAACCTCGTGGAAGAGGAACAAGCAAATTGTTCCATATGACCCGGCAATAGCTGGAAGGCAAATGAGAACAGAGGCAATGCAAGCCGAGGTAATAGTGGGAGAGAAACCACGGCCGTATGGAAAAGACGGCATGGCCGAGGTAATGGGGAGCTCGGCGGAGAGAACTGCAAGAGACAATCATGAAAACCAAACCCGGCAAGTAAGGAGAAGTGCCCAACCCAACCAAGACATGAGCCTCGGCAGGAAAGAGAAGTGAGGCCAGCTCGCCACAATCAGATGAATGAAAGGTATAATGATGGATATTCCAAGGTAGAATACGCAAACCAGGGTGGAAAAAATCACTATGGGATACAGGATAGAATCCTGTACAGAGATCTGCCAGCAAATGATGCAAGAGTAAAGTTGGATCGGCTATACCGGTCCGAGTTGCTGGAAGAGCAAGGTCCACCAGGTCCGACATGTTTTGGACCACGGATCATGGGCGAACCACCAGTACCGAATTTTCAGTTGGCAAGAGGCACAAAAACGTACAATGGAAGTACCAAGCCACAAGACTGGTTGATTGATTATGCCACCGCTGTGAAGATAGCGGGTGGCAACCTAAGATGGGCAGTGCGGTATGTCCCACAGATGTTGGAAGGACCAGCCAGGGTATGGTTGAATAATCAACCGGTGGCAGATCAAGCTGGTTAGATTTGAAGAAATGTTCGTTAACTTTACCAAAGACATACAAGAGACCAAATAGACCACAACAGCTAGCCATGTGCAAGCAGAGGCTGAATGAAACGGATAGAGAGTTTTTAACACGATGGTGTAACCTGAGAAACTCATGTGAGGGAGTTATCGAATCGCAAGCAATCGCTTGGTTCGCGCAAGGCTGCCGTTATGCCAGCGTGTTGTGGCAACGCCTGCAAAGAGATATGCCAACCACACTGGCAGAAACTATCAGAATAGCAGACTCCTATGCATTGGGTGACCCAACCCAACCGGAGTTAATGTCGGCAGATCATCGTGAGCAACAGGACCAGTACGCGAGGGAATTGGCCGGGTCATCCAGGCGTGATTTCAGAGGAAGAAGAAGAGAGGAGAGGCCGGATTATAGATATAATTCGGCCCAGGTGGCGGCTGTAGCACAAGATCAGCCGAGTCACGGAGCAACTCAACGACAGAAAAATGGACCTCAACAGTGGACATCAAGAAATGAGGGAAAGAGGCAATGGACCCCAGAGCAAAAGAAGCAATGGCAAGAGAGGCCGAAGTATACGTTCGAATCCATGTTAGATCAGCCGTGCAAATTTCACACATCGAACCCATCCAGACCAGCCAATCATACAACCCGGCAATGCGCCTGGATGAAAAATGCGATGGGGAACCCAGCAGGAGTTCAGGCTCCCCATCAGGTGCAACAGCAGCATCAGCCGCAATTAACTGGAGCAAATACACAGCAACTGATGCTACCGCCCCCTCCCCCGAGGTACGATAACTCGGATCGGAGGGATGCAGTGCATCAAGTAATGAACCAGGGCCAGGACGGAAGGATGAATCCGGCAAATACTGGACGTAATGATTACAGGGAACATCACCAGTCTTATTGTGTGTTCACAACAGCAGGACAAGCAGAGTGTGCAGCGCCGGCATATGGAAGTGAATGCAGTTATACCGGCAGTGCCAAGATACCAGCCATGGTCTGATCAGGAGGTGACCTGGAGCATGAAAGATCACCCCAGAATAATGCCGAGTCCAGGATCATATGCACTTGTGTTGGATCCGACGTTTGTGGGACCAAGCATCAATGTGAAATTTTCAAAAGTACTCATCGACAATGGAAGCAGTATCAACATCATGTACAAAGATACCATGCATAAGCTCGGAATATCACAGAATATGCTGCAGTCCACGAGGACAACTTTCCATGGGATAGTGCCAGGGCTTTCATGTGAGCCCATCGGTAAAGTCCGAGTCGACGTGCTATTCGGTACAAGAGATAATTGCAGAGCAGAAAACTTAGAATTTGAAGTGGTGGATCTGGAAAGTTGTTATCATGCTCTACTCGGACGGCCTTGACCGCCAAATTCATGAGCATTGTCATATAAGTTATCTAAAGATGAAGTTACCCGGACCACAAGGGGTGATAACAGTTGCAGGGGATTACAAGAAGTCAATGGAGTGTGCTTCGGCCGGGTCAAATTTGGCCGAGTCATTGGTTATAGCAAGAGAAAAGAAAAGGATTCAGGAGGTAGCAGCCCTCGCTCAGTCAGCACAGTTAAACATGCCGGCACTGGCCAACCCTCATGGCAGTGTTTCTTTTCAGCCAACCAAAGAGACGAAGAAATTTCAGGTTGATGAGCAATTCCCAGAGCGCACTGTTACTATTGGTGAAGGCCTTGACGCTAAATAGGAAGGCGAGCTCACCAACTTCCTCCGTGAGAATCGGGACATATTTGCGTGGTCAACCCAAGATCTGCAAGGTGTTCCGAGGGAGTTGGCTGAGCACTCTTTAAACGTCAGGCCAGGGGCAAGGCCGGTGAAGCAACCTCTCCGCCGCTTCGCCGAAGACAGGAGAAAAGTAATAGGGGATGAAATAGCTCGGCTCCTCGCAGCCGGGTTCATCATGGAGGTGCTATATCCGGATTGGTTATCTAATCCGGTGCTAGTAGAAAAGAAAAAAGATGACCCCAATGTAGCCATTGTGTGGCGAATGTGTATCGACTACACTAACCTGAACAAGGCGTGTCCGAAAGATCCTTTTCCATTGCCTAGAATAGACCAAGTCATTGACTCGACCGCTGGTTGTGAGCTGTTATCATTTGTAGACGCGTATTCTGGTTTCCACCAGATACCGTTAAATCCGGCCGATCAGATAAAGACTGCATTTATTACCCCATACGGGGCTTATTGTTATCGCACAATGCCATTCGGCCTGCGAAATGCCGGAGCAACATATCAAAGATGCATGCAGAAATGCCTATATGATCAGATAGGGAAAAATGTACAAGTGTATGTGGATGACGTAGTCATCAAAACTAAGGAGAGCAAAACCTTGCTAGAAGATATACGGCAAACTTTCGCGAACCTGAGAAGGTTCCGAATGAAGCTTAATCCAGAAAAATGCACATTTGGCGTGCCGGCAGGAAAACTACTCGGTTTCCTGGTGTCCAGCCGGGGTATCGAGGCTAATCCAACAAAGATAAGAGCTGTAGAAAGAATGGAATTGCCGAGGTGTTTGAACGATGTACAAAAATTCACGGGCTGCCTAGCCTCGCTTAGTCGGTTCGTATGTCGGCTAGGAGAAAAGGCACTGCCACTTTATCAGCTGATGAGAAAGTCGGACAAATTCAGTTGGACTCCGCAGGCGGACCTTGCATTTCATGAGTTGAAAAAGATGCTAGTTACAGCACCCATTTTAGCTTCTCCATTATCAAAAGAACCTATGCTACTCTATGTAGCGGCTACCAATCGAGTAGTTAGTACTGTGGTCGTAGTGGAACGACTTGAAGATGGTAAGTCAGTTCAGAGGCCGGTGTATTATCTAAGTGAAGTATTATCCACTTCAAAGCAAAATTATCCGCACTATCAGAAGATGGCTTATGGAGTATATATGTCGGCAAAAAAGCTTAAGCATTACTTTGAAGAGCACCCCATCAAAGTAATATGTGAGGCACCCATAGCTGACATATTGAACAACAAAGATGCAAGTGGCCGAATAGCAAAATGGGCGATCGAGTTATCACCATATGCTCCGCAATTTGATAGAAGAGATGCAATCAAGTCTCAGGTTGTCGCCGACTTTCTCATAGACTGGGCCGAGGTGCAGTATGAGCCACCATTGCCAGATCCAAATTACTGGACAATGCATTTCGATGGTTCCAAACTAAGGAATGGTTTGGGAGCAGGAATAGTGCTAACCTCGCCTAAAAAAGATCAATTGAAATATGTACTGCAAATACATTTTGCTGCGTCCAACAATGTAGCCGAATATGAAGCGCTAGTCCATGGATTAAAAGTGGCAAAAGAAATTGGTATACGCCGAATCCTATGCTACGGTGACTCAGATCTAGTAGTACAGCAAGTATCAGGCAGTTGGGATGCATTAGATGCTAATATGGCTTTATACAGATTCCATGTGCAAAAAATCAGCGGATACTTTGAAGGATGCGAATTCCACCACATACCACGAGCAGAAAATGACGCTGCCGACACACTGTCGAAATTAGGATCAACCCGGCAGTCAATTCCGCCAGGTATTGCCCTGGAGCACCTCAGGAAACCATCAATAATCCCATCACCAGAATCCGAATCAATCTTTATCCCAGCAAGTTCTGCAGAAAATCACACGCCAATGGAGGTAGATCTGCAGAAAGATTCGGAACCCCTAAGAAGGGGGACGGCCGAAGTAATCACAATCATGGAGAGAGCCGAGGTATATACGTCGGCAGAAAATATGGAGATAGACACTGAGATCACTGCGGAAAGAGTAACACCGATATGGGCGCAACCCATATTTTCTTACCTAAAAGACGCGATGTTGCCGAGTAATGAGGTATTAGCTAGACAAACCACAAGAAGAGCAAAGGCCTATACAATCATAAACAATGAGTTATATAAGAGAAGTGTCACAAACGTATTGCAGAAGTGCGTGAGTTCCACAGAAGGTCAGGAAATCCTTCTAGACATACACCAAGGAGAATGTGGGCACCATGCCTCATCTCGCGCTTTAGTAGCCAAGGCATTTAGGCATGGATTTTACTGGCCAACGGCGTTAAAAGAGGCAAAAGAGTTGGTTAAGAAGTGCAATGGGTGTCAGAGATACGCAACCAGAATACATATGCCGTCGGCCGAGTTAAAAACAATACCCATCACTTGGCCATTTTCTGTATGGGGTTTAGATATGGTGGGACCATTCAAGCCGGCGAGAGGAGGAATGACCCACATGTTGGTTATGGTAGACAAGTTCACAAAGTGGATTGAAGTAAAACCAATCAAAAAGTGTGATGGGCACACAGCAGTGAAATTTCTCAAGGATATCATCTTGAGATACGGGTACCCACATAGCATTATTACGGATAATGGCACAAACTTTGCAGAAGGAGCCTTCGCTAGATTTTGCCAAGAGAAGCACATAAGACTAGATATTGCCTCGGTGGCCCACCCAGCATCCAATGGACAAGTTGAAAGGTCTAATGGACTGGTGTTATCAGGAATAAAACCACGACTTGTTGAACCTTTGCAACGGTCGGCAGGATGTTGGATCAAGAAATCCCAGTGTTATGGAGCCTTGGACTACTCGAATAGATCAACAGGTTACACTCCATTCTTTACGGTATACGGGGCTGTACTCCCGAGGCATAATATATGACTCGCCAAGAGTTGCTCAGTACACAACCTCAGAGACAAATGAAATAGCTCGGCAAGATGCCGTAGACCTGTTGGAAGAAGCCAGAGAGTTGACATTATCACGATCGGCCATTTATCAACAGAACTTACGGCGGTATCACAACAAGAAAGTGAATCCAAGAGTATTCAAAGAAGGAGATTTGGTCCTCCGGCTGGTGCAACGCACGGCCGGCATGCACAAATTGTCACCCCCATGGGAAGGACCATTTATCGTGAGCAAAGCATTGCACAACGATGCATATTATCTGATCGATGCTCATCCCGGAGAGAACAAGGCGCATAAAGCTGGTGAAGAAACGGTTACCGGAATGTGGCTTTACTTACCATTTTACTCTTAGCATTATATCTCAAGGTCAAAATCCAATGATGTATTTGAATCTCGCACCCAGAGCTGACTCGGGACCCGTAGAGATATATTTATTTCATATCATGTATTCAAACCTCGGCACCCAGGCGATTACTCGGGACTGCCATATGTTATGTTATTTCATGTTAGATGTTTGAACCTCGGCACCCAGAAGCGATTACTGGGACCGCCATATGTAATGATTATTTCAGATTATATGTTTGAACCTCGGCACCCGAGCAATGACTCGGGATTGCCATATGGTATATTTATTTCTTTCGTTACATACTTGAACATTGGCGACTGAAGCGGTGACTCGGGACCGCCGTATGTTGCATTCCTTTCATGTTACGAATATGAACCTCGGTGCCCGAGCAATGACTGGGGACTATCATATGATATGTCAATTTCAGATTGACACTTAAACTTCGGCATCTAAAGCGACTGGGACTACCGTATGATACCTCAAACTTATCTTTGAACGCAATCATATCAGTTTTATACTACCTCCGAAACTTGATTTATATAAGGGAGTTTCGGACAGTAAACAACGATCCAGCGATTGTTGCTTGCTCCCACAACGGAATAGTTAACTTATGTTCAAAACAACGGCAAGGCAAGAAATTACGAGCCAGCAAGGCAAGAATTCGGACGAGCATCCACTTAACCAAGAGTCTCAACAATACATAGCAAAAGAAATTCAAATCATACAACGAGTTGACAAATTTTTCGTCTACATTATACGCCCGGCATACCATGGATCGCAAATAACCTAGGCGTTGTTCGTTGGAGGGGCAGCTACTTGCTCAGGTGCGGGGCACTCCGAAGTAGGAGGAACTTCGACTGAGGTCGCCTCGCCCTCCGCCGACCCAAGTGCAACTTCGGCGGTAGCCCGGGGTTGTTCAGAGGCGCCAAGATGCGGTAGAATGCCGGTGCCTGTGGAGGACCGCGCATCACTGTTGCTATCCGAACTTGAGCTGGAGCTATCGGATGTGGCCGAATCATCTTCACCTTCCCCATGCTCAGCTGAATCATCACCCGAAGCACCCTCAGCCGCGACCTCCTGATCCGGATCTGGGAGAAAACTCGGCCCTTCATTTCAAGTGTGCACGTCGGCGTACTCGACGAGCTGGAAAGCCCGAGCTTGCCGAAGAGCAACAAAGGTGGGATCTTCAACCCAGCGGGAGCGGCATAAATTCCTCGGAATGTCAAGAGAGATGTCTTCATACCATGCCATGATTACAGTCAGGGCCATGTCGGCACCGGCACGCCCAGCAGATTCTCTCCAAAGACTCAACGGCCTCTCAGATTCCATCAGCCTTGTCACCAATAACTTGACTTCGTTGATATCAGGAGTCCCTGAGGTATTCGCCGAGTACATGGTAAGCTCGGATAGCGGCCTGCACCAAGTCCCGGCCCATAATTTTCATCGGACCAACTGCAGCACCAACAGCAACCAAGTAATCCTCCATCGAATATTCGAAGTCAACAGCAACCGGTTCACCTCGGCGCACGCGAGCTGCAAGAACAGCTTTAGAACTCACGGGCTTGGCCTCGGGGAAGTGATCTGCGCAAAACATGGACATGTCAAAGGGTAGCAGGGACGACAAAGAAAAAATATAGTTCGGCCATGCCAAATAACTTACGATGAATGTAGCTCATCATTATCTGAAGGTCTTTGGCCCAATCAGCTTTACTCTTCTCGAAACGAGCAATTTCCTCGCTCAAACCGCGGGTTTTAAGTTCGGCTTCGAGGAGTTCTTTGTTCTTTGCAGATCCGTAGTCAGATTCTTTTCCTCGGAAAATTCTTGGTCGACCTTTTCTAGCTCGGACTTCTGAGAGAGCTTGATGGTATTCACCTCGGATCGCAGGCGAGCTATCTCATCATATTTTTCTTGTAATTGCGCCGAATGAACTGCGCTTTGTTCTAAAAAATGCAGCATCACGTCAGGCATGGGCACGCAATCTTGTTGCGACACTGCAAAGTCTTGCAACTCGGCTTTACCACAGCCAAACTCAATAAGGAAACTTAGCATAGATATTAAAAGGAGAAGGAGTAAAATAGAAAGGAAACTAACCTTCCAAGTTCTTGATCTTCTTTTCAAGGCGGATATTGAGGTTATTGATATTACCTATTCAACAAGAAGTAAGCCGGCATTCAGGACGAATACATGAGAAAGTTGGGAGTAAGGAAAAGGAACTATCGACATACCGCCTTCTTTGCCACGCAGAACTTTCTCGTACTTCTCTTCCGACTTGCGGTGCGAAAAAGCAACCTCGAACTCGGTCCGTCGGTCATGTGCAACCTGAGTAGTGAGGCAAAATGATAAAACAACAAGTAAAAGCTACATTAGATCCGAATCAAGCAAAGCTTAATTCGGCTCTAGGTGGCTGGATATTCAAAGCTAAACTAGATCCGAATCAAGCAAAGCTTAATTCGGCTCTAGGTGGCTGGATATTCAAAGCTATACCAGATCCGAGTCAAGAAGGACTTGATTCAGATCTAGGTGGCTGGATATTCAAAGCTAAACTAGATCCGAATCAAGCAAAGCTTAATTCGGCTCTAGGTGGCTGGATATTCAAAGCTATACCAAATCCGAGTCAAGAAGGACTTGACTCAGATCTAGGTGGCTGGATATTCAAAGCTAAACCAGATCCGAGTCAAGCAAGAGTTAACTCGGATCTAGATGGCTGGATATTCAAAGCTAAATTAGATCCAAATCAAACGAAGCTTAATTCAGATCTAGGTCGCTGGATATTCAAAGCTAAAATTAGATCCGAGTCAAGCAAGACTTAACTCGGCTCTAGGTGGCTGGATATTCAAAGCTAAACCAAGTCCGAATAAACTCCGAACTAGATGGCCGGACTAACGAACCTTAGAAATAAATTTAAGTCAAACTTCCAAGCATACAACAAGTTATTTCCTTGCAAGTTTCGGGGACTAGAGAATATGGTAACATCTGGAGAATAATTTAAGACTCAGAGATAAAACAATTACCGCATTCATCTTGTTGGTATCAATGATGAACTGGGCAGCATGGTCAAAACGGCCGCTGATGTCAGAAAGCTGGAAAGGTTGGTTGGTTGGATTACCCTCAAACTGATCAGCAGCATTCCAGTTATTGGCATACTCAACTAGCGCTCCAAGGCTGTTCCCGCTAGCTGTCCGAGTTAAAACTTTACCCCGGGCAGGCGGTCCGACCACGGCAGTCGCAGGGCTCTTATGAAGAGCAAGCTGGCTGCCGGTGGCCGAGGTAACAGGGACTTTGGCAGGTGCAGCTCCCTTACGCAGCACGTCAGCAATACTCGGCTGAGAAGAGCCGGCAAGACCTTTCTGAGAAGAAGTCTTGACGGCAATAGCTCTTTTCGCCTTAGAAGAGGCATCAGCAGGAAGTTGCGCCTCCGAAGTGGGGACGAAGTCCTTAGGAGCAGCGGAGGATAAGGTCGCAGAGGGCGCCGGGGCAACGACCTTTTCGGCCGAGGTCGGGATGACCGTAGAAACTGCCGGAGTAGATGGAGGCTCAGTAGTAGCGCTGGGGCCCATAGAAGGGACGGCAGGCTCAACGAAAACTTCGGAGGGCCGGATCGGATCCAGGTCAATGGAAGAAGTCTCAGGGACATCGCGACGAACAGGCGACGTATTCGGAGCTGGGGGAGAAGCAGGACGAATAGGACTAGGAATCCTGGTGTCATCAGCGGGAGGAGGAGATGGCGGCCGAATCGGACGGCTAGTCATACTAGGACCGCCGGGTTTAACAGACAGAGGAGCGCTGCAAAAATAAGAAAGAAGATTCACAAGATGAGAAAGCGAAGAGAGAAACAAGAAATATAGGCAAAAGAACTTACCCAGCGACCCCGGGCATAGTCTTGCGCCTGGGAGGATTCGGAGCGGATTTCTTTATTCGTTTCTTAGGAACCGCCTCCGAGGCACTAGCAGGAGCCCCGCGCTTCCCCGAGGTAACGGGAGGCCGGGAAGCAATAGGTTCGGCGTCGTGAACCTGACCGGCCGGATTAGCTGGGAAAGTAGAAGCCGGAAATGCATAAGAAATAGGCATGGCGGCAACTAACTCAAGAATTTGTACCTCGTCCGAATCACCTTCCTCCTCTTGCGCTGAAGTTTTGCCGCGAGCTCGAGCCGGAGCAGGATCCGACTTAGGGACGAACTCCTCGGAGTCCGGCTCGCCAGTATCCGGGGTACTCCTGTCCGCGGGCCAAGGGAGCTGCAGAACTTCGGCGTCCTCGTTCTTCTGCTCTGCGAACCTCTGCAAGACAAGGAGAAAGAAAATCATGTAAACCAGTCTCTAAAAACTGTGGAATAATAGAATAATAGAGTAATGGAGATTAGGCTTACCTCGGGAGGCGGACGGTCGCGGGTGAATGATTTTAACCCCCAAGACCAATCCTCAGGCATCTCAGTCTTGAAGATAGCTCGGACGCGCTTATGAATAAGGTAATTATCCAGCTCCACGGTCGAGACTCGGTTAGGGTCAAGAGGACCACTCATGTAGCATAGCTTGTGGGTCCGCTGCTGGAAGGGGCAGATCCGGCTACTAATAAAAGTTGCCATCGGTCTTCGCCAGACAACCGGCCCGGATCAACTCTTTTAGCCGAATCTCGAAGGCCTCGGCCAAGGCGTGAGTTTTCCTCGGATTATAGAGCCAGTTCACTTTGGAAGGTGGGCCAATTGAGAATGGAGGGAGCCGAATCTTGTCTTCCGCCCCTCTATTCTTGACATAGAAGAATGACTTGTGCCACTTCTTGCACGACTCCAACCCAGTGACACGGGGGAACACGGATTTCCTCCGAGGTGTAATAGACGCCGCCCCACATTGGGTAAGCAACTTCTCGGAAGGATGCAGAGATTTGTCAGGAACAACGTTGGAGCGGATCTGGAAGAACTTCGACCAGACATGCACTGACGGCCACAGGCCGAAGTAACCCTCCGAAGCGGAGATGAAAGCAGAAAGAGAAGCTATGGCGTTCGCAGGAAGGTGATGCGGCTGAAGGCCGAAGTAATCGAGGAATTCTCTAGCGAAATCACTAAGAGGGAGACCGAAGCCGCGGGCGAAGTGAGACATGAAAACCACATACTCGCCCTCTCTGATAACTGGAGAGGATTCGCTGCCGGGTAAACGGCAGGAAACCTCGGCAGGAATCCGTCGAGTTCGGATGAGCCACTCAATCTCACGGCGCGTGACTGAAGAGCCCTGCCACGAGCCTCGCTCGGGCCCGGAGCCAGCGTCATCGTCCTCAACAAGAGCGCCGCTAAACGAACTAGACATAGGTGCGCCGGAGAGATCGCCGGAGGAAAAACTGGCGGCGGAGGGGAGCTTAGAGCTACAAGGCCCCGTCGGAACTTTGCACGAAGACAATGGCGAAGAGCGGAGGAACCGTCGCCCGAGCACGAAAACGGAGCAGATGGATCTAGGACAAGATCAGGGCAAGATGGTCAGAGAGGACTCACCGGCGGCGGAGCCACAGCCGCAGAGCGCGGGCGAGAAAGGCAGAACGACGCGGCGGAATCCTCGCCGGCGGAGGCTCTGGCTGACGAGCGGCGGCGGAGCGGCAAGAGAACACGCAGGCGAAAGGAAGAAGGAGAACGGAGGCGAGCGATAAGGGGAAAGGTGAATCCTGCGGGCGCGTTTCCCCTCTTTATAGTCAAGCCATGAACAGGGGAGTGGGATCGTGGGTGTGGCAGTTACCCGTGTAGATCGTGGGAACAGCACGAACGCACGACGGTGAGTGGAGCCACACCAACGGCCACAGACGAAGAAAGGTTGTTACAATCCCAAGGGGAGCGGCACACGAGGCGTCGCGGCGGCGGCGCAGCAGGTGCAGGGTTCACTGTAGCTTGTCAGTAAGCACTGTAGAAGGACCTAAAAACTAGAAGAACAATGATGGGGTGACACGTAGGACGTGGCGTACGAGGGAAGGAACGAGGAAACCTCGGACGAGGCCATAGCTCGGAAACAAGACTGAAGAAAGTGATGAAGCTGATATAACCCGGCCAAAGCTATTGACAGGGCCACACCAGCTTCGGGGACTAATGTCGGGGGGTTAACCTCGGGTAGGTCAGAGACGGGGAAAGACAGAGGTACTGTCCCCGTCTGGTTTCCGAGTTACGGCCTAGGTCGGCCGAATCATGGATATGTCGGCCGATGAACGGAGGCAAGAAGCCCACGTATATGTATCAAGTGGTTACCCGGCCGAGTTAATGAGAGAATCGGCCGGGTTACCCAAATGATCTTCAGGCAGGTGAGGAACGAGCCGAGTAACACAAGGTAGGGCCGAGTTATACGAAGCTTGCAGGAGAAGGAGAAGCCCAAGGTCAAACTATAGCTGCAGGCTAGAAGGAATCAGAACAGGGCCAAGCACAAGAGACAAGGATGCACAGCGTCAGAGGGGCAGAAGGAGGTCACGGAGGTGACAGTCCTGGAGCCCGAGGCATGCAGGAGGGGGCCACTGGAACCTTGCCGTCATTAGAAGGGCGACAGGGAAAGGAGGCCGCCGAACTACTATATTGGGACAAGCATATTCCACGAATATGCTTGCCTCGTCAGCCCTAAGGGCACCCAAGGCACCCCTTTATAAGGAGAGGTTTGGACCCTAAGGGAGGGATCGACTCTTTGAGCACCGTTAGGCTGGGGAGATTCTTCTTGTCACACTGTATACAGCTCAAGGAGCATTTGTAATCCACTAAGAGAGAAATAAAGTTCATCACTTTGGCAGCTTGAGTGTAGAAACAGTTGCATCTTCCCTCCCCAGATCCCACTAGCATCCATTGGCCCCGAACTTTAGCCTACCCATGGCATCTGCCGTGCCACCACCACGACACTTTTGCACTAGCTCATTCTTCTCAAGAATGACCTAATAATATATTCTCAAAATTTGCAAAATATTTATATATTCCAAGATGACAACAAGTGTCTCGGCCATATCTCAAGGATCTTTCGTCATTATGTCCGTGTATCCAGAATATATTCTTGTCAACTGTAACATGCATGAAGACTCTACTAATCATCTTGAGCTTTCCTTTTCCAAAAGTAGATATGAGGACGACCGGCATGCATATGCACGCATCGCACACCTTCTATCTAGGAAAATGGGACCGTGTGTTGACACCCTCAAAAGGAAGATTTTGTGCTCGAATATGGCTGAATTTAACAAATTTAGAAAATTGGCTCGAATAATGCTTGGGTTGCTTTTGACCTTGCTAGTAGCTACATATATGAATTGTTGGATACTCAGAACCTCTTACATGACAATCTTCTAATATTCCGTCATTCAGAATTTTAAAACCCGGAAGTTGACCATGTAAATATAACCGATTATAGTGCTTTGGTCGGTCAAGTGAAAATATAACATCGAGAATGCTAATTCTCAAAATCCAGTTAGAACCTATCGTGCAAACATTTAAGTTCCATTGAAATTTACCTGGTCTAAATAGAGCGAAACCTTAATTTTGATACATGTCTAATAGAGCGAAACCTTAATTTCGTTACATGTCTATTAGTGACTACATTTGTTATTTAAGTCCTAAATTATTTCCCCAGTATAATAAAATCTTTCCCCACATAATTTTTCATCATGTTCTTTTTCTAACAAAGTCCAGTACGGTGGCATGACTGCTATGGAGTTAGAGTTTCCAACGCATGAAATGACCTAACCGTATACTCTCCTGGGTATCTGCGCCCCACTATATACAGAGAGTGAAAGTGGGCTTCACTTGTGGCCCATTCACTAAAGCCCATATTAGTTACCATGAGTCCGACTCACTAACTCGGTCCAAATCCGGCTTGGGTCTAACCCAACCAGATTTTCAGTTCAGATCCAATCCCAACTTGCTCCCGCTCTCAAGTGTATGACCCCGCAGGCTCATGACAATTTGAACACGATTGGAGTCCGACTCTAAATCGGTCAGTCGTTAGCAGCTCCTAGCAGAACGTGCCGACTCCAAAGTACCAAAGAGTCATGGAGACATGCCTTCCAATGCGACTTGCGTCCAAGTCTCTTTTGCCTCACGATATACCTTGTCGGACTATAGGCGAATAATCGTCATCCCTTAAATAGTCTGACTCTATTCTTGATCCGAGATAAGTGATTAATCCGACTAACTCTTAGGCGACCGCCTGTCACGCAGGACCATGCTTTCTGAATCATATCATCCGAAAGGGCTCAGAGAATATCTCTCCAACTGGAGGGGCAAAATATCATCTTGGTTATACACATCACGTAGTTAAATTCTCAGTCGACCCGAACTCTTACTTTATAACTGCCCTGTTATGGATCATCGTTTGACAGAACCTAAGTCGGTGATCCTCAATTTAGATTGTGCAATAAAGTCAGGTCTAAGAATTACATTGATTGAGACATACAAATGACGAATTGTTCGTTGTATCTCAATATGGGTCAATCCGACTCGCTAAACTCTTTAGCCAAATCCGTGTAAGTCGGAATAGCATCACCATGCCCATGACAACTAGAATCGAGTCATCTGCCGACTTTCACATTAGTCTAAGTTGTGTGTCCAGCATAACCTCAATGACCAAGGATATTTAGTATGAATAATATTAATGTATAGTTCTACAACTGAATCACATATTTAAAATATACATCATATGTTCATACAAGGACGACTTAATAAATTTATGAATACAATGGAAATTACATCATACATGATTGCCTCTAGGGCATATTCCCAACACTGTAAGTACTGCTATTGACTGAATATCCACACATCTCTTTGATTCTTGTTTCAATATCATTACCATGCTTGATTATTATTTTGATTGAACTCTATTCTTGTGAAGTGTTTGAGGCAACCAGACGGAAATAATTTATGTGGATACTATGTTTGTGAGTTCATTTGCCAGATGACCTTTGAGAAGAACAAAGCTAAGAAACAAGTTGAAGTACGTAAACAATGTTCACAATCTTATTTTATGACCATAAATTGTGTTGAGTTTTATTCATATATATTGATCCCCTTCTTTAAATAAGATCGAGCGGATTCGGGACAGTCTCCTAGAGCAGGATCGCATACGAGCTATTCAAGAGAAATTGGCGGGATTCTTAGTTAAGGAGGTCATAGATTCAATCGGAGAATATCGTCAAGAATTTGTATTTATACAATAGGTGTAAGATAAATTATATATTATATATATATGCATGAACGTGTACTATATGTAATATGTTCGTCCAAAGCACGAAGAAAGATGTCACTCTTTGATCTCTATATTCATGATAATGTTCTGTAATGGTTCCTTCATTGCACACCACAAACGCCAAATCTCGCTCTCCCTCCTCTAGCGCGGCAGAAAACCGCCCCAAAACTCCGCCGCAGTAGAACCTTCTGCCGCACAGCCACCCGCTGTTGCGGTAGCCCAAACCCGCAAAACGTTGCCTCGGCAGAGCTCACTTTGTCCCGAACCAGGACTAATGGTCCTCCACCCCCCGCTCTACACCGCCACCACGTGGAGCGACTTTTGTCCCGGTTCGTGGCAGGACTGAGACTAGAGGGGGGACCTTTAGTCCCGAAATTATAGCCCCGTTTCGAAAATCAGGACTAACGGCCCTCCCGAACAGGGACTGATTGGTCGTTTTCCACTAGTGCTAGAAAGCATGTAAGACGAGTTGACGCTGATAGGAGAACTATACCTTCCTAACATACATGGTATTGGCTAAATCCTTATGTTTCTCTAAGTAATTAAATTTAATGTTTTTTATTACATAACACAAGAAATCCACATATATGACATACGGACCAGTCCTTATATGTCACCATAAATTTAAACAAAAGTTTCTGTTGTGGTGAACCTTTCTTGTATTCGTAGAGTTACCAAACGATGGAGGATTTTTCTATTGCATGCTGGATTTGGAGCTAGGACCTTTTTTGTAATATATAGTTCCATTAATGTGTACATCCTCAATGTCTCTATTAGCTCCGGTTGTGGTAGATTTCTGGTGTATTTGGCATCAAGTTGGTTTTAATATATTTCCCATTATTTAAAATAATGACACAATCGACATGTAACACGAGGTGACCCTGGCCAGAGAGTCGTATCATCCAAACATATATGATAAACCATTAAATTATATATTTATTTGCAAGCTTAAATTTAAAAATATGACATGTGAGTCACCACTTTTCTACAACACTTTTATTAATTATGTCGCATGTATATAATGGTTTACAACTTCTTGTACGAGCAAAACAAGGTATGTTTTGATCAGTGAAGCCATACATAACGACGACACATGTTGAGAGGTTTCTTAACTTCCAGGTAGCTGGTCACAATTTTTTCCATCCTCAAAATGTGTAGAATTGTTTGGTTTTTACAGTTACCTAAAACCTTACTTTATGTGCTAGTAGTTTTCTCTATTATTTGTTGGAAGTACAAGTGCATGCATTTCCAGCAACGAAAAAAATAGCGCGCTATTTCGGCGCTATAGCGTCGCTATAGCATATTTAGGAGTCAGACGCTACGTTATGCATAAAATGCTCTCTATGACGCTATTCACGTTTTAGCGGCGCTAAATGGCGCTAAACATGCTATACGTTATACCGCTATAGCATCGCTATAAAATCTTGAAATTATTGGAAGTCCATCCGACCCGTTCGGCCCGTACCACTCAACAAACCTAACTAAACCAACTCCCAGCCCCACGTCGCATCCCATTTTCCACCACCCGACGGTGGTGGCGGCTGTAGGCTCCTCCATCTCCCACAGCTTCGACCGGCCGACCATCTCCATCCGACACATTTCTGACCAAAAGGAGTGCATCTAGCAACATTGCGACCAAGAATTTCCCGCAGCAGCTGAAATCCTTAGCAAAACAGACTATACCTATTAAATTTTTTATTGTTTTTCAAAACGTTATTTTGAAAAATAGCACGCTATTAGCGCGCTATAACTTACATAGCGTTTGAAAAGAGGCGGCGCTAAAATAAATAGCGCGCTATTTTTTTCCTTGATTTCCAGACAACAAAATATAAGATATATACATGATTGATTTGGTGATGTTGTGGAATGGAATATTTCCTAGTTATCTCGGAAAAAAGGTGGCATACAAGAGTTGACCTTAATAAAGTAATATCTATGGATATTGATGTATGTGAAGCGTCATTTTCATGTTACTTTTGAGATTGTATGTGATGGACTTGAACATACAATACTATTGTCAATCTGACAACATACGGATCGCCCTGGTCATTATAGTTTATATTGTATAACTATAATACAAAATTTGTTGGTTTTTTTATGTAAGAGAGCGACAAAAAAACCTTTGACCACGCAGAAGATATTTTTGTTCATATTGTGATGATGTGAATCCGCTAGGGTCCTTGTGTTTTTCTAGTTTTCATGAAAATGTGTTAGGTTATCAGGTTTTATCTCATTTGTATTGGAAAATAAGGTCTTTATCATTTTGATAGCTTAGTTCTTAGTTTTTCTAATACAACATTTGTACTCTTTGTTGTTTTTGTTTGATGAATAGAACCTGGTAGTCAGATACCCGGTTATCTATAAACTCTTTGATGCTCCGAGAAAGCATATTCAACTGCCTACTAGTTTAATGTATGCAATATTTACCTATATTATTTTATGTTTCTCTTTCTCAACTGCGTATTATCATCATTAAACTTCGTTGTTCCGTGTAAATTCATTGGAGACAAATTAGAGAAAGTAGTCAGTTTTGATGAAATACTCAACTGACATATGGGTCTTTTTTGTTCACGTTTAATGTGATTAAGATAAAACTAATGTAGTGCGTTCTAAGATAGATGCATGTATATTTTTAAATATTTTCTATGCGTACATTCTAATATAGGAAGACAACAAGTACCGGAAAGGACATTCATTCATGTATGCTTATGTTTATTACCCCCTAAATTCACAATTGACTTTTGTCATTCTATACGTTAGGCAAGATCAAAATTTGAAAAGGAAGCGCAATGAAAAATCAACATAATCTATGAGACGAGAAGCTCAGTTATACAAAGGAGGATCCTCAATCCACCAAATTAACTACAGTTGTACACCTATCTAACAATGTGAGTAAGTTCATGTGCAACATATTACTCTATCCGTTAACACTTTAGCTACTTGAATCTCTAGAATATCTCTATAAAATTGGCCTATATGTTTTTGTGTTCATTTGGCTAGTTATTGAAGTTTTAAAATGATAAGAAACACATATAGAGAGTTAGCCGATATATATGAGAACATTTTTGTATTCAATAAGAATGGAACAAGTATCACCACTGTGTTTTTGGATTATATTTTTTTCCAAGAAAAATACAATCTACCAGAGTTAATCAAGTCACACTGAGCAGTTTTGGAATGAAATGTGAATCCAAGATTTCAAAATTTTGAGTTAAAGAAGGAAGCATTGCCACATACATGAGGCAGTATACAATATGATCTCGAAGGCCATCTTCTGTATTTCATACAATGGACGCTTATTATCGAAAGTTTTGACTGATATAAGTTTCTCGCACGAAGACAAAAAACCAAAAAAATGGCGTATTAAATTTAGAACCTTTTCAAATATTTACATGCATATTTTTAAACCAATAAGTGACTGATCAAATAATATGTTGTGCCGCCAGATTCCACGGCAAGTGTGGCCTGCTTTATTCTCCATCGGGGATCAACCGAAATATGATCTCTCTCCATAAAGTTTGCTCATAATTCATGGAACCGCTAACTCGGCGCCCTTTGTGCGTGATAATTTTTGTCACTGACGATTTAGCAACATTGACATGAAAACGCAAGAGAAGTCGTAGAGGTAAGTCTACATAATATTAAGTCACACCTTGATGCAAGCATCATGAAACTTAATACTCCCTTCTATCCATATTAATGACCTCGAATGCATCTAGTCTTTTTTTTTCAAAAAGGGGAATGAAGCCCCGGCCTCTACATCGGTTGATCTACAGAACCTTTTAATAAAGATTCAATATCCAAAAGTATTAAAAATCATGGATCACTTAATGTTATGAATGGACCAGTGTAAAATAGGAAGCATACGACTCTTAAACATCATGTAGTCGACTAAAACGCTGTCAACCAGACCGAGTGGAAATATCCTTGTTAGGAGATGGCTACACCAGTAGCTATAGTATCCCACTGGTCGTGCGGTTGTAGAAACACCCGGAACGAATGCATATAGTCTAAATAATTAACTAGCTATATACAAATCTAGATAAAATCAAGGTCATTAATATAAACAAGAGGGAGTAATAGAAGAAGCTCGTATATGAATCACATTAAATGAACTAAATAAATAAGAGGGGCAATTTATCCTAGCATGAACGATAAGAGTCACTCAGGCTAGCCAAGGAGACCGCCTGTGATACCACATATCAAGGCTAGTGTGCCTTGACTGAGGAACAACACACAGGCAAGTCATCCTTGGCTATCAGAGATAGAAACTCTTATCGCCATGTAAGGCTTCCTCCCTGTTGCACTAGCTCATTCTTCTCTATGGTGTTCCAGTGTTTCCTTCCCGGGCCAATATATATAGTAGCTTGCAAAACAAAGAATGACCTAACAATATATTCTCAAAATTTGCAAAATATTTATATATTCCAAGATGACAACAAGTCTCTCGGCCATATCTCAAGGATCTTTCGTCATTATGTCCGTGTATCCAGAATATATTCTTGTCAACTGTAACATGCATGAGACTCTACTAATCATCTTGAGCTTTCCGTTTCCAAAAGTAGATATGAGGACGACCGGCATGCATATGCACGCATCGCACACCTTCTATCTAGGGAAATGGGACCGTTTGTTGACACCCTCAAAAGGAGATTTTGTGCTCGAATATGGGCTCCGCATGGATGGCTGAATTTAATAAATTTAGGAAATTGGCTCGAATAATTCTTGGGTTGCTTTTGACCTTGCTAGTAGCTAAATATATGAATTGTTGGATACTCGAACCTCTTACATGACAATCTTCTAATATTCCGTCAATCAGAATTTTACAACCCGGAAGTTGACCATGTAAATATAACCGATTTTAGTGCTTTGGTCGGTAGGTGAAAATATAACATCGAGAATGCTAATTCTCAAAATCCGGTTAGAACCTATCATGCAAATAGTTAAGTTCCATTGAAATTTACCTGGTCTAAATAGAGCGAAACCTTAAATTTGATACATGTCTAATAGAGCGAAACCTTAATTTCGTTACATGTCTATTAGTGACTACTGTTGTTATTTAAGTCCTAAATTATTTCCCCGGTATAATAAAATCTTTCCCCACATAATTTCCCATCATGTTCTTTTTCCAACAATTTATAATTCAAGAAAACAATATTTTGTTTCTGTACTTTGTTTGTGAAGCTTTTGGAAAACTATTTATAAAATATAGGTTTGCAAGATTTGACTTGCAATTCTCATGTGAAGATTGACTTCACATTTTACTATGCAAGGATTGAACTTGCATGGTAACGGTGATGTAATACAGTTCGAAGGTTCTACTTGACCCTTGACCTCGGGTTCTAAAAATAATAAACATTGTCCGATAAAGACAAGCTTCGGTAAAAACCAATTGATTCTCCAATGTAACTAGATGAATGCAATTATTCATATTTTCTGATTTCATTTCTCTTGATTTGGATTGCTTTGATTTTTAGGCGAATTTCCTTTTTTAGGGTTTTATTGAATTTCACTTTAGATTTTTCATATATCTTATTTGAATTTCACTTTAGAATTTTCATATAATACAAGAAAATTACTTTGCACAATTCAAAGTGTTTGTTTTTAAGTTGAAAATAATTTTCCCATAATTTAGGAAATATTATTTGGATTTAAATATTTTAGAGTATTTTTACTCTATTAAAAGCATTTCTTTTAATCCCAATAATTGACTAGGAGTTTTAATGCTTATAAAATATTTTTAATAATTACAGGAAAATTGGATTTGAAATCCTTATATTTTTACCTATTTGGAACTATTTTTATTTTATTTTTTAAATATTCCTAGGGTCTTATTTATTAAATGGCAATTTCAATAATTGTGAAACTAGTATTATACCCCTCGCCCCACTAGTCAGACCTAGAGGGTCAAAATTAGTTGACTCGGTTCGGTTGAACCAAACTAGTCCACTCACTCTCTCTCCCCCTCCCTTGCTCGCTCGCGCTCAAACTGGTGACTGCATGCTTCCGTAGCCGGTCCATCGATTACGACCACTTTCGGCCGTAATCGCCGCTGCCATGGATCTAATTCAAATCCCCCCATGTTCTCCACACTCCCAACACTCACTCTGGTGGTCTCACCCAATCCTCTCTTTCTTTCTCGTTGTCTCCTCCAATCCTAACCCTAACGCTAGGGTTTTACTGAACTAGTATAGTACCGTCAGGCTCCGGCACACCTCCGGCATTCGACTGCCATGCAGATGGTGTTGGACTACTCTCTGGTTTCTTTCCTAGCTAATGGGAAGGTGTTGGTCGAGGTACCCTTCTAGGTGCTCCATGTGCCACCGCGGTGGTTATCTTCCTCCTCCCTGGCCCCGGAGAGCTTGGCTCTTGTTTTTCAAAGGTAGGTGCTTCTCTCCCTCTCTACTTCACTCTAACATCTAAAATTTCTACTTCTGGATCTCCCTTTCTAGGTTTTGTTCTGGTTGGTTGGAGTAATGGAGTTCTATGGTTTCTAGAATATTCTAGATGCTTCTGGTAGGTTCTAGGTTACTAATTCATGTTAGTTCTCTCTATTTGTCTCTTAATATAGGAGCTATTGACACTTTCTTCAGTTTAGAGTATATATTCTTCGGTCAAATTTCCTAGTTGATGTTCAATGATGATCTTATGTAGCTATGATTCTCAAATGTTGTCTAGCTTAATCCTAGGTACTAATCCATGCATATGTAGTATTAATATTATCATTTTCTTCACTGATCAATAAAGTTCTTACTACTGATTGACTTGGATACTAAAGTAGTCAAAATCCACAACTCAAGTATTCTATTTAGGTTAATTTGTAGTTCCTTATTTGTTTTTCTTAAGTACTTGCTTAAACTGTTAATTACTAGTATACACTTGTATTCTTAAGTGTTCATATATATGATTAAAATATTCGTCTAAAGCATCTCCGACGAAAGGGCAATTCACGCCTTCAACGACGGTCTGCGTGGCAAGGAGTTCATCGAAGAATTGGGCTGTGTCAAGCCAAAAATAATTTCTTAGTTGATGGATACGCAAATCATTGGGCTGATGGCGAGGATGTGGTGCACAACAAGCGCGGCAGTCACCCGAAGAAGAGTGCGATAGGAATAACAACGACAACAGAAGGATACACAATTACGACGGGTACAGCAGGTCAAACTATGTTGTGGATGGTTTCGTTGGGGACGATAACCAAAGAAACAACAGTGGTAGCAGAGGATACCACAACAGCCGAGAGAACACGGGTAAAAGTAAACCACTGCAGCAGTACCAACCAAGGGAACCACCGATGTCCCCAATGCACTATGCACTTGTACATTGACTCCGAGGGAAGGCGAAGTTCCACTCACCTTATGAAGGATTGCGGCACCTTTCTAGGGATGAAGGAAGTATACAATGAAAAAGTGAATGACGCGACAAATTGCGGGTACACAGTTGCACTAGGAACCCTTGCTATCATAGCACCTCCACCTCTACTGGGGCCAGCACATATAGGGCAACCACAACCCACAGGAAATATAAATCAAGAGGAGGAGTGCCCAAGGTCCAGAGGAGCAATGTCTACGATTCAGAAGGTTCACGCATCAAACATAATCCAAAAATTGATTACCCGACAAGTCAATATGATAGTAACAGCGCCACCCCAACTCCCAAATTTCTTCACTGGTCTGAACATGAAATCACTTTCAGCAGAGCTGAGCACCCACTTTGAGTACCCCGATCGGGTCATTCAGCTCTCGTTGTTGACACACAAATTGGCGGGTTTGATATGATCAAGGTCTTCATGGATGTTGGTAGCAGCATCGACCTCATCTACGCCAAAACTCTATGAGCCATGAACTAATCCTTGACGAATCTAGCGCCAACATAGACATCCTTCCATAGAATAGTCCCAGGTACACTCGAAATTCCTCTAGGTAAAATCTATCTTGTTGTCTTCGGATCGAGAGATAATTTCAGGCGAGCGAAGCTCGAGTTCGAAGTTATGGATTAGCCATCATAGTACCACACGATCCTGGGGCGCCTAGCTTTCACAAGATTCCTGGCAGTACCGTATTATGCTTATTTACTAATGAAAATGCCGGCGCCCAACAAGATCATCATAGTCAAAAGCTTCACCTGATCCGACAAATGTGACCGAGCATTCAACAAAATATCTGAATCTTTCAGGATGGAGACAGAGTTTGAGCAGTTAAAAATATCAACGGACACAGAGCTCCTGCCAGAATTACAGGTTATCCCCGACCAAGCTTTCTCCACTGCAAAAGATACAAGGGAAATCCAAGTCCACCCCCACGGACTAGAAGAAAATGACCTTTGTGGCCTCCAATCTTGGTCCCGCATAGGAAAGGGCGCTCATCTATTTCCTCCATGAGAGCTGGGAGATTTTTGCATGGGTACCATCAGATATGCCAGGAATCCACAAGGAACCCGCTGAGCATGCACTCGGCTTATATCTTACCTGTGAAGCAATCACTTCGCCATTTCGCGGAACCCAAATGACAAGCCATTGGACGAGAGATCCATCGCCTTATGGACACCAAGTTTATCGAGGAGATCAAGAAAGCATTATGGGTCTCCAATCTTGTGTGCGTCCCAAATAAAAAAAAAGAGCTATGTATGTCTATCGAATTCACTGCACTCAACAAATACTTCCCAAAGGATCACTTTCTGCTCCCGCAAATCAACCAAATTATCAATGCAACTGCTGGATGCGAACATCTTTCCTTTCTAGATGCGTACTCCGGATATCACCAAATTCAGATGAAAGAAGAATATCAGGATAAAACACCATTTATCACACTCTTCGGTGTATTCTACTACACAACAATGCCCTTCGGCCTAAAAAACACGGGTGCTACTTACCATCGGGTGATGCAAAATTTCCTTGGAAGCCAAATCGACAACAATGTCCAAGTCTACATAGACGATGTTATCGTCACCACCAAAAAGGAGTCGGCCTTTACTTGTGACCTTCAGGAAACAATTTGATAATCTCGACAAATACCGCATCAAGCTCAACCCGACAAAGTGCTCCTTTGGAGTCCCAGCGGGGAAACTCCTCGGGTACCTGGTATCGGCAAGAGGAATAGAGGCGAACTCTAAGAAGATACAGGCAATACTAAAAATGAAGAAGCCAACAAACCTCCAGTGTGTCCAACAGTTGGCTGGACGCGTGGCAGCACTGAGTAGATTCATCGCTTGGCTGGGAGAAAAAGGTGCTTCCGTTCTACGCCCTCATGAAAAAATCAGATAAATTCGAGTGGACCAAAAAGGCCCAACGAGCATTTGAAGCACTAGAAAAGACACTTTCGACATGACCTGTTGGCATGTACCCTAAATAAAAAGAGTCTATGCTACTCTATATAGCCGTCACAAATCAGGTGGTCAGTACAGTTCTATTCATTGAGCGACTCGAAGAAGGGAAAACCCACGGCGTCCAAAGTCCGGTATACTACCTAAACGAGGTCCTCTCACCATCCAAACAAAGGTTCCCACTCTACCACAAACTCGCATATGGCGTCTTCATGACAGCGCGCAAGTTACGCCACTACTTCTCGGAGCAACTGATAGTGGTATTCAATGAAGCTCCCCTTTACAACATACTCAACAATCCTAAAGAAACATGGCCTGTCACTCTTTAGGAATTGAACTATCCCCTCGAGATATCACATACGAGAAGCAAACAGTTATAAAATCTCAAGTGTTACCTGACTTTATCACGGAATGGACAAAACTCCAATGCGCGGGTCCCCAGATCTATCTAGTGCATGGACAATGTATTTCGACGGGTCAAAACGAATAGAAGGAGCATGAGCTAGAGTAATCCCGGTATCACCACAAGGCGACAAGATGCGCTACGTTTTACGGATGAGCTTCTCCAATGCATCAAACAATCAAGCCAATATGAGGCCCTGTTGCACGGCATGCGCATGGCTATGGCCTGCGGCGCAACTCGCCTCAAAATCTTTGGCCACTCAAACCTTGTGGCGCAACAAGTGAGGAATAAGTGTGATGGCGCCTGAGAGCGCTTCGTCGGCCCCAAGAGCAAGGTATGATGCAACACATCAGCAAGTCTTCCCTTAGTAAGAAACCGAGGTTATCGAACCCGTAGGAGGAAGGAAATGTCTCAAAGGTGTTGCAAGCAACATGGAAACCTGCACAACACAAACTCAAGACTTTGCCCCAACTAACAGTGAGGTTGTCAATCTCACCAGTTGCTGTAACAAAGGATTAACTGTATGGTGTGGAAGGTGATGATAGTTTGTAGCAAGTAAACAGTAAAAGTGGAAGATGTATCAATGGTAAATATTGGACCGGGGTCCATAGTTCACTAGAGGTTTTCTCCTTAGATAAATAAACATGGCATGCTGGGTAAATAAATTACAGCAGGACAATTGACAGGACTGAGAAAGGCATAACAATGCAATACTAGACATAAAGATCCTATGCGATTCGATTGGGCAATACAACAAGATACATAGACCGCCATCCAAATGCATTTATGACTAGAAGTCCACCTTTGGGTTATCATTCGAACCCCCTCCAGTATTAAGTTGCAAGCAACAGACAACTTCTTTAAGCAAAGTGTGTAAGGTAAACAATCCACTTGTTTCATGAACAACAGGCCGTTGTTTTCTCCCTAGTGGCAACATCACATCTACAACCTTAGAGATTTATGTCACTTCCCTTGATTGAATAGAGGCATGAACCCACTATCGAGCATAAATACCCCCTCTTGGAGTCACTAGCAACTATTTGGCCAAGATAGCTACTAACAATGGAGAGCATGCAAGATCACAAACAACACAAACATGATAGAACCAATAAGAAAAAACCATTAATCAATCTAAAATATTAATCTCAATATCCATCGGATACCCGCAAACACAACATGCATGATTACAAATAGATGAGATCTTGATCATGTACGGAGCTCACAAGATCTAGATATGAAAGCACAAGGAGGAGATACAACCATCAAGCTACTACTTGGACCTGTAGTCCAAGGTGGAACTACTCACACTTCATACCTGAGTCTGGCATGATGAAGAAGAAGGCCTCCGGGATGATCTCCCCTCCGGCAGGGTGCCGGGAAGATCTTCAGATCCCCCCGATCTAGGGACGATGGTGGCGGCGGCTACAGATGGTTGGAATATTGATCGGGTGCTTAGGGTTTAGGCATCGGGGGCTACTTATAGGCGAAGAGGCAAGGCTGGGAGGCGGCTAGGGGGCCGACACCCTGCCCATGCGTGTGCCCACCCTAGGTCGCGCCTGGGGGGTGCAGCCGCCCTGTGGTGCCCCTGTGTCTCTCCTCTGGACTCCGTGTTCTCCTCGGTGAAATATTAACTTTGGCTTTTGTCCCATCCAATTCCGAGAATATTTCCTTACTAGCTTTTTTGGAACCAAAAACAGCAGAAAACAGGCAACTGGCACTGTGGCAACTTGTTAATAGGTTAGTACCAGAAAACATATGAAAGCACCTCAAAGTGTGTTCAAAGCAAAGCAAAGTAGATATTAAACAATCATGGAACATCAATAATTATAGATACGTTTCCGACGTATCAAGCATCCCCAAGATTAACTCCTGCTTGTCCTCGAGTAGGTAAGTGATAAAAAGATTAATTTTTTAGGTGACATGTTGATGACCCACAAGTATAGGGGATCGCAACGGTCTTCGGGGGTAGTATTACCCAATTTATTGATTCGACACCAGGGGAGCCAAAGAATACTTGCAAGCCTTAGCAACTGAGTTGTCAGCTCAGCTGCACCTGGAAATAGTTCTTGCTCACAGAAGTTTATCAGTAGCAACAGTGTGGTAGTAGCAACAGTAAAGCAACGACAACAGCAATAGCAACAACAAAAGCAACAATGAAACAAGAGCAATAGTAACAGTAACGGTAACAGTAGGATTCGAGTGCGGTAGGCATAGGGATGAATGGACGGGCGTTGCATGGACAAGTCTAAACATGTAACTTCAAGATCTAGGGCATTACAGATAAATAATAACAAGCATCCAAGTACTAAACAATCCTAGGCATGTGTTCCAAATATAGTCATATGTGCTTGCAATGAGAACTTGCACAACATCTTTTGTCCAGCCAACCCGTGGCAGCGGGGCCTCTACGGAACTACTGGCAATTAAGGTGCTCCTTTTAATAGAGCACCGGAGCAAAGCATTAACACTTCGTGAACACATGTGATCCTCACACCACAACCATCCCCTCCGGTTGTCCCAATTATTGTCACTTTGGGGGCTTTGGATCCGGACAATGATATGTGTACACAACTTGCAGATAAGATCACAAACAATACTATCATAATGATTCAATAATAAGTTCATATCTGAGATCATGGAACTCGGGCCCTAGTGACAAGCATTAAGCACAACAAGTTGCAACAAAGTCAAGTAGCACTAATAGAGATACTAGGCACTATGTCCTAACAGATCTTTTTCGATTACATGATAGAACTCATCCAATCCCTACCATTCCCAAGCCTACAACGGGGGATTACTCACTCATGGATGAGGGAAACATCGGTGGTTGATGGATATGCGTGCGTGATTACGATGGCGATGATCCTATCTAAATTCCCTGTCCCGACAGGGTGCCAGAACGGAGTTTCTGGACCCGAATCTTGGTTTCTGGTGGCAGCGGCAGAGCGGAACTCTTTCTGGAAAACTATCAAACCCCCCTCGGTTTTTAGGTCGAAAGGCAACTTATAGGCACAGAGGGAAGCCGAGGGGGTGCCTGGGGTGGCTGCACCCCCTCTAGGCGCCGCCAGTGGTGGGCTCATGCCTGGGGTGGGTGTGGGCCCCCCATGACTCCTCTCCGTCTCGTCTTCTGGCTCCGTGGATCTTCTAGTGAAATATAATTTTTGGCATATTTTTTCGGGATTTTTCCTGATAGTTCATTTTCTGCACAAAAACTAGACACCAAGGTAATTCTGCTGAAAACAGCGTCAGTCCGTGTTAGTTGTATCCAAATCACACAAGTTTTGGAGAAACAATAGAAAAGTGTTCGAGAAAGTAGATACGTTTTGGACGTATCAACTCCCCCCAAGCTTAGCTTATTGCTTGTCCTTGAGAAATTCAGTTGAAAACTGAGTGCGATAAAAGAACTTTCACGAAGACTTTGCTTCATATGATGTAAATATTCTCAGCACATGAGTAGATTCTTAGACAATTCATAATAGGAGTATGCAAATAAGTCTACTCAATAGTCATTGCAATCTATGAAGAGAAACCAACTCAATAATAATAAGTAGCATGAAACATAAACATAAGCAACATTGCAATGCTCATAATAAGGTATGATAGAGTGGTATCTCGCTTGCCTTTGTTTGAAGAGCACAATAAATGCCAAGGCACCTCTGAAGTTCACATGAAGACTAGAAGTAAAGATGTCAGTCATGACATAATTAACAAAGTTTTGGAACAAACACAAGAATGACAACTATGCTCTCAAGAAGGTGATCATAGAATAAATGGTGACTCAACAAAGTTGTGAAAATGGTTTTGAAAGGTTTGAAAGGCTTCCCAATGCTGAAAGGAAGGTACTCATTAGCTTTGAGCTCTCATTGCCCCTATCATAGGAATCTTCATGTGGTTAAGGTGAAAGTGAGGTCCACTCTGAATCATATGCTTGGCAGACCATAAACTGGAAATCCTGTGTCCCTTGAGTACGAGGATCGCTCCGCATGCTACTCAACTTTGGTCACCTAAAAGTTCTTGTCATTGTAAATACATGCATATCATCGAGAACCGCCAACAGGGTACCCCTTTCACATGGTACATGAGCTTTCCCATAACCAAAATGACAAGGCAAGCAGACTATGAGCATCCCAACAATCTTTTTATTTACCATATGCATAGCTTTTTATTGAGGATGCTTCATAGATGCTCATTATGGTGATGCTGCAAGTTTCCACCATGATTAGGCATGGCTTAGGCTAGCGGCCCAGGCGTTTCTCTAACACAATGTATAAACTCCATGAACTCACAACCTCCCCTTTTATTTCACATCATCGACATCCGTAAACAAAAGAGCAAGGAATCAACTGGATGAGATATCCAAAAAGTGTTGAAAGCGTTCCCCGTGACAGCACGGTTCTGATGACTCCCAGCATATAATTATCAAGCATATAACTTTCATGGATAGGTCACGATGGTTCAGAATTATTAAGCGCAAAGAATAAAGTGTGCCATTAAGTTCGTGAGAGCTTTACTAACTAAGTTTCTCAAAATAGACAAACATTTTATTTTGGAAGAAAACACGGCATATATAAAATATGCTCTGAAGTATCAAATGATGCTAATAGGTAGGTATGGTGGACACAACTGGAAATATTGGTTTTGGGGAGTTGGAAGCATAGGTAGAGCACATACTCAGTGCAAGTGAAGGCTAGCAATAGAGAGGGAGCGACGACAAATGAGAGAGCAATAACTATCATAATCATGCTTGCAACAAAACAGGACTAATTATGGCATGAAAGTGATACAAGAACTCTGAGGCAAAATAAATCATCGAGGCTTACTGACTATTGATTAGTCATATGCATGCGTGAGCATGTGCCAAGTCGATTCACATGAACATTCAGAGGAGGATACCACAATGTCATTCCAAAGTATGAATAAAACAATGCAAGCAAACATTCATATGAAATGTTACAAACTATTAGCAAGATGGAGCTAATCATAGACAAGCAAGAACTACTAAGCATCCATAATGACATACACCTTACACAAACAGGCTAAGCATGCTCACAATGAAGAGTATATGTATAAAAATGAAACAAATAGAGTTCCTTACCAGCCTCTTACCACACCACAAGTTGTCTTAATCTTCATTATTGCTCTTCACTTGTGTGACTTGAATGATAACATGAAACCAAAATCCACTGAGGATGGCTGAACCCTGCAAAGAACTCACAAAACCAAAGAAGACCAACAAATATTTTTGGTGTTTTCGAATTTTTAGAAACAAGCAAACAAAGAAAAACCAAACAAAGCAAAAATCTTTTTGGATTTTTCTTTTAAGGCAAACCAAAGCAAAGAAACAAACCAAAAGAAATAACGAAAATATTTTTGGTATTTTGTGTTTTTAGAAAGAAGCAACAAAAACCAAAAAGAAAGCAAAAACAATGGATGTACAAAGAACCGACCTAACATGATATATATATATATATATATATATATATATATATATATATGAGTGTGTGATGTTGGTATACCTCCCCCCAAGCTTAGGCTTTTGGCCTACGTGGGGCTCAATCCCATGGTGTCCAAGAGGATGAACCTCCATAGTATGTCGAAGAAGCTCCCTCGTCCTGGTACAAGCTCGAGGCCTCCCCTGTGTAATACGCAGAGGGGTCGTATGATGGTGTTTCCTCCTGATAATGCCCATGGAATTTAAGAGAGCGCAACTTGTCATCCATCTCCGCCTTCGAGCGTGACCAAGGTCCCTGAGAAATACTGAACAAAGTGGTTTGGGGTAGAGGGATCTCTCTCTCTTCCCCGTCAATAAACATCATTCTATAAACCAAGTTCTCAAGAGTAGAGCTAGTGGTGACAAAGTGGTGCGCCTTCATGGCAGCAAGATCAAGCCTCTGAGGAGTCAAAACTGTATCATGTGGATCAATAGCAATGTTCAAGGCAGGAGCAACACGAGTAGCAATAATTCCCCCATAAATGGGTCCCTTAGCAGCTAAACGATGGGCAATGAGAGAACCAAGATTGTACTTATCCTCATTGTTGAGCGCAGCAGCTAAGAAGGCCAATTGATATAGTTGGAAATATTACTAGTGTTCTCCCTACCAAGAACACTGGTGGCGAGATAGTAGGCAAAGTACCTGATGGCTAGAAGTTGAATATTCTTTATCTTTCCTCGTTAAGATCTGCGGTCATCATCATTGGTTATTCCTTGGTAAAGCTCCAAAAAATTAGTGGGAAGAGCTGGAATCTTCTTTGATGACCCAGCTGTATCAATTCCCAGGGCCTTGCAAAATTGCTTCAAAGTCATAGAATGAGCCCTGCCATAAATTTTGAAAGACACAACAGGCTTGAACACACTATTAGTAATGGAGAAAGTCTCCACAAATGTTTTAGTAAGCAAAGCATATTGTCCGATCTAATCCTGCATGTAACTTGTTAGTCCAGCCCTCTAAATCAAAGTCATAAAATCATTAAGAATCCCAGCAGCTCGCAAGAAAGTTTGGCAAGGAAAGGTGGAGGGGTGCACATCCCCTTCATCTCCCTCGTCACCAAATCGTGGAGTGATGAGATCCTCATTGTATGAGGGTCTAGTATTGGTATATGACCTTGGAAGCCTTTCCCTTCTAGGTGCATCACTATAAAATATATCACCAAATGTGTGGTGGTCCACGACTTCACTTTTCTGAAATTTTAAACAACCATCAAACGAAGTGATTTCTAAGTTGATAAATGATGAGCAACTACTATAGGAACTTGCTAGAGGACTACACATGCATCAAAACAAAGTTTCTAATCATAGAACAAGCATGCAAGCTCAAACAACCTGACACCTATAGCAGAAAAATACTCAAGATACAATCTACCAATCACAAATATACTTGGACAAGTGGAGGAGGCACATACCAAGGAACAATCCCTCCAAAAATCAGCACTTGAGATGGGCTGAACAAGGAGCGCGATTAAGAATAGCATGAACTCGAGCTTGAGCAATTTTTTGGTGTTTTTTGGGAGAGAGAAAGAAGATGGCTTTGAGGAGGCAGCCTGGAGGGGCCTAGATGGGCGGACCCCAGTGCTGCCACACAGTAGCCGCCTACCATGGGTGTGGTGGCCTGGGTGGCCCTGGGTCACTGGTCTTGGTGCCTTTTTTCGAGAAAAAAAATATTTTGAATTTTCCAGGATTTTTCGTGAAACTTTATTTTTGGCCAATTTTTAGGGTATGAAAATTGATTTTCTCGCAGAAACATTTTTTTAGAAGAATCAAAAGAAACCAAAAGCCAAACTATAGGAGCTCTAAGAAACTCAAACAAGCAAACAACTAGCAAAACTAAAGCTAATGCAAAGACTAGGAAGGAGAAAAGTAAAAGAAAGCAAGTATAACCACAATGGAAACATTATTTTGTTCACTAAAATCCTTTTGTTAACAAGGTTGATCAAGTCTTGTTACCAAAACAATCTTATATGAAGCAAAACTTTGCATTCCACAAGGTGATTATGTTACCTCATACTTGATAGCAATGGTCCCAATCATAATAGTTTCAAAATTTTCTTGTGGAGTGGGACAATATATTTCTCCAACCTTGATGGTCTCAATATTTTCAATGGAATTCAGGCAATAGCTCTTAACAACCTTCTTGGGTAAATAGACATTGTGCTCTTTTTCATTAATATTGAATGTTACTTTTCCATGATTGCAATTGATGACAGCACCTGCAGTATTAAGAAAAGGTCTCCCAAGGATAATAGACATATTATCATCTTCAGGCATTTCAAGCACAACAAAATCAGTTAAACCATGCAATTATGTGCAACTTGAACAGGAGCATCCTCATATATACCAACAGGAATAGTAGTTGTCTTATCAGCCATTTGCAAAGAAATATCAGTTGGTATTAACTTTTCTAGCTGGAGTCTCTTGTAGAGAGAAAAAGGCATAACACTAACTCCAGCTCCCAAATCACATAAAGCAGTTTTAACATAATTATTCTTAATAGAGCAAGGAATAGTTGGTATACCTAGATCACCAAGTTTCTTTGGAACCTTACCATTGAAGGAGTAATTAGCAAGCAAAGTAGAAATCTCCTAATTAGGAATCTTCCTTTTATTAGAGACAATATCCTTCATATACTTTGAATAAGGAGGCAACTTAACACTACAAGGAATCTGCTGATACATGACCCTCTATTTTCGTCACCAAATCGTCATTGTCTACAATATGTGACGATCTTATGACGAAAAACATATCGTCAAAAACTGAGCGTCATTAATTTCATACGACGATGTTTTTTGAAATCGTCATAACTGTCTATGACGATATTGGATCTTCATAACTGTTATGATGATCCAGTATCGTCACGAGGCATCTGGCCAGGATAGGTCAGATCCTACATGGCCAATCCGACGTGGCAAAATTGTGATGAAATGAGATCGTCGTAATACAAATTCAGCCCGGTCCATTTTGTTTCCTTATTTGGGCTAAGCCCAGCAATTCTAGCCTTTTCTTTTCTACACTACGGCCTTTTATGATCCGTTGTTTTGGAGCTTGGCCTTTTCACGTCCCTTTTGGGCTTGTCCTTTTTAACAGTCCAATTACTAACAATTTTCAGCCTTTTGTTTATTAGAAATATAATGTTGGTTTTAAGTTTCATTTGGGCCATGCCCTTTTATTCCAGTAGAGATTACACTGGGCTTTGTCCTTTCATTGTAATCTAGATTACATTGGGATGTAACCTATTAACAGAATAGTACATGTTCAGGACACATCCTTCTCATGTATAATTTCGACCATCCCATACACAATCAGCAGGTAAATATACAAAGGAATCAAGATTTGAAACACAAGGACCAATCCAGGAAGTTAATATACAACAACAGGATTCAAATTCACAACAATTTGAGCATTATTATGAGCCATCAATTACACAATAAGTTGATAAAGTTGACAGCCAGCATCTCGTTCACAGCCATAAAGTACACAATAAATTCACATCCAGCAAGTACCATCTCACAGCCACGACCAAAATGACCACAGAAGTACCAAATCGTAGCAAAGTACAAAACGACATTGCTAAATCTTCCAAAGAAGAGCGTGATCATAGATGCTCCCTTATCAAATTGAATTCTGCAAAATAAAGGAAAATAAGCTAAGCACCAGACTGCATTAGGACAATAAGATGCATCGCATCACTTAATGAATCTATAGAGAACTATGGAAAATTATTCATGGAAAGGTGCTAGTATGAAACTAATTTATGAAATAATAAATTGCAAAGAGGAAAAATAATTAAAGGCATGCACTATCTCACAATAATCCTAAAACCATCACAGGTTTGAAAATCAACATCATAATTTACTTCTATCAAATTTGAGTACATATATAGGATATAACTTCTACTTTCACATCACTAATCAGGCACACGAAAGCATAAATCAAGAGATAAATGAGTTGTATTCTCTTTACTAAACCATGAAATGATTGAACCTTGAAAGTAACTGGATTTACACAAAGCAGAATCATCGATAAACAAGACCAAAGGAACCACACCCATTCTTGTAGTGTAGTTGTATTCTCTTTACTAAAAGAGGCAGGAAGGAAACATTATTGTAGTTGCTCAAGAAGATCTTACCTCTGATCCAGACCCATAAATATAGTGCTACCAGACCTCCAAAACAGACCCACTGGAAGAAGAAGAATAGATTTGGCCCAGAGCTCCAAAACCCTAGTTGTGGTGAGAGGAACTTAGCAGCACCCTGATATTACATACCAATAGTTAACTCTCCTTTCAAACAAGATAATAATAACTAAGCCTGACAAACATAAAATAAAATGCATGTGAAAATTAAGTTCACAAAGAATGTACCACAAATGTTCATGAAGAAACTGAACAAGGTTCATGAAGAAAATTAACCAGAATCATACAGGATAGCTACTATATATAAGCATGCCAATGGTCTAGAATTAGAGCAGATCACCTAATAAACCAAAGTGCTACACTAGCCTAAACAGACCAACATCAACAATTACAATCATACTTTGGTTGAATATAGTGGCACGGAACGAGATAACCATAGAACTGGTTGAATATAGTGGTACTTCTTGAAATTACCATATGATGCATGGAATATAAGGAATATTTAACAATCAAGTATACAAGAGTGTGCATGGAATTGTAATATAAGGATTTCCACAATGAACATCAATATCAGTAATTTCATAGTGTAATACCAGTAATTTAACTAACACTACTTAGTATTGCTAACACAACATAATGACATTAAAATGTTACACTCTACATGCCAAGATCACAGAAGCCAGACCATGATATTAAACATGGTAGAAATCACAACTAAGTACTTCCTCTCTATCAAGTTACATAGCTAGCATGGATTCAAATTTTGGACAGATAATACTAGGAAAAACATCTGAGTCGCTACCATGGATCATGCTTGAGAAGAAGAGGTATATTATGAGCTACAGTAAGAATTTAAAGAATGCAAAGTACAGTTACACATGCAAGAACATCAGGTAGCACCGACAGTGATTTTTCACTGATCAAGCAGGCAATCAATTACAGAAGTAAACAAGGACCAAACTTCAAATCGCAGTACCATCACTGACCCATTAATCCAATCTAGTGAGAGATGGGAGAGAGTGATACCTATTTTGATTTAGAGGGGCTCGTGAGCGTGACCTTCTAGAAGGGATTGGCCCTAACGCACCCTAGGTCAGACGCGCTGGGAGGTCGGAGCTTGTCCGGGTCGATGAGCACAACCTCCGCATCCTCTTTGAATTGGTGCGGCCAGCGTCCTGAACGCCGGCGATGGCTGTCAGGTCGAGACAGAACTTGTTCTCGAAAGGGATACACTCATGCAATAACATCTCGAACGGGATCCGCCGAGCCAGTATAGCATCAACAAGTGAAGGTGGATTCGATCTGGGTAGTGCGATGAGCAAAGTTGGTTAGAGGAGACCATACCTCTCTGGAAGATCTAGAGCGGAGTGTGCGATGAGCAGGTCGACGAAGAGGCAGGTAGGGATGGCGGTGAGCCTGGGGAAGCACCAAATCGTCGTCCTTGATGTCGGCCGGAAAGACCGACGCTAGGGTTCGCAAAAGATCGTCCATGGGGTGCTCTTCCATGGAGGATGGCCGCCGCTCCTCGTACAAGTAGGGGAGGAGGAGATGGCCACTGCCGCTCGAGGTCGTCTGCGCTCTATGGAACCCGGGGCTTGGTGTAGAGAGATGAGCGGTAGCGCTGCGGATTCGTGGGAGGAGGAAATCCGGCTCTGAGGGAGGAGAAGAGATCTGGTGGGGCAGAGGCAAGATGGTGGTGGCGGCGCTGCAGGGCAAAGGCGGGATGGTGGTTGCAGCACTGCAGGGCGATGACGAGATGGTGGCGGTGGCGCTGCATGGCGAACGCGAGAGGGTGGTGATTAGGGTTCGGGGAGGATATCTCGAGGGGAGCTGAAGGCGAGACGGTGGTGGCGGCTCTACGCGGCGAAGGCGATACGGTGGTGGCGGCGCTGCGAGGCGAAGGCGAGAGGGTGGCGATTAGGGTTTGGGGAGCGGAGGCGGGATGGTGGCGATTAGGGATTGTGTGGACGGGAGCAGATTGGGGTTGGGTTGTTTGGGTGGCATCGTCAACTTCTCCAAAATAACCCCTGGATATTTGTGCGATGCAAGACTATATTTGTGGGTGTTCTGGTCATTTCAATTTCAATTTTGGAGGAAGTCGAGGGGAGGCAGGAGAAATTTTGGCCATTGGATGGTGGTCATATAGACGGTTCAGATCTGATTGTTGGGGTGATCCATGGGTAGGAGAATTATGCCTTCTGAATGTCTTAAATGGCTCGACTCTATTTTCGATATTCCAAGTGCCAAAACGGATGTTATGGCTAGAATCTCGGCATAGTTTATGATAATATTCCAATATTATGCATGCACGTGCATATTGGGATGGCAAACAATGTTGCAGTAGGAAGTTTTTCTTTTTGTCGCACAAAAAAAACATTTTCCATTTTCCGAGCGTAAAAAACGGGGCGTTTTGTGAAGCAACCACCAAATGACAGTTTTAGAATGGCACCACCACATTTTGTAAAAATATTATACCACCTTACATGGAAAATGTCCCAACCGGGGTATCTTAAACCTTTCCGTTCACCCATGGCGAAAAAGACAAATTCTTGCCGAATCGGTAGGAAGTCGGTCCGGTTTGAACTACAGGTACATGATCCGATGCTCATGATTTTCGTAAAAATGATTTTTAGACTCACAATATGATATTTCTTCAGAGATCTGATGCAAGTTTAGCGAGTATCAGCCCCTAGCTAGGAACCTCCGTGCCCGCCGTTTTGACCATAGTTTGAAACGGACATAAAAAATTAAAAAACGGTCTGATCAATGCAAATCCTTCGCGTGGCGTCTTATTATGTGATATGGTTGCAAGGAAAAATACCAACCTTGGTATATTGCAAGTGTCTCAAAAAAAACCTCTCAGAAATGACCTATCATGTTCGAAGTTTCATGGCTTTCGGGCCAAACGACCAATGTTATGGCCAGAATCGTGGCATAGTTTGTGATAATGTGTCCATATTTTTGCACACATATGTATCATGAGGTGGCGAACAATGTTGCAGGAGAAATTTTTACTTTTCGACGCACGGAAAATTCATTTTCCGTGCACAAACAACGGGCTGTTTTGTGAAGCAACCACCAAATGACAGTTTTAGAATGGCACCACCACATTTTGTAAAAATATTAGACCACCTTACATAGACAATGTCCCAACCAGGGTATCTCAATCCTTTCTGTTCACCCCTGGCGAAAAAGACAAATTCCTGCCGAATCGGCACGAAGTGGTTCCAGTTTGAACTACAGGTACATGATCCGATGCTCGTAATTTTTGGAAAAAATGACTTTTGGACTCACAATATGCTGTTTCTTCAGAGATCCAATGCAAGTTTAGCGAGTCTCAGCCCCTAGCTAAGAACCTCCGTGCCCTCCATTTTGACCATAGTTTGAAACGGACATAAAAAATTAAAAAACGGTCTGGTCAATGCAAATACTTCGCGTGGCGTCTTATTATGTGACATGGTTGCAAGGAAAAATACCAACCTTGGTATATTGCAAGTGTCTCAAAAAAACCTCTCAGAAATGACCTATCATGTCGAGGTTTCATGGCTTTCGGGCCAAACAACCAATGTTATGGGAAAAATCGTGGCATAGTTTGTGATAATGTGCCCATATTATGCACACATATGTATCATGGGATGGCGAACAATGTTGCAGGAGAAATTTTTACTTTTCGACGCACGAAAAATCCATTTTCCATTTACCGAGCACAAAAAATGGCCCGTTTTGTGAAGCAACCACCAAATGACAGTTATAGAATGGCACCACCACATTTTGTAAAAATATTAGACCACCTTACATGGACAATGTCCCAACCGGGGTATCTCAAACCTTTCCGTTCACCCCTGGCGAAAAAGAAAAATTCTTGTCGAATCGGTAGGAAGTGGGTCCGGTTTGAACTACACGTACATGATCCGATGCTCGCAATTTTTGGAAAAAATGATTTTTAGACTCACAATATGCTGTTTCTTCAGAGATCCAATGCAAGTTTAGCGATTCTCAGTCCCTAGCTAAGAACCTCCGTGCCCGCCGTTTTGACCATAGTTTGAAACGGACATAAAAAATTTAAAAACGGTCCGATCAATGCATATCCTTCGCGTGGCGTCTTATTATGTGACATGGTTGCAAGGAAAAATACCAACCTTGGTATATTGCAAGTGTCTCAAAAAACATCTCAGAAATGACCTATCATGTTCGAGGTTTCATGGCTTTCAGTCCAAACAACCAATGTTATGGCCAGAATCGTGGTATAGTTTGTGATAATATGCACATATTGTGCACACATATGTATCATGGGATGGTGAACAATGTTGCAAAAGAAAGTTTTACTTTTCGACGCACGGAAAATCCATTTTCCATTTTCCGAGCACAAAAAACGGGTCGTTTTGTGAAGCAACCACCAAATGATAGTTTTAGAATGGCACCACCACATTTTGTAAAAATATTAGACCACCTTACATGGACAATATCCCAACCGAGGTATCTCAAACCTTTCCATTCACCCCTGGCAAAAAAGACAAATTCTTGCCGAATCGGTAGGAAGTGGGTCAGGTTTGAAGTAAAGGTACATGATCCGATGCTCGTAATTTTTGGAAAAAATGATTTTTAGACTCACAATATGCTGTTTCTTCAGATATCCAATGCAAGTTTAGCGAATCTCAGCCCCTAGCTAAGAACCTCCGTTCCCGCCGTTTGGACCATAGTTTGAAACGAACATAAAAAATTAAAAAAACGGTCCGATCAATGCAAATCCTTCGCGTGGCATCTTATTATGTGACATGGTTGCAAGAAAAAATACCAACCTTGGTATATTGCAAGTGTCTCAAAAAACCTCTTAGAAATGACCTATCATGTTCGAGGTTTCATGGCTTTCGGGCCAAACAACCAATGTTATGGCCAGAATCGTGGCATAGTTTGTGATAATGTGCGCATATTGTGGACACATATGTATCATGGGATTGCGAACAATGTTGTAGGAGAAAGTTTTCATTTTCGACGCACGGAAAATCCATTTTCCATTTTCCGAGCACAAACAATGGGCCGTTTTGTGAAGCAATCACCAAATGAAAGTTTTAGAATGACACCACCACATTTAAAAAAAATATTAGACCACCTTACATGGACAATGTCCCAACTGGGTATCTCAAACCTTTCCGTTCACCCCTGGCGAAAAAGACAAATTCCTGCCGAATCGGTAGGAAGTGGGTCCGGATTGAACTACAGGTACATGATCCGATGCTCATGATTTTTCGCAAAAATGATTTTTAGACTCACAATATGTTGTTTCTTCAGAGATCCAATGCAAGTTTAGCGATGCTCAGCCCCGAGCTAAGAATCTTAATGCCCGCCGTTTTGACCATAGTTTGGAACGAGCACTAAAAATAAAAACGGTCGAACAATGTAAAACCTTTGCGTGGCGTCATGTTGAGTGATATAGTTGCAAGTAAAATATCAAACTTCAAATATTTCAAATATCCATTGCACTCACCTAAATATTTGAATTAAAAACCCTAATTTTATGATCATATTTTGAATTCTTCTAGTGTCTCTACTTTGGACTAATGTGGAATTATTAAATCCACTATTATTAAATTATAAAAGTATCTAAGATAATCTATTGAATTTTATAAAAACAGAGAGAAAAAAATCAATTCATTTGAAGTTCATATGAAAGAGATACAAAAGAATTAAGAATATAGAAAAAGAAAAAACGAAAGAAAAAAAAAACATAGCCGGACCAGCCGAGCTGGCCTAGATTTTGGTCTACCGCGGGAAGTAAAAATGGCCCAAAAAAACATCAGCCAAGGCCCAGACTTGGGCCGCCAAGTAAAAGAAAAAAAATGTCCACTAGCCATTAAGGCCCAAACTCAACCGAACATGTACATATTCATAAACATGTAGCGTGTGATGAAAGCATAAAATTCATCGTGGAGCAGTGGTTCAGATTGCGCGCTTATGGGAAGAGGTCTTGGTATTGATCCTTGAAACTCCCGTGTATTTTTGCGCTATTTATTTGCTCACTTTGTGTAGGCCCCAAAGATTTGGTTCAAATAAGTCTAGCTCCCTGTTATAACACGAATAGATGAATGGTGTAGTGATTGACCTCCATGGCAAACAACGATGGGTCGCTGGTTCGAATCCCAGCACCTTCTTTTTTCCATGTTAATTGGCAACGCTCTATGCTGACACGTGGATTTATTATATAGTCAAAAATTGACACATAAAAATGACATATAGGCCACGTGGATTTGTTACACAATCAAAAAATGACACATAGGCCACGTGGATTTGTTACACAATCAAAAATTGACACATAAAAATGACACGTAGGTTTAAATGACATATTCTATTTTATATACAGTATGACGATATAATTTGGTCATAATCCGCTATACATAAGGTTCTAGGGTGTATCAAGCATGTTATGACGATTTTGTCTATTGAAATTACGATGTTTTAAATCAAAATCGTCGTAATTTAATAAGGTTTTGGCCTTCCCAAATAGCTTACGACAATCTTGTGCGAAATCGTCATAGATCTATGACGATTTCATTCCCTGTCACTATGAGAAGTTCACAAATCAACACATTTCTTGTAGTGTAATAGCATCAGTCAAAGGAATTTGCAAGAATAAAGGTTTCATCCACTCACAAAACTTGTTGTAGTGTTCTTCCTCCTTTGACTTGTGTTTCTTACCTGGAAAAGGCATAGGTTTCTGCATCCAAGGTTCTCTCTCTTTACCATGTTTATTAGAAATAAAATCCTCCTTTGTGTACCTAGTGTTCTTAGTGTGCTTCTCAGGTTCTTCCTCACCTTCCTCCTTATCAGGAGCATCATTTTTATCATTACCACTCTCAGTTTCAGCATCAGAGACAGATATACTATTAGGATCTACAGCAGGTTCAAGTGGTTCCTCAACTACTTTATGTTTCTTTTTCTTCCTCTTACGAGGACTACCACTATCTTCACCTTGTTGGGAATCCTGCTCTATTCTTTTAGGGTGTCCTTCAGGATATAAAGGATCTTGAGTGGCTATACCACTCCTAGTTAATTCCATAAGCATGTTTATCTCGTGAAGCATTAACTAGCATATCCTTTTGCACCTTATCAAGTTGATCAAGTTGAGTTCGAACCATTTGAAAGTGTTTACAAAGCATTTTAATATCATTAGAAGTTCTTTCCACAATATCTTTCAACTCATGGATAGCTCTAGAGTTTTCCAATAAATGATTCTGAACTTGTTTATTAAAATACCCTTGCTTAACAATAAATGTGTCAAGTTCCTCTAAACATTGATTAGGAGGCTTACCATAAGGAATATCACCTTCATCAAAGTGTTGGAGAGAGTAGTTTTGGAGAGAGTGTACCTCAATAGTAGATGAGTGGGGAATTGGCTTACACAATTCTTCTATAGGAGGTAGATTCTTCACATCTTCATCTGTAATACCTTTCTCCTTTAGACACTTCTTAGCTTCCTTAATCACTTCATCATTTAATGCAATAACTCCCCTCTTCTTTCTTATTGGTGCTGGAATTGGTTCAGGAACAACTGGTTCATGAGTAATAGGCTCAGGTGTATTTATCTCAGTTGAAGTCCAATCATCATAATTCTTGCTTATTTTAGTCATTAATTCTTTACCATCTGTAGGAGTCCTTTTCCTGAAAACACAATCAGCAAAGCTATCCTGGTAGGTCCTAGAATCATCAGCTAGTCAATTATAATAAATATCAAGAAGCTCATTCTTAGGTAATGGACATCCAGGATGTGCATGAATCAAGGCACATAACCTTTTCCATGACTCAGGCAATTTCTCTTCTTCCCCCTGTTTAAAATCAAAAAGTCTTTGTAAAGCAGCATGTCTAGCACTGGGAGGAAAATATTTCTGGAAGAAAGAAGCAATCAAGCAATTAGGGCTATCAATGGAACCAGGAAGTAATCTATTAAAACAAGCCCTAGCTTCTCCTTTTAGTAAAAAGGGAAGATCTTAGTAACAAAGTACTTGCGCATCTTAAAATCATCAGAGAACAAAGCACTCATAGTAGAAAGCTCATTCATATGAGCCACAACACTCTCATTTTTAGTCCCACAAAAAGGTTCTTTCTCAACAGTCTCTAAATAAGATAAATCAAGAGAGAAATCATAGTATTCATCTTTAATATCTATGGGAGAAGTGGCAAACTTAGGATCAGAGGACAACTTAGGAATAATAGTACGTCTAGCAAGGAGACTCTTAACAACACTAGTACCATGTGTGTTTCGGCACTCTTCAACAAAATCATCAGTGAACTCAATGTAACCATCATTAATATCATAACTCTCACTAGCCTCAGGTGAGATAACAGGTGTACCAATGTCTTCACTGGGAGTTTTGGTATTTCCTAGACTAGCCATAGTAGCATCTAGAAAAGAACCTAATGAACCACTCACATCAAGCACAGTAGAAGTAACATCATGAGTATCAAAAGCAGTTTCCGACTCAGCATTAGTAGCAGTGTGTGTAGCATGTGTATGTGGTGGTGGTGTAACAAGCTTACTTATAACAGACGGTGAATCAAGAGTAGCAGAGGTGTTTAGGACTATACCTCTTCTTGTAGTGGATGGTAAAATAGGGAGCTTTCCATCACGAGACTTCCCCATGATAAAAGGAGTAGCAGTGAACAATAATAGATCCAAGTGAACTTACAAATAAAGCTATGCTCCCCGGCAACAACGCTAGAAAATAGTCTTGATGACCCACAAGTATAGGGGATCGCAATAGTCTTCGCGGGTAGTATTACCCAACTTATTGATTTGACACAAGGGGAGCCAAAGAATACTTGCAAGCCTTAACAATTGAGTTGTCAGTTCAGCTGCACCTAGAAATAGTTCTTGCTCACAGAAGTTTATCAGTAGGAACAATTTGGTAGTAGCAATAGTAAAGCAACAACAACAACATCAACAGTGAAACAAGAGCAATAGTAACAGTAACGGTAATAGTAGGATTCGAGTGTGGTAGGCATAGGGATGGATGGACGGGCGTTGCATGGACGAGTCTAAACATGTAACTTCAAGATCTAGGGCATTGCAGATAAATAATAACAAGCATCCAAGTACTAAACAATCCTAGGCATGTGCTCCAAATATAGTCATATGTGCTCGCAATGAGAAATTGCACAACATCTTTTGTCCAGCCAGCCCGTGGAAGCGGGGCCTCTAGGGAACTACTGGCAATTAAGGTGATCCTTTTAATAGAGCACCGGAGCAAAGCATTAACACTCCATGAACACATGTGATTCTCACACCACAGCCATCCCCTCCGGTTGTCCCAAATATTGTCACTTTGGGGCCTTTGGATCCAGACAATGATATGTGTACACAACTTGCAGATAAGATCACAAACGATACTATCATAATGATTAAATAATAAGTTCAGATCTGAGATCATGGCACTCGGGCCCTAGAGACAAGCATTAAGCACAACAAGTTACAACAAAGTGAAATAGGACTAATAGAGATACTAGGCACTATGCCCTAACAGATCTTATTCGATTACATGATAGAACTCATACAATCCCTACCATCCCCAAGCCTACAGCAGGGTATTACTCACTCATGGATGAGGGAAACATCGGTGGTTGATGGAGATGCGTTGGTGATGACAATGGCGATGATCCTCTTCCCGTCCCGATAGGTGCCAGAACGGAGTTTCTGGATCTGAATCTTGGTTTCTGGTGGCGGCGGTGGAGCAGAACTCTTTCTGGAAAACTATCGAACCCCCCTCAGTTTTTAGGTCGAAAGGCAACTTATAGGCGTAGAGGGAGGACGAGGGGGTGCCTGGGGTGGGTGTGGGCCCCCCATGCCTCCTCTCTGTCTCGTCTTCTGGCTCCGTGGATCTTCTGGTGAAATATAATTTTTGGCATATTTTCTGGGATTTTTCCTTATAGTTCATTTTCTGCACAAAAACTAGACACCAAGGTAATTCTGTTGAAAACAGCGTCAGCCTGTGTTACTTGTATCCAAATCACACAAGTTTAGAGGAGAAATAATAGCAAAGTGTTCGAGAAAGTAGATATGTTTTGAACATATCACATGCACCATCAAAACCAAGATCAAACCATTTGCAAGCATTGAAAGATGGGATTAAAGAACTCTAAACATGTGCATGAAAGATGGAGTTCTAACAATAAGACAAAGTAACTATGCATGCAACATGAAAGGCTACAAACAAAGATCATGAATAACATGCATTGAAAATCGTTTGTTTGTGTCACATACAGAAAACATGGCATAGTGGTGATACGCCCAATTTGCATCACCATTCTATATCATAATTTACCTCTATTCATTGATATTTGTCTTATTATGAGGTATTACTTATGGCTTTTCATATGTTTATGCATGTTGGATGATTCTTGGAGGATGGACTGTCGGAGCCTAGATTCTGGTGGAAAAAAGGCGTTTCGGTGCAATTTCACGAAGATCAGAAAATACCAGAAAAATATGGAAACATATTATTTCACCAGAAGACGAAGGAAGCCAGAAGGAGGAGCGAAGAGGGGTCGCAGGGGGCCCACACCTCCTAGGCGTGGGCCCACCTGACCCCGCGCCTAGGGAAGGTACAGCCCACCTGCCCAGCCTCCGACTCCGCCCCTGCGCCTATATCTTCCCTACAGAACCCGAAGCCTAAGGAAGGGACCACAGATAGATTTCCGCCGCCTCTAGGGGGCGGAAAACACTGAGAGAGAAAGATCTCTCCGACAGACATATTTCTGCCGGGGGAATTCCTTCCCGGAGAGGGGAGACCGTCGCCATTAACACCATCGTCAAGCTAGGCTTCATCGGGATCATCATCATCATCATCCACACCATCATCTCCACCAACACCATCATCACCACTCCGTCCCGCTGTAACAATTGTGTTAGATATTGCTTTGGTTCTTAGGGGAAAATTTCCTGCTGTTGATTACTATTGTAGTTGATGCTTGTGAGTGGAACCATTGGATTGTTGTTTATGTTCAGATTGTTATCCATTATCATATCACCTTTGATCTTGATCCATATGATGTCTCGTGAATAGTTTGTTTAGTTGTTGAGTACATGGGAGAAGTCATGTTGTTAGTAGTGAATCTGTGATGAGTTATTATTCAATGGTTTAGTATTTAAGTTGTGGTGCTATTCTTCTAGTGGTGTCATGTGAATGTCGACTACATGACACTTCACCATTTATGGGCATAGGGGGATGCATTGTGTATTTGGCTACTAACTGTGGGGTTGCCGGAGTGACAGAAACCTGAACCCCCGTTAGGACACCTTTGCACAAGGGAGCGTAGGATCTCAGAGTTTAAGGTTGTGGTTAGATTTATATCTTAATTACTTTCCTATAGTTACGGATGTTTGCAGGGGGTTTAATCACAAGTATGTATTAGTCCAACTAAGGTCGGTATGTTAGCACAGGTTCACCCACACAACACTTACGACACCAGAGAAGAGTACTCAGCTATTTGAAGCGAAAGCACTTGACAGAATATTCCCATGTGTCCTCGAGAACGTTTGGTCCTTATAAGTATTTACACCGGCTTGTCCCTTGCTAAGAAAGGATTGGGCCACTTGATCCGTTTGTTTATTACCTTTGTTACTTGCTCTTTGTTTTGTTTCCTTGTCATAAAACCACTAAAAATCTGTTTGCTAAGTATTCACATGGATTTCCTGCTCCATACCATTGTTCAACACCTTTTGCTCCTCGGTTGGATCGACACTCCTATTTATCAAATGTACTACGATACACCTCCTATAATTGTGGGTCATCAAGACTATTTTTTGGCGTCGTTGCCGGTGATTGAAGCTCTATTGAAGAGTGGAACTGGTAAGGGAAACTTTTACTATGAGTATTTCTCTTGTTAGTGCTTGTTACTTTGTTTCCAATATGGATAACCCACTTGGTTTTCTATTTGGGACAACTACTACCACAGCTAGGGTAGTAGATAAACCACCACCTGTTGAGATAGATCCTTTTAAGTGTAACATCCCTAAAATCATAATTTCAAAGTTTGCATATCATTCATGCATGCATATAGATTTGAGATCAAATTTCAAACTCATTTCAGAAAAACAGAAGCACTTGGTGCTATGATTTTATGTGAACAGATTTAAATCAAATGGCTATCCCCATTTGAAAATTTGATTGTTTATGAACCAATTTGTTGCCTTCTATGAAGATAGGTTTGGGTGTAGAATTCAAACCAAGTTTTCCAAATTGGAAATGGTTTCAAAAACCATTTTTCAATTTTTGCAAAACCAAGTACCTAGTCTCTGATATTTTTTGATCTCCAAGCTTGATCAAGCCTTTACTTAGAAAACCACCTGACTTTGTGCCTAATTGGAGACTACAGTACCCTGCAAAAATCCCAGAAGGATTTGAATTTAAAAAGAGTTTGAATTCAATTCAAAACCATTTCAGAAAATCGAATCAGAAAAAGAAAACAAGAAAATAAATGAAAAAGGCCAGGCGCCACCAATCTAGCCCAGGAACGAAACAGGCCCAACTAGCCCACCCGGGGCATTTATTTTCCTTCCGCACGCACGAGCACACCCACCCAGCCGCTGACGACAGGACCCCACCTCCACTTCGTGCACTTCGCTGACAGGCGGGCCTCCTCCACGTCGACCGTCTTCCCCGATTCGCGACGACCTCCGCTGCCGTTGCAGCACTGATTTCGCGAGCTTAATTGGCATTGATGCAGCGAGCGTTTCTTGTCGAGCCTCGGGATATAAGATCCCCCCATCCTCGTGACCATTTCCCCCAAAACAATTTCACCTCCACGCCACCAGGCTGCCCACAACTCGCACGACGCCGCCGCTGTTCCGACGACTGCGCCGGCGAATTCCGGTGAGTTCCGTGCTCCCCTCTGTCTCTCGTTCATGCAAACAGGTTCAGTGAGTCCTTGCGCACCCCCTGACACTTTCCTTTTGACCTCGCATGACCCGTAGCTCCACCAACGTCGACGACGGCCGCCACCGTTCTCTGCACGAACTCCGGCGACTTCCCTCCGTAAGTAGCCACCGCCCCTTGCCCTCTGACTTGTACGCCTAGAATCTACGTCGATGTGCGCATCTAACGGTACCCTTATCTTGGCTTAGCGCGACGAGGAACCTCGCCAACATCGACGACTGACCGTGCCGACGTCTGCCTCTACTCCGACGAGAAATCCTCGCCGTATCAGCGCGCCCCTTCGCAAACCAACGCTACCTTGAGCATCAGCAGCCTCCTGCGGTTCAGGTATGACCCTTCCCCCTCTCGCGCACGACCTGAAACGCTAGCGCCGCCGTAGACAGAGCGCTCCGCCGCTCGCTGACGCCGCGCGCCGCCAGGACATGGTCGCGTGCTCGAGCACCGTTAGATCTAGATCCAAGGGACATGATAGAATCACTTATCAGCGAAGGAGGTACGCGCTCAGGACCGTGCGATTTATTTAGATCCTGCGGCGCAGAAGGGTGATCCGGTGCGAACCGGTACGCGCCAGTAATCTCGTGACGTGTGGCTAGGGTTGATTCAAAAATAGAAATTCAAATGAGATTTAGATCCCATTTTCAAATGGCTATAACTTGAGATTCCCATGTTAGATTTTTGCAAATTTTATACCGTTGGAATCAGTGAGTCAAGCCCTTTCGGAATCTCCAATGTGTTTAACAAAAAGTATCTGTTAAAATGACTTTGTATGCAGAAACATTTCTAGGTCCATTTTGAGTATATATTTGGTTTAGCAAATTGTTTTAGGGCTAAATAAGTTTAGTTAGCAAACTTTGTGACTTGTTATGTTTCTGTATCATGCACTTGCTTGGTATAGTTTTCAAAATCATCACTTAGTAATTTCTTGCATACATGCATTCATATTTTTGTTTGTATATAAATTGTGTGTAATTGTATGCTAGAAATTTTGCGTAGATTTTGCTAGTGACTGTGATTGTGAAGAGTGCTACTCTCCCCATTACCAAGGCAAGTGATACTTCATGATATTTCCACCCTTTATTTGGAATAAGCATTAGAATTATTTTTGCTAAGTCTTGCATGCTACTTTTTCCAAATGCTATGTTGGGAAATCCTATGTAGTGTAGAATTGTAGAATTGCTAGGAAATTTTCCTAAGTTAAGTTACTATGCCATGCTTAGCCTAGCTAGTAGAAAACAAGGGTTGGTAAAGTATGTACATGCTATGGAGAAATAATTCTAAGTCCTTTTGGACTCATGCTTTTCTTAATAAAACAACTAAGACAATGAACTTCCTGGGTGGAATGGGACTTGAATGGTGGTTTTTGGGTTGAGTGGTTACACAAGGCCATGGATTTGGCTTTTGTATCTCACTTGTAGTATGCCACCCAGGCACAAAGGGATTTGGAGGCCAAGTGTTGAGAAAGCTTACAGTGCAACCACTTGGCAATATGGGCTCTGCCATGATCATATAGGTTGCTAGAACTTAGTCACTTGGACAGTTGGTGGTAGTGGGAATGATAGGTTGGAGCGCGTCCATTTGACTAAGGAAAGGCTTCTGAAAGGTCCTGTCTTGGGAAACCAAGTCTGGTGGGGAAAGTGCACAACCTCTGCGGATGGAAAAATCTAAGTACTTAGCCAAGTCCATGGCAATGGATAACTTGAGCATCAAGACATGGAAGCTACAAGAATCTCATCACTCCAATTTCTAAGTAAAACTTGTGGGTGAACAAGGGTGAAGGACCCCAATGTGTATTGGTGGTTTCTTGGGAAGTTTTTGATAAAGAAAAACTTAGTGATTTCAACTAATAGGAAAAACCTATTTTGAGCAAAGCAAGCCAAGCTACACTTAGCCAAAAATGCATATAGTAATATAGTCCACTTAAAATTTACTAAGGTATCACTTGCCAATACTATTCCAAAGTATTGACCCACTGTGGCTGTAACTTGTGATGTTGCAGGTTACTCCGATGATGAGTAGGAGTCATGAGTCTACACTCAACATGCTTGCCTGTGGCACATGAAGATGAAGACTTATGTTTATTTACTTATTCCAAAACTCTTGTATTAGGCCTTTGGCCCTGAGTTGTAAAAGACTATGTTCTATCTCTGGAATGAATGTAATAAACGATCTTTGTATCTGTGTACTTCATCTTAAACTGTGGATGCTAGCATTGATCCAGGGACTAGCATTGCAATCACAGGGATCCTTTTTCTTTACCAAGGAGGGATCTTACAGATGGTATCAGAGCACTGTGTTGCCTGTAGGATTATGACCCTAGGATTGGAAACCACTAAGGAAAATTTTTCAACTACTTCTACACTTGTCTATTCTCCTCGTAAAGTTTTCTAATCTTCTCATTCTCATCTCTATTTGTAGATGAACTCCATCAATGAAGCCGTGAAGAAAGGACCACTCATGACCATGACCTTGGACTGTGAAACAGAGTTTCCCAAAATTCTCAAGGACCTCATGGTGGCAATGGAAGCACATGGAGCAGCTGTTTACAAAGGCTTTCCAGTGATGGATGAAGGTGTGGAGTATTGGTGGGTGCAACTTCACTTGTACAAAAACAAGGAAGACAACCACAAAGAAAGAGGATTTTGCATGTACACCAACACTGTGATGCACACCACATTCTTTGAGTCAGCAAGAGAAGCAGCTTGGAGGACTATCAAAGAACTAAGTGCTAGAGTCAAGTGTAGAATGCTCAACCTCCAAAAGGACTTAGAGAAAGAGAAGGAACTTACTCAAGAGTTGGAAGCCACCAACCAAACCTTAAGGGGAGATATTATAGACTTAGTGATGGAATCATGTGAACAAGATAGGTGGATTGCCTCTAGGAACATTGTGTTAGCCAACAGATCCAGTGAAATAGGATTGTGAATGCACTTCGTTAGTTGGACCACCACCTATCACCTTATTTTCCAAAATGATACCTTAAATAAGTTTGGACCTTGATTGATGTAATGGAATCATGTATGCATGACTTGTGTGATTTTGTGTTCCATGGATATGTATGAAATGTTTGTCTTGTTTTATCTTAAATTGTGTTATCCTAACTTTTCTATCTTATAAATAGATGCCTATTACCATCAGCACTGTTGAGGAGTTCCAGGTTACCCGTTTTGGTCCTCGTATCGTTGAGCTTACCACTTTGCTCAATCTCCCTCTTCCCACCATTATGGTGCACCCACTCACCAAGTTCGAGAGGAAGGACCTCTGGGGCTTCAAGGTGAACCAGCCTGGACGCCAGGAAGAGCCTACTACGGAGGCCATCGTCTTCAAGCTTATGCACGATGACAGGGAGAGGGGCATGGAGGTCGTCATGCAGGACCTGATAGGACGTCTGTTAGGCCGTCACTCTCGACAGGTTGGAGGCACCCACTTCCACGTCTTCGGAAGACGTGATGATGATGGAGAGTCCATCGACTTTGAGGACGACTCGAGGGACGCAGCAGAGCCGATACGTCTCTATCTCCAGGACTTAGAGTCTCTCATCAGGCACGTGGATACGGACAGGACCAACGTCATGCTCAACAATGACGAGCTCCAGGTGCAGCTTCGCGAGAAGGACAAGATTTTCGCACAGCAGGATGAGATAGTCAAGGAAATGGAGACGAAGTTCGAGGCCCAAGACCGTAAGTTCAAGAGTCAGGAGAAACGCGTCCAGGATAGGAACAAGAAGATCCGGGACATGACTGAAGAACTGAAGTCCAAGGATTTCGAACTAGAGAAGCAGCAGATGGTGATCGAGATGTAGGGTTTCGTAGCATGGAAAACAAAAAATTTCTATCGCATACAAACAAACAAGCCAAGATCTATCTACTAGATTGTAGCAACGAGTTGATGGAATAACTTACCCTCGAAGATTCCAAAGTGTTTAACGAGAGAGGATTCTCGTGGGTGATGTAGTCGTACTCTTCCCGATCTCAAGATCGCGTGGACGATCCTTCCGGCGCTGCGTTCCGGCAGCACTCCCGCAGTCGGTCACACGTTCGGTACTCGACGAAGACCTTCCTCTCCCGTGTTCCATCAGGAAGTGGAGGTTGTAGCACTCTCCTCGCGATTCCAGCTGACAACTGGCGTGGTCGGAAGTAGAGGGAGATCTCATGAGGCCTTAAGCCGGAGCGAGTATGGTGGAGTATGAGAGAGCTCCTCGGCGATCTAGGTTTTAGACACACCAAGGAGGAGAGGCTAGAGCCGGCGGCTAGGGTTTGGGGCACCCCAAGTCGTCGGTTAGGGAAAAACCCTAGGGAGCGGCGGCTATGGTGGTAAGCGCCAAGCTAGGGTTTGAGGAGAGGTACTTGTGTGTGCTAGGAGGAAGCCCTGCCCCTCCTTATATAGGTGGAGGGGCCGGCGGTCAAGGGGAGGGAGGGGAGTCCCTCCCCACCTCGGCTTGGGTGGTGCGCCGGCTTGGGGAGGAGGGACTCCCTCCCCAACTCGGTTTCAACCTCCTTCTCCTCTTTCCAAAACTTGCCGTTTGACTTTCAAACTAGCCGTTTGACTTTTCAATTTAGGATTTGAATAAACCCTTTATTTTGGACAGCGAAGACACTTAGTACATGATGCAATCATTCCAACTTGAAATGACACATTCATGTACCCCTTCCCCTCCGGAGTGCCGGACATTCCGGAACCTTCTAGAACATTCCAGATAAAACACCGGAAACATTTCCCAACTCCGAAACGGGACTTTCCTTATATGAATCTTATTCTCCGGACCATTCCGGATCTCCTCGTGATATCCCGGATCCCATCCGAGACTCCGAACAACATTCAGTCTCTTTCTCATTCATTCCATAACTACTCAAACAACGTCGAATCCTTAAGTGTGTCTCCCTACGGTTCGTGAATTATGCGGACATGATCGAGACACTTCTCCGAACAATAACCAATAGAGGAATCTGGAAATTCATATGGCTCCCACATATTTCTACGATTACTTTGCGATCGAATGAACCACTTACATACGATACCAATTTCCCTTTGTCTCACGATAGTTTACTTATCCGAGGTTATGATCGTCGGTATCTCTTCATACCTAGTTCAACCTCACATCGATAAGTACTCTTTGCTCGTTCCGGTGATATGTGATCCCTTGTGAGCCAGTCACATGCTTGCAAGCTAATTGGATGACATTCCACCGAGAGGGCCCAGAGTATATCTATCGGTCATATGGATGGACAAATCCCACTCTTGATCCATGTGTCTCAACCAATACTTTCTGAACACTCAATGCCACCTTTATAGCCACCCGATTCACGGTGTTGTTTGATGTCATCAAAGCATCCATCCGGTAAAAGTGATATGCATGATCTCATGGTAGAAGGAATTAGGTTACTATGTATCAGAAAGCATATAGCAATTGAACTATTAAAATGACTTGATCTTTATGCTACGCTTATCTATAGGAGTATGTCCACCATATCATTCTCCTAACGATATGATCTTGTTGTTGATAACATCTCAATGTTCATGATAGGGAAACCACAATTATTTATCAACCAACAATCTAGTGATGTATAGAGGCTATACTAGGGACTTCAAATTAAGTTTACAAATCACACAAGTATCAATGTTTCCTTGTTAATACTATTATAGTATGAATGTAAAAATTTATCATAAACACAAAGATATAATAATAACTACATTTATTATTGCCTCTAGGGCATATCTCCAACACGAGAGGCTTCGCTCCCAGAAGAGGGCTCTCAAGGCCAAGATCGATTCCTTGACCACTACGATTGAGGAGAACAAGACCGCAATGGAGAACGCAGGTCTTACCTTTGTCGAGGAGGAGATTGATGCTGATGAGTAGACTTGACTACTCGTTTATCTTTCATTATCGTACTTGTTATTTGTGAACTTATTATTGGACCATCCGACATGTGGATGGCTTGCCACTTGTGTGTTTTATTTTGAGAACTTGTTATCTGGTTGTTGAACTTTTATCTGTGTTGCATGCTTTGTGTTTGCTTGTGATGTATTGTGCATAAAACATCTATGGGTATATCATTCTTATCTCTATTTGAACGAACCACAGATGCCTCCCCGTCGTGCAAACCCCAACCCCAACAACATCACTCCGGAAATGCAACAAATGATGAATGCTCAAACACATCTTATGTAGATGATGACAACATTCATCCGAAACCAAAATAACAACAACAACCCCAATAACAACAACAACAACAACAACCCTCCGGGTTTTGATATGCTCACCAGATTTCTGCGTTTGAGGCCAGCTAAGTTCTCGGGGACAACTGATCCCATGGTGGCCAATGATTGGCTACGTTCCGTGAACAAGGACTTAGTGACCGTGGGCTGCACGGACGCTGAAAAGGTCAGATTTGCAGCGCATCTGTTGGAAGGACCAGCCGCCACATGGTGGGACAACTTCCAAATCACCACTCCTTTAGATGAGGTGACTTGGGCTATCTTTGAAGATGGCTTTCGCACTGCTCATATCTCATCAGGAATGATGAGTCTGAAAAAGAAGGAGTTTCACAACCTGAAGCAGCGCCACCGCAGCGTGGCTGAATACATAGAAGAGTTCAACAATCTGGCGCGCTATGCACCGGATGAGGTTGACACAGATGCCAAAAGAAAGGAAAAGTTTCTGGAAGGCTTGAACGATGAGCTGAATCTGCAGTTGTCTGTGGCATATGTTCCAACTTATCAGTCTCTGTGTGACAAGGCTGCTATTTTGGAGAATAAAATGAAGCTAGTCGAGAGTAGGAAGAGGAAACACTCCGACAAGCAAAGCTCGGGGTCGTCTCACAAACGATCTCACTATGATGACAGTGGAAGCTCAGGATCCCATAAGCATGGAAATTCAACAAGCACCACAACCACAACCGTCATGACAACAAGCATCACCGCAGTCATGACAATGACAAGTACAAGAACCACAAGAGTGGACATAAGAGCCACCACAGTGGAAATGGTAGTGGAAGTGGAAGTCAGCCTGCAAAAAGGGACATCAGTCAGGTTGAGTGCTTCAAATGCAAGAAGCTGGGGCATTATGCTAATGAGTGCCCTGAGAAGAAAGTTGAAGGACCTAACAAGCCCGATGAGGAGCCCGATCAATGTGGAGGAGGTCTATGAGGAGCCCGATGCTGTTGCTGGTAAGTTCAGACGCAATTCCATTCCAGCATTTGTACTCTTTGACACTGGTGCATCTCATTCATTCATATCAAAAGCATTTGTTGATAGAAATGGGTTTGCATCTGAAAACATTGGGTGTCCAATAAAAGTTAGTTCTCCGGGTGGAGATATGATAGTAAGTCTTGGATGCCGGGATCTTGTCATAGAGTTTGAAAAGCATAAGTTTCCAGTGAGTCTGATAATCCTAGATTCCCAAGGACTAGACATAATATTGGGAATGGATTGGATGGCTAAGTATGAAGGAGTACTAGATTGTGCTAATCGTACTGTTGCACTCACAACCCCAGAAGGAAAAAGAATAAAATTCAGGTCAAACTTTGAATCCAAAGGAAGTAAGCTGAATTCTCTTAAGGGGGTTAGCATGGACAGTGTGCCAATTGTGTGTGAGTATCCGGATGTATTTCCGGAAGAGTTGCCAGGAATGCCACCAGATAGAGATGTGGAATTTCTGATAGATTTGGTACCAGGTTCAGGACCAATAGCCAAGAGACCATACAAAATGTCAGTTGATGAACTGAAAGAGCTCAAGAAGCAACTAGGAGAACAGTTGCAGAAAGGATTTATCCAACCAAGTTCTTCATCTTGGGGAGCCCCAGTATTGTTCGTGGAGAAGAAAGATAGAAGCCAAAGGTTATGCATAGATTACCGTTCACTCAACGAGGTAACTATCAAGAACAAATATCCTTTGCCTAGAATCAATGACTTGTTTGATCAGCTAGAGGGAGCATGTGTGTTCTCGAAGATTGATCTCCGGTCAGGCTATTTTCAACTTAAGATAAGAGAGCAAGACATACCTAAAACAGCATTCACCACAAGGTATGGATTGTATGAGTATACCGTGATGCCTTTTGGCTTAACCAATGCTCCAGCATACTTCATGAATATGATGAACAAGGTGTTCATGGAATTTCTTGACAAATTCTTTGTCGTTTTCATTGATGACATCTTAGTCTACTCCAAGAGCAAGGAAGAGCATGAAGGACACTTGCGTTTGATACTTGAAAAGTTAAGAGAGCATAAACTTTATGCCAAATTCAGCAAGTGTGAGTTTTGGTTAGAGGAAGTTGGTTTTCTTGGTCATGTTATGACAAAGGATGGTGTGGCAGTTGATCCTGCTAAAGTTTCAGCTGTGACAGAATGGGAATCTCCCAAGAACGTGAAAGAAGTACGCAGTTTCCTTGGCTTAGAAGGTTACTATGGAAGGTTCATTGAAAATTTCTCAAAGGTTGCTAAGCTAATGACTAAATTGTTAAAGAAGGACAAGAAATTTGCTTGGTATGAAGGTTGTGAAGTCAGCTTCCAAGAATTGAAGAAGAGACTTGTAACAGCACCAGTTCTATGTCTGCCAGATTTGGAAAAGGATTTCCAAGTATATTGTGATGCGTCTCATCAAGGTTTGGGTGCCGTACTTATGCAAGATGGTAAAGTTGTGGCCTATGCCTCGAGACAACTCAAAACTCATGAAGTAAACTATCCTACTCATGATTTGGAGTTGGCCTCTGTCGTCCATGCACTCAAAACATGGAGACATTACCTTTTGGGAAAGCGTTGTGAAGTGTTCACCGATCACAAGAGTTTGAAGTATATCTTCACCCAGAAGGAAATCAATATGAGACAAAGAAGATGGTTAGAGCTTATCAAGGATTATGACTTGAGTTTGCAATACCACCCCGGTAAAGCAAATGTTGTAGCAGACGCTCTAAGTCGTAAGGTATTTGTGAATGGCCTTACTAAAGGAGAATTGCCAGATGATTTGTGTGCTCAATTCAAAGAGCTAAGATTGGAGATTGTGCCTGAATGAAATCTTATGTCTTTGGATGTTCAACCCACTTTATTGGACAAGATCCGAGAAGCTCAGAAGACTGATAAGGAAATTGAAAGGATTAAGGAAAATATTAGCCAAGGGAGAGCTAAAAATTTCCATGAAGACGAACAGGGTACATTATGGCATGGGAAACGTTTTTGTGTCCCACAAGATCCGGAGTTACGGAAACTGATATTGCAGGAAGCACACAACTCTCCGTATTCTATTCACCCGGGTAACACCAAAATGTACATGGACATGAAAGAAATATTTTGGTGGAACAATCTCAAGAGGGACATTGCCGAGCATATTTATTTGTGTGATGTGTGTAATAGAGTAAAAGCGGAGCATCAGAAACCAGCGGGTTTGCTTCAACCACTACCTATTCCTGATTGGAAGTGGGACAAGATTGGTATGGATTTCATCATCGGATTACCAAGGACCAGATCGGGATATGACTCCATATGGGTAGTAGTGGATCGCCTAACCAAATTGGCTCATTTCATACCCGTGAAGACAACTTATACAAGTGCCAAGTTAGCCAAAATCTACATGAGTAGAATTGTATGCCTTCACGGTGTGCCTAAGAGTATTGTGTCCGATAGGGGAACCCAATTCACTTCCCATTTTTGGAGACAGCTACATGAGTCATTGGGAACGAGGTTGGAATTCAGTACTGCTTTTCATCCTCAAACCGATGGACAAACAGAAAGGACTAATCAAATTCTGGAAGAAATGCTGAGGGCATGTGCTCTAGACTATGGAGCAAGTTGGGATGAAAGTCTGCCTTACGCAGAATTTTCTTACAACAACAGCTATCAAGCCAGCATCGAGATACCGTTTGAGTTTCTCTATGGAAGAAAGTGTACCACCCCATTGTTATGGAATGGTGTGGGAGAAAGAAGTTTATTCGGGCCAGATCTTATCAAAGAAGCCGAAGAGAAAGTCAAATTGGTTAAGGAAAGGTTGAAGATAGCACAGTCCCGATAGAAAAGCTACGCAGATCCTAAGCGTAGAGAAGTCACCTACGAAGTTGGTGATAGAGCCTATCTTAGAGTATCACCACTCCGTGGAGTGAAAAGATTCGGAGTCAAAGGAAAATTGGCACCAAGATATGTTGGGCCATTCAAGATTATAAGTCGCAAAGGAGAAGTGGCTTATGAGATTGAACTGCCAGCATCTCTATCAGCAGTCCATAATGTGTTTCATGTGAGTCAGCTTAAGAAATGTCACCTAGAAATGGAAGAATCTTCTTTGAAGGATACCATACCTTTGGAAGAAGTTCAACTAGAAAGTGATCTCACCTATGAAGAAAAACATATCAATATTCTTGAGACTGCGGAAAGAGTCACGAGAACAAAGACTATCAAGTTTTGCAAAGTGCAATGGAACCATCACACCGAAGAGGAAGCAACATTGGAAAGAGAAGATGATCTTCGGAAAGACCACCTTCACCTATTTGCTAGCCAATCCGAATCTCTAGGGCGAGATTCACCTTAAGGGGGTTAGATTTGTAACATCCCTAAAATCATAATTTCAAAGTTTGCATATCATTCATGCATGCATATAGATTTGAGATCAAATTTCAAACTCATTTCGGAAAAACAGAAGCACTTGGTGCTATGATTTTATGTGAACAGATTTAAATCAAATGGCTATCCCCATTTGAAAATTTGATTGTTTATGAACCAAGTTGTTGCCTTCTATGAAGATAGGTTTGAGTGTAGAATTCAAACCAAGTTTTCCAAATTGGAAATGGTTTCAAAAACCATTTTTCAATTTTTGCAAAACCAAGTACCTACTCTCTGATATTTTTTGATCTCCAAGCTTGATCAAGCCTTTACTTAGAAAACCACCTGACTTTGTGCCTAATTGGAGACTACAGTACCCTGCAAAAATCCCAGAAGGATTTGAATTCAAAAAGAGTTTGAATTCAATTCAAAACCATTTCAGAAAATCGAATCAGAAAAAGAAAACAAGCAAACAAATGAAAAAGGCCAGGCGCCACCAATCTAGCCCAGGAACGAAACAGGCCCAACTAGCCCACCCGGGGCATTTATTTTCCTTCCGCACGCACGAGCACACCCACCCAGCCGCTGACGACAGGACCCCACCTCCACTTCACTTGACAAAGTGGCCTCCTCCACGACCGTCTTCCCCGATTCCGCCACGACCTCCGCTGCCCGTTGCAGAGACTGATTTATGAGAGCTTAATTGGCATTGATGCGTGGCGTTTCTTGTCGAGCCTCGGGCTATAAGATCCCCATCCTCGTCACCCACCATTTCCCCAAACAATTTCACCTCCACGCCACCAGCTGCCCACAACTTCGCCGCGCCGCCGGCTGTTCCGACGATCGCTTGGCGAATTCCGGTGAGTTCCGTGCTCCCCTCTGTCTCTCGTTCATGCAAACAGGTTCAGTGAGTCCTTGCGCACCCCCTGACACTTTCCTTTTGACCATGCATGAACCGTAGATCCACCAACGTCGACGACGGCCGCCACCGTTCTCTGCACGAACTCCGGCGACTTCCCTCCGTAAGTAGCCACCGCCCCTTTCCCTCTGACTTGTACGCCTAGAATCTACGTCGATGTGCGCATCTAACGGTACCCTTATCTTGGCTTAGCGCGACGAGGAACCTCGGCAACGTCGACGACTGACCGTGCCGACGTCTGCCTCTACTCCGACGAGAAATCCTCGCCGTATCAGCGCGCCCCTTCACAAACCAATGCTACCTTGAGCATCAGGAGCCTCCTGCGGTTCAGGTATGACCCTTCCCCCTCTCGCGCACGACCTGAAACGCTAGCGCCGCCGTAGACAGAGTGCTCCGCCGCTCGCTGACGCCGCACGCCGCCAGGACATGGTCGCGTGCTCGAGCACCGTTAGATCTAGATCCAAGGGACAAGATATAATCACTTATCAGCGAAGGAGGTACGCGCTCAGGACCGTGCGATTTATTTAGATCCTGCGGCGCGGAAGGGTGATCCGGTGCGAACCGGTACGCGCCAGTAATATCGTGACGCGTGGCTAGGGTTGATTCAAAAATAGAAATTCAAATCAGATTTAGATCCCATTTTCAAATGGCTATAACTTGAGATTCCCACGTAAGATTTTTTCAAATTTTATACCGTTGGAATCAGTGAGTCAAGCCCTTTCGGAATCTCCAATGTGTTTAACAAAAAGTATCTGTTAAAATGACTTTGTATGCAGAAACATTTCTAGGTCCATTTTGAGTATATATTTGGTTTAGCAAATTGTTTTAGGGCTAAATAAGTTTAGTTAGCAAACTTTGTGACTTGTTATGTTTCTGTATCATGCACTTGCTTGGTAGAGTTTTCAAAATCATCACTTAGTAATTTCTTGCATACATGCATTCATATTTTTGTTTGTATATAAATTGTGTGTAATTGTATGCTACAAATTTTGTGTAGATTTTGCTAGTGACTGTGATTGTGAAGAGTGCTACTCTCCCCATTACCAAGGCAAGTGATACTTCATGATATTTCCATCCTTTATTTGGAATAAGCATTAGAATTATTTTTGCTAAGTCTTGCATGCTACTTTTGCCAAATGCTATGTTGGGAAATCCTATGTAGTGTAGAATTGTAGAATTGCTAGGAAATTTTCCTAAGTTAAGTTACTATGCCATGCTTAGCCTAGCTAGTAGAAAACAAGGGTTGGTAAAGTATGTACATGCTATGGAGAAATAATTCTAAGTCCTTTTGGACTCATGCTTTTCTTAATAAAACAACTAAGACAATGAACTTCCTGGGTGGAATGGGACTTGAATGGTGGTTTTTGGGTTGAGTGGTTACACAAGGCCATGGATTTGGCTTGTGTATCTCACTTGTGGTATGCCACCCAGGCACAAAGGGATTTGGAGTCCAAGTGTTGAGAAAGCTTACAGTGCAACCACTTGGCAATATGGGCTCCGCCATGATCATATAGGTTGCTAGAACTTAGTCACTTGTACAATTGGTGGTAGTGGGAATGATAGGTTGGAGCGCGTCCATTTGACTAAGGAAAGGCTTCTGAAAGGTCCTGTCTTGGGAAACCAAGTCTGGTGGGGAAAGTGCACAACCTCTGCAGATGGAAAAATCTAAGTACTTAGCCAAGTCCATGGCAATGGATAACTTGAGTATCAAGACATGGAAGCTACAAGAATCTCATCACTCCAATTTCTAAGTAAAACTTGTGGGTGAACAAGGGTGAAGGACCCCAATGTCTATTGGTGGTTTCTTGGGAAGTTTTTGATAAAGAAAAACTTAGTGATTTCAACTAATAGGAAAAACCTATTTTGAGCAAAGCAAGCCAAGCTACACTTAGCCAAAAATGCATATAGTAATATAGTCCACTTAAAATTTACTAAGGTATCACTTGCCAATACTATTTCAAAGTATTGACCCACTGTGGCTGTAACTTGTGATGTTGCAGGTTACTCCGATGATGAGTAGGAGTCATGAGTCTACACTCAACATTCTTGCCTGTGGCACATGAAGATGAAGACTTATGTTTATTTACTTATTCCAAAACTCTTGTATTAGGCCTTTGGCCCTGAGTTGTAAAAGACTATGTTCTATCTCTGGAATGAATGTAATAAACGACCTTTGTATCTGTGTACTTCATCTTAAACTGTGGATGCTAGCATTGATCCAGGGACTAGCATTGCAATCACAGGGATCCTTTTTCTTTACCAAGGAGGGATCTTACAGATGGTATCAGAGCACTGTGTTGCCTGTAGGATTATGACCCTAGGATTGGAAACCACTAAGGAAAATTTTTCAACTACTTCTACACTTGTCTATTCTCCTCGTAAACTTTTCTAATCTTCTCATTCTCATCTCTATTTGTAGATGAACTCCATCAATGAAGCCGTGAAGAAAGGACCACTCATGACCATGACCTTGGACTGTGAAACAGAGTTTCCAAAAATTCTCAAGGACCTCATGGTGGCAATGGAAGCACATGGAGCAGCTGTTTACAAAGGCTTTCCAGTGATGGATGAAGGTGTGGAGTATTGGTGGGTGCAACTTCACTTGTACAAAAACAAGGAAGACAACCACAAAGAAAGAGGATTCTGCATGTACACCAACACTGTGATGCACACCACATTCTTTGAGTCGACAAGAAGAAGCTTGGAGGACTATCAAAGAACTAAGTGCTAGAGTCAAGTGTAGAATGCTCAACCTCCAAAGGACTTAGAGAAAGAGAAGGAACTTACTCAAGAGTTGGAAGCCACCAACCAAACCTTAAGGGAGATATTATAGACTTAGTGATGGAATCATGTGAACAAGATAGGTGGATTGCCTCTAGGAACATTGTGTTAGCCAATGCATCCAAATGAAATAGGATTGTGAACGCACTTCGTTAGTTGGACCACCACCTATCACCTTATTTTCCAAAATGATACCTTAAATAAGTTTGGACCTTGATTGATGTAATGGAATCATGTATGCATGACTTGTGTGATTTTGTGTTCCATGGATATGTATGAAATGTTTGTCTTGTTTTATCTTAAATTGTGTTATCCTAACTTTTCTATCTTATAAATAGATGCCTATTACCATTAGCATTGTTGAGGAGTTCCAGGTTACCCGTTTTGGTCCTCGTATCGTTGAGCTTACCACTTTGCTCAATCTCCCTCTTCCCACCATTATGGTGCACCCACTCACCAAGTTCGAGAGGAAGGACCTCTGGGGCTTCAAGGTGAACCAACTGGGCCTTGAGAAGAGCCTACTATGGAGGCCATCGTCTTCAAGCTTATGCACGATGACAGGGAGAGAGGCATGGAGGTCGTCATGCAGGACCTGATAGGACGTCTGTTAGGCCGTCACTCCCGACAGGTTAGAGGCACCCACTTCCACATCTTCGGAAGACGTGATGATGATGGAGAGTCCATCGACTTTGAGGACGACTCGAGGGACACAGCAGAGCCGATACGTCTCTATCTCCAGGACTTAGAGTCTCTCATCAGGCACGTGGATACAGACAAGACCAACGTCATGCTCAACAATGACGAGCTCCAGGTGCAGCTTCGCGAGAAGGACAAGCTTTTCGCACAGCAGGATGAGATAGTCAAGGAAATGGATACGAAGTTCGAGGCCCAGGACCGTAAGTTCAAGAGTCAGGAGAAACGCGTCCAGGATAGGAACAAGAAGATCCGGGACATGACTGAAGAACTGAAGTCCAAGGATTTCGAACTAGAGCAGCAGCAGATGGTGATCGAGAGGCTTCGCTCCCAGAAGAGGGCTCTCAAGGCCAAGATCGATTCCTTGACCACTACGATTGAGGAGAACAAGACCGCGATGGAGAACGCAGGTCTTACCTTTGTCGAGGAGGAGATTGATGCTGATGAGTAGACTTGACTACTCGTTTATCTTTCATTATCGTACTTGTTATTTGTGAACTTATTATTGGACCATCCGACATGTGGATGGCTTGCCACTTGTGTGTTTTATTTCGATAAGTTGTTATCTAGTTGTTGAACTTTTATCTGTGTTGCATGCTTTGTGTTTGCTTGTGATGTATTGTGCATAAAACATCTATGGGTATCTCATTCTTATCTCTATTTGAACAAACCACAGATGCCTCCCGTTCGTGCAAACCCCAACCCCAACAACATCACTCCGGAAATGCAACAAATGATGAATGCTCAAACACAGCTTATGCAGATGATGACAACATTCATCCAAAACCAGAATAACAACAACAACCCAAATAACAACAACAACAACAACAACCCTCCGGGTTTTGATATGCTCACCAGATTTCTGCGTTTGAGGCCAGCTAAGTTCTCGGGGACAACTGATCCCATGGTGGCCAATGATTGGCTACATTCCGTGAACAAAGACTTAGTGACCCTGGGCTGCACGGACGCTGAAAAGGTCAGATTTGCAGCGCATCTGTTGGAAGGACCAGCCGCCACATGGTGGGACAACTTCCAAATCACCACTCCTTTAGATGAGGTGACTTGGGCTATCTTTGAAGATGGCTTTCGCACTGATCATATCTCATCAGGAATGATGAGTCTGAAAAAGAAGGAGTTTCACAACCTGAAACAGCGCCACCGCAGCGTGGATGAATACATAGAAGAGTTCAACAATCTGGCGCGCTATGCACCGGATGAGGTTGACACAGATGCCAAAAGAAAGGAAAATTTTCTGGAAGGCTTGAACGATGAGCTGAATCTGCAGTTGTCTGTGGCATATGTTCCAACTTATCAGTCTCTGTGTGACAAGGCTGCTATTTTGGAGAATAAAATGAAGAAAGTCGAGAGTAGGAAGAGGAAACACTCCGACAAGCACAGCTCGGGGTCGTCTCACAAACGATCTCACTATGATGACAGTGGAAGCTCAGGATCCCATAAGCATGGGAAATTCAACAAGCACCACAACCACAACCGTCATGACAACAAGCATCACCGCAGTCATGACAATGACAAGTACAAGAACCACAAGAGTGGACATAAGAGCCACCATAGTGGAAATGGTAGTGGAAGTGGAAGTCAACCTACAAAAAGGGACATCAGTCAGGTTGAGTGCTTCAAATGCAAGAAGCTGGGGCATTATGCTAATGAGTGCCTTGAGAAGAAAGTTGAAGGACCTAACAAGCCCAATCCTTTTCAGAAAGGACAGGTTAACCACATCAATGTGGAGGAGGTCTATGAGGAGCCCGATGCTGTTGCTGGTAAGTTCAGACTCAATTCCATTCTAGCATTTGTACTCTTTGACACTGGTGCATCTCATTCATTCATATCAAAAGCATTTGTTGATAGAAATGGGTTTGCATCTGAAAACATTGGGTGTCCAATAAAATTTAGTTCTCCGGGTGGAGATATGATAGTAAGTCTTGGATGCCGGGATCTTGTCATAGAGTTTGGAAAGCATAAGTTTCCAGTGAGTCTGATAATCCTAGATTCCCAAGGACTAGACGTAATATTGGGAATGGATTGGATGGATAAGTATGAAGGAGTACTAGATTGTGCTAATCGTACTGTTGCACTCACAACCCCAGAAGGAAAAAGAATAAAATTCAGGTCAAACTTTGAATCCAAAGGAAGTAAGCTGAATTCTCTTAAGGGGGTTAGCATGGACAGTGTGCCAATTGTGTGTGAGTATCCGGATGTATTTCCGGAAGAGTTGCCAGGAATGCCACCAGATAGAGATGTGGAATTTCTGATAGATTTGGTACCAGGTTCAGGACCAATAGCCAAGAGACCATACAAAATGTCAGTTGATGAACTGAAAGAGCTCAAGAAGCAACTAGGAGAACAGTTGCAGAAAGGATTTATCCAACCAAGTTCTTCATCTTGGGGAGCCCCAGTATTGTTCGTGGAGAAGAAAGATAGAAGCCAAAGGTTATGCATAGATTACCGTTCACTCAACGAGGTAACTATCAAGAACAAATATCCTTTGCCTAGAATCAATGACTTGTTTGATCAGCTAGAGGGAGCATGTGTGTTCTCGAAGATTGATCTCCGGTCAGGCTATTTTCAACTTAAGATAAGAGAGCAAGACATACCTAAAACAGCATTCACCACAAGGTATGGATTGTATGAGTATACCGTGATGCCTTTTGGCTTAACCAATGCTCCAGCATACTTCATGAATATGATGAACAAGGTGTTCATGGAATTTCTTGAAAAATTCGTTGTCGTTTTCATCGATGACATCTTAGTCTACTCCAAGAGCAAGGAAGAGCATGAAGGACACTTGAGTTTGATACTTGAAAAGTTAAGAGAGCATAAACTTTATGCCAAATTCAGCAAGTGTGAGTTTTGGTTAGAGGAAGTTGGTTTTCTTGGTCATGTTATGCCAAAGGATGGTGTGGCAGTTGATCCTGCTAAAGTTTCAGCTGTGACAGAATGGGAATCTCCCAAGAACGTGAATGAAGTACGCAGTTTCCTTGGCTTAGCAGGTTACTACAGAAGGTTCATTGAAAATTTCTCAAAGGTTTCTAAGCCAATGACTGAATTGTTAAAGAAGGACAAGAAATTTGCTTGGTCTGAAGGTTGTGAAGTCAGCTTCCAAGAATTGAAGAAGAGACTTGTAACAGCACCAGTTCTATATACATGATTTGGAAAAGGATTTCCAAGTATATTGTGATGCGTCTCATCAAGGTTTGGGTGCCGTACTTATGCAAGACGGTAAAGTTGTGGCCTATGCCTCGAGACAACTCAAAACTCATGAAGTAAACTATCCTACTCATGATTTGGAGTTGGCCTCTATCGTCCATGCACTCAAAACATGGAGACATTACCTTTTGGGAAAGCGTTGTGAAGTGTTCACCGATCACAAGAGTTTGAAGTATATCTTCACCCAGAAGGAAATCAATATGAGACAAAGAAGATGGTTAGAGCTTATCAAGGATTATGACTTGAGTTTGCAATACAATCCCGGTAAAGCAAATGTTGTAGCAGACGCTCTAAGTCGTAAGGTATTTGTGAATGGCCTTACCAAAGGAGAATTGCCAGATGATTTGTGTGCTCAATTCAAAGAACTCAGATTGGAGATTGTGCCTGAAGGACATCTTATGTCTTTGGATGTTCAACCCACTTTATTGGACAAGATCCGAGAAGCTCAGAAGACTGATAAGGAAATTGAAAGATTAAGGAAAATATTAGCCAAGGGAGAGCTAAAAATTTCCATGAAGACGAACAGGGTACATTATGGCATGGGAAACGTATTTGTGTCCCACAAGATCCGGAGTTACGGAAACTAATATTGCAGGAAGCGCACAACTCTCCGTATTCTATTCACCCGGGTAACACCAACATGTACATGGACATGAAAGAAATATTTTGGTGGAACAATCTCAAGAGGGACATTGCCGAGCATATTGCTTTGTGTGATGTGTGTAATAGAGTAAAAGCGGAGCATCAGAAACCAGCGGGTTTGCTCCAACCACTACCTATTCCTGATTGGAAGTGGGACAAGATTGGTATGGATTTCATCACCGGATTACCAAGGACCAGATCGGGATATGACTCCATATGGGTAGTAGTGGATCGCCTAACCAAAGTGGCTCATTTCATACCCGTGAAGACAACTTATACAAGTGCCAAGTTAGCCAAAATCTACATGAGTAGAATTGTATGCCTTCACCGTGTGCCTAAGAGTATTGTGTCCGATAGGGGAACCCAATTCACTTCCCATTTTTGGAGACAACTACATGAGTCATTGGGAACGAGGTTGGAATTCAGTACTGCTTTTCATCCTCAAGCCGATGGACAAACAGAAAGGACTAATCAAATTCTGGAAGACATGTTGAAGGCATGTGCTCTAGATTATGGAGCAAGTTGGGATGAAAGTCTGCCTTACGCAGAATTTTCTTACAACAACAGCTATCAAGCCAGCATCGAGATGGCACCGTTTGAGTTTCTCTATGGAAGAAAGTGTACCACCCCATTGTTATGGAATGGTGTGGGATAAAGAAGTTTATTCGGGCCAGATCTTATCAAAGAAGCCGAAGAGAAAGTCAAATTGGTTAAGGACAGGTTGAAGATAGCACAGTCCCGACAGAAAAGCTACGCAGATCCTAAGCGTAGAGAAGTCACCTACAAAGTTGGTGATAGAGCCTATCTTAGAGTATCACCACTCCGTGGAGTGAAAAGATTCGGAGTCAAAGGAAAATTGGCACCAAGATATGTTGGGCCATTCAAGATTATGAGTCGCAAAGGAGAAGTGGCTCATGAGATTGAACTGCCAGCATCTCTATCAGCAGTACATAATGTGTTTCATGTGAGTCAGCTTAAGAAATGTCACCCGGAAATGGAAGAATCTTCTTTGAAGGATACCATACCTTTGGAAGAAGTTCAACTAGAAAGTGATCTCACCTATGAAGAAAAACCTATCAAGATTCTTGAGACTGCGGAAAGAGTCATGAGAACAAAGACTATCAAGTTTTGCAAAGTGCAATGGAACCATCACACCGAAGAGGAAGCAACATGGGAAAGAGAATATGATCTTCGGAAAGACCACCCTCACCTATTTGCTAGCCAATCCGAATCTCGAGGGCGAGATTAACCTTAAGGGGGTTAGATTTGTAACATCCCTAAAATCATAATTTCAAAGTTTGCATATCATTCATGCATGCATATAGATTTGAGATCAAATTTCAAACTCATTTCAGAAAAACAGAAGCACTTGGTGCTATGATTTTATGTGAACAGATTTAAATCAAATGGTTATCCCCATTTGAAAATTTGATTGTTTATGAACCAAGTTGTTGCCTTCTATGAAGATAGGTTTGAGTGTAGAATTCAAACCAAGTTTTCCAAATTGGAAATGGTTTCAAAAACCATTTTTCAATTTTTGCAAAACCAAGTACCTAGTCTCTGATATTTTTTGATCTCCAAGCTTGATCAAGCCTTTACTTAGAAAACCACCTGACTTTGTGCCTAATTGGAGACTAGAGTACCCTGCAAAAATCCCAGAAGGACTTGAATTCAAAAAGAGTTTGAATTCAATTCAAAACCATTTCAGAAAATCGAATCAGAAAAAGAAAACAAGCAAACAAATGAAAAAGGCCAGGCGCCACCAATCTAGCCCAGGAACGAAACAGGCCCAACTAGCCCACCCGGGGCATTTATTTTCCTTCCGCATGCACGAGCACACCCACCCAGCCGCTGACGACAGGACCCCACCTCCACTTCGCGCGCCGGCAAAGGGCCTCCTCCACGTCAGCTTCGTCTTCCCCCTGATTCCGCGCACGACCTCCGCCGCTGCCCGTTGCAGCACTGATTTCGCGAGCTTAATTGGCATTGATGCAGCGAGCGTTTCTTGTCGAGCCTCGGGCTATAAGATCCCCCATCCTCGTGAACATTTCCCCCCAAACAATTTCACCTCCACGCCACCAGGCTGCCCACAACTCGCACGACGCCGCCGCTGTTCCGACGACTACGCCGGCGAATTCCGGTGAGTTTCGTGCTCCCCTCTGTCTCTCGTTCATGCAAACAGGTTCAGTGAGTCCTTGCGCACCCCCTGACACTTTCCTTTTGACCTTGTATGACCCGTAGCTCCACCAACATCGACGACGGCCGCCACCGTTCTCTGCACGAACTCCGGCGACTTCCCTCCGTAAGTAGCCACCGCCCCTTGCCCTTTGACTTGTACGCCTAGAATCTACGTCGATGTGCGCATCTAACGGTACCCTTATCTTGGCTTAGCGCGACGAGGAACCTCGCCAACGTCGACGACTGACCGTGCCGACGTCTGCCTCTACTCCGACGAGAAATCCTCGCCGTATCAGCGCGCCCCTTCGCAAACCAACGCTACCTTGAGCATCAGCAGCCTCCTGCGGTTCAGGTATGACCCTTCCCCCTCTCGCGCACGACCTGAAACGCTAGCGCCGCCGTAGACAGAGCGCTCCGCCGCTCGCTGACGCCGCGCGCCGCCAGGACATGGTCGCGTGCTCGAGCACCGTTAGATCTAGATCCAAGCGACAGGATAGAATCACTTATCAGCGAGGAGGTACGCGCTCAGGACCGTGCGATTTATTTAGATCCTGCGGCGCGGAAGGGTGATCCGGTGCGAACCGGTACGCGCCAGTAATATCGTGACGCGTGGCTAGGGTTGATTCAAAAATAGAAATTCAAATCAGATTTAGATCCCATTTTCAAATGGCTATAACTTGAGATTCCCACGTTAGATTTTTGCAAATTTTATACCATTGGAATCCGTGAGTCAAGCCCTTTCTGAATCTACAATGTGTTTAACAAAAAGTATCTGTTAAAATGACTTTGTATGCAGAAACATTTCTAGGTCCATTTTGAGTATATATTTGGTTCAGCAAATTGTTTTAGGGCTAAATAAGTTTAGTTAGCAAACTTTGTGACTTGTTATGTTTCTGTATCATGCACTTGCTTGGTAGAGTTTTCAAAATCATCACTTAGTAATTTCTTGCATACATGCATTCATATTTTTGTTTGTATATAAATTGTGTGTAATTTTATGCTACAAATTTTGTGTAGATTTTGCTAGTGATTGTGAAGAGTGCTACTCTCCCCATTACCAAGGCAAGTGATACTTCATGATATTTCCACCCTTTATTTGGAATAAGCATTAGAATTATTTTTTGCTAAGTCTTGCATGCTACTTTTGCCAAATGCTATGTTGGGAAATCCTATGTAGTGTAGAATTGTAGAATTGCTAGGAAATTTTACTAAGTTAAGTTACTATGCCATGATTAGCCTAGCTAGTAGAAAACAAGGGTTGGTAAAGTATGTTCATGCTATGGAAAAATAATTCTAAGTCCTTTTGGACTCATGCTTTTCTTAATAAAACAACTAAGACAATGAACTTCCTGGGTGGAATGGGACTTGAATGGTGGTTTTTGGGTTGAGTGGTTACACAAGGCTATGGATTTGGCTTGTGTATCTCACTTGTGGTATGCCACCCAGGCACAAAGGGATCTGGAGGACAAGTGTTGAGAAAGCTTACAGTGCAACCACTTGGCAATATGGGCTCTGCCATGATCATATAGGTTGCTAGAACTTAGTCACTTGGACAGTTGGTGGTAGTGGGAATGATAGGTTGGAGCGCGTCCGTTTGACTAAGGAAAGGCTTCTGAAAGGTCCTGTCTTGGGAAACCAAGTCTGGTGGGGAAAGTGCACAACCTCTGCAGATGGAAAAATCTAAGTACTTAGCCAAGTCCATGGCAATGGATAACTTGAGCATCAAGACATGGAAGCTACAAGAATCTCATCACTCCAATTTCTAAGTAAAACTTGTGGGTGAACAAGGGTGAAGGACCCCCAATGTCTATTGGTGGTTTCTTGGGAAGTTTTTGATAAGAAAAACTTAGTGATTTCAACTAATAGGAAAAACCTATTTTGAGCAAAGCAAGCCAGGCTACACTTAGCCAAAAATGCATATAGTAATATAGTCCACTTAAAATTTACTAAGGTGTCACTTGCCAATACTATTCCAAAGTATTGACCCACTGTGGCTGTAACTTGTGATGTTGCAGGTTACTCCGATGATGAGTAGGAGTCATGAGTCTACACTCAACATGCTTGCCTGTGGCACATGAAGATGAAGACTTATGTTTATTTACTTATTCCAAAACTCTTGTATTAGGCCTTTGGCCCTGAGTTGTAAAATACTATGTTCTATCTCTGGAATGAATGTAATAAATGACCTTTGTATCTGTGTACTTCATCTTAAACTGTGGATGCTAGCATTGATCCAGGGACTAGCATTGCAATCACAGGGATCTTTTTTCTTTACCAAGGAGGGATCTTACATTAAGATACCTACAAGTATTGTTAATCGTGTTATGGATAATTATTATTTTGGGGATGGAACTGTCCATCCTTGTGATCACTTGCTTTTTATCCATGAATTGTGCGGGTTGTTTAAGTGTGCAGGTATCACAAATGAACATGTGAAGAAGAAGTTACTCTCCATATCCTTGAAAGGGAGAGCTGAAGAATGGTATAAGCTGCCGAAGAATGGACAATCCATGGAATGGGAGGAGATGGCATCTCTCTTTTACTCTAAATTTTATCCTCCTAGTGAAATTCATAAGGATAGAAATCTTATATATAACTTTTGGCCTCTTGATGGAGAGAGTACAGCTCAAGCTTGGGGGAGATTGAAGTTACTAATGCTTAAATGTCCTATTCATGAATTCCCTAACAATATTATTATCAATAACTTTTATGGTAGGCTTTCTCTTCATGATAAAGATTTACTAGATGCTTCTTGTGCTGGATCATTCACACATATGAAGTAAGAAGCTAAATGGGATCTCTTAGACCGTATTCAAGAGAACACTGAGGCTTGGGAGAATGACAAAGGAAGAAAGTCAGGTATAAACTATGATTATGAATGCATTAAATCTTTTATGGGAACTGATAACTTCCATGATATTAGTAATGAGTTTGGTCTTGATTCCCAAAGTATTGCCAACTGTTTTAAGGCCTTTGCCTCTTACATATAAATTCCCAAAAATAAGTGGAATAAGTACCATGCTGCTTATAAAGATGTTGTTAATCATGTTCTAGTTAGAAGTACTCAAGTTTGTACTACTAATCATATTGTGCCAGAACCTCATGTTGATAAAATACCTTCCCCATCTAAGATAAAGGAGTATTCTATGATTATTAGTGCAAATAACAAAGGTACAATGAAAACTGTGGAGCCTGGTAAGCATTTGAGTGATAAACCTGTGGTAGCTATTATGAAAGACACTGTCACTAGAAATATGGAGGATGAGCATATTGTCTTCTGTGAAGATGCTTCAAATATTATCTCTCATCCTAGTAAGGCTAGAAAATCTAGTGTTCTGGTGCTTTATGTTAAAATTGGTGATCATTGCGACTATGGTTTATGTGATATTGGTGCTAGTTCTAGTGCTATTCCTTATGAGCTTTACAGGGAAATTATGCATGATATTGGTCCTTGTGATCTTGAGGACATTGATGTGGTTATCCACCTTGCTAATAAGGAAACCATTTGCCCCATTGTCATTGTAAGAGATGTGGAGGTTCTCTGTGGTAAGATCAAATATCCTGCTGATTTTCTAGTGCTTAATTCAGCAGCTAGCAAAACTTGTCCTATCATTTTTTATAGACCTTTCTTGAACACTTGTGGATCCATTATTGATTATAAGAAGGAAAAAGTTTTAACTAAGTTCAATGGAGACTCTTATGAGTTCAACTTTTCCAAATTTGCTAAATCTCCTTGTGAAAATAGCTTATCTAATAAAGATTTCAAGATGGAACAACTTGCTTCTATTGATCCAGTCTATGACCTTGGGCCTGTTTTTGATGACTGTAAGTATGCTTATTCTGATGACAAAGTTGTTTCCTGTGATAGTTATATTGTCAACTTTATTCAAAGTGCTACTGAAAGTTATTATGAGAGAGGGAAACATGGTTTTATGCATCTCAATGATGTTAAGTTTCCCCGTTTTATGTTGAATGCTTTGAAGTTGCATCTGTTTCGTCTTCCTATGCTAGTGGATTTTTGTTTCAACAATTTGTTTTCTCATGATACCTCCATGCACAGGAAGTGGGTTAGACTCAAGTGTGTTGGTTATTTTCTTCTTGATGCTCTCTTTCACTTGAGATATATATATCCTTTGTGAGCATCTTTGGAAGTTTCAAGCCTAACTTAAAGGCATTAAAGAAAAGTACTTGTTGGGAGATAACCCAAGAGTTTTGTCGAGTCTTGGAAGTTATTACTTCATTAATAACCGCTCCTTCTCATTTTTTTTTGGTTTTTGTGTCAAGTTCAACTACTTTTGTGAAGTAGAGGAGTTGTTAAATGTGGCTTTGCTAGGACAGATTTTTGTGCTGTATGGTAAAAATTCATGAGGAAGATCAGTACTTCGGCTGGAGCTGCATTTTTATGAGATTGTTCTCCAAGTTGTTACCCAACTTTCATCAGTTCTACACTTTTTGATTTGATCAAAATAAGGTCTTCAAAAAAATCAATCTTTACCTGCTGGTCTGTTTTCACAAATTTCTGCCTTCATTTGCATTTGCCTCATACAAAAGCTTTTGTTTTGATGGGTTTTCAGTTGAAGTGTGTACCCAAAGGGTTATTGTTTTTTCTTACACTAATGTTTTCATTGAGTTTGTGCAAGGTTTTTGTATGAAGGAAATTCTCAGGAGAAAGAGAAAAGGTGTCTGCAGAGTTCGTCTTTGAATAGGTAAAAGTGGTGAAAACAGAAGGTTCATGAAACCCCAATCTTTTTATATTTTTGATGTTTTTAATACATAAGGAAAACTATGAGACGGAACTGAAGAGGAAACAGAGTTCGGGGTGGACAAACCCACCCCAGGCGCGGGCTCAGCCTGGTCACGCCTGGAGGGGGTGTGCCACCCTCGAACTTCGTCTCCGCTTCGTTTCCGTGTCAGTACCTTCCTTATGCCCGAAACTTCGTAATATATAACCCCGGATCCCCCGAGGTTCGTGCATCGTGTTCTCGTCGTGTTTTCATTTCAATCTGTTTCTGTCAGGAAATATTCTCAAGTTTAAGAGCACCATGGCCTCTGCCAATGAAAAAGGCAAGAAGCCCGAGGAAGAAGAACCTCAAGTCCCCAAGGAGGAGGAGACCTTGGTAGGGTATGAAGGTGACATGGAGGAGGACAAGCAACCGGACACTCGCGCTACCGTCGCAAGCATTGGATTGGTGGCAAAACCTACCAAGCTTAAGAGGAGAGCACAGATGTCTACAGGAGGGAAACCTCCACGTCTCTTCTACAATCCACGATCATCTCCTCCACGTAACAAGAGAGCCTTCCATACACTTATACATGAATATCAATACCAACAGGTTCCCAAAGGGAACTTGCCTTCGGTTTGGGATATGCCCTGTTCTAACAATGAAGATAAGTATCATGCTAAGGATGAAGAGTGGGGAAAGAATAACAAGGACTAGGATTCTCGGTCTAACATGAGCATGAACCGTATAGAGCAAAACTCGGAGCTAATCCGTACTCTTACTTTTGAGTTCGAGGAGTTAAGGAAGTTGATTGAAGAGCTTATCAAGAGAACACCACCACCACCACCAAAGGAGTAATTCGTCATTAGGTTTGGCATCCCGTTGGCTTGTTCCAAGCTTGGGGGAGTGTCGCGGTATCACCACCATTATCTTTTATCTTTTACCTTTTTAGTGGATTCATATATATGGTAGAGAGGTTATCTTATAGTTTGGTTTGCATGTGGAAGTATCTCTCCTTTAGTTGATTATCTATGTATCCCTTGGTGTGAGTGCCTTTATAGGAATATTAATGAGAAGTCTCATCTTTTAATTTTTGCACTTTTTATTTTTAGTTTGCAATGTCTATTATATGATGGATCTTGTTGATCAGTATTGGCACCACTTTGGGATAATCAAGTGGATCTAAATTGGTTTTGGCAACCAAGTTCTGGTCAGTAGCATTACTTTGAAAGAGAAAGAAAAAAATCTTACATGTATTTTGTATCATTTGATTTCTTTCTTGTTGGATCATAAGCTTAGTATTCTTTATTTAAGATTCTTTTGTGTCTTCAAGGAAGATTGCATGTTTGGCTTTATTACTTGTATGTTTGCTTGTTTCTTTCAACTCTCTTGCTTGCTACCTAGCCTTGCTAGCCAAAAACCTGTTTTGAGAAGGCATACTTCTCATGTTTCCAAAATCCTTTAAACCAAACTTTTCCCATTTGTGTCCACCATATATACCTAGTAGCATGGTTTCTATTCCAAGAAAATTTTCAAGCTTCATCTACCTTTCGAATTAAAAAGTATTTTGTTATGTGAAAACTAGTTAGTAAAGCTCTCACGAACTTGATGGAACACTTTATTTCTTGCCCCTAATAGACCTGAACCATTGTGCCATCGAAGTTGTATATGCTTGCATCTATATATTGGAATTAGCAGAACCGTGCTGTCACGGGAAATGTTTTCAACATTGCACTTGTACTCTGTACACAGTTGATATCGTGCTCTTTTGTCTATGGATGTCAACGGTGTGAAATAAAGAGGGAACTTGTAAGTCCATGGAGTTTGTATCCTGTGTTAGAGAAATGTCTGGGCCGCTAGCCTAAGCCATGCCTAATCATGGTGGAAACTTATAGCATCACCATAGTGAGCCATCTATGAAGCATCCTCAATAAAAAGCTATGCACATAGTAAATAAAAAGATCGCTAAGATGCTCATTGTCTGCTTGCCTTGTCATTTTGGCTATGGGAAAGATCTTGTACCATGTGCAAGGGGTACCCCGTTGGAGGTTCTCAATGATATGCAAATACTTACAATGACAAGAACTTACCTGTGACAAAAGTTGAGTAGCATGAAGAGTGGCCCTCATATTGAAGGGACATGAGATTGCCAACTTATATTTCGTCAAGCATATACTCCATCTTTGTGCACTTTAACCTTAATCATCTCAATATGCCTATGATAGGGGCAATGAGGGCTCAAAGCTAGTAAGTACCATAATTGTCACATCCCAAAATTCTCCTAATTTTGGAATGTGAAATAAATAAATAAGTTTGATTGATTGTTTAACTATGTTGAAAATTCTCAAAGATAAGAAACTTTTTGAATAGAAAATCCTCTCAACCTTGAATTCAAAATCTTATATTCTTTTGTTATGACCTAAGTAGCCATATAGGCAAAAGGGTTTGAATTGATTATGGATTGAATAATTGGTGTGCAAGATCCAAAATTAAAATCATGATAAGCATTTCATTACATCCATGCAAAGTTCTCACAAACTAAATCCAAATCCTGGTATCTAAACCCTATAGTTGATTCGCCCAAATGTTCCTAAGGGTAATTAAATTGACTTATTAAAACCCACTGTTGCTAAGGCATAAATTATTGATAATTATAGCCTAAAGAGATCCAATTAATACTACAAAATTTTAGAAACAAAATTGTGCTCATTTGGCGCTAGTATGAAAAAGTTATGAAATAAATACAAACACATAAAGATATAAATAAAATGAAATATACAAGGATTTGTAAATCCACTAATTCTAAACTAGTAAAAATATTACAAATTTAATCCTATAATGATCTATTCGATTTTAGAAAAATTTAGAAACAAGAATCATGTCATTTGGAGTTCGTATGCAAAAGATATGAGGAAAACAAGTAAATAGAAAAAGAAAAAGAAAAAAAATTCTAACGGGCCGGCCCAACCGGACCGAGCCAGCCAGCCAGGCCACGCATACAGGATCGATCGCTTGGTTGCTTTAAAAAGCGTGCAAAATCTGTTTTGTTAAACCTATCTCTATTCAAACTACTATAACTTTTTATCTACAACTCCGAATCGACTTCCGTTTGTTTCTATTTGTTCCCTACTCCAAAACCTATCTCTACACCGTCCCAAACCTCCATATAAACTCGTGGAGCCATAGCTGTACGAGTTTACCTTCTCGAAATCCCGAATCTACACATGCCCGAATCTTATTTCGCTTTTTAACCCATCTAGACTTCGTCGTTTGCCTTCGGTCAAAAAACGAAAGTTGTAAGAATCGTCGAAATATTTCAATCCCGAAAAACCTCACCACTTTTCATCCACCATAGCCGGAGAATTTCGTATCGAAATATTTCAGATCTTACGGTGTAAATCCAAGATGTACTCGCGCTCTTTTCTTTAAATCCAAATTCCTTCAGTGAGAAGGTAGGAATAATGATTCCCCACAACTTTCGTGTTCTAAGTTTTTCAATTTGACCTACGGATTTGTCTCTCTAACACAGATCTATTTCTTGTCTATTCTGAGCCTAAATCGGGTCAATATCTTCTTCTAGCCACCGGATCCTATCCAGACGGTCGAGATCCAATCAAACCGGTGTGTGCCATGTCGTCATCCCGGTCAGCTTCCTCATCAACGTCACATCAACATCAGGTCAACATCTAGTCGATCGGCATGCAAAGTCAACTGTTCGATCGGTGAATATTCCCTGGAATATTCCGTTCGAATTTAGAATTGCACATTATAGATCTAACTTGTAAAATTCATTAGAAATTCATACCACGTCCAAAAATTGCGTATAATATATCAAATTGAAGATAATTTTACGTAGAATCATCTTATCAGAATATATCCAAATTTTACTGTACGTGGTTACTGCAGTAATTGAATTAGTTTTAATGGTCTTTTAGGTTAATAAATTCATAAGAAATTATCTGTAACTCCGAAGAATATGAATAATATATCAAATTGAAGCTACTGTAATGTACTTTAATAATATCTGGTTGGATCTAGCCTTTGCAGATTATTTAACCCGTAGCAATTTAATTAGTTTTAATGGCTTTGTAAATCATTAAATTCATAGTAAATTAATTTCTTGTCACACAAATATAAATGATATACCGATGGAAGCTGGTTCCATGTAGATCATTAATATGCAATTAGTTCAGTCTTTCACCGTAAGGTTTTGCCGTGAAGATGTAAATGGTTTAATGGCTTATTTAGAGTAATAAATTCATAAGAAAATAAATACTATTTAGAAAATTACAAGTAATATATCCCTGAAATCACAATTCCGTGGAGATTACAGATATAATTTTAGTTTGATTTTTAGACAACAGAAACTATATGAATCATTTAAAACCCGTTAAACACTATTTTAATCGTACAAAAAGATCTATAACTCCGATTAGTGTGAATCCAAGTGCTAAGGTTTTGTATTGACAATATCTATACAGAGAAATTGCATGACAAATTATTTGGTACTGTTAAAACAGAAATTCATACAGAAATATTTAAACCCATTAAAATAGTGTTTTAATCATAAGAAAATATCTATAACTCCTTTTTAGGTGAATCAAATTGCTACTGTCTCTAAATTGCATCACCTATCCAGTAGCATCTAGTTCATAATTTAATACGACATAAACATATTTAGTTCAATTAAAGTGGTATACACCATACTAAATCGATACAACTTTAGTAATAAAAGCTTTAGTGCATTAAATGACTTTCCACATGCATCATGTAATCTAACTATGTTCAGAACTAAAGTAACAACCATTGTGACTTATTAAATTGTCATGCATGCATTTGTTGTATTTGTTTGATCTCTATGTGCTATTGTTTATGTTGTATGCAATTGTTTGATCGATAGATTGCGAGGAGTGCAACGTGTGTGATTGCAACTACTATGATTGCAAGTATTGTGGTTATGACGAGAGCAACCATTATATCTATGAGAATTGTGAGGATTATCTAATCGACTACATCTACAACAAAGGCAAGTGGTGCTATCTTGGTCATAAATGTCCTACTGTTTTCCTATGCATTGTAGATGTTTTCGTAGAATTACATATGTAGGAATTAATGTGTATATGCTATGCTACGTCCCATATTATTCCCTAGCATTCCTTGTTTATGAACCACCGTTGGTAGATGTGCTTATCCATGCTATGATGAACGAGGGCTGGGTTACATCACTGATGTTGATTCTAAATGTGTTGGTTTGCGAAAACTAAAACAACTTAATCAATGAATCTCCTGGGTGTGATGGGATTGATAATTTTTGGTGGTATCATTGCGGAAAGGCACCCAGGACACTAAGAAATGATTGGTTTATTTGTTTGGAAGCTTTCGTGTGCAACCATGTGCCAATAATGAAATGGGCGGTTGGTTGAACTCAGTAGGTTGTGGTAACTCAAACCCGCGTATCCAGATATGTAGATAGTGTAGGTTGGACCGGTGCGCGTCGGGATTGGGGAGCTACTTCCCGAACGGTTCCTTCTTGGACTTCTCCCTATCATCACCCAATATGAGAGTGGTGGTACGAGCTGGGCTGGCCAAGTCACATGGGTAAAGTGTACTAACCCCTGCAGGGTGTATAAACTAAGTGCTTAGCCGTGTTCCCGGTTATGGACAATTTGAGCGACCTGATACTGATGCTATGATATTTCTCACTCATCCTTATTTCTTAATTACTTAAAACTTATTGGGTGAACATAATTGGGTAGGAGCACCTGGGAGTGAACCAGAGTGTCCTATTTATCGTATTGGAAAACTACTTTGTTACAAATGTTAGGATAAAACTGTTGTTTTATGCAAATGAGCCTGAACTCCACTTGGCCAAATAAGCATGTAGTTGATAGATTTGTTGTTAACCACTTTAGCCTACTTGCCATACATTAAATGTATTGACCATTCGTGGCTGCAACGTTTCATGTTGCAGGTTATATCGTATCTGAGTGATTGTTCATAGGTCGCGAGACTCCACTCAACAATTGTTCGTCTGTGGCACATTTGACGGATGGAGATCTACCTTGTATTCGTTTTCCGCTGTGTACTTGTATAAATAATGTAAATTCTGGATCATATTCGTTGTATTTATGATGCACAGTTATATTTGGTATCATTTTGTACTGTGTGTGCCAGTGAACCGATCCAGGGATTGGCATTATACACATGAACTCAGCCTTATCAGACGAGGGTGTTACAAGATGGTATCAGAGCTGTGTGTTGACTGTAGGATCGTGACCTTAGAAATGGATTAGCAATAAAAGACCTCTATTAGGAGAACTATCATATTTTATACTTATTAGAGTTCTTATATTCCTTGTTTATCATTTTCCAACACCTCTCCTTGTTCAAACTTGTAGATGTCCATTTATTTGATTAGTAGAAGAAGTGATCTACCATAAAAACTACAAGAATTGGAAAATGTTATTAGTAGTTTTCTATAAAGCAAATCACTATATGAGAGTTGGCCTACAAGTAAAGAACAAATAGTATGACATAAATACACATCTCATCAAGTTTGGTTAGGTCTAGACCACCATGTTCTATCTCTTTAGGAGATCATCGCTGTCGTGTTAGCATATTGTTCTTACCAACTTATGTGGTATGACAATATAGGTTGTTTGCTTGGTTGTATTGAGATATTTTGTGTGATGCTTTGTTTAGGATCAGTTAGTTTTGAACTCTAATGTTTCTGAAATTGTGATGAGGTTTTTAAATTAGTTTAATGGTGTGAATTGATTGAAATTCGTGACTTTACTGTTGTAGTTTTCAGCATGACCTATTGTACCGTGCGATTTTTCATATTTTACTGGTAACTCAGAAAAATAAAAAAAATAGGATCTGAAGCATAATTACCTGTAGTACATGCACAAAAATTGGCTAAAATTCCTGACGAGTTTAGGTCGGTCAGAAAAATTCGTGAAGTCTGCTGTACCGTTTTGACAGATTTTGTTTATTGCTTATATGTTGCTATGTTTTACTCTAGTATTGTTCCCAATGCTTTCAAACTATTTTGTGGTTATATACTGCTATATTTAGATCCCTATAATGTTATTATACAAGTGTTTGCTTGTGTATTGATTCCTTATGATTGTTTGCTTGTTGTGACATTGAATGCTTCATATAGTTATGGGTAGGATTATTTTCTTAGTCGTTTCTTTCCTATAGAATCTATTCTTCCCTATCTTGAACCCTTGGAGATATAATGATGTGTTAAGTGGAAGGTTTGACCACACAATGCATTTAGGAAGGAGAATGCTTCACCTAATAGAAAAAAATGTGGAAGTATGAAGTGTTGCACATGATGTTATGTAGTAGATTACCCAACCTGAAAGTTGAAGTATCGATAGCTTAGTTTTAGTAGTAGCTTTGTTGATTGGGTACATGGGAGTATACATAGAGCATTAGCTCGTGCCCATGGAAACATTCTTCAAGGCAAGTGAGAATGCCCGAGTGATAGAAAAACGTGATTCATCTATCCTCATACAGGGTAATGATTTGGGTGCAGGATGGATTGATCACCATTCCTACTACTCTTATTATTCGCTCTTGTACTGTTGGCTTTGAGAATCTTGAGTGCCCTTTTCAACCTTAGCAGAGAGTTGACGTTGAGCCTAAACCCTAGAATGGTATATTGTTACACCCTTCTAAAAGCATCCATTGCTAAGCATAGGAATGTACGGTAAGGATGAATCCCAACCGTGAATTATGGGCACCGTGAAGTAAACATTCCCTATTTGCCCACCATGAGAGTTTTGCTAGTTTAAGAAGTGCTTTCTCGAAAACTATCAATCATGATGTTTAGAATGTGCTAGAGACATTGTGCTAATTAAAGTCTAAAGGAGAACCAATCTGAGAAAATTGAATCCTCAAGAAGTGACCTAGTCAATTTTATTTTAAGGGTGGTAGCATCCTAATGGATCCCGAACCTTTCTTTCTTTCTAGCCTTCCCAAATCTCGGGACGAGATTTCTTTTAAGGGTGGTAGTCTGTCACATCCCAAAATTCTCCTAATTTAGGAATGTGAAATAAATAAATAAGTTTGATTGATTGTTTAACTATGTTGAAAATTCTCAAAGATAAGAAACTTTTTGAATAGAAAATCCTCTCAACCTTGAATTCAAAATCTTATATTCTTTTGTTATGACCTAAGTAGCCATATAGGCAAAAGGGCTTGAATTGATTATGGATTGAAGAATTGGTGTGCAAGATCCAAAATGAAAATCATGATAAGCATTTCATTACATCCATGCAAAGTTCTCACAAACTAAATCCAAATCCTGGTATCTAAACCCTATAGTTGATTCGCCCAAATGTTCCTAAGGGTAATTAAATTGACTTATTAAAACCCACTGTTTCTAAGGCATAAATTATTGATAATTATAGCCTAAATAGATCCAATTAATACTACAAGATTTTAGAAACAAAATTGAGCTCATTTGGAGCTAGTATGAAAAAGTTATGAAATAAATACAAACACATAAAGATATAAATAAAATGAAATATACAAGGATTTGTAAATCCACTACTTCTAAACTAGTAAAAAGATTACTAATTTGATCCTATAATGATCTATTCGATTTTAGAAAAATTTAGAAACAAGAATCATGTCATTTGGAGTTCGTATGCAAAAGATATGAGGAAAACAAGTAAATAGAAAAAGAAAAAGAAAAAAAAGAAAAAAATTCTAACGGGCCGGCCCACCCGGACCGAGCCAGCCGGCCAGGCCACGCGTACAGGATCGATCGCTTGGTTGCTTTAAAAAGCGTGCAAAATCTGTTTTGTTAAACCTATCTCTATTCAAACTGCTATAACTTTTTATCTACAACTCCGAATCGACTTCCGTTTATTTCTATTTGTTCCCTACTCCAAAACCTATCTCTACACCGTCCCAAACCTCCATATAAACTCGTGGAGCCACAGCTGTACGAGTTTCCCTTCTCGAAATCCCGAATCTACACATGCCCGAATCTTATTTCGGTTTTTAACCCATCTAGACTTCATCGTTTGCCTTCGGCCAAAAAACGAAAGTTGTAGGAAGTCGAAATCTTTCAATCCCAAAAAACCTCACCACTTTTCATCCACCACAGCCGGAGAATTTCGTATCGAAATATTTCAGATCTTACATTGTAAATCCAAGATGTACTCGCGCTCTTTTCTTCAAATCCAAATTCCTTCGGTGAGAAGGTAGGAATAATGATTCCCAACAACTTTAGTGTTCTAAGTTTTTCAATTTGACCTACGGATTTGTCTCTCTAACACAGATCTATTTCTTGTCTATTCTGAGCCTAAATCGGGTCAATATCTTCTTCTAGCCACCGGATCCTATCCAGACGGTCGAGATCCAATCAAACCGGTGTGTGCCATGTCGTCATCCCGGTCAGCTTCCTCATCAACGTCACGTCAACATCAGGTCAACATCTAGTCCCAGTCAGCATGCAAAGTCAACCTGTCCAGTCAGCGAAATATTCCCTGGAATATTCCGTTCGAATTTAGAATTGCACATTATAGATCTAACTTGTAAAATTCATTAGAAATTCATACCACGTCCAAAAATTGCGTATAATATATCAAATTGAAGATAATTTTACGTAGAATCATCTTATCAGAATATTGTAGGGTTCGCAGCATAGAAAACAAAAATTTTCCTACGATGTGAACTATATACCAAGATCTATATACTAGATACAAACAACGGGCGGATGTATATCCGTAGAGAACATACCCTTGAAGACCGACAAAGCTTAACGAGTTCAACTCGTGGTTGATGTAGACGATCTCTTGCCGATATCAAGATCGAGAGGAAGTCCTAGCGCCGCAAATCAGCAGCGCATCCGTGCTCGCACACACGTTCGAGGCACCGAGCAACCTCCGCCTCCTCGCTCCAGCGATGCAGCGGAAGCACAACTCTTTCTTGCCGAATAGCCACCGGGAACATGTATCTCGCTAGTCCGAGACCATGGGGGATAAATTCTAGAGGGGAGAGAGATCCTTCACGAGGAGGTGTGAGAGACAAGTGAGGAGGGGCTGCTTTTATAGGAGGAGGGGGCACCCAAGGGGTGGTGGCCGCCATGGGGTTGCCCTCCTCCTTCATTCATGTGGGTGGACACTCCACTCACAAAATGCCCTTTAAAATCCCTCCACTCAAAAGTCCACTCAAATTCCCATTAAATTTCCACCAAATTTAATGCAAACTCTCATTAAATAAAACTCTTTTATTTTATTCAGAATTTTGTCAATTACTTTAATGACAAACATTCACAAATAACCCTTGCTAGAATTCTATTTCACATGCATAACTACTTTATGCAATTTCACCAAAACCTGTTTGGTATCTAGTGAAATAAATTCGCGCTTGTTCATTCTTTCGGCATGAAACATTTGCTCCAATTGGATGTCGGTGTCTCTTAAGTGTGTCACCCTACGGTTCGTGAATAATGTGGACATGATCGAGACCCCTCTCGGATCAATAATCGAGCGGGATCCGGAGACCCATCGACTCCCACACATTCAACGATGACTTTCTTGTGATCGTTGGAACCTTTACGCTAGTATCTTAATCCCTTTGTTTCACGATATATTACATGTCCGAGATTCGATCATCGGTATCTCCATACCTAGTTTGATCTCGTTCGACATGTACTCTTTTCTCGTTCTGTGATATAACATTCTAGTGATCAAATCACTTGCTTGCAAGCTAATCAATGTGATATCACCGAGAGGGCCTAGAGTATATCTATCCGTCATCGGGATGAACAAATTCCACTCTCGATCTATGAGCCTCAACATAACACTTTATTAGTTACGAATCCATCTTTATAATCACCTGTTACGGTGTGACGTTTGATGTTATCAAGAAACTCTTACGGTGTTAGTGATTGACATGATCTCATGGTCTAAGGATTAGGATCACCGTAAGTTGTTATAGCAATGTAAACTCAATGACTTCGATCGTAATGCTATACTGGATGAATGTTCATCACATCATTACACTAATGTTGTGATCCCGTTATTAACAACATCCAATGTCCATGATCAGGAAACCTTGATCATCTTGTTAATCAACGAGCTAGTTTATGAGAGAGGCATAACTAGGAACTTTCTGTTTGTTTATTAAACACACATGTATTAACATTTCCGTATTAATACAATTATAGCATGCAAAATAAACATCTATCATATACTTGGAATACACATAATAAACACTTTATTATTGCCTCTCAGGGCATATTCCCTTCAGTCTCCCACTTGCACTAGAGACAATAATCTAGTTACATAGTGATAAATCTAACACCCATTGAGTTCTGGTGTTGATCATGTTTTGCTCTAGGGAGAGTTTTAGTCAACGGATCTGCTACATTGAGATCCGTATGTACTTTACAAATCTTTATATCTCCATCCTTGACATGCTCACGGATGGAGTGAAACCGGCGCTTAATATGCTTGGAATGCTTGTGAGACCTTGGCTCTTTGGCATTGGCAATGGCACCATTTTTGTCACAATATATCACCATTGGGTCCAATGCGTTTGCCACAACTCCTAGTTCGGATATGAACTCCTTCATCCAAATCGCTTCTGAGCCGCTCGGCAAAGAACATATTCGGCCTCCGTTGTTGATCCCGCTACCACAGGTTGTTTGGAGCTACTCAACTAACCGCTCCGCCATTCATGAGAAATACGATCCGGATTGAGACTTAGAGTCATCCGGATCGGTGTCAAAGCTAGCCGACATAACACTTAGCGACGAGCTCTTCTTCACCTCAGATACAAGAAACATATCCTTAGTTCTTCGTAAGTACTTAAGGATATTCTTGACCGCTATCGATGTTCGAACACGGATCCGATTGGTACCTACTAGTCAAACTAATAGCATGTGCCACATCCGGTCTTGTACATAGCATGGCGTACATTATAGAGCCTATGGCTGAAGCATAGGGGACTTTGTCCATTATCTCTCTTTCTTCCGCCAAAGCCGGACTTTGAGTCTTACTCAATGTCTTGCCTTGCAACATAGGTAAGAACCCCTTCTTACTTCCGTCCATTTTAAACTTCTTTAAAATCTTATCAAGGTATGTACTTTGCGATAGCCCTATTAGGCGCCTAGATCTATCTCTATAAATCTTTATGCCTAATATGTATGATGCTTCACCTAGGTCCTTCATTGAAAATTTCTTTGTTAGATAACTTTTAACATTGTTTAAAGTTCTATATCATTTCGATCAATAATATGTCATCCACATATAATATCGAAATGCCACATTGCTCCCACTCACTTTCTTGTAAATACAAGCTTCTCCATAAGTTTGGACAAATCCAAACTCATTGATCACCTCATCAAAGCGGAGATTCCAACCGTGATGCTTGCTTCAATCCATAGATGGATCGCTGAAGCTTGCACCTTGTTAGCATCCTTAGGATCGACAAAACCCTTTGGTTGTATCATATACAACTCTTCTTCAATATTACCATTGAGAAACGCGGTTTTGACATCCATCCGCCATATTTCATAATCGAAATATGCAGCAATTGCTAACATAATCCTAATCGACTTTAGCATCGCTACGGAGAGAAAGTCTCATCGTAGTCAACTCCTTGAATTTGTCGAAACCCCTTGCGACAAGTCGAGCTTTATAGATGGTCACATTACCATCAAGACGCTTTTCTTTTGAAAATCCATTTGTTCTCCACGGCCTTTCGGTGAGGTAATTCCACCAAGTTCCAAACTTGATTTTCATACATGGATTCCATCTCGGATTTCATGGCTTCTAACCATTTGTTGGAATGGGCTCATCATCGCTTCTTCATACGTCGCAGGTCATTATTTTCATCAACCATGAAATTCATGACAGATTTCCGTGACTCGGGGAGTCGACGCGTCTGTTTGACTGCGAGGTTCGAGTACTCTCTTCGAGTTTCATGATCATTATCATTAGTTCCCTCTTCAACAGGTGGAGCCAAGTCCGGAACAACTTCCGGCGCTGCGCTACTCGCCATACTTTGAAGAGAAGGTTCCACAACCTCTTCGAGTTCTACCTTCCGACTACTCACACCTTTCGCGACAAACTCTTTCTCTAGAAAGGATCCATTCTTGGTAACAAAAACCTTGCCCTCGGATTTGTGATAGAAGGAATACCCAATAGTTTCTTTAGGGTATCCTATGAAGACGCATTTTTCCGCTTTGGGTTCGAGTTTATCCGGTTGAAGTTTCTTCACATAAACATCGCATCCCCAAACTTTAAGAAATGACAGCTTAGGTTTGTTTCCAAATCACAATTCATACGGTTTCTTTTCAACGGATTTAGATGGTGCCCGATTTAAAGTGAATGCAGCAGTTTCTAGTGCATAACCCCAAAATGACAATGGCAAGTCCGTCAGAGACATCATAGATCGAACCATATCTAATAAAGTACGATTACGACGTTCCGACACACCATTTCGCTGTGGTGTTCCGCTGGTGAGTTGTGAAACAATTCCACACTCTTTCATGTGAGTGCTAAACTTCGTAACTCAGATACTCACCTCCACGGTGCGTAGTAGAAATTTGATCTTTCTATTACGATGATTTTCCACTTCATTCGAAATTCCTTGAACTTTTCAAAGGTTTCAGACTTGTGTTTCATCAAGTAGATATAACCGTATCTACTCAAATCATCCGTGAAAGTAACAAAATAACGATATCCACCTCGCCGACACACTCATTGGACCACATACATCGAATGTATGATTTCCAATAAATCATCGCCTGTTCCATTGAACCGAAAACGGCGTTCTAGTCATCGCCCATAAGGCATGGCTCACATGTATCAAATGATTCATAATCAAGTGATTCCAAAAGTCCATCCGAATGGAGCTTCTTCATGCGTTTAATGCCAATATGACCTAGACGGCATTGCCACATATATCGGATATATCATCATTAAGTTTAATCCTTTTAGCATCAACATTATGAATATGTGTAACATTATCATTGAGATCTATGAAATAAACCATTCATCATCGGTGCATGACCATAAAAGATTTCATTCATATAAATGGAACAACCATTGTTCTCGATTTAAATGAATAACCACTTTGCATCAAACATGATCCAGATACAATGTTCATGCTCGGCAGGCACCGATAACATTTATTCAAGTTTATAACTAATCCCGACGGTAAGTGGAGAGGCAGCGTTGACGGCGATTACATCCACGATTGATCCATTGCCGACGCATCTTGACCTCACCCTTGCTAGCGTTCGATTGTTCGCAGCCCACGATTCGAGTTACAAATATTAGCAACGAACCGGTATCAAATACCAGTGCTCTGCGAGCACTAGTCAAGTACACATCAATAACATGTATATCATATATACCTTTGTTTGCCTTGCCGGCCTTCTTGTGCGCAGATACTTGGGGCGATTCGCTTCGATGGCTGGCCCCTTACAATAGTAGCACTCGAATCGACTTAGGTCCAACTCGGGTTTCTTTTCAGCGCAACAGGCTTGCCGCCCTTACTTCCTTCCGCTTTTCCTTCTTGTCTTTCTTGAAACCAGTGTTCCTATTGATCATCAACACTTGATGTTCTTTTGATCTCCACTTCAGCGGTTTTAAGCATTGTGAAGCTCGGGAGAGACTTCTTCATGCCTTGCATATTATAGTTCATCACGAAGCTCTTATAGCTAGGTGGCGTAGAGGCAGAACACGATGGATGCCTAAGTCAATGGGAATCGTTATTCCCAAGGACACAAGCTTATCGGCGAATCGACATCTTGAGTACATGCTCACTAACGGAGTGTGCTCTTCCATCATGCAGCTAAAGAACTTTTCTCAAGCATTGTAGCTCTCACAGACATGTGTCGAAAGTCATTGTCAACTCACCCATTGTATCAAAAGCATTGCCGTTTTCGAAACGCTTTCGAAGTTCCGGCTCTAGCCCATACAATATGCCGCAATGTACTAAGTTGTGGTCCTCCTGACGAGTCTGATAGACATTCTTCTCCTCGTCAGGGTCATCATCAAAGGTGGGGGCCTAACGGCGCTTCTAGCACATATTGCTTTTGTGCAGAGAGGAGAATCCTCAAATTCATGGCCCATTCGAAAGTTGCTACCATTCGTTGATAGTTTCTCATGCTCCATGAACACATTGAAATTAAAAGCAGGTGGTGCCATCTACAACAGAATTTGTAAAGTTTAGACTAAGTGTATGATAGATCGAGTTCAACTAATCTATATTACGAATGAACTCCCACTCAAAAGCGACATCCTCGTGCCCTTTTGGTGATTACATGAACCAAATCCACTACACCAATTCCGATCATCACGTGAGTCGGTATAGCTTCAAAGGCGAGCATCAAATGGGCATCATATCAACTATATGACTCATGCTTAACCTTTCGATTACGTTCCGAGGCCATGTCATACATGCTAGGCTTGCCAAGTTAGAACCTTAGTATTTGCGTGTGTAACTGCTTTTACACCAAATATGGCCGTGGATCCAAGAACACCCGATCATCACGTGATGTCTTGGAGCGACGAAAACATAATCGGTGCATACTAAAGGAAGAACACATTCTTATCTTGATATTTAAATGAGGGATCATCTTATTATGCTAACAAAGCGCTAATCAAGCAATATAAGATGCAACCAAACATCATATGTTTATTAGTGAAATTATATGGTTCCTGCAGATGATCTCTATCATGTGCATCGTGGTATGATCACTATCATACCTATATGTGTAAATCCAAGGTCTATGGATTTTACACGCTATGTGTGTTGTAAGAGTATCATCTCATACTTCTACTTACAACACTACCATATCATAACACTAGCCCAGCAACAATCTAAACTAGACGCCTCTAATTTATCCATTGCAAGTTTTACGTGGCTTAGGGCTTTGAGATAGAACCGTTCTTACCTACGAACATGAACCACAACGAGGATAATCAAATTGTTGACAACTCGCTTGCAAAATAGATATTGACTATAGTAGGAGAGACAGACACCCGCTAGCCACTTATGCAAACTAGTTGCATGTCAAGCGTGGAACAGGTCTCATGTGCGAGGACATGTAAAGTTTGTCCGGGCCGCTTCATCCCACTGTGCCACCAATATCCAAAATCACAACAAAGGAGCAACAACATGATCATCATCGCCCACATACTCATATGTGTACTACTCGTGTAAAGTATCTACGCATAGATCCGTCTCTGATACCACTGTAGGGTTCACAGCATAGAAAACAAAAATTTTCCTACGATGTGAACTATATACCAAGGTCTATATACTAGATACAAACAACGGGCGGATGTATATCCGTAGAGAACATACCCTTGAAGACCGACAAAGCTTAACGAGTTCAACTCGTGGTTGATGTAGACGATCTCTTGCCGATCTCAAGATCGAGAGGAAGTCCTAGCGCCGCAAATCAGCAGCGCATCCGTGCTCGCACACACGTTCGAGGCACCGAGCAACCTCTGCGTCCGCCCAGCGATGCCGGAAGAACAACTCTTTCTTGCCGAATAGCCACCGGAACATGTATCTCGCTAGTCCGAGACCATGGGGGATAAATTCTAGAGGGAGAGAGATCCTTCACGAGGAGGTGTGAGAGACAAGTGAGGAGGAGGGCTCCTTTTAGGAGGAGGGAACCCCAAGGGGTGGCCGGCGCATGGGGGCTGCCCCCTTGCCCTCCCCTCTTCATGTGGGTGGACACTCCACTCACAAAACTCCTCTAAATTCCCTCCACTCAAAAATCCCATTAAATTTCCACCAAATTTAATGCAAACTCTCATTAAATAAAACTCTTTTATTTTATTCAGAATTTTGTCAATTACTTTAATGACAAACATTCACAAATAACCCTTGCTAGAATTCTATTCCACATGCATAACCACTTTATGCAATTTCACCCGAAAACCTGTTTCGGTATCTAGTGAAATAAATTCCTACGCTTGTTCATTCTTTCGGCATGAAACATTTGCTCCAATTGGATGTCGGTGTCTCTTAAGTGTGTCACCCTACGGTTCGTGAATAATGCGGACATGATCGAGACCCCTCTCGGATCAATAATCAGAAGCGGGATCTGGAGACCCATAATCGACTCCACACATTCAACGATGACTTTCTTGTGATCGTTGGAACCTTTTACGCTAGTATCTTAATCCCTTTGTTTCACGATATATTACATGTCCGAGATTCGATCATCAGTATCTCCATACCTAGTTTGATCTCGTTACCGACATGTACTCTTTTCTCGTTCCTGTGATATAACATTCTAGTGATCAAATCACTTGCTTGCAAGCTAATCAATGTGATATCACCGAGAGGGCCTAGAGTATATCTATCCGTCATCGGGATGAACAAATTCCACTCTCGATCTATGAGCCTCAACATAACACTTTATTAGTTCTGAATCCATCTTTATAATCACCCTGTTACGGTGTGACGTTTGATGTTATCAAGAAACTCTTCTGGTGTTAGTGATTGACATGATCTCATGGTCTAAGGATTAGGATCACTTCGTAAGTTGTTATAGCAATGTAAACTCAATGACTTCGATCGTAATGCTATACTTCGCATGAATGTTCATCACATCATTACACTAATGTTGTGATCCCGTTATTAACAACATCCAATGTCCATGATCAGGAAACCTTGATCATCTTGTTAATCAACGAGCTAGTTTATGAGAGAGGCATAACTAGGAACTTTCTGTTTGTTTATTAAACACACATGTATTAACGTTTCCGTATTAATACAATTATAGCATGCAAAATAAACATCTATCATATACTTGGAATACACATAATAAACACTTTATTATTGCCTCTCAGGGCATATTCCCTTCAAATATATCCAAATTTTACTGTACGTGGTTACTGCAGTAATTGAATTAGTTTTAATGGTCTTTTAGGTTAATAAATTCATAAGAAATTATTTGTAACTCCGAAGAATATGAATAATATATCAAATTGAAGCTACTGTAATGTACAAAAAGATCTATAACTCCGATTAGTGTGAATCCAAGTGCTAAGGTTTTCTATTGACAATATCTATACAGAGAAATTGCATGACAAATTATTTGGTACTGTTAAAACAGAAATTCATACAGAAATATTTAAACCCATTAAAATAGTGTTTTAATCATAAGAAAATATCTATAACTCCTTTTTAGGTGAATCAAATTGCTACTGTCTCTAAATTGCATCACCTATCTAGTAGCATCTAGTTCACAATTTAATACGACATAAACATATTTAGTTCAATTAAAGTGGTATACACCATACTAAATCGATACAACTTTAGTAATAAAAGCTTTAGTGCATTAAATGACTTTCCACATGCATCATGTAATCTAACTATGTTCAGAACTAAAGTAACAACCATTGTGACTTATTAAATTTTCATGCATGCATTTGTTGTATTTGTTTGATCTCTATGTGCTATTGTTTATGTTGTATGCAATTGTTTGATCCATAGATTGCGAGGAGTGCAACGTGTGTGATTGCAACTACTATGATTGCAAGTATTGTGGTTATGACGAGAGCAACCATTATATCTATGAGAATTGTGAGGATTATCTAATCGACTACATCTACAACAAAGGCAAGTGGTGCTATCTTGGTCATAAATGTCCTACTGTTTTCCTATGCATTGTAGATGTTTTCGTAGAATTACATATGTAGGAATTAATGTGTATATGCTATGCTACGTCCCATATTATTCCCTATCATTCCTTGTTTATGAACCACCGTTGGTAGATGTGCTTATCCATGCTATGATGAATGAGGGCTGGGTTACATCACTGATGTTGATTCTAAATGTGTTGGTTTGCAAAAACTAAAACAACTTAATCAATGAATCTCCTGGGTGTGATGGGATTGATAATTTTTGGTGGTATCATTGCGGAAAGGCACCCAGGACACTAAGAAATGATTGGTTTCTTTGTTTGGAAGCTTTCGTGTGCAACCATGTGCCAATAATGAAATGGGCGGTTGGTTGAACTCAGTAGGTTGTGGTAACTCGAACCCGCGTATCCAGAGATGTAGATAGTGTAGGTTGGACCGTTGCGCGTCGGGATTTGGGAGCTACTTCCCGAACGGTTCCTTCTTGGACTTCTCCCTATCATCACCCAATATGAGAGTGGTGGTACGAGCTGGGTTGGCCAAGTCACATGGGTAAAGTGTACTAACCCCTGCAGGGTGTATAAACTAAGTGCTTAGCCGTGTTCCCGGTTATGGACAATTTGAGCAACCTGATACTGATGCTATGATATTTCTCACTCATCCTTATTTCTTAATTACTTAAAACTTATTGGGTGAACATAATTGGGTAGGAGCACCTGGGAGTGAACCAGAGTGTCCTATTTATCGTATTGGAAAACTACTTTGTTACAAATGTTAGGATAAAACTGTTGCTTTATGCAAATGAGCCTGAACTCCACTTGGCCAGATAAGCATGTAGTTGATAGATCTGTTGTTAACCACTTTAGCCTACTTTCCATACATTCAATGTATTGACCATTCGTGGCTGCAACGTTTCATGTTGCGGGTTATATCGTATCTGAGTGATCGTTCATAGGTCGCTAGACTCCACTCAACAATTGTTCGTCTGTGGCACATTTAAAGAATGGAGATCTACCTTGTATTCGTTTTTCGCTATGTACTTGTATAAATAATGTAAATTCTGGATCATATTCGTTGTATTTATGATGCACAGTTATATTTGGTATTATTTTGTACTGTGTGTGCCAGTGAACCAATCCAGGGATTGGCATTATACACATGAACTCAGCCTTATCAGACGAGGGTGTTACAATAATATTTTGGAAGCTCTTTATGACTTGTAATCCCTGCTTCCCTCTATAAAGGGACCTTTCTCCCACTTCCAAGTTGAGTCAGTAAACATACTTCCTCTCTATCTGCAGCAAGCATTTGAGTTGTTGTGTTTCAAGCATTCATATGGTGATTTATTCAATCATGTTCTTAATCTTCCTTGTTTGAACAAAACTCTTATCTATTGAGTATTACTTTGAAAGCCTTCACTTGTGAAAAACCTTTTTGAGCAAAGAGTGCTCTTGTTTTGAAACTTCTACAAAAAGCTTTTGTGAAACTGTTTGCCAGGTGTTCTTTGACCAAGAACAAGTTTGCCAATTCCAATTGTGATTTATCTTGATGCATCTCTATTGTGACTGTTGTACTTGGTTGCAAGCTAAGTTATATAATGGTGAGTTGCTTTCTTCTTTGAGTTGTGCAATGGTAAGTGTGATGCTTCTTGTTTGTATTCATGTATCGACACTTCACTCCATAAACATGTGGACATGTTTACTGAGCTTAGTTTTTGCTTGGGGACAAGCGAAGTCTAAGCTTGGGGTAGTTGATACGCCCAATTTGCATCACCATTCTATATCATAATTTACCTCTATTGATTGATATTTGTCTTTTTATGAGGTATTACTTATGGCTTTTCATATGTTTATGCATGTTGGATGATTCTTGGAGGATGGACTGCCGGAGCCTGGATTCTGAAGGAAACTAAGGCGTTTCGGGGCAATTTCGTGAAGATCAAAAAAATATGGAAACATATTATTTTACCAGAAGACAAAGGAAGCCAGAAGGAGGAGCGAAGAGGGGCTGCAGGGGGCCCACACCCCCTAGGCGCGGGCCCACCTGACCCCTCGCCTAGGGCAGGTGTGGCCCACCTGCCCGACCTCCGACTCCGCCCCTTCGCCTATATCTTCCCTACGGAACCCTAAGCCTAATGGAGGGACCACCGATAGATTTCCGCTGCCTCTGGGGGGGCGGAAAACACCGAGAGAGAAATATCTCTCCGCCAGACAGATTTCTCCCGGGGGAATTCCTTCCCGAAGAGGGGAGACCATCCCCATCAACACCATCATCAAGCTAGGCTTCATCAGGATCATCATCATCATCCACAACATCATCTCCACCAGCACCATCATCACCACTCCGTCCCACTGTAACAATTGTGTTAGATATTGCTTTAGTTCTTAGGGTAAACTTTCCCGGTGTTGATTACTATTGTAGTTGATGCTTGTGAGTGGAACCATTGGATTATTGTTTATGTTCAGATTTTTATCCATTATCATATCACCTTTGATATTGAGCCATATGATGTCTCGTGAGTAGTTCGTTTAGTTCTTGAGTACATGGGAGAAGTCATGTTGTTAGTAGTGAATCTGTGATGAGTTCTTATTCAATGGTTTAGTATTTAAGTTGTGGTGCTATTCTTCTATCGGTGTCAGGTGAACGTCGACTACATGACACTTCACCATTTATGGGCCTTGGGGAATTCATTGTGTATTTGGCTACTAATTATGGGGTTGCCGGAGTGACAGAAACCTAAACCCCCGTTAGGACACCTTTGCACAAGGGAGCGTGGGATCTCAGAGTTTAAGGCTATGGTGAGATTTATATCTTAATTACTTTCTTGTAGTTATGGATGTTTGTAGGGGGTTTAATCACAAGTATGTATGTCCAAGTAAGGTCGGTATTTTAGCATAGGTTCACCCACACCACACTTACAACACCAGAGAAGAGTACTTAGCTATTTGAAGCGAAAGCACTTGACATAATTCCCATGTGTCCTCGAGAATGTTTGGTCCTTATAAGTATTTCCACTGGCTTGTCCTTTGCTAAGAAAGGATTGGGCCACTTGCTCCATTTGTTTGTTACCTTTGTTACTTGCTCTTTGTTTTGTTGCTTTGTCAGAAAACCACTAAAAATCCGTTTGCTAAGTATTCATAGGGATTTCCTGCTCCATACCATTGTTCAGCACCTTCTGCTCCTTGTTGGGATCGACACTCCTATTTATCGAAAGTACTACGATACGCTCCCTATACTTGTGGGTCATAAAGTGGCATTCAGGTTGTCCCTCATAGAGTAGGAAATATATGCATAGGACACCTTCAAAGTTAATAAGAGTGACTAGATAGAAATAGCACAAGAACAAACAATATCAACAATATGAATGAATTAATAAGTCTTGGGACAATGCATATAGAACTAAGAATGGCAACTATGCTCTCTTAATTGGTGCCTAGGGATAGAAAGTGGAGACTCAATATAAAAGTGGAAGAAAGGCCCTTCGAAGGGAAGCAGGGACTTCAAGTTTCAAAAAAAAGCTTCCAAAAATTATGGTACACTTGTTAGCTTTCAACCCTCATTGCCCCTATCATAAGCATCTTGAAGAGATTAAGGTTAAAGTGAACAAACTATGGAATATATGCTTGAAAAAGTATAAGTTGGCAATCTCATGTCCCTTGAATACGAGGTTCGCACCTCATGCTACTCAACTTTGGTCACCTATAAGTTCTTGTGATAGTAAGTACATGTGTATCATAGAGAACCGCCAACGGGGTACCCCTTGCACATGGTACAGGAGCTTTCCCATAACCAAAATGACAAGGCAAGCAGACAATGAGCATCTCAGCGATCTTTTTATTTGCTATTTGCATAGGTTTTTATTGAGGATGCTTCACAGATTTCTCATTATGGTGATGCTGCAAGTTTCCACCATGATTAGGCATGGCTTAGGCTAGTGGCCCAAGCGTTTCTCTAACACAAAATACATAACTCCATGGACTTACAAGCTCCCTTTTTATTTCACACCAGCGACATCCATAGACAAAAGAGCATCATATCAACTGTGTACAAAGTACAAGTGCAATGTTTAAAACGTTACCCATGAAAACATGGTTCTGCTAATTCCAGCGTATAACTGCAAGCATATAGAACATAAATGACAAAATGGTTCAAGTTTATTAGGGGCAAGGAATATAAATTGTTCCATCAATTTCGTGAGAGCTTTAATCACTAAGTTTTCACATAACAAAATACTTTTTAATTGGGAGATAGCTGAAAACAAGAATATACTTGGAATGGTGTAACACACCATGCATAGGAGTTTATAGTGGACACTTTGGAATAACTTGGTTTGTTGGGAGTTAGAAGCATGAGTAGATCTTACTCATACAAGTGAATGCTAGCAAAAGACTGGGAGCAACCAACTAAGAGAGCAATAATGGCCATAATCATGCAGAGCGACAAAACAATACTAATCAAAGCATAGAGTGGTACTACAAGTCAAGGACTAAATGATCATAGAGGCTATGGTGACTTGTTCAAAGTCATAACATGGTGTGAGCATGTGCCAAGTCAACTCAAACAAAACATCAGAGGAGAATACAACAATACTATGCTTTTGCATGCTAAAACAACGCATGATTCTTTCAAGACACTCTAAGCAATCCCAATTGTTTGGAAAAAGTCACGCTACAACAATAATCACTAAGCATAAGGTCAAAACAACACCTAGCATGACATGCTAAAGTCTAAGTCACAGTCAATGCAAGCTCCTCTTACACTTTCAAGCAAGAACTTTCTACTCCTTTCTGCTATGTCGGAAACGTATCTATATTTTTTGATGTTCCATGCTTGTTTAGTATCTACTTTGCTTTGCTTTGTCTACACTTTGAGGTTTTTTATATATTTTTTGGAACTAACCTATTAACAAGTTTCCATAGTGCCCGTTGCTTGTTTTCTTCTGTTTTTGGTTCCACAAAGGTAGAAAATCAATATTCTCGGAATTGGACGGGACAAAAGCCAAAGTCAATATTTTACCGTGGGCGACACGAAGTCCAGAGGAGAGACGGAGAGGCACCATAGGGCGACCAGACCCCCGAGGCGCGGGTGGGCCCAGCCCGTGCCTAGGCAGGGTGTGGCCCCCCTGGTCGCCTCCTAGCCTCACCTCTTTGCCTATAAGAAGCCCCCGATGCAGAAACCCTAGGCACCCGATCAAAACTCCACGAAACCTTCTGTATCCGCCACCACTGTTGTCCCTAGATCGGGGGGATCTGAAGTTCTTCCCAGCACCCCGCCAGAGGGGAGATCATCCCGGAGGCCTTCTTCTCCGGTATGAAGCGTGAGTAGTTCCGCCTTGGACTACGGGTCCATGTAGTAGCTAGATGGTTGTATCTCCTCCTTGTGCTTTAATGTATAGATCTTGTGAGCTCCATTCATGATCAAGATCTAATCTACTTGTAATCATGCATGTTGTGTTTGCGGGGATCCGATGGATATTGAGACTACTATGTCAGATTGATTAATGGTTTTGTCTTTATGATTCTATCATGTCTGTGTTGTTTGTGATCTTGGATGCTCTCTGTTGTTAGTAGCTATCTTGGCCAAGTAGTTGCTAGTGACTCCAAGAGGGGGTATTTATGCTCTATAGTGGGTTCATGCCTCTAGTTTCCAAGGGAAGTGATAGAAATCTCTTCGGTTGTAGATGTGTTGTTGCCACTAGGTAGAAAACAACGGTCTCTTGTTCATGGAACAAGTGGATTGTTTACCTTACACACTTTGTGATACGTCCAATTTGCATCACCATTCTATATCATAATTTGCCTCTATTCATTGATATATGTCTTATTATGAGGTAATACTTATGTCTTTTCCACTGCTTTTGCATGTTGGATGATTTTTGAAGGATGGACTGCCGGAGTCTGGATTCTGATGGAAAAAGAGGTGTTTTGATGCAATTTTGCGAAGATCAGAAAAATACCATAAAATATGGGAAAATTATATTTTCCGAGAAGACAGAGGAAGCCAGAAGGGGAGGCGAAGAAGGGCCACAGGGGGCCCACACCCCCCTAGACGTTGGTCCCCCTGGGCCGCGCCTAGGGCAGGTGTGGCCCACATGCTCGGCCTATGACTCCACCATCTCGCCTATATCTTCCTTACGGAACCCTAACACTAGGGGGGCGACCACAGATAGATTTCTGCCGCCTCTGCGAGGCGGAAAACACCGAGAGAGAAAGATCTCTCCGACAGACAGATTTCTGCCAGGGAAACTCCTTCTCGGAGAGGGGAGATCGTCGCCATCAACACCGTCATCAAGGTAGGCTTCATCGGGATCATCATCATCATCATCCACACCATCATCACCACCAACACCATCATCACCACTCCGTACCACTGTAACAATTATGTTGGATATTGCTTTAGTTCTTAAGGGAAACTTTCCCTGTGTTAATTACTATTGTAGTTGATGCTTGTGAGTGGAACTGTTGGATTATTCTTTATGTTCAGATTGTTATCCATCACATTATAATCTTTGATCTTGATCCATGTGATGTCTTGTGAGTAGTTCGTCTAGTTTTTGAGGACATGGGAGAAGTAATGTTATTATTAGTGGATTTGTGTTAAGTTATTATTCAATGGTTTAGTATTTAAGTTGTGGTGTCTAGGGGAATGCGTTGTGTATTTGTCTACTAATCGCGGGGTTGCTGGAGTGACAGAAACCTGAACCCCCGTTAGGACACCTTTGCACAAGGGAGTGTAGGATCTCAGAATTTAAGGTTGTGGTTAGGTTTTTATCTTAATTACTTTCCTATAGTTGCGGATGCTTGCAGGGGGTTTAATCACAAGTATGTATTAGTCCAAGTAAGGTCGGTAAATTAGCACAGGTTCACCCACACAACACTTACAACACCAAAGAAGAGTACTCAGCTATTTGAAGCGAAATCACTGGACAGAATTTCCATGTGTCCTCTAGAACGTTTGGTCCTTATAAGTATTTCCACCGGCTTGTCCTTTCCTAAGAAAGGATTGGGCCACTTGCTGCGTTTGTTCTTTGTCTTTATTACTTGTAATTTTTTTGTTGCTTTATCAGAAAACCACTAAAAATCCGTTTTTCTAAGTATTTACAGAGATTTCCTGCTCCATACCACTAGTCAACACCTTCTTCTCCTCGTTGGGATCGACACTCCTATTTATCGAAAGTACTGCGATACACCCCCTATACTTGTGGGTCATCAAGACTATTTTTTGGCGCCGTTGCCGGGTAGTGGAGCGCTATTGAAGAGTGGAACTGGTAAAGCAAACTTCTACTATGAGTATTGATTTTTGTTACTGCTTGTTACTCTGTTTCCATTAAGGATAACCCACTTGATTTTCTGTTTGGGAAAACTACTACCACTGCTAGGGTAGTAGATGAACCACCACCTGTTGAGATTGATCCTTTTAAGATACCTACAAGTATTGTTGATCGTGTTATGGATAATTATTATTTAGGGGATGGAACTGTCCATCCTGGTGATCACTTGCTTTTTATCCATGAATTATGCGGGTTGTTTAAGTGTGCAGGTATCACAACTGAACAGGTGAAGAAGAAGTTACTCTCCATATCCTTGAAATGGGGAGCTGAAGAATGGTATAAGCTGCTGAAAAATGGACAATCCATGGAATGGAAGGAAATGGCATCTCTCTTTTATTCTAAATTCTATCCTCCTAGTGAGATTCATTAAGGATAGAAATATGATATATAACTTTTGGTCTCGTGATGGAGAGAGTACATCTCAAGCTTGGGGGAGATTGAAGTTACTAATGCTTAAATGTCCTATTCATGAACTCCCTAACAATATTATTATCAATAACTTTTATGCTAGGCTTTCTCTTCATGATAAAGATTTACTAGATGCTTCTTGTGCTGGATCATTTACACATATGAAGGAAGAAGCTAAATGGGATCTCCTAGACCGTATTCAAGAAAACACTGAATCTTGGGAGAATGACAAAGGAAGAAAGTCAGGTATAAACTATGATTATGAATGCATTAAATCTTTTATGGGAACTGATGACTTCCATGATATTAGTAATGAGTTTGGTCTTGATTCCCAAAGTATTGCCAACTGTTTTAAGGCCTTTTCCTCTTACATATAAATTCCCAAAAAGAAGTGGAATAAGTACCATGCTCCCTATAAAGATGTTGTTAGTCATGTTCCTGTTAGAAGTACCGAAGTTTGTACTAGTAATAATATTGTGCCTGAACCTTATGTTGAGAAAACACCTTTCCCAGCTAAGGTAAAGGAGTACTCTATGATAATTAGTGAGAATAACAAAGGTACAAAGAAAACTATGGAGCCTGATGAGCAATTGAATATTGAACCCGTGGTAGCTATTGTGAAAGACCCTGTCACTAGAAATATAGAGGATGATCACATTGTCTTATGTGAAGATGCTACTAATATTGTTTCTCATCCTAGTAAGTCTAGAAAAGCTAGTGTTCCTGTACTTTCTGTTAAAATTGGTGATCATTGCTACTATGATTTATGTGATATTGGTGCTAGTTCTAGTGCTATTCCTTATGAGCTTTATAGGGAAATTATGCATGAGATTGGTCCTTGTGAGATTGAGGAAATTGATGTGGTTATTCACCTTGCTAATAAGGAGACCATTTCCCCTTTTGTATTGTAAGAGATGTGGAGGTTCTTTGTGGTAAGATTAAATATTCTGCTGATTTTCTAGTGCTTAATTCAGCAGCTAGCAAAACTTGTCCTATCATTTTTGGTAGACCTTTCTTGAAAACTTGTGGAGCTATTATAGATAGTAAGAAGGAAAAAGTTTTAACTAAGTTTGATGAAGATTCTTATGAGTTTAACTTTTCCAAATTTGCTAAAGCTCCTTGTGAAAATAGCTTGCCTAATAAAGATTTCAGGATGGAACAACTTGCTTCTATTGATCCAGTTTATGACCTTGGACCTCTTTTTGGTGGCTGTAAGTATGCTCATTCCGATGATAAAGTTGGTTCTTGTGACATTTACATTGTCAACTTTATTCAAAGTGCTACTGAAATTTATTATGAGAGGGGTAAATATGGTTTTATGCATCTCAATAATGTTAAGTTTCCCCATTTTATGTTGAAAGCTTTGAAGTTGCATTCGTTTTTTATTCCTATTCTAGTGGGTTTTTGTTTTAATAATTTGTTTTCTCATGATACCCCCATGCATAGGAAGTGGGTTAGACTCAAATGTGTTCGTTATTTGCTTCTTGATGCTCTCTTTCACTTCAGATATATATCCTATGTGAGCATTTTTTAAACTTTCAAGCCTAACTTAAAGGCAATAAAGAAAAGTACTTGTTAGGAGATAACCCAAGAGTTTTGTCGAGTCTTGGAAGTTATTACCTGTAGGGTCCCAACCTAATAAGGTAGAGTCCTCCTGTGTTTTACAATGCTAGTCCCTGGATCAATAGCTAGCATCCACAGTTAAGATGTAATATCAAGTTACAAAGGTCATATTATAACTTTATAACCAGGAATAACATAATCCTATTACATCATACATAGCTCATTGGCTATTACATTACATTGCAGCGGAATAATTATAATCATGGGGTCCTTCATCTTCATAGTGCCACAGGCAGATGTTGGTTGTAGACTTTGTAATCCTAGTCAATCAAACAATCTTCATTTAAAACAATCAAACCTGTAACATTTCAAGTTACAGCCACAAGGGTCAATACATTTGAATTGTATTGGCAAGTTTCACTTTTATGTATAATAAGAATGGGTCCTATCATTATATGCATATTTGGCTAAGTAGAGTTTAAGGCTTATTTGCATTAAGCAATATTTATCCTATCTTTTCAAAATGGTTTTGGTCTTTTGTCAAATCTCATTTCCAAGATCCTTGAACTCCTTGGTAGACACTCAAGTGTTCAAGTACTTGTTAAAAATCCTTGAGCACCTTGGTAACCCCAAGAGCTACAAGTTTTCTCAAAACTCATGAGTTCCTTGGTAACCCCAAGTACATCATGCTCTTGTGCACCTTGGTAACCCCAAGTGCAACAAGCTTAACAAAGTCTCTTTGAATTCCTTGGTACCCCCAAGTGCATCAAGTTTTTATATTAGAAATTAGAATGTCGAGATCTCCCATAGTTCAAACTTTAGTTGCTCAATATTGTCCATAACCGGGGACACGGCTAAGTACTTAGATTTTATTAACTTCTGCAGAAGGAGTACACTTTACCCACATGACACAATCCCATCTTGTTGCCACCAGTGGCCTACTGGATTAGTGCTCACCAAGATGGAGTACTGGCAGACTGAGAATGTGACGAAGTCTTTCCAAAAGGTCCTCCCATACATCATTGCTAGCTTGTCTTCAGCCCCCATGAAGCATTCCAGATCCCCATGTCCGGTAACTAAAGACAATGTATGGGTATTCCTAATGTAGTTGACTAAGCCAGAGGCATAATAGCATGTGGTTGTACACGAAAGCCACAATTGGAGAAACATGTTCAATCTCTAAGTTTCCTAGGTGGTTTTCCGTTGGAGCACAACAGAAAGTGATTGCCATAGACATGGTTCCCTTTTGTTGCCACCTTCTCCAAAACATAAAGTGTCCACCACCTAGGTGGTTCATTGAGTCCTTGTTTTATTATATAAAAACACAAGTCCTTTTTTTTCAACCTTTGTAAAATCTCAACATGTATCTCTTTTTCAAAACATAGCATGGCTAAGCATGTACAACTTCAATATTTTCACTAAGGAGTTTATAGGGAATCCTATTAGGATTAGAATAGCACAAGTATAAAACATTTTCATGCATGTTTACAAAATCCACTAAGTATAATGAAAATAGTAGGTCTTTTGTATGATAGTGTAACTTGCCTTTTTGTTAGGGAATGATAGTCACTCCTTGATCTTGCTAGTCTCTCACTTTGCTAATTTCACTACAATCAAACAAGCAAAGTATCAAGTAGCATCCCAAACCAACATTCAATCAATATTTCCCATACAAAAAGCAATGGTTCCTAAGTCTTGTAGAAAGAGGGTTCTATTGCAAGGTTGGTCTCTACTAGGTTTATAAACTTTGTAAGGTCCACATTAGTCATTTACCAAAAATGGCAAAGTCATTAGTTAGAGGGATTTGCTCAAAGTCTATTTTAAAATCCATTCAACATTTTTATGTGGTGAAAAATTATTCTTTTTAAAGTAAAACTTTATGTTTTTCACCAAGTAGGTTGCTCTTGGCAAGTTTGGTGTTTGGGTCAGTAAGTTTGGTCCATAACATTTTCCCAAAGTTTTCCTTGCACAAACTTTTCCATAATAAAATTTAATGAGTTTATTTGGCTAGAAAATGACTAAGTTAACTAATTCAACTTAAATTTCACAAAAATCATTTTTAACACTATGGGTTGGTTCCAAGGGTCAGTAAGGTCACACAAATCTATTTTGCAAAATATTTAATCCTAAAATCATTTTCAAACAATTTTTATACTCTAAACAAGTACACAAATGTTTCTGTAATTTCAAACAAGCTAACAGATACTATTTTCAAAACTAAGGCCATGGTTGTTTAGGGCTTGTTCTCCTGATTTCATTGGTATAAAATTTGTCAAATTTGGACATATGGATCAAAAGTTATAAGGGTTTGAAAATCCTATCTAAATCAGATTTCAAATCTGTTTTTAAATCGAACAGGTGACACGCGGCGTGTTCTTACTGGCCGATAACGATTCGTCTGGATCGCGTGATGCTGAGCGTTAGATCTAAATAAATCGTGTGGTTCTGGGAGCGTACCCCTTCGGCGATTAAATGATCTATTCAGTCCGTTTGATCCAGATCCTACGGCTAGTATCGTACTGACCAGACTCTGGCGGCGCAGCGATGGTTGCTGGCGGCGGCGAGGTCAGTCGGCGGCGGCGCTGGCGAACTAGGACGCGAGAAAGAGGGGAAGGATGCTCACCAGGTTCGCAATGCAACGCTGATGCTCAACTTGCTACTGGTTGGTGGAGGGGCGCACGGGGACGGGCTTGATTGCTCGCCGGAGTTTGAAGACAACGTCGGGCGCGTCAGGTGGTCGTCGTGGACGAGGCTACAGCGTGTACCAGGGTAAAAGGAAGACAGGGTCAGATGCGCACAGTCCTGGCAAAGACGCGTGCGTGAACGAGAGGTAAAGGGGTGGACGGAATTAACCTGTGGGTGTCGTCGGAGTAGAGGCAGACGGCGGCGGTACTGGAGTTTGTTGTTGGCGAGGCTCAGGGGTTCCCGCGGTTGAGTTGGGGGCACTATCAGATGCGCCTGAGAGTGGAGAAGCTGCTGGAGTGCTTAGGAATGCAAGGGGCGGTGGGGTTTCGTCGGAATCATCACTGGAACATCGTCGGAGCGGCGGCGGTACAGAGAAAATTGGAGGCAGCCTAGGGGCGGAATGAAGGCGATGTCTGGGAAAAGAGAAGGAGGAGGAGCAGGCGGTTAAATGGGCGTGGCCACGACGAGGAATCAATGCGGCTTTAAGGTGAATTGAATGCGCGGTATCAAGGCCTGCAACGACAGCGAGGGGGAAGAGGCGTGGTTCGCGCGAGGAAGAAGAAGGAGCTGGCTGCGTGGGGTCTGCTGGCAGTGAAAGAAAAGAAGAGGAGAGGGGTCCACCTGTCAGCCTCAGGGCGGGTTTCTATTGCGGTGCAGAAAACGGTTCGGGAGAGGAGGTGGGCTAGATGGGCTGGAGCTGGGCCTGTCGACTGGGCTGCTTTGTTTCATTTTTTTATACTGAATGCTTTTCTTTTTTTCTATTTTGAAATTCTGTTTTGAATTTCAATCAACTTATTCAATCATTCAAACAATTCAAACATTCATTTAAACTTTGCATTGTGTTTTTGGTTCTGTTTAGCAACATAATCCAACATTCCAAAATAAAATAATATTTTAAATTCTTTTTAGGTTTTATTTATTAATTAAATAAAATGGCTATGGTTTATTAATAAAATAGGGTTTGGTTTAATTAATAAAATCCCCATTTAATCCAAATATTTTCAAAAACCAAATCAGTAGGTTTTATTTGAAAGTATAAATACTTGAATTACTTGTTTAAAAATAATATTTTATTATAGGGTCTATTAATATTAAAAATAAGGTGGGCCTTAATTATTAATTCAAATAGGATTTATTTTATTAAGATATTTATTTTGAAATCTAAAAATAAAACAAAAACACTTTAGTAGGTTTTATTAGAGGATATAAAATACTTGGAATACCTATTTAAAACAATTTAATAGATTTTGATGTTTTAATTAAAATGGTACAACTTTTTATTTGTATAAATTTTGATATTAATTCCTTATTATTTTATTTCAAATAACCTTTGTTTATTTTTATTCAAAACTAAATGTTTTAATTTCCAAGGCTTGGTCAAAGTTTAATTTGGCTTTATTAAATAATCCTTATTTGCAAAACTTCTATTTCATTTGAAAACAAATCTTTTCATTTAAGAGTTTCAAATTAGTATTTTAATTATTTTTATTTTCCTTTAATAAAAGTTTATCATCTTAAATACTTTTAGGTTTTATTTAATTCAAATGGGTTTGAAGTTCCAATTGAATTCAAAAAGTTTCTTCTGGCTCTGAAATTTAAACAAAGTTTTATTTTATTCATTTATTTTCACATTACAAGATTTGGAAAATCTTGGGATGTGACAGGCTACCACCCTTAAAATAAATCTCGTCCCGAGATTTGGGAAGGCTAGGGTTACAAGCAAGTTCAAAGCAACTAGGGTACTACCACCCTTAAAATTTTCAAACAAAAATTACATATTGGCCTTCTTGGGTCCTGGAATTTCTCTATGTTAAACCTTTGCTTTATTCCTATGCTTGACTCATGGACCATGGTTGAGTTTCTCCATAGGTTTGTTCAACTTGTTCTTCATCCTTTCTGGACAGTTGCTTGCATAGTGTCCTGGATTCTTGCAGTTGAAGCAATGAATGTCATTGAGTTCTTTACGTGGCTCTTGTGGGCAAGTAGCTACAAAATGACCTGGTTCATTACAGTTGTTGCACCACACTTGGTCAATCCCTTTATTCTTCTTGTTCTCTGGGCATCCACTGGAGTAGTGTCCCATTCCCTTACATTTACGACATTGTACAAGGCTCATGTCTTGCTTGGGTTTCTTGATTTTCTTTGATCCTTTGAATTGGGTTGTCTTGCTTGGAGGTATAAGTGGTCCTTTTCCTTTGGTAGACTTGGATCCTTCTTGTTTCCTTTGTTCTACCATGGCATAGATGGGACATAGACCAGGAGTATGATCACTTCCTTCACAAAGGTAGCATGTAGCTTGAGAGGTGGGGCATTGTCCAACAGGATGGTCTTCATCACAATTGGGGCATTGTCCTTCATGCTCTGTGGAAGTATGATCCTTGTCTCCACAAATAATGCAAGCTAGGGCTCCATCTAGAACAACATTCTTGTCATCCTTGTCATCATACACACTTCTAGGATAGCTTTCTTCCATGCTAATCATTTGATTAGTCACCTTAAGCATCAATTGGGATTGTTCCTCCAAAAAATTTTGCAGTGCTGGATCTTTATCACTATTGTTGGCTAGGAACCGAGCTATCAGTTGGTTCAACTGATGTTGGGTTGCTATGAGTTCCCTCATGCTGTCAGCTTGGTTGGTGTTGGTGTCATCAACCTTGGTGTTAGAGTCCTTTGGATTAGTCATCTGTTTTGGTTTGAAGGAGATTAGGATGGGCAAGATATTTCTAAGGAAATACTTTTAACATCACAATTCATACAAACAAGGTGCATGCAATCACAAATCAAACAATCACAATCAACTTTGCACCCAAGCACATACTTAGGCAACAAAATATTTTTGCTACACCACATAAGTTGGTGGGTTTGACTTAACTAAAATATGGTGGTCCATCTATATGGTTCACTTGTGATCTTTCCATCCTTCTTGGTTGCTTCTTACTACATGAGATCATGGCTTCCTTAGGATAATTTCTTGGTCTCAAAACTTCAAGTGATGTAGGCTCTTTCTAACTTTTGCATTCCCTCAGTCTCTAACTCTTGAGCAAGATTTCCTTGTTTCACTTGTGGTCCTTAGTAGTTTTCAAGTTGGAAGTCCTTGGTGAAGAGGTTGAAGATGTTGAAGTCATTAGAGTTGAAGAAGTTGAAGAAGTCATTTGCACATGATGTAGTCTTTGGTCATGGTTAGGCTTTTCCATCAAGTTGAAGTAGAAGAGAAGTAGAGTTGAAACCAAAATGGTTAAGGAAAGAGTTTACAAGTGTTTTTGTAAATAAGTTTTTGGAACAAATACAACTCCTATTTTTTTTCCTAAGGGTTTTTGTCCAATCCTAGGTTTACAAATCCTACAGGCAACACAATGCTCTGATACCATCTGTAGGGTCCCAACCTAATAAGGTAGAGTCCTCCTGTGTTTTACAATGCTAGTCCCTGGATCAATAGCTAGCATCCACAGTTAAGATGTAATATCAAGTTACAAAGGTCATATTATAACTTTATAACCAGGAATAACATAATCCTATTACATCATACATAGCTCATTGGCTATTACATTACATTGCAGCGGAATAATTATAATCATGGGGTCCTTCATCTTCATAGTGCCACAGTGATGTTGGTTGTAGACTTTGTAATCCTAGTCAATCAAACAATCTTCATTTAAAACAATCAAACCTGCAACATTTCAAGTTACAGCCACAAGGGTCAATACATTTGAATTGTATTGGCAAGTTTCACTTTTATGTATAATAAGAATGGGTCCTATCATTATATGCATATTTGGCTAAGTAGAGTTTAAGGCTTATTTGCATTAAGCAATATTTATCCTATCTTTTCAAAATGGTTTTGGTCTTTTGTCAAATCTCATTTCCAAGATCCTTGAACTCCTTGGTAGACACTCAAGTGTTCAAGTACTTGTTAAAATCCTTGAGCACCTTGGTAACCCCAAGAGCTACAAGTTTTCTCAAAACTCATGAGTTCCTTGGTAACCCCAAGTACATCATGCTCTTGTGCACCTTGGTAACCCCAAGTGCAACAAGCTTAACAAAGTCTCTTTGAATTCCTTGGTACCCCCAAGTGCATCAAGTTTTTATATTAGAAATTAGAATGTCGAGATCTCCCATAGTTCAAACTTTAGTTGCTCAGTATTGTCCATAACCGGGGACACGACTAAGTACTTAGATTTTATTAACTTCTGCAGAAGGAGTACACTTTACCCACATGACAAAATCCCATCTTGTTGCCACCAGTGGCCTACTGGATTAGTGCTCACCAAGATGGAGTACTGGCAGACTGAGAATGTGACGAAGTCTTTCCAAAAGGTCCTCCCATACATCATTGCTAGCTCGTCTTCAGCCCCCATGAAGCATTCCAGATCCCCATGTCCGGTAACTAAAGACAATGTATGGGTATTCCTAATGTAGTTGACTAAGCCAGAGCCATAATAGCATGTGGTTGTACACTAAAGCCACAATTGGAGAAACATGTTCAATTTCTAAGTTTCCTAGGTGGTTTTCCGTTGGAGCACAACACAAAGTGATTGCCATAGACATGGTTCCCTTTTGTTGCCACCTTCTCCAAAACATAAAGTGTCCACCACCTAGGTGGTTCATTGAGTCCTTGTTTTATTATATAAAAACACAAGTCCTTTTTTTTCAACCTTTGTAAAATCTCAACATGTATCTCTTTTTCAAAACATAGCATGGCTAAGCATGTACAACTTCAATATTTTCACTAAGGAGTTTATAGGGAATCCTATTAGGATTAGCATAGCACAAGTATAAAACATTTTCATGCATGTTTACAAAATCCACTAAGTATAATGAAAATAGTAGGTCTTTTGTATGATAGTGTAACTTGCCTTTTTGTTAGGGAATGATAGTCACTCCTTGATCTTGCTAGTCTCTCACTTTGCTAATTTCACTACAATCAAACAAGCAAAGTATCAAGTAGCATCCCAAACCAACATTCAATCAGTATTTCCCATACACAAAGAAATGGTTCCTAAGTCTTGTAGAAAGAGGGTTCTATTGCAAGGTTGGTCTCTACTAGGTTTATAAACTTTGTAAGGTCCACATTGGTCATTTACCAAAAATGGCAAAGTCATTAGTTAGAGGGTTTTGCTCAAAGTCTATTTTAAAATCCATTCAACATTTTTATGTGGTGAAAAATTATTCTTTTTAAAGTAAAACTTTATGTTTTTCACCAAGTAGGTTGCTCTTGGCAAGTTTGGTGTTTTGGGTCAGTAAGTTTGGTCCATAACATTTTCCCAAAGTTTTCCTTGCACAAACTTTTCCATAATAAAATTTAATGAGTTTATTTGGCTAGAAAATGACTAAGTTAACTAATTCAACTTAAATTTCACAAAAATCATTTTTAACACTATGGGTTGGTTCCAAGGGTCAGTAAGGTCACACAAATCTATTTTGCAAAAGATTTAATCCTAAAATCATTTTCAAACAATTTTTATACTCTAAACAAGTACACAAATGTTTCTGTAATTTCAAACAAGCTAACAGATACTATTTTCAAAACTAAGGCCATGGTTGTTTAGGGCTTGTTCTCCTGATTTCATTGGTATAAAATTTGTCAAATTTGGACTTGTGGATCAAAAGTTATAAGGGTTTGAAAATCCTATCTAAATCAGATTTCAAATCTGTTTTTAAATCGAACAGGTGACACGCGGCGTGTTCTTACTGGACGATACCGATTCGTCTGGATCGCGTGATGCTGAGCGTTAGATCTAAATAAATCGTGCGGTTCTGGGAGCGTACCCCTTCGGCGATTAAATGATCTATTCAGTCCGTTTGATCCAGATCCTATGGCTAGTATCGTACTGACCAGACTCTGGCGGCGATAGTTCTGGTTGGCGGCGGCGAGGTCAGTCGGCGGCGGCGCTGGCGAACTAGGACGTGAGGAAGAGGGGAAGGATGCTCACCAGGTTCGCAATGCAACGCTGATGCTCAACTTGCTACTGGTTGGTGGAGGGGCGCACGGGGACGGGCTTGATTGCTCGCCGGAGTTTGAAGACAACGTCGGGCGCGTCAGGTGGTCGTCGTGGACGAGGCTACAGCGTGTACCAGGGGAAAAGGAAGACAGGTCGATGCGCATACTGGCAAAGACGCGTGCGTGAACGAGGTAAAGGGTGGACGAATTAACCTGTGGGTGTCGGAGTAGAGGCGCAGTGGCAATGATCGAGTTTGTTGTTGGCGAGGCTCAGTGGTTCCCGCGGTTGAGTTGGGGGCACTATCAGATGCGCCTGAGAGTGGAGAAGTTGCTGGAGTGCTTAGGAATGCAAGGGGCGATGGGGTTTCGTCGGAATCATCACTGGAACATCGTCGGAACGGCGGCGGTACAGAGAAAATTGGAGGCAGCCTAGGGGCGGAATGAAGGCGATGTCTGGGAAAAGAGAAGGAGGAGGAGCAGGCGGTTAAATGGGCGTGGCCACGACGAGGAATCAATGCGGCTTTAAGGTGAATTGAATGCGCGGTATCAAGGCCTGCAACGGCAGCGAGGGGGAAGAGGCGTGGTTCGCGCGAGGAAGAAGAAGGAGCTGGCTGCGTGGGGTCTGCTGGCAGTGAAAGAAAAGAAGAGGAGAGGGGTCCACCTGTCAGCCTCAGGGCGGGTTTCTATTGCGGTGCAGAAAACGGTTCGGGAGAGGAGGTGGGCTAGATGGGCTGGAGCTGGGCCTGTCGACTGGGCTGCTTTGTTTCATTTTTTTTATACTGAATGCTTTTCTTTTTTTCTATTTTGAATTTCTGTTTTGAATTTCAATCAACTTATTCAATCATTCAAACAATTCAAACATTCATTTAAACTTTGCATTGTGTTTTTGGTTCTGTTTAGCAACATAATCCAACATTCCAAAATAAAATAATATTTTAAATTCTTTTTAGGTTTTATTTATTAATTAAATAAAATGGCTATGGTTTATTAATAAAACAGGGTTTGGTTTAATTAATAAAATACCCATTTAATCCAAATATTTTCAAAAACCAAATCAGTAGGTTTTATTTGAAAGTATAAATACTAAAAATAAGGTGGGCCTTAATTATTAATTCAAATAAGATTTATTTTATTAAGATATTTATTTTGAAATCTAAAAATAAAACAAAAACACTTTAGTAGGTTTTATTAGAGGATATAAAATACTTGGAATACCTATTTAAAACAATTTAATAGATTTTGATGTTTTAATTAAAATGGTACAACTTTTTATTTGTATAAATTTTGATATTAATTCCTTATTATTTTATTTCAAATAACCTTTGTTTATTTTTATTCAAAACTAAATGTTTTAATTTCCAAGACTTGGTCAAAGTTTAATTTGGATTTATTAAATAATCCTTATTTGCAAAACTTCTATTTCATTTGAAAACAAATCTTTTCATTTAAGAGTTTCAAATTAGTATTTTAATTATTTTTATTTTCCTTTAATAAAAGTTTATCATCTTAAATACTTTTAGGTTTTATTTAATTCAAATGGGTTTGAAGTTCCAATTGAATTCAAAAAGTTTCTTCTGGCTCTGAAATTTAAACAAAGTTTTATTTTATTCATTTATTTTCACATTACAAGATTTGGAAAATCTTGGGATGTGACAGGCTACCACCCTTAAAATAAATCTCGTCCCGAGATTTGGGAAGGCTAGGGTTACAAGCAAGTTCAAAGCAACTAGGGTACTACCACCCTTAAAAATTTTCAAACAAAAATTACATATTGGCCTTCTTGGGTCCTGGAATTTCTCTATGTTAAACCTTTGCTTTATTCCTATGCTTGACTCATGGACCAAGGTTGAGTTTCTCCATAGGTTTGTTCAACTTGTTCTTCATCCTTTCCGACAGCTTGCTTGCATAGTGTCCTGGATTCTCTTGATTGAAGCAATGAATGTCATTGAGTTCTTTACGTGGCTCTTGTGGGCAAGTAGCTACAAAATGACCTGGTTCATTACAGTTGTTGCACCACACTTGGTCAATCCTTTATTCTTCTTGTTCTCGGGCATCCACTGGAGTAGTGTCCCATTCCTTACATTTACGACATTGTACAAGGCTCATGTCTTGCTTGGGTTTCTTGATTTTCTTTGATCCTTTGAATTGGGTTGTCTTGCTTGGAGGTATAAGTGGTCCTTTTCCTTTGGTAGACTTGGATCCTTCTTGTTTCCTTTGTTCTACCATGGCATAGATGGGACATAGACCAGGAGTATGATCACTTCCTTCACAAAGGTAGCATGTAGCTTGAGAGGTGGGGCATTGTCCAACAGGATGGTCTTCATCACAATTGGGGCATTGTCCTTCATGCTCTGTGGAAGTATGATCCTTGTCTCCACAAATAATGCAAGCTGGGGCTCCATCTAGAACAACATTCTTGTCATCCTTGTCATCATACACACTTCTAGGATAGCTTTCTTCCATGCTAATCATTTGATTAGTCACCTTAAGCATCAATTGGGATTGTTCCTCCAAAAACTTTTGCAGTGCTGGATCTTTATCACTATTGTTGGCTAGGAACTGTCACATCCCAAGATTTTCCAAATCTTGTTATGTGAAAATAAATTAATAAAATAAAACTTTGTTTGATTTTCAGAGCCAGAAGAAACTTTTTGAATTCAATTGGAACTTCAAACCCATTTGAATTAAAATAAACCTAAAGAGAATTAAAAAGATAAACATTTAATAAAAGGAAAATAAAAACATTTGGAAATACTAATTTGAAACAATTAAATGAAAAGATTTGTTTTCAAATGAAATAGAAGTTTTATAAATAAAGATTATTTAATAAAGGCCAATTTAAACCTTGACCAAACTTTGGGAATTAAAACATTTAGTTTTGAATAAAAACAACAAAGGTTTATTTAAAATAAAATAATAAAGAATTAATATCCAAACTTTATTAAAATAAGAAGTTTTACCAAATTAATTAAAACATCAAAACATATTAAATTGTTTTAAATAGGTTTTCCAAGTATTTTATATTCTCTAATAAAACCTACTAAAGTGTTTTGGCTTTATTTTAGATTTAAAAATAAAAGTTTTAATAAAACAAATCCTATTGGATTTAATGATGAAAGTCTATTATAATAATTAATAATGGATACTAAAATAAAATGTTATTTTATTTTAAAACAAATCTCCAAGTATTCTATTTTTCCCAAATAAAAACCTACTAATTTGATTTTGAAAATATTTAGATTTCAAATAAAGATTTTATTAATAAAAATCAAACCCTATTTGATTTAATAACTAAGGCCATTTTATTAAAATTATTAATGGACCCTATAATAAAATGTTATTTTCTTTTAAACAAGTATTTAAGTATTCCTTATTTCCAATTAATACCTACTGATTTGATTTGGAGAAATATTTTGGACTTTAAAAGGAGATTTATTAAATAAATCATACCATATTTGATTAAATAACTATGGTCTATTTTATATTAAATAGATCCTAAAAAGGAATAAAAATATTATTTATTTTGGAATATTGGTTTATGTTGATAAACAGAACCAAGTTCAAAGAATTGAAATGTGCTGTTTTGAATTTATTTGGTTGATTGAATCATGTGTTTAAATAATCAAATCAGAAAATAGAATAGAAAAGGAAAAGAAAAGCAGAAATAAAATAAAGCGTTCAAACCCAAAATTAACTACTCCTAGCCCAAAGACTCCTCTTCCCACCTCAATCGTTTTCACCAAAGAAATTACCCACTGAGCGACCGATTACTGGCCCCACCTCCACTCCCCTCCTTTCACTTCCAAGTGGACCCCACCTCTCTGCATCGTACACCAAGACCGTTTTTCCCCTCGCTCATCACCGTTTCTGCCGCTGTGAAACCTTGTAAATTCGCGTGAATGCACGAGTTATTCCCAACATCAATGACGCGCCTTTATACGCCCATTCCTCCTCTCTCATTCCCCTCTGACCCCTCTCACAAGCACGGCCCCAGGCCGAGGAATTTTACCCTACACTCCCTCTGTCTCCGGCGACCCTCCTCACCGATTTCGGCCAACACACGCCCTCTCCTGCCTCCTCGAGCACGCAGCTGTTCTCAGCAATCCACAGAGAACCTTTCTGTAACCGCAGCTTACCCGCGGGCGACCCGAAGCGTCAGCTTTGACGAAGCCCCGACAAACGCCACCGTCTGTTCCTTCTCCGACGAGATTCCCCGGTGAGTACAGACTGCCCCAGCACCTATCCATGACGCTACTGCGACCCCCAGTACCGTACGCAGCTAACCGCCTGGTTTGTTTGCCTCAGCACGCCCTCAAACCTCACCTCCGACGACAACATCCGCAAGCGACGCCACAAGCACGACTCCGGCCGCCCCTAGGAACCATTCCAGGAAGCAAACGGACACCGCTCCAACGCCACTGGCCTTGCCCAGAACTTCTGCGCATCGTCTCCGTCTCCAACGTCTTCAGGAACCACCAGAACCTCGCCAGTACACATCCCAGGCCGCCGTCCTCATCATCGCCGGTGACTCGAGCCACCGGTGAGCCAAGACTGTTCCCCACCCTTCGATCTCACTTCGACGGACACGATTAGACAGAGCCGCGCCTAGCCGAGCCACGCGCCGTGAGCCAAGCCCCCAGCCTAGCTCGAGCCTTGTTGAATCTGCACCGTTCGTTTTATGTAAATCGTGCGACCCACACTGGCTATCCACACTGAACCGGTATAAGCGAATCAGGAATGGCCACGTGGCCAGTTTTCTGTTTAAAAACAGATTTTGAAATCAGAATTTGATACAATTTTCAAACCCTTATAACTTTTGAACTACACGTCCAAATTTGGCAAATTTTATATCAATGAATTCAGGAGAACAAGCCCTAGCCAACCCTACCCTTAGTTTAGCAAATAGTATTTGATAAATTGTTGGATTTTGCAGATTCTTTTGTGTGCTTGTTAACATTAGAAAAATCATTTAAAAATGAATTTTGAGATCAAACCTTTGCCAATTGGTTTGTGGTGACCCTACTAACCCTTGGAACCAACCCATAGTGTTAAAAATGATTTTTGTGAGAATTAAGTTGAATTATTTAACTTAGCCATTTTCTAGCCAAATAAACTCACTAATTTTATTATAGAAATGTTTATGGAAGAAAACTTTTGAGTAGATGATTTGGACCAAACCTACTGACCCAAAACACCAAGTTTTGCAATAGCAACTCATTTGGTGAACCCTATGGGCTAATGCCTTAGTAAAAATATTTCTACACCACATAAAATAACACTTTGTTTTGAAAATGATTTTAAGTGAAACCTTTTGCAAATGACTTGGCCACTTTAGGAAATGACCATTAGATGTACCCAAATGACTATGACCCACTAGGGACCACCTTTTCAAACAAAACAAAGCTTGGCATGCTTGCATGCATTTCTTTGACTTTGTTATTTATGTGTGTTGTTTTGCTTGATTGGTAGATTGAGTTTTTGCCTTGCTTGATGGATTGTAGTGACTTGAAGAGTGTGATTGTTGCAAAGATCAAGAAGTGAACCTATACTCTACCAAAAAGGCAAGTGATGCTTCATACTTTCTATCCCAATACTTTTATTATGCATTAGTGATTTTGCTAAGTAAACTTGCATGGATTTTGCTAAGTATAGATCTTGCTATAGGAAAACCTTGTAGATGAATCCTTAGTAGGATTTTCCTAAGTTAAGATTCCTATTACTACCAAGCTTAGCCTAGCTAATAGAAAACATGGGTGGAAAATATATTGACACTATGGAAAAATTTCTAAGTCTGGGGACTTAGGTTTTGTTAAATAAAACAACTAAGTTAATGAACCTCCTGTGTGGAATGGAAGGATTGGGATATGTTGAGTGGTTACAAAAGGCCATGGACTTGGGTTGTGTATCTCACTTGTGGATGGCCACCCAGGAAACAAAGGGATTTGAGATGTCAAATGTTGAGAAGCTTCAAGTGCAACCACTTGGCAATATGGGCTCTGCCATGATCATATAGGTTGAAAGAACTTAGCCAAATGGACAGTGGGTGGTAGTGTTTGATAGGTTGGAGCGCGTCCATTTTGGTCTAAGGGAAGGCTTCTGAAAGATTTTGTCTTGGGAAACCAAGTCTTGTGGGGAAAGTGCACCACCTCTGCAGAGTGTAAAATCTAAGTACTTAGCCATGTCCCTGGTAAAGGACAATTTGAGCATCAAGACATGGAAGCAATCAAGAATCTCATCATTCCAATTTCTAAATTAAAATCTTGTGGTTTGAACAAGGGTTGTTTGAATTCTTCAATCATTGATGGAGAGATGGCTTGGTACAAGGATCTTGAAATCTTTGATTGAGGAAATGATTTTGTCAAGCAAAAACTTAGTATATTCAAAATGATAAGAAAAATCTATTTTGAGAAATGCAAGCCTCAACTCCACTTATCCAAATGCATATAGTTGTTAGATTCCACTATACTACCATAGTATCACTTGCCAATACAATTCAAATGTATTGACCCTTTGTGGCTGTAACTTGTATGTTGCAGGTTTGATTGTTTTTAGTGAAGATTGATTGATTAGGATTACAAAGTCTACAACCAACATCTGCCTGTGGCACTTTGAAGATGAAGGACCACTTGACCATAGTTATTCCGCCGCAATGTAATGTAATAGCCAAATGAGCTATGTTTGATGTAATAAAATTATGTTATTCCTGGTTATAAAGTTATATTATGACCTTTGTTTCTTGATATTACATCTTAACTGTGGATGTTAGCTATTGATCCAGGGACTAGCATTGTAAAACACAGGAGGACTCTACCTTATTAGGTTGGGACCCCTACAGGAACCGAGCTGTCCGTTGGTTCAACTGATGTTGGGTTGCTATGAGTTCCCTCATGCTGTCAGCTTGGTTGGTGTTGGTGTCATCAACCTTGGTGTTAGAGTCCTTTGGATTAGTCATCTGTTTTGGTTTGAAGGAGATTAGGATGGGCAAGATATTTCTAAGGAAATACTTTTAACATCACAATTCATACAAACAAGGTGCATGCAATCACAAATCAAACAATCACAATCAACTTTGCACCCAAGCACATACTTAGGCAACAAAATATTTTTGCTACACCACATAAGTTGGTGGGTTTGACTTAACTAAAATATGGTGGTCCATCTATATGGTTCACTTGTGATCTTTCCATCCTTCTTGGTTGCTTCTTACTACATGAGATCATGGCTTCCTTAGGATAATTTCTTGGTCTCAAAACTTCAAGTGATGTAGGCTCTTTCTAACTTTTGCATTCCCTCAGTCTCTAACTCTTGAGCAAGATTTCCTTGTTTCACTTGTGGTCCTTAGTAGTTTTCAAGTTGGGAGTCCTTGGTGAAGAGGTTGAAGATGTTGAAGTCATTAGAGTTGAAGAAGTTGAAGAAGTCCTTTGCACATGATGTAGTCTTTGGTCATGGTTAGGCTTTTCCATCAAGTTGAAGTAGAAGAGAAGTAGAGTTGAAACCAAAATGGTTAAGGAAAGAGTTTACAAGTGTTTTTGTAAATAAGTTTTTGGAACAAATACAACTCCTATTTTTTTTCCTAAGGGTTTTTGTCCAATCCTAGGTTTACAAATCCTACAGGCAACACAATGCTCTGATACCATTTGTAGGGTCCCAACCTAATAAGGTAGAGTCCTCCTGTGTTTTACAATGCTAGTCCCTGGATCAATAGCTAGCATCCACAGTTAAGATGTAATATCAAGTTACAAAGGTCATATTATAACTTTATAACCAGGAATAACATAATCCTATTACATCATACATAGCTCATTGGCTATTACATTACATTGCAGCGGAATAATTATAATCATGGGGTCCTTCATCTTCATAGTGCCACAGGAAGATGTTGGTTGTAGACTTTGTAATCCTAGTCAATCAAACAATCTTCATTTAAAACAATCAAACCTGCAACATTTCAAGTTACAGCCACAAGGGTCAATACATTTGAATTGTATTGGCAAGTTTCACTTTTATGTATAATAAGAATGGGTCCTATCATTATATGCATATTTGGCTAAGTAGAGTTTAAGGCTTATTTGCATTAAGCAATATTTATCCTATCTTTTCAAAATGGTTTTGGTCTTTTGTCAAATCTCATTTCCAAGATCCTTGAACTCCTTGGTAGACACTCAAGTGTTCAAGTACTTGTTAAAAATCCTTGAGCACCTTGGTAACCCCAAGAGCTACAAGTTTTCTCAAAACTCATGAGTTCCTTGGTAACCCCAAGTACATCATGCTCTTGTGCACCTTGGTAACCCCAAGTGCAACAAGCTTAACAAAGTCTCTTTGAATTCCTTGGTACCCCCAAGTGCATCAAGTTTTTATATTAGAAATTAGAATGTCGAGATCTCCCATAGTTCAAACTTTAGTTGCTCAGTATTGTCCATAACCGGGGACACGACTAAGTACTTAGATTTTATTAACTTCTGCAGAAAGAGTACACTTTACCCACATGACACAATCCCATCTTGTTGCCACCAGTGGCCTACTGGATTAGTGCTCACCAAGATGGAGTACTGGCAGACTGAGAATGTGATAAGTCTTTCCAAAAGGTCCTCCCATACATCATTGCTAGCTGCCTTCACCCCATGAAGCATTCCAGATCCCCATGTCCGTAACTAAAGACAATGTATGGGTATTCCTAATGTAGATTAAGCCAGAGCCATAATAGCATGTGGTTGTACACTAAAGCCACAATTGGAGAAACATGTTCAATCTCTAAGTTTCCTAGGTGGTTTTCCGTTGGAGCACAACACAAAGTGATTGCCATAGACATGGTTCCCTTTTGTTGCCACCTTCTCCAAAACATAAAGTGTCCACCACCTAGGTGGTTCATTGAGTCCTTGTTTTATTATATAAAAACACAAGTCCTTTTTTTTCAACCTTTGTAAAATCTCAACATGTATCTCTTTTTCAAAACATAGCATGGCTAAGCATGTACAACTTCAATATTTTCACTAAGGAGTTTATAGGGAATCCTATTAGGATTAGCATAGCACAAGTATAAAACATTTTCATGCATGTTTACAAAATCCACTAAGTATAATGAAAATAGTAGGTCTTTTGTATGATAGTGTAACTTGCCTTTTTGTTAGGGAATGATAGTCACTCCTTGATCTTGCTAGTCTCTCACTTTGCTAATTTCACTACAATCAAACAAGCAAAGTATCAAGTAGCATCCCAAACCAACATTCAATCAGTATTTCCCATACACAAAGCAATGGTTCCTAAGTCTTGTAGAAAGAGGGTTCTATTGCAAGGTTGGTCTCTACTAGGTTTATAAACTTTGTAAGGTCCACATTGGTCATTTACCAAAAATGGCAAAGTCATTAGTTAGAGGGTTTTGCTCAAAGTCTATTTTAAAATCCATTCAACATTTTTATGTGGTGAAAAATTATTCTTTTTAAAGTAAAACTTTATGTTTTTCACCAAGTAGGTTGCTCTTGGCAAGTTTGGTGTTTTGGGTCAGTAAGTTTGGTCCATAACATTTTCCCAAAGTTTTCCTTGCACAAACTTTTCCATAATAAAATTTAATGAGTTTATTTGGCTAGAAAATGACTAAGTTAACTAATTCAACTTAAATTTCACAAAAATCATTTTTAACACTATGGGTTGGTTCCAAGGGTCAGTAAGGTCACACAAATCTATTTTGCAAAAGATTTAATCCTAAAATCATTTTCAAACAATTTTTATACTCTAAACAAGTACACAAATGTTTCTGTAATTTCAAACAAGCTAACAGATACTATTTTCAAAACTAAGGCCATGGTTGTTTAGGGCTTGTTCTCCTGATTTCATTGGTATAAAATTTGTCAAATTTGGACGTGTGGATCAAAAGTTATAAGGGTTTGAAAATCCTATCTAAATCAGATTTCAAATCTGTTTTTAAATCGAACAGGTGACACGCGGCGTGTTCTTACTGGACGATACCGATTCGTCTGGATCGCGTGATGCTGAGCGTTAGATCTAAATAAATCGTGCGGTTCTGGGAGCGTACCCCTTCGGCGATTAAATGATCTATTCAGTCCGTTTGATCCAGATCCTACGGCTAGTATCGCATCGACCAGACTCTGGCGCGGCTGGCGATGGTTGCCGGCGGCGAGGTCGGCGGCGCTGGCGAACTAGGACGTGAGGAAGAGGGGAAGGATGCTCACCAGGTTCGCAATGCAACGCTGATGCTCAACTTGCTACTGGTTGGTGGAGGGGCGCACGGGGACGGGCTTGATTGCTCGCCGGAGTTTGAAGACAACGTCGGGCGCGTCAGGTGGTCGTCGTGGACGAGGCTACAGCGTGTACCAGGGTAAAAGGAAGACAGGGTCAGATGCGCACAGTCCTGGCAAAGACGCGTGCGTGAACGAGAGGTAAAGGGGTGGACGGAATTAACCTGTGGGTGTCGTCGGAGTAGAGGCAGACGGCGGCGGTACTGGAGTTTGTTGTTGGCGAGGCTCAGTGGTTCCCGCGGTTGAGTTGGGGGCACTATCAGAGTGAGAAGAAGCTGCTGGAGTGCTTAGGAATGCAAGGGGCGGTGGGGTTTCGTCGGAATCATCACTGGAACATCGTCGGAGCGGCGGCGGTACAGAGAAAATTGGAGGCAGCCTAGGGGCGGAATGAAGGCGATGTCTGGGAAAAGAGAAGGAGGAGGAGCAGGCGGTTAAATGGGCGTGGCCACGACGAGGAATCAACGCGGCTTTAAGGTGAATTGAATGCGCGGTATCAAGGCCTGCAACGGCAGCGAGGGGGAAGAGGCGTGGTTCGCGCGAGGAAGAAGAAGGAGCTGGCTGCGTGGGGTCTGCTGGCAGTGAAAGAAAAGAAGAGGAGAGGGGTCCACCTGTCAGCCTCAGGGCGGGTTTCTATTGCGGTGCAGAAAACGGTTCGGGAGAGGAGGTGGGCTAGATGGGCTGGAGCTGGGCCTGTCGACTGGGCTGCTTTGTTTCATTTTTTTTATACTGAATGCTTTTCTTTTTTTCTATTTTGAATTTCTGTTTTGAATTTCAATCAACTTATTCAATCATTCAAACAATTCAAACATTCATTTAAACTTTGCATTGTGTTTTTGGTTCTGTTTAGCAACATAATCCAACATTCCAAAATAAAATAATATTTTAAATTATTTTTAGGTTTTATTTATTAATTAAATAAAATGGCTATGGTTTATTAATAAAATAGGGTTTGGTTTAATTAATAAAATCCCCATTTAATCCAAATATTTTCAAAAACCAAATCAGTAGGTTTTATTTGAAAGTATAAATACTTGAATTACTTGTTTAAAAATAATATTTTATTATAGGGTCTATTAATATTAAAAATAAGGCGAGCCTTAATTATTAATTCAAATAGGATTTATTTTATTAAGATATTTATTTTGAAATCTAAAAATAAAACAAAAACACTTTAGTAGGTTTTATTAGAGGATATAAAATACTTGGAATACCTATTTAAAACAATTTAATAGATTTTGATGTTTTAATTAAAATGGTACATCTTTTTATTTGTATAAATTTTGATATTAATTCCTTATTATTTTATTTCAAATAACCTTTGTTTATTTTTATTCAAAACTAAATGTTTTAATTTCCAAGGCTTGGTCAAAGTTTAATTTGGCTTTATTAAATAATCCTTATTTGCCAAACTTCTATTTCATTTGAAAACAAATCTTTTCATTTAAGAGTTTCAAATTAGTATTTTAATTATTTTTATTTTCCTTTAATAAAAGTTTATCATCTTAAATACTTTTAGGTTTTATTTAATTCAAATGGGTTTGAAGTTCCAATTGAATTCAAAAAGTTTCTTTTGGCTCTGAAATTTAAACAAAGTTTTATTTTATTCATTTATTTTCACATTACAAGATTTGGAAAATCTTGGGATGTGACATTACCTCTGTAATAACCGCTCCTTTTCCGTTTTGTCTTGGTTTTTGTGTCAAGTTCAACTACTTTTGTAAAGTGGAAGAGTTGTGAAAAGTGGCTGTCCTGAGACAGATTTTTGTGCTGCACCGTAAAAATTCGCGAGAGAGCTCAGTACGTCGGATGGAGCTGTATTTTTATGATCTTGTTCTCCAAGTTGTTACCCAACTTTCATTAGTTATGCACTTTTTTTATTTGAGCAACAGAAGGGTTTCGAAAAAATAAATCTTTACCTGCTGGTCTATTTTGACCGATTTTTGCTATCATTTGCATTTGCCTCTTAGAGAAGCTTTTGTTTTGATGGGTTTCAGTTGAAGTGTGTACCTAAAGGTTAATTGTTTTTTATTACTCTAATGTTGCCATTGAAGTTTGTGTATTGCCTTGTGAGGAAAGTAATTTCCAGGAGAAGGAGAAAAGGAGTCTGCAGAGTTCGTCTTTGAATAGGTAAAAGTGGTGAAAACAGAAGGTTCGTGAAACCCCAATCTTTTTATATTTTTGATGTTTTTAATAAATAAGGGAATTTACGAGACGGAATAGAGGAGGAACCATAGGCTAGGGTTCCCAACCCACCCCAGGCGCGGGCCCTAGCTGGCCATGCCTGGAGGGGGTGTGCCTCCCCCGAGCTTCGTCTCCGCCTTATTTTCGTATCAAAACCTTCCTTATGCTTTGAAACTTCATAATATATAAACCCTCGGATCCCCTGAGTTTCGTGCATCGTGTTCTCGTCGTGTTTTCGTTTCAATCTATTTCTGTCTGGAAAATCTTCTCAAGTTTAGAGCACAATGGTCTCCGCCAACGACAAAGGCAAGAAGCCCGAGGAAGATGATCTTCACAAACCCAAGGAGGAGATTTTGGTAGGTGATGAAGAAGACATGGAGGAGGACAAGCAACTGGATACCCGCGCTACCATCGCAAGCATCGGAGTGGTGGAAAAACCTACCAAGCTTACGAGGACAGCACGGATGTCTACATGAGGGAAACCTCCACGTCATACCCTCTCTCCACGGTTACCTCCTCCAAGTACCAAGAAACCCTTCCACACTCTTATACATGAGCGCCAATACCAACATGTGCCCAAAGGGAACTTGCCCTCGATGTGGGATATGCCTCATTCTAACCATGCAGGAGAGGAGCATACTAAGAAGGAAGAGTGGGGAAAGAATAGCAAGGACTGGAATTCTCGACCCGACATGATCATGAACCGCATGGAGCAGAATTTGGAGTTGATTCGCACTCTGAACTTTGAGATTGAGGATTTTAAGAAACTTATTGAAGATCTTATCAAAATAACACCACCACCACCGAAGGAGTAATTCTTCATCAGGTTTGGCATCCCCTTGGCTTGTTCCAAGCTTTGGGGAGTGCCGTGGTATCACAATCATTATCTTTTAATTTTTAGTGGATTCATATCTTTGGTAGAGAAGTTATCTTATATGTTGGTTTGCATGTGAAAGTATCTATCCTTTAGTTGATTATCTATGTATCCTTTGGTGTGAGTGCCTTTATGGAATATTAATCAGAAGCTTCATCTTTTACTTTTTGCACTTATTATTTTAGTTTGCAACCTCTATTATATGATGGATCTTGTTGATCAGTATTGGCATCACTTTGGGAGCATCAAGTAAATCTAAATTGGTTTTGTCAAACCGAACTCTGATCAATAGCAACACTTTTTGAGATTTGAAAGAAAAAGAGAAAAGCATACAGGTATTTTGTATCATTTATTTTGTTTCTTGTTGGCTCATAAGCTTAGTATTATTTATTTAAGATCTTTCTTGTCTTCAAGGAAGATTGCATGTTTGGCTTTATCACTTGTAGGTTTGCTTGTTTCTTTCAACTCTTTTGCTTGCTACCCAGGCTTGCTAGCCAAAAACCTGTTTTGAGAAGGCATACATCTTATTCTTCCAAACTCTTTGAACCAAAACCTATGCCATTTCTGTCCACTCTATCTACCTATTAGCATTTGCTATTCCAAGCAAATTCTCAAGCTTCATCAATATTTCGAATTAAAAAGTATTTTGTTATGTGAAAACTAGTTAGTAAAGATCTCATGAACTTGATGGCACACCTTATTTTCTTACCCTTAATAGACTTGAACCATTGTGTCATCGAAGTTGTATATGCTTGCATCTCTACGTTGGAATTAGCAGAACCATGCTGTCACGGGGAACGCTTTCAACATTGCACTTGTACCTTGTACACAGTTGATATCGTGCTCTTTTGTCTGTGGATGGCAATGGTGTGAAATAAGGAGGGAACTTGTAAGTTCATGGAGTCTGTATTTTGTGTTAGATAAACGCCTGGGCCGCTAGCCTAAGCCATGCCTAATCATGGTGGAAACTTGCAACATCACCATAGTGAGCTATCTATGAAGCATCCTCAATAAAAATCTATGCACATAGTAAATAAAAAATCGCTAAGATGCTCATTGTCTGCTTGCCTTGTCATTTTGGTTATGGGATAACTCCTGTACCATGTGCAAGGGGTACACCGTTGGTGGTTCTCTATGATACACATGTACTTACAATGACAAGAACTTACCGGTAACTGAAGTTGAGTAGCATGAGGAGTGGCCCTCATATTCAAGGGACATGAGATTGCCAACTTATATTTCGTCAAGCATATCCATCTTTGTTCACTTTAACCTCAATCATCTCACGATGCCTATGATAGGGGCAATGAGGGCTCAAAGCTAGTAAACCTACTTCCTCTCTATCTCCAGCAAGCATTTGAGTTGTTGTGTTTCAAGCATTCATATGGTGATTTATTCACTCATGTTCTTTATCTTCCTTGTTTGCAAAAACTCTTATCTATTGAGTATTACTTTGAAAGCCTTCATTGAAAAACCTTTTTGAGCAAAGAGTGCTCCTATGAAAACTTCTACAAAAATCTTTTTGTGAAACTATTTGCCAGCTATTTTCTGACCAAGAACAAGAGTTTTTTATATCTTCCTTACGGAACCCTAACACCAGGGGGTGACCACAGATAGATTTCCTCCGCCTCTCCGGGCGGAAAACACCGAGAGATAAAGATCTCTCCGGCAGACATATTTCTGTCAGGGAAACTCCTTCCCGGATAGGGGAGATCCTCAACACCATCACCATCATCAAGCTAGGCTTCATCGAGATCATCATCATCATCCACACCATCATCTCCACTAGTACCATCATCACCACTCCGTCCTGCTGTAACAAGTGTGTTGGATATTGCTTTAGTTCTTAGGGGAACTTTCCCGGTGTTAATTACTATTCTAGTGGATGCTTATGAGTTGAACCATTGGATTATTGTTTATGTTCATATTGTTATCCATCACCATATCATCTTTGATCTTGATCCATATGATGTATTGTGAGTAGTTCATCTAGTTCTTGAGGACAAGGGAGAATTCATGTTCTTATTAGTGGATTTGTGTTGAGTTATTATTCAATGGTTTAGTATTTAAGTTGTGATGCTATTGTTCTAGTGGTGTCATGTGAACGTCGACTACATGATACTTCACTATTTATGGGCCTAGGGGAATGCATTGTGTATTTGTCTACTAATCGCGGGGTTGCCAGAGTGACAGAAACCTGAACCCCCGTTAGGACACCTTTGCACAAGGGAGTGTAGGATCTCATTGTTTAAGGCTGTGGTTAGGCTTTTATCTTAATTTCTTTCCTGTAGTTGCGGATGCTTGAAGGGGTCGGTACATTAGCACAGGTCCACCCACACAACGCTTAAAACACCAAAGAACAGTACTCAGCTATTTGAAGCGAAAGCACTTGATAGAATTTCCATGTGTCCTCGAGAACGTTTGGTCCTTATAAGTATTTCCACCGGCTTGTCCTTTTCTAAGAAAGGATTGGGCCACTTGTTGTGTTTATTCTTTGTATTTATTACTTTCACTTTGTTTTGTTGCTTTACCAGAAAACCACTAAAAATCCGTTTGTTAAGTATTTACAGAGATTTCCTGCTCCATACCACTAGTCAACACCTTATGCTCCTCGTTGGGATCGACACTCCTATTTATCGACAGTACCGCGATACACCCCCTATACTTGTGGGTCATCACTTTGCTTAAATAAGTTGTCTGTTGCTTGCAACTTAATACTGGAGGGGGTTTGGATGATAACCTGAAGGTGGACTTCTAGTCATAGTTGCAGTTGGATGCCGGTCTATGTATATTGTTGTATTGCCCAATAAAATCTCATAGGATCTTTTTGTTTGGTATTGCATTATTATGCCTTGCTCAGTTCCTGTCAATTGCCCTGCTATAATTTGTTTACCCTTCATGCCATGTTGTTTATCTAAGGAGAGCACCTCTAGTGAACTATGGACCCCGGTCCAATATTTACCATTGATACATCTTCCATTGTTTACTTGCTGCAAACCATCATCACCTTCCACACCATACGTTGAATCCTTTGTTATAGCAAACCGGTGAGCTTGACAACCTCACTGATTCGTTGGGGCAAAGTCTTGAGTTTGTGTTGTGCAGGTTTCCATGTTGCTTGCAACACCCGTGTGACGTTTCCTTCCTCCTACTGGTTCAATAACCTCTGTTTCTTACTGAGGGAAAACTTGCTGCTGTGCTGCTTCACACCTTGCTCTTGGGGTTCCCAATGAAGCGCTCCTACATCAACTCAGCGCTGCATCAAGCTTTTCTGGCGCCGTTGCCGGGGAGGCTAAGGACGTCTTCACAAGGGGGAGTCCTCCTCAACCTTTCTCTTTAATTTGTTTTTATTTTGCTCAGTTTCTTTTTCTTGGTTTTGTTTGCCTCTTTTTATCAAAAACTCCAAAAAAAATTAGTTTAGTTTGGTTTGCTTTATCTTATAAAAAACACAAAAAAATTAGTTCCTACCCTAGTTTCTACCATGTCTGGTTTTGGACCTATCTCTCTGACACCTATGGAATAGATCTTTGCTTTCAAGCAAAAAGGTTAAGAGAGCTCTAAAGAAGCTTGGTCTAGAATCTCTGTTCTACAAAGGGAAACTGAGCCTAAGATGAGTCTTAGCTTGGTTATCAATAGTTTCTACCACGGTATTGCTCTTTGTTATAGATATGCTTTAGATGCTGTGTCTAGGAAAGATATTTTTCAATGTACTGAGGATGAAGCTTTTGATGCCATAAAGAAATTGATTATAATTTATAATACACCTGGCAAGTCTAATTCCTCTTTCATAAATATTTTTGCTAGGTTGAACACTCTTGAGTCCAGTAGTGATGCTCTAAGCAGTTGCTATCACACACTTAGGGAGTACCATAATTATGTTCCAATGAATTCCGAGCCTTCAAAGTGGTTTCCCACAATCAAAGTCACTATAAATAGTGCAACTTTTGATGCTCATTGTGATATCATGTCTGAATTTTTCCTTATGCCTAAATATATTTATGAGTCTTTGAGTCTTTGGGGGATTTCTAAAGGAGGAGAGGAAATATCTCTTACTAATAATGCCACTTTATTACCCATTGGAATAGCTAAAGGTTTGTTTACAAAAATCTCAGAGAAAATGGTGTCTACTGATTATCTTGTTATTGAAAGTGTAGGCAAAGGACAGATCACACTTGGAAGATCCCTACTGGAACACCTTGGAGCAATAATAGATGTGGGAAAAGACATTATGCATTTTGCTCCTCCAGTAAGGAATCATATTTTCCCTAAAGAGAAGAAGAAAGGTAAGAAAGGAAATAACAAGAGAGTTGCCTCCTCATTTTAAAATACTTGATTTCTTACTTCTTGTCCCTAACTTAAAGGCGTTAAATAAAAGTACTTGTTGGGAGATAACCAAGAGTTTCCTTGAGTCTTGGAAGTTATTACTTCAGTAATGACCTTTCCTTATCCTTTTTTTGCTTTTTGTGCCAAGAATGACCTCTAATGAGAGGGAAGTAAGATTTGGGGATTTGCTGTCCCGAAACAGATTTCTGTCCTCCACCATAAAAATTCGTGAGGAGTCTCTGTAAGTCGGATTGAACTGAAAATTTACGAATAAATACCCTAGTATGTTAGATAACCTTCGTTGTTCAACACTTTTTGATTTGAGCAACAGAAGATTTTCAAAAAAATCGGTTTCTACCCGCTGGTCTGCTTTGACAGATTTATGCCATTATTTGCATTTGCTTCTTATTGATTACTTTTTGAGTTCTCTTTTGGGGAATTGAGCTTTTTGAAGGAGTTGTGTAGAGGCCCCAATCTTAGATAAGATAGAGCCTCATGTGTTTTACAATGCTAGTCCCTGGATCAATAGCTAGCATCCACAGTTAAGATGTAATATCAAGAAACAAAGGTCATAATATAACTTTATATCCAGGAATAACATAGTTTTATTACATCTTACATAGCTCATATGGCTATTACATTACATTGCAGCGGAATAACTATAAGCATGGGTCCTTTGTCTTCAAAGTGCCACAGGCAGATGTTGGTTGTAGACTTTGTAATCCTAATCAATCAATCTTCACTAAAATCAATCAAACCTGCAACATTACAAGTTACAGCCACAAGGGTCAATACATTTGAATTGTATTGGCAAGTGATACTATGGTAGTATAGTGGAGTCTATCATCTATATGCATTTGGCTAAGTCGGGTTGAGGCTTGCATTGCTCAAAATAGATTTTTCCTTAACATTTGAAAATACTAAGTTTTTCTTGGCAAAATCCTTTTTCTCAATCAAAGATTTGAAGATCCTTTCAAGGCATCTCTCCATCAAAGATTGAATATTTCAAACAACCCTTGTTCAATCCACAAGATTTTAACTTAGAAATTTGAATGATGAGATTCTTGATTGCTTCCATGTCTTGATGCTCAAATTGTCCTTTACCAGGGACATGGCTAAGTACTTAGATTTTACACTCTGCAGAGGTGGTGCACTTTCCCCACAAGACTTGGTTTCCCAAGACAAGATCTTTCAGAAGCTTTCCCATAGACCAAAATGGACGCGTTCCAACCTATCAAACACTACCACCAACTGTCCATTTGGCTAAGTTCTTGCAACCTATATGATCATGGCAGAGCCCATATTGCCAAGTGGTTGCACTTGAAGCTTCTCAACATTTGACATCTCAAATCTCTTTGTTTCCTGGGTGGCCATCCACAAGTGAGATACACAAGGTCAACCATAAACATGGGCCTTGTGAACCACTCAACATAACCCAATCCTTCCATTCCACCCAGGTGATTCATTAACTTAGTTGTTTTATTAAACAAAACATAAGTCCTCAGACTTAGAGATTTTTCCATAGTGTGAATATATTTTCCACCCATGCTTCCTATTAGCTAGTCTAAGCTTGGTAGTAGTAGGAATCTTAACTTAGGAAAATCCTACTAAGGATTCATCTACTAGGTTTTCCTATAGCAAGATCTATACTTAGCAAAATCCATGCAAGTTTACTTAGTAAAATCACTAATGCATAGTGAAAGTAATGGGACAAAAAGTATGAAGCATCACTTGCCTTTTTTTGGTAGGGAATGGTGGTTCACTCCTTGATCTTGCTAGTATCACACTTCACTAAAAATCAATCAAGCAAACACAAATTCAATTTACATTCCAAACCAATAATCATTCAAACAAATTCACACACACAAGACAATGGAAACCAAATTCATGCATGGGAGCATGCACAAGATAGTTTTATTTTGCAAATAGGGTCTCTATGGGGTTTCTAAACTTTGTAAGATCCAAATTGGTCATTTACCAAAGTGGCAAAGTCATTAGCAAATGGGTTTTATCCAAAACCACTTTTAAATCCATTCATCATTTCATGTGGTGAAAAATGTTTTTATCAAGGCAAAACTCTTAAGTTTTCACCAAATGAGTTGCTAATTTGCAAAAATTGGTGTTTTAGGTCAGTAGGTTTGGTCCAAAACATTTTCTCAAAGTTTTCTTTCCATAAACATTTTCATAATAAACCTAATAATTTTATTTGGCTAGAAAATGGCTAAGTCAAATAATTCAACTTAAATTTTACCAAAATCATTTTTAACACTAAGGGTTGGTTCCTAGGGTCAGTAAGGTCACATCAAACCATTTTGCAAAAGTTTTAAACCTAAATTAAATTTTAAACAATTTTTCTATTCTAAATAAGCACACAAAAGTTTCTGCAAATTCAAACAAGATAAAAGATACTATTTGCTAAACTAAGGGCATGTTTTGCTAGGGCTTGTTCTCCTGATTTCAACGATATAAAATTTGTAATTTTTGGACGTGTGGTTTGAAAGTTATAGGGTTTTCAAATTGCTACTTAAATCTGTTTTTTCAAATTCTGTTTTAAAACAGATCCTGCCACGCGTCGCTATCTCACTGGCGGATACCGGTTCAGTGAGGATCACGTTGCGGACCGTTGGATTTAAGTTGGATCGTGTTGCACAGAGGCGAGCGTACCCTTTCGTTCCCATTCTAATTTCATCCGTCAGATCTAGATCCTGTGGACCATACTGCCTGGACCATTTGACAAATGGCGGGCGAAATGGCGTGGTCGGGCGACGGATTTGGCGATGCAGGAAGCGATGAGGAGAGGGAGGAGGATCACCGAATTCGCCAAGGCGTGGATGTGCTCGAGGTGCTTCCCGTTTGCCGAGGGGCGCGCTAGAGCTACGGGAATTGTTCGCCGGAGTTTCTACTGGCGCCAGGAGCTTCTGCTCGCCGACGGGGACGAGGTTGCAGGCCACGCGCGAGTGTTTGGCGAGCACCTGGAGATACAGAGGACAAAGACTAATCAAATGGCATGACTCACTGATCAAGGCGCGCACGGAGTCGAGTGCTGGAGCTCACCGGAGTTGCGGGGTCGTCGGTGGCGTACAGGTGGAGATGTTGCTGACGTTCTGGAGCGCTCGGGGGCGAGCTGGCGCTACGGTGATGATCGCCAGGAGGTGGGGATCACAGGAGCATGGTCGGGGAGGCAAGGGGTGGCGAGAGGCTGCCGGAATCGGCGTCGGAGCGTCGTCGGAGACAGGGGCAGTCGAGGAGAAATTGTGGCTTCCTGGAGGCGTGCTTGGGGGAGGAAACAGAGGGGAAACGGAGAGGAGTGACTGGCGTTTAAAGGTGCATGATCACTGCGAGTAAAGCTGGTCGCGTTAAGGCGTAATCAAGCCGCGAAATCAAGTCTGCAACGGCGATGAGAGAGGAGGAACAGGTCATGGGGTGGGGAAGAAGGGGACGTGGCGGTGGGGTCCTCTGGTCAGTGAGAAAGGGAGAAGGAGAGGGGTCCACATGTCATCGTCTGCGCGGGTCAGATAGTTGGTTCGAATCGTTTTCTGCGGGGAGGAGAGAACTGGGCTAAGTGGGCTGTTGGGCTGGCTCAGTTGGGTCTGTCCTTTTCCATATTTTTTTCTGCCTGTTTGTTTTATTCTTTTCTATTTCTATTTTCTGATTTGATATTCAAACAAATGATTCAATCAACAATGCAAACCATTCAAACAATTCAAACTTGTAATGAGTTTTTGGTTCTGTTTAGTAGCATAAACCAACTTCCAAAATAAAATAATATTTTAAATCTTTTTAGGTTCCATTTATTAATTAAATAAAATGGACCATGGTTTATTAATAAAATAGGGTTTGGTTTATTTAATAAAATCTCCATTTTAAATCCAAATATTTTCAAAACCAAATCAGTAGGTTTTATTTGGAAATAAAGAATACTTGGAAACTTGTTTAAAATAAAATAACATTTTATTTTAGGGTCCAATAACAATTAAATGAATAGATTTTTATTCATTTAATTCAATAGGATTTGTTTTATTAAAATCTTTATTTTGAAAACTAAAATAAAACCAAAACACTTCAGTAGGTTTTATTTGAGAATATAAAATACTTAGAAACTTATTTAAAACAATTTAATAAGTTTGATGTTTTAATTAAAATGGTAAAACCTTTTATTTAAATAAAATTTGGATATTTAACTCCTTATTATTTTATTTTAAATAAACCTTTACTATTTTTATTCAAAACAAAATGTTTTAATTCAAAAGGTTAGCCAAGGATTAATTTGGCTTTATAAAATAATCCTTATTTGTAAAACTTCTATTTCATTTGAAAACAAATCTTTTCATTTTATTGTTTCAAAATAGTATTTCCAAATGTTTTTATTTTCCTTTTATTAAATGTTTATCTTTTTAAATCCCTTTAGTTTTTATTAAATTCAAATGGGTTTGAAGTTCCAATTGCATTCAAAAAGTTTCTTCTGGCTCTGAAAATCAAACAAAGATTTATGTTATTAATTTATTTTCACATTACAAGATTTGGAAAATCTTGGGATGTGACAGGCTACCACCCTTAAAATAAATCTCGTCCCGAGATTTGGGGAGGCTAGGGTTACAAGCAAGTTCAAAACAACTAGGGTACTACCACCCTTAAAATTTTTCAAACAAAAATTACATATTGTCCTTCTTGGGATCCTGGAAAAACTTCTCTAAGCAAAACTTTGCATTGTCCTTGGTTTCCATACTTGACTCATGGGCCAAGGTTGAGATCCTTCATAGACTTGTTTAACTTGTTCTCCATCCTTTCTGGACAATTGTTTGCATAGTGGCCTAGTCCCCTGCATTTGAAACATGTGACAATGCTGAGATCCCTCATAGGGTGATTTATCTTATGCTTCATCTTTTCTGGACAGTAGTTTGCATAATTTCCTAACTCTTTGCAGTGTTTGCACATCACTTGGCTAAAATCCTTCCTTATCTTGGGTTTCACTAGCTTTTGTTTGACTTCTTGTCTCTTCTTCTTTTCTGGGCATTCACTGGCATAGTGTCCCTTCTCTTTGCAATTGTAACATTGCAACTGGCTTATGTATTTCTTTTTCTTTTTGGGTCTCTCCAAAGCTAAGAGTTCTTCTAGTTCATGTTCTTCATGGGTGGGAGATCTTTCTCTTTTCTTGGGGCATTGATCTTCATATTCCTTGGATGCATGATCCTTGTCTCCATAAAGATTGCTAGCTTGGGTTCCTTCTAAATTAACATCTTTGTCATCCTTGTTGTCATTAGCTCTTTGGAAAAAGTTTTCTCTCATGTTGATCATTTGAGTAACCAATCCTTGCAACAATTGGGATTGAAGTTTCAAAATCCTTTGTATGGCTGGGTCTAGTCCATTATTGTTGGCTATAAGCTGAGTTGTCTCTTGGCTCAATTGGTTTTGGGTTGCTATGAGTTCTCTCATGTTGTCCTCTTGGTTGTTGTTGTTGTTGTCATCCACCTTGATGTTGGAGTTCCTTGGAGAAGTCATCAGTTTGGGTTGGGTAGGGATTATAATAGGCAAAATATTTCTAATCACACACATCACAATTCACACAAGCAATGTGTATGCAATCACAAACAACTTTTCACTCAAACAACAAAGTTCAAGCACATACTTAGGCAACAAAATATTTTTGTTACACCACATAAGTTGGTGGTTTTGTCTTAATTAAAATATGGTGGTCCATCTATATGGTTCACTTGTGATCTTTCCATCCTTCTTTGTTTGATCCTCCTTGTATGAGATCATGGTTTCTTTTCAGAAAACTCTTGGTTGCAATACTTCAAAGTTGTTAATGGCTCCTTCTTATTTTGCATTCCCTTAGTCTCCAAATCTTGAGTAAGACTTCCTTGTTTCACTTGTAGTCCTTAGTAGTTTCCAAGTTGAAAGTCCTTAGGGAATATGCTGAAGATGTTGAAGTCATTAGAGTTGAAGAAGTTGAAGTCATTAGAGTTGAAGAAGTTGAAGAAGTCCTTTGCACATGGTGTAGTCTTTGGCCATGGGTAGGTTTTTCCATCAAGTTGAAATAGAAGAGATGTAGAGTTGAAACCAAAATGGTTGAGGAAAGAGTTTACAATTTTTTGTATATAAGTTTTGGATCAAAATATAACTCCTATTTTTCTAAGGGTTTTTGTCCAATCCTAGGTTTACAAATCCTACAGGCAACACAATGATCTGATACCATCTGTAGAGGTCCCAATCTTAGATAAGATAGAGCCTCCTGTGTTTTACAATGCTAGTCCCTGGATCAGTAGCTAGCATCCACAGTTAAGATGTAATATCAAGAAACAAAGGTCATAATATAACTTTATATCCAGGAATAACATAGTTTTATTACATCTTACATAGCTCATATGGCTATTACATTATATTGCAGCGGAATAACTATAAGCATGGGTCCTTTTCTTCAAAGTGCCACAGGCATATGTTGGTTGTAGACTTTGTAATCCTAATCAATCAATCTTCACTAAAATCAATCAAACCTGCAACATTACAAGTTACAGCCACAAGGGTCAATACATTTGAATTGTATTGGAAAGTGATACTATGGTAGTATAGTGGAGTCTATCATCTATATGCATTTGGCTAAGTGGGGTTGAGGCTTGCATTGCTCAAAATAGATTTTTCCTTAACATTTGAAAATACTAAGTTTTTCTTGGCAAAATCCTTTTTCTCAATCAAAGATTTGAAGATCCTTTCAAGGCATCTCTCCATCAAAGATTGAATATTTCAAACAACCCTTGTTCAATCCACAAGATTTTAACTTAGAAATTTGAATGATGAGATTCTTGATTGCTTCCATGTCTTGATGCTCAAATTGTCCTTTACCAGGGACATGGCTAAGTACTTAGATTTTACACTCTGCAGAGGTGGTGCACTTTCCCCACAAGACTTGGTTTCCCAAGACAAGATCTTTCAGAAGCTTTCCCTTAGACCAAAATGGACGCGTTCCAACCTATCAAACACTACCACCAACTGTCCATTTGGCTAAGTTCTTGCAACCTATATGATCATGGCAGAGCCCATATTGCCAAGTGGTTGCACTTGAAGCTTCTCAACATTTGACATCTCAAATTTCTTTGTTTCCTGGGTGGCCATCCACAAGTGAGATACACAAGGTCAACCATAAACATGGGCCTTGTGAACCACTCAACATAACCCAATCCTTCCATTCCACCCAGGTGATTCATTAACTTAGTTGTTTTATTAAACAAAACATAAGTCCTCAGACTTAGAGATTTTTCCATAGTGTGAATATATTTTCCACCCATGCTTCCTATTAGCTAGGCTAAGCTTGGTAGTAGTAGGAATCTTAACTTAGGAAAATCCTACTAAGGATTCATCTACTAGGTTTTCCTATAGCAAGATCTATACTTAGCAAAATCCATGCAAGTTTACTTAGTAAAATCACTAATGCATAGTGAAAGTAATGGGACAAAAAGTATGAAGCATCACTTGCCTTTTTTTGGTAGGGAATGGTGGTTCACTCCTTGATCTTGCTAGTATCACACTTCACTACAAATCAATCAAGCAAACACAAATTCAATTTACATTCCAAACCAATAATCATTCAAACAAATTCACACACACAAGACAATGGAAACCAAATTCATGCATGGGAGCATGCACAAGATAGTTTTATTTTGCAAATAGGGTCTCTATGGGGTTTCTAAACTTTGTAAGATCCAAATTGGTCATTTACCAAAGTGGCAAAGTCATTAGCAAATGGGTTTTATCCAAAACCACTTTTAAATCCATTCATCATTTCATGTGGTGAAAAATGTTTTTATCAAGGCAAAACTCTTAAGTTGTTCACCAAATGAGTTGCTAATTTGCAAAAAATGGTGTTTTAGGTCAGTAGGTTTGGTCCAAAACATTTTCTCAAAGTTTTCTTTCCATAAACATTTTCATAATAAACCTAATAATTTTATTTGTTAGAAAATGGCTAAGTCAAATAATTCAACTTAAATTTTACCAAAATCATTTTTAACACTAAGGGTTGGTTCCTAGGGTCAGTAAGGTCACATCAAACCATTTTGCAAAAGTTTTAACCCTAAATTCAATTTTAAACAATTTTCTATTCTAAATAAGCACACAAAAGTTTCTGCAAATTCAAACAAGATAAAAGATACTATTTGCTAAACTAAGGGCATGGTTGGCTAGGGCTTGTTCTCCTGATTTCAACGATATAAAATTTGTAATTTTTGGACGTGTGGTATGAAAGTTATAGGGTTTTCAAATTGCTACTTAAATCTGTTTTTTCAAATTCTGTTTTAAAACAGATCCTGCCACGCGTCGCTATCTCACTGGCGGATACCGGTTCAGTGAGGATCACGTTGCGGACCGTTGGATTTAAGTTGGATCGTGCAGCACAGAGGCGAGCGTACCCTTTCGTTCCCATTCTAATTTCATCCGTCAGATCTAGATCCTGTGGACCATACTGCCTGGACCATTTGACAGCGGCGCTGGCGGCGCGTGGTCAGTCGGTGACGGATTTGGCGATGCAGGAAGCGATGAGGAGAGGGAGGAGGCTCACCGAATTCTCCAAGGCGTGGGGGTGCTCGAGGTGCTTCCCGTTTGCCGAGGGGCGCGCTAGAGCTACGGGAATTCCTCGCCGGAGTTTCTACTGGCGCCAGGAGCTTCTGCTCGCCGACGGGGACGAGGTTGCAGGACACGCGCGAGTGTTTGGCGAGCACCTGGAGATACAGAGGACAAAGACTAATCAAATGGCATGACTCACTGATCAAGGCGCACACGGAGTCGAGTGCTGGAGCTCACCGGAGTTGCGGGGTCGTCGGCGTCTGGTGGAGATGTTGCCGACGCTCGAGCGCCGGGGCGGTGGCGCTACGGTGATGATCGCCAGGAGGTGGGGATCACAGGAGCATGGTCGGGGAGGCAAGGGGTGGCGAGAGGCTGCCGGAATCGATGTCGGAGCGTCGTCGGAGACAGGGGCAGTCGAGGAGAAATTGTGGCTTCCTGGAGGCGTGCTTGGGGGAGGAAACAGAGGGGGAACGGAGAGGAGTGACTGATGTTTAAAGGTGCATGATCACTGCGAGTAAAGCTGGTCGCGTTAAGGCGTAATCAAGCCGCGAAATCAAGTCTGCAATGGCTATGAGAGAGGAGTAACAGGTCATGGGGTGGGGAAGAAGGGGACGTGGCGGTGGGGTCCTCTGGTTAGTGAGAAAGGGAGAAGGAGAGGGTCCACATGTCATCGTCTGCGCGGGTCAGATAGTTGGTTCGAGTCGTTTTCTGCGGGGAGGAGAGAACTGGGCTAAGTGGGCTGTTGGGCTGGCTCAGTTGGGTCTGTCCTTTTCCATATTTTTTTCTGCCTGTTTGTTTTATTCGTTTCTATTTCTATTTTCTGATTTGATATTCAAACAAATGATTCAATCAACAATGCAAACCATTCAAACAATTCAAACTTGTAATGAGTTTTTGGCTCTGTTTAGTAGCATAAACCAACTTCCAAAATAAAATAATATTTTAAATCTTTTTAGGTTCCATTTATTAATTAAATAAAATGGACCATGGTTTATTAATAAAATAGGGTTTGGTTTATTTAATAAAATCTCCATTTTAAATCCAAATATTTTCAAAACCAAATCAGTAGGTTTTATTTGGAAATAAAGAATACTTGTAAACTTGTTTAAAATAAAATAACATTTTATTTTAGGGTCCAATAACAATTAAATGAATAGATTTTTATTCATTTAATAAAATAGGATTTGTTTTATTAAAATCTTTATTTTGAAAACTAAAATAAAACCAAAACACTTCAGTAGGTTTTATTTGAGAATATAAAATACTTAGAAACTTATTTAAAACAATTTAATAAGTTTGATGTTTTAATTAAAATGGTAAAACCTTTTATTTAAATAAAATTTGGATATTTAACTCCTTATTATTTTATTTTAAATAAACCTTTACTATTTTTATTCAAAACAAAATGTTTTAATTCAAAAGCTTGGCCAAGGATTAATTTGGCTTTATAAAATAATCCTTATTTGTAAAACTTCTATTTCATTTGAAAACAAATCTTTTCATTTAATTATTTCAAAATAGTATTTCCAAATGTTTTTGTTTTCCTTTTATTAAATGTTTATATTTTTAAATCCCTTTAGTTTTTATTAAATTCAAATGGGTTTGAAGTTCCAATTGCATTCAAAAAGTTTCTTCTGGCTCTGAAAATCAAACAAAGTTTTATTTTATTAATTTATTTTCACATTACAAGATTTGGAAAATCTTGGGATGTGACAGGTTGCTACAGTATCTTGTATTTTTTGTGAAAAGTTTTTATTTTCCAAAGCGTTACCCAAAGGTCTATTATCTTTTGAATACACTAATGTTGCTAATGAAGATCGTGTGAAGTTTTGCATGAAGGAAAAAATTTCAGGTGTAGAGAGAGAATGATGTAATGAGATGAAGAATGAACAAAAGCTCAAGCTTGGGGATGCCACCCCGGTGTCACCCCAAGAAATATCCAAGAGGTATAAGCGTCAAAGCTTGGGGATGCCCAAGGCATCCCCTTCTTCATAAATAAAAAGCTCAGGTATGTCAAGATACTTTGTTTTTATTGTTTAATGCACTGTTGTGTTGTTCTTGGAGCGTCTTAGTTTTCGTTTGGTTTGCTTGAATAAAGTAGTTTGGACCCCTGTTCTCGATGTGTTGTTTCAAATAAGTTGATTGGTGTTGGAAAGGAGTAGAAAGTTCCTGCTTGAAAGTGCAAGAGGAGCTTGCATTGACTGTGACTTAGACCTTAGCATGACATGGTAGGTGTTGTTTTGACCTTATGCTTAGTGATTATTGCTATAGCATGTCTTGTTCCAAACAATTGGGATTTCTTAGTGTGCCTTGCAGAAATCTTGTGTTATTTTAGCATACAAAAGCATAGTATTGTGGTATTCTCCTTTGATGCTTTGCTTGGGTTGACTTGGCACATGCTTACACCATGTTGTGACTATGAACAAGTCACCATAGCCTCTATGATCATTTAGTCCTTGACTTATAGTACCACTATCTACTTTGATTAGTAATGTTTTGTTGCTCGGCATGATTATGGCCATTATTGCTCTCTTATTTGGTTGCTCCCAGTCTTTTGCTAGCATCCACTTGTATGAGTAAGTTCTACTCGTGCTTCCAACTCCCAAAAAAAACCAAGTTATTCCAAAGTGACCACTATAAATTCCTATGCATGGTGTGTTACACCATTCCAAGTATATTCTTGTTTTCAGCTATCTTCCAATTAAAAAGTATTTTGTTATGTGAAAACTTAGTGATTAAAGCCCTCACAAACTTTATGGCACACTTTATATTCTTTGCCCCTAATAAACTTGAACCATTGTGTCGTCTATGTTGTATATGCTTGCACTTATATGTTGGAATTAGCAGAACCATGCTGTCATGGGGAACGTTTTCGACATTGCACTTGTACTTTGTACACTGTTGATATCATGCTCTTTTGTCTATGGATGTCACCGCTGTGAAATAAAGAGGTAGCTTTTCAGTCCATGGAGTTATGTATTTTGTGTGAAATAAAGAGGTTTCTAATCATAGTATGGTCGTGGAAAAATCCATTGGGCTTAGTATGGATCTTGACGAAGAGGAGCAATAAGGCTCAATAGGTCATAAGGACCTAACTCTTCAAAAGCCGAAAGCTAAAAAAGTCTGCAAAAAGAGTAACTCAGATATTACAGTGATAAGAAGGAGTACTAGATTAAAGAAAAAGAACTAAATGAAAGGATGTTTTTGGAATAGTGATGGCTTTAGAGACCCCGCAAAGCATTCAGTAGTGCATGACACTATTTTAGAACATAGGCTTGATTTCTTTGCCATTCTTGAAATTAGGAGAAATGATTTTTCAGTACCCTTTTTGAAAAACTTGTCGTTTGGACTTGACTATATTTGGTACTGCTTACCACCACAAGGTAGATCCGGGGGGATTTTAGTAGGTCTAAATTCGCTTACCCTAATGGTGAAGAATATTGTGGCAGGTGATAGGCGTGTTAAGTTTCACTTATCATCTAAATCAGACAATTTCGAATGGTCCTTAGTGGCTGTTTATGGTGCAGCACAAGATGCTTAGAAAGGCGAGTTCTTGGCTGAGCTTATAGATTTTGTGAAGATGATTCTTTGCCAATGCTTATGGGGGGCGATTTTAACATTATACGCCGACAGGAAGAAAAAAACAATGATAATTTTAATGCTCGCTGGCCCTTTATTTTCAATGCAATCATAGAGAGTCTTGATTTAAGAGAAATTGCCTTATAAGGTCATCAATTCACTTGGGAAACAGGAAACAAACTCTCACATATGAAAAGCTTGATAGAGTTCTAGCTAGCATATCTTGGAAACAAAAGTTCCCTCTAGTAAGTGTGTGTGCACTCATGAGAGCGGCCTCGGATCATACACAGTTAATTGTTGAATCAGGTGAACAAGCTCACCAGGGAAACAAAAAAATTCTCATTTGAACTAGCTTGGTTACGCCAACATGGGTTCTATGATATGGTGGCCAGGGAGTGGGCTGCAACATCCCATGGAAACACATGCATTGAGATATGGCAGAATAAGGTCCGCCACTTTCTAAAGGGATGGGCGAGAAACCAAAGTAGCATCTATAAAAAGGAAAAACAATGGTTGCTTTATATCATCGACCATCTCGATATCAAAGCCGAAACTACCTTACTTAGTGGGCACGAGCGTGGCTTATTGAGAGAGGCAAATGACCAATTAGCAAATATCTGGCGTGATGAAGAATCTAAATAGGCACAGAGGGCTAAGGTTAAGCATATCCAAGAAGGGGCAACAATACTAAATATTTCCACCTCATTGCGAATGGAAAACACCATAGAAAGAAAAATTTCAGCTCAAACAAGACGAGGGAACTATTTTGGAACAATATAACATAAAAAATTATATCAAAGAGTTCGATAAGAGCTTATTTGGTGCTCCTATTGAGAATTTTGTCTCCATGATAGAATCAATGAAAGATGATATTTCAGAATTGTCACAGGAAGAGAATGATATACTTATAGCCGACTTTGCAGAAAAGGAGGTTCATGAGGCGATCATGCAGATAAAAAAAATAAGGCGCCTGGGCCTGATGGGTTTCCAGCAGAGTTCTATCAAACGTTTTGGGAGTTAATTAAGGGTGACCTAATGAACATGTTTAAAAAATTCCAACAGGGGGAATTACCTTTATTTCACCTTAATTATGGAACCATTATATTATTACCTAAGAAGGAGAATGTGGTTCAAATTCAACAGTATAGACCCATATGTTTGTTAAATGTGAGCTTCAAAATTTTCACCAAAGTGGGAACTAACCGAATCACAAAGGTGGCACAGGTAGTTATCAGACCTACTCAAACGGCTTTTATGCCAGGCAGACATATTTTAGAAGGTGTGCTAATACTACATGAGACTATACATGAACTTCACAGGAACAAAAATGGATGGAGTGTTACTTAAAATCGATTTTGAAAAGGCTTATGATAAGGTGAAATGGCCTTTACTATAGCAAGTCCTTCGAATGAAGGGTTTTGACCCTAAATGGTGCCAATGGATTGAAAAATTTGTTAGTAGAGGTAGTGTGGCTATAAAAGTAAATGATGATATATGCAATTACTTTAAGACTCACAAGGGTTTAAGGCAAGGGGATCCATTATCACCTATCATTTTTAACATTATTGCTGATATGTTGGCTATTCTTATTGCTCGAGCAAAATAAGATGGTCAAGTAGATGGTCTTATACCACATCTAGTGGATGGTGGTGTATCCATTCTCCAATATGCCGATGACACTATCATTTTCATGGAACACAATCTAGAAAAGGCTCTTAATATGAAATTGATTTTGTGCATTTTTGAGAAACTATCGGGTTTAAAAATAAACTTTCATAAGAGCGAGATCTTTTGTTTCGGTAAAGCAAAAGAAATACATGACCAATATATGAATCTATTTCGATGTGGAATAGGCTAATTTCCATTTAGATACCTAGGGATTCCTATTCATTTCAGAAAACTGAAAAACGGTGAGTGGAAACCAGTAGAAGATCGTTTTGAGAGAAAACTTGCAAGCTGGGTAGGCGAATTATTATCCTATGGAGATAGGTTAGTGCTTATTAATTCAGTCCTAATGATCCTCCCAATGTTTATGTTATCTTTCTTTCAAATACCCAAAGGGGTAAGGAAACGATTGGATTTTTTCGCTCATGTTTTTTCTGGCAGAGTGATGGCCATAAGAGAAAGTATAGACTTACTCGTTGGATCATCATTTGCCGACCTAAGGATCAAGGGGGGCTTGGATTAGAGGTTTTAGAGATTAAAAATAAATGTCTACTTAGTAAATGGCTTTTCAAACTATTGTCAGAACATGGGGTCTGGCAGGAGTTAATTAAAAACAAATACCTCCATTCCAAATCTTTGTCTCAAGTGAAGGAAAAACCTAATGACTCCCCTTTTTGGAAGGACCTCATGAAAGTGAAAGAAGAGTTTTTTGAGCGTGGTTCCTTTAACGTAGGTAACGGGGAAGCAACTCGATTTTGGGAAGATACGTGGTTGGGAGATATTCCTTTAGCTCAACAATATCCATCACTATATAATATTACACAACGAAAACAAGTTTCAATTGCTAATGTTATGTCTCAAGTGCCACTGAATATAGGGTTTAGATAGGCACTAACGGGTAACAGAGGTCATAGTTTGCTGCATCTTGTTAACCGTCTAATGGATATTAATTTAACCATAGCTCCTGATGTATTCAAATAGAAATTGACCAACTCTGGTTCTTTCACTGTTAAGTCTTTGTATTTAGATTATATGAATGAAAATACGAGGTTCTTCCGCAAGTATATTTGGAAAATAAAAGTACCTTTTAAGATTAGAATCTTCATGTGGTTCTTGTATAAAAGAGTAATGTTAACAAAAGATAATCTCTCAAAAAGGAACTGGCAGGGAAGTAAAAAAATGTTGCTTTTGTGACCAAGAGGAAACAATACAACATTTGTTTATAGCATGCCCTTTAGCAAAAGTTGTCTCGCGTATTGTCCATATAGCGTTCAATATATCCCCTCCAAATAATATTACTAATCTTTTTGGGAACTAGTTGTCTAGAGTTACAAAAAATGAAAAAGTACAGATCCGAGTGGGTGCATGTGCTTTGCTTTGGGCCATCTGACATGTCATAAATGACTATATTTTTACTAATGCAAAAACAACTTCTTTTATGCAGGTTATATTGCTGGCTACGCATTAGATCCATTTGTGGTCCTACCTACAACCAACAAAGCGGCGACAAGATCTGGTTACTGGGTGCAACCATTTGGAGATGGTCGCTAGGGACTTATTCACTCGGTGCAACTGGCGTTTTGATCATAGAATAACATGTTGATGCAGAGTCATTTCACGTGTTCTTTTGCTTTTAGATGGTTGATTCGTATGTCCACCATGTGTGACCCATGATATATCTTTTGTAAAAACTGAATTTCAATAAGGTAATAAAGGCCGCATGTATCCTATCGATGCAGAGGCCGGGGCGTTTTGTCCCCATTTCTAAAAAAAAGAGAAACTCCTGGGCCGCTAGCCTAATCCATGCCTAATCATGGTGGAAACTTGCAGCATCACCATAATGAGCTATCTATGAAGAATCCTGAAAAAAAATCTATGCACATAGTAAATAAAAAGATCTCTGTGATGCTCATTTTCCGCTTGCCTTGTCATTTTGGTTATGGGATAGCTCCTGTACCATGTGCAAGGGGTACCCCGTTGGCGGTTCTCTATGATATGCATGTACTTACTATGACAAGAACTTACAGGTGACTGAAGTTGAGTAACATGAGGTGTGGCTCTTCTATTCAAGGGCTTGAGATTGCCAACTTATACTTTGTCAAGCATATACTCCATAGTATTTTCACTTTAACCTTAATCACTTCAAGATGCTTATGATAGGGGAAATGAGGGCTGAAAGCTAACAAGTACCATAATTTTTGGAAGCTCCTTTTGAAACTTGAAATCCCAGCTTCCCTTTATGAAGGGCCTTTCTTCCACCATTATTTGAGTCTCCACCTTCTACCTTTAGGCACCATTAAGAGATCATAGTTGCCATTCTGTGTGTAGTGTCCCAAAACTTATTGATTGATGCATATTGTGATATTACTTGTTCTTGTGCTATTTGTATCTAGTCACTCTTCTGAACTTTGAAGGTGTCATATGCATCTATTTGCTACTCCATGAGGGACAAGCTGTATGCCACTATGCCATATTTTCTGTATGTGAAATAAACAAATATTTTTCAATGCATGTTATTCATGATCTTTGTTTGTAGCCTTTCATGTTGCATGCATAGTTACTATGTCCTATTGTTAGAACTCCATCTTTCATGCACATGTTTAGAGTTCTTTGATCCCAGCTTTCAATGCTTGCAAATGGTTTGATCTTGGTTTTGATGTGCATGTCACCTCAAAAATTATTCTTTTATCACTTACCTACTCGAGAACGAGTAGGAGTTAAGCTTGGGGATGCTTGATACGTCAGAAACGTATCTATAATTTTTTATGTTCCATGCTTGTTTAGTATCTACTTTTCTTTGCTTTGTCTACACTTTTAGGTGTTTTTATATCTTTTCTGGAACTAACCTATTAACATGTTGCCATAGTGCCAGTTTCCTGTTTTCTTCTGTTTTTGGTTCCAGAAAGGCAGAAAATCAATATACTCGGAATTGGACGGGACAAAAGCCAAAGTAAATATTTTACCATGGGCGACACGAAGTCCAGAGGAGAGACGAAGAGGCGCCATAGGGCGGCCAGACCCCCTAGGCGCGGGTAGGCCCAGCCCATGCCTGGGCAGGGTGTGGCCCCCCTGGTCGCCTCCCAGCCTCGCCTCTTCGCCTATAAGAAGCCCCCGACGTAGAAACCCTATGCACCTGATCAAAACTCCACGAAACCTTCTGTAGCCGCCGCCACCGTCATCCCTAGATCGGGGGGATCTGAAGTTTGTCCCGGCACCCTGCCAGAGGGGAGATCATCCCGGAGGCCTTCTTCTCCGGCATGAAGCGTGAGAAGTTCCGCCTTGGACTATGGGTCCATGTAGTAGCTAGATGGATGTATCTCCTCCTTGTGCTGTCATGTATAGATCTTGTGAGCTCCGTTCATGATCAAGATCTAATCTATTTGTAATCATGCATGTTGTGTTTGCGGGGATCCGATGGATATTGAGATTACTATGTCAGATTGATTAATGGTTTTAACTTTATGATTCTATCATGTCTGTGTTGTTTGTGATCTTGCATGCTCTCCATTGTTAGTAGCTATCTTGGCCAACTAGTTGCTAGTGACTCCAAGAGGGGGTATTTATGCTCGATAGTGGGTTCATGTCTCTATTTAATCAAGGGAAGTGACAGAAATGTCTAAGGTTGTAGATGTGATGTTGCCACTAGGGAGAAAACAATGGTCTCTTGTTCATGGAACAAGTGGATTGTTTACCTTACACACTTTGTTTAAAGCAGTTGTCTGTTGCTTGCAACTTAATACTGGAGGGGGTTCAGATGATAACCTGAAGGTGGACTTCTAGTCATAGACGTAGTTGGATGGCGGTCTATGTATATTGTTGTATTGCCCAATCGAATCTCATAGGATCTTTTTGTCTGGTATTGCATTGTTATGCCTTGCTCAGTTCCTGTCAATTTCCCTGCTGTAATTTGTTTACCCTTCATGCCTTGTTGTTTATCTAAGGAGAGCACCTCTAGTGAACTATGGACCCCGGTCCAATCTTTACAATTGATACTTCCACCGTTTACTTGTTGCAAACCATCATCACCTTCCACACCATACGTTTAATCCTTTGTTACAGCAAACCGGTGAGCTTCACAACCTCACTGATTCGTTGGGGCAAAGTCTTGAGTTTATGTTGTGCAGGTCTCCGTGTTGCTTGCAACACCTGTATGACATTTCCTTCCTCCTACTGGTTTGATAACCTCGGTTTCTTACTAAGGGAAAACTTGCTGTTGTGTTGCTTCACACCTTGCTCTTGGGGTTCCCAACGAAGCGCTCCAACATTAACTCATCACTGCATCACTTTCCAACACCAATGAACTTATTTGAAACAACACAGCGAGAACAGGGGTCCAAACTACTTTATTCAAGCAAACTAAACAAACTAATAAAAGCAAACGAAAACTAAGATGCTCCAAGAACAACACAACGGTGCATGAAACAATAAAAACGAAGTGTCTAGAAAGACCTGAGCCTTTTATTGATGAACAAGGGGATGCCTTGGGCATCCTCAAGCTTTGACGCTTGTACCTCATGAATATTTCTTGGGGAGACACCGGTGTGGCATCCCCAAGCTTGAGATTTTGTCCATTCTTCATCTCATTACATCATTCTCTCTCTACACCTGAAATTTTTTCCTTCATACAAAACTTCACACAATCTTTATTAGCAACATTAGTGTATTCAAAAGATAATAGGCCCGTGGGTTTAGATTTAGAACATCAAAACTTTCACTAAAAACACAAGCTACTGTAGCAACTCCTTCAAAAATCTCAATTTCCCAAAAAGAACCCAAAAAGGAATCAATAAGAAGCAAATGCAAATAATGGCAGAAATCTGTCAAAATAGACCAGCTGGTAGAAACCGATTTTATAGAAGACCTTCTGTTGCTCAAATAAAAAAGTGTTGCACTAAGGAAAGTTATCTAACATAAAAAAGTGTTGTCTGATCAATCCGACTTACAGAGACTCCTCACGAATTTTTATAGTGAAGGACAGAAATCTGTTTCGGGACAGCAACTCTCCAAATCTTACTTCCCTCTCATTAGAGGTAGTTCTTGGCACAAAAAGCAAACAAAAAGGATAAGGAGAGGTCATTACTGAAGTAATAACTTCCAAGACTCAAGGAAACTCTTGGGTTATCTCCCAACAAGTACTTTTCTTTAACGCCTTTAAGTTAGGCACAAGAAGCAAGAAATCAAGTATTTTAAAATGAAGAAGCATTAACATAAATACTTGCAAAGGCTTCAACTATGAAAGGTATCTCACCCAAATGAGTTTTGGAGGATCCCTTCTCATCTCTCTTTGGTTCACTACTTTCATCAAAAGGATTTTCAGGAACAATCCAATCAAAATTCTTTTCAAAGACCTGATGCATCCCAACAAGCTTAAAGGGTATGGGCATTTTAAATTCCTCTCTAGGTTTGGTTTTATCTGAAGTACCCAAAACATCTACACATGATCCTAGCATATTAAAACGCTCAAAGACTTTTTTTGGCTTCCTGAGCAACATCATGGAACTCTTTTAGTAAAGTTTCAAGAATAAATTCTCTCTTTTCATCATTTTCTTCTTATTTTAGTTTTAGGAACAAAATTTGCATCATGGGGTTAAGGCTAACAAACCTAGCCTCCAACATATGAACTAAAGAAGCTGCAGCAATTTCATAATTAGGAGCAAGTTGTGCTATAGATCTATCCTCAATATCCTCATGCTTGCTAACATGAATAAATAATTCTTCAATATTTTCTTTCCTAATTATAGAGCTACTTCCTATCGAAAGGTCCTTCAGGGCGAACTTGGGGAACAACATGGTGAGCTAGAGCAAGGTGGAAACTAGAGTAGGAACTATTTTTTGTGTTTTTGATAGGAGAAAGCAAACGAAATTAAACGTCTTTTGGAGTTTTTGATAAAAAGAGGCAAACAAAACCAAGCAAAAGAAACTAAGCAAACTAAAAACAAAGTAAAGAAAAAGGTTGAGGAGGACTCCCCTTGTGAAGACGTCCTTAGCCTCCCCTGCAAATACGCCAGAAAACTTGTTGATGGCGCCTGAGAGCGCTTCGTCGGGAAATCCCAAGAGCAAGGTATGATGCAGCACATCAACAAGTCTTCCCTCAGCAAGAAACCGAGGTTATTGAACCCGTAGGAGGAAGGAAACATCTCAAAGGTGTTGCAAGCAATGTGGAAACCTGCACAACACAAACTCAAGGCTTTGCCCCAACTAACAGTGAGGTTGTCAATCTCACTGGTTGCTGTAACAAAGGATTAACTGTATGGTGTGGAAGGTGATGATGGTTTGCAGGAAGTAAACAGTAATAATGGAAGACGTATCAATGGTAAAGATTGGACCGGGGTCCATAGTTCACTAGAGGTGTTCTCCTTAGATAACAAAACATGGCATGCTGGGTAAACAAATTACAGTAGGGCAATTGACAGGACTGAGCAAGGCATAACAATGCAATACTAGACATAAAGATCATATGATATTCGATTGGGCAATACAAAAAAGATACATAGACCGTCATCCAACTGCATCTATGACTAGAAGTCCACCTTTGGGTTATCATCCGAACCCCGTCCAGTATTAAGTTGCAAGCAACAGACAACTTCTTTAAGCAAAGTGTGTAAGGTAAACAATCCACTTGTTCCATGAACAAGAGACCGTTGTTTTCTCCCTAGTGGCAACATCACATCTACAACCTTAGAGATTTCTGTCACTTACCTTGATTAAATAGAGGCATGAACCCACTATCGAGCATAAATACCCCCTCTTGGAGTCACTAGCAACTACTTGGCCAAGATAGCTACTAACAACAAAGAGCACGGAGCTCACAAGATCTAGACATGAAAGCACAAGGAGGATATACAACCATCTAGCTACTACATGGACCCGTAGTCCAAGGTGGAACTACTCACACTTCATACCGGAGGCTGGCATGATGAAGAAGAAGGCCTCCGGGATGATCTCCCCTCTGGCAGGGTGCGGGGAAGATCTTCAGATCCCCCTAAGCTTGGAACGATGGTGGCGGAGGCTACAGACGGTTTCGTCGAATATTTATTGGGTGCTTAGGGTTTAGGCATCGGGGGCTTCTAGGCGAAGCGGTGAGGCTGGGAGGCGGCCAGGGGGCCCACACCCTGCCCAGGCACATGCCCACCCTAGGCAGCTCCTGGGGGGTGCAGCCACCTTGTGGCGCCCCTCTGTCTGTCCTCTGGACTCTGTGTTCTCCTCGGTGAAATATTAACTTTGGCTATTGTCCCGTATAATTCCGAGAATATTTCCTTACTAGCTTTTCTGGAACCAAAAACAGTAGAAAACATGCAAATGGCACCGTGGCAACTTGTTAATAGGTTAGAACAGAAAACATATGAAAAGCACCTCAAAGTGTGGACAAAGCAAAGTAAAGTAGATACTAAACAAGCATGGAACATAAAAAATTATAGATATGTTTCTGACGTATCAAAGTGTGACGTTGTTAGCGACAATACGGTCGCATATCGAGACTTTTACAACATCATGGAAGCCCACTTTGATGGGTGCGAGGTGTCCCATATAAGCAGAGCAAGCAACGAGGATGCCAATAATCTAGCGACTATCGGGTCTTTATGTCTCCCCGTGCCACCTGGAGTATTTTGGGAGGAAATAATGGAATGTTCCATCAAAACCAAAAAGGCCGCGTAGGCTACAGTGAAAACTACAGGCAAGAAATCCAAGTTGACAGAGTACTCGGGGGCTGCACTAATGGAAGGACCCAAAGATGAGAACCCCGAAGAGGAGGAGGAACCCGCGGAGGTTATGATGATAGAGTCCGCATGGATGCAGCCATATGTAGCATACATGATGCGCAGAGAACTCCCGGAGGACATAATCGAAGCATGGCGCATCACATGCCGCTCCAAGGCCTTCAGAATCGTCAACGGGGAACTCTATAAAAGAAGCATCTCAGGAGTACTGCAGCGATGCGTCACTGATATGTAAACCCCAAGTGCAAGGGGTCACTGTAGTACCTCTCAATGTGGAAGTAGGGTATTGATCCGTAGGAGAAAGAAGGAAAAGCTATATATTCTCTACGACTAAAGTGTCACAAGTTTTAGTTGATTACGAACTAAAGAAGTTTTAAGGAATAATTTGGTTGTTTTAATAGATAAAAATTTAATGTAACAAAACAAGAATGTAAAAGTGTCCCAATCCTCTTCAATGCAAGAGGACAAGACAAGGGGTTATGGGAAAAATGGACATGGGTTCGTGGGTTCACTTAATCCTCTGTTCTCCATCTATGGTGATTATCATGTTATGGATAGTAAAGGTACATACAATACAATGTTTTAATGGTACTTATATGGTGGCTACATGTCGTAAAACACATAGGTGAAAGAAGTACTCCTTTGTGTTGCTAGGTCAACCATGCAATAAGGCTAGCATTTGGTTTGTGTCACGCCACACATCATACTTCTCCCTTTTTACCCCTAGATAAAGGATGTTGGGCTGCATTGTTGTCACTCAATACATATGCTATTGTCACTCGGCCATCCATTACCTACATACATCATACTTCTTAATGGAAAACATTCTAAAAACTAGTGTTGTGATCCATATGTTGTGATATGTTGTTAGTATTATCACATCTCTCTCATCTACCCCCCACTTGGTGGTGTCAATCACCTCATGATATGGATAAACAAGGCATTATGTATAGATCTAAACCATTAAATGCATCATAGAATATTTCGAAATTATGACAAACCATACAAGATCCAAAACAATGGTAAATGAATAACAAGTACTATCTCATAACACAATATCCACCATAGAAATTACATAGATAGATCCATAATCATGCAAGGCACATCATATGGACTTCAACAATGATCATACATAGAGAGATTAGATCAAGTTACCACCATAAACCCAAAATCCAAGGGGTGGAATACTCCCCTCTCATCATGGAGAGTGATGAGGAGGTGTTGGTGAAGGAGGAGATGCGACTGAAGGCAATTCCGGCAGTGGTTCCCCCTTCAATCTTCCTCCAGGCGGCGGCGTGCTGGCTCTCTGTTACTTGGTTTTCGATCTCCCCCTCTGTCCATCTCGAGAAAGGTCCCTATGGGGTATATATAGATGGTTTTAGTTCAAAATGAAGCGAATGGTAGTGGAATCGACGGCATCGGAGTTTCGATGGATGAGATAGCCCCAGTGGTACAGTCTCTAGTAAATGGGATCCATTTCTAGCTTTTTAGTCCCATTGGGATCTACTTTAGCTTGTTGGATTCATATGCAAATTATATAATAGCTCCCATCAACCTAGATCCATTTCGAGTTTTGTATCTCCTGAAATGTCAAAAACACTAATAGTAAATTTTTCTGCCAAAAGAGAAGGGATTGTTTAAAAATCCCCAAAATCAATGTAAAACATGGATCTAACATCATATATGTTGCAAATATGTGGGAAATCACGTTAATAAACTACAAAGTTCATGTATCCATTTTACATGCATCAGTCACACCCAAAGAGGGGAAGCTCATCCTCAAGGACATAAACGAAGAATATGCGGACATCACATTAGCAACTGAGCAATCGTAGCAAAGTCCTTCCGGGAAGGATTTTATTGGCTTACAACGGTCCAGGACGCGAAGGATATTGTGAGAACATGTGAAGCATGCCAGCGCGCGACAAAACCCAACGCACCAGCAGCAAAACTGACCCTAATACCCTTGGGTTGGCCATTCACTCAATGGGGACTTGACATGGTGGGAAAACACCACAAATCTTTGCCTGGCACCCACGTATTTCTGCTAGTTGCAGCCGAAAAATTCACAATGTGGATCGAGGCAGTGCCCGTCACCAGCCAAGATACAACCTCAGCCGTAAACTTCATCAAGTCGATAGTTTTTTGCTTCGGGTGTCCTATAGCATTATCACCGACAACAGTACAAACTTCACATCTAGTGAATTCAAGGATTACTGCAAGGAGATGGGCATAAATGCCAGCTACGCTTCGGTGGCCCATCGGCAAACAAATGGGAAAAAATTGAATGGTCTTGTTACTGGAAGCCTCAAGAAAAGGCTACTAGCACCCTTAGAAAGGGAAAAAGGCGCTTGGGTAGATTAATTACCCTCCGTCCTCTGAATTCTACGTAAGACCCCAAATACTGTCATGCATGAAACTCCTTTCTTCCTAGTCCACAGTTCCGAGGCTGTGTTTCTAGTAGAAATAACTCATGAATCTCCTTGTGTCGTTGCATACGACGAAGAAATTTCAAATGAAGCACTCGAAGATAACGTCGATGCACTCGACGAAGCAAGGGACATCTCTCTGCAATGAGGAACAACATATCGACGGAACCTGCAAAACTACCATAGCCGTCAACTGCGTCCCAGATCCTTCGTCCTGGGGGATCTAGTCCTTTGCCTCAAGCAAGATGGTCACTGCAAACTATAGTCTCCATGGGAAGGACCCTTCATCGTCACCGAAGTAATCCCTAATTGGGCATATCAGCTCCAAGATAAGAAGACCGGAGTTCACTACTCCAACCCGTGAAACGTTGCGCAGCTGTGGCGTTTCTGCGCTTAGGATCTTTTACTTTCTGCAATTTACATTCAATAAGGCCTACGGCCAGTCTATTCAGCCAAAGTCTCGCAATTTATGTTCAATAAGACCTACGGCCAGGCGATTACGCCACATGTACCTACGTATCCCAACATAAATAATGCTAAGTTCCTGAAACTCAGTCTCAATTGTACAAAGATTTCTATTGTCTTCTAGTCCTTAACCGATACTGGGGGTCTCACCGCAACACATTCATTTAAAAATTCGCACTTGCTATTCAGCGCAACAAACATTCGTCTATGTCATCCAGCTGAAAGCTTTGACCTAAATAGATGACTCGACCTTAGGCGTTAGGAAAACGAAAGGGTCTCGCACATCGCAAACCCCAAGAAATTCTCATAAAAATACACACAAGACATGTCTGAATTATATACAAAGCATAACATAATTTACATAAAATTTCTACATCTTATATGCAGGAGTTTCCCTTTACAGTTCATCCAAATCTGGGGTTGGTGTAATGACCTTGGATCGACAAGGATCCTAAGTCCCTGTGATTAACATGCTAGTCCCTGGATCAATAGCTAGCACTCACAGTCGATGAAATATCATGTAAAACACAAAGTCTTTATTACACGGAGAATCCAGAGTATGAATTTATTACAAAAAATAACAGCGGAAACATAAAAGCAGCATGAGTCCATCAACGCCTCAGGCTTGTCGAGTGTAGACCCGCGATCCCTACGCACCTTTCAATCTTCGGATTCTGCACATAAGACGTGCAGCCAACAAGTTGGGTCAATACTTTGAATGTATTGGCAAATTACACCAAGGAGTGAAAAGACTATCACTACATGCAAGGCTGGTATAGGCTGTAGAGTTCATTTGCTCAAAGCTAGTTTTCTTAAGTAGAGAGAAGAAGAGAGGATTGTCCTACTTTGTAAACATTTTCTTAGATAAAATAAGGTCGAGTGGCACACAAGGATATTACGCACCAAGTTTCCAAACAACCAAACACTTGGATATTATGCACCAAGCGTCACTTGGATATTACACACCAAGTTCCCAAATTCCCACCCATTAGCGATATTACGCACGCCATGGGGTTTCAAAACTTTGTTTTTAGAAAAGAGAGAGGAAGATCCTTCAGAGGCTCCATCCTTGGGCGCTCATTGTTGTTACATTCGTGAACACGGCTGATCGATCAGATTGCAATACTCTCGAGAGTTTGTGCACTTTACCCACAATCCACGATCAAGTCCTTTTAGAGACAAGACCATGGCGAGGCTTTCCCTTAGTAGCCCCTCTACCTTCCAGATCCAACCGTGCCAAGAACCTCCAAATGTTGGTACCTAGGTGAGGTTTCCCACTAAGTACTAGGCCAAGACAGAGCCCATAATGTATTGTGGTTGCACTGGAAGCTTCTGAATTCTGAAACATGGCAGACTTCTTTGATTCCTGGGCGGCCGTCCTCCACCAAAATCACACTCATTGACCCGACAACCATTCCGCCCAGAAGAAAACTTAGTTTTATTTTGAAGTGGATTTGAGAAGAAAGTTTGCTCTATAGAGCCTTTATACATAGAAAAATTCTTTGTCTTTCGAACCCCCCAACGGTACTTTGTATATATAGCATAGCAAGCAATACTTAGCAAAAACAGGGGTAACCTATTAGGATGGGAAATCCTAAGTATAGAGCTACTCATGGCATACTACAAAAACATCGCACTTGCAAAACAATACTAAGGAAAAATTGCTACTAGATCATCCTACACATGCATACTACAGAATTTTGAAGATCACATGCATAGAATCAAAACTGGGACAAAATTATGAACAAGTTGTGTAACTTGCCTTGATCCGAGCAGCACTCTACACAATAGCACTCCTTAGCGCACTCCGAGCAATCTAACGAATCACAAACATAGATCTGATCACAACTTTCTCAAGGCATATCACAAAGAATATCATGCATGCATGCAACACGGTATTTTATGCAAGGTTGGTTCTTCTAAATTGAGTAAGGTAGCAAGTTTGTGTTGTGATGGTGTAAGGGTGTCACTAGGGTTGATTATCCCAAGGGTTTAGATCTAATAGAGTCACTAAACAAATCCTAGGATTATAAGGAGATCAAACCATCTAATTAGCCTCGAACTAGATCTAATGATATTAAGCAAAGTTGTATAATTTTGTCCAGTAGGCATTATGGAAACAAGGTCATTGCAACAAGAATCCATTAAAACAGAATTTTAATAAATTTTCTATAGGATAAACACCCTAACCTAAAGATCAAAATCTACACCTAAAACTTTACTGTGAACCTGGGATATTATTGCAGATCTGGATTCTACTCAAAATTAGGAATCCAACGGTATATTATAAGCTAAGTTTGGCCAAAAAATCGATTTTATATGAATTTCGCAAGTTTTAATTCAAATCTGCAACCGATCTCAACTTCACTTAAAGGAGCTTGCCAAGTGGCGCTCGACCGCCCACCGCAACGGGGTGACGCAGCGCGGTGTGGTGAAGCGTCGAGCTGACGTGGCAGCCATGCGGCGGCGTGCGATTGGCGCATACCCCTTCGGGTAAAATCTAATCCGAGCCGCAGATCGAAGATCGAACGGAGGAGGTGGGCACGGCGACTTACTGTTGCGATGACGGTGGCGGTGGGCGGCGGCGGTGTCGGTGGTGATGGCGGCGGCGCTCGGGTGCACTTCGAGGAAGAAGAAACTGTCGCTGGTGATCGTCTCCTCCTCGCGGTCCCGTCTGTCGCCTCGATTTCGGCCCCCTCTTCCTCTAACGGTGGCGGTGGCAGCGTCTCTCCTGCAGCTCCGGCGAGCAATTGGCGATGGCACCCTGCGGTAGACATTGGGCAAGGCAGGTGAGACGAAACAGTCGAGCGTACGGTCACCCCAGGGAGAAGAACAGGGAGAGGGGAGCACGACATCGACTCAACTCACCTGGTCGGCGGCGGCTTGTACCAGCGGAATCGGGGAAGGCTTAGGGTTTCGTGAGTTTGGGGACGGTGGGTGTGAGTCGCGCGGCTGAGCATATATACACGGTCTGGGGGAGTCCTGGCCGGACACGGAGGGCAGGGGAGGTCGTGGTCGGCGCGGACTCTGTCCTCGTCGGAGAAGAAAGGAGAAGGGCGACGGGTGGGGCCCGGGTGTCGGTGGAGGAGAGTGGAGACGGCGCTGGGCTTCTTGCTGGCCGGGGCGGGTGGCGTGAGCCCACTTAGGTCACCGGCCTTGCTGGCCCTTTCTTTTTTTTGTTTAACATTTTTTTCCTTTTTCTGATTTAGTAATCCTTTAATAACTTTTGCAAACTAAATCCAAACTTGATAAGAATTGTTTCTAAATTTTTATAAAATTAAGGTGGTCAACATAGGGCCATAGTTTAATGTTTTACAAGGTTTTTAGAAGGGTCATTACTTTACTTCTACAATAATGCTCACATAAGGCAACCACCATTTGGGTTTTCTAGGTTTAGGTGTTAGGATTTTTATTTCAATTTTCAATTGTAGGATGCAATGATGCAAGGATGATGCATGACACTAATAACATCCTAATACAAAATCTGGGATGTTACAAACCTACCCCCCTTAAGAAGAATCTCGTCCTCGAGATTCGGTTTGGTTAGCAAATAGGTGTGGGTGCTCTGTCCTCATGTCTTCTTTACGCTCCCACGTAGCTTCTTCCTCGGAGTGGTGGTTCCATTGTACCTTGCAGAATCTTATAGTCTTGGTGCGGGTAACCCTTTCGGCTGTTTCGAGTATTTTGATGGGTTTTTCCTCATAGGTAAGGTCATTCTCCAATTTAACCTCATCTAGGGGAACGGTGTCTCTTAGCGGTGTTTCAGCCATCTCCGGGTGACACTTCTTTAGTTGTGACACATGAAACACATCATGAACAGTCAGTCCTTCCGATAATTCCAACTGATAGGCAACTTCTCCTCTACGGGCCAGAACCTTATATGGTCCTATGAATCGTGGGGCTAACTTGCCCTTGATTCCGAACCTCTTAACTCCACGTAGGGGTGAAACTCGGAGATACGCACGGTCCCCTATTTCATAAGCCACATCTCTGCATTTGGAATCAGCGTAGCTCTTCTGTCGGGATTGGGCTACCTTTAGCCTATCCTGAGTCTGTCGTACCTTTTCTTCGGCATCCTTTATCAAGTCAGGTCCAAAAAGACTGCGTTCACCAACTCCATTCCATAGCAATGGAGTCCTACACTTCCTTCCATATAGAACTTCAAACGGAGCCATCTTGATACTTGTCTGGTAGCTGTTGTTGTATGAGAACTCAACATATGGCAGGTTATCGTCCCAACTAGACCCATAGTCTAGTGTGCAAGCTCTCCACATATCTTCCAAAATTTTATTCACCCTTTCTGTTTGGCCATCTGTTTGAGGGTGGAAGGCAGTACTGAACTCTAGTCGGGTCCCAAGAGACTCGTGTAGTTGACGCCAAAACTTTGAAGTAAACTGGGTGCCTCTATCTGACACAATTCCCTTGGGAACACCATGCAGACTTACAATTCTTGACATGTATATCTTAGCAAGCTTAGCATTTGTATATGTGGTCTTTACGGGGATGAAGTGAGCCACCTTGGTAAAGTGGTCCACCACTACCCAGATAGAATCAAATCCAGAACGAGTCCGAGGCAATCCCGTGATGAAATCCATGCCTACCTTGTCCCATTTCCAGTCGGGTATAGGTAGCGGTTGGAGTAGTCCTGCCGGTTTCTAATGCTCGGCTTTAACTCTATTGCATACATCACACAGAGAAATATATTCTACAACATCTCTCTTTAGGTTATTCCACCAGAATATATCCTTCACATCCATGTACATCTTCGTGTTACCTAGATGAATTGAGAATGGGGAATCATGAGCTTCTTGTAAAATCATCTTCCTAATATCGGGGTCATTGGGAACGCACAAACGCTTCCCATCGTAGGGTTCCTTGTTCGTCTGCATTTAAATTCTTTAGTCTTTCCTTCACTTATCCCGACTCTTATTTCTTCCAACTCTTTATCCCCCTTTGTGCTTCTTGGATCCTTTCTTGGAAGGTGGACACTATTTCCATAGTCGCCACGTGTCCTTTCGTGACTATCTCTAGCCCGAGATCCCCGAATTGCTTGCATAAATCCTCCGAAGTTCCTGCGGTAAGTCCATTCACATACACCTTACGACTTAAGGCATCAGCCACTACGTTTGCCTTTCCGGGGTGGTATTGTAAATCCAAGTCATAATCCTTAATTAACTCAAGCCATCTTCTTTGTCTCATATTCAACTCCTTTTGGGTGAAGATGTACTTCAAACTCTTGTGATCTGTGAACACATCACAATGTTTGCCCATGAGGTAGTGTCTCCATACCTTGAGTGCATGAACCACAGACGCAAGTTCCAAATCATGTGTGGGGTAGTTGTGTTCGTGGTTCTTAAGTTGCCGGGAGGCATAGGATACCACTTTCCCATCCTGCATCAATACACTTCCAAGTCCTTGTCGAGAAGCGTCACAATATACTTGAAAATCCTTCTGGATATCAAAGTATACGTAATCGGTGCCGTTACAAGGCGTTTCTTCAACTCTTGAAAACTTTCTTCACATGCCTCGGTCCATAGGAATTTATTTTCCTTCTTTAATAGTTCCGTCATGGGTTTTGCTATCTTGGAAAAGTTTTCGATGAACCTCCGGTAATATCCTGCGAGGCCCAAGAAACTCCTAATATCTCCCACATTCTTGGGTGACTCCCATTGTGTCACGGAAGCTACCTTACTAGGATCTACGGAAACTCCTTTTGCTGACACAACATGACCAAGGAATCCCACTTCCTTTAACCAGAACTCGCATTTGCTGAATTTGGCATACAACTTGTGTTCTCTTAGCTTCTCCATGATAAGGCGCAGATGTTTCTCATGTTCCTTCTCATCCTTAGAGTATATAAGTATATCATCTATGAATACCACGATAAAATTGTCCAAATATTCCATGAACACCTTGTTCATCATGGTCATGAAGTATGTTGGGGCATTGGTTAGACCAAAGGACATCACGGTGTACTCATACAATCCGTATCTTGTGGTAAATGCTGTTTTGGGCACATCCAGTTCTCGAATCTTCAGCTGAAAATAGCCTGATCGCAGATCGATCTTCGAGAACACACTGGCTCCTTTTAACTGGTCAAACAGGTCATTGATGTTGGGCAGAGGATACTTATTCTTAATCGTCACTTCGTTCAACGAGCGGTAGTCCACAACCAGCCTCTTGGTCTTATCCTTCTTTTCCACAAATAGGACGGGTGCTCCCCAAGATGATGCGCTGGGTTGAATGAACCCCTTGTCCAATTGTTCCCTAAGCTGTTTCTTGAGTTCCTTTAACTCGTCCACATCCATCTTGTATGGTCTCTTAGCTATCGGCCCCGTGTCTGGCATCAAGTCAATGAGGAACTCGATATCACGGTCGGGTGGCATTCCTGGTAGTTCCTCCGGGAAGACATCTGGGTATTCCTTTACAATAGGTACCTCCTCCAAGCTAACCCCCTTAAGAGAGTTCACCATGACTTCTTTAAGTGCGAAATTCGACTTGATACGAATCCTCTTCCCTTCCGGTGTTGTGAGCATGATGCCTTCTCTTGGCACAATCTATGACTCCTTCATATTCGGTCATCCAATTCATGCCCAAGATTATGTCTAATCCTTGTGATTCTAGAACTACTAGACTGGTGGGAAAAATGTGTGTCCCAATCCTTAGTTCTAATTCCCGGCAACCGGAGTTTGCCATTATTTCTCCCCCAGGAGAACTTACCCTTAGAGGAAAGTTTATAGTCTCCATTGGTATCTTGCCTCTATCCACAAATACCCTCGATATGAATGAATGCGATGCACCGGTATAAAAAAGAACAACTGCGGGAATAGAATTGAGTTTGAACTTACCAATCACAGAGTCTGGCGCATCACAAGCATCCTCCATAGAAATATGATTCACCGTGGCTTTGACAAACGGATTTGGCTTCTTCCCGTTTCCATTGCCATGGTTGTGTCCATTTACATTCCCATTGCCATTGCCATTCTTCCTCTCGGGGCAAGAGGTTGCATAGTGCCCTATCTTGTTGCACTTAAAGCATGTCACCTCACTGAGATCCTTTCCATTGCTGCCATTCCCATTGCGGTTCTTATGCCCATTGTGTTTGTGGCCACCATGGTTATGACCGTTATAGTTGTGGCCATTATTGTTATAAGGTGGTGGTGAGGAATTGCGTTGCTCGCACGGAATAACAGTGTTTGTGAGGGTTAGATTTCCTCTGCGGTTTTCTATGCTCTTCCTCTTTGATTCAACCACAATGGCTCGCCCAGAGTTCCTGAAAGTTGTCAAATTTCTGAGCCACAAGCTGAATGGATATCTCATCATTGAGCCCTCTTAAGAACTCCTCCTGTCTCTTGGCATCAGTGGAAACGTCATCGGGTGCATAACGGGCTAGCTTATTTAAAAGCTCCCCATACTCGGTGACAGAACGGTGCAGCTGGTGTAAGTCGCGAAACTCGCGCCTCTTCAGGGTCATGACACCAGCAGCCACATGATGAGTGCAAAAAGCTAATTCAAACTGTTCCCAAGTGATAGCATCAATATCCGGGTGGGTGACTTGGTAATTATCCCACCATTCTGCAATAGGTCCTTCAAGCTGGTGTGCGGCATAACGCACTCGCCGGCTCCGGCTTGCACAAGGTTCTAGCTTCTTGTTGATCGTACGCAGCCAGTCATCAGCGATGATTGGTTCAGTGCTGCTAGTGAAGGTAGGTGGGTTCAGCCTTAAAAACCGAGTCAAGCGATCCTGTTGAGGAGGTGGCGAAGGTGGTGGTGGCGGCGGGTTGTTGTTGTTGTTTTGCATGTTCTGAGTGAGCAGTTGGATCAGCTGGTTCTGAGTGGCCAAAAGTTGTGCTATTTCTGGCGGGATTTCGGGGTTCGCACGTCTTGGCGGCATCTGTGGGGTTTAAGAGAATAGTTAAGAAATATACAGAAAGACTAAGTAGTAAACTCCTACCCTTATGAAAACACACCAAGCACACAAGGCACACAAGACATAATAACACCGCTTTAACATAGAAAACAACCAAGTTTAACTAAACCAGACTTTTCTTGGTATTTATTACATTTGCGAATAACGTTCTACTATAGAATTAAAGGTGGTCCAACTATTACTGTAGGGGTCCCAACCTTTAATAAGATTGATCCCTCCTGTGTTTACAATGCTAGTCCCTGGATCAATAGCTAGCATCCACAGTTTAGATGTAATATCAAGAAACAAGGGTCATAAAATAACTTTATAACCAGGAATAACATAATTTTATTACATCAAACATAGCTCATTAGGCTATTACATTGCAGCGGAATAAATATAGTCATGGGTCCTTCATCTTCAAAGTGCCACAGTGTATGTTGTTGTAGACTTTGTAATCCTAAACAATCAATCTTCACTAAAATCAATCAAACCCGCAACGCAAGTTACAGCCACAAAGGGTCAATACATTTGAATTGTATTGGCAAGTGGTTCAATGTAGTATAGTGGAATCTATCATCTACATGCATTTGGCTAAGTGGAGTTGAGGCTTGCATTGCTCAAAATAGATTTTTCCTTAACGCTTTGAAAATAAATAGTTTTGTCAAAAACTTTTCCAATGCTTCTCTCAATCAAAGATCAAGATCCTTCTCGAGGCATCTACAAATCAAAGACTGAAGTGCTTGGTAAAATCATTTTCCTCAATCCAAGATTTCAAGATCCTTATATCAAGCCATCTTTCCATCAAAGATTGAAGAATACACACAATCCCTTGTTCACCCACAAGTTTTATTTAGAAATTGGAATGATGAGATCCTTGATTGCTTCCATGTCTTGATGCTCAAACTGTCCTTTACCAGTGACATGGCTAAGTACTTAGGTTTTACACTGCAGAGGTGGTGCACTTTACCCACAAGACTTGGTTTCCCAAGACAAAATCTTTCGAAGCCTTCCCTTAGACCAAAATGGACGTTGCTCCAACCTATCAAAACACTACCACCCACTGTCCATTTGGCTAAGTTCTTGCAACCTATATGATCATGGCAGCCCATATTGCCAAGTGGTTGCACTTGAAGCTTCTCAACATTTGACATCTCAAATCTCTTTGTTTCTGGGTGGCATTCCACAAGTGAGATACACAATCCAAGTCCATGGCCTTGTGAACCACTCAACCATTCTCCACCAATCTATTCCATTCCACCTGTGATTCATTAACTTAGTTGTTTTATTAGACAAAATCATAAGTCCTTAGACTTAGAATATTTTTCCATAGTGTGAATATATATTCCACCCATGTTTTCTATTAGCTAGGCTAAGCTTGGTAGTAGTAGGAATCTCTAACTTAGGAAAATCCTACTAAGGATTCTTCTACAAGGTTTTCCTATAGCAAGATCTATACTTAGCAAAATCCATGCAAGTTTTACTTAACAAAATCACTAATGCATAATAAAAGTATTGGGATAGAAATTATGAAGCATCACTTGCCTTTTTGGTAGAGTGTAGGTTCACTTCTTGATTTTTGCAGCAATCACACTCTTCAAGTCACTACAAATCAATCAAGCAAGGCACAAACTCAATCTACCAATCAAGCAAAACAACACACATAAATAACAAAGTCAAAGAAATGCATGCAAGCATGCCAAGCTTTGTTTTGTTTGAAAAGGTGGTTCCTAGTGGGTCATAGTCATTTGGGTACATCTAATGGTCATCTCCTAAAGTGGCCAAGTCATTTGTAAAAGGTTTCACTTTAAAACCATTTTCAAAACAAAGTGTTATTTTATGTGGTGTAGAAATATTTTTACTAAGTCATTAGCCCATAGGGTTCACCAAATGAGTTGCTATTGTAAAACTTGGTGTTTTTAGGTCAGTAGGTTTGGTCCAAATTATTATCTCAAGTTTTCCTTCCATACACATTTTCATAGATAAAACTATTCTTTTTATTTGGCTAGAAAATGGCTAAGTTTAAATAATTCAACTTAAATTTCACAAAAATCATTTTTAATACTATGGGTTGGTTCCTAGGGTCAGTAGGGTCACAGTAAACCAATTGGCAAAGGTTTGATCTCAAAATTCATTTTTAAATGATTTTTCTAATGTTAGCAAGTACACAAAAGAATCTGCAAATTCAAACAAGCTACCAGTTACTATTTGCTAAACTAAGGGTAGGGTTGGTTAGGTCTTGTTCTCCTGAATCTTTTGATATAAAATTTGTCAAATTTGGACATATGGATCAAAAGTTACAAGGGTTTGAAAATAGCATCAAAATCTGATTTCAATTTCTATTTTTAACAAACAGATGACACGCGGCACGTTTCCATTCGACGACCGTTCGCTGCGGATCACACTGTGGTGCGTTGGATCTAGTTAAATCGAATGGCTCGATCGAAAATTCTTCGCGACTTAAGTCAACTAATCCTGCTCGCTCACTCTGGATCGAACGGCTGCAATCACTCAGACCGAAAACAGGCGGCGCTGCGCGGTGGTGCACGGCGGCGACGGCCAGACGAGATGCTCGCGGTGGTTCTAGGAAGCGAGGAAGAGCGAGATGAAGCTCACCGAGTTCGTGGCGCGACGCTGATGCTCAACGAGGTTTCGAGGAGGCGAGGGGTGTACTGGGGCGATACCAATTGCTCGCCGGAGTTCGCTCGTCGGGCTTCTCGGTTTATCGTCGGAGGTGTCGACACAAGCCACGGAAAAGCAAGATAACAAATGCGTTAGTTGCATACGGGGTCAGTGATCGTGTGTGCATCAACGAGACAGAAGGGGTGGTCAGATGCTACCGGGCTTCACGAGAAGAAAACAAAGGCGGCGCTGGTTCGCTAGAGACGGCGTTCTGGGGCGCCCGCGGGTAAAGGAAAAGTGCCTGGAGATGCTCCTGGGAGTGTAGAAGGTGTGAGGTTGGTCGGGGAGAAGAGGGGCGGCGAGGGGCTGCCGGATTTGGCGTCGGAGCGTCGTCGGAGACAGTGTAGTCGAAGAGAAATTGAGAGGGACTGGAGGCGTGCTCGGGAAAGGGAACAGAGGGAAATGGAGGAGAGGGAGGGGCGATTTATCACGCGGCGCTCATGCTTTTACTCAGGCATTAAAGTGAATTAAGTCCGATAAATTACGCCCGCAACGGCTAAGGGAGGAGGAAGAACAGTCATGGGTGGGGTGGGGAAGAAGAGTGGTGGTGGGGTCCTTTGATCTGGGGAAAAGAAAATGAGGGGTCCACTTGTCGAGGCTTGTGGGTTGTTTCAAGGGTGAGGAAAACAGTTCGGGAGGGGAGAAGGGAGTCTGATGGGCTTCGTGGGCTTTGGGTAGTTGGTTGTTGTTTCCTTTTTTTGTCTGTAAACATTTTCCTTTTCCATTTTATTTACTGATTTGAATTTCATTTCACAACTCAAACAACAAGACAATCATTCAAATAATTCAAACTATTGTAATGAGTTTTGGTTACATTTATCATCATAATTCACATTCTAAAATAAAATATTATTTTAAATCTTTTTAGGTTCCATTTATTAATTAAATAAATGGACCATTAGCTATTTAATAAAATAGGGTTTGTTTTTATTTAATAAAAACTTCATTTAAAATCCAAATATTTTCAAAACCCAATCAGTAGGTTTTATTTGGAAAATAAATAATACTTGGATACTTGTTTAAAACAAAATATTATTTTGCTTTAGGGTCCAATAATAATTATATATAATGGGCCTTAGTTATTAAATCAAATAGAGTTTAATTTTACTAATAAAATCTTTATTTGAAACTAAATATCTTCAAAACTAAATTAGTGGGTTTTATTTGGGAAATATAGAATACTTGGAGATTTGTTTAAAAATAGAATAACATTTTATTTTAGGGTTCATTATTTAATTAATATAATAGACCTTCATTATTATTTCAAATAGGATTTATTTTATTTGATATATTTATTTTGAATCTAAAGCAAAAACATTTTAGTAGGTTTTATTAGAGAATATAAAATACTTGGAAAACCTATTTTAAACAATTTAATAAGTCTTGATGTTTTAATTAAAGTAGTAAAACCTTTCATAATAAATTTTGATATTAATTCCTTATTATTTTATTTTAAATAAACCTTTGCTAAATTTATTTAGAATAAAATGTTTTAATTCCAAAAGTTTGGTCAAGGTTTAATTTTCCTTTATTTAATAATCTTTATTTATAAAACTTCTATTTCATTTGAAAACAAATCTTTTCATTTAATTGTTTCAAAATAGTATTTCCAAATGTTTTTATTTTCCTTTTATTAAATGTTTATCTTTCTAAATCTCTTGAGGTTTATTTTAATTCAAATGGGTTTGAAGTTCCAATTGTATTCAAAAAGTTTCTTCTGGCTCTGAAAATTAACAAAGTTTTGTTTTATTAATTTTATTTTCACATTACAAGATTTGGAAAATCTTGGGATGTGACAATTACACATCTTCCACGCCTTCCTCTTCCTCGTCCTCGAACGAGTAGCCTTCCTGCTCTAGAGTTGTCTTGTACAACTCCATCTCCTTTGTGGTGGCTTCAAGATTCTCTTGGAGGTTCTTTATCTCATCTTGTAGCTTCTTGGTAGTGGCTTCTAGCTGCTCCTGAAGTCCCTCCTTCTCGCTTTGTAGCTCCTCCACTAAACTTTACTTCCTTGCGGCTTCAAGTTGCTTTGCCAAGTCCCTCTTGGAAGCACGCACATCATTGATTATCTTGCAAAGGCCTTCAGTTTGCACTTCATCTCCATCGATCTGTTGTTTGAGTTCCCTAATTCTCTTGTTTTTATTTATCACCCTCTTCTCTTGGTTAGCGAACTTCTTCTCTTGGTCCTGGAATTTTATCTCTTGGAGCTTCATTGCCTCCTCCTGCTGCTTGATCATTTCTTCCTTCTCCTTGATGAGGGCGCATAGCTCGTCGTTCTTCAACATCTCGAGGAAAGTACCCTTCTCAAGGTCATGGATGTGGCACTCCAAGTCTTGATATTGTGTTCTTCGGCGCTTGGTAGAAGTTCTTTCCTCAAAGGTTAACTCCATGGGAATTCCTTCCTCATCTCGTCTTCCAAAGAGGCCGCCATAGTGTCCTTGGAGAGCTTCATGATGACGTCCACATAGGCGACCAATGAGTTGCTGCAAGCTAATGCTAAGGGCCTTCTCTTTGGAATCGCTAACAATGTGGATTGCTATGTCTTCCTCCGGGTTCTTGCCTCGCTCTTTTCCTGGCTAGATGACCTTGACTCCCCAACAGCCGTCCTTGTGGAGTTTCTTCATTGTGCTCCCTTGGATTGTTGGGAGAGGAAGGTCCAAGCGTGTGAGTAGATCCATGAGGCATCCACCAAAGCGAAGGGGCTCGATGTCCGCGACAGTGTCGTAGAGGAAGCTTGTCATCTTTGAGTTAGAAGAATGAAGGTTAGATACTTAAACAAGTAGAGGAAGACATATACTAGAAGTGCGGGAAATAACTTAGGTAAGGCACAAAAGTTAGAGGTGGTTCCAATCCTAGGGTCACGTCCTAGAGGCAACGATGTGCTCTGATACCATCTGTAATGACCTTGGATCGATAAGGATCCTAAGTCCCTGTGATTAACATGCTAGTCCCTGGATCAATAGCTAGCACTCACAGTCGATGAAATATCATGTAAAACACAAAGTCTTTATTACACGGAGAATCCAGAGTATGAATTTATTACAAAAATTGCTTATCATTATGCTAGCTCAAATAACAGCGGAAACATAAAAGCAGCATGAGTCCATCAACGCCTCAGGCTTGTCGAGTGTAGATCCGCGATCCCTACGCACCTTTCAATCTTCGGATTCTGCACATAAGACGTGCAGCCAACAAGTTGGGTCAATACTTTGAATGTATTGGCAAATTACACCAAGGAGAGAAAAGACTATCACTACATGCAAGGCTGGTATAGGCTGTAGAGTTCATTTGCTCAAAGCTAGTTTTCTTAAGTAGAGAGAAGAAGAGAGGATTGTCCTACTTTGTAAACATTTTCTTAGATAAAATAAGGTCGAGTGGCACACGAGGATATTACGCACCAAGTGTCCAAACAACCAAACACTTGGATATTACGCACCAAGCGTCACTTGGATATTACACACCAAGTTCCCAAATTCCCACCCATTAGCGATATATCACGCCATGGGGTTTCAAAACTTTGTTTTTTAGAAAAGAGAGAGGAAGATCCTTCAGAGGCTCCATCCTTTAGACGCTCATTGTTGTTCTGTTACCGTGAACACTACCGATCGATCGATTGCAATACTCTAGAGTTTGTGCACTTTACCCACAATCCACGATCAAGTCCTTTTAGAGACAAGACCATGGCGAGGCTTTCCTTAGTAGCCCCTCTACCTTCCGATCCAACCGTGCAAGAACCTCCAAATGTTGGTACCTAGGTGAGGTTTCCCACTAAGTACTAGGCCAAGACAGAGCCCATAATGTATTGTGGTTGCACCGAAGCTTCAATTCTCAAACATGGCACTTCTTTGATTCCTGGGCGGCCGTCCTCCACCAAAATCACACTCGTTGACCCGACAACCATTCCGCCCAGAAGAAAACTTAGTTTTATTTTGAAGTGGATTTGAGAAGAAAGTTTGCTCTATAGAGCCTTTATACATAGAAAAATTCTTTGTCTTTCGAACCCCCCAACGGTACTTTGTATATATAGCATAGCAAGCAATACTTAGCAAAAACAGGGGTAACCTATTAGGATGGGAAATCCTAAGTATAGAGCTACTCATGGCATACTACAAAAACATCGCACTTGCAAAACAATACTAAGGAAAAATTGCTACTAGATCATCCTACACATGCATACTACAGAATTTTGAAGATCACATGCATAGAATCAAAACTGGGACAAAATTATGAACAAGTTGTGTAACTTGCCTTGATCCGAGCAAAGACTCTACACAATAGCACTCCTTAGCGCACTCCGAGCAATCTAACGAATCACAAACATAGATCTGATCACAACTTTCTCAAGGCATACCACAAAGAATATCATGCATGCATGCAACACGGTATTTTATGCAAGGTTGGTTCTTCTAAATTGAGTAAGGTAGCAAGTTTGTGTTGTGATGGTGTAAGGGTGTCACTAGGGTTGATTATCCCAAGGGTTTTGATCTAATAGAGTCACTAAACAAATCCTAGGATTATAAGGAGATCAAACCATCTAATTAGCCTCGAACTAGATCTAATGATCTTAAGCAAAGTTGTATAATTTTGTCCAGTAGGCATTATGGAAACAAGGTCATTGCAACAAGAATCCATTAAAACAGAATTTTAATAAATTTTCTATAGGATAAACACCCTAACCTAAAGATCAAAATCTACACCTAAAACTTTACTGTGAACCTGGGATATTATTGCAGATCTGGATTCTACTCAAAATTAGGAATCCAACAGTATATTATAAGCTAAGTTTGGCCAAAAAATCAATTTTATATGAATTTCGCAAGTTTTAATTCAAATCTGCAACAGATCTCAACTTCACTTAAAGGAGCTTGCCAAGTGGCAGCTTCTGACCGCCCACCGGCAGCAGCGGGGGAGGGGTGTAACTACCTCGGTGAATTACGCTCCTAGATACAAGCCTGGATGAACGGTAGTGGTTGAAATAGTACGGTGGGGCCCCAAAAGCCACTCACGGGTAGACCTTTCGGCCGTCCCAACCACTTCCAATTCATCGGACTGTCAGACGGGCGAATCGGCAGCGAAGGATCAACTACATACACAAATGAGTATGTATGCAAGCCACCATACAAAAGTACATCAGATCCATTCCATCTAGAAAGAAAGGAAATATAGAAACGCCATACGGCAAGATTCAAATGACCTAGATAGATTTAATATTTTAGGATAATTCCTCATACATCACACATCAGAGTATCAAGCGGAAGCGGCAAAACAATTCCGAGTACGGATAAGAAGCAAGTCGGCATAAGATGCCACAGAAGTAAGCACAACCCGCCCAAAGATCTCATGGATCCCCGTTCCCGGAATCTCTACACCGAACGATCGTTGCCCACATCATCAGCCTCTTCCACCCAGTATCCGTCCTGCGAGTGTACCTGTTCATCTAAACCAATAATTTATCGTGTGAGACCCTAAGGGTACTCAGCAAGACTTTATGCCTCTAAAGGGGACACAACCTGGGGTGACACGATTGCAGCAAAAGATAAACCCTAGCAGTTCTACAGACACTCGCTAACCATCCGCCTAACCAATGATAGACGGATGTCCGTGAATTAATGACAACAGTTATAACAGTAATTTCATCAGATCCATCCTCCTCCTCGCTTACCAACGAGGAAGCGGACGAACAACCCCCATCTGTTGGCAATTTTATTAACCATTCCATGAGTGTTGCACTATTTACTAGCCAATTACTTAGTCAAGTTAAAAGTGGTACTTTAGTTATGCTTGTCTATGATCGAGAAACTCTGCTCCAAGTCGTCCATAACCGCGGACACGGCTTTCAGAAAGTTTTACCCTGCAGGGGTGCACAAATAGCAACACACACTCGATCAACCTCGGAAAAACCAAATCAAAACCCAACGAGGACTTCACGACAAAGCAATCACAGGATTCAGAATTATTTCATGGGGCCACCCCATTGAGTAGACCAAGAACGGTTAATGACTCAGACGGACTCAAGGTTTGCGACAATGGTAAACGACCGGGAACCCAAAGTGTGACTAGGCTTGTCGATACCGCGAAAACACTCCGCTTACCTAAACAAAGACAAAGGTGCTCCTCGCAAACGTAAATAAAGCAAAGATAGCATGGCATAAGTACAGGATAGTAAACAAAACCTCAAACTAGTTTGTGGCCCCAAGAAATAAGACGGAATCAAGCTCGGCTCGGGGGTCCCATAAGCCTCCGGATGTGGATAGCGAATATTCTTGGAATAGGAATCAAGTACTCGGGTCTTACGGACACAAGTGAGCACGAAAACCAAATAGCAGATGTTGCTCACCGTGCCACTTTCATTAGTTATCCCATTACTACTCGTTAAGTTGTTTAGGTACCTCGTTATCCAACAGACACTCACATACCCTACACATGTCGTTTCACGACTCGCATGGCTCAAACAACTCCTGTAGTAATGGCTCATGGGATGGAGGAACAAGCTTGGTGGGGTTTAAAAGTAAAGGCTATGCAATACTTGGGATTCAATTTTAATGCAATCGCGACTCAATGATGCAAGAATAAGATAGAGGCAATAGGTACTGTATGTATGCAAGCATGCGGTAGTGCTTGCCTGGCAACTCAGTTGAAGCGAGAGACGGATCTGGGTAGTTCTCCTGGTTCTCTTGATATATCCCCTGCTCAGCGTCTATTCGAAAAAGAACCAAACAAACAAGGGCCAACATAAATAAAGAGCGCAAACATAGGAATAAATGCGTTAAGCAAACAATCATGCCATGATGAATGATGCACAAGTTGCATGGCAATAATGTAGCATGGCATGGGTGAGGTGTAGAATACAAGAAATAATATTTTTATTGGGTCTTGATCACATTTTATTATCATGATAGTTGTTGTACACTATATTTTTATATGATGCATGCTGCAATTGAAGTCATGGATAGCATAAACAGAAAGGTCTCGTCGAGCTGATCATTTTAGACATATCATTTGTTAAATCCAGAGTTATATATCAAAAGTTCTTAATTTATTAAGTTCCAATGGCATTTTGTTGTAATTTACCCAACTTGGAATTTAAAGTGTTCAAATAATATTTTGAATGGCATATTTGAAATCCTCACATTTTTCTGATTCAAAAACATATATCATTTGTTTAATTTGGATTGGTAGTTTAAAAGTTATTAAAACTGATTGAATTTGAATTTAAAACAATTTGTTAAGATTTAATTCGAAACAAAGAACAAGAGCACTTTTGTCACCAGGACTGACCCAGCCTCGATCAGCGAGTGGGCCTGATGCTGACTGGGCATGGGCTGGTGGGGTTGAGGACCGCGGGTTGGGAAAGGGAAAACCCCAGGGGGTTTTTAAACAAACACCTTGAAGGGCTGGTCTGCGGGTTGAGTTTTAGAAAAGCCAGGGGTCTGCGTGCAAAACTACCAGGAGCTGATCGGTTTGGACTCTGACGAACTGAATTTTAAACACTCGAAACTGCGAGCTGTGCTAAACTTCGGAGGGCGATGGCGATCAAACTAGGCAGTATTTAGGGATGGTGTAAAAACGAAAAGTGTAGATCACACTTAGACCTACAACTCTCGTTTTTATGGTTTCTCCCACAGAGGACTACCGAGGCCGGGATCTGGCGAGGAACAGAGGTACTAGGAGGCGCGCGAGACTGACGGACGGACAGGGTCAGAGCAGCAGTGCCGTGATATCGTCCGATCTTCGGTGGACGTTGGCGAAGAATCCTTTGGGAATCCGAACATGCCACAAGGAGCAAAGTTGGAGAGGGGATCAGGGACTACAAAAGTTGTTCATGAGCTTTCATGCGAGGAGGGCCAGGTACTCCGGGAGAACACGAATCGCGGGGGTGCCCAAAAAGTTTCCGCTGAAACTGTCGGGGACAGGGGAGCTTCCTGAGCTAGCGGCGCAAGTGCGGTCATCGTCTGGAAGGAAGAAACGCAGCGGTGGTGACGCTAACAAAGCGATGGAGGCGAGGCGGGAAGATGGGGAAAAGAGAGGGGGTCCTTACCTCGCTCGATTCCCGTGGAAAACAGTGAAGGGGACGGATGGATTTGGTCAGGCGGTGGCGACGGGGTGGCGTGCTTGGTCACGGCCACAACGGAGATGAGCGGGCGGTGACAGAAAGCTCCGGCTCCTCCTGCTGCAGTTCCGAAGAGGCGGCAGTGGTGGTACTCCTTCTCCTCCTCGGTGGTCCCCTCACTAAACTCCGACGGGAGGGAGACAGAGTACGAAGGAGAGGAAAGAATGGGGTGGCGGCGCGGGATGCAGAGAGGGGAGGCTAGGGTTCCAGAGGAACCAGGGTTGATAAAGGAGGGGGGTCACGAGTGCGGCGTGAGGGCTGACGAGGATCACGGCGGGCGACGCCTACCTGCTCCGTCTGCTTTCCGTCTTCTGCCGCGAGAGAGGAAGCTGAGAACGGCGTCAGGCGCCAGGGAAGAAGAACAGGAGCGCGGCAGGGTGAAGGGGTACTGGGCCAGGGGAAAGCGAGTTGGGCCGGAGGAGGGTTTGGTCTGATGGGCTGCTACTTCCTCTTGGGCTGCTGCGGCTGGTCCAAGGTGGGCTGTTGCCAGGTTTGTTTCTCTCCTCTTTATCCCTCTTCTTTTTATTTTCATTTGTTTTGAATGTTTCAAATTCAACTAACCTTTTTATTTCAAAACCTGTTGAACCTAGCAGATGATTTTGAACAGAGAAAAGGGAAGGCCAAAGGATAGAAAAGAGAGACAAAAGAAAGGGGGGTGATTGATGCATACATACATAAATTATGAATGTGCCAAAAGGGGCATTTTCCAAGTACATGAAGATATGGGGTTTTGCAAAAATAGATGAAAACATTTGTAAAAGTAGGGAACCCTCACATGGAACCAAGGCTTGAAGAAAACAAAACAGAGGAAAAGAGATGAGGTGGTTCTTGCATGGCCCATGCAAATGCATTAAATGCTAGGTCTTATCCTGTGAAAACAAAACAATATCTCATGGCATTTATTTATTTGCATCCTCCAAAGTTGGAGTAAGGCCAAGCAAAATATTATGAGTGGAATCCACCCAACCCACATGAGCTAGAAGTAAACTCAGTTAAAATGCCAAGCTCATATTAATTGGATGGTGGAAATATAAGGTGGTGAAGAAAAGGCGGTGGAGTCAATAAGAGATATGCCCCCAACTCAACTTGGCCTTATCAATATATCAAGAACCAAATACAATATCAAGAGACAAATACAAATATTAATGCATATGAGATAAGAACCAAAACAAAAGGGTTTTTGTATGATGCTCAAATGCAAGGTGGCATGATGACATGAACATGACATGATGATGATGCAACAATTATTTGTAGGAAGTGGCTCTTTTATTACTAGATCAAGTAGCATTACAGGTGTTAGACAACTGGGATGCTACAACTCTCCCCCACTAAACAGGAATCTCGCCCCGAGATTCTAGGAAGAAGAAGAAGACACAAAGAGGGTAGGATAGTTGGCACGGAGTTCATCTTCACGTTCCCAAGTGGCTTCATCAACAGAATGGTGTGACCACTGCACCTTGCAGAACTTGATGGACTTGTTGCGAGTCCTTCTTTCTGCGGTCTCAAGGATTTTTGTTGGGTGTTCTTGATAAGACGGGTCTTCTTGGAGATCGATTAGCTCATGATCCACGGTCCTGCCGGGATCTTTGAAGCACTTCTTGAGCTGAGAGATGTGGAAAACATCATGGACTTTGAGTTTTTCCGGGAGCTCAAGGGCATAAGCAACTTCTCCTCTTCTACCACGAATCTTGAAAGGACCGATGTATCTAGGAGCCAGCTTTCGTTTGATGCCAAAGCGGTGTGTGCCTCTCATGGGAGTGACACGAAGGTACACGAGATCACTAGGGGCATACACCATGTCCGTGTGCTTCCTGTCATAATTGCTCTTCTGGTGACTTTGAGCAATCTTCAGGTTCTCAAGAATGATATGCACCTTCTCCTCTGCTTGAGTTACAATGTCAGGGCCAAACCAAATTCTTTCTCCTGCACCTGACCAACCAATCGGAGTTCTGCACTTGCGACCATAGAGAGCCTCAAATGGTGCCATCTTGACTCTTCCGAAGCTATTGTTGTAAGAGAATTCAGCATAAGGAAGACATTCCTCCCACTTCATGCCAAAAGAGATGACGCAAGCACGAAGCATATCCTCCAGAATCTGATTGATCCTTTCAACCTGTCCTTGCGACTGAGGGTGGTAAGCAGTGCTGAAGTTCAACTTTGTTCCCAAAGCATTTTGGAAACTTTCCCAGAACTTGGACGTGAATATGCTTCCACGGTCTGAACTGATCTCAAGCGGAACCCCATACAGAGAGACAATCCTGTTGATGTAGAGCTCAGCCAACTGAATTCCAGAAATTGTTTCCTTGACGGGGAAGAAATGAGCCACTTTAGAAAGCCTGTCGATGACAACAAAGATTGCATTGTTGCCCTTCTGCGACCTTGGAAAGCCAGTGATGAAGTCCATCTCTACTTTCTCCCATTTCCATTCCGGAGGTTTCAATGGCTGTAGAAGACCGAAAGGTTTCTGATGGACAACTTTCACTCTGCGGCAGACATCACATTCCGAGACATACTTGGCACAATACCGTTTCAAACCAGGCCACCAATATTGTGTTTTCAAGTCCATGTACATCTTTGTGCTGCCAGGATGGATAGAAAGAACCGAATCATGCGCCTCCTTGAGAACTTGCTCTCTCAAACCCGGGTAGTTTGGTACAAACATCCGGTGTTCAAAGAAAAGCGTACCTTGATCATCAACGTGGAAGGACTCATACTTCGGAAGCTCAAGTTTAGAGATGATACTTTTGGTGTGTGGATCACCAAGCTGACGAGAGCGAATCTTTTCTTCCAAGAGAGGAGTAGCCAGAAGGTTCAGGAGATGCCCTTGTTCCACAATTTCCAGGTTGAGCTGACGGAATTCCTCGCACAAGAGAGGCTGTTGTTCTTCCATCATGAGGTTGTTGACATAAGCTTTGCGGCTAAGAGCATCGGCCATGACATTAGCTTTGCCCGGAGTGTAGTTGATGGTCAAATCAAAGTCATTGATTGCTTCAATCCATCTCATCTGCCGAAGGTTGAGATCAGGCTGAGTGAAGATATACTTCAAACTCTTGTGGTCAGAAAAGATCTCACAACGGTTGCCAAGCAAGTAGTGCCTCCATAGCTTCAAAGCAAAGACAACTGCTGCGAGCTCGAGGTCATGTGTGGGATAGTTGATCTCATGCGTCTTCAACTGTCGAGAGGCATAAGAAACCACTTGCTTCTCTTGCATAAGGACCGCACCCAATCCTTGCAAAGAGGCGTCGCAGAATATCTGGAAAGGCTTAGATGTATCCGGAGGAACCAAGACTGGTGTGGAAGTGAGCTTCTCTTTGAGTGTCTCAAAACTTGCTTGACATGCAGGAGTCCAAAGGTATTTCTTGCCTTTCTTGAGGAGATCGGTAAGAGGCTTCGCTATCTTCGAAAAGTTCTGAACGAAGCGACGGCAATAACTAGCCAAACCAAGAAAACTCCGCACTTCTTTTACATTTTACAGGAGGAAGCCATTCAACAATTGTCTTTACCGTTTCCGGGTTGACTGCAATGCCCTTGGCAGAGATGACATGACCAAGATAGGTTACTTCAGGCAGCCAAAACTCACACTTTGAGAACTTTGCATACAAGCGGTTCTCACGAAGCTTGTTTAGGACACACCGAAGGTGTTCTTCATGCTCTTCCTTGGACTTAGAATAGACCAGGATGTCATCCAGATATACCACAACGAACTTATCAAGGTACTCCATGAAAACCGAGTTCATAAGCCTCGAGAAGGTAGCAGGTGCGTTGGTGAGACCGAAAGACATGACCGTGTACTCATACAGGCCATAGCGGGTGGTGAAAGCTGTTTTAGGCACATCTTCCTTGCGAATCTTGATTTGGTGATAACCACTTCTCAAGTCCAGCTTAGAGAATACCACAGCTCCAGCTAACTGATCGAAGAGATCATTAATCCGCGGAAGGGGATATTTGTTCTTGATGGTTTTAGCATTGAGAGCCCGGTAGTCAACACAAAGTCTATCAGTCCTGTCATGCTTCTTCACAAAGATTGTTGGGCTACCCCAAGAAGAAGTACTGTGTTGAATGAAACCCAACTTCTCTTGTTCATCAAGTTGTCCTTTGAGTTCAGCAAACTCAGAAGGACCCATTTTATAAGGCCGCTTGGATATAGGAGCCGTTCCAGGTTCAAGCTCAATTAAAAACTCAACCTCACGATCCGGAGGCATACCCGGCAACTCTTCAGGAAAGACATCTAGGAACTCACAGACCACCGGTACACTCTGAATAGCTTCCATAGCATCATCATTCAGAGCCGCCAAAGAGAAAAGCTGGACAGCAGGAGTCAGACTTGGAGAAAAGACTATATGGCCCTCAGGAATCTTCAAAGAAACCGAGCTCAAGACAATCAATCACAGCTGCATTTGCTGTCAACCAATCCATGCCCAAGATGACATCAATGTCAGAATTGCCCAGAACAATTAAGGAAGCCGAGAACGAAGAGCCACCAATCCCAATTTGATTGCCATGGCTGATTTTAGAAGCTGCCATTGTTGCTCCAGGAGAAAGAACCATTAACCGCTTGAGAAGAGGATCCGATGCTAACCCATTCTCACTTGCAAACTTGATAGAAACAAAAGAATGCGATGCACCAGAATCAAACAAAACTCGTGCAGGGACTGAGTTAACGGGAAGCATGCCCATCACAACTCCAGGTGCATGCTCAGCTTGAGCGGCGTTGACGCAGTTGGCATGAGCAACAGTAGACCCGGGCTTGGTGTTGATGTTGAGAGCCCGAGGTGGTGGTGCACGAACCATAGGAGAGCTTGCTGCAGATCTTGGCGGGGGTGGAGGAAGAGCTTTGTTCTTCAACGGACAGTTCCAGTTGAGATGTCCAGGATCTCCACACGTGAAGCAGGAACCAGGTGGACGTGGAGCAACGTAGCCAGGGACTCCGCCAGGCGCTCTAGGGTAGTGGTGGTTGTAGCCCCTGGGAGCAGCAGTGATGGAGTTTAGTGGCCTTGACGCATAACTTGCAGGTCTTGGTGGAGCCAGGAGCGACGGTGGGGTGTTAGGAACCCAGACACGCCGCTTAGAAGGAGCTGCCATAGCTGAAGAACTTGATGCATCCCGGCTGTGTTTCTTGGACTCCTCAAACACTTGCCTACTTGCTTCCTCTTGCAGAGTTGTGTGTTGTAGTTCCAAGAAAGATGCCGGCCTTGCATGTGTGATTGCATACTTGATCGATGCATTGAGCCCTTGCCTGAACCTCTTTTGCTTCTTCTTGTCATCGGAGACCTCATTGCCACCATAACGAGAGAGATTCATGAAGTTCCTGATGTAGGTGTGGACGTTATCATTTCCTTGCTTAAGGTTGAGAAAGGCTTCCTTCATCCTCTCCATAACAATTTCTGACAGAAACTGCTCTTTGAAAGCTGCAGTGAACCTTTCCCAAGTAGGATGAAAACCAGTGCAGCTTGCCTTCAAGTAATTCTCCCACCAGAGAGATGCATCTCCCTTCAGAAGGTGAGTAGCACACTTGACCCACTCGCCAGAACATCGCAGCCTCGAGCAACCTTGACATCTCACGCAACCAATCATCCGCGTCCAGTGGTCGATCAGAAACATCAAACTGGCGAGGGTTGAATTTCAGGAAGCTTTTGATGTCTCCTCGCTTGGGAGGTGGAGGTAGTGGAGCAAACTGCTCTCCCGACACTTTCCTCAAAGCTGTTGGTTCTCTTGCATTGCTGCCAAAGCATTGGCGATGTTTGACATGTGAGCCCAGCCTGTGGTATGTCCTCATCGAACGGGCGTGGTGGAGCCATCCTGTGATTGATATAAAACATAAGTCAAGATTTATAATGGAGAATAATAATAATCCAAAATAGTACCAAGATGGAATTAACCAAGATTAAAGGATACAATTTACTAAGATGATATTAAAATATCAACAAAGTTCAAAGCACCTAGAAGATATTAAGCATATCGCACACGACTGAAAAGGAGTGTGGTACACAAATATATCAAAGAAAAATTTTCCACAAATTTCGGCATTAAAATAACAATAGATGCGCAAAATTACCTAACGAAACAAGATTAGGGACTCTATCGATTCAATATACAAAAGCGAATGATAAGAGTAGTGGTATGGTCGCGACTCCATCCCGCACTCAAATCATTACCCCGCACATGAATAAGTGGAACACATATCCTAACCCCTTCTTCTCCCGTTGAACCTAGAGATTGGTAACTACGGAAACGAACACCCCAAACAAGATAACGTCGGATAACAAAGAGTAAGACAGATCGCGTCGGTATACAACTAATCAGATAGATCGCATCGGTAAACAAAGCCTGTCGGTATGGAATGTACCAACAGTTGATAACCAAAGGCTGATTAGATAACAACTTGGATGCAACAGATAGACAAGGGATTACACACACACACACACAACCTATGGTACTACGGAAACCCAGAACACGTGAATCCTAGTTTGAACTTTTAAGAAGAGGATTGAAAACGTTGCACTTCCTTACCAGAAAAGGGTGGGTGGGTGGTTAAGAAGAAAAGTGGAAGCAGTCCTACTCTCGCGTTTTGTTTTTCCCTAGTATACATAACTACCAAAATATTTGCTAGACTGACAACGACTGCTTTGAGAACACGAAGGTCGGGATGGCTCGATACCAATTGTAACTACCTCGTGAATTACGCCCTAGATACAAGCCTGGATGAACGGTAGTGGTTGAAATAGTACGGTGGGGCCCCAAAAGCCACTCACGGGTAGACCTTTCGGCCGTCCCAACCACTTCCAATTCATCGGGACTCAGACGGGCGAATCGGCGAAGGGATCAACTACATACACAAATGAGTATGTATGCAAGCCACCATACAAAAGTACATCAGAGCCATTCCATCTAGAAAGAAAGGAAATATAGCAACGCCATACGGCAAGATTCAAATGACCTAGATAGATTTAATATTTTAGTATAATTCCTCATACATCACACATCAGAGTATCAAGCGGAAGCGGCAAAACAAGTCCGAGTACGGATAAGAAGCAAGTCGGCATAAGATGCCACAGAAGTAAGCACAACCCGCCCACAGATCTCACGGATCCCCGTTCCCGGAATCTCTACACCGAACGATCATTGCCCACATCATCAGCCTCTTCCACCCAGTATCCGTCCTGCGAGTGTACCTGTTCATATGAACCAATAATTTATCGTGTGAGACCCTAAGGGTACTCAGCAAGACTTTATGCCTCTAAAGGGGACACAACCTGGGGTGACGCGATTGCAGCAAAAGATAAACCCTAGCAGTTCTACAGACACTCGCTAACCATCCGCCTAACCAATGATAGACGGATGTCCGTGAATTAATGACAACAGTTATAACAGTAATTTCATCAGATCCATCCTCCTCCTCGCTTACCAACGAGGAAGCGGACGAACAACCCCCATCCGTTGGCAATTTTATTAACCATTCCATGAGTGTTGCACTATTTACTAGCCAATTACTTAGTCAAGTTAAAAGTGGTACTTTAGTTATGCTTGTCTATGATCGAGAAACTGTGCTCCAAGTCGTCCATAACCGCGGACACGGCTTTCAGAAAGTTTTACCCTGCAGGGGTGCACAAATAGCAACACACACTCGATCAACCTCGGAAAAACCAAATCAAAACCCAACGAGGCCTTCACGACAAAGCAATCACAGGATTCAGAATTATTTCATGGGTCCACCCCATTGAGTAGACCATAACGGTTAGCTGACTCCGAGACGGACTCAAGGTTTGCGACAATGGCTGTAAACGACCGGGAACCCGAAAGTGTGACTGGGCTTGTCGATACCGTGAAAACACTCCGCTTACCTAAACAGTACAGTGTGCTCCTCGCACAAACGTAAATAAAGCAGTAGCATGGCATAAGTACAGGATAGTAAACAAAACCTCAAACTAGTTTGTGGCCCCAAGAAATAAGATGGAATCAAGCTCTGGCTCAGGGGGGTCCCATAAGCCTCCCGGATGTGGATAGCGCGAATATTCTTGGAACAGGAATCAAGTACTCGGGGTCTTACGGGACACAAGTGAGCAGGAAAAACCAAATAGCAGATGTTGCTCACCGGTGCCACTTTCATTAGTTATCCCATTACTACTCAGGTTAAGTTGTTTAGGTACCTCGTTATCCAACAGACACTCACATACCCTACACATGCTGTTCTACGACTCGCATGGCTCAAACAACTCCTGTAGTAATGGCTCATGGGATGGAGGAACAAGCTTGGTGGGGTTTAAAAGTAAAGGCTATGCAATACTTGGGATTCAATTTTAATGCAATCGCGACTCAATGATGCAAGAATAAGATAGAGGCAATAGGTACTGTATGTATGCAAGCATGTGGTAGTGCTTGCCTGGCAACTCAGTTGAAGCGAGAGACGGATCTGGGTAGTGCTCCTGGTTCTCTTGATATATCCCCTGCTCAGCGTCTATTCGAAAAAGAACCAAACAAACAAGGGCCAACATAAATAAAGAGCGCAAACATAGGAATAAATGCGTCAAGCAAACAATCATGCCATGATGAATGATGCACAAGTTGCATGGCAATAATGTAGCATGGCATGGGTGAGGTGTAGAATACAAGAAATAACATTTTTATTGGGTCTTGATCACATTTTATTGTCATGATAGTTGCTGTACACTATATTTTTATATGATGCATGCTGCAATTGAAGTCATGGATAGCATAAACAGAAAGGTCTCGTCGAGCTGATCATTTTAGACATATCATTTGTTAAATCCGGAGTTATATATCAAAAGTTATTAATTTATTAAGTTCCAGTGGCATTTTGTTATAATTTACCCAACTTGGAATTTAAAGTGTTCAAATAATATTTTGAATGGCATATTTGAAATCCTCACATTTTTCTGATTGAAAAACATATATCATTTGTTTAATTTGGATTGGTAGTTTAAAAGTTATTAAAACTGATTGAATTTGAATTTAAAACAATTTGTAAAGATTTAATTCGAAACAGCAAACAGTAGCACTTTTGTCACCCAGACTGCACAGCCTCTGGCGAGTGGTCCTGATGCTGACTGGGCATGGGCTGGTGGGGTTGAGGACCGCGGGTTTGGAAAGGGAAACCCCAGGGGGTTTTTAAACAAACACCTTGAAGGGCTGGTCTGCGGGTTGAGTTTTAGAAAAGCTGTGGTCTGCAAAACTACCAGGAGCTGATCGGTTTGGACTCTGACGAACTGAATTTTAAACACTCGAAACTGCGAGCTGTGCTAAACTTCGGAGGGCGATGGCGATCAAACTAGGCAGTATTTAGGGATGGTGTAAAAACGAGAAGTGTAGATCACACTTAGACCTACAACTCTCGTTTTTATGGTTTCTCCAACGGAGGACTACCGAGGCTGGGATCTGGCGAGGAACTGAGGTACTAGGAGGCACGCGAGACTGACGGACGGACAGGGTCAGAGCAGCAGTGCCGTGATATCGTCCGATCTTCGGTGGACGTTGGCGAAGAATCCTTTGGGAATCCGAACATGCCACAAGGAGCAAAGTTGGAGAGGGATCGGGACTAAAAGTTGTTCATGAGCTTTCATGCGAGGAGGCCAGTACTCGGAGAACACGAATCATGGGTGCCCGAAAATTTTCCGCTGAAACTGTTGGGGAGCTTCTGAGCTAAGGCAAGTGCGGTCGTCGTAAGGAAGGAAGAAACGCAGTGTCAACGCTAACAAAGCGATGGAGGCGGGAAGATGGGGAAAAGAGAGGGGGTCCTTACCTCGCTCGATTCCCGTGGAAAACAGTGAAGGGGAAGGATGGATTTGGTCAGGCGGTGGCGACGGGGTGGCGTGCTTGGTCACGGCCACAACGGAGATGAGCAAACGGTGATGTAAAGCTCGGCTCCTCCTGCAGCTCAAGAGGCGGCAGTGGTGGTACTCCTTCTCCTCCTCGGTGCTCCCCTCACTGAACTCCGACGGGAGGGAGACAGAGTACGAAGGAGAGGAAAGAATGGGGTGGCGGCACGGGATGCAGAGAGGGGAGGCTAGGGTTCCAGAGGAACGGGGTTGATAAAGGAGGGGGTCACGAAAGTGCGGCGTGAGGGCCGACGAGGATCACGGCGACGCCACCTGCTCACTCCTGCCTTCTGCCATGAGAGAGGAAGCTGAGAACGCGCCAGCGCCAGGAAGAAGAACAGAGCCTTGTGGTGAAGGGTACTGGGCCAGGAAAAGGCGAGTTGGGCCGGAGGAGGGTTTGGTCTGATGGGCTGCTACTTCCTCTTGGGCTGCTGCGGCTGGTCCAAGGTGGGCTGTTGCCAGGTTTGTTTCTCTCTTTATCCCTCTTCTTTTATTTTCATTTGTTTTGAATGTTTCAAATTCAACCAACCTTTTATTTCAAAACTTGAACCTAGCAGATGATTTTGAACAGAGAAAAGGGAAGGCCAAAGGATAGAAAAGAGAGACAAAAGAAAGGGGGGTGATTGATGCATACATACATAAATTATGAATGTGCCAAAAGGGGCATTTTCCAAGTACATGAAGATATGGGGTTTTGCAAAAATAGATGAAAACATTTGTAAAAGTAGGGAACCCTCACATGGAACCAAGGCTTGAAGAAAACAAAACAGAGGAAAAGAGATGAGGTGGTTCTTGCATGGCCCATGCAAATGCATTAAATGCTAGGTCTTATCCTGTGAAAACAAAACAATATCTCATGGCATTTATTTATTTGCATCCTCCAAAGTTGGAGTAAGGCCAAGCAAAATATTATGAGTGGAATCCACCCAACCCACATGAGCTAGAAGTAAACTCAGTTAAAATGCCAAGCTCATATTAATTGGATGGTGGAAATATAAGGTGGTGAAGAAAAGGCGGTGGAGTCAATAAGAGATATGCCCCCAACTCAACTTGGGCACTTATCAATATATCAAGAACCAAATACAATATCAAGAGACAAATACAAATATTAATGCATATGAGATAAGAACCAAAACAAAAGGGTTTTTGTATGATGCTCAAATGCAAGGTGGCATGATGACATGAACATGACATGATGATGATGCAACAATTATTTGTAGGAAGTGGCTCTTTTATTACTAGATCAAGTAGCATTACAGGTGTTAGACAACTGGGATGCTACAAGGGGGTGACGCGGCGCAGCGTGGTGTGGTGAAGCGGCGAGCTGACGTGGCAGCCATGCGGCGGCGTGCGATTGGCGCATACCCCTTCGGGTAAAATCTAATCCGAGCCGCAGATCGAAGATCGAACGGAGGAGGTGGGCACGGCGACTTACTGTTGCGACGACGGTGGTGGTGGGCGGCAGCGGTGTCGGTGGTGATGGTGGCGGCGCTCGGGTGCACTTCGAGGAAGAAGAAACTGGCGCTGGTGATCGTCTCCTCCTCGTGGTCCCGTCTGTCGCCTCGATTTCGGCCCCCTCTTCCTCTAACGGTGGCGGTGGCAGTGTCTCTCCCGCAGCTCCGACGAGCAATTGGCGATGGCACGCTGCGGTAGACATTGGGCAAGGCAGGTGAGACGGAACAGTCGAGCGTACGGTCACCCCAGGGAGAAGAACAGGGAGAGGGGAGCTCGACATCGACTCAACTCACCTGGTCGGCGGCGGCTTGTACCAGCGGAATCGGGGAAGGCTTAGGGTTTCGCGAGTTTGGGGACGGTGGGGGTGAGTCACGCGGCTGAGCATATATACACGGTCCGGGGGAGTCCTGGCCGGACACGGAGGGCATGGGAGGTCGTGGTCGGCGCGGACTCTGTCCTCGTCGGAGAAGAAAGGAGAAGGGCGACGGGTGGGGCCCGGGTGTCGGTGGTGGAGGGGGAGAAGTGGGCCGAAGTGTGTCAGCCCATTTAGGTCATTCTTGGCCTTCTGGCTGGACCTTTTTTTTTTAAACATTTTTTCCTTTTTCTGATTTAGTAATCCTTTAATAACTTTTGCAAACTAAACCCAAACTTGATAAGAATTGTTTCTAAATTTTTATAAAATTAAGGTGGTCAACATAGGGACATAGTTTAATGTTTTACAAGGTTTTTAGAAGGGTCATTACTTGACTTCTACAATAATGCTCACATAAGGCAACCACCATTTGGGTTTTCTAGGTTTAGGTGTTAGGATTTTATTTCAATTTTCAATTGTAGGATGCAATGATGCAAGGATGATGCATGACACTAATAACATCCTAATACAAAATCTGGGATGTTACAGCTGGATAGTGCGCATGCACCTAGGAGTTTTGCACCCACAATAAGCTGGAGTTTGACATAGTGTTGAATTCTCTCACCTTGCCGAAATTTCATCATTAATACGACAAGTACTTCAGGCTGAGGATCTTTAGGAAACCATGCATTATATACACGGGCTAAGGCTTGGCAAAAATAGTCCACAAATTCCTCCACCTCGGATAAACGATCCTAGAGAAGGGCGAGCATGAAAGCACGTTTGTGATCGGTCCAAAAATCAGCACCAGTACGCTAGGAGGCTTCTATAAGCATGTTCATTCAAATATGCAGATCGATGACTCTCATCCACCTCATTTAATCGAATGCCTAAAAAACCAAGACTTAGGGTCATTTCTTTTCGACTGTGTAAAAAAGACTCGAGGGCTCTACGAGAGAACTTACAAAGCATCTTCTCGCTCGCCCTAGTAATTTCTTCCAAAAAATAGGCTTTGCGGTCCAAGGTTTTCCGCGTCTTTGACTAAGAAACATCGACTGTGGCCTGCACCGCACGGAGATCAGTTTCCAATCGTTTTATGTGTTGAATCTTTTCAGCATACATAGGAGGATCCACAATGCTAGTAACAACATTTTCAGGGGCAGTGGTATCAGGTGGAGTTGCACATACAATAGAAGTAGAAGGGACCACAGGAGTCGGACATCATCTGGAAAGATAGAAAAAGTACAAACATTCATATATTCGGGTATAGGACATGTTCAAACAATATAAGAACAACATATACAAGGATGACACATTATTCCAGCAACATAACCCGGGAAACGGCAGGAAATTGAAGGAGTTTCTTACAACACAAAATAAAAACACTAGCAAGTCCTAATTCTAAGTAGTTTTCTCGACAAAAGAAGTGACACTAGCCGACGGAGCATCAACTGAAGGCTTTGCCGAAGCAGCATCACTAGCAGAAGGAGCTTCAGCTAAAGCTTTTGTGTCAGGAGCTCCTTGCCCTAAGCCGATCGAAAGAAGCAACCACGAAAATCGTCTCACCCTCTTAATAAAGGGCTTGAGATAGATATCTTGGCCAGCGTTAGTGACTGGAAAAGAGGAGCTAACCTTCTTCCAGTCGATATTTGATGACCCACAAGTATAGGGGGTGTATCGCAGTACTTTTGATAAATAGGAGTGTCGATCCCAACAAGGAGCAGAAGGTGTTGACTAGTGGTATGGAGCAGGAAATCTCTGTAAATACTTAGCAAATGGATTTTTAGGGGTTTTCTAATAAAGAACAAAACAAAGTGCAAGTAATAAAGAACAAACGCAGCAAGTGGCCCAATCCTTTCTTAGAAAAGGACAAGCCGGTGGAAATACTTATAAGGGCCAAACGTTCTCGAGGACACATGAGAATTCTGTCAAGTGCTTTCGCTTCATATAGCTGAGTACTCTTCTTTAGTGTTGTAAGTGTTGTGTGGGTGAACCTGTGCTAATGTACCGACCTTACTTGGACTAATACATACTTGTGATTAAACCCCCTGCAAGCATCCGCAACTACATGAAAGTAATTAAGATATAAACCTAACCACAGCCTTAAACTCTGAGATCCTACGCTCCCTTATGCAAAGGTGTCCTAACAGGTTGGTTTTTCACTCCAAGAACCCCACAATTAGTAGCCAAATACACAATGAATTCCCCTAGGCCCATAAATGGTGAAGTATCATGTAGTCGATGTTCACATGACACCATTAGAGAATAGCACCACAACTTACATACTAAACCATTGAATAATAACTCAACACAAATCCACTAATAACAACATGACTTCTCCCGTGTCCTCAAGAACTAGACGACCTACTCACAAGACATCATATGGATCAAGATCAAAGATGATATGGTAATGGATAACAATCTAAAGATAAACAATAATCTAATGGTTCCACTCACAAGCATCAACTACAATAGTAATTAACACCTGGAAAGTTTCCCCTAAGAACTAAAGAAATATCCAACACAATTGTTACAGCGGGACGGAGTGGTGATGATGGTGCTGGTGGAGATGATGGTGTGGATGATGATGATGATCCCGATGAAGCCTATCTTGATGACAGTGTTGATGGCGACGATCTCGCCTCTCCGGGAAGGAATTTTTCCGACAGAAATCTGTCTGCCGGAGAGATCTTTCTCTGTTATTGTTTTCTGCCTCGTAGAGGCGGCAGAAATCTATCAGTGGTCGCTCCCATGGTGTTAGGGTTCCGTGAGGCAGGTATAGGCGAGAGGGAGGAGTCGGAGGCCGAGCAGTTGGCCCACACCTTCCCTAGGCGCGGGGCAAGGTGGGCCCACGCCTAGGGGGTGTGGGCCCCCTGTGGTCCTTCTTCACCTCCCCTTCTGGCTTCCTCTGTCTTCCGAAAAAATATAATTTGCCCATATTTTTCTTATCTTCGCGAAATTGCATCAAAACACCTCTTTTTCCATTAGAATCCAGACTCCGGTAGTCCATCCTCCAAGAATCATCCAACATGCAAAAACAGTGGAAAAGACATAAATACCTCATAATAAGACATATATCAATGAATAGAGGCAAATTATGATAAAGAATGGTGATGCAAATTGGACGTATCAATCTTCTCGCCATGCGCCATTGCTAAAGACATAGAGATCTCGGCGCCATTCTTCGACTGAGTCAGGATATACCCCGTCAATGGGTTAGGATAAGCATTGAAGATGGGCACCATATCATTGAAATATGCGAGTACTGCTTTGTCGGGGAAGATTTCAGCATTAAGGGATTTGAAGGCATGGCGTGAGCGAATCAGAAGATTGTGCCAGTGCATGTTGTTCGCTTCTAGGACCCCGACCACATCCGACAAAGGATCGGATCATTGATCTTCTTCCAAATTTAGTGACTGTCCGGTTATTTTTGCATAGCCAAAATCAGCAATTCAGAAACTCAATAAAACTCCGACACAAATAAATCAGCCAACATGTGGTACAATGAGAGGGTACAAATTTACTGCTCAAGGAACAAGCCAGGGCCTCTATGCGGAGCCAAAGATCTTCATCTCGGGCAGCTACAACATCGTATTTTTTCTTAAAAGATTCGGCTTCAGCAGCAGCAGTCTGTTTGGCTTCTTCAAGGGATGATTCATCTTCTTGAGTTTGACCTCCACCTCGTCTACCCGTTGAAGGCCCTGATCCCAAATAGCCGCAGATTCCTTAGCGGCAGCTACGAACAAATGAGTAAAATATCGGGTAAGTGGTAGGTCAGAAGAAAGACATACGAAGTTGAGATCAAGTAAAAAGAAGCACCTTTGGACTCTTCGACTTCATGATGGATCTTGATAAATCGAGAGGCCATTTCTACCATTCTGCGCATTAGTGGCCACACAAAATGCGTGAAAATTACTTGAGGGCTGAAGCAGAGAAGTAAAAAAAGAATGGCACTCACATCCGTGATATCCGACGGGTTTTCGTCTATCACCATGTCCTTGCCTCCAGTTTTATTCTTTTTCAATGGCGGCTCTAGAGGTGGGGACACCGGCTTCGATCCAGTTCCAAGACTGGTTTGAAAGCTCGACTAAACATCTACCGCCCATGATTTGGCTGAAGGCATCGAGTAGAAGCACCAATCGGTGACTTTGGAGAGTTGTCATCATCCTTGTCACTCCTAGAGAAAATAAGAATTTTTTAGGTCGTTGTTCTAACTGAATGATATTGACAAAGATACACGGCAAGGAACTTACGAGCTGATGTCCTGTGGCATCCGGAATATCCCCATCCGGGGAGGGTCAACAGAAACAGGTTTGACATATTTCGGCTTGGAGCCTGTTCACTACAAGATTTGTTAAGTTGTGACCTTCTCATAGTGACGGGAGATGAAATCGTCATATACTTATGACGATTTTGCACAAGATGGTCATATGCTGTTTGGAGGGGTTAAAACCTTATAGAATTATGACGTTTTGTGTCGTAATTTCATCGTATTAAATCGTCATAACCTACATGATACAACTTAGAGCCTTACATATACCCCATTATGACCAATTTAAATCGTCATATGTCTGAAATATGGTATGTTGAATTGACTAATTGGCCATATCAAGAAATATGCCTACATGGCATGTCTATGTGTCTATTTGGGACCCGTTTAATATTTTCCGAAACATGTTTATTCGGAAAAAAGAAGTTGGGGGGTGGAACCTGCAACCCCTGGAAGTCCTTGGCTGAAGGCAAACCACTAGGCCAACGTTCCTTTTTTGTATTGAAATAGCGCGCTTCATTTATTAATATTTCTCTCGTCTATTGAACCTTGGCTTAGATCCCGCAAAGATGATAATGTTTTCTTGGACTGTTTTTACTTGCCACGCGGTAGATTAAATCCGGGCTTTTTCTTTCTGTTTTCTTAAATCTTTTGTATCTCTTTCATATAAAGTCTAAATGAATTGATTTTTATCTCTCTCTTTTTTATAAAATTCAGTAGATCATCTTAGATTGTTAATTAGGAATCCTTTTATAATTTAACAATATTAGATTTACTAATTCCACATTAGTCCATAGTAGAGACACTAGAATAATACAAAATATGATCTTAAAATTAGGGTTTTTAATTCAAAATTTTAGGTGAGTGCAATTGATATTTGCAATATTTGAAGTTTGGTATTTTTCCTTACATCTATGTCACATCAGATAACACCACGCGAAGGTTTTACATTATTTGAACCGTTTATGAATTTCTTATGCTTGTTTCAAACTATGATCAAAATGGTGGGCATGAAGGTTCATATCTAGGGGTTGTGTCTCGCTAAAATTGTATTGGATCTCTGATAAAACAACATACTGTGAATCTAAAAATAATTTTTGCAAAAAATCACGGTCATTAGATCATGTACATGTAGTTCAAATCGGACCCACTTCCTACCGATTCGGCAGTATTTTTCCTTTTCGCGAGGGGTGGGCAGAAAGGTTTGAGATGCCCCTATTGGGACATTGTCCATGTAATATGGTCTAGTATTTTTCAAAAATTGGTTGGTACCATTTTGAAACTTTCATTTGGTGGTTGCTTCAGAAAACGCCACATTTTTGGCACTCGGAAAATAAAAAATGGTTTTTTCGTGCGACGAAAAGGAAAGCATCCACCTGCAACATTGTTCTCCATTCCATGATGCACATGAGTGCATAATATGGGCAAATTATTGCAAACTATGCCGCAATTCTAGCCATAACATTGGTTGTTTGGGTTGAAAGCCATGAAACCTCGAACATGATAGGTCATTTCTGAGAAGGTTTTTTCGAGATGCAGTCAATTTACCAAGTTTGGTATTTTTCCTTGCAACTATATCACGTAACATGACACCACGCGAAGGTTTTACATTGTTTGGACCGTTTCTGAATTTCTTATGCTTGTTTCAAACTATGGTCAAAATGGTGGGCATGAAGGTTTTAGCTGGGGGTTGAGCCTTGCTAAACTTGCATTGAATCTCTGATAAAAGAGCATACTATGAATCTAAAAATGTTTTTTGCAAAAAATCACGATCATATACATGTAGTTCAAATCGGACTCACTTCCTACCGATTCGGCAGGAATTTGTCTTTTTCACGAGGGGTGGACAAAAAGGTTTGAGATACCCCTATTGGGACATTGTCCATGTAATATGGTCTATTATTTTTCAAAAATTGGCTGATACCATTTTGAAACTTTCATTTGGTGGTTTGTTTATAAAACACCACATTTTTGGCACTCGGAAAATTAAAAATGGCTTTTCCGTGCGACGAAAAGGAAAACTTCCTCCTGCAACATTGTTCTCCATCCCATGATGCACATGAGTGCACAATATGGGCACATTATCACAAACTATGCCACGATTCTAGCCATAACATTGGTCGTTTGGGTTGAAAGCCATGAAACCTCGAACATGATAGGTCATTTCTGAGAAGGTTTTTTCGAGATGCAATCAATTTACCAAGTTTGGTATTTTTCCTTGCAACTATGTCACATAACATGACACCACGCGAAGGTTTTATATTGTTTGGACCGTTTATAAATTTCTTATGCCCGTTTCAAACTATGGTCAAAACGGTGGGCATTAAGGTTCATAGCTAAGGGTTGAGCCTCGCTAAACTTGCATTGGATCTCTGATAAAACAACATACTGTGAACTTAAAAATGTTTTTTTGCAAAAAATCACGATCATTAGATCATGTACATGTAGTTCAAATCGGACCCACTTCCTACCGATTCAGCAGGAATTTGTCTTTTTCACGAGGGGTGGACGAAAAGGTTTGAGATACCCCTGTTGGGACATTATCCATGTAATATGGTCTAGTATTTTTCAAAAATTGTTTGGTACCATTTTGAAACATTCATTTGGTGGTTGCTTCATAAAATGCCACATTTTTGGCACTCATAAAATGAAAAATGGCTTTTCTTAGCAAACGAAAAGGAAAAATTCCTCCTGCAACATTATTCGTCATCCGATGATGCACATGAGTGCACAATATGGGCACTTATTGCAAACTATACCACGATTATAGCTATAACATTGGTAGTTTGGCGTGAAAGCCATGAACATGATAGATCATTTCTGGGAATACTTTTTTGATTATATGGAAATATTGTGCACACATGTACATCTTGGAATTACGAACACTGTTATCTCATTTTTCGTTTCACAAAAAGAGATTTCCATTTTTTGAGTGAAAAACAGGTGTTTTGTGAACCGACCAATCAAAACACAAGAAACCTCTTCCCACGGATCATCTTTATTGGTGTAATATGGACCGTTCAGTTCCGATCCGATGCCTGGCGGATGACCCAAATACACACCCTACTTCCTAGTATCCACCGCCCCCACGCCCCCAACTCAAGAGCCTCTTCCTTTCCTGACCCAAACCCTAATCGAGCGAGCCCTATTCTCTTCTTCTAGAACGCGAGCCCCTTCCCCTCCTTCTCCCCCTCCCCGACCCAAACCCTAACACCGGCACCGCTTCTCCCCTCTCCGACCAGCACTGTCTCTTCTCCCCTGCACTGGACCTCCTCCACTCCGCCATCCCCACCTCCTCCGACTCAATTCCACCCGTCCCCCACCCCGAAACAGATCGATGCCCTCTGACTCAATTCCATGTCGGACACCGGGACGCGCCGACGGCGGTGATGCGAGCTGTGTATGTTTGTCGTCCTCCATTGTGTCACCTCGGAGACAAGGGGAATGATGGTGGCAGTTGCTGGTCTCCACCCGCCCCGTCGATGCTGATGCCGTGGACAAGCCGGACCTCAAGAGACCGGATTGCAGGAGTTGTCCATCTTGTCCAGGACACCACTGCCAAAGCACCACCGCCACTTTCTCGCGCGTGTTGGAGTTGCGGACAAACCCGTACCATAGCTAGCCATTCCCCAGCGAGTAGTGTTCTTGTCTCCCCTGGAAATTTCATTTTTTTTGGTTCGTTTTCGAATCAGATCTCACCGATCCTATTCTCTGTTGTTGTATAGTGACCATGGTGGATTCTAGGAGCAAGGCCATGGATTCTTGGGACTGAGATATGATGGGGATTTTGCCTAGTGGCTTCTGTCAATAAGCTAATGTGATTTAAATGCCTTGAAGACTAGAAGTGATGCACTCTTAATGAAATGCCACATTAGTTTCATTTTTTCTAATTTCCTTGCAGTACTCCTAACAGTCAGTTTGATCTCTCTGAATTTTCGTGCAACAATAAAACGTATGTTAATTTAATCTCTGTGGATTCTATAGCCATCTTGAAAACTAAGTGCTGGTTGTGCCTATTTTGCTATCCCGCTAGTTCCTGAATAGCTCATATTTTGTTGTTAGTCCAAGTGATTTCCTTTACAAGTATAAATAAAAGATGTCTCGATAGTTCCTGTTTTGATGTTCAAACAATATTTGGTTCAGTTAATGCTTGGAACTGTCAATATCTAGGACATGTTGAACTGCCGCTGCAGCTGCGTATGTGCTCCTGATCAGTATGTTGTGTATTCATGTGTAGAGGGGCACGGAATGCTGCTGGTTGGAGAATGAAGAACTGCCATAATGTTCTTCTTATATGGAATATTTTATATTTTTCATGAGTATTAAACCTGTTTTGTTAGCAGATTATTATTCCTCAACAATCCATATAAAATTTGCATGTACTGTTGGTAGGCTAGCTAATCATAAGAGTTAGTAGTATGTGAATTTTTCTTGCTTGTTCATACTTTAGCTGCAGGTAAACTACAGGTAGCATCCAAGCATGCTCGTCGCACAGAAAATCATGCATATTATATAGCAGCACTTCCTCTAGTAGCAGTAGCAGTAGACTAGCATGCTTCCGTGTCACATGATTCTAAAGCGCGATCCATTTTTCATCTTGTCAGTTTTACAGTTCTGTTTCATGAATATCATACTTGCTATGTCCTCAAGCTAGGACTCTATGAAGTAGGATTTCAATTTTGTCACTGTTCTATCTTGATTGTTCATGACTTCCTTTTTTCTCTTATGTTGTTTATGTACCTCAAACACTGCATTCCTTATTTGCCAGGGGTATACTTGGTTCACAAGTTTTACTATCTGCTATTACTTTCACGCTCAATGTCGACGGTCTCCTATGACCTGACATCGAATCCCCCTTCACACTGGTCTCTTAAATGTTGTTTGTAATGCATTTATTCAAATGCCACTCTTTATTGTCTAGATCTTCTACTAGCTTGAAGTGATGGAGTGTAAGATCCCTCCTTTATAAAGGAAAAGTATCCCTGTGATTGCAATGCTAGTCCCTGGACCAATGCTAGCATCCACAGTTTAAGATGAAGTACATAGAAACAAAGGTCATTATTACAGTCATTCCAGAGACAACATAGTCTTTACAACTCCATGGCCACAGTCCTAATACAAGAGTTTAAATAAGAAAATAGATAAAAGTCTTCATCTTCATGTGCCACAGGCAAATATGTTGAGTGTAGACTCATGACTCGTAATCCTTATCAGAGTAACCTGCAACATCACAAGTTACAGCCACAGTGGGTCAATACATTGGAATAGTATTGGCAAGTGATACCTTAGTATAATTTGGGTGGACTAGATACTATATGCAATTTGGCTAAGTGTAGCTTAGGCTTTCTTTGCTCAAAACAGGTTTTGCCTATTAGTTGAAAACACTAAGTTTTTCTTTGTCAAATTTTTCCCAAGGAACCACCAATAGACATTGAGGTCCTTCACCCTTGTTCAACCACAAGTTTTATTTAGAAATTGGGATGAGGAGATTCTTGATAGCTTCCATGTCTTAATGCTCAAGTTGTCCTTTTCCAGGGACATGGCTAAGTACTTAGATTCTTCCATCTGCAGAGGTTGTGCACTTTCCCCACCAGACTTGATTTTCATCAAGACAGGACCTTTCAGAAGCCTTCCCTTAGACCAAATGGACGCGTTCCAACCTATCATCCCACTACCACCAACTTTCCAAATGGCTAAGTTCTAGCAACCTATGTGATCCAGGCAGAGCCCATATTGCCAAGTGGCTGCACTAGAAGCTTCTTAACATTTATCCTCTCAAATCCCTTTGTTCCTGAGTGGCTTTCCACAAGTGTGATACACAAGGTAAACCATAGAAATGGGCCTTGTGTAACCACTCAACATAAACCATTCCTTCCATTCCACCCAGGTGTTTCATTCACTTAGTTGTTTTATTAGGCAAAACACAAGTCCAAAGACTTAGAAATATTTTTATCATAGCATGTATATTTCACCACCCTTGGTTGCTACTAGCTAGGCTAAGCATGGCATAGATAAGCATCTTAACTTAGAAATTTCCTAACAATTCTACAACTACTACGATTTCCCAACATGGCATATAAGCAAAATATAGCATGCAAGACTAGCAAAATATTTCTAATGCTTAGTAGAAAACATAGGGATAAAAATATCATGAAGCACCACTTGCCTTGGTAGTTTGGAGAGTAGCTACACTCCTCACAATCACAATGACTATTGGCACCAAAATCTACACATAAAATCATAGCCACAAATCACATACAAATAAAATACAAGCAAAAATATATGCATGCATGCAATATGATATGTGACGATTTTCTAAACTCAACAAGGTAAGTGCACAGTACTGATTCAAAAACAAGTTCAAAACTTGCCAAACAACTTTTATTTACACACTAAAACATTTCTCAAATAATTCATATACTCAAAATAGCCCTACACATGTTTCTGTAAATAAAACCATTTTAACAGAATCGAAACATTAAACACATTTCATATTTGGAAAGGGCTCGCTCTCCTGATTCCATTGATATAAAATTCATCAAATTTGGAAGTGGGAATCAAAAGTTATGGCTAAAACAAAATCAAATAACTAATAGATTCAAATTCTGTTTTTAAATCTAATTCCTAGCCACGCGTCACTTTCTGATTGGTGCGTACCGGTTCGTGTCGGATCACGCTTCTGAGCCGCTGGATCTAACTTAATCGCGCGGCTCAGATTGAATCGTACCGCTTCGTCTAGGTTCTATCGTATCCGCAGGATCTAGATCTAACGGCGCTCAGCACTCGACCATCCAGTGGCGGCGCTGGCGGCGGCGACGCCTCTGTCAGAACTGCTACCGGCGTTCTAGGTCATGCGGGAGAGGGGGAAGGGGCTTACCAAGCTTGCCGTGCGATGCTGATGCTCAAGGTGGCGATGGCTGGTCAAGGGGAGCGCTATAGTGGCCGGGGGAGCTCGTCGGAGTTGCTGGCGGCGTCAGATTCTTGCTGTCGAAGATGTTTCCGAGGTTCCGCGTCGACCTAGCACGAGCCATATGGTTTAGGAGATGCGCAAGGGCCTGGCGATCAAGACAGTACCAAAGGAGAGGCAAGGGGCGGTCTCGTTTTACCTGAATCGCACGTCGGAGTCGAGCGGCGGTTCAGGTGCTCGCGGGTGTGGACGAAGACGTCGTTATGGGTCACGAGAAAGCAAACAGAGGGCATCAGTGAACGCGCAAGTACGTGCTGGTTATGATGGTTTGAACCAGAGACAGGGGCGGTCAGTACTCACCGAGATTGGTTGCCGGAGTGCGTCTGAGCAGCGGCGGTGCAAGGGCGATTGCGGGAAGCCTGGGGGTGTTTCTGGATGGCTTTGTTGGGGAAAATGGCCACGAGGGGGAGGTGGTCTTATAGCCAGAGCGGGGGCGAGGATCTCGCGCGGTATCAATGGAAATTAAGCGCGGAATCAACGTGGCAGTGAATGGCGGAGGGAACGGCCGACGACGTGGTCATGGGAGCGTGGGGTCGAAGGGTGACGCGGCAGTGAGGCCCAGTTGTCAGCGAGAGAAACAGAGAGGAGGTGGGGTTGTGTGGTCAGTGACCTGGTGGGTTCGTTTGCGAGTGAGAGAGAGAGAGAGAGAGAGAGAGAGAGGGAACCTGGGTGGGCTTAGTGGGCTGAATCCGTCGTTGGGCTAGATAGGTGGCGCCGACCCTTTTCTATTTCTTTTCTCCTTTTCTTTTTCTGTTTTGATTTTCTGAAATGATTTTCAACTCCAAATCAAATGAGTTTGAATTCAAAACTTCTCTAGGTTTTTATACTGCAAACCTTGCACTCAAATGTGTATCAAACACCATTGTTTACTCAAAACACTTTGATCATTTGAAAAATAAAAATAAAACCAAGCCTTTATGTGATATATACTATAGACATAATATTGGTTTTATTCACTCATTTTGTTTTGAAAACTTTGCTCAAGCTTTGGAAAGTGCCTAAGTTTGAATTCAAACCTTACTGAACAAAACAAAGTACTCTTCTCATTGGAAGATAGCACTAAGGCTAGAACAAACTTACATGAAATAATAAGCATATATGCTTCAGTTTTGAAATGATTTGTTTGAGATGAAATTCATATGATCATGGATGCATGGATGATATGCATGAGTTGGAAACATGATTTTTGGGATGTTACAAATCTATCCCCCTTAAGGTGAATCTCGCCCTCGAGATTCAGATTGGCTAGCAAATAGGTGAGGGTGGTCTTTCCGAAGATCATCTTCTCTTTCCCATGTTGCTTATTCTTCGGAATGATGGTTCCACTGCACTTTGTAGAACTTGATAGTCTTTGTCTGTGTGACTCTTTCTGCAGTCTCAAGAATCTTAATAGGTTTCTCCTCATAAGTGAGATCACTTTCCAATTGAACCTCTTCCAAAGGTATAATATCTTTCAAAGAAGTTTCTTCCATTTCTGGATGGCACTTTTTAAGCTGACTCACATGAAACACATTATGAACAGCTGATAAAGACTCTGGCAATTCTATCTCATAAGCTACTTCTCCTTTGCGACTCAGAATCTTGAATGGTCCAACATATCTTGGGGCAGACTTTCCTTTGACTCTGAACCTCTTCACTCCACGAAGTGGTGACACTCTAAGATAAGCTCTATCTCCAACTTCGAGGTGACTTCTCTATGCTTAGGATCTGCGTAGCTCTTCTGTCGGGACTGTGCTATGTTTAATCTGTCCTTAACCAACTTGACCTTCTCTTCGGATTCTTTGATTAGTTCTGGTCCGAACAAACTTCTTTCCCCCAGACCATTCCATAACAATGGGGTGGTACATTTTCTCCCGTAAAGAAACTCAAATGGTGCCATCTCAATGCTGGCTTGATAGTTGTTGTTATAAGAAAATTCTGCGTAAGGCAGACTTTCATCCCAACTGGCTCCATAGTCTAGGGAACATGCCCTCAACATGTCTTCAAGAATCTGATTAGTCCTTTCTGTCTGTCTATCAGTTTGAGGATGAAAAGCAGTGCTGAATTCCAACCTCGTTCCCAATGACTCATGCAATTGTCTCCAAAAATGCGAAGTGAATTGGGTTCCTCTATCAGACACAATACTCTTGGGCACTCCATGTAGACACACAATTCTACTCATATATATCTTGTGTAACATTCCAGATTCTGTGCTTGGGCATTATTAGTGTCATGCATCACCCTTGCATCATTTGCATCCTACTTTTAAAAAAAAAATATAGCAACTACAAGGATCCTAACACATAAACCCAACCCTATTTTAATTTTCTCTTAAGCACTCTTGTTGTATTAGTTTGGCCCCTAAAAAAAAAACCTTGTAAAAACAGCAAGACATGGTCCTATGTTGACCACCTCAATTTTATGAAAATTTAGAAACAAGTTTCATAAAATTTGGACCTAATTTGCAAAAGTTAGTAAGGTTTAAAGAAAACAGAAAAAGGGAAAATGTTTACAGAAAAAAAAAAAGAGAAAACCTACCTGAGCCTGGCCACGCAGCCCACCAAGGCCAGCGTGACCCAAGACCGCCCGCTTCCACCCTCGGCCGACGCTGGGGCCCCACCCGTCGTCCCCCTCCTGAGTCCATGGCGAGCACGACCCTCCGCCCGGCGTGAGTCCAAGCCGCGCCGGACTCGACCGCCCCCTTCCCCAAGTATCTGGCTCTTATAAGCCGCCCCCTCTCGGTGTTTCCCCCCCGAAAACCCTAGCAAACTTCGCCGAACCTCCGTCGCTCTCTCTCGCCGGCGTCGCGCTCGGGAAGGTTCCGATCCGGCGACTCGCGTCACCCCGAGCTCCCCTTCTCTGTTAATCGCCTTTCTCGTGAAGCACCGCCTCACCCCCGACCCTTCCTTCCTTCCCCTGTGCAGCACAACGTCGGGAATTCCTCGCCGACGTGCCGCCGGAGCCGCAGGAACTAGTGGAGGGGTGCGCCTAGACGAGGACAGGGGAGCCAAATCCGATCACGCAGGCAGGACCGCGAGAAGGAGAAGAGCGCCGTCGTGTTCTCCGATGCTTCGGGGAACCACCGCAACGTCGCCGACGACCACGTCGATCAGCGCCCGTCTCGCCATCGACGCCGCGGTAGCTCTCGCCGCCCGTCCGTCGGATCCAAGTTAGACGTGTAGATTAGATGGGAGGCGGCATCGGCCAATACCGCGTTGCAGCGTGGCAGACGCGCCCGCCACACAGCGTCGGCTGCGCCCGATCGGTGGACCAATCGATTTAAGCCACCTGGCTATTCCTTTAAGTGGGAATTCAAATCTGGTTGCAGATTTGGTTTTAAACTTGCGAAATTCACCAAAAATCGAATATTTGGCCAAATCTAGCTTATAATATACCGTTGGATTCCTAATTTTATGTAGAACCCAAATATGTAATAATATTGCAGGCTTGCAGTAATGTTTTTGGGTGTAATCTTTAATCATTGTATTAAGGGGTTTTAATCTATATGAAAATAGTTGAAATTCCTTTTTGTTTGAATCTTGCTGCAATAATTTTTGTTTCCACAATACCTACTGATACAAATCATCAATCCTTGCTTAGGGTTACTAGATCTAACTTGGGGCTATTTAGAGGGTTTGATCTCCTATAATCTTCGGAATTGTTTTAGTGATTCAAATTAGATCTAAACCCTTGGAAACACCCTTACACTATCACAAACCACAAACTTGCCACCTTGATTAATTCATCCAACCTTGCATAAATTACCTTGTGCATGCATGCATGTTTTCTTTTGTGTATGCCTTGAGCAAGTTGTGATAAAATCTATGTTGTGATTCGTTAGATTGCTCGGAGTGCGCTAAGGAGTGCTATTGTGTAGAGTCTTGCTCGGATCAAGGCAAGTTACACCACTTGTTCATAAATTTCGTCCCGTTTGATTCTATGCATGTGAACTTTAAAAATTCTGTAGTATGCATGTGTAGGATGATCCAGTAGAATTTTTCCTTAGTACTATTTTGCAAGTGCGATGATTTTGTAGTATGCCATGAGTAGCTCTATACTTAGGATTTCCCATCCTAATAGGTTACTCCTGCTTTTGCTAAGTATTGCTTGCTATGCTATATATATACAAAGTATCGTTGGGGGTTCGAAAGACAAAGAATTTTCTAAGTATAAAGGCTCTCTAGAGCAAACTTTTCCTCTCAAATCCACTTCAAAATAAAACTAAGTTTTCTTAGGCGGAATGATTGTCGGTCAACGAGTGTGATTTTGGTGGAGGACGGCCGAGGAATCAAAGAAGTCGCCATGTTTTAATTGAAGCTTCCAGCAACCACAATACATTATGGGCTCTGTCTTGGCCTAGTACTTAGTGGGAAACCTCACCGGTACCAACATTTGGAGGTTTTTGCGGTTGGATCCGTAAGGTAGAGGGATACTAAGGAAAGCCTCGCCATGGTCTTGTCTGTAAAAGGACTTGGTCGTGGATTGTGGGTAAAGTGCACAAACTCTCGAGAGTATTGCAATCGATCGATCACCGTGTTCACGTAATGTAACAACAATGAGCGTCTGAAGGACGGAGCCTCTGAAGGATCTTCCTCTCTCTTTTCTAAAACAAAGTTTTGAAACCCCATGGCGTGCGTAATATCGCTAATGGGTGGGAATTTGGGAAATTGGTGTGTAATATCCAAGTGACGCTTGGTGCGTAATATCCAAGTGTTTGGTTGTTTGGACACTTGGTGCGTAATATCCTTGTGTGCCACTCGACCTTATTTTATCCAAGCAAATGTTTACAAAGTAGGACAATCCTCTCTTCTTCTCTCTGCTTAAGAAAACTAGCTTTGAGCAAATGAACTCTACAGCCTATACCAGCCTTGCATGTAGAGATAGTCTTTTCTCTCCTTGGTGTAATTTGCCAATACATTCAAAGTATTGACCCAACTTGTTGGCTGCACGTTTCATGTGCAGAATCCGAAGATTGAAAGGTGCGTAGGGATCGCGGGTCTACACTCAACAAGCCTGGGCGTTGATGGACTCATGCTGCTTTTATGTTTCCGCTGTTATTTGAGCTAGCATAATGCTAAGCAACTTTTGTAATAATTTCATACTCTGGATTCTCCGTGTAATAAAGACTTTGTGTTTTACATGATACTTCATCGACTGTGAGTGCTAGCTATTGATCCAGGGACTAGCATGTTAATCACAGGGACTTAGGATTCTTACCGATCCGAAGGTCACTACAGATGGTATCAGAGCATAAGTTGACTGTAGATCGTGACCCTAGACATGGAAAAACCTTAGGACAAATATTTTCTAAGTTATTTCAGAAAACTCTCATACTTCTCATCATCTACCTTGGGGTTTTAAAAATTTCTTAAGTCTCTTCTTTTCAACATTAGAAAATGACCACTACACACTTCAAGAAGAAACTTTTCTCAAGATTACCTTTTCAAAGAAGATCATCTCAATGTTTCGATTAAGTTGGTACTTGAAGACCTCCATGAAAGATGTTCCAAGACTGAAGCTACGAGATTAAAGACTTCAAAGGCCTTAAGTCAATGTTATTAACTAAAGAACTCGAAAGATTGAAGATTATGAAGAACATGAAGACTATCAAGAGCACGAATACTTTTGGAGACTCGAAGCCTCAAAGATTCCAAGTGACCTATTAGGAACCAAACCCGAATAAGATTTCGCTAAATATGGATGCGACAAATTGTTTGCTATCTTGTGTGGTTTATTACCTTAGCTAATGAAAACCTGTTTTCTAAACAAGATTTCTTGTATGGGTTATTCTTCTTCTTCCATACTCCATTCGTTCCTACTCTAAACCTTGGTCAACTCGACGGATGGACCATATCAATAAGGAGGACAAGGAACTCAACTCCACCAAGCGTAAGAGCCACGCCGATGCAAAGAAGTGGATGCTCCAGGTTGAAGAAAGAATGAAGGACGCCAACATTGAAGTCAACAGAATGCTTCATTATGCCACCCAATTCCTAAAGGACGACGGTCCAACCTGGTGGGTAATGCAACACACCATTCATGATCATCAAGGGGTGATATCTTAGGAAGAATTTAAAGTGGTTCTACTTCAATCTCGTCTCGTATACCAAAATCCAAGAAGTTGAAGTCCCGAAACTTTTAGCTTGCACGATCTGTGGAGAAATAGGGCATATCACCAAGGAGCATCATGATCAGCGCCCCTACTGTGAAGGAAGGCACCCATCAAAAGAATGTCCCACCTCTCAAGTTACATTCTTCCTATGCGAAGGGACCAATCACAACCCCGCTCAATGCACCTCTACCCGGTGGTACACCAACTGAATCAACAATTCAGAGACGGAATGCGCCAAGACCTCATGAAGCTCCGCGAGGACACGACAAATACAAGGAATGGATTCAAGACTCTAGACACCGTTCCCCTAGATGAGGTTCAATTGGAGGGTGACCTTACCTATGAGGAAAAACCCATCAAAATACTGGAAACAGCTGAAAGGGTTACCCGCACCAAGACTATAAGATTTTGCAAGGTACAATGGAACCACCACTCCGAGGAAGAAGCTACGTGGAGCGTGAAGGCGACATGAGAACGGAGCACCCACACCTATTTGCTAGCCAACCCGAATCTCGAGGGGCAGATTCTTCTTAAGGGGGGTAGGTTTGTAACATTCCAGATTCTGTGCTTGGGCATTATTAGTGTCATGCATCACCCTTGCATCATTTGCATCCTACTTTTAAAAAAAAATATAGCAACTACAAGGATCCTAACACATAAACCCAACCCTATTTTAATTTTCTCTTAAGCACTCTTGTTGTATTAGTTTGGCCCCTAAAAAAAACCTTGTAAAAACAGCAAGACATGGTCCTATGTTGACCACCTCAATTTTATGAAAATTTAGAAACAAGTTTCATAAAATTTGGACCTAATTTGCAAAAGTTAGTAAGGTTTAAATAAAACAGAAAAAGGGAAAATGTTTACAGAAAAAAAAAAGAGAAAACCTACCTGATCACAGCCCACCCAGCACCCGCCAGCCAAGACCGGCCCGCTCCACCTCGGCCGCTGGGCCCCACCCCATCGTCCCCCTCCTGGAGTCCGCGGCGAGCACGAACCCTCCGCCGCGTCGGAGTCCAGGCCGCGCCGGACTCGACCGCCCCCTTCCCCAAGTATCTGGCTCTTATAAGCCGCCCCCTCTCGGTGTTCCCCCCCCCCGAAAACCCTAGCAAACTACGCCAAACCTCCGTCGCTCTCTCTCGCCGGCGTCGCGCTCGGAAGGTTCCGATCCGGCGACTCGCGTCACCCCGAGCTCCCTTCTCGTGTCGCCTTTCTCGTGAAGCACCGCCTCACCCCGACCCTTCCTTCCTTCCCATGCGCTGGCGTGGGAATTCCTCGCCGACGCAGCCGGAGCCGCAGGAACTAGTGGAGGTGCGCCTGACGAGGACAGAGCCAAATCCGATCACGCAGGACCGAAGGAGAAGAGCGCCGTCGTGTTCTCCGCTGCTTGGGAACCACCATACGTCGCCGACGACCACGTCGACGCGCCGCCGTCTCGCCATCGACGCCGGTAGCTCGCCCGCTCGTCCGTCGGATCCAAGTTAGGCGGTGTAGATTAGATGGGAGGCGGCTAAGCTGCATATCAAGGCCAGCAGCAGCGTGCCGTCGGCTGGACCAATCAGACGAAGCCACCTGGCTATTCCTTTAAGTGGGAATTCAAATCTGGTTGCAGATTTGGTTTTAAACTTGCGAAATTCACCAAAAATCGAATATTTGGCCAAATCTAGCTTATAATATACCGTTGGATTCCTAATTTTATGTAGAACCCAAATATGTAATAATATTGCAGGCTTGCAGTAATGTTTTTGGGTGTAATCTTTAATCATTGTATTAAGGGGTTTTAATCTATATGAAAATAGTTGAAATTCCTTTTTGTTTGAATCTTCTTTGCAATAATTTTGTTTCCACAATACCTACTGATACAAATCATCAATCCTTGCTTAGGGTTACTAGATCTAACTTGGGGCTATTTAGAGGGTTTGATCTCCTATAATCTTCGGAATTGTTTTAGTGATTCAAATTAGATCTAAACCCTTGGAAACACCCTTACACTATCACAAACCACAAACTTGCCACCTTGATTAATTCATCCAACCTTGCATAAATTACCTTGTGCATGCATGCATGTTTTCTTTTGTGTATGCCTTGAGCAAGTTGTGATAAAATCTATGTTGTGATTCGTTAGATTGCTCGGAGTGCGCTAAGGAGTGCTATTGTGTAGAGTCTTGCTCGGATCAAGGCAAGTTACACCACTTGTTCATAAATTTCGTCCCAGTTTTGATTCTATGCATGTGAACTTTAAAAATTCTGTAGTATGCATGTGTAGGATGATCTAGTAGAATTTTTCCTTAGTACTATTTTGCAAGTGCGATGATTTTGTAGTATGCCATGAGTAGCTCTATACTTAGGATTTCCCATCCTAATAGGTTACCCCTGTTTTTGCTAAGTATTGCTTGCTATGCTATATATATACAAAGTATCGTTGGGGGGTTCGAAAGACAAAGAATTTTCTAAGTATAAAGGCTCTCTAGAGCAAACTTTTCCTCTCAAATCCACTTCAAAATAAAACTAAGTTTTCTTCTGGGCGGAATGGTTGTTGGGTCAACGAGTGTGATTTTGGTGGAGGACGGCCAGAATCAAAGAAGTCCGCCATGTTTCAGAATTCGAAGCTTCGGTGCAACCACAATACATTATGGGCTCTGTCTTGGCCTAGTACTTAGTGGGAAACCTCACCGGTACCAACATTTGGAGGTTTTGGCACGGTTGGATCCGGAAGGTAGAGGGATACTAAGGAAAGCCTCGCCATGGTCTTGTCTCAGAAAAGGACTTGGTCGTGGATTGTGGGTAAAGTGCACAAACTCTCGAGAGTATTGCAATCTGATCGATCAGCCGTGTTCACGGTAACAGAACAACAATGAGCGTCTGAAGGACGGAGCCTCTGAAGGATCTTCCTCTCTCTTTTCTAAAACAAAGTTTTGAAACCCCATGGCGTGCGTAATATCGCTAATGGGTGGGAATTTGGGAACTTGGTGTGTAATATCCAAGTGACGCTTGGTGCGTAATATCCAAGTGTTTGGTTGTTTGGACACTTGGTGCGTAATATCCTTGTGTGCCACTCGACCTTATTTTATCCAAGCAAATGTTTACAAAGTAGGACAATCCTCTCTTCTTCTCTCTACTTAAGAAAACTAGCTTTGAGCAAATGAACTCTACAGCCTATACCAGCCTTGCATGTAGAGATAGTCTTTTCTCTCCTTGGTGTAATTTGCCAATACATTCAAAGTATTGACCCAACTTGTTGGCTGCACGTTTCATGTGCAGAATCCGAAGATTGAAAGGTGCGTAGGGATCGCGGGTCTACACTCAACAAGCCTGGGCGTTGATGGACTCATGCTGCTTTTATGTTTCCGCTGTTATTTGAGCTAGCATAATGCTAAGCAACTTTTGTAATAATCTCATACTCTGGATTCTCCGTGTAATAAAGACTTTGTGTTTTACATGATACTTCATAGACTGTGAGTGCTAGCTATTGATCCAGGGACTAGCATGTTAATCACAGGGACTTAGGATTCTTACCGATCCGAAGGTCACTACATCTTGGCAGAACTTAGCACTTGTATAGGTTGTATTCACGGGTATGAAATGATCCACTTTAGTTAGGCGATCCACTACTACCCAAATAGAATCATATCCTGACCGGGTCCTTGGTAATCCGGTAATGAAATCCATACCAATCTTGTCCCACTTCCAATCAGGAATAGGTAGTGGTTGAAGCAAACCTGCTGGTTTTTGGTGTTCTGCCTTCACTTTGCTACATACATCACACAAATCAATATGGTCGGCGATGTCTTTCTTGACATTGTTCCACCAAAATCTTTCTTTCATATCCATGTACATCTTGGTGTTACCCGGGTGAATGGAATACGGTGAGTTGTGTGCTTCTTGCAAAATCAGTTTCTGAAGCTCCGGATCTTGTGGAACACAGATACGTTTTCCATGCCATAAAGTACCCTGTTCGTCTTCATGGAATCCTTTGGCTTTTCCTTTGCCAATATTTTCCTTAATTTCTTCAATTTCCTTATCAGTCTCCTGGGCTTCTTTGATCTTGTCCAACAAAGTGGGTTGAACATCCAAAGACATGAGATGTCCTTTAGGCACAATCTCCAATCTTAGATCTCTAAATTGGGAACACAGATCATCTGGCAATTCTCCTTTGGTAAGTCCATTCACAAAAACTTTACGGCTTAGAGCATCCGCTACAACATTTGCTTTACCGGGATGGTATTGCAAACTCAATTCATAGTCTTTTATGAGTTCTAGACATCTTCTTTGTCTCATATTTATTTCTTTCTGGGTGAAGATATACTTCAACTCTTGTGATTTGTGAACACTTCACAACGCTTTCCCAAAAGATAGTGTCTCCATATTTTGAGTGCATGGACAACGGAGGCTAACTCCAAATCATGAGTTTGATAGTTCACTTCATGAGTTTTGAGTTGTCTCGAGGCATAAGCCACAACTTTCCCTTCTTGCATAAGTACTGCACCTAATCCATGATGAGACGCATCACAATACACTTGGAAATCTTTTTCCAAATCGGGCAAACACAAGACTGGTGCTGTCACAATTATCTTCTTCAATTCTTGAAAGCTGAGTTCACAACCTTCAGACCAAGCAAATTTCTTGTCTTTCTTTAGTAATTTTGTCATAGGTTTTGCTACCTTGGAGAAATTCTCAATGAACCTTCTGTAGTAGCCTGCTAAGCCAAGGAAACTACGAACTTCTTTCACTGACTTGGGAGATTCCCATTCAGTTACAGCTGAAACTTTAGCAGGATCAACTGCTACACCATCTCCTGACACAACGTGTCCAAGAAATCCAACTTCATTTAGCCAAAATTCACACTTTCTGAATTTGGCATACAGTTTATGCTCTCTAAGCTTCTCAAGTATCAAACAAAAATGTCCTTCATGCTCTTCTTTGCTCTTGGAGTAGATTAAAATGTCATCGATGAATACGACAACAAACTTATCAAGGAATTCCATGAACACCTTGTTCATCATATTCATGAAGTATGCTGGAGCATTGGTTAAACCAAATGGCATCACGGTATAGTCATACAATCCATACCTTGTGGTGAAAGCTGTCTTAGGTATGTCTTGCTCTCTTATCTTGAGTTGGAAATAACCCGACCGAAGATCAATCTTTGAGAATACACAAGCTCCTTCTAGCTGATCAACCAAGTCATTGATTCTAGGCAAAGGATATATGTTCTTGATGGTCACCTCATTGATTGAACGGTAATCTATGCATAATCTTTGACTTCTATCCTTCTTTTCTACAAACAAGACTGGGGCTCCCCAAGATGAATAACTTGGTTGAATAAATCCTTTCTGCAACTGTTCTCCAAGTTGTTTCTTGAGTTCTTTCAGTTCATCCACTAACATCTTATATGGTCTCTTTGCTATTGGTCCAGATCCTGGTAGCAAATCAATAAGAAACTCCACATCTCTATCTGGTGGCATTCCCGGCAATTCTTCTGGAAACACATCCGGATATTCACTCACAATTGGCACACTGTCTATGCTAACCCCCTTAAGAGAATTTAACATACTCATTTTTTCTTCAAAGTTGGTCTTGAATCTGATCCTTTTATTTTCTGGAGTTGTGAGTGAGACAGTATGGCTGGCACAATCTATCACTCCCTTGTGTTTAGTCATCCAGTACATTCCCAAAATGACATACAATCCTTGGGAGTTTAGGATTATCAAGTTAACGGGAAACTTATACTTCCCAAACTCTATGACTAGATCATGACAACCTGAATTCACTATCATTTCTCCGCCAGGAGAACTTACTTTTATAGGACACCCAATAGTTTCTACCGGTAGTTCATTTATTTCAACAAATGCTCTTAATATGAATGAATGAGATGCACCGGTATCAAAGAGAACAAATGCTGGAACAGAATTGAGTTTGAACTTACCAGCAACAACATCAGGCTCCTCGTAGATTTCCTCCACATTGATGTGGTTCACTTGTCCCTTCTGAAAAGGGTTGGGCTTGTTGGGTACGTCGACTTTCTTTTCTGGGCATTCATTTGCATAATGCCCCATCTTCTTGCACTTGAAGAACTCAACCTGACTAATATCCTTCTTGACAGGCTGGCTTCCACTGCCACTTCCACTACCACCGTGGTGGCTCTTATATCCACCCTTGTGGTTCTTGTACTTGTCATTGTCATGACTACGGTGATGCTTGTTGTCATGACGGTTGTGGTTGTGATGCTTGTTGAATTTCCCATGCTTGTGGGACCCTGAGCATCCACTATCATCATAATGGGAACGTTTGTGAGACGATCCCGAGTTGTGCTTGTCCGAGTGCTTTCTCTTCCTGCTTTCAACTTGCTTCATTTTGTTCTTGAAAATAGCAGCCTTATCACAAAGAGACTGGTATGTGGGAACATAAGCCAGAGCTAACTGCAGGTTCAGTTCATCATTCAACCCTTCAAGGAACTTTTCCTTCCTCTTAGCATCAGTGTGAACTTCATCCGGTGCATAACGCGCCAGATTGTTGAACTCCTCAATATATTCAGCCACACTGCGGTGGCGCTGCTTCAGATTATGGAACTCTTTCTTCTTCAAACTCATCACTCCCGATGAGATGTGAGTAGTACGGAAACCATCTTCGAAGATAGCCCATGTCACATCCTCAATGGGAGTGGTGATCTGGAAGTTATCCCACCAAGTAGCTGCTGGTCCTTCCAACAAATGTGGTGCAAATCTGACTTTTTCTGCATCAGTACAGCCCACAATTACCAAGTCCTTGTTCACAGAGCGTAGCCAATCATTGGCCACCATAGGATCAGTTGTTCCTGATAACTTTGCTAGCCTCAATCTCAAGAACCTGGTAAGCATGTCAAAACCGGTGGGTTGTTGTTGTTGTTGTTGTTGTTGTTGTTTGTTGTTATTGTTGTTGTTGTTGTTGTTGTTTTGGTTCTGGATGAACGTACTCATCATTTGCATCAGCTGAGTCTGAGCTGTCATCATTTGTTGCATCTCAGGAGTGATGTTGTTGTTGTTGTTGGGGTTGGGATTGCCACGACGAGGAGGCATCTATGGTTTGTTCAATAGAGATAAGAATGAGATACCCATAGATGCTATCATGCACAATACATCACATAAATAATCACCAAGCATGCATAAAATTAATAATAGTTCAACAACAAAAACGACAAGTTTGCAAAGTAAACACACCAATAACAAGCCATCCACATGTTGGATGGTCATTGTGACACAAATAAAGTATGATAAATAAATGATAATGAGTAGTCATCACTACTCCTCGGCATCAACCTCCTCCTCAACAAAGGTAAGACCTGCATTCTCCATAGTGGTCTTGTATTCCTCGACATTGGTGGTCAAGGTCTCTACTTTGGCTTTGAGAGCCCTCTTCTGAGAATGAAGTCTCTCAATCACAGTCTGCTGATGCTCGAGCTCGAAGTCCTTGGCCTGCAGTTCTTCAGTCATGTCCCGAATCCTCTTGTTCCTATTCTGGACTCGCTTCTCTTGACTCTTGAACTTTCTGTCCTGGCTCTCGAACTTTGCCTCCATCGCCTTGACTATCTCATCTTGCTCCGCGAAGAGCTTGTCCTTCTCACGAAGCTGCACCTGGAGTTCGTCATTGTTGAGCATGACGTTGGTCTTATCAGTGTCCACGTGCCTAAGGAGAACCTCTAAGTCCTGGAGCTACAGACGAATCGGCTCTGCTGTCTCCCTCGAAGAGTCCTCGAAGTCGATGGCCTCTCCATCCTCATCACGTCTACCGAAGACGTGGAAGTGCGTACCTCTAACCTGTCGAGAGTGTCTCCCTAGTAGACGTCCTATCAGATCCTGCATGACTTCCTCAAGGCCTCTCTCCTTGTCATCATGCATGAGCTTGAAGACGATAGCCTCCGTGGTAGGCTCAGTTTGGCGTCCGGGCTGATTGACCTTGAAACCCCAAAGGTTCTTCCTTTCAAACTTGGTGAGGGGAAGCACCATGATGGTAGGAAGAGGGAGATTGAGCAAACTAGTAAGCTCAATAATACGAGGGCCAAAGTGAGTTCCCTGGAACTCCTCAATAGTGCTGATGATAACATTAGGCATCTATTTATAAGATAGAAAAAGTTAGAATCAACACAATTTAAGATAAATCACAAGACAAGACATCACATGCATAACTTTGAGAATTCAAAACACACAAGTCATGGCATACATGGATCCATTACAACATTTGGAAAATAAGGTGATAAGTGGTGGTCCAACTAACGAAGTACGCTTACAATCCTATCTCACTAGACAGATTGGCTAACACAATATTTCTAGAAGCAATCAGTCTATCTTGAGCACATGACTCCATTACTAAGTCTATAATGTCTCCTCTTAAGGTTTGGTTGGTAGCATCCAACTATTGAGTATGTTTCTTCTCTTCCTTTAGGTCATTCTGGATGTTGAGCATTCTGCACTTGACTCTTTCACCAAGTTCTTTGATGGTCTTCCAAGCTGCATCCCTTGCTGAATCAAAGAATGTAGTGTGCACCACTGAATTGGTGAACATGCAGAATCTTGTTTCCTTGTGGTTGTCTTCCTTGTTTTTATACAAGTGAAGTTGCACCCACCAGTACTCAACTCCTTCATCCATCACAGGAAAACCTTTGTACATAGCTGCACCATGTATTTCCATTGCAACCATGAGGTCCTTGAGAGCCTTGGGAAATTCTGTCTCACACTCCAAAGTCATTGTCATGAGTGGTCCCTTCCTTACGGCTTCGTTGATGGAGTTCATCTACAAATAGAGATGAGAAAGAAGATTAGAAAAGTTTACGAGAGGAATAGACAAGTGTAGAAGTTGTTGAAAACTTTTCCTTAGTGGTTTCCAATCCTAGGGTCATAATCCTATGTCACATCCCAAGATTTTCCAAATCTTGTAATGTGAAAAATAAATGAATAAAATAAAACTTTGTTGAATTTCAGAGTGAGAAGAAACTTTTTGAATCCATTTGGAAACTTTCAAAACCTATTTGGATCAAATAAAATCCTAAAGGGATTTAAAAGGATAAATAAACAATAAACTTAAAAATATTTAAAATTACTATATTTGGATCTTTTAATAAAAGTTTTGGTTTTCAAAAGAAAAGGTAGATTTATAAATAAGGATTATTTATAAAGCCAAATTAAACCTTGGCCAAGATTTTGAAACAAAATGTTTTGCTTTGATTAAAAGAGTAAAGGTTTATTTAAACAAAATAATGAGGATTTATTAATATCCAGTTTTATTAAAAATAAAGGCTTTTCCCATTTTAAATAAACACTAAAACTTATTTATTTATTTTAAATAAGTTTTCCAAGTATTTTATATTCTCAAATAAAACCTACTGAAGTGTTTGGTTTTATTTTAGATTTCAAAATAAAGTTTTTAATAAAACAAATCCTATTTAATTTAATGACTAAGGTCCATTTTGTTTAATTATTAATGGACCCTAAAATAAAATGTTATTTTATTTTAAACAAGTTTTCCAAGTATCTTCTATTTTCAAATAAAACCTACTGATTTGGTTTTGAAAATATTTAGATTTCAAATGGAGATTTTATTAAATAAATCAAACCCTATTTGATTAAATAACTAAGGTCCATTTTATTTAATTAATGAATGGATCCTAAAAAGATTAAAAATATTATTTTAGTTTTGGTCTTGGTTTATGTTGTTAAACAGAACCAAAAACTCAATTCAAGTGTGGTGAATGTTTGAATTGTTTTGAATGTTTGTTTTGTTGTTTGAATTTCCAAAACAGAAAATAGAATTAGAAAAATAAAAAGCAATCAGGAAGAAAAAAAATAGAATCTGGTCGACCCAACCCAGCAGCCCAACTAGGCCTAGCAGCCCATTTCCCTCCCTTCCCCGAAGCGTTTTTCTCTCACTCACCAGACGACCCGCAGAGCCAATGACAGGTGGACCCCAACTCCCCTCTCCCACTTCGCTGACGAAACGGCCCCACACCCGAGCCTTCTTCCTCACCCGCCGCGACTTCTTCTTTCCCCAAACCACGTCGTCGTTTCTGCCGTTGAAATCTCCTTCAATCCCCGTTAACTACCGCGTTAATTCGACCAGCCATCACGCAAGATAAAAGCGCCTGCCTCCCCTCTTCCGTTTCCCCCAAACACCGCCCCCTCTCTGCCCTCAGGCTGCCTGCATTGCTTGCGACAACCTCCCTGCGTCCGACGAACAACCGCGGCAATTCCGGCCAGTCCACGCCCCCCCTTGCTCCCTGGCGCACTCGAGCTTTCTTCCCACCTCCAGGCGAACCTCCCAGTAGCCTCAACTTACTCGCGCTTGACCCACAACATCGGCATCGTCGACAACAGAACAGCACCACCATCTTCTCCTCCTCCGGCGAGTTTCCCAGGTAGTGTCTGACCGCCCCTCTTTCCCTCTTTCGCATACGAGCACTCACCACAACTTTGCGCGTCTAACCACACCATCCTTTCTCTCTGGCGTGACCCATAGCGTCGCCTTCGTCAGCATCCGGCAACACCCGACGCTAGAAGCTCCTCCGACGAGCAATCACCGTCGCCCCTGTGCACCCCCTGCTCTCCTACGACCACGTTGAGCACCAGAATACCACGGAGGACCCGGTGAGCATATCCGTTCCCTCCCTCGCTTCCTGTAGCCGCCGTAGCACCGCCAGCAGCGCGTCGCCGCCGCCAGCCACCGTTGAGCGCCGCCGGGTTTTGGTTAGTGTGTCAGGAGCCGTAGGATGCGAATCATCTGGCTAGGATTAGATCCAATCGAAAGGGTACGCGTCCATTTGTATGCCGCACGTTTTCAGTTAGATCTAACGCTCCACGCCGACCGATCCGTGCGAACCATTTTTGTCCAATCAGAAACAAACACGTGGCCTCTGTTTGATTTAAAAGCGAGAAAACTTTCTATTAGATGTCCATTTTTTAAAATATATAACTTTAGTTCCACACGTCCAAAATTTGCAAACTTTATATCAATGGAATAAGTGGAACAAGCCCTAGCCAACCATGCCATTTTTTTAGTAAAAAGCTTCTGGAAAAATGTTTGTTTTTGCAGAAACATTTGTATGCTTGTTTAGATTATAAAAATTGTTCAAAAATGATTTTGGGGATAAAATCTTTTACAAATGGTGTATTTTGAACCTACAGACCATAGGAATCACTTTGTGGTTTCAAAAATGTATTTGGTGATGCAAAAGAACGATTCTTTGATTTAAAACGATTTCTAGTCAAATAAAAATATAGTTTATTTATTAAAAATGGTTTTGGAAGAAAACCTTTGGGAAATGTTTTGTCTTAAACTCTCTGACCCCAAACACCAAGTTTTATGGTTTGAAAACATATTTGGTGAACCCTATAGATTAATGCCTTAGTAAAAACAATTCTACACCACATAAAATGATACTTTGTTTATAAAATGGTTTATAAAGTGAAATCTTTTGCAAATGACTTTGCCACTTTAAAAAATGACCAATAGGTGTTTTCAAAATGTTTATGACCCATTAGAAACCACTTTTACAAATAAAACAACCCTTTTGCATGCTTGCATATGTTGTTTTGTTTTATTATTTTATGTGATGAATTGCTTGAATGGTAGATTTAAATATTGTTTGCTTGATTGATTTGTAGTGACTTGAAGTGTGTGAACATTGCAAAGATCAAGGAGTGAACTTATACCCTCTACCGAAAAGGCAAGTGATGCTTCATACTTTCGTCCCATTACTTTCACTATGCATTAGTGATTTTTCTGTAAGTAAAACTTGCATGGAATTTTTCTAAGTATAAACCTTGCTATGGGAAATCCTAGTAGATGAAACCTTAGTAAAATTTCTTATTTAAGATTCCTGCTACTATCATGCTCATCTTAGCTAATAGAAAACAAGGATGGAATATATATTCACACTATGGAAAAATTTCTAAGTCTGAGGACTTGTATTTTGTTTAATAAAACAACTAAGTTAATGAATCACCTGGGTGGAAGGGTAATTGCTTGGTGGATTTTGGTTGAGTGGTTCACAAGGCCCATGTTTATGGTTTAACTTGTGTATCTCACTTGTGCATGGCCACCCAGGAACAAAGAGATTTGAGATGTCAAATGTTGAGAAGCTTCAAGTGCAACCACTTGGCATTATGGGCTCTGCCTAGATCATATAGGTTGCAAGAACTTAGCCATATGGACAGTTGGTGGTAGGGTTTGATAGGTTGGAGCGCGTCCATTTTGGTCTAAGGGAAGGCTTCTGAAAGATCTTGTCTTGGGAACCCAAGTCTTGTGGGGAAAGTGCACCACCTATGCAGAGTGTAAAATCTAGGTACTTAGCCATGTCCCTGGCAAAGGACAATTTGAGCATCAAGACATGGAAGCAATCAAGAATCTCATCATCCAAATTTCTAAGTTAAAAACTTGTGGTTTGAACAAGGGTTAAAGGATCTTCAATCTTTGATTGAGAAAAATGATTTTGTCAAGCAAAAACTTAGTGTTTTCAAATGTTAAGGAAAAATATATTTTGAGCAATGCAAGCCTCAACTCCACTTAGCCAAATGCATATAGATGATAGACTCCACTATACTACCATAGTATCACTTGCCAATACAATTCAAATGTATTGACCCTTGTGGCTGTAACTTATCATGTTGCAGGATTACTTGATGTTAGTGAAAGTTTGTTGAGTAGGGATTACAAGTCTACAACCAACATGTTTGCCTGTGGCACTTTGAAGATGAAGGACCCCATGCTTATAGATATTCTGCTGCAATGTAATGTAATAGCCAAATGAGCTATGTAAGATGTAATAAAATTATGTTATTCCTGGTTATAAAGTTGTATTAAGACCTTTGTTTCTTGATATTACATCTTAACTGTGGATGCTAGCTATTGATCCAGGGACTAGCATTGTAAACACAGGGGACTCTACCTTATTAAAGGTTGGGACCCTTACAGATGGTATCAGAGCATTGTGTTGCCTGTAGGATTTGTAAGCCTAGGATTGGACAAAAACCCCTTAGAAAGAAGATTAGAAAAGTTTACGAGAGGAATAGACAAGTGTAGAAGTTGTTGAAAACTTTTCCTTAGTGGTTTCCAATCCTAGGGTCATAATCCTATGTCACATCCCAAGATTTTCCAAATCTTGTAATGTGAAAAATAAATGAATAAAATAAAACTTTGTTGAATTTCAGAGTGAGAAGAAACTTTTTGAATCCATTTGGAAACTTTCAAAACCTATTTGGATCAAATAAAATCCTAAAGGGATTTAAAAGGATAAATAAACAATAAACTTAAAAATATTTAAAATTGCTATATTTGGATCTTTTAATAAAAGTTTTGGTTTTCAAAAGAAAAGGTAGATTTATAAATAAGGATTATTTATAAAGCCAAATTAAACCTTGGCCAAGATTTTGAAACAAAAGGTTTTGCTTTGATTAAAAGAGTAAAGGTTTATTTAAACAAAATAATGAGGATTTATTGATATCCAGTTTTATTAAAAATAAAGGCTTTTCCCATTTTAAATAAACACTAAAACTTATTTATTTATTTTAAATAAGTTTTCCAAGTATTTTATATTCTCAAATAAAACCTACTGAAGTGTTTTGGTTTTATTTTAGATTTCAAAATAAAGTTTTAATAAAACAAATCCTATTTGATTTAATGACTAAGGTCCATTTTATTTAATTATTAATGGACCCTAAAATAAAATGTTATTTTATTTTAAACAAGTTTTCCAAGTATCTTCTATTTTCAAAGAAAACCTACTGATTTGGTTTTGAAAATATTTAGATTTCAAATGGAGATTTTATTAAATAAATCAAACCCTATTTGATTAAATAACTAAGGTCCATTTTATTTAATTAATGAATGGATCCTAAAAAGATTAAAAATATTATTTTATTTTTGGTATTGGTTTATGTTGTTAAACAGAACCAAAAACTCAATTCAAGTATGGTGAATGTTTGAATTGTTTTGAATGTTTGTTTTGTTGTTTGAATTTCCAAAACAGAAAATAGAATTAGAAAAAGAAAAAGCAATCAGGAAAAAAAAATAGAATCTGGTCGACCCAACCCAGCAGCCCAACTAGGCCCAGCATCCCATTTCCCTCCCTTCCTCGAAGCGTTTTTCTCTCACTCACCAGACGACCCGCTGAGCCAATGACAGGTGGACCCCAACTCCCCTCTCCCACTCCGCTGACGAAACAGCTCCACCCCCGAGCCTTCTTCCTCACCCGCCGCGACTTCTTCTTTCCCCAAACCACGTCGCCGTTTCTGCCGTTGAAAGCTCCTTAAATCCCCGTTAACTGCCGCGTTAATTCGCCCAGCCATCATGCAAGATAAAAGCGCCTGCCTCCCCTCTTATGTTTCCCCCAGACACCGCCCCCTCTCTGCCCTCAGGCTGCCCGCATGGCTTGCGACAACCTTCCTGCCTCCGATGAACAACCGCGGCAATTCCGGCCAGTCCACGCCCCCCTTGCTCCCTGGCGCACCCGAGCTTTCTTCTCACCTCCAGGCGAACCTCCCAGTAGCCTCAACTTACTCGCGCTTGACACATAACATCGGCATCGTCGACAACAGAACAGCGCCACCGTCTGCTCCTCCTCCGGCGAGTTTCCCAGGTAGTGTTTGACCGCCCCTTTTTCCCTATTTCGCATACGAGCACTCACCAAAACTTTGTGCGTCTAACCACACCATCCTTTCTCTCTGGCGTGACCCATAGCGTCGCCTTCGTCAGCATCCGGGAACACCCAACGCCAGAAGCTCCTCCGACGAGCAATCACCGTCGCCCCCGTGCACCCCCTGCTCTCCTACGACCACGTTGAGCACCAGAATACCACGGTGGACCCGGTGATCACATCCGTTCCCTCCCTCGCTTCCTGTAGCCGCCGTAGCACCGCCAGCAGCGCGTCGCCAACGCCAGCCACCGTTGAGCGCCGCCGGGTTTTGGTTAGTGTGTCAGGAGCCGTAGGATGCGAATCATCTGGCTAGGATTAGATCCAATCGAAAGGGTACGCGTCAATCTGTGCCACACGTTTTCAGTTAGATCTAACGCTCCACGCCGACCGATCCGTGCGAACCGTTTTTGTCCAATCAGAAACAGACACGTGGCCTCTGTTTGATTTAAAAGCCAGAAAATTTTCTATTAGATGTCCATTTTGTAAAATCTATAACTTTAGTTCCACATGTCCAAAATTTGCAAACTTTATATCAATGGAATCAGTGGAACAAGCCCTAGCCAACCATGCCATTTGTTTAGTAAAAAGCTTCTGGAAAAATGTTTGTTTTTGCAGAAACATTTGTATGCTTGTTTAGATTATAAAAATTGTTCAAAAATGATTTTGGGGATAAAATCTTTTGCAAATGGTGTATTTTGAACCTACAGACCATAGGAATCACTTTGTGGTTTCAAAAATGTATTTGGTGATGCAAAAGAATGATTCTTTGATTTAAAACCATTTCTAGTCAAATAAAAATATAGTTTATTTATTAAAAATGGTTTTGGAATAAAACTTTTGGGAAATGTTTTGTCTTAAACTCTCTGACCCCAAACACCAAGTTTTATGGTTTGAAAACATATTTGGTGAACCCTATAGATTAATGCCTTAGTAAAAATAATTCTACACCACATAAAATGATACTTTGTTTATAAAATGGTTTATAAAGTGAAATGTTTTGCAAATGACTTTGCCACTTTACAAAATGACCAATAGGTGTTTTCAAAATGTTTATGACCCATTATAAACCACTTTTACAAATAAAAAAACCCTTTTGCATGCTTGCATATGTTGTTTTGTTTTATTATTTTATGTGATGAATTGCTTGAATGGTAGATTTAAATATTGTTTGCTTGATTGATTTGTAGTGACTTGAAGTGTGTGAACATTGCAAAGATCAAGGAGTGAACTTATACCCTCTACCAAAAAGGCAAGTGATGCTTCATACTTTTGTCCCATTACTTTCACTATGCATTAGTGATTTTTCTCTAAGTAAAACTTGCATGGAATTTTGCTAAGTATAAACCTTGCTATGGGAAATCCTAGTAGATGAAACCTTAGTAAAATTTCCTAATTTAAGATTCCTACTACTATCATGCTTAGCTTAGCTAATAGAAAACAAGGATGGAATATATATTCACACTATGGAAAAATTTCTAAGTCTGAGGACTTGTATTTTGTTTAATAAAACAACTAAGTTAATGAATCACTACTAGGAAAATGGCTATAGGTAATCAGCACATCCGTGGCTCACATGGTTGAAGTGCCCCACGGCTAAAACAGGCGTGGCTCACCTGTGGGCAGTGCCCTACTAGTAACTAGAACAACCGTGGCGCACATGACTATAGTGCGCCATGTGTGTGTGGTCCAGGCCCTGGCGCACGCCAAACATCTGTAGCGCACTATAGTCATGTGCGCCACGGTTGTTAGTGTCATCTGTGGCGCACATGGGGGGGTGCGCTACGCCTAAGCTCTGGTGTGAACCATCCGCAAGCATCTGTGGCGCACATGGCATAGTGCGCCACAGAAGTTTGTACTCTCTATGGCGCACTATGGCATGTGCGCCACAGATGTAGTGGCATGCACCAACTCCACCCCCCCTGTGGATCGCCTTTTTAGGGTTTGCAAAAAATAAACGAAAATGATAAACACTTCAAAAAATTAAATCCTTTCATATTTAGGTAGGTAATGTGGTATAGCTTCTAGTAAAATTAACAAAAATGAGTTTCGACTTTATTTGCAAAAAAAAGTTATGCCACGGTAAAAAGGCCGTAACTTTTGCATACGATATCGAAAAAAATCGTATAATATACCAAAATGACGAGAACGAGATTTCGCATCTGCTCGCAAAAACCTAAGGTCGTATAATATATCAAAATTCGAAAAGGAGTAAAAAGTTACGGTCAAAAAACCGTTTTTTCCTGCAGAAAAAAAAATACAGGGCGACTTATCCGTAGCGCACCTACCTAGTGCGCCACGGATAAGCTTGGGCGGGATTCAAATTTGAATCCCCACCCCGCCCTCCTCCTCCCTTTCCCCTTTTCCCTCTTCCTCTCCCTTTCCCTTTCCTTCTTCCTTCTTCCTTCTTCCTTCTTCCTTCTCCCTTCTCCTCCTTCCCCTTCTCCTCTTCTTGCAGTGATGGCACGACGTCGACCTCCTTCTCCTCCTCCTCGCAGTGACAACGGGCGACGGCGGTGCAACGGCGGCCTCCTTCTCCTCCTCCTCGCGACGGCGGTGCAACGGCGGCCTCCTTCTCCTCCTCTTCCTCCTCTGCCTCCTGTTCTTCTCCTCCTCTTCCTCCTCTGCCTCCTCTTCTTCTTCTCCTCCTCTTCCTCCTCTTCTCCTCCTCCTCCTCTTCTTCTCCTCCTCTGCCTCATCTTCTTCTTCTCCTCCTCTTCCTCCTATTCTCCTCTTCCTCCTCCTTGCAGTTCCGCTGACGACTTGGCCGCAGCGGCGATGGCGACCTGCAGCTGACGACGCAGAGACGGCGAGATCCAGATCTGCTTTTTTGAATTTTGAAATTTACATCCGTGGCGCACGGCACCTAGTGCGCCACGGTTATCGTTCATACTGGCGTGCGCACTGCGCCCAAACTTCGTGGCGCCGCGGCATGTGCGCCACGCTGTCTCTAAACTTCGTGGCGCATTAGGCATGCGCCACGGTTTAAACTTTCAGAGCGCAAGGCACATGGCGCATTGCTAGTGCGCCACAGATGATGTTTCATGGTGCGCCACTAAAGGCCATTTTCCTAGTAGTGAATCACCTGGGTGGAAGGGTAATTCCTTGGTGGATTTTGGTTGAGTGGTTCACAAGGCCCATGTTTATGGTTTACCTTGTGTATCTCACTTGTGGATGGCCACCCAGGAACAAAGAGATTTGAGATGTCAAATGTTGAGAAGCTTAAAGTGCAACCACTTGGCATTATGGGCTCTGCCTGGATCATATAAGTTGCAAGAACTTAGCCATATGGACAGTTGGTGGTAGGTTTTGATAGGTTGGAGCGCGTCCATTTTGGTCTAAGGGAAGGCTTCTGAAAGATCTTGTCTTGGGAAACCAAGTCTTGTGGGGAAAGTGCACCACCTCTGCAGAGTGTAAAATCTAAGTACTTAGCCATGTCCCTGGCAAAGGACAATTTGATCATCAAGACATGGAAGCAATCAAGAATCTCATCATCCAAATTTCTAAGTTAAAAACTTGTGGTTTGAACAAGGGTTAAAGGATCTTCAATCTTTGATTGAGAAAAATGATTTTGTCAAGCAAAAACTTAGTGTTTTCAAATGTTAAGGAAAAATCTATTTTGAGCAATGCAAGCCTCAACTCCACTTAGCCAAATGCATATAGATGATAGACTCCACTATACTACCATAGTATCACTTGCCAATACAATTCAAATGTATTGACCCTTGTGGCCGTAACTTATCATGTTGCAGGATTACTTGATGTTAGTGAAAGTTTGTTGAGTAGGGATTACAAGTCTACAACCAACATGTTTGCCTGTGGCACTTTGAAGATGAAGGACCCCATGCTTATAGATATTCTGCTGCAATGTAATGTAATAGCCAAATGAGCTATGTAAGATGTAATAAAATTATGTTATTCCTGGTTATAAAGTTGTATTAAGACCTTTGTTTCTTGATATTACATCTTAACTGTGGATGCTAGCTATTGATCCAGGGACTAGCATTGTAAACACAGGGGACTCTACCTTATTAAAGGTTGGGACCCTTTCATCCAACAAGCAACACAGTGCTCTGATACCATCTGTAAGATCCCTCCTTTATAAAGTAAAAGGATCCCTGTGATTGCAATGCTAGTCCCTGGATCAATGCTAGCATCCACAGTTTAAGATGAAGTACACAGAAACAAAGGTCATTATTACAGTCATTCCAGAGACAACATAGTCTTTATAACTCCATGGCCACAGGACTAATACAAGAGTTTAATAAGAAAATAGATAAAAGTCTTCATCTTCATGTGCCACAGGCAAACATGTTGAGTGTAGACTCATGACTCCTAATCCTCATCAAAGTAACCTGCAACATCACAAGTTACATCCATAGTGGGTCAATACATTGGAATAGTATTGGCAAGTGATACCTTAGTATAATTTTGGTGGACTATATACTATATGCAATTTGGCTAAGTGTAGCTTAGGCTTGCTTTGCTCAAAACAGGTTTTGCCTATTAGTTGAAAACACTAAGTTTTTCTTTGTGAAATTTTTCCCAAGGAACCACCAATATACATTGAGGTCCTTCACCCTTGTTCAACCACAAGTTTTATTTAGAAATTGGGATTAGGAGATTCTTGATAGCTTCCATGTCTTGATGCTCAAGTTGTCCTTTTCTAGGGACATGGCTAACTACTTAGATTCTTCAATCTGTAGAGGTTGTGCACTTTCCCCACCAAACTTGATTTTCACCAAGACAGGACCTTTCAGAAGCCTTCCCTTAGACCAAATGGACGCGTTCGAACCTATCATCCCACTACCACCAACTGTCCAAATGGCTAAGTTCTAGCAACCTATGTGATCCAGGCAGAGCCCATATTGCCAAGTGGCTGCACTAGAAGCTTCTTAACATTTGGCCTCTCAAATACCTTTGTTCCTGGGTGGCTTTCCACAAGTGTGATACACAAGGTAAACCATAGAAATGCTCCTTGTGTAACCACTCAACATAAACCATTCCTTCCATTCCACCCAGGTGTTTCATTCACTTAGTTGTTTTATTAGGCAAAACACAAGTCCAAAGACTTAGAAATATTTTTATCATAGCATGTATATTTCACCACCCTTGGTTGCTACTAGCTAGGCTAAGCATGGCATAGATAAGCATCTTAACTTAGAAATTTCCTAACAATTCTCCAACTACTAGGATTTCCCAACATGGCATATAAGCAAAATATAGCATGCAAGACTAGCAAAATATTTCTAATGCTTAGTAGAAAACATAGGGATAAAAATATCATGAAGCGCCACTTGCCTTGGTAGTTTGGAGAGTAGCTACACTCCTCACAATCACAATCACTATTGGCACCAAAATCTACACATAAAATCATAGCCACAAATCACATACAAATAAAATACAAGCAAAAATATATGCATGCATGCAATATGATATGTGATGATTTTCTAAACTCAACAAGGTAAGTGCACAGTACTGATTCAAAAACAAGTTCAAAACTTGCCAAACAACTTTTATTTACACACTAAAATATTTCTCAAATAATTCATATACTCAGAATAGCCCTACACATGTTTCTGTAAATAAAACCATTTTAACAGAAGCAAAACATTAAACACATTGCATATTTGGAAAGGGCTTGCTCTCCTGATTCCATTGATATAAAATTCATCAAATTTGGACATGGGAATCAAAACACATGGCTAAAACAAAATCAAATAACTAATAGATTCAAATTCTGTTTTTAAATCTAATTCCTGGCCACGCGTCACTTTCTGATTGGCGCATACCGGTTCGTGTAGGATCACGCTTCTGAGCCGCTGGATCTAACTTAATCGCGCGGCTCAGATTGAATCGTACCGCTTCGTCTAGGTTCTATCGTATCCGTAGGATCTAGATCTAACGGCGCTCAGCACTCGACCATCCAGTGGTGGCGCTGGCGGCGGCGACACGCGGCGACGCCTCTGTCAGAACTGCTACCGGCGTTCTAGGTCATGCGGGAGAGGGGGAAGGGGCTTACCAAGCTCGCCGTGCGATGCTGATGCTCAAGGTGGCGATGGCTGGTCAAGGGGCGCGCTGTAGTGGCCGAGGGAGCTCGTCGGAGTTGCTGGCGGCTTCAGATGCTTGCTGTCGAAGACGTTGCCGAGGTTCCGTGTCGACCTAGCACGAGCCAGATGGTTTAGGAGATGCGCAAGGGCCTGGCGATCAAGACAGTACCAAAGGGGAGGCAAGGGCGGTCACGTTTTACCTGAATCGCACGTCGGAGTCGAGCGGCGGCTCAGGTGCTCGCGGGTTTGGACGAAGACGTCGTTCTGGGTCACGAGAAAGCAAACAGAGGGCATCAGTGAACGCGCAAGGACGTGCTGGTTATGATGGTTTGAACCAGAGACAGGGGGCGGTCAGTACTCACCGAGATTGGTCGACGGGGTGCGTCTGTGCAGCGGCGGTGCAAGGGCGATTGCGGGCAGCCTGGGGGCATTTCTGTCTGGCTTTGATGGGGAAACTGGCCGCGAGGGGGAGGTGGTATTATAGCCAGAGCGGGGGCGAGGATCTCGCGCGGTATCAATGGCAATTAAGCGCGGAATTAACGCGGCAGTGAATGGCGGAGGGAACGGCCGGCGACGTGGTCGTGGACGCGATTTGGGGACGAAGGGTGACGCGGCAGTGAGGCCCAGTTGTCAGCGAGAGAAACAGAGAGGAGGTGGGGTCGTGTGGTCAGTGACCTGGTGGGTTCGTCTGCGAGTGAGAGAGAGAGAGAGAGAGGGAACCTGGGTGGGCTTAGTGGGCTGAATCCGTCGTTGGGCTAGATAGGTGGCGCCGACCCTTCTCTATTTCTTTTCTCCTTTTCTTTTTCTGTTTTGATTTTCTAAAATGATTTTCAACTCCAAATCAAATGAGTTTGAATTCAAAACTTCTCTAGGTTTTTATACTGCAAACCTTGCACTCAAATGTGTATCAAACACCACTGTTTACTCAAAACACTTTGATCATTTGAAAAATAAAAATAAAACCAAGCCTTTATGTGATATATACTATAGGCATAATATTGGTTTTATTCACTCATTTTGTTTTGAAAACTTTGCTCAAGCTTTGGAAAGTGCCTAAGTTTGAATTCAAACCTTACTGAACAAAACAAAGTACTCTTCTCATTGGAAGATAGCACTAAGGCTAGAGCAAACTTACATGAAATAATAAGCATATATGCTTCAGTTTTGAAATGATTTGTTTGAGATGAAATTCATATGATCATGGATACATGGATGATATGCATGAGTTGGAAACATGATTTTTGGGATGTTACATGGAGACTATATTTATGTATAGGTGATAAGGCGCAGAGCTGCTATTATAGGGTTTACAGCAGTACTACAATCTTTTTCTTTTATATCATCGTTTACTTGCATGGTACATATTTCTGCTAGTGTTCCATACAAGTAGAACATCATATTTTTTTTGGTAGATAAATGTAGAATTTATATCTGAGGTATATGGCCTCAAGTTGATCTTCATTTCTTCGTATATGTTTGTGTTGCGCTCTTTGTAGAGTTGTTGTACTTGTATGTAATATAGCATGTGGGGAGATAGTTTCCTGTCCAGATTAAGATGATGGTATTGGTAACAATAGACATGCTGATAGTAATGTAAAGAGTTTTATGTGATGTGCAGGTTGCGCCGCTTGGGTAGTTTACCATAATTGCCTTGTATACTACGGACTATATATTTGTTGTTGGAGGTGGATTGTAAGCCTACTGGAATACAAGCCTCACAACCTCAAGGTATTTATCTTGAGATTATGGAGGAGATTTTAGTATGCATCTCATTGACTGGGATGTTGCTCATGTAGAAAGATGTTACTGATGTCTAATCTAGTAGGAGAGAACTTTTTACTTTTAAGCACCTCAACTGCATAGTTTTTCTTTGTTTGTATCATTCAATTGTTTCGTACACAAAATTACTTGGTGATTATTAAACTTAATCCTTTTGTGATTATTATTTTTCTATCCAAATGTCCCATGTATGTTGTTCACTCCATTGTGCCCACACTTTTCATTTGGACTTGTCATCTTTTCATATTGGTGTGGCTTGAATTAACTGTATGAAAATCCAACAATAGATGGATCCTCAAACTCTTAATATTCTCATGCAATATTATTTCTTATCTTAGCCTTTAGGATAAATGCATGGCATGCTTAAGTCTCCTTGATAGTTACTCCTGTTCTACCTTGCTAACTCTATTTTTTACCAGATCCAAGATGATGCCAGAAGCAACTGATAGGTCGGAAATGTATCTATAATTTTTGATGTTCCATGCTTGTTTAGTATCTACTTTGATTTTCTTTGTCCACACTTTGAGGTGTTTTTATATGTTTTCTGGTACTAACCTATTAACAAGTTGCCACAGTGCTAGTTGCCTATTTTCTACTATTTTTGGTTCCAGAAAAGCTAGTAAGGAAATATACTCGGAATTGGACGGGAAAAATCCAAAGTCAATATTTCACCGAGGAGAACACGGAATCCAGAGGAGATACGGAGGGGAGACACAGGGCTTCCGCACCCCCAGACGGTGGCCCACCCTAGGCCGCGACTAGGCAGGGTGTGGGCCTCCTGGCCGCCCTCCTGGCTCGCCTCTTCGCCTATAAGAATCCCCCGATGCATAAACCCTAAACACCTGATCAATATTCCACAAAACCGCCTGTAGTTGCCGCCACCATCGTCCCTAGATCGGGGGATCTGAAGCTCTTCCCGGCACCCTGCCGGAGGGGAGATCATCCCGAAGGCCTTCTTCTTCATCATGCCAGCCTCCAGTATGAAGTGTGAGTAGTTCCTCCTTGGACTAAGGGTCCATGTAGTAGATAGATGGTTGCATCTCCTCCTTTGTTCTTTCATGTCTAGATCTTGTGAGCTCCGTTCATGATCAAGATCTCATCAATTTGTACATGCATGTTGTGTTTGGAGGGATCCGATGGATATTGAGATTACTATGTCAGATTGATTAATGGTTTTGTCTTATTGATTCTATCATGTCTCTATTGTTTGTGATCTTGCATGCTCTCCGTTGTTAGTAGCTATCTTTGGCCAACTAGTTGCTAGTGACTCCAAGAGGGGGTATTTATGCTCGATATTGGGTTCATGCCTCTATTGAATCTAAGGGAAGTGACAGAAATCTCTAAGGTTCTAGATGTGCTATTGCTGCTAGGGAGAAAACAACGGTCTCTTATTCATGTAATAAGTGGATTGTTTACCTTACACACTTTTCTTAAAGAAGTTGTCTGTTGCTTGCAACTTAATACTGGAGGTGGTTCGGATGATAAACCAAAGGTGGACTTCTAGTCATAGATGCATTTGGATGGCGGTCTATGTATCTTGTTGTATTGCCCAATCGAATCTCATAGGATCTTAATGTCTAGTATTGCATTGTTATGCCTTGCTCAGTCCTATCAAGTGCCCTGCTGTAATTTGTTTACCCTGCATGCCATGTTTTTTATCTAAGGAGAACACCTCTAGTGAACTATGGACCCCGGTCCAATCTTTACCATTGATACATCCTGAATTGTTACTATTTACTTTCTGCAAACCACTATTACCTTCCACACCATACATTTAATCCTTTGTTACAACAAACTGGTGAGATTGACAACCTCACTATTTGTTGGGGCAAAGTCTTGAGTTTGTGTTGTGCAGGTCTCCAAGTTCCTTGCAACACCTTTGAGTCGTTTCCTTCCTCCTACTGGTTCGATAACCTCGGTTTCTTACTGAGGGAAAACTTGATGCTGTGCTACATCACACCTTCCTCTTGGGGTTTCCCGATGAAGCTCTTTCACGTTGATACAGCGCCACCATCAAGCTCTTTCTGGCGCCGTTGCCGGGGAGGTTAAGGACGTCTTCACAAGAGGAGTCCTTCATAACCTTTCTCTTTACTTTGTTTTTGGTTTGCTTAGTTTCTTTTGCTTTGTTTGCCTATTTTTATCAAAAACTACAAACAAATTAGTTTAGTTTGGTGTGCTTTATCTTATAAAAACACAAAAAAAAATAGTTCATGCTCTAGTTGCTATTATTGTTGGCTTGCTCCACTTTTGCCAAAATGAACTCTGCTGAGAATACCAAGTTGTGTGACTTCACTAGCACAAACAACAATGATTTCCTTAGCACTCCTATTGCTCCACCTGCTCCTGATGCTACCTTTTATGAAATTAAGCCTGCTTTGTTAAGTCTTGTGATGAGAGAGCAATTTTCTGGTGCTAGTTCTGATGATGTTGCTGCGCATCTCAATAAGTTTGTTGAACTTTGTGAGATGCAAAAGTATAAGGATGTAGATGGAGATATTATTAAGCTCAAGTTGTTTCCTTTCTCCTGAGAGGAAAAGCTAAATAATGGTTGTTATCCTTGCCTAGAAATAGTATTATTCTTGGATTAAGTGCAAAGATGCTTTTATTGGAAAGTACTACCCTCCTGCTAAGATTATATCTATGAGAAGTGATATTATGAAATTTAAACAACTTGATATTGAACATGTTTCTCAAGCTTCGGAAAGAATGAAATCTTTGGTTAAGAATTGTCCCACTCATGGACTTACTGCTTGAATGATTATCCAGACTTTTTATGCAGGTTTGAACTTCTCTTCAAGAAACCTATTGGATTCAGCTGCTGGAGGTACCTTTATGACCATCACCTTGGGTGCTGCAACAAAACTCCTTGATAATATGATGGTTAATTATTCTGAATGGCACAACGAGAGAGCTCCACATGGTAAGAAGGTAAATTCTGTTGAAGAAACCTCCTCTTTGAGTGATAAGATAGATGTTATTATGGCTATTATTGTTAATGGGAAAGCTCCTTTAGATCCAAATAATGTTCCCTTAGCCTCTTTGGTTGCTCAATAAGAGCAAGTTGATGTGAAATTCATTAGAAACAAAAATTTCAACAACAATGCCTATAGGAATAATTTTGGTAGTAACAACAATTATAGGCCTTATCCTCCTAATAATGGCAATACCTATGTAAACTCCTACAACAATGCTAGAAGTGCCCCCTCTAAACTTGAAGTCATGCTCAAAGACTTTATTAGTAAACAAACCACTTTCAACAAGACTATGGAGGAAAATCTTTTAAATGTTGAGAAAAATATTTCCTCTTTGTCTGAAGCACAGTGCTCTTTGATTAATAAAATGGCTGCTAACCCTGAAACCATGGAAATTACCTTTGCGGATACTCATGCCATACAAGTTACTATTGATGAAAATGTTAGACTGTTAGCCCAACTTCATGCTAAGTGGGAAAGGGAAGCTGAAATTGCTAGAAACAATAGTGTGTGCACCATCACCACCACCCATATGGATACCACTAAACCACAAGAAGTCCCTATTCCTCCTCGTACAATTCCTAAGCCCAATGAGTCTACTACTAGTGATGCTAAGTTTGATTTTGATCTTGATGGTTGCAATATTTCTGAAGTGATTATGTTCCTGCAAAAGCTTGCTAGAAGTCCTGATGCTAGTGATATGCATGTTGCTCTCACCAAACACATTACAGACACTCTTGTTAAAATTAAGGAAGAGAAGTTGAAACACAAAGATTCTATCCCTATGAAAGTAGAAGATAGTTGGGAACCCATTATTAATATCCAAGTGAATGACTTTGATCTCAAAGCTTCATGTGACCTTGGTTCTAGTGTCTCTATTATGCCTAGGAAGATTTATGAAATGCTTGATTTGCCACCTTTGGAAGATTGTTATTTGGATGTCCCACTTAAAGATAATGCTAAGAAGAAACTCATAGGGAGTATTAATGATGTTCTCATTATGGTTAACAATGCTTATGTCCCTGTTGATTTCTATGTTTTGGATGTTGAATACAATGCTTCTTGTCCTATTACTTTGGGAAGACCTTTTATTAGAACTGTTGGTGCCATCATTGATATGAAAGACGACACCATTAAATATAAATTTCCATTCAAGAAAGGTATTGAACACTTCCCTATTAGGAGAGATAAGTTTCTTTTTTCTCCTCCCTTGAAAGCAAGGTTTGAAGTTAATGCTTCTTCATTTGAAAATACTTGATTTCTTGCTTCTTGTGCCTAACTTAAAGGCGTTAAACAAAAGTACTTGTTGGAAGATAACCCAAGAGTTTTCTTTAGTCTTGGAAGTTATTACTTCAGTAATGACCTCTCCTTATCCTTTTTGTTTGCTTTTTGTGCCAAAAATGACCTCTAATGAGAGGGAAGTAAGATTTGGGGAGTTGCTGTCCCGAAATAGATTTTTGTGCTCCACCATAAAAAATCGTAAGGAGTCTCTGTGATTGAGCTGAAAATTTATGAATACATCCCCCAGTATGTTAGATAACTTTATGTAGTTCAACACTTTTTGATTTGAGCAACATAATATCTTAAAAAAATTGATTTCTACCTGCTGGTCTGTTTTGATAGATTTCTGCCATTATTTGCATTTGCTTCTTATTGATTCCTTTTTGGGTTCTTTTTGGGAAATTGAGCTTTGTGAGGGAATTGCTATAGTAGCTTGTGTTTTTAGTGAAAGTTTTCTATTCTAAAGCTAAACCCAAGGGTCTATTATCTTTTGAATACAGTAATGTTGCTAATGAAGATTGTGTGAAGTTCTGTATGAAGGAAATATTTCAGGTGTAGAGAGAGAACGATGTAATGAGATGAAGAATGGAAAAAATCTCAAGCTTGGGTATGCCACCCCGGTGTCACCCCAAGAAATATCCAAGTGGTACAAGCATCAAAGCTTGGGGATGCCCAAGGCATCCCCTTCTTCATCAATAAAAAGCTCAGGTCTTTCTAGACACTTCATTTTTATTGTTTCATACACTGTTGTGTTGTTATTCGAGCGTCTTAGCTTTCGTTTGCTTTGCTTAGTTTGCTTGAATAAAGTAGTTTGGACCCCCGTTCTCGCTGTGTTGTTTCAAATAAGTTGATTGGTGTTGGAAAGGAGTAGAAAGTTCTTTCTTGAAAAGTGCAAGAGGAGCTTGCTTTGACTGTGACTTAGAATTTAGCATGTCATGCTAGGTGTTGTTTTGACCTTATGCTTAGTGATTATTGTTGTAGCATGACTTGTTCCAAACAATTGGAATTTCTTAGTGTGCCGTGAAGGAACACTACAACAAATGTGATAATATATGACGCACATTCTGTGACGATTCAGTAAAAAAGTCAGGGATTCATCTAAATTGTGACGTTTTTTCATAAAATATGACATTTTTTATTTAATCATCATAGAATGTGCGTCATAGAAAATCACATTTGTTGTAGTGGAATCATGCGTTTTTTAGCATACAAAAGCATAGTATTGTGGTATTCTCCTTTGATGTTTTGTTTGGGTTGACTTGGAACATGCTCACACCATCTTATGACTATGAACAAGTCACCATAGCCTCTATGATCATTTAGTCCTTGACTTGTAGTACCACTCTATGCTTTGATTACTAATGCTTTGTTGCTCTGCATTATTATGGACATTATTGCTCTCTTAGTTGGTCGCTCCCAGTCTTTTGCTAGACTCCACTTGTATGAGTAAGCTCTACTCATGCTTCCAACTCCCAAGAAACCAATGTATTCCAAAGTGTCCACTATAAATTCCTATGCATGGTGTGTTACACCATTGCAAGTATATTCTTGTTTTCAGCTATCTTGCAATTAAAAAGTATTTTGTTATGTGAAACTTAGTGATTAAAACTCTCACAAACTTGATGTCACACTTTATATTTCTTGCTCCTAATAAACTTGAACCATTGTGACAACTTTGTTGTATATGCTTGCACTTATAAGTTGGAATTAGCAGAATCGTGCTGTCACGGGGAACGTTTTCAACATTGCACTTGTACCTTGTTGTACTTAGTTGATATCATGTTATTTTGTCTATGGATGTCACCGGTGTGAAATAAAGAGGGAACTTGTAAGTCCATGGAGTTTGTATCCTGTGTTAGAGAAACGACTGGGCCGCTAGCCTAAGCCATGCCTAATCATGGTGGAAAATTGCAGCATCACCATAATGACATCTATGAAGCATTCTTCTTATAAAAAAAGAGATTGAGAAAAGAGGAAAAGAGAGAAAAAAGCTCCATATTCCCATGGTAAATAAGAAGAATGCCAAGATGCTCATTGTCTGCTTGCCTTGTCATTTTGGTTATGGGATTGCTCCTGTACCATGTGCAAGGGGTACCCCGTTGGCGGTTCTCTATGATACACGTGTACTTACTATGACAAGAACTTGCAAGTAACTAAACTTGAGTATCATGAGGAGTGGCTCTCGTATTCAAGGGACATGAGATTGTCAACTTATACTTTGTCAAGCATATACTCCATAGTTTATTCACTTTAACCTTAATCACTTCAAGATGCTTATGATAGGGGCAATGAGGGCTGAAAGCTAACAAGTACCATAATTTTTGGAAGCTCTTTTTGAAACTTGAAATCCCTGCTTCCCATTATGAAGGGACTTTCTTCCACCATTATATTGAGTATCCACCTTCTACCTTTAGGCACCAGTTAAGAGAGCATAGTTGCCATTCTTAGTTCTATGTGCATTGTCCCAAAACTTATTGATTGATGCATATTGTTGATATTACTTATTCTTATGCTATTTGTAGCTAGTCACTCTTATGAACCTTTAAGGTGTACTATGCATCTATTTGCTACTCTATGAGGGACAAACTGAATGCCACTATGCTATGTTTTCTATACGTGAAACAAACAAACGTTTTTCAATGCATGTTATTCATGATCTTTGTTTGTAGCCTTTCATGTTGCATTTCTACTTACTTTGTCTTACTATTATAACTTCATCTTTCGTGCTCATGTTTAGAGTTCTTTGATCCCAGCTTTTATTGCTTGCAAATGGTTTGATCTTGGTTTTGATGGTGCATGTCACCTCAAAACTTATTCTTTTTTTCACTTACCTACTCGAGGACAAGCATGATTTAAGCTTGGGGATGCTTGATACGTCAGAAACGTATCTATAATTTTTGATGTTCCATGCTTGTTTAGTATCTACTTTGCTTTGATTTGTCCACACTTTGAGGTGTTTTTATATGTTTTCTAGTACTAACCTATTAACAAGTTGCCATAGTGCTAGTTGCCTGTTTTCTGCTATTTTTGGTTCCTGAAAAGGTATTAAGGAAATATTCTCGGAATTGGACGGGAAAAAAGACAAAGTCAATATTTCACCGAGGAGAACACGGAGTCTAGAGGAGAGACGAAGGAGAGCCACAAGGCGGCCGCACCCTCCTAGGCACGGGCCCACCCTAGGCCGCGCCTGGACAGGGTGTGGGCCCCCTGGCCGCCCTCCTGCCTCGCCTCTACACCTATAAGAAGCCCCCGATGCCTAAACCCTAAACACCTAATCAATATTCCACGAAACAGTATGTAACCTCCGCCACCATCGTCCCTAGATCGGGGAGATCTGAAGCTCTTCCCGGCACGTTGCCGGATGGGAGATCATCCCGGAGGCCTTCTTCTTCATCATGCCAGCCTCTGGTATGAAGCGTGAGTAGTTCCACCTTGGACTAAGGGTCCATATAGTATCTAGATGGTTGTATCTCCTCCTTTGTGCTTTCATGTCTAGATCTTGTGAGCTCCATTCATGATCAAGATCTCATCTATTTGTAATCATGCATGTTGTGTTTGCGGGGATTTGATGGATATTGAGATTACTATGTCAGATTGATTAATGGTTTTATCTTATTAATTATATCATGTCTATGTTCTTTGTGATCTTGCGTGCTCTCCGTTGTTGGTAGCTATCTTGGCCAACTAGTTGCTAGTGACTCCAATAGGGGGTATTTATGCTCGATAGTGGGTTCATGCCTCTATTTAATCTAAGGGAAGTGACATAAATCTCGAAGGTTGTAGATGTGTTGTTGCTACTAGGGAGAAAACAACGGTCTCTTGTTCATGGAAGAAGTGAATTGTTTACCTTACACACTTTTCTTAAAGCAGTTGTCTGTTTCTTGCAACTTAATACTGGAGGGGGTTCGGATGATAACCCAAAGGTGGACTTCTAGTCATAGATACAGTTGGATGGCGGTCTATGTATCTTGTTGTATTGCCCAATCTAATCTCATGGGATCTTGATGTCTAGTATTGCATTATTATGCCTTGCTCAGTCCTGTCAATTGCCCTGCTGTAATTTGTTTACCTTGCATGCCATGTTTGTTTATCTAAGGAGAACACCTATAGTGAACTATGGACCCGGTCCAATCTTTACCATTGTACATCCTCCACTATTACTGTTTACTTTCTGCAAACCACTATTACCTTCCACACCATACAGTTAATCCTCTGTTACAGCAAACCGGTAAGATTGACAACCTCACTATTTGTTGGGACAAAGTCTTGAGTTTGTGTTGTACAGGTCTCCAAGTTGCTTGCAACACCTTTGAGTCGTTTCCTTCCTCCTACTCGTTCGATAACCTCAGTTTCTTACTGAGGGAAAACTTGCTGTTGTGCTGCATCACACCTTCCTCTTGGGGTTTCCCGACGAAGCGCTTTCACGTTGATACTGCACCGCCATCAGCAACACGTGGGTGTTGATCGATGGCAAGAAGGCAGCAGCCGTCGTGAGGAGAAACACCAGGACTGGTGTTTGTTCAGCTTGACGATGATCCTTCTTGTAACATTGATATCTTCATGTACATAGATAACCTCATGTTAAAGATGATCTGTTCTAAACATATACAACAGTACGGTAGACATGCAGCTGCATGGCCTTTTGACCTGACTGAAGTGTATTATTTGTATTCATCTCTTTTGTTGAAATCGTGTATTTTTAGAGTTTATAGTTGTAAAATTCTACTTGTTCTCTCTTTTCTGAATAAAATATTTGTTATTTATACTATTAAAAAGGTAGAAAATTGGTACCTGACGGTAAAACCTGACAAGTGGGACCAGCTAAAAAATTTAAATAAAAAATGAAATAATTGAAAAAAATGCAAGGTCCAACATGAAATGGACGGTAAAAATGCCAAGGCCCAAAAAGTAATGGATAGTAAAAAGGCCAAAAGCCTAGAAAGGAAAAAGGCTATATTATTGGCCTCAGCCCATATAGATCAGACAAATGGACCGGGCTGATTTTGATTTGCGACAATCTAATATTGTCACGATTTTGCCACTTAGGCTTAGCCACGTAGGATCTGACGTGGTGAGGCTAGACAACTCGTGACGATATTGTATCGTCAGAAGTTATGATAATCTAATATCGTCATAGATAATTATGACATTTCATAAAAAAACGTCATTGTATGCAATTACTAACGCTCGGTTTTTGACGATATTTTTTTTATCATAAGATTGTCACATATTATAGACAATGACGATTCGATGACGAAAATGGTGGGTCATTTATCAACAGATTCCTTATAGTGGTGGAATCATCAGAATCTTCGACTGCTTCGACAGGCTCAGTGTGTTTCCTCTTCCTAGACGTGGCTACTAACTCGAAGTCCTCAGAATGAGCAGAGAGAACCGAAGCAATATCACATGATGAGTTAGCGGAGGAGGTCTCATCATCATCTGCACCTAGAAATTTAGCATATCCTTCAGATACGGTGGTGCTGCTAGACAACTCACCAGACTCAGGCAGTGGAGGCATAGACGACAAGTGGTTTCGGTCCTATCAAGCAAACCTCAAGAAAAGGAGTCAAGCTAAGAAATTACAAGGAGAGTGGTGACGAATTATAAAGTACAAGAACACGAAAAAACTTACTTCAGACACCAAGTTGTTTTTGTCGAAGGGTTTCACCCGATAGTCAGAAGGGATTGGTATTTTCTTTGTTAGCATCATGAAGGAGCGCACCATCTTCTCCAGGACATCTAGCGGTAGATCTTCGGGTGTAATCCTCATTGGATCCTTCCTGCCAACATAAGTCCACATGCCAGCCATCCAAGCCTGGAGAGGTTGGATACGAATCCGCAAAAAGTATGCCAGGATCTGTAGACCTGACAACTGCGCGGTGCGCAACTCCCCGATCCGGTACAGAAGTGGCTGGATCTCTTTCATATATTCGGCAAAAGGACGCTGCTCCCAATAATTACGCCTCTAGCAAGTTTTCTTTGGGTCGAAGGGGGCTAACCCGAACTTATGACCTTCGACTTGTCGATCCTTAATGTAAAACCACTTTGATTTCCAACTTTGGATTGAATCCGCGGTTTTCAATTCAAAGTAATTGATATTGGAACGGACGGAAATAATTGCGGCTCCGACGTCGTGGATGACAATGTCAGAGGCATTTTGGTGAATAAAAAATAAATGTTTCCACATGCCCCAATGGGGATGGATCCCGAGAAAATTATCGGAGAGAATAATTAATGAAACGATGTGGAGGATGGAATTCAGAGTGAGATGGTACAACTGCATGACATAGACAGAGAGAAGCCCACGAAGGAACTCATGGGCTGGGAGAGAAAGGCCACGATAAAGAAAGGAGAGGAATATTACCCTTCATCCCAATTCGGGTGCAGGCACGACCTCATCGCCGGGAAGCGTGAATGCATTCTCATGCAGGAGGTTGAATTTCCGCGCCTCACACAGGTCACGTGCAGTGCACTTGGATGCCACCCAGCCAACAACTCTTTTATTTTTTGAGGTGGCGCCGGCGGCGGACGAAGCTCCCCTTGATCTTCTCATAGTGTCTCTCGAGGGAAGAAATGGTGGTGATTTGCAAAGAACTAGAGATAAGCGCGCTATGTAGCTCCGCAATGGCGCAAGGAAGGAAGAATATGACTGTGAATAGATGTGGGCAGTAAAAATTCTCGTCCCTGGTGATATAAAGAAAGCCGAGGCAAATCTGCACCATTGATTAGAAGCAATGAAGTGCCAAGGAAATAAATATGGTGACGCATGGCTAAAATGGCAAAACAGAAAAAAAAACATGGGCAGTAAAATCGCTCCGGTAATTACGGTGGCAACCACATGACGCCTTGATTTTCGCGCAAACATGGGGCCACATGGTAAAATTAACACCGGTGCACCGCCCACGTGTTAGCATACACTACAGTAAATGGGCCCACCAATGTCATGTCCCATCAGGTCTTATTTTTCTTGCAAAACTATGGCACGCCATCTTCGTCATTCATTACATCATGAGTGGTCAAAAAGTTCAAGACAGAAAAATTATCTTCATCCAACTAAAAGCTTTTGAGTCTATGCTCTGATGCACACACCCGAACATAGACTCTGGGCTACTCCCATCAGGAGCGCTGTCGCGGACCCGATAGAATTCAGGATAATATTTTACTCGGGTGATGGATCTACTTCAAGCTTATGATCCAACGCAAGCAACGCAACATAGCCTCGAGGGCTAATCCATCGGGAGCGCCTGTCGCGCACCTGATAAATAAATCCTCCTATGGATTTGACATCTCGGTAAGAATAAAGCATAATTTTTTAGCCTACACATGAACTCAAGCATTCGCCTTTAGCCCCGGGGACTACTTCCATCAGGAGCGCTATCGCGCACCCGAAATAAAAACAATACAAACTTATCAATAGAAGTCAACCTATGAGTATTACATACTTGTATACTTATACGGTTACTCACATCGGGAGAATTTACACCGCATCCATAAAAAGGAAGTTGATAACTTCAGATATTCCAATAGCCAAACAAGACAGTCGATAAATTTTCTTAGACCGCGTCTGCCACGATAACATGTCTGGATGTCATTTCCATGATATGAAGATAAGAACCTAGGATCCTTCCTGCGAGGCCTGGCAATCGCACATGAATCTCTGCCAATATTTAATCTGTATGTATAATACAATGACAAATTTCGACGGACGTGTTGGTTAACCCAAATGAAAGCACTAGAATTCAGTATTCGATAAGACCTCTGCGGCCCGAAATAAATTATGCTAGTAAATACCAAGTTCAAGTCCAGGGACTTCAATTTGATGTAGTTTCACGTTGTCTTTTCCCAAGAGCAATTAACTAGTTCTTGGTTCGTCAGATGTTGTAGACTCGTTATACCAGATCCCTAAGACAGTAAAATGAACGATAAAATTATCTGCTTACAACAAAACTTCGTCTTACGGCCAAACAATGTTTTTGAGAAACAACCTAATTCTACAATTCAGGTGGAGTCTTGGGGCTACTGACATAGGTATAACTTATTGGGTCCCTATGGTTAGTTACCCTAGGCGCATAAAGGCTTACGACCCATAAATCCTAAAGGAATCCAAGGAGTATCCGGTGATAGAATCCTACCTTGTCAAACAAGGAAATACTATGAACCAACATAGAGTTCGTATTGTAATTGTAAATATTTAACCTTTCTGGATACGCCTCCGGGACCCAGCCTCTCATATAAAGGCTGGGAGGACCCGAAAAAGAGGATATCTTAGTTTTATAGGAATCCGTCGTAAGCTAGATCGACACTAGCGAACCGTCAACCTTGTAATCGATCTTCCTCTATAATCAGACTACATTGACTCCCTTGTTTGTATGATTAGCTAACAAAATCCCAGTGTTCTCTTTTCCATGAAACCCTAAGTCCATAACCATGGGTATTGCCGTGGTTACCCCTTTTTCACTTATTATTTTGTTTCCTAAACCTTTGGTTCAGTGTTACTATAAGTGTGTTAATTATTACTTAGTGATTGTTTCGTCCTTCTGTTGCAGTAACTTGCCTCAACCAATGAGATATTTTTAGTGCCTATATTTTTGTCCTTAGGAACATATTTACTGATGCCCGAGGAAGTGGCATAGTTTGTAAATTACGGTTCTAACTCTCTAAGACTGTGCCAGCGCATCTAGCTGGCATGGTATATGCAGTGTTCTCCAACAACGGAGATGCATAGGTGCTACCACTCTTACTCTCTCTCTCTCTCTCTCTACTAAGATCTAATCTAAATAAACATTTGGAGATTCCAAAATATGCTTAATGAAGATCTGTTATAGTTTTTCCTTTACTAGCTTGATCTCCTTTCTCATATCGCTCTCTCTCAAAGTGAGTGTGGTTTTTGGTTTGTGCTCCTCTCTTAACCTCTAGTTTGAGAGTTTCTCTAAGTATTGTGATCTCAGAAGCTGGGTTTGGGTTCGTATTTATATTTTTCTAGGGTTCATGTGAGATTTACACCTAACTATTTGCATGTAATGACTGAGCTTCTTATATCACCTCTCTATATTGGTTTATAGTTGGACTTTATTATTCTCATTTGCTGAGGTCATATGCCTAATAAGGCATGTCAATTAATGGATAAATTGGTAATTTTCCCTTTCTCAATTTGGGCAAAACCTTTATTTTTAAGTGTATTTTTTCACTATCATCTTTACTTGTAGTGAACTACATTTTTTTATTTAGATTAATTTATTTTCATGTTAATTTCCTAGTATATCTTGATGAACTATAAATGTTCATTAGCTAGAATTGGTTCTTTTAAAAGAATCCAAGTTTGAGGTGTAATTTATAATGTTTTAGTGGTTCTTATCTGATTTTTCTACTATGGTTTGGTCACTGTCTAGTTAAGTTACATTGGTTTTTTCACTATTTTTATTACTGCTATCTCCTGGTGGTCAAGAGCTTGATTTAGTGCATTATATGTGACTTCATTCCCTTGTACATGTACTGATCCTATATAGGTATCGTAGTATTCATCTAGTTTACTAACAAATTATTTATACATCTATTTATACACTATTGTCATCTTGTTCTTATTGTTGTCATCTTGTTTGCTTCAAAACCTCAAACAATTGAGGCCCAGGAAACCTACTATGGTTTCTTTCTTTTGGTGTTTGTTTTGCAGGTCAGATGGGCAAGAAGATAAAGAAGAGAAAGAATGATAAAATAAGATCTAGCTAGTGTAGTTTAGGTTCTTTTCCTTTTATTTTGTAGTTTGTAATAGGATCAAATCCTAATTGTAATTTTCTTTGTGAAATCCTCATGTGAGAAACACTATACTCATTTTTAATGAATAAAGATTCTTCTCATGAGTATTTTCTACATTTTTATAATTTGGTGAATTTTCTTTATTTATTTATTTATGCATATTTGAATTCAAGTTTGAATAAGTCAAACCTCAATTTTGAACTCAAATAATGACTCTAATTATTTTTAGAATATTATCTTGTATATGTTAGTGTGTTTGAGTCCTAGACTCAAATTTAATGTGTTTCAACAATTTGAATCCTAAATTTTGAAAGTATGAACTCCTTTTGAAATTTTATTTCTAATCCTAGAGTTGACCTTAGTCAAAACTCAACTCTAGAGTTCAATTTCAATCCTCCATATCTTCTAAAGCAAAAGTTTTAATTTTTTCACACTTCGACAAGTGCATGATATGCAAATTCACACTTCACAAAATAGTCATATAAGTGTCCCTATTCTCTTGGTAATTGCACACACGGAGTGACGGGGGCATATTTCATCATGCATAGTTCTGTAATGTGGACCATCAGTTTTGCTAGGACATGTCTTCATCCATGAATGACCCGGACTACTAATCTTTGTTCCACTCTCATGTGTTTGTAGGTACGTCGGGAAAAGACCAAGGCAGATGAACAACATGGGATAGGAGGAGTTTCATACATTGTTCCTTCGTGATTCTCCTCCATGAGTTTCTCTATTTGGCAAGGCTAGAGTGGCCCACAGTCCGTCGTAAAAGTTCCAAAACCTATAGTTAAGCAAAGCTTCAACGATATCAAAGTCCTTTTAAGGTCAGAAGCAAGGATGATTCAAGGTCGTCCTAGGGACGAACTACCTTTTGACCCCGATGATCATGTCTAGTTTGACTTGGATAGGTGTCCCAATGCTATGCCAAGATGTTCTACCAGATTGATGCCTGTCTAGAGTCGGGTGGTGCTTATGCATGTAAAATTCATACAAACTTTGTAGTTTCTTATTCTATAGGTTCAAGATAGTGTGCTTGAAGGTTTGTTTTGTTCATAATTTTTTTATCACGCCATTACTTATTGTTTAACATGTTTATAGATGTGTAAAAGATACAAGTTGATAGTACATATGTTTCATTGAAAGGAATTGAGACTATGAACTTTACATGATAATGAAGGAAGCAAAGGTAACGAACTTCAAAGTCCATGTTTAGTTTTTATCACCTTCATGCTTGAGGATGAGCATAGATTAAGCTTGGGGATGTTGATGCATGTAAAATGCATAGATGAACTTTGTAGTTTGTTAACATGTTTACCCACATATTTTCATCATATATAATGTTATATCCATGTTTTATTTTGATTTTTGGGGATTTATCAATGATCCCCTATATTTTGGCTATAACCCAGCAGGGCAGAAAAACCCTGTTTTCAAAATGTTTTTGATGTTTCAGGACCTATACGAAGTCAAATGGACTATACGTGTCATACAGGAAAGGCCAGGGACAACGCGTGAAAAACTCTCTGGGTGCCACGTGCAGCATCAGCAGCAATCACGAGACGCGCTCGGCAACTCGCGCGCTTTTTCTAGCCTTTTCAGCCTCCAAAAGAGGTTGACCCTTATCAGAAGATCAAAGAGAAAAGGAACATAATGGCTTCTTGCTAGTTATTTTGTGTTGATCGTGCAATAATCTATATATTTTCATTTTATTAATAACTAGTACAGATCGAGCTTATTTGTAACACCACGGTTCTGAAAAGACCGTAGATTCTATGTGACATGCCAATCCCTGGATCGGTTCATTGGCCCACAATAGAATAAGATGAATAACATAGCAAAATATCCGTGTATCATAAATAACAAAGATCCAGAGTACCATTATTACAATAAAAGCTTAGCTCAAGGCTAGCTCAAATTATTAAGGTAGCAACATAAATAAAGTAAATCCTCCATTCTTCAAATTGCCCACAAGTGAACAAGTGTCGACTGGAGTATTGTGGCCTATATCGATTACTCAGAATCGGAATATCCTGCAACATGAAACGTAGCAGCCCCGAAGGGTCAATACATGGAATGTATGGCAAGTAGAGCTAGTAAAGGAGACAATAATGCTAACATCTACATGTATATTTGGCAAGTGGAGCTGTGTCTGGCTTGTATTTGCAAATACCTTTGTCCTACTTTCATAAACAGTTTTTGATTTTCTTTGAAAAGATCACAATTAAGTTAACCTAACAATATTAAAGCAATTATGAAATTAGAATGAGCGAGAAACATGTCTTGGAATCAAAATCAAGCAACTCAGTTGTCCATAACCGGGGACACGGCTAATCGATTAGATTACACACCCTGCAGGGGTTAGTACACTTTACCCATGTGACTTGGCCAGCCCAACTCGTACCATAACTCTCATTTTGGGTGATGATAGGGAGAAGTCCAAGAAGAGACTGTTCGGGAAGTAGCTCCCCAATCCCGACGCGCACCAGTCCAACCTACCAAAATTCTACATCTCTGGATACGCGGATTCGAGTTACCACAACCTACTAGGTCCAACCAACCTCCCATTTCATTATTGGCACATGGTTGTACACGTAAGCTACAAAATAAAGAAGCCAATCATTTTCTCTTGATACCTGGGTGCCTTTCCGCAATGAAACCACCAAAATTTATCAATCCCATCACACCCAGGAGATTCATTGATTAAGTTGTTTTAGTTTTCACAAACCAATAATTTTAGAAACAAGATTCAGTGATGTAACCCAGCCCTCGTACATCATATCATGGCTAAGCACATCTACCAACGGAGGTTCATCTACAAGGAAGGCCCTACCACATAATAGGACATAGCATAGCGATAGTATCATCCTACACATGCATCTACAAAATAAACGACAATGCATTGAAAATAGTAGGACAATATCATGAACAAAGTAGCATCTACTTGCCTTGGTTGTAGCGGTCGGAAGAACAATCCACACACGAGCAAGCGTTGCACTCGTCACAATCTACACGATACAATTGCATTCATAAACAAACAATCCACAAGCATATGCAACAAAGATGATGCATGAATGCATGCACGACAAGTGGATTGATGCTACAGCAGCACCACATAATCCTATTTAGTAAAGCTACTGATTGCATGCATGGAAAATAGTTTTAGCGCAAGGAAAACTATTATGTAAAAATATAGTGCTCAAAACTAGAGCTAGAAATCAATTAAATCACTACCGGTAGTATACTGTTTGTAAAATCTTGGGAAAATTCTACTGTATGGGCATTGATATTTAGGAACAGTACCAATTGGAATTACTCAAAAAGGAATTATAAAACTCCCTGAATAATTAAAACACTGCAGAAAGCCACTAAATAGTTTATGCAGAAGTTTTTACTTTAAGCCTAACTTTTTAATTCACTTTGATATTCCCCTCGTTCTACTGAATCCAGGGACATATTATATGCAATTTTTGGAGTTACAGATCTTTTTCCACGAATTAATTACTCCAAAAAGGCCATTAACTCTTTTAATAAAACTAGACAAAATCTTGCTGCAAAAGTGTGAAACAATGGTACAGCAAGATTCTACACGACTTACTGAATCTACACATATTTTATTTGCAATTTTTGTCCCAATAGATTAATTCCTACGCAATTTACAAGTTTCTACGAAAATCTGCCAATTAAATCGATTAAAGAAATTACCCAGTCAACTTTGACTGTTGACTGGCCTACGTGGCTGCTGACTGGGCGTTTGACGAGTCAGCGCCTGGGGCTGACCGGTCAACGTCCGATCTGGGCCGTTGGCCGCAGATCGTGCGGCAGAGGGAGGGGCTCGAGGGGATCGTTATAGGCAAAAATTCGTTGAAATCGGTTTGGAAACGACACGGGAATCCTCGCTAGAAAATCTGCTAGTAGTTGGAGCTCGGGACGAACTCGGCTGACAGGCGGGCCCCACGTGGCGGTGACAGGAGGAGGCCGACGGGCAGGCCCCGCGCGTCAGCGGCTCGGCTGGCGGCAAGGCGGCCGTCGCTACTGTGTTTTTTTTTTTTTTTTGATCTTTTCTTTTTCCCTTTTTCCAATTTAGTAAAACCTCCGTAACTCCTTCATACGAACTCCGAATCGAACGATTCTTCTTTCTAAATTTTTCTAAAATCCAGGGGATCAATCTAGGGTCAAGTGGTGAGTGAAACCACTAGTCTACAAGGGTGGAAAACACTAGTCCTAGTAAACCCTCCCGTAGGAGCATTGTGGTAAAATAAAATAGGGTTTAGAAAATAGCGTTTTGCCGAGTCTTTTCGATCGAAGGTTTTGCATGGAAGAGCATGATGCAATGATATGAATGATATGCAGAACCAAATCTAAAATTTGGGATGTGACAAGACTAACCCCCTTAAGATGAATCTCGTCCCCGAGATTCGGCGCGGCTAGCAAATAGGTGTGGGTAGTCCTCTCAGATGTCATCCTCACACTCCCAAGTGGCTTCCTCTTCGGTGTGGTGGCTCCACTGCACCTTGCAAAACCTGATCATCTTGGTACGGGTAATCCTCTCCGCTGTCTCCAGAATCTTGACCGGCTTCTCCTCATAGGTCAAGTCATTCTCAAGCTGAACCTCCTCTAGTGGCACAGTGTCTCTCAATGGTGTAACCACCATCTCCGGATGGCACTTCTTCAGCTGGGACACGTGGAACACATTGTGAACAGCGGACAGAGTCTCTGGCAACTCCAACTGATAAGCAACTTCTCCTTTGCGTGCTAAGACCCGATATGGTCCTATAAACCTGGGTGCCAGCTTACCCTTGATTACAAATCTCTTGATACCTCGAAGTGGCGATACTCTGAGGTATGCTCTATCACCTATCTCATACACCACTTCCTTGCGCTTGGCGTCAGCGTAGCTCTTCTGCCTCGATTTTTCTACTTTCAGCCTGTCCCTAATCAAGGCGACCTTCTCCTCAGCATCCTTGATCAAATCAGGTCCAAACAACTGACGCTCTCCTACTCCATCCCATAGCAATGGTGTCCGGCACCGTTTCCCATACAGTACGTCAAACGGTGACGTCTTGATGCTGGTTTGATAGCTGTTGTTGTAGGAAAACTCAGCATACGGCAAATTCTCATCCCAACTAGAGCCATGAGCCAAGGCGCAAGCTCTCAGCATGTCTTCCAAAATCTGGTTCACCCTCTCGGTCTGTCCATCAGTCTGTGGGTGAAACTCTATGCTAAACTCCAATCTAGTCCCAAGTGACTCGTGCAACTGGCGCCAGAAGTGCGAGGTAAATTGGGTGCCTCTGTCAGATACTATACTCTTGGGAACTCCATGTAGGCACACAATTCTGTCCATATAAATCTTGGCTAACTTTGCACTCGTATAGGTCGTATTTACCGGTATAAAGTGGGCTACCTTGGTCAAATGGTCGACCACTACCCAAATGGAGTCATACCCTGACCTGGTCCTGGGCAATCCTGTGATAAAATCCATTCCCACTCTATCCCACTTCCAATCCGGCACGGGCAATGGTCAGCATGATCCTGCTTCTGGTGTTCCGCCTTCACCTGGCTACATACATCACATAGGGCAATATGCTCCGCGATGTCTCCCTTCATATTGTTCCACCAGAATCTGTCCTTTAGGTCCATATACATCTTCGTATTGCCCGGATGTATGGAATACGGTGAGTCATGAGCTTCCTGCAGAATCAATTTCCTTATCTCCGGATCGTTGGGAACGCACAAACGATCTCCATACCACAAGGTTCCTTGCTCATCCTCGCGGAATCCCCTTGCTCGATCCTCCTTCATCTTTTCCTTTACTTCATCAATCTCTTTGTCTCCCACTTGAGCCTTCCTGATTCTGTCATGTAGCGTTGGTTGGACTTCCATTGTTGCCAAGTATCCTTCAGATACTACCTCCAGTCTAAGGTCCTTGAATTGCTTGCTCAAATCCTCGGGCAATACCCCAATTGTCAATCCATTGGCATAAACCTTCCTACCGAGCATCGCTACTACATTGGCCTTTCTGGGGTGGTATATTGATTCATATCATAGTCCTTGATAAGTTCCAACCATCTCCTTTGCCTCATGTTCAGTTCCTTCTGTGTAAATATGTACTTCAGGCTCTTGTGGTTGGTGTACACATCACAGTGTTTTCCCATTAAGTAATGCCTCCATACCTTGAGCGCATGAACCACTGACGCTAACTCCAAGTCATGTGTGGGGTAATTCCGCTCATGGTGCTTGAGTTGCCGCGAGGCATATGACACTACTCTCCCATCTTGCATCAGCACACTCCCAAGTCCCTGTCGAGAAGCATCGCAGTACACTTGGAAATCCTTCTGGAGGTCTGGTAAACACAGAACGGGTGCGGTCACTAGTCGACGCTTCAGTTCCTGGAAGCTGGCTTCACACACATCTGTCCATTCGAACTTCCTCTCCTTCTTCAGAAGTTCAGTCATCGGCTTAGCAATCTTAGAGAAGTTCTCAATGAATCTCCTGTAATATCCAGCAAGTCCCAAAAAGCTTAGAATCTCTCCTGCATTCTTGGGTGCTTCCCACTCAGTTACTGCGGTCACTTTGCTTGGATCAACATCGACTCCTTCTCCTGACACCACGTGCCCAAGAAATCCAACAGTGTTAAGCCAGAATTCACACTTGCTGAATTTGGCATACAGCTTGTGTTCCCTCAGCTTCTCCATAATCAGACGCATATGTTTCTCATGCTCGGCATCATCCTTGGAATATATCAGTATGTCGTCAATAAACACCACCACGAACTTGTCCAATTACTCCATAAATACCTTGTTCATCATGGTCATGAAATATGCCGGGGCATTCGTTAGTCCAAAAGACATAACCATATACTCATATAAGCCATACCTAGTGGTGAAAGCGGTTTTTGGTATGTCCTCCTCCCGGATCTTCAATTGAAAGTAGCCCGATCGCAGATCAATCTTGCTAAACACCTTTGCTCCTTCTAGTTGATCAAACAAATCATTTATGTTTGGCAGAGGGTACTTTTTCTTGATGGTCACCTCATTCAGCGAGCGATAGTCCACCACTAATCTCTTGCTGCTGTCTTTCTTCTCCACGAACAGAACAGGTGCACCCCATGACGACGAACTAGGCTGAATGAATCCCTTGTCCAACCGCTTCTTCACCGCTTCTTCAATTCCTTCAGCTCATCCACATCCATCTTATATGGTCTCTTTGCTATAGGTCCTGTTCCCGGCATCAGGTCGATGAGAAACTCCACTTCCCTGTCAGGTGGCATTCCTGGCAGCTCCTCCGGAAACACGTCGGGGTAATCCCTAATCACAGGCACAGTATACATGCTAACCCCCTTAAGAGAATTCAGCTTACACCTTCCCGGTCGCACTGCCGACTTGAACCTAATTCTCCTACCATCCGGGGTTTTGAGTGAAACAGCTCGCTGTGCATAGTCTATGTGTCCTCCATGCATAGACATCCATCCATACCCAGAATAACATCTAACCCTTGTGATTCCAACACTACCAGATGTGCAATGAAGTTGTGTGTTCCAATCCTCACAGTTAAACCGCGACATCCCGCACTAGCTATCATATCTCCTCCAGGTGAACTCACTCTAATAGACTCTTTCATAGACTCAGTAAGTAGCTTATACTTATGCACAAATGCCCTTGATATGAATGAATGCGATGCACCAGTATCGAAAAGTATGAAAGCTGGGTGAGTGTTGATTGGGAACTTACCAATCACAAGGTCAGGATCATCTGGGATCTCCTCCACATTCATGTGGTTCAGTGTGGCCTTCTGGTTGTTGGTTGGCTTCAGTCCCTTCCTCTCCGGACAGTTGTCAGCATAGTGTCCCTTCTGGCCACACTTGAAGCATGTCACCTCACTCAGATCCTTCTTCACAAAGCGGCGATCACGGTTGCGGTCATGTCCACCGTGTCCTCTAGAATGGTGAGAGTTTCCTCCCTTGTGGCTGTGGTGGGTGCTCTTGTGGTTTTCATGGCGATGTCCATCGCCTCCATGGTGGTGGCGGTCATGGCTCCCATGGTCACTCCCTCCATGCTTGGAGTACCCATCATATGAAGTGCGAGACTTGTGATGTGAACCAGAGTGGTGATTGTTACTCTTTCTCTTGCGGTTCTCCACCTGCTTGTGCTTCCCTTCCAAGATCCTGGCCTTGTCCATAAGCTGCTGGAAAGTGGGGCAATAAACCACCAGTAGCTGCACTGAAAGCTCATCACTGAGGCCATCCAGGAATCTCTCCCTCCTTTTTTACATCAGTGTCAACATCCTCAGGTGCATAACGGGACAGGTTGTTGAACTCCTCAATGTACTCAGCCACGATGCGGTTGGTTTGGCACAAGTTGCATAACTCCTTCCTCTTCAGGCTTAGAACTCCTGAAGACACGTGGTTGGTCCTGAAACCTTCCTCAAACATTGCCCAAGTCACAGTGTCCAGCGGGTGGGTGATCTGAAAAGTGTCCCACCAAGAAGCGGCTGGTCCCTCCAGTAGGTGAGTGGCAAACCTCACCTTCTCAGCATCAGTGCATCCAACAGTTACTAGATCCTTGCTGACTGAACGCAACCAGTCGAGAGCCACATTGGTTCCGTTGCAGTAGAGAACTTAGCTGGCCTTAGCCTCAGAAATCTGGTGAGAGCATCTCCCTGAGGCTGGTTGTTCCCATTGTTGTTGTTGTTGTTCTGAGCTTCCATGAACTGAGTCATAACTTGGGTCAGCTGTGCCTGAGCTTCCATGAGCTTCTCCAACTCAGTGGGTTGACGGCGGGGAGGCATCTTCGGTTCAGCACAGGTAAGTTTAGAAGAATCAACTACGATAATAGGATTCTACCCATGCATTATGATCCAACAACAACAAGCAATAGCAGACAATCACAAGCAAGCAACACATCAACAAACAAGTGATCCAGCAACATCCCAGGGGTTATCCTAGCAGTATATACTTACTGAAATAGTTTTACAAGAGTTGGCAATGGTTAACTAAATAATAGATCAACTAAGCAACAAAACAAAGAATCCGAGCAGTCCAAAGAGCGTTCACGATTTTTCTACCGACTTAGACTCCGGGAAAAATATGCTGATTTTGCACATACAAGTAGATTTTCGCACCAGCCCTATTTTTTAGATTTTGCCGGTTAACGAAAAATATGAAAAATCGTGCAAGATTTCAGACGTAAAACCGCAATGAAAATAACACAGGTAGTAACCAAACTTGCCATAACTCTTTCATAAAATTCGCACAAATAATTCTTGGGATATTGGGGTACACAAATAAGCAACTAAACACTCTTAAGCTAACAACAACTAAGTTTCACATCGATCGAGACTAATCCTAACGATTTTACCTAACGAGGACTAATTGGTGGACTTCTATCTACTTCCTGAAGAGGTTGCGGTAGGTCCTTGCACTCATGCGTTGGCGCTTCGGTCCACGGTTCAACCATGGCGGCGGAGTGTACACCTCTCCTGAATCATCACTTGAGATCTCAAGCTCCACCTCTTCTGGATCCTCCTCTTCTTCTTCACTCTCAGCTGTAACTACAACAGCTTCATCTCCTCCACCATCATCGTCTCCATCATCATCATCCTCGTCCTCATCATCATCATTGTTCCCGCTGTCATAATCATCCCCATTGTTGCCATCATCTCCATTGTCATCATCAGAGGGTGGATTCAGCTGTGCTTGGAGAGCGGCAATCTGGGCTGTCATAGCTTCAATAGTTTGATCCCTTTCCTGGACGGTCCCTTGCAACTGTTGTATGTTCTGGGTGTTTTCCTGCACAGTACCATGAAGATGATCTATGGTTGCATCTCTGGCTATCAGGGATTCTCCAGGACTCCCACAGCTTCATGCAAGGTGTCAATATCCTGTCCTTGGACCACCATACCATTGCTGGCAAAATCTGCAATGTCCTTTATCATCATCACTTTCTCAGCTAGAGCTCCATTCTCCCTTTCCATGTCCTCTATGTGCCTCCGACGGGGCGGCATGTTGTTCCTGTCGCCCGGGGTAACCACAATGTGCCCATCCTCATCACGCCTCCCATAGTCACGGTAGGGTGAATCTGCTGGAATTAGGTGTCGGACATGATGGCACTGGCGAGACAGGGCTTCATGTATGGCCAAGTTGATTCCAAGTCCCCAGTTGCAGTATGTTTTGGTGTAGATCAGATGCACAGGGTTTGGCAAGGCGGCATCCCTGAAGATGAAGGTGGTGATCTCCCATGCATCCTCACCATATCCATAGGTGTACAGCCTTCTTCCCTTGAACATGGGCAGTGGCAATCCCAAAGACTGCGAGAGCTATGCTAACTGTCTTACAAAGGGCCTTGGTGACTCCATGGTTGCATACTCAGTCCTGACTTCTCCCATCTATCAATTAAAAGAGGAAAGGGTGAGAACAACATATGGTAAGAATTTACGAGAGTGATAGGCATAAGATGAAAGACAGAGTTAATATAAGCTTTAATAATTCTATGGTTTCCTAATCCAATCGACACACGGGCTCTGATACCATCTTGTAACACCACGGTTCTGAAAAGATCGTAGCTTCTATGTTACATGCCAATCCCTGGATCGGTTCATTGGCCCACAATAGAATAAGATGAATAACATAGCAAAATATCCGTGTATCATAAATAATGAAGATCCAGAGTACCATTATTACAATAAAAGCTTAGCTCAAGGCTAGCTCAAATTATTCAGGTAGCAACATAAATAAAGTAAATCCTCCATTCTTCAAATTGCCCACAAGTGAATAAGTGCCGAGTGGAGTACCGTGGCCTATATCGATTACTCAGAATCGGAATATCCTGCAACATGAAACATATAAGCCCCGAAGGGTCAATACATGGAATGTATGGAAAGTAGCGCTAGTAAAGGAGACAATAATGCTAACATCTACATGCATATTTGGCAAGTGGAGTTGTGTCTGGCTTGCATTTGCAAATACCTTTGTCCTACTTTCATAAACAGTTTTTGATTTTCTTTGAAAAGATCCCAATTAAGTTAACCCAACAATATTAAAGCAATTATGAAATTAGAATGAGTGAGAAACATGTCTTGGAATCAAAATCAAGCAACTCAGTTGTCCATAACTGGGGACACGGCTAATCGATTAGATTACACACCCTGCAGGGGTTAGTACACTTTACCCATGTGACTTGGCCAGCCCAACTCGTACCATCACTCTCATTTTGGGCGATGATAGGGAGAAGTCCAAGAAGAGACTGTTCGGGAAGTAGCTCCCCAATCCCGACGCGCACCGGTCCAACCTACCAAAATTCTACATCTCTGGATATGCGGGTTCAAGTTACCACAACCTACTAGGTCCAACCAACCGCCCATTTCATTATTGGCACATGGTTGTACACGTAAGCTACAAAATAAAGAAGCCAATCATTTTCTCTTGATACCTGGGTGCCTTTCCGCAATGAAACCACCAAAATTTATCAATCCCATCATACCCAGGAGATTCATTGATTAAGTTGTTTTAGTTTTCACGAACCAATACTTTTAGAAACAAAATTCAGTGATATAACCCAGCCCTCGTACATCATAGCATGGCTAAGCACATCTACCAACGGTGGTTCATCTACAAGGAAGGCCCTACCACATAATAGGACATAACATAGCGATAGTATCATCCTACACATGCATCTACAAAATAAACGACAATGCATTGAAAATAGTAGGACAATATCATGAACAAAGTAGCATCTACTTGCCTTGGTTGTAGCGGTCGGAAGAACAATCCACACACGAGCAAGCGTTGCACTCGTCACAATCTACATGATATAATTGCATTCATAAACAAACAATCCACAAGCATATGCAACAAAGATGATGCATGAATACATGCACGACAAGTGGATTGATGCTACAGCAGCACCACATAATCCTATTTAGTAAAGCTACTGATTGCATGCATGGAAAATAGTTTTAGCGCAAGGAAAACTATTATGCAAAAATATAGTGCTCAAAACTAGAGCTAGAACTCAATTAAATCACTACAGGTAGTATACTGTTTGTAAAATCTTGGGAAAATTGTACTGTATGGGCATTGCTATTTAGGAACAGTACCAATTGGAATTACTCAAAAAGGAATTATAAAACTCCCTGAATAATTAAAACACTGCAGAAAGCCACTAAATAGTTTCTGCAGAAGTTTTTACTGTAAGCCTAACTTTTTAATTCACTTTGAGATTCTCCTCGTTCTACTGAATCTAGGGACATATTATATGCAATTTTTGGAGTTACAGATCTTTTTCCACGAATTAATTACTCCAAAAAGGCCATTAACTCTTTTAATTAAACTAGACAAAATCTTGCTGCAAAAGTGTGAAACAATGGTTCAGCAAGATTCTACACGACTTACTGAATCTACCATATTTTATTTGCAATTTTTGTCCCAGTAGATTAATTCCTACGCAATTTACAAGTTTCTACGAAAATCTGCCAATTAAATCGATTAAAGAAATTACCCAGTCAACTTTGACCGTTGACTGGCCTACGTGGCTGCTGACTAGGCGTTTGACGAGTCAGCGCCTGGGGCTGACCGGTCAACGGCCGATCTGGGCCGTTGGCCGCAGATCGTCTTGAGGAGGGCGCGGCTTCGGGCGGCGGCGGCGAAGGCGGCGCCCGGCGGCGGCGGTGGGCGAGAGGCGGCGGGTCCGCGGAGGAGGCGGCGGCTCGTCGGCCGTCGTCGGGCAGAGAGAGGGCGGCGTTCTGCTTGGGAGAGAGGCGGTCAATGAGGTGGCGGCTCGCGGCGAGGGAGGCGAGAAGGGCGGGCGCGGAAGGGAAGGCGAAGGCGGTTGCCGTCGGCGGCGGGCGGCGACGGGCGCGGCGGGCGGAGGCTCGGGCGGGCGAGAGGAGGAGGGTGGCGCGGTGGCGGCTGTGGCAGCGGGTGGCAAGTGATAGGAGGCGAGCTCACCTTGAGCAATGGCGGTGGCGGCTCGAACTCCGGCGAGAAATCGCCGGAGATTTAGGGTGCCTCGTTTGCAATTAGGTAGGAGGTTTGGAAGAGGGGCTCGAGGGGATCGTTATAGGAAAAAATTTGTTGAAATCGGTTCGGAAACTACATGGGAATCCTCGCTAGAAAATCTGCTAGTAGTTGGAGCTCGGGACGAACTCGACTGACAGGCGGGCCCCACGTGGCGGTGACAGGAGGAGGCCGACGGGGCCTCAGGCCAGCGGCTCGGCTGGCGCGGGCGGCGCCTAGCTACGCGCTGCGCAGGCGGCGGCTGCACGCTGCCGGCTGCTGCATGGGCCGGCTCGGCCCAGCGGCTGCGCTGTGTTTTTTTTTTATCTTTTCTTTTTCCCTTTTTCCAATTTAGTAAAACCTCCGTAACTCCTTCATACGAACTCCGAATCGAACGATTCTTCTTTCTAAATTTTTCTAAAATCCAGGGGATCAATCTAGGGTCAAGTGGTGAGTGAAACCACTAGTCTACAAGGGTGGAAAACACTAGTCCTAGTAAACCCTCCCGCAGGAGCATTGTGGTAAAATAAAATAGGGTTTAGAAAATAGCGTTTTGTCGAGTCTTTTCGATCGAAGGTTTTGCATGGAAGAGCATCATGCAATGATATGAATGATATGCAGAACCAAATCTAAAATTTGGGATGTGACATTATTAAGGCCCCCCGTCGCACACGGAAGTCTCTTTCCGTGTGTAGTGCAGAGGAACGCTGAGGCCCAAAAATTTGGACCGTATGCACGCAGCCCAGAAATCCCATTGTGCGGGAATAGAACAAACAACAAACTTTCAATGACCGGTGTTAACATAATGCACACTCTTTTTCCACATGTGACCGTCAGCGAAGCTTCCATTTATCGCCTACGGTTATCTTCTGCAGAATCACATCACTTTAACCTAAATATTTATTCATCACGTAATCTTTAGTGAAGTTTACAATTTTGCAGACAATTTATTCTATACTAATGGTGTGTGTTTTGTTCCCGCTTATTTTCCATTTTCCCACTTCCTTATCTGGTTTCTTTGCTTCTTTTTCTCGCCGCCCCTCGCTTGTTTTTAACCAAAGCGAGTGTTGTCGATAGCTCAGATCTATGATTAATTGTTGAAAATAGTCCAACAGTGTCTTGGCTACACAAATCTCTGATGGAACGGGAAGAAGCACTAATGGCGCGCAGAGCGCGGATGTAGGCGCGCCTCCCTCCTTTGCGGTCAGCAGCGCCGCCTTGCAGAGTATGATCCATGTGCGGTTCCGGTACTCCTGCTGCCCGGTGAAGGCGCAGCTCCCTCTGTCCCCACCATCATTTGTCGATGGAGGTTCCCATTGGATTTTGCCAGAGCTCTCCATCGAGTCATGGCACCATCATGCATTCATAGAGCCTCGTCGCTTGGAAGGCTAGGAAGCTCTGTCCAATGACCGCCGCGGGCATACATGATATGATGTACCGAGTGATAGTAGATTTCAAGAATTGCAATCTCCAAGACCCTAGGCCAAAGCAAAAAAGGGGCAGGGCCAAGATGAGCCCTGCCAGCGATGCTGAGACCTCGACAAAGGCCAGGCTGGAGAGTCCAAATTTTAGTTTAATTAGTTATTGTATTATGTATCTATTTATAACAACGATGGGAAACGTTATAGTGTGCCAACCCGCACACATATTAGTTAGTTTTATATGTATTGAATATATATTTTTAGTATATGTTTCTTCTGAATCGTTATGCGACATCACACACAATATAAATGTACATCAACATATCACCTACAAAATATAGCATACTAGAACTATGGATGTCGGCGTCTCTGATTAGTCAAAATGTTTTCAAGTAAACTTTTCTCCAAAGACACGCATGATATATTTTATTAATTTATGTGGTTGATTCTCATGAAAAATCATGCATGTTGACAGGAAAACAGTCAGAAGTAAGCACACGGTGTTTGACGATAAACCTTATTCATTATACTCTATCCACACAAATCCAACATTTATACCGTGTGGGAACCGACAATTGTCGGTCGATTCCTCTATTAGAAACTTTGTGTAATTCAAATCCACGTGAATCCCATCGGTCATTCGAAGTTGGAATTGCCTTAATCACGGTTTTCTTCAAGGAAAGGTGCCAATCAAAAATATCTTTGATTACGTTGTTGATGCACACCAAATTTCAATTTTTTATCGATTTCATGACTCTAACTACTATAAATCCCTAAGATTAAAAAAATGAAAACTACACACAAATGCTCCTCTCCTCTAGATCAAGAAGTTCATCTAGCAAAGCCTAAGGATCCCCGAAACCTCATCAATGGTAGCCCCTTACCAAAGACTCATGTCTTCTCCTACAAAGAGCAGAAGATGTTCTTCAAGGTGACATTCACCCACCGTGCAAGGAGGGTGGTATTGGAGATATGCCCTAGAGGCAATAATAAAAGTGTTTATTATTATATCATTGTGTTTATGATAAATGTTTACATTCATGCTATAACAGTATTAACCGGAAACATTAATACTTGTGTGATTTGTAAACTAAATTAGAGTCCCTAGTAAAGCCTCTTTGTAATACTAGCTTGTTGGTTAATAGATGATCGTGGTTTCCCGATCATGAACATTGATATGTTGTTAACAACAAGATCATATCATTAGGAGAATGGTATGATGGACATACTCCTATAGATAAGCATAGCATTAAGATCAAGTCATTTCAATAGTCCGTTCGTATAAGCTTTCTAAAACATAGTAACCTAATTCCTTCGACCATGAGATCGTGCTAATCAACATCACCTGAAGGATGCTTTGATGACATCAAACACCACACCGTAACTGGGTGGCTATAAAGGTGGCATTGAGTGTTCGGAAAGTATGTGTTGAGGCACATGGATCAAGAGTGGGATTTGTCCATCCATATGACAGATAGATATACTCTGGGCCCTCTCGGTGGAATGTCATCCAATTAGCTTGCAAGCATGTGACTGGCTCACAAGGGATCACATATCACGGGAACGATAAAATAGTACTTATCGGTAACGAGGTTGAACTAGGTATGCAGAGATACCGACGATCAAACCTCGTATAAGTAAACTATCGCGAGACAGAGGGAAATTGGTATCGTATGTAAGTGGTTCATTTGATCGCAAAGTAATCGTAGAAATATGTGGGAGCCATATGAATTTCCAGATTCCTCTATTGGTTATTGATCGGAGAAGTGTCTCGGTCATGTCCGCATAATTCACGAACCGTAGGGAGACACACTTAAGGATTCGATGTTGTTTAGTAGATATGGACTATAATTAGGGATACCAAATGTTGATCGGAGTCTCGGATGGGATCCGGGATATCACGAGGAGATCCGGAATGGTCCGGAGAATAAGATTCATATAAGGAAAGTCCGATTCCGGAGTTCGGGAAATATTTCGATGTTTTCATCGGAGAGTTTCTAGAAGGGTCTAGAAGGTTCACCGGACCGGAAGGAGAATGGTCCATGAATGTGTCATGGGTAAGTGGAATGATTTGATCATATCCTAGGTCACTTGTTTTGGACATCTGCGAGAGAGAATTAAAGCTCTAAATTTAAAGTCAAAAGGGAGGTTTGAAAAGTCAAACTGGAACAATAGTTTCCTAGTGGAAGAAGGAAAGAGTCCTTCCTTATATCCAACTTGGGTTTGGGTTTGGATTCAAACTCTCCCCTCCCAAGGCTGCCCCCCCTCTCATAAATAGAGGGGGAGGGCTGCCCCAAACACCACAAGCCCTAGCCCGCACCACCATGCGCCGCCGCCGCCCTAGCCACCGCCAACACTTCCTCCTCCTCTCCATCCTTCTAAACCTAGATCGTCGGAAACCCTAGATCCACCATAACTCGCACCGTCTTAGGCGAAGCCCTGCGGGATCTTCCCTCTACTTCCGACACCACGCCGTTGTGCTGCCGGAATCGTGAGGGGAGAACTACAACCTTCACTTCCTGCTAGAACAAGGGAGAGGAAGGTCTTCATCGAGTACCGAACGTGTGACCAACTGCGGAAGCGCTGCCGGAACACAGCGCCGGAAGGATCATCTACGCGATCTTGAGATCGGCAAGTGTACGACTACATCACCCACGAGAATCTGCTCTCGTTAACTTCTTTGGAATATTCGATGGTGAGTACTCTAATAGACTCGTTGCTACAATCTAGTAGATAGATCTTGGCTTGTTTGTGTGCATGCGGTAGAATTTTTTTGTTTTCCATGCTACGAACACCTACAGTGGTATCAGAGCCGTGTCTATATGTAGATCTGTTGCATGAGTAGAAGATAATGGTCATTATGGGTGTTGATGCTTTTGTTGTCGATTGCTTCTTGTGTACTTTGCATCTTGCGGGATGGTGGGATGAAGCGGCCCGGGCTAACCTTACATGACATCATTCATGAGACTTGCTCCACGCTTGACATGCAACTTGTATTACATAAGTGGCTTTGCGGGTGCCTGTTTCTCCCAACATAGTTAAGATTCAATATACAACGGGTGATTGACAATACTAGTATCAACGTTGTGGTTCTTGTTCGTAAGTTAGAACGACACTTATTGGAAGCCCCAAACCACGTAAAACATGCAAAGAAAATTAGAGGCGTCTAACTTTGTTTTGCATAGGTGTGATGTGATGTGATATGGCCATGATTGTGATTATATATGATGTATGCAATGTTCCTTATTGTAAGTCGGCAACCGACAGGAGCTATATGGTTGTTTTTTTAATTCCGTTAATACTTGCGTTTCTATTATTCAAATTAGTTGTAATAGTTGATGCTGGTAGAAGACAACCATGGAGCGGCACCATTGACCTTGACGCGATGCCGGTGATGATGGAGATCATGTTCGTGCTTGAAGATGGAGATTGGAAGCACAAGAAGAAAGGCCATATCATATCACATATTATGAATTGCATGTGATGTTAATTCTTTTATCCATATTGTATTGCTTAGTTCACGACGGTAGCATTATAAGATGATCCCTCTCACAAAATTTCAAGTTATAAAGTGTTCATACTTAGTAGGCACCATTGCTAAAGCTCGTTGTTTTGAAGCACCACGTGATGATCGGGTGTGTTAGGTTCTGCGAGTGTATACAATGGGAGCAAGCCAGATTTGCTCATGCGGAAGATAATGTTTGATCTTGACGATCCTAGCATGTATATACATGGTCTCGGAACACGAATCACCGAAAGGTAAAGCATGAGTCATATAGTAGATATGATAAACATGTTGATTGTTCTCCATTGAAGCTACATCGACTCTCGTGATGATCAGTTTTGATGTGGTGGATTTGGTTCGTGTGATCACTAAAACATTGTGAGGGATATTGTTTTGAGTGGGAGTTCACCTAGATTAATTTAAATATTAATTAGAACTCAATTTTCATCAACTTAGTCTAAAATATTGCAAATATGTTGTAGATCAGTGGCGGCCCCTACCATCAATTTTAATGCGTTCCTAGAGAAAGAAAAGTTGAAAAACAATGGAAGAAAATTCGCGGATTGGCTCCGCAATTTGAGGATTGTCCTCAATGCTGGTAATTTGATCTATGTGTTGGATGCACCGCTGGGTGACCCACCTGCAGCTGATGCTACCGATGAGGTAAAGAATGTTTTCCTCGCTCGGAAGAATCAGTACTCCACAGTTCAGTGTGCTATCTTGTATGGTTTGGAATCGGAGCTTTAGAAAAGGTTTGAAAACCATGACCCACATGATATTGTCCGTGAACTTAAAATGATATTTGAGGGTCATGCGGAAGTTGAGAGTTATGAGGCTTCTGAAAAGTACTTTAACTGCAAGATGGAAGAGGGCAGCTCCATTAGTGAGCACGTGCTTAAGATGTCTAGGCACGCAAGCAAGCTTCAAAGCTTGGGTATAGTGATTCCTAATGATTTGGGGGTTCACCATGTCCTCCAATCACTACCACCAAGTTACAAGAACTTTGTGATGAACTACAATATGCAAAACATGGGCAAGTCGTTGCCCAAACTCTTCTCCATGTTAAAGTTTGCAGAAGTGGAGATCAAGAAAGAGCACCAAGTGTTGTTGGTCAATAAGACCACCAAATTCAAGAAGCAAGGAAATTCTAAGAAAAAGGGAAACTTCAAGAAGGGCGGTAAGAAAGTTACCGCGCCGGCGAAGAAGACCAAGGTTGGGCCTAAGGCTGATACTGAGTGCTTTTACTGCAAGGGAGAAGGTCACTGGAAGCGGAATTGCCCTAAGTACTTGGCGGATTTGAAGAACGACAACATCAAGAAGAAAGGTATATCCGATATACATATTATTGATGTTTATATCATTAGTACTCGTAGTAGTTCCTGGGTATTTGATACTGGTTCGGTTGCTCATATTTGTAACTCGAAACAGGTGCTGCAGAATAGACGTAAACTAGCGAAGAACGAGGTGACGATGCACGTTGGAAATGGATCAAAGGTTGATGTGATCGCAGTCGACATCCTACCTCTTCATCTACCATCGGGATTAGTTTCATACTTAAATAATTATTATTTGGTGCCTGCGTTGAGCATGAACATTATATCAGGATCATGTCTATTGCGAGACAGTTACTTGTTTAAGTCCAAGAATAATGGTTGTTCGATTTATATGAGTAATATGTTTTATGCACATGCACCTTTGATAGATGGTCTATTCTTATTGAATCTCGATTATAAAAATGCACACATTAATAACATTGAAGCAAAATGTTTGAAATTGAGCGATAACTCGACCTATATGTGGCACTGTCATCTTGGTCACATTGGAGTGAAGCGTATGAAGAAACTCCATTCCGATGGACTTCTTGAATCACTTGATTTCGAATCCCTTGAAATATGCGAAGCATGTCTGATGGGTAAAATGACTAAGACTCCATTTTCTGGTATGACGGAGCGAGCTACAAACTTATTGGTAATCATACAAACCGATGTGTGTGGCCCAATGAGTGTGTAGCATTGCGCGATGGTTATCGTTATGTTCTTACCTTCACGGATGACTTGAGTAGATATGGGTATATCTATTTCATGAAACATAAGTCCAAAACTTTCGATAAGTTTAAGGAATTTCAAAGTGAGGTAGAGAATCAACGTAACAAGAATATTAAATTTCTACGATCTGATCGTGGAGGTGAATATCTAAGTTACGAGTTTGGCGAGCATTTGAAGAAATGCGGAATACTTTCACAATTGACACCGCCGGGAACACCACAATGTAATGGTGTGTCCGAACGTCGTAATCGAACTCTCTTAGATATGGTTCGTTCTATGATGTCACTTACAGAATAACCGCTATCGTTTTGGGGTTATGCATTAGAAACAGCCGCATTCACTTTAAATAGGGCACCATCTAAATCCGTTGAAACGAGACCGTATGAATTATGGTTTGGGCAGAAACCTAAATTGTTGTTCCTTAAAGTTTGGGGTTGTGAAGCTTATGTAAAGAAGTTATAGCCCGACAAGCTTGAACCCAAAGCGGAAAAATGCGTCTTCATAGGATACCCGAAGGAAACTATTGGGTATACCTTTTATCATAGATCCGAGGGCAAAATATTCGTTGCCAAGAATGAATCCTTTCTAGAGAAGGAGTTTCTCTCGAAAGAAGTGACTAGAAGGAAAGTAGAACTCGACGAGGTTGTTGAACCTTTTCTCGAACTTGAGAGTAGCGCAGCACTAGAAGTAGTTCCTATAGCGCCTAGACCAATAAGAGAGGAAGCTAATGATGTTGATCATGAAACTTCGGTTGAAGTTACTACAAAACCTCGCAGGTCAAAGAGAACTTGTACCACTCCTGATTGGTATGATCCCGTTATGAGTGTCATGTCGGTGGACAACACCGATGACCCTGCGACATATGAGGAAGTGATGATGAGCCTAGATTCCAATAAATGGCAAGAAGCCATGAAATCCGAGATTGGATCCATGTACGAAAACCAAGTATGGACTTGGTGGACTTACCGGATGGCCGGAAGGCTTTCAAGAACAAATGGATTTTCAAGAAGAAAACAGATGCTGATGGTAATGTTACTGTCTATAAAGCTCGACTTGTCGCAAAAGGGTTTCGACAAATTCAAGGAGTTGACTACGATGAGACTTTCTCACCAGTAGCAAAGATAAAGTCTATGAGTATTTTTTTAGCAATCGCTGCATATTATGATTATGAGATATGGCAGATGGATGTCAAAACGGCATTCCTCAATGGAGACATTGATGAAGAGTTGTATATGGTACAACCCAAAGGTTTTGTCGATCCTAAAGGTGCTAACAAGGTATGCAAACTTCAACGGTCCATTTATGGATTAAAGCAAGCATCCCGAAGTTGGAATCAACGTTTTGATAAGGTAATCAAAAGCTTTGGTTTTATACAAACTTATGGATAAGCTTGTATTTACAAGAAAGTGAGTGGGAGCTCTGTAGAATTCTTAATACTATATGTAGATGACATATTGTTGATTGGAAATGATGTATACCTTCTTCATAGTGTCAAGGATTATTTGAATAATATTTTTTCAATGAAAGATCTTGGCGAAGCAGCTTACATATTAGGCATAAATATTTATAGAGATAGATCAAGACGCCTAATATCATTTTCACAAAGTAAATATTTGGACAAAGTTATAAAGAGGTTTGGAATGGAAGATAGTAAGAAAGGGTTCTTGCCCATGTTTCCCAATATGACCTTGAGTAAAACTCAAAGTCCTGCAACAACAGAACATAGATAAAGGATGAGTAAGACTCCCTATGCCTCAGCCATAGGATCTCTTATGTATGCCATGCTATGTACTAGACCCGACATTGCATATGATGTTAGTTTGACTAGCATATATCAAAGTGATCCAGGAGTGGATCATTGGATAGTGGTCAAAAACATCCTTAAGTACTTGAGAAGAACTAAGGATATGGTTCTTTCTTATGGAGGTGATGAACAGCTCATTGTTAATAGTTACATCGATTCTAGTTGGAACACCGATCCGGATGATTCTAAATCTCAATCTGGATACGTATTTACTTTGAATGGTGCAACAGTTAGCTGGAGGAGTGCAAAGGAAAGCATTGTGGCGAGATCTTCAACTGAATCGGAATACATAGCTGATTCGGAGGCTTCACAAGAGGCGATATGGATGAAGGAGTTCATTATATAGCTCGGTGTGGTTCCAAGTGCGCTGGACCCAATGTCTATCTATTGTGATAACATGGGCGCCATAGCCAATGCGCAAGAACCAAGGTCACACAAGAAGCTGAAGCATATCAAGCTATGTTTCCACGCTATTCGAGAGCATGTCCAAGATGGTGACATAAAGATTTGCAAAGTACACACAAATCTGAATGTGGCGGATCAGTTGACTAAGCCTCTCTCGAGGGAAAAACATGACCTGCACCAAACTGTCATTGGTGTTCGGTATATTACCATGTAATCTAGATTAGTTGACTCTAGTGCAAGTGTAAGACCCCACCTTTATAAAGGTAAAGGTCCCTGTGATTGCAATGCTAGTCCCTGGATCAATAGCTAGCATCCTCAGTTAAGATGTAATATCAATAAACAAATGTCATAATACAACTTTATAACCAGGAATAAAATAATTCATTACATCTTACATAGCTAATTTGGCTATCTCATTACAATGCAGCAGAAATAACTATATAGCATGGAGTCCTTCATCTTCAAAGTGTCACAGGCAATCATGTTGGTTGTAGACTTGTAATCCTAATCAACATACTTCACTAACATCAAACAAACCTGCAACATAATAAGTTACAACCACAAGGGTCAATACATTTGAATTGTATTGGCAAGTGATACTATGGTAAAATAGTGGTATCTATCATCTATATGCATTTGGCTAAGTGGATCTTAGGCTTGCTTGATCAAAATAAATTTTCCTTATCATTTGAAAACACTAAGTTTTTGTTTGTCAAAATCACCCAAGGCATCAACCAATAGACATTGGTGATCCTTTTACCCTTGTTCAACCACAAGTTTTTAACTTAGAAATTGGGATGAGGAGATTCTTGATAGCTTCCATGTCTTGATGCTCAAATTGTCCATTGCAGGGGACACGGCTAAGTACTTAGATTTTACTCTCTCGAGAGGTGGTGCACTTTCCCCCACAAGACTCGACATGCATCGAGACAAGATCTTTTAGAAGCCTTCCCTTAGACCAGAATGGACACGCTCCAAACCTATCATCCCCTACCACCAATTGTCCACCTATATGATCTAGGCAGGGCCCATAATGCCAAGTGGCTGCACTTGAAGCTTCTCAACATTTGATATCTCAAATCTCTTTGTTCCTGGGTGGCATTCCACAAGTGAGATACACAGGGTAAACCATTGAAAAATGGGCCCTGGTAACCACTCAACAAAAATAGCAATTACCATTCCACCCAGGTGTTTCATTCACTTAGTTGTTTTATTAAACAAAACATAAGTCGATGACTTAGAAATATTCCATATCATGAATATAATCCACCCTTGTTTTCTACTAGCTAAGCTAAGCATGATAGTAGTAGGAATCTTAACTTAGGAAAATTCTACTAAGGTTTAATCTACTAGGATTTCCCATGGCATAGTTTACACTTAGAAATTTCTATGCAAGTCCTACTCAAAACATCACTAATGCATAGTGAAAATAATAGGACAAAAGTATGAAGTACCACTTGCCTTATTGGTAGAGAATATAGGTTCACTCCTTGATCTTGCAATAGTCACACTCTTCAAATTCCACTACAATTAAATCAAGGCACAAAATTCAATCTACCATTCAAGCAATTTATCACATAAAATAATAAAAACAAAGCAATGCATGCAAGCATGCCAAAGATTGTTTTATTTTGGAAAAGTGGTTTCTAATAGGTTATGAACATTATAAAACATCTATTCGTCATTTATAAAAGTGGCAAAACCATTTGATATTAAGTTAGTGGAAATGGCCACTTTAAATCATTTTTGTTTTGTTAGAAATGATTTAACCAAAGTAATAATTTCCAGTTTTTGAAAAATATATTTTTAAACACAAATGTTAGTGTTTATGGTCATAGTGTTTAATATTAAAACCATTTGCAAAAGGTTTCATCTAAAAACCATTTTTAATTCAAAGTAACATTTTATTTTGTTGGAAATGCCTTTAAACAAAGTAATAATTTTCTAGGGTTCACTCAATATATTTTAAAACCCTAAAACTTGGTGTTTAGGGTTAGAGAGTTTAATTCAAACCTTTTTCAAAAGGTTTACTCAAAAAGAATTTGTAAACCATAATCAATATTTTTATTTAACTAGAAATGCTTTTATTCAAAGGAATAATTCCTAAGTGTCAAAGAATATATTTTTAAATCCAAAAGTTGGTTTCTATGGTCAGTAGGTACAAAAAAATCCATTTACAAAAGATTTTACCCCTAAATCATTTTTAGAATAAATTTTATACACAAAATAGGCCTAGACAAGTTTCTGCAAAAACAACTAAATTTCCAGAAGCAATTCATTAAACAAAGTGCATGGTTGGAAAGTACTCTTTTTGCTGATTCCATTGATATAAAATTTGTAAAATTTGGACGTTTATATTTAAAGTTATGGAATTTACAAATTCAAACATCTAATAGACATATTTCTGTTTGTTAAAACAAACTACAGGCCACACATCACAACCTCATTGGCTGGTACCGGTTCGTGAGGATCGCGCTATGTGGAGCATTGGATTTAAAACAGATCATGCGGCTCAGAGTGCTACGTACACCTTCGGGTTAAGTTTCTATCGTGTCCATCTGATCAGGATCTAACGAACCACAACAACCTGACCATGGATCGGCGGCGCTGGGTGACAGCGAGCAGCGGCGCGGCTCTTCTCATGGTGGTTCTGGAAAAGCAGGAAGTAAGGGAGAAGGGAAGGTTGCTCACTGGGTTCGCCGTGACGTGCTGAAGCTCGAGGTGGTCGTCGCTGGGACATGGGCGCACGGTCGGGTCGACAATCTCTCGTCGGAGTGGTTGCTGACGACGGGTTCGCTCTGGTGTCATTGATGACGAGGCTACAAGGCACGGGAGAGTGAGAGAAAGGGTCGGTTAGACGCGCGCGATAGAGAGAAGGTTGCAGGGGTATCGTCCAGATAGGAAGGGGAGGTTGGGGTTACCAGAGAATCTCGCCGGAGTCGAGGTAGTGGACGGCGACGTTCGGTCTTGGTCGTTGCCGATGTTCTAGGGCACGCGCGGATGAGCTGGAGCTAATGGTTGATGCACCTGAGGCCGGAGATCAATCTCTTGGGATCTGGGAGGCAAGGGGAGGTACATACTGGTCGGAATCGACAGAAAGACTCGCCGGAGCAGTGGATGTTGCAGTGAGAAATTTGGGCAGCCCTGGGGCAGAGGAGGTGCGGTGAGTGAGCGGAAAGAGAGAGATAGGGCAGGTGCTTATGTACGCGTGATCGCGGGAGAGATTCATTGTTGCTTTCAACGCGAATTAATGCGATTAAATCGTGGCAGAAACGGCAGCTAGGTGAGGGGCGAGGTCAGCGTGGGGGTGGAGACGACGATGACCTGGCTGCGGGGCAGCGTTGTCAGCGAGAGAGAGAGGGTCTGTGTGGGGTCGACACGTCAGTGACTTTGCGGGTTCGTTTGCAAGTGTGAATCGTTTTTCTACGGGGGAGAGAGAGATGGCCTTCTGGGCCTGGTGGGTTTTGTTGGGCTAGGCTGGCTTCTTTCCCCTTTTTTTATCCTGTTTCCTTTTCTTTTTCTAATTTCTTTTTCGATTTTGTATTTATTCAAATGATTTCAAACACCATTTGAATTTATATTTTTACCAAACTTTCAGTAATTTTCTATTCTGTTCAAACATGTAATTTAAATATCATTTTGCAATATTTCTTTTATTCACACATGGTTTAATTATTTATTTACAATAGACCTTTGTCTTTATTTAAATAGGATTTTAATTATGTTTTCCAACTTCTATTTAATCTCCAAATTTTACAAAATCCTTTTCAGTAGGTTTTATTTATTTATTAGGGTGTTAAATAATTCATTTTGAATTATTTGAAATATTTTTAATATGATTTATTAATCATTTAAATTGAGCATTTGTCTTCATTCAAATAAAATTATATATAGTTTTAATCCCATATAAAATTTATTTCAAATAATTCTTTGATTCCATTTAAGTTAATTAAATAAATTTTATTCCACTTGGGCAAATTCCATTTATTATTTTCCCATGATTTAATTAATCATTTCTATTAGGGATTTTGTCTTTATTAAATATAATTAGAATGTAGTTTAGTCCCATATACTTTTATTTGAATATTATCTATTTCTTTATTTTATTTTGCATTTCAATTATCTTTATTCTATTTGCTTATGGATTTAATTCAAGCCTTAAATTGTCTTCTAAATAATTTACTTGGGATTTATTATTTAGTTTAGGAAATTTGTCTTTATTTAAATAAAATTGGACATTGTTGATTTTATTTAAATAATCTTTTATTTCTTATTTATTATTCAATAACTTTCTTTTGTTTATAGATTTGGCCAAGATTTAATTTGGCTTTTAAACATTCCTTATTTATTTATTTCTTTTCTTTGTCTTATAAAATCCATATCTTTTTTATTTATAGATCCAAAATTGGTGATTCCAATTTGTATAATTTTATTTGATATTTGTTTATCTTTTCAAATCCTTTTAGGATTAATTTGCTCACAATTTGGTATGGATTTTAGATTGGAGCTTTATTAGCTTTGAAAAATAATTCCTTTTAACTTATTAAATTCATAAGTTTTTATCTATGGTTCCAAATTAAGTAAAACCAATTTCTATGGTTTTATAATATTTCTATTTATCATTTTTGATCATTTATAAATGTTTGTTGACAAATTTTTATATGGGTCAAATCCATAGTCTTAGAGAGATCTTGGAAATGGTTATTCCATTAGGGTTTTGGTTTTTGGTTTAACTTTTCCAAGTGTTTAAATTTCAAGATACATTTATTGATGAATGCATTTCACTTCATTGAAATTTGTTGGATTCCTTTTTATTCAAAGTTTGTTCAAGATGGGTTTTGATGTTTGCAAGTTTAAACAAAAAGTTTCTTTTCACCCTAAATTTGAACAATTATTTATTTGGTTTATTTATTTTTCACATTACAAAATTTGGAATTTTTTTGGGATGTGACAGGCTACCACCCTTAAAAGAAATCTCGTCCCGAGATTTGGGAGAGCTAGAGGTTACAAGTTGGCTTCAAGGCAACTAGGGTACTACCACCCTAAAAAAGGTTTTCAACTAGATTAGATCTTAGCTTACTTGGGATCTTGATGAATCTTCTCTGGGTACTTGTTGGCATAGTGTCCTTTGTTTCCACACTTGAAACATGTGACAAGGGTTATGTCTTGAGGTATCTTCTTCTTTTCTGGACATTCATTGGCATAGTGTCCCATCTCTTTGCAATTGTAACATTGTTCTTGGGTAATGTCCTTCTTGCTAGGGCTGGGGCATTTCTTCTTCTTCTTATTGGGTCTTTCCAAAGCTAGGATTTCTTCTAGTTCATGCTCTTCATATTTCACCACAAAGGTGGGAAATCATTCTCTCTTCTTGGGGAAGTTACTAGAGATGTGACCTTCTTCTCCACAAGAGTAGCAACACTTTGTGGTCACTTTGGATTTGGCCTTATGAGGCATGGTTCTGACTTTGCCTTCATCATTTTTGGTAGAAGTTGTTTCCTCATGGGGTTTTTCAAACTTTTGATGCATTCCATCTTGCTTCATTTGTTGAACTATAGGATAGATGGGGCATTGGATAGGGACATGATTATTTCCTTCACATAGGAAGCACGTCACTTGAGATGTGGGGCATTGATTAGTTGAATGTTTCTCTTCACAATTAGGGAATTGATATTCATGCTCTTTGGAAGTGTGATCCATGTCTCCACAAAAATTGCAAGCTTGAGTTCCCTCTATACTATCATCCTTGACATCATTGTTGTCACAACTCGTTGGGAAGAGTTGCTTATCATGTTGATCATTTGATTGGTCATCCTTTGCAACAATTGGGATTGGGTTTCCAAAAAAAATTTCAGGGTTGGGTCTAACTCTTTGTTGTTGGCTAAAAATTGAGTTGTCACTTGATTCAGCTGGGCTTGGGTTGCTAGAAGCATCTCTTGGTTGTTGTTGTCACCATTCTTGATGTTGGAATTTCTTGGAGAAGTCATCTGTTTGGATTGGATTGGGATTTAGAGTAGGCAAAAGATTTCTAGGGAAAGAATTCTAATCACAAACAACATATCACACAAGCATTGTGCAAGCAATCACAAACAAACATTCCACTCAAACAACAAGGTTCAAGCACATTTTTAGGCAACAAAATATTTTTGTTACACCACATAGGTTGGTGTGATCAATATATGATCTAAACTAAACACTAGTATGGGGGTCCAACTATATGGTTCACTTGGGATTTTCTCTTCTTCTTAGTTGTTCCTTCTTGAACAAGATCATTGTATCCTTGGAGAAATTATTGAATCTTGGTCACAAAACTTCAAAGGTGATGATGGTTCCTTCTAAGTTGTGTTTCCTTAGTCTTCAAGTCTTGAGTAACATTCTTGTCTCACTTGTAGTCCTTATGTCCAAGTTGAAGTCCTTGGTGAAAATCTGATGTTGAAGTCATTGGTGAGTTTGAAGTTGAAGTCATTTGAGTTGGTGAAGTCCTTTGCTCATGGTGGAGGCTTTGTCCATCAAGTTTTAAAAGGAAGAGATGTAGAATCAAAACCAAAAAGGTTGAGGAAAGAGTCTACAAGATTGTTTGTAAATAAGTTTGAACAAATACAACTCCTATTTTTCTAAGGGGTTTTGTCCAATCCTAGGGTTACAATCCTATAGGCAACATAGTGCTCTGATACCATCTGTAAGACCCCACCTTTATAAAGGTAAAGGTCCTTGTGATTGCAATGCTAGTCCCTGGATCAATAGCTAGCATCCACAGTTAAGATGTAATATCAAGAAACAAAGGTCATAATACAACCTTATAACTAGGAATAAAATAATTCATTACATCTTACATAGCTCATTTGGCTATCTCATTACAATGCAGCAGAAATAACTATATAGCATGGAGTCCTTCATCTTTAAAGTGCCACAGGCAATCATGTTGGTTGTATACTTGTAATCCTAATCAACATACTTCACTAACATCAAACAAGCCTGCAACATAATAAGTTACAACCACAAGGGTCAATACATTTGAATTGTAATTGCAAGTGATACTATGGTAAAATAGTGGTATCTATCATCTATATGCATTTGGCTAAGTGGAGCTTAGGCTTTCTTGCTCAAAATAGATTTTCCTTATCATTTGAAAACGCTAAGTTTTTGTTTGTCAAAATCACCCAAGGCATCAATCAATAGACATTGGTGATCCTTTTACCCTTGTTCAACCACAAGTTTTTAACTTAGAAATTGGGATGAGGAGATTCTTGATAGCTTCCATGTCTTGATGCTCAAATTGTCCATTGCCGGGGACACGGCTAAGTACTTAGATTTTACTATCTCGAGAGGTAGTGCACTTTCCCCACAAGACTCGACATGCATCGAGACAAGATCTTTCAGAAGCCTTCCCTTAGACCAAAATGGACGCGCTCCAAACCTATCATCCCCTACCACCAACTGTCCATTTGGCTAAGTTATTGCAACCTATATGATCCATACAGAGCCCATAATGCCAAGTGGCTGCACTTGAAGCTTCTCAAGATTTGACATATCAAATCTCTTTGTTCCTGGGTGGCATTCGAAAAGTGAGATACACAGGGTAAACCGTTGAAAAATGGGCCCTGGTAACCACTCAACAAAAATCCAACCAAGCAATTACCATTCCACCCAGGTGTTTCATTCACTTAGTTGTTTTATTAAACAAAACATAAGTCCTTGACTTAGAAATATTCCATATCATGAATATAATCCACCCTTGTTTTCTACTAGCTAAGCTAAGCATGATAGTTGTAGGAATCTTAACTTAGGAAAATTCTACTAAGGTTTCATCTACTAGGATTTCCCATGGCAGTTTATACTTAGAAAATTCCATGCAAGTCCTACTCAAAACATCACTAATGCATAGTGAAAATAATAGGACAAAGGTATGAAGTACCACTTGCCTTATTGGTAGAGAATATAGGTTCACTCCTTGATCTTGCAATAGTCACACTCTTCAAATTTCACTACAATTCAATCAAGGCACAAAATTCAATCTACCATTCAAGCAATTTAACACATAAAATAATAAAAACTACATGAATGCAAGCATGACAAAGATTGTTTCATTTTGGAAAAGTGGTTTCTAATAGGTTATAAACATTATAAAACATGTATTGGTCATTTATAAAAGTGGCAAAACCATTTGATATTAAGTTAGTGAAAATGGCCACTTTAAATCATTTTTGTTTTGTTAGAAATGATTTAACCAAAGTAATAAGTTCTAGTGTTTGACAAATATATTTTTAAAAACAAATGTTAGTGTTTATGGTCATAGTGTTTAATATTAAAACCATTTGCAAAAGGTTTCATCTAAAAACCATTTTTAATTCAAAGTAACATTTTATTTTGTTGGAAATGCCTTTAAACAAAGTAATAATTTTCTAGGGTTCACTCAATATATTTTAAAATCCTAAAACTTAGTGTTTACGGTCAGAGAGTTTAATTCAAACCATTTTCAAAAGGATTTACTCAAAAAGCATTTGTAAACCATAATCAATATTTTTATTTAACTAGAAATGCTTTTATTCAAAGGAATAACTCCTAAGTATCACAAATTATATTTTTAAATCCAAAAGTTGGTTTCTATGGTCAGTAGGTCCAAAACAATCCATTTACAAAAGATTTTACCCCTAAATCATTTTTAGAATAAATTTTATACACAAAATAGGCCTAGACAAGTTTCCGCAAAAACAACTAATTTTGCAGAAGAAGTTCATTAAACAAAGTGCATGGTTGGAAAATACTCTTTTTGCTGATTCCATTGATATAAAATTTGTAAAATTTGGACGTGTAGATTTAGAGTTATGGAATTTACAAATTCAAACATCTAATAGACATATTTCTGTTTGTTAAAACAAACTACAGGCCACGCGTCACAACCTCATTGGCTGGTACCGGTTCGTGAGGATCGCGCTACGTGGAGCGTTGGATTTAAAACATATCGTGCGGCTTAGAGTGATACGTACCCCTTCGGGTTAAGTTTCTATCATGTCCATCTGATCAGGATCTAACGAACCACAACAACCTGACCATGGATCGGTGGCGCTGGGTGACAGCGAGCGGCGGCGCGGCTCTTCTCACGGTGGTTCTAGCGAAGCAGGAAGGAATGGAGAAGGGGAGGTTGCTCACTGTGTTCGCCGTGACGTGCTGAAGCTCGAGGTGGTCGTCGCTGGGACAGGGGCGCACGGTCGGGTAGGCAATCTCTCGCCGGAATGGTTGCTGATGACGGGTTCACTCTGGTGCCGTTGATGACAAGGGTACAAGGCATGTGAGAGTGAGAGAAAGGGTTCTTTAGACGCGCGCGAGAGAGGAGATTGCAGGGGTATCGTCCAGAGAGGAATGGGAGGTCGGGGTTTACCAGATAATCTCGCCAGAGTCGAGGCAGTGGACGGCGACGTTCGGTCTTGGTCGTCGCCGACATTCTGGGGCATGCGCGGATGAGCTGGAGCTACTGGTAGATGCGCCTGAGGCTAGAGATCAAGCTCGTGGGATCTGGGAGGCAAGGGGAGGCAGATACTGGCCGGAATCGACAGAAAGACTCGCCGGAGCAGTGGATGTTGCTGTGACAAATTTGGGCAGCCCTGGGGCGGAGGAGGTGCGGTGAGTGAGGGGAAAGAGAGAGATAGGGCAGGCGCTTATGTACGCGTTATCGCGGGAGAGAGTCATTGCTGCTTTCAACGTGAATTAACGGGATTAAATCACGGCATAAACGACAGCGAGGTGAGGGGCGAGGTCAGCGTGGGGGTGGAGACGATGATGACCTGGCTGTGGGGCAGCGTTGTCAGCGAGAGAGAGGGTCTGTGTGGTGTCGACACATCAGTGACTTTGCGGGTTCGTTTGCGAGTGTGAAACGTTTTCTGCGGGGGAGAGAGATGGGCTTGCTGGGCCTGGTGGGTTTTGTTGGGCTAGGCTGGCTTCTTCCCCTTTTTTATCCTGTTTCCTTTTCTTTTTCTGATTTATTTTTTTGTTTTGTATTTATTCAAATGATTTCAAACACCATTTGAATTTAGAATCTTGCCAAACTTTCAGTAATTTTCTATTCTGTTCAAACATGTATTTTAAAGATCATTTTGGAATATTTCTTTTATTCTCACATGGTTTAATTATTTATTTACAATAGACCTTTGTCTTTATTTAAATAGGATTTTAATTATGTTTTCCAACTTATATTTGATCTCCAAATTTTACCAAATCCTTTTCAGTAGGTTTTATTTATTTATTAGGGTGTTAAATAATTCATTTTGAATTATTTGAAATATTTTTAATATGATTTATTAATCATTTAAATTGATCATTTGGATTCATTCAAATAAAATCATATATGGTTTTAATCCCTTATAAATTTTATTTCAAATAATTCTTTGATTCCATTTAAGTTAATTATATAACTTTTATTCCACTTGGGAAAATTCCATTAATTATTTTCCCATGATTTAATTAATCATTTCTATTATGGATTTTTTCTTTATTAAATATAATTAGAATATGGTTTAGTCCCATATACTTTTACTTGAATATTCTCTATTTCTTTATTTTATTTTGTATTTGAATTATCTTTATTCTATTTGCTTATGGATTTAATTTAAGACTTAAATTGTCTTCTAAATATTTACTTGGGATTTATTATTTAGTTCAGGAAACTTGTCTTTATTTACATAAAATTGGACATTGTTGATTTTATTTAAATAATATTTTATTCCTTATTTATTATTCAATAACTTTCTTTTGTTTATGGATTTGGCCAAGATTTAATTTGGCTTTTAAACATTCCTTATTTATTTATTTCTTTTCTTTGTCTTATAAAATCCATATCTTTTTATTTATAGATCCAAAATTGGTGATTCCAATTTGTATAATTTTATTTGATATGTGTTTTTCTTTTCAAATCCCTTTAGGATTACTTTGCTCACAATTTGGTATGGATTTTAGATAGGAGATTTATTAGCTTTGAAAATTAATTCCTTTTAACTTATTAATTTCATAAGTTTTTATCTATGGTTCCAAATTAAGTAAAACCAATTTCTATGGTTTTATAATATTTCTATTTGTCATTTTTGATAATTTATAAATGTTTGTTGACAAGTTTTTATATGGGTCAAATCCATAATCTTAGAGAGATCTTGGAAATGGTTATTCCATTAGGGTTTTGGTTTTCGTTTTAACTTTTCGAAGTGTTTAAATTTCAAGATACATTTATTGATGAATGCATTTCACTTAATTGAAATTTGTTGGATTCCTTTTTATTCAAAGTTTGTTCAAGATGGGTTTTGATGTTTGCAAGTTTAAACAAAAAGTTTCTTTTCACCCTAAATTTCAACAATTATTTATTTGGTTTATTTATTTTTCACATTACAAAATTTGGATTTTTTTTGGGATGTGACAGCAAGTGGGAGACTATTGGAGATATGCCCTAGAGGCAATAATAAAAGTGGTTATTATTATATCTTTGTGTTTATGATAAATGTTTACATTCATGCTATAACAGTATAAACCGGAAACATTAATACTTGTGTGATTTGTAAACTAAATTAGAGTCCCTAGTAAAGCCTCTTTGTAATACTAGCTTGTTGGTTAATAGATGATCGTGGTTTCCGACTCATGAACATTGAGATGTTGTTAACAATAAGATCATATCATTAGGAGAATGGTATGATGGACATACTCCTATAGATAAGTGTAGCATTAAGATCAAGTCATTTCAATAGTTCGTTCGCTATAAGATTTCTAAAACATAGTAACCTAATTATTTCGACCATGAGATCATGCTAATCACCATCACCGGAAGGATGCTTTGCTGACATCAAACACCACACCGTAATTGGGTGGCTATAAAGGTGGCATTGAGTGTTCGGAACGTATGTGTTGAGGCACATGGATCAAGAGTGGAATTTTTCCATCCATATGACAGATAGATATACACTGGGCCCTCTTGGTGGAATGTCATCCAATTAGCTTGTAAGCATGTGACTGGATCACAAGGGATCACCTATCACAGGAAGAAGAAAAGAGTACTTATCAGTAACAAGGTTGAACTAGGTATGCGGAGATATCGACGATCAAACCTTGGATAAGTAAACTATCGCGAGACAAAGGGAAATTGAGATCATATGTAAGTGGTTCATTCGATCGCAAAGTAATCGTAGAAATATGTGGGAGCCATATGAATTTCTAGATTCCTCTATTGGTTATTGATCGGAGAAGTGTCTCGGTCATATCCGCATAATTAACGAACCGTAGGGAGACACACTTAAGGATTCGATGTTGTTTAGTAGATATGGAATGTAAGTAGGGATACCGAATGTTATTCGGAGTCTCGGATGGGATCCGGGATATCACGAGGAGATCCGTTATGGTCCGGAGAATAAGATTCATATAAGGAAAGTCCGATTCCGGAGTTCGGGAATGATTTTGATGTTTTCATCGGAGAGTTTCTAGAAGGGTCTAGAAGGTTCACCGGACCGAAGGGGAATGGTCCATGAATGTGTCATGGGTAAGTGGAATGATTGGATCATACCCTAGATCACTTGGTTTGGGAATTTGCGAGAGAGAATTAAAGCTCTAAATTGAAAGTCAAAAGGGAGGTTTGAAAAGTCAAACTGGAACAATAGTTTCCTAGTGGAAGAAGCAAAGAGTCCTTCCTTCTATCCAACTTGGCTTTGTGTTTGGATTCAAACTCTCCCCTCCCAAGGCTGCCTCCTCTCATAAATAGAGGGGGAGGGCTGCCCCAAACACCACAAGCCCTAGCCCTCCCCACCGTGCACCGCCGCCGCCAAGCCACCGCACGCTGTCGCCGCCGCAGCCACCTTGCGCCGCCGCCGGCCCGTTGCCATCGCCCTAGCCGCCTTTGACACCTCCTCCTCCTCTCCGGCCGTCTAAACCTATATCTTCGAAAACCCTAGATCCACCATAACTCGCACCAGCTTAGGCGAAGCCCTGCGGGATCTTCCCTCTACTTCCGACACCATGTCGTCGTGCTGCCGGAATCGCGAGGGGAGAACTACAACCTCCGCTTCCTGCTGGAACAAGTGATAGGAAGGTCTTCATCGAGTATCGAACGTGTGACCGACTGCGGAAGCGCTGCTGGAATGCAGCGCCGGAAGGATCGTCTAGGCGATCTTGAGATCGGCAAGTGTACGACTACATCACCCACGAGAATCCGCTCTCGTTAACCGCTTTGGAATCTTAGAGGGTGAGTACTCTAATCGACTCATTGCTACAATCTAGTAGATAGATCTTGGCTTGTTTGTGTGCATGTGGTAGAAATTATTTGTTTTCCATGCTATGAACTCCTACAGGTGGAGAGGTGGATACGAGAAGTGAAGGAGCGGTTCCTAAATGTCGCGCCCACCAAGTGCATTGGCTTGGAATACGAGTTCACACCAGCACGGAGGAAGAATGTAGGGAGCCGGTTCATTCCACCAGTGGAGAAGTGCCACACCGTCATCCTACATATGTCCATCGCCTACGAGGTAATCATCTTCCATATTGTCTATGGTGACAGGGCTAGATGCCCTAAGAAAATTTGTCGGGGACGAATCCATCACGTTCTGCAATGCAGTGATCAACAATGATGTGCGGAAGCTCACTCCTAATGGCCTCGGCATTCCTGGTGTGTGCAACCTCCAGCAGGCGGTTTTTAACCGGGCAGCCAACACTCTTCCTTCTATGATTAATCTGGTGTAAGGTTCCCAACCTTTAATAAGGTAGAGATCCCTGTGTTTACAATGCTAGTCCCTGGATCAATAGCTAGCATCCACAGTTAAGATGTAATATCAAGAAACAAAGATCATAATACAACTTTATAACCAGGAATAACATAATTTATTACATCTTACATAGCTCATTTGGCTATTACATTACATTGCAGCAGAATGTCTATAAGCATGGGGTCCTTCATCTTCAAAGTGCCACAGGAAGACATGTTGGTTGTAGACTTTGTAATACTAATCAACACACTTCACTAAATCAATCAAACCTGCAACATAACAAGTTACAGCCACAAGGGTCAATACATTTGAATTGTATTGGCAAGTGATACTATGGTAGTATAGTGGAGTCTATCATCTGTATGCTTTTGGCTAAGTGGAGTTGAGGCTTGCATTGCTCAAAATATATTTTTCCTTATCATTTGAAATCACTAAGTTTTTGCTTGACAAAATAATCTTTCCCAAGGCATCTCCCAATCAAAGATTGAAGATCCTTTAACCCTTGTTCAACCACAAGTTTTTAACATAGAAATTTGGATGATGAGATTCTTGATAGCTTCCATGTCTTGATGCTCAAATTGTCCTTTACCAGGGACATGGCTAAGTAATTAGATTTTACACTCTGCAGAGGTGGTGCACTTTCCCCACAAGACTTGGTTTCACCAAGACAAGATCTTTTAGAAGCCTTCCCTTAGACCAAAATGGACGCTCTCCAACCTATCAAACCCTACCACAAACTGTCCATATGGCTAAGTTCTTGCAACCTATATGATCCAGGCAGAGCCCATAATGCCAAGTGGTTGCACTTGAAGCTTCTCAACATTTGACATCTCAAATCTCTTTGTTCCTGGGTGGCCATCCACAAGTGAGATACACAAGGTAAACCATAAACATGGGCCTTGTGAACCACTCAACCAAAAACCACCAAGAAATTACCATTCCACCCAGGTGATTCATTAGCTTAGTTGTTTTATTAAACAAAAACACAAGTCCTCAGACTTAGAAATTTTTCCATAGTATGAATGTATATTCCACCCTTGTTTTCTATTAGCTAATCTAAGCTTGATAGTAGTAGGAATCTTAACTTAGGAAATTTTACTAAGGTTTCATCTACTAGGTTTTCCCATAGCATGGTTTATACTTAGCAAAAATTCCATGCAAGTTTTACTTAGAAAAATCACTAATGCCTAGTGAAAGTAATGGGACAAAAGTATGAAGCATCACTTGCCTTTTTGGTAGAGGGTATAATTTCACTCCTTGTCCTTGCAACAACCACACTCTTCAAGTCACTACAAATCAATCAAGCAAGGCACAACTTCAATCTACCAATCAAGCAAAACATCACATAAAATAATAAACAAAACAATACATGCAAGCATGCAAAAAGGGTTGTTTTATTTGTAAAAGTGGTTTCTAATGGGTCATAAATATTTTGAAAACACCTAATGGTCATTTTATAAAGGGCAAGGTCATTTGCAAAAGGTTTCACTTTATAAACCATTTTCTAAACTAAGTCATTATTTTATGTGGTTTGAAAATGTCTTTAGTAAAGTAGTAGTTCTATAGGGTTCACCAAATACATTTTCAAATCATAAAACTTGGTGTTTGCGGTCAGAGAGTTTGAAACAAAACATTTCCCAAAGGTTTTCTTCCAAAACCATTTTTAATAAATAAACCATATTTTTATTTGACTAGAATTGGTTTTAAATCCAAGGTTCATTCTTTTGTTTCTCCAAATACATTTTTGAATCCACAAAGTGTTTCCTATGGTCAGTAGGTTCAAAACTCACCATTTGCCAAAGATTTTATCCCCAAAATCATTTTTGAACAATTTTTACATCCGAAACAAGCATACACAAGTTTCTACAAAAACACACAACTTAACAGAAACTTTTTACTAAAAAAATTGCATGGTTGGCTAGGGCTTGTTTTTCTGAATCCATTGATATAAAATTTGCAAAATTTGGACGTGTGGATCAAAAGTTATGGAATTTACAAAATTGAATCTCTAATAGAATCAAATCTGTTTTAAAACGAAGCCTGAGCCACGTGGCGCCTTTCTATTTGCTGATACCGTTTCGTCTGGATCACTCACTGAGGATCGTTGGATCTAATGCGAATCGCACGGCTCAAATGCTCCCATACCCATTCGCTTAAGTCGTTCTGTCTACGCCACAGGATGAGGATCCAACAGCCTACGTGTGTTTGACCAAACGTTGGCGGCGCAGCGACGGTGGCTGGCGGCGGCGCGGTCAGATGGTGGCGGTGCTGGTGAAGCAGGAAGCGAGAGAGGCTGGGAATATGCTCACCGGGTTCGCAGGGCTGCGCTTATTCTCGACGTGGTCTCCACAAGGCTAGGGGCGCACGGGGGTGAGGACAATGGCTCGCCGGAGTTGCTCCTGGCGACGGATATGCTCGGGCATCGTCGACGGTGATGCTACAGTGCGTACTAGGACAAACGGGAGACAGGGTCAGATGCGCACGGTCCTGGTGAAGATGCATGTGTGAAGGGGAAAGAAAGGCGCGGTCAGGTTCTTACCAGAAGCTCCGCCGGAGAGGAAGCAGACGGAGGCGACGGTGGTCGTCGTCGTTGCCGAGCCTACAGAGCACGCGCGAGTGAGCCGAGAAGGCAGGGAGATGCGCCAAGGTCTGGAGGTCACGTCTGTGTGCTCGAAGAGGCGAGGTGTGGAGAATATTGGCCGGAATCGGCAGAGAAAGCCGTCGGAGACAGTGGAGGTGGAGGGAAAAATTCAGCAGCCTGGGGGCGCCCTAAGGGGGGGACAGAGGGGAAATGGGGAGGAGAGGCAGTCGACTAAGTATGCGTGATCACGGGGTAGTTTAATGGCGTGGTTAACGCGTATTAAGACGAAATTTATTCGCCTGCAACGGCCGGCGAGGGAAGAGGCGTAGTCCGCGGGTGGGGAAGAAGGGGGCGTGGCTGTGGGGTCGTCTCGTCAGCAAGGAGAGGCAGGGGAGAGGGGGTCCATCTGTCAGCGTCTGCGTGGGTTAAAATGCGGGTGCGAGTCGTTTTATGCGGGAGAGAGAGGGAGTGGGCTAACTAGTCCTAGTGGGCTGGGCTGGTTGGGTCGAGTCCGTTTCATATTTTTTTCTGTTCTGAATCTTTTTCCTTTTTCCAATTCAATTTCTGTTTTGAAATTCAAATCACAATTCAAACAACCAAATCAAATAAACTTCCACTAAACTTTATATTGAGTAGGTTTTATTTGAAAATAATAAACACTTGGAAATCTTATTTAAAATAATTTAATATGTTTTTGATGTTTAATTAAAATGGGAAAAGCCTTTACTTTAATAAATTTGGTTTATTAATAAACACTCATTATTTTATTTAAATAAACCTTTACTCTCTTTATCAAATAGAAGTATTTTATTTCAAAAGCTTGGCCAAGTTTTTATTTGGCTTTATAAAATAATCCTTATTTATTTCTACCTTTGATTTATAAAAGCCAAATCTTTTTATTAAAAGATCCAAAAGTAGTAATTCTACTTATTTAAAATTTTCTTTATTAAATGTTTATCTTTTCAAATCCCTTTAGGATTTGTTTGATCAAAAAGGTTTGAAGGTTTCCAATTGGGATCAAAAAGTTTCTCTCACACTAAAAATCAACAAAGTTTTATTTTATTTATTTATTTTTCACATTACAAGATTTGGAAAATGTTGGGATGTGACATCTGGCCAACTACTACATCAAGGCAACTCTACATAAGAAGCCGAAGAATTCTGGTAAACACGATAGGTGGGCCTACTTTCCTTTAGATTGCGAGAAAATCAGTTATTGCTCCATGGATGGTTGCCTAGGCTTTGAGATCTCTAGGAGTTACTAGAACGTCGGTCGGCTACAACACCATCAAAGATCATCTCTATGTAGAGTAGTTTTATGATGTAATGGCCCATCGTATGTAATGAAGTTATATTTTTAACAATCTCTTTATACTCTTTGTATCGCACATGAGATTGAGGGGGAATCATCAGCTTACTGACACAAACGATTCGGGTTTGGAAAACTGTATGTGATGTGCTCATGGATACTGAAATACACACACCGACCTCCTTCTTGTTCAAATACGTACGCCTCTCCTAAACTCTTCCAGCCATTATTGTCGAGCTCCATCTCCCGCATCTCTGCGAACAGGTTTTGCCAGCCATCGCCATGGTCTCGATTACCAAGAGTGTGGACAGGAAGTCCGACGGCTCTGACAACAGCGCCACCGCGAATTTAGACAAGGTTTGGAGATTTAATTAAGGCTATACGTTCTAGATCCAGATTTAGGTTTTCTCATCTCTATGAATATTATAGCTTCCCCATTGCAACTTCGAGGATCTACATGCCCACTTAAATCTATGTGCTGAAGGGCTAAACATTGTTGTCGACAAGAAGAAGAAAGTGTTGGGGATATGCCATAGAGGAAAATAATAAATAATTTTTATTAGCATATCTCATTAGTTCATAATACTTTTATACCATGCTATAATTGTATCAATTCGGAAACATTGGTACACGTGTGGTATGCAAACAAACCAGGTCCCTAGTAGCCTCTATTAACTAGTTCATTGGTCAACTGAAGATCAAGGTTTCCTAATCATGGATATTCATGTCAATTGACAATAAGATCATATCATTAGATGAATGATGTGATGGAGTTGTCATTTTAAAACTGGATTTTGAGAGAGCCTTTGATTCTCTTGAAAATGAGGCATTGTTCCTAGTTCTCAGGCAGCTTGGGATTCCTAGAGTTATTCATTTTTGTTGCCACTGTCGTAGTAGGCGTTCACTGAATTTCAGGCAATGGAGTTGGTTCTAAGCTATATACAGCTGAATGAAACAGGGAAGGATTGTTGGGCAACTATTTGTAAGGATGGTACTTACTCGTCTAGCACATACTATAAACACTGCTTCAGAGAGGTAGCTGCCAGTCCAATATATGCTTGGATTTGGAAGAGTAAAGTGCTACTTCGTATCAAGGTGTTCTCTTGGCTTATGGTCAGTGACCGTCTAAACACTCGAGAAATGATTAAAAGGAGGAATTGGAAACTTGAAGGGACAGATCATTGTGTGTTGTGCCCAACGTGGACTACAGAGAACTGGATGCACCTTTTCTTTCACTACAATTTCAATGTTAGAGTGTGGACTTATTTGCAGATTGAAAGGGAGCCGGGGGACTCATTTCATCAGGTTTTTGACATAGCTGGACGTAAGTTTGGTAAACCTTTCTTTGCTGAGGTGGTTATTCTAGCTTGCTAGCATATATTAAAGCAAAGAAACAAAGCTATTTTCCAGAAGGTAATGTTGTCCTTCACAGGTTGGAGGGCAAGGTTCATTTACGAAGCCACTCTGCATAAGCATAGAGCGAGGTCCAAAGTTCTAAAGGATTGGTCAATATGGATTGACGGCCTATTGTAATTGCTTGTATTTTCTCTTTACTTCTCCTTGGAAATAGCTTGTGACTGTTAGAATTTTTTATTTATCCTTAATAAAATTGCCGTGGGGCCAAGCCCCGCAGTCCTAAAAGTTCGGAAAAAATGATGTGATGGAAATTGTACCCAATATAAGTAATATAACATGATCAATCACATAGTTCATCATTGCAATAATTAGAAATGAAGTCTCCTACTCCTTAGACCATGAGATCATATCTAATCACTATCACCCAAGGCTGCTTTGATTGCATCAACCGTCACACCGTAACAGGGTGATCATAAATGTGCATGTAAGGTATTCCGAAGGGATAGGTTGATGTGTATGTATATCAAGGTAGGGATTTGTTCTGCTACGTGACAATAAGATACACCGGACCCACTCGGTGAGATTACATCCATAAGTTGCGAAGCGTATGACTAGGTCATGGGTATGGAATATCATGGGAACGAGTTAAGCAAGCACTTTTCGGTAACGAGATCAAACTAGGTATGGCGATACCAATGATCAGATATGGGACAAGTCATGTATCAAAGTAACAAAGGGAATTGGACTCGACACTGATGGTTCAAACGACATTGATATCATGGAATACACAGGGGTCATTATGGGTATCTAGATCCCGCTGATGATCATTGATCCAAGAGGTGTATCGATCATGTCTGTGATGTTCCCAAACCATAGGGTTACATACTTAAGGATTCTATAACGCCTGGAGATCATTTTGGAATAATTGGTACCACTGAAAGAAAGAGATGAGAAAGCTAGAATTGTTTCGTGAGAGAACTGGAATCATTCCGGAAGGATCCGAAGTAGTTCGGAGTGATTCAAAAAGTTTTGCATCATGAGAAATTGTTAAATATGATTTATTATATTAATTGGTGGAATTAATGTTTAAAAAATCTATTTTAAATTTAATTTGGAGAAACCTTCATATTGGGACATTTCCCGGAGGGAAGGGTCCATGAGGGAGGGGCTGGCCGGCCGGCCTAGGGCCACACAGGATGAGCCTCACCCGCCGGTGCCACCTCCCCATGGTTCCTCCTCCTCCTCCCATTAGTCCCACATTTCTACCCTGTCATTTGGAGTCCCTCCTTTTCCCCTATATAAGGAGGGGCATATGGGAGGGAAAATACACAATTAATAATTGATATGTCCTAAGGCATTTTCCATAGGGAATATCTCTCTCCTTGGCTCTCGTGATCGGGGCTCCAATAAGAACTGCGCATGGAAGACAATGTATCTTTGCACATCATCGTGCTGCTGGATCCATAAGATCTACTTCCGCAATCCCGGCTAGATCAAGGAGAAGGGGAGACTTCGTTGAGCATCGAACGAGAAGCTGGATTGTCATGCGAGGACTAACCGACCTTGAGGTCGGTTGTGTTGTTCGACTATATTATCCACGTTCATCGTGAATGTTAACGCTTTTGGTCTACAAGATTATATCATCAAAACCTTCTTCGTTACAACATTAACTCATAGATAGATCTTAGCATTGGTGTTGTGCTTGTCATGAAAAATTATTGTTTTCTGCTGCGAAACCCCTTTAGAAAGTAGAAGAAGAGAAGAAGTTTAAAGATGAAAATATGAAAATGGAAGTGTATTTGGCAGATATTCTGGATATACAGAAGATAAAGGTATATGCAGACAATATGAAGATGAAGAAGATCAAGAAATATACCAGTTTAAAAATAAGCTACATTATGCTCTGACTTCTATAATAATCCTAATTGGTGTTGTAATAGCACTTTCATGTTTAGCTAAGTGCAAGTAGTAGAGATTTCTGTACAATCTTGATAGGTGTTGTAAGAGCACTTTTCATGATTCAGTACATGGAAGTAGTGTACATTGTGTACAATCCGGATATGGGTGAAATAATGAAGTATTTTGAAAATTTATTTCTAGTACCCGTTTGCATTGCTACTTGAACACACATTTTTTCTTGAGAGTAAACATTTGTAATGAGTATATGACGCAAACGATTTACTGAAGGAAAACGTGCGCCTGTTTGTCAAAAAACAACGTGTGCGTAAGTGTTTCCCATGAGGGCCCAACATATGCGACCCTACCAGCGTTGTCATATAAATAAGGACCAGCGACAACTTATCATGTCGCATACCACCCCACAGCCACCCCCTCATTAGGAAATGTTTGGTCCCCTGATAACTCACCAAGTTGGCGACGCGGAAGCTAGCTAGATTCTTGCTGCAGTCCTTCCTTTAGCTTCCGATCGGAGGCCTTCCTCTAGATTCTGGCTAGATGTAACATCCCAAAAATGTTGAACAATGGTTATCAAATTCCAATCACCAAAATTAGGGTTAACAAAAACTTTGATTAAATAAAAACCAAATGAATGCATGTGTGTATGTGATGATTTGATGAATGCATGAATGGACTTGTGTGATTAACCTAAATAGCAAGGAATGGTTTAAGGATGAAAATAACATCATCTAAAACATTTCCAAGCAGAAACAAATCAAGATAAAATCAAAAACAAATCAAATAAGGCAAATGGTCATTTTTGCCAATCTTGTTCACTAGGTCACTTTGAGTGTTTCTAGTCCAAGATTTCAAACAGAAACCTTTCCAATTCTTTGCACCCCTTGCAAGACCAAGTAAAAGTGAATCAAAGCCCACCTTTCAAACTTACAGAAACATTTGGCAACCCCATTCAAATGACAATTCAAAATTGATTCTTTAACATATGTGAAGATCACACCTTTTCAAAACCCAACCAAACCAGTGCCCCTTGACCAATCCAACTAACCATATACTCCCTAGTATGTGCCTAGCAAACCCACCAAGTTTGAGTCCAAAATTCAAATTTGAATTTCTTTCGGCCATTTCATCAAATACCTCGTGATCAGCAAACAACAAAACATTAAATACTATTTGCAGGAGTGAATTTGGCCAACCTTGTTCCCTCTCTGGTTGCAGCAAGCTCTAATAGATCATCTAGCCTCTTTAACAATCCTTAGCACCACTGTGAGCAAGCTAGCCATCAATGGTGAGCATGCCGAGAGAAAACTTGTCACCCCCATGTCACCAGCGAGCTAGAGGAAGCACTAGCCTCAAAAACCTTGTCTGGATCACTAACCACCGTCCAACCCTCTGCCCCAGCCCTGAGCATTGCTAGCCCCTGGACCACATGGGAAGCTCATGCCAAGCTTCTCTGCGTGCATGCCGAGAGCGCGCCAGTGCGTTGCACGTGACACGAGCCCACAGACCGCGTGCCGCCCTCGCCGCTTGCATACGTGATCGACAGCACCCCCAGCACCTCGCCAGACATCCCCGTTCACCGCCGCATGGACCATGCACGCTGTGCGCCATTAAACTTGCCATCGGACCCGCCCAGAGCGTCGCGGCGTTCCGACTGTTCAGCACCACCTCATGCCCCGTGACCATGCCGATGAGCTTCGCCAGGGAGCACAGCACCGCCCCCTATCGTCGCCCAGGCCACTAGCATGTTGTGCCGACGACCACGACGAGATCCACCTAACCGTCGGTCCCCTTTAGCTACTATAAAAGGACGCCACCCCCGCTCGATTTGAGCACACCATCTCACTCCCCACCTCTCACTGATCACACCCACTCACTCCCGGAGCAAGGCGAGCACCAGGTGGCCGGAATTTCACCAGAGTTTGCCGCTGCAGAAGAGGAGAGGCGTCGTCGATTGGAGCCGCCCCAGGAGGAGCTGCCGGTACTAGGAGGATCATCGTTGTCGACTTCGTTGTTCGCCCCCATCACCGACCATCGCCGGAGCCCCGGTGAGCCCCAGCCGACCCCCACTGGCCGCGGTAGGGTCCTGTCTCGTCGGCGCTACCCGACATGGACGATGAATCGTAGTCGTTAGATTAGAGTTAGATCGTGCTAGCCTAATCGCCCCGTACGGCTTCACCCCTCGTTGTCTCACTAACGAGTGGGATCGCTCACTTAACCAGCCCGCGTGTGTGCTGTGTGTAGTGGGTCGGCCCGGTTAAACATCCCGCGCGACCCAGGAATTCAAACATAGGTTTATTCATTTAGTTTCAAAATCGGTTCTGTACCTAGATTAAAAAATCAACCCAGCTCGATTCACTGAACCAAAATGCATGAAACCAATTTTTTTAGGAAGGTACTGGAGTGCTTAATCCAAGCCCGTTGGATTCAAACCAATTGGACTTGTAGATCACCCATGGTAAAAATAACAAGGTAGAAGCTTTTCTGTATTCAAACATTTTTCAAAATTAAACCATAAAAGCTTTTGATTTGATTCCAACTCTCAAAAATCACATTTAACGATACCTTTCAGAATATATAAAAATAGTTTTACTCAAAGAAATAATGATCAAGTAATAAAAGAATTCCTCATAGGCCATTCTAGTCATTTTATTTAATTAAAATAAAAAGGTTAAACCTTACTAAATTGTGACACCACTTTAAATCACATTCCCATGTACTGAAATATGTGGTGATTACATGTGTCAACATGATCCCATGTTTGAGTTGGAGAATATTAAATCTTAAGTAGTTTTTCAATGAGTAGAAATTACTTTTCTAAAAAAAATAAGACAAGTGCTTTAATCTTTGTGATAATAGTGATGATGCCAGATCATCTAGTGTGAACCTTTGTTTGATAAATAGAAATAGTTAAGTATTGTTTGGATGATTGTGTACCTCGTATTTATTTATAGATGCTAGTATCGACCAAGGATACGAGGAGGAAGGAGGATACTACGAGGAAGAAGCTGAGGAGAACTTCAACCACTGCTCTGCACAACGCAAGCAAATACTTGCAAGCTACTATCTAAGCAAGCCTAATAATACTAGTTGAATTAGCAAGCTACTATTTGAGCAAGCTTACACTTGCAACTTAGCAAGCTTATACTACTATCTTAGCAAGCTAAACCATGCAAGTTTTACTTGAAAGCTTACACCACTTGATACCCAATCCTAGTTTTACTTGTAAGCTTAATTCTTTTATTTCGTTATCAAAGCTTTGTATCAAAAGCTTACTTAGTGACTTGTAGATATTAGAGAGATATTTGAAGGTAGCATAAAGAGCATAAAACTTGTCCTAGGTTAGATAATCTTTATGTCATCCTAAGGCATGAGATTGAACTTAGCTAATTCCCACTTGTTTATTACCCATCATTAATATTTACCCCCACCTGTAGATGCTAGTGCTAAGCATAAAACTTGATCAAAATTAGATGGGAACACTTGATGAAAATGGTTATGAAAACCTTAGAATGATGAGTCATTCTACTGAAATGTTTTGTCATGTGTTCTCGAACACCAGATGATTTTTATGATGAAAATGTTAAGGCATGAGCCTTAGAAATTTACAAAACTGATGGTTGTCTGGATGCGATACCATTCCAATTTTACCGAACAACCACAATACCTGAAATTTGGGTAGGGCTTGACTGGAAATTTATATACCTTAGTATGGGTTCCCTTGCGGCCAAGGTCTAAGGTGAGGCTACCTTGTGAAGATTGTCCACCTCTGTAGTACCCAAGATGACAGTTGGTCATGGTTGGGAGGCCAAACTCACAGGAGAGGTGAATATACTAGGGTGTGTAATTGAAAGGTTAGGATTGATTATCCGCCTACTGAGTATGGTGAATTCAGGAATTATTCCTGACGGATGAATCGAATGTTGTGGTGAAAGTGTACAATCTCTACAGAGTGTCAAACTATTCGAATAGCCGCGTCCGCGGTTATGGACAGTTGGAGTGGCCATATTGTTCTGTCGTCAGATGTTTTCAAAGTGACTTATGAAATGATTTATGATTTGAATTGACCACAACAGATTTGTGACATGAAATTCAAGTTCCCACTTAGGTGTTATAAAACTTTCAACTAGATCTATTTTCTTCTGAACTTAGTAGAGGTAAATCTGGCTTTTTGCAAAACAACCCTAGAGCTTAGTATATCCTATTCAAGACCACTCCACTTGTTAGTATTAGTTTGCGAGTACTTAAAGAGTACTCATGGATTTTTCCCTGGCTATTCCCATGGCCAGACTATGAAGAGGAGTATCAGGAGGATGGACAGCAGGAGTATCAGGAGTATCACGAAGGTTATGACAACTAGGATCATCTCCCATCGTCAGCATTGCCTGTGACCATGAAGATGGAGCTTCGACCACGCTATTTTTATCTTTATGTTATTCTGCTGCTTGAATTGTATTAAGACTGGATCATGAGATCCTTATTTGTGTAAATACCTTATGTATGGTTTATAATGGATGATGTATTGTGATATCCAATCTGTTATGTCTCACAAAAATGGTAATCCTGGGATTGCGATGTATGGCATAACAGGCATCTGGGATTAAAAATCCGGGTGTTGACAAGTTGGTATCAGAGCCATCCTGACCATAGGATACCCTAGTTTAGAATGGACGTTTGAAAAAAAAACTTAGTTTCAAAATCAAGGAAGTGAGTATTTATGAAAACTTATTCTCATTCTTACCACTTGGATTCTTTTAATGAAAATTCATGTTCCTCAAAAATTCTTGCAAACTTACATAAAATTTGACACACTTGATCACTCTACTAACTTACTCATCTTATATTCTTATAGATGGACGTGAAGTACATCAAGTTTTATCAGTTGGGGAATGGAGGAGACCTCATCTTTGAGCGTGACCTGGACCAGTTGGCAGAAATTCTGGAGCGTCCGCACCCCGAGTTCTTCGGAGCTCACCTCAATGATTAGGAAGGAGAGGATTTGCAGTGGCTAGTTGTTGCAAGTCTCCGGGGAAAGATTGAACCCCCCAATGTAGAGGGAATTCAGTTCACCTTAAGAGAGAACAACTGGCTCGATGGACTTGCCAGGGCCATGCAGGAATCTCTTCCCGTCTGTGTGGGCAGAGTATCAATCAGATCAAGGGTACCCTTTTTGAGTTCTACCCAAGTCGTGATGTTATGGGACAGCCACTGGAGGCCCCATATCACCATGAGCTGAAGACTCAATTGGATCACCTCAGCTTCATGATGTATGACCGTCAAAAGGAGTTGGACAATGCCTGCTCCTATGCCAACCACAAGTATGCCATCACCGCCAAGAAGGATCAGACCATCGCCATGCTAGTGAAGGATCGCTAGTCTCATCGCCGTCAACTCGACAAGAAGGAGCGCATTATTGCCCGTCTTCGCCACCGGATCACGAGTTTGGAGGAGACCATCCACGAGAGAGATATGGAGTTGGAGGAGAGGGGGAATAAAGGGGAAGACCTTCGTGGAGACCCCTACTCCTATCTCAGTGATGATGATGACTTTCTGGAGGATCAGGCCATGGACTTCTTCACCGATGAGGATGACTTCGCCTTCATCGATGATGATGATGATGAGGAAGATGAGCACACTGACTCCGAGGAGTAGTATCACTTGAGCACTAGCATTACTGAGTTATATTCGGTCCCACTGTATCGTAGTTCCCCAGAATGGTTCTTAAAACCATATGTTTTCCTTTGTTGTGGTGTGTGTTTGTATCGTGTGCTATGAATGAATGAATGAATGAATGAATGAATGAATGAATGAATGAATGAATGAATGAATGAACGAAAAGCAAGTTGATAGAAAAATCCGAGTCAAACTTTAAAAAATTTCCAAAAACCCCGAACCTTAGAAATTTCCCTCTTTTCTCATGATCTATCTCAATCTTCAGATGCCTCGCGGAGGAAGCACTTCAGCCCTGGACCCAATGCTGCAACTCTTGCAAATGTTGGTTTCTAACCGCGAAGCTGAAAGAGCCGAACGTCAAGCCAGCTTAGCCACCCTTCAACAGATAGCTCAGATGGCCAACAACAATCAAGGCCATGGAAATCAGGACAACCATGGATCCAAGCTCAAGAATTTCCAGAACACCAATCCACCCGTTTTCACTAAGTCAGAAGATCCCCTAGATGCAGATGATTGGCTGCAAACCATGGAGAACAATCTGGAAGTTGCAGGAGTAGAAGCTAACGAGAAAGTTCTGTTCGCCACCCACTACCTGGCTGGAGATGCAAGAGCATGGTGGAACAACGTTCGTGCGATGACAGGAGGTCAGCTGATGACTTGGGAAGAATTCAAAGTCAAGTTCAGCAGAACCCATGTGCCACCGAGTTTGATCAAGAGGATGGGAGATGAATTCAGGGAATTGAAGCTGGGGAGGATGACCGTAGTGGAATACCATGACAAATTCTTGTCATTGGCTAGGTATGCACCAGATGAGATAGACACCGAAGCCAAGAAGAAGGAGAGATTCCTGAATGGTCTACATGATGAGATGCAAACAGTGTTAGTCAATATCCCCTTTGCTGATATTGAAGCCTTAGTGGACTCTGCCATTCAGATGGAAGGCAAGATCAACCAAGCTAATGAGAACCGCAAGCGTCACATGATGCATCAACCAGGAACCCACCATACACCCAAGTATCGCCCCAACCCATCTCCAGAATTTGCCCCAAGAAACAACAGACCCCCGATGAACCGTCCGACCGATCCCAATCGTGGAGGAGGAAACCCAAGGCCCAGAGGAAATCGCAACAACCCCGGCACCCCCAGCAATTTCAACCGTGCACCACCTAAGTTCAACAACAATGTCGTCACCAACACCAACACTGCCCCAAGGACTGGAAGAAATGATATGCTTGTTGCAGCAAAGGACAAGTCGCAAGTGACTTGTTATGAATATGGAACTAAGGGTCACTACTCCAATGAGTGCCCCAAGAAGATTGCCGCAGCCCCCAATGCAAATGCCCCAGCTCAGCAGAAGCGTCGTGTTCAGCCCGGAAGAAGGTTTGCCCTAGGGAATTCGCTCAACCGCAACGTTCGTCTCTTTCTCATGCATGCTGAAGAAGCCCAAGAAGCGCCAAATGTCGTGTTGGGTATGTTTTCTCTTAACTTAGTACTTTCAATAATGTTGTTTTATTCTAGAGCATCGCACTCGTTTGTTACTGAAGAATTTTCATGCACTAGTAAGATTCAACCAACCAAATTGAAGCATGTTATGATTATTCAAATACCTGGTTCAACCACCAAAGCTAGACAGATTTGCAAAGTCGTCCCTATCCGAATCCATGGCATAGATTTTTATGCTAATCTAATAGTACTCGGAACTAATGGTTTGGAAGTAGTACTAGGAATGGATTGGATGTACAAACACAAAGGATTAATCGATTGTGCCAAGAAAGCCATAACAATGACCAGTACAGACAGAATATCAGTCGAGCATGTATCTAGAACCTTGCCCCGTCAATTCAAGTGCAACAAGAGCATAGCCCAGCCAACCATTGACCAAGTCCGGATAGTCTGTGAATACCCAGATGTATTTCCAGATATTTTGCCCGGTATGCCCCCAGATCGAGATATCTAGTTTATCATTGAACTAATCCCTGGAACCGGACCCATAGCCCAGGGACCATATAGTATGAACCTGTCTGAACTAGTGGAGCTGAAGAAGCAACTGGATGCTATTCTAGAAATTGGATTGATTCAACCAAGCGCGTCACCATGGAGATCACCTGTTCTATTTGTGGACAAGAAGGATGGAGGTAACCATTTGTGTATGGATTATCGGAAGTTGAATTATGTCACCATCAAGAACAAGTACCCGTTGCCCAAGATAGAAGACCTGTTTGACTAGTTGACTGGTGCCAAAGTGTTTTCTAAGATTGATCTTAGAACTGGCTATCATCAGCTCAAGATTCGTGCAGAGGATATTCCAAATACTGCCTTTACAACCAGATATGGATTATACGAGTATACGGTCATGTTTTTTGGATTAACCAATGCCCCCGCTTATTTCATGAACCTCATGAATAAGATTTTTATGGACTTCCTGGATAATTTTGTCGTTGTTTTCATCGATGACATTCTGATTTATTCCAAATCATAATAAGAACATGAGCTACACCTAAGGACCATTCTTGGAACCCTTAGAGAGCATCAGTTGTATGCCAAGTTTAGCAAATGTGAATTCTGGTTACAGGTGGTAGGATTCCTCAGACACATTGTATCATTCGGAGGAATTACCGTTGACCCTGCAAAGGTCAAGGATGTGGAAGATTGGCAAGCTCTAACCACCCAAACCCAAGTTCGTGCATTTCTCGGATTAGCGGGATACTACCGCAAGTTTGTAGAAGGATTCTCGAGTATCGCTAGACCCATGATACAATTACTGAAGAATGAAAAGAAGTTTGAATGGATAGATAAATGTGAAGTGATTTTTCAAGAACTCAAGAGGAGATTGATTTCAGCCCCAATCTTGATCATGCCGGATATAACGAAGCCCTTTGATGTGTATTGTGACGCATCCAAGATCGGTATCAGGTGTGTGTTAATGCAAGAAGGCAAAGTTATATCTTATCTATCCCGACATCTGAAGCAGCATGAACAGTATTAACCTACCCATGACCTTGAACTAGTAGCTGTAGTGCTAGCCCTGAAGGCATGGAGGCATTATCTTATGGAAAACCATTATGAGATCTATTCATATCACAAGAGCCTTAAGTATATATTCACTCAGAAGGAGCTAATATGAGGTAGAGAAGATGGATTGAGCTAATCAAGGACTATGATCTGGACATCCACTATCACCCCGGTAAAGCCAATGTGGTAGCAAATGTTCTTAGCAGATTGCTGTGCCGCTTGAACTCCATGATTCTGAAGGAGCAACCAAGTTTTCATAAAGAGATGGAAGATTTTAGAATGGAATTAGTAAGTGAAGGATTTTTGGATAGCATAGAACTTCAACCCACTTCGATCAATCAGATCAAGGAGGCTCAGAAAGCAAATGCTAGTATTGACAGAATCAAACGTCGTATCAGTACAGGCAAGTTACCCGATTTACCGAGGACGAAGAAGGAGTTTTGTGGTACAAAGGACGTCTTTGTGTACCAGCGGATTCAGAGTTGAAAGAAGTTATTTTGAAGGAGGCCCATGATACTCTTTATTCTATCCACCCTAGAGGAACGAAGATGTATCAGGATCTGAAGGAGCAATTTTGGTGGCATAAGATGAAGAGAGTGTAGGATTCGCAGCATAGAAAACAAAAAATTTCCTACGATGGGAACAACTATGTACCAAGATCTATCTACTAGATACAAGCAACGGGCGGATATACATCCTTAGAGAACATACCCTTGAATACCGACAAAGCTTAACGAGTCCAAACTCGTGGTTGATGTAGACGATCTCTTGCCGATCTCAAGATCGAGAGGAAGTCCTAGCGCCGCAAAGCAGCAACGCATCCGTGCTCACACACACGTACAAGAAACCGAGCAACCTCCGCCTCCTCGCTCTAGCGATGCAGCGGAAGCACAACTCTTTCTTGCCAAAAAGCCACCGGGAACATGTATCTCTCTAGTCCGAGACCATGGGGGATAAATACTAGAGGGGGAGAGAGATCCTTCACGAGGAGGTGTGCTTTGAGAGGAAGAGAGGGGGGCCTTTTATAGGGGAGAGGGGGGCACCCAAGGGGCATGGCGCCCAGCCATGGGGGCTGCCCCCACCTCTTCCACATTCATGTGGGTGGACACTCCACTCTCTCAAATGCCTTTCAATTCCCTCCACTCAAATTCCCATTAAATTTCCACCAAATTTAATGCAAACTCTCATTAAATAAAACTACTTTTATTTATTCAGAATTTTGTCAATTACTTTAATGAAAAAAATTCACATATAACCCCTTGCTAGTATTTCATTTCACATGCAGAAACACTTTCTGCAATCTCACCCGAAAACCCGTTTCTGTATCTAGTGAAATAAATTCCTGCGCTTGTTATTCTTTCCGGCATGAAACTTTTGCTCCAAATGGATGTCAGTGTCTCTTAAGTGTGTAACCCTACGGTTTGCGAATAATGCGGACATGATCGAGACCCCTCTCGTATCAATAATCAGAAGCGGGATCTGGAGACCCATACTGACTCCCACACATTCAGCGATGACTTTCTTGTGATCACGAGAACCTTTTACGCTAGTATCTTAATCCCTTTGTTTCGCGATATATTACATGTCCGAGATTCGATAATCGGTATCTCCATACCTATTTTGCTCTCGTTACTGACATGCACTCTTTTCTCGTTCCCGTGATATAACATTCTAGTAATCAAATCACTTGCTTGCAAGCTAATCAATGTGATATCACCGAGAGGGCCCAAAGCATATTTATCCGTCATCGGGATGAACAAATTCCACTCTCGATCCATGGGCCTCAACATAACACTTTAGTAGTTCTGAACCCATCTTTATAATCACCCTGTTATGGTATGACGTTTGATGTTATCAAGAAACTCTTCCGGTGTTAGTGATTGACATGATATCATGGTACACGGATTAGGATCACTTCGTAAGTTTTTATAGCAATATAGACTTAATGACTTTGATCGTAATGCTATACTTCGGATGAATGTTCATCACACTATTACACTAATGGTGTGACCTCGTTACTAACAACATCCAATGTCCATGATCAGGAAACTTTGATCATCTTCTTAATCAACGAGCTAGTTTATAAGAGAGGCATAACTAGGAACTTCCTTTTTGTTTATTAAACACACATGTATTAATGTTTCCGTATTAATACAATTATAGCATGCAAAATAAACATTTATCATAAATAAGGAATACGATAAGAACCACTTTATTATTGCCTCTCGGGCATTATCCCTTCAGTCTCCCACTTGCACTAGAGACAATAATCTAGTTTGAAAACTTTGCGTATTGAACACCTATGGATTTCTAGTGTTCCATATACGCAATTTCAAGTGGTTAACATAATCTACGGATCTGACACTTTCAGGTCCGTGTGTATTTGCATGTCTTTGCGTCTCCACGCATCACTCATTCTCCAATGAGATGGCATTGTATAAATTTGGTATTTTGCTGAGACCTTTAGTTCCTTGGGGTTAAATCATGTCAATACTATTGTCGTATAATATATCTTTAGTGTTAGCCTGTTGTGAACCACACCTTAGTTTGATAACAAACTACTTGACACAAATGCCCTCCTTTGCTGCTATGATAGCAGTCATATACTTAGCCTTTTGTTGTAGTATCCGTCACAATGTCTTAACTTTGGACTTCATCCAAATCCGTCATGGAAACTCCTTTCCATTTCATTGTGCCACCCATAGTTTAAATTGAGATAAACTTAATTTTGTATCTTGTGACAAAACTAGTATCAATGTAACGCTTTACAGTGAACTATTTGTAATTTTTTGTCACATCTACACAAATATATTCTTAGTTCTTCCAAAAGATCATAAGAATATCCTCACTATCGTCCAATGATCATTTTATGATTCATTCTTGTATATGCTCATAACACTTAGAGCATAGGACATATCTGGATGTGTACATATCATGATATGATTGATCAAAACATCCTTGTGATTTCACTCATCAAGTGTCAAAGCACTTGAATCTTGTTTCACTTATCAAGTTTCGATACACTTGAATCTTGATTCAATTTCTTTTCCATGCGACAAGAAACTTTTCTTGTCGTTTCTATATTGAACTTCTTCAATATCTCATATATGTACATTTGGCACAACCATATTAGCGTCACAGTCTATTCATATAGACATTCATGCTAAATATTCGGGTTTTGCCTAAGTCTTTCATCAAAATGAAATATTTAACCTTTGTCAATAAAAGATACATCATTTCCAATCAACAAGATGTCCTCCAGATAATGTATTAGAAATATTTCTTAGCGCTCCCACTTAATTTCTTGCAAATGCAAGCATCTTCATTGTCTCCTGATGAAAACTTCTTAATCATGGTGAAGATTCCAACTTCGTGATGCTTACTTCAACCATTGAAGTTTGCATGGATTTTTAGCATCCTTTGAATTAACAAAACCCTTTGGATCGTGTCATGCACACGTCCTAGGTAACCATTCTTTTAGAAGAATTTTGTTTTTTTTATTCATCTACCATATACCAAATTATATGTAGTGGTTGCTACTTTAATCCATCTAGACTAAATATTGCTATGAAATATCAAATCTTGTCATAGTCAACTCCTTGAACATTGGCATAAAATACTTTACGACATGTTGATTATTTCATAGATGTGAAACATCCATGTCTGTTTCTTTATAGATCCAAATATGATCGATAGGTTTTTACACCTTTCCAGAGGGTCTTCCAAGTTCAAAACTTGATTTCTCGTGTATGGAACTATCACGGATTTTATGGCTTCAATCCATTTGGCGGAGTCAGGGCCCATCATCGCTTCTTTGCATGTAGTCGGCTCATCATTGTCAAAAAATAATGATTTACTCTCAAATCTCAACATTTGATTATTTATTCGACTAACTTGGTTCAATAAGAACTTAGATCTCCGTGACCACAACCTTTGAGGCACACAAGCTATGAGCATTATGGCAGCCTCCGGATTGATTTCTGGCGCTGCGCAACTCAGCACATTTAGCTAAGGTTCGTTAACCTTATCAAAGTTCTATTGTCCTCCCACTTAACTTTTGCGGAAAATTCCTTTTTCAAGAAACTTCACATTTCAAGCGACAAACCCTTTTGTCCTCGGTGTTATGGAGGAATACCCAATTATTATTCAAAATAACCTACAAAGACATGCTCATCCGACTTTGGTTGTAAACATCTTACTTACGTTTAGCATACCAAAATTTAAGAAATGACAACTTCGGTTTTACCCCAAACCATAACTTCCATGGTGTCATTTCAACGGATCAAGATGGAGCTCTTTTCAGTGTAAAAGCGGTAGTCTCTAAATCTTTAATATTTTAAAACATAATGGCAGTTTTAACACCTTTGATATAACCATCTCAAACAAGGTTTCATTACAAATCTCAAACACTCCATAATCCTATGGTGTTTCAGGAGATGTAAATTTAGGTGTTTTGCTAAACTTGCAACTCAAATAAATCCCTTGATGATAAATCATAATTCATTTATTTTTATTGTTACACTTGTAACTCAAATAAATCCCTTTATGATAAAATCATAAATCATTTATTTTCTTGTTACAATGATTTTCCACTTCATCTTGAAAGTCTTTGAACGTTTTCAAATATTTCATACTTCTTTCTCATTAAGTAAACATTCACTCAAATTTCCGGAGAAAGCATATAAAGTTGAAATCCATCGCTTACGACTATACAGAATGGAAAACATGCATCGATATGTATAAATTCCAATATTTAGTCGTTCGTTCTTCTTTGGCCTTTGAACGAAATTTCAGTTATCCCGAGGAAAGTCTCACAAGTGTCACTTGATCAAATGAAAGACTCCAAAAATCCATGAAAATGGAGATTCTTCATGTTTTCTTTCTAATATAATTTAAACGACGATGTCACTTCGTAAGTGATGTTTCAATCATTTGTCTTGCGACATTTTAGCATTAGCTTTTATGGATGTGATTTCTCCAACTAGATTTGTAAATCATCCATCTTATATGAAATACGGTAATTATTTGAACAACCTTTGTTCTCATAATACCTGATTTAAATAACTATTATTAAAACAAATCTTGAAGTCGAGCTTTAATGTCAACGAGAAATACAAACAACGGTTTGTTTGTTTTCGATGAACATCATCACATATTCTTTTGCTAGTTACTTAGGCCATTGTGGTTCATGAATTGCGTCGTTCCGTATGAAATTTCATACCAACCAATTCGGTATCCAATACCCAAGAACCACATTGTTTAACAAGCAAATAATACAACCATAACATGTATATCATCCATATACCTAAATTGGATATTTCCAATATTTTATTTTCTACCAAATATATTTTATAGATTCTCTTTCAGCATTTCCTTTTCCTTTTTTTAAAAGAATCTATCAACATCAACAGTGGCGCCATATACATAATACATAGTCCAAAGCGTGTATATTCAAATAATAATATCTTTGGACTTGCACTTTGAAGTAGATCACCATCATCAAATAATCGGTTTACTTTCAAAATCCATTCTTTAGTAATCTTTTTAGTGTAGTAAACACTTTGCATACACCTTCTATTCATCCTTATCATGACGACTTTCATGATTAAGTTAATTTAGCTTATAAAGACGAATCGTGAGTATAACGTTACTTTCCAAAACCCTTTTGGATGATTAGGATGTCTAGCATCTCCAACCTTTGAAAATTCTCATCCAATATGAGAACATACATTATACTCTATCATATTTCAACCAAAACATTGTTTTAGATATCGTTATATCTGTCACACATGATGGTTTCTGAAACAATTCTTTCAGCTCCTAGATAATCTCGATATTTTAAATCAAGAATCATGGAGGCAAACATGACACTAACACTGGAATTGTTACTCTCGATTTAATACTAATTATTAAATTTCACGGAGTAAACAGAGTTTGCTGAAAGTTTGTAGTAGGACTTTAATCTTTAGATTAACACTCTACACAATACGATACTAGTTCGTAAAGTATATATCCAGAATTCTATAGTTCTATTATCTCAACTACAACTATGCATAAGGTGGTGAACGAATGCCAATGACTACAAAAAATTATGTAAATTCACTTTGATTTAATTTATGATAAATTGAGTTCTTCTAATCCAAATTAGAAATGAACTCCCACTCAAAAACGACATCCCTCGTGCCTTTTTGGTGATTACATGAACCTAATCCACTACCCAAATCCGATCATCACGTGAATCGGTGTAGCTTCAAAGGCGAGCATCCATATGGTCATCATATCAAAACATATGACTCATGCTTAACCTTTCGGTCTGTGCTCCGAGGCCATGTATGTACATGCTAGGCTCGCCAAGTAAGAAGCTTAGTATTCGCGTGTGTAAAACTATCTTACAACCGAGATATGCTCGCGGATTCAAGTACACCCGATCATCATGTGATGTCTTGAAGCGACGAAACATTGTCGGTGATTACTGAAGGAAGAACACATTCTTATCTTGATATCTAAATGAGGGATCATCTTAATATGCTAATAAAACGCCAAACAAGAAATATAAGATGCAATCAAACATCACATGTTTATAAGTGAAATGATATGGTTCCCGCACTTGATCTCGATCATGTGCATCGTGGTATGATCACTATCATACCTCTATGTGTAAGGCCAAGGTCTATGGAACTTACACATTATGTGTGTTGTAAGAGTATCGACTTATACTTTTACTTACAACATCACCATATCATGATACTAGCCCAGCAAAAATCTAAACTAGACGCCTCTAATTTATCCATTGCAAGTTTTACGTGGCTGGGGGCTTTCGAAGATAAAACCGTTCTTACCTACGAACATGAACCACAACGAGGATAAACAAATTGTTGAGAACTCGTTGCAAATTAGATATTGACTATAGTAGGAGAGACAGACACCCGCTGGCCACTTATGCAAAACTAGTTGCATGTCAAGCGTGGAACAGGTCTCATGTGCGAGGACATGTAAAGTTTGTCCGGGCCACTTCATCCCACTATGCCACCAATATCCAAAGTACAACTAAGAAGCAACAAAATGATCATCATCGCCCACATACTCATATGTGTACTACCCGTATAAAGCATCTACGCATAGATCCGGCTCTGATACCACTGTAGGGTTTGCTGCATAGAAAACAAAAAATTTCCTACGATGGGAACAACTATGTACCAAGATATATCTACTAGATACAAGAAACGGGCGGATATACATCCGTAGAGAACATACCCTTGAAGACCGACAAAGTTTAACGAGTCCAAACTCATGGTTGATGTAGACGATCTCTTGCTGATCTCAAGATCGAGAGGAAGTCCTAGCGCCGCAAAGCAGCAGCGCATCCGTGCTCGCACACACGTACAAGACACCGAGCAACCTCCACCTCCTCGCTCCAGCGATGCAGCAGAAGCACAACTCGTTCTTGCTGAAAAGCCACCGGAAACATGTATCTCGCTAGTCCGAGACCATGGGGGATAAATACTAGAGGGGGAGAGAGATCCTTCATGAGGAGGTGTGCTTTGAGAGGATGAGAGGGGGGCCTTTTATAGGGTAGAGGGGGCACCCAAGGGGCATGGCGCCCATCCATGGGGGCTGCCCCCACCTCTTCCACATTCATGTGGGTTGTAACACCCTCGAAATCGGCCCTATGCAAGTTTTATAGCTCCCCGCCAAACCCGCATAGAAACGATTCAAAGGTGCCCACCAGGCACTTGCGTAAGGGTGGAAAACGAAGTAATATCATTCCACAATAGTCCACGATGGAACCCACAGAACAGATATATACAACAACGACTCCATGAGTCAAGAATACAATATACAGTACAAAGATCCAAATCACCTTAAAAACTATACAGCGTCCGAGTACGGACAAGATGCAAATTGAGCTTAGAGCCCTGAAGAATAACCAATGGCGTCCATAACCCTGCCCAGGACAAGCCGGAAGGGTAACCCTGCTAACGACGTCGATCTCAAAACCTGCTTAAACAAAACGGGTGCCGACAAAGGGAAAAGGAAAAAAAGAGCGGTCAGTACTAAGGCCAGTACACGACAAGACTAGAATTCGGCGGTCCTCGCCTACATAGGTATGGTGGACTGAAGCGGAAGCGCAGCATGCACTAAACAACCTATAGAGACTCAATACAGCTGGCGGCTATCAGATAGGGATAAGAAATACCTATTTGAATCCAACCTGAAACTATCACCAATCATACCCATACTGGTATTTCCCCCTCGAGACCAAACGAGGAAGTCAACCGAGGAACTCACACAGTTGGCAGTTTTATTCATTCCGTTATAGTTGCAACAATTACTAGTCAGATATAGATAGCATGAGTCATCCTGATATAATAAGCAGTGGACAGTTTTAGTTAACCATTCCGTTGTAGTTGTAGTACTTACTAGTCAGATACATATAGCATGAGGCATCCCAAAACCTAGCAGTTGTTGGTACTCTTATTTAGCCATTTCGTTGTAGTTGCAATATTTACTAGTCAGATACGATGGTAACAGGTGACAACCCGAACAAGCAATTGTTGGCACTTTTATTTAGCCATTCCATTATAGTGAAGTTGATTACTAGTCATTATAAAGTCAAATTTATAGCACTACTTTAGTTATAGTTGTCTATGATCGAGATACTGTGCTCCAAGTCGTCCATAACACGACTTTCAGAAGTTTTACCCTGGGGGGGGCACAAATAGCAACACACCGCACGATCAACCTCGAGAAAAAAAAATGAAAAACCCCGAGGCGAGGGCGAGCAAATTGCAAGATTCATATAAATTTCACGGGCCACCCTACACCAAGCTACGAAGTTGGTTGCTCGAGATGATGGACCCAGAGGTTTGTGTCGACGGTCAAAACGACGAACCGTGTGTGTGACTAGGCTTGTCGATACCGCATAAACGTATCACAATTCCTAAACAGTACAGACGCTCCACACGCAATCGTAAATAAAGCAATAAAACATGGCATAAGTACAAGATAGTAATAAAGCCCCAAACTACTTTGTGGCCCCAAGAAATAAATATGACTCAAGATCTGGCTAGGGGGATTCATGGTCACACATGCGGATAGTGCGAATATTCAAAGAACAGGTATCAAGTACTCGGGATCCTACGGGACACAAGTGGACGGTTAAAAACCAAATAACATCTATTGTCCACCTGTGCCTCTGCATTATTTACCTACTTCAATTTTAGTTATTAAACGATAATTAAAGCCATGATCATCTCCAACATAAAGCATATGGCATTTTTCCAACAACTGTGGTACTTGACGACACGCAACAGCACTTGAGAAAGCGACTACGACACGCAAGTCCAACTATCTACCAAGCAACATGTAATAGGATGTGTCCAAGGAAATATAAGGCTGCAAGGGGATATCACGGGTACGAAAACTAGAGCATCGCAACACAGATAGCAATAGATCAACAGGAGGAAATAAAGACTAGAAATGTAAAATAGGTAGAAAGAGGGAGGATGCTCGCCTGAAAACATTGCTGAAGGTTCATCCGAAGATCGGGTCGACACTCGCATCAACTCATCGGCCTAATCCGTGAAGAGGCAAAGCATTAGCAGAAACACCGGATGCACTATTTAATACTACGGCAAAAGATCGGGCATGATGCATGTATGATGTATGACATGGCAAAGGTGGGATGCAATTAGGCAATATTAAGCGGAACCGGGGTCCCGACAATTAAATATATGGTTCTAGTTGTTTAGATACCCCGCCATTTAAATGTTATATTAGCAAGACAAAATTATATCATCGGTTCGCTACACAAATTTAAATGGAGCCAATAATAGACTAGATAAGCCCGCATATGGCCTCCATATTTAATTATGCGGTGAATCGGCATAATGCCCCCAAACCACACAATGTATGAAAGCATGACAATTTAATATGCAACAAGATATATGTCATATATTATAAAATAGGGGTCTAGGATAGGGTCACACATCGGGGTCCGAAGATCTCGGGCGTCAGGGGTTCGACGGGGTTTGGTCTCGATCTTTAGTATCGGGCTTCGAATCCATGAAGGAGATTGTGGTGGTCCCTGATGAAGAACTTGGCGTTCTGAGGAGGTGGTCTTCGATTTCAGTCCTCGGCCATCGGATTCGTCTTGTAGAACATCCGCGAGGCATAATGGTTCTCGCATTTGGTCCTCGATGCTCTTCGGAAGATCTTGGCTTGCTAGCTGAAGAGACGTCTATCGATATTGCCTGATTACAGTGGAGTGGCATCCGCAGATCCCAGATAAACAGCAGGTACAAGCAGGGCCACCGATTAACCGTACAGAGCAACAAAAACAACTGGCCCAGCGCACACGTGCGTGACCAGAAGGCGACGCCGGGCTCAAGCGATGGAAGCACAGCTGTAGAAGGGCGGCCGGTGTCCGGCGCGGGGCGAGGAAGGTGGCCACGGGGCTCTCACTCGAGCGACACGGGGGCGAGGCCGTCGGCGAGAGAGATACACGGGAGGTTGCGTTGATGTGCTGCAGGAGCTCGACGAGGGTGGCGAGAGGAGGTGCTCGAGGCCGGTCGGAGTAGAGGGTCGTCACCCGTGTCTGGCCGCGCGAGAGAGAAGGGCAGCACGGCGGTGCTATGCCGGAGACGGCGAAGAGGGCACTATCGGCGTACGGGGTACCTGGGGACGCGGTGGCTTTCACGGGGAGGGAGAGGGGTGCGTGGCGACGGGGACGGGCGAGGGAGGGCAAGGGGAACCTGGTGGCGACCGGTCGCGAGGGAGGAGCGGCGGGAGAGAGAAGAGCGTGTGATGGGGTACGGGATCGACAGGAAGAGGACAACGGCTGCGAGGTGCGGTTCGGGGCGAGGAGGGATCGAGAGGAGCAGGGGAGTTGGTGGGGCCCAGGCGGGGAACGGGGGATGCGTCGGGTGTGTCCCAGCCTCCCAGGGGTGGCGGCGGCTGGGTGAGGGAGTGGGGAGGGATTAGGGTTTGGAGTGTCTAGGGTTAGCCTTTGAAACGGGCTGGGCCACTGGGGTAGTGGGTGGGCTGGCCTAAACGGCTGGCCTGCCCCTCCTGGTTTATAAAATAGTTTGTAGAGAATACAAAATATCTAGAAGACTAGGGTTTTCTATTTGAAATCAAGGGGAGCGATAAATAGTAAACAAAATAGGCTTTTGAAATAGTTTTAGGAAAAACATGCATGACGATTTGATGATTATGCACAAATATAAAAACGTCAAGCGATTTCTAGTAGTGAAATTTATCGGGGTGCTACATGGGTGAACACTCCACTCACTCAAATGGCTTTCCATTCCCTCCACTAAAATTCCAATTAAATTTCCACCAAATTTAATGCAAACTCTCATTAAATAAAACTCCTTTATTTATTCAGAATTTTTTCAATTACTTTCATGAAAAATATTCACATATAACCCCTTGCTAGTATTTCATTTCACATGCAGAAACACTTTCTGCAATTTCACCTGAAAACCCGTTTCGATATCTAGTGAAATAAATTCCTGCGCTTGTTATTCTTTCCGGCATGAAACTTTTGCTCCAAATGGATGTCGGTGTCTCTTACTTGTGTCACCCTACGGTTCGCGAATAATGCAGACATGATCGAGACCCCTCTCATATCAATAATCAGAAGCGGGATCTGGAGACCCATACTGACTCCCACACATTCAGCGATGACTTTCTTGTGATCTCGAGAACCTTTTACACTAGAATATTAATCCCTTTGTTTCGTGATATATTACATGTCCAGGATTTGATCATCGGTATCTCCATACCTAGTTTGATCTCGTTACTGACATGCACTCTTTTCTTGTTCCCATGATATAACATTCTAGTGATCAAATCACTTGCTTGCAAGCTAATAAATGTGATATCACCGAGAGGGCCTAGAGCATATTTATCCGTCATCGGGATGAAAAAATTCCAATCTCGATCCATGGGCCTCAACATAACACTTTAGTATTTCTGAACCCATCTTTATAATCACCCTGTTACGGTATGACGTTTGATGTTATCAACAAACTCTTCCAGTGTTAGTGATTGACATGATCTCATGGTCTAAGGATTAGGATCACTTTGTAAGTTTTTATAGCAATATAAACTCAATGACTTTGATCGTAATGCTATACTTAGGATGAATGTTCATCACACCATTACACTAATGTTGTGACCTCGTTATTAACAACATCCAATGTCCATGATCAGGAAACTTTGATCATCTTGTTAATCAACGAGCTAGTTTATAAGAGAGGCACAACTAGGAACTTCCTTTTTGTTTATTAAACACAAATGTATTAACATTTCCATATTAATACAATTATAGCATGCAAAATAAACATTTATCATAAATAAGGAAGACGATAATAACCACTTTATTATTGCCTCTCGGGCATATTCCCTTCAGAGAGAAATCAGAAGCTATATCTCCAAGTGTGATACTTGTCAGAGAGTTAAGGCGGGACATCAAAGACCCGCAGGACTGTTGAAACCATTACAAATTCTAGAATGGAAATGGGAGTTAGTCCGAATGGACTTTATCACCGGATTACCTACTTCTAGTAGGGAAAATGACTCTATTTGGGTCATAGTTGACAGATTGTCCAAGGTAGCCCATTTCTTACCAGTCAAGACCACATACCAGAGCTCGAAGCTAGCAGAGTTATACATCGCTAGAATCGTCAGTTTGCACGAAGTCCCCAAGAACATCGTATCGGATCGAGGAACTCAGTTTATCTCGAGATTCTGGAAGAAAGTCCAAGAAGGATTAGGAACCAGACTGGATTTTAGCACAGCGTATCACCCTCAGACTGATGGACAAACGGAGCAAGTAAATCTAATACTCGAAGATATGTTGAGAGCATGTGTGCTAGAGTATGGATATAAATGGGAAGAATGTCTGCCTTTCGCAGAAATTTTCGTACAATAACAGTTATCAAGCTAGTTTGCAAATGGCCCCATTTGACTTCATGTATGGAAGGAATTGTCGTACCCCTTTGAATTGGTCAGAAGTAGGAGATAGTCAGATCTTCAGACCCAACATCCTATGAGAATCAGAAGAGAAAGTTCACAAGATTCGTGAGCACCTCAAGACCGCCCAGTCAAGACAGAAGAGTTACGTCGACAAGAGATGTCGAGACCTCGCTTTCAATATCGAAGATTTTGTGTATCTCAAAGTGTCGCCTTTGAAGGGAATGCAGCGTTTCCAGCTCAAAGGAAAGTTAGCCCCCAGATATATCGGACCCTTCAAGATTCTGAATCGTCGAGGAGAAGTATCATATCAATTGGAACTGCCGGAAGAAATGTCAGCAGTGCACAATGTGTTTCATATATCGTTACTTCGCAAATGCCTTGAAGTTCCGGAGAAGACTGAAGGTTTCAAGAATATTGATCACCGCACCATAGAGATCAACGATGACCTGACATATCCCGAAGTACCCATCCGTAGTTTGCAGGAAGATTTCAGAACCACCAGGACCCGAAGCATCAAGTTTCTCAAGATTCAGTGGAGCAACCACACTGAAGAAGAAGCTACCTGGGAGCAAGAAGATCACATCAAGACGGAGTTTCCCGATCTTTTTAAATCCTAGTTTTCTTCTTTCTTCTTTCTCAAATATCGGGACGAGATTTTGTTTAAGCACTACAAGGAATCTGGCTATATATGACCCTCCATTTTCGTCACAGAATCGTCATAATAGTCCATTTATGACGATTCTATGAAGATTTTGTGATCGTCGAAAGCTGGGCGTCGCAAATGAACTATAACGACGTTTTTGGTAAAATCATCATAATCGTCTATGACGATATTGGATCGTCATAACGTTTATGACGATCCAATATCGTCATGGCCCATCTAGCCATGCCAGCTCAGATCCTACGTGGCTGATCCTACGTGGCAAAATTGTGACGAAATAAAATCGTCATAGTTTGAATTCAGCCCAATCCAGTTCAATCACTTATATGGGCCACGCACAATAATTCAGCCTTTATCTTTTTAGGTCATGGCGTTTTACAGTGCATTTCTTCTTGGGCCTACACCTTTGTACGATCCTTTTTGTTATAATTTTCAGCCTTTATTTCACAGTATTATTTGGGCCATGGCCTTTTTACAATCCTTTTATTATTTGGAACTACCATTTTCTTTTCAGATTTCAGACTTTTTTGTTATTCAATTTCCAACAAAATATCCTTTCCATCCAACACTAAGAATGGGCCATGGCCTTATTACAGCATTTGATACAGAACATTGCAGATTCAGTCACCGAGTCATGCATGCTCAATATTACTAAGAATATTCTTATCACAGCATACAAAATGAACCAAACTTTGGAATAGCGATACTATGTGCACTTATTTATATCAAAATAAAATTCAGTTGACAAAAACAGAGTTGCATAGGGCGCTTCCATCTAAGCTTCAATGATATCATCCGAACCCGCCTCTTGATCATCTCAATAAAGGCCTCCATATTATCCTATGAAATTATTCACAAAAATAAAAAGGAGTAAGAAAGCATTCAAAAATAGGTTCCGTTTATGTTCAGCCTAAATTGACAAATACTATCTAGAATACATTCACGACCTATGTGCTCACGAGAATTTAACAATACTGAATCTTTCACAAGAATGAGAAATTGTCCATTGAACATTTCATTGATATTTAATAGCATTTGATATTCAGCAGGAATAGTAGTGGTCATTCATAAACAATTGATAGAGCTAATCCAACGAAAATAATAGATAGAACAGTTTATCTAACCAAGCACAACTACGAAGAGCCAGCCATTTTGGTCACACAACTAGCAGTTGGCAAAACTAGGGAATGCCTCGAGGAATGGAGAGCTGAGCTTACAAGGTGAGAGACAGGCAAGTGGAGCCACTGAGGACTGATTCTTGAGTGACGGTGCAGATTGTGCCCTCGGTGTTGGCGAGACGTAGACAATGATGTTGTCCCAAAGATCGCCAATCATGTAACAACACTTCAGCTTTAGATACATCTGCATTTGAGCACCATAACACATATAGTGAGCTTGAGATATATCTACATTCACATCTGGACCTAGACTAGAGTATGTCAATTCTTGTAAAGACAACATATGAACCGAGATAATGCACTGGAATAAACTAAGTTCATCATGAAGGCGGAGGCAAGAGGCACATGTGACTCCCAAGAATAATTGCAACTTCCAAAACCATACTCAAACCACAAGCTATTGCTATTCATGTGTCATTCGCTAGAGCTAAATATCGTATCGCAGCAAATAACAACAATTAAACACTGATAGAGCATAAAAAAATGTAAACAATGGTACCCAGATAATAAACAATGCTTTGAACTAAGCAAGCTACCACTACATGCATACAATACATGCACCAGGCCATAGTGTTTGCCAAAAATGGCTTAACAGATGCATCATACCAGTAACTAATAGTACAACATGACCATGTAGAAGTAACTAATATGAACATGCTGATAGAGATGCGACAAGCTCTGGATAGTACTATTTGGTAATTGAATTTTATCAGTCCATGTTTAGCATATGAATTGAGAAGGAATTCAAGATCTTATTTTCATTGCTCAAGTGCTCATATAAGTATAACTGATTAATCTAAATTGACCACTGCAAACAAAGTAACATACTTGAAACTCAAATGATTAGCTACAGCAAAGCCAACCAAGTAATGATAACTGATGTAGAAGTCGTCCTAGATGTACAAACAAACAGGGGATCCAATCATGATAATATCTAGGCATAGATCATGTTAGTTTTATAGTTTTAGTTTCAAGAACTATTGAATTGACATGATAATATTCAGACAAACATGGTAGAAACCACAACTAAGTTTCAAGTATATCTGCCTAGGATCATACCACTTTGCAAACCTGTGAGTAGCTTTCCTTAACTAGTTCTATGTACGCAACACAGAATGCAAGTAAATAGAACATAGTAAACCCATGTCTCACAAAGATGAGAAAAGTGAGGAACCGGGGACTTATCTACACCATGGAGATCATGAAGAAGATGGTTGTCATGGACCTAGAGCTCGTTCCTGTACAAAGAAACCATGGTTGTCATGGAGTAAGATTTTTAATTAATCTAACTAAGAAATATAATTTTCTCAATTTATAGTGTCTCAGTAGATCAATTATTTTTGCTCAGATCAACACATTTGATAATTTTTAATGTGTGTTTAGACTTTCTACAGAATGGGAAAGACAAGTTGTCACAGTAGCATGGTACCGTAAACTTTCTACAAAACAAATTGGAACAACATCAGCTCGATTCCAATAGGCATCAGCAGCAGCATCCCTGGGTCATCCTGCAACTAGGCTTAGCTGGGTCATACTTACGAAATGATGTAACTAAGAAAAAATCCAAACCAGAAGAAATCCAAACCAAATGAAAGGTAACTGAGAATTTACTAAATTAGGGAATGCAATCATTTTGTTTAAGATACTTCAATGATGTAGCATCTAAGTAATCAGGGAATGAAGTGACATATTAAGTACACACTTGCGACAAAATTGTAAGCAAACAAGCATGGAAATACTTGACGTTAATACAGGGGGGTTTGTGCTATCCAGGTTTAAGTGTCCTTGTGCAAAAAAAGTCATGACAGAAATCAGAACATCTAGTGGTGGTAAGCATCTATGTCATCACAGCTACTGTCCAAGTTTCCAAGTTTCCCAAATATGAAACAAATGAACATTGACAGAGAAAATGACTTAATAATCCCTTCTAGATGTTACAGGAAACATGTGGTACCAAAATCACGGAATGGATCAAGTGGGAACAGGCACGGAAGGCACCTAGACGCATGGCAAAACAGGCATATGAGGCAGCAGCAAGATCGGGGCAAGAGGGAGAAGGCCGAGGGTTTACCTTGTCATTGATACCCTCGAGGCGGTTGAATACGCTGGCCCGATGGCCTCCCTTGACGTTGTGGGCCCGATGGCCTCGCGTTGTCGCCGCTGTGAAGGCCTCGACGTCGAGAAGCATGACGTTGATGTCCCCAACAACGGCGAAGATGTCACCGACACCCACCTGCAAGAGCCACCGCGACAGAGTAAGGAGAAGGAAGGGGGATTAGGCGACGACGCACGGATCTGGTTACGGAAGGAGGCGTGGGGGAGCACCGGCTTGCTGGCGTGCCGGCGTTGAGGAAGGAGGCGTGGGGGATCAGATCGGGGCGGGTCGAAGCCTGGCCGACGATTGACCGACGACGGAGTTCAGTGGCGCTCGCCCTCCTCCATGACGACGGCGCCATCTTCCCGCTCCTCCTCCATGATGACGACGGCGCCATCTTCCCGCTCCTCCTCCACGGAATCGGCAGGGATCTACCGCCGCCTGACGGGATTGGGACGTATGGGGGAGTGGTGGTTGCGGTGGGACGGGAGGGGTGGTATAGGAGGGGGTGCTGGGAGCATCGGTGAGAGGGGCGAATCGGCGAAGCGGGGGGAGGCGATCTAGAGTGAGCGGCACGGGGGGAGGCGGCGCGGGGGAGGCGATCCGGAGTTAGGGTTGGGGTCGTGGCTGCGGTTCACACTAGCTAATATACTTTGTGCTTCTTCAGGTGAGCAGTGGGCGTTGGATCCGGACTAAACGGTCCGGATCATGGCCATAAGGATGATCTGTGGGAGGCAGTTTACTCTGTTTTGATTGGTCCATTCGCAAGACACCTCTTTTTTAACTTGAAACATGACGTTATGACGATTTGAGCAAAAAAAACATGACGTTTTTAAGCAAGATCGTCGTAATTTTCTAAGGTTTCGAACCTCCTGAATACCTTACGACCATCTAGTGCAAAATCGTCATAATTCCATGACGATTTTGTCCACGGTCACTATTAGAAGGTCATAGAATAACACATTTCTTGTAGTGAAGGAGGGAAGGTTTGTAACATCCCAAAAATGTTGAACAATGGTTATCAAATTCCAATCACCAAAATTGGGGTTAACAAAAACTTTGATTAAATAAAAACCAAATGAATGCATGTGTGTATGTGATGATTTGATGAATGCATGAATGGACTTGTGTGATTAACCTAAATAGCAAGCAATGGTTTAAGGATGAAAATAACATCATCTAAAACATTTCCAAGTAGAAACAAATCAAGAGAAAATCAAAAACAAATCAAATAAGGCAAATGGTCATTTTTGCCAATCTTGTTCACTAGGTCACTTTGAGTGTTTATAGTCCAAGATTTCAAACATAAACCTTTCCAATTCTTTGCACCCCTTGCAAGACCAAGTAAAATTGAATCAAAGTCCACCTTTCAAACTTAGAGAAACATTTGGCAACCCCATTCAAATGACAATTCAAAATTGAATCTTTAAAATATGTGAAGATCACACCATTTCAAAACCCAACCAAACCAGTGCCCCTTGACCAATCCAACTAACCAGATACTCCCTAGTATGTGCCTAGAAAACCCACGAAGTTTGAATTCAAAATTAAAATTTGAATTTCTTTCGGCCATTTCATCAAAACACCTTGTGATCAGCAAACAACAAAACATTAAACACTATTTGCAGCAGTAAATTTGGACAACCTTGTTCCCTCTCTGGTTGCATCAAGCTCTTAATAGATCATCTAGCCTCTTTAATAATCCTTAGCACCACTGTGAGCAAGCTTAGCCATCAATGGTGAGCATGCCGAGAGAAAACTTGCCACCCCCATGTCGCCTGCGAGGTAGAGGAAGCACTAGCCTCGCCAACCTTGTCTAGAGCACTGACCACCATCCACCGCCACCCTCTGTCCCAGCCCCGAGCATTGCCAGCCCCTGGACCACATGGCAAGCTCATGCCAAGCTTCTCTGCGTGCGAGCCGAGAGCGCGCCAGTGCACCGCACGCGACACGAGCCCACAGACCGCGCGCCGTCCTCGCTGCTTGCATACGTGATCGACAGAACCCCAGCACCCCGCCAGATAGCCCCGTTCGCCGCCGCGCGGACCATGCACGCTATACGCCATTAAACTTGTCGTTAGACCCGCCCAGAGCGCCGCGATGTTCCGACCGTTCAGCACCGCCCCACGCCGCGTGACTGTGCCGATGAGCTTCGCCAGGGAGCACAACACCGCCTCTATCGTTGCCCATGCCATTAGCACGTTATGCCGACGACCACAACGAGCTCCACCCGCGACCGTCGGTCCCCTTCAGCCACTATAAAAGGAGGCCACCCCCGCTCGATTTGAGCACACCATATCACTCCCCACCTCCCACTGATCACACCCATTCACTCCCGGAGCATGGCGAGCACCAGGTGGCCAGAATTTCACCGGAGTTCGCCGCTGCAGAAGAGGAGAGGCACCGTCGATTGGAGCCGCCCCAGGAGGAGCTGCAGGTACTAGGAGGATCGCCGTTGTCGACTTCATCGTTCGCCCCCATTGCTGACCATCGCCGGAGCCCCAGTGATCCCCGTCGACCCCCACTGGCTGCGCTAGGGTTCTGTCTCGCCGACGCTGCCCGGCGTGGATGATGAACCATAGCCGTTGGATTAGAGTTAGATCGTGCGGCCCTAATCGCCCCGTACCGCTTCATCCCTCGTTGTCTCACTGACGAGTGGGGTCGCTCACTTAACCAGCACGCACGCGTGATGTGCATAGTGGGTCGCCCTAGTTAAACATCCCGCGCGACCCAGCTATTCAAACTTAGGTTTATTCATTTAGTTTCAAAATCAGTTCTGTACCTAGATTCAAAAATCAACCCATCTTGATTCACTGAACCAAAATGCATGAAACCAATTTTGTTAGAAAGGTACTAGAGTGCTTAATACAAGACCGTTAGATTCAAACCAATTGGAGTTGTAGATCACCCATGGTAAAAATAACAATGCAGAAGCTTTTTTGCATTCAAACATTTTTCAAAATTCAACCATAAAAGATTTTGAGTTGATTCCAACTCTCAAAAATCACATTTAACCATACCTTTCAGAATATATAAAAATATATAGGTTTACATATAGAAATAATGATCAAGTAATAAAAGAATGCCTCATAGGCCATTCTAGTCATTTTATTTAATTAAAATAAAAAGGTTAAACCTTATTAAATTGTGACACCACTTTAAATCACATTCCCATGTACTAAAATATGTGGTGATGACATGTGTCAACATGATCCCATGTTTGAGTTGGAGAATATTAAATCTTAAGTAGATTTTAAATGAGTAGAAATTACTTTTCTAAAAAATAAACAAGACAAGTGCTTTAATCTTTGTGATAATAGTGATGATGCTAGATCATCTAGTGTGAACCTTTGTGTGATAAATAGAAACAGTTAAGTATTGTTTGGATGATTGTGTACCTCGTATTTATTTATAGACGCTAGTACCTACCAAGGATACGAGGAGGAAGGAGGATACTACGAGGAAGAATCCGAGGAGAACTTCAACCACTACTTTGCACAAGGCAAGCAAATACTTGCAAGCTACTATCTAAGAAAGCCAAATACTACTAGTTGAATTAGCAAGCTACTATCTGAGAAAGTGTTATCACCGTATTTTGGCCAAAGACGGAGATGGGCCGTGATCAAGATGGGCTTGGAAGATACATATATTCAACATGTTGTTGGATCGGCCTAGTGCGTAGATTTGGGCTGAATTGCCCGTGTATCTTGTATCATAGTAGGGTTCGTGTTTGTTTAGGTTCCGTTTATGTTTAGGTAAAGATAGAGTTGTAGAGTTATTCCAAAAGTAGAGAGTCTCCGGACTATAAATATGTACCTAGGGTTATTGAAAGAAAACAACAACCACGTTCACGACAAACACAATCTCGGCGCATCGCCACCCCTTGTTCTTAGGGTTTCTTTCGGGTAAGTGCCATGCTGCCTAGATCGCATCTTGCGATCTAGGCAGTATCTACTTATTTCGTTACCCGGTTTTACTCGTACTGAAGCGTTGTTGATGGCGAGTAATACCATTATCTTAGATTGTTTGAGGCTAGCATCGGCACTATTTCATTATTATCGTCGAAGTTATGTTACCTCTAGCTATCTCGCTATCCTTGCACCGTGTCCCAAAGTGCAAGGGTAGCATCTTGCTTAATCTTTATTTAGTCGATTCGATCTGTTATAGTTGTGCCTTGTTTGTCAAGGTTTAGTTTAATATCTACGTAATCAGGCCTTACAAACGGGTTGAACGATCCGGTAATGCATAAGGATGTGGCTTATTCGTTCTAGAGAGGATGTTCCGGTAATTGGCTTTATGTTGGTTATTAGGCCTTCTCTAGGATTGATATTCTTCATCTTTTGTACGTACTAGGCTCAATTACGCGTAGGATGTTCCAGTTACGTGGTGAGAACGTTAAACTATCGTAGATCGATTTAACTTGTAGTGATCAAGCAAAACCCCATGTCATTATAAATCTAACGCAGAACCATGGGGCAATCGGCTTTAAGAGCCGATTTACAGGGAAACCTGGGAGCCGATCACGGCTCGAATTTTACGTATACTTGTTTATCATGCAGGAAATCAATCGGAGCAATCCTTCACCTTCCTGACCAGGTATAGGTCAGGTGGCACGCCCTCGAACCAAGCCAGGACGTGTGCCGGAGCGTTTATGGCGTCGCCCGAGGGACCAGGGCCCACCAGCAGTCCTGGGAGCCTCCCGGCTCTCCGTGTTGTCAGTCGCTGCTCGCCGGTGGGTTTTGGCAGGCAACACATTCTGGCACGCCCGGTGGGACATTCAACAACGTCTACATCAACACCCGACGCCGCGATGGAGAATGACCACCACTTACGACGATCCGCTGGCGAGCACAAGGCCAAGTACGACGAGATCAAGGCCCTCTTCGAGGAAGACCTCATCAGCTCTTTTGAGAGGACCCGTACGCATGGCATCAGGTGGAAAGGATTCTCCCCCGAGGGCGCTCTTAATGAGGTGGATCTGTCTGTTCCTTCGGAGGAGCGCACCAGGGCTCTACGACAGGAAGTCAACTACATGGTGGCTCATTCCTTGCACCGCCATTCTGAGAGCCTGATGAACGCTTTCGAGCGGGTCGCGGCCCGCGTAGTCCAGGAGATCATGAAGCATCAGTACGCCCCATCGGGACCTACTTTAGGGACTCACCAGGGGGAAAGACCGCTCCACTGGCCTCGGATCCCGTTCGCACTTGCCGCTCCGTAACCGCCGGGGCGGCCACGTCGTCTACAAGGCTGGAGGCGACCCAGCGATTACCAATTCCTGTCGAGCCACCTAAGGAGATCCCACACGGATATATATGCGCACGCGTCGGATCGCAATAACGACACGCACCAAACATTGCAACCGCAGGAGTTTCGCGGCAGAACCCTTGGGCCAGATCTCCGGGCAGGCGTGTCCGAGCGATGGCTGGGATGGACGCCGACAACAAAGGCGTGGCTAGCCAAGTATGCCAATCGAGCAAGTCATGAGAATCTAGCCCCTACAGCTCAAACAGTGGAGCAAATCGGTACCATCACGAGGGACCGGCTTCGCGTCAAGAGAAGGACAATCGGCTATTCAAAGCCGTATTCAACGAAGTTTGATCTGATTCCGCCGCCACCCAAGTATAAGCTCCCGAGTTCTCAAGATTCAGTGGGTCAAGGGTCAAGCTCGATCGAGCACATAAGCCGATACCGGCACAACTAGGCATGATTTCGCATCGATCGATGCGTAAGATTCTTTGCGCAATCTCCGACAGACCCGGCCTTTGGGTGGTACACCTCACGCCACTGATTCAATTCATACCGGAAACAAGCTGGAAGAGCGTTCCACATCGTACCATTCGAGGCTCTTGAGGCTGCCATTGCAGACTGGCGAGTGCGAAGCGAGGAGAAATGGCCGAGTACATCCAAAGCCAGACTGTCAAGAACCGATGTTACTCGGCTCGTTTAACTGAGAAGGAAGCCGTCGAGCTGGCAGCGTTGGGTCTCAAAGACCCATCAAGGACTTGGCGTTCTGTAGATTACAACTCATTGGCGCACATGGCCCGTAAACCGACGATGTATGAACAGCGCCACCCGAGTTGTACCAAGACAAATTCAACGTCCGATAAGCACCGGTCGATGCGTAAGAAGAAGATCCGACGCAGACCAGGAGGTGGCCGAGCTGAATGGGCTCGGGGCGATCCTGTGGCCTGCAAATGGGTGAAACAAGGGCCTGCGAAGGGTTCGACGATGTGAGCAAAGCTGAGCAGATATTCGATCTACTGCTGAAGGAGAAGCAGCTGAGATTACCCGAAGGCCACAAAATCCCTACGGCTCAGGAGATGAACGGGAGACCATACTGCAAGTGGCATCATTCGTTCACTCACCCCACCAATGAGTGCAAGGAGCTTCGCCGCCAAATCCAAATAGCGATAGAACAAGGTCGTCTGATCCTTGGGCAGTTCGCCATGAAAGTGGACATAAACCCATTTCCCGGTGTCAACATGGTAGAACTCAGTCGCTCCGCGAGGCGTAAGCTGGATTTCTCGTTCGGTGTTAACATGGCAGGGTCTGGATACCACCATGACACGTACAAGGAGAACGGTGTTCGCTCCCGGGGCAAGGAAAGAAAGGAGGCTAGTCCGTGCGACCGGCCCAGCCACAATGACAGGCGGTACTTAACAGAGGAACAAGTGAGGAGAGTGCGATATCAGAAGCCACATTCCACGCATCTCCTTAACAAGTATGAGCGCCAGTATGACCAACGTCGCCAGCACGACAGAGACGACGGAAGATATGAGCACCTTGCTAGGGGACCGACGAAAGAGAAAAAAGGCGCAGCTAGGCATTGGGATTGTCCTTTCTTCAAGTATTGCTGGGGCACCGGAATGAGCCGATTGCCTACAGTCGACAACTGCCCGGAATGCAACCAGCAGAAGGAGGACACGAGGCCAGTGTCAGTATTCAACCGCCTAGGGCCTCTCCCGTCCCAGAGCCAACACAAGGAGTCCGCTCGAGAAGGAGACCTCGAGGAGCCGAAGGATGACAAGGTCAAAGATAGGTGCCACCGTCCGAGGTGGTGCCCGAGACTCGACATACCTGAGCGTAGAGTGCAGCGGCTGCGTAATCTAGAGGAAGTCAAGCGCAGATCTCAACGCTTTGAAGAGAGCACCCCGATCGCCGTCCAAAGTGAGACAGGATGTGGAAACGGAAGACCGCCCGACCAGGAAAGAGTGGCGCCCCAAACCGGTAAGAGCCGATGCAAAGACATCGGCTAGCACAAACATGGTGTTCGTGCTCCCGTCAGAATTCTGCGCGCCAAGAACCGATGAGCTACTCGTGGCACAATTTGACTGCGGCCCACGGCCGGTTATCTTTGAGAAGCCACGTGAGAAGGGTTACAAACATCTGAAAGCCCTGTACCTGCGAGGTTACATCAATGGGCAACCTGTCAGCAAGATGTTGGTGGACACCGGAGCGGCAGTCAATATCATGCCATACTCCATGCTACGACGTTTGGGACGCTCCACTGCAGATCTGATCAAAACCAACGTCACGTTGAGCGACTTCAACGGTCAGTCTTCGGGAACACAAGGCGTACTGAACGTGGACTTGACAGTGGGCAGGAAAACCGTACCCACGTCATTCTTCGTCGTGGACAGCAAGAGCACTTACACTGTCTTGCTAGGAAGGGATTGGATTCATTCTAATTGCTGCATCCCGTCCACAATGCATCAGTGCCTGATCCAGTGGGATGGAGACGAAGTGGAGGTCATCCACGCAGACGATTCCATCGAGATCTCCATAGCTGGCATGAACGTCTGGGAGGCAGAAGACCAAGAGCCGATCTCTGGGATCAATCTAGACGGCTGCGAACGTATTGAAGCTACAAAAAACGGGGTGAGGCTGGTCTTATCCACTGGCCTTACATAGTAGAAGAGTCCACGATCACCCGTGGCACGGCCGATCCCTGCGATCGGCCACAAAAAATAAAAAGCAGCGATCATACGACAAGCAGTTCATGTAGTTGTAGCAGAGAGATGCTCTGCCACTGTAAAATAATAAGGTGTAAACCGTCCTTGACAGATGCAAGCAAAAAGGGGGCCGATTCAGGCGATCGGCCCAAATTATTTTTGTTGTCCTCACCCACCGTTTGCCCTGTGTTTAGCGTCGATTTGACAGGTGACGGAAAGCTAGGGTACGGGTTTACATCCGCTGATGAGCTAGAAGAGATCGACATTGGTCCTGGGGATAAGCCACGACCAACATTTATCCGCAGAATACCGAGGCGAACGGTCTTGCGCAGATGGCATCAGGATACAAAGATGTGGAAGAAGGAGCCGACGTTCAGGAACAGTTCCTGGAAGCGGACGACTGGAGAGCCGATATCTTCAATTACTTGAAGGATTCGGCTCGGGGGGCACCTAAACGGATAAGGTACAAGAGCACGGGAGATATTGAACAGTAAAAATGTGGGGGCCGATATCAAAAATCGCACGGGAGATATTGAACAGTAAAAATGTGGGGACCGATATCAAAAAATGCACGGTCATCGGCTTTAGTGGTTCACACACATTACAAACAGATGCCAGTTTACACATACGAACTACTGAAGAATGCCTCGAAGGCGTGGAAGGCGTCAACACGGATACGATCCACCTCGGCGATCTCGGCTTCATCGTCCTCATCCCTGCCCGTCACTAGCTGCTTGCTCAGGGCACGTATGCCTGCCAGATCGGTTTTCAGTTGAGCTTTGAGGCCTTCCGCCTCGTGTTGGGAGCGGGCTATGGATTCTTCCTTGTCACGGATGAGCTGTTTAGTCACCCGGACCTTCTCCTCAAGATCTTCCAACTCCTGTTTCAAGGATGCGAGCTCGGCGTGCTACAGAGGTGTCGCTTTAGCATCGAGACGCCTTTTTCATTAAGCCGCGACATCCGCTCGCAATATCGGCTTTCAGTGGAAGTTGGGCGTGGCGCAGATGGATCCTTTCACGGGCTAGTTGCACCCGTGGCCCGAAAAGGGATAGATTGGCAACTGACAGAAGCTTCACTTGCAGTGTTCCTGGAAGATGATCTTGAATCTCGGCAAGAACGCTCTTCACTTCCTCAGAACCCTCGATCAACTCCTCGATTGAGGAGGACAACAAGGTTCTAAGACGCTGGAATTGAGGTGGAGCAACCCTGGTTTGCGGATCAGCATGGGCAGCTGGTGGAGTTGGTTCGATGGATTCAGGGTCGAACGACAGCAAGCCTGAAAGATCACAACTCTGGCAGCCAGGAGCGTCAGTTTGTGTCTAAACATGCAAGACCGGACCAAGAAGAAACTTAAAACATACCTCTCCTATCGAAGGGATAGCCGATGAAGAGACCATCGGTTTGTGTGTGGTCGTTGGAGGCTTGGCCAGATTGGTAGCCGTTTCATCTATACCTTCGGGGATCCCCGGATCCTGCGTCAGCACGGCCCCGGCCTTCCCACTAGAAGTATCAGTGGCCTGAACCTCTTGGCTCGATGGAGAGATCGGTGGTCCTTGACGAGCTCTTTTGGGACCCGATACTGGCCCAGCCTCGACTGGTGCTCGGGGGGCAGCAGGCTCAGGAACAGACCGTTTCTTAGAAGCCGATGGTGGCATATCTGGCTGGCTCGGGGTGATGGTCCTCTCAGAATCCGTTGGGCTCGATTCTCCTTCATCGGGATGTTCTTCCTCGTGAGAAGAATCTTCAATGGAAGCCTGCAAAAGAAAGGAAGGATGTTAAACAGGAACGCGCCTGCCATAGTGGAGAGTAAGGAGGATTAACTAAAAAGATGGGTTAGCCTACATGCGAGCTTTCTGGAGAAGGGTTCCGGCGCCTCAAGGTTTTCCTGGCAGCCACATGCCTCGTAGTCGTCCTTGTCCTAGTTGGAACTCGCGGGGCAGCTGGTGTTGAAGTTCCTTGCTTTTTAGAGGCCGATTGAGGTGTTATCGGCTGTTTCTGCATTATGACCTTTTTTAGAGGTGGTGAGTTTTTGCAGAAAAGAACCACAGGAGCTGGTGGAAAGAACTCGAAGGGGGAGCCGTCACTGTGTGTAGGCTCAGGGCCATTTTGTTGCTGCAAAGGGAGAAATGGATTAATAAAAGGATCAATTGCAAGCTGCATCAGGAAAGTTTACGAGTAGTAGTACCTGTTCCATGGAGGCGTCGTAATCGGCATCAAGTTGTTTCAGGAGCGGTCCCAGGGCTTTTCTGAAAACGTGGGTTTTCCACATCGTCCACCAGTCCTCGAAGCCCTCGAAGCCGTCAGTTGACGAAGCGAAGGTGAGGTCATTCGGAATGGGGATGGTCAGAGCATCAAAGAAGGAGTAACACCTCTGACTGGTGAGAAGATCAGGCAGGTCGGCTCTGCACTCCGTAAGATGATGAAGAAAAAAGTGGGGAGCTACTTGTCCAAGGCCGAATTGGCGGGCCACTGAGACTGGTTGGTAAAATTCATACCCAGGTTTGATTATTCTGTTGGACGTACTCATGCCAACTGGAAGGAAACAGGGGCGAATCACGGTGGAAAAAAGCTGCCGAGTGCTAGTGTCATCGGCAAAACTGTCCAGCCTAAAGGAGAGTGGGTTTTCGAAATGTTCCGATTCCTCCATATAAGGGAAAAAGGTGGGGTTGTTCAGACCCTGGAAGAAAGTGCTGAACCACTTGGATGCTTCCTGGGGAGATAATTTGCTGCCTGGCAACCTGTACAAAGCTTGGCCATAACTAGTGCATCGGATCTGCTTCCCTTTAACATCAGGAAAGGTGCAACTCGCTAGGAGGGGGAAGTCTGGGGTGTGGTTTTGAAAGTACAGCTGAGCCCATAATTGAATGAACCACCAAGGACCACCCGTTTTGATGGCTATGCCTGAGAACAGCTTAACAGACATCAATTGGAGATATCGATAGACCTCTCCAAGGAACAGTTTGCCGATACCAAGTTGAGTACCTCTGGCCAGTTCATAGGCTAAGGAGAGATAGTTTTTGGTTGGAGCAAGGGAAGGACCACAAAAGATGAAATGCTCTAACCAGAAGTTGAGAAAGGTCAGTATGTTCTTTCTCCAAAGCAGGCCCTTCGTTTTCATATGGCGTTGGAGATAAGCACCACCTTGTACAACTGCTTTGGAAGACAGTTTGTAGGGGACTTTGGTCGATTGAAAGCGAGGGGCTGGTGACGAACATCCAGGCCAGTGATCATCACCACGTCTAGCAATGTTGGTGACATAGGGCCATGGCGAACATAAAGCGTTCAAAGCGTCGGACAGAAATAGCCGATGGTTTTGAGAAGATTCTCGTGTTTCTCAAGAGGAGATAACGATAGATGCAAGGCATCGGCTATTCCCAAAGTTTCCCATTGGGTTGGTAAGCTCTAGCTACCTATTGAACCAAGAAACCCAATGTTCAGGGGATTAGGCCAGGTCAGAAGTCGACCCAAGAGTTCAGATCTAGGTCTTGGCTGACAAAGGGGATCCTATTTGCTTCGCAAGAAATCAGATGGGCAGGACTAGAATCTGAACGAGGGCCGAGGCAGAGAGAATTTGGGAGAGAAGGATGCGGCAGTAGAATGTCTGAAACCTAGAAAGATTAATGGTGGAGTAAAGGCATTAATTCAGGTGTTCATCATTAAGTTCTGACGTTGTGTTCAGACTATGAGGGGTAAGCGTACCTTCAGGCCGGAGACCTCTGGATTGATGCTGGACGATTCTGCCATCTGGTTTGCCGGCGGATGGATGCAGATCGAGGATTGAGGATTTTTGTTGCTGGGGACTCGATCTGTTTGGTGGGCAGTGGGGGATCTAGGTCGCCCTTTTTGAAGGCAGTCGCAGGTTACCGTTTGAAACTAAGAGGTGGCCGTTTAAGTTGCCTAAATATGCGGCTGAAGTTGACCTTGTCAACAATTTGGGGAAAGCCGATGTGTATCGGCTCTTTGAGTTGTAGTTGGGTTGACTGTGGAAACATGACCAAGTGAAAGCCGATGCGTTGCTATCGGCTCCTGGAAAATCGACTTATTTGTGTTATCGACGAGATTTGGGCGGAAAGACAATCTGCGGGAAATGGCTTTTTCATTCATTCATTCAAAAGCGGGTGGCTTACAAACGACTAATAGATTACAAAAGGGGATCTACCGCTACTACAACTACTACTACTGATTCCTAATCAAGGCCGAGGTCGTCGTCGCTGCTGCCGCCGTCGCCTTGTGCGCTATCCTCAGCACTGCTACCGGCGTCGTCTTCACTGCTGTCACCGAAGAAGTTAGCAGGGGCCTCCTCGTCCTCGTCGTCGTCATCCTCGCTGGACCCGGTGCGGAAGTACTTCACCGGCTGGTACTCTTCGGAGGAGGTGTCGTCCTCTTCCTCTTCTTCTTCTTCGGAAAAGTCGATGCCGTCCCAGGACATAGCATCATCAGCACTGTCCGCCTCCAGTTCCCCATCGGCGAGGAACTTCAGGTCCTCCTCGCCGTCGGTCATGGATGCGTCATCCTCCGACCAGACAGCGAAGTCCCAACCCCTCTCGTCCCACCATTGTGGGGCGAGAGTGTTGTACGCTGCTATCGGTGGATGCTCTGGCGTCGGCTCTCGGTCACTCATCGAGTTGGAGGCGTGGGAAGACGCATTGGAGGAAGCAGAGGAGGCCATGGCGAGAAAGAGGGTTTTTTCCGGCGATGGGAGAAAGTTTTCTGGCTGCTGGAGGAAGATGGGGACTGCGAACTGTTCAGGCTGATTTAAATAAAGGGAATAGTGGACAGACGGTTCAATGCCATGGCGGTTTCCCAGATTGCACTGCCAAAATCATCAAATCACACGCTGCGCAGGAGTTGAGAAGACAGGGCATCATGATGAAGGGGTAGCGTGACGGTGCTATTCTGCCACGCATTCTGTCGACGCGCAGCCCGATAAAAAAAAAGAGGAGAAGAAGAGGAAAAAACGCACAGAGTGGTTTTGGAATTATCATTGCCAAAACCAGGGGGGCATGTGTTATCACCGTATTTTGGCCAAAGACGGAGATGGGCCGTGATCAAGATGGGCTTGGAAGATACATATATTCAACATGTTGTTGGATCGGCCTAGTGCGTAGATTTGGGCTGAATTGCCCGTGTATCTTGTATCATAGTAGGGTTCGTGTTTGTTTAGGTTCCGTTTATGTTTAGGTAAAGATAGAGTTGTAGAGTTATTCCAAAAGTAGAGAGTCTCCGGACTATAAATATGTACCTAGGGTTATTGAAAGAAAACAACAACCACGTTCACGACAAACACAATCTCGGCGCATCGCCACCCCTTGTTCTTAGGGTTTCTTTCGGGTAAGTGCCATGCTGCCTAGATCGCATCTTGCGATCTAGGCAGTATCTACTTATTTCGTTACCCGGTTTTACTCGTACTGAAGCGTTGTTGATGGCGAGTAATACCATTATCTTAGATTGTTTGAGGCTAGCATCGGCACTATTTCATTATTATCGTCGAAGTTATGTTACCTCTAGCTATCTCGCTATCCTTGCACCGTGTCCCAAAGTGCAAGGGTAGCATCTTGCTTGATCTTTATTTAGTCGATTCGATCTATTATAGTTGTGCCTTGTTTGTCAAGGTTTAGTTTAATATCTACGTAATCAGGCCTTACAAACGGGTTGAACGATCCGGTAATGCATAAGGATGTGGCTTATTCGTTCTAGAGAGGATGTTCCGGTAATTGGCTTTATGTTGGTTATTAGGCCTTCTCTAGGATTGATATTCTTCATCTTTTGTACGTACTAGGCTCAATTCTGGCGTAGGATGTTCCGATTCGTGGTGAGAACGTTAAACTATCGTAGAGATCGATTTAACTTGTAGTGATCAAAAACCCCATGTCATTATAAATCTAACGCAGAACCATGGGGCAATCGGCTTTAAGAGCCGATTCTGAGAAACTCGGAGCCGATCACGGCTCGAATTTTACGATACTTGTTTATCATGCAGAAATCAATCGAGCAATCCTTCACCTTCCCGACCAGGTATAGGTCAGGTGGCATCTCGAACCAAGCCGACGTGTCTGGAGCTTTTATGGCCGTCGCCGAGGGACCGTGGCCCACCAGATCTGGGAGCCTCCCGGCTCTCCGTGTTGTCAGTCGCTGCTCGCCGGTGGGTTTTGGCAGGCAACAGAAAGCTAACACTTCCAACTTAGAAAGCTTATACTACTATCTTAGCAAGCTAAACCATGCAAGTTTTACTTGCAAGCTTACACCACTTGATACCCAATCCTAGTTTTACTTGTAAGCTTAATTATTTTATGTCGTTATCAAAGATTTCTATCAAAAGCTTATTTAGTGACTTGTAGATATTAGAAAGATATTTGAAGGTACCATAAAGAGCATAAAACTTGACCTAGGTTAGATAATCTTGATGTCATCCTAAGGCATGAGATTGAACTTAGCTAATTCCCACTTGTTTATTACCCATCATTAGTATTTACCCCCACCTGTAGATGCTAGTGCTAAGCATAAAACTTGATCAACTTTAGATGGGAACACTTGATGAAAATGGTTATGAAAACCTTAGAATGATGAGTCATTCTACTGAAATGTTTTGACATGTGTTCTCGAACACCAGATGATTTTTATGATAAAAATGTTAAGGCATGAGCCTTATCCCTTTACAAAACTAATGGTTGTCTGGATGCAATACCATTCCAATTTTACCGTACAACCATAATACCCGAAATTTGGGTAAGGCTTGACTGGAAATTTATATACCTTAGTATGGGTTCCCTTGAGGCCAAGGTCTGAGCTAAGGCTACCTTTTGAAGATTGTCCACCTGTGCAGTACCCAAGATGACAGTTGGTCATGGTTGGGAGGCCAAACTCACAGGAGAGGCGCCTATACTAGGGCGTGTAATTGAAAGCTTAGGATTGATTATCTGCATACTGAGTATGGTGAATTCAGGAATTGTTCCTGACAGATGTATCGAATGTTGTGGTGAAAGTGTACAATCTCTGCAGAGTGTCAAACTATTCGAATAGCCACGTCCGCGGTTATGGACAGTTGGAGTGGCCATACTGTTCCGTTGTCAGATGTTTTCAAAATGACTTATGAAATGATTTATGATTTGAATTGACCACAATAGAGTTGTGACATGAAATTTAAGTTCCCACTTAGGTGTTATAAAACTTTCAACTAGCTCTCTTTTCTTCTGAACTTAGTAGAGGTAAATCTGGCTTTTTGCAAAACAACCCTAGAGATTAGTATATCCTATTCAAAACCACTCCACTTGTTAGTATTAGTTTGCGAGTACTTAAAAAGTACTCATGGCTTTGTTCCTGGCTATTCCCGTGGCCAGACTATGAAGAGGAGTATCAGTAGGATAGACAGCAGGAAGGTTACGACAACTAGGATCATCTCACATCGTGAGCATTGCATGTGACCGTGAAGATGGAGCTTCGCCCATGCTATCGTTATCTTTACGTTATTCCGCTGCTTGAATTGTATTAAGACTCGATCATGAGATCCTTATTTGTGTAAATACCTTATGTATGGTTTATAATGGATGATGTACTGTGATATCCAATCTGTTATGTCCCGCAAAAATGGTAATCCTGAGATTGCGATGTATGGCATAACAGACGTCTGGGATTAAAAATCCGGGTGTTGACACTAGAGGCCTTCCTCCCTAGTGGCACGTTTGCAGTGGAGTCGCATCGACGCTCGTAGGCAGTACATGTCCCAGACACCTCCACTGTGGCTACCACATGGCCGACTTCCCTGGCCCTCTATGAGGTTTGCGTTTATTTCTTGCTTGTGTAATTAATATACAGATCTACTCGATCCACTGACGATTGGCAATGCTCGATTCTTAGAATATTGTTAGGGCATCTATTCTATGTACAAATTAGATCTAGTTTATTGCGTTATTTAGGAAAAATGTATAAAGTGTTTATTGGATATATTGTATTGTGTTATTTTGGGCAGATATATAAATGTGTTAATTGGATTTACTTTATTGTGTTCTTTTTTGGCAGATGTGCAAATATGTTTATTAGATCTATTTATTCCCACATGATAAATGTTTTTACTATAAGTAGCATTATATCTTTAGATATTAGTTAGATTTTTATCTCTAGCTAGATTGGATGTACAAATATGTTTACATTACTATTTTTGATACATGTTTCACATATTAACTCTAAGTAGCATTTTATAGTAGGGAATTTACTTTGGAGACACTGTATAGAAAGAGTTGGTTACCGATCTTATGTCATGTTCTTAGCTAGTGGTAAGAATAAATGGACAAAGACCTAACCAAGAGGAAAGGTTGCCTTATAGCATTCTGGCTGCTACGAGTTACTAGAGGGTCAAGTATATCCATCTTGCATATAGCATGGCATGATCACGACTTCACGAGGGGCTTCTCTTCTCAAATGTATCAACATCTCGTGCTAACGAAAGAGTAAGCATATATGCTGAAAACTCGTAGTTAATCTATTTCATTTAATCATATCACCGATTCACTATCTTATTTTTATGTAAATAGGGAGTCTACAAGTTCAATAAAGGCTACGAGTCAGGATCTTGGAAAGACTGTAGAAGATTATGGAGACAAAGACCAAACCAAGAAAACCTCATTTGTATAGCTACAAGTCCATTTGTATAGCTAGCAACCAATGTATATATAAATACATGTATACATGTGGTATATGATATACAGAATCAAATATAATAGAAATATCCTACTATATTTTGATAAAATGCTACGTGGGTTGCTGGTACAGCTGTGAATGATACATGGATTGCTGGGACACGTAATCGTTAGCACACAAAATCGTTTACATTGTTTTTTTCAAAACAGACGATTAGGTCAAATTCATGGTTTGCGGATAAAGAAAAATTCACACGACCGACATATTATAACCGTCTCCCACCTTACACAAGCACACACAAGTGCACGAGAAATTGCGTGTGTGAAACGGGATACTATCACACACGGTCCATTTTGCCCAATCATCTATCCTTTTGCACATGAGTTTCAAAATTGTCAGCGTAGTAGAATCTCATTGCACACCCACGGGTAGCGACGGTTCAGTTCATCGTGTGTGAAAAGACATTTCATCGTGTGCGAAGGCCCGATCTATACCAGTGAATGTTTGGATGTAAATTTAATACTCACTTGTTTTATCATATGATTGAATAAGGATAGTAATGGAATTGTGTTGTGTTTATTCTATTTGTTTACCTTTGAGTGAAAGCTATTACTAAAGAAAAAGCGAAGACACTATAGGACTGGGCGGAGACGTCGACGGCCAAACGTTGGGGCCATCGGCGTAGATCGCGACTAGGCCAGCCTCCCCAAAGCAATCGTCAGCGTACAATGGCCCACGGCGTAGAATAGCTACGCCGACTGCTGCCCTCGGCATATCTATTTTTATCTCATTAATCTTTAAAAATTCATAACTAAATCATTCTAATTTAGAAAAATACAAATAATGTATAAAAATTTGCATAAAAATAAGATATATCTATCTACACTCAAATATTACACATTTGTAAACAAAAATTAAATGAAACATAAAATATTATATATAGTTTAAAACGGGCATAAGAAATTCAAAAACGATTCAAACAATGCGAAACCTTTGTGTGGTGGCATATTATGTGACATAGTTAGAAGGAAAAATATCAAACTTGTATATTGATTATGTCTCAAAAAACCTTCACAAAATGACCTATCTCATTCAGGGTTTCCTGGATTTCGAGTTAAATGACCAATGTCATGGCTAGAATTAAGGCATAGTTTGTGATAACGTGTCCATATTGTGCATACATGTGCATCATGGTATGGAGAACAATGTTGTAGAAGAAATTTTTCCTTTTAGTCACGCCAAAAAGCCATTTTCCAAGTGCAAAAAAGGGCGTATTTTATGAAGCAACCACCAAATGGCTAATTCAAAATTCTACTACCATATTTTACAAAAATACTATACCACTTTACATGGATAATGTCCTAACATGGGTATATCAAACCTTTCCGTCTATCATCCCTTGTGAAAAAAAAATCCTGCTGAATCAATAGGAAGTGGGTCAGATATAAATTAAAGGTACATGATCTGATGCTCATGTTTTTAGGTTCACAATATACTATTTCATCAGAGATCCACTTCAACTTTATAGAGGCTCAGTCTCGATCTAAGAATCTTCATGCCCACCGTTTGACAAAGTTTGACGATAGTTTAAAACAGGCATAAGAAATTCAAAAACGATCCAAACAATGTGAAACCATCGCGTGGTGTCATATTATGTGACATAATTAGAAATAAAAATATCAAACTTGGTATATTGATTATATATAAAAAACCTTCACAAAATGACCTATCTCATTCAAGGTTTCCTCGTTTTCGGGTCAAATGACCAATGTTATGGCTAGAATCAAGGTATAGTTTGTGCTAATATGTCCATATTATGCATACATGTGCATTATGGGGTGGCGAACAATGTTGTAGGAGGAACTTTTCCTTTTCATCGCACAAAAAACCATATTCCATTTTCTGAGTGCAAAAAACAGGCGGTTTTGTGAAGCAGCCACCAAATGGCTAATTCAAAATGCTACCACCATATTTTTCAAAAATACTATACAACCTTACATGGACAATATACTAAGATGGAGATCTCAGACCTTTCTTTCTATCCTTGATGAAAAAGACAAATTTCTACCGAATCGATGGCAGATATGAACTACAGGTACATGATCTGATACTCATGATTTTTTACAAAAATCATTTTTAGGTTCACAATATTCTATTTTATCAGAGATCCACTTCAAGTGTAGTGAGTCTCAGCCCCGAGCTAAGAATCTTTATGCGTGCCGTTTAAAACGGGCAAATGAAATTATGGCATAGTTTATGATAATTTCATATTGGTACCATATTTGGGTTCATCTCATTTTTCTGATCAATTTAGACATATTATTTGTCAATTCCGATTTACAGATTAAAGATATTAATTATTCCATATTAAATAGAAAAATACAAAAAAATCATTATATTTTTATTTGAATTCAATAATATTTTTACTTATCCATTGTTGTTTACTTAAATAATTGTTTGTAATTTCAAAAAATACAAACATGTGACATGATGATATAAGAGTTAATAGGATTAATATCACAGTATTGACAACAATGTATAAATTGTTTTGCGGAAACAAATTTTGAAGAAGACTATAATTTGATCAAAGATTAAGTGTAATTAGTGTTAAAAAATTCAAAGTGAGAGATTAATGAGTGGAACAATTCAAAAATTAAAAAAAGTTGAGATTTTTCTTAAAAAAAATTGAAATTATTTTTGTAACCGGCCATTAGGCTATGCCGACGACCTCTATGCCGAGGGCTTTTCGATACGCCGACAGCCTCCGTGCGTTCTGCCAAGGGAGATTTTTGCCGAGAAATCTATGCCGAGAGCAGCCGTCGACGTAGCATACGCCGAAGGCTATATATATGGCGTACACCGACGGCTTTTGGTCCTCGACTTAGCAATCCATTCTTGAGAAGAATGTGACTTTAGATCTGACCGTGCTAATGCTATCGCACGCAATCTGTGAATCGAATCCGAGTGCGTTACAACCTATTCCGGACGTATTTTGGAAAGCTAGCTCTAGTTGAATCAATTTTTCACGTGGTTATTCTCAAGGCATCTGGGAAAGCTAGCGGAATCAATTTTTTGCCTGTTTGCGTAGGGCTCGGGCATCATCCACCCCTCTATCTAGATGACATTATTACCCACAAATACGATTTGCAGCCAACTGCGCTGGCCAATAATGTATTATTGGTTACATATCTTTCCTAATATTTTCAATAATTTTTTTTTAGATTGCGAGTAGTCAAAATATCGAAATTTTGACTAGAGGTACACCACTTAATTGTGAACCAGAGTAGGAAACTAATATCAACTATAGATTATTTGAATGACTGGTCATATTCTGAAGGAGCGATGTTTTCTATCGGACCCTTATCTCGCACAAAGAACAGCCGGTTTATTTTCTCCTCGGTGGGAGCAAAACCCTTTGACAAATTTACAAAGCACCTTATTTTAGGAACAAGAGAGATTTACTTATCTCCATATCAAAGAATTACATGAACATATATCTAAGCAAAGCTCAGTAATAACAAGAGGAATTTTGAGCCACCAAACAGCTAACTCCACACTCAATCATAACCCGAGCAATCTTACTACTCTATGAACCCGAGCAATCTTACTACTCTATGAGCAATTTTGAATTCACTGTTTGGCAGCTCGCTTCTCTATAGAAATGACCTATCAAAAGTGTACTGTTCTTATATCAATTTAGTTGTCCATGTTTTAAAATGCTAACATAGGCAAATGAACTACTACCTCTGTTCCTAAACATAAGACATTTTGGATATTCAGTTCGAACTCTGAAGATGTTTTATATTTTTAGGAACAGAGTGAGCAGTATTTACTATGGTCTATGGAGCTGCATCAAGCATGCATTATCTGGTTCATTCGCCATCCCCCAACAACTGAAATCAAATCGCTCCCTGCAGATAGCTTGCTAATGGAACTGGTTAGCTAACACCTGATATGTCAACATAAAACTCCATTACAAGTAAGCCGGAGACCATACTTTTTTTGGCCGAGATAGACCGAAATCAAGCCATAGTTTGAAAGCATCACACAACACCTCGCATGCACATAATTAAGGCAACTTTTATAGTACCTTTTACTACTACTCAAAAGTGAGTAATATAATCCTATCTAATGGCTGAGATAGATTTGGCCCATTAAGCCCGTATAGTAATTTTGTGACAAAAAAAAACACAGCTTAACCGATCGATCCTGGAACAAACCCGACCAAATCTGTCGAGCCTAGAGGACATCCTAAGGTGCCGCCGCCAGGCTTCTCCCTGAACTTGAGGCGCCGCCACCAGGGTTCTCCCCGAACAGGACGCGAGCCGCCGCTGTTCCCGGACGCGTGTGGCTTATCTCACACACGCCGCATCCTCCGGGCACGCAGCTACCCGGCACACGCCCGAGCACGCCGCCGCCGCCACCGCCACCGCGCACGTCGCTCCGTCGACATTGGACGAGCAACGCATGGGCGCGCACGTGGCCACCGCCCACACGCCCGAGCACTCCGCCGACAGCTCCACCGCGCACGTTGCCTCCGTCGACGCTGGACGACCAGGGTGACGTCGACTCCTCCACACTAGAAGCCTCGTCCGTGGACGCTGCACGACGCCGCTGAACCCTCTCTCCGCTCTTCCAATCTGTGTCCAAGGACCCGCCACCGACGGCACCCCACACGATGGCTTGTTCGATTTGGGGTTTACTTTCAGGTGCGTTATTGAATGTCGTCGTCCTTTTTCTGCATCTAGCTGTAGTAGCACAATCCATATAAGTTCAATTGGCCATGATTCCGCGGAAAATATTGATTTATGGTACTCCCTCCGACCCATATTAGTTGACTCAATTTTATCTAAATTTGGATGAATCTAGATACTATTTAGTATATAGGTCCATCCAAATTTTGACAAATCCAAGTCAACTAATATGAGTCGGAGGGAGTATTTTTCTTAGGCAACATGAATTTTCTTGACAATGAAGACACGTTTTTATGCATGTAGCATAATACTATCCAACTCTGATTAGGCTCGCTAACAACAACCTATTTTTACAAGTACGATTTACTTGTGCAATGATAGCTGTAGTTACATACAACCAAATTTACTTAAGAAAAAACAGTTAGTTAACCTGCAGATCAACCTATGCAGAATGACCACGGCACGAGTATGAATCTACTGCCCTTTTTCAGTTATCTATAGGGAGGATTTGTTCAGGCTAGGACTATAGTTGATCAGGTCCATTTGTTACACCTCCATCTGCATTGCATGATTGCACGTACTTGCTGAATATTATTCAAGGTCCTACCTCTTAACTGAATGTGTTGATACCATCCTAAGTCCAATGCAAAGAACTGCAGTTGGTACACGAGCATGAGGTCATAGTGGGATACGATTAGCGTAGATAGGCACTGTTAAGAGATTCAGTAGTCAATTCATGCAAAGGTTAGGGAAGCAAACCACCTTGAAAGTATATTTTAATATAAAGGGGAAATCATACAGTAACTTTTTTTGGAATTGCATGTGTTTGGCTTCTTATGATATGTGTAAGGACAAAAAAGAGAGGTTGTTTAACTCTACATTTAGACATTGAGAACTTGCTTAGGCATGTAAGAAGAGTCTAAGGCATTCCACGAGAAATTCAGTTCCATGGAGCACAAAATTCTAGCTATTTTGGCATTACCTTCTCTACCACAAAATTGCTTTGTTATTTGGCCATTTGGTGGAGTATCTTGCATTACCTTCTCTGCCACAAAATTGCTTTGTTATTTGGCCATTTGGTGGAGTATCTTGTCGCCAGTTCTAATGCAGCTTGTATATTCTAGCTGTTTTGGAACACAAATGTGATGCTGCTATCATCTAGTCACTAAAACAACTAGTACACAGTGCAAGAATTACTGAGCCGGGGCATATCTTTGTTTGGGGGAGCAGTAAATTGCAACACGATATACATTTGCGACCAAAACTTACGGTTCAAGTTTGTCGTGGTAATTTTGTTCTTGTTCTTACTGACACCTAAAAAGCCATCTATGTGGGTACTTTTCTTTTATGATTATCATTGAGTACTAATTGATATTTCTATCTGCAATGGTGTAAGTAGCTTTTCTTAATGTGACCCTTCCACCAGGTCATCATTTGATGGTTCATGCACGTCCTGCAGTGTCATCCTTCGGAGTCCAGATGTTCGGATTACAAAAGGAAGCCTGTCTGATGGCAAAATATGGATACTACTTCAAGTGTCTTACAATGTACTACATTTGTTGTGTTATGTACAGAAGCAAACTTCGTATTTGTATGGAACCAGTTGAATGTACTCCATTTGCTAATCAGTATTTCTATGAAATTGTAACTTCCAGTTGTCGATTCTGACATTTTCTTTTAAAATTGGGATGAATTTTGTTTCATACATTAGAAAAATGTATGACACAGATGTTATTTCAGTACTGCATAACTACAATGGTAATTATTATTCGAGCTACATAAAAGAGTAGCATAAACAAGAATAGTGTATAGTATTTCCTGTATTGGCATTTCTCTTCTTCAAGTTTCTTACTGTGTGATCATGAGCTATGTTTCTCTGGTTAAACAAACAATTCTGAATTTTTCCTTCTCATTCAGAAGGTAGACCGATAAAGCTAATGCATCTTGTAGACTATTGTTTGAAGGAATTGTCCACTAATTGACCATCTCACGCCGCCCTCCTAGTATCGCTCCCAATGTTGTTGATTTCCAACCCTCCCCTATGCCATGCCTCGACAGGTAGCTCCACTCCATCGTCGACTGCCTCCCTCTCTCTTTGCTACGGTGGCAGCGACATAAGCGAGGTCAGCGACCACCTCAGAGCGGTGGTGGCAGCAGAAGCCAGCCGTCGACCTCATGGGCTCCCACACAACCGTGGTGGACTCGCGGTAGAAGACAGGGGGACACACTCTCGTCTAGGTGTATTCTGCTTACATTAGCTGTAATTCAGTGAAACCAGCATGATGCTTGAGAAAAACAACAAATGGGTGTTCTTGAGGGTGAGCCTGGCTATATAGACAGCAGCAGCAACCATGGAGGGCTTGGACAGTAGTACTAAATCAACGCCAGCTTAGCATAGAAGAACAACATGTTCTCAATCTGCATTCAATCAACAAGAGAAACTTATTCAGTACACAAACTCACTTTATGTTGTATCGTCATATAGTGCAAATAGATCTGAATTAACTTATGGTGGTGTATTCAATGTTTACCTCTTTATCCATCTTCGAATCAGATAAAGACGTTGCCTTTGCAAAGCGCACAAGGAAGATGCTGTAGGAATAGTAAGGCTCCACCGAAGCCTGTTCATAATCGCCTCCTCCATCCTCAATATCTGCTCCCGAGTGTAGGCACTGTCTGATATCAAGATGAAGTCCTTGACCTGCAGATTAAGTGTACAACAATTTAATCAGAACATGAACTCAGTGGACAGTTGAAAAGTGCAATTTAATCGAATTTCTTCACTCTAGTACCTAGTACTCCTCGTATTTGCAGGCGATCAGCAGGACTGAGATGGCAAACAGCTGCAGCTCCCTCCGAAGCACGGCTGCATCGAGAGGTACTGGTCGATAATGTAGACCATACGATACAGGGACTTTCGCATGAGATCGAACTTTTGATGCAGATCGATGATCCAGTCGGCGAAGATGGCCCGCATCTTGGAGTTGATCTCCACCTAGGAGTCCACGTAGTAACAGGGGCGACACTCGCGGAAGAAGACATGCTCTCATCTCATCGAGTATGGCCAGAACGCGGCCGGCACGGCGATGGAGGCGACGGAGGCGGGCATCGGCAGGAAGCGTCGACGGGATGAACAATAAAATGTCACAGTGTCACACGAGTTAGATTGAGTTAGGCCGGGTGATTACTTTGGGCCAGGGCCTGCCTAGGAGTTTTTTTTTCGTCCGATGCCTATTTTCCTGAGTAGTATGATTTATACTAGTCAACTTTTTTGGCACTAGTATAATCTATTTTGGACCTTTAGATGGATAAAAATGGATGGCTGTTGTTTAATTGAGGGTACCACAAAACAACTCATTATTAAGGACAGTTTAGCCTCACATGAGCGATAAGAGCCACTCAGGCTAGCCGAGGAGACTGCCTGTGAGTGAGAGTGAGATAGACCAAGGCAAGCCTTGACCGAGGACGAAGAACACACAGGCAAGTCATCCTTGGCTATCAGAGATCGAAACTCTTATCGCCGTGCAAGGCTTGCTCTCTTTGACCACTGCTAGCTACTGCTTCTCTGTGCATGGTGTTTGCTTCCTTCTCAGGCCAATTTATAGTGCCTTGTAAAGCTAGGAATGACCTAATATTCCCTGTAAAGCTAGGAATAACCTAATATGTCAACCAAAAAACATATCTCGAGGATCTCTCGTCATTTTTGACTTGCACCCAGAATATATTCTCGTCAATTAGAGAACATGCATGAGACTCTATTTAATTAATTAGTTATCTTGAGTTCTTTTTCCTAAAGTACATGTTGAGGACGACAGATATGCATGCATGCATGCATGCCACCCATCGTCTTGTGGAATTGCCGACTGGGAGCATGTGGTTGACACTTTGAAAAGGAAGATTTTGTGCTCGAATATCTTTTCCATATGGATGGATGATGAATTTGATAGAATAAGTCTTGCTTTTGACCTAGCTACTGTCTACCTAGATACTCCAAGAACATCTCAATGAAAATGTTGTTATATTCTCTGAAATGTGACCTTTGCACATCCCGAAGGGTCGCGTCCTATAGTTTGATCCATGTTACTCCCTCAGTTCGGGAAAAAGGTCTAGCAGATTTTTCTAAATACCTAAGTATCTAAACGTATTTTAATATATAAATACATATAAATCTAAACAAGTGTGCGACACCAAATTCTAGACATAGGGAATACCATGTATAACCATTGTGGCGTTTCATCGGCCAAGTCACTACCGGATTTGGCTACGTTGACCTACAAATACCCATTGTACCGAGTGTATATTGCTCACACTCGGTGCATGGCCATTGTTACCTAGGGCGCGTTTGGTAGTCTGGTCCAGGTCTAGTCAAGACCAGTGGAGAAGAAGTCGGGTTGGTTGGATGTCTGCCTAGCCTCTACGTTGTGTCCGCATGGTTTTTAAAGCACATCTGGGCAGGCCTCAGAGCAATGCTAGTTAAAAGGTTTAGGGTTTTCTGTAGGGCAATTGCCTCATCACGGGGTCAATATATATAATGTTCAGAATAGGTTACATACGTACACGTGTGTACAAATACATGACAAAATAATACAACTAGACCTATTTAACACTCCCCCTCAATCTAAACTTCTACTATGAACAAGATTCAGATGGGTCTTGAATCGGTCTAGCATCTGTCGAGTGGCTGGTTTGGTGAACACATCAGCCAGCTGATCATCAGAAGAAATGAACCTGACCTGCAAAGCTCCAGCGGCGACACGCTCCCGCACGAAATGAAAATCGATCTCAATATGCTTGGTACGAGCATGGAAAACTGGATTGGCGGTCAAATACGTTGCCCCTAAATTATCACACCACAACACAGGGGTGTGCTGCTGAGAAACACCACCCAGCTCCTTGAGTAGATACTCTACCCACATAGCTTCAGCTGCTCCATTTGCCAAAGCTTTATACTCAGCATCGGTACTTGACCTCGAAACTGTAGGTTGTTTCTTCGAACTCCATGAAATGAGGTTCGGTCCAACAAATATTGTGAAGCCTCCAGTGGATCAGCGATCATCAACACATCCTGTCCAATCTGCATCAGTGAAGATCTGATGCTAGTAGAGGTAGACTTGCGAAAACTCAGCCCTGTACTCAGTGTTCCCTTCACATATCGCAAAATGTGCTTCACGGCCTCCCAATGAACGTCGTGGGCTGTGAGAGAAACTGGAAAACCTTATTCACTGCAAACGAGATGTCTGGGCGAGTAAGGGTGAGATACTGTAGGCCTCCAACAATGTTCCGGTACCGGAACGCATCATCAGTACCAAGTGGAGAACCAGACTCACGAGACAGACGATCTCCTGTGGCCAAAGGCGTGGAAGTGGACTTGCAATTCTCCATACTCACACGGTGCAAAAGATCCAATGCATACTTCCGTACAGTAACCATCATCCCCCCTAAATTGAAGGACGCTTCCAATCCCAAAAAATAGTCCAATGGTCCAAGATCCTTGATAGGAAAAGTAGCAGAAAGAGAGCGAACCAAGACATCGACGGCATCTTGAGTACAGCCAGCAATCACATTGTCATCAACATAGACCAGCATATATATATATGTATACCTTTCTGGGAGTAGATGAACAGGGAGGTATGCACCTTGGAGGAGACAAACCCGAGCTGATGAAGGAGAGCACTCAGCCGAGCATACCAGGCACGAGGAGACTTCTTAAGACCATACAATGTCTTCTGCAACTTGCAGACATGAGAGGGGTGACGAGCATCCTCAAAACCGAGGGGCTGCTGCATGTACACATCTTCTGACAGAAAACCATGGAGGAAAGCATTACTCACATCAATCTGACGAAGACTTCATCCCTTGGACACAGCGAGAGAGAGAGAGAGAGAGAACCAGACGCACAGTGGCAGGCTTCACAACCGGACTGAACACCATGCTGTTGAGTAAACCCACGAGCAACAAGATGCGCCTTGCGCTTATCAACCGAACCATCGAGATGCTGCTTGGTCTTAAAAATCCACTTGCAGCCAACCACATTTACACCACGCAGATGAGGAACAAGGACCCATGTCTTGGTGTGTTGGAGCGCGTTGAACTCATCAGTAATGGCTAAACGCCACGCAGTGTCACGGAGAGCATCACGATGAGTCGAGGGCATGTCGAAGAAAGCTCGACGGTGTGGGTTGTAGCGCACCGTGCCATCGGTGAACTGCTTCTCACGACGTGTATGATCACGTGCGTGAGTAACCATGGTCTGTACAAGCTCAGCCGGGGGTGTCGCGGTCGGCAAGGAACTTGCAACAGGAGGCGACGCAGGCTAAGCGGGAGACAGCGGGGGGAGGACGCCGATGGCCACGGCCCATCCGGGGGTGACGAGGCCGAGGGCCCATCAATATCTTCCGCATGGGGCGGCGAAGAGGGATGGGCCGGGGAAGGAGCCGGGATCCCTGGAGCTAGATCAACCTCTTGACACGTGCTGCCATGCATGTCGATCACGGGTCGCCATGCACATCGGTTGCAATAGATGACTGCGGCGGGACAGTACCTGCATAGGATCAGCACTACCTGGGACAGGTGCATTAGTGTACAAGTAAGATAAGTCATATTTACGCATACAATCACTCGTCACCGGTTCATCAGAATGAAAAGTGATGGCTTTTTTGAGAGTGGACACATCAATAGTTACACCAGGAGTAGCATAGGGAAACACCGTCTCATCAAAAACGACATCACGAGAAATATGGATACGTCCCGTGGAGCGATCCAAGCACTTATATCCCTTATGCATCGGACTATACCCTAGGAACACACACATAGTCGAGCGGAAAGATAACTTATGGGTGGTGTACTTGCGCAAACTCAGCCAACACGCGCAGCCGAAAATGCGAAGAGAGGAGTATGTGGGTGAAACTTTAGGAGACGGTGGACGGGCGTGTCGCTTTGAAACACCGTAGTAGGCATGCAATTAATAAGGTAGCATGCGGTGAGGAAGGCTTCATCCCAAAGCACAATGGGAGAGATGAATGGGCAAGTAAAGCAAGCCCGGTTTCTACCAAATGGCGGTGCTTGCGCTCGACCACCCTATTTTGCTACGAGGTATGAGGGCATGAAACGCGATGAGATATGGCGGTGCGCTAAAAATATTGGTGTAAACGGTGATACTCACCACCGCAATCCAACTGGACAGCTTCGATTTTAGAGTCTAAGAGACGCTCAACATGAGCTTGAAAGTTGTAGAAAACTTGCTCAACATCAGACTTGTGCTTAAGAAGATAGATCTAGCTAAAACAAGACTAATCATCAACAGAACTAATATAATACTTATACCCTCCTGAGGATGCAATAGCAGGACCCCAAACACCAGAATGGATTAACTCAAGAGGCATAGTAGAAACACATCTGGAATTATTATAAGACAATTGTTGATTTTTAGCACCCTGACAAGCATCACACACTGATACGTCGTAAACGTATCTATAATTTTTTATGTTCCATGCTTGTTTAGTATCCACTTTGCTATGTTTTGTCTACACTTTGAGGTATTTTTATACACTTTCTGGAACTAACCTATTGACAAGATGCCACAGTGCTAGTTGCCTGTTTTCTGCTGTTTTTGGTTTCAGAAAGCAAAAAAATGAATATTCTCGAAATTAGACGGGACAAAAGCCAAAGTTCATATTTTTCCCTGAACGATACGGAAAACCGAAGACGAGACGGAGGAGGACACTAGGGTGGCCACAACCTAGGTGGGCACGGGTCCCACCCTGGCCGCGCCCACAGGGGGTGTGGGCTCCTGGCTCTCCACCGACCTTGCCTCCTTCGCCTATAAGAATCCCCCGACTCAGAAATCCTAAAGAATCGACCAGAAAGCCACGAAAAGTTCCGCAGCTTTGACACCACCGAAGGGGAGATTCGGGGGACAGACTATGTTCCGGCACCCTGTCGGGATGGGGAAGTGCCCCCGTATCCATCTCCATCGATCTCCACCATCATCTCCATCATCATTGCTGATTCCCATGATGAAGAGAGAGTAGTTCTTCCTCGGGGCTAAGGGCTCTACCGGTAGCAATGTGTTCATCTCTCGCTCTCTTTGCATGATCTTGTTATGGTCATGAACTTTGTAATCAAGTATATCTGCTCTGTTACTCAAGTGTTTCAATAGATCTCTGCTCTCCCATGTGTGTGAAAGTGACAGCGTGCACGCCATGGTGGCACTTAGGCTAGAGTCTACATAAATACTCATCGTGCTTTAATAGATCTATGCTTTTCCCCACGTGTGTGAAAGTGACAACGTGCACACCGTGTGTGTGGCACTTAGGCTAGATTACATATATATTTATCATGAGTTATATTTTGAGTTGGTTGTCTCTATAAAATTGTGGTGTTTATTGGAACCGTCTAGCACTCAAGGTGACAGTGTGGGGTTATCTAGATTGGGGAAGGCAGACTTTGAGGAGTGATTTTATAGCCCTACCATGGATTAGAGTGTCCAACCGGAGAGTAGTTAAGAGTAGTATCATGAAGAGAATATATTTATATGAGAGAGTGTTCACTAGTGAAAGTATGATCCCTAGGACTTCTTTCTAAACATTGAAACACTGTTTGCTACTAGATATGTTGCATGTTTGCTTGCTTCCAGTCTTTTCCTCCCCGTCAAGCTATTTTCTGGCATAGTTACCACTTGTAATTCACTATCTCTTCGCCGAACTAGTGCACCTATACACATGAAAAGTGTATTGGGTGTGTTGGGGACACAAGAGACTTCTTGTATCTTGATTGCAGGGTTGCTTGAGAGGGATACCTTTGACCACTTCCTCCCTGAGTTCGATAAACCTTGGGTAATCCACTTAAGGGAAACTTGCTGCTGTTCTACAAACCTCTACACTTGGAGGCCCAATAAATGTCTACAAGAATAGAATTGTGTAGACATTAAGCTATTTTCTGGCGCCGTTGCTGGTGAGGAAAGGTAAAAGGAACTCACACATGTTACCCCACAGCAACAGCAAGCTAGGAAGCTATTTTCTAGCGATGTTGCCGGGGAGGTAAGGTAAAAGGTACTCACTGATGACCCACAAGTATACGGGGTGTATCGCAGTACTTTCGACAAATAGGAGTGTCGATCCCAACGAGGAGCAAAAGGTGTTGACTAGTGGTATGGAGCAGGAACTCTCTGCAAATACTTAGCAAACGGATTTTTAGTGGTTTTCTGATAAGGCAACAAAACAAAGTGCAAGTAACAAAGAACAAATGCAGCAAGTGGCCCAATCCTTTCTTAGCAAAGGACAAGCCGGTGGAAATACTTATAAAGACCAAACGTTCTCGAGGACACATGGGAATTCTGTCAAGTGTTTTCACTTCAAATAACTGAGTACTCTTCTTTGGTGTTGTAAGTGTTGTGTGGGTGAACATGTGCTAATGTACTGATACTTCCAAAACGTATCTACTTTCTCGAACTCTTTGCTATTGTTTCTTCTCTAAACTTGTGTGATTTGGATACAACTAACACGGACTAACTTGTTCTCAGCAGAATTACCTTGGTGTCTTGTTTTTGTGCAGAAAATCAACTATCAGGAAAAATCCCGGAAAATATGCCAAAAATTATATTTCACCAGAAGATCCACGGAGCTAGAAGACGAGACGGAGAGGAGGCCTGGGGGGCCCACATCCACCCTAGGCGTTGGCCCACCACTAGCTGCGCCTGGAGGGGGTGCAGCCACCCCAGGCACCCCCTCGGCCTCCCTCTGCGCCTATAAGTTGCCTTTCGACCTAAAAACCGAGGGGGGTTCGATACTTTTCCACAAAGAGTTCCGCTCTGCCGCCGCCACCAGAAACCAAGATTCGGATCTAGAAACTCCGTTTTGGCACCCTGCCGGGACGGGGAATTTAGAGAGGATCATCACCATCGTCATCACTAACGCATCTCCATCAACCACTGATGTTTCCCTCATCCATGAGTGAGTAATCCCCCGCTGTAGGCTTGGGGATGGTAGGGATTGGATGAGTTCTATCATGTAATCGAATAAGATCTGTTAGGTCATAGTGCCTATTATCTCTATTAGTGCTATTTGACTTTGTTGCACCTTGTTGTGCTTAATGCTTGTCACTAGGGCCCGAGTGACATGATCTCAGATCTGAACTTATTATTGAATCATTATGATAGTATTGTTTGTGATATTATCTGCAAGTTGTGTACACATATCATTGTTCCGATCCAAAGGCCCCAAAGTGACAATAGTTGGGACAACCGGAGGGGATGGCTGTGGTGTGAGGATCACATGTGTTCATGGAGTGTTAATGCTTTGCTCCGGTGCTCTATTAAAAGGAGCACCTTACTTGCCAGTAGTTCCCTAGAGGCCCTGCTACCATGGGCTGGCAGGACAGAAGATGTTGTGCAAGTTCTCATTGCGAGCACGCATGACTATATTTGGAGCACATGCCTAGGATTAGTACTTTGATGCTTGTTATTATTTATCTGCAATGCCCTATGTCTTGAAGTTACATGTTTAGACTCGTCCATGCAACACCCGTCCATCCATCCCTATGCCTACCGCACTCGAATCCTACTGTTACCGTTACTGTTACTATTGCTCCTGTTTCACTGTTGATGTTGCTGTTGCTTTACTATTGCTACTACCAAACTGTTGCTACTGATAAACTTCTATGAGCAAGAACTATTTCCAGGTGTAGCTGAACTGACAACTTAGTTGTTAAGGCTTGAAAGTATTCTTTGGCTCCCCTTGTGTCGAATCAATAAATTGGGTAATACTACCCAGAAGACTATTGCGACCCCCTATACTTGTGGGTCATCAAGACTATTTTCTAATGTCGTTGCCGGGGAGCATAGCTTTGTTTGTAAGTTCACTTGGATCTATTATTGTTCACTGCTGCTACTTTCATCATGGGGAAGTCTCGTGATGGAAAGTTTCCTATTTTACCATCCACTAAAAGAACAGGTACAGTCCTAAACACCTCTGCTGCTCTTGATTCACCGTCTGTTATAAGTAAGCTTGTTACACCACCACATACACATGCTACACACACTGCTACTACTGCTGAGTCTGAAACTGCTTTTGATACTCATGATGTTACTTCTACTGTGCTTGATGTGAGTGGTTCATTCGGTCCTTTTCTTGATGCTACTATGGCTAGTCTAGGAAATACTGAAACTCCTAGTGAAGACACTGTTACACCTGTTAGCTCACCTGAATCTAGTGAGAGTTATGATATTAATGATGGTTACATTGAGTTCATTGATGATTTTGTTGAAGAGTGCCGAAACACACATGGTACTAGTGCTGTTAAGATTCTCCTTGCTAGACGTACTATTATTCCTAAGTTTTCCTCTGATCCTAAGTTTGCCACTTCTCCCATAGATATTAAAGATGAATACTATGCTTTCTCTCTTGATTTATCTTATTTAGATATTGTTGAGAAAGAGCCTTTTTGTGGGACTGAAAAGGATAGTGCTGTGGCTCATATGAATGAGCTTTCTACTATGAGTGCTTCGTTCTCTGATGATTTTAAGATGCACAAGTACTTTGTTACTAAGATCTTCCCTTTTTCACTAAAAGGAGAAGCTAGGGATTGGTTTAATAGATTACCTCATGGTTCCATTGATAGCCCTGATTGATTGATTGATTCTTTCTTCCATAAATATTTTCCTCCCAGTGCTAGACATGCTGCTTTGCAGAGACTTTTTGATTTTAAACAGTGAGAAGAAGATAAATTGCCTGAGTCATGGACAACGTTCTGTGCCTTGATTCATGCACATCCTAGATGTCCATTACCTAAGAATGAGCTTCTTGATATTTATTATAATGGACTAACTGATGATTCTAGGACCTACCTGGATAGCTTTGCTGGTTGTGTTTTCAGGAAAAGGACTCCTATAGATGCTGAAGAATTAATGACTAAAATAAGCAAGAATTATGATGATTGGACTTCAACTGAGCTAAATACACCTGAGCCTATTACTCCTGAACCAGTTGTTCCTGAACCAATTCCAGCACCAACAACAAAGAAGAGGGGAGTTATTGCATTAAATGATGAAGTGATGAAGGAAGCTAAGAAGTGTCTAAAGGAGAAAGCTATTAGAGCTGAAGATGTGAAGAATCTACCTCCTATAGAAGAATTATGTAAGCCAATTCCCCACTCATCTACTATTGAGGTATACTCTCTCCAACACTTTGATGAAGGTGATATTCCTTATGGTAAGCCTCCTGGTCAATGTTTAGAGGAACTTGACACATTTATTGTTAAGCAAGGGTATTTTAATAAACAAGTTCAGAATCATTTATTGGAAAACTGTAGAGTTATCCATGAGTTGAAAGATATTGTGGAAAGAACTTCTAATGATATTAAAATGCTTTGCAAACACTTTCAAATGGTTCAAACCCAACTTTATCAACTTGCTAAGGTACGAAAGGATATGCTAGTTAATGCCTCAGGAGATAAACATGCTTATGGAATTAGAACTAGGAGTGGTATAGCTACTCAAGATCCTTTATATCCTAAGGGACACCCTAAAAGAATTGAGCAGGATTCTCAACAAGGTGAGAATAGTGGTAGTCCTCGTAAGAGAAAGAAAAAGAAACATAAGGTAGTTGAGGAACCACTTGAACCTGCTGTAGATCCTAATAGTATATTTGTCTCTGATGCTGAAACTGAGAGTGGTAATGATAAAAATGATGCTCCTGATAAGGAGGAAGTTGAGGAAGAACCTGAGAAGAACACTAAGAACACTAGGTACACAAAGGAAGATTTTATTGCTAATAAACATGGTAAGGAGAGAACCTTGGGTGCAGAAACCTATGCCTTTTCTAGGTAAGAAACACAAGTCAAAGGAGGAAGAACACTACAACAAGTTTTGTGAGTTGATGAAACCTTTATTTTTGCAAATTCCTTTGACGGATGCTATTAAATTGCCTCCATTCAAAGTATATGAAGGATATTGTCTCTAATAAAAGGAAAATTCCTAATGAGGAGATTTCTACTTTGCTTGCCAATTATTCCTTCAATGGTAAGGTTACAAAGAAACTTGGTGATCCAGGTATACCAACTATTCCTTGCTCTATTAAGAATAATTATGTTAGAACTTCTTTATGTGATTTGGGAGCTGGAGTTGGTGTTATGCCTTTTTCTCTCTACAAGAGACTCCAGCTAGAAAAGTTGATACCAACTGATATATTATTGCAAATGGCTGATAAGTCAACTACTATTCCTGTTGGTATATGTGAGGATGTTCCTATTCAAGTGGCTCATAATTGCTTGGCTCTAACTGATTTTATTGTGCTTGAAATGCCTAAAGATAATAATATGTCTATTATTCTTGGGAGACCTTTTCTTAATACTACAGGTGTTGTCATCAATTGTAATCAAGGAAAAGTAACATTCAATATTAATGACAAAGAGCATACTGTCTATTTCCCCAAGAAGGTTGCTAAAAGCTATTGCCTGAATTCTATTGAAAATATAAGCATCAAGGTTGAGAAATTTTTTGTCCCAATCCACAAGAAAATTTTGAAACTATTATGATTGGAACCATTGCTATCAAGTATGAGGTAACATAATCACCTTGTGGAATGAAAAGTTTTGTTTCATATAAGATTGTTTTGGTAACAAGACTTGATTAACCTTGTTAACAGAAGAATTTTAATGAACAAAATAATGTTTTCACTATGGTTATACTTGGTCACTTTTATTTTTCTCCTTTCCAATCTTTGCTCTTCGTCGTGCCTAACTTAAAGGCGTTAAAGAAAAGTACTTGTTGGGAGATAACCCAAGAGTTTACTTGAGTCTTGGAAGTTATTACTTCAGTAATGACCTCTCCTTATCCTTTTTGTTTGGTTTTTGTGCCAAGAATGACCTCTAATGAGAGGGAAGTAAGATTTGGGCAGTTGCTGTCCCGAAACAGATTTCTGTCCTCCACCATAAAAATTCGTGAGGAGTCTCTGTAAATCGCATTGAGCTGAAAATTTACAAATAAATCCCCCAGTATGTTAGATAACTTTAGTTACTTCAATAATTTTTTATTTGAGCAACAGAAGATTTTCGAAAAAATCGGTTTCTTCCTGTTGGTCTGTTTTGACAGATTTCTGCCATTATTTGCATTTGCTTCTTATTGATTCCTTTTTGAGTTCTCTTTTGGGGAATTGAGCTTTTTGAAGGGGTTGCTACAGTAGCTTGTGTTTTTAGTGAAAAGTTTTGCTATTCTAAAGCTAAACCCGAAGGTCTATTATCTTTTGAATACACTAATGTTGCTAATAAAGATTGTGTGAAGTTTTGTATGAAGGAAAAAAATTCCACGTGTAGAGAGAGAATGATGTAATAAGATGAAGAATGGACAAAATCTCAAGCTTGGGAGGGAGCCACCCCATGTCACCCCAAGAAATATTCAAGAGGTACAAGCGTCAAAGCTTGGGGGTGCCCAAGGTGTCCCCTTCTTCCTCAATAAAAATCTCAGGTCTTTCTAGACACTTCATTTTTATTGTTTCATGCAAAGTTGTGTTGTTCTTGGAGCATCTTAGTTTTTGTTTTTGTTTTTTATGCTTTGTTTGATTTTCTTTAGTTTGGTTTTTCTTTGTTTGCTTGTTTCTAATCTTTGTTTTGTGAGTTCTTTGCAGGGTTCAGCCGTCCTCAGTGGATTTTGGTTTCATGTTATCGTTCAAGTCACACAAGTGAAGAGCAATAATGAAGATTAAGACAACTTGTGGTGTGGTAAGAGGCTGGTAACGAACTCTATTTGTTTCAGTTTTGTACATATACTCTTCATTGTGAGCATGCATAGCCTGTTTGTGTAAGGTGTATGTCATTATGGATGCTTAGTGGTTCTTGCTTGTCTATGATTAGCTACAACTTGCTAATAGTTTGTAGCATGTCATATGAATGTTTGCTTCCATTGTTTTATTCATACTTTGGTATGATATTGTGGTATCCTCCTCTGACTGTTCATGTGAATCGACTTGGCACATGCTCACGCATGCATATGACTAATCAATAGTCAGTAAGCCTCGATGATTTATTTTTCCTCGGAGTTCTTGTATCACTTTCATGCCATAATTAGTCATATTTTGTTGCAAGCATGATTATGACAGTTATTGCTCTCTCGTTTGTTGCTCCCTCTCTATTGCTAGCCTTCACTTGCACTGAGTATGTGATCTACATGTGCTTCCAACTCCCCAAAACCAATATTGCCAGCTATGTCCACCATACCTACCTATTAGCATCATTTGCTACTTTAGTGCATATTTTATATATGCCGTGTTTTCTTTCAAAATAAAATGTTTGTCTATTTTGAGAAATTTAGTTACTAAAGCTCTCACGAACTTGATGGGACACTTTATTCTTTGCGCTTAATAATTCTGAACCATCGTGACCTGTCCATGAAAGTTATATGCTTGCTAATTATATGCTGGGAGTCAGCAGAACCGTGCTATCACAGGAAACGCTTTCAACACTTTTTGGATATCTCATCTAGTTGATTCCTTTATCTTTTGTTTACGGATGTCGACGATGTGAAATAAAAGGGGAGGTTGTGAGTTCATGGAGTTTATACATTGTGTTAGAGAAACGCCTGGGCCGCTAGCCTAAGCCATGCCTAATCATGGTGGAAATTTGCAGCATCACCATAATGAGCATCTATGAAGCATCCTCAATAAAAAGCTATGCATATTGTAAATAAAAAGATAGATGAGATGCTAATTGTCTGCTTGCCTTGTCATTTTGGTTATGGGAAAACTCCTGTACCATGTGCAAGGGGTACCCCGTTGGCGGTTCTCGATGATATGCATGTATTTACAATGACAAGAACTTTCAGGTGACCAAAGTTGAGTAGCATGCGGAGCGACCCTCGTACTCAAGGGACTTGGGATTTCCTATGGTTTGTCAAGCATATGATTCAGAGTGGACCTCACTTTCACCTTAACCACATGAAGATGCCTATGATAGGGGCAATGAGAGCTCAAAGCTAATGAGTACCTTCCTTTCAGCATTGGGAAGCCTTTCAAACCTTTCAAAACCATTTTCACAACTTTGTTGAGTCACCACTTATTCTATGAGCACCTTCTTGAGAGCATAGTTGTCATTCTTGTGTTTGTTCCAAAACTTGGTTAATTATGTCATCACTTTGATGCTTGTATCTCTGATATCTTTACTTCTAGTCTTCATGTGAACTTCAGAGGTGCCTTGGCATTAATATTGTGATATTCAAACAAAGGCAAGCGAGATACCACTCTATCATACCTTATTATGAGCATTGCAATGTTGCTTATGTTTATGTTTCATGCTACTTATTATTATTGAGTTGGTTTCTCTTCATAGCTTGCAATGACTATTGGGTAGAATTGTCTAAGCATCTAATCCTGTGTTGTGAATATTTACATAATATGACGCATTTTATCGCACTCAGTTTTCAACTGAATTTCTTGAGGACAAGCAATAAGCTAAGCTTGGGGGATTTGATACGTCCAAAACGTATCTACTTTATCAAACACTTTGCTATTGTTTCTCCTCTAAACTTGTGTGATTTGGATACAACTAACACGGATCGATTGCTTTTCAGAATTACCTTGGTGTCTTGTTTTTGTGCAGAAAATGAACTATCAGGAAAAATCCCGGAAAATATGCCAAAAATTATATTTCACCAGAAGAACCACGGAGCCATAAGACGAGATGGAGAGGAGGCCTGGGGGAACACACCCACCCCAGGCACGGGCCCACCACTGGCCACGCCTGGAGGGGTGCAGCCACCCCAAGCACCCCCTCGGCCTCCCTCTGCGCCTATAAGTTGCCTTTGACCTAAAAACCGAGGGGGGGGTCGATAGTTTTCCATAAAGAGTTCCGCTTCACCGCTGCCACCAGAAACCAAGATTCGGATCCAGAAACTCCGTTCTGGCACCCTGCCGGGACAGGGAATTTGGATAGGATCATCACCAACGCATCTCCATCAACCACCGATATTTCCCTCATCCATGAGTGAGTAATCCCCCGCTGTAGGATTGGGGATGGTAGGAATTGGATGAGTTCTATCATGTAATCGAATAAGATCTGTTAGGGCATAGTGCCTAGTATCTCTATTAGTGCTATTTGACTTTGTTGCAACTTTTTTTGCTTAATGCTTGCCACTAGGGCCCGAGTGCCATGATCTCAGATCTGAACTTATTATTGAATCATTATGATAGTATTCTTTGTGGTCTTATCTGCAAGTTGTGTACACATATCATTGTCTGGATCCAAAGGCCCCAAAGTGACAACAATTGGGACAACCGGAGGGGATGGCTATGGTGTGAGGATCACATGTGTTCATAGAGTGTTAATGCTTTGCTCCGGTGCTCTATTAAAAGGAGCACCTTAATTGCCAGTTGTTTCCTAGAGGCCCCGCTGCCACGGGCTGGCTGGATAGAAGATGGTGCGCAAGTTCTCATTGCGAGCACGTATGACTATATTTGGAGCACATGCCTAGGATTGTTTAGTACTTGGATGCTTGTTATTATTTATCTTCAATTCCCTAGATCTTGAAGTTACATTTTTAGACTCGTCCATGCAACGCCCGTCCATCCATCCCTATGCCTACCGCACTTTAATCCTACTGTTACCGTTACTGTTACTATTGCTCATGTTTCACTATTGGTATTCTTGTTGCTGTTGATACTACCAAACTGTTGCTACTGATAAACTTCTTTGAGAAAGAACTATTTCTAGGTGCAGCTGAACTGACAACTCAGTTGTTAAGGCTTGCAAGTATTCTTTGGATCCCCTTGTGTCGAATCAATAAATTGGGTAATACTACCCGCGAAGATTGTTGAGATCCCCTATACTTGTGGGTCATCATGTACCGACCTTACTTGGACTAATACATACTTGTGATTAAACCCCCTAAAAACATCTGTAACTACAAGAAAGTAATTAAGATATAAATCTAACCACAGCCTTAAACTCTAAGATCATACACTCCCTTGTGCAAAGGTGTCCTAACGGGGTTGGTTTACACTCCAAAGAACCCCACAATTAGTAGCCAAATACACAATGTATTCCCCTAGGCCCATAAATGGTGAAGTATCATGTAGTCGATGTTCACATGACACCACTAGAAGAATAGCACCACAACTAAAATACTAACCATTGAATAATAACTCAACACAAATCCACTAATAACAACATTACTTCTCCCATGTCCTCAAGAACTAAACGAACTACTCACAAGACATCATATGGATCAAGATGAAAGATGATATGGTGATGAATAACAATCTGAACATAAACAATAATCCAATCATTCCACTCACAAGCATCAACTACAATAGTAATTAACACCGGGAAAGTCTCCCCTAAGAACTAAAGCAATATCCAACACAATTTTTACAGGTGGGCGGAGTGGTGATGATGGTGCTAGTGGATATGATGGTGTGGATGATGATGATCCCGATGAAGCCTAGCTTGATGACGATGTTGATGGCGAAGATCTCCCCTCTCCAGGAAGGACTTCCCCCCAGCAGAAATCTATCTGTCGGAGAGATCTTTCTCTCTCTGTGTTTTCCGCCCCGCAGAGGCGATGTAAATCTATCTGTGGTCGCTCCCCTAGCCTTAGGGTTCCGTAGGGAAGATAGAGGTGAAGGGGCGAAGTCGGGATCCGGGCAGGTGGGCCACACCTGCCCTAGGCGTGGCCCAGGGTGGGCCCGTGCCTAGGGGGTGTGGGCCCCCTGCAGCCCTTCTTCACTCCTCCTTCTAGCTTCCTCAATCTTCTGGAAAAATAATATTTTCCTATATTTTTCTGGTATTTTTCTGATCTTCGCGAAATTGCATCAAAACGCCTTCCTTTCCATCAGAATCTAGACTCCGGCAGTCCATCCTCCAATAATCATCCAACATGCATAAACAGATGAAAAGCCATAAGTAATACCTCATAATAAGACAAATATCAATGAATAGAGGTAGATTATGATATAAAATGGTGATGCAGATTGGGCGTATCAACTCCCCCAAGCTTAGACCTTCGCTTGTCCCCAAGCGAAAACTGTGCTCAGTAAACATGTCCACAGGTTTATGGTGTGAAGTGTCGATAAAAGAATATGAACAAGAAGCATCACACTTACCATTACACAACTAATAGAAGAAAGCAACTCACCATTATATAACTTAGCTTGCAACCAAGTACAACAGTCACAATAGAGATGCATAAAGATAAATTATAATTGGAATTGGCAAACTTGTTCTTGGTCAGAGAACACCTGGCAAACAGTTTCACCAAAAGCTTTTTGCAGAAGTTTTCAATAGGAGCACTCTTTGCTCAAAAAGGTTTTTCAATGAAGTCTTTAAAAGTAATACTCAATAGATAACAGTTTCGTGCAAACAAGGAAGATAAAAAACATGATTGAATAAATCACCATATGAATGCTTGAAACACAACAACTCAAAATACAGGGGTACCCCTTGCACATGTTATAGGAGCTATCCCATAACCAAAATGACAAGGCAAGCAGACAATGAGCATCTCAGCGATCTTTTTTTTACTATGTGCATATATTTTTATTGAGGATGCTTCATAGATATCTCACTATGGTGATGATGCAAGTTTCCACCATGATTAGGCATGGCTTAGGCTAGCGGCCCAGGCATTTCTCTAACACAAAATACAGACTCCATGGACTTACAAGTTCCCTCTTTATTTCACACTGTTGACATCCATAGACAAAATAGCATGATATCAACTGAGTACAAAGTACAGGTGGAATGTTGAAAACTTTCCCAGTGACAGCACGGTTCTGCTAATTCCAACGTATAGATGCAAGCATATACAACTTGGATGACACAATGGTTCAAGTCTATTAGGGGCAAGAAAATAAGGTGTGCCATCAAGTTCGTGAGAGCTTTACTAACTAATTTTCACATAACAAAATACTTTTTAATTCGAAAGGTAGATGAAGCTTGAATTTGCTTGGAATAGCAAAAGCTACTAGGTAGATATGGTGGACACAAGTGACAAAGGTTTGGTTTAAAGGGATTGGAAACATGAGAAGTATGCCTTCTCAAAACAGGTTTTTGGCTAGCAAGGCTGGGTAGCAAGAAAGAGAGTTGAAAGAAACAAGCAAACATACAAGTAATAAAGCCAAACATGCAATCTTCCTTGAAGACACAAAAGATATTAAATAAGAATACCAAGCTTATGAGCCACCAAGAAAGAAAATAAATGATACAAAATACTTGTAAGCTCTTTCTCTTTTCTTTCAAACATCAAAAAGTATTACTACTGACCAGAACCCGGTTTGCCAAAACCAATTTAGATCCACTTGATGATCCCAAAGTGATGCCAATACTGATCAACAAGATCCATCATATAATAGAGATTGCAAACTAAAATAAGAAGTGCAAAAAGTAAAAGGTGAGACTTCTCATTAATATTCCAATAAAGGCACTCACACCAAGGGATACATAGATAATCAACTAAAGGATAGATACTTCCACATGCAAACTTAACTATACGATAACCTCTCTACCAAAGATATGAATCCACTAAAAAGGTAAAAGATAATGGTGGTGATACCGCGACACTCCCCCAAGCTTGGAACAAGCCAAGGGGATGCCAAACTTGATGACGAATTACTCCTTCGATGGTGGTGGTGTTTTCTTGTCATCATAAAGCTTCCAAGGCAATGGTTCCCCATCCAAAAAGGATGTCCTTGTCTCTACAATCCTGAAACTAGCAGCAGAGCTTATGCGATCAAACTTAGCCTCATACTCACAGTTTTGATTTTGTATGTCGTAGAGCTGTGCTTGTAATTGGTTGGTGGTCTGATGGAGTGAGAATATTTCTTCTCGGAGCTCAGGCTCCTCCTCCTCCTGTTTGATGATGAGTTCTGAACTTATCTTGTGAATAACATCCACTTCGTGTTCCGTCATCTTCTTGTAGCTGAAAACCTCCTGCTCCAATGCTTCCATCCTGTCTTCCAGACTTCCTTCTCCGTTGGGGCCTTGAACTTCTTTCATCTGTACCATCCCATCTTTGAGAATCAGCTCCTTGGGATGAATCTTCAACTCATACATGTATGGGTTGAGGACATCCACAGAGGAATCCTCCATGGGTGATCCAGAGGAAGACATTATAGCTCCAAAACTGAGGATTTGCCTAATAGAAACATATTGAAACAAAAACACAATGAGAAATCGATGCAAGAACCTCGGGGAATCCGGGGGTTATATATTACGAAGTTTCAAAGCATAAGGAAGGTTTTGACACGGAAATGAGGCGGAGTCGAAGCTCGGGGGAGGCACACCCCATCTAGGCGCGAGGCAAGGTGGGCCCGCACCTAGGGTGGGTTTGGCCACCCCGGCCTCTGGTTCCTCCTATTTTTCGTCTTGTAACTTCCCTTATGTATTAAAAACATCAAAAATATAAAAAGATTGGGGTTTCATGAACCTTCTGTTTTTCACCACTTTTACCTATTCAAGGACGAACTCTGCAGTTTCTGGTGTTTGGCTTCTGATAAATTCTTCTAGAGTCACCATTTGAATAACATCCACATCTTCATTATAAGAATATCTAGAAATATAATGTTTTAGTATTTGACCATTAACCACCTGTGTTGTGTCATCCTTCAGAGAAGAAATTTTTATGGCACCTGAATGGTACAATTCTTTGATAACAAAAGGTCCTTCCCATTTTGAGAGTAGTTTCCCTGCAAAAAATCTGAGACGAGACCTATACAAAAGAACTTTCTCACCAACATGGAACTCCATTTTGAGAATTCTCCTATCATGCCATCTTTTTACTTTTTCCTTAAAAATCCTAGCATTTTCATAAGCTTCAAGTCTCCACTCATCTAGATTACTTAAGTCGAGCAGTCTTTTCTCACATGCAAGTCTAAAATATCTATTCAACTCTTTCACTTCCCAATAAGCTTTGTGTTCTAATTCTAAAGGCAAGTGACAAGCTTTCCCATGGACCATTTTGTAAGGAGACATCCCCATAGGATTTTTATAAGCAGTTCTATAAGCCCACAAAGTGTCATTCAACTTTTTAGCCCAATTTTTTCTAGATCTATTGACAGTCTTCTACAAGATAGATTTAATTTCCCTATTGGAAAGTTCTACTTGCCCACTAGTTTGGGGGTGATAAGCTGAAGCAATCCTATGGTTTACATCATACTATTGAGAGTTTTTCTAAAAACCCCATGAACAAAATGAGAGCCTCCATCAGTCATGAGATATCTAGGCACATCGAACCTATGAAAAATGACATCCTTAAGCATTTTCAAAGAGGTCTTACCATCAACACTATTTATAGGTATGGCTTCTACCCACTTTGTAACATAGTCGACAGCAACAAGAATATTAGTGTACCCTTTTGAAGGGGGAAAAGGTCCCATAAAGTCGAATCCCCAACAATCAAAAGGTTCAACAACAAGAGAATAATTCATAGGCATTTGATTGCGTCTAGAAATGTTACCTACTCGTTGGCATTCATCACATGATAAGACAAACTTCCTTGCATCTTTGAAAAGGGTAGGACAATAAAATCCACATTGTAAAACCTTCTGTGCAGTCCTATCCCCTGCGTGATGTCCTCCATAAGAACTGCCATGACATTTTCTCAATATCTCTTGTTGTTCAAATTCTGGAACACATCTTCACATAATGCCATCTACTCCTTTATATAAGTGTGGGTCATCCCAAAAGTAATGTCTTAGATCATAAAAGAATTTCCTTCTCTGTTGAGCTGTAAAGGATGGTGGCAAATACTTTGAAACAATAAAGTTTGCATAATCAGCATACCAAGGACTCTCATGCGGACTTACCCTTATCGCAGCCAACTTCTCATCTGGAAAACTATCATTAACAGGCAATGGGTCAAAAGAAATGTTTTCCAAACGAGATAAATTTTCAGCAACAGGATTTTCAGCACCTTTCCTATCTACAATATGCAGATCAAACTCTTGTAAAAGAAAAACCCACCTGATAAGTCTAGGCTTAGCGTCCTTCTTTGTCATAAGGTACTTGATAGCAGCATGATCAATATGAATAGTAACCTTTGAATCAACAATATAAGGTATAAACTAATCACAAGCAAATATTACAGCTAAGAACTCTTTTTCAGTAGTAGCATAATTCTTTTGAGCAGCATCTAGAGTCTTGCTAGCATAATGAATAACATTCAACTTCTTATCAACACGTTGTCCAAGGAAAGCACCCACAGCAAAATCACTAGCATCACACATAATTTCAAAAGGTAAACTCTAATCAGGTGGTTGGACAATAGGAGCAGTTGTCAAAGCTTTCTTCAAAGTTTCAAATGCTTCCTTACAATTATCATCAAAAACAAAAGGTACATCTTTTTGAAGAAGATTAGTAAGGGGCTTTGAAATTTTGGAGAAATCTTTAATAAACCTCCTATAGAAACTAGCATGACCAAGGATACTACGAATACCTTTGATATCTCTAGGACAAGGCATCTTCTCAATTGCTTCAATTTTGGCTCTGTCAACTTCAATGCCTCTTTTAGAGATCTTGTGTCTAAGAACAGTCCCTTCATTAACCATGAAATGGCATTTCTCCCAATTAAGAACAAGGTTGGTTTCTTCAGATCTCTCGAAAACTTTATCAAGGTTGTGCAAACATTTATCAAAAGAAGTTCCATAGATGGAAAAATCGTCCATGAAAACCTCCACAATTTCTTCACAAAAACCATGAAAGATAGCAGACATACATCTCTGAAAGGTAGCAGGAGCTTTATATAAACCAAAAGGCATACGCCTATAAGCATAAGTACCATAAGGGCAAGTGAAAGTAGTTTTCTCTTGGTCTTGTGCTTTCACAACAATTTGAGAAAACCCAGAATAACCATCAAGAAAGCAAAAGTGAGTCTTTTTGGACAACCTTTCAAGCATTTGATCAATAAAGGGCAAAGGATAATGATCTTTCTTAGTAACTTTATTAATCTTTCTAAATCAATGCACATTATATACTCAACCACTACTCTTTGAGGTATAAGCTCATTATCTTCATTAGGCACAACAGTTATTCCCCTTTCTTGGGAACACAATGAACAGGGCTAACCCATTGACTGTCAGCAATAGGATAAATAATACTAGCATCGAGGAGTTTTAATACCTCATTTCTTACCACATCCTTCATCTTAGGATTTAGACGGCGTTGGTGCTCAACAACTGGTTTTGCACCAGGCTCAATATTAATAGCATGCTGACATATAGTAGGAGAAATTCCTTTTAAAGCATCAAGAGTATAACCTATAGCTCCTCGGTGTTTCTTCAATACTTCCAATAACCTTTCTTCTTCCTTTCCTGAAAGTTTAGAACTAATAATAATAGATACACTTTCTTATTGTCAAGATAAGCATATTTAAGATCATCAGGTAAAGGTTTTAATTTGAAAACAAGGTCCCCTTTAGGTGGTAGTGTGGTACCCAAATCTTTCACAGGTAGATTATGCTTAAGTAACTCAGGCTGACGAAGGAAAACCTCGTCAATCTCATTTCTTTCCTTCATGAAGACGTCGCTTTCGTGATCTTCCATAAACTACCGCAAGGCATTGTTAGGAGCAAGAGAAATAGCAGAAAGTTGTTCAACCCTGAAATCATCATTAGGCAGTTCATTTTCATAAGGAGTTTTTGCAAATTTGGAAAAATTAAAATCATAAGAATTTCCATCAAACTTAGTCAAAACTGTTTCCTTCTTACAATCTATAATAGCCCCACAAGTATTCAGGAAGGTTCTACCAAAGATAATAGGATAGGTTTTACTAGCTTCTTTACCAAGTATTAGAAAATCAGCAGGATATTTAATCTTACCACAAAGTACCTCCACATCTCTTACAATGCCAATGGGGCAAACTTTCTCTCTATTGGCAAGGTGAATGACCACATCAATGTCCTCAAGCTCACAAGGACCAATTTCATGCATAATTTCATTGTAAAGCTCATAAGGAATAGCACTAGAACTAGCACCAATATCACATAAACCATAATAGCTATGATTAACAATTCTAACTGAAAGCACAGGGACACTAGATTTTCTAGCCTTTTTAGGATGAGAAACAATATTAGTAGCGTCTTCACATAAGACAATATGCTCATCCTCTATATTTCTAGTGACAAGATCTTTCACAATCCTTTCTTAGCAAAGGACAAGCCGCTGGAAATACTTATAAAGACCAAACGTTCTCGAGGACACATGGTAATTCTGTCAAGTGCTTTTGCTTCAAATAGGTGAGTACTCTTCTTTGGTGTTGTAAGTGTTGTGTGGGTGAACCTGTGCTAATGTACCGACCTTACTTGGACTAATACATACTTGTGATTAAACCCCCTTCAAACATCTGTAACTATAGGAAAGTAATTAAGATATAAATCTAACCACAGCCTTAAACTCTGAGATCCTACACTCCCTTGTGCAAAGGTGTCCTAACGAGGGTTTAGGTTTCTGCAACTCCGGCAACCCCATAATTAGTAGCCAAACACACAATGCATTCCCCTAGGCCCATAAATGGTGATGTATCATGTTGTCGACGTTCACATAACACCACTAGAAGAATAGCACCACAACTTAAATACTCAAAATTTGAATCCCCACCCTGCCTTCCTACCTTTTCCTTCCCCCTTTTCCCTCCCCCTTTCCCTCTCCCTTTTCCTTTTCCTTTCCCTTCTCCTTCTTCCTTCTTCCTTCTCCTTCTTCCTTCTCCGTCTCCTTTTCCTTCTCCTCCTTCTCCTTCTCCTCTCCTTGCAGTGACGGCACGACGGCGGCCTCCTCCTCTCCTTGCAGTGACGGTGGTGCGGTGGCAGCGCAACGGCGGCCTCCTCCTCTCCTTGCAGTGACGACGACACGACGGTGGCCTTCTCATCCTCCTCGCAGTGACAACGGGCGACGGTGGCATCCTTATCCTCACCGACCTCCCTTCCTCCCTCTCTTCCTCCATCTCCTTCTACCTCCCTCTCTTCCTACCTCCCTCTCTTCCTACCTTCCTTTCTCCAACCACACCCTTCCTACCACCTCGACGCCGGTGAGGACTAGAGCGGCCACGGCCTCCCGCAACTCCCTGCGATGGTAGGTCGTGGCCACGTCCATGCTCCGGTGAGGTGACACGAAGGCGGAGATGCACAGACCCGATTGCTTTTGCAATTCAAAACGAGGGTGTTTTTGCATTTTTTTTGTTTTTTGAAAAACACATCCGTGGCGCACCCTGTACCCCTACCCGTGGCGCACCTGGTAGTGCGCCACGCCTATCTCGAGATAACCGTAGCGCACCAGGAAGTGCGCTATGGGTAAGAGATAGCCGCAGCGCAAGGCTAGTGGCGCATAGCTAGTGTGCCACGGATGCCCTTTTCAGGTGCGCCACGAATGGCCATTTTCCTAGTAGTGCATTGAATAATAACTCAACACAAATTCACTACTAACAACATGACTTCTCCCATGTCCTCAAGAACTAAACGAACTACTCACAAGACATTATATGGATCAAGATCAAAGATGATATGGTAATGGATAACAATATGAACATAAACAATAATCCAATTGTTCCACTCACAAGCATCTGCTACAATAGTAATCAACACCAGGAAAGTTTCCCCTAAGAACTAAAGCAATATCCAACACAATTATTACAGCAGGACGGAGTGGTGATGATGGTGCTGGTGGATATGATGGTGTGGATGATGATGATCCCGATGAAGCCTAGCTTGATGACGGTGTTGATGGCGACGGTCTCCCCTCTCCGGGAAGGAATTCCCCCGGCAGAAATCTGTCTGCCGGAGAGATCTTTCTCTCTCGGTGTTTTACGCCCTGCAGAGTTGGCGGAAATCTATCTGTGGTCGCTCCCGTAGCCTTAGGGTTCTGTAGGGAAGATATAGGCGAAGGGGCGGAGTCGGGAGCCGGGCAGGTGGGCCACACCTGCCCTAGGCGTAGCCCAGGGTGGGCCCGTGCCCAGGTGTGTGGGCCCCTGCAGCCCTTCTTCGCTCCTCCTTCTGGCTTCCTCAATCTTCTAGAAAAATAATATTTTCCCATATTTTTCTGGTATTTTTCTGATCTTCGCAAAATTGCATCAAAACGTCTTCCTTTCCATCAGAATCCGGACTCCGGCAGTCCATCCTCCAAGAATCATCCAACATGCGTAAACAGATGAAAATCCATAAGTAATACCTCATAATAAGACAAATATCAATGAATAGAGGTAGATTATGATATAGAATGGTGATGCAGATTGGGCGTATCACTCACATCCTCTTTGTGTGTGAGAGGTCGAAGTTATTTCCTTTAGATTATGCAATTTTGTATTTTTGTTTCTTGTTTTCACTAGTTAGGCTTAATGGAAAACAACAAAAAAATTAGAGAGCTTTATAGTGTTTACCTTGAGTTAGGACATGAAGTGTTTGAAGAGAAAATTAAAAAACCCATGGAGCTTTATTTGCATGCTAATAACAATGTTATTAGTATGAATTATTTGAACACCATTATTGCTAATTCTATGGAAAGGTCTAAGCTTGGGGAAGCTAGTTTTGATGAAAATTCTTTTTAGTCCCCCAGCTTTGGAAGATAGCTATTCTATTTCTTATGATGCTACCAAACCTCCAATATATGATGATTACAATGATGAATATGATATTTTCAGTACACCTACTATTGAGGAGAAAGTTTATTGTGATTACAATATGCCTCCTATATTTGATGATTATGGTGATGAGAATAATAGTGATAGCTATGTTGTTGAATTTTCTCCCACTACAATTAATAAGAATTCCTTTGCTTATGTGGATAGTAATAATCATTTTATGCATGTGGCTCATGATAAGAATGTTTTATGTGATAGTTATATTGTTAATTTTATTCATGATGCTACTGAAAGTTATTATGAGAGAGGCAAACCTGGTTTTATGCATCTCAATAATATTAAGTTTCCTCTCTTTATGTTGAAAATCTTGAAGTTGCACTTGTTTTGCTTTCCTATGCTTGTTGCTTTGTACTTTCATGACTTGTTCCTTTAAAATATTCCTATGCATAGGAAGTGGGTTAGACTTAAATGTGTTTTGAATTTGCTTCTTGATGCTCTCTTTTACTTTAATTCATATTCTTATGTGAGCATCTTCTCAAGCTATCAAGCCTAACTTAAAGGCATTAAAGAAAAGTACTTGTTGGGAGATAACCCAAGAGTTTTATTGAGTCTTGGAAGTTATTACTTCAGTAATGACCTATCCTTATCCTTTTTGTTTGCTTTTTGTGCCAAGAATAACCTCTAATGAGAGGGAAGTAAAATTTGGGGAGTTGCTGTCCCGAAACAGATTTTTGTGCTCCATCGTAAAAATTCGCGAGGAATGTATGTAGGTCGGATTGAGATTATATTTTATGAATAAATCTCCTAGTATGTTAGCTAACTTTATTTAGTTCAACACTTTTTGATTTGAGCAACATAAGGTCTTCGAAAAAATCGGTTTCTACCTGCTGGTCTGTTTTGATAGATTTTTTCCATTATTTGCATTTGCTTCTTATTGATTCCTTTTTGGGTTCTTTTTGGGAAATTGAGCTTTTTGATGGAATTGCTACAGTATCTTGTGATTTTACTGAAAGTTTTGCTATTCTAAAGCTAAACCCAAAGGTCTATTATCTTTGGAGTGCACTAATGTTGCTAATAAAGAATTGTGTGAAGTTTTGTATGACGGAAATTTTTTAGGTGTAGAGAAATAATGATGTAATGAGATGAAGAATGGACAAAAGCTCAAGCTTGGGGATGCCACCTTGTGTCACCCCAAGATATTTTCAAGAGGTACAAGCGTCAAAGCTTGGAAATTCCCAAGGCATCTCAAGTATTTCTAGACACTTTGTTTTTATTGTTTCATGCATAGTTGTGTTGTTCTTGGAGCATCTTAGTTTTTGTTTTTGGTTTTATTTTGCTTAGTTTGCTTGAATAAGTTGTTTTATTACAACACACTTCTTTTGGAGAGAGACACGCTCTGTTTTCATTGCCTAGAACATTCTAGTTTCATTCTTATTGTTTTGTGAGTGTTCTCTTTTGTTATCATTGTGTTTAGCCTTAGTTTTGTTGTGCTTTCAGCTTAGAACTTTTTAGTTCTTCTTTGTGGATTTGTGATACAATATCACGGATATTTATTGATTATTATCTTTGTGAGTTGTTTCCAATAAGTCAATTGGTGTTGGAAAATAGTAGAAAGTTTCATGCTTATAGTGGTACAAAAGGGAGCTTGCTTTGACTATGGCTTAGGCTTTATCATGTCATGCTAGATGTTGTTTTGACTTTATGCTTAGTGATTATTGATGTAGCATGACTTGTTTCAAACAATTAGGATTGCTTAATGTGCCTTGAAGGAATCATGCGTTGTTTTAGCATACAAAAGCATAGTATTGTGGTATTCTCCTTTGATGCTTTGTTTGGGTTGACTTGGCACATGCTCACACCATGTTATGACTATGAACAAGTCACCTTAGCCTCTATGATCTTTTAGTTCTTGACTTGTAGTACCACTTTATGCTTTGATTAGTAATGTTTTGTCGCTTTGCATGATTATGGCCATTATTGCTCTCTTAGTTGGTCGCTCCCAGTCTTCTGCTAGCCTACACTTATATGAGTAAGCTCTACTCATGCATCCAACTCCCAAGAAACCAAGTTAGTCCAAAGAGTCCACTATAAATTCCTATGCATGGTGTGTTACACCATTCCAAGTATATTATTGTTTTATCTATCTTCCAAATTAAACTTGCTATGTGAAAGTTAGTGATTAAAGCTCTCACAAACTTGATGGCACACTTTATTTTTCTTGCCCCTAAATAAACTTGAACCATTGTGTCATCTATGTTGTATATGCTTGCACTTATACGTTGGAATTAGCAGAACCGTGATGTCACGGAGAACGCTTTCAACATTGCACTTATACTTTGTACACAGTTGATATCATGCTCTTTTGTCTATGGATGTCATCGGTGTGAAATGAAAGGGGAGCTTGTAAGTCCATGGAGTTATGTATGTGTGTTAGAGAAACACCTAGGCCGCTAGCCTAAGCCATGCCTAATCATGGTGGAAATTTGCAGCATCACCATAATGACATCTATGAAGCTTTCTTATTATAAAAAGAGACATATTGAAAAGAGGAAAGAGAGAAAAACGCACCATTTTCCCATGGTAAACGCAAGAAAAACGCACCATTGTCTGCTTGCCTTGTCATTTTGATTATGGGATAGCTCCTGTATCATGTGCAAGGGGTACCCCATTGGCGGTTCTCTATGATACACATGTACTTATTATGACAAGAACTTACAGGTGACTAAAGTTGAGTAGCATGAGGAGAGGAAGTCGTATTCAAGGGGCATGAGATTGCCAACTTATACTTTGTCAAGCATATACTCCATAGTTTGTTCACTTTAACCTTATCACTTCAAGATGCTTATGATAGGGGCAATGAGAGCTGAAAGCTAACAAGTACCATAATTTTTGGAAGCTCTTTATGAGACTTGAAATCCCTAATTCCCTTTGAAGGGCATTTCTTCCACCATTATATTGAGTCTTCACCTTCTATCCTTAGGCACCATTTAAGAGAGCATAGTTGTCATTCTTAGTTCTATGTGCATTGTCCCAAAACTTATTGATTGATTCATAATGTTGATATTGCTTGTTCTTGAACTATTTGCATCTAGTCACCCTTACGAACTTTGAAGGTGTCCTATGCATTTATATTTTGCTACTCCATGAGGGACAAGCTGAATACCACTATGCTATGTTTTATATATGTGAAACAAACAAACATCTTTCAATGCATTGTTATTCATGATCTTTGTTTATAACCTTTCATGTTGCATGCATAGTTGTTATGTCTTACTGTTAGAACTCCATCTTTCATGCTCATGTTTAGAGTTCTTTGATCCCAGTTTCAATGCTTGCAATTGCTTTGATTTTGATTTTGATGGTGCATGTCACCTCAAAAATTATTCTTTTTATCACTTACCTATTCGAGGACGAGCAGGAGTTAAGCTTGGGTGCTTGATACGTCATAAACGTATCTATAATTTTTAATGTTCCATGCTTGTTTAGTATCCACTTTTCTATGTTTTGTCTACACTTTGAGGTATTTTTATACACTTTCTGGAACTAACCTATTGACAAGATGCCACGGTGCCAGTTGCCTGTTTTCTGTTGTTTTTTGTTTCAGAAAGCTAAAAAATGAATATTCTCGAAATTGGACAGGACAAAACCCAAAGTTCATATTTTTCCCTAAACGATACGGAAAATCAAAGACGAGACGGAGGAGGACACTAGGGTGGCCACACCCTAGGTGGGCGCGGGTCCCACACTGGCCGCGCCCATAGTGGGTGTGGGCCCCTGGCTCTCCAGCGACCTTGCCTCCTAGCTTTTTGTCGGCTCGCTATCTCCTTCTCCTTCATCGCTAGCGGTGGTGTCGCCATATCTATCTATGTTCAAGGAAACAAAAGTTATTTACATGAGACTATTAACTGTTAATCATGAGGCAACCAATCGAGTGTTGCCAACCAACAGCCGCCACTCCTAGATCTCTATAGGACTAAAAGGAGGTCGCACAGTTAACCAAACAAAGTGAAGAACATGGCCCAAAGGACGTTTTTGCCTGGACATGCCCCCGAGTTCTACCCAGGGAGCCCTAAAATTGATGCAACCTACCAAACGCATACGTACACGATAAATTGTGCTAGGAAATCCCGAAGGCACTTGGAAAGTAATGAGTGGGAAAATATTGTCAGGAATATGCAACATATATTCCTCTGGGGGCCAAAGGCCACAATATATAGTACAGGTACAGGGCAAATATGCAGGAAGCACCCTAACATATGGGGGATATACAATATACAGATATATACATCTAACACCCCCCCCACACACACAAACTCATGGTGGATCCACAACACTGAGTTTGGAGAGTAAGAAATCATGCGCTCACAGTCCGAGCCTTCGTGAAGAAATCCCAATCAGAAATCAAGGCACATACTGAAGCGCAACAACCTGAGCCTGCACCTGAGCACGTGTATAGAAAGCATCAACACCAATATGCTTGGTAAGCTCATGCTTGACCGGATCACGTGCAACACTAATAGCACCTGTACTGTCAGACAAAACTAGACTGGGTGTGGTAAGAGAGACCCCAAAATCCGCAAGTAACCACCGTAACTAGGTCACCTTAGCAGTCAACAAGGCCATAGCACGCAACTCAGTCTCAACACTCGAACGGGAAACCGCTGTCTGTTTCTTCGTCTTCCAAGTAATGAGCAAACCACCAAGAAACACATAGTAAGCAGAAAGTGAACGACGATCCGAAGGATCACTTGCCCACGTGGCGTCCGAATAGCACTGGAGCTGGAGGGAGCTGGAACGAGGAAAGAAAAGGCGACGAGTGATCGTACCACGAAGATAACGAAGAACACGGAGAAGATTACTATAATGAACAGTGGTAGGAGCAGAAACAAACTGACTCAGAATATGAACAGGATAAGAGATGTCATGACGAGTGACAGCAAGATAAACAAGGCTCCCAACAAGATGACGATAACGCGTCGGATCAGAAAGAGGATCACCATCAGTAAGTTGAAGCTTAACATTAAGCTCCATAGGGGTCTCAACAGTGCGCTCATCCCCAAGAGCAGCACGAGCAAGAAGATCCTGAATATACTTTTCCTGAGAGATGTAAAAGCCATCAAAAGTGGAGGAAACCTCAATCCCAAGAAAGTATCGAAGAGGACCAAGATCAGTCATAAGGAACTGATCACGAAGACGAGCCTTAACAAAGGCTATATAGTCAGGATCATCACCGGTAATGATCATATCATCAACATAGAGAAGAAGAAGAGTGCGTCCACGAGGAGAAGTTTGAACAAACAACGCTGGATCATGAGCACTAGGAGAGAAACCAGCAGCTGTCACGACAGAAGCAAAGCGCTCAAACCAGGCACGAGGAGCCTGTTTGAGGCCATAAAGAGAACGTCGAAGACGACAAACCATCCTCAGAATGAGTACCTGTGGAGGAGGCTGCATATAAACCTCCTCACTCAACTCACCATTAAGAAAGGCATTCTGAACATCAAGCTGAGACACAGACCAGTGACGAACAGAAGCAACAGCAAGAAGAGTACGCACAGTGGTCATATGAGCGACAGGAGCAAAGGTCTCATCATAGTCACGACCATGCTCCGCTAAAACCACGAGCCATAAGACGCTTTATAGCGCTCAAGAGATCCATCGAGCGAGTCTTAATCTTATAGACCCACTTACACGTGATAGGACGAACACCGGAGGAGGAGAAACAAGATCCCAGTGCGGGCGCTCAAGCGCAGCAATCTCCTCGGCCATGGCCAGCTGCCATTCAGGATGATGCTCAGCATCCCGATAAGAGGACGGCTCGGAGGCAACAGAAAGACCATACTGACTAGGAGAGTAACGGTTGGGGGCACGACGCTGACGGACAGGACGAGTAGAGGGAAGATCAGCAGAGGAAGCCGACGCAGGAGACGACGATGAAGAAGAGGGAATGGGAGAGGAAGACTCCGGAGAACGAGGAGAACTAGGAGAACTAGACGGAGCAGAAGAGTACGGTGTCGAAGAAGAGACATCAGGGGGAGGAGATCCTGAAGAAGACACAATAGGGGTAGAAGGAGGTGTGTCAGGAAAGAGAAGAAAAGAGATATCTTCCACCGGGTAAGTACCAGCGGTGGGACGAGGATAGAAAGAACGTGTCTCATCAAAAGTAACATCACGAGATACGCATCCGACGACCAACAGGGTCCCAACAACGATAGCCCTTATGCTCATCACTGTAGCCGAGGAAGACACACTCAACAGACTGAGCGGTCAGTTTGGTGCGTTCGCGAGGAGCAAGGAGAACATAGCAAACACAACCAAACAAGCGAAGCATGGAGTAGTCTGGAGACTGTCCAGAGAGGCGCTCAAGAGGGATACCACCCTGCAAGGCAGCAGAAGGCTGAATATTGATGAGGTAAGCCGACGTAGCTGAAATGCCAGAAATGTGGCGGGAGAGAAGAAGCAATCATCATAGCGCGAGTGGTCTCAAGAAGATGGCGATGCTTACGCTCAGCAACGCCATTCTGTGCATGTGCACCAGGACAGGAGAACTGAGCAAGAGTGCCCCGCTCAGCAAGAACACCTCGCAACATCTGGGAGATATACTCACCAGCAGAATCAGCACGAAACACACGGATGGGGGTAGAATATTGAGTGCGAACCATGGACGCAAAACGCTGATATATGGTGTCGGGGGGTTAACCTCGGGTAGGTCAGAGACGGGGAAAGACAGAGACACTGTCCCCGTCTGGTTTCCGAACTACGGCCTAGGTCGGCCGAATCATGGATATGCCGGCCGATGAACGGAGGCAAGAGGCCCATGTATAGGTATCAAGTAGTTATCCGGCCGAGTTAATGAGGAAGTCGGCCGGGTTATCCAAATGATCTTCATGCAGGTAAGGAACGAGCCGAGTAACACAAGGTAAGGCCGAGTGATGCGAAGCTTGCAGGAGAAGGAGAGGCCCAGGGTCAAAGTATAGCTGCAGGCTAGAAGGAATCAGAACAGGGCCAAGCACAAGAGACAAGGATGCACAGCGTCAGAGAGGCAGAAGGAGGTCACGGAGGTGACAGTCCTGGAGCCCGAGGCGCGCAGGAGGGGGGGCACTAGGGCCTTGCCATCATAAGAAGGGCGACAGGGAAAGGAGGCCGCCGAACTACTATTTTAGGACAAGCATATTCCACGAATATGCTTGCCTCGTCAGCCCTAAGGGCACCCAAGGCACCCCTTTATAAGGGGAGGTTTGGACCCCGAGGGAAGGGATCGATTGGAGGGAGCACCGTTAGGCTGGGGAGATTCACATTGCCCCCCTGTAAACAGCTCAAGGAGCACTTGTAACCCACCAAGAGTGAAATAAAGTTCATCACTTTGGCAGCTTGAGTGTAAAGACAGTTGCATCTTCCCTCCCCAGATCCCACTAGCATCCATTGGCCCCATACTTTAGCCTACCCATGGCATCTGTCGTGCCACCACCACGACAGTTGGCGCCCACCGTGGGGCCAGCAGCGGTGCTAGCTGGAGTTGTGATCCGGACGGGAAACTTCATCAACACCAGCGAGCGCGTTGTTTCTGGCTTGGTCCAGAGATTCGGTCTCTGTGACTATGTCAGAGACAATGCAGGGAGCTTCAGGGGGGAAAATCCCCCGCGCAACGGGATCTTCATCGGCCTGGGCGAGCACAAGGTCTACGTCGGCGTCGACATCACCGACATTTATCCTCACCAAGTTGTTGTTGCAGGGGAACCACCTCGAAGTGCGGCGAGCAGCCCATCACAGGAGCGTCAGGCGGGCAGCGTCGAGGTGATGGTCGCAGCAGGGACTCAAGCGGGAGCAGCATTAGCCGGGTCAAGCAGAGAACCCGCCGCGGGCGCACAGGGTCCACCTAAGCAGATCACGCTGCAAACCGCCGAGGTAATTCCGCCAGTGACATGCCCGGCAGAGCTGCACGACACCACCCCAAAGGCACCAAGAGTAAGAGGACCACCTCTGGAGAGACCAGAGAACATTCTTCAGGCAACTATAGAAAACTTAACCACACCAGTAGCGCCGATACTTGATCCGGCAAATGCTCAGGCAGAGTTAGAGGAAACTAGGCAAAAGGTGCTGCAAGAGGCCAAAAAAGTATCAGCCCTGCGGGAATCCTTGAACAGGACCCTGAGAGAATATGCAAAAGCTAATAAGCTTGATATCGCACCCGAACGGGTGGACGAACTAAGATTAAGAGGTAAGAACCTCATGAATGATATTAACAAAGAGCATGAAGCTCACAGAGCCGAATCAGGCGATTTGGGTTTGCCGAGGTACAATACCCCGGCGAAAAACCTGAGAGCGGCAAATGCCGCAGCATTGGAATTAGAGGGATTAACAGGGGAAGCTCGGCAGAAACAACAGGAAAGAGTGAATGAGCTGGTGCGCATCGCGAACCAGCAAAATGAGGAAATGCTCAGATCCAACCCGGTAAGACCAGGAGCTTCACGGATGGTTCATTCGGCAGGGGCAGCACCTGCATTATCTGCGGCAGCGGCGTCTTCACCTGGAAACAACGCTAGAAAAGGAAAAGCAGTAACCTCCGGGAAGAGGAACAAACAAATTGTTCCATATGACCCGGCAATAGCTGGAAAGGCAAATGAGAACAGAGGGAATGCAAGCCGAGGTAATAGTGGGGAGAGAAACCACGGCCGCATAGAAAAGGACGGCGGCGGCCGAGGTAATGGGGAGCACGGCAGGAAAGAGCCTGCAAGAGACAATCATGAAAACCAAACCCCGGCCGAGGTAAGAAGAGAAATACCGCTCAACCCGCAACCCAGGCATGAGCCTCGGCAGGAAAGAGAAGTAAGGCCGGCTCGCTACAATCAGATGAATGAAAGGTATAATGATGGATATTCCGAGGTAGAATACGCAAACCAGGGTGGAAACAATCACTATGGGATGCAGGATAGAATACTGTACAGAGATTTGCCAACAAATGATGCAAGAGTAAAGTTGGATCGGCTATACCGGTCCGAGCTATTGGAAGAGCAAGGTCCACCAGGTCCGGCATGTTTTGGACCAAGGATCATGGGCGAACCACCAGTGCCGAACTTTCAGTTGGCAAGAGGCACAAAAACGTACAATGGAAGTACCAAACCACAAGACTGGTTGATTGATTATGCCACCGCTGTGAAGATAGCAGGTGGCAATCTGAGATGGGCAGTGCGGTATGTCCCACAGATGTTGGAAGGACCAGCCAGGGTATGGTTGAATAATCAACCAGCTGGCAGCATCAACTGCTGGTTGGATTTCGAAGAGATGTTCGTTAGCAACTTTACCAGCACATACAAGAGACCGAATAGACCACAAGAACTAGCTATGTGCAAGCAGAGGCCGAATGAAACAGATAGAGAGTTTTTAACTCGATGGTGTAACCTGAGAAACTCATGTGAGGGAGTTATCGAATCGCAAGCAATCGCTTGGTTCGCGCAAGGCTGCCGTTACGGCAGCGTACTGTGGCAACGCCTGCAAAGAGATATGCCAACCACATTGGCAGAAACTATCAGAATAGCGGACTCCTATGCATTGGGTGACCCGACCCAACCGGAGTTAATGTCGGCAGATCATCGTGAACAACAAGACCAATACACGAGAGAATTGGCCGGGTCATCCAGGCGTGATTTCAGAGGAAGAAGAAGAGAAGAGAGGCCGGATTATAGGTATAATTCAGCCTGTGGCTTGTAGCACAAGATCAGCCAGTCACGAGCAACTCAACGACGTAAAAATGGACCTCAACGGTGGACATCAAGAAATGAGGAAAGAGGCAATGGACCCCGAGCAAAAGAAGCAATGGAAAGAGAGGTCAAGTATACGTTCGAATCCATGTTGGATCAGTGTAAATTTCACACATCAAACCCATCTAGACCAGCCAATCATACAACCTGGCAATGCGCCTGGATGAAAAACGCGATAGGGAACCCGACAGGAGTTCAGGCTCCCATCGATGCAACAAAGAGATCACCGCAGCTTAATCGGAGCAAATACCAAGAATCGATGTTACCGCCTCCTCCGAGGTACGATAACTCGGATCGGAGGGATGCAGTGCATCAAGTAATGAACCAGGGGCAGGACGGAAGGATAAATCCGGCAAATGCTGGACGTAATGATTACAGGGAACATCACCAGTCTTATTGTGTGTTCACGACAGAACAGCAGGACAAGAAGAGTGTGCAGCGCAGGCATATGGAAGTGAATGCAGTTGTACCAGCAGTGCCAAGATACCAGCCATGGTCTGATCAGGAGATGACCTGGAGCATGAAAGACCACCCCAGAATAATGCCGAGTCCAGGATCATACGCACTGGTGTTGGATCCGACGTTTGTGGGACCAAGCATCAATGTGAAATTCTCAAAAGTACTCATCGATAATGGAAGCAGTATCAACATCATGTACAAAGATACCATGCACAAGCTCGGAATATCACAGAATATGTGCGAATGACAAGGACCACTTTCCATGGGATAGTGCCGGGCTTTCATGTGAGCCCATCGGTAAAGTCCGAGTGGACGATTATTCGGATAAGAGATAATCGCAGAGTAAAATTTAGAATTTGAAGTGGTCGATCTGGAAAGTTGTTATCATGCTCTACTCGGACGGCCCGCACTGGCCAAATTCATGAGCAGCTGTCACATAGGTTATCTAAAGATGAAATTACCCGGACCACAAGGGGTGATAACAATTGCAGGGGATTACAAGAAGTCAATGGAGTGTGCGTCGGCCGGGTCAAATCTGGCCGAGTCATTGGTTATAGCAAGAGAAAAGAAAAGGATCCAGGAGGTAGCAGCCCTCGCTCAGTCAGCACAGTTAAGCATGCCGGCACTGGCCAACCCTCATGGCAGTGTTTCCTTTCAGCCAACCAAAGAGACGAAGAAGTTTCAGATCGATGAGCAATTCCCAGAGCGCACTGTTACTATTGGTGCAGGCCTTGACGCTAAATAGGAAGGCGAGCTCACCAACTTCCTCCGTGAGAATCGGGACATATTTGCATGGTCAACTCAAGATCTGCAAGGTGTGCCGAGGGAGTTGGCTGAGCACTCTTTAAACGTCAGGCCAGGAGCAAGGCCGGTGAAGCAACCTCTCCGCCGCTTCGCCGAAGACAGGAGAAAAGTAATAGGGGAAGAAATAGCTCGGCTTCTCGCAGTCGGGTTCATCATGGAGGTGCTGTATCCGGATTGGTTATCAAATCCGGTACTAGTAGAAAAGAAAAAAGATGACCCCAATGTAGCCATTGTGTGGCGAATGTGTATCGACTACACTAACCTAAACAAGGCATGTCCGAAAGATCCTTTTCCTTTACCTAGAATAGACCAAGTCATTGACTCGACCGCTGGCTGTGAGCTGTTATCATTTGTAGACGCGTATTCTGGTTTCCACCAGATACCGTTAAATCCGGCCGATCAAATAAAGACTGCATTTATTACCCCGTACGGGGCTTATTGTTATCGTACAATGCCATTCGACCTGCGAAATGCAGGAGCAACGTATCAAAGGTGCATGCAATAGTGCCTACATGACCAGATAGGAAAGAATGTACAAGTATATGTGGATGACGTAGTCATCAAAACTAAGGAGAGCAAAACCTTGCTAGAAGATATACGGCAAACTTTCGCGAACCTGAGAAGGTTCCGAATGAAACTTAATCCAGAGAAGTGCACATTTGGCGTGCCGGCAGGAAAATTACTCGGTTTCCTTGTGTCCAGCCGAGGTATCGAGTCTAATCCAACGAAGATAAGAGCAATAGAAAGAATGGAATTGCCGAGATGCTTGAACGATGTACAAAAATTCACGGGCTGCCTGGCCTCGCTTAGTCGATTTGTATGTCGGCTAGGAGAAAAGGCATTGCCACTTTATCAGCTGATGAGAAAGTCGGACAAATTCAGCTGGACTCCCCAGGCGGACCTTGCATTTCATGAGTTGAAAAAGATGCTAGTTACGGCACCCATTTTAGCTTCTCCATTGTCGAAAGAACCTATGCTACTTTATGTAGCGGCTACCAATCGAGTAGTTAGTATTGTGGTTGTAGTGGAACGGCTTGAAGAGGGTAAGTCATTTCAGAGGCCAGTATACTATCTAAGTGAAGTATTATCCACTTCAAAGCAGAATTATCCGCACTATCAGAAGATGGCTTACGGAGTATATATGTCGGCAAAAAAGCTTAAGCATTACTTTGAAGAGCATCCCATCAAAGTAATCTGTGAGGCACCCATAGCCGACATATTGAACAACAAAGATGCAAGTGGCCGAATAGAAAAATGGGCAATCGAGTTATCACCGTACGCTCCACAATTTGATAGAAGAGATGCGATCAAATCTTAGGCTGTCGCCGATTTTCTCGTAGACTGGGCCGAGGTGCAGTATGAGCAACCACTTCCAGATCCAAATTACTGGACAATGCATTTTGATGGTTCCAAACTAAGAAACGGTTTGGGAGCAGGAATAGTGCTAACCTCGCCTAAAAAAGATCAGTTGAAGTATGTACTGCAAATACATTTTGCCGCATCCAACAATGTAGCTGAATATGAATCTCTAGTTCACGGATTGAAAGTGGCAAAAGAGATTGGCATACGCCGAATCCTATGCTACGGTGACTCGGATCTAGTAGTACAGCAAGTATCGGGCAGCTGGGACGCATTAGATGCTAATATGGCTTTATACAGATTCCATGTGCAAAAGATAAGTGGATATTTTGAAGGATGTGAATTCCACCACATACCACGAGCAGAAAACGACGCTGCTGACACATTGTCAAAATTAGGATCAACCCGGCAATCAATTCCGCCAGGTATTGCCCTGGAGAACCTCAGGAAACCATCAATAAACCCATCACCAGAGTCCGAATCAATCTTTATCCCAGCAAGTTCTGCAGCGAATCATACGCCAATGGAGGTAGACCCGCAGAAAGATTCGGAATCCCTAAAGAAAGGGACAGCCGAGGTAATATCAATCATGGAGAGAGCCGAGGTATATACGTCGGCAGAAAACATGGAGATAGACAGTGGAATCACTGCAGAAGGAGTAACGCCGATATGGGCGCAACCCATATTTTCGTACCTAAAAGACGCGGTATTGCCGAGTAATGAAGTATTAGCCAGACAAACCATCAGAAGAGCAAAAGCCTATACCATCATAAACAATGAGTTGTATAAGAGAAGTGTAACAAACATATTGCAGAAGTGCGTGAGTTCGGCAGAAGGTCAGGAAATCCTTTTAGACATACACCAAGGAGAATGTGGGCACCATGCCTCATCTCGCGCTTTAGTAGCCAAGGCTTTCAGGCATGGGTTTTATCACCAACGTTAAAAGAGGCAGAAGAATTAGTTAAGAAGTGCAATGGGTGTCAGAGATATGCAACCAGAATACATATGCCGTCGGCCGAGTTAAAAACAATACCCATCACTTGGCCATTCGCTGTATGGGGGTTAGACATGGTGGGACCTTTCAAGCCGGCGAGAGGAGGAATGACCCACATCTTGGTTATGGTAGACAAGTTCACAATTTGGATTGAAGTAAAACCTATCAAAAAGTGTGATGGGCATACAGCAGTGAAATTTCTCAAGGATATCATCTTGAGATACGGATACCCACATAGCATCATTACGGATAATGGCACGAACTTTGCAGAAGGAGCCTTCGCCAGGTTTTGCCAAGAGAAGCACATCAGATTAGATGTTGCCTCGGTGGCCCATCCAGCATCCAATGGGCAAGTAGAGAGATCTAATGGACTGGTGTTATCAGGAATAAAACCACGACTTGTTGAACCTTTGCAAAGGTCGGCAGGATGTTGGATCGAAGAAATCCCAGCCATGTTATGGAGCCTCCGGACTACTCCGAATAGATCAACAGGTTACACTCCATTCTTTCTGGTATACGGGGCAGAGGCCGTACTCCCAGCCGACATAATCTATGACTCGCCAAGGGTTGCTCAATACACAACCTCAGAAACAAATGAAATAGCTCGGCAAGATGCCGTAGACCTGTTGGAAGAAGCCATGGAGTTGACATTATCACGATCGGCCATTTATCAACAGATCTTACGGCGATATCACAGCACGAAAGTGAATCCAAGAGTATTCAAAGAAGGAGATTTAGTCCTCCGGCTGGTGCAGCGCACGGCCGGCATGCACAAATTATCACCCCCATGGGAAGGACCATTCATCGTGAGCAAAGCATTACACAACGATGCATATTATCTGATCGATGCTCAATCCCCTGAAGAGAACAAGGCAGACAAAGTTGGTGAAGAAACGAAGCGCCCCTGGAATGTGGCTTTACTTCGGCCATTTTACTCATAAAATTTTGTCTCAAGGTCAAAATCCAATGATGTATTCGCATCTCGGCACCCAGAGCAGTAACTCGGGGACTGCTGTAGGATATATTTATGTCTTATCATGTATTTCAAGCCTCGGCACCCAGAGCAGTTACTCGGGGACTACAATATGTTATGTTATTTCATGTTAGATGTTTAAGCCTCGGAACCCAGAGCAGTTACTCGGGGACTGCCATATGTAATAATTATTTCGTATTATATGTTTGAACCTCGACATGCAGAACAATGCCTCGGGGACTGCCATATGGTATATTTATTTCTTTCACGCTACATACTTGAACATTGGCGACCAGAGCAGTGACTCGGGGACCGCCCTATGTTGTGCCCTTTTCGTGTTACGAATATGTACCTCGGTGCCAAAAGCATTGACTCAAGGACTATCGTATGATATGTCAAAAGCGTATCAACACTTAAACCTCGGCATATAAAGCAACAATTCAGGGGCTACCGCATGATACCTCAAACCTATGCTAAACGCAAACATATCAGTTTTTTACCACCTCCGAAACAAGATTTATATAACGAAGTTCCGGACAGTAAACGACGCTCCAGCGATTGTTGCTCCCACAACGGAGTAGTTAACTTATATTCAAAAGAGGTCAATAGTGTAGATATTCAGCGCTAATGCCTGGATAAGACCATCAAAATAACGGCAAAGTTGAGCCCTAAAAGATGAATAAATTACGAGCCAGGCAAGAATTCGTACGAGCATCCACTTAGCAAAGTATCTCAACAACACATAGCAAAAAGAAATTCGAATCATACGAGTTGACAAATCTTTCGTCTACATTTTACGCCCGGCATACCAGGGATCACAAATAACCTAGGCGTTGTTCGTTGGAGGGGCAGCTCCTTGCTCAGGTGCGGGGCACTCCGAAGTAGGAGGAACTTCGACTGAGGTCACCTCACCCTCCGCTGACCCAGGTGTAACTTTGGCGGTATCACGGGGTTGTTCAGGAGCATCAGTACGCGCGGTAGAATGCCCGGTGCCTTTGGAGGAAGACCGCGCATCGCCGTTGCTATCTGAGCTTGAGATGGAGCTATCGGATGTGGCCGAATCATCTTCACCTTCCCCGTGCTCAGTCGAATCATCACCCGAAGCATCTTCAGCAGCGACCTCCTGATCCGGATCTGGGAGAAAACTCGGCCCTTCATTCCAAGTGTGCACATCGGCATACTCGACGAGCTGAAAAGCCCGAGCTTGCCGAAGAGCAACAAAGGCGGGATCTTCAACCCAGCGGGAGCCAGTGCGCAGATTCCTCAGAATGTCAAGAGAAATGTCTTCATACCATGACATGATTACAGTAAGGGCCATGTCGGCACCAGCACGCGCAGCAGATTCTCTCCAAAGACTCAACTGTCTCTCAGATGCCATCAGCCTGGTCACCAATAACTTAACCTCGTTGATATCAGGAGTCCCTGAGGTATTCGGCCAGAGTACATGGTAAGCTCGGATAGCGGCCTGCACCAAGTCCCGGCCCATAATTTTCATCGGACCAACTGCAGCACCAACAGCAACCAAGAAATCCTCCATCGAATATTCAAAGTCAACAGCAACAGGTTCACCTCGACGAGCGCGAGCTGCAAGAACAGCTTTAGAACTCACGGGTTTGGCCTCGGGGAAGTGATCTGCGCAAAACATGGACGTGTCAAAGGATAGCAGTGACGACAAAGAAAAAACATAGTTCGGCCAGGCCAACTAACTTACGATGAATGTAATTCATCATTATCTGAAGGTCTTTGGCCCAAGCAGTTTTACTCTTCTCGAAACGAGCAAGTTCCTCGCTCAAACCACGAGTTTTAAGTTCGGCAGCTTCGAGGAGTTCTTTGTTCTTCTGTAAATCCAGAGTCAGCCGATTCTTCTCCTCGGCAAATTCTTGGTCGACCTTTTCTAGCTCGGATTTCTGAGAGAGCTTGAGTGTATTCACCTCGGATTTCAGGCGAGCTATCTCATCATCTTTTTCTTGTAGTTGCGCCGAGTGAACTGCGCTTTGTTCTAAAAAATGAAGCATCACGTCAGGCATGGGCATGCAATCTTGTTGCGACACTGCAAATTCTTGCAACTCGGCTTTGCCACAGCCCAACGCAATAAGGAAACTTAGCATAGATACTAAAAGGAGAAGGAATGAAGTAGAAAGGAAACTAACCTTCCAAGGTCTTGATCTTCTTTTCAAGGCGGATATTGAGGTTATTGATATTACCTATTCAATAAGAAGTAAGCCGGCATTCCGCGGACGAGTATATGAGAAAGGTGGAAATAAGGAAAACGAACTATCGACTTACCGGCCTTCTTTGCCACGGGCAGAACTTTCTCGTACTTCTCTTCCAGCTTACGGTGCGAAAAAAGCAACCTCTGGAACTCGGCGGTCCGTCGGTCATGTGCAACCTGAGCAATGGAGCAAAGTCATAAAACAACAAGTAGAAGCTAAATTAGATCCAAATCAAGCAAAGCTTAATCCGGCTCTAGGTGGCTGGATATTCAAAGCAATGCCAGATCCGAGTCAAGCAAAGCTTAATTCGGATCTAGGTGGCTGGATATTCAAAGCAAGGCCAGATCCGAGTCAAGCAAAGCTTAATTCGGATCTAGGTGGCTGGATATTCAAAGCAATGCCAGATCCGAGTCAAGCAAAGCTTAATTCGGATCTAGGTGGCTGGATATTCAAAGCAATGCCAGATCCAAGTCAAGCAAAGCTTAATTCGGATCTAGGTAGTTGGATATTCAAAGCTAAACTAGATCCGAATCAAGCAAAGCTTAAATCAGATCTAGGTGGCTGGATATTCAAAGCTAAACTAGATCTGAATCAAGCAAAGCTTAATTCGGCTATAGGTGGCGGGATATTCGAAGCTATACCAGATCCAAATCAAGCAAAGCTTAATTCGGCTCTAAGTGGCTGGATATTCAAAGCGATACCATATCCGAATCGAGCAAAGCTCAATTCGGCTCTAGGTGGCTGGATATTCAAAGCTATACTAAATCCGAATCCAAAAGGACTTAACTCAGATCTAGGTGGCTGGATATTCAAAGCTAAACTAGATCCGAATCAAGCAAAGCTTAACTCAGATCTAGGTGGCTGGATATTCAAAGCTAAACTAGATCCGAATCAAGCAAAGCTTAATTCGGCTATAGGTGGCTGGATATTCAAAGCTATGCCAGATCCGAGTCAAGAAGGACTTAACTCGGCTCAAGGGGATGGATATTCAAAGCTACACCAAGTCCGAATAAACTACGAACTAGATGGCCGGACTAACAAACCTTAGAAATAAAATTAAGTCAAACTTCCAAGCATACAACAAGTTATCTCCTTGCAAGTTTCGGGGACTAGGGAATATGGTAACATCTGGAGAATAATTTAAGACTCAGAGATAAAATAATTACCGCATTCATCTTGTTGGTATCAATGATATACTGGGCAGCATGATCAAAGCCACCGATGTCGGAAAATGGAAAGGTTGGTTGGCTGGATTGCCCTCAAAATGATCGTGACATTCGATTATTGGCATATTCAACTAGCGCTCAAGGCTGTTCCCGCTAGCGATCGAGTTAAAACTTTACCGGGCAGGCGGTCCGACCACGGCGATCGCGGGGCTCTTATGAAGAGCAAGTCGATGCCGGTGGCCGAGGTAACGATGACTTTGGCGGATGATTCCCTTGCATGGTCCGCAATACTCGGCTGAGAAGAGCCGGCAAGACCTTTCTGAGAAGAAGTCTTGACAGCAATAGCACGTTTCTCCTTAGAAGAGGCGTCAGCAGGAAGTTGCGCCTCCGAAGTGGGGACGGAGTCCTTAGGACCAGCGGAAGATAAGCTCGCAGAGGGCGCCGGGGCAACGACCTTCTCGGCCAAGGTCGGGATGACCGTAGAAACTGCCGCAGTAGATGGAGGTTCAATGGAAACGCTGGGGCCCATAGAGGGGACAGCTGGCTCAACGAAAACATCGGAGGGCCGGATCGGATCCAGATCAATGGGAGAAGTCTCAGGGGCATCACGACGAGCAGGCGACGTATTTGGAGCGGGGGGAGAAGCAGGACGAATAGGACTAGAAACTCGAGTATCATCAGCGGGAGGAGGAGATGGCGGCCGAATCGGACGGCTAGTCATACTAGGACCGCCGGGTTTAACAGACAGAGGAGCGCTGCCAAAATAAGAAAGAAGATTCGTCAGTATGGGAAACAGAAAGAGAGAAACAAGAAATATAAGCAAAAGAACTTACCCAGCAACCCCGGGCATAGTCTTGCGCCTGGGAGGATTCGGGGCGGATTTCTTTATTCGCTTCTTAGGAACCGCCTCCGAGGCACTAGCAGGAGCCCCGCGCTTCCCCGAGGTAACGGGAGGCCGGGAAGCAATAGGTTCAGCGTCGTGAACCTGACCGGCCGGATTAGCTGGGAAAGTAGAAGCCGGAAATGCATAAGAAATAGGCATGGCGGCAACTACCTCAAGAATTTGGACCTCGTCCGAATCACCTTCCTCCTCTTGCGCGGAAGTTTTGCCGCGAGCTCGAGCCGGAGCAGGATCCGACTTAGGAACGAACTCCTCGGAGTCCGGCTCGCCAGTATCCGGGGTACTCCTGTCTGCGGGCCAAGGGAGCTGCAGAACTTCGGCGTCCTCATTCTTCTGCTCTGCGAACATCTGCAGGACAAGGAGAAAGAAAATCATGTAAACCAGTCTCAAGGAACTAAAGAAAAATAGAGTAATGGAAGATAGGCATACCTCGGGAGGCGGATTGTCGCGGGTGAATGGTTTTAACCCCCAAGACCAATCCTCAGGCATCTCAGTCTTGAATATAGCTCGGACGCGCTTATGAATAAGGTAGTTGTCCAACTCCACAGTCGAGACTCGGTTAGGGTCAAGGGGACCACTCATGTAGCATAGCTTGTGGGTCTGCTGCTGGAAGGGGCAGATCCGGCTACTAATAAAAGTGGCCATCAGGTCTTCGCCGCACAACCCGGCCCGGATCAACTCTTTTAGCCGAATCTCGAAGGCCTCGGCCAGGGCATGAGTTTTCCTCGGACTATATAGCCAGTTCACTTTGGAGGGTGGGCCAATTGAGAACGGTGGGAGACGAATCTTGTCTTCCGCTCCTCTGTTCTGAACATAGAAGAATGATTTATGCCATTTCTTGCATGACTCCAACCCAGTGACACGGGGGAACACGGATTTCCTCCGAGGTGTAATAGACGCCGCCCCACATTGGGTGAGCAACTTCTCGGAAGGATGCAGAGATTTGTCGGGAACGACGTTGGAGCGGATCTGGAAGAACTTCGACGGGCGTGCAGCGGCCACGGGTCAAGTAACCCTCCGAAGCGGAGATGAAAGCAGAAAGAGAAGCGATGGCGTTCGCAGGAAGATGGTGTGGCTGGAGGCCGAAGTAATCAAGGAATTCTCTAGCAAAATCGCTGAGAGGGAGACCGAAGCCGCGGGCGAAGTGAGACATGAAAACGACATACTCGCCCTCTCTGATAACTGGAGAGGATTCGCTGCCGGGTAAACGGCAGGAAACCTCGGCAGGAATCCGTCGAGTTCGGATAAGCCATTCAATCTCACGGCGCGTGACTGAAGAGCCCTGCCATGAACCACGCTCGGGCCCAGAGCCAGCGTCATCGTCCTCAACAAGAGCACCGCTAAACGAACTAGACATGGGTGCGCCGGAGAGATCGCCGGAGGAAAAACTGGCGGCGGAGGGGAGCTTAGAGCTACAAGGCCCCGTCGGAACTTAGCACGAAAACAATGGCGAAGAGAGGAAGAACCGCCGCCTGAGCACGAAAACAGAGCGGATCGATCTAGGGCAAGATCAGGGCAAGATGGACAGAAAGGACTCACCGGCGGCAGAGCCACAGCCGTAGAGCGCGGGCGAACGACGCGGCGGAATCCCCACCGGCGGAGCCTCTGGCGGATGAACGGCGGCGGAGCGGCAAGAGAACACGCAGGCGAAGGGAAGAAGGAGAGCAGACGCGAGCGATAAGGGGAAAGATGAACCCTGCGGACGCGTTTCCCCTCTTTATAGTCAAGCCACGAACAGGGAGTGGGATCGTGGGTGTGGCAGTTACCCGTGTAAATCATGGGAACAGCACAAACGCACGACGGTAAGTGGAGCCACACCAACGGCTACAGACAAAGAAAAGTTGTTATAATCCCGAGGGGAGCGGCGCACGAGGCGTCGCGGCGGCGGCGCAGCAGGAACAGGGTTCACTGTAGCTTGTCAGTGAGCACTGTAGAAGGACCTAAATACTAGAAGAGCAATGATGGGGTGACACGTAGGACGTGGCGTACGATGGAAGGAACGAGGAAACCTCGGACGAGGCCATAGCTCGGAAACAAGACTTAAGAAAGTAATAAAGCTGATGTAACCCGGCCAAAGCAATTGACAGGGCCACACCAGCTTCGGGGACTAATGTCGGGGGGTTAACCTCGGGTAGGTCAGAGACGGGGAAAGACAGAGACACTGTCCCCGTCTGGTTTCCGAACTACGGCCTAGGTCGGCCGAATCATGGATATGCCGGCCGATGAACGGAGGCAAGAGGCCCATGTATAGGTATCAAGTAGTTATCCGGCCGAGTTAATGAGGAAGTCGGCCGGGTTATCCAAATGATCTTCATGCAGGTAAGGAACGAGCCGAGTAACACAAGGTAAGGCCGAGTGATGCGAAGCTTGCAGGAGAAGGAGAGGCCCAGGGTCAAAGTATAGCTGCAGGCTAGAAGGAATCAGAACAGGGCCAAGCACAAGAGACAAGGATGCACAGCGTCAGAGAGGCAGAAGGAGGTCACGGAGGTGACAGTCCTGGAGCCCGAGGCGCGCAGGAGGGGGGCCACTAGGGCCTTGCCGTCATAAGAAGGGCGACAGGGAAAGGAGGCCGCCGAACTACTATTTTAGGACAAGCATATTCCACGAATATGCTTGCCTCGTCAGCCCTAAGGGCACCCAAGGCACCCCTTTATAAGGGGAGGTTTGGACCCCGAGGGAAGGGATCGATTGGAGGGAGCACCGTTAGGCTGGGGAGATTCACATTGCCCCCCTGTAAACAGCTCAAGGAGCACTTGTAACCCACCAAGAGTGAAATAAAGTTCATCACTTTGGCAGCTTGAGTGTAAAGACAGTTGCATCTTCCCTCCCCAGATCCCACTAGCATCCATTGGCCCCATACTTTAGCCTACCCATGGCATCTGCCGTGCCACCACCACGACATATGGAGAGCACCTCACTACGAGAGCGCATAAAATACAACCAAGTGTACCGAGAAAAATCATCGATGAATAAAATATAGTAGCGATGGCCCCCTTTCGAAGCGAAGGGAGCCGGACCCCAAACATCGGAATGAACTAAATCAAAAGGTATTTGAGATCTGAGACGCACTAGTAGGATAGGAAGCTGAATCTGTTTACCCAACCTACAACCACGACAATGCAAAGACCCATCTCCGAGATGCACCCCGAAGACCACGATGAACTAATGACGAGGCAAGAGTCACAGAGGTGACCAAGACGATGATGCCATTGCTGAAAAGAGCTGGTAGTAGGCGACAACGAGAGAAGAAGCGAGATGAAGTGGCAGCGGAAGGAACGCGAAGCCAGTCTAACTCCCAAAGTCCTGAAGAGTCACGGCTGCGAGGGCCAGCTCCAACCAGGGCCTGTGTGCGACGGTCCTGGATAACACAAGAATCGTCATCAAGAATGACGCGACAACCAGAGTCAGTAAGCTGGCTAGCAGAGAACAGATTCATCTTAAGAAGAGGGACATGAGAAATATCGGGAACAAAAAAAGAAGAAGTAGAAAGGGTGCCCCGACTAGAAACGGGAAGAGAGGTACCATCAGCTGTAAAGACACGGACAGGAGAAGGGAGAGAACGAAGAGCAGACAGAAAATAAGACTCAGATGTCATATGAAAAGAAGCTCCAGAATCCAGATACCACGGGGACGTACCTGACTGTGTAGATCTCGGTGGTCGCCGTATCATTAAAAAATCAGTCACAGAACCAGCAGTGCCCGTCGAAGAAGAGCCTGTAGCAGCAAGCAGACCGCGAAGACTCCTGATAATGTCCTGATCAGAGAGAGCAACTGCTGAAGACTCGGAAGGAGCCGGCTGTCCACGAGCACGAGTGCTTGGCGTGACTGGGGTCCGTGTATAACGGTGGCCCAAGTGTGGCCATCCTGTTGCGAAGAGCGTGTGAAGAGAACCACGGCGACCACGACCACGAGCTTGCTGGTCTTGACTCGACCACGGCTGCTGGCGACCGACCACGACACGGAGGATTGGGTAGTATCGGCGGCGGAGGCACAGGGGACCGCGGCCGAGTCGAGGGAGCAGGCGGCAAAGGAGCACCACGAGTAGCAAGCACAGATGGAACCGCAAGAAGACCAGCACCACGGAGACGTGTCTCCTCAGCCCGAAGCTCAGACAACACCTCAGAGAGCGGAACACGGCCACGAGCATTCAATTGAGCACGCCGGGGCTCAAACTCCTGGCGAAGTCGAGACAAAAACTCATAGATGCGGTGAAACTCCAAATCCGAGCGCACAATCTGGCAACACGAGCATGTGCCACAAACAGCAGTACGGAGAGAATCAAGCGGCGCGGATAGCAGCACTCTGAGTATAGAACTCATCAATAGTGGAATCACCCTGCTGGAGAGCATGCTCCTGGCGGACCACAGACAGGTAAAGAGCATCCCCAGACGGCTGGTAGCGCTGACGAAGATGGGCCCACTGAGCGGCAACAGTAGGGAGACTCATGAACTCAGCAGCATACTGGGGCAGAACGCTGGATGTGAGAACAGCAGCAGCACGAGCATCCTCATCAACCCACTGAGTGTAGGCAGTCAGAGCGTGGCGATAGGCCTCGAGATCAGAAGAGTACTGCTTGGACTTCAGGTCATAAGCAGCAATGGCACTATCATCAGCACTCTGAGCAGCATCCTTGGCCTCCTGAGAAGCATCAGCACCAAGAACAATCGGCGTCGGCGGAAGGGGAGCCACAGGAGCAGGAGGGCACGGCGGACAGGAGACCTCGCCAGAGAGCACACCCCAAAGACGGAGACCGCGCATATGAACGCGCATGAAGGAAGCGAAATCAGGATAATTCGCGCCATCGAAGATCACCGGGCAGCGAGGAATCACAACATAGCCCGATGCAGAAGACATCTCTCTCTCAATATTTTTTTTTTACTCTCAGGTCCAATCAGAAAAGTCAACTGTCAGAGAGGCGGCAGAGCCGGAGACGGACGGAGCAGGCAGGGTGGGGGCGGACTGCCGGCGGCGGGCAGGCAGCTGGCGGACAGACCAGACCTCCAGATGCGGACCGGGAGCAGCAGTGGCGGCATGGAGACCAAGGGCAGTACGATCCCGCTCCGCGTGGTCTGCTCGTCTGGCGCGTGAGGACGGGTCCCGCGTGGGCTCTAGCAGCGTGAAGACCGAGGCCAACGTGCGGCGTGAGGACGGCCCGCGTGGTCTGCTTGTCTGGCGCCGCGTGGTCGCCGTGGCCCGCGCGAGGAGGCGTCCCGCGTCGAGGAACAGGCGGGGACAGGAGCAGGCGCGTGGGCTTCGCTGGCGGCGTGAAGACCGAGGCCGACGTCGGGCGGATGCACGCAGGAGAGCAGGAGGATGTCCCGCGTCAGATGCGCGCAGGAGGGCGGCCCGAGTCAGGGAGCAATCGATCCAGAGAGGGCACGGGCGTCGACCGACAAAGACGAAGCAGAAAATCGATCCAGGAGCGGCCGATTTGACAGCCGTGAAGACGAATCGATCCAAGGAGGAATCGATCCAGAGAGGCGTGGATCCGATCTACAGCGGTAACCGGCGGCGGCGACGTCGGCTGTACGACGGCGATAGGGACGGTGACGGCTGTGACGATGTTGCAGAAAAATTTGTCTAACCTAGCTCTGATACCATGTCAGAAATATGCAACATGTATTCCTCTGGGTGCCAAAGGCCACAATATATAGTACAGGTACAGGGCAAATATGCAGAAAGCCCCCTAACATATGGGAAAAATACAATATACAGATATATACATCTAACAAATATAAGCCAATAATGCTAATTTATACTCTATTATCTAAATGGTTTTCCTGTAAATTCATCTGTTTTAAACAGAGCCTAACCTATCTTACTTAAATTTGTGCATGCGAGTACAAGAGAGTATAATAATTTGTCTATTACTTGGTCATCCTAATCTTTTACTACTGATTAACACATATATGAACAAGGTCGGCAAAGAGACGTGCTAAAGCGAGTTGCCAAAGGATTATCATTCCACTATAGATCGGGCCTTTGAAGACCTCTATTACAGACGAAATGGGTGATCCGTGTGTGAAACGACGATCTCTTAAGGATCACAATATCTACCGTGTGTAAGCAGCTTCTTCGTGAGAACATTGCACACGACTTAATAAACTTATATAACGTGAGTAAGATATTGCACACGGTCCATGTAACAGAAATCGTCAACATTGGTGCAGAGGATCAGACACAATCATGCATGTGCCACATTTTTGCTATGGTTCTCAATTAATTTTTGTGTGTTTCTTCGCGCCATCTAGACGGGTGGAAAACAATGACTATGTGTGCAGTGTGTTCCCGTCAAATTGTTTCATGGGCTGCCGTTTGATGTGTGTTGCATGTTCGCCTTCCTTCATCGTACCACGTGTTGACGATGAGGCACCTTCCTCTGCTATGTCACCAAGCACTATAAACTCTGCGACGCCACCTTTGGCAATAGAAACTACCAATACATGTGCCGGGGATAAAAAAAACTCAGAAAAATATATCACCAGTTAAATTTATGTCGCACATTGCAAAACAATTTTTTCTTTTGTATGCATATCATGTACTGTACTAGATACTGTATGAACCAATAACTTCAGCCAAAAATATATACATGTTGACGTGAAGGATCCGGGAGGGTATAAAACTGCATCTTCAATAAATGTATCAATTATTTTCAATAACACCAAAAATAGACGGTGTCGTGTCTTCAGCTCTGGATGAATACTTTTTTTTCTAAAATTTCGATTGAAATATACAATGTATAATTTTGCAGGATGATGGTTGTAGTGGCTAGAGCCCTACGGCTATGGTACCATATCAAGTTCCCTTTTATAGATAGAAGGTTTTATGTGTTATCGTTAATTGTGATATATGCCAATAAAATGTCATTAGACATTCTTCATGGTAAAACTATTCATACTTAAATATTATTACAGTGAAAATATTTATGACCTTTCACTGTGCAAAACGTTAATTTTGGTCGACATTACATGGGAGATCTGATCATCCGAGTCAAAAGTTTGTTGCTGAAGATTGAAAATTTTACAGCAAGGTCGTTGTCGACTAGACCTACATTTATCGTAAAAAAGAAGAATCTAAGGCGCACAAATGTATATTTGTGATGAACAACGCCATCTTGTTCCAAGACATGCGCTCATCGGCTCATGTTCTCTCTGATAGCTTTCCTCTGGCCTTTTTTTACGGTAGCTATGGCGGGCCATGGTCAGCCTGAACTTTATATTAACAGACAATTCCGAACAAGGTTTACAGTATAGAAATTGGAACTCGAGGAAGAAAGAAAGTATAGGCCGTTCAAGGCTTTCCTCTGACCTCTCCATGCTTCCTGAGTAATTAGCCGCACCTGCGGGTTTAAGGTGTAGAAAATAAGGATACAGGCAGATACATATGTAATCATGTAGTATATGTTTTACACAAGCTAATCATGCATCAGCAGCAGAATTTTCTTGCCGCGCGCTTCTTTTCTAGAAAAAAAAAAGGTTGCTGCTTTTCTTTAAGCAAATACATACAACAAACCAAGAGGAGCAATTTTCAGCCTAGCATGAGCAGCAAGAGCCACTCAGTCTAGCCAAGGTGACTGCCCATGAGACCCCACACCAAGGCTAATTAAGCCTTTGAGGGAGGAAGAAGACATAGGCAAGTCATCCTTGGCTATCAGAGGTAAGGCCCTTGCAGCCATGTAAGGCTTGCTCTCTTCTTCTTCTTCTTCTTCTTCTTCTTCTCTTGATATCCTTTCTGTTCATGTATGGCTGGCTATTTATAGGCTGGTGATGGGCTCATTTTTCGAATCAGACCAACCTTTCAGCATTATCTTCATTTCATCTTTTGCAAAGAATATATGCTAGTTCCAGATAATGTCAACCCACAGGGTGGATACAATACAGGATACGGACCGCTTGCTTTGTTTTCTCTTTTTCTCTTAAAGGGGCGTGGCCATAGTATTATTTAACCACACGATAAAATATGCATGTTCAAATGCTCAAACACATCATGAAAATTCACAAGCATCGATGGAAACACCAGATCAGAAGGCACCACCGGAGATATTTCTGCCAGAACATGCACGATATGTCTCTCTTTGTTGGGATATAGAGGGCCTTCAAAACATGGGCTTGGGTGGTAGAGTGTTATCATGTGTCGTCAAGACAGAGGGTTACTCTTTCTTTTTGTTCAAACCAAATGTACCGGAGAAACCTACAAAATGTCAAATGGGTACCGGAATTCTATTTAAATTAAATAGTATAAGAAAATTGCTATCAAGTCATAGACCAAAGTTGTAGTTCCTTCGTCCAAAAATAAGCGACTCATGGACAAGACCCTCCGCTCGCGTCCCTCGTGGTCGAACAGGGCGAAGATCAAGACCCCACTCCCTAGACCCCTCCTCCTCTCCTCCTCGCATGGCGTCGCTAGCGAGAGCCACGGAGCAACGCCCGTGTGGTTTGGCAGGGGCGGGCCCTCCTTTACCCGTGCGCGAGGAAAGCTACGCAGGGTAGCCCTGGCTGGCAGCGGTGCTCCTCGGTGTGCCTTCTCTAGGTCATATGTCTGGCAGTGTTCCGGTGTTCCTAGTGGACAACGGCGATGGAAGATTAGACGAGCAGCGGTGGAGGTAGTGCATGGTGTTGTGCTTCGACGACGGTGAGGTCGTGAGGTGGTGGAAACAGCAGATATGGGCGGTCTTGTGGGGCCGTTCTCGACTACTCATGGGCAGGGATAGATTGCAGGCGGTGGGGCGGTCGATGTGATCCTATCCCTCTACTCCCACGGTTTCCCCCAGCTGGTCACGGATAGGCTAGATCTGGGCCAGGCATGCTCAAATTAGGCTCTCATCTTTGCTATTCCGGGAGGATCGCTAACATGTCGATGCATGACCTTGGATGCTAGGGCGGTGGCACCGGGAGATGGACCACATGGGCGACTCTCCGACAAGAGGCATGGTAGTGGTGATGGTTCTCTTCTTGGTTGTGTGAATGGTGAGGAGCATATTGCGAAAGATCCTGGTGTTGATGGTGCTCCGGTAAAGACGACTCCCATATCGCGTCTAGAAGGCTTAGCTTGGTGATAGAGGGCGCCAACAGCGCCGATGCCTACGGGTTTCGTAACACTCTTGAGTATGTCATTGTGGTTACCTTCCCCGCATAAGGGTTCCAGGTGAAAACCCTTGATCGTCTCGGTCTCGACGATGGCGGTGTGCTGCGTCGTCACCATTTTGGGGGATCATATTGGAGCTTCCGGTATCCCTTGGCCTTGGTTTGGTGTCTTCAGTGGAAAAGTTCGGATCCTGTCTCGAGGCACTTCTAGCGCTCGCATGTTGTGTTCATAGCGGCCTCCGATCTTATACACGACATGTTATCTTCACCTTTCTGTGTCCTGGTTGTCTACTAGTAGGATCAATGCTCCACCGCTTGGAAAGAGAGGGAAGGTAGCTCTCTCTGGCGATAACTTCGTAGGTTCGGTGTGACTACGTCCTGGTGAGTTCGTAGGGGGATGGACCACACGGGGAAATCTCCGGCGAGCGACATGGCGGTGGTGATGGTTCTCTTCTTGGTTGTGTGAATGGAGAGAAGAAGATGACAGGAGATCCTGGTGTTGACGGTGCTCCGGCAAAGATGACTCCCATATCGCGTCCAGGAGGCTTGGCTTGGTGATAGCGGGCGCCAGTGGCACCGATGCTTACGGGTGTTGTAACACTCTTGGGTACATCGTTGTGGTTACCTTCCCCGTATCAGGGTTTCAGGTGAAAACTCTTGATCGTCTCAGTCTCGACGATGGCGGTGTGCTGCGTCGTCACCATCTTGGGGGGTCATATTGGAACTTCCGGTATACCTTGTCCTTGGTTCGGTGTCATCAATGGGAAAGTTTGGATCCTGTTTCGAGTCACTTCTAGCGCTCACATGTTGTGTTCAGGGCGGCCTTCAATCTTATACACGTCATGTTATCTTCACCCTTCTTCGTCCTGGTTGTATAGTCGTAGGATCAGTGCTCTGCCGCCTGGAATGAGAGGGAAGGTAGCTCTCTCTGGCGATAACTTGGTAGGTTTGGTGTGACTACGTCCGGTGGTTTCACAATGAGGTGTGGTAGCATCTCCAGTTAGTAGTAACGGGTTCATTGTATGGGTGTGGCTACTCCTGCTTTTTCTTATTATCTTTGATCTGTGTTATAAGAAGGTTCTCTCGTCACTTTGTATCGGTTTAGTTGTGTTGTTACTTATAAAAAGGACGAAAAGCCTGTTTCATAAATTGCTAAATGAAGAAGGTGTATGGCAAGTACTTACACACAACAAATATCTACACTTAGAGTAACTATCTCAAGTTAAATCAAACTCAACTGATTCTCCATTTTAGAAGGGGCTTATGGAAGTAAAAGAAGGACACACAATTTTGGGAGGGTACTTGGTTATGGTATTCACCATTATCGCACGAATACTCACCGTTGTATAATATTGTTCAGAAAAAACAAGTTTCAATAGCAAATGTTCCGTCCCAAACTCCTCTAAATATAGCTTTTAAAAGGCCCCTAACTGGACACAAATGGGTAAGATGACTTCATTTGGTTCGTAGGCTTATGGATGTACAACTGATGATGAACCTGGTGATTTTGTGTGGAACCTGACAACTTTAGGTTCTTTTCAGTCAAATCCATGTATTTATATTACATGAATTATCATACTATATTCTTCTGAAAGTATATATGAAAAATGAAGGTACCACTTAAAATAAGTATTTTTATATGGTTCCTTGATAGAAAAGTGCATCTACCAGAGATAATTTGGCTAAAATAAATTAGCGTGGTAGCAAAAGATGTTGTTTTTGCAACCAAGATGGGTCAATACAAAATTTATTTATCACATACCCTTTTGCAAAGATTATTTGGTGGATTTTTCATATGGGTTTTAATATATCTCCATCCAAAAACATTACCAGCTTGTCTAGGAACTACCTTACCGATATAATTAAGAAGAATACAGTCCAAATCCAAGACTTTATTATATATGGCAATCTGAAATACACGAAATGACATTATCTTTAAGAATGCAATAAAAATACTTTATCTTTTATGCACGCCATCTTTATGGCTACCCATTGGACCTGTATATGTAGTCTTGCCAACGGAAAGGCGACATGTCATGGATATTGGGCAACAACCTGGAAATGGTTACACAGGCTATATACAACCAGTCTAGCTGATGTTTTGATCTAACGATAACATATTGATGTAGAGTTGTTCCTTTTTTTTCTTTTTTGGGTGGCTTATACATTTCGAGACCTTGAGAGACCCATGATGTAATAATTTTGTAATTTTAGATTATCAATAATAAAATAAAAGTTACATGCATCAATCGACGCTAAGGCCGGGACTATGGTCCCTTTTAGAGAGGAAAAAACTACCTTGTCTATAGCTATACATATGCATGATGTAATCCCCTTCTTTCTCTTCTGGAATTAGGATAAGGATGGTCAGGGAAATATAGAGTGTTTTAGACCGCTTTCTTGATCTATGGCAAAGTATATATTTTTGGGATGAACGTCCGACTTAATATAGATCACCAGTATCATGGATGTCATTAATTGATGAGAGGCTGGGGCTCTTTCATTTTTTCAAAATAAATAACAAATGAAACTTATGTTGGCAAAAAAAAATAGTGCTAGAAGGAATTAGAGACTTTTTTGATAGTGTAGAAACGGATTGGCCTAAGAATTCCGGAAATTTGTCCCTGGCAGGGGATCGAACTCTGTTCGCTCGGATGCGCCAACTGCAACCCAACCACTAGGCTACTACCCATCTGCAACCCAACCACTAGGCTACTACCCTGTTCTCAAAACTTAGGTTGGCACATTGTAAAACAAATATTGAATGTGCGCAAATATCATTGGACTAAATATAAACTTAAAATTTCATCCAAAACTGTACTCATGATGGAATGAAGGATACAAAAGGGTTTAAAAGAGCGTCTTCAATAAATTCATCAATTATTTTAAATAACGCCAAGACGGTGATATTTTTTCGTCAAATGAACTTATCGGTGTCGCATGTTCACGGCTTGATGAGTACATTTCCTCCAAAATTTTCATTGAAATTTACAACGTATAATTTTGCATTGTAGAGGTTGATATTTTTTCCCAACAGATTTGATCAACATTTACATGGTTTAACTTTTGTACAAATTTATACGTCTTTTTTACAGAACAAAGGGAATATCTTTTCTACCTTTATCATTTAGAGAAATAGATAGACTCTTAACCTATCGTAAAATATATTTTTTCATAATGCATTTTCAACTATATATATTGCCAGGGTGATGAATGTGTACATCAATTTCTCGCAAAAAACAATATGTACATTGACCTATACATATTCCAGAATTTTTCCTTTTCGAAAATTATATCACCACTAAAATTTATGTCACACATTGTAAAAAATATATTTATTTTGTATGCATATCATTGTACTAAATATGAACCAATAAATCTTCAGCCAAAACTATATTCATGTTGACGTGAAGGATCCTAGAGGGCCTAGAACTGCATCTTCAATAGATGTATCAATTATTTTCAGTAGCACTAAAAGTAAACTGTGTCGCGTGTTTAGCCCTGGACGAATACATTTTTTTTCAAACTTTTCATTGAAATGCACTCTAGACCTACAGCCCTGGACGAGTACAACGTATTATTTTGCAGGATGATACTTCTGGTGGCTCTAGCCCTACAGCTCTGCTCCTCTGGTGCCATATTAATCTTTTGTTTTTGCGGGTAATATATTAAGCTTCTTTTCATAGATATTAAGCTTCTTTTCATAGATGGAAGGTTTGATGGGTTATCGTTAATTGTGATACGCCAAAAAAAATGTCATTAGACATTCTTCATGATAAAACTATTCATGTTTATTTTTACCAGTGAAAACAATTATGACCTTTTCACTGTGTAAAACGTTAATTTTGGTCGTCATTGCATGAGAGATATAATCATCTGAGTCAAAAAAAAATTGCTGCTGAAGATTGCAAATTTACAGCAAGCTAGGTCGCCGTTGTCCTACATGCATATCAATTCACAAAATAGAGAACCTAAGGCGCACAAATATATAATGTGGTGAACAACGCCATCTTGTTCCAACTTCTGACATTTTGTAAAAAAATGGGCGCATTTATTAACATAAAATGTTTAATGTTTACACCAGCTTCTGCATAACCAAGATGCACACAGCTATACAAACGGCAGAACTAGAGAATAAAAAGTAGACAAGCATTATAAAAAGGCACTATCGAAATAATTGTCTTCAACCTAAGATAGATCAATCCTCAAATCACGCGGCCATCCATATCGGGAGAAAATATCTCTCGCCGTGTCTTCTAATCGCTTACATCCCTTCACAAATAAGTCACTAAACTCCATATATTGGAGAATAGTCCATGATCGGAGGATAGCCGTGGCTCGATAAATAACCTGCAAGGGACAAGACACAATGTTATTAAAAATCTTATCATTTCTACAAAGCCATAGCGACCATATAATGGCAAGCGCTCCCACCCTAAACATTGTAATTAACAACAATTTCATGCAACCAATTACCAAAAACATTGGTTACAGAACGTGGAGGAGATAAACCAGAAGCTATTTGGATGAATGACCATATAGAACGAGAAAATTTGCAATGGAAGACTAAATGAAGAATTATCTCGTCGTGATGACAAAAATGCATTGTGTACTTCCATGCCAATTCCTATTTGCAAGATTATCTTTTGTTAGAATTACCCTCTTCCGTAGATACCATGCAAATATCTTCGACTTAAGAGGTATTTTCATTTTACTATTATCATCGGCCGGGATATCAGGTTGTACCAAAGCTCTATATAGTGAGCCAACAGAAAATTGACCACTTTCTAGTAATTTTCATTTGAACACGTCAACACTGTCCGATAATTATACCGTGGATAATCGTAATAGTAGATTGTTCCAAGATATCAGTCGGGGCCCGATGAGACTTCTTCTGAAAGACATATTAGGAGGATTGTCTTCCATCACTGTGAAAATTATGTCCCCTTTGTGTCTAACAATCGAATATAGAGCTGGATATTATTCGCGAAGAGTAGTTTGGCGAAGCCACTTATCTTCCCAAAATCTAATATGTGATCCATCCTTAATCTCAAAAGCACCAAAACGAAAGAAATATTTTTTGGTGGTCATAAGACCCGTCCAAAAATGTGAATCACCGGATTTCCAAACCACTTGAGACACAGTTTTGGACCCTACATATTTCCTTCATAACATGGTTTGGCAAACATCATCTTCTGTAAGTAGTTTAAAAAGCCATTTGCCCAGAAGCGGAATTTTTGACTTGCAAATCGTGTATGCCCAGTCCACCGTACTTCTTCGGACGGCAAACCATATTCCATCTGACCAATCGATATTTTTTCTCACTATCCCCTTGCCTAAAAAATCTTGAACGAAAATAATCCACTTTGTTCAAACTTTTGACATGCCCTCGCCTGCTCATGTTCTCCTTCGATAAATTTCCTCGGACCTGTTTTTTTTTTTCACTGTAACTACAACGGGCCAAGGTCAGCGTGAACATTATTTAAACAGCCAACTGAGAACAAGGTTTACATTATAGAAATGGAAACTCGATGAAGAAAGAAAGTACAGGCGGTTCAGGCTTTCTGTCCTATCCATGTTTGCAGAGTAATTCGGCAGCACCTGGAGGTTTAAGATTCTACAAATCTGTGACATTGTGTTTAGAACAGAGAAGGTATAAAAACCAAAAAAAAAAGTGGTATTTCTTTTCTTTTCAGCAAATACTTGCAACAAATCAAGAGAAGCAATTTTCAGTCTAGCATGAGCAGCAAGAGCCACTCAGGCTAGCCAAGGTGACTGCCCATGAGACCCCACACCTCCAAGGCAAATTAGGCCTTTAAGGGACGAAGAAAGACATAGGCAAGTCATCCTTGGCTATCGGAGATAAGGCCCTTGCAGCCATGTAAGGCTTGCTCTCTATTCTTCTTCTTCATCTTCTCTTCCTTGCTGATATCATTTTTGTGCATGTATGGCTGCCTATTTATAGGCTGGTCATGGGCTCATTTATCGCATCAGACCAACCTTTCAGCATTATCTTCATTTCTTCTGCAAAGAATATATTCTAGTTCCAGATAATGTCAACCCACCGAATGGATACAATATAGGATACGGACCACTTGCTTAACTGAATTGTTTTCTCTTTTTCTTTTAAAGTGTAGAGAAAACAGGGCGTGGCCATTGTATTACTCCCTCCATGCAGAAATAACTGACTTGAGTTTTCTAAATTTGAATGTAACTAGTGTATAGATACATTCGAATTTAAACAAATCCAAGTCAGTTATTTCTGGACGAATGGAGTATTTAACCACACGAAAAAATATACATGTTCAAATGCTCAACACATCAGGAAAATTCACAGGCATGGATGGAAACACCAGATCAGAAGGCACCACCGGAGATAGTTCTGCCAGAACATGCACGATTCAGAATTTCAGATGAGTGAACGGTGATTCATCACATAGACACAGATAACAGATTATGTAGGGAGGTGGTCAAGGAATGAAGATTTTGCAAAGACTAACGGAAGATCTTCAAAGTCTAGCATACCGGGGGAATCCGGGATTTAGCGGACAAACAGAGGGAATTTAAGCTGTGCTTACACTTTTTTTAGAAAAAAACTTAATGCTTAAGGGTGTGGGCCGGATAAATTAGTCATAAAGTATCTTACCCTTGATATGTCTCTCTTTGTTGGGCCCTATTCGTATATAGAGGGCCTTCAAAACATGGGCTTGGGTAGAGTGTTATCACGCGTTGTCAAGCCAAAGGATTACTCTTTCTTCTTTTTCAAACCAAATGTACCGGAGAAACCTACAAAATATCAAATGAGTACCTGAATTCTATTTGAACAGTACGGCGCAAAGAACTAATCAAACAATTTATTTTATTTCAATAGTTTATACAATGCCATAAATATCTAAACATTAAAAATAATATCATCCTTTACCGGTGGAACAAGAACTTTCCATGCCATACAGAAATTAGACCCATATTTTAGGCACACGGTTGCGTACGAGGCGTCTAAACATTTGTTAGGCAATCTATTAAAAAGTTGACACGGGGTGTATAGGAATTGTAAGACTGTATATCTCATAGTTCACTCCAAAGTTTTACATATAAAGAGCTACATTATCTCTTTCAATACGATGCAGCATGAAGCAAGCTAGAGCTAGGCAATGCTCGATCTCAACCGATAGTATACAAGAATTCTAACCTGAAACTAATGTGCAGCCCAAAAACTTCACTGAGACCTGATGTCGCTGCTTTTTACCTCTCATTATTTACATAGCACACAGAGTGTACAGTGATACTGATATAATAAAGCACCAAGAAATTAACATTACCCATGTACGCACGCTCCTATTCCGTGCCAACATCGATCGATCACATCCGCGTTTGAGATCATTGAACCAACTTTTTAGGAAGCTTTTTATACCGAGCAACAGATGTGATGGAGTACTCCTGTGACTCCCATCAAATCGCGAGTACGTGTACTACTGCCATGTTAATGCCGTTGCACGCTGTTTAAATCTCCCAAAGATTGTGTTCATCTTTACCAGTCCAGTTGCTGTTCGTATCAAACTCCAAAGTTAGGTGTGCAGAATGCACATGCGTACTGACGATAAACAATGGTGGTGGTTCAGTGAAGCACGAGAGCACCGTACGGTAGAAGGATTTAGCATTTTAGCTACACGCAAATGAATGCTTGGACTGGTCATACTGTGAAGTATCAACATCTGAGGGTGGTCAGCGGCCGGGAATGTCAAATTATACTTCCATCGCTCCCTGAATCCAAATGCAGTTTCAGTCTAGCACGTAGCAGCAATCAGTAATTAGTATCAGCGAAACACACAAACAAAAAGCACATACACACAGACATCAATCGATTTTTTTTAGAAACAAACATCAATCGATCTCTTTCATTTTCTCTCGGTCTCTCTTTGCTCTCAGTTTGTTCAATCTCTCGATTTCTATCCATTCTCCAACTGTCGGCAGTCAAACCCATCCACAGATACGCACGCGTCTCCTTTCCCGCACCGCCTCATCCTCCTCATGTCTGGAGCAACGCCTAGATAACTACAACCAGCTTCTAGCTGCCTGTGGATGGAGACAACGACGTGGACCTACGCTGCGCTGTGCTGCCAGGACTCCTCGCTGGCCGCCTGCGCGGCCACGACCGCCTCCTACATCTCCGCTCTCAAAGGTCGTCCGACCCGCCGACACCACGACCTTCTTCGACGGCATGAGGGGTGTCAGGGATGGAGGCGAGGGTGTGAGGGACATGGGGGAGGGTAGGCAACTAAAAGGGAGAAGGACGGAGGGGCGGAGCTGGAAGCGGCGAGGATCTGCGGAGGCGTCGCGGTCGCCGAAAAGGCGGACCTGCGAGTGGAGGGAGGCGGCTTCGGTGGCTGCAGATTGAGGGGTCCGGTGGTGCACAGCTACGGTCGATCGTTGGCCCAGGGCGTCGTTTGGGGGATTTTTTTTACTTGGCGGTGGCAGGCCATGTAATACCCTCAAACAGGCAGGGCAAAATCATCATTTAGTGGCAAAACGGAAAATTTTGTTGAGGACGAACGTTCCCAATTTTTTTAATAATATAGATAAGAAAATTAGTATCAATTCTAATCCAATGTGATTATAATGAAACCAATGGGAAAAGATGATTAGCATCAGCCAACTTGTTTAGCAGGCCAAAGTTATTCTTCCTCCGTCCGGAAATAAGCGACCCGCGGACAAGACCCTCTGCCCGCGTCCCTCGCGGTGAACGGGGCGAAGACCAGCCCCCACTCCCAAGACCCCTCCTCCTCCCCTCGTCGCCTGTTGTCGCTAGCGAGCGCCGCCGAGCAACCTTCATGTGGTTCGGCGGCGGGCCCTCCTTTACCTGTGCGCGAGGGAAGCTTCATGGGGTAGACCGGGCTAGCGGCAATGCTCCTCGGTGTTCCTTCTATGGGGTCATGGCCGGTAGTGTTCCGGTGTTCCTAGTGGGCGGTCGCGATGGCAGATATGACGGGCGGAGGTGGAGGCAGTGCACAGTTGTGCTTCGACAATGGTGAGGTCGTGGGGTGGTGGCGGCAGTAGGTACGTTCCATGGTCCTGATGGGCTTGTTCTAGATTAGCCACAGGCAGGGATGGATTGCAGACAATGGGGCGATCAATGTGATCCTATCCCTCTACTGCCACGCTCTCCCCCTACTAGTTCCAGATGGGCTAGATCTGGGCTAGGCGGGCACAAATCAGGATGTCATCTTTCCTATTTTGTGAGGATCGTTGACCTGTCGATGCATGACATTGGGTGTCGGGGCGGTGTCACTGGAAGATGGACCACAATGGCGACTCTCCGGCGAGTGATGTGGCAGTGGTGATGGTTCTCTTCTTCGTCATGTGAATGGCAAGGAGGGGATGGAGGGGGGTCCTGGTGTTGAAGGTGCTTCGGCAAAAATGGCTCCCGGATCGCGTCCAGGACGCCTGGCTTAGTGACAGCGGGCAGTCAGAAATACCGAGTTGAGGTGAGAAGGTATTTCTGGGCTCAATGCTCTGGCACCAACGACGGCGATGCTTGTGGGTTTGGTAACCCTTTTGGCTGCATTGTTGTGGTTACCTTCCCCGCATTGGGGTTCCGTGTGAAAACCCTTGACCTTCTCGGTCTCGACGACAGTGTTGTGCTGCGTTGTCGCCCTCTTGGGGCATCATCTTGGAACTTCCGGTATCCCTTGGTCTCAGTTTGGTGTCATAAGTGGGAAAGTTTGGATCTCGTCTCGAGGAACTCCTAGCGCTATCTTACACACGTCATGTTATCTTCACCATTCTGCATCCTCGATGTCAGCTTGTAGGATCGGTGCTCCACGACCCAGAACGAGAGGGAAGGCGGCTCTCTCTGGAGATAACTTGGTGGATTCATTGTGACTACGTCCGGTGGTTTCACAATGAGGCATGGTGCCATCTCTAGTTAGTAGTCTCGGGTGCGTCGTATGGGTGTGGGTACTCCTGTTTTTTCTTGTTTATATTTAATCTGTTCTATAAGAGGGTTCCCTCATTGCTTTGTATCGGTTTAGTTGTGTTGTGACTTTATTTATAAAACAGCGTGAAAGCCTATCTAAAGGAAATGGTTTCATAAATTGCTAAACAAAGGTGTATGGCAAAAACTTATAAACAACAAATATCTACATTGGAAGTCACTATCTCAAGTTAAATCAACCCTGATTCTCCATTTTAGAAGGACCTTATTAAAGTAAAAGAAGATTCTTTTAGTAGAGATTTCCTTAAAGTCAAGAATGGTGAGAACACACAATTTTGGGAGGGTACTTGGTTAGGGTATTCACCCTTATCGCACCAATACCCATCAGTGTACAACATTATTCCAAAAAAAAAAGTTTCAGTAGCAAACGCTCTGTTCCTAACTCCTCTAAATATAGCTTTTAGGAAGACCCTAACAGGACACAAGTGGGTAAGATGGCTTCATTTGGTTCATAGGCTTATGGATGTACACTAACAGTGAGCTAGATGATTTTGTGTGGAAGCTCATAACTTCAAGATTTTTTCAGTCAAATCTATGTATTTAGATTAAATTAATGATCATAATATATTCTTCCAAAAGTATATTTAAAAATGAAGGTTCCACTTAAAATAATGATTTTTATGTGGTTGCTCAATAGAAAGGTGCTTCTCTCCAGAGATAATTTGGCTAAACTAAGTTGGCAGGGTAGTAAAAGATGTTTGCAACCAAGATAAATCAATACAACATTTATTTATCACATACCCTTTGGCAAAGATTATTTGATGGATTGTTCATATGGATTTCAATATATCTCCACCTAAATAAATTACCAACTTGTTTGGTGTTAGAGTATAATATCGGTTAGGGGTAAATTAGGTCGAGATAAGATTTGTGTCTTGTCTTGTACTCCAAGTTGATCCCTATACGCCTATATATATACTTGTCCATGACGCTCAATAATACATCTATCATATTCCATCAATCCCTCTCTATCGTTTTACATGGTATGATCCCTAAATCCGATCCTACCATAGAGCCGCCGCCAAAAACTCTAGCGTTGTCACCGCCTCTCCCAACCTTGCGCTGCCCCCTCCTATGGCACCGCGCAAGCCGAGCAACACACTTCCCCTGCGCTTCCCCCGGGGAGGTCAACCTGCATGATATCCGCCGGGAGCTGCGCCACCCGTATGTAGGGTTCGTCCGCCGATCCGTGATCAGCTTCCCTATAAGTCTCTTTTTCGAGATCGGTTTTTCTTTTTGGTTTATCGATCTTTGATCGGATTGAGTCGCCCAGCGCCGTCGTCATCAACGTGCCTCTACTACGACCATCGATATCAAAGATCTACACCACACCTGTGCGCCTGCCCTCTCCGCAGACACGCCTCGACAGGCTGTTGCGGCCTCACGGCAGGCTGCCATGCACCACAGACGGCTGCTATGCCTTCCTTAGAAGACTGCTGCGGTCGCCCCTCCTCGGATCGTCTTCGTCGTCATCGTCCAGGCACCGACAACGCCACCATCGACTCAGATCTACGTGTTGTCCACGCCATGGCGCATACAGCGCACCGTTGGTCTGATCAACCGATCCCGTGCCCGTCTATGCCAAGCAGGTCCCCAAGTGTGTGTTCTTCTCCTCTACTCTGACAACCGCGGACAACATCGGCATATCTTCCTTCGCTTCTCTGCGCCGCGCAGCCGCTCTGGAGGCCTCCTCTTCTAGTCTCTTTGACATGGCAACAAGTTCATGATGGTTCCTACCCCTCGCACGCTTGGTTCTGGCAACACCGGGAGTGCCTTCATCCCCGATGCATTCCCGAGTCTGGCAAGGTCGGATCGACGCCTCGTCTTCATCGGCTTTGATATGGTCTTCTTTGGCATTGCCTCCCTCCTCTATGACTGACTCGACCATGTCACCGACGAGTTCTTATTTGCATACTCGGTTCTGGCAAAACCGGAATGTGCGTCCGACCTCGACGTGCGCCTAGTTCTGGAAAAACTATGGCTGCACCTTGTCCTCTATGGCTCTGAATGCATCGACCCTCGGCAAGCCTCCACGGCCATTCGGCATGCCTCCTCGGCAAGCCTCCATGGACTCACGTCAAGACTTCGCAGACCCTCGTCAAGCTGCCACGGACCCTCGATGCATCTCTGTCATCCTCCTCGCGCACTGTTGGGTTCGCAACATAGAAAACAAAAAAATTCCTACGATGGGAACTGTACGCCACAATCTATCTATCTAGATATAATCAATGGGTGGATATACATCTAGAATACATACCCTTCAAGACCGACAAAACTTTATGAGTATGGACTCGTTGGTGATGTAGTCGATCTTTTGCCAATCTCAAGATCGTGTGGAAGTCCGGCAGCACCGCAATTTAGCGGAGCATCCATGATCGCACACACGTCCGGTACCCCGACAACTTCCACGACCTCGCTCCAGTAGTTCATCGGAAGTAGAAAATCCTCGCTCCAGAAAAATACACCGGGAACATGTATCTCGCTAAGCCGAGACCATGGGAGAATAGTACTGGAGGGGGAGAGAGATCCTTGACGAGGAGGTGTGAGTGAGAGGGGGGAGAGGGAGTCCTTTTATAGGAGGCGGGGGCACCCCAAGGGGAATTACATTAATTAAAAAAATTCACATGAAACACCTTGCTAATTTTCAATTTCACATGTAGAAGCAATTGCGGTGTCCATTGAAATAATTCTAGCGCTTTGATATTCTTTTTCTCGCAACTTATTTGCTCCAAATAGTGTCAATATCCCTTAAGTGTGTCACCCTACGGTTCGCGAATAATACAGACATGATCGAGACCCATCTCCTATAAATAATCAGCTGTGGGACCTGGAGATACGTATTGACTCCTACACATTCAATGATGACTTCTTGTGTGGCATCCCGCAAAACCACTACCAGAAAATCGCGTTGAATTTGTGCATTGCATCGTCATCATCATGTATTGTTTGTCAAAAACTAATTTCGAAAACCTGTTTTGAATTTCCAAACGCCCCATCTTTATTCAAACGCAAAAACCCGGGTCTCCGGAGTTAATTTGTTTGTTGCTATCGGGTTGCAAACGGCCCAATTAGAATAAATAAAAATTTAAATTATTTTAATAGGGGCAGTCGAACGGGCCGATTGACCCGATCGACCACCCCAGGAAATAATAAACGGTCCAACCAGCCCACCCTTTATTCCTAAACCTACCCATCTTCCTACCCAACTCTCCCCTCCACCTCACTCCATCCAATCAGTGTGTGCCACCTCCTCTCACCCTTCCCCCCTAACCAATCTAAAACTGCCACTTGGCCAGACCCCACCCCCTCTCTCTCCTCTCTCTCTCATAGCCCCAGCCCCACAACTTTTCACTACACTGCAGCCTCGCCAACCCCTCTCTCCCCGACTCTGCCCACCAACCTGCCCACCACCTGCCTTCCTGTTTCTCTTCTTTCCACGCCAGACGCTTCCTCCTACCTCCTGCTCCCTCAGCGCCTCGCTTGACCTTTGCTAGTCCTCGCCGCCCGAGCCGCTCACGGCGCTCCCTCCGCCGCCTTTCGCCCGTCAGCGCGTGGCGCCCGGCCTTCCGAGCGCCAGACGCTTCGCCCCGTCTCGCCACCGCCTCCAGCAGCGCTGCTTCCACCGCCTCTCACTTGACCTCGGCCAAGCGCTCACTTGCCACCCCGCCTCGAGCTCCTCCGTGACCCGCGCCACTCCGCCCTATGCAACCGCCGCGACCACCTGCTCGCCGACGCCCGGCCCGACCCCGCCTCCGCGCCCTTCCTCCCCGACGCTGTCCCGAGCTCCGCGCCCGCACCGCGCCCCTTCCTCCTCCGTTCGCCGTCCCCTCCCGAGCCGGATGCACCCTTCCGCGTCCCCGGCTACCCTCGCCGCGCTTCGCCCGCCCCGAGCTGCTCCCGCCGTTCCCGGATGCGCCCGTCGGGCCTGGGCACGCCCACCTCGCGCCGGCCCGTTGACCTCCTCCTCGACCGCCCGACTCGCCTCGGTCTCTGCAGTGAGCCAAGACCGCCGTCGCAAGTACTGCACGCCACCTCCACTGACCGCCGGTGGGCCCCGCGCCTTCGTGCTGGCCCTCTGCCCGTGTCTATGTGGTGAACCTTGTTGCGTGCTGGCCTGCAGGTGCTCTCTGCGTACCAAGTTCTGCAGTGGCTCGTGCCCAGATGTGGCATCCCGCAAAACCACTACTAGAAAATCGCGTTGAATTTGTGCATTGCATCGTCATCATCATGCATTGTTTGCCAAAACTATATTCGCTAAGCCCGTTTCATTTTTCTAAAACGCCCCGTCTTTTATTCAAACGCCAAAAACCGGGACTCCGGAATATTTTGTTTGACCAACGATGTTTTGCAAACGGTGCATTTAAAACTAAATAAAATATTAAATTAATTTTTAGTGGGGCAGTCGAACGGGCCGAGTAGACGCGAACGACCACCCCTGTTTTTAAATCGGTCCACCTATCTGCCCCATCTAATTCCTAAAGCCACCCACCTATCTACCCACACCCAGCCTCCACCTCACCCTGGCCAATCAACATGTGCCACCTCACCCTCTCCCTCTCCCCCCTCCAATCCTATCCTGCCACTTGTCCAACCCCCTCTCATCCCTCCCTCCACTCAGCTCCCCAACCACACAACACCCCACTCTCACCCAGCCCACACGACCCACACGCACACACACCTGCCCGCGCGGGACCCACTCCCGTCCCCCTGTCCCCACACACCGAACCCCACCCCCACAGCAACCACGCGCCCCGGCCCCACATCTTCTTCCTCCCCATGCCTCACGCGCGTCTCTGCCTCGCTCCCTCCCCCTCCGGCCCCTCCAGCGCCGCCTGCAAGCCGCCAGCACGCGCCTCCCCCCCTCCCGAGCTCCAGCCCGCCGCTCCTCCACCTCCCCAGGCTCCTTCCGCGCGCAGCCCTCCGCCGCCAACCGCTGAGCCGCCTCCGCCTCGCCCCGCCCGCCCTGTGAGCTCCAAGGCCGGACCTCCCCACGAGGCTCTCCCACGACCTCTGCTCGCCCGCCTGGCGACTTCGCCTCGCCCGCTGAAGCGCCAGCTGCGTCCTCCGCGCTCACTGTGTTGGTCGCCCGCATCTGCATCCCTCCGCGCGCCTCGAGTGACCCTCGCGCCTGCCGCCGCTCCGGGCCCAGCATCGTCCCCGCCTCCTTCGCCTCTCCATCGCCGGCGCTCCGCCGCCCCAGCCGTCAGTGCGCCCGTCCTCAGCGTCGCCGGACCGACCTTCCTCGGCCTCCCGTCAACCTCGTGACAGGCCGCCGCTGCTGCCCTCTCGCCGCAAGCCATCCTGCCGCTCGATCTCGAGTTCCACCGCTGCTCGGATCGCCACTTTGTTCTTTGTAGTGTTCGGAAGAAGATGGTGGGGTATGGAAATTGTTGTGGGCGTGGTTACGGTAAAGGATGAACAGGGCATATGATCCGGACCCGACCAGATCTTGATGCGGAGACCCCGCATCGCACCGACAAGATCTTCTCGAAGCGGAAACAACAACAACTCCACGGACCAAAGGCCCCGATCTCGCGGATCCGCAACCCCGAGCCATGATCTCCTTCCCAGATGCGATGGCCGAGCACCCGGATGCCAAGAACGTCAAGCACGGCACCCCGATGCCTTCGACACGGAGCACCAAGATCGCCTCCACGGAACCCCGAGAATTTTCCCCTGAACGCCAAGTTCGCCAAGATGGCAAGTCCAACCCGGAGACCTCCGTCCCGGGACCACAAGGCTCCGGGGGTGAAACCGACAAGACCTACCCCACGGAACAACAAGTACTTCCTCATGAAACACCAGGATCACCAACCCGGAACGCCGAGTACTCCGACATGGATCCGATTGAAGCAAACCCGAAGGCGGTAGATGCAACAAGTACTTCCCCAGATCCGATGCCCGGGGATCACGGATACGACATGAACTTACCCTCGGATGCCAAGATCGCCACCGGATGCGCCAAGCACTTCTTCGCGGAGTCGCCAAGATCCCCCGATGCCAAGACCGTTCCGATACGCGGTACTGACAAGATCTACCCCAGAAAACCGAGAACGATCCCGTCAAGTTCGTCGAACCCTGAACCTCGAGACCGGACCCCGGACCCTGTCGAACCCCGAACCCCGAACCCCCGGACCAAGATCGTGAACCCCTAATGTGTGAACCCCTTCCCGCAAACCCTATTTTTATAACATAATACAACTTGTTGCATGTGTAATTGTTATCTCGCACGCATATCTGTGGTTTGGGGGCCTTATGCCGATTCACCTAATAACTAAATATGGGGCCATATGCGGGCAAATCTAGCCTTATATTGGCCTCATTTAAATTTGTGTAGCGAACCCGGTGCTATCTTCTACCATGTAAAACAACATCTAAACTACAGGGTAGCTAAATAACTTGAACCGTTTAATTAGTTGTCGGGACCCCTGTTTCCGCTTAATCTTGACCTAATAGCATTGCGCCTTTGCCATGCCATACATCATACATGCATCATGCCGATCTTTTGCCGTAGTATTAAATGTTGCATCCGGTGTTTCTTCTAGTGTTTTGCTTCTTCGCGGATAAGGCCGTTGAGTTGATGTGAGCTTCGCCCCGACCTTCGGGTTGACCCTTCGACAATGTTTTCAAAGTAGCATCTCCCCTTTCTACCTATCTTACTTTTATAGTCTTTATCCCCCTGTTGATCTTTTGCTATACGTGTTGCGATGCTTTAGTTTCCGCACTGTGATATACCGCAGCCCTATATTGCCTTGGGCACATCCTATTACATTGTTTGGTAGATAGTTGGACTTAGCGTCGTAGTCGCTTGCTCAAGTCTTTGTTGCGTGTCGTCAAATGCCACAATTGATGATGTATTGCCGCATGTTGATGTTGGAGATGATTCTAGTTTTACTTATCGTCACTTTAATTTCTGTTTAACAACTAAAATTGAATAAGCAGAGGCATCGGTGGGTGATAGATAATATTTGGTTTCCGAACGCCCACTTGTGTCCCGTAAGACCCCGAGTACTTGATACCTGTTCCTTGATTTATCGCGCTATCCACATCCGGGAGGTATATGGGGCCCCCTGGGCCAGAGCTTGATTCCGTCTTATTTCTTGGGGCCACAAACTAGTTTGAGGTTTTATTTACGATCTTGTACTTATGCCATGCTACTTTCTGTATTTTATTTGTGCGAGGAGCACACTGTACTGTTTAGGTAAGCGTAATGTTTTCGCGGTATCGACAAGCCCAGCCACACTTTCGGGTTCCCAGTCGTTTACAGCCATTGTCGCAAACCTTGAGTCCATCTCGGAGCTTGCTTACTCCGTTGCGGGATCTACTTAAGGGGTGGCCCCCTGAAATATTTCTGAATCTTGTGATTGTTCAGTCGTGAAAGCCTCGTTGGGTTTTGATTTGGTTTTTCCGAGGCTGATCGAGCGTGTGTTGCTATTGGTGCACCCCGGCCGGGTAAAACTTTCTGAAAGCCGTGTCCGCGGATATGGACGACTTGGAGCACAGTATCTCGATCATAGACAAGCATAACTAAAGTTTATTGCTATAAATTTGACTTTATAATGACTAGTAATCAGCTTCACTACAATGGAATGGCTAAATAATACTGCCCACAATTTCTTGTTTGAATTGTCGCTTGCGACCATTGTACCTGACTAGTAAGTGTTGCAACTACAACGGAATTGGCTGATTAAAAGTACCAAAAACTGCTGGGTTTATCTCAAGCTATCTGTACCTGATTAGTAATTGATGCAACTACAACGGAATGAATAAATAAAAGTGCCCACTGCTTACTTTATCAGGACGATTATCTAAACCTGACTAGTAATGTGCCGCAACTATAACTGAATAAGTAAAATTGCCAACTGTGTGAGTTCCTCGTTTGACTTCCTCGTTTGGTCTCGAGGGGGAAACACCAGGATGGGTTTGTTTGGTGATAGCTTCAGGTTGGATCCGAATAGGTCTTTCTTATCCCTCTCTGATTGCCGCCAGTTGTATCGAGTCTCTATAGGTTGTTTAGTGCATGCTGCCGCTGCCGCTCAGTCCACCATACCTATGTAGGCGAGGACCGCCGAATTCTAGCCTCGCCGTGTACTGGCCTCAAGATCGACGCCTCTTTTTTCCTTTGCCCTTTGTCGGCACCCCTTTTGTTTAAGCAGGTTTTGAGGTCGACGTCGTTAGCGTGGTTACCCTTCCGCTTGGCGCAGGTTATGGACGCCATTGGTTATTCTTCAGGGCTCTTAGCCCCATTTGCATCTTGTCCGTAGTCGGACGCTCTATCATTTTCAAGGTGATTTGGATCTTTGTATATTGTATCTGTATTCTTGACTCTTTGAGTCGCTGTTGTATATATATCTGTTCTGTGGGTCCCATCGAGGACTGTTGTGTAATGTTATTACTTTGCTTTCCACCCGCACGAAAGTGCCTGGTGGGCACCTTTGAATCGTTTCTATGCGGGTTTGGCGAATTTTGCTCAAACTTGCATAGGTCCGATTCTGAGGGTGTTACACCAGAGTTCTTCTCGGCAATATCTTCCGTGTCACTCGGCACACAAGACCGATATAAAGGGACCCGAAGCTATGGAGGCGAGGACTATATCAGTCCAGGCCATCCGGTGGCTCTGGAACGCCAAGTACCTCTACACAGGATCGGACCCCGCAAACCCCAAGTTTCCCTTCGCCAAGATCTTCATCGGACCCAGAGAACCCCGTGGACCGGCATGCTCTTCTGCACGGATATGACAAGCACTCCGCCCGGACACCAAGTTCTTCACCCCGAAGCCGACCCCGGAGCCCGGAGCCGAGAACCCCGACAAGGACCACGCCAGGGATACGCCGAGTTCGCCGACGCGGAGACGCCGAGTACTTCATCCCGGACACCGAGAACCCTGCGACAAGTGCTTCGTCCGAACGCTATGACCGACAACGTGACCAAGGCCCGGATGCACCAAGATCTACCCTTCCGAGAACGATCACGCCGAGCCCGAACCGTCGAACCCTGGACCCTGAGACCGACCCCGAACCCCGGAGCCCAAGATCGTCGAGCCCCCTCTGATGTGTGACCCCTTCCCGAAACCCTATTTTATAACATAATAACAACTTGTTGCATATTTTTGTCATCTCGCATGCATATCTGTGGTTTGGGGCCTTATGCGATTCACCTAATAATTAAATATGGGGCCCATATGCGGGCAAATCTAGTCTCATATCGGCCTCATTTAAACTTGTGTAGCGAACCGGTATCTTATCTTGCCTTGTTATAACAACATTTAAATTGCGGGGTTCTAACTAACATGAACCACCTAAATATTTGTCGGGACCCCGGTTCCGCTTAATATTACCTAATTGCATCGCACCTTTGCCACGTCATCCATCATGCATGCATCATGCCGATCTTCTGCCGTTGTATTAAACATTGCACCCGGTGTTTATTCTAGTGTTTTGCTTCTTCGCGGATAAGGCCGTTGAGTTGATGTGAGTCAGCCCGATCTTGGGGAAAAACCTTCGACAACGTTTTCAGGCGAGCATCTCCCCCTTTCTACCTATCTTACTTTTATAGTCTTTATTCCCTCCTGTTGATCTATTGCTATCTGTGTGCGATGCTATAGTTTCCGTACCTGTGATATACCGTGCAGCCCTATATTGCCTTGGACACACCCTATTACCTGTTGTTTGTTAGATAGTTGGACTTGCGCGTCGTAGTTGCTTGCTCAAGTGCTGATGTGTGTCGTCATATGCCACAGTTGCTGATGTATTGCCGCATGTTGATGTTGGAGATGATTCTAGTTTTACTTATCGTCACTTTAATTTCTGTTTAACAACTAAAATTGAAAGAAGCAGAGGCATCGGTGGGTGATAGAGAATATTTGGTTTCCGAACGCCCACTTGTGTCCCGTAAGACCCCGAGTACTTGATACCTGTTCCTTGATTTATCGCGCTATCCACATCCGGGAGGTATATGGGGCCCCCCTGGGCCAGAGCTTGATTCCGTCTTATTTCTTGGGGCCACAAACTAGTTTGAGGTTTTATTTACGATTCTGTACTTATGCCATGCTACTTTCTGTATTTAAATTGTGCGAGGAGCACACTGTACTGTTTAGGATCGGGACACGATTTCGCGGTGTCGACAAGCCCAGCCACACTTTCGGGTTCCCAGTCGTTCACAGCCGTCTACCCAAACCTTGAGCCCGTCTCGGAGTCACCGGCTTGCTATGGATCTACTTAAGGTGGCCCCTGAAATATTTCTGAATCTTGTGATTGTTCATCGTGAAAGCCTCGTTGGTTTTGATTTGGTTTTTCCGAGGCTGATCGGCGTGTTGCTATTGGTGCACCGCCGGGTAAAACTTTAAAAGCCGTGTCGCGGATATGGACGACTTGGAGCACGAGATCTCGATCATAGACAAGCATAAATAAAGTTTCTGCTATAAATTTGACTTATAATGACTAGTAATCAGCTTCACTATAATGGAATGGCTAATTAATGCCCACAATTGCTTGTTTGGTTTTCGCCATGACAATTGTATCGACTAGTAAGTATTGCAACCAACGGAATGGCTGAATAAAAGTACCAACAACCGCTGGGTTTTGGTTTATCTCATGCTAATTGTATCTGATTAGTAAGTGCTGCAACTACAATGGAATTGTTAACTAAAAGGGCCCACTGCTTCTTTTATCAGGACAATTATCTATACCTGACTAGTAATTGCTGCAATGATAACTGAATGAGTAAAACTGCCAGCGGTGTGAGTTCCTCGGTTGACTTCCTCGTTTGGTCTCGAGGGGAAACACCAGATGGGTTTGTTTGGTGTTAGCATCGTTGGTTCGGATAGGTCCTTCTTACCCTCTCGATTAACGCCGGTGTATCGAGTCTCTATAGGTTGTTTAGTGCATCTGTCGCTGCCGCTCATCCACCATACCTATGTAGGCGAGGACCGCCAATTCTAGCCTCGCCGTGTCGGCCTCGATCGACGCTCCTTCTTTTCCTTTGCCCTTTGTCGGCACCCTTTGTTTAAGCAGGTTGTGAGATCGACGCGTTAGCGGGTTACCCTTCCGGCTTGGCAGGGTTATGGACGCCATTGGTTATTCTTCGTGGCTCTTAGCCCCATTTGCTTCTCGTCCGTAGTCGGACGCTCACCGTATTCAAGGTGATTTGGATCTTTGTATAATATATCGTATTCTTGACTCTTTGAGTCATCATATATATCTGTTACGTGGGTCCCATCGAGGACTGTTGTGTAATGTTATTACTGCTTTTCCACCCGCACGAAAGTGCTGGTGGGCACCTTTGAATCGTTTCTATGCGGGTTTGGCGAATTTGCTCAAACTTGCATAGGTCCGATCGAGGGTGTTCTGAGTGGTATCGAGCTCAAGAGTTGCGATACCCACAAGTCCCACTGTAGGATAACCTAGCTAACGGCAAGTAGAGTGCCAAACTATTTTGCAAAATCGGTTGGATAGTTACGATTAGGTCTGATTTTACTCCTTACCCTCGCTATTCTCCTCTTATCTCGGCGTGTTTTGAATCCGCTCTCTTCTCTTTCTTGAGTCCAGAATTCTCGTGGTTGGGTTCCGCTGTACCTTGTGGTTTCGCCCTTCTTTGATAACGGTGTTGCTACATCTGGTGTTCAAGCTGCCTGAGGAATCCGTCTTCCGTGTTACCCTTCTTTGTTCCTTGTTTGTGTCTCCCGGTGTTTTCCGACGCGACGACATCATCTACGCCAGATCCGATGCAGAGTCTGCATCATTCCTTTGTTCCGAACCTCGCTTGTCGAGATCTTCAGTCTGATTCCGAGAGTCGGTTGCATAATCCGCCTATTCGTGTGCAGAGTAATGGTTTGAGTGCGGGATGGAGTAGCTACCATACCACTACCCTTATCATTCGCTTTTGTACATCGAATCAGTGGATCCAGCAACTTTACTCCGCCCACGGAAGTTAGGGGTGGATTTATTTGTTGATACCTCTACCTTCGACCTATTGTTCCCGGAGTGTTCTCGCGACGGTTCGGACAACGACCTTTGTTGGTGGTGTCGCCGTTTCCCAGTTGAAGAAGGAACCCTCGTTAGTGGTGTCGCGAGGATCTACACGAAGCGAGAAGATTCAGATCGCCGACCTTTCCTTCCGGTACCATGAGGCGGATCTCGAGGGCGAGATCCATTGTTAGTGGTGTCGAATTGTGGCATCCCGCAAAACCACTACCAGAAAATCGCGTTGAATTTGTGCATTGCATCGTCATCATCATGTATTGTTTGTCAAAAACTAATTTCGAAAACCTGTTTTGAATTTCCAAACGCCCCATCTTTATTCAAACGCAAAAACCCGGGTCTCCGGAGTTAATTTGTTTGTTGCTATCGGGTTGCAAACGGCCCAATTACAATAAATAAAAAATTAAATTATTTTAATAGGGGCAGTCGAACGGGCCGATTGACCCGATCGACCACCCCAGGAAATAATAAACGGTCCAACCAGCCCACCCTTTATTCCTAAACCTACCCATCTTCCTACCCAACTCTCCCCTCCACCTCACTCCATCCAATCAGTGTGTGCCACCTCCTCTCACCCTTCCCCCCTAACCAATCTAAAACTGCCACTTGGCCAGACCCCACCCCCTCTCTCTCCTCTCTCTCTCTCTCTCTCTCTCTCTCTCTCTCTCTCTCTCTCTCTCTCTCTCTCTCTCTCTCTCTCTCTCTCTCTCTCTCTCTCTCTCTCTCTCTCTCTCCCCAAGCCACCCCACGCACTTTCAGCCTTGCCTCCACTGCCAACCCCTCTCTCGGCTCCCTTCCCCACCAACCTTGCCCACCACCTGCCTTCCTGTTTCTCTTCTTTCCCACGCCGACGCTTCCTCCTACCTCCTGCTCCCTCGGCCTCGCCCTTGGCCTTTGCTAGTCCCTCGCCTGAGCCGCCGCCCCTCGCCCTGCTGGCTCCTTGACGCCTGAGCCAAGGCGCTGCCGCCCGTCTGGCCTGCGCCTCGCCCACAGCTGCCGCTTCTCCACCGCCCGCTCCGCGACTCGACAAGGCCACTTGCCCACCCTGCCCTCGAGCTCCTCCGTGACCAGCGCTGGCCCGCTATGCAACCGCCGCGCATGACCGCTGACGCCTGCCCGACCTCCTCCGCGCGCTTCTTCCTCCCGACGCCCGAGCTCCGCGCCCGCCGCGCTTCCTCCTCCGTTCGCCGTCCCTCCCGAGCCCTGCACCTTCCGCGCCCCTCGGCTACCTCGCCGCCTTCGCCGCCCTTCCGCCCCGCCCCCGGATGCGCCCGCTGCCCGCCTGGGCCGCCCACCGGCCCCATTGACCTCCTCCCTCGACAGCCGCCCGACTCGCCTCGGTCTCCTGCAGCGGAGCCAAGACCGCCGTCGCGCACAGCTGCACGCCACCTCCACTGACCGCCGGTGGACCCCGCGCCTTCGTGCTGGCCCTCTGCCCGTGTCTATGTGGTGAACCTTGTTGCGTGCTGGCCTGCAGGTGCTCTCTGCGTACCAAGTTCTGCAGTGGCTCGTGCCCAGAGTTCTTCTCGGCAAGATCTTCCGTGTCACTCGGCACACAAGACCGATATAAAGGGACCCGAAGCTATGGAGGCGAGGACTATATCCCCAGCCATCCGTGGCTCTGGAACGCCAAGTACCTCTACACAGGATCGGACCCCGCAAACCCCAAGTTTCCCTTCGCCAAGATCTTCATCGGACCCAGAGAACCCCGTGGACCGGCATGCTCTTCTGCACGGATATGACAAGCACTCCGCCCGGACACCAAGTTCTTCACCCCGAAGCCGACCCCGGCGCCCGGAGCCGAGAACCCCGACAAGGACCACGCCAGGGATACGCCGAGTTCGGCCGACGCGAGACGCCGAGTACTTCATCCGGACACCGAGAACCCTATGACAAGTGCTTCGTCCCGAACGCTATGACCGACAACGTGACCCGAAGGCCCCGGATGCACCAAGATCTACCCCTTTCCGAGAACGATCCCGCCGAGCCCGAACCGTCGAACCCTGGACCCTGAGACCGACCCCAAACCCCGGAGCCCAAGATCGTCGAGCCCCCTCTGATGTGTGACCCCTTCCCGAAACCCTATTTTATAACATAATAACAACTTGTTGCATATTTTTGTCATCTCGCATGCATATCTGTGGTTTGGGGGCCTTATGCCGATTCACCTAATAATTAAATATGGGGCCCATATGCGGGCAAATCTAGTCTCATATCGGCCTCATTTAAACTTGTGTAGCGAACCGGTATCTTATCTTGCCTTGTTATAACAACATTTAAATTGCGGGGTTCTAACTAACATGAACCACCTAAATATTTGTCGGGACCCCGGTTCCGCTTAATATTACCTAATTGCATCGCACCTTTGCCACGTCATCCATCATGCATGCATCATGCCGATCTTCTGCCGTTGTATTAAACATTGCACCCGGTGTTTATTCTAGTGTTTTGCTTCTTCGCGGATAAGGCCGTTGAGTTGATGTGAGCTTCGCCCCGATCTTCGGGGAAAAACCTTCGACAACGTTTTCAGGCGAGCATCTCCCCCTTTCTACCTATCTTACTTTTATAGTCTTTATTCCCTCCTGTTGATCTATTGCTATCTGTGTGCGATGCTATAGTTTCCGTACCTGTGATATACCGTGCAGCCCTATATTGCCTTGGACACACCCTATTACCTGTTGTTTGTTAGATAGTTGGACTTGCGCGTCGTAGTTGCTTGCTCAAGTGCTGATGTGTGTCGTCATATGCCGATTCTTGATGTATTGCCGCATGTTGATGTTGGAGATGATTCTAGTTTTACTTATCGTCACTTTAATTTCTGTTTAACAACTAAAATTGAAAGAAGCAGAGGCATCGGTGGGTGATAGAGAATATTTGGTTTCCGAACGCCCACTTGTGTCCCGTAAGACCCCGAGTACTTGATACCTGTTCCTTGATTTATCGCGCTATCCACATCCGGGAGGTATATGGGGCCCCCCTGGGCCAGAGCTTGATTCCGTCTTATTTCTTGGGGCCACAAACTAGTTTGAGGTTTTATTTACGATTCTGTACTTATGCCATGCTACTTTCTGTATTTAAATTGTGCGAGGAGCACACGCATCTTAGGATCGGGACACGATTCCGCGGTGTCGACAAGCCCAGCCACACTTTCGGGTTCCCGTCGTTCACTGCTCTACCCAAACCTTGAGCCCGTCTCGAGTCACCGTTTGCGGGATCTACTTAAGGTGGCCCCGAAATATTTCTGAATCTTGTGATTGTTCACCGTGAAAGCCTCGTTGGGTTTTGATTTGGTTTTTCCGAGGCTGATCGGCGTGTGTTGCTATTGGTGCACCCGCCGGTAAAACTTTCTGAAAGCCGTGTCCGCGGATATGGACGACTTGGAGCACAGTATCTCGATCATAGACAAGCATAAATAAAGTTTACTGCTATAAATTTGACTTATAATGACTAGTAATCAGCTTCACTATAATGGAATGGCTAATTAATACTGCCCACAATTGCTTGTTTGGTTTTCGCTTGCGACAATTGTATCTGACTAGTAAGTATTGCAACTACAACGGAATGGCTGAATAAAAGTACCAACAACTGCTGGGTTTTGGGTTATCTCATGCTAATTGTATCTGATTAGTAAGTGCTGCAACTACAATGGAATGGTTAACTAAAAAGGGCCCACTGCTTCTTTTATCAGGACAATTATCTATACCTGACTAGTAATTGCTGCAATGATAACTGAATGAGTAAAACTGCCAACGGTGTGAGTTCCTCGGTTGACTTCCTCGTTTGGTCTCGAGGGGGAAACACCAGGATGGGTTTGTTTGGTGTTAGCATCAGGTTGGTTCCGGATAGGTCCTTCTTACCCCTCTCTGATTAACGCCAGTGTATCGAGTCTCTATAGGTTGTTTAGTGCATCTTTGCCGCCTTGATCCACCATACCTATGTGGCGAGGACCGCCGAATTCTAGCCTCGCTGCGTCTTGGCCTCGATCGACGCTCCTTTTCCTTTTCCTTTGCCCTTTGTCGGCACCCCTTTTGTTTAAGCAGGTTGTGAGATCGACGCCGTTAGCAGGGTTACCCTTCCGGCTTGGCCTGGGCAGGGTTATGGACGCCATTGGTTATTCTTCAGGGCTCTTAGCCCCATTTGCTTCTCGTCCGTAGTCGGACGCTCTACCGTTTTCAAGTTGATTTGGATCTTTGTATAATATATCTGTATTCTTGACTCTTTGAGTCGCTGTTATATATCTGTTCTGTGGGTCCCATCGAGGACTGTTGTGTAATGTTATTACTTCGTTTTCCACCCGCACGAAAGTGCCTGGTGGGCACCTTTGAATCGTTTCTATGCGGGTTTGGCGAATTTGCTCAAACTTGCATAGGTCCGATTCTGAGGGTGTTACATCTTGTGATCGTGAGAACCTTAACATTGCAACTAAATCCTTTTGCCTCGCGATATTTTACATGTCCAAGATTCGATCATCGGTATCCCCATACCTAGTTTGATCTCGTTACCGACAAGTACTCTTTTCTCATTCCCGTGATATAACATTCTAGTGATCCCCATCACTTGCTTGCAAGCTATATCAATGTGATATCACCTTTATAGTCACCCAGTTACGGTGTGATGTTTGATGTTATCAAGCTACTCTTCATATGTTTGTGATTGACATGATCTCATGGTCTAAGGACTAAAGTTACTTATAATGATGTTATAGCAATTTAAACATAATGACTTTGATCGTATTACTATACTTTGGATGAATATTCATCACATCATTCCACCAATGCTGTGAACTCATTATTAACAACATCCAATGTCCATGATCAGGAAATCTTGATCGTCATGTTAATCAACGAGCTAGTTTATATGAGAGGTATAACTAGGAACACTTTATTTTGTTCATTATTGTAACACCCTAGTTTTAGCTAAATATTAATTAGGGTTTTGATTTGCATTCATAAGCATCATCTCTTAAAAATGCATGCAAGAAAGAAATATGTAAAACCCTAAACCCTAGCTTTTTACTCTCTTTAAAAGCTATTCAAAATGGTTTTCATATTTTGAAAAGTATCTAAATGTATGGATCCCAAATTGACTAAAGGGGTCCCTACAGTATTTTGCATTTTGTAAACCTTCTGTTATTTTTAAACTATCAAAAACATATTTGAAATGTTTATACAAAGAGAGAAACAAAAACAGAATTGGAAAAACAATTTTGCTAAAAAAATGCAGCCAGATCTCCCTAGGCCGCAACCCAGCAACCTCCCTCCTCTCTCTCTCCCTTTCCCGCGACCCACTTAGGCCCAAGAAGGAGCCCACCCAGGCCCGTACCTGTTCTTCGGCCACTTCGTCTACAGCGAGAAGCAGCTCGCTGGAGCGCCACCGGTCGTTGATCCCCATCGCCTACTTTTCGCCGTCTGCCGCTGCGCGAAGAAGGATAAGACCCGTCCGTGCATGCCTCTGCATCGTCCATATCTCCTCCTTCTCCCTAGAGACCTTTCTCTCTTCTCCCCCGCGCGAGACCGAAACCCTAGGTCGTCGGACCCCATCTCATGCCGCCATTTTGAGCCGCCCCGAGTCAGTCCGACGTGTCCATGAGCTCTGCCAGGCTACACCGCATCTCCCCGCTAACGAAATCGAGCCCAGGAGCCTCAAATCATCCGCAACATTGCCGTCTTCCTCACCTCTATTCGAGCTCTGCCTTCCACCTTGCTGTCGTTCAAGACCTCCTCCGGCATTGCCGTCACCTCCATTAGAACCATGTTGATCCCACGGTCCTCCTGGACCACCCCACTAGCCCCCTACCTCACGGATTCGTCCCGTTGTCGTAGTATGCCACCGTGCGCCGCCAGTCACCGATGTAGCTGCTTCTCCGACGACCATTTCCAGGTGGTGCCACCGCTATAGGGTTCGCCGTGATGTGTTGTGCCTAGCCCGCCTAACTGCGCTTCCCAGTTCTTCGTCAATCATCGTCCCCGCCACCGATCCGTGGATCACCGTGGGTATGACATCATTCTTACGTCAGCAGCACATAATTAGCCCGGTCAAACTGTTTCTGGTCCCACTTTGCCTGCGTGGCTTGCCGATGTGTCCTCGACCCCATAGGTCAGTAACTGTGGGTGGCCACGGCCCTAGTAAATGACATCGGTGTGATGCAGTAAATCAATTTAAATGGTTTTAGTAATATCAGAAAATGAATAAAACTTGTAAATTCAATAACTAATTATCTGTTCATCAGAAAATATAAATAATATATCAAAATGTTCATAAAAATGAGATCTATCTATTAGAGCTATAATCATGCATTGATAATCAACTTTCATAACAAGTTTATTTAGAACAATATAGTAACCCATCATGGGTGAGTCCGGAGTTTCTCCGAGTTAGGGTTTGCACCCCTCGGAACCTCGATTAAATGGTCGAGCATGTCTTATGGTTACATTTCAATACTAATCAACTTGTCATATCATCATTATTGCTTGAGCATTGCATCGATGCCATGTTTTGATTGTTTCTCTTTCTTTTTGGTGATTTGATTCTTCCCGGTAGAATACGATATAGAGATTGAGATCGAAGCCCGAGTTCAAGACCGTCGAAGCTCGAAGAACAATACTTGACCAACTCTAACCATGTCATGTACAAGGCTTCCGAAGATCTACTTGTTGGTTATCAACGGGCAAAGGCAAGCATAGCCCCACCATGATATAATCCTGTGTTTTTTAAAGCAATTCAATTCTTTCCATGATGCATACGATTCTACCGTGGTTTTTTATCGATAGATAGAGTATCCTATCTGTTGCATTACTCCCTTCGAGCTTATATTACCTGATCCACTGCTCCTAGCATAACTAGGTTTGGCTTCTATGCACTGCTAGAGCTTATATCCGTGTCCTGCTTAGCCATGCATAGTTGTCTGTGCTGGTTCATCCAGATGATGTATCAGATGCAGAAACTCTAGTATGATAGGAGAACGTGATGAGATGATATCAGAGGTGATATGATATTAAACATGCTAAGGCTTGTATGGGAGGCCATGGTGGGATCTGTTTTTTGTAGTCCCATGCTCGCCACCACTAGGAAGTGAGTTCTTGCCTTTGGAACCGAGACGAGCGTACAACCACACGGGGCTTGGGAACCCCTCGATTTACTAAATTTCCTAGTAGATTCCATGAGTCACATAGTTCGGGCGTTCCATTTGACATGCATTTTCATCTTCTCGAAGGCGGTGTAGGAAGTGCATTCATAACAGGTAGGTAAGCATGGCCAGGGTTGCTTGGGGTCGATGGAGCCCCTGGTGGAACCAACCTCGCCTCACATCTCTAGGGACCAGCTTCAGGATTTGACTCGTTATGGTGGAACCATCCTTAGGGAGTGACTCATGGTATCAGAAAAAGCAAGGTAAAGGTCATGGTCAACCACCATCTGCCGGCCTTCCAAGGAAGAGGGCTAAAACGTTGGCATTAAGAGTGGGTTGGTACGTGTGGGTAAAGTTGTACACCCCTGCAGGGTTAAATCTTTTCGAAAAGTAGTGTTCACTGTTATGAATGCTTGGTGACCGAATCCTAAGATCATAGAGAACTATAACCTAATTGTAAAACTTTGTAGATCAATGTGTGCTTAAGGATGCTTCCTCATGTGTACGAGGGGGTGATCCAAGTAGAGGTCCAGATGATGATGACTTGGTGGATATCAAAAGAGATGATGGTCAATACTTTGGAGATATCACTCTCGTATCCCCTATTAAAATACTCTGATTAGATGAGCTTATTCTCCCACTTGATTTATAAACAAAGACGACATTATGCAAAACGATTCCACCAATCATAAGTCCTGCAGAGTACACCCTGTACTCACCCTTGCTTTGTTTGATACTTTTGGAAGAGTGAGTGTTCCCTTGAAGATGAGTTACATACGACATCGACACCGACGAGTAGCTTGGGGTTCCCGGCCGACAGCCTGGAGTCTATGGGCTAGGACGTCATCCTTATGCTTCAGGCCTCTTAGGCCATTTGTTAAGTTTGCTATACTTAATAGCATAATTTGCCTTCCGTTGTTTGCTGTTTTTGGTCAGTTACCTATGCTTGTAATAATTTGGTTCTTGTCTTAGTTATGAGCTTGCTGTAATCAATTTTATGTCGTAGGGTCACTGTTGTGTTATCGATTCTTCACTGGATATCCTCGAGCTCAAGGTTAAGCTTGTATCAGACAGAGGTCTGAGATTTGTTTAGCCCTGATCCCGGGGGTGTCACAATTATACACACATGTATAAATGTTTCCTTTAATAAAATTATAGCTTGTAAAATAAACATCTATCATATACTTGGAATACGATAATAACAACTTTATTATTGCCTCTGGGCATATTCCCTTCATTCTCCCACTTGAACTTGAGTCAATAATATAGTTTACATTGTGATAAATATAACACCCATGGAGTTTTATTGTTGATCATGTTTCTCTCTGGGGAGAGTTTTAGTCAACGGATCTGCCACATTCATATACATGTGTACTTTGCAAATCTTTATATCTCCATCCTTGACATGCTCACGGATGGAGTGAAACCGGCGCTTGATATGCTTGGAATTCTTGTAAGTCCTTGGTTACTTTGCGTTGGCTATGGATCCATTGTTTTCACAATAGATCACCATTGGGTCCAATGTGCTAGGAATCACACCCAGTTCCGTTATGAACTCCTTCATCCAAAGTGCTTCATGTGTTGCTTCTAAAGCAGTAACATATTCCGCCTCCATTGTTGATCCTGCCACTATCGTGGGAATGGCCACGACAGATGTTGCGATTGGCAGCGAGTAGTAGAACGAGGGGCAAGGGCGGCCAGCCATCTGCGATGCGAGATGAGGGCAAAGACACAGGGGTTTACCCAGGTTTGCCCCCGGAGGGTAAAGACTTACGCCTGCTAGATTGTATTGATGAGAGATTACATAGGGCGAGCTCGGCGGCTAGGCGACGAGTCGATGGGGTGTATGGTGGAACGATAGTGCTACGCATGCCCTAGGGATATTTATATAGAGTCACCTCGCTAGGGTTTACAGATCTACAACCGAGTTAGTTAAGGACTCGGAGGGTTTTGACCTAATCTGACTAGGCCTAGCTACGCTTCTAGGCCTTCAGCATCTAGTCTCCTGGCTTCCTCTTGGGTTGTCGTCCTGCAGGCCCACTCGCTTAGAGTATGATCCAGTAGGGAACGTCCTGCTGGGTATACCCCAATCGACATATCCCCATCAGTAATCCCCGAGGCCGTCGTTGATTCGTCGCGGGTGTTGTTTGGAAGTCCAGAGTATTCGGGTCCAATTTGGACGGCCAGTAGAATCGGCGATGGACTCCTTCAATGAGAGAAAGAATCTTTAGCATGCATCTTCAGTCGCAATAATGGCGACCAGTCGAATCGCCAATTTGACGAGTAGTCGAGTCGCAGCTTTGGTGAATGGTTCGGCGAGTCGATTAGGCGAAGTTGGACCGTTATCTTGGTCAAACTAGCCATTAGGTAATCCAACAGTAATATCGTCGTAATCACCACACGGTAACGGCTCCCCTAAATTGGCCGGAACCAACCACTATATAAGGAGAGTGACGGGTGAGTTGCGAGCATTCCTCACATTTCCTCCGACTCCGCGCGCCGTTCAGTCTCCCATTCCCTCCAGAGCCTCCAAAGTGATCCAGCAAGCCCAGATCCTCGATCTGATGGCACCTCCGAAGGAGTTGTGGGGGAAGTCCAAGTGTACCAGGGCGATGCTAAAGTCCTATGAGGATGCATGGATTCTCTGCGCTGGGAGATGGCGAGTTCCCGTGGTCAGGGAGGTGGAGCCAGATCCGCGCGCCGGCGAATTTATTTGCTTCACCAGACATCTCGAGAGGGGGCACGGATTTCCCACCTCACTCTTCTTCCATTGATATTCCGCGTACTATGGCATCCAGCCGTCAGATCTGGGACCGCACAACATCGAGCAAATCACCATTTCGTGGTGTTCTGCGAATGCTACTTAGGCTGACGCCCGTATTTTCCCCTGTGGCAGGAATTGTTCCACGGGAGGATTAGTCGTGACGGGGCAGGCGGCCTGATGCTGGCAGCAGGTGGCCTCACTTTCCAACTGAGGTCCAAGGCCTCCTTCCTCGACCTCATGCTGCCGAAGAAGGCGGCAAGCGAGTGGAAGAAGCACTGGTTCTACGCCAGCGAGTCGACGCCGGAGAGCGAGGTGCCACTCCCGGCGTACTCCGCCGAGCGGACAGAGCCGCGTCGGCTCCAAGTCGCCAAACTCCCACATGACCAACAGATGGTAGTAGACGAGATGCTGACGATGATTCGTCAGCTGAAGAAGGATGGTCTCGAGACCACCAATTTATATAATTGCTGGCTCGGGCAATGATTGGTGCCCCTGGCTAGTCGTGCTCATTGTATTTATGATTACATCGGTAAAGATGACAGGACCAAGGCCTGGACCGCCGAGTGGAAGGCCAACGACTATGCCTTCGTGTTGAGGAAGATCACCGACACAGAATACCGTGATCCGAAGGCTGGGATTGCCCCATACACCGCGAAGAGCAAGGCGCCAACGGTAAGTTTGTTGTCCCTTGTTTATTTTCGCAGTCGCAGGAATACAGTCACTGTTTACTAATCATGTTTCATTGGTTCAGCTGATCTAAGTTGTGGAGGGTCGGCTTCCTCCCGCCGACGATGAGAGTTCGAACGAGGCCGAGGGGGACGAGAGCGAGTCCTCCTCCGATGACGACGATGATGAAGATGACAATGATGATGATGAGGCCGTGGAGGTCGCCGCACCCGCGGTTCAGAAAACTCGCAGGCAGCGACAATGCGAACTCGAGGCCAACAAGAGCCTCGAGGGTCACGACGGGGGCGAGGGCGATGCCCACGAACATAGTTCATGGCGCGTGGACACGCCGTCCAAGAATAAGTCGCTAAAGAAGAAGAAGAAGAAGAAGAAGAAGAAGAAGGAGGAGGAGGCGCCCAATGTGGTGTCACCGCCTCGGTCGGCGACTAGCTCCGAAGCGACTAGCACGGCCGACGACCCAGGGGACGAGGCATCGTTGAAGGCGCCAGAAATGGCAAGTACGTCCGTGGTGGAGGACGAGGTGCCATTGGCGTCGATTCCACCCCCGTTCTTAGCCGTCACGGGTCTCGGGGCTGCTTCAGTCGCAGAGGCCTCGCCATCGAGGGGGACGCCCGTGTCGACCGTAGGGGAACTTCCTGCTGTCGTGGCCTTATCGACGAATAAGGCCTCAGTGACATGGGCTCTGGCCCTGTTCGAAACAGGCATCAGCCGCAAGCTGGGCCCATAATTGGAGAAGTTGGCACAAATCCGCACCGGCCTACGCTACATCACAGTCGCCAGGTGAGTGTTTGCCGTGTCGACTTGGATCACTAGTTTGTAGATGTTGTCTGAATCGTTGATAGCTTCCTTCACAGGACTGGCGTGAAGAAGATTGGTCACTCTTCGGTGGCCAAGGTCCCAGTAGACGCCTCAGGGAAGGTGACTGACCCCTCGAAGAATAGGAAGGGCGACGAAGCCGAGGAGCCCGCTGAGGGCGCGAAGAAGGTGAAGGGCGATGATGTCGTCCTTGTCTTGGAAGAGCCAGGCGACGCGCCAAGTGAAGCTCCGACTAGAGTGGACGCGGCCGTGAAGGCCGACATGGGCGCGGGGTCGCAGCTGGTGGAGTCGGCAGCACTGGTCGGGGCGTCAGGACCCACGACGAGTGCTTCGGGAGCGGCGGCGGCAACCTTCCCTCGCTTCATGGCAAAGGCCTCTACTGCAAGTGTCGCGACACAATCGGCCCAAGTACCCGAGATGTTGGGCTCAGACATCAAGCAGCGTCGCAGACGCATGCCCTTCGTGGTGCCCACGGTGGACGTGGTCGAGCTGCACAACATGCTGGGTGTGGCTATTCAGGTATGTCCAGTCCCCGAGGATCTACTCGCTGAATTTCAGCGGGTAGATTCTTATTGCTTTTCATTATCCAGTACCCGAGTGGCTAGTCGCTGAATTTCAGCGGCTAGGCACTTAGGAAATTCTTCAGTGTCCAGTCCCCGAGTGGCTAGTCGCTGAATTTCAGCGGCTAGGCACTTAGGAAATTCTTTGATGTTTGCTTACATTAGTTTCGTTTATGCAGGGCCTCCAACGTGAATCAGCAGAGCGACTGGCCGCCAAAGAGCGTCTGGAGAGCGACCTCTGATCCATACAGGAGGTGAACCAGCAGCTGCAGGCAACTATGGGTGGGTATTTTAGTTACCCTCTCCGTTGATTTTTTGTGCTTGATTGTGATCTCACCCCTGTTTTGCTACAGAGGAACATTCGGCCGCGGTTGCGAAGGCCTGCGAGGGGTTTGTCCCAGTTGGTGAGTTGACGGATTCCCAGTCATCATTGGCCGTCACAGAGAAGCGGGTCGCCGAGCTGGAGCGGGAGCTCAAGGCCGCTAAGGCGGAAGCGAGCTCGATGGAGGAAAGGGCCAAGGCGGCTGTCGCTACCGCAGCTGACGAGCGGAAGGTGTTCGATGCTCTTGTCGCAGGGCTGCAGAACGACTTTTTGGGTCTTCAAGATTTCATCACAGGGCGCTGCCGTCCACTCATTGGTGAGTTTCTTGGGATTGCAATTGTTGTATCAGCGAGTCCCCGAGCATGCGGGTCGTTGTTGGCATCGAGTCCCCGAGGGGGTGGACCTGAGTTGTGCGTCCTTCTGACGCTAACTTGTTGTTTGCAGGAAAGATTCTTGATGACGAGCCCGAGGCATAGTCGTATGACGCTAGTCAGTGCGTCACCATGATGGTGGATTCTGCCATCCTTTCGGCGACCTGCATTCGCGCGTACCTCTAGGAGATCTCGCCCACGGAAGTGATTCCCAGCAAGCTCACGGAGGTGTGGCACTACTTGGAGAGGGCACCAATGATGGTGGAGTACATGTCGCGGTCGGTTTTCTGCCGTGGGGCCGCGACTGCTCAGCTTTGGGCTTGCGCACTTCCCCGGCGACTTCGATCTCGACGATCTGACCAGTGGGTACCCATCGGTGACTGGCTCGGTTGAAATCGCCGAGGTGTTGAAGTTGACCGATAGGGCGGCTGTGTACTCCGAGCGGGTGCTGGCGATGGGCGACCTCCTGCCGTACCAGGAGACGATCGTTGCTCCGAACGACCCCGAGCCGGCGTGCCGTGACTTCAAGACGGAGCAGCCGTTTCGTTCGGTGATGGCGGGCACGTTGAACACACACTTGTCGAACCCGTGGGTCCCCTTCATCCGAGCTCGTGGTGGCGGTAGCGCGTCATGTTCGAAGCCTGCGGAGTAGATAGCTTGCCAATTGGTGTTAATTTAACTAAGTGTATGTCTACCCTTGTAAGCGAACATTTTTTTGTTGCCGTAAGGAATGCAAGTATGCTTGAGTCAGCTTTGATTTGAGTTTGGATTGTTTTGTTTTGCGAGTCCCCGAGCATGTTCTCCCTTTAATGGGGTTTACCTCGTGTTTCTCTATGTATGTTTGTTTGTATACTATTAGTTAGTTGAGGTCGACTCGCCGTGGCTTAGGAAGCCAGTCGCTTGGCGACCCCAAGGGGTTCTCTATACTTATTTGTTTTCCCGGATGCGAACGGGGTTGGTTGGACGAGTCCCCGAGTGTGGTACTTAGAAGTTCTAGTCGCATGCCCAAGGTCGGTGAGGACGGGGCGCGTTGTGCTTGGCGCATCACTCCGCCTGACTCGAAGAGCCAGTCGCGTGGCGAGTCCAGGGCGCACTCTCATACTTGGTGTTTTCCCTAGCCGCGTAGGTTTGGACTGGCGTCAGTCCCCGAGCGTGGTATTTGACCATTCGAGTCGCTGCGCCAAGGATGTGGAGGACTAAGTCGCTGTGAGAAGAGAGTGCGGTTGTCTTGGCCCGATGGGCCAGTCGAGTGGGGCAACTCCGATGGGGGCTCCGGGTTGGCGTTTTCTTGGACGATGCAAGGCCCAAAATTCATCGATGCCCTTGCATCGCACTACTTAGCCGTGCCGGTCGCGCAACCAAGGTTGACTTCCGTAATTAGCGTAATGCTATTTTTATGAGTGCGAATGGCACAAGGGTTGGAGAGTAGACACAATTTGTGCGAGTCGAATATATTTATTGCATGGCAGGGGGAATACAGATCGGAGTTCTAGGTGTAGAACTTCCTTAGAAGGTTTACATTCCATGACCACTTAACGTCGAGTTGTCCATCGCCTCGGATGTCAATAAGGTAGTAGGCGTCGTTGCCCAGGGCTCGCCCTATGGAGAATGGTCCCTCCCATGGGGGAGAGTGCTTGTGGATGCCCTTCTTGTCCTGGATCAGTCGCAGGACCAGGTCGCCTTCCTGGAAGGTGCTAGTCCGGACTTGGCGGCTGTGGTAGCGGCGGAGTCACTGCTGGTATATGGCGGTGCGTGAGCAATCCAAGTCACGTGCTTCGTCGAGCTGGCCGACCCCATCTTGGCGTGCGATCTCGTTGTCGGCCTCCTCGTAATTGACGACACGAGGCGAGTCGTGCTCGAGGTCAGTCGACATGACGGCTTCGGCGCCGTACACCATGAAAAGGGCGTGAACCCAGTCGATCGGTTGACGGAGGTGCGGATGCCCCAGATGACGGAGGGGAGCTCCTCGACACAGCATCCCGGAGTTTGCTCGAGGGGAACTTGCACTCGCGGCTTGAGGCCTTGGAGGATGCTCTGTTTGGCGCATTCCACCTGACATTGGACTCCGGGTTGGCGATTGAGGCGAGGTCGATCCGTATGTTATGCTCCTCGCAATACTCGGTCATGGCGCCCTTGGCGAAGTTGGTGTCGTTGTCTGTGATGATGCTGTGCGGGAATCTGTAGCGGTAGTTGAGCTCGCGTAGGAATTTGGCGGCGGTCTTCCCGTCGCACTTGCGGACTAGCTTGGACTCCACTCACTTGGTGAATTTGTCGATTGCGACCAGGAGGTGGGTGTAGCCAGAGGCGGCCTTCTTTAAGGGTCCCACCATGTCCATGACCCATACGACGAATGGCCAGGTGATAGAGATGGTCTTGAGCGCCGAGCTGGGTACATGCGTCTGCTTGGCGTACTTTTGGCACCCGACGCAGCGTTGGACGATGTCGACCGCGTCGGCGTGCACGGTGAGCTAGTAGAAGCCGTGTCGCATGGCTTTGGCGACCAGGGACCAAGCGCCGGCGTGGTGGCCGCAGTCGCCTGCGTGGATGTTGTCGGGGTGGTGGCACGGAAGATGCCATGGGTAGGCTAAAGTATGGGGCCAATGGATGCTAGAGGGATCCGGGGAGGGAAGATGCAGTGATTTCTACACTCAAATGACTAACATATAGATCTTTATTTCTCCTTACAAGAACTACAAGTGCTCCTTCAGCTGTTAGCAGGAAGAAGAAGAATACTACTCAAGCCTTAAGGTCCAGAATGAATTGATCCCTTCTCAGGAGCCCGCTTCTCCCCTTATAAAGGGGTGCCTTGGTTCCTCCTAGGGCTTACGTGGCAAGCATATTCGAGGAATATGCTTGTCCCAATATGGTAAATCAGCGACCCTCTTTCCGTGTCCCCCTTCTAACAACGGCAATGTTCCAAAGAGCCCCACCTGCGCGCCTCGGGCTCCATGACTGTCACCTCCATGACCTTCTTCTGCCCTTTTGCTGCTCTGCTCCTTTTCCTTTGTGCTTGGCTCTGTCCAGATTCCTCCTAGCCCGTGACTAGGGTTTGACTATTGGCACCTCCTTCTCCTATAAGCTTCGTGTTACTCGGCCTCGTCTCGCATAACTCGGTCTGGCCTTCACCCTCATTCAAGTTATTCAGACTCACTCGGCCGACTTAACTCGCATGTCGGCCGGGTGAGGTGTTACTCCTTCCGTAGCTATCATGGCCTTGCTTATCTCGGCCGACTCTTACTTGACTCGGCCGATATAAACAGTAACTCGGCATATGACAAGGGATACTCCTTTCATCATTCCCCTGTCTTGACCCTATCCGGGGTTACCTCCCCAACATTAGTCCCCGAAGCTGGTGTGGTCCTGCCGGTAACCTCGGCCGGGCCACATTAGTTTCCCAACATACGTTTCTCCTTATTTCCGAGTTACTTTTTTCTGTCCGAGATATCCGCGCAGCTTCCTGAGCATGCCTCGTCCTACGTGTACCACTCATCATTACTCCTCTAGTTTTTTGTGGCCCACTGACAAGCTACAGTGGTTACTGCGCCCGTCGCGTCGGCGCAGTGACGCCTCGAGTACCGCATCGATCAGGGGGCCTGATCCTCTCCTGCTTCGTGTGGTCTTCGGTGTGGCTCCACTTAGCTGTGAGCGGTTCCGCCGCACGCGTGCTTTACACGGTTATCGTGCGCACGCACGATCCCACTACCGCCTGGACTGCGTGGTTAAAAGGAAGGGTGCGGGGCTAGAGGATTTAGTTTCCACCTTCGCTCACCATTCCTCTTCTTCCTTATCGCGCCCGTGCCTTTGTTCGGGCGCCGGTGGTTGTGCCATTGTCGATCTCCTCGACGGCGACGCTGTTGTCCTTCTGCTCCGATGACCTCACCGCCGTGTGCTTGCTCCGGCGCCTCCGCCGGTGAGTTTTTCCACGGTCCCGTCGTTAGGCTCCTTCCCTAGGCGCATCTTCTGCCTTTCTAGATTTCTTGCGGCGGTTCCTATTCGCTCCTCCGCCGTGCTTGCTTAGAATCACGATGGGGCCCTGCGCTTCCAGGCCTTCCTCCGCCGCTAGTTTCTCCTCCGTCGATTCCTCCGTCGATTCCTCGGCCGCTAGTTCTATTAGCGGAGCGCTCGTCGAAGACGATGACATAGCGTCTGGTCCAGAGCAGGGCTCTTGGCAGGGCTCCTCCATCACTCGTCGTGAGATTGGGTGGCTAATTAGGACACGTCGGATTCCTGCCGAGGTAAGCTGTTGCTTGCCTGGCAACGAATCCTCTCATGTACTCAACAAAGGTGAGTACGTTGTTTTCATGTCCCACTTTGCTCGGGGATTCGGCCTCCCCCTTAGCGATTTCGCTAGGGAATTCCTTGATTACTTCGGCCTCCAGCCGCATCACCTTCCGACCAATGATATCGCCTCCCTGTCTGCTTATATCTCGGCCTCGGAGGGGTACTTCGGCCTCTGGCCCTCTGTATCTGTTTGGTCTAAATTTTCCAGATCCGATCTAATGTCGTTCCAGGCAAATCTCTTCACCCCTCTGAGAAATCCCTTACCCAGTGTGGAGCCGCGTCCATTACACCTCGACGAAAATTCGAGTTCCCTCGTGTCGCTGGCCTCGAGTCTTGCAATAAGTGGCATAGATCGTTTTTCTATGTCAAAAACACTGGAAAAGAAGAAAAGATTCGACTCCCTGCCTTTTCTATTGGCCCACCTTCCAAGAAGAACTGGAACTACAACCCCAGGAAGAGCCATGCTTTGGCCGAGGCATTCGAGATTCGGCTGAAGGAGTTGATCCGTGCCGGGCTCCGCGGTGAGGATCTGATGACCACATTCGTCAGCAGCCGAATCTTCCCTTTCCATCTTTGCTCGCACAAGCTCTGTTACACGAGTGGTCCTCTTGATCCCAACCGAGTTTCGACGGTTGAGCTTGACGACTATCTTATTTACAAGCGTGTCCGAGCTATCTTCAAGACGGATATGCCGGAGGACTGGACATGGGGGCTAAAGCCGTTCACCCGCGGGAATCCCCCTCCCGAGGTAAATTTACGCATTTGTGTTTGTTTACTAATTGTGTTTGTGACTTCTTTTGCTAACTCCACTTTGTTTCTTTTCTTGCAGAGGTTTGCGAAGCAAAGGATCGAGGATGCCGAGGTTCTGGCCCTTCCGTGGACCGCAGATCGGAACACCCCGGACAGCGGGGAACCTGACTCGGAGGAGTTTGTTCCTAAGTAGGAGGTCTCTCCGGCTCGCACCCGTGGAAAGACCTCGGCCCACGGGAAGGAAGGTGACTCGGACGACGTCCAAATTCTTGAGGTAGTCGCCGTGATGCCTATCTCTTATGCATTTCCGGCTTCTACTTTCCCAGCTAATCAGGCCGGCCAGGTGCACAACGCCGAGCCTCTCGCCTCTCAAGCTCCTGCTACCTCGAGGAAGCGCACTGCTCCGGCAGGTCCCTCCGAAGCTGCTCCCAAGAAACGAACAAAGAAATCAGCCCAGCACCTTCCGAAGCGTAAAACCATGCCCAGAGTTATTGGGTGAGTTTATTTTCATTTGTACTTCTTGTTTCTCTCTTTCTGTCTTTTGATTCGACTTTTTGTGCTTTTGCAGAGCTCCTATCTCTTCCAAGCCAAGCGGTCCGAGTATGACGAGTCATACAACTCGGCTTCCTTCTCCTCCGCCTCCTGAAGATACTTGGGCTCCTAGTCCCTCTCGCGTTGACTCTCCTCCTGCGTCGACGCAGACATCGCCTCGGCGAGATGTAGCCACAGCTCCCATTGCTGATGCCGACATAACTCCGCCAGTAGATCATCCTATTGAACCTGTCGCCCCTGTTATGACCAGCGAAGTTTCCCCCGAAATTCCTTTGACCCCTATAATTCCAACTGCAACTCCAATTCCAACCGAGGATATCACCATCTCGGCCCCCTTGGAAACCATAGTTCCTCCTGCCTCGAAGGATGCCACTCCTAGTGCCGAGGTTGCCGCCCCTACCGACACCTCTTCTAAGGCTAAGAAGGTTGTTGTTACCAAACCTTCAGCATCTGAGAAGGGGCCGGCTAGCTCTTCTCAACCCAACATAGCTGATGCATTCCGTAAGAGGGCTTCCTCTGCTAAGCCTGTTGTCACCCCGGCCGCTGATACTCAGCTTACTCTCCATAAGAGTCCCGCGGTGGTGGTGGTTACCCAACGGGCCCGAGGTGAAGTGCTGACCCGTACTGAGAGTGGGAACAACCTCGGCTCTTTGGTGGAATATGCCAACAATTGGAACGCTGCCGATCAGCTTGAGGGCAATCCGAGTAATCAGCCATTTCAGCTCTCCGACATCAGCAGTCGCCTGCATATGGCTGCTAAGATTGTTCTTGAAAGTGATAAGATGAATGAGGTAAGTGCTTCTGTTGATATCTGGTCTGTTATTCGAATGATAGTATACCTACCCTAGTCCCCGAAGCTTGCAACCGAATAACTTGTTGTTCGTTTGGAAGCTTTGTTAGTCTTAAAGTGCGTTATTTGCCGAGTAAATTTCTTGTATGACTTGGATTTATCGTGGTTCATCTGTATTCCGTATAAAGCGTTGCTAAATCCGGATCTATTTCGGCTTTGATTATCCAGCCTTTGAGATCTGAGTTAAGTTTTGCTTGATTCGGATTTCGTCTTAGCTTAGAATATCCAGCCACCTAGATCCGATTTAAGCTTTGCTTGATTCGGATATGTCTTAGCTTTGAATATCTAGCCACCTAGATCCGGAATAAGTTTTGCTTGATTCGGGTCTGTCTTAGCTTTGAGTATCTAGCCACCTAGATCCGAGTTAAGTTTTGCTTGATTCGGATCTGTCTTAGCTTTGAATATCTAGCCACCTAGATCCGAGTTAAGTTTTGCTTGATTAGGATCTGTCTTAGCTTTGAATATCTAGCCACCTAGATCCGATTTAATCTTTGCTTGATTCGGATCTGTCTTAGCTTTGAATATCTAGCCACCTAGATCCGGATTAAGTTTTGCTTGATTCGGGTCTGTCTTAGCTTTGAATATCTAGCTGTGTAATTCATTTTGGTACTTAGGTTGCCCATGATCGGCGGACAGCTGAATTCCAAAGGTTGCTCTTTGCACACAAGAAAATGGAAGAGAAATATGAGAAAGTTCTCCCCGTGGTGAAGAAAACTGGTAACTTAAAAAATCTCTGTATTGTTCCTTAAGTTCTTAATATTGTCGACTTGATGTGCTAACTCATTCTTTGCTAGTGTGCAGGTAATATCAATAATCTTAATATCCGCCTTACCAAGAAGGTCAAAGCTCTGGAAGGTTAGTTATTCTTCCCGTCTATTGATTTTCGTTCGAGACTTATCCTGGGTTCCTTATAACTTTCTGGCTTTGGTATAGCCGAGTTACAAACACTTGCAGCGTCGCATCAAGAATGCATATCCATGCCTGATATGATGCTGCATTTTTAGAACAAGCCGCCACTCATTCGACGTAGCTTAAATAAAAGGATGGTGAAATAACCCGGTTACGTGCCGAGGTTGAGTCTCTCAAACTCTCGCAGAAATCCGAATTGGAAAAGGTTGATCAAGAGTTCTCTGAAGAGAAGAATCGACTAAGCCTGCAACTGCAGAAAGACAAGGAACTCCTCGATGCCGCCGAGCTGAAGAATCGGATGATGGGCGAGGAAATCACTCGCTTTGAGAAAAATAAGGCTGACTAGACCCAGGATCTCCAGAAAATGCTGAGTTATAGTCATCGTAAGTTTTCGACTGTGGCCGAGTTATCTTCTTCTCTTTCTTACTTTTAACTGATATATTTTCATTTCGCGTAGATCACTTTCCGGAAGCTAGACCCGTGAGCTCTAAGGCAGTGATTTCTGCTCGTCAGCGCCGAGGTGTTCCCGCAGATTCGAGTCCAGAATACTCAATGGAAGACTTCTTGATTGCTGTCGGCGCTGCTATTGGACCAATGAAGATTATGGGCATGGAACTGGTGCAAGCAGCTATTCGGGCCTACCATGTTCTTTGGCCGAATACTTCTGGAACTCCTGATATTGATGAGGTTAAAATACTTGTGGAGAGATTAATGGCATCTCAGACCCAGTTAAATCTCTGGAGGGAATCTGCTGGGAGGGCTGGTACTGATATGGCACTTACAGCCATTCTGTCTTGGTACGAAGATATCTCGCTCGACACCTTGATGAATTTACACACTGGCTCTCGTTGGGTTGAGGATCCAGAATTCGTCGCTCGCCGTCAAGCTCGTGCCTTCCAACTTGTTGAGTACGCTGACGTGCACAATTGGATTAAAGGGCCGAGTTTTCTTCCCAACCCAGCGGATGATATTGAAGTCGAAGATGCCTCTGATGATGATTCGGCCGATTAGGATGAGGCAGAGGGTGACTCGGACAACTCGCGTGACTTCAATGCAAGCTCGGATGAGGACGACGACGCGCGATCATCTTCTAAAGGGACTGGGCACTCTCAAGCTCAAGCTAATGTTTCTCAGCAGCCGAGGCTTTCCCCCGAGGCTACTATTGCTTCTGTTGAAGGCGAAGTAACCTCGGCTGAGGCACCGCCTACTTCGGAACGCCTAGTTCCTGAAAACACCCCTGCATAGGAGACCGAGGTCGTCCCGCCATCATCCGAGATAGCCATCCCCGACGCCCCTGATCATGCTGCTGCCCCTTAAGGGTGCTCTGGCCCTTTTCGCTGTTTAGGTTCAAACAACCTCTTAAGTTATTTTCAGTCCCCGGTATGCCGAGCGTATGATGTCTGTGGAACAATTGTCCGACTTTTGGTATGGTGCGAACCTTTTTGCCTTTCACCGCTGAGGCATGGGTGACGTTAATTATTATTACTTTGTTTAAACAAGTCCCATTGCTTTATATCTTTGCTTTGGCGAACTTTGATTTCGTAGGTTCGTATTATATTTTTCCATGTGGCAGATCTTAGTTCGGCATTTATCTTGCATGCCCTCAATAGCGTAGTTTTGTTTTTCAATTTATATCTGAAGTACAAATCCCGAAGCCCATAACTGGTAAAGTGATACAATATGTTGCACCCCTTATCATACTTCGGTTTGCTGGGTTTGTTATTCCTTAGAAATCTTTGTTTGTTTTCGCTTTGCTTATTCCTCTAATTATTGGGACAAGTTCATACCATATCTTTCAAATTATGATCACCAATATTGGTGAGTCACTTAGTCTGTAGCTAAGCTATGGAGCTCTTATGTGTCTAGCGACAAACAGTGGGTAATACAAGTTAGTCCCCGAGTTATCACTTGGGTTTTCGAGTTCTTGCGTGCGCTCCAAGAATTATCTTGGATCATGCGGCAGTCCCCGAGTTACGCACTGTGTTGCCGAAATATAATTCATGGGTTAAGGCGGAGAATACTACGGGGTAGTCCCCGAGTTATCGCTCAAGGTGCCGAAGTTTAATACGTATTTTTAGAACAAGAAACAATCACGGGGCAGTCCTCGAGTCAATGCTCAGGGTATCGAGATTGTAATGCATAATCCGAAATAAGGGATAATACGGTACAATCCCCGAGTCACTGCTCGAGGTTGTGAAACTTAACATATAATTTAGGAATAATAAATAACACGATACAGTCCCCGAGTCACTGTTCGAGGTGCTGAGGTTTAATACATAATTCAAAATAAGAAATAACATAGTGCAGTCCCCGAATCGGTGCTCAAGGGGCTGAGGTTCAATACATGCTTGATACGCCAATTTGATGCGTCATATTACGATGTACCGCATATAGCTCCTAAGTGTAGAATGGGCGAAGTAGAGCTATGTTCCACGGTCTTTTTGATTCGTCGCCTGCTTTGTTTGCCTTGTTCTTTTCTGGTGACTGAGCATTGATTAGGTAATATGCATCATTGTGCAATGCTTTACTCACGATGAATGGTCCTTCCCATGGGGGTGATAGTTTGTGCTTGCTGGCTGTGCGCTGCACTAGCCGAAGAACCAAATCTTCTTCCTTAAAAACTCTTGGATTGACTTTCTTGCTGTGATATCGTTGAAGGTTTTGTTGATAGATAGTTGATCTTGATAATGCCAATTCCGTGGCCTCCTCTAGCAAATCAACATCGTCTTGCCGAGCTACCTCATTTACCTCGGCAGTTGTGTACTGGGTCACTCGAGGCGAATCATGCATTATGTCGGCTGGAAGCATGGCTTCTGCCCCATATACCAGGAAAAATGGGGTATATCATATCGACCTGTTTGGTGTAGTCCTGAGGCTCCACAGTACTGCTGGTAATTCCTCGATCCAGCATCCTGCCGACCTTTGCAAAGGTTCAACAAGCCGGGGTTTTATTCCGGATAATACTAGCCCATTTTATCTCTCTACTTGCCCGTTTGATGCTGGGTGAGCCACCGAGGCAACATCTAGTCTTATGTGTTTTTCTTGGCAGAATCTAGCAAAAGCTCCTACAGCAAAATTTGTGCCGTTGTCTGTAATAACACTGTGTGGATAACTGTATCTTAAAATAATATCTTTGAGGAATTTTACTGCTGTTGGTCCATTACATTTTCTTATTGGTTTTACTTTGATCCACTTTGTGAATTTATCCACCATGACTAGAATGTGGGTCATACTGCCCCGTGCTGGTTTGAACGGACCTACCATATCCAAGCACCACACAGAAAATGGCCAAGTAATTGGTATTGTCTTTAATTCGGACGAGGGCATATGTATCTTGCTGGCGTATATCTGGCAACAATTACATTTTTCTACCAATTCTTTTGCCTCCTTCAATACCGTCAGCCAATAAAATCCATGCCTGAATGCTTTGGCTACTAAAGCTCTGGACGATGTGTGATGCCCGCATTCTCCCTAATGTATATCCAGGAGTATTTCCTGGCCTTCTGCCGAGTCAACACATCTTTGCAGCACGCTTGTGACGCTTCTCTTATACAACTCATTGTTTATGATTGTGTAAGCTTTTGCTCTTCTTATTGTCTGTCTAGCCAGTACCTCATTAGTCGGCAAGATTGCATCCTTGAGGAAGGAGAATATGGGTTGCGCCCATGCCAGCGTGATTTTCTCTGGGACAATTTCACTGTCGATTTCCATGTTTTCTGCCGACATAACAGCTTTGAATCCTTCTGTATTTATTCGTGCGATGGCCAGGTTCACTTTCAGAGAGCCTGGGTTGCACTCTTTGTCAATTTCCATTGGCACACTTCCTTCTTTTAATTCTGCCGAGATACGAATTGACTCGGTTTCTGGCGATGGTATAATCGATGGTTTTCTCAGGTGTTCTAGGGCGATACCTGGGGGAATTGATTGCCAAGTTGATCCGAGTTTCAACAATGTGTCCGCATCATCATTTTCCGCCTGAGGTATATGATGAAACTCGCATCCATCGAAGTATCCACTAATTTTTTGCACATGGAACCTATATAGGGCCATATTCGCATCTAGTGCGTCCCAATTGCCTGACACTTGCTGTACTACTAAATCTGAATCCCCGTAGCATAGGATCTGACGTATACCAATTTCCTTTGCCACCTTTAATCCATGGACGAGTGCTTCATATTCGGCTACATTGTTTGATGCGGTGAAATGTGTTTGTAGCACATATTTCAGCTGATCTTTTTTTGGTGAGGTCAACACTATCCCTGCCCCCAAGCCATTTCTCAGCTTGGATCCGTCGAAATGCATTATCCAATAACTCGGATCTGGTAACGGTGGTTCATATTGTACCTCGGCCCAATCCACAAAGAAGTCGGCCACTGCCTGAGATTTGATTGCATCTCATCTATCGAATTGCGGATCATAAGGTGATAATTTTATTGCCCATTTTGCTATTCAGCCACTTACATCTTTGTTGCTCAATATCTCGGCTATGGGCGCTTCACAAATCACTTTGATCGGATGTTCTTCGAAGTAATGTTTAAGTTTTTTCGCCGACATGTATACTCCATAGGCCATCTTCTGGTAGTGTGGGTAGTTCTGTTTTGAGGCCGACAATACCTCGCTTAGGTAATATACCGGCCTTTGTATTGATTTATCACCTTCATTCCATTCCACGACAACCACCGCACTTACCACTCTGTTAGTGGCAGCTACATAAAGTAACATAGGCTCTTTTGACAGTGGAGAGGCCAGGATTGGTGCTGTGACCAACATCTTTTTTAGTTCATGAAATGCATTATCTGCTTGCGATGTCCAAATGAACTTATCAGACTTTTTCATCAGTTGGTACAGAGGTAATGCCTTTTCCCCCAGCCGACATACAAATCGACTAAGCGAGGCCAGGCAACCCGTGGACTTCTGTACATCATTTAGATACCTCGGCAATTCCATTTTTTCAACTGCCCGTATTTTAGTTGGATTTGCCTCTATACCTCGGTTGGATACGAGAAAACCGAGTAATTTCCCAGCTGGTACACCGAAGGTGCATTTTTTCGGGTTAAGCTTCATTCGGAACCTTCTAAGGTTTGTGAATATCTGCCGAATATCATCTAGGAGTGTTTTGCTCTCTTTGGTTTTTATAACCACATCGTCTACATATACTTGTACATTTCTTCCTATCTAGTCATGTAGACATTTTTGCATGCATCTCTGGTATGTTGCTCCTGCATTACGCAGGCCGAATGGCATGGTGCGATAGCAATAAGCCCCGTACGGGGTAATAAACGCAGTCTTTATTTGATCGGCCAGATTTAACGGTATCTGGTGGAAACCAGAATGCGCGTCTACAAATGACAATAGCTCACAACTAGCGGTCGAATCAATGACTTGATCTATCCTAGGTAAAGGAAAATGATCTTTGGGACATGCCTTGTTTAGGTTCGTGTAATCAATGCACATTCGCCATACGACGGATACATTGGGTCATCTTTTTTCTTTTCTACTAATACCAGATTTGATAGCCAATCCGGATGAAGCACTTCCATGATGAACCCGGCCGCAAGGAGCCGAGCTATCTCATCCCCTATTATTTTTCTCCTGTCTTCGGCGAAGTGGCGGAGAGGTTGCTTCACCGGCCTTGCTCCTGGCCTTACATGCAAAGAGTGCTCAGCCAACTCCCTCGGCACACCTTGCAGGTCTTGAGTTGACCAGGCAAAGATATCCCGATTCTCACGGAGGAAGTTGGTGAGCTCGCCTTCCTATTTGGCATCTAGGCCGACACCAATCGTGATGGTGCGCTCTGGGAACTGCTCATATATCTGGACCTTTTTTGTCTCTTTAGTCGGCTTGAAAGAAACACTTCCATGTGGGTTGGCTAATGCTGGCATATTCAGGTGCGCCCACTGAGTGAGGGCCGCTACCTCCTGAATCCTTCTTTTCTCTCTTGGAATCACCAATGATTCGGCCAGGTTTGATCCGACCGAAGCACATTCCATCGACTTACTGTAATGTCCTGCTACTGTTACCACCCCTTGTGGTCCGGGTAACTTCATTTTCAAGTAAGTGATGTGGCAGCTGCTCATGAATTTGGCCAATGCCGGCCGTCCGAGTAAAGCATGATAGCAACTTTCTAGGTCCACCACCTCAAACTCCAAATTTTCCACTCTGCAATTCTCCCTTGTGCCGAATAATACATCTACTCGGACCTTCCCAATGGGTTCACATGAAAGTCTCGGCACTATTCCATGGAATGTGGTTCTTGTGGACTGCAGCATATTCTACGCTATTCCGAGTTTATGCATCGTATCTTTGTACATGATATTGATACTGCTCCCATTGTCAATGAGTAATTTTGAGAATTTGACATTAATGATGGGCCCAACAAATGTCAGATCTAGTACGAGTGCGTATGACCCTAGATTCGGCATTATTTTGGGTGATCCTTTAAGCTCTAGGTTATTTCCTGGTCTGACCAAGGCACATATCTTGGTACCGCCGGCATAACTGCATTCACTTCCATATGTCGGCGTTGTACACTTTGCCTGTCTTGCTGTTCTGTTGTGAACACGCAATATGATTGATGATCCTCCCTGTAATCATTGCGTCCATTATTTCCGGGGTTCGTCCTTCCATCCTGACCTTGATTTATCACTTGATGCACTGCATATCTCTGGTCCGAGTTAACATACCTTGGAGGAGGTGGGGGTAACATTAACTATTGTGCATTTGCCCCAGCTAACTGCGGCTGCTGCTGCTGATGCGCTTGATGAGAAGACGTATGCATGCCCGCCGGGTTCCCCATTGCATTTTTCATCCAGGCACATTGCCGAGTTGTATGATTAGCCGGCTTGGCCGGATTTGGAGTATGAAACTTTCACGGTTGATCCAACATGGATTCAAACGTGTACTTGACCTTTCGCCCTTTGCTTCTTACATTACGGTGTCCTTGTCTCTTCCCTTCGTTCCTTGGTGTCCACTGCCGAGGACCATTTTTCTGTCATTGACTGTTTCCATGACTCGGCTGATCTTTCACTACCACTGCCACCTGATTGGAAGCGTATCTGTAGTACGGTCTTTCCTCTCTTCTTCTACCTCTGAACTCGTTGCGCCTCGATGATCCGACTGCATCTCTTGCATATTGATCTTGATGCTCCCGATGCTCTGCCGACATTAGCTCTGGTTGTGTCGGGTCTCCCAATACATACGAGTCTGCTATCCTGATGGTTTCTGCCAAGGTGGTCGGCATATCTCTTTGCAGCATTTGCCACAATACACTGGCGTATCGGAAACCTTGAGCAAACCAAGCTATCGCTTGAGATTCTATAACTCCTTCACATGAGTTTCTAAGGTTACACCACCGAGTCAAGAATTCTCTATCTATCTCATTTGGCCTCTGCCTGCACATAGCAAGATGATGTGGCCTGTTTGGTCTTTTGTAAGTACTGGTGAAGTTGTTGACAAACATCTCTTCAAAATCTAGCCAACAGTTTATACTGCCTGCTGGCAGATTGTTCAGCCATACTCTGGCCGGTCCTTCCAGCATTTGCGGGACATATCTTACCGCCCATCGCAAGTTTCCACTAGCTATTTTTACTGCAGTAGCATAGTCAATCAACCAATCCTGTGGTTTGGTGCTCCCATTGTATGTTTTCGTGCCCCTTGCCAGCTGAAAGTTCGGCACTGGTGGCTCGCCCATGATCCGAGGTCCAAAACACGCTGGACCAGGCGGACCCTGCTCCTCTAACAACTCGGACCGGTACAACCTGTCCAGTTTTAATCTTGCATCATTTGATGGCAAGTTTCTGTAAATGATTCTTTCCTGTATTCCATAATGGTTATTTCCACCATGCCCTGCATACTCCATATCTGAGTAACCATCATTGTACCTCTCGTTTGCCTGATTATGGTGAGCTGGTCTCACTTCTCGCTCTTGCCGAGGTTCATACCTCGGCTGAGGATCGGGCGGTGGGGCTCTCCTTCCTTCCGCCGGATTATTGTTCTCATGATTTCCTCTTCCGAGGTCTCCATTACCTCGGCTTCCGTTGCCTTTGTTTGCACGGCCGGGTTTTCTTTCGCCACTGTTACCTCGGCTCCCATTGCATCTGTTCTCATTGACCTTTCCGGCTACTGCCGGACCATACGGAACAATTTGCTTATTTCTTTTTCCTGAAGTTACTGCTCTATCTTTTCGCGCGTTGTTTCCGGGTGAGGATGCTGCTGCCCCTGATAGTGCGGGCGCTGCTCCAGCCGAATGAACCATACGCGAGGCTCTCGGTCTTGCTTAAGCACATTTCTTTTTTTCCATTCTATTTGCATACCAGCTCATTCACTCTTTCTTGATGTTTCTGCCGGTCTTCGCCGGTCAATCCTTCCAACTCCAATGTTGTGGCATTTTCCGCCCTTAGGTTCTTTGCCGGGGTGCTATACCTCGGGAAGCCTAGATCAACTGAATCCGCCTTATGAGTCTCATGCTCTTTGTTGATATCATTCATGAGGTTTTTCCCCTCAACCTTAATTCATCTACCCGTTCGGGGGCAACATCTAGTTTATTTGCCTTAGCATACTCTCGCAGGATCTTGTTCAAGGATTCCCGCAGAGCCGACACCTTTTGTGCCTCTACCAATACTTTCTTCCTAGTCTCTTACAACTCAGCCTAAGCATTAGCCGGATCAAGTATTTGTGCCACAGGTGTGGTTAGATTATCTATAGTTGCCTGGAGAATATTCTCTGGTCTTTCTTAGGTGGCCATCTTACCGTTGCTGTCTTTGGGGTTGTCTCCTGTACCTCGGCTGATTTGGCCGCTGACGGACCTACCTTGGTGGGTTGTGGAGCTGCTTGATTCGTGGTCATCTGTCCTCCCGCCGCCGGTTCCTTGCTTGATCCGGCGCCTGCTGCTGCCGTCTGTGCCCCGGCTGCGACCATCACCTTGACGCTGCCGATGGGGCGTGCTCCACGTGGACCGTTCGCAGCGCTGAGGGGAGGCTCTCCTGCATCAATAACTCGGTGAGGATAAACGTAGGAGGTGTCGACGCCGACGTAGATCTGGTGTGTGCCCCAGTTGATGAAGACATCATTGCGCGGTGGAGCTTTCCTCCTAAAGCTGCCTGCGTTATCGCTGACGTAATCCCAGAGATCAAATCTCTAGACTAAGCAAGACACAACGCGCTCGCCGGTGTGGATGAAGTTTCCCGTCTGGATCTTGACTCCAGCTAGCACCGCTGCTTGCCCCATGGTGGGCGCCAACTGTCGTGGTGGTGGCACGACAGATGCCATGGGTAGGCTAAAGTATGGGGCCAATGGATGCTAGAGGGATCCAGGGAGCGAAGATGCAGTGATTTCTACACTCAAATGACTAACATATAGATCTTTATTTCTCCTTACAAGAACTACAAGTGCTCCTTCAGCTGTTAGCAGGAAGAAGAAGAATACTACTCAAGCCTTAAGGTCCAGAATGAATTGATCCCTTCTCAGGAGCCCGCTTCTCCCCTTATAAAGGGGTGCCTTGGTTCCTCCTAGGGCTGACGTGGCAAGCATATTCGAGGAATATGCTTGTCCCAATATGGTAAATCGGCGACCCTCTTTCCGTGTCCCCCTTCTAACAACGGCAATGTTCCAAAGAGCCCCACCTGCGCGTCTCGGGCTCCATGACTGTCACCTCCATGACCTTCTTCTGCCCTTATGCTGCTCTGCTCCTTGTCCTTTGTGCTTGGCTCTGTCTAGATTCCTCCTAGCCCGTGACTAGGGTTTGACTATTGGCACCTCCTTCTCCTATAAGCTTCGTGTTACTCGGCCTCGTCTCGCATAACTCAGCCTGGCCTTCACCTGCATTCAAGTTATTCAGACTCACTCGACCGACTTAACTCGCATGTCGGCCGAGTAAGGTGTTACTCCTTCCGTAGCTGTCATGGCCTTGCTTGTCTCGGCCGACTCTTACTTGACTCAGCCGATATAAATAGTAACTCGGCATATGACAAGGGAGACTCCTTTCATCCTTCCCATGTCTTGACCCTATCAGGGGTTACCTCCCCAACAGATGTCTTGTAGGATCTTGCGGCCTTGCGCAGGCTGCATGCAGCGTTGGAACACGCCAGTCATGCTGTGCTTGTTGAGCTGGCCATTGATGATGACGAAGGATTTGCAGCGGCACACGATCATATGTGTCTCCATCTCGTCTGCTGGCAGGGACCCTCCCTCAAGGTAGGCGATGTGTGGCACGGTCCAGTAGCTTGGCTCCGCTATCATGGCGACCAGAGCGGGTTCTGGTTGCAGCGGGATCCCGAGGTCGATCTCCCTCGAGGAAGACACCAGTGGGTGGCGCTTGACGAGCTTACCCGGTGCGAGATAGGGCGTCAGCCTCTTTGTTCTTGTGCCGGTGGATCCACTCGATGGAGTAGCCGGCGAAGTGGCCCCCTAGCTGGTCCACTCCTTGGCGGTATACCGCCATGGTGGGGGAGATGGCGTCGCAGGTACCGGGGACTTGCGCGGTGACGAGGTCGGAGTCATCGTAGCACCATAGGCGATTGACGTTCATCTCCTTGGCGGCTCGCATGCCGTGAAGGTGGGCCTTGTACTCGGCCATGTTGTTGGTGTAGGGGGTGAAGTCGAGGTACAACATGTAGCAGAGCTTATCGCCCTTGAGGGAAGTGAGTACAATTCCTGCTCCTATGTTGTCTGTGTTCTTGGACCCGCACTACAAGAAATCTGTTGTTCTTTGACCTTCTAATAGTGACCCTAGACAAAATCGTCATATACTTATGACGATTCTACATGAGATGGTCGTAAGCCATTCTCGAGGGTGAAAACCTTATTGAAATATGACGATTTCGCTCAAAAACGTCGTAATTTTATCAAATAAAATCGTCATAACCTATGTGATGCAACTTAGGAGACAATTTGTAGTCAATTATGACCAATTTAGATCGTCATGGCATCTAATATAGAATATAATGATATGACTCATCATCCACAACAGCAAATTACACATATTTGTAATGTCTATGTGTTAGTCCACGTGTCAGTAGTCGCTTAGCCACATACCACTGACATGTGAGACCCACTTTCCATGTTGGCTAGGATAGAACAGCTAGTCTAACAGATAGACCCACGCAGGCCCCACTCATGAGAATTTAAATGTTTTTCGGGTATTGAATTTGGCTTGGATCCACAAGACCTGTAGATGGGACCCCTCCACATGTCTGAGATTAAGTCTTAGAAATCCCAGCAAAAAGAGGAGGCGCTGGGGGTCGAACCCGCGACCCATCCTACAGAACAACTACGCCGTACAACGGACCTAACCACCACACCACCTTACATTTTGTGTATACATTCCACTTCGATTCTATTAGAGTGGTTTCAACTGGCGTCGTGGCTTCTTGGGCTACTTCAAGGGCAGGCCTTGGGCTGACAGCGAAGTGCAAAGCTAGCTCGTTTGGGCCATTGGGCTGGCATGTTTGCTCGGCCGGGTGGCTCTAGTATTTTTATTTCTTTTATTCTTTTCTGAATTTTGTTGTATCTTTTTATTTATAACTCCAAATTGAGTCAAATAAAAATTGGAGAACTTGCAGAAATGGCGAGCATGATTTTCCTTGAATTTTTATGCATGTTTTATTGTTTGGATCACGCAGAGGATTTATATTATTCGGACCGTTTTTGAATTTTTATACCCGTTTCAAACTATGGTCAAAACGGCGGGCATGAAGGTTCTTAAATCGGGGCTAAGGCACGCTAAAATTGCATTAGATCTCTAAAGAAATAGCATATTGAGAGTCTAAAAATGTTTTTTTTTAAATCATGGGCATCAGATAATGTTCCTGTAGTTCAAATCGGACCCACTTCCTACCGATTCGGCGGGAATGTCTTTTTCGCCAGGGGTGGACGGAAATGTTTGAGATACCCAGGTTGGGACATTTGTCCATGTAAGGTGGTCTAATATTTTTGAAAAATGTGTTTGTAGCATTATAAAACTGTCATTTGGTGGTTGCTTCACAAAATCCCCGTTTTTTGCGCTCGGAAAATAGAAAATGGATTTTCCATGCGGCAAAAAGAATAACTTCCTCCTGCAACATTGTTCGCCATCCCACGATACATATGGTTGCACAATATAGGCTCATTATCACAAACTATGCCGCGATTCGGGCCATAACATTGGTCGTTTGGCCCAAAAGCCATGAAACCTCGAACATGATAGGTCATTTCTGAGAAGGTTTTTTTGAGACACTTGCAATATACCAAGTTTGGTATTTTTCCTTGCAACTATGTCACATAATAAGACATCACGCGAAGGATTTGCATTGATCGGACCGTTTTTGAATTTTTTATGCCAGTTTCAAACTATGGTCAAAACGACGGGCATTAAGGTTCTTAAATCGGGGCCGAGCCTCGCTAAAATTGCATTGGATCTCTAAATAAATATCATATTGCGAGTCTAAAAATGATTTTTTCAAAAAATCATGGGCATCAGATCATGTACCTGTAGTTCAAATCGGACCCACTTCCTACCAATTCGGCAGGAATTTGTCTTTTTCGCCAGGGGTGGCCGGAAAGGTTTGAGACACCCAGGTTAGGACATTTGTCCATGTAAGGTGGTCTACTATTTTTGAAAAATGTGTTTGTAGCATTATAAACCTGTCATTTGGTGGTTGCTTCACAAAACACCCCGTTTTTTGCGCTCGGAAAATAGAAAATGGATTTTCCGTGCGACGAAAAGAAAAACTTCCTCCTGCAACATTGTTCGCCATCCCACGATACATATGGGTCCACAATATGGTCTCATTATCACAAACTATGCCGCGATTCGGGCCATAACATTGGTCGTTTAGCCCGAAAGCCATGAAACCTCGAACATGATAGGTCATTTCTGAGAAGGTTTTTTTGAGACACTTGCAATATACCAAGTTTGGTATTTTTCCTTGCAACTATGTCACATAATAAGACATCACGCGAAGGATTTGCATTGATCGGACCGTTTTTGAATTTTTATGCCAGTTTCAAACTATGGTCAAAACGACGGGCATTAAGGTTCTTAAATCGGGGCCGAGCCTCGCTAAAATTGCATTGGATCTCTAAATAAATATCATATTGCGAGTCTAAAAATGATTTTTTCAAAAAATCATGGGCATCAGATCATGTACCTGTAGTTCAAATCGGACCCACTTCCTACCAATTCGGCAGGAATTTGTCTTTTTCGCCAGGGGTGGACGGAAAGGTTTGAGACACCCAGGTTAGGACATTTGTCCATGTAAGGTGGTCTACTATTTTTGAAAAATGTGTTTGTAGCATTATAAACCTGTCATTTGGTGGTTGCTTCACAAAACACCCCGTTTTTTGCGCTCGGAAAATAGAAAATGGATTTTCCGTGCGACGAAAAGAAAAACTTCCTCCTGCAACATTGTTCGCCATCCCACGATACATATGGGTCCACAATATGGTCTCATTATCAGAAACTATGCCGCGATTCGGGCCATAACATTGGTCGTTTAGCCCGAAAGCCATGAAACCTCGAACATGATAGGTCATTTCTGAGAAGGTTTTTTTGAGACACTTGCAATATACCAAGTTTGGTATTTTTCCTTGCAACTATGTCACATAATAAGACATCACGCGAAGGATTTGCATTGATCGGACCGTTTCTGAATTTTTTATGCCCGTTTCAAAGTATGGTCAAAACGACGGGCATTAAGGTTCTTAAATCGGGCCAAGCCTCGCTACAATTGCATTGGATATCTAAATAAATAGCACATTGCGAGTCTAAAAATGATTTTTTCAAAAAATCATGGGCATCAGATCATGTACCTGTAGTTCAAATCGGACCCACTTTCTACCGATTCGGCAGGAATTTGTCTTTTTCGCCAGGGGTGGACAGAAAGGTTTGAGACACCTAGGTTGGGACATTTGTCCATGTAAGGCGGTCTACTATTTTTGAAAAAAGTGTTTGTAGCATTATAAAACTATCATTTGGTGGTTGCTTCACAAAACGCCTCGTTTTTTGCGCTCGGAAAATAGAAAATGGATTTTCAGTGCGACGAAAAGAAAAACTTCCTCCTGCAACATTGTTCGCCATCCCACGATACATATGGGTGCACAATGTGGGCTCATTATCACAAACTATGTCGCGATTCGGGCCATAACATTGGTCGTTTAGCCCGAAAGCCATGAAACCTCGAACATGATAGGTCATTTCTGAGAAGGTTTCTTCGAGACACTTGCAATATACCAAGTTTGGTATTTTTCCTTGCAACTATGTCACATAATAAGACACCACGCGAAGGATTTGCATTGATCGGACCGTTTCTGAATTTTTTATGCCCGTTTCAAAGTATGGTCAAAACGGCGGGCATGAAGGTTCTTAAATCGGGCCAAGCCTCGCTACAATTGCATTGGATATCTAAAGAAATAGCACATTGCGAGTCTAAAAATGATTTTTTCAAAAAATCATGGGCATCAGATCATGTACCTGTAGTTCAAATCGGACCCACTTTCTACCGATTCGGCAGAAATTTGTCTTTTTTGCCAGGGGTGGACGGAAAGGTTTGAGACACCTAGGTTGGGACATTTGTCCATGTAAGGCGGTCTACTATTTTTGAAAAAAGTGTTTGTAGCATTATAAAACTATCATTTGGTGGTTGCTTCACAAAACGCCTCGTTTTTTGCGCTCGGAAAATAGAAAATGGATTTTCAGTGCGACGAAAAGAAAAACTTCCTCCTGCAACATTGTTTGCCATCCCACGATACATATGGGTGCACAATATGGGCTCATTATCACAAACTATGTCGCGATTCGGGCCATAACATTGGTTGTTTAGCCCGAAATCCATGAAACCTCGAACATGATAGGTCATTTCTGAGAAGGTTTTTTCGAGAAACTTGCAATATACCAAGTTTGGTATTTTTCCTTGCAACTATGTCACATAATAAGACATCACGCGAAGGATTTGCATTGATCGGACCGTTTTTGAATTTTTTATGCCAGTTTCAAACTATGGTCAAAATGACGGGCATGAAGGTTCTTAAATCGGGGCCGAGCCTCGCTAAAATTGCATTGGATCTCTAAAGAAATAGCATATTGCGAGTCTAAAAATGATTTTTTTCAAAAAATCATGGGCATGAGATCATGTACCTGTAGTTCAAATCGGACCCACTTCCTGCCGATTAGGTAGGAATTTGTCTTTTTCGCCAGGGGTGGACGGAAAGGTTTGAGACACCCAGGTTGGGACATTTGTCCATGTAAGGTGGTCTACTATTTTTGAAAAATGGTATGGTAGCATTATAAAAGTTTTATTTTGTGATTGCTTCACAAAACGACCCGTTTTTAACACTTAGAAAATGAAAAAAGGTGCAGCCAATCAGAATAGAGAATAAGAATACCCATGGATTACCCCACCGAAGGTGATCTCATCTGTTTACATGCACTCCATCGAACGACTAAAGTTTTATCCTGCGCCTCCTAGGCCCCTGTCTTTGTACGTGGACTGACAGAAACTCCCTAAAGTCCCATAGAATTCAACGCAGAAGTGATCAGGGGTAATTTCGTGATATCAACATGGTCGAGAGGGACTGACCCCCAAACCCTAATCCCATCGCTCCTCTTCGCAGACCCCGCCGCCACTCCTTCCTCTCTCTGCTCGACAGCCACCCCTCACCGCAACCCTAGTCCCCTTGCTCCTCACTGCGTCGCTCGCCACCCGACCTGCCTCTCCTCTCTCTCAATCGTGGATGGCGGCCAGGACGCCATGGCTGTGCGCCGTGGTTGCTTCCCGACGTTTCCACCACCTCCCATCGCTCAGACTTCTACCTCGTAACATTTTAGCCACCCCCACGCGCCACCTCCTTCCCCTGCGTGCAATCTCCAGCCACCCTAGACCTCTAGTGCCCCTCTTCCTCTCCGCCCCTCAACCATCTTCTGATCCATCTCTCCGACCACCCCCATATCCCGCTCCACCAGACCTTACACTACCGAGACCGGAAGCCTTCACGGTCCCGTCAACGGAAGCCTCGATGGTGAAGATTAGGCACCGAGGGTGAAGGAGATCGACACCCACACAGCCCCTGTCCTACCCCGTAGGGCCGTAGGTTCTGCTGCGCATGCGTTCGCGGAGGCGGATCTCGCAGGGCTCGAGGTGGGCAGATCAGCCACAACGGGGATCTCCGGCAGCCAGCACTATGGCTGCCTGTGCGGCACAGACGGAGGTGCGTCGTTTACTCCCGTCTAGCGTTTATGATTGAAATTTCGGGTGCGTGCTTGTTTCCGTCACCACGTGCTCGATCTAGGGTTTCTCCCTTGTCCTCCTGAATTTATGATTTGTTTTGTTATTTTCTTGCAAGGTATGTGATACGGGAATTCATGGAGCGGGGAGTGCAGCGAGGAAGCTAGTTATCGTCAACATGGAGGACTTATGCTCCCTCCCCTTCCTCCCCCTCTACTGTATTTGATTCTAGATTTTTCTGTGGCATTCTCCTTTGTGAATAGATGATCCTTCTGACCTTCTTAGGAAGTTCAACCACTTTGAATTGTAAATCGCTGGCTATTAACTATTTAGTCAGGTGACAAACTGATACTGTTTTGCTCTTTGTTGTAGTAGCTGATGATGGTTGAGATAGTATCAGTGTTCAAACTTGTTTTATCCTGTGGCCTTCTACTCTTTGTTTATTAATATACTTGTGCGTTAGTTAGTGTTCAAACTGGTGATGGTTGAGATGGTATCAGTGTAGTTGAACTGCTATGAGCTACTGATATCAAACCTGCATGACAATCTTTTTGTAGGAATACATGCTCACTCCTTGTTAGGATCATGAACTCTTTTTATTTATTGCTAGTTCCTGGTCTAATCTAGTTGTCCATCTATGATGATTACTACAAGAAATCTACCCACCTATGATAGTACCATTTACTTTTGTTTTATGTGGCATCTTTTTCTCTGCTACTAGATTTCAAACTGCCTCGATGTATGTTCTTTTGGTTCCCTAAATTCTAGAATCGTATGAAAATATATATGGCTTCTGAAGTAGTGTGTTCTCAATCAGTATACATTTTAACTGTGTTTTGAAACTCTGAAAAAGGCACTAGTTTGAAGCAAGCATATATGGTGAACTGGTTGACTGGCCCTTTAATGCGCCGCATCTATTGAAATGTGACTGCTCGGGGTGGAAGTTAATACTATTTGACGTCCGTAAAGTCTGGGTATTTTTTATGCTTTGCTCTGTGATTTCTGGAGCGGTTCTAGCGGTTTGTTGAAAGTGGTTCATAGGGGAATTTATTTTGAAAATCCATTGAATTTCTTAAAGACTTTCTAGTGAAAATAGCTGCTATGTTTAAGCATCCCGAATCTTGATTTGTGTAGAGTTCAACAAGGGGAAGGGGTAAATGGCTATTGGACAGCATATGCCGAAGGGGACTCTCTCCACCAGCTTGAGCTTTCCAAGCATCGGCAGCACAAAGATTTTGGGAAGGAAGAGAGTCGCCGTCTCACTGGCTCTGAGCCCCTCGAGTCCGCACTCACTGGTGCAGACACTACGCAAGTAGCACAGCATCAGGTTCCACATGCATGACACCATCTGCCTTCTTGAATATTCAGTCCCTCTTCTACAGCAATGTTATGACCGTGTAGTGCATTCCTTAATTTGTAACTATAGTGTAGACTTGCTTCATAGTTCCTTGTTTAATATATTACATTGTGTAACTAGAGCATGAATATATTCTTATTCTTATATCTGCGCACTTATACAAGAAATAGACTTTCTTCTATAGTTCCTTCTTTCTGTTCATTATTTGTGAGTATGCCTGCTAGTGATGGATAAGCTTGTTTTACTTTTGATTCTCTGTAAGAAGTTTTGAACTGTTGATGCATGTGCTATTAATACCATGAGTTTTTAGGAATTGTTGGATGTTCTCTGTTCATAGCACACTCTTGTACTACTAGCTTTACCTGAGATTTGATGCTTGATGCTACCGTTAACTTGTATTCATACTAGTTGTTCTCACAGACCTGATAGAGTGATGTAACAGCAGCAACACTGTCTTCTACAGATTAGATAAGTTCGACCTCTCATTATGGAGTTGCATGCCATCCCCGGTTCTTCCTCCACACTGTGGAAGGTACCTTATTTAGCTTCGAGCACCACGACGACCACTACATATTGCAAGGACAACCTTCATCATCCACAACCCCACAAGAATGCCTCAAGGTTCTATGCCCTCTTCTCTTATTAACTACTGAATTGAAAATTGCTAGACCTGATGTTCCGGTTGTATCTATATAATTCATTTTGTTATGATGTGAATCACTGGAAATGATAACCACCTATGCGCCCCTAGATGCCTCTATAGATCTCTCCTAATAGAAAAGCTTCCAGTTGTTTGTATTGTATTGTATTGTATTCTTGTTGGTTCATTGATGCATTTGGGAAATTAATCTCTCAGACAGTCAGCTTCTGTTTTGAATCAGTATGAAAAGAAGAATTATTTGGCTGGTAGTGTGCTATTGATTTTCTTAACTTTGTCTTTGTCATTAACGGTGATAGAAACATGTGTAGTGTGGTACTTGCAGATATATATTCTATTGAATATTTTTTATTCTTTGTCATGTGGCTTGTGGAACTTGCTCTATTGCTTGCTGCTATACTATCTAGTTTACTTTTGACAATGGAGGCAATCTATCTGGCTGGCCTTGGCATGTCCGCTAGTTGATTTTGCATCTTAATTGTATTGGAACTAAAACTAATTCTGTGGTGGGTTTTTATAGTTGTGCCCCTGGTACAAATCCAGGACATTACTAACTTCTATAATTTTTGCAGATGCTTGGTGAAATCTTGTACCACTTATCGATCAACTGGAGTATGATCAGTCATCTAAGGTTACTGGAATGCTTCTTGAGATGGACCAGACTATGGTTCACCTAATGCTCTGAAGACCAAGGTGGAAGAAGCTGATCAGCTGGATTCTCTTTATGAGAAATGACTTTGTCGCTTCTTAGTCAGGAGCTATCTGTTCTATTTTCTATGTGTGTTTGGTGTTTGAAATCCATTTTAAGTGTTTTGATTATCAACAGATGAGACTTCGATGTTTTGTTAAATGTTGAGATTGAAATTTGATTTATCTGTGGATTATTTGTTTTTCTTGGTTACTGTACCAGTGATATGGATCACATTTGGGCTCTAAACAGGCCACAATCCAACAAAAAACCTGATTCACAACTATGTACAATTCAGAATAAAAGAATAAAAAGGTTAAAATAGAATACGGATTATACTGTGAAAAGGGAAGATTGAATGGACAAAAAAGGCCAAAGCCCAACATTGAAATGGATAATAAAAACACCATCCCTAAAAGAAAAATGACATGGAGAAGGCCACGCCCAATTCAATGAAAGGCTGAATTTTTTGGGCTTGGCCCATATAGACCACCAAAATGGACTGGGCTGATTTCACACTACGAAGATTTCATTTCGTCATAATTTTTCCACATCGGATCAGCCACGTAGGATCTGATCTTTCCATGCGAGATGGGCCATGACGATATTGGATTGTCATAACGGCTATGACGATCTAATATCGTCATAGATGGTTATGACGATTTTATCAAAATCGTCGTTATAGTTCATTTGCGACGCCCAGCTTTCGACGATCTCATTTTCGTCATAAAATCATCATAGATGGACTACTATGACGATTTTGTGACGAAAATGGAGGGTCATATATTGCCAGATTCCTTGTAGTGTCGTCGAAGTGGAGCGACCAATAGTGGAGGTACGACAACTTCTCTGACTGCTGCGCCTCCTCCGAGTCGGCGATGAAGTCTGCCAGGGCCTGCGACTTGATTGCCTTGCGCGGCTCGTACTTGATATTGTGGACGCCGATCTTGACGGCCCACTTGGCGACTCGCCGGGTCGCCTGACGGTTGTGGATGATGTCCTGCAATGGCGCGGAGGAGATGACTGTGAGTGGGTGCTCCTGGAAGTAGTGTGATATCCGTTGCTAGGCTCGGAAGACCGTGTACACCAGTTTCTGGTATTGTGGGTAGCGCTGTCGCGACTCGGTGAGGACCTCACTGATGTAGTAGATGAGGACTGCACGGGACGCTCGTTGCCCTCTTCTGGCCGTTCGACGACCATGACGGCGCTGACGACTCGCTCGGATGCCGTGATGTAGACGAGCATTGGCTCCTTGTCGACAGGGGCGACGAGTAGCGGGGCCGTGAGTAGCACTTCTTTGAGTGCGTGGAGCACGTCGTCGGCCTCCTTGTCCCACTGGAACGTGGGGTTCTTGCGAATTAGGCGGTAGAGGGGCATTGCCTTCTCGCCTAGCCGGGGGATGAAGCGGCTGAGAGCCGCGACTTGCCCGACTAGCTTCTGGACATCGTGGAGGCACTCGGGTTTGCCGAGCCGGGTGATCGTATCGATATTGGTGGGGTTCGGCTCGATGCACCTCTTAGATACTGCGTAAGCTAGTAGCTGTCCAGTGGGTACACTGAAGGTGCACTTTCCTGGGTTGAGTTTTATCTTGTACCTCTGTAGATTCACGAAGGTTTTGGCCAGGTCGGCGAGTAGGTCTCTTTGGAAATTGGACTTGACCACCAAATCATCGATGTAGACATGGATGTTGCGGCCAATTTGGCTTGCAAGGCACTCCTACATGCACCGCTGATAAGTCGCTCCGGTGTTCTTGAGGCTGAACGTCATGTCAGTGTAGCAAAAGGCACCGAATGGCGTGATGAACGACGTCTTCTCCTTGTCCTCGACCGCCATTTTGATCTGGTTGTAACCAGAGTATGCATCGAGGAAGCATAGCGACTCCGAGCCCGTAGTCGAGTCGATGATCTGATCGATGTGCGGGAGGACGAAATGCTCCTTTGGGCAGGCACTATTGAGGTTTGTAGTCGATACCGATTCTCTAGGTCCCATTCTTTTCAACCAGGACTGGGTTTGCCAGCCACTTAGAGTATTTGATGGGCCAGATGAAGCCTGCAGGGAGTAGACACTACACCTCCTCGATGATTGCTCGACGGCGCTCTTCATTGAAGGGCCACAGCGACTGCTTTACAGGTCGCGCTTTAGGGTCAGCGTTGAGTTTGTGCTCAGCGAGTTACCTCGGGACACCTGGCATGTCGGATGGATTCCATGTGAAGATGTCGCGATTCTCACGTAGGAACTCGGTGAGCGCGCTTTCCTATGTGGGGCTCATGCATGTCCTGATCGTCACCGTATGGCTAGAGTCGCCTGGGACCAGCTCGATGGTGCGGGTGTGCGTGGTGGCCTCGAACGCGGTCGATCCACCGTTCTTCGTGTTAGGCCTCTTGAGTACGGCGGGGATGTCTTTGTCGACCCCGCTCGCATATTTGGCAATCTCCTCCGCGTGGTTGGCCTCCGTGGTGATGACAGCGTCTGCGATTTCGGCGCCTTTCTCCTCGCACTTGATGCCCATGTTGGGGTCGCCGTGGACGGTGATGATACCGCACGGCCCTGGGAGCTTCATCGTGTTGTACGCATAGTGCGGTGCCACCATGAACTTGGCGAATACTTTTTGTCCCATGACGCAGTGGTAGGGGCTATTGAAGTTGACCAGCTCGAAGACGATCTGCTCGGTGCGGAAGTTTGCTGGTGTGCCAAAGGTGATTGCAAGCGTCACCTTGCCGATCGGGTACGCCTTCTGACCGGGGATGATGCCATGGAAGGTGATGAGGGTCGTCTCAATCATCGACTGCGGGAGCCGCAGCCGCCTGAATGTGTCCAGGTAGAGTATGTTGATGGAGATCCCGCCATCCATCAATGTCTTGGGGAGCCAGTACTCGCCCACTTTGGGCTTAACCACCAGGGCGACTCGCCCCGGATATGGCGAGTGGTCCTTGCGGCTCCACGTGATGCGCTGCTCGGACCAGTTGAGGAAGCGGGGGACGTCGACCTGGGACACCGCATGGACAGCAACGGTGCGAGCGAGGACCTTCTTCTCGCGCTTGGAGTCGAGCCCGGTGAAGGTGTGGAGCGAACCGACTTCGTTGCCGAATGCCTCTCCGTTTGGCGGGTTGTTGTTGGGGTCCTCCCTTGCGTGTCGTGCCTTCTCGATCTCCTTCAGGGAGTGGCCGTCGGCGGTCGTGTGCGTGGATGGCTTCCCCTCCCTGTTGTGGAACACACATGGTTGGTTGAGGAGAGCCGCGGGGTCGAATTTCGGCCTCGCTCGGTAGTTTCCACTATCACGGTGTTGTCCTCCGGGCAGAAGCTCTTGGGGTCGCGTGGCATGTGGCGTGTAGCCGGTGTTGGCGACGAAGTCGACTCGCCCGTCACCGCGGCGCTTTGTCGGTGAGGCGAATGTTGCCGTAGTGCAGCTCGCACTGCCTGCCATTTCCGTGGCCGCTTGGGCGGCGATGTCCACCCGAATCATCATCGGTTTCTTGGTTCGGGTCCTCCTCCGCGTATCGTTTAGCGATCTCTAGGAGGCCTTGGATGTTGTCGAGTGTCTTGTACACCCGCTTGAGCTTGGAGACCAGGGGCTCATAGCGGCACGAGGTCTTGAAGCAGTGGATCGCCATCTCTGGGTGGATGCTAGCTGTGTTGAACCACAGGTCTTGCCACCATTGGACCTAGTTGCGGGTCGACTCGCGGGGTCCCTGGACACATCGGTCGAGGTCCTCGATGGTGGTGGCGCCGGTGTAGGATCCCTCGAAGTGCCTGATGAAGGCGTCGCGCATGTCCTCCCAGGAATCGATGTTGTCCGTGGGGAGGGTGTTGATCGATTGCCGAGTCGCCCCCTCCATCATTAGGGGGAGGTAGCGAGTGGCGAGGAGGTCGGTGTGGTCGGCGATTTCCATCGCCATGAGGTATGTGTCCAGCCACACGGCTGGATCGTACCAGGGATCATACTTTTTGATCTCCTTTGGCGCTGTGAAGTTCGCCGGACATTTCTCGCCTCGGATCATCGGTCTGAAGCACTGGGGGGCCGACTCGGCTAAGTGAGCCCTTGGTTCGCCGTCGTGGCGGTTGGTGAGGGTATGCTTCAGGTCGTTGGGCTGGCGTGCGCGCCAGCTCTGATTGTTGATGATGTGGGTCCGCGCGTTGATTGGCTTCCTGTTGGCGGCGACCATGTTATTCAGTGGTCACGGGTCATTGGTGGAGAGCGCCACGTGCGCGGCCCTTGGCTGGAGATGCAGGGGCTCGGGTGGCGGGCAGTTCAGGGTATTCGCCATCGATGGGCGGCCGCTCGAGGCTGCCCTGCTTCTGGAGGAGCGGGAGTACATGCGCCCCTGCGAGTCGGCTCCTGCGACTTGCTGCTCGATGGCCTTGGCGAGTAGGGCCTTGGCGTACTCAATTTGCAGAGCTCCCTCCCCTGTGATGTTGAGGTTGGCGACTGTTGCTCGTCCCCCGATGACATTGTACATCGGGGTGTTGTATAGCGGGAGGCCATTCGCGTCCCGCTCTTGCGGAGAGATAAGGACTCTCGGCAGGTTAGGAGGGGCGTGCATCCTGGTGGCGGTGGGGGAGCTCCATTCGCGTGTGCGCCTGGTGGTGGTCGGGCACTAAAGCCTGGTGGCGCGTTCTCGCAGATCGCGTGATCGACCACACGAGCCGGGTCGTTGTTGTCGTTGAAGTTCAGGGCGCGGCCCTGAACTGTGGGGGTTCTGGCGTGTCCTGATGTGGCGCTAGTGGTAGAGCGATAGCTCCAGCGCCTTGGACTGCTCGAGGCATAATTTTTCGCGCTCGTCGTGTTCCTTGCGTAGTGCCTCCTCCAGGCGCAGGCACACCTCCTCGACCTTCCCCTCCGTCGCGGTTGGCGGGATCAGCGTGGAGAAGGGGTCCGGCGTGCCGCTCATGCCGCTCGCCATGTAGGTCGCGATGAAGCGACCGGATCTGGCGTGGAGGTCGCCGGAGTTCTCCGATTCGGAGTCAGAGTTGAAGATCCCGAGGATAGATGGATCCTCGAAATCCCACATGTTGGATACTTGGGTGATGAGCCCGCTTGCGATGCGGCGAGAATGGATCCAGCGACCAAGGCCGGGGTTGCCGAGTCGGCGTTGTCGTTGAGGGTCGCGTCATCCATGGCCGCATTGATATCGGCCATGTTGCTGGTGGCCGAGTCGTACTCGGAGGCGAGGCAATGGATGGTGCGGACCTAACTCTCAGAGAGCCGATCGCGCGGCGGCGACTCGCCGATGCGTTCCGAGTCCTCTAAGACGATGACATCGGTGAAGCCGACAAAGAGGCTGATCGTGCCGACCGGCATGATGACGTTGTGGGTGACCAGGCGCGACAGCGGGATGTAGCTGTTGGGAAAGATCTGAAGGATCTCGTCGATGGCGATCATGCGACCGGTGTGGATTGTCCAATTGATGGGCAAATAGGGTATCGCCGCAGAACACAGGCCTGACCGGCCAGGCCCCACGGTGGGCTCCACTATCGTGGGAATGGCCACGGCAGATGCTACGATTGCCAGCGAGTACTAGAACAAGGGGCAAGGGCGGCTAGCCATCTGCGGTGCGAGATGAGGGCAAAGACACAGGGGTTTACCCAGGTTCAGCCTCTCGGAGGGTAAAGACCTACTACTGCTAGATTGTATTGATGAGAGATTACAAAGGGCGAGCTCGGCAGCTAGGCGGCGAGTCGATGGGGTGTATGATGGAACATAAGTGTTATGCGTGCCCTAGGGAGGTTTATATAGAGTCACCTCGTTAGAGTTTACAGATCTACAACCGAGTTAGTTAAGGACTCAGAAGGTTTTGACCTAATCCGACTAGGCCTAGCTACGCTTATGGGCCTTCAACATCCATTCGCTTGGCTTCCTCTTGGGTCGTGGTCCAGTCGTGGTCCTGCAGGCCCACTCACTGAGAGTATGATCCAGTAGGGAACGTCCTGCTGGGTATACCCCACTCGGCATATCCCCATCAGCCACCACGGGTTGTTTGGAGCTCCTCCAACTAACTGCTACTCCGTTCATGAGAAATACGTATCTGGATTGAGACTTAGAGTCATCCGGGTCCATGTCGAAGCTAGCGTCGATATAACACTTAGCGACGAGCTCTTCTTCACCTCCATACATGAGAAACATATCCTTAGTCCTTCTTAAGTTCTTAAGGATATTCTTGACCCCTATCCAGTGTTCCGAACCTGGATCGGATTGGTACCTACTAGTTAAACTAATAGCGTGTTCCACATCTGGGCTTGTATATAGCATGACATACATTATAAATCCTATGGCTGAAGCATAGGAGATTCTATCCATTATCTCTCTTTTTTCTGCTGTAGCCGTAATTTGAGTCTTACTCAATGTCTTGCCTTGCAACATAGGTAAAACCCCTTCTTACTTCCGTCCATTTTAAACTTCTTTAAAATCTTGTCAAGGTATGTACTTTGTGATAGCGCAATCATACGTCTTGATCTATGCATATAGATCTTGATGCCTAATATGTGTGATGCTTCACCAAGGTCTTTCATCGCAAATTTGCTATTTAGATAACTTTTAACCTCATTTAAAAGATCTATATCATTTCCGATCAACAATATATCATCCATATATAATATTAGAAATTCCATAGAGCTCCCACTCACTTTCTTGTAAATACAAGCTTCTCCGTAAGTTTTGTCACGAGGGTTCGACTTGTCAATGCCCATTGTTATGGACTTGGGTTTGGAGAAGATGGGTATGCTAGAGATCGCGAGACGGTTAACAGACACGCGGCAAGGGGACACGGTGTTTACCCAGGTTCATGCCCCCAGAGGGAAAACCCTACTCCTATTTGTTTGTTCTTGATTGATGGCGGAACCGAAGGTTACAAGGGTGCACTGATGAAATATGGTATGAGGTCTGTGTATGATAATTGGGAGAGATCCTCCTCGTCGTTCTCTCCAAGCCTTTATATGGGAGGCCAAGTTTCGGGTAGGTCGAGTCGGTTACAAATTAGGGTTTTACCCTTTAAGATTCTATCTATAGCTTGGCCACGTTCTCCAAGGAGTCAAACTTCCTTAGGGCTTGGGCCATCCAAAGTCTCCTTGGGCTTTACGTTAGCAGCAAGTCTCCGTGTGGGCCTCCGCTGGGCCAGACTGGGTAGGCCAAGGTCAGGTACCCATAGGGCACATCCATGTCATTTAGAAAAATCCAAACCCTTTAATCACCTCATCAAAACAGAGATTTATACTCCGGGATGCTTGCTTCAGTCCATAGATGGATCACTAAAGCTTACATACCTTGCTAGCATCCTTAGGATCGACAAAACCCTTTGGTTGTACCATATACAACTCTTCCTCAATATTACCATTGAGGAACGCAGTTTTGACATCCATATGCCAAATTTCATAATCGACAAATGCAGCAATTGCTAACATAATCCTAACCGACTTTAGCATCACTACGGGAGAGAAAGTCTCGTCATAGTCAACTCCTTGAATTTGTAGAAACCCCTTTGCAACAAGTCGAGCTTTACAGATGGTCACATTACCATCAGCGTTAGTTTTATTCTTGAAAATCCATTTATTCTCAACGGCCTTTCGGTCGTGAGGTAGGTCCACCAAGGTCCAAACCTACTTTTCGTACATGGATTCCATCTCGGATTGCATGGCTTCTAGCCATTTGTTGGAATCCGGGATCATCATCGCTTCTTCATACGTCACAGGGTCATCATTTCCATCAACCATGAAATTCATGATAGGATTTCCATACAGTTCAGGAGTTGCACGTGTCCTAATTGAACTGCGAGGTTTGGTAGTGTCCTCTCGAAGTTTCATGATCTTTATCATTAGTTACTTATTCATTTGGTGAAGTCAACTCCAGAACAATTTCCGGCACTGCGCTACTCGCCATTTCATGAAGAGAAGGTTCAATAACCTCTTCGATTACTACCTTCCTACTACTCACACCTTTCGCGAGAAACTCCTTTCAAGAAAGGATCCATTCTTGGAAACAAAAACCTTGACCTCGGATATGTGGTAGAAGGAATACCTAATTGTTTCTTTAGGATATCCTATGAAGACGCATTTTTCCGCTTTGGTTCGAGTTTATCAGGCAAAAGTTTCTTCACATAAACATCGCATCCCCAAACTTTAAGAAATGATAACTTACGTTTGTTTCCAAACCACAATTCATACGGTGTTGTTTCAACGGATTTAGATGGTGCCCTATTTAAAGTGAATGCAGCGGTTTCTAGTGCATAACCCCAAAAAGAAATTGGCAAGTCAGATAGAGACATCATAGATCGAACCATATCTAAGGTACGATTACGACGCTCAGATACACCATTACGTTGTGGTGTTCTGACAGGTGTGAGTTGTGAAACTATTCCACACTCTCTCATATGTGTGCCAAACTCGTAACTTAGATATTCATCCCCACGATCAGATCATAGAAATTTAATCTTTCTATTACGATGATTTTCCACTTCATTCTAAAATTCCTTGAACTTTTCAAAGTTTTCATATTTGTGCTTCATCAAATAGATATATCCATATCTACTCAAATCATCCGTGAAAGTAACAAAATAACGATATCCACCTAGTGCGGACACACTCATTGGCCCACACACATCGGTATGTATGATTTCCAATAAATCAGTCGCCCGCTCCATTATACCAGAAAACGGGGTTCTAGTCATTTTGCCCATAAGGCATGGCTCACATGAAAGTGATTCAAAATCAAGTGATTCCAAAAGTCCATCATAATGGAGTTTATTCATGCGTTTTATGCCAATATAACCTAGAAGACAGTGCCACATGTATGCGGATATACCATCATTAAGTTTAATCCATTTGGCATCTACATTATGAATATGTGTATCACTATCATCGAGATTCAAACGAAATAAACCATTCATCACAGGCGCATGACCATAAAAGATATTATGCATATAAATCGAAACACCATTGTTTTTGGATTTAAAGGAATAACCGTCTTGCAATAAACATGATGTGGATATAATGTTCATGCTCAGCGCAGTCACCAAATAACATTTATTTAGGTTTAAAACTAATCCCGATGGAAGATGGAGAGGTAGCGTCCCGACGGTGATCACATCAACTTTTGATCCATTGCTGACACGCATCTTGACCTCTCCCTTAGCTAGTAGTCGCTTGTTCCGTAGCCCATTCGAGTTACATATATTAGCAACCGATCCAGTATCAAATACCCAGGTGATACTGCGAGTACTAGTCAAGTATACATCAATAACATGTATATCATATATACCTTTGTTCATCTTGTCAACCTTCTTGTCAGCCAATACTTGGGGCAGTTGCGCTTCCAATGGCCAGTTCCCTTACAATAGTAGCACTCGATATTAGACTTAGGGCCAGCTCAGGTCTTCTTCTCGGGCGTGGCAACATATTTTCCATCCTTCCTGAATTTACCCTTATGTTTGATCTTCTTGTCTTTCTTGAAACTAGTGGTCCTATTAATCATCAACACTTGATGTTCTTTCCTGATCTCCACTTTAGCAGTTTTAAGCATAGACAGAAGCTCGGGGAGTCTTCTTCATGCCATGCATGTTATAGTTCATCACAAAGCTCTTGTACCTTGGTGGCAGAGATTGGAGAACATGATGTATGCCTAAGTAAATGGGAATCGTTATTCCCAAAGAAACAAGATTATCAGCGTACCCAGACATTTTGAGTACATGCTCACTAACGGAACTGTTTTCCTCCATCATGCAACTAAAGAACTTTTATGAAGCATCATAAATCTCCATAGCAGAATGGGTATCGAAAATCATTTTCAATTCACCCATGGTATCAAAAGAATTGTCATTCTCGAAACGCTTTTGGAGTTCTGGCTCTAGCCCATACAATATGCCGCAATGAACCATATTGTGGTCCTCCTGATGACTCAAGTAAACATTCTTTACTTCATCGGGAGCATCATCAAGTGGTGGAGGGCCTAGCGGAGCTTCTAGCACATATTGATTTTGTGCAGCAGTAAGCAGAATCCTCAAATTCATGGCCCAGTTGGTAAAGTTTCTACCATTTGTCGCAAGTTTCTCTTTCTCCATGAACACATTGAAATTAAAAGCAGGTGGTGCCATCTACAAAAGAATTTGCAAAGTTTATTTATACTAAGTTTATGATAGATTTGAGTTCAACTAATCCAAATTATAAATGAACTCCCACTCAAAAACAACATCCCTCGTGTCTTTTTAGGGATTACATGAACCAAATCCGCTACAACAAGTCCGATCATCAAGTGAGTTGTTGTAGTTTTAAAGGCGATCATCACGATGATCATCATATCAACCATATGACTGATGCTTTACCTTTCGATTCGTGTTCCGAGGTCATGTCTGTACATGCTAGGCTTGCCAAGTAAGAACCTTAGTATTTGCGTGTGTAAAACTGTCTTACACTCGTTGTATGTGAACGTTGAGTCTATCACACCCTATCATCACGTGGTGTCTCAAAACGACGAACTTTTCAACGGTGCATACTAAGGAACAACACATTCTTATCTTGATATTTAAATGAGGGATCATCTTATAATGCTACTAAAGCGCCAAACAAGCAATATAATATGCATACAAACATCATATGCTAAAAGTGATATGATATGGTTCTTGCACTTCGATCATTATCTTGTGCATCTTGGTATGATCTTTATCATTCTTATATGTGTAAGGGCAAGGTCTATGGAACTTACACTTTGGCATATTATAATTTCCAATAGTATAAATCCATACTACAAATTATAATACTACCATATCATAATACTTGCCTGACAAAAACCGAAAACTAGATGCCTCTAATTTATCTTTTGCATGTTTTGCGTGGCTGAGGGCTTTCAAAGATAGAACCGTTCTTACCTACGAACATGGAACCACAATGATAATAATCAAATTATTGGCAACTCGTTGTAGATTATATATTGACTATAGTAGGAGAGACAGACATCTGCAAGCCACTTATGCAAAACTAGTTGCATGTCAAGCATGGAACAGATCTCATGTGCGAGGAAATGTAAAGTTTGTTTGGGCCGCTTCATCCCACTATGCCACCAATATCCAAAATACACATAAGAACCAATAACGTGACCATCAGCACCCATATAACCATATGTGTACTACCCGTGCAGAGTATCTACGCATACATCCGGCTCTGATACCACTGTTGGGTTCACAGCATAGAAACCAAAAAATTCCTATGATGGGAATTGCATACACCATGATCCATCTATCTATATACAATCAAAAGGTGAATATACATCCAAAATACATAGCCTTGAAGACCGACAAAGCTTTACGAGTATATACTCGTTGGTGATGTAGTCGATCTCTTGCCGGATTTCAAGATCGTGTGGAAGTCTGGTAGCACCACAACTTAGTGGAGCATCCGTGATCGCACACACGTCCGGGGCCCCGATAACCTCCACGACCTCGCTCCAGCAGTGCAGCGGAACTAGAAAATCCTCGCTCCATAAAAATCCATCGAGAACATGTAACTCGCTAAGCCGAGACCATGGGGGAATAGTACTAGAGGGGAAGAGAGATTCTTCACGAGGAGGTGTGAGTGAGAGGGAGGGAGAGGGAGTCCTTCTATAGGAGGAGGGTGAACCCCAAGGGGCATGGATGGTGCCATGGGGGATGCCCCCACCCCTTCCTCCATTCATGTGAGTGGAGTTCCCACTCACAATTTTGACTCTCCATTTCCTTCACTCAAAATCCCAATCAAATTCCATTAAATTTCTATCAAATTTAATGTAATCTCTCAATAAATAGAACTCCTTTTATTTATTTATTCAGAATTTTGTTAATTACATTAATTAAAAAACATTCACATAAAACCCCTTGCTACTTTTCAATTTCACATGCAGAACCAATTTCAGCTATTTCACCCGAAACAATTCTAGTGTCCATTGAAATAATTCCAGCGCTTTGATATTCTTTTTTTGGCAACTCATTTGCTCCAAATGGTGTCGATATCCCTTAAGTGTGTCACCCTATGGTTCGCGAATAATGCAGAAATGATCGATACCCCTCTCCAATCAACAATCAGTAGCGAGACCAGGAGATCCATACTGACTCCTACACATTCAACGATGACTTCTTGTGATCATGAGAAACTTAAAATTGCAACTAAATCCTTTTGTCCCGCGATATTTTACATGTCCGAGATTCGATCATTGCTATCCCCATACCTAGTTTGATCTTGTTACTCTTTTCTCGTTCCCGTGATATAACATTCTAGTGAGCCCCATCACTTGCTTGCAAGCTATATCAATGTGATATCACCGAGAGGGCCGAGAGTATATCTCTCCGTCATTTGGATGGAGAAATCCCACTCTTGATCCATGAGCCTTTGCATACCATTATCGGAGTATCTAAACCCACCTTTATAGTCATCTAGTTATGGTGTGACGTTTGATGTTATCAAGCTACTTTTCATATGTTAGTGATTGACATGATCTCATGGTCTAAGGACTAAAGTTACTTGTAATGATGTTATAGCAATTTAAATATAATGACTTTGATCGAATTACTATACTTCGGATGAATTGTCATCACATCATTCCACCAATGTTGTGACCTCATTATTAACAACATTCAATGTCCATGATCAGAAAACCTTGATCATCATGTTAATCAACGAGCTAGTTTATATGAGAGGCATAACTAGGAACACTTTATTTTGTTCCTTATACACACATGTATTAACATTTTCTTTTAATACAATTATAGCATGTAAAATAAACATATATCATATAATTGGAATACGATAATAACAACTTTATTATTGCCTCTCGGGCATATTCCCTTCACACACTATGTGAATGCGGCTTCATGTGCGGCGACCTCAACATTGGCATCCCCGACCACGACATCGACCATGGCATCCCCTCGCAACGGCTACCCCGACCTCGGCACTACCTAACGCTCTCGGCTCCCTCGACATTGGCACAAGGGCTACCACCTCGCTTGAGCATCATCAGCTTCCTCTAAAGTCCAAGCTACTACATCACGACATTGTCCGTGATGTTCCCGCTCCTATTACGGGGGGATGTCAGCCCACTGGTTCTACTTTGGTTTATATCAGTCTGACCATCCGCGACGTTCTAGTTGTTCACGACGCTACCGCTACGACTGCGGGGGGGGGGGGGGTTAGAGTATAAAAGCTGTTAGGGTTAAATTAGGTAGAGATATGATTTGTGTCTTGTATTGTACTCCAAGTTGATCCCTGTACGCCTATATATACTTGCTCATGAGACTCAATAATACATCTATCATATTCCGCCAATCCCTCTCTATCATTCTATATTTGGGAACTAGCTTACCGGTATAAATAAGAAGGATAAAGTCCAAACCTGAGTAGGATTTTGTGCTTTATTATGGGCATCTGAAACACACGAAATGATATTACCTTTAACAATGCAAAAAAAACTTCCTCTTTTATATAGGTATTCTCTCTTGCTACCCATTGAACTCCTATGTTAGTGGAGGAACTTAGTGGAGGCCAAAAGGGGTCATCACTCCCCAAGCCCATGCAGAATTTGACTAATTGTTCACAAGTATTTGGCACATTTATCAATTGAAAATCAGCCTGAATCTCATATTTCGCCCCCAGCCCATTTTGCCCTCCAGGATGTCGGCCCAAGGTCCACCACTTCCGTATGTGATCTTACCTGCAGCCAACGTAAATGCGACATGCCTTGGATATTGGGTGCAACAACCTGGAAATGATTTCACGGGCTATATACAACCAGTCTAGCTAGTGTTCTCATCTAAAGCTAACATGTTGATATAGAGTCATTCCTTGTTTTCTTTTTCTTTTTTTAGATGACTCATATTGTGTCGAGATCTTGAGTGACTTAATAATTTCATAATTTTGGAATAATAAAATAAAAGTTGCATGTATCAATTGATGTAGAGGCCCAGACTAGGGTCCCATTTCGAGAAAATACCTACTTTGTCTACGGTAGGGAAATATACAATCTTCTTAGACCGGTGTCCTTATCTATTGCAATATATATATATTTTTTGGATGAACTTCCAACTTAATATAGATCACCAGTGTCATGGATGTGTACATCGATCAATGAGAGGTTGGGGCTCTTTAATTTTTGAAAAAAGTATAACCAATGAAACTGATGTTGACACACTGTAAAACAAATATTCAATGTGCACACATACAATTGGACTAAATATGAACTTAAAATTTCATCCAAAATTATACTCATGTTGGCATAAAGGATCCATAAGGGTTTAAAATTGTATATTCACTAAATTCATCAATTATTTTAAATAACATCATAAACGGTGAGAATTTTTCTTCAAATGAACTTACGGTGTCGCATGTGTCGTGGTATTGCTGACGAGTACGCCATGGAGGGGTCCTCACGGTGCGTGTTTAGAGACGTGGGGGAAGGCAGACGGTTGACGGTTACTAGATAACACAGCTTACCCAGGTTCAGATCCCACAACGGTGGCGGAATCCTACTCCTGCTATAAATTACTATAAGGGCAATACGCCGAGTTACAGGGGTTGGTTCGCTGTGCGAGGTGTGTGTTAATCGATACTAGGTTGTGCCCTAAAGGGTCCTATAGACTCGACTTATATAGTCGCTAGGTCTTAGCGTTACAGGGAAAAGTTCTAGCCGGACAGGTTACAGAGTCCTACACTGCTTACAACTAGTCTAGCGTGTCTTGCACTCCAAGGCTCTGGGTATGTCGGTGACTCCTCCGTAGCCTTCCTTTATCCGGCATGGGCCTCCCTTCTGAATCCATCTAACTGGGACACCCAGCAGGCCATGGGACATGCTACCAACTATGGGCACCCCAGGTTATCCAGATAGGAGACATGCTATGAGGATACCCATATAGTATATCCCCAACAGTAGCCCCCGGAGAACTCCGAGATCTTGCGCCGTCTTGCCTCTTCAGGTTGAATGCTCCGTCTAGATGGATGTCGGCAAATCGTCAAGCAATATCTTGTAGAGCTCCCAAGAACCCTACAAGGTTTTCTCCGTCTTCAACTTGTAAGTCAGAGAATTGCTGAATCTTCTAACGTACTCTTCCGTAGCCGGACTGGATCCGTCCATGACGGAATATTCCGATGTGATGTTTCACCTGCTAGTGACAGCTATGACGACGTAGACATAGGTCATCGATGCCTCGTAACTCACACATGCAGAGAACGCAATCATGTCCGTTTTTCCCGCGCGAGAGATGTGAACCGTTGGCGGCGACGGTTGGGGACGTGGTGAAATTTCCGCGCACGCGTCCGCATACGTCGCCCACGCGTCAACCAGTCAATCATCTTGCACGAATCTTGATGCCGGAGGTTATAAATTGTAATTGCCATGGAATTTTACTTTTCATCTCATTCTCCTCCTGCATCGTATTCTTCCTCCAGCGAGCACCTCCTCAAGCTCTCCGCGCGTTTCACAAAAAACCCTAGCCCTTCAATTCTCCCAGTCACCACCTCCTTCCCCCCAATGGCCAGCAGCAGTTCAGCTCCCTCCATGACGACGTCAGGCGACACCGCGGCAAAGCCGGCGAGCACCGTCCACGTGCCCCCAGAGGGTCTGGTGCTTCCCAAATCAGCGGTGATAGAATCCGCCGGCGGCGACCATAATCCAGCGGCGCTGGAGCTATTGGAAGAGGAAGGTGATTCCCACAAGGGGGATTGGTGCGGTTCAGACATCACGGACCGCGACATCAAAGAACTGCTCATCGAGGGCTACCTCCCTGAAACGGAGGGGCTCGTCTGGCGGGCGGCGAGGTCACCCCTTCTCCCCAAGCCGGACAGAAGGTGTACCTCAAGGCTCAACTGGTACGCGATGTCTCCCTGCCCATCTCCAATTTCTTCCTGGTTGTCCTTAGCCATTACTGAGTACAGCCCCAGAACCTCTCCCCCAATAGCATCCTCGCGCTTAGCAACTACACGGTGCTCTGTGAGGGTTACTTAGGGATTAGGCCTAGGATAGATCTCTTTGTCTATTTATTCACCGTCAAGAGGGAAGCCGGAGCTATCAAGGACGAGCTCAGGAACTATGGGACCATTATCTTTAAGATCCGGCCTGGCCGGCGGTTCCCTGACATCGTCGGCCACGAATCTTGCAAGAACTGGCAGCGAACGTAATTCTATGGCCCAGACATCCCTCTGACTGGCCGAGAAGAAACGTATCTGGACTTTGTCAACGGAGCCGTTGCTGAAGCCCCGACATGGAGGTCCAAGCCATCCTTCCCTCCGACAATGAAGCCTCCCGCGCCATTAGGCGAATAGAGTGGTTCATAGATACGGGTATGACTGGGTTGGACCTAGCCATGTGTTGGTTCGTCAGGCGGATCCAGCCTCTGCAGCACCGCTCCAATCTTATGCATGAGTACTCTAAGGAGAGGAAGGATAGCCTCTGCATCTCCGAGGAAAACTTCTCGAGTGACTCCATCAAGCTCCGCCTCAAGGACATCGTCAAGGTGAAGAACAAGAAGCGTGGCTTCCCCATCACCTATGATATGTTCGACAAGAGAAAGTGCCTAGAGGTACCTTTTTTATTTTCCGTGTATGATATTTACTCCAGTTCTTCCGTCTAACCATTAACATCTCATCTAATACCTTTGGGATTTCACTTAACAGCTCAGCAATCTAGAGGAGGATAGCATGGCTGTCCAAATCTAAGACCCCAAGATGAAGGAAGTCACCGTCGTGTCCGACGACGATGTCTCGTTGGCGCGAAAGCGGAAGAGCTCCACCTCTAACGCTGTCGATGGAGGCAAGAAGAAAGAGACGGAGGGTAGAGCCTCTGATAAGTCCACTGCCGCCCTGGAGGCGGAGAAAAGAAGAGTTATCGGGATCCCTTTTGCCAAAGCACCACCTGTTGTGTAAGCTTCTTTTCCTCTGACATTGTCCATTGGTTTTCTTATTCCTGTACTTATACTTTTGCACGTTTCAGGAAGAAGGCCACTACTAGTTTGAAGAAGTCCTCCAAAACTCTGGGGGCTTCTAGAAATATTAAAGGTATGTTGCATCGTGACGTCTCCCCACGCATCTCCCACCATCGCCCCTGTCACTCCCAGCGTCCAGCCTACGTTTGCTCCGACAAGCTCACAGGCCAAGGATGCATCTGGCCCTTCCGCCATGGAAGTGGACTCAGGTGCCTCTGCGTAGTTTGCCGTTGTCATCAAAAGGCAACGCAAGAAAGTACCACAACTCAAATGACTGAAGCTCCGGCTAAGGATGCCATCGGTAGCGGTAAGGAGGTGGTGGTGGGTGGAACATCTGCCAAATGCGGTGCCTCCGCACCCAGGACAACCGTGGAATTCCCGAAGATAGTCTACCCGGCACTTGTGCCGAGTAGCTCCGCTTTGGTTCCTGGTGTGGCGCCGACATCTCCAACCTGTGGTCTTGAGGAGCTTCTCCGGCAAGCAGAAATCTTGCGAGGAAACAGTCTTTCCTTCGGCAACTTGCTTGCTGAGAGCTCTACAAACCTCAAGATCATCGCACTTGTAAGTTTTATTTGCCTTTTGCATTTCATATGAGTATCCCACTGTAGCCCCCGAGGATTTAGACGGAAAACCATAGTTCTTTGCATCTGAATGCTCTAAGAGTGACTAAGCTATAAAACTTCTCACTGTAGCCCCCAAGTATATAGTTTGAATGAAATATTCCGACTAAATACTTTCAGAGTAGTATACGTAGTGTTTGTAAATTTCGATACTGTAGCCCCCACGCCTCTAGTTGTAACTGAATTAGTTCTGACTAGATGCTTAAAGAAAGACTAAGTATATGACTGAGTTAAAAAACTTTATACTGTAGCCTCCAAGCTTCTAGTTGAAAACTGAATCAGTTCTGACTAGATGCTTAAAGAAAGACCAAGCATATTGCCAAGTTAAAAAACTCTCACTGTAGCCCCAAGCCTATAGGTGGATAGTTAGCCGGCTAGGTTCTCCAAGTACACTAAACGGCGTTAAACTTTCTCTCCATAGAATGAGAATGCTCGGAGAGGCGTGGCCAACGAGAAGTACCAAAGGATGCGTGAGGACCTGGAAGCCAAAAAGGGTAAAACTGCCTTCTTGAAGGAACAAATCATCAAGAGCAAGTGTCTATTTTTCCTTTCTTTTTTCGTATTCCGACTTGGTCTTGCGCCAATCATTATCCGAGTACTCACTGTGTACTGTTCTTTCTCCGACTTGCAGAAACCATTGCCAAGGCTAAGGATATTGTCGAGCAATCCAAGCTCATTGAGTAACTGGATAGCGAAAAAAAAAGATCCTTAAACGGGAGAGGAAGGATATGCTGAAGATGCACGAAGAATCCATGAAGGTTTTGCAGGAATCCGCTGACATGGAGATGAACCGCTTGAAAGAGGAGATCGCGATGCTAAAGAGCAGAAGAAAGCTGCTGATGAGCAAAACAAACGCAATCTTGAAGCATACAAGATCCTCCGACAAGAACGGGATTCCATGGCGGATACCCTTCAGTTGGCTGATACTAGCATATTCAGTAAGCTTATTCTCTGTCTTGTACTTCTGTAAGTTGGATACTTTGAACTTTTGTTTGACTGAACTCATGTGTTCTCTTGTCGGAAATTTGCAGCTCCTATTGGTTTGACCCAGTCGCCTCCTCCACCAAAATAATGCATGGTCCTTGCCGGTGTAACATCCCAGCATTTAGGAACTAACGAAGGGTAGATTTAGGAATATGGAATGTTGCATGCATTCATCTGTGAAAATGTGGGTAAAATTTTCACCAAAATAAAAACTTCAAGTAATCAAGGTTTCTTTCATACTTTAAGATTAGGTTTAGTCTTAAAGGATGATTGATATAGACTTTGGTATGATCTTTGAGGAATTTAGTGTTTAAAAATTGAATTTGAATTTTAAATTTGAGAGAGTTTGAATTATAATTCAAATAAATTAGGGATAAGTTTTGAATCTTAATTTAATTAAGAAATAAATATTACAACTTAAATTCTATGCACATAAAAACAATAATGAATATGAAACTTATTTCATATCATCAATATATAATCAAGTTACAAAATTATAACTTATTGAAATCATCCACACAATTCACAAAAGCAAATATAAAAAGAATAAGAATATTCTTTATTAATAATAATGTAGTCTTTATTATAGAAGAATAAAATGAAGATTAAAAAATAATAAAAAGAAAATTACAAAAATATGAAGAAGATTACATTGAACTATTTACTAACTATTCTATAAAAGAAAACCTAATCTAACATCTTCATCTTTATATCTGTACCTGCAAAATAGACATAATATATATAGATAAATAAAAGGTTAGAGTTAGTATTATCTTCTCTCAGACATGTCAGTGAAGTGCACTAGAGAAATTCATCATTGGGAAATTTATAAAAGGGGCAAGTTTCACCAATATGAAAGAATCCATCTTTCATAAATTTAAACCCAGAAGTTAAATGACAGCCAAGAGGGGCAAATTCACCAGCCAGGTGAAAGTAACCAGATAATAGTAAGTTTCTAAATTCTGAACATATCCACAAGTGCACAGCAAGCACACAGGAAGGACACACACCAACATGTATGTGGTGTGTTGTCAACCTCACAGCACAGCCCCAAACTCACAAAACCACAAGCACAGCCGTGGAGAGGCACTAGTATATCTCTCCACTGTTTGCACACAAGAACATCCAGCTTAGACAGTATCTTACCAAGCACATCAGCCAAACCAAACCACCAAAGATCAACCAAACATCACCAGAATGGTGACATAAGGAGGGGGAAGGATCAGGTGGACAGCAAGGCCAAGTCCAGGAGCTAGGAGGAGCAGGCTAGCTCAAGGTCAAGCACAGGAGTCCAGCAAAACCAGATCCAGATCATCAACAACTTACTCCACAGTCATCAGATTTTCTAGTGAGCATCATAAAACCCTCACAAGATCTAATCATCTTATCTAGACAGAAGCATGTGTTGTTTTATGAACAAACCCTCAGAAAGCACCCAAGTGGGGTGAATACATCATAGGGATTTTTTTTAAAACTCTAAAAGCAAATAACAAAGTACCTGGATCCATCCAGAGCTCAGAGCAACATCATTGCTCTGGTTGTTAGGCTATATCTTACAATTCAAGCATAAATATGTAGGGTTCGCAGCATAGAAAACAAAAATTTTCCTATGATGGGAACTATGTACCAAGATCTATCTACTAGATACAAACAACGGGCGGATGTATATCCGTAGAGAACATACCCTTGAAGACCGACAAAGCTTAACGAGTTCAACTCGTGGTTGATGTAGACGATCTCTTGCCGATCTCAAGATCGAGAGGAAATCCTAGCGCCGCAAAGCAGCAGCGCATCCATGCTCGCACACACGTACAAGACACCGGGCAACCTCCGCCTCCTCGCTCCAGCGATGCAGCAGAAGCACAACCCTTTCTTGCCGAATATCCACCGGGAACATGTATCTCGCTAGTCCGAGACCATGGGGAATAAATTCTAGAGGGGGAGAGAGATCCTTCACGAGGAGGTGTGAGAGACAAGTGAGAGGAGGGGATCCTTTTATAGGAGGAGGGGGGCACCCAAGGGGGTGGCCGCCGGCCATGGGGGCTGGCCCCTCCCCTCCTTCATTCATGTGGGTGGACACTCCACTCACAAAATGTCCTTTAAATTCCCTCCACTCAAAAGTCCACTCAAATTCCCATTAAATTTCCACCAAATTTAATGCAAACTCTCATTAAATAAAACTCTTTTATTTTTATTCAGAATTTTGTCAATTACTTTAATGACAAACATTCACAAATAACCCCTTGCTAGAATTCCATTTCACATGCATAACCACTTTATGCAATTTCACCCGAAAACTCGCTTTCGGTATCTAGTGAAATAAATTCCTGCGCTTGTTTATTCTTTCGGCATGAAACATTTGCTCCAACTGGATGCCAGTGTCCCTTAAATGTGTCACCCTACGGTTCGCGAATAATGCGGACATGATCGAGACCCTTCTCCGATCAATAATCAGTAGCGGGACCTGGAGATCCATTCTGACTCCCACACATTCAACGATGACTTTTCCTGTGATCGTCGGAACCTTTTACGCTTGTATCTTAATCCCTTTGTTTCACGATATATTACATGTCCGAGATTCGATCATCGGTATCTCCATACCTAGTTTGATCTCGCATCGACATGCACTTTTCTCGTTCTCGTGATATAACATTCTAGTGATCAAATCACTTGCTTGCAAGCTAACCAATGTGATATCACCGAGAGGGCCCAGAGCATATCTATCCGTCATCGGGATGAACAAATTCCACTCTTGATCCATGATTCTCAACATAACACTTTAGTAGCTTTGAAGCCATCTTTATAATCACCCAGTTACGGAGTGACGTTTGATGTCAACAAGAAACTCTTCCGGTGTTAGTGATTGGCATGATCTCATGGTCTAAGGATTAGGACTACTTCGTAGTTTGTTTATAGCAATATAAACTCAATGACTTTGATCGTAATGCTATACTTCGGATGAATGTTCATCACACCATTACACTAATGTTGTGATCTCATTATTAACAACATCCAATGTCTATGATCAGGAAACCGTGATCATCTTGTTAATCAACGAACTAGTTTATGAGAGAGGCATAACTAGGAACTTTCTGTTTGTTTATTAAACACACATGTATTAACGGTTCCGTATTAATACAATTATAGCATGCAAAATAAACATCTATCATATACTTGGAATACACATAATAAACATTTTATTATTGCCTCTCAGGGCATATTCCCTTCAGTCTCCCACTTGCACTAGAGACAATAATCTAGTTACATTGTGATGTATCTAACACCCATGGAGTTCTGGTGTAGATCATGTTTTGCTCTAGGGAGAGTTTTAGTCAACGGATCTTCTACATTGAGATCCGTATGTACTTTACAAATCTTTATATCTTCATCCTTGACATGCTCGCGGATGGAGTGAAACCGGCGCTTCATATGCTTGGAATGCTTGTGAGACCTTGGCTCTTTGGCATTGGCAATGGCACCATTGTTGTCACAACAGATCACCATTGGGTCCAACACGTTTGCAACCACACCTAGTTCGGATATGAACTCCTTCATCCAAATCGCTCGAGCCGCTCAAGCAAACATATTCGCCTCCGTTGTTGATCCCGCCACCACAGTTGTTTGGAGCTCCTCCAACTAACCGCCTCGCCATTCATGAGAAATACGATCCGGATTGAGACTTAGAGTCATCCGGATCGGTGTCAAAGCTAGCGTCGACATAACACTTAGCGACGAGCTCTTCTTCACCTCCGTATACAAGCAACATATCCTTAGTTCTTCGCAAGTACTTAAGGATATTCTTGACCGCTTTCCAAAGGTTCGAACTCGATCCGATTGGTACCTACTAGTCAAACTAATAGCATGTGCCACATCCGGTCTTGTACATAGCATGGCGACATTATAGAGCCTATGGTCAAGCATAGGGGACCTTGTCCATTATCTCTCTTTCTTCCGCCGAAGCCGGACTTTGAGTCTTACTCAATGTCGTGCCTTGTGTCATAGGTAAGAACCCCTTCTTAATATTTTCCATTTTAAACTTCTTTAAAATCTTATCAAGGTATGTACTTTGCGATAGCCCTATTAGGCGCCTAGATCTATCTCTATAGATCTTTATGCCTAATATGTATGACGCTTCACCTAGGTCCTTCATTGAAAATTTGCTGTTTAGATAACTTTTAACACCGTTTAAGATCTATATCATTTCCGATCAATAATATGTCATCCACATATAATATCAGAAATGCCACATTGCTCCCACTCACTTTCTTGTAAATACAAGCTTCTCCATAAGTTTGGACAAATCCAAACTCTTTGATCACCTCATCAAAGCGGAGATTCCAACTTCGTGATGCTTGCTTCAATCCATAGATGGATCGCTGAAGCTTGCACACCTTGTTAGCATCCTTAGGATCGACAAAACCCTTTGGTTGTATCATATACAACTCTTCTTCAATATTACCATTGAGAAACACGGTTTTGACATCCATCTGCCATATCTCATAATCGAAATATGCAGCAATTGCTAACATAATCCTAACTGACTTTAGCATCCCTACGGGAGAGAATGTCTCATCGTAGTCAACTCTTTGAATTTGTCGAAACCCCTTTGCGACAAGTCGAGCTTTATGGACGGTTACATTACCATCAACATTAGTTTTCCTTTTGAAAATCCATTTGTTCTCCACGGCCTTTCGGTCGTGAGGTAAGTCCACCAAGTTCCAAACTTGATTTTCATACATGGATTCCATCTCGGATTTCATGTCTTCTAACCATTTCTTGGAATCCGGGCTCATCATCGCTTCTTCATACGTCGTAGGGTCATCATTTTCATCAACCATGAAATTCATGACAGGATTTCCGTACAGCTCGGGAGCTACACGCGTCCTGCTTGACCTGCGAGGTTCGGTAGTACTCTCTTTCGGAGTTTCATGATCATTATCATTAGTTCCCTCTTCAACAGGTGGAGCCAACTCCGGAACAACTTCCGCAAGCGCTACTCGCCATACTTTGAAGAGAAGGTTCAGTGACCTCTTCGAGTTCTACCTTCCGACTACTCACACCTTTCGCGAGAAACTCTTTCTCTAGAAAGGATCCATTCTTGGCAACAAAAACCTTGCCCTCGGATCTGTGATAGAAGGAATACCCAATAGTTTCCTTAGGGTATCCAATGAAGACGCATTTTTCCGCTTTGGGTTCGAGTTTATCCGGTTGAAGTTTCTTCACATAAACATCGCATCCCCAAACTTTAAGAAATGACAGCTTAGGTTTGTTTTCAAACCACAATTCATACGGTGTCTTTTCAACGGATTTAGATGGTGCCCGATTTAAAGTGAATGCAGCAGTTTCTAGTGCATAGCCCCAAAATGACAACGGCAAGTCCGTCAGAGACATCATAGATCGAACCATATCTAATAAAGTACGATTATGACGTTCCGACACACAATTTCACTGTGGTGTTCCGGCAGGTGTGAGTTGTGAAACAATTGCACACTCTTTCATGTGAGTGCTAAACTCGTAACTTAGATACTCACCTCCACGGTCGGACCGTAGAAATTTGATCTTTCTATTACGATGATTTTCCACTTCATTCTGAAATTCCTTGAACTTTTCAAAGGTTTCAGACTTGTGTTTCATCAAGTAGATATAACCGTATCTGCTCAAATCATCCGTGAAAGTAACAAAATAACGATATCCACCTCGCGCCGACACACTCATTGGACCGCATACATCAGAATGTATGATTTCCAATAAATCCGTCGCCCGTTCCATTGAACCTGAAAACGGCGTTCTAGTCATCTTGCTCATAAGACATGGCTCACATGTATCAAATGATTCATAATCAAGTGATTCCAAAAGTCCATTCGAATGGAGCTTCTTCATGCGTTTAACGCCAATATGACCTAGACGGCAGTGCCACATATATGCGGATATATCATCATTTAGTTTAATCCTTTTAGCATCAACATTATGAATATGTGTAACATTATTATCGAGATCCAAAATAAATAAACCATTCATCATCGGTGCATTACCATAAAAGATTTCATTCATATAAATGGAACAACCATTGTTCTCGGATTTAAATGAATAACCACTTCGCATCAAACACGATTCAGATACAATGTTCATGCTTAGTGCAGGCACCAGATAACAATTATTCAAGTTTATAACTAATCCCGGCAGAGTGGCAGCGTTCGGCGATCACATCAACGCTTGATCAATTGCCGACACGCATCTTGACCTCACCCCTTGCTAGCGGTCGCTTGTTCCGCAGCCCCTGATTCGAGTTACAAATATTAGCAACTAAACCGGTATCAAATACCCAGGTGCTACTGCGAGCAGTAGTCAAGTACACATCAATAACATGTATATCATATATACCTTTGTTTGCCTTGCCGGCTTTCTTGTCTGCCAAATACTTGGGGCGATTCTTCGATGGCATCCTTACAATAGTAACACTCGGTCAGACTTAGGTCCAACTCGGGGTTTCTTTTCAGCACGCAACAGCTTGCCGCCTTACTTCCCTTCCGTTTTCCCTTCTTGTCTTTCTTGAAACCAGTGTTCCTATTGATCATCAACACTTGATGTTCCTTTTTGATCTCCACTTCTGCAGTTTTAAGCATTGACAGAAGCTCGGGGAGAGACTTATTCATGCCTTGCATATTATAGTTCATCACGAAGCTCTTATAGCTAGGTGGAAGAGACTGCAGAACACGATGGATGCCTAAGTCAATGGGAATCGATATTCCCAAGGACACAAGCTTATCGGCGTAACCCGACATCTTGAGTACATGCTCACTAACGAAGTTGTGCTCTTCCATCATGCAGCTAAAGAACTTTTCTGAAGCGTTGTAGCTCTCTACAGCAGCATGTGTGTCGAAAATAATTTTCAACTCACCCATTGTATCAAAAGCATTGCCATTTTCGAAACTCTTTCGAAGTTCCGGCTCTATCCCATACAATATGCCGCAATGAACTAAGTTGTGGTCCTCCTGACGAGTCTGATAGACATTCTTCTCCTCGTCAGGGGCATCATCTAAAGGTGGGGGGCCTAACGGAGCTTCTAGCACATATTGATTTTGTGCAGCAGAGAGGAGAATCCTCAAATTCATGGCCCATTCGGTAAAGTTGCTACCATTCGTTGCAAGTTTCTCTTTCTCCATGAACACATTGAAATTAAAAGCAGGTGGTGCCATCTACAACAGAATTTGTAAAGTTTAGACTAAGTGTATGATAGATTGAGTTTAACTAATCCATATTACGAATAAACTCCCACTCAAAAACGACATCCCTCGTGCCCTTTTGGTGATTACATGAACCAAATCCACTACACCAAGTCCGATCATCACGTGAGTCGATGTAGCTTCAAAGGCGAGCATCAAATGGGCATCATATCAACTATATGACTCATGCTTAACCTTTCGGTCCGTGTTCCGAGGCCATGTCTGGACATGCTAGGCTCGCCAAGTTAGAACCTTAGTATTTGCGTGTGTAACTGTTTTACACCCGAAATATGGTCGTGGATCCAAGAACACCCGATCATCACGTGATGTCTTGGAGCGACGAAAACATAATCGGTGCATACTAAAGTAAGAACACATTCTTATCTTGATATTTAAAAGAGGGATCATCTTATTATGATAACAAAGCGCTAAACAAGCAATATAAGATGCTATCAAACATCACATGTTTATTAGTGAAATGATATGGTTCCCGCATATGATCTCTATCATGTGCACCGTGGTATGATTACTATCATACCTATATGTGTAAGTCCAAGGTCTATGGAGATTACACGCTATATGTGTTGTAAGAGTATCATCTCATACTTCTACTTACAACACTACCATATCATAACACTAGCCCAGCAACAATCTAAACTAGACGCCTCTAATTTATCCATTGCAAGTTTTACGTGGCTTAGGGCTTTCAAGATAGAACCGTTCTTACCTACGAACATGAACCACAACGAGGATAACCAAATTGTTGACAATTCGTTGCAAAATAGATATTGACTATAGTAGGAGAGACAAACACCCGCTAGCCACTTATGCAAACTAGTTGCATGTCAAGCGTGGAACAGGTCTCATGTGCGAGGACATGTAAAGTTTGTCCGGTCCGCTTCATCCCACTATGCCACCAATATCCAAAATTACAACAAAGGAGAAACAACATGATCATCATCGCCCACATACTCATATGTGTACTACCCGTGTAAAGCATCTACGCATAGATCCGGCTCTGATACCACTGTAGGGTTCGCAGCATAGAAAACAAAAATTTTCCTACGATGGGAACTATGTACCAAGATCTATCTACTAGATACAAACAACGGGCGGATGTATATCCGTAGAGAACATACCCTTGAAGACCGACAAAGCTTAACGAGTTCAACTCGTGGTTGATGTAGACGATCTCTTGCCGATCTCAAGATCGAGAGGAAGTCCTAGCGCCGCAAAGCAGCAGCGCATCCGTGCTCGCACACACGTACAAGACACCGGGCAACCTCCGCCTCCTCGCTCCAGCGATGCAGCGGAAGCACAACCCTTTCTTGCCGAATAGCCACCGGGAACATGTATCTCGCTAGTCCGAGACCATGGGGGATAAATTCTAGAGGGGGAGAGAGATCCTTCACGAGGAGGTGTGAGAGACAAGTGAGAGGAGGGGCTCCTTTAATAGGAGGAGGGCACCCAAGGGGGTGGCCGCCGGCCATGGGGGCTGCCCCCTCCCCTCCTTCATTCATGTGGGTGGACACTCCACTCACAAAATGTCCTTTAAATTCCCTCCACTCAAAAGTCCACTCAAATTCCCATTAAATTTCCACCAAATTTAATGCAAACTCTCATTAAATAAAACTCTTTTATTTTTATTCAGAATTTTTTCAATTACTTTAATGACAAACATTCACAAATAACCCCTTGCGAGAATTCCATTTCACATGCATAACCACTTTATGCAATTTCACCCGAAAACTTGTTTCGGTATCTAGTGAAATAAATTCCTGCGCTTGTTTATTCTTTCGGCATGAAACATTTGATCCAACTAGATGCCAGTGTCCCTTAAGTGTGTCACCCTACGGTTCGCGAATAATGCGGACATGATCGAGACCCTTCTCCGATCAATAATCAGTAGCGGGACCTGGAGATCCATACTGACTCCCACACATTCAATGATGACTTTTCCTGTGATCGTCGGAACCTTTTATGCTTGTATCTTAATCCCTTTGTTTCACGATATATTACATGTCCGAGATTCGATCATCGGTATCTCCATACCTAGTTTGATCTCATTCGACATGCACTCTTTTTCGTTCCGTGATATAACATTCTAGTGATCAAATCACTTGCTTGCAAGCTAACCAATGTGATATCACCGAGAGGGCCCAGAGCATATCTATCCGTCATCGGGATGAACAAATTCCACTCTTGATCCATGATTCTCAACATAACACTTTAGTAGCTTTGAAGCCATCTTTATAATCACCCGCCACGGAGTGACGTTTGATGTCAACAAGAAACTCTTCCGGTGTTAGTGATTGGCATGATCTCATGGTCTAAGGATTAGGACTACTTCGTAGTTTGTTTATAGCAATATAAACTCAATGACTTTGATCGTAATGCTATACTTCGGATGAATGTTCATCACACTATTACACTAATGTTGTGATCTCGTTATTAACAACATCCAATGTCTATGATCAGGAAACCGTGATCATCTTGTTAATCACCGAACTAGTTTATGAGAGAGGCATAACTAGGAACTTTCTGTTTGTTTATTAAACATACATGTATTAACGTTTTCGTATTAATACAATTATAGCATTCAAAATAAACATCTATCATATACTCGGAATACACATAATAAACATTTTATTATTGCCTCTCAGGGCATATTCCCTTCAAAATATATCTATGATCTATTTCTAGGCACATCCCTAAAGAAAGGGTAGCACCTTAGAAACTAATCTTTGGATCCAGATCATGATCAAGCTTACTATCATTTTTCCAAGCTTTGATTCAAGAAAGAATAGCTGGTACCACTAACAGGACTATCTATATGAATCAACTAGATAAAATCAAAATCCCTAAGCCTCAGACCAACATCATTGGTATTAGAGAATTCAGAAAAGAACATTTCCATTTATCTTTCAAAGCCAAGTTTGTCTTAAGCATAAAACAACCCAATCAATGGGTTCGAATCGAACTTGTGTGCCATACCATGATGGTGTCACAAGAACAATCCATTATGAATCAGGATAGACATTTAATCATCACAATTCAGACAATCAACTTACTAATCATTTTCATGTTAACACAGGAATCATAACTAGGATATTCCTATGTTAAACTTCACTATTTGAGATCATGATGATCTCAACCCACATGTTAATTCCCAAGACAACAGCACTAAGACAGTGGTTTCATCCTATCATAATCATGACCATAAATCAAATAACAGTGGAAAGTTATCAAGCCATTGGCTTTACCAAGCATGTTTCCCAAGCAACTATATCATCTGAATCAGATGCAATCCAAGCATAAAATCATCTAATAAGCCACCAGAAACATTATATATCATCTTAAGCAACAATCCTCAGGCCAATAACCACTTAGCATGTTTACAATTCATCCAAACATGATCCAATTCATCTAGTATATGATCAACCCCAGGATAAGAACCCTAAATGGATATGTCATCCTAATCAGAATCAAACAGTAGCCAGAGAGGACACTGCCAGCATCTAGCATCGGATTAGCAAGCAAAGAGAGCACCAGGGGAGAGGAATCAAACTCACTGTAGGTCCTCGCTGAAGACTAGAAGAGGAAGCAGAGGGGCCGATGACCATGGCGGCACGGGGAGCACCCCAGGGGGGCGTGCAACCCGCACGGCGCCACGGCAGTGACCCTGATCATGCCTGGAGGTGCAGAGCATCACCTCGACACACGACGGCCACGACAGCACCTGGATCCATGCCAAACCCCAAACCCTAGGGTTCGGGACGGCATTGATCCATTGCAGGAGAGCCCCAGGCTCGAATCCAATTGGATAGAACAAACGGGCATTGTCGACAACCCCCTGTTGCACCACGGCGGCGACCAGAATGGCCTACGGTGGCGGGAATCACCGATGGTGGCATCGCCTGCCACAGGGTCGGGGTCAGAGGAGGAGAGGATGAGCTCGAGGGAGAGAGAGAGAGGCAGTGAGGAGTGGGCCGAGTTGGGCCAAACCCTTCGGGGTGGTTCTTTTGTCTATGACTAATGGGCCACTAGGGCCCAATAAGTATAACTAGCCCAGAAATCTTTTCAGGCATGTTTTAATAAACAGGAAAAGACCAAAATACCCCTAGACTTAACTAAATTCTAGAAAATAAAATATAAGTCCAAAAATTATAAATAAAATAATTTTGGATTCACAATAATCCATACTATCCAAATAACATAAAATATAAAATTTTAGACATTTAAATTTTTTTAATAATTTTGTAATTTATATATTCCTTATGGAATTTTACAAGATTATTGAAAGATGATAAAAATAAATAAAAATCACTTTCATTATATATTAATATTATAGTATTTTTGAAAAATACTAAATAAATATTTAATAACAATTTTTAATGTATAATTGATAATTCCTAAAAGAATTATTAAATCAATAAAAGTCAAATAAAAAGGAAATAAAATAATTCAATATATGCTATAAATATTTAAAAGTAATATTTATAAATGCTTTATTATTATTAAAAAGGACCTTATATAATAATAGGGTAAATGCATATCAAATTAAATAATGCATTACATTATTTGCATAATCATTTTGCTTCTTTAAATATTATCCTTACCGGGCAATAATGATGTTTTTGTAGACATAGAAGCTCAAGGTCCAGTGCAAGCATCAGACTTCATTACCTTGCCATCACAAGGCAAGTTCATCACTTGCTCATGTCCTTTGAAGAGTCTTTATCAAAGTATTTGCAAATTGTGTGTTATCATATATGCTATAAAAGAAAGAAAATATTATTTTCACAAATAAAGAAATCATAGATATCATCCTAAGTGATGATATAATGGAGCAATAGAACTTAGGGTTCTAGTTGCAAACAATGATGATCAAGTAGGGACTTAATAACCCCTGACATCAGTGATTCTAGTGTCGTATATTACGCGTTAGCCATGATTTTTGGAATGGGACAGAGAAGTCAGCTGTATCTTCTTCCTCTCGCATGAAGCTGGATGTGCAGGTCATGGCTGTTATCCTCGAAGCATGCATATTAATTGGTAATTCGTAGAGGATATGCAGCATATGGGTGGGAACCCTCATCGTCCCACAATAGTTCTGGCATCTAACGGTTTGTATAAACCATTGTCGTAATTCATTATGTGGGCATGGTGTACACCAAGGAGTCATGCGGGGTCGCGAAGGGGGCAGTGATTGGCTTGGACCAACTACTGGGCCCCACATCATGGAATTGTGGACGGGAAAGTACGCCCGGTTGTGCAACAAGGAGTTGATCTCTCATGGGTAAAGTAACGCACCTCTACAGAGTGTTAGCACTGTAACTTGTTATTCCCTGTTCTAGGAAGGAGCTACGAACGTGGCAGGAAAGGAACTCCATGAAAGTTCTGGTCCACCTGTGAAGGCTGATGGTCACAGTTTTTCAGAATAAAATCAATCTTTGAAGAAAGATTTACAAAAACTACATAGTGCCAAGGATTTATAATCCAAGGTGGTAGTTAGAGCATGAAACTTCCCACCTTGCATAAAATGAACTTTTTGGGTAACGCCGTTACTCATTCTTTCCTTTGATCCCTTGCTTAGACTTTGAGGATCCCGAAGACGTGCCAATGTATGCAGCTGAATGTCAAGAAGATGTGTTCTACGAGGAACCTGATCTATCCGGAGGTGTTAAAGGAGTGGATTACGAGATCCTCTACGGTGTCGATGATAAAGAGTCCAACTAAGTACTCCTAGTTAATAGTAACCAACGGAGCCGAGCAGCATGAACTCTATAGCATAAGTTGTTGAGCTCAACTCCTAGACGGAGTTGCCACTTTTAAATTCCGCTGAAACACTTTATAGTTTGGTTTGTAAGTTGAATCTTTTGGAAGTCTTGAACTTCCAGTATTGTAATAATAATAAGGTGTGTATATTTGTAATATGGACCCGCAATTTTTCTATTGTACCACTCTGAGGGATGTGATATTTACGGAATGGTGTTCTGTGGATGTCATGTCAACGACTATAGTGTACTACACATTCAGTGGTATGCTGGGTCACCGCAATTGGTATCAGAGAAAATTGCTTTGACCTTAGGTTGGAAACCTAGTAAAGGGTATTACCTATAGGAAAATTTAGCAATGATAAAGAATTCTCTAAAAGTAATATAATGGGTATTCAAATGAGAATATTCCGTTATATATTTTAGTGCGATAATTCTTTGTTATGATGTTGTATATCATTGGATACTAATCAAAATTATTTTTCTGATATACAGAGATATGGTACCAAAGTTTCCAAAACAGACTTTGGTAAGGAATGAGGAGACTCTTGATGATTATCAAGGATCATTCACAGACCAACTTCGTCAACTTTTAAAGCTCTTTAGTTGTCCAACTAGAATTCCAGTGAACACTATCACTTATCTTGATGGTCGGATATTATCCAAGTATCGTGTAAGTATCCAACTTCCAGAGAAGCTTGGATTATATCATGATCTACCTATAGGAGAAGGTAGGAGTCATTTAGCAGCATATCATGTTGTTGTTGTGGAGGCGATAGCTAATATCCGGGAGCAGAAAACCAAGGAGCTAGAAGGTAGCACATTCCCTATGATACCTCATGATTCTATAGACTCGGAGCCTATACCGGATCATCTTACTTTGGTTAAGAAGCATCCTAAGTTAGCTTCCAAGTTTATGGATAGATATCGAACACTCGTTGCATCATTTTATAAGACCCATCAAGTGATTGTTGAAGACAAAAATGATATATTAGAAGATCTAACTGATCCGGAAAGGAGGAAGCAGTTAGCATTCCAGTTAGAGAAAGAAGCAAGTAGTAGTGCAACACCTATCTTTAAGTATATACCTATATATCCTGAATCTTTTATACCATATCCTTATTCACCAAGACATGATCCTATACATGATCCTACTATGGATATGAGGTATGCAGTACCACAGGGCTCAGAGGATGGTTCGGACTCAGAACTCTGTATTGAGAATTCGGACGGTTGGAGAATGGGATCATATAATGGATCTCATGAACACCAGAAGTCCACAGATGGTTCCGACAGGAATGTTGGACAATCTAGTTGGATGGGTGCAAGAATGAACCCTAATAATAGTAGTAGAAATACCATGTCAATAGATAATCAGGATGAAGAAGAATATCCTGAGGAGAGAGTGTTTGAATCATCAACATCTTCTCAAAACCCAGGGAATATACATTATCCAGTGTTTAATTATCTTGCCCAGGAGAGCACCTGGGAAGCAGCGGGATCTGCGAATCTTGTTGACAACTCAAGAAATGAAGCTCGGGAGATGCAGGCTGGAGATAATGTTGAATATGTTTTTGAAGACTTTTCAGCTGAGCTGGAGGGAGTCAATGCGCTCAGGTTGAGTAATGACTCAAGTCCTGACACTTCAGATACAGAGTATATTCATTCTGGAAGGCCATATGTTGCACAAACTGTGCGACGAACAACACGTCATCACGGTTGGACATCGGGCATGTACGATGAGCGTAGTTACTACTAGAAGGAGACAATTGGTTAGTAGTATCAAGTACCGTGTATTGTACCCCAAGTAATAAGGTAGTTTTGTGATTATACCTATATGGTATATGTTGTAATGACTTTGTATCATTATGATATTATGTAAAATATGTGAAATGCATATTTGGATTTTCTTTGGATCTTCATTGTGTGACTAGTTATGTGCGTAAAGTCGAGCTCAGAACACATGTGCATGATGTAATTATGAGTATTCGCTTTATGTTGCAGGACTAGAGGGTCATGGATATGGGTGTACTAATGGAAACTGAGCAGCAGCGGATGGAGCGAGAGGCCAAGGAAAAGGCTGATGCAGATGCAGCAAACCAAGAAGCATTACCACCACCACCAATGAGGCCATTAATGGAGCAGAATTTTATGCAATGCATGCAAATGATGCAAGAAACCCAGAACAAGTTCATGGAAGAGCTTCTGGGACGAGCAAATCAGAGGGCACCTGAAGGTGGAGGAGTGAGTTTATCTGATTTCCAGAATGCCATACCATTACCTTTTGCATCAGCTTCTGAACCAATGGATGCAGAAGACTGGTTAGCAAATACGGAAAGGAAGCTGAAAACTGTAGGTTGCAATGATGAGGAGAAATTGAGGTATGCAACTCATCTTCTGACTGGACCTGCAGCATCATGGTGGGATAATCAGTTAGCCATGCAACCACCAGGAAGGGAGTTTACCTGGGAAGAATTCAAGCAGAGATTCTGTGAATATCATGTTCTAGAAAGTGTTATGGAGTTGAAGCGGAGAGAATTTGAGGAGCTTCAGAAAGGATATACTAGTGTCATGAAGTACATCCGCGAGTTTAGTCAACTGTCTCGTTATGCTGAGGAGGATGTCAACACGGAAGAGAAGCGGAAGAAGCGTTTCCTGCATGGATTAAATCCATTTGTGAAGATGCAGCTAAGGTTAGCCAATAAGAAAACTTATCAGTAGTTGCTGGATGCAGCCATTACTTTTGAAGATGACTACAAGAATGTCCAAGAGGACCGGAGGAAGAGAGCCAAGAAGGAAACCAAGAGAATTTAGGCAAGCAAACCTAAACCCAACCTGGATTTCAAACCTCGGAATAGGAATTATGGCAACAACAACAATAACAATCACAAGGGCAGTGGTTGAAATCAATCCAATCCGAGAAGGAATGTTATTTGTAACAATTGTGGAATTCCAGGGCATTTCCAGAGGGAATGCAAAAAGCCTATAGTGATCTATTACGGTTGTGGTCAGAAGGGGCATATCAAGCCAGATTGTCCGAGCAAACCACCTGGAGGATGGCCTACCAAGGGAGGAGGACAGGCCAGTGGAGGAAATGGACAGCCCAATAAAGGAGGAAATAATGGCAAGAACAACAATGGCAAGAGGAACCGACCTACTAGGAAACTAAATTGTGCAACCCTCAAGGAGGTGGATAATTCGGAGCATGCAATGATAGGTACGCTCAATATCCTTACCAATCCCGGCAAAGTTCTATTTGATACTGGTGCAACTACTTCATTCATTTCTGAAGAATTTTGTGATAAGTTCGGGATTAGAAGGGCAACGTTAGAAAGTCCTATGACCATAGTTACGGCAGGAGAGAACGTGATTGTATGCCACATAAAACAAGATCAGGTTATCTCGATCTATGGTTGTACATATTTCGCGGACCTTTATGTGATTCCTTTGAAGGGAATTGCAGTAGTGCTGGGGATGGATTGGATGATGGAACACGGAGCTCAAATAAATTGTGAGGAGAAAACTGTCACAATCAAAACTCCAAGTGGAGCAAGGATAGTTTACCAAGCATATAAGTACAGTCATATCATGGTGGATCTGTAGTTGAATTCAATGAAAGAAGTTAAATTGGAAGAGATTCCTATAGTTAACGCATTCCAAGATGTTTTTCCAACAGAGCTACCGGGAATGCCACCAGACCGGGAGATAGAGTTCACCATTGACCTAATTCCTGGTACAGCACCCATAGCTCAAGTACCATATAAAATGGGACCCAAAGAGTTGAAAGAACTCAAAGAGCAAATTGATGAGTTAGCTAGAAAAGGATTTATACAGGAAAGTGTATCTCCATGAGGAACACCAGTAATATTTGTGGATAAGAGAGATGGTGGAAGACGGATGTGTGGTGATTATAGAAATCTGAACAACGTGACTATCAAGAATAAGTATCCTTTACCAACAATTCAAGATTTTTTTGATCAAGTGAAAGGAGCTGGAGTATTTTCAAAGATCGATTTAAGATCTGGATACCATCAAATAAAAATCAAACCGGAAGATGTTCCAAAAACAGCATTTGTCACAAGATATGGACACCATGAGTATCTGGTACTACCATTTGGTTTGACCAATGCACCAGCAATATTCATGAATCTGATGAATAAGATCTTCATGCCATATTTGGACAAGTTCGTCATAGTCTTTATTGCTGATATTTTGATATATTCCAAGGATATGGAAGAGCATGCTGATCATTTGAGAATAGCATTGCAGACTTTAAGAGAACATAAGCTTTATGCTAAGTTCAGTATATGTGAATTTTGGCTTGATGAGGTAGAATTCCTCGATCATGTGATCAGTAAGGATGGAATTGATGTGAATCCATCTAAAGTTCAGTCAGTACTAGAGTGGACTGCACCGACCAATGTGAAGCAAATTCAAGGTTTCTTAGGATTGGCTGGTTATTATCGGAATTCATTGAAGGTTTCTCCAAAATAGCCAGGCCAATGACCAAATTATTAAGGAAGAATACACCATTCAAGTGGGATGATAAATGTGAAGCAATTTTTCAAGAGTTGAAGACTAGATTAACCACGACTCCAATCTTAGCGGTTCCTGAAACAGGGAAGGACTTCACCGTATACTGTGATGCGTCTAAAGAAGGTTTGGGTTGTGTATTAATGCAAGATCGGAAAGTGATTGCTTATGGTTCAAGACAACTGGAACCACATGAAGTCAACTATCCAACTCATGATTTAGAGTTAGCAGCGGTAGTTTTTGCGCTAAAAGGATGGAGGCATTTTCTTTATGGAGCCAGATGTGAGTTATACACTGACCATAAAAGTCTCAAATATTTCTTCACTCAAAAGGAATTGAATATGAGACAAAAGCGTTGGTTGGAACTAATTAAGGATTATGATTTAACAATCAATTACACACCAGGGAAAGCAAATGTTGTAGCGGATGCTTTAAGCAGAAAGAGTGCAGATATTCAGCCGAGCAACAGGGATCTACCAAAAGAGTTACAAATGGACTTGGAAATATTAGAGCTTCAATTCATCAGAACAGAGGTTCTTGGAGGATTAGCTACTATGCAGGTAGTTGCAGAGCAGGACAGTGATCTTAAGCAAGAAATTTTTAGACATCAAGAAGAAGATCCTTTTATTGCTGAGGAAATTCGGAGGATATCTCAAGGGCAAAAAACAGTTTTTCGCCTTGGAGATTATGGGTCTTTATGGTTTCAAGACCGTCTTTGTGTTCCAGATATGTCCGAGATTAGAAATGTCATACTCAAAGAAGCACATGATACACCATACTCTATACATCCAGGGAGTACTAAGATGTATATGGATTTGAAAGAACTATTCTAGTGGAATAACATGAAAAGACATATTGCTAAATACGTATCTGAATGCCATACTTGTCAAAGGGTGAAGCTGAACATCAAAGTCCAGCAGGACCATTACAGCCCTTAGAAATTCCTGAATGGAAATGGGAGGAAATAGGTATGGACTTCATTACAGGATTGCCTATGACACCGCAAAGGAAGGATATGATATGGGTAATTGTGGACAGACTCACTAAGAGTGCACATTTTATTCTGGTGAATCAAAAGGATAATGTCGAGAAGTTAGTTGAAGTATATGTCAAAGAGATAGTAAGTAAGCATGGAGTACCCAAAAAGATCATAACTGATAGGGGATCAGAGTTTACTTCAGCATTTTGGAAGCAATTGCATGAAGCACTTGGTTCAAAGTTAGATTTCAGCACGACATATCATCCTGAGAGAGGAGGTCAAACTGAAAGAACAAACCAAATACTAGAAGACATTCTAAGGGCTTGTGCACTAGATTTTGGAGGAACATGGGAAGATCACCTACCATTGGCAGAATTTTCTTATAATAATAGTTATCAGAGTAGTCTGAAGGCAGCTCCATACCAAATTTTGTATGGAAGAAAATGTAGAACACCAATATGTTGGTATGAGCCTGGAAGCGCCAAAGAATTTGCGCCAGATTATATAAAGGAAAGACAAGACATCATTGATAAGATCAGGGATAGACTGAAAATAGCCCAGAGTAGGCACAAAAGTTATGCGGATCAAAGTCAAAGATCATGGCATCCAGAAGTGGGAGATATGGTCTATTTGAAAGTAATTCCAATGAAAGGGGTGAAAAGATTCGGAGTTAAAGGAAAATTGAGTCTAAGATATATCAGACCATTCAAGATACTGAGTCAAAACAGAACTATAGCTTATGCTTTAGAGTTACCATCAAGATTGGCTCAAGTGCATAATGTTTTCCATGTGTCACAACTTCGTAAATGTTTAAAAGTTCCAGATGATGCAATCACACATCAAGAGATAGAACTACAATCAGACCTGACTTATATTGAAAAGCCTTGTAAGATTCTGGAAGAAAACTGGAAAAGATTAAGGAATAGAGCAATCAAATATTGCAAGGTATAGTGGGAACATCACCCTGAAAGGTAAGCCACATGGGAGAAAGAAGAGGATTTAAGAAAAGCCTATCCAGAACTATTCAGGCACATCTCCACAAACTTCGGGACGAAGTTTAATTTAAGGGGGGAAGTCTGTAACATCCCAGCATTTAGGAACTAACGAAGGGTAGATTTAGGAATATGGAATGTTGCATGCATTCATTTGTGAAAATGTGGGTAAAATTTTCGCCAAATAAAAACCATAAGTGATCAATGTTTCTTTCATACTTTGAGATTAGGTTTAGTCTTAAAGGGTGATTGATATAGACTTTGATATGATCTTTAAGGAATTATGTGTTTTAAAATGAATTTGAATTTTAAACTTAATTTTTTGAATTATAATTCAAATAAATTAGGGATAAGTTTTGAATCTTAATTTAATTAAGAAATAAATATTACAACTTAAATTCTATCCAAAGAAAAACAATAATGAATATCAAACCTATTTCATATCATCAATATATAATCAAGTTACAAAATTATAACTTATTGAAATCATCCACACAATTCACAAAAGTAAATATATAAAGAATAAGAATATTCTTTATTAATAATAATGTAATCTTTATTACAGAAGAATAAAATGAAGATTACAAAATAATAAAAATAAAATTACAAAAATATGAAGAAGATTACATTGGACTATTTACTAACTATTCTATAAAATAAAACCTAATCTAAAATCTTCATCTTTATATCTATACCTGCAAAATAGACATAATATATATAGATAAATAAAAGGTTAGAGTTAATATTATTTTTCTCTCAGACATGTCAGTAAAGTGCACTAGACAAATTCATCATTGAGAAAATTATAAAAAGGGGCAAGTTTCACCAATATGAAAGAATCCATCTTTCATAAATTTAAAGCCAGAAGTCAAATGACAGCCAAGAGGGGCAAATCCACCAGCCAGGTGAAAGTAACCAGATAATAGTAAGTTTCTAAATTCTGAAGATATCCACAAGTGCTCAGCAAGCACACAGGCAGGACACACACCAACATGCATGTGGTGTGTTGTCAACCTCATAGCACAGCCCCAAACCCACAAAACCACAAGCACAGCCGTGGAGAGGCACTAGTGCATCTCTCCATTATTTGCACACAAGAACAGCCAGCTTAGACAGCAGCTTACCAAGCACATCAGCCAAACCAAACCACGAAAGATCAACCAAACATCACCAAGATGGTGACATAAGGAGGGGGAAGGATCAGGTGGACAGCAAGGCCAAGTCCAGGAGCTAGGAGGATCAGGCTACACTACTAGGAAATCCTTCATCAGTAGCGCATCTATATTGGTCTTCTGTGGCGCATGGCAGGGACGCCACTATTACGTCGCCACTGATGAAAACTTCTGTGGCGCATTCCGAAATGCGCCACAGAAGTCATGATACTTCTGTGGTGCATTCTTATTGATGCGCCATAGGAATCTGTTTAGTGGCGCATTCTAGAAAATTCGCCACTGAAGCTCTATGCGCCACAGAAGGTAAAAACGATGCGCCACTGGTTTGAATATCAGGTATTAAAAAAATCGAAACTTGTCCAAATCTACAGTATTATACAGGTATTATATAGTATTATACAGTATTATACAGAAACAATATATTTGACTTAGTACATGAAAACAAATATAATAGAAACACAAATATAGTGCCATCACACTACTTAGAGCCCGAACAAGATAGACAAGTGGTCATCATATTACAATACAAGTCAAATGAAGTGTTTTGTCACATTTATACAAGTGTTTGTTACAAAGTTCACCATCTCATCACATTACAAATGAAGTGTTCATCGCCTACACTAGAATCAAACAGAATACAGCTGTGATGAAGGTGATCAAGAGCAAGAGCACTAGCAATATCTCCATCCGGTTCTCCTTCCACAGGTGGTTCCTCCACTTGGCTACCGCCTCCTCTCGAGTCGCGTATCCTTTGTAGTTGTTGCCGCTAAACTTGTTCACCTGTTTCTGACAATCCTCCCACTCATCTTAGACTCCTGGAACCCAACCCTTGTACACCACGTACCACTTCTTCATCTCTATAGATAAGGCATATTGGTAAATCATGCAACAGAAAGAACTATATTGGTTCACATGCATATATATTCACATAAACTAAAGCAAAAGATCAGTAAACATAGAAGATAGCACATCGATCATAATCATAGAACTTCGATGACAACGACCACAATAGTGAAGTTTACAACATACGACCATGGTAGTATATAGTTTGTGACACAACACTACACATAGACATCTATGATAATTCTAGGCGCACACATCGATCAATGTTGAGAACTGCTAACGCTCAGCTTCGGGAATGGTAGATAGCCATCCTTCGTCATCCACGTCCTATTGTCACCCTGTTGACGAAGAATATCTTCAATCTCCCTCTTAGTCAACCCTCTGTTGTGATTTAGGACCCCTCCCCTTGTGTTGACATCTTTCACGATGATTTCCGACAACTTAACCTAGGTGCGATGGAAGTCTTCTCTAAGATCATCATCGTTCCTTCGCGCCAAATTTTTGGCCCATGCTCGGAAACTACATGGAAGAGTTAGGTTCTGGCAATCCCAGGCAAACCCTTTAAGGTGATGCATGGCGTAGAAGGCCTCCTTGGCGCCGCTAGTAGTCGGCTCCTTGACGCAGGGGAACTCGAGCACGTGCTTGTCATCCTTGATACATTCCCCCTTGTTGACGAAGGGGCATCCCTTTTTAGCGTAGCCCTCGAGAGTCTTGCTCGTTGGAGGATACTTCCATTCCGATCATGCTCCTCTTGCCCCTCCTCACTACAACACGACTGGGCTTTGACGGGTCGGTAATAAAGAAACATTGATCAACTTGGCTAGCGAGTATCCACGGCTCATTTTTCTTGGAGGCCTTCTTCGGCGACTTGGCATCTGGTATAACGCAAGTGGTGAAATATCGGCCTTCTTTTTCGATGTTCTAGGCCCATCTAACACGAAACATCGGTACCGTCTCTCCATAGTAGTCGAGCTCCCATATCTCCTCGATCCTTCCGTAGAATCTTTCCATGACAGTAGTCTCGTCATCGGCGAAGGACATCATAGTAAATCGTGAGTTTTGATATTCGCTATTCATGTCCTTTTCCTCGGTGTAGAATCTGTAACCGTTGATGTCGTATGACTGATAGGTCTTTACGTTATGCGCTGGGCCCTGTGACAAGGAGAATATGAGTTGTTGATCTTCCGTAGAAGGCGTCTGCGGGGGATTTTCCAGCAGCCTTTTCTTGAACCAACCCATGAAGGTGGAGTTGTGTTCTCTTGTTACGTCTCCTTTCTTCCTCGGGCGGGCCCGATCCACGTACTCCTGCTCGATCAAGCTTTTGTGCTCTTCCACCCAAGGGATGACCAATTCAATGTGTTGTAGTGCGACTCGGTGTGCCCTGCCAAAGTCGGCGCGTTGATTAGCAATGCCGACATGCAGTGAGCGGTGGCCCTCGCGAGCCTGCCGATGTGCTTCTTGCTGGGTATTCCAACATCCTCGTTCTCGGTGGTTAGATAGTTCTGGCAGAAATATATGCACTCGTAGATCAGAAAGACCTTGGTTATGCTTCCATCTAGACGGGACCTGTTGCGAACGAACCCTTTGATTACACCGTTCAGCCTTTCAAACGACATCATGTTGTGCAGGAATGTCGGCCTGAGCTAGATGATGTCATCCATGACATGGACAAGTAGATGCACCATGATGTCGAAGAATGCGGGCGGAAAGTAAATCTCGAGCTCGCATAGTATCACAACGATCTCTTCCTGTAGCCTATCGAGTTGCTTCATGCCGATCGACTTCCTAGAGATGACGTCGAAAAAGTTGCACAAGCCAAACAGCGTCTCACGGACGTGCTCGTCCATTATCCCTCGTATGGAAACTGGAAGTATCTGTGTCATCATCACGTGACAGTCGTGGGACTTCATACCGCTGAACCTCTTCTTCGCTACGTCGAGATACCTCCTTATCTTGCCCGAGTAACCGTGAGGAACTTTGACTCCTAGGAGGCACCTGAAAAACTGCTTGATCTCCTCCTGACACAGAGTGAAGCAGGCAGCGTGAAGCACAACCACCTCATTATTCTTAACCCTTTTGCGGCGACCCTGAGTCCCTTCCGTTTGATCGTCGTCATCATCACTATCAGGGTACTGAAGATCCTTCTTGATGCCAAGCAATTTCAGGTCATTTCTTGCTTTCGGCCCATCCTTGGTCCTCTCCGGCATGTTCAGGAGAGTGCCAAGCAGACTCTCGGTAACGTTCTTCGTGATGTCCATTACATCGAGGCTATGGGGCGTGTGGAGGACCTTCCAGTATGGCAGGTCCCAGAAAACATACCTCGCTTTCCATACACCCAGAAGCGGCTTTGTCCTTGGTCGCTTCTTTCCTGGCGCTGGGCACTCATCCCAATTATTCAGAAGCTCCTAGATTTCTTCGCCGCTCCTCGTACGCGGGGCTCTTTCGAGCTCGTCTTTACCATTGAAAGGTCACCGTGTTTTCTCCACGGGTGATCCATGCGAAGCCACTTTCGAGTCCCTTGGAACACGGTTTTCGAAGACCCGGGATCCTTGGGTAGCTGGAGATGCGGGGTCTTATCCATGCACTTGACACATGCATTGTGTCCGTGGTTCACCTGGTCCGATACATATGCGTAACCAGTATAGTCCTGCACCGTCGTGAGCAACGCGGCTCTCAGAGGGAAATATTCTTTACTGTAGGCGTCCCATGTATGGGCTGGCGTCTCCCACAATGTGGCTAACTCCTCTTTCAACAGCCCGAGATAAAGATGCATATCGACACCTGGCTGTTTTGGCCCCTGAATAAGAATGTTCATGTGTACGTACCTTTGCTTTGTGCAGAGCCACGGGGGGGTGTTGTACGGACATATAAACACGGGCCAAGTGCTATGCATGCTACTATGGTTTCCAAAAGGATTGAGTCCATCGGTGCTCATACCTAGCATGACCTTCCTTGCATCGCCCCCGAACTCTTCGAACTTGATGTCCAATGCATTCCACTGGCTAGCATCTGAAGGGTGTGTTAGGATCTTGCCCTTCTCTGGATCATCTTCGGGTTTCTCCCTTTCCGCGTGCCATTGCATTAGCTTTGCTTCCTTAGGATCTATGAAATATATCTGTAGACGGGGAGTGATAGGAAAGTACCATACCACTTTTCGAGGAACTTTCTTGTTCCCTCTCTTGTACCGTCCATGGCCGCACACCGGACATGTAGTTCTCTCCGCGTACTCGTTAGGATAAAGTGCGCAGTCATTGATACATGTGTGGTATTTAACGTGCGGTAGGTCGAGAGGGCACACGATTTTCTTGGCCTCCTCTATACTTGTTGGCAATGTGTTACCGTTAGGAAGACGATTGTGCCAGAATTCCATGTTAGCATTGAAGCTCATGTCGGTCCATTTGTGTTCCGCCTTCATCTCTAGAGCCTTGAGCATTCACTCAGGCGTGTATCCTCGGGCCGACACCCAGGATACAATGGAGTCATCCCATCTAACTCCATTTGCGCCAGCTTGGCTTTCTCTCTGGCTGCAGCTTTGGTGTTGCTCGTCTCCTTGAGAAGCAGTTCCTGAACATGAGGGTCCCTTAACACCGAAGTTAGCAGCGTCTGGGTGTTCGCTTCTTCTCCTTCTTCATGATGGTCATGCCCGTCGACATCTCTTTCTTCGTCATGATGATCATGCCCGTCGCCGGTATATTCTTCATCATCATGACCATGCCCGTCGGGAGACTCTTCGTCTTCTCGCCCGCCCAAGTCTTCATGATGACCAACACCATTTACTGCCAGCTCCTCATCGAAGTCGTCGCGCATGAAACTGCGCCTGAGCAGGTGATCCTCCAATTGTCCAGAATCAGGGTCGATCCAGCGCTAGAGTTTGCATGTTCGACATGGACATCTTATCTAGGTCTTGTTGTTCCGAATCATGTCCGCCTTGGCGTCTTTCTTATACCTAGTAACTCGACCTTCGCTCATGCTGACGACCATGGTAGCATGTGCGGTATGCACATATAGAGCAAAATAAAGAGAGTAGGTTTATTAGAAACAACACCTTATGCACACACAAAACACACATGCATGGTCGTCGCCGGAAAAATTCGGCATGACCTTTCCTAAAAGTAGGACATATGGGTGGTGCAAAATTTGCCTAAATGGAAATGAATCAACATTTCAGCGAACATCCATGCACCACACCGGGACAGAGACAAGCAAAAACAAGAATCTTCTTCCCATGCAAGCATTCATGCACCACACAATCTTCATGCACAAACATCATCTTTGCGCCATGCATGCATCGCATATACAAACCGCCCGCGCATCAAGCTTTACACCTACAAAACATGCATATTCATGGTCAATTACTCACCGGGTAGATTGAATTCTGAGTCGAGAGCGCGATGTGAGAGAGTGTGGATCAATAGATCTATAGAGAGATAATAGTACACAAATAGAGATGTGGAGGAGAAAAGTAGGTGTGTTTTAGATCTACTAGTTGGAGAAAGGCTTTCCCTAACCAATCTATCAACTATAGTAGGTTTAAATACAATAAAATGTAGAAAAGTATAGACACAATGGTGTGGGAGAGAGGAGGAAGACGAGCTAGGAGGAGGGGGAAGAAGGATGTGAAATGGATGGTGGTAGATAGAGGGGTGCAAAGCTGCCACCTTTGTGCATATCTGGTCGAAGGATTCGGTGGCGCATACAGGCAATATGCGCCACAGAAGTTCAATCTTCTATGGCGCATACTGGGTGCATGCACCATAGAACCTTGGCCATAGGGTGCAGTGGGCCATGTGGGCCCCGTGACACAATGTTCTGTGGCGCATGGCGTGTATGTGCGCCACAGAACCTTGGCTAGTAGCCAGACACTATGGGCCATAGGGTGCAGTGGGCCAAACACTGTGGGCCCCGGCACTCAGTGTTCTGTGGCGCATGTTGTGGTTATGCGCCACGGAAGGTTAAACTTCTATGGCGCATAGCTGCCCTATGCGCCACAGAACACTGAGGGCAGATCTGCACCAAATAAAGGTGGCAGATACAGCTGCTTTAATGACACCCCTCTATATATACCACACTCCTTGTCCAAAGCAACATACCTGCCCCTCCCTCATGTCTTCTTCCCACAACTCGTCGGAAGACTCGCTGGAGAGCACAGCCCGCTCGCGTTCCCTACAGCCTACTCGCAGTGGAGGGGCGAGGTCGAGGCGTGCTCGAGTCGGCCGCATGGGATTCAGAGGTCAACCTAATCGAGGAGGAGGCCAGACTGCGGCACGAGGCCCTCTACAACAAGGCCATGAGGTTGTACGCCTTGCTCGCGTCTCCGGAGGAGAGGGCGTGCATGGCGGAACCAATCGGGTGGCGGTCGGTGCTTGACCCCAACGTGTCCATGGAGAACCACGTCCGCAGGCTGCAGGCGCGCGTGAACGGGGAGGTTTGGCATCTTCCACCGCCATCGCCCCCACCAGCTCTGTGAAGGGATTTGGAATGTTGTAGTTTGTTTATTTGCAATGATGTATGGCATTGTTGTTTTGCTGTTCAATGCTATGCCATGTGCATTTTGCAACGATGTATGCCACTGCACATGTCTATCTACTAGATTGTCTAGTATATTCTACCTATTCCACTACTAGTTGGGAAAAGCACAAGAGAAGTTTGTTTCTAGGAAACACGAAGCATTATGTGGCGCATATTGGAGGAATGCGCCACAGAAGTTTGTTCTTCTATGGAGCATATGCACAAATGCGCCACAGAAGCTTGTACATGGGTGTCCAGAGTGTGGGGCCCACATAATTGTTCTATGGCGCATATGATGATATGCGCCACAAAAGATATAAACTTCTGTGGCGCATCATCTTGTATGCGCCACAGAAGTTTGGTCAGAGCACGGTCGTACCCCGCCTGCTGTGGGTCCCACCAAACTTTAGTGGCGCATATGGAGTGATGCGCCACAGAAGATTCATGGTCCAACCGCTAGTGCGGGTCCCATCATACTTCTGTGGTGCATCACTCCGTGTGATGCGCCACAGAAGTTTGGTGGTTCTGTGGCGCATTGCTCCGGATGCGCCACTGGATAACTTTTGTGGCGCATGGTCAGAACCATGCGCCACAGAAGGTATGTCTATCTATAGCTAGTTTCCTAGTAGTGCTAGCTCAAGGTGAAGCACAGGAGTCCAGCAAAACCAGATCAAGATCATCACCAACTTACTCCACAGTCATCAGATTTTGTGGTGAGCATCATAAAACTCTCACATGATATAATCATCTTATCTAGACAGAAGCATGTGTTGTTTTATGAACAAACCCTCAGAAAGCACCCAAGTGGGGTGAATCCATCATAGGGATTTTTAAACTCTAAAAGCAAACAACAAAGTACCTAGATCTAGTCAGAGCTCAGAGCAACATCATTGCTCTGGATTAGGATATATATTACAATTCAAGCATAAATATATATATATGTGATCTATTTCTAGGCACATCCCTAAAGAAAGGGTAGCACCTTAGAAACTAATCCTTTAGATACAGATCATGATCAAGCTCACTATCATTTTTCCAAGATTTGATTCAAAAACCAATAGTTGGTACCACTACCAGGACTATCTATATGAACCAATTAGATAAGGTATGAATCCCTAAGCCTCAGACCAACATCATTGGTCTTAGGGAATTCAGAGAAGAGCATCTCTATTTATCTTATAAAGCCAAGTTTGTCTTAAGCCTAAAAAACCCCAATCCATGGGTTAGAATCAAACTTGTGTGCCATACCATGATGGTGTCACAAGAACAATCCATTATGAATCAGGATAGACATTAAATCATCATAAATTCAGACAATCAACTTACTAATAATTTTCCTATTAACACAGGAATCATAACTAGGATATTCCTATGTTAAACTCCACTGATGATCTCAAACCACATGTTAATTCCCAAGCCAACAGCACTAAGACAGTGGTTTCATCCTATCATAATCATGACCATAAATCAAATAACAGTGGAAAGTTATCAAGTCATTGGCTTTACCAACCATGTTTCCCAAGCAACTATATCATATGAATCAGATGCAATCCAAGCACAAAATCATCTAATAAGCCACCAGAAACATTATAGATCATCTTAAGCAACAAGCCTCAGGCCAATGACCACTTAGCATGTTTACCATTCATCCAAACATGATCCAATTCATCTAGTATATGATCAACCCCAGGATAAGAACCCTAAATGGATATGTCATCCTAATCAGAATCAGACAGTAGCCAGAGAGGACACTGTCAGCATCTAGCGTCGGATCAGCAAGCATAGAGAGCACCAGGGGAGAGGAATCGAACTCACAGTAGGTCCTCGCTGAAGACTAGAAGAGGAAGCAGAGGGGCCGACGACCATGGCGGCACGGGGAGCACCCCAAAGGGGGCGCTGCAACCCGCACGGCGCCACGGCAGCGACCCTGATCACGCGTGGAGGTGCAGAGCATCACCTCGACACACGACGGCCATGGCAGCACCTGGATCCATGCCAACCCCCAAACCCTAGGGTTCGGGACGGCATCGATCCATTGCAAGAGAGCCCCAGGCTCGAATACAATTGGATAGAATGAACGGGCATCGTCGACAACCCCTTGTTGCACCACAGCGGCGACCAGAACGGCCTACGGCGGCGGGAATCGCCGGTGGCGGCATCGTCGGCCACAGGGTCGGGGCCAGAGGAGGAGAGGATGAACTCGAGGGAGAGAGAGGCAGTGAGGAATGGGACGAGTTGGGCCAGACCCTTCGGGGTGGTTCTTTTGTCCATGACTAATGGGCTACTAGGGCCCAATAAGTATAACTAGCCTAGAAATCTTTTTAGTCCTGTTTTAATAAAAAGTAAAAGACCAAAAAGACTTAATTCAATCTTAGAAAATAAAATAAAAGTCCAAAATTATAAGTACAATATTTTTGGATTCACAATAATCCACTCTATCCAAATAAAATAAGATATAAAATTTTGGATATTTAAATTTTTATAAGAATTTTGTAATTTATATATTCCTTATGGAATTTTACAAAATTATTGAAAGATGATAAAAATAAATAAAAAACTCTTTCATTATATATTAATATTATACTGTTTTTGAAAAATACTGAATAAATATTTAATAACAATTTTTAATGTATAATTGATAATTCCTAAAAGAATTATTAAAATCAATAAAAGTCAAATAAAAAAGGAAATAAAATAAAATAATTCAATATATGCTATAAATATTAAAAAGTAATATTTATAAATGCTTTATTATTATTAAAAGGCACCTTATAAAGGGAAAATGCATATAGAATTAAATAATGCATTACATTACTTGCATAATCATTTTGCTTCTTTAAATATTGTCCTTACCGGGCAATAATGATGTTTTTGTAGACATAGAAGCTCAAGGTCCAGTGAAAGCATCAGAGTTCACTACCTTGCCATCACAAGGCAATTTCGTCACTTGCTCATGTCCTTTGAAGAGACTTTATCAAAGTATTTGCAAATTGTGTGTTATCATATATGATATAAAAGAAAGAAAATATTATTTTCACAAATTAAGAAATTATAGATATCATCCTAAGTGGTGATATAATGGAGCAATAGAACTTAGAGTTCTAATTGCAACAATGATGATCAAATAGGGACTTAATAACCCCTGACATCAGTGATTCTAGCGCCGTATATTACGCGTTAGCCATGAGATTTGGAATGAGACAGAGAAGTCAGTTGTATCTTCTTCCTCTTGCACGAAGCCGGATGTGCAGGTCGTGGCTGTTATCCTTGCAGCGTGCATATTAATTGGTAATTCATAGAGGATATGCAGCATATGGGTGGGAACCCTCATCGTCCCACGATAGTTCTGGCATCTAATGGTTTGTACAAACTATTGTCGTAATTCATTATGTGGGCATGGTGTACACCAAGGAGGCATGCGGGGTCGCGAAGGGGGCAGTGATTGGATTGGACCAACTACTAGGCCCCACATCATGGAATTGTGGATGGGAAAGTACGCCCGGTTATGCAACAAGGAGTTGATCTCTCATGGGTAAAGCAACGCACCTCTGCAGAGTGTAAGAATTGTAACTTGTTACTCCCTGTTCCGGGAAGGAGATACGAACGCGGCAGGAAAGGAACTCCATGAAAGTTCTAGTCAACCTGTAAAGGCTGATGGTCATAGATTTTCATAATAAAATCAATCTTTGAAGAAAGATTTACAAAAATTGCATAGTGCCAAGGATTTATAATCCGAGGTGGTAGTTAGAGCATCAAACTTCCCACCTTGCATATAATGAACTTGTTGGGTAACGCTGTTACTCATTCTTTCCTTTGATCCCTTGCTTAGACTCTGAGGATCCAGAAGACGTGCCAATGTATGCAGCCGAATGCCAAGAAGATGTGTTCTACGAGGAACCTGATCTATCCGGAGGTGTTGAAGGAGTGTATTATGAAATCCGCTATGGTGTCGATGATAACGAGTCCAACTAAGGAGTTCTAGTTAATAGTAACCAACGGAGTCGAGCAGCATGAACTCTATAGAATAAGCTATTGAGCTCAACTCCTAGAGGGAGTTGTTACTTTTAAATTCTGATGAAACACTTTATATTTTGGTTTGTAAGTTGAATCTTTTGGAAGTCTTGAACTTCCGGTATTGTAATAATAATAATGTGTGTACTTTTGTAATATGGACCCGCAATGTTTTTGTTGTACCACTCTGAGGGATGTGATATTTATGGAACGGTGTTCTGTGTATGTCATGTCAACGACTATAGTGTACTACACATGCAGTGGTATGCTGGGTCACCGCACCCCCGAGCGTATTGTAAGCTGGAAAGTTTCATGTACTCGGGCTGGCGTGAGGATGGCGCTGTCAATGGTCAAGGCGCACTATGAAAACGCCGACATCGACATGGTGACCTCCGGTATCCCCAACGTGGACGACGAAGGCCAAGCGATAGATCACAAGGCTATCTTAGTGTCGGTCGTGGGTTTTGATAACAGAGTCTCCGAGTTGGTCGACCCTAACGTCTTCGTGCCCATGGAGATCATTAACGGTGACAACCAAAGCTCCTCTGAGTCCCTCAAAACCACTGACTTCAAGGAGGATGGCTCTCCTGCTGTTGATGACGCTGCATCCAAGTCGCCTGCGCCAGAGAAATGAAAACAATATGTAATATTTGTTTCCTCTGGAAAAAACTACTTGTTAACTTAAGGCGGAAAACAATGGTTGTTATTTCCTGCTACTCAAGAACTGGTTCCAGCATGTATATATTTTTAAGAAAGTGTTGGCTTACCCATTACTCTGGTTTTTATGCTTGACTTTTCATGAGTCGGAAGACTAGTTGTCAGAACTATGCGCTCAGGAGATGATGCCCAATGGCACCATCAATAACCTAAGCACGAAATCGCCAACAATAAGTGTCGAAAGTCACTACTCTAGAATCCACATAAAAACAACAAAGAATGTGTAGACTAGAAAACTTAAGCTAACGCCCGTAGGCGGAATTTTCACAAGTGCAATCGCAAGGCTTGTGCATAAAGGTTTTATACGATCCAAAAATAAACACTAAAGGAGGTAAAAGACTCAGAATTATGAGTGAACCAGAGAGCTTTATTTCATTGATCATATAAGAGGTACACAATAGATAAAAAATGCTAAGTGTAGAAAGGACGTAGCTGTGCTATGTTCCATGGTCGATCAAGCTCCGGGTAGTCATCATTTGGGTCAAGTCGCTTACGCTTATGATCCTCGCTTGGTCTATCCTTCAGTTCACAATTTTCAACGAGGTAGTAAGACCCATTGAGTAGCGCCTTGCTTATGATAAATGTTCCTTCCCATGGTGGGGATAATTTGTGTGACTTCTTCTGCTTAAGTCGGAGCACCAGGTCCCCCTCTTTAAACGAGCGATGTCGAACGCGGTGACTATGGTAGATGCGTAACTTCTGCTGGTAGATGGCGGATCTTTGGCATGACAATACGCGCTCCTCCTCGAGAAGGTCCACATCTAGGCGTCTGGATTCTTCAGCATCATATTCGTCATAGGCGGCAACTCTCGGTGAATCGTGAAGGATGTCGGAAGGCAAGATGGCTTCTGCTCCATATACCATTAAGTAAGGGGTGTAACTGGTGGATCTGTTGGGTTTAGTTCGTAAACTCCACAATACAGATGGTAATTCTTCCGCCCAGGCTCCAGCTGCTCTATGCAATGGTGCTTCCAGACGTGGCTTGATTCCCTGTAGAGTTAATCCATTGGCTCGCTCAACCTGACCATTGGACTGTGGGTGTGCCATAGATGCAAGGTAAAGTTGGATGCCCTTCTCCCAACAATAAGCTTCCACTTCTCCCAGTGACAAGTTGTTGCCGTTGTCGGTGATAATCCTATGTGGGAGAACAAATCTCACCAATAGATCCCGGACAAATCTAAGGGCAGTTGCCCCCATCGATCTTTCTAATGGGTTTAGCTTCTATCCATTTGGTGAATTTATCAACTGCTACTAGCAGATGCATAAACCCACATGGTGCTGTCTGCAACGGACCAACCATGTCCTGCCCCTAGACTGCAAACGGCCAAGTTATTGGTATTATTCGCAATTCTTCAGCAGGAACATGTGGTTGTCGGGCATAATACTGGCATCCCATGCATGTCTCAACCAGCTTGTCGGCGTCCTCCTTCGCGGTCAGCTAGTAGAATCCTTGCCGGAAGGCTTTAGCTACCAACGATCGAGGAGCGGCGTGATGCCCGCAATCTCCGAGATGGATTTCGCCGAGGATTTCAATACCTTCTTGCTAGGAAACACACTTAAGGTATACACCAGTAGTGCTTCTTTTGTAGAGTTGTCCATTGACTATGGTATATCCCTTTGCTCGACGTACTATTTGCCGTCTTTCGACCTCGTCGTCGGGCAAAGTTCCGCATACGAGATATTCCATGAACGGTTTTTTCCAAGACGGAGGGACCTTTGCCACCATGTGAACAAACGAGTCAACTCTGTCCGGGTTTTCTATGTCTGCTCTCTTCACGGATGGTGTCTGTAGATGCTCCAAGAAAACTCCAGGTGGAATTCATTTGCACCCTGATCCAAGCTTAGACAGTAGATCAGCCACCTCGTTTTGCTCCCTAGGTACATACTTGACCTCGTAGCCCAAGAAGCTCTTGGCTATCTCGTCCACGTCGTCTCGATATGCCGCCATAATAGGGTTCCGCGCGTTCAAGGTGCCAGCCACTTGCTGGGTAACCAAGTCAGAATCTCCACAGCAAACTATGCGCTTGATGCCAATATCCTTGGCTACGCGTAGTCCGTGAATGAGTGCTTCATACTCCGCCATGTTGTTCGTATCCTTGAAGTGGATTTGCAGAACGTAGTGTACTTTTCCCCGGTTGGTGACTGTAGTAGTACACCAGCCCCCGAGCCATTGAGTAGCTTTGATCCGTCAAAGTGCATCACCCAGTATTCTGGCTCCGACATTGGGATAGCATCTGGCATCTCCGTCCAATCTGCGATAAAATCCGCCAAGGCTTGTGATTTGATAGCTTGACGTCTCTTGTAGGTAATCTCGAAGGCAGCAAGTTCAATGGCCCACTTCGCGACCCTTCATGTAGTGTCGATGTTGTTGATGATGTCGGACAGTGGAGCTTTGCTCACAACGGTGATAGGGTGCTCCTAGAAGTAGTGCCTCAGCTTCCGAGAAGCAAGGAACACTCCATAAGCCATCTTCTGGTAGTGCGGGTAACGCTGCTTGGAATCCGTCAAGACCTCGCTTACATAGTAAACTGGCCGTTGAACTCCGTACTCATGCCCTGGTTCTTTCCGCTCTACCACGACGACGATGTTGATTACCCGGTTGGTGGCCGCCATGTAAATTAGCATGGGATCCCCAGGCTTGGGTTCTACAAGGATAGGCGCTGAGGAAAGTATCTCTTTGAGCTGCTTCAATGTTGCATCTGCCTCGTCTGTCCACATGAATTTGTTCGCCTTCTTCAGCAACTTTTATAGCAGCAGAGCCTTCTCTCCAAGTCGGCTGACGAACCGACTAACCACTGCAACGCAACCTGTTAACCGGTGTATGTCCTTTAGGCATGTCGGACGGTTTATGTTTAATATGGCCTTGATTTTCTCTGGGTTGACCTCGATTCCACGTTGGGAAGCAATGAAGCCCAACAATTTGCCGACTGGAACCCCGAAGACGCACTTCTTGGGGTTAAGCATCATGTTGTATTTCCGGAGATTATCAAAGGTGTGGCATCCCGCAAAAACCACTACTAGAAAATCGCGTTGTTTTTGTGCATTGCATCATCATGACCGCATGCTCATGTCATCATGCCACATTGTATTTGAGCATCGTCATCATCTTGCATTTGCTTGCATAAAACTATTTTCGGAAAAACCTATTTTTGTTTTCTAAACGCCCCGTCGTTGTCAAACACAAAACCCGGGTCTCCGGATTATTTTGTTTTGTCGGCCAACGATTTGCAAAATCCCGTCTGGAATAAATAAATTGTTTAATTATTTTTTAGGGGGCAGCCGAACCGGGCCGATCCGACCCAGTTGGCCACCCCCAGTACAAAACCAACGGTCCACCTAAACTAAACCTAATCCCTAATCTACCCAATCCTAATCTACCCACCAACCCCAGCCCTCCACCTCACCTTCCCCTCCACCTCATCACAACCACCGCCACCTCACCAATCCACCAGCCACCACCACCCTCCCCGGTCCCACCCCACACACCCCGGCCACACATCACTCATGCACTCACCCACTCCCCAAACCTCTCCCTTCCACTCCGGCCCCATCTCCCTGTCCCTGGGCCCCACCCGCACCTGCCCTACCCAGCAGCCTCACACCACTCACACCCACACACGCGCCACCTGTCCCTGCCCCCCCCCCCGCCTGGACCCAAACCGGCCCCACCCGTCTACAGCAGCACCCACGCCCGCGCGCACCTCCCTCTCCTGTTCCCACCTCCCTGCCTTGGGCCTCCCCCACCGCTCCCCTGCTCTGCCCTCTCCATGGCGCCGCCATGCCGTCCTGGCCTTGGGGGCCCTCTCCCTTCCTCGGGCCTCTCGCCTCTCCTCTCCGCCCCTCCTCCACCGCTGCCCTCCCGGCCCCTCCCGCTTCTCTCCCCACCGGCACCGGCCGAGCCGCCTCTCCTTCTCCCTCTGCTTGCGCCCTCGGTCCCCACAGCGTTTGCCGTCCCACTTGACCTCGCTCCACCTCCCGAGGCGCCCGCAGCTGCCTCGCCTCCATCCTCCGCCGCCGCCTCATGCCGCCTCCTCTCGCCGGGCCGCCGCCTTCTGCGCCTAGCCGCGGCCTCCTCCGCCCCCTTCACCCGGCCGCCACCGCCGCCTGGGGCTCCCTTCGACGCCGGCCGACCGCCGCCCTAGGCGTGACCACGCCGCCGGCCTTCCTCGGCCCGGCCCACCTCGCCATCGCTCGCCCCGCCTCCGTGCCGCCGTCCTCCGGTCTCTGCAGGCCCTTCCTCCGGCCCTCCCTTCTCCAATACCCGCGCTGCGCTGACAGGCGCCGACCTCCTCGCCTCCTCGACCTACTGCTGTCCTCCTCCGCGCTAGGCCTCCTCCCCTCGCCGTGGCCTGCCCTGCCTCGATTTTTTCATCACCGAGCCGCTGCAAGCCCTTCTGCAAGCATGCATCGCGCCGCCGCTGCACTCTCCTCGTACGCGTGTTCGATCGCTGCCTCTGTCAGCTCAAGACGCGTGTGTGGCTTTGTTTTTGCCTGCCTTGTGTTGTACCATACCGTTACCTGTATGCCTCATGTTCTCTCCATCCGATGACCTTCGGCCATCATGATGCTCCACTGTTTCCGAGACCGATGTGTTCCGTGGCGCTGCCCAAGATCGAGTCACGCGATCGAGCCCTATATGCCGACAAGATCTCCAGTCCACTTGGGGAAGCCAAGACCAACACGAGACCCCGAAGGACCGCACAAGACCACGGGCACGACACTCCAAGACCGTACCGAGCCGAAGGTGTCCGAAGAATCTCCGACAAGAACTCCATCACGGAACATCAAGTACTCCGACAAGGAACCCTGAAGACCTCGGTGACGAGCCCCAAGTTCGCCTCCGATAATCAAGATGGTACCCCAAGATCTCCATCGTATGTGTCGATACCAACACCAAAGCGATGACAAGATCTACCGATGACCGAGAACCCTGATGCCAAGATCGCCACCGGAACGACAAGCACTTCACCGCGGAACGCCAAGTCCTTCTTCCCGGAACGCCAAGCTCTTCACCTTGTATCCAACCCTGAGACCGATCCCGCCGAACCCTGAACCCTGAGACCAACCCCGAACCCCCCGGAACCAAGATCGTCCGAACCCTAATGTGTGAACCTTTTTCCCGAGCCCTATTTTATAAATGCTATATATAAAACTTGTTGCATATAAATTTTCATGCTTGCATACACAATGTCATGTGGTTTGGGGGCCTTATGCCGATTCACCTGATAATTAAATATGGGGCCCATATGCGGACAAATCTAGTCTTATATTGGCCTCATTTAAATTTGCGTAGCGAACCGGTAACTTATCTTGCCCTGTTATTACAACATTTAATTTGCGGGATAGATAAATAACTTGAACCGTTTAATTAATTGTCGGGACCCCGGTTTCGCTTAATATGACCTAATTGCATCGCATCTTCGCCATGTCATGCATCATACATGCATCATGCCCGATCTTTTGCCGTAGTATTAAATATTGCATCCGGTGTTCATTCTAGTGTTTTGGTTCTTCGCGGATAAGGCCGTTGAGTTGATGCGAGTGTCGACCCGATCTTCGGTTGAACCTTCTACAATGTTTTCAGGCGAGCACCTCCCCCTTTCTACCTATCTTACTTTTATAGTATTTATTCCCTCCTGTTGATCTATTGCTATCTGTGTTGCGATGCTCTAGTTTTCGTACCCGTGATATCAATTGCAGCCTTATATTGCCTTGGACACATCCTATTTCCTGTTGTTTGGTAGATAGTTGGACTTGCGCGTCGTAGTCGCTTGCTCAAGTGCTGTTGCGTGTCGCCAAGTACCACAATTGTTGGAGTATTTGCCGCATGTTTATTGTTGGAGATGATCATAACTTTAATTACTGTTTAACAACTAAAATTGAAGTAGGTAAGCAGAGGCACAGGTGGGCAATAGATATTATTTGGTTGTTAACCGTCCACTTGTGTCCCGTAGGACCCCGAGTACTTGATACCTGTTCCATGAATATTCGCGCTATCCACATCCGGGAGGATTATGGGACCCTCCTGAGCCAGAGCTTGATTCATTCTTATTTCTTGGGGCCACAAACTAGTTTGAGGTTTTATTTACTATCATGTACTTATGCCATGCTTTACTGCTTTATTACGATTGTGCGAGGAGCACCTGCATCGCTTAGGTAAGCGGAGTGTTTTCATGGTATCGACAAGCCCAGTTTGGGTTCCCAGTCATTTACTGACCAGCGACAAACCTTGAGTCCGTCTCAAGACCTAGCTTCGCTATGGTGTACTCAATGGGTGGCCCCAAATATTTCTGAATCCTGATTGCTTTGTCGTGAAAGCCTCGTTGGTTTTGATTTGGTTTTCGAGGTTGATCGAGTGTGTTGCTATTTGTGCACCTGCAGGTAAAACTTTCTGAAAGCCGTGTCCGCGGTTATGGACGACTTGGAGCACAGTATCTCGATCATAGACAACTATAACTAAAGTAGTGCTATAAATTTGACTTTATAATGACTAGTAATCAGCTTCACTATAATGAAATGGCTAAATAAAACTGCCAACAATTGCTTGATTGGGTTGTCGCTTGCGACAATTGTATCTGACTAGTAAGTATTGCAACTACAATGGAATGTCTAAATAAAAGTACCAACAACTGCTGGGTTTTGGGTTTTCTCATGCTAATTGTATCTGACTAGTAAGTGTTGCAACTACAACGGAATGGTTAATTAAAACTACCCACTGCTTATTACATCAGGATGACTCATGCTATCTATATTTGACTAGTAATTGCTGCAACGATAACTGAATAAATAAAACTGCCAACTGTGTGAGTTCCTCGGTTGACTTCCTCGTTTGATCTCGAGGGGGAATACCAGGATGGGTTTGTTTGGTGTTAGAATCAGGTTGGTTCCGAATAGGTCTTTCTTACCCCTCTCTGATAGCCGCCAGTTGTATCGAGTCTCTATAGGTTGTTTAGTGCATCTTTGCCGCTTGATCCCACCATACCTATGTAGGCGAGGACCTTGAATTCTAGCCTCGCCGTGTCTTGGCCTTAATCTTGACCGCTCTCTCTTTTTCCTTTGCCCTTTGTCGGCACCCCTTTTGTTTAAGCAGGTTTTGAGATCGACGTCGTTAGCAGGGTTACCCTTCCGGCTTGGCCTGGGCAGGGTTATGTACTCCATTGGTTATTCTTCCGGGCTCTTAGCCCCATTTGCATCTTGTCCGTAGTTGGACGCTCTAACATTTTCAAGGTGATTTGGATCTTGTATATTATATCTGTATTCTTGACTCTTTGAGTCGTTGCTGTATATATATCTGTTCTGTGGGTCCCATCGAGGACTGTTGTGTAATGTTATTACTTCTTTTTCCACCCGCACGAAAGTGCCTGGTGGGCACCTTTGAATCGTTTCTATGCGGGTTTGGCGGGAATCGCTGAAACTTGCATAGGGCCGATTCTGAGGGTGTTACAAAAGGTTTCATTTAAGTCAGAGATTAAGTCGTTTGACTTTTTAGACATCACCTCTATATCGTCCACATAGGCATGAACGTTTTGACCAATTTGATTGTGCGGGCAATGCTGCATTGTCCGCTGGTATGTAGCACCTGCATTTTTTAGCCCAAAGGGCATCATGACATAGCAAAACGTGTTGACTTCCTCATATTGATCTGGTAGTATCCTGAGTATGCATCGAGAAACACAAAAGCTCCGAGCCAGCCGCCGAGTCAATGACTTCGTCAATGCGAGGAAAAGCAAACGGATCTTTGGGACATGCTTTGTTCAAGCCGATGTAATCAATGCACATTCTTAATTCTTTGGTTCCCTTTTTGGGGACGAGTACAGGATTGGACACCCATCGGGTGTGAAGGACTTCTCGGATAAAACTAGTCGTAAGTAACCTAGCTATCTCTTTGCCTATGGCGCGTCTCTTCTCGTCTCCGAAGCGTCGTAGAGGTTGTTTCACTGGTTTACATTTTGGATCAATATTCAATCTGTGCTCGGCAAGTTCCCTAGGTACACCTTTCATGTCGGCAGGTTGCTAGGCAAAGATGTTCGTGTTCTCACGGAGGAACTCGACGAGCGCGCTTTCCTATTTAGGGTCCAGGTTCGTCCCAATGGCGGTGGTCTTGGAGGTATCGCCTACCACAAGTTCCACCGGCTTGGTCTCGATGGCGGCCTTGAATGCTGGGGAAGAGTCAAAAATCTCTTTCTTCGACGCGGGCGTCTCTGAGACATAGACCTTGCTCTGGATCTCCTTGAATTGTTCGCGGTAGAGGACAGCTTCTGCATAGACTGCTTCTCCAATCTCGCAGTCCCTTGCTTTGGCAAAGCTTCCAGATACGGTGATGACACCATTTGGTCTGGGTATCTTGAGCTTGTTGTAGACGAAGCATGGCTTGGCCATGAAGGTGTGGAATATGTCGCGGCCGAATATAACGTGGTACACGCTCTTGAAGGGGACCACCTCAAAGGTCATGCGTTCTTGGCGGTAATTATTGACATCACCAAAAGCGACCTGAAGTGTGATGCACCCAAGGGACCGAGCCTCCCGACCAGGAACTAGGCCATGGAAGATGGTATTGGTCCGCCTTAGGTTTGCCTCCGTCAAGTTCATATTCTACAGGGTATCCAGGTAGATGATGTTAATGCTGCTTCCACTATCCACCATACATTTGGTGAACTCGTTGCCGTCAATCAGGGGGTTGATGACCATGGCATATTGGTTCTTCGTAGGGATGAGGTCTGGGTGATCCTTCCTGTCCCAAGTAATTGGAATCTCTGACCAACGCAGGAATTGGAGAACTGGGGGTAGATTAGCCATCAGTATCCTCATGGAGGTCTTCTGTTGTCGGACGGTGGGGGTGCCAAGAAAAGTGTGGAAAACTGCCGCCTTCTTCTCGAAGGGTTTTTTGCCCTCGCCATCGCTCTTGGCGGCGTGCTTGGGGTCAATGTCCTTGTCCATGTCACTTGAATCCTTGGAATCCTCCTACTTCTTCTTCCCCTTGCCCTTGCCTCGCGGTATGTTCTTCCTACTTTGCTTGTAGCCGGACTTCGGGTCCTCCTTGAGGTCGTTGAAGAACTTGCAATGGCGATTGGTGTGGGTGGATTTGCCGTTGGCGTCGAGGTGTACGAGGCACGGCATATCACGGTACTCCTCGTAGGTTTGGGGAACGCGGAGCGCTGCCGAGGTAGTTTCACTACCTCGCTACTGCCCACGACCAGCTCCCCGTCCTCGACCAAACTGTCCGCCATCACCTCGTCCTGCAAAAGTCATAGCGACCATGTCGGAGGTTTGCTTTTCTTTTGGCACGGTCTTCCTCTTGGTGCTACTGTTCCTCCGAGCTTGAGTTGGAACGGCCGTTGCCGGTAGAGAGCCACGAGCATCGTCGTCGGCAGCCGCGAACTCACTGGCCAACTGAATCATCTAGTTCAAGTCTAGCTGGAGATTGTCCTGCAGGCGCTTCAGCTTATGTCGGAGCAACGTGCCCCTTTCCAACCCGTCGATGAAGGCGTCCATGGCGGTCTGAGCATGCACTCTTGTGTAGGAATTATTCATATCCAGCCAGCGAGAGAGGTAGGCGCGAGATGTCTCGTCTTTCTCTTGCACACACCGCTGTAGATCGCCAACAGTGCAGGGACGTTTGTAAGTACCCTCGAAGTTCTTGGTGAACGCTTCTTGCATGTCCAACCAATTGCAGATGGATCTTTCCGGCAAGTCGTCAATCCATTGACGGGTTGTGCCTGCCAACATCAATGGGAGGTACTTGACGGCGACGTTGGGGTTACCCTCGGCGATCTCCACCGTGTTGCTGTAGTCTTGCAACCATGTAGCTGGCTTGGCGGTGCCGTCATAGGGCTTGATGGTCTTGTCAATCTGGAAACCTTTGGGGTAAGTTGCGGACCGTATCATAGGTCCAAAGCAACGTGGTCCCAGGTATGGTCCTTCCCGGGCCTCGTGGATCTTGTTCAGACACGAACGTGCATAGTATGGCTCTGGGCTTCTTTTCTTGTTCTTGCCATTAGGGGATGGACTGCGTGAATGACGCGGGCCTCCTCCACCATGGTGGTTGCTAGGTGGCGACGGAGGAGGAGGTGGCGGTAGGTTAGCCTTCTTGCTGTTACCCTCCTGCGACGCCTCACGCTTGTCGCGGTTGCTTGTCGAACGCGGAGGATCGTGGCGCGACCTGCTCTTGTGTCCTTGGTTGCGCTCTCCGTCATGACGGGTCTGCTTCGTGTTGTCGCGGATGACGATGCCGCTCTGCCTTGGCGGAGGCATATCCGTACGACGGTGAGCCTTGGTATCTACACGATGGGCGATGAGGTTGGGCGATGGTGATGGGCGATGAGGTTGGGCCTTGCCTCCATGGTCGGAGGATATGGGGATAGCATCCTTCCTGTTGCATGCATCCCTCCGTCTTCGTTCTGACGAACCCGCCTGGGACCCGACATCAAGAGGAGATCTGTCCCTTGGCGTCTTATGCTGGCTAGACTGGCAAAATGCTGGGTCAGACTCAAGCCTCTGAGAGGTGGCATTTTCCTGTTGTTTCACCGCCTTGGCCACTAGGTCATAGACCTGGTTCACCGCTTCGGGTGATCTATCCTGCTCCAGAAGAGTCTTGGTGACGGCGAAGTTGAGGATAGGAGTGGGCATCACCTACCTGCCTTCACTGTTAATATATGGCTTGGCCTGTGCCGGCTTCGAGGGAGCTCATCCTAGGTTTCGCCATACACCAGGATCGTTGATGACATGAGCCAGAGCTTTCTTAGCCTTCTGCTACTGTAGCAAAGTCTTGTACTCGGCCTCCATTGTTCCAGCTTTCTCTATTGACTTCTGCGCGTTGACCAAATCTCGATCTAGCTTTGCGCCTTGCTCCGCAATGGCTTGTGCTTCCTCCAGCAGCTGTTGGCGCTTCTCGTCGAGCTGGACTACATTGCGAATATGAGCCACGGTCATAGGCTCGACGTTGAGATTGTCGTACATCACTCTATCAGCTGGAGTGACTAGGACAGCAGCAGATGTAGATGCCGGAGGCGGCGGGTTTGCGGTGTTGTTGTTGCTCGGACCAGTGCCGAGTTCTTGCGGCTGCTGCACTGTGTTAGGCAGAGGGGGCATGTCCTTTGTGCGATCATTGTCGGCAGCAACATGTGGTCCTTTCCCTTTGTCCAACGCTGTAGGCGGAGCTCGTCCGGGTTGATCTTCATCCATCGCCGTCCCAATGGCGACGAACACCTCTCGGGACGTGACGGTGTTGTTGTCCTGCTCATCGCGCTTGTAATCCACCTCCATCTCCTGCATGGCAGAGTCTAGCTCCTCCGGGCTGAAGTCTATCTCCTCCGAATCTGCGTTGAAGTCGGCGTAGAGCGCGTCAATCACGGATTCGAAGGGTGTAGGGGCTTCCTCAATGATGGGGGATGGAGGTGCAACATCAACGACGATGACTGGGGGCGGTGGCGCAGCTGCGGTGACGACGACCGGAGGCGGCAGCAGCGGCTGAGGCGGAGGGGCTCCGTCAATGAGCGCAAGGGCTGTTTGAGCTGCCTCCTTAGCCTCCGCATAGTTGTTGACGGTGTTCACCATGCTTTCAAAGGTGAGGCGTCTTGAAGCCTACTGCCGCCTTAGAGAATGCCGGAGAAGCGTTGTTGGAGATATGCCCTAGAGGCAATAATAAATGTAGTTATTATTATATCTTTGTGTTTATGATAAATGTTTACATTCATGCTATAATAGTATTAACAAGGAAACATTGATACTTGTGTGATTTGTAAACTTAATTTGAAGTCCCTAGTACAGCCTCTATACATCACTAGCTTGTTGGTTGATAAATGATTGTGGTTTCCCTATCATGAACATTGAGATGTTATCAACAACAAGATCATATCGTTAGGAGAATGATATGGTGGACATACTCCTATAGATAAGCGTAGCATAAAGATCAAGTCATTTTAATAGTTCAATTTCTATATGCTTTCTGATACATAGTAACCTAATTCCTTCGACTATGAGATCATGCATATCACCTTTACCGGATGGATGCTTTGATGACATCAAACACCACACCGTAACTGGGTGGCTATAAAGGTGGCATTGAGTGTTCGGAAAGTATTGGTTGAGACACATGGATCAAGAGTGGGATTTGTCCATCCATATGACGGATAGATATACTCTGGGCCCTCTCGGTGGAATGTCATCCAATTAGCTTGCAAGCATGTGACTGGATCACAAGGGATCACATATCACGGGAACGAGAAAAGAGTACTTATCGGTAACGAGGTTGAACTAGGTATGCAGAGATACCGACGATCATAACCTCGGATAAGTAAACTATCGTGAGACAAAGGGAAATTGGTATCGTATGTAAGTGGTTCATTCGATCGCAAAGTAATCGTAGAAATATGTGGGAGCCATATGAATTTCCAGATTCCTCTATTGGTTATTGTTCGGAGAAGTGTCTCGATCATGTCCGCATAATTCACGAACCGTAGGGAGACACACTTAAGGATTCGACGTTGTTTGAGTAGTTATGGAATGAATGAGAAAGAGACCGAATGTTGTTCGGACTCTCGGATGGGATCCGGGATATCACGAGGATATCCGGAATGGTCCGGAGAATAAGATTCATATAAGGAAAGTCCTGTTTCGGAGTTGGGAAATATTTCCGGTGTTTTCATCGGGAATGTTCTAGAAGGTTCCGGAATGCCCGGCACTCCGGAGGGGAAGGGGTACATGAATGTGTCATTGCAAGTTGGAATGATTGCATCATGTACTAAGTGTATTCGCTGTCCAAAATAAAGGGTTTATTCAAATCCTAAATTGAAAAGTCAAACGGCTAGTTTGAAAGACAAACGGCAAGTTTTGGAAAGAGGAGAAGGAGGTTGAAACCGAGTTGGGGAGGGAGTCCCTCCTCCCCAAGCCGGCGCACCACCCAAGCCGAGTTGGGGAGGGACTCCCCTCCCTCCCCTTGGCCGCCGGCCCCTCCACCTATATAAGGAGGGGCAGGGCTCCCTCCTAGCACACACAAGTACCTCTCCTCAAACCCTAGCTTGGCGCCTACCACCATAGCCGCCCCCTAGGGTTTTGCCCTAGCCGCCGACTTGGGGTGCCCCAAACCCTAGCCGCCGGCTCTAGCCTCTCCTCCTTGGTGTGTCTAAAACCTAGATCGCCGAGGAGCTCTCTCATACTCCACCATACTCGCTCCGGCTTAAGGCGAAGCCCTGCGAGATCTCCCCTCTACTTCCGGTACCACGCCGTTGTGCTGCCAGAATCGCGAGGAGAGTGCTACAACCTACGCCTCTTTGGAACAAGGAGAGGAAGGTCTTCGTCAGTACCGAACGATGTGACCGGCTGCGGGAGCGCTTAACGCAGCTACTTGGAAGGATCGTCTCACGCGATCTTGAGATCGGGAAGAATGCGACTACATCACCCACGAGAATCCGCTCTCGTTAAACACTTTGGAATCTTCGAGGGTAAGTTATTCCATCGACTCGTTGCTACAATCTAGTAGATAGATCTTGGCTTGTTTGTTTGTCGATAGAAATTTTTGTTTTCCATGCTACGAAACCCTACGGTGGTATCGAGCCGTGTCTATATGTAGATCTGTTGCACGAGTAGAACACAATGGTCATTGTGGGCGTTGATCCTTTTATTGTCGATTGCTTCTTGTGTACTTTGCATCTTGCGGTATGTTGGGATGAAGCGGCCCGGGCTAACCTTACATGACATCGTTCATGAGACTTGCTCCACGCTTGAGATGCAACTTGTATTGCATAAGTGGCTTTCGGGTGCTGTTTCTCCTATCATAGTTAAGATCCAACTTACAACGGGTGATTAACAATACTAGTATCAATGTTGTGGTTCATGTTCGTAAGTTAGAACGACACTTATTGAAAGCCCCAAACCACGTAAAACATGCAAAGAAAGTAGAGGCGTCTAACTTTGTTTTGCAAGGTGTCTGATGATGTGATATGGCCATGATTGTGATTATATTTGATGTATGCAATGTTCCTTATTGTAAGTTAGCAACGGCGAAGCCATATGGTTGTCTTTAATTTATGTTAAGACCCGCGTGTCTATTCAAAGTAGTTGTAATAGTTGAAGCCGGTGGACGACAACCATGGAGAGGCGTCATTGACCTTGATGCAATGCCGGTGATGATGGAGATCATGTTCGTGCTAGAAGATGGATATCGGAAGCACAAAAAAGAAAGGCCATATCATATCACATATTATGAATTGCATGTGATGTTAATCCTTTATGCATCTTGTATTGCTTAATTAACAACGGTAGCATTATAAGATGATCCCTCATGCACATGAATTTCAAGTCATAAAGTGTTCACCCTTAGTTAGCACCGTTGCTAAAGCTTCTTGTTTCGAAGCACCACGTGATGATCGGGTGTGTTAGATTCCGCAAGTGTATACAACGTGAGCAAGCCAGATTTTCTCATGCGGAAACTAAGGTTTGATATTGACGAGCCTAGCATGTACAGACATGGTCTCGGAACACGGATCACCGAAAGGTAAAGCATGAATCATATGGTAGATATGATGAACATGACGATTGTTCGCCATTGAAACTATATCAACTCTCGTGATGATCGGTGTTGATGTAGTGGATTTGGTTCGTGTGATCACTAAAACAATGTGAGGGATGTTGTTTTGAGTGGGAGTTCACCTAGATTAACTTTATTATTAAATTGAACTCAATTTGTCATAAACTTAGTCTAAACTATTGCAAATATGTTGTAGATCAATGGCAGCCCCTACCATCAATTTTAATGCGTTCCTAGAGAAAGAAAAGTTGAAAAACAATGGAAGCAACTCATGGATTGGTTCCGAATTTGAGGATTGTCCTCACGGTGGTAATTTGACCTATGTCTTTGGATGCACCGGGTGACCCACTGCGATTGCTTCCGATGAAGTAAAGAATGTTTACCTCGCTCGGAAGAATCGGTACTCCATAGTTCGATGTGCTATCTTGTATGGTTTGGAATCGGAGCTTGAGAAAAGGTTTGAGAATTCAGACCCATATGATATTGTCGAGAATCTCAAATTGATCTTTGAGACTCATGCGGCAATTGAAAGTTATGAGGCTTACGAAAATTCTTTAAGCGCAAGATGGAAGAGGGCAGCTCGTCAATGAGCATGTGCTTAAGATGTGGGCACGCAAAACAAACTTCAAAGCTTGGGTATAGTGATTCCTAATGCTTTGGGAATTTACCGTGTCCTCCAATCACTACCACCAAGTTACAAGAACTTTGTGATGAACTACAACATGCGAACATGAACAAGCGTTGCGGAACTGTTTGCTATGTTAAAGTCTGCGAAGTGGAGATCAAGAAAGAGCACCAAGTGTTGTTGGTCAATAAGACCACCAAATTCAAGAAAGGCAAGTCTAAGCGAAGGGACACTTCAAGAAGGGTGGTAAGAAAGTTACCACGCCGTGAAGAAGACCAAGGATGGACCTAAGCACGATCTTGAGTGCTTTTCTTGCAAGGAGAAGGTCCTTTGGGCGGAATTGCCCAAAGTACTTGGCGGATTTGAAGAACGGCAACATCAAGAAGAAAGGTATATCGATATACATGTTATTGATGTGTATCTCACTAGTACTCGTAGTAGTGCTCGGTATTTGATCTTGGTTCGGTGGCTCATATTTGTAACTCGAAGCGGTGTTGTAGAATAAGCGGAAGCTAGCGAAGAACGAGGTGACGATGCGGCGTGGGAAGCGGATCAAAGGTTGATGTGATCGCGGTCGACACGCTACCTCTTCATCTACCATCGGGATTAGTTTTATACTTAAATAATTGTTATTTGGTGCTGCGTTGAGCATGAACATTATATCGGGATCTTGTTTATTGTAGACGGTTACTTGTTTAAGTCCGAGAATAATGGTTGTTCGATTTATATGAGTAATATGTTTTATGCACATGCACCTTTGATAGATGGTCTATTCTTGTTGAATCTCGATAGTGGAAATACACATATTAATAACATTGAGGCTAAACGTTTGAAATCAGCGATAATTCGACCTATATGTGGCAATTGCGTCTTGGTCACATTGGAGTGAAGCGATGAAGAAACTCCATTCCGATGGACTTCTTGAATCACTTGATTTGAATCACTTGATAGATGCGAAGCATGTCGATGGGTAAAATGACTAAGACTCCATTTTACGGTATGATGGAGCGAGCTACGGACTTATTAGAAATCATACATACCGATGTGTGTGGTCCAATGAGTGTAGCATCGCGGTGGTTATGGTTATGTTCTTACCTTCACGGATGATTTGAGTAGATATGGGTATATCTATTTCATGAAACATAAGTCCGAAACTTTCGAGAAGTTTAAGGAGTTTCAAAGTGAGGTAGAGAATCAACGTAACAAGAAGATTAAATTTCTACGTTCTGATCGTGGAGGTGAATATCTAAGTTACGAGTTTGGCGAGCATTTGAAGAAATGTGGAATACTTTCACGATTGACACCGGAACACCACAAAGATAATGGTGTGTCCGAACGTCAGAATCGAACTCTCTTAGATATGGTCCTCTATGATGTCACTTATGATTTACCGCTATCATTTTGGGGTTATGCATTAGAAACAGCCGCATTCACTTTAAATAGGGCACCGTCTAAATCCGTTGAAACGACACCGTATGAATTATGGTTTGGGAAGAAACCTAAATTGTCGTTCCTTAAAGTTTGGGGTTGCGAAGCCTATGTAAAGAAGTTACAGCCGGACAAGCTTGAACCCAAAGCGAAAAAATGCGTCTTCATAGGATACCCAAAGGAAACTATTGGGTATACCTTCTATCATAGATCCGAAGGCAAAATCTTCGTTGCCAAGAATGGATCCTTTCTAGAGAAGGAATTTCTCTCGAAAGAAGTGACTGGAAGGAAAGTAGAACTCGACGAGGTTGTCGAACCTTCTCTCGAAATTGCGAGTAGCGCAGCACCGGAAGAAGTTCCTATGGTGCCTGCACCAATTAGAGAGGAAGCTAATGATGATGATCATGAAACTTCGGTTGAAGTTGCTACAGAGCCTCGGAGGTCAACGAGAACTCGTACCACTCCAGATTAGTATGATCCCGTTATGAGTGTCATGTTGGTGGACAACACCGATGACCCTGAAACATATGAGGAAGCGATGATGAGCCCAGATTCCAATAAATGGCAAGAAGCCATGAAATCCGAGATTGGATCCATGTACGAAAACCAAGTGTGGACTTTGGTGGACTTACCGGATGGCCGAAAGGCTGTCGAGAATAAATGGATCTTCAAGAAGAAAATAGATGCTGATGGTAATGTTACTGTCTATAAAGCTCGACTTGTCGCAAAAGGGTTTCGACAAATTCAAGGAGTTGACTACGATGAGACTTTCTCACCAGTAGCGAAGCTAAAGTCTGTGAGGATTATGTTAGCAATCGCTGCATATTATGATTATGAGATATGGCAGATGGATGTCAAAACAGCATTCCTCAATGGAGATATTGATGAAGAGTTGTATATGATGCAACCCAAAGGTTTTGTCGATCCTAAAGATGCTAATAAGGTATGCAAACTTCAACGGTCCATCTATGGATTGAAGCAAGCATCCCGAAGTTGGAATCAACGTTTTGATAAGGTGATCAAAAGTTTTGGTTTTATACAAACTTATGGAGAAGCTTGTATTTACAAGAAAGTGAGTGGGAGCTCAGAGCATTCTTAATACTATATGTGGATGACATATTGTTGATTGGGAATGATGTAGACCTTCTTAATAGTGTCAAGGAATATTTGAATAATAGTTTTTCAATGAAGGATCTTGGCGAAGCAGCTTACATATTAGGCATAAAGATTTACAGAGATAGATCGAAACGCCAAATATCATTGTCACAGAGTACATATTTGGACAAAGTTCTAAAGAGGTTTGGAATGGAAGATAGCAAGAAAGGGTTCTTGCCCATGTTTCCCAATACGACCTTGAGTAAAACTCAAAGTCCGACATCGGCAGAAGATAGAGAAAGGATGAGTAAGACTCCCTATGCCTTAGCCATAGGATCTCTAATGTATGCCATGCTATGTACTAGACCCGACATTGCACATGTTGTTAGTTTGACTAGCAGATATCAAAGTGATCCAGGAGTGGATCATTGGACAGCGGTCAAAAACATCCTTAAGTACTTGAGAAGAACTAAGGATATGGTTCTTTCTTATGGAGGTGATGAACAGCTCGTTGTTAATGGTTACACCGATGCTAGTTGGAACACCGATCCGGATGATTCTAAATCACAATCTGGATACGTATTTATTTTGAATGGTGCAAAGATTAGCTGGAGGAGTGCAAAGCAAAGCGTTGTGGCGAGATCTTCAACTGAATCGGAATACATGGTCGCTTCCGGAGGCTTCACAAGAAGCGATATGGATGAAAGAGTTCATTACAGAGCTGGGTGTGGTTCCTAGTGCGCTGGACCCAATGTCTATCTACTGTGATAACATGGGCGCCATAGCCAATGCGCAAGAACCAAGGTCACACAAGAAGCTGAAGCACATCAAGCTACGTTTTCACGCTATTCGAGAACATATCCAAGATGGGGATATAAAGATTTGGAAAGTACACACATATCTGAATGTGGTGGATCCGTTGACTAAACCTCTCCCGAGGGCAAAACATGACCAACACCAAACTGCCATGGGTGTTCGGTATATTACCATGTAATCTAGATTAGATGACTCTAGTGCAAGTGGGAGACTGTTGGAGATATGTCCTAGAGGCAATAATAAATGTAGTTATTATTATATCTTTGTGTTTATGATAAATGTTTACATTCATGCTATAATAGTATTAACAAGGAAACATTGATACTTGTGTGATTTGTAAACTTAATTTGAAGTCCCTAGTATAGCTCAGATACATCACTAGCTTGTTGGTTGATAAATGATTGTGGTTTCCCTATCATGAACATTTAGATGTTATTAACAACAAGATCATATCGTTAGGAGAATGATATTGTGGACATACTCCTATACATAAGCGTAGCATAAAGATAAAGTCATTTTAATAGTTCAATTGCTATATGCTTTACGATACATAGTAACCTAATTCCTTCGACCATGAGATCATGCATATCACCTTTACCGGATGGATGCTTTGATGACATCAAACACCACACCGTAATTGGGTGGCTATAAAGGTGGCATTGAGTGTTCGGAAAGTATTGGTTGAGACACATGGATCAAGAGTGGATTTGTCCATCCATATGACGGATAGATATACAGGCCCTCTCGGTGAAATATCATCCAATTAGCTTGCAAGCATGTGACCGGCTCACAAGGGATCACATATCACGGGAACGAGAAAAGAGTACTTATCAGTAACGAGGTTGAACTAGGTATGCAGAGATACCGACGATCATAACCTCGGATAAGTAAACTATCGTGAGACAAAGGGAAATTGATATCGTATGTAAGTGGTTCATTCGATCGCAAAGTAATCGTAGAAATATGTGGGAGCCATATGAATTTCCAGATTCCTCTATTGGTTATTGTTCGGAGAAGTGTCTCGATCATGTCCGCATAATTCACGAACCGTAGGGAGACACACTTAAGGATTCGACGTTGTTTGAGTAGTTATGGAATGAATGAGAAAGAGACCAAATGTTTTTCGGAGTCTCGGATGGGATCCGGGATATCACGAGGAGATCCGGAATGGTCCATAGAATAAGATTCATATAAGGAAAGTCCCGTTTCGGAGTTGGGAAATATTTCCGGTGTTTTCATCGGGAATGTTCTAGAAGGTTCCGGAATGTCTGGCACTCCGGAGGGGAAGGGGTACATGAATGTTTCATTGCAAGTTGGAATGATTGCATCATGTACTAAGTTTCTTTGCTGTCCAAAATAAAGGGTTTATTCAAATCCTAAATTGAAAAGTCAAACGGCTAGTTTGAAAGACAAACGGCATGTTTTGGAAAGAGGAGAAGGAGGTTGAAACCGAGTTGGGAGGAGTCCTCCTCCCAAGCCGGCCTCCACCTATATAAGGAGGGGCAGGCTCCCTCCTAGCACACACAAGTACCTCTCCTCAAACCCTAGCTTGGCGCCTACCACCATAGCCGCCGCCGCCCCCTAGGGTTTTGCCCTAACCGCCGACTTGGGGTGCCCCAAACCCTAGCCGCCGGCTCTAGCCTCTCCTCCTTGGTGTGTCTAAAACCTAGATAGCCGAGGAGCTCTCTCATACTCCACCATACTGCCTCGCTTAAGGCGAAGCCCCGAGATCTCCCTCTACTCGGTACCACGCCGTTGTCTCTTAGGAATCGCGAGGAGAGTGCTACAACCTCCGCTTTCTTTGGAACAAGGAGAGGAAGGTCTTCCGAAATCGAACATGTGACCGATCGGGAGCGCTTAGGAACGCAGCGCTGGAAGGATCGTCTACGCGATCTTGAGATCGGGAAGAGTACGACTACATCACCCACGAGAATCCGCTCTCGTTAAACACTTAGGAATCTTTGAGGGTAAGTTATTCCATCGACTCGTTGCTACAATCTAGTAGATAGATCTTGGCTTGTTTGTTTGTATGCGATAGAAATTTTTTGTTTTCCATGCTACGAAACCCTACAAGCGTACCTTGGTCCAGTCCTTCCACAAAGTGATACATGGCATCATCATTAGGGTAATGCGCCAGATCGGCCTGTATACGGAGCCACCTGGCAAGGTAATCGCGGGGGTTTTCGCCCTCTCTCTGAATGCAACACGCCAGATCGAAGATGGTCACCACTCCGACGAACTTGGATCTCTGCTGTCTAGACGCACGGACGAAGCCGTCAGACTTGCAGCGATCTTACACCATTATATCCTGCACAGGGGCGGTTTGCGTGGCGCTTGAATTTTTCCAATCTTTGCCGGCAAACTCCGAGGAGAGATCCGACATCGATCCTTCCTCGAACGTATCCTGCCCGTAGGCGGTCCGTGCGGGTCTTGACGTTCCTCCGACTCCCAGGGAACTAGTGCCCGAGTAGGTTTCGCCGATGAAGAGGTGGATATCTCCTATGGGGACGATTGAGCACCGCGTAGGGTTCATCTTCGCCGGGATCCAGAACTCGTCGGGAGGGACGATCAGAACGTTGCCGGAGAAGAGAACACGACCGATGGCTACGGTCAGAACGTCGGGATTGAGCTCGTGGTAGAAGTGGTTTGTGATGGCCGCCTGGCGTGCGTAACCTTGAGGGACAGGAACCCCTCCAGCGCTCAGCATCCAGCCGGCGGGCGGCCGGTATCCCGGCGGACAAGGGTAGTTGGAGGCGCACAGCGCCTCGGTCTCCTCGAGGGTCAGAATGGCCCAGTACTCGTTGTCCATTGTTCTAAGAGAGGAAGGTGTGGATGTGTGGATAGCCATGACACGATCATCCTAAATATAGAGGGAAAGGGCGGGAAAACTTGGCGTGAAGCTTTGGGAAATGGCGGGAAATATCTTTAGTCCCGGTTAGTGACTACATCCGGGACTAAAAGCTCTAGTAGAAAGGAAAGGGCGGGAAAACTTGGCGGGAAGAGGTGGGAAATGGCGGAAAATATTTTTAGTCCCGGTTTGTGACTACATCCGGGACTAAATGTGTGCCGAACAATGATCATGTTTCGAAAAAACCTTCACAAAATGACCTATCATGTTCGAGGTTTCATGGCTTTCGGTCCAAATGACCGATGTTATGTGCTGAATCACGGCATAGTTTGTGATGTTGTGCCCATATTATGCATGTGTGTGGACATTGGTATGGAGAACAATGTTGCAGGAGGAAGTTCTCCTTTTTGTCGCACGGAAAAGCCCTTTTCCATTTTCCGAGCGCAAAAAACGGGTCGTTTTGTGAAGTAACCACCAAAATTCCGTTTCACAATGCTACCGTCCCATTTTCCTAAAATACTAGGACCGGGACTAAAGGCCCTTTAGTTATAAGAGCGCGTGCCTCCTCTTCTTCTTCCCTTCCCCACTCACTTCTCTGCCTCGCCGCCGCTGACGACGACGCCAGTCGCTCGCCACCGCTGCCTCGTAGCGGCTCCGTCAACGCCTCCGCCCGCCGCCACCCGTGTCTCTTCCTCAAGGACGATCAAGGCCGCCTGTCTCCTTCCCGACGACCACGGCCGCGCCTGCTGCTTCCTGCCGACGATCAGCGCTTCCCACCGTGGCTGTGCACGGCCGCCCTCCCTGCCTCTGTCTTCCCTCCTCTGCTAGTCAGGGTCGTCTCTAGAAATTTGGGGCCCCTGTGCAAAATGCAAAACAGGGGCCTAAACTTCCAAAATGTTCACTTAACAATATAACTAGAAGGTAAATTTTCCTTTATTATATAACTTTATAATGAGGGCACTTCTTCAATAGTCCAAAATATTCATAGGACCCATGGATTTCAAACACCTATATGTCTTATCAAGATAACTAGATAAAATAATACTAGAAGAACTAAAGAAAGATTATACCAAATCGGCCTCAAGGTCGGAAGCTGGAGCCTCCAGCGCCGGGAAGAAATTTTGGTCAGAAGATCACTTGTCAATGGAGGCAGGACATGAAGAAAGCACGCATGAACTAGGCGACATCAAAATCCTAGGGCCTAGGGGCGATGTGCGGTGGCAAAACACGGGCGTCGGTGTTGTGCCCATCCGGGCGACATGGGTGGGCGAATTAGATTGATGAATCGATCAATTCGGTGACTCTCATCTCACGGCCTGTTCTTGGTTTTTTAACGGAACGATCGAGAGTTTGGAACGAACCTGGTTACTTCAGCGATCAGGATCTCCATAGATGCCGGAGATTTTTTTGAGAACTGAGAGTAGTTTATTGGGCCGCAAGAGTTGTAGAATCGAGACAAGCCACTACCACATTGCTGGAAAATTAACAGATGCACCGAGCGGGCTGGATTTCACTACTTCAGACTTGGGCTGGTTGCTAGAAACTGGGGGGCCCGGAAAATTTTGGGGCCTTGGACGGGCCTGCTGCTGGTGGTGGGCGCGGCGGCTTCGATCGGGTGGTGTATCGTCGTCGGCGCCGTTTCCTCCACCGCCGCGTCGTCCTTGTCCACGGCCACGGCGGCTGCGTCCTCCTTGACAGCGATGGCGAGGTGGCACCGGGCCCCACCTCTGTTTCCCCTTTGCTTGCGTGGCGAGGTGGCTCCGCGTCCTCTGTTTCCCCTTTGCTTGCGTGGTCACGAGGTGGCTCCGGCCCCACCTGCCGCCCACTATGGCTAGTTGTTACTATGGTGCAAAAGGTTTAAACATTTGATTTAATAATTTCAGAATTTGAATAAAACTTGTAAATTCAATAACTTTTAATCAGAATGAGAAAATACAAATAATATACCAAAATGTTCAGGAAAATGAGAACTATCTATCTATGATATAATCATGCATTGTTCAACAACTTAAATGACACGTTTAATTAGAACACCCTAGTAACCCTAACAGGTGATTCCGGAGTTCCTTGAGTTAGGGTTTGCGCCCCTCGGAACCCCGATTAACTTGTCGAGCATGCTTTAGGGTTACATTCCAATGCACATTAACTTGTCGTATCATCATCATTGCTTGAGCATTGCATCGATTCCATGTGTTGATTGTTTCCCTTTCTTTCCGGTGATTTGGTTCTTCTCGGTAGAATACGATATCGAGATCGAGATCGAAGACCGAGATCAAGACCATAGATAGATCTAATTAAATGACAAGTTTAATTAGAACACCCTAGTAACCCTAACAGGTGATTCCGGAGTTCCTTGAGTTAGGGTTTGCGCCCCTCGGAACCCCGATTAACTTGTCGAGCATGCTTTAGGGTTACATTCCAATGCACATTAACTTGTCGTATCATCATCATTGCTTGAGCATTGCATCGATGCCATGTGTTGATTGTTTCCCTTTCTTTCCGGTGATTTGGTTCTTCTCGGTAGAATACGATATCGAGATCGAGATCGAAGACCGAGATCAAGACCATAGATAGATCGAAGACCTTTTGTAGCCTTATACTCATGTTCCCCTCTCATAGCCTTAGGGTTTAGGGTTTCTCTTCATTTTTATTATTGTGTATGTATATATTAGGGTTTCACCTTCGATCCGGAAAATATTCGTTAGCCGCTTTGACTTATTCGTAACTTTCTCCTTTAGCCGCTTTGACTTATTCGTTTTTCCACCTATGCAGAAAATATGGACCCACACGTCAGAGACGAAGAAAAGGAAGAGTTGATCCAAGGTGTGATCCGTGGGGAAGATAATTTAGACGTATCAACGTTTCTGAACAACTCCGGTGAGGGTGATCCTCTTTTTACCGGAGTAGACAACTTGTTTGAGGTTGAAGGTGTTGCCTTCCGCGAGGGAGAAGGTGATGCCTTGTGTAATCGAGAAGACGACCGATCCGGTGAGGTGCATGTAATATAAATCAATTCATTAATTAATCATCTACTATCTATATAGAAATAGTAACGACGATCTTTCTTCTTTTAGCCCTCCGGATCGAAGGAATCTACTGAAAAGAGCAGACGAGGCCCAACCAAAAAGTTGCAAGACCATGAGAGGTTCAGGATCGAATATGTCGCTGAAGACGGCAGACCGACAGCTCCCGAAGTTGTCGCAACCAAATTTGTGGCACAATGCGGAGTAATCGTTAGGGACTTAATCCCGATCACCATTAGAAATTGGAATAGGCCTGCTAATGCGGATGAAGAGGGAACATGTTTATTTGTCCCTAACCACGCCAAAGATTTACTGTGGAAGAGGCTCATGGTTAATTTTAAACTACCGAAGATAGAGCTGGATCCAAATGCGGAGGATCCAGTTTAGGACGCCTTACAACATGGGAGAGCCATGGAGGCTAAGGTCAGGGAGTGGGCTTTGAAGAAGATGGCCCGTGTTCACCAATCGGAAGAAAAGATTGCACCTTGACTATGTCGTGAAAAGAAGACTCGATTTCAAGAATATTCAGTTTGAGAAGATAAACCATTCAGGATGAGTTTGTGGAATACAAGAAATCGAAAAGCTAAGAAAATGTAAAACGAATAAGTGAATCTTGCTAAGAAGAAGTATCACCATACTATGGGGCAAGGTGGCTGTGGTTGGCATTCCTAAGTGGGAGAAACTTGAGCAGAGCGTGTGATAAAAATATCACCCCAGAGATTTACGATTGGGTAGAACGCAAGGAATTGGTTTTACGGGCATGGGGGCACGTTGGACTCGGAAGGAGGTGTATATATAACATACGACATAAAGAAGACCCTTGCCAATCGAGAGGATCGAAAAGCAAGAAAGTCTGTTAAAGATGGGGACTTCATTCCCGATAGAGAGAATGATGAGCTCACACCGCCTTGGAAATAAGGAACATGATGGACGAACACGAGGCACAATAGGCTCCCAATCATGGAGGACTGGGTTTCAAGAGAGGAAGAAATATCGATAGAAGCCGTCGAGGAGTAAGGGCGAGGCAGTTGAAGCAGAAGTCGAAAGAGCGAATGCGTTTAATTGAAGAACGATTAAAGCAACAACAAGATGAAATTAACACACTTAAAGAGCAAAGTACTACGCCCATCTCGGAAAGACACCGCATTCGATGCTACCGCCTATCAAATAATCGAAAAAGCGGTGGCTTCCACCGAGGTCCCGGTGATGACAATGGCGATGCCGATGATGCACCGACGATGGCTCCTGTATACCCAAAGGATGATATCACGAGATGACACACCGCGAGCTACATGTCAAAGTTGTGAACATATCAATGAAGGTGGCGGTCGGCTATGCCTTACCAATTGGACCCACACCAACTTACCACCGTCGTCCGGTTCAGAGGGCTTACGCTTGTCGGTGTGGATGAAATCATGCCCACCTTTGAGGTTTTGGATCTTCACTACCTGCCGGTGAAGGGATGGGTATCTTTGGGTGACGCAAAAAACGTCACCATTCTATGGCCGAAGGATTGTATCGTGCTTCGAAATCACACGCCAAGGCCATCTTCGCCGCCGCCTCACCCGTCTCCAGCGAGGTCGTCGCCGCCGCTAAAGGCCAAGGCCATCTTCACACGCCAAGAAACCAAAAGGGAAATACTATTTCCTTACAACTTCCAGTGAGTGTTATTGTCTTGTATACACTTTCTATTTCCCTTACTCGATGTTAAGTATATAATTGATTAGTTCTGAATTCGCAGGTACCACTATATTCTGTTAATCATTCAACTTGACAAAGGGCGTGTACTAGTCATGGACTCGAAACATAAACCCCTTGAGACGTGGAAGGACATGCAGATACTTCTCCAGCGGTAATTCTAATCATTACGACACTATATCGGCAACGTTCGTGAATTTATGATATCAAGTACTTAATAACTTATTTTATTCGTTTTCTACGCCGGGCAGCACTTGAAAACGGTTCACCAAGAAGGCTAGGGGTGTTTGAAAAGAGGAGCTTACATTTCAACCACTAGATGTAAGCACCACTAGCTATATCCGCGCATCTCTTTGATTCTAGTTTTGATACAGTTATTATCATGCTTGATTATTATTTTAATTAAACTCTGTTCTCGTAAAGTGCCTGACGCAGGGACCAGGTAAGAATCTATGTGGATACTATGTATGCGAGTTCATCCGGCAGACGTACGATGAGAAGGGCAGAAATTTAGAGCAACTCCACGTACGTAAACAATTTCTATAATTTTTAATTACAATCAAATTATGTTTAGTTTCATATTCATATAGGCTGACTTCTTTTTTAAATCAGATCGAACGTCTACGGGACGGTCTTCTGCCAAAGGATCGCATACGAGCAATTCAGGAGGAATTGACGGGATTCTTGGATGCAGAAGTCATAAACACACAAGGGGAATACTACTCGGCTGTGTATAGACAATAGGAATTGTAAAAATAGCAACTTTCAAGAAATTGGCCGGTAGCATCAAATAGCAACTTTTGTATGTAGCAGGGGCGGAGACGGGGGGGGGGAGGGGGGGGGCCTAACAATCTGCACCGTGCAATTATGCTAATTCTATCATTATTTGTGCATTAGGCCTAACCTCTAATCCTGAAATCGGTAATGCACAGAGACACGGCCCGTTAGCCCACTATATTCATTAGCAAAGTAATCGCCAATAGCCTGCCTTAGAGTGCTAGCTATATTCACGGCGCAAATAGTGGATCGATACTAGGCATTGATCGTGAAACTCTTCTTGTTAACCCTGGCCGCATTCTCTCGCCTGGACTGATCTCGCTGCCGCCGGCGGCTTGTCAACACGGCCGAGCATCTGCGAGCACGCCCGGCCGCCGCTGATTGTCGTTGCCGCATTGCCCCACATCTGTCATGGACCTTACTGAAAGATTATTTGTCCAAGGTACACGATACAAAGCACTTACTGCTCATCTAATCCTAGTCCATTTCATTTCAGTTCATCTACAATTTGCTAATTAAAAACAGACAAAAATAAAAATGGTATACAACATATTACTTTTTCATCGCTTCCTGCCAATTGCATCGAGCTGAATCTGTCCTAGTGACAAATTAGCTTTGGTAACAGAACTAATATTTTATATTTAAACATAGAAAATTTAGCTTTTGTTGCCAAACAAATGTTGGTTTGCTTCTATAAATAAAAATGGGATATTTATACTAATGGAAGCCAAATACGTTGGTTTGCTCATCATAACAAAGGATGAAAAATGTCTACTACTGTAAGCTAAATATACGATATTATGCTATGTTTTACGCTCGATATCATCATAGTACCATCAATGCAAAAAACAGTGTGCTATCAGATTCAATGCCGGCCTCCTCCAGATGATATATTTAACGATTAGCGTCTTAACATGGGCTCTCCAGATTCACTATTTTACCGTTGAACTTGGGCTATAGCATGCTATTTTTTCATTGAGTATTATACTTGGATGACGATCATTTTCCCTTTCGCCCCCCCTATGTCTGAATCCTGGCTCCGCCCCTGGTATGTAGTGCATGAACTCGATCTGTGTATTGAATGTAATGTTGTCATGATGATCTTGTGTAATATAAGGTTCCTTCGTTGATAAGTGCAAAACACTAAATAAACAATAAAACAACCTAAATGAATTCTCTGCCGCGGCACAAAAAGTGGCGAAAATGCTACCGCGGCAACAAAATGTGCCAAAATGAATTCTCTGCATGGCAGAAATGGGCTAAATCTACAAGAAGTTATTAGTCCCGGTTCATGTTACGAACCGACTAATGCTCCACCCCTCGTACTCCGCCACGCATGTTCCATTTGTCTCGGTTGGTGGGGCAACCGGGACTAATGGTTAGAGCTTTAGTCCCGATTGCCCCGTCCCGGTTGGGCAACCGGGACTAATGGCCCTTACCAACCGGGACGTATGGGCCCTTTTCTACCAGTGATAGCATATCCCCAACAGCATGTTCATCGCTTGATGAGTACATTTCCTTCAAAAATTTCCTTGAAATGTACAATGTATAATTCTGCATTGTAGAGGCTGATAATTTTTTCTAAATTTTTTGATCAGCCTATTAATGGTTTAACATTTGTACAAATTTATAAATCTTTTTTTAAGAAAAAGAGGGAACTTTATCATTTAGAGAAATAGAGAGACTCATAACCTATCATAAAATATATATATTCGTAATGCATTTTCAACTATATAAATTGCCATGGTGATTAATGTGTACATCAACCAATACATATGCCGGGGTTTTTCCTTTTCAAAAATTATATCACCACTAAAAATTATGTCGCATATTGTAAAACAAATATTTCTTTTGTATGCATATCATTGTACTAAATATGAACCAATAAATCTTCAGCCAAAACCATATTCATGTTGACGTGAAGGATCCTGGAGGGTCTAGAACTGCATCTTAAATAAAATGTATCAATTATTTTCAATAACACCAAAAGTAGACTGTGTCGCGTGTTCAGCCCTGGAAGAATACATTTTTTCCACACTTTTCATTGAAGTGTACAACGTTAAATTTTGCAGGATGATGCTTTCTAGGGCTCTAGCCCTACAACTCCGGTGCCATATTAAGTTTCTTTTTCATAGATAGAAGGTTTGATGTGTTATCATTAATTGCGATATGCCAATGTCATTAGACATTCTTCATGGTAAAACTATTCATGTTTATTATTACCAGTGAAAATAATTATGACCTTTTCACTGTGCAAAACGTTAATTTTGGTCATCATTGCATGGAGATATGATCATGTGAGTCGAAAAGTTTGTTGCTGAAGATTGCAAATTTACAGCAAGGTCGTTGTCGACTAGACCTACATGTATATCAATTCACAAACGGAGATTCTAAGGCACACAAATATATATGAACAAGGCCATCTTGTTCCAACTTCTGACATGCACTCATCGGCTTATGTTCTCCTCCGATAGCTTTCCTCTGACCTTTTTCTTTGTAGTAGCTATGGCGGGCCAAGGTCAGCGTAAACTTTATATTAACAGCCAATTGAGAACAAGGTTTACAGTATAGAAATGGGAACTTCGGGAAGAAAGAAAGTACAGGGGTTCAAGGCTTTCTGACCTCTCCATGCTTCCTGAGTAATTAGCCAGCACCTGCAGGTTTAAGGTGTAGAAATATAAGGATACAGGCAGATACATACGTAATGATGTATATGTTTTACACAAGATAATCATGTAGTACCAGCGGAATTTTCCTTTCGCTTCTTTTCTAGAAAAAAAAAGGTTGCTGCTTTTCTTTTCAGCAAATACATGCAACAAATAAAGAGGAGCAATTTTCAGCCTAGCATGAGCAGCAAGAGCCACTCAGGCTAGCCAAGGTGACTGCCCATGAGTCCCCACACAAAGGCTAGTTAGGCCTTTGAGGGAGGAAAGAAGACATAGGCAAGTCATCCTTGGCTATCAGAGGTAAGGCCCTTGCAGCCATGTAAGGCTTGCTCTCTTCACTTCTTCATCTTCTCTTCATTGCTGATATCATTTTTGTGTATGTATGGCTGGCTATTTATAGGCTGGTGATGGGCTCATTTTTCGCATCAGACCAACCTTTCAGCATTAGTTTTAAAAAAAATCTTTCAGCATTATCTTCATTCTTCTTTTGCAAAGAATATATTCCTAGTTCCAGATAATGTCAACCCACCGGATAGATACAGGATATGGACCGCTTTGTTTTCTCTTTTTGTTAGAAAAAAACATGGGTGTGGCCATTGTATTACTTACGCAGACGACAAAATATGCATGTTTAAATTCTCAGCACATTAGGAAAATTCACAGGCGTCAATGGAAGCACCAGTTCAGAAGGCACCACCGGAGATATTTCTGCGAGACATGTGCAACTCAGAATTTCAGATGAGTGAACGGTGATTCATCACATGGACACAGATTATGTAGGGAGTAGGTGGTCAAGGAATAAAGATTTTGTAAACACCAGTGGAAGATCTTCAAATACCGGGAATCCGGTATTTAGCAGACAAACGGAAGCAAATATAAGCAATGCTTACACTTTTTGTAGGGAAAAACAAATCCTTATAGGGTATGTAGCGGGCCTTATTAGTATGTAGCGGGCCTTCGAAACATGGGCTTGGGTGGTAGAGCGTTCTCACGCGTCGTCAAGCCACGGGATTTACACTTTCTTTTTGTTCAAACCAAATGTACCGGAGAAATTAACAAAATGTCAAATGTATACTACCTGAATTCTTTGTAAACATTATAAGAAAATTAGTAGTACCTCTGATCCATATTTGTCTAGATTCAAATGTATAATACTAAATAAATCAGAATCTAAACAAATCTAAAAACATTAATTTGAACCGAAGAAAGTAGTATCAAGGCTAAACCAATATGATTAGAATGAGACAGCTGGGAAAAGATGTTTCTGCAAATCACTCGTTTAGCAGACGGAAATTATAAGAATCAAAGCAAGTTTAGTACTTTCTCCGTTTTAAAATAGATATTAAAAAATTATTAAAATTTAATGTATCTATATTAAATAGTGTTTAGATTCATCCAAATTTTAACAAATCTAAGACATTCATTTTAAGACGGAGGGAGTACTCACTCCGTTCTAAATTAATTAACATAATTTTTATGTATATATGCATCTAAAGTCGGTTGAGTTAGAATTGAAGTGAGTATATCCAACTTATACCATTTTAAAGTACGAAATTGTGAACCAGTTGACACCACTATAAAGCCATTCGCTACTCACAGAAACGAGGAGCATACGACAAGACAACTTTATTACCGGTAAGATAAGATTAGATTCGGGCGCGAATAATATACTCGTGTATAATAGACAACACGAATCTGTACACCAGACAGAGGCTTCTCGACTCCTCGGCAATTAATTTAACCAGCACTAATATAATACAGTCTCACGTACCAGTGCTAATAACAGACTGAGCTGTGCTGATCGAGCTGCTAATATAATACACGCTAATCATGGCCGTCCACTAGCCCTAGGCCGACTTAGTTTAATCCTCACTTACCAAATCCAGCCATACGTGCGTAAGATATACTTCGTCCAAGATTTCGCGGGGAGTTGTTTATTGTCGTGGCGTCATCGCTGACCTCAATTCCAGAACCCTTGCTACTAGTTGCAGCTGCAGCAGAGCATGTATATATTGTAGTTTCCATGTACCTGAATCGGTTACTTATTCTTGTGCAACTAATTTTCTTAGCAGTATGATATAGGCCTGATAATTAATGATGCAAATGGAGCGTCTGATAGTGGGAGAGTACAAGGATGCTAAAGTAATCGCTGTAGCCAGCAGCTTACCCTGTTTGGACGAGCTGGACGCTTTATAGCATCTTTATAATAGGATGGTGTCCTAAAAATCGGTTCTAATAGGTGTCCTATAGCTATATGTTTTGATGCAAATTTGTTCCAAGTGATGCTAATTTGCATCACTAACCTGCGCAGCCCAACCGTCATGTTGAACCCCTCTCCACTCCTCTCCCTCGACCGTCTAAACCTACATATTCCTCGTGTTTCCGCCACCATCCCACCAAATAGGAACAGGATCCGCCGCTGTCGAGCCCCGCCCCGCCGTTTCCCCACATATTTGCGGCAAATCGCGGCCACATATTCCCGACGGTCAAATATCGATTTTCCGAGGTGAACAGTCGGGTGGAGGTGAGTTCCTTGCGCTGGAGCTACAGATGGTTACTCACAAACAGGAGAGGAGGAATCGTCGACCTGCCATGCAGCTTCGGAGCTCAATGTAGTGTATGCGGGACTATGAAGTGTCAGAGTCGATCTATGTAGTGTCTTAAGTCGATGTCAGAGTGCTAAGTATCATTAGAGTATGTATCATAGTGTCGAGATAGAAGTTTGAAATATTTAATCAAAAATTCAAATTTCAAATTAAAAGTTAGAAGTGGCGGACAACCACTATTTTGCATCATATTATACGACAGTCTTCTCGGGCTCTATTTTACATCTTCTGAAACAACACCGCAATCCCATCCAATCCATTGTTGTACTTTTGTTGCTGAACCCTCCTGCACGCTCGTGTTAGGGTTGCAAAGCGGTATCCAATCCATTCCGCTTCATAGGCAAAACTTGTTAGTCTTGTTCAGATTTTTTTAAACAAAATTAGTCTAATTTAAACTAAATTTTGTTTTCACGAGACTTATGCGGGTTGCCGCTTGCAAACCTAGCTCGTGTGCGTACCTTATGCATTTGATAGCTAGACTGCCACCTTCATACCGAAGCTAGCTCGATGCTTTAGCCGCAGCCAGGCTGCAATCCAATGCGATTCACGTTACGAGACGAATGAACTCTAGGGTTTTAGCTAGGCGGGGTGCATTGCATGTGAGCCCTCGGGATCAATAACTAGCGGGCACGTGCGTTTGTTTAACCTAGTGGAATGATGAGCAGCACGCAAATCTTTAGGGAGATACGGTCGCAGCATTTTGTATTATTGAAGTCTGTCGCTTTGTCTAAAGAGGGAAAGCTAAGCTATAGTTTAGCATTATATTAGCGTCAGATTAGATTAATAATGGGCGCCGTACGGAAGAGCCCAGAGGGTTCTAGCGGCTGTCTGTGCCAGCTCATGCATGGTCCACGTACGCATGCACAGAGTATCAGTTCTTTCGGATCGTATGTGCCGTGCTACTCGTACCGAGAGGCGAGAGAAGATGTAGACATCCGACGTGCTGTGTGTAGAAGTTTTTTTCTGAACGTGCTTCGCAAGGTGCAGCGGGTGTGAGCCATTTTTTTTCCGTCAAGTCACTGTTATGATTTTTTTCTCTGCGGTTTATTATTGCTATATTTATATAGCTAGGTGTATGTCTGTTTTGAGGAGAAAAGCTATATATACTGTTTAAGTAAGTTTCTATCCGTGGAGTGCTCCAGATTTTGGGTGTGTACGTGCTTGTCCGAACGGCTCTAGGTTAATTTTGGCCATTGCCTCGTTTGGGCTTCTTCGTTTCATCGCTACATGCAACCCTTCCTTGACTAAGGTTTGCCTAGCTGGGTGATTATAATCTCTAACGAGAAATTGACATGGAAGTACACAATGCATTTTTTGTCACCATGATGAGACAATTCGTTATTTATTTTTCCATTATATATTTGCTTGCTCTATATGGCCATTCATCCAATAGCATTTGGTTTATCTTCCCCACATTCGATGGCCAATGTTTTTGATAACTGGTTGCATGAGATAGATGATAAATACATGACTTTGTTTAGGATAGGAGGGCTTGCCATCATCTGGTCGCTATGCCTATGTAGAAATGAGAAGATTTCTAATAATGTTGTGTCTTCTACCCAATATGTTATATATCGGGCAACGACTATCCTCCGATCATGGACTATTCTTTAACGTATGGAGTTTCATGACTTGTTTGTGGAGGGGTGTACGCGATTGAAAGACACGACGAGAAATATTTTCTCTTGACATGGATGACCGCATGATTTACGAATTGATCTTCCATAGTCTATAGCCGCTGTTTTTATTCATGATTTCTGTAATTCTCCTAAGCTTTATGTTTTCTATTTCTGTGTGGTTTGTGCGGCTGTGTGCATCCTAGTTATGCAGAGATCGGGTCTAAACTTTACTCAAAGTAATAAAAGCGCCTATTTCTTAAAAAAATTAGAAAACGACTAGTCGATCTCCGGCGACGTGCCATGAGAAGAAATGAACAACCTATATAGTGGTGGGTTGTGTAACTTTAGAAAACTGAGGCAATCAGCAACAACGTCAAGAAAACCGGTGAGTCGGGATGCTGAGGAGGGCAATTCGCTAACAATCTCGAGTCGGCCTCCATGGTGTTGGTGTTCGTAAAGGTGACACTGGGAACCTGCTCCTTGAGAAAGAGGAGAGCATGCTGCGTGGCAGTGGAAGCGAAGGTGTTTGTGTTGGCGCAGACTAAAAGGCGTTGGCATATTCGACGGCAAGAGTCTTGGTGTGGAGACGACTTCTTGCTCCCAAAGCATCTTCTCATTTCATTTAGCCTGCTCGCTTCTTCGGCTTCAGCAAGGGTGCGACGATGGTAGGGTGGGGACAACAGCAGTGGGCCACAAGTTAGCCATGGAGCGAGGACACCATCGGCGACGAGGTGGCTTTACTTGGGAAAGAGTGGTTCAAAATGGTGGCCTTTGTTGCCAACTTTCGGGTTGGAAAAGAAATGTCGGGACAACACAGCCTGTCTGTGGCGTGTTTGGATGGACACAAATCCAACCTAAGTTTTGGGCTAAAAATAGAATGAAGTCCAAATTCATCCCTAAACTTTTCACTTGGCTCATATCCCCTTCAAACTTTAATTGACTCAATATACCCCTAAACTATCCCTAATGGTCCATTTGACCTCCTTAACTTTGGATTTGACCCATCCGTTTGAATTAGTTCAAGGTGATCAATAGGCCATTAGTGATAGTTTAGGAGGGTTTAGTGAGCCAAGTAAAGTTTGAGGAAGAAATATGAGCCAAATAAAAAGTTTAAGTAGTATGATCGCAGACACAAACCAACAGCTAGCGCGGCAAAATAGGAAACCAAGTTAGAGCTGCCCTAATACTAGTATATACTACCTCCGTCCCAAGGCTTAAGGCCTATAACTTTTTTCAGAAGTCAAACTACATAAAGTTTGACCATTTTTTTAGAGAAAAATATTAATATTTATAATACGTAATCCATACCCTTTCATATATCATGAAACATATTTTCACATGGTATCTATATAATATAATAGTTTTTGAAAGTTTTTTCTAAAAGTTTGGTCAAACTTTACATGTCTTGACTTTTTAAAAAAACTTATAGGCTTTAAGTGTTGGGATGGAGGGAGTACGAGCTAAGTAGCAGTAGTTGGCACGTACCGTTCGCACGTCAGAACCAGATGCGGAGATGCCGTAGGTACGTTTTGCTTGCGAGCAAAACATATGACACCGCGTTTGATTTTACAATTAAAGCTACAAACTGCCGCATTTCATTTATAGAGAGAGAGAGGGCGGAGAGGGTACTAAAGCTGTAGAGGACCATTTGCTGCGTAATTAATAAGCGATCCAGCGCCATGCCGATTGGTGCAAGTGTCGACAACGAAAGCGTCCTATCTCCAACCCGACTGACTTTGACAAGCCGCGAGAAACAAAGCAGCACGTGATCAATATATATACACAGAGAGCATCCTCTAATCTCCGTAATTTCGCCCTGTTAGCGGGACCCAATGTGAGTTTTTCTTTTGAATGGGAAGGACTCGAAGACACTAGAAGCTGCATTAATCAAGCCGTGGGAACAAAGTTGTGTACATTAAGGGATAGGGGATTTGCAAATAAGGCCACTCACTTCTGTTAAATTAATGGATTTAGATTCTCGAATATATTTAAACATATTTTAGTGTAATGGTACAGCCGAATCTAGACAATTCCTAGTAAATTAATTTGGATTGGAGAAAGTATAAATTTTACAGAAAATACCCTAGGGAAAAACAAAAACACGATCCAGTCTTTGGTCTTCTCCACCGCATCTGAGAGACCTCCAGGCTCAGGAACCAGCGCCGCTGTCGGGGAACAAGCCAGTTGGGGCGATGTCGGCCATAGAACCCACGCCAAAATCGAGGAAGATCTTCCTGATAGGCTCTCTGGCCAGGAGGAAGAAGAAAATCTTGTGCCCACAGCACCAGAGCATAGAGGGCCCTTTCCCGCCGCATCCGGCTCCAACCGGTGGAGCACCGAGGCTAAGGCAAGAAGGAGCAAGCCACACCAGATTCTTCTAGATGGCGGGATTTGGAGTATTTCTCCTAGCAAGACGCTAAACCTCGACACAAGGCTGGCACCTAGACCTACGACAACCACTACCTCCTAAATCTACTCTAGTGTCCCACCTTTGCCTCCTCCCATCGGTTATTCCGACAAGAAGGGCTTGGGAGCAATATGGCCGCCTGTCAACGACTCCCAAGGCTAGAGCGAGGAAAGGGGGCGCTCAGTAGGAGGGTGGGATGGATTCCGGCATTCCCCATACACAAATGTACCTCTAGTAAATACTCTCTCCATTTCAAAATATATATTTTCAGCCTATTTCTGAAACACATGAATCTAAACTCTTTTTAGCCCTTCATTTTGCTATGAACCTACTAGATACATGTTTTTTGAAAAACTAAAACATCTTATATTAAAACTCACTGTCATTTTACCCGCAAAAAACAAAACTCGTGTCATTTTATATACTGTACAGTATTTTCTTATCTCCGAAACGCTCCTTATTACCACGGAATTCACGAGCCAAGGATTACTAGGACGATGCTGATGGCGTACGTCGTCGATAGTGATATATGTGGCAACATCAAGACCCATGAGCTGCTTGTCGGCATATACATCTGCATTTCCGGTTCCACAAATTTAATTTGTTTTCATTGATGAAGTCAACTCGTAGGTAACTTCCGGTAGGTTGGTGCTTCGACGTCTCAATTAACGTGAAAAGTTAGGCTTCCTGTTCATCATCGCTTCGATTTGTACCGGATCATGTGCTAGCTCATACATGATCATGTACTACTACTTTTTCTCGTGGCGTATCTTATCTTTGTGAGATCCTTTGCGGTTTTCTAATACATGGATCACTTAAACTACATCACTTCTATGCCAGTAGTACATGCGGTGCTGAGTCATGCCAAGACTAACACTAGTAGGAAAATCCTACCGTCGGCTAACCAAAATGGCCTACCGTCGGTGAGTTTGGGCTCGTCGGTGGTAAGAACACATCGCCGGTGATTCCAAAATTTGTCGGGGGTAGTTTATGTTATCACTGGCGAGTAGGCCTATTCGCCGGATAGTATCCTTACCACCGGCGTCCAACCCGCTTTGCCGAGGATATTATATACCAGAGCGAAAATAATAATAAAAAAATAGATAAAATACACAGTATATAGGAGAATACACAGTATACAGGATAATGACAACAAAATACATATTAACATAGAAAACAGTAGCACAACATATATAAGAAGTATCCAAATGTCACATTCATCATTGAAAAACACACAAAATTCATAACAATATAATATTACTCAAGTTCTAAACACACACACATAGACCCATGTCGAGTTCTAAATTAATACACACACTCCCGGTTACTTAGTCGCGGGTGGTCAACACCCATAGATTAGGAACCATCACGGAAACATGACTCGCGTGAGATCCCTAAAGAATCCTCCAGGTATTGTTGAAGTTGACCTCCAATGCAGCCATGTAGTGAAGGACGTGCTCGTCCTCTTTCCTGAGACGGCAACGTACCACCTCCTCGCTGGCCGGCTCTCTCTGCGCTGCCTGTGGCCCACGCGACGACAACCATAGAAGCTTCGGATCGATGGCGGGACCCGGATTTCTCACCAACCTGCGTGTTGTGGATAAATGTTCAATCTCCACGTGCCAGCCCGGCGGAGCCCAGTCCCGGACATTGCTCATCCCTGAGAACGAAAACGAATTCCTATGAGATCAAATTCCTATACGAGAACAAATTCCTATTTTTGCTCATTATCCCCATATAATTGGTAAACTCGTCTCGCCAAAGTCGAAAGGAGAGAAATACTTTCCTATATGGCAACATTAAAACACAAGGAAATGAGCCAGGTCTCGACAGCAACAACTCCTTTCGGACAACCAAACCTTCAGTTGTTGAGAGGAGTGGTTGTCGACCTTGATCTTCTTTCCTTGTGTTTATCTATGGCCATGCTATACTTTAGGGCTACAAAGTTTATCATTTCACTGTATCATCAAAGTCGAAAGGAAAGAAACTATTCCACGATTCATATAACAATGTCGCTCACATGCTATACTAATAGTGAAGTAATAGCTTTCCTTTCGACTTTGGGGCTACAATGAGATATTTGAAACTACATAGGTCACCATTTCATTTAATTCATGCTATCTAATCTCCACAGCAAAGACAAAATAAGAGAAATGCTTCCACGATTCATATAGCATTAGCATGATATATTAGCGGTAAACCAAAGAAAGTATTCGGTCTCCACGACAATGACTCATTTCGAGTTTGGTGTGTCGAAAGGAGTCATTGCCGTGGACCCAGAATACTTTCCTTGGCTTACCACTGGACATATCATGTCTATGCTATACGAATCTCGAAAATAATTGTCCTCTTTCGACTTTGGGGCTACGAGATAAGATTTTTGAACTAAATGAAACAAGACAGTCATCCGGCTAAACCATAACCCAATCTAGAATGATATAGTTGAACTATGTAGGACCGAGTGAACTCAAGGAAGTGTGAACTATATAATACCAATTAACAAGTGTAGAAAACAAACCTAGCATCCCTGTTCCCTGCACTCGTCCCCGTCGGCCATGGTATTTACATCTGGCGCTCGTGGTCGCGTCCATGGCCTCCCCTACAAGTTTTTAAATATTATTAATGGTTATGTACAAATTGTGTAATGATTTGAAAGAAAAAATAAGCAGAATCTTAAGTTTGATTACTAGGCATTTCTTTGAATTGAGAGACACATCAGTGTTTAGCTCTATGATCAACCAAGGCTAGCTCTTCAAGGTTTTAGAAGTTCAACACTATCCAGATACCCCAAAAGCGCTAAAATTATTAAATTTATTGTTATTACTTCCATAGCAGGATTTCAGCCAGTTTATGCAGACAGCTATAGTGAACTCCACAATCAGCTATATTGAACTCCACAATCATCTATATGGAAACCTGACTAAGGCAGTGGTGGCGCTACACATACTTTGTGATGCCAACTGAGCAAAGGGGATTAAACCACCTACTACTTGGTAACCATCTGCTACCGATCAAACCATCTACTTACTAACCATCTGCTACCGATCAAACCATCAGCTACTTAATAAGGAGCACAATTACAGAATCACAGGGAATCAGAACAGGAAGAGCAAAGGGATCAGTGGCGAACTTGAGGATGCCTCGTCCGGGGCGGGCTTGAGGGGATGGTCAGCGATGGCGGGGCCTGGAAGGCATAGGACGAGGAGGGCGCGCGATAGAGAGTGCGAGGAGGTGGGACTCGAGCGAGGGGAGGGAGCGACTGAGGCCGTGTCAGGCGGCCATGGCGGGGCCCAACGACAGCCGTAGGACGAGGAGGGCGACATCGAGGGCGAGAAGGTGGGACAAGGGAAGGGCGCGACCGTGCGAGTGCAGGCGCGGGGCCGACGAGGAGCAACGAGCGATCTAGGGTTCTTGTGCAGCGGCGAGGGAAGGAAAGGGGAATCGAGGGAGGAATGGTTGCCAAGTGTCGTGTCGCTGGGGTGGTTGGGGAGGATAACCCGGTGTCGCTGTGTGCGATAGCTAAATATATCCCCGGCGAACAGGGCAAAAGTTCGCCGATCCTAAAGGGCGGCCCAATCGAGGGCACGCGGCCCACCACAGCCACAACGCACGCGAGGCCTGTTCGCCGATGGTATATGGGCTAGCCCCGGCGAACAACGTCTGCATTTGTCGGCGGTAACGCGAGGAAGTCCTGGAAGGACTTACCGCCGGCGACCCCGGGACCACTTTGCCGGCGGTAAGGAATCCGGCTATAAGGTTTTCTCTACTAGTATAATGTCGATGCATCTTAATTAGAGGTTAATCTCCCATTATAGCCATCCAAATTTGAAGTGAATTTTTGCTGTAAATTAATCATGTTATTCTTACGTTATAGATTGAACTAGATTGAAAGTAGTTGGTCACACCGTACTGCATTTTGTACTAGCAAAAGTCGTGATAGATTGACTAGAGAGCTAGAGTTAAAATTGCTTTTTAGCTCTTCATTTTTTCGTGCTATATTCAAACCAAACAAAAAAAAAAGGGGAAAAACTTGATGGTACATGCTTCACTGTGATACTACATGGCCGGATTGTGTTTTGATTTTTCATTTCTTGAAACTTGTTTTTGAATTTTCTACTCTAAAAGAAGAGATGGGCATGTGAGTCATGAACAGCCTAAATTCTGCTTTATGCACCGCACATGCTGGACTGATTGTCATTTTTGTCAGCAGTGCACGAGGCCAAGTTTTTTCCACCGCATCTGGGACCCGCTACCCATGCCCCCACCGTGTCAGGCTTCGGAGCCCCAGCCCGCCACCTCCGTGAGACCCGCTAGATATTTTCCGACACTCAGCACTCACTGACACAGTGGGCCAAACCGCCACCTCAGCACAACAGTAGCGCGGCACGTGGAAAGAGAAACCCCTGCCTTCGGTGTTCGGCGCGGCACACCGGATCGGCTCCCCTTTCCCATGCCCTCGGCCCTCGCTCGCCGATTAGCTAGGCGCCGCGCGGCGATAAGAAGTGGCAAGCCCTCTCCCTCTCTCGCCGTTTGACCCACCTCCTCCTCCGCCGCCTATCCTCTCCTCCCGTCTCGTGGTTCGCGCGCGCTTTCGGTCTCTGTTCGTTCGGGTGGGGTGGGGGTGGCTTGGCGGGCGCTGCAGAAAGATGAAGGACGGAGGGGGCAGGATGCAGTGGCCGTGCGACTACTGCGGGGAGGCGGCGGCGGCGCTGCACTGCCGCGCAGACGCGGCGCGGCTCTGCGTGGCCTGCGACCGCCACGTGCACGCCGCCAACGCGCTCTCGCGGAAGCACGTGCGCGCGCCGCTCTGCGCGGGATGCGCGGCCCGCCCGGCCGCGGCGCGCGTGGCGGCCGGGGGAGGCGAGCCGGCCTTCCTCTGCGCGGACTGCGACGGAGGGTGCGAGGGCGCGGCCCGGGTCCCCGTGGAGGGCTTCTCGGGCTGCCCCGCGGCGTCCGAGCTCGCCGCATCCTGGGGTCTCGACCTCCTACCCCTACCCGGAGGCGGCGGCGTCGAAGCGGGCGGATGCGGGTTCGGCGGCGGCGGCGGGGGCGGCCACGACGACGAGGACGCCTTCTTCTTTTCCAACCTCGACTACTCCATGCTGGTTGATCCCGAGATGCGCGACCTCTACGTGCCTTGCAACCCGCCGGAGGTGGCTCCTCCGGAGGGCGGCGGTCGCCCCCTCAAGGGGGAGGCGCTGTGCCACCAGCTCGCGGAGATGGCGCGGCGAGAGACCGACACGTCGCAGCCGGAAGGGTACTCGGATCTGAGCCCCCGCACGCCTCGCCGCTCTTCCGCTGGAGCTAGCGGGCGCTTGCCGGACAAGCAGGCGCCCCAACCGATGCCTCCTGCTCCGGAGGCGCCGTCTCCCTACACGTCTCTTCTCATGATGCCGCCGGCCAACTGCGCCGAGCTCATTGGCAAGGATGACGACGGACAACTTCAGTGGGAATTCACCCCACCCTCATTAGTGCCACCCACCCAGGTAAAATACATGAGAAAAAACTTATGTTTACTTGTTGGAATTCAGGTATCTGCATTGCAATTATACTGTGAAATGTTTTGTCGTCCTCTTTATGACTCACTAACTTAGTTGCATTGCCTTAAAGTATCTGCATCTTGGTAACCAGAAACACGCATTCACATTACAAAATTTTGAGGAAAGCATTTACATCACATGGTCATGAGAAATTTTAGGATCTTAATTTTCAACAATACATGGTCAAACAAGTCTGCTGGGGGCTCATCATTTCGTGCAGTTCATGGTCATTCCATTTGTTAGCCAGATCGCGGAATTCAATCGTGCTCTCTGGTAGTGGTAGTTGATGGGATGGATAAAAACTACTATTGGTTTTATGAATAATAATAAGGTGAGTATAATTTTAGCTTCCTTTCCTTTGTATGCGCCCGGTGGTCTCCTGTGATTCTCGTGGACTATCCAGCTCTAGTTTCTTCCTAGGTTTTCTCAGCCAGAAGAAATGAATGGTTTCATTAGCATGGAGCAGAGATAGATTTACCCTTTTTCCGCTCACTATCTATCGCACAGATCTTTCAAATTCAAAGCGGAGTAGATTGTAGTTGCCATGAAGGTTCATGGATTGGTCTGTTTTAGAGATAATTGATTGCACAAGTTGGCCGATAATGAAAGGTGTTTTCTCCTTTACCAATAATGCAAATTAGATCAGGATTTCTGAGGTGGTGTTGCTATCACAATATGGAAGCGTTCCTTGTATGATTTTGCATGTTACTGAACTCTCTAGAGTATTTGACTTCTTGAACATGGAATGGTCCTCAGATCTGTGCAAATCAGATCAAAGATCTTGATGAACTGATTGCAATAATATTTATTCAAACCCTTGCTATTTGTGCAATTTTAATTTACCTTATAATAGTATTTGGTAGGCCTACGTATGTTTGTAGGCATTCACATAAGGATAATGTTTGCATATTTTAAACTTAGTCTGGAATGAGCTTCTTGTGAAAGAAAACACTGACAATTCACTACTTGTTATCTGCATGACAGATATGGGATTTCAACTTAGGAAGATCAAGGAACCACAATGAAAACTCTGCACTCGAAGTTGGGTTTGGTTCAAACAATGGAGGTTTTATGATCAAAAGTTACAGTGACATGCTCAAGGAAATTTCTTCAGGGGCAACGAAAGATCTAGAAGATATTTACGACTCTGGATACTGTGCAGCGGCTGAAGATATCATGTCAACAAATATCTGCCAGTTGCCATCGAAAAATGTAAGTCTTTTTCCTCGCTGTTTTAACGTATACAAACACTTCCTCTGCTTTTCCAGCGCATTCAGTGCCTAATGCAACATTCCACGACAGTTTTGACTGTTAAGCATGCTAGGATAACCTGTGCAAGAAAAAGATCTGATATTATCCCAAGCATGTGATGACAATATCTCACATGCAGTGCCATAACCTCATACCTAACAAAAACGTGACAGGGAAGTAAAAAAGACAAACCTCATACCTAACTGGGAAGTCAAAACGTGAGTGCTCTGGTAAAATATGCCTTGTTTACAGAGACATTGAGTCCTCTACTTCATGTCAGGGCTTGATGGTTTTAATTCCTCAGTAAGCAACAAAGATACAAGCCATATGCATTGGATAATCCAGATACCAGGCAATTGTTTATGGTAATTTTAGGAATTCAATGTTGACAAGATAATGAAACAGACCTAAACGACTAAACCTGGTTAAAATGTGCATATTCATGGGGATACCGACATCCCATCTGCGCAAGTCATTCCTAGTGATGCAAGTGGGTCACCTTTAGGGTACCCTTTACCCTCCTTAGTTCAAAAAATGAAATGTTCATTTTTTGAACTAAGGAGGGTAAAGGGTACCCTAAAGGTGACCCACTTGCATCTCTAGTAATTCCTGTAGCTGTTAACTTTCCAGTTGACCACGGAACAGATCTTTCACTGATGTTGATGTGCCACTTCCTCTTCAATGGGTTCAGGCTGCCTTGTTCCTAATTCGATCTTATCTTCAAAATGGCGGTTCTTGTGAAAGTAGGCTTCATGGTCCCATTTAGTGTGAACACACTTAGCTGTTTTCGATCGCACTGATAGTTATGTGCCACCATACAGATCCTTGTTCCATCATCCTTTGGTCCACCAATTCATGGGGTCATCTTGTTTCTTTGTGAAACATTAAGGAGCAATTTTGTCAGCGCTAATAATTCACTACATTGAAAGGCCCACCACGTGTTATTTGTTTTGCATGATTGTAGGGATCTACAGGGTATCCATCAATGAAATTTTGTGTGTCTGCTCTTTTTCTTTCCAGTGACGAGAGCTATTCACCTCTCTGCTCTTGCAGTTGCGATACCTTTGCTGATATAGCTCTTGTCCTCTGCTGTTTCCTTTCTCTTCACAGGCAAGCACAGCGAGCAACAAGCGAGTGAAGGTTAGCTCATGCACCTCGACAAACGAGGGGCCAACGACCTCTGGGAGCCATGTTCCTGCTTCAGGATCCTTGGTGAGCTCTTCCCATGACAGAGGAACAGCTCCTGCTAGGGAGATCTCCTTCGGTGATCAAACCATCGTCCTGACCGGAGCTGAGAGGCCCGTCGCAAGGATGGACAGTGAGACGCTTGCGCTAAACAGGGATAGCGCCATGCAGCGGTACAAAGAGAAGAGGAAGAATCGCAGGCATGGACTGATGAGTAGCCCCTTACCCAGTCTGTCTTTAACATTACTCCGGAGTGATGGTCTCAGCCTGCGTTTTCTGGTGCTCCCCTGCAGGTACGAGAAGCACATCCGGTACGAGTCGCGGAAGCTGAGGGCGGACACACGGAAGCGGGTGAAAGGTCGTTTCGTCAAGTCGAATGAAGCGCTCAATGCCAGCAGCAATGGCGGATGATGGGGTGAGCCCCCCTTCCTCGCCCTGTGGATTCCTGCTTTATGTAGCTGGGTTTTTCCATGTAGCAGATTGGCCTGTAGGGGCCTGCGCTGCAAGTAAGCATGATACCGTACATTGCTCGGCTAATTTTTTGGCTGTGGCGCCGTCTTCTTCTCCAGCACCGTGATCGTCAGTCACAGCAGAGGATCATATTCACGGTGTTTTCTTTTGTAAGATCTCTCTCCTCAGGACCAAGAAATAGGCAACTTAATTGTACACTGATCTTTATCGAAAATTTGTACTACACTGATTTATATCGAAAAATTGTACACTGATGTGAGGTGCATATGTGGGTATACCTCTCATGCTCGAACTATGACTCACATAATTTTAGTGCTGCATTATCTACCAAATATATTCCCAAAAAACTACTACCCCCTCCGTTTCAAAATATAAGATGTTCTAGGTTTGTGAAGAAAATGAATCTAGACTTTTTTTATTGTGTAGATTCATTCTAAAATTGAGTGAACCTGCGTACTAAAACTAAGTCTATATTCATTTTCTTTTCAAATTTAAAACATCTTATATTTTGAAACGGAGGGAGTAGAAGACTGCCGAAACTTTACATTATCGATGAAGAACTGACTAATCTAGGAGCTATTCTTACGAAGTAAAAAAGTTTGCTGATTAATTCAGTGTCTGGCCCGCGTCCTGGGGTAGCGGGAGAGTGTGCATGCGGCTCCGAGGGAGAGGAAGGCGGCGAAGGCGAGCGCGAGCGAGACGGCGCCGACGTTGCAGTACCTCCGGTAGAGGCGGCACACCGCGTACCACCCGCTGGCGTCGTTGCCCCACATTGCCACCGACCCGATCGCCCCCGCACCCGCCGTCGCCGCCGTCTGCAGGTTCACCACCAGCTGCACACACAAAAAGAAAAATATCGATAAACCCAGTGGATGCACAGATGACAGATGTATTAGACGGATATTTTCGTTCCTACTATTGCAGTACGTACCTGATCCAGGGTGTGCAGCCAGCTCTTGCCGATGAGCTTCTTGACGAACGCCGCCGTGAGCAGCGAGTAGGCGGCGCAGAAGAAGTTGGTCGCCACGAACGCCCTGCTCACCCACGAAAAATCAAGAACGACTGGTCAGACACCTGCCACCATAGATCAATCTGCTACTAATCGCAGTGAAGATCGATCAATCGACCGATCTAGCCGACGAATGGACGAAGGAACAGGTAAGCATATTGCATGGCCAGAGATAGGTGCGTGGTACGTACACCCAGACGTCGAACATGGTGAAGTTGACCTCGATGCCCCAGCGGTCCTGCCGGTTGGTCACCACGAGGACGGCGGCGGCGAGCGACGTTGCGGCGGCCCCGGCACGCAGCGCGACGGTGGCCGTGACGTGCTTCGCGGAGGCCACCTTCATCGTCGCCGCAGCCTCCTGCGACTCCAGCTCCACCATGGTAACGGAGGCGCGACGAGTCATGTGCGGCGGTGTCGGGGGGAAAAAGCGATCGGAAAGAAAGAAAACAAGGGGAATTATGGTTGAATCTATATATATGGGCAGAGGATGCTTGTTTGCGAATGTCTGCAGAGAGACCTGCCCGTAAACTACACCGAAGGAGTACACCGGAGGCACAACTCCAATTCTATCTGTACGATTCTCCGACGCACAAACTGATTTCCAATTTGAAAATGTGAAGATAGGAATAGACCACACAAAAAAACAGGTTGATGAACGGCTGAGTAGAAATAAAACTGAACGATTTTAGGTGCTCGGTGAGCCCCCAAATCGAATCTACTATGATCGGCGCATTACTTGAACACCACGGCCCTGCCGCGCTTGATGGGGCTGGACGCACACGACGTTGCGGTAGCGCAGGAACGAGAGAAAATTGCATATTGATACCACAATTGACGCAACGACTTCAAAAACTACCACAATTCAGAAAAATTTCAAATAGCTACCACTTTAACGCTACATGGTGATAAATACCTACCACTTTCGACTAATGGCCGAGTTAGGCATGTTTGATGTCGTTTCTGACAGGAAGGGCCCACCCGCAGCGCACACGTGGCAAGCCCAGACGGCCCGGAGGGACGACCGTTCTTGGCCGTTAACGTCGCCGTCGCGGGCTCACCTGTCGGTGCTCAAGGGTCACAGAGTAAAGGGCCATTGACCGGTCGGTGCGCCCTAGTACCTGTCTTGTTCACCCTGGCCCAATGACCGCCTAGCACCGCCTTCGCTTGTCATACGCCACTTCGTCCCTTGCAGACAAATCGTCGCAGACCACCACAGAGCTCAGCCACCGCACCGCCGGAATGGTTTCCTGGGGCGACAGTGAGGAATCTTTCGACGATGGGAGCTCCGTCGGCACCTTGGTTAGTGTTCCCCTTTGCATTCTCATATATCTCTCATATATCTAGGGTGAGGGTCTGTTTCCAATAAAATCTAGGGTTAGGGTTCATATGGAATTGGGAATTCATATATCTGTCATATATCTAGGGTTAGGGTCCAAATTCATATGGAATTTGGGAATTTGAGTTTGAGCTAGATTTTAGGCTATCTAATTAGTACATTTTGCTTGTTAGGGTCCCAATAGCATGTATGCCTCGGATTATAATGGAAGAGCCGATGATGGAGAGTTCCCTGTCCTTTGCAAATGTAATTGTGTGGCTGTCAAACATGTTGCTTTCAAAGGCTGCTGAACCGACAGGAGGTTCTTGACATGTGCATGGGAGGTTTGTGGTACTGAATTTATATTAAATGCAATATTTTGTGATAATGTTCTTACACAATTTACTCGGTTATGTCATTTATGTTTTAGGATGGGCAGACATGTGAATTTATGCAATGGGTGGATAATGTGTGGCCTGAATCCCTTTGCAAATCCCTGACAAAGCTCTGGGACATGTATTCTACATGCAAGGATGGTAGGGTTAATGATTGTCGGGGGGATGACCCCCAGATGGGGAAAGCCAGGCCTAAGCAGACCGGCTCCATAAGCTACCGGCCGGCTGGCCGCTAAACAGAAGAAATCCAGCCGGATGGCTGGTCCTATCCGATTGGAGCTTAAAGCTTTCCTGGCTGGCCCGTCTAGCCGGATAGCCAGAAGAACTGGCTGGGGGGTGGACGTTTCCACCCGGCCCGCCTCAGATTCGATGGAGGATGCAGAGGGGTGACGCTCCTTGCGGGGTATGCCTCTGGTCCCTCCCGTCACCAGACAGGCTGGCATGCCTCCCTGACCGGCGCTACCAGACAAAGATAAAGTGGAGCTGTCGACTGACCGCTAAAGAAGCCCCGGGTGACCGTTAAAGCGGAGGATGACACCAAAAGGAGGGCGCTGGGCCACTGTAGCGCTGTCCACCGATGTACTAGAGGCTGACTAGGTCCTGGTCCACCAGCTGGGGCCCTGTAGCCGGCCCGCCCTATAAACCCAAAGTCCAAACAGTAAACCCTAGAGCCCACATTGTAACCTACCTCTCCCAGCCAGTATATAAGGGATGGTAGAGCTAGGGTTCTAGGTAAGATTCACATCCAATAGAGATCTCCTCTAGATCATCTTCCTCTAGCTTCTGATAGTTGCTAAGGAAACAACTCCAGGAGCACTTGTATTGGGCATTCGCCCCCATCATAGTAGATCTTGCAGGAGTAGGGGTGTTACCTCACAAAGAGGGCCCCGAACCTGGGTGTGTCGTTGTGTTTGCAGTTTATCATGCCCAACCCGTTGCGTTAGCCACCGATTGCATCCTGAGTGTCCATCTTAAGCCATCCCCGATGGCACTGCCGTGTTCCACACCATGACAGTTGGCGCCCACCGTGGGGCACATCGCTTCGGCTAGGATCATATTTCGCACGGGACTGCCGCTCGTCGCCGGTGAGCGCGTGGCCTCCGACCTCGTCCTCATGCTCGGCACCTTAGACTGCGTCATCGACAATGCTTCGTGCTTCGCCGGGGACACGTTTCCCGTCGACGGCTCCATCCTGCACTTTGGAGGCCACCACATCTACATCGCCACCGTCGTCGAGGCCTTCCCTAGAAAGGTCGACACCATCTCCAGCGTGCCTCTCGGCCGCTCCGCCAGCGGCACCGTTGTAGTCAATGGCTGCGTCGAGGTCATGATGGTGAATTCCCGCGAGAACCACCGCCTGCCTCCAGAGCGCCAAGCAGACCAAGATTCGCTCACCGCCTCCATCCAGCACCTCCGCGCCCTTGTCGTCGTCCAGGCGGACCCGGCGACCGCCGCGGCCGCGCTTGAGGCCACGCGCTAGAAGCTTTTGGAGGAAGCCAACAGGGTCGCCGCAACCCAGCGCCGACTGAACGCTACCGTGCACGAGTACAACATGACTCGTGGCTTCAACCGGCAAATCCAGCACCGAGGCCGCGACCTCGGGTCGGAGATAGATCACGCTGCAGACTCGCGCGCTCACGTGGTCCAGCCCATCTACAGCACCCCCGCCAAAAACATGACGGTGGCAGAGGCGGCAGCCATGGAACTAAGGCACCTCGAAGGGGAAGATCTTCGCCACCAGCAAGAGCGCGTCCAGCTCCTCATCGCTACCGCCAACAAGCAACAAGCCGAGGGAGCTCCCAGCCAGGGGGCAACTCTAAGGACATAGATCCACGCCAAGGAGCGGACCCGGCAGCTCTAGGAGAGAGCAAGCACCATCAGGCATCTTCGCCAGACGATAACGGACAAAACAACCGCCCTTGTGGTGGGTTGGCAAACCACAGTCACCGCAATCATTATGCTGCCGTCACCAGTGTTAGCCGCGCACCAGCTGACGGAGCCGGGCGAGGAAAGAAGACCCGCGCGCTGGAAGAAGGAGCTAGTGGGAACGAAGATCCTCCTGCAGGCCGTCTCTCAGGATGGCTCGGTCCCCACGAGCCGGCTGACACGCGCGAGCGCAGACCTCCTGGTCCAGTCGCGCGTGGTGGAAGAAGAAAGTCCGTCCGGCCTAAAATGTTTTGGCCCACACATCCGAAATGAGCCGTTTCCAAAGGGATTTTCTCTCCCTAGAGACACGCCAAAGTACAACGACATCGTCAAGCTGGAGGACTGGTTGGTGGAATACACCACCATAGTAGGAATCACAAAGGGTAACCAATCCGCGAAGTTGCTTCCATTGTTTTTCAACTTTTCTTTCTCTAGGAACGCATTAAAATTGATGGTAGGGGCTGCCATTGATCTACAACATATTTGCAATAGTTTAGACTAAGTTTATGACAAATTGAGTTCAAATTAATAATGAAATTAAACTAGGTGAACTCCCACTCAAAACAACATCCCTCACATTGTTTTAGTGATCACACGAACCAAATCCACTACATCAACACCGATCATCACGAGAGTTGATATAGTTTCAATGGCGAACAATCATCATGTTCATCATATCTACTATATGATTCATGCTTTACCTTTCGGTGATCCGTGTTCCGAGACCATGTCTGTACATGCTAGGCTCGTCAAGATCAAACCTTAGTTTCCGCATGAGCAAATCTGGCTTACTCACGTTGTATACACTTGGAATCTAACACACCGATCATCACGTGGTGCTTCAAACAACAAGCTTTAGCAACGGTGCTAACTAAGGGTGAACACTTTATGACTTGAAATTCATGTGCATGAGGGATCATCTTATAATGCTACCGTGCCTACTAAGCAATACAAGATGCATAAAGGATTAACATCACATGCAATTCAATAATATGTGATATGATATGGCCTTTCTTCTTTGTGCTTCCGATCTCCATCTTCAAGCACGAACATGATCTCCATCATCACCGGCATTGCATCAAGGTCAATGACGCTTCTCCATGGTTGTCGTCCACCGGTCTTCAACTATTAGAACTACTTTGAATAGACACGCGGGTCTTAACATAAATTAAAGACAACCATCTGGCTCCTGCCGGTTGCCAACTTACGATAAGGAACATTGCATACATCAAATATAATCACAATCATGGCCATATCACATCATCAAGACACCCCTGCAAAACAAAGTTAGACACCTCTACTTTCTTTGCATATTTTACGTGGTTTGGGGCTTTCAATAAGTGTCGTTCTAACTTACGAACAAGAACCACAACATTGATACTAGCATTGTTGATCACCCGTTGTAAATTGGATCTTAACTATGCTAGGAGAAACAGCACCCATAAAGCCACTTATGCAATACAAGTTGCATGTCAAGCGTGGAGCAAGTCTCATGAACGATGTCATGTAAGGTTAGCCCGGGCCGCTTCATCCCAACATACCGCAAGATGCAAAGTACACAAGAAGCAATCGACAATAAAAGCATCAACGCCCACAATGACCATTGTGTTCTAATCAGGCAACAGATCTACATATAGACACGGCTCGATACTAATCGTAGGGTTTCGTAGCATGAAAAACAAGAATTTTCTATCGCATACAAACAAACAAGCTAAGATCTATCTACTAGATTGTAGCAACGAGTCGATGGAATAACTTACCCTCGAAGATTCCAAAGTGTTTAATGAGAGCGGATTCTCGTGGGTGATGTAGTCGCATTCTTCCGATCTCAAGATCGTAGACGATCCTTCCAAGGCTGCTCAAGTTAGCGCTCCGCAATCGGTCACACGCTCGCATTTCGACGAAGACCTTCCTCTCCCTTGTTCCAAAGAAGGCGGAGGTTGTAGCACTCTCGCGATTCCGGCAAAGACAACTGGTGGTACCTAAGTAGAGGGGAAATCCCGCAGGGCTTCGCCTTAAGCCGGAGCGAGTATGGTGGAGTATGAGAGAGCTCCTCGGCGATCTAGGGTTTAGACACACCAAGGAGGAGGGGCTAGAGCCGGCGGCTAGGGTTCCGGGGACCCCCAAGTCGGCGGCTAGGGCAAAACCCTAGGTGGTGGCGGCGGCTATGGAGGGCTGCAGCTTTCTAGGGTTTGAGGTGAGGGACTTGTGTGCACTAGGAGGGAGCCCTGCCCCTCCTTATATAGGTGGAGGGGCCGGCGGCCAAGGGGAGGGAGGGGAGTCCCTCCCCAACTCGGCTTGGGTGGTGCGCCGGCTTGGGGAGGAGGACTCCCTCCCCAACTCGGTTTCACACTCCCTCCTCTTTTCCTCTTTCCAATTTTAGCCATTTGACTTTTCAAATTAGCTATTTGACTTTTCAAATTAGGATTCAATTTAATCCTTTATTTGGAACATCTAGGACACTTAGTACATGATGCAATCATTCCAATATGCAATGACACATTCATGTACCCCTTCCCCTCCGGAGTGACGGACATTCCGAACCTTCTAGAACATTCCCGATGAAAACACCGGAATCATTCCCGAACTCCGAAACGGGACTTTCCTTATATGAATCTTATTCTCCGGACCATTCCGGATCACCTCGTGATATCCCGGATCCCATCCGAGACTCCGAACAACATTCGGTCTCTTTCTCATAATACCATAACTACTCAAACAACGTCGAATCCTTAAGTGTGTCTCCCTACGGTTCGTGAATTATGCGGACATGATCGAGACACTTCTAACAATAACCAATAGAGGAATCGGAAATTCATATGGCTCCCACATATTTCTCGATTACTTTGCGATCGAATGAACCACTTACATACGATACCAATTTTCCTTTGTCTCACGATAGTTTACTTATCCGAGGTTATGATCGTCGGTATCTCGCATACCTAGTTCAACCTCGTTACCGATAAGTACTCTTTTCTTGTTCCGTGATATGTGATCCCTTGTGAGCCAGTCACATGCTTGCAAGCCAATTGGATGGCATTCCACCGAGAGGGCCCAGTATATCTATCCGTCATATGGATGGACAAATCCCACTCTTGATCCATGTGTCTCAACCAATACTTTCCGAACACTCAATGCCACCTTTATAGCCACCCGATTACGGTGTGGTGTTTGATGTCATCAAAGCATCCATCCGGTAAAGGTGATATGCATGATCTCATGGTCAAGGAATTAGGTTACTATGTATCGTAAAGCATATAGCAATTGAACTATTGAAATGACTTGATCTTTATGCTACGCTTATCTATAGGAGTATGTCCACCATATCATTCTCCTAACGATATGATCTTGTTGTTGATAACATCTCAATGTTCATGATAGGGAAACCATAATCATTTATCAACCAACAAGCTAGTGATGTATAGAGGCTATACTAGGGACTTCAAATTAAGTTTACAAATCACACAAGTATCAATGTTTCCTTGTTAATACTATTATAGCATGAATGTAAACATTTATCATAAACACAAAGATATAATAATAACTACATTTATTATTGCCTCTAGGGCATATCTCCAACAAGGATAACCGCGAGCGACATAATCGCCGAGAAGACGACGAAGATGGGTACCCACGCCAAGTGGGCAATTACCACATCTACCTCACCAAGCCGGAGACCAAGCATAGCAAGAGACGACGCGAGGCGGAGGTGAACGCCATCGTTCCCCTGTCCCACAGTACCTGCATTGGTCCGAGCAGGCGATCACCTGGAGAAAGGAGGACCAGCCAGCCATGCTTCCTAGACTTGGTAGCTATGCGCTAATCCTGGATCCTATCGTCATCTCCAAGAAGCACTCCTGCTAGTTCTCGCGCGTCTTGATCGACGGAGGCAACAACATCAACCTCTTGTACTAAAGCAGCCTCAAACGGCTCGGAATCAGCGAGTCTCAACTATAGCCCTTAAGCACTTCCTTACATGGGGCAGTCCCGGGTCCATCGCACTCACCAATTGGCAAATCCAACTAGACGTCATCTTCGGCACCGAGAGCAACTTCCGTCATGAGCCGATCTAGTTCGAGGTGGTTAACCTCTCCAGCGCCTACCACACCATACTCGGGCACCCAGCTCTCACCAAGTTCATGGTTGTGCCACACTATGCATACCTCAAGATGAAGCTACCAGGGCCAAAGGGAGCAATCACCGTCGATGGCTGCTACAAGAGGTCGATCGAGTGTGCTATAGACGACTCCAAGCTAGCCGAGTCCATGATCATTGCGGAAGAGAAGCGCATCATAATGCAGAATGTGGCGGCCCTGCAGGCGGACATGCCGGCTGGGGAACCCAAACCAGCCGAGGAGTTGCAGTTCAAGCCGTCCAAGGGCACAAAACAGATCCTTCTGAAGGAATCTAACCTAAGCAAGTTCTTCCTGGTCAGAGACAGCCTAGACAGCAAATAGGAAAGTGCGCTCGTCGATTTCCTCCATGAGAATTGGAATATCTTCACATGGTGCCCCAAAGACATGCCAGGTGTCCCGAGGGAACTCGCCGAGCACTCTCTTCATGTTCGACCGAATGTGAAGCCGGTTAAACAATCTTGATGATGCTTCGCAGAAGAGAAAGAAGAGCGATCGGCAAATAAATCACCCGACTGCTCGCAACCGGTTTCATCATGGAAGTTTACCATCCGGAATGGTTGGCGAACCCGGTGCTGGTGATGAAGAGGAACAAGACATGGAGCATGTGCATAGACTACACCAGCCTCAACAAGGCCTGCCCCAAGGATCTTTTCGCCCTGCCACGAATAGATCAAGTCATCGGTTCCACAACCGGCTACGACCTGCTGTCTTTTCTAGACGCCTACTCGGGCTACCACCAGATCAAACTAAATGTAGACGATCAGATAAATACATCATTCATAACCCCGTATGGGGATTACTGCTATACCACCATGCCTTTTGGTTTGAAAAACGCATGGGCAACCTACCAGTGCTTCATGCAGAAATTTTTGCAGACGCAAATTGGTAAAAACATACACGCCTACGTCGACGATGTCGTTGTCAAGACCAAAGAGCGTCACACGCTATTAGAGGACCTAAAAGAAACATTCGACAACCTCCGCTGCTTCAAGATCAAGCTGAACCCGAAGAAATGCGTCTTCGACGTCCTAGCCGGCAAGCTCCTCGGTTTCCTCATCTCGGAATGGGGAATCGAGGCAAACCCAGAGAAGATAGGAGTGATTGGGCGCACGGAGCTGCCACAGAACTTGCGCAACATGTAGAAGTTCACTGGGTGCCTGGCGTCCCTCAGTCGGTTCGTCAGCCGGCTGGGTGAGAAGGCACTCCCTCTGTACCAGCTCATGAAGAAGATGGACAAATTCGTTTGGACGACTTAGGCAGACGAAGCTTTCCACGACCTTAAGCGCTTTCTCACCTCCCCGCCGGTCCTGGCGGCTCCATCCGCAAAGGAGCCCATGTTGATGTACATTCCGGCCACCAACCGGGTCGTTAGTGTCGTGCTCATGGTGGAGAGACCAGAAGAAGGGAAGGCGCAACCAGTTCAACGCCATGCATATTACCTGATTGAGGTACTCTTGCTCTCGAAGCAGAACTACCCCCACTATCATAAGCTGGTATATGGCGTGTACATGGCCACGAAGAAGCTCAAGCACTACTTTCAAGAGCACTACATCCGGGTGGTGGTGCTAACCCTGCTCGTAGAGATCATAGGCAACAAGGACGCCATCGGCCGGGTGGCGAAATGGGAAATAGAGCTTGCAACTCATAACATCCAGTATGAGCCAAGAACTGCAATAAAGTCCCAGGCGCTAGCCGATTTCATCGTTGACTGGGCAGAAACGCAATACATGCCACCGGTTCCCGACTCCACGCATTGGAAGATACATTTCAACGGCACCAAGATGCGTGGAGGGCTTGGAGCCGGTATCGTGATCACTCCCCCCAAGGGCGACCGGCTGGAGTACATACTATAGATCCACTTCAAAGCATCGAACAACGTCACCGAGTGATAGGCACTCATTCACGGTCTCAAGGGACAAGGATATAGGAATCCAGAGGATTCTCTGCTTCGGCGACTCAGACCTGGTGGTGCAACAAGTCTCAGGCGAATGGGACGCGAGGGACGCAAACATGGCCCTATACTGCTTCTTCGTCCAGCAGCTATGCGCCTACTTCGAAGGGTGCGAGTTCCACCATGTCCCTAGAGCCAACAACGAAGCTGCCGACGCCCTAGCCCGAGTTGGTTCAACAAGGCAAGCCATACCGCCTAGAGTCTCCCTCGAGCACCTGCACAAGCCATCCATCACTTCGTCTCTGGAATTTGAATCCATAGTGCTGGACTCGGACCCAGGGACCGCCGTCTCTGCACACCCGGGGACTGCCGTGCCACTCCTGGGGACTGTCGCGCCACACCCGGGGACTGCCAAACCAGTCTCGGGGACTTTCGACTCCGAGCTTCCACCTAGCAGGCCTCTAGAAGTGCCAGACCCAGCAGTCCGGGAGGAGATCAAGTTGATCATGAAAATAGTGCACGCTATCCAGGAAACTCCCGACTGGGCCAAGCCATTTATGGACTTTCTGGTCAAAGGCGAGTTCCTCGAGGAGGAGGTAGCAGCGCGACAAGTAAGGCGTAGGGCAAGCACATACACTATCATCAACAATGAATTATACAAGCGCAGCGTCAGAGGCATTTATCAGCGCTGCATAAGCTAGGAAGAAGGAGTCAAGCTTCTGATCGAAATCCACCAAGGCGAGTGCGGCCACCATGCCTCGCCGAGAGACATAGAAGCCAAGGCACTTCGCCATGGTTTCTATTGGCCAACTGCATTAAAGGACGCCGAGGATATGGTCAAGGCATGCAACGGTTGCCAGCATTTCAGCCAGTTAAAGCACACACCATCTGTAGCACTCAAGACAATACCAATCACCTAGCCATTCGTAGTCTGGGGGCTGGACATGGATGGGCCATCCAAGACAGCCCGATCCGACATGACGCACCTGCTGGTGGCGGTATACAAGTTCACCAAATGGATAGAGGCAAAACCCATAAATAAGTTGGATGGGCGACTATGATCAAGTTTTTCACGGACATCATCATACGCTTCGGCTATCCTCATAGCATCATCACCGATAATGGCACGAACTTCGCCAAGGGAGCATTCGCTCGCTTCTGTGGAGAGAAGGGCATCCGCGTGGACTTGGCTTCTATCGCGCACCCCTAGTCGAACGGGCACTGTGAACACGCAAACGGCCTAGTCCTAGCCAGAATCAAACCAAGACCGATCGAGCCGCTGGTAAGGTCTCCTATATGTTGGATAAAAGAGCCGTCAGCTGTGCTATGGAGCCTACGCACCATGCCCAACCGGTTAACCGGCTTCACGCCATTCTTCCTCGTGTACGGTGCAGAAGCAGTCCTCCCATTTGACATCCAGTTCGACGCGCCCCGCAAGATGCTCTACACAGAGCAAGAGGCCAAAGAAGCACGTGAAGACAGTGTGGACCTTCTCGAAGAAACACGCGAGATGGCTTTGTCCAGATCCGCTATGTACCAGCAAGTCTTGCGCCACTACCATGCCAACCGGATTCGTCCTACCTCATTCCGCGAGGGCGACCTAGTGCTGTGACTGGTGCAGAGCACGAAGGGAATGCACAAGCTGTCCCCGCATTGGGAAGGGCCATTCATCATCAGTCGAGCGTTGCACAACAACTCATACTACCTCATCGATGCCCAGCAGCTGGAAAAGAATAAGATCGACCGGTCTGATGAAGAAACCGAGCGCCCCTGGAATGCAAACCTGCTCTGTCCATTTTACACTTGAGCAAGAAGTGTACGTATATTACTTTCATGTAATGAATGAACAAGCTGAGGAGCCTCGACACAGTCTCGGGGACTCCATGTTTATCTTATGTCTCTAGTCGTTTTCGTCTTTTATCCGGACTCCGGTAGTCTCTACAAAATACTCGCTGGCTGGCCCAGACGCCGACGTCTTTCCCAAACAGTTAAGTATTGTACGCGGCACCTAGGGCCCACTCTTCGGTTCCGGATTCATACCAATAACCGGTTGTCGACCCGGCAAGATCAAAAACCTGAAGTACCCTTACAAGAAACGATCTAAAGGAAAGGCAAAAATGCCTGGACAATCCAGCTGCGCCTGCTCGACCTAGGCTGATAATAACAACCCAAAATATCATGTAGTAAGCTAACCTAGCTACCCCTTCGGTTCCAGCTGCAGACTGCAACCCGGCTCGCAACCGGCAAGGTCATAGCATGAAGGGTCAATGCTCACTAAGAAAAGGACTAAGTTTTCGGCCTAGTTCGAAAGGGAATATTTTCCAAGTTCTCGCATAAACATAAACATATCCACCCCTGTGCACAACTAATGTAGGCGACGTTGTATTTGTTTTTGCACGAGCTACAAACGGCAAGGCAACAGGCAAAAAGATCTTTGACTCGGCTGACTACTCCAGCCGGCCCGAACCTCGAGAACTACACCCAGTGGGCGCGCTCCCGCACCCACAAAAGAACAACAAGGTGGAAAAGAGCTTCGACCCGGCTGGCTACTCCAGTCGGACCAAACCTCGGGGACTACACCCAATGGGCGCGCTCTCGCACACCCACAAAAGAACATCAAGGTGGAAAAGAGCTTCGACCCGGCTGGCTACTCCAGCCGGCCCGAACCTCGGGGACTATACCTAGTGGGCGCGCTCCCGCGCACCCACACAAAAACGCAAAGGTCCAGAACATCCAGAAGAACAAGAACAAAACAAATCCAAGGCAAAGCAAAAGAAGCATCTAATAGATCAAAAGAAGACGAAGCTTCCGCGCCAGTTTAACATTACATAAGTTGTTCACCAAAGGACAACCAGATAATCAATAAGTTTTCAACGGATACAAATACACCTGGCATCCCAGGGATTCAAGGTTGAGGCCCGACATAGGTAGAAGGAATATTGGCACCGGATGCAGGGGCTTGGATTAAGGAGGCAATGTCGGCACCGGCTGCAGGAGTCTGGCTAGAGGAGGCGATGTCAACACCGGCCAGAGGAGCTGGGATCCACTTGAACATCGCCGGCTCCGACGGGTCGCTGAAGTCGTGATCCAGCTGCAATAGCTGCCAATCTTGACTCCACACAACCGGATCTCAGGAATGTCCCTGCGGAGGTCTTCATAGTTGGTTTCAGCGAGGAAGCCTCGGGTGAGGGCGCCAAGATCCGCGTCTAGATACCAAGACTTCACCAGCGCCAGCGCCATCTGTACACCACTGCGTGCCACCCACTCCCACGCAGTGTCAAGCAAGTCGAGAGCAGGCTTGATCCCGGTCACCAAATTGATAATAGTATGCGGCTCGCCCATCTATGGCCACACATACTGGAAGACATCCACGCCAGCGTTGCGGAGTTCTCCTCGGCCAGAACCGCCACCAGATCCTCCGGCATGAGCTCGTGACCGGCCTCCTTCGTGGGCAGGCGTGCAACAGCCTGGTTGTTCGACTCAGGATAGTGAGATGCAGCTGGACAAGAGCCAAGGGGTTAATAAGTGATAAGGGGTGGCCTGATCTTCTCAGCAAGCACTTGTTGATGATGGTGGGTGGATGATAACTATCATGTAGCTATGAACTCTCCCGCTCAAACCCTGGTGCCAAAGCAACAGCTCTCAAACCCTGTGGGATGTTCACAACACCACGCTCTTGTGCATGCAGCCGTCGACCATGAATGTTATTTTGCAATCTACTAATTCCCAGTGGAACAACAGATCACACTCAATTGCAGTTGGTAGAAATCGATCACAAGTAATTCCAGAGGTTCTAGATAGAAATAACTCTAAAATATTTTAACGTGGTCTAAACCTACTAGAGACGGCGCCCCTCTATTTAAGACTCAAGGGGGTGGCTAGGCTAAGAGTTCTAGATGCAAACAACTTAAACTTAGATACAAACCGACCCCCCATAGGCGGGTGACGAGGGTTCGACTCGTCAATGCCCATTGTTATGGACTTGGGTTTTGGAGAAGATGGGGATGCTGGAAGTCGTGAGACGGTTAACAGGCAAGCAACACGGGGACACGAGGTTTACCCAGGTTCAGGCCCTCGGAGGGAAAAGCCTACTCCTGCATGTCTGTTCTTGATTACGGCGGGATCGAAGGTTATAAGGGTGCGCATATGCAATCTAGTGTGAGGTGTGTGTATGGGGTGAGTTGATCCTTATTGCCATGCCCTCCTGGGCTTTATATAGATAGGACAGGTCCTGGGGATAGGTCGAGTCGGTTACAGATTAGGGTTGAACCCTTTGAAATTCTATCTACAACTAGACTTGTCCTCGAAGGAGTCGAACTCGCCATGGGCTTGGGCCACCCTAAATCTTCCTAGGCTGCAGGTCTTCACATGAGCCTTCCTTTGGCTAGACCGGGTATACCAACATCATGGACCCGTAGGGTATATCCATGTCAGTAGCCCCAAGTATTCAGTCGAATCGTAGATTCGACTAGAGACTCTACAGTCTTTCGGGTGCTTCTTAGACGATCCTGTCTTTAGGAATAAACGTATTAATTCATAGGGATTGCTAATACGTATGCCTGACTCACCCGGCGGATCAGGGTTAGTTAACTATCATAGGACAAAGCAACACGGTCTTCATCAGACTCGAGTCCCCAGACTCGAATCTAGAACGAATGCTGATGTAATTCGACTCAGGCAGTTGAGGTCTTATAGGAGTCGAATCCCAGTGTTTTTCAATTAATATACCCAATGCGTCTGTCGGGATTTTCAGCATGCCTGTTGACATAGAAATTTACTGGTAGAGTGCAGTATGGTGCGTAACCAGGCCATCAGATGATATTTGTAGGGCTTATCCTTGCATCACAGAAACATCATCCAAAGTTTTATCACCACGGAGGTGTTTCGGGTGACCAAGGAGACTACTTCTCACTTAGCATTAATTTGGGCAAAGTTGCCAAAATATTTTTGTCATATTTGATCCGAAGGATCTCACTCGAATAGTTCATAGGGTGCGCGACCAGCGCACCCTATGGGAGTAGCCCCCGAGTGTCTGTTCGAGTCGTAGACTCGAGCAGAGACTTTAGTTCAGTCATTCGTGCTTTCTTCCATTATCTGTTTGAAGGGCACATTTTTTTGAATGCGTGACCAGCGCTCCCTATGGGAGTATCCCCCGAGTCCATAGTGAAGTCGCAGACTCAACATAGGACTCAAAGATCTTTTCGAGGTGCTTTTACCTTTGTAATTTCTCAAGTGCGCGGCCAGTTGATATGTCCAAAACATATCTACTTTCTCAAACATTTTGCTATTGTTTTTCCTCTATACTTGCGTGATTTAGATACAACTAACACGGACTGACGCTGTTTTCAGCAGAATTACCTTGGTGTCTCGTTTTTATGCAGAAAATCAACTATTAGGAAAAATACCGAAAAATATGCCAAAAAATATTTTTCACCAGAAGATCCACGGAGCCAGAAGGGGAGACAGAGAGGAGGCCTAGGGGGCCAGACTCACCCCAGGCACGAGCCCACTAACCCCGCGCCTGGGGGAGGTCTGGCCACCCCAGGCAGCTCCTCGGCCTCCCTCTGCGCCTATAAGTTGCCTTCTGACCTAAAAACAAAGGGGGGTTCGATCGTTTTCCAGAAAGAGTTCCACTCCGCTGCCGCCACCAGAAACCAAGATTCGGATCTAGAAACTCCGTTCTGGCACCCTGCTGGGACGGGGAAATTGGAGAGGATCATCGCCATCGTCATCACCAACGCATATCCATCCAACCACCGATGTTTCCCTCATCCATGAGTGAGTAATCCCCCGCTGTAGGCTTGGGGATGGTAGGGATTGGATGAGTTCTATTATGTAATCGAATAAGATCTGTTAGGGCATAGTGCCTAGTATCTCTATTAGTGCTATTTGACTTTGTTGCAACTTGTTGTGCTTAATGCTTGTCACTAGGGCCCGAGTGCCATGATCTAAGATCTGAACTTATTATTAAATCATTATGATAGTATTGTTTGTGATCTTATCTGCAAGTTGTATATACATATCATTGTCCGGATCCAAAGGCCCCAAAGTGACAATAATTGGGAGAACCGGAGGGGATGGCTATGGTGCGAGGATCACATGCGTTCACCGAGTGTTAATGCTTTGCTCCGGTGCTCTATTAGAAGGAGCACCTTAATTGCAGTAGTTCCCTAGAGGCCCCGCTGCCACGGGCTGGCTGGACAGAAGATGTGCAAGTTCTCATTGCGAGCACGTATGACTATATTTGGAGCACATGCCTAGGATTGTTTATTACTTGGGTGCTTATTATTATTTATCTGCAATGCCCTAGAACTTGAAGTTACATGTTTAGACTCGTCCATGCATCCCTATGCCTACCGCACTTGAATCCTATTGTTACCGTTACTGTTACTATTGCTACTGTCTCACTATTGTTTTTGTTGCTGCTGTTTCTTTGCTGTTGCTACTGATAAACTTCTGTGAGCAAGAACTATTTGCAGGTGCAGCTAAACTGACAACTCAGTTGTTAAGGATTGCAAGTATTCTTTGGCTCCCCTTGTGTTGAATCAATAAATTGGGTAATACTACCCGCGAAGACTGTTGCGATCTCCTATACTTGTGGGTCATCAAGACTATTTTCTCGCGCCGTTGTCGGAGAGCATAACTTTATTTGTTAGTTCACTTGGATCTATTATTTTTCACTACTACTCCTTTCATCATGCGGAAGTCTCGTGATGGAAAGTTCCCTATTTTACCAGCCACTACAAGAAGAGGTACAGTCCTAAATACCTCTGCTGCTCTTGATTTGCCGTCTGTTATAAGTAAGCTTGTCACACCACCACCACATACTTATGATACACACACTGCTACTACTGCTGAGTCTGAAACTGCTTTTGATGCTCATGATGTTACTTATACTGTGCTTGATGCGAGTGGTTCATTAGGACCTTTTCTAGATGCTACTATGGCTAGTCTAGGAAATACCGAAACTCCTAGTGAATGCACTGTTACACCTGTTAGCTCACCTAAGTCTAGAAAGAGATATGATATTAATGATGGTTACATTGAGCTCACTGATGAATTTTTTGAAGAGTGCTGAAACACACATGGTACTAGTGCTATGAAGAGTCTCCTTGCTAGATGTACTATTATGCCTAAGTTGTCCTATGATCCTAAGTTTGCCACTTCTCCCATAGATATTAAAGATGAAGATTATGATTTCTCTCTTGATTTATCTTATTTAGATATTGTTGAGAAATAACCTTTTTGTGGTACTGAAAATGAGAGTGTTGTGGATCATATGAATGAGCTTTCTACTATGAGTGCTTTGTTTTCTGATGATTTTAAGATGCGTAAGTACTTTGTTGCTAAGATCTTCCCTTTTTCACTAAAAGGAGAAGCTAGGGCTTGGTTTAATAGATTACCTCCTGGTTCCATTGATAGCCCTGATTGCTTGATTGCTTCTTTCTTCCATAAATATTTTCCTCCCAGTGCTAGACATGCTACTTTGCAGAGACTTTTTGATTTTAAACAGCGAGAAGAAGAGAAATTGCCTGAGTCATGGAAAAGATTTTGTTCCTTGATTCATGCACATCCTGGATGTCCATTGCCTAAGATTGAGCTTCTTGATATTTATTATAATGGACTAACTGATGATTCTAGGACATACCTATATAGCTTTGCTGATTGTGTTTTTGGGAAAAGAACTCCTACAAATGCTGAAGAATTAATGTCTAAGATAAGCAAGAATTATGATGATTGGACTTGAACTGAGCTAAATACACCTGAGCCTATTACTCCTGAACCAGTCCCAACACCAACAACAAATAAGAGGGGAGTTATTGCATTAAATGATGAAGTGATGAAGGAAGCTAAAAAATGTCTAAAGGAGAAAGGTATTAGAGCTAAAGATGTGAAGAATCTACGTCCTATAGAAGAATTATGTAAGCCAATTCCCCACTCATCTACTATTGAGGCAAACTCTATCCAATTTAATGAAGGTGATATTCCTTATGGTAAGCCTCATTATCAATGCTTAGAGTAACTTGACACATTTATTGTTAAACAAGGTAATTTTAATAAACAAGTTCAGAATCATTTATTGGAAAACTCTAGAGCTATCCATGAGTTGAAAGATATTGTGGAAAGAACTTCTAATGATATTAAAATGCTTTGTAAACACTTTAAAATGGTTAAACTCAACTTCATCAACTTGCTAAGGTACAAAAAGATATGATAGTTAATGCTTCAGGAAATAAACATGCTTATGGAATTAGAACTAGGAGTGGTGCAGCTACTCAAGATCCTTTATATCCTGAAGGACACCCTAAAAGAATAGAGCATGATTCCCAACAAGGTGAGGATAGTGGTAGTCCTCGTAAGAGAAAGAAAAAGAAACATAAAGTAGTTGAGGAACCACTTGAACCTGCTGTAGATCCTAATAGTATATCTGTCTCTGATGCTGAAACTGAGAGTGGTAATATTGATGAGTCTCCTGATGAGGAGGAAGGTGAGGAATAACCCGAGAAACACATTAATAACACTAGGTACACCAAGGAAGATTTTTTTGCTAATAAACATGGTAAAGAGATAGAACCTTGGGTGCAGAAACCTATGCCTTTTCTAGGTAAGAAACACAAGTCAAAGGAGGAAGAACACTACAACAAGTTTTGTGAGTGGATGAAACCTTTATTCTTGCAAATTTCTTTGACTAATTCTATTAAGTTGCCTCCTTATTCAAAGTATATGAAGGATATTGTCTCTAATAAAAGGAAGATTCCTAATAAGGAGATTTCTACTCTACTTGCTAATTACTCCTTCAATGGTAAGGTTCCAAATAAACTCGGTGATCTAGGTATACCAACTATTCCTTGCTCCATTAAGAATAATTATGTTAGAACTACTTTATGTGATTTGGGAGCTGGAGTTAGTGTTATGCATTTTTCTCTCTATAAGAGACTCCATCTAGAAAAGTTGATACCAATTGATATTTCTTTGCAAATGGCTGATAAGTCAACTACTATTCCTGTTGGTATATGTGAGGATGTTCCTGTTCAAGTCGCTCATAATTGCATGGTCTTAACTGATTTTGTTGTGCTTGAAATGCCTGAAGATGATAACATGTCTATTATTCTTGGGAGACATTTTCTTAATACTGCAGGTGCTGTCATCAATTGCAATCAAGGAAAAGTGACATTTAATATTAATGACAAAGAGCACACTGTCTATTTCCCCAAGAAGGTTGTTAGAAGCTATTTCTTGAATTCCATTGAAAATATTGAGAGCATCAAGGTTGGAGAAATATATTGTCCCATTCCACAAGAAAATATTGAAACTATTATGATTGGGACCATTGCTATCAAGTATGAGGTAACATAATCACCTTGTGAAATGCAAAGTTTTGATTCATATAAGATTATTTTGGTAACAAGACTTGATCAACCTTGTTAACAAAAGGATTTTAATGAACAAAATAATGTTTTCACAGTGGTTATACTTGCTCACTTTTATTTTTCTCCTTTCCAATCTTTGCTCTTCGTTGTGCCTCACTTAAAGGCGTTAAAGAAAAGTACTTGTTGGGAGATAACCCAAGAGTTTCCTTGAGTCTTGAAAGTTATTACTTCAGTAATGACCTCTCCTTATCCTTTTTGTTTTCTTTTTGTGCCAAGAATGACCTCTAATGAGAGGGAAGTAAGATTTGGGGAGTTGCTGTCTGAAACAGATTTCTGTCCTCCACCATAAAAATCCGTGAAGAGTCTCTGTAAGTCGGATTGAGCTGAAAATTTACTAATAAATCCCCCAGTATGTTATCTCACTTTCGTTAGTTCAACACTTTTTTTTTGAGCAACAAAAGAATTTCGAAAAATATGGTTTGTGCCTGCTGGTCTGTTTTGACAGATTTCTGCCATTATTTGCATTTGCTTCTTATTGATTCCTTTTTGAGTTCTCTTTAGGTGAATTGAGCTTTTTGAAGGAGTTGATATAGTAGCGTGTGTTTTTAGTGAAAAGACTTGCTGTTTCAAAGCTTTGACAGAGGTCTAATATCTTTTGGATAAACTAATGTTGCTAATGAAGATTGTGTGAAGTTTTGTATGAAGGAAAAAAATTCAGGTGTAGAGAGAGAATGATGTAATGAGATGAAGAATGGACAAAAGCAAAAGCTTGGGGGGAACCCCGTGTCACCCCGAGAAATATTTAAGAGGTACAAGCGTCAAAGCTTGGGGGTGCCCAAGGCATCCCCTTCTTCATCAATAGAAATCTCAGGTCTTTGTAGATACTTCGTTTTTATTGTTTCATTCACAGTTGTGTTGTTCTTGGAGCGTCTTAGTTTTTGTTTATGGTTTTATTTTGCTTCGTTTATTTTCTCTTTGTGTGCTTGCTTTAATTTTTTTTCTAAAACACCAAAAATATTCGTTCTTCTTCTTTGGTTTTGTGAGTTCTTTGTAGGGTTCAGTCGTCTTCAATGGATTTTGGTTTCATGTTATTATTCAAGTCACACAAGTGAAGGGCAATAATGAATATTAAGACAACTCGAGGTGTGATAAGCGGCTGGTAGCAAACTCTATTTGTTTCATTTTTATACATATACTCATCATTGTGAGCATGCTTAGCCTGTTTGTGTAAGGTGTATGTCATTATGGATGCTTAGTAGTTCTTGCTTGTCTATGATTAGCTCCAGCTTGATAATAGTTTGTAGCATGTCATATGAATGTTTGCTTGCATTGTTTTATTCATATTTTGATATGATATTGTGGTATCCTCCTCTGACTGTTCATGTGAATCGACTTGGCACATGCTCACGCATGCATATGACTAATCAATAGTCAGTAAGCCTCGATGATTTATTTTGCCTCAGAGTTCTTGTATCACGTTCATGCCATAGTTAGTCTTGTTTTTTTGTAAGCATAATTATGACAGTTATTGATCTCTCGTTTGTCGCTCCCTCTCTATTGCAAGCCTTTATTTGTGCTGAGTATGTGCTCTACCTGTGCTTCCAACTCCCCAAAACCAATATTGCCAGTTGTGTCCACCAAACCTACCTATCAGCATCATTTGCTATTTTAGTGCATATTTCACATGCCGTGTTTTCTTCCAAAATAAAATGTTTGTCTGTTTTGAGAAAGTTAGTTAGTAAAGCTCTCATGAACTTGATGGCACACTTTATTCCCTGCGCTTAATAATTCTGAACCATTGTGACTAGTCCATGAAAGTTATATGCTTGCTTATTATATACTGGGAGTCTGCAGAACCGTGCTGTCATGAGGAACGCTTTCAACACTTTTTGGATACCTCATCTAGTTGATTCCTTGCCCTTTTGTTTTCGGATGTCGACGATGTGAAATAAAATGGGAAGTTGTTAGTTCATGGAGTTTATACATTGTGATAGAGAAACGCCTGGGCTGCTAGCCTAAGTCATGCTTAATCATGGTGGAAACTTGCAAAATCACTATAATGAGCATCTATGAAGCATCCTCAATAAAAAGCTATGCATATGGTAAATAAAAAGATTGCTGAGATGTTCATTGTCTGCTTGCCTTGTCATTTTGGTTATGGGAAAGCTCCTGTACCATGCGCAAGGGGTACCCCGTTGGCGGTTCTCGATGATATGCATGTATTTACAATGACAAGAACTTTCAGGTGACCAAAGTTGAGTAGCATGCGGAGCGACCCTCCTACTCAAGGGACTTGGGATTTCCAGTCTATGGTCTGTCAAGCATATAATTTAGAGTGGACCTCACTTTCACCTTAACCACATGAAGATGCCTATGATAGGGGCAATGAGATCTCAAAGCTAATGAGTACCTTCCTTTCAGCATTGGGAAGCCTTTCAAACCTTGACAAAACTGTTTTCACAACTTTGTTGAGTCACCACTTATTCTATGAGCACTTTCTTGAGAGCATAATTGCCATTCTTGTGTTTCTTTGAAAACTTGGTTAATTATGTCATGACTTTGATGCTTGTATCTCTGATATCTTTACTTCTAGTCTTCATGTGAACTTCAGAGGTGCCTTGGCATTTATATTGTGCTCTTCAAAGAAAGGCAAGCGAGATACCACTATATCATACCTTACTATGAGCATTACAATGTTGCTTATGTTTATGTTTCATGCTACTTATTATTATTGAGTTGGTTTCTTTTCATAGCTTGCAATGACTATTGAGTAGACTTAGTTGCATACTCCTTATTATGAATTTTTTAATCATCTAATCATGTGCTGAGAATATTTACATCATATGAAGCAAAGTGTTCATGAAAGTTCTTTTATTGCACTTAGTTTTCAACTGAATTTCTTAAGGACAAGCAATAAGCTAAGCTTGGGGGGAGTTGATACGTACAAAATGTATCTACTTTCTCGAACATTTTGCTATTGTTTTTCCTCTATACTTGCGTGATTTAGATACAACTAACACGGACTGATGCTGTTTTCAGCAGAATTACCTTGGTGTCTCGTTTTTATGCAGAAAATCAACTATTAGGAAAAATCCCGGGAAAAATGCCAAAAAATATTTTTCACCAGAAGATCCACGGAGCCAGAAGGGGAGACAGAGAGGAGGCCTAGGGGGGACTCACCTGTGCGCCCACCGACCTCGCCTGGGAGGTCTCACACCCAGTGCCTCGGCCTCCCTCCGCGCCTATAAGTTTCCTTCTGACCTAAAAACAAAGGGGGGTTCGATCGTTTTCCAGAAAGAGTTCCACTCCGCTGCCGCCACCAGAAACCAAGATTCGATCTAGAAACTCCGTTCTGGCACCCAGCTGGGACGGGGAAATTGGAGAGGATCATCGTCATCACCAACGCATATCCATCAACCACCGATGTTTCCCTCATCCATGAGTGAGTAATCCCCCGTTGTAGGCTTGGGGATGGTAGGGATTGGATGAGTTCTATTATGTAATCGAATAAGATCTGTTAGGGCATAGTGCCTAGTATCTCTATTAGTGCTATTTGACTTTGTTGCAACTTGTTGTGCTTAATGCTTGTCACTAGGGCCCGAGTGCCATGATCTCAGATCTGAACTTATTATTAGATCATTATGATAGTATTGGTTGTGATCTTATCTGCAAGTTGTATATACATATCATTGTCCGGATCCAAAGGCCCCAAAGTGACAATAATCGGGACAACCGGAGGGGATGGCTATGGTGCGAGGATCACATGCGTTCACGGAGTGTTAATGCTTTGCTCCGGTGCTCTATTAGAAGGAGCACCTTAATTGCAGTAGTTCCCTAGAGGCCCCGCTGCCACGGGCTGGGTGGACAGAAGATGTTGTGCAAGTTCTCATTGCGAGCACGTATGGCTATATTTGGAGCACATGCCTAGGATTGTTTATTACTTGGGTGCTTATTATTATTTACCTGCAATGCCCTAGAACTTGAAGTTACATGTTTAGACTCGTCCATGCAACGCCCGTCCATGCATCCCTATGCCTACCGCACTCGAATCCCATCATATTACTATTGCTCTTGTCTCACTTGTTGTTGTTCTTGCTGTTACTACAAACTATTGCTACTGATAAACTTTTGTGAGCAAGAACTATTTCTAGGTGGAGCCGAACTGACAACTCAGTTGTTAAGGCTTGCAAGTATTCTTTGGCTCCCCTTGTGTCGAATCAATAAATTGGGTAATACTACCCGCGAAGACTGTTGCGATCCCCTATACTTGTGGGTCATCACGAGTGCTCCTGATAGGAGTAGCCCCCGAGTAGTTGGTTGAGTCGTAGACTCAAGTAAGCACTTTATGCTCAGTCGAAATCTTCAAGTCGTTGTCGGCTTTGTTTTGATGACATAATTGCCGACGATTGGTGAGCTCAACCTTCTGCGGCAGCAGAGACGATGCGACAAGACGATCGCGGGTCCCACCGCCTAACTTGAATTTGACTAGTCACGCGTAATCGTGGAGAAAGTTATGGCGTCTCCTCGATTTCCGTGCGTAGTGGACGGCGTGCTCGTGACGGTTCAGTTTGGTGCTGACACATGGACGGTGAGATCTGGGGCACGCGTTAGGGTTTCTGAATCGACGGTTTTGCTTCATCGTCCTCTCCCCTTTTATACCGTGGGGAAAACAGAGAAGTTTACCCCTTCGCCATTTGCTTCTGCTTTTTCACCATTGCCACCATTTCTTGAGCTCATGCTCTCATAGCGCACTGGACGTCCTCCGTGTATTTCCCTCGGCCTTTCTTTGTTTGCATCGTCACATTTGTCGCTCCGCGATGGTAAAGTCCAAGAAAGCTTCATCTGTTGCAGCGGGTTCAAGAGCCACCCTAGCCGGGAAGAAGGTCGCTGCTCCGAGACGCACCACCGGCAGCGGGTGGCAGCGCACGGAGATGTGCGAATCGGACTTGCGCAAATTGCGTGAGGCCGGCCTGATCTCCAAGGGAAAAACCGTCCTACCGGGCCAAGAGGTAATCCCACGCCCACCCTAAGGGTTTCGGGTTATGTTCTATTCCTTTGTCATATGCGGCCTTTCTTTGCTTGCCCACGAATTTCTTCGTGGGCTTATTTTTCTCTATGGGATTCAGTTGCATCATCTGTCTCCCAATTCTCTTCTCCACATCGCTTGTTTCATTATCCTTTGCGAGTGCTAGCTCGGTATCGAGCCGCACTTTGGCCTCTTCCGGAGACTCTACTCCGTGAAGAGGCAATCTGGCATCGGTGGCTATGGAATTTCTGTCTGCTCCTCTGTCTAGTTCTTCTCTTTCTACTTTTGTGAGTCCATCTATAAGTGGCGGAGGAAGTGGTTCTACGTCCTCGACGTCAAGATAGACGGTCAACACTACGGGCTCGCCCCCTTTGACTCCACCCAGAAGATCACCCAAAAGTGTTCGTGGTCAAACGACATTTTGGAGGGTGAGTCTGAAGAAGTGGAGAAGCTCTACCAGCGGGTGGAAGCTCTTCAACTGGTGCCAGGCAAAGAGGTCAATGGTGTCGACATCATTCGCACCTTCCTCAAGCGTCGGGTGCAGCCGCTCCAAGCGAGGGCGCACCCGATGTATCTATATGCTGGTGCTAGTGACCCGACAAGGGTACTGCCGGATGAGATGTCTTCGGCCAACCTTGATAGGGCGCTTCGGCTGTTGCTGAAGTACAAGGCTGACGAGGACCTCCCTGAGAAGTCCTTGACTGCCCCTTTGAGCACTAAGAAAGCAGTTCCTCAGGCGAAACTTGTAGTTGCGCATAACGCTTTTTTAGTACTTGTTTGTTTGAGTACCAGTACTTATCTCTTCTTTTGTCTTTAATTTGGCAGGACCTCAAGGTAGAGGGGATGATGCCACCTGTACCTGAGAAGTATATGGATGCGCCGGACAACGAGGAGGCAGAATCTGACTCCAAGCTCCCCACGACGCAGTCTCCTTCCCCGGAAGCCCCCGAGCCAAGCGAAGGGCGAACCCAAAAGAGGACCCGGAGCGAAGCTTCGGATGGGGAGACGCCACCAATGCCTAAGGGTCCCTCCTTCCTCGAGCGGCACAATGGGTATGAGGGTGCGGCCTTTGCTCCCATTCCTGCTGTGCCTATTCGGGCGGTGGCCCCACAGCCGCCGGCCAAGAAGAAGAAGAAGAAGAAGAAGGAGAAGAAGGAGGCTCTCGTCTTCAACTTGTTAGACATACCTGTTGGAGATATGCCCAAGAGGCAATAATAAAGATGTTATTATCATATCTTCACGCTTATGATAAATTTTTACATACCATGCTATAATTGTATTAATCGGAAACATTAATACTTGTGTGATTTGTAAACATAAAAGAGTCCCTAGTAAAGCCTCTTGTTAAACTAGCTTGTTGGTTAATATATGATCATGGTTTCTTAATCATGAACATTGAGATGTTATTAACAACAAGATCATATCATTAGGAGAATGGTGTGATGGATATACTCCTATAATTAAGCATAGCATAAAGATCAAGTCATTTAATATAGTTCAGTTGCTATAAGCTTTCAGATACATAGTAACCTAAATCCTTCGACCATGAGATCATGCTAATCACCATCACCGGATGGATGCTTTGATGACATCAAACACCACACCGTAACTGGGTGGATATAAAGGTGGCATCGAGTGTTCGGAAAGTATGTGTTGAGGCACATGGATCAAGAGTGGGATTTGTCCATCCATATGACGGATAGATATACTCTGGGCCCTCTCGGTGGAATGTCATCCAGTTAGCTTTCAAGCATGTGACTGGCTCACAAGGGATCACATATCACGGGAACGAGAAAAGAGTACTTATCGGTAACGAGGTTAAACTAGGTATGCAGAGATACCGACGATCAAACCTCGGATAAGTAAACTATCGCAAGACAAAGGGAAATTGGTATCGTATGTAAGTGGTTCATTCGATCACAAAGTAATCGTAGAAATATGTGGGAGCCATATGAATTTCCAGATTCCTTTATTGGTTATTGATCGGAGAAGTGTCTCAGTCATGTCCGCATAATTCACGAATCGTAGGGAGACACACTTAAGGATTCGATGTTGTTTAGTAGATATGGAATGTAAGTAAGGAGAACGAATGTTGTTCGGAGTCTTGGATAGGATCCGGGATATCACGAGGAGATCCGGAATGGTCTAGAGAATAAGATTCATATAAGGAAAGTCCAATTCCAGAGTTCAGGAATGATTCCGATGATTTCATCGGAGAGGTTCTAGAAGGGTCTAGAAGGTTCACCGAACCGGAAGGGGAAGGGAACATGAATGTGCCATGGATAAGTGGAATGATTGGATCATGTCCTAGGTCACTTGTTTGGGCATTAGCAAGAAAGAAATCAAGATCCAAATTGAAAGTCAAAAGGCAAGTTTGAAAAGTCAAACTGGGACAATGTGTCCTGGTGGAGGAAGGAAAGAATGCTTCTTTCCCTCCACCACAAGCCAACAAGGAGAGGGAGATGGGGAAGGATTCAAACTCCCCTCTCCAAAGCTGCACTCCCTCTCATAAATAGAGGGGAGAGGGTTCCCCAAGAACACACAACCAACCCCTCCCACCTAGCCACGCCCCCCCGCAGCGCCGCCGCCATCGCTGCCGTGTCGCCACCTCGCACCGCCGCCAGATCATCATCGTCGCCCTAGCCGCCGCTGACTCCACCTCCTCCTCTCTTGCCCTATAAACCTAGAGCGCCGGAAACCCTAGATCCACCATAACCTGCTCCGGCTTAGGCGAAGCCCTGCAGGATTTTCCCTCTACTTTTGACACCACACCGTCGTGCTGCCGGAATCGTGAGGGGAGAACTAGAACCTCCGCTGCCTGCTGGAACAAGGGAGAGGAAGGTCTTCATCGAGTACCGAACATGTGACCAACTGCGGAAGCGCTGCCAGAACACAGCGCCGGAAGGATCGTCTACGCGATCTTGAGATCGGCAAGTGTACGACTACATCACCCACAAGAATATGTTCTCGTTGACCACTTTGGAATCTTCGAGGGTGAGTATTCTAATCGACTCGTTGCTACAATCTAGTAGATAGATCTTGTCTTGTTTGTGTGCATGCGATAGAATTTTTTTGTTTTCCATGCTATGAACCCCTATAATACCGTCATAAGTTTCTCCTGATCGAGTCTTGTTATCTTTCAGATATGCTAAGTATTAGCTTGTTGTTTGATTTGGTTCTTCGTAAGTGCTAGTAGCAATCATTCGGAGGAGTCCCTTGATGAGGACCCAAATAAATTGTCGCGGAGTCGAAGCCAGTATCTTCGCCTCCCTAGATGGTGGCCAACTCCAACGACGATCATTCGAGCTCCCTGCACCAAGGGACTCATGCACTCCTCGCTCGGAAGATTCAATCAAAACCTTCGTAGTCCACATCTGACCACATAAGTATTTTTCTTCTTTTTGTATGGGGAAGGAGACCCCTAGCCCTTTTATTCATCAAGTGTGTTGTTTTCTTTGCAACCCTTTGTGCACGATGCCAATCGCATGATCGAGCAGCACCTTTTGTTGGAAGGCGAGCTCAAGCAGCTCCGAGGTGCGTAGGTTTCTTTTCGCTTGATTTCGAGTGCTCCACAATTTTCCTTGTGTTCATCCTTTATGTTTCAGATGAGAACAACGATGCTCTCCGCAAGTTGAACACACTCGAAAAGTGTCTCAGCAAAGCGGAGAAGCAGGCCAAGGATGCTGCAGAGGCCCTCCAGCATCAACAGAAGGGGGCCGAAGACCATGAGCAGCATCTTGCGGAGGTCGCAGCGACCCGAGAGAAAGACATGGCCGAAAAGCTTATGGCTTCTGCCAAAGCAATATCCGTAAGTCACTTTGCCCTTCTTTTGAGTGTTAGATGCTTCGATTGCAATTCCTTGTTCCTCCTTCGAAGTTTTTCTTTTATAGATACTTTAGGTGTTGTGTTTGATCGTGACGCCTTGGAGCATGGTGATCCTCTGGCGGATGCTATTGCAGCGATCGAAGATCGCTGCACCTCATCCATGGTGTCGCTTGACAAGGCCAGAAAGGTGCTCGCTCGCTTCTACAAAGATATCAACCCCAAGGGCGTTGCCCTTGAGGACATCAACTCCCTCGCAGAGGCTCTGACTGATGATGCTCCGGCGAAGTACAAGCGGGCGCAAAAGGGGGTCGGCACTGCAATGGGGATGGCGTTCCAAGCCCAGCTAGACATGCCAACATCGGCGGATGGTACTGAGGTAGCTTTTACCACCTTTGCCTCCCGCTATAAGCATTTTGGGCTTAAGCTGATAGATCATCTGGCCGACTACGCAATAGAGCAGCAGCGAGCGGCCAAGAGTAGGCAGTCTGGCTCCGAAGTTGCTCCGGGTGCTGGCGCTTAAGCCCTTCTGCCTTGTAGCTAGTCTTTTCTTTTTCTATTGCATGTGTAACATCTTTTGGATGCGTATTTTGACTGTTGTCAAATGTTGTTGTATTGATGTTTGCTTGTGCACGCTTAGGGTCCTTCGGGTGCGGTTCCAGTGGCCATTCCTTCTCCTATGCCTGGCACTCGCCCGTCGCTGAGCGATTCATCGCAGTTGCCTTTTTTGCGTGACCATGTCCGGAGTTTGGACAAGGAATCCTTAGCATCCGCGGTCACGCGGATGTGTGGAAGTCGAAGGCTGAGCAAGCCATTGCCAGGGAGGAGTTTCTTCTTGAATAGTTTGGGCAAGTTGGCGAGCAACTCCAATGTTAGTCATCTGGACTTGTTGTCTCTTCGAGTGCGCCAGTTGTGTATGCTAGCTTACCCACTGCTTGTGTGTAGTTGTGAATCTTCTTCTAAAGGAAGAGAAGGAGCGCGTAGCAATTCGAATGAATTGCTTGATGATACGCCCAATTTGCATCACCTTTCTATATCATAATTTACCTCTATTCATTGATATTTGTCTTATTATGAGGTATTACTTATGGATTTTCATCTGTTTATGCATGTTGGATGATTCCTGGAGGATGGACTGCCGGAGTCTGGATTCTGATGGAAAAGAAGGCGTTTCAGTGTAATTTCGCGAAGATCAGGAAAATACCAGAAAAATATGGAAACATATTATTTTAACAGAAGACGAAGGAAGCCAGAAGGAGGGACGGAGATGGGCCTCAGGGGGCCCACACCCCCTAGGCGCGGGTCCACCTGACCCCGCACCTAGGGCAGGTGTGGCCCACCTGCCCGGCCTCCGACTCTGCCCCTTTGCCTATATCTTCCCTACGGAACCCAAACACCAGGGGAGCGACCACAAATAGATTTCTGCCGGCTCTGGGGGTGGAAAACAATGAGAGAGAACAATCTCTCCGGCAGACAAATTTCTGTCGGGGGAATTCCTTCCCGGGGAGGGAGACCGTCGCCATCAACACCGTCATCAAGCTAAGCTTCATCGGGATCATCATCATCATCATCCACACCATCATATCTACCAACACCATCACTCCATATCGCTATAACAATTGTGTTGGATATTGCTTTAGTTCGTTAGGGGAAACTTTCCCAGTGTTGATTACTATTGTAGTTGATGCTTGTGAGTGGAACCATTGGATTATTGTTTATTTTCAGATTGTTATCCATTATCATATCATCTTTGATATTGATCCATATGATGTCTTGTGAGTAGTTCGTTTAGTTCTTGAGGACATGGGACAAGTCATGTTGTTAGTAGTGAATCTGTGATGAGTTATTATTCAATGGTTTAGTGTTTAAGTTGTGGTGCTATTCTTCTAGTGGTGTCATGTGAACGTCGACTACATGATACTTCACCATTTATCGGCCTAGGGGAATGCATTGTGTATTTGGCTACTAATCGTGGGGTTGCCGGAGTGACAGAAACCTGAACCCCCATTAGGACACCTTTGCACAAGGGAGCGTAGGATCTCAGAGTTTAAGGCCGTGGTTAGATTTATATCTTAATTACTTTCCTATAGTTACGGATGTTTGCATGGGGTTTAATCACAAGTATGTATTAGTCCTAGGAAGGACGGTATGTTAGCACAGGTTCACCCACACAACACTTACAAACACCAAAGAATAGTACTCAGCTATTTGAAGCGAAAGCACTTGACATAATTCCCATGTGTCCTCGAGAACGTTTGGTCCTTATAAGTATTTCCACCGGCTTGTCCTTTGCTAAGGAAGGATTGGGCCACTTGCTCCGTTTGTTCGTTACTTCTGTTACTTGATCTTTGTTTTGTTGCCTTATAAAAAAACCACTAAAAATCCATTTGCTAAGTATTCACAGGTATTTCCTGCCCCACACCACTGTTCAGCACCTTATACTCCTCGTTGGGATCGACACTCCTATTTATCGAAAGTACTACGATACACCCCCTATACTTGTGGGTCATCAAGACTATTTTCTGGCGCCGTTGCCGGGGAGTGAAGCGCTATTGAAAAGTGGAACTGGTAAAGGAAAGTTTTACTGTGAGTATTGCTTTTGATACCGCTTGTTACTTTGTTTCCAATATGGATAACCCACTTGGTTTTCTATTTGGGAAAACTACTACCACTTCTATGGTAGTAGATGAACCACCACCTGTTGAGATAGATCCTTTTAAGATACCTACAAGTATTGTTAATCGTGTTATCGATAATTATTATTTTGGGAATGGAACTGTCCATCCCGGTGATCACTTGCTTTTTATCCATGAATTATGCGGGTTGTTTAAGTGTGCAGGTATCACAACTGAACATGTGAAGAAGAAGTTACTCTCCATATCCTTGAAAGGGAGAGCTGGGGCATGGTATAAGCTGCTGAAGAATGGACAATCCATGGAATGGGAGGAGATGGCATCTCTCTTTTACTCTAAATTTTATCCTCCCAGTGAAATCCATAAGGATAGAAGTCTTATATATAACTTTTGGCCTCTTGATGGAGTGAGTACAACTCAAGCTTGGGGGAGATTGAAGCTACTAATTATTAAATGTCCTATTCATGAACTCCCTAACAATATTATTCTCAATAACTTTTATGTTAGGCTTTCTCTTCATGATAAAGATTTACTAGATGCTTATTGTGTTGGATCATTCACAAGTATGAAGGAAGAAGCTAAATGGGATCTCTTAGACCGTATTCAAGATAATACTGAGGCTTGGGAGAATGATAAAGGAAGAAAGTCAGGTATAAACTATGATTATGAATGCATTAAATCTTTTATGTGAACTGATAACTTTTGTGATATTAGCAATAAGTTTGGCCTTGGTCCTCAAGTCCTTGCAAAATGTTTTAATGCTTTTGCCTCTTATGTTGAGATTCCTAAGAAAGAGTGGGACAAGTACCATGCTCCTTATAAAGACATTGTTACCCACGTTCCTGCCAGTATAGAGGTTTGTATTGTTGATCCTATTTTGCCTGAACCTTATGTTGAGAAGATCCCTTTTCCCTCCAAAGTAAGGGAACACTCTATTATGGCCAATGTGATTAGCAAAAGTGCAAAGAAAACTGTAGGGTCCGATGAGATTATTGATATCAAGCCTGTGGTAGCTATTGTGAAGGATCTTGTCACTAGAAACATAGAGGATGAGCATATTGTCTTCTGTGAAGATGCTACTAATGTTATTTCTCATCCTAAGAAGGTTAGAAAATCTAGTGTTCCTGTGCTTTCTATTAAAATTGGTAGTCATAACTACTATGGTTTATGTGATATTGGTGCTAGTTCTAGTGCTATTCCTTATGAGCTTTACAGGGACATTATGCATGAGATTGGTCCTTGTGAGCTTGAGGACATTGATGTGGTTATTCACCTTGCCAATAGAGAGCAAGTTTGCCCCATTGGTATTGTAAGAGATGTGGAGGTCCTTTGTGGTAAGATTAAATATCCTGCTGATTTTCTAGTACTTGGTACAGGAGCTAGTAAAACCTATCCTATCATCTTTGGTTGAACTTTCCTTAATACTTGTGGGGCTATCATAGATTGTAGGAAGGAAAAAGTTTTGACTAAGTTTGCTGGAGAATCTTATGAGTGATGGGGATATGCCTACCGGGGTATACCCAAGGGCGCTTCGATCGCCCAAGACCCGGCAGTGGGCTGCAGAACGGCGAGTGGATCAAGCCAGCCGAGCGATCGAAGTCAAGGCCCAGGCGAGTAGATAGGCCCGGTCGGGTAAGGATTAAACGACCATCAAGTCAGAATCGAATCGGTTGAGATATGTAAACCCTAGGGGAGGTGAGCCTATATAAACCTCCCTATAGGGTGAGTAGAGACACGTTCCCTCATACACCCAAGCGACTCGCCGCCTAGCCGCCGAGCTCGCCCATTGCAACACCTCCATAATACAATCTAGCAGGAGTAGGTCTTTACCCTCCGGGGGCCGAACCTGGGTAAAACCCTGTGTCTTTGCCCTCATCTCGCATCGCAGATGGCTGGCCGCCCTTGCCCCTCGTTCTACTACTCGCTGCCGATTGCAGCATCTGCCGTGACAATTCCCACGACAGTGGCGCCCACCGTGGGGCCTGGCCGGTGTTCTGTGGCGAGATCCAATCTGCCCATCAACGAGACGGTCGCCACCGGCCGCATGATAGCGATCAGCGAGATGATCCAGATCTTGCCGAGCAGCTACGTCCCGACGGTGCGACCCGTCACGCACGGCGTGATCCTGCCTATTGGCACGATCAGCCTCTTCGTCGGCCTCACTGACGTCATCGTCTCGGAGGACTCGGCTCGCATCCGCGAGTCGCCGCCACGCGATCGGCTCTCCGAGAGCCAGATCCGCACGATCCACCGCCTCGCCTCCGAGTACAACTCGGCCCACAGCAACGTGGCCGGGAATTCAGCGGCCGCAGAGGATGCGGCCCTCACCGACGACGCCGACTCGGCGGCCCGCCACTGGGATCCATCACCGCTGCCTCATCCGCGGGCTCCATCGCCTGTGTCTCCAACGGGAGATTTCGAGGACCCTCCATCCTCGGGATCTTGAATTCGACTCGGGTCGGAGAACTCCGTCGACCTCCAGCGATGGAACCGGTCGCCACGCCGCGACCTACATGGCCACCGGCCCGATCCGCCGGAGGATCCTTTCTCCACCCAATCCTCCTAATGCCACGGCAACGGAGGTCGAGGAACTCCGCTTTGGCGCGAGGCGGTATGCAAAGAGCAAGCCGGCGAAAAATTTCGCCTCGGCAGGTGGCGGCAGGAGCTGTCACGCTACCAAGCAGCGGATCAGGTCACTGAACCCACCGTTGGGCGCCCTGAACTTCGACGCAAAACGACCTGGCCAGCGTGGCGGCGCGATCTGCGAGAACGCGCCACCAGGAGGAAGCGCCCGGCCCCTGCCAGGATCAACGGCGAGGGGCGCCCCACCTCCACCCAACGGCACCCCTCCCAGGGACCAGCCGTGGATAGTAGTATCCTCACGGGAGCGAGACGCGAACGGCCTCCCACTGTTCTCCACCCCAATGGACAACCTCGTGGCGGGTCGAGTAGCAGCCGACACCATCACAGCCACCGGCGACGGCGCCCTACAGATCCAATACGTCAGGGCCCTGCTCGCGAAGGCCGTCGAGCAGCAAAAAGCGGGCGCCGACTCGGCAGGTCGAGTATACTCGCGTTCCTCGGGAAGCAGAGCGGCCTCCAGCGGCTGCCCTGCGGCGGCAAACACCCTCAACTGCCCGCCGCCAGAGCCGCTGCAACTCCAACACCGACCCGCGAACGCGGCACTCTCCACCAACGACCCCAGGCCGGCAACCAACCTTGTCGCCGCCAACGGGCAACCCATCGACGCCCGCACCCACATCATCAACAACCAAAGCAGGCGCGCACGCCAGCCCGACGACTTGCGGCACACCCTAACTAATCGCCGCGACGGCGAGCCTATGGGGTCGCTCAGTCGACTCGGACCCAAGTGCTTCGGACCAATGATCCGAGGCGAGAAGTACCCACCAAACTTCAAGGCGCCAAAAGAGATAGAAAAGTACGACTCCTCGTACGACCCGCCGTCGACACATACCTCATGGCGATGGGGATCGCGGGTCACATGACCACCTACGCCGCGTTACCTCCCCGATGATGGAGGGGCGTGGCAGTGGATCAACACTCCCCGTGACAGATCGACTCCGGGAGGAAATGCGCGACGCCTGGCCGTGCACTTCGAGTGCTCCTACACCCGCGCCACCACTATTGAGGACCTGAACGGCAGTGCGTCCGAGTCGACCGCAATCGGGTCCAACGGTGGCAAGAGCTTTGGTACAACGCGGTCGGCATCCACCGGACACCGCGATCCATTGCTTCAAGACCTCGTGCGCCACGAGCCTCTAGTCGCCAAGCTCAAGTGACACTCCGCGACACTCGACAACATCCCGACCTCCTCGAGATCGCCATGACGCCGAGGAAGATCCGAACCAGGAATCGGGCGACGAAGTCGAGGTCAACGCCCGGCGGCAACGGCGGACGCCGAACCGACCTACGCTACAGCGGTACTCGCCTCAGCAAGCGCCGCGGTGACGGGCGAAGTCGACTTCGCCGCCAACACCGCACGCAGCAGCTGAGACCAAGAGCTACCGCCGACGGAGGGCAACGCCGCGGACGGCAACTACAAGAACAAGCCAAGGTTCGATCCCGCGGCCCTCCTTAACCAACCATGTGCGTTCCATAGCAGGGAAGGGAAGCTCGCAACGCACACCACCGCCGACTGCCACACCCTCAGGGAAATCGAGAAGGCACGGCAAGCGCGGGAGGACCCCGACAACGACCCGCCAAACGGCGGAAAATTCGGCAAAGTAGCCGGCTCGCTCCACACCTTCACAGCTTCAACACGGCGAAGAAGGTCATCGCCTGCGCTGCCGTCAATGCGGTGGCCCAAATAGACGCCCCCGTTCTCGAACTGGTCGGAGCAGCCCATCACCGGCGGCAAGACCACTCGCCGCGATCGAGTACCGGGCGAGTCGCCTTGGTGGTCAAGCCCAAGGTTGGCGACTCTGGCTCCCCAAGACACGATGGGCGGCGGCTCCATCAACATCCTCTACCTCGACACCTTCAGCGGCTCCGCGGTCGATGATCGAGACGACCCACACCACATTCCGGCATCGCCGTCCCGGTCGGAAGGCGTACCCGATCGGCAAGGTCACGCTGCGGTCACCTTGCACACGGCAAACTTCCGCCGAGCGGATCGTCTTCGACTGGTGCCCTTCGCCCTACCCGCTGCGTCCCGGGCGCCAGCGTTCGCTAAATTCATGGCAGCGCCCACGCTGCATAACGCGATGAAGCTCCGGGCCGCGGCGTCATCACCATCAACGGCGACCCGACATGGCCGCCGAGTGCGAGGACAAAGGCGAAGCCGACGCGCCGTCATCGCGGCGGAGACCAACCACGCCGACGAGCTCGCCAAACGCAAGCGGGTCAACAACGACGACCCCACCATACTCAAGAAGCCCAACTCGAGGGCGCAGCACCTCAACCTTTGAGGCCACGACGCGACACGCGCACCGTCCGAGCTGGTACCAGCGACTCCAGACGGTGTGACGATCGGACGGCATGAGCCCAGATAGGAAGGCGCTCATCGAGTTCCTCCGTGAGAACAGGACATCTTCGCATGGAAACCCTCCGACATGCCGGTGTCCCTAGGGAGCTCACGAGCACAAGCTAAACGCCGACCCAAAGTGCGACCTCAAGCGATCGCCGCGGCCTTCAATGAAGAACGCCGTCGAGCAATCGCCGAGGAAGTGCAGCGTTTACTGCCGGCTTCATCCGCCAATCAAGTACTCAAGTGGCTGGCAAACCCACCTGGTCGAGAAGAAAACGGGACACGGAGAATGTATCGACTACACAAACCTGAAATACCGCCTAAAGGAGAAGTTCGTCCTCCCGCGGATCGACCAGATAATCGATTGGACCGCGGGCTCGGATTCGCTATGTTTCCTCGACGCCTACTCTGGGTACAACCAGATCAAAATGGCTGTCGAAGACAAGGAGAAGACGGCGTTCATCACGCCATTCGGAGCCTTCTGCTACACCGCCATGACCTTCGGCCTCAAGAACGCCGGGGCGACCTACCAGCGGTGCATGCAAGAATGCCTCGCGAGCCAAATTGGCCACAACATCCACGTCTACGTCAACAACGTGGTCGTGAAGTCCGCTCGCCAAGGCGACCTACTCACCGACCTGGCGGAAACTTTCGCCAACCTGCGAAGGTACAAGATAAAGCTCAACCCAGGCAAGTGCACCTTCGGTGTACCCGCCGGACAACTACTGGGGTACGTCGTCTCCAAACGAGGGATCGAGGCGAACCCCACAAAGATCGACACGATCGCCCGGCTCGGCAAACCCGAGTGCCTGCGCGACGTCCAGAAGCTGGCCGGGCGAGTAGCGGCTCGATCGCTTCATACCGCTTGGGCGAAAAGCGATGCCCTATACCGCTGACGCCAAGAACCCCACCTTCCAGTGGGACAAGGAGGCGACGACGCTCCCGCGACCTCAAAAGGTGCTACTCGCACCACTACGCCGCCGACAAAGAACCCATGCTGGTTTACGTCCAAGGCGTCCGAGCGCGTCGTCAGCGCCGTGATGGTCGTCGAGCGACCAGAGGAAGGAAAGGAGCGCCCGGTTCAGCGGCCGGTGTACTACATCAGTGAGGTCCTCACCGAATCGCGCCAGCGGTACCCGCAGTACCAAAAGCTTGTATACGCGATCTTCCGGGCTCAGCGGCGCCTGCCGCACTACTTCCAGGAGCACCCGATCACGGTCGTCTCCTCAGCACCACTACAAGACATCATCCGCAATCGCGAGGCGACCGGGCGAGTCGCCAAGTGGGCCGTCGAGATTGGCGTCCACAACATCAAATACGAGCCACGAAAGGCGATCAAGTCACAGGCACTGGCAGACTTCATCGCCGATTGGGAGGAGGCCCAGCAGCCAGAGAAGCTGCCGTACCTCCATTACTAGAGCCTGCACTTCGACGGCTCCAAGAACGCAGACGGTGCAGGCGCAGGGATAGTTTTGACTTTACCAAAAGGCGACAAGCTCCGCTACATCCTCTGCCTCGACTTCACGCCCTGCACCAACAAAATGGCCGAATACGAGGCCCTACTCCACGGCATGCGAGCCGCCAAGGAGATGAACGTCAATCGCCTCCGCTGCTACGGAGATTCCGACCTTGTCGCGGGGCAAGTCGTCGGCACCTGCGACGCTGTCTCCCCTACCATGGCGGCGTACCGCCAAGCGGTGGACAAGTTGGGCGGCCACTTCACCGGCTACTCTGTCGAGTGGATCGACAGGCGAAAGAATGAGGAAGCCGACGCCCTCTCTCGCATCGGGTCGGCTCGACTTGCACCACCCGCCGGCGTGTTCCTTGACACAATCTCCAAGCCATCAGTCTCTCCCCCGAGGGAGATCGACATCAGAGTCCCACTCCAACCAGAGGCAGCCTTGGTCGCTTTTCGTCACCGAGCCACGATCGACCAAGCCCTACATCGCTTACCGAAGCCGGCACCGCCAGGCGAGCGACAGCCTCGAATGATCGCTCGTCGGTGCAAGTCCTACACCATCATCGACGGCGAGCTCCACAAGCGCAGCGTCACCAGCGTGTTCCAACGCTGCGTCCAACCGGCTGAAGGACGCAAAATCCTCCACGACATTCACTCAGGTGACTGCGGCCACCACGCCGCCGCTCGCTCCCTGGTCGCCAAGGCTATGCGACACGGCTTCTACTGGCCCACCGCACACGCCGACGCTGTCGACATCGTCCAGCGATGCGCCGGTGCCGGCACGCCAATCAGACGCACGTACCAAGCTCGGCGCTCAAAACTATCCCCATCACCTGGCCATTCGCTGTGTGGGGCATGGACATGGTAGGCCCCTTCAAGAAGGCCCCCTCCGGCTACACCCATCTGATAGTCGCCGTCGACAAATTCACGAAGTGGGTGGAGGCCAAGCCAGTCCAGAAATGCGACGGGAAGACCGCCACTAAATTCTTACGCGAGCTCATATATCGCTACGGGTTCCCCAACAACATCATCACGGACAACGACACCAACTTCGCCAAGGGAGCCATGGCCGAATTCTGCGAAGAGCACCATATCCGGCTCGACCTCGCGTCAGTTGCCCACCCGGAATCCAACGGCCAGGCGGAACGGGCCAACCAAAGCATCCTCCACGGCCTGAAGCCGCGACTCCAAGTACCACTCGAGCGCACCGCCGGGTGCTGGGTCGAGGAGTTGCCCTCCGTCATCTGGGGGATCCGCACCTCCGTCAACAGATCGACGGGATTCACTCCCTTCTTCATGGTCTACGGTGCCGAAGCAGTCATGCCCACCGACCTCGAACACGACTCGCCGCGAGTCGTCCACTATACGGAGGCTGCAAACGAGCTGGCCCGCCAAGATGGGGTCGACCAGCTCGACGAAGCACGCGACCTCGCTCGGTCACGCACCGCCATCTACCAGCAAGGACTCCGCCGCTACCACAGCCGGCGGGTGAAAGCTCGCACCTTCCAGGAAGGCGACCTGGTGTTACGCCTCATCCAGGACAAGAAGGGAATGCACAAGCTCTTCCCTCCGTGGGAAGGCCCATTCGCTATCGGGCGCTTACTCGGCAACGACGCCTACTACCTCATCGACGTCCGCGGGGACGGCGAACTCGACGTCAAGCGACCATGGAATGTAAACCTCCTCCAGAAGTTCTACTCCTAGAACCCCACTCATGTACTCTCTAGTCGCTATGAAATAAAAGAAACGGTTACCGCAAATTGCGCATACTCTCCATGACTTGTGCCACTCGCACTCGTAAAAACAGCGTTATGCTAAACGCAGAAGTCAACCTTTGGTACAACGATCGGCACGGCTAAGTAGTGCAGTGTAAGAGCACTGAATCACTTCAGGTCTTGCATCGTCCATGAATAACGCCAACCCGGAGCCCCACTGGAGTCGCCTAGCTCGACTGGTTCTACGAGCCAAGACAACTGCCCTCGCTTCTCACAGCGACCTTGGTCCTCCGCATCCTCGGCATAGCGACTCGAACGGCTAAGTACCACGCTCGGGGACTGAAGAACAGTTCGTCGCGAGCGGTCAGGGAAAACGCCAAGTAAGAGAGCATGCCCAGGACTCGCCGCGCGACTGACCCCACGGGCCAGGCAGGAGTGACGCACTCACATCAACGCGCTAAGTCCTCAACCACCCTCGAGTCGCGCCTAGAACTACCAAGTACCACGCTCGGGGACTCGGCCACCCGACCTCGTTCGCGCACGGGAAAACGGTAAAGTACAGAGCACTCAAGGGAGTCGCCTAGCGACTGGCTCTCCGAGCTTCAAGTAGTCGACTAAAACATCAAAACACATAACAACAACACATACATCATATACGAGGTAAACCCCACAAAAGGTGGACGCTCGGGACTCGTCCAAAATCAATCAAAAGCACACAAACAAATATCAAAATAGACACGACGTCTCATTCAATCACATGTTGCATCGTTTCATGTTACAAAATATGCCCGTGGCGTAACTGCTGCTAACGCCACAAGGCAAACTACCCTACTCGCGAGCTTGATGACGACTCGCCATCCCGGCGAGCGGATGAACGCCCGTGTACGGGTTTGATGGATACGTCGTCGTTCACCCGCCATCGCCGCGAAAGGGCTGCTCGACCTTGAAGTCACGATGCGGCTCGGGGTCGTTGGCGCGACAACCGCCTCTGGTACGGCAGGAGGTCGCCCATTGCCCGTACATGCGTGGCGGCACGTTCTTGCAACTTGAGGACCTCGGACAGCTCCACGCGCCCGGTCGGCGATGGATACCCACTCGTCACATCGTCAATGTCGAAATCTTCGAAGTGGGCGAGTCCAAGGCTCGTGCCGTCGACGCCCACGCCAAACGCCGCGTCATGAACTCAACGACCGCGGGCGCCTTCTCCAAGTATCTCCACACCTCAACGAGGTCGCTGGGAATCACCTCCGAGGGCGATATTTCTTGGAGGTAGGCACGGATGCACGTCGCCGACAACGTCGCCGAATCAACGAGCATGCTTACGCACTGCCTCGCTGAAGGGAATATGCCCTGAGAGGCAATAATAAAGTGTTTATTATGTGTATTCCAAGTATATGATAGATGTTTATTTTGCATGCTATAATTGTATTAATACGGAAACGTTAATACATGTGTGTTTAATAAACAAGCAGAAAGTTCCTAGTTAAGCCTCTCTCATAAACTAGCTCGTTGATTAACAAGATGATCAAGGTTTCCTGATCATGGACATTGGATGTTGTTAATAACGGGATCACAACATTAGTGTAATGATGTGATGAACATTCATCCGAAGTATAGCATTACGATCAAAGTCATTGAGTTTATATTGCTATAACAACTTAAGTGATCCTAATCCTTAGACCATGAGATCATGTCAATCACTAACACCGGAAGAGTTTCTTGATAACATCAAACGTCACACACCGTAACAGGTGATTATAAAGATGGGTTCGAACTAATAAAGTGTTATGTTGAGGCTCATGGATCAAGAGTGGAATTTGTTCATCCCGATGACGGATAGATATACTGGGCCTCTCGGTGATATCACATTGATTAGCTTGCAAGCAAGTGATTTGATCACTAGAATGTTATATCACAGAACGAGAAAAGAGTGCATGTCGGTGAGATCAAACTAGGTATCGAGATACCAATGAGCGAATCTCGTACATGTAATGTATCGTGAAACAAAGGGATTAAGATACTAGCGTAAAAGGTTCCGACGATCACAAGAAAGTCATCGTTGAATGTGTGGGAGTCAGTATGGGTCTCCAGATCCCGCTCGATTATTGATCGAGAGGGTCTCGATCATGTCCGCATTATTCACGAACCGTAGGGTGACACACTTAAGAGACACCGACATCCAATTGGAGCAAATGTTTCATGCCGAAAGAATGAACAAGCGCAGGAATTTATTTCACTAGATCGAAACAGGTTTTGGTGAAATTGCATAAAGTGGTTATGCATGTGAAATAGAATTCTAGCAAGGGGTTATTTGTGAATGTTTGTCATTAAAGTAATTGACAAAATTCTGAATAAAATAAAAGAGTTTTATTTAATGAGAGTTTGCATTAAATTTGGTGGAAATTTAATGGAATTTTGAGTGGACTTTTGAGTGGAGGGATTTTAGAGGAGTTTTGTGAGTGGAGTGTCCACCCACATGAAGAGGGAGGGAAGGGGCAGCCCCATGCGCCGCCACCCCTTGGGGTTCCCTCCTCCTATAAAAGGCACCCCTCTCACTTCTCACTCACACCTCCTCGTGAAGGATCTCTCTCCCCCTCTAGAATTTATCCCCCATGGTCTCGGACTAGCGAGATACATGTTCCCGGTGGCTATTCGGCAAGAAAGAGTTGTGCTTCCGCTGCATCGCTGGAGCGAGGAGGCGGAGGTTGCTCGGTGCCTCGAACGTGTGTGCGAGCACGGATGCGCTGTTGATTTGCGGCGCTAGGACTTCCTCTCGATCTTGAGATCGGCAAGAGATCGTCTACATCAACCACGAGTTGAACTCGTTGAGCTTTGTCGGTCTTCAAGGGTATGTTCTCTACGGATATACATCCGCCCGTTGTTTGTATCTAGTATAAATAGATCTTGGTATATAGTTCACATCGTAGGAAAATTTTTGTTTTCTATGCTGCGAACCCTACAGTGGTATCAGAGCCGGATCTATGCGTAGATACTTTACACGGGTAGTACACATATGAGTATGTGGGCGATGATGATCATGTTGTTGCTCCTTTGTTGTGATTTTGGATATTGGTGGCATAGTGGGATGAAGCGGCCCGGACAAACTTTACATGTCCTCGCACATGAGACCTGTTCCACGCTTGACATGCAACTAGTTTGCATAAGTGGCTAGCGGGTGTCTGTCTCTCCTACTATAGTCAATATCTATTTTGCAAGCGAGTTGTCAACAATTTGATTATCCTCGTTGTGGTTCATGTTCGTAGGTATGAACGGTTCTATCTCGAAAGCCCTAAGCCACGTAAAACTTGCAATGGATAAATTAGAGGCGTCTAGTTTAGATTGTTGCTGGGCTAGTGTTATGATATGGTAGTGTTGTAAGTAGAAGTATGAGATGATACTCTTACAACACACATAGCGTGTAAAATCCATAGACCTTGGATTTACACATATAGGTATGATAGTGATCATACCACGATGCACATGATAGAGATCATCTGCGGGAACCATATAATTTCACTAATAAACATATGATGTTTGATTGCATCTTATATTGCTTGTTTAGCGCATTGTTAAGCATAATAAGATGATCCCTCATTTAAATATCAAGATAAGAATGTGTTCTTCCTTTAGTATGCACCGATTATGTTTTCGTCGCTCCAAGACATCACGTGATGATCGGGTGTTCTTGGATCCACGACCATATTTCGGGTGTAAAAGCGATTACACGCAAATACTAAGGTTCTAACTTGGCGAGCCTAGCATGTACAGACATGGCCTCGGAACACGGACCGAAAGGTTAAGCATGAGTCATATAGTTGATATGATGCCCATTTGATGCTCGCCTTTGAAGCTATACCAACTCACGTGATGATCAGACTTGGTGTAGTGGATTTGGTTCATGTAATCACCAAAAGGACATGAGGGATGTCGCTTTTGAGTGGGAGTTCATTCGTAATATAGATTAGTTGAACTCGATCTATCATACACTTAGTCTAAACTTTACAAATTCTGTTGTAGATGGCACCACCTGCTTTTAATTTCAATGCGTTCATGGAGAAAGAGAAACTAGCAACGAACGGTAGCAACTTTACTGAATGGGCCATGAATTTGAGGATTCTCCTCTCTGCTGCACAAAAGCAATATGTGCTAGAAGCGCCGTTAGGCCCCCACCTTTGATGATGCCTGACGAGGAGAAGAATGTCTATCGACTCGTCGGAGGACCACAACTTAGTTCATTGCGGCATATTGTATGGGCTAGAGCGGAACTTCAAAGCGTTTAAAACGGCAATGCATTTGATACAATGGGTGAGTTGAAAATGATTTTCACACATGTCTTTAGAGAGAGCTATAATGCTTGAAAAGTTCTTTAGCTGCATGATGGAAGAGCACAGATCCGTTAGTGAGCATGTACTCAAGATGTCGGATTACGCCGATAAGCTTTTTTCCTTGGGAATAACGATTCCCATTGACTTAGGCATCCATCGAGTTCTGCAGTCTACGCCACCTAGCTATAAGAGCTTCGTGATGAACTATAATATGCAAGGCATGAAGAAGTCTCTCCGAGCTCACAATGCTTAAAACCGCAAGTGGAGATCAAAAGGAACATCAAGTGTTGATGATCAATAGGAACACCGGTTTCAAGAAAGACAAGAAGGGAAAACGGGAAGTAAGGGCGGCAAGCCTGTTGTCGCACCGAAAAGAAACCCCGAGTTGGACCTAAGTCCGATACCGAGTGCTACTATTGTAAGGGATCGCCATCGAAGCGCAATCGCCCAAGTATCCGGCGTATAAGAAGGCCGACAAGGCAAACAAAGGTATATATGATATACATGTTATTGATGTGTACTTGACTAGTGCTCGCAGAGCACCGGGTATTTGATACCGTTCAGTTGCTAATATTTGTAACTCGAATCGGGGTTGCGAACAAGCGACCGCTAGCAAAGGGTGAGGTCAAGATGCGTTTCGGCAATGGATCAAACGTTGATGTGATCGCCGTTTAACGCTACCTCTCCACTTACCGTCGGGATTAGTCATAAACCTAAATAAATGTTATCCGGTGCCTCGACCGAGCATGAACATTGTATCCGGATCATGTTTGATGCAAAGTGGTTATTCATTCAAATCTGAGAACAATGGTTGTTCCATTTATATGAATGAAATCTTTATGGTCATGCACCAATGATGAATGGTTTATTTCTGTTGGATCTCGATGATAATGTTACACATATTCATAATGTTGATGCTAAAAGGATTAAACTTGATGATGATATATCCGATATATGTGGCAATCGCCCAGGTCATATTGGCATTAAACGCATGAAGAAGCTCCATTCGGATGGACTTTTGGAATCACTTGATTATGAATCATTTGATACATGTGAGCCATGCCTTATGGGCAAGATGACTAGAACGCCGCTTTCGTTCAATGGAACGGCATGATTTATTGGAAATCATACATTCGATGTATGTGGTCCAATGAGTGTGTCACGAGGTGGATATCGTTATTTTGTTACTTTCACGGATGATTTGAGTAGATACGGTTATATCTACTTGATGAAACACAAGTCTGAAACCTTTGAAAAGTTCAAGGAATTTCAAAATGAAGTGGAAAATCATCGTAATAGAAAGATCAAATTTCTACGCCCGACCGTGGAGGTGAGTATCTAAGTTACGAGTTTAGCACTCACATGAAAGAGTGTGGAATTGTTTCACAACTCACACCTCGAACACCACAAAATGGTGTGTCTGAACGTCGTAATCGCATTTTATTAGATATGGTTCGATCTATGATGTCTCCGACGGACTTGCCGTTGTCATTTTGGGGTTATGCACTAGAAACCGCTGCATTCACTTTAAATCGGGCACCATCTAAATCTGCTGAAAAGACACCAGATGAATTGTGGTTTGGAAACAAACCTAAGTCATTTCTTAAAGTTTGGGGTTGCGATGTTTATGTGAAGAAACTTCAACCGGATAAACTCAAACCCAAAGCGGAAAAATGCGTCTTCATAGGATACCCTAAAGAAACTATTGGGTATTCCTTCTATCACGCATCCGAGGGCAAGGTTTTGTGTTAAGAATGGATCCTTTCTAGAGAAAGAGTTTCTCGCGAAAGGTGTGAGTAGTCGAAGGTAGAACTCAAGAGGTTGTGGAACCTTCTCTTCAAAGTATGGCAAGTAGCGCAGTCCGGAAGTTGTTCCGAGTTGGCTCCACTGTTGAAGAGGGAACTAATGATAATGATCATGAAACTCCGAAAGAGAGTACTACCAACCTCGCAGGTCAAATAGGACGCTGGCAGCCCCGAGCAGACGGAAATCTGTCATAAATTTCATGGTTGATGAAAATAATGACCTGCGACGATGAAGAAGCGATGATGAGCCCGGATTCCAACAAATGGTTAGAAGCCATGAAATCCGAGATGGAATCCATGTATGAAAATCAAGTTTGGAACTTGGTGGAATTACCTCACCAACCGAAAGGCCGTGGAGAACAAATGGATTTTCAAAAGGAAAACCGATGTCGATGGTAATGTGACCATCTATAAAGCTCGACTTGTCGCAAAGGGATTTCGACAAATTCAAGGAGTTGACTACGATGAGACTTTCTCTCCGTAGCGATGCTAAAGTCATTAGGATTATGTTAGCAATTGCTGCATATTTCGATTATGAAATATGGCGATGGATGTCAAAACCGCTTTCAATGGTAATATTGAAGAAGAGTTGTATATGATACAACCAAAGGGTTTTGTCGATCCTAAGGATGCTAACAAGGTGTGCAAGCTTCAGCGATCCATCTATGGATTAAAGCAAGCATCACGAAGTTGGAATCTCCGCTTTGATGAGGTGATCAAAGAGTTTGGATTTGTCCAAACTTATGGAGAAGCTTGTATTTACAAGAAAGTGAGTGGGAGCAATGTGGCATTTCGATATTATATGTGGATGACATATTATTGATCGAATGATATAGAACTTTAAACAGTGTTAAAAGTTATCTAAACAACAAATTTTCAATGAAGGACCTAGGTGAAGTGTCATACATATTAGGCATAAAGATCTATAGAGATAGAGCTAGGCGCCTAATAGGGCTATCGCAAAGCACATACCTTGATAAGATTTTAAAGAAGTTTAAAATGGATGGAAGTAAGAAGGGGTTCTTACCTATGTTGCAAGGCAAGACATTGAGTAAGACTCAAAGTCCGCTTCATGGAAGAAAGAGAGATAATGGACAAAGTCCCTATGCTTGACCATAGGCTCTATAATGTACGCCATGCTATGTACAAGACCGGATGTGGCACACGCTATTAGTTTGACTAGTAGGTACCAATCGGATCCGTGTTCTAACATCGGATAGCGGTCAAGAATATCCTTAAGTACTTAAGAAGAACTAAGGATATGTTTCTTGTATACGGAGGTGAAGAAGAGCTCGCTAAGTGTTATGTCGACGCTTAGCTTTGACAATCGATCCGGATGACTCTAAGTTTCAATCCGGATACGTATTTCATGAATGGCGGAGCGTTAGTTGGAGGAGCTCCAAACAACCTGTGGTAGCGGATCAACAACGGAGGCGAATATGTTGCCGCTTGAGCGGCTCAGAAGCGCTTTGGATGAAGGAGTTCATATCCGAACTAGGAGTTGTGGCAAGCGTTGGACCCAATGGTGATCTATTGTGACAACAATGGTGCCATTGCCAATGCCAAAGAGCCAAGGTCTCACAAGCATTCCAAGCATATTGTTGCCGGTTTCACTCCATCCATGAGCATGTCAAGGATGGAGATATAAAGATTTGCAAAGTACATACGGATCTCAATGTAGCAGATCCGCTGACTAAAACTCTCCTAGAGCAAAACATGATCAACACCGTAACTCAATGGGTGTTAGATATATCACTATGTAACTAGATTATTGTCTCTAGTGCAAGTGGGAGATCAAGGAATATGCCCCGAGAGGCAATAATAAAGTGTTTATTATGTGTATTCCAAGTATATGATAGATGTTTATTTTGCATGCTATAATTGTATTAATACGGAACGTTAATACATGTGTGTTTAATAAACAAATGTAAAGTTCCTAGTTAAGCCTCTCTCATAAACTAGCTCGTTGATTAACAAGATGATCAAGGTTTCGATCATGGACATTGGATGTTGTTAATAACGGATCACAACATTAGTGTAATGATGTGATGAACATTCATCCGAAGTATAGCATTACGATCAAAGTCATTGAGTTTATATTGCTATAACAACTTACGAAGTGATCCTAATCCTTGGACCATGAGATCATGTCAATCACTAACACCGGAAGAGTTTCTTGATAACATCAAACGTCACACCGTAACAGGGTGATTATAAAGATGGGTTCATAACTAATAAAGTGTTATGTTGAGGCTCATGGATCAAGAGTGGAATTTGTTCATCCCGATGACGGATAGATATACTCTGGGCCCTCTCGGTGATATCACATTGATTAGCTTGCAAGCAAGTGATTTGATCACTAGAATGTTATATCACGGGAACGAGAAAAGAGTGCATGTCAGTAACGAGATCAAACTAGGTATGGAGATACCGATGATCGAATCTCAGACATGTAATATATCGTGAAACAAAGGGATTAAGATACTGGCGTAAAAGGTTCCGACGATCACAAGAAAGTCATCGTTGAATGTTGGGAGTCAGTATGGGTCTCCAGATCCCGCTTCTGATTATTGACCCGAGAGGGGTCTCGATCATGTCCGCATTATTCACGAACCATAGGGTGACACACTTAAGAGACACCGACATCCAATTGGAGTAAAAGTTTCATGCCGAAAGAATGAACAAGCGCAGGAATTTATTTCACTAGATACCGAAACAAAGTTTTCGTGAAATTGCATAAAGTGGTTATGCATGTGAAATAGAATTCTAGCAAGGGGTTATTTGTGAATGTTTGTCATTAAAGTAATTGACAAAATTCTGAATAAAATAAAAGAGTTTTATTTAATGAGAGTTTGCATTAAATTTGGTGGAAATTTAATGGGAATTTTGAGTGGACTTTTGAGTGGAGGGAATTTAGAGGAGTTTTGTGAGTGGAGTGTCCACCCACATGAAGAGGGAGGGCAAGGGGCCCCCATGCGCCTGCCACCCCTTGGGGTTCCCCTCCTCCTATAAAAGGAGCCCTCCTCTCACTTCTCACTCACACCTCCTCGTGAAGGATCTCTCTCCCCCTCTAGAATTTATCCCCATGGTCTCGGACTAGCGAGATACATGTTCCCGGTGGCTATTCGGCAAGAAAGAGTTGTGCTTCCGCTGCATCGCTGGAGCGAGGAGGCGGAGGTTGCTCGGTGCCTCGAACGTGTGTGCGAGCACGGATGCGCTGCTGTTTTGCGGCGCTAGGACTTCCTCTCGATCTTGAGATCGGCAAGAGATCGTCTACATCAACCACGAGTTGAACTCGTTAAGCTTTGTCGGTCTTCAAGGGTATGTTCTCTACGGATATACATCCGCCCGTTGTTTGTATCTAGTATAAATAGATCTTGGTATATAGTTCACATCGTAGGAAAATTTTTGTTTTCTATGCTGCGAACCCTAGACTCGCGTCGAGCGAGCTCGCCTCTTCTTTGCTATCAATGATGCGACCTGCGAGTAGAAGACAATGATAAGTATGACGGACACCACAAAAACAACAACTATTAGAAAGGGGAGATGCACTCACCAAGCAACGGGCGAGTAGTCCGTGATGAAGCATCAAGCGATGTGGTCGCCCGAAGCCCAGCAATAAGGACTTCCGACACCTTGCAATCCTCTTCGCCGCGCAATGGCGCCTTAGCTCTCCGTCCGCCGAGATCGCTTCTTCTCGCCTCGCAGTCATTCTTTCGAGGTCGGCGATCCGCTGTTCAGCGGCACCCAGAGAAGACCGCGCCGCCACCAACTCACCAGCGGGGACAAGCCCCTGGAGAGCTTCCTCTGCCTTCGCCGCAACAGCTTGAAGTCCTTTGTTGGCCTCCTGGACGATGGCCAACTCCTTCTCCGCGCGCTGTTTCGCCAATCGGTCACCGACTCAAGCCGCACTGCACATCACCAAAAAGGGTTAGTCAAATCAAAATTTACGTGCCCACCCGCTGAAATTCAGAAAAGCACTCGGGACCGGGCGATCAAAAATTCCTTAAGTGCCCACCCGCTGAAATTCAGCGAAAGCGCACTCGGGACCGGCGATAAAAATTCCTAAGTGCCCACCCGCTGAAATTCAACGAAAAGCACTCGGGACCGGCGATCAAAAATTCCTAAGTGCCCACCCGCTAAAATTTAGCGCTACGACTCGGGACCGGATGCGACAAACAAAAGATGCGAATTATAAGAATCAGCCGCAAAGCACCGATCCTCGGACCGATGTACCGGATGGCCGCGCCAAGCATGCCGTGAAGTTGTACCGCGTCCACGGATGCGAGAAGTGCCGTGTGCCATGGCGTTGGTCGACTTCAGCGTCGGGCGTCCTGTGAGCGTGGCTCGAGTGTGTAGGCCCACTCGCCGGGCCGCCTTGGTCACGAAGCGGAAGGTAGCGATAGAGGTACCTGCCGAGAGAGGTCGCCTCCGCTGCCTGTGCAATGAAGCACCCTCCTTCAGAGACGCGGATGCTTCCATCACGGGCCCGGCAGGTGCGACCGCTGTATCGCCGAGATAGTGATGGTGTCGCCGCCTTGGCCTTCTTATCGCCATCCGCCGAGGCGACGACCGTCGCCTTCCTCTTGCGGGAAGGATCTTCCTCGCTAGCGGCGGAGGGCACCTTGGCCACGGTCGGTGGCCCATCCTCTTCACCCGGTCCTGCGCATCAATCGAATCAACAAAACAATCGAAATAGTTATGAAAATAAGGAAAGGTGAGCGAACTCACTTGGCGATCGATGAAACGCAGTCTGCACGGAGGCCGACCGGTTTCTCCAGCTCAGGCCCAGACGGCGAGTGAGCCCCAACCTGTGACGCCGCATGCCCAAGACACGGACGGCTTCTTCGTTGTTGAGGCTGCGGTGGCGCCTCGAACATCCTCCCGAGCCTCCTTGCGAGGCGGCCGCAGCCGGGCCTCCTTGCGAGGCGGAGCCGCAATGAGCCTCCCCAGCCCGTAGACTGGGCGAATGGTGGAGGCCAGCGGAACTTCCACGCCGCCGCCCAAAGACGGTTGTCGCTGGTGGCGCCGCCGCCGGGCTGGGCTGGGAGCGTCGAGCTGCTCGCCGAGTGACGGCGAGGCCGCCGACGGCCTCGTCTTCTTTTTCGTGGAGGCCTCGCCTCCTTTCCTTCCTCTTCTTCTTTGACGGGTGGATTGACGGCCGAGGTGGTCTTTGGGAGCTCGTCATCGCCATGACGCTCGAGGCTTCTACTTGCCTCGATCTCGCTGTCGTTGTTCGCGGGTCTTTCGGACCATGGGCGACCTCCTCTTCGACTCGTCCTCGCCGTCCTCGCTTCCCTTGGTAGGCGGCGATTCGCCTATGTCCCGGGCGGATGGGCCCGAGCTCATCATCCGAGGGTGGGAGCCACCTTCCACCACTTGGAATAGCTGCAACAAATACAAAACGGAATCAGAATTACCGCGACTGCATTTACTGCGACTTCGAGCAAGGTAAAGAAATTACCGTTGGAGCCGGACGCCAGCGGTATAGGGGCGACCCCGCGCATCCGTACACACTGGTAATCTTCTTCAACGCTGGAGATAATCTTCCAGCTTCCACTGCCGAGACAGGCCTTCGCCGAGTCTCCCCCCGCATCGTACATGTAGTGGTCGCGGTGGGCGAGTGGAACGAGCCGAGCCATCAATTGTACAAGTTTATCGTTTGAAGGCCCTTCTTTTTTAGACCACGGATGGTCTGGAGCATCTTGTCGACAACCATCCGCTGGTCGCCGGGGAGCTTGCCGACTTGGAGATTGCGCGGCTCGGAGCGACTAGCGGAGTACCGGATCGCTACCGCCTCGCCGGGTCGCCTCGCCACGAGAACCACGACTTCTTCCATCGCTGCCTTGGCGGGTAGCATCGATCAAAGAAAGAAGCTTTGGACTTGAGCTGAACGCTGCCGCCCGCCAGCATTGGGCCGCTTGCCTCGCATGGCTGATCCGTCTGTGGAATGATCTTGCCACAAGGGAAGTAGGGCCGACAGCCAAGTAGCATTCGCAGAACGCCACAAAGATGGCGAGCTGCTCGATGCTATGGGGACCCAGATCAAGGCTGGATCCGTAGTAGAAGCGCAGGTACCCAAGAATAGGGACGTAGGAAACCCTAGCCCCCGCTCGAGATGACTGGTGAAACAGACGAATTCCCTCTCTCGCGGGTTTGGGGTCGTTTCTCCGGCTGTGGGGATACGCCAACAGCCGGCTCGCAGGATCCCGGCCTCCTCGAAGGAGGCCAGCTGTGCCCTTGTGCACTTGGACCTACCCCACAGCTCGGTGGAAAGGGCCATGGCCGAGAGATTGGTTGGAGATCAGAGAATTTCGAGTCGACTGGATCGCGGAGCGAAGGAAGGAAAATGCGCGCACTCGGAAGAAGTGGTGAGGAGTTGGCTCTACGGTTGCCTACCATTCCCCTTATATAGCGGGAGTTACCCGCCAAATCAGGGAGCCGTTACCACGCGGTGATTACGCTTAAAGTTACCGTTGGATTACCCCAACGGCTAGTTTGACCACGCCTGACGGTCCAACTACGGCCACTCGGCTCGCCGACCCAATCACTAGGGCGGTGTTTTCGCCGTCTCGACTCGCCAAAGCTGCGACCTGGATCATTGGTTGTTTCCTTTATACAGGAGCCCGCCGACGATTCGACTGGATGTCTACTTTGAAGCCGTATACTCCGACTGCCAGCAGCCACCTACGCCTAATCGACGACGGCCTCGGGGACTAATGATGGGGATATGCCTACCGGGGTATACCCGCAGACGTTCACCGCCCAAGACCCGCGAGTGGGCTGCAGAGCGCGAGTGGATCAGCCCAGCCCAGAGCCGAGCAATCGAAGTCAAGGCCCAAAGTAGTAGATAGGCCCATCGGGTAAGGATTAAACGACTCATCAAGTCAATCGAATCGGTTGAGATATGTAAACCCTAGGGGAGTTGAGCCTATATAAACCTCCCTATAGGGTGAGTAGAGACACGTTCCCTCATACACCCAAGCGACTCGCCGCCGAGCTCGCCCATTGCAACACCTCCATAATACAATCTAGCAGGAGTAGGTCTTTACCCTCCGGGGGGCCGAACCTGGGTAAAACCCTGTGTCTTTGCCCTCATCTCGCACCGCAGATGGCTGGCCGCCCTTGCCCCTCGTTCTACTACTCGCTGCCGATTGCAGCATCTGCCGTGACAATTCCCACGACAATGAGTTTAATTTTTCCAAATTTGCCAAAAATCCTGATGAAAATGAATTACCTGATGAGGATTTTAGGGTTGAACAACTGTCTGCTATTTCTCTTGCTCCTAACAATGTTTTGCAACAGTTCATGGAAGATCATGAAAGTGATGCCTTTATGAAGGAAAGAAATGAGATTAATGAGGTTTTTCTTCGTCATCCTGAGTTACTTAAGCATAATTTACCTGTGGAAGATTTGGGTACCACACTTCCACCTAAAGGGGGTCCTGTTTTTGAATTAAAACCTTTACCTAATGATCTTAAATAAGTTTATCTTGATGATAAGAAGATATATCTTGTTATTATTAGTTCTAAACTTTCAGGGAAGGAAGAAGAAAGGTTATTGGAGGTATTGAAGAAGCACCGAGGAGCTATGGGTTATACTCTTGATGATTTAAAAGGAATTTCTCCTACTATATGTCAGCATGCTATTAATATTGAGGCCGATGCAAAACCAGTTGTTGAGCACCAATGCCGTCTAAATCCTAAGATGAAGGAAGTGGTAAGAAATGAGGTATTAAAACTCCTTGATGGTGGTATTATTTATCCTATTGCTGATAGTCAATGGGTTAGCCCTGTTCATTGTGTTCCCAAGAAAGGGGGAGTAACTGTTGTGCCTAATGAGGATAATGAGCTTATACCCCAAAGAGTAGTGGTTGGGTATAGAATGTGCATTGATTTCAGAAAGATTAATAAAGTTACTAAGAAAAATCATTATCCCTTGCCCTTTATTGATCAAATGCTTGAGAGGTTGTCCAAAAAGACTCACTTTTGTTTTCTTGATGGTTATTCTGGGTTTTCTCAAATTGCTGTGAAAGCGCAGGACCAAGAGAAAACTACTTTCACTTGTCCCTATGGTACTTATGTTTACAAGCGTATGCCTTTTGGTTTATGTAATACTCCTGCTACCTTTCAGAGATGCATGTCTGCTATCTTTCATGGTTTTTGTGAAGAAATTGTGGAGGTTTTCATGGACAATTTTTCCGTCTATGGAACTTCTTTTGATAATTGTTTGCACAACCTTGATAAAGTTTTGCAGAGATGTGACGAAACCAACCTTGTTCTTAACTGGGAGAAATGCCATTTCATGGTTAATGAAGGAATTGTTCTTGGACAAAAGATCTCTGAAAGAGGTATTGAAGTTGACAGAGCCAAAATTTAAGCAATTGAGAAGATGCCTTGTCCTAGAGATATCAAAGGTATTCGTAGTATCCTTGGTCATGCTAGTTTCTATAGGAGATCTATTAAAGATTTCTCCAAAATTTCAAAGCCCCTTACTAATCTTCTTCAAAAAGATGTACCTTTTGTTTTTGATGATGATTGTAAGGAAGGTTTTGAAACTTTGAAGATAGCTTTAACAACTGCTCCTATAGTCCAACCACCTAACTGGAGTTTACCTTTTGAAATAATGTGTGATGCTAGTGACTTTGCTGTGGGTGCTGTCCTTGGACAACGTGTTGACAAGAAGCTGAATGTTATTCATTATGCTAGCAAGACTCTAGATGCTGCTGAAAAGAATTATGCTACTACTGAAAAAGAGTTCTTAGCTGTAATCTTTGCTTGTGATAAGTTTAGACCTTATATTGTTGATTCTAAGGTTACTATTCATACTGACCATGCATCTATTAAGTACCTTATGACAAAGAAGGACGCTAAGCCTAGTCTTAGAAGGTGGGTGTTTCTTTTGCAACAGTTTGATCTGCATATTGTGGATAGGAAAGGTGCTGATAATCCTGTTGCTGATAATTTATGTCATTTGGAAAACATTTCTTTTGGCCCTTTGCCTGTTAATGATAGTTTTCCAAATGAGAAGTTAGCTGCAATAAGGGTAAGTCCACATGAGAATCCATGGTATGTTGATTATGTTAACTTTATTGTTTCCAAGTATTTGCCTCCAACCTTTACAACCCAACAAAGAAGGAAATTCTTTTATGATCTAAGGCATTACTTTTGGGATGACCCACACCTATATAAAGAAGGAGTAGATGCCATTATGAGAAGACGTGTTCCAGAATTTGAACAACAAGAGATATTGAGAAAATATCATGGCAGTGCTTATGGAGGACATCATGCTAGGGATAGGACCGCACAAAAAGTGTTACGATCTAGATTTTATTGGCCTACCCTTTTCAAAGATGCAAGGAAGTTTATCTTATCATGTGACGACTGCCAACGAGTAGGTAACATCTCTAGACACAATGAAATGCCTATGAATTATTCTCTTGTTATTGAACCTTTTGATTGTTGAGTATTTGACTTTATGGGGCCTTTTCCTCCTTCAAAAGGGTATACTCATATTCTTGTTGTTGTTGATTATGTTACAAAGTGGGTAGAATCCATACCTACAAGCAGTGCTGATGGTAAGACCTCTTTGAAAATGCTCAAAGATGTTATTTTTCCTAGGTTCGGTGTGCCTAGATATCTCATGACTGATGGAGGCTCTCATTTTATGAAGGGTTTCGCGGCATAGTAAATCAAAATTTTCTACGGATGCGAACAGAGGGAAAGCCAAGATCTAATCTAGGAGATGCAATCAACGAGAGAGATTGGATTAGATCTTCATACCCTTGAAGATTCGCACAATGAACGCTCGCGTTAACGTGGGTGATGTAGTCGTACTCGCTTCTCCTCCTCACGATCCGATCCGATCTAGCAACACAAGTGGCGGTGCCTCCGTGAGATGCACACGTGCAGAACCTCGACGTATCCTCCTTCCTCGGACCAGCAAGTATGGTGGAGAGATAGATTGGATCTACAACACGACGGCGTGGTGTATATGGTGGAGAATTTCTGCAGCAGGGCTTCGCCTACAAACAGTCGGGAGGGAGAGAGGAAAGCTAGCAAGGCGGCTAGGGTTTGGAGGAGAGGTGTAGGGGGTTGGTGCGCCCCCACCCCTCTTTATATAGAGGGGGGGCGCAGCCCTAGCCCCTCCCCCAAGCCCAAAGGATAAGGAGTGGGGGGCATGGACTCTCCCCTCTTCTAGAAACCCTATCTCTAGTTTAAACGATTAAACTCTCTAGGATCGGCTGGGCCCTATGGGGCCTTGTGCCCCTGGACCAATGCAGCCATGACACTCCCCCATAGGCCCATGCCCCCTCCCGGAAGGTGGGGCCACGTTGGTCCCCTTCCGGAAGGTTCTAGAAGCTTCCGGTACAATACCGATTAACCCGGAACAATTCCGAACTCCAAAAACTGCATTGCCTTATATGAATCTTATTCTCCGGACCATTCCGGAACCTCTCGTGATATCCTGGATCCCATCCGAGACTCGAACAAAAATTCATAAACCAATAATCCAATCTATCCTAGCGTCGAGACACGTTATGTGTGACCTGCGGGTTCGAGAATATGCGACATGATCTTCTATCAATAATCAACAGCGGGTGCAGGCACCCATATTGACTCCCACACATTCATCGATGATCATATCGGATGAACCACGATGCCGTGATTCAAACAATCCCATATATATTCCCTTCATCTCGCGATATTTTACTTGCCCGAGATTCGATCGTTTGCATCGGTCATACCTAGTTCAATCTCGCTCACAGAAGTACTTTACTCGTTCCGTAATCCGATATCACTTTGTGATTAACTCCTTAACCACATGCTTGCAAGCGGTGTTGATATCGACACCGAGTGGGCCCAAGTATATCTCTCCGACTTGGGAGGGACAAATTCCATCTCGATACATACAACCCAATGCAGATACTTTCCAATCACCGAGAGACACCTTTATGATCACCCTCTCATAGGATGACGTTGATGACCTCAAAGCTTTCTTCGATACCGTGGAGTTGTATTATCTCATGGTCTAAGGAATACAATATTTGACATAGGAAAAGCTTCAAAGATGAACACGATGATACGATCTAATTGCTTCGCTTAGTTTGGTTCATCCATCATATCATTCTCCAATGATATGATCTCATTATCAATTGACAACTCATGTCTATGGTTAGGAAACCTTAACCATCATTGATCAATGGGCTAGTCCATAGAGGCGTACTAGGGACACGGTGTTGTTCACAAACCACACAAGTATTAAAGTTTCCGCTTAATACAATTCTAGCATGGAATATAAACTTTATCATGAACAAGAATTATAATAATAACATCTTTATTATTGCCTCTAGGGCATAATTCCAACAGTCTCCCACTTGCACTAGAGTCAATAATCTAGTTTACATTTGGCAACAATCTCACACCCATGGCACTGAGGTGCTGATCATGTTTTACATGTGGAAGAGGTTTATTCAATGGATCTGCGATATTCAGATATGTATGTACTTTGCTAATCTTCAGATCTCCATCTGCAATATAATCTCGGATTATATGAAACTTGTGGTTGATATGCTTGGTCTTTGGATGATATCTTGGTTCCTTAGCAAGTGCTATGGCGCCAGTGTTGTCACACAATATCTCCAGTGGGTCCAATGCACTTGGAACCACGCCAAGCTCAGTGATGAAGTTTCTGATCCAAACTCCTTCACTTGACGCTGCGGCAGCCATGTATTCCGCTTCCATCAGAGATCCTGCGATCACGCTTTGCTTGCAGCTTCTCCACTCACAGCCTCCATTCAAAATATAAACGTATCACCGTCGAGATTCGGAATCATCCTTGTCGTGTCAAAACTAGCATCGACGTAACCTTTACGACAAGTCGTCATCACCCCATAGACTAAGAACATTTCTTTAGTCCTATTTAGGTACTTTAGGATGTTCTTCACGGCTGTCCAAAGATGTTCCACTCGGATCACTTTGATATATGCTCGTCAAACTAAGAGCATTGGACACATCCGGTCTAGTACACAACATGGCATACATGATGGAACCTATGGCCGAGGCATAAGGCACTTTGCTCATAGATTCCCTATCATTTCATCAGTGGAAACTGAGCCTTGCTCAATATCTTACCTGACAACATAGGCACTGAACCTTTCTTTCCCTTATCCATTCTGAACCTTTTCAGAACTTTGTCTAGGTATGTACTCTGGCTTAAAGCTATCAGGCGTCTTTGTCTATCTCTATAGATCTTGATGCCCAATATATAAGCAGCTTCACCTAGGTCTTTCATTGAAAAACATTTGTTCAAATAAATCTTCACATCGTTAAGCATGTTGATGTCATTTCCGATAATCAATATGTCATCCACATATAGTACCAGAAACGTCACCGAGCTCCCACTCACTTTCTTGTAGATACAAGCTTCGTAGCAATTTGGAACAAATCCAAAGCTCTTGATCACTTGATCAAAACGAAGGTTCCAACTCCGAGATGCTTGCTTCAGTCCATAAATGGAACGTGAAGTTTGCATACTTTATCGCATCCTTAGGATCGACAAAACCTTCGGGTTGCATCATATACAACTCTTCATCAATGTTGCCATTGAGGAATGCGTCTTGACATCCATCCGCCATATTTCATAATCATGAAACGCAGCAATTGCTAATAAAATCCGAATGGACTTGAACATCGCTACGGAGATAAAGTCTCGTAGTCAACACCTTGAACTTGTCGAAAACCTTTGCGACAAGCGTGCTTTATAGACGGTAACATTACCATCCGTCCGCTTTTCTTCTTGAAGATCCATTTGCACTCAACGGCCTTTCGGCCGCTAGGAGGGTCCACCAAAGTCCATACTTGGTTTTCGCTCATGGATCCCAATTGATTTCATGGCTTCCAACCATTTCTCGTAGTCCGGGCTCATCATCGCTTCCTCATAGTTCAGGTTCACCGCCTTCTACTAACAAGACAGTCAAGACAGGTTGCCGTACCACTCGGGAGGGGCACGCGACCTTGTCGACCGCAACGCTCAAGCAAAGCATCGTCCAAGCTTCATGATCCTTGTCATTAGCTTCCTCTATTGTTGGTGCAGCAACCTTGGAACAATTTCAGGTGCTGCGCTACTCTCCAATTCAAGAGAAGGTTCAATAACCTCGTCAAGCTCTACTTTCCGCCCACTCACTTCTTTCGAGAGAAACTCCTTCTCAAGAAAGGAACCGTTCTTTGCGACAAACACTTTGCCTTCGGTTCTGTGATAGAAGATATACCCAATAGTTTCCTTAGGGTATCCTATGAAGACGCATTTCTCCGCTTTGGGTTCGAGCTTGTCCGGCATCAACTTCTTGACGTAAGCTTCGCATCCCCAAACTTTAAGAAACGACAACTTAGGTTTAGCATCAAACCACAGTTCATACAGTGTCGTCTCAACGGATTTAGATGGAGCCCTATTTAAAGTGAATGCAGCGGTTTCTAATGCATAACCCCAAAATGATAACGACAAATCAGTAAGAGACATCATTGATCGGACCATATCTAATAGGGTTCGATTCCGGCGTTCAGACACACCATTGCGCTGTGGTGTTCCGGGTGTCGTGATTTGTGAAACGATTCCACTCGCTTTAAGATGCATGAGAAAATCATAACTCAAATATTCACCTCCACGAAAGGATCGTAGAAACTTAATCTTTCTGTTACGATGGTTCTCCACTTCATTCTGAAATTCCTTGAACTTTTCAAATGTTTCAGATTTATGTTTCATTAAATAGATATACCCATATCTACTTAAGTCATCGGTAAAATTGAGGAAATAGCGATATCCACCGCGCGTCGAAACACTCATCGGTCTGCATACATCGGTATGTATGATTTCCAACAAGTCCGTTGCTCGCTCCATCATACCGGAGAACGGGGTTTTGATCATCTTGCCCATGAGGCATGGTTCGCATGTGTCAAATGATTCAAAATCAAGAGACTCCAAAAGTCCATCAGAATGGAGTTTCTTCATGCGCTTTACACGAATATGACCTAGACGACAGTGCCACAAATAAGTAGTATTATCACTATCTACTTTGCATCTCTTAGCCTCAATGTTATGGATGTGTGTTTCATCCCTTTCGAGATTTAGAAGAAATAAACCATTCACAAGAGGTGCATGACCATAAAAGATGTTACTCATATAAATAGAACAACCATTATTCTTCGATTTAAATGAATAACCGTCTTGCAATAAACACGATCCAGAAATAATGTCCATGCTCAACGCAGGCACATAATAACATTTATTAAGGTTTAAAACTAATCCCGAAGGTAAAACTAAGGAGAGCGTGCCGGCGGCCATCACATCAACTCTTGATCCGTTGCCAACGCGCATCGTCACCTCATCCCTCGCAAAGCCGCTCATTCCGTAGCTCCTGTTTCGAGTTACAAATATTAGCAATTGAACCGGTATCAAATACCCAGGCACTACAACGAGGGCTAGTAAGGAAAACATCAATAACATGTATATCAAATATACCTTTGATGGTGCCAGCCTTCTTGTCCGCTAAGTACTTCGGACAGTTGCGCTTCCAGTGACCCTTGTCCTTGCAATAGAAGCACTCAGTGTCGGTCTTAGGACCAGACTTGAGCTTCTTCTCAGCAGGAGCATTGCGCTTGCCACCGCCCTTCTTGAAGGGCTTCTTTGCTCCCTTACCTTTCTTAAAGGAGGGTTTGTTGACCATCAACACATGATTATCCTTCTTGATGTCCACTTCTGCAGCCTTCGGCTTTGCGAAGAGCTCGGTGATCGTATCAGTGGAACCAATCTTATTATGAGTCACTACAAAACTTTTGTAGCTGGGAGGGAGTGATTGCAGAACCCTGTCAATCTTGAGCTCCTCTGGAATCGTGCATTTCAGTTGCTCAAGGCGTTGAGTGTAGCCCGACATCTTTATGGCGTGCTCACTAACGGAACTCCCTTCCTCCATCTTGCAGTTAAAGAACTTCTCAGAGATCTCATATCTCTCAGAACGGGCTTGAGTCTGAAACATGGTTTTCAGCTCCTCGAGAATCTCAAAGGGCCCGGGATAGGTTTCAAAACGATTTTGAAGTTTCGGTTCCATAGCAAACAACATGGTGCTCTTAATCACACCATAATCATCTTTGCGCGACTGATAGACCGTTTTCTCATCACCAACAGTAGCGATTAGGGGGTCACCTAACGCTTTACCAAGGACATAGTCCTTTGTCCGCCAGATGAATGATTCTTAGATTGCGGAACCAATTGGTGAAGTTAGACCCATTGTTTCTAAGCTTTTCCTTCTCAGCAAAAACGTTGAAGTTGAAGTTGGATTTGGCCATGTGATCTACAGTATTAGCAAGTACAATTTAGACAATGTTCATGATAAATAGTTCAACTTAATCAAATTACTAGATGAACCCCCACTAAATTCAACATCCCTCAAGTTGTTTAGTGAACACGATCAAATTCACCACACCTAATCCGATCATCACGAGAAGAGATGTGGTTTCAATGGTGGACAACAAAGTGTCGATCATATCATTCATATGACTCATGCTTAACCTTTCGGTTCTTGTGTTCCGAGGCTATGTCTGTACATGCTAGGCTCGTCAAGCTAGACCCAAGTATTTCCGCGTGTGCAAAACTGGCTTGCACCCGTTGTATGTGAGCGTAGAGTCTATAGCACCCGATCATCACGTGATGCTTGGACACGAATTTAACTCGCAACGGTGCATACTTGGGGAGAACACAGTTTTTATCTTGATATTTAAGTGAGGAATCATCTTATAATTCTACCGTCGCGATCTAAGCATAATAAGCTACATAAAAGGATAAACATCACATGCATATAACTTTATGTGACATGGTATAGCCAATCTTGGCAAGAATGATCTCCATCTTGTGCGTCAAGATGATCTCCATCACTCCACCATGATTGCCTCCACCACGAATAGCAACTACAACTATTGCTAACTACTTAGCGATAAAGTAAAGCTATTACATGGCGTATAAGAAGTTGACTCGCAGGTCATACACAATTATAAAGACAACCATATGGCTCCTGCGTTGTGTACTCATCGACATGCAAGTCGTGAAACATTACAAGACATGATCATCGCATACAATATACACATCACATCTTGTGCCATACCATATCACGAAAAACACTCCTGCAAAAACAAGTTAGACGCCTCTACTTTGTTGTTGCATGTTTTACGTGGCTTATGGGAGTAGATTCTAAGAACGATTCTTACCTACGGAAAGCCACAACGGTGATATTATGGTTGCCAAACTCCGGTGTTAATCCCATGACAACTATAGTGAGAGAAACTGACATCCACCAGCCGCATGTGTGGAACAAGCCACACGTCAAGTGCGGAGCCGGTCTCGCGAACGACGTCGCGTAAGGTTGGCCTGGACCGCTTCAATCTCACTATCCCGCGTCATAAGAAGAACACAAACAAGAGGCTTGCAACAGAAAACATCAACGCCCGCAACAACCATGTTGCATTCTACTCGTGAAACACATCTACGCATAGATCTAGCTTTGATACCACTGAAGGGTTTCGCGGCATAGTAAATCAAATTTTTCTACGGATGCGAACATAGGGAAAGCCAAGATCTAATCTAGGAGATGCAATCAACAAGAGAGATTGGATTAGATCTTCATACCCTTGAAGATTTGACAAATGGAACGCGTTAAATCGGGCGTGGGTGATGTAGTCGTACTCGCTTCTCCTCCTCGCGATCCGATCCGATCTAGCACCACAAGTGGCGGTGCCTCCGTGAGATGCACACGTGCAGCACCTCGACGTCTCCTCCTTCCTCGGACCAGCAAGTATGGTGGAGAGATAGATTGGATCTACAACACGACGGCGTGGTGTATATGGTGGAGAATTTCTGCAGCAGGGCTTCGCCTACAAACAGTCGGGAGGGAGAGAGGAAAGCTAGCAAGGCGGCTAGGGTTTGGAGGAGAGGTGTAGGGGGTTGGTGTGCTCCCACCCCTCTTTATATAGAGGGGGGGGCGCAACCCTAGCCCCTTCCCCAAGCCCAAAGGATAAGGAGTGGGGGGCATGGACTCTCCCCTCTTCTAGAAACCCTATCTCTAGTTTAAACGATTAAACTCTCTAGGATCGGCTGGGCCCTATGGGGCCTTATGCCCCTGGCCCAATGCGGCCATGACACTCCCCCATAGGCCCATGCCCCCTCCCGGAAGGTGGGGACACGTTGGTCCCCTTCCGGAAGGTTCTAGAAGCTTCCGGTACAATACCGATTAACCCGGAACAATTCCGAACTCCAAAAACTGCATTGCCTTATATGAATCTTATTCTCTGGACCATTCCGGAACCTCTCGTGATATCCCGGATCCCATCCGAGACTCCGAACAAAAATTCATAAACCAATAATCCAATCTATCTTAGCGTCGAGACACATTAAGTGTGTGACCCTGCGGGTTCGAGAATATGCAGACATGATCTTCTATCAATAATCAACAGCGGGGTCTGGGCACCCATATTGACTCCCACACATTCATCGATGATCATATCGGAAGAAACACGATGCCAGGATTCAAACAATCCCATATATATATATTCCCTTCGTCTCGCGATATTTTACTTGCCCGAGATTCGATCCTCGGTACCGTCATACCTAGTTCAATCTCGTTCACAGCAAGTACTTTACTCGTTCCGTAATCCGATATCACTTTGTGATTAACTCCTTAACCACATGCTTGCAAGCGGTGTTGATATCGATTACCGAGTGGGCCCGAAGTATATCTTTCCGACTTGGGAGGGACAAATTCCATCTCGATACATACAACCCAACAGATACTTTTCGATCACCTGAGAGACACCTTTATGATCACCCTCTCATAGGATGACGTTTGATGACCTCAAAGCTTTCTTCCGATACCAGGGAGTTGTATTATCTCATGGTCTAAGGAATACAATATTTGACATAGGAAAAGCTTCGCAAAGATGAACTCGATGATACGATCTAATTGCTTCACTTAGTTTGGGCCTGTCCATCATATCATTCTCCAATGATATGATCTCATTATCAATTGACAACTCATGTCTATGGTTAGGAAACCTTAACCATCATTGATCAATGGGCTAGTCCATAGAGGCGTACTAGGGACACGGTGTTGTTCACAAACCACACAAGTATTAAAGTTTCCGCTTAATACAATTCTAGCATGGAATATAAACTTTATCATGAACAAGAATTATAATAATAACATCTTTATTATTGACTCTAGGGCATAATTCCAACAGTCTCCCACTTTCACTAGAGTCAATAATCTAGTTTACATTTGGCAACAATCTCACACCCATGGCACTGAGGTGCTGATCATGTATTACACGTGGAAGAGGTTTAGTCAATGGATCTGCGATATTCAGATCTGTATGTACTTTGCTAATCTTCAGATCTCCATCTGCAATATAATCTCGGATTATATGAAACTTGCGGTTGATATGCTTGGTCTTTGGATGATATCTTGGTTCCTTAGCAAGTTTTATGGCGCCAGTGTTGTCACACAATATCTCCAGTGGGTCCAATGCACTTGGAACCACGCCAAGCTCAGTGATGAAGTTTCTGATCCAAACTCCTTCACTTGACGCTTCTGCAGCAGCCATGTATTCCGCTTCCACTGTAGATCCTGTGATCACGCTTTGCTTGCAGCTTCTCCACTCAAGCCTCCTCCATTCAAAATATAAACGTATCGTCTCGAGATTGGAAGCATCCTTGTCGGTGTCAAAACTAGCGTCGACGTAACCTTTACGACAAGTGTTCATCACCCCATAGACTAAGAACATTTCTTTAGTCCTATTTAGGTACTTTAGGATGTTCTTCACGTGTCCAAAGGTTCCACTCGGATCACTTTGATATCTGCTCGTCAAACTAAGAGCATTGGACACATCCGTCTAGTACACAACATGGCATACATGATGGAACCTATGGCCGAGGCATAAGGCACTTTGCTCATAGCTTCCCTATCATTTACCGTAGCTGGACACTGAGCCTTGCTCAATATCTTACCTGACAACATAGGCACTGAACCTTTCTTTGCCTTATCCATTCTGAACCTTTTCAGAACTTTGTCTAGGTTTGTACTCTGGCTTAAAGCTATCAGGCGTCTTTGTCTATCTCTATAGATCTTGATGCCCAATATATAAGCAGCTTCACCTAGGTCTTTCATTGAAAAACATTTGTTCAAATAACTCTTCACATCGTTAAGCATGTTGATGTCATTTCCGATAATCAATATGTCATCCACATATAGTACCAGAAAGTTGAGTATGCATGAGGAGTGGCCCTCATATTCAAGGGATGTGAGATTGCCAACTTATATTTCGTCAAGCATATACTCCATCTTTGTTCACTTTAACCTTAATCATCTCAATGCTTATGATAGGGGCAATGATGGATCAAAGCTAGTAAGTACCATAATCTTTTGGAAGCTCTTTATGACTTTTAATCCCTTCTACCCTCTAAGAAGGGACCTTTCTTCCACTTCCAGTTGAGTCAGTAAACCTTTTTCCTCTCTGTCTACAGCAAGCTTTTGAGTTGTTGTGTTTAAAGCATTCATATGGTAATTTATTCAATCATGTTCTTCATCTTCCTTGTTTGCAGAAAACTCTTATCTATTGAGTATTACTTTAAAAGCCTTCACTTGTGAAAACCTTTTTGAGCAAAGAGTGCTCCTGTTTTGAAACTTCTACAAAAAGCATTTGTGAAACTGCTTACCAGGTGTTCTCTGACCAAGAACAAGTTTGCCAATTCCAATTATGATTTATCTTTATGCATCTCTATTGTGACTGTTGTACTTGGTTGCAAGCTAAGTTATATAAAGCTGAGTTACTTTCTTCTATGAGTTGTGCAAAGGTAAGTGTGATGCTTCTTGTTCGTATTCGCTTGGGGAGAAGCAAAGTCTAAGCTTGGGGGAGTTGATATGCCCAATTTGCATCACCTTTCTATATCATAATTTACCTCTATTCATTGATATTTGTCTTATTATGAGGTATTACTTATGGATTTTCATCTGTTTATGCATGTTGGATGATTCCTGGAGGATGGACTGCCAGAGTCTAGATTCTGATGGAAAAGAAGGCGTTTTGGTGCAATATCGCGAAGATCAGAAAAATACCAGAAAAATATGGAAACATATTATTTTACTAGAAGACGAAGGAAGCTAGAAGGAGGGACGAAGATGGGCCTCAGGGGGCCCACACCCCCCTAGGCGTGGGCCCACCTGACCCCACGCCTAGGGCAGGTGTGGTCCACTTGCCCGGCCTCCGACTTCGCCCCTTCGCCTATATCTTCCCTACGGAACCATAACACCAGGGAGCGACCACAGATAGATTTCCGCCGCCTCTAGGGGGCGGAAAACACCGAGAGAGAAAGATCTCTCCGACAGATAGATTTCTGCCGGGGGAATTCCTTCCCGGGGAGGGGAGACCGTCGCCATCAACACTGTCATCAAGCTAGGCTTCATCGTGATCATCATCATCATCCACACCATCATCTCTACCAGCACCATCACTCCGTCCCGCTATAACAATTGTGTTGGATATTGCTTTAGTTCGTTAGGGGAAACTTTCCCGGTGTTGATTACTATTGTAGTTGATGATTGTGAGTGGAACCATTGGATTATTGTTTATGTTCAAATTGTTATCCATTATCATATCATCTTTGATCTTGATCCATATGATGTCTTATGAGTAGTTCGTTTAGTTCTTGAGGACATCGGAGAAGTCATGTTGTTAGTAGTGAATCTGTGATGAGTTATTATTCAATGGTTTAGTATTTAAGTTGTGGTGCTATTATTCTAGTGGTGTCATGTGAACGTCGACTACATGATACTTCACCATTTATGGGCCTAGGGGAATGCATTGTGTATTTGTCTACTAATCGTGGGGTTGCCGGAGTGACAGAAACATGAACCCCCATTAGGACACCTTTGCACAAGGGAGCGTAGGATCTCAGAGTTTAAGGTTGTGGTTAGGTTTATATCTTAATTACTTTCCTGTAGTTACGGATGTTTGCATGGGGTTTAATCACAAGTATGTATTATTCCTAGGAAGGGCGGTATGTTAGCACAGGTTCACCCACACAACACTTACAAACACCAAAGAAGAGTACTGAGCTATTTGAAGCGAAAGCACTTGACAGAATTCCCATGTGTCCTCGAGAACGCTTGGTCCTTATAAGTATTTCCACCGGCTTGTCCTTTGCTAAGAAAGGATTGGGACACTTGCTCCGTATGTTTGTTACTTCTGTTACTTGATCTTTGTTTTGTTGCCTTGTCAGAAAACCACTAAAACCCATTTGCTAAGTATTCACAGGGATTTCCTGCTCCACAACATTGTTCAGCACCTCCTTCTCCTCGTTGGGATCGACACTCCTATTTATCGAAAGTACTACGATACACCCCCTATACTTGTGGGTCATCACTTGACGCAACAAGAGTTGGAAGCCAGTGGCTTCTTCTGGATGGACCACGATCGAGTGATTCGTCCTTGTGATGGTGCAAGATCACGTCCACCAAGTTCTTCAGGTGTTGAACCGAGCGAGGGCGTCACTCACAGCGATTTGGGACACCATGTTCCCTTTAGATTATGCACCTTCTAGATTTCTGGGCTTGCTTGGGAAGTTTCGTGTTAGACCCCTCCTTTATAGAGGATAGGATCCCTGTGATTGCAATGCTAGTCCCTGGATCAATGCTAGCATCCACAGTTTAAGATGAAGTACACAGATACAAAGGTCGTTTATTACATTCATTCCAGAGATAAACATAGTCTTTACAACTCGGCCATAGGCCTAATACAAGAGTTTTAGGAATAAGTAAATAAACACAAGTCTTCATCTTCATGTGCCGACGTGCAAGCATGTTGAGTGTAGACTCATGACTCCTACTCATCATCGGATTAACTTTGCAACATCACAAGTTACAAATTAGAGGGTCAATACTTTGGAATAGTATTGGCAAGTGATACCTTAGTATATTTTAAGTGGTCTATAGTTCTATATGCATTTGGCTAGTGTAGCTTGGCTTGCTTTGCTTAAAATTAAGTTTTACTTATTAGTTGAAATTGCTAAGTTTTCTTTGTCAAAACATTCCCAAGGAAACCATCAATAGACTTTGAGGTCCTTAACCCTTGTTCACCCACAAGTTTTTATTTAGAAGTTGGAGTGATGAGATTCTTGTGGCTTCCATGTCTTGATGCTCAAGTGTCCATTTCCTTGGACAAGGCTAAGTACTTAGGTTTTCCATCTGCAGAGGCTGTGCACTTTCCCCACCAGACTTGGTTTCCCAAGACAGGACCTTTCAGAAGCCTTTCCTTAGTCAAATGGACGCGTTCCATCCTATCATCCCATCTACCACCAACTGTCCATATGACTATGTTCTAGCATCCTATATGATCATGGCAGAGCCCATTTTGCCAAGTGGTTGCACTGTAAGCTTTCTCCACACTTGGCCTCCAAACCTCTTTGTGCCTGGGTGGCATTCCACAAGTGTGATACACAACCCAAGTCCATGGCCTTGTGTAACCACTCAACATAACCCATACATTCCATTCCACCCAGGAGGTTTATTTAACTTAGTAGTTTTATTAAGAAAACATAAGTCTCTTGACTTAGAATATTTTATCATATAGTATATATATAGATGTTCACCACCCTTGTTTGCTATAAGCTAGGCTAAGCAAGTATGGCAACTTATCTTAGGAATGATTCCCTAACAATGCTAGTAGACTACATAGGATTTCCCACCTTTCCATTTAGACAAAATATTATGCAAAAATATAAATAAATATCTAATGCTAGTTCAAAAACATAGGACAAATATATATTCATGCAAATATCACTTGCCTTGGTAGTGTGGGGAGTAGCACTCTTCACAATCACAATCAAAATCAGAATCTACACAAGAATTCAAAACATACAATTACACACCTTTAAATATAACCAAAATAATATGAATGCATGCATGCAAGAATTTACCATGTACTAAATTTTGAAAAATTCTACCAAGTGTGTGTACATGACTCTTGAAGCATAACATGTCACAAGTTTGACCAATAAACCTATTTGTCCATAACAAAATTTTATAAAGACATTTTTATATCTAAAATAGCCCTAAACTTGTTCCACAAATAAAACATTTTTAACTGTTACTATATGCTAAACCAAAGGTATATTCTGATAGGCCTTGTCTTGCTGAACTCAACGATATAAAGTTTGCAAAAATCCAACGTGTCGTTTGAAAGATACAAGCATTTGAAGTTTGAATCTAATTCAGATTTGAATTCTGTTTTTAATATAAACTTTGCCACGCGTCGCGCTGTGATTGGCGCGTACCGCTTCGGTTGGATCACGCTCTGCAGCCGCAGGATTTTAAACAGATCGTACGCACCAGATCGCGTACCGCTTCGGGATTAAGTGAGTCTATCCTAGCGCTCGGATCAAGATCCAACGGCGCGCGAGCAAGCGACCATGCCCTGGCGGCGCTGGCGGCGTTGGCTGGCGGCGGCGCGTCTGTCTACGGCGGTGCCGGCGTTCTAGACCATTCCAGGATGCAAGGATGTGCTTACCAGATCCGCGAAGGCGTGCTGGAACTTGACGTGGTACTGCTCGAAGGGGCGCGGAGATGGGCTCTGGACCTCGTCGGAGTTTGCAGCGTCGGCGAGGTTGTCGGAGTTGCTGCCGATGTTCTGCGTCGCTGAGCACGAACCAATGGGTTTAGAGGATGCGCAGGACAACTACGAACACGCCGGTGAATAAGAAAAGGGGCGCTCGAAACTTCGGGATTGCTCACGGAGTTCGCGAAAATGTCGCCACGGTCGATTGTTGTCGTTGGCGAGGTTCCTCGGCGTGCTAAGCCAAAATGGGACACCGTCGATGCGCACGATGACGAGGATCCTATGCGCATCAACCGAGGGCAAGGGTGGTGTTTTACTTACGGAGAGGGTCGCGGAGTTCGTGAAGAAGATGGTGGCGGCGGTCGTCGGCGTTACAACGCTTAGGGGTCATGCGAAGACAAACGGCGAGTGTCGAAGATGCGTATGAGTTCACTGAATAAGATAGGGTGAATGGGAGCGAAGGGAACTCGAAGCTCACCGGAATTGATCGCGGAGGGGCTCTGTGTGGCGACTCGCGGAGGTTTGAGGGCAGCCTGGGGCGTGAGTGTGCGATTGAGGGGAAAATGACCGTGGGGTGATGGGGATCTTATAGCACAGGAGTCGACAAGAAGCGCTGCGTTTAATGGCCCAATTAAGCCGCGCCATCACCGGCCATCATTGCCTCTGCGACGTGGTCGGGCGGAGTTTGGGAAGACGATGCCAGTAGCAGATAGGGCCCGCTTCGTCAGTAATGTCGCTAAGTGAATGTGGGGTCCGTCATCACTGCTCAAGGCGTCCGCGTGAGAGGAGGAAAAGAAGTGCGGGTGGGCTTCTGGCTGGATTAGTTCTTGGCCAGATCACGGCATGGCCTTTTCCATTTCTTTGCCCTTTTCTTTTCATTTCCTATTTTCTGAATTGATTTTGATATGAATTCAAATCCTTTTTAATTTCAAACAATTTTGGGGAGCTTTGTAGGGTTTTGTGGTTTCAAAAAGCAGTCATTTAACCAAGTGGTTACCCTGTAAGGTTTGGTCAAGCTTGGGTTTCAAAATAAATGAGATTTTGCTATGGTTTGCATATATTTGGATTTAGGGTTTTGAAATCATTTCTAAACTTTGAATTTTGGTTAAAAGTTTCACATAAACATTCCAACAATGGAATCAAGTAAACAAGTACCTAGTCTTCCAAATTTTCAAAGTGTGATGGTCATTTTGGAATCAATTGTCCACATGAAATCACAGACTCAACTTCTGTTTTCTAAGTGATTTTTGATAAACCCTAAATGAATGAATGATGCACAGATGATATGAAGGAGTTTTGAAACTATGATTTTTGGGATGTTACAAATCTAACCCCCTTAAGATGAATCTCGCCCTCGAGATTCGGTTTGGCTAGCAAATAGGTGAGGGTGGTCTTCCAAGATCATCTTCTCTTCCCATGTTGCTTACTCTTGAGTGATGGTTCCATTGCACTTTACAAAATTTGATAGTCTTGGTCCTGGTGACTCTTTACGCTATCTCTAGAATTTTGACAGTTTTTCCTCATAAGTGAGATCACTTTCTAGCTGAACTTCCTCCAAAGGTATGGTATCCTTCAAAGAAGACTCTTCCATTTCGGGTGACACTTCTTAAGTTGACTCACATGAAATACGTTGTGGATTTCTGATAGAGATTACGGTAATTCCACTTCATATGCAACTTCTCCTTGCGACTTAGAATCTTGAATGGCCCACGTATCTTTGTGCCAACTTTCCTTTGACTCCAAATCTTTTCACTCCACGGAGTGGTGATACCTGAGATAGGCTCTATCTCCAACCGTAGGGTGACTTCTCTACGCTTAGAATCTGCGTAGCTTTTCCATCGGATTGTGCTATCTTCAACCGGTCCCTAACCAATTTAACTTTCTCTTCGGCGTCTTTGATAAGATCAGGTCCAAATAAACTTCTTTCTCCCACACCATTCCACAACAATGGGGTGGTACACTTCCTTCCGTAGAGTAACTCAAACGGTGCCATTCCAATACTTGATTGATGGCTGTTATTGTAAGAAAACTCTGCGTAGGGTAAACTTTCATCCCAACTTGCTCCATAATCCAAAGCGCATGCCCTCAACATGTCTTCTAGAATTTGATTGGTTCTCTCTGTTTGACCATCTGTTTGAGGATGAAAGGCAGTACTGAATTCCAACCTCGTTCCTAAGGATTCATGAAGTTGTCTCCAAAAGTGAGATGTGAATTGAGTTCCTCTATCAGACACAATACTCTTTGGCACACCATGAAGGCATACAATCCTGCTCATGTAAATTTTTGCTAGTTTGGCACTTGTATAAGTTGTTTTCACTGGTATAAAATGAGCCACTTTAGTTAGACGATCCACTACTACCCATATGGAATCATATCCCGATCTAGTCCTTGGTAATCCGGTAATGAAATCCATACCAATATTTTCCCACTTCCATTCAGGAATAGGCAATGGTTGAAGCAGACCTGCTGGTTTCTGGTGCTCCGCTTTGACTCTGCTACATACATCACACAAAGCGATATGTTCGGCGATATCCCTTTTGAGATTGTTCCACCAAAATCTCTCTTTCATATCCATGTACATCTTGGTGTTTCCCGGGTGAATAGAATATGGAGAGTTGTGACTTTCTTGTAAGATCAGTTTTCGCAACTCTGGGTCTTGTGGAACACATATACGTTTCCCGTGCCATAAAGTACCCTGTTCGTCAATATGGAAACTCTTGGCTTTCCCTAGACCAATGTTTACTTTAATCTTTTCAATTTCCTCATCAGTCTTTTGAATTTCTCGGATCTTGTCCAAAAGAGTGGGTTGGACATCCAAAGACATGAGATGCCCTTCTGGTACAATCTCCAATCTGAGTTCTTTGAATTGCCTACACAAGTCTTCTGGCAATTCCCCTTTTGTAAGGCCATTTATAAATGTCTTACGACTTAGAGCATCGGCTACCACATTTGCTTTACGGGATGGTATTGCAAACTTAAGTCGTAATCCTTGATAAGTTCTAACCATCTTCTTTGTCTCATGTTGATTTCCTTCGGGTGAAGATATATTTCAAGCTCTTATGATCGGTGAATACTTCACACCGCTTACCTAACGGTAATGTCTCCATGTTTTGAGTGCATGAGCATGAGGCTAACTCCAAATCATGAGTAGGGTAGTTCACTTCATGAGTTTTGAGTTGTCTCGAAGCATAAGCTACGACTCTACCATCTTGCATAAGCACGGCACCTAAGCCTTGATGAGAAGCATCACAATACACTTGGAAATCTTTTTCCAAATCAGGCAGACACAAAACTGGTGCTGTTACAAGTCTCTTCTTTAATTCCTGAAAACTGACTTCACAACCTTCAGACCAGGCAAACTTTTTGTCCTTCTTTAGCAATTCTGTCATAGGTTTAGCAACTTTTGAGAAATTTTCAATAAACCTTCTGTAGTAACCTGCTAAGCCGAGGAAACTACGAACTTCTATCACATTCTTAGGTGATTCCCAATCTGTCACTGCTGAAACTTTAGCCGGATCAACTGCCACACCATCCTTTGTCATAACATGACCAAGGAATCCAACTTTCTCTAACCAGAACTCACACTTGCTGAATTTGGCATAAAGTTTATGTTCTCTCAATTTTTCAAGTATTAAGCGCAAGTGTCTTTCATGTTCTTCCTTGCTCTTGGAGTAGACTAGGATATCGTCGATAAAAACGACAACGAACTTGTCAAGGAATTCCATGAACACTTTGTTCATCATATTCATGAAATATCTTTGGGCGTTGGTTAAACCAAAAGGCATCACGGTACTCATACAATCCATACCTTGTGGTGAATCTTTGTCTTAGGTATGTCTTGCTCTCTTATCTTAAGTTGAAAATAGCGACCTCGGATCAATCTTGAAAATACACATGCTCCTTCTAATCGATCAAACAAGTCGTTGATCCTTGGCAAAGGATATTTGTTCTTGATGGTAACCTCGTTGAGAGAACGATAATCAATACATAATCTTTGTGTTCTATCCTTCTTCTCCACAAACAAAACCGGGGCTCCCCAAGATGAAGAACTTGGTTGTATAAACCCTTTCTGTAACTGTTCTCCTAGTTGTTTCTTGAGTTCTTTCAGCTCATCCACTGACATTTTATATGGTCTCTTAGCTATTGGTCCAGAACCTGGTACCAAATCTATTAGAAACTCCACATCTCTGTCTGGTGGCATTCCTGGTAATTCCTCAGGGAATACATCCGGATACTCACACACAATTGGCACATTGTCCATGCTAACCCCCTTAAGATGATTTAGCTTACTTCCTTTGAATTCAAAGTTTGACTTAAACTTTATTCTTTTTCCTTCGGGGGTTGTGAGTGTAAGCTCTGATTGGCACAATCTAATACTCCTTCATACTTAGCCATCCAATCCATTCCCAATATTACATCTAACCCTTGGGAATTCAGGATTATTAGGTTCACGAAACTTATGTTTTCCAAACTCTATGACTAAGTCATGACATCCCGAGTTTACAATCATTTCTCCCCGGAGAACTTACTCTTATTGGACACCCAATGGTTTCTCTTGGTAGTTCATTCTTTTCAACAAATGCTTTTGATATGAATGAATGAGATGCACGATCAAAGAGTACAAACGCTGAAATTGAATTGAGTCCGAACTTACCAAAGAACGGCATCGGGCTCCTCATAGACCTCCTCCACATTGAGGTGGTTAACCTGTCCTTCCGGAAAGGATTTGGCTTGTTAGGTCCTTCAACTTTCTTTTCAGGGCACTCATTAGCATAATGCCCCACTTCTTGCATTTGAAGCACTCAACCCGTTGATGTCCTTTTGACATCTTGACCTCCACCTCCACTACCATTTCCACCGTGGTGGCTCTTATGTCCACCCTTGTGGTTCTTGTACTTATCATTGTCATGACTACGATGTTTGTTGTCATGACGGTTGTGGTTGTGCTTGTTGAACTTCCCATGTTTATGGGATCCGAGCTGCCATTGTTATCATAATGAGATCGTTTGTGAGGCGATCCCGAGCTGTGTTTGTCGGAGTGTTTCCTCTTCCTACTCTCGACTTGCTTCATTTTACTCTCCAAAATAGCAGCCTTGTCACACAAAGACCGATAAGTTGGAACATATGCTAGATAACTGTAGGTTCAGCTCATCATTCAAGCCTTCCAAGAATTTTTCCTTTCTCTTGGCATCGATCAACCTCGTCCGGTGCATAGCGCTTGATTGTTGAATTCTTCTACGATTCTCGCCACATCGATGGCGCTGCTTCAAGTTGTGAAACTCCTTCTTTTTCAGACTCATTATCCCTGACGAGATATGAGCGGTGCGAAACCCATCTTCAAATATGTCCCATGTCACTTCATCAATGGGAGTGGTGATTTGGAAGTTATCCCACCATGTGGCGGCTGGTCCTTCCAACAGATGTGCTGCGAATCTGACTTTTTCAGCATCAGTGCAGCCTACTGTCACCAAGTCTTTGTTCACAGAACGCAACCAGTCATTGGCTGCCATGGGATCAGTTGTTCCCGAAAACTTTGCTGGCCTCAGACGCAGGAATCTGGTGAGCATATCGAAACCCGGAGGGTTGTTGTTGTTGTTGTTGGGGTCATTGTTGTTGTTGTTGTTGTTGTTGTTGTTGTTGTTGTTGTTGTTGTTGTTGTTGTTGTTGTTATTCTGGTTTTGGATGAACGCCGTCATCATTTGCATAAGTTGTGTTTGCGCATTCATCATTTGTTGCATTTCCGGGGTGATGTTGTTGGGGTTGGGGTTTGCGCGACGGGGAGGCATCTGTGGTTTATTCAAATAGATAAGAATGAGATACCCATAGATGTTTTATGCACAATACAACTTAAGCAAACACATATTAAGCAACACTTGAGAATAAAGTTCAACATCCACATAACAAGTTCATGAAGTGATACACACAAGTGGCAAGCCATCCACATGTCGGATGGTCCAAAACAAGTTCACAAAACAAGTATGAATAACAAGATAAACGAGTGATCATGTCTACTCATCAACGTCAATCTCCTCCTCGACGAAGGTAAGACCTGCGTTCTCCATCGCGGTCTTGTTCTCCTCAATCGTAGTGGTCAAGGAATCGATCTTGGCCTTGAGAGCCCTCTTCTGGGAGCGAAGCCTCTCAATAACCATCTGCTGCTGCTCAAGCTCGAAGTCCTTAGACTTCAGCTCCTCGGTCATGTCCCGGATTCTTTTGTTCCTATCCTGGACGCGTTTCTCTTGACTCTTGAACTTGCGGTCCTGGGCCTCAAACTTTGTCTCCATCTCCTTGATCATCTCATCCTGCTGCGCAAAAAGCTTGTCCTTCTCGCGAAGCTGCACCTGAAGCTCGTCATTACCAAGCATGACGTTCGTCCTGTCCGTATCTACGTGTCTGAGAAGAGTCTCCAAGTCCTGAAGATAGAGACGTATCGGCTCCGCGGTGCTCCTCGAGTCGTCCTCGAAGTCGATGGACTCTCCGTCAACATCACGTCTACCGAAGACGTGAAAGTGAGTACCCTAACACATGCGGAGGACGGCCTGATCGTCCTATCAGTCCTGCATGACTACCTCCATGCCTCTCTCCTGTCATCGTGCATCAACTTGAAGACGATGGCCTCAGAGGGCTCAAGGCCCCGGCTGGGTCACCTTGAAGCCCCAGAGGCCCTTCCTCTCGAACTTGGTGAGTGGGTACACCGTAATGGTGGGAAGAGGGAGGTCAAGCAGAGTGGTAAGCTCAACGATACGGGGACCAAAACGAGTAACTCGAAACTCCTCAACGGTGCTGATGGCAACAGGCATCTATTTATAAGATTAACAAGTTAGAACAATGCAATTCAAGATAAATCAAGACAACATTCATACGTATCCATGAAACATAATTGTCACACAAGCCATGCATACATGAATTCATTACATCATTCAAGGTCCATACTTATTTAAATATCTTTTGAAAATAAGGTGAATAGTGGTGGTCCAACTAATGAAGTGTCTTTACAGTCCAATCTCACGGGACCTATTATTGAACACAATGTTCCTAGAGGCAATCCACCAATCTTGTTCCCTTGACTCTATCACTAAGTCTATAACATCTCCCCTTATTTCTTGGTTGTTGTCTTCCAATTCTTGAGTAAGTTCCTTCTCTTTCTCTAAGTCCTTTTGGAGGTTGAGCATTCTGCACTTAACTCTAGCACTTAGTTCCTTGATAGTCCTCCAAGCTGCATCCCTGGCTGACTCAAAGAATGTGGTGTGCATGATAGTGTTGGTGTACATGCAGAATCCCCTTTCCTTGTGGTTGTCTCCCTTGTTTTTGTACAAGTGTAGTTGCACCCACCAATACTCCACTCCTTCATCCATCAATCGGAAAGCCCTTGTACACGGCTTCACCATGTGCATCCATTGCCTCCATGAGGTCCTTGAGAATATTGGGAAACTCGGTTTCACATTCCAAGGTCATGGTCATGAGTGGTCCCTTCTTCACACCGTTGATGGAGTTCATCTACAAAGGAAGTTGAAAGAGATTAGAAAAGTTTTACGAGAAGAATAGACAAGTGTAGAAGTAGTTGAAAACTTTTTCCTTAGTGGTTTTCCAGTCCTAGGGTCATAATCCTACAGGCAACAAAGGTTCTCGATACCATCTGTTAGACCCTCCTTTATAGAGGATAGGATCCTGTGATTGCAATGCTAGTCCTCGGATCAATGCTAGCATCCATGCTTTAAGATGAAGTACCCGAGATACAAAGGTCGTTTATTACATTCATTCCGGAGATAAACATAGTCTTTTACAACTCAGGGCCATAGGCCTAATACAAGAGTTTTTAGGAATAAGTAAATAAACACAAGTATTCATCTTCATGTGCCACAGGCAAGCATGTTGAGTGTAGACTCATGACTCCTACTCATCATCGGAGTAACCTGCAACATCACAAGTTACAGCCACAGAGGGTCAATACTTTGGAATAGTATTGGCAAGTGATACCTTAGTATATTTTAAGTGGTCTATAGTTCTATATGCATTTGGCTAGTGTAGCTTGGCTTGCTTTGCTTAAAATTAAGTTTTACTTATTAGTTGAAATTGCTAAGTTTTCTTTGTCAAAACATTCCCAAGGAAACCATCAATAGACTTTGAGGTCCTTCACCCTTGTTCACCCACAAGTTTTTATTTAGAAGTTGGAGTGATGAGATTCTCGTGGCTTCCATGTCTTGATGCTCAAGTGTCCATTTCCTTGGACAAGGCTAAGTACTTAGGTTTTCCATCTGCAGAGGCTGTGCACTTTCCCCACCAGACTTGGTTTCCCAAGACAGGACCTTTCAGAAGCCTTTCCTTAGTCAAATGGACGTTGCTCCATCCTATCATCCCATCTACCACCAACTGTCCATATGACTAAGTTCTAGCATCCTATATGATCATGGCAGAGCCCATTTTGCCAAGTGGTTGACCTTGTAAGCTTTCTCCACACTTGGCCTCCAAACCTCTTTGTGCTGGGTGGCATTCCACAAGTGTGATACACAACCCAAGTCCATGGCCTTGTGTAACCACTCAACATAACCCATACATTCCATTCCACCTGTGAGGTTTATTTAACTTAGTAGTTTTATTAAGAAAACATAAGTCTCTTGACTTAGAATATTTTATCATATAGTATATATATAGATGTTCACCACCCTTGTTTGCTATAAGCTAGGCTAAGCAAGTATGGAAACTTATCTTAGGAATGATTCCCTAACAATGCTAGTAGACTACATAGGATTTCCCACCTTTCCATTTAGACAAAATATTATGCAAAAATATAAATAAATATCTAATGCTAGTTCAAAAACATAGGACAAATATATATTCATGCAAATATCACTTGCCTTGGTAGTGTGGGGAGTAGCACTCTTCACAATCACAATCAAAATCAGAATCTACACAAGAATTCAAAACATACAATTACACACCTTTAAATATAACCAAAATAATATGAATGCATGCATGCAAGAATTTACCATGTACTAAATTTTGAAAAATTCTACCAAGTGTGTGTACATGACTACTGAAGCATAACATGTCACAAGTTTGACCAATAAACCTATTTGTCCATAACAAAATTTTATAAAGACATTTTTATATCTAAAATAGCCCTAAACTTGTTCCACAAATAAAACATTTTTAACTGTTACTATATGCTAAACCAAAGGTATATTCTGATAGGCCTTGTCTTGCTGAACTCAACGATATAAAGTTTGCAAAAATCCAACGTGTCGTTTGAAAGATACAAGCATTTGAAGTTTGAATCTAATTCAGATTTGAATTCTGTTTTTAATATAAACTTTGCCACGCGTCGCTGTGATTGGCGCGCATCGCTCGTTGGATCACGCCCGCAGCAGGATTTTAAACAGATCGTGCGCACCAGATCGCGTGCCGCCGGATTAAGTGAGTCTATCCTAGCGCCGGATCAAGATCCAACGGCGAGCAACAGCGACCATGCTGGGCGGCGCTGGCGGCGGCGGCGCTGTTCGCCCATGCGGCGTTCTAGACCATTCCAGATGCAAGGATGTGCTTACCAGATCCGCGGCGTCTGAACTTGACGTGGTACTGCTCGCGAAGGGGCGCCGGAGATGGGCTCTGACCTCGTCGGAGTTTCGCAGCGTCGCCGAAGGTTGTCGGAGTTTCGCCGATGTGCGTCGCCGAGCACGAACCAATGGGTTTAGAGGATGCGCAGGACAACTACGAACACGCCGGTGAATAAGAAAACAGGGCGCTCGAAACTTCGGGATTGCTCGCGGAGTTCGCGAAAATGTCACGCCGGGTTGTTGTCGTTGGCGAGGTTCCTCGGCGTGCTAAGCCAAAATGGGGACACCGCCGATGCGCGATGACGAGGATCCTATGCGCATCAACCGAGGGCAAGGGTGGTGTTTTACTTACGGAGGGTCGCGGAGTTCGTGAAGAAGATGGTGGCGGCCGACGTTACAACGCTTAGGGGTCATGCGAAGACAAACGGCGAGTGTCGGAAGATGCGTATGAGTTCACCGAATAAGATAGGGTGAATGGGAGATGGGGAACTCAAGCTCACCGGAATTGATCGCGGAGGGGCTCACGTGGCGACTCATGGAGGTTTGATGGCAGCTGGGGCGTGAGTGTGCGATTGGGGGAAAATGACCGTGGGGTGATGGGGATCTTATAGCCAGGAGTCGACAAGAACGCCTGCGTTTAATGGCCCAATTAAGCCGCCATCACCGCCATCATCGCTCTGCGGACGTGGTCGCGGGCGGGAGTTTGGGAAGACGATGCCAAGCAGATAGGGCCCGCTTCGTCGTATGCGCTAAGTGAATGTGGGGTCCGTCTGCCGGCTCGGCAAGGCCCCGTAGCGTGCGTGAGAGGAAAGAAGTGCCGGGTGGGCTTCTTGGCTGGATTAGTTCTTGGGCCAGATCACGCCGCATGGCCTTTTCCATTTCTTTGCCCTTTTCTTTTTCTGTTTCCTATTTTCTGAATTGATTTTGATATGAATTCAAATCCTTTTTAATTTCAAACAATTTTGGGGAGCTTTGTAGGGTTTTGTGGTTTCAAAAAGCAGTCATTTAACCAAGTGGTTACCCTGTAAGGTTTGGTCAAGCTTGGGTTTCAAAAATAAACAGAGATTTTGCTATGGTTTGCATATATTTGGATTTAGGGTTTTGAAATCATTTCTAAACTTTGAATTTTGGTTAAAAGTTTCACATAAACATTCCAACAATGGAATCAAGTAAACAAGTACCTAGTCTTCCAAATTTTCAAAGTGTGATGGTCATTTTGGAATCAATTGTCCACATGAAATCACAGACTCAACTTCTGTTTTCTAAGTGATTTTTGATAAACCCTAAATGAATGAATGATGCACAGATGATATGAAGGAGTTTTGAAACTATGATTTTTGGGATGTTACATTTCGAGATGCAGGTCACGTGAAGGAGATGGTGCGCCATCAACTGGTGGCAGGCGTGAAGGCAACCTTGTCGCCTGTTCAATTGCATCGATGTGACGTCAATCTTGCCGAGATAGCGGCTAGGACACCTCCACCTCCAGATGGCATGTCATGGGATATCCGTCCGCACTATTCGGCAGTAGTGGCGGTATGCCGAAGAAATTGTAGATGTGTTTGAGGAGCAAACAAACATTCTGCTCCAGCATAGTTAATCCATGTAAACAAAAAATGAGATAATGTAAAGTCTGTATTTGTCTGAGTGGGCTTGTAATGCCCTTGTAAAGTTTGTATTTGCACGTAGTGCGTTGTATGATTATAGAGTATGCATGTCCTTTTCGTTAGCCTGACGTGGTCGGCTACTCAGGTTATATGCGTTGTTGTCATTCGACAAAGTCGTACGGTGAGGCGCAGCCCTTGAGCGTATTTTAGCGATAAGTAATATAAGGGAGAAAGATTTGGGCTAAGGAACTTAGCTTTTATTCATCGTAAGTGAGGAGGTACATTGCTCGGCTGAATAGCCTTATGAAAAGTAAAGGATAACTAGGGGTATAAGCGTCACAGTCTTGCGATGTTCCAGGGGTTGGAGTATTCGACTCCCGATGCGACGTCCATGAGGTGGTAGGCGCCGCCTGGGATGAATTCAGTGACAATGTAGGGTCCTTCCCAGGGTGACTCGAGCTTCTTGTGCCCTTCCTTCTTAAGTCGCAAAACGAGGTCTCCCTCGACAAGGGACCTTGGATGCAACCGGCGGCTGTGATAGTTGTGGAGGCTCTGCTGATACACCGCAGAGCGAGCTGCTACGATGTCGCGTGCTTCATCCAGCGTGTTGATGGTGTCTTCGAGTGCGGCTAATGATTCGGCCTCACTATAGGCGACGACCCATGGGGCATTGTAGCGTACCTCGGCAGGTAGCATAGCTTCGGCTCCATGCACCATGAAGAAGGGTGTGTAGCCAGCTGAGCTGTTTGGCGTTTGGCGAAGGCTCCAGAGAACGGAGGGTAGCTCGTCTTCCCAGTCGCCCGCAAACCTTTCGAGTGGGCGTTGCAGACGCTTCTTGATGCCATTGCCGATGATGCTGTTGGACTTTTTTACCTGTCCGTTGGTTTGCGGATGCGCCACAGAGGCGTAGGACAGGTTGATTCCGATGTTCTCGCAGAAGCCTCGGAACTCCTTCGAGATGAAGTTCGAGCCGTTATCCGTTATGATGCTATGAGGTACTCCGAACCTGTAGACAATGGACTCGAAAAACTTGACGGCGGTTTTGCCGCTTTGGTTGGTAACAGGCATGGACTCGATCCACTTCGAGAATTTATCGACTGCTGCCAGGAGGAAGACATGGCCTCCTGGAGAGGACATTGGCAGTTTTCCGATCATGTGAAGGCCCCACTAGGCGAAAGGCCAGGCCACTAGAATAGGACGTAGCTCTGATCCTGGCGCATGTGGCTTGTCCGCGTACCTTTGGCAGGCGTTGCACCTTTGGACTATCTCCTTGGCGTCATTCATTGCGGTTGGCCAGTAGAGGCCAGCTCGCAGAGCTTTGGCGACTAGGGTGTGGCTGCCTACGTGATGGCCGTAGATACCCTCATGGGTGTCTAGGAGGATGTTTTTGCCATCGCTGATGGTGATGCATCGTTGGAGCACACCCGAAATGTTGTGCTTGTACAACTCGCCATTGATGATGGTGAAGGCCTTTGATCGGCGAGATATGCGTCGGGCATCTGTCAGGTCTTCGGGCAGCTGCTTGTTTACCAGGTAGCTAAGGTACGGTTGAGTCCATGTTTCTTCAACCGCCATGACCTGCATAAGGCTTACCAGCTCGACCTCCGTGTTGAGCTTTTCAGGTCCTTCTTGTCCTTCGGGTGGCGCAACCTCCGAGTGCTTTGCGGCTTCGGCCGAGCCCTTTGGGAATTTCCGCTTGATGGTGGGTACGCAGATTTGTTCGAGGAACACTCCTGGTGGTACCCGAGCATAGGTAGAGCCGATGTTGGCGAGCTTATCGGCCTCTTTGTTGCTTTCTCTGCCAATGTGCCTAAGTTCGCAGCCGTCAAAGTCCCCTTCGAGTGAGTTATAGAGCGCATGGTATGCGATCATTTTGGCGTTATGGGCGTCACACTCGTTCATCGTCTGCTGGATGACGAGGTTGGAGTCGTCGTAGATGACGAGGCGTGTGGCGCTGCACACCTTGGCCATCCTCATGCCATGGATGAGGGCCTCGTATTCGTCCTCGTTGTTGGAGGCGCGGAATTTCATCCGAAGGACATACTTCATCTTGTCGCCTTGAGGGGAAGTCAGTATGACACTGGCCCCTGCTCCAGCCTCTCGCTTGGATCCGTCAAAGTGCATCGTCTAGGACTGCGACATGTTCGGAGTATCTGGCAGCTGGAGATCCATCCAGTGGACAAGGAAGTCAGGGAGGACCTGAGACTTCATGGCGGTGCGCCGCTCATAGATGTTGTCTCGAGGAGACAACTCGATGCATCACAGGGCTACGCGCCCCGTGGCTTTGGGGTTGTTTAGGATGTTCGACAGCGGGGTGTCGTTGATGACCATGATCTAGTGCTCCTGGAAGTAGTGGCTCAGCCAACGTGCCTTCATGAATACACCGTAGGCGAGCTTCTGGTAATGGGGGTACCTCTGCTTTTTTGGGGTTAGTACCTTGCTAAGGTAGTAAATTGGGCGTTGGACCCCATGGGTCTTGCCTGGGTCATTCGACCACGAGTGCGGTGCTTACCACCTGATGCATCGCTATGATGTATAGCAGCAAAGGCTCCCTCTCTTTCGGCGTGACCAGGACGGGTGATGTGGAGAACAGTTGTTTGAGGTCCTCAAATGCATCGTCTGCTTCGGGCGTCCACTCAAATTTGTCGGCCTTGCGCAGCAGCTGATAAAAGGGGAGAGCTTTCTCACCCATGCGACTGATGAACCTGCTGAGCGCCGCGATTCGCCCAGCTAGCTGCTGGACCCCCTTGAGGTTTTTCGGCTTCTCCATGGCTAGTATAGCCTAGATTTTCTTCGGGTTTGCCTTGATTCCACGCTGGGAGATGAAGTACCCGAGTAACTGGACAGACGGGACGCCGAAGGCGCACTTATATAGGGTCAGCTTGATCTTGTAGCGATCAAGGTTGTCGAACGTCTCGCGGAGATCGTCGATAAGCGTCCTAGCCTCCTTGGTCTTGATCACTATGTCGTCGACATAGACCTGGACGTTGCGACCAATCTGGTCCTTTAGACATTCCTGCATGCATCTCTGTTAAGTGGCGCCTGCGTTCTTCAACCCGAAGGGGATTGTGTTGTAGCAGAACACCCCGAACGGCGTGATGAACACTGTTTTCTCCTGATCTTCGGCCTTCGGTCGAATTTGGTTGTAGCCTGAGTAGGCGTCGAGGAAGGAGAGTTTCTCGCATCCTGCAGTGGAGTTGATGATTTGATCGATCTATGGGAGAGTAAAGTGGTCCTTGTGGCAATGCTTGTTAAGCGATGTGAAGTCCACGCACATCAGCTAGATGTCTGTGTCCTTCTTGGGGACCAGCATGGGGTTGGCCAGCCACTCGCTTTCCTTGATCTCCCTAATGAAGTTGGCATCGAGGAGTCTATTGACTTTGATACCAACGGCTTCAGCTCTTGGCTCGTACACTCGACGCATCGATTGCTTGACTGGCTTCGCATCTGGAAACACATTGAGTGCATGCTCGGTGAATTCCCTGGGAACTCCTGGCATGTCCGTAGGACACCAGGAAAAAATTTCCCTACGCTCACGGAGGAATTCGATGAGCGTGTTTTCCTATGGATGACTCAGGTTGTTGGCAATCACCGCCGACTTGGAGGCGTCTATCGGGTGGACCTACACCTTCTTTGTGTTGACTGTGGAGTCGAACGACATGTCAGGTGTGTTTTGCCTGGTGACTAGGGGTGCCCCGTTGTCTGTGACCTCCTTGAGCCTTGTGAGATCCTCCTGCATGCCGAATGACTGAGAGATTCTATTGAAGTATCTGTCACAGCTCTCCGACCTGGTGAATCTTCCTGGGACGGTAATGATGCCCCTGGGTCCTGGCATCTTCAGTAGAAGATATGCATAGTGCGGTACTACCAGGAATCTTGTGAATGCCACACGCCCAAGGATGGAAATGTGAGGGCCAGTCCACCACTTCAAACTCGAGTCGTTCACGTCTGAAGTTTTCGGGCTTGCTAAAGATGAAGTCGAGCCATATTTTGCCCAGGGGGTATATGCCCTTCCCTAGGAAGATGTCGTGGAACGTTGTGTCCGACGGCTCTAGGCCGCAGAGCGGGATCCGCATGGCTGCAAGTGTGCTGGAGAACATCAGGTTGATGTTGCTGCCGTCGTCCATGAAGATGCGGCTCATCTAGAATCCTCCGATCTGGGACTCGAGCACCAGGGCAGAATGTCCTGGGCGAGGTATCTGGCGTGGGTGATCCGTATGGTCGAACGTGATGCAGGACTCCGAGCTGCTGAGGTATTTAGGTATGGCTGGTGGGAAGGTCATGGCCAGGTTGACTTGGCGGGTGATCTTCTTATGCACCCTGTTGGTTGGGTGCCCCTTCTGGATCATCATGGACCCTATAGGTGGCGGGTATCCATCCGCTTCGTTGTTCTGCACTGGTGCAGCCGCAGGTTGTGAAGGTCCTCCAGGTGGTGGTGGTGAAGCCCCGTGCGCAACGGCTCCTGGAGGTGGTGTGAATCCTGGGTTCACCGCTTGGCGCCGCATCTGGGTGAGGCCCTCGCTGAGTTTCTGGAACTCTCGACAGTCCTTGAGCATGTGGCTGGACTTCTTCTTACCATCTTGTTTGTCGATGTGGAAATGGATGGTGCAGGGACCTGATAGCTTGTCGTATGCCGAAGGCTCGTCGTCATGGCTGCGACGTTGCCACATTTGGGTGGACTGTCCACCACCGTGGTAGTTGCTGCTGCGGTATCTGCTGTTGCGGTTGCCATCGTCGCGGAGATTGGCGTAGCCAGCCGCAACCATGTCAACTTCCTCGTGATCATCATAGACGCGCGATCTTCTCTTGCTGTGGCGGTCGCGTCTGCGGCCGAAGTCAGCTTCGTCATCTGAATGTGTTCGGTTGACAGAATCTTCACCATCTGCCCAGCGATTGGCGATGTCCATTAGGTGATAAAGGGTTTTGGGCTTGACGCGCCCGAGCTCCTCCTTGAATTCGCGGTGCTTGACGCCATCCTTGAAGGCGTCGATTGCCCTCTCCTCGGAGATATTTGCAGCGGAGTTCTAGATGATAGACCAACATAGTATGTACGAGCGAATGGACTCGTTGGTCCGTTCAATGCATGCTCACATCTCTTCGATTGAGGCTGGTCTCTTGCTATTGCCCTTGCAGTTGCAGATGAAGCTGTAGGCCAGCTCTTCCCAACTGCGGTTGGAGCCGGAGGGGAGGTTGCTGAGCCATGCCCTGGCTGCGCTTGTTAGCTGCAGCTGGAGGCATTGCAGGGCGGTGTTCTTGTTCCTGCCGTGGAGCTTGACTGATGACAGATGATCATCACGCCAGGTTTTCGAATCATGCGCGCCATCAAACTTCGGGTTGCCCGAAGGGAGCATGAAATTCTTCGGCATCCGTGATTGCCGAACGGACCTGCTGAAGCATCTGGCTCCACATAGCTCTCCGTCGTCTTCCTTGGACTCAGTTGAGCATGCGCTCTTAGCGCGTGATTTATCGATCTTGTGCTATGTGAGCTCACTACGAGCATCGTAGTTGCTGTTGCGGTGCCGTGGGCTCCGACGGTGTTGAGGTAGGTCATTCTCTTCTTCCTTGGATGAGGGTGTGCAGCTTTAGGTAAATTTCACCGTGGCCTTTTTCTTTGGCTCGGTGGGAGCTTCATCGTGGAGCGCAGCTCCGACAAGTCCGAGGCCTGCTAGCGCAGACTTATGGATCACGTTCTTCGGGTCTCCCGCCAGTGGAGCGTTAGACGCGAGATAGGTGGTGGCCGCCATGATCGCAGCCTACGGCGTTTTTGGCATGATGTTGCCTTGTGAGTCCATCGTCATGAAGGACGTGTCGAGTGCCTTGGTGACCTCGTGCCGTGTGGCAGGGTCCATGCGCTCCAGGCGAGAGCGGTATTTGTTGGCGTTGTTCCCATGTGAAGAGGAGCCGCCAGCGGAGAGCGCAGCTCACCGCATGCTTGACTCGTCGGCTGCCCGCTTGCGCTTTTTGAGCTCATCATGTAGCTTGACCTGTCAATTGTGCTCATCGATTAGGAGCCAGTGATAGGCCATCAGCAAGTCACGGGAGGCATCTACAGGTAGAATGTGATTGCCTTGTACAGCTTCGCGTGCGATCTCCCAGCCCTCCTTGTTGAGGTGGATCTGGTTGTGGGCACGATTGACGCCCTCAGTGCCTTGAGCCGCCCTGTTAGGCGAGTTCATCATGTTTCCCGTGTTCTCAACCTGAGGGTTGGGAGGGGGATTGGGTGTTTCACCCAGCGTTAGGTTGGCTCCATTGTTGATGTCGCCACCATGGATGAAGGCGCACAGATAGCTCTCACGGAGAGGGTCGCTGCTGCCACAGCTCTTAGATCCAGAACCGTAGGTTCCTTCATCCGAAGGGGGATCGCACAGATCGGAGTTGCAGTTGCTGCTGTCATCCGAATCGCCCGTCAGCGTCGACGTGCGTAGGGTGCTGATGGGTGGGACCCATGCAGCGGGCCTGATTGATGGAAGTGGCACCCACTCTGGGAGGCGGAGGGTGCCGGTCTGCCCCACCTGGAAGCAGAAGCTACCGAACAGCATCTCGATTCCGTCACCTACGGACTCAAAATCTTTGCGGGTGGCCAGAGAGTGGGCGGTGAAGTCGAAGGCATCAAAGAGGAGGTGATTCTCCGTCGTCGAGGAAACGTAGATCACTCCGGATGGGACCATCACGCGCACGATCAGCATCCCTGTCTTCCACAGACGACGCCAATTGACGAGGGTTCAACTCGTCAATGCCCATTGTTATGGACTTGGGTTTTGGAGAAGATGGGGATGCTGGAAGTTGTGAGACGGTTAATAGGAAAGCAACACGGGGACATGAGGTTTACCCAGGTTCAGGCCCCCGGAGGGAAAACCCTACTCCTGCTTGTCTATTCTTGATTACAGCGGGATCGAAGGTTATAGGGGATGCGCAGATGCAATCTGGCGTGAGGTGTGTGTATGGGGTGAGTTCATCCTACTCGTCGTGCCCTCCTGGCCTTTATATAGATAGGCCAGGTCCCAGGGATAGGTCGAGTCGGTTACATATTAGGGTTGAACCCTTTGAAATTCTATCTACAGCTAGACTTGTCCTCCAAGGAGTCGAACTCGCCATGGGCTTAGGCCACCCGAAATCTTCCTGGGCTGCAGGTCTTCACATGGGCCTTCCTTGGGCTGGACCGGGTATACCAACATCATGCACTCGTAGGGTATATCCATGTCACCGGCCTTTAGGCGCGCAGGCCACCTTCTGTCACGGTAGGATAAGAGGCGGTTTCTGTGTCGCGGCAGCCTGCCGTGGCAGGATTTGGCTACGTTTCTCTGTCGCGGCAGAGACCCTGCTAGGTGTTGATCTCTTCCTTTGTAGATCCTTGTGCTTCCTCCCTCTCCTCTCTCGCACTTTCTTCATTGATCAACACGTCATGCTCCATTTTCTTCAGCTCCTCGCTCCGTGCTATGCCTTCTTCTCCCATGTACCTGATCATACAATAATACCAAGACTTAGGGAGTACAAAATTCTCATTAAGTAAAACATGAGGCTCATTAAGAAACAAATTCACCGGTTGTTCTAGTAGCTTAGCACGAGATCTTGTAATAGGTACAATTATGATCTCATTGAACTAATCCTTCTTAGTAGAAGCTGGAACATCTTCAGTAGTAATTGGGGTAGGTATAAGTATAGGGATGTCCTCACCATCTCCCCCCTTCAAAAGGCGTCGAACTCGACGCTCCAAGGTCTTCTCCATGATATGGTGATAATTCAGCAACGTTGAAACTGTTGCTAGCTCCACCAAACTCAGCAATAGGTATATCAATCGTGTAGGCATTATCATTAATCTTGGCTAACACCTTGTAAGGACCAGCACCACGTGGCTTCAACTTGGATTGGCGCAATAATGGAAATTTTTCCTTGCGCAGATGTACCCATATCATGTCACCAGGTTGAAACAAAACTTATTTCCTTGCTTGATTCCTTGCAGCAGCAATGTTCTCGCCTTTCTTCTCAATAGCCTCTCGAGTCTTCTCATGAATCTTCTTCACATATTCAGCATGTATTGATGCCTCCATATCAACTCTCTCATGTAATGGTAGAGGCAACAAATCCAGTGGCGTCAATGGCTTGAAACCATACACCACCTCAAAAGGACAAAGCTGATTAGTTGAATTCACTACCCTATTATAAGAAAACTCAACATGTGGCAAACACTCTTCCCACTCCCGCATATTCTTATTTACCATAGTCCTCAATAGCTGTGACAATGTTCTATTCACCACCTCTATCTGGCCATCTGTCTGGGGATGACAAGTAGTACTGAATAACAGCTTCGTGCCTAGCTTCCCCCGTAAGGTCTTCCAAAAGTAGCTCATGAACTTCACATCACGGTCAAAAACAATTGTCCTTGGTACTCCATGTAATCTCACGATGTCCCTAAAAAACAGGTTAGCAACATGCGACGCATCGTCGCTTTTATGGCAGGCAATTAAATGAGCCATCTTAGAGAATCTATCTACTACCACAAATATAGAATCATGCCATCTCTGAGTTTTAGGTAGACCTAGCACAAAATCCATACTAATGTCTTCCCATGGTGAAGTAGGTGCAGAGAGAGGGGTATACAAACCATGAGGCTTCAGCTTAGATTTTGACTTGTGGCATGTAATGCAACGTCTCACAAATCTGTACACATCACGCCTCATCTTGGGCCAATAAAAATGATCAGCAAGCATGAGCATTGTCTTCTCATGCCCAAAGTGACCCATCAAACCACCAGCATGTGATTCCTGCACTAAAAACAAACGCAACAACGATTCTGGAATACATAGTTTGTTAGCTCTAAACAAATATCCATAATGTATATGATACTAATCCCATGCATTTCTAAGAGCACACAAACGATATGGTTCAGCAAAATCATTGTCAGTTGCATAAAGTGCACAAATACTCTCTAATCTAGGAATTTTAACATCAAGATTGGTTAATAGCATGTTTTTCCTAGACAAAGCATCAACAACTACATTTTCTTTTCCCTTCTTATACTTAATGATGTACGGAAAAGATTCAATAAACTCAACTCATTTAGATAATCTTCTATGCAAGTTTGATTGAGCTTTTAAATACTTCAAAGCTTCATTATCAGAATGTATGATAAATTCTTTTGGCCATGAGTAATATTGCTAAACTTCAAGAAATCTAACAAGTGCATACAATTCTTTATCATAAATAGGATAGTTCAATAGCACCAGTAAGTTTCTCAGAAAAATATGCTATAGGACGACCCTCTTGCATCAAAACGCCACCAATACCTATACCACTAGCATCACATTCAACTTCAAATTTCTTTGAAAAATCAGGTAATGCAATTAATGGTGCAAAAGTAAGCAAACATTTCAATGTATCAAATGCAATATATTGGGCTACGCCCCATACAAATGGCACACCTTTCTTAGTCAAATCATTCAATGGTGCAGCAATAGTGCCAAATATTTCACAAAGCGCCTATAAAAACCAGCTAATCCATGGAAACTACGCACTTGACTCACATTCATGGGAACATGCCGATTCTGAATTGATTCAATTTTAGATTGATCTACTTCGACCCCATGTTTAGATATAACATATCACAAAAATATGACCTTGTCTTTTGCAAATGTGCACTTCTCAAGATTAGCATACAATTTATTATCACGCAACACTTGCAAAACTTGTTGGATATGACTACAATGTTCAATTTAATTGTGGCTATAGATAAGAATATCATCAAAATAAACAACCACAAAACAACCAATAAATTCTCTCCAAACATGATTCATTAATCTCATCAATGTACTAGGTGCATTAGTAAGGCATGACTAACCATTCATACAAGCCAAATTTAGTTTGAAAGCAGTTTTCCATTCATCCCCTTCTTTCATCCTAATTTGATGATAACCACTATACAAATCAATCTTAGAGAGAATAGCAGCACCACTCAATTCATCTAGCATATCTTCTAAGCGTGGAATAGGATGACGATATCGAATAGTGATGTTATTAATAGCTATACAATCTACACACATACGCCATGTACCATCTTTCTTAGGAACTAAATAATAGGAACAACACAAGGACTAAGAGAAACATGAATGTACCCTTTAATTCAAGAACACATGTACTTGTTTCTGTATCTCCTTTGTTTCTTCGGGGTAGGTCCTGTAGGGTGAATGGTTGGGCAATGTGGCACCTGGGATCGGATCTAGTTGATGCTCTATGCCGCACATGGGTGGAAGTCCAGTTGGCACATCATCCGGAAACACATCGCCAAAGTCCTGCAAAACAGTAGAGATACCAAGAGAAATAGGGGCCATGTCATTAGAAACTAAAACCTCGCCCTTATACATGAGCACAAGAGGCATGGCTGTAGGATCCTCGTGAAACTCTCTCATATCCTCCTTGGCGGCTAAAATTAAAAGATAAGGCACTCTCTCTATTTTTGTTATATCACTCTTTGTAGGCTCTATTACATCATGTACAGCTACAACACTATCCCTCCTATCAGATGCATCCTTCAAGTTCACGTCTATCTTTTGGCGAGACTCATTCACAATCCGTTGTGGTGTCATTGGTTGCAGATTAATCTTCTTGCCCTTAAACTCCAAGTGATAATTATTGGCACGTCCATTGTGTTGCACATGGAGATCATACATCCAAGGCCGACCCAATAAAAAATGGCAAACAGTCATAGGAACCACATCAAAATCAATAGAATCCTTGTATGGCCCTATTTCAAAATTCACTCGTACCATATGGTTTACCTTCATCTCACCATTGTCACTCAACCATTGTATGTAGTATGGATTTGGAAGAGGTAAATAAGTCAAATTCAGCTTGGCACATAACTCCTTGCTTGGAAGATTCCTGCAGCTACCTCCATCAATAATAACTTTGCAAGCTTTGTTAGGTCCAACAAGAGCTTTAGTTTGGAACAAATTGCAGCGCTGAGAGTCAACAATAGGTTGCACACTAAGTATACATGGAGAGACCACTATGGTAGGCGAATGCTCAAGGAAAGAGTCCATACCATCCTCACTGTCATAACTAGTGCCATCAACATCATGAGGATCAACATCATCTCCACTCTCATACTCTCCTTGATCAGTGACAAACATCACCTTGCGGTTTGGACAATCTCTCTTCTAGTGACCTCTACCTCCACAAGTATGACACTCCACATCACGAGTACGCGCAGTTGACATATTATAACCCGAACTAGTAGCAAGAACAGCGGGCTTCTTAGCATTGGAACCAAAAGATGGCGCAGGAGCATGCTTAGGCGCTGATGGTGACTGATGGCTAGCAGCCGCTATAGGTGGCGCCATAGGTGGCGGCGTGGCCCTGGAGAAACGGCTGGTAGATGGAAAACGAGCACGTGCCCTTACCTCTTCTGCTAACTGTGACTCGCCCTCTCTAGCATGATGCAATAACTCGTTCATTTTCTCATACTTGTGATGACGTACTATCCTATTGATTGGTAACTTCAGATTGTTGAGAAATCGCTGCATGGTCATCTCAAGTGATTCACGAATTCTAGCACGCTGCATAAGAATCTCCATCTCCATGTAGTACTCATCAACTGACATGCTTCCTTGCTTAAATTATGTCAACTTGTCAAAACTAAACACAAGTAGTTGGTGGGCACAAAATGTTCCTTCATGATACACTTCATCTCTCGCCAAGTCATCACCAGAAGGTCGTTGTCATCCCTTCTATTATGTACAAGGGCATCCCACCAACGCAAGGGATAACCATCAAATTCTGACGCTGCAAGATTGACCTTCTTTTCTTCAGTGTATTCATACAAACGCTAGAGCTTCTCAATCTTCAACTCCCATGTGAGGTAATCTTCGGGATCAATAGAGCCATCAAACTTGGGAATTGAGAATTTGGGTTTGCCCAATCCATCATCAACCAGCTGGTGAGGAATACGCTGAGCACAGCCAATAGGGGCAAAACCACGACCATGTAGATGTGCAGGCATAGGGGGAATAGGGCGTCCCCTGCCAAGATCTGGGGAAGCACCAGCAACACTCCCATCAGCATCATCATCTAGCTCTTCATTCAATGGTTGTTGCTACCGTTGCTCAAGTGCTATTGTCAAAGCTTCTATGGACCGCTGCAAAGCTATGACATTGGTGTTGATAGTTGTCACTTGTGTCTGTATGGTAGCTACTGCCTCAATGTTTGCTTCCAAAGTCACTTGCACGTCCTGAATATTCATGTCAATGGCATATGTTGTGTGGTTGAACACACGTGTCAAATGGGACTTCAATGCTTCATATTCCCGCCAGTTGACAAGCTCCTCATCCTTCTTTTTTTGTGCTACAAGATCAGAATCACTAGCAAACATGATTAGTAGGTTAGTGCAATAAACAAAATCTGTTTGGTGGAACACTCAAAACTCACTCACAACTGACCAGAAAGTAGATCTTACCATTCCAAAGTGAATAGAGACGTGTCACCAAAACGAGATCAAGACTGATGCACTGATGTGATGAAGTGAATATCAAGGGTATAGAGCACGGTCATAGGGCACACAGGTCATTTATGGTGGAGCTCTAGGTATGGAATCCTAACTACACCGCAAACAAGTCCTAGTGCTAAACATACAAAAACCCAAGAAACACACACGTGGAAATAAACGTGGCAATGCAACTATGAAGGGTGTTGCACTGCGCTGGAGAGACACTAGCATGGCTCAATGTCACAGGCACAAGATTGTTCAATCTACCGGTGCACAAAGAAATCACTAGGCCTCTTGCACAATTGTGGCATCCCGCAAATCGCGTTGATTTGTGCATTGCATCATCATGACCGCATGCTCATGTCATCATGCCACATTGCATTTGAACATCGTCATCATCTTGCATTTGTTCGCATAAAACTATTTGCGGAAAAACCTAATTTGTTTTCCCAAACGCCCCATCTTAATTCAAACGCAAAACCCGGGACACCGGATTATGTTGTTTTGTTTGCTATCGGTTTGCAAAAGTCGGTTTGCAACAAATAAAATTATTGAATTATTTTTAGTGGGGCAGTCGAACGGGCCGATACGACCCGAACGACCACCCCAGAAATAAAATCGGTCCAACCAACCAGTCCCACCTAAATCCTAGTCTACCCTGTCCTAGTCTACCCACACCCCCTCCACCTCACCCCAGCCAATGGTCTCTCGCCACCTCATCTCTCCTCAACCCTCACCCAATCCCTCACAGCCACCTCACCCCACTCCCTCTCTCTCTCCCTCCCTTTCTCTCCCCCAATCAGCCACCCACACAGCCCCACCCTGCCACCTGTACCCCACCGACCCCCCTGTCCCCCGGACCCGCGTGGACCCCACCACGCGCGGCCCCCCACCCCTGATCTCTCCCCCAACCGTCTCTCCCGCACCCCTCTTCCTCCTCACGCACGCACACCGCGCCTGCCTCCTTCCCCAACCTCCCTGGCCACCAACCACCCCACCAGCGCCTCCCCTCACCCGCGCCTCCCCGCCTCCCATCTCGAGCGCCACGCCCGCCTGCTCCTGCCTCCGCTGCCGCCGCCTCCCACCGTCCCTCTCCGCTGGCGCCAGGCTCGCCGGAGCCTCCCTCCCTCCTCCGTGCTTGCGGCAGCCATGGTGCCCGCCTCCTCCCGCCATGTTCCAAGGCCCGCCGCCCGCTACCCCTCGTCTGCGCCGCCTCGCCGTCTCCGGCCGGCTCGCCGCTCTCCGCCGCCTTCACCGCCGGCCTCGCCTCACCGGCCTCGCCTCGCCGCCGCCTCCACCGCCTCCCCACTCTGCCCTCCCGCGTCGGCCCTCTCCCGCACGTTAGCCCCGCGCCCTCACCTCCGCCGCCCGCTCACCGGAGGCCGCCCACCGCCGCCTCGCCTCCGCCTTCTTCCCGAGACGCGTCGTCGCCTCGCGCCCGCCCGAGCCCCGCCGAGCTCCTCTGTTCCGTGTGCCTCGCCGGCCACCCGGCCGCCCACTACTAGGAAAACGGCTATAGGTAATCAGCACATCCGTGGCTCACATGGTTGAAGTGCCCCACGGCTAAAACAGGCGTGGCTCACCTGTGGGCAGTGCCCTACTAATAACTAGAACATCTGTGGCGCACACGACCATAGTGCGCCACAGATATGTGTGGGCCAGGGCCCTGTTGGCCACACGCCAAACTTCTGTAGCGCACTACAGCCATGTGCGCCACGGTTGTTAGGGTCATCTGTGGCGCACGTGTGCATGGTGCGCTACGACTGAGCGCATGCCCACCTCTGCTCAAACGGCCAAACTTCGTGGCGCACTCGCCTAGTGCGCCACAGGACTAAAACATCTGGCGCACTCCGCCTAGTGCGCCACAAGTTTGTACTCCATGGCCTTTGGGGCCGTGCGCCACGGATGTGTCGATTTTTAGGACAGCACTTTATGTGCACATGTGTGACCACATCCACCACCCCACACTTCACTTTCCCTTCTTCTTCCTCCTTAGATCTAGTCGGGATCTTCTCCTTCCCACCTCAATTTCTCCACACATTCACCATTTTAGCATGTAAAACTTGCTTTGGATGTTACATAAGTAATAGAGGAGGTCTCCGGTCTCTCATCTATCCGTCTCCGACGCCAGCACCTCTCCTTTCCATCTTTCTCGCGATCGGTCTCTCTCATCTCGTAAGTTGTCCATGTAAGGATGTGTTCATGTGTATATGGATGATGCATGTGCTCATATGTATGTAGATGATCGATGCTCATGATGTGTGTATGTGTGGAGAGGATCGATGGTCATATGTGTGTGTATATGGAGAGTATCGATGATGCTCATGCATGTGTGTATGGAGAGGATAATGATATGTTCATGTGTGTATGGATCGGTCTCTCTCTCTCTTGTGTTTGCATGTGAACAAGTTGCCATTTGTTTTGCCAAAATGTTGATTCATTTCCATTTTGGCAAGACTTTGGCATTTCGCAAAGGTCCTAATTTTAGGATAGGTCATGCAAATTTTCTATCGACCATTGCATGCATGCATTCATTATGTGGTTCTAATAGACTTCAAAATTGTACCGTGTACATCGTGCAGCAAAATGGTCCGCATAATGAGCGAAGGCATTGTGGCTAGATTTTTGAAATGTGCGACGGCCGACATGATACGAAATAACAAGATGATATAAGATGTTCGTGCGAAGATGCAAACTCAATCGGGTGATCGACCCAGATTCCGGAATCTGCAGTGCACTCGCCCGCCATGGTTTCATGGATGGATACACTCGTTGGATAAGCGATGGCGTAGATGATGGAGACGGTGATCATCATCACGGCGAGAACGGGCGAGATGATGAAGAGGCTCTCGGAGATGGTGAAGGTACGGAAGGCACCGGATGATGATGATCTAGATTCGGAGGAGCAGGCGACGATGGAACAACGTCAGCTGGGTGCGGGACCCTTATGTGCAAGAGCTGCTTCTCAAGCGCATTTAGTAACGCCAGGCTGCCGCTAGAGAGAAAGCCAAGCTTGCGCAACTTGAGAAAGACACGGTTACTCCATTGTATGAAGGATGCAGGCTCGATGATACCCGTTGAATGTAACGCCAAGGCTATGGAGATGAAGGCAAAGCACAAATTGAGCGACGCAAGCTTGACGATATGATGGCATTCGCACGATCGTCTCCGGAGGGGAACACATGTCCAACTAGTATCGAGGATGCCAAGAAAATCGTCATCCTCTCGATCTACCGCACGTTAGATATCACGTATGCATCAACGATTGCATCATTTATCGGGCGAGGACGCGGAGAAAACCACATGTCCGGTGCGGCGTGAGTCGATACAAGAAAGGGAAGAAAGCACCTCGAAAAGTGGTATGGTACTTTCCTATCACCCCTCGCTGCGCGCTATTTCACGGACCCTAAGGAAGCGAAGCTCATGCGATGGCATGCGAAAGGAAGAAGCCAGAGATGATGATGACCCGAAAAGGATGAGCTCCGACGCACCCTTCGATGCTAGCAGCTGAAAGCATTGGACCTCGAATTCCTAAGTCGGTGGAGATTCGAGGAACATCGCTTGGTGCGAGCACCGATGGACTCAATCCGCTCGGTAGCGAGCAGCACGCAAAGACTTGGCCGTGTTTGTATGGATGTACAACCTCCTCCATGGTTGTGCATGAAGAAGAAGTACATACAAATGAGTATGCTAATTCAAGGGCCGAAACAACCTGCACCGACATAAATCGTATCTCGGGCTGTTGAAAGAGGAGCTAGCCACGTTATGGGAATCGAGCCAATACTTACACCGTCACAAGATTATTTCACTATGAGAGCCGTTGGTCACTGATTGCAAGACTATCCAGTTATGGTATATCTCGGGCAGGTTATCCAAGGATTCCACGCATGCGTTAGGTGCATGGATAACACAAGCTATCTCCAACTAGAGAAAGATCCAGGGTCATCGAAACCGTGTTCATGGCGCACCGGAGGTGGCTCGGCAAGAATGATCCATGGAGAAAACGTGGAGACCTGTTCGATGGCAAATCGAGACCCGAGGAATCCCGGGCGTAGGAGCAGCGAAGAAGTGGAAGAGTTGCTGAAAACTGGAAAGATTGTCCTAAGCACGGAAAGAAGCGAAAGAGGCAGCAACAAGACAAGCCGATGAAGGTATGGAAAACAAGGTCATTTTTCGGGAGTTGCCATCTTGGAAGTTTCTCCGACGCCTCATAGCCTCGACATCATGCATATCACGAAAACGTGCGAGTCTGGTCGCCACCATAATCAACATGCCGATAGGACGAAAGATGGTCCAAAGCAAGGCACGACCTGATATGCTTGGGTATCCGGAAGGAGCTTCACGGAGGACGCACTACTCGATGATCGGAAGATGACGATGATCATGAGTCGGAGACGACACAAGGTCGTCGGAAGGGTAAAAGTTCAAGAAGAACGAATATTACGCCTCCTTCTTGCTTCACTCTAAGCCAAGATGAGATCAAACAGTTTTTCAAGTGCCTTCTAGGAGTCAAATTTCCTTACTCCACGGGCAAGATAAGCGATACCTAGACGAGGCGGCAGAGGTTCGTGGCATGAAGTCTCACGACCGTGCCGTGCTAATGACGCAGTACTTCCGTCGCACTAAGAGGGATAATGGACGAGCACGTCCGTGAAACGTTATTTGGCCTATGCAAGTTTTTCGACGTCATCTCTAGGAAGTCGATTGGCTTGAATCAGCTCGGAAGGCTACAGGAGGAGATCGTGGTGATACTATGTGAGCTTGAGGTCTACTTCCCACCCGCATTCTTCGACATTATGGTGCATCTGCTGGTCCATGTTGTGGAGGACATCGTACAACTCGGGCCGATGTTTCTCCGCAGCATGATGGCGTTCGAAAGGATGAACGGACACATCAAAGGATACGTTCGCAACAGGTCCCGTCCAGATGGAAGCATAGCCAAGGGCTTTCGGCGAAGAGTGCATCTCTTTCGCACGAATTATCTAGACATCGAGAACCCTCGGTCTTCCCGTCAGACACCTTGGCAAGCTCGACGGATCTGGTCACCGAGAGGGTCGCCGATACCGCATGCAGACTGATTTTCGACGCGCAGACTTTGATCGAGCAAACCTCGTCGCCACAGCATTTAGAACTGGTCGATCCTTGGGCATGAAGCACAAAAGGTTAATCGAGAAGAAGTATGGACCGGGCACAGAGGACGCAGGGAGAAATAATCAAAGAGCACAACTCAGATTTCACGTTGGTTTAGGCAGACGCCTTGATAATCCCCGCCGCATTCTTGACGACACGGAAAGATCATATTCACCTTGTCGCAGGACCGATGCAAAACCTGGTGACCTATCGCGATGATATCAACGGCTACACATTCTACACGGAGGAAAAGGACAACAAGTGTGATTATCGAACTCAGCGTAACGCGGAATTCTACACGATGACAACGTGAAGGAAAGATTCTACGGAAGAATCAAGGAGATCCGGGAGCTCGACTCTGTGGAGAAAAGGTGCCGATGTTCCGTGTCGATGGGCAAAGAGCGTCGAAGAGAAGACCGGTATTTCACAACCATGGTTATACCCGGCAGCCAAATCCAAGGCCACGGTGCAAACGTGGCGAAAAATGAACCGTGGGTGCGGCTACCAAAGTGGACCAATGTTTTTCATTACCGACCCGACAAAGCCTAGCCGTGTTGTCGTGAGGAGAGGAAAAGGAACATCATCGGAATGGATGGAGTCGCCAATGAGCAAGACTTCACCAAGACGGCGATCCAAAGATTGAAGATGACGGCGACTACGATGCAAAGAACATACATCACAAGAAGAAAAGGACAACCCTACCCAAAAAGGTAGCCTGCTCGAAAGAAGAAACATTAAAGTGCCGGGCTAAATTATTCAACCGCGACAAAGAAGGGAAAAAGATTGTAAAACGCTAGCTCAAAAAATATTGTAAACGTGGTCGAAAAATATTGTAATATTCATGGACAAATTATTATGAAATTTAGTTATACTTTGAATCATATTTGTAACACTTTTATGACATATATCACTACTTTTTGGCATTTTGGAATATTTAAAAGTATTTTAAAACAAAACAAAACTTGTATGGCATAAATCACCACTTTTGGACATTTTTGGAACATTTAAAAGTATTTTTAAAATAAAAATAAAAGTGGAGCACCGGATTCGAACACAGGTGCTCATAGTTTAGAATAGAGCTAATAAGGGGCGTAACCGGTGGCTATGACAAGATTTAGTGCTAAGGGATGGCCGCCCTCTTATCTGGTAGTCCAACCCACACACGCGTAGCGCACCCTGGCCAAGTGCGCTATGGTTATCCGTAGCGCACTTGGCTGTGGCAGCCACGTGTGGGTTGGACTAGTCAATCGCGCCGCCGACCGCATCTCACAGACACCACACGCACGCTGCATCTCACAGACACCACACGCATCAACTGCCACCGCCGCCACACCGCCAAGGCTGTGGAGGAGCAGGCCGTGCCTGTGGAGGAGGTCGCAGCCGTGAGGAGGAGGTCGCAGTCGCCACGCCAAGAGGAGGGGGTCGCGCTCGTTTCGTGGAGGAGGAGGTCGCAGTCGCCGCGCTGCCGTGGAGGAGCAGGCCCGTGCCCAGGAGGAGGTCGCAGTCCAGGAGGAGGAGGTCGCAGTCGCCACGCCAAGAGGAGGGGGTCGCGCTCGTTTCGTGGAGGAGGAGGTCGCAGTCGCCGCGCAGTCCGTGAAGGAGAAGGCCCTCATCGTCCGCGTGCTCGCCGTCGTCCTTGTCTCGGAGGTGAGAATCACCCTCTCCCCTCTCTCCCCTCTCGTTGCATCCATTCACTTAGGGGATTCAGAGTAGGATTCAGAGTAAGGGTTCAAAGTTAGGGTTCTTAGGATTCAGAGTAGGAAATGTTCAGATTTTCTGAAAAAAATTTACAAGGAAACGTAGTACTAGTAATCCGTATCACATTTGTACCTGCGATGGCTCTCTGGTGTTGCAGTAGCAGTAGTAATTGAGTTGAGCTGCGAATCTTCATTTCTATGTATGTCTGCGTTGGAGCACTTGATGATCAAATGAAATGAAAACAAACTATGCAATCCATTGTTTCTTATACCTTTGTAGCCTTGATTGGGTACCATGCGTCGCGAGGGAGTTCTACTGCTCATGCAAGGCAACCACGAGCAATTGACTTGCATGTTGTTTTATCCAGGCATTGCTGCTGTTGTGTGGGCAAGATCATAGATGTGTTTTGGTGTATATGCAATAGTCCATGATTAGGCAGAACCAAAAAATTTAAGTCTACTGATTGACTAGCTCTTCTAAATCCCACTTGCTTTTTCACTCTTTGTTAATTAATTAATTCAGACCCCTAGCTTGGATGGATGGCAATATCTTTTCTTGGTATTGTGAGCTAGATGATGATGGTTATTAGCATTTTTCGCACCGCTGCCATCGGTATCTTGTCTTTTTGTAGTGTCAGCATGTGGCTATTGTAGTAGACGTGTCAGTCGGAGTCTACTCTTCTAAACAAACCTTGGTTATGAGCATATCTGAATACAGTGTAGGTGGAAATCGAGTTATGAATACAACTTGGTACCTGTTTTATATGCAGTAGAGGATAGGTAAAATCACACTTGCTGAGAGGAGGGTTTTATATGCAGGAGAGATTGTGAGAATGATGTGTTCTGTCTAGTTGCTGGCTTTGACCAGTTCTCTGTCATTTTCAAGGGGGAAAACCTCTTGTGTTCAAATTCATTCATTTCAGGAAAAGGCTGACCTCTTTTTTTTCCTAAGACAAACTGGCCGTACCACTGTATCTATTTGTATGTATTGAGACGCAGGGTAGACCTGTAATCAGATATGCTGAATCTCGATGTACATCGATGACCGCTATGCCGCAGACCGCCAATGTATACTAGAGTGTGGTGTGGAATGTATTTTGAGTAGGATTCAGAGCAAGGGTTCAAAGTTAGGGTTCTTAGGATTCAGAGTAGGAAATGTTCAGATTTTCTTAGGATTCAGAATAGGGTTCAGTTAGGAAATGCTCAGAGTAGGAAATGTTCTTAGGAAATTCAGTTAGGAAATGTTTAGATTAGGAAATTCAGTTAGGAAATTCAGTTAGCAAGATTCAAGTTGTAAAAAATCTGAGTACTAAACTCTTGTGAAAATCTTGCCTTAATTACTAGCTTAGCTGGTTTCTGTATGTATTCATAGCAAAAGTTCAAGAAAGAGTTTGTGCTGGGTGTTTTATAAAAAAAATGCATATTGGGAAGTTAGTACTTCTAAACCAGCTTCCAGAAAAAAAAGCATATTGGGCAACAAGATTTAAGATATGATTGATGTACACATTCGCTGTTTCTACAATTTCTTTCTTTCGGAAAACATAAGTTTGGTATATAATGTTTTGAGATTACTGAGCTAATATCGATAGAAATATGATCTTTGCATATTTCATCCAAATAATAGCCTCGGTGAATCCAATCGCTTTCTCCAACTGAAATAGTACAAATGACAGAATATGCTTCGTGTTGTGCTTGCTCGCTTGTTGTTGTCATTGTTGTGCTTCTTTGTCTTGTTGCATTCTATGCTACTTGAGCTGCTACTACTTCTATTATCTGTCTTGCTACTACTATCTTCCTTATATCCATCCTAGTGTTGCTCGCTACTACTATCCGTGGTGCTACTCATGTGCTTCTACTACTATCTGTTGGGACAACAGACCTTGAAATTGTGCTTGTGCTTGTATATGAAGCACTTTATTATGTGTGTATGCAGGTTCTTGTATGAAATGAGTCCCGATTTTTGCGAATGTTGATTAACTTCCGCTTTGGCGTAAATCGGGCACTCTAGTTTAAGAAAATTAGCAAAGGTCATGCCGGATTTTTCCGCATTTAACCAATTATTTGTTTTTATTAGTGCAAAGATGTGTGACAACGACGAGGTGGATGTTCTAAGCGCATCACTGAAGGAGAACTCAGACCTCGAATAAACAATTGACATTCGGGAGGCCCAAATGGCTAGAAAACGATGAAGAATACCATCCTTCGGAGAGCGAGGATGATGAGATGGAAGACGGAGGAAGAAGTCAAGGAACGCATGACGATGAAACCACCGATGGCGGCGAGGGCACAGGAGTGGTAGCAACCCTCCTAAGAAGAAGAAGTCAAGGACCGGCGCCCAAACACGGCACGCAGTCGGGAGGAAATTACCAAGTGAGCCCAACAGGGGTTCCTTTGGAGCCCGACCTTGTCGTCAAAGGGTACGGTGGGCAAGTGGCGGTGATCACCCGGACAACCATATCGATCAACACCGAGAATCTCCGGCATAAAGATAATGGCCACTTGCGCACACTCCTCTTCGACAAGTTGCACGCAAGATACAAGTTCCCCGCTAAGTATCAGAACACAAATTATCATGGGAACGAAGTAAACAAATCCGCCCTCACAAAGATGAGCACTGCCCTGGCCAGCTGGAGAACACAGATAAAGAAGAAGATTTATAAAGAAGGCAAAAGTCTCGAGGAGATCCAGAAAATTGACCCACAGATCACCGAAGATCGGTTCCGGGAGTTCAAGGAGAGGTGTGAATCCGAAAGAGCCCTGGCCAATAGTAATCGGGAAAGGCGCCGCAGCGATGAATATAGGTCATCACCATCTCGGATCTGGTGGATACGTAACCATGGAGGCCAAATGGAATAAGGAGGACGAAGAGTATAGATCCAGGGATAGAAAACCCTTTGCTAAATTCAACCCGGCAGGTTCGAAACTTCATCAGGCCCGCTACCATGTGGACCCAAAACCAAACAACTCACCGCGGATCCTGCGGTGAAGGAATTCGAGGAAATTGTGGTAAGTATAATCTAATTACCGGTGATCAACACGATTGCAATCTAATCGATGATCTAAATGATTCACCGTTACTTCTTCCGCAGGAGGAGGAAATTGTTGCTAGTCATGGATCCTGTGGTTCCTCATCCTGTGGGTCGACGGCCACCCGGTGGGATAACCCTTTAACAGTATGATGAACCGGGCCAAGAAAATAGAGCCGATTAAGAAGTCGTTGCCGGCTGGCCGTCTGCCGCCTCGGGTAAGAATTGGGTGGATCATTTTGGTCCACCGCCGAGGACGCATGTGGCGCCATCGGAAGGAGCGAGGAGGAAAACAGAGAGGTTCAAGAACTTAAGGCACAAGTGGCGCGATCCCGCAGATCGTCCAAGACAACCCGGCAATCACCCTACGTCATTCCCGCCTACCTTGGTGGAGTCAATAGCGAATCGGAGTGCGGGTGGTCGAGTAGGGCCGTGCCGATTCCAAGCATGGTCGCAGCCACTCGAACAACGCGGCCGATTTAATGGCGAACCACGTGTTCGTGACTCGCCCGCTAGCACCGCGGCGCCGCAAGTGTTGGTGACTTCCCTGCCATCACCGCGCCGAGTACATGTTGGTGCCCCCCGCCATCGCCGCGGCACCGGAGCTCCAAGCACCCGTCGGTAGGGAGAATACACCGCGCCAGCACCGCGCCATCAAGCAGCCCTTCCGCTCTTGCACGCCCGTCGCCAGTATGCAAGGCGTCGACATTAGCCGATCTCGACGCCATCACGGTAAACAAATTGCTTTAATTACCGCCTTTCATGCCATCTATATATTACTCTTGTGGCATCTCGCTCTGACGACGCCGTACATGTTTTCCGCAGACGGATGTTCCTTGCACTCTCTTATGCTATGTGAACAACGAGCTGAGGGATGTTGCCAAGGGTACCATCGTTCAACCTTGCAGCGACGTTCCACTCAAAGCCGATGCGGATAGCGTGCAGGTTAAAATTAGTCGGGTGCTAAGGGGTGCGACGACTGAACCTCCCATGCAACCCCCAGGAGCGGATGAAGAAGAGTCGTCTGTCCTCAGAAGTTGCTTCGGCTTGTTCATGCTATGGCCAAAGAGCATGATCCGTTTGGGTACGGCGGGGGCCATCACGCCACAGACAACAGCACCGTCGTGCTGGGCCGACAAGCGGTGGCAAGGCCCCTTACCGCCGTCACCTCCACGCGGTGGGTCGGATGATCATGTTGATGATATGCACATGGCGCAGATCCGCCGAGGACTTCAAGATCGAACGATCACTTCTTCAAGACTCGGTTTAACGAAGAAGACCTAGCTGGTGGCCCCACAGAGAAAGCCACTATCACCAAGCGCCTTTACAGAGCCAGCTGATACAACCAACCGGCCCTTTATTCTAAGCCCTGACACACTACATAGGGCGGCCGGTGCTCGGATTGCGGTGCCTGCCCACTCTCCAAAAGGAAAAAAGGGCAGGAAAAGAAAATCTAGCAGCTCGAGCCAGCCGGTGGCGTCAACAACTGCGAATCCGATCAGGTTTCGGAGGCCACCAAGACCCGAGGGTATTATGTGGAGGATTCATGTGGCGGGTGAGCCCATGCTACCTAAGAATTTGCGGAAGCTCGCTTGATTCGAGCAGAGTGTGCATGACGTCTTGGCGATAGAGACGCCTTCTATCGGAGAAAGATCCTCGCACCGGTATTCGTGGTTAAGGTGCCACCAGGCTTGGGCTTCTTCGACCGCCTCGCGGATCTGTTCTTCCCGCGGTTCGAGGACATCTTCAATATGTTCCACCTATACCCGCGCACTATACCATGGTCCTCTTTTCTCTCACCGCCACGCAGATCATTAGAGAACACACCGGCATCGCTATAGTGGACCCCTACATGCGTGACTGCTTGGGTTCCCCACACGACGTATCGTGGCCTCGCACCTAAAAAGAATCCTCGTGGCGAACAAGACAAAGGAATACATTCTCGTGCCTTACTTTCCGAGTAAGTCGTTATTCACCGCCACCGTCGATTGGCTTTATTAGATCATCATCATTCTTTTTCAACACATTCCATTTGAATTTTTTTGCAGAGATGAACACCGCTCGCCATCTCCTTATCGCCAAGCATTCCCACGCCACGTATTTCGACTCGGGAGTCTAGAAAAGAAGAAAAACTACGACAAGATCAAGGAAGTTCGATGATGCTCTCACCGGCTTTGCCTCGACGGAAGGCACCCTTCGTGCATAAGAAGGTCAAGTTCGAGCACGTCTTCAACCACGTACAGAGTTCCCTGTGAAGCACCGGAAAACAGAAGAAGGAAGCCTACTACGCACTCCATCACATGAGGCGTTCCTACTTGACCAGCGAATTCTCTGCGGATCATCTCAAACAGTGGGCGAAGCAAAGGCCAAGATCAATGATTCGGATATTAGACAAGAGATGTATCGCATCCAGGCGATTTGGGGCAATCATCTTCGTGATGTCATGACTTGGGGATCTTCTACGGAGGAAATATCCGAATAACCGTGACATAGAAGATCGCCTAGAGATGCAGGTGACTATAGGAAGTTCATGACGAGGCGTATGCCCTCCGTTCCCTAAGCCGAGCTGTAAGGCTTGATGTTGGCCTAGTTGTAGTTGCAAACTATAGATGACCTTTGTGTGTGTGTGGACGACAAGTGTACTTATCTTATTAGGTTTATGAATCACCGCTTACTTATTTTGCTTATTATTATTATATATCAATCAATGCTTGGTTTTTTGCTTACTCTTTGGTTTTTGCTTACTCTTTGGTTCTCGGACGACAAGTGTGAGTTATTTTGTCTTTTCGAGAATATGCCGATGATTGAAATGTCGTGGCACAATATATGTGAATGTGCTATGACGGGATTGTCGACCTTGTGATATGCACAAGTCCAGGAATTGTGCATCCTACTTGGTACAGTCCGTCATAAGCAATTCCTGTCCAACGACCTAGCTAGTTATATATGAGGCATGCTTTTGAGTTATTTTGTCTTTTCGAGAATATGCCGATGATTGAAATGTCGTGGCACAATATATATGTGAATGTGCTATGACGGGATTGTGACCTTGTGATATGCACAAGTCCGTGAATTGTGCATCCTACTTGGTCGACAGTCCGTCATAAGCAATTCCTGTCCAACGACCTAGCTAGTTATATATGAGGCATGCTTTTGAGTTATTTTTGTCTTTTTCGAGAATATGCCGATGATTGAAATGTCGTGGCACATATATGTGAATGTGCTATGACGGGATTGTGAGCCTTGTGATATGCACAAGTCCAGAATTGTGCATCCTACTTGGCTCACGGTCCCGTCATAAGCAATTCTGTGTCCAACGACCTAGCTAGTTATATATGAGGCATGCTTTTGAGTTATTTTTGTCTTTTCGAGAATATGTCGATGATTGAAATGTCGTGGCACAATATATATGTGAATGTGCTATGACGGATTGTGAGCCTTGTGATATGCACAAGTCCAGAATTGTGCATCCTACTTGGCTCACAGTCCGTCATAAGCAATTCGTGTCCAACGACCTAGCTAGTTATATATGAGGCATGCTTTTCGAGTTATTTTTGTCTTTTCGAGAATATGCCGATGATTGAAATGTCGTGGCACAATATATATGTGAATGTGCTATGACGGGATTGTTAGTTGTGATATGCACAAGTCCGTGAATTGTGCATCATACTTGGCTAGCAGTCCGTCATAAGCAATTCCTCGTGTCCAACGACCTAGCTAGTTATATATGAGGCATGCTTTTGAGTTATTTTTGTCTTTTCGAGAATATGCCGATGATTGAAATGTCGTGGCACAATATATATATGTGAATGTGCTATGACGGGATTGTTAGCCTTGTGATATGCACAAGTCCGAGAATTGTGCATCCTACTTGGCTATGTCAGTCCGTCATAAGCAATCTGTGTCCAACGACCTAGCTAGTTATATATGAGGCATGCTTTTCGAGTTATTTTTGTCTTTTTCGAGAATATGCCGATGATTGAAATGTCGTGGCACAATATATATGTGAATGTGCTATGACGGGATTGTTAGCCTTGTGATATGCACAAGTCCAGGAATTGTGCATCCTACTTGGCTAACGGTCCCGTCATAAGCAATTCCTGTGTCCAACGACCTAGCTAGTTATATATGAGGCATGCTTTTTTAGTTTGCTCTTTTTGATTTAAGAGTACTTTCTATAAGTGTATCTTCATATGCGACTTTAATTATACATATTTTTTCAATCACCGGTTAGTTATTATTGTCAACTTGTAGATGACGTGGTACGTCGTGTACAAGGGACGGGTTCCCGTAGTCTACGATGATTGGGAAGACTGCCGGAGACAGGTGCACCGTTTCAGCGGCAATAGCTACAAAGGGTACAACACTATGGCGGAGGCGGAAGATAGATACACGCGCTATCTAGCGGGAGTTAGGACAAGGAACCGGATGAAGACCTACACCTTCGTCGCGGCGATGATCATGCTTATCTTCTTTGGTTATTTATCCCGCGTTTGTGTCTAGCTAGCTAGTTTAGATGTCTAGGCGAGCTTCCGAGCTCTAACTTGTTCGATCGACACATGTATTCGCATGTCACCAACTACTACTTTGTAACATGATCAAAACAATGTAACTTGGACTATGTATTCATGTATGAGACTTATCTATATGTATTTGTTTCAATCTTGTTTTTCATATCAGTATTTATATATATAATTGTATATCTTGTATCGTGTGTGTATATCTGCTGTAATATTGTATATAATCTGTATTGCATATAATCGCTTGGAAATTAAAAAAAACAAAAATACATCATGGCGCACATGTTCTACCTTCGTGGCGCACTACACCTAAAGCGCACCATGGATGTTTAGTGGCCTTTGGGTAGTGCGCCACGTAAGATCCAAGGGTAGCGCACCATGCCAAACTTCGTGGCGCACTGGGTGGTGCGCTCGCCTATCTCTACACAACCGTGGCGCACTAGGCGATGCGCCACGGTGAGATAGTCAGTGGCGCAAGGCCCGTGGAGCACTACAGGTGCGCCACGGATGGGCCTTTCAGGTGCGCCACAGACGACCATTTTCCTAGTAGTGGCCGCCCCTATGCGCCCCGGCTGCCGCCGCTGCTCCCCTTGGACCGGCTCGTCGCCGGCGGGTCCTGCGCCTTCCGCGGCCACCTCCTCGTCGGCGTCGCGCGTCGCCTCTCCCTGCAGAGCGTGCCGCCCAGCTCGCCCCATCCCTGGTGTTTGGAGACCGCATCGAGCGCTTGAGCTAGGGACACGTACGGGCATCACACCAGCGTCATGTTACAGAGGTTGTGCTCCTGTGTTGCTAGCCCAAGTACCATAGTATCTTTTTGGAGATGTATCCGAGGGTTTCAAGAAAAACCGCCAAGGACTCCACATAGTTTTCGGATGCGACAAGAACCCCTCGGAACCGCCAAGGTCGCCGAGAACCCCCGTACCCGAAGGCCGCCGACGCGAAACCACAAGAGCTTCTCCTAGACCGCCAAGATCGTCTTCCGGACGCCGTGACCGTCGACATGACCCGAAGACCGCGAATGCGACAAGAACGACATCGACCAGGGCGGACCCAATGCGCCCCGACGCCGAACCAAGTACTCCGTCACGGACCCGAGGATCCGAAGGCCTCCTTCCTGGACCCCGAAGACCGAAACCGTGGAACCGACAGGATCGACCACACCGACGCCATGATCTCCCTCACGGAATTTGAAGACCGTTCCGATTCCTCAAACCCCTCCGAGCCGCCAAGATCGCCATGGAACGACAAGTGCTTCACCCCGGACACCAAGACCCTGGACGACAATTTCTCCGTCTTGTATCCGCTCCCGCCGATCCCGTCGAACCCTGAACCCGGAGACCGAACCCGAACCCCGGAACCCCAAGTTCGTCGAGACCCCCTAATGTGTGAACCCCTTCCCGAAAACCCTATTTTATAATATATACAACTTGTCGCATATTAAATGTTCATGCATGCATACTTGCCATGTGGTTTGGGGGCCTTATGCCGGTTCACCTAATAATTAAATATGGGGCCCCTATGCAGGCAAATCTAGTCTCTTATTGGCCTCATTTAAATTTGTGTAGCGAACCGGTAACTTATTTTGCCATGTTCAAACAACATTTAAATTGCGGGGAATCGAAATAACATGAACCATTCAATTATCTGTCGGGACCCCGGTTCCGCTTAATCTGACCTAATTGCATTGCACCTAGGCCATGTCATGCATCATACATGCATCATGCCGATCTTCTGCCGTTGTATTAAATATTGCATCCGGTGTTTATTCTAGTGTTTTGCTTCTTCGCGGATAAGGCCGTTGAGTTGATGCGAGTGTCGACCCGATCTTCGGTTGAACCTTCGACAATGTTTTCAAGCGAGCATCTCCCCCTTTCTACCTATCTTACTTTTATAGTATTTATTCCCTCCTGTTGATCTATTGCTATATGTGTTGCGATTCTCTAGTTTCCGATTCCGTGATATCCCTTGCAGCCCTATATTGCCTTGGACACATCCTATTACCGGTTGTTTGGTAGATAGTTGGACTTGCGCGTCGTAGTCGCTTGCTCAAGTGCTGTTGCGTGTCGTCAAGTGCCACAGTTGTTGGAGTAATGCCGCATGTTTGATGTTGGAGATGATCATGGTTTTACTTATTATTCACTTTAATTTCTGTTTAACAACTAAAATTTGAAGTAAGCAGAGGCATCGGTGGGTGATAGATAATATTTGGTTTCCGAACGCCCACTTGTGTCCCGTAGGACCCCGAGTACTTGATATCTGTTCCTTGATTTATCGCGCTATCCACATCCGGGAGGATTATGGGACCCCCCTGAGCCAGAGCTTGATTCAGTCTTATTCCTTGGGGCCACAAACTAGTTTGAGGTTTTATTTACTATCCTGTACTTATGCCATGCTACTTTTGTATTTACGATTGTGCGAGGAGCACCTTTATCTGTTAGGAATTATGACCCGTTACGCGGTATCGACAAGCCCAGTTTTGGGTTCCCGATCGCTTCTGCGCCCCACAAACCTTGAGTCCGTCTCGAGCTAGCTTACTTCGTTGGTAAGACTCAAGGGTGGCCCCTGAAATATTTCGAATCCTGTGATTGCTTTGTCGTGAAAGCCTCGTTGGGTTTTGATTTGGTTTTCCGAGGTTGATCGAGCGTGTGTTGCTATTGGTGCACCCGGCCGGTAAAACTTTTCAAAGCCGTGTCCGCGGTTATGGACGACTTGGAGCACAGTATCTCGATCATAGACAAGCATAACTAAAGTAGTGCTATAAATTTGACTTTATAATGACTAGTAATCAGCTTCACTATAATGGAATGGCTAAATAATACTGCCCACAATTGCTTGTTTGGAGTGTCGCTTGCGACCATTGTACCTGACTAGTAAGTATTGCAACTACAACGGAATGGCTAATTAAAGTACCAACAACTGCTGGGTTTTGGATTTATCTCATGCTACTTGTATCTGATTAGTAATTGATGCAACTATAACGGAATGGTTAACTAAAAGTGACCACTGCTTATTTTATCAGGATGACTCTCTATACTTGACTAGTAATTGCTGCAACGATAACTGAATAACTAAAACTGCCAACGGTGTGAGTTCCTCGGTTGACTTCCTCGTTTGGTCTCGAGGGGGAAACACCAGGATGGGTTTGCTTGGTGTTAGAATCAGGTTGGTTCCGAATAGGTCTTTCTTACCCCTCTCTGATAACCGTTAGTTGTATCGAGTCTCTATAGGTTGTTTAGTGCATGCTGCCGCTGCCGCTTCAGTCCACCATACCTATGTAGGCGAGGACCGCCGAATTCTAGTCTCGCTGTCTGGCCTCGCATCGACGCTCCTCTTTTGCCTTGCCCTTTGTCGGCACCCCTTTTGTTTAAGCAGGTTTTGAGATCGACGTCGTTAGCGTGGTTACCCTTCCGCTTGGCACAGGCGGTTATGGACGCCATTGGTTATTCTTCGTGGCTCTTAGCCCCATTTGCATCTTGTCCGTAGCTGGACGCTCTATCGCTTTTCAAGGTGATTTGGATCTTTGTATATTATATCGTAATCTTGACTCATGGAGTCGTGTTGTTTATATATCATTACATGGGTCCCATCGAGGACTGTTGTGTAATGTTATTACTTCGTTTTCCACCCGCACGAAAGTGCCTGGTGGGCACCTTTGAATCGTTTCTATGCGGGTTTGGCGGGTTTCGCTAAAACTTGCATAGGTCCGATTCTGAGGGTGTTACAACAATTCTCTTTTTTATACGATCTCTTTCTCTTTTTGCTTTTTCCTTTTGCTATAAACTCTTTTTGTTTTTTATATACTATGAATCACACATTGATCACAGCCAAATTATACACACAACACCAAAACCTATGAGCAGCCTGGAGGAGCGGAAACTAGTCTCAATGGGCAAGTTCCTAACACCAATGAGTGGAAAGACTGTAGCTAAGGCTTGTACGAAAACAATGATCAAAGGTGTTGTGGTGGTTGTTGTCACGGCAGAAAAACTAGTCAAAATTGTGCCGCGGCAGGAGCAGCAGCACGCGACAGAAAAACAGCTGTAAAACGTGCCATGGCAGGACTCTAGCGCGCGATAGAAAAAATAGCAGAAAAAGTGCCGTGGTAGGATTCTGTACCACGGCAGAAACAGACTCCGCGGCAGAGAAACAAGTTGTTTCTATGCCAGGGCAGAGTCGGCTATTGATTTTTTTCGTGAATCCGACTTGGCAAAAAATAAACTACCAGGACTCTTTGCTTGGATCGGATCTGACTTGTGGTGGCGGAAAACAAAAGTGGGGAAAACGTATGGAAACAACTAAACTAGATCTAAATGTAAACTAGACACCTATAGATGAAAAACGTAGATCGGATCTACTAAATGAATACGACCAGCAACTAGTACTTGTAAACAATGTAATCTAGTTTATGGCAATATTTTTGTGAGGCTTTTTCTGTAGAGGACGGCAAGTAAACTAATCTATGGATGGATTATGGATGCTCATCGAGTAAACGAGGAAATCTAATACCAAGATGATAAGGGGTGGCCCGATCTTCTCAACAAGCACTTGTCGATGAGGATTGTGGGTGGATGATAACTATCCTGTTGCTATGAACTCTCCCTCTCGAACCCTGATGTCAATGCAACCGCTCTCGAACCCTATGGGATATTCACAACACCACACTCTTGCACACGTAGTCGTCGACCACGAACGGTAGTTTGCAGTCTACTAATTCCCAGTGGACCAATAGATGACACTCAATTGCATTTGGTAGAAATCGATCACAAGTAATTCCAGAGGTTCTAGATAGAAACAACTCTAAAATATTTTAACATGGTCTAAACCTACTAGAGATGGTGCCCCTCTATTTAAGACTCAAGGGGGCGGCTAGGCTAAGAGTTCTAGACGCAAACGACTCAAACTTAGATACAAACTGGCCCCACATAAGCCGTCCTTTAGGCGCGCAGTCCACCTTCTGTCGCGGCATGATAAGAGGCGGTTTCTGTGCCGCGGCAACCTGCCGTGGCAGGATTTGGCACCATTTCTCTGTCGCGGCAGAGACCCTGCCAGGTGTTGATCTCTTCCTTTGTAAATCCTTGCGCTTCCTCCCTCTCCTCCCTCGCGCTTGCTTCATTGATCAACACGCCATGCTCCATTTGCTTCAGCTACTTGCTCCATGATATGCCTTCTTCTCCCATGTACCTGATCATACAATAATACCAAGACTTAGGCAGTATAAAATTCTCATTAAGTAAAACATCAGGATCATTAAGAAACAAATTCACCTGTTGTTTTAGTAGCTTAGCACGAGATCTTGTAATAGGTCCAATTCTGATCTCATTGGACTGATCCTTCTTAGCAGCAGCTGGAACATCTTCAGTAGTAATTGGGGCAGGTATAAGTATAGGGATGTCCTCATCAATAAGACTGAAGATGAGAAAAATCATTTGAGATGAAAGAGACAAAGCAACATGAACTTACTGACGACCAGTTCAGTAATGCGCTGAAGCTGCGTTGTCGCCTCCTTCTCCCGGGATCGGGCCGTCTTCAACAACTCCTCCTGCTGGGCGGAAGCCACCTCCAGATTCTTCAGGTGATTCCGCCCAAAGTTCACTGGCCTTCTTGCCCCTCTCAGCCTTGGCCTCCAACTTGTTCTTCGTCGCCACCAGCTGGTCACTCTGACCCTGGCGGGTCTGGTTAGACTCCTATAGCCGGGCAACCTCAACCTTCAACCGCTTCACCTCCTTCTCTTTCTCCACAATCATGGCTGTAGGAGGGTACCCGATAGTCAACAAAAAAGGGAAAAGGAGGATAATCTCCAAGACATGTCAAAGGAAGCAATCTTATGCCCCAATTCTTGTGTACTCTTCGTAGGTTCAGAAAACGCTTTCTGCAGAAAAAGGGCGATAAAGAGTGAATCATGCAAAAATCCAGCTAGAGAAGGCTAATCCGGCTAGAATACAAAGATACAGAGAGAGAAACCTACCTCTAAAGAAACAGCCAATCCTATGACTTCACCAAGCCCCCGCTCCATTTTCTCCACCAGGTGGTGAGCCTGATCGATGGAGATGGGCGCCGCGCTGAAGAGCTGCGCGAGGATGGCAGCCGGCGTTAGCATAGCCGGGGCTGGCCTGGAACCGATCAACAAGACCTCGTCGTCATCAGCGGCGGCACGCGAGGTCGCGGCCACCACCATATCAGCTCCAGCAGATCCAGAAGCTCCCGCCCCACCGCTGCCTCCCGCATCCGCCTACACCGAGGAGAGCGACACCTCCTCCTCTGAATCCTCGACGATGGGCTTGACTGAAATGGCTGGAGCATCGATCTAGGCCGGGTTCTCTCCATTCGAGCGAATGAGGGGGGTGCGAGATCCCACACCGGCAACGAAGAGCTGCGTGATCCGTGATGTCGCGAGAGAGCGATGCAGCGCTTCCGTGGCCGGTGAGGTCTGAGTAGGTGCAGGCAGAGGCGACACGGACGGTGCAGCCGGCTCGGTCCGTGCCGGAGCAGCCGGGGTGGGCGCAGCCGGTTCCATGGTCGGAGCTGGGGAAGAGGTGGTAGCGACAATGCCAGAGCCGCCCATCAACATCGCCTCACTAGAGAAGAACAAACCCAAGCGGTTCAAGAAAACAGAAGAAAGAACAAGCAAAAACAAGGAGATGGCAAAGCACATACCCGGCAACGGATGGCATGATGCCGGCATGCCTCACCCGGTGCGTCCTGTTCTGCTCCACGGCAGGCGGGGCAGTGCTGGTCGCCGCCCTCTTCCTCTTGGCCTTCGCCACGTCCTTGCCCTTGCATCGGCCCTCCCCGCAGTGGTTGGCTGCAACAGCATGCACAGAAACATCAGCAAAACCCTATAGAAGAAAACTGTGTGGGAGTTCCAACCGGCAATTACCGTGCGAGTCCGAAGGCCCATCGTCATCCTGGACAGGGAACCCCTCCGGATCCATATGGGGGTACTTCGGTGATTTCCGGTCGGCGATGAAGTCAAGGAGGCCATTTTCACCAAGACCATCCTCGGCGTGCTGCACCGTAAAGAGCTACTCACGGGGGAACATAAGAAAGTCAAAGCAACCTTTCAGGAAAACAATCCATCCGAAAAGGGAAGAATAACTTACCCGGGACGGTAGCTGGCCGCGATGATATGGTGGACAGGAGTAGTGCCAGCCGGCCTCCAGGCGGAATTTGGAGACCATGGCAAGACAACTCCGGAGGGCCTCATTCGGCACCTTGAGCCGGGACGTCTGGGTGGGGTCGCCCATGGTGGAGGTGGAAAATCTTGTGCGGCCGCTGCTAGAGCGGAAGCACCCTACGCGCCATCCAGGAGAGCGTGATGTCCTGGGTGGTGAGTCGCTCCATCACCACCATCTCCTCCACCTGGGCCCCCATACGATCGATGTCCGCCTAGGCGCCCATGTTCTTGACGGACCAACCCCTCTGCGTCGATGACACATTGGCGAAGACAGGGAGCCGGATCCAGTCAACCTCAGTGGCATTGCTCACATAAAAATATGAGCGCTGCCACAACTTGACGGTGTCGGGGAGCTCAAACCGCGGCATCGGCGAGAAAGGCCGCAAGTAGATGTGATAGGGCAAAGGTGTCCGATCTTTCGATGAGATGGCGATAATCGATTTGGTGGAGTTCGGGCTTGACGATCCGACTACACGTGCGAGCACGAGCGCCAATGCAATCGCTAGGCCAATCTCCTGGAGGTTACCGATCCTGCGTGAACACGATCAGCCTGACCAGCGAGGGTCTTAATTCCTACCTAAAATCGAGAATAAGTAAGAACCAATATTGCAATCAAGATATTGCAGATTAAGAGGAAAGCTTTATTGAAGAGGTGCGATCCTGAATAGGTGCAAAGTACAAGAGGCCTCTGCGAAGCTCGAGCCTTGGTGAAGTTGCGACTATGGCTAACTTAATGTCTAAACAAAATCCGAGTCTAGAGGTTCGGCTATGGGGCGTATTTAAGGGCGAAAATGTGGGGTTTCGGCCAGCCATGGAAGTGGTGGCCGAATCCAACCCTAAAAGTCCTTTTCCCCTCAAATACGGACTCTAAAAAGTGGCTAATTAAAATCCTGCGAAAATTACATGGGCCTGGCCCAAAATAAAGGTGTCGCAGCACCATATTATGCTATGGACGAATTCGTAAAGTATTGATCTTGAATATTTCGTCCAAGCCTTCTTTCTTCATTATGGTGGCCTCAAAGTTCTGAAATCTTCATCCGTGGCCTTCTCTTGGATCATCACATGCTTGCTGCCATCTCCATGCATGGCCATGCTCCAATGCTTGTCCCTCTCATCCATGCTCGGTCCATCATTCCTAAGAGTAAGAAATATATCTGATTTAGGCAGCATCATATTCTCATGTATGTAAGGAATAGTTCCAAGAAACGAAAGTACCTGATAGTTAAGTTGTTTGGCACGAGATCTTGTGATGGGTCCTTGTATGTGTGTTGCTGTAGGTACAACGGTTGTATCAATAGTAGGGATGTCCACATCATGCTCCCCTTCTTGAATTGAAGTCGTCCTCGACGCAATCTCATCTTCCTCACCAAAGTAAGGCTTCAAATCTGCAATGTTAAATGTAGTACTAACCGTACCAAAGTCTGCAGGCAACTCAAGTTTATATGCATTATCATTGATTTTCTCTAACACCTTAAAGGGACCAGCAGCACGTGGCATTAACTTAGACTTTCGTAAATCAGGAAAACGATCTTTACGCAAATGTAACCAAACAAGATCGCCAACATCAAACACAACATGCTTTCTCCTTTATCCCAAAGAAGTTTATACTTAGCATTCATGTGTTCAATGTTATCTTTAGTAGTCTTATGCAAGTTTAATATCATTTCAGCGTTGTGTAGCATCCAAATTATGTTGCAATCAAGAAGGTAAAGGCAATAAATCGATAGGTGCACGATGAACAAAACCATACACAATTTCAAATGGGCACATCTTTGGGGTAGAATGCAATGACCGATTATAAGCAAATTCTATATGAGGTAAACACTCTTCCGACAATTTTAAGTTCTTCTTCAAAACAGCCCGTAACATAGTAGACAAAGTTCTATTTACTACTTGGTTTGACCATCGGTTTGGGGATGACATGTAGTACTAAAGAGCAATTTAGTCCCCAACTTAGCCCATAAACATCTCCAAAAGTGGCTAAGAAATTTAGTATCACGATCAGAGACAATAGTATTTGGCACACCATGCAAACGAACAATTTCACGAAAGAACAAATCAGCAATATGCGCAGCATCATCCGTTTTATGACAAGGAATAAAGTGTGCCATCTTAGAAAACCGATCCACAACAACAAAAATACTATCCCTCCCCTTCTGTGTTCGTGGAAATCCCAAAACAAAGTCCATAGAAATATCCTCCCAAGGAACACTAGGAACAGGAAGAGGCATATATAAACCATGTGGATTAAGGCGAGACTTGGCTTTTTGACAAGTAGTGCAGCGTGCCACAAATCTCTCAACATCTCGACGCATACGTGGCCAAAAGAAGTGTGAAGCAAGAATATCCTCCGTCTTCTTGACACCAAAGTGTCCCATCAATCCTCCTCCATGTGCCTCTTGTAACAACAAAAGACGAACAGAGCTATCTGGAATGCATAGTTTGTTAGCACGGAACACAAATCCATCATTGAAGACGAAATTGTTCCAAGTTCTACCATCTCTACAATTCTGCAACACATCTTTAAATTCAGCATCATGCACATATTGTTCCTAATAGTTTCCAATCCAAATATTTTGAAGTCAAGTTGAGATAACAAAGCATAACGGCGTGACAAAGCATCAGCAATAATATTATCTTTACCCTTTTTGTGTTTGATAACATAAGGAAAAGACTCAATAAATTCAACCCACTTTGCATGACGACGATTTAACTTAGCTTGACTACGAATATGCTTCAAAGATTCATGATCAGAATGAATAACAAACTCTTTAGGCCATAGATAATGTTGCCAAGTTTCTAATGTCCGAACCAACGCATATAATTCTTTATCATAAGTAGAATAGTTCAGACTAGCCCCACTCAATTTCTCACTAAAATATGCAACAGGTTTTCCCTCTTGTAATAACACCCCTACCAAACCAATTCCACTAGCATCACATTCAAGCTCAAAAGTCTTAGTAAAATCAGGAAGTTGGAGTAAGGGGGCATGTGTTAGCTTATCTTTCAATATGACGAAGGCTTGTTGTTGTGCATCGCCCCAAACAAAGGGCACATCCTTCTTGGTAAGCTCATTCAGCAGCGCGGCAATTGATCCAAAGTCTTTGACAAAGCGCCTATAAAAACCAGCGAGGCCAAGAAAACTCCTCACTTGTGTGACCGTCTTGGGCTGCGGCCAATTCTCAATAGCTTCAATCTTGGCTGGATCCACTTCAATACCTTGTGATGTAACAACATAGCCAAGAAACGCAACTCGATTGGTGCAAAAGGTGCACTTCTCAAGGTTACCAAACAAACGTGCATCACGTAAAGCATTAAAAACAGCACATAAATGGTCCAAATGATCCTCTAAAGATTTGCTATAAATCAGAATATCATCAAAGTAGACTACCACAAAACGTCCAATGAAAGCACGTAAAACTTCGTTCATTAATCTCATGAAAGTGCTAGGTGCATTAGTTAAACCAAACGGCATTACTAACCACTCATATAAACCGAACTTAGTTTTAAATGTTGTTTTCCATTCATCTCCTAATTTCATACGAATCTGGTGGTAACCACTATGCAAATCAACTTTAGAAAACATGGTAGAGCCACTCAATTCATCAAGCATGTCATCTAAACGTGGAATAGGATGACGATATCGAATAGTAATATTATTGATAGCTCTACAATCAGTACACATGCGCGAAGAACCATCTTTCTTAGGTACCAAAATAATAGGAACAACCAGGGCTAAGGGACTCACGAATATGATCTCTCGAGTAGTTCCTGAATTTGGCGTTGTATCTCCTTTGTCTCCTCTGGATTGGTTCTATATGGCGGTTGGGCAACGTGGCACCAGGAATTAGATCAATTTGGTGCTCAATTCCTCTAATAGGAGGTAGTCTGGTGGAAGCTCAGGGAAAGACGTCCTCATATTCACCGCAAAGGTTAGCAATAGCGGTGGCAAAGAAGGAGGCATATCCTCAAATGAAAACAAAACCTCTTTGCAGACAATTGCATAACATTGAGTATTGGTTACATCGAGTTCAAAATATCAATTTTATTTGCAAGCATACATGGACTCTTCAAACAATTTGTAGTTTGTGTAGAATCAGATTTAGTGTTCTTTGGTGGTATAAAATCTGCAGCAACAATCTGATTCTCACTTTTATTTTTCTCCTTAGTTTTAGCTCTACTAGCTCTAGCAAGATCATCTTTTAAAATCTGTTCGGGAGTCATAGGTTTTAGACCAATTTTCTTTCCATCATGCATAAGAGAATAGTGATTAGTTTTGCCATTATGAACAGATTCTCTATCAAATTGCCATGGTCTACCAAGTAACAAAGAACAAGCTTGCATAGGTACAACATCACAATCAACAAAATCAGAATATGTAACAATAGTAAAATGCACGCGTACCGTTCTTGTTACCTTGATCTTGCGAGAACTCTCAAACCATTGGATGTAATATGAATGTGGGCGTTGTCTTGTTGGAAGCGCAAGCTTCTCTACCATGTCAACACTGGCCAGGTTATTACAACTCCCTCCATAAATGATGATCCGTATAGCTCTTTTCTTGACAACACCACGTGTTTGGAACAGGTTGTGGCGTTAATCTTGCTCAGATTTGCTCAATTGCACACTCAACACACGTTGTGTAATTAAGCTCTTGTATTGATCAGCAGCTTCAGCTCCCATTACCTCTGGCTCTTCATCAGCATCAGAATTGTCTCCATCTCGAGCAGAAATAAGGGCTAGTGTATCTTCATCGAAGTCACTCGCTGAATCGTATTGACCATCTTCTCGCACCATCATCACACGTTGTGTTGTGCACTGTCTCTCTATATGACCAAAACCCCAGCACTTGCGGCATTGTATATCCTTTGTCTTACCCGTAGAAGCCATAGAAGATGCACTACGAGCAGGAGCATTGGATGATGGTGGAGGAGCAGCTGGAAATCTTGTGGTGGTCTTGGATGTGGTAGTAGCTGGTGGCGAATCACGAGGAGGTGCTGATTGTCGGGATGTCCAAGTGGATGTGCGACCTGCAGAATTATTAGTCCTCCTCCATGGTGTTTGGCGATCATGCACTTCACGTTCAGCTTTGCAAGAAAGATGAAACAAACGAGTGATAGAATTATATTCCTTATAATCTAATATGTGTTGAATGTCCTTGTTTAATCCACCAAAGAAACGTGCAAGCATTTGTTCATTAGATTCAATAAGACCACATCTAACCATCCCCGTTTGTAATTCCTGATAATACTCTTCTACAGAATTTTTCCCTTGCTCTAAACGTGTCAGATTCTTTAGTAAATCACGTTGATAAGTGGGAGGTACAAAACGAACACGCATAGCAGTTTTTAAAGCAGTCCAAGTACTAGGAATAGTAGTAGGATTTAAACGACAATACTCAGACCACCAAAGGGAAGCAAATTTAGTAAATTCACATGTAGCAGCACTAACACGCATATTCTCAGGATATTTTAAGCATGCAAAACGTTGTTCTACTTCCATCTCCCATGTAAGATATGCATCAGGATTATATTTACCCTCAAAAGATGGAATATTTAATTTAAGCTTTGCAACATGATCATCATACATCATCAGGTGGCGGTAGAGGTCGGCCAAACGGTCAAACTGTGGATCGTCAAACTGTCGGGATGTCATCAAAATCGCAGTAGTAGTCATCGTCTCGTCAGTAAATGTCGCATGTCCTCGAAGTCGCCAGCAGCCGCGGGCGGCGAAGGAGCACCAGCGGCAGCAGCCGGAGCAGCGGCGGCAGCCGAAATCGCAGTCCGACCGAATGTGATCGGCGCCGTGTGCGGTCTGGGTGCAATCGGTTCAAAAGCTCCTTGAACCGACGCTGCTTGGCGTTGAAGGATTTCGAGTCCATCGATCTTGTCCATGGTGTTGGTGAGCTTGTATGTAAAACTCCCTAGGCGCCACGTCTTCACGCTTCGCGAGCGCCAAGCGGAGAAGTGGGGTGGGCATAGTTCTTCGTTCGTCATGGTGGCAGGGTTCCGCGAAGTATCTGTCATGGTTAGTCCGTAAAAAGCACAGATATATACTACAGGAATATGGTGGAAGTCACGTGTAATCCGTCAAGCAATATACGAAGCTCTTACAAGTTCTTACCAAACAGCAGGAAAAGGCGATGTGCAACCGCGAGGATCAGTGGGTCCAGACATTGAACCAAGCGATTACCAGGAGTCGAGACATCGCACGTGGAGAATATCTGTGGAGCTCTGGGAAGGCTTAGCAAGGGGGGTTAGCAATTATCAAAACAGCAATGCAAAAGTTGAAAGAATGCTCAACGACGGTACTGTGCTGGTCCTAGGCTAGACCGTACTAGAGACGCGAGCCTAGATCACCAACGATGTCACGACGCGACACAACAAGCACTATATGATGATATGGCACCCTGAAAAGCGAACCGAGATGCAGAAAATCACTATGATGGCGAGTGTCTAGAACTGATCTGCGGGGTCTAAAAAGAGGTTAGCCCCAAAAAAAATTCGAATTTTTTTATTTTGCTCCGGAAAGCGCGCAGGCGCCAAAAAATATCGCTATAACAGCCGATGGAGAAAAGTGATCCCCAAAGCCGAAAACTAGTATAGGCAGAAAAAAATTTCGGAGGCGGTTCCAGACTCTTTTTTTTTTGCTCTCCTTCTGGACTTACGACCGGACTCTTAGCTCGACACGGACTTTAGCTGAACACGGAAACAACAAAGAAGGAAAGTAAAAAGAAATAACGAGGAAACAATAACTCTACTCGGACTCGTACCACGACAGGAAACTGATCGGATCTGTCGCGGTCCAGAGGAAGGCGGTGGCGGAGTATTAGAGTTTATGGTGGTAGGGTATATGGCGGAATATGGTGGTGGAATATGGTGGCGGTGATCGGCGAGTGTGGCGGTGACTACTATGATCAGAACTCGAAACTCTAAGGGACGAGACACTAAGACCAGCAACTCGACGCGACGATGTAGACACAAATTCAACAATGCAAAAAACTGAAAAGATAATGCGAGGTGTAGATTGGTTATGGGATGGATCTAAACTCTAACTGTGTTTTTGGATTTTTTCATGGGTTTATAGGTAAAAACAGATCTAATCTACGAAAACAGGAAAAACTCACCGAGCAACCTGAAATCTGATACCACTTGATAGGGAAAAGGTGTCCGATCTTTCGATGAGATGGCGATAATCGATTTGGTGGAGTTCGGGCTTGACGATCCGACTACACGTTCGAGCACGAGCGCCAATGCAATCGCTAGGCCAATCTCCTGGAGGTTACCGATCCTGCGTGAACACGATCAGCCTGACTAGCGAGGGTCTTAATTCCTACCTGAAATCGAGAACAAGTAAGAACCAATATTGCAATCAAGATATTGCGGATTAAGAGGAAAGCTTTATTGAAGAGGTGGGATCCTGAATAGGTGCGAAGTACAAGAGGCCTCTGCGACGCTTGAGCATTGGAGAAGTTGCGACTATGGCTAACTTAATGTCTAAACAAAATCCGAGTCTAGAGGTTCGGCTATGGGGCGTATTTAAGGGCGAAAAGGTGAGGTTTCGGCCAGCCATGGAAGTGGTGGCCGAATCCAGCCCTAAAAGTCCTTTTCCCCTCAAATACGGACTCTAAAAAGTGGCTAATTAAAATCCTGCGAAAATTACATGGGCCTGGCCTAAAATAAAGGTGTCGCAGCACCATATTATGCTATGGACAAATTCGTAAAGTATTGTTCTTGAATATTTCGTCCAAGCCTTCTTTCTTCATTATGGTGGCCTCAAAGTTCTGAAATCTTCATCTGTGGCCTTCTCTTGGATCATCACATGCTTGCTGCCATCTCCATGCATGGCCATGCTCCACTGCTTGTCCCTCTCATCCATGCTTGGTCCATCATTCCTAAGAGTAAGAAATATATCTGATTTAGGCAGCATCATATTCTCATGTATGTAAGGAATAGTTCCAAGAAATGAAAGTACCTGATAGTTAAGTTGTTTGGCACGAGATCTTGTGATGGGTCCTTGTATGTGTGTTGCTGTAGGTACAACGGTTGTATCAATAGTAGGGATGTCCACATCAAGATGTGTTGGAGATATGCCCAAGAGGCAATAATAAAGTGGTTATTATCATATCTTCATACTTATGATAAATGTTTACATACCATGCTATAATTGTATTAACCGGAAACATTAATACTTGTGTGATTTGTAAACATAAAAGAGTCCCTAGTAAAGCCTCTTGTTAAACTAGCTTGTTGGTTAATATATGATCATGGTTTCTTGATCATGAACATAGAGATGTTATTAACAACATGGTCATATCATTAGGAGAATGATGTGATGGACATACTCCTATAGTGAAGCGTAGCATAAAGATCAAGTCATTTAATATAGTTCATTTTCTATAAGCTTTCTGATACATAGTAACCTAATTCCTTCGACCATGAGATCATGTTAATCACCATCACCGGAAGGATGCTTTGATGACATCAAACACCACACCGTAACTGGGTGGCTATAAAGGTGGCATTGAGTGTTTGGAAAGTATGGGTTGAGGCACATGGATCAAGAGTGGGATTTGTCCATCCATATGACGGATAGATATACTCTGGATCCTCTCGGTGGAATGTCATCCAATTAGCTTGCAAGCATGTAACTGTCTCACAAGGGATCACATATCACGGGAACGAGAAAAGAGTACTTATCGGTAACGAGGTTGAACTAGGTATGCAGAGATACCGACGATCAAATCCTCGGAAAAGTAAACTATCGTGAGACAAAGGGAAATTGGTATCGTATGTAAGTGGTTCATTCGATCGCAAAGTAATCGTAGAAATATGTGGGAGCCATATGAATTTCCAGATTCCTCTATTGGTTATTGATCGGAGAAGTGTCTCGGTCATGTCCGCATAATTCACGAACCGTAGGGAGACACACTTAAGGATTCGATGTTGTTGAGTAGTTATGGAATGATTAGTAAGAGACCGAATGTTGTTCGGAGTCTCAGATGGGATCCGGGATATCACGAGGAGATCCAGAATGTTAGGAGAATAAGATTCATATAAGGAAAGTCATATTTGGAGTTCGGGAAAGTTTCGATGATTTCATCGGAGAGGTTCTAGAAGGTCGGAAGGTTCACCGGTCCAAAAGGAGAATGGTCCATGAATGTGTCATGGGTAAGTGGAATGATTGGATCATGTCCAAGGTCACTTGGTGTTGGCATATGCAAGAGAGAAATAAAGCTCTAAATTTAAAGTCAAACGGGAAGTTTGAAAAGTCAAACTGGAACAATGGTTTCCTAGTGGGAGAAGAAACAAGTCCTTCTCTCAATCCAACTTGGGTTTGGGTTTGGATTCAAACCCACCCCTCCCAAGGCTGCCCCTCCCTCTCATAAATAGAAGGGGAGGGCTACCCCAAACAAAACAAATTCCAAGCCCTCTCCACGAGCCTCCGCCACCGCCACGCATGGCCGCGCCGTACTTGGTCGCCGTCGCCTTAGCCGCAGCCGACACTTCATCCTCCTCTCGGATCTCTAAATCCTAGTTTTCCGGGAAACCCTAATCCAACATACTCGCTTCGGCTTAAGGCAAAGCCCTGCGAGATCTTCCCTCTACTTCCGGTACCACGCCGTCGTGCTGCCGGAATCGCGAGGAGAGTGCTACAACCTCCGCTGCCTGCTGGAACAAGGGAGAGGAAGGTCTTCATCGAGTACCGAACGTGTGACCGACTGCGGAAGCACTGCAGGAATGCAGCGCCGAAAGGATCGTCTGCGCGATCTTGAGATCGGGAAGTGTACGACTACATCACCCACGAGAATCTGCTCTCATTAACCGCTTTGGAATCTTCGAGGGTGAGTTCCTCTATCGACTCGTTGCTACAATCTAGTAGATAGATCTTGGCTTGTTTGTGTGCATGCGGTAGAATTTTTTTGTTTTCCATGCTACGAACCCCTATAGTGGTATCAGAGTTGTGTCTATATGTAGATCTGTTGCACGAGTAGAACACAATGGTCATTGTGGGCGTTGATGCTTTTGTTGTCGATTGATTCTTGTGTACTTTGCATCTTGCGGGATGGTGGGATGAAGCGTCCCGGGCTAAACTTACATGACATCGTTCATGAGACTTGCTCCATGCTTGACATGCAACTTGTATTGCATAAGTGGCTTTGCGGGTGCCTGTTTCTCCCAACATAGTTAAGATTCCATTTACAACGGGTGATTGACAATACTAGTATCAATGTTGTGGTTCTTGTTCGTAAGTTAGAACGACACTTAATGAAAGCCCCAAACCACGTAAAATATGCAAAGAAAATTAGAGGCGTCTAACTTTGTTTTGCAGGGGTGTGTTGTGATGTGATATGGCCATGATTGTGATTATATTTGATGTATGCAATGTTCCTTATTGTAAGTTGGCAACCGGCAGGAGCCATATGGTTGTCTTTAAATTCTGTTAAGTCCCGCGTGTCTATTCAAAGTAGTTGTAATAGTTGAAGCTGGTGGAAGACAACCATGGAGCGGCATCATTGACCTTGATGCAATGCCGGTGATGATGGAGATCATGTTCGTGCTTGAAGATGGAGATCAGAAGCACAAAGAAGAAATGCCATATCATATCACATATTATGAATTGCATGTGATGTTAATCCTTTTATGCATCTTGTATTGCTTAGTTTACGACGGTAGCATTATAATATGATCCCTCAAGCACACAATTTTAAGTTTTAAAGTGCTCATCCTTAGTAAGCACCGTTGCTAAAGCTTGTTGTTTCGAAGCACCACGTGATGATCGGGTGTGTTAGATTCTACGAGTGTATACAACATGAGCAAGCCAGATTTGCTCATGCGGAAGCTAAGGTTAGATCTTGACGAGCCTAGCATGTAAAGACATGGTCTCGGAACACGGATCACCGAAAGGTAAAGCATGAGTCATATAGTAGATATGATGAACATGTTGATTGTTCGCCATTGAAGCTACATCAACTCTCGTGATGATCGGTTTTGATGTGGTGGATTTGGTTCGTGTGATCACTAAAACAATGTGAGGGATATTGTTTTGAGTGGGAGTTAAATGGCAATATGATTAAAAGTTGAACACTATTTATCATAAATTAAATCAAAGTGAATTTGCATAGTTGTTGTAGTCATTGGCATCCGTTTACCACCTTGCGCTTAGTTTTAATTGAGATGATAGAACTATAGAATTCTGGTTAGTTACTTTACGAACTGGTATCGTATTGTTTTGAAGTGTTAATCTAAAGTTTAAAAGTCCTGTTGCAAACTTTCAGTAAAGTTCCGGTTACTCCATGAAGTTTAATAATTGGTATTAAAACAAGAGTGACAATTCCAAGTGTTAGTGTATGAGTATCATGTTTGTCTCCATGATTCTTATTATTCAAAGGATTGTCTTAATATCAAGGTTATCTAGGATCTGAAAGAGTTGTTTCAGAAACCATGATGTGTGGAAGATATTGTGATATCTGAAACGAAGTTCTGGTTACAACATGATAGAGTATAATATGGCAAAAGTCATGTTCTCATATTTGATGAGAATTTGCAAAAGGTTGGAGACACTAGTTGTCCTAATCCTCCAAAAGGTTTTGGAGAGCAACATTATACTCGTGATTCACCGTTACAAGCTAAAAGTAGCTTGATCATGGATAATTCCATGATAAGGGTGAATATTTAATGTAGGTAAAATGTTTACTACACCAAGAGATTACTAAAGAAAAGAATTTGAAAGAAAACCAAACATTTGATGAAGGTGATCTACTTCAAAGTGCAAGTCCAAAGACATTGGTATTTTACTATATATGCTTTGGACTATGTGTCATGTATATGGCTTCACTATTGATATTGATAGATTCTATCAAACAGAAAAGGAAATACTGAAAGAGAATCTCATAAGTATATGGCATAAAAGAAATGACTAGAATTGTTCAGCTTAAGTATATAGATGATATACATGTTATGGATATATTCTTTGCTTATTAAACAATGTGGTTCTTAAGTATTTGATACTGAATTTGTTGGTGTGAATCGTCATACGAAACAACACAATTCATGAACTACAATGGCTTAAGTAACTAGCAAAAGAATATGTGATGATGTTCATCGAGAACAAATAAAGGGTTATTGTGCTGCTTGTTAAACATCAAAGCTTGCCTTCAAGATTTGTTTTATCAGGCATTATGAGAACAAAAGGGTTGTTCAAATAATTGCCGTAATCCAAGATGGATGATATACAAATCTCGTTGGAGAAATCACATCCATAAAACTAGTGCTAAAAATGTCGAAAGACAAATTGATTGAAAGATCACTTAGGAAGTGACATCGCCATTTAAATTATATTGGAAAGGAAACATGAACAAACTCCATGTGGATGGAATTTTGGAGTCTTTTGATTTTTGATCAAGTGACGCTTGTGAAATTTTCTAGAGATAATTAAAACTTCGTTCATAGGCCAAAAGGGAATGAATGACTAGCTTATTGGAACTTGTACATATTGTTGTATGAAGTCCATTATGTGTAGTAAAGAGCGATGGATTTCAACTTCATATGCTTTCTCCGAAAATTTGAGTGAATATATGAATATTTACTTAAAAAGGATGAAGTATGAAACATTTGAAAAGTTCAAAGTTTTTCAAGATGAAGTGCAAAATCATTGAAACAAAAATATAAATAGTTTATGATAAGATCATAAAGTAAGATATTTGAGTTACAAGTTTAGCATAATACCTAAGATTTTAGCATAATACCTAAGATTTAAGGAATCGTTCCGTGGATTTGCATTTCCCGAAACACCATAAGAGTATGGAGCATTCGAGATATGTAATTAAACCTTGTTTGACATGGTAAGATCAAAGGTGTAATTCATAAAACTGCCATTATATTTTAAAGATTAAAAAAGCTTGAGAGACTACTGTCTTTCCACTGAAAAGAGCTTCATCATAATCCATTGGAATGACACCATATAAAGTTATGGTTTGGGATAAAACCCAAGTAGTCCTTTCTTAAACATTGGTATGCTATGCATAAGAAAGATGTTTGCAACCAAATTCGAATGAACCTGTCTTTGTATAACTGTTAAGTATTCCTCCATAAACACCGGAGACAAAAGTGTTTGTCGCTTAGAACGTCAAGTTTCTTTGAGAAGGAATTTTTCATGAAAAGATAAGTGGGAGGACAATAGAACTTTGATAAGGTTAAAAGAACCTTAGCTATATGTGCAAAGTTACAAGACCGAAAAGTGTTAGAGGCAACATAATGCTCATGGCTCACATGCCTCAAAGGTTGCGGTCATAGAGGTCTAAGTTCCTATTGAAACAAGTAGGTCGGGTAAACAATCAAATACCAAGATTTGAGAGTTAAATCATTATTTGACAATAATGATCCGACTACATGCAAAGAAGCGATGATGAGCCCTGACTCCGTCAAATGGCTTGAAGCCATAAAATCTGTGATAGTTCCATACACGAGAAATCAAGTTTTGAACTTGAAGGACCCTCGAGAAAGGTGTAAGACCTTACAGTTGTGTTTGGATCTATAAAGAAATAGACATGGATGTTTCGCATCTATGAAATGGTCGACATGTTGTGAAAGAGTTCACAACAATGTTCAAAGGTTGACTATGACAAGATTTGATCTTTCATAGCGATATTTAGTCTAGACGGATTAATGTAGCAACCACTACATATAATTTTGTTATGTGGTAGTTGAATAAACAAAACAAGTTATTCTAATAGAATTGTTACCTAGGACATGTGCATAACATGGTCCATAGGGTTTTGTTAATTCAAAGGATGCTACAAGAATATGCAAACTTCAATGGTTGAAGTGAGCATCGCGGAGTTGGAATCTTCACTATGATGAAACTGTTAAAAGAGTTTAATTTCATCAGAGACAATGAAGATGCTTGCATTTGCAAGAAAGTGGAAGCGCTAAGACATGTTTCTAATACATTATGTGGAAGACATATTGTTGATTAAAAATTATGTATCTTTTATTAACACATATTAAGAATTTCATCCCGATGAAAGACTTAGGCAAAACCCAAATATTTGGCATCAATAGACGCTAATATGGTTGTGCCAAAAGTACATAGATGATGTATTGAATAATTTCAATATAGAAACTACAAGAAAGGTTCTTGTCGCACAGAAAGGATTGAATGAGTTCAATATTGATGATATATTCAAGTGTATTGACACTTGGTAAGTGAAACAAAGATTCAAGTATAGATTGATACTTGATGTATGAAATCACAAAGAGGATTTATATCAATCATACTGTGATATGTACAAATCCAGATATGTCCTATGCTCTAAATGTTATGAGCATATATCAGAATGATTCATAAGATAATCATTGGACGATAGTAAAGATATTCTTATGATCTTGTAAAAGAACTAAGAATATATTATTTTGTAGAAATGACAAATAGATGGTTAGTTCATTGTAAATGAATTACATTGATACTAGTTTTGTCACAAAGTACAAATTAAGTTTATCTCAATCTAAACTAACGGTGGCACAATATGATGGAAACTAAGTTCCATAATGAATTTGGATGAATTCCAAAGTTAAGACATTATGACAGATACTACAACAAAAGGCTAAGTATATGACTGCTATTATAGCAGCAAAAGAGGGCATTTGTGTCAAGTAGTTTGTTATCAAACTAGGTGTAGTTCACAGTGGGATAGTACTATGAAGATATATTGTACGACAATATTATCAACATGTTTTAACCCCAAAGAACTAAAGGTCACCAAAGGACCAAATTTGTACGAAGCCATCTCATTAGAGAATGAGTGATGCGTAGAGACGCAAAGACATGCAATTACAAACGGACCTGAAAGTGTCAGATCCGGAAATCAGTTGACCACTAGCAATCATGTACATACGACACCAGAAAGCCATAGGTGTTGAATACACAAAGGTTTGAAACTAGATTATTGACTCTAGTGCAAGTGGGAGACTATTGGAGATATGCCCAAGAGGCAATAATAAAGTGGTTATTATCATATCTTCATACTTATGATAAATGTTTACATACCATGCTATAATTGTATTAACCGGAAACATTAATACTTGTGTGATTTGTAAACATAAAAGAGTCCCTAGTAAAGCCTCTTGTTAAACTAGCTTGTTGGTTAATATATGATCATGGTTTCCTGATCATGAACATAGAGATGTTATTAACAACAGGGTCATATCATTAGGAGAATTATGTGATGGACATACTCCTATAGTTAAGCGTAGCATAAAGATCAAGTCATTTAATATAGTTCATTTGCTATAAGCTTTCTGATACATAGTAACCTAATTCCTTCGACCATGAGATCATGTTAATCACCATCACTGGAAGGATGCTTTGATGACATCAACCACCACACCGTAACTGGGTGGCTATAAAGGTGGAACTGAGTGTTTGGAAAGTATGGGTTGAGGCACATGGATCAAGAGTGGGATTTGTCCATCCATATGACGGATAGATATACTCTGGGCCCTCTCGGTGGAATGTCATCCAATTAGCTTGCAATCATGTGACTGGCTCACAAGGGATCACATATCACGGGAACGAGAAAAGAGTACTTATCAGTAACGAGGTTGAACTAGGTATGCAGAGATACCGACGATCAAAACCTCGGATAAGTAAACTATCGTGAGACAAAGGGAAATTGGTATCGTATGTAAGTGGTTCATTCGATCGCAAAGTAATCGTATAAATATGTGGGAGCCATATGAATTTCCAGATTCCTCTATTGGTTATTGATCGGAGAAGTGTCTCGGTCATGTCCGCATAATTCACGAACCGTAGGGAGACACACTTAAGGATTCGATGTTGTTGAGTAGTTATGGAATGATTAGTAAGAGACCGAATGTTGTTCGGAGTCTCAGATGGGATCCGGGATATCACGAGGAGATCCAGAATGTTCCGGAGAATAAGATTCATATAAGGAAAGTCATATTTCGGAGTTCGGGAAAGTTTCCGATGATTTCATCGGAGAGGTTCTAGAAGGGTCTGGAAGGTTCACCGGTCCGAAAGGAGAATGGTCCATGAATGTGTCATGGGTAAGTGGAATGATTGGATCATGTCCAAGGTCACTTGGTGTTGGCATATGCAAGAGAGAAATAAAGCTCTAAATTTAAAGTCAAACGGGAAGTTTGAAAAGTCAAACTGGAACAATGGTTTCCTAGTGGGAGAAGAAACAAGTCCTTCTCTCAATCCAACTTGGGTTTGGGTTTGGATTCAAACCCATCCCTCCCAAGGCTGCCCCTCCCTCTCATAAATAGAGGGGGAGGGCTGCCCCAAACAACACAAGTTCCAAGCCCTCTCCACGAGCCGCCGCCGCCCGCCGCCGCCTTAGCCGCCGCCGACACTTCCTCCTCCTCTCGGATCTCTAAACCCTAGTTTTCCGGGAAACCCTAATCCAACATACTCGCTTCGGCTTAAGGCGAATCCCTGCGAGATCTTCCCTCTACTTCTGGTACCACGCCGTCGTGCTGCCGGAATCGCGGGGAGAGTGCTACAACCTCCGCTGCCTGCTGGAACAAGGGAGAGGAAGGTCTTCATCGAGTAACGCGATGTGACCATTGGAAGCCTCACGGAGCAGATCTGCGGAAGGATCGTCTACGCGATCTTGAGATCGGGAAGTGTACGACTACATCACCCACGAGAATCTGCTCTCGTTAACCGCTTTGGAATCTTCGAGGGTGAGTTCCTCTATCGACTCGTTGCTACAATCTATTAGATAGATCTTGGCTTGTTTGTGTGCATGCGGTAGAAATTTTTTGTTTTCCATGCTACGAACCCTACAAGATGGCACAGCAACTGGTCTCCGTCAGGGGAACATCTTTGCTCAGCGTCTGAGCCTTGAAGTTGAAAATTTTGAGGAAGTTCGTTGTGTCAGGGAGAACTCCTGGGTACGATTCGCATCATGTTGCATGATGTGAAAGTTGCATGATGGCGTTGGCGCCAAGGTGGTGGAGCTAGAGGTCGAAGAAGCCGAACAACTCTAGGAGGAAGTCGCTGACGGGGAGGCCGAAACTACGGGCGAAGTGGGCGAGGAATACCACGGCCTCCCCCGTTCGAGGCTCTAGCACCCGCTCCCCCTCCGGTGCAAGCCAGTGTTTCACCAGCCTCGACGATGGGAGAAACTTCCCCCGTCGATACTTGTCCACCAGGTCATCGGTGAAGAATGACCCGCACCAGCCGCCACGCTGATCTAGAAGCATCTCAACGTGTGGAGAAGCCGTGGCGGAGATGGGGGTTCCCAGCGTGCGCGCGAGAAACGATGGCGGCTCCGGCGACAAAAATCGAGCAGCGCAAGGAGGAAGGAAAATCTAGATCGCAAAAAGCACAGAAGGCAAAGGGGACAAGCGAGAGGAGGAATATGAAGTGAAGAGGCCACACCTCCTCGCGGCCCTATTTATCACCGTGGGGGGGTACTACCATCTCCCCACCCCTTCAAGACGCGTGGCAACGATTCCTCCCACGACGGTTCGCTACCATCATCCTTGTCTTTGGCGTGGCGCGCAGAAGATCCACGAGCATTACTGCGGGGGACGAGGGATGCACACGCGCCCCAAGAAACCGCAGCAGCAAGGCGTGCGCGCAGTTACCAAAAACTGACGCCGCGGCACCAAGAGTCAAACGGACGCGACGTGCGCCAGAACTGCCAGTCGTGGCTGGCGCAAGAACCAACCTCATCATAAGACGTTTCATTTCTAGCTACGCCCGTCGGTCGTTGCCTTCGCTGTTTACACCCAGTGGGAGGCCAACTCCGTAGCCAGTCGAATCCACCCGGAAAGCATGAACCAGAAACTGCAGCCGGATTTCACCATCAACAACTTCAACCCAACCAAAGGAGCTCACAAGAACTTCCCCACAAGAAAAGTCCTAATGCACTCGGGGACTAGTGTTGGGGGGATGACCCCGGATGGGGCAAGTCAGGCCTAAGCAGGCCGCCTCCAGAAGCTACCGGCCGGCTAGCCGCTAAACAGAAGAACTCCAGTCGGATGGCTGGTCCTATCCAGTTGGAGCTTAAAGATTTTCCGGCTGGCCCGTCTAGCTGGATAGCCAGAAGAACCGGCTGGGTGCCTGTTTCCACCCGGCCCGCCTTGAATTCAATGGAGGATGCAGAGGGGTGATGCTCCTTACAGGGTACACCTCAGGTCCCTCCTTTCACCAGACAGGCTGGCGCGTCGCCCTGACCGGTGCTACCAAACGAAGATAAAGTGGAGCTATCGACTGACCGCTAAAGAAGTCTCGGGTGACTGTTAAAGTGGAGGATGACGCCCAAAGGAGGGCGTTGGGCCACTGTAGCGTTGTCCACCGATGTACTGGAGGTTGTCTGGGTCCTGGTCCACCGGTCGGGGCCCTGCAGCCGGCCCACCCTGTAAACCCAAACTCCAAATAGTAAACCCTAGAGCCCACATTGTAACCTACCTATGCCAACCAGTATATAAGGGAGGGTAGATCTAGAGTTCTAGGTAAGATTCACATTTAGTAGAGATATCCTCTAGATCATCTTCTTTCTCTAGCTTCCGATAGTTGCTAAGGAAACAACTCTAGGAGCACTTGTATTGGGCGTTCGCCCCCATCATAGTAGATCTTGCAGGAGTAGGGGTGTTACCTCACAGAGATGGACCCGAACCTGGGTATGTTGCTGTGTTTGTAGTTCATCGCGCCCAACCCGTTGCGTTAGCCACCGATTGCATCCTGAATGTCCCTCTTAAGCCATCCCCGATGGAACTGCCGTGTTCCACACCACGGCAATGATGCCTTGCAATCTTTTGAGACTAGGATGGAGGCTCGGGATGAGATTGAAAAGCTTAAAGTTGACCTAAAGATTGCACAAGATGATCTGAAGCAAGTGGTGGAAGGGAATCAGCTTACAGTAGCTTTGAAGGCCAAAGCTGAGCAAGCTTTGCTTGATGCTAGGGCAGAACTAGAGGAAAAGAAGGTGAGAGACTTATGTTTGAAGTTGAATGCAGAGAAGGAGAGGGATATGTTGAAGGAAGATAAGAGAAAGCTAGAACACATCATTGCAGAACTGATGAAGCAGAAATAAGGGGCTAGATCAAAGCTTAGGAAGATCAAACAAATATGTGATGTGTAGTGGGCATGAATGTACTGTAATTGTTGAACTATTTAGTAATTTGTGAGCTAAATTATTGTCGAACTATTTGTAATCTGTGATGGTGAACTATGAATCTTTTAGTGCAATAATTATTTGGTGAAATATGTAGTATGACTGATGTGTGTATCAATTGGGGGCTCATTGTTTATTACTTGGTCCAGATCCTTTTGGTAATAGAAAATGGAGCATGTCTAGGTTTTACTAGAAGATTTTGCCAAAGGAGCTAATTAATAGAAGATATTTGACAGAGGAGCAAATAAGGGTAAATATTTCACACATCAATAGGGTAAATATTTCAGATACCAAGTATGTGCTATATTTCAATCTTTTTGTATGTGTTATATTTAAAAGGCAACAAATATTTAAAAGGGCAAAAATTCACATCCATAGTACACAAATGATCACATCCATAGTTCCACAATTCAGATACCAAGAATAACAACTGATCACAACATCCATAGGCTAAATAAGAGGTTCTGGTACATATCAGATACCAAGAATACTGATATTAGTACACAACTGATCACATCCATAATTCCACAATTCAGAAGCATATGTTGATAGCTAAAAATAAAACAGACAACACACATCACTCCTCACATATTGCTTTGATCCTTTTCACCTTCTCCTTGCTGTCATCACCTGCCTTCAGCCTCCATTTTTATTTTGGCCTCCTTGAGTTCTTTCCTTTCTTCCTGCCATTTCTGTTCATTGCTCCTCGTGAGATCTGCATGTGTCTTCTGCACCTGCTTAAGCATGTCCACTGCTGTCTTGAGTGGATCCCTCCTTCTCCATCTCCAGTATTTATCCTCACCTTTCTGGTTCATCTTGCCCAAGCCATCACCTTCTTTTAACTATCATCTAGGAATCTACCCACATCAGCCACGAGAGAGGTGTATTTCTTCTCAGCCTTGTTCCTCTCCTCAGCCAGAACAGCTAGCATATTGCCATTCTCCACTCTCTCTGCAATTCTAGCATCATTACTAGAATTGTACATGTCCCACAGCGTAAAGAGAGCATTCTTGAGAGTATCGGCCACTCTTGGTCATCTACCCATGAAACAAAGCCACAGTTCATCACCTCCTACAAATAGATTGCACATTTTGTAGATCTTTTTAAATAAATGGGCCATATGTAAAATAAATTACACATTTTTCATCTAGAAATAAGTAGAAATAATTATGGAGCTATTGTTTCAATCTAGAAATAAGTACAAGGTTATTAAGGCCCAGTTCTTTTGGAGCTTTAGAGGTGAAAATAAAAAAAAAAAAAAAAAAAATTTTCGATTTTAGCAGTTTTCCTGACAACCGCTTCCGATTCCTTCACAGTGGGGAGAAGCAGGGTACCCCAGCTTTCCGAGCTCCACCAAAGCGTTATACCTTAATGCTCCTATTTCTCTCTATATTTACGATCAAATGCCACCGCCTAGCCTAGTTGATGACTGAAACTTTTCTCCTCAGCCCGTCCCACCCGAGCGACACCCCCTCCTGTCTCCTCTATGGAACAAAGCCGCTAGGTTTCCTCCTCCTCCGTCGCCGTCGCTCGGGCAACTCCTGCCTCCGTCCCTCCTCCACCACGCCGCAAAATCGACCCTCGGCTCACCCCGGTTCCATTCCATGGCGGAGGGTAGCCCGATGTCACCCCTCCAAGGCTCCAACACCTCGTCGGCTCAGATCCAGCGGGGGTCGAGCTCGCCGGCCAGGTCTCACTCTGCTGCGGCCATCGACCGGGGCTACATCCTCCTCCGGCTGTCCCTGCGGAGAGAACTGCACCGGTGGCCCGATCTGCACTTGTGGTATCTACAGCGTCTGGAGTTCTCGTACTGCCTTTACTGGTCTGTTACTGCTCCTGCGACCCAACATATGTGTCCCCCGTTCCTTCATCAAACATTCTCTCACACAGATTTGCAAAGATTTGGCTTTGCACGCACACATGCTTGGTTACATTCCCCAATTCTCATTCACCCAGAACTCATCATAAATCTGGCAATAGCAGCATGTCCCATAGCGTCTCTTTGGCCAGCTCGGACAGGATCTCAGCCTCCATCTCCCCCAAAAAATTATTAGTGATTGTGGATGCGATAAACAGTATGATATAACTCAAAATCAGTTAGTCATGACACAGATTAATCCTAAGGACACAATAGACTTTTCATTATACATCACAAGCAATAAGCTATAAGGGAAGAAGCCAAAAAGAACTGGATCTCAGTTTCTTACGAGCTTATTTCCACCATAGATTTTCTAGACAACTTAAACCAGTGTGGCTTATGCACAAGCCACAACTCAAAAGAACTGGGCCTAAATAAATGGGCCATATGTAAAATAAAGCACAAGGTTTGCATCTAGAAACAAGTAGAACTAACAATGGAGCTACTGTTTTAATCTAGAAATAAGTACAAGGTTAGAATCTCATGTTGAGCATTTCACATCAAAAAAATCTCATGTTGAAGGATTCAATCAAATAGGACTCATATTCTGCACACGGCACATATAGAATTTGTGGCTTGTGTTAGTGCCTTCAAAAGCAACAGCCTTCACTGGCTCCAAATAGTGCATGCGGCAGCACTCGCCACATCCGACAGCTATGCCCTTGAATGTAGGGTCTTCACATCTGTCTAGAGCATATTCTAGCTCCGGGATGTCCTAATCATCGACAAATTTCAGTTGAATTGAGCTAAAATTACCTAAAATTGAAAATCCTAAACCCCTATGAACGCTAACCCTAGGAAATTGGGAACTTAACCCAAGGCTCGACGGGTTCGAGCTTTCCCTGTTGCTCTAGCTCGGCATGGCGGCAAGGGGACGGCGGCGGCGATGGCACTGGGCAGGGTCGTTGGACGGCGGCGGAGCGGCGTGAGCGGAGGCGGCCAGCGCAGCAGCTTCTCGCGCGGGTGAAGAAGACGGGTACTAGGGCGCACCGACCGGTCAACAGCCCTTTACTCTGTGACCCTTGAGCATCAATAGGTGGGCCCGCGACGGCGCTGTTAACAGCCATGAACGACCATCCCTCCCGACCGTCTGACCTTGTCACGTGTGTGCTGCGGTTGGGCCCTCCCTGTCGGAAACGACATCAAACGGGCCTAACTCGGCCATTAGTCGAAAGTGGTAGGTATTTTTCACCGTGTAGCGTAGAAGTGGTAGCTATTTAAAAATTTCCTGAATTGCGGTAGTTTTTGGAAGTCGTTGCCTCAATTATGGTAGCAATATGCAATTTTCTCGAGAAACAAGGACAGTGACGAGCAATGGTTTGGCCTCAGCAATACTTTGTTAGTCCGCTCTTGTTACGGCATGTTCTCAAGTGGCCTTCCTTGGATTTCCCCTCCTATGAAGTCGGTTGATGTCTTCTTTCGAGCGGCGAAAAATGGCCTTGCACATCTCCTCTTCGAAACTCGTCATCATACTAAAATGGCGAAGGGTCATTTGTCTGTCATGGCTAGGGGTTGGCTTCACCAGGCCGGTATGACGAGATCTTCCTAGGTGTCTGTTCCTCGGTAATATCGGAGTTGTTGAAAAGTGATGATGATATGACATTAGGGCACGTACAATGCTAAAAAAGGGGTCTTCTTTTATTCCTGCACGTAATCTAGAGAAGGTAATAAAAATAAACTGTACAATGGTTATCTTTTATTGTTATTTTTAAGAATTAATTTGAATTGACTAATTATAGTAAAAAATTGTGTTGATAAGAGAAGACATAATATATAATATGGAGAAAAATATTCTGCTCTTATTTTTAAGGAATCATCCCTTAGCTAAGCAAAGACAACCTTCTCTTTCTTCATTCTCTTTCCTCCAACTAAGCGAAAATCCGATGTGGCAATCGTAAGGTAAGGCTGATATCACCGTATTGTATATGCTCTAATTAGTGGCAAACCTCGACGACAACCACAGTACTTTCGACACAACTTGTGTTGGTAGCAGGGATGTTTTATGTGCCCTCTTTGACAATCGTGCGACCAATCGCAACAAAGTGTCTCACGCGTAGCAATTTTTGGTATGTAACATTCGTTTGCAACTTTTTTCATAGTCACTAAAACCGTGTAAGATTCGAATTCGATCTCCCTAGAGGTTTTTTAGCTTACATGTGCATATGAACCTACTATGAAAAATCATCAAAAACATTTCAAAATGACAAAAAATTCTGAAAGAAAATTTTGTGTGAATATCATGTTCGCATACAACTTCTTGAGAGAAAAAATATTTTATGTGGCTTGTGTAAAAAGACAAAGAATGTCCATAAATAGTCATGTTGGAGTATCAAAAATTTTCTTTTTTACATGGGACACAAAAAGTTTTTTTTCCCGAAAACTTGAGAGCGGACATAAAATTTCTGGTTGTACATGTAAATATGTTTTTCTGAATCTTTTGACATTTCAAAATGTGTTATCAAACAATGGATTCTTTTGCACATGTGAGACGAATTGGATTCCGCGGAAAGATTGCAAACATTTTGAAGACGTCCATGTAGCAAGACAAAAAGGATATGTAAGAAATGCTCATTTTTTATAACAAATCGTTAAAGAAAATGTTTGCCACTTAGTTTGAACAGATCCATTTAACAAAAAAACAAGGATGCCATAAATTCCGAATTTATTTGCAGAAAAAATGTTTTGTAGCAAAAAAAATGCATCCAACATGTGTGCCTAACTCGTACAACATTATGGGAGTTTGAACAGATCCATTTAGCAACAACTAAGGATGCAACAAAATTCCCAATTTATTTGTAGCAAAAATGTTATGCAACAAAAGAAACCGATGCAACCAACATATGTGCCCAACTCATACAACATTATAGGAACACGTATGCAACATTTGGAGAAATGCCTTTGTAGCATACAAATAGAAATATTTGTACCATTCCACATCTAGGTGCACAACAAAAAGACGAGCTTCCAGCGAATCACGATATTGCTTGCAACATCAGAAATTACTAACCTTCATTATCAATAGTGGAGACATGTCAAGGCTCCTCGAGCTCGTCAGCAACGAATCCGCGTGCCGGAGGTATGTTGGAGCTAGATAGGGTGAACCCCACCCATCAACTTGTCGGACATCGCCTCTCCAACTCCGGCATGTGGCAGATCACCTGCAATGGCCGGTGAATCTGGCTTTGTCAACAGCCACCATCGGCAGATCAGGCCGATAACAGGGGCACAAGCACGGAAAATTACAGCTCAATTTGACGTACTGGGATATTTCACGAATGTTTACAGTGAAGCACAAAAATCTGTTTTGGGACAGCAACTCCCCCAAATCTTACTTCTCTCTCATTAGAAGTTATTATTGGCACAAAACCACACAAAAAAGGATAAGGAGAGGTTATTACAGAAGTAATAACTTCCAATACTTGTAGATTTGCATTTCCTGAAATACCATAGGAATATGGAGTGTTCGAGATATGTAATGACATGTTGTTTGACATGGTAAGATCAAAGGTGTCATTTATAGAACTTCCATTATATTTTAATAGGATTAAAGCTTTAGAGACTACCACTTTTACATTGAAAAGATCTCCATCTTGATTCGTTGAAATCACACAATATAAGTGATGGTTTGGGATAAAACCCAAGTTGTCCTTTCTTAAATTTTGGTATGCTAGACATAAGTTAAATGTTTACAACCGAAGTCGGATGAGGATGTCTTTGTAGGTTATTTTGAATAACCGTTGGGTATTCCTCCATAACACCGAAGACAAAAGTGTCTGTCGCTTAGAACATATAGTTTCTTGAGAAAGAATTTTTCGTGAAAGTTAAGTGGGGGACAATAGAACTTTGATAAGGTTATTGAACCTTAGCTATATGTGCTGAGTTTTGCAATACCAGAAAATGTTCTAGAGGCAACCACAATGCTCATGGCTCACATGGCTCAAAGGTTGTGTTCACAGAGGTCGAAGTTCCTGTTGAACCAAGTAGGTCGCGTAAACAATCAAATCCTAAAATTTGAGAGTAAATCATTATTGTTTGACAATAATGAACTGACTACATGAAAAGAAGTGATGATGGGGCCTGACTTCGTCAAATGGCTTGAAGCCATAAAATTCGTGATAGTTCCATACACGAGAAATCAAGTTTTTGAACTTGGAAGACCCTCCGGAAAGGTGTAAAAACCTATCGGTCGTGTTTGCATCTATAAAGAAACAGACATGGATGTTTCACATCTATGAAATATTTGACATGTCGGTAAAGATTTTACGACAATGTTCAAGGAGTTGACTATGACAAATATTTGATCTTTCATAGCGATATTTTTTCTGGACGGATTAATGTAGCAACCTCTACATATAATTTTGGTATATGGTAGTTGAACAAACAAAACAAAGTTCTTATAATAGAATGGTTACCTAGGACGTGAACATGCCACGATCCAAAGGGTTTAGTTAATTCAAAGGATTCTAAAAGGGCATGCAAACTTCAATGGTTTAAGTAAGCATAGCGGAGTTGGAATCTTCACTGTGATGAAACTGTTAAAAAGGTTTAAATTCATCGGAGACGATGAAGATGCTGGCATTTGAAAGAAATTAAGTGGGAGCGTTGAGACATATTTCTAATATTATGTGGAGGACATCTTGTTGATTGGAAATGATGTATCTTTTATTGTCACAGGTTAAGAATTTCATTTCGATGAAAGACTTAGGCAAAACCTGAATATTAGGCATAAATATTTATATGGATAGAATGAGACGCTAATATGGTTATGCCAAATGTACCTATATAAGATATTGAATGAATTCAATATGAAAACGACAAGTAAGATTCTTGTTGCACGGGAAGGGTTGAATCAAGATTCAAGTGTATTGACACTTGGTAGGTGAAACAAGATTCAAGTGCCTTGACACTTGGTGAGTGAAATCACAAGAATATTTTGATCAGTCATATCGTGATATGTACATATCCAGATATATCCTATGCTCTAAATGTTGTGAGCATATACCAGAATGACTCATAAGATGATCATTGGACGATAGTAAGGATATTCTTATGATCTTCTAGAATAACTAAGAATATATTTATTTAGAGGTGACAAATAGTTACAAATAGTTCATCGTAAAATGTTACATTGGTACTAGTTTTGTGACAAGATTAAGTTTATCTCAATTTAAACTATGAGTGGCACAATATAATGGAAAGGAGGTTCATGATGGATTTGGATGAATTCTAAAGTTAAGACATCGTGACAGATACTCCAACAAAAGGCTAAGTATATGACTACTATAATAGCAGCAAAGGAGGGCATTTTTGTCAAGTAGTTTGTTATCAAACTAAGATATGGTTCACAACGGGCTAACACTATAAAGATATATTGTATGACAATAGTATCGACATGATTTAACCCCAAGGAAATAAAGGTCTCACCAAAATACCAAACTTATACAATGTCATTGTTGGAATTATGCCCTAGAGGCAATAATAAAGATGTTATTATTATAATTCTTGTTCATGATAAAGTTTATATTCCATGCTAGAATTGTATTAAGCGGAAACTTTAATACTTGTGTGGTTTGTGAACAACATCGTGTCCCTAGTATGCCTCTATGGACTAGCTCATTGATTAATGATGGTTAAGGTTTCCTAACCATAGACATGAGTTGTCGATTAATAATGAGATCATATCATTGGGAGAATGATATGATGGACAGACCCAAACTAAGAGGAGCAATTAGATCGTGTCATCGTGTTCATCTTTGCGAAGCTTTTCTTATGTCAAATATTGTATTCCTTAGACCATGAGATAATACAACTCCCTGGTATCGGAAGAAAGATTTGAGGTCATCAAACGTCATCCTATGAGAGGGTGATCATAAAGGTGTCTCTCAGGTGATCGGAAAGTACCTGTTGGGTTGTATGTATCGAGATGGGATTTGTCCCTCCCAAGTCGGAAAGATATACTTCGGGCCCACTCGGTAATCGATATCAACACCGCTTGCAAGCATGTGGTTAAGGAGTAAATCACAAAGTTATATCGGATTACGGAACGAGTAAAGTACTTGCTGTGAACAAGATTGAACTAGGTATGACGGTACCGATGATCAAATCTCAGGCAAGTAAAATATCGTGAGACGAAGGGAATATATATATATGGGATTGATTGAATCCTGGCATCGTGGTTCATCCGATATGATCATCGATGAATGTGTGGGAGCCAATATGGGTTTCCAGACCCCGCTGTTGATTATTGATAGAAGATCATGTCTGCATATTCTCGAACCCGAAGGGTCACATACTTAACGTGTCTCGACGCTAGGATAGGTTGGATAATTGGTTTATGAGTTTTTTTTCGGAGTCTCGGATGAGATCCAGGACGTCACGAGAGGTTCTGGAATGGTCCGTAGAATAAGATTCATATAAGGCAATGCAGTTTTTGGAGTTCGGAATTGTTTCGGGTTAATCGGTATTGTACTGAAAGCTTCTAGAACCTTCCGGAGTGGGACCAACATGGCCCCACTTGTCGGGAGGGGGCATGGGCCTGTGAGGGAGTGCCCTGGTCGCTTTGGGCCAGGGTCACAAGGCCCCATAGGGCCCATCCGGCCAAACCCTAGGGAAACCCTAGGGGAGTTTCTAGAAGGGGGGGAACTTGCCCCCCACTCCTCCCTCCTTTGGCCCGCCGGCCAAGGGCTTGGGTGAGGGGCAAGGGCCAGCCGCCCACCCCTCTATATAAATAGGGCTGGGGTCGCACCCTCCCCACACCTCCTCCTCAACCCTAGCTGCCCTGATGCCCCTCCTCTCTCTCTCCTCCCGACTGCGCGTAGGCGAAGCCCTGCCGCAGAAACTCTCCACCGCTTGCACCGCGCCGTCGTGTTGTATATCCAATCCATCTCTCCACCCCACTTTCTGGACCGAGGAAGGAGGATACGTCGAGGTGCCGCACGTGTGCATCTCTCGGAGGCATCGCCACTTGCGGTGTTAGATCGGATCGGATCGCGAGGAGGAGAAGTGAGTACGACTACATCAACCACGTTCCGTTGAACGCGTTCCTGTCTTGAATCTTCAAGGGTATGAAGATCTCATATATTCCCCCTCGTTGTTTGCATCTCCTAGATTAGATCTTGGCTTTCCCCGTTCGCATCCGTAGAAAATTTTGATTTACTATGCTGTGAAACCCTTCAGTGGTATCAGAGCTAGATCTATGCGTAGATGTGTTTTCACGAGTAGAACGCAACATGGTTGTTGCGGGCATTGATGTTTTCTGTTGCAAGCCTCTTTTTTGTGTACTTCTTATGACGCGGGATAGTGAGATCAAAGCGGTCCAGGCCAACCTTACGCGACCTCGTTCGCGAGATCGGCTCTGCACTTGACGTGTGGCTTGTTACACACATACAGCTGGTGGATGCCAGTTTCTCTCACTATAGTTGTCATGGGATTTACACCGGAGTTTGGCAAACATAATATCACCGTTTTGGCTTTCCATAGGTAAGAATCGGTCTTAGCTTGCTACTCCCATAAGCCATGTAAAACATGCAACAACAAAGTAGAGGCGTCTAACTTGTTTTTGCAGGGAGCTTTTTCTATGATATGGTATGGCCCAAGATGTGATGTGTATGTTGTATGCAATGATCATGTTTTGTAATGTTTCACGACTTGCATGTCAATGAGTACACAACCGGCAGGAGCCATATGGTTGTCTTTATAATTATGTATGACCTGTGTGTTAACTTCTTATACGCCATGTAATAGCTTTACTTTATCGCTAAGTAGTTAGCAATAGTTGTAGTTGCTATTCATGGTGGAGGAAATCATGGTGGAGTGATGGAGATCATGTCGGCACGCACAAGATGGAGATCATTGCGCGAAGATTGGCTATACCATGTCACATAAATTTATATGCATGTGATGTTTATCCTTTTATGTATCTTATTATGCTTAGATCGCGACGGTAGCATTATAAGATGATTCCTCACTTAAAGATCAAGATAAAACTGTGTTCTCCCCATGTATGCACCGTTGCGAAAGTTCGTCGTGTTCAAGCATCACGTGATGATCGGGTGCTATAAACTCTACGTTCACATACAACGGATGCAAGCCAGTTTTGCACACGCAGAAATTCTTGGGTTTGACTTGACGAGCCTAGCATGTACAGACATGGCCTCGAAACACATGAACCGAAAGGTTAAGCATGAGTCATATGAATGATATGATCGACACTTTGTTGTCCACCATTGAAACCACATCTCTTCTCGTGAAGATCGGATTAGGTGTGGTGAATTCGGATCATGTTCACTAAACAACTTGAGGGATGTTGAATTTAGTGGGAGTTCATCTAGTAATTTGATTAAGTTGAACTAGTTATCATGAACATAGTCTAAATTGTACTTACAAATTTTGTAGATCAAATGGCTAAGTCCAACTTCAACTTCAACGTTTTTGCTAAGAAAGAAAAGCTTAAGAACAAATGGGTATAACTTCACCAACTGGTTCCGCAATCTGAGAATCATTCTCGCTGGCGGACAAAAGGACTATGTCCTTGAGAATGCGCTAGGTGACGCCCCTGCTGTAGATGCGCCGGCTGATGAGAAAGCTGTTTATCAGTCGTGCAAAGATGATTATGGTGTGATTAAGAGCACCATGTTGTTTTCTATGGAATCGGACCTTCAAAATCGTTTTGAAGATTACCTCGGGCCCTTTGAAATTCTTGAGGAACTAAAAACTACGTTCCAGACTCAGGCCCGTTCTGAGAGATATGAGATCTCTGAGAAATTCTTTAACTGCAAGATGGAGGAAGGGAGTTCCGTTAGTGAGCACACCATAAAGATGTCGAGCTACACTCAACGCCTTGAGCAACTGGACTGCAAGATTCCAGAGGAGCTCAAGATTGACAGGGTTCTGCAATCACTCCCTCCTAGCTACAAAAGTTTTGTAGTTACTCATAATCAGATTGGTTCCACTGATACGATCACCGAGCTCTTCGCTAAGCTGAAAGATGCGGAGGTGGACATCAAGAAGGATAATCATGTGTTGATGGTCAACAAGCCCCCCAGCTTTAAGAAAGGTAAGGGTGCAAAGAAGCCCTTCAAGAAAGGCAGCGGCAAGCACGTTTCCCTCTTGAGAGAAGAAGTCAAGCGGACCTAAGCCGGACAGTGCTTCTATTGCAAGGACAAGGGTCCTTTGGGGCAATCGTCCAAGTACTTAGCGGACAAGAAGGCTGGCACCATCAAAGGTATATTTGATATACATGTCATTGATGTTTTCCTTACTAGCCCTTGTTGTAGTGCATGGGTATTTGATACTGGTTCAGTTGCTAATATTTGTAACTCGAAACAGGAGCTGCGGAATAGACGGCGGCTAGCGAGGGATGAGGTGACGATGCGCGTTGGCAACTGATTAAGAGTTGATGTGATGGCCGTCGGCACGCTCTCCTTAGTTTTACCTTCGGGATTAGTTTTAAACCTCAATAAATGTTATTATGTGCCTGCGTTGAGCATGAACATCATATCTGGATCGTGTTTATTGCAAGACGGTTATTCATTTAAATCTGAGAATAATGGTTGTTCTATTTATATGAGTAACATCTTTTATGGTCATGCACCTGCTGTGAATGGTTTATTTCTTCTGAATCTCGAAAGGGATGAAACACACATCCATAACATTGAGGCTAAGAGATGCAAGGTAGATAGTGATAATACTACTTATTTGTGGCACTGCCGTCTATGTCATATTGGTGTAAAACGCATGAAGAAACTCCATTCTGATGGACTTTTGGAGTCTCTTGATTTTGAATCATTTGACACATGCGAACCATGCCTCATGGGCAAGATGATCAAAACCCCGTTCTCCGGAATGATGGAGTGAGCAACGGACTTGTTGGAAATCATACATAACGATGTATGCGGACCGATGAGTGTTTCGACGCGCGGTGGATATCGCTACTTTCTCACTTTTACCGATGACTTAAGTAGATATGGGTATATCTATTTAATGAAACATAAATCTGAAACATTTGAAAAGTTCAAAGAATTTCAGAATGAAGTGGAAAACCATCGTAACAGAAAGATTAAATTTCTACGATCCGATCGTGGAGGTGAATATTTGAGTTATGATTTTCTCACGCATCTTAAAGCAAGCGGAATCGTTTCGCAACTCACGCCACCCGGAACACCACAGCGCAATGGTGTGTCTGAATGCCGGAATCGAACTCCATTAGATATGGTCCGATCAATGATGTCTCTTACTGATTTGTCGTTATCATTTTGGGGTTATGCATTAGAAACCGCTGCATTCACTTTAAATAGGGCACCATCTAAATCCGTTGAGACGACACCGTATGAACTATGGTTTGGTGCTAAACCTAAGTTGTCATTTCTTAAAGTTTGGGGATGCGAAGCTTACGTCAAGAAGTTGATGCTGGACAAGCTCGAACCCAAAGCGGAGAAATGCGTCTTCATAGGATACCCTAAGGAAACTATTGGGTATACCTTGTATCACAGAACCGAAGGCAAAGTGTTTGTCGCAAAGAACGGATCCTTTCTTGAGAAGGAGTTTCTCTCAAAAGAAGTGAGTGGGAGGAAAGTAGAGCTAGACGAGGTTGTTGAACCTTCTCTTGAATTGGAGAGTAGCGCAGCACCTGAAATTGTTCCAGTGCCGCCTGCACCAACAAAAGAGGAAGCTAATGACAAGGATCATGAAGCTTCGGACGATGCTACTACTGAACGCCGTAGGTCGACAAGGTCGCGTGCCCCTCCTGAGTGGTACGGCAACCCTGTCTTAACTGTATTGTTAGTAGACGACAGTGAACCTGCGAACTATGAGGAAGCGATGATGAGCCCAGACTCTGAGAAATGGCTAGAGGCCATGAAATCCGAATTGGGATCCATGAGCGAAAACCAAGTATGGACTTTGGTGGACCCTCCTAGCGACCGAAAGGCCGTTGAGTGCAAATGGATCTTCAAGAAGAAAACGGACGCGGATGGTAATGTTACCGTCTATAAAGCACGACTTGTCGCGAAAGGTTTTCGACAAGTTCAAGGTGTTGACTACGATGAGACTTTCTCTCCCGTAGCGATGTTTAAGTCCATTCGGATTTTATTAGCAATTGTTGCGTTTCATGATTATGAAATATGGCAGATGGATGTCAAGACTGCTTTCCTCAATGGCAACATTGATGAAGAGTTGTATATGATGCAACCCGAAGGTTTTGTCGATCCTAAGGATGCTGATAAAGTGTGCAAACTTCAGCGTTCCATTTATGGACTGAAGCAAGCATCTCGGAGTTGGAACCTTCCTTTTGATCAAGTGATCAAGAGATTTGGATTTGTTCCAAATTTCTACGAAGCTTGTATCTACAAGAAAGTGAGTGGGAGCTCAGTGACATTTCTGGTACTATATGTGGATGACATATTGATTATTGGAAATGACATTGACATGCTTAACGATGTGAAGAGTTATTTGAACAAATGTTTTTCAATGAAAGACCTAGGGGAAGCTGCTTATATATTGGGCATCAAAATCTATAGAGATAGACAAAGACGCCTGATAGCTTTAAGCCAGAGTACATACCTAGACAAAGTTCTGAAAAGGTTTAGAATGAATAAGGCAAAGAAAGGTTCAGTGCCTATGTTGTTAGATAAGATATTGAGCAAGGCTCAGTGTCCAGCCACGGTAAATGATAGAGAAGCTATGAGCAAAGTGCCTTATGCCTCGGCCATAGGTTCTATCATGTATGTCATGTTGTGTACTCAACCGGATATGTCCAATGCTCTTAGTTTGACGAGCAGGTACCAAAGTGATCCAGGAGTGGAACACTGGATAGCCGTGAAGAACATCCTAAAGTACTTGAATAGGACTAAATAAATGTTCTTAGTCTATGGAGGTGATGAACAGCTTGTCGTAAAGGGTTACGTCGACGCTAGTTTCGACACCGACAAGGATGATTCTAAATCTCAGACAGGATACGTTTATATTTTGAATGGAGGAGCTGTGAGCTGGAGAAGCTGCAAGCAAAGCGTGATCACGGTATCTACAGTAGAAGCGGAATACATGGCTGCTGTAGAAGCGTCAAGTGAAGGAGTTTGGATCAGGAACTTTATCACTGAGCTTGGAGTGGTTCCAAGTGCCTTGGACCCACTAGAGATATTGTGTGACAACACTGGCGCCATAGCACTAGCTAAGGAACCAAGATATCATCCAAAGACCAAGCATATCAACCGCAAGTTTCATATAATCCGAGATTATATAGGAGATGGAGATCTGAAGATTAGCAAAGTACATACATATCTTAATGTCGCAGATCCATTGACTAAACCTCTTCCACGTGCAAAACATGATCAGCACCTTAGTGCCATGGGTGTTAGATTGTTGCCAGATGTAAACTAGATTATTGACTCTAGTGCAAGTGGGAGACTATTGGAATTATTCCCTAGAGGCAATAATAAAGATGTTATTATTATAATTCTTGTTCATGATAAAGTTTATATTCCATGCTAGAATTGTATTAAGCGGAAACTTTAATACTTGTGTGGTTTGTGAATAACACCGTGTCCCTAGTATGCCTCTATGGACTAGCTCATTGATTAATGATGGTTCAGGTTTCCTAACCATAGACATGAGTTGTCGATTAATAATGAGATCATATCATTGGGAGAATAATATGATGGACAGACCCAAACTAAGCGGAGCAATTAGACCGTGTCATCGTGTTCATCTTTGCGAAGCTTTTCTTATGTCAAATATTGTATTCCTTAGACCATGAGATAATACAACTCCCTGGTATCGGAAGAAAGCTTTGAGGTCATCAAACTGTTGGAGATATGCCCTAGAGGCAATAATAAATGTAGTTATTATTATATCTTTGTGTTTATGATAAATGTTTACATTCATGCTATAATAGTATTAACAAGGAAACATTGATACTTGTGTGATTTGTAAACTTAATTTGAAGTCCCTAGTATAGCCTCTATACTTCACTAGCTTGTTGGTTGATTAATGATTGTGGTTTCCCTATCATGAACATTGAGATGTTATCAACAACAAGATCATATCGTTAGGAGAATGATATGGTGGACATACTCCTATAGATAAGCGTAGCATAAAGATCAAGTCATTTCAATAGTTCAATTGCTATATCTTTGTCGATACATAGTAACCTAATTCCTTCGACCATGAGATCATGCATATCACCTTTACCGGATGGATGCTTTGATGACATCAAACACCACACCGTAACTGGGTGGCTATAAAGGTGGCATTGAGTGTTCGGAAAGTATTGGTTGAAACACATGGATCAAGAGTGGGATTTGTCCATCCATATGACGGATAGATATACTATGGGCCCTCTCGGTGGAATGTCATCCAATTAGCTTGCAAGCATGTGACTGGCTCACAAGGGATCACATATCACGGGAACGAGAAAAGAGTACTTGTCGGTAACGAGGTTGAACTAGGTATGCAGAGATACCGACGATCATGACCTCGGATAAGTAAACTATCGTGAGACAAAGGGAAATTGGTATCGTATGTAAGTGGTTCATTCGATCGCAAAGTAATCGCAGAAATATGTGGGAGCCATATGAATTTCCAGATTCCTCTATTGGTTATTTTTCGGAGAAGTGTCTCGATCATGTCCGCATAATTCACGAACCATAGGGAGACACACTTAAGGATTCGACGTTGTTTGAGTAGTTATGGTATTATGAGAAAGAGACCGAATGTTGTTCGGAGTCTCGGATGGGATCCGGGATATCACGAGGTGATCCGGAATGGTCCGGAGAATAAGATTCATATAAGGAAAGTCCCGTTTTGGAGTTCGGGAATGATTCCGATGTTTTCATCGGGAATGTTCTAGAAGGTTCCGGAATGTCCGGCACTCCGGGGGGGAGGGGTACATGACTGTGTCATTACATATTGGAATGATTGCATCATGTACTAAGTGTTCTCGTTGTTCCAAATGAAGGATTAAATTGAATCCTAAACTGAAAAGTCAAATAGCAAGTTTGAAAAGTCAAACGGCTAAAACAGGAAAGAGAGGGAAAGAGGAAAGAGGGGCAACCGAGTTGGGAGGAATCCTCCTCCAACCGTGGCGCCTCCACCAAGCCGAGTTGGGGAGGACTCCCTCCCTCCCTTGGCCCCTCCACCTATAAAAGGAGGCAGGGCCCCTCCTCTGAACACACAAGTTCCTATCCTCTAATCTAAACCCTAGCCAAAGCCTCCGGTTTAGAGCCGTTTTGGTTTAGAGCTTCTAATTGCCCTAGCCTTCGGTTTAGAGCCTTCTAATTGGTGTGTCTAAACCCTAGACCACTAATAGCTCTCTCATACTCCACCATACTCGCTTCGGCTTAAGGCGAAGCCCTGCGGGATCTCCCCTCTACTTAGGTACCACGTCGTTGTCTGCCGGAATCGCGAGGAGAGTGCTACAACCTCCGTTGCCTGCTGGAACAAGGGAGAGGAAGGTCTTCGTCGAGTACCAAACGTGTGACCGACTGCGGAAGCGCTACCGGAACGCAGCGCCGGAAGGATCGTCTACGCGATCTTGAGATCGGGAAGAGTACGACTACATCACCCACGAGAATCCGCTCTCATTAAACACTTTGGAATCTTCGAGGGTAAGTTATTCCATCGACTCGTTGCTACAATCTAGTAGATAGATCTTGGCTTGTTTGTTTGTATGCGATAGAAAATTTTTGTTTTCCATGCTACGAAACCCTACAGTGGTATCAGAGCCGTGTCTATATGTAGATCTGTTGCACGAGTAGAACACAATGGTCATTGTGGGCGTTGATGCTTTTATTGTCGATTGCTTCTTGTGTACTTTGCATCTTGCGGTATGTTGGGATGAAGCGGCCCGGGCTAACCTTACATGACATCGTTCATGAGACTTGCTCCACGCTTGACATGCAACTTGTATTGCATAAGTGGCTTTATGGTGCTGTTTCTCCTAGCATAGTTAAGATCCAATTTACAACGGGTGATCAACAATGCTAGTATCAATGTTGTGGTTCTTGTTCGTAAGTTAGAACGACACTTATTGAAAGCCCCAAACCACGTAAAATATGCAAAGAAAGTAGAGGCGTCTAACTTTGTTTTGCGGGGTGTCTGATGATGTGATATGGCCATGATTGTGATTATATTTGATGTATGCAATGTTCCTTATTGTAAGTTGGCAATGGCAGAGAGCCATATGGTTGTCTTTAATTTATGTTAAGACCCGTGTCTATTCAAAGTAGTTGTAATAGTTGAAGCCGGTGGACGACAACCATGGAGAAGCGTCATTGACCTTGATGCAATGCCGGTGATGATGGATATCATGTTCGTGCTTGAAGATGGAGATCGGAAGCACAAAGAAGAAAGGCCATATCATATCACATATTATTGAATTGCATGTGATGTTAATCCTTTATGCATCTTGTATTGCTTAGTAGACGACGGTAGCATTATAAGATGATCCCTCATGCACATGAATTTCAAATCATAAAGTGTTCACCCTTAGTTAGCACCATTTCTAAAGCTTGTTGTTTCGAAGCACCACGTGATGATCGGGTGTGTTAGATTCTGCAAGTGTATACAACGTGAGCAAGCCAGATTTGCTCATGCAGAAACTAAGGTTTGATCTTGACGAGCCTAGCATGTACAGACATGATCTCGGAACACGGATCACCGAAAGGTAAAGCATGAATCATATAGTAGATATGATGAACATGACGATTGTTCGCCATTGAAACTATATCAACTCTCGTGATGATCGGTGTTGATATAGTGGATTTGGTTCGTGTGATCACTAAAAAAATGTGAGGGATGTTGTTTTGAGTGGGAGTTCACCTAGTTTAATTTCATCATTAATTTGAACTCAATTTGTCATAAACTTAGTCTAAACTATTGCAAATATGTTGTAGATCAATGGCAGCCCCTACCATCAATTTTAATGCGTTCCTAGAGAAAGAAAAGTTGAAAAACAATGGAAGCAACTTCGCGGATTGGTTCCGCAATTTGAGGATTGTCCTCACGGTGTAATTTGACCTATGTCTTTGGATGCACATTGGGTGACCACTGCGGTGATCTGCCGATGAATTAAAGAATGTTTACCTCGCTCGGAAGAATCAGTACTCCATAGTTCAGTGTGCTATCTTGTATGGTTTGGAATCGGAGCTTCAGAAAAGGTTGAGAATTCAGCCCCATATGATATTGTCGAGGATCTCAAATTGATTTTTGAGACTCATGCGGCAATTGAAAGCTATGAGGCTTCTGAAAAGTTCTTTAACTGCAAGATGGAAGAGGACAGCTCCGTCAGTGAGCATGTGCTTAAGATGTCTGGGCACGCAAACAAACTTCAAAGCTTGGGTATAGTGATTCCTAATGCTTTGGGGATTTACCGTGTCCTCCAATCACTACCACCAAGTTACAAGAACTTTGTGATGAACTAAAACATGCAGAACATGAACAAGGAGTTGCCAGAACTGTTTGCTATGTTAAAGTCTGCAGAAGTGGAGATCAAGAAAGAGCACCAAGTGTTGTTGGTCAATAAGACCACCAAATTCAAGAAAGGCAAGTCTAAGCAGAAGGGACACTTCAAGAAGGGTGGTAAGAAAGCTACCACGCCGACGAAGACCAAGGCTGGACCCAAGCACGATCTTGAGTGCTTTCTTGCAAGGGAGAAGGTCCTTTGGGCGGAATTGCCCAAAATACTTGGCGGATCGAAGAAGCAACATCAAGAATAAAGGTATATCGATATACATGTTATTGATGTGTATCTCACTAGTACTGTAGTAGTGCTCGGGTATTTGATCTTGGTTGGTTGCTCATATTTGTAACTCGAAGCAGTCTGCAGAATAAACGGAAGCTAGCAAAGAACGAGGTGACGATGCGCGTGGGAAACGGATCAAAGGTTGATGTGATCGCGGTCGACGCTACCCTTCATCTACCATCGGGATTAGTTTTATACTTAAATAATTGTTATTTAGTGCTGTGTTGAGCATGAACATTATATCGGGATCCTGTTTATTGCGAGACGGTTACTATTTAAGTCGAGAATAATGGTTGTTCGATTTATATGAGTAATATGTTTTATGCACATGCACCTTTGATAGATGGTCTATTCTTATTGAATCTCGATAGTGGAAATACACATATCAACAACATTGAGGCTAAACGTTTGAAATCAGCGATAATTAGACCTATATGTGGCAATCGTCTTGGTCACATTGGAGTGAAGCGTATGAAGAAACTCCATTCCGATGGACTTCTTGAATCACTTGATTTCGAATCACTTGAAAGATGTGAAGCATGTCTAATGGGTAAAATGACTAAGACTCCATTTTCTGGTATGATGGAGCGAGCTACGGACTTATTGGAAATCATACATACCGATGTGTGTGGTCCAATGAGTGTAGCATCGTGCGGTGGTTATCGTTATGTTCTTACCTTCACGGATGACTTGAGTAGATATGGGTATATCTATTTCATGAAACATAAATCCGAAACTTTCGAGAAGTTTAAGGAGTTTCAAAGTGAGGTAGAGAATCAACGTAACAAGAAGATTAAATTTCTACGTTCTGATCGTGGAGGTGAATATCTAAGTTACGAGTTTGGCGAGCATTTGAAGAAATGCGGAATACTTTCACAGTTGACACCGCCGGGAACACCACAGCATAATGGTGTGTCCGAACGTCGTAATCGAACTCTCTTAGATATGGTTCGTTCTACGATGTCACATACAGATTTACCGCTATCATTTTGGGGTTATGCATTAGAAACAGCCGCATTCACTTTAAATAGGGCAACGTCTAAATCCGTTGAAACGACACCGTATGAATTATGGTTTGGGAAGAAACCTAGATTGTCGTTCCTTAAAGTTTGGGGATGCGAAGCCTATGTAAAGAAGTTACAGCCGGACAAGCTTGAACCCGAAGCGAAAAAATGCGTCTTCATAGGATACCCAAAAGAAACTATTGGGTATACCTTCTATCATAGATCCGAAGGCAAAATCTTCGTTGCCAAGAATGGATCCTTTCTAGAGAAGGAATTTCTCTCGAAAGAAGTGACTGGAAGGAAAGTAGAAATCGACGAGGTTGTCGAACCTTCTCTCGAAATTGCGAGTAGCGCAGCACTGGAAGAAGTTCCTGTGGTGCATGCACCAATAAGAGAGGAAGCTAATGATGGTGATCATGAAACTTCGGTTGACGTTGCTACGGAGCCTCGGAGGTCAACGAGAACTCGTACCACTCCAGATTGGTATGATCCCAATATGAGTGTCATGTTGGTGGACAACACCGATGACCCGAGACATATGAGGAAGCGATGATGAGCCCAGATTCCAATAAATGGCAAGAACCCATGAAATCCGAGATTGGATCCATGTACAAAAACCAAGTATGGACTTTGGTGGACTTACCGGATGGCGAAAGGTCATCGAGAACAAATGGATTTTCAAGAAGAAACAGATCTTGATGGTAATGTTATCTATAAAGCTCGACTTGTCGCAAAAGGGTTTCGACAAATTCAAGGAGTTGACTACGATGAGACTTTCTCACCGGTAGCGAAGCTAAAGTCTGTAAGGATTATGTTAGCAATCGCTGCATATTATGATTATGAGATATGGCAGATGGATGTCAAAACAGCATTCCTCAATGGAGATATTGATGAAGAGTTGTATATGATGCAACCCAAAGGTTTTGTCGATCCTAAAGATGCTAACAAGGTATGCAAACTTCAACGGTCCATCTATGGATTGAAGCAAGCATGTAGAAGTTGGAATCAACGTTTTGATAAGGTGATCAAAAGTTTTGGTTTTATACAAACTTATGGAGAAGCTTGTATTTACAAGAAAGTGAGTGGGAGCTCTGTAGCATTCTTAATACTATATGTGGATGACATATTGTTGATTGGGAATGATGTAGACCTTCTTAATAGTGTCAAGGAATATTTGAATAATAGTTTTTCAATGAAGGACCTTGGCGGCAGCTTACATATTAGGCATAAAGATTTATAGAGATAGATCGAACGCCAAATATCATTGTCACAGTACATATTTGGACAAAGTTCTAAAGAGGTTTGGAATGGAAGAAAGCAAGAAAGGGTTCTTGCCCATGTTGCTATCGACCTTGAGTAAAACTCAAAGTCCGACATCGGAGAAGATAGAGAAAGGATGAGTAAGACTCCTATGCCTCGACCATAGGATCTCTAATGTATGCCATGCTATGTACTAGACCCGACATTGCATATCTTTGTTAGTTTAACTAGCAGATATCAAAGTGATCCGAGTGGATCATTGGATAGTGATCAAAACATCCTTAAGTACTTGAGAAGAACTAAGGATATGGTTCTTTCTTATGGAGGTGATGAGCAGATCGTTGTTAATGGTTACACCGATGCTAGTTGGAACACCGATCCGGATGATTCTAAATCACAACTGGATACGTATTTATTTTGAATGGTGCGATTAGCTGGAGGAGTGCAAAGCAAAGCGTTGTGGCGAGATCTTCAACTGAATCGGAATACATGGTTGCTTCGGAGGCTTCACAAGAAGCGATATGGATGAAAGAGTTCATTACAGAGCTGGGTGTGGTTCCTAGTGCGCTGGACCCAATGTCTATCTACTGTGATAACATGGGCGCCATAGCCAATGCGCAAGAACTAAGGTCACACAAGAAGCTGAAGCACATCAAGCTGCGTTTTCACGCTATTCGAGAACATATCCAGGATGGGGATATAAAGATTTGCAAAGTACACACAGATCTGAATGTTGCGGATCCGTTGACTAAACCTCTCCCGAGGGCAAAACATGACCAACACCAAACTGCCATGGGTGTTCGGTATATTACCATGTAATCTAGATTAGATGACTCTAGTGCAAGTGGGAGACTGTTGGAGATATGCCCTAGAGGCAATAATAAATGTAGTTATTATTATATCTTTGTGTTTATGATAAATGTTTACATTTATGCTATAATAGTATTAACAAGGAAACATTGATACTTGTGTGATTTGTAAACTTAATTTGAAGTCCCTAGTATAGCCTCTATACTTCACTAGCTTGTTGGTTGATTAATGATTGTGGTTTCCCTATCATGAACATTGAGATGTTATCAACAACAAGATCATATCGTTAGGAGAATGATATGGTGGACATACTCCTATAGATAAGCGTAGCATAAAGATCAAGTCATTTCAATAGTTCAATTGCTATATGCTTTCTGATACATAGTAACCTAATTCCTTCGACCATGAGATCATGCATATCACCTTTACCGGATGGATGCTTTGATGACATCAAACACCACACCGTAACTGGGTGGCTATAAAGGTAGCATTGAGTGTTCGAAAAGTATTGGTTGAAACACATGGATCAAGAGTGGGATTTGTCCATCCGTATGACGGATAGATATACTCTGGGCCCTCTCGGTGGAATGTCATCCAATTAGCTTGCAAGCATGTGACTGGCTCACAAGGTATCACATATCACGGGTACGAGAAAAGAGTACTTGTCGGTAACGAGGGTATGCAGAGATACCGACGATCATAACCTCGGATAAGTAAACTATCGTGAGACAAAGGGAAATTTGTATCGTATGTAAGTGGTTCATTCGATCACAAAGTAATCGTAGAAATATGTGGGAGCCATATGAATTTCCAGATTCCTCTATTGGTTATTGTTCGGAGAAGTGTCTCGATCATGTCTACATAATTCACGAACCGTAGGGAGACACACTTAAGGATTCGACGTTGTTTGAGTAGTTATGGTATTATGAGAAAGAGACCGAATGTTGTTCGGAGTCTCGGATGGGATCCGGGATATCACGAGGTGATCCGGAATGGTCCGGAGAATAAGATTCATATAAGGAAAGTCCCGTTTTGGAGTTCGGGAATGATTCCGATGTTTTCATCGGGAATGTTCTAGAAGGTTCCGGAATGTCCGGCACTCCGGGAGGGTACATGATGTCATTACATATTGGAATGATTGCATCATGTACTAAGTGTTCTCGTTGTTCCAAATGAAGGATTAAATTGAATCCTAAACTGAAAAGTCAAATAGCAAGTTTGAAAAGTCAAACGGCTAAAACAGAAAGAGAGGAAAGAGGAAAGAGGGCAAACCGAGTTGGGAGGAATCCTCCTCCAACGTGGCGCCTCCACCAAGCCGAGTTGGGGAGGACTCCTCCTCCCCTTGGCCGCCCTCCACCTATAAAAGGAGGCGGGGCCCTCCTCTAGACACACAAGTTCCTATCCTCTAATCTAAACCCTAGCCAAAGCCTCCGGTTTAGAGCCGTTTGGTTTAGAGCTTCTAATTGCCCTAGCCTTGGTTTAGAGCCTTCTAATTGGTGTGTCTAAACCCTAGACCACTAATAGCTCTCTCATACTCCACCATACTCGCTCCGGCTTAAGGCGAAGCCTGCGGATCTCCCTCTACTTAGGTACCACGTTGTCTTGGGAATCGCGAGGAGAGTGCTACAACCTCCGCTCTTTGGAACAAGGGAGAGGAAGGTCTTCGCGAAAATCGAACGTGTGACCGGCTGAGCGCTACTTAGGAGCCTTAGCCGGAAGGATCGTCTACGCGACCTTGAGATCGGGAAGAGTACGACTACATCACCCACGAGAATCCGCTCTCGTTAAACACTTTGGAATATTTGAGGGTAAGTTATTCCATCGACTCGTTGCTACAATCTAGTAGATAGATCTTGGCTTCTTTGTTTGTATGCGATAGAAAATTTTTGTTTTCCATGCTACGAAACCCTACACAAACGTCATCCTATGAGAGGGTGATCATAAAGGTGTCTCTCAGGTGATCGAAAAGTACCTGTTGGGTTGTATGTATCGAGATGGGATTTGCCCCTCCCAAGTCGGAGAGATATACTTCGGGCCCACTCGGTAATCGATATCAACACCGCTTGCAAGCATGTGGTTAAGGAGTTAATCACAAAGTGATATCGGATTATGGAACGAGTAAAGTACTTGTTGTGAACAAGATTGAACTAGGTATGATGGTACCGACGATCAAATCTCGGGCAAGTAAAATATCGCGAGACGAAGGGAATATATATGGGATTGATTGAATCCTGGCATCGTGGTTCATCCGATATGATCATCGATGAATGTGTGGGAGTTAATATGGGTTTCCAGACCCCGCTTTTGATTATTGATAGAAGATCATGTCTGCATATTCTCGAACCCGAAGGGTCACACACTTAACGTGTCTCGACGCTAGGATAGGTTGGATAATTGGTTTATGAGTTTTTGTTCGGAGTCTCGGATGAGATCCAGGACGTCACGAGAGGTTCCGGAATGGTCCGGAGAATAAGATTCATATAAGGCAATGCAGTTTTTGGAGTTCAAAATTGTTTCGGGTTAATCGGTATTGTACCGGAAGCTTCTAGAACCTTCCGGAGTGGGACCAACGTGGCCCCACTTGTCGGGAGCGGGCATGGGCCTGTGAGGGAGTGCCTTGGCCGCTTTGGTCCAGGGGCACAAGGCGCCATAGGGCCCAGCCGGCCAAGCCCTAGGGAAACCCTAGGGGAGTTTCTAGAAGGGGGGACTTGCCCCCCACTCCTCCCTCCTTTGGCCGCCGGCCTAGTCTTGGGGGAGGGGCAAGGGCCAGCCGCCCACCCCTCTATATAAAGAGGGCTGGGGCGCACCCTCCCCACACCTCCTCCTCAACCCTAGCCGCCCTGTTGCCCCTCCTCTCTCTCTCCTCCCATTGCAGTGGCGAAGCCTCGCCTTGAAACTCTCCACCGCTTGCACCGCGCCGTTGCGTTGTAGATCCAATCCATCTCTCCACCCCACTTGCTGGACCGAGGAAGGAGGAGACGTCGAGGTGCCGCACGTGTGCATCTCTCGGAGGCATCGCCACTTGCGGTGTTAGATCGGATCGGATCACGAGGAGGAGAAGCGAGTACGACTACATCAACCACGTTCCGTTGAACGTTCCGCTGTGCGAATCTTCAACGGTATGAAGATCTCATCTATTCCCCCTCGTTGTTTGCATCTCCTAGATTAGATCTTGGCTTTCCCCATTCGCATCCGTAGAAAATTTTGATTTACTATGCTGCGAAACCCTTCAGTCATCTCATTAGAGAATGAGTGATGCGTGGAGACACAAAGACATGCAAATACACACGGACTTAAAAGTGTCAGATCCGTAGATTATGTTTACCACTAGCAAACGCGTATATACAACACCAGAAAGCCATAGGTGTTGAATGAGCAAGTTTTTCAAACTAGATTATTATTGACGCTAGTGCAAGTGAGAGACTGAAAGGAATATGCCCGAGAGGCAATAATAAGGTGGTTATTATCTTATTCCTTGTTTATGATAAATGTTTATTTCTCATGCTATAATTGTATTAATAAAAAACTTTAATACATGTGTGTTTAATAAACAAATAAAGAGTTCCTAGTTATGCCTCTCGTATAAACTAGCTCGTTGATTAACATGATGATCAAGGTTTCCTGATCATGGACATTGGATGTTGTTAATAACAAGGTCACAACATTGGTGGAATGATGTGATGAACATTCATCTGAAGTATAGTAATACGATCAAAGCCATTATGTTTAAAATACTATAACATCATTACAAGTAACTTTAGTCCTTAGACCATGAGATCATGTCAATCACTAAGATATGAAGAGTGTCTTGATAACATCAAACATCACACCATAACAGGGCTATAAAGGTGGGTTCAGATACTATGATAATGTTATGTAGAGGTCCATGGATCAAGAGTGGTATTTGTCCATCCAAATGACGGAGAGATATACTCCGGGCCCTCTCGATGATATCACATTGATATAGCTTGCAAGCAAGTGATGGAGATCACTTGAATGTTATATCACGGGAACGAGAAAAGAGTACATGTTGGTAACGAGATCAAACTAGGTATGGGGATACCTATGATCGAATCTCGGACAAGTAAAATCTGGCGAGACAAAAGGATTTAGTTACAAGTGTAAAAGGTTTGCACGGTCACTAGAAGTCATCATTGAATGTGTGGAAGTCAGTACAGATCTCTAGGTCCCGCTGTTGATTATTGATCGAAGAAGGGTCTCGATCATGTCTACATTATTCGCGAACCATAGGATGACACACTTAAGGAATACCGACACCATTTGGAGGAAATGAGCTGCCAGAAAAAGAATACCAAAGCGCTAGAATTATTTCAATGGAACCGGAATTATTTCGGGTGAAATTGTTGAAACTGGTTCTGCATGTGAAATTGAAATGTTGCAAGGGGTTTTATGTGAATGTTTGTTAATTAATGTAATTAACAAAGTTCTAAATAAATAAATAAATAAGTTTTATTAAATGATATCTTACATTAAATTTGAGTGAATTTTTGAGTGGAGGCATGTTTATGTTAGTGGAGGCTTTTTATTTTGAGTGGGAGCTCCATCCACATGAATATGAAAGAGGTGGGGACAACCACCATGGCTGCCATGCCATGCCCTTTGGGCTCCTCCCCTTTCCTCTCATCTCACACCTTATCGTGAAGGATCTCTCTCCCCCTCTAGTATTATTTCTCCATGGTCTCGGACTAGTGAGATACATGTTCCCGGTGGTTTTTTCTGGAGCGAGGATTTGCTACTTCCGCTGCATTTCTGAAGCGAGGTCACGGAGGTGGTCGGGGTTCCGGACGTGTGTATGATCACGGATGCTCCGCTAAGTTGCGGGGCTGCCGGACTTCTACATGATCTTGAGATCGGCAAGAGATCGACTATATCACCAACAAGTCCATACTCGTAAAGCTTTGTCGGTCTTTAAGGTATGTATTCTGGATGTATATCCATCCGTTGATTGTATCTAGATATATGGATCGTGGCATATACAGTTCCCATCGTAGGAATTTTTGTTTTCTATGCTGCGAACCCAACATGAACAACATAGTGGATGCCCTTAATGGAGCAACTTTTGGAGTCTTCGGGCCCTTTCCCCATTCAAAAAAACATTGGTGGACATCCTCGACGACAACCACAATTTTAACACGACTTGTGTTGGTAGCAAGGATGTTGTGTGTGCCCTCTCTGACAATCATGCGACCAATCAGTGAGGAACCAACCAACTCTCTTCTCCTTAATTAATTAATGGCAAGTGTTAGGTGTCTACCGGCAAGAAAGTGCAAAATATCAACCGCCCTAGAGCCGTCAATGCACTTAACTAACCGAATCCTCTGTGTATGATCATCGCAACAAAAATGTGTCACGCGTAGCAATTTTTTGTATGTATGTAACATTCGGTTTGCAACTTTTCTCATAGTCACTAAAATTGTGTAGGATTCAAATTCGATTTCCGTAGAGGTGTTTTGGCTCACAGGTGCATATGAAACTACTATGAAAAAAATCATCAAAACCAAATTTCAAAATGATAAAAAAAATTGAAAGAAAATTTTGGGTGAATATCAGACAATATATTCACATACAACGTGTCAAGAGAAAAATATATTTTATGTGACTTGTGTAAAAAGACAAAGAATGTCCACGAATAGTCATGTTGGAGCATTGAAATTTGCCTTTTTACATGGGACACAAAAGGTAATTTTTCCCAAAAACTTGTGAGCGGACATAAAATGTCTGGTTGTGCGTGCAGATATGTTTTTTTTTATCTTTTGACATTTTAAAATATGTTTACAAACAATGGATTCTTTTGCGCACGTGAGACAATTGGATTCCTTAGAAAGATTACAAACATTTCGAAGACGTCCATGTAGCTAGACGAAAAGGATATGTAAGAAATGCTCATCTAATCGTTAAAGAAAATATTTGTCACTTAGTTTGAACAAATTCATTTAACAAAAAACAAGGAGCAACAAAATTCCCAATTTATTTGCAGCAAAAATGTTTTGTAGCAAAAAAAACAATGCATCCAACATATATGCCTAACTCGTACAACATTATGGGAGTTTCCATTTAGCAACAAACAAGGATGCAAAAAAATTCCCAATTTATTTGCAGCAAAAATGTTATGCAGCAAAAGAAACCAATGCAACCAACATATGTGCCCAACTCATACAACATTATAGGAACACGTATGCAACATTTGGTGAAATGCCTTTGTAGCATACAATAGAAATATTTGTACCATTCCACATCTAGGTACACAACAAAAATACGAGCTTCCAGCGAATCGTGATACTGCTTGCAATATCAGAAATTACTAACCTTCATTATCAATAGTGAAGACATGTCTACGCCGGCTCGAGCTCGTCAGCAACGAATCCGTGTGCCGGAGGTATGTTGGAGCTAGATAGGGTGAACCCCACCCATCAACTTGTCGGACATCACCTCTCCAACTCCGGTGTGTGGCAGCTCACCTGCAATGGCCGGTGAATCCGGCTTTGTCAACAGCCACCATCGGCAGATCAGGCCGATGATGGCCTCTGCCATGGTGAGGTTGTCGGACATCACATGCTTGAGCTAGCACGGAGGAGCTACAGCTGCATCGGCCGACGTGGAAATCAGCAGCAACAGCGAGCATAGGATCTCTTGGGAGAAGCAGGCCCTGCGAGCAGAGGAGGTGAAGCTGCGGCTGGCTGCGATGAAATTTCCATGAAAAATAGATTCGTGCTAATGTAGAAAAAAGATGCGCTGACACGCTGTTTTCCTGGTGAAGGAAGTGCCTAGATCTCAGGCGCCTGAGAATTTGTTACGTCTACATCCTACTTTTTATACTAATTCTCAGTTGCAACCTAGTTGTAACTTATATAATTTGCACTAATTTTCAGTTGCAACCTAGTTGCAACTCATTAAAATTTCAGTTACAACCTAGTTGCAACTCATGTGAAAGTCCCATGTTATACGAATCGCGAGATAAATCCAATGGTGAGAGAGGAAACTGAGAACTAAGAAGTTCTCGGGCGCCTAAAAACTAGCAAATCCGTTAATAAAAATGACATATTTTTGTCTTGTTCAGAAGAAAAGAATCTGTCTTCTCAAGATTGGATCATAAAATCCTAGAAAAACCCGATAAGTTCATTACTACCTCTAATCTAAATTAGTCGCCGCACAAGTTCATTAAACCTAGACAGATTTAACATTTGTCTAAATCTACGACAATTAATTTGGAGTTTTGAGGGGTCGAGAACCACCTAGCAAATGTAGCATCTTTTGGGGTTAAATCTGGTACTGACTGCATAAAATTGTTAGTCCCTTAATCATGTGGTCTTAAATCATCAACACTCAATATAGGGGTCTAGATGCACTTTTGCAGAGATATAAATAACGACCTTGAAAAGTTTGAACGCCAGAAGCCAGAAGGAAAAGAATAGCGTAGATTGCATACAGAAAGAAAGTAAAACTAAATGAGGCCCTTTATTGGAAGACTAAACCTGTACATTTGGGGGACGCGATAGCAAATTAGTCAGGATAGAATATGTACAGAATTTTTTTGTTTGTTTTTCATGCGCCGCAGCACAGGCTATATACATGACAGCAGAAGTAAATTTTCAGTTGCTTATGTCGAAGTACTTGGGATCAGCAGGGAAGTCGTGTTCCACCTTCAGCTGCAATAGAAGTGAAACCAGCAGATTAATTCTACGAATTTAGCCGATCAAGAAAGATAAGAGCAATTGTTTCTGCGTAAGCAGAACGACAAAATTTAGTTTAGATCAGCAGATTGAAAGTTGATGCTCGAAGAAAGAAACCGGAAGAAGCTGTCAGTATAATACTTCCAAAATGTCAGAATGAGTGCATACCTCTCCTTCGTCTGAATCAGAGTGCCTCTGGGGAAATACAACTCTAAGATCATTGTAGAGATAGAATCTCCGGTCCTCGGTCACTGGATTGCCACTGTGCGGTACTGATGACGGATCCGATTTGCACCGTAGCATAGATTTTGAGGATTTCTTGGAGGCAGGGCAGAGAAACCGCAAGTGCAAAGCGTACCGAAGCACGCCACTACCTGAACTGTCATTGATCCTGGAAGATACACAGCAAGATTTGTTTGCACCTGGGCGGACATTACCCATCTGACAGCAACAATCATCAGAATCAGTGTTGTTTTTCATATTCCCAGGAGAACTGGATTTATCTGATTCCTTCATGTCAGTGCCCAATGAGCAACATTTTGTGTTTGCACATCTCTTTTCTGATTCATCAGTTGAGTTGCACGTCTGTCCCTGCCCACAGACTGCAAAGACAAATGAAATAATCAGTGACTCCACATATGTAATTTGGATTCAATGCTTACTATCAGGCTATCAGCTCCATTACATTCCGAACATCGAGTTCCTCGTTGTGCAAGATCACTTCCATATGACATAGACTGAGGTTTGGGGCCATTTGTGTCACTGGCTTTGCTTTCTTCTTTCACTATATTAGAGGGAGAAACAGTGGGAGACAGAGTGACCTTTTGCCGCATGAACGTCTGCCTCATTATACACAAGGGAAATAAGATGAGAAAGGGGAGAAAGAAAATAAAAATTGGTTAATGTGATTATATACACTAGATCCTTTGAAAAAAAAGGATACTGTTCCGTGCATGTCAATAATTTCAAGTTGCGAAATGCACTAAATGAAGAATTACCTGTTCATGTCCCAATCTCTAACCTAGGTTTTCTATTGCCAGTACTCTCACTTAGTTGAAGTTTAGTAATTGAGTGATGACGTATTACATGATTAAACACTATGTACACTGGTCTTAGCTTGCAAGTTGCAAACAATGAAGGTCTAGATTTAATTTACCTTGGTTCGGCCAACAAAAAAGTGTAAAGCATGTGTTATGCCACCAAGCATAATAAATATCAGAATAGCCTTTGGTTTTCATCAATACATGATGGATAAGAAGCCAACTAGTCATGATAGTTTGTACCTTGGTTCCAGACGGCATGTCAGTCAAGTCGTAGTTGCAGAAGAAAGTATGGAGTGGAGTCTTCTCGGGGTTGCTCACAACCTGACGAGACAATTGTTTAATTCGAGCATGGGAACACATATAACAACCCAATACAATTACAAATAATAGCTTAGATATGCAGAGAATTACACCAAGTGTCTGAAAAAAGAGCAACCTAGACATCACAAGTACATTCTGTTTGGCACATTGAAATAGGTCAGGAAAAAGGCAGACAGTCCACAAGAAAGTTTCTCAACATGGCTTGTCAAATGAGGTATCTCATATAGGTCTTTTCATTAGTATCAAGCATAACTAGACAGCGAAGATGCAGTGCTTAACATACAAGAGATATTTCAATGAACTGCACAATAACAAACATGATCACGATCTAAGGGTGAAGCAAATTAGTACCAGTTGTATGCGCCCCTTAGCAGGGATGCGTAAGCGACTCTTTGCTGATCGTGAATCAGTACTACTAAGGCTTCGGAGTTTGGGGCTGTTACTGTTGGTTGTACTTGCAGATAATCTACCGGCAAGATCAATAGAAGAATAGTACAATAAGGAGCTATCCTCGTCGATGCTTGTTACTGCAAACGGAAGTTTCTGAGTCGGCGGAAAGAAGCTACCACCAACGATGTTCAGAACTGCTAAGAAACCATCAATTATCTGCATCGATAGAGAAAAAGGAATCAAATTCAACAGTCAATACTCTCTGGAATTGTAGTACCTAGATGGTGAACAGCTAGAAACTAGACCTGATTATCTTTTCCATAAGAAAGTCGGCCAGACAAAAGGGATTCCTCGAAAGAGACAACTAGTGACCTCCTTGCAGGGAGACTCAAACTCCGTCCATAGCCGACTCGGGGAGAAGTAGGGGGAGATTCAGAACCCCAGTTTTGGTATCTTCTAAATGATATTCTATTAGGGGTCATAGCACCATATTCATTATGTAATCTGTTAGTTTCTTCTAACACATCTAGCATCCTGATTCCATCGAGTCCTCCCTTTTCCTTTAAATCTAGAAAATCATTTTCAATATCTTTCATTACATGCCTTGGAGATCCTTTAGTCTTAACTTTATGAATATGTCTAGGGCTGAGAGGAGACAGAGAGAGCGGGGAGTGTGCTAATTTTGCACTAGCAGCTAGATGATCATAATAGGATAATGACTCCTTGCTCCCAAGCAAAGGGCCATCAGTGAAATAATTAGAACTAATCCTATTGACATCACATTCTGAACTCCAATTGGAGAATCTAGGGGTCGGACAGGCCGGTGAGTCAAAAGAACTGAGGCTTCCAGTGTTTGCCTTTTTATTATCTTGTAATCCAGAAATACGAAGTTCCCTACCTGGCTCAGAATGCTGAAATCTAGCATCACCAGAAGGAATACTCAGCAAGCCACCATGGAACTTTCTAGGGAGCACACTTTTCAACGGAGAAATCAGTCTTTTCCTTTCCTGAAGTTCATGCTGATCAAATGGTGAATCACAATTATCAGTGGCCACAGATGGACAGATCATATCTAGTTCTGTTGTGTCAGAACCTCCAACAGTGTTTGATCCAAAGCCCACAACCCTCGTGGTGGGCATACGGACATCAGGCTGCAATTTATGAGAAGGTCTAGAGTTTGTATCTTTAAGATCAATTCTTAATCCTTGGAGGTCTATGGGTTCATCAAAGACATGCCTGTCTCTAGAATACCTGCTTGATTCATCCGGGACATCTAATGCAGTCTGTTTACTGAAATTACCAATGGATCGGTACGGAACCTTGTAACTTGAGCTTCCTCGAGGAAGCCCATCCAAATCACAGGCACCAACGCCCTCAATACGTGGAGGACTTGACACACATGCCCTTGATCCTGTAGAAATATCTTCCCTGGGTGAAGAAACTTGAGGTAAGCCCATCGCAACAAATCTCTGGAACTCAGCGAAAAGGAAGACCTCCTATTTGGAATTGCTCCTGCAGTACAACTATGCAATTCCTTTCAACGTCCCTCTTCAGTATCTTTTCATTTAAGTATCCAGTACACCAAGTCGATGCTTAGACAAATTATCAACTGAAATTGATCACCACTAGAAGAGCAGAACCACACCGGCATTTCCAACCCGAACCAATCTGCAGCAAGGTTACCATTTGCCACGACTAGCCATGCAGCCCTGGATACCACGGCAACTGGAGATGACACGCAATTTGGAGCCTGAGCAAGCAACTAGGAACCTAGGTTGAAGCATGCCAGGAGATCATGTTACAGCCCTGCAGAAACGAATCGAAGAGCATTGCTTCAGTAAACTAGTGAACGGAGGTTCAGTTGACCCATGAATAGAAGTTCAATTAATTTCACTACACTGATGAACAGAAGCTCAAATGATACTATTACTTCGATACACTCATGAATAGAAGTTTAATTAATTCCACTACACTGATGACTGATGAAGAGAAGCTCAAATGATACTATTACTTCAATACACTCATGAATAGAAGTTTAATTAATTCCACTACACCGATGAACAGAAGCTCAATTAATACTGTCTGCTACGGATTACTATATTTAGCTCGGCAAGAACAGAGTCATCAAGTTCTGAAGCTTCTGCCTGATGCATCAGAAATAGCAAGTAAGCTCCCAGCTAATGATTGCCCATCCACCACAATGCTATTATGCTCCACTCCGTATTTCACTCAAACAAAGGCACAAATAAAAACATAATCAGATAAGAAAAAAGATATACAAGGACTAAACCTCAAAATTACTGGTATCAGGAAGATTGCGGCAGCCAAAAAAAAAAATGGGAACAGAAATTTGGGACAGATGGCGGCGAAGGCCGTCACCGATCGAAATGGAACCCAAATTCCCCACCGGCAACCGAGAAAAGGCGACCAAAACAACGGGAATCGGAGAAATTCAAGAGAGCGGCAAAGGGCACCTGCCTATCCATGGAATCAGACCGATTAATCAGCAAACTCATGGCCGCCGAACCGAATCGGGGTCTGCCGTGATTGGGCGCCGCTTCGATCCGACCCGCCCCGAGAAAATCCGCGCCTGATCCGGCCAAATCGCCGGGAAAAATGCGCTGGGCGATTTTCTGGCCGGGTCTCTCCCTCCCCCTCCCCCAGACCTTCTTCTCTCTTCGTCCTCTTCTCTCTTCCCCTCCCTTCTCCAATGGTGGCTATGTGATTCTGCAAGCAACCAGCTAGGGGTCGTTGATTAGGATGTTAAATGCTGGGTTAGTAGCAGCGGTAGCGGTAGCGGCAGCAGCAGCAGCATCTGGATGTTTCCAATCAGCTGGGCTGTTTTGGTTTCGCTTTTGTTTGTGTTCGCTTGTTTCTTTTCTCTCTACCCAAATGGATAAAAGAGGTTCACGCGTATTGTTTATGTAGCTTCCCCTTTTAAGCATATAGGTCCCTGACGTCCTGCCATTTCGTCTTCTTAGAACGATGAGGCAGGGTGAACTGGTGGTAATCGACCCACATAGAAAAGATGAGTCACTCTGGTTTAGAAATGTAGAATAGCGATCCTTAAAGATCTAGTGTCTATATATTCTGTAATGTTTAAATCTACCATTAGAAAACATACATTGAAGGAAAAATCTAAAGAGAGGCGCCACACCGTGCACCCTTCCGTGCGGCGCGCAGCTAACCCGGCAGCTTGAAATAATTAATTTGGCAATTTTTTTTTGCGAAAAAATTAATCTAGCAACTAACCTAGAGTAATTAGTTTTGCAAAAAAAACTAATCTGGCAATGGAGAAACACGCTAGTGTTCTGCAGGTTAATTAGTTTAGGCCTAATTAATATGATAATTTTGCCTAATTAATATGGCAATTAGGGCTAATTAATATGGCAATTAGGCGCAGCACGACGCGACTAATATGCGGCGCCGCGCGTTAGCAGAGTCCTACATTGAAATACTGTTTTGCTCTTTAGATATGTCATACTTCTACATTTAGAATATTTTATCAGCATGATTCTATTAAATTGCACAATGTTAGTAGATTGATACATATTTGGATTCGATAGCTTAGGCCGCCTACACGATCGTGATAGGTCGTCGCACATCCAGGAAGCTCATTGTCTCCACAAATAACAATATCTTAAGATTTAACTTCATTCTTGTTGTTCATGTTAACTCTTCGTGTAGAGTAAGCTTAACACATACACTAACCTATTAGCTATTTTTATATTGATTCCCTTAGACTTAGTTTGGTCACCAAGAAATGACATCTCTAATAGACAGGGGCGAAGTTCCCAATAGGGCAAGGTAGGGATGACATCCCTAATAGACAGGGGCGAAGTTCCCAATAGGGAAAGGTAGGGCTGCCCTACCTTGATTCTGGTAAGAAGCTTTAGATGCGCATGTTTTTTCTAAATATTTTAAGTGGTCATACGTTGAAAACGGACTTCATACGAGAAAGTTATGCTTTTAGTTAACACTATGCAAAACTAATTCTGGAGTAAAATAAGGTCTAGGTATAGTCAGTTTTAAACCAACTCTTTTTCTTTGCAACATGTAATTCTCAATCTAATAAAGACTAGACTCTAAACAATGTCCTGGATGGGGTATCTAAGGAGGACCTGAGAATAATTTGGCCACCTTATGGCATGTGGCCAGAAACCAACTCTAATTATATGATGTTTTATGTTTAAATTTTGTCTTGTATATACTATTGATCTAAAATTCTAATTGACATTCTGGCTTAATTGGAGAAATGATGTTTTAGATCCCTTCTAAAAGATGTGAATTCGCACAAAAATGATATCACAATCCTAAATATGGATGAAATGATAACAAAATGAGTAAAAATCATTAAAAGCGAGAAGACAGTAGGTCACAATTGATTATTTTGGAGTATGTACACTTTCTATTATTCCATAGAATCTATTACAACTGATTTTGATCGTTGCTTTGATGAGTTGTCGTTAGAGTTGTTTTAGAAATTCTTGTCTTGACTCAAGTGACTCATTTTATAGTTTCAGTGTGAATAAGATTTCTCATTATGAGCATGATCCTGCATAAGATAACCTTAAGATATCTATTATTCATATGCGGAGAATTAAAGACTTCGGAGATTACATTAATATTTAAATGATACATCATGCTTTATATCATTTTTGCATTGTTGAGTTGGCATTGCTTTTACTCGTAGCAACAACAACAGTTGAAAGGGCTTTGTCGATGGCAAATATCATCAAGCTCGACTTGGTATTTACTTTTATTGGAGTTTTCCCTACCTTAGATTTTTTCTGTCCTCTGTTGTTGCTAATAGATATGATGTTTGTTGTGCTCTACTCCCATGGTTGTCGCGGTAGGGGGCGGGCATTCCCCCGTTGGAGAGGGTAGCCACGGTGGCTCTCTTCCCTCGTGTACGGTCTAACGGCGAGGCTTTCTATCAGTGCTACAAGCATGCAGACACAGTGCATATGAGTGAAACCAGATCAACGGGCCACGACCCACGAGTTTAATTGTGTATCCCTTACCCCCTTCGCTTACAAGTGATGCATGTCACGGAAGGAGGGACTAGTGATCTAGTTTAACTGGAGATGATCCTGGCTTAGTCGGTGCATGAGGAGTTGTGTTGGTGGACTAGGTGGCTATCACGAAAGATACTATGGTGGATTCTTCAAGAGTAATGAATAGAGAAGCTATTGTAAGATCCACCGTCCGCACGGTAACTAGAAAACAACTCCATGCCTATGTGAAAACATGTGTTATGGCCTTAACTGGTTGGACCCAGAAACAACAAACTTGCGTCATCTCCTTATTGAAGGTGTCGGATGTGTGTTGACGTATTGGCCTTGATTTGGTGGATCCAACACATAGCATGAATTGTTTTGTCCTTGCGAGCTAGGCTCAAATATGTCGGTGCAAGTATGTACTCCCTTCTCGAAGGTGTTTGCTGCAGAATATGGCAACTTACATCTTTTGATGGCTCGACTTTTGTTAGTCATTTCATGTACTCTGTTTATAAGATGTTTTGCTCTTATGGTCTTCCCTTAAATTATGATAATAATGGTCATGTATAATATAGGATGTAGAGGTTAGGAGGAATCTCGTTCATTTAAAAAGAAATATAACATAGGAGACGGAAGTTTATAACATAGGAGACTGAATTTATGTACTTGACTTCCAAAATCACACTAAAAATATATATAAGTAACACCACCAAAAAAGTATTTCAGTGTAAAATTAGTACTACTCTAGAAAAATAGCAAAACTCAATATATTGCATTTCGAAGTACCGATTTGCAAAACGTAGGAGAGGAAAGAGGAAAATGAATGAGCGTGGACACGGGCGGCCTGGATCCGTACGTTCGACTTTCTCGTCAAATCAGGCCGACTGAACCTGGTCCATTCAGCGCCAATGCCATCTATTATTCTCCTGCCCATGAGCATGTCCTCGCTCTTCCTATCTCCTTCATTCAGGAACTGCAAACTTATCGTTGTACTCGATCAGTTAACTTTGGACCAAGGCGATTTACGTTTTTTTTTATGATATGGGAATCTTCTTTGTACGTAAATAAAAGCACATCATATTGACTCTGATTGAAAGATGTCGTCATTCGAGGTTTGAATCGTGGAACAAGGCTGTCCAGTGTCCACCTGTGCGAAAAGGAGACGAAGCTATCTGCCCATGGATTATAGAGAGAGAGAGGAGAGAGAGCCACAGCACCACCCACCAATGATGATCTAGAGGGAATGATAAGCTCTAGAAATGAGAGAGAAAATGGATCTCTTCGCTTTCTCAATACTACTTGTGACAGAATTTGGTAGTTTCCAGTGGAGGAATCATCAGAGGCCTCAGCCCCACGGCGATGCAAGTTGCGCCCCATGTGTTACTATCTCTGCTTCCGTCAGTTACTTTCAGTGGATATACTATACTGACAGAATCACAGCACTCCCTGGGCCAAAGCCGCCTTTGTTTCTTTTTGAGGCCTATACGTGTCCCTTTCAGACACAGGAAATGGTCACGCGAGTCGACATCAGACACCAGAAATGCCCACGCGTGTCGCTCTCAGATACCACCATCCTTCCCAGAAAATGTTCACTGTTCCATAGTGAATTTCAAGTCAGGAACAATGAGCCCATGATTCGTTACTTACCATCCTCGTCATGCAATGATGAGGCGAAAGAAATAGAAGCAAAGAACCAGGCGCAGCAAAATGGTGTACTAATGAAATGACACCTTAATTTCTGGAGTTCAATTACATGCATGTTATTGCCATACCCCTCGGTCATGTAAAATCTCCACGAGTTGCACAATTCAAGTTTTCCCGGGTGTGAACCATGACCGTATGCATCCCTGAAGATGAAATGGGAACATCGGAATCGACAGTTCACAACGGATCTACTACAAAATTAGCTCACGCTGAGTCAGGGAGGATAATAACCCATTATGAGATGCGGTACATGTTTTCTGGACATAGGAGAAAAGAGAAGGACGAGAAACAAAAGATCCGTTCGAATTTAGGCGGTTGCGGACATTGACGTTGCTCTGTAGCAAGCTCGCTTTGCTGCACGGACAATGTCATCAACCTGCAATTATACCGACAGCATTAGTAAAGCGAGGAGGGGGGAATGGTTTAACTCGAAAGCTCCCCATTTCCACTTGGTAGGCGGAGTCCCAGTATAACAAATGCATAAACCTTCAGATTTTACAAGCTACAGGTCTATCAAACCTAGGTTCCAGTGGGATACTCGTATGAAAAGAACAGTTGATGTTCCCTGTTGGTGTCCCACTAGACCACTAGGCAAAGTCCAAGCATAACAGTGCATATAATTAACTAAATTCCCAATAATGGTGAACCACGTTTGCAATGAAACAAACAGGTACCATTCCAAATAAATATACAGCCATGTCCCCATCTACAACAAAGATTTGCACAATATCCTGTCAATGATACTTCCTACAGCCTATAGTAGATGGGTGAAGGCAAGAGAAGTAACTCAGGCTAAATTCGTGATATTTCCAGTGCTACTGATGATAACACTGGGCCATTATTGATCAGAAAGGCTTGCTCAACCAGATGTAGTATAAAAAATGTGTTTCACAAGCTTTGAATCAAAGCAAAAGGAGCAGCAACGCATACCTGTGGAAACGCCAACCTTTCCAGGTTTGCAGCATATGGCGTGGGCACATCAGCTCCTGCAATCCTCTCAACTGGTGCATCAAGATACTCAAAACTCTCCTCCACAACAGACATGCTGCAATGGAAATGCATCTCAGAATTCAATCTCCAGGCATATCTGAGTGTGAGCTGAGTAGGGGAAGGAGAGAGAAAGAGACGGACCATATTTCAGCACCAACCCCATGTTGTGGGAAGCCTTCTTCAACGGTAACCAATCTATTGGTTTTCCTAACAGATGCGTTAATAGCAGCTCTATCCAATGGTCTAATTGACCGAAGATTGATTACCTGTTAAAAGATATTAGTAGATAATAATAAGGAAATAGTTGCATAACTGTACTACGTAATATACTTTGCAATAGGCAAACTACCTCAGCACTGATTCCCTCCTTGGACAGTATCTCTGCAGCCTGAAATTTGACTGAGCATAAGAATGTACCCAGAAGTTTTTCAAAATAAGGTAACCAGAACTATTGATCAGTTTTGTACATATATAATGGAAAGAAATTGATATAATTCGTAGATGCTAATTACACAAATCACTCACGCAAGTAAATAATCTTTGACCGAATCAACTTCTCAAAAATGTCACCCCGTACAGCAAAAGACTTAACTAGATTTGGAGACAAGTTTCAGAAATGGAGCATTTATCATTAACACGACACATGGCATTGAGCTACAGAATTATATCACCAAGGTTATGTGAACCTCAGAGTTCCATGTCAGCCTATCCTCTAACATGCACCAAGCCAAGTCAGGAGAAGTTCACACTGGTGTTTTCTCTAGCATATGCATGTCTCCTTGATTAAAGCACTGATTCATGTGACAACATGTTTTACTGATCTAAGTGAATGCTACCTCATCTTCATGAGGAGGTTGGTTTTATTTCCCTTCTGCATTTTTGTGCATGCGTGCACTGAACCATGACTCACTTCAGAATTCTTAGAACTGAAGATCGCAAAGATTAAATCGTGAAGTGTTTTGACTGCTTATGGAGGATCAACTGACTATCCTAATTAACTTTAAGTAGAATAAGAGACTTGTGTAGGTCATGATTTTCACAACCCATAGTAGCCACTTAAATATTGTTTAAGCTTTGCAAACACGCCATAGGTCAAAAGTTCTTTAGCTCCTAGTTTACCTGACCTTCCACAATGTTCCAAGGAAGCCAATATTGAAAAAAAGAAACTGAATGTCTTGAATTTTCGTATGGTTGTTGGTACTTGATGTTAGTGACGCTCACATTGCAACTCAGTGCCACATTCTTTCATGTGAAACTAGAATTCACCCTTTTTTAAAGCCTGGCCAGCATGAACCTATGGTAAGTGTGTTCATGCAAAGATGTTATGCCTCGGTCCCAGGCATCCTAGCTTTTAATAAATAGGTATATTTATGAAAACAAATTTCAGATAGGTCAGTACCCATAAATAAAGGAACCAAAAGGGACAAAATTCACAGACGTTGAGGGCCGTTTCACATTCCAGGCAACAGTATATTATTAGCAACCATTTTTTGCAGGAGTATTATTTAATAGCAACGCCTTGCTAATGGTACTGTTGCTCTATTTGGTCAATTTTAATAACAAACACCCGGGGAACAATATAGAACACAGCTATTGTCAACTTCTTTTTAAAGTATGGTATCCACATTACCTGAAGAGCAAACCCAACCATCTTGGAGTATGCAGTAATTGTAACATCTTTTCCTTCTCGTTCTATCTGCAGATCAATAGGAAAAAGATACCATAAAAATAAGCCCTTCCTGAAAATCCATAAAAAGACCAGATAAAATTTATGTTCCCCACCACTAAATTAATAGTAGAACGTACCTTAGCCTTGCCAATTGGGACGGTGAAGCTAGAATCGAGTACTTCAGCAGAAATAGGAAACGATTCACCATAACTGCAGAAAAGAAACAGGTGATATACCAAAATGGCAATCTAAATGTAGTAAAAGTAACTGAGTAGGACAACATATTCCATACAGCAATTCATTTTCCAGGAAAACAACAGGGTCTGGATCCCTGATTGCTGCTTTTAGCAAGCCTCGAGCGTCTTCTGCGGAATAAGGAGTTAGGACCTTCAGGCCTGGAACATGTGCATACCAAGCTGCAAAGCACTGCATAACAAGCTAGTTAGTAACTCCTTCGAACTAGAAGGAGACTGTTACAGTTCCATTCCTTGCATACATACACATACATAAATACTCCCTCCGTTTCAAAATATAAGATGTTTTAGGTTTGTGAAGAAAATGTATCTAGACTTCTTTTAGTGTGTAGATTCACTCCAAACCCGAGTGAACCTACATACTAAAAGAAGTCTAGATACATTTGCTCACAAAGCTAAAACATCTTATATTTTGAAACAGAGGGAGTAATAAACTGTTAAACAACAAATGACCAAAATATGGCATGCATGTTCCATATGTGAAGCACACTAAATTAATAAACCTCTCATGATTCATTACATTATACGCAACAAGATAAATAAGTCATATTTCGAAAACCATGTCAATTAAAAAAATGATATTCTTCATTTTACTCTTAACAGAAGAAACCGGATAAGTTTCAGTCACAAACCTGTGAGTGTTGAGCACCAACTCCAGCAGCAGCACCATTTGGTCCTCTGAAAACAATAGGAACAGACATCTGACCAGCTGACATGTAGTTCGACTTGGCAGCTGAGTTGATAATGTGATCAATTGCCTGAATGTACAAAGCAGTGCTATTAGGAGAACAATTTGGCTATCCACTGTATGAAGTTGTTGTAAGTTTACATATCCTGAAAGATTCAGATATTATATACAGAATCAAAAATGAAAATTTATTTACAGAAGCATGTCCAACGAATACAAACTGGCAGCAACAGGAAAGGTGCGTACACAATTAATATGTGATGATGCGGATAAAAAGTTGATAAACAATAGTTACTAATAGACCGTTAGAAAAATAGTAAGTAACAGCAATTATTTCAATTCCCAGAGATTAAGAATAATCTGTGATTATGCAGACCAGAAATGTCTAATAGGAAGCCTGTGAAAGAAAACATGAGTAGGAGACCATTGCCAATCTTGCACTTACAGTTAAGAAAACATACTTTAGTATCAAGTTCTTGAATTCTGCTAAATGCCTAAATCTGTCCATGTTCATCAAATTTTCATACGGGTAATATTTACTTCAGATTTGAGTATTTCGTAATGTCAGATTCTAGTAATCGTGTACTGTAAAGTTAAAAACATAACGAGTCCACAAGAGCATTCCCCTTAAAAATAGCATGATACAAGACAATCAAGGCCAGACTACGTTACAAAGAAAAATAGCACATTTCGGAATTAACAGTTCAATACACTGGCTATTACACAATTTTAGTAAAACCACAACGCAAGACGCCTTGTAACAATTCAACACGGTGACTACCAAGTAAAAACTATAATACTATGCACTGGTATGTTTTCCTGCATTAGGTCCTACTTTGAAAATATGCACTGCCAGTGTCCACACGATAACAGCCACTGTTATTTATGCATCTTAGAAAACTAGCAGTGAGAACCAATACAGCCATACAATAAGGTTCTTCAACAGACAACTGTTATCTGAATTTTGATAACGAAATATAACTGACCTGCATCGAGAAGTTGAATGTCATGAACTCTACTACAGGTCGAAGACCTTGGTAGGCAGCACCAACACCAATGCCAGTAAAACCAGCCTGAACAGAACAAAGCATATAAGTACTTGAAAATGATCATACAAATCTGACAACTTACAAACAGACAACAATGATTACTTGAAGGGTTTCAGTGTACAACCTCTGTGATTGGTGTATCAAGAACCCTGTCAGGGCCATACTTGTCTAACAAACCCTTCGTTATCTGCAAATAGCACAACGGATGTGAGTGCTAATAGTATCTTTATCTTTACACTTATAAAGATCTGAGTTGATGGCGGCCCGTTCACCCTTATGAGATTACCTTGCCAAGTAATTAATTACCACAATTATCATATTTTATGTCGTAGAAATATGCATCGTTAAATTTTGATTAATTGTCTAGGTTAATGTATAATTCTAGATATTTTTATTTAGCATAAAGTTAAGGACTATGATGTCACAATGGTTTAAACAACTCAACAAAACTTCATTAGCAGGCCACAAGCATTTGGCTATTCACATAAATACAATATGTTTGCGACAATTGTGATAGAGACAGCATTAGTCTTTAAAGAAAGTATTCACCTTGTATGCACCTTGGTATTCTCCAACCTGCACAAATAACATGTATCAGAGGGAGGAGGCAAGGAATGGGAAATATACAACATCACTTCCGGATGGTACCTCTTCTCCCATCAAGAACACGGAAGGGTCCGCAGCCATCTCCTCATCAAGGGCAGAATTCAATGCTTCACGCACATTCATCTAAAGAAGCAACGGAAGAACAATTGCATAAACTTGCCTGCCAAATCGCAACATATGCAGAGCAGGAAAATAGTACTTCTAAAGAGTCAATACAAACAGAGATTTTCCAAGATTCAACAAGCAAGCATAAGTACGAGATACATATGAGCTGTCCTAGAATCTGCAGACATAAGAAATTAACTCAATGTTGGGTAAATTCAATCATGTGAAATCAGAGACAGCGCTGAATAATTCTACAACAGCTCTCCAGTCACCTGCTCAGAAAACTACTGCCTATTTCTCTGAACACCTAACATTCAATTCTCGTTGCACCAAAGCGAAGTTCCTACCACCTGAGACGACCACACCAAAAAAAAGAACGATTCTCCTGGCTGAACAACCATATTTCCAGAGCTGAGCTGCACAAACCAAACAAGGTGCCGTACGGATACAACCAACACCTTCTACCGTTTAACCCCAGCAATTGGTCGATCTGCAACAACTCCGCCACATGATCATCCGAAAACTACGCCCACCCACCCAGCGATACCACTCACCACCCCCAAACAAACAAACAAACAGGAGATTAATCGAGACATGACACGCCGATCGTAACACCAGCGCCAACGCCCGATTCATACGAGACGATTATGGATTCCAACCAGACACTCACCTCCTTCGCGGCCGATGAATAGCTCCTCGCCGCGCCAGCCGCCGCCGGGCGGAGGGTCTGCATCAGCTGGCCGAGCACCTGCAACGATCGACACGAGCGCACGAATTAGGGACCGAACCAACAGGTGCGGACGGGAGAATCCCCAAGGATGGTACGAAAATCAACTCGGAGAAGCCCACGTACGCATCCGGATCTCCTCGCGGCGCCCAGCATCGTCGACGCGATCGGCTACCGACGGGGGGTGGGGGAGGGGAGGGGAGATTCGGGCTCCTGGGAAGGTGGAGGAGGGGGGAGGCGGGTTCGCCTTGGTTTGTTGGTGGGTTCGTGATGAGGATGGCCAGGCCTCGTGTTGAGACGGCGGGGGGAGGGGGGTGAGGAGATGGATGGAGAGGACGCCGCCGCAATTGCCGCGCCGACTCGCAGCCAGCCTTTATCGCCTCGTATTTTGTCGAAAGGACGTCGAGGAAGTTAGATATTTTTACCCTGGGGCTGAAATGGTAATATGGTTCTTAATAAGAAGAACAATAAGGGTATTATTGCAATCTGCTTATAGTTCTTTTTTTTTGAACTGTAAAAGGTCCAGAGGACCCGAGAAGCTGCAATTAATAAACGTGACAGGTACAAATTACGGTTAGGCCCTCAGCATTAAGAACTCTAGCCAGGCTAGACAAAATAGAGAAGGGCCTAACACTTACAAAAAGCACCCTAGGACTAAAACAAAGAAAGCAATCAAGTCCTCGGGGACCTCCGCCATGATCTCGGCGACCTCCGGCCATGGCGAGGTCGTGGTCTCTTGCTCGTTCCGAACCGGAGAGAAGAAGCAAGCCTTGACCTTCTTGACAATGACGGGGACGAACCACTTGTCGATGCCAAGTCCTCGAGCGGCTTCAAGCTTGACGGGCCTCCAATGGAGGTTTGGACCCTCGGCCGCCGAGCAGTGATGGCCGCAGAATCATCGCTAGAGAGCCACTGCGAAGAAGCTCTAAAGGCGGCTTCAACCATCTTGGAACATCATCATTGCGGCTTACTTCGCCCGTTCCTCGCCACGGGCACTACCAACGGAGAAGCGAAGCGAAGTCGAAGGCGAAGACCAACAGAGCGAACGAGCGAGCCTCAACACTCCTCGCCACGGACGATTTCATCCATCCCGAAGGAGAGGAAGAGAAGAGACCTCGGCCGCCTTTGTGTCGCGGAGTAACTCAAGGTTGCACCAACCATCGATCGAACGACAAGAACAATTCCATTCCGCCGCGGCCACGGCGGAGAGCACCAAACTTGCCATCGATGAAGACCCGCAACAACCAAGGCAGCTTTATTGGAGGCGAAGCTCGCGCCGCCGCCCATCCACCAAGGATGGAAGAAACACCGAGGAACCCCAGAGACGCCAGATCTGGTGCAGAAGACACCGACGCCTTGCTCCACATCGGCACATAGCCCACAACCGCACAAGGCCAAACACCTACCTAACCTACCCACGCTCGCTTCTCACGCGTCGCCGGCGGAGAGAGCTCCAGGAGAGCCCGGCAACACGGGCTGGAAGAACAAGGGAGAGAGGGGTCGGCAGAGAACGAGAGGCTTCTCGATGCGCCTGAGAAAGAGCGTTTATAGTTCATTTATGTTTCTATATAATTCGTCATTCAGAAAGATTAAAAAATACAAATACAAAGAGATTCATTTTAGAACGATTAAACAAAAAAAGACAAAATTGACCATGAATACAAATGTACTACCGTTCACACCATGAACAAAGATGGTTGAAACCGGAATAAGGAGTTAGTAACACTTTTCATATTCTTTTTTTTTCATGTTTGTACGTTTTCTTAGTTTGAGGATGCAGCTCGACGTGTTTCATCTTTTTCTTTTTTTTATAGGGAAATGAGAATAGTGCGCGTGATCATTTTCTTTTGCACGTACGGATGCGTTGCGACGTGCGTGCGTGTGGTGTGGCATGGTCAAGGTGAAGAGACGGACTTGGCTAGCTAGCTAAACCATTTTTGCACAGGCATCCCTGATTCATCTGTTACGTGGCGAATCCGTGGACCGTTCGCCCGATCTGACGATTTGACATGACATCCGCGCCGCGGTAGCAACACTTGTTTTTCTTTTTAAAGAAGACAGCAGCAGGTGCAGGAATCGAGATGAAGAGAACATTCCTTGGCGCGTGACCGTGTTGATCCGTTGCTGCTGACGGGTGGAAGTGGAGGCGGGCATCTGGCCGAGCGGGGAGGCCCAGAGCCACCCCGCCGGCCCCGTCCGTTGGAGCCTGAAAGGACCGTATTTTCTGCCCCCGGCTGACTCTACTCTACCGTCATGCTCGATGCCTTTCTTCTCCCCCCAACCGCAACCGCCCAGCTGCTACCTATCAATAAAGCGCAGGCACTCGTTATCAGAAGAAAAACAGCTGCTGGTACCTTTCTCGCCGATGGATGGAGCTACACTACACACATGCCACGCACAAGGCGCGGCTCCTGACAAAGACACTCGTGCTCGCTTCGGCACGCAGATGTATACGCATTCTCGGCGGCCAACGGTTCTGAGACGGACGCGTAACTGAGAACGGAAACGCGTAATGAACACCCCTAGCTTTCCGCCCGCCCTAGACACGTTCGCATGTCTCACGTTGCTCTCTCGGATTAGGTTCCGGGCAATCGAGTATTTTAGCTCGATCGGGAGGAGAGGAAGCTGATCCTAATCTGCTTTCTCTTCTTTGTTTATTCGGTCGATGCCACATGCGAATCTGCTTTATTCGTCCCACTTGTTATTATTATTGCAAGTGTGCATCCGTACACGCATGCGAGTGTGATGCATTATGCTATACCGTAGTAGTACTACTAAAAGATGGGAAGAAGAGAAATGCTACATGAGCATGACCCTAGTCGCTAGAGTATTTGTATTTTCTTGAAGTTAGACTTTTTCCATCTATGGTTATTATTTTCGATAATAGTTGCTGCTTTGGTGTGCTGATATTTTGGATCTTAGCACAATGACTTTTCATCTGTCTAGTACAACACGCTCTACCAAAACAAGCTTTGCCGACTTCAGTAATAGAGGGACGAGGAGGACGACCACGTGCATTTGACTTATGCTAGTGTAGTCGTCACTAGGTGGTCCAGTGACCTATTTAAAATTTTATTACTTTCAAAACTATTCGTACTGCTGCTGATTTTTATTAATATATCAGTATGAATTAAAAAAACACCGAAGCAAAAAATGAAATGGAATGGCTGTACTCCACAAGTTTAAGGTTTGTGAGACAAACATTGGAATGGGCCTTTTGAAGGGTCCTCACTAGATAAATGCTTCTGGAGTGCCGTACAGCCCAGGCCTCCAAATCAAATAAAGCCTAGAAGCACTTTATTTCTCGTTTCGATTAGCCCATGCTTGATTCGTTGGACATTCGCGCAGCGAACTCCAGAAGCAAAATGGCCCATCCGCCTAGTCTAGGCCACGTGGCCTGCTATTATTTCACAAGACCTAATAGTTCCCGTGATCGATCGAAGTCAGACTTCTGCTCAGACACTCGAAACAGGCTTTCGCCCCGCTTTATAAATAAAGCAACATCCAGGAACAAAGTGCAGCAAACAACCACCATGGCCCAGGCCAACCGAAAAGAAAAAAAAAGGGGGGAGTCCACACATCCGCTGGGGCAACAGCACAAGCACGCCCAAACAAAAACAAGAACAAAAAGTGCAAGGAGGAAGCGGGAGGACTCAGGACGCCGAGCCCGGGGGAGCCGGTGCAGCTAGGGGGATCGCTGCCGACCTCGTGGCACGACGAGTCAGCCGAACGCCGCCCGATCACGCCGCTCACCAGGAGACCACTGCTGGAGAAAAGCAAGAAAGGAAAACACAGGGTCAGACACACGGGACGGATAAACCTTCTCAATCACCATCTTATTCCGCACGTTCCACAAGGACCACGAGATAGCCGCAAACACGAGCCAGAAGAGACGGCGACCTCCTCCGGCAGTTCGGTGATCGCAGAACTCCCAAGTTCCTCGTGACTTCCTGTGCCGCCCTAGCGCCACCGACGAAGCCCCAAAGAGCCCGGGCCGAACAGTGAACATAATATGGGCACAGTCTCGGCCCCGCATGGGGACACAAGCCATTGCCCGGCCGTTACGCTTGGCCACCTCCACCCCGAGGGTAGCCGGTCCCATGAAGAATCGACGAAGATACGGATACTAAGCGGCAGGGGGGCCTTCCACAGAGGATCCGACCACCCTAACTCAGGGCTCTGGAAGAGGGCGCGATAAGCCGAGTTCACCGTGAACTCGCCCGAGGGGTGAAGATGCCACGCTGCCGAGTCAGGGGCCTCAGATAAGGCCCCAGGGAGGGAGCGAAGCAGCCGCTGGCGGTCCGCTTCCTCCGCCGCACTAAGATGCCGCCGGAACAAGACGTTCCAGTGGCCCTCCCGGAAGGCCTCCTGCACAAGAGCCTCTGGGGAGGCGGAGATAGCAAAAAGGCTGGGGTACAGGACACCCAACGGGATCGGGAGCAGCCAGGGATCAAGCCAAAGTCTAATCCCCTGACCGCAACCAACCTCAAAGGAGAGGCCGAGCCCGATGAAATGCTTAATCTCCTGGAGGGCTCTCCAGAACTGAGAGCCCTCCCGCCGCAAGCTAACAGGGGCCGCCCCCGGAGATACTTGGCTTTGATAAGCTGAAGCCAGAGCCCGCCGTCGTCCCTAAGAATGCGCCAAACCCACTTTAACATCAGCGCCACATTAAAGCGGCGAGAGTCCAGGATACCTATGCCCCCTAAGCTCTTGGGGGCGCAGACGTCCGCCCATTTGACCATGTGGTATTTCTGATGGCCATCCTTGCCGAATTAAAAGAACCTAGACAACTCCTTATCGAAGTCGGCATGTGTCCCTTCGTAGGTGTACCCATCCGGTACATGGGCGACTCGAGAGGGAGTTAATCACGGACTTGCTCCTTAGACGAAGGCGTGGCGTGCTCTCCAGGTTCCGCCTCGAGCGCACCTAGCAACCAAAGGGTCGGTCCTGATCAACACACGCGTCTCCACGATGGGCATACCTAGATACGAATCGGAAGTCCGCGAGCCTCTGATTCGGCCCATCCGCGATCATTGGCGCCTCCTCGGGTACCCAAGCACCACCACCTCACTCTTGTCAAAGTTGATCGTCGGCCCGACATGGACTCAAGCAGAGAAGGTGGAACTTTAGGTGAATGATGTCCGGTCCGAACTCGCACCATGATCATGGTGTCATCCGATATTGGAGGTGAGATCCTCCCGAGGATCAAGTGCCCCACCACCGGAGATGTGCCCAGCGTTGGGCTCTATCCAAAATTTCCGCCAGGCGTCCACCATGGCGTTAAACAATATAGGGAAATCGGTCCCTTGCCTCACCCCGCAGACGGGCTAAAATGCGGACCGATCTCCCCGTTGATGTTGATCGCCGTCGATCCTCCACGAACCGCATGATCCAAGAGATCATGCGGTCATCGACGCCCTCCTCTCAGACGAGTCTCGTGAAGGCCCGTCTAAGCGATCATAGGCCTTCGAAAGTCCAACCAGAACACCCTTTCTCGACGACGCACCTTAACTTCATGGATAATTTCACGGACGTGCGTCATGAATGAGGCGTCCCTTGAGGAAGGCGAATCGGAGAGGATGGTGAGGCGCCCATCACCGGAGCGAGATAGCAGAACCTTGGCGGCGGGCGTTGAATGACGTTAATCACCGTAATCGGACGGAATGGCGGATATCCGTGGCCCCACAACCTTGGGGATCGGGTAATCACCGAGGTTCAAACGGGACATCACCAGGTACCAGTGAAAAACTCGGAAGAGCTGCAGGATTAGCTCAGAATCGAGCCCAAACGTCGGAAGAAGCACACCGGGAGACCATCAGTGGCCGACCCTAGACTTCATGGACTTGAGCAGCCTCCACCTCCTCCCTAGGAAGGGAGAGTGAGACCAGCATTCTCCTCGGGAGACAAGCGCCTCACCGCCCGTAAGTCAGCGCCTGAGACACCCGATCGGCGAGGCGGAGAAAAGGCCCTAGAAGGCATAAATATGGGAGGAGAGTGCAGGGACTCCAGGCGACCCCCTCCCGAGGCAAGGAATCGAGAACTTCCTCCTCCTACCATTGGCAATGGCATGGAAGTAAGCCGTGTTCGACTCCCCAGACCGTCCGTCTGGCGACTCACGACGCCAAAGCCTCCTCTCCCTTGTAAATTTCCATAATGGAAGTCTCAAGGAGTACCTATGGGACCAGGCCTCGGGAGAGGCCGTGAAGATCGGCCTCCGGTCTAAGGCACTGGATATCCCAGAATGGATTCTTCCGATTCCTAAGGTCCGCCTCAAATTCGCTGACCACCTCGCATGAACTGGGGATACTTTGGCACGTGATGCGGATATCCACCGTGACAAGACACCCGAGGTAGAAGCCGCCGACCACCTAGCCCGAACCATCTCTACAAATCCTCGTTTACTGCCGGAAGGATTCAAAGTGGAAGCGGTTCAGACGGGGCGGCCTCGAGGAGAGGAGGAGAGGGTATGGTCCACCAATCCTAGTGACCGCCGCAACGAGCAAAGAGGAAGGCCACCTCCCAATCAACCGACACAAAGACGCGATCGAGAACACCGCGAATCGGGTTCACCGCTTATTTGACCAAGTATATCTAGCCCACACGCCGGATCTCGCGGAGAGCAAGCTCGGCAATGCAGTCGTTAAACATACGCATCCTAGGGAGGTCCACATTTGCCGAGCTCTTATCATCGGCATAGCGGATCAGGTTAAAATCCCCGGCGACCACCACCGGGATAACCGTCCGTTCTACTTTTGATTTGAGCTCACGCAAGAAGTCAGCGGACCTCCTATGGTCCGCGGGGCCATAGACAATGATCACCTCCCACCTGAAGCGAGATTGTCTATGGGTAAGCGCCATGCTCACAAAGAATTCCCCGCGGTCCATATCATCAACCTCGAAGGTATCCTCCTTCGCCCCCAGGAGGATCCCTCCCGAGTGCCCGGATGCCGGAAGCCAGGACCAGGAGAACTTGGAGCGGCTCAAAGCTTCCAACTCGGCGATGGAGAAGTCCTGGCGAATCGTCTCCTGAAGACCGACAATATCCGGCGCATCCAAGCGAAGAGATTCCTTGATTTGGCGGCGACGACCCTCACTGCCAAACCCCCGGATGTTCCAAATGAACACCCGGAAGGCCCGAAGGATGTCCATGGTGGACACTTTCGGGCGGTCCTCGAGGGACCGAGCGAGCGCGGGAAGAAGAGGAACGGATCGCAGCGGACTTGGGGGGCCTCCCACGCGGTCGGCCCGGGGGGGTCGACCTGTGGGTGGTCTCGCGCATCGTGGGGTCTCTCCTGGGGCCAGCCCGTCGGGCCTCGCCTGCAAGGATGCGGAGTTCGCTCCCGGGCATCACGTGCCCGGGCAGCAGCGATTGCTCCCGCGTACCCCTCCCGCGCCTTAATGGCCGCAATCTGCTCCAGTCTCGGCCCCTTCTCTCCCCGAAAAACAATACCGCAATCCGCAGCCACCTCACCTAGGTGGGCCAGGGAGACCTCGGAGAGAACACAAAAAGGCGAGCCAGACAAACCAGAAGGACCAGGGTCCGGCGTAAGAGGGGCGGAAACAGTACCTGAGAACTCGTCGCGAGCCGCAACCCGTCGGGGCGCCCGCCATCGTCGGCTCGACAAGCCGGACTGGAGTCGCGAGGCGGACACCGTGGCGCGACGGGGGCGGGAGGCCTGGAGCCTGCCGGCGCAGCTTGAGGCTGCAGGGTGGCGGTCCCCACAGCCGGAGCGGCCAGTCCAGAGGGTCCGGGGTATCCGGGCGAGGGAGAGGCATCACCCCGGAGACCAGGGGACAGGTTGGCGACACCACCAACCTCGCTCTCCGAGGTGAGGGCCTCAGGCAGGAGGGGAGGGAGAACCAGGGAGAGCGGGCGGCGTAGGGAGCCATACTGCTGATGTCGAGGTCGAAGGGGCCGGAGGATCGGGCGGAGGCAACGGGAAGGTCGGCCAAGGGCAGCTTGGCCGAGGCCTCGGGGAGAGCGGGGTCTCCCAGAAGAGAGGTCCCTCCCGAGCCCCGCCGTCGTGGGGAACCCGAGCCGCCGACGCCTGGGAGGGAGGCGGAGGAGGAGACCTGCGGTAGCCGGCAGTCGTGGTCAGATCAAGGTCGCTGTCCGAGTGCTCGCCCAGACCGCCGCACTGCAGTACCACCAGCGGCGGGGGAGGAGGTGACGCCGCAGGGCCGGTCTCCTCCTCAAGCTCCACCAAGAGGTCGCGTCCCACCCGGTCGAAGAAGCGTGGCAGGAGACCGGAACACGGCAGGGGGAGGAGCCGCAGACGCCGCGCTTAGCCCCGAGAGAGACCCACGTCGACCTCCGTTAGCTTCCCCCGCCCGAGCCACGAGGGCCACCACTCCCGCGCGCCTCGGCGGGAGGCCGTGGATGCGCACCTGCACCGAGAGTGGCCACCGTGTCACGGGCGGTCGAGGGCTGGATGGAGACCTTCAGTTGGTGGAGGGGAAGCGTGAACGAGGACCCGAGGGAGCACATGCGAAGGATGGCCACCGACGGGAAGGAGACCACAAACTCCGAGGTAGAGAAGCGCCGCACCGGCCACTCGAAGCCAGGCATGACCGCCCGGAGTTCCTCCTGGATCAGGGACTCCGTCACCTCCACCGCGAGTGGCGGGTCCTGGTCCGGCAGGATCGACACCCGGGCCAGCGTCTCCGGGACGGACATCGGGACACCACCCAGCTCGATGAAGTAGAAGCCGCCATCCACGCCATGGCCATAGTACTCCAGCGTCTCCCGAGGGCGGGGGATAGCCGAAGCCAGCACCCGGTCGGCCCCCACACCCAAAGCCGACACCGGGATCGAGCTCGACGCCCCCGGGGTAGGGACCACAGCCCCATCCACGGCCGCGGCGACTTTGCGCTTCTTCTTGGACTTCTTCTTTTTCTTCTTGGGGGCCACCGACACGCCCGCACCAGCCTCGGACCGGGACGCAAGAGCCGTCGTAGCAGGGGGATGAGGGGCCGTCTCCACCCGCCATGGCCCGGCCTCCGCACGCCCACGGGTGCCGGGCGGACCAGCAGCCACACGGATTGCAACGCCGCCTCCGGCGGGAGCTCCCGCCTCGCCACCTGAAGCCAGGCTGGGACAGCTGGCCTCCACCCGACGCCGAGCGGGGGAGACCGTGAATCGCGCCCGCTGCTGAGGGGCGGCGGCGAGAGGGGGTAAGCCCCGGTCACCGCGCTGGGAGGCGGGTGGCTGGAGGAGGGCACTGGCTGAGGCGGGTTGCAGGCGGCGAGGAGCCGCGACGAGGGGCGGATGGGCGGCGAGGCGGCGGGGCTACGGCGCCATCAGGGCCTGCAGGAACGACCGGCGGGGGGGAGGGGGAGCCGCGGCAGAGGACGGCGGCGCGGGAGGGACGACGGGAAGCAAGCTCGACGCCTTGGGAACCCATCGACGGAGATGCAACCCGACAGGCTGGCCTCTATCCCAAGAAGCCGGGCGACGACACCGCCAGCCGCCCAACCGCCCGCTGGATATAACGGCAACGCCGGCCACGCTGGGCTCGGGCCTCATGGGCCGAGGCCCACGAGCAGCCAAAGAACGGCCCCACCCCACGGCTCGACGCGCCCCTCCCAGCCTCCCCAACCTGGGCGCCGCCATGGCCGCCCGAGCCGGAGAGCTCCTCCGGGCGAGGCCGCATGAGGCAGCCGGCCAGAGGATGAAGTCTCCCAAGGAGGAGAGCGAGGCTAGGGCACCGAGGCCGGCACGCCGTGCTCCTCGTCGGACCGTCGCCGTCGCACCCGAGGACCACCACGGCGGGCCTCCATGGGTCCCCACCGCCTCGTCGTCCTCGACGCCCCCATGCCTTCCGCTGAGGTCGGCAAGGGCCCTCCACTGCGTCGGAGACAGGGCCGAGGCGAGGGAACTGGCAAGTGGCGCGAACCGAGCGCCCACCTTGACCGAAAAGCGCCGAACGAGAGAGGCGCGGGCGAATGAACTCCCAGCGGCGGTCTCGGCGTCGACCACGACGCCGGGCGCTGAGCGGCACCACGCCGGAGGAGGAGGACGCTGGCCCGACCAGCCGGCGGCAGCGAACACCGACGCCGACGACGCCCTCCAGCGCAGCGGGGCCGCCGCAGGGACAGGGAGGGGGCGCGACATGGCGGGGGACACCAACTCCGGCCGGGACGAGCCAATCTCGCCGGCGGCGAGTTCAAAATTTGAACATCTCCCCCGCGCTCCCGCTTCCTCGCAAAAACAGATTTCACCCTAGCTAGCTACCGTCCAATCGTTCGCCCACAAGAAGCATTTGTCTGGTATGAGTTGTACAAGAGTACCCACTTCTGCTCAGACACACTTCTTTATATTCTTGAAACGGCCAACACGATTCCCCCCGTTGGTCTATTTTTAGTTGATCACTGTACTTCTCTATTCTAAAATAGAATGTATATAGTTTTTGTCAAAGTTATACTTTTTAAAATTTAACCAACTATATAAAAAAATGTGTTGACATTTATAATCCTTAATCAGTATTGTTAGAACTATTATAAAATATATCTTCATAAGGTGTGCATTAGATATTGAAGATGTTGATAATTTTCTTTATATAGTTGATCAAATTTCAAATTTGTTGACTTTGACAAAAAATTATATGTGTCCTAATTTAGGATAGAGAGAGTATGTGTTTTACGTATGCAAAAAACGCAATAATGCTCCGGAGCACACAACCACTAGTAGCTACAACCAGTTAGTCTTTTTTAGGATGAACTACAACCTAATATTAGTCAGAGTTTAGAATGCACCACGTCTAAAACAATGGATTATTTATTATTACACGTGTTTTTTCCTTTTTTAGTTGTATCTCGATGATGAAGAGGAAGTAATGGCAAAAATAAATATTTTCCGGAAGCAGCCGGATGCAGATAATAGTTCCAGTTCCGATATTGATGCACTCCAAGTGTACTGGTCGTAGAGCCAAATTTAAGCTAGTATAATATAATATAATATAGCATGTTATCATTGCCAAACATACATTGCTATGCTTTGATCACACAATTATTTTGGGACTTAAAATATTTCATGATATTGTCTGGGTATTGTATTGTTCGCTGTGACACTGACACGCCGTTTCTAATTCTTAGTTCCACCCCTACATATGGCATAAAATGATGGTGACCTTTGGTTGGTGATTGTCATAGAAAAAAATAGCACGTTATTTCGGCGATAATAGCGCGCTTAGCATACCAAGAGAGTCCATGCTAAATTAAATATTGTACAATATCTCACTAATAGCATGCTATAGCACGATACAGAACGCTAATAGCGTATTTTAAGGATGGCGCTGTTTTTCTATAGAGTACTATTTTTCCCTTGGTGATTATAATAATTTTCTATATATTAATAGGTTGACTGAGATTTTCCCCAAGTCCCAACCAACTTTCAATGATGAATAGGGAGATTGAGGAGGACGATAAAGAAAGATATGGGTAGGTCAGCGGAGATGCAGACCGAGACCGACAAGCTATGGCGAAACCTTTGGGATCATTGGCAGGACAGATTTGATCTCCTTGCCAGTCTTCAATGGAAGCTTAGGCCAGGACGTTGGTAGCAAAATCTTTATGGTAGAGAAATGCAATAAAAGTTTGTCTAGGGGCAAGACATACCGATGGATGGATATGATGGAGAAGGGCAATGTGATGGGAGGGTAAAGTACCGAAGGAGGGGGAGCCTGTTGTGGATATACCTAATAGTTTTTGGTTAAGAAAGATTATGGGGTGGGAGGGGGAGAGATGGAGAGGTACAACCGGGAGGAAGAATGACACGGGATCGGGTCGCACCCACTAATATGGTTCTTTTTTTGCGTGTGTAATATGTTTCTTTCCGAAGAGAGAAAAAAAGAGCGTTTCCTTCTACTCCTAGCAGAATGTGCACTCTTTTTCTTCTGTGTTCTTCAAAGTCACAAATCCATGTCTTGACTTTTCAAAAAAGGCCTATATTTTTTCCAAGGCTTAAGGCTTAAGGCGTATATTTTTTTCTTCTGTGTTCTTCTGTGTAATACAGACCTCCGTCCCAAGGCTTAAGGCATATATTTTTTTTCCAAAAGTCAAACTACCTAAAATTTAACCAAGTTTTTAGAGAAAAATATTAATATTATAATACGCAATCCATATTCTTCTATACAAGATATTTTCATATTGTATCTATATAATATAATAGTTCTTGATATTTTTTCTAAAAGTTTGGTCAAACTTTCCATCTTGACTTTTCAAAAAAAAAAATAGATGAAGGAAGTACTGCACCAACCGCTCATCTATCATCGTGCATGGAGAAAACTTAACCGTCTTGAAACCCAGGTGGTTGCCAAATGTGGACATGGTAGCACATGGATGAGCTATGAGTGCATGCAGGGCCAGCTCACATGCATTATGTTTCTGCTGAATGATCGAGTTACTACTAAGTTACTAGAAATGCATGTCTCATTGATCGGCCGGACAGGCCCTTAAATCCATTCTGTAGCTGCTTTAATGCACAAAATCACCATTCATCTATAGTAAGATTTTTTTTTTTTTGCGAAACTATAGTAAGATTTTTTACTACTCCAGTACTACTAGATTGACCAGTACGAGAGATCGATCTCAAGGAGTAGAAAATACAGGGCTGAAATCTTCTCCTCGTACGTGCTACAGGGACGACAACTCCGGAATCAGAGTTTGTTTTAGATTTTTCATCAAGAAAGAAATGGGATCATCTTTATTCCCGTCCAAACACATATGGAGTGTACAGTGTACTAGTGTATATAAACGAGTCGTACTGAATTAGTAGGAAGTTAGCTCCATCATCCATGATCGATCAGCGCTCCTGTTCATATCGCCAGTACTAACTAAGCTCGCAAGTAGCAGATGGATGTGAGCTGTACCGAAAGCAAATCTCACCGGCCGGCGTACGGCAGCGTTAAATCATCAACCGGCGAATCTGACAAACAGTAATGAAGTGTCAAATCAGGCGATCTCGATGCCGATCAGTGCGTGAGTGGTACAGTACGCGCGGACGCGACAAGAGTTTTACATTTAGAAGCCTGTCTGCCTGGTGTACTATTGGTGGGCATATTTCGACGTCGATCGACCGATCGACCCCCAATTTCCATGAAAGCAACCACTGATAAGAGGGAGCCGGAGAGGGAGAAAGCAGGCGCCGGAGGTGGAGTGGGAGACTGAAACACCTCCTGCCTCAATGCTGGAATCATGCAAGAAAAAAGACCACTGTTAGTAATAAGAAGATTATTAGTACTAGCATGTGGTGGCATTAATTTTCTTTTCTACAGGGTTTCTGCTAGAGCTAAGCAGTAGTTACAGGAAACTAGCTGAGCTAGCTGGGACAAATATATGTTAGGCAACGCATCCACGTGTATACAAAGCTAACCAGAGCTCACGGATGAACATTTTCTTGTGCGCGTGGCAGCACGATACTGATAGTCTAATGCACAGGATGACACTAGTAATACGTACCACTACAGCAACTGCTTAATTACACATGGAGTAGCTAGCCGAGTAGACAGCAACAACTCACTGGCAGAGTGAGCGCTGCTGGCTCGAATCCATGGACCCCTGCAGCCTACAGGCCGCCAGCCAGGGATTTAAGAGTACGTGGCCGCCGACACCGGCAGGCCCGGCCGCCCGTATATATGCATCGTCAGCGTCATCACTCTGATCGAGAGGGCTAGAGATAGATAGATCGATCGACCGATCTCCGTCGTCGCCGTGGAGCGAGACGTTTGTGTGGAGAGCATACGTCTCAGAGGGCTGATGTCTACGTACTGAATACCGATCGAGCATCAGTACGTAGCTAGCTTCTTGCATGTATATATATACGACTCAGCTTACGAGGGAGCTAGAGTTCAGAGAGCACAAGCAACGCCCAGCTGGCGTAGACAGCCTTAGGAATAGTGTCATGGTTAGCCTGTCCTTCTGTCACATCTGCAGCGATTAGCTGACTGATGAGAGATCGATCATGGCCAGTTTGAGGATTCCGGCAACTTGGGGCGCACCGCAACTATATGCATGTATTATGACTATCTGAAAGTAGAACAGTCGTTCTAGAAACTGATGGTCAGATCTCTGAAAACCTGAATATTAATCCTGGAATATATATGTTCAGTATCAGTAGAAGAGACACGACTCTTTTCTTAGCCTTCCTGGTCATACAGAGAAGACAATAAAAAATAAGTACAGTGGTACGTACGTGCCCCCTAGGTAACAAATTGCCTCTCTTCATTTGGAAAGGGATCTCTCGTCTTCTGTATAACAATTGAGGATGGCAGTGTTACCCTACTTAGTACAAAAAAAAACAAGTTTTGGCAAAATACCATTATTTGAGAAAACTAATTCATTTGTTTGAATTAGGCTAAACTAGAGGATACCTTAAAGGTTCCAAAGTTCCATCTCTAATAAGAATGCTGAATAATATGCAGCTCGATAACTTTAACAACTTGGAGTACTTCTTAACTTTCACGAACTACATGTGATATATATATATATACGCATCATTTTGCATACCCAGCAGCACCAAGTCTCCCCTCATCAATCAAGCTGCATGCACTTACAGTCATCGAGCAATAATCAAGCAGCCGGTCCTGCCAGCTACCAAATTAAATGCAGTTCATCGATCGCTCATCATTCTGTCTGGACCAGACTTAACTATCTTGATGCGCAGGTGGTTGCCAAATGTGGGCATATATACACATGGTCCATTTGAATGAGGTCGATCGTGAACAACTAATAATGCGTGCATGCGCTATGTTTCTGCAGAATGAGCAACTGTATATAATATGCTTCTCCGAGGGCATGTGCAGCGTCCAACGCTGAGTCTAAGAAGTGCTAGACGTAGGACTAAACGTTGGACCGTCGGTAGCTAAGGTGACGCGCGTCTAGTTCTAGACTTAGGTTCTAGTGTAGCGTTGACACATACACTCGTATAGATTCACCTAGCTGCCAGGCCACAAGGACCAGCGGGGTGAGGCTTGATACAATAAAAAATTCTGACAATGCGTCCCGGGAGTAGTAGCTAAGGATTGATACATGCTGCAACACTTCTGTAATTTTTAGACTCACTAGGTAATTGCCCGTGCGTTGCAACGGGGTATAAATATCAAGTACATTATCAGACGGCGTGTTACCATATACCATGCATCTATAAAAGATGTCCATTCTACATGATTGGACATCATATATGCATAGAAGACATGGAAAGGAAAATTATATCTTATAACCTAATTCAACATTACGGGAAGAGGACATTTTTCTTTGGGTCAATCGAATGAGTTTGATTTCTTTGAACTCACTGTAAGCACAATATCAGAATTTGATACTACATTATATTCAGCTCAAATTAGACTTCCTTTGCTTTTTCTTTTGTACCTGCTCTCGCTTTGTACATACCATCGTATATATGAAATAAAAAATCACAATATAGTCCCAATGGTATTATAGTAAAAAAATAGACTTCCTTTAATCTTAGTCAGGTCTGAAACATACAATATGCCAACTAATTTTCTCCAAAAAATCATATCCTCATACAAAGTAGTAAGTAATTTAAGATGTATGTTGATATGAGATCATAATTTGCACATGTTATCCCGCTTAATGATGCTCATCGCACCCAAAATATAGATGATGTTCTTTTAGAGGAATATATGATATAGCACCTAGCGTTAACGTCTATCTAACCACTGCACAATATATCAAACATCAGTTTATCTCTGTTCTCAAGTCTTAATTGCTATTAAAAAGGCTTAGCTGATAGATAGAATTTTTTTCACAAGGTACTGCATATATTTTGGTCTACTGTCGCGGTTGATTGGCAACTATGTTAACTTGAACCATGGATGTATGTTGGCAAAATGACCGCATGTCCAGATAGCACCGCAAAGTAAGCTTCAATACTTCACTCCTAAATCTCAAAGAACTTAGTGAATACATCTTCACGCCAGAGATTTTACTGTAAAATATGACTCTTGCCCAGTACGAAGCACAACTCCTAGATTTTAGCACTCCCCATGGTGCTAAAAAAGTATAGTGCAATCATTTAGAGGATATGATGTCAAATAGAGAATTAAACTACAATATGTCACATTTAGTAGTTATGCAAATGGAAATTTTCAGGTTTTTTGGCAACTATATAATCGTACACTACAACAACCTTAGTACCTATGCATCAACTAAATACTACTACCTCTGTTCCAAATTATAAGATGATTTGAAGGCTATTTTAGCCCACGAAAACGTCTTATAATTTGAAACAGAGAAAATATATTACTCCAAATTCTAATGGTAGATAAAAATAATTATTTAAGAGGATGCAAATCAGTACTAAGGTAGTAAGGTATGTTTCCACAGATGCTTCAGGTCAATGAAAATTATTGGAGATATATGTTGTCATGGTCTTAGTTGGCGTGATCAATTTCCAAGAGAAGCTAAAAAATAGAGAAGTATCTGTGATGAGGGACTCTAGATGGCCAGAAGGTTGCATCCTCCAAAATAGTGTACGGAGGCCCAGCAGATTGCTTAGGCATCATAGGTTGGTTCCTGTGTCCTACTCGTACAAACCAAAGCCGGTATGTAATTGCCATCATCCTCGTCCACACCTTGACACTGATCAGAGCAAAAAAATTATAGAAACCAAAAGTTGGGTGGTCCGTTCAATAAACAAGTGGACATAGAGCTATTAAGTGAAAACAACATCCTTAAGGTGTCTTCCTGAACCAAACTAAATACATTTAGAACATCTGGTCCAAATTTCAAATTCACAGAAACTAAATAGTTGAATACAGTGAGAAAATGGTAACTGATTTTCAAGGGAGGTATGCTGGAGAAAATAGACCTCTTTCGCTTGCATATTTCTCAAGTGGCTCGTTTGACATGGGAAACATGAGACTCGTAACGAACCGCAAGATTGGAATAGTAATTTTTTTTAGCAAATACACAAACGACAAGAGAAAAAACTTCTACGTAAACCAGCTCAAATTGGAGTAGATAGAACGAGGGGCAATGTCAGTTATAGCTAAAGCTCAAGAGAAACAGACAGTAAACCGTGGAAGCATGGACTCTGCCATCAGCGGCAATGCTCCTATAGATCTCGACATGCCTGCGGTCAGGAGGTGAGGAAGATGTGGAAATCCAGCGTCCGCTGATCTATCTCGTGTGTAACCGACAGAACGCGTCCGTCAGGGAGAAGGAGAGGTGAAGCATGCACGAGTGTGCGTACCCTCTACGCCTGAGAGCTCTCCGGCGAGATCAGCGGCGCCGAGGTCTTGGCCCGGAGCAGAGCCCCATCTCCGCTGATGATGGCGGAGGAGGAATAGAGACAGTTGTGGATGGTGTCGGCCTGGAGGTGCACGTATCTGGGTGCGTCGCAGTTGTTTGGCGGCTGCGCAGATGCGGGAGCTCCATATGGCGAGTAGTTTGAAGGAGGATTGAGGACGATGCCTCGTAGAAAGGCCGAGAGCGGGACGGCGGTGTTGTAGGGGAGGAAGAGGTAGACGCGCTCGATATTGACGGCCAGAAGTTGGTTGTGGGCTAGATTCAGCTGCAAATCCGAACGTAATACGTGAGCTGAACGCGAATTTCGTGGCGAGAAAAATTAGGAAACCGTACGTATGTAGTGTCGTTAATACCTGGGCGAATTTCGTGGCGAGAAAGAACTGACGAGGGAGGATGCGCGACAAAGCGGACGACGTATTGCGAGACTGGTCGACGACGGAACACAACTCTTTTTTTAGGTAGTAGAGATAGAGATGTCTAAGTTTTTCCTTAGACTCAATCAACGATGTACATACTCTGACCGTACCGTCCGAACACGCCCGCCCGGGTGGAGACTAGTCAACATGCACTCTCCGGATAAAGTAAAACACTATCCTCTTAACATCGCTGCGAGATTGACCTCAACGATGACAAAACTATGTTTATTGTGGAAAGAGGCTTGCTCAAGTGTATTTTTAGCTATATTAGTATAAATGCACTAATTTCTCTAGGATTTAGCATAATTTTAACATATAATACGATCTTGGCCCTGGGTTTGGTGGAATTCTGGATCCGCCACTAGGTGGCGGTGACTCCGAGGTGAATCTGCCCGGTACATGCCTCGGCCCTCGGTCTGGCCATGTAGGTGTGTGTGCCGGCTAAGCTAATGGCGGCACAAGCTTGGCAGCAGCGTGCGGCCTAGGCGGTGGCGAGTTAACCCGCCGGACAGTCCGGAAGATGTCTGGTAACTTGTCGGGTGACCCGCCGGACATTCCAGCAACATGTTCGGTGACTTTTTGGTGACACGACAGACAATTAGAGAACATGTATGGCGACACGACAAAAAAATGGTGGCGGCAGTTGCGACGATGGCCGCCGGCGGCCTTGATCCCATGGTCACCTCGGCGGCGGCGGTGATCGACGGGGATGAGGTTGGGCGGCTTAGTTCATGTAACATCCTAGCATTAGAGCTTAGAAATAAGATGAACATAGATGTGTGCATTGCATTTATGCATAGAAAATCTGAATAATTTTCGCGCTTTTGAACAAAACTTGTCAGAGGGATTGAAGCTTCTCTCAACTTGATGGAATTGAAGTAGATCATCAAGTTGACTGCGATAAGTTTCAATATGACCTTTGCTAAAACCTTATTTTTGGGTAAACATGATTTGATCTAAGGGTAGATAAAATGTAATAAAATTAAACCCTAATACATTGCTTAATGGTTTATATTTGATCCTTAGGTGATCATATCATAGTATTCCTTACAACAACCCATGAATATCAAGTTAAGAATATATAACCCAAGTAACAAGAATGGTAATACCTAACCTTAACTCTTTATTCTTATCCAATTCTACCATGAGTATCATGGTAATACCTAACCTTAACTCTTTAATGAGATTGACTAGGAAAGAAACCAAGTCAAGATCATTCACCATATATCTTTCTTTTCATATCAATCCTTATGAAATCCTATCTCAATATCTGTTGTTCATCAATGTTGAGTAATCAACTATTGATTCACTAATTCTTAATCTATCAATTCTTGATCTGTCAACTCTTGACTATATCATAGCATTCACTTAAGGCCTATAAAGAAATAAGTAAGAAGGGGTAAATAGTAATGCTAGATTTAAATATCATCTATAGGATGGGGGTGTTGGAAGAGAATATGACCAATGTGATAATTAATGGAGTTAATTCACTCCTGAATGAATAGAAGAGTATCTGAGATAAAGGTTACAAGGATGAGTATTGAAGGTAGTTACCAGGAGAAATCCTATTGGATCAAGTAGATATAGTCAATGAGCAATATCCCTTAATCCAATAGAGATACTAAGAAGATAATTTCAATACAACTGTAATGTTGTATTGATGAAGCCTTGATTAGCCAACTGGAAACCTAAACCATAAAGGGTCAAGGATTATAATAATCATGCTTTAGTCACCAAGATTGAATGCTTATATCATGTATACGTGACATTGGTGGATAGAACATGATTGAACCCTAGTATAGATATGTGTCCTAAGTCAACCATGATAAGTCACCATGATAGGATGTTGTAACATCCCATCATTTAGGAACTAACGAAGGGTAGATTTAGGAATCTATGATATTGCATGCATTCATCTATGAAAATATGGGTAAATTTTTTGCCAAATAAAAACCTAAAGTGATCAAAGTTTCTTTCATACTTTGAGATTAGGTATAGTCTTAAAGGATGATTGTTATAGACTTTGATATAATCTTGTGGATTAGAGTGTTTTGAGAAATGAAATTTGATTTTTTAAACTTGAGTTTTTAAGGATTATAATTCAAAATTTTGAATAATGTTTGAGTATTTAATTCAATTAAGAGTTAACCAATAATAACTCAAACTCTAAATGAAAGAAGATAATCAATAAAATGAATATTCTAAAACTTCATTCAATAATGATTTACAAAATTGTAACCTAAGTAAATAAGTAACAATCTTTACAATAGTAAATAGATAAAAGAATAATATTTCTTTATTGATAAAGTACAATCTTTATTACAAAAGAATGAAAAAAATAAAAAAGTACAAAAGAATAAATTAAGGATTACAATTGAATATGAGAGTTATTACAAGTGACTATTCTATAAAGAAAAATAAAAACCTAAACTAAAATCTTGATCTTCAACTCTAGATCAAGGACAAGCCAGGAGCTGGAAATATCAGGGGAGCATCAGATCAAGATCAACCACAGGAAACCCCACATCAAGTGACAGTGGTGAGTAAATAGACCATCACATAATCTATCTGTCTAAGATTAGACAAGCATACATGATCTGTCTCATATTCAAACTCTCATAAAGCACCCAAGTGGGGTGAATCCATCAGTGAGGTTTTAAACTCTAAAAGCAATCATAAAAGTATAAGGATCCAACTAAATCTCAGAACAACATCATTGATCTAGCTATCAAGCTATATTCCAATTCAAGAATGAACATAGCTAAGATTTAAACTTCTAGGCACATCTCTAAGACAAAAGTAGCACCTTAGAATTTAATCTTATGGATCTATACAAGTGATCAAGCCTACCATCATTTTTCCCAAACTTTGATTCAAGAAACAGTAGCTGGTATCACTACCAGAAACCATCCATGTGAATCAACAAGTTAAAGGATTAATCCCTAAACCTCAGACCAACATCATGGGTCTTAGGGATTTAAGAAAAGAAGTTTCTACTTATCTTTAATGCCAAACTCATCTTAAGCTTGAACCAAACCAAACCAAGAAATAGAATCTAATCTTGTGTGCCATACAAAGATGGTGTCAGAAGAATAGTTCTACATTAATCAAGTTAAGCATTCAATCTTCACATATTCAACCAACCAACTATAAATCATTTTCCTGTCATCACAGGAACCATAATTAAGAAAATCCCAATGTATATCTTCACTGTTTGAAACCATTTGATCTCAAACTACATATGAATTCTTAAGCCAACTAGTGCTAATAGAGTGACTTCATGACACAACACTCATTGTCATTAACCAAACCACTAGAATTACAAGTATTGCTTCTAGAGCAACTTTACCATCTGAGCATATCAAAATTAATCCATAGAATCATCTGATAAACCACTAGTATCACCATAGCTAATCATCAGCAGTAAGCCACAACAATTCACCACTTAACAGGTTCAAGGATCACTAACACATGATCCAATTCATCAGTTGCTTAATCAACAACAGGGTATGAACCCTAAGTAGAACCAAGAATCCTAATGAGGATAGGAAAGTAACCGGGAAGTCCACTACCAACATCTAGCATGAGAGGGCCTAGCACAGAGAGAACGAGAGGAGAGGAAGCACTCACTGAAGGTCCTCGCTGTAGATTAGAAGAGGAAGTAGAGATGGCCGACGACCATGGCGGCACGGGGAGCACCCCCAAGGGGGCGCTGCGACCCATACAGCGCCATGGCAGCGACCATAGCCACGCCTGGGGGCGAGGAGCATCCCCACGGCACACAACAGCAGCGGCGGCGTCAGCACCAACGCCAACCCCAAACCCTAGGGTTCGGGACGACATCGATCTCATCGCAGGAGAGCTCCTAGTCCAAATCCAATTGGATAGGAGGGAAGAGCGGGGTCGATAACCTATTCCTGCACCATGGCGGTGGACATGGCGGTCCACGACGGCGGGAATCGTCGGCGGCGACACCGCTGACCACGGGGTCGGGGGAGGAGAAGGAGAAGGGTAAGCTCGAGAGTGAGACAGAGAGTGATGGGCTGGGTTGGGCCGAAAACCCTTCGGGGTGTTATTATTGACTTTACCCTACTAGGCCACAAGGGCCCAATAAAACCCAAACAATCATCCCAAAAACCTTTAATAATTGGAAAAAGACCAAAATGCCCCTAAACTTAAAGAAATTCTAAAAAAAAATAAAGGTCCAAAAATTATAAAAAAATATTTTTGGATTCACAATAATCCAAAATATCCAAATAAATTAAGAAGTAAAATTTTAGACATATAAATTTTATTAAGAGTTTTTTAATTTAAATATTCCTTATAGAATTTTACAAAATTATTGAGAGACGATAAAAATAAATAAAAATCACTTTCATTATATATTAATATTGTAGTATTTTAGAAAAATACTAAACAAATATTTAATATCTATTTTTGGTATTTAATGATAATTCTTAATAGAATTATTAATTAAATAAAATTCAAATAAAAGAAATAAAATAAAAGAGTACAATATTCAATAAATATTAAAAAAATATTTATAAATTCTTTATTATTAAAAGAATTTCTATAATTTAAATAAATGGGGAGAATACATATAAAGTTAAATAATGCATTACATTACTTTTGCATAATCATTTTGCTTCTTTAAATATTGTCCTTACCGGGGAATAATGATGTTTTTGTAGACATAGAAGCTCAAGGTCCAGTGCAAGGATCAGACTTCACTACCTTGCCATCACAAGGCAAGTTCATCACTTGCTAATGTCCTTTGAAGAGTCTTTATCAAAGTATTTGCAAATAGTGTGTTACCATCTATATTATAGAAAAAGAAAACACTATTTTATCAAGATATTAAATCGTAAATATCATCCTAAGTGATGATCTGATGAAGCAATAGAACTTAGGGTTCTAATTGCACTAATGATAAACAATTAGGGATTAATAACCCATGACATTAGTGATTCTAGCGCCGTATATTACGCGTTAACCATGAGATTTGGAATGGGACGGAGAAGTCAGATGTATCCTTTTCCTCTTGTATGGAGGCAAGACGACCTTAACGAGACGTTGTGATTCCTTGTGCGGATACAACATATGGGTGGGCACCCTTACGCCCCACACTTTTGGTGTCTAGATTATCTATGGATGGTGTTTAGTGGATGGACCATTTAATATGGCACTTGCCAGGGCAACACCAGGTCATAGAGTCTTCGGGAAACCATCAGGGTTTTAGCCTGCCCGAAAGGGGGCTTAGCGAATGTGAGCCAGCCCCGAAGGATCGTGTAGACATATGAGGTCACGAAGAGGGCAGTGATTGGCTTGGACCAACTACTAGGCCCCACATCATGGAATTGTGGACGGGAAAGTACGCCCGGTTGTGCAACAAGGAGTTGATCTCTCATGGGAAAAGTAACACACCTCTGTAGAGTGTAAGAATTGTAACTTGTTACTCACTGTTCTGGGAAGGAGCTAAAAACGCGGCAGGAAAGGAACTCCATGAAAGTTCTGGTCAACCTGTGAACACTGATGGTCATAGATTTTCATAATAAAATCAACCTTTGAAGAAATATTTACGAAAATTGCATAGTGCCAACGACTAATAGTCCGAGGTGGTAGATAGAGCATCAAACTTCCTACCTTGCATATAATGAAATTGCTGAGTAACGCTGTTACTCATCCTTTCCTTTGAATCCTTGCTTAGACTCTGAGAATCCCGAAGATACTCCAATGTATGCATCTGAGAGTCAAGAGGAGGTCTTCTATGAAGAGCCCAACTTGTATGGAGCCGTAGAAGGGGAGGACTACGACATCGTCTACGGAGGAGAGTTCCAGGAGTCTGAATAATTGTGGCATCCCGCAAAACTACTACTAGAAAATCGCGTTGTTTTTGTGCATTGCATCGTCATCATCATGCATTGTTTGTCTGAACTATTTCGAAAAGCCTAGTTTTGCTTTGTACAAATACCCCTCTTTATTTCAAATGCAAAACCCCGATCGTATCGGATATTTTATTTACCTAAAAACTATTTGCAAAGTAGCCTTGTTTTAAAATAAACAAAACCAAACAAACACATATCTACAAAACCTAAACTCTAAATCCTATATTCACCTAGTCCTAATCTACCCACCACTCATAGCTCGCCACCTCACCCTCTCCCCCAATTCCTACCACCCCGCCACCTCATCAATCCTCCTCTTCTCCCCCTCTCTCTCTTTCTCACACTCCCACTCCTACCCCCCTCTCCCTTACAATCTGGACCCACCTCTCCTGGCCAACCTCCTCTCTCTCCCCCTCTCTCTCCCTGGCCCACACGCCAGCCCCACCCCCTCCCTGCCCATCAGCACACCCGCTCACCCCCAACCCTCTCTCTCTGACCCACGGGCCCCACGCCCCCGGGCCCCACCGAGCCAGCCACTCACAGCTCACCACGCAGTCACCCTCCCCTGGCCCCATCCGACCCACACTCCCACCTCTCCACCTTGGCCCTACCCCCCCCACGCCTCCCCACGCTGCCCCACGCGACGCTCGTCTTCCTCCTCCCTCCTCTCTCGGCCGCTCCCACCGACCAAACTCCCAGCTGCCGCTGCCGCTTCGCCTGCCCGCCGCGCCTTCCTCCCTCCTCGCCTGCTTCCTCCGGCTCGCCTCCTTCCTCCTCCCGGGCTCGAGCTCGCCCCGCCTCTCCTCCTCCCTCCGTTCCCCTCCTCCCCCTCGCCCCCTATCTTCTCGTCGGTTCGCCCCGCCGCCGCCTCTCAGCAACCCCGAGCGTCGCCTCCTCCCGCTCGGCGCCAGCTTCCTCGCCTCCTCGCTCCGGCCGTTCTCCTTCCTCCCACGGCGCCCGTCGCGACCCTCCTCCTCGCATCCTCTCCTTGCGCCGCCGGCTTCGCCCGGCTCTTCCGCCATGGCGTCCGCCTCCCGTCGCTGCTCGACCCGGCGCGCGTCTGGCCGCCTTGTCTCCGTCTCGCCGTGAGCCGCCTCTCCTCCGCTCACCCGCTCCTCGCCGCCCTCGCCCATCCCCTGAGCAGCGCCCGTCCGCCTCCTCTGCCGGGCCCGCCGCGTCGCCCGGGAGCCTCCTTGCGTCCTGCCGCCTTGTAGTCACGTCATGAGCCTCTCGCCCGCTTGACCTGCTCGGCGTCGTCGCCGCCCATCTCGCCTGCGTGCGGCAAAGACCCTTTTGTGTTGCCGGCCCGTGTGCAAGAGCGACACGCTGCCTGCGTGGTTGCGTACTGTTCCCGGGTAGTGGTTTTGCCATCTTGTGATCTGCTGCTATTTGGCAATGAGCCGTTTGTGTTTAGCCATGTTGACGGGTGTTTGGGCGCCTCATCGCCTAACCGTTCTTGATGCCGACAAGATCTCCGACATGGCATAGATGGAAAAGCCTCGAAGACCGTTCCCCCGGACCGCCATGATCTTCTTCTCGGACCGAAGACCACCAAGTGATCCGCCATGGATAAGATGTCCGGGCCCCGAAGACCGATCCCGGCGCCGGACCTGAAACCGAACCCTCGGACGCCAAGTTCTTCCTCTCGGACGCCAAGGGCCGAACCCGAAGACCTCCAAGATCGTCTTCCGGACGCCATGACCCGAAGACCACGGATGCGCCGAGTCTGCCGAGAACCCGGATGCGCCAAGGCCTACTTCCGTTATCCGAGGCCGAACCCAGTCGAACCCTGTCGAACCCCGAACCCCGGACCAAGATCTGCCGAACCCTAATGTGTGACCCCTTTTCTCGAGCCCTATTTTATAAATGTAATAACAACTTGTTGCATATTAATCATTCATCTCGCATGCATATCATTGGTTTGGGGGCCTTATGCCGATTCACCTCATAATTAACTATGGGGCCCATATGCGGGCAAATCTAGCCTTATATTGGCCTCATTTAAATTTGTGTAGCGAACTGGTAACTTGTTTTGCCATGTTATTACAACATTTAAATTGCGGGGTAGCTAAGTAACTTGAACCATTTAAATAATTGTCGGGACCCCGGTTCCGCTTAATATGACCTAATTGCATCGCATCTTTGCCATGTCATGCATCATACATGCATCATGCCCGATCTTCTGCCGATCTTAAATATTGCATCCGGTGTTTCTTCTAGTGTTTTGCTTCTTCGCGGATAAGGCCGTTGAGTTGATGTGAGCTTCGCCCCGATCTTCGGTTGAACCTTCGGCAATGTTTTCAGGCGAGCATCTCCCCCTTTCTACATATCTTACTTTTATAGTATTTATTCCCTCCTGTTGATCTATTGCTATCTGTGTTGCGATGCTCTAGTTTTCGTACCCGTGATATCCCTTGCAGCCTTATATTGCCTTGGACACATCCCATTACCTGTTGTTTGGTAGATAGTGGACTTGCGCGTCGTAGTCGCTTGCTCAAGTCTTTATGCGTGTCGTCGATACCACCACATTGTTGGTGTATTGCCACATGTATGATGTTGGAGATGATCATGGCTTTACTTATCACTTTATTACTGTTTAACAACTAAAATTGAAGTAAGTAGCGAGAGGCACGGTGGGCAATAGATGTTATTTGGTTGTTGACCGTCCACTTGTGTCCGTAGGACCCCGAGTACTTGATACTGTTCCTTGATTTATCGCGCTATCCACATCCGGAGGATTATGGGACCCCGAGCGAGCTTGATTCATTCTTATTTCTTGGGGCCACAAACTAGTTTGAGGTTTTATTTACTATCTGTACTTATGCCATGCTTCTGCTTTATTACGATTGTGCGAGAGCACATTTGTAATGTTTAGGTAAGCGAAATGTTTTCGTGGTATCGACAAGCCAGTTTGGGTTCCCGATCGTTCTGACCATTGTCATAAACCTTGAGTCCGTTTGGTCGGTGGCTTCGCTATGGTCTACTCAATGGGGTGGCCCCCTGAAATATTTTTGAATCCGGTGATTGCTTTGTCGTGAAGGCCTCGTTGGGTTTTGATTTGGTTTTTCCGAGGTTGATCTAGTGTGTGTTGCTATTGGTGCACCCTGGCCGGGTAAAACTTTCTGAAAACCGTGTCCGCGGTTATGGACGACTTGGAGCACAGTATCTCGATCATAGACAAGCATAACTAAAGTAGTGCTATAAAATTGACTTTATAATGACTAGTAATCGGCTTCACTATAATGGAATGGCTAAACAAACCTGCCAACCATTGCTTGTTTGAGTTGTCGCTTGCGACCATTGTACCTGACTAGTAAGTATTGCAACTACAACGGAATGGCTAAATAAAAGTACCAACAACTGCTGGGTTTTGGGTTATCTCATGCTAATTGTATTTGACTAGTAAGTGACGCAACTACAAAGGAATGGTTAAATAAAAAGTGCCCACTGCTTATTTTATTAGGATGACTCTCTATACTTGACTAGTAATTGCTGCAACGATAACTGAATAAATAAAACTGCCAACGGTGTGAGTTCCTCGGTTGACTTCCTCGATTGGTCTCGAGGGGGAAACGCCAGGATGGGTTTGTTTGATGGTAGTATCAGGTTGGATCCGGATAGGTATTTCTTGCCCCTCTCTGATAGCCGCCAGTTGTATCGAGTCCCTATAGGTTGTTCAGTGCATCTTTGCGCTTGATCCACCATACCTATGTGGCGAGGACCGCGAATTCTAGCCTCGTGTGTCTTGGCCTCGATCTTGACGCTCCTGTTTTTCCTTTGCCCTTTGTCGGCACCCCTTTTGTTTAAGCAGGTTTTGGGATCGACGCCGTTAGCAGGGTTACCCTTCCGGCTTGGCCTGGGCAGGGTTATGGACGCCATTGGTTATTCTTCAGGGCTCTTAGCCCCATTTGCATCTTGTCCGTAGTTGGATGCTCTATCGTTTCAAGGTGATTTGGATCTTTGTACCGTATATCTGTATCCTTGACTCATGGAGTCGTGTTGTATATATATCTGTTCTGTGGGTCCCATCGAGGACTGTTGTGTAATGTTATTACTTCGTTTTCCACCCGCACGAAAGTGCCTGGTGGGCACCTTTGAATCGTTTCTATGCGGGTTTGGCGGGTTTCGCTCAAACTTGCATAGGGCCGATTCTGAGGGTGTTACAATAATTACTATAGTTCTAGTATCCACTTGAGCCGAGCATCATGAACAATATATAGCAATAAGTTGCTGAGATCAATTTGAAGTTTAAGTTTTAAATTTGAAACTTCCGCTGAAACACTTATATTTTGGTTTGTAAGTTGAATCTTTTGGAAGTCTTGAACTTCCGGTATTGTAATAATAATAACGTGTGTATGTTTGTAATATGGACCCGCAATGTTTCTGTTGTACCACTCTAAGGGATGTGATATTTACGGAACGGTGTTCTGTGGATGTCATGTCAACGACTATAGTGTACTACACATGCAGTGGTATGCTGAGTCACCGCAGATGTGAAGTTTGAATATAAACTACTGGGGTAAAGTAGATATAAGATAGTATGACTAAGCTAAAGCCATATTAGCATGGAGTTATTGAAGTAGTGTTATTCCTCTTACAGGATAGTAAGATTTTGAGGAAAGTAATTTGATATATACATCCATTGATATAACCCAATTATAGATGTGAGAAGATTATTAAAAGATTTAGTGTCAAGCTCATTGTATTTATAAATGGATTAAGAAGAATAAAAGGTGGATAAGGATATTCTTGTGAAGTAAAGCTCATCATGTTAGCACATGATGATGGGTATTAAGTAGTAATATATCTAGGAAAGGAATTCCTTAATTAGAAGTCCAGCATTGTGAATTATGGAAGATAGGAATTCCTGGTAAACACTAAACCCTAAATCTATAATCAAGCTTAACATCTATCTCATCTGTGGATACATCATTTTATTTTCACAATGGCCCGTGGGAATACTTCTCTATAACAAATCACTTAAGCAAATCTTTGTCACTTTCAAACATTAAAATCATATGTGCCTAGAGACTATAGTTATCAATTATTTCTCATAATTCATTCTAAAAGGATAACCCCACTATTTTAAAAAGGTGATATCATTCCTAATCATAAACATATGGGCAATATGTCTTCATTCATAGTGTTCATCCACATTCATAAAATGATACAAGTATTTTGAATCTCTTAAGAATCATGGTAAATATTCATAATTAAAACCTCTTATATAATGATTGCTATTTAATAATAAAGATGGATACATGCTTTGCATATATTTAGCTATCCTAAACCATTATCATCACATTCTTTAGGAGGAAATAAAAACCATTCTATAAGGGTATAATATAATTAACCAATCCCTAAAAAACCCTAACTCCTATGTTTGGTATAATAAAATATATACCTTGGAATTTTATAGATTTAGGGGAATAATGTTAGCCATATTAATTCCTTAGAATATCATGCATCAAGTAAGGATATAGGATTATTATATTAAATTTTCTCTAAACTATAAAAATTAACTAGAACTAAGTTTTATAAATAAATAAGGAAAGATCATTTAATAATCCATTGTTTATTATGGAAAGAAAATGAATAACAAAGTCCGTTATCAGTTATTAGAAGGGTTTATAAAAACAAAATAAAGAATGAAACATTCTATAATAAAAGTTCACAAATTGAATCTAAATAACTTTATCATTGCTGCAAGTATTATCAAAGAAATTCCATAAAGATGAGTCAACACAATTGCTTAAATAAAAAGGTTAGAAAAGAAAACAGAAAATAGAAATCAAAAAAGAAAAACAAATAGAGAGAAAAAATGGAGGAAATAGCTCCTAGCCCATGGCCCATTTCCTTTCTCTCTTACTCGTCGCCCGCGAACAGTCCAACAACAGCCCACTTCGGCCCGTGACCATCCCACTAGCAGCCCGTACCGCTTCGGCCGCCTGTTCCTCATCGTCTTCTTCGCTGGCGTAAGCAGCTGCGTGGCATCACGGCCGTCGTCGATCTTCAACGCGCTACGATGCGCGCCGCCACCGGTGAAGAGGATGATAAGAACGCCCATGTCCTCCTCTATCCATCCGTACTCGTATCATCCCCTCTAGTTCTCTCTATCTCTCTCGCGCTTACAACACAGAACCCTAGCTCGTCGGAGTTCAATGGAAACCGCTGATCCTAAGCTCCCCTAGCCACCCTGAGGGCACCATTGAACTCATTTCGCTGTTCTCGATCAACCTGCGAAAGGAATCGAACCTCCACGCCCTCCGTCATCGACATCGATCTCGAACTCCGCCGCTCGCCGTCGACGATGGCCACCTCATCCGGCAACGCGTGGCTTCGCCGAGCCTCTCGCTACACTCCTGGTGAGCTTGCACGTCTCTCTAGCCTTCTCGATTCATTTTTAGTTCTCTCTATCGCCTTGCCCACGAAGACCAGAGCGTTCCACCATCGGAGCTCGTCGGAGCTGGTGCTCCGGTGACCAAAAACCAGCCGCACCCCCACTATTCGTCTTCCCACATCCCGCTGATTCGAACGAGACCAACCCCGCGTGCTCGTATGCCCTCAATCTGTGGATCAAACCACGATCTGAGGATCATCCTTGGATGATATCAGCGTGACATCACGCTGATGTCATATTTCATTTTTATCATTTCATAAATTGTATTATTATTTTTTGTAATAAATTAAAATTATGGATATGACGTGGCATAAGCCCCACTAGTCAGTGACTGGGGTAAGAATAGACCCGGTGAGAAAAACCTTTCACCCATGCTGACATCAGCATTACATCAGAAACTATTTAGTTTATTAATTCCACAAATTAAATAAAATGATTCAATCTTAGAAATTTAATAACTTTTGTTTTATAATTCAGAAAAAATGTTTTATGTATGAAAATTTGTAGAAAAATAAAATCTATAACTTAAAACTATTATCAAACATTATTATGTTAACAATTTAAATAATTAGTATTTAATAAATATTTTATAAGTAATAAAACTTTGATAAGTCATATTTTAATAATGGTAAATGTTAAAAATATAAATAAAAACCAAAAATCTTAGGAAAATAAAAACAATACTTTAAAACTATAATCATACATTATTATTTTACTTAATTAAATATGTATTATTTATTAAGTATTTAAAAAGTAATAAACCTTATAAAAATCATATATTATTATTTATAAATGAAAAAAATAAATGTAATATACAAAAATGATCACAATAATAATACCTACATGTTAAAAATATAATAGTCCACTTCTGAGGTAAATAAAAATTTAAAATACTTTAGAAACTTGAATTTAAATCTAACTCCTTAGTTAATAATTCATATAAGGGTAAATAAAATTTGCTAATATTTTAAAATTTATCAATTGAGTTTAATAAATAGTATTAGTCTTGAACATTGATATTATGAACTAAAAATGGTTTAACATAATTTTAAATACAATTTTATTGTATCATTCAACCATATGTGCTAAAAAGATCTATATATAAAATATAAAATCTTCAAGAATAATTTAGAATTAAATAAGAACTTTTTACTTACTTCAACCACAAATTTATAAACAAATCAAAACACTATGGTGAATCCATAAATAGTTAAGTAATATTACGTCCTTGTTTACAAACTATAACCACTCATCTGTAAAAAAGAGAATGATTCTATTCTATTATAATGTTAGGAAACCACTACTCAAATAGAAGTAATGCCATGCTTAAATAACTTTAAGGAAACATTGTGAAGTGAACAAAATACAAATATCATAAGCATTACAACCTAAGTTCATCTATGTTTTTAAAGTTAACTTTAGTCTATAATACTTTAAATACTATGCTAAAGACTTTGTTATGTGTTTTATAGTTAACTTTTGTCTGTTATAATTAAGTTATAAAGCATCTTAATACCAAACTAACCAAGTTAAAAACCAAGATAGATAAGTTTCAAATACTACCAATATCATTATTCAAATAAAGCAATTCTTTCTTACTTAAAGACTATAACTTGAAAGAACACCTAATAAGGTTAACCTAAAATTTGAATACTTCTCCTTAGCTAAGTAAGATTTTCTTCAAAAGTTATTCTTTTAAGGTACATTATAAAGCAAGACATAAATTTTTCATTGAAAGCTCTAAATGATGAACAAACCTTATATACAAAGTCTACAGATACATTTCCCACTTGAGTATTCCATTATTGTGTGTGCTTTATTATACTTACATGTTGTTTCACACACACTCACAAGCCTTAATAAGAAGCACAAGTATGAAACTTATCTAAAAGGACAACACATTCTAAAGTAACCATTTCTAGTTTCCAAACCCTAGATCAAAGTTTATCCCGGGATTCGAGTTTACAAAATTGCATTACATTACTTATGCATAATAGCATCTTGCTTCTTTAAACATTAGTCCTTATCAGACCAATTGGCACATCCCAAAATTTTCCAAATTTTGAAATGTGAAAAATAAATAAACAAAATAAAATTTGGTTGAAATTTAGGGTGAGAAGAAACTTTTTGAATCCAATTGGAAACATCAAAACCTATTTTGATCAAATAAAATCCTAAAGGGATTTAAAAAGATAAACAATTAATAAATAAAGTTATGATAGTTGGAATCACTATTTTTGGATCTTTTAATAAAAATATTTGGTTTCCAAAAGCAAAGGTAGAATATAAATAAGGATTATTTTATAGAGCCAAATTAAACCTTGGACAAGCTTTTGAAATAAAATATTTTGTTTTGATTAAAAAGAGTAAAGGTTATTTGAATAAAATAATGAGGATTTATTAATATCCAATTTTATTAAAGAAAAGGCTTTTCCATTTTAAATAAACACAAAAACTTGTTAATTTATTTTAAATAAGATTTCCAAGTGTTTTATATATTCAAATAAAACCTACTGAAATGGTTTTGGTATTATTTAGATTTCAAATAGAGTTTTTAAATAAATAAAATCCTATTTGAATTAATGACTAAGGTCTATTTATTTAATTATTAATGGATCCTAAAAAGATTAAAAACATTATTTTGTTTTGGACCTTGGAAGGTGTTGTTAAACAGAATTAAAAACTACACAAATTTTGGCAAAGGTTTGAATTCATTTGGGTGTTTGAATTGTTTGAATGAAATCAAAACAGAATTCCAAATAGAAAAAGAAAAAGCTTTCAGTATAAAAAAAATGAAACAGACTCAACCCAACCCAACAGGCCCAGCAGCCCAACTCGCAGCCCAACTCTTTCCCCCCTCGGCGAAACATTTTCCACCCAGATAACAACCCGCAGAGACACAGACAGGTGGACCCCGTTCCCTCTCTCTCACTGTCAGCACGGCCCCACATCGCCAGCACATCGTCTTCAATTCGCGACCACGTCTCCCTCGCCGTTGCAGCTTTGATTTCGGTGATAAAATTCGTGTTGATGGCGGCCTTAATTCCTCCAGTGATCACGCGTAGATAAACACCCACGTATTCTCTCGCTTTCCCCTCACTCGCCCCTCCTTCTCTGCCCCGGGGCTGCCCCTATTTCCTCTTGCACCACCGCGGATTCCGGCAACACCTCACCGCCCCTCGCCTCCCAGAGCACGCAAGCCTTCTCCTCAGACCCGTGCGCATCTTCCCGTGTGCTCCACTCGCTCGCGTGCGCCCCAAACCGTCGGCAACGACCACACCAGCAGCGCCACCGTCTGCAAGCGACTCCGGCGACCTCCCCAGGTAACCTCCGTTCGCCCCAGCACCTCCTGTTGATGCTCCCATCTTCCCCAGATCAGCACGCGTCTAGTGCCCCCATCCGTTTGCCTTAGGGCGACCTGCAGCCTCACCTCCGACAGCAAACAGAACCGCCCGACGCCGACGCCGTCTTCGACGAGCAATTTCCTCTGTTCCTGAGCGCCCCTCGCCAAGACAACGCCACCTCGAGCTTCACCTCGACCACGCGAACATTGTAAGCCATTTCCCCCTCTCCCTCGCTTCCTGCAACGTCGGCAAGCTCGCCGCCAGAGCGCTCCGCTGCCTATCGTCGTCACAGCGCCGCCACTATTTGGTCGAATGATTCTGCACCGTTAGATTTAGATCTGACGCGTAGGAACAGATGACTTAACGAAGGGGTATCACTCAATCTATGCCGTGCAATCTAAATAAGATCCTTCGGTCCAGAGAGCTCGATCCACTCGAAGCGGTACCGGCCAATAAGAACGAGCCACGTGGACAAGGTTTAGTTTAAAACAGAAATTTGAATCTGATTGATATGCAAACTTGTAAAATTCATAGCTTTAATTCTACACGTCCAAATTTTGCAAATTTTATATCAATGGATTCAGCAGAACAAGTACTTTGCAACCATGCATTTTGTTTAATGTTTTGGTTCTGGAAATTGGTTGAAATTGCAGAAACATGTGTAGGCTTATTATGAATATAAAAATTGTTCTAGATATAATTTTAATGTGAAATATTTGCAAAATTGTTTGTTGTGAACCTACTGACCCTAGGAAACAACTTATGGATTTAAAAATGTATTTTGTGAAGTTAAGGAGTAAATATTTGAATTAGCTCATTTCTAGTCAAATAAAAATATTGTTTTTGGTTTAGAAATGATTTTTGAGTAAAACCTTTGGGAAATGTTTTGATTCAAACCTTCTGACCCTAAACACAAAGTTTTGAGAATTGAAATATATTTGATGAACTCTTTAAAGAATATTGCTTTGCTAAAAGCATTTTCAACCACATAAAATAATAATTTGATTTAAAAATGGTTTATAGATAAAACATTTTGCAAATAGTTTAACCACTTTAGCAAATGACCACTTTGAACTTTATAATGTTTAGAGCTTAGTAGAAACCACTTTTGCAAATAAAAATATCTTTTGCATGCATGACCTCGTTTTGTTGTTTTATGTGTGACAAATTGTTTGAATGCTAGTTGAATATGTGTTTGCTTGGTTGATTTGTAGTGAAGTTACAAGAGTGTGATATTTTCAAGATCAAGAAGTGAACCAACATTCTCTACTAAAAAGGCAAGTGACACTATCATCCATGTCCTACTATTTACATTACACTTAGTGGATTTTTGTAACATGCATGATAAGGATTACTATATTTTATGCTATGCTAAATCCTAATAGGATACCCTTATATCTCCCTTAGTGGAAACATTGTAGTTGTAGTATGCTTAGCCCTGCTATATATTGGGATGGGATACATGATATGATTATATGAAGAGTTGAAAATTCATATGTTTTATATAATAAAACAAGTACTCAATGAACCACCTGGGTGGACAAGGATACTCAAGCTTTTGGACAAGGTGGCAAAAAAAGGAACCGTGTTTATATGGCTATCTCTTTTTGTATGTGCACTAGAAGGAAACCACCCAGGGACTTAGAGATTGAACATGTTTCTCGTACAGTGGCTTCCGTGTACAACCACATGCTAAATGGGCTCTGGCTTAGTCAACTACATAGTGGAATACCCATGCATTGGCATCTTCAGGTTAACTAAAATTGTGTAAGGGAACTTGAAACCCTACATTGGTGCCTGGATGACAAGCTAGCATTGTGTATTGGGAGGACTTCTATGGAAAGACTTTGTCACATTCTCAATCTGCCAGTACTCCATCTTGGTGAGTACTTATCCAGCGGCCACTGGTGGCATCAAGATGAGATTGTGTCATGTGGGTAAAGTGTATGCAGAAGATAAAAATTCTAAGTACTTAGTCGTGTCCCTGGTTATGGACAACTCTGAGCAACTAAGGCCTGAAGCTATGGAAGATCTCGACATTCTAATTTCTCAAAGTAAAACTTGATGGTGACAACAAGGGGTTTGAAGCACTTGGAGTTTTCCAAGAAGTTAAGAAAGATTTTTCAAAAGATCAAAACTATTTTGAAAAGATAGGAAAAAAACTATATTGCTTTCTGCAAATGAGCCTAAACCCTACTTAGCCAAATATGCATGTAATGATAGGATCCACTTATTTTTACATAGTAGTGAAACTTGCCAATACAATTCAAATGTATTGACCCTTGTGGCTGCAACTTATTATGTTGCAGGTTTGTTTGATGTTAGTGAAGTTTGTTGAATAGGATTACAAGTCTACAACCAACATGATTGCCTGTGGCACTTTGAAGATGAAGGACCCCATGCTTATAGATATTCTGCTGCAATGTAATGTGATAGCGAAATGAGCTATGTAAGATGTAATGAATTATTTTTTTCCTGGTTATAAAGTTGTATTATGACCTTTGTTTCTTGATATTACATCTTAACTGTGGATGCTAGCTATTGATCCAGGGACTAGAATTGTAAACACATGGATCTCTACCTTATTAAAGGTTGGGAACCTTACACCAATGATGCTAATTTCAGATATTGGATCTTTAATATTGTCTCGAAGACCGTGAGTGCATAATCTTGCAATCACAAAAGGCAAGTTCACACTTTCTCATGTCCTTTGATTATCTTCAATAAAGTATTTTACAAATCTAGTGTTGTCATCACCTGTATTTGAAAAAGGTCAGAAAACACTATTTTCATAATAATATGATTATAGGTTAATTACCATGAGGTAATAACCTACTATGAAAGTTTCGGTGGTAAAGGAACATATTATCTAGGAATTAACAACCAATGTCGCCAGTGATTCTTGTGCCGTATATAACGCGTTAACCATGAGATTTGGAATGGGACGGAGAAGTCAGCCATATCCTTTTCCTCTCATATGGAGGCAAGACGACCTTAACATGACGTTGTGATTCCTTGTGCGGATCCAACATATGGGTGGGCACCCTTACGCCCCACACTTTTGGTGTCTAGATTATATATGAATGGTGTTAATTAGGGGTATAGTCCGTTTAATATGGTGCTTGCCCGGGCATCACCAGGTCATAGAGTCTTCGGGAACTCATCAGGGTTTTAGCCTGCCCGAAAGGGGGCTTAACGAAGGTGAGCCGGCCCCGAAGGATCGCGCAGACATATGGGGTCGCGGAGAGGGTAGTGATTGACTTGGATCTTAGTCTGGGACTCATACCAAGGAAGTATGAATGGGTTGTCCGCTCGGATGTGCAACAAAGCTATGATCTCTCATGGGTAAAGTAACGCACCTCTGTAGAGTGTAAGGAATGTAACTTGTTACTCCCTGTTCCGGGAAGGAGCTGCGAATGCGACGGGAAAGGAACTCCATAAAAGTTCTGGTAAACCCGTGAAGGCTAACAGACATAGCTTTTTAGAATAAAAGCAACCTTTGAAGAAATGTTTACAAAAACTTGCATTGCCTACGACCTATGGTCTGTGGCTATAGATATAGTGCATCGGTGGCGCATCTATATTGGGCTTTTGTGGCGCATGGCAGGGACGCCACTGTTACGTCGCCACTGATGAAAACTTCTATGGCGCATTCCGAAATGCGCCACAGAAGTCATGATACTTCTATGCCGCATTTTGGCTGATGCGCCAGAGGACTCTGTTTAGTGGCGCATTCTGGAAAATGCGCCACTGAAGTGCTATGCGCCACATAAGGTAAAAACGATGCGCCACTGGTTTGAATATCAGGTATTAAAAAAAATTGAAACTTGTCCAAATATATAGTATTATACAGAAATAGTATATTTGACTTAGTATATGAAAACAAATATAATACAAACACGAATATAGTGCCATCACATTACTTAGAGACCGAACGAGATAGACAAGTGGTCATCATATTACAGTACAAGTCAAAGGTGGCGAATATTTATACAAGTGTTTGTTATAAAGTTCACCATCTCATCACATTACAAATGAAGTGTTCATCGCCTACACTAGAATCAAACAGAATACAGCTATGATGATGGTGAGCAAGAGCAAGAGCACTAGCAATATCTTCATCCGGTTCTCCTTCCACAGGTGGTTCCTCCACTTGGCTACCGCCTCCTCTCGAGTCGCGTATCCTTTGTAGTCATTGCCTTAAACTTGTTCACCTGTTTCTGACAGTCCTCCCAATCATCGTAGACTCCTGGAACCCAACCCTTGTACACCACGTACCACTTCGTCATCTCTATAGATAAGGCTTATTAGTAAATCATGCAACAGAAATAACTAAATTGGTTCACATGCATATATATTCACATAAACTAAAGCAAAAGATCAGTAAACATAGAAGATAGCACATCGATCATAATCATAGAACTTCGACGACAACGACCAAAATAGTGAAGTTTAAAACATACGACCATGGTAGTATATAGTTTGTGACACAACACTACACACATACATCTATGATAATTCTAGGCGCACACATCGATCAATGTTGTGAACTGCTAACGCTCGACTTCGGGAATGGTAGATAGCCATCCTTCGTCATCCACGTCCTGTTGTCACCCTGTTGATGAAGAATATTTTCAATATCCCTCTTAGTCAACCCACTGTTGTGTTTTATGACCCCTCCCCTTGTGTTGACATCTTCCACGATGATTTCCGACAACTTAACCTGGATGCGATGGAAGTCTTCTCTAAGATCATCATCGTCCCTTCGCGCCAAATTTTCGGCCCATGCTCGGAAACTAGATGGTAGAGTTAGGTTCTGGCAATCCCGGACAAACCCTTTAAGGTGATGCATGGCATAGATGGCCTCCTTGGGACCGCCAGTAGCCGGCTCCTTGACGCAGGGGAACTCGAGAACGTGCTTGAACACGTGCTTGTCATCCTTGATACATTCCCCCTTGTTGACGAAGGGGCATCCCTTTTAGCGTAGCCCTCGAGAGACTCATTCAAAACACCCCTTATTCTGGTGTAGTCCTTCTTCTTCTTTTGACTCGCCGAGTCGAAATACAATGCTATCGAGTACTTTGTGCAAATGAAGATGAGTGTGCAGTATTTGTCTCTGCACAACACGATTGAAACAGGATGTTGGAAAAGGGCAAAGGAAGAAACCTATAAGAAATCCTAAGTCACCAATGCTAGGGTGTGTGTGTACTTACTCGGGAAAGAGAGGCAAAAGAAGCGTGTTCGTCCTCTTGTGGTCCCCCATGAACTTCTCGAGATATGCCATCACCTTGGCACACGTCTCTGATCCTTCCCTCCACTGGCTATCACGCATGTAGTAGGGATCCACTATCGCGATGTAGGGGGTTTGCTCTCTCTTAGTCTTCATCGCCAGATTGAGCGCGAATAGGCGGACCATGTTATAGTCCAGCCGTTTCGAGAGAAACAGCTTGAAGACGTCCTCGTACGCTATGAAGAACACGTCCACGGGGGCTTCATGGACGAAGTCCACGTCTGATGGAACCTTGACAGTGAAAACCGGGTAATTTGGATCTTTGTCTTTAAGAAGAATGCCCTCTAGTGTCTTGATACTATCTCTCAAAGCGAGCATATGTCCACCAGCAAGGCGAAGCAGCTCCGGAGTCAGTATCGCTTCACCGGCTATATGTATCCTGGGCAAGCCATCCTCGCGGGCTGGTACGACGTCATCCTTAGCCCGGATCCTCTTCGGAGGAGGTTGGATCTCGGCTTTCTTACCTCTCTTCCTGTGCTTCTTCGTCTTCTGAGCAGGCACCTCCACTGGGGATGCTAAGTGCTCAACGGCCGCCTTTTGGAGTGTGCCAGGGCTAAAGACGAATCCAACAGGTTTCTCCTGTTGATCGACGGCCGGAGTCATCTCTTGAGATAAACCATGGAAGACCAGGCATTGCGTGCATGTAGTGGGACGCCCACCTTGACCCTCGCGAGCGAAGAAGGGTTCTTCATCCCCAGTAGGCATGTACAATCCTATGTTGGCGCTGGTGTTGATGTAGTCGTCGACATTGACAAATTCTTCATCATCATCGTTGTTGCCGCCATGTGGTGATGGTGGTGGCGGGGGCGATGGCGGCTGCGTTGCAACGGCATCGCCTTGGGGCGTCCCACATGCTCCCAACAGTTGGTGGTGACGACTGGTGGTGGCGACGACGACAGGTGGCTTCCGAGGTGGTGGCCGGATGATCGAGGTGGCGCTTAGGTGCCCCGTAAGACGAATCTGAGTCTTCGGCCATGTCAAGGGCAAGCCGTGGCATTCTGCAAGGGTCTTGTGTTCGTTGGCTCCCTGAGGTTGAAGGGGGGGGGGGGTCCATGTCATCGCACCCTGGCAACACCCGAGCAATCCGGACCCTCATCACAGAATCGTACATTGCATTGTTGTGCATCGTGCGGTTCGCCAGTTGTATGATATTGCCCTTGGCAACAAGGCAACTTTGTGGAGTAGTACGCAAGCAGCGTCCTGAATATCGACACATATGTGTTGGGCATCATGATCGAGGTGGCAGTCACTAAACGCACATAAAGAAGATGAAGCGGAGTAACTAATTAGTTACCTTGGTGAGGGCGTTGAGCTCGGCTAATGTCGACACATGGCCGATCCCGGCGGCGGGCTGATCATCAGCATTCTCCCGCGGTACGGGTGCCACCGCCATTGTGCGATCTTGGTATTTTTGGCGGAGCAACGGGCAGGCGTGCGACGACCAGCTCTTGCGGCTGCGCCGCGGCGATGGTGGCCGGCGGGGTCACCAAGTCCGGCGACGCATTAACGTTGATGCTCGAGTTGCTGCCGCTAAAGCTGGGCACGTTTATTGGCCCCTGTCGACCTCCCGCATTCCAAACAGCTAGCCCGTCCATCAACCCAGGGGGGATGATCGCGCGAAGCTTCTCCTCCAATAACTTGTCCATTGCTTTCTCGTCCACTTTTTCCTCTAATGTCTTCACCTTCAACTTCAGCTCTTCAACCTCGGCTTTATCTTTAGCCGCCGACTGGTTCTTCCTCTCCCTCCTCTTCTTTGCGTCCTCTTTGTAGTACTCGGTAAACTTCATGCTTGTACCGAAGCCGGACACACGACCAACTGATTTTGGCGGCAAATTCTTCTCCCTCTTCTTGTAAGTGTTCGTCACCCTGTTAAAAACAGTGTCCCATGGCTCCGCCGCCGAATCTTGGGACGACAAGTCCTCGCTAGCATTCAATTCCTTCTCCTGCAGAGATACAAGGAGAGGTGAACCCATGCATGCATTTATATTCTTGGCTTAATTATTTTAATGAGAGATCCACGGTAAATTCCTTACCAGCTCATCCTCAAAGGCCTTCACATCCGGGTCATCGGTGACGAACTCCCCTGTAATAGGGTCTAGGTAGTAGCGGGCCCGGACAAATTGTTGGATCTACAGGTCTGTGATTTTATGCCATGGGTTCTCTTTACCCAGGTGTTCAAGCTCGGCGTCCTCCTTGTCCCAAATGGGCTGTTTCCCTCTGTATCCGCCGCTTCCAAGCTGGTGGTTACCTATGTTCTTCTCTTGCATAGTCTTTCCCCACTCAGTCCATGATTTAGAGGCAGCGGTATCTAAGTCCGCCTTGAATATTTTGAACTCTTCTTCTTCGAGCATCGGATTTTTCCTACTTATAATCTCCCAGCTTTTACCTTTGTCAATGTTGTTCTTTACCCGGGTTTTCCAGCTGCTCAAGGCATTGCTCATCCTTGTCAGTGCTAGTTTGTTCACCGGGTTCTTATTACTATCCAGGTTTCTGAACTTCTCTAGGAATGTGTATCGGTTGTGAAGCTTCTTAAGGAGGTTCTCGACCAAAGCATGATTACGTCGGATGTACTTCGTGTTGATCGACATGCTTTATTGGACGATGCACCCGAGTTGCATGTCGTACCCGTAGGAAATCGATGAAGGCGCAATGGGTTGGCCACCTTCTGTGACCTCGGTGAACTCATCACAGACATTGGCGAGCACTTGCGGCTTCCGATCCTTAATATCCTTCTTCTTCTTCTTCTTCTCCTTCTTCTTCTTCTTCTTCTTCTTCTTCTTCTTCTTCTGTATAGCGGCCGGGTTGCCGCTACCACCATCTGTGCGCTCGCCACCATCCGTGGTGGTGTTACCCTCCTCCCCGCCTTCACTAGTTCCGTCGTAGTTGTCGTCGTCCCCCTCGTAATCTGGATCTTCCTCGCCCCCAGCACCTCCGATGATGGTCGTCGATGGTGGTGTCATTCTCATATCCTCCGCCTCCTCATGCTCTTGGGATGGCCCCCAGAACGACTTGTTGGCCTCTCGGGCTAGATCGTCGACGCTCATTTGTTTAGAAGGACCGGCCTCGTCGTTAGTCGACATGTTTGTGCTTTATTACTAAAAAAAGAGGCAAAGGTTAGCACAAATATCGACCGAAAAATTCGCATGACCTTTGCTAATTTTGGACCTACAAGTGCCCATTTCTCAACGAACGGAAGTGAATCAACACTTGGAGAACGGGCAACTCAATTGAAATCCACGCAAGAAAAACATCCCAGCCCCATTGTTAACCCCATTGACACCATCCATCATCATCCAACACCATCTCATTCACAAAATAAACAAACTCTGCAGCACCATCTCATTCACAGATTCAAATGAAGCATAAAAGATCGTAGTAGAAATCAAAGTATATTAAATAAGGGACTATGAGCATTACTGAACCATAGGTTTAGATCACCATGTATATTCCCCCCAGAAATTCAAAACCATCATTTATTATCTGCAAATCATTAGTGGGTAAATGAAATCATCTTCCTAATCCATAACATTAGGAATCAGTGTATATAGATCATAGACAAGTTGGTAGGATCAAAGTTATATGTCAGTTTGGACAGGATCAAAGTTATATGTCAGTTACCAAAGTACTTTTAGAATTCAATTAGGTTCAAACCTGCCAGTTAAACCTTCCAGCAAGCAACCAACTAGTTCAGTTAGGCAACACACTAAATTAAATGATTCAGTTAAACCTGCCAGCAAGCAACCAACCAACTAGTTCAGCTGCTATTTGGATTAGTATTTAACTAGCTCAAGCAAAACCTGCCACAGACTATTAATCATCCAAACTTGGATTTCATTATAGGTAATAAGCTAGTAGTTAGTAGCTCAAACTTGAATTTGCAAGCTTCTGAATTTGCTAATGTTTTTTATCATAACAGATACACACATAACAGATTCAGATATTGTTTTTTATCCAGGAGCACACATAACAGATTCATATATTGTTTTTTATAATAAAATTTCCATTGTTTTTTATCCAGGAGCACACATCCAGATTTTCTAGTAGTATCAGATTCAGAGAGTTGCATTGATTTTATAACAGATTCAGAGATTTTCTACTAGTAGCAGATTCAGAGATTTGCATTGTTTTTTATAACAGATTCAGAGATTTGCTACTAGTATCATGCAGTTACACAAGCTAGAAAGCATCATGCAATCACAGGAAAGCAACATTCTGAGCAACATTCCTAGACTAGAAAGCAACATTCTGAGCCATATTTTCTTGCACAGGAATTAACTAGAAAGCATCATGCAGTCACAGAAGATCATCCAGGAGTTCAGAGATTTTTCACTTGTAGAGATTATCTACAAGTAATCTGTGCTAGAGATTATCTGTGCTCTAGCACTTTTAGTTGTTTCTGATTCAGACCTAATTGCATTCACCTGTAGAGATTATCTACACTTGTATAGACCTAATTGCACTTGTAGAGATTATCTACAAGTAATTGCATTTAGACCTAATTGCATTCATACCTAATTGCACTTGTACAAGAATTAATAGAACAAGAGAGGATGTCCTGGAGAATGTACCTGCGGTGGCGAGACAGCGCGGGATGGGGAGGTGGTCGTGGTGGTGGTGCTCGTGCTGCGGGATGGCCCTTATCCTCCTCCACGGGCTCCGACAGCAGCGACCTGCTGGCGGCGCTAGGGTTCCTCCTCCACTGGCTTCCGAGGTGGTGGCCGGATGATCGATCTGGCGCTTAGGTGCCCCGTAAGACGAATCTGAGTCTTCGGCCATGTCAAGGGCAAGCCGTGGCATTCTGCAAGGGTCTTGTGTTCGTTGGCTCCCTGAGGTTGAAGGGGGGGGGGTCCATGTCATCGCACCCTGGCAACACCTGAGCAATCCGGACCCTCATCACAGAATCGTACATTGCATTGTTGTGCATCGTGCGGTTCGCCAGTTGTATGATATTGCCCTTGGCAACAAGGAAACTTTAGGAGTAATGCAAGCAGCGTCCTGAATATCGACACATATGTGTTGGGCATCATGATCGAGGTGGCAGTCACTAAACGCGCATAAAGAAGATGAAGCGGAGTAACTAATTAGTTACCTTGGTGAGGGCGTTGAGCTCGGCTAATGTCGACACATGGCCGATCCCGGTGGCAGGCTGATCATCAGCATTCTCCCGCGGTACTGGTGCCACCGCCGGCTGTGCGATACTGGTATTTTTGGCGGGAGCAGCACGGGGCAGCTGTGCGACGACCAGCTCTTGCGGCTGCGCCGCGGCGATGGTGGCCGGCGGGGTCACCAAGTCCGGCGACGCATTAACGTTGATGCTCGAGTTGCTGCCGCTAAAGCTGGGCACGTTTATTGGCCCCTGTCGACCTCCCGCATTCCAAACAGCTAGCCCGTCCATCAACCCAGGGGGGATGATCGCGCGAAGCTTCTCCTCCAATAACTTGTCCATTGCTTTCTCGTCCACTTTTTCCTCTAATGTCTTCACCTTCAACTTCAGCTCTTCAACCTCGGCTTTATCTTTAGCCGCCGACTGTTTCTTCCTCTCCCTCCTCTTCTTTGCGTCCTCTTTGTAGTACTCGGTAAACTTCATGCTTGTACAGCGGACACGACCAACTGATTTTGGCGGCAAATTCTTCTCCTCTTCTTGTAAGTGTTCGTCACCTGTTAAAAAACAGTGTCCCATGGCTCCGCTTGAATATTGGGACGACAAGTCCTCACTAGCGTTCAATTCCTTCTCCTGCAGATATACAAGGAGAGGTGAACCCATGCATGCATTTAGATTCTTGGCTTAATTATTTTAATGAGAGATCCACGGTAAATTCCTTACCAGCTCATCCTCAAAGGCCTTCACATCCAAGTCATCAGTGACGAACTCCCCTGTAACAGGGTCCAGGTAGTAGCGGGCCCGGACAAATTGTCGGATCTGCAGGTCTGTGATTTTATGCCATGGGTTCTCTTTACCCAGGCGTTCAAGCTCGGCGTCCTCCTTGTCCCAAATGGGTTGTTTCCCGCTGTATCCGCCGCTTCCAAGCCGGTGGTTACCTATGTTCTTCTCTCGCATAGTCTTTCCCCCCAGTCCATGATTTAGAGGCGGTATCTAAGTCCGCTTGAATATTTTGAACTCTTCTTCGTCGAGCATCGGATTTTTCCTACTTATAATCTCCCAGCTTTTACCTTTGTCAATGTTGTTCTTTACGGGTTTTCCAATTGCTCAAGGCATTGCTCATCCTTGTCGGTGCTAGTTTGTTCACCGGGTTCTTATTACTATCCGTTTCGAACTTCTCTAGGAATGTGTATCGGTTGTGAAGCTTCTTAAGGAGGTTCTCGACCAAAGCATGATTACGTCGGATGTACTTCGTGTTGATCGACATGCTTTATCGGACGATGCACCCGATTTGCATGTCGTACCCGTAGGAAATCGATGAAGGCGCAATGGGTTGGCCACCTTCTGTGACCTCGGTGAACTCATCACAGACATTGGCGAGCACTTGCGGCTTCCGATCCTTAATATCCTTCTTCTTCTTCTTCTTCTTCTTCTTATTCTTCTTCTTATTCTTCTTCTTCTTCTTCTTCTTCTTCTTCTTCTGTATAGCGGCCGGGTTGCCGCTACCACCATCTGTGCGCTCGCCACCATCCGTGGTGGTGTTACCCTCCTCCCCGCCTTCACTAGTTCCGTCGTAGTTGTCGTCGTCCCCCTCGTAATCTGGATCTTCCTCGCCCCCAGCACCTCCGATGATGGTCGTCGATGGTGGTGTCATTCTCATATCCTCCGCCTCCTCATGCTCTTGGGATGGCCCCCAGAACGACTTGTTGGCCTCTCGGGCTAGATCGTCGACGCTCATTTGTTTAGAAGGACCGGCCTCGTCGTTAGTCGACATGTTTGTGCTTTATTACTAAAAAAAGAGGCAAAAGGTTAGCACAAATATCGACCGAAAAATTCGGCATGACCTTTGCTAATTTTTGGACCTACAAGTGCCCGTTTCTCAACCGAAACGGAAGTGAATCAACACTTCGGGAGAAACGGGCAACTCAATTGAAATCCCTGCAAGAAAAAACATCCCAGCCCCATTGTTAACCCCATTGACACCATCCATCATCATCCAACACCATCTCATTCACAAAATAAACAAACTCTGCAGCACCATCTCATTCACAGATTCAAATGAAGCATAAAAGATCGTAGTAGAAATCAAAGTATATTAAATAAGGGACTATGAGCATTACTGAACCATAGGTTTAGATCACCATGTATATTCCCCACAGAAATTCAAAACCATCATTTATTATCTGCAAATCATTAGTGGGTAAATGAAATCATCTTCCTAATCCATAACATTAGGAATCAGTGTATATAGATCATAGACAAGTTGGTAGGATCAAAGTTATATGTCAGTTTGGACAGGATCAAAGTTATATGTCGATTACCAAAGTACTTTTAGAATTCAATTAGGTTCAAACCTGCGGTTAAACCTTCCACAAGCAACCAACTAGTTCGGTTAGGCAACACACTAAATTAAATGATTGATTAAACCTGCCAAGAAGCAACCAACCAACTAGTTCAAATTGCTATTTGGATTAGTATTTAACTAGCTCAAGCAAAACCACAGACTATTAATCATCCAAACTTGGATTTCATTATAGGTAATAAGCTAGTAGTTAGTAGCTCAAACTTGAATTTGCAAGCTTCTGAATTTGCTAATGTTTTTTATCATAACAGATACACACATAACAGATTCAGATATTGTTTTTTATCCAGGAGCACACATAACAGATTCATATATTGTTTTTTATAATAAAATTTCCATTGTTTTTATCCAGAGCACACATCCAGATTTTCTAGTAGTATCAGTTGAGAGTTGCATTGATTTTATAATGATTCGAGATTTTCTACTAGTATCAGATTCAGAGATTTGCATTGTTTTTATAACAGATTCAGAGATTTGCTACTAGTATCATGCAGTTACACAATCTAGAAAGCATCATGCAATCACAGAAAGCAACATTCTGAGCAACATTCCTAGACTAGAAAGCAACATTCGAGCCATATTTTCTTGCACAGAATTAACTAGAAAGCATCATGCGATCCGTAAGATCATCCAGAGTTCAGAGATTTTTCACTTGTAGAGATTATCTACAAGTAATGCTAGAGATTATCGTGCTCTAGCACTTTTAGTTGTTTCTGATTCACCTAATTGCATTCACTGTGAGATTATCTACACTTGTATAGACCTAATTGCACTTGTAGAGATTATCTACAAGTAATTGCATTAGACCTAATTGCATTCATACCTAATTGCACTTGTACAAGAATTAATAGAACAAGAGAGGATGTCCGGAGAATGTACTGCGGTGGCGACAGTAGCGGGATGGGGAGGTGGTCGTGGTGGTGGTGCTCGTGCTGCGGGATGGCCCTTATCCTCCTCCACGGGCTCCGACAGCAGCGACCTGCTGGCGGCGCTAGGGTTCCTCCTCCACTGGCTTCCGAGGTGGTGGCCGGATGATCGATCTGGCGCTTAGGTGCCCCGTAAGACGAATCTGAGTCTTCGGCCATGTCAAGGGCAAGCCGTGGCATTCTGCAAGGGTCTTGTGTTCGTTGGCTCCCTGAGGTTGAAGGGGGGGGGGTCCATGTCATCGCACCCTGGCAACACCTGAGCAATCCGGACCCTCATCACAGAATCGTACATTGCATTGTTGTGCATCGTGCGGTTCGCCAGTTGTATGATATTGCCCTTGGCAACAAGGAAACTTTGTGGAGTAGTACGCAAGCAGCGTCCTGAATATCGACACATATGTGTTGGGCATCATGATCGAGGTGGCAGTCACTAAACGCGCATAAAGAAGATGAAGCGGAGTAACTAATTAGTTACCTTGGTGAGGGCGTTGAGCTCGGCTAATGTCGACACATGGCCGATCCCGGTGGCAGGCTGATCATCAGCATTCTCCCGCGGTACTGGTGCCACCGCCGGCTGTGCGATACTGGTATTTTTGGCGGGAGCAGCACGGGGCAGCTGTGCGACGACCAGCTCTTGCGGCTGCGCCGCGGCGATGGTGGCCGGCGGGGTCACCAAGTCCGGCGACGCATTAACGTTGATGCTCGAGTTGCTGCCGCTAAAGCTGGGCACGTTTATTGGCCCCTGTCGACCTCCCGCATTCCAAACAGCTAGCCCGTCCATCAACCCAGGGGGGATGATCGCGCGAAGCTTCTCCTCCAATAACTTGTCCATTGCTTTCTCGTCCACTTTTTCCTCTAATGTCTTCACCTTCAACTTCAGCTCTTCAACCTCGGCTTTATCTTTAGTCGCCAACTGGTTCTTCCTCTCCCTCCTCTTCTTCGTCCTCTTTGTAGTACTCGGTAAACTTCATGCTTGTACCGAAGCCGGACACACGACCAACTGATTTTGGCGGCAAATTCTTCTCCCTCTTCTTGTAAGTGTTCGTCACCCTGTTAAAAACAGTGTCCCATGGCTCCGCCGCCGAATCTTGGGACGACAAGTCCTCGCTAGCATTCAATTCCTTCTCCTGCAGAGATACAAGGAGAGGTGAACCCATGCATGCATTTATATTCTTGGCTTAATTATTTTAATGAGAGATCCACGGTAAATTCCTTACCAGCTCATCCTCAAAGGCCTTCACATCCAGGTCATCGGTGACGAACTCCCCTGTAATAGGGTCTAGGTAGTAGCGGGCCCGGACAAATTGTTGGATCTACAGGTCTGTGATTTTATGCCATGGGTTCTCTTTACCCAGGTGTTCAAGCTCGGCGTCCTCCTTGTCCCAAATGGGCTGTTTCCCTCTGTATCCGCCGCTTCCAAGCTGGTGGTTACCTATGTTCTTCTCTTGCATAGTCTTTCCCCACCCAGTCCATGATTTAGAGGCAGCGGTATCTAAGTCCGCCTTGAATATTTTGAACTCTTCTTCGTCGAGCATCGGATTTTTCCTACTTATAATCTCCCAGCTTTTACCTTTGTCAATGTTGTTCTTTACCCGGGTTTTCCAGCTGCTCAAGGCATTGCTCATCCTTGTCAGTGCTAGTTTGTTCACCGGGTTCTTATTACTATCCAGGTTTCTGAACTTCTCTAGGAATGTGTATCGGTTGTGAAGCTTCTTAAGGAGGTTCTCGACCAAAGCATGATTACGTCGGATGTACTTCGTGTTGATCGACATGCTTTATCGGACGATGCACCCGAGTTGCATGTCGTACCCGTAGGAAATCGATGAAGGCGCAATGGGTTGGCCACCTTCTGTGACCTCGGTGAACTCATCACAGACATTGGCGAGCACTTGCGGCTTCCGATCCTTAATATCCTTCTTCTTCTTCTTCTTCTTCTTCTTCTTATTCTTCTTCTTATTCTTCTTCTTCTTCTTCTTCTTCTTCTTCTGTATAGCGGCCGGGTTGCCGCTACCACCATCTGTGCGCTCGCCACCATCCGTGGTGGTGTTACCCTCCTCCCCGCCTTCACTAGTTCCGTCGTAGTTGTCGTCGTCCCCCTCGTAATCTGGATCTTCCTCGCCCCCAGCACCTCCGATGATGGTCGTCGATGGTGGTGTCATTCTCATATCCTCCGCCTCCTCATGCTCTTGGGATGGCCCCCAGAACGACTTGTTGGCCTCTCGGGCTAGATCGTCGACGCTCATTTGTTTAGAAGGACCGGCCTGCCGTTAGTCGACATGTTTGTGCTTTATTACTAAAAAGAGGCAAAAGGTTAGCACAAATATCGACGAAAAATTCGCATGACCTTTGCTAATTTTGGACCTACAAGTGCCCATTTCTCAACCGAAACGGAAGTGAATCAACACTTCGGGAGAAACGGGCAACTCAATTGAAATCCCTGCAAGAAAAAACATCCCAGCCCCATTGTTAACCCCATTGACACCATCCATCATCATCCAACACCATCTCATTCACAAAATAAACAAACTCTGCAGCACCATCTCATTCACAGATTCAAATGAAGCATAAAAGATCGTAGTAGAAATCAAAGTATATTAAATAAGGGACTATGAGCATTACTGAACCATAGGTTTAGATCACCATGTATATTCCCCCCAGAAATTCAAAACCATCATTTATTATCTGCAAATCATTAGTGGGTAAATGAAATCATCTTCCTAATCCATAACATTAGGAATCAGTGTATATAGATCATAGACAAGTTGGTAGGATCAAAGTTATATGTCAGTTTGGACAGGATCAAAGTTATATGTCAGTTACCAAAGTACTTTTAGAATTCAATTAGGTTCAAACCTGCCAGTTAAACCTTCCAGCAAGCAACCAACTAGTTCAGTTAGGCAACACACTAAATTAAATGATTCAGTTAAACCTGCCAGCAAGCAACCAACCAACTAGTTCAGCTGCTATTTGGATTAGTATTTAACTAGCTCAAGCAAAACCCTTACTATTAATCATCCAAACTTGGATTTCATTATAGGTAATAAGCTAGTAGTTAGTAGCTCAAACTTGAATTTGCAAGCTTCTGAATTTGCTAATGTTTTTTATCATAACAGATACACACATAACAGATTCAGATATTGTTTTTTATCCAGGAGCACACATAACAGATTCATATATTGTTTTTTATAATAAAATTTCCATTGTTTTTTATCCAGGAGCACACATCCAGATTTTCTAGTAGTATCAGATTCAGAGAGTTGCATTGATTTTATAACAGATTCAGAGATTTTCTACTAGTAGCAGATTCAGAGATTTGCATTGTTTTTTATAACAGATTCAGAGATTTGCTACTAGTATCATGCAGTTACACAAGCTAGAAAGCATCATGCAATCACAGGAAAGCAACATTCTGAGCAACATTCCTAGACTAGAAAGCAACATTCTGAGCCATATTTTCTTGCACAGGAATTAACTAGAAAGCATCATGCAGTCACAGAAGATCATCCAGGAGTTCAGAGATTTTTCACTTGTAGAGATTATCTACAAGTAATCTGTGCTAGAGATTATCTGTGCTCTAGCACTTTTAGTTGTTTCTGATTCAGACCTAATTGCATTCACCTGTAGAGATTATCTACACTTGTATAGACCTAATTGCACTTGTAGAGATTATCTACAAGTAATTGCATTTAGACCTAATTGCATTCATACCTAATTGCACTTGTACAAGAATTAATAGAACAAGAGAGGATGTCCTGGAGAATGTACCTGCGGTGGCGAGACAGCGCGGGATGGGGAGGTGGTCGTGGTGGTGGTGCTCGTGCTGCGGGATGGCCCTTATCCTCCTCCACGGGCTCCGACAGCAGCGACCTGCTGGCGGCGCTAGGGTTCCTCCTCCACTGGCTTCCGAGGTGGTGGCCGGATGATCGATCTGGCGCTTAGGTGCCCCGTAAGACGAATCTGAGTCTTCGGCCATGTCAAGGGCAAGCCGTGGCATTCTGCAAGGGTCTTGTGTTCGTTGGCTCCCTGAGGTTGAAGGGGGGGGGGGGGTCCATGTCATCGCACCCTGGCAACACCCGAGCAATCCGGACCCTCATCACAGAATCGTACATTGCATTATTGTGCATCGTGCGGTTCGCCAGTTGTATGATATTGCCCTTGGCAACAAGGCAACTTTGTGGAGTAGTACGCAAGCAGCGTCCTGAATATCGACACATATGTGTTGGGCATCATGATCGAGGTGGCAGTCACTAAACGCGCATAAAGAAGATGAAGCAGAGTAACTAATTAGTTACCTTGGTGAGGGCGTTGAGCTCGGCTAATGTCGACACATGGCCGATCCCGGCGGCAGGCTGATCATCAGCATTCTCCTTGATCGGTGCCACCGCCTGTGCGATCGGTATTTTTGGCGGGAGCGACGGGGCAGCTGCGACGACCGACTCTTGCAGGCCACGGCGATGGTGGCGGTGGGGTCACCAAGTCCGCGACGCGTTAACGTTGATGCTCGAGTTCTGCCGCTAAAGCGGGCACGCGTTTATTGGCCTGTCGACCTCCGCATTCCAAACAGCTAGCCGTCCATCAACCGAGGGGATGATCGCTGGCTTCTCCTCCAATAACTTGTCCATTGCTTTCTCGTCCACTTTTTCCTCTAATGTCTTCACCTTCAACTTCAGCTCTTCAACCTCGGCTTTATCTTTAGTCACGATCGCTTTCTTCCTCTCCTCCTCTTCTTTGCGTCCTCTTTGTAGTACTCGGTAAACTTCATGCTTGTACGGCGGACACACGACCAACTGATTTTGGCGGCAAATTCTTCTCCTCTTCTTGTAAGTGTTCGTCACCTGTTAAAACAAGTGTCCCATGGCTCCGCCGCCGAATCTTGGGACGACAAGTCCTCGCTAGCATTCAATTCCTTCTCCTGCAGAGATACAAGGAGAGGTGAACCCATGCATGCATTTATATTCTTGGCTTAATTATTTTAATGAGAGATCCACGGTAAATTCCTTACCAGCTCATCCTCAAAGGCCTTCACATCCGGGTCATCGGTGACGAACTCCCCTGTAATAGGGTCTAGGTAGTAGCGGGCCCGGACAAATTGTTGGATCTACAGGTCTGTGATTTTATGCCATGGGTTCTCTTTACCCAGGTGTTCAAGCTCGGCGTCCTCCTTGTCCCAAATGGGCTGTTTCCCTCTGTATCCGCTTCCAAGCTGGTGGTTACCTATGTTCTTCTCTTGCATAGTCTTTCCCCACCCAGTCCATGATTTAGAGGCAGCGGTATCTAAGTCCGCCTTGAATATTTTGAACTCTTCTTCGTCGAGCATCGGATTTTTCCTACTTATAATCTCCCAGCTTTTACCTTTGTCAATGTTGTTCTTTACCCGGGTTTTCCAGCTGCTCAAGGCATTGCTCATCCTTGTCAGTGCTAGTTTGTTCACCGGGTTCTTATTACTATCCAGGTTTCTGAACTTCTCTAGGAATGTGTATCGGTTGTGAAGCTTCTTAAGGAGGTTCTCGACCAAAGCATGATTACGTCGGATGTAATTCGTGTTGATCGACATGCTTTATCGGACGATGCACCCGAGTTGCATGTCGTACCCGTAGGAAATCGATGAAGGCGCAATGGGTTGGCCACCTTCTGTGACCTCGGTGAACTCATCACAGACATTGGCGAGCACTTGCGGCTTCCGATCCTTAATATCCTTCTTCTTCTTCTTCTTCTGTATAGCGGCCGGGTTGCCGCTACCACCATCTGTGCGCTCGCCACCATCCGTGGTGGTGTTACCCTCCTCCCCGCCTTCACTAGTTCCGTCGTAGTTGTCGTCGTCCCCCTCGTAATCTGGATCTTCCTCGCCCCCAGCACCTCCGATGATGGTCGTCGATGGTGGTGTCATTCTCATCTCCTCCGCCTCCTCATGCTCTTGGGATGGCCCCCAGAACGACTTGTTGGCCTCTCGGGCTAGATCGTCGACGCTCATTTGTTTAGAAGGACCGGCCTCGTCGTTAGTCGACATGTTTGTGCTTTATTACTAAAAAAAGAGGCAAAAGGTTAGCACAAATATCGACCGAAAAATTCGGCATGACCTTTTCTAATTTTTGGACCTACAAGTGCCCATTTCTCAACCGAAACGGAAGTGAATCAACACTTCGGGAGAAACGGGCAACTCAATTGAAATCCCTGCAAGAAAAAACATCCCAGCCCCATTGTTAACCCCATTGACACCATCCATCATCATCCAACACCATCTCATTCACAAAATAAACAAACTCTGCAGCACCATCTCATTCACAGATTCAAATGAAGCATAAAAGATCGTAGTAGAAATCAAAGTATATTAAATAAGGGACTATGAGCATTACTGAACCATAGGTTTAGATCACCATGTATATTCCCCCCAGAAATTCAAAACCATCATTTATTATCTGCAAATCATTAGTGGGTAAATGAAATCATCTTCCTAATCCATAACATTAGGAATCAGTGTATATAGATCATAGACAAGTTGGTAGGATCAAAGTTATATGTCAGTTTGGACAGGATCAAAGTTATATGTCAGTTACCAAAGTACTTTTAGAATTCAATTAGGTTCAAACCTGCCAGTTAAACCTTCCAGCAAGCAACCAACTAGTTCAGTTAGGCAACACACTAAATTAAATGATTCAGTTAAACCTGCCAGCAAGCAACCAACCAACTAGTTCAGCTGCTATTTGGATTAGTATTTAACTAGCTCAAGCAAAACCTGCCACAGACTATTAATCATCCAAACTTGGATTTCATTATAGGTAATAAGCTAGTAGTTAGTAGCTCAAACTTGAATTTGCAAGCTTCTGAATTTGCTAATGTTTTTTATCATAACAGATACACACATAACAGATTCAGAGATTGTTTTTTATCCAGGAGCACACATAACAGATTCATATATTGTTTTTTATAATAAAATTTCCATTGTTTTTTATCCAGGAGCACACATCCAGATTTTCTAGTAGTATCAGATTCAGAGAGTTGCATTGATTTTATAACAGATTCAGAGATTTGCATTGTTTTTTATAACAGATTCAGAGATTTGCTACTAGTATCATGCAGTTACACAAGCTAGAAAGCATCATGCAATCACAGGAAAGCAAAATTCTGAGCAACATTCCTAGACTAGAAAGCAACATTCTGAGCCATATTTTCTTGCACAGGAATTAACTAGAAAGCATCATGCAGTCACAGAAGATCATCCAGGAGTTCAGAGATTTTTCACTTGTAGAGATTATCTACAAGTAATCTGTGCTAGAGATTATCTGTGCTCTAGCACTTTTAGTTGTTTCTGATCTGCACTAATTGCATTCACACGTAGAGATTATCTACACTTGTATAGACCTAATTGCACTTGTAGAGATTATCTACAAGTAATTGCATTTAGACCTAATTGCATTCATACCTAATTGCACTTGTACAAGAATTAATAGAACAAGAGAGGATGTCCTGGAGCATGTACCTGCGGTGGCGAGACAGCGCGGGATGGGGAGGTGGTCGTGGCGGTGGTGCTCGTGCTGCGGGATGGCCCTTATCCTCCTCCACGGGCTCCGACAGCAGCGACCTGCTGGCGGCGCTAGGGTTCCTCCTCCACTGGCTTCCTCCTCCACGGGCTCCTCCTGTGGCTCCGACAACGGCGACGGCGGCGCTAGGGTGTGTGTGCATGCGAGCGGCACCAGGGTGCCTGCATGCGGTGGGCGGTGCTAGGGTTCCTCCTCCACGGGCTCCAACAACGGCTAGGGTTCCTCCTCCACTAGCTTCCTCCTCCACGGGTCCTCCTTCGGCTCCGATAGTAGCGACGACGGTGCTAGGGTGCATGCGTGCGGGCGTGGCTAGGGTGCCTGCGTGCGGGCGACTCTAGGGTGTTGCGGTGGGCAGTGGGCGGCGCTAGGCTCGATTTGGGAAAATTGGCAAAGTGAGGGGGAAGGGGAAGGGGAAGGCCGAACCGTTATTTGGCTAAGTGTGAAACTTCTGTGGCGCATTCCTGCAATATGCGCCACAGAAGTTCCAACTTTTGTGGCGCATATTGGAGGAACGCTTCAGAGAACATGTGCGCTTGGTCCAAAAGCAGCGCGGTATAATAGTTTGCATCAAACAACAACCTAACTGATGGGGATATGCCTACCGGGGTATACCCAGCAGGACGTTTCCGACTGGCCCAGGAACTGGCGAGTGGGCCTGCAAGGCGGCGACTGGATCAGGACCTGGCGTTGATCCAAGCGACTGGAAGCTGAAGGCCCAGGAGAGTAGATAGGCCCAGTCGGATTAGGTTAAACGAGTACCGAAACCTTAACTGATTCGGTTAAGATATGTAAACCCTAGGAGGAGGTGAGTCTATATAAACCTCCCTACAGGGCGTGTAGAGGTACGTTCCATCATCCACCCAAGCGACTCGCCGCCTAGCTATCGAGCTCGCCCCATTGTACCTCCATCATAATACAATATAGCAGGAGTAGGTCTTTACCCTTCGGGGGACCGAACCTGGGTAAAACCCTGTGTCTCCGCCCTCATATCGCACCGCAGATGGCTAGCCACCCTTGCCTTTCGTTCTACTACTCGCTGCCGATTGCAGCATCTGCCGTGGTCATTCCCGCGACAGTGGCGCCCACCGTGGGGCCTGGACGGTCTGGCCGGTGTTCTGCGGCGAGATCCAATCTGCCCATCAACGAGTTGGTCGCCACCGGCCGCATGATAGCGATCGGCGAGATGATCCAGATCTTGCCGAGCAGCTACGTCCCTGCGGCGCGACCCATCACGCACAACATGATCTTGCCAGTCGACACGATCAGCCTCTTCGTCGGCCTCACCGACATCATCATCTCGGAGGACTCGGCTCGCATCCGCGAGTCGCCGCCACGCGACCGGCTCTCCGAGAGCCAGGTCCGCACGATCCATCGCCTCGCCTCCGAGTACAACTCGGCCCACAACGACGTGGCCGAAAACTCCGCGGCCGCGGAAGACGCGGCCCTCAACGACGACGCCGACTCGACGACCCCGGCGTCCCTCGCTGGATCCATCACCGCGGCTTCACCCGCGGGCTCCATCACCCAGGTCTCCAACATGGGAGACTTCGAGGATCCTTCCATCCTTGGGATCTTCGACTTCGACTCCGGGTCGGAAAACTCCGCCGATCTCCGTGGCGGGACCGGTCGCCACGCCGCGACCTACATGGCGACTGGCACCGATCCGCCGGAGGATCCCTCTCCACCCCGATCCCTCCTAACGCCACGGCAACGGAGGTCGAGTAACTCCGCCTGAAGCTAGCGGAGGCAGTCCGCAAGGAGCAAGCCAAGCGCGAAAATTTTCGCCTCGAGCAGGTGACGGCGCAGGAGCTATTGCGTTACCACGCGCAACGAATCAGGTCGCGCTTGAACCCTACCGTCCAGGGGCGCGCCCTGAACTTCGACGACGAGAACGCCCGGCCCGCGTAGCCGAGCGCGCGATCTGCGAGAACGCGCCACCAAGAGGAAGCGCCCGGCCCCCACCAGGGTCGACAGCGATGGGCGCCCCACCTCCACCCAACCGCGCACCCCCCTGGGACCAGCCGCGGATCATAGTTACCTCACGGGAGCGAGACGCGAATGGCCTACCGCTGTTCTCCACCCCGATGGACAACCTCGTGGCGGGCCGAGCGGCGGCCGACAACATCACGGCCACCGGCGACGGCGCCCTACAGATCCAGTACGTCAAGGCCCTGCTCGCAAAGGCGGTCGAGCAACAAAACGCAGGAGCCGACTCTCAGGGTCGGATGTACTCGCGTTCATCGGGTAGCAGAGCGGCCTCGAGCGGCCGTCCATTGGCGGCAAACACCTTTAACTGCCCGCCACCCGAACCACTGCAGCTACAACACCGACCCGCGAACGCGGCACTCTCCATCAACGACCCCAGGCCAGCGACCAACTTCGTCGCCGCCAACGGTCAGCCCGTCGACGCTCGCACCCACATCATCAACAACCAAAGCTGGCGCGCAAGCCAGCCGGACGACCTGCGACACACCCTAACCAATCGCCGCGACGGCGAGCCGATGGGGTCGCTAAGCCGACTCGGGCCCATGTGCTTCAGACCGATGATCCGAGGCAAAAAATACCCGGCGAACTTCAAAGCGCCGAAGGAAATAGAGAAGTACGACCCTTCGTACGACCCCTCCGTGTGGCTGGACACATACCTCATGGCGATGGGGATCGCTGGCCACACCGACCTACTAGCCGCCCGTTACCTCCCCCTGATGATGGAGGGAACGTGCAGCCAGTGGATCAACACCCTTCCCCAGGATAGCATCGACTCCTGGGAAGAGATGCAAGATGCTTTCGTCAGGCACTTCGAGTGCTCCTACACCCGCGCCACCACCATCGAGGACCTGGAACGATGCGTCCAGGGACCCCGCGAGTCGACCAGCAGCTGGGTCCAGCGGTGGCAAGAACTATGGTACAACGCGGTCGGCATCCACCCGGACACCGCGATCCATTGCTTCAAGACCTCGTGCCGCTACGAGCCTTTGGTCGCCAAGTTCAAACAACATTCCCGCTCACTCGACAACATACCGGACCTCCTTGATATCGCCAAAAGATACGCGGAGGAAGACCCGAACCAGGAAACCGACGACGAGTCGGGAGGCCAACGCCGCACGACGCGACAGCAGACGGCATCGACTCCACGCTACATCAACACTCGCCTCACCGGCAAACACCGCAGTGACGGGCGAGTCGACTTCGTCGCCAACGCCGGGCACGCGCAGCGCGAGCCCAAGAGCTTCCGCTGCGACGGAGGGCAACGCCGCGACGGCGGCAACTACAAGGCGAAACCAAGGTTCGACCCCGCGGCCCTCCTTAACCAGCCTTGCGCATTTCACAGCAGGGAAGGGAAGCCCGCCACGCACACGACCGCCGACTGCCACTCTCTCAAGGAGATCGAGAAGGCACGGCGAGCACGGGAGGAGCCCGACAACAACCCGCCAAACGGCGGAAAATTCGGCAGTGTGGCCGGCTCGCTTCACACCTTCACAGGCTTCAACACGAAGCGCGAGAAGAAGGTCATCGCCCGTGCCGTCGCCGTCAACACGGTGGCTCAGGTGGACGTTCCCCAGTTCCTCAACTGGTCGGAGCAGCCCATCACCTGGAGCCGCCAGGACCACTCGCCACGCGCCAGTACCGGGGCGAGTCGCCGTGGTCAAGACCAAGGTGGGAGACTACTGGCTCCCCAAGACATTGATGGACGGCGGCAGCTCCATCAACATCCTGTACCTGGACACCTTCAGGCGACTACGGCTCCCGCAGTCGATGGTCGAGACGACCTACACACCACGTTCCACGGCATCGTCCCCGGTCGGAAGGCGTACCCGATCGGCAAGGTCACGCTGCCAATCACCTTCGGCACACAAGCAAACTTCCGCACCGAGCGGATCGTCTTCGAGCTGGTACCCTTCGACAGCCCCTACCACTGCGTCCTGGGGCGCCAGGTGTTTGCCAAGTTCATGGCGCCCCTACGCGTCTGTAACGCGATGAAGCTCCCTGGGCCGCGCGGCGTCATCACCATCAACGGCGACCCCGACATGGCCGCCGAGTGCGAGGCCAAAGGAGCCGAACTCGCCGACGCCATCATCGCGGCAGAGGCCAACCACGCCGACGAGCTCGCCAAGTACGGGAGCGGGGTCAACAACGACGACCCCAGCATACTCTAGAAGCCCAATTCGGAGGGCGCCAACACCTCAGCCTTCGAGGAAACGACGCACACCCGCACCGTCGAAGCGACTCGGCCCGACGGTGACGATCGGGACGGGCATGAGCATAGCCTAGGAAGGCGCGCTCATCGAGTTCATCCGTGAGAACATGGACATCTTCGCATGGAATCCCTCTGACATGCCTGGTGTCCCTAGGGAACTCGCTGAGCACAAACTAAACGCCGACCCCAAAGTGCGACCCGTCAAGCAGTCGCTGCAGCCCTTCAACGAAGAGCGCCGCCAAGCCATCGCCGAGGAGGTGCAGCGTCTACTCGCTGCAGGCTTCGGCCAATCAAATACTCCAAGTGGCTGGCAAACCTAGTCCTGGTCGAGAAGAAAAATGGAACCTGGAGGATGTGTATCGACTACACAAACTTAAACAACGCCTGCCCGAAGGAGCAATTCGTCCTCCCGCGGATCGACCAAATAATCGACTCCACCGCGGGCTCGGAGTCGCTGTGCTTCCTCGACGCCTACTCTGGGTACAACCAGATCAAGATGGCTGTCGAGGACGAGGAAAAGATGGCGTTCATCACGCCATTTGGAGCTTTCAGCTACACCGCCATGACCTTCGGTCTCAAGAACGCCGGCGCGACCTACCAGCGGTGCATGCAGGAATGCCTTGCGAGCCAAATTGGCCGCAATATCCACGTCTACATCGACGACATGGTAGTAAAGTCCGCTCGCCAGGGCGATCTACTCGCCGACCTGGCGGAAACATTCGCCAACCTGCGGAAATACAAGATAAAGCTAAACCCAGGCAAATGCACCTTCGGTGTACCAGCACGGCAACTACTGGGGTACGTCGTCTCCAAGCGCGGGTATCGAGGCGAACCCCACCAAGATCGAAACGATCGCTCGACTCGGCAAACCCGAGTGCCAGCGCGACGTCCAGAAGCTGGCCGGGCGAGTCGCGGCTCTCAGCCGCTTCATCCCCCGATTGGGCGAAAAGGCGATGCCCCTATACCGCCTGATGCGAAAGAACCCCACCTTCCAGTGGGACAAGGAGGCGGACGACGCACTCCGCGACCTCAAGAAGGTGCTACTCGCAACACCACTACTCGCCGCCCCCGTCGACAAAGGACCCATGCTGGTCTACGTCGCGGCTTCCGAGCGCGTCGTCAGCGCCGTCATGGTCGTCGAGCGGCCGGAGGAAGTAAAGGAGCACCCGTTACAGCGACCGGTATACTACATCAGCGAGGTCCTCACCGAGTCGCGCCAGCGATATCCGGAATACCAGAAACTGGTATACGCGGTCTTCAGAGCACAGCGGCTACTGCCGCACTACTTCCAGGAGCACCCGATCACGGTCGTCTCCTCAGCACCGCTGCAGGACATCATCCGCAACCGCGAGGCGACCGGGCGAGTCGCCAAGTGGGCCGTCGAAATCGGCGTCCACAACATCAAGTACGAGCCACGAAAAGCGATCAAGTCGCAGGCTCTCGCGGACTTCATCGCTGACAGAGGACCAAAGAATCAAAACTGCCATACCTCCACCGGAGCCGCCCGACGGCTCCAAGAACGCGGATGGCGCAGGAGCAGGAATCGTGTTGACTTCACTGAAGAGCGACAAGCTCCGCTACGTCCTCTGCCTCGACTTCACCCCCTGCACCAACAACATGGCCGAGTACGAGGCAATACTCCACGACATGCGAGCTGCCAAGGAGATGAACGTCATGTTGGGCCACGCAGAGATAAAACAAAACTTTTTCCTCTAACGTGGTGATCCCAAGATCTAGCTGAGGTAGAAGGCCACGAGGTTTACCACTAGACGCGCAGTTGCGGATTACTGATGAAGCGCGTCAGTTGATGCAGTGCAGTCCTCACGATCCGATCGTCCTGGTGCAGATCGCACAACACCTCTGCTGGTATCCACACGTACAAGGAGGAGTACCGGCGGCGAACTGCTAGGTTCGTTACGGCGGCAGGACTGCTGTGGATCTAGGGTTTCCAACACATGGAATGACCTAACCGAACAACGATTAACCTTTCTGGGTTAAGGTGCTCCACTATATATAGGGAGTGAACGTGGGCTCTGCTCGCGCGACCCATTCACTAAAGCCCATATAACACTAGTCACCGTGAGTCCAACTCACTAACTTAGTCCTAATCAGGTTTAGGTCCAACCCAACCAGATTCTATGTTCAGATCCAATCCAAACTTGCTCCCGCTCTTAAGTGTGTGACCCCGCAGGCTCATGGCTACTTGGACACGATAGGAGTCCGACTCTCAATCGATCAGTTGGTAGCGGCTCCTAGCAGAACGTGCCGAGTCCCAAGTACCAAAGAGTCATGACGACTTGCCTTTCCAATGCGACTTACGTCCAAGTACCTTTTGCCTCACGATATACCTTGTCAGACTATAGGCGAATATATGTCATCCCTTAAATAGTCCGACTCTCTTCTCGATCCGAGATAAGTGATTCACCCGACTAACTCTGAGTCGATCTCCTCGGTTAACACTTAACCGAGTCGTGCATGGCCATGCCTTCCGAATCATATCTCACGAGAGGGCCCAGAGAATATCTCTCCGAGTGGAGGGGCAAAATCCCATCTTGGTTATTCACATCACGCAGCTTGATTCTCAGTCGACCCGAACCTTGCCTTTATAACTGCCCAGTTACAGATCAGCGTTTGACAAAACCTAAGTCGGTGATCCTTAACTCGGACTATGCAACAACCTCAGGTCTAAGGATTTCATTGATTGAGATATACAAATGACAGCTAGTTCGTTGTACCTCAATATGGGTCAATCCGACTCGCTAAACTCTTTAGTTGAATCTGTGTAAGTTGGAATAGCATCTCCATGCCCATGACAAGTGGAACCGAGTCATCAAGCCAACTTTCACATTGGTCTAAGTTATGTGTCCAGCACAACCTCAATGACCAAGGATATTTAGTACAAACAACATGAATGCATAGTTCCACAAACGAATCACATATTCAATGATACACATAAAATGTTTATACAAGGACTACTTAATATCCTTATGAATACAATGGGAAAACACATCATACATGATTGCCTCTAGGGCATATTCCCAACAGTCTCCCACTTGCACTAGAGTCAATCTTTCGACATCACATGTCTAAGCATCTAATGCCCATGGCTCTCAGGTACGCCTCATGCTTCGGCTGGGGTAACGGCTTTGTTAACGGATCCGCAATATTTGCATCCGTGTGTACCTTGCATAACTTGATATCACCCTGATCCACGAACTGGCGAATCAGGTGGTACCGCATGAGTATGTGCTTGTTCTTCTGGTGTTGTCTAGGTTCCTTGGCTTGTGCAATAGCACCATTGTTGTCACAATACACGTCCAACGGATTGGACGAGCCATGAACCACACCAAGATCCATGAGGAAATTCCTCATCCAAACTTCCTTTCTTTGCCTCGAGGCAATATACTCGACCTCTGTTGTGAGCAGATACGTCTCTTGCTTGGAACTCTTCCAGCTCACAGCACCTCCGTTTATAATAAACACGTATCCGGATTGCGAACGAGAATCATCAGAATCAGTAAGATAACTCGCATCCGTGTAACCCTTTACACTGAGTTCATCTTCACCACCATAAACCAAGAACATATCCTTAGTACTTCTCAAGTACTTTAGGATATTTTTAGCCGCTGTCTAGTGGATCTCTCCAGGATCAGCCTGGTATCTGCTCACAACACTTAGAGCATAGGAAACATCCGACCTAGTACAAATCATGGCGTACATGATGGATCCGACTACAGAAGCATATGGAATCGCACTCATCCGACTTTGCTCATCAGTTGTCGAAGGACACTGAGTCTTGCTAAGTTTTACACCATGGGACATCGGTAAGAACCCCTTCTTAGACGATTCCATGTTGAAATTCTTCAACACTTTGTCCAAATAAGTACTCTGACTCAATCCAATGAGCCTCCTTGATCTATCTCTATAGATCCGGATTCCGAGGATGTATGTTGCCTCACCCAAGTCTTTCATTGAGAAACTCCTTTCCAATGATTCCTTGGTTTCTTGCAACATCTGGACATCATTTCCAATCAGTAATATCATCCACATATAAGATTAGAAAATTTACTTTGTTCCCACTAAACTTATTGTACAAACAAGAATCATGATCACTCTTGATGAAGCCAAACGATTTGACTACCTCATCAAAGCGAATATTCCAACTCCGAGATGCTTGCTTCAACCCATAAATGGATTTCTGAAGTTTGCACACCTTGTCAGCATTAGCCAGATCGACAAAACCCTCGGGCTGTATCATATACACGTCCTCGGTTAAATTTACGTTAAGGAAAGCCGTTTTGACATCCATCTGCCATATCTCGTAGTCGAAATAGGCCGCTATAGCTAACATGATCCGAACTGATTTAAGCATCGCTACGGGCGAGAAAGTCTCGTCGTAATCAACTCCTTGAACTTGTCGGAAGCCCTTCGCGACAAGGTGTGCTTTATAGATTGAAACATTTCCATCCATATCAGTTTTCTTCTTAAAGACCCATTTGCACTCGACGGGTCTTGCACCGTCTGGCAGATCAACCAAGTTCCAAACTTGATTTTCATCCATGGACTTTATCTCGGATCTCATGGCTCCAAGCCATGACTCGGAATCAGATCCCACCATCGCTTCCGAATAATTTGCCGGCTCATCACTGTCTAACAGTAACACATCACGAACACTTCATAATCTTGTCGATCTTCGTAGTACAGGTGCTGCTGCCGGCTCAGCTGCCACGACCGGCTCAACCTCCAAGGTTTTTGCCGACTCGCCACTAGCCGGTTCCTCTCGAATTTCTTCGAGTTGAACCGTGCTCCCACTTACTCCCCGGCTGAGAAACTCTTTCTCAAGGAAGACACCGTTCCGAGCGACAAACACTTTGCCCTCTTCTCGGTTGTAGAAGTAGTAACCCAAGGTTTCCCTCGGATACCCCACGAAAATACATTTATCCGACTTGGCCGTAAGCTTGTCCGACTGAAGTCGCTTGACAAATGCTTCACAACCCCAAATCTTAAGAAAAGACAAACTTGGCTTTTTGCCTGTCCACATCTCATGCGGTGTCTTCTCTACCGACTTTGATGGTACTCTGTTTAGTGTGAACGCCGCTGTTTCTAGACAATAACCCCAAAATGATAAAGGCAGATCTGTCCGACTCATCATTGATCGTACCATGTCCAACAAGGTCCGATTCCGCCTTTCCGAAACACCATTCCTTTGTGGCGTTCCTGGCGGAGTAAGTTGAGGAACTATTCCACAACTTTTCAGATGGTCATCAAACTCATGGCTCATGTACTCGCCTCCTCGGTCCGACCGAAGAAAATTTATTTCTTGCCGAGTTGATTCTGTGCTTCATTCTGGAATTCTTTGAACTTTTCAAAGGCTTCCGACTTAAGTTTCATCAAGTAGATATATCCATACCTACTCAAATCATCAATGAAGGTAATGAAGTACTCATAACCACCCCTGGCTGTCGTGCTCATTTGTCCACATACATCACTATGTACTAGTCCCAACAAGTCGGACGCCCTTTCGCAACTCTTTGCAAAAGGTGTCTTGGTCATTTTGCCGAGTAGGCAAGATTCGCATGTCTCGAACGACTCCAAGTCGAACTAAGTTAGGAGTCCATCATCATGGAGCTTCTTCATGCATTTCCAACTTATATGACCAAGCCGACAGTGCCAAAAGTAAGTCATATTCAGATCATTTGGTTTCAACCTTTTAACATTTATGTTATAAACCGACTCACCATCAAGATTCAAAATAAATAACCCGTCCTGGACGGGTGCAAAGCCGTGAAACATATCATTCAAATACAAATAACAACCATTATTCTTGATATTCGACTCATAGCCTTGCCTCATCAAACATGAAGCAGAAATAATGTTTCGAGCAATTGATCGAACATAATAACAATTATTTAGTTCCATAATGAATCCGAAGGTAAATGAAGTTGCATCGTCGACTTCCAACGCAACTCTTGCTTTGTTGCCGACTCGAATATTAACCTCGCCTCTTGCTACGCTCCTAGTTCTTACCGTCCTACAACGAGTTGCGGATGTGAATAAGCGATCCGATATCATATACCCAAGAACTATTAGGTGCATCGCCAAGATATATGTCTATAACATTGCAAACAAGTGTACCTGAGTCGAAGTCATACCTCCACTCTTGGCTTTGTCGGCCAAGTACTTGCTGCATTCCTCTTCCGGTGGACATCCCTTGCGGAGAAGCAAGTGGATCCGGTGAAGGAGATGGTTTAGTCCTTAGGAAGCGCTTGGGACCGGGTCTTGAGCACCTTTCCTCGACTTAGCCTTCTTCTTAGTCCAAGAACTCTTCTTGAACTTAGCCTTATTCTGCACCATCAACACTTGACTGGTGCCCTTCTTGAGATCCGCCTCTGCCTGCTTGAGCATCCCATGCAATTCAGTGAGCTTCTTATCCATACCATGCATGTGGTAGTTCGAAATAAACTGCCCATATGCACTAGGAAGAGAGTTCAGAATTATATCCGTAGCGAACTCTTCGCTAATGGGGTAGCCAAGCCTCTCCAAAGACTGCACATAACCAACCATTTTGATCACATGCGGACTCAGTGGATCACCATCCTTAAGCTTGCAACTCAGCAAAGCCTGAGAGACTTGATACCTCTCAGTCTTTGCCTGAGCCTGGAACATACTTTTGAGGCTTTCGATCATATCGTAGGCCTCAACATGCTCGAACTGCTTTTGCAAGTCCGGTTCCATGTGAGCAAGCATAAGACAGCTAATATCCCTGGACTCATCCTTAGCCCGACGGTAGGCATTGGTGGCTGCGACAGTCGCATTCTCATTCGGCTCATCTGGAAGTGGGTTGTCTAGGACATGGTCCTTCTTTTCTTGTTTGAGAACAATTCTCAGATTTCGATACCAGTTGGTAAAATTAGTGTCGTCTAGTTTATCTTTCTCAAGGATAGTTCTCAATGCAAAACCGGATATCTGAGAGTGACTGCTACTTGGTGCCATGATCTATAACAGAAAATATGCAAAACACTTAAGACATGTATTCACAAAAGAGCAAGCATATTAAACATTTTAATATTTTATGCTCCCACTAGAACCCACACCCCTCCGATGGTTGCTTAGTGATTCAGGATCCTAAATAAGCAAGTCGGCTAGTGAGCTTTAGCACGCTAGCCGCCAAGTGATCTAGGTAGACAACTCCTTGTCAATCGCATCTCATGCGACTCCTGTTGGACGGGTGGCATCACATGCCTCGGCTCCCATCCGACTTTTCCCCAAGTCCCACAATCGTTGTGATAGACCCGTCTAGCTTACCGAGTGTTTCTGCAGTAAGAGTCCGACTCGAATCCACCTAGTCGGAAAGAATTGGCAGCACCTCAATTTTATGAGCCCACTACCAAAAATGTCCGACTTGTGATGGTGCAAACACTAGCGGGAAAACCGACTAGACCTTCTTTGAGGGATTAATTTTACCGACTATCTAATAGAGGTAAAACTGAGACATAAAAATAACACAAAATAAAGAAATTATAATGTGAAATGGTATGGCTCTCTTCATGGCGATCTCCATCTCCACAAAGCCTGTAGTCCGACTCGTGCCAACTCTTGTCACTTGCCGTCTTACTCCATGTCGCCGACATGTACAACGCCTTGCATGCCTTCCGGGTTCTCCAAACAGCTACACTAGCTTAGTAAAGTAAATTACATAGACAATCCGACACGCAGGTCGTTATACAATAAAATGACAGCACCTAGGCTCCAGCCGGCTGACATAAACCGTGATTCGCAGATCACGTATGGATTACACACATACATCACATGCACATGAACCATACCATTCACAACTTCCTGCAAAAACAAGTTATGCATAGATACAATATCTACCGGTGTTGTGAAACTCGCAACGACATCTAAGGCGCTACGATAGGGCGAAGCCGGCGGTCCCTCGCCCTCGCGGGTGCGGGCAGCGCCCGATGATTTTTCCGAAAACATAGATATCATCTACGATCCGGACATGGATTCCGACCATCGTTCTGATTCGATCAAACTCTTTGATCTTCGATCACCGCTTCTGGATTTACGTGTCACAGTCTACCCCGATGGCGGAAGCCGACCGGTAGGGGTATGTTGTTCCACGACCTCAGCAGTATGATCACGGAAATCAGATCTACCATTCCCCGAGTACAGTTGATCCAATCAACTTCGTACAAAACCGATCTATCTCATAGATCGACCACCAAAACAGCACATAGATCTCATCTAGCCTACCGCATATCACATATGCGATCTAAAACCTAAAACCGAAGCTATCGCTCTAATACCACTGTTAGGCCAAGCAGAGATAAAACAAAACTTTTTCCTCTAACATGGTGATCCCAAGATCTAGCTGAGGTAGAAGGCCACGAGGTTTACCACTAGACGCGCAGTTGCGGATTACTGATGAAGCGCGTCAGTTGATGCAGTGCAGTCCTCACGATCCAATCGTCCTGGTGCTGATCGCACAACACCTCTGCTGGTATCCACACGTACAAGGAGGAGCACCGACGGCGAACTGCTAGGTTCGTTACGGCGGCAGGACTGCTGTGGAGCTAGGGTTTCCAACACATGGAATGACCTAACCGAACAATGATTAACCTTCCTGGGTTAAGGTGCTCCACTATATATAGGGAGTGAACGTGGGATCTGCTCGCGCGACCCATTCACTAAAGCCCATATAACACTAGTCACCGTGAGTCCAACTCACTAACTTAGTCCTAATCAGGTTTAGGTCCAACCCAACCAGATTATATGTTCAGATCCAATCCGAACTTGCTCCCGCTCTTAAGTGTGTGACCCCGCAGGCTCATGGCTACTTGGACACGATAGGAGTCCAACTCTCAATCGATCAGTTGGTAGCGGCTCCTAGCAGAACGTGCCGAGTCCCAAGTACCAAAGAGTCATGACGACTTGCCTTTCCAATGCGACTTACGTCCAAGTCCCTTTTGCCTCACGATATACCTTGTCAGACTATAGGCGAATATATGTCATCCCTTAAATAGTCCGACTCTCTTCTCGATCCGAGATAAGTGATTCACCCGACTAACTCTGAGTTAATCGCCTCGGTTAACACTTAACCGAGTCGTGCATGGACATGCTTTCCGAATCATATCTCACGAGAGGGCCCAGAGAATATCTCTCCGAGTGGAGGGGCAAAATCCCATCTTGGTTATTCACATCACGCAGCTTGATTCTCAGTCGACCCGAACCCTGCCTTTATAACTGCTCAGTTACGGATCAGCGTTTGACAGAACCTAAGTCGGCGATCCTCAACTCGGACTATGCAACCACCTCAGGTCTAAGGATTACATTGATTGAGATATACAAATGACAGCTAGTTTGTTGTACCTCAATATGGGTCAATCTGACTCGCTAAACTCTTTAGTCGAATCTGTGTAAGTTGGAATAGCATCTCCATGCCCATGACAAGTGGAACCGAGTCATCAAGCCAACTTTCACATTGGTCTAAGTTGTGTCCAAAGACAACCTCAATGACCAAGGATATTTAGTACAAACAACATGAATGCATAGTTCCACAACCGAATCACATATTCAATGATACACATCAGATGTTTATACAAGGACTACTTAATATCCTTATGAATACAATGGGAAAACTCATCATACATTATTGCCTCTAGGGAATATTCCCAACACGTCAACCGCCTACGTTGCTACGGAGACTCCGACCTCGTCGCTGGGCAAGTCGCTGGCATTTGCGACGCCGTCTCTCCCACCATGGCGGCATACCGCCAGGCAGTAGACAAGCTGTGTGGGCACTTCGCGGGCTACTCCGTCGAATGGATCGACATGCGGAAGAACGAGGAGGCCGACGCACTCTCGCATCGGGTCGGCTCGACTCGCACCACCCGTCGGCATCTTCCTCGACATGATCACCAAGCCGTCAGTCTCTCCCCCAAGGGAGATCGACATCGGAGTCCCGCTGCAACCAGAGGCAGCCCTGGTCGCACTCATCGCCGAGGCAGACGACTGGACCAAGCCGTACAACGCTTACCTGGAGGCCGGCACCTTGCTGGCAGACGAGACAGACGCCCGGATGGTTGCACGTCGATGCAAGTCCTTCACCATCATCGACGACGAGCTCCACAAGCGCAACGTGACCGGCGTGTTCCAACGCTGCGTCCAACCCGCTGAAGGACGCAAGATCCTCCACGACATCCACTCCGGCGACTGCGGCCACCACGCCGGAGCCCGCTCTCTGGTCGCCAAGGCTATGCGGCACGGCTTCTACTGGCCCACCGCACACGCCGACGCCGTCGACATCGTCCAGCGGTGCGCCGGGTGCCAGAAGTACGCCAACCAGACACACGTGCCGAGCTCAGCGCTCAAGATAATCCCCATCACCTGGCCATTAGCCGTGTGGGGTATGGACATGGTAGGCCCTTTCAAAAAGGCCCCCTCCGGCTTCACCCACCTCCTGGTCGCGGTCGACAAATTCACAAAGTGGGTGGAGGCCAAGCCAGTCCGGAAATGCGACGGGAAGACTGCCACCAAATTCCTACGCGAGCTCATATATCGCTACGGGTTCCCAAAAAGCATCATCATGGACAACGACACCAACTTCGCCAAAGGAGCCATGGCCGAGTTCTGCGAGGAACATCACATCCGGCTCGACCTCGCATCAGTCGCCCACCAGGAGTCCAACGGCTAGGCGGAACGGGCCAACCAGAGCATACTCCACGGCCTGAAGCCGCGGATCCAAGTACCACTCGAGCGCACCGCCGGGTGCTGGGTCGAGGAGCTACCCTCCGTCATCTGGGGTATCCTCACCTCAGTCAACAGGTCGACAGGGTTCACCCCCTTCTTTATGGTGTACGGCACCGAGGAAGTCATGCCCACCGACCTCGAGCACGAATCGCCAAGGGTCGTCCACTACATGGAGGGTGCGAACGAACTCGCACGTCAGGACGGAGTCGATCAACTCGACGAGGCACGCGACCTAGCTCGCTCTCGCACTGCCATCTACTAGCAAGGACTCCGCTGCTACCATAGCCGGCGGGTGAAAACTCGCACTTTCCAGGAAGGCGACCTGGTGCTACGCCTCATCTAGGATAAGAAGGGCATGCGCAAGCTCTCCCCCCCGTGGGAGGGACCATTCGCCATCGGGCGAGTACTCAGCAACGATGCCTACTACCTCACCGACGTCCGCGGAGACAGAAAACTCGACGTCAAGCGACCGTGGAATGTAAACCTCCTACGGAAGTTCTACTCCTAGAACTCCACATATGTATCCTCAAGTCGCTATGAAATAAAACATATTGGTTACCACAAATTGTGTCTACTCTCTATGTCTTGTGCCACTCGCACTTGTAATAACAGCACCAAGCTAACAACAGGAGTCAACCTCTGGTACAGCGATCGGCGCGGCCAAGTAGTGCGCTACGAGGGCACTGGGTTACCCCAGGCCTCGCAACGCCCACGAAAAACGCCTACCCGGAGCCCCAGTGGAGTCGCCTAGCTTGACTGGCTTAACGAGCCAAGACAACTGCCTTCGCTCCTCACAACGACCATGATCCTCCGCATCCTCGACACAATGACTTGAACGGCCAAGTACCATGCTCGGGGACTGACTACCAGTTCAGCGCGAGCGACTAGGGAAAACACCAAGTATGAGAGCATGCCCAGGACTCGCCACGCGACTGACCCGACGGGCCAGGCAGGAGTGATGCGCTTACTCTGACGCGACCAGTCCTCACCCACCCTAGAGTCGCGCCTAGAAAAACCAAGTACCACGCTCGGGGACTCGGCTACCCGACCTCGTTCGCGCAAGGGAAAACGGTGAAGTAAAGAGCACTCATGGGAGTCGCCTTGCGACTGGCTTTCCAAGCTCGTGCGAGTCGACCTCAATAACAAACACATAATAAACGAGGTAAACCCCATAAAAAGGGCGGACGCGCTCGGGGACTCGTTCAACCCTCAATCACAAACACACGACAATTCACAAAATAACATGATATCTCATTATAGCAGATCACAATCGTTACAAAGTACAATGTGCGCCCAATGGCCGAACTGCTACTAACGCCCCAGGGCACAATGTCTTATTCCGCAGGCTTCGATGACGACTCGCCGCCACCCTTGCGGTTGCGAATGAAGGGAGTGTACGGGTTTGACGGGTACGTCGTCAACTCACCCGCCATCGCCGCACGGAAGGGCTGCTCGATCTTGAAGTCCCGGTGCTGCGGCTCAGGGTCGTTGGGTGCGACGACCGTCTCCTGATAAGGAAGGAGGTCGCCCATCGCCTGCACGCTTGGAGTATACATGGCGCGTCGTCAAAGCACCTCGGCGATCTCCACCGAGCCAGTCGACGATGGGTAGCCACTCGTCACGTCATCAAGATCGAAATCTTCCGGGAAGTGGGCGAGCCCAAGGCTAAGCGCCGTCGCCGCCCCACGCCGGAACGCCGACCGCGTCATAAACTCGACGACTGACGGCGCCTTCTCCAAGTACCGCCACACTTCGACGAGGTCGCTGGGAATCACTTCCGTGGGCGACATCTCCTGAAGATACGCCCGAATACAAGTCGCGGACAGCGTGGCCGAGTCGACCAGAGTGGCCACACACCGCCGCGCGTCGAACGACTGCGCCTCTTCCGCGCTATCGATGATCCGACCTATGGACAGAAGGGGGTAGTGAGTACATCAAAGATCACACAATGAAAATAGTACAGGCAGAGACAGGCTCACTTACCAATCAAAGGACGGGAGAGGTCCGTGATGAAGCTTTGAAGAGAGGAGTAGTCGTCTTGAAGCCTAGCAACAAGGGCGTCAGAGACCTTACGCTCCTCAGCGGCGGCCGTAACAGCAGCCTTGGCTCGCCCATCCGCCGATCTCGCCTCCTCCTTTGCGTCCACAAGCTCGCGCTCAAGGTCGGCGACCCGCTTCTCTGCCAAACTCAATGCCGATTGCGCCACCATCATCTCACTCGCCGGGACAAGGCCCTGGCGAACTTCTTCTGCCTTCGCAGCAATCGCCTGGAGTCCCTTGTTCGCCTCTTGAACGGCGACAAGTTCCTTCTCCGCGCGACACTTTGCAGCAAGCCGATCGGCTGACTCACGCTGCAAACCCTGTACAAAAGTCAAACAGTTAACAACACTGGAATCCTAAGTGCCCACCCGCTGCAAGTCAGCGACTAGACACTCGGGGACTGGAGATCACAAAATCCTAAGTGCCCACCCGCTGCAATTCAGCGGCTGGACACTCGGGGACTGGAGATCAAAAACCCTAAGTGCCCACCCGCTGAAATTCAACGAATGCGCACTCGGGGACTGGACGCGAGAAATAAAAGCAAAACACCAAAAGAATCTGACCACTGCAATTCAGTGGCCCGATCCTCGGGGACTGGACATACCTGGATGGCTGCGCCAAGCATTCCATGAAATTGTAGTGCGTCCACGGATGCGAGAAGAGCCGGAGTGTGCCCGCGACGCTGCTCGACCTCCGTCTCGGCGACCCCAGGTGCGCGGCTCGATGGCGTGATACCACTCGCCGTAGCCGCTCTGGCCATGAAGCGGGGGAAGGTCGCGATGGATGCGCCGACACCAAAAGAGGCCGGCTCGGCCATCCCAGGCGAGGAAGCACCCTCCTTGATCACCGAGGCCGCCCCCGCCGTAGGTTCACTCGGAGCCATCGTCGTGTCGTCAGACACCGTGATGACTTCGTCGCTCTTGGCCTTCTTGGCACTGTCTGTGGGGGCAGCGACCTCATCAGCCTTCCTCTTCCGAGAGGGGTCCTCCTCGGCGACGATGGGCGGCACTTTGGCCACGGACGGATGGGCTATCTTTTTAACTCCAGTCCTGCAAATCGATTACATTAGCAAAGTGGTTCGAGTACAACGAAAAATAAAGCAGGTGAATAAAACTCACTTGGCGACAGGTATGAACCGCAGCCCCGTGCGGATGCTAGCCGGCTTCTCCAGCTCGGGGCCCAGTTTCCAACTGAGGCCCATCTCCAGGACATCATGCACCCAAGACACAGATCGCCTCTTTGTTGATGAGGCCGCGACAGGAGCCTCCACAACGTTTTCGGCAGGAGCTCTCCTGGGAGGCTAAGTTGCCGCACTCGGAGCGACCCCCGACCCAGAGACTAGGGCGAATGGGGGAGGAATCGAGGCCAGAGGCACATCATTCAGGACAGCGGTGACATCCGGTGCTGCCATCGTCTTTGGCGCTTTGTCCTTGTCCAGGCTAGTGGCGTCAGAACTGCTCGCCGAATGAGGCGAAGATGCCTGTCGAACTGGCTTCGTCTTCCTCTTTGGAGGGGCCTTCACCTCCTCCTCCTCCTTCTTCTTCTTCTTCTTCTTCTTCTTCTTCTTCTTCTTCTTCTTCTTCTTCGACGGAGTGACCTCGTGACACGAGGTGAGATCGGGAAGCTCGTCGTCATCATCATCATGACGTTCAAGACTTTTACTCGCCTCGAGCTCGTGCTGACGCTGCCCGCGAGTTTTGCGAACCAATGGGGCGGCCTCTTCCTCGGACTCGTCGTCGTCGCTCCTATCGCTCTTGGCGCTGCCCTTGGTAGGAGGTGACTCTCCCCCGTCCTGGACAGACGGGCTCGAATTCTCATCATCCGCGGGCGGAAGCCACCCTTCCACCACTTGGAATAACTGCAATAAGCATGAAACAGTATCAGTATAACCACGACAGCATTAACTGCGACTGTGAATGATAGAAAATGACTTACCGTTGGGGTTGGATGCTTCGCGGTGTAGGGGGCTACCCCGGCTTTCGCGTCCAGGTACACCGCCTAGGTGATCTTCTTCAACGCTGGTATGTAGTCCTCAATTTTCCAGTCGACGAGGCAGGATTTCGTCGAGTCCTCCCGGCCCGTGTACTCGTACATATAATGGTCACGACGGGCCAGGGGAACGAGTCGCCGCCCGAGCCAGCAGTTGTACAAGTTGATGGTCTGAAGACCCTCCTTCTTCATGCCACAGATGGTTTGAAGCATCTCATCCACGACCATCCGCTGGTCTGTTGGGAGCTTGCCGACTTGGAGTCGGCGCGGTTCGGGCCGGTCGGCGGAGTATTTTGGGATCGCCACCTCGCCATCTGGAGTCGCCTCGGTGACGTAAAACCAAGACTTCTTCCACTCGCTCGCCGCCTTGGCGGGTAGCATCAGATCAAAAAAGGAGGCCTTCGACTTCAATTGAAACGTCAAGCCACCCGCAGCAAGCATTGCGCCGCCTGCTTCTTCGCGACTGATCCTCCCGTGGAACAGATCTTGCCACAGGGGGAAGTAGGGCCTGCCGCCCAGGTAGCATTCGCAGAACGCCACGAAAATGGTGAGCTGCTCGATGCTATGCGGGCCCAGGTCCGACGATTGGATCCCGTAGAAGGCGCAGAAGCGCCGGAAGAAAAGAGATGTGGGGAATCCCAGCCCCCATTCCAGGTGGCTGGTGAAGCAGACGAATTCTCCCTCGCGCGGGTCCGGAGTCACCTCTCCGGCCGCGGGGATGCGCCACCTGCCGGCGCGCAGGATCCCGGCCTCCTCGAAGGATGCCAGTAACGCTCTCGTACACTTGGACCTGCCCCATGGTTCGGTGGAGGGGGCCATTGGCGGAAAGGTTCGTGGAGGTCGGAGGATTTTGGATCGGCTGGATCGCGATGCGGAGGAAAAAGGAGGTGCGCGCAATCGGAGGAAATGACGAGGAGGTGGTTCTCCGATCGCCTACCATTCCCTTTATATAGCGGTTGTTACCCGCCAAATCAGGAGGCCGTTACTACGCAGTGATTACGCCAAAAGTTACCGTTGGATTACCCCAACGGCTAGTTTTGACTGCGTTGACGGTCCAACTTCAGCCACTCGGCTCGCCGACCCGATCACTACAATAGTGACTAAATATTTCGCCGACCCGTTCACCAAGCTGCGACCAGAATGACTAGTTTTCTCCTTTATTCAGGAGCCCGCCACCGATTTGACTGGATGTCCGCATTGAAGCCGTATGCTCCGACTGCCAGCAACCACCCGACGACGTCCTCGGGGACTACTGATGGGGATATGCCTACCGGGGTATACCCGGGGGCGTTCCGACCGCCCAGAGGCGGCGAGTGGGCCTGCAAGACGGCGACTGGATCAAGACCTGGCGTGGATCCAAGCGACTGGAAGCTGAAGGCCCAGGAGAGTAGACCCTAGGGGGAGGTGAGTCTATATAAACCTCCCTACAGGACATGTAGAGGTACGTTCCATCATCCACCCAAGCGACTCGCCGCCTAGCCGTCGAGCTCTCCCCATTGTACCTCCATCATAATACAATCTAGCAGGAGTAGGTCTTTACCCTCCGAGGGGTCGAACCTGGGTAAAACCCTGTGTCTCCGCTCTCATCTCGCACCGCAGATGGCTGGCCGCCCTTGCCCTTCGTTCTACTACTCGCTGCCGATTGCAGCATCTGCCGTGGTCATTCCCACGACACTAGCCTAGTGGTCAATCCTGGGGCTCTAAATCTGGGCAGCCCAGGTTCGAGTCCTGGCTGTTTTAGACCTTTTTTCTTAATTAAAAAATATTTTTAATTATATGATACAAATATATTTAATTATTTTATATTAAAACAAGCAAGAACAAATATATATATGTTACAAATATATTTAAAACCAAGAACATACACATGCATATATATGCGAATATCACGATATATATTTTAGTCTCTAACTAATACACAAAAAAGGTCGCACGTCGTCATGTGATGTGTCGATCTAGCCTCTCTTCACAATCTTCTTGCCTTTTTTCTTCGCGGTTGAATACTTTAGCCCAGGCACTATGAGATTTCTTCTTGTGAACGGACAACCTTTAGTAGGTAGTGTGGTCTTTCTTCTTACTGTAGTATTAGAAGGCATGTTGAAGTACTTGTCGAACTCCTCTTCGATCTTCGGATCGCCGTTCTTTTCCAAATCTTGCTCGTTGGCGGATCCTTCCATTCCGATGATGCTTCTCTTGCCCCTCCTCACTACAACACGACTGGGATTTGACGGGTCGGTAATAAAGAAACATTGATCAACTTGGCTAGCGAGTATCCACGACTCATTTTTCGTGGAGGCCTTCTTTGTCGACTTGGCATCTGGTATAACGTAGGTGGTGAAATGTCGGCATTCTTTTTCGACGTTCTTGGCCCATCTAACACGGAACATCGGTACCGTCTCTACACAGTAGTCGAGCTCCCATATCTCCTCGATCCTTCTTTAGAATATTTCCATGACAGTAGTCTCGTCATCGGCGAAGGACATCATAGTTACTCCTGAGTTTTGATATTCGCTATTCATGTCCTTTTCCTCGGTGTAGAATCTGTAACCGTTGATGTCGTATGACTGATAGGTCTTTACGTTATGTGCTGGGCCCTGTGACAAGGAGAATATGAGTTGTTGATCTTCCATAGAAGGCGTCTGCGGGGGATTGTCCAGCAGCCTTTTCTTGAACCAACACGTGAAGCTGGAGTTGTGTTCTCTTGTTATGTCTCCTTTCTTCCTCGGGCGGGCCCGGTCCACGTACTCCTGCTCGATCAAGCTTTTATGCTCTTCCACCCAAGGGCTGACCAATTCAATGTGTTGTAGTGCGACTTGGTGTGCCCTGCCAAAGTCGGCGCGTCGATTAGCAATGCTGACATGCAATGAGCGGTGGCCCTCGCGGTGACCATACCCAGCGAGCCTGCCGAGGTGCTTCTCGGTGGGTATTCCAACATCCTCGTTCTCGGTGGTTAGATAGTTCTGGCAGAAAGAGATGCACTTGTAGATCAGAAAGCCCTTGGCTATGCTTCCATCTGGACGGGACCTATTGCGAACGAACCCTTTGATGACACCGTTCAGCCTTTCAAACGGCATCATGTTGTGCAGGAATGTCGGCCCAAGCTGGATGATGTCATCCATGACATGGACAAGTAGATGCACCATGATGTCGAAGAATGCGGGCGGAAAGTAAATCTCGAGCTCACATAGTATCACCACGATCTCTTCCTGTAGCCCGTCGAGCTGCTTCATGCCGATAGACTTCCTAGAGATGATGTCGAAAAAGTTGCACAAGCCAAATAGCGTCTCGCGGACATGCTCGTCCATTATCTCTCGTATGGCAAATGGAAGTATCTATGTCATCATCACGTGACAGTCGTGGGACTTCATACCGCTGAACCTATTCTTCGCTATGTCGAGATACCTGATTATCTTGCCCGAGTAACCGTGAGGAACTTTGACTCTTAGGAGGCACCTGAAAAACTGCTCGATCTCCTCGACCGCAGTGAAGCGGTGCAGCACAACCACCTCATTCTTCTTAACCCTATTGTGGCGACCCTGAGTCCCTTCCGTTTGATCGTCATCATCATCACTATCAGGGTACTGAAGCTCCTTCTTGATGCCAAGCAATTTCAGATCGTTTCTTGCTTTTGACCCATCCTTGGTCCTCTCCGGCATGTTGAGGAGAGTGCCAACCAGACTCTCGGTAACGTTCTTCGTGATGTGCATTACATCGAGGCTATGGGCCGTGTGGAGGACCTTCCAGTACGACAGGTCCCAGAAAACAGACCTCGCTTTCCATACACCCAGAAGCGGCTTTGTCCTTGCTCGATTCTTTCCTGGCGCTGGGCACTCATCCCAATTATTCAGAAGCTCCTCGATTTCTTCACCGCTCCTCGTACGCGGGGATCTTTCGATCTCGTCTTTAGCATTAAATAGTTCACCGCGTTTTCTCCACGGGTGATCCATGCGAAGCCACTTTCGAGTCCCTTGGAACACGGTTTTTGAAGACCCGAGATCCTTGGGTAGCTGGAGATGCGGGGTCTAATCCATGCACTTGACACATGCATTGTGTCACGTGGTTCACTTGGGCCGATACATATGCGTAACCAGGATAGTCCTGCACCGTCGTGAGCAACGCGGCTCTCAGAGGGAAATATTCTTTAGTGTAGGCGTCCCACGTATGGGTTGGCGTCTCCCACAACGTGGCTAACTCCTCTTTCAACAGCCCGAGATAAAGATGCATATCGACACCTGGCTGTTTTGGCCCCTGAATAAGAATGCTCATGTGTACGTACTTTTGCTTTTTGCGAGCCATGGGGGGATGTTGTACGGCCATACAGACACGGGCCAGGTTCTATGCATGCTACTCTGGTTGCCAAAAGGATTGAGTCCATCAGTGCTCATACCCAGCCTAACATTCTTTTTATCGCCCCCGAACTCTTCGAACTCGATGTCCAATGCATTCCACTGGCTAGTGTCTGAAGGGTGTGTTAGGATCTTGCCCTTCTCTGGATCATCTTCGAGTTTCTCCCTTTCCGCATGCCATTGCATTAGCTTTGCTTCCTTAGGATCTACGGAATATCTCTGTAGACGGGGAGTGATAGGAAAGTACCATACCACTTTTCGAGGAACTTTCTAGTTCCCTCTCTTGTACCGTCATGGCCGCACACCGGACATGTGGTTCTCTCCGCTACTCGTTACGATAAAGTGCGCAATCATTGATGCATGCGTGGTATTTAACGTGCGGTAGGTCGAGAGGGCATACGATTTTCTTGGCCTCCTCTATACTTGTTGGCAATGTGTTCCCGTTAGGAAGGCGATCGTGCCAGAATTCCATGTTAGCATTGAAGCTCACATCGGTCCATTTGTGTTCCGCCTTCATCTCTAGAGCCTTGAGCGTTACACTCAGGCGTGTATTCTCGGGCCGACACCCACGATACAATGGAGTCATCCCAGCTAGGGGTGGAATTGAGCCGAGCCGGCTCGCGGCTCGTCTCGTCGAAGCTTGCAAAAATAGAGCCGAGCCTAGGCTCAGCTTGGTGCTGAAAAAACATTGCAAAGAGGGCTCGCGGCTCGGCTTGGGAGGCTCGCGGCTCGCTCGACCGGCTCGACGAGCCGCCCACGTACCCCAAAAAAATCCCACCCCCAGCCCCCGCCCCAGAGACGAGACGCCTCGCTCGGATCCTTTCTCCTCACGACCTCGCCCCCATCTTCCTCCTTCCCGTCGCCCGCCGCCACCGACGCCAGCTGCCTCCTCCAGCTCCAGTCCTCCTCCTTCTCTTCTTCCATGGCGCTTCAGCTGCTCCCAGCCTGATTCCTCGCGCCCTTGTCCAGCTAGGGTTAGGGTTAGCCCACCGGCCGGTCCGCCTGCCCGCCAGCCCTCCGGCCTCCCTCCGCCGGCTGCGATGACGCCCAGGTACGACGCCGCCTCGAACCCCCGCACCATGTGGCTTCCCTGTCTCTACTCTGCTCGTAGCGGAGCTTCTGATCGCCAAGATAAAGGACCATGTCGAGCGTAGGTGCAGGATGAGGGGACGTGCCTAGTTTGACCTCAATCTTCAGCGACGCAGGCCTATTCTTTTATTTCCCAGATTGCAACTCCTATGATCCTTCAGCGACGGATGAGAACAAGTTCAGGATGAACAACCTGTTGATGCGCTCGTTCTTTTCTCTACAGAACAAGTTCAGGATTTGTACTATTCTATTTTTATGCAAACACATTCTATCTGGATATGGCCTATAGGTTTCCAGATTTTGCACCATGATGTGGTACTATTTCTTTAGTTGATATTGTGGTTATTTGTTCTTCCCGCAGTGCTTCTTGACTAAATTGTTCTATGTTGTTTATGTTGCAAAGTACTATACTTCCTAAACGTGTTTGGTACTATTTGAATTTACCCATGTTAGAGAATGAGTGTAACTATGCAACATTTCTTTTTCTGAATTTGGTAGAAGTGGATACATGTGTTTTCCATATATGACACTTTATTGGACTAAGTTTGCGTAACTTATGATTCCTGCTACTGTCATGGTTACTGTGCTTTGTGAGATTTATTAGGCTATCTTATGGATATACCCATGCTCAATTATTGAATATAATAGTGAATTGTTGCATTCTTAGACAATATCATCTTGATTTTAAAATTGCACCGAGCCTTCGAGCCGGCTTGCGAGCTTCACCGAGCGGGCTTGTCGAGCCTCAAGCCTGATTTCTAGGGTTGAGGCTTGGCTTGTCCAACCTCCGAGCCAAGCCGAGCCCGAGCCGAGCCCTATCAAGCCCGAACCGAGCCTTCGAGCCCGAGCTTTGAGTCCACCCCTAATCCCAGCTAACTCCATTTGCGCGAGCTTGGATTTCTCTCTGGCTGCAGCTTTGGCGTTGCTCGTCTCCTTGAGAAGCAGTTCCTGAACATGAGGGTCCCTTAACACCGAAGTTAGCAGCGTCTAGGTGTTCGCTTCTTCTCCTTCTCCATGATGGTCATGCCCATCAACATATCCTTCCTCGTCATGATGATCATGCCCGCTGCCGGTATATTCTTCGTCATCATGACCATGCCCATCAGGAGACTCTTCGTATTCTCACCCGTCCAAGTCTTCACGATGACCAACACCATTTAATGTCAGCTCCTCATCGAAGTCGTCGAGCATAAAACCGCGCCTGAGCAGGTGATCCTCCAATTGTCCAGAATCAGGGTCGATCCAGCGCTGAAGTTTGCATGTTCGACATGGACATCTTATCTGGGTCGTGTTGTTCCGAATCATGTCCGCCCTGGCGTCTTTCTTATACCTAGTAACTCGACCTTAGCTCATGCCGATGACCATGGTAGCCTACACGGTATGCACATATAGAGCAAAAGACAGAGAGTAGGTTAATTAGAAACAACACCTTATGCACACACAAAACACACATGCATGGTCGTCGCCGGAAAAATTCGGCATGACCTTTCGTAAAAGTAGGACATATGGGTGGTGCAAAAATTTGCCGAAATGGAAATGAATCAACATTTCGGCAAACATCCATGCACCACACCGGGACAGACAAGCAAAAACAAGAAACTTCTTCCCATGTAAGCATTCATGCACCACACAAGCTTCATGCACAAACATCATCTTCACGCCATGCATGCATCGCATATACACACCGCCCGCGTGACAAGCTTTACACCTACAAAACATGCATATTCATGGCCAATTACTCACCGGGTAGATTGAATACCGAGTCGAGAGCGCGATGTGAGAGAGTGTGGATTAATAGATCTATAGAGATATAATAGTACACAAATAGAGATGTGGAGGAGAAAAGTAGGTGTGTTTTAGATCTACTAGTTGGAGAAAGGCTTTCCCTAACCAATCTATCAACTATAGTAGGTTTAAATACAACAAAATGTATAAAAGTATAGACACAATGGGGTGGGAGAGAGGAGGAAGGCGAGCTGGGAGGAGGGGGAAGAAGGATGTGAAATGGATTGTGGTAGATAGAGGGGTACAAAGCTGCCACCTTTGTGCAGATCTGGTTGAAGGATTTTGTGGCGCATACAGGAAATATGCGCCATAGAAGTTCAATCTTATGTGGTGCATACTGAGTGCATGCGCCACAGAACCTTGGCCATAGGGTGCAGTGGGCCAGACTGTAGGCCCCGTGGCTCAATGTTCTGTGGCGCATAGCACATATATGCGCCACAGAACCTTGGCCATAGGGTGAAGTGGCCAGACACTGTGGGCCATAGGGTGGAGTGGACAGACACTGTGGGCCCCTACACTTAGTGTTCTATGGCGCATATTGTGGATATGCGCCACAGAAGATTGAACTTCTGTGGCGCATAGCAGCTATGTGCGCCACAGAACACTGAGGGCAGATCTGCATGAAATAAAGTTGGCAGATAGAGCTGCTTTAATGACACCCCTCTATATATATACCACACTCCCTTTCCAAAGCAACATAGCTGCCCCTGATGTCTTCTTCCCACAACTCGTCGGAAGACTCGTTGGTGAGCACATCCCGATCGCGTTCCCTACAGCCTACTCGTAGTGGAGGGGCGAGGTCAAGGGGAAGTGCTCGGAGTCAGCCGCCGCGGGATTCAGAGGTCAGCCTAATTGAGGAGGAGGCCAGACTACAGCATGAGGCCCTCTACAACAAGGCCATGAGGTTGTACGCCGTGCTCGCGTCTCCGGAGGAGAGGGCGCGCATGGCGGAACCAATAGGGTGGCGGCCGGTGCTCGACCCCAATGTGTCCATGGAGGACCGCGTCCGCATGCTACAGGCGCGCGTGAACAGGGAGGTTTGGAATCTTCCACCGCCATCGCCCCCATCAGCTCTGTGAAGGGATTTGCAATGCTGTAATTTGTGTATTTGCAATGATGTATGGCATTGTTGTTTTGCTGTTCAAGGCTATGCGCATGTGCATTTTGCAACGATGTATGCCAGTACACATGTCTATCTACTAGATTGTCTAGTATATTCTACCTATTCCACTGGTACTTGTTTAGTTGGGAAAAGCACAAGAGGAAAATCGGTGTACTAGGAAACAAATAATCTGAGTAGCACGAAGCATTTTGTGGCGCATACTGCACACATGCGCCACATAAGTTTGTTCTTCTGTGGCGCATACGCAACAATGCGCCATAGAATATTGTACATAGGTGTCCAGAGAGTGGAGCCCACATAATTGTTTTGTGGCGCATATTGTGATATGCGCCATAGAAGATATAAACTTCTGTGGCGCATCTCCTTGTATGCGCCACAGAAGTTTGGTCAGAGCACGGTCAGACCCCGCCTGCTGTGGGTCCCACCAAACTTCTGTGGCGCATATGGAAAGATGCGCCACAGAAGATTCATGGTCCAACGGCTGGTGTGGGTCCCACCAAACTTCTGTGGCGCATGAATCTGGAAGATGCGCCACAAAAGTTTGGTGGTTCTGTGGCGCATTGCTCCGAATGCGCCACTAGATAACTTTTGTGGCGCATGGTCAGAACCATGCGCCATAGAAGGTATGTCTATCTATAGCTAGTTTCCTAGTAGTGAGGGGTATAGTCCATTTAATATGGTGCTTGCCCGGGCATCACCAGGTCATAGAGTCTTCGGGAACTCATCAGGGTTTTAGCCTGCCCGAAAGGGGGCTTAACGGAGGTGAGCCGGGCCCGAAGGATCGCGCAGACATATGGGGTCGCGGAGAGGGCAGTGATTGACTTGGATCTTAGTCTGCGCCTCATACCAAGTAAGTATGAACGGATTGGCCGCTCAGATGTGCAACAAAGCTAAGATCTCTCATGGGTAAAGTAACGCACCTCTGCAGAGTGTAAGAAATGTAACTTGTTACTTCCTATTCTGGGAAGGATATGCGAACGTGGCAGGAAAGGAACTCCATGAAAGTTCTGGTAAACCCATGAAGGCTGATGGACATAGCTTTTCAGAATAAAAGCAAACTTTGAAGAAATGCTTACGAAAACTTGCATTGCCTACGACCTATGGTCTGTGGCTGTAGATAAAGTGCATCAAACACTCCTTTTCTATTGAACTTGCTGAGTACGCTCATACTCAACGTATCTTCTTAACCCTTGGTAGATTCTGAAGCCATTAAGACAACGTCTACATCAAGTTATGCTCCAGGAATCATCACCAAAAGCTAAAGCTCTTCAATGAAGTCAAGAAAGTCAACATATACATCAACTCAAGTGAAGACAAAGTTACTGATTAGATAGGAATATAATCTCTACCCATAGAACCTATTTCTGTAGCGTATTGCAATAGGAGCAATGCCAGACCATTAGTTAAGATACTAGTCTTAATAGTATGATAGTTTTTGAGTTGTTTATTTCTGATTCTTCTTTGTAAGAAGTTTCTTTCTCTCTCTTTAACCTAGAGTGTTCTCTGGATCTTGTGTAAAGAGTTGAGTTGTAACCTATAGTCATGTCTTGAACCTGCTGTGTTTCTGTTTTACCACTCTGAGGGATGTAATACTGGTGAACAGTGTTTCATTGTTGTTATGTCAACGACTATAGTGTACTACATCATGCAGTGGTATGCTGGGTCATCGCAGTTGGTATCAGAGCATATGCTTTGACCTTAGGATTAAAACCCTTTTAGGAAGATCTGTAGGTTGGATAGTGACTATAGGAGCCATCTTATCTAAACCAAATATTTATATGACTTGTGATGAGTATCCACTTGAGGATAAACTTTGTCACAAAATGCTTACATCATAATTCTTAGGAGTAATTATTTTATCTTTTCTCAGTATAGTGCTATTTAGTGGCTTCTGAAGGAGACATAAACCACCAAGATACTGTAGGAAAGTCAATTGGCCACAGTAGATTAGGATCAAGTGCAAGACATTAATTGAAGTAGTCCTAATGGTGTAGCCTAACCCTCGAATTTAACTAAGACAGTGGAATCTTATGGTTAGTTGATAACCAAATACAACATGATGAATATCAGTAGGATAAATGTTGATGCAATGAGTAGTAATCTTGTGGTATTCATTTGAGAATTCTACGTGATGAAGTGAAATTATGTTATGACTTAATGATAGTGTAATGAGAAGTAAAGTTATCATGGTGCGATTAGCTCTTGAATGATGATAAAGAGGTAAAACATAATAAGATCATGGTGAGATTAGCTCCGAAACCATGATGTAAGTGTAAGTATGACAAATACTTAGTGAATTATCTTGGGGTAGAAGTATGAAAATACCATGGTAGAGTTATACTAGAAGTCATAAGTGCAAAAAAATTCTAATAATCTTTGGTTTAAGTTATCAAATAAAATCTGATTAGTCATTTGGAGTGATCATGTGAGGTTAGTTTACTAAATAAGAAAGGTTGGTTATAGTTAATCATTCCAAAGGTAAGACTAAAGGTTAGTCAAAACCAAATTGAGACCACTTTGCTTAAGATTATCCTGTTGCACTTGAGAAATTTGAGTAAATATTGAGATAAAGAATAGTTTGACTCTATGTGCTAAGTATCACAATGTAAACCTATATGAGGAGGTGTCATATACTACACAACTAAGCCTGAATTCTAGAGATAGTATACTCAACTATTATATTTTGGGCTTAGAATATTGTGTGTTATATGTACCACATTTGGATTTATTTGTTTTTCTTGGATCTTCTTGATTGACTAGATCTGTACATGAAGTTTGACTTGGTGTACAAATGCATGTTGCAACACCCAGTTATTACTTGATGTCATAGACCTAGATAGGAATGGGAATTCGTGTAAGGGAGTGACGAGTTCCAATGACCGAGATGAAGACTTCTATGAAGGATGAAGCAAAATATAAGGAGTATTAGCACAGTTTGAAGGATAGGTCAAGCTCAGGTTATTCTTAGCCAGATATAAGAAGGATGTTTAGTGTAGAAGATGTATGGAGCAACAAGAAGTAATAAACTTAAAGCTCATTCAAAGTAGGTAACGTTGCTAAGAAGTTAATAAAGTAGTTATACCAAGTTCATGGAAGTATCATGAATAAGTGCAAAGAAGAAGTTTTGGAACCAAAATGGTATTTAAGCTCTGACAATTCAGAGAGAATGCCAGTAGTATGTCGGAAACCGTAGGGTAATACCTACAACCTAGGATGATCCGCAGCGGGTATTTGATCCATAGTCGGTATTCTGATCCACAGTTGGTATCTTGTTCGCAGCCGGTGTTGGTTGACATAGTTAACCAGATCATCTTAATGGTTGCATAAAGAGCATAAAACTTGACCTAAGTTAATTAAGACCTAGATGATTATAAAATTTAAGCGATCGTCTTTCGAGGCGCTTCGCGAAGTCAGATCTATCAAAGCGAAAATATCCAAATAGTAAGTAAGACAAATAATGCTGAAATATTCGTTTTGGAGATCCCTAATTGTGTGGATACACCGTACAATCTTTCATAAGACCCTAACTAGGTAGAGTATAAGCTGGATAGAGACCAATATTCTAATTATAAAGCCAATAAATACTATATAGACAGTTTGAAGACTATTAGTAAACCCTAAGGGGGAGAGTAAACATTAGAAATGAATGTATCATTATCTAACATTCCGAAAAAAAAGGTTGGAGAAGGACTAACCTAAAACAACAGCAAGCATTATTTTCGTAAGGTTAAAAGATAATCATCGGAAAGGTAGTCTCTGAAGTATGTCTGGATGAAAGATCGGAGTTTATTTCAATGTAGTAGTACTCAAACCTTAAGGTAATTAATAAATGGAAGTTGAAGAAGTACTATAGGTAATAACAAAAGATTGTCTAAAATCATAATAAGGTAAAAGCTTGAAGGTGGTAGAATAGACTAATTCCAATAGACTCATTCTAATAAAAACAACTCTTAAACGATACTTAAGAGGGAAAAAAAGCACATCCAATTGGACAAGTATAGAGGGACAAGAAATTCCAATGGGTATGGACTAAATGGGTTCAAATCCAATCTTGGAAGGATCACCAGTACAACTCATACAATGATAAATCAAAGATTAGTCTTTTAGCCTCAACTATTGTCTAATAGAATTTGAAAAAATCATGTTTTAGTGAGACTTCCTAGACCCTATATAGTATAATAATAAAGTTCGATGATCAAGTAAAGGAGTTGGCTTAGGATACCTAATTCGGAAAATGAACTAAAGAAAAGACCACTAATTAAGGAGTTTATAATAAGGACATATCCCTAAAGAAGGATAGTAGGAGAAACTTTGGAGTGTTAAAGACAACAAGTTAAAGATTGCCAAGTATGGTGAGAATTCAAGGAAAGGATCTGGATATGGAATAATACAATTATTTCCATTTGAGGTTACCATGGAGTTGAGAAATGTCGTAACTAACACAAGTCAATTCCTTCCTCTGAAATGTGAGAGTTTACGAACGGGACAAAGTTTATTTTAAGGGGGAGAGTCTGTAACGTCCCAGCATTAGATCTTAGAAATAAGCTGAACACAGATGTGTGCATTGCATTCATGCATAAAAAATCTGAATAATTTTCGCGCTTTTGAACAAAAATTGTCAAAGGGATTGAAGCTTCTCTCAACTTGATGGAATTGAAGTAGATCATCAAGTTGACTGCGATAAGTTTCAATATGACCTTTGCTAAAACCTTATTTTTGGGTAAACATGATTTTATCTAAGGGTAGATCAAATGTAATAAAATTAAACCCTAATATATTGCTTAATGGTTTATATTTGATCCTTAGGTGATCATATCATAGTATTCCTTACAACAACCCATGAATATCAAGTTAAGAATATATAACCCAAGTAACAAGAATGTGAAAACTAACCCTTGACTTATTTTATTCTTATCCAATTCTACCATGAGTATCATGGTAATACCTAACCTTAACTCTTTAATGAGATTGAGTAGGAAAGAAACCAAGTCAAGATCATTCACCATGTATCTTTCTTTCCATATCAATCCTTATGGAATCCTATCTCAATATCTGTTTTTCATCAATGTTGAGTAATCAACTATTGATTCACCAATTCTTAATCTATCAGTTCTTGATCTATCAACTCTTGACCATATCATAGCATTCACTTAAGGCCTATAAATAAATAAGTAAGAAGGGGTAAATAGTAATGCTAGATTTAAATATCATCTATAGGATGGGGGTGTTGGAAGAGAATAGGACCAATGTGATAATTAATGGAGTTAATTCACTCCTGAATGAATAGAAGAGTATCTGATATAAATATTACAAGGGTGAGTATTGTAGGTAGTTACTATAACATCCCAAAAAAATTAAACTAGTATCATCAAACTCTAATCACGAAATTTAGGGTTAACAAAAACTTTTCCAATTAAAATATGAAAGCATTCATATGAGTGTGCATTAAAATTTGGATTCTTTTGAATTGCCATGATTATGTGTTTATTTGCTTGTATAATGATTCTTAGGTGAAATAAACATCATCTAAACAATCCCCAAACTTTTCCCTAAGACAAACAAATCAAAACAAACAAATTAAGTGAATGGTCACTTTGGCCAATTTAACTCCCATGCCTACTCTAGCTATCTCTAACTTTCAGAACTTAACAGAAACATGTATGGATCTTTGAACCCCTTGATAGTACTCATAACAAAGTACCAAGGCCCACTTTGTGATCATACAGAAACATTCAAATGCTTAGTTTAAATGACAGTTTAAAATCGAATCTATTTCATATGGGAAGATTCCACTATTTCAAAAACCACTCAAACCAACTCAATTTTCAAAACCCAAGCATCCACAGACTCCCCAGTACATGCCTAGCACACCCACCAAAAATCTTTTCAAAATTCAAAACTTAAGTTCATGCGGCCATTTCATAAAACAGGTTGCAGATGCAAATCAAACAAAATCAAAACACTATGTTGAGCCGTGTTTTGGGCCTAACTTGTTCCCTCTCTGGACACCACTAGCCTTAGTAGATCATCTAACAACCTTAACTAATCACTAGCACCACTATAAGCTGTCCATTATCATCAATGATGAACAGGCCGAGAGCACCATTGCCACCCCATGGTCGACAGCAAGCTACAAGCAACACTAGCCTCGCCAACCTTGTCTAGGAGCAAGCTAGCACCCCACCACCACTCCCTGTCCCAGCCGCAAGCAATGCCAGCCACTGGACCACACGCACAGGCCAACCTTCTCTGCAACCATGCCGAGAGCGTGCCCCGTGCGCCACGCTCAACCAGCGCCCATAGATGACGCGCCGCCCTCGCCGCGCGCACGCGTGATCACCACTGTCCCAGCAACCCCGCAGACACGTCCGTTCGCCTCCGCGCGGACCACGCGCGCTGTGCGCCATCAAAACTTCCGTCGGACCAGCGCAGAGCACCGCAGCGTTCCGACCGATCAGCACCGCCCCACGCCTCGCCACCACGCCGTTGAGCTTCGCCAGGGAGCACAGCACCGCCCCCTACCGTCGCCCACACCGATAGCCCTTTGTACCGTCGACCACGACGAGCTCAGCTTGCGCCCGTCGGTCCCCTCTCGCCACTATAAATAGAGGCATCCCCCGCTCGAATTCTTCACACCATTCTACTCCCCTCTCACCCAGAACCAACCCACCTCATTCCCGGTGCAAGGCGAGCAGCGCATCGCCGGAATTTCACCAAAGTCCGGTGCTGCTGGAGGAGAAGGAAGCCATCGATTGGAGCCGCCCCAGGAGGAGCTGCCGGTACCAGGAGGATCGCCGTCGTCGAATTCGTCGTTCGCCCGCATAGCCGACCCTCGCCTGAGCCCCGGTGAGCCTCCCACCACCCCCACCGAGCCGCTAGGGTTCGAGCTCGCCGGTGACTTGTTCAACGTCAACGACGACCCTCAGCCGTCGATCTTCATTCTAATCCAATGCACCACATCGCCCCGTACCGCTTCGCGTTTAAAGAGCCACTGACCAGTAGACCCACCTGTCAGTTGTGCCCCGTGCTGCGGAGTGACACTGGGCCGGCCCGTTAACCTTTCCCGCAAAGCCCACTCGTTTGAATTTATCTTTTTCTATTTATATTCAAACTCAGTTCTGTACCTAGTTTCAAAAATCAACCCAGCTCGATTCAGTGAACCAAATTGAATGAAACCAATTTTTTTAGAAAGATATTGAAATTCTTAATCCAATCCCGTTGGATTCAAATCATTTGAATCTATAGATCAACCTTGGTAAAAATAACAAGGCAGAAGCTTTTCTGCATTCAAACATTTTTTAAATTTCAACCATAATAGCTTTTGAGTTGATTCCAACTCTCAAAAATCACATTTTATCATACCTTTCAGAATGTATAAAAATATATGGGTTTACTTATAGAAATAATGTTCAAGTAATAAAAGAATGCCACATAGGCATTTCTAGCCACTTTAATGATTTAAAATAAAAGGGTTAAACCTTCTTAAATTGTGACACTACTTTAAATCACATTCCCATGTACTGAAATATATGGTGATGACATGTGTCAACATGATCCCATGTTTGGTTTGGAGAATATTAAATCTTAAGTAGTTTTTCAATGAGTAGAAATTACTTTTCTAAAAATAAATAAATAAGACAAATGCTTTATTCTTGTGATATTAGTGATGATGCTAGATCATCTATAGAACACCTTTGTGTGATGATTGAAAGTAGTTAAGTATTGTTTGGTGATTGTGTACCTCGTATTTATTCATAGACGCTAGTACCGACCAAGGATACGAGGAGGAAGGAGGATACTATGAAGAAGAAGCCGAGGAGAACTTCAACCACTGCTCCGCACAAGGCAAGCCTAATACTACTAGTTGATGTGGCAAGCTAACACTTGCAAGATACTCTACTTTAGCAAGCCTTACTAATCAAGTTGACATATGCAAGCTAATACTTGCTTGTTACCATACCAACTATATGCCTTAAGCATATGTGATCATCCCCACTTGATAACCCCATCCTAGTTTTACTTACAAGCTTTCTACTTTATTTCTTTATCAAAGCTATTTCTTAGAGTTTACTTAAATGACTTGTAGATTCTAGGAAGATAATTGAAGGTTGCATAAAGAGCATTAAAATTGTCCTAAGCTAGATAATCTTGATGTCATCCTAAGGCATGAGATTGAACTTAGTTAAACTCCACTTGTTTACTACCCCTCATTAGTACTCATACCCACTTGTAGATGCTAGTGCTAAGCATAAAACTGGATCAACTTTAGATGGGAATACTTGGTGGAAAAATGGTTATGAAAACCTTGGAATGATGGATCATTCTACTGAGATGTTTTGACATGTGTTTCCGAACACCAGATGATTTTGATGATGAAAATGTTGAGGCATGAGACTTAGCCCTTTATAAAACTGGTGGTTGTCTGGATGCGATACCATTCCAATTTTACCGTACAACCACAATACCCGAGAATTGGGTAGGGCTTGACTGGAAACTTATATACCTTAGTATGGGTTCCCTCACGGCCAAGGTCTGAGCTGAGGCTACCTTGTGAAGATTGTCCACCTGTGCAATACCCAAGATGACAGTTGGTCATGGTTGGGAGGCCAAACTCATAGGAGAGGTGTCTATACTAGGGCGTGTAATCGAAAGGTTAGGATTGATTATCCGCATACTGAGTATGGTGAATTCAGGATTTGTTCCTGACGGATGTATCGAATGTTGTGGTGAAAGTGTAGAATCTCTGCAGAGTGTCAAACTATTCGAATAGCCGCGTCCGCGGTTATGGACAGTTGGAGTGGCCATACTGTTCCCCCGTCAGATGTTTTCAAAATGACTTGTGAAATGAATTGAGATTTTGACTTGACCACAACAGAGTTGTGATATGGAATACAAGTTCCCACTTAGGTGTTATAAACTTTCAACTAGCTTTTCTTGTTTTTTGGACTTAGTAGAGGTAAATCCGGCTTTTTGCAAAACAACCCTAGAGCTTAGTGTCGTACTACAAAAACCCCCTTCACTTGTTAGTATAGTTTGCGAGTACTTGAAGACTACTCATGGCTTTGTCCCTGGCTATTCCCGTGGCCAGACTATGAAGAGGAGTACCAGGAGGATGGACCCCAGGAAGGTTACGACAACTAGGATCATCTCCCATCGTCAGCATTGCCTGTGACCCCGAAGATGGAGCTTCGCCTACGCTACCTTTATTATGAAGTTATTCCACTGCTTGAGTGTATTAAGAACTGGATCATGAGATCCTTATTTGTGTAAGACCATATGTATGGTTTGTAATGGATGATGTACTGTGGTATCCAATTCTGTTATGTATCGCAAAAATGGTAATCCTGGGATTGCGATGTATGGCATAACAGGCATCTGGGATTAAAAATCCGGGTGTTGACAGTTACCAGGAGAAATCCTATTGGATCAAGTATGTATAGTTAATGAGCAATATCCCTTAATCCAATAGAGATACTAAGAATATAATTTCAATACAACTATAATGTTGTATTGATGAAGCCTTGATTAGCCAACTGGAAACCTAAACCATAAAGGGTCAAGGATTATAATGATCTTGCTTTAGTCACCAAGATTGAATGCTTATATCATGTATACGTGACATTGGTGGATAGAACATGATTGAACCCTAATATAGATATGTGTCCTAAGTCAACCATGATAAGTCACCATGATAGGATGTGAAGTTTGAATATAAACTACTAGGGTAAAGTAGATATAAGATAGTATGACTAAGCTAAAGCCAGAGTAGCATGGAGTTATTGAAGTAGTGTTATTCCTCTTACAGGATAGTAAGCTTTTGAGGAAATTAATTTGATATATACATCCATTGGAGTAATATTAGTGATGGTGATAAAGGAAGTATATGAATGGAGTTAGAAGTAACTATTTAGTGGATTATAGGTTATCATTACTAGAGTAGTTTGATATAACCCAATTATAGATGTGAGCAGATTATTAAAAGCTTTAGTATCAAGCTCATTGTATTTATAAATGGATTAAGAAGAATAAAAGGTGGATAAGAATATTCTTGTGAAGTAAAGCTCATCATGTTAGCACATGATGATGGGTATAAAGAAGTAATATATCTAGGAAAGGAATTCCTTAATTAGAAGTCTAGGATTGTGAATTATGGAAGATAGGAATTCCTGGTAAACACCAAACCCTAAATCTATAATCAAGCTTAACATCTATCTCATTTGTGGATAAATCATTTTATTTCCACAATGGCTTGTGGGAATACTTTTCTATAGCAAATCACTTAAGCAAATCATTGTCACTTTCAAACATTAAAATCATATGTGCCTAGAGACTATAGTTATCATATTTCTCATAATTCATTCTAAAAGGATAAGCCCACTATTTTAAAAAGGTGATATAATTCCTGATCATAAACATATGGGCAATATGTCTTCATTCATAGTGTTCATCCACATTCATAAAATGATACAAGTATTTTGAATCTCTTAAGAATCATGGTAAATATTCATAATTAAAACCTCTTATATAATGATTGCTATTTAATAATAAAGATGGATACATGCTTTGCAAATATTTATATATCCTAAACCATTATCATCACATTCTTTAGTAGGAAATAAAAATCATTCTATAAGGGTATAATAAAATTAACCAATCCCTAAAAAACCCTAACTCCTATATTTGGTATAATAAAATATATACCTTGGAATTTTCTAGATTTAGGGGAATAATGTTAGCCATATTAATTCCTTGGAATATCATGCATCAAGTAAGGATATAGGAATATTATATTAAATTTTCTCTAAACTATAAAAATTAACTAGAACTAAGTTTTATAAATAAATAAGGAAAGATCATTTAATAATCCATTGTTTATTATGGAAAGAAACTGAATAACAAATTTCCTTATCAATTATTAGAAGGGTCTATAAAAACAAAATAAAGAATGTAACATTATATAATAAAAGTTCACAAACTTATTTGAAATGAATTTATCATTGCTGAAAGTATTATCAAAGAAATTCCATAAAGATGAGTCAAAACAATTGCTTAAATAAAAAGGTTAGAAAAGAAAACAGAAAATAGAAATCGAAAAAGAAAAACAAACAAAGAAAAAAAAATGGAGGAATCGGCTCCTAGCCCATGGCCCATTTCCTTTCTCTTACTAAATCGCATGAATAGTCCAAATGACCCACTTCGCCCACGACCAGCCCTGCACCATACCGCTTCGCCACTGTTCTCGTCGTCTTCTTGCCGACCAGGCGGCCAGCGTGGCGTCGCGGTCGTCGTCGATCTTCGACGCGCTACAATGTGCGCCACCGCCGGTGAAGAGGAGGATAAGAACGCCCACGTCCTCCTCTATCCATCCGTACCGGTATCATCCCCTCTAGTTCTCTCTATCTCTCTCGCGCTTACAACACAGAACCCTAGCTCGTCGGAGTTCAATGGAAACCGCTGATCCTAAGCTCCCCTAGCCACCCTGAGGGCACCATTGAACTCATTTCGCTGTTCTCGATCAACCTGCGAAAGGAATCGAACCTCCACGCCCTCCGTCATCGACATCGATCTCGAACTCCGCCGCTCGCCGTCGACGATGGCCACCTCATCCGGCAACGCGTGGCTTCGCCGAGCCTCTCGCTACGCTCCTGGTGAGCTTGCGCATCTCTCTAGCCTTCTCGATTTGTTTTTAGTTCTCTCTATCGCCTTACCCACAAAGACCAGAGCGTTCCACCGTCGGAGCTCGTCAGAGCTGGTGCTCCGGCGACCAAAAATCAGCCGTGCCGCCACTATTCGTCTTCCCGCATCCCGCTGATTCAAACGAGACCAACCCCGCGTGCCCGTATGCCCTCAATCCGTGGATCAAACCACGATCTGAGGATCATCCTTGGATGATATCAGCGTGACATCACACTGATGTCATAATTCATTTTTATCATTTCATAAATTGTATTATTATTTTCTATAATAAATTAAAATTGTGGATATGACGTGGCATAAGCCCAACTAGTCAGTGACTAGGGTAAGAATAGACCCGGTGATAAAAACCATTCACCCATGCTGACATCAGTATTACATCAGAAACTATTTAGTTTATTAATTCCAGAAATTAAATAAAATGATTCAATCTTAGAAATTTGATAACTTCTGTTTTATAATTCAGAAAAAATGTTTTATATATGAAAATTTGTAGAAAAATAAAATCTATAACTTAAAACAATTATCAAACATTATTATGTTAACAATTTAAATAATTAGTATTTAATAAAGATTTTATAAGTAATAAAACTTTGATAATTCATATTTTAATAATGGTAAATGTTAAAAATATAAATAAAATACCAAAAATCTTAGAAAAATAAAAATAATACATTAAAACTATAATCATACATTATTATTTTACTTAATTAAATGTTTATTATTTATTAAGTATTTAAAAAGTAATAAACCTTATAAAAATCATATCTTATTATCTATAAATCACAAAAATAAATGTAATATACCAAAATGATCACAAAAATAATAACTACATGTTAAAAATATAATAGTCCACTTTTGATGTAAATAAAAATTTAAAACACTTTAGAAACTTGAATTTAAATCTAACTCCTTAGTTAATAATTCATATAAGGGTAAATAAAATTTGCTAATATTTTAAATTTTATCAATTGAGTTTAATAAATAGTATTAGTCTTGAACATTGATATTATGCAGTCAAAATGGTTTAACACATTTTAAACACAATTTTATTTAATTATCATTCAACCATATGTGCTAAAAAGATCTATATATAAAATATAAAATCTTCAAGAATAATTTAGAATTAAATAAGAACATTTTAGTTACTTCAACCACAAGTTTATAAACAAATAAAAACACTATAGTGAATCCATAAATAGTTAAGTAATATTACTTCCTTGTTTACAAACTATAACCACTCATGTGTAAAAAAGAAAATGATTCTATTCCATTATAATGTTAGGAAACCACTACTCAAATAGAAGTAATGCCATGCTTAAATAACTTTAAGGAAACATTATGAAGTGAACAAAATACAAATATCATAAGCATTACAACCTAAGTTCATCTATGTTTTTAAAGTTAACTTTAGTCTATAATACTTTAAATACTATGCTAAAGACTTTGTTATGTGTTTTATAGTTAACTTTGGTATGTTATAATTAAGTTATAAAGCATCTTAATACCAAACTAACCAAGTTAAAAACCAAGATAGATAAGTCTCAAATACTACTAATATCATTATTCAAATAAAGCAATTCTTTCTTACTTAAAGACTATAACTTGAAATAACACCTAATAAGGTTAACTTAAAATTTGAATACTTCTCCTTAGCTAAGTAATATTTTCTTCAAAATTTATTATTTTAAGGTACATTATAAAGAAAGACATAAAAATTTTATTGAAAGCTCTAAATGATGAACAAACCTTATATACATAGTCTACAGATACATTTCCCACTTGAGTATTCCATTATTGTGTGTGCTTTATTATACTTACATGTTGTTTCACACACACTCACAAGCCTTAATAAGAAGCACAAGTATGAAACTTATCTAAAAGGACAACACATTCTAAAGTAACCATTTCCAGTTTCAAAACCCTAGATCAACGTTTATCCCGGGTTTCGAGTTTACGAAATTGCATTACATTACTTATGCATAATAGCATCTTGCTTCTTTAAACATTAGTCCTATCGTACCAATGATGCTGATTTCAGATATTGGATCTTTAATATTGTCTCGAAGACCGTGAGTGCATAATCTTGCAATCACAAAAGGCAAGTTCACACTTGCTCATGTCCTTTGATTATCTTCAGTAAAGTATTTTACAAATCCAGTGTTGTCATCACCTGCATTTGAAAAAGGTCAGAAAACACTATTTTCATAATAATATGATTATAGGTTAATTACCATGAGGTAATAACCTACTATGAAAGTTCCGGTGGTAAAGGAACATATTATCTATGACTTAACAACCAATGTCACCAGTGATTCTTGCGTCGTATATAACGCGTTAACCATGAGATTTGGAATGGGACGGAGAAGTCAGCTGTATCCTTTTCCTCTCATATGGAGGCAAGACGACCTTAACGTGACGTTGTGATTCCTTGTGCGGATCCAACATATGGGTGGGCACCCTTACGCCCCACACTTTTGGTGTCTAGATTATCTATGAATGGTGTTTAGGGGTATAGTCCATTTAATATGGTGCTTGTCCGGGCATCACCAGGTCATAGAGTCTTCGGGAACTCATCAGGGTTTTAGCCTGCCCGAAAGGGGGCTTAACGGAGGTGAGCCGACCTCGAAGGATCGCGCAGACATATGGGGTCGCGAAGAGGGCAGTGATTGGCTTGGATCTTAGTCTGGGCCTCATACCAAGGAAGTATGAACGGGTTGGCCGCTCGGATGTGCAACAAAGCTAAGATCTATCATGGGTAAAGTAACGCACCTCTACAGAGTGTAAGAAATGTAACTTGTTACTCCCTGTTCTGGGAAGGAACTGCGAACGCGGCGGGAAAGGAACTCCATGAAAGTTCTGGTAAACCCGTGAAGGCTGATGGACATAGCTTTTCAGAATAAAAGCAACCTTTGAAGAAATGTTTACGAAAACTTGCATTACCTACGACCTATGGTCTGTGGCTGTAGATATAGTGCATCAAACACTCCTTTTCTAGTGAACTTGCTGAGTACGCACATACTCAACGTATCTTCTTAACCCTTACTAGATTCTGATGCCATTAAGACGACGTCTACATCAAGTTATGCTCCAGGAATCATCACCAAAAGCTAAAGCTCTTCAATGAAGTCAAGAAAGTCAACATATACATCAACTCAAGTGAAGACGAAGTTACTGATTAGATAGGAATGTAATATCTAGCCATAGAACCTATTTCTGTAGTGTATTGCAATAGCAGCAATGCCAGACCATTAGTTAAGATACTAGTCTTAATAGTATGATAGTTTTCGAGTTGTTTATTTCCGATTCTTCTTTGTAAGAAGTTTCTTTCTCTCTCTCTTTAACCTAGAGTGTTCTCTGGATCTTGTGTAAAGAGTTGAGTTGTAACCTATAGTCGTGTCTTGGACCTGCTGTGTTTCTATTGTACCACTCTAAGGGATGTAATACTAGTGAACGGTGTTTCATTGGTGTTATGTCAATGACTATAGTGTACTACATCATGCAGTGGTATGCTGGGTCCCCGCAGTTCATGTGCGGGAAGACTGCCGTGTGCCTATACGTGGGCATACCCGTATTCCGATCCGTGTGTCTATATGAAGATTTACAGGGTTTTATATATAAGTATGGACCGGACTTCAACGTGTTTGGGGATTGAACCGAACAATGACAAAACTATGTTTATTCTGGAAAAAAGCGTCAAAATCTTCTTCTATTTTTCTTTTTTCTTTATGCAAGCAATTGATGTGCTCAGTTGATGTAGAGCCCGTTGGGAACCCCAAGAGGAAGGTATGATGAGCATAGCAATAAGTTTACCTCAGTTATAGAACCAAGGTTATCGAACCAGTAGGAGAAAGAAACCACTTCTGAAGGTGTTGCTAGAACGTGAAACCCGCACACAACACAACCAAAATATTCTACCCCAACTTATCAATGAGGTTGTCAAGCTCACTGGTTTTGCTAAAAACAAAGGATTAACCGTATAGTGTGTAAGATAGTAATTGCTTGTGGTAATTGCAGAAAGTAAACAGTAAACAGTAGATGGAATATTAGTGAAAAAGAATGAATCAGGGTCCACAATTTACTAGAGGTGGTTTCTCCATAAGATAAATAACATGCTGGGTGAACAAATTACAGCGGAGAAATTAACAAATAGAGAATGCATAATAATACATGTACATGACATGATGATCACTATGAGATTCATTTGGGCATTACAACATGATACATAGACCGTAATCCAACTGCATCTATGACTAGTAATCCACCTCCGGGATATCATCCGAACAACCCTCGGGTATTAAGTTGAAAGAAACAAATAATTGCATTAAGCAAAGTGTGTAATGTAAAGAATACAATTGCCCTTGGGCAAAGGATTGTTGTTTTCTCCCTATTATCAATAACACATCTACAATCTTAGAAGTTTCTGTCACTCTCCCAGATTACTAGAGGCATGAACCTACTATCGAGCATAAATACTCTCTCTTGGAGTCACAAGCAAATACTTGGCCAGAGTAACTACTAGCAACGGAGAGCATCCAAGATCACAAATAACATAGACACGATAGAACAAAAATTAATCTGACATAATACTCAATATCCATCGGATCCCCGCAAACACAACATGTAGAATTACGATAAGATGATCTTGATCATGATAGGCAGCTCACAAGATCTAAACATGGTAGCACAAATATGAGAAACAACCATATAGCTACGGCTATGGACCCATATTCCAAGGATGAACTACTCACACATCACTCCGGAGGCATGCATGGTGATGAAGAAGGCATCCGGGATGATCTCCCCTCTCCGGCAGGATGCCGGGAAGAGCTTTAGATTCCTCCCGATCTAGGGACGACGGCGGCTACGGACTATTTTGTGGAATTTTGATCGGGTCCTTAGGGTTTCTGCCTCGAGGGATTATATAGGCGAAGGGGCAAGGTCGGTGGACGCCCGAGGGGCCCACACCATAGGGCGGCACGGCCAGGGGTGGGCCCCCGCGGCCCCAGGTGTGGCTGCCTCGCGGCGCCTCTTCGTCTCTCCTTCGGACTCCGTGACATGTCGAGAAAAATAGAAACTTTGGCTTTTGTTTTGTCCAATTCCGAGAATATTTCTTTACTAGTTTTTCTAAAACCAAAAACAACAAAAAACAGGAACTAGCATTGTGGCATCTCGTTAATAGGTTAGTTTCAGAAAATGCTAAAAATGCCACAAAGTGTGGACAAAACATAATATAAATGATGCAAAACAAGCATGGAGCATAAAAAGTTATAGATACGTTTGCAACGTATCAGCAATCTTTTACGATGAATCCTAAATCATCCTTACCGCCAACTAATATTCACCGGACGGATGGACAATAACACCAGATTGGAATTTTGGAACCTAATCATGTCTTTTCTCAAAGAACATCATGATTTAAACAAGCAAAATTTCAAATTCTAGATACACCGAAATCCACCACTTTTAAGACTTATAAGGGAAAGCATGGAAAATGAGAGTAGTGATACACTGCAAGTTTTAAAACTTAGGGCATGTTTGATTCGTAACATAGAAAAAACAAAAGGAATAGGAAAAGCATAGAAAAACATAGGATTGTAATGTCATTCCTAGGGTTGGCAAATACGGTTTAGCCGGTTTAACTGGTTTGTCTCAATTCAAAAATTATAACTAGATTTGACATTCCGATTGAGTTTGTGAAGAGAAGTGAGCTAACTTTGCTCCGGCTGGTTTGCCCGGTTTACACGGTGTCAGCTTTTGCCCACCCCTAGTCATGCCTACTTCAATTCTATAGGAATCCACATGCAACAAGGTTTATTTGATTGCATCATAGTAAACACAAATGATTCTAAGAAAGATGTTTGGGTGGATGTTAGATTTCCTATGCAATCTAGTGCAAAGAGTTTTCAAGGAAAATTTCCTATATGAATCAATCCTACAAATCAAACAACCATGATAGGAAATTTTCCTATGAGATTTAATCCTACAAATATCATATGCAAATCATTTGAATCAAACATGCCGTTAAGTTGCAGCATTCTCAATTTCATGAAACATAGCAACTAGTTATACTATTGTTTTATGAAAATTTACATTGATAAGTTTTAGCTCAGTATATATTGTGATTTTTGAAGATCTTACAACACTTACAAGTGTTGTTTTTGTTATGGATTCGAAAGTGAGTGAACTTCAATCTAGTTTGTTTCTAACCGATCCCCAAAGAATATTATCTCAGCGGTCCAGATTTTGAGAACAAGCATGATTGGGCCCAAACTAGCATTTCCCGCGATATTGCTGGAAACTTACTAATTTGGGTATCTCCATGATCAATGGTCAGGATCAGTCCCCGCTATGCTCACCAGGTATCCAAAATTCATAATCAAATGGTGAAACAGATGCATGAAGCATGCAGATTACCTGTGACCAAAGTTGTGTAAATCACAAACTATGAGATTCTATAGAATTAGGTCCTTTCTTAACACTAAACAAGTTTTTTATGAATTAGGGCCAAACAACTCATAGTTCTAGGGTGTAAACAACATGATACAAATCACTAAGAAGGCATGATTGTAAAACTGATGGTTAATTAATGGTGACTATATTTCTCATAAAATAGTAACATTTGAGAACTTAGTTCCATCCATTGGATATTTATTTTAGGGATATCATTATAACCATGCTATAGTCATAGGACACGATAATTGTCCATGACGTCCACTCCCTTTATCATTGTACTTATTGCCACTTTGCGCCCTTCCTTTTCTCTCTTCTTTAGATCTACTGCCCTCCCTTTCTTAGATGAACCGCACTGTTCTTCCTTAAACCCACCAACAAAGACATCCAACACAATAAAATGTGTTAAGCCTTGATTAGGCATTCCTTCAATCTTGATGGTGAAAAGGCACTTCCCTATGCAAACGGTTTTCGTGTTAATTAATGATAACATGCATGATTAGCGGACTAATCATGTGCTTGAGCATTATGACGGTGCCTAGGGACATCCAGAAGTTATCACTATTTATTGGAGATCCCTCAAAGCAAAAAAGGTAAAATATACGATATTGTTATCGCCGTATTTTGGCCAAAGACGGAGATGGGCCGTGATCAAGATGGGCTTGGAAGATACATATATTCAACGTGTTGTTGGATCGGCCTAGTGCGTGGATTTGGGCTAAATTGCCCGTGTATCTTGTATCATAGTAGGTTTCGTACTTGTTTAGGTTCCGTTTATGTTTAGGTAAAGATAGAGTTGTAGAGTTATTCCAAAAGTAGAGAGTCTCCGGACTATAAATATGTACCTAAGGTTATCGAAAAAAGGAGGACAACCACGTTCACAACAAACACAATCTCACAAGATCGCCACCCCTTGTTTCTAGGGTTTCTTTCGGGTAAGTGCCATCTGCCTAGATCGCATCTTGCGATCTAGGCGAGATCTATGCGTTACCTGGTTTTACTCGTACTGAAGCGTTGTTGATGGCGAGTAATACCTTTATCATAGATTGTTTGAGGCTAGCATCGGTACTTTTCATTATTATCGTTAAAGTTATGCTACCTCTAGTTATCTCGCTACCTTTGCACTATTTCCCAAGTGCGAGGGTAGCATCTTGCTTGATCTTTATTTAGTCGATTCGATCTGTTATAGTTGTGCCTTGTTCACCAAGGTTTAGTTTAATATCTACGTAATCAGGCCTTACAAACGGGTTGAACGATCCAGTAGTACATAGGGACGTGGCTTATTCGTTCTAGAGAAGATGTTCCGGTAATTGGCTTTACGTTGGTTATTAGGCCTCCTCTAGGGTTAATATTCTTCATCTTTTGTACATACCAGGCTCAATCACGTGTAGGACGTTCCAGTTACGTGGTGAAAACATTAAACTGTCGTAGATCGATTTAACTTGTAGTGATCAAGCAAAACCCCATGTTATCGTAAATCTAATGCAGAACCATGGGGCAATCGGCTCTAGGAGCCGATTTACAGGGAAACTTGGGAGCCGATCACGGCTCGAATTTTACGATACTTGTTTACCATGCAGAAATCAATCGAGCAATCCTTCACCTTCGACTAGGTATAGGTCGTGGCACGCCCTCGAACCAAGCCAGGGCGTGTGCGAGCTTTGCGGGCCGCCCCGAGGACCAGGGCCCACCAGATCTGGAGCCTCCCGGCTCTTCGTGTTGCCCGTCGCTGCTCCGGTGGGTTTTGGCAGCAACACATTCGCACGCCCGTGGGACATTCAACAACGTCTACATCAACATCCGACGCTGCAATGGAGAACAGACCGGTCACTTGACGATCTACAGACGAGCACAAGGCCAAGTACGACGAGATCAAGGCTCTCTCGAGGAAGACCTCATCGGCTCTTTTGAGAGGACCCGTAAGCATGGCATCGGTGGAAGGGGTTCTCCCAGGGCGCTCTTAATGAGGTGGATCTGCATTCCTGGAGGAGCGCACGAGCTCTCTGACGTGAAGTCAACTACATGGTGGCTCATTCTGCATCGCCATTCGAGAGCTGGTGAACGCTGAGCGGGTCGCGGTTCGCGTAGTTCAGAGATCATGAAACATCGTACTCTCCGTCGGGGCCTACTTTAGGGACTCACCAGGAGAAAGACCGCCTGGACCAGGCCACAGCTCCGTTCGCACTTGCTGTAACCGCCAGGAGCGGCTTACGTCGTCTACAAGGCTGGAGGTGACCCAGCGATTGCCAATTCTGTTTGAGCCACCTAAGGAGATCCCACACGGATATATATGCGCCTCGTCGGATCGCAATAACGACACGCAAACAGATTGCAACCGCAGGAGTTTCTCGACAGAGTTCCCGGGCAGGATCTTCGAGGGCAGGCGTGCCGAGCGGCGATGGCTGGGATCGACGCCGACAAACAGCGTGGCTAGCCAAGTATGCCATCGAACAAGTCATGAGAATCTAGCCCCTACGGCTCAAACAGTGGAGCAAATCGGTACCATCACGAGGGACCGGTTCGACCGTCAAGAGAAGGACAATCGGCTATTCAAAGCCGTACTCAACGAAGTTTGATCTAATTCGCTGCCACCCAAGTATAAGCTCCCGAGTTCTCAAGGTTCGCCGGTCAAGGGTCGAGCTCGATCGAGCACATAAGCCGATACCTGGCACAACTAGGCATGATTTCGGCATCGGATCAGATGCGCGTAAGATTTTTTGCGCAATCTCTGACAGGACCAGCCTTTGGGTGGTACACCTCACTACCACCTGATTCAATTCATACCTGGAAGCAACTGGAAGAGCAGTTCCACATCCAGTACCATTCAGAGGCCACCGAGGCTGGCATTGCAGACCTGGCGCAGGTGCGGCAGAAGCGAGGAGAAACTGTAGCCGAGTACATCCAGCGCTTCAGGACTGTCAAGAACCGATGTTACTCGGCTCGTTTAACTGAGAAGGAAGCGGTCGAACTGGCAGTGTTGGGTCTCTCAGCACCCATCAAGGATCTGGCTTTCCAAGTGGAGTACAACTCATTGGCGCACATGGCCCAGAAACTGACGATGTATGAACAGCGCCACCCTGAGTTGTACCAAGACAAATTCAAACGTCCGATAGGCCTGGTCGATGCAGAAGAAGAAGATCCTACGCAGGACCAGGAGGTGGCCGTAGCTGAATGGGCTCGGGGGGCAGATCCTGTGGCCTGCAAATGGGTGAAACAGCAAGGGCCTGCGAAAGGGTTCGACTTCGATGTGAGCAAAGCTGAGCAGATATTTGATTTGCTGCTGAAGGAGAAGCAGCTGAGGTTACCCGAAGGCCATAAAATCCCTACGGCTCAGGAAATGAACGGGAGACCATACTGCAAGTGGCATCATTCGTTCACCCACACCACCAACGAGTGCAAAGAGCTTCGCCGCCAAATCCAAATGGCGATAGAACAAGGCCGTCTGATCCTTGGGCAGTTCGCCATGAAAATGGACACAAACCCATTTCCCGGCGTCAACATGGTAGAACTCAGTCGCTCCGCGAGGCGTAAGCTGGATTTCCCGTTCGGCGTTAATATGGCAGGGTCTGGGTACCACCATGACACGTACAAGGAGGACGGTGGTCGCTCTCGGGGCAAGGAAAGAAAGGAGGCTAGTCCATGCGACCGGCCCGGCCACAATGACAGGCGGTACTTAACAGAGGAACAAGTGAGGAGAGTGCGATATCAGAAGCCACATTCCACGCATCTCCTTAACAAGTATGAGCGCCAGTATGACCAACGTCGCCCGTAGCGATAGACGACGAAGATATGAGCACCTTGCTAGGGACCGTCAAAGAAAAGGAAGGCCTGCATAAACATTGGGATTGTCCTTTCTTCAAGTATCTTTGGGGCGGGGATGAGCCGATTGCCTACAATCGACAACTGCCCGGAATGCGGTCAGCAGAAGGAGGACACGAGGCCAGTGTCAGTATTCAAACGTCTAGGGCCTCTTCCACCCCAGAGCCGTCACAAGGAGTCCGCTCGAGAAGAAGACCTCGAGAAGCCAAAGGGTGACAAAGACGAAGACAGGTATCACCGTCCAAGGTGGTGTCCCGACGGACTCAGACACACCCAGAAGCGTAGAGTGCAACGGCTGCGTAACTTGGAGGAAGCTGAAGCGCAGTATCTCCATGCTTTAAAGAAAGCACGGCCTGATCTGGCCGTCAAAGTGAGGCAGACTTTGGGAACGGGAGATCGCCCGACAAGGAAAGAATGGCGCCCCAAACCAGCAAAAGCCGATGCCCAGACATCGGCTGACACAAACATGGTGTTTGTACTCCCGTCAGAATTCTGTGCGCCAAGAACCGATGAGCTACCAGTGGCACAGTTTGACTGCGGTCCACGGCCGGTTATCTTTGAGAAGCCACGTGAGAAGGGTTACAAACATCTGAAAGCCCTGTACCTGCGAGGTTACATCAATGGGAAACATCGGCAAGATGTTGGTGGACACCGAGCGGATCAATATCATGCCGTACTCCATGCTACGACGCTTGGGACGCCCACCGCAGATCGATCAAAACCAACGCCACGTTAAGCGACTTCAACTGGGTCTTGAACGCAAAGGCGTCTTGAACGTGGACTGGCGATGGGCGAAAAACCGTACCACGTCATTCTTCGTCGTGCAAGCAAGAGCACTTACACCGCCTTGCTAGGAAGGGATTGATTCACGCTAATTGTTGCATCCGTCCACAATGCATCGATGCACGATCCAATGGGATGGAGACGTGGAGGTCATCCACGCAGATGATTCTATCGAGATTTCCATAGCTGGCATGAACGTCGGGAAGCGAAGACCAAGAGCCGATCTCGAATCAATTTGGGCCGTGGCGTATTGAAGCTACAAAAACGGGGTGAGGCTGGTCTTATCCATCGCCTTACAGAGTAGAAAAGCCCACGACCATCAGGTACGGCCGATCCTGCGATCGGCCACAAAAATAAAAAGCAGCGATCATACGACAAGCGGCTCATGTAGTCGTAGCAGGAGATGCTCGCCATCAGAAACAATACGGTGTAAACCGTCCTTGGTGATGCAAGCAAAGGGGCGATTCAAGCAATCGGCCCAAATTATTTTTTATCCTCACCTACTGTTTGCCCTGTGTTTAGCGTCGATTTGACAGTGTGGAAAGCTAGGGTATGGGTTTACATCCGCCGATGAGCTAGAAGAGATCGACATTGGTCCCGGGATAAGCCACGACCAACATTTATCAAGAAAGTTAGATCCGAGTCTGGGGCCCGATGATAGCCCCTGAAACAATATCCGACTCCTTCGCCGGGACTACGAGAGATGCAGGTTGGACAGAGCATCATCGAGCATCGACTCCGCTCAAAAAGGATTTCGCCGTTTCAGCCGAAAGCACGACAAATGAAGGCCGAAATTCGAAGAAGTCAAGAAAGAGGTCGAGAAAATGTTGTGACCAAGTTGATCAGCCATGCGGTATCTTGAGTGGATTTCTAGTATCGCACTGTAGAGAAGAAGGATGGCTGTTGGCGTGTGGCCATAGATTTTCGGGATCTCAACAGAGCTACCCCAAAGGATGAGTATCCGATGCGGTGGCGTAAACATTAATCAATGCAAAGATTTGGTCATAAGATTTTGAGCTTCATGGACGGCAATGCCGGTTACAACCAGATATTCATGGCTCCGAAGACATACACAAGACGCATTCGAGTCCTGTGGTGGGGTTATTTGAATATGTAGTCATGACGCGTTTGGACGAAAAATGCCGCCACATACCAAAGGGCCATGAATTATATTTTTCATGATTTGATCGGCAACCGGTGGAGATTTACATCGACGACGTGGTGGTCAAGTCTTTCAAGACGGACACTTGGACGATCTGCAACGCGTCCTGGACCGAACAAGGAAGTTCGGGGTACGGATGAATCCAAAGAAGTGTGCCTTAGGGGTGACGGCCGGTCAGTTCTTGGGTTTTTTGGTCCATGAACGCGGAATTGAGATCGGCCTGAAAAGTCGAGAGGCGGTCACGAACAATGAAGCCACCCACTACAAAGAAAGAACCGCAGTCCCTCATCGGCAAGATCAACTTCGCCGAAGGTTCATCTCCAATCATCGGGAAGAATAGAGCCGTTCATGGGACTAGTAAAAATAAAATCGACGAGGAATTCCGGGGCGTAACAACGAGCCTTGACGAGATCAAAGAATATCCGACAAAGCCGCCATGTTAGTTCCACCTCACCGACAGCCGTTCTACATTTACTTATCAAGAGCTAACACGCCCATCGCCGGTAGTGGTGCAAGTTTATGATGGGCTGGAGTCGTCTTTACATAAGCGTAAGGATGTCAGACAGAGACAAGGTACCGATATCGATAAGTTGTGCCTCACCTGTTTTTCACCGCACCAAGTTGCGCCACATTTTGCTATCGGAGATCATCATCATATGCAAATCGGGCGTCATAAAGCACATGCTTCCGGCTCCTATGTTAAAAGGCCGAGGCAAATGGATGTTTGCATTATCGGAGTTTGACATCCGGTATCAACCCGCGAAAGCGATTAAGGGACGGCCGATCTTATCGCTGAAAGGATCAACACTAACATAGCAGCACTGTCCATAAGAGCGTGGGCTATGTTTTTCGACGGATCAGTTTGTGACGATGGCTGCGGCATCGGCATTTTACTCGTGTCGCCCCGGGGGGCAACATTTTCCTTCTCCATCAGATTGTCTACCTCTCGCACCAACAATGTAGCCGAGTACGAGGCGATGTGCAAGGGGATGGAGTTACTCCTCGAAGCCGGAGCGGAAGCAGTGGAAATTTTTGGAGACTCCAAGTTGGTGATTTCCCAGCTCACGGAGGACTACAAGTGCGAGAGCGAGTCCCTCTTCCCGTTATGGCTGCACTGCCGCGAGCTGATGGCGCAATTCCGGTACATAAACTTCACTTGGATCCCACGATCGCAGAATACCGAGGCGAACGATCTTGCGCAGATGGCTTCAGGATACAAGGACGTGGTAGAAGGAACCGACGTTCAGGTACAGTTCCTGGAAGCGGACGACTGGAGAGCCGATATCTTCAATTACTTGAAGGATTCGGCTCGGGGGGCACCTAAACGGATAAGGTACAAAGCCATGAAGTACGTGCTTATTGGGGATGACATGTTTTACAGGACTCTGGAAGGGCTATTGCTCAAATGCCTGGGGACAGCCGAGGCCAATCGGCTCCTACACGAGGTACACGAAGGCGCCTGTGGAACTCACCAATCGGATCATAAGATGAAATGGTTGATCAGGCGATCAGGGTTTTATTGGCCCACCATGCTTGGGGACTGTTTCAACTACTACAAAGGGTGTCAAGCATGTCAGAAATTTGGAAAAATCCAGATGGTACCACACAACAATGAACCCCATCATCAAGCCTTGGCCATTCCGAGGTTGGGGCATGGACATGATCGGCAAAATCAATCCTCCATCAAGCAAAGGCCACATGTGGATTCTGGATATCACTGACTACTTCACTAAATGGGTGGAGGCTGTCCCGATGAAGTCAGTGAACTCGAAGGATGTTATCAATTTTGTGAAAGAACATGTCATCCATAGATTGGATTCCCAAACTATCACGACCGATGGAGGTTCGGTCTTTATTTATCGTGAGTTTAGAAAGTTCTGCGAGGACATGGGGATCAAGCCGATTAGATCATCTCCATACTATGCTCAAGCAAATGGGCAAGCTGGCGTCAACCGAGCCTCATCAAGCGATCAAGAGAAAAGTCGATGAGCACCCAAGGCGTTGGCGAGGTTTTGTCGAGGCGTTATGGGCTTATCGCATGTCATGCCATGGAGCAATAAAACCTCACCATACCATCTAGTATATGGACAAGAAGCCGTCTACCGGGAAATTATGGTGGATCGAGACGTCACTTTTCGTGACGATCTAACGATCAAGAATACGCAACCGATGAGTGACGGTGTGGAGGATTTAACCGAGCTCGAGCTATGGTCACCGGAGAAAATCAAAGAGAACAAGGCCAAAGTAGCTCCTGCATACAACAAGAAAGTGAAGCCAAAGGAGTTCCACGTTGGTGATCTGGTATGGGAAGCTGTGTTGCCCTTGGGGACTAAGGATGCAACATATGGTAAATGGTCTCCAAATTGGCACGGTCCGCATGGTCGACCAAGTTTTAAGAGGAAACGATACATGCTCGAGCGGTTGGATGGCGTGAAGTTCCGATGTGGTCAACGGTCAACATCTCAAGAAATATTTCCCAAGCATGTGGGATGTTGGACAATAGAACTTGAGGGGCCGATACATGAAATCGGCTAAGTAAAAGCACGAGAGACGATGGACAGTAGAAATATGGGGGCCGATGCTGAAAATCGGCCGAATAAAAAAAACAATTCGTGCTTCGAAGGCTTGGAGGGCGTCAGCACGGACACGATCCACCTCGGCGATCTCAGCTTCGTCATCTTCATCTTTGCTTGTCACTAGTCGTTTATGCAGGGCACGTTTTTCGATGGGCAATTGGAGATTTGGGTCGCCCGTTTTGAGAAAGGTCGCAGGTCATCGTTTGAAACCAAGGAGTGGCCGTTTTAATGTGCCTAAAGATGCGACCAAAGTTTGACCCTGTCAACGTTGTTTGGGAGAAGCCGATGGATAGTCATCGGCTCTTTGCGAGTTGACTTGTTTAACTGTATGCGTGCAGTATGTTGAGAGCCGATGCAGTGTCATCGACTTCTAGGACATCGACCTATCGTGGCTATCGGCAAGATCAGGGGCGAACAAGGCAATCTTCGGGAAATAGATTTTCATTCATTCAAAAGATGATTGCTTACAAAGGACGATTGATTACAAAAGGGAGCCTGCTACTACCATCGTTGTCACGCTCGGTTTCTAATCTAAAGGGCGAGATCGTCGCCGTTGTCGTCGCCGCCTCCTCCTTTGTCTTCGCCTTGCCGCTTGGCGTCGTCCTCGCCGCTTTCTTCGAAGAAACCAGCGGGACCTCTTCGTCCTCGTCATCTTCGGTGTCTTCGCTGGACCCGCGAAGCGCTTTCGGCGGATACTGTCGAGGAGGTGTCCTCCTCCGATTCCTCCTCCTCGGAGGACTCGACGCCGCCCCACGACCAGCGTCGTCCTTTCGCCTCCGGTTCCCGTCAACAAGGAATCTGAGGCTCTCTTCACCGTCGATTAGGGACGATCGTCCTCGACCAGACGGCGAATCGATCCCTTTCGTCCCACCATCGTGGAAATCTTATCAGACGCCGTGGCGGGTGCTCGCGTCGGCTCTCGGTCGCTCATCGAGTTGGGCGTGGGAAGACACGCGGAGGAAGCGAGGAGGCCATGGCAAGAAAGAGGGTTTTTCGGGGAGGAAGAAGGGTTTTCGCAACCGGAGGAAGATGGGGATCGTGAACTGTTCAGCGAATTTAAATAAGGGAATAGTGGAGAGACGGTTCAATGCCTTAGCGGTTCCCAGTTACCGCCAAAATCGTCAAATCATGCAATCGCGAGAGTTGAGAAGACAGGCATCATGATGAAGAGGTAGCGTGGCGATTACGTTACGCCACGCGATTCATCGACGCGCAGCCCGATAAAAAAAAAGAGGAGAAGAAGAAAAAACACACACAGAGTGGTTTTGGAATTATCATTGCCAAAACCAGGGGGGCATGTGTTATCGCCGTATTTTGGCCAAAGACGGAGATGGGCCGTGATCAAGATGGGCTTGGAAGATACATATATTCAACGTGTTGTTGGATCGGCCTAGTGCGTGGATTTGGGCTAAATTGCCCGTGTATCTTGTATCATAGTAGGTTTCGTACTTGTTTAGGTTCCGTTTATGTTTAGGTAAAGATAGAGTTGTAGAGTTATTCCAAAAGTAGAGAGTGTCCGGACTATAAATATGTACCTAAGGTTATTGAAAAAAGGAGGACAACCACGTTCACAACAAACACAATCTCGGCGCATCGCCACCCCTTGTTTCTAGGGTTTCTTTCGGGTAAGTGCCATGCTGCCTAGATCGCATCTTGCGATATAGGCAGTATCTACTATCGTTACCTGGTTTTACTCGTACTGAAGCGTTGTTGATGGCGAGTAATACCTTTATCATAGATTTTTTGAGGCTAGCATCGGTACTTTTCATTATTATCGTTAAAGTTATGCTACCTCTAGTTATCTCGCTACCTTTGCACTATTTCCCAAGTGCGAGGGTAGCATCTTGCTTGATCTTTATTTAGTCGATTCGATCTGTTATAGTTGTGCCTTGTTCACCAAGGTTTAGTTTAATATCTACGTAATCAGGCCTTACAAACGGGTTGAACGATCCAGTAGTACATAGGGACGTGGCTTATTCGTTCTAGAGAAGATGTTCCGGTAATTGGCTTTACGTTGGTTATTAGGCCTCCTCTAGGGTTAATATTCTTCATCTTTTGTACATACCAGGCTCAATCACGTGTAGGACGTTCGATTACGTGGTGAAAACATTAAACCGTAGATCGATTTAACTTGTAGTGATCAAGCAAAACCCCATGTTATCGTAAATCTAATGCAGAACCATGGGGCAATCGGCTCTAGGAGCCGATTCTGAAAACACAGGAGCCGATCACGGCTCGAATTTTACGATACTTGTTTACCATGCAGAAATCAATCGGAGCAATCCTTCACCTTCGACCGGTATAGGTCAGGTGGCATCTCGAACCAAGCCGGGGCGTGTCCGGAGCTTTTGGCCGTCGCCGAGGGACCAGGCCCACTGAAAATTCTGAGCCTCCCGGCTCTTCGTGTTGCCCGTCGCTGCTCGCCGGTGGGTTTTGGCAGGCAACAGATATCTCAATGATTTTCTTGTATTGTGTCATTATAAAAGCGTACTATTAAGAGGAGGTCCATTTTAGAAATTATGGGTGAAACAACATAACGATACAAAAAATACATTGCACTCACTAAACTTCCTATGGAAAGAGAGAGCCTACCATTGATCTATATGTGGAAGTTATGCTTTGTAGAACCTAATTCAACTTGCAGGGTTGGACTTTCAGCGCTCGGAACTTCTTGGCCAACACCCACGTGCAATAGGAGGCCGATTGCACATTTGTTGCACAACTCTCTATTTCCCCAAGGAAGCTACTCGAGGGCTTTAAGTGCCCAAAGCTACTAGCCCTACCTATGGCTATATTCCCCCACACATAAGTTTCCACGGGTTACTCCATGATGCACACCGCTAAATATCTTGAATCCTAGAGTTAGTCCGAAGCCTCTAGCCCTCATAACCTCCGGGCCTTGCAAGAAAAATGGTTATAGCGGTTAGACTTTAGGAGCTACTATATAAGAACACATTCTTACCCACTAGGAAGGTGACGACTCCACTTTCTCTCCTCCATTGTCACAAGAGATTAGAACTTTGATATCTAGCTCATGCCCTAGTGCTTAGATCTTGTTGATAATCACGAAAGGATATAAGAGAGCCAGATTGCCAGATCTATACTTTTATTGAAGGAAATTTGATTCTCCATGTTTACCTTTATGGATCTTGTTACTCTTGAGTGCTTGAGCACCCTAGATGGATGGAGTTGTCTTGGAGCCTATCCTCGGTGGAGATGGGCTTTGGAAGTTTGGGATCCTCCAATTAAGTTGTAGAGAATTTCTGAATAGTTTATAAGGGATCTATTGTTACCTTCAAGGGCACCACTAGTGGATCAAGGCATTTCCCTTGGTGGGACCGCTCAAGAAGAATAAGCTGATCCTTGTTAGCAATCGAAGATTGCTACACACCTCTCCAACAAAGACTAGCACCCCAATGGTGTGAAACTTTGGATACACCCTCGACTCTATTTTGAGCTTATTTTTTAACCCCATTTGCTTACTTGTTAGTAGTTACTAGGCCGGCTCACCCAACAGTATTTGTGTGGGCGTCGGGATGTAAGCAACACTATATGTGTCTAGGAATAAAGTGAGTACATTCTTCACATCCCATCCTCTGACGGCACACCACTCGATCTAGAGTCGCCGCTGACCGGGGCATGTTTGTAGTCATGCCCTGACGCCTCTCTACACGCACCTGCCGCTCGACATCGACCGCCGCCTTGCCTCTGCTCCATCTCTGCACCTACCGAGCCCCTCGTCCTCGACCACCAGTAGCCCAAGCAGGCAACCACGACCCCATCGACCTCCGCCACCCTAGCTGCCCGCTCGTCATCTCACCTAAACGGACATGAGGGCTCTGTTTCAGGGAACCGATAATTTGACTTGCCGGTGGCAGATCCTGTAATTACTTCGAAAGCTTAGGGACAAAATCAGAAACAGAAAAGCAGGACGAACCGCAAGAAATCTTTCCTCCTTTATTAGTAGGTTTAGATTTTTTTGTTTATCTTGTGAAGCTAGTTGTATTTTTGCTTATAGGCTGCTCTCATCTAGTTGCAATTCTAGAAGGTTTATATTCTTTTTATCTGCTAAATTGCTAAGAAAAATATTATAATTTGTACTCTTCAATTCAACCTTCATGTAGTCGACCTCTTCGATCCTTTCATATGGGGCAGTCGACATCCATTGGCTACACGTATGTACGACCTAGCCCTATTAATTCTTGATTCCGTCCCCTCACACTATAGTTTCTTGTCATATTCTTTGTGTTTGTGCGGAATCGGTGGCAGCGGTTGATTTCGCATGCTAATACTCCTCTCGTTTTAAAATATAAGATGTTTTAAGTTTGTAAAGCAAATGTATCTTGACTTTTTTTAGTGTAGATTCACTTCAAACATTCTACATACTAAAAAAGTCTAGATATATTTTTTTCACAAAGTTAAAACATCTTATATTTTAAAACAGAGGAAGTACTTGTCAAGTGTTCAATTCTAAGTATTATATTATTTGATGCTTTAGTGCAGGAACTCCACAAATTAATCCACAAACGCCATATCAATCCAGTTTATTTTTTCATATATCTATGGATGCGCACAGTACAATTGCCAATACTCTCCACGAGAAGAAGAAAAATATACTCTACGCTACTCACTATGAGATCGATCTCAAGGACAAGAAGAAAACAGCTTTACTGCTTTGAACATTGGGGTGCACGAGGAAGGACGTGTACGACTCGCACTTCATTTGGAAATTAGTTTCATCCCGTACTCGTGTTCGTTCCGCCGCAATTAAGGCTGCTGCTGCTCGGTAGTAGATCGGCGCGAAAGCAAGGCAGTGTTCAACTGGCCAGTTGGCGAATGTGACAAGGAACAAAGTGTCAAATCAGGCGATCTCGAGCTTCTTGAGGAGAGGGGTGTAGTGTAGTAGACGGTCGCACGCGACAATAGTTTTGCATTGAGAAGCCTGTCTGCCCCGCTTCTGCTGTGCTGTGGGCCTGTGGCCCAGCAAGAAGTTACTCCCAAACGTACGGACCTCGGCCCACCTGCACGGTCTGCGCATTCAATAATAAGCCTGAAAGCAACCAGGCAGTATATTGCAGTCCGTCAGAAAGAGAGGCTGGGAGAGGTAGACGCAACTCTGGAGGACGATGGAGTGGAAGACTGGAACACCTCCTGCCCCTGGGTCGAAGAATCTCGAAGACCAGATCGAGAGTACTGCTAGGTGCTAGCAATAGGGTTGTGGTGACATATTTTCTAGTACAGTTTTTCTGCTATAGATAGCAAAATAGTACTTTCTCTATTTTAACATATAAGATGTTTTAGATTTCTAAAAGAAAATATCTAGATTTTTTTTAGTGTTAGATTCACTCCAAACCCGAATCAATTTACATACTAAAAGAAATATAGGTACATTTGCTTCACAGGTAAAACATCTTATATTTTGAAACGAAGGAAGTTGTTAAAGAGCATATGCTAGGCAAAAGATGTATCCACGTGTACGCCAAGACTAATTAACCAGCTCATGAACGACAAACCTTCCTAAGTACTAGTATGTACTACGAGTCATACTCTGCAACGTCTGCCTAATTACACAGCGAGGAGGATGTGGAGGAGACAGCAACACCTCACTGACGACAGTGTCACACACCGCTGGCTGGGCTGGCTAGAACGTCCATGGACCCCTCTGCACGCCGGCCCTCCGGTCCCAAAGGAAATTGAAGAGTACGTGGCCGCCGACACCTGCCGGCCGGCCGTACGTCGTCTTCGTCGTCCACCTCCTCCTGTGGCATGCAGAGCTAGCTGTAATATAACCATCCGATTAGCGGTCGCGCCAGAGCGCTAACTGTTAATCTTTCTGCATGCACCCGATCGATCCCGAGTGAGACATAGATCCAGCTCCGTAAGTCGCCTTCGCCGTCCTCAAGCGATATATACTCTGGCTGAACTCTGAATGGTACGCGTCTCAGGGTTGATGTACACGCACGAACGTATTATTGGCTACGTACTGAACTACTGATCACGAGTAGGTAGGAGCTCGGCTGTCCCTGTACACGCGGTGTAGGAGGGAGAGTTCAGGGAGCCGAAGCAACGTACAGCTAGCACACACAGTCGTAACAACAGTTTCACGGTTAGCCAGTCTGCTGTCACATCTTCCTCCAGCGACGACCAGGACATGCATGATGGATCGACTAGCTAGCTAGCTGGTTAATTTGAGGATTCAGGCAACCGGGGAGCAAGGCAACCGCATGTGTGAGTGACCATCCGCAGGAAGAACAGTCGTTCGGACAGTGATTGGCGCCAGATCTCTGAATATATTACTGAGAAAAAATGTTTCTGAGATGAAGTGTATGTACACGACAGCTGCACGTACGTATATTCATGGTTACTTCTTTTTGGAGGGAATATATTCATGATTACTCTGTTCGTATGCAGAAGAAAGAGAGGGAAAAAGGCATCGCAGAAAGAGGGAAGGGACGGAGGAGGAAGAAAAGTGGCTGTTTGATCGAGTTAGTGCCCGGCCCGTGGTCGCTGTTGCGAGATGTGATCCACAGCCACAGGCCCGGGCTTTATTATTCAAAGCCAAATCTAGAGTGGATCCGCGCGGGGTAGGCCCGTGCCTGTCGCCTGGCCCACCCAGGCACACACTCTCTCAGACCGACCAATCGCCGACCTCCACCTCTGCCACACGAAACACTCGATCCTATCAGGTTGCCACACCATTATCCGACGAGGCGTACGTCTTTTTTCCTGAATTAATTTCTTGACTAATGTCTGTTTCTCCTCTGATCTTTCCTTAACTAAAAATGCTCATATATACTACTTCCTCCATTTAGAAATAAATGATCTAAGTTTGCCAAGATTCACAGTAAAATACGTCTAAATAAATGCGAATCTAGACAAATCCAAGTAACATACCGGAGTACCTTAGCTCGCATGTAGATGATTAAGCACAAAGTTAGTATGCAAGCAATTCCATGAAATTCTCAAACAAAAAAAAATCATGTATAATGTAGGTAAGCTACGCATGCTCTCCAGTATGGATGTTTATCATATATACTCTCTTTTTTACAAAATAAGTGATACAGCTTTATCTAAAATCGCATGTATCTAGAATTCTAAATGCATTTTAGTGTCTAAATACATGTATAACTGACAAAAATGCGTTATTTATTTTGGGATGGAGGAAATACATCGATTCTTGGTAAAATTTAATAAAGCCGGCCTTTGCGCATGGATGACAGCAACTGCTTCTGGCCGAGAGACACCTCCCCCATGCAAAATATCTCCCTAGTTTGAAGTTATGGGGACTCTCTGGTTAAAAGAAAATTCATACAAATTTCGGAGAAATCTGTTACTCAGGAAAACCGATACTACCTCTAATCCAAATTACTTGTCGCATGTTCATTCAACTTAGACAGATTTCAGACAATATTTTATCCAAACTCGCGACAAGTAATTTGGATCCTAGGGAGTACTATATTGTTTGGTTGAGTTGTAGAATAATATTGGAAACCATAGTAACTTTTCGCATGATCCATTTTGCATGTTGGTCCAGAGTAAAATTTTCAATGGAGTCAAAACCTAATACAAAATTTCCTTTGCTTCTATATATGATAACTATGCCATGCATGATGGATCGAGTACTAAAAAAAGTTAAGTATTTTTCCTATGGTGCAACCAAACAACTAATATTTTCACATTCTTGTGTTTTTATTTTTTTTGTTGGATTCAATATGGCAATGCCAGACAATTCAGTGTTTTTCATATTTCTGTGTTTTTGAGGTCATGCGAACCAAGATGCTCTAACTGGCTTAGAAAAAATAACATGTAACCTCTAAGCAATAAAATTTGATCAGACGGTGAGAAACATTTCAATTTCTCGATCCGTCAACTATATCATCGAGATTTCCTGCAAAAAAATATGATCAAAATTATGCTATTAGTATTAATTAATCTGGTATATAGACATATTGGCCTTGTATATTTTGCTAATCTCGTGCATTTTTTGTATGAAGACATGATGTTAAGTACTCTCTCTAATCCATAATAATAGGCTGTGAAACAAAAAGCTAGACCAAAAACATGGCACAAAATGAGAAAGGCTTTCATTAATCTTTTCTTTCTTGAAGAAAATTTACAGCTTGCAAGTTACAGAGCGCCCATGCATATATGCAGAGGTGACTGCTAGCTGCAGTTGCTGCATAGATATGCATAGTACATCTGTTAACTAGAAGGAGCTTTCTTATAGTATTAACCTCGAGGACAAATACTTACGTGCTCTAGCTTGCTTGTGTTAACTAAACATCCACTGCCTAGTCGCTTTGCTTCTCGCTACATCACATCACACTGCATTACATTACACGGAGAGAGAGAGAGAGAGAGAGAGAGAGAGAGAGAGAGAGAGAGAGAGAGAGAGAGAGAGAGAGAGAGAGAAACAAAGATTGGAGCTGGAAAATGACACATCATTTCCCCTGTGGTTCGTAGTCTGCGTCTGCCTAGCTAGTAGCGAAGAATAGCTAGCTAGTCAGGGTTGCTTCGCTTCTCAGCTGCTGACCTCTTCTTGCAGGTCCGAGCTGCCGCCGCTCGTGACGCAGCTGGAAGACGACGCCGGCGACGACAGCGACGGCTGCATCGGCATCGTGCGGTGCTCGTCGGTGCCGTGGCCGCCCAGCGCTTGTCGCCTGGAGGAGTAGGAGGAGGACGACGACGACCTGTCCTTTTTGAAGATCCGGCACACGACCCATTCGTCCGTGCCATCCTCACCCAAGCAGCAACCCTGCAAGTTGTCATGGGCATCTTAATTAAGCACACATATTCCAGCAACGACAATTAATTGAAGAGTGAAAGTACTAGCAGAAGCAAGAAAATTACGCTGCAAACAGAAGGGTAATTGAAAAAAAAGGCTGGACAATACTACTTCACTATTTTAGAAAAAAAAAAGTTCGTTCTTACACAAAGAAAAAACTAAATTCTCTATAGTTCAGGTACGACTTACGAACAAGCAGGGGGGTCTCCAAACTGTTACACTTTTCAGCTAGAAACCAATCAACAGTGCTGGAACAAGTCGTTCCAATCGCAAGCAGGATTCTTTCGTGTAGATGAACATTTACAGTGGGTCACTCACACCGTGCAGATCAAGTGAACAGAACAGCAATTCCTTGACGAAACATCTCTTGCAAACAGTAGTTGGCCATGGAACTGTTACTGCACAGTCAGATAACTACCTAGCTAGCTAGCTAGCTTCTTCTTTTTCCGATAGATTACAAGGAAGTTTTCAGTACCAACAACCACCAGTAAACTCAACGAACTAATCGGTGATGGTAGATGTATATGTAAATACGAGTACATGTATTTGCAGGCTAGTTAATTATAGTCCCAACAATAAGATCTGAAGGGGGATTCTCAACAGGCCGGAAGCATCTAGGACAGCGTTAAGTACAACCAACCACCTCTCCGTATCAGCATAAATTGCAACGACGACCACTACCATTCCCATCCCAAGCGATTTAATTGGAACAGGATCGATCTACATCCGTCCGTCGGTCAGGTCAATTAATTAGCGGTTTAGCAAGTTGTCACGTATATACTGTAGGTTGTTGATGAACTAGCTAGCGGAGATGCTCATGTGCCCTAAGCATATGTATTACATAGCTTAATTAAGTACTGCCATGTCAGAGTAGTTACATCGGTTGTGAAGTTTATGTATACCTAATAGTTAGGATGGTTAATTAGTGTATGCTAATTCAGCATCATGAACGCCGTATATGAGTCCAGTACTTGGTACTAACTGTTCGTCGATATAATCAAAGTTTAGCCCACAATACAACTATAGGTCATGGGAGAACATGGACACAAGATCTTGATAGTTATTCCCTCCGTTTTAAAATATAAGATGTTTTAGCTTTGTGAAGGAAATGTATTTAGACTTATTTTAGTATGTAGGTTCACTCAACTTTGGGATGAATCTATACACTAAAAAAAGTCTAGATTCATTTTATTTACAAACCTAAAACATCTTATATTTTAAAACGGAGGGAGTAGCAAAGTAAAATAACATGATACTCCAGAAAAATCCTTCTGAAATACAGTGACCTTAACGGACCTATGTAAGAATTCCACATAAAACAGTTCAATTTTAAGGGAGTTTCGTAAGAATTCCACATAATAAAACAGTTCAATTCTAGCTAGACGCAGGCTAAGGGAAAACCTGAGGTATCATCGATACCAACAAACCTACTATTATAGCTTGCTCCAGAGTTACCACTACGTATTAGCTTAATTGTTGTCCAGTTTATTCTTGTGAGCTGTAATCCAGATTCCGCAGCTAAGGATTGGAGTAGAGTTAGCACAAGTGCAGTTGAACAAGTACAAAAACATGAAAGGAAAAAAACAAACGCAGGCAGTACATGCAGCGAGAACAAATTAATGGCAATCAATCAAGCAAGTGGGCGGAGAGTAATCAGTTAATCAATCAATCAAGGAGGACTAATCAGTGCTCACATTCTTATGCTGATGCGGCAGGGTGAGGCGGTACTCGTGCATGGCCCAGCCGGTCTGGACCGGCGCCGCCGGTGACGCCGTCTTCCTGCTGCCCTTGCCCCTGCTTCGGCGGGGCACGAAGGCCATGGACTTCTTGACGCCGACGAGGTGGTTCCGGCCGTACCGAGACACGACCACGGGTCTAATCCTCCCTCCCGCGGCTGGCTTCCAGCACCCGCTCGCCGTCGTGGTGGACCTGCCGCCGCTCTTGCCGCCGGCGGCCGGGCGGAGCGCGAAGAAGTACTTCTCCCCCTCGGTGGCGCCTGGAAACGAGTCAACGACAAGGTCATCTTCAGTACGCACGTAGCGCTAGCGCGTCATAGAAGCTAAGAACATCATCGTTGTCCGCCGACGTACCGGGGATGTCCCATGGGTCGAGGCTGTAGAGGTTGTGGACTTCGGGGATGACGTCGGCGGGGAGCGGGAGGGAGAGGGCCTTGCGGCGGAGGTACTGCACCACCACCTCCTCGTCGGTGGGGCGGAACCGGAAGCCGGGCGGCAGCTGCCTCAGCACCTCCTGCCCGCCCTGCTTCACCATCACGGGCGCTCTCATCTCCATCGCCAACCGCTGCTGCAGACGCACAACGTACCAAGCCTCTCACAGCAGCTAGCTAGCGCTACCTATAGCACGCACCGACGACTAGCTCAGCTCAGTGGATGGAGCACGTACTAATGGCCGGCCGCACTAGGTAGGTAGCTAGCACGTATGCTTCACAGGGAGGTCCTTGTACGGGTAGCGGTCAAGGCAGCAGCAACAGGGCAGCTCGCAGCTTCCTCGCCTACTTTGCGAGTGCAAAGCGCCGCGCGTGAGCCGTGCATTTGCTTGGAACGTTCATGGCGACTGGCAGACAGAGGAGAGAGAGTCCAGAGTGGGAGAGGGGAGAGAGAGAGATGGGATTGCAGTAGGGAGAGGCGGGGGGGAAAGGGCGTGGTGCGGAATGCGTTATATATAGATCTCTTGCGGCGGGGAGGCGTGAAGTTTACTCCACCGGCGTCGTCGTGCTCGATCGATCGCCTGCTGCCGGCCGGCGTACGTGTGGCTTAACTGGGTGCCTTCTCCGATTTGACAACCGGGCTCTTTATTTTCCGGCCATATACAGCGGGGTTGATTCCTTTGGGGAAATTCTCCAGCAAGTTACAGTGCCTGTGCCCCTTGTTACGCGGCAACGCAAGCAAACGAGGTTAATTGGCCACCTTCAGATTCCACGGGTTTCGTTTTCGTCAAATAGCACGCGTCACTCGATTGTGACTGTCTCATTGCTGCAGCTGCAGTGGTCTCGGTTTTTCTTAACTGATCTTCAAGGTCTCGGTTTTCAGTTTCACTTTTTTTTTCACGGCTTCACAACGAGATTCGAGCTATATATAACTATGACAACTATCCCTAGCTACTACGAAAGCTCTTAATAGTGTGACGAACTCCAGTCCCCCATGGCTTTTGGATGTGTATCTAATATTTCTTATATTTTTATTGTTGAAAGATCACTGTTTTTGCATAAGGTTCTAGTACTGAGACTGTGGCTTCAGAAGGGAAGCAAAAAACACCTTCAGAAATTAATTGATGAACTCGTTTTGAAGGATAAACAGAGGTCCCTCCCATGTAGTTCAAATGGCCAACTAATAGGTTGCTAATGAGAAAGTCACTAAGCTTGTGAGAGGGATAAAATGGCGCAACATACTAAATTTAGGCACAATGGAGGTGGTCCTTGGGTCCCTCTCGTGCCAATCAGGCGGAAGTGTCAAGTTTCGGAACGCTCCGCCAAAAAACTCCCATGGACACCTCATGTCTGGAGATTACTGGATCAGATAGGATTCGGTCGTGCGCACCCGTGTGTTTTACTGACCAGAGGGAGCGTTGCGAAGCTCTGCTGTCTGTTCTCACAGGACACGTCTTTTGGTCCATGCTGAAGTCAGAGGCGGAAATGTCATAAAAGACGAGATCTGAGGACTAGCAATGGTGGTTTAAGTGTTTGTGGCGATGAGGAATTGACTTGGTGATTCGTGACTGGTAGTAGTTGTATCGGCAAGTAGAGGCGACAACACATGAGAAGTTCAAAGTCCTACCTTGCAGGATGAAAATCAAAGATCTAGCCTTAATTAGTTGTGTCTAGCAATGGCCTTATTGAAGGCATTGTTTGGACTTTCTCCATGATGAAAACCTATGATCTATGATCGGGCAACAACGACGCTTGTGCATTGTTTCCTTATTGAAGACATCACTATTGGAGAAATTGGACTTCTGGTGCTATCTTGGTAGTGTTAGTGCTGCTACAAAGAATTGGTCACTGTAGCGGGACTTATTTTTATATAATTCTTATTCTTTCTTTGGTTGTGTGCATCTGTAATGCCATTAGGGCACTACGTTGTTGCAGAGGCTGAGTGTAATTTATATCTTCATGATATTAATATATACTCCTTATAAAAAAATTAAAAGATAATATAAAGTGTTTTCATTTGATCATGCTTTTTTTCTTCTAGTACATGAGTTCTGCGTGTTCTCCATTTGTTCATGAAGGAAAAACATCCAAAAATAAGACATTTCAACTTGAACAAGAAGATGCCATGATTTTTGGTGAGGACCAATTAAATACCTACATTACCAATTTCTAAAGACAGTTATTTGGTGCATTCCTCCTCTATGGATGGAGAGATTACTAATGACAACACCGAGATATCCACTGAAGAAAATGATATCCTAACTACTCCCTTTACTGAAAGGGATCATGAGGTTGTCTTGCAGATAGAGCATAATAAATCTCTGGGCCAGATGAGTTAGTGACAGAGTTCTATAAAAAGCCATAAGAAGTAGTTAAAATGGATTTGATGACTATGTCCATTGAGTTTCAACGAGGGTTGTTGACCTTATTTCATCTGAATTATGACTCTCCTTCCCAGGAAAGAGGATGCATGCGGTAAAAATTTAACGATAACACTCCATTTGCCTTCTGAATGCGAGTGTTAGGATTTGTATTAATTAAGATGTTAACATGCCGAATTTTGAATGTGGCAGCACCCAATGTCTGTCCAACTTATCCTGCTTTCATTCCAAAACGAAACCATCCATGAGCTCCACTCCAAATGCATGGATGGATTTATTCTTAAAGTGGACATCATATAACCTAATAACAAGGTTAAATGGCCAATTTTGCAACAGATTGTGCATCAAATGGTTCCCCTTGAGTGGTGCATGGCGAGGGTGTGAGTATCAAAGTTAATAATCATATAGGCCATTACTTCCATACTATGAAAGTGTTATAATCGGGTGATCCTATGTCCCCATTTTTGTTTAAATGTCGTTGTTACCATATTGGCCATTCTTATTTCAAGGACAAATGAGGGGGATTAGGTTGGTTGCCTTATCCTTCACCTGGTTCGTGGTGGTGATCCATCCATTGTCAATTTCACAGAGTATGAATGGTGAAGGCATTCAACATGAAACTGATTCTATGTATTTTCAAAAAAATCTTCAACCTAAAAATTTAATTTTATAACAATGATATTTCATTTTTGTCAAGGAAAAGAGGTCAAACACCAGTATATGCAACTCTTTGGTTGTGAAGCTAAAAAAAAGAGTTTCTCGTAGAGAGTATGAATTTCAGGATAATGGAAACGAAAAATATTGCTTCACTATGAGAAACTCACCAACAAGGAGTGGAAGGTCGAGAATAGCTAAGAGAAAAAATTATGCGGTTGGAAGGGTATTTATTTGTCTTACATGTACTCATTGGTCTACAGATGTTTATGGTGTCTTCCTTTTTTTGTGCTTAAAGAGGCACACATGAGAATTTTACTATTCCCTCCGTCTCAAAATAGATGTGATGTATCTAAACACTATTTAGTATCTAGATTCATCGAAATTTAGACAAACTTTCGACATTATTTTGAGACGGATGGAGTATTATAGATCCACATTCTTCTAGCGATTTGACGCACATTAGAAGAAATACCAACTGATGAAGGGAATATAATACCTAGACCACGATATCAAGGTGGTTCGGGTGAAGAATCTTGAGTTAAGAATAAATTCTTGTTCAACAAATGATTATTAAAGTTGTTACATGAGGAGGGGTATGCCAAGATCATCTACACATTAATTACCTACACTCTAAAAGTCGGTCACATATGCGAGCAAAACCTACCATTCTCCACTTTTGAACACTAGTACAAACTCGAGCATTAGAGATGGGCCATAGAGCTGGTTAAATGCAAAAACAAAAAAGACAGCTTTGCATGATACGTCCTTACAACTACTATGTTACCTAACATATGAGCATCATGATGTCCACACTGGTTCTTCCTAGATCAGTACACTGTGGTATGCAAACATTGTCCTTTTCTTTTACCAAAACATTTTTCTTATTTTTGTACTGGTTTTGATCATGATTTAATTCACCCAGCCACAGCGAATGGAAGACAATGAACCGATGATAACCAAGCTAAAAATGATTCGTTCGGAGATCGCTGAGTTTTTTTGTTCAGCAAGTGCTGAAAGGCGACGGAGAGTTCCATGCTACTTAGATGTGAGAGCAAGTATGCCAATTAATGGGTGTTCTTGGAATTCTCATGTTTTTGAACCGTAATACTTGCCATGCATGCTAGCAACTTACGTACACTCTGTGACACACTGCAATATCTTCGAATTTTGGCTTATATATATCCTATTGTTTCTTGTCTGAATATTTCAAATTATTTCGGACCATTCGTAAATTATGACCGATTGTAAACAATAGCAGAATCTAGTTGGATACAACTATGAGACCGTCGCTTAAAAACAGTCTCAGTGCGACTTGAATTTTAGAGACGGTCGCATAAATCATACGTCTTAAGGCGACAAATAATTCGAGATGGTTGTTTTAGGAACCTGACTCTGTTTCTAAATCCGGTTTCCCAAACAACTCGTCTTAGGAAAGCAAAGTATTCAAGACGACCACTAATAACAGCCATATCTAGTTCTAAACAGTTGGAAAGCCATCTTAGGTTGTCAAAGTGTTGGATACAGTTTAGATTGTAAGCCGTCTGAGGGTGCGGAATTGCAGACGACCTCGCAAAAAAGCCGTATTAGGGGAATTTCTGTTGCAGATGGTTACTATTTTAGGCCATCTGAGGATATAGACAGAATGGAAAACAAGCTGAGGGGTGGTGCGTTCTTAGAGTCTGTGCGCTAGAGCCGGAATGGAAGACTACTAGCTGACTTCTATGGGCGAAAACTGGCTGTAAGTGTGGGTTTGGTAATAGTGGAAAGGTGTGATGTGATTTAAAGAAGAGTTCTTCGGTGGAGGGATTGGTTATAGCATGTTTTGAGGGATTGGTTATACCCACATGTTGAGGGATTGGTTATAGCATGTTTTGGTAAATAATGACCATAAAAATAAAGTTCAGGAGCAATGCGAATAGATACATCTAAATATTCTACCTATAAGATTATCCCCATTCTCACCTCAAGATATCCGATGATGTGGGTAGACAGGTCATTAAGTAAGGTGAATTTTTGGTCCCTCTATGGGTGAAAGTCTTGGTTCTTTCTCGGACAGAGCCAAAGAAATAAGCATGCAACATACTATGTACAATTGATTTCCAACGGTATAATCAACCTATCCGAAACTACCAAGATAGAAGTGATAAATAGTGTATTGTACCTAATGTAGACATACAGTATGGTGATGTATAAACCAACCGTATATACCTCTAACCTTCTGTATTTGTATATGTACTATCCCTATATAATACAAGACCCTGCCCATTGTGGAGGGTACGGTTCCTACCCTAAACCCTAATACTCATACCGCATATTATGGTATCAGAGCCTGTTGCCGCCGCCAGCTCTTGATCGTGACCTATCCTCCGACCGATCTGACCGCCGCCGATGCTCGATCTAGCTTCCGCCTACCCCCATGTCGACCGCCAGCCAACTCTCGACCACCCCCATGTCGACCGCCTCCTCTAGCTCGGCGTCTGCTGGCACCACCATCCTTGTCGCCGCCGCTCGCCGGGTTACCATGGCCTCGAGGATACCCTCTATGACGCTTGTGATCCACAACCAGATCACCATCCAACTCACCAGCGACAACTACCTCTACTGGCGCACCTAGGTGGTTCCGATCTTGCGGAGCAACCTCCTGTACGGGTTCTTCGACTGCTCTCTCCCCTGCCCGGCGGAGGAAATGCCCAACCCGACGACTACTACTACGGGAGATGAGCCCAAGACCATCGCCAACCCGCTGTATGTGGCGTGGCACCAACAGGATCAATCGATCCTGTCGGCCATCGTCTCCTCTCTCACCGAGAGCGTCATCGGGATGCTGATGCTTGCGTCGACCGCGCAGGAGGCGTGGGAAACCCTCGATGCAAGCTTCGCTGACCAATCTACCGCCCGCGTCATGCAAATTCGCGGCAAGCTCTCCAAGGTGAAGAAACTCAACTCCTCTGGCGCTGTATTCTTTTAGAAGGTGAAGGCGTTGGCTGACGAACTGGCGTCGACCGGCCAACCTCTTCGAACCGAGGAGTTCAACGCCTACCTTGTCGCTGGCCTTGATGGCGAGTACGACACCCTGGCTGATCGTGTCTCTCCTCGGACCATCTCCAGCCCAATGTCGATTCGCGACGTCTACGCCCAGCTTCTGAACGCCGAACAGCGCATCAAAGCCCAGCGTGATGAAGTGGCGATCGACGTCCACATGGCCCACATGGCGGCCAACTTGAAAGTGTAAGATGGTTAACCTAGAGGGGGGGGGGTGAATAGGTTTCTACAAAATTCTTTATAATCTTTTGCAAGTTTTAGGCTTTGCAGAATATAAGTGAGCCTAAATGCAAACTAGGTGAGGCAACCTAGATGATGAACAAGATACTTCAAGCTCGAAGGCTATCACAAGGTAAACAACACAAGTAAGAGATCGGTTAACCGAGGCACGCGGAGACGAAGATGTATTCCCGTGTTCACCACCTTTGGGAAGGGGGCTACGTCACGTTGGAGAGGTGTGAGGTTCCACGAAGGATTCCTCACGCGCCACAAAGTCTCACCTTCTTCTCCGAGCCTATCCCACGAAGGAATATCTCACTTACTCGTGGTATACTTTTAAGGTAGTCTCCAAACTCTCACAAACTTTCCACGGAGCAAATCACAAGCTGTAAGATCCCTCCTTTGTAAAGGAAAAGGATCCCTGTGATTGCAATGCTATTCCCTGGATCATTGCTAGCATCCACAGTTTAAGATGAAGTACACAGATACAAAGGTCATTTATTACATTCATTCCAGAGATAAAATATAGTCTTTTACAACTCAGGGCCATAGGCCTAATACAAGAGTTCTTGGAATAAGTAAATAAGCATAAGTCTTCATCTTCATGTGCCACAGGCAAGCATGTTGAGTGTAGACTCATGACTCCTAGTCATCATCGGAGTAACCTGCAACATTACAAGTTACAGCCACAGAGGGTCAATACTTTGGAATAGTATTGGCAAGTGATACCTTAGTAAATTTTAAGTGGGCTATATTACTATATGCATTTTGGCTAAGTGTAGCTTGGCTTGCTTTGCTTGAAAATAGGTTTTCCCTATTAGTTGAAATCACTAAGTTTTTCTTTATCAAAAACTTCCCAAGAAACCACCAATAGACATTGGGGTCCTTCCCCCTTGTTCACCCACAAGTTTTACTTAGAAGTTGGAGTGATGAGATTCTTGTAGCTTCCATGTCTTGATGCTCAAGCTGTCCATTGCCATGGACTTGGCTAAGTACTTAGATTTTCCATATGCAGAGGTTGTGCACTTTCCCCACCAGACTTGGTTTCCCAAGACATGACCTTTCAGAAGCCTTTCCTTAGTCAAATGGACGCGTTCCAACCTATCATCCCACTACCACCAACTGTCCAAATGACTAAGTTCTAGCAACCTATATGATCAAGGCAGAGCCCATATTGCCAAGTGGTTGCACTGTAAGCTTTCTCAACACTTGGCCTCCAAATCCCTTTGTGCCTGTGTGGCATACCATAAGTGAGATACACAAGTCAAATCCATGGCCTTGTGTAACCACTCAACCAAAAACAACCATTCAAGTCCCATTCCACCCAGGAAGTTTATTGACTTAGTTGTTTTATTAAGAAAAGCATGAGTCCCAAAGGACTTAGAATTATTTCATCATAGCACGTACATTCTTTACCAACCCTTGTTTTCTACTAGATAGGCTAAGCATGGCATAGTAACTTAACTTAGGAAAAATCCCTAGCAATTCTACAATTCTACACTACATAGGATTTTCCAACATAGCATTTGGCAAAAGTAGCATGCAAGACTTAGCAAAAAATAATTCTAATGCTTATTCAAAATAAAGGGTGGAAATATCATGTAGTATCACTTGCCTTGGTAATGGGGAGAGTGGCACTCTTCACAATCACAGTCACTAGCAAAATCTACACAAGAATTTTGTAGCACACAATTACATACAATTCATATACAAGCAAAAATATGAATGCATGCATGCAAGAAAATGCTAAATGATGATTTTTGAAAACTCTACCAAGCAACTTCATGAAACAGAAACATAACCAAGCCAAAAAGTTTGCTAACCAAACTTATTTAGCCCTAAAACAATTTGCGAAACAAAACTATGACCAAAATGGACCTAAACATGTTTCTTCATACAAAGTCATTTTAACAGATACTATTTGTTAAAAACATTGCAGATTCAGAAAGGCCTTGATTCACTGATTCTAACGATATAAAATTTGCAAAAATCTAACGTGGGAATCTCAAGTTATAGCCATTTGAAATCTGGATCAAATTCTGTTTTTGAATTCTGTTTTTGAATCAACCCTAGCCACGTGTCGTAGTATTATTGGCGCGTACCGATTCGTTTGGATCGACCAACGCAGACCGTAGGATCTAAGCGAGATCTGGCGGCTCAGACGCGCGCTTACCTCTTCGCCCATGTTCTAATCTACGCCGTATAGGATCTACATCTGACGCTCCTAATCGTCCTGACCATACACGGGCGGCGCTAGCGGCGTTGACTGGCGGCGGCGCATCTGGCCGCGGCGGTGCTGGCGCTCTAGGTCGCCTTGGAAGGAAGGGAGGCGCTTACCGGATCCGCTGTGGCGTACTGAAGCTCGACGTGGTGTTGGTTTGCGAAGGGGCGCGCTGGCACAGTCTCAGGAACTCGTCGGAGTAACGGGCGGCGTCGGTATCTTGCAGTCGTGGTCCTTGCCGAGGTTTGGCGTCGCCCTAGCACGAACCAGTGGCATTAGGATTGGCGCAAGACATAGGCGAACAAGCTCGCGTGAAGGAGGGGCAAGGGGCGCTCGGGTTTTACCTTAATTGGTCGCCGGAGTTTATCGGCGGCGCAGGTGGTTTCGGTCGCGAACGGAGACGACGACCTGGGTCACGAGCAGGCAAAAGGAAGGTATCAGTGTAAGAGCGAGATCATTCCGAACATCCTTGTTTGAACCAGAGAGAGAGAGGGGTGGTCGAGGCTCACCGTAATTGGCCGTCGGAGTTATCGGTACTGCGGGGTTTCAAGGGCAATTGCGCGCAGCCTGGTGGCGGAGTGAGCGAGGAGAGGGAGGGGAAATGCTTGCGGGGCAGAGGGGTTTAAGTAAGCCTAGGTGCGACAGGAAACGCTTGCGAAATAATGGGCAATTACACCGCGCCATTACCGGCCTTGACAGCAGCCGCGACGTGGTCGCGAGCGTGGTTTGAGGAAGACGAGGGTGACGTGGGCCGGGGCCGGTCGTGAAATAAACCGAAGGGGCGTGGGGTCTGGCCGTCAGTGGCTGAATGGGTGTGCTCGCGCGTGAGAGAAGAAAAGAGATGTCCCGGGTGGGCTTGCTGGGCCTGCTCCGTTGCTGGGCTAAAATGGCAGCGCTCGGCCTTTTTCATTTGTTTGCCTGTTTTCTTTTTCTGATTCGATTTCTGAATAGATTTTCAAATGACTTCAAGTTCAATTTGAATTCAAATTTTCCTGGGATCTTTGCAGTGAACAGTAGTCTCAAATATAGGCATAAGATCATGTGGTTGCTTTGCAAAGGCTTGGTCAAGCTTGGGGATCAAAATATCAGAGACTTGGCACTTGGTTTGCAAAATTTGAAAAAATAGTTTTTGAACCTATTTCCCAATTGAAAACTTGGTTTAAATTCTACACTTAAACCTATCTTCATAGAAGGCAACAAACTTGGTTTATAAACAATCAAACTTTCAAATGGGGATAGTCATTTGATTTAAATCTGTTCACATAAAATCATAGCACCAAGTGCTTCTGTTTTTCTGAAATGAGTTTGAAATTTGATCTCAAATCTATATGCATGAATGATATGCAAACTTTGAAATTATGATTTTAGGGATGTTACAAATCTAACCCCCTTAAGGTGAATCTCGCCCTCGAGATTCGGATTGGCTAGCAAATAGGTGAGGGTGGTCTTTCCGAAGATCATCTTCTCTTTCCCATGTTGCTTCTTCCTCGGAATGATGGTTGCATTGCACTTTGCAAAACTTGATGGTCTTTGTTCTCGTGACTCTTTCTACAGTCTAAAGAATCTTGATAGGCTTTTCTTCATAAGTGAGATCGCTTTCTAGTTGAACTTCTTCCAAAGGTATGGTATCCTTCAAAGAAGATTCTTCCATTTCGGGGTGGCATTTCTTAAGCTGACTCACATGAAATACATTATGGACTGCTGATAGAGATGCTGGCAGTTCAATTTCATAAGCAACTTCTCCTTTGCGACTCAGAACCTTGAATGGCCCAACATATCTTGGTGCCAACTTTCCTTTGACTCCGAATCTTTTCACTCCACGGAGTGGTGATACTCTAAGGTAAGCTCTATCACCAACTTCGTAGGTGACTTCTCTATGCTTAGGATCTGCGTAGCTCTTCTGTCGAGACTGTGCTATCTTCAGCCTGTCCTTAACCAATTTGACTTTCTCTTCGGCTTCTTTGATAAGATCTGGCCCAAATAGACTTCTCTCTCCCACACCATTCCATAACAATGGGGTGGTACATTTTCTTCCATAGAGAAACTCAAACGGTGCCATCTCAATGCTAGCTTGATAGCTGTTATTATAAGAAAATTCTGCGTAAGGCAGACTTTCATCCCAACTTTCTCCATAGTCTAGGGCACATGCCCTCAACATGTCTTCCAGAATTTGATTAGTCCTTTCTGTTTGTCCATCAGTTTGAGGATGAAAGCGATCTTGAATTCCAACCTCGTTCCCAATGACTCATGTAGCTGTCTCCAAAAATGGGAAGTGAATTGGGTTCCCCTATCGGACACAATACTCTTAGGCACACCGTGAAGGCATACAATTCTACTCATGTAGATTTTGGCTAACTTGGCACTTGTATAAGTTGTCTTCACGGGTATGAAATGGGCCACTTTAGTTAAGCGATCCACTACTACCCATATGGAATCATATCCAGATCTGGTCCTTGGTAATCCGGTGATGAAATCCATACCAATTTTGTCCCATTTCCAATCAGGAATAGGTAGTGGTTGAAGCAAACCTGCTGGTTTCTGATGCTCCGCTTTTACTCTGCTACACACATCACACAAAGCAATATGTTCGGCGATGTCTCTCTTGAGATTGTTCCACCAAAATCTTTCTTTCATCTCCATGTACATTTTGGTGTTACCCGGGTGAATAGAATACGGAGAGTTGTGCGCTTCTTGCAAAATCAGTTTTCGTAACTCCGGATCTTGTGGAACACAGATACGTTTCCCATGCCATAATGTACCCTGTTCGTCTTAACGGAAATTCTTAGCTTTACCTAGACTAATATTTTTCTTAATCTCTTCAATTTCCTTATCGGACTTCTGAGCTTCTCGAATCTTGTCCAACAAAGTGGGTTGAACATCCAAAGACATGAGATGTCCCTCAGGCACAATTTCCAATCTGAGTTCTTTGAATTGATTACACAAATCATTTGGCAATTCTCCTTTGGTAAGGCCATTTACAAACACCTTACGACTTAGAGCATCCGCTACCACGTTTGCTTTACCGGGGTGGTATTGCAAACTTAAGTCGTAATCCTTGATAAGCTCTAACCATCTTCTTTGTATCATATTGATTTCCTTCTGGGTGAAGATATATTTCAAACTCTTGTGATTGGTGAACACTTCACAACGCTTACCCAAAAGGTAATGCCTCCATGTTTTGAGTGCATGGACGACAGAGGCTAACTCTAAATCATGAGTAGGATAGTTTACCTCATGAGTTTTGAGTTGTCTTGAGGCATAGGCCACAACTTTACCGTCTTGCATAAGTACGGCACCCAAACCTTGATGAGACGCATCGCAGTATACTTGGAAATCCTTTTCCAAGTCTAGCAAACATAGAACTGGTGCTGTTACAAGTCTCTTCTTCAATTCTTGGAAGCTGACTTCACAACCTTCAGACCAAGCAAATTTCTTGTCCTTCTTTAACAATTCAGTCATTGGCTTAGCAAACTTTGAGAAATTCTCGATGAACCTTCTGTAGTAACCTGCTAAGCCAAGGAAACTACGAACTTCTTTCACATTCTTGGGAGATTCCCATTCCGTCACAGCTGAAACCTTAGCAGGATCAACTGCTACACCATATTTTGTCATAACATGACCAAGAAAACCAACTTCCTCTAACAAAAACTCACACTTGCTGAATTTGGCATAAAGTTTATGCTCTCTTAACTTTTCAAGTATCAAACGCAAGTGCCCCTCATGCTCTTCTTTGCTCTTAGAGTAAACTAAGATGTCATCGATGAAAACGACAACGAACTTGTCAAGAAATTCCATGAACACCTTGTTCATCATATTCATGAAGTATGCTGGAGCACTGGTTAAGCCAAAAGGCATCACGGTATACTCATACAATCCATACCTTGTGGTGAATGCTGTTTTAGGTATGTCTTGCTCTCTTATCTTAAGTTGAAAATAGCCTGACTGAAGATCAATCTTTGAGAACACACATGCTCCCTCTAGCTGATCAAACAAGTCATTGATTCTGGGCAAAGGATATTTATTCTTGATAGTTACCTCGTTGAGTGAACGGTAATCTATGCATAACCTTTGGCTTCTATCTTTCTTCTCCACGAACAATACTGGGGCTCCCCAAGATGAAGAACTTGGTTGGATAAATCCTTTCTACAACTTTTCTCCTAGTTGCTTCTTGAGCTCTTTCAGTTCATCAACCGACATTTTGTATGGTCTCTTGGCTATTGGTCCCGAACCTGGTACCAAATCTATCAGAAATTCCACATCTCTATCCGGTGGAATCCCTGGCAACTCTTCCGGAAACACATCCGGATACTCACATACAATTTGCACACTGCCCATGCTAACCCCCTTAAGATAATTTAGCATACTCTTCTTTGCTCCAAAGCTGGTCTTGAATCTGATCCTTTTATTCTCCGGAGTTGTGAGGGAGACAGTATGGCTGGCACAATCTATCACTCCTTTGTACTTAGTCATCCAGTCCATTCCCAGAATGACATCCAAACCTCGGGAGTTTAATATTATCAAGTTAACGGGAAACTTATACTTCCCGAATTCTATGACCAGGTCATGGCATCCTGAATTCACTATCATTTCTCCACCAGGAGAACTTACTTTTATAGGACACCCAATAGTTTCTACCGGTAGTTCATTTCTTTCAACAAATGCTCTTGATGAATGAATGAGATGCACCAGTATCAAAGAGTACAAATGCTGGAATGGAATTGAGTCTGAACTTACCCGCAACAGCATCAGGCTCCTCATAGACCTCCTCCACATTGATGTGGTTAACCTGTCCTTTCTGAAAAGGATTGGGCTTGTTAGGTCCTTCAACTTTCTTCTCAGGGCACACATTAGCATAATGCCCCATCTTCTTGCATTTGAAGCACTCAACCTGACTGATGTCCCTTTTTGCAGGCTGACTTCCACTTCCACTACCATTCCCACTGTGGTGGCTCTTATGTCCACTCTTGTGGTTCTTGTACTTATCATTGTCATGGCTGTGGTGATGCTTGTTGTCATGACGGTTGTGGTTGTGGTTCTTGTTGAATTTCCCATGCTTATGAGATCCTGAGCTTCCACTGTCATCATAGTGAGATCGTTTGTGAGACGATCCCGAGCTGTGCTTGTCGGAGTGTTTCCTCTTCCTACTCTCGACTTGCTTCATTTTATTCTCCAAAATAGCAGCCTTGTCACACATAGACTGATAAGTTGGAACATATGCCACAGACAACTGCAGATTCAGCTCATCGTTCAAGCCTTCCAGAAACTTCTCCTTTCTTTTGGCATCTGTGTCAACCTCATCCGGTGCATAACGCGCCAGATTGTTGAACTCTTCTATATATTCAGCCGCTGCGGTGGCGCTTCAGTTGTGAAACTCCTTCTTTTCGGGCTCATCATTCACGATGAGATATGAGCGATCTGAAAGCCATCTTCAAAGATAGCCCAAGTCACCTCTTCTAAAGGAGTGGTGATATGGAAGTTGTCCCACCATGTGGCGCTGGTCCTTCCAACAGATCGCTGCGAACGACCTTTTCAAAGATCCGTGCGGCACGGTCACTAAGTCCTTGTTCAGAGAACGTAGCCAATCATTGGCCACCATGGGATCAGTTGTCCCCGAAAACTTAGCTGGCCTCAAACGCAGAAATCTGGTGAGCATATCAAAACCCGGAGGGTTGTTGTTGTTATTGGGATTGTTGTTGTTATTCTGGTTTTGGATGAATGTTGTCATCATCTGCATAAGCTGTGTTTGAGCATTCATCATCTGTTGCATTTCTGGAGTGATGTTGTTGGGGTTGGGGTTTGCGCGACGGGGAGGCATCTGTGGTTTGTTCAAATAGAGATAAGAATGAGATACCCATAGATGTTTTATGCACATTACATCACAAGCAAACACAAAGCATGCATCACAAGATAAAAGTTCAACAACCAGATAATAAGTTCTCGAAATAAAACACACACAAGTGGCAAGCCATCCACATGTCGGATGGTCCAATAATAAGTTCACAAATAACAAGTACGATAATGAAAGATAAACGAGTAGTCAAGTCTACTCATCAGCATCAATCTCCTCCTCGACGAAGGTAAGACCTGCGTTCTCCATCGCGGTCTTGTTCTCCTCAATTGTAGTGGTCAAGGAATCGATCTTGGCCTTGAGAGCCCTCTTCTGGGAGCGAAGCCTCTCGATCACCATCTGCTGCTGCTCTAGCTCGAAATCCTTGGACTTCAGTTCTTCAGTCATGTCCCGGATCTTCTTGTTCCTATCCTGGACGCGTTTCTCTTGAATCTTGAACTTGCGGTAATGGGTCTCGAACTTCGTCTCCATTTCCTTGACTATCTCGTCCTGCTGTGCGAAAATCTTGTCCTTCTCGCGAAGCTGCACCTGGAGCTCGTCATTGCTGAGGATGACGTTGGTCCTGTCCGTGTCCACGTGCCTGATGAGAGACTCTAAGTCCTGGAGATAGAGACGTATCGGCTCTGCTGTGTCCCTCGAGTCGTCCTCAAAGTCGATGGACTCTCCATCATCATCACGTCTTCCGAAGACGTGAAAGTGGGTGCCTCTAACCTGTCGGGAGTGACGGCCTAACAGACGTCCTATCAGGTCCTGCATGACTACCTCCATGCCTCTCTCCCTGTCGTCGTGCATCAGCTTGAAGACGATGGCCTCCGTAGTAGGCTCTGTCTGGCGTCCGGGCTGGTTCACCTTGAAGCCCCAGAGGTCCTTCCTCTCGAACTTGGTGAGTGGGTGCACCATGATGGTGGGAAGAGGGAGATCGAGCAAAGTAGTAAGATCAACGATACGAGGACCAAAACGGGTAACCTGGAACTCCTCAACAGTGCTGATGGTAATAGGCATCTATTTATAAGATAGAAAAGTTAGAACAACACAATTTAATAATAAGACAAACATTTCATACATATCCATGGAACAAAAAATCACACAAGTCATGCATACATGAATCCATTACATCAATCAAGGTCCAAACTTATTTAAGGTCTCATTTTGGAAAATAAGGTGATAGGTGGTGGTCCAACTAACGAAGTACGTTCACAATCCTATCTCACTGGATCTGTTGGCTAACACAATGTTCCTAGAGGCAATCCACCTATCTTGTTCACATGATTCCATCACTAAATCTATAATATCTCCCCTTAAGGTTTGGTTGGTGGCTTCCAACTCTTGAGTAAGTTCCTTCTCCTTCTCTAAGTCTTTTTGGAGGTTGAGCATTCTGCACTTGACTCTAGCACTTAGTTCTTTGATAGTCCTCCAAGCTGCTTCTCTTGCTGACTCAAAGAATGTGGTGTGCATCACAGTGTTGGTGTACATGCAGAATCCTCTTTATTTGTGGTTGTCTTCCTTGTTTTTGTACAAGTGAAGTTGCACCCACCAATACTCCACTCCTTCATCCATCACTGGAAAGCCTTTGTGAACAGCTGCACCATGTGCTTCCATTGCCACCATGAGGTCCTTGATAATTTTGGGAAACTCAGTTTCACACTCCAAGGTCATGGTCATGAGTGGTCCTTTCTTCACGGCTTCGTTGATGGAGTTCATCTACAAATAGAGATGAGAAAGAGAAGATTAGAAAAGTTTACGAGAAGAATAGACAAGTGTATAAGTAGTTGAAATTTTTTCCTTAGTGGTTTCCAATCCTAGGGTCATAATCCTACAGGCAACACAGTGCTCTGATACCATCTGTAAGATCCCTCCTTTGTAAAGGAAAATGATCCCTGTGATTGCAATGCTAGTCCCTGGATCATTGCTAGCATCCACAGTTTAAGATGAAGTACACATATACAAAGGTCATTTATTACATTCATTCCAGAGATAAAACATAGTCTTTTACAACTCAGGGTCATAGGCCTAATACAAGAGTTCTTGGAATAAGTAAATAAGCATAAGTCTTCATCTTCATGTGCCACAGGCAAGCATGTTGAGTGTAGACTCATGACTCCTAGTCATCATCGGAGTAACCTGCAACATTACAAGTTACATCCACAGAGGGTCAATACTTTGGAATAGTATTGGCAAGTGATACCTTAGTAAATTTTAAGTGGGCTATATTACTATATGCATTTTGGCTAAGTGTAGCTTGGCTTGCTTTGCTTGAAAATAGGTTTTCCCTATTAGTTGAAATCACTAAGTTTTTCTTTATCAAAAACTTCCCAAGAAACCACCAATAGACATTGGGGTCCTTCCCCCTTGTTCACCGCAAGTTTACTTAGAAGTTGGAGTGATGAGATTCTTGTAGCTTCCATGTCTTGATGCTCAAGCTGTCCATTGCCATGGGCTTGGCTAAGTACTTAGATTTTCCATCTACAGAGGTTGTGCACTTTCCCCACTAGACTTGGTTTCCCAAGACAGGACCTTTCAGAAGCCTTTCCTTAGTCAAATGGACGCGTTCCAACCTATCATCCCACTACCACCGACTGTCCAAATGACTAAGTTCTAGCAACCTATATGATCAAGGCAGAGCCCATATTGCCAAGTGGTTGCACTGTAAGCTTTCTCAACACTTGGCCTCCAAATCCCTTTGTGCCTGGGTGGCATACCACAAGTGAGATACACAAGTCAAATCCATGGCCTTGTGTAACCACTCAACCAAAAACCACCATTCAAGTCCCATTCCACCCAGGAAGTTCATTGACTTAGTTGTTTTATTAAGAAAAGCATGAGTCCCAAAGGACTTAGAATTATTTCATCATAGCACGTACATTCTTTACCAACCCTTGTTTTCTACTAGCTAGGCTAAGCATGGAATAGTAACTTAACTTAGGAAAATTCCCTAGCAATTCTACAATTCTACACTACATAGGATTTCCCAACATAGCATTTGGCAAAAGTAGCATGCAAGACTTAGCAAAAAATAATTCTAATGCTTATTCAAAATAAAGGGTGGAAATATCATGTAGTATCACTTGCCTTGGTAATGGGGAGAGTGGCACTCTTCACAATCACAGTCACTAGCAAAATCTACACAAGAATTTTGTAGCACACAATTACATACAGTTCATATACAAGCAAAAATATGAATGCATGCATGCAAGAAAATGCTAAGTGATGATTTTTGAAAACTCCGCAAGTGCATGAAACAGAAACATAACCAAGCCAAAAAGTTTGCTAACCAAAATTATTTAGCCCTAAAACAATTTGCTAAACAAAAACTATGCCCAAAATGGACCTAAACATGTTTATGCATACAAAGTCATTTTAACAGATACTATTTGTTAAACACATTGCAGATTCAGAAAGGCCTTGATTCACTGATTCCAACGATATAAAATTTGCAAAAATCTAACGTGGGAATCTCAAGTTATAGCCATTTGAAATCTGGATCAAATTCTGTTTTTGAATCAACCCTAGCCACGTGTCGTAGTATTATTGGCGCGTACCGATTCGTTTGGATCGACCAACGCAGACCGTAGGATCTAAGTGAGATCTGGCGGCTCAGACGCGCGCTTACCTCTTCGCCCACGTTCTAATCTACGCCGTAGGATCAACATCTGACGCTCCTAATCGTCCTGACCATACACGGGCGGCGCTAAGCGGCGGATTGCGGCGCCGCGGCGGTGCTGGCACTCTAGGTCGCCTGGGAAGGAAGGGAGGCGCTTACCGGATCCGCTGTGGCGTGCTGAAGCTCGACGTGGTGTTGGTTTCGGAAGGCGCGGCACGGCGGTCTCGTGAACTCGTCGAGTAACGCGGCGTCGGTATCTTGCGATCGTGGTCCTTGCCGAGGTTTGGCGTCGCCTAGCATGAACCAGTGGCATCGGATTTGCGAAGACATAGGCGAACAAGCTCGCGTGAAGGAGGGGCAAGGCGCCGGTTTTACCTTAATTGGTCGCGGAGTTTATCGGCGGCAGTGGTTTTGGCCATGACGGAGACGACGACTGGTCACGAGCAGGCAAAGGAAGGTATCGCGTAAGAGCGATCATTCGAACATCCTCGCTTGAACCAGAGAGAGGGTGGTCGAGGCTCACCGTAATTGGCCGCCGAGTTGTTTGCATCAAGGGGTTTCAAGGGCAATTGCGCGCAGCCTGGTGGCGGAGTGAGCGAGGAGAGGGAGGGGAAATGCTTGAGGGGCAGAGGGGTTTAAGTAAGCCTAGGTGCGACAGGAAACGCTTGCGAAATAATGGGCAATTACACCGCGCCATTACCGGCCTTGGCAGCAGCCGCGACGTGGTCGCAAGCGTGGTGTTAGGAAGACGAGGGTGACGTGGACGGGGCCCGCTGGTCAGCGAAATAAACCGAAGGGGCGTGGGGTCTGGCCGTCAGTGGCTGAATGGGTGTGCTCGCGCGTGAGAGAAGAAAAGAGATGTCCCGGGTGGGCTTGCTGGGCCTGCTCCGTTGCTGGGCTAAAATGGCAGCGCTCGGCCTTTTTCATTTGTTTGCCTGTTTTCTTTTTCTGATTCGATTTTTTGAATAGATTTTCAAATGACTTCAAGTTCAATTTGAATTCAAATTTTCTTGGCATCTTTGCAGTGAACAGTAGTCTCAAATATAGGCATAAGATCATGTGGTTGCTTTGCAAAGGCTTGGTCAAGCTTGGGGATCAAAATATCAGAGACTTGGCACTTGGTTTGCAAAATTTGAAAAAATAGTTTTTGAACCTATTTCCTAATTGAAAACTTGGTTTAAATTCTACACTTAAACCTATCTTCATAGAAGGCAACAAACTTGGTTTATAAACAATCAAACTTTCAAATGGGGATAGTCATTTGATTTAAATCTGTTCACATAAAATCATAGCACCAAGTGCTTCTGTTTTTCTGAAATGAGTTTGAAATTTGATCTCAAATCTATATGCATGCATGAATGATATGCAAACTTTGAAATTATGATTTTAGGGATGTTAAACAAGCCGAATGCCTCCGGGTGACCCTAGCTTCCTTGGGTTTCCCATAAACCCAAGAGTAACAAGCTAACTCGATGAACTCAAGGGGGAATGAACTTTGGCTTGGTGGAAATGTAGATCGGGACCTCCTCTTCCTTTCTACCAAAGGGATTTGGATTTGGTTGGGTAGAATGGGAGATCCTCAAGCTTTTGCATTTCAACAATGGGGGAGAGAGAGAGAGAGAGCTTCAAGAAATGAAATGTTTTCTCAAATGCCTAATCTCACAGTGGAGAAGAAAGGGGTATATATAGTATGGGGAAAAGAGCCGTTTGGGGGTTCCTGCGACACAACCGGCAATAAGTCCGTGATCGAGTTGCACGGAAATTCGTGACAACTCGACGGATCAACCACACGGAAATTTCGACGACCAGAATTCTCGTGAAGCCGAAGTGCTTCCAAGAAGCCATTTTGGTGCTTACTGAGAATTTCCGGCTATCGAATTTGGCGACAAAGACGGTTTAATGATTCTGCCGATTTCACAATAACCCCTTTTGACTCATTTTTCAAGGCTATTTCTCTCTCTCTCTCTCTTCGAATGGGTGTGTGGTGGTGGATGATGAGAAGTATATTTGTTGTAGAACAACCCCAAAGAGCGCATCGAGATCACCCCTCTTAATAGTGCGTTGTTTCCTATTTGACTCAAGATTAAATAAGAGAGAATAATAAATAACACCACCGGATCTTCATATAGAAACGAATGGGGGGTCACCCATCACCTATCACCAACAACCTGCGGACTCTCACCTGTAGATAAGCTAATAAAACATTAGTCCGTTCTCTAGCTTCGATGTCATAGTTAACCAAAACAGTAGATAAGGGCTATTTGCCCTTACAATCTCCCCTTTTTTGGTTAACGATGACAAACCGAGCTAGAGTCAAAAGATAATATTAAGATACGATTAGATGTAGCACATAATAGCAAGCACATAGTGATAGGAAATCCAAGTACAATAAGAGAACTGCAAGTTGTCCAGACACACACACACAAAAGGTTCGATAGAGCAAATAAAAACACAAGCCCATGAGAGACAAACGAACAAAGTAGGGCTTGTGCAAGAGGCAAGTCATGAAAGAAGCGACTCTACTCTTTCTCCCCCTTTGGCATCAAGACCAAAAAGGAAGAAAAGAACAGAGAGATTGATCTAGCCAGCAAAGTTGTCCTCATCGTCATCATCATCATGGGATTCTTCCTCCTCTTCTTCTTCATCGTCACCCTCCTCTTTGTACTCGTCCTCACCATCATCATCATTCCCTGTAGATGTAGCACGACGCTGAGAGGAACTGGAAGTGGCAAACCCGGGGAACATAGATGGATCAAAACCCCTAAACATGTCCTCATCCAGCGGGGGCTTCTCAAAGTTGACATAATGGATAGGAGCTAGAGCATTGCCCAAGTCTGGCACTGGTCGACCACGTTCTGTCAAGAAAGCATTATGTTGCGTCCTATTTTCCTGACTGAGCTCCAAACTGCGACGGGAAATATCATAGGAGGAGCGACACATATCCCACAAGCTGTTGAAGAACCGGGCAAGGCCTTTCTGTAGGGTTCGCAGCATAGAAAACAAAAATTTTCCTACGATGGGAACTATGTACCAAGATCTATCTACTAGATACAAACAACGGGAGGATGTATATCCGTAGAGAACATACCCTTGAAGACCGACAAAGCTTAACGAGTTCAACTCGTGGTTGATGTAGACGATCTCTTGCCGATCTCAAGATCGAGAGGAATTCCTAGCGCCGCAAATCAGCAGCGCATCCGTGCTCGCACACACGTTCGAGGCACCGAGCAACCTCCGCCTCCTCGTTCCAGCGATGCAGCGGAAGCACAACTCTTTCTTGCCGAATAGCCACCGGGAACATGTATCTCGCTAGTCAGAGACCATGGGGAATAAATTCTAGAGGGGGAGAGAGATCCTTCACGAGGAGGTGTGAGAGACAAGTGAGGAGGGGGGCTCCTTTTATAGGAGGAGGGGAGGCACCCAAGGGGGTGGCCGCCAGCCATGGGGGTTGCCCCCTCCCCTCCTTCATTCATGTGGGTGGACACTCCACTCACAAAATGTCCTTTAAATTCCCTCCACTCAAAAGTCCACTCAAATTCCCATTAAATTTTCACCAAATTTAATGCAACCTCTCATTAAATAAAACTCTTTTATTTTATTCAGAATTTTGTCAATTACTTTAATGACAAACATTCACAAATAACCCCTTGCTAGAATTCCATTTCACATGCATAACCAATTTATGCAATTTCACCCGAAAACCTGTTTCGGTATCTAGTGAAATAAATTCATGCGCTTGTTTATTCTTTCGGCATGAAACATTTGCTCCAATTGGATGTCGGTGTCTCGTAAGTGTGTCACCCTACGGTTCATGAATAATGCAGACATGATCGAGACCCCTCTCGGATCAATAATCAGAAGCGGATCCGAGACCCATACCGACTCCACACATTCAACGATGACTTTCTTGTGATCGTCGGAACCTTTTACGCTAGTATCTTAATCCCTTTGTTTCACGATATATTACATGTCCGATATTCGATCATCGGTATCTCCATACCTAGTTTGATCTCGCATCGACATGCACTCTTTTCTCGTTCCGTGATATAACATTCTAGTGATCAAATCACTTGCTTGCAAGCTAATCAATGTGATATCACCGAGAGGGCCCAGAGTATATCTATCCGTCATCGGATGAACAAATTCCACTCTCGATCCATGAGCCTCAACATAACACTTTATTAGTTCGAATCCATCTTTATAATCACCACATACGGTGTGACGTTTGATGTTATCAAGAAACTCTTCCGGTGTTAGTGATTGACATGATCTCATGGTCTAAGGATTAGGATCACTTCGTAAGTTGTTATAGCAATATAAACTCAATGACTTTGATAGTAATGCTATACTTCGGATGAATGTTCATCACATCATTACACTAATGTTGTGATCCCGTTATTAACAACATCCAATGTCCATGATCAGGAAACCTTGATCATCTTGTTAATCAACGAGCTAGTTTATGAGAGAGGCATAACTAGGAACTTTATGTTTGTTTATTAAACATACATGTATTAACGTTTCCGTATTAATACAATTATAGCATGCAAAATAAACATCTATCATATACTTGGAATACACATAATAAACACTTTATTATTGCCTCTCAGGGCATATTCCTTGATCTCCCACTTGCACTAGAGACAATAATCTAGTTACATAGTGATAAATCTAACACCCATTGAGTTACGGTGTTGATCATGTTTTGCTCTAGGAGAGTTTTAGTCAACGGATCGCTACATTGAGATCCGTATGTACTTCTAAATCTTTATATCTCCATCCTTGACATGCTCGTGGATGGAGTGAAACCGGTGCTTAATATGCTTGGAATGCTTGTGAGACCTTGGTTCTTTGGCATTGGCAATGGCACCATTGTTGTCACAATAGATCACCATTGGGTCCAACGCGTTTGCAACCACTCCTAGTTCGGATATAAACTCCTTCATCCAAACTGATTCCTGAGCCGCTTCTGAAGCAGCAACATATTCTGCCTCCGTTGTTGATCCCGCTACCACAGGTTGTTTGGAGCTCCTCCAACTAACCGCTCCGCCATTCATGAGAAATACGTATCCGGATTGAGACTTAGAGTCATCCGGATCGGTGTCAAAGCTAGCGTCAACATAACACTTAGCGACGATCTCTTCTTCACCTCCGTATACAAGAAACATATCCTTAGTTCTTCGTAAGTACTTAAGGATATTCTTGACCGCTATCCAGTGTTCCGAACCTGGATCCTATTGGTACCTACTAGTCAAACTAATAGCATGTGCCACATCCGGTCTTGTACATAGCATGGCGTACATTATAGAGCCTATGGCTGAAGCATAGGGGACTTTGTCCATTATCTCTCTTTCTTCCACCGAAGCTGGACTTTGAGTCTTACTCAATGTCTTGCCTTGCAACGTAGGTAAGAACCCCTTCTTACTTGTCCATTTTAAACTTCTTTAAAATCTTATCAAGGTATGTACTGCGATAGCCCTATTAGGCGCCTAGATCTATCTCTATAGATCTTTATGCCTAATATGTATGACCTTCACCTAGGTCCTTCATTGAAAATTTCTTTGTTTAGATAACTTTTAACACTGTTTAAAGATCTATATCATTTCGATCAATAATATGTCATCCACATATAATATCGAAATGCCACATTTCTCCCACTCACTTTCTTGTAAATACAAGCTTCTCCATAAGTTTGGACAAAACCAAACTCTTTGATCACCTCATCAAAGCGGAGATTCCAACCGTGATGCTTGCTTCAATTCATAGATGGATCTGAAGCTTGCACACCTTGTTAGCATCCTTAGGATCGACAAAACCCTTTGGTTGTATCATATACAACTCTTCTTCAATATTACCATTGAGAAACGCGGTTTTGACATCCATCTGCCATATCTCATAATCGAAATATGCAGCAATTGCTAACATAATCCTAACTGACTTTAGCATCGCTACGGGAGAGAATGTCTCATCGTAGTCAACTCCTTGAATTTGTCGAAACTCCTTTGCGACAAGTCGAGCTTTATAGACGGTCACATTACCATCAGCACCAGTTTTCCTTTTGAAAATCCATTTGTTCTCCACGGCCTTTCGGTCGTGAGGTAATTCCACCAAGTTCCAAACTTGATTTTCATACATGGATTCCATCTCGGATTTTATGGCTTCTAACCATTTGTTGGAATCCGGGCTCATCATCGCTTCTTCATACGTCGCAGGGTCATCATTTTCATCAACCATGAAATTCATGACAGGATTTCCGTACAGCTCGGGAGATGCACGCGTCCTGCTTGACCTACGAGGTTCGATAGTACTCTCTTTCGGAGTTTCATGATCATTATCATTAGTTCCCTCTTCAACAGGTGGAGCCAATTTCGGAACAACTTCCGGCGCTGCGCTACTCGCCATACTTTGAAGAGAAGGTTCAATAACCTCTTCTAGTTCTTTTTTCCGACTACTCACACCTTTCGCGAGAAACTCTTTCTCTAGAAAGGATCCATTCTTGGCAACAAAAACCTTGCCCTCGGATCTGTGATAAAAGGAATACCCAATAGTTTCCTTAGGGTATCCTATAAAGACGCATTTTTCTGCTTTGGGTTCGAGTTATCCGGTTGAAGTTTCTTCACATAAACATCGCATCCCCAAACTTTAAGAAAAGACAGCTTAGGTTTGTTTCCAAACCACAATTCATATGGTGTCTTTTCAATGGATTTAGATGGTGCCCGATTTAAAGTGAATGCAGCAGTTTCTAGTGCATAACCCCAAAATGACAACGGCAAGTCCGTCAGAGACATTATAAATCGAACCATATCTAATAAAGTACGATTACGACGTTCCGACACACCATTTCGCTGTGGTGTTCCGGCAGGCGTGAGTTGTGAAACAATTCCACACTCTTTCATGTGAGTTCTAAACTCGTAACTTAGATACTCACCTCCACGGTCGGACCATAGAAATTTGATCTTTCTATTACGATGATTTTCCACTTCATTCTGAAATTCCTTGAACTTTTCAAAGGTTTCAGACTTGTGTTTCATCAAGTAGATATAACCGTATCTACTCAAATCATCCGTGAAAGTAACAAAATAACGATATCCACCTCGCGCCGACACACTCATTGGACCACATACATCAGAATGTATGATTTCCAATAAATCTGTCGCCCGTTCCATTGAACTGGAAAACGGCGTTCTAGTCATCTTGCCCATAAGGCATGGCTCACATGTATCAAATGATTCATAATCAAGTGATTCCAAAAGTCCATCCGAATGGAGCTTCTTCATGTGTTTAACGCCAATATGACCTAGACGACAATGCCACATATATGCGGATATATCATCATTAAGTTTAATCCTTTTAGCATCAACATTATGAATATGTGTAACATTATCATCGAGATCTAATAGAAATAAATTATTCATCATCGGTGCATGACCGTAAAAGATTTCATTCATATAAATGGAACAACCATTGTTCTCGGATTTAAATGAATAACCACTTCGCATCAAAGATGATCCAGATACAATGTTCATGCTCAGTGCAGGCACCAGATAACAATTATTCAAGTTTATAACTAATCTCGACGGCAAGTGGAGAGGCAGCGTTCCGACGGCGATCACATCAACGCTTGATCCATTGCCGACACGCATCTTGACCTCACCCCTTGCTAGCGATCGCTTTCCATGACCCACGATTCGAGTTACAAATATTAGCAACTGAACCGGTATCAAATACCCAGGTGCTACTACGAGCACTAGTCAAGTACACATCAATAACATGTATATCATATATACCTTTGTTTGCCTTGCCGGCCTTCTTGTCTGCCAGATACTTGGGGCAGTTGCGCTTCCAGTGGCCAGTCCCCTTACAATAGTAACACTCGGTGTCAGACTTAGGTCCAACTCGGGGTTTCTTTTCAGGCACGGCAATAGGCTTTCCGCCCTTACTTCCCTTCCGTTTTCCCTTCTTGTCTTTCTTGAAACCAGTGTTCCTATTGATCATCAACACTTGATGTTCCTTTTTGATCTCCACTTCTGCAGTTTTAAGCATTGACAGAAGCTCGGGAAGAGACTTCTTCATGCCTTGCATATTATAGTTCATCATGAAGATCTTATAGCTAGATGGCAGATACTGCAGAACACGATGGATGCCTAAGTCAATGGGAATCGTTATTCCCAAGGACACAAGCTTATCGGCGTAACCCGACATCTTGAGTACATGCTCACTAACGGAGCTGTGCTCTTCCATCATGCAACTAAAGAAATTTTCTGAAGCATTGTAGCTCTCTATAGCAGCATGTGTGTCGAAAATCATTTTCAAATCACCCATTGTATCAAAAGCATTGCCATTTTTGAAACGCTTTCGAAGTTCCGTCTCTAGCCCATACAATATGCTGCAATGAACTAAGTTGTGGTCCTCCTGACGAGTCTGATAGACATTCTTCTCCTCGTCAGGGGCATCATCAAAAGGTGGGGGGCCCAACGGCGCTTCTAGCACATATTGCTTTTGTGCAGCAGAGAGGAGAATCCTCAAATTCATGGCCCATTCGGTAAAATTTGCTACCGTTCGTTGCTAGTTTCTCTTTCTCCATGAACACATTGAAATTAAAAGCAGGTGGTGCCATCTACAACAGAATTTGTAAAGTTTAGACTAAGTGTATGATAGATTGAGTTCAACTAATCCATATTATGAATGAACTCCCACTCAAAAACGACATCCCTCGTGCCTTTTTGGTGATTACATGAACCAAATCCACTACACCAAGTCCGATCATCACGTGAGTCGGTGTAGCTTCAAAGGAGAGCATCAAATGGGCATCATATCAACTATATGACTCATGCTTAACCTTTCGGTCCGTGTTAGAGGCCATGTGCAGTACATGCTAGGCTCGCCAAGTTAGAACCTTAGTATTCGTGTAATCGCTTTTACACCCGAAATATGGTCGTGGATCCAAGAACACCCGATCATCACGTGATGTCTTGGAGCAACGAAACATAATCGGTGCATACTAAAGGAAGAACACATTCTTATCTTGGTATTTAAATGAGGGATCATCTTATTATGCTAACAAAGCGCTAAACAAGCAATATAAGATGATATCAAACATCACATGTTTATTAGTGAAATGATATGGTTCCCGCAGATGATCTCTATCACGTGCATGTTGGAATTATGCCCTAGAGGCAATAATAAAGCTGTTATTATTATAATTCTTGTTCATGATAATGTTTATATTCCATGCTAGAATTGTATTAAGCGGAAACTTTAATACTTGTGTGGTTTGTGAACAACACCGTGTCCCTAGTACGACTCTATGGACTAGCTCATTGATCAATGATGGTTAAGGTTTACTAACCATAGACATGAGTTGTCAATTGATAATGAGATCATATCATTGGGAGAATGATATGATGGACAGACCCAAACTAAGCGAAGTAATTAGATCGTGTCATCGTGTTTGTCTTTGCGAAGCTTTTCTTATGTCAAATATTGTATTCCTTAGACCATGAGATAATACAAATCCCTGGTATCGGAAGAAAGCTTTGAGGTCATCAAACGTCATCCTATGAGAGGGTGATCATAAAGGTGTCTCTCAGGTGATCGGAAAGTATCTGTTGGGTTGTATGTATCGAGATGGGATTTGTCCCTCCCAAGTCGGAGAGATATACTTCGGGCCCACTCGGTAATCGGTATCAACACCGCTTGAAAGCATGTGGTTAAGGAGTTAATCACTAAGTGATATCGGATTACGGAACGAGTAAAGTACTTGCTGTGAACGAGATTGAACTAGGTATGACGGTACCGACGATCAAATCTCGGGCAAGTAAAATATCGCGAGACGAAGGGAATATATATGGGATTTATTGAATCCTGGCATCGTGGTTCATCCGATATGATCATCGATGAATGTGTGGGAGTCAATATGGGTTTCCAGACCCCGCTGTTGATTATTGATAGAAGATCATGTCTGCATATTCTCGAACCCGCAGGGTCACACACTTAACGTGTCTCGACGCTAGGATATATTGGATAATTGGTTTATGAGTTTTTATTCGGAGTCTCGGATGGGATCCGGGACATCACGAGAGGTTTCAGAGTGGTCCGGAGAATAAGATTCATATAAGGCAGTGTAGTTTTTGGAGTTCGGAATTGTTCCGGGTTAATCGGTATTGTACCAGAAGCTTCTAGAACCTTCCGGAAGGGGACCAACGTGGCCCCACCTTCCGGGAGGGGGCATGGGCCTATGAGTGAGTGCCCTGGCCGCATTGGGCCAGGGGCACAAGGCCCCATAGGGCCAAGCCGGCCAAGAGAGGTTTAAACTCTAGATAGAGCTTCTAGAAGGGGGGGTTTCCTTGCCCCCCACTCTTCCTCCTTGGGGCCTTGCCTTGGCTTGGGATAGGGCTGCGCCCACCCCTCTATATATAGAGGGCTGGGGGCGCACCAACCCCCTACACCTTCCCCTCCAACCCTAGCCGCCTGCTGCCTCCTCTCCCTCCCGACCGCCAGGCGAATCCCCAGAGAAATTCTCCACCAATTGCACCGTGGCGTTGTAGATCCAACCCATCTCTCCACCATACTTGCTGGACCAAGGAAGGAGGAGACGTCGAGGTGCCGCACGTGTGCATCTCACGGAGGCACCGCCACTTGTGGTGCTAGATCGGATCGGATCGCGCGGAGGAGAAGCGAGTACGACTACATCACCCACGTTCCGACAAACGTTCCGCTGTGCGAATCTTCAAGGGTATGAAGATCTAATACAATCTCTCTCGTTGATTGCATCTCCTAGATTAGATCTTGGCTTTTCCTCTGTTCGCATCCGTAGAAAAATTTGATTTACTATGCCGCGAAACCCTTCAGTGGTATCAGAGCTAGATTTATGCTTCGATGTGTTTCACGAGTAGAACGCAACATGGTTGTTGCGGGCGTTGATGTTTTATGTTGCAAGCCTCTTGTTTGTGTTCTTCTTATGACGCGGGATAGTGAGATTGAAGCGGTCCAGGCCAACCTTACGCGACGTCGTTCGCGAGACCGGCTCGGCACTTGACGTGTGGCTTGTTCCACACATGCGGCTGGTGGATGTCAGTTTCTCTCTCTATAGTTGTCATGGGATTAACACCAGAGTTTGGCAACCATAATATCACCGTTGTGGCTTTCCGTAGGTAAGAATCATTCTTAGCATCTACTCCCATAAGCCACATAAAACATGCAACAACAAAGTAGAGGCGTCTAACTTGTTTTTGCAGGGAGTGTTTTCTGTGATATGGTATGGCCCAAGATGTGATTTGTATATTGTATGCGATGATCATGTTTTGTAATGTTTCACGACTTGCATGTCGATGAGTACACAATCGGCAGGAGCCATATGGTTGTCTTTATAATTGTGTATGACCTGTGAGTCAACTTCTTATACGCCATGTAATAGCTGTACTTTATCGCTAAGTAGTTAGCAATAGTTGTAGTTGCTATTCGTGGTGGAGGCAATCATGGTGGAGTGATGGAGATCATGCCAGAACGCACAAGATGGAGATCATTGCACTAAGATTGGCTATACCATGTCACACAAAGTTATATGCATGTGATGTTTATCCTTTTATGTATCTTATTATGCTTAGATCGCGACGGTAGCATTATAAGATGATTCCTCAATTAAAGATCAATATAAAAACCGTGTTCTCCCCAAGTATGCACCGTTGCGAAAGTTCATCGTGTCCAAGCATCACGTGATGATCGGGTGCTATAGACTCTACGCTCACATACAACGGGTGCAAGCCAGTTTTACACACGCAGAAATACTTGGGTCTAACTTGACGAGCCTAGCATGTACAGACATGGCCTCGGAACACAAGAACCGACAGGTTAAGCATGAGTCATATGAATGATATGATCGACACTTTGTTGTACACAATTGAAACCACATCTCTTCTCGTGATGATCGGATTAGGTGTGGTGAATTTGGATCGTGTTCACTAAACAACTTGAGGGATGTTGAATTTAGTGGGAGTTCATATAGTAATTTGATTAAGTTGAACTATTTATCATGAACATAGTCTAAATTGTACTTGCAAATACTGTAGATCACATGGCCAAGTCCAACTTCAACTTCAACGTTTTTGCTGAGATAGAAAAGCTTAGAAACAATGGTTCTAACTTCACCAAATGGTTCCGATTCGAGAATCATTCTCATTGGCGGACAATAGGACTATGTCCTTGAGAAAGCGCTAGGTGACGCCCAGCTATAGATCTGTTGGTGATGAAAAGTTGTTTATCAGTCGCACAAGGATGATTATGATTTGATTAAGATCGCCATGTTGTATGCTATGGAATCGGATCTTCAAAATCGTTTTGAGGAGTTCGCCGGGCCCTTTGAGATTCTCGAGGAGATGAAAAACATGTTTCAGACTCAAGCCCGTTCTGAGAGATATGAGATCTCTAAGAAATTCTTTAACTACAAGATGGAGGAAGGAGTTCCGTTAGTGAGCACACCATTGAGATGACGGGCTACACTCAACGCCTTGAGCAACTGGACTGCAAGATTCCAGAGGAGCTCAAGATTGACACTCCTAGCTACAAAAGTTTTGTAGTTGATCACAATCAGATTGGTTCCACTGATATGATCACTGAGCTCTTTGCTAAGATGAAAGTAGCGGAGGTGAACATCAAAAAGAATAATCATGTGTTGATGGTCAATAAGCCCCCCACCTTCAAGAAAGGTAAGGGTGCAAGGAAGCCCTTCAAGAAAGGCGGCGGCAAGCGTGTTGCCCCTGCTGAGAAGAAGCTCAAGTCTGGTCCTAAACCGGACACTGAGTGCTTCTATTGCAAGGACAAGGGTCACTGGAAGTGCAACTGTCCAAAGTACTTAGCAGATAAGAAGGCTGGCACCATCAAAGGTATATTTGATATACATGTTATTGATGTTTTCCTTACTAGCCCTCGTTGTAGTGCCTGGGTATTTGATACCGGTTCAGTTTCTAATATTTGTAACTCGAAACAGGAGCTACGTAATAGACTGCGGCTTGCGAGGGATGAGGTGACGATGCGCGTTGGCAACGGATCAAGAGTTGATGTGATGGCCGTCAGCACGCTCTCCTTAGTTTTACCTTCGGGATTAGTTTTAAACCTTAATAAGTGTTATTATGTGCCTGCGTTGAGCATGAACATTATTTCTGGATCTTGTTTATTGCAAGACAGTTATTCATTTAAATCGGAGAATAATGGTTGTTCTATTTATATGAGTAACATCTTTTATGGTCATGCACCTATTGTGAATGGTTTATTTCTTCTAAATCTCGAAAGGGATGAAACACACATCCATAACATTGAGGCTAAGAGATGCAAAGTAGATAGTGATAATACTACTTATTTGTGTACTTGTCGTCTAGGTCATATTGGTGTAAAGAGCATGAAGAAACTCCATTCTGATGGACTTTTGGAGTCTCTTGATTTTGAATCATTTGACACATGCGAACCATGCCTCATGGGCAAGATGATCAAAACACCGTTCTCCGGTATGATGGAGCGAGCAACGGACTTGTTGGAAATCATACATACCGATGTATGCGGACCGATGAGTGTTTCGACGCGCGGTGGATATCGCTATTTTCTCACTTTTACCGATGACTTAAGTAGATATGGGTATATCTATTTATAAATCTGAAATGTTTGAAAAGTTCAAAGAATTTCAGAATAAAGTGGAGAACCATCGTAACAGAAAGATTAAGTTTCTACGATCCGATCGTGGAGGTGAATATTTGAGTTATGATTTTCTCACGCATCTTAAAGCAAGTGGAATCGTTTCACAACTCACGCCACCCGGAACACCACAGCGCAATGGTGTGTCTGAACGCCGGAATCGAACTTTATTAGATATGGTCCGATCGATGATGTCTCTTACTGATTTGACGTTATCATTTTGGGGTTATGCATTAGAAACCGCTGCATTCACTTTAAATAGGGCACCATCTAAATCCTTTGATACGACACCGTATGAACTATGGTTTGGTTGAAAACCTAAGTTGTCGTTTCTTAAAGTTTGGGGATGCGAAGCTTACGTCAAGAAGTTGATGCCGGACAAGCTCGAACCCAAAGCGGAGAAATGCGTCTTCATAGGATACCCTAAGGAAACTATTGGGTATACCTTCTATCACAGAACCGAGGGCAAAGTGTTTGTTGCAAAGAACGGTTCATTTCTTGAGAAGGAGTTTCTCTCGAAAGAAGTGAGTGGGAGGAAAGTAGATCTAGACGAGGTTATTGAACCTTCTCTTGAATTGGAGAGTAGCATAGCACCTGAAATTGTTCCAGTGCCACCTGCACCAACAATAGAGGAAGCTAATGACAAGGATCATGAAGCTTCGGACGATGCTGCTACTAAACGTCGCAGGTCGACAAGGTCGTGTGTCCCTCCTGAGTGGTACGACAACCCTGTATTGACTGTCTTTCTAGTAGAAGACAGTGAACCTACGAGCTATGAGGAAGCGATGATGAGCCCAGACTATGAGAAATGGCTAGAAGCCATGAAATCCGAATTGGGATCCATGAGCGAAAACCAAGTATGGACTTTGGTGGACCCTCCTAGCGACCGAAAGGCCATTGAGTGCAAATGGATCTTCAAGAAGAAAACGGACGTGGATGGTAATGTTACCGTCTATAAAGCACGGCTTGTCGCGAAAGGTTTTCGACAAGTTCAAGGTGTTGACTACGATGAGACTTTCTCTGCCGTAGCGATGTTTAAGTCCATTCGGATTTTATTAGCAATTGCTGCGTTTCATGATTATGAAATATGGCAGATGGATGTCAAGACTGCTTTCCTCAATGGCAACATTGATGAAGAGTTGTATATGATGCAACCCGAAGGTTTTGTCGATCCTAAGGATGCTGATAAAGTATGCAAACTTCAGCGTTCCATTTATGGACTGAAGCAAGCATCTCGGAGTTGGAACCTTCGTTTTGATCAAGTGATCAAGAGCTTTGGATTTGTTCCAAATTGCTACGAAGCTTGCATCTACAAGAAAGTGAGTGGGAGATCGTTGACGTTTCTGGTACTATATGTGGATGACTTATTGATTATTGGAAATGACATCAACATGCTTAACGATGTGAAGAGTTATTTGAACAAGTGTTTTTCAATGAAAGACCTAGGTGAAGCTACTTATATATTGGGCATCAAGATATATAGAGATAGACAAAGACGCCTGATAGCTTTAAGCCAGAGTACATACCTAGACAAAGTTCTGAAAAGGTTCAGAATGGATAAGGAAAAGAAAGGTTCAGTGCCTATGTTGTCAGGTAAGATATTGAGCAAGGCTCAGTGTCCAGCTACGGTAAATGATAGGGAAGCTATGAGCAAAGTGCCTTATGCCTCGGCCATAGGTTCTATCATGTATGCCATGCTGTGTACTAGACCGGATGTGTCCAATGCTCTTAGTTTGACGAGCAGATATCAAAGTGAACCAGGAGTGGAACACTGGACAACCGTGAAAAACATCCTAAAGTACCTGAATAGGACTAAAGAAATGTTCTTAGTCTATGGGGGTGATGAACAGCTCGTCGTAAAAGGTTACGTCGACGCTAGTTTCGACACCGACAGGGATGATTCTAAATCTCAGACAGGATACATGTATATTTTGAATGGAGGAGCTGTGAGCTGGAGAAGCTGCAAGAAAAGCGTGATCGCGGGATCTACAGTAGAAGCGGAATACATGGCTGCTGCAGAAGCGTCAAGTGAAGGAGTTTGGATCAGGAACTTCATCACTGAGCTTGGTGTGGTTCCAAGTGCATTGGACCCACTGGAGATATTGTGTGACAACACTGGCGCCATAGCACTCGCTAAGGAACCAAGATATCATCCAAAGACCAAGCATATCAACCGCAAGTTTCATATAATTCGAGATTATATAGCAGATGGAGATATGAAGATTAGCAAAGTACATACAGATCTGAATGTCGCAGATCCATTGACTAAACCTCTTCCACGTGTAAAACATGATCAGCACCTCAGTGCCATGGGTGTGAGATTGTTGACAGATGTAAACTAGATTATTGACTCTAGTGCAAGTGGGAGACTGTTGGAATTATGCCCTAGAGGCAATAATAAAGCTGTTATTATTATAATTCTTGTTCATGATAATGTTTATATTCCATGCTAGAATTGTATTAAGCGGAAACATTAATACTTGTGTGGTTTGTGAACAACACCGTGTCCCTAGTATGCCTCTATGGACTAGCTCATTGATCAATGATGGTTAAGGTTTCCTAACTATAGACATGAGTTGTCAATTGATAATGAGATCATATCATTGGGAGAATGATATGATGGACAAACCCAAACTAAGCGAAGCAATTAGATCGTGTCATCGTGTTCGTCTTTGCGAAGCTTTTCTTATGTCAAATATTGTATTCCTTAGACCATGAGATAATACAACTCCCTGGTATCGGAAGAAAGCTTTGAGGTCATCAAACGTCATCCTATGAGAGGGTGATCATAAAGGTGTCTCTCAGGTGATCGGAAAGTATCTGTTGGGTTGTATATATCGAGATGGGATTTGTCCCTCCCAAGTCGGAGAGATATACTTCGGGCCCACTCGGTAATCGATATCAACACCGCTTTCAAGCATGTGGTTAAGGAGTTAATCACAAAGTGATATCGGATTACGGAACGAGTAAAGTACTTGTTGTGAACGAGATTGAACTAGGTATGACGGTACCGACGATCAAATCTCGGGCAAGTAAAATATCGCGAGACGAAGGGAATATATATATGGGATTGATTGAATCCTGGCATCGTGGTTCATCCGATATGATCATCGATGAATTTGTGGGAGTCAATATGGGTTTCCAGACCCCGCTGCTGATTATTGATAGAAGATCATGTCTACATATTCTCGAACCCGCAAGGTCACACACTTAACGTGTCTCGACGCTAGGATAGATTGGATAATTGGTTTATGAGTTTTTTTTCGGAGTCTCAGATGGGATCCGAGACATCACGAGAGGTTCCGGAGTGGTCCGGAGAATAAGATTCATATAAGGCAGTGCAGTTTTTGGAGTTCGGAATTGTTAGGGTTAATCGTATTGTCCGAAGCTTCTAGAACCTTCCGGAAGGGGACCAACGTGGCCCCACATTCCGGGAGGGGGCATGGGCCTATGAGGGAGTGCCCTGGACACATTGGGCCAGGGGCATAAGGCCCCATAGGGCCCAGCCGGCCAAGAGAGGTTTAAACTCTAGATAGAGCTTCTAGAAGGGGGTTTCCTTGCCCCCCACTCTTCCTCCTTGGGGCCGCCGGCCTTGGCTTGGGGGAGGGGCTAGGGCTGCGCCCACCCCTCTATATATAGAGGGCTGGGGGCGCATCAACCCCCTACACCTTCCCCTCCAACCCTAGCCGCCCTGCTGCCCTCCTCTCTCCCTCCCGACTGCTTGTAGGCGAAGCCCTGCTGCAGAAATTCTCCACCAATTGCACCGCGCCGTCGCGTTGTAGATCCAACCCATCTCTCCTCCATACTTTCTGGACCAAGGAAGGAGGATACGTCGAGGTGCCGCACGTGTGCATCTCACGGAGGCACCGCCACTTGTAGTGCTAGATCGGATCGGATCGCGAGGAGGAGAAGCGAGTACGACTACATCACCCATGTTTCGACGAACGTTCCGCTGTGCGAATCTTCAAGGGTATGAAGATCTAATCCAATCTCTCTCATTGATTGCATCTCCTAGATTAGATCTTGGCTTTCCCTCTGTTCGCATCCGTAGAAAATTTTGATTTACTATGCCGCGAAACCCTTCAGTGCATCGTGGTATGATTACTATCATACCTATATGTGTAAATCCAAGGTCTATGGAGTTTACACGCTATGTGTGTTGTAAGAGTATCATCTCATACTAGCCTAGAAACAATCTAAACTAGACGCCTCTAATTTATCCATTGCAAGTTTTACGTGGCTTAGGGCTTTCGAGATAGAACCGTTACCTACGAACATGAACCACAACGAGGATAACCAAATTGTTGACAACTCGTTTGCAAAATAGATATTGACTATAGTAGGAGAGACAGACACCTGCTAGCCACTTATGCAAACTAGTTGCATGTCAAGCGTGGAACAGGTCTCATGTGCGAGGACATGTAAAGTTTGTCCGGGCCGCTTCATCCCACTATGCCACCAATATCCAAAATTACAACAAAGGAGCAACAACATGATCATCATCGCCCACATATTCATATGTGTACTACCCGTGTAAAGAATCTACGCATAGATCCGGCTCTGATACCACTGTAGGGTTCGCAGCATAGAAAACAAAAATTTTCCTACGATGGGAACTATGTACCAAGATCTATCTACTAGATACAAAAAACGGGCGGATGTATATCCATAGAGAACATACCCTTGAAGACCGACAAAGCTTAACGAGTTCAACTCGTGGTTGATGTAGACGATCTCTTGCCGATCTCAAGATCGAGAGGAAGTCCTAGCACCACAAATCAGCAGCGCATCCGTGCTCGCACACACGTTCGAGGCACCGAGAAACCTCCGCCTCCTCGCTCCAGCGATGCAGCGGAAGCACAAATCTTTCTTGCCGAATAGCCACCGGGAACATGTATCTCGCTAGTCCAAGACCATGGGGAATAAATTCTAGAGGGGGAGAGAGATCCTTCACGAGGAGGTGTGAGAGACAAGTGAGGAGGGGGGATCCTTTTATAGGAGGAGGGGGGGCACCCAAGGGGGTGGACTCCGGCCATGGGGGCTGCCCCCTCCCCTCCTTCATTCATGTGGGTGGACACTCCACTCACAAAATGTTCTTTAAATTCCCTCCACTCAAAAGTCCACTCAAATTCCCATTAAATTTCCACCAAATTTAATGCAAACTCTCATTAAATAAAACTCTTTTATTTTATTCAGAATTTTTTCAATTACTTTAATGACAAACATTCACAAATAACCCCTTGCTAGAATTCCATTTCACATGCATAACCACTTTATGCAATTTCACCCGAAAACCTGTTTCGGTTTCTAGTGAAATAAATTCCTGCGCTTGTTTATTCTTTCGGCATGAAACATTTGCTCCAATTGGATGTCGGTGTCTCTTAAGTGTGTCACCCTACGGTTCGTGAATAATGCGAACATGATCGAGACCCCTCTCGGATCAATAATCAGAAGAGGGATCTGGAGACCCATACTGACTCCCACACATTCAACGATGACTTTCTTGTGATCGTCGGAACCTTTTATGCTAGTATCTTAATCCCTTTGTTTCACGATATATTACATGTCCGAGATTCGATCATCAGTATATCCATACCTAGTTTTATCTCGTTACTGACATGCACTATTTTCTCGTTCCCGTGATATAACATTCTAGTGATCAAATCACTTGCTTGCAAGCTAATTAATGTGATATCACCGAGAGGGCCCAGAGTATATCTATCCGTCATCGGGATGAACAAATTCCACTCTCAATCCATGAGCCTCAACATAACACTTTATTAGTTCTGAATCCATCTTTATAATCACCCTGTTACAGTGCGACGTTTGATGTTATCAAGAAACTCTTCCGGTGTTAGTGATTGACATGATCTCATGGTCTAAGGATTAGGATCACTTCGTAAGTTGTTATAGCAATATAAACTCAATGACTTTGATCGTAATGCTATACTTCGGATGAATGTTCATCACATCATTACACTAATGTTGTGATCCCGTTATTAACAACATCCAATGTCCATGATCAGGAAACCTTGATCATCTTGTTAATCAACGAGTTAGTTTATGAGAGAGGCATAACTAGGAACTTTCTGTTTGTTTATTAAACACACATGTATTAACGTTTCCGTATTAATACAATTTTAGCATGCAAAATAAACATCTATCATATACTTGGAATACACATAATAAACACTTTATTATTGCCTCTCAGGGCATATTCCCTTCACTTTCTTGCAAGGAAGAGCACAGGGAAGATCCCTAGGAGAGCACGAGCCACCAGTAGAAAGAGGATCATGAGAAATCTTGGTCCGGCATTCAGATGGCATCATCTGAGGGAGATCCACATGAGAACCCCGACGAGGTAAGGTGAACTCCTCCATATCTTCACGCGGACCTTTGGGGATAGCAGATGGAGGAACGGTTGCCTCAAGCAGACGCTAAACATACTGACAGAAATTGGGAGTCATGCGCTTATCGATGGACCGCTAAATCTCACAGTAGATGAAATCACACCCATTGATCTTCCGGAGGCGACGAGGATCATAGTAATATAGCAGATTCTTGTGGTGACCACGGACATCAACAACATCACCAGCCTTGCTCACAAGATTGTAGCGGAAGAACCGGGCAAGCACCATATAGTAGTAGAACATGCCTGACAAGCTGGGAGGTTCATGGCTGGGCTCACTGGGGTAGCAGGAAAGGATCTGGTTGTCACTGAAGGCCTTCTCAGAGTGAATGCAGAAGCCAGAGACACAGTCAGGAGGGTAACCCAGGGCATGGCAGAAAGCATCAAAAGAAGTCGAGTACGGCTTGGCGCCGGTCATCCAAGTGACAGTGCGAGCATCATCAGTGTGAAAGTAAGTAGTTCAGAAGAACTGGCGAATGAGATCTAGCATTAGCTTGACCTTGATAGTAGCAAGAGAAAAGACATCCATCTTCTTCAGGGCCACATCCACATTCTCGAAATCGGTAGAGAGGTAATGAGCATAGTGGTCCTCAATGAGATACTTGGGAGGAACAAAGAAACCCCGCCTCATATGAGTTGGCTCATTGTAAAAGTCATCCCAAAAGCACTTTTGAGTGTCAGTCCAGAACATCTTGTCAGCCCCAAGATAAGTACGGTTGGGAAAGCGGTATGGATTCTGCCTCCTCAAGTCCCGCCACTGATTCACATTAATATCCGAAGTAGTATTGTAGTTGGGAGGAACTTCTTCTTCAGTAGGACGAAGACTAGACTTGCCCTTGAAAGCGGATCTTCCAGCAGAGGCTTTCCTCTCATGTCCACTTGCAGATCCAGAACCCCCTGTGATAGAAGCTTTCTCTTGTTGACGCTGAGTTAGGCGAGGAGCAGGAGGAGGAGGAGGCCGCTGAATAGTAAGCTTTCTATTTTTGCCGGTGTCGGGCTCAAAATCGCTGTGGTCAGACTCTGCACAAGAAGCACACAAGAACGCAAGGCAAAGAAAGAAAATGGGTGTATATGCCATAAGAGAGCTCACAAGAACACAGATCTAAAGTTGGGCAAGCGCATGGACAGACAAACAAGCGGAAGATTTTTTTTGGCTCCAGGTCCGGCGGAACCGAACCTGTCGCCGGAATTATTGGCGACGGTTTCGGCGAACCGGAAGCTCGACCAGAATTTCCGGCGAGCATTTTGGTCAACCGGAATGGTGACCGGAAATTTCGGCGGCAGTTTCGGCTCAACCGGGAATGGGACCGAAAAGTTAGGGCAAGCAATTATGGGACTATCCATGACTTAGTACTTGCGCGAAAAAACAACATGTGGGAGAACAGGGGGGTGAAACTAGGGTGGTACTAGCCTAGTTACTCTAGGGGGTAGAGAGAACTAAGGGAGCACAAGTGACCATGAAAGCTAGGGTTTCACCACAAACAAGAAAGATAAGAAGGAGAGGAAATAGCACAGTACCCTCGGATGCCGAAGAAGAAGCCATGCCCCCTCCTTTGCCAAATATGGGCACGAAGAAAACACCACAAGAGAAAGAGGGAGAGCACTCCCCGATCTCCCAATGCGGGCAAGGAGAGAGCAAAACCTTCGATGAGAGGACTTGTAGAGGCCCGATCTACAACTTGGTGAAGTGGGGAGGGATTTGGGTGGAGGGAAGGGCCTATGGGGAGGTGGGGAAGCTTGGGGCGGCAACCATGGAGGAGGGGAGGGTGTGGGGAAGAAAGAAGGAAGAGGATGGAACTGCCCCACGTGCGGGATATAAATACCCACCTCAGGAGTTTTTTGGCGATAAGTCCAATCGAACCGGTGCCCATGCCGGAATTTCCGGTGAGAACATTGGCAAACCGGCCCCGTGATAGGAATTTCCGTTGGCGACCGAAATTTTCGGAAGAGAACCGAAAACGTGTACTGTAAGGGTTTTCGGTCTGCTGCCCGCCAGGCCGGCGAACCGGAATTTTTGCCGGAAAATTTCTGGAGACAGCGTATAAGCAAATTTTTCTGGAGATGAAACATTGTGAGAAATCATATGAGCAGATACACAAGATCCAAATGAAAACCAGATAAAGCACTGTCCATTATGACAAGGTCATGAAGAAACAAAAACGAAGAGCAACCATGGACATAGGATTTAGCTTGGAACATCAAGGCACCCAATACACAAAACCAACCATTTGGCGGAGGATTTCTCCCCCTATGTTTAAGCACACATGTCATGGCGCCTCAAAGATAGATGCTTGGACCCATATCATGACACGGGATTAATTTATATTGCACACATAGGTAAGCATCAAAACAAGACATGGTAAAATGACCATCCCTACATGTGCTACACAACTAGGCCAGATAGCACGCTAAGAGCAAGAATATAGTGCAAGAAGCAAATCAATGCAAGTTTTGAGGATCTAGGATACCGAGTTCTCACCTCAATATGACAAACCGGGCTTCATCCAAAGGCTTTGTGAAGATATCGGCCAATTGGAACATCTTACCCACATGAGTGAGATTAATATCACCATTTGCGACATGGTCACATAGGAAGTGGTGGCGAATGTCAATATGTTTGGTGCGGCAATGTTGGACAGGGTTATTGGCGATCTTTATTGCGCTTTCATTGTCACATAGAAGAGGCACCGTACCAAGAGACACACCATAGTCTTTCAAGGTTTGCCTCATCCACAACAATTGAGCACAACAAGATGCCGCGGATATGTATTCGGCTTTGGTGGTGGATAGGGCTGTGGAGTTTTCTTTCTTCGAAGACCAACTCACCAACAACCGGCCAATAAATTGGCAAGCCCCGGAGGTTGATTTCCGGTCAACCTTATCACCTGCCCAATCGGCATCCGAATATCCAACAATCTCAAAGGTTGACCCCTTTGGATACCAAAGCCCGAGAGTAGGTGTGAGAACAAGGTACCTAAAAATCCAGTGGCACTCCTTGGGAGCGGATTGAAAACGACCACACATTCCAACACTTAACATGATATCCGGCCTAGAAGCACAAAGGTAGATCAAGGAACCAATCATAGAACGATATACCTTTTGATCCACGTCCTTCTCACCAACTCCAAGGCCAAGTTGTACATTTAGTGGCATGGGTGTCTTTCATGGGATTAGCCTTGGCCATCTCGAACTTATTGAGCATATCCTTAATGTACTTCTCTTGAGAGATGAAGGTGCTGTGAGGAAGTTGCTTTATGATGGAGCCTATAAAGAACTTCAACCTCCCCATCATGGACATCCTAAATTTCATAGTCATCAACTAGGCAAAAGCTTATGAGATTCATAGTTCCACCAAAGATAATATCATCAACATAAATTTGAACAATAAATAAGCCACCCCCTTTAACCCATTTGGTGAAAAGGGTGGAATGACCTTACCCACGCTAAACCCATCCATGACTAGAAAATCCCTAAGGTGCTCATACCAAGCACGAGGAGCTTGCTTTAGTCCGTAGAGAGCCTTATGGAGTAGATACACATGGTTGGGATAGCGTGTGTTTTCGAAAACCGGGGGTTGAGCTACATATGCAACCTCTTTCAAGGAACCATTAAGAAATGCACTTTTCACATCCATTTGATAAAGCTTGAAGTTATGGAAAGATGCATAAGCAAGCAAGAGACGAATAGCTTCAAGACGAGCAACGGGCGCAAAGGTGTCCTCATAGTCAATACCTTCTATTTTGGCATACCCTTGCGCCACTAACCTTGCTTTGTTTCTTGTGATGACCATGTTCTCATCTTGCTTGTTCTTGAACACCAACTTGGTCCCAATGACATTGATGTGATGATCTTTAGGCCTCTCCACTAGAGACCAAACTTCATTGCGGGTGAAACACTCGAGTTCTTCTTGCATGGCAATGACCCAATCTGGATCCTCCAAAGCCTCATGAATGTTGAGGGGCTCAAAGTTGGACACAAAAGCATGATGCCCCAAAAAGGTTGTGAGTTTCTTCTTCCTGGCATGGGTCTCGATTCCTCTTGATATGCTTCCAAGGATATTGTTGACTTGAAGTCCACTTGCAATGGAAGCGGCCTTGATCTTCCGAATTGTGCCTTCATGATCAACGAATTCATCTTTTGAGGGGACTTGATCATTGACACCATCTTGATATTGACCTTGGGATGGAGATTGATCTTCTACTTGGTCTTGCTCAAAGGATTGAGGGCTTGGTTCTTTTTCTTCAGTTTGCGTGGAATGTTGAGTGAGATGTTGATCTTGTGGTGCACTTGATGGCTCGACTTGAGTAGAGCTTGGCTCTTCTTGAGTTGAGCTTGATTCTCCCCCATCATCTTGTTGAACATGAATGTGAGACTCGGTGGGCAAGATATGACCAATACCCATCAACTTGATGACTTGAGAGGAATAGCCATCACCTACATCACGAGAAGAAACTTGCCCCTCATGGGGACCATTATTCTCCAAACACTCCACGTCACAAGATACTTCAACACAACCATTGGTTTTGTTGTAGTATCTATAGGCATGAGAGTTTTCCGCATAACCAACAAACATACCCTCTATAGTTCTAGATTCAAATTTATCGAGCTTTTCCTTTTTGTTCTTGACGAGGCACTTACATCCAAAGACACAGAAGTAGTTAACATTGGGCTTCTTACCTGTGCGAATCTCGTATGGAGTCATGTCAAAGGGAGCTCGGAGAAAGAGCCGGTTCATGTAGTGGACTGTTGTAGCAATGGCTTCTCCCCAAAAATTGTGGGTTGACTTGAATTCACTCAACATTGTTCTTGCCATCTCGATGATTGTCCGGTTCTTCCTTTCAAGAACACCATTTTGTTGAGGGGTATAAGGAGCTGAGAATTCATGCTTGATCCCCTCATCTTCAACAAATTCTTGCATGGTGTAGTTCTTGAACTCGGTGCCATTGTCGGTTCTAATGGTCTTGATCTCCACTCCATGAGTGTGTTGAGCTTGCTTGGCGAAGATCATGAATTCCTTGTAGGTCTCATCCTTTGTCTTGAGAAGAAAGACCCAAGTATACCTTGAGTAATCATCAACAATGACAAGACCATATCTTCTTCCACCAAGGGAGTCCTATGTTGATGGCCCGAAGATATCCAAATGGAGAAGCTCCAAGGGTCTTGATGTGGCCACCTTGGTAACGGAAGAGTGATGCTTCCCAATTTGCTTTCCTGAAATGCAAGCACTACACACACAATCTTTCTCAAAGGAGACACCGGTTACTCCAATAATATGCTCACCCTTTAGGAGTTGATTGAGATTCCTCATGTTGACATGACCTCAGCGACGATGCCAAAGCCATCCCTTGTCAGCCTTGGCCATTAGACATGTAGGAAGAAATTGGCTCTCTTTCAAGAGGTCGACCACATAAAGGTCGTCTTCCACGTTTCCAATGAGAACCAAGCTGAGATCATCACCCCTAAAGACCTTCACAAAAGTTCTAGAGAAATAGGAGTCATAGCCGGCATCCACAAGGTGTTTAATTGAAATCAAGTTGTAACCAAGGTTTTCAACATGTAAGACGGTCTCCAGAGTCAAAACCTTGGAGATTACCAACTTACCATAACCTAGTACCTTTCTTTTAGAGTTATCTCCAAAAGGGATGCTTGACATTGAGTTGACATCGTGAATGAATTGGTCAAGCCCGCTTCTACCTCCGGTCATGTGATTGGTGCATCCACTATCAAACACCCATTTTGACCCACTAGAGGCATAACCCTACAAAATCAATTCTTTGATTTAGGAACCCATTAAGTAATGGGTCCCCTAGCATTAGCAATAAGATCCTTAGGTACCCAAATTGAGTACCACCTAAAGCATAACCATTTCGAGGGCCAACATATTTGGCATATACATCTCCTTGAGTGCCCTTACATAGCACATAGGAAGGATTGGACTTTCCCGCATACTTATGATTGGGATTGCCCCTTATGGATCCCCCATTCACAACGTTACTTTTGACTTTGTCAACCACCTTGTCACCTTCTTTTACAAATATTATCTTCTTTGGTGGAATGGCATTTCTCGTGTTGTTCTTTGGATCAAAACCAACACCTTCCTTGGAAATTTTCGTCTTTTGACGGGATAAAATCTCATCTAGGATCTTTCCTTTGGAGGTAGGTGCACATCGCTCTTTCTCAAGTTGCTCTTTCAACTTCTTAGTTTCCTCAATGAGGAGAGTTTGATCAAAGGTAGAGTTAGAGGAACAAGAATCATTTTCAACAATAATTGCGTCCTTCAATGTACCAAGATCCTTCTCATAGGACACCTGAAGTTGGTCATGGTTCTCTCCAAGTTTTATGAGCTCACGCTTGACAAGCAAACTAGCTTTTTCAAGGTGCTCAAGTTCCTTGGTAAGAGAAGCATGCGCAACTTCAAGCTCCTGAGGCATCAAGCTCTTGGGACAAAAAGTTAGCCCTATCAATAGTGTCCATGTATTTTGCTTTATCAATTTCAAAATTTTAAATTTGTAGTTTAAGAAAAGAATTGGTATTCTTTTCCTCACAAAGCTCTTTCTCAAGAAGATTGAATCTTCGTTTCTCATCATCAATATGAGATTCCAAGCTATCAATGGCCTCATCGCGTGAGCTAACAAGTTCCATTAATTGCTTGACTCTAGCACGAGCAATGGGAGGAAGAGACTTCATGATAGCATACATTTCTTTTATATACTCTTTACCAAATTCATAACTATCACTATCACTATCATGATTACTCTCCAGATCATCCAAGATGCTAGATAGGGATGGAGGAGAGACAATTACCTTGGAGCTTCTTGCCATTAGACAAGAACCGGTGATCTTGGGAATAGGAGAACTCTCGATGTAGTCCTTGGCGTAGTCATAGGTGAGAGGTGAACTGGGTTCGACATATGCCAAACCGCTCACACCCACCACTTTCTCCTTATCCCCACACTCCACGTCGGACTCGTCCTTGGAGCTCCTTGCCATGAGGCAAGTGGCGGTGACCTTGGGAGTAGGAGATTCGTCGGTGTAGTCCTTGGTGTAGTCATAGGTGAAGTGAGACCCGGGTTCGGCGAAGGCCAAACCGGCCACTCCAACCACCTTCTCTTCATCCTCTTCCTCCTTGTCGAATATGTGTTATTGACCTAGGAAGCCCTTGCCATCACGCCTATTATTCCTCTTGAATCTTTCATTGATGGGGTTGAGCTTCAATCTTGGTTTGGCACCCTCTTCATACTTGGGCTTGTCAATCCTCTTCTCATAAAGACATTTATCGGCAAAGTGGCTTGACTCATCACAATTGTAGCACGTCCTTTTCTTCTCACTTGATCCCATTGAACTTCTCCTTCTTTGGAACTTCATGTTCTTGGTGAAGAGAGCAAGTTGAGAGAGCATATCATCAACTCCATCAACATCACTTTCTTCATCACTAGCATCATCTTCTTGCACATTCTTGGCCTTTAGTGCTAGAGAGTGAGAATACCCAATAGCACGTTTGATCTCCTTGATATTTTTCCCTTCATCCGCCAAGTTATCCGTGGAAACAAGATAAGATACTAGATCATCGGGAGTGAATTGATTAGCTCTATCAAGGAGTTGCAAGTTCAAGGCAAGCTTCTTATCGGTGACCGCGATCATAGAGACAATCTTGGACTTGATAAGCTCATCATTCAAATTGAATCCATCATCATACTTATCAGATCCTAGGCCACCAATCTTCACGCGGAGGGCAACAAGTCTCTTGTATGGTTCAGCGATAGTCTCACCATCATGGTTCATGAACATGTTCATCTCTGACTTGGCAGCTTCATACTTGGATTTTTGGATAAGAGACGTTCCCTCTTGGAGAATAACAATCCTATCCCAAAGATCCTTGGTGGTGGGGATGTCACTGACTTGATCATGGAGAGTGCGATGAATGGCACTCCTTATCTTGTCACAAGCCGTCGCATTTAGTTAACGGTCATAGTACTCTCCCGGAGTGAGGTTGTTGGGATCATGAGGGTGGAAACCGGTGCACACAATCTCACAAAGCTCAACACTGCAGCTGTGCAGATGAGATCCCATAGAAGCTTTCCAATGAGAGAAATGAGTTCCATCATAATGAGGTGCAGGACCCGAACCATTAATATGAGGCATGATGTTCTTTTTCTTAGTATAAGCATAAGGAAATTGATTATGGGGCGTGGATAGTTTTAACGAGCCGCTCTCATGAGCGGACTTGGCATGCTTATCCTTTCGGTGTCCATTGGTCTCCCTTGAGGTACTACCAATGGGTTACCAAGAAAAGCCCCATCGCCAATGGCCTTAAGTTGTCCTTCTAGGTAACTCATTCAAACAAGGAGATCGAAATCAGCCTTGGCCTTTTCAAGGGCACCCTTGGCTAAGATTTCGCGAAGCTCCTTGACCGAATAAGTCTTATCCTCCTCATCATCGGAGAAAACCATATTTTCTCTTATGCGGTGAAGCCCTTAAAAGATTCCCTGGATCTGATACCAATTGAATGTGTAAGATGGTTAACGTAGAGGGGGGTTAATAGGTTTCTACAAAATTCTTTTTAATCTTTTGCAAGTTTTAGGCTTTGTGGAATATAAGTGAGCCTAAATGCAAACTAGGTGAGGCAAACTAGATGATGAACAAGATACTTCAAGCTCAAAGGCTATCACAAGGTAAACAACACAAGTAAGAGATCGGTTAAGGAATAACCGAGGCACACAGAGACGAAGATGTATTCCCGTGTTCACCACCTATGGGAAGGGGGCTATGTCACGTTGGAGAGGTGTGAGGTTCCACGAAGGATTCCTCACGCGCCACAAAGGCTCACCTTCTTCTCCGAGTCTATCCCACGAAGGAATAGCTCACTTACTCGTGGTAGACTTTTAAGGTAGTCTTCAAACCATCACAAACTTTCCACAGAGCAAATCACAAGCCGAATGCCTCCGAATGACCCTAGCCGCCTAGGGTTTCCCACAAACCCCAGAGTAACAAGCTAACTCGATGAACTCAAGGGGGAATGAACTTTGGCTTGGTGGAAACGTAGATCGGGACCTCCTCTTCCTTTCTACCAAAGGGATTTGGATTTGGTTAGGTATAATGGGAGATCCTCAAGCTTTTGTGTTTCAACAATGGGGGAGAGAGAGAGAGCTTCAAGAAATGAAATGTTTGGTCAAATTCCTAACCTCACAGTGGAGAAGAAAGGGGTATATATAGTTTGGGGAAAAAGAGCCGTTTGGGGGTTCCTGCGACACAACCGGCAATAAGTCCGGTCGGACCGAGTTGCTCGCCGGAAATTCCGGCGACAGCTCCGACGGACCGAACCACACGCCGGAAATTTCGACGACGACCAGAATTCTCGGCGAGCAGCCGAAAGTGCTTCCAGTAAGCCATTTTGGTGCTTACCGAGAATTTCCGGCGGCTATCAGAAATTCTGGCGACAGCACCGACGGTGCCGACAGTTCTGCCGATTTCACAATAACCCCTTTTGACTCATTTTTCAAGGCTATTTCTCTCTCTCTCTCTCTTCGAATGGGTGTGTGGTGGTGGATGATGAGAAGTATATTTGTTGTAGAACAACCCCAAAGAGCGCATCGAGATCACCCCTCTTAATAGTGCGTTGTTTCCTATTTGACTCAAGATTAAATAAGAGAGAATAATAAATAACACCACCGGCTCTTCATATAAAAACGAATGGTGGTCACCCATCACCTATCACCAACAACTTGCGGACTCTCACCTGTAGAGAAGCTAATAGAAACATTAGTCCGTTCTCTATCTTCGATGTCATAGTTAACCAAAACACTAGATAAGGGCTATTTGCCCTTTCACAACTATGGCACTCGGCCCAACGGCGGGCGCCCCTACTACCCTAGCGACTTGCAGACAAAGCCGTACGAGGGAGGCTACTAGGCTCCTCCACCTGCTGGGAAGGGATAGCCACGTCCACATGCGAATACTGGCAGTTCTGGACAGCCACGTCCCATCTGACAGATCTGCTCCAAGGTCGGCCACGTCGCCTCCTGTTGCTTCAAGAGGTTCCAAAAGAACTTTCTAGGCGCTGGCAATGACGGCTGCAACATGGAGCGCCAACTCGCTGCCCTAAACACTACCTCGACTCCTCAGGGTGCCACCTCTTCCTACCCCGTCGACCCCAGCTGGTACCCGGACACGGGGGCGACGGACCACTTCACTAACGACCTCGCCAAGCTCACGCAGAGGGAGCCCTACCACGGCAAGGACAACGTTCAGGCTGCCAAAGGCACATGTATGAACATTACACATGTTGGTCAGTCTGTAATTTCTACACCATATCATCCTCCATTACATCTTAGACACATAATTCTTGTTCCCTCTATTACTCGCAACCTTCTCTCGTTTAAAAAGTTTGCCCTTGACAATAATGTTTATTTTGAATTTCACCCGTGGTATTTCTTGATTAAGGACTATCGCACGAGGGCAGTTCTGCTTAGAGGGGGATGTCGCGGTGGCCTCTATTACTTGGATGTGTCTGCCGTGAAGAAATTTTTTAGCACTATCCGAGTGTCACGTGATCAGTGGCACTCTCGTTTAGGTCACCCAGCTACTCCCATTGTCCAACACATACTCCACCGCCATGAGATTCCATCCATCTCCGTCAATAAAGTTGTCGTCTGTGATGCATGTAAACAGGGCAAGAGTCACTAGTTACCATTTTCTTTGTCTACTAGAGTTGTTTCTGCTCCTTTAGAGATTGTTTATTCAGATGTCTGTGGTCCTGCCCAGCCCTCTATTAGTGGACATGAATATTATGTCAGCTTTGTTGATGCTTATAGTCATTTTACATGGTCGTATCTCCTTAAAAACAAATCAGATGTATTCAATGTTTTCCTTTAGTATCAGCAGCCACTACAAGGAATCTGGGCTTCTATGACCCTCCATTTTCGTCACTGAATCGTCACGGTAGTTCATCTATGACGATTCTATGACGAAAATGAAATCGTCGAAAGCTGGGCGTCGCAAATGAACTATAACGACGATTTTGGTAAAATCGTCATAACCGTTTGTGACGATATTAGATCGTCATAAAAATTATGACGATCCAATATCGTCATGGCTAAATTGGCCTCGCCAGATCAGATCCTACGTGGCCAATCCGACGTGGCAAGAAATCAGCCCAGTCCATTTTGATGGTCTACATGGGCCAAGCCCAAAAAATTTCATCCTTTTATTAACTAGACCTTGGCCTTTGCAATGCTCGTCTTTTAATCCTAGGCCTTTTGTAATCCATTTAATCATTGGTCTTTGGCCATTTTCGGTTCTTCTAAGTTTTGGGCTTCGGCCTATTCATAGTACATTTTATTTTCCTTTATTCGCCTTTATATTCTTTTTTTCCTGAATGGTACACTGTTACGAATCAGAATTTGTTTAGAGCCCAAATACGATCTATTTCACTGGTACAGCAGACAAACAAAACAAATAATCCACAAAGAAATCAAATACAATCGCAACATTTAACCAAACATATGTCTCATATGTTGATAATCAACACAGTTAAGATGCATTTCAAACACCAAGCACATATAAAAATAAGAGAACACACGCTCTGACTAAGCAGGTACAAAATGATCTCTCAGGGAGAGAGCGGCAAGATGATCATGTGAGGCATTGGCCTTCAGAGCATCAGGCGACTCAATAATTTGTCTGGTCCATCTCAATATTTAACCAAACACCAAGCACAGTTTTGGGCTGATCAGCTTCTAGGCACTGCGGAGAATAGCTCCATGGCTTCTGTCACCTTGGCCTTCAAAGCATCAGGCAGACTCAATAAGATGAAGAACATGCCTGGTCCATCTCAACAAGCATTCCAGTAAAACCTTAGCAGCAAGATCATGATCCAGCCGATCAACAGGTGGGTACAAGCTTTCACCAAGCATCTGCACAAATTATACAAGTTATGTCCTGGCTCTTTAACACAATCATTGGTACTGAATTAAACTCTACTATGAGATGGTATACTGGTAACAACAGATGCTCAAAGCCCAGTTTACAAGTACAATGTATTACTTAACTAAAATAACTATACAATGTATTTATATACTCCTAACATTTAACTACAGCTGGTATTTATGATACAAGACTCCATTAGAATAGTTGGTTGATTAATTTGTTGACCATGGAAGTGGTTGACATGGACCGTTATCCATATGGTTGTCCATGCAATCATAGCCTGCTGTAAACTAGAACTTGCGTAATTTAGCAGGATGAATTTGTTCAGTTAGTATGGTAGTACCGACCTAGTATGTTAGTGGCCATGTCCCTGAAGCGGAGCTGGCGACAGCCTTGCTACACTTGGTGCACCAGGACACGGGAGATGAGATTGTGAGTAGAAGGTTACCACAGCGCCCATGACAAGGCAGATCATCCCAGCCGACCACCCTAGCGAACGAATGGCAGGCTCAGCAGCGGCAGGGCCACTATGGACATCATCAGGTGGTACCTGCAGTGCAGCCATGAACCTGCAGCATACATGGCGACATGCTAGTTATGGACTTATGGTTCCAGGCTTCCAGCTAATTGACTAAGGAATTAATCAGGATATATAGTAGTATAAGGCTAAATATAGAAGGACAAGGCTAAGTAAACAATTAATCGAGGATCATACTTGACTAATAATGGAGTATATGATGTGGTGATTGGATAATTGAGGAGACTCGTGATTAAGAAAAATAAGTGCACATGGGGGACTAGGAACTTATGGCTTCTATGGATAGTCAAGTTGACTAACAATGTCTAACAACGTAGGTGTATAAAACTGTGTGCTTTTGGATAGTCAAGTAGAATGACCTTAAGAAATTTCAGATTCATAACCACTATAAACTATGGTAGCCAGATTTATTAAGATATGTTTACAACTTTACATACTTGAGCCACTGTTAACATATAAACATATGAGCAACAGTAAGAAAGAATAATATGTTCTATGTTTACTAAGTACGGTATGAATTAAAGGCAAGTTTTCCGTGACTCCATTTCTTATTCATTCTATTCACAAACAATGTAACACTAGCAACCATGTGACTCCATTAGTTTTATGTTAGTAGCTTTCTTAACAAGTTCTATGAAGAAAACACATAATGCAAGTAAACAGAACATGATTAGATCATGAACTTTTGAAGAGGAGAAAAGGGAGGAACCGAGGGCTTATCTAGACCATGGAGATCATGAAGATGATTAGACATTGAAGACTTGAAGACCTAGCCGACAGATCTGGAGACGTGGGGACATTTAGCTCATGAGTATACAGGAACAATTTTGTGTTTGGTAGTAATGAGCGATATATGATATTCGTACGATAGAACAATATAAGAATAAGCTTGTGAGGAAGTGAAGGATACTCCTTTTGACCAGCTCCTTGAAATGCAGGATCCACATCCCTCATTGAAACTACCATGGGTTTTGGCGGACTAGTCTTGAGTGACTTTTGCATCAAGAGCAAAGAGAAGATGTGCTGAAAGCAGAAAAAACCATGAATAAGTTGGTGCAGATTCCATTTGCAGCGACAAAGGCTTTGCAGGTAAGGGCAAGCACACATTTCTTGGAGCAGAATATACATTACATTAGCAAGTGAAAAACATAGACGGGATAAACATAAGATGGACACACAAATGTTTGTTTCAGTACACTAGCATCTGATCACTAACAAATATTCTCTACGATTTCTCAGGCACAACTAAGATCAAGAATCTAGACTCCAACATTGACTATGTGAAGTTAAAGCTAACGGAAGATAAGATGGAAAAAAATCAGTGACTCGATACAAGAAGATGTGACCAGACACACCTATAATAAGTAAGTGCAAAAGATTATAGACATTGATGTGTGTAGACAAAACAACCTTGGCATGCTATGTACTACTGCACTGAAAGGTGTTGCCTGTATCTTGTGAATGTCACGTGTTAATTAAATAATGTATCATGAATACAAATGAGGGTGTAGTCTCTAGGAAGCGTGTAAATTTATATCTTCTTGCATATCATAGGACTGAGATTGTACTAGCTAGTACTATTAGGGACGGAGCTAGGATTTTACCATGATGGGGGTGAAGAGGGTAGCGATTGTACATGAGTTATTTTTTTCCCTGACATGCACCTAAATGAATGCTTATTGTTTTGTAGTAGAAACAACGCGCAGATAAAACATCATAATATAAGAAGTGTCATATATTAGCTTAATTTTAAAAATTAGACTTTCTTCTGATTTAATAACATCATTGTAGGTGACCTTTATTCCAATTTCTTTTCCAATCTATCAATTATTGCTTGCCTTAAGTAAATAAATATTCAAAATTAATTTGTAAATTGATTCAACTCTATTCCTCTTCACATTTCGAAAAAAACTCTACTACTCTTCATGTCTACACAATCACATCTTGGCAATCAGAAGTTTCTTAATTAACATGCAAGGCACAAATTAATATGATGTTGAGAGATGATTAAAGACGCACTAAAGCACAATCGAAATTAGAGAAGACGAAGTAAGACACATTCAACATTATAGACAACTAATCTAGCATAGTATTACCAGCTTTCTTGGGGCATGAATAATAGTGATGGAACATGTGTCTGCACTCTGCACAAACAGAAACTCAAGCATATCAAGAAACTCAATACCTTCCCGCTGCTCAATTAAAAATATATGCCAGCAACATTATCAACACTAGTAATATTCTGTTCTTATTATCGATGTTACCATGAGTCATCAGAATCAAACCACAGCAAATAAAGGAGCTATTATTCTCTTGTAACAGGGAGATGCAAATAATGGAGCTAACAGGGAACAACATCTTATTAACAAAATCAAAACAACATTATTACAACCTCTTCTTTTTAACAGATCACACTTTACACATATGACAACTACCCTGTAAATGGAATCCGGAAGAACCAAGTAAGTATGCAAAACAATATCATGCAGCATCGGGACATAATGGGATGATACAACAGCCTATTCCACTATTAGGTCATAATTAGCTATTGGTAATACAACAACCCATATTTATAGGCATGAACTAACAAGAACACATGACAAGAACTAGCTCAATAAGGTTTGCAAGCCATAGGGAGATGCACCGAGAATTGCATCTAGCGCAACAAGGTTTGTAGGCCAGAGGGAGACGCAAAAACACAAGTTACAAAAGTCGCATGATCATATCTGGGTGTTAAGTACTTGCCTTTACAGAAGTTGATGGCCTCGATCTCGGTGATGCGTGTGTTGCTGGCGTCGATCTCGCTGACGAAGCGCGAGTTACAGAGGAGGTGAATACCTCGCTGTTGAAGATGGATGACTCGCTGATGTTCCCCGTCGTCTGTGTGTGCAGGTTCCTCCTGGGCCTGTCTGCCCCCATTTACCCGTGATGTAGAGGCCACCCTCGATCTGGCGCCCCACCTGCCGCCGCCGCCCTTGATTGGGTCCCCATCTGCCGTCGCCGCCCTGATCTGGCACTAGGATGTGCCCCACCTGTCGTCGCCGCCGAGTCCGCACGCATCCGGACCTGAAAAAGCGACAAGAAAAAATGTGAGATCAGCGCGCATCGAAGCCAGAGATGTTGGATGTGTGCTCGTAATGCTCTGGATGCGTGCCCGTGATGCTCACCTGGATCCTGGGTGTGGAGCTACGGGCGGCCGTAACCGTCAGCGTCGACGGCCGGGATTCCTAGATCCACGGGCATCAAGGTAGGGAGCTCGGACGTCCGCACACAGAGCTTGGTGGCTCTCCCAGCGCCAAGTACCGTTGTCGCTACGCTGGACACCCCACTTCCAACCATGGAGCACCGCTGCCATCTACTAGGGCACTATGCTGAGGCCCAAGCGGCCAGATCCGCGGGCATCGAGGAGGATACGGCAGCCACCATAGGGATCTGCGGGCATCGAGGTCAGCTGCCGGTGGCCATCGAGGTGCGGTGAGGAGAGGAGGATAGGGTGGTGGTGTTGTGGATCCATCGGAGGAGAAGAGCGAGGGGATAGAAAGACCGGAGATGGGCGTGGTGTGGCGGCGGGGGAGAGATAAGGGTTAGGGTTAGAGGATAGATGGTTGCGGTGGGGACTTTGGTGTGTGCGCCAAATATTTGCCACTATGCGCGCGCTGGATGCCAGGTCATCGATCCACACAACAAGTTTCCATACTTCACCATCCATCCGTTCATTATGTTTACATCCTACGGCTGATATTGACCTTCTCTTATATCTTGATCTGTCTAGCAATTATGACGATTTTGTCCATAGAAATTACGACGTTTTTTCACAAAATCGTCATAGTTTAATAAGGATTTGGCCCGCCCAAACAACCTATGACCATCTGATGTAGAATCGTCATAAATCTATGACGATTTTATTTACGGTCACTACCAAAACGTCATAGTTTGACACATTCCTTGTAGTGAGCATGTTGAGCGTTTATAAACAAGAAAACTATACATGTTCAAACCAAATGGGGTGGTAAATACCATCGTCTTAATAAATTCTTTAGTGATATTGGCATCTTGCATCGTGTTTCCTGTCCCCATACTCATCAACAGAATAGCACTGCTGAACGCAGACACCGTCATGTTGTTGAGACAGGTCTCACATTACTTGCACATGCCTCTATGTCATAATGTTATTGGAGTGATGATTTCTCTACAACTTATTTCCTTATAAATCGTCTTCCTAGTCGTGTTATCAATATGCAAACACCACTAGAGCGTTTGTTAGGTGAAACCCCTGACTACAACGTTTTAAGGTGTTTGGTTGCGCGTGTTGGCCACACTTACGCCCATATAATCAAAGAAAACTTGAATTTCACTCCAAGCAGTGTGTATTCTTGGGTTATAGCTCTTTACACAAGGGCTATAAGTGTCTTCATATTCCCACCAATGGAGTTTATATCTCCCGTGATGTTGTGTTCGATGAGTCCGTCTTTCCGTTCTCTCACACGATGTCTCCTTACACCCCACCACCATCATCATCTAGCTCCCCTTTACTTCGTGACCAATTTGTTGATACTGCGTATACCCCGTTATTGCTTCCAAACCATGGTACAGGTCTCGGACGCGATGCTCGTCTTGAATTACTCCCAGATGAGTCAGGGCAGTCTGACACTACCCCTTCAGCCGATGTCCACGTCGATCGCGACTCCCATGCACGCGACGTCGATCGCGATGCATCAGAGGATGATTCCGGCCTAGCCACGCCCCATCACGCATTGCAGATGGCCACTACTGGGCCTTCCTCTTCACCGTCCCCCGGTCCGGCCCATTCGCCTGGGTCAGCCGCATCTACGATGGACTCGGCTACTACGGCAGCCCATTCACCTGGGGGTGGCCTCATCGCCTCCTGACGCTGCAGTGTTGTCGTCACTACCTGCTGCTGAGCCCTCTGCTGCTTCTCGTCCTATTACCCGTCTTCAGCGCGACATTCAGCAGAATAAATAGCGCACTGACGACACTATAGCTTGGAATACTGCTCGCGTTGCTACTTCTCTTATTGATACCGAACCTCACGATCACCGTACTGCTCTTTTGTCTCCTCACTGGCGATCTGCTATGGAGGCCGAATTCAGTTTTCTACAGCATAATCAGACTTGGAGACTGGTACCTCCATGGTCTGGCATCAATATTATTGACTGCAGATGGGTGTTTAAAATCAAGAAGAAGGTTGATGGCTCAATTGATCGATACAAGGCACGTCTTGTGGAAAAAGGGTTCAAACACCGCTATGATCTGGATTATGAGGATACTTATAGTCCGATTGTTGAGCCCACTACTATCAGATTACTGTTGTCCATGGCTCTTACACATGGGTGACATCTTCGTCAGTTGGACATTCAGAATGGCTTCTTACATGGTATTCTTGAGGAGGAAGTGTTTATGAGGTAACCTCCTGGCTTTGAGGATCCACAGTTTTCTGGTCATCTTTGTCGGCTTGATAAAGCTATCTATGGGTTGAAACAGGATCCTCGCGCTTGGCATGACCGGCTCAGTTATGTTCTATGTAGCTTGGGATTTACTGCATCTACAACTGATACTTCCCTCTTTATAATGTGACGAGCTGACGTTACTCTCTACCTGCTTGTTTATATGGATGGCATTATTGTGGTTAGTTCGTCTACTGCTGCTGCTGATCGTCTTGTTTGTCATCTTGGGAGTTCTTTTACTCTCAAAGATCTTGGTCCTCTACACTATTTTCTGGGTGTTGAGGTACATGCTCAAGGCCGTGATCTCCTTATGTCTCAACGTAAGTATGCCTCTGATCTGGTGCAGCGTGCTGGTCTTGAGAAGTGTGCTCTTGTGTCGACACCTATGGCCTCGTCTGATAGACCTTCTGCTACTGAGGGTACTCTCCTTTCTGTTGAAGACTCTACTTGTTACCGCATCATAGTAGGAGGACTACAGTATCTTACCATGACTCGTCCAAATCTTTCGTTTTTTGTGAACAAAGTCTGTCAGTACCTTCATGCTCCTCGGTGTTCTCATTGGTCGGCGGTCAAACGCATTCTTCGATATGTGAAGGCCACTATCTCTCATGGGTTGTTACTTTGACCTTCTATCGCGCCTTTCCTCCTCTCGGCCTTCTCCGATGCTGATTTGGCTGGGAATTCTGATGACCACCGATCCACAGGGGTTTTTTGCTGTCTTCTATGGTGGCAATCTTATTGCTTGGAGTGCGAGGAAGCAGGATACAGTTTCTCACTCCAGTACCGAGTCTGAATATAAGTCACTTGCTAATGCTACTGCTGAAGTTATTTGGGTACAAGCACTTCTTGGTGAACTTGGAGTTTCTCAGACTAGTCCACCTATATTATGGTGTGCCAATATTGGTGCAACATACCTCTCTTCTAACCCGGTATTTCATGCATGGACTAAGCATATTGAAGTTGATTTTCACTTTGTTCGTGAACGGGTTGCTCAGAAGTTTCTCCAGATCAGGTTCATATCCTCCAAGGACCAATTAGCAGATATATTCACTAAACCTCTCCCCCTGCCACTTTTAACTTTTGTAAGCGCAATCTCAACTTACATGGTGCCGTTGAGATTGACGGAGGGTGATAAACAGTATATTTTATCTAATGTAGACATACGGTATGGTGATTTATAAACCAACCGTATATACCTCTAACCTTCTGTATTTGTACATGTACTACCCCTATATAATACAATACCTTGCCCATTGTGGAGGGGTACGGTTTCTACCCTAAACCCTAATACTCATACCGCATATTAAGAAGCACAACCACAATATTAATGATCTAGGGTCCTCATTACTCACTTACACCATGAATCCAAGATTTAATCCAATGGTAGAGAAAAAATAAGGAAAAGGGGTGACTCTTTGAAGAACTAGATTTTCCCTTCCACATATGAGCCGCATTGAATCTTGGCCATCCAACCCATCACCCTTGGTTCCAAGGGCCCTTCACATATATAGGGCCTTCCAAAGCCTTCCTTTATATCGTCATGAGTTCATATGATCAAAAAACATTCAACTCCATTAAATATAGAAGCGGCTAGAGTCAATTTCGTCAACACCCTCTCGGGAGCCCGGGATTGGATTTTTTGGTAAATAAAGATGTGGGGCTACATGATGCATAAGGAGTCCTTTTCGGATGTGAAATATGTTTTTAAAATTCACATACATTAGGATATTTTTTATATTCTGACTTTCTTACAACAACTCCGTCTTTGAGGCACAAAAATACGATAGAGTTTGTACAGCAAGGAGAAAAAATGTGTACATATTTGGCAACTATTGAAAGGTTAATCTAAAAATGACCAATTTGTTTGTAAAAACATAAAATAACTTCAAAAGCAAGAATGTATTCGTTTTCAATGTATCAAGACCAAGCCCTCCATAGTGGTAGTGAAGCGGGCAGCCTGAAAGGAAGATCAATGGGATGACCACTCGGATGATCCATTAATGAGTTTATTTTTATTTAGAACATTTTTATTTGAAAAATAGTGATAGAAGTCACTTTAATAAAACAATATATTAAATTTTACTTCCAAAAATTCATGTGCTTTACATTTTGTTCCTACAAATTTTTAAGATCTTTTTGTGTACATAAAATAAATGTTCACGATGAGAGTGAAAAGGATATTCTATGAATAATAAACAAATTGTGTCATACTAAAACTAATTTTTCATACTATAATTTGAAAAGCTTCTTGCATACAAAAATAAATGTTCACGACTATCAAAAAATGCTCATGTATGTCAAAACTAGTCGTCTGCACTAGTAGAAAACAGGCTTTCCGTTCGCGCCCCTAACAGCATTAGTCCCGGTTGTGCCACGAACCGGGAGTTGCACCACGAACCGGGACTAATGCTAGAATGTGTTCCGGTTCGAGTGGGCACAGTGGCCAGAGGCATGCGTCCCGGTTCGTAAGGGGTCATGCGAACCGGCACTAAAGGTTGGGCGTCAGGCACGTGGCGTGGCACACACCTTTAGTCCCGGTTTGTGTTACAAACCGGGACGTATGATACCGCCCTCTATAAATACGACGCCCCAGCCCTCTACCTCACCTCTGTTTTTTCTTGGTGGAAGGTGTGAGAGGTGTGCTAGTTTATTTTTTTCTATGCATGCATTCAAGGTGTTTGATGAAATTTTTGAGTGAACGATCCCGTTCAATTTCTCACAGAACAAAAATATAGAAGGTGTCTGAGACGCACTTAAGCTTTCTCCTCTTTATTTCCCTCGATCGAGGTTAGCAATATTATCTCTTCTCTGTCATTGATACAATGCATGTGTCGATGTGAATTGGTCATTTCACTATTTATGATGTCCCGTTTTTGATAAACTTAATTATATGATGCAGATAAACGATCGGGAATGGATGTACGGTGACCGGCGTGTACCCAGGTACATTAAAGGCATGGATAAATTTATCGATGTGGCTACGGCAAACAAAGATAATGGTTTTATATGTTGTCCATGTGTTCAATGTCGGAACAACAAGGAGTAGTCTTCCTCGAAAATCATTCGCGGCCACCTGGTTATGAAAGGTTTCATGCCCGACTATAATTGCTGGACCAATCACGGGGAAAGAGGGGTTATGATGGAATACAATGAAGAAGAAGATGATAACAACTATCATCATATGTTTCCTGAATACAGTGATACTGCAATGGAAGACAATTAAGAGGAAGGAGGTGAAGAACGTGCATCAGATGAGCTCGCTGATAAACTTGGTAGGGTCATTTCTGATGCAAAGCGAGACTGTGAAACATAAAATGGGAAGTTGGAGTTAGAGGGCATGTTAGAAGAACACAAAAAATTGTTGTACCCAAATTGCGAAGATGGCAGCACAAAGCTCGGTACCACACTGGAATTGCTGCGATGGAAGGCAGATTGTGGTCTAACTGACTCCTCATTTGAAAAGATGCTGAAAATAATGAAGCCGAAGTTTCAAAAACATAAAGAACTTCTTGAGAGTACGTATGAAGCAAAAAAGACTCTCTGTCCTCTAGGATTAGATCTGCGGAAGATACATGCATGCTGTAGAGGCCTCAACCTGATAAGGTAGATTCCTCCTGTGTTTTATAATGCTAGTCCCTGGATCAATAGCTAGCATCCACAGTAAAGATGTAATATCAAGATACAAAGGTCATAATATAAATTTATAACCAGGAATAACATAGTTTTATTACATCATACATAGCTCATTTGACTATTACATTACATTGCAGCGGAATAAATATAGTCATGGGTCCTTCATCTTCATAGTGCCACAGGCAGATGTTGGTTGTAGACTTTGTAATCCTAGTCAATCAAACAATCTTCATTTTAAAACAATCAACCTGCAACATTACAAGTTACAGCCACAAGGGTCAATACATTTTGAATTGTATTGGCAAGCTTCACTTTTATGTATAATAAGAGTGGATCCTATCATTATATGCATATCTGGCTAAGTAGAGTTTAAGGCTTATTTGCATGAAGCAATATTTTATCCTATCTTTTCAAAAAGGGTTTTAAGTCCTTTGTTAAATCTCTTTTTCAAGTTCCTTGAACTCCTTGGTAGAAACTCAAGTGTTCAAGTCCTTGTCAAAATCCCTTGAGCATCTTGGTAACCCCAAGTGCATCAAGTTTTATCAAAACTCATGAGTTCCTTGGTAACCCCAAGTACATCATGCTCTTGAGCACCTTGGTAACTCCCCAAGTGCAACAAGCTTAACAAATCTCTTTGAATTCCTTGGTACCCCCAAGTGCATCAAGTTTTTATATTAGAAATTGGAATGTCGAGATCTCCCATAGTTCAAACTTTAGTTGCTCAGTATTGTCCATAACCGGGGACACGGCTAAGTACTTAGATTTTATTAACTTCTGCAGAAGGAGTACACTTTACCCACATGACACAATCTCATCTTGATGCCACCAGTGGCCTACTGGATTAGTGCTCACCAAGATGGAGTACTAGCAGACTGAGAATGTGACGAAGTCTTTCCAAAAGGTCCTCCCATACATCATTGCTAGCTTGTCTTCAGCCCCCATGAAGCATTCCATATCCCCATGTCCGGTAACTAAAGACAATGTATGGGTCTTCCTAGTGTAGTTGACTAAGCCAGAGCCATAATAGCATGTGGTTGTACACGAAAGCCACAATTGGAGAAACATGTTCAATCTCTAAGTTTCCTAGGTGGTTTTCATTTGGAGAACAACACAAAGTGATTGCCATAGACAGGGTTCCCTTTTGTTGCCACCTTCTCCAAAACATAAAGTGTCCACCACCTAGGTGGTTCATTGGGTCCTTGTTTTATTATGTAAAACACAAGTCTTTTCTCATCCTTTGTAAATTTCAACATGTATCTCTTTTCAAAAACATAGCATGGCTAAGCATGTACAACTTCAATATTTTTACTAAGGAGTGTATAAGATTCCTATTGGGATTGGCATAGCATAAGTATAAAATTGTTTTCATGCATGTTTTCAAAATCCACTAAGTATAAGGAAAATAGTAGGACTTTAGATGTTAGTGTCACTTGCCTTTTTTGTTAGGGAATGATAGTCACTCCTTGATCTTGCTAGTCTCACACTTTGCTAATTTTTCACTACAATCAAACAAGCATAGTATCAAGTAGCATTCCAATATTCAAACAATAATTTACATACACAAAGCAATGGTTCCTAAGTCTTGTAAAAAGAGGGTTCTATTGCAAAGTTGGTCTCTACTAGGTTTATAAACTTTGTAAGGTCCACATTGGTCATTTACCAAAATGGCAAAGTCATTAGTTGGAGGTTTTGCCCAAAGTCTATTTTAAAATGCATTCAACATTTTATGTGGTGGAAATTATTCTTTTTAAAGTAAGACTTTATATTTTTCACCAAGTAGGTTATCTTTGGCAAGGCTTGGTGTTTTGGTTCAGTTGGTTTGGTCCATAACATTTTTTCAAAGTTTTCCATGCACAAACTTTTCCATTACAAATTTTTAATGAGTTTATTTGGCTAGAAAATGACTTAAGTTAACTAATTCAACTTAAATTTCACAAAAATCATTTTCAACACTATGGGTTGGTTTCTAGGGTCAGTAGGTTCACACAAATCCATTTTGCAAAAGATTTAATCCTAAAATAAATTTTAAACAATTTTTATATTCTAAACAAGTACACAAATGTTTCTGTAATTTCAAACAAGCAATCAGATACTATTTGTCAATCTAAGGCCATGGTTGTTTAGGGCTTGTTCTCCTGATTTTATTGATATAAAATTTGTCAAATTTGGACGTGTGGTTTGAAAGTTACAAGTGTTTGAAGTTTGCATATAATTCTGATTCAAAAATCTGTTTTAAACTAGAACTGGCCACGCGTCGTATTCTAATTGGCTGAAAACGGTTCGCGCGGATCACGCACTGCAGGCCATTATATCTAAGTCACATCGCACGGTTCAGAACGCGTACCTCTTCGCAGTAAGTGATCTAATCGTAATCGTTCAAACTAGATCCTCTGATGGCTTCTTTGGACCAAAAGTGGAAGCAATGACCGGGCGGCTAGCGGCGCAGCGTGGGGTTTGCGGTGGTTCTAGAGAGCGAGAGAGAAAGAGAAGAAGCTTACCAGGTTCAGGAGGTCACGGTGATGCTCGAGGTGGTGTTGGTTGGGTGAGGGGTACTCTGGTCTTGGCAGAATTTCTCGCCGGAGTGGAGGACGGCGTTGGGTGGTCTCAGTCGTGTTGAAGTCGACGTTGTAGATCGTCCTGGGGCAAAGCAAGGGTATGGTTAAGTGCGGGAGGTCACGGAGAGGTCACGTGCATGAACAAGAAGGTACGGGGCGGTCGGAATTAACCTGGGGGCGTCGTCGGAGTTGTGGTAGACGGCGGCGGTACTGGAGCTTGATGCAGCCGACGCTATGGGGCGCCCGTGGTTGAGAGGAGGATGCTGGGAGACGCGTCTGGTTGTGGGGGAGCTGTGAGATTGGTCAAGGAAGCAAGGGGAGGTCTGGTTTCGCCGGAATCGTTACCGGAGCATCATCGGAGACAGAGACAGTCGTGGAGATATTGTGGCGGCCTGGAGGCGTGTCAAGGAAGGGCGTCTGGGAAAATGGAGGAGGAAACGCTGGCGATTAATAGGCCGTGGTCGCGACGAGGAATTATCGCGGCATTAAGGCGAATTGATCGCGCGGAATCAAAGCCTGCAACGGCAGTGAGAAGGGAGAGGCGTGCTTCGCGGTGGGGAAGAAGAAGGAGGTGGCAGTGTGGGGTCCGCTGGCAGTGAAAGAAAGTAAGAAGGGGAGGGGTCCAGTTGTCAGTGGCTTTAGGTGCAGGAAGGAGTAAAACGCTTCGTGGGAGAGGGAGTCTGTTTGAGCTGTTATTTTTTTCTGTCTAATTCTTTTTCTTTTTCTATTTCTATTTCCTGATTTATTATTTCAAACAATTATTCAAGCATTCAAATAATTCAACAATTCAAACAATCATTAAACTTTGCATTGTGTTTTTGGTTCTGTTCATCAACATAAACCAAAACTTCAAAATAAAATAATATTTTAAATCTTTTTAGGTTCCATTTATTAATTAAACAAAATGGACTATGGTTTATTAATAAAATAGGGTTTGGTTTAATAAATAAAAATCCCCATTTGAAATCCAAATATTTTCAAAACCAAATCAGTAGGTTTTATTTGAGAATATAAGATACTTGAAATACCTATTTAAAACAATTTAATAAGTTTTGATGTTTTAATTAAATTGGTACCACCTTTTATTTGAATAAAATTTGATATTAATTCCTTATTGTTTTATTTTAAACAAACCTTTATTATTTTTATTCAAAACTAAATGTTTTAATTCCCATAGTTTGGTCAAGGGTTAATTGGGCTTATTAAATAATCTTTATTTATAAATCCATCTTTTCTTTTGAAAACCAAATCTTTTATTAAAGGATCCAATATTAGTAATTCCCAAAACATTTTTAGTTTCCTTTATTAAATGTTTATCTTTATGAATCCCTTTAGGATTTTATTTAATTCAAATTGGTTTGATTTTCTAATTGATTTCAAAAAGTTTCTTCTGGCTCTGAAAATTAAACAAAGTTTTATTTTATTCATTTATTTTCACATTACAAGATTTGGAAAATCTTGGGATGTGACAGGCTACCACCCTTAAAATAAATCTCGTCCCGAGATTTGGGAAGGTTAGGGTTACAAGCAAGTTCAAAGCAATTAGGGTACTACCACCCTTAAAATTTTTCAAACAAAAATTACATATTGGCCTTCTTGGGTCCTGGAATTTCTCTACGTTAAACCTTTGCTTTATTCCTATGCTTGACTCATGGACCAAGATTGAGCTTCTCCATAGGCTTGTTCAACTTGTTCTTCATCCTTTCTGGACAGTTGCTTGCATAGTGTCCTGGATTCTTGCAGTTGAAGCAATGAATATCATTGAGTTCTTTACGTGGCTCTTGTGGGCAAGTTGCTACAAAGTGACCTGGTTCATTACAGTTGTTACACCACACTTGGTCAATTCCTTTATTCTTTATGTTCTCTGGGCATCCACTGGAGCAGTGTCCCATTTCCTTACATTTATGACATTGTACAAGGCTCATGTCTTGCTTGGGCTTCTTGATTTTCCTAGATCCTTTGAATTGGGTTGTCTTGCTGGGAGGTATAAGTGGTCCTTTTCCTTTGGTAGACTTGGATCCTTCCTGTTTCCTTTGTTCTACCATGGCATAGATAGGACATAGGCCAGGAGTATGATCACTTCCCTCACATAGGTAGCAAGTAGCTTGAGAGGTAGGGCATTCTCCAACAGGATGGTCTTCATCACAATTGGGGCATTGTCCTTCATGCTCCTTGGAAGTATGATCCTTGTCTCCACAAATAATGCAAGTTGGGGCTCCATCTAGAACAACATTCTTGTCATCCTTGTTATCATACACACTTCTAGGATAGCTTTCTTCCATGCTAATCATTTGATTAGTCACCTTAAGCATCAATTGGGATTGTTCCTCCAAAAACTTTTGCAGTGCTGGATCTTTATCACTATTGTTGGCCAGGAAATGAGCTGTCAGTTGGTTCGGTGATGTTGGGTTGCTATGAGCTCTCAGTGTCAGCCTGGTTGGTGTTGGTGTCATCAATCTTGATGTTGGAGTCCTTTGGAGTAGACATCTGTTTGGGTTGAAGGAAGATTAGAATGGGCAAGATATTTCTAAGGAAATATTTCTAATCACACACATCACAATTCATACAAGCAATGTGCATGCAATCACAAAACAAACTTTTCACTCATACAAGGTTCAAGCACATACTTAGGCAACAAAATATTTTTGTTACACCACATAAGTTGGGTGTGTTCTGTCTTAACTACATTATGGTGGTCCATCTATATGGTTCACTTGTGATCCTTCCCTCCTTCTTGGTTGATCCTTCTTGCATGAGATCATGGCTTCCTTGAGACAAACTCTTGGTCACATCACTTCAAAGTTGTTGATGGCTCTTTCTAACTTTTGCATTCCCTCAGTCTCTAACTCTTGAGCATAACTTCTTTGTTTCACTTGTGGTCCTTAGTAGTTTTTAAGTTGGAATTCCTTGAAGTCATTAGAGTTGAAGATGTTGAAGAAGTCCTTTGCACATGGTGTAGTCTTGGTCATGAGGTAGGTTTTTCCATCAAGTTGAAGTAGAAGAGGTGTAGAGTTGAAACCAAAATGGTTGAGAAAAGAGGTTACAAGTGTTTTTGTAAATAAGTTTTGGATCAAAATATAACTCCTATTTTTCTAAGGGTTTTTGTCCAATCCTAGGTTTACAAATCCTACAGGCAACACAATGATCTGATACCATCTGTAGAGGCCTCAACCTGATAAGGTAGATTCCTCCTGTGTTTTACAATGCTAGTCCCTGGATCAATAGCTAGCATCCATAGTAAAGATGTAATATCAAGATACAAAGGTCATAATATAAATTTATAACCAGGAATAACATAGTTTTATTACATCATACATAGCTCATTTGATTATTACATTACATTGCAGCGGAATAAATATAGTCATGGGTCCTTCATCTTCATAGTGCCACAGTGTATGTTGGTTGTAGACTTTGTAATCCTAGTCAATCAAACAATCTTCATTTTAAAACAATCAACCTGCAACATTACAAGTTACAGCCACAAGGGTCAATACATTTTGAATTGTATTGGCAAGCTTCACTTTTATGTATAATAAGAGTGGATCCTATCATTATATGCATATCTGGCTAAGTAGAGTTTAAGGCTTATTTGCATGAAGCAATATTTTATCCTATCTTTTCAAAAAGGGTTTTAAGTCCTTTGTTAAATCTCTTTTTCAAGTTCCTTGAACTCCTTGGTAGAAACTCAAGTGTTCAAGTCCTTGTCAAAATCCCTTGAGCATCTTGGTAACCCCAAGTGCATCAAGTTTTATCAAAACTCATGAGTTCCTTGGTAACCCCAAGTACATCATGCTCTTGAGCACCTTGGTAACTCCCCAAGTGCAGCAAGCTTAACAAATCTCTTTGAATTCCTTGGTACCCCCAAGTGCATCAAGTTTTTATATTAGAAATTGGAATGTCGAGATATCCCATAGTTCAAACTTTAGTTGCTCAGTATTGTCCATAACCGGGGACACGGCTAAGTACTTAGATTTTATTAACTTCTGCAGAAGGAGTACACTTTACCCACATGACACAATCTCATCTTGATGCCACCAGTGGCCTACTGGATTAGTGCTCACCAAGATGGAGTACTGGCAGACTGAGAATGTGACGAAGTCTTTCCAAAAGGTCCTCCCATACATCATTGCTAGCTTGTCTTCAGCCCCCATGAAGCATTCCATATCCCCATGTCCGGTAACTAAAGACAATGTATGGGTCTTCCTAGTGTAGTTGACTAAGCCAGAGCCATAATAGCATGTGGTTGTACACGAAAGCCACAATTGGAGAAACATGTTCAATCTCTAAGTTTCCTAGGTGGTTTTCATTTGGAGAACAACACAAAGTGATTGCCATAGACAGGGTTCCCTTTTGTTGCCACCTTCTCCAAAACATAAAGTGTCCACCACCTAGGTGGTTCATTGGGTCCTTGTTTTATTATGTAAAACACAAGTCTTTTCTCATCCTTTGTAAATTTCAACATGTATCTCTTTTCAAAATAAAGCATGGCTAAGCATGTACAACTTCAATATTTTTACTAAGGAGTGTATAAGATTCCTATTGGGATTGGCATAGCATAAGTATAAAATTGTTTTCATGCATGTTTTCAAAATCCACTAAGTATAAGGAAAATAGTAGGACTTTAGATGTTAGTGTCACTTGCCTTTTTTGTTAGGGAATGATAGTCACTCCTTGATCTTGCTAGTCTCACACTTTGCTAATTTTTCACTACAATCAAACAAGCATAGTATCAAGTAGCATTCCAATATTCAAACAATAATTTACATACACAAAGCAATGGTTCCTAAGTCTTGTAAAAAGAGGGTTCTATTGCAAAGTTGGTCTCTACTAGGTTTATAAACTTTGTAAGGTCCACATTGGTCATTTACCAAAATGGCAAAGTCATTAGTTAGAGGTTTTGCCCAAAGTCTATTTTAAAATGCATTCAACATTTTATGTGGTGGAAATTATTCTTTTTAAAGTAAGACTTTATGTTTTTCACCAAGTAGGTTATCTTTGGCAAGGCTTGGTGTTTTGGGTCAGTTGGTTTGGTCCATAACATTTTTTCAAAGTTTTCCATGCACAAACTTTTCCATTACAAATTTTTAATGAGTTTATTTGGCTAGAAAATGACTTAAGTTAACTAATTCAACTTAAATTTCACAAAAATTATTTTCAACACTATGGGTTGGTTTCTAGGGTCAGTAGGTTCACACAAATCCATTTTGCAAAAGATTTAATCCTAAAATAAATTTTAAACAATTTTTATATTCTAAACAAGTACACAAATGTTTCTGTAATTTCAAACAAGCAATCAGATACTATTTGTCAAACTAAGGCAATGGTTTTTTAGGGCTTGTTCTCCTGATTTTATTGATATAAAATTTGTCAAATTTGGACGTGTGGTTTGAAAGTTACAAGTGTTTGAAGTTTGCATATAATTCTGATTCAAAAATCTGTTTTAAACTAGAACTGGCCACGCGTCGTATTCTAATTGGCCGAAAACGGTTCGCGCGGATCACGCACTGCAGGCCATTAGATCTAAGTCACATCGCACAGTTCAGAACGCGTACCTCTTCGCAGTAAGTGATCTAATCGTAATCGTTCAAACTAGATCCTCTGATCGGCTTGTTTGGACCAAAAGTGAGCGATGACGGCGGCATGGCCAGCGCACGGCCAGGCGTGGGGTTTGCGGTGGTTCTAGCGAGCGAGAGAGAAAGAGAAGAAGCTTACCAGGTTCAGGAGGTCACGGTGATGCTCGAGGTGGTGCTGGTTGGGTGAGGGGTACTCTGGTCTTGGCAGAATTTCTCGCCGGAGTGGAGGACGGCGTTGGGTGGTCTCAGTCGTGTTGAAGTCGACGTTGTAGATCGTCCTGGGGCAAAGCAAGGGTATGGTTAAGTGCGGGAGGTCACGGAGAGGTCACGTGCATGAACGAGAAGGTACGGGGCGGTCGGAATTAACCTGGGGGCGTCGTCGGAGTTGTGGCAGACGGCGGCGGTACTGGAGCTTGATGCAGCCGACGCTATGGGGCGCCCGTGGTTGAGAGGAGGATGCTGGGAGACGCGTCTGGTTGTGGGGGAGCTGTGAGATTGGTCAAGGAAGCAAGGGGAGGTCTGGTTTCGCCGGAATCGTTACCGGAGCATCATCGGAGACAGAGACAGTCGTGGAGATATTGTGGCGGCCTGGAGGCGTGTCAAGGAAGGGCGTCTGGGGAAAATGGAGGAGGAAACGCTGGCGATTAATAGGCCGTGGTCGCGACGAGGAATTATCGCGGCATTAAGGCGAATTGATCGCGCGGAATCAAAGCTCAGAACGGCAGCGTGAGAAGGGAGAGGCGTGCTTCAGGTGGGGAAGAAGAAGGAGGTGGCGGTGTGGGGTCATTGGCCGGTGAAAGAAAGTAAGAAGGGAGGGTCCGGTTGTCGGTGGCTTTATGTCCGGAAGGAGAAAACGCTTCGTCGTGGGAGAGGGGAGCTGGGCTGTTTGAGCTGTTATTTTTTTCTGTCTAATTCTTTTTCTTTTTCTATTTCTATTTCCTGATTTGTTATTTCAAACAATTATTCAAGCATTCAAATAATTCAACAATTCAAACAATCATTAAACTTTGCATTGTGTTTTTGGTTCTGTTCATCAACATAAACCAAAACTTCAAAATAAAATAATATTTTAAATCTTTTTAGGTTCCATTTATTAATTAAACAAAATGGACTATGGTTTATTAATAAAATAGGGTTTGGTTTAATAAATAAAAATCCCCATTTGAAATCCAAATATTTTCAAAACCAAATCAGTAGGTTTTATTTGAGAATATAAGATACTTGAAATACCTATTTAAAACAATTTAATAAGTTTTGATGTTTTAATTAAATTGGTACCACCTTTTATTTGAATAAAATTTGATATTAATTCCTTATTGTTTTATTTTAAACAAACCTTTATTATTTTTATTCAAAACTAAATGTTTTAATTCCCATAGTTTGGTCAAGGGTTAATTGGGCTTATTAAATAATCTTTATTTATAAATCCATCTTTTCTTTTGAAAACCAAATCTTTTATTAAAGGATCCAATATTAGTAATTCCCAAAACATTTTTAGTTTCCTTTATTAAATGTTTATCTTTATGAATCCCTTTAGGATTTTATTTAATTCAAATGGGTTTGATTTTCTAATTGATTTCAAAAATTTTCTTCTGGCTCTGAAAATTAAACAAAGTTTTATTTTATTCATTTATTTTCACATTACAAGATTTGGAAAATCTTGGGATGTGACACATGCATTAATGACTGCATCCTCTACCGTGGTAAGGAGTATGATAATTTAGATAAATGCCCAATATGCAATGCATTGCGGTATAAGATCAGACGAGATGACCCTGGTGATGTTGAGGGAGAGCCCCTCCGGAAGAGGGTTCCTGCTAAGGTTATGTGGTTGTAACATCCCTAAAATCATGATTTTAAAGATTGCATATAATTCATGCATGCATATAGAATTGAGATCAATTTCAAACTCATTTCAAGAAAACAGAAGCACATAGTGCTATCATTTTATGTGAGCAAACTTAAATCAAATGCCCATCCTCACTTGAGAGCTTAGTGTATTAAAAACCAAGTTTGGTTGCTTCTTTATTGTTTGGCTTGAGTGTAGAGTTTGAACAAAATTTTACAAAAAAAGAAATGGTTTCAAAAACCATTTTCAAACATTTGCAAAACCAAGTGCAATGTCCCTATTATTTTGTTTTTCCAAAATGACCAAGCCTTTTTAAAGTAACCACATGGTTTTATACCTAGATTTGAGTATGTTGCACACTGCAAAAAATCCCAAATGGATTTGAATTCAAATGGAGTTTGAATTCATTTGAAAACCAATCCTGAAAATCAATTTAGAAAAAGAAAAGAGAAAAGAATTGGAAAAGGGCCGGCGCCAGGAATTTGGCCCAGCAACAGACGCGGCCCAGCTAGCCCACCCGGGCCACCTCTCTCTCTCTCGCACGCGCATACGCACCCACGCAGTCACTGACGCCTGGACCCCACTCCCTCTCTGCTTATTTCGCTGACAAGCGGGCCTCGTCCACGTCACCGTCGTCTTCCCCAAATCCCGCGCAGGAACACGTCACCGCCCGTTTCTTCCCCGCCTCTGCCGCGATTTTAATCCTCTTAATAGGCGATGAATGCGTGCGTAATCTCCGCCCCTGCTCTGGCTATAAGATCCTCTCCCCACTCCGCTCTTTTCCCCTCACTCAGCTCTGACAGTACGCCACCAGGCTGCCTGTAATCGCGCCCACACCGCCGCAGCACCAACTACCTCCGCCGACCAATTCCGGTGAGCATCGTTCTCCCCTTGGTCTCTGCTTCATGCGAGTATGATCTACATGCCTCTGCGCATCTTCTCATATCTTCCATTTTCTCTGTACCGCCCTAGGATGCCGTCACCGTCTACCACTGGAAGCAACCGAGGCTCGGCGCAACTCCGGCAACCCCTCCTGGTAGTTTCCGACCACCCCTACTCCCCTTTTTGACACTCACGAGTTCGCCAGGTTTGTGCGCATCTAACGGCACCATTGGTTTGTCTTAGCTCGCTCCAGAACCTTGCCTCCGTCGACGCCAAGGCCTGCCCGACGTCTGCCTCTACTCCGACGAGGAATCCTCGCCGTGTCCGCGCGCCCCTTGACAAACCATAGCCACCTTGAGCATCAGCAGCTCCCTGCGGTTCTGGTAAGCCTCTTCCCCCACTCCCGCGCGACCTAGAACGCCAGCGCCGCCATGACGCGCGCCGCCGCTAGCGCCGCTCAGTTGTGGTCAGTTGATTAGCAGCCGTAGGATCTAGATCCAGCGGTCTAGATTAGATCTACATCGAAGGGGTAAGTGTCAATTTGAGCCGTGCGCGTTTAGTTAGATCTGACGGTCCACGCTGGTCGATCCACGCGAAGCGGTACCGACGAATCAGAGCGCGACGCGTAGCTAGGCTTTGGTTTTAAAACAGAATTGGATTCAAATTTGATTAGGCTATAACTTTTGATTCCCACGTTAGATTTTTGCAAATTTTATACCGTTGGAATCAGGGAGACAAGCCCTTTCTGTTTATGCAATGTGTTTAAAGTTTAGGTTCTGTTAAAATGGTTTCTTTTGCAGAAACTTGTTTAGGACTATTTTGGATATAGAAATTGTTTAGGAAATCATTTTAGTGTCAAATAAACTTGGTTTGGCAAAGTTTTTGACTTGTTTATGGTTCAGTACTATGCACTTGTTTGGTTGAGTTTCAAAAATCATCACTTAGCATATTGCATGCATGCATATATATTTTTGTTTGTATATGACTTGTATGTGATTGTGGTTATATTCTTTGTGTAGACTTTGGTGCTAGTGATTGTGATTGTGAAGAGTGCTACTCTCCCCACTACCAAGGCAAGTGGTACTTCATGAATATTTCCATCCCTATATGTTTATACAAGCATTAGAAATATTTTGCTAAGTCTTGCATGTTACTATTTTTGCCAAATGCCATGTTGGGAAATCCTAAGTAGTTGTAGAATTGCTAGGAAATTTCTAAGTTAAGTTACTATCTATGCCATGCTTAGCCTAGCTAGTAGCAAACAAGGGTTGGTGAAATATACATGCTATGATGAAAAAATTTCTAAGTCTTTGGACTTATGTTTTCTTAATAAAACAACTAAGTCAATGAATCACCTGGGTGGAAAGGGACTTGATTGGTGGTTTTTGGTTGAGTGGTTACACAAGGCCCATGGATATGGTTTACCTTGTGTATCTCACTTGTGGTATGCCACCCAGGAACAAAGGGATTTTAGAGGCCAAGTGTTGAGAAGCTTATAGTGCAGCCACTTGGCAATATGGGCTCTGCCTGGATCACATAAGTTGCTAGAACTTAGCCATTTGGACAGTTGGTGGTAGTGGGAATGATAGGTTGGAGCGCGTCCATTTGGTCTAAGGAAAGGCTTCTGAAAGGTCCTGTCTTGGGAAACCAAGTCTGGTGGGGAAAGTGCACAACCTCTGCAGATGGAAAAATCTAAGTACTTAGCCAAGTCCTTGGAAATGGACAACTTGAGCATCAAGACATGGAAGCTATCAAGAATCTCATCACTCCAACTTCTAAGTAAAACTTGTGGGTGGACAAGGGTGAAGAACCTCAATGTATATTGATGGTTTCATGGGAAAAGGTTTTGACAAAATAAAAACTTAGTGATTTCAACTAATAGGAAAAACCTATTTTGAGCAAAGCAAGCCAAGCTACACTTAGGCAAAATACATATAGTAATATAGTCCACTTAAAATTTACTAAGGTATCACTTGCCAATACTATTCCAAAGTATTGACCCACTGTGGCTGTAACTTGTGATGTTGCAGGTTACTCCGATGAGGATTAGGTGTCATGATTCTACACTCAACATGTTTGCCTGTGGCACATGAAGATGAAGACTTATAATTATTTACTTATTCCAAACTCTTGTATTAGGCCTGTGGCCTTGAGTTGTAAAAGACTATGTTATCTCTGGAATGGATGTAATAATGACCTTTGTATCTGTGTACTTCATCTTAAACTGTGGATGCTAGCATTGATCCAGGGAATAGCATTGCAATCACATGGATCCTTTTCCTTTACAAAGGAGGGATCTTACAGATGGTATCAGAGCACTGTGTTGCCTGTAGGATTATGACCCTAGGATTGGAAACCACTAAGGAAAAAATTTCAACTACTTCTACACTTGTCTATTCTTCTCGTAAACTTTTCTAATCTTCTCTTTCTCATCTCTATTTGTAGATGAAATCCATCAACGAAGCCGTAAAGAAAGGACCACTCATGACCATGACCTTGGAGTGTGAGACAGAGTTTCCCAAAATTCTCAAGGACCTCATGGTGGCAATGGAAATACATGGTGCAGCTGTGTACAAAGGCTTTCCAGTGATGGATGAAGGAGTTGAGTACTGGTGGGTGGAACTTCACTTGTACAAAAACAAGGAAGACAACCACAAAGAAACAGGATTCTGCATGTACACCAACACTGTGGTGCACACCACATTCTTTGAGTCAGCAAGAGAAGCAGCTTGGAGGACTATCAAAGAACTTAGTGCTAGAGTCAAGTGCAGAATGCTCAACCTCCAAAAAGACTTGATGAAAGAGAAGGAACATACCCAAGAGTTGGAAGCTACCAACCAAACCTTAAGAGGAGATATTATAGACTTAGTGATGGAATCATGTGAGCAAGATAGGCTGATTGCTTCTAGGAACATTGTGTTAGCCAACAGATCCAGTGAGATAGGATTGTAAACGTACTTCGTTAGTTGGACCACCACCTATCACCCTATTTTCCAAAATGACGCCTTAAAATAAGATTGAACCTTGGTTATTGTAATGGTTTCATGTATGCATGACTTGTGTGTTTTGCTTCCCAAGGATATGTAGGTGTGCTTTGTCTTTTGTTTTATCTTGAATTGTGTTGTTCTAACTTTTCTATCTTATAAATAGATGCCTATTACCATCAGCACTGTTGAGGAGTTCCAGGTTACCCGCTTTGGTCCTCGTATCGTTGAGCTTACCACTTTGCTCAATCTCCCTCTTCCCACCATCATGGTGCATCCACTCACCAAGTTCGAGAGGAAGGACCTCTGGGGCTTCAAGGTGAACCATCCGGACGCTGAGCCAGAGCCTACTACGGAGGCCATCGTCTTCAAGCTTATGCACGATGGCGAGAGAGAGGCATGGAGGTATGTAGGACTGATGACGCCCGCTAGGACGACACTCCCGACAGGTTAGAGGCACCAACTTCCACGTCTTCGGAAGACGTGATGAGGATGGAGAGTCCATCGACTTCGAGGACGACTCGAGGGACGCAGCAAAGCCGATACGTCTGTATCTCCAGGACTTAGAGTCTCTCATTAGGCACGTGGACACGGACAGGACCAATGCCATGCTCAGTAATGCCGAGCTCCAGGTGCAGCTTCGCGAGAAGGACAAGCTCTTTGCGCAGCAGGACGAGATAGTCAAGGAAATGGAGGCGAAGTTCGAGACCCAGGACAGGAAATTCAAGAGTTAGGAGAAGCGTGTCCAGGATAGGAACAAGAAGATCCGGGACATGACTGAAGAACTACATTCCAAGGACTTCGAGGTAGAGCAGCAGTAGACGGTGATAGAGAGGCTTCGTTCCCAGAAGAGGGCTCTCAAGGCCAAGATAGAGTCCTTGACCACTACCATTGAGGAGAACAAGACCGCGATGGAGAACGCAGGTCTTACATTTGTCGAGGAGGAGATTGATGCCGATGAGTAGACTTGACTACTCGTTTATCTTTTATTATCATACTTGTTATTTGAGAACTTGTTACTGGACCATCTGACATGTGGATGGCTTGCCACTGGTGTGTTTTACCTTGTGAACTTTTTATCTCGTTGTTGAACTTTTATCTTTGTGTTGCATGCTATGTGTTTGCTTATGTGATGTAATGTGCATGAAAGCATCTAAGGGTATCTCATTCTTATCTCTATTTGAACAACCACAGATGCCTCCCCGTCGTGCAAACCCCAACCCCAACAACAACAACAACATCACTCCAGAAATGCATCAAATGATGACTGCTCAAACACAGCTGATGCAGATGATGACAACATTCATCCAGAACCAAAACAATAACAACAACAACAACCCCAACAACAACAACAATAACAACAACTCTCCGGGCTTTGATATGCTCACCAGATTCTTGAGATTGAGGCCAGCTAAGTTCTCAGGGACGACTGGTCCCATGGTGGCCAATGATTGGCTACGTTCTGTAAACAAGGACTTAGTAACCGTGGGCTACACGGATGCTGAGAAGGTCAGATTTGCAGCACATCTGCTGGAAGAGCCAGCCGCCAATTGGTGGGACAACTTCCAAATCACCACTCCTATTGATGAAGTGACATGGGCTATCTTTGAGGATGGCTTTCGCACTGATCATATCTCATCAGGAATAATGAGCCTGAAAAAGAAGGAGTTCCACAATCTGAAGCAGCGCCACCGCAGCGTGGCTGGGTACATTGAAGAGTTCAACAATCTGGCGCGTTATGCACCGGATGAAGTTGACACTGATGCCAAGAGAAAGGAAAAATTTCTGGAAGGCTTAAATGATGAGCTGAATCTGCAATTGGCTGTGGCATATGTTCCCACTTATCAGTCGCTCTGTGACAAGGCTACAATATTGGAGAACAAAATGAAGCAAGTCGAGAGTAGAAAGAGAAAGCACTCTGACAAGCACAGCTCGGGATCGTCTCACAAACGATCTCACTATGATGACAGCGGAAGCTCAAGATCCCATAAGCATGGGAAATTCAACAAGCACCACAACCACAACCGTCATGACAACAAGCATCATCACAGCCATGACAATGACAAGTACAAGAACCACAAGAGTGGACATAAGAGCCACCACAGTGGTAATGGAAGTGGAAGTGGAAGTCAGCCTGTTAAGAGAGACATCAGTCAGGTTGAATGCTTCAAATGCAAGAAGATGGGGCATTATGCAAATGAGTGCCCTGAAAAGAAAGTTGAAGGACCTGTCAAGCCAAATCCTTTCCAGAAAGGACAGGTGAACCACATCAGTGTGGAGGAGGTCTATGAGGAGCCTGATGCTGTTGCCGGTAAATTCAGACTCAATTCTATTCCAGCATTTGTTCTTTTTGATACTAGAGCATCGCATTCATTCATATCAAAAGAATTTGTTGATAGAAATGGGTTTCCAACTGAAAACATTGGGTGTCCAATAAAAGTTAGTTCTCCGGGTGGAGATATGATAGTAAGTCTTGGATGTCGCGATCTAGTAATAGAGTTTGGAAAACATAAATTTCTAGTGAGTCTGATAATCCTAGATTCCCAAGGACTGGACGTAATATTGGGAATGGATTGGATGGCTAAGGATGAAGGAGTACTAGATTGTGCCAATCGTACTATTGCACTCACAACCCCGGAAAGAAAACGGATTAAGTTCAAGTCCAACTTTGAATCTAAAGGAAGTAAGCTAAATTCTCTTAAGGGGGTTAGCATGGAAAGTGTGCCAATTTTGAGTGAATAACCAGATGTGTTTCCGGAAGAATTGCCGGGAATGCCACCAGATAGAGATGTAGAATTTCGAATAGATTTGGTACCAGGGTCTGGACCAATAGCAAAGAGGCCATATAAAATGTCAGTTGATGAACTGAAAGAGCTCAAGAAGCAACTTGGAGAATAGTTGCAGAAAGGATTTATTCAACCAAGTTCTTCATCTTGGGGAGCCCCAGTTTTGTTTGTGGAGAAGAAATATAGAAGTCAAAGGTTATGCATAGATTACCGTTCACTCAACGAGGTAACTATCAAGAACAAATATCCTTTGCCTAGAATCAATGACTTGTTTGATCAGCTAGAAGGAGCATGTGTGTTCTCAAAGATTGATCTCCGGCCAGGCTACTTTCAACTCAAGATAAGAGAACAAGACATACCTAAAATAGCATTCACCACAAGGTATGGATTGTATGAGTATACAGTAATGCCTTTTGGTTTGACTAATGCTCCATCATACTTCATGAACATGATGAACAAAGTGTTCATGGAATTCCTCGACAAGTTTGTTGTCGTTTTCATCGATGACATCTTAGTCTACTCCAAGAGCAAAGAAGAGCATGAAGGACATTTGTGTTTGATACTTGAGAAGTTGAGAGAGCATAAACTTTATGCCAAATTCAGCAAATGTGAGTTCTGGTTGGAGGAAGTTGGTTTTCTTGGTCATGTTATGACAAAGGATGGCGTAGCAGTTGATCCTGCTAAGGTTTCAGCTGTGACTGAATGGGAATCTCCCAAGTCCGTGAAAGAAGTTCGTAGTTTCCTTGGCTTAGCAGGTTACTACAGAAGGTTTATTGAGAATTTCTCTAAGGTATCTAAGCCCATGACTGAATTGTTAAAGAAAGACAAGAAGTTTGCTTGGTATGAAGGTTGTGAATTCAGCTTTCAGGAGTTGAATAAGAGACTTGTGACAGCACCAGTTTTGTGTCTGCCAGACTTGGAAAAGGATTTCCAAGTATATTGTGATGCATCTCATCAAGGTTTAGGTGCGGTACTTATGCAAGACGGTAAAGTTGTGGCCTATGCCTCGAGACAACTCAAAACTCATGAGGTGAACTATCCTACTCATGATTTAGAGTTAGCCTCTGTTGTCCATGCACTCAAAACATGGAGACATTATATTTTGGGAAAGCGTTGTGAAGTGTTCACAGATCACAAAAGTTTGAAGTACATCTTCACCCAGAAAGAAATTAATATGAGACAAAGAAGAAGGCTAGAACTTATCAAAGACTATGACTTAAGTTTGCAATACCACCCCGGTAAAGCAAATGTTGTAGCAGATGCTCTAAGTCGTAAGGTATTTGTGAATGGCCTTACCAAAGGAGAATTGCCAGATGATTTGTGTACCCAATTTAGGAAACTCAGATTGGAGATTGTGCCGGAAGGACATCTCATGTCATTAGATGTTCAACCCACTTTGTTGGACAAGATCAGAGAAGCCCAGAAGACTGATAAGGAAATTGAAGAGATTAAGAAAAAGATTGGCCAAGGGAAAGCTAAAAGTTTCCATGAAGACGAACACGGTACTTTATGGCATGGGAAACGTATCTGTGTTCCACAAGATCCGGAGTTGCGGAAACTGATTTTGCAGGAAGCACACAACTCTCTGTATTCTATTCACCCGGGTAACACCAAAATGTACATGGACATGAAAGAAAGATTTTGGTGGAACAATCTCAAGAGGGACATCGCCGAACATATTGCTTTGTGTGATGTGTGTAGTAGAGTGAAAGCGGAGCATCAGAAACCAGCAGGTTTGCTTCAACCACTACCTATTCCTGATTGGAAGTGGGACAAAATTGGTATGGATTTCATTACCGGATTACCAAGGACCAGGTCAGGATATGATTCCATATGGGTAGTAGTGGATCGCCTAACTAAAGTGGCTCATTTCATACCCGTGAAGACGACTTATACAAGTGCCAAGTTAGCCAAAATCTACATGAGTAGAATTGTATGTCTACATGGTGTGCCCAAGAGTATTGTGTCTGATAGGGGAACTCAATTCACTTCCCATTTTTGGAGACAGCTACATGAGTCATTGGGAACGAGGTTGGAATTCAGTACTGCTTTTCATCCTCAAACCGATGGACAAACAGAAAGAACTAATCAAATTCTTGAAGACATGTTGAGGGCATGTGCCCTAGACTATGGAGCCAGTTGGGATGAAAGTCTGCCATACGCAGAATTTTCTTATAACAACAACTATCAAGCCAGCATTGAGATGGCACCGTTTGAGTTTCTCTACAGAAGAAAGTGTACCACCCCATTGTTATGGAATGGTGTGGGAGAAAGAAGTTTATTCGGGCCAGATCTTATCAAAGAAGCCGAAGAGAAGGTCAAGTTGGTTAAGGACAGGTTGAAGATAGCACAGTCCCAACAGAAAAGCTACGCAGATCCTAAGCATAGAGAAGTCCCCTACGAAGTTGGTGATAGAGCTTATCGTAGAGTATCACCACTTCGCGGAGTGAAGAGATTCGGAGTCAAAGGAAAGTTGGCACCAAGATATGTTGGGCCATTCAAGATTCTAAGTCGCAAAGGAGAAGTTGCCTATGAAATTGAATTGCTAGAATCTCTGTCAGCTGTCCATAATGTGTTTCATGTGAGTCAGCTTAAGAAATGTCACCCAGAAATGGAAGAAACTTCTTTGAAGGATACTATACCTTTGGAGGAAGTGCAACTATAAAGTGATCTCACTTATGAAGAGAAACCTATCAAGATTCTTGAGACTGCAGAAAGAGTCACAAGGACTAAGACTATCAAGTTTTGCAAACTGCAGTGGAATCATCATTCCGAAGAGGAAGCAACATGGGAAAGAGAAGATGATCTTCGGAAAGACCACCCTCACCTATTTTCTAGCCAATCCGAATCTCTAGGGTGAGATTCACCTTAAGGGGGTTAGATTTGTAACATCCCTAAAATCATGATTTCAAAGACTGCATATCATTCATGCATGCATATAGAATTGAGATCAATTTCAAACTCATTTCAAGAAAACAGAAGCACATAGTGCTATCATTTTATGTGAGCAAACTTAAATCAAATGCCCATCCTCACTTGAGAGCTTAGTGTATTAAAAACCAAGTTTGGTTGCTTCTTTATTGTTTGGCTTGAGTGTAGAGTTTGAGCAAAATTTTACAAAAAAATAAATGGTTTCAAAAACCATTTTCAAACATTTGCAAAACCAAGTGCAATGTCCCTGTTATTTTGTTTTTCCAAAATGACCAAGCCTTTTCAAAGTAACCACATGGTTTTATACCTAGATTTGAGTATGTTGCACACTGCAAAAATCCCAAATGGATTTGAATTCAAATGGAGTTTGAATTCATTTGAAAACCATTCCTGAAATTCAATTTAGAAAAAGAAAAGAGAAAAGAATTGGAAAAGGGCCGGCACCAGGAATTTGGCCCAGCAACAGACGCAGCCCAACTAGCCCACCCGGCTCCTCTCTCTCTCTCTCGCATGCGCAGACGCACTCCATGATCGACGCGCTGGACCCCTCCTTCTGCTTATTTCGCTGACAAGCGGGCCCCATCCACGTCACCGTCGTCTTCCCCAAATCCCGCGCAGGAACACGTCGCCGCCCGTTTCTTCCCCACCTCTGCCGCGATTTTAATCCTCTTAATAGGCGATGAATGCGTGCGTAATCTCCGCCCCTGCTCCGGCTATAAGATCCTCTCCCCACTCCGCTCTTTTCCCCTCACTCAGCTCTGACAGTACGCCACCAGGCTGCCCGTAATCGCGCCCACACCGCCGCAGCACCAACGACCTCCGGCGACCAATTCCGGTGAGCATCGTTCTCCCCTTGGTCTCTGCTTCATGCGAGTATGATCTACATGCCTCTGCGCATCTTCTCATATCTTCCATTTTCTCTGTACCGCCCTAGGACGCCGTCACCGTCTACCACTGGAAGCGACCGAGGCTAGGCGCAACTCCGGCAACCCCTCCTGGTAGTTTCCGACCACCCCTACTCCCCTTTTTGACACTCACGAGTTCTCCAGGTTTGTGCGCATCTAACGACACCATTGGTTTGTCTTAGCTCGCTCCAGAACCTCGCCTCCGTCGACGCCAAGGCCTGCCCGACGTCTTCCTCTACTCCGACGAGGAATCCTCGCCATGTCCGCGCGCCCCTTGACGAACCATCGCCACCTTGAGCATCAGCAGCTCCCTGCGGTTCTGGTAAGCCTCTTCCCCACTCCCGCGCGACCTAGAACGCCTTGGCCATGACAGCGCGCCGCCGATGCCGCCGCTAAGCGCCTTCGATTGTGGTCAGTTGATTAGCAGTCGTAGGATCTAGATCCAGTGCTCTAGATTAGATCTGCATCGAAGGGGTAAGTGTCAATCTGAGCCGTGCGCGTTTAGTTAGATCTGACGGTCCACTCTGGTCGATCCACGCGAAACGGTACCGATGAATCAGAGCGCGACGCGTGGCTAGGGTTTGGTTTTAAAACAGAATTTGAAACAGATTTAGATTCAAATTTGATTAGGCTATAACTTTTGATTCCCACGTTAGATTTTTGCAAATTTTATACCGTTGGAATCAGGGAGACAAGCCCTTTCTTTTTATGCAATGTGTTTAAAGTTTAGGTTCTGTTAAAATGGTTTCTTTTGCAGAAACTTGTTTAGGACTATTTTGGATATAGAAATTGTTTAGGAAATCATTTTAGTGTCAAATAAACTTGGTTTGGCAAAGTTTTTGACTTGTTTATGGTTCAGTACTATGCACTTGTTTGGTTGAGTTTCAAAAATCATCACTTAGCATCTTGCATGCATGCATATATATTTTTGTTTGTATATGACTTGCATGTGATTGTGGTTATATTCTTTGTGTAGACTTTGGTGCTAGTGATTGTGATTGTGAAGAGTGCTACTCTCCCCACTACCAAGGCAAGTGGTACTTCATGAATATTTCCATCCCTATATGTTTATACAAGCATTATAAATATTTTTCTAAGTATTGCATGTTACTATTTTTGCCAAATGCCATGTTGGGAAATCCTAAGTAGTTGTATAATTGCTAGGAAATTTCTAAGTTAAGTTACTATCTATGCCATGCTTAGCCTAGCTAGTAGCAAACAAGGGTTGGTGAAATATACATGCTATGATGAAAAAAATTCTAAGTCTTTGGACTTATGTTTTCTTAATAAAACAACTAAGTCAATGAATATTCTGGGTGGAAAGGGACTTGATTGGTGGTTTTTGGTTGAGTGGTTACACAAGGCCCATGGATATGGTTTACCTTGTGTATCTCACTTGTGGTATGCCACCCAGGAACAAAGGGATCTTAGAGGCCAAGTGTTGAGAAGCTTATAGTGCAGCCACTTGGAAATATGGGCTCTGCCTGGATCACATAAGTTGCTAGAACTTAGCCATTTGGACAGTTGGTGGTAGTGGGAATGATAGGTTGGAGCGCGTCCATTTGGTCTAAGGAAAGGCTTCTGAAAGGTCCTGTATTGGGAAACCAAGTCTGGTGGGGAAAGTGCACAACCTCTGTAGATGGAAAAATCTAAGTACTTAGCCAAGTCCTTTGCAATGGACAACTTGAGCATCAAGACATGGAAGCTATCAAGAATCTCATCACTCCAACTTCTAAGTAAAACTTGTGGGTGAACAAGGGTGAAGAACCTCAATGTATATTGATGGTTTCTTGGGAAAAGGTTTTGACAAAAGAAAAACTTAGTGATTTCAACTAATAGGAAAAACCTATTTTGAGCAAAGCAAGCCAAGCTACACTTAGCCAAAATGCATATAGTAATATAGTCCACTTAAAATTTACTAAGGTATCACTTGCCAATACTATTCCAAAGTATTGACCCACTGTTGTAGAACTTGTGATGTTGCAGGTTACTCCGATGAGGATTAGGTGTCATGAGTCTACACTCAACATGTTTGCCTGTGGCACATGAAGATGAAGACTTATAATTATTTACTTATTCCAAACTCTTGTATTAGGCCTGTGGCCTTGAGTTGTAAAAGACTATGTTATCTCTGGAATGGATGTAATAAATGACCTTTGTATCTGTGTACTTCATCTTAAACTATGGATGCTAGCATTGATCCAGGGACTAGCATTGCAATCACAGGGATCCTTTTCCTTTACAAAGGAGGGATCTTACAGTGGTATGCTCCTATAATACCAAGGTTGAAACGCATGTTCAGAAATAAAGAGCATGCCAGGTTGTTGCGATGGCACAAAGAAGACCGTAAGAAAGACGGGAAGTTGAGATACCCTGCTGATGGGTCACAGTGGAGAAAAATCAAGAGAGACTTCCCGGACTTTGCAGGTGATGTAAGGAATTTATGGTTTGGTCTAAGTACGGATGGCATGAATCCTTTTGGGGAGTAGAGCTATAGTCACAGCACCTGTCCCGTGACTCTATGTATCTACAACCTTCCTCCTTGGTTGTGCATGAAGCGTAAGTTCATTATGATGCCAGTGCTCATCCAAGGCCCGAAACAACCGGGCAACGATATTGATGTGTACCTTAGGCCATTAGTTGAAGAACTCTTATAGCTGTGGGGCAAACCAGGTGTACATGCGTGGGATGAGAACAAACAGGAGCCATTTGACCTACGAGGGTTGCTTTTTGTAACCATCAATGATTGGCCTTCTCTTAGTAACCTTTCAGGACAGATAAACAAGGGATATAAGGCATGCACGCACTGTTTAGATAAGACTAAAGGTACATATTTGCATAAATGCAAGAAGGTTGTGTACCTGGCAAATCGATGATTTCTTCCGACCAATCATCCCGTAAGAAAGAAAGGCAAGCATTTCAAAGGTGAGTCAGATCACCGGAAGAAGCCTGAACTCCCTGCTGGTGATGATGTATTTGGTATGGTCAAGGACAAATAAGCAATCTTTGGAAAGGTTCCCGGCGGTCAATCAGTTCCGAACGACGTCTCTACAGAACTCCGAACGACGTCTCTACAGAACACGCACCCATGTGGAAGAAGAAATCTATATTTTGGGAGCTGCCATATTGGAAAGTCCTACGTGTCCGCTCTTCAATCGACGTGATGCACGTGACGAAGAATCTTTGCGTGAACCTGCTAGGATTCCTAGGCATGTATGGGAAGACAAAAGATACACCAGAAGCACGGGAGGACCAACAAATTATGAAAAACCCAAAGAACATGCATACACAGAACAAGATGGATAAAGGGCGTCACTTAAGTCGTGCCAGCTATGCTCTTACCAAAGCAGAGAAGGAAATCTTTTTTGAAGTCCTTTACAGTATCAAGGTGCCGTCTGGCTTATCATCTAATATAAAGGGGATAATAAATATGGCAGAGAAAAAGTTCCAAAACCTGAAGTCTCATGACTGTCATGTGATTATGACGCAGTTGTTTCCGATTGCATTGAGGGGGCTTCTACCAGAAAATGTTCGAGTACCCATTGTGAAGCTGTGTGCATTCCTCAATGCAATATCTCGGAAGTTAATCAATCCAGATATTCTGCCAAGGTTACAGAAGGATGTGGTACAATGTCTTGTTAGTTTTGAGTTGGTGTTCCCACCATCCTTCTTCAATATTATGACGCATCTCCTGGTTTACCTAGTGGAAGAGATTGCCATTCTCGGTCCTGTATTTCTGCACAATATGTTCCCCTTTGAGAGGTTCATGGGAGTCTTAGAGAAATATGTTATTAACCATGCTAGACCAGAAGGAAGCATCTCCAAGGGATATGGAACAGAGGAGGTCATTGAGTTTTGTGTTGACTTTATTCCTGACCTTAAGCCGATTGGTATTTCTGACTCGTGGCATGAGGAAGACTAAGTGGAAAAGACACGCTGGGAAAGAAAGCAATGATATGTAGGGACGGGGATTCTTTCACTAAAGCACACTACACATTTCTACATAATTCCACCTTGGCAGCTCCGTATATCGAGGAACACAAGAATATTGTATGCTCTAAAAACTCGGGGAAGCCTGACTCATGGATTACAGATGAACACATGAAGTCTTTTGGTGGTTGGATGCAGACACATCTCTTGAATGACACCACTGTTGGAGATCAGCTATACTTATTGGCCGCGTCACCATCTTATACTATATTGAATTTCTAAGGGTACGAAATAAATGGGAATACATTCTACACGATCGCCCAAGATAAAAAGAGCACCAACCAAAACAGTGGTGTCCGCTTTGATGCAATAGACGAGAATGGGCAAAAGGACACATACTATGGTTACATATAGGAGATATGGGAACTAGACTATGGAGTCTCTTTTAAGGTCCCTTTGTTTCGCTGCAAATGGGTCAACCTGAATGGGGAAGGGGTAAATATAGACCAGTTGTACGGAATGACAACAGTGGATCTCAACAATCTTCGTTATAGATATGAACCATTCGTCCTAGCCAATGATGTGTCTCAGGTTTTCTATGTGAAGGACATGTCCTCCAGACCAAAAAAAAGAAAAAATATGAAAACGAATACATTATATGATGAGCCAAATCGTCACATAGTTCTTTCAGGGAAAAGAAACATCGTGGGAATCGAGGACAAGACAGACATGTTAGAAGATTATAATAAGTTTGATGAAATTCCGCCCTTAACAGTGAAAATTGACCCAAGCATTCCGTTAAGTAAAGAAGATGCTCCATGGTTATGTCTGAAGCGATTATAAGGAAGGACATATGCCAAGAAGTTCATGCTCATATTGTGTACCTCTAGTTCATGTCTGGCCGGTCGGCTGGATATTGTGAACCTAAATGTCATGAGACATGATAGCTCATTTTGTGAAGGATATCTTATGATGTTTGCAATTTTCCAAGTTTAATAAATGTATTGAGTGTTAGACCCGGTTTGTGGCTTGAACGGGACTATATATAGGGGGCCGTTAGTCCCGGTTTTGTAGTCTCGATTTTTAATATTAATAAATGTCTTGAGTGTTAGTCCCGTTTTGTGGCTAGACCGGGACTAAAGGGGGCCTTTAGTCCCGATTCGTAGAACGACTTTCCCGAACTATGAAGAAGTTGTCCCGATTCGTACTTACCATTAAGATCTGATCTCCAAACACGCGTGGTCACATATTAGGGAGTGCCTCTATGACCAGTTTGTTGGAGATTCCGGAGGACTGGGCTCCGACGGCATCTCCCTCAAACTGGCTGTAGTGGTGTCCCTGCTCTCGCACACCATCTTGCAGCTTGTAACTTCTCTAACTAGATCAATACACATGGGAGCTAACTAATTTCACATATTAGGGAGTGCATCTATGACCAGTTTGTTGGAGATGCCGGAGGACTGGGATCCGGCGGCATCTCCCTGAAACTAGTCGTAGTGGTGTCCCTGCTCTCGCACACCATCTTGCAGCTTGTAACTTCTCTAACTAGATCAATACACCTGGGAGCTAACTAATTTCACATATTAGGGAGTGCCTCTATGACCGATTTCTTGGAGATGCCGGAGGATGGGATCCGTGGCATCTCCCTAAAACTGGTCGTAGTGGTGTCCCTGCTCTCGCACACCATCTTGCAGCTTGTAACTTCTCTAACTAGATCAATACACCTGGGAGCTAACTAATTTCACATATTAGGGAGTGCCTCTATGACCAGTTTCTTGGAGATGCCGGAGGACTGGGATCCGGCGGCATCTCCCTAAAACTAGTCGTAGTGGTGTCCCTGCTCTCGAAAATCATATTGGAGATGCCTCAATATGGCTGGAGGACTGGACTCACAAGGATGCCTATTTATAGTACAAGCAGCTCGGCATAGTGTCGACACTTACGACATAATGTCGACACTCACCCCTATTATTAGTGCTGACTTGTGTTTTGTCCCGGTTGGTGTCTCCAACCGGGAATAAAGGTTCATCTTTAGTCCCGGTTGGTGACACCATCCGGAACAAGGTACAAGCCGCACGACATAATATCGACACTCACCCCTAAAATTAGTGCTGCATGGCCCAGCCTGCCGAAATCCCTCCAACCGGGACTAAAGATGAACCTATCATGTTCGAGGTTTCATGGCTTTCGGTCCAAATGATCAAGCCATTTTCCATTTTCTGAGCACAAAAAACGGGTCGTTTTGTGAAGTAACCACAAAAATGTTGTTTCAGTATGCTATCGTCCCATTTTTCTAAAATATTAGACCACCTTACATGGACTATCTCCCAACCGAGACATCTCAAACCTTTTTGTCCATCCCGGGTAAAAAGGACAAATGTCTACCGAATCAGTAGGAAGTGGGTCCGGTTTGTACTACAGGTACATTATCTAACGCCCGTGATTTTTTGAAAAAATCATTTTTAGACTTGCAATATGTGGTTTCTTCAGAGATCCAATGCAAGTTCTAACGATGCTCGTCCCCTATCTTCATGCACGCCGGTTCGACCATAGTTAGAAATTTAAAAAATTCAAAACGGGCATAAGAAATTCAAAAAAAAAATCTGAACAATGTAAATCCTTCACGTGGTGTCATATTATGTGACATAGTTGCAAGGAAAAATACCAGACTTGGTATATTGATCATGTCTCGAAAAAACCTTCACAAAATGACCTATCATGTTCGAGGTTTCATGGCTTTCGGTCTAAATGACCGATGTTATGTGCTAAATCATGGCATAGTTTGTGATGTTGTGCCCATATTATGCATGCATGTGGACATTGGTATAGAGAACAATGTTGCAGGAGGAAGTTTTCTTTTTCGTCACATGGAAAAGCCATTTTCTATTTTCCGAGCGCTAAAACGGGTCGTTTTGTGAAGTAACCACCAAAATCTTGTTTCAGAATTCTACCATCCCATTTTTCTAAAATAGTAGACCACCTTACATGGACTATCTCTGAACTGGGACATCTCAAACCTTTTCGTCCATTCCGGGTAAAAACGACAAATGTCTGCCGAATCGGTAGGAAGTGGGTCCGGTTTGTACTACAGGTACATGATCTAACGCTCGTGATTTTTTGAAAAAATCATTTTTAGACTCGCAATATGTGGTTTCTTCAGATATCCAATGAAAGTTCTAACGATGCTCGTCCCCTATCTTCATGCAGGCCGGTTCGACCATAGTTAGAAATTCAAAAAATTCAAAACAGACATAAGAAATTCAAAAAAAATTCGAACAATGTAAATCATTCACATGGTGTCATATTATGTGACATAGTTGCAAGAAAAAATACCATACTTGGTATATTGATCATGTCTCAATAAAACCTTCACAATATGACCTATCATGTTCGAGGTTTCATGGCTTTCGGTCCAAATGACCGATATTATGTGATGAATCAAGGAATAGATGCGGTGCCCATATTATGCATGCTTGTGGACATTAGTATGGAGAACAATATTGCAGGAGGAAGTTTTCCTTTTCGTCGCAAGGAAAATCCATTTTCTATTTTCCGAGCGCAAAAAACGGGTCGTTTTGTGAAGTAACCACCAAAATGCTGTTTAAGAATGCTACCGTCACATTTTTCTAAAATACTAGACCACCTTACATGGACTATCTCCCAACCGGGACATCTCAAACCTTTTCGTCCATCCCGGGTAAAAAGGACAAATGTCTGCCAAATCGATAGGAAGTGGATCCGGTTTGTACTACAGATACATGATCTAACGCCCGTGATTTTTTGAAAAAATCATTTTTAGACTCGCAATATGTGGTTTCTTCAGAGATCCAATGCAAGTTCTAACGATGCTCGTCCCCTATCTTCATGCACGCCGGTTCGACCATAGTTAGAAATTCAAAAAATTCAAAACGGGCATAAGAAATTGAAAAAAAATCTAAACAATGTAAATCCTTCGCGTGGTGTCATATTATGTGACATAGTTGCAAGGAAAAATACCAGACTTGGTATATTGATCATGTCTCAAAAAAACCTTCACAAAATGACCTATCATGTTCGAGGTTTCATGGCTTTCAGTACAAATGACCGATGTTATGTGCTGAATCACGGCATAGTTTGTGATGCTGTGCCCATATTATGCATACATGTGGACATTGGTATGGAGAATAATGTTGCGGGAGGAAGTTTTCCTTTTCATCATAGGAAAAGCCATTTTCCATTTTCCGAGCGCAAAAAACGGGTCATATTGTTAAGTAACCACCAAAATGCTGTTTCAGAATGCCATCGTCCCATTTTTCTAAAATACTAGACCACTTTACATGGACTATCTCCCAACCGGGACATCTCAAACCTTTCCGTCCATCCCAGGTAAAAAGGACAAATGTCTGCCGAATCGGTAGGAAGTGGGTCCGGTTTGTACTATAGGTACATGATCTAACGCCCGTGATTTTTTTGAAAAATCATTTTTAGACTCGCAATATGTGGTTTATTCAGAGATCCAATGCAAATTCTAACGATGCTCGTCCCCTATCTTCATGCACATCGGTTCGACCATAGTTAGAAATTCAAAACGGGAATAAGAAATTTTAAAAAAAATCTGAACAATGTAAATCCTTCGTGTGGTGTCATATTATGTGACATAGTTGCAAGGAAAAATACCAGAGTTGGTATATTGATCATGTCTCGAAAAAACCTTTAAAAAATGACCTATCATGTTCGAGGTTTTATGGCTTTCGGTCCAAATGACCGATGTTATGTGCTGAATCATGACATAGTTTGTGATGCTGTGCCCATATTATGCATGCATGTTGACATTGGTATGGAGAACAATATTGCAGGAGGAAGTTTTCCTTTTCGTCGCACGAAAAAGCTATTTTCCATTTTCCGAGCGCAAAAAGGGTCGTTTTGTGAACTAACCACCAAAATGCTGTTTTAGAATGCTACCGTCCCATTTTTCTAAAATACCAGACTTGGTATATTGATCATGTCTCAAAAAAACCTTCACAAAACCCTAAACCCTAAACCCAAGTTTCTTCCCGCCATTTTTCTTCCCGCCATTTCTTCCTACGATTTCTTCCCGCCATTTCTTCCTACGATTTCTTCCCGCAGTTTTTTTCCGCCATTTCTCTTCCCGCCATTTCTTCCCACAGTTTTCTTCTCGCCATTTCTCAGTACATATATGTAGGATGGGCCTCCATTTTCATTGCAAATCTCTAGACTCATATCTGCAACCTCATCACTCTTTCCCATGGCTTCCACCATACGACTAACCCCTAGGGAGGCGGAGGTGCTTTGCGCCTCGAACTACCCCTGCCCGCCGGGCTACTACGTCCCCGTCGGCTGGATCCTGAGCGCCGGAGGCGTGCCGGTTCCTCCTTCCCCTCTAGGTGTGGCGCGCCGGATGGCCATCACGAACCACTACTACTTCGAGCTCACACCGGAGCAGCGGAGGAATTCCAACTGGCATCCCGACTATTTCCCGACTTGGGAAGCCTTCTTCGGGCATCGGCGTGAGAGGGAGATCGCCAGGCACGAGGAGGACGGCCCATCTCCTCCGAACTTCAACGAGGCCGGCCGTCGGCTGTGGTGGCGCGGCCGGACTCTCTAGAGAGTCATGGCCTACGATACGGCCACCGACTCTAACCCCCACCTGCGCTACCCTCAAGTCCAGCCCACTCGTACTCAGCCTTCAAGGTTCAACTACGGCGAGCCCGACGACAACAGCGACGACGGCCGCGGCGAGTACAACGACTACAGTGGCGAGTATTACAGGTGTAGGCAGGAGCATGACTGAATCACTCCAACATTACAAAACAAGTTTCGTCGATTGTGACTTAATCTGGCCATGTATCTTAATTTTTAGTTCTTCTATGTATCTTAATCTTCAGTTGTGCTTTATGTAACTTAGTGTTAGTTGCGTTATGTACTTTAATTCTAGTTCTATCGTAATAAAATTTTCTTCCCGCCCATTATTTACCGTCATTTTCTTCCCGCCAATTAATATATAAAAAATATAAGTTAATTCAAATCCAAATTAAAAACAAAAAATGGGTTTGAAATAGTTATTCAAATCCAAACACTTTTTATGTTTAAAGTTTTCTAAATTCCAAATTAATATTCAAAAAATATAAGTTAATTCATTTTTAATTTTAAATGGTTACATTAATTATTTTTAAAAACAGAAAATGGTTTTGAATTAGTTAAATCCAAACACTTTTTATGTTTAAAGTTTTTCTAAATTCCAAATTAATATTCAAAAAATATAAGTTAATTCATTTTTAATTTTAAATGGTTACGTTAATTATTTTTAAAAACAGAAAATAGTTTTGAATTACTTTTTCAAATCTAAACACTTTTTATGTTTAAAGTTTTCTAAATTCCAAATTAATATTCAAAAAATATAAGTTAATTCATTTTTAAATTTAAATGGTTACATTAATTATTTTTAAAAACATAAAATGGTTTTGAAATAGTTATTCAAATCTAAACACTTTTTATGTTTAAAGTTTTTCTAAATTCCAAATTAATATTCAAAAAATATAAGTTAATTCATTTTTAATTTTAAATGGTTCATAGTTTAAATGGTTACATTAACTATTTTTAAAAATAGAAAATGGTTTTGAATTAGTTATTCAAATTCAAACACTTTTTATGTTTAAAGTTTTTCTAAATTCCAAAGTAATTATTATTTAATAAACATTACAAATTTAAAGCCCAAACTAAAAAATAAGGCGGGAACATAGAGAAAATTCCTGAAAAAAATGAAAACAGGGTCATACGTCCCGGTGGGAGCCACCAACCAGAACTAAAGACCCCTACGCGCGCCCCTTGGGCTGATGAAAAAAAAGTGGAGTATACGTCCCGGTTGGTGGCTCCAACCGGGACGTATGACCCTTTAGGCCCGGTTGGAGCCAACAACCGGGACAAAAGGCCCTTCCTTTATAACTTGCGCGCCTCCTCTTCTTCTTCCCCATCTCAATTCTCTGCTTCATCGACGCGCGCACAGGAGACGCCGCCCCACGACGCCGGTAGGCTTCCCGAGCTCTGCCTTGCTGACGCTGCCACGAGCTCCGCCTCGTTGCCCTCTATCTCCCGGCAAAAGGAATCGAAGAGGGGCATCTGCAATCGTCGCCATCGACGCCATCTTCCTCGTCATCGACGACCTCCGCCGTCGACATCGCCTTAGATCTAGACCTCGCGCGGCCTCCCCGAGCCCTTCGTCCGATCTGCGGTGAGCTGCTGGTCCCCTAGGACCTCTCCCTCGACCCCGTCTCCCTCTGTAGTCGTTGCTCGCCATCGACCTATACGTTCTGCCGCCGTGCGCCGCCGTTCTCCTTGCTCCGGCGACCAAAACCTAGCGGTGCTGCCACCAGTAGGCTTGCCTTGCTCGCCTCGTTCGAGTAGGCTATATCTTGTCTCCCCACGCGCCCTCCTTCGCCGTCACCGGTGACCATCCTACGGCGGCCGTTGTGATGACGTCATGCTGGCATCGTCCTGACGTGTCCATGGACCCCGCTGACTTTTGACTGCCCATGTGGCAATGCCGATGTGTCTTCGACCCCACTGGTCAGTCACTGTGGGTAGCCCCAGACCCGGTGAAAAACTACCAGCCCTATGCTGATGTAAAGTGACGCAGTAACTGTTTTAAAATGGTTTAATATTTTCAGAAATTGATATAAACTTGTAAATTCAATAACTAATGATTTATAAGTCAGAAAGATACAAATAATATATCAAAATGTTCAGAAAATTAAGAGCTATATGTCTAAGCAATCATCATACATTGTCAAGCAACTTGAAAACCCTAGCTTAGGTAAAGAAACATCGACACCCCTTATGTACATGTGGGTTCGTCTGTGTGTCCTCGCCAGAGCATCCCGAACCCTTTTAAATCGATGTTGCACCTAGGGTTAGTGTAGGATCTCTAAATCTGACATGTCATGCATATTGATTGCGCATTGTATTATGCTATGTATTGATTGCCGCCTTTCTTTCCGGTATTGGTTCTTAGCGATAGGATCTAAGCCCGAGGGTTTCTCCGAATTAGGGTTTCTGATATTGTAAATTCATTTTTATTATTGTGTATGTATACATTAGGGTTTCTCCGAATTAGGGTTTATATCTCTCAACACCCTATCTAACATTCTCCCTTAGCCGCTTTGACTTATCCGTTTTTCCACCTATGCAGAAAATATGGACCCACACGACAGAGACGAAGAAAAGGAAGAGTTGATCCAAGGTGTGATCCACGGGGAAGAAAATTTAGATGTATCGACATTTCTGAACAACTCCGGTGAGGGTGATCCTCTTTTTGCCGGAAGAGACGACTTGTTTGAGCTTGAAGGTGATGCCTTCCGCGAGGGAGAAGGCGATGCCTTGTGTGATCGAGAAGATGACCGCTCCAGCGAGGTGCATGTAATATAATTAATTCACTAATTAATCATCTGCTATCTATATAGAAATAGTAACAACGATCTTTCTTCTTTTAGCCCTCCGGATCGAAGAAATCTATTGAAAAGAGCGGACGAGGCCCAACCAAAAAGTTGGAAGACCATGAGAGGTTCAGGATCGAAGATATCGGTGAAGACGACAAACCTATTGCTCCTGAAGTTGTTGCAAACAAATTTGTGGCACAATGCAGAGTAATCGTTAGAGACTTCATCCTGATCACCATTCGAAATTGGAATAGGCCTACTAATGCGGAAGAAGAGGGAACGTCTTTATTTCTCCCTACCATGGCCAAATATTTACTGTGGAAGAGGCTCATGGTTAATTTCAAACTACTGAAGATAGAGCTGAATCCAAATGTGGAGGATCCAGTTGAGGACGCCTTAGAACATGCGTGAGCCATGGAGATGAAGGTTAGGGAGTGGGATATGAAGAAGATGGCCCAGTGTTTCACCAACTAGAAGAAAAGATTGCACCTTGACAATGTCGTGAAAGAGAAGACTCCGGATTTCGAGAATATTCAATTTTAGAAGATAAAACCATTCTGGGCTGAGTTTGTGAATTAGAAGACATAAAAAAAAGCTAAGAAAATGTCTGCAACGAATAAGCTGAATGTTGCTAACAAGAAGTATCACCATACTATGGGGCAAGGTGGCTACAGGGCTGGCATTCCTATGTGGAAGAAACTTGAGGATGAACTGCGTGCTAAAAAGATCATCCCAGAGACAGACGATTGGATCGAACGTGCAAAGAATTGGTTTTACAGCCATGGGGTCACGTTGGACTCGGAAGGGAACTGTATATATAACATACGACATAAAGAAGACCCCTTGCCAACCGAGAAGATGAGAAAAGTAGTAAAGGCTATTAAAGATGGGGACTTCATTCCCGATAGAGAGAATGATGGGCTCACACTCGCCCTTGGAAATAAGGAACATGATGGACGAACACGAGGCACAATAGGCTCCAAACGATGGAGCACTGAGTTTCCCGAAGAGAGGAAGAAATATACTGATAGAAGCCGTAAGAGGAGAAAGGACAAGACGGAAGTTGAAGCAGATATTCAAAAAGAGCGAATGCGTATAATTAAAGAACGAATAAAGCAATAACAAGATCAAATTAACGCATTTAGCCATCAAGGTACTACCGGCCCATCTCAACAACACATGGTGGTAGAACCTGCATTCGATGCTACCAGCCTATCGAATAATAGAAAAAGCAGTGTGGCTTTTACCGAGGTCCCGGGTTATGACAATGACGATGGTGCACCGACGATGGCTTCTGTTGGCTACCCAGTGGATGATATCACATAGATGACACACTGCGAGCTACATGTCAAAGTTGTGAACATATCAATGAAGGTGGCGGTTGACTATGCCTTACCAATTGGACCCACACCAACTTACCATTGTCGTCCGGTTCCACAGGGCTACGCTGTTGTCGGGGTGGATGAAATCATGTCCACCTTTCAAGGTTTGAAGCTTGACTACCCTGCAGGTGAAGGGGATGGGACTGAACTGGGAGAAGCAACAAAAGTCACCATTCTATGGCCAAAGGAATGTATCGTGCTTCCAAATCACATGCCAAGGCCATCTTCGCCGCCGCCTCACCCGTCTCCAGCGAGGTCGTCGCTGTCGCGGCAGCCGTCTTCGTCGCCTCACCCGGCTCCGTCGCCTCACCTCTCTCTGTCGCCTCACCAATCTCCGGCGCAGCCATCGCCGCGGCATCCATCGCCGGCGCCTCAGGATAAAAAGCGTAAGCGTACCACCGCTATTCTGCATAGTGGTAAGCGATCGCCGAAACGTAAACAAGAGCCTCTTCCAAAAGTACCAAAGGTTCCTCCCAAGAGAGCTTATGACTGTACTAAAGAGGAGACTACGGCTACCGTTGATGCGAAAATGACAGCGTTTTTCGCTAAGCTGAGGCGGCCGAAAGAGCCAGAGTTCCCCAGCACCAAAGAAGAAAAAACCCGAGTGTTCAAAATGCTAAAGACTCTTCATCAACCCGATCCAGAGCTGTCATCAGACTATGAGCGTTATATTCTCAAGTTACATGCGGCACAACAAGCCTCGAAGAACAGTATTGATGCAAGCGGGAAATCTATTGACCAACTCTGAGAACAAGCAAAATAGTCTTGCGCCCCTCTCAAGGTGATTTCCCATACCAATGTGGGGTCGAGCAAATATGCGGCCGAAGAGCAGTATGATCCAGATGTAGTTACACAATACGGAGAAGCTACCGCTGCTCAAGGTATGAGTATTTCGCACTACTTATCCCAGTTACAGTACTTCCCTGTGGGTGAAGTAGCATACAAATACCAGTACGGCAAACCTCTCGTCAAACCTGAGGAGGTAAATAATCTTTCAACAAAAATGCGAAGATTTCATAACTGGTATATGCATGCCACAAAGGCCAGAGCTAACTGGATAATGCTGAGGGTTACAAAAAAGCATTATGGGAAAGAAATAGATGACATGATATCCATTGAATTCGTTGAACTATTTTAATTATTCAATCAAGACGCCTTGAACAAATCGATCATCAGTGCCTATTGTCTGTAAGTACTAATTCTGTTATTTTAGTCTCTAGCTATCTCACCTCGTTTATTGCATGTATATAATCATACTATAATATGCAGAATGAAGATTATCGAATGCAGCAGAGGACACATCTATGACATTGGGTTCATTGACCCATATTGGGTTCATCAAGCTAATCTCAAAACAAACCCCCAGGATATGAAGGATAATATCGTACACGCGTTAAGGTTTCAAGAAACCAGAAGGAAAATACTATTTCCTTACAACTTCGAGTGAGTGTTATTGTATTGTATACACTTTCTATTTCGCTTACTCGACGTTAAGTATATAATTGATTAGTTATGCATGCGCAACTTCTACTACATTCTGTTAATCATTCAACCTGACAAGGGCGTGTACCACTACTAGGAAAACGGCTATAGGTAATCCACACTTCTGTTCACCAACAAGGCTATAGGTAATCCATACTAGTCATGGACTCGAAACATAAACCCATTGAGTCGTGGAAGAACATGCAAATGATTCTCCAGCGGTAATTCTAATCATTATGACACTATATCGGCAACGTTCGTGAATTTTATGATATCAAGTAATTAATAACTTCTTTTATTCATTTTCTTCGCCGGGCAGCGCTTGGAAACGGTTCACCAACAAGGCTAGGGGTGTTTGGAAAGAGGAGCTTACATTTCAACCACTAGACGTAAGCACCACTAGCTATATTCGCGCATCTCTTTGATTCTAGTTTTGATACCGTTATTATCATGCTTGATTATTTTTTTGATTGAACTCTGTTCTCGTAAAGTGCCTGACGCAGGGATCAGGGAACAATTTATGTGGATACTATGTTTACGAGTTCATCCGTCAGACGTGCTGTGAGAAGGGCAGAAATTTAGAGCAACTCCACGTATGTAAACAATTTCTATCGTTTTTAATCACCATCAAATTGTGTTTAGTTTCATTCATATAGGTTGACTCCTTTTTTAAATCAGATCGAACGTCTACGGGACAGTCTTCTGCCAAAGGATCGCGTACGAGCAATTCAGAAGAAATTGGCGGGATTCTTGGATGCAGAAGTCCTAAACCTAAAAGAAGAATACTATTCGGGTGTGTATATACAATAGGGATTGTACAAAGAGCTTATTTTGTATGTAATGCATGAACTCCGCGTATCGAATGTAATATGTTCGACACTTGGATCTATATTGTCATGATGATCTTGTGTAATATAATGGTTCCTTCATTGATGAGTGCAAAACACTAAATAAAAAAATAAAACAACATAAATGAATTCTCTGCCGCGGCAATAAAAGTGGCCAAAATGCTGCCGCGGCAAAAAAAGGTTGCCAAAATGAATTCTTTGCCGCGGCAGAGAAATGTGTCAAATATCTGTCGCGACAGGGTTACGAACCGGGACGGTTGCTCCTCCCCCCTCGCACGGAGCAGCGGCCACATGTAGCTCTTTTGTCCCGGTTGGTGGGGCAACCGGAACTAAAGGTTTGGGGCTTTAGTCCCGATTGCCCCGTCCTGGTTGGGGAACCGGGACTAAAGAGCCTTACCAACCGGGACACGTGGGCCGTTCTGCACTAGTGCTGTGTGTTCCAAAGCAAATGTTCATGACTTAAAAGGCTTTCATATACATCAGAAAAAAATTGCTATGCAAAACAACATTTTATCACCTCTTTTCAGCTCCAGCAATTACACGGAGCAAGAGTTCTTTCATGCCAGCGCCGTTCTGATGAGGGTTGTGCTGCGGTGTAAATTATGCTCATTACATTTCTTAACGGAGTGAGCAACCTACAACAGCAAAAGCGCCGGTGTCAAAGCCGAATCTGATACTACCAGTACACATGAGACACGCTCGACCTAATTAATTCAGACATGCTCTACATTCGCCCAATCTGTCCGGCAGATTTGGCGCCAGCAACTAGCTAGTGCACGCAGGTTCTTGCTGTCGTGGGTATCGTACGCCCCCTTGTTGATTAATCAAGAACCAAACGCAACTGCCCTCCACTAGGCGCTGGTTTTCTTAATCCATGGACGCACGCAGCGTGCAGCATCTCCCCATATATGTATGATTTTAGTGGATACTTCCGTCGGGATCGTGCAAGTAATCAGGCTAGTAGCTGAGCTAGCGTGGTGCTAATTAATTGAGCAGGGGCGATGATGCTCGATCTTGGGACTGGATTGGAATTTGGAGGGCATCGTATTCATCCATTTGGTGGCCTTATTCCTGCTTGGCTGCAACGTGCCACTGATGCCTTCTTCCATAGCTAGCTTTTGCTCCTCTTTCATATGCGCCTTTGCTTAGGAGCAGCTGCAATTGCCTAGCTTTTCTCCTCGTTCAGTTTCTCCCACTTCCTTTCAGCACTTGCTTTTGCAGCAAAAATGTTTATGATGTGATTGGTCCCACACCGGGGGTGAGTGGGACCATTGTGCTTGGCGATGGAAATGCCACGGGATTGAAGTTACATAAGAACCTGCATGGTTTTCTTTGAAACTTATTACATGGTTTTTATCTGTGTAAAACAATACTCCAGATAGGTTTCTTATGATGGCATTGGTGGCCAGAGCGTCACACGCACACGCGTTGAGTTTTAGCCGGATGGATTTTGAAGCCACGCTGCAAGTTTATGCTATAGTTCAAGCTAACCTGCCAATGTATAACAAAGCGTGCACAACATTGCTGTCAATGTTATTCATATGATGGCAACCTTTTTAAGGTAATGATCCCTTTCACTAAAGGGAAAAGCTCTATGGTAGTTACAGTGATAACTGCAAAACACATTGCTAGAATGTAACAATAGTGACATCAAGCACGTATAAATGTCACAAACAAGCAACCAAGCAAAGTAAAATGGATTAATTGCACTTGACTGCATGTCACTATATTTTGTGACATGTTAAGTTTTGGGGGGGTAATTCAACATAGCAACATGGTACATGCCATTTTTACCTTTAACCCGTTAGTTATCTCAATCAAAGCATTAATGCTGCACGTACAAAAAATCCTACATGGACTATGAACAAAATCGCCAAATAAGGTCAACCAGCAAATGGACTTAGTTTTTTGTTGTACTATTGATTTAAAAAGGTCATCAACGAGTGGTCTCTATAACTTTCATGAGAATTTGTTGACAAGAGCTTTGTGTGACGAGCATTCTCATGGTAGAATTGACATTTCTTGGTGAAGTCAAGATCAATTTTATTTCTCCAAAGGTAATTTCTTCCCTATGGTTACTTTTGGTTGGATGTTGATGTCTTCTTTCTTCAGTTGTTTTGATAAGTTTATTCAACTAACTTGTCGTACAAACAACCACAAAATCTTTGTTTGGTGTCAACCAATTATCTTTTGTTGACAACCGCGCATCGCTATGTCTGCGCAGTCATACATTTCATCTGATCCACAATATAAAGCGACAATATAAAATACAATGAAAGAAAGCTCTCTCATATCACTTGATTTACTAAATAAGAGATTCTTTCCAAAGTTTTCCTTTGTTTCTTTTCGTGGGGCCATCGATATAAGGAAATAATGGATAAAGACTTAGCCAACTAAATTAATCAACAGTATTAGTTTTTCTAATCATAGTTCATATATGTAGTTAATGACATTGGGTCATTTCAATGAAACAGCAAGGCCTCTAAGGTAGTTCATCGGATTTTGGAGGAAACTATGTTTGATCCTTCAATTTGGACGTATGATTATGACTTGCAACAATTTCATAAAGATTATAACCTGCACTCACTCTTTGTGAAGCCCATCCGGGTAGTGTTATCAGTATGCCGTATGCACTATTCTTGCTATTTTTTTACGAGTTTTACAATTTTATGTTTTGCATGAACATTAATAGCAATTTTGCGAGTTCTCCCTAAGAGGACTTCACTAACATGTCAAGTACACAAAATAACCATTGTCCCTTCTCAGAAATCCGGCAAAATAATTATTGGAACTGACCTCAGTTGTAATAAAAAATAAAAGAACAAAAGAAAAAGATGATGGCATGCTTACACAAGACCCACCTCAGCATCACCACCAGCTGGCCGCTAGAGAAGCAAAAACAGCGCTGGAAAACGACACGGCACAAAAGACTGCTAGTGGCCTAGTGCTCACTCGCGGGATCCACACTCCCACACGTTGCCTTCACACATGAGTGTTTTGGGTTTGGTTCATGGTTGTTTCTCTCTTTTTCTAGTTTTCTCTCTCTTGTGTGTCACTGTTTTCTCCAAAAGAATGAGCAAAAAGGGGTCCAATCATTGGTTGCTTATCCCCCTATCCGGGCTCTTTGGCTGGTATGGTTTGCCCTTGCCTGAAATCAAGGAGTGAAGTAGTTTAGACAACTGCCAGTCACTACTAGTGCTGCTCCATATTCTTTTTTCATAAGCTTCCTTGATTTCATAAAATTGGGTAGTTAACCCAATGATTAGATCTATGCGTTATTTTCTACTATCTAACCTTCCTACAATTAAGCATGGGATGTAAACAGAACACTAATATAACGTCTCCTCAACGACTTCTCCATGGAAGGTTGTAAGATAAATTAATACGGTCATAAACATATACGAGTACTACCTTTGCTTAAGTATAAGACGTTTTGGTATCTTATATTTTAGAACGGACGTAGTAGTTGTTACTGGCATAGTGGCATACCAACTCTTTCTTACATTGCCCTCAAATCACGTTGACATATTTCCATGCAGCCCCATGCATTAATCTAGCCCCAAAAGGCAAAGTCATAACAGCTTCTCATTTTGCCGTCCTGAACCAAGTTAGCTACATGCATGCATGATCTGAGCGATCATCAGCTCGTGATTCGTTGAGAACATGCGACCCAAATGATTGGAATCAATCGACCATACCTTTTCCGGGGCGTCGGAGCAGGAAATTATTTGGACATAATCCAAACGATCGATCTGCCGCTCAAAGCGATCACACCGAATGATGATCAAAGCCAAGGTGATGGGACTGGACAGAGATAAAATACTCCGTAGGAGAAAAAGATCGACCCAGACGAGTTGTCATAATTGAACAGTACTTTGCATACGGCTGGAACCTTTGCAGGGCCAGATCTCCTTTTGAATGTCAATTTTCTTTTATTGATTGATTTGCTTTTGCTAAAACACACTCCACGTTTGCTTGGTCCTTTCCAGGCTATACTGAAAAGGACCCAGCGTATCTTTTAGTACTAAATACTACAGTTGTATATAAACTGTAACGAACTATATATTGTATTTTATTTTGAGGAAGAACTAAGTACTATATGTAAGTTACACTACTATGGTAGGGGTACTGTTTTCTATTTTTAGTGCTCTGATTCATAGTGCATTATATGTCAACCATTAAGGCAATAAATTGAACAAATCTCACTCCTCTACACATTACATCTTAGAAATTTTACAGGGTGGTGCCGATTGTACCTTATTTGTAGGATTTGGGACGACTTTAATGGCATTTTTCCTCGTAAGAAAAAATGACCGCCATCACATCGTAGATCAGGTACTCCATATGAGTCCATTAATTATCACTAATTGAGGACAATAATCATCACAGCCGACTTCAATGAGAAGGAGGTGTTCAAGGATATATCTCAAGGTAAAAACTATAGATCGTAGCCCGATGGCAAACCTTTGGTCAGACCACTCAGACACCCTCCATCTCTACTCCATCCAAGGGATGGCACCTTAATGTTTTTTTTTTGCATTCCGTTAACCTACGTCCATCCCTTACGCGTCGTAAATTCCGCATCACCCATATCATTCCCCATCACCGCGGTCTACAGTCTCCACGCCCGTCAACCGCATGCACCTCCTGGCTCCTCCCGATCCATTCTCACCGCCAACCTTGTCCTCGAAGCGCCCCTCCTCATCGTTTAGCTGCCACCACTGCTTGTTTCCAGATGCTGCCGCCGCCGCACCGTGTTCCCGATTCCCTCGCTGCCTAGCAGCAGGCTAGAGCCTACTTCCACTGGCCACTGTCTCCATGCCTTCATCCACCACACAATTTGGTTGTAGGTAAGTGCAATTGATATGGGTCTCAAATAAGGATGGCAATGGGCAGGGTATGGGCAGGATAGAACAATACCATACCCATAATTGTATAGTCAATGGATAGAAAACTTTATCCATACATGTACCCGTGGGTATAAATATTTACGCATGCCCATACCCGACAGGTACCCGTACCCGTTGGTACCCGACGGGTGGATCCAATAGTAAACAAGTTGTTCACAATTTTACATTAATTAATATCATATTTTATAAGAAAATAAATATCTCTACTTAATAATAGGTAGACGAGTACATGCCAATTATCAACGTTTTAAAATCGCAATCTCATACTTGGCCCTAGGCTACTCGGCCGCATAGGTTAAAGCTCTACGTGTAAGTTTTACAGTCATTCTAAATGGGCAGGGTATGGGTATACCCACGGGCACGACCATATACTCGTGCCCGTACCTGTGACTTAACGGACAGGGTATGGGTATTACCCATGAGTATAAAAGTATAACCATACCCTACTCATGCGGGTATGGTACCCACGGGTACGCTACCCACGAGTACCCTGTACCCGTGGGCAAAATTGCCATCCTTAGTCTCAAACTGTATTTGTTTCACATTTTTGGTGCTTCCACATACTTTTGCTATATTATGTTACCATGGCATGCCTGATTTTATTTTAAACATGCTTTCCAATTACTCTCTCTCTCTCTCTCTCTGACCCATATTAGTTGACTTGGATTTGGCCAGATTCGAATATATCTAGCATTTTTAGTGCTAGATACACCCGAATCTAGACAAATCCAAGTCAACTAATATAGGTCGAAGGGAGTAGTATAATTGCTGATCTAATAGGTTGCATCTTCACACAGTTGGAAGCAATGTTGTTATATTTTAATTTCTAAATTTTCTTGCTTCTACATAATCCTCGTTGTGCTGCATTACCATAAATCCGATGATTATGTTTGTCAATGTTTTGATTATTGCACATTAGGTGGATGCTATCAATAGGATCAGACTACCCTTTCCTTCCGATTTCAACCAAGTCGTCAATGAATTTCATCCTGGTGGTGCCAGCTATGGTCGAGGAGGAGTACCAACAAGCAACGAAACTCGTGGATGCGTCTGTCGTTCAAGGGCTAAAACCTTTCGGGTTGACATCTCAATGGCTCCGAAGGAAATAAATTGAGTGTTTGTAACATGAAGCAAACTTGTAACATATAATATGAGGAAGTATGAAGCTAAGCATTTTGTGATTTAAAGGAAGCAAATATGTATGCCATCCGAAATATGTCAAGTTAATGTATGAAGCAATAAAATGTTCTGCAAGTATAAGAAGAAAGTTTTGTTTAGATAAAGTGATTATAATAATGAAGCATCTGTAGTCATACAAAAGCAATTCCTAGAGGTTTCACGGTACATCGTCCTTCCAACGTTGAGTTGACTAAGTTTTTTACACTCTAACATGCTTCTAATACTAGTGCACTAAGCTTCATAGGCATATGAATTTAGCTTTTGCAACACAAATCAACCATGTGCTTCCAAAATTGGTGCATTTTTGTTTGAACCTTTCCAACAATATCCATTCACCATGGAAGAAATATTTCCATTGAAACATATTTTCATACGTTTAAAGCAAATATCTTTAGACCGAAGCAACAATTGGTTGTAATGGAAGCAAATATTTCTATAAACGAAGCAAAACTAAAAAACACTGGAAGGAAAAAATATTCCCGGGGAAGCAAACCTACATGCCTAAAATTTTGTTGAAGTTATTGGTTTCCTTGAAAACAGATTTCAGTTTCCTCTAAATCCTGGAGATTTAGATTAGGGAGGAGCTAATTTGCATACCCCGCTAATTAATAGTTTCTATTAACGTACATTGGTATTAATAACGGAAGCAATAATCATGGAAGCATGCAAATCGGGCATTAAGTTTCATGAGACACGGGCCTCTTAGAAAATCCGACGTACATCGTCCTTCCAATCCTATGGCCAGACACTAGTCCGACGGGAAGCATATATCAGAAGCCGATTTTTAGCGGTGCCCATATCTCAAATGGAGCACAAAAAAGCACTAGGTCCGAATGGATTTCCTGTCGAGTTTTATAAAAAAATAGGAAGTTATGAAGACAGAGTTATCAAAACAGGCTTGATGACATTATTTGCACAATTACAAATAGGAGAATCCCCCTGTTCAACTTGACCTTAATTTGGTGCAATTACTCTACTCTCCAAAAAGAAAAACGATGTTCAAATTCAGCAATATTGACTTATTTGCCTTCTCTATGCTAGCTTCAAATATCCACCAAGGTTGCAACTAATCGTATTACGTGATTTGCTCATAATGTGGTTAGTCCTTCACAATCTGATTTTATGCCCGGATAACATAATCTGGAGGGAGTAATTGTCTTGCATGAAACAATCCATGAGCTTGGTAGGAAAAATGGATGGTGTTCTTTTCAAGACAGGTTTTGAGAAGGCCTATGGTAAAGTAAAGTGGCCCTTTCAACAACAAGTGACGCGCATGAATGATTTTGATCCTAAATTGTACAAATGGATCATGGCATTCGTGCAAGGCGGTAGCATGGAAATAAGGTTCAATGATGATTTTGTACAGTATTTTGAAATTATAAAAGGGTTGTGGAAAGGTGACCCTTATCCCTATTCTTTTAAATATATTCATTGATATGTTGGCAATCCCTTGTTAGTGTTTCAGGTACTAAAAAAATTCTCCTTACCACGAACACCAAGTTCATCTATAGAGATTACAAGAGTGATATTTGATCTAGATCATTGTACCAATATTTAAGCGGAAGAAATTGGTGATGATCATCAATGAAGAAATTGATGATTCCCGCGAAAATATCTCGTGCGAGGATTGCAAGTGCAATCCCTCCACAGGTGTTCACGTGTACCGCTATCCAAGCCGTGAGATCTTTGTCGTCTGGGATGATCAACTCCGCAGTGAGATCTCTGCAGACTTATGGTGTATGTATGTGGAGAGTTCTCTGCGAGAGAGAGGGATAGGGATGCACCTTTGTGGAGAAAATAAATTGTGTACTTGGGGCAGCCCATGGTGTCTTTATATAGGGGGAGAGGGAGAGCAACATGGAAAAGGGGCAAGGAGGGGTCATTCACCATCTCCCCTTATGTGTCGCCAGTCCCTAGGGTTTCCAAATCGTATGGCGTCTCCCTATGGCCGCCGACCCACCCCTATTGAAGATGTGGAGCTGGTCGCCCCACTCCCATAAGGTAGGTGCAAGTCTCTTCTTTATTAACATTTAATTAAAGATTTTGTTTTCCATAAACTCCGGACATACCAAATTTAGATACATCCATATAAGGAAAGTTTTGATCAACTCAATCAAGGAAGATATGCACACATATGATAGATGGACCGATTTTGAATTTACTAAATCAATTCCGACTATTATTAGGAAGGTTTTGGTCAGACCTTGGAATCCCATGCGCCTCATTGTGCTGGCATGGAGACCATCATAACAACCCAACACATCCGGACTTCATCTCTGGCAAAGTGCATATTTCACTCCAATTAAATTCTGAAACCATTTAGGAACCTTCTGATACTTTCCAAAAGTATTTGTTACATCTCTACGTAACCCTATATCAATTATCAGAATCCAAAACATGTGGAAACAGTTCCAATAACTTATAAACATTATTGATAAATATCCAAAATAATTTCGGCGTTCTCTCTATAAACCACATGTGTCATAAATGGAATAACACACAAATGATTGAATAAAATTAAGGGTATGACCCAAAAAGTTTGGTAATATATGAACATGACTCTGAAACACTTCCGGCCCAATAACCAACATCAGAACCATGGACGTCTGTGATGCTTCCCATGAATTATGTGAATAAGATCTAGTGAACCCGTTTTTATACGTATATTAATATCTTTTTTTTCACGGGAATAATGAACACCCGAGGTGAGACTTTGGTATCCTCATGATTCATCTCATGATCACTATACCTATTAACCTTGCTCTGGTTTCAATCTCTTTACTCATATGCATATCTTAATGTCCTTACGATCACTATCATAAAGTGTCTATGTAGACAATTAGTTGACATCATAATATCGAGAGGGCCAAAGGGTATCTCTGCATAGCCAGGAGGAACAAGTTGACATTTTGAACAATCTAAATCCCCAAGTCATACTATGCAATATACCTGAATGCCACCTTTTATGACTATCCTTCTGCAAGTGATGTTTTTACGACAATCAAAGTATATCTTCTAGTATGTGGGTATTTTATATTCTCATGGTCTAAGGAATAAAATATAAGAAAAGCTATTATGAAAAACCAAATAACTTAAGGATTTCTATTTCCATGCCCTTGGTTATTTAGTTGTACTCAATTTTCCTCATGCGCAAAAATTTTCCTCACTTTTTCCCAATTTTTTGTCTCAAACTCAACAAAGAGCTCGAACGACAGCTGCTGTCAGGTTGACCGTTAGCTGATGTGTGAGGCCACAGTGTGGGACCATATGGAGCCGGTTGATCGGGAACACATTATTTTGACGTGTGGGGTCATGACATGTGGGACCGTATGGGGCCGGTTGGTCAGGACTGTGTTATGCTGATATGGGGGACATAGTGTGGGACCATATGAGACGCGTTTGATAGTTACATGTGCACCTCTCGCCTAAATTGGTAGTTTTATTTTTTTATTGTCAATTGTCCTTTTTAAAAGCGTCTTTTTCCTCCCTCTAAGTAACGGTTATGTTGTTTTGCCCAAATTGGTAGTAAATCTAGAACAACTTCTCTCTTCATTCATTGTTTCTTTTGCCCCTCATTTTTTGTCAATCTGGTACCAAATCTAGAACAGCAAATCGCATCGGCAACATAAATACATTTAGAAAACAAAGATGATGTAGATAAACTGCTTACAGCAGCTAATATATGATATATTAGAGACAGATATTACGATACTTAACGAGGTTCGAAAAAATCGCTACTCAATAGCAGCAGCGTAAAGTTCAACATAGACAAAACAAAAGAAGCTTCTTTACAGCAGCAACACACAAGTTTAGCACCACACTAGTATAAACTCGTTACTTAGAGACAATGCACTTAGACGGTTTGCCCCAAGTCCAAAAAAATCCGCCTCTATTTGTCACCCTTAGCCGGTTGTTACAAGATGACCGCCTCTACTAGTCTTCGAAGCGGTTGTTTACTGTTTCCGACTCAAAATTGGACCTCTTGGAGGCAAATAATGAAAAAAAACGCCTCAGTGTATGACCTTAGACAGTCGGGAAAATCAATTGTCTCTAATACTCAGAGCGGTGAGCCGGTTATTATTATAAGCCACCTCTATTTGGTTACCTGACACGTGTAGTTACGACACAACTAGTTGTCCTTCCCCCTCGAGTGTATCTCAGACGGATGGTAATAAGAACCGTCTCTAAGAGTGGTTAGGATAAGCGGTTAGGGTTTTGCGTTGCCTCCTAGATGTATACTGCAGGTTCTCCTTCCTCTCTACTCTTCTTTATATTTGATTTCTTTCTTTGGATTTAGTCTAACCATACGCAGATACACAGAGATCAAGTTGCGCAGATTGTTCAGACGCTTCTCCAGATCTATACATATGAGATTTTCTTTCTCTGTTTTTCCTACTCTGTCTACTATATAAATGGGATTTTCGGTTCGTTCTGAATATTTTCTTTGATATTTTATTTTTTTTCAGTGCGCAGAACCAAACTGCGGTGATGGAAATCTATCATGTATGCATCTAGCCAAGGCATAATTGTGGATGTTCAAACAGGACTTCAGAGTCCTTCACCATCGTCCTTCACCATCCTAACTTTTGAGAAGTTGTGGTTAGTAATTTTAGTCTCAATCTATCTACAAAGTCCTTTACTGTCAGTTAATTAGCATACCTACGTGTCAACTAAAATTATTGTTCCAGTGCTTGGTAGCTTGGAATTTGAGTTTTTGTTGTTTGAAGAATTAGAAACATCAATACGCATATCTTGGAAAGTTTCTTTTAGATTTTAAGAGTGATAAGCCATATATGCATCTATGTTTCCTTCGGAATTTGTTAGAGAAATATCAATCAATTGTTTTCTGTTTCTGCCATATATGCATCTCCGTTTGGATCTGATAAGCCACACATGAGTACATGCATTTATGTTTTTATATAGGTTGTAGTGAACCTTCCTACTATTATATATATGATCTAACATCATCATATTTATTTGGTTAGTATTAAATTTTCCTATTGGAAAATAATTGTGCCATGTGTATCTTACAAAGACAAATTAAATAGTTTACGAGTAATGGAAATATTTTTGTTTGGGCAATTAGGAAACATCAATCAATGCTACAGTATGTTTTTGCCATGTATGCATCTCTATTTTGATGTGATAAGACACACATGACAAATGCATTTTTGTTTTTCCTACTATTATATATATTTGATTAGTAGTTTTCTAATTATTTTAGGAGTACTACTTTCTTAGTTAGTAGTAAATTCTTCCTACTGTTGTATGTATGATCAACATCACATTTTTTTTTCTCAGACTGCTCCTTGTCACTTCAAGAAAAAACTCAACAAGAACACCGATAAGTGGTTACCAACTTTGGCTGGAGGGCGTAGGTTTGAGATTTTCCTGCAGAAAAATGAAGATGCTACATCCATAAAAGGGTCATCCTGGTTATCTTTTTTGAGGACACACAATGTTGCTATCCATGATATGGTGACCTTTAGCTTAATCACAGAAGACGATGATGAAGAAGATGAAGGATATGAAGAGGAAGGAGGTGAAGAGGAAGGATATGATCAGTCTGTGTTTAGTATGGAAGTACATGTCCCTAATGGTGACATCAAGGAATACCAGACTATTTATGGTATGTGTATTTTCTCCATCAAATGTATGTATATTAATATTGCCATTTGTGGATCCCTATATTATTTATCCTTTTAATGGTAATTGAATTTTACAGGATTTTGGGTGCCATTTATGGATCCCATCATTACAGGTGTTTTCTACAGGAGTGTTTTCACACATATGCATCTAATTACTATAGAATACATGTATGTCATTACTTTTAAGATGCTGAAGGATGTAAGCAGAATATGTCGGCTTCATGATGAGGATGATTTTTCCATCTCTCTAGCATGCAATACTATGTTACAAGTCTTAGTGCACTTAATTTATCTAACACCACCTTTGTGCGTTATTCTACCCAATAAGGACATGGTTTCAATTTTACTTATGTGTTTATAATTACTAATGTGTGTAATTTATTTCATCATTTCAGGTCATGCCATCAAGCTTTGCACTTGGTTACAGCATTCCAAAGAATGGCTGATGACCAACATGTATAGGGGGTGTACCATAGTACTTCCGATAGAGTGTCAAACCCAACGAGGAGAAGAAGGTGTTGACAAGTGGTTTGGAGCAAGAATTCACTGTAATACTAGTAAATGGATTTTTAGGGTTTTTTGATAATGCGGATAAATAAAGTGCGAGTAAATAAAATACAATAATAATAATTGCAACAAGTGTCTCAATCCTTTATTCAGCAAAGGACAAGCCGGTTGTATTACTTAAGATGACCAGCCGTTCTCGATGACACATGGGAATACTGTTAAGTGCTTTCGCTTCATCTAGTTGATTAATCTTCTTTGGTTGGATAAGTGTTGTTAGGCTAAACCTATGCTAATGTACCAACCTTACTTGGACTAATACATACTTGTGATTATACCCCTTGCAAGAATCCGCAACTACAAGAAAGTAATTAAGATAGAAACCTAACCACATCATTAAACTCTGAGATCCTACACTCCCTTGTGCAAAGGTTTCCTAATGAGGGTTTAGGTTTCTGTCACTCCGGCAACCCCACAATTAGTATCCAAATACACAATGCATTCCCATAGGCCCACAAAGGTGAAGTATCATGTAGTCGACGTTCACATGACACCACTAGAAGAATAGCACCACAACTTAAATACCAAACCATTGAATATTACTTCAACATAATTGCACTACTAACAACATGACTTCTCCCATGTCCTCAAGAACTAAACGAACTACTCACAAGACATCATATGGATCAAGATCAGATATGAAATAATGATAAGTAACAATCTGAACATGAACAATAATTCAATGGTTCCACTCAATAGCATCAACTACAACAAGTAATCAACACCGACAAAGTTCCCCTAAGAACTAAGCAAGATTCAACCCAATTGTTACAGCGGTATGGAGTGGTGATGATGGTTCTGGTGGAGATGATGGTGAGGATGATGATGATGATCCTGATGAAGTCTAGCTTGATGACGATGTTGATGGCGATGATCTCCCCTCTCTAGGAAGAAATTTCCTTGGCAGATTTCTGCCTGCCGGAGAGCTCTTTCTCTCTATGGGTTTCCGCCCCGCTGAGGCGGCGGAATATTTCTGTGGCCGCTCTCCGAGTCTTGGGGTTTCGGGGGGATGATATAGGCGAAAGGGAAATGCCAGAGGCGGGCCAGGGTGGCACACCACCTGGTGATGCGGCCTAGGGGGCGCTCCAGGGGGTAGTGTGGCCCCCCTATGGCCCATCTCCACTCCTCATTTTGGTTGTCTTCGTCTTCTAGAAAAATAGGAATTGCCATATATTTCTGGTATTTTCTGATCTTTGCGAATATTGCATCTGGACAACGATTTTTCCATCAGAATCCTGACTCCGGCGGTTCATCCTCCAAGAATCATCAAACATGCAAAAATAGATGAAATAACATAAGTATCATCTCTTAATACAAAATATATCAATGAATAACAGTAAATTATGATATAAAATAGTGATGCAAAATGGACGTATCAATGGCACAACATTGTTTCATAGTTATGGCATGGTCGACATAGTTACTATTTAGTATACTATCTTGCATGGCAGATTGAGCCAGATAGTATTCTCCAAAGGTTGGAACCTCTACTGCAGCATGAACCAACTTAACGGTGGTTCACTAGTTTATGTGAGGGTGGAAATGAGGGAACACTACATTGGCTTGTTCGTGACGAGAATCCGCTGAACTCTCCAAGGAAGACCTGCATCGTTATTTTGTTTAGCTAGATCTATCGTCGGAACTATGTTTCAAGTATTCGATGTTATGAACAACTATATGTTTGAAGTATTTGATGTTGTGAACAACTATGTTTGTAATATATTCACCTCCCTTGCCTTTTGGTCCTGAATATAATTCACAAGTTTTAGGATTATCAAAATCTAGAGTGTGCGAATATATCTGGAGTTCCGACTACACGAAATTGATGAAAAAAGTTTAAAATTGATGATAAATTCATGTTTGAGTAACCAAATGATCTCACATCATGATTAAGCATTGGAATTAGTCGATTTCTAAACACTTGCACCTTATTGCTATGCAGCAAGCGCATGAACACTAGCAGTTGTTATACCTTTCCAGATAAGATCCAAGGTTTGTGCTAAACCATGTATTTTCTTCAATGCATGAACCTAATTTACTCTTAGGACTTAATTTTACACTATCATGCATGTATAACCACCTTCCTTTGACTTTCCGTTCTTAATAATTCTCAAATGTTAGGATCAACAAAATCCGGAGGGTCCAAATATATGTGGAGTACCCAAATATATTGTTAAGGTAGAGACAGTTATTTTTATGGGCCGCCTCCTATGGAATCCCCCTTGCATTTAATATCGATAAATACCTCACTGGTCGGCTTCCTATCTTCAAGATCCACCTCCCCTCCTGCTGCCCCTAAGCCTAGAACAAGGTCGCAGCCATGCATCGACGCCGACTGGCTCGATGACGCCGACCCCCTCTCCTCCCCCGTGACAAGATATATGGCAACATGCCATCTTTGCAAGACTCACTGCAAGGAAATAATCTCGTCAACTAGCTCACTGTTCAGTGTTCATCTCATACCTAGTTATTTCAAGAAATCAATCATATATTCTCTAACACTCGTATAATTTAAATTCATCTCATACCTATCATCATATTAAAATCATTAGTTTAGTGTGTGCATTTGGTGCACAGACTGTCTCATGCAATGCTAGGGAACATTTCAATGAACTCATAGGAGATATGGTGCAATTCAGATCTTCTGGGAGGACATACACGGTTTTAGTGCAAAAATGCCATCTAGGAATCGATTGGGAGGTGGAGGGTGGCGTCGGTTCATTGCTGATAACCATCTCACTAGAGATGGTCAGTTGGTGTGTTTTTCCTTGCAAGGATACAGACCGAGGATAATTTTCATCTATCTAAACAATGTTGGCAAAGAGGAAGAAGATGACAAAGAAGAGGAATCGCCTATAGACCAATTATCTCCAATTATCTCCTAGAGATGCAAACTTACCTACGGTGAGAACGATCTCCTCTAACAAATCATCCCTCCAAGTAATTCCATCATTGGGGTGCCATTTGTCACCCGCTTGACAAAGATGAATGTCAAGAGGCACCTTATATTAAGTATATCATGTCAATGAAGCTATGCACATATTGATCTACTATATTACTTATGATAATGGTCGTGTGTAACATCGAGTCATCTTACCTTTGCATCGTAGAAATTACCTAAGTGAAAGTGAAAAGGATGTCGCCTAGAGGGGGTGAATAGGCTTTTAAAATTATTATAGTTAAGGCTCTAATAAATGTAGAATAAAAATTAACGTTTAATTTATTGAGCACAAAACCTAACCACTAGGTTCACCTAAGTGCACCAACAACCTATGCTAAGCAATACAAGGAACAAGGTGATATCAAGATGAAATACTTCAGGAACGATGGCTATCACAATGTAAAATGCATAATTAAAGGGCTCGGTTGAGAGACAATCGATGGACGCGGAGACGGAGATTATTATCCCGAAGTTCACTTCCAAAGAATTTATGTGTCCGTTGGAGAGGTGCGATGGCGCAATGCTCTCCGAATGCCACAAGTGGCTCACCTCGATATGTGGTGGCTCGGTGCTCACCCGACCCCACACAAGGACTCACCCTGGATGAGAAGGCACACAACTCACCAATGCCACAACAGGCTCACCCTATTCTCCTATGTGCCCGCCACAATGTCCTACTCATGATACACTAAGGGACACTTGAGGGCGGTTACCAAACCCATACAAGGATGGGGATATATCCACAACTCAATTGGAGGCTCCCAACAACAAAGCCACAAAAGGCTAGAAAGTCACAAAAGTCCACAAGCTTAAGGCCACTCCACAATGGAGGCCTCAAGAAATCAACACACCAACCACACAACCATCTAGGGTTCCAAGAACCCAAGAGTAACAAGACCACAAGCTTGTACTCGCCGAATCTCCGTGGATAACTCAAACCTATTCAAAAAATGCAAGGGCAAGTCCTTCAGTCCCAAATTCCAATAAAGCTACAAAATCTATTGGGGGAATAAGGTAGGAAAAACACAAGAGGAGAACACAAAACTCTCCAAGGTCTAGATCCCAAGGATTCCTTCACAAAGAAGGGATTTGGTTTGGGGGGATTGTAGACCTAGACCTCCTCTCTCAAATCCCTAACAAATATGCAAGAATCATAGGGGGAAGGGAGAGGTCAAGCTCTTCAAGGTCAACAATGGAGGGAAGAGAGAAAGCCAAGAACTAAGAAAAAGAGCTGGTGCCCACGAAGGGGAAGAGAGGCCCCTTTTAAAAGGCTCCCAGATCTGACTGTTATGTTCAGATCCGGGCACAACCGGTAGTACCGCTGGGTGGGCGGTACTACCACCGGTACCCTTTCAAAGGTCAAAAAACAAAGATATAAAAACGATCTTGGCCGATACTACCGCCTAGGACGGTACTACCGCCCCAAAATCCGACCAAAGTTTCGACAAAATAGCACATACCAAACGGAGAAGCTACTGAGGGTGAGCAGAAAGAGAGCTGGAATTTCAACCGGTACTACCGGAGGCAAATGTGCATGAGCGGTACTTCTGGTGCCTGACCAGTACTTCTGACAGGGGCAGTACTACCGCCTTGACTTCCGATTCAAATTCTGCCATATAGAATAAACTAGACAGAGAGGTTACTGAGACGAACTCAGTATGAGCGGAAATATCCCCAGAACTTCCACTGGTACTACCGGCGGTAAAATGTCCTGGCGGTACTACCGGTGGCGGGCCGGAACTTCTGCCCAGGGAAATTCCAAAAACCAAAACTGCAATAACTTTCGCATTTGAACTCCAAATGAGGTGAAACCAATTTTGTTGGAAAGATAACGACGGGTAGAATCAGAAAACTCCAAATATTGGGTATGACCTAGGGAGAAAATACCATGAATATATATGTGATATATCTCCCAAGGAGTAGAACCAGAAAACTCGCAAGATCAAAAACCACAATAAGATATGCAAGGGAAATCCTTATTTGATGAACTAGAGCTTGTTATGATGATAATCACAAGCTCTAGATCCTCTCATGGAAAAGATCCAAATAACTGTTGGAGATATTCCCAAGAGGCAATAATAAAATGGTCATTATCATATCTTTATGTTTATGATAAATGTTTACATATCATGCAATAATTGTATTAACCGGAAACATTAATACTTGTGTGTTTTGTAAACATAAAAGAGTCCCCAGTAAGCCTCTTGTTAAACTAGCTTGTTGATTAATAGATGATCACGGTTTCCTAATCATGGACATTATATGTTATTAATAAAAAGATCATATCATTAGGAGAATGATGTGATGGACACACTCCTATAGTTAGCATAGCATAAGATCAAGTCATTTATAGTTCGTTTGCTACAAGCTATCAAATACATAGTAACCTAATCCTTCGACCATGAGATCATGCTAATCACCAACACCGGATGAATGCTTAGATGACATCAAACACCACTTCATAACTGGGTGGTTATAAAGGTGGCATTAGGTATTCTGAAAGTATGGATTAAAGCGCATGGATCAAGAGTGGGATTTGTCCATCCATATGATAGAAAGATATACTCTAGGACCTCTTGGTGGAGTGTCATCCAATTGGCTTGCAAGCATGTGAAAAGGTCACAAGGGATTTCACATCACAGTACGAGTGAAGAGTACTTATCGGTAACGAGGTTGAACTAGGTATAGAGATACCAACGATCGAACCTCGGATAAGTATAGTATCGCGCGACAAAGGGAATCGGTATCATATGTAAATGCTTCATTAGATCATGAAGTGTAACATCCCAAAAATACCAAACTTAGATCATCAAACACTAATCATCAAGATTAGGGCTAACAAAAACTTTTCTAAATAAAATCATAAATGTATGTATATGTGTATGCATGGATTTTGAATTTCTTTAAAAACCACCTTGTTTGTGTGATCCATTGCTTGTAAAATGTTTCTTAGGTGAAATGAACATAATCTAAAACATTTCCCACACTTTTCCTAAAGACAAGTAAATCAAAACAAATATATTAAGTGAATGGTCATTTTGACCAATTTAACTCCCATGCCTACTTTGGCTGTCTCAAACTTTCAAAACCTAACAGAAAATTTTCTGGATCTTTGCACCCCTTGAATATACTCATAACAAAGTATCAAGGACCACTTTGTGATCATCCAGAAACTTTCAAATGCATAGTTTAAATGACAATTCAAAATTGAATCTTCTTCATATGGGAAGATCCCACTTTTCCAAAACCCACTCAAACAAGCTCAACTTTCAAAACCCAAGCATCTGCAGACTCACCAGCACCAATCTAGCAAACCCACCAAAATTCATTTCAAAATTCAAAACTTGATTTCATGCTGCCATTTCATCAAACAGGTTGCAGACACAAATCAAACAAAACATCACACACTATAGTGTGTAGTGTTTTGAGCCTAACTTGTTCCTTAGCTCACACACAACTCAGTAGATCATCAAGAAAGTTTAGCCCAACACTAGCACCCCTGTGAGCTTGCCATTGTCATTAATGGTGAACAGCCGAGCACCCCCATGTCACCCCATTGTGGACAGCAGGCTAGAGGAAGAACTAGCCGTGCCAACCTTGTCTGGGAGGCAGCCCACCGTCCACCGCCACTCCCTGTCCCAGCCGCGAGTGTTTCCAAGCCCTGGACCACGCGCACAAGCCACACCCAGACCATGCCGAGTGTGCACCAGAGCGCCACCATCGACCAGCGTCCATAGACCACGCGCCGCCCTCGCCGCGTGCACACACGATCACCACCGACCCAGGAGACCGCCAGACATCCCCGTTTGCCGCCCCGTGCCATACAGCCACCACCCGCCGTCAAAGACGCCGCCTCTGCCGCGCAGAGCACCGGCCGTTCCAGACCAAACCACACCGCCCCATGCCTCAAGACCATGTCGTTGAGCATCGCCAGGAGACACAGCACCGTCCCCTACCCTTGCCCATGCCATTAGCCGCCTGTAACGTCGCCCCCGACGAGCTCACCGTGCGCCCCGACGGTCCCCTCGCTCGACTATAAATAGAGGCCACCCCCGCACGATTTCTTCACACCATCTCACTCCCCTCTCCCCACTGACCGTGCCACACCGTCCTCAGAGCAAGGCGAGCACCACCTCGCCGGAATTTCACTGGAGCCTGCCGCTGCTGGAGAAGAAAGGAGCCAGCGATTGGAGCCGCCCCAGGAGAAGCCACCGGTACCAGGAGGTTCGTCGTCGTCGACTTCGTCGTTCGCCCGCCTCACCGACCCTCGCCCATACCTCGGTGAGCCCCCAGCACCCCTCACTGGCCGCGCTAGGTTTCGTTCTCGCCGGAGTTGTCTCGCGTCGACGATGACCCCCAGCCGTTAGATTAGAACTAGATCGAACGATCCATGTTGCCCCATACCGCTTCGCCCAGCCCCGTGTCACTGACGAGTGGGGACACCCACTTAAGCAGCCCGCGGGAGCACTGCGCTTAGCAGGCCGGCCCGTTAGAATTTCCCGTGCAGCCCAGCAATTCAAATTAAATCTTTTTCTATTTCAATTCAAACACACTTCAGCACTCAACTTTAAAAATCAACCCAGATCGATTCAGTGCATCAAATTGGATGAAACCAATTTTGTTGGAAAGGTATATGAATGCTGAATCCAAGCCCGTTGGATTCAAGTCATTTGGATCTGTAGATCACCCATAGTAAAATTAACAAGGCAGAAGCTTTTCTGCTTTCAAACATTTTTCAAATTTAAACCATAAAAGCTTTTGAGTTGATTCCAACTCTCAAAATTCACATTTAACCATACCTTTCAGAATATATAAAAATATATAGGTTTACTTGCATAAATAATATTCAAGTAATAAAAGAATGCTTCACAAGCATTTCTAGCCACTTTAATTAATTAAAATAAAAAGGGTAAAATCTTATTAAATTGTGACACCACTTTAAATCACATTCCCATGGACTACAATATGTGGTGATGACATGTGTCAACATGATCCCATGTTTAGTTTGGAGAATATTAAATATTAAGTAGTTTTTCAATGAGTAGAAATTACTTTTCTAAAAATAAAAAGATTTAAACCAAGCTTTAACCTTGTAATATCAGAGATGATGCTAGATCATCTATAGGACCCTTGTGTGTGATGATTGCAAGTAGTTAAGTATTGTTTGGTGATTGTGTACCTCGTATTTATTCATAGACGCTAGTACCGACCAAGGATACGAGGAGGAAGGAGGATACTACGAAGAGGAAGCCGAGGAGAACTTCAACCACTGCTCTGCACAAGGCAAGCTAGTAACTATGCAAGATTACACTGATATTGATGCAAGATAACCCTTGCCAGATACCCTACTGATGCCACAAACCCATACTGGTGATATGACTACTATATGCCTTAAGCATATGTGATCATACCTACTTGATAAACCAAATCCTAGTTTTCTGTGCAAGCTTCTTACTTTATTTCTTTATCAAAGCTTACTTAGAGTCTACCTAAGAGTTTGGTAGATACTAGACAGTTGTGCTAAAGGTTGCATAAAGAGCATAAAATTTGGCCTAGGTTAGAAACCTTGATATCAGCCTAAGATATAAGGTTGGACTTAGTGAAACTCCACTAGTTACCACCCCTCATTAGTACTACCCCCACCTGTAGATGCTAGTGCTAAGCATAAAACTTGATCAACTTTAGATGGGAATACTTGGTGGAAAAATGGTTATGAAAACCTTGGAATGATGGATCATTCTATTGAAATGTTTTGGACATGTGTTTCCAAACACTTGATGATTTTGGTGATGAAAATGTTGAGGCATGAGCCTTAGCCCTTTATAAAACTGATGGTTGTCTGGATGCGATACCATTCCAATTTTATCGTACAACCACAATACCCGAAGATTGGGTAGGGCTTGACTAGAAACGTATATTCCTTAGTATTAGTTCCCTCACGGCCAAGGTCTGAGCTGAGGCTACCTTGTGAAGATTGTCCACCTGTGCAGTACCCAAGATGACAGTTGGTCATGGTTGGGAGGCCAAACTCATAGGAGAGGTGCTTATACTAGGGCGTGTAATTGAAAGGTTAGGATTGATTATCCGCATACTGAGTATGGTGAATTCAGAATTTGTTCCTGACGGATGTATCGAATGTTGTGGTGAAAGTGTACAATCTCTGCAGAGTGTCAAACTATTCGAATAGCCGCGTCCGCGGTTATGGACAGTTGGAGTGGTCATACTGTTCCCCCGTCGGACTTTTCAAAATGACTTGTGAAATGAATTGAGACTTTGACTTGACCACAACAGAGTTGTGACCTGAATTACAAGATCCCACTTAGGAGTTATAAAATTGTGACTAGCTTTGGGAACTTAGTAGAGATAAACCTGGCTTTTTGCAAAACAACCCTAGAGCCTAGTGTCCTATTATCCAAAAACCCCCTTTACTTGTTAGTATTAGTTTGCGAGTACTTAAAGAGTACTCATGGCTTTGTCCCTGGCTATTCCCATGGCCAGACTATGAAGAGGAGTACCTGGAAGATGGACCCCAGGAAGGTTACGACAACTAGGATCATCTCCCATCGTCAGCATTGCCTGTGACCGCGAAGATGGAGCTTCGCCTACGCTACCGTTACTATTATGTATTCCGCTGGTTGATGTTGTATTAAGAACTGGATCATGAGATCCCTATTTGTGTAAGAACTTATCTATCGTTTGTAATGGATGAAGTACTATGGTATCCAATTCTGCTATGTCCCGCAAAAATGGTAATCCTAGGATTGCGATGTATGGCATAACAGGCATCTCAGATTGAAAAATCCGGGTGTTGACAAGTTGGAATCAGAGCCATCCTGACCATAGGAGACCCTAGTTAGATTGGACGTTGAACCAAAAACTTAGTTTCAAAACCAAAGAACACAAATATTTACGAAAACTTATTCTCATTCTTACCTCTTTAATTCTTTAATAAAACTTCATGTTCCTCAAAAACTCTTGTAAAATAGATAAAATTTTGACACACTTGATCACTCTGCTAATCTACTCATCCTCTATTTTTATAGATGGACGTGAAGTACAGCAAGTTTTACCAACTTGGGAATGGAGGATACCTTATCTTTGATAGGGATCTGGATCAGCTTTCGGAACTTCTGGAGCGTCCGCATCCCGAGTTCTTCGGAGCTCAGCTCAATGATCAAGGAGGAGAAGATATGCAGTGGCTAATTGTTGCAAGTCTCCGAGGAAAGATTGAACCTCCCACTGCGTTAGGAATTCAGTTTACCTTGAGGGAAAACAACTGGCTCGATGGACATGCCAGAGCAATGCAGGAAGCTCTTTCCCGTCTGTGTGGGCAGAGCATCAATCAGATCAAGGGTACTCGCTTTGAGTTTTTCCCAAGGCGTGATGCAAATGGACAACCACCGGAAGCCCCATACCACCCGAGCTGAAGACTCAATTGGACCACCTTAGATTCATGATGTATGATCGTCGGAGGAGTTGGACAAGCCGTGACTATTGCAACCACAAGTCCGCCATCATCAAGGCGAAGGACGGACCATCGCCATGCTAGCAAAGGATCGCAAGTCTCGCCGTCATTTCGACAAGAAGGGCGCATTATTGCCGTCTGCGCCATCGCATCTCATCTCCGGAAGAGACCACCCACGAGAGAGACATGCGTTAGAGGAAAGGGAGAATGCCGGAGAGGATCTTCGTGGAGACCCTTACTCCTATCTCAGCGATGACGATGATTTTCTGGAGGATCAGGCCATGGACTTCTTCACCGATGAGGATGATTTCGCCTTCATCGATGATGCTGAAGATGATGAAGCCACAGACTCCAAGGAGTAGTAGCACTGAGCACTAGCGTAGTGAGTAGTAGTCGGTCCCACTGTATCGTAGTTTCCAGAATGGTTCTTAAAACCATCTGTTTTTCCTTGCTGTGGTGTGCGTTGTATCGAGTGAATGAATGAATGAAAAAGCAAGTTGCTAGAAAAACCTGAGTCAGACTCTAAAATTTTTCAAAGACCCAAAACCTTAGAAATTTCCCTCTTTTCTCATGATCTATATCAATCTTCAGATGCCACGTGGAGGAAGTGGTTCAGCCCCGGACCCGATGTTGCAAATTCTGCAAATGTTGACTTCGACCGAAGGTGAAAGAGCGAAAGCCAACCTAGACACTCTGCAACACATAGCCCAGCTAGCCCACAACAACCAAGGCCATGGAAATCAGGACAACCATGGATCTAAGCTCAAGAATTTCCAGAATACCAACCCACCCGTTTTCACCAAGTCAGAAGAACCCCTAGACGCCGATGATTGGCTGCAAACCATGGAAAATAACTTAGAAGTAGCAGGAGTGGAAGCCAACGAGAAAGTCCTGTTCGCCTCCCATTATCTAGACGGAGATGCCAGGGCATGGTGGAACAGTGTTCGTGCCATGACCGGAGGCCAGTTGATGACCTGGGAGGAATTCAAGGTCAAGTTTAGCAGAACCCATGTGCCACCAGGTTTGATCAAGAGAATGAGAGACGAGTTCAGAGAATTGAAGCAAGGAAGGATCACTGTAGTGGAATACCGTGACAAAATTTTGTCATTAGCTAGGTATGCCCCGGACGAGATAGACACCGAAGCAAAGAAGAAAGAAAGATTCCTGAATGGTCTGCATGGCGAGATGCAGACAATGTTAGTCAATATCCCCTTTGTTGATATTGAAGCCCTTGTCGACTCTGCTATCCAGATGGAAGGAAAGATCAACCAGGCCAATGAGAACCGCAAGCGTCGTATGATGCATCAACCAGGAACCCATCAGACCCCAAAGTATCGCCCCAACCCATCTTCAGGATTTGCCCCAAGAACCAACAGACCCCCTATGACCCGTCCAACCTACCCCAACCGTGGAAACCCTAGACCCGTAGGAAATCACAACAACCCCGGAAACTCTAGCAATTTCACCCGTGCCCCACCCAAGTTCAACACCAACAATGCTACCGCCAACCCCAACAATGCCCCGAGGACTGGAAGCAATGCTATGCCTGTCGCAGCCAAGGACAAGTCACAAGTGACCTGTTATGACTGGAAATAAAGGCCACTATTCTAACGAATGCCCCAACAAGAAGGATGCTACAGCCCCCAACTCCAATGTCCCAGCTCAGCAGCAGCATCGTGTCCAGCCAGGGAGAAGATTTGCCCTAGGGAATTCCCTCAACCGCAATGGCCGTCTTTTTCTCATGCATGCTGAAGAAGCTCAGGAAGCACCAGACGTCGTGCTGGGTATGTTTTCTGTTAATTCAGTACTTGCAAGAGTGTTGTTTGATTCTGGTGCATCACATTCATTTGTCACCGAAGAATTTTCCTGCACTAGTAAAATTCAACCAACCAAATTGAAGCATGTGATGATTGTACAAATTCCCGGATCAACCACCAAGGCTAGGCAAATTTGCAAGGCCGTCCCTATCTGAATCCATGGCATAGATTTTTATGCTAACCTAATAGTACTCGGAACTAAAGGTTTGGAAGTAGTACTAGGAATGGATTGGATGTCCAAACATAAAGGATTGATTGACTGTGCCAAGAAAGACATCACCATGACCAGTACCGCCGGAATATCAGTCGAGCATATATCTGAAACCTTACCTCGCCAATTCAAGTGTAACAAGAGTATAGCCCAACCTACCATTGATCAAGTTCGTATAGTCTGTGAATACCCCGATATATTTCCAGATGTTTTTCCCGGTATGCCCCCAGATCGGGATATTGAGTTTATCATTGAACTAATCCCCGGAACAGGACCCATAGCCCAGAAACCCTATAGTATGAACCCGTCAGAACTAGAAGAACTGAAGAAGCAACTGGATTCCATGTTAGAAATCGTATTGATTCAACCGAGTGCGTCCCCATGGAGATCACCTGTCTTGTTTGTGGACAAGAAGGATGGAGGTAACCGTTTGTGTACGGATTATAGGAAGTTGAATGATGTCACCATCAAGAACAAGTACCCCTTGCCTAAGATAGAAGATTTGTTTGATCAGTTGACCGGTGCCTAGGTGTTTTCTAAGATTGATCTTAGGACTGGTTATCATCAACTCAAGATTCGTGCAGAGGATATTCCAAAGACTGCCTTTACCACCAGATATGGATTGTATGAGTATACAGTCATGTCTTTTGGATTAACCAATGCCCCCGCTTATTTCATGAACCTCATGAATAAGATTTTTATGGACTTCCTGGATAAGTTTGTCGTTGTTTTCATCGATGACATTCTGATTTATTCCAAATCAGAAGAAGAACATGAGCTACACCTAAGGACCATTCTTGGAACCCTTAGAGAGCATCAGCTGTATGCAAAGTTTAGCAAATGTGAATTCAGTTCAGAGAAGGATTCCTCGGTCACATTGTATCAGCCGGAGGAATTGCCGTTGACCCTGCCAAAGTGAAAGATGTAGAAGATTGGCAAGCCCCAACCACTCAAACCCAAGTTCGTGCTTTTCTCGGATTGGAGGGATATTACCGCAAATTTGTAGAAGGATTCTCTAGTATCGCCCGACCCATGACCCAATTGCTGAAGAAGGACAAGAAGTTTGAATGGACCGACAAATGTGAAGCGAGTTTTCAAGAACTCAAAAGGAGATTGATTTCAGCCCCAATCTGGATCATGCCGGATATCACGAAGCCCTTCGATGTGTATTGTGACGCATCCAATATTGGTCTCGGATGTGTGCTAATGCAAGAAGGCAAAGTTATATCTTATCTATCGCGACAATTGAAGCAACATGAACAAAATTACCCAACCCATGACCTCGAACTCGCAGCCGTAGTTCTAGCCCTAAAGACATGGAGACATTACCTGATGGGAAACCGTTGTGAGATTTATTCGGATCACAAGAGCCTAAAGTATATATTCACTAAGAAGGAGCTGAATATGAGGCAGAGAAGATGGATTGAGCTAATCAAGGATTACGACCTTGACATTCACTATCACCCTGGTAAAGCCAATGTGGTAGTCGATGCCCTTAGCAGATTGCCGTGCCGCTTGAACTCCATGATTTTGAAGGAGCAACCAAGATTGCACAAAGAGATGGAAGATTTTCGAACGGAATAGTGAAGGATTTTTGGCTAGCATAGAACTTCAGCCCACTTTGATCGGTCAGATTAAAGAAGCGCAGAAGGGAAATGCCAGTATCGACGGAATCAAGCGTCGTATCGGTACAGGTAAAGTACCCGGATTCACCGAGGACGAAGAAGGAGTTTTGTGGTACAAAGGACGCCTTTGCGTAGCATCAGATTCTGAGTTAAAAGAAGTTATCTTGAAGGAGGATCATGATACTCTTTATTCTATCCATCCCGGAGGAACTAAGATGTATCAAGATTTGAAAGAGCAATTTTGGTGGCATAAGATGAAGAGAGAAATCGGAAGCTATATCGCCAAGTGTGATATATGTCAGCGATTCAAGGCAGGACATCAAAGACCCGCTGGATTGTTGCAACCTTTGCAAATTCCGGAATGGAAATGGGATTCAAGGAATGGACTTTATCCTTTGGACTACCTACTTCTAGTAGGGGAAATGACTCTATTTGGGTCATAGTGGACAGATTGTCCAAAGTCGCCCATTTCTTGCCCGTCAAAACCACCTATCAGAGTTTGAAGCTAGCAGAGTTGTACATTGCTAGGATCATTAGTTTGCATGGAGTCCCCAAGAACATCGTATCAGATCGAGGAACTCAGTTTACCTTGAGATTCTGGAAGAAAGTCCAAGAAGGTTTAGGAACCCGCCTAGATTTCAGTACCGCGTATCACCCTCAGACCGATGGACAAACAGAGCGAGTAAATCAAATACTCGAAGATATGCGTAGAGAATGTGTGCTAGAATATGGATCCAAGTGGGAAGACTGTCTGCCGTTTGCAGAATTTTCATACAACAACAGTTACCAAGCCATTTTGCAAATGGCCCCATTTGAATTCATGTACGGAAGAAAGTGTCGCACCCCTTTGAACTGGTCGGAAGTAGGAGAGAGTCAGATCTTCGGACCCGACATCCTACGAGAAGCAGAAGAGAAGGTTCACAAGATTCGTGAGCACCTCAAGACAGCCCAATCCCGACAAAGGAGTTACGCCGACAAGAGACGTCGAGACCTCGCCTTCAACATCAGAGATTTTGTTTATCTGAAAGTGTCGCCATTGAAGGGAATGCAGCGTTTCCAACTCAAAGGAAAGTTAGCCCCCAGATATATCGGACCTTTCAAAATTTTGAACCGTCGAGGAGAAGTATCTTATCAACTGGAACTACCTGAAGAGATGTCAGGTGTGCACAATGTATTCCATATCTCGTTACTTCGCAAGTGTCTCGAAGTCCCCGAGAAGACCGAAGTGTTCAAGAATATTGATCACCGGACCATAGAGATCAACGATGACCTAACCTATCCCGAAGTACCCATCCGTATATTGGAAGAAGCCTTTCGAACTACCAGAACCCGAGGCATCAAGTTTCTCAAGATTTAGTGGAGCAACCACACATAAGAGGAAGCTACCTAGGAGCGCGAAGAGCACATCAATACGGAGTTTCCCGATCTCTTCAAATCCTAGGTAAACTTTTCGTCCTTTTTCAAATCTCGGGACGAGATTTTGTTTAAGGGGGGAAGGTTTGTAACATCCCAAAAATACCAAACTTAGATCATCAAACACTAATCATCAAGATTAGGGTTAACAAAAACTTTTCTAAATAAAATCATAAATGCATGTATATGTGTATGCATGGATTTTGAATTTCTTTAAAAACCACCTTGTTTGTGTGATCCATTGCTTGTAAAATGTTTCTTAGGTGAAATGAACATCATCTAAAACATTTCCCACACTTTTCCTAAAGACAAGTAAATCAAAACAAATATATTAAGTGAATGGTCATTTTGACCAATTTAACTCCCATGCCTACTTTGGTTGTCTCAAACTTTCAAAACCTAACAGAAACTTTTCTGGATCTTTGCACCCCTTGAATGTACTCATAAAAAACTATCAAGGCCCACTTTGTGATCATCCAGAAACTTTCAAATGCATAGTTTAAATGACAATTCAAAATTGAATCTTCTTCATATGGGAAGATTCCACTTTTACAAAACCCACTCAAACAAGCTCAACTTTCAAAACCCAAGCATCTGCAGACTCACCAGCACAAATCTAGCAAACCCACCAAAATTCATTTCAAAATTCAAAACTTGATTTCATGCTGCCATTTCATCAAACAGGTTGCAAACACAAATCAAACAAAAAATCAAACACTATAGTGTGCAGTGTTTTGAGCCTAACTTGTTCCCTAGTTAGCTCACACACAGCTCAGTAGATCATCTAGAAAGTTTAGCCCAACACTAGCACCCATGTGAGATTGCCATTGTCATTACTGGTGAACATCCGAGCACCCCCATGTCACCCCATTGTGGACAACAGGCTAGAGGAAGAACTAGCCGTGCCAACCTTGTCTGGGAGGCAGCCCACCGTCCATCGCCACTCCCTGTCCCAGCCGCGAGCGTTGCCAAGCCCTGTACCACGCGCACAAGCCACGCCCAGACCATGCCGAGCGTGCGCTAGAGCGCCACCATCGACCAGCGTCCACAGACCGCGCGCCGCCCTCGCCGCGTGCACACACGATCACCACCGACCCAGGAGACCGCAAGACATCCCCGTTTGCCGCCCCGTGCGTCGGCCGCACCGCCCGTCAAAGACGCCTGCCGCGTAGAGCACCGCCGTTCAGACCAAACCACACGCCCATGCCTCGCGACCATGTCGTTGAGCATCGCCAGAGACACCGTCCCCTACCCTTGTCCATGCCATTAGCGCTGTAACGTCGCCCCGACGAGCTCATCGTCGCCCGACGGTCCCTCGCCGACTATAAATAGAGGCCACCCCGCGATTTCTTCACACCATCACTCCCTCTCCCCACCGACCGTTCCACACCGTCCTCGAGCAAGGCGAGCACCACCTCGCCGAATTTCATGGAGCACCGCTGCGGGAGAAGAAAGGAGCCAGATTGAGCCGCCCAGGAGAAGCCACCGGTACGGAGGTTCGCCGTCGTCGACTTCGTCGTTCGCCTCGCCGACCCTCGCCCGTACCCCGGTGAGCCCCCAGCACCCCTCACTGGCCGCGCTAGGTTTCGTTCTCGCCGGAGTTGTCTCGCGTCGACGATGACCCCTAGCCGTTAGATTAGAACTAGATCGAACGATCCACGTTGCCCCATACCGCTTCGCCCAGCCCCGTGTCACTGACGAGTGGGGACACCCACTTAAGCAGCCAGGAGAACGCGCTTAGCAGGCGGCCCGTTAAATTTCCCGCATTGACAATTCAAATTAAATCTTTTTCTATTTCAATTCAAACACACTTCAGCACTCAACTTTAAAAATCAACCCAGATCGATTCAGTGCATCAAATTGGATGAAACCAATTTTGTTGGAAAGGTCTGTGAATGCTGAATCCAAGCCCGTTCGATTCAAGTCATTTGGATCTGTAGATCACCCATAGTAAAAATAACAAGGCAGAAGCTTTTCTGCTTTCAAACATTTTTCAAATTTAAACCATAAAATATTTTGAGTTGATTCCAACTCTCAAAATTCACATTTAACCATACCTTTTAGAATATATAAAAATATATAGGTTTACTTGCAGAAATAATGTTCAAGTAATAAAAGAATGCTTCATAAGCATTTCTAGCCACTTTAATTAATTAAAATAAAGGGTAAAACCTTATTAAATTGTGACACCACTTTAAATCACATTCCCATGGACTACAATATGTGGTGATGACATGTGTCAACATGATCCCATGTTTAGTTTGGAGAATATTAAATCTTACGTAGTTTTTCAATGAGTAGAAATTACTTTTCTAAAAATAAAAAGATTTAAACCAAGCTTTAACCTTGTAATGTCAGAGATGATGCTAAATCATCTATAGGACCCTTGTGTGTGATGATTGCAAGTAGTTAAGTATTGTTTGGTGATTGTGTACCTCGTATTTATTCATAGACGCTAGTACCGACCAAGGATACAAGGAGGAAGGAGGATACTACGAAGAGGAAGCCGAGGAGAACTTCAACCACTGCTCTGCACAAGGCAAGCTAGTAACTATGCAAGTTTACAATGATATTGATGCAAGCTAACCCTTTCCAGATACCCTACTGATGCCACAAACCCATACTGGTGATATGACTACTATATGCCTTAAGCATATGTGATCATACCTACTTGATAAACCAAATCCTAGTTTTCTGTGCAAGCTTCTTACTTTATTTCTTTATCAAAGCTTACTTAGAGTCTACCTAAGAGTTTGGTAGATACTAGACAGTTGTGCTGAAGGTTGCATAAAGAGCATAAAATTTGGCCTAGGTTAGAAACCTTGATATCAGCCTAAGATATAAGGTTGGACTTAGTGAAACTCCACTAGTTACCACCCCTCATTAGTACTACCCCCACCTGTAGATGCTAGTGCTAAGCATAAAACTTGATCAAGTTTAGATGGGAATACTTGGTGGAAAAATGGTTATGAAAACCTTGGAATGATGGATCATTCTATTGAAATGTTTTGTACATGTGTTTCCAAACACTTGATGATTTTGGTGATGAAAATGTTGAGGCATGAGCCTTAGCCCTTTATAAAACTGATGGTTATCTGGATGCGATACCATTCCAATTTTATCGTACAACCACAATACCCGAAGATTGGGTAGGGCTTGACTGGAAACTTATATTCCTTAGTATTAGTTCCCTCACGGCCAAGGTCCGAGCTGGGGCTACCTTGTGAAGATTGTCCACCTGTGCAGTACCCAAGATGACAGTTGGTCATGGTTGAGAGGCCAAACTCACAGGAGAGGTGCTTATACTAGGGCGTGTAATTGAAAGGTTAGGATTGATTATCCGCATACTGAGTATGGTGAATTCAGGATTTGTTCCTGACGGATGTATCGAATGTTGTGGTGAAAGTGTACAATCTCTGCAGAGTGTCAAACTATTTGAATAGTCGCGTCTGCGGTTATGGACAGTTGGAGTGGCCATACTGTTCCCCCGTCAGACTTTTCAAAATGACTTGTGAAATGAATTGAGACTTTGACTTGACCACAACAGAGTTGTGACCTGAATTACAAGATCCCACTTAGGAGTTATAAAATTGTGACTAGCTTTGGGAACTTAGTAGAGATAAACCTGGCTTTTTGCGAAACAACCCTAGAGCCTAGTGTCCTATTATCCAAAAAAACCCTTTACTTGTTATTATTAGTTTGCGAGTACTTAAAGAGTACTCATGGCTTTGTACCTGGCTATTCCCATGGCCAGACTATGAAGAGGAGTACCTGGAAGATGGACCCCAGGAAGGTTATGACAACTAGGATCATCTCCCATCGTCAGCATTGCCTGTGACCCCGAAGATGGAGCTTCGCCTATGCTACCGTTACTATTACGTATTCCGCTGGTTGATGTTGTATTAAGAACTGGATCATGAGATCCCTATTTGTGTAAGAACTTATGTATCATTTGTAATGGATGAAGTACTATGGTATCCAATTCTGTTATGTCTCGCAAAAATGGTAATCCTGGGATTGCGATGTATGGCATAACAGGCATCTAGGATTGAAAAATCCGGGTGTTGACATGAAGTCATCATTTAAATATGTGGGAGCCATATGCATTTCTAGATCCCACTATTGGTTATTGACCGGAGAGGTGTCTTGATCATGTCTGCATTGTTCACGAACCGTAGGGAGACACACTTAAGGATTCAATGTTGTTTAAGTAGATATGGAATATGAGTTGGAGACCAAATGTTGTTCAGAGTCTCTGATTGGATCCAGGACATCACGAGGAGTTCCGGAATGGTTTGGATAATAAGATTCATATAAGGAAAGTGGTTTTCCGGGGTTCAAGAAAAGTTTTGGTGTTCTGACCGGAGACTTCTAGAATGTTCTAGAGGGACCACTAGTGGTTCCACCACCCCTAGAAGGGGTCTCTTGGACAGTGGCATGCCCTAGGGGCTAGCCGCACCAAACCCTAAAGGTCCAATTCGGACAACACTATTAAAAGGGTTAAACCCTAGTTTGAATAGTCAAATCCTAGTTTGAAAAGTCAAAATCTAGTTTTTGGTAAGAAGGAAGACTTGGTGGGAAAGGTTCCAACTCTCCCCTTGGTGGCCGAGTTGGGGGGATACGGCCTGGGATGGGAACCCTTGGCTAGCCGCCCCCACCTATATAATGAGGAGTGGGGGCGCACCCTCCCCCCCCCCCCACACACACCCCTTGTACCTTGGCGCCTAACCCTAGTCGCCGCCTCTCTTCTCTCTCGCCCATCATTTTTCTCCGGCTTAGGCGAAGCCCTGCATAAATCTCTCCACTACCACCACCACCACACTGTCGTACTATTAGGATTGCGAGGAGATCTACAACCTCCGCTGCCCCTGCTGGAACAAGGGAGAGGAAGGTCTTCATCGACTATCGTACGTGTGACCGACTGCAGATGAACTGCCGGAACGCGGCGCCGGAAGGATCGTCTACACGATCTTGTGATCGACAAGTGATCGACTACATCAACCACGAGAATCCAATCTCGTTAAACGCTTTGGATCTACAAGGGTTAGTTCTCTACAATCTCATTGCACTGATCTCATAGATTAGATCTTGGATTTTCCATAGATTGGATCTTGGTTTTATGCGTTCTTGCGATAGAATTTTTTTGTTTTCCATGCAACAAACCCTACAATAACAACCAAGAAATGTGATGCTATGTATGCAAATGTTTGATCTCTCTCCGAAAGATGCAATTGAGTCACCTGCTTGATAACCCCTCTTGATAGTATGACTATCTATCCTAAACCCGGTCTCCCAACTAACAACACAATACCGGAAAAAATAAACCCTATCAAGACCATACATTTTCCTTGAGCATTCCACTTGAGCTTGATGTAGACCGTCTTATCATTCTCAAGATGGAACACCTTTCTTGATTGCTCTTGCTCGATCTTGATTGATGAAGACTTGCAATTTGCTCCCCATACTCCATGGGGAAACCTCTTTGAAAGGACTATGTTTTTCCTTGGTATTTTTGTGATGTTGAAAATCCCACTTGTGATCTAACCTTGTGATTGAGTTTCAGGTTACTTGTTTGTTGATGGAGTTTTTGGAGTGTATGGATGCCTCTCTTGAAGTCTCGTGAAGATGGTGGTCTTTCATTTTTCTCTTTCTCTCATTTTATTGTTTTAGATCGCCGTACTATCAAGAGGCGTTCCACCTTGGAAGGTTGTGGGGAATCATTTGTTATTGCACAAACCATATTTGCACTGCCACGACCATCCTATCCATTAGCGAGAGAGTGAGTTCCTGAGCTGCTGGTGTTGTTTTTCTCTGATCAGAATTTCCGGCCAGGAGCCGGAAGTTCCACCCAGGGATCTCTACAGGATGGGTCTAGCAGTATTTTTGGCACAACTTCCGGCAGAGGTTCTGCCCCCAGTTCAGAACCTACTATTTTGAAGTGTTCTATTTGGCAGAACTTCCATCGGAAGTAGCACCGGAAGTTCCGGTCCCAGGTCTGGCCAAGTCTGATCGGATCCTTTGAACGGAATTTACCATGCTATTTCCACTGAGTCTCTGAGCGGAACTTCTGCCCAGGCATCGGAACTTCCGGTCAAGAAGGTCGCGAACCAGTTATTTCTGCTCCAAGTTCCGCTCCAAGTTTCGGTCAAGCTCAGTATGCCACTCTATGGAAGTGTAACATCCCTAAAATCATGTTTTAAACTCATGCATATCATCTATGCATCCATGATCATATAAGTTTCATTTCAAACAAATCATTTCAAAACAGAAGCATATATGCTTATCATTTCATGTAAGTTGCTCTAGCCTTAGTGCTATCTTCCAATGAGGAGAGTACTTGTTTTGATTCAGTAAGGTTTGAAATTCAAACTTAGGCACCATCAAAAGTTTGAAACAAAGTTTCAAAACAAAATAAGCAAATAAAACCAATATTATGCCTATTATATATATCACATAAAGGCTTGGTTCTATTTTTATTTTCATTTGATCAAAGTGTTTTGATTGAACAGTAGTATTTGACACACATTTGAGTGAAAGGTTTGCAGTATAAAAACCTAGAGAAGATTTGAATTCAAACTCATTAGATTTGTATTTGAAAATCATTTCAGAAAATCAAAACAGAAAAAGAAAAGGAGAAAAGAAATGGAAAAAGTCCAGCGCCACCTATCTGGCCCAACTATGAATCCAGCCCAGTTATCCCACCCGGATTCCCCCTCTCTCTCTCTCTCACGCGCGGACGGACCCACAGTGGTGGCCAGACCCCACCCCTCTCATTTCACTTTCATTGTTGGTGGACCTCGCCAGCTCACCCTCATCTTCCCCAAATCGCGGCCACGACCACGTCGCCGGCCGTTTCCTCCGCCCTTCACTGCCGCGTTGATTCCTCGCTTAATTGCCCTTGATTCCGCGCTTAATCGCCTCCCTTCTTCTGCCTACATAAACCCCTCTGCACCGCGGCCATTTCCCCTCACCTAGCGCCACCTCTACGCCCCCAGGCTGCCCGCAACTGACCTTGCGCCGCCGCAGACAGAGCAACTCCGGCGACGAATCTCGGTGAGTACAGACCGCCCCTCTGCCTCTAGTTCAAACCACTGTGACCAGCATGACCTTGCGCATTCGCTAATGCCCTCCGTTTGCTTTCTCGTGACCCAGAGCAACGTCTTCATTCTCACCCGCGAGCACCTGAGCCGCCGCTCGACTCCGACATGCGATTCAGGTAAAATGAGACCGCCCCTTGCCTCGTCTTTGTTACAGACTTGATCGCCAGACCCTTGCGCATCTCCTAAACCATCTGGCTCTTGCTAGGGCGACGCAGAACCTCGGCAACGTCTTCGACAGCAAGCAACTGACACCACCCGCAACTCCGACGAGCTCCAGCGACCATCTTCGTGCGCCCCTTGCCAAACCACCGCCACCTTGAGCATCAGCAGCACACAACGAGTCTGGTAAGCCCCTTCCCCCTCTTCCGCGCGACCTAGAACGCTGGTAGCATCTCTGAAAGAGGCGCCGCCGCCAGCGCTGCCACTGGATGGTCAAAGTGCTGAGCGTCGTTAGATCTAGATCCTGCGGATACGATAGAACGTGAGCGAAGCGGTAAGATTGGATCTGAGCCGTACAGATTTAGTAGATCTAACGGCTCACAGACGCGATCCTGAGCAAAGCGGTACCAGCCAATCAGGTTAAGACGCGTGGCACCAGTTTAGGTTTAAAAACAGAATTTGAATCTATTAGATGTTTGAATTTGTTTTGGCTATAACTTTTGATCCCCACGTTAGAATTTGACAAATTTTATATCAATGGAATCAGGAGAACAAGCCCTTTCTAAATATGCAATGCGTTTAATGTTTTGCTTCTGTTAAAATGGTTTTATTTACAGAAACATATGTAGGGCTAATTTGAGTATATGAATTGTTTAAGAAATGATTTAAGGTTTAAATAATTGTTGTTTGGAAAGTTTTTAACTTGTTTATGAACCATTACTGTACACTTGCTTTGTTGACTTTTAAAAATCATCACATATCATATTGCATGCATTCATATATTTTTGTTTGTATATGTTCTGTATGTGATTTGTGGCTATGATTCTTTGTATAGATTTTGGTGCTAGTGATTGTGATTGTGAGGAGTGTAGCTACTCTCCAAACTACCAAGGCAAGTGGTGCTTCATGAATATTTTTATCCCTATGTTTTCTACTAAGCATTAGAAATATTTTGCTAGTCTTGCATGCTATATTTTGCTTATATGCCATGTTGGGAAATCCTAGTAGTTGTAGAATTACTAGAAATTTCTAAGTTAAGATGCTTATCTATGCCATGCTTAGCCTAGCTAGTAGCAACCAAGAGTTGGTGAAATATACATGCTATGATGAAAACATTTCTAAGTCTTTGGACTTGTGTTTTGCCTAATAAAACAACTAAGTAAATGAAACACCTGGGTGGAATGGAAGGAATGGTTTATGTTGAGTGGTTACACAAGGACCATTTCTATGGTTTACCTTGTGTATCTCACTTGTGGAAAGCCACCCAGGAACAAAGAGATTTTAGAGGCCAAATGTTAAGAAGCTTCTAGTGCAGCCACTTGGCAATATGGGCTCTGCCTGGATCACATAGGTTGCTAGAACTTAGCCATTTGGACAGTTGGTGGTAGTGGGAATGATAGGTTGGAGCGCGTCCATTTGGTCTAAGGGAAGGCTTCTGAAAGGTCCTGTCTTGGTGAAAATCAAGTCTGGTGGGGAAAGTGCACAACCTCTGCAGATGGAAGAATCTAAGTACTTAGCCATGTCCCTGGAAAAGGACAACTTGAGCATCAAGACATGGAAGCTATCAAGAATCTCCTCATCCCAATTTCTAAGTAAAAACTTATGGGTGAACAGGGGTGAAGGACCTCAATGTCTATTGGTGGTTCCTTGGGAAAAGTTTTGACAAAGAAAAACTTAGAGATTTCAACTAATAGGCAAAACCTATTTTGAGCAAAGCAAGCCAAGCTACACTTAGCCAAATTGCATATAGTATCTAGTCCACCTAAATTATACTAAGGTATCACTTGCCAATACTATTCCAATGTATTGACCCACTGTGGCTGTAACTTGTGATGTTGCAGGTTACTCTGATGAGGATTAGGAGTCATGAGTCTACACTCAACATGTTTGCATGTGGCACATGAATATGAAGACTTTTATTTATTTACTTATTCAAACTCTTGTACTAGGCCTGTGGCCTTGGAGTTGTAAAGACTATGTTTGTCTCTGGAATGACTGTAATAATGACCTTTGTTTCTGTGTACTTCATCTTAAACTGTGGATGCTAGCATTGATCCAGGGACTAGCATTGCAATCTCAGGGATCCTTTTCCTTTATAAAGGAGGGATCTTACAGATGGTATCAGAGCACTGTGTTGCCTGTAGGATTATGACCCTAGGATTGGAAACCACTAAGGAAATTTTTCCAACAACTTCTACACTTGTCTATTCTTCTCGTAAACTTTTCTAATCTTCTTTGTCATCTCTAATTGTAGATGAACTCCATCAACGAAGCCGTGAGGAAAGGACCACTCATGACAATGACTTTGGAGTGTGAGACAGAATTCCCCAAGGCTCTCAAGGACCTCATGGTTGCAATGGAAATACATGGTGCAGCTGTGTACAAAGGTTTTCCTGTGATGGATGAAGGAGTTGAGTACTGGTGGGTGCAAATTCACTTGTATAAAAACAAGGAAGACAACCACAAGGACTCAGGATTCTGCATGTTCACCAATTCAGTGATGCACCCTACATTCTTTGACTCATCAAGGGATGCAGCTTGGAAGACCATCAAAGAACTTGGTGAAAGAGTCAAGTGCAGAATGTTCAACATCCAAAATATCCTAAAAGAAGAGAAGAAACATACCCAAGAGTTGGAGGCTACCAACCAAACCTTAAGAGGAGACATAATAGACTTAGTGATGGAGTCATGTGAACAAGATAGACTGATTGCTTCTAGAAACATTGTGTTAGCCAACAGATCTAGTGAGATAGGATTGTAAACGTACTTCATTAGTTGGACCACCACTTATCACCTTATTTTCTAAAGTTGTTTAAAATAAGTTGAACCTTTGTTGTTGTAATGGATCCATGTATGCCATGACTTGTGTGTTTTGATTTCCAAGGATATGTATGTGATGTTTTGCCTTGTGTTTTATCTTGAATTGTGTTGTTCTAACTTTTTATATCTTATAAATAGATGCCTAATGTTACCATCAGCACTGTTGAGGAGTTCCAGGGAACTCGCTTTGGTCCTCGTATTGTTGAGCTCACTACTTTGATCAATCTCCCTCTTCCTACCATCATGGTGCTTCCCCTCACCAAGTTTGAGAGGAAAGACCTTTGGGGTTTCAAGGTCAATCAGCCCGGACGCCAGACTGAGCCTACCACGGAGGCTATCATCTTCAAGCTCATGCACGATGACAAGGAGAGAGGCCTTGAGGTAGTCATGCAGGATCTGATAGGACTTCTGCTAGGGAGACACTCTCGACAGGTTAGAGGTACTCACTTCCACGTCTTCAGTAGACGTGATGAGGATGGAGAGTCCATCGACTTCGAGGAAACTTCGAGGGAGACAGCGGAGCCGATTCACCTATACCTCCAGGACTTAGAGGATCTCATTAGGCACGTGGACTCTGATAGGACCAGCGTCATGCTCAACAATGACGAACTCCAGGTGCAGCTTCGCGAGAAGTACAAGCTCTTCGCGGAGCAAGATGAGATAGTCAAGGAGATGGAGGCAAAGTTCGAGAGCCAGGACAGAAAGTTCAAGAGTCAGGAGAAGCGAGTCCAGGATAGGAACAAGAGGATTCGGGACATGACTGAAGAACTGCAGGCCAAGGACTTCGAGCTCGAGCATCAGCAAACGGTGATTGAGAGGCTTCGCTCTCAGAAAAGGGCTCTCAAAGCCAAAATAGAGACCTTGACCGCCAACGTCGAGGAATACAAGACCACAATGGAGAATGCAGGTCTTAACTTTGTTGAGGAGGAGGTTGGTGCCGAGGAGTAGATTTGACTACTCATTTATCATACTTTATTTGTGTCACAATGACCATCCAACATGTGGATGGCTTGTTATTTGTGTGTTTACTTTGCGAACTTGTCATTTTTATTGTTGAACTATTATTGCTATGATGCATGTTTTGTGATTGTTTATGTGATGTATTGTGCATGAAAGCATCTATGGGTATCTCATTCTTATCTATATTGAACAAACCACAGATGCCTCCCCGTCGTGCCAATCCCAACCCCAACAACAACATCACTCCAGAAATGCAGCAAATGATGACAGCTTAGACTCAGCTGATGCAAATGATGACGATGTTCATCCAGAACCAAAACAACAACAACAACAACAACAACAACAACAACAACAACAACAACAACAACAACAACAACAACAACAACAACAACAACAACAACAACAACAACAACAACAACAACAACAACAACAACAACAACAACAACAACAACAACAACAACAACAACAACCCACCGGGTTTTGACATGCTTACCAGGTTCTTGAGATTGAGGCCAGCAAAGTTCTCAGGAACAACTGATCCCATGGTGGCCAATGATTTGGCTACGCTCTGTGAACAAGGACTTGGTAACTGTGGGCTGTACTGATGCAGAAAAGGTCAGATTTGTAGCACATTTGCTGGAAAGACCAGCCGCCACTTGGTGGGATAACTTCCAGATCACCACTCCCATAGAAGATGTGACATGGGCAATCTTTGAGGATGGCTTTCGCACTGCTCATATCTCATCTGGAGTGATGAGTCTGAAGAAGAAAGAATTCCATAATCTGAAGCAACGCCACCGCAGCGTGGCAGAATATATTGAGGAGTTCAACAATCTGGCGCGTTATGCACCGGATGAAGTTGACACTGATTCTAAGAGGAAGGAAAAGTTCCTTGAAGGGCTGAATGATGAACTAAACTTGCAGCTATCAGTGGCCTATGTTCCCACTTATCAGTCTCTCTGTGATAAGGCTGCTATTTTGGAGAGCAAAATGAAGCAAGTTGAGAGTAGAAAGAGAAAACACTCGGACAAGCATAGCTCGGGATCGTCTCACAAACGTTCCCATTATGATGATAGTGGAAGCTCAGGATCCCACAAGCATGGGAAATTCAACAAGCACCACAACCACAACCGTCATGACAACAAGCATCACCGTAGTCATGACAATGACAAGTACAAGAACCACAAGGGTGGATATAAGAGCCACCACAGTGGTAATGGAAGTGGCAGTGGAAGCTAGCCTGTCAAGAAGGACATTAGTCAGGTTGAATGCTTCAAGTGCAAGAAGATGGGGCATTATGCAAATGAATGCCCAGAAAAGAAAGTTGAAGGACCCAACAGGCCCAACCCTTTTTAGAAGGGACAAGTGAACCACATCAATGTGGAGGAAATTTATGAGGAGCCTAATGCTGTTGCTGTTAAGTTCAGACTCAATTCTATTCCAGCATTTGTTCTTTTTGATACTGGAGCATCGCATTCATTCATCTCAAAAGAATTTGTTGATAGAAATGGGTTTTCAACTGAAAACATTGGGTGTCCAATAAAAGTTAGTTCTCCAGGTGGAGATATGATAGTAAGTCTTGGATGCCGGGATCTAGTAATAGAGTTTGGAAAGCATAAGTTTCCAGTGAGTCTGATAATCCTAGATTCCCAAGGACTGGACATAATATTGGGAATGGATTGGATGGCTAAGTATGAAGGAGTACTAGATTATGCTAATCGTACTATTGCACTCACAACCCCGGAAAGAAAACGGATTAAATTCAAGTCTAACTTTGAATCAAAAGGGAGTAAGCTAAATTCTCTTAAGGGGGTTAGCATAGACAGTGTGCCAATTGTGAGTGAATACCCGGATGTGTTTCCGGAAGAATTGTCGGGAATGCCACCAGATAGAGATGTGGAGTTCCTTATTGATTTGCTACCAGGATCTGGACCAATAGCAAAGAGACCGTACAAGATGTCAGTTGATGAACTGAAAGAACTCAAGAAATAACTTGGATAACAGTTGTAGAAAGGATTTATTCAACCAAGTTCTTCATCTTGGGGAGCACTAGTTTTGTTTGTGGAGAAGAAAGATAGAAGTCAAAGGTTATGCATAGATTACCGTTCACTCAATGAGGTGACTATCCAGAACAAATACCCTTTGCCTAGAATCAATGACTTGTTTGATCAGCTAGAAGGAGCTTGTGTGTTCTCAAAGATTGATCTTTGGTCAAGTTATTTCCAACTCAAGATAAGGGAACAAGACATACCTAAGACAACTTTCACTACAAGGTATGGATTGTATGAGTATACCGTGATGCCATTTGGCTTGACCAATGCTCCAGCATACTTTATGAATATGATGAACAAGGTGTTCATGGAATTCCTTGATAAGTTTGTTGTCGTTTTCATCGATGACATTTTAGTCTACTCCAAGAGCAAATAAGAGCATGAAGGACATTTGCGTTTGATACTTGAGAAGCTTAGAGAGCATAAACTTTATGCCAAATTCAGCAAGTGTGAATTCTGGTTGAATGAAGTGGGATTTCTTGGACACGTTGTGTCAGGAGATGGTGTAGCAGTTGATCCTGCTAAAGTTTCAGCTGTAACTGAATGGGAATCTCCCAAGTTAGTGAAAGAAGTTCGTAGTTTCCTTGGATTAGCAGGCTACTACAGAAGGTTCATTGAGAATTTCTCCAAGGTAGCTAAGCCTATGACAGAATTGCTAAAGAAAGACAAGAAATTTGCTAGGTCTGAAGGTTGTGAACTCATCTTTCAGGAATTGAAGAAGAGACTTGTGACAGCACCAGTCTTGTGTTTGCCAGATTTGGAAAAAGATTTCCAAGTATATTGTGATGCATCTCATCATGGTTTGGGTGCGGTACTTATGCAAGACGGGAAAGTTGTGGCTTATGCCTCGAGACAACTCAAAACTCATGAAGTGAACTACCCTACTCATGATTTAGAGTTAGCCTCTGTTGTCCATGCACTCAAAACATGGAGACATTATCTTTTGGGAAAGCGTTGTGAAGTGTTCACAGATCACAAGAGTTTGAAGTATATCTTCACCCAGAAAGAAATTAACATGAGACAAAGAAGATGGCTAGAACTCATCAAGGACTATGACTTAACTTTGCAATACCATCCCGGTAAAGCAAAGGTTGTAGCGGATGCTTTAAGCCGTAAGGTTTTTGTGAATGGCCTTACCAAGGGAGAATTGCCCGATGATTTGTGTGCCCAATTTAGAGATCTCAGATTGGAGATTGTGCTTGAAGGACATCTCATGTCTTTGGATGTTCAACCTACTTTGTTGGACAAGATCAAAGAAGCCCAGAAGACTGATAGTGAAATTGAAGAAATTAAGGAAAAGATTGGCAAAGGAAAAGCCAAAGGATTCCGTGAAGACGAACAGGGTACTTTATGGCATGGGAAACGTATTTGTGTTCCACAAGATCCGGAGCTTCGGAAACTGATTTTGCAAGAAGCACACAACTCTCAGTATTCCATTCATCCGGGTAACACCAAAATGTACATGGACATGAAGGAAATATTTTGGTGGAATAACCTCAAGAAGGACATCGCTGAACATATTGCTTTGTGTGATGTGTGTAGTAGAGTGAAAGCGGAACATCAGAAACCAGCAGGTTTGCTTCAACCACTACCTATTCCTGATTGGAAGTGGGACAAGATTGGTATGGATTTCATTACCGGATTACCAAGGACCTGGTCAGGATATGATTCTATTTGGGTTGTAGTGGATCGCCTAACTAAAGTGGCTCATTTCATACCCATGAAGACAACTTATACAAGTGCTAAGTTGGACAAAATCTATATGAGTAGAATTGTATGTCTACATGGAGTGCCCAAGAGTATTGTGTCTGATAGGGGAACTCAATTCACTTCCCATTTTTGGAAACAGCTACATGAGTCATTGGGAACGAGGTTGGAATTCAGCACTGCTTTTCATCCTCAAACTGATGGACAAACAGAAAGGACTAATCAGATTCTTGAAGATATGTTGAGGGCATGTGCCCTAGACTATGGAGCCAGTTGGGATGAAAGTCTGCCTTACGCAGAATTTTCTTATAACAACAGCTATCAAGCCAGCATTGAGATGGCACCATTTGAGTTTCTCTACGGGAGAAAGTGTACCACCCCATTATTATGGAATGGTGTGGGAGAAAGAAGTTTGTACGGACCAGAACTTATCAAAGAAGCCGAAGAGAAGGTCAAGTTGGTTAAGGACAGATTGAAGATAGCACAGTCCCGACAGAAGATCTACGCAGATCCTAAGCGTAGAGAAGTCACCTACAAAGTTGGTGATAGAGCTTATCTTAGAGTGTCACCACTTCTTGGAGTGAAGAGATTCGGAGTCAAAGGAAAGTTGGCACCAAGATATGTCGGACCATTCAAGATTCTGAGTCGTAAAGGAGAAGTTGCTTATGAAATTGAATTGCCAGAATCTCTATCAGCTGTCCATAATGTGTTTCATGTGAGTCAGCTTAAGAAATGTCATCCAGAAATGGAAGAAACTTCTTTGAAGGATACTATACCTTTGGAGGAGGTATAATTGGAAAGTGATCTCACTTATGAGGAGAAGCCTATCAAGATTCTTGAGACTGCAGAAAGAGTCACACGGACTAAGACTATCAAGTTTTGCAAAGTGCAGTGGAACCACCATTCCGAAGAGGAAGCAACATGGGAAAGAGAAGATGATCTTCGGAAAGACCACCCTCACCTATTTGCTAGCCAACCCGAATCTCGAGGGCGAGATTCACCTTAAGGGGGTTGGATTGTAACATCCCTAAAATCATGTTTTAAACTCATGCATATCATCCATGCATCCATGATCATATAAGTTTCATTTCAAACAAATCATTTCAAAACAGAAGCATATATGCTTATCATTTCATGTAAGTTGCTCTAGCCTTAGTGCTATCTTCCAATGAGGAGAGTACTTGTTTTGATTCAGTAAGGTTTGAAATTCAAACTTAGGCACCATCAAAAGTTTGAAACAAAGTTTCAAAACAAAATAAGAAAATAAAACCAATATTATGCCTATTATATATATCACATAAAGGCTTGGTTTTATTTTTATTTTCATTTGATCAAAGTGTTTTGATTGAACAGTAGTGTTTGACACACATTTGAGTGCAAGGTTTGCAGTATAAAAACCTAGAGAAGATTTGAATTCAAACTCATTAGATTTGGATTTGAAAATCATTTCAGAAAATCAAAACAGAAAAAAGAAAGGAGAAAAGAAATGGAAAAAAGGCCAGCGCCACCTATCTGGACCAACTACGAATCCAGCTCAGTTAGCCCACCCGGGTTCCCCCTCTCTCTCTCTCACGCGCGGACGAACCCACTGAGTGACTGACGCCAGGACCCCACCCCCTCTCTGTTTCACTCGCTGACTGGTGGACCTCGCCAGCTCACCCTCATCTTCCCCAAATCGCGGCCATGACCACGTCGCCGGCCGTTTCCTACGCCCTTCACTACCGTGTTGATTCCTCGCTTAATTGCCCTTGATTCTGCGCTTAATCGCCGCCCTCCTTTTGCCTACATAAACCCCTCTGCACCGCGGACATTTCCCCTCACCTAGCGCCACCTCTACGCCCACAGGCTGCCCGCAATTGCCCTTGCGCCGCCGCAGACAGAGCAACTCCGGCGACGAATCTCGGTGAGTACAGACCGCCCCTCCGCCTCTAGTTCAAACCACTATGACCAGCATGACCTTGCGCATTCGCTAATGCTCTCCGTTTGCTTTCTCGTGACCCAGAGCGACGTCTTCGTTCTCACCCGCGAGCACCTGAGCCGCCGCTCGACTCCGACGTGCGATTCAGGTAAAATGAGACCGCCCCTTGCCTCCTCTTTGTTACAGACTTGATCGCCAGGCCCTTGCGCATCTCCTAAACCATCTGGCTCTTGCTAGGGCGACGCAGAACCTCAGCAACGTCTTCAACAGCAAGCAACTGACGTCGCCCGCAACTCCGACGAGCTCCAGCGACCATCTCCATGCGCCCCTTGCCAAACCACCGCCACCTTGAGCATCAGCAGCACACAGCGAGTCTGGTAAGCCCCTTCCCCCTCTCCCGCGCGACCTAGAATGCCGGTAGCATCTCTGACAGAGGCGCCGCCACCTGTCGCCGCCGCCAGCGCCGCCACTGGATGGTCAAAGTGCTGAGCGTCGTTAGATCTAGATCCTGCGGATACGATAGAACGTGAGCGAAGCGGTAAGATTGGATCTGATCCGTACAGATTAAGTAGATATAACGGCTCACAGACGCGATCCTGAGCGAAGCGGTACCAGCAAATCAGGTTAAGACGCGTGGCAGCAGTTTAGATTTAAAAACAGAATTTGAATCTATTAGATGTTTGAATTTGTTTTGGCTATAACTTTTGATCCCCACGTTAGAATTTGACAAATTTTATATCAATGGAATCAGAAGAACAAGCCCTTTCTAAATATGCAATGTGTTTAATGTTTTGGTTCTGTTAAAATGGTTTTATTTACAGAAACATATGTAGGGCTAATTTGAGTATATGAATTGTTTAAGAAATGATTTAAGGTTTAAATAATTGTTGTTTGGCAAGTTTTGAACTTGTTTATGAACCAGTACTGTAGACTTGCTTTATTGAGTTTTAAAAATCATCACATATCATATTGCATGCATTCATATATTTTTGTTTGTATATGTTTTGTATGCGATTTGTGGCTATGATTCTTTGTGTAGATTTTGGTGCTAGTGATTGTGATTGTGAGGAGTGTAGCTACTCTCCAAACTACCAAGGCAAGTGGTGCTTCATGAATATTTTTATCCCTATGTTTTCTACTAAGCATTAGAAATATTTTGCTAGTCTTGCATGCTATATTTTGCTTATATGCCATGTTGGGAAATCCTAGTAGTTGTAGAATTACTAGAAATTTCTAAGTTAAGATGCTTATCTATGCCATGCTTAGCCTAGCTAGTAGAAACCAAGGGTTGGTGAAATATACATGCTATGATGAAAACATTTCTAAGTCTTTGGACTTGTGTTTTGCCTAATAAAACAACTAAGTAAATGAAACACCTGGGTGGAATGGAAGGAATGGTTTATGTTGAGTGGTTACACAAGGACCATTTCTATGGTTTACCTTGTGTATCTCACTTGTGGAAAGCCTCCCAGGAACAAAGAGATTTTAGAGGCCAAATGTTAAGAAGCTTCTAGTGCAGCCACTTGGCAATATGGGCTCTGCCTGGATCACATAGGTTGCTAGAACTTAGCCATTTGGACAGTTGGTGGTAGTGGGAATGATAGGTTGGAGCGCGTCCATTTGGTCTAAGGGAAGGCTTCTAAAAGGTCCTGTCTTGGTGAAAATCAAGTCTGGTGGGGAAAGTGCACAACCTCTGCAGATGGAAGAATCTAAGTACTTAGCCATGTCCCTGGAAAAGGACAACTTGAGCATCAAGACATGGAAGCTATCAAGAATCTCCTCATCCCAATTTCTAAGTAAAAACTTATGGGTGAACAGGGGTGAAGGACCTCAATGTCAATTGGTGGTTCCTTGGGAAAAGTTTTGACAAAGAAAAACTTAGAGATTTCAACTAATAGGCAAAACCTATTTTGAGCAAAGCAAGCCAAGCTACACTTAGCCAAATTGCATATAGTATCTAGTCCACCTAAATTATACTAAGGTATCACTTGCCAATACTATTCCAATGTATTGACCCACTGTGGCTGTAACTTGTGATGTTGCAGGTTACTCTGATGAGGATTAGGAGTCATGAGTCTACACTCAACATGTTTGCCTGTGGCACATGAAGATGAAGACTTTTATTTATTTACTTATTCAAACTCTTGTACTAGGCCTGTGGCCTTGGAGTTGTAAAGACTATGTTTGTCTCTGGAATGACTGTAATAATAACCTTTGTTTCTGCGTACTTCATCTTAAACTGTGGATGCTAGCATTGATCCAGGGACTAGCATTGCAATCTCAGGGATCCTTTTCCTTTATAAAGGAGGGATCTTACAGGAAGTTATCTAATTGACGGAACTTGGCCCAGAATTTGCTCTGGAAGTTCCACAAGAATTTCCGATCATGTCTGACCGGAACTTTCGGTCGAGCTTTGGAGCATGCGGCGACGGTCTTCGGGCCGTTGAAGCCACATTGAGCGAAACTTCCGGCTCCCCACCAGAATTTCTGGTGGTGTCGCGAACAGTCCAACGGTTCTGTTTGAAGGGGGCCTATTTAAGGCGCCCTTCTTCTTCCTCCCACCTAACTCTTCAACATTCTCTCTTCTCCATTAATACCAGAGCTTCACCTCACTAGATCTCTCTCCCTACCAACTCAAACCTCTTGATCTTTTGAGGAGTGGGAGAGGTGACCTAGATCTACACTTCCACCAAAGAAGATTTGATCCCCCCACCTATCATCTGTGGATCTTATTACTCTTGGGTTTCTTGGAACCCTAGACGGTGTAGGGCATCCCCGGAGCTATGGGCATGCATTGTGAAGCTCCGTGATGTCGTTGAGGGCCTCCAATTGAGTTGTGGAGCTTACTCCTCAACCTTGTTGTAAAGGTTTCGGTTGGCGCATTCAAGGTCATCGGTTAGTGGATTGTGAGGCCTCCTTTGTGGGGGTGATCACCGGAGAAGAAGGTGAGGCCTTTGTGGCGCTCGGGTGACCTTTTGTGGCCTCGGCACCTCTCCAACATAGACGTAGCTTACTTGAAAGTGAACTACGGGAATTACATCTCCGTGTCCCCGCTCCGGTTATCTCGTTCCTTACATTTACTACTTTCTCTTTACCACTCTTGTGTTTGTTGTTAGTTCTCTAGCATATAGGTTGTTCATCTAGTTGCATATCTATAGAACTTATCTTCTTGCCAAGACTAAAATTGTTTAACAAATTAAAAATTGGTAGTCTCCTATTCACCTCCCTCTAGTCGATTCAACGTCGGTACTTTCACTCTTCTTTAAACTTGTCTTCATTAATCCATGGACACTGAGGGTAGGAGGCTTCAAGCATGAGATCTTATAGAGATGGCACATCTTGAGTTTGCCCTTCTTCATTCCTTCTTGAGGTTGATCCATCTTGATGCAACTCTTTGCACTTGTCTTGACCAACCTTCAAACATCTTCTTTCTTCATGATTCCAATGGGCACAAAGCCCTTGGACATTTCTTCTTCTCCTTCTTCATTTATTCATCTTTCAACCTAGAGACCAAAACATGGCCCAAGAAATACCAATGGACAAACCTACAAGTGAACCTTAATTTTCACATAAGTCCATAGGGATTGTCATTAATTATCAAAACCACACATGGGGCATACATGCACTTTCACTAAGGACATGGTTTACCATCTTCATATCCCTGGAGATGGCTTGGTTGTACTACGCGTTGGAGCACGAGGTGGCATCAGCACCATCTAGTACAAGACGTATTTTGACGGTCACATATCCTTCACCACTGACGGGTGGAGTAACTTCCTCCAAACCGAGCATCTCCAGACTAGGCAAGCCATACTCATCACTACGAGGTTGACCACCACGCGCAGGGACCTGCATATGATGTTCGTCATTGACATCATCAATGATTTGGCATCCCCGTCGAACTCAGACCCATATGAGTGATACTCGGAGTTGTAAGTCATGTGAAGTTAATAATATTGTTTGCTAGATTATTGTTTGAACCAACTTTTTCTATAGCTAGATAGTTTCATCTCTATGTTTTGGACAGAATTTATCTTAATTAGTCGTTTAACATTGTATGATAAGAGATCTAGGCCGCCGATCTCATCTTCCAAATATTTCGATCTATAATAGGCCTCTTCTCTACCTTAATTACTTACTTTGTGTAAATATAACGTATAGTTAAAATGAACAAACTTTCCCATACGAAATTAAATTTTAATTAGTCCTTTTAAAACTAGACATGGTTGTAACTTCTAGCCGCCCGAGGGAAGTACTTTGCAGTAAAATATGAAATTCAGATGTTGCTAGAGACGTTTTCCGATCGCATCCGTCTGGGGTTAGTACTTAGCGACAAAGATATAAAAAATATTTGGACAAATATTTAAGATATGTGCCACTTTTTTTGTTCACCGCCCGCCATACTTGACCCGCACTATCCACTACGGCCGTTGCCGGCACCCTCCACCATCGACATCGCTGGTCCCTTGCCTCCCCCCTGCCACCCTCGGTCCCCTATGGTGCGGACGCTCTCCCTCGCCTTCGAGGACCCCTTCATCGTCTAGGTAGGTATGCGTGAAAACCAAACCCCCAAAACCCTGATGTAGAGTTTCGATTTAGCAATTTTGGCATGGAATTTGCTATTTTTCTAGTCAAATTTAGGGTGGGTTTCTGAGCTACAGAGACACGATGGAGGTCTTGGGAGTGTAGGGGTTCGTAGCATGGAAAACAAAAAAATTCTACCGCATACAAACAAACAAGCCAAGATCTATATACAAGATTGTAGCAACGAGTCAATAGAATAACTCACCCTCGAAGATTCCAAAGTGTTTAACGAGAGAAGATTCTCGTGGGTGATGTAGTCGTACTCTTCCCGATCTCAAGATCGTGTAGACGATCCTTCCGGCAACGCTCCTGCAGTCGGTCACACGTTCGGTACTCGAAGAAGACCTTCCCCTCCCTTGCTCCAGCAGGCAGCGGAGGTTGTAGCACTGTCCTCGCGATTCCGGCAGCACGACGGCGTGGTACCGGAAATAGAGGGGAGATCTCGCAGGGCTTCGCCTTAATCCGGAGCGAGTATGGTGTACTATGAGAGAGGCCTTGGTGATCTAGGGTCTAGACACACCAAGGAGAGAGGGCTAGGCCGGTGGCTAGGGCAAGGGAATTGCCCCAAGTCAGCGGCTAGGGTTTGCTCTCGGGCGGCGGCGGATGCAGGAGGGCCGGCGGCTAGGGCTAGGGTTTTGGGTGGTGGAGTTGTGTACTTGGAGGGGCAGCCCTGCCCCTCCTTATATAGGTGGAGGGCGCCGGCCAAGGGAGGGGAGTCCCTCCCCAACTCGGCTTCCAAGGCCGGCGGTGGAGGGAGAGGGACTTCCTCCCCAAGTAGGTTTCCTATTCTCCCTCCACCAAGCAAAATAGCCGTTTGACTTTTCAAATTGGCGTTTGACTTTTCAAAGTAGGATTTGATTTATCCCTTTATTTTGCTCAGCGATGACACCTAGTACATGATGCAACCATTCCAACTTGTTATGACACATTCATGTACCCTTCCCCTCCGGAGTGCCGTACATTCCGGAACCTTCTAGAACATTCCCGATGAAACCACCGAAACCATTCTCCAACCCCGAAACAGGACTTTCCTTATATGAATCTTATTCTCCGGACCATTCTGGATCTCCTCGTGATATCCCGGATCCCATCCGAGACTCCGAATAACATCCGGTCTCTTACTCATCATTCCATAACTACTCAAACAACGTTGAATCCTTAAGTGTGTCTCCCTACGGTTCGTGAATTATGAGGACATGATCGAGACACTTCTCCGAACAATAACCAATAGAGGAATCTGGAAATTCATATGGCTCCCACATATTTCTATGATTACTTTGCGATCGAATGAACCACTTACATACGATACCAATTTCCCTTTGTCTCATGATAGTTTACTTATCCGAGGTTTTGATCGTCGGTATCTCGGCATACCTAGTTCAACCTCACATTGATAAGTACTCTTTTCGTTCCGTGATATGTGATCCCTTGAGCAGGTCACATGCTTGCAAGCCAATTGGATGACATTCCACCGAGAGGGCCCAGAGTATATCTATCCGTCATATGGATGGACAAATCCCACTCTTGATCCATGTGTCTCAACCCATAGTTTCCGAACACTCAATGCCACCTTTATAGCCACCCAGTTACGGTGTGGTGTTTGATGTCATCAAAGCATCCTTCCGGTGATGGTGATAAACATGATCTCATGGTCGAAGGAATTAGGTTACTATGTATCAGAAAGCATATAGCAATTGAACTATTAAAATGACTTGATCTTTATGCTACGCTTATCTACAGGAGTATGTCCATCATATCATTCTCCTAACGATACGATCTTGTTGTTAATAACATCTCAATGTTCATGATAGGGAAACCACAATCATTTATTAACCAACAAGCTAGTATTATGAAGAGGCTTTACTAGGGACTTCAATTTAAGTTTACAAATCACACAAGTATTAATGTTTCCTTGATAATACTATTATAGCATGAATGTAAACATTTATCATAAACACAAAGATATAATAATAACAACATTTATTATTGCCTCTAGGGCATATCTCCAACAGTCTCCCACTTGCACTAGAGTCAACTAATCTAGATTACATGGTAATATACCTAACACCCATGGCAGTTTGGTGTTGGTCATGTTTTGCCCTCGGGAGAGGTTTAGTCAACGGATCCGCCACATTCAGATCTGTGTGTACTTTGCAAATCTTTATGTCACCATCTTGGACATGTTCTCGAATAGCGTGGAAACGTAGCTTGATGTGCTTCAGCTTCTTGTGTGACCTTGGTTCTTGCGCATTGGCTATGGCACCCATGTTATCACAGTAGATAGACATTGGGTCCAGCGCACTTGGAACCACACCGAGCTCTGTAATGAACTATTTCATCCATATCGCTTCTTGTGAAGCCTCCGAAGCAGCCATGTATTCCGATTCAGTTGAAGATCTCGCCACAACGCTTTGCTTTGCACTCATCCAGCTAACTACTGCACCATTCAAAGTAAATATGTATCCAGATTGTGATTTAGAATCATCCGGATCGGTGTTCCAACTAGCATCGGTGTAACCATTAACACCGAGTTGTTCATCACCTCCATAAGAAAGAACCATATCCTTAGGTCTTCTCAAGTACTTAAGGATGTTTTTGACCGCTGTCCAATGATCCACTCCTGTATCACTTTGATATCTACTAGTCAAACTAACAGCATATGCAATGTCGGGTCTAGTACATAGCATGGCATACATTAGAGATCCTATGGCTGAGGCATAGGGAGTCTTACTCATCCTTTCTCTATCTTCTGCCGTTGCTGGACTTTGAGTTTTACTCAAGGTCGTATTGGGCAACATGGGCAAGAACCCTTTCTTGCTATCTTCCATTCCAAATCTCTTTAGAACTTTGTCCAAATATGTACTTTGTGACAATGATATTAGGCGTCTCGATCTATCTCTATAAATCTTTATGCCTAATATGTAAGCTGCTTCGCCAAGATCTTTCATTGAAAAACTATTATTCAAATATTCCTTGACACTATTAAGAAGGTCTACATCATTCCCAATCAACAATATGTCATCTACATATAGTATTAAGAATGCTACAGAGCTCCCACTCACTTTCTTGTAAATACAAGCTTCTCCATAAGTTTGTATAAAACCAAAACTTTTGATCACCTTATCAAAACGTTGATTCCAACTTCGGGATGCTTGCTTCAATCCATAAATGGACCGCTGAAGTTTGCATACCTTGTTAGCATCCTTAGGATCGACAAAACCTTTGGGTTGCATCATATACAACTCTTCATCAATGTCTCCATTGAGGAATGTTGTTTTGACATCCATCTGCCATATCTCATAATCATAATATGCAGTGATTGCTAACATAATCCTCACAGACTTTAGCTTCGCTACAGGTGAGAAAGTCTCATCGTAGTCAACTCCTTGAATTTGTCGAAACCCTTTTGCGACAAGTCGAGCTTTATAGACTGTAACATTACCATCAGCATTTGTTTTCTTCTTGAAAATCCATTTGTTCTCGATAGCCTTCCGGCCATCCGGTAAGTCCACCAAAGTCCATACTTGGTTTTCATACATGGATCCAATCTCGGATTTCATGGCTTCTTGCCATTTATTGGAATCTAGGCTCATCATCGTTTCCTCATACGTCGCAGGGTCATCGGTGTTGTCCACCAACATGACACTCATAACGGGATCATACCAATCAGGAGTGGTACGAGTTCTCGTTGACCTACGAGGCTCTGTAGTAAATACAACCGAAGGTTCATGATCATCATCATTAGCTTCATCTCTTATTGGTGCAGGCACCACAGGAACTTCTTCCGGTGCTGCGCTACTCGCAAGTTCGAGAGAAGGTTCGACAACCTCGTCGAGTTCTACCTTCCTTCCAGTCACTTCTTTCAAGAGAAATTCCTTCTCTGGAAAGGATCCATTCTTGGCAACGAAGATTTTGCCTTCGGATCTATGATAGAAGGTATACCCAATAGTTTCCTTCGGGTATCCTATGAAGACGCATTTTTCCGCTTTGGGTTCAAGCTTGTCCGGCTGTAACTTCTTTACATAGGCTTCGCAACCCCAAACTTTAAGGAACGACAATTTAGGTTTCTTCCCAAACCATAATTCATACGGTGTCGTTTCAACGGATTTAGATGGTGCCCTATTTAAAGTGAATGCGGCTGTTTCTAATGCATAACCCCAAAATGATAGCGGTAAATCAGTAAGTGACATCATAGAACAAACCATATCTAAGAGAGTTCGATTACGACGTTCGGACACACCATTACGTTGTGGTGTTCCCGGCGCTGTCAATTGTGCAAGTATTCCGCATTTCTTCAAATGCTCGCCAAACTCGTAACTTAGATATTCACCTCCACGATCAGAACGCAGAAATTTAATCTTCTTGTTGCATTGATTCTCCACATCACTTTGAAATTCCTTAAACTTCTCGAAAGTTTCGGACTTATGTTTCATGAAATAGATATACCCATATCTACTCAAGTCATCCGTGAAGGTAAGAACATAACGATAACCACTGCGCGATGCTACACTCATTGGACCACACACATCGGTTTGTATGATTTCCAATAAGTCTGTAGCTCGCTCCATCATACCAGAAAATGGAGTCTTAGTCATTTTAACCATCAGACATGCTTCGCATCTTTCAAGTGATTCGAAATCAAGTGATTCAAGAAGTCCATCGGAATGGAGTTTCTTCATACGCTTCACTCCAATGTGACCAAGACGACAGTGCCACATATAGGTCGAGTTATCGCTCAATTTCAAACGTTTAGCTTCAATGTTATTAATATGTGTATTTCCACTATCGAGATTCAATAAGAATAGACCATGTATCAAAGGTGCATGTGCATAAAACATATTACTCATATAAATAGAACAACCATTATTCTCGGACTTAAACAAGTAACCGTCTCGCAATAAACAAGATCCCGATATAATGTTCATGCTTAACGCAGGCACCAAATAACAATTATTTAAGTATAAAACTAATCTCGGTGGTAGATGAAGAGGTAGCGTGCCGACCGCGATCACATCAACCTTTGATCCATTTCCCACACGCATCGTCACCTCGTTCTTCGCTAGCTTCTATTTATTCTGCAGCACCTGTTTCGAGTTACAAATGTGAGCAATCGAACCAGTATCAAATACCCAGTGTGGCATCCCGCAAAACCACTACTAGAAAATCGCGTTGATTTTGTGCATTGCATCCTCATGACCGCATGCTCATGTCATCATGCCACATTGCATTTGAGCATCGTCATCATCTTGCATTTTCTTGCATAAAACTATTTGGGGGAAAACCTGTTTTTGTTTTCTAAACGCCCCGTCTTTGTTCCAAACACAAAACCCGGGTCTCCGGATTATTTTGTTTTGTCTGCTATCGGTTTGCAAAAAACCCTGTTTCAAACAAATAAAATATTTAATTATTTTTAGGGGGCAGCCGAACCGGGCCGATCCGACCCAGTTGGCCACCCCCCAGAATAAAACGGTCCACCCAAACTCTAAATACTATCCCCACCCGATCCTAGTCTACCCACCTATCCTAGCCTGCCACCTCACCTTCCCTCCACATCCCCACCCACCTTGCCACCTCATCAATCCCAGACTCCCCCCCCTCTCTCTCTTTCTCACACAGCCCCGCCTGGCCCTCTCTCCCTTACACCTGGGCCCCACCCGCGCATGGCCCCATCCCGCAGTCACTCCCTCTCTCTCCCCTGGTCAACCCTCTCCCCAACCCCACTCACTCACACGCCCCGTCCCACTCCCACACCCCCGACCCCACTCCGGCCCCGCCGGCCCCACCACCTGCCTGTCCCCTCCCCCACGCGCTCCTCTCCCCCCCGCACGCGTCCTCCCTTCCCCAACCTCCCACCGCCGGCCCTCCCCTTTCTCTCTCCGCTCCGCCTCCTCTCCCTCCCATGGCCTCGCCGCCGCCTAGCATCTCCTCCCTCCGGCGCCGGCTCCCTCCTCTCCTCCCTTCCTCCGTCGCCCTCACCCCCTCCCCGTCCTCCGCAGAGCCCCGCCGCCGCCAAGCTCGTCGCCTCTCTCGCTGGCCCGCCGAGCCTCCTCGCCAGACGACCACGACGGCCAGCGTCCGGTGCTCGGCTCCCTTCGGCTTCCACGGCGTCGCCTGCGACCCTCGCCCGGCCCGGCTCACCGCCACCGCGTCCTCCACCCTGCCGGCGCCACCGCCACAACCTTCCCTCTGCGGCCGCCTCCGCTGCCCGCCCGACCTTCTCCTCCGTCCCGTGCATCCCGAGCTCGAGCCGCCTCGCGCCGGAACCCGCGTCCTGCCGGCCCGGGTCCGTCGCCTCCCCGCCTCCCCGAGCCATCCTCGTCGCCCTCTGGCCGACGCGCTCGCCCTCCGCCACGTCGCGTACCCTCCCCTGCCGCCCGGCCGAGGGCTCCCCACCAGCGGACCCGCCTCATCGTCGCCGACCGGACCCTGCGCGTCTTCGCCCTCGCCGTCGGGCCTCTCCTTGTTGGCTCCTCGTCGAACGCAAGCAGGGCACAAACGAGAACGATGCAAACAACAAGAGGTTCTAGGTAAGATCGCCCCGAAGCCGCCCCGTCGACAAGATCTTCCCCTTCGAGAGCCTGCGGTACCCGAAGATCGGCACCGGACCCCGAAGACTGATCCCAACGAGACCCGATGATGAACCAAGTCCGTCAACGATGAACAAGTTAGAACCCCAAGATCTTCCCCGATACCGAGGACGCCTACACGGAACGACAAGATCGCCACACGGACGCGAACCCCAAGACCCTGAGGCCCCGAACCGAAGACCGATCCGAAGCGCCAAGGCCTTCGACAGGGAATCGACAAGATCATCGCGGAACGCCAAGGTCTACTTCGTAGTTTGCCGAAAGCCGAGATCTTCAATCGGATCCGAGGACACCGAGACCCCGATGCGACAAGTACTTCATCCCGAACGCCATGACCGTCGACATGAACCGAAGACCACGGATGCGCCAAGAGCTACTCCGTTATCCGAGAACGATTCCGCCGAGACGAACCCCAGATCCGAACCCTGAGACCGACCCCGAACCCCATCGAGCCCCAAGATCGCCGAACCCTAATGTGTGACCCCTTTTCTCGAGCCCTATTTTATAAATGTAATAACAACTTGTTGCATATTAATTGTTCATCTCGCATGCATATTTGTGTGGGTTGGGGGCATTATGCCGATTCACCATATAATTAAATATGGAGACCATATGCGGGTGAATCTAGTCTAATATTGGCCTATTTAAAATTATGTATCGAACCGGTGATATATTTTGCCTTGTTAACACAACATTTAAATTGCGGGGTATCTAAATAAAATGAACCGTCTAATTAATTGTCGGGACCCCGGTTCCGCTTAATATGGCCTAATCGCATTGCATCTTTGCCATGTCATGCATCATACATGCATCATGCCCGATCTTTTGCCATAGTATTAAATAGTGCCTCCGGTGTTTATTCTAGTGTTTTGCTTTCTTCGCGGATAAGGCCGTTGAGTTGATGTGAGCTTCGCCCCGATCTTCGGATGAATCTTCGACAATGCTTTTCAGGCAAGCATCTCCCCCTTTCTACCTATCTTACTTTTATAGTATTTATTCCCTCCTGTTGATCTATTGCTATCTGTGTTGCGATGCTCTAGTTTTCGTACCCGAGCTATCCCTTGCCGCCTTATATTGCCTTGGACACATCCTATTAACTGTTGTTTGGTAGATAGTTGGACTTGCGCGTCGTAGTCGCTTGCTCAAGTGTTGTTGCGTGTCGACCAGTACCACAATTGTTGGAGTATTGCCGCATGTTTGATGTTGGAGATGATCATGGCTTTACTTACCGTTCACTTTATTTACTGTTTAACAACTAAAATTGAAGTAAGTAAGCAGAGGCACAGGTGGGCAATAGATGTTATTTGGTTGTTAACCGTCCACTTGTGTCCCGTAGGACCCCGAGTACTTGATACCTGTTCCTTGATTATTCGCGCTATCCACATCCGGGAGGATTATGGGACCCCCCTGAGCCAGAGCTTGATTCAGTCTTATTTCTTGGGGCCACAAACTAGTTTGAGGTTTTATTTACTATCCTGTACCTATGCCATGCTTTACTGCTTTATTTACGATTGTGCGAGGAGCACCTGTACTGTTTAGGATCGTGACCCGTTTACGCGGTATCGACAAGCCCAGTTGTGGGTTCCCAGTCGTTTACAGCCGGCCCCACAAACCTTGAGTCCGTCTCGGAGTCAGCTAACTTCGTTGCGGGTGTACTCAACGGGGTGGCCCTCGGAAATATTTCTGAATCCTGTGATTGCTTTGTCGTGAAAGCCTCGTTGGGTTTTGATTTGGTTTTCCGAGGTTGATCGAGTGTGTGTTGCTATTTGTGCACCCCTGCAGGGTAAAATTTTCTGAAAGCCGTGTCCGCGGTTATGGACGACTTGGAGCACAGTATCTCGATCATAGACAACTATAACTAAAGTAGTGCTATAAATTTGACTTTATAATGACTAGTAATCAGCTTCACTATAATGGAATTGCTAAATAAAACTGCCAACAATTGCTTGTTTGGGTTGTCGCTTGCGACCATTGTATCTGACTAGTAAGTACTGCAACTATAACGGAATGGCTAAGTAAAAGTACCAACAACTGCTGGGTTTTGGGTTATCTCATGCTAATTGTATCTGACTAGTAAGTGTTGTAACTACAACGGAATGGTTAAATAAAATTGCCCACTGCTTATTTTATCAGGATGACTATCTATATTTGACTAGTAATTGCTGCAACGATAACTGAATAAATAAAACTGCCAACTGTGTGAGTTCCTCGGTTGACTTCCTCGTTTGGTCTCGAGGGGGAAACACCAGGATGGGTTTGTTTGATGGTAGCATCAGGTTGGTTCTGAATAGGTCTTTCTTACCCCTCTCTGATAGCCGACAGTTATATCGAGTCTCTATAGGTGTTTAGTGCATCTTTGCTGCGCTCGATCCACCATACCTATGTAGGCGAGGACCGCGAATTCTAGCCTCGCTGCATCTTGGCCTCAAGATCGACCGCTCTCTTTTCCTTTGCCGTTGTCGGCACCCTTTTTGTTTAAGCAGGTTTTGAGATCGGCGTCGTTAGCGGGGTTACCTTCCGGCTTGGCCTGGCAGGGTTATGGACGCCATTAGTTATTCTTCGTGGCTCTTAGCCCCATTTGCATCTTGTCCGTAGTCGACGCTTCGTTTTCAAGGTGATTTGGATTTTGTATATTATCTCGTATTCTTGACTCTTTGAGTCTGTTATATATATCTGCATGGGTCCCATCGAGGACTGTTGTGTAATGTTATTACTTCGTTTTCCACCCGCACGAAAGTGCCTGGTGGGCACCTTTGAATCGTTTCTATGCGGGTTTGGCGGGTTTCGCTAAAACTTGCATAGGGCCGATTCTGAGGGTGTTACACCCAGGCACTACTACGAGTACTAGTGAGATACACATCAATAACATGTATATCGGATATACCTTTCTTCTTGATGTTGCCGTTCTTCAAATCCGCCAAGTACTTTGGGCAATTCTGCTTCCAGTGACCTTCTCCCTTGCAGCAAAAGCACTCTGTATCAGGCTTAGGTCCAGCCTTGGTTTTCTTCATCGGTGCGGTAACTTTCTTACCACCCTTCTTGAAGTGTCCCTTTTTCTTAGACTTGCCTTTCTTGAATTTGGTGGTCTTATTGACCATCAACACTTGGTGCTCTTTCTTGATCTCCACTTCTGCAGATTTTAACATGGAGAACAGTTCTGGCAACTGCTTGTTCATGCTTTGCATATTGTAGTTCATCACAAAGTTCTTGTAACTTGGTGGTAGTGATTGGAGGACACGGTAAATCCCCAAAGCATTAGGAATCACTATACCCAAGATTTGGAGTTTGTTTGCGTGCCATACATCTTAAGCACATGCTCACTGTCGGAGCTGCCCTCTTCCATCTTGCAGTTAAAGAACTTTTCAGAAGCCTCATAGCTCTCAACTCGTGAGTCTCAAAAATCAATTTGAGTTCACGGACAATATCATGTGGGTATGAATTCTCAAACCTTTTCTGAAGCTCCGATTCTAAACCATACAAGATAGCACATTGAACTGTGGAGTACTGAGTCTTCCGAGCGAGGTAAACATTCTTTACTTCATCGGTAGCATTAGATGCAGGCGGGTCACCCAGCGGTGCATCCAACACATAGGTCAAATTACCAGCATTGAGGACAATCCTCAAATTGTGGAACCAATCCGCGAAGTTGCTTCCATTGTTTTTCAACTTTTCTTTCTCTAGGAACGCATTAAAATTGATGGTAGGGGCCGCCATTGATCTACAACATATTTGCAATAGTTTAGACTAAGTTTATAACAAATTGAGTTCTAATTAATAGTTAAATTAATCTAGGTGAACTCCCACTCAAAACAATATCCCTCACATTGTTTTAGTGATCACACGAACCAAATCCACCACATCAAAACCGATCATCAAGAGAGTTGATGTAGCTTCAATGGCGAACAATCGACATGTTCATCATATCTACTATATGATTCATGCTTTACCTTTCGGTGATCCGTGTTCCGAGACCATGTCTGTACATGCTAGGCTCGTCAAGATCAAACCTTAGCTTCCGCATGAGCAAATTTGTCTTGCTCACGTTGTATACACTTGCAGAATCTAACACACCCGATCATCACGTGGTGCTTCGAAACAACAAGCTTTAACAACGGTGTTACTAAGGACGAACACTTTAGAACTTGAAATTTATGTGCATGAGGGATCATCTTATAATTCTACCGTCATTAACTAAGCAATACAAGATGCATAAAGGATTAACATCATATGCAATTCATAATATGTGATATGATATGGCCTTTCTTCTTTGTGCTTCCGATCTCCATCTTCAAGCACGAACATGATCTCCATCATCACCGGCATTGCATCAAGGTCAATGACGCTGCTCCATGGTTTTTGTCCACCAGCTTCAACTATTACAACTACTTTTAATAGACACGCAGGTCTGAACAGAAATTAAAGATAACCATATGGCTCCTGCCGGTTGCCAACTTACAATAAGGAACATTGCATACATCAAATATAATCACAATCATGGCCATATCACATCACAGCACACCCCTGCAAAACAAAGTTAGACGCCTCTAATTTCTTTGCATATTTTACGTGGTTTGGGGCTTTCAATAAGTGTCGATCTAACTTACGAACAAGAACCACAACGTTGATGTTTGAACTATCAAGTGCCCGTTGTAAATTGGATCTATACTATAATGGGAGAGAGACACCATAAAGCCACTTATGCAATACAAGTTGCATGTTGAGCGTGGAGCAAGTCTCATGAACGATGTCATGTAAGGTTAGCCCGGGCCGCTTCATTCCATCATACCGCAAGATGCAAAGTACACAAGAAACAATTGATAATAAAAGCACCACCGCCCACAACGACCATTGTGTTCTACTCGTGCAACATATCTACATATAGACACGGCTCTGATACCACTGTAGGGGTTCGTAGCATGGAAAACAAAAAAATTCTACCGCATACAAACAAACAAGCCAAGATCTATCTACTAGATTGTAGCGACGAGTCGATAGAATAACTCACCCTCGAAGATTCCAAAGTGTTTAATGAGAGAGGATTCTCGTGGGTGATGTAGTCGTACTCTTTCCGATCTCAAGATCGTGTAGACGATCCTTCCGGCGCTGCATTCCGGCAGCGCTTCCGCAGTCGGTCACACGTTCGGTACTCGACGAATACCTTCCTCTCCCTTGTTCCAGCAAGCAGCGGAGGTTGTAGCACTCTCCTCGCGATTCCGGCAGCACGAAGGCGTGGTACCGGAAGTAGAGGGGAGATCTCATAGGGCTTCGCCTTAAGCCGGAGCGACTATGGTGGACTATGAGAGAGGCCTTGGTTATCTAGGGTCTAGACACACCAAGGAGAGAGGTCTAGGCCGTCATCTAGGGTTTGCCCTAGGGCGGCGGCGGCTGCAGGAGGGCCGGCGGCTAGGGCTATGGTTTTTGGTGGTGGAGTTGTGTACTTGGAGGGGCAGCCCTGCCCCTCCTTATATAGGTGGAGGGCGCCGGCGAAGGGGAGGGGAGTCCCTCCCCAACTCAGCTTCCAAGGCCGGCGATGGAGGGAGAGGGACTTCCTCCCCAAGTAGGTTTCATTTTCTCCCTCCACCAAGCAAAATAGGCGTTTGACTTTTCAAATTGGCGTTTGACTTTTCAAACTAGGATTTGATTTATCCCTTTATTTTGCTCAGCGATGACACCTAGTACATGATGCAACCATTCCAACTTGTTATGACATATTCATGTACCCTTCCCCTCCGGAGTGCCGGACATTCCGGAACCTTCTAGAACATTCCCGATGAAAACACCGGAACCATTCTCCAACCCCGAAACATGACTTTCCTTATATGAATATTATTCTCCGGACCATTCCGGATCTCCTCGTGATATCCCAGATCCCATCCGAGACTCCGAACAACATTCGGTCTCTTACTCATCATTCCATAACTACTCAAACAACGTCTAATCCTTAAGTGTGTCTCCCTACGGTTCGTGAATTATGCGGACATGATCGAGACACTTCTCCGAACAATAACCAATAGAGGAATCTGGAAATTCATATGGCTCCCACATATTTCTACGATTACTTTGCGATCGAATGAACCACTTACATACGATACCAATTTTCCTTTGTCTCACAATAGTTTACTTATCCGAGGTTTTGATCATCGGTATCTCTGCATACCTAGTTCATACTCGTTACTGATAAGTACTCTTTTCTCGTTCCCGTGATATGTGATCCCTTGTGAGCCAGTCACATGCTTACAAGCCAATTGGTTGACATTCCACTGAGAGGGCCCAGAGTATATCTATCCGTCATATGGGTGGACAAATCCCACTCTTGATCCATGTGTCTCAACCCATACTTTCCGAACACTCAATGCCACCTTTATAGCCACCCAGTTACGGTGTGGTGTTTGATGTCATCAAAGCATCCTTCCGGTGATGGTGATAAGCATGATCTCATGGTCGAAGGAATTAGGTTACTATGTATCAGAAAGCATATAGCAATTGAACTATTAAAATGACTTGATATTTATGCTACGCTTATCTATAGGAGTATGTCCATCATATCATTCTCCTAACGATATGATCTTGTTGTTAATAACATATCAATGTTCATGATAGGGAAACCACGATCATTTATTAACCAACAAGCTAGTATTATGAAGAGGCTTTACTAGGGACTTCAATTTAAGTTTACAAATCACACAAGTATTAATGTTTCCTTGATAATACTATTATAGCATGAATGTAAAAATTTATCATAAACACAAAGATATAATAATAACTACATTTATTATTGCCTCTAGGGCATATCTCCAACAGGGAGAGCCTCCCCCAGCTTACCTCTATCTTTCCCACTTCTTTTCCCCTTATATACATCTCAAAATCTGCAATTATTCTTTATTGATTCCTCTTTTCAAACTATTTGGCTATGTATGCTTTTTATTAATGCATGATAACAATATCTGTGTTTCTGTTTTTAGTATAATTCATTATTATATTTGATTGTATTAAAATGCTCAATGTTTGTATCTATTTAAGAGATGGGAACTTGTAGTGATCTTGCAATAGTGCTCTGTAGCGATGGCAGGTTGCCATTAGCTCTGAGAGTTTTGAATTCCAGTCATCAGAAGATACCACTGAGAGGCTTAATCTTAGAGGTATCCAAGAACATAAAAATTCCATTCATCTTTTTTAAATTTGTATGTGTTTAGACTATACACACAGGAATACTCCACCGCATTGAAATTTGTATGTGTTGTTGCATTAGGGCCTCAACACAAGGGGGACACTGATTTTGATTAGCAGAGCCTTTTTGGAAGTGACATGTATCTGAAAGAAGTTCATGTATACTTCCTCTTAGACCGGTGTGAACCCGAATTTCCACCAAAAATCAAGTACTACGTCTATAGGTTGCCCTATTCATCTATCATGGAAAATAAGTGCAAGCTGGTAAGATGATATATTCTTGAACACATGATCAACAAGCTACCCTATGATATTTAAATACTTATATTAATAAAAGCATGCTAATTCTTCAACTCTTTGTACTTGCGCAAACATTTGGAGCTGAGTTCACAAGAAAATATCTAAAGAATCACCTTGATGAACCAATTAATGTCCATGTTTGGCAAATGAAGAGCAAGAAGCCAAAGATGGTTACGATGAAGATGGGAGCCGATGGATCAAATGCAATCTTGACGACTTGATGGGAGAAGGTTGTGAGAAGCTTTAACTTAAAGCAGGATAACATTGTCCTCTTTTGCTTTGATGAAATAGATAGTGGAGAGATATATATTCTACTTCCACCAGGCATCCCATTACCACTCGAGTACTAATTATGCTTCTTCGATGTATGTACTCTGCATTGTATGGACTGCCATAAAATAATGGATAAATATGTATGGATTTCCCCAACTATTGGGCTAATGTTAATTGTTAATATAATGGTCTTATTTTGACTAGGTGCTATAGGCTCTTGAGTTAATCTGTCTATATGGTTGCTGAATGATTGTGTGTCATGTCAGCTATGACTGAGTTCGAATTAGCATGCTACTATTTAAAATGGTTTACACACACTGGAAACGGTCACTTTAAAAGACCACTTCGAGGCACACTAGTTCTAGAGATGTTCTTTGTTAGAATACGACTCAGGCTGCTTGACTATTGGAGACGGTCCCTAGTATAGGTCGTCTAAGGTTGAGGAGTTCTTGCAAGCTGTCAGAAATATTGACCGTCTCCATCTCGTACATGTTAGAGGTGTTTTTCTTTTTGCACCGTCTGAGGTCACGTATCTTAGAGCCGCAAAGAAACACCGGCTCAGGTGGTGTGCTCTTAGAAGCTATGCTCTTGAGCCGAAATGAGAAACCGACTAAGGCCTATGGGAAAATGACGTCTCTAAGTAATGTGTTTGTACTAGTGCCACCTCCTGGCCTGTCATGGTGATGGCACGACAGATGCCATGTGTAGGCTAAAGATGGGGCTGATGACTACAAGTGCACAGATAAATTGTAGCTAATTTCTAAGTAAATATATCGAACCATAGAGAGATATTGGTAAAGGTCTTAATGCCCCTCATCACTATCTACCAAATGATACTTATAAGTTGACTTTGATCTCAAGTAAAGAGTGTTTGAAATATTTTTTGTTAGGTGCAGAAAAGTAATTAAAACGATTAAAAGAAAGCAAGTAACAAGATTGTGTGAAAGCATGGTTAAACTCAATAGGGATAAAACATTCTCGGGGATGTATGATACACCTATATCATGTAATTTTTATTATTAATAATTTAAGATAACATACTTCTTGTGTCATGAGATGTGTGGGGAGAGCTCCATAATAAGATGTTCACTACAAGGCTCGTAGGAGGAAACTTTGTTAAGCCAAGAGTGAGGTCACCTCTAAATAACCACTGCGATGTATAAGAGCAGTCACCCATACAATAATTAAGAGTTTCCCCATGGATACAATAATTAGATTAGGAAGTCCCTCTTTATTCCTCCTTTGACCATGTAGTTCATGATACGATGCCAATCTATCATGGGGCCATTCTGGGTACGATCCCAAAGCACGTCCAAAGGATTTCTCCCTCCCTTTAGTCACAAGTAAAGAGAAGGACAAAAGGTAGTAAAACAAAATCCAAGAACATTCATCCAAAATATTAATCCACACAAGTCATGGCATACATTATTCAATCATAAACACCAAGGTTAAAACACAACTTAGACAAAAAAAATTCCATACCACATAGGTCGGTATGATCAAATTATTAATGCGAGAAAACGCCAAGTGTGGTGGTCCACTATAAGGTACGTTGCATCCTTCACTCACTAGTCAAGGTAGCTATCTGGGAATCCTTGGAGGAAATTTTTTTGTCTTGATCACAAGACTCACATGCTAAGTCTATAATATCCTCCCTTAGAAGTTTTATGGTGGTCTGTAAGTCTTGGGTATGTTTTATTTCCTCTCTAAGATCATTCTGAGTGTTGAGCATTCTACACTTAAGCCTTTCACCAAGTTCTTCAATGGCATTCCATGTTGCATTCCTTGTAGAGTCAAAGAATGACATATGCATTTCAGAGTTGGTGACCATGCAGAACCCCGAATCATTGTGTTTGTCCTCCTTGTTTTTATACAAGTGGAGTTGTACCCACCAATACTCTTCTCCTTCATCCATCACCGGAAATCCCTTGTACACAGCTTCACCATTTATCCCCAAGCTAACCATGAGGTTCTTGAGTTCCTTGGGAAACTCAGTCTCACATTCTAGGGTCATAGTCATCAGTGGTTCCTTCCCGACGGATTCGTTGATGGTGGCCATCTACAAATAGAGATGAGAAAGTGTTGGAATTATGCCCTAGAGGCAATAATAAAGATGTTATTATTATAATTATTGTTCATGATAAAGTTTATATTCCATGCTAGAATTGTATTAAGCGAAAACTTTAATACTTGAGTGGTTTGTGAACAACACCGTGTCCCTAGTATGCCTCTATGGACTAGCTCATTGATTAATGATGGTTAAGGTTTCCTAACCATAGACATGAGTTGTCGATTAATAATGAGATCATATCATTGGGAGAATGATATGATGGACAGACCCAAACTAAGCGGAGCAATTAGATCGTGTCATTGTGTTCATCTTTGCGAAGCTTTTCTTATGTCAAATATTGTATTCCTTAGACCATGAGATAATACAACTCCCTGGTATCGGAAGAAAGCTTTGAGGTCATCAAACGTCATCCTATGAGAGGGTGATCATAAAGGTGTCTCTCAGGTGATCGGAAAGTACCTGTTGGGTTGTATGTATCGAGATGGGATTTGTCCCTCCCAAGTCGGAGAGATATACTTCGGGCCCACTCGGTAATCGATATCAACACCGCTTGCAAGCATGTGGTTAAGGAGTTAATCATAGAGTGATATCGGATTACAGAACGAGTAAAGTACTTGCTGTGAACGAGATTGAACTAGGTATGACGGTAACGACGATCAAATCTCGAGCAAGTAAAATATCGTGAGACGAAGGGAATATATATATGGGATTGATTGAATCCTGGCATCGTGGTTCATCCGATATGATCATCGATGAATGTGTGGGAGTCAATATGGGTTTCCAGACCCCTCTGTTGATTATTGATAGAAGATCATGTCTGCATATTCTCGAACCCCGAAGGGTCACACACTTAACGTGTCTCGACGCTAGGATAGATTGGATAATTGGTTTATGAGTTTTTGTTCGGAGTCTCGGATGAGATCCAGGACGTCAGAGAGGTTCCGGAATGGTCCGGAGAATAATATTCATATAAGGCAATGCAGTTTTTGGAGTTCAGAATTGTTTCGGGTTAATCGGTATTGTACCGGAAGCTTCTAGAACCTTCCAGAGGGGGACCAACGTGGCCCCACCTGCCGGGAGGGGGCATGGCCCTATGAGGGAGTGCCCTGGCCGCATTGGGCCAGGGTCACAAGGCCCCATAGGGCCCAGCCGACCAAACACCTAGGAAACCCTAGGGGAGCTTCTAGAAGGGAGGGGGAAACTTGCCCCCCACTCCTCCCTCCTGGCCAGCCTAGGGCTTGGGGGAGGGGCTAGGTCTGGCCGCCCACCCCTCTATATAAAGAGGGCTGGGGGCGCACCCCCCCACACACCTCTCCTCAACCCTAGCCGCCCTGCTGCCCCTCCTCTCTCTCTCCCTCCCGACTGCGCGTAGGAGAAGCCCTGCCGCAGAAACTCTCCACCGCTTGCACCTCGCCGTCGCGTTGTAGATCTAATCCATCTCTCCACCCTACTTGCTGGACCGAGGAAGGAGGAGACGTCGAGGTTCCGCATGTGTGCATCTCTCGGAGGCATCGCCACTTGCGGTGTTAGATCGGATCGGATCGCGAGGAGGAGAAGCGAGTACGACTACATCACCCACGTTCCGTCGAACGTTCCGCTGTGTGAATCTTCAAGGGTATGAAGATCTCATCTATCCCCCCTCGTTGTTTGCATCTCCTAGATTAGATCTTGGCTTTCCCGTTCGTGTCCGTAGAAATTTTTTGATTTACTATGCTGTGAAACCCTTCAGAAAGAATATCAGGAGAGGTTTTACAAGATGAAAAGAGACAAGTGTAAAAATTCTTAAGGATGTTGAATTTTAGTGGTTTTCTTAATCTAATCCATCTTAGGGTCACAAACCTATAGGCAACACAGTGCTCTGATACCATCTGTAAGATCTCACCCAATAAGGTAGAGATCCCTGTGATTGCAGTGCTAGTCACTGGATCGAATTGCTAGCACCCATAGTTTAAGATGAAGTACACAGATACAAAGGTCATTATTACATCAAAATTCCAGGAGTACAATAGTTCTTACAACTCACTTAGCCCTGAGGCTAACTTATTCATTACAAAGCATAATAATAAAGTCTTCATCTTCATGTGCCACATGCAAACATGCTGAGTGTAGACTCATAACCCTACTCACCATCAGAGTAATCTGCAACATAATAAGTTACAGCCACAAGGGTTCAATACAGTTGGAATTGTATTGGCAAGTGATACCATAGTAGTATAGTAGAGACTAACATCTACATGAATTTGGCTGTGTGGATCAGGCTGGCTTTGCTCAAAATAGTTTTATCCTACTAGTTTGAAAATACTAAGTTTTGTTTTACAAAACACCAAGGAACCACCAATAGACATTGGTGAACCTCTACCCTTGTTCACCCAGAAATTTTTAACTTAGAGAAATTGGGATGAGGAGATTCTTGAACTATTTCAATGTCTTTCATGCTCAAAATTGTCCGTAACCGGGGACACAGCTAAGTACTTAGGTTTACCCTCTCGAGAGGTGGTGCACTTTCCCCATAAGACTCGACATGCATCGAAAACAAGACTTTTCAGAAGCAATCCCTCAGACCACCATGGGCGCGTTCCATCCTATCAAATCTACCACCATCTGTCCATCTGGCTGAGTTCTTGCAACTTAGTTGGTCAAGGCAGAGCCCATATGCCATGTGGTTGCACTGGAAGCTTCTCAACACAAAACATCTCAAATATCTTTGTTCCTGGGTGGCCATCCACAAGTGTGATACACAGGGTAGACCATAGAAATGGTCCCTGTGTAACCAATCAACACAAACCATACAAGTCCCATTCCACCCAGGTGTTTTCATTAACAAGTTATTTTCTTAGTCAAAAACACATAAGCATAATCTTTCCATAATATCATAACATGAATTTTCCACCCACTAATTCCAATATAAAGTCTAAGAATTCTAGTAATACCATGGCTCCTAACTTAGGGAAAATCCAATTTATTGATTCGACACAAGGGGAGCAAAGGATATTTATAAGCCTTAACAACTGAGTTGTCAGTTCAGCTGCACCTGGAAATAGTCTTGCTCCCAGTGGTTTATCAATAGCAACAGTTTTGTAGCAGCAATAGCAAAGTAACATCAGTAGTAAAATAAGGACAATGGTAACAATTGTAGCAAACAACAGGATTTAAATGCGGTAGGCATAGGGATGGATAGACAGGCGTTGCATGGACAAGACAATTCATGTAATAATCAAGACAAGGGCATTTGCAGATAAATAAGATAAAGCATCCAAGTACTAAGTAATCATAGGCATGTGTTCCATATATAGTCATACGTGCTCGCAATAAGAACTTGCACAACATATTTTGTCCTGCCAGCCCGTTACAGCGGGGCCTCAAGGGAATCTACTAGCAATTAAGGTCCTCCTTTTAATAGAGCAACAGAGCGAAGCATTAACACTCTATGAACACATGTGATCCTCATATCATAGTCATCCCCTCCGGTTATCCCAATTTTTTTCACTTCGGGGCCTCGGGTTCTGGACAATGATATGTGTATACAACTTGCAGGTAAGATCATAAACAATAATATCATCATGAATCAATAACATGTTCATATCTGAAATCATGGCACTCGGGCCCTAGTGACAAGAATTAAGCATAAAAAGTTGCAACAATGTCAAAAATCACTAACAATAGATACTAGGCACCATGCCCTAACAATCTTATGCAATTACATGAGAGATCTCATCCAATACCTACCATCCCCATAGCCTACGGTGGGTATTACTCACTCATGGATGGGGGAATCATGGATGGTTTATGGAGAGGCGTTGGTGATAATGATGGCGATGATCTCCTCCAATTCCCCGTCTCGACAGGGTGCCAGAACGGAGTTTCTGGTTCTGAATCGCGGTTTTTGGTGGTGGCAGCGCAGCGGAACTCTATCTGGAAAAACGTCGTACCCCCTGGTGTTTTTAGGTTAGAGGGTTTATGTAGGCGAAAGGATAGGTCAAGGCGGCCACACCATGCCCTGGCATGGCCAGGCCTGGACCGCGCCAGGGGTGGTGTGGGCCCCTCAGGCCTCCTCTCCCCTCCATCTTCTGGATTCGTGAGTCTTCTGGGAAAATAGGATTTTTGGCATATTTTCTGGATTTTTCCTGAAAGTTGATTTCCTGCACAAAAACGAGACACCAAAGCAATTCTGCTGAAAACAGCGTCAGTCCATGTTAGTTATATCCAAATCACACAAATTAGAGGAGAAACAATAGCAAAAGTGTTCGGGAAAGTAGATAAGTTTTGGACGTATCACTCCCCGGCAACGGCGCCAGAAAATATCTTGATGACTGCAAGTGCAGAGATCAATTGTAGCTAGTTTCAAAGTAAAGATATCAAACCTATATAGAGCTATTGGTAAAGGTCTTTATGCCCCTCGTCACTATTTACCAAAGGATACTTGTAAGTTGCCTTTGATGTCAAGTAAAGAGTGTTTGGAAGGTTTTTGGTTGTGTGCAGAAATGTAAATAAAACAATTAAAGGGAAGTTAGTAACAAGTTCGTATGAGAGCGTGGTGGAATGCAATAGGGCTAAAATGTTCTCGGGGATGTAGGATACTCCTCTAGCATGGTGTTGTCATTATTAATAATTTAAGATAACATACTTCTTGTGCCATGAGATGTGTGGAGAGAGCTCCATAATAAGATGTTCACTACAAGGCTCGTAGGAAGCCACTTTGTTGAGCCAAGAGTGAGGTCACCTCTAAATAACCACTGCGATGCCTGAGAGCAGTCACCCATACAGACCATCGCAATTAAGGGTTTCCCCGTGGATATCGTAATTAGCTTAGGGAGTCCCTCTTTATTCCTCCTTTGACCGCATAGTTCACGAGCCAATGCCAATCTGTCATGGGGCTATTCCGGGTATGATCTCAAAGCACGTCCAAAGGATTTATCCCTCCCTTTAGTCCCGAAGGCAAATGGTATGTGGTCGACTTTCACATACCATCTAAAGAGAGAGATCAAACACAAATCATAAATCTATCATAGACTGGCAAATCATATGGACACAAGAATATATCATCTTTATTGCAAATTTATAATGGTTCTAAGGTTTCTCCATCTCCCCAAGAACAAAGGAACTACTCACACATGGAGTCAATCGACAACATCATCATAATCAAATGGATGGATGAATATAATGAAATAGATCTAGTGCAAACCACAATTGAATCTGAAATTACAGTAAGATCTAATGGGTGAAGTATCGGAGTAGTGGAGGTGATGTAGATGCAGCGGTTGATGATGAAGGGGATGATTCCTTGTCCTCCAATAATCTGTGAATCAACAGGGATTTCTCCCCAGCCAAGTTCCTCCTTTAGATCCCTTTCAGATGTGTTTTTTCGTGGTTTCTAGTGACTTTGAATGTGGGGTCCCCCTCCCGTCTTTGCCAGGAGAAAGTATTTGACGAGGCGGACCTGGCATCACATGGTATGGTCGGGCGGTACGGGCGGGCCCCGCCCCCACCGCTGGTCATTACGGGAACTGGTTGCCTCTCCTCGCTTGGTATTTTCCTAGGTGCGAAGGTAATTCCTCAAAATGACTTTTATCACTTAAAATATCATATTATAGTATAATATGACAGCTTTAATTGATATGTTCATAATATCCCGAGTGATTTGGGATCCTGTTGAAATAAACACAAAAGGTGCGGCAAACGCGGTGAAATACAAAGATCCCTACTCTATTTATGCAAAAACAAAAGGTAAAAATGCTTAAATTTTGGACTCATCAATCGCCCGCGTGGTTGGGGTTTTCCTCGGGGTTTATAGAAGGTTATGGGACAATGGAGATGGTTGTGTGAGTGAGCGAGTAAGTGAGTGAGTGAGAGTGGGGAGGCGTAGAGGGAGAGTGCCTCTATAAAGGTGAAGGGACGTTTTATTGTACCAACGTGCACCCCATAACCGCATATGCTACGACACTATGCACGACTAAACGCGTCTGCTACCGCCCCGTGCACCGCGACACGCATACCGTGCATCATGTTTTTTCCTCATGTCTAACCCTGGCAAGTTAGGTATACTAAGTTATACCCTCAAGAGTAACGGTGACAATTTGGATCTTCTTAGTTTTACCCTCGAGTACTAACACTGCCACGTGCAATATACTCAGTTTTACCCTCCGATGGTTGGTCAAGAGAGAGTCATATAATGGGGTTTAGCTAGCTAATTGAGTCATTTATGCACAACAAATTCAAAAAAGATCAAAACATAGTGGAACCTACCTAGGGAGTCTTCTTATGTGACCTACCACCATAAGAAACATAGAGAAATTAAGTTTTACCTTAAATCACCACTTCTCAAATCACCTACTATCTATGAAGGTTCATGGCTTTTGACTCAAGCCCCTTCCCAAAACATCCTTCCCCAAAACATAGTTTGTTTGGATGAGGCAATAATTGGCATGCTCATGTATATTTGAATTCTAAATAATTTGATGTATGCCAAGATGCATTTCATTGTATAAAATACACATTTTTCCATGTTTTAAATCTTTCTATATTTTCTATTTGAATCCCTTGGTCTGTTGTGCCCTTGTTTTTTAGTATTACTTAGTTTCCCATCTCTCTCTTAGTCACCAACTCTCACAGAAGCCTAAATTTGTGCTCATTATGGCTGTTACGCTCTGATTGGTTGAGACAGTTATTACGCGGATCATGCCCACTAGCCGTTGATCCTATGTGATCTAGCGGGAGGGATAACCCCTCTATCTGTCTAGGGCCACCCCTCTATCTATGCAAAATAATGAGTTTGCCACCAATACTTTAACTCTATAAACAAATGAATTTGAATGTAATTTTAAGGGAAAGTGTTCAAAGTTGTATAATTTTTGTATATGCATGTTTCTGCATTACATTTCACTCTATGGAATGGATAACCTCTCAAGATTTTATTAGGACAACATTATCATGTCACAAGTGTGATTTGAAGGGAAAGTGTTCAAAGGTGTATAATTTTCATATATGCATGTTTATGCATTACATTTCACTCTATGAAAATGATAAACTCTCAAGATTTTCTTAGCACAACATTATCATGTCCTAAGTGCGATTTCAAAGTGTTCAAAGGTGTATAATTTTCGTATATGCATGTTTATGCATTACATTTCACTCTATGAAAATGATAAACTCTCAAGATTTTCTTAGCACAACATTATCATGTCCTAAGAGCGATTTCAAAGTGTTCAAAGGTGTATAATTTTCGTATATGCACGAGATATAAAGATTTTAGTTTAGGGATCCCTTTAGTTTATGCATTACTTTTCATGCTCTAAAAATGGTAAAATCTCAAGATTTTCTTAGGACAACATTATCATGAACAAAGTGTAATTTTAAAGTGTTCAAGAGTTGTATAATTTTGGTATATGCATGAGACATAAAGATTTTAGTGAATGCATTACTTTTCACCCTCTAAAAATTATAAACTCTCTTTTACATAAAGAGTTGTGTAATTTTTTTAATTTGAGAGTGTTCAAGAGTTGTGTCATTTTCTTATTTCTTATACTTCCATATCCCTAAATATTAAAGTTTTACTTTCACCTCATAGATTCACTTGATTGCAACCAAGACACTAACTCAATAAACAAATTAAATCATCAGAATGGCTCCTCTGTCGGCCGCATTCTCCACAGCAAGCGCACACCCAATTGAGCTTCCGAGTTACGCCAATTGATTCTCCACAACAAGCGCCCCGTCTAATCGGAACAATTTGGCGCGAGATCTAACCTTTCCTTGTGCATGGTTGCCATTGTCATCCTTCATACAGGTCAATGGGATGGCACCATACTACGGCCAGGACGAATGGGAGGCCGGAGTGAAGCTAGACATAACTCGCCGGCTAGAGAAGGGATGTTGTGGCCAGAGAAGGGATGCCATCCACGGAGGAGGAGGAGGAGAAGAAGAAGAAGAAGAAGAAGAAGAAGAAGAAGAAGAAGAATAATAAGAAGAAGAAGAAGAAGAAGAAGAAGAAGAAGAAGAAAGGGGGCAATGACACGGTCATGGGCGCGTGGATAGCCTGGGCTCCCATCTTGCAACACTAACCTGGGTAAGTTGTGAGTATGGCCCTCACGTGGATAAGTTGTGGGTCCCATGCTGATCTGGATAAGTAGAGAGAGGTGTCCACTATGGGACCCGACCGAACGCGGCCCACTTGTCAGCACGTAATAGCAAGGCTGGCGGACATTGAATTTCAGACCGTGTGAGAGTTTCGGACAAGAGGTTGGGCAAAAGTGAGGAAATGTTTACCGCCTAGGCAAAAGTGAGTACAACTATGGAACCGAGGGCACGGAAATAGAAATCCCAATAACTTACGGCAATATGGTATCTAAGTTAATCATATAATTGGATCATGTCAGCACCGTTCTTTCTTCTAAAAATGTGCTCCTGTTGTTGTTGGTATCCATGTTACATTAACAATACCATGATCAGGAGATGGGATCACGAAGCAACACATGAGCTAGTCCTAAAGGAGCGACTAGAACATCTTTGGGTTTAGGTCTTTACACATTTATGCTAATGAGTTTTCCACTGAATCTCATATTCGAGACACGTATTATTTAGAATAAAGAATAAACATTAATAATGAACTTGTATTTTATCAATAAAATCAATTAGTATTGCCTCTAGGGCATTAACTCCTTCATTCTATGCTAGGGCAAAGGAGGATGATCAAATGTGTGCCTGGGGAGGGGGCTCATCCCTCATATTGTTGAGGGAGGAATATATATTCTACAATATGCGATTCACTTCATGAAACATGGCTTTCAGAAAGTTGTTAACATGAAGTTGATACTGTGTATATTTTATCAATTGTTAGGACTAAAAATAAATTTCCATAAAAGTGAGATTTTCTGTTTTGGAAAAGCAAAAGATGAGGAACAATAGTATAAGAATTTTTTTGGTTGTGTGGATAGTTCTGTGCCTTTTTGGTATCTTGGGATACCCATTCATCGTAGGAAACTCAAAAATGGAATTTAGTCAAGACCCGGTTCGCTAGGAAGCTTACCCGCTAGTAAAGTAAGTTGCTCTCATATGGAAATCAAATTGTTTTGCCTAATTCTGTTCGAACAAGCATGTCGATGTTTATGTTGGTCTTTTTTGAGATACTTTTTTTAGTATTGTGGCTATACGTGATCTTGAGCTTGAGAAGTTAAATGTAAAGACTACTTTTCTGAATGAGAGCTTGACGAGGAAATATACATGGACCAACCAGACGAGTTCATAGTGCCTAGTAAAAAGGTTATTGTGTGCAAGTTAAAGAATTTTTTATGGTTTAAAGCAATCTCCAATACAATGGTATAAAAGGTTTGATTCGTTTATGATCTCACATGGTTTTGAGAGGTCTCAGTATGATAGTTGTATTTACATTAAATTTGTTGATGGACCACATATATATTTATTTTTATATGTTGATAATATGTTAATTGTTGTTAAGAACATGAAATAAATCACTACTTTGAAGGCACACCTAAGTAGTGAGTTTTAGATGAAGGATCTTGGTGCTTCTAAGAAGATCTTAGGTATGGAGATTACCGGAGACAAGAAATTTGGTTTGTTATTTCCCAATCAGCAAAGTTATATTGAGAAAGTTCTTCCAAGTCTGTTAGTACTCACTTTAAGTTGTCAATTTCACAATGTCCTACTACTGATGAAGAGTTTGCGTACATGTTAAAGGGGCATATTCTAGTGTTGTTTGATTCTTGATGTATGCCATGGTTTCTTCTCGTCCTAATTTATCATATACTATGAGTTTGATAAGTAGATAATAGCTAATCCTGGTAAAAAATATTGGAAGGCTTTTTAGTGTGTTTTCAGGTACCTTTATGGCACCTCTAATGCTTGTTTATAGTTTGACAAGACTGGTGAGGGACTTGTTGGCTATGTGAATTCATATTTTGCTGCTGATTTGGATAAGAGGAGATTCCTCATAGGTTATGTGTTTAATGTTAGTGGTTGTGTTGTTAGCTAGAAGGCAACGTTGTAGGCTGTTGTTACCTAATCTACCGCTGAAGCTGAATACATGGCTATTGTTGAATCTTACAAATAATCTGTTTGGTCGAAAATTTTGTTTGTTGAGCTTTATGGAGATGATTTTTGCATTACTTTATTTTGTGACAATCAAAGTGTTATATACCTTACAAAATATCAGATTTTTCATTAGAGAACAAAGCATATTGATGTCAAGTACCATTTTTAGACGTTGTTGCTCAAGGTAAATTAAGGGTATGCAAGATCATCACTCATGACAATCCCGTTGATATGATGACTTAACATGTTCCTGTTGCTAAGTTTGAGCTATGTTGGTTTAACTCATTAGCCCAAGTTGCTATTGACGCCGAAACTATCGCTTTTTTGTTTAGGGAGATGTTGTATTGATGCTACAGCAGGGGCGGATCTAGGATTTGACCATAGGGGGGGCTGGGACGACATCGACCATAAAATAGGTTTATAACAATACTATACTAAATCTTAAATATATGTTGTTTTGTTATCCGAACATATTTTCTATAACTAAAGCTTCATTTTAATTGCTTTACGACTACAAATCCGTTAAATAAAAAGTCTATAATCTCATAAACGGTAAAATTTACAAAAAAAATCCTTACAAATAAGAATAACTATATAAGGTTGTAAAAGAATACTAAATAAATCAAGGGGCACATCAGTGGTGGGGAGAAGAAGAAATTTACCATAAAAGAGATAAACATTAAAACTATACCAAGTTATATTGTGTATACTATGGATATCAAATTGGAACATTATATGTTTTGCAATAAATAAGCAAACTACATTCTACTAGTTTGAGTGTAGGTCTAGGCCCAGAGCTATCAAATAACTCAATAACACAACAATTCAATAATTATTTAATCACTAAATACTTTGTAAAAAATGGTGAATATAATCCTCAATTTATTTGACTAAGCAATTTCTATTAGATGGGGTAATGAAACTAGCAATTCCAGTAGCCAACATGCATATATCTAGGATCATATCTTAGGACAATCACTTCACATATTGGACATGCCGTGTGGATGATGGAGGCCATAGTTGATAGTTTCTAGACGCATGGGAGTTGTTTTTCATGCCTTCACTAATCAGTAATCACGGACACACCAACACTTGAATACAAAAACCCGATACTGACGGCGGTGCCATAGCGGTGGCGAAGAAAGGTGGCGAAGAAAGGAGAAATAAGCCGATTAGATCGTCGAGGGAAACCAGGTAGAGAAAAAATTCAGATGTTTCCTATGGATCAGTTGCTCGATATGTGGTTTTGCTCATACTTCAATAAGTATAAACTATCCCTTGATAGCTAATGTTTTAGGCTTGTCCCATAAAACTTGAGCAATTAACACATTGCATATATTGGTCTAGGCTAATGGATAGAGTATTACGATTAGTAATTGAGCATCAACATTAGTGCTAGCCCTCGTTGCACATCCTTGAGGGGGGCCTGGCCATCCCTCGTTCCTCCCTAGATCCACCTCTGATGCTATAATAATTTTTTTATCTAAAGATGGAGTTTATTAAAGTATGATCCAAATTCATTAAGGAGGCTAAGTTTTCACCGTTATATATAACTCTTGTAAGCCTCCGACTGAATAAGTCGCATCTCAGATAATTTTCAGCGTTGTGTAAACACTCTTCATTTAGTGAAATTTAGATGACCGGGGTCCATAGTTTTTCCCTCTCTCTATTTGGTTTTCCACGTTAAATCGTGTGTTCCTTTCTGTGATTTAAAAAAAAGTGTACCTATATAACGAATCCATTCTTTGAAGTGCCCTCGAAGATGGAACTCGTGCGACACTCCCTCGCATGTAATTCAGTTTCAGACATTCCGTTCACACTGACCGTGGTTAATTACTCCAAACGTTACGCTTCTCAACTCCGACTTTCGATTTCCACGGTTCCAAACACACCCCCCATCACGTAAAGCACGAAATTTTTACAGTATCTTAAAGCACCGGGAATCCATCGAAAAGCAGCAAATTTATGATGAAATTTACGCTCAACTTCCACATCCTGCAAAGGGCACTCGCCTTTTCTGGGAATCTGCGGCGTTGCAAAGCTTTCTTCTTGGTGATGCATGCCGATAGCTAGCTCTACGCTGGATGCAACAATCAGCGATGGTCTTTTTATCCCATAGCAAATGCACCATCACGTTCCAGGTCGCTTCTCATGTCGACATGCAGCAACTTAAATTCCCGGACAAGCAAGGCATATATGCATTGCAGAAGCTATCGTCTGGTCTCTCTACGTGGCCTCACTTTTGAACGTGTGGAAATTTCAAGTGAATTTTACAGGAATTTCACAAGGAACTGGTCGATTTTTGCAAGAATAGGACCAGATTACTGCATCGCGTATTGATTATTCGTAAGGGCGTCCGAAGTTTGATTTGATCATCACTTTCATCAGAGTATTGAGTTCAGAAATTATATGCAGCTTTATTGAGACAGTGAGGCTAAGATCCTCAAAATATTCAAGTTATGATGAGAAATTTGAAGCAGGCTTCGATATGAACACAAATCAGCTTCACCACTGGTTTACTGGGATTTGGTCTGAGGTTCTAGATCCATGATTCTAGAAAGAAGCACGTGAGCACCTTTATTCTTACTTATCCTATTTATTTCTGACAAAGATGCTGCTTGTTACTTGAAGCAATGCAAGCCAAGCAAGAAAAGTACCTTGGGTGATGGGATGTACAGGAGTACAAACTCTGTCCATTCTCCATCATAACTAAAAGGAAAAAAAAGGGAGAAGAAATTAACGGCTGTTCCTTTTGCTCAACCTATGTTCATACCGGAGTGCCGCATCTTGGCATCTTCTCCCCTTCTCTTTTGACATGGTCTTCTCACACATTTTACACAAAGGTTTGGGCAATCTAATCTAGCCAGGTTTCACAGCACGGGACTGAAGGCCGACTCGTACGCGTATACATGCACGTATATTGATTGGATTAGTCAAAGGGATTGCTTCTGAATGAGAGCATCACATACGGTGGTGACAACCGGAGAAAGTTCAGTTATCTTTTCAGTGTCGCCTTTCCATCTTTCTTTTTGCCACTTTGCAAGTTGTCACATTCCTTGCCTGCGCTGGAGTTAAGCCTCTGAAGTATTCTCCCTATCTCGTCGCCGATTCAATCTTTGTCTAATGTCCAAATACGCATGCAGCCACGAAGCGGCCGGCGACTCCTTCGCGCCTACCTGCGACGCGTGAATCATGATTTGGGATTATATTCCATTCTAATGGACAGGCAGGATCTCCTGCCGTCATTTATAGAAAATCGAGAAGCAACTGCTAATGTGCAAGCATCTGTCATTACCTAGTGATCCAGGGACTTAGTAGTCCTGCTTTTCTAGGGTCAATAATAGTTGGAGTTGTCATGCATGGTTCAGGCTGAGGTATAAGACAGTTGTAAGGCACATATTGGACGTGATTCTCATTTTGCTTTACAAATATACCTAGATGGCTTACTTTTCTTGTACTGGTTAGGACTTTAACTAGGGGGTGGTTTCAAGCTTTCTAACTAACCAACCAATCAGACCTGTTGGAATTTATTAGTCCCTTCAAGTCGTCAACATTTCGACAGTCAATTATACAACAACAGAAGCTACTACTTAGCTTGAAGCATCATAAAGTAAGCAGTACTAGATTATGCGATCTCCTTGTGTGCTTGAAGAAGCAAAAGCTATGTATGCACTTCAGTACCTAACTTCCTAGTGCCTTGCCCCCATTTAGTCTAAACCTAAACACATAGGATGAAAACAAAATAAGTCGCTTAGGACATAGGGTGACTTTTTTATACGGAAAAGATCACAAATATATTAAGTAAAAGATACTGTAGGAGAAAGGTATATACTTGCCAAGATATCATGCAGTATCATGTCAACATAGAGCTTAGCTAATTAGGATCAAAGTTTGGGCAACGGAGCCTTTTGCTTCACGCAGGAGGTGAACTCTTTCAGCTGTTCCTGCACATAGTTGAAAACATTGGTCAAATGTTTTTAAAATGCTATTTCAGCTTCTCTATACACAAAATGATACCTCGCAGCTGAGTCACACCGCTTAAAATTATGCTTAAGAATTACAATACCGTAGTGTGCTTGCCTACCTTGTCGGAGACGTGTTTATATGCAGAACATTTCAATGACGATCTTGTAATGGTCAACTGGAGAGAGAATATTGTTCCAAACCATCTCTATCAAAATGAATATATTTGAAAATTTCAAAGTAAATCTACTAATTAGATGAAAGTTGCACAATGTACGAATCTCTTCGATTTCAGTTGGCAGAAAGGGACATGGTTAGGCAGAAGTTGGCCTATCCAAGCAACATGTCATTTTCAGCAGTTAAGCCAGGTACTAGGCATTGACATAACCCATTATTTGACCATCGTTGACAACAAAAAGCAGGTGCCCAAAAAAACTAGTATTGATAATCAGTTTTGCGTCGATTTGTTGCCGCCGGTATCGGTTCAACAACACGTGTTCCCATGGCCAGGTTTTCAGTTGGATGCCGTGAAAGTTGGACTAGTGAGAACATCTGGATTGGGATCTTGCTCTGGTAATGAATTAGGAGATGGTCGTTTCATTAAGTCCAATCAAACTTAGTGATATGTGATGTCACTTTTTCCTTGAACAAAAAGCAAGCATTTGGAATCCTTGCAGATAATAAGCAGGTAAGCAAGCTACCCATCAGCAGTTAGGTAAAGACCAATCATATGAAGAGCCAGAAATATGCGGCATTTCTCCCCTGGGAAGCCATCTCTCATAACCAAAGTGTTTCGTTGTGAAAACTGGCAGTGTGAGGCAATAGGTCGATAATTCGACGTCACAACATGTTACTCATAACAGCACTCGCAATGTGAACATTAGAATTGTTAACCCCCCATTAGTGAAAGCTAAAGCATGATGGATCACGTTTGCACCACGCCATAATAAATACTTTTATCATCCAAAGAAAGGTGGAAGCAATTGGGAGCACACGAGTGTATTACAGGGTAAATATCCCTTTTCACTAGATTCTTGTATAGAATGAAGATCTGAGTATCCAAAAGGTTCATGAAGAATATGAGAGGGTGACGACGGTATTTACTCTGTCAAGAAATCTCAGAGATTCATTTACGGAGTACTCCGTTCTTGTTATTACCATAAATTTTTGTGTCATATCTTATTTTTTTTCATGAAACACCAGATCCAGTACAGACCAGCCGCACGTAACGAGTACGAGAATATAACAATAGCAATGTGAACATCGGAATGAACACCCCACGACTGAAAGCTAAAGGTTACAATTTTTTTCTCCAAAGCATGATGCACCACACCCATACAAATCCCTTTTCAGGTTGCTTTCTTAGGCCCCTCACATACTGTCAATGCCTTTGGAGTGGGGGTGCATGACTCTGACTAATCTGTCTGGTGACCTTGTCAACGAAGCAAACTCCTCCACACTTACCCAGTCTATAATCTATCTACATGGGGCACCCAACAGCCTCCTTATAGCTAGTTGTAAATTATTGATAGCTGAAAGAAGCCAAGACCGCATCAAGAATCCAGGCAAGATTGGCAAGACATATTAGGGTGTGCCTTTGTCTTAAGGGAAACCCCCTCCTTCCTGCCCCCATCACCTGCCAATAGGTGCGTGGTTAGGTCGCCGACATTCTAGTTGCGAAGGAATTGTATGTATGTTCTAGGCCAGACTAAGAAAAACAGATAGGACAGATGGTGATAGGTTGTCTCTTATTTCAGCTGCTGTGAGGCCCCTCCTCAAGGAGAGGCCTTGTCTTTCTTTAATGGTCACAAGGAGAAGAAAAAATGGTGAGCATCTGCTTTCTTTTCTGCTGACCTAGCATACATGTGAAGTGAGTCACCTGCCTTTTCCTGTCCAGGTATAGATAGGGAAGGGTCACATGGAAGATGAATTTCTTGAATTGGAAGAGTTGGTGGTGCGTCAGTTATTCGGTTAAAGGTACAATGAGAAATGCACCATGTGCGCATAATTGTAGTTATTTTACAGAGCCAGTGCTAGTGATTGTGGGGCATGCAAAAACACAACCATACGTGCCGAGTTCCTTAGGACTTAAGAGAAGAAAAGCTATTGCGATCCGCAGGGACCTCAGAGACAGATAGTTTCAGGTAGACTAAGTTTCAAGTTTCTTCTAATCCACAAACAACCCCACCCATTGTGTAGTTGTGGCCTCATGGCTTCTACACATAATACTCGGATGTCACACCATTTCAATCTCCTTTAAAACTAGACGATTAAGTTAGATCCAATCAGCGAAGCGTAGGCCTATAAGTGTCCGACAGAATCCGCCTGTCCCAGGAACAGCTGGTACTGTGGCATGCTTATGTTAACAATATTAAGAAGTAACAGGTACAAGACCACCGAAAACGGTATATCCCCTAGCCTCTTGTCCTTCCAAAATCGAACTAATTCACCGCTCTCAACACGAGATGAACTAGCTGAACGAAATTATTCTTAAGCCTCATGATGCCCTTCCAAAAGTGTGAGTCCATTGGTTTGGCCTGGAACAAGGAAAGTTCATTCTTATATGCAGGTGTTACTATCGTGTACCAGTTGGTTGCTGTCATGGGTGTTGTTTTGAGGTCATGGGAATTATTACATAAGGTGCAGCACAGTGATCCAATGGAGCTTGCCATCAAGAAGCTTGAATGGATTACCATGGAGTAAATGTCCCGGTTTGAATCACGTACCAGTGATAGGCTTCTTAGTGTTAGATTTATCTTCTGTGGCTTGTCGCGTACATTTTTTATAATAGTTGCTCTATCCCTCTTTCAGTTAGACCATTGTTTTGGTGACTTGTAATAGACTGTAACAAGTTAACGCTATATGCATGAATGCATCACCTTGATGCAGAGGCCAGGGGGTAATAAAGCTTCCATTATCTATAAACAATTTAAGAAAATGCCTGTATCATCAAACACTGCTAGTTCAAACTACAATCTAGTAAGCTTTCAGAATATGCTGCCAATGCATTGATGTTCTTGTGGTTAACAAAGTTGTTATACACACATTTGAAACAAGATTGATCAATCATTACATGCATAATAATTTCCTGATAATTTTACTATATTTAAGCTATGGGATAATCTCTACTTACAACAACAACAATGCTCCGGTATGTACCTTCTAGACTAGTGTTATATTCATCCTTCAGTGTGGTTGCTGAATAAGTTCAGGTATAAGCCGGAGCAAGAACCCCATCTTCTGCTGTGAGAAGGCCTCATGCATTTCGCCTATGCTAGAACTGTTGCCAAATGTGCTCTGGCTTAGGTCTGGTTTGCTGAAATCTTCCACAGCATTCGAGATCTCCTCCACCAGATCAACAATTACACCATTCACACCCATCAGATACTGGAGATAAACAGCCTCCCACACATTACTGCAGATGCGACCAACAAATCCAGGAAATCTGTAAGATTACCGAGAACACAAGAAAACCTAGCCGACAAAACATCCGGGAATGAAAGTGCATGATAAAAATGTACTGCTTACTTGAGTTGCCCATAGGTGAGAAGTGCAAGGTTCGATTCTTGTGCTTTGAGGATTGCAGAGGGATTCTTTAAAACCCCTCTCACTTCTGACACGACCCCATGCAAGTCATATTCTTGGCATACTCGGATAGCATTGTCAAGGGAGTTCCTTCTCTCGTCATTGTATTTAGCTGTTCCCCCTTCGGTTAAGAACAGTACCTAAGGAAAGATAAAAGGTTCAAAGCGATGGTGTTGACGTATGAGCATGTTACAACCCAACTGTTTTCCATTGCACCGTTGTGAGTCACACAATTAAATGGTGCAATCAAGTAGCGAGCTAGAATCTTTAGAATCTTATGTTTTTTCTCAAAAGAAGGCAAAGTTGAGGAAAATTTTCAACAAATAAAAATAACTCGTACAAAGAACACAAAAGGTTGGCTTACTGACAGGATATATGCTTTGGAGTTCCCGTGCTATCCGTGCCGCATCAGGTTGGAATGTTGAGAAAAATATTGTCCTGTTACCAGCATACTGGAAAACAACCTACCAGACCACTTAACGGTGTTATGATCATCACCTCACAATGACAATGGTTGTATATGAATTAATTTGATATCATCCTAAAGAACAAAGGCAACAGTTCATACTTGCAATACAGCTTGAAGAGCACAGGTAAGGGAGCCACTCGGATAGATAATGTTGTCATCAAACTTTAGCTCGATGTTAAATCCCAGATGGGGACTGACATGTTGGAAGACTTCCTGCAATGTGCAGAGAGAATCATCTTCTTCTGTGTTCCAAGTAAGGACTCTGCCATCTTCCATCCGTCTAAGCAAGGGCTTGGAGACCTGAACGGCAAATAGGAAGTGAATATCATAGCCTTTTAATCACACGTTAATGACGAAAACTTGAGAAGGCCCAAGAGATAGAAAGGGACAAAGAACCTTGTGAGATTCTTTTTGTAGCCCATATGAAAGGAATTCTTCTAGTAGAATATCAGCAACACGCTGTTCATATACCGCCTCCTACACAAATTGCCCATTATTAAAGATTAACTAGAGTTTTCCATGGGAATGCATAAACAAAAATGGCAGTAATAAAAATGGATGAAAAGAACATACAGTTTTTTGGGTGAGGATAAAGTCATCGTGGAAGATAACTGGGCAGCCATCTTTTGTAACCTGCAAGCCAAAATGGCACGAACACTACTTCAGGAGACCTGTGTAGTATTGTGGTCAGCTAAAAGGAAAGGATACATGGATAAAGTCAGGAAGTTACAGAATACTCCAAATGAACTGATTGGTTGTAATAAACTGAAAGTAAATAGAAAGGTCAGCTTGCGTCGACCAAGCTGACATGTGCATGCTTCCAACGGTTGCCAAATACCGATTTCACTTAATGCTTCGAACAGAGAATGACTCCTCGATATATATTAACGACAACTGATAAATAGACGGCAGATGATGTTTGGTAACACGGTTCAACGCTATACGCCTACATCCACGAGCATGTTTAACGGGCGCTCCTCTCCATGTACTAATCATAGTACCGTCGACGACAAGCCCGCCGACATCTTACCAATACATCAGGTTCTGGCAGCCCCTAGCACAGGTGTCACAAACGTTGACCCCCGGAGAATGATCCCTCGCGGGCTATACGTTGTTAGGTAGATGACTCCAGCAGCGGATTATACGCGTTCGGATAAACCCCGTTTAATTCGGTCCCCACGGGGATTCGAACCCGGGTGGGCTGGCTGCGCACTCGCTAGCCTTGCCACCAAGCCAGCACTTGGTTCTCAAAAAAAAATTGGCACTCGCTAGCACGGGTGTCGGACCGTCCCAAAACTAATCTTGTGTCTTTTGACTACTCCCGGTGTGTTTATGTGCATTTATATACTAGGCCGGGTTACAACTTACAAGTGTTTGACTCCAACACCTAACCTACCGCGCAATCAAAGTTGGAGCATATCCACATATTCGACACAACTTCAACAATTGGCGTCTAAGGAGTAGCTAAATCATGCTTGTTCCATGTAATTAGCTTACAGTCTACTACAGTATAACATAACTGCATTACTTCACGTTGGGAGGTTGGGACACAGATTATATCATAACTTCATTGCACTTTACATTGGGAGTTTAGGAGACAGATCAATCAATTTCACTTCCCATGCTTGATCGGTTAATTCAGAGAGAGAACTGCTAGCACATTTATGACACATTCAGAGAGACAAATTGCGACATCCATGTTCTCCAGGATTCCAACAAACTTAGTTCTTCAGCTGTACCAACTAGAGCAGAGCACACATTGCTAAATCAAGCACGCTGCCTACCGATTTCGCTCGTGATGCTGCTGCGGCGCCAATTCCAAATCCAAGCTTAAACCAGCTAGCACCGTATCAATCGCGAACTATGGAAATGGCAGAGGACATGTGTGTGTGTACCTGGACGTCGAACTCGACGAAGGCGACAGCGGCGTGCTGTGCGGCGCGTCCGAAGGAGAGCAGCGTGTTCTCACGCTCCCTCACGGCCCCGGCCCGCGCCCCCGGCGGCGCCCCCACCGCGTTCATCCCCATCCCTCGGTGGCCCCCAACCACCATCCCCCGCTCGGCCAGCAGCGCGAACGGCAGCTCCCGCGGCATCCCTCCAGCCGCCGCCCGGGCCGTGGATGCGCCTGACGCGATCCGGCAGCGCGCCGCCGCAAGGGGAGTCGTCGCCGGATGCGCCATTTGCACGCTGGCCTCCAACTTTTTTTCCCTTTTTATTTCCTCCCACTTGCGCTGCCTTGCCTGGCTGGTTCGTAGTTGGTTGGTTGTCGTGGGAGGAGTTTGAATATTTTTAGACACGTAACAGCCGCGCGGACGGACGGAGCAGCGGCTACACGGCGCGGAATGTTCGCTTTCCCTCGCTGCCGCGGGCATCATCCGGAATGGATCTGGATATTCCGTCTGCCCACGAGGCGAGGGAATTCCGTGAGCCGTTACGAGAGCCATGCCGTCCGGTACACGCTATTTTTTTTGGATTTTTATTTTCGTACACTTGTTTCGTTAACTGTATTTAGTTTTCTTCGTCGTTTAACTTTTTCTCATTTTTTCTCTTGCTATGTTATAAAATCCTCGCAGGCGTACAGACGAATGGATGTCGTTTGGTTAAAGGCTTGACTGTTACATGCTGACCGGTGGATCGTGTTGGGCCAGGTCGTGCGTCGAGCATTACATTACGTTACGTGGCCTCGACCGTTACATGCCGACTGGTGGGATCGCGTTGGGGCGGGTCCTGCCGTGGCCGTTACGGCTGACGGTTGGGGCCAAGATACACGTCGGATCCGCCATCCATCTCTCGCTGACTTGTTGGTCGTTTTTTTCCTCATTGGGAGACCGGTGCAACCATGACAAATGAGGCTGTTATGTGGGGCTATCGAAGCCAATGAACGATGGGGCCATCATGTGGGGTCATCGAAGCCAATGACCGATGGGGCCATGATGTGGGGCTGGAGGGGAATTTGCATATTTGTTATTTTGTGTGTCACTAACATGTGGTGGTCATATGACAAATATACAAATTTTAAAGAAAAAGTTTGACAAATATGCAAAATTAGCAAATATGCAAAAATCCTGAAGCAGCTACTCCCCCAAACATTGACAGATGGGATCGTGTATGACACACGTGAGTGCAGCTCTCTCTCTCTCTCATCCGCTCTCAGCCCCTAGCCCCGAGCAGCTCCTATCCCACCGGCGGACAGAGCTGCCATCGTTGGCGCGTGGGTGGCTCCGTCCTACGGTGGCGTCAGACAGACTGCCGCTCTACACCTCAACCACGACTCCAGCACATGTTTCGTCTGCACGCATTGTATGTTGAGACGGTACCGATCGCATGCAGGTCCGCTGCCCACGACGGCCGGGATTTTTTTCTGCCGCCATAGCTCGATGAACGGTCGCAGCAATTGCTAGTAGTGATTGGTAAGACCTTCGCTCCTGCTTCGCCCACCCTAATCGATTCGGTTCCCGTAATTTCCTCGATATTGCAGGGGTAAATTAGTGTTCAATGTCTGGTCGTAGCGGGTACACCGACGAGTGTGGGGATTCGATCACGTCGTGGTCATATTCTCCTTCTCCTACCACGTCGAAAAACAGGTAGCTCCTTCTCTTTATACTACCATTGAATTTGAAGTGCCATCATGGCCTATCGGATTGATTTTAATTGGATTTGTTTTGGGATTGTTACAGTGTGCTATGTAGGCCGATGATCCATGGTACATTGTATACCAAGATGAATCAACCTAGTGGTCTAGACAAAGGATGGATTTGGAGGATATGGTTGCCAATTTAAGTGATGAATTGGCCCATAAAAACCTGTTGATATTAGAGCTGAAGCGTACTGTCGAGGAAGAAAAGAAGAACTCAGAGCTTATTTGCAAAGAGAAGTTGACACTTGAGGCTGATCTTACCGTATCTGATCAAGTGATAGAAAATCTAAAACATGAACTTCAAGTGAAGGGGGAGGAAAATAGTAGATTCATGTGGGAAGTTTTAGTAGTTATTATCCCCGTCCTAACAGTTACGGTATGGGTTGTGGTGAAGGTGGCACGTGTAATTATTAGTTGAATTGATAGCTAATTTAGAGAGTAGAATTATTATTCAATAGATGGTTGTGAGTTCTTGCTAATTTAGTCACTTTGCGGTCCCAAAGTTGTCAAGAGAATGCATTGCGGGGCCCGAATTGCTTGCCATTGGATCTAGCTGCCCATAGTTGGTATGCCAAATGCCTAGAGGGTCAAGTTGAGGGCCCTATCAGTTATGGTCGTTGTGTCACAGCCATCATAGCTGCCATGTAGACTTGCAGCATTAACGACAGCATTCATTCCCCATTTCTTGACGCCGCATTCTTCTTCTCTAGAGAGGCGATCTGTCAAAGAAAGTACTACTCTCTCTGATCCAAATTAGTTGACTCAAATTCGTCAAGATACGGATGAATCTAATATGTCAAGATACAATCGAATCTAGACAAATCTAAATCAACTAATTTGGGTCAGAGGACGTACTACTTATAAATCAGCTTTAGAGCATATCCCTCCAATCCATATTACTACTTGTCACTAAAATAGATGTATTTAGACATGTTTTAGTGCTAGATATATCCATTTCAATGACTAGTATGAATTGGAGGGAGCATCAATTTTGATTCAAATGATACATATTTTGATCAGATTTATACAACCCCATCGGAGATTGTCAAAGCAAGTACTGCTACTTATGAATCAACTTTAGAGCATATCCAGCGGTCTCACGGCTCAAATACATACTCTCTCTGACCCATATTAGCACTAAAACTTGACTATATATGTTCATATCTAGATGAATCTAAGTCAACTAATATGGGTTAAAGAGAGTATCAAATTTATTTAAATCGTATATATATTTTAAGTCGCAGAATTTTGGTTCAAATTGGGCTCAAATTTGTCCCATTATTAAGTCGAAGGTGAGCTAGCCGCCCTCCCCGCCGCATGTGTACTCCAAGAATTATGGGCAAAGTGCTCCCATCCATCCGGCCACAAGGTACATTAAGTGCACCTCGTGACCTCGCACACGACAGCCACAACCTCCCAGTTCGGTTCGGGGGCTTTGATCTGCGGCGTCACGGTGATTTTGCGGATGAATCGTCATCGAATCGCCGATGACGCATGCACTGCTGATGTCTTTCTTGATGTCTTTCGCCGACCGCGGAGGATGTCGAGATGTGACGAGGTGAGAGGAGAGCGGGAGGCAACAGATCCTCAACGCCACACCGTTCAGCCGCCACGCTTGGATCCGCGCGCCACGCGCCCCCCACATTACGACCCGCGCCGCGCCGCCGCCATTATTGCCGAGCGATCTCCGCTCGCCGCCGATTCTTAGGTTTACGATTGATTGCGCGCGCCGTTCGACGATGTCCATTGATCATTGTCCATGCCATACATTTAGAACCACCGCGAACGCGCCCACATCGCCGCGCATTGTTGTACATCGATAGGAGAGGGAGGAAGGAGAAGATATCTGTGCGATAGTGAAAGGAGGAGAGACATCCGCCCGGGCTCTCCTCTGCGTCTGGGTTAGTCGCTCATCGGGAGAGAGAGACCTCCGGCCCGTCGGATCATGATGTATCGAACTGTGGTTGTCCAAGATCCGTGTGACATACATCTCTACCAATCAGAGCGCAGCCAAACTGATGCGGCTGGTATATGTGCGGCAGGGAAAGGGAGGGAGAGATATTCAGCCCGTCAGGCTCTCCTCTCCGTCCAAGGTAGGTGCACCCATCGGGAGAGAGAGAGACTTCTAGCCCGTCGGATCATGATGTATCCAATGGTGGTTGGCTAAGATCCGTGTGACAAACATCTCGACCAATCAGAGCGCAACAGCCAAACTAAGCACAAGTTAGACTGTTGTGAGGGTTTGAGTCTTGAGAGAGGGGAAAAGTGAGGAAAACTTTAGCGGGAGGGGAAAAGTGAGGAAAACTTTAGCGGGAGGGGAAAAGTGAGGAAAACTTTAGAGGGAGGGGAAAAGTGAATAGAGCAAAGGAAAACAAGGGCACTCAGATAAAAAAATGAGTAAGGAAAATTCAAGTTTTTGACATAAAAAATGGAAAATGTGTTATTTGAACAAAATAATTCATCTTGGCCGACATTATATTTTTTGCAACTCAAAGATACACGAGTGTTCCAAATTTGGCCTCATTTAGACAAAGTATATTTTGGGATGGGTTATTTTGGAGGTCGATCGAGTAGAGAGACATGCATCTTCATAGCTAGTAGCTCATTCCAAGAAGGGTTTAAGAAGTGGTTTAGGTTTATTTCCTTTTCCTTTATTATTCATGCTAGGTTATAGGCAACATAACAAGAGTCCATTTGAATGTTGCACTATGTTTTGAATTTTTTTTGAATTAAACTAACCCTAAAACCATTTTTTGAATTTAATCACTTAGAAAAAGAAAAATGTGGATGATTACAAGTTATCCAAAATTTCCTATTTCATATGGTAAATCAATCCAAGATACACAAGTGTGCCAAATTTTGGATCAATTGGTCAATGTTTAAGCCATGAACTAGCTAACCCCATGTCTTGACCACATGTCGAGGGCAAAACTGAGCAGTGCTAAGAAACTAGGTGCATGACCATAGAAACTTGCAATAACACATACATTATGGGATTATCCAACATACAAACTTGGGAGCGTCACACTAGTTCGAATTCAATACAAACATTGATAGTAGTTCAAATTTATCATACAAATTCAAATTAATAATTCAAATCTATTTTTTCTTTCTCCTAGTGTTTTTTGATGGGTTCACCACCTTGATCCTAGTGATCCTAGCTGGAATATTCACGGAGTCCACCATCAACTTCTTCCTTTTTCCCTTTGTTCTTTTTCCCTACATCCAATGAATCAAGTGCTTCAGGCTATCGTACAATTGGTTCAATCACGTTTCGATCCTCTGGTTCATACGGTTCAAAAAGCTTTGCCTCCATGTTATCAATATCCGCTCGTGTAATGCCTTTATGTTTGAACTCTGCTTCAATCTCCCATGCAGTTGATGTAATCTCCCTTCATTTGGTTCAATCTCCTCTCGGTCGACTAGTTCAATATCCTTTGTATTTGGTTCAATCTCCTCTCAATCGACTGGTTCAATCTCCCCTGCATTTGGTTCAATCTCCTCTGCATTTGGTTCAATATCCTCTCGATCCATTGGTTCAGTCTCCCCTGAATTTGGTTCAATCTCCTCTCGATTCGTTGGTTCAATCTGCAACGTATCCAATGCTTCATTCTCCTCTCGTTCAAAACACTTCATTCTCATCTGCATTTTATGCTCCCGCCTAATCATCCATTCCATAAGATGGGTCCATGATGTGGCTCGGTTGACTATAGAGCTTGTTGGGAGACCCCAAGAGCAAGGTGTGATGGGCACAGCAGCAAGTTTTTCCTTAGTTATGAAACCAATATTATCGAACCAGTAGGAGTAAGGAAATAACTTCCAAGGTGTTGCTAACAACTTGGAACCTACACAACACAACCAGAAAACTTTGCCCCAACTTAGAGTGAGGTTTTCAATATCATCGGTTTGCTGAAAATAAAGGATTAAATGTATAGTGTGGAAGATAGTGATTTACTGAAAGTAAACAGTAGATGTAATATCAATGATAAAGGAATGGACCGGGGTCCATAGTTCACTCTAGGTGTTCTCCTTAAGATAGATAACATGATGGGTGAACAAATTACAGTGGGGCAATTGACAGATTGAGAAAGCATAACAATGCATATACTAGACATCTTGACTCCTATGAGATTTGATTGGGCATTACAACATAATACATAGACCGTAATCCAACTGCATCTATGACTAATAATCCACCTTCAGGTTATCATATGAACCCCTTCCAGTATTAAGTTGCAAGCAACAGATAATTTCATTAAGAAATGTGTGTAAAGTAAACAATACAATTTCCCCATGAACAAAGTATTGTTGTTTTCTCCCTAGTAGCAACAACACATCTACAACCTTAGAGATTTCTGTCATTTCCCCAGATTACTAGAGGCATGAACCTACTATCGAGCATAAATACTCCCTCTTGGAGTTGCAAGCATCTACTTGGCCAAGATAGCTACTAACAACAGAGAGCATGCAAGATCACAAATAACATAGACATGATAGAATCAATAATCAATCTGACATAGTATCTCAATATCCATCGGATCCCTGCAAGCACAACATGTATGATTACAAATAGATGATCTTGATCATGAACGGAGCTCACAAGATCTAACCATGATAGCACAAAGTAGGAGAAACAACCATCTAGCTACTGTATGGACCCATAGTCCAAGGGTGAACTACTCACGCATCACTCCGGAGGCTAGCATGGTGATCAAGAAGGCCTCCGGGATGATCTCTCCCCTTCAGCAGGGTGTCGAGAAGAGCTTCGGATCCCCCTGATCTAGGGATGGAGACGGCGGCGGCTACGGACTGTTTCGTGGAGATCTGATCGGGTGCTTAGGGTTTCTGCGTCGAGTGCTTTTATAGGCAAAGGGGCAAGGTCGGTAGGGGCCCAAGGGGCCCACACCTAGGGCTGGTGCGCCTCCCCCCTAGGTCACGCCGCCACCAGGTGTGTCCGTATTGTGGCTCCCCTTCAGCTTCCCCCCGGACTCTGTTTTCCTTCTGGTAAAATATCAACTTGGGCTTTTGTCCCGTCCAATTCCGAGAATATTTTCTTACTAGCTTTTCTGAAACCAAAAACAGAAGAAAACAAGCATCTGGAACCGCGGCATCTTGTTAATAGGTTTGTTCCAAAATGTATAAAAATACCTCAAAGTGTAGACAAAACATAAGAAAGTCGATACAAAACAAGCATGGAGCATCAAAAATTATAGATACGTTTATGACGTATCAGTCCACTGCATTTTTACAAAGCCTACCAAAGTGCCCTAGGATCCCACGGTGTTTGCACTTACGTCGTCGAGGTGGTGCACCACCCTCTGCACTAGCTCTCATCCTATTCTTCCTTGGCCTACCTGCTGGTCGAGTAAAAACTGGAGGGTATAGCTTGAAGCCTGGATCCACTTCCATCCATTGGTCTTTTGCTAATAAGGCTGGAACATTCTGAGCATTTGTTGCCCTAAATTTGGCAATGGAGAAATACTCCGACACGTACTGATCAACTTCACCCTCTTCACCTCCTAGAACACCCATGAAAAACAATGCATGTATGCAGGGTTTCCCATGGAGCTGCCATTGCCTCCAATGGCATGTCCTATCAACCATACTCACTGGATACCTCCATTGCCTATCTTTACTATCAATGTATGTTGCCTCAACCTCCATTCCTCTTATAATGCATTTCATCTTCAATTGTTTTTCGCTGGCATGCAAAGCCTTAATCAAAGATGGGAGGATGAGATGGCCAACATATAATGTTGATGCAATTATTTGACGCAAATCGATCTTTATCATAATCATCTTCCTAATCTTATCAAATATTTGCCATAGCATAAGCCCTTTAAATGACTTGACCTTTGCATTGAAACTCTCTGCAAGGTTACTTGTTACATAGTCTACCTTGCAAATTTCATTGAATCGGCTTCTTGACAACACCATTCCATGATGTGCATCCAAGTACTCCTTCATCGTAGGTTTTTGTTTATACAACACTTACAAATGATACAGATGCTTCCTCAAACTGTATGTGTATGAAGCTATGCATAGGTTGTCAGTATAAACTTTACCCTTGAATTTGTTTGTAAAATTCTGCACTAAGTGTCGCATACATTCCCTATGGTCCACTCCGGGAATACTGCTTCTACAACTTTCTCCAAACCTTTGCAAGCGTCCATGTGGATAGTAAGTCCTAGTGGATGACCTATAAGGTCGCGCAAATTCTCTAGAAACCAAGTCCAACTTTCATCTGACTCAATCTCCAAAACTTCGTAAGCAACAAGGAACATCCAATTGTGGCCATCAACTGCAGTAGCAACTACTAGTTATCCTTTAAATCTGCCATGAAGAGTTGTTGCATACACGGCCAAATAAGGTCTGCAACCATACAGAAACCCTTGCCATCAAGCTTTGAAACAAACAAAATCCCTTCTAAAGCACTCCTTATCCATTGTATTACCTCTTATTTTGTACTGAACTCTATGCATGTATATCTGTACAACACTACCTGGACTAGCCATCTCCACTTCAGCTTTGAAGTTGTAAAGCAACTGAAAACTTCCATTCCATGGACCATTGATCCTCTCAAGAGCCATTTCCTTTGTGTAACATCCCAAAAATACTAAACTTGGATCATCAAACTCTAATCATCAAAATTAGGGTTAACAAAAACTTTTCTAAATAAAAATATGAAAGCATGCATGTGTGTATGCATCCCATTTTGAATTCTTTTGAATTGCCTTGTTTATGTGTTTCTTTGCTTGTAAAAGGATTCTTAGGTGAAATAAACATCATCTAAACAATTCCCAAACTTTTCCCAAAGACAAATAAATCAAAACAAACAAAATGAGTGAATGGTCATTTTGACCAATTTAACTCCCATGCCTACTTTGGCTGTCCCAAACTTTCAGAACTTAACAGAAACTTGTTTGGATCTTTACACCCCTTGATAGTACTCTTAACAAAGTATCAAGAGGCCCACCTTGTGATCATCCAGAAACTTTCAAATGCATAGTTTAAATGACAATTCAAAATTGAATCTTTATCATATGGGAAGATCCCACTTTTTCAAAAACCACTCAAACAAGCTCAACTTTCAAAACCCAAGCATCTGCAGACTCACCAGCACCAACCTAGCACACCCACCAAAAATCTTTTCAAAATTCAAAACTTGAATTCTTGCAGCCATTTCATCAAACACCTTGCTGATTCAAATCAAATAAAATCTAAACACTATTGTGAGCAGTGATTGGAGCCTAACTTGCTCCCTCTCTAGCTCACAAAGAACCTCGATAGATCATCTAGAAAACTAAACCAAGCACTAGCCCCACTATAATCTTGGCAATGCCATCAATGGTGAACAAAGAAGCTCACCATGTCACCCGATGTGGACAACAAGCTAGGAGAAGAAACAAGCCTAGCCAACATGTCCGAGCAAGCCAACACCCCACCGCCACTCACATCCGGTAGCTCGGCGTTGCTAACCCTCGGACCACACGCCTGAGACCGTGCCCAGCTGCTTGACAACCATGCCGAGAGCATGCGCCAGCGCCCTCAACACACACCCGCAGAGGCCGCCCTGCGCGTGCATACACGATCACCACCGACCCAGAGACCGCCAGACATCCCGTCACGCCCCATGCCCGTAGCCACCGCCGCCGTCGAAGATGCCGCCTCGGCAGAGCATCGCCGCGTTGCACCATTTGCCACCGCCTACATGTGCATTAAAGCCGTGAGCATCGCCAGAGACTACTGGCGATCGCCACCATCGGCCATGCCTCTAGCACCCGTAGCCATGTCGCCACCGCCGCCCCGCCCGGTCTCGTCGTCGACTATAAATAGAGGCCACCTCCGCCGAATTGAGCACACCATCTCCCCTCTCCTCACCGATCGTTCCACCTGTTCCCGAATCAAGCGGCGACGCCGGAATTTCACCGAGCTGCCATTCTGGAGAAGAAGGGAGCCAGCGATTGGAGCCACCCCAGGAGAAGCTTCCGGTACCAGGAGGTTCACCGTCGTCGACTTCGTTGTTCGCCCGCCTCGCCGACCCTCGCCTGAGCCTCGGTGAGCCCCCGACGACCCCCACCTGCCGCGTTAGGGTTCAGTCTCGCCGGCGTTGCCCGACGTGGACGACGACCCTCAGCCGTTGGATTAGAACTAGATCGAATGCACCATATTGCCCCATACCGCTTTGCACCCCCTCATCTCACTAACGCGTGGGGACAACAACTTAACCAGCCCGCGTAAGCGCTGTGCTTAGTAGGACGGCCCAGTATCGTTTCCCGCGCAGCCCAGTTGTTTGAATTTGGATTTTTCCATTTTCATTCAAACACACTTCTGCACCTAGTTTCAAAAATCAACCTAGCTCTATTCAGTGAACCAAATTGAATGAAACTAATTTTGTTAGAAAGGTCTGGAAGTGCTGAATCCAAGCCCGTTGGATTTAAATCATTTGGATCTGTAGATCACCCTTGGTAAAAATAACAAGGCAGAAGCTTTTCTGCATTCAAACATTTTTCAAATTTAAACCATAATATCTTTTGAGTTGATTCCAACTCTCAAAAATCACATTTAACCATACCTTTCAGAATATACAAAAATATATAGGTTTACTTACAAAAATAATGACCAAGTAATAAAAGAATGCCACATAAGCATTTCTAGTCACTTTATTTAATTAAAAATAAAAGGTTAAACCTTATTAAATTGTGACACCACTTTAAATCACATTCCCATGGACTAAAATATGTGGTGATGACATGTGTCAACATGATCCCATGTTTGGTTTGGAGAATATTAAATCTTAAGTAGTTTTTCAATGAGTGGAAATTACTTTTCTAAAAATAAAAGGAATTAAACCAAGCTTTGATCTGGTAATGTTAGTGATGATGCTAGATCATCTATAGGACCCCTTTTGTGGGATGATTGCAAGTAGTTAAGTATTGTTTGGTGATTGTGTACCTCGTATTTATTCATAGACGCTAGTACCGACCAAGGATACGAGGAGGAAGGAGGATACTACGAAGAAGCCGAGGAGAACTTCAACCACTGCTCTGACAAGGCATGCTTATACTGATACTGATGCAAGCCTAATACTACTAGTTGAATGTGCAAGCTAACACTTGCAAGATACTATACTTATGCAAGTCTTACTAATCAAGTTGACCTATGCAAGCCAATACTTGTTTGTCACCATGCCAACTATATGCCTTAAGCATAGATGATCCTACCCACTTGATAAACCAATCCTAGTTTTTACTTACAAGCTTTATACTTTATTTCTTTATCAAAGCTATTACTTAGAGTTTACTTAAGTAAATTGTAGATACTAGAAGGATATTTGAAGGTTGCATAAAGAGCATAAAATTTGGCCTAAGCTAGATAATCTTTATGTCATCCTAATGCATGAGATTGAACTTAGTTAAACTCCACTTGTTTACCACCCCTCATTAGTACTTACCCCCACTTGTAGATGCTAGTGCTAAGCATAAAACTTGATCAAGTTTAGATGGGAATACTTGGTGGAAAAATGGTTATGAAAACCTTAGAATGATGGATCATTCTATTGAAATGTTTTGGACATGTCTTTCCGAACACCAGATGATTTATGGTGATGAAAATGTTGAGGCATCAACCTTATCCCTTTATAAAACTGATGGTTGTCTGGATGCGATACCATTCCAATTTTACCGTACAACCACAATACCCGAGAATTGGGTAGGGCTTGATTGGAAAATTATATACCTTAGTATTAGGACCCTCACGACCAAGGTCTGAGTTGAGGCTACCTTGTGAAGATTGTTCACCTGTGCAGTACCCAAGATGACAGTTGGTCATGGTTGGGAGGCCAAACTCACAGGAGAGGTGCTTATACTAGGGCGTGTAATTGAAAGGTTAGGATTGATTATCCGCATATTGAGTATGGTGAATTCAGGATTTGTTCCTGACGGATGTATCGAATGTTGTGGTGAAAGTGTACAATCTCTGCAGAGTGTCAAACTATTCGAATAGCCGCGTCCGCGGTTATGGACAGTTGGAGTGGCCATACTGTTTCCCCGTCAGATGTTTTCAAAATGACTTGTGAAATGATTTGAGACTTTGACTTGACCACAACAGAGTTGTGGCATGAGATACAAGTTCCCACTTAGGTGTTATAGAACCTTAACTAGCATTTGTTGTTTCCAAACTTAGTAGAGGTAAATCTGGCTTTTTGCAAAACAACCCTAGAGCTTAGTGTCCTACTACAAAAACCCCTTTCACTTGTTAGTATTAGTTTGCGAGTACTTAAAGAGTACTCATGGCTTTGTCCCTGGCTATTCCCATGGCCAGACTATGAAGAGGAGTACCTGGAAGATGGACCCCAGGAAGGTTACAACAATGTAAGGTTCCCAACCTTTAATAAGGTAGAGTCCCCTGTGTTTACAATGCTAGTCCCTGGATCAATAGCTAGCATCCACAGTTAAGATGTAATATCAAGAAACAAAGGTCATAATACAACTTTATAACCAAGAATAAAATAATTTATTACATCTTACATAGCTCATTTGGCTATTACATTACATTGCAGCAGAATATCTATAAGCATGGGGTCCTTCATCTTCAAAGTGCCACAGGCAAACATGTTGGTTGTAGACTTGTAATCCTAATCATTAAACTTCACTAACATCAATCAAACCTCCAACATCACAAGTTACAGCCACAAGGGTCAATACATTTGAATTGTATTGGCAAGTGATACTATGGTAGAATAGTGGAGTCTATCATCTATATGCTTTTGGCTAAGTGGAGTTGAGGCTTGCATTGCTCAAAATAGATTTTTCCTTAACATTTGAAAACACTAAGTTTTTGCTTGACAAAAATCACCCAAGGCATCTACCAATCAAAGATTGAAGATCCTTTAACCCTTGTTCAACTACAAGTTTTTAACTTAGAAATTTGGATGATGAGATTCTTGATAGCTTACATGTCTTGATGCTCAATTTGTCCTTTACCAGGGACATGGCTAAGTACTTAGATTTTACACTCAGCAGAGGTGGTGCACTTTCCCCACAAGACTTGGTTTCACCAAGACAAGATCTTTCAGAAGCCTTTCCTTAGACCAAGTGGACGCGTTCCAACCTATCATACCACTACCACCAACTGTCCAAATGGCTAAGTTCTAGCAACCTATGTGATCCAGGCAGAGCCCATAATGCCAAGTGGTTGCACTTGAAGCTTCTCAACATTTGACATCTCAAATCTCTTTGTTCCTGGGTGGCCATACACAAGTGAGATACACAAGGTAAACCATAAAAATGGGCCTTGTGAACCACTCAACACAAACCATTCCTTCCATTCCACCCAGGTGATTCATTCTCTTAGTTGTTTTATTAAACAAAACACAAGTCCTCAGACTTAGAAATTTTTCCATAGTGTGAATATATATTCCACCCTTGTTTTCTACTAGCTAAGCTAAGCATGATAGTAGTAGGGATCTTAACTTAGGAAATTTCTACTAAGGTTTCATCTACTAGGATTTCCCATAGCATGGTTTATACTTAGCAAAAATTCCATGCAAGTTTTACTTAGAAAAATCACTAATGCATAGTGAAAGTAATGGGACAAAAGTATGAAGCATCACTTGCCTTTTTGGTAGAGAGTATAAGTTCACCCTTGATCTTTGCAATGTTCACACACTTCAAGTCACTACAATTCAATCAAGCAAACAATATTTCAATCTACCAATCAAGCAAAACATCACATAAAATGATAAAGTCAAAGTAATGCATGCAAGCATGCCAAGCTTTGTTTTATTTGAAATAGTGGTTCCTAATGGGTCATAAAAAATTTGAAAACACCTATTAGTCATTTTATAAAGTGGCAAAGTCATTTGCAAAAGATTTCACTTCATAAACCATTTTCAAAACAAGGTATCATTTTATGTGGTGTAGAAATGTTTTTACTAAGGCATTAATCTATAGGGTTCACAAAATATGTTTTCAAACCATAAAACTTTGTGTTTAGGGTCAGAGAGTTTGAAATAAAACATTTCCCAAAGGTTTTCTTCCAAAACCATTTTTAATAAATAAACCATATTTTTATTTGACTAGAATTGGTTTTAAATCCAAGATTCATTCTTTTGTTTCACCAAATACATTTTTGAATCCAAAAAGTGTTTCCTATGGTCTATAGGTTCAAAACAATCCAATTGCCAAAGATTTTATCCCCAAAATCATTTTAGAATTTTTTTATAACCTAAACAAGCATACAAAAGTTTCTGCAAAAACAAACAATTTAACAGAAGCTTTTTACTAAACAAATGGCATGGTTGGCTAAGTCTTGTTCCACTGATTCCATTGATATAAAGTTTGCAAAATTTGGACGCGTAGAACTAAAGTTATGGATTTTTCAAATTTGCAAACAAATTTGATTCTAATTCTGTTTTAAATCAAAAGCTGGGCCACGCGGCGCTTTCCTATTCGTTGGTACCGCTTCGGGTGGATCAGCAACGTGAGGCGTTGGATCAAGCTAAATCGCACGACACTGGTTGCGTACCCCTTCAGCTTTAAGTGATCTAATCGCAGCCGCAGGATCTTAATCGCATGACGCACATCGCGCTAGCCATAGACGGGCGGCGCTGGTGGCGGCAGGCGGCGGCGGCGTGTCTGGCTATGGCGGAGCTGGTGCTAGAGGAAACGAGGAAGACAGAGGAGGGTCCCACCATGCTCGCAGGGTTGCGGTGAAGCTCATGGCGTGGTCGGTTCGTCGAGGGGCGCACTGGAGTGGGGGGAATTGCTCGCCGGAGACGATGGCGGCGTCAGGCGGTTCTGGAGGTCGTCGAGGACGACGTTGCAGATCACCCGAGGAAGAATAAGGGCATGGTTAGACGCGGTTTGATCTGCTGATGAAGTGAGCATCAATAGGAGGTGAAGCGGTCGGCTTACCGGGAAGTCGTCGGAGAAAAGAAGCGGCGTGGCCTCGAGGTTGACGGCCGAGGCTGGGCGGTGAGTGAGCTGCGGATGCAGAAAGATGCGCCATGGCCTGGGGAACTTGCCCGTGTGCTCGGGGAGGTAAGGGGTGGCGCGGGGTTGCCGGAATCGCTGCCGGAGCTCGTCGGGGCAGTGGGCTTTGTAGTGGAATTAGGGGCGGCTGGGGGCGCTAAGGTGAGGCCGGGGAAATGGGGAGGGAACGCTGGCGTTTATCACTGCGTGGATACGGCGAGGAATAAACGCAGCAGTAAAGCAAATTCAACCGGAGGAATCAATGGCAGCAACGGCTGGGCGAGTTCAACGCGGGGAGGAAGAAGATGACGTGGGCGTGGGGCCGTCTGGCAGCGAGAGAGGGAAAAGGGAAATGGGGTCCATCTGTCAGCGTCTGCGTGGGTTCAAAACTGGGTGCGAAAAGTTTTTCTTCGGGAGAGAGAGGGACTGGGCTAACTGGGCTCGTTGGGCTGGCCAGTTGGGCTGCTGTCTAATTCTATTTTTTTCTTTCTGATTGATTTATCTATTTCTATTTCGATTTTTTGTTTTGAAATTCAATCAAACAAATCAATCAAAAAATCAATTCAAAACTCCTCCAAACTTTGCATTGAGTTTAGTTCTGTTTAACAACAATAATTCCAAGTCCCAAAATAATATAATATTTTTTATTCTTTTTAGGATCTATTTAATAATTAAATAAAATAGACTTTATCTATTAATTCAAATAGATTTTGATTTATTTATTTAAAATATCCATTTTAAATCTAAATATTATCAAAACCAAATCAGTAGGTTTTATTTGAAAATATAAAATACTTGGAAAACTTGTTTAAAATAAAATAACATGTTTTGATGTTTAATTAAAATGGTAAAACCTTTATTTTAATAAAATTGGTTTAATAATAAACTCTCCTTATTTTTATTTAAATAAACCTTTACTCTTTTTATCAAAACAAAACATTTTGTTTCAAAAGCTTGGCCAAGGTTTAATTTGGATCTATAAAATAATCCTTATTTATAAATCTACCTTTTCTTTTGAAAACCAAATCTATTAATAAAAGATCCAAAAATAGTAATTCCAAATATTTTTAACTTTATTGTTTATTTAACTTTTTAAATCCCTTTAGTATTTTATTTGATCCAAATAGGTTTTGAAAGTTTCCAATTGGATTCAAAAAGTTTCTTCTCACCCTGAAAATCAACAAAGTTTTATTTTATTCATTTATTTTTCACATTACAAGATTTTGAAAAATCTTGGGATGTGACAGGCTACCACCCTTAAAATAAATCTCGTCCCGAGATTTGGGGAGGCTAGGGGTTACAAGTTGGCTCAAAGCATCTAAGGTACTACCACCCTTAAAAATCTTCCAACTGGATTACATCTTGTCTTACTTGGGATCTTGGTGTAACTTTCCTGGACAGAAGTTTGCATAGTGGCCTAGTTCCTTGCATTTGAAACATGTGATAAGGTTGAGGTCTTGAGGTGGCTTCTCTGGACAATATGATGCATAATGTCCTAACTCTTTGCAGTGGTTGCACATTACTTGGCTAATATCCTTCCTTATCTTGGGTTTCACTAGCTTTGTTTGTCTTCTTGGCTCTTCTTCTTTTCTGGGGATTCACTGGCATAGTGTCCCATCTCTTTGCAATTTTAACATTGCAACTGGCTTTTGTCCTTCTTCTTTTTGGGTCTCTCCAAAGCTAGGAGTTCTTCTAGTTCATGCTCTTCATATCCCACCTCAAAGGTGGGAAACCTTTCTCTCTTCTTGGGGCATTGATCTTCATGCTCCTTGGACGTATGATCCTTCTCTCCACAAATATTGCAAGCTTGGGTTCCTTCTAGAATAGCATCTTTGTCATCCTTGTTGTCATAAACCCCTTGGGAAGAGTTTTCTCCCATGTTGATCATTTAAGTAACCAATCCTTGCAACAATTGGGATTGAAGTTTCAAAATCCTTTGTATGGTTGGGTCTAGTCCATTGTTATTGGTTAAAAGTTGAGTTGTCTCTTGGCTCAACTGGTTTTGGGTTGCTATGAGTTCTCTCATGTTGTCCCCTTGGTTGTTGTTGTTGTTGTTGTTGTTGTCATCAACCTTGATGTTGGAGTTCCTGGAGAAGTCATCTGTTTGGGTTGGATTGGGATTAGAATAGGCAAAAGATTTCTAAGGAAATAATTCTAATCACACACTTCACAATTCACACAAGCAATGTGCAAGCAATCACAAACAAACATTCCACTCAACAACAAAGTTCAAACACATTTTTAGGCAATCAAAATATTTTGTTACACCACATAAGTTGGTGGGTGTAGTGGGAATGGTCACGGCAGATGCTGCAATCGGCAGCGAGTAGTAGAACGAGGGGCAAGGGCGGCTAGCCATCTGCGGTGCGAGATGAGGGCGGAGACACAGGGGTTTACCCAGGTTCGGCCCCCCGGAGGGTAAAGACCTACTCCTGCTAGATTGTATTATGGAGGTGGTACAATGGGCGAGCTCGGTGGCTAGGCGGAGAGTCGCTTGGGTGTATGATGGAACGTATCTCTACACGCCCTGCAGGGAGGTTTATATAGGCTCACATCCCCTAGGGTTTACATATCTCAACCGAATCAGTTAAGGCTTCGGTACTCGTTTAACCTAATCCGACTGGGCCTATCTACTACTTTGGGCCTTGACTTCCAATCGCTTGGATCCTCATTGGGCTTTGATCCGATGGCGTCTTGCAGCCCACTCGCCATTCTTGGGCGATCGGAAGCGTCTGCTGGGTATACCCGGTAGGCACATCCCCATCGTAGTCCCAGGCCGCCGTCGATTAGGCGTAGGTGGTCTTGTCGATCGAGTATCTGGCTTGAGTAGACATCCAGTCGAATCGTCGGCGGGCTCTTGTATAAAGGAGAAAACTAGTCATCCAGGTCGCAGCTTTGGCGAGTCGAGTCGGCGAAACACTGCCATAGTGATCGGGTCGGCGAGCCGAGTGGCTGAAGTTGGACCGTTAAACGTGGTCAAACTAGCCGTTGGGGTAATCAAACGGTAACTTTTGGTGTAATCATCGCGCGGTAATGGTTCCCTGATTTGGCGGGTAACAACCGCTATATAAGGGGAATGGCAGGCGATCAGAGAACCACCTTCTCGCCATTCCCTCCGATTGCGCGCACTTTCGCCTCCCTTCGCATCGCGATCCAGCCAACTGGAAATCCTCCGACCCCCCACAAATCCTTCCGCCATGGCCCTCTCCACCGAACCTTGGGGTAGATCTAAGTGTACGAGGCTGGCGCTTGCTTTGAGGAGGCCAAGATCCTGCGGGCCATTGGCGCATCCCCGGCCGGAGAGGTGACCCGAGCCCAGAGGGAATTCATCTGCTTCACCATCATCTAGAACGGGCTAGGATTCCCCACATCCATGTTCTTCGCCTGCGCCTACTACGGATCCAACCATCGGATCGGGTCCTCACAAGATCGAGCAGCTCGCCATCTTGGTGGCGTTCGCGAATGCTTGGGCTGCCGGCCCTACTTCCCTCTATGTCAAGATCTGCTCCACGGACGGATCAGCGATGAAGCGGCCCAATGCTTGCCATGGCGGCCTAACTCCAGCTAAAGTCGAAGGCTTCATTCTTCGACTTGATGCTGCCGCCAAGCGGCGGAAGCGATCGAAAAATATTGGTTCTATGTTGCCGAGGCGACCCGGGCGAGACGGCGATCACGGTACTCGCCAACGGTTCGAACCGCGCCTCTTCAAGCGGCAAGCTCCCGGCGACCAGCGGATGGTTGTGGGCAATGCTCCAAACCATCCGCGGTTTGAAGAAGAAGGCCTCGACGATTAAATTGTACAACTGCTGGCTCGGGCGGCTCGTCCGGCTCGGCTCGGCGATACATGTACCAATCGCCGGGGAGGACTCGACGAAGTCTGCCTCGCCAGTGGAAGCTCGAGGACTACACCGCAGATCAAGAAGATCACCCAGCGGTGTACACGGGCCGCAGTGGTCGCCCCTACACCGCAAAGCGTCCAGCCCCAACGGTAATCACCTCGCTTCATTCGCAGTCGCAGTTTTTGCAGTCGCGGTCATTCTAATTTCATCTTGCGTTCATTGCAGCTATTCCAAGTGGTGTTAGGATGGATCCTGCCTTCGGACGACGAGAATTCGAGCTCGTCCGTCCAGGACATGGGCGAGTCGCCTCCCGCCAAGGGCGACACCGGGAGCGACGAGAGTCACATCGACGACGAGTCCGAGGAGGAGGTCGCCCCGCTGGTCCGCAAGACCCGCGGGCAGCGTCAACGTGAGCTTGAGGCGAGCAAAAGCCTCGAGCGTCATGATGACGACGAAGAACTTCCGGAGACCACCTCGCGCCGCCAGGCTACTCCATCGAAGAAGAAGAAGAAAGAGAAGGAGGCGAAGGCCCCTCCAAAGAAGAAGAGGAAGCCGATGAGACCGGCCTCGCCACCGCACTCGGCGAGCAGCTCCAACGCCCCCAGCCCGGCCAAAGACGAGGCGCCACCGTGACCGCGCTGAGACACGGCATTGCCGAGGTGCCACCGCTTCGATGCCTCCACCATTCGCCCGGTTCAGTGCGGGATGCTTGACCGCGGCTTCGCCTCGCAGGGAAGCTCCTGCCGAAGATGTCCCAAAGGCTCCCGTTGCGGCCTCGACGACGAAGAAGCCGTCCGTGTCTTGGGCACGCGACGTCTTGGAAATGGGGCTCAACCGCCGACTGGGCCCTGAACTGGAGAAGCCGGCCGGCCTCCGCACGGGGCTACGCTTAATTCCAGTCGCTAAGTGGGTTTGCTCACCTACCTTTGTCTCCCATAGCAGCTTGAATTATTTTTCTTACATGATTGATTTACAGGACCGGAGTGAAGAAGATGGGCCACTCGACCGTGGCTAAGGTGCCACCCGTCATCAGCGAGGAGGATCCTTCCCGTAAGAGGAAGGCGGACGAGGTCGTCGTTCCTACGGATGGCGGTAAGAAGGCCAAGGGCGATGATGTCTTCACGATCTCTGACGACATGGCGGTCGCGCCGTCTGAACCCGCAACAGAGGCGGCCGCATCCACGAAAGAGGGCGTTCTCTTGCCTGGAGTGGCCGAGCCGACCTCCTTTGGTGCGGGTGCCTCCATCGCAACATTCCCGCGCTTCATGGCCAAAGCGGCCACAACGAGTGGAACTTCGCCCTCGAGCCGTGCACCTGGGGTCGCCGATGCGGAAGTCGAGCAGCGTCGTGGGCACACGCCAGCTCTCCTTGCGTCCATGGACGCGATACAACTTCATGGCATGCTTGGCGCAGCTATCCAGGTATTCCAGTCCCCGAGGATTAGGTCGGTGTATTGCAGCGGTCTGATTCTTTTGGTGTATAGTTGTTATTTTCTGCGTCCAGTCCCCGAGTGCGCACTCGCTGAATTTCAGCGGGTGGGCACTTAGGAATTTTGTGATTGCCAGTCTCCGAGTGCGCACTCGCTGAATTTCAGCGGGTGGGCACTTTGAATTTTTTGATTGCCAGTCCCCGAGTGCGCACTCGCTGAATTTCAGCGGGTGGGCACTTAGGATGTTGCTTTGATTAACTGTTTGAACGATGTGCAGGGTCTCGCGTGAATCGGTGACCGATTGGCTGACACCGCGGAGAAGGAACTGGCCACCTTCCAAGAGGCGAATAGGGGGCTTCAGGCGATTGCCGCGAAGGCGGAGGAAGCTCGCCAGGGGCTTGTCCCAGCGGGTGAATTGGCGGTGGCTCAATCGGCACTGAGCTCGGCTGAGGAGCGTATCGCCGAACTCGAGCGCGAGCTGAGGGCGGCGAAGGAGGAAGCGAACTCGGCGGATGGGCGAGCCAAGGCTCCTATTACCGCCGCCGCAGAGGATTGTAAAGTGTCCGACGCCCTTGTTGCTGGGCTTCAGGACGACTATACTTCGCTTCAATGCTTCATCACGGATCTCTCCCGCCCATTGATTGGTAAGTGTATCTGCCTCTGCCAACAACATGTGTTCTGTTGTGATACCCGGCGTACTCATTGTTGTCTTCTATTTGCAGGTCGCATCATTGATAGCGCGGAAGAGGCGAGCTCGTTTGATGCGCGGCAGTGTGTGGCCACGCTCGTCGACTCGGCGACGTGCATCCGAGCCTACATCCAGGAGATATCACCCACGGAGGTAATTCCCAGCGACCTCGTCGAGGTGTGGAAGTACTTGGAGAAGGCACCCTCGGTCGTTGAATTCATGACGCGATCGGCGTTTTGGCACGGAGCAGCGACGGCGCTGAGCTTTGGACTTGCTCACTTCCCGGAGGACTTCGACCTCGACGACGTGACGAGTGGCTACCCGTCGTCGACTGGCGCAGTGGAGCTTTCCGAGGTGCTCAAGTTGACGGACCGCGCCGCGATGTACTCCGAGCGTGTCTGGGCAATGGGCGACCTCCTCCGTGCCGAGACGGTCGTCGCTTGACCCCGAACCGCAGCAGCGGGATTTCAAGGTCGAGCAGCCCTTCCGCGCGGCGATGGCGGGTGGTGACGACGTGCCGTCAAACCCGTACGCCGCTTCATCCGCAATCGCCGAATCTTGGCGAGTCATCGTCGAAGCCTGCAGAATAGGGTAATTTTCCCTGAGGCGTTAGTAGCAGGTCTGCCGTATGGGCATATTTTGTAATTTGAGACAATGCGACATGCTATTGAATGAGACATCGTGCCTGTTTTGGGATTTGTCATGTGTTTTGTGATTGTGGTTTGAACGAGGCCCCGAGCGCGTCCGCCCTTTTGTGGGGTTTACCTCGTGTGTGATATGTTTGTTGTTTTTGAATGTTTTGTTATTGTGGTCAACTCGCCCAGACTCGAAGAGCCAGTCGCTAGGCGACTCCCTTGAGCGCTCTGTACTTTGCCGTTTTCCCTTGCGCGAACGAGGTCGGGTGGCCAAGTCCCCGAGCGTGGTACTTGGTTGTTCTAGGCGCGACTCGAGGGTGGGTAAGGACTTGGCGCGTTAGTTTGAGCGCATCACTCCTGCCTGGCCCGTGGGGTCAGTCGCGTGGCGAGTCCTGGGCATGCTCTCATACTTGGCGTTTTCCCGAGACGCTCGCGCTGAACTGGTCATCAGTCCCCGAGCGTGGTACGTGGCCGTTCGAGTCGCTATGTCGATGATGCGGAGGATAGTGGTCGCTATGAGAAGCAAAGGCAGTTGTCTTGGCTCGTAGAGCCAGTCGGGCTAGGCGACTCCGATGGGGCTCCGGGTAGGCGTTTTTCGTGGACGATGTAAAACCTGAGGTGACCCAGTGCTTTTGCATCGCACTACTTAGCCGTGCCGATCGCTTGACCAAAGGTTGACTTCTGCGGTTAGCTTGACGCTGTTAATACGAGTGCGAGTGGCACAAGACACAGAGAGTAGACGCAATTTGCGGTAATCGATTCTTTTTATTTTATAGCGACTGGAGAGTACATATGTGGGGTTCTAGGGGTAGAACTTCCGTAGGAGGTTTACATTCCATGGTCGCTTGACGTCGAGTTCGCCGTCCCCGCGGACGTCGATGAGGTAGTAAGCGTCGTTGCCGAGTACTCGCCCGATGGCGAATGGTCCCTCCCACGGAGGGGAGAGCTTGTGCATGCCCTTCTTGTCCTGGATGAGGCGCAACACCAGGTCGCCTTCTTGGAAGGTGCGAGTTTTCACCCGCCGGCTGTGGTAGCGGCGGAGTCCCTGCTAGTAGATGGGGGGGCGTGAGCGAGCGAGGTCACGTGCCTCGTCGAGTTGATCGCCTCTGTCTTGGCGGGCCAGTTCGTTTGCAGCCTCCGTGTAGTGGACGACCCGTGGCGAGTCGTGCTCGAGGTCGGTGGGCATATTTGCCTCGGCCAGCGTATACCATGAAAAAGGGTGAATCACAGCCGACTGTTGACCGAGGTGCGGATCCCCGGATGACAGAGGCGCTCCTCGACCCGGCACCCGGTGCGCTCGAGTGGTACTTGAGTCGGCTTGGGCCATGGAGGATGCTTTGATTGGCCCGTTCCGCCTGGCCGTTGGATTCCGGGTGGGCGACCGACGCGAGGTCGAGCCGGATGTGGTGCTCTTCGCAGAATTCGGCCATGGCTCCTTTGGCGAAGTTGGTGCCGTTGTCTATGATGATGCTGTTTGGGAACCCATAGCGATATATGAGCTCGCATAGGAATTTAGCGGCGGTCTTCCTGTTGCATTTCCGGACTGGCTTGGCCTCCACCCACTTTGTGAATTTGTCGACCGCGACCAGGAGGTGGGTGTAGCCGGAGGGAGCCTTTTTGAAGGGGCCTACCATGTCCATGCCCCACACGGCGAATGGCCAGGTGATGGGGATTGTTTTGAGCGTTGAGCTCGGCACGTATGTCTGGTTGGCGTACTTCTGGAACCCGGCGCACCGCTGTACAATGTCGACAGCATCGGCGTGTGCGCTGGGCCAGTAAAAGCCATGCCGCATAGCCTTGGCGACCAGAGAGCAGGCGCCGGCGTGGTGGCCGCAGTCACCGGAGTGGATATCGTGGTGGATCTTGCGTCCTTCGGCGGGTTGGACGCAGCGTTGGAACACGCCGGTGACGCTGCGCTTGTGGAGCTCGCCGTCGATGATGGTATAGGACTTGCATCGGCATGCGATCATCCGAGCGTCCGTCTCGTCTGCCGGCAAGGTGCCGGCCTCTAGGTAGGCGATGTAGGGCTTGGTCCAGTCGTCTGGCTCGGTGACGAGTGCGACCAGGGCTGCCTCCGGCTGTAACGGGACTCCGATGTCGATCTCCCTCGGGGGAGAGACTGATGGCTTGGTTATTGTGTCGAGGAAGACGCCGGCGGGTGGTGCGAGTCGAGCCGACCCAATGCGAGAGAGTGCGTCGGCCTCCTCGTTCTTCCGCCTGTCGATCCACTCGACGGAGTAGCCTGTGAAGTGTCCGCCCAGCTTGTCCACTGCTTGGCGGTACGCCGCCATGGTGGGGGACACGGCGTCGCAGGTGCCAGCGACTTGCCCCGCGACGAGGTCGGAATCTCCGTAGCAGCGTAGGCGGTTGACATTCATCTCCTTGGCAGCTCGCATGTCGTGGAGTAAGGCCTCGTACTCGGCCATGTTATTGGTGCAGGGTGTGAAGTCGAGGCAGAGGATGTAGCGGAGCTTGTCGCCCTTCGGTGAAGTTAGCACGATCCCTGCGCCTATGCCGTCCGCGTTCTTGGAGCCGTCGAAGTGCAGGCTCCAGTAATGGAGGTATGGAAGCTTCTCTGGCTGCTGGGCCTCTTCCCAGTCGGCGATGAAGTCCGCTAGGGCCTGCGACTTGATCGCTTTTCGTGGCTCGTATTTGATGTTGTGGACGCCGATCTCGACGGCCCACTTGGCGACCCGCCGTCGCCTCGCGATTCGCGGATGATGTCTTGCGGTGGTCTTGAGAGACGACCTTGATCGGTGCTCACGGAAGTAGTGCGACAGCGCCGAGCTCGAAGACCGCGTATACCAGCTTTTGGTACTGTGGGTACCCTGGCGACTCGGTGAGGACCTCGCTGATGTAGTACACCGATCGGCTGTCTTGGGCTCCTTTCCTTCCTCCGGTCGCTCGACGACCATGATGGCGCTGACGACGCGCTCGGAATCCGCGACGTAAACCAGCATGGGTTCTTTGTCGGCGGGGGCGGCGAGTAGCACCTTCTTGAGGTCACGGAGCGCGTCATCCGCCTCCTTGTCCCACTGAAAGGTGGGGTTCTTGCGCATCAGGCGGTATAGGGGCATCGCCTTTTCGCCAGCGGGGATGAAGCGGCCGAGCCGCTACTCGCCCGCCAGTTACGGGCGTCGCGCAGGCACTCGGGTTTGCCGAGCCGGGCGACCGTGTCGATTTTCGTGGGGTTCGCCTCGATCCCTCGCTTGGAGACGACGTACCCCAGTAGTTGTCCTGCTGGTACACCGAAGGTGCATTTGCCTGGGTTAAGCTTTATCTTGTATTTTCGCAAGTTGGCGAATGTTTCCGCCAGGTCGGTGAGTAGGTCACCCTGGCGAGCGGACTTTACGACCACGTCATTGATGTAGACATGGATGTTGCGGCCAATTTGGCTCGCGAGGCACTCTTGCATGCACCGTTGGTAGGTCGCCCCGGCGTTCTTGAGGCCGAAGGTCATGGCGGTGTAGCAGAAGGCTCCGAATGGCGTGATGAACGCCGTCTTCTCCTCGTCCTCGACGGCCATTTTGATCTGGTTGTACCCAGAATAGGCGTCGAGGAAACATAGCGACTCCGAGCCCACGGTGGAATCGATTATTTGGTCGATCCGCGGGAGGACGAACTGCTCCTTTGGGCAGGCGCTGTTCAAGTTTGTGTAGTCGATACACATCCTCCAGGTCCCGTTCTTCTTCTCGACCAGGACTGGGTTTGCCATCCACTTGGAGTATTTGATTGGCCGGATGAAGCCTGCAGCGAGTAGACGCTGCACCTCCTCGGCGATTGCTCGGTGGCGCTCTTCATTGAAGGGCCGCAGCGACTATTTGACGGGTCGCACTTTGGGGTCGGCGTTTAGCTTGTGCTCAGAGAGCTCCCTAGGGACACCAGGCATGTTAGAGGGATTCCATGCGAAGATGTCCCTGTTCTCACGGAGGAACTCGATGAGCGTGCCTTCCTAGGCTGGGCTCATACCCGTCCCGATCGTCACCGTCTGGCTGGAGTCGCCTGGGACCAGCTCGACGGTGCGAGTGTGCGTCGTAGCCTCGAAGGTTGAGGTGTTTGCGCCCTCCGAGTTGGGCTTCTTGAGCATGTTGGGGTCGTCGTTGTTGACCCCGCTTGCGTACTTGGCGAGCTCATCGGCGTGGTTGGTCTCTGCCGCGATGACGGTGTCAGCGAGTTCAGCTCGTTTGGCCTCGCATTCGGCGGCCATGTCGGGGTCGCCGTTGATGGGATGACGCCGCACGGCCCGGGGAGCTTCATTGCGTTGTACGCGTAGTGGGGCGCTGCCATGAACTTGGCGAACGCCTGGCACCCCAGGACGCAGTGGTAGGGGCTGTCGAAGGGCACCAGCTCGAAGACGATCCGCTCGGTGCGGAAGTTTGCTGGTGTGCCGAAGGTGACTGGCAGCGTGACCTTGCCGATCGGGTACGCCTTCCGACCGGGGACGATGCCATGGAACGTGGTGTGGGTCGTCTCGATCATCGACTGCGGGAGTCGCAGCCGCCTGAAGGTGTCTAGGTACAGGATGTTGATGGAGCTGCCGCCGTCCATCAATGTCTTGGGGAGCCAGTAGTCGCCGACCTTAGGCTTGACCACTAGGGCGACTCGGCCTGGGTACTCGATGCGTGGCGAGTGGTCTTGGCGGCTCCAGGTGATGGGCTGCTCCGACCAGTTGAGGAACTGGGGAACGTCCACCTGAGCCACTGCGTTGACGGCGACGGCGCGGGCGATGACCTTCTTCTCGCGCTTCGTGTTGAAGCCTGTGAAGGTATGGAGCGAGCCGGCTACTTTGCTGAATTTTCCGCCGTATGGCGGGTCGTTGTCGGGGTCCTCCCGTGCTCGCCGTGCCTTCTCGATCTCCCTGAGGGTGTGGCAGTCGGCGGTTGTGTGCGTTGCGGGATTCCCTTCCCTACTATGAAACGCACACGGTTGGTTAAGGAGGGCCGCGGGGTCGAACCTTGGCTTGGCCTTGTAGTTGCCGCCGTCGCGGCGTTGTCCTCCATCGCGGCGGAAGCTCTTGGGCTCGCGTTGTGCGTGCCCGGCGTTGGCGACGAAGTCGACTCGCCCGTCACTGTGGCGCTTGCCGGTGAGGCGAGTGTTGCTATAGCGTAGGCCGGACCGTCGTCCGCTGTCGTTGCCGCTCGTGCGGCGTTGACCTCCCGACTCGTCGTCGGTTTCCTGGTTTGGATCTTCCTCCGCGTACCGTTTGGCGATCTCGAGGAGGTCCGGTATGTTGTCGAGTGTGCGGGAGTGTCGCTTGAGCTTGGCGACCAGAGGCTCGTAGCGGCACGAGGTCTTGAAGCAATGGATCGCGGTGTCCGGGTGGATGCCGACCGCGTTGTACCAGAGTTCTTGCCACCGTTGGACCCGATTCGGGTCGACTCGCGGGTTCTGGACGCATCGCTCGGGTCCTCGATGGTGGTGCCGCGGGTGTAGGAGCACTCGAAGTGCCTGACGAAGGCGTCGCGCATCTCCTCCGGAATCGACATGTCACGGGGAGGGTGTTGATCCACTGCCTACACGTCCCCTCCATCATCAGGGGGAGGTAACGGGCGGCTAGCAGGTCGGTGTGGCCTGCGATCCCCATCACCATGAGGTATGTATCAAGCCAAATGGCGGGGTCGTACGAGGGGTCGTACTTTTCTATCTCCTTCGGCGCCTTGAAGTTTGGCGGGTACTTCTCGCCTCGGATCATTGGTCCGAACCACTTGGGGCCGAGTCAACTGAGCGACCCCATGGGCTCGCCGTCGCGGCGATTGGTTAGGGTGTGTCACAGGTCGTCGGGCTGGCGTGCGCGCCAGCTTTGGTTGTTGATGATGTGCGTGCGGGCGTCGATGGGTTGACCGTTGGCGGCGACGAAGTTGGTCGCTGGCCTGGGGTCGTTGGTGGAGAGTGTCGCGTTTGCTGGTCGGTGTTGGAGCTGCAGTGGCTCCGGTGGCGGGCAGTTGAGGGTGTTTGCCGCCATTGGGCGGCCGCTTGAGGCCGCTCTGCTCCCCGAAGAACGCGAGTATACTCGACCCTGCGAGTCGGCGCCCACGTTTTGCTGCTCGACGGCCTTTGCGAGCAGGGCCCTGACGTACTGGATCTATAGGGCGCCGTCGCCCATGGCCGTGATGTTGTTGGCTGCTGCTCGGCCTGCCACGAGGTTGTCCATCGGGGTGGAGAACAGTGGGAGGCCGTTTGTGTCTCGCTCCCGTGAGGAGACTACTATCCGGCTGGTCACAGGAGGTGTGCGGTTGGGTGGAGGTGGCGCCCATCGCCGTCGACCTGGCGTACGGCGCTTCCTCTGGTGGCGCGTTCTCGCAGATCGCGCTTCGACCGCTGCCGGTCGTTTTCGTCGTCGAAGTTCAGGGCGCGCCCCTGAACGGTGGGGTTCAGGCGCGACCTGATCCGCTGCTGATGGTAGCGCGATAGTTCCTGCGCCGTCACCTGCTCGAGGCAAAAATTTTCGCGCTCGGCTTGCTCCTTGCGCACCGCCTCCGCCAGTTTCAGGCGGAGTTCCTCGACCTCCGTTGCCGTGGCGTTAGGAGGGATTGGGGTGGAGAAGGGGTCCTCCGGCGGCTCGGTGTCGGTCTCCATGTAGGTCGTGGTGTGGCGACCGTTTCCGTCGCGGAGGTCGGCGGAGTTTTCCGACCCGGAGTCGAATTCGAAGATCCCGAGGATGGAGGGGTCCTCGAAGTCTCCCACGTTGGAGACCTGGGTGATGGAGCCCGCGGATGAAGCCGCGGTGATGGACCCGGCGAGTGACGCCGGGGTCGCCGAGTCGGCGTCGTCATTGAGGGCCGCGTCTTCTGCGGCCGCTGAGTTTTCGGCCACGTCGCTGTGGGCCGAATTATACTCGGAGGCGAAGCGATGGATCATGCGGATCTGGCTCTTGGAGAGCCGATCGCGTGGCGGCGACTCGCGGATGCGAGCCGAGTCCTCCGAGACGGTGACGTTGGTGAGGCCGACGAAGAGGCTGATCGTGCCGACCGGCAGGATCACGCTGTGCGTGACGGGTCGCGCCGCCGGGACATAGCTGCTCGGCAAGATTTGGATCATCTCGCCGATCGCTATGATGCGGCTGGTGGCGACCGTCTCGTTGATGGGCAGATTGGATCTCGCCGCAGAACACCGGACAGACCGGCCAGGCCCCACGGTGGGCGCCACTGTCGTGGGAATGGTCATGGCAGATGCTGCAATCGGCAGCGAGTAGTATAACGAGGGGCAAGGGCGGCCAGCCATCTGCGGTGCGAGATGAGGGCGGAGACACAGGGGTTTACCCAGGTTCGGCCCCCCGGAGGGTAAAGACCAACTCCTGCTAGATTGTATTATGGAGGTGGTACAATGGGCGAGCTCGGCGGCTAGGCGACGAGTCGCTTGGGTGTATGATGGAACGTATCTCTACACGCCCTGCAGAGAGGTTTATATAGGCTCACCTCCCCTAGGGTTTACATATCTCAACCGAATCAGTTAAGGCTTCGGTACTCGTTTAACCTAATCCGACTAGGCCTATCTACTACTTTGGGCCTTGACTTCCGATCGCTTGGATCCTCGCTGGGCTTCGATCCAGTCGCCGTCTTGCAGGCCCACTTGCCAGTTCTTGGGCCAGTCGGAAACATCCTACTGGGTATACCCCGGTAGGCACATCCCCATCAGTGGGTTTGACTTAAACTAAATATGGTGGTCCATCTATATGGTGCACTTGTGATCTTTCCATTCTTCTTGGTTGATTCCTTCTTGCATGAGATCATGGCTTCCTTGGAAAAACTCTTGATCACAAATCCTCAAAGGTGATGATGGCTTCTTCTAAGTTATGTTTCCTTAGTCTTCAAACCTTGAGCAAGATTGCTTGTCTCACTTGTCCTTAGTGATATCCAAGGTTGAAGTCCTTGGTGAAAATGCTGGAGATGTTGAAGTCATTGGAGTAGAAGATGTTGTAGTCATTAGAGTAGAAGATGTTGAAGTCATTAGAGTCGAAGATGTTAAAGTCATTAGAGTTGATGAAGTCCTTTGGACATGGTGAAGTCTTTGGCCATGGGGTAGGCTTTGTCCATCAAGTTTTAAATAGAAGAGATGTAAATTCTAAACCAAAGTGGTTGAGGAAAGAGTTTTACAAGATTGTTTGTAAATAAGTTTTGGAAAAAAAATACAACTCCTATTTTTCTAAGGGGTGTTGTCCAATCCTAGGGTTACAATCCTACAGGCAACACAATGCTCTGATACCATCTGTAAGGTTCCCAACCTTTAATAAGGTAGAGTCCCCTGTGTTTACAATGCTAGTCCCTGGATCAATAGCTAGCATCCACAGTTAAGATGTAATATCAAGAAACAAAGGTCATAATACAACTTTATAACCAAGAATAAAATAATTTATTACATCTTACATAGCTCATTTGGCTATTACATTACATTGCAGCAGAATATCTATAAGCATGGGGTCCTTCATCTTCAAAGTTCCACAGGCAAACATGTTGGTTGTAGACTTGTAATCCTAATCATTAAACTTCACTAACATCAATCAAACCTGCAACATCACAAGTTACAACCACAAGGGTCAATACATTTGAATTGTATTGGCAAGTGATACTATGGTAGAATAGTGGAGTCTATCATCTATATGCTTTTGGCTAAGTGGAGTTGAGGCTTGCATTGCTCAAAATAGATTTTTCCTTAACATTTGAAAACACTAACTTTTTGCTTGACAAAAATCACCCAAGGCATCTACCAATCAAAGATTGAAGATCCTTTAACCCTTGTTCAACCACAAGTTTTTAACTTAGAAATTTGGATGATGAGATTCTTGATAGCTTCCATGTCTTGATGCTCAATTTGTCCTTTACCAGGGACATGGCTAAGTACTTAGATTTTACACTCAGCAGAGGTGGTGCACTTTCCCCACAAGACTTGGTTTCACCAAGACAAGATCTTTCAGAAGCCTTTCCTTAGACCAAGTGGACGCGTTCCAACCTATCATACCACTACCACCAACTGTCCAAATGGCTAAGTTCTAGCAACCTATGTGATCCAGGCAGAGCCCATAATGCCAAGTGGTTGCACTTGAAGCTTCTCAACATTTGACATCTCAAATCTCTTTGTTCCTGGGTGGCTATCCACAAGTGAGATACACAAGGTAAACCATAAAAATAGGCCTTGTGAACCACTCAACACAAACCATTCCTTCCATTCCACCCAGGTGATTCATTCTCTTAGTTGTTTTATTAAACAAAACACAAGTCCTCAGACTTAGAAATTTTTCCATAGTGTGAATATATATTCCACCCTTGTTTTCTACTAGCTAAGCTAAGCATGATAGTAGTAGGGATCTTAACTTAGGAAATTTCTACTAAGGTTTCATCTACTAGGATTTCCCATAGCATGGTTTATACTTAGCAAAAATTCCATGCAAGTTTTACTTAGAAAAATCACTAATGCATAGTGAAAGTAATGGGACAAAAGTATGAAGCATCACTTGCCTTTTTGGTAGAGAGTATAAGTTCACCCTTGATCTTTGCAATGTTCACACACTTCAATTCACTACAATTCAATCAAGCAAACAATATTTCAATGTACCAATCAAGCAAAACATCACATAAAATGATAAAGTCAAAGTAATGCATGCAAGCATGCCAAGCTTTGTTTTATTTGAAAGAGTGGTTCCTAATGGGTCATAAACATTTTGAAAACACCTATTGGTCATTTTATAAAGTGGCAAAGTCATTTGCAAAAGATTTCACTTCATAAACCATTTTCAAAACAAGGTATCATTTTATGTGGTGTAGAAATGTTTTTACTAAGGCATTAATCTATAGGGTTCACAAAATATGTTTTCAAACCATAAATCTTTGTGTTTAGGGTCAGAGAGTTTGAAATAAAACATTTCCCAAAGGTTTTCTTCCAAAACCAATTTTAATAAATAAACCATATTTTTATTTGACTAGAATTGCTTTTAAATCCAAGATTCATTCTTTTGTTTTACCAAATACATTTTTGAATCCAAAAAGTGTTTCCTATGGTATGTAGGTTCAAAAAAATCCAATTGATCAAGATTTTATCCCCAAAATCATTTTAGAATAATTTTTATAACCTAAACAAGCATACACAAGTTTCTGCAAAAACAAACAATTTAAGAGAAGCTTTTTTACTAAACAAATGGCATGGTTGGCTAAGGCTTGTTCCACTGATTCCATTGATATAAAGTTTGCAAAATTTGGATGTGTAGAACTAAAGTTATGGATTTTTCAAATTTGCAAACAAATCTGATTCTAATTCTATTTTAAATCAAAAGGTGGGCCACGCGGCGCTTTCCTATTCGTTGGTACCGCTTCGGGCGGATCAGCAACATGAGGCGTTGGATCAAGCTAAATCGCACACCACTGGTTGCGTACCCCTTCAGCGTTAAGTGATCTAATCGCAGCCGTAGGATCTTAATCGCACGACGCACAACGCGCTAGCCATAGACGGGCGGCGCTGGTGGTGGCAGGCGGCGGCGTGTCTGGCTATGGCGGAGCTGGTGCTATAGGAAACGAGGAAGACAGAGGAGGGTCTCACCGTGCTCGTAGGGTTGCGGTGAAGCTCAAGGCGTGGTCGGTTCGTCGAGGGGCGCACTGGAGTGGGGGGAATTGCTCGCCGGAGACGATGGCAGCGTCAGGTGGTTCTGGAGGTCGTCGAGGATGACGTTGCAGATCACCCCGAGGAAGAATAAGGGCATGGTTAGACGCGGTTTGATCTGCTGATGAAGTGAGCATCAATAGGAGGTGCCGGGGCAGTCTGGCTTACCAGGGGAAGTCGTCGGAGAAAGAAGCAGACGCGGCGGCGCTCAGAGGTTGACGAAGCCGAGGCTCAAGGGCGCGCGCGAGTGAGCTGCGGATGCAGAAAGATGCGCCATGGCCTGGGGAACTTGCCCGTGTGCTCGGGGAGGTAAGGGGTGGCGCGGGGTTGCCGGAATCGCTGCCGGAGCTCGTCGGGGCAGTGGGCTTTGTAGTGGAATTAGGACGGCCTGGGGGCGCTCTAAGGTGAGGTGACTGGGGGGAAATGGGGAGGGAATGCTGGCGTTTATCACTGCGTGGTTATGGCGAGGAATAAACGCAGCAGTAAAGCAAATTCAACCGGAGGAATCAATGGCAGCAACTGCTGGGCGAGTTCAACGCGGGGAGGAAGAAGATGACGTGGGTGTGGGGCCGTCTGGCAGCGAGAGAGGGAAAAGGGAAATGGGGTCCATCTGTCAGCGTCTGCGTGGGTTCAAAACTGGGTGCGAAACGTTTTTCTTCGGGAGAGAGAGGGACTGGGCTAACTGGGCTCGTTGGGCTGGCCAGTTGGGCTGTTGTCTGATTCTATTTTTTTCTTTCTGATTGCTTTATCTATTTCTATATCGATTTTCTGTTTTGAAATTCAATCAAACAAATCAATCAACAAATCAATTCAAAACTCCTCCAAACTTTGCATTGAGTTTAGTTCTGTTTAACAACAATAATTCCAAGTCCCAAAATAATATAATATTTTTTATTCTTTTTAGGATCTATTTAATAATTAAATAAAATATACTTTATCTATTAATTCAAATAGGTTTTGATTTATTTATTTAAAATCTCCATTTGAAATCTAAATATTATCAAAACCAAATCAGTAGGTTTTATTTGAAAATATAAAATACTTGGAAAACTTGTTTAAAATAAAATAACATGTTTTGATGTTTAATTAAAATGGTAAAACCTTTATTTTAATAAAATTGGTTTAATAATAAACTCTCCTTATTTTTATTTAAATAAACCTTTACTCTTTTTATCAAAACAAAACATTTTATTTCAAAAGCTTGGCCAAGGTTTAATTTGGCTCTATAAAATAATCCTTATTTATAAATCTACCTTTTCTTTTGAAAACTAAATCTATTAATAAAAGATCCAAAAATAGTAATTCCAAATATTTTTAACTTTATTGTTTATTTAACTTTTTAAATCCCTTTAGGATTTTATTTGATCCAAATAGGTTTTGAAAGTTTCCAATTGGATTCAAAAAGTTTCTTCTCACCCTGAAAATCAACAAAGTTTTATTTTTTTCATTTATTTTTCACATTACAAGATTTTGAAAAATCTTGGGATGTGACAGACAACTAGGATCATCTCCCATCGTCAGCATTGCCTGTGACCCCGAAGATGGAGCTTCGCCTACGCTATCGTTATTATTACGTATTCTGCTGCTTGTGTTGTATTAAGACTGTATCATGAGATCCTTATTTGTGTAAGAACTTATGTATGGTTTGCAATGGATGATGTACTGTGGTATCCAATTCTGTTATGTCTCGCAAAAATGGTAATCCTGGGATTGCGATGTATGGCATAACAGACATCTGGGATTAAAAATCCGGGTGTTGACACTTTGCATAGAACATCCGCATGTAAGGTACTATAATATTAAAATTTTTATAAACTTCTTTTATGAGTGTTGTTGCACCAAGTGCGGTGACCCAGCATACCACTGAATGATGTAGTATACTATAGTCATTGACATAACACTAATGAAACACCATTCACTAGGATTACATCCCTCAGAGTGGTACAACAGAAACACAGCAGGTCCAATACATGGCTAAGGGTTACAACTCACTCTGTACACAAGATCCAAAGAACACTCTAAGTTAAAGAGAGAGAAGGAACTTCTTGCAAAGAAGATTCTGAAATAAACAACTCGAAATATATTATACTAATAAGACTGACATATGAACTGTTGACCCGGTATTGCTGCTATGGAAATACCCTATAGAATAGGTTCTATGGCTAGAAAGTATATTCCTATCTAATCAGTAACTTCGTATTTGCTTAAGTCGTTGTATATGTTGACTTTCTTGTCTTCAATGAAGAACTTTAACTTCTAGTGATGTATCCTGGAGCATATCTTGACATAGACATCGTCTTAATGGCTTCAGAATCTAGCAAGAGTTAAGAAGATACGTTGAGCACGAGCGTAGTCAGCATGTTCACTATAAAAGGAGTGTTTGATGCACTATATCTACAGCCATAGACCATAGGTCGTAGGCAATGCAGGTTTTCGTAAACATTTCTTCAAAGGTTTCTTTTATTCTTAAAAGCTATGTCCGTCAGCCTTCACGGGTTTACCAGAACTTTCATGGAGTTCCTTTCCCGCCGCGTTCGCAGCTCCTTCCCGGAATAGGGAGTAACAAGTTACAGTTCTTACACTCTACAGAGGTGCGTTACTTTACCCATGAGAGATCAACTCCTTGTTGCATAACCGGGCAGCTTATTCCCGTCCACAATTCCGTGATGTGGGGCCCAGTAGATGATCCAAGCCAATCACTGCCCTCTCCGCGACCCCATATGTCTGCATGATCCTTCGGGGCTGGCTCACCTCCGTTAAGGCCCCTTTTGGGCAGGCTAAAACCCTGATGAGTTCCCAAAGACTCTATGACCTGGTGATGCCCTGGCAAGTGCCATATCAAATGGACTATACCACTAAAAACCAATCATAAATAATCTAGACACCAAAAGTGTGGGGCATAAGGGTGCCCACCCATATGTTGGATCCACACAAGGAATCACAACGTCACGTTAGGGTCGTCTTGCCTCCATACGATAGGAAAAGGATACAACTGACTTCTCCGTCCCATTCCAAATCTCATGGTTAACGTGTAATATATGGCGCAAGAATCACTGGCGACATTGGTTGCTAAGTCCTAGATGATATATTCCTGAGTAGTGGTATTCCAACTACCAGGTTAAATAGATTAGATGATCACCCTGGATCAGTAACCAATAGTTCACATTATTATCAAAAATAGTGTTTTATGACCTTTTTGAAATGCAGGTGATGACAACACTTGATTTGCAAAATACTTTACAGAAAATAATCAAAGGACATGAGCAAGTGTGAATTTGCCTTTTGTGATTACAAGATTATGCTCTCACGGTCTTCAAGACAATATAAGATCCAATATCTGAAATCAACATCATTGGTCTGGTAAGGACTAATGTTTAAAGAAGCAAAATGCCATTATGCATAAATAATGCTATGCAATTTTATAAACTCGGATCCCGGGGATAATGTTGTTCTAGGGTTTGGATATTGGAAATGGTTTCTTTGGAATGTGTTGCTCTTTTAGATTAAGTTTCACACTTGTTTTTCTTATTAAGGCTTGTGAGTGTGTGTGATGCAACATGTAATTATAATATTATAAAATAATGAGATACACAAATGTGGAATGCCACTTAAGATTGCTTATATAAGAATGGCCTTATCTTCAAATTTTACATTATAAGTAATGGCATTTATAAGTAACTTAAGTGTTAACAAGCCTAGGTATACAAGTAAAGTATAAAGTAGCATGATTATTATTAATTGTCATATATTGTCTGAAGTGGCAAAAAGAATAACATTTGAAGAAAATATTTCATTACTAAGGTTTAAACAATCCTGATAGCAATTAGAATATGATTGATGTTGTTTATACTTTCTTAAATGGTCTGGACTTGAGATGTTCTAAGACTTTATTATAACAGACCAAAGTTAACTATAAAACACATAATAAGGTCTCTTAGTATTATATTTAAAGTTTTGTACACTAAAGTTAACTTTAAAGACATAGATGGATCCCAAGATGTGATGCTAATGACATTTGTATTTTGTTCACTTCATAATGTTTCCCTAAGGATATTTTAAGATTAGTAACACTTATATTCGAGTAGTATTTTTCTAACCTTGTAAATGTATAAAAGGATTTATCTCCTTATAAGGGTATGGTTATGGTTTGTGAGTAAGTAAATAATATTATTTACTACTTATGGATTCACTATAGTTCTTTGGTATGTTTATAATTTTGTGATTAAATAATATCTCAATAAGATTGTATTTAAAATGTGTTGAACTATTTTGTCTTTATATTATAAATATTTAAAACTAATACTATTTATTAGACTTAATTGGCTAATTTTTAGAAATATTAGAAATTTTGATTAACCCTTGTATCAATTATTAACTAAGGAAATAGGTTTAAACTTAAGTTGTTAAAGTGTTTCAATTTTTTTATTTACCCCAAAAGTGGAATATTATATTATTAACATGTAGGTATTATTTTGTGATCATTTTGGTATATTACATTTATTTTTGTGATTTATAAATAATAACATATGATTTTTATAACATTTATTACTTTATAAATACTTAATAAATCATAAATATTTAACTAGGTGAAATAATAATACATGATTATAGTTTAAAATTATAGTTCTTATTTTTCTAAGATTTTTGGTATTTTATTTATATTTTTATCATTTACCATTATTAACATGTGAATTATCAAAGTTTTATTACTTATAAAATCTTTATTAAATAATTATTATTTAAATAACTATCATAATAATGTTTGATAATAGTTTTAAGTTGTAGATTTTATTTTTCTAAAAAATTTCATATATTACACATATTTTTATAAATTATAAAACAAAAGTTATTGATTTAATAAGCTTTAGTGATTTTATTTTATTTCTGGAATATTTAAATTTGGGTTTATATCTTTATTTATTTCCTAAACAGGAAATACTTTTTATACCGAGCTAAACCTAGACAGAGTCACTGACTGGTGGACCAATGGCCACATCACATATCCCATTTTAGTAAATTCAATTGTTACTGAGCCTATTTCTACTCTTAGTCAGTGACAGATGGGACCAAGGCCATGTCACATGCCACGCAAGACACAGACCAGGTCAAACAACGCTGAGGTGGCAGAGTGACACCAGCATGATGTCATGTTGACATCAGCATGGCCTCCACCACCAGAGAATGGTCGCTGGCGGCAAACTACTGTGCTCCAGTGAACAAGGTTGATGCTGTTAGACAAAGGGGACCAAGGCGAACCTATTGGTGGTGACGCTACTACTTAGTGGTCACCGGAAATACACCGGCGACGAGCTTCTGTGGCAGCCAACGGTGGCGCTCAATGAAACTAGATCTATAGCGAGAAATCAGCAAGCGAAATTAGGGTCTAGAGATGCGCAAGCTTACCCTGATGTTGGTATAGTGGTTGATGAAGACGATGGTGCTCCGACACGGTCTAATTTTCACAAACTCCGACGATGATCGGCGGAAGGGAACGGCGAAATCCCCACGATTCTGAGCGCCCCTCAGTAGAAACCAAGGTTATCGAACTAGTAGGAGGAAGGAAATGACCCAAAGGTGTTGCTAGCAACTTGGAAACCTGCACAACACAAACTCAATACTTTGCCCCAACGAACAGTGAGGTTGTCAATCTCACCGGTTTGCTGCAAACAAAGGATTAACTGTATGGTGTGGAAGGTAATGGTGCCTTGCAGAAAGTAAATAGTAACAGTGGAAGATGTATCAATGGTAAATATTGGACCGGGGTCCATAGTTCACTAGAGGTGTTCTCCTTAAGATAAACAACATAACATGTTGGGTAAACAAATTACAGCGGGGCAATTGACAGGACAGAGCAAGGCATAACAATGCAATACTAGACATTCATGATCCTATGAGATTTGATTGGGCATTACAACAACATACATAGACCGCCATCCAACTGCATCTATGACTAGTAATCCACCTTCAGGTTATCATTCAAACCCCCTCCAGTATTAAGTTTCAAGCAACGGGTAACTGCTTTAAGCAATGTGTGTAAAGTAAACAATACACTTGTTCCATGAACAAGAGATCGTTGTTTTCTCCCTAGTAGCAACAACACATCTACAACCTTAGAGATTTCCGTCACTGTGACACCCCCGGTATTAGGGCTAGACAAATCCCAGATCTCTGTCTGATATAAGCCTAATCTAAATCTTGAAAGCGTACAGAGAGAGAATTGATAACACAACAGTGACCCTACGACACAAAAAATATTACAGCAAGCTCATAAGTGAGCGAAGAACCAAAATATTACAAGCATAGGTCACTGACCACAAACATAAAACAACGGAAGGAAAATTATGCTATTAAGTATATCAAACTTAACAAATGGCCTAAGAGGCCTGAAGCATAACGATGACGTCCAATCCGTAGATCCCAGACTTCCGACTAGGAACTCCAAACTACTCGCCGATGTTGATGCTGTAAAGAACTCATCTTCTATGGTAACACTTACTCGCTGATTTTGATATCCACTGAATCATAATCATCTGAACCTATCTAGGATCACCGCCTCGTACCCAAGAGGAAGCATCCTTAAGCACACATTACTTAACTTGCCAAGTTTTACGATTAGGTTCAAGTTCTCTATGATCATCATGTATGTTCCCAAGTCGTCCATAACCATGGACACGGCTTTTCGAAAAGATTAATAACCCTACAGGGGTGTACAACTTTACCCACACATACTAACCTTCTATTAATGCCAGTACATTAGCCCTCTTCCTTGGAAGGTCGGCAAAGGGTGGTTAGACACGTCCTTTACCTTGCTTTCGCCGAGACCATGAGTCACGGACTAAGGAGATGCCGCCGTAACGGGTCGAGTCCCAAAGTCGGTCTCTATAGATGTGTGCGGGCTTCAAGATTACGGATGCCATGCATCTATTGTTCCCGGCCACACTTACCTACCTGTTATGAATGCACCTCCTTCACCTCCTTAGAGAATAACCAGAATGCGTATGTCGAATGGAACGCCCAAATTATATGACCCATGGAATCTACTAGGCAAGTAAGTTGGTCGAGGGGTTCCAATGGCCCCGTGTGGCTGTACGCTCATCTTGGTTCAAGAGGCAAGAACTTCAGGTCCTAATAGTGGCAAGTATGGGACTGCAAAAACCACAACCCACCGTGGCCTCCCATACAAGCCTTACCATGTTTATATTTCATCTATGATCTTATCACGTCATCCTGTCATACTAGGTTTCCAGCTCTGATTCATCAACCAGATGGACCAGCGGTAACAGCTAAGCATGGCTAAGCACAAACGAGATATAAGCTCTAGCAACACTTCACAAGCCAAACCCTAGTTATGCTAGGAGCAGTGGATCAGGGAACATAGGCTACAAAGGTAACATGCATCATATAGGATTACTCTATCTATCGATAAAAGACTTTAGAATCACATGCACATGGCAAGAGTGTAAATACTCTGAAAGCATAGGATTCATATGTATGTGTGGGGATTCGCTTGCCTTTGCCAGTTGATATCCTGAAAGCACAACTTCAGACATCTGGTACTTGACTTGATTACAGTTGGTCAAGTATTGGTCTTCAATATTCAATGTTGTTGATCTCGGTCTTTGATCTTGATCTCGATATTGTATTCTACCAGAGAAGAACCAAATACCGGAAAAAAAGTGAAACAATCAACACATGGCATCAATGCAATGCTCAAACAAGTATGATGGTATGAAAAGTTAAAAGTTGTTGAAATTGAAACCCTAAACATGCTTGGTCATTTAAAACGAAGTCCGAGGGGTCCAAACTCTAATTCGGAGGAACCCCGGATTCATATGAGAGGGGTCATTATGTTCTTCTAATTAAACTTGTCATTTAAGTTGTTTATCAATGCATGATTATAGCTTAAATAGAGAGATCTCATTTTTCTGAACATTTTGATATATTATTTGTATTTTTCTGACTTATAAATAATAATATATTGATTTTACAATTTTTATCATTTTTCTGAAATTATTAAACCACTTAAATTGTTTTAGTGCGTCATGCTGACGTCAGCTCAACCCTAACCCTAACTCTCTGCACCACAGGGGCATCTATCTGATTTATGGGGCCTGGGCCACGCGGATGCCACCTTGGCACCACGCGGGACTGACCGGCAAGCACTGTAGATGGCGGCGGGGAACGATGCAGAAGGGCGCTGGCGAGCAAGTGAAGAAGCGCGTTTGAATCAGCGCTTCACGCTGTGCCAAAAACGGGCGGCACTGCTACGGGATGGTAATCGGAGCGAGCTACGGCGGCGCATGAGCTCACGGTCGGGCGAATAGCGGATACTGAGCGAGAGGGAGCGGCGAGGGAGCACGGATGCTCACCATGAAGCTAACAGAGGGTCGGTGAGGCTAGGCATGGTCCATAGCAATGGCAACGGTGACGGCGGTGGTTGTTGGTGGTGGAGAAGATGGCGTCGATGGCGACGATACAGAGACCACGGCTTGATTCCTTTAGCGGGTCGAAGCAGGGGACCGAGGCGGAGCTCGAGGGACCTTCTGCTGGCCTTGGGGTGGTCGGAGACGGCGGGGTGACACGGCATCTGCACTGCTAGGGTTCGGTCACCTTGCAGAGAAGGGTGAGAGAGGTCTGGGGAGAGAGGGGGAGTGGATGAGGACAAGAGAGAGGGTTACTGCGGCTCTTATCCATCCCCTGGAGCTCGGCGGCGGCGTCAATCGCAGCAGAGGGATCGACGGACGGCGGCGCGACAGGAATCTCCCTGCCTGTCTGAAGGAAGACGACAAGGAGGAGGGCAAAGCGGTACGCGGGCCTGGGGTGGGCTGCTGTTGGGCCTAGGTGGGCCGCGCGGGAGCGCGCTGAGCGGCGGCGAGGAGAGGGAGAAAAGATGGGCCGGGTTAGAATATGATTCTGGCTACTGTTTTTCTTTCTGAAATTCTTTTCTTTTTCTGTCTTGCCTTTTCTCTTTTGTAAATGAATTTCAAATATGTTTTGATACATTTCAAATTACCAGAACTTTTACAAATATTCAAAATATTCCATAGACCCTTGTAATCAATTTGGGTTCCATAATTTTTGCAGTTTTCAAGATTCAAAACCATTTTGAATATGTTTCAAATAGGGAGGGGAAACAGGGTTTAGGGTTTTGAGAGCATTTTTTATTTCATGCATACATTTTAAATGATGATTCTCATGAATTCACAAACAAATCCTAATTGACATTTAATAAAACTATGGTTGTTACAATTTTATCCCCCTTAAAATAATCTCGTCCCGAGATTCCTAGGTAGGAAGAAAGAAGGAACAGGGTTACCCTAATCTTCGACAATGTTCTCGAAGAGGTTAATCCATGCCACCATGAAGAATGGACGAAGCGCTTCACAATATTCGAGGTGGCTTCTCACACTAAGGAAAACAGGGAATGTCACGGAACCACAAACTGAGTATCTCATGGTCAAGTCATGGATAGATGTTTTATAACATCTCTAGAGCCAACGAACATGAAACATGCCAAGGTAACGGAGGAAACAAAAGGAGAAGGTTTCAAGGTGTCAGATAGCTGGTCTTCATGAGGATTGAGACCATGGAGCTTTCAAAAAAGGTAAACTTCTGAGGGAAGGAACTTCCAACAGATGGAAAAGAATATACCCAGACTTCAAAAGGTAAACCTCTGCTAAACAGCTTAATAGATATTTACAGGTGGAAAAGATAGATACCAACAAAACCAAGCTATTGAACTACTTTTGACACAGAAGGGTCACTCTTTCATTCAATAGAAGGTCAAGACATAAAGGTGTTTTGGTGGTGAGGACTCGTAAGAGTCACAAGGAACATGTAATAAGAGAAACTATTGATTACCAAAATCATATTCACTTTTGCAACATGACTATAGATGGTTAAAGGAACGTTTTATTCATCCAGGATTATCAAAATCTTGCCAAAGATCATGATATCACTTTACACCACCAAGATGAATAGTTAAAAAGATTCCTGATGACACGAGAAGAAAGAAACTTCATTCTCAGACTCCATGTACTTGGCATAACAAGACACTTGCCAACATAAAAGGGTCCAGAAGATCGTCCGAGAGACATTTAGCAATTCTACTTTAAATGTTCTCCTTGATGTTTAAAACACCAATATCAAACTTTTAACAAGCCTTCAATCAGTCATCAAGTATTGGTCAGACTTTGGTTACAAAGGAAACCATAAGCATAACTCCTAAAATAAATCATAGAAGATGCCACATGAGGAGTGGTTGTTATTGCTGATTCAAGGGTATGGCAATAGGTCTTCCGACTGATTGTGCCAACCATTACATCAACTTTGCCAGATTTACAAATAGACCTAAGTCATAACCTTGAGGAACACCAACCATCGTTGCTGCTTGAGATTCAACTTTGGTTAGGTGGAGAGATACTTCAGACTCAACATATCCGAATAGAAAGGGTGCAACATTTACAGAGAGGTAGAGTCACTGGATTCTGAAGACATGGACTTCGATGTCAAGCTCCAAAAGAATGAGCTAGATTGGAAAATCCACGTGTTAGCAAATTATCAAAAGATAATTACACCTACATGAATTGTCTGCAACGAAACACAACTGAATCCTTGTTGGGAAACATTTAGGAGGATATAGAAGTTTTGTTGGACTTCTTATCTTCCATGACAAATCAGTCAGTGGCTTAGTGTGCTTGGAGGATCTTCTCGAGATGTGAAGGTATCAACCTACCATATCAAGAATACCTCGCACATACTTGACTAATTTGAAATGATTCCCGAAGAAACAAAGATAACTCTACTCAGATCCACGGTGACATCTTTCAACATTTGCACGTGAATCAGAGAAGGTTACTCCTAACATCCAAAACACATACTTCGAGATAACACGAGGGTGGTTCTCAAAAGTTTCCAACATTAATGCCAAATGTTCCATATGAATCCCATATATCGTGAAGAAGATAAGGATTTCATTGATGGGCTCAATAACAAACTTATCTATACACTCCAAAAAGATGGAGTCATATGTTGTATATATGAACAAGGCAGAAATATTGGTCAGACCATAGGACATGAAGACATACTTAAGTGAAACATCACGAATAGATACACCATCAGGATAGTCCTTAAAACTGAGTTTGACTTGAAGATTGCCCAAATCAAATCAAAGGCGGGGAAGATAACATATCCACACGGAACATACTATATTGCTTCAGCACGAACAACGCTAGACATCCCTTTAAGGAGTAACAAAGTTAAATAGAAATTTTGTCTTATAACTCTCCAAGTTGTTGTTTAAGTTTAACCAACTAGTCCAGGGGTATCCAGTACGGATCCTTGGAGAAAGAAGCGTTTTAAAGAAACAACTTACCCAAGAACCTGACAACACGGTCATGTGACAACATGGCGGTACTTCTAATAAGACATCCAGAATATCACGAACCACCGATATGTCACTTAGTTCGAGAGGTAATTTGCTTGGTAAGGCAAGATGACATAGTCTCAGAGTTTCGACACGAGCCTAACTCTTTGACTGAAGAGAGTACACTAGAATAATGGACTTGATAGAACAATCATCCTTTCTTAGTGATAGATTCACCATCACTCTAGGAATGATACAAATGTCCTTGAAGTTCAAAGCAATCAGAATTGCTAAGAATCTCAGATGGCCACATTGTTACGCACACGCATCATTCACGAGTGAGAAAGCTCAGGGAAGGGTGGTAACGATGTGTAAGAGCATCACTTCATTAAGAGATCCATGAGACTCAGCTTGACCTCTTAATATAAAGGAGTGTGATACTCTAAGGTAGAGCATATCAGAAGCTAATCAACGCTTATTGATCTGCAGATTACAACGCTTTGACCTGGTCATAGAAATGACAAGGTACTGGAGTTTGTTTCTCCTGACATCCCGAAATGGTTTGCCATGACGAACCACAAGAGTAGCTTGCATCGGGAAACACCAATGCAAATCTACTACTTGGCTACCAACTGGTAGACAAAGGTTGGAAAGCAAAAAAGGAGAAAGAACACACTCAGAATAGAATCCCGATATGTAGATGCATAAACCAACAATCTTCCGAAACTCAATGCAGGGAAGGAATGTAGGGGTTCGTAGCATGGAAAACAAAACAATTCTACCGCATGCACACAAACAGGCCAAGATCTATCTACTAGATTGTAGCAATGAGTCGATTAGAGTACTCACCCTCGAAGATTCCAAAGCGGTTAAGGAGAGCAGATTCTCGTGGGTGATGTAGTCGTACACTTGCCGATCTCAAGATCGCGTAGACGATCCTTTCGGTGCTGCATTCCGGCAGCGCTTCCGCAGTCGGTCACACGTTCGGTACTCGATGAAGACCTTACTCTCCCTTGTTCCAAAGAAATGGAGGTTGTAGTTCTCCTCGCGATTCCAAGAAGACGACGGCGTGGTGTCGGAAGTAGAGGGAAGATCCCGCAGGGCTTCGCCTAAGCCGGTGCGAGTTATGGTGGATCTAGGGTTTCCGGCGATCTAGGTTTAGAAGGTCGAAGAGGAGGATGAGGAGTCGGCGGCGGCTAGGGCGACAACGACAGGCCGGTGGCGGCGCGAGGCGGCAGCAGCGCAACTTGTAGGTGGGGAGGGCTGGTTGTGTGTCTCTTGGGGCACCTCCTCCCCTCTATTTATGAGAGGGAGGGAAGCTTGGGAGAGGGGAGTTTAAATCCTTCCCCAAACCCAAGTTGGAGAGAAAGAAGGACTCTTTCCTTCTTCCACTAGGAAACCATTGTTCTAGTTTGACTTTTCAAATCTGCCTTTTGACTTTCAATTTAGAGCTTTATTTCTCTCTTACAAATGCCCAACCAAGTGACCTAGGACATGATCCAATCATTCCATTAACCATGACACATTCATGTACCCTTCCCCTTCCAGTCCGGTGAACCTTCTAAACCCTTCTAGAACCTCTCCGATGAAAACATCGAAATCATTCCCGAACTCCAAAATTGGACTTTCCTTATATGAATCTTATTCTCTAGACCATTCCGAATCTCCTCGTTATATCCTGGATCCCATCCAAGACTCCGAAAACCATTTGGTCTCCCTACTTACATTCCATATATATTAAACAACATCGAATCCTTAAGTGTGTCTCCCTATGGTTCGTGAATTATGCAGCATGATCGAGACTCTTCTCCAATCAATAACCAATAGAGGAATCTGAAAATTCATATGGTTCCCACACATTTCTATGATTACTTTGTGATCAAATGAACCACTTACATATGATACCAATTTCCCTTTGTCTCGTGATAGTTTACTTATCCGAGGTCTGATCGTCGGTATCTCTGCATACCTAGTTCAACCTCGTTACTGATAAGTACTCTTTTCTCGTTCCTGTGATATGTGATCCCTTGTGAGCCAGTCACATGCTTGCAAGCTAATTGGATGACATTCCAACGAGAGGGCCCAGAGTATATCTATCCGTCATATGGATGGACAAATCCCACTCTTGATCCATGTGCCTCAACACATACTTTCTGAACACTCAATGCCACCTTTATAGCCACCCAGTTACGGTGTGGTGTTTGATGTGATCAAAGCATCCTTCCGGTGATGGTGATTATCATGATCTCATGGTCGAAGGAATTAGGTTACTATGTATCAGAAAGCTTATAGCAAATGAACTATTGAAATGACTTGATCTTAATGCTACGCTTATCTATAGGAGTATGTCCATCACACCATTCTCCTAATGATATGATCTTGTTGTTAATAACATCTCAATGTTCGTGATTAGGAAACCATGATCATAAGCATGAAGATATGATAATAACCTCTTTATTATTGCCTCTTGGGCATATCTCCAACAAAGAAAGGTGTGGCAGAGTCACGAGTACAGATGTGAGACTCCCTAGGAGAACTCTTGTCGTGATCTATTTGGTTCCATTGAAGAACATCTGCCATAGCATGTGGTAGGGGAAGTCCTTTATAGTCATTGTTCAGTAGCGACAATATCCACAAGGTTGAAGGATATACTTGAAGGTACTAGCCATCCTGAGGTAATGTGTGAACATTAACCACATGGGTCAACAATGGATATTGGGTTAAAGGCCAGCTTCATGTACAAGATTCACATCACCAGAATCCGACACAATCGGGGATCTTAGGTTCAAGTCCAAGGGTTAAAACCCAAAGAAAGGAGTAACTACTACTTGAGTGACAAAGCGTACACTACAAGCTAGCAATCACGAGGTAGATTCCAAGAGAAGAAACGACTTATGAAGTACCAGAACAAATAAAAAGGAGGCAGACGAGGCGAAAGGAAACCTCAAGTCCTAGAACAGAACAGTATGGAACCATAAACATGATGTTATGGACCCATAAAACAAAGAGATCATGATGGCAAGAAATCTCTCAAAGGGAATGAAACAAGATAAACAAGGAACACACAACACACCAGACTCTAGAGAACCCAACACTAGATCAAATGGCTTAGAAACGACATGCCTGAAGAGGCACCTAAATTTTGAAAGACGAGATAACAAAACTTTTCAAATTGAACATAGATAAGATGACCTAGAGTTAGAGCGAAACTTGATAAGAAGAAGAAGCATACTAGAGTTTCCGCACATAATTTTCATCTTTGAAAATAGTTTTCACAAGTACTAGACTCAACATCGACCAATAGAAAGGGTTTCCTACAGTCGGTACTACTCTGATACCAAAACCTGTGACACCCCCGAGACTAGGGCTAGACAAATCCCAGACCTCTGTCTGATATAAGCCTAACCTAAATCTCGAAAGAGTACAAAGAGAGAATTGATAACACAACAGTGACCCTACGACACAAAAAATATTACAGCAGGCTCATAACTGAGCGAAGAACCAAAATATTACAAGCATAGGTCACTGACCACAAACATCAAACAACGGAAGGCAAATTATGCTATTAAGTATAGGAAACTTAACAAATGGCCGAAGAGGCCTGAAGCATAACGATGACGTCCAATCCATAGATCCCAGACTGCCGACTAGGAACTCCAAACTACTCGTCCATGTCGATGCCGTAAAGAACTCATCTTCTATGGTAACACTTACTCTGCTGCAAAAGTATCAACGAAGCAGGGTGAGTACATGGTGTACTCAACATGACTTATGGCTGGTGGAGTTATTTTGCATAAAGCCATCTTTGTTTGTAAAATAAGAGGGAAAAGAATCACGACTAATCAGAATATTTTAAAAGGGGATAAGAGAGCGGTATCTCTAGCTTTGATCATCTTTTGATATCCACCAAATCATAATCATCTGAAGCTATATAGGATCACCCCCTCATACCCATGAGGAAGCATCCGTAAGCACACACTACTTAACTTGCCAAGTTTTACGATTAGGTTCAAGTTCTCTATGATCATCACGTCTGTTCCCAAGTCATCCATAACCGTGGACACGGCTTTTCGAAAATATTAATAACCATGCAGGGGTGTACAACTTTACCCACACGTACTAACCTTCTCTTAATGCTAGTACATTAGCCATCTTCCTTGGAAGGCCGGCAGAGGGTGGTTAGACATGTCCTTTACCTTGCTTTCACCGAGACCATGAGTCACGCACTAAGGATATGTCGCCGTAACGGGCCGAGTCCTGAAGTTGGTCCCTAGAGATGTGTGTGGGTTTCAAGATTACAGATGCCGTGCATCTCTTGTTCCTGACCACGCTTACCTACCAGTTATAAATGCACCTCTTTCACCTCCTTCGAGAAGAACCAAAATGTGTATGTCGAATGAAACTCCTGAACTATGTGACTCATGGAATCTACTAGGAATGTTAGTTGGTCGAGGGGTTCCCATGTCCCCGTGTGGCTGTACGCTCGTCTTGGTTCAAGAGGCAAGAACTTCGGGTCCTAATAGTGGCAAGTATGGGACTGCAAATACCACAACCCACCGTGGACTCCCATATAATCCTTAGCATGTTTAACTTTCATATCTGATATTACCACGTCATCCTGTCATACTAGGTTCATTTGCAGCTCTGATTCATCAACCTGTGGACTAGCGATAACAGCTAAGCATGGCTAAGCACAACAGAGATAAACGCTCTAGCAATGCTTCACAAGCCAAACCCTAGTTATGCTAGGAGCAGTGGATCGGGGAATATAGGCTACAAATATAACAAGCATTAGATAGGATTACTCTATCTATTGATAAAAGACTTTAGAATCACATGCACATGGCAAGAGTGTAAATACTCTGAAAATATAGGATTCATATTTATGTGTGGGGCTTCACTTGCCTTCGCCAATTGATATCTAGAAAGCAGAGCTTCAGACACCTGGTACTTGACTTGATTACAGTTGGTCAAGTATTGGTCTTCGATCTTCAACGGTGTTGATCTCGGTCTTTGATCTTGATCTCGATATTGTATTCTACCGGAGAAGAACCAAATACCAGAAACAAAGGGAAACAATCAACATGGCATCAATGCAATGCTCAAACAAGTATGATGGTATGACAAGTTAATAGTTGTTGAAATTGAAACCCTAAACATGCTTGGTCATTTAAAACAGAGTCTGAGGGGTCCAAAACCTAATTCGTAGGAACCCCGAATTCATATGAGAGGGGTCATTATGTTCTTCTAATTAAACTTGTCATTGAAGTTTTTTTATCAATGCATGATTATAGCTTTAATAGATAGATCTCATTTTTCTGAACATTTTGATATATTATTTGTATTTTTATGACTTATAAATAATAAGGTATTGATTTTACAAATTTTATCCTTTTTCTGAAATTATTAAACCACTTAAATTGTTTTACTGCGTCATGCTGACGTCATCTCAACCCTAACCCTAACTCTCTGCACCACAGGGGCATCTAGCAACTGAGGCTGACTGGTGGGACCTGGGCCACGCGGATGCCACCTTGGCACAACACGGGACTCACTGGCGAGCAGTGAAGATGGCGACGGGGAACCGCTTAGAAGGGCGCGGGCGAGCAAGTGAAGCAGCGTGTTCGAATCAGCGCTTCACGATGAGCCAAAAACGGGCGACACCGCTACGGGATGGTCATCAGAGCGAGCTACATGGCAGCGCGGTGGCGGAGCTCATGGGTCAGCGGCGAATGATAGATATAGAGCGAGAGGGAGCGAGCAGAGGGGTGATGGAGCACCAGATGCTCTCCATGAAGCTAACAGAGGGGTTGGTGAGGCTAGTCATGGTCCATAGCGATGGCAACAATGACGACGGTGGTCGTTGGTTTTGGAGAAGACGGTGTCGATGGCGATGATACAGAGCGCCATTGCTCGATTCCTTCGGCGGGTCAAAGCAGGGGACCGAGGTGGAGCTCGAGGGACCTTCAGCTGGCTGTGGGGTTGCCGGAGACGGCGCGGCGACGCGGCATCTGCACGTCTAGGGTTCGGTCACCTCGCATAGAAGGGTGAGAGAGAGGTTTGGGGAGAGAGGGGAGTGGATGAGGACAAGAGAGAGGGTCACTACGGATATTATCCATTCCCTGGAGCTCGGCGGTAGCGTCAATCGCAGCGGAGGGATCGACGGTCGGTGGGACGACAGGCAGCTCCATGCCTGTCTGAAGGAAAACGACAGGGAGGAGGGTGAAGTGGTATGCGGACTTGGGGTGGTCTGCGCGCGAGCGCACTGAGTGGCCGGGAGGAGAGGGAGAAAAGATGGGCTGGGTTAGAATAGGATTCTGGCCACTGTTTTTCTTTCTAAAATTCTGTTCTTTTTCTGTTTTGCCTTTTCTCTTTTGTAAATGAATCTCAAATATGTTTTGATACATTTCAAATTACCAAAACTTTTGCAAATATTCAAAATATTCCAGAGACCCTTGTAATAAATTTGGTTTCCATAATTTTTTTAGTTTTCAAGATTCAAAACCATTTTGAATATGGTTCAAATAGAGAGGGGACACAGGGTTTAGGGTTTTGAGAGCATTTTTTTATTTTATGCATACATTTTAAATTATGATGCTCATGAATGCACAAACAAATCCTAATCTACATTTAATAAAACTAGGGTTGTTACAGTCACTTCCCTAGATTAAATAGAGGAATAAACCCACTATCGAGCATAAATACTCCCTCTTGGAGTCACTAGCATCTACTTGGCCAAGATAGCTACTAGAAACAGAGAGCATGCAAGATCTCAAACAACACAGACATGATAGAATCAATAAGATGAATCATTAATCAATCTGACATAGTAATCTCAATATCCATCAGATCCCCACAAACACAACATGAATGATTACAAATAGATGATCATGATCATGATCATGACCAGATCTCACAAGATCTAAACATGGTAGCACGAAGGAGGAGAAACAACCATCTAGCTACTACATGGACCTGTAGTCCAAGTTGGAACTACTCACGCTTCATACCGGAGGCTGGCATGGTGATGAAGAAGGCCTTCGGGATGATGTCTCCCCTCCGGCAAGGTGCCGGGAAGAGCTTCAGATCCCCCTGATCTCGGGACGATGGTGGCGGAGGCTACGAACTGTTTCGTGGAAGATTGATCGGGTACTTAGGGTTTAGGTATCAGGGTCTTCTTATAGGCGAAGAGGGAGGCCGAGGGGGTGCCCGAGGCGGCTGCACCCCCCTAGGCGCGGGTCAGACCTGGCCGCGCGGCCAGGGGGTATGCCCCCCTCGAGGCCCTCCTCCATCTCGTTTTCTGGCTCCGTGTTCCCCACGGTAAAATATTGACTTTGCCTTTTGTCCCGTCCAATTCCGAGAATTTTCATTTTTTTGACTTTTCTAGAACCAAAAACAATAGAGAACAGGCAACTTGCACTGTGGCATCTTGTTAATAGGTTAGTCTCAGAAAACATATAAAAATACCTCAAAGAGAAGACAAAGCAAAGAAAAGTAGATACTAAACAAGAATGGAACATCAAAAATTATAGATACGTTTACAACGTATTAGCCAACCACCTAGTCTTTGCTAGTCTTGTTTTGTCCTATGGCTGTCCCCCTTGAGGTGGACAAGAATGTTCAAATCGGTTAATTTTTATCTGAAACATAATGAAAATGTTAGGTACAGCTAACAAACACTACAAAATGATCTAAAATACACAACTGGTTGTAATACCTGAACCAGACTACTCCTGAGCATAGTGGATGCATGCATCGTCCACCTACACCTCTTGTATGGGCACTTTACTATGAACCTTGCTGGCTCACTCTTAATAACATCATAATCATTACTGGTGTGAATGCAATATGTAATAAGGGAATTAAGACAGTCCCACATCGTTTCAAACACGGTGCCTTCTGAAATCTTAGGATCGTCCTGTCCCACTCAATTACTCGCAAGTACTCACCATCATACTAGGCTAAAATGAGGTTGTCATTGTCCTCCTTGTTCTCTTTGTCATCAGTGTCATCAAATATGGCACAGTGGACAATTTCATCCGTGTATTGATCCTCTAGTGCCTGTTTACTAAATCTATCTACCAATTTAGGAAACATCAACTCATCCTCATCATCTAGTGGAGGCGCTCCCTCGTCAGGCTCTGCTTCGTCCTCCACATAGGCCACACGAGCGGTCTGGATTACACTCGCAATGCAAAAAAATGGTACTATTGTGGACCAACAAGGAGCGCCGAGGCGCACACCATTAGCAGAGGCACATGATGCCCGACCACCTAATGATGCGTGACCTCCGGATGATGATTTAACACTCTTTCCCGTGTGCTCAACTTTAGGTTGCACATGGAGACGAATTTGACCAAAACATTCAGTAGCATTCAAAGAGAAAAGAATTACCAGATCATCTTCGCTAGTTAGTGGGAGCAATCTTTGCTCGCTATTGTTGAAATTGCAAATCAACCGAATCGCCTCTACTCCAGGGGAATTTATAATATATTTTATCTATCAAATCTCTGATAGTTATGGAGGTTGCAAACACCCCTGGGAAGTAAAATCCAGAGAGATATTGTTCATAACCATGAATTACGCTAGTATCTAGTCTAACCGCCAGCCGAAATGCTAGCACTGGATCAATCCTATTCAAAAAGCAAGGAAGTTAGTTGAGCACCAAAGATTCGCGCTCAAATACTGCCAATAATCAATCCACAAAGGGAAACAATGCTTACCCAGATGGAATCCATGCGTTAGATCCCTCTAATTCCACCCAATCTTCTCCGTGATCGACGTGGATGGCTGGTACACTGATGACCCACAAGTATAGTGGATCTCAACAGTTTTTGAGGGAAGTAAAGCCCAATTTATTGATTCGACACAAGGGGAGCCAAAGAATATTAATAAGCCTTAACAACTGAGTTGTCAATTCAGATGCACCTGGAAATAGTCTTGCTCACAGTAGTTTATGAGTAGCAATAGTTTTATAGTAGCAATGGCAAAGTAACTGCAGTAGTAAAATAAAGACAGTAGTAAAAATTGTAGTAAACAACAGGATTTAAGTGCGGTAGGTATAGGGATGGATGGTCGGGCGTTGCATGGACAAGAAAATTCATGTAATATCAAGATCAAGGGAATTTGCAGATAAATAAGGTAAAACATCCAAGTACTAAATAAGCATAGGCATGTGTTCCAAATATAGTCATACGTTCTCGCAATGAGAACTTTCACAACATCTTTTGTCCTGCCAGCCCGTTGCAGCGGGGCCTCTAGGGAATCTACTGGCAATTAAGGTACTACTTTTAATAGAGTACCGGAGCAAAGCATTAACACTCCATGAACACACGTGATCCTCACATCACAACCATCCCCTCTGGTTATCTTGATTTCTGTCACTTCGGGGCCTCGGGTTTTGGACAATGATATGTGTATACAACTTGCAGGTAAGATCACAAACAATAATATCATCATGAATTAATAACATGTTCAGATCTGAGATCATGGCACTCGGGCCCTAGTGACAAGCATTAAGCATCACAAGTTGCAAAAATGTCAAAAAACACTAATAATAGATACTAGGCACCATGCCCTAACAATCTTATGCAATTACATGAGAGATCTCACCCAATCCCTACCATCCCCATAGCCTACTGCGGGGGATTACTCATTCATGGATGGGGGAATCATGGATGGTTGATGGAGAGGCATTGCCAGTGATGATGGCGATGATCTCCTCCAATTCCCCGTCCCGCAAGGTGCCAGAATGGAGTTTCTGGTTCCGTATCGCGGTTTCTGGTGGTGGCGGCGCAACGGAACTCTCTCTGGAAAAACATCGAACCCCCCTTTTTTTTAGGTTAGAGGGCTTATGTAGGAGAAAGGAGAGGTCGAGGCGGAGAGGCGGCCACACCACCCCCTGGCGCGGCCTGGCCTGGCTCACGCCACCAGGTGGTGTGGGCCCCTTGTGGCCCTTTTCCATCTTGTCTTCTGGATCCGTGAGTCTTCTGGTAAAATAGGAGTTTTGCGAATTTTCGGGATTTGTCCTGAAAGTTGATTTCCTGCACAAAAACGAGACACCAAAGCAATTCTGCTGAAAATAATGTCAGTCCGTGTTTGTTATATCCAAATCCACAAATTAGAGGAGAAACAATAGCAAAAGTGTCCGGGAAAGTAGATACGTTTTGGACGTATCATACACCAACCGGCGTTGCATACTGTTCCGCGAAAGGGGTAGATCTAGCGGTGCGGGAGCGGAGCCAGAGGTGGAGTGGGCTCCACGGCTAGGGGGAGGGGAGGCTATAGGTCCGAGGACAACATAAGGTAGGAGGGCACGATGGCGGGGCAGCGGAGGGGCGGTGTGGGAGCTTTTCTAGGTTCAAGGGGAAGCGCATGCTTTGGGTGAGCGAGAATGGCTGCTCCGACATGTCTCCATGCGGCCCCACCCTTCACCACGTATGCAAGACCCGTCCCAACGTGATCCCACTCTTCACAACGTATGCAGGACCCGCACCAACACTGCCCCACCCGTCAGCATGTAACGCTCGAGGCCACGTAACGTAACGCTCAACGCACGACCCGACCCAACGCGGTCCCACCATTCAGCATGTAACATTCAAGCCTTTGACATGATAGCATCCCTCTGTCCGATCGCCTGCGAGGGTTTCATAACATAGATAGGAGAAAAGTGAGAAAAAGTTAAGCGGTTGGGTAAAACTGAGTACAACTAACGAACAAACGGCACAAAAATAGAAAACCCTTTTTTTAGAAACAAAGTGCACACTTGATTCACATACCAACTAGGAAACATCATTCATTATACATCTATACGAACTGAAGAAGGTGGATCTATCATCCCATAAGATTATGCTATCAGTATCAAAACTTAATCTAGATAAATTGTGTGCCAATTTGTTTGCCTCTATATTCTCTATGACAGTGTTGGAATTTGACTAAACTAATCTGCTTGAAAATATGGAAGCAATATCATTATTGCCGTTGTATGCACTAATCAATTCCAAGCTATCTGATTCAGCAATAACCTAATAGATTCCCATCTCATCGATCATGTGTAGACCATGTCGCGACGCTTCTACTTTTGCCATAGCAACATCTAAGAGATTTATTTTTGGCCAAGCTTCTCCAACAATAGCTTCTCCATGATCATTTCTCACCACCATCCCTGCCGCTCTATAACCGCTATCAAATTAAGGGACATTTGTGTTTAGTTTTATAGTACCTTGTAGAAGGTTTGCACCACGACTCAACTTTTAAGGGAGCATGTGTAGCTTCCAACCCGAAGTTCAAAGTTAGAGCCCGAATGGAGAAGGTCAATCGTGCTACAGGAGCAACCGCTTCTCCCTTTACTGCCTCCCTATGCTGCCACTAGATATACCAAGATGCGATAATGATCGTTTCCTACAATCCCAGTTGGCCAAGTACATGAGACTTCCTCCTCTGTCCGCTTAATAATTCTTCAAACACAACCGATCCAGATCTTTCCAGCATAAGATCTTGGTTAATAAACTTCTATATGTGTTTGATTATCATTCATATTGGCATCATGTTCTAATATAGAGATGAAACATATCTCTATTATACTCCTCAATAAAGGGAAATTCCATGCAATCTTGAAATAAGAACAAATAAGAGTATAGCGTTAAGAAATATAACATGATGTTTGAAATACAAATATGCTACCTTGATCTAACAAGATTATCACACTATCACATGATTTCACTTTATCCCTAGTGAGGCACTAAAAGAAAGGTAAAAACAAAGTAGATCTTGAATATTGTTTGTCACAATTCAATCACTACCACCATGCTACTCCATCTAATACACACTTCTCCCCATACAAGTTCTTGCATACAAGCTAGATGAAAACAAGATATTAAGAACGGGGTACATGATATACGTCTACAAATAAATATTACTCAAAATAGGTACCAATCTCATAGATCAAATCATAGAATAAAGATCCACCACATAGGAATTGCAAATATGACCATAATAATAATGTAGAGCAGCTCATATGGTACTAGATCTATGAAGAACAAGAGAGAAATAGATCGAGATATTGCCACTAACCCATATTACAGAGGTGGACTACTCCCTCTTCATCATGGTGATGACGCTAGAGATGTTGGAGAGGGTGGTGATCCCCCCGGAGGTGGCTCCGGCGGAGTTTCCCCTCCAATCTTTGCTGGATCTGACTTTGTTTTGTGGTGTTTTCGTCTCTGGTGTGCTCTTTGTTGAGGACTCCCTGGGGGGGCCTTATATAGGGGATTTTAGGTCAAGAGAAATTCGTGGGCGAAAAAATCAAGGCGATCGGACGATCGAGGAGAAAACAAGCATAGGTGGGCGTGCCACCTAAGGGCCTCCTGGCCTTCTAGGTGAGATTCTTGTGCTCCAGATGCTTCTCGTGGATAAATATTGACATCTCCAAAAGTGCAGGTCCATTTGACTTTGTATAGGTCCTAAAACATGAAAAACATTGGGTTTTTCTGCCTTGCCGGGTGATAGCTATGATATTCGATACATTTTTAATGGTTTTCGTTTAGATTTGATGGTTTTCTAGATTTACCTAACGCTAATACTTCGGCAGCAAAGAAAACTTGGGTTTCAGTATATAATTCAGGTTATGAACATCAATAGAAGGTTTCAACAACAAAAATACAATATTCAGGCGAAAACAAGCAAGTCACTTTTTTTAAGCAAACGAGGACAACAACCAGAAGGTTTAACGACCAACTATACAGCGGGAATAATTTTTCGGTCGTATAGTTTTGGCTATATAGTTGCCGCCGCCTTCGTCTTGTCGAAAGGGACAACTTTCATGAAGGAGGCATATGTGAAAACAGAACACAACATCCGCCATTCCATCCACAAGGGAGAAAGAAGAGATCTGGAGAAGAAGGGGAAGACGTTCTTCATCTCGCTCCACAATCTTCAACCTCCTATCCACCACACCCCCATAGCCATTACTTGTACTTGAGATAGATAGATCTTCACCTTGCAAGATTAGGGTGTGAGATTGTTTCTTCCTATCTTGAATTGTGTTGGATTGATTTTCTATTCTTATTGTGGATCTCCATGGTAATATTGAGATGAACTCCTTTTATTTAATTATATCAATGATGCTTTCTTCTCTCATGTGTGAGTAATTTCCTTTGGGCGTGGGAGATGTAAGGTATTGGTGAGATGTGACGTGCCTATAAATTTTCCATTAATTTGTGATTTATTTTAATTACTATATTATGTGTGCTTGACTATCTGTGGGATGCCTAATGCTTGTTGTCCAATTAAGGGACTAGAAAACATGATGCTTTGTTCTAAATAGATAAGATCTTGTTTGCTAGAAGACCGATGACCCCCGAGTGACACAGGGATATCAATGCAAAACTAGTTGAGCTCGAGGATCATGAGGAACCACTCTGATTATCGCATTAGTCCGATCCAAGGAGATTAATTACTAAGCAACCTGAAGGATCTTAATCGCCTAGTGACTGACCATGGTTTTGATAACAGACTAGTGGGATTATTGAAGTTGGGATGAAATCTACCAAGAGGAGTTCCGACTAATTATGGGTTGCTTGCCTACACATATACTTATTATATTATATGCACTTATCACTCATCCACTTGGCACAATCACTATCACCATGAACTGTATCTCCCCGCGCCTTCTTTTCCATCTGCAGAAAACAACAAACAATCAAATCATTCTTTACTTTTAGGCTTTTATTTCTAAGTTTACATTTTAGTTTTATTTAAATACATTCAGTTTAATCCAAATTTGTTCTTAATTAAACACTTGTAGTCAATTCAATCAAATACCTGTGAAAACTTTGAGTGTGACAGAGACTTCATTCATAAACACTTTCCATTGGACTCCCTATGGGATCGATATCTTAACTTCAAAACTAGGTACAACCGATCTATGCACTTGAAGACATCAAGCTATTTTCTGGAGCTATTGCCGGGGAGCTAAGCGCTAAGTGCTTGTATCTTGACATTTCAGGTGTTACTTCTACCAAATGGTATCCCTAGAAGACAAAGGATCTACACGCTCTGGTAGGACCTATCTACAAAATTATCTAGAGTGCATGCCTGTTCAAAGGCGCGAATAAATTATTGAAAAACTTTTGAGATCAAAGAAGGTTGAAGTTGAAAACATGAGTGATTTTATGGAAATCATGTCCATTCACAGGACAACTGCCAAGAAACTTGAGAGAACTCTCAGAGAATATAGTGCTCAATTCCTGCTTATATTAAACAACCAATAAAGTTTCCCAATCCCGGAGTTAGAGAATATCAATTTGATGGTGAGATTATTAAAATTTTGCAGGAAAAATCTTTCAGTGGAAGGGAAGATGAAGACCTAGGAAGACATCTTAGCGAATTCGATGATGTGATAACATCAATTGGACCAAAAGGTTTTCCTAGAGATTTCTCCCATCTAAAATTATTTTTTTGGTCTCTAAAAGACAAGGCTCTAAACTGGTTATATTCTCTCCCTCGTCATTACATTAATTGTTGGGAAAACTATATTGTCAAATTCATAAACAAATTTAATCCTTTTAAAAAGGTAACTGGAATTAGAAAAAATATAGGCAACTTCAGTCAGAACGTGGGATAAAACTACCCACAAGCTTGGGATAATTTTTTTTTGGAATGATTAATAGTATTCCTAATCATGGTTATTCTGAATCAACTATTTGCCACTTATTTTACCATGGTCTTAACACTCAATGCAGAGAGTTTCTTGATTTATCAGCAGGAGGATTGATAAATACTTTAAGTGCTAAAGCCTATATGGAATTGATGTCCACTAGGTCTAAAAATGATTCTCTTTATAATCCTAATTTTGGTACTAAGCTGGAAAAAGGAATACTCCGTATAACCCTATATCTTATGCCTGAAGTACACAAAACAACGAAAGAAAAGGGTATACCTTCTGAACTTGTTAAGGAAAATAATGTAGATCTATTACAGATTTTTACTGAAGAAGATGAAACTAGGAAAGCTTTTAAAAAATTAAAAAATGGACAAGCCAAATATCATAATAATCTGCATAAGAAATTTCAAAGACATAAGAAGATTTTTGCAGAACTCACGAAAAGTTATGATGAGATTGGCCAAGAAATAAAATTATTTAACAAATACCTTAGTATGATTGAGACCCAATGTGAACAAATATCATCTGGTTATCAAACTCTTCTTCAAGATGATATAAATATTCCTGTTTCTACTAATGTTGTTACAAGGGGAGGTTCAGTTGTTACAGGACCATTAGGACCACCAATGGTGGATTCTCAAGATGAAACTGCTAGGAAGCTAAAAAAGATCAAAGGGAAAAAGCCTTGATCAAAGCAAGCTAAGAAGATGACACACTGGTGGATTCTCAAGATGAAACTGCTCAAGAAACACAAGACCAAACCTTGAAGGAGCAAAATGATGCACAAGATAACTGCTATGACTCTGATGCAGAGACTGTTGATCCAAGAGAAGAAAAAGAGATAAGCAATGAAGACGAAGTTGTTGCAGTAGAAAATAAGAAAAGCAATAAGCAACAACAAAAGAACAAAACTAAAGAGCCTGATCCCCCACAAAAGGTAAAAGACAAGGATAAGAAAGGTGAGCAAAAACTTCCCTATCCAGGTCGCAAAAATATAGCACCTGATCAGGTAATATATGACCCTTTCAAAAAAAGGCACTCGGTGAACTTCGTCTAGGAATTCCATTTGTGGATGCAATAAAAGTTCCAACCTATACTAAATTTCCCCGTGATATTCTTAATAGAAAGAAAGAAATAACTAAAAGCATTTCCATGGTGACTAGCTATCTTGCTAATGGGAAGTTATTGTATAAATCGGGAGATCCCGAAATACCAACTATTTCATGCTCAATTGGCAAAACTGATATTCACAATGCCTTGTGTGATTTAGGTGCAGGATTTAGTGCAATGCCATATTCCCTCTATAAAAGTCTAGGATTGGGGGAGTATTCCCCCACTTATATCACTTTACAGATGGCTGTCAAATCCACTAAACAACCCATTGGTATGATTGAGATTGTTCTACTAAAATAGATGAGCATGTTATTCCCACTGATTTTATTATTCTTGAAATGCCAGAGGATGAAAAATTATCTATAATACTTGGAAGACCTTTTCTTAGTACTGCAGGAGTATCAGTTGATTATGCTGAGGGAAAAATAATCTTCAATGTTTATGATGCTGAAATCATTCGGTATTTTCCAAAGAAGCTAGAAGCAGGAGAAAGCTATATTCCACAGGCAAAATGAGTTCAAGTGGTAAGTGCCCTTGATAAGGGGCAACCCAAGGTAAGAATTCGAGAACAGAGAGATGGTTGAAATATTCGACAATTCTTAATAAAATGCTTGATGGGAGTCAACCCATCACATTAATAAAATAGTTGAGAATAAAATGTTCATTGTATTCCTACAACTTTTTTACAGACATCCTTGAGGAAGCGCGCCCGTGGAAGATGCTGCTGTCAAAAAGTAGTAGAAGTATTGATCGAATAAACATAGATTAAGTGTAAAAATTAAGTTTGAGTTTTATCTGCAAAAACTGGCCTAAACATATTGTTCAGATTAAAAAGTGTATCTCTAGAAAATTTGGGCAAAAAAGCATGTTCCCGAAAGTTTAACAACCAACTATACAGCAGTAAGATTTTTTTCGGCCATATAGTTGAGGCCGTATAGATATCGACCCCTTCTCACGAATTTGTACCTCGGGGTACAGAAGGTTTAACAACCAACTATACGGCCGGAACTTTTTGTTCTGTCCGTATAGTTGCGGCTGTATAGATATCGACCCCTTCTCATGAATTTGTATCTCGGGGTACAGAAGGTTTCACGACCAACTATACAGCCAAAACTTTTTGTTCCGCCCGTATAGTTTGGTCGTATAGTTTGGGTCTGGCGAAAAGAAACCTTAATTTCTGTCGCCGACACAACTACGACGGGAACTTCATAACCCGTCTGTATAGTTCTCGCCGTATAGTTCGTGCGACCTCATAAACACGCCGACAGGGGTAGGGTTCCTCCTCCTCACTTTTTATCTCATCCTCTCTCTCCAAAATCCTCAAAATCCACCTAGAATTCTCGATTCTTCGCGGATTTCGTTCATTTGAGTTGGGGAATCAACATATTGGTATGTTTCTCTCCCTATCCATGCTTTATTTTTAGAATTCCATGGTTGAAACTATCACATTGATCTAGTGGATGAACTCAAGTTTTTTTGTTTTTCCCTTTTGATTTCTCATGTTAGGATTAAATTTTTCCACGTATAGTCATTCGTATATCATGTAGAAACTATATGCCTAAGGTTTTATGTTGAAAAAATTTAGTGCATCAAGATGAACAAGCTTGGTGGCCTTCTCCGCAAGAGCAAGAGCCAACGTGGTGAGGGCTCGGGACTCCGGGCTGAGATCGACAACAAGTATGCCATGGTTTCATCAAGGCGGGTGATGCCCACATGTTGGGCCGATGATGCATTCCTCATCGCAGCAGGGTTGAGGTCGGATTTCGACCACATTTGTGGGAGTGCAGGGTGATACGTCCAATTTGCATCACCATTCTATATCATAATTTGCCTCTATTCATTGATATATTTCATATTAAGAGGTGATACTTATGTCTTTCATCTATTTTTGCATGTTGGATGATTCTTGAAGGACAAATGCCAAAATTAGGATTCTGATGGAAAAAAAGCGGTGTTTTGATGCAATTTCACAAAGATCAGAAAAATATTAGAAAAACTATGGAAAATCCTATTTTCCCAGAAGACGAAGAGTGCTAGAAGGGGAGGCGGAGATGGGCCACAGTGGGCCCACACCCCCTGGCATGGGCCACCCCTAGGTCGCGCCTACAGGGGGTGTGGCCCACCTGGCCCACCTCTGGATTCACCTCTCGCCTATATCTTCTCCTCGAAACCATAATACACGGCGAGCGATGAAAGAAAGATTTTTCCGCCTTTGCGGGGCGGAAAAACACCGAGAGAGAAAGAGCTCTCCTGTAGACAGATTTCTGCCGGGGAAGTTCCTTCTCGGAGAGGGGAGATCGCCTCCATCAACACCATCATCAAGCTGGACTTCATCGGGATCATCATCATCATCCACGCCATCATCTCCACCAGTACCATCATCATCACTCCATCTTGCTGTAATAATTGTGTTAAATCTTGCATAGTTCTTAGGGGAAACTTTCTCGGTGTTGATTACTATTGTAGTTGATGCTTGTGAGTGGAACCATTGGATTATTGTTTATGTTCAGATTGTTATCCATCACCATATCATCTTTGATCTTGATCCATATTATGTCCTGTGAGTAGTTCGTTTAGTTCTTGAGGATATGGAAGAAGTCATGTTATTAGTAGTGGATTTGTGTTGAGATATTATTCAATGGTTTAGTATTTAAGTTGTGGTGCTATTCTTCTAGTGGTGTCATGCGAACATCGACTACATGATACTTCACCATTTATGGGCCTAGGGGAATGCATTGTGTATTTGGCTACTAATTGTGGGGTTGCCGGAGTGACAGAAACTTGAACCCACGTTAGGAAACCAGTGCACAAGGGAGTGTAGGATCTCAGAGTTTAAGGCTGTGGTTAGGTTTATACCTTAATTGCTTTCTTGTAGTTGTGGATGCTTGCAAGGGGTTTAATCACAAGTATGTATTAGTCCAAGTAAGGTCGGTACATTAGCACAGGTTCACCCACACAACACTTATAAAACCAAAGAAGACTACTCAGCTATATGAAGCGAAAGCACTTGACAGAATTCCCATGTGTCCTCGAGAACGTTTGGTCCTCATTAGTATTTCCATCGGCTTGTACTTTGCTAAGAAAGGATTGTTCCACTTGCTGCAATTGTTTGCCGTTTTTTTTACTTGCACTTTATTTCCTTGCTTTATCAGAAAACCCCTAAAAATCCATTTTCTAAGTATTTACAGAGATTTGCTGCTCCATACCACTAGTCAACACCTTCTGCTCCTCGTTGGGATCGACACTCCTATTTATCGAAAGTACTACGATACACTCCTATACTTGTGGGTCATCAAGACTATTTTCTGGCGCCGTTGCCGGGGAGTGAAGCGCTATTGAAGAGTGGAACTGGTAAAGGAAACTTATACTATGAGTATTGTTTTTTATTTATGTTTGTTACTTTGTTTCCAATATGGATAACCCACTTGGTTTTCTGTTTGAGAAAACTACTACCACTGTTAGGGTAGTAGATGAACAACCACCTATTGAGATAGATCTTTTTGAGATACCTACAAGTATTGTTGATTGTGTTATGGATAATTATTATTTAGGGGATGGAACTGTCCATCCTGGTGATCATTTGCTTTTTATCCATGAATTATTCGAGTTTTTTAAGTGTGCAGGTATCACAACTGAACATGTGAAGAAGAAGTTACTCCCTATATCATTGAAAGGAAGAGCTGAAGAATGGTATAAGCTGATGAAGAATGGACAATCCATGGAATTGGAGGAAATAGTACCTCTATTTTATTCTAAATTCTATGCTCCAAGTGAGATTCATAAGGATAGAAATCTGATATATAACGTTTGGCCTCGTGATGGAGAGAGTATAGCTCAAGCTTGGGGATATTGAAGTTACTAATGCTTAAATGTCCTATTCCTGAACTCCCTAACAATATTATTATCAATAACTTTTATGCAAAGCTTTATCTTCATGATAAAGATTTACTAGATGCTTCTTGTGCTGGATCATTCACACGTATGAAGGAAGAAGCTAAATGGGATCTCCTAGACCGTATTCAAGAGAACACCGAAGTATGGGAGAATGACAAAGGAAGAAAGTTAGGTATAAACTATGATTATGAATGCATTAAATCTTTAATGGGAACTGATGACTTCCTTGATATTAGTACTGAGTATGGTCTTGATTCTCAAAGTATTGCCAACTGTTTTAAGGCCTTTTCCTCTTATATAGAAATTCCTAAAAAGAAGTGGAACAAGTACCATGCACCCTATAAAGATGTTGTTAGTCATGTTCCTATTAGAAATACTGAAGTTTGTACTATTGATCATATTGTGCCTGAAGCTTATTGTCACATCCCAAAATTTTCCAAATTTTGAAATGTGAAAAATAAATAAACAATTGTTGAAATTTAGGGCGAGAAGAAACTTTTTGATTCCAATTGGAAACATCAAAACCTATTTTGATCAAATAAAATCCTAAAGGGATTTAAAAAGATAAACAATTAATAAATAAAGTTATAATAGTTGGAATCACTATTTTTGGATCTTTAAATAAAAAGATATGGTTTTTATAAAGCAAAGGTAGAAATGTAAATAAGGATTATTTTGAAGAGCCAAATTAATCTTGGCCAAGTTTTTATAATAAAATATTCTTGTTTGATAAAAGAGTAAAGGTTTATTTAAATAGGATTTATTAATATCCAATTTTATTTAAGTAAAGGCTTTTCCATGTAAATAAACACTAAAACTTGTTAATGTATTTTAAATAAGAATTCCAAGTGTTTTGTTTTTCAAATAAAACCTAATGAAAATGTTTTGGATATTATTTAGATTTCAAATAGAGTTTTAAAAATATATTAAATCCTATTTGAATTAAAGACTAAGGTCTGTTTATTTAATTATTAATAGATCCTAAAAGAATAAAAGATTTATTTTATTTTTGACTTTGGATTATGTTGTTAAACAGAATTAAAATCAATACAAAGTTTGGTGGTGGTTTGAATTGATTTGGAGTTTGAATTGTTTGAATGAAAATAAAATCAGGAAATTCAAAACAGAAAAAGAAAAAGGTTTGGTATAAAAAAAATGAATCAACCCAACCCAGCCAACAGGCCCAGCAAGACCACTCGCAGCCCACCAAGCTCTCCCCTCTGGCGAAGCGTTTTTCACTGAATAACACACCCACGCAGTCACAGACAAGTGGACCCCACGCCCCCTCTCTCTCTCGCTGACGAACGGGACCCACATCGCCAGTCATCGTCTTCACTGTGACCACGTCCCCCTCGCCGTTGCTGCCCTTGATTGCGGCGATCAATTCGCGTTGATGACAGGCTTAATTCCTCCAGAGACCACGCACCCATAAACACCTCCCTCTTCCCTCCCTTTCCCCTCAGAAACCACTGCAAGAGCGCCCCCAGGCCGCCGTCATTTTCGTTTGCACCGCCGTAGCCTCCGACGAGATCTCCGAGCAATTCCGGCACCGACCAGCCGCCCCTGGCCTCCCACTGCACGCAGCCTTGTTCCCCATCGCCTGGCGCATCTCCCAGTGCCAACTGCTTGGCCTCTCCCGCTCCAGAACATCGGCAACCTCAGCGCCACTCGCCACCGCGTCTGCCACTTCTCCGGCGAACTTCCCAGGTAACATCAGACCGCCCTGAACTCGCTCTTTGATGCTCCTGTAAACCCCTCACTCGGCCGCGTCTAACTACACCCTCATTTTTCCATCGGGTGGCCTACAGCCCCGCCTCCAACGACAAACAGAGACGTCTGACGCCGCTACTAACTCCGGCGAGAAATTCCCCTTGAACCAGAGCGCCCCTTGACGAGTTGACCACACCTCGAGCTTCGCCGCACCTCTGCGAGCCCGGTGAGATACTTCGCTCCTTCCCTTGCTTCCTGTAGTCTCCGCGACGCCGCTTGTCGCCGCCGCCAGTGGATGGTCAACGCCTGAGAGCCGTTAGATCGTCATCCAGTGGATACGGTAGAAACTGGACGAAGGGGTATCACTCGATCTACACCGTGTGATCTAAATGAGATCCTGCGGTCAGAACAGCTCGATCCAAACGAAACGGTACCGACCAATAGAAATGAGCCACGTGGCCAGTCTGTTTGAATAAAAACCAGAAAATGTTCTATTAGATTTGCAAACTTGTAAAATTCATAACTTTAGTTCTACACGTCCAAATTTTGCAAATTTTATATCAATGGAATCAGCAGAGCAAGTACTTTGCAACCATGCACTTTGTTTAATGTTTTACTTCTGGAAAATTGTTTGAATTTGCAGAAACTTGTGTAGGAATAATTTGAATATAAAAATTGTTCTAGATATATTTTTAATATGAAATCTTTGCAAAATGGATTGTTGTGAACCTACTGACCATAGGAACCAACTTATGGATTTAAAAATGTATTTTGTGAGGTTAAGGAATAAATATTTGAATTAGACCATTTCTAGTCATATAAAAATGTTGTTTATGGTTTAGAAATGAATTTTGAGTAAAAATCTTTGGGAAATGATTTTAATTAAACTCTTTGACCCTAAACACCAAGTTTTGAGAATTAAAATATATTTGATGAACCATATAAATTTATTACCTTGCTAAAAGATATTTTCAACTACATAAAATACCACCTTAGCATAATATTTGGTTTATGAGATGAAACCTTTTGCAAATGGTTTTAACACTTTAGTAAATGACCACTTTGAACCTTAAAATGTTTAGAGCCTAGTAGAAACCACTTTTCCAAATAAAACTATCTTTTGCATGCTTGCATGCATGGCCTTGTTTTTGTTATTTTATGTGGTGAAATGGTTTGAATGCTAGTTTATTTTGTGTTTGCTTGATTGAATTGTAGTGAAGTTAGAAGAGTGTGATATTTGCAAGATCAAGAAGTGAACCATCATTATCTACTAAAAAGGCAAGTGACACTATCATCCATGTCCTACTATTTTCATTACACTTAGTGGATTTTTGTAACATGCATGGAAAGGACTACTATATTTTATGCTATGCTAAATCCTAATAGGATACCCTTATATATTCATTAGTGAAAACATTGTAGTTGTAGTATGCTTAGCCCTGCTATATGTTTGGGATAGGATACATGATATGATTATATGAAGTGTTGAAAAGATATATGTTTTATATAATAAAACAAGTACTCAATGAACCACCTGGGTGGACAAGGATACTCAAGTTTTGGACAAGGTGGCAACAAAGGGAACGATATTTATATGGCTATCTTTTTGTGTGTGCACTAGATGAAAACCACCCAGGGACTTAGAGATTGAACATGTTTCTCGTATAGTGGCTTCCGTGTACAGCCACATGCTAAATGGGCTCTGATTTAGTCAACTACATAGTGGAAGACCCATTCATTGGCATCTTCAGGTTAACTAGAATTGTGTAAGGAAATTTATCCCTACATTGGTGCCTGGTTGACAAGCTAGCATTGTATATTGGGAGGACTTCTATGGAAAGACTTTGTCACATTCTCGATCTGCCGGCACTCCATTTTGGTGAGTACTTATCCAACGGCCACTGGTGGCATCAAGACGAGATTGTGTCATGTGGGTAAAGTGTACAACTTCTGCACAAGATCAAAAATTCTAAGTACTTAGCCGTGTCCCCGGTTATGGACAACTACTGAGCAACTAAGGGCTGAAACTATGGAAGATCTCGACATTCCAATTTCTCAAAGTTAAAACTTGAGGGTGACAACAAGGGATTAGAAGCACATGGAGTTTTCCAAGAAGTTCAGAAAGATTTGACAAAAGATATCAAAACTATTTTGAAAAGATAGGATAAAACTATATTGCTTTCTGCAAATGAGCCTAAACCCTACTTAGCCAAATATGCATGTAATGATAGGATCCACTTATTTCTACATAGTAGTGAAACTTGCCAATACAATTCAAATGTATTGACCCTTGTGGCTGCAACTTATTATGTTGCAGGTTTGTTTGATGTTAGTGAAGTGTGTTGAATAGGATTACAAGTCTACAACCAACATGATTGCCTGTGGCACTTTGAAGATGAAGGACTCCATGCTATTTAGATATTCTGCTGCATTGTAATGTGATAGCCAAATGAGCTATGTAAGATGTAATGAATTATTTTATCCTTGGTTATAAAGTTGTATTATGACCTTTGTTTCTTGATATTACATCTTAACCGTGGATGCTAGCTATTGATCCAAGGACTAGCATTGTAAACACAGGGATCTCTACCTTATTAAAGGTTGGGAACCTTACAGATGGTATCAGAGCACTGTGTTGCCTGTAGGATTGTAACCCTAAGATTGGACAAAACCCCTTAGAAAAATAGGAGACATATTTGTTTCAAAACTTATTTACAAACAATCTTGTAAATTCTTTCCTCAACCTTCTTGTTTTGATTCTACACCTCTTCCTTTCGACTTGATGGACAAAGCCTTCACCATGACCAATGACTTCAATTTTAGTTTCACCAAGGATTTCACTAAGGACTACAAGTGAAAACCAAGAGACATTAGACTGTCTACCAAAGACATTGATATCAAGTTAGAGTATGGATCATATTGACCTATGAGGTATGATTATACTAAGTTATTTATTTCAAGAAAACTTGTTGTCTCCTTCAACTCATGAGTTAAGCTCATAAGTTGTTAAGTGAATAGTTGCTTGTTGATTGTTTGAGTATCATTGAACTTGATTGATTTGGGTTGTGTGTTAGAACTTCTTAAAGTCTATCCATCATTACTTATTCCTATCAAACCAACAGATGCCTCCCCGTCGTGCCAACCCCAACCAAAACAACAACATCACTCCCGAGATGCAACAATTGATGACAGGCACAACTCAACTGATGCAGATGATGACCACGCTCATACAGAATCAGAACAACAACAACAACAATAATCATAATAATCCTCCAGCTCATGACATGCTCACCAGGTTTCTGAAACTTAGGCCTGCAAGGTTCTCTGGAACAACTGATCCAATGGAAGCCAATGATTGGTTACGTTCGGTGAATAAGGACTTAGTGACTGTTGGCTGCACCGACGAAGAAAAAGTTAGGTTTGCAGCATTTCTGCTTGAAGGACCAGCAGCAACATGGTGGGACAACTTTCAGATCACCACTCCCCTTGAAGATGTGACTTGGGCTATTTTTGAGGATGGTTTCCGTACAACTCACATCTCACCTGGAGTGATGCACTTGAAGAAAAAGGAATTCCACAATCTGAAACAACGTCTCCTCAGGGTGGCTGAGTATATTGAAGAATTCAACAATCTGGCACGCTATGCACTGGATGAAGTTGATACAGATGCTAAGAGAAAGTAGAAATTTCTTGAAGGACTTAATGATGAGTTGAACCTGCAGCTAGATGTTGCCTATGTCCCAACTTATCAATCACTCTGTGACAAAGCCACCATTTTGGAAAACAAGATGAATCAAGTTGAGAATAGAAAGAGGAAGCATAAACTCAAGTATCACACAGGATCATCACAAAAGAAGAGTTCATTCAAAAAGAGCAATGAAGATTCTGAACCACATCAGTATCACTACAACAACAATGGAAGTGATAATAATGGAAATGATACTGACAATGGAGATGAACTTGGTCAGAACCAACATGACACTTTCAGAAAAAAATATTAGCCAGTTGCAGTGCTATAATTGTAAGGAGCTTGGACACTATGCATCAGACTGTCCTGAGAAGAACAAGAAAAAGGATGCTAGAAGAGCCAATGGAAATGACTCCAATGTGACCCAGAAAGGACATGTGAACCACATTGACATGAATGGAAACTTTGAAGAGATAGAAGAAGTGGATGTCAGGAATTAGTTAACTCAGTTGAGTCAAATAAGGATTCCTTGTCTGGATATCAAGTGTTGAACCCATAGTCAAGTGAACCATCAATGTAACCCTATGAGACTTTCTTTTAAGGGTGGTAGTACCCTAGTTGTCTTGAAGCCAACTTGTAACCCTAGCTTTCCCAAATCTCGTGTAAGGTTCCCAACCTTTAATAAGGTAGAGATCCCTGTGTTTACAATGCTAGTCCCTGGATCAATATCTAGAATCCACAGTTAAGATGTAATATCAAGAAACAAAGGTCATAATACAACTTTATAACCAGGAATAAAATAATTCATTACATCTTACATAGCTCATTTGGTTATCACATTACATTGCAGCAGAATATCTATAAAGCATGGGGTCCTTCATCTTCAAAGTTCCACAGGCAATCATGTTGGTTGTAGACTTGTAATCCTAATCAATAAACTCCACTAACATCAAACAAACCTGCAACATAATAAGTTGCAGCCACAAGGGTCAATACATTTGAATTGTATTGGCAAGTTTCACTACTATGTAGAAATAAGTGGATCCTATCTTTTACATGCATATTTGGCTAAGTAGGGTTTAGGCTCTTTTGCAGGAAGCGATATAGTTTTATCCTATCTTTTCAAAATAGTTTTTTGATCTTTGTCAAATCTTTCTGAACTTCTTGGAAAACTCCAAGTGCTTCAAATCCCTTGTTGTCACCACCAAGTTTTACTTTGAGAAATTGGAATGTCGAGATCTTCCATAGCTTCAGGACTTAGTTGCTCAGTATTGTCCATAACCGGGGACACGACTAAGTACTTAGAATTTTTGATCTTCTGCATAAGTTGTACACTTTACCCACATGACACAATCTCATCTTGATGCCACCAGTGGACGCTGGATAAGTACTCACCAAGATGGAGTACTGGCAGATTGAGAATGTGACAAAGTCTTTCCATAGAAGTCCTCCCAATACACAATGCTAGCTTGTCATCTAGGCACCAATGTAGGGTTACAAGTTCCCTTACACAATTCTAGTTAACCTGAAGATGCCAATGCATGGGTCTTCCACTATGTAGTTGACTAAGCCAGAGCCCATTTAGCATGTGGCTGTACACGGAAGCCACTGTATGAGAAACATGTTCAATCTCTAAGTCCCTGGGTGGTTTTCTTCTAGTGCACATACAAAAAGATATATCCATATAAACATGGTTCCTTTTGTTGCCACCTTGTCCAATCTTGAGTATCCTTGTCCACCCAGGTGGTTCATTGAGTACTTGTTTTATTATATAAAACATATATCTTTTCAACTCTTCATATAACCATATCATGTATCCCATCCCAAATATATAGCAGGGCTAAGCTTACTACAACTACAATGTTTCCACTAAGGGAGATATAAGGTATCCTATTAGGATTTAGCATATCATAAAATATAGTAGTCCTTATCACGCATGTTTCAAAAATCCACTAAGTGTAATGAAAATAGTAGGACATGGATGATAGTGTCACTTGCCTTGTTTAGTAGAGAATGATGGTTCACTTCTTGATCTTGCAAATATCACACTCTTCTAATTCCACTACAATTCAATCAAGCAAACATAGATTCAACTAGCATTCCAACCAATTTATCACACATAAAATAATAGAAACAAGGTCATGCATGCAAGCATGCAAAAGATATTTTTATTTGCAATAGTGGTTTCTACTAGGCTCTAAACATTATAAAGTTCAAAAGTGGTCATTTACTAAAGTGGTAAAACCATTTGCAAAAGGTTTTATCTATAAACCATTTCTAAATCAAATCAATATTTTATGTGGTTGAAAATGCTTTTAGTAAAGCAATATTCTTTAAAGAGTTCACCGAATATATTTTTAATTCTCAAAACTTGGTGTTTAGGGTCAGAAGGTTTGAATCAAATCATTTCCCAAAGGTTTTACTCAAAAATCATTTCTAAATCATAATCAATATTTTTATTTGACTAGAAATGGGCTAATTCAAATATTTATTTCTTATCTTCACAAAATACATTTTTAAATCCATAAGTTGGTCCCTCGGGTCAGTAGGTTCACAACAATCCATTTTTCAAAGATTTCATATTAAAAATTTATCTAGAACAATTTTTATATTCAAAATAAGCCTACACATGTTTCTAAAACTTCAACCAATTTTCCAGAAGAAAATCATTAAACAAAGTGCATGGTTGGAAAGTAATTGTTCTGCTGAATCCATTGATATAAAATTTGCAAAATTTGGACGGGTAGAATTAAAGTTATGAATTTTACAACTTTGCATAACCAATAGATTCAAAATTCTATTTTTAAACAAAACCCTGTCCACGCGGCATGTTTCTATTGGCCGATACCGCTTCGTGCGGATCAACCTCTGAGGATCATTGGATCTAATTTAAAACACACGGATCTGATGAAAACGTACCCTTTCGTTTAAATATAATCCTAGCCGTAAGATCAGGATCTAACGGGCACTGTCTCTCTGACCATGGTTGGGCGGCGCTAGCGGCGGCTGGCGGCGGCGCACGCTCGGGCAGGAGGTTTCCGGCGAAGCTAGGAAGCGTAGGAGAGGGGGAAGACAATTACCAAACTCGCCGTGACGTGCTGAAGCTCAAGGTGGTTGTAGTGGACGAAGGGGCGCTCGGAGCTGCTGGCAATTCCTCGCCGGAGTCGCCGTTGACGTCGGGCACGCTCACGTGTCGTCGGGGGTGGGGCTACAAGTCACCCTAAGGCAATATAGGAGCACGGTTAGACGCGGGCGAAAGTGGGGTTCACGTGAGCATCATCGAGAGGTGCTGGGGCGGTCTGAGCTTACCCGGGGGAGCTCGCCGGAGAAACGACAGAAGACGGTGGCGCTCGGTGACGTCGAAGCCGAGGATGTGGATCACGCGCGGGCGAGTTCGAGGTACTGGCAGGTGCACCTGGAGGTGGGGAACAAGCTCGTGTGAAGTGGGAGGCGAGGGGCGGCTGGACGACACCGGAATTGGTTGCGAAGCTCGTCGGAGACGGTGGCGGTGTGGTTCAAATTTAGAACAGCCCTGGGGCAGAGAGGTGCTAGAAAGTGAGGGAAAGGAGAGAGGAGTCGTGGGCGATTAAATGGGCGTGGTCACGGCAAGGAATAACATCAGCGTTGATGCGAATTTAATCGGGACTTGAATGTCAGAGAACGACAGGAAGAAAAGGGGAAAGCAGTCGTGGCGGGTGAGAACGATGAACAGGCGAGTGGGGCCGTGCTGACAGTGATAGAGAGAGAGGGAGCGCGGGGTCCACTGCTCAGTGACTCTGTGGGTTCTTTCTTGGGTGAAA